>OY750783.1:0-9462500 GCA_963556745.1 Catoptria pinella | reverse complement strand
CTAACCTAACCTAACCTAACCTAACCTAACCTAACCTAACCTAACCTAACCTAACCTAACCTAACCTAACCTAACCTAACCTAACCTAACCTAACCTAACCTAACCTAACCTAACCTAACCTAACCTAACCTAACCTAACCTAACCTAACCTAACCTAACCTAACCTAACCTAACCTAACCTAACCTAACCTAACCTAACCTAACCTAACCTAACCTAACCTAACCTAACCTAACCTAACCTAACCTAACCTAACCTAACCTAACCTAACCTAACCTAACCTAACCTAACCTAACCTAACCTAACCTAACCTAACCTAACCTAACCTAACCTAACCTAACCTAACCTAACCTAACCTAACCTAACCTAACCTAACCTAACCTAACCTAACCTAACCTAACCTAACCTAACCTAACCTAACCTAACCTAACCTAACCTAACCTAACCTAACCTAACCTAACCTAACCTAACCTAACCTAACCTAACCTAACCTAACCTAACCTAACCTAACCTAACCTAACCTAACCTAACCTAACCTAACCTAACCTAACCTAACCTAACCTAACCTAACCTAACCTAACCTAACCTAACCTAACCTAACCTAACCTAACCTAACCTAACCTAACCTAACCTAACCTAACCTAACCTAACCTAACCTAACCTAACCTAACCTAACCTAACCTAACCTAACCTAACCTAACCTAACCTAACCTAACCTAACCTAACCTAACCTAACCTAACCCATTCTGGCTCCGACCGCCGTCGAGAACGCCCAGAAACCACGTTGCTCCTACTTTTAAAAATTATTAAAAGTGGTAAATCCGAAGGTAATCATCAAGTGTCATATGTCAAAATTTGCGCGCTGACGAGATCTACACGACAGTGATTAGTGCATGAAGATCGGATCACAGTGGCTTAAGTTATAAGCAAAAAAGTGAATTTCTAGTGGAAAAGTGATAAAAATTCGTCAGTTTTTTGCCCACTACGTCCACAGTTTGTGAGACGCGTGGGATTACGAATTGTCAGCGTGTGCGCCTCAGCGCCCCCTACACGGTGGTGCAATCAGCCGATTTTTTCCGGCAGTATTTGCCGAAATATCGGTAAAAACCTACATAACCTCCAACCACGTGGTCAGACTTCCCGGGGCGGCCGGGTGGCTTGGAGGGCATCACAGGACGCGGCGCAACAAGGCGAGTCACCAGACACCTCAAGCTCTCAGATCGGATATAAGACAGCTGAGTAATCTTAGTTTTAAAATTGTAAAAATTTCAAAAGTAAATTTTTAAAAATTTTTATATGACTTTAGGTATTTTTAAAATTTTGTAAAATAGTACTAATTAAGATCTTTTTATAACCGTTTAAATTTTTAAATTCGTATGTGTAGTTTATTAGTTATCGATTTTAGTAGTTAGGGGTGGAAACTTCCCCCAAGATTTGTACTTCGGCTATAGGTGCTATCTCTTAGTTTTTTCGTGGCTACTATAGTGTCTTTGCCGCTCTATTTTTAGGTGCAACTTTAAGATTTTTAGGATTTATACTTTAGGAGGAATTTTATTTTTTAGGTAATTTTTTGTGTTTATATTTAGGGGGTAGTAGATAGGGGGTGAGACGGCCTACCATTAGTCTTAGGTGTCCCTGGCATCTTGTATAAGCCCAAACACCGGCGGGCTAGGCCCTAGATAGCGATTTATCCGGTTCGGCGGCCATTTTGCCCGAATCCGGAAAAATTTTCTCTGTGTAATATCTTGTGTGCGTTTTATCTTAGAGAGGCGGGGTTTCCGCAGCAGGGCTTATTTCGAGTCCCTCTACCGGCCTGGTGGGGTGAAATCCCGGATTTCCATAGGGTGCCTATATCCGGAATCGGGCCAGTACATCCGGTAGCCCAACACCCCCCCATCACGACACCGAAAACCCCGCGCCTCTACGACGAGTAGTCTGGGAGATACGATTTTTTGAATTTCAGGGGTACCGACATTACCCCTGGGGGTTTCGTTTTTAAATCTTCGATATCTCCTAAACTATTCGTCCGATTTTGTCGGCTCTTTGGAATAGATTGTGTGCCTTCCTCCCCTCTACCCCCCCCAACCCTTAAAACCCCAATATCTCAACCCCTAATTAACTCCCCGATTTTACCACTTTGCGAGGTAGATCTCGCCGGGGCACCCCCAGTATACCCAAACACCAGGGTCCTAGCTCCAATAGCGCCGGAGATACAGCCCTTCAAAGTTGGCGTCCGCCATCTTGGACGCCATTTTGAAAAACTTTGAGAGGCCATATCTCCCAAACTATTGGGGCTAGAGAAGCGGGGATTCGTCTGTCTGGTTTCCCCGATTACCCACTATCACCTTGGTGGGGTCGTTCCACCCTAGGGTGACCTTGGGAATTATTTTCCAGGAACCCCACCGGGGGGTGGGGCTCGACGAGACCAGTCAGAAGATACCGCATACCCGGGTACTCCGACCAATACTTCCCGAGATATTCGCCTTTATCCGGTTTTTATCCGGTTTTTCCGGGATTTTCCGGCGGCGAATACTCGGGAACTATTGGACGTAGAGGGGCGTGCGAGGGGTCGGGTGATAGGGCTCGGCGGGAGGAGTCGGACTCCTACTATTAAATTGACCCAGCGGCGGCCATTTTGACGGCCATTTTGGAAAACCGGCAAAACAGCATAACTTCAGGTAGAAAATTACTAAAAATCCGACGTTTTCACTTTTGGGTGTATATTGCCACCCCTGCTGACCTTACGCAAGATTGGACATGTAGAGTCATTCTTGTGGCTCTACAATTTAAAAAACGGAAATTTTGCCTTTCTGCAAATAAATTGTAGGTATCTTAGCTGGATAATTAAAATCTTAGTTTTATTGTATAGTTAACACTATTTGTGACCGCGCAGGCCGCTGACGCTGACGCAAAGCTATTTTAACTGACTTATATTTTTATATAAAAAACTTTCTTTTTACAACTTTTACAAATTTTATTTTATTTTATTATTATCTTGTTTTATTCTTTTATTGACGCATACCTCTAACGAAATGACTGCGAGGACTCCAACAAAACCTGTGAACGTGTCGAGCGAGGTTGATAAACTGAACTCTAGGTCCAGCATGGACAACAACCCAACTCCGGTAACGGCAACAACGAAGGTCGGACGCAAACAGATTGCCATGAACTCTCCTGGCCCGTCATCACCACCTATCAAGGACGCGGGTCGCACTTATAGCACCAGACCGGAGAAAAAGACCAGGAGAGAAGGACCCGCGCCGGCACAAACCACGCAAGAGTTAGACAGGGAACTGCAAAACGACAGCAGTGACGCCATACTAGAAAAGGTTATAAAATACCTTGAATCCCTTACCGGGAAACCTGGCGAATACACGCAGATGCGCAAAGATATCAAGGTCCTCCTGGATAAAGGGTCGGTGATAAACATAAAGAGGATACAGGAAGTTAGGAGGAGGCAGGCAGTAGAACCGCCAAACCAGCCGCTGAGTCCCACTCACAACGACAACGCCAAACGCTTTGAGAATCTGCACCAATGCATCGAGGGCGCTCAGAGCAGCATAGAGGGGCAGATTTTTAGCCTGGGCAGCAGCTTATCGGCTTTTCAGGAGCTGGTCAGCAAACAGATGGACCTGGCCACAAAGACAATGAAAGAGGTGAGCGGGACAATTGCGGAAAGATCATACGCAGATGTAACAGCCTCCGCTAGCAGAGCCAAGCCGTCGAGTGGTGCCGGGGATACTCTCCACTCGATAGCTATCGTATCTAAAAATGAAGAAGACACAGGCGACGAAGTAAAGGAAAAACTGCGCAGCGCACTAGATTTGAAGGAAGGATGGGTCAAAGTAGAAAGAGTTAGGAAAGCCAAGAACAGGAAGATAATCTTAAGCTGTAAGAGTGTGGAGGAACGGCAGAAGATAATAGATAAAATAGAAAAGGACGGGAAAGACCTGGTCTGCGAGGAGATGAAGAATAAGGATCCACTCATCATTCTCAAAGATGTTTTAGCAGCATACAAGGATGATGAGGTGCTAAGTATGTTCCGGAAGCAGAATAAGGAAATATTCAAAGGCATTGCAGAGGAGCAAAACAGATTGGAAATTAAATATAGGAGGAAGACCAGGCACCCACTCCGGGCGCACATAGTGATTGCCACATCTCCAATCATATGGAAAAGGGCAATCAAAACCATAGTGCACATAGATATGCATAGAGTGAGAGTAGAAGATCAATCGCCACTGGTGCAATGCACCAGATGTCTTGGGTACGGACACAGCAAGAGATTCTGCAAAGACACCCAAGATCTATGCATACACTGTGGAGGCCCCCACCTTAAAGCGGATTGCGAGTCGTGGAAAGCCCAAGCACCCCCAACTTGCAAAAACTGTGTGAGGGAGAAAAACGACCAGGCTGAACGACCGCACAGTGCTTTCAGTAACGATTGCCCAGTGCGGCAAAAGTGGGATAGATTAGCACGGACAACTGTCCAGTACTGCTAAGGGCACCCCGGCGAACACTTCCCCCTACCTGGTGCTACAAGCAAACCTGCAAAGGAAAAAACTAGCAACCGACGAGCTCCTACTGGAGGCAGCGAGGAGAAAAGCGGCGTTTGCTCTTATACAGGAACCGTACGTTGGGTCGGCAAGAAGTATGAAGACACAAAGCGGAGTCAGGGTTTTCCAGAGCGGCGGTGACGGGACTGTCAAAGCGGCCATTGCGGTCCTAGATCAGGACCTTAAAATAGAACAATACCCGGATCTCACTACCAACAACATCGTGGTGGTGACAGCCCACACCAAAGCCTGGAAAGCTACGCTTGTGTCTTACTACTTCGAACCGGACCAGCCTATCGAGCCATACATAGAGCACATAAAGCTGATCGCTGCCAAAACGAAAGCCGAAAAGATAATCATGGGAGGTGATGCTAATGCTAAAAGCACCTGGTGGGGCAGCCCGGACATTGACCATCGGGGCCAAGAACTGGTAGACACCATCCACGAGCTCGACTGCCACGTCCTTAACCAAGGTGATACTCCGACCTTCGACACAGTCCGGGGGGGCAAGCGATACTCAAGTTATGTTGACGTGACCTTCTGCACCGCCGACATGTTGGACGGAGTGTCAAACTGGAGGGTGGTGGACGATCTGACGGGCTCCGACCACAACGGGATTTCATTCAACTTGCTACTGCAAAAATCTAAAGGTACCACAATAGAAAGAACTACAAGGAGGTACAACACTAAAAAGGCCAATTGGGGTGAATTTCATGAGAAATTCACCCAATTAAAAGAAAATAAAAACCTTAACATAACAGAGATAAACAACATAAACACAATAGAAGAAATAGAGAATACAATAATTAAATATAGTAGTATAATCACAGAAACTTGTAGGGCAAGCATACCACAAAAGAACATGGTCAGCAAGATATCAATCCCGTGGTGGTCGGAGAGGCTTGAGACACTCAAGGCGGAGGTTCTTACCAGGAAACGCCGAGTCAGAAACGCTGCCCCCATACGGAAACAGAAGGTCGTCGAGGAATACCTGGACAAGAAAGCTCAGTACGAAGAGGAGGCAAAGAAGGCCCAGACGGAGAGCTGGAAGGAGTTCTGTGGTAAACAGGATAGAGAGGGACTCTGGGAGGGAATCTACAGGGTGATAGGGAGAACGACAAAACGGGTGGAGGACATTCCGCTCGAGAAGGACGGTAAAACGCTTGATATCGAGGAGTCCGCCAAACTATTGGCTAGCACCTTCTACCCTGGGGATACAACGGAGACGGACAGCGATGAGCATCGTTCGATTAGAGAGAAGGCCGAAAAAGTGAACGCGAGCGACCAAGATGAACCTTGCGACCCACCATTCACCATGACGGAACTCAAACGAGCCATCGCGTCATTCAACCCTAAAAAAGCCCCAGGAGTGGACGGCTTCACAGCGGACATCTGCCTGCACTCGATAAACGAGGACCCGTCTCTCTTCCTAGCGTTGTTGAACAAATGTTTGGAGCACAATTACTTTCCCCGTGTATGGAAAGAGGCTACCGTTATAGAGGCTACCGTTATAGTCCTAAGGAAGCCAGGCAAGGACAATTATCGTTCCCCCAAAGCGTACCGACCAATTGGCCTCCTACCGATACTCGGCAAGATCTATGAGAAGATGTTGGTCGTGAGGCTCAAGTTTCACCTCTTACCAAGGATGAGCCCCAGCCAGTATGGGTTCATGCCCCAGAGAAGTACGGAGGACTCCCTCTATACCCTAGTGCAGCATATCCGGACCAAGCTGACAGACAAGAAAATTGTCACACTAGTCTCGCTGGATATAGAGGGAGCTTTCGACAGCGCATGGTGGCCAGCGATAAGGACAAGACTGGCAGAGGAAAAGTGTCCAATAAACCTGAGAAGAACCATGGATAGCTACCTCTCCGAACGAACAGTCTCGGTAAGATATGGCGGCGAAGAACACAGCACCGAAACCAGCAAAGGATGCGTGCAGGGCTCGACTGCAGGACCCATCCTCTGGAATCTGCTGCTGGACCCCCTCCTAAAAGACTTAAGCGAGAGAGGAGACTACTGCCAGGCTTTTGCGGACGATGTGGTCCTAGTTTTCGAAGGGGATACAGCCCTGGAAATTCAGGGGCGAGCAAATGCCACCCTTGAACATGTTCGGAGGTGGGGTGTCACAAATAAACTGAAGTTCGCGCCACATAAGACAAACGCTATGGTACTGACCAAGAAGCTGAAATATGACACCCCACACCTGAACATGGGCGGGGTTGACATCGCGATGTCCCGCGAACTTAAACTACTAGGGCTAACTATAGACGATAAATTAACATTTAACTCCCATGTCGCGAACGTGTGCAAAAAGGCAATCGGGATAAACAAGCAATTATCTAGAGCCGCGAAGGTCAGTTGGGGGTTGCATCCCGAGGTAGTACGGACAATATATATCGCGGTAGTTGAACCGATCGTCTTGTATGCCGCGAGCGTCTGGGCCCCTGCCGCGTTAAAGTTAGGTGTGCAGAAACACTTGAATGCGCTGCAGCGAGGTTTCGCGCAGAAGATCTGCAAGGCCTATCGCACGGTGTCCCTGCACGCAGCACTGATTCTCTCCGGTTTGCTCCCCCTAGACCTCCGAATACGGGAGGCGGCCTCATTGTACGAGGCCAAGAAAGGAGCACCCCAATCAGAGCTGGGTGACAGGGAGATCGAGCGACCGACCCCAGCGCTCCAGGCCCCACACCCTGCCGAGCAAATTAGCATAGAGTTCCACCCCCTGATAGACCAGGAACTAGTAAATGCAAACAGCGATTTTGAAATCAAAATCTTCACAGACGGCAGCAAGATTGACGGCCGGGTCGGTTCTGCTCTATCCTTGTGGAATAGGGAGACCGAAATTAGGGCCGTCAAGCTTGCTTTGCCGTCTTATTGTACGGTCTATCAGGCGGAGCTCCTTGCAATATGCGAGGCGACAGGCCTGGTAACAAAGAGGAGGGAGACCTCGTTCGCAATTTACTCGGACTCAACCGCGGCCCTCCAGTCCATCGCTAGCCTAGACTGTCTGCACGTCCTGGCAGTAGAAGCAAGGGCAAACATCAGAACCATTGCCCTCCAAAATAAGAATATATCACTATTTTGGATTAAAGCTCATGTTGGGTTAATAGGTAACGAGCGGGCGGACGAACTGGCGAAGGACGCGGCACTAAACCTGAAAGTAAGACCGAAGTACGATCTCTGCCCGGTTTCATTCGTCAAGCGTAGCATCCGGATGCGAACGCTCGAGGAATGGAACCGGAGATATGGAGCCGGTGAAACGGCCGCGGTAACAAAGATGTTCTTGCCGGACGCGATTAGGGCCTTCCGCACAGTCAGGAAAATCAAGACTGATCCCATCCTAACCCAAGTAATGACGGGGCACGGTGGGTTCTCCGAATACTTGCATAGGTTCAAGTGTAAGGACAACCCATCGTGCGCCTGTGACCCTGAAACCCCCGAGTCCCTACCCCACATTATAATCGATTGCCCACTGTATAGTGCGGAAAGATTTAACATAGAGCAAAGACTTGAATGTAAGATTTGCCCAAAAAATATCGAAAGCATAATGTTAGGAAAAGAAAGAGAAAGTTTTATAAGGTTTTGTAAAAGTATAGCAATAAGAGTTAATAAGAGGAACAAAATAGATTAGAAAAATATGTTAAAATAATATTATTGAATATTATACCTTAGCATAGGAAAAAATAAGAAAATACTGTAGTATATAAGAAAATACAAAACTAAAAATGCATGTAGAATAATAATAAGATAGATAGATAAGAAAAATACATTGTAACTAATAATAAGAAACGTAATTAGAAATAAGTAAAGGCAAATAAAAGTTTAAGTATAGAAAATGTAATAAGATAATAGAAAGTTAAGTCCACAGTGCCATGTTAAAATAAAGAAAGAAATTTGTGTAATGTCCAGATCGAACCCTATATAAAGATAAGTCAGAATAGATTAGGCGGTCTATCCCGGCCGTTATAGAACAAAAGATGATGTATGGAAATGAAGTATGAAGAATGAAAGTGCGAGAGGCATAAATGCGAGAACTAGTATGAAAGAGTAGCTAAAAACAAAAAACTGTAAAAACAGGCTCTAACCTTATGTTAGAGGTAGTAGAGAAAAAAAAAAAAAAAAAAAAAAAAAAAAAAAAAAAAAAAAAAAAAACCTAACCTAACCTAACCTAACCTAACCTAACCTAACCTAACCTAACCTAACCTAACCTAACCTAACCTAACCTAACCTAACCTAACCTAACCTAACCTAACCTAACCTAACCTAACCTAACCTAACCTAACCTAACCTAACCTAACCTAACCTAACCTAACCTAACCTAACCTAACCTAACCTAACCTAACCTAACCTAACCTAACCTAACCTAACCTAACCTAACCTAACCTAACCTAACCTAACCTAACCTAACCTAACCTAACCTAACCTAACCTAACCTAACCTAACCTAACCTAACCTAACCTAACCTAACCTAACCTAACCTAACCTAACCTAACCTAACCTAACCTAACCTAACCTAACCTAACCTAACCTAACCTAACCTAACCTAACCTAACCTAACCTAACCTAACCTAACCTAACCTAACCTAACCTAACCTAACCTAACCTAACCTAACCTAACCTAACCTAACCTAACCTAACCTAACCTAACCTAACCTAACCTAACCTAACCTAACCTAACCTAACCTAACCTAACCTAACCTAACCTAACCTAACCTAACCTAACCTAACCTAACCTAACCTAACCTAACCTAACCTAACCTAACCTAACCTAACCTAACCTAACCTAACCTAACCTAACCTAACCTAACCTAACCTAACCTAACCTAACCTAACCTAACCTAACCTAACCTAACCTAACCTAACCTAACCTAACCTAACCTAACCTAACCTAACCTAACCTAACCTAACCTAACCTAACCTAACCTAACCTAACCTAACCTAACCTAACCTAACCTAACCTAACCTAACCTAACCTAACCTAACCTAACCTAACCTAACCTAACCTAACCTAACCTAACCTAACCTAACCTAACCTAACCTAACCTAACCTAACCTAACCTAACCTAACCTAACCTAACCTAACCTAACCTAACCTAACCTAACCTAACCTAACCTAACCTAACCTAACCGAAGCCCAATTTGAAACACTCAGAGTGACCCAATCGACTCGAGAAAATTCACACATATAACTAATTTTTTGCCTAACCCACCATTTCTTTCCCGGGGGACCTCTGTCTAATACTTTTTTCGCTAAAAAACATTTTCACTTTCATTTCCATACTTGTATGAAACTCATCAAAAAATCAGAGTGCGTTGATGTCTTTTATAGGAAGCCGGCAAAAAATCCTTGGGCTTAGGTAAACTTTTTGCCGGTTTCAAAATTTTTAAAAATTCGTAACTTTTTAAATACTAACCCGATTTTCAATTTGATTTCAGATATAGATTCAGGCGCCCCTAAGGCATATTCCTAAACAATCTTTTGCTTTATTTTCCCACTTTTCCTTAAGTTATTAAGATTCTTCACATTTTTTCACTCAGAATTCTTAAATTTCACATATAATTTGCTTATAACTTTTTTCCATACCAACGGATTTTGATTTTTTATACCTCAAATTATAGTCCTCACCGTTCTACACATTTCATTTGTGCAAATATTTGCTCTATCTTCTATAGTTTTCCCGCAATTTTGATTTTAATTCTCAAAATTTTTCTCATTTTTTCATATGAAATTTCATTTTTAACAAAACTCATAACTTCTGTTCCCTTGTATATTTTTCAATTCTGTTTGGATATAAACTTTGCATTAGCCATTTCCTACCTTTCTTATATTCAGTTTAATCTCCAACCCAAAGATTCAATTTTTGGCAAACGTTTGAAATTTTACTTTTTCGGTAACCTAACTTGGACTACTAATCTGTGTATATCTTTTGTAACTTTAATCCGATTGTTGTTTGTTTTTGCACTCAATTAGAACTCAGCGCGGCGCTAGTTTTGATTATACAAGCGCGTCTGTGGCGGTCTTTTTGGGTGTTTTATTTCACTTTTTAGTTTTAAGATTTTGTAAATTTATTTTATTAATTATTAATTCAATATTGCACTTAGCAGCGCAATTTCTTCTGTTTATACTTAATCTCGTAAAGCTCTATTCGCTGTATTTTTGTTTATCCTTGTAGACACAATAGTTTTTAAAATAATTACTAACCTAACTTTTGACCAAACCTAACCTAACCTTTGAACGGTTTCTTTGATAACTTATGTAATTTTCATTATAAATAAACAGTTATTCTTTCAAAACACGCTTTTCCACGGGCCTCACCCGTTAAATATCAAATTTCTGCAATTACTAGCCCAGGTCACAAGACCTGGGTGATCACAATAAACTTCAAAACCTAACCCTAACCTAACTTCATATCACTGCCTCCAAATGTCTGGGCGCAGCTCCCCAGCCTCTTCAGGTGCTTCTACGCCCAGGAAGACCAGATCTTGGACGAAGAAGACCCTGTCGGAGATGGAAAGATGCATGAGCCCAGCCGAGGAGTACCTTTCCGATGATATCGACGAGGAATTCGCAGAACTAAGGGACCTTGAGACCCCCCCACTTATACTCGACACCATCGACTCTAACAATGAAAACACCCTAACTCCTGCTACGTTGGACTCTAACAACGATAAAACTCTAACTCCTGCTACGTTCTCCACCCCGATCAGGTCCGATTCTCCCGACATTCCACCAAGAAAAGAAGTCACGACTCCCGAGCAAATTTCGCGGCTGAACGCGGCTGAATGGAGTGTTTGAGAAGCGGGTTACTGACTTGAAGGATGACGTATCCAGAAGTTTGCAACGCATACTCACCTGGCTTCACCAGGATAAATCCCTCACCAAACCGAACAAGCTAAAAATCGATGCCGAATGCCACATCATCGGCCAAAACCTGAAGAATGTGCTTGACGAATGTCGACTTGATCGCGGCGGTACGAATGCCAGCGAACCAGTTGACGCACATTCTATCAGCAGCTCACATGATTTGACAGCCATCCCTATTTCACAACTCAGACCCACTCCCAGCGCCGTCCACAGTACTGCGAGTCCAGCTGCGACTTCAGCTGCAGCTGCAACTTCCGGTCTTACCCGAAAGGATGTGGTGGAGGCAGTGAAGGAAGCCTTCCGAACTGACCTCCGCCGGGACCTTCGCGCGGATTTGAAGGAGGTTCTCACTCAGGAGGCCAAGCGCACTCAGCGCCCTCAACCTCCTGTTGCGCAACCAACCCTCCCTAACCACTCTGATACACCAAGGATCACCAGATCCTACGCTCAGGCGGCCGGTGAAGCCCCCTGCTCTGGCATCCCCAGGCAGGCCGCCGGCAGTACTGCGCGGCCCCCCCCTCTCCAACGATTACCCATGCGGCCTCCACAACGGGATCGTTCACCCGAGCGAACACTCCAACGTGAACCACCACCCACGCGTCCCGCTATTATTATCTCTTGCGGGATCGATAACCCCAAACGAGAGGACGCGATCAGGATTCTCGACAAATACCTCAAAAACACCACACCCCGGATCTTAGTCTCGAACATTAGTAGATTGTCGAAGGGGAAGTTCCGGGTGGAGTTGGAGCATAAAGAGGATGTCGAGTCTGCTGCCGCCCGCATCAACCAGGACGCTAACGCAAAGGCTGAGCCCGAGAGGAGCATCTTCCCTAGGATCATCCTCAAGGGTGTCAGCAAGAACCTGCCACGCGAGTCCCTTGCTGACACTCTTGTGGAGGACAATGAGGAACTCCGGGAAGCTCAACGCGATAGCGACCTCAAACTTCTTTTCTGCAGGAACAACCGCAACCCCAATCTCTACAACGCTGTGCTGTCTGTCTCTCCTGACGTATGGCAGAAAGTTAAGCTCCTCCCTCGTCTGCGCACTGGCTACCAGAAAGTGCATATGGAGGAGTTCTCCCCATTCGTCCAGTGCCGCAAGTGCGCGCTGTTTGGCCACACGCACACAAGATGCTCCGCCACCCAAATTTGCGCTCACTGCGGCAAGCCTGGGCACGATGAACCCCAATGCGAGCTAAAATCGTCAAAACCCACCTGCACCAACTGCACCAGTCACAATGCGAGATTCCAATTAAGCCGCAAAACTGACCATTCCATTTTTTCTACCACATGCCCAAGAGTCCTCAGCATGAGGAACCGAATTTTGAATAAGATAGACTACGGGACTACCTCGCAACAATAGATTTCTCTGATAAAATTCACATTCTACAATAAATCAGCTCATTCTTGTCTTCCTAATTAGCTACATTTCGTTCTAAATTTTCCATGACCGTTTTGTTTAAATGTTTCAAAACAACTCTAGTAACTAAACAGTAACATTTCTTTCGAATAAACGAAACTCAATCGCCACTTGGCATAACAACTATTACTTATATCTATCACTTCCTTCCTTTCCTGTCTTTCCTATACTCTATCTTTCCCTTCTTTTAAAAATCTGTCCTCTACCCTCCTTCTACTCTCTTCACCCTGAGGATAAGCCGAAATGCACGGAAATGGATTTTCGGCCCCGATGGGTGAAAAAACTCATTAAAACTCGGGACAACGCCCTGTTCCGACTAACTTAATTGGCAAACATTCAATATTCCAATAAATTCATTTTGTTCAAATACCACAAAATCAGAAAATATAGTTTTCAAAAAAAAAAAAAAAAAAAAAAAAAAAAAAAACCTAACCTAACCTAACCTAACCTAACCTAACCTAACCTAACCTAACCTAACCTAACCTAACCTAACCTAACCTAACCTAACCTAACCTAACCTAACCTAACCTAACCTAACCTAACCTAACCTAACCTAACCTAACCTAACCTAACCTAACCTAACCTAACCTAACCTAACCTAACCTAACCTAACCTAACCTAACCTAACCTAACCTAACCTAACCTAACCTAACCTAACCTAACCTAACCTAACCTAACCTAACCTAACCTAACCTAACCTAACCTAACCTAACCTAACCTAACCTAACCTAACCTAACCTAACCTAACCTAACCTAACCTAACCTAACCTAACCTAACCTAACCTAACCTAACCTAACCTAACCTAACCTAACCTAACCTAACCTAACCTAACCTAACCTAACCTAACCTAACCTAACCTAACCTAACCTAACCTAACCTAACCTAACCTAACCTAACCTAACCTAACCTAACCTAACCTAACCTAACCTAACCTAACCTAACCTAACCTAACCTAACCTAACCTAACCTAACCTAACCTAACCTAACCTAACCTAACCTAACCTAACCTAACCTAACCTAACCTAACCTAACCTAACCTAACCTAACCTAACCTAACCTAACCTAACCTAACCTAACCTAACCTAACCTAACCTAACCTAACCTAACCTAACCTAACCTAACCTAACCTAACCTAACCTAACCTAACCTAACCTAACCTAACCTAACCTAACCTAACCTAACCTAACCTAACCTAACCTAACCTAACCTAACCTAACCTAACCTAACCTAACCTAACCTAACCTAACCTAACCTAACCTAACCTAACCTAACCTAACCTAACCTAACCTAACCTAACCTAACCTAACCTAACCTAACCTAACCTAACCTAACCTAACCTAACCTAACCTAACCTAACCTAACCTAACCTAACCTAACCTAACCTAACCTAACCTAACCTAACCTAACCTAACCTAACCTAACCTAACCTAACCTAACCTAACCTAACCTAACCTAACCTAACCTAACCTAACCTAACCTAACCTAACCTAACCTAACCTAACCTAACCTAACCTAACCTAACCTAACCTAACCTAACCTAACCTAACCTAACCTAACCTAACCTAACCTAACCTAACCTAACCTAACCTAACCTAACCTAACCTAACCTAACCTAACCTAACCTAACCTAACCTAACCTAACCTAACCTAACCTAACCTAACCTAACCTAACCTAACCTAACCTAACCTAACCTAACCTAACCTAACCTAACCTAACCTAACCTAACCTAACCTAACCTAACCTAACCTAACCTAACCTAACCTAACCTAACCTAACCTAACCTAACCTTTTTTTTTTTTTTTTTTTTTGTCGAGGGGAACTCGGGCTTATCGACTTCCTGGCGTGCTGAGATTGCATCCAGACGAGTCCGAAGCTCTCCTTCGCACACATCAGACAGGTCAAAAGCCCGTCGGATGTGCACGGAGGCATATCCGGTAAAACCCCCCGTTGTGACATCACTGCCGGTTTGCGGCGGGATGGGTTCCTTCTTGAGAAGCAACCACCCCGCCCCGGCGGGCCCCGGTCAACCGGGGCTCCCACCACGCGGAGAATGTCACGTCACAGTGTAACACCCCCCCCCAGATGGAAGAAGCTGTGCAATGCAGGCTCAGGAATCTCGAGCCATCGCCTGCTGCCTCAACCATCTGTACGCCACCGGAGGGGACAGAAGGCCCCCTCCCCTAATCCGAATTAAGGTGGTAGATAGCGGACAAACCGCCGCCTTCTACCCCCAGGCCGCCTTCGCCTGCATGGGTCTGCTTGGGCATCATCCTCGCGGAGCCGTTCTGTAGTCTCCTTTTGCGACATCACATCCTCGCAAAAGGAGACCATTGCCTCCCAAGACCTCTTGCTATCCAGCATGGCCCTGATCACGGTGGGCAGTGAGAGATCGGTTCCCACCACTGAAGTCAGGCTGTGACGCTGTCTGCTCCAGGCTGCGCACTCCTCCAGGGTGTGCTGCGCCGAGTCTCGAGCAGCGCCACATTCATGGCACCTGGGGCTCACCTCCCTTTGAATTTTGTGGAGATAATCTCCAAAACACCCATGGCCAGTGAGCACCTGAACCAGATGGTATGTCAGGGAACCATGCCGCCGCTCCACCCATCGCTGCAATACCGGTCGTATCGCATCAACCGTACGCCGGCCGTATATGGCGGTTTCAAGGTCTGCCGCCCAGCGCTCTAGTACGACCTCTTGAGCATCCCGTCGGATCGCCTCTGTCTCCTCAAGTGTAGGGCGTTCGCCCCTCGCCTTGCATTCCGCCCTGTATTTATACACAAGGTCGAGTATCTCCGCCTCAAGCTCCCAGGGCGGGGTGCCTGCCAGTACCAGAGCCGCCGCCGAGGAGACCGTGCGGTACCCCCTGATTGCTCTTATTGCCACCGTCCGCTGTGGCGCTCGTAGGAGGCCGCGGATTTTGTCGTTCAGGGCATCCACCCAGACTGGGGCCCCGTACAGGGCCATACTCTTGACGACGGTGGCATAAAGGCGCCGGCATGTAGTGCTCGGGCCACCAACGTTCGGTAGCAGGCGTCCCAGGGCCAGTGCCGTTCCGACCAGGCGTGGGGCCAGTTTCCTAAAGTGCGGCACAAAGCTCCAGCGACTGTCGAGGGTCAAGCCGAGATACTTTATACTTTTCGCCACTGTGACTCTTACTCCGTCCACCGAAATGTGCGCCCCTTCGGGTGGTCCCTCCCGTGGCTCGTGGAAGTAAATCCCCTCTGTTTTGTTTAGGGCCACTTCGAGCCCCAACATCCTGATCCTCTGCACGACCAGAGTTGCACCTACAGTGGCCAAGCGCGCCGCCTCCTGATAGCAACCTAACCTAACCTAACCTAACCTAACCTAACCTAACCTAACCTAACCTAACCTAACCTAACCTAACCTAACCTAACCTAACCTAACCTAACCTAACCTAACCTAACCTAACCTAACCTAACCTAACCTAACCTAACCTAACCTAACCTAACCTAACCTAACCTAACCTAACCTAACCTAACCTAACCTAACCTAACCTAACCTAACCTAACCTAACCTAACCTAACCTAACCTAACCTAACCTAACCTAACCTAACCTAACCTAACCTAACCTAACCTAACCTAACCTAACCTAACCTAACCTAACCTAACCTAACCTAACCTAACCTAACCTAACCTAACCTAACCTAACCTAACCTAACCTAACCTAACCTAACCTAACCTAACCTAACCTAACCTAACCTAACCTAACCTAACCTAACCTAACCTAACCTAACCTAACCTAACCTAACCTAACCTAACCTAACCTAACCTAACCTAACCTAACCTAACCTAACCTAACCTAACCTAACCTAACCTAACCTAACCTAACCTAACCTAACCTAACCTAACCTAACCTAACCTAACCTAACCTAACCTAACCTAACCTAACCTAACCTAACCTAACCTAACCTAACCTAACCTAACCTAACCTAACCTAACCTTTTTTTTTTTTTTTTTTTTTTTTTTTTTTTTTTTTTTTTTTAACGGATGAAAAAATGCGTACTTATGCATACTCCGTCGCCTGGGAGAGCGACGGCAGTTATGTGGGACTCTCCCACGGAAGCCACCAGCGACTCAACGCCGGCAACACCGCTTTCCGCCTAGCCGATCCCCCACTCAGCCCCTGCGGGCTCAATGGGGGGCCGGAAGGGGGGGCCTACCCACTAAAAAAACACCCGCTGTGCACTCTGCTCACTATGTGCCAAGGCTACGGGAATCGCTTTCGCATTACTTCCGCGACCAAGGCAGTGAGTTGCTCGCTTTCGCAAGCCCACCACGGGATGCAGAAACTACTTCTGCCATCCCAAGGGATTTCTCCCAGCCACCAGGAAGCGCACAGCACAGATGCGCACTAACTAGTTCGGAGTCCATAAACCTCAGAGCGGGGCCTCCCAACCCACGCTCAGGACCCACTAATAGCGTACTGCCTGAAGGTCTCCGCATTCATGTAAACATGAACGCGTAACCCCTTACAGACCTCCGCATTCGATTGGAGACGTATGTACGTCTCAGAGCGTCCATCTCGCAGAGACATTCGTACGCAGCAGGTTAGGTACTAGTGCCGTCTGCACGATCCCAGTCCCACTATATGCGAGCAGTCGTCTCTGAGAGACTTTCACTCCCCTCGCGCGTACTATCTTAATGGTTTCCGCCCCCATGTTAGACATAGAAGCGTACTCCCATTTAGATCTCCGCAATCGTTCGAGTTGTGAGTTTCCAAGGGAAAATAGTGCGCCACCTGCGCTTTCCCTCGGTCACTCGGGTGCGTACTACCCGGGTGGATACAGCAATCCTCACCGATCACTGAACCACCCAGGTTTCCACTGCCTCAGTGGGTTCAGTACTACATGCCCTCTGCACCTTCCTGAAACCCACTGAGTTTGAGCGGCCGCCTCCGAAAAGACATTCGCTCCCCTCTCGCGCGTACTATCTGAATGGTTTCCGCCCCCATGTTTGACACAGAAGCGTACTCCCACTTAGATCTCCGCAATCGTTCGAGTTGTGAGTTTCCAAGGGAAAATAGTGCGCCATCTGCGCTTTCCCTCGGTCACTCGGTTGCGTACTACCCGGGTAAATACAGCGATCCACACCGATCACTGAACCACCCAGGTTTCCACTGCCTCAGTGGGTTCAGTACTACATGCCCTCTGCACCTTCCTGAAACCCACTGAGTTTGAGCGGCCGCCTCCGAAAAGACATTCGCTCCCCTCTCGCGCGTACTATCTGAATGGTTTCCGCCCCCATGTTTGACACAGAAGCGTACTCCCACTTAGATCTCCGCAATCGTTCGAGTTGTGAGTTTCCAAGGGAAAATAGTGCGCCATCTGCGCTTTCCCTCGGTCACTCGGTTGCGTACTACCCGGGTAAATACAGCGATCCACACCGATCACTGAACCACCCAGGTTTCCACTGCCTCAGCGGGTTCAGTACTACATGCCCTCTGCACCTTCCTGAAACCCACTGAGTTTGAGCGGCCGCCTCCGAAGAGACATTCGCTCCCCTCTCACGCGTACTATCTGAAAGGTTTCCGTCTCCATGTAAACATAGAAACATAGTCCCTCTTAGACCTCCGCAATCGTTCAAAAGGGTTCTAGGGTATGCACCACCTGCGCTTTCCCCTAGACCCCAAGACGTACAACCTGAAAAGGCTTCCGTCTTCGACACGCTAGCCTGTAAGGCCCACAGTCTGCGAGCAATCATCTCCGAAGAGACATTCGCTCCCGTCTGGCGCGTACTATCTGAATGGTTTCCGCCCCCATGTAAAACATAGAAGCATACTCCCACTTAGATTTCCGCAATCGTTCGAGTTTCGAGTTTCCAAGGGAAAATAGTGCGCCACCTGCGCTTTCCCTCGGTCACTCGTGTACGTACTACCCGAGTGGATACAGCAATCCTCACTGATCACTGAACCTCCCGGGTTTCCGCCACCCCGTGGGTTCAGTACTACGTGCCATCTGCACCTTCCTGAGACCCACAGAATTTGAGCGGCCGCCTCCGAAGAGACATTCGCTCTCGTCTCGCGCGTACTATCTCAAAGGTTTCCGTCTCTATGTAAACATAGACACGTAGTCCCTCTTAGATCTCCGCAATCGTTCAAATGGGGTGCTAGGGAATGCACCACCTGCGCTTTCCCCTAGACCCCAAGACGTACAACCTGAGAAGGCTTCCGTCTTCGACACGCTGGCCTATAAGGCCCACAGTCTGCGAGCAATCATCTCCGAAGAGACATTCGCTCCCGTCTCACGCGTACTATCTCAAAGGTTTCCGTCTCTATGTAAACATAGACACGTAGTCCCTCTTAGATCTCCGCAATCGTTCAACAGGGGTGCTAGGGAATGCACCACCTGCGCTTTCCCCTAGACCCCAAGACGTACAACCTGAAAAGGCTTCCGTCTTCGACACGCTAGCCTGTAAGGCCCACAGTCTGCGAGCAATCATCTCCGAAGAGACATTCGCTCCCGTCTGGCGCGTACTATCTAAAAGGTTTCCGTCTCCATGTAAACATAGACACGTAGTCCCTCTTAGACCTCGGCGATCGTTCAAAAGGGGGTTTAGAGGATGCGCCGCCTGCGCTTTCCTCTAGCCCCCAAGACGTATAACCTAAAAAGGCTTCCGTCTTCGACACGCTGGCCTGTAAGGCCCACGGTGTGCGAGCAATCATCTCCGAAGAGACATTCGCTCCCGTCTCGCGCGTACTATCTGAAAGGTTTCCGTCTCCATGTAGAACATAGACACGTAGTCCCTTTCAGACCTCCGCAATCGTTCGAACGAGGTTCAGGGTAAGCGCCACTGCGCTGTCCCCTGGCCCCTCGGTGTCGGATTATTAGCCGCCAGCTGTAAAAGAAGCTCATAAGATTCTTTTACAATGACGCCCAGGGTGCACCGGCCCTCCCACTGTCGTTCCCAGTCCACGGATGAACGGGGACAAACAGTAGTCGGGCACACGAGGAGGTTATCCGACCACGCACCCCAACCTAACCTAACCTAACCTAACCTAACCTAACCTAACCTAACCTAACCTAACCTAACCTAACCTAACCTAACCTAACCTAACCTAACCTAACCTAACCTAACCTAACCTAACCTAACCTAACCTAACCTAACCTAACCTAACCTAACCTAACCTAACCAAGCCCAATTTGAAACACTCAGAGTGACCCAATTGACTCGAGAAAATTCACACATATAACTAATTTTTTGCCTAACCCCCCATTTCTTTCCCGGGGGACCTCTGTCTAATACTTTTTTCACTAAAAAACATTTTCACTTTCATTTCCATACTTGTATGAAACTCATCAAAAAATCAGAGTGCGTTGATGTCTTTTATAGGAAGCCGGCAAAAAATCCTTGGGCTTAGGTAAACTTTTTGTCGGTTTCAAAATTTTGAAAAATTCGTAACTTTTTAAATACTTACCCGATTTTCATTCTGACTTCAGATATAGATTCAGGCGCCCCTAAGGCATCTCCCTAGCATACTTTTCGCATTAATTTCCCACTTTCCTTTAAGTTATTTCGAATTTTCACTTTTTTCCACTTGGAATTCTTAAATTTCACATATAATTTGCTCATAACTTTTTTTCATACCAACGGATTTTGATTTTTTATACCTCAAATAATAGTCCTCACCGTTCTACACATTTCATTTAGGCAAATCTTTGCTCTATCTTTTATAGTTTTCCGGCAATTTTCATTTTAAATCTCAATTTTTTTCCCATTTTTTCATATAAAATCTCATTTTTAGCAAAAGCCATAACTTTTGTTCCTTTGCATATTTTTTAGTTCTGTTTCGATATAAACATTGTTTTAACCGTTTTCTACCTTCCTTTTGTACAAACGCACCTGTAACCCAAAAATCAAATTTTTTGCTAACGTTTGAAATTTTACCTTTAACCTAACCTAACTTGGAACACTGTTTTGTATATATCTTTTGTAATTTTAACTTAATCGTTAGTTTGGTTATATATTCAATTAGAACTCAGCGCGGCGCTTGTTTTGAGCATACAAACGTGACTGTAGCGGGTCTGTTGAATATATTATCTTAGTTTTAGCTTTTAATTTTTTATTATTTTATATTAGCTGTAAAAAAATTTAACTTTGCAAGTAGCTGTGTGGTTCTTGCTGTGTATACTTGGTCTTACTGAGACCTACTTGCTTTATTTTATTTATATCTGTAGATTCAATAGATTCTGAAATATCTTTTAACCTAACTTTTGACTTAACCTAACCTAACTTCTAGACGACTTCTTTAATAACTTCCGTAATTTTGAAGATAAATACGCAGTTTTTCCTTTAAAACACACTTCTCTACGAACTTTACCCGCAACATATCAAATTTCTGCCATAGCTAACCCAGGTCAAAATATCTGGGTGATCAAAAAAATTTTCCTAAACCTAACCTTAACCTAACTTTGTAACACTGCCCCAAAATGTCTGGGCGCAGCTCCCCTGCCTCTTCAGGTGCTTCTACGCCCAGGAAGACCAGATCTTGGACGAAGAAGACCCTGTCGGAGATGGAGAGGTGTATGAGTCCGGACGAGGAGTATCTTTCCGATGAAATCGACGAAGAATTTGCAGAATTGAGGGACCTCGAGACCCCCCCACTTATACTCGACACCATTGATACTAATAATGGAAACACCCTAACTCCTGCTGCGTTGGACACTAACAACGATAAAACCCTAACCCCTGCTATATTCTCCACCCCAGTCAGATCCGATTCTCCTGACATTCCATCTAGGAAAGAAGTCGCAACTCCCGAGCAAATCTCTCGGTTAAATGGAGTGTTTAAGAAGAGGGTTACTGACTTGAAAGACGACGTATCCAGAAGTCTGCAACGGATACTCACGTGGCTACATCAGGGCAAATCTCTCACAAAACAGAATCGCCAAAAAATTGACGCCGAATGTCATATCATCGGCCAAAACTTGAATAACGTGCTCGACGAATGTCGGCTTGATTGCGGCGGTACTGATGCCAGCGAAGCAGTCGACGCGCACGATTTGACAGCCATCCCTTTTCCACAAGCCAAACCAACTTCCAGCGCGACTTCAGTTGCGTCTCCAGCTGCAGCTGTAATACCTGGTCTCACCCGCAAGGACGTGGTGGAGGCGGTGAAGGAGGCCTTCCGCACCGACCTTCGCCGGGATCTTCGCGCCGACTTAAAAGAAGTCCTCACTCAGGAGGCCAAGCGCACTCAGCGCCCTCAGCCTCTCGTTGCACAACCCCCACAACCTACACTCCCTGACCACTCTGGCGTACCCAGGACCACCACCAGATCATACGCTCAAGCGGCCGGGGAAGCCCCCTGCCCTGGTACTTCCAGGCAGGCCACCGGCAGTGCCGTACGGCCCCCTCCCCTTCTTCAACAACGACCACCCACGCGGCCATTCCAACAAGAACGACCACCCACGAAATCCCTACAACAAGAACGACCACCCACTCGGCCCGCCATCATTATTTCCTGCGGAACTGAGCATCCAAAACGCGAGGATGCAATTAGGGTTCTTGACAAATATCTCAAGAACACCACGCCCCGGATCCTAGTTGCTAACATCAGCCGACTCTCAAAGGGGAAGTTCCGTGTGGAGCTCGAACGTGCGGAGGAGGTCGTAACTGCTGCCGATCGCATCAACCAGGACGCGCACGCCAAGGCCGAGCCGGAGAGGAGCATCTTCCCGAGGATCATCCTCAAGGGTGTGAGCAGGAACCTGCCTCGCGAGTCTCTTGTTGGCACCCTTGTGGATGACAATGAAGAGCTCCGGGAAGCTCGTCGTGACTGCGACCTCAAATTCCTTTTCGAAAGGAACAACAGGAACCCCAAATTGTACAACGCAGTTCTTTCCGTGTCCCCAAATACTTGGCAAAAGATAAAACTCCTCCCGCGCCTGCGCACTGGCTATCAAAAGGTGCACGTGGAGGAGTTTTCCCCGTTCGTCCAGTGCCGCAAGTGCGCGCAGTTCGGTCACACGCACACTAGGTGCTCCGCCATTCAGATCTGCGCCCACTGTGGCAAAACCGGTCATGACGAACAACACTGTGAACTCAAAACTTCAAAACCCTCTTGTACCAACTGCACAAGCTATAATGCAAGATTTAATCTGAGTCGTAACACCGAACACTCAATTTTCTCCATCACTTGCCCAAGAGTCCTCAGCATGAGGAACCGCATCTTAAACAAAATTGATTATGGCACTTCCCCACAACAACTATAGATCTTTTAATCTCTTTTCTACTGCTCTACAAATCCATCAAATTTCAACAAATCAATCTTTTAACTTCTATCTTATTACACTACATTAAGCCATAATCATTTTGCTCAGTCTTTTGTTCATTGCGGCCCAAACTCTCTTGCATTCGTTTTGTCTAATATATCACCTAATCTTCAAATAAATTAGACCTTTTGAATAAATAAAACTCAATCGCCATTTGGCAACACAATCAGCACAATCATTACTTATAACTATTTCTTCCTTCCTTTCCTGTCTTTCCTATACTCTATCTTTTCTTTCTTTTAAAAATCCGTCCTCTACCCTCCTTCAACTCTCTCCACCCTGAGGATAAGCCGAAATGCACGGAAATGGATTTTCGGCCCCGAAAGGTGAAAACACTCAATAAAATTCGGGACAACGCCCTGTTCCGACTAACTTAATTGGCAAACATTTAATATTCCAATAAATTTCTTTTGTACAAATACCACAAAATCGGAAAATATAGTTTTCAAAAAAAAAAAAAAAAAACCTAACCTAACCTAACCTAACCTAACCTAACCTAACCTAACCTAACCTAACCTAACCTAACCTAACCTAACCTAACCTAACCTAACCTAACCTAACCTAACCTAACCTAACCTAACCTAACCTCGGTAAGATCAACATCGACTACCAACGTGTACACGCCGAAGAGTTTAGTCCCTTCCTTCAGTGCTTCAAGTGTCTGCAGTTCGGGCACACGCGAAACAGGTGCTCTGCTCAAGCCGAGACATGTGCTCACTGCGCAGGCGCGCACGACCTCGAGAAATGTCCGGCTAAGGAAGACGCCAAGAAGTCCGTGTGTCTTAACTGCAAGACGCACAATGATCGCTTTAAAGGAAGAGACAACACTCTACACCGCGCTACTTCAACCAAATGCCCTCGTGTTAAAGCCATGCTTATTAAAGTACAAGAACGAATCGATTATGGCACGGAGAGTGGCACTTAGTTTACTTATATAATCTCAGTTCTCTTGTAAAATCATTGTAAAACCAGTATCTTTTTCAGTAATTAACTTAAATTTTAGTTTCTGTAACTCCATCTAATTGTTAACTAATAATTGTAACTCTGTGTAAACAAATTTTTTTTTTTTGTGCATAAGTATTTAATTATATTTCTACATCTCGATGTATCAGAGGGAGACAAAGTCGGAACTATCGTATCAAATAGCGATGTCCGGCTTTCTCGCCCACCAGGAATGAAACAACTTAACTAGTGTTAATTAAGTAAACCCACTTTGTAAATAAAATAAGATTAATAAAAAAACCTAACCTAACCTAACCTAACCTAACCTAACCTAACCTAACCTAACCTAACCTAACCTAACCTAACCTTTTTTTTTTTTTTTTTTTTTTGTATCAAGAGGAGAATGCAATCTTTACGCATACCAAACGGCATGTTGGGGTCGGTCACCCCCCAGGTTATTGCCCGGGACATGTTCCTCGCCGCACCCAGCCCTCCCGCCAAGCCTAATAGGCTTCGCGTCAGGGCTGGGTCGTTCTAACCCCTGCCCTAGTGACAGGGGGAGGAAGCATTTTCCCGGCCTCCCATAAGGCTACCCACTCAAGGTGGGCGGGCCAGATGGGGGGACGGGAGAATGCACCACTACCAACTAAACTCCTCTCGAAGACCTGCGCCTTACCGCCGGGTCTGTGGGTTCGTGGTTACACGCTCCACGTTTGACCCGGGGAGAGTGGCCCGTTAGGGCTCCACCCTATGGGGGGCAGAGGGCCTTACTGCACCCCCCCTTGCGGCTAGGGGAGAACGAGTCGCGCACGTTGGCGTCTTGTTCTCCCCCGCCGCGCACGTCGGAGTTGGCTCGCTGCGACGTCCGCCTCGCGAACCCTCTCCGCGATCTCCTTCTGCGAGACGACGTCTTCGCAGAAGGAGACCACGGCCTGCCATCCCTCCCTGCTTCGCAGCATCGCAACTGTGATGCTGGGAAGTGAGAGGTCCGGCCCAACCGCAGCAACCAACTCCTGGCGCTGCACCGCCCACGCCGTACACTCCTCCAGAGTGTGGCGCGCGGTATCCTGCTGTGCGCCACAATGGTGGCACACTTGGGATTCCTCCCTCTGTATCTGACACAGGTACCTTCCGAAGCACCCGTGTCCGGAAAGCACCTGTGTCAGTCTGAAGGTTAGGGCGCCATGCTTCCTACTCCTCCACTCCTTTAGAACAGGTCGTATAGCCTCGACTGTTCGCACCCCAGCCTCAGGAGCCTCCAATTGCCGCTCCCAATCCTCCATGCTTCTTTCCTCTGCAAGCTTCCGGATGTTCGCTCGCTCCTCAGGGGCTAGACGGTCACCCCTTTCTAGCTCTTCCTTACGCTGTCTGTACGCCTCCGAGAGCACCTGAGCGTCGAGCTCCCACGGAGGCGTACCAGCGAGCACGCAGGCGGCCGTTCCGGAGACCGTGCGGTACCCCCGAATCATGCGTAACGCAACAATCCTCTGAGGACGCCGCAAGGCCGCCCTGTTTTCGGCGTCGAGGGCTAGGGCCCACACCGGGGCTCCATAGAGGGCCATACTTCGAATGACCCCCGCATAAAGCTGCCGGCAGCTCTTATTTGGGCCACCAACATTAGGCAGCAACCTTCCGAGTGCCGCTGCTGCACTGACCAATCTGGGGGCCAGCTGCTTGAAGTGCTCGTGGAAATTCCACCGACTATCAAGCACCAGCCCCAGATACCGCATATGCGGACGCAACGGGATAACCTCACCATTCACCACCATGTCCTGTCCCGGTGGTGGCCCCTGTCTGGCCCCATGGAACACCATGGCCTGAGTTTTGGCCACCGCCACCTCAAGACCCAGCATCCCGATCCTACGGATCATATGTTCCGCCCCAGTCTGTGCTAGGCGCTTCGCCTCCGCCAAGTCCCGGCCCCGTGCGACGACAAGAGTGTCGTCCGCGTAGCAATACACACTCTGCCGAGGGAGAAGGGCACCGCGAAGCGCCCAGTCGAATCCCAGATTCCACAGGAGCGGTCCTAAAACCGACCCCTGTGGAACCCCACACTCCATTGACCGAGTTTTCACTTGCCCATTTTGGGTGAGGAAGACTACCTCCCTTGCTTCCAGATAATTTTCAATTATGCGGGCGAGGTAATCGGGGACACCATGGTGCCTCAGGGCGTCCGTTATGACGCTGTAGGGGAGAGAGTTAAAGGCGTTCTTGATATCTAGAGATACCGCGACCACTCTCTCCCCCTTATTCACCGCCCTCTGCGTCTCCTCCTTCAAGGCCATTATGGCATCGATGGTAGATCTCCTTCTTCTGAACCCAAACTGCCTATTCGATAAGTTAGGGCCCTCCGTATCCAGATGCTGGACGACTCGGTCGGCTATGATCCGTTCGAGCATTTTCCCGAGCTCGTCCAGCAACACAATCGGCCGATAGGCAGATGGCGAGTCCGGAGGCCTATCTGCCTTTTTGAGGAGACACAGCCTTCCCCGCTTCCAGGCCTTTGGGAATTTCCCTGACCTCAGGCAGGCATCAAACAACGCCTTGACATGTTCGCCCAGATGTTTGAAGGCTACAGGCAATAACCGCCCCGGTATTCCATCCGGACCGGGGGCCTTCCGTTTTGACTTCAAACGGTCCGTTACCGCCTCCATCTCGGCCTGTGACACCGGGGGGACATCACTAGTCGGCTCCGGTTCTCGTGGCACTATCCCCACAAGAGGGGGGACCACCGGTGGCGAAGAAGGGAAGAGGCCCTCGACCACCTGGGACAGTAGGTCTGCATCCATGGACTCAGTGGGGGGGGCCTGGTTGCGAAGCCTGCTCCGCACCATCTTGAAAGGACGCCCCCACGGGTCGTTGTTCAGCTCCTCCAAGTAGCTATCCCAAGCCGCCGTCTTTGCCCTGCAGATGCCATCTGAGAGGGCTGTTTTGGCAAGGACATACGCTTGTCGGAGACGGAGCTCCTCTCCCGCGACCCTGCCACGACGCCGTCGACAACGCTGTAGTGCCCTTCTCGCCGATAGGCAAGCTGCCCTGAGGCCAGATACCTCCTCCGTCCACCAGTACACCCTTCTCTTAGATGGAAGGCCTTTGACTCGGGGCATGGCGGCATCACACACCTCTACCAGAGAGGCCGTCAGGCACCTTACCCTTTCTTCGACCCTCATGCTCTCCAATCGACAGTCTTCGAGTTTCCATGCCTGAACTAAAGCCGCCTCCTCTGCCAGATCACGATTCATCTTCGTAACAGCCCATCGAGGAAAGCACGAATGATTTCCTCTGGGCGAGACTGACCCACCAGCGGTGGACATAACTTTGAAGGATATGTACTCGTGATCCGACAAAGTGACGACTTCCTTAAGTACTTGCCATTCCCGTACACGTGCTGCTAATGCCGGGGTCGCGAAAGTCAAGTCCACTATGGATCCGCCATTTCCCCTTACACATGTGAGCTCTCGGCCCACATTACACAAAGTCAGACCCGCTGCCACTGCCCAATCCAAGACAGCGACCCCCTTTGGAGTGTCACAGCGCTCACCCCAGGCCGTGTGCCAAGCGTTAAAGTCGCCCAACACCAAGAACTGGGCCGGTGAGAGGCGACCCACCACCCCGCTCAATACTGCAAGCCATCGCCGAAGTTCTGAAATGCTCCGATTGGGGGAGAAATACACACCAACCAGTGTTATTTCTCCCCAAGTAGCCACCACGTATCCCGGGCCCCTTTCACCAACCGAAAGGGGAGGAGAGTAGGCGGAATTGTACGGGGCCATGATTGCCACGGATTCCGCTGAGTCACATGCCCAATTAGGGCGCTGAGGAACCGAATACGGTTCCGCCATTACCGCGATGTTAATGTCCGACTCCGCTGCGTATTGCAGGAAAAGGTCCTGCGCTGCAGCGGAGTGGTTAAGGTTTCCTTGAAGGAGGTTGAGGAGTCTATTGGCCATTAGGTCGACATGTAGTTATCCTCAACCTCCGCCGGAGCGGTGGTTCCTGACTGGCGAACTGGTGCCCTGGTGTGAAGGGACAGCTTAGCTTTGACCGTCGGAGGGCGGCATTTGCTTCCTCCCATGAAGTGGTTGAACGGGAGCTTAGCCGCCTTGCAGACTGCACAGCACAAGTCTCCCGAACAATCAGCCGCTTTATGACCCTTTTTCCCACACCGGAAGCAGGTGTCTTTTTGGTCCGCATCACACATACACAACTGCCTTGTGTGCCCCGTCACCATGCACTTGAAGCATCGGAGCGGAAGCGGCTCCAGTGCACGGACCGACGCTGAGGTCCAACCAACCCTGACGCGCCCAGCTTCAACCACGACCTTCGCCGCACTGACGGGGCACTTGACCAAGACTGATCTCAAACCACTTGGGCCCAAGCGGAAAGTACCAACACGTATCTGTTCGACAGGACATCCACCCTTTTCCGCGACAGCAGCTTTCAGTTCGTCTTCAGTTACTGAGTCGTCCAACCCAGCGACGCGCAAATCCACGGTTTTCACCGGCCTCGTTATCACAGCCGATTCCCCAAGAGTTTCCTTCAATTTTGCGGCCAAGAGGTCCGCCTTATCCCCGCTGGTGGTGCCTGGAATCTCGAATATTCTGGTGCCCGTTGCAGAGACCTTCACCTTCATATTTTCGATCCCCAGATCCTGAATTTTTATCTCCCTCTTGGCCTTAGCGATAATATCGGCATAAGTCGCACCTTTTTCAGCCTGTTCCGAGGGAATGGCTAGAACTACTGCCGAGGACTTCGGAGCAGTGAGCTTCGGCTTCTTCGGAGCTGTAGTCTTGGGCAACTGCTGTTGTTGCTTCTTGTTAACCGCCGTGGATGGTCCGGCGACCGCTGTGGGCTTGACTGGTCGGCCATTTTTGCCAACCTCTACCCATTGATTCCCCCTTGAAGCGACATTTGCGTAGGAAGGAACCTGACTCTCGACTACAGCGGATGTTTGGACTGGAGCAGAACCAGTCTGGACCCGAGAATTTGCCTTCGTCGAAGGTTGGGTATTCCTCTTTTGATCGCTAGCCAGCGGCGGGCGAATGACTGGTGCCGGAGGGAGTCTCATTTCGATGCCCTCGATTCTAGCATTTAACATGTTCCCGAAGGTAACCGTCATTGACCTTTCGAAGGCTGCAAAAAACTCCCGCATCTCAGGGTTGGAGAACAGCATCGAAGGAGTTGCAGAGGCCAACACCTCAGGCTCAGGCTCAGTTTCAGGAGTCGTATGCGCTGATCGTCTGCGCTGTGCGTCTTCTGTACACTTGTCCTCAAAAGAACGCTTAAGTGCCGCTAGTTCCTCCGTTAAATTCTTGACTTGCCCCTGCAGTCTTTTGTTATCTGCTTGAAGACGGCGGGTCTCCTCTGTAGATGAGATGGTCATCATTTCCTTCACCACCTCCTTGATCTTATTGCTCGCCTCCGTAATGTCAGTTTTAAACTCACGCTTCAAATTGCCTGAGCTGCTGACAACATTGAGCAACTTTTGCGTGAGTTTATCGACTTCCGCTCGCATGCGTACAGTCGATCGGTACGATACCGCCGACACATCCGACTCCACAGACAAATCCCTAATCGCTCTATCTGCTTTGTTACCCTGGGAGATAGATGGTGGACCCATCTCCTCCAAAAGGCCTTCCTGTCTTTCCTTATTCTTCCCCTTCCCCTTGCTTTTGCTCTTCTTAGCATCATTCACCTCTTTTCTCACTCTACTTTCATCCTCTTTCCTCATCATCTCCTCAAGTTCAAACGCCTCCCGCGCCTCAGACGAATTGTCTTTGCGCAATTGACTGTGGCCAGTATGACTGCCCGAACTCACTGAAGATCCCCTTCCTCTTCCCCTATTGGAGAACGTTCCAGCCTTGTTAATCGTCCGTAAAGGCGGATTGCTGTCATCTGAACTCTCCAAGTCATTAATTGTCCCCTCACCTGGACGTTTACGTTGAGCCTTGGAGGCCTCTCTGTTCCTCTCTATGACCGGAGAGCAAGACCTTGATCTACAAGAGTCAACATCCGAGTACACTACTTCGTCCTCAAACGTAGCAGACGCCATGTCTGCGTGGTGGTGCCGATTGCTCAAGCACCACCAAGAAAATCAAAGCCGTTAGAATGCCAATGTCGTCAGGAGTGTTATCCAAAAAGTCCAAAAACAAGCCAAGTCAGTCGAAAAAGTATCAGCAGGTCCGTAAGAAAAGCCAAGGTCGTCGAGTTTAGTGAAGAATCAGTCCCAAAAAACAAGCCAAGTCGTTAATTTAGGAGCGAAACACAATTATACCACAATCGACCAGTTACCGGCCTCTCAAAAACTGAGAGTCAGGTCACTGGCCGACAAAGTTCCGAAAAACGCCCAAAACCACCTTCCGACACCAAAGTTATTCAGAACGAACCACTTGGTGCCGAAATCAACCCTGCAAGCCGCCCGGATACCGACTTTTCAAAAATTGAAAATCCGATTTCCGAACCACTGCGGATGCTACATAGACGACTTAGTCGTTTTCGAAAAAAATTATTTTCTCGAAAACGGCTCGACCGAAATGCGAAATTTTTGTACCGTAAGGCAGACAAAAAATTCCAACACCCGATAGCCAAAAATTAGATTTTTCGCTACCAAAGTGCCCTCCGAAAAACGTCAACCTAACCTAACCTAACCTAACCTAACCTAACCTAACCTAACCTAACCTAACCTAACCTAACCTAACCTAACCTAACCTAACCTAACCTAACCTAACCTAACCTAACCTAACCTAACCAAGCTCATTTTGAAACTCCTAGACTTCTCATAAGCTTACCCAAAAATTCCTAAATATCTCTTGCATTTTTCTTAACCTCCCACTTTTTGCTCGGTGGACCTATCTCTTATAGTTTTTTCGTAATTAATTATTTTATATACTCCCATACATCAAAAACCTGACTTGGTACAAAATTTCATTTTTGCGATAGCGCGTTGATGTCTTTTGTACTAAACCAGTGTTAAAATCTGCCCCTAAGGTAAACTTTTTCGAACTAAAAAATATTTAAAAAATTCATAACTTTTTTTCCATTTGACATTTTGTAATTTTGTTTTCAGATTTAGATTCAGTAGCCCTTAAGGCATATTTTGATTTATCTGCTAACCACCTGACTTAAAATTTGATCTAATTATCTCAGTTTTTTCAATATTTCCACTAAAAATCCTTAATTTTCACACAAAAACTCCTAATAACTTTTTTCCGTTTCAACGGATTTTTGTTATTGATATCTTATATTATTCTTTTCATTATTCTACGTCTTTTTTATATGGAAATATTTATTCTAAACCTTATAGTTTTCCCATAATTTGAATTTCAAATTTTCAATTTTGCATTAATTTTGGTCATAAAATTTAATTATTAGCAAACGTTATATCTTTTGATCCCTTCATTCTTTTTTAATTCTGTTTTGATTAAAACATAGTTCTAGCCATTGTCCACCTTTGTATATATAGAACATAACTGTAACCCTATCATTGGATTTTTAACTGACATTTATAATTTTCTTTTTAACCTAACCTAACCTAAGTCACTCTTTCCCAAATATCTTCTTTAACTTTTCCTTGTTTATAGTTTTGTTTTATAATCCAAACAGAACCCCGCGCAGCGCTTGTTTTAAGATCATAAACACGTCTCTAGCGGGTTTTTTAGATAAATTAACTTACTTTTAAATTTTAATTTTTCTTAATTTTATTTTATTCATAAATAATTTAATATAGAACTTAGTCGTTTAATTCCTTCTGTTTATTGTTGAATTTGCTGAGTTCTACATATTACCTTTTCAAATATCGGAATAGTTTCCATAATTATAAAAATATTAACTAACCTAACCTGTAACCTAACCTAAACCTAACTTTTTAGCATTTTTATACATTTCTCACACAACTTGCATACTAGGACTGCGGTTTTACTTTTAAAACCTGCTTATCAGTGGGTCCCACCCACTCCATGTTCAATATTATAAACCGCTCACTTACTTTCAAAAATCCGGCTGTTCAAAAATAATCCAAAATGAAAGCCACACGTTCTACGAAACGTAACGCCGCAGCTGCGACTGTGGCTACGTCTAGTGCCATGAGCTGGAGGAGAATGTCCTCCAAGAGCTCACCAACTAAAGAACCTCCCTCCCAACCTGATCCTGATCCCAGCCCATCACCTCCTTTTGCGTCCCCCACAGGCTCTGTTATCAACCTGGCGGTACCTGAACCAACCAAACCAACCGTTTCGGCAGAGCCTGAAACCACAATACAACCTATCAACATTAACGATTGCACCCCACTCGAAATAGTACTTAAAGCTTCCGAAAACATAATTCAACACATTAACCTAAACAAAAGCGTCACCAAGAAGAGCAAGGACGCCATAATCTCACTTGCGAACTTAATTAAGTCACATGCTCAATCCATCCCTAATCCTATAGACCTGAACCTAACTAAAACTTCACCTCACCCAAACATAAACCTAACTGACGAGATCGCCTCTTGCGTCAAGCGAGAGGTTGCAAGCTGCGTTAAAGCAGAATTCACGCTTTTGAAAAAGGAACTTTCCGCAACTGTTCCAGCCCCCAAACCAAAAACATACGCCACAGCTACCAAAACCCACAACATTAATACCCCCCCCACTACACAAGACTCAACCAACAAGACTAGCAATCCTGCTCTTATAATCACCGTGCCCTCAGCTAAAAACAAACAAGAAGCCATAACTAAATGGCACAAAAGTATAACCTTCAGAAATGTCTCATACGCACCCGCTAAATTCCACGCCATAACAAATAATAAACTCAAGGTCGAATTCGACAATAACGAACAGTGCAAAGAGACACTAAAACGCCTCGAAACTAACTCCGATGTAGACGCTGAAGTTGCAAAACAACTAATGCCCATGTTCGTTCTGAAGGGCATACCAAGAACCATCCCCGCTGATGAGGTCCCTGATATTATTATACACCAAAACGATGCCCTTAAGAACGCTCTAACCACAACCAACGCCGAACTTATCCCATGCATAACACTTAACAATAGAAACCCGAACCTATACAATTACGTTTTCAAAGCTTCACCACAAGTCTGGCGTGCTGCCATAAATGCTGAAAGACTTAATGTCGATCACTACAAAATTCACATCTCTGAACATTCTCCTCTGCTACAGTGTTTTGACTGTCTTAAGTTCGGACACACCCGCACTAAATGTCCCAACAAAACCAAATCCTGTAGTCATTGCGCCCTCGAAGGACACGTCTACAAAGACTGTCCTAAGAAGAGCGACAAAACAGTCATCAAATGCCTAAACTGCCACATTCAAAACCAAAAAACAAAAGGAACTTCTAACACCTCCCACGCAGCCACTTCTAGCAACTGCCCAGTCAGAATTGCTTATAACACCCGTCTGACTGAAAGGATCGACTATGGTTCTAAATAAATTACTAACAATAATATCATTAAATACACAATATACATAATGAGCTCCAAAAAATCTTAATTAAACAAACTACTCATAAAACTTAAAACAACTAACTTAAACTTACAAACATAATAAAATCGTATTACATACGAAGTGTACTTCGTAAGCACAGACTATGTAATAAGGAAAAGATAAATTCTAGTCTAATTTAAAAAAAAAAAAAAAAAAACCTAACCTAACCTAACCTAACCTAACCTAACCTAACCTAACCTAACCTAACCTAACCTAACCTAACCTAACCTAACCTAACCTAACCTAACCTAACCTAACCTAACCTAACCTAACCTAACCTAACCTAACCTAACCTAACCTAACCTAACCTAACCTAACCTAACCTAACCTAACCTAACCTAACCTAACCTAACCTAACCTAACCTAACCTAACCTAACCTAACCTAACCTAACCTAACCTAACCTAACCTAACCTAACCTAACCTAACCTAACCTAACCTAACCTAACCTAACCTAACCTAACCTAACCTAACCTAACCTAACCTAACCTAACCTAACCTAACCTAACCTAACCTAACCTAACCTAACCTAACCTAACCTAACCTAACCTAACCTAACCTAACCTAACCTAACCTAACCTAACCTAACCTAACCTAACCTAACCTAACCTAACCTAACCTAACCTAACCTAACCTAACCTAACCTAACCTAACCTAACCTAACCTAACCTAACCTAACCTAACCTAACCTAACCTAACCTAACCTAACCTAACCTAACCTAACCTAACCTAACCTAACCTAACCTAACCTAACCTAACCTAACCTAACCTAACCTAACCTAACCTAACCTAACCTAACCTAACCTAACCTAACCTAACCTAACCTAACCTAACCTAACCTAACCTAACCTAACCTAACCTAACCTAACCTAACCTAACCTAACCTAACCTAACCTAACCTAACCTAACCTAACCTTTTTTTTTTTTTTTTTTTTTTTTAACGGATGAAAAAATGCGTACTTATGCATACTCCGTCGCCTGGGAGAGCGACGGCAGTTATGTGGGACTCTCCCACGGAAGCCACCAGCGACTCAACGCCGGCAACACCGCTTTCCGCCTAGCCGATCCCCCACTCAGCCCCTGCGGGCTCAATGGGGGGCCGGAAGGGGGGGCCTACCCACTAAAAAAACACCCGCTGTGCACTCTGCCCACTATGTGCCAAGGCTACGGGAATCGCTTTCGCATTACTTCCGCGACCAAGGCAGTGAGTTGCTCGCTTTCGCAAGCCCACCACGGGATGCAGAAACTACTTCTGCCATCCCAAGGGATTTCTCCCAGCCACCAGGAAGCGCACAGCACAGATGCGCACTAACTAGTTTGGAGTCCATAAACCTCAGAGCGGGGCCTCCCAACCCGCGCTCAGGACCCACTAATAGCGTACTGCCTGAAGGTCTCCGCATTCATGTAAACATGAACGCGTAACCCCTTACAGGCCTCCGCATTCGATTGGAGACGTATGTACGTCTCAGAGCGTCCATCTCGCAGAGACATTCGCTCGCAGTAGGTTAGGTACTAGTGCCGTCTGCACGATCCCAGTCCCACTATATGCGAGCAGTCGTCTCTGAGAGACTTTCACTCCCCTCGCGCGTACTGTCTTAATGGTTTCCGCCCCCATGTTAAACATAGAAGCGTACTCCCACTTAGATCTCCGCAATCATTCGAGTTGTGAGTTTCCAAGGGAAAAATAGTGCGCCACCTGCGCTTTCCCTCAGTCACTCGAGTGCGTACTGCCCGGGTGGATACAGCGATCCTCACCGATCACTGAACCACCCAGGTTTCCACTGCCTCAGTGGGTTCAGAACTACATGCCCTCTGCACCGTCCTGAAACCCACTGATTTTGAGCGGCCGCCTCCGAAAAGACATTCGCTCCCCTCTCGCGCGTACTATCTGAATGGTTTCCGCCCCCATGTTTGACATAGAAGCGTACTCCCACTTAGAACTCCGCAATCGTTCGAGTTTTGAGTTTCCAAGGGAAAATAGTGCGCCACCTGCGCTTTCCCTCGGTCACTCGGGTGCGTACTACCCGGGTGGATACAGCGATCCACACCGATCACTGAACCACCCAGGTTTCCACTGCCTCAGTGGGTTCAGTACTACATGCCCTCTGCACCTTCCTGAAACCCACTGAGTTTGAGCAGCCGCCTCCGAAGAGACATTCGCTCCCGTCTCGCGCGTACTATCTGAAAGGTTTCCGTCTCCATGTAAACATAGAAACATAGTCCCTCTTAGACCTCCGCAATCGTTCAAAAGGGTTCTAGGGTATGCACCGCCTGCGCTTTTCCCTAGACCCCAAGACGTACAACCTAAAAAGGCTTCCGTCTTCGACACGCTAGCCTGTAAGGCCCACAGTCTGCGAGCAATCATCTCCAAAGAGACGTTCGCTCCCGTCTCGCGCGTACTATCTAAATAGTTTCCGCCCCCATGTTAAACATAGAAGCATACTCCCACTTAGATTTCCGCAATCGTTCGAGTTTCGAGTTTCCAAGGGAAAATAGTGCGCCACCTGCGCTTTCCCTCGGTCACTCGTGTACGTACTACCCGAGTGGATACAGCAATCCTCACTGATCACTAAACCTCCCGGGTTTCCGCCACCCCGTGGGTTCAGTACTACGTGCCATCTGCACCTTCCTGAGACCCACAGAATTTGAGCGGCCGCCTCCGAAGAGACATTCGCTCCCGTCTCGCGCGTACTATCTCAAAGGTTTCCGTCTCTATGTAAACATAGACACGTAGTCCCTCTTAGATCTCCGCAATCGTTCAAAAGGGGTGCTAGGGAATGCACCACCTGCGCTTTCCCCTAGACCCCAAGACGTACAACCTGAAAAGGCTTCCGTCTTCGATACGCTAGCCCGTAAGGCCCACAGTCTGCGAGCAATCATCTCCGAAGAGACATTCGCTCCCGTCTCGCGCGTACTATCTGAAAGGTTTCCGTCTCCATGTAGAACATAGACACGTAGTCCCTTTCAGACCTCCGCAATCGTTCGAACGAGGTTCAGGGTAAGCGCCACCTGCGCTGTCCCCTGGTCCCTCGGTGTCGGATTATTAGCCGCCAGCTGTAAAAGAAGCTCATAAGAGTCCTTTACAATGACGCCCAGGGTGCACCGGCCCTCCCACTGTCGTTCCCAGTCCACGGATGAACGGGGACAAACAGTAGTCGGGCACACGAGGAGGTTATCCGACCACGCACCCCAACCTAACCTAACCTAACCTAACCTAACCTAACCTAACCTAACCTAACCTAACCTAACCTAACCTAACCTAACCTAACCTAACCTAACCTAACCTTTTTTTTTTTTTTTTTTTTTTTTTTTTTTTTTTTTTTTTTTTTTTTTTTTTTTTTTTTTTTTTTTTTTTTTTTTTTTTTTTTTTTTTTTTAACGGATGAAAAAATGCGTACTTATGCATACTCCGTCGCCTGGGAGAGCGACGGCAGTTATGTGGGACTCTCCCACGGAAGCCACCAGCGACTCAACGCCGGCAACACCGCTTTCCGCCTAGCCGATCCCCCACTCAGCCCCTGCGGGCTCAATGGGGGGCCGGAAGGGGGGGCCTACCCACTAAAAAACACCCGCTGTGCACTCTGCCCACTATGTGCCAAGGCTACGGGAATCGCTTTCGCATTACTTCCGCGACCAAGGCAGTGAGTTGCTCGCTTTCGCAAGCCCACCACGGAATGCAGAAACTACTTCTGCCATCCCAAGGGATTTCTCCCAGCCACCAGGAAGCGCACAGCACAGATGCGCACTAACTAGTTTGGAGTCCATAAACCTCAGAGCGGGGCCTCCCAACCCACGCTCAGGACCCACTAATAGCGTACTGCCTGAAGGTCTCCGCATTCATGTAAACATGGACGCGTAACCCCTTACAGGCCTCCGCATTCGATTGAAGACGTATGTACGTCTCAGAGCGTCCATCTCGCAGAGACATTAGCTCGCAGCAGGTTAGGTACTAGTGCCGTCTGCACGATCCCAGTCCTACTATATGCAAGCAGTCGTCTCTGAGAGACTTTCACTCCCCTCGCGCGTACTGTCTTAATAGTTTCCGCCCCCATGTTAAACATAGAAGCGTACTCCCACTTAGACCTCCGCAATCGTTCGAGTTGTGAGTTTCTAAGGGAAAAATAGTGCGCCACCTGCGCTTTCCCTCAGTCACTCGGGTGCGTACTGCCCGGGTGGATACAGCAATCCTCACCGATCACTGAACCACCCAGGTTTCCACTGCCTCAGTGGGTTCAGTACTACATGCCCTCTGCACCTTCCTGAAACCCACTGAGTTTGAGCGGCCGCCTCCGAAGAGACATTCGCTCCCCTCTCGCGCGTACTATCTGAGTGGTTTCCGCCCCCATGTTTGACACAGAAGCGTACTCCCACTTAGATCTCCGCAATCGTCCGAGTTGTGAGTTTCCAAGGGAAAATAGTGCGCCATCTGCGCTTTCCCTCGGTCACTCGGGTGCGTACTACCCGGGTGAATACAGCGATCCACACCGATCACTGAACCACCCAGGTTTCCACTGCCTCAGTGGGTTCAGTACTACATGCCCTCTGCACCTTCCTGAAACCCACTGAGTTTGAGCGGCCGCCTCCGAAGAGACATTCGCTCCCGTCTCGCGCGTACTATCTGAAAGGTTTCCGTCTCCATGTAAACATAGAAACATAGTCCCTCTTAGACCTCCGCAATCGTTCAAAAGGGTTCTAGGGTATGCACCGCCTGCGCTTTCCCCTAGACCCCAAGACGTACAACCTGAAAAGGCTTCCGTCTTCGACACGCTAGCCTGTAAGGCCCACAGTCTGCGAGCAATCATTTCCGAAGAGACATTCGCTCCCGTCTCGCGCGTACTATCTGAATGGTTTCCGCCCCCATGTTAAACATAGAAGCATACTCCCACTTAGATTTCCGCAATCGTTCGAGTTTCGAGTTTCCAAGGGAAAATAGTGCGCCACCTGCGCTTTCCCTCGGTCACTCGTGTACGTACTACCCGAGTGGATACAGCAATCCTCACTGATCACTGAACCTCCCAGGTTTCCGCCACCCCGTGGGTTCAGTACTACGTGCCATCTGCACCTTCCTGAGACCCACAGAATTTGAGCGGCCGCCTCCGAAGAGACATTCGCTCCCGTCTCGCGCGTACTATCTCAAAGGTTTCCGTCTCTATGTAAACATAGACACGTAGTCCCTCTTAGATCTCCGCAATCGTTCAAAAGGGGTGCTAGGGAATGCACCACCTGCGCTTTCCCCTAGACCCCAAGACGTACAACCTGAAAAGGCTTCCGTCTTCGACATGCTAGCCTGTAAGGCCCACAGTCTGCGAGCAATCATCTCCGAAGAGACATTCGCTCCCGTCTGGCGCGTACTATCTAAAAGGTTTCCGTCTCCATGTAAACATAGACACGTAGTCCCTCTTGGACCTCAGCGATCGTTCAAAAGGGGGTTTAGAGGATGCACCGCCTGCGCTTTCCTCTAGCCCCCAAGACGTATAACCTAAGAAGGCTTCCGTCTTCGACACGCTGGCCTGTAAGGCCCACGGTGTGCGAGCAATCATCTCCGAAGAGACATTCGCTCCCGTCTCGCGCGTACTATCTGAAAGGTTTCCGTCTCCATGTAGAACATAGACACGTAGTCCCTTTCAGACCTCCGCAATCGTTCGAACGAGGTTCAGGGTAAGCGCCACCTGCGCTGTCCCCTGGTCCCTCGGTGTCGGATTATTAGCCGCCAGCTGTAAAAGAAGCTCATAAGAGTCTTTTACAATGACGCCCAGGGTGCACCGGCCCTCCCACTGTCGTTCCCAGTCCACGGATGAACGGGGACAAACAGTAGTCGGGCACACGAGGAGGTTATCCGACCAAGCACCCCAACCTAACCTAACCTAACCTAACCTAACCTAACCTAACCTAACCTAACCTAACCTAACCTAACCTAACCTAACCTAACCTAACCTAACCTAACCTAACCTAACCTAACCTAACCTTTTTTTTTTTTTTTTTTTTTTTTTTTTTTTTTTTTTTTTTTTTTTTTGTATCAAGAGGAGAATGCAATCTTTACGCATACCAAACGGCATGTTGGGGTCGGTCACCCCCCAGGTTTTAACCCGGGACATGTTCCTCGCCGCACCCAGCCCTCCCGCCAAGCCTAATAGGCTTCGCGTCAGGGCTGGGTGGTTCTGACCCCTGCCCTAGTGACAGGGGGAGGAAGCATTTTCCCGGCCCCCCATAAGGCTACCCACTCATGGTGGGCGGGCCAGATGGGGGGACGGGAGAATGCACCACTACCAACTAAACTCCTCTCGAAGACCTGCGCCTTACCGCCGGGTCTGTGGGATCGTGTTGACACGCTCCACGTATGACCCGGGGAGAGTGGCCCGTTAGGGCTCCACTCTATGGGGGGCAGAGGGCCTTACTGCACCCCCCCTTGCGGCTAGGGGAGAACAAGTCGCGCACGTTGGCGTCTTGTTCTCCCCCGCCGCGCACGTCGGAGTTGGCTCGCAGCGACGTCCGCCTCGCGAACCCTCTCCGCGGCCTCCTTCTGCGAGACGACGTCTTCGCAGAAGGAGACCACGGCCTGCCATCCCTCCCTGCTTCGCAGCATCGCAACTGTGATGCTGGGAAGCGAGAGGTCTGGCCCAACCGCAGCAACCAACTCCTGGCGCTGCGCCGTCCACGCTGGGCACTCTTCTAGAGTGTGGCGCGAGGTGTCCTGAGGTGCGCCACAGTGGTGGCACACCTGCAACTCCTCCCTCTGTATCTGACACAGGTACCTTCCGAAGCACCCGTGTCCGGAAAGCACCTGCGTCAGCCTGAAGGTGAGAGACCCATGGGTCCTCTCCTTCCATTCTTTGAGGACCGGGCGGATGGCCTCCACCGTCCTATGCCCCGCTGCCGGGGCCTCAAGTTGTCGTCCCCACTCTTCAAGGGCTCTCTCCTCGGCAAGTCGCCGGACGCTCTGGCGTTCCTCAGGGGCAAGTCGATCCCCACTCGCCCTCTCCTCTTTGCGTCGCCAGTACACCTCCGATAGAACTTGGGCTTCCAGTTCCCATGGAGGCGTACCAGCAAGCGCACACGCCGCGGACCAAGAAATGGTGCGGTAGCCCCTAACCATACGCAAAGCCACAATTCTCTGGGGGCGTCGCAATGCCGCCCTATTTTCAGCGCTTAAGGCGTCTGCCCATACGGGGGCGCCATACAGGGCCATACTGCGTATGACCCCCGCATATAAACGTCGACAGCTTCTGTTTGCCCCGCCGACATTGGGCAACAGTCTGCCGAGGGCCGCCGCAGCCTTTACCAATCTGGGCGCTAGTTGCTGGAAGTGGGCCTTAAAGTTCCACCGGCTGTCCAGCACTAGCCCCAGGTATTTCATGGTTGGACGGAGGGGGATCACTACTCCGTCCACGACCATATCTTCTCCTGGCGGCGGGCCTTGTCTCGGCCCATGAAAGACCATGGCCTGGGTTTTGGCCACCGCCACCTCCAGGCCCAACCTTCTAATGCGGGCAATCACGCCCTCTGCACCGATCTTGGCCAGGCGCCTCGCGTCCGCGAGATCTCGACCCCGAGCCGTGACTAAAGTGTCATCTGCATAACAGGTGACACTAACTCGGGGGAGAAGAACGCCACGAAGCACCCAGTCATAGGCCAAATTCCACAGGAGTGGGCCCAGCACCGACCCCTGTGGAACTCCACACTCCATACGCCGTACCTTTAGCTGGCCGTCCGAGGCCAGGAAGACGACCTCCCTATCTTGAAGGTACTGCTCAATAATTCCGGCTAAATAAGGGGGGACGCCATGATGCCTTAGCGCATCCCTAATGACACTGTAGGGGAGAGAGTTAAAGGCGTTCTTTATGTCTAAAGATACCGCCACGACTCTCTCCCCTTTAGCGACCGCTGTTCGACACAACTCCTTTAAGGTCATGATGGCGTCGATAGTAGACCTCTGCCTCCTGAAGCCAAACTGTTTGTCCGACAGGTTCGGACCCTCCACGTCCAAGTGTTGGACGACTCGGTCAGCTATCAGTCTCTCAAGCATTTTACCGAGTTCGTCCAAGAGGACCACTGGTCGGTAGGCGCTCGGAGAGTCCGGGGGCTTGTCATTCTTTGACAGGAGGCAGAGTCTACCCCTCTTCCAGGCCTTCGGGAATTGCCCGGTACGAAGGCAGGCATCGAAGAGCGCCCTGACTTGCTCGCCCAGATGCTTTAGGGCGATCGGCAGTATTCGCCCAGGAATCCCGTCCGGGCCAGGCGCTTTCCTTTTATTGCGGAGGCGATCAATGACGCCCTCCATTTCCGCATCAGAAATGGGGGTGAACCCCTGTGCCGGATCGGAAGCCTGTTGCGTAGGACCAATCAAGGAGGGCACCTGCGGGGGCGTGGCAGGGAAGAGACCATCCACCACCCTAGCAAGAAGACCCAGATCCATCGACTCGGTGGGTGGCGCCTGGTTACGGAGTCGGCTCCTAACCATCCTGTACGGACGCCCCCACGGGTCCGCGTTTAAACTTTCAAGATACTCTTCCCATGCCGATGTTTTTGCTCTACAGATGCCCTCTGACAAGGCCTGTTTAGCCCCACTGAAGACCTGGCGAAGTCGGGACTCCTCACCCGGTTGACGGTTTCGCCTGCGCCGGCATCGCTGCAGGGCTCTTCTGGCCCGCAGGCAGGTGATTCGCAGCGCTGAAACCTCCTCGTTCCACCAATACACCCGGTTTTTACGTGGAAGGCGTTTCACTGCCGGCATGGAGGCATCACATACCTTCGTCAGGGAGGTCGTCAGTTGTGCAGCGAGATCGTCAACGCTGGACTCCTCTACCCGACTGCCTTGGAGGTTCCAGGCCTCCATCAGAGCCGCCTCTTCTGCAAGTTCCCGGTCGAGTTTTGTATGAGCCCAACGAGGAAAACAGCGCAACGATGCCCCGTCAGGGAGGGCGAGATTCCCGTCTGTGGATGACACCACTTTGAAGTTGATGTAATCGTGGTCCGACATCGACAGGACATCCTTCATTACGTGCCAATCTTGGACTCGCGCTGCCAAAGCAGGGGTCGCGAACGTCAGGTCGACTATGGACCCGCCGCCCCTCCTTACGAACGTGAATTCGCGACCCTGGTTGCACAGCACGAGCCCAGCCGCCACTGCCCAATTCAGGACCGCCACTCCCCTCGGGGTGTCGCTGCGCTCGCCCCATGCCGTGTGATGGGCATTGAAGTCGCCCAGCACCAGCATCTGTGTTGACGCAAGACGACCCACCACACCGCTCAACACATTGAGCCACTGCCGCAGCTCAGACACGCCCCGGTTGGGGGAGAAATAAACACCCACGAGTGTCAATTCCCCCCAAGAGGCCGCCACGTAGCCCGGTCCTCTCTCTACGACCGAGAGGGGAGGGGAGTAGGCGGCGGAAAAAGGAGCCATTATTACGACGGAATCCGCCGTATCTCCTGCCCAATTAGGGCGCTGAGGGACAAAATAAGGGTCCGCTACCACCACCAAGTTGATATTCAACTCCGCTACATGCTGCAGGAGGAGATCCTGCGCAGCAGCGGAGTGATTCAAGTTCCCTTGGAGGATGTTGAGGTGTCTGGGCATTATGTTGACATATGGCCATCCTCAACATCTCTCCGAACCGTAGCTTGTCGCAGAGGTGCCCCACTCCTTAGCGACAACTTCGCTCTGACCGCTGGGGGGCGACACTTACTCCCCCCCATGAAATGGTTGGCTGGGAGCTTTGCCGCTTTGCAGACCGCACAGTTCAGTTCCATGGAGCACTCTGCAGCCTTGTGGCCTTTCCTCCCGCACCGGAAGCAGGTGTCGGAGTGGTCAACCTCACAGGAGCACAGCTGTCTTGTGTGCCCCGTGACCATGCATTTGAAACACCGAAGCGGGAGTGGCTCCAGTGCCCGAATCGGAACCGATACCCAGCCGACTTTGAGGCGACCCACGTCGGCCAACACCTTCGCCGCACTTACCGGGCACTTTAACAGTGCCGAACTAAGTCCACCCGGGCCCACGCGGATAGGACCAACTCGGACCTGGTCGGCCGGACAGCCTCCCTGCTCAGCCACTGCAGAACGAAGTTCATCAGCATCTACCGAGTCATCGAGTCCGGAGACTCGCATGTCTGCAGTTTTCACCGGTCTTGTGATTGTCACCGTGTCCCCCAGGGTTTCCTTCAGCTTTGCTGCAAGGAGGTCCGCTTTGTCCCCACTGGTAGAGCCGGGGATTTCCAAGACGCGAGTGCCGGTAGCCGAGACTTTTATCTTGAGCTGCTCAATGCCCAGATCCTTGATGTGGATTTCCTTCTTGGCCTTGGAAATGGCCGCAGCATATGTCGCCCCCTTCTTTTCCTGATCCGGCAAAATGGTCATTACTATGGCCGTTGATTTTGGGGGACTCAGCTTTGGCCTCTTCGGGGCCACAGACTTTGGAGGCTGGGGGTCTACCACCTTTATTCGGGATGAGGTGGACTGCCCTGCAGGCACACCGGGTTTTATAGGGCGACCATTTCGGCCCACTTCAGTCCAGTTATTATTCCTCGCTTTGTCCGCATACGATAGTGGCGGGGCCTGAGGCTCTATGGTAGAGGGACCAGGTACTGCATCAGGTCTAGGCTGTGGTACTGGAGCTGTAGGCTTGATCCCCTTCTTCTTATCCGCCGCCAGCGGCGGACGGTAGCTAGGCGGTGGAGGAAGTCGCTGCTCAATGCCAGCAATCCTCGCATTTAACATATTTCCAAACATATTGGCTAGCGACTTTTGGAGTGCCCCCACCCACTCTGGTAACTCAAAGTCAGACAGAGACTCCATCTGTGGCTGCTTCGATGCCGGTTCTGAACCCTGCTCCGCCCGCTGGGCCGCTGGACCCTTCTTTTCTGCCCGCCTGTGCTGAGCGTCCATCGTGCAGCGTTCCTCGAACTGCCGTCTTAAGGCGGTGATTTCCGCCCTTAGAAATGAGACTTCCTCCAACAGCCTCCTATTGGTCTCCTGAAGGCGACGGGTCTCCTCCGTGGTCGTGTGACCGATGATTTCTTTCACCACCTCTTTGATTTTTTTGCCGGCCTCGGAGAGTTCCTTTTTAAACTCTCTTTTTAAGTTTCCCGACCTGGACACGACTTCAACTATTCTTTCCGTCTGTCGTTCAATTTCCTGCCTCATTGCCATTGAGGATCTTACAGACTTCTCCGAAAAACATGAGCGCATGGATTCCACAGATGTGGCCCTACTACCCGGTCGTTCAAGCTCTGCCCGGGGAGACTCAGGTGGGCCCATTTGACCTGGTTGGGACTTCTGGTCGGTTTTGCCCTTGCCCTTGCCTTTGCCCTTTCCTTTCTCTGCCTTCTTATTGCTCAACTCCTCCTTCTTTTGTTCTTTTACCCCTCTCTGGTCCTCTTTTCTCATAATCTCTTCAAGCTCATGCGATTCACGAGCCTCCTGTGAGTTCATTTTCCGCATGGAGCTATGACCCACGTAATTACCTGCTCCGGTGGAACGTCCTCTAGTGGCATTAGAGTGCACCTTCTTAACCTTTTCCAAAGCTGCCAAAGGAGCCTCGGTCTCATCTGAACTTCCTAGTTACTGCAAAGTCCCCTCACTTGGACGTTTTCTTTGAGAGACATAGCCGTCTCCCTCCTCTCCACTGGAATCCGACTCCATCAACTCTCCGTACTCGTCAAGCGAACTCATGACTCATGAGAGCACAAGAAAGTGACAGAACGGTGTGCAAAACACACAAAATTTGCCTTAAAGCAACAAACCAAATCACTTTGGTGGTGTCGAATGCTCGAGCACCACCAAGAAAACCAAAAAATCCGTAGGCAAGCCAAAGTCGTCAGAATAGTAATCAGAATAACCAAAAAGCAAGCCAAGTCCGTCAGAATAGTATAAGCAAAGTCCGTAATAAGTGCCAAAGTCGTCGTATTTAATTCAAAATCAGTCCAAAAGCAAGCCAAGTTGTTGTCAAACCGGCAGGGGCCAACCTAACCTAACCTAACCTAACCTAACCTAACCTAACCTAACCTAACCTAACCTAACCTAACCTAACCTAACCTAACCTAACCTAACCTAACCTAACCTAACCTAACCTAACCTAACCTAACCTAACCTAACCTAACCTAACCTAACCTAACCTAACCTAACCTAACCTAACCTAACCTAACCTAACCTAACCTAACCTAACCTAACCTAACCTAACCTAACCTAACCTAACCTAACCTAACCTAACCTAACCTAACCTAACCTAACCTAACCTAACCTAACCTAACCTAACCTAACCTAACCTAACCTAACCTAACCTAACCTAACCTAACCTAACCTAACCTAACCTAACCTAACCTAACCTAACCTAACCTAACCTAACCTAACCTAACCTAACCTAACCTAACCTAACCTAACCTAACCTTTTTTTTTTTTTTTTTTTTTTTGTCGAGGGGAACTCGGGTTTATCGACTTCCTGGCGTGCTGAGATTGCATCCAGACGAGTCCGAAGCTCACCTCCGCACACATCCGACAAGTCAAAAGCTCGTCGGATGCACACGGAGGCATATCCGGTAAAACCCCCCGTTGTGACCTCACTGCCGGTTTGCGGCGGGATGGGTTCCTTCTTGAGAAGCAACCACCCCGCCCCGGCTGGCCCCGGTAAACCGGGGCCCCCACCACGCGGGGGACGTCACGTCACAGTGTAACGCCCCCCCAGACGGAAAAAGCGGTGCAATGCAGGCTTCGGAATCTCGAGCCGTCGCCTGCTGCTTCAACCGTCTGTACACCACTGGAGGGGACAGAAGGCCCCCTCCACTACTCCCCACTAGGGAGGAAGATTACGGGCAAACTGCCGCCTTCGACCCCCCGGCCGCCTGCGCCTTAACGCGTCCGCATGGGCTTCACCCTCGCGGAGCCTCTCCATGGTCTCCTTCTCCGTCATCACTTCTTCGCAGAACGTGACCATTGCTTCCCAGGACCTGTCATTGTCCAGCATGGACTTTACCACGCTGGGCAAGGAGAGGTCCGTTCCCACCACGCTGGTGAGAGTGCTACGCTGCCTGCTCCAGGCTGCACATTCCGCTAAGGTATGTTGCGCCGAGTCCCGCGCAGCGCCGCACCCGTGGCACATGGGGCTCGTCTCCCTCTGGATCATGTGGAGGTAGTCCCCGAAGCACCCATGGCCAGTCAGCACTTGAGCCAGGCGGTACGTTAGAGAGCCATGCTTCCGCTCCATCCACTGTCGCAGGACTGGACGTATCGCATCAACTGTGCGTCGTCCATACCTGACGGACCCTAGGTCCTCCTCCCAGCGAACCAGCACCGCCTCATTCGCGTCCCGCCGGATCCCTTCGATCTCTTCAAGGACTGGGCGCTCTCCTCGCGCCCTGCACTCAACCTTATGTTTGTGCACCTCGTCAAGTACCTCCGCCTCTAGCTCCCAAGGCGGAGTCCCTGCCAGGACAAATGCAGCCGTTGTTGACACTGTTCGGTATGCCCGGATGGCCCTTATTGCCATTGCTCGCTGGGGCTTTCGCATAAGCGAGCGGATATCGGCGTTTAGGGCCTCAACCCAGACGGGCGCTCCGTACAGTGCCATGCTTTTGACGACCGTGGCGTAAAGTCTCCTGCAAGTTACGCTTGGACCACCAATGTTCGGAAGCAGGCGCCCCAACGCCAGCGCAGTTCCAACCAGCCGCGGAGACAGCTTTTCGAAGTGTTCCTTGAAGGTCCATCTGCTGTCGAGGGTCAAACCCAAATACCGGATGGTTTTGGTTACCGGGACCCTGACTCCATCAACCGAAATCTGGGCTCCTGACGGTGGACCATCTCGGGGCCCATGAAAATATATGGCCTCCGTTTTGTGGAGGGCTACTTCCAGACCCAACATTCTTATGCGCTGGACTACCAGCGTTGCCCCTACTGTAGCCAGTCGCGCTGCCTCCGCGTAACTGCTACCTCGGGCCGTTACTAACGTGTCATCCGCGTAACATGTAACACTCATCCGAGGCAGCAGGACGCCCCGAAGTACCCAGTTGTACCCTATGTTCCACAGGAGTGGCCCCAGAACCGACCCCTGTGGAACGCCGCATCTCACTTCGCGAGTTCGCATCACCCCGCCAGGTCCGATGAACTTGACCTTCCTACCAGTCAGGTAACTTGCCACCAATTTCCGCAGATACTGAGGGACTTCGTGGAATCTTAGGCCCTCCATAATGCTCTCGAATGGTATGCTGTTGAAAGCATTGGCGATGTCGAGAGACACCGCCAATACCTTTTCACCCTTCGAGGCTGCGGTTACACAGGTGCGTCTCAGCTGCTGGACAGCATCAACTGTTGATTTCCCCGCTCGGAAGCCGTACTGCTGGTCCGATAAGTCTGGCCCTTGAGATGACAGGTGCTGGTTAATACGGGCCGCGAGCAGCCGCTCAAAAAGCTTGCCCTCTTCGTCCAGCAATACAATGGGCCTAAAGGCCGACAGGGAGCCCGGCGAGCGCCCCTCCTTTCTAAGTAAGCATAGTCTGCCTGTTTTCCATGCCGAGGGAAACTCCCCGGACTCCATGCAAGCGGAGAATAGCTCCCTTAGCTGTTCACCCAGATGTTTGGACGCCGCCACTAATACAGGACCCGGCACTCCGTTCGGACCTGGAGCCTTCTTCTTTCCTCGCAACTTATCCACAGCTGCATCCAATTCCGACTGCGTTACCGGAGGAGCGGTATTTTCGGCCTCCTGGTCCCTCGATGGAGGAGCCATAACCGGTGGGACGAAGGCGGCTCTTCTTGGAAACAGTCCCGACACAGCCTCGTCCAGCTGTCGCGGCTCAAATTCCTCCATACGCGGTGCACCCCGCTTTATCTTGCTTCGCACAACGATGAAAGGCCTCCCCCAAGGGTCGCGATCCAGATCTTGGAGCCACTCCTCTCTGGCCTTCGACTTAGCCCGTTCGATGGCTATTTGCAACGCTACTTTCGTCTCTTTATAAGCGTCATAAAGTAACTGCTCTTCTGCGTCGGTGTGTCTCCGCCGGCGACATCTTTTGTGGTCCCTCCGCGCGCTGTCGCAAGCCTCTCGAAGAGATGCCAACTCGGCAGTCCACCAGTACACCGCTCTTTTATCCGGGGGCAGATTAGTGGAACGTGGCATGGCAGCGTCGCAAATTGCCGTCAAATCCGCCTGTAAGTTGAGAGCTCGTTGGTTGATGCTCTCACGGCTGTTGTCACGGGCATCGTAGCTCCAACTCGCCACTATGGATGCTTCCTCCGCCAGCTCCCGGTCTAATCGGGAAAGTGCCCACCGTGGAAATCGGGCACCACCTCCTCCTCCACTACGAATCGGCCTACTTTCCAATGTGCTGGAGACCTCGAAGGTGATGTAGAGGTGATCAGAGAGCGTTTCTACTTCCTTTTCTACCGACCAATTTGAAATACGTGTTGCCAGAGAAGGGGTCGCAAACGTTATGTCCACTACGGATGCCCCATTTCTCCTTATGCACGTATAATCATTCCCCCGGTTAACTACGGCGAGCCCCAAGGAAGCCACGAAGTCCGCGACCACATCTCCACGATCGTCCGTGACGGGAGATCCCCAGACTGCCGATTTGGAGTTTAGATCTCCCATGACCAACACCTGCATTGGAGCAAGTCCGCCAACTACCCGGGCTAGCCGGGAGATATAATCCTCTAGCTCGGCTGTGCTCCTATTCGGAGAAAAGTATACCCCGACAATAGCAATATCCCCCCATGCGGCTACCACATAACCCGGGCCCCTGTCTTTCACGGCCAATGAAAACCGTGAGTCAGGGTCCGCGACAATTGCGACGGAACCGTCACTGTCCCCGGCCCAATGGGCCAGGGTTGGCACATAGTACGGTTCCGATATCACCGTGATGTCACTCTTGCACTCCACCATGAACTGCGATAGCAAGTCCTGTGCCCTGGTGGAGTGGTTGACATTCGCCTGAAGGAACCTAAGAGGATGTCTTCTACTCATTAGTGGCGTCATCAGGTATCTCCATCTCCTCCGGCAGCAGAGGGTTTTCGACTGTTGGCGGCGCCCGGGTTCCTAGGCCCTCCTTTGCTTTTATACGGGGGGGATTGCATTTCTTCCCACCCATTTTGTGCTTGGCCGGTCGTCCAGCGTCTGAACACACCGCACACCGGAATTCCTCCTTGCAGCCAGCCGCAAGGTGCCCCGAGTTCCCACAGCGGTAGCACAACACGCTGCGGTTCACCGTGCTTGGACATCTTTGGCCCGTGTGTCCGAGGCCCAGACATCGGTAGCATCGCATGGGCAGCGGATCAAGCGAACGCACCTGTGCAGAGCTCCAACCCACGAGTAACCTACCAGCCTCGAGGATGGTTTTGGCAGCGGCCACTGGACACTTGGCCACCACTGTGCCCGACCCTCCGAGGCCAAACCGCACCTCACCAACTTTCACCTGCTCGGGAGGGCAGCCACCTTTGTTAGCGATGGCGGCGATGATATCCTCCCTCCCAACGGAATCGTCGAGCCCTGACACGCGTAAGTCAACGCATTTAGTGGGCCTAGATACTTTGACGGTATCGCCCAACACCTCGCGCAGTTTAGCGGCTAATGCGTCCGCCTTCTCCCCGTTTTCTGGGCCCGGGATTGAAAGTATCCTGGCCCCTGTGGCCGCCTGTTTGCATCGTACTCCTTCTAGACCGACGTCTTTGAGCTGCATCCCTGCTCTGGCCTTGCCAAGGATGTGAGCATATGTGATGCCCTGTTCCACAGCGTCTTCACTAAGTGTCAGCACGACTGCTGCTGCCCGTGGCGTAGCAAGGCTGGACTTCTTTTTGTTTTTCTTCTTTTTGGCCTTTTTGGCCGGGGTCGAAGAAGCTGCTTGTGCCGCCGCGTCAGAAAGAGCAGCTTTCCGTCTTCTGTTCCTCTTTTTTCGACCCTCTGCTTCACGCCATTCACCTTCTGTAGGATCAGAGGTTGCAGGTGCAGGTGAGGAGCCCGCCTCGGGCTCAAGTGCACGTCTAGGTGCCGGTTTCGGCGCAGGTTTCACTACAGGCTTCGACGCCGGTTTTTGTGCCGACTTCGGAGCAGGCTTCGGTGCCGGTTGTGGTGTTGGTTTCGGAACCGGCTTCGGCGTCGATCTTGGTGTCGGTTTCGGCACCGGTTTCGATACCGGAGATCTCGCAGCCTGAGAAGGCGGCAGAGGAGGACCCATCAATCCTTGCCTGTCCCCCGCCAATGGCGGCCTAAGGATGGGCACAGGAGGCAGCCTACTCTCGAGACTAGACAGCCTTGTGTTCACTATCCCCCCAACGGTGACAGCCACATCACGAGTTATCCTTTCTATAACCTCCTGTGGCACCACCACTGGTCCAGGAGGAGGACGCTCCGAAAACGCTCTTTTGAAGGACAACAGTTCTTCCTTTAAGTTTGCCAACTCTCGCGTGAGGCGCTGGTTATCCGCATGCAGTCTGCGTGTTTGGCCGTCCGCAGACCGAGTCGTCAAACCCTCCAAGATTTCGCTTAGAGATCGGGTTGCCTCGTTTAGGACTTTCTGGCAAGGACCACTCAACCTCTTGGATCTGTGCGACACATCCTTGATAGCCCTTATCTGTTCGAAGGCTTTATCCCGGAGTGTCGCCGTGCTTTCACCCGTCTCCCCAGACGCAGAACCTTCGACCGAGTAAGTTTCCCACTGCTCATTTTCTCCCAGGTACTCCATTACTTCTTCGGCATCCCTATCATACTCCGACAGTGGACGCTCAAACATCTGCTGCTGTCGCTCAGCGGCCAGTTGCCTTTCGGCTTCCAGCTCCTCGTCCTCATGCTCCAATCTCTTCAAACATGCCTTTGCCGCTGGAAGACCGACGTGTATGCTGTTAGTAGGAGCACGCCCTTTCCTACCCGGCCCACCCCGACCACGGCCAAGTACTGCAGACTTCCTGATTTTGTTCACGCCTGCCGACACATTGATTCCTCCATCTGCACCGACAGGGTTCGGAACATCATTCACGCGCAGATGGCGCTTTCTCCTATTCCCACTAGCGGCGAGGTTAGGAAGACTACCCCCCATGGAGAGGGTCTCCTCATCAGAGGAGTTCATCTCTGATGCTGATTGCATCTCTGACGCAGAAAGCGTAGGCTCGTTTGACCCGCCTGAGCTAGGCTTCTTTCCCTGCTCGCTTCCGCCTGAGCTAGGCCCGTCTTTCTTCGGAAATTTTAAAAGTAAAGATTTATCCATAATTAATCCCACGAGTATGGTGACAAATACGACGTCCACCCGGGCAGAGGCCCCATACCCGGGCAAGCGTAGGAGTTATCGAAGCAGGGGGGCCGCAAGTCCCCTACTCCGTTGTCGCGTAAAGACCGGTTTCCCACCGGCCATACACCCTCTCGCCTTGCACGACAACGAGCTTAGGGTTGGGGATTTTTTATGGAGGTTGTCTCCTCGCGAGGACACCCAATTAAGGGCAGCCTCACCGGCCCTAAGACGTGACTAGGTCACCGGTTTTGCCGACGGTTGGCACAAGTGCCCGTCCGCCGATTACGTTTTACCGCAACCGGACGAACCCGCCGCCCACGCTCGCACTGCCGCTACCTGGAATCTCCAGGGCGCCAGCCGAGCCCGAACCGAGTCGCCGCTACCCAGAATACGTCCAGGACGCCGACTCGGAGCATACAACACCCGCAAAAGCGGGGGAAGACCAAGTGGTCCCCACCAGGTAATTTTTTCTGAGGTTGTCTTCCTCTCGGCCCCCATCTGTTAAGATAGCGGCCCTCGGCCCCGCACCACGTACAGGGTAACGAGTTTGACAGTACCAGGGCAGAACTGGCACTGTCTCCAACTGCCAGACCATTAGCCATCACCGTATCAAGAACAGTGACGCCCAGGGTGCACCACGAGGAGGTTGTCTGGCATGGCACCCCAACCTAACCTAACCTAACCTAACCTAACCTAACCTAACCTAACCTAACCTAACCTAACCTAACCTAACCTAACCTAACCTAACCTAACCTAACCTAACCTAACCTAACCTAACCTAACCTAACCTAACCTAACCTAACCTAACCTAACCTAACCTAACCTAACCTAACCTAACCTAACCTAACCTAACCTAACCTAACCTAACCTAACCTAACCTAACCTACACAACTTTTTTCGATATCAACGTATTCTCGATTTCTATTTTTTATCTAATAGTCCTTGCTGCTCTCTTTATTTCATTTAAATACTTTTTCGCTCTAACTCTTATAGTTTCTCCGCAATTTTATTTTTAAATTTTAAATTTTCCCTCAATTTTCCATATAAAATTTAATTATTAGCAAAACTTATAACTTCTGTTCCTTTGTAGATTTTGCAATTCTGTTTTCATATAAACGTTCTCCTGGCCGTTTTCTACCTTTCTTTATTTCATTTACAGCTCTAACCCAGATATCTAATTTTTGGCCAACGTTTAAAATTTTTACTTTTTTCCTAACCTAACTTGGACCACTTTTTTGCTTATAACTTTTGCATTTATTACTTGACGCCTGTCTGCTTTTGCACTCACTTAGTACTCAGCGCGGCGCTTGTTTTGAGTATACAAGCGCGTCTGTGGCGGGTATTTTGGGTGTTTTATTTCACTTTTTATTTTTAAAATTTTATAGTTTCGTTTTATTTATAACTAATTTAACATAGCTCCTAGCTGTGTAACTTTTGCTGTTTATTATAGATCTCATAAAGTTCTATTTGCTGTAATTTTGTTCATACTCGTAGGTTCAATAGCTTTCGAAATTTTTCCTAACCTAACCTTTAACCTAACCTAACCTAACTTTTAGACGGTTTTATTAATAATCTCCACAACTTCCATAGTAAACTCACAGTTTTTCTTTTAAAACACACTATTCCACGGGTTCTACCCGTTCCATATCAAATTTCAGTAATAGCTAACCCAGGTCAAAAGATCTGGGTGATCACAGTAAAATACAAAACCTAACCCTAACCTAACCTTATACTATTGTGTTAAAATGTCTGGGCGCAGTTCCCCAGTCTCATCAAACGCTTCCACTCCCAGGAAGACCAGATCCTGGACAAGGAAGTTTCAGTCAGACATGGATAGATGCATGAGCCCAGGCGAAGAATACTTCTCAGACCCAATTGACGAAGAGTTTGCAGAATTAAGGGACCTCGAGACCCCCCCACTCATACTCGACACCTTGGACACCAACAACGACAACACCTTAACTCCTGCCACGTCGGACGTTAACAATGACAGCACTCTAACTCCTGCTATGTTCTCCACCCCGGTCAGGCCCGACTCTCCTGACATTCCACCAGGAAAAGAAGTGACAACTCCCGAGCAAATCTCTCGGCTGAATGGAGTGTTTGAGAGGCGGGTCACTGACTTGAAGGACGATGTATCCAGAAGTTTGCAACGAATACTCACCTGGCTTCATCAAGACAAATCCCTGACCAAGCAAAACAAACTAAAAATTGACGCCGAGTGTCACATCATCGGCCAAAATCTAAAAAATGTGCTCGACGAGTGTCGGCTCGATCGTGGCGGTACAGATGCCAGCGAGCCGGTCGATGCACATTGTAGTTCACACGATTCGACAGCCATCTCTGTCCCATTAGCCAAACCCACTTCCAGCGCCGTCCGCAGACCTGTGGCTCCAGCTACGACTCCAGCTGCGGCTGCGACTACCGGTCTTACCCGCAAGGACGTGGTGGAGGCGGTGAAGGAGGCTTTCCGCACCGACATTCGCCGGGATCTTCGCGCCGACTTAAAGGAAGTTCTCACTCAGGAGGCCAAGCGCACTCAGCGCCCTCAGCCTCTCGTTGCACAACCTCCACAACCTACACTCCCTGACCACCCTGGCGTACCCAGGATAACCAGATCATACGCTCAGGCGGCCGGGGAAGCCCCCTGCCCTGGTACTTCCAGGCAGGCCACCGGCAGTACTGTACGGCCCCCTCCCCTTCAACAACGACCACCCACGCGACCTTTCCAACAAGAACGACCACCCACGAGATCCCTACAACAGGAACGACCACCCACGCGGCCCGCCATCATCGTCTCCTGCGGAACTGAGCATCCCAAACGCGAGGATGCAATTAGGGTTCTTGACAAATATCTCAAGAACACCATGCCCCGGATCCTAGTCGCTAATATCAGCCGACTCTCAAAGGGGAAGTTCCGTGTGGAGCTCGAACGTGCGGAGGAGGTCGAAACAGCTGCCGATCGTATCAACCAGGACGCGCACGCCAAGGCTGAGCCGGAGAGGAGCATCTTCCCGAGGATCATCCTCAAGGGTGTGAGCAGGAACCTGCCTCGCGAGTCTCTTGTTGGCACCCTTGTGGAGGACAATGAAGAGCTCCGGGAAGCTAGTCGTGACTGCGACCTCAAATTCCTTTTCGAAAGGAACAACAGAAACCCCAACTTGTACAACGCAGTTCTTTCCGTGTCCCCAAATACTTGGCAAAAGATAAAACTCCTCCCGCGCCTGCGCACTGGCTATCAAAAGGTGCACATGGAGGAGTTTTCCCCGTTCGTCCAGTGCCGCAAGTGCGCGCAGTTTGGACACACGCACACTAGGTGCTCCGCCACTCAGATCTGCGCCCACTGTGGCAAAACCGGTCATGACGAACAACACTGCGAACTCAAAACTTCAAAACCCTCTTGTACCAACTGCACAAGCTATAATGCAAGATTTAATCTGAGTCGTAACACCGAACACTCAATTTTCTCCATCACTTGCCCAAGAGTCCTCAGTATGAGGAACCGCATCTTAAACAAAATTGATTATGGCACTTCCCCACAACAACAATAGATCTTTTAAATCTTTCTTCTACTGCTCTACAATTCCATCAAATTCCAACAAATCAATCTTTTAACTTCTATCTTATAACACTTCATTAAGCCATAATTCTTTTGCTCGATCTTTCGTTCATTACAGCCTAAACTCTCTTGCATTCGTTTTGTCTAATACATCACCTAATCTTCTAACAATTTAGACCTTTTGAATAAACAAAACTCAACCGCCATTTGGCAATACAATAATTACTTATAACTATCTCTTCCTTCCTTTCCTGTCTTTCCTATACTCTATCTTTTCTTTCTTTTAAAAATCCGTCCTCTACCCTCCTTCAACTCTCTCCACCCTGAGGACAAGCCGAAATGCACGGAAATGGATTTTCGGCCCCGAAAGGTGAAAACACTCAATAAAATTCGGGACAACGCCCTGTTCCGACTAACTTAATTGGCAAACATTTAATATTCCAATAAATTTCTTTTGTACAAATACCACAAAATCGGAAAATATAGTTTTAAAAAAAAAAAAAAAAAAACCTAACCTAACCTAACCTAACCTAACCTAACCTAACCTAACCTAACCTAACCTAACCTAACCTAACCTAACCTAACCTAACCTAACCTAACCTAACCTAACCTAACCTAACCTAACCTAACCTAACCTAACCTAACCTAACCTAACCTAACCTAACCTAACCTAACCTAACCTAACCTAACCTAACCTAACCTAACCTAACCTAACCTAACCTAACCTAACCTAACCTAACCTAACCTAACCTAACCTAACCTTTTTTTTTTTTTTTTTTTTTTTTTTTTTAACGGATGAAAAAATGCGTACTTATGCATACTCCGTCGCCTGGGAGAGCGACGGCAGTTATGTGGGACTCTCCCACGGAAGCCACCAGCGACTCAACGCCGGCAACACCGCTTTCCGCCTAGCCGATCCCCCACTCAGCCCCTGCGGGCTCAATGGGGGGCCGGAAGGGGGGGCTACCTACCTACCCACTAAAAAAACACCCGCTGTGCACTCTGCCCACTATGTGCCAAGGCTACGGGAATCGCTTTCGCATTACTTCCGCGACCAAGGCAGTGAGTTGCTCGCTTTCGCAAGCCCACCACGGAATGCAGAAACTACTTCTGCCATCCCAAGGGATTTCTCCCAGCCACCAGGAAGCGCACAGCACAGATGCGCACTAACTAGTTCGGAGTCCATAAACCTCAGAGCGGGGCCTCCCAACCCACGCTCAGGACCCACTAATAGCGTACTGCCTGAAGGTCTCCGCATTCATGTAAACATGGACGCGTAACCCCTTACAGGCCTCCGCATTCGATTGGAGACGTATGTACGTCTCAGAGCGTCCATCTCGCAGAGACATTAGCTCGCAGCAGGTTAGGTACTAGTGCCGTCTGCACGATCCCAGTCCATATGCGAGCAGTCGTCTCTGAGAGACTTTCACTCCCCTCGCGCGTACTGTCTTAATGGTTTCCGCCCCCATGTTAAACATAGAAGCGTACTCCCACTTAGACCTCCGCAATCGTTCGAGTTGTGAGTTTCCAAGGGAAAATAGTGCGCCACCTGCGCTTTCCCTCAGTCACTCTGGTGCGTACTGCCCGGGTGGATACAGCAATCCTCACCGATCACTGAACCACCCAGGTTTCCACTGCCTCAGTGGGTTCAGTACTACATGCCCTCTGCACCTTCCTGAAACCCACTGAGTTTGAGCGGCCGCCTCCGAAGAGACATTCGCTCCCCTCTCGCGCGTACTATCTGAATGGTTTCCGCCCCCATGTTTGACACAGAAGCGTACTCCCACTTAGATCTCCGCAATCGTTCGAGTTGTGAGTTTCCAAGGGAAAATAGTGCGCCATCTGCGCTTTCCCTCAGTCACTCTGGTGCGTACTGCCCGGGTGGATACAGCAATCCTCACCGATCACTGAACCACCCAGGTTTCCACTGCCTCAGTGGGTTCAGTACTACATGCCCTCTGCACCTTCCTGAAACCCACTGAGTTTGAGCGGCCGCCTCCGAAGAGACATTCGCTCCCCTCTCACGCGTACTATCTGAAAGGTTTCCGTCTCCATGTAAACATAGAAACATAGTCCCTCTTAGACCTCCGCAATCGTTCAAAAGGGTTCTAGGGTATGCACCACCTGCGCTTTCCCCTATACCCCAAGACGTACAACCTGAAAAGGCTTCCGTCTTCGACACGCTAGCCTGTAAGGCCCACAGTCTGCGAGCAATCATCTCCGAAGAGACATTCGCTCCCGTCTGGCGCGTACTATCTAAAAGGTTTCCGTCTCCATGTAAACATAGACACGTAGTCCCTCTTAGACCTCGGCAATCGTTCAAAAGGGGGTTTAGAGGATGCGCCGCCTGCGCTTTCCTCTAGCCCCCAAGACGTATAACCTAAGAAGGCTTCCGTCTTCGACACGCTGGCCTGTAGGCCCACGGTGTGCGAGCAATCATCTCCGAAGAGACATTCGCTCCCGTCTCGCGCGTACTATCTGAAAGGTTTCCGTCTCCATGTAGAACATAGACACGTAGTCCCTTTCAGACCTCCGCAATCGTTCGAACGAGGTTCAGGGTAAGCGCCACCTGCGCTGTCCCCTGGTCCCTCGGTGTCGGATTATTAGCCGCCAGCTGTAAAAGAAGCTCATAAGAGTCTTTTACAATGACGCCCAGGGTGCACCGGCCCTCCCACTGTCGTTCCCAGTCCACGGATGAACGGGGACAAACAGTAGTCGGGCACACGAGGAGGTTATCCGACCAAGCACCCCAACCTAACCTAACCTAACCTAACCTAACCTAACCTAACCTAACCTAACCTAACCTAACCTAACCTAACCTAACCTAACCTAACCTAACCTTTTTTTTTTTTTTTTTTTTTTTTTTTTTTTTTTTTTGCCCACAGAAAATGCCTTCGCATACCTCGTACCGCCCCGGGGAAGGGCGGGAGCGGTTATGTGGTGTCGCCACTAAAAACTGGGGGGATCCCTCAACGCATTTGGGCGGAGACTATCGGGGTCACGTTTGCATTCTGCCGAGTCTCCGCCCTGCACCTGTCCTTCTCGGACTCCTCACTAGGACGTTTAAACGTTCCTCCCCTATGGTGCGCCTAAGCTGGCGCACTCTCCATCTGCGGGGGTCCTGATTGTGAATGGACGGCGGGATTCCCCGTTCCGCCGCCCGACCCCCCTACCAAAACTAAGGGCACGGGCCTGGAACCCTCGCCCTCATTTGGCGACACATCAGTAGCGTCCGCCTCCATCGGCTCTACCGCAGCTGACGGCGGTGCGGCTGGTGCCTTGTCGGACGCTTTCCTCTTTGGTGGTTTGAGGGACTTACATTTAGCCCCCCCGAGGACGTGGTCGGCCTTCCTCCTCGCATCCGCACATAGCACACAGTGCGGAGTGGTGGCAACGCAGGCCTTTACCTGGTGCCCGGGTTGCCCGCATCGGAAGCACAGAGCGCTTCGGTCGATGTCACTTCGGCAGACTTCCCGGACATGCCCTACACCCAGACATTTGAAACATCTCATGGGCCTCGGCGGCAGGAGTTTGACGCCTGCCGAGACCCATCCAACCAACAACTTCTTGCCACTGTCAACAATTTTCTTGGCCGCGACCACTGGGCATTTAGCGATCACGTACCCGAGCCTCCTACCAATACGACGGATCTCCGAGCATTTCACTGAGCTCGCCGAACAATCCCCGACCCTGGCAACAGCCCCTACAACGTCCTCCGCCGTCGCCGAATCGTCTAGACCCGTGATTTTCAGCTCAGCGCACTTCATGGGCCTGAACACCTCTGCCAGCTCGGGATCAATAAGCTCCCGTAGCTTTTCTGCCACTTTGTCGGCTTTGTCAGCGCCTTCCGCAGCAGGTATCTCGATCATTCTGGCACCCGTTGCCGCAACCTTCATAGAGAACCCACCGGAAATTCCAAGTTCCGAAGGCTGCAGCTTTTTGGCCTGCAGCATTACTTGTAAATAAGTCACTCCCCTAGCCACAGCTTCTGGCCGCAACTTAATTGTGATAGCTGCCGTCTGCGGAGGTCTCAGCTTAGTTTGTTTCGGCTTCTTTTTCGTCTTCTTTTTAGCCGGCTGCGCTGGTGGAGGTGGTGCTGGCTGGCTTTTAGACTTAGCCGGCTTATTACGCTTTCCCCCAGGAACAGGCCATTCCTCTTCGTTAGGCACCATGGCTTGTGGAGCAGAATGTTCGCTCCGCGGAGCCGACGCGGCTTCCCCCTGTGTATTTTTCGCTTTGAGTCGCTTACTCTCCCTCTTTTTAGCTTTCTTGCCATTGACAACCTTTTGCCACCCAAGCGGTTCGGGGGCGGGATCCTTGGCAGCGGGTGTTGATGCTGCTGCAGCATATGTGGTAGCTGCTGGCCTTGCTGGTGGTAGTACAGGCAAAAGGGTCCCCGAGTCCTCGAAAGCAGTGGCGACTGGGGAGCGCTGTCTCGACTGTGGCATCAGTTTTGCTTCAAGGTTTGCGAACCTAGCCTCGATCCTTGCCATGAATTTATCCATCTCCGCCGTTGCAGAGGATTTGGCTGTTGAACGCCTCGTACTCTCAGTACCTCCAGAACAATTTGGGCAAGGTGGGCGCGATTTCTCTAGCAGCTCCACTTTGCTCTTTAATGCCCCAATCTCCTCGTGGAGCCTTTGGGTTTCCGCGCTGCTCCGAGCGTAAGCATCGGAAATACGCTGGAATTCGGCCCGTAGCGCGACGTGTTGAGTCTCCATGTTCCTCAACTCCTCATTGTCTGATCTTAGAGGTAAATCAGAAAGTGCCTCCTTAAACTGGGCCGCTGTGTCCTTCAAAGCTCGGACGAACGTACCCTTCAAATGGCCGGACCTGTTGGCGACGTCGATGATGATGTCGGCCGAATCAGAAAGCCTACCACAAACCTCCACAATAGGCATACTCCGCCAATCAACAAACTTTCGAGACGCCGGACTACAGTCACGTGAGGGCAGAACTCGCTGTGCCTTTTCTGCGATTTCCTTTTCGGCGACCCGAGTCATCTCTGCTCGTTCTTCAGCACGACGCGCCGCCGCCTGCTGCTGCCTGGCACGGCCTACGCCAATGTATTCCCCAGTAGTGGGGGGTCGGCCTCTCCCTCGCTTAGATGGTGTAGCGGGGCTGACAGATCGCCGAGATGTTGAAGCGATAGGGGTAGCGGGGCGCACATCTTCCACAGGGGCAGCGGGTTGCGCACCTGATTGAATTGATGCCGCTCCCTTACGGTCACCATCGCCCGACTTTGGTGACTCTGGGCGCTTACGCTTGCGCCCTGTCTGACTCGCTGTTTCCGAGCCTTCATCGTCCGAAACCGTGACCCCAGAAGACCACGACGAAGCACGACTCCTATTTCCTTCTCCTATCTCTTTTGCGACACGAGTTTGTAGTCGCGAAAGCCGCACAATCGGCACCCTCTTCTGCATTTTCTTCGGTTTCTTAAAACCGTCGCCAAAACCACCGTCCGAATCGGACCCATAGACGTCATTATAATTATCAGAAAAATCCATATCTTATCCCACGAGTATGGTAGCAAAAGAAGTCCACCCGGGCAGAGGCTCCATACCCGGGCAAGCCTAGGGTTCTCGAAGCAGGGGGGCGGCTGGTCCCCTGCTCCGTTGCCATGTAACGACTGGACTCCCTCCAGCCATTCACCCCCTCGCCTTGGACTTGGCAAAAAGCTTGGGGTTGGGGTTTTTTATAGAGGTTGTCTCCTCGCGAGGACACCCAATTAAGGGCAGCCTCACCGACCTTAAGACATGACTAAGGTTACGGTTTCGCCGACAGTTAGCCATGAAGGCCTGTCCGCCGGTCACATGCGCCGTAACCAGACGAACCTGTCGCCTACACTCGCACCGCCGCTACTCGGAATCTCCGGGGCGCCGGCCGAGTTCGATCCGCGTCGCCGCTACCCGGAATAAGTCCAGGACGCCGACGCGGAGCAACCCAAAAACCCGCAATTGCGGAAAACAAAAGCGGACAGAACCGCGAAGTTCCCCCTCCCATCCCCGACCGCCGCTACTCGGAATATGTCCAAGACGCCGGCCGGGTTGTCAGACTATCTGCCGCCGCCGCTGGAATGCGACGACGTTGCCCAGGGTGCACGGCGGGGACGTTGTCTGACTTCGCACCCCAACCTAACCTAACCTAACCTAACCTAACCTAACCTAACCTAACCTAACCTAACCTAACCTAACCTAACCTAACCTAACCTAACCTAACCTAACCTAACCTAACCTAACCTAACCTAACCTAACCTAACCTAACCTAACCTAACCTAACCTAACCTAACCTAACCTAACCTAACCTAACCTAACCTAACCTAACCTAACCTAACCTTTTTTTTTTTTTTTTTTTTTTTTTTTTAACGGATGAAAAAATGCGTACTTATGCATACTCCGTCGCCTGGGAGAGCGACGGCAGTTATGTGGGACTCTCCCACGGAAGCCACCAGCGACTCAACGCCGGCAACACCGCTTTCCGCCTAGCCGATCCCCCACTCAGCCCCTGCGGGCTCAATGGGGGGCCGGAAGGGGGGGCCTACCCACTAAAAAAACACCCGCTGTGCACTCTGCCCACTATGTGCCAAGGCTACGGGAATCGCTTTCGCATTACTTCCGCGACCAAGGCAGTGAGTTGCTCGCTTTCGCAAGCCCACCACGGGATGCAGAAACTACTTCTGCCATCCCAAGGGATTTCTCCCAGCCACCAGGAAGCGCACAGCACAGATGCGCACTAACTAGTTCGGAGTCCATAAACCTCAGAGCGGGGCCTCCCAACCCACGCTCAGGACCCACTAATAGCGTACTGCCTGAAGGTCTCCGCATTCATGTAAACATGAACGCGTAACCCCTTACAGACCTCCGCATTCGATTGGAGACGTATGTACGTCTCAGAGCGTCCATCTCACAGAGACATTCGTACGCAGCAGGTTAGGTACTAGTGCCGTCTGCACGATCCCAGTCCCACTATATGCGAGCAGTCGTCTCTGAGAGACTTTCACTCCCCTCGCGCGTACTATCTTAATGGTTTCCGCCCCCATGTTAGACATAGAAGCGTACTCCCATTTAGATCTCCGCAATCGTTCGAGTTGTGAGTTTCCAAGGGAAAATAGTGCGCCACCTGCGCTTTCCCTCGGTCACTCGGGTGCGTACTACCCGGGTGGATACAGCAATCCTCACCGATCACTGAACCACCCAGGTTTCCACTGCCTCAGTGGGTTCAGTACTACATGCCCTCTGCACCTTCCTGAAACCCACTGAGTTTGAGCGGCCGCCTCCGAAAAGACATTCGCTCCCCTCTCGCGCGTACTATCTGAATGGTTTCCGCCCCCATGTTTGACACAGAAGCGTACTCCCACTTAGATCTCCGCAATCGTTCGAGTTGTGAGTTTCCAAGGGAAAATAGTGCGCCATCTGCGCTTTCCCTCGGTCACTCGGTTGCGTACTACCCGGGTGAATACAGCGATCCACACCGATCACTGAACCACCCAGGTTTCCACTGCCTCAGCGGGTTCAGTACTACATGCCCTCTGCACCTTCCTGAAACCCACTGAGTTTGAGCGGCCGCCTCCGAAGAGACATTCGCTCCCCTCTCACGCGTACTATCTGAAAGGTTTCCGTCTCCATGTAAACATAGAAACATAGTCCCTCTTAGACCTCCGCAATCGTTCAAAAGGGTTCTAGGGTATGCACCACCTGCGCTTTCCCCTAGACCCCAAGACGTACAACCTGAAAAGGCTTCCGTCTTCGACACGCTAGCCTGTAAGGCCCACAGTCTGCGAGCAATCATCTCCGAAGAGACATTCGCTCCCGTCTGGCGCGTACTATCTGAATGGTTTCCGCCCCCATGTAAAACATAGAAGCATACTCCCACTTAGATTTCCGCAATCGTTCGAGTTTCGAGTTTCCAAGGGAAAATAGTGCGCCACCTGCGCTTTCCCTCGGTCACTCATGTACGTACTACCCGAGTGGATACAGCAATCCTCACTGATCACTGAACCTCCCAGGTTTCCGCCACCCCGTGGGTTCAGTACTACGTGCCATCCGCACCTTCCTGAGACCCACAGAATTTGAGCAGCCGCCTCCGAAGAGACATTCGCTCCCGTCTCGCGCGTACTAACTCAAAGGTTTCCGTCTCTATGTAAACATAGACACGTAGTCCCTCTTAGATCTCCGCAATCGTTCAAAAGGGGTGCTAGGGAATGCACCACCTGCGCTTTGCCCTAGACCCAAAGACGTACAACCTGAAAAGGCTTCCGTCTTCGACACGCTAGCCTGTAAGGCCCACAGTCTGCGAGCAATCATCTCCGAAGAGACATTCGCTCCCGTCTGGCGCGTACTATCTAAAAGGTTTCCGTCTCCATGTAAACATAGACACGTAGTCCCTCTTAGACCTCGGCAATCGTTCAAAAGGGGGTTTAGAGGATGCGCCGTCTGCGCTTTCCTCTAGCCCCCAAGACGTATAACCTAAGAAGGCTTCCGTCTTCGACACGCTGGCCTGTAAGGCCCACGGTGTGCGAGCAATCATCTCCGAAGAGACATTCGCTCCCGTCTCGCGCGTACTATCTGAAAGGTTTCCGTCTCCATGTAGAACATAGACACGTAGTCCCTTTCAGACCTCCGCAATCGTTCGAACGAGGTTCAGGGTAAGCGCCACCTGCGCTGTCCCCTGGTCCCTCGGTGTCGGATTATTAGCCGCCAGCTGTAAAAGAAGCTCATGAGAGTCTTTTACAATGACGCCCAGGGTGCACCGGCCCTCCCACTGTCGTTTCCAGTCCACGGATGAACGGGGACAAACAGTAGTCGGGCACACGAGGAGGTTATCCGACCAAGCACCCCAACCTAACCTAACCTAACCTAACCTAACCTAACCTAACCTAACCTAACCTAACCTAACCTAACCTAACCTAACCTAACCTAACCTAACCTAACCTAACCTAACCTAACCTAACCTAACCTAACCTAACCTAACCTAACCTAACCTAACCTAACCTAACCTAACCTAACCTAACCTAACCGCATACAAACGTGACTGTAGCGGGTCTGTTGAATATATTATCTTAGTTTTAGCTTTTAATTTTTTATTATTTTATATTAGCTGTAAAAAATTTAACTTTGCAAGTAGCTGTGTGGTTCTTGCTGTGTATACTTGGTCTTACTGAGACCTACTTGCTTTATTTTATTTATATCTGTAGATTCAATAGATTCTGAAATATCTTTTAACCTAACTTTTGACTTAACCTAACCTAACTTCTAGACGACTTCTTTAATAACTTCCGTAATTTTGAAGATAAATACGCAGTTTTTCCTTTAAAACACACTTCTCTACGAACTTTACCCGCAACATATCAAATTTCTGCCATAGCTAACCCAGGTCAAAATATCTGGGTGATCAAAAAAATTTTCCTAAACCTAACCTTAACCTAACTTTGTAACACTGCCCCAAAATGTCTGGGCGCAGCTCCCCTGCCTCTTCAGGTGCTTCTACGCCCAGGAAGACCAGATCTTGGACGAAGAAGACCCTGTCGGAGATGGAGAGGTGTATGAGTCCGGACGAGGAGTATCTTTCCGATGAAATCGACGAAGAATTTGCAGAATTGAGGGACCTCGAGACCCCCCCACTTATACTCGACACCATTGATACTAATAATGGAAACACCCTAACTCCTGCTGCGTTGGACACTAACAACGATAAAACCCTAACCCCTGCTATATTCTCCACCCCAGTCAGATCCGATTCTCCTGACATTCCATCTAGGAAAGAAGTCGCAACTCCCGAGCAAATCTCTCGGTTAAATGGAGTGTTTAAGAAGAGGGTTACTGACTTGAAAGACGACGTATCCAGAAGTCTGCAACGGATACTCACGTGGCTACATCAGGGCAAATCTCTCACAAAACAGAATCGCCAAAAAATTGACGCCGAATGTCATATCATCGGCCAAAACTTGAATAACGTGCTCGACGAATGTCGGCTTGATTGCGGCGGTACTGATGCCAGCGAAGCAGTCGACGCGCACGATTTGACAGCCATCCCTTTTCCACAAGCCAAACCAACTTCCAGCGCGACTTCAGTTGCGTCTCCAGCTGCAGCTGTAATACCTGGTCTCACCCGCAAGGACGTGGTGGAGGCGGTGAAGGAGGCCTTCCGCACCGACCTTCGCCGGGATCTTCGCGCCGACTTAAAAGAAGTCCTCACTCAGGAGGCCAAGCGCACTCAGCGCCCTCAGCCTCTCGTTGCACAACCCCCACAACCTACACTCCCTGACCACTCTGGCGTACCCAGGACCACCACCAGATCATACGCTCAAGCGGCCGGGGAAGCCCCCTGCCCTGGTACTTCCAGGCAGGCCACCGGCAGTGCTGTACGGCCCCCTCCCCTTCTTCAACAACGACCACCCACGCGGCCATTCCAACAAGAACGACCACCCACGAAATCCCTACAACAAGAACGACCACCCACGCGGCCCGCCATCATTATTTCCTGCGGAACTGAGCATCCAAAACGCGAGGATGCAATTAGGGTTCTTGACAAATATCTCAAGAACACCACGCCCCGGATCCTAGTTGCTAACATCAGCCGACTCTCAAAGGGGAAGTTCCGTGTGGAGCTCGAACGTGCGGAGGAGGTCGTAACTGCTGCCGATCGCATCAACCAGGACGCGCACGCCAAGGCCGAGCCGGAGAGGAGCATCTTCCCGAGGATCATCCTCAAGGGTGTGAGCAGGAACCTGCCTCGCGAGTCTCTTGTTGGCACCCTTGTGGATGACAATGAAGAGCTCCGGGAAGCTCGTCGTGACTGCGACCTCAAATTCCTTTTCGAAAGGAACAACAGGAACCCCAAATTGTACAACGCAGTTCTTTCCGTGTCCCCAAATACTTGGCAAAAGATAAAACTCCTCCCGCGCCTGCGCACTGGCTATCAAAAGGTGCACGTGGAGGAGTTTTCCCCGTTCGTCCAGTGCCGCAAGTGCGCGCAGTTCGGTCACACGCACACTAGGTGCTCCGCCATTCAGATCTGCGCCCACTGTGGCAAAACCGGTCATGACGAACAACACTGTGAACTCAAAACTTCAAAACCCTCTTGTACCAACTGCACAAGCTATAATGCAAGATTTAATCTGAGTCGTAACACCGAACACTCAATTTTCTCCATCACTTGCCCAAGAGTCCTCAGCATGAGGAACCGCATCTTAAACAAAATTGATTATGGCACTTCCCCACAACAACTATAGATCTTTTAATCTCTTTTCTACTGCTCTACAAATCCATCAAATTTCAACAAATCAATCTTTTAACTTCTATCTTATTACACTACATTAAGCCATAATCATTTTGCTCAGTCTTTTGTTCATTGCGGCCCAAACTCTCTTGCATTCGTTTTGTCTAATATATCACCTAATCTTCAAATAAATTAGACCTTTTGAATAAATAAAACTCAATCGCCATTTGGCAACACAATCAGCACAATCATTACTTATAACTATTTCTTCCTTCCTTTCCTGTCTTTCCTATACTCTATCTTTTCTTTCTTTTAAAAATCCGTCCTCTACCCTCCTTCAACTCTCTCCACCCTGAGGATAAGCCGAAATGCACGGAAATGGATTTTCGGCCCCGAAAGGTGAAAACACTCAATAAAATTCGGGACAACGCCCTGTTCCGACTAACTTAATTGGCAAACATTTAATATTCCAATAAATTTCTTTTGTACAAATACCACAAAATCGGAAAATATAGTTTTCAAAAAAAAAAAAAAAAAAAAAAAAAAAAAACCTAACCTAACCTAACCTAACCTAACCTAACCTAACCTAACCTAACCTAACCTAACCTAACCTAACCTAACCTAACCTAACCTAACCTAACCTAACCTAACCTAACCTAACCTAACCTAACCTAACCTAACCTAACCTAACCTAACCAAGCTCATTTTGAAACTCTCAGAGTGACCCTATCAACTTCGAAAAATTCACCCTGATAACTAATTTTTAGCTTAACCCCCCATTTCTTTCCCGAGGGACCTCCGTCTAATACTTTTCTCGATAAAAAACATTTTCTATTTCATTCATACACTTGTATGGAACTTATCAAAAAATCAGAGTTCGTTGATGTCTTTTATAGGAAGCCGGCAAAAAATCCTTGGGCTTAGGTAAACTTTTTGTCGGTTTCAAAATTTTAAAAAATTCTTAACTTCTAAAGTACCAATCCAATTTTTATTTTGTTTTTGGATTTAGTTTCAGGCGCCCCTAAGGCATACTCTTAAATAGTTTTCTTTTTTATTTTCCTACTTTTCATTAAGTTATTACGATTTTTTACATTTTGTCATCTAAATTATTAAATTTCACCTGTAATTTGTACATAACTTTTTTCCATTTCAACGAATTCTCGGTTTCTATTTTTTATATAATAGTCCTCACTGGTCTCTTCCTTTTATTTAGACACTTTTTTACTCTAACTATTATAGTTTTCTCGCAATTTTTATTTTAAATTTCAAAATTTTCTTTAATTTTGCCTATAAAATTTCAATTTTAGTAAATTTCATAACTTTTGTTCCTTTGACTATTTGTTAATTCTGATTGCACATAAACGTTCTGCTGGCCATTCTCTATCTTTCTTTTATTCAATTACATCTCTAACCCCAAAATTAGATTTTTGGCTAACGTTTTAAGTTTTTAATTTTCCTCTAACATAACTTAGACCACTTTTTTGTACATATCTTTTGTAATTTTAATTTTTTTACTATTTTGTTTTTATATTCAAATAGAACTCAGCGCGGCGCTTGTTTTGAGCATACAAACGTGACTGTAGCGGGTCTTTTGAATAAATAATTTCATTTTTTATCTTCCAATTTTTGTAATTTTATATAATTTCTCAAAAATTTAATATAGCTCTCTGCTGTGTTTTTCTTACTGTTATTAGTTAAGCTTGCTGAGCTCTATTCGACTTAATTTTAGTTTTAGTTATAACTGCAATAGTTTCAGAAATACTTCCTAACCTAACTTCCGACCTAACCTAACCTAACTTTTTAGCATTTTCATACATTCCTCCCACAACTTGCATACTAGGACTGCGGTTTTACTTTTAAAACCTGCTTATAAGTGGGCCTCACCCACTCCATGATCATTATTAAACACCGCTCACTTATCTTCAAAAATCTGGCTGATCAAAAATAATCTAAAATGAAAACCACACGTTCTACAAAACGTAACGCTGCAGCTGCGACTGTAGCAACATCTAGCGCCATGAGTTGGAGGAGAATATCCTCCAAGAACTCACCACCCAAAGCACCTCCCTCCCAACCCGATCCTGATCCCAGCCCATCACCTCCTTTTGTGTCCCCCACCGGCTCTGTTATCAATCTGGCAGTGCCTGAACCCACCAAACTAACTGTTTCGGCAGAACCTGAAACTATAATAGAGCCCATCAACATCAACGAATCCACCCCAATCGAAATTGTACTTAAAGCTTCTGAAAATATAATACAGCACATAAACTTAAACAAAAGCGTCACCAAGAAGAGCAAGGACGCCATCATTTCACTTGCTAACCTAATTAAAACACACGTCAAATCCATTCCCAATCCTGTAGACCCTACTCTTACTGAAACTCCACCTAACCTAAGCCCAAACCTTACTAACGAAATCGTCTCTTGTGTGAAACAGGAGGTTTCAAATTGCGTTAAAGCAGAATTCGCACTGCTGAAGAAAGAACTCTCCACACCTGTTACAGCCTCAAAAACTAAAACTAATACTTATGCCACTGTTGCTAAAACCCTCACTAATAAAAATACCGCTCCTACACATGACTCACCTAATAAAACAACTAATCCTTCTTTAATAATAACAGTGCCCTCAGCCAAAACCAAACAGGAAGCCATATCAAAATGGCAAAATAGCATCACGTTTAGAAACGTGCCATACGCACCCGCCAAATGCCAAGCTATCACTTCCAATAAAGTCAAAGTGGATTTTGATAACAATAAACAGTGCCTGGAGACACTTAAACGTTTGGAAAAAAGCCCTGATGTCGATGCAGAAATGGCCAAAAAACTTAAGCCTATGTTCATCCTGAAGGGCATACCCAGAACCATCCCTGCCGAAGAAGTCCCCGACATCATTATCAACCAAAATGAGCCCCTCAAAAACTCATTAACCACAACCAATGCAGATCTTACACCGTGCATCACTCTTAACAACCGTAACCCCAACCTTTACAATTATGTTTTTAAAGCATCCCCCCAGGTGTGGCACGCTGCCGTCAACTCAGGAAGACTTAACGTCGACCACAACAAGATACATGTCTCTGAACACTCCCCACTACTACAATGTTTCGATTGCCTCACACTCGGCCACACACGCTCCAAATGCCCCAACAAAAGTAAATTCTGCAGTCACTGCTCCACTGAGGGACATGTTTACAAAGACTGCCCAAAGAAAAATGACAGATCTGCAGTCAAATGTCACAATTGCTCCGTTCACAACTTAAAAACCAAAGGAACAACAAACACAGCCCATGCAGCCACCTCAAGCAATTGCCCTGCCAGAATCGCATATAACGCCAGACTAATTGAACGTATCGATTATGGCTCAAAATAAAACATCACCTATATATATATATATATATATATACATTATACTCATATATATAATAAATTCCATTTAAAACACTTACTTTAAAAACCTTATATAAAATTCATGTAACACCATTAAAACTCAGAATTAGTATTACATATGAAGTGTACATCGTAAGCACGGATTATGTAATAGAGAAATGTAAAATTCTATTACTATAGAAAAAAAAAAAAAAAAAAAAACCTAACCTAACCTAACCTAACCTAACCTAACCTAACCTAACCTAACCTAACCTAACCTAACCTAACCTAACCTAACCTAACCTAACCTAACCTAACCTAACCTAACCTAACCGGGGCGCTGGATGTTGGCCTCCCCGCGGCGCGCCCTGGAAACGGACTAGTACACGGTAACGCAGTGTCTAGTACCGGCTAACAACATCCCTTGCGATCAACTGTGACCATTGCGCAAGCAGCTACCAACATGTCTGATTACGACGAAGACTTTGTTAACCAATTTATGCCTGGCGGGGCTCACTGCCCCGTTTCGGACTATGAAGATGATGATGGTGACCCTGTGGCCACTGGGCCATTTGCGAAAATCAAGACGAATGTAGAAGAAGTGATCAACTTAATCCAGGCCAGTCCGAAGGGCTTGACGAAGGTTCAGAAGGCTCGAGTTATCCAACTTTGTCAAATGACAATTACCACCTGCTATGCTAGCTCCACGAAAATACCTACTACGGAGACCCAACCAACTAGCAAGACGGAAACAAACACCACCTCTGTGACTTCGCCATCCCTCACTGTTGAAAACATCTCAGAAATTGTACGCACCTCAATTAAGGAAGAGTTAAAAAATTACCCAATGTTGAAACAGAAACCTATTGATCCTAGACCTATGTCCTATGCGGCAATCGCTTCCAAATCTAGTGAGAAAAACGCAAGACCATCCGCGAAAACTAACCTCAGCTCGGCTTCTAAGCCAGCAATTATTGTGTCCCACACTAAAGAAACCGCCACTCGTGAAGAAACCATCCGAAGTTTTCGCTCTGCTGCGAACTTCAAATCACTCAATTTTGCCCCTTCTAAGGTTCAGTCGCTTTCCAAGCAGAAGTTTCGCATTGAGTTCGACACTGAAGAACAGAAGTCCGAAACTCTAAAGCGGCTGAGCAAGGACCCAAACCTTAGCGCAGAAACTGCACGAAAATTAAGACCCATGGTGGTTCTTAAGGGAATTGCCAAAGATACTCCCAAAGATGAATTAACCTCCTTGATTCTCCAGCAAAATCCAAACGTGAAAGCTGCAACAAAAGAAGACAATGATATTTCTTTTAAATTTGAACGCAAGAATCGGAACGATAATTTATACAACGCCGTCTATATTGTGACTCCAGCAGTTTTCCATGCGATGCTCCAACAACAAAAAATCAACGTGGACTACCAGAGGGTACACGTTGAGGAATTCAGTCCTTTCCTACAATGTTTCAAGTGCCTGCAATTCGGGCACACAAAGAGCAAATGTTCTACAAAGGTCGAGACGTGTTCTCATTGTGCAGGGTCGCATGATGTGGAGCAATGTCCGACCAAAGAAGACCCCAAGAAAACCGTGTGCACCAATTGCAAGACACATAACGAGAGGTTTAAGGGTAAGGACAATACCCAACATCGAGCAACATCTACTAAATGTCCTCGTGTGAAAGCAATGCTAATTAAAGTTCAGCAGCGCATTGATTACGGCACCGAAAACACTTTGTAAATAACTTATTATTGTCTTCTGATATTTTCTGTAAAAAATTAATCCCCTTCATAATCAAATATTATCCCTTTTTTCACTGATACCATTTTGTCAAACAACTAATAATAATATTCTTCTAACAATCCATTTTATATAAATAACTCAATCTTATTAATTTCATTTTGTAACCGAGGGTGGCAAAGTCGGAACTATCGTATCAAATAGCGATGTCCGGCTTTGTCGCCTACCAGGAATGAAACAACTAAACTAGTGTTGATTAAGTAAACCCATTTTGTAAACAAAATAAAATTAATAAAAAAAAAAAAAAAAAACCTAACCTAACCTAACCTAACCTAACCTAACCTAACCTAACCTAACCTAACCTAACCTAACCTAACCTAACCTAACCTAACCTAACCTAACCTAACCTAACCTAACCTAACCTAACCTAACCTAACCTAACCTAACCTAACCTAACCTAACCTAACCTAACCTAACCTAACCTAACCTAACCTAACCTAACCTAACCTAACCTAACCTAACCTAACCTAACCTAACCTAACCTAACCTAACCTAACCTAACCTAACCTAACCTAACCTAACCTAACCTAACCGGGGCGTTGGATGTTAGCCTCCCCGCGGCGCGCCCTGGAAACGGACTAGTACACGGTAACGCAGTGTCTAGTGCCGGCCAATAACATCCACCTTTGAAACTCAGCGACGCTAAGCGACTCAGCAATATGATTCGAATTTTAGATTACGCGAAGACGGATCAGGAGAGAGAAGCCGCACGCAAGGCTTCTGACCAAGCCTACGGTGACCTTTCGGAGGAACTCCAATACATCGACGAGCTCGAGGCCTTAGACCAAGCTGAATGCGAGGAAGAGGAGTTCCGACTCGTCGCTGGGGGAGATCCCTCGAAATGGAATGACAGGATGGTCGAGTTGCGATATAGAAACGTACAACAAATCAAGGACATGATGTATGGTGTAGCAGACACTATCGGAACTACCAGATATGGCCTTACTAAAGAGCAGAAGGATCGCATTATGAAGGTGTGTGACCTGGCGTACCATTCTTTGGAGTTAATGTGCAGGAGATCCAGATGGCCATCCAAAGAGGCATCTGTTCAGACAAAAGCCAACACACCGGATACTACCCCAACTACGAAGAAAACTAATTCCCTTGACACTACTTCGACCTCAACATCAACAGTGACTACTACCCAAGATCCAAAAGTAGACTGTATCACACAAGCCATCGAGACACTCACTAATAAGATCGACTCACTGGAAAAGAAAATTAACAACCAAGAGAAGCAACAACTCCCGAAGAACACCCAAGCGGAGAAAAGCAAAAAGAGCGGCACTTATGCGGCTGCTGCTGCGAAAAACACCAGTGTGGGAAAAACCAAAGAAACGCGTTTGCCCATAGCTCCGACAACACCCAAGACCAAGCCGGCAATCATACTATCGGGTAAAACTGAGGATTCCTCACATGAAAGAGTCCTCAAGGAATTTAGCCAAGCGATGAAATTCAGCACTTTGGACTTCGCCCCGGCTAGGATCCAACGGATTTCGCGAGGCAAGGTCCGAGTGGAATTCGATGAGTCCCAACAACTGGACCGAACCATCATGAAGCTAAACACCAACGTAGACATAAACATCACGGCGGAACCAGCAAAATTACTCAAGCCCATGGTCATCCTAAAAGGCATCCCGAAGGAAATAGACCAGAATGTGTTGGTTGATTGCTTGCGCAATCAAAATACAACAATACGTGACTCCTGCGCCCCGGAAGATCTTGTTTTCAAGTTCACCAGGAAGAACAGAAAGGATGAGCTCTATAACGCTGTCTTCCTGACTACGCCTCGGGCATATACGGCCATCACCAAACTCCAGAAGGTAAACATAGACTACGTAAGAGTGCACGCAGAGGAGTTTTCGCCATTCATGCGGTGTTACAAGTGTCAGGAGTTCGGGCACTTAAGAAAACACTGCAAGAGTGGAGTAGAGATTTGCCCTGTGTGTACGGAAAACCACACACTGGAAGCATGCTCCGATAAGAATAACAAGAACAGGACTCAGTGCAACAACTGCAAAATTCACAATGAGCGTTTTAAAGCTAAAGGGGACATGAAACATAGAGCGGACTCCACCAACTGTCCTAGATATAGACACATGCTGATGAAAATTCAAGACCGGATTGATTACGGCTCCAAATGAAGATCAGATCTATTTTCCATCATCCCGAATTATTGTAAAGGTTTTGATCACATTTATTGTGACTGCCTACCCCTTAAGGATTTTCATTCTTTTGTTGTATCAGGGTTAGTATCAAATAGCTGCGCTGATACAACTATTTTACATCGATGTCTTTTTCTATAACACATAAGTTGAAAAAATAAAGATTAATAAAAAAAAAAAAAAAAAAAAACCTAACCTAACCTAACCTAACCTAACCTAACCTAACCTAACCTAACCTAACCTAACCTTTTTTTTTTTTTTTTTTTTTTTTGACCCGGGGAAAATGCCTTCGCATACCAACCCCGCGCGGGGAACACGGGGGTGGTTATGTGGTGTACTCCACTAAAAACCCCGGGGTGTTCCTTCCGCGCATTGGACGAGGACAATCGGGATCAGTGTAGCATTCACCGCGTCCCCGCCCTGCGTCAGTCCCTTCGGACTCCAACAATGGGACGCTGACGTCCCTACTACGGCGTGGCGCGCCGAAACACAGGCGCGCTCATCCACCACAGGGGGCCCTAAGTGGGTGACAGAGTTCCCCGCTCTGTCACCGGCCCCCACTTCTAGAAATCGGACTTACCCTGTCTTGGTGCCGCTTACTTATCTCACTTATGGGTTTCAGCATCAGCCTCCGCCCGGTTCGGCTGTGCGACTCTCGTCGCTGGCTTCGCTCTTCTTTTATGTGACTGGGGAGCTTTGCAGTTGGTACCCCCCAGGACATGGTCCGCTTTTTTGTTGGCTGCCGCACACAATACACAGCGCGGCGTAACCTAACCTAACCTAACCTAACCTAACCTAACCTAACCTAACCTAACCTAACCTAACCTAACCTAACCTAACCTAACCTAACCTAACCTAACCTAACCTTTTTTTTTTTTTTTTTTTTTTTTTTTTTTTTTTGTATCAAGAGGAGAATGCAATCTTTACGCATACCAAACGGCATGTTGGGGTCGGTCACCCCCCAGGTTATTGCCCGGGACATGTTCCTCGCCGCACCCAGCCCTCCCGCCAAGCCTAATAGGCTTCGCGTCAGGGCTGGGTCGTTCTAACCCCTGCCCTAGTGACAGGGGGAGGAAGCATTTTCCCGGCCTCCCATAAGGCTACCCACTTAAGGTGGGCGGGCCAGATGGGGGGACGGGAAAATGCACCACTACCAACTAAACTCCTCTCGAAGACCTGCGCCTTACCGCCGGGTCTGTGGGTTCGTGGTTACACGCTCCACGTTTGACCCGGGGAGAGTGGCCCGTTAGGGCTCCACCCTATGGGGGGCAGAGGGCCTTACTGCACCCCCCCTTGCGGCTAGGGGAGAACGAGTCGCGCACGTTGGCGTCTTGTTCTCCCCCGCCGCGCACGTCGGAGTTGGCTCGCTGCGACGTCCGCCTCGCGAACCCTCTCCGCGGTCTCCTTCTGCGAGACGACGTCTTCGCAGAAGGAGACCACGGCCTGCCATCCCTCCCTGCTTCGCAGCATCGCAACTGTGATGCTGGGAAGCGAGAGGTCCGGCCCAACCGCAGCAACCAACTCCTGGCGCTGCACCGCCCACGCCGTACACTCCTCCAGAGTGTGGCGCGCGGTATCCTGCTGTGCGCCACAATGGTGGCACACTTGGGATTCCTCCCTCTGTATCTGACACAGGTACCTTCCGAAGCACCCGTGTCCGGAAAGCACCTGTGTCAGTCTGAAGGTTAGGGCGCCATGCTTCCTACTCCTCCACTCCTTTAGAACAGGTCGTATAGCCTCGACTGTTCGCACCCCAGCCTCAGGAGCCTCCAATTGCCGCTCCCAATCCTCCATGCTTCTTTCCTCTGCAAGCTTCCGGATGTTCGCTCGCTCCTCAGGGGCTAGACGGTCACCCCTTTCTAGCTCTTCCTTACGCTGTCTGTACGCCTCCGAGAGCACCTGAGCGTCGAGCTCCCACGGAGGCGTACCAGCGAGCACGCAGGCGGCCGTTCCGGAGACCGTGCGGTACCCCCGAATCATGCGTAACGCAACAATCCTCTGAGGACGCCGCAAGGCCGCCCTGTTTTCGGCGTCGAGGGCTAGGGCCCACACCGGGGCTCCATAGAGGGCCATACTTCGAATGACCCCCGCATAAAGCTGCCGGCAGCTCTTATTTGGGCCACCAACATTAGGCAGCAACCTTCCGAGTGCCGCTGCTGCACTGACCAATCTGGGGGCCAGCTGCTTGAAGTGCTCGTGGAAATTCCACCGACTATCAAGCACCAGCCCCAGATACCGCATATGCGGACGCAACGGGATAACCTCACCATTCACCACCATGTCCTGTCCCGGTGGTGGCCCCTGTCTGGCCCCATGGAACACCATGGCCTGAGTTTTGGCCACCGCCACCTCAAGACCCAGCATCCCGATCCTACGGATCATATGTTCCGCCCCAGTCTGTGCTAGGCGCTTCGCCTCCGCCAAGTCCCGGCCCCGTGCGACGACAAGAGTGTCGTCCGCGTAGCAATACACACTCTGCCGAGGGAGAAGGGCACCGCGAAGCGCCCAGTCGAATCCCAGATTCCACAGGAGCGGTCCTAAAACCGACCCCTGTGGAACCCCACACTCCATTGACCGAGTTTTCACTTGCCCATTTTGGGTGAGGAAGACTACCTCCCTTGCTTCCAGATAATTTTCAATTATGCGGGCGAGGTAATCGGGGACACCATGGTGCCTCAGGGCGTCCGTTATGACGCTGTAGGGGAGAGAGTTAAAGGCGTTCTTGATATCTAGAGATACCGCGACCACTCTCTCCCCCTTATTCACCGCCCTCTGCGTCTCCTCCTTCAAGGCCATTATGGCATCGATGGTAGACCTCCTTCTTCTGAACCCAAACTGCCTATTCGATAAGTTAGGGCCCTCCGTATCCAGATGCTGGACGACTCGGTCGGCTATGATCCGTTCGAGCATTTTCCCGAGCTCGTCCAGCAACACAATCGGCCGATAGGCAGATGGCGAGTCCGGAGGCCTATCTGCCTTTTTGAGGAGACACAGCCTTCCCCGCTTCCAGGCCTTTGGGAATTTCCCTGACCTCAGGCAGGCATCAAACAACGCCTTGACATGTTCGCCCAGATGTTTGAAGGCTACAGGCAATAACCGCCCCGGTATTCCATCCGGACCGGGGGCCTTCCGTTTTGACTTCAAACGGTCCGTTACCGCCTCCATCTCGGCCTGTGACACCGGGGGGACATCACTAGTCGGCTCCGGTTCTCGTGGCACTATCCCCACAAGAGGGGGGACCACCGGTGGCGAAGAAGGGAAGAGGCCCTCGACCACCTGGGACAGTAGGTCTGCATCCATGGACTCAGTGGGGGGGGCCTGGTTGCGAAGCCTGCTCCGCACCATCTTGAAAGGACGCCCCCACGGGTCGTTGTTCAGCTCCTCCAAGTAGCTATCCCAAGCCGCCGTCTTTGCCCTGCAGATGCCATCTGAGAGGGCTGTTTTGGCAAGGACATACGCTTGTCGGAGACGGAGCTCCTCTCCCGCGACCCTGCCACGACGCCGTCGACAACGCTGTAGTGCCCTTCTCGCCGATAGGCAAGCTGCCCTGAGGCCAGATACCTCCTCCGTCCACCAGTACACCCTTCTCTTAGATGGAAGGCCTTTGACTCGGGGCATGGCGGCATCACACACCTCTACCAGAGAGGCCGTCAGGCACCTTACCCTTTCTTCGACCCTCATGCTCTCCAATCGACCGTCTTCGAGTTTCCATGCCTGAACTAAAGCCGCCTCCTCTGCCAGATCACGATTCATCTTCGTAACAGCCCATCGAGGAAAGCACGAATGATTTCCTCTGGGCGAGACTGACCCACCAGCGGTGGACATAACTTTGAATGATATGTACTCGTGATCCGACAAAGTGACGACTTCCTTAAGTACTTGCCATTCCCGTACACGTGCTGCTAATGCCGGGGTCGCGAAAGTCAAGTCCACTATGGATCCGCCATTTCCCCTTACACATGTGAGCTCTCGGCCCACATTACACAAAGTCAGACCCGCTGCCACTGCCCAATCCAAGACAGCGACCCCCTTCGGAGTGTCACAGCGTTCACCCCAGGCCGTGTGCCAAGCGTTAAAGTCGCCCAACACCAAGAACTGGGCCGGTGAGAGGCGACCCACCACCCCGCTCAATACTGCAAGCCATCGCCGAAGTTCTGAGATGCTCCGATTGGGGGAGAAATACACACCAACCAGTGTTATTTCTCCCCAAGTAGCCACCACGTATCCCGGGCCCCTTTCACCAACCGAAAGGGGAGGAGAGTAGGCGGAATTGTACGGGGCCATGATTGCCACGGATTCCGCTGAGTCACATGCCCAATTAGGGCGCTGAGGAACCGAATACGGTTCCGCCATTACCGCGATGTTAATGTCCGACTCCGCTGCGTATTGCAGGAAAAGGTCCTGCGCTGCAGCGGAGTGGTTAAGGTTTCCTTGAAGGAGGTTGAGGAGTCTATTGGCCATTAGGTCGACATGTAGTTATCCTCAACCTCCGCCGGAGCGGTGGTTCCTGACTGGCGAACTGGTGCCCTGGTGTGAAGGGACAGCTTAGCTTTGACCGTCGGAGGGCGGCATTTGCTTCCTCCCATGAAGTGGTTGAACGGGAGCTTAGCCGCCTTGCAGACTGCACAGCACAAGTCTCCCGAACAATCAGCCGCTTTATGACCCTTTTTCCCACACCGGAAGCAGGTGTCTTTTTGGTCCGCATCACACATACACAACTGCCTTGTGTGCCCCGTCACCATGCACTTGAAGCATCGGAGCGGAAGCGGCTCCAGTGCACGGACCGACGCTGAGGTCCAACCAACCCTGACGCGCCCAGCCTCAACCACGACCTTCGCCGCACTGACGGGGCACTTGACCAAGACTGATCTCAAACCACTTGGGCCCAAGCGGAAAGTACCAACACGTATCTGTTCGACAGGACATCCACCCTTTTCCGCGACAGCAACTTTCAGTTCGTCTTCAGTTACTGAGTCGTCCAACCCAGCGACGCGCAAATCCACGGTTTTCACCGGCCTCGTTATCACAGCCGATTCCCCAAGAGTTTCCTTCAATTTTGCGGCCAAGAGGTCCGCCTTATCCCCGCTGGTGGTGCCTGGAATCTCGAATATTCTGGTGCCCGTTGCAGAGACCTTCACCTTCATATTTTCGATCCCCAGATCCTGAATTTTTATCTCCCTCTTGGCCTTAGCGATAATATCGGCATAAGTCGCACCTTTTTCAGCCTGTTCCGAGGGAATGGCTAGAACTACTGCCGAGGACTTCGGAGCAGTGAGCTTCGGCTTCTTCGGAGCTGTAGTCTTGGGCAACTGCTGTTGTTGCTTCTTGTTAACCGCCGTGGATGGTCCGGCGACCGCTGTGGGCTTGACTGGTCGGCCATTTTTGCCAACCTCTACCCATTGATTCCCCCTTGAAGCGACATTTGCGTAGGAAGGAACCTGACTCTCGACTACAGCGGGTGTTTGGACTGGAGCAGAACCAGTCTGGACCCGAGAATTTGCCTTCGTCGAAGGTTGGGTATTCCTCTTTTGATCGCTAGCCAGCGGCGGGCGAATGACTGGTGCCGGAGGGAGTCTCATTTCGATGCCCTCGATTCTAGCATTTAACATGTTCCCGAAGGTAACCGTCATTGACCTTTCGAAGGCTGCAAAAAACTCCCGCATCTCAGGGTTGGAGAACAGCATCGAAGGAGTTGCAGAGGCCAACACCTCAGGCTCAGGCTCAGTTTCAGGAGTCGTATGCGCTGATCGTCTGCGCTGTGCGTCTTCTGTACACTTGTCCTCAAAAGAACGCTTAAGTGCCGCTAGTTCCTCCGTTAAATTCTTGACTTGCCCCTGCAGTCTTTTGTTATCTGCTTGAAGACGGCGGGTCTCCTCTGTAGATGAGATGGTCATCATTTCCTTCACCACCTCCTTGATCTTATTGCTTGCCTCCGTAATGTCAGTTTTAAACTCACGCTTCAAATTGCCTGAGCTGCTGACAACATTGAGCAACTTAACCTAACCTAACCTAACCTAACCTAACCTAACCTAACCTAACCTAACCTAACCTAACCTAACCTAACCTAACCTAACCTAACCTAACCTAACCTAACCTAACCTAACCTAACCTAACCTAACCTAACCTAACCTAACCTAACCTAACCTAACCTAACCTAACCTAACCTAACCTAACCTAACCTAACCTAACCTAACCAAAGCTCATTTTGAAACTCCTAGACTTCTCATAAGCTTACCCAAAAATTCCTAAATATCTCTTACATTTTTCCCAACCTCCCACTTTTTGCCCGGTGGACCTATCTTATATACTTTTTCCGCAATTAATTATTTTATATATCTCCATACTTCAAAAACCTGACTTAGTACAAAATTTCATTTTTGCGGTAGCGCGTTGATGTCTTTTGTACTAAACCAGTGTTAAAATCTGCCCCTAAGGTAAACTTTTTGTCAATTTCAAAATTTTGAAAAATTCCTAACTTTTGAATTATCCATCCAATTTTCATTCTGTTTTCGGATTTATATTCAGGCGCCTCTAAGGCATATCTCTAGTAAGTTTTCTTTATTATTTTCTTACATTTCTAAAAGTTATTACGACTTTTCGTATTTTTTCACCTTAAATCATTAAATTTCACCTATAATTTGTACATAACTTTTTTCCATTTCAACGAATTCTCGATTTCTATTTTTTATCTAATAGTCCTTACTGCTCTCTTCATTTCATTTAAACACCTTTTTGCTCTAACTCTCATAGTTTTTCCGCAATTTTAATTTTAAATTCCGAAATTTTACTCATTTTTCCATATAAAATTTGATTATTAGCAAAACTTATAACTTCTGTTCCTTTGTAAATTTTGTAATTCTGTCTTCACATAAACGTTCTCTTGGCCGTTTTCTACCGTTCTTTAGTTCAACTTCTGCTCTAACTCAGCTATCTAATTTTTGGCCAACGTTTGAATGTTTTAATTTTTCCTAACCTTACTTGGACTACTATTTTGTGTATAACTTTTGTCATTTTTATTCGATCGTTGTTTTTCTCTGCACTCAATTAGAACTCAGCGCGGCGCTTGTTTTAAATATACAAACGTGTCTGTGGCGGTCTTTTTGAGTGTGTTATCTCACTTTGTATTTTTAAGATTTTGTAAATTTATTTTATTAATAAATAATTTAATATTGCACTTAACAGCGCAATTCTTTCTGTTTATATTTGATCTCACCGAGTTCTATTTGGTTTTATTTTGTTCATTCACGTAGATACAATAGTTCCTAAAATATCTCCTAACCTAACCTTTAACCTAACTTAAACCTAACTTTCCAACGTTTTCCCTAATATTTTCTATAACTTGCGTGTCCGAAAAGCAGTTAATAGTTTAAAACTCTCATATCAGCGGGCTTCACCCGCTCCATGTCTCATTTCAAATCCAGCACACATAATTTCCAAAATTTGGCTGATCAAATTTAAACATGAAACGCACCTCAAAACGCAACGCCGCAGCTGCGACTGTGGCTACTTCTAGTGCCATGAGCTGGAGGAGAATGTCCTCCAAGAGCTCACCAACCAAAGCACCTCCCTCCCAACCTGATCCTGTTCCAAGCCCATCACCTCCTTTTGTGTCCCCCACCGGCTCTGTCACTAATCTGGCGGTGCCTGAACTAACCAAACCAACCGTTTCGGCAGAACCTGAAGCTCTAATAGAACCAATCAACTTTGCATGCACCCCAACCGAAGTAGTTCTTCAAGCCTCGGAGAACATCATTAAGCACATAAACCTAGGTAAAAGTGTTACCAAAAAAAGTAAAGATGCTATAATAGCGCTTGCCAACACCATCAAACATCATGCCAAACATCTTTCCACTGCTACAAACTCCACACCAACAGAAACAGAAACTGAACCCACTCTCAATTCCAACTTGAAAAATGAAATAGCCTCATGTATCAAAACAGAAGTAACTAACTGTGTCAAAGCAGAATTTGCACTACTAAAAAAGGAACTTTCCTCACCTAATACAACCTCTACAAGCAAATCCTACGCCGCCGTAACTAAAACCCCCACAAAAAATAATAATTCTACCCTCGCACAAGATTCTAAGAATAAAACTACTAACCCTGCAATCATAATTACTGTGCCTTCTGCAAATTCCAAACAAGAAGCCATTACCAAATGGCAGAAAAGCATTTCATTTAGAAATGTCACATATGCTCCCTCGAAATGCCAAGCCATCACCAACAACAAAATAAAAGTTGAGTTTGACAACACTGACCAATGCCAGGAAACTCTCAAACGCTTAGAAACCAACCCAGACGTCGATGCGGAAGTCGCGAAAAAGCTTCTACCGATGTTTGTTCTTAAAGGCATCCCCAGAACCATCCCCGCAGAGGAAATACCGGACATAATCATTCACCAAAACGAAGCTCTCAAAAACTCCATGTCCACAATCAACGCCAACCTCACACCCTGTATCACCCTCAACAATCGAAATCCCAACTTATACAATTATGTCTTTAAGGCATCCCCCCAGGTCTGGCATGCCGCTATAAACTCAGAAAGGCTCAACATTGACCATCACAAAATACATGTAGCGGAACACTCACCTCTGTTGCAATGTTTCGAATGCCTGAAATTCGGACATACGCGAACCAAATGCCCAAACAAAACTAAATTTTGTAGTCACTGCTCCCTCGAGGGTCATGTCTACAAAAATTGTCCCAAAAAAGATAACACTTCTGTCGTCAAGTGTCTTAACTGCCTAGTGCACAATCAAAAAACCAAAGAGACTACTAACACCAACCATGCAGCCACCTCGAACAACTGCCCAGTCAGGAACGCACATAAGATGAGGCTCACCGAAAAAATCGATTATGGCTCAAAATGAACTTCACCTTAAATATATTTTATATACATATATATATTTTAATATAATCCCATACAATTTCACTAACACTAACAAACTCATCAATTGCTAACCGTAAACAGACACTGTACATTGCAGTTTACACAACGCGTATACCAATAGCGCCGCGTGTAAATTGAAGAATCGTAAATATCTACAATTTAGCAAAAAAAAAAAAACCTAACCTAACCTAACCTAACCTAACCTAACCTCACACTGCGCCTCTCTCGAACACACAGTTGACAATTGCCCCGAAAAGGTTAACGAGAAAGCCGCTAAATGTTTCAACTGCCACTCCCATAACCAAAAATTTAAGGCCAAGGCGGACATATGTCACGCCGCCACATCGGATAAGTGTCCTCGACTTAAGGCGATGAAAGAAAGAATAAACAACCGAGTGGATTATGGATGCCAGTACATTCAATCCTAAGATCATGATTCTGCAGTGCAACACAGACCGCTCGAGACGCAGCTACCACGAATTTATTCTTTCTTTCATCAATGGCCCATATAAAATTGGGCTCATTCAAGAACCTTACATCGGAAATAGCACGACTGTGAAACCCCATCGGGGATTAGACATCTATCAGTTCGGCGAAGCTAACAAAAATGTCAAAGCCTGTATAATAGTGAAACCGGATGTCGGACACATAATGGGTGAAGCTAAGTATTCATCGCCTAATTTGTGTGTCATCACACTCACGGTTAATGGCAGGCCGGTAACAATCGCCTCAGCCTACTCTGAACCCAGAGACGATGCAGAAAACACCCTCGAACGGCTAGACTTCCTGGCTAAATCTTATAAAAATCATAACCTAATAATTGGAGGTGATCTTAATGGATGGAACCCCCTATGGGGATCCACCACTCATAACGCCAGAGGCAAAGAAGTGTTTGAACTTGTTATGGCTAATGACCTTAATGTGTGTAACTCTGGGGACACACCTACGTTCGAAACTGTCACGCATCGACAACTGCGCACCTCCATAATCGATATCACTCTGGCTTCAAATCTTATGTTCTGTTTTATCACTGACTGGCAAGTTAATCTCACAGCATGCAAATCATCTCAACATAACGCCGTACAATTTGCCATAGATTTCGGAAACGTTAATAACCACACACCTCAAGTAACTTCCACCTTTTCATATAAATCTGATAAAGCCAACTGGCACATTTTTAAGGAACTACTAGACAGTAACTTATCCACATCTGGTCTACTAGAAAAAGACATTGACAACTGCACTGTCTCTGAGCTAGAGCTAACTATCGACTCGTACATTAAGGAAATCCACGAAGCGTGTCTGGGCTCTATGCCTACCAGAAAGATGGGAACTAAGATCAAAGCACCTTGGTGGACCGATAAACTAGAATCCATGAAACAGGATATCATCTCCCTGCATAGACAATTGCACACGGCTAAGAGACTCAAGCTTCCGATGGAGTCAATAATTGAACAACAAATTGCCGCTAAAGAAGCCTATTCAGCGGAAATCAAGGTACAATCGACCACACATTTTCGTGAGTTCTGCGAACTCCAGAACAAAGAAAATGTGTGGTCACTCACCAACAGACTTCTCAAAGAATCTTCGCCGAGGCAACCACCCACCACTATCAAAGTAGGCAGTACCTTCACAACCTGTGGAAAGGACACCGCGGAGGCTATTTTAAATCACTTCTTTCCATCTGACGACCCGGACACCGAAGTAAGACACCACCAACTGAGAGCCGAACAACACCTTAGGCCGAACACTCCGGATGATCCTCCATTCACGCCTGAGGAAGTGCTGGAGTGTCTACAATACATGAACCCCAAGAAGGCACCAGGGCTTGATGGACTTACGGCAGACATCTGCAAACAGGCGGCCATGACATATCCCAATCTCTTGACGGCGATCTTGAATAGGTGCCTAACACTCCAGCACTTTCCCAGTAAGTGGAAGGAAGCTTACATAAAGGTAATTCCAAAGCCAGGGAAAACAGATTACACATCTCTGAGCTCACTTCGACCTATAGGGCTCATCACAGTCTTTGGCAAACTACTCGAAAAACTTTTTATACGCCGGGTTAATTATGCAGCTGCCAAGGCTGGGATGAGTAACCACATGCAGTTTGGTTTCACCGAACAGCGAGGAACCATTGATGCACTCCATACTGCAATTGATAAGATCAAAACGTCAAAAATGCAAGGCAAGGCTACTATGGCAGTGTCGCTTGATATTAAATCAGCCTTTAATAACGCTTGGTGGCCTGTCATGTTTCACCAACTTCGCAAGAAAAAGTGCCCGAACAATATCTTTGGTTTGATTCAAAGTTACGTCCAAGACCGGAGTGTATTATTTGACCACGCGGATTGTCGCATTAGTAAGAAGATGACGAAAGGCTGCATACAAGGATCGGCATGCGGCCCGGTTCTCTGGAACATTACTTTAGACGACCTCTTTGACACACAATTACCTACTGGCTGTCATCTTCAAGCTTTTGCTGATGATGTCCTTCTCATCGCGTCGGCAGATTCAACCTCACAACTAGAGCAAATAGTCAACGAGTCACTCGAGCGCATCACTCAATGGGGTGTTGACGCTAAATTGACATTCGGCCCAGAGAAGACGCAAATAATTGGCTTCAATCAAAAGGCTGAATCGGCTAGAATCCTTATGTCGGGTAAGTCTTTGACTTTCTCAAATGAGATAAAACTCCTTGGGGTCATTATAGATAAACAACTCCGGTTCGGTCCACACGTAAGGTATATAATTGGGAAAGCAACCAGGGTGTTTAGACGACTGTGCCTTTTCACACGACCAACCTGGGGCGCACACCCGGAAAATGTTAGTACCATTTACCGACAGGTGATCGAGCCAATAGTTACTTACGCCGCTGGAATATGGGGACATGCCGCAGACAGACTGGGAGTTCGTAAACAACTTGAAAGCTTACAACGGGGCTTCGCCATTAAAGCCATACGAGGTTTTCGCACTATATCCACCACTGCTGCGATTGCGTTGGCACGATTTGTGCCACTAGACCTCAGGGTGCTAGAGGTACACAACATGGAACTAACAAGACTCAATGGATTTTTCAATGAACTCCCTCAAGACATTCAATACGAGAATCGGGTGCCACCATCTGAACTTCCACACCCAAGCGAACGAATATCACCTCGTTTCGCAACAGCTACCACACAAGAGCAAGTTGACCAAATTCACCAAGGTACAACACACACCATCTATACCGACGGGAGTAAACAAGACGATGACTCCGTTGGTGCCGCGTTTGTGTACTATCCACCAGGTGCGAATGAGCCTACTGTGACAAGGAAATTCAAACTCCATGACGTTTGCAGCGTCTATCAAGCGGAGTTAACAGCCATTCTGCAAGCCTGCAAATTCATAGAGAAAAAGAAACTGCCAGACACCATCATCTTCTCTGACTCCATGTCCTCACTCCAAGCGATACAAGACCGCAGCAACACCAACCAACTTGTCGCGGAAATTCATAAAGTCTTGCTACGACACACGGGCGAAATAAGAATGACTTGGGTGCGCAGTCACGTTGGAATTATGGGGAATGAGGCAGCTGACGTTGCAGCCGGACAGGCCACAAAACTCAGACGCAGCCTCACATACGACCAATTTGCCTCTGCCTATGTCAAGAAGCAACTGAGGAAAAAGTCACTTACCGAATGGCAACTAAGATACTCCACAGCCACACAAGGAAGCACCACACGTAAATGGCTTCCGTCTATTGAGGATATAAAAACTGTGATTGCCTTAACCGGCATTTCATTCAGTTTGACCCAGATACTTACTGGACATGGGTACCACAAAGCGTATTTACACCGTTTTAAAATAACTACAGACGATTTTTGCCCATGTGACGGTCAGACCACTCAAGACCTAGAACATCTTTTAGAATCATGCCCTAATTATCACACACAGAGATACAACCACACCATGACTTGTCGAAACCTCAAAGTAAACCCTTTTAACATCATAGACATAACCAGAAAAGAAACCTCAACTAAATCATTTATTAAATTCATTGACCACATAGTGGGCACTCTCAAGCAATTCAACGGAACATAATCAATAAACAATTCTTAACATATTCCCACCACTTAATCATTGTTATGTATAAATAATATTATAAATATATATCATAATAAATTATATATTATATCAAACTATATATCTTTTTACTCACCAATGTGATGCACAACGGTTAGAAGTATCAAATCGCTTCTATCCTTCCTCACCTGAAATAAACAAAATTAAATATTATTAATAAATTGCCCAAAAGAGAAATAAATAAGAATAACAAAAAAAAAACCTAACCTAACCTAACCTAACCTTTTTTTTTTTTTTTTTTTTTTTTTTTCGAGGGGAACTCGGGTTTATCGACTTCCTGGCGTGCTGAGATTGCATCCAGACGAGTCCGAAGCTCACCTCCGCACACATCCGACAAGTCAAAAGCCCGTCGGATGCGCACGGAGGCATATCCGGTAAAACCCCCCGTTGTGACCTCACTGCCGGTTGTCGGCGGGATGGGTTCCTTCTTGGGAAGCAACCACCCTGCCCCGGCGGGCCCCAGCAAGCCAGGGCCCCCACCACGTGGGGGGCGTCACGTCACAGTATAACGCCCCCCCAGACGGAAGAAGCTGTGCAATGCAGGCTTCGGAATCTCGAGCCGTCGCCTGCTGCTTCAACCGTCTGAACACCACTGGAGGGGACAGAAGGCCCCCTCCACTACGCTGCGTTAAGGGGGAAGATAACGGACAAACTGCCGTCTACGACCCCCCGGCCTCCTACGCCTACATGAATCCGCCTGGGCATCGCCCTCGCGGAGCCGTTCCGCGGTCTCCTTCTGCGACACCACATCCTCGCAGAAGGAGACCATTGCCTCCCAAGACCTCCTGCTTTCCAACATGGCCTTAACCACGCTGGGCAAAGAGAGGTCCCTTCCTATCACGGATGTGAGGTTGTGACGCTGTCTGCTCCAGGCCGCGCATTCCTCAAGGGTGTGCTGCGCCGAGTCTCGAGCAGCGCCACACTCATGACACCTAGGGCTCACCTCCCTTCGTATCAGGTGGAGGTAGTCGCCAAAGCAACCATGGCCAGTCAACACCTGCACTAAGCGGTAAGTCAAAGACCCATGTTTTCGCTCCACCCACTGTTGCAATACTGGCCCTATTGCGTCAACTGTACGCCGACCATACCTAGCGGACTCGAGTTCATCCGCCCACCGTTCGAGAACGATTTCATGAGCATCTTGTCGGATCCTCTCTGTTTCCTCGTAAGTTGGACGCTCACCCCGTGCCCTGCACTCCACCTTGTGGTTGTACACCACTTCAAGTACCTCCGCCTCCAGCTCCCAAGGCGGGGTGCCTGCTAGGGCCATAGCCGCCGTCCCAGACACTGTCCGATACGCCCTGATGGCTCTTAATGCTATTGTTCGCTGCGGTTTTCTCAGGAGCGCACGGATTTTAGTATTAAGTGCCTGTACCCAGACTGGCGCCCCATATAGAGCCATACTTTTAACTACCGTCGCGTAGAGGCGGCGACATGTCATGCTTGGACCGCCGACATTTGGAAGCAGGCGTCCGAGTGCCAATGCTGTTCCGACAAGTCGCGGGGCTAGATGCTTAAAATGCTGCACAAATCCCCAGCGACTGTCTAGCGTCAATCCCAGATATCGAATGGTTTTTCCCACCGGTACTCTTTCTCCATCCACTAATATACTGGCCCCATCTGGTGGACCATCCCTAGGCCCATGAAAGTAGATGGCCTCGGTTTTGTTTAGTGCCACTTCCAGCCCCAGTAAACGTATCCGTTGAACCACCATAGTTGCGCCAACAGTGGCCAAACGCGCCACATCTTCATAGTTCTTACCCCGGGCAGTGACTAATGTGTCATCTGCGTAGCAAATGACGCTCATCCGGGGCAAGAGGATGCCTCGGAGGATCCAGTTAAACCCTATATTCCACAGGAGTGGCCCTAAAACCGACCCCTGTGGAACCCCACAGCTTACTTCGTGGCTACGCATGACGCCACCAGGCCCTATAAATTTGACACTGCGGCCGGTGAGATAACTCGCCACCAGTCTTCGCAGGTATTGTGGCACTTCGTGATATCTGAGGCCTTCCAGAATCGTTTCGAAGGGTATGGTGTTGAATGCATTGGCGATATCAAGAGATACTGCCAACACCTTTTCCCCCTTCGAAGCAGCCGTGTCACATACGCCCCTCAGCTCTTTTACAGCGTCTACAGTAGATTTTCCGGGACGGAAGCCAAACTGCCGTTCTGACAGATCAGGACCAGTCGTTGAGAGGTGCTGGGCGATGCGGGCTGCGAGCAAACGCTCGAAGAGCTTGCCCACCTCGTCCAGCAGCACGATAGGCCTAAACGCCGACGGAGAACCAGGAGCGCGTCCCTCCTTTCGCAAAAGACACAGCCTTCCCGTCTTCCATGCAGATGGGAACTCCCCCAACTCCATGCACAAGGTAAACAGTTCCCTAAGTTGGTCGCTCAGATGTTTCGACGCCGCCACCAGGACAAAGCCGGGTATTCCATCCGGGCCTGGAGCCTTTTTCCTTTTTCCCCGAAGTTTGTCGACTGCCGTGTCGAACTCCTCCCGTGAAACAGCAACATCCTCCTCTAAATTCTCCTCCTCTCTCGAAGGAGTAGACATCACTGGTGGAACATGCGCGGGCCTTCTCGGAAAAAGTCCAGACACGGCGTCTTGTAACTGCTGCGGCTGGAAGTCCTCCGTTCGAGGAGCTCCATCTCGCATTTTACTGCGCACTACTAAGAATGGCCTCCCCCATGGGTCACGGTCCAAGTCTTGCAACCACTCCTCTCGGGCCCTAGACTTCGCCTCTGATATGGCTTTCTGGAGGGCTCGTTTAGCCTCTTTATAGGCATCATGGAGCAGCTGTTCCTCTGTCTCCGTGTGTCTTCGCCGGCGACATCTTTTATGGTCCCTTCGCTTCCGGTTGCAGACTTCTCGCAGGGAAGCTAGCTCCGCAGACCACCAGTATACAGCCCTCTTATCCGGAGGTGGACCCAGCGACCGAGGCATGGAAGCATCGCAGACAGCCGTTAAATCCTCCCGGAGCCTGAGCGCCCGTTCGTTGATGCTCTCACGGTGGTCTCTGTCCCGAGCATCATAGTTCCAGCTTGCAACAATTGCCGCCTCCTCCGCCAAGTCTGGGTTAAAGTGCACGAGAGCCCACCTTGGGAAACGAGCACCCCCTCGCTCTCCTCCTCGAGACGACCTACTAGTTGCCGTGGTGGATACCTCAAAGGTTACGTATAGATGGTCGGACAGTGTTTCAACCTCTTTCTGTACACGCCACTTCGAGATACGCGAAGCCAAGGAAGGGGTCGCAAACGTTACGTCCACGATGGATCCCCCATTCCTTCTCACGCACGTAAACTCATGACCCTGGTTAACGACAGAGAGTCCCATCGATGCCACGAAATCCGCAACTACCTCCCCTTTGTCGTCAGTGACGGGGGAACCCCAGACTGCTGACTTCGAGTTAAGGTCCCCCATGATCAACACCTGTCCTTGAAGATAGCGTCCCACCAACAAGCCCAGCGTATTGATGTAGACCTCTAGTTCTGCCACACTTCTGTTCGGGGAGAAATAGACGCCGATCACTGTAATGTCTTCCCAAGCAGCTACTACATACCCTGGCCCCCTCTCCTTCAAACCTAACCTAACCTAACCTAACCTAACCTAACCTAACCTAACCTTTTTTTTTTTTTTTTTTTTTTTTTTTTTTTTTTTTTTTTTTTTTTTTTTTTTTTTTTTTTTTTTTTTTTTTTTTTTAACGATAGGAAAAATGCATTATTGCACTTCCCAGCATCGGGTCAATGCCGGGGGTATGTGGGGCTCACCATGGAAGCCGTCGCTTGACGTAGCGACGGCACCACTCTCCGCCCAGCCGATCCCCCACCCAGCCCCTAGTGGGCTCGATGGGGGGCCGGAGGGGGGGCATACCCACTAAAAAACCTATCGATGTGCCCTCTTCCGTTGGTCCAATTTGACATGGGAACTGTTTGATCTGTCTCCATATCGCACCGGCGGCAGGCTCGGCTTCCCAAGCCCCCTCACTTTGTAGGAGATGCCCGAGCACATTTGGGCATCTCCCCAGACGGACGTGACCGTGCAATGCGAACGAAGGACTACCCAATCCCCCGCCCACTGGCCGCGTTAAGGAGGAATGCGAAGTACAAACTGCCGTCGCCTTCCCCCTAACCGTCTGCGTCGGATCGGATCCGCCTGGACGTCATCCTCGCGATCCCGCTCCGAGGCCTCCTTCTGCGCCAACACCTCTTCACAGAAGGAGACCATGGCCTCCCACGACCTGTCACTGTCCAGCATAGCCTTGACTACGCTGGGCAGGGAGAGGTCCCCTCTCACCTCGGCCACGAGGGTGCGGCGTTGTTGGCTCCAGGCCGCGCACACCTCTAGGGTGTGCTGCGCCGAGTCCTCTGCCGCGCCACACTCATAACACCCTGGTGTTGTTTCTCTCCTTGCTATGCGGTGGAGGTAGACGCCGAAGCAACCGTGCCCCGTCAAAACCTGCACCAATCTAAAGGTGAGCGTTCCGTGCGCTCTTCCCACCCATTGGTCCAACACTGGGCGGATTGCCTCAATGGTTCTCACGCCCGCAGTAGGATTTCCTAGGTCCAACGACCACTGCTGCATCATGGCCTCTGAGGCCCGATTTCTGGCACCCTGTATCTCTTCAAGGGCCAATCGATCTCCTCGGTTCCTCGCTTCCACTTTGAATTGGAACGTGTCCGCCAACACTTTGGCCTCCAGTTCCCAAGGTGGGGTTCCTGCTAAGACGCAAGCCGCCGTCCATGAAATAGTGCGATATCCTCTAATCGCCCTAATCGCCATGATTCTTTGAGGCTGGTGTAGTAGAGCCTTATTTTTCCGGTCCAGGCAATCGACCCAAACCGGCGCTCCATACATTGCCATACTTCTAATGACCATCATGTGGAGCCGACGACATTTCGCATTAGGACCTCCAATGTTAGGAAGGAGTCTTCCCAATGCCAAACCCGTTTTAACCAATTTAGGCGCAAGCTTTTGAAAATGCTCCGTGAACTTCCACCTCGAGTCAAGGATCAAGCCAAGATACTTAATGGAGCTCTTAACCTCAATCCTTTGGCCGTCAACTAAGATGTGTGGCCCAGCGGGGGGCCTGCCTCGGGAGCCACGGAAGAGTATAGCTTCCGTCTTCGGCAGGGCCACCTCAAGACCCAAAGCCCTTATGCGCCTCACGACCAGAGTAGTGCCTACCGTTGCCAGTCGTGCTGCGTCCTCATAGTTTTTGCCACGTGCGGTAATCAAGGTGTCGTCGGCGTAGCAAACCATGTCCATACGTGGCAATAGAGAAGCTCGCAGAACAACATCGTACCCCATATTCCATAATAGAGGCCCAAGGACAGAACCTTGCGGCACTCCACAACCCACGCTTCGTCTCTGGATTTGCCCTTGGTGGTCAGCAAAGAGTACAGCCCTGTCTTCTAAGTAACTGTGTATGAGTCTACACAGATAATGCGGCACCTGATGGTATTGGAGCGCATCCCTGATGCATTGAAAGGGAAGGGTGTTGAAGGCGTTAGCGATGTCCAAAGACACCGCTAGGACCACCTCTCCCCTTTCAGCCGCCTCTTCTGTTATTCGACGCAGAGTAAGAATGGCATCTATCGTCGAAAGACCACGTCGGAAGCCGAATTGCCGCTCTGAGACGTTCGGCCCTTCCGTCTCCAGGTGCTGTGTGATGCGGTCAGCGAGCAGTCGCTCCAGCATCTTAGCCGCTTCAGCCAGCAAAACTATAGGCCTAAACCCGGAAGGGGAATCAGGTGGTCGTCCCTCCTTCCGTAGCAGACAGAGTCGGCCCTCCTTCCAGATTTTGGGGAACCGTCCCGTCCTTAGGCATTTGTTGAACAGCTCTCGAAGTCGGTCCCCCAAGTGCTTACAAGCTAGCAACAAAACACGGCTTGGAACCCCGTCCGGCCCCGGCGCTGTCTTCTTTCGACGTAACCTGTCAAGCAAGTTCTCCATCTCGCCGTCAGTGACAAGTGGAATGTCTTGCATCTCCTCCTCCTGCTGCTCTGAGACCGCGGAAATCAACCGAGAGCGTGGGTCTTCTTGGACAGGGAAAAGCCCATTCACCACTTGCACCAACAGTTCAGGTTGGAAGGATTCCGTCGGTGGCGCTGGTTGCCGTAACTTATTGCAGACCGTACGGTATGGCCGCCCCCAGGGGTCCCTATTCAGCTCGTCTAGAAAACGATCCCAAGCCTCGTCCTTTGCCTTTCGGATCGCAAGCTGGAACGCTTCTCTGGCTTCGACATAGGCCGCATATAGCTGTTCTTCCTCTCCCTGCTGTTGTCTTCGCCGCCTTCGACATCTCTGCAAAGCGCGCCGGTGAGAGATGCAGCTTGACTTCATGCTCGCAAGTTCTGAGGACCACCAGTAAACTTGGTCTTTCCTTGGCGGACCATACCTCACTCGGGGCATAGCCGTGTCGCAGATGTTAGACAGGGAACCTCGGAACAGAATAGCCTGTTCATCCACGCCCTGTTGTTCAGGCGGTGCGGCATGCCAGCTTTCTACTATAGCGGCCTCCTCGGCCAGCTCCTTGTCCAGTTTTGTAAGGGACCATCTAGGAAAAAGATGCAGTCCTCTCTGTAATGGCGTTGGTGTTGTCGATCCTGGTGATGGGGAGATCTCAAACCGAATATACTGGTGATCGGAAAGAGACTCTTCAATTTCCAGGACACGCCAGTCTGCAATGCGTGTGGCTATTGACGGGGTGGCGAATGTGAGATCCACCTTGGACCCTCCCTGCCGCCTCACACATGTGTTGCCTATACCTGTGTTTAGTAAAACTAAGCCCAAGGACGCTGCCCATTCTTCCACGAGTTCCCCCCGACAATCTGTTGAGGGAGACCCCCAAGCCGTAGATTTGGCGTTAAAGTCGCCCATAATAATAACTTGGTGACGTGTGAAACGCTGGACCACAACCGCAAGATTTTCAAGGAAAGGTTCAAATTCCGCCAAGCTTCGATTTGGGGAGAAATATATTCCAATCAGAATGATCTCACCCCAGATGGCAGCAACATAACCAGGACCCTTCTCCCTGCTGGAGAGTGGGGTGTGAGTAGCTGCATCAGTCACTATGGCTGCAGTGCCATTGGTGTCCCCGACCCAGTATGGACGAAGGGGGACAGAGTAAGGCTCTGCGATTACGGCGACGTCGATCGACCACTCTGCCATGTTTTGAAGTAGCAGGTCTTGTGAACTGGCACAGTGGTTGATATTCGCTTGGAGAATTTTAAACTGTCGCGACCTATCCATTGAGTTCGGACATTTCTACCTCTTCTACTTGTGTGGAGCGCCCTTCTGCTGTTGATGCCTGGGTCCTTTGGGTCATCTTATCTTTTCCCTTGCTGGGTGGGGGATTGCAACTTTTCCCGCCCATTATGTGACCAGCTGGCTTTCCTGCCTTAGCACATATGGCACAGTGCATATCCGCATTGCAGCTTGCCACTTTGTGACCTTCTTTGCCACAGCGGTAGCAAAGTCCACTACGGTCTTCCTGCGCTGAGCAGCGCTGTCGAGTGTGTCCCACTCCCATGCATCTGAAGCAACGCATTGGGAGGGGCTCGAGTGCACGGACTTGCGCGGAGCTCCAGCCTACCAACAAACGGCCCGCTTCCATCAACTTCTTCGCCGCTGCGACTGGGCACCGGACTATGGAGGTCCCTGTACCTCCGACGCCAGGTCTTACGTCACCAGCCCGGACCTGGTCTAGTGGGCAGTCCCCTTTCTCAGCAACCGCAGCAGCGAGTTCAGCTTTCCCTACAGAGTCGTCTAAACCCGAAATCCTAAGGTCGACGCACTTGCAGGGTCGCGTGATCCGCGCAACATCTCCAATTGCCGCTTTCAGTTTTTCTGCTAGGGCATCAGCTTTCGGATCACTAGTAGCACCAGGGATTTCAAACATGCGCGCCCCAGTCGCCGTTTTTTTGACTCGAACTCCTTCCAAGCCTAACTCCTCTAACTTAAATGCTGATTTAGCCCTACTTATGACATCTGCATATGAGGCCCCCTTTTCCATAGCTTCTGAGTCCAGTGTTAGGACTACCGCTGTCGTTTTGGGGGCAGTCAGCTTGCGGGACTTCTTCTTTTTCTTTTTTTCTGCCCCATTCTGCGCTTGGGGCCGCTTCCCCGCTAATTGTGAGGGTTGCGACCTTGCCGGCACTTTTTGTGAAGCTGCTTGCTGTTGCTGCTGCTTTTTCTTCTTTTTCTTGCCCTTTGGCCCAACTTCTACCCACCCATCATCTTCGGGGTCCGCTGCAACAGAACTCTGAGGTCTGCTTGTGCTGGCCTGTGAAGCTGCAGGCGTATCAATTGGAGCAGCAGTTTGTTTGGCTGCCGGTTTCTTCTTTGGAATAGGAGCGGGTGCAACCGACTCCTTCTTCTTGTCTCCCGCCAATGGTGGTCGTATGATTGGCAAAGGTGGTAGCCTCTTTTCGAGACTAGCAAACCTCACATTAAAGATTTCTCCCACTGAGTCGATTACAACCCGCGTGAGCTTATCAACAACGTCGGCAGCAACCACAGGCGGTTCTTCGCGAAGCGCCGACCTGTTTTCTGTATACGCCTGCTTAAAAGCTTTCAAGTCCGATCTTAGAAGATCTACCTCATGGCGAAGGCGCGCGTTATCAGCGCGCAGTTTTCGCGTCTCCTCTTCAACAGTACGTGAGGACAGAACCTCAACGATCTCCTTCAAGGTATTGGAGGCGTCCACAAGGGCTTTGTGGTCGGTGCCCTTAATGTTTTTCGCCTTCCGCGTAATCTCAACTATGGTGTCCGCCATTTTGACTCCCTTTTGCCGGAGCGTCTCCATGTCCAGCAGCAGAGGTTCATTTATAGGCGGAGTTGGATCCGCATCCAAGTCAGATGATACTACTCCTTCCCTTGTTTTTGTAGTAACAGTATCGGTCACTACGCTTGACTCTGCTTTATGTTCCGCCTTCTGGAGTCGATACTCCTCTCTGGCTTTTCCAACTCCCATATATCGGCCATGGGTCGGTGGTCGACCTCGTCCCCGACGAGCTTTGGGGATTTTCGCACGAGCGATTTCTTCCGCATCAGACGCAAAGCTTAAGGTAAGGGGTCGTTTCCTCCTCACTTCACTCCTACGGTCCAGGCTCCCAGACACAGAAGCACTGTCATCTCCCGAAGCTGAGTATGCCGAATAAACCGACATTCGGTCTTCCTCAGCCGAAAACATTCGCTCATTCACGCCTGAGCTCGGCACTCCCTCTCCAGCAAGAGTACGCTCGCTTCCGCCTGAGCTAGGCTCACCGTCGTCTAAAAGGTTTTTTGGTTTAGTAAAAGATTCCATTTTGATTCCCACGATAATGGTAGCAAGAAAAGGTCTACCCGGGCAGAGGCTCCATACCCGGGCAAGCGTACGGGTTATCGAAGCAGGGGGGCCGCAGATCCCCTGCTCCGTTGTCGCGTAAAGACCGGTTACCCACCAGCCATTCACCCTCTCGCCTTGCACGACAACGAGCTTAGGGTTGGGGATTTTTTATAGAGGTTGTCTCCTCGCGAGGACACCCAATGAAGGGCAGCCTCACCGGCCCTAAGACGTGACTAGGTCACCGGTTTCGCCGACGGTTGGCACATATGCCCGTCCGCCGATCACGTTTTACCGCAACCGGACGGACCCGCCGCCCACGCTCGCACTGCCGCTACCCGGAATCTCCAGGGCGCCAGCCGAGCCCGAACCGAGTCGCCGCTACCCAGAATACGTCTGGGACGCCGACTCGGAGCCTACAACACCCGCAAAAGCGGGGAAGACGAAGTGGTCCCCACCAGGTAATTTTTTCTGAGGTTGTCTTCCTCTTGGCCCCCACCCGTTGAGATGGCGGCCCTCGGTCCCGCACTGCGTACGGGGTAACGAGTTGGACAGTACCAGGGCAAAACTGGCACTGTCTCCGACTGCCAGACCATTAGCCGTCACCGTATCAAAAACGGTGACGCCCAGGGTGCACCACGAGGAGGTTGTCTGACATGGCACCCCAACCTAACCTAACCTAACCTAACCTAACCTAACCTAACCTAACCTAACCTAACCTAACCTAACCTAACCTTTTTTTTTTTTTTTTTTTTTTTTTTTTTTTTTATCGAGGGGAACTCGGGTTTATCGACTTCCTGGCGTGCTGAGATTGCATCCAGGCGAGTCCGAAGCTCACCTCCGCACACATCCGACAAGTCAAAAGCTCGTCGGATGCACACGGAGGCATATCCGGTAAAACCCCCCGTTGTGACTACACTGCCGGTTTGCGGCGGGATGGGTTCCTTCTTAAGAAGCAACCACCCCGCCCCGGCGGGCCCCGGTAAACCGGGGCCAACACCACGCGGGGGACGTCACGTCACAGTGTAACGCCCCCCCAGACGGAAGAAGCGGTGCAATGCAGGCTTCGGAATCTCGAGCCGTCGCCTGCTGCTTCCACCGTCTGTACACCACTGGAGGGGACAGAAGGCCCCCTCCACTACTCCTCGCTAGGGAGGAAGATTGCGGGCAAACTGCCGCCTTCGACCTCCCGGCCGCCTGCGCCTTAGCGCATCCGCATGGGCCTCACCCTCGCGGAGCCTCTCCATGGTCTCTTTCTCCGTCATCACTTCTTCGCAGAATGCGACCATCGCTTCCCAGGATCCGTCATTGTCCAGCATGGACTTAACTACGCTGGGCAAGGAGAGGTCTGTACCAACCACGTTAGTGAGAGTGCTGCGCTGCCTACTCCAGGCTGCACATTCCGCAAGGGTATGTTGCGCCGAGTCCCGCGCAGCGCCGCACTCGTGGCACATGGGGCTCGTCTCCCTCTGGATCATGTGGAGATAGTCTCCAAAGCACCCATGGCCAGTCATCACTTGAACCAAGCGGTACGTCAGGGAGCCATGTTTCCTCTCCATCCATTGTCGCAGGACTGGTCGTATAGCATCCACTGTGCGTCGTCCATACCTAACGGAATCCAGGTCCTCCTCCCAGCGATCCAGTACCGCATCATTCGCGTCTCGCCGGATTCCTTCAATTTCTTCGAGGACTGCGCGCTCTCCTCGCGCCCTACACTCGACCTTATATTTGTGCACTTCGTCAAGTACCTCCGCCTCTAACTCCCAAGGCGGAGTCCCTGCTAGGACAAATGCAGCCGTTGCTGACACTGTTCGGTATGCCCGGATGGCCCTTATTGCCATCGCTCGCTGAGGCTTTCGAATGAGCGAGCGGATATCGGCGTTTAGGGCCTCAACCCAGACGGGCGCTCCGTACAGTGCCATGCTCTTAACAACCGTGGCGTAGAGTCGCCTACAGGTTACGCTTGGACCGCCAATATTCGGAAGCAGGCGCCCCAACGCCAGCGCAGTTCCGACCAGCCGCGGAGCCAACTTCTCAAAATGCTCCTTGAAGGCCCATCTGGTGTCAAGGGTCAAACCTAGATACCGAATGGTTTTACTCACAGGGACCCTAACTCCATCGACTAGGATCTGGGCTCCTGATGGTGGACTGTCCCGGGGCCCATGAAAATAGATGGCCTCCGTTTTGTTGAGGGCCACTTCCAAGCCTAGCATCCTTATACGCTGAACCACTAGTGTTGCTCCTACTGTGGCCAGACGTGCTGCCTCCGCATAGTTGCTACCCCGGACCGTAACTAGCGTGTCGTCCGCGTAGCATATAACACTCATACGGGGCAACAAGACGCCCCGGAGCACCCAATTGTACCCTATGTTCCAAAGAAGTGGCCCCAGGACCGACCCCTGTGGAACACCACAGCTCACTTCGTGAGTTCGCATAACCCCGCCGGGCCCGATGAACTTGACCCTACGACCGGTAAGGTAACTTGCCACCAATTTCCGGATATATGGGGGGACTTGGTGAAATCTTAAGCCTTCCATTATACTCTCGAAGGGGATGCTGTTAAACGCATTGGCTATGTCTAGGGACACCGCCAACACGTTTTCACCCTTCGAGGCTGCGGTGTCGCAAGTGCGTCTCAACTCCTGGACGGCATCTACCGTGGATTTCCCGGCACGAAAGCCGTACTGTTGGTCCGATATATCTGGTCCCTGCGAGGACAGGTGTTGATTTATTCGGGCTGCAAGCAATCGCTCGAACAGTTTGCCTTCCTCATCCAACAATACAATAGGCCTAAAAGCCGACGGGGATCCCGGAGAGCGCCCCTCCTTTCTAAGTAGGCACAATCTGCCCGTTTTCCAAGCCGTAGGAAACTCCCCAGACTCCATACAGGCAGAGAATAGCTCCCTAAGCTGGTCGCCCAGATGTTTGGATGCTGCCACCAACACAAGACCCGGTACGCCGTTTGGACCTGGGGCCTTTTTCTTTCCTCTTAGCCTATCCACAGCTGCATCCAGTTCTTCCTGTGTTACCGGAGGAGCGGTATTTCCGGCATCCTGGTCCCTTGATGGAGGGGCCATTGCTGGTGGGATGAAGGCAGTTCTTCGTGGGAAAAGTCCTGACACGGCCTCGTCCAGCTGTCGTGGTTCGAAATCCTCCATTCGCGGCGCACCGCGTTTCATTTTACTCCGCACAACGATAAAAGGCCTCCCCCAGGGGTCGCGATCCAAATCCTGGAGCCACTCCTCCCTGGCCCGCGATTTAGCCCGTTCAATGGCTATTTGTAGGGCAAACTTCGCTTCCTTGTACGCGTCGTAGAGAAGCTGCTCTTCTGCCTCGGTGTGTCTCCGTCTGCGACACCTTTTGTGGTCCCTCCGCGCACTGTCACATGCCTCTCGAAGGGAGGCCAACTCAGCAGACCACCAGTACACTGCTCTTTTGTCCGGGGGCAAATTAGTGGAGCGCGGCATGGCAGCATCACAGATTGCCGTCAGATCCGCCTGAAGGCTGAGAGCTCGTTGGTTGATGCTCTCGCGGCCACTGTCACGGGCGTCGTAGCTCCAACTCGCCACTATAGCCGCCTCCTCCGCCAGTTCCCGGTCAATTCGGGAAAGTGCCCATCGAGGAAATCGGGCTCCTCCTCCACCCCTTTGCATAGGCCTGCTCGACGATGTACTGGAGACCTCGAAAGTGATGTAAAGATGATCTGAGAGTGTCTCTACATCCTTCTCAACACGCCAATTTGAGATGCGCGAGGCCAGGGAGGGGCTCGCAAATGTTATATCTACTATGGATGCCCCATTCCTCCTCACGCATGTATTATCGTTGCCCCGGTTGACCACGGCGAGTCCCGCAGAAGCCACGAAGTCAGCAACGACATCTCCACGATTGTCCGTGACAGGGGATCCCCACACTGCCGATTTGGAGTTCAGGTCCCCCATGACCAGTACCTGCATCGGAGCGAGCCCACCAACCACCAGGGCTAGCTGGGAAATGTAGGCTTCCAGCTCGGCTGTGCTCCTGTTCGGAGAGAAGTACACCCCTACGATAGCGATGTCTCCCCAGTTGGCCACCACATAACCTGGACCCCTGTCCTTAACAATCAGCGGAAACCGTGAGTCGGGGTTCACAACAATTGCGACGGTGCCGTGACTATCCCCAGCCCAATGAGGCAGGGTTGGCACATAGTACGGCTCCGAGATCACCGTTATATCACTCTTCCACTCCACCATGGACTGCGAAAGCAAGTCTTGTGCCCTGGTGGAGTGGTTGATATTTGCCTGGAGGAAACTGAGAGTTTGTGTTCTATTCATCAGTTTGGTCTTCCGGTACTTCCATTTCCTCTGGCAGCAGAGGGTTCTCGACTGTGGGAGGGGCCCTAGTTCCTAGGCCCTCTCTTGCTTTCAGATGGGGGGGATTGCACTTCTTACCCCCCATTTTGTGCCCAGCAGGCCTTCCAGCATCCGAACATACCGCGCACCGGAATTCCACTTTACAGTTAGCCGCAAAGTGCCCCGACTTCCCACAGCGGTAACACAGCCCGCTGCGGTCCACCTTACTTGGACATCTTTGGCCCGTGTGTCCAAGGCCTAGACATCGATAACATCGCATGGGTAGCGGATCAAGCGGGCGCACCTGAGCCGAGCTCCAACCCACGAGAAGCCTGCCAGCCTCAAGGATGGTTTTGGCAGCACCTACTGGACACTTAACCACCACTGTACCCGTCCCCCCAGCGCTGAATCGCACTTCACTGACCTTCACCTGTTCGGAAGGGCAGCCGCCTTTTGCAACTATAGCAGCGATGATATCATCCTTCCCAACAGAATCGTCGAGCTCCGACACGCGCAGATCGATGCATTTGGTGGGCCTAGAAACTTTGACGACGTCCCCCAGCACCTCACGCAGTTTAGCAGCCAATGCGTCCGCCTTCTCCCCGTTTTCTGGGCCCGGGATCGAAAGTATTCTCGCCCCTGTGGCCGCCTGTTTGCAGCGCACTCCTTCCAACCCAACGTCCTTAAGCTGCATTCCAGCTCTTGCCTTTCCAAGGATGGTGGCATATGTGATTCCTTTCTCTACAGCGTCTTCATTGAGGGTCAGCACGACCGCTGCCGTCCGTGGGGGGGCAAGACTGGACTTCTTCTTATTCTTCTTCTTTTTGGCCTTTTTGGTCGAGGCTGGAGCAGCTGCTGGTGCCACACCTGATTTGGAGAGAGTGGCTTTTCGCCGTCTATTTCTCTTCTTTCGACCTTCAGCCTCTTGCCATTCTCCCTCTGCAGGATCAGAGGTTGCAGGTGCGGATGAGGGGCCTGCCTCGGGCTCCAGTGAAAGTCTGGGCGCCGGTTTTGGCGCCGGTTTCGGCGCCGGTTTCGGCGCCGCTTTCGGCGCCGGTTTCGGCACCGGTTTCAACACAGGTCTGGGGGCAGGATTTACCACCGGTTTTGATGCCGACCTCGCCGCTGGTCTCGATGCCGATTGTGGTGTAGCTTTCGACGCAGGCTTAGGCGCGGGTCTCGACACTGGTTTTGGTCCTGGGGAACTCACAGCCGGGGAAGAAGGCGGCGGGGGTGGACCCATCAATCTTTGCCTATCCCCCGCCAGTGGTGGCCTGGAGATGGGCACAGGAGGCAGCCTATCCTCGAGACTGGACAGCCTTGTGTTAACTATCCCCCCGACGGTGACAGCTACATCGCGGGTTATCCTCTCTATAACCTCCTGTGGCACCACCACTGGTCCGGGGGGAGGACGCTGTAGCTCCTCTTTTAGGTTTGCTAGCTCTCGCGTGAGGCGCTGGTTATCTGCATGGAGTCTGCGCGTCTGGACGTCCGCAGACCGAGTTGTCAAACCTTCCAAAATTTCGCTCAGAGATCGAGTTGCGTCATTAAGGACTTTCTGACACGGACCACTCAACCTCTTTGATCTGTGCGACACATTCATTATTGCCCTAATCTGCTCGAACGCTTTATTCCGAAGGGTTGCAGTGCTTTCGCCTACTTCTCCAGTCGCAGAACCTTCAACCGAATTTGTTTCCCATTGTTCGTTTGCTCCTAGGTACTCCATAACATCTTCAGCATCCCTGTCATACTCCGACAATGGACGCTCAAACATTAGTTGCTGTTGCTCAGCAACCAGTTGTCTTTCAGCTTCCCTTTCCTCATCATCTTTCTCAAGACGCTTCAGATATTCCTTTGCAGCTGGAACACCAACATGAGTGCTTTTAAAAGGAGCACGCCCCTGCCTACCCGGCCCACCACGGCCACGGCCAAGTATTGCGGATTTCCTAATTTTGTTGACCCCTGCCGACACTTTGATCCCTCCGTCAGTACCGACGGGGTTCGGAACCTCATTCACGCCCATACGGCGTTTTCTCCTCGCCCCACTAGCAGCGAGGTCAGTAAGACTTCCTCCTAGGGAGAGTACAGACTCCTCATCAGAAGAGTTCATCTCCGATGCCGATTGCATGTCTGACGCAGAAAGCGCCTGCTCGTTTAACCCGCCTGAGCTAGGCCTCTTCTCCTGCTCGCTTCCGCCTGAGCAAGGCCGATCTTTCGTCGTAAATTTTAATTTTAAGTTCGATTTTACCATTTTGATTCCCACGAGTTAGGTGACATTTAAGCGTCCACCCGGGCAGAGGTCCCATACCCGGGCAAGCGTAGGGGTTATCGAAGCAGGGGGGCCGCAGGTCCCCTGCTCCGTTGTCGCGTAATGACCGGTATCCCACCGGCCATTCACCCTCTCGCCTTGCACGACAACGAGCTTAGGGTTGGGGATTTTTTATGGAGGTTGTCTCCTCGCGAGGACACCCAATTAAGGGCAGCCTCACCGGTCCTAAGACGTGACTAGGTCACCGGTTTTGCCGACGGTTGGCACAGGTGCCCGTCCGCCGATTACGTTTTACCGCAACCGGACGAACCCGCCGCCCACGCTCGCACTGCCGCTTCCTGGAATCTCCAGGGCGCCAGCCGAGCCCGAACCGAGTCGCCGCTACCCAGAATACGTCCAGGACGCCGACTCGGAGCCTACAACACCCGCAAAAGCGGGAGAAGACCAAGTGGTCCCCACCAGGTAATTTTTTCTGAGGTTGTCTTCCTCTCGGCCCCCATCTTTTAAGATAGCGGCCCTCGGTCCCGCACCACGTACGGGATAACGAGTTTGACAGTACCAGAGCAGAACTGGCACTGTCTCCAACTGCCAGACCATTAGCCATCGCCGTATCAATAACGGCGACGCCCAGGGTGCACCACGAGGAGGTTGTCTGGCATGGCACCCCAACCTAACCTAACCTAACCTAACCTAACCTAACCTAACCTAACCTAACCTAACCTAACCTAACCTAACCTAACCTAACCTAACCTAACCTAACCTAACCTAACCTAACCTAACCTAACCTAACCTAACCTAACCTAACCTAACCTAACCTAACCTAACCTAACCTAACCTAACCTAACCTAACCCAGTTGCGCCGTACCCCTAGCCCCAAGCGCCACGATTCTAAGTCGCTCCGCGCTCAATAAATATTGAAAATAGTAAAAAGTGCACCGATTTTTCTGCAAATTACACCATTCGACGCGCCGCGACGAGCCCGTCACGACGGTGTGTCACACTAGTGTAAACAGTGAAAAAAACAAGAGAAAAAGTGCAAAAAACCTCAATTTTAAGAGGTTAAAAAGTGTTCGGAGTGATTTTCCTCCACATTTTGAGCGGGAAAATTGGAAACTGCGACTGTGGAAGATTATTATTTGACGTCAGGAAGCAGCCGGGTGACCCTGAGATTTTTCGGGTCAGGATCCAGGGAGTTTTCTAACAAACTCCCAAAACCGCCTGGACACGAGGTCATCGAAGGAGCCCAGCTGCGAACCAAAAACCACCACAGTCGGCGAGAGGACTCCGAGGCGGTCATCTGGACACCTCCAGCACTGCTGGAATCCAACCGGGAGTGAAGATACCAGGTCCACAGTCAAAATTCTTCTAGTCATAGTTTTAAGGGACTGTATTCCAAAATCCAGCTATTAATAAGAATAGTAAAAATCAAAATTACATTTATCATCCTTATGAGATTATTAGCATAAAATTTCGGAATTTAATATTTAGTACTTTAGGATTTATTTGACTTATAGGACCGGCGGGGCGCACAGCTCGCAAACAAAAAGTCAAATAAATCTTTTATTTTGGTAACCTCAAGGCTGGATTTTCGAACACAGAAGAGGAACGACCCGGGCTATCCCGTGGAAATAGTTTTTTAGCCTAGAATTTAGTATAAAGTGCAAACAAATACAATTTTGTAGCTTTCAACTTTTTGTTTTAACTTTGTAACATTTTAATTTATATGCAAATATAAATTAAAAATTATTTTTGACACATCACGAGAAAGCCCTGATTGCCCTCTATAAATTAGATTTAAGTTCTACTGTGATATCCCTCGGGACTCCGAGCGCCACCCCTCCAAAATTTTTGCAAATTTACATCTGACCGCAAACATAAATTTGCAAAAGATCGCGGAGCGAAAATCAACTTCCACAATTTTGAAAAAATTAAAATTTTAATTGTTTTATTATATAGATTCTCGTCTAAAACGAGGTTGACAGCAAGAAGAAATTTTTTAGCTATAATAGTTTAAGAGCTATTTAGGGGTAAAATTTTGACAAGAGAAAATTTTCTCTGATTACAATAGCTCGTAAACTAATTATCTCCCAGGCCTAATCTTTTGTAACAGGATTAAATAGGACTAGTACCCAAAGGTACATAAAAAATTTTTGACCTGGGGTTCAAAAATACTATTTATATGGGGCTATATGCACCTGAAACGGTAGCATAACATAAATATAAGTCACTATAAGTAGCAAACTATAACGCCTAAAAATACAAATTTGGTATCAACTGGAAGGCCAAAACCCCTGTATTTATATAGTTTTTAAATCTTCCGGAAAATTGCAATACTTTCCGAGCGCGAGCTGGGAAAGTAAAACCGTTAAAAAAATCCGACTGTAAATACAAAGTTGTTTTTGGAAATAGATATAAGGGCTTATATCTTGAGATCCACGGCGCGGATCTGAAAAGTGACTGCTGTCCGGGGGTTTGTGGACCCGGAGGTACATCATCCGGAAAAATCTCCGGATCCGGAATATTTCCGGAAATTCGCTAACCAGAACAGCAGACGCTGCTCCAGGGACCGCGCTCCCAAAAATTCAAAATTTTTGGTCGAGGGGTTCCCGAGATATAAGATCTCCCACAATTCCGGAAAAAACCACCCCTAAAATCGAAATTCCGGAAAAACTACATCCCTGACACATATAGTGCTTCGGAACAAAATCTTCCCTACCATTGACCCTACCCATTTCCATCAAAAACCACCCCTCCATTTTTCCCACCCAAGTCCCGGGTTCGGTACCCTGAGGGAGTGAAAAACTGTTTTTGGCTGTATCTCCGAAACTACCGGAGATAGAGCCAAAAAGACTTCAATTTCGGCCCTTCGACTACTACGTAGTAGTAGTCGGGGTGAAACACTACCCCACCCTATCGATCCCCCTACCCCTCAACCCCCACCCCCTTCACCCTTAATATTTCCAACCCCCAAACCGGAGAGTGCTTTGTCTCGGGAACCACTGGACCAATTTCAACCGGACTTGGGCCTACCGGTCTGGGATAGGGTACTCTACCTGACAGCGGTCGCTTTGACTCTACATAGAGAATATAGAGCCCGCATTAATTGAAATTAAGTTTACTTTTATTATTTACCACCTGATTAGTGACTTTACAACTTAATTTTAATTATTTTAGCTAAGGTATTGACACCTGAACCTTTTTTGAGGTCAGGCTTAGTTTTTAGGACCCTCTGTGATACATAATAATTGATATAATTTTAAGGTGTTAATAATTTTATTTTATTTTATTTTATATATTCATTTTATCACAGAAAATTTCAGTGAATTCCATATCTTGATTTAAGGACTCCTGTACCTCTTTTGAGGACAGGCTCTAGTTTGTAGGACATTTTGGAATTCATTTTCAAAATCAATTACATTTTTTGAAAAATATTTACAACTTAATTTCAATTGTTTTAAGTAGAATATTGATAACTGAACCTTTTCAAGGTCAGGTTTAGTCTCTAGGACCCTCAGAGACACATAACAATTGTAAAATTTTTGAACTAAGAAGAACTTCCTTTGGATTTTAACCTAGGATTAAGACTCCTGCATCTCCTTTGAGGGCAGGCATTAGTTTATAAGACATTTTAATTTCATTTATAAAACTTGTACAATTTTTTATACTTATATTCTTTATCTTAGCTTAGGACACCTGTGCCTCTTTTGAGGACAGGCATTAGTATAGGACAAATTGGATTTTTCTTTTCATCGAAAACTTTTTACCTTAGTTTAGGACACCTGTGCCTCTATTGAGGACAGGCACTAGTTATAAGATATTGATTTTACGACTTATACAACTGTACAAAACTTTAAATTATAAAAGACACCTGGTACCTCTATTGAGAACAGGACATTAGGTTTTAATTACTATTGACAAACTGCTCCCCGGGGTCTTTGCTCACTGTTGACAACAGACACATACACTCTCACACACACAACGATACACACGTATACTAACACACATCAGCACTCAATAGACCAAACACTCAGAATCTGCTGCTCTAGCTAATAATTAACTAAATAAAAACTAGTAAATTTTATTTTATTTCATTCATTTTAACTAAATTCTATTTTATTTTATTCAATTTTAATTCAATTTTAATTCAATTTTATTCAATTTTAATTCAAATTTATTTAATTTAATTCTATTGTTCAATTTTATTTCAATTTCATTTAATTCAATTTAATTCTAGTCAATTCAATTTTAGTTATTTATTTTAGTACATAAATTATTCTAGTCATTTTCAACTTAAAAATTTTAATTTTAATACTAGTCAAATTTAGGTAGATTCGTGTTAATTTATTAAAGTGCCGTCCATCTTTACAACTTATACAAACCATTTTAGTCTGTTGTCCGTCCAATTTTTCCGTGTTTACAACTTATACAAATTTATTTTAGTGTCTTTTATTTATTACTTATTAAAATTTTTACAACTTCTACAAACTTACTTAACGTGTTGATTTTTAAGTCCGTCCTACTTACCGTCGTCCGTCCCCTCCTAAGATGTCGAAAACACAAGCAAAAAAGATAAATTATAGGGAGGATGCTGTAGTGTACCAATCGCCGACAATGCCAAAACCGGTAAAACCAGAACTGGAGCTCACCCACCTTCTCCCAAACATGAAAGCGGAAGATATACTAGAGCACGCCAAGAGGGCAAAGGAAAGAGTAAAAAAGACCCTGGAAACAACTGCAACCCACAAATCGGTGACAAAGGACGACAAAATCACTATACAGAAGGAGACGAGTGACCTAGTCGCTATGACAACCGAACTAGTAGAAAGGCTTAAGGAAAGAGAAAAAGAAGGGATAGATAAAGAACCAAAGAAACAGAATAAAACACAGAATGTCAACAGCGGATTTGAAGAAAAGGCAGGGAGAAGGTTGGAGGATATATACTCACTACTAACGGAAATGAAACAGCAAAATGAGAGAAGCGTGACAGTACAAGAAGAAACTAGAGAAGAAATGGCAAAGAAAATGGAGAAGATAGAAGTAGAAATAAAGGAAGTAAAAGAAATGGAAAAGCCACAGAAGGCAACTTACGCCAACGTCACAGAAGGACGGCTAAGGGCACCGCCAAAGACTCTCCACTCCCTCATCGTAGCGTCAACCGACGCGACCCTGACCAGCGACCAAGTCATGGAAGCTGTCAGGAAGACGGCTGACCAAAACGGGGATGGGGAGTGGATCAAAGTCCAAAAGGTGAGGAAGGCCAAAGACCAGAAGGTCATAATAGGATGTGAGAGCGAAAAAGAAGTGGAAAAACTACAGGAGAAATTGAGAAAGGAGGAGACACTGACAACAGAAAGGGCAAGGAACAAAAATCCGTTAGTAGTGGTAAAATTCGTGCGGGGGGACAAGAAGAAGGAACAGGTAGTGGAAGCTATCAGAAGAAGAATGGGAGACACAATAGAAAAGAAAAAAGAAATTAAGGAACAGATAGAGGCGATTTATGAAAAACGTACGAGGAACCCACATGTGGCACACGTAGTCGTCAAAGTATCCCCCGTGATATGGCAGCAGCTGACAGAGTCGGGGTCTATCCAACTACAATGGGGCATCTCAAAAGTGGAGGATCAGACCCCGTTGATCCAGTGCTCCCGCTGCTTGGGCTACGGCCACATCAAGCAGGCCTGTCAGGAGCGGCTGGACAGCTGTAGCCACTGCGGGGGAGACCATCTGTACGACGCGTGCACGGAGAAACATAGTCCCCCCAGCTGTGTTAACTGCAAAAGGGCCAACTTTGAAGACAGGGCACACAACACCTTCAACTCAGTGTGCCCGATCAGAGCAAAATGGGACAAGTTGGCTCGGGCGAAAGTAGCCTATTGCTAAAGTTCTGGCACCGGAAACAAGCAGCAATCAAACATGTTCGGTGATACAGGCCAACCTCCAACGCAGTAGGAACGCGACATCAGAAGCAGTGATAGAGTTAGGGAAAAGGAAGGATAGTTTCGCTCTTCTCCAGGAGCCTTATACAGGGAACAAAGGAGTGATGGGTGACGTTACGGGAGCGCGGATCGTCCAGGCTGCCTACGAGGCTGGGAAAAGCAACAAAGCCGCCATTATCATTTGCGATAACAACATCAAAGTGCTGCAATATCCCAACCTCACAACAACCAACCTCGTAGCGGCAAAACTGACGACAGCAGACTGGACGATCGGCGTCATCTCGTACTACTTTGAACCCGATATAAATATTGAACCCTATGTAGGGCTCCTGAAGAAGATGATAAAGGAACTAGACTGCAGGAAATTAATAATAGGAGGGGACGCGAACGCTTGGAGCGAATGGTGGGGTAGTGATAAAAGCGACGATAGGGGTGCGGAATTAGTGGGAATCTTCAACGAGCTGGGTTTAAATATTTTAAACGAGGGAGACACCCCAACTTTTGACACCTGGCGAGGAGGTCGAAGGTACAAGAGCTCGGTGGACGTCACGTGCTGCTCGGAGGATCTGTTAGGCGAAGTAACGGATTGGAAAGTGGACACAAACCTCACTACCTCGGACCACAATGCGATAACTTTCGGAATTAAAGTAGGGAAAATCAAAGAAGTCACAAACACAAGAACTACAAGGAAATACCAAACGAAAAAAGTAGACTGGAATAACTTCAAAGATGAGTGTAAAACAGAATATAATAGACAGGGATTAAACAAAGAGGAAATAGACAAGATCAACAACGTAGAGGAATTGGAAGAGAAAATAGGGACTTACATTAAAATAATAGAAAAAGTTTGTGAAAATAATTTAAAAAAGAAGAAAGTTAAAAGAGAGGTAAAATTGCCATGGTGGTCCGAGGAACTGGAGGTAATGAAGAAGGAAAAGAACAGGAGGAAAAAAAGTATTATGCATGCGGCACCAAATCGCAAGGAATGGGTGGTAGAGCAGTACATGGCGTCCAAACTCGAATATGAAGACGCAATGAACAAGGCTAGAATTGATAGCTGGAAGGATTTTTGTGGCAAACAGGAACGGGAAACTATGTGGGAAGGAATTTACCGGGTGATAGGGAAGACGAAAAGGAGCTACGAGGACCTGCCCATAGCCAGGGACGGCATTAACACCAGCCCAAAGGAATCGGTGCGCATCATGGCTGAGAGTTTTTACCCGGAAGATACCGATTTGGGGGAGAACGAAGACCACAGAGAGGTGAGGAGAAGAGCAGCCAAAGCGAATGAGGGTAACCAAGATGAACTTGCAGACCCTCCATTCGTGGAGGCTGAGCTTCTGCACGCACTGGGATCGTTCAACCCCAAAAAAGCTCCGGGTAATGATGGCTTCACGGCCGACATATGCGCAGCGGCCATTACAACGGATGTACCTTTGTCCCTGGCTATATATAACAAGTGTCTGGAGCTAGCACACTTCCCCAAGCCTTGGAAGATCGCCACAATAATCCTTCTCAGAAAGCCTAACAAGGATGATTATACGCACCCCAAATCGTATAGGCCCATAGGACTACTTGCAATACTAGGGAAAATCTTAGAAAAACTATTAATAAGACGAATAAAGTGGTTCGTGTTGCCCGAATTAAACCCCTGCCAATACGGGTTTGTGCCACAGCGTAGTACCGAAGATGCCCTCTATGACATGATCCAGCGGATCAAACATAATCTGGACGAGAAGAAGATTATGACCTTGATCTCGCTGGACATAGAGGGGGCCTTCGATAATGCGTGGTGGCCGCAGATAATATGTCAGTTAAAAGAAAAAAAGTGCCCATGGAATCTGCGAAGGCTGGTGGACAGCTATCTCAGTGATAGGAAGGTAACGGTGAGATACGCAGGGGAAGAACATAGTAGAAATACAAACAAGGGTTGCGTCCAAGGTTCCATTGGCGGACCCTTGTTTTGGAATATAATTTTGGATCCCCTGCTCGACCAACTCACCGCTGCCAACGTCTACTGCCAAGCCTTCGCAGACGACATAGTACTGATAATTGAGGGCAACACGACCAATGAGATAGAGGGTAAGGCTAACGCTGCTCTCTCCCTTGTCCAGAAGTGGGGTGTGTCGAATAAGCTAAACTTCGCGCCACATAAGACCAAGGCAATGGTAATCACCCGTAAGCTGAAATTCGACGTGCCCCGTCTGGAGATGGGGGGAATAGACATAGAGTTAGTGGAGGCAATGAAGATATTAGGAGTCGTGGTAGACAATAAATTGCTGTTTAATCAGCACATCGCATATGTTTGCAAGAAATCCATAGACATATATAAAGGGGTCTGCAGAGCGGCACGAGCTACCTGGGGACTACATCCGGAGATAATCAAGACAATATATAAAGCGGTAATCGAACCGGTCATCCTCTACGCAGCCAGCGTATGGTCCAAGGAGGCACGGAAGGTGGTCTCCAGGAAAGCTCTCGACACTGTACAACGAGGCTTCGCGCAGAAAATAATAAAAGGTAACAAAACAGTTTCCCTTAACGCTGCCTTAGTGCTGTCGGGGCTGCTTCCGCTGGATCTCCGGATCCAAGAAGCATCCCTGCTTTTTGAGGCAAAGCGTGGGAAACCCCAGGCAGCACTAAGTGGCAGAAAGGTCGAACAGCGAGCCTCGTTCATGACTGACACCCACCCCAGCAGGATGCTAAATTCAAAATTTACCTGTTTGGAAAACGCGGAAGAGGATGGTAAACTAGCAGAAGGCTTAGTGAGGATCTATACAGATGGTAGCAAACTGGAGGGGAAAGTTGGAGCCGCCCTAACCTGTTGGGAAGGGCCGACTGAGACGTGTACCCGGAAGTTTAAGCTGGAGCCATACTGTACAGTCTTCCAAGCCGAGTTGTATGCCATCCTCCAAGCGACCGAAATTATAATTGGCAAAAAATTCAAGGAAACGGCCGTACTCAGCGACTCGAGGTCTGCTCTCCAGACGCTACTTGATCCGGACTCTTCACACCCAATCACGAAGGCAATTCAGGGTAACCTACAGTTCCTCAGAGACAACCACCAACTAGTCTCTCTATTTTGGATTAGGGCCCATGTCGGAGTAGGAGGGAATGAGAGGGCGGATCAACTGGCGAAGGAGGCGGCTCTCAAGTTGAAGACCAGATCGGACTATGACTGCAGCCCCATCTCATTCGTTAAACGCCAAATTAGGACGGAAACGATCGAGAAGTGGGACTGCAGGTATAGATCCGAAAACACGGCTGAGACCACCAAGGTCTTCTTCCCTGATGGGGTGGTAGCTTACAGTGTGGTGAGGAAGATGTCCATCGATCGATTGGTGTCGCAGATACTGACTGGTCACGGGGGATTCTGTGCATACCTGCACAGGTTTAAGCGCAGGGACAGCCCCTCCTGTATTTGCGACCCGGCAGCGATCGAGGACATCTTTCACGTCACACTGGACTGTCCAATACACAGCGTCGATAGGTACAATCTGCAACAAAAAATTGACACTAAACTGAGCAAAGACACCCTAAAGCAAATAATGCAGAGCAAAAACGAAAGGAAGTTGTTTATAGAATATGCCAAAAAAGTGGCGGACATTGTAATCACAAGGAATAAAGATAAGTAGGCAATTGAAAGACCTAAAAAGGCAGGAATTTGAATATTGATCATAAAATTATGTAATACAGTCTCAAAAAAAGACAATACTAGCATTAAGATCATGCAATAAAAATTAGGTAACAATAAATTAAGAAAAGAAAACTGTATTAGCAAGTAAGAAACATTATATAACTATGCAAAAAGAAAAAAAAAAGAAAATATATATAAAGTAAAGCTCTTCAAGCTAAGGGAAAAAAAAGAATATAAAAGAAAAAAAGGAAAAAGAATGGCAAAAAAAGGTCCTGCCAAAAAGCGGGGAGCAGTGAAAAAAAAAAAAAAAAAAAAAAAAAAAAAAAAAAAACCTAACCTAACCTAACCTAACCTAACCTAACCTAACCTAACCTAACCTAACCTAACCTAACCTAACCTAACCTAACCTAACCTAACCTAACCTAACCTAACCTAACCTAACCTTTTTTTTTTTTTTTTTTTTTTTTTTTTTTTTTTTTTTTTTTTAACGGATGAAAAAATGCGTACTTATGCATACTCCGTCGCCTGGGAGAGCGACGGCAGTTATGTGGGACTCTCCCACGGAAGCCACCAGCGACTCAACGCCGGCAACACCGCTTTCCGCCTAGCCGATCCCCCACTCAGCCCCTGCGGGCTCAATGGGGGGCCGGAAGGGGGGGCCTACCCACTAAAAAAACACCCGCTGTGCACTCTGCCCACTATGTGCCAAGGCTACGGGAATCGCTTTCGCATTACTTCCGCGACCAAGGCAGTGAGTTGCTCGCTTTCGCAAGCCCACCACGGGATGCAGAAACTACTTCTGCCATCCCAAGGGATTTCTCCCAGCCACCAGGAAGCGCACAGCACAGATGCGCACTAACTAGTTCGGAGTCCATAAACCTCAGAGCGGGGCCTCCCAACCCACGCTCAGGACCCACTAATAGCGTACTGCCTGTAGGTCTCCGCATTCATGTAAACATGAACGCGTAACCCCTTACAGACCTCCGCATTCGATTGGAGACGTATGTACGTCTCAGAGCGTCCATCTCGCAGAGACATTCGTACGCAGCAGGTTAGGTACTAGTGCCGTCTGCACGATCCCAGTCCCACTATATGCGAGCAGTCGTCTCTGAGAGACTTTCACTCCCCTCGCGCGTACTATCTTAATGGTTTCCGCCCCCATGTTAGACATAGAAGCGTACTCCCATTTAGATCTCCGCAATCGTTCGAGTTGTGAGTTTCCAAGGGAAAATAGTGCGCCACCTGCGCTTTCCCTCGGTCACTCGGGTGCGTACTACCCGGGTGGATACAGCAATCCTCACCGATCACTGAACCACCCAGGTTTCCACTGCCTCAGTGGGTTCAGTACTACATGCCCTCTGCACCTTCCTGAAACCCACTGAGTTTGAGCGGCCGCCTCCGAAAAGACATTCGCTCCCCTCTCGCGCGTACTATCTGAATGGTTTCCGCCCCCATGTTTGACACAGAAGCGTACTCCCACTTAGATCTCCGCAATCGTTCGAGTTGTGAGTTTCCAAGGGAAAATAGTGCGCCATCTGCGCTTTCCCTCGGTCACTCGGTTGCGTACTACCCGGGTGAATACAGCGATCCACACCGATCACTGAACCACCCAGGTTTCCACTGCCTCAGCGGGTTCAGTACTACATGCCCTCTGCACCTTCCTGAAACCCACTGAGTTTGAGCGGCCGCCTCCGAAGAGACATTCGCTCCCCTCTCACGCGTACTATCTGAAAGGTTTCCGTCTCCATGTAAACATAGAAACATAGTCCCTCTTAGACCTCCGCAATCGTTCAAAAGGGTTCTAGGGTATGCACCACCTGCGCTTTCCCCTAGACCCCAAGACGTACAACCTGAAAAGGCTTCCGTCTTCGACACGCTAGCCTGTAAGGCCCACAGTCTGCGAGCAATCATCTCCGAAGAGACATTCGCTCCCGTCTGGCGCGTACTATCTGAATGGTTTCCGCCCCCATGTAAAACATAGAAGCATACTCCCACTTAGATTTCCGCAATCGTTCGAGTTTCGAGTTTCCAAGGGAAAATAGTGCGCCACCTGCGCTTTCCCTCGGTCACTCATGTACGTACTACCCGAGTGGATACAGCAATCCTCACTGATCACTTAACCTCCCAGGTTTCCGCCACCCCGTGGGTTCAGTACTACGTGCCATCCGCACCTTCCTGAGACCCACAGAATTTGAGCGGCCGCCTCCGAAGAGACATTCGCTCCCGTCTCGCGCGTACTAACTCAAAGGTTTCCGTCTCTATGTAAACATAGACACGTAGTCCCTCTTAGATCTCCGCAATCGTTCAAAAGGGGTGCTAGGGAATGCACCACCTGCGCTTTCCCCTAGACCCAAAGACGTACAACCTGAAAAGGCTTCCGTCTTCGACACGCTAGCCTGTAAGGCCCACAGTCTGCGAGCAATCATCTCCGAAGAGACATTCGCTCCCGTCTGGCGCGTACTATCTAAAAGGTTTCCGTCTCCATGTAAACATAGACACGTAGTCCCTCTTAGACCTCGGCAATCGTTCAAAAGGGGGTTTAGAGGATGCGCCGCCTGCGCTTTCCTCTAGCCCCCAAGACGTATAACCTAAGAAGGCTTCCGTCTTCGACACGCTGGCCTGTAAGGCCCACGGTGTGCGAGCAATCATCTCCGAAGAGACATTCGCTCCCGTCTCGCGCGTACTATCTGAAAGGTTTCCGTCTCCATGTAAACATAGACACGTAGTCCCTTTCAGACCTCCGCAATCGTTCGAACGAGGTTCAGGGTAAGCGCCACCTGCGCTGTCCCCTGGTCCCTCGGTGTCGGATTATTAGCCGCCAGCTGTAAAAGAAGCTCATAAGAGTCTTTTACAATGACCCCCAGGGTGCACCGGCCCTCCCACTGTCGTTCCCAGTCCACGGATGAACGGGGACAAACAGTAGTCAGGCACACGAGGAGGTTATCCGACCAAGCACCCCACCTAACCTAACCTAACCTAACCTAACCTAACCTAACCTAACCTAACCTAACCTAACCTAACCTAACCTAACCTAACCTAACCTAACCTAACCTAACCTAACCTAACCTAACCTAACCTAACCTAACCTAACCTAACCTAACCTAACCTAACCTAACCTAACCTAACCTAACCTAACCTAACCTAACCTAACCTAACCTAACCTAACCTAACCTAACCTAACCTAACCTAACCTAACCTAACCTAACCTAACCTAACCTAACCTAACCTAACCTAACCTAACCTAACCTAACCTAACCTAACCTAACCTAACCTAACCTAACCTAACCTTTTTTTTTTTTTTTTTTTTTTTTTTTTTTTTTTTTTTTTTTTTTTTTTGTATGCCGATGGAAAACGCCTTTACGCGCTTCCCTTCCCGCAGGTGATCGGGGAGGGGGCATGTGGGGCTCGCCATGACTGCCTCCCGTGATCCCACCCAGCCAAGTGGCTCGATGGGATCTCGGGAGGAGGGAATACCCACTAAAAACCACCGGCACTTACCCTCTCACCGCATATGTCGCCAGCCAGGGGCTGTGTGGGGGTCCGGAGTGGCAATCACCCCAACGACACGCGGCATGCCCGACTCTCACTCGCGGGCCTCCTCCGCTGGGGAATGGCCGGGTAAGTTTGGCCATTCCCCCCATTCTGCCAAGACCGTGCAAGGCCGACGGTGGTTCACCTCCCACCGCCGGCTTGGTCCTGACTGGGGGGGCAGATGGTATGCCCCCCCCCACCATCGGCTCTCGTACGCCTCTCCTCACTGAGAGGTGTGGGGAGCGTCTCGGGGCTTGCCCCCCTCGCACCGGGGATGCCGCTCACTCGGCCATCCCCTCACTCCTCACTCCCAACATCGGGGAACCGTCTTGGGCCAGCGCTTCCCTCCGGCGCTCGGGGCGTTTGCCCCTAATCGCCGGGGGGTTGCACAGCCGACTGCCCATTATGTGGCTTGCCGCTACCTTTTGGGCAGCGCACACCCCGCATCTCGGCTCCAAGGAGCAGGCCGAGGCCATGTGGCCCGGCCTTCCACACCGGAAGCATAAGCCGCTCCGGTCTACGTCTGAGGGGCACATAGGTTTTGTGTGCCCCAGCCCCAAGCACTTATAACAGCGTAGGGGTAGAGGGGCGGACGCACGAATCACCGCAACGACCCAGCCCACCCTTATACGCCCATCTCCAACCGCATCTTTGGCAAAATCGACTGGGCACCTAAGACGGATCCGTCTCGTGCTTTCCGGCCCTAGCATTATTTCCGTCGACTTTATTTTGGCGACTTCGCACTTCGCTCTGGAGGCGACCAGCTCTAATACTTCGTCTTTTGACGTCGAATCGTCCAGGCCGGTGACTAATAGGTCAACCGACCTCTCCGGGCGCCCTACGGAGGCATCCATGCCCACGACCCGACGCAGCTCCTCAGCTAATAGATCCGCCTTTTTGGGGTCCGGCAGCTCAAGGACCCTGCCTCCCGTCTGTGACACCCTCATGCTGAAACCTTCCTCCAGTCCAAGGTCAGGGAGGGAAATCGCTCCTCGAGCCTTCCGCAATACGTCGGCAAAGGTCACGCCCCTTTCTTCCGCCTCCGGCGTTATCGTCATAACAACTGCCGCTGTGCCCGGGGGGGTAAGGTTTGGGCGCCTTATACGGGTCTTTCTAGACGGCGGTTGCACAGCTGCAGGCTGTTCGGCTGTTTTGTGAGCCGTGTCTTGCGAACGAGCCCCTTTCTGCCTCTTCTTACGTCTGCCGCTCCTTGCCTCCTTCCACTCGCCCTCCATGGTGGGCTGGGTTGGAACCGGCTGTTCCTGCTGCGGAAGCTCCTTTCTTGCTGCTGCAGAGAGTGTCGCAGCTCCAGTCTCTGGTGCGTGGGTGGTCTTCTCAGGGTGTCGGGCCACGGATAGCCGCTCCTCAAATCCCGCCAGACGCTGATCTAGTGTGCGCGTCAGTTCCATCATGATGGAGCACCTAAGATGCTCCATTAACCTTCTCTGCTCGTCCCGAGCCGCCATCAGTCCAGCAATCTCGGCATCTCTTTTAGCAACCAGCTCCTCGAGCTGAAGACACCTTGCACCCAACCGTCGCCCATCCTTGCTTTTTGGGTCCACCTTCCCTGCGCGGGCTTCCAAAAGCAGCTCATGCATCTCAATCATGCCAGTGGACGCCACATCATTCATCCCCTGCATGAGGTCTCCCAGTCTCAGGACAGCAGCTCTCAGCCACGCCTCCGCCTCCTGCGACAGTTCCTTCTTCGCGTACTTCGTCATAGAGTCCGTTTCGTCCATAACGGCCTTGTTCAGCTGCCTAAACTTTGCCGCCACATCGTCCCGGACGTCAGAAACGTCCCTAATCACCTCCGCCTCTTTTTCCGCCTCAGAAGAATCAAAGGAGTCCTCCAATCTCGGCTTTTTGGCCGACTGTGAGAGATTGGCACTGTTTTTCTTCGGACCCTGTGCGCTGTCCGGCTTCACCTTACTGTCGTCTGATTTATTTTTAATTTTTAAAGACTTCATAATTGAACCCACGAGTGCGGGAGAAACAAACGTCCACCCGGGCAGAGATCCCAGTACCCGGGTAACCCTACTACACCTTGGGGGGCGGGAGGTGCCCAAGGGTGGCGATCAGGATTGACCTCCTTTGCCAACCACCTAAAACAGGCTTCCAGTACCTCGTCCTCAAATACCGGAACTTTAAGGATTTTTTACAGAGGTTTACTCCTCGCAGTCCCCATGAAGGCGACCCCCGTTCCTGCACATTGTACAGGGCTACGGTATTGAGATTTTTATTGGGGTTGTCTCCCCTTGGCCCCCCGAAGCGGGCCCCTGGTCCTGCACTACGTACAGGATAACAGGAGGGTCGGACTATTAGCCATCACAGTAAATGAGACCAACCGGAGTTGTTCGTCATTTACAGTGATACCCAGGGTGCACCGTCCCTCCCACTGCCTTTCCCAGTCCACATACATGGACGGGGAAAAACAGTAGAGGGAACACGAGGAGGTTGACCGACCACGCACCCCAACCTAACCTAACCTAACCTAACCTAACCTAACCTAACCTAACCTAACCTAACCTAACCTAACCTAACCTAACCTAACCTAACCTAACCTAACCTAACCTAACCTAACCTAACCTAACCTAACCTAACCAAGCTCATTTTGAAACACTTAAACTTCTCCTAAGCTTACGAAAAAATTCTCGAACATCCCTTGTATTTTTCCCAACCCCTCATTTTTTGCTCGGTGGATCTATCCCTAATAGTTTTCTCACAATTAATTATTTTCTATCTCTCCATACTTCAAAAACCTGACTTAGTACAAAATTTCATTTTTGCGGTAGCGCGTTGATGTCTTTTGTACTAAACCAGTGTTAAAATCTGCCCCTTAGGTAAACTTTTTGTCGATTTCAAAAATTTGAAAAATTCTTAACTTCCAAACTATCCATCCAATTTTCATTTTGTTTTTGGTTTAAGATTCAGGCGCCCCTAAGGCATATTTCTAGACAGTTTTCTTTCTTATTTTCCCATATCTCGAAAAGTTACTACGATTTTTCATATTTTTTCACCTAAAATCATTAAATTTCACCTATAATTTGTACATAACTTTTTTCCATTTTTACTAATTCTCGATTTCTATTTTTTATCTAATAGTCCTCACTGCTCTCTTCATTTCATTTAAACACCTTTTTGCTCTAATTTTCATAGTTTTTCCGCAATTTTAATTTTAAATTCCGAAATTTTACTCATTTTTCCATATAAAATTTGGTTCTCCTGGCCGTTTTCTACCCTTCTTTAATTCAATTGCAGCTCTAACCTTGATATCTAATTTTTGGCCAACGTTTGAAATTTTCACTTTTTTCTAACCTAACTTGGACTACTTTTTTGCTTATATCTTTTGCATTTATTACTTGATAATTAATTGTTTCTGCACTTAATTAGTACTCAGCGCGGCGCTTGTTTTGAGTTTACAAGCGCGTCAGTGGCGGGTCTATTGAGTGTTTTATCCCTCTTTTTAATTTTATAATTTTATAATTTTATTTCTTTAATTACAAATTTAACATAACTGTTAGCGGTGTAATTTTTACTGATTACGCTTGACCTCATCGAGTTCTATTTGCTTTAATTTTGTTCATTCACGTAGTTACAATAGTTTCTCAAATATTTCCTAACCTAACCTTAACCTAACATAAACCTAACTTTTTAGCATTTTCATACATTTCTCGCACAACTTTTATACTAGAACTGCGGTCTCACTTTTAAAACCTGCTTATCAGTGGGTCTCACCCACTCCATGTTCAATATTAATCACCGCTCACATATTCTCAAAAATCTGGCTGTTCAAATTAAACCAAAATGAAAGCCACACGTTCTACGAAACGTAACGCCGCAGCTGCGACTGTGGCTACGTCTAGTGCCATGAGCTGGAGGCGAATGTCCTCCAAGAGCTCACCAACTAAAGCTCCTCCCCCCCAACCCGATCCTGATCCCAGCCCATCACCTCCTTTTGCGTCCCCCACCGGCTCTGTTATAAATCTCGCGATGCCTGAACCAACCAAACCAACCGTTTCGGCAGAGCCTGAAACCATAGTAGAGCCCATCAACATTAACGATTGCACCCCACTCGAAATAATACTCAAAGCCTCTGAAAACATAATTCAACACATTAACTTAAACAAAAGCGTTACCAAAAAGAGTAAGGACGCCATAATCTCACTTGCTAACTTAATTAAATCCCATGCTCAATCCATCCCGAATCCTGTAGACCTCACCATAACTAAAACTTCACCTCACCCAAACCCAAACCTAACTGAAGAAATCGCCTCTTGCGTCAAACGGGAGGTTGCAAGCTGCGTTAAGGCAGAATTCACTCTCCTTAAAAAAGAACTTTCCGCAAATCTTACAGCCCCCAAACCAAAAACATATGCAACAGTTACCAAAACCTCCAACATTAATACCCCTCCCACTACACAAGAAACAACTAATAAAACTAGTAACCCTGCTCTGATCATCACAGTGCCCTCAGCTAAAAATAAACAAGAAGCCATAACTAAATGGCACAAAAGCATTACTTTCCGAAATGTCCCATACGCTCCAGCTAAATTCCATGCCATAACAAGCAATAAAATCAAGGTCGAATTCGACAACAACGAACAGTGCAAAGAGACACTCAAACGCCTTGAAACTAGCTCCGATGTCGACGCTGAAGTCGCAAAACAACTAATGCCAATGTTTGTTCTTAAGGGCATACCAAGAACCATCCCCGCTGATGAGGTCCCTGACATTATTATCCACCAAAATGATGCCCTCAAGAACTCTCTAACCACAACAAATGCTGAACTTACTCCTTGCATTACCCTGAACAATAGGAATCCAAACCTATACAACTACGTATTCAAAGCCTCACCACAAGTCTGGCATGCTGCCATAAACGCCGAAAGACTGAATGTCGACCACCACAAAATACACGTCTCAGAACATTCCCCGTTGCTGCAGTGCTTCGACTGTCTGAAGTTCGGACACACTCGCACTAAATGCCCAAACAAAATAAAATGCTGTAGTCATTGCTCCCTAGAAGGACACCTCTTCAAAGACTGTCCCAAGAAGAGTGACAAAACCGCTATCAAATGTCTAAACTGTCACGTACATAACCAAAAAACAAAAGGAACTTTTAACACATCCCACGCAGCCACTTCAGGCAATTGTCCAATTAGGATCACTAATCAGACCCGACTGGCTACAATGATAGACTATGGTTCAAAATAAATTACTTACAATAATACTAATTTCTTAAATAATACCTAAATAAAAATACTTAAATAAACAATATACAAATGAGCTCTCAAAATTTTAACAAGACAACACAACCAACTCATAAAATCTTAAATAAACTAATTAAACCCATAATATAATAAAATCGTATTACATACGAAGTGTATACCGTAAGCACAAACTATGTAATAGGGAAAAGATAAATTCTACACTTATAAAAAAAAAAAAAAAAAAAAAAAAAAAAACCTAACCTAACCTAACCTAACCTAACCATCATCATCATCATCATCATCATCATCATCATCATCATCATCATCATCATCATCATCATCATCATCATCATCATCATCATCATCATCATCATCATCATCATCATCATCATCATCATCATCATCATCATCATCATCATCATCATCATCATCATCATCATCATCATCATCATCATCATCATCATCATCATCATCATCATCATCATCATCATCATCATCATCATCATCATCATCATCATCATCATCATCATCATCATCATCATCATCATCATCATCATCATCATCATCATCATCATCATCATCATCATCATCATCATCATCATCATCATCATCATCATCATCATCATCATCATCATCATCATCATCATCATCATCATCATCATCATCATCATCATCATCATCATCATCATCATCATCATCATCATCATCATCATCATCATCATCATCATCATCATCATCATCATCATCATCATCATCATCATCATCATCATCATCATCATCATCATCATCATCATCATCATCATCATCATCATCATCATCATCATCATCATCATCATCATCATCATCATCATCATCATCATCATCATCATCATCATCATCATCATCATCATCATCATCATCATCATCATCATCATCATCATCATCATCATCATCATCATCATCATCATCATCATCATCATCATCATCATCATCATCATCATCATCATCATCATCATCATCATCATCATCATCATCATCATCATCATCATCATCATCATCATCATCATCATCATCATCATCATCATCATCATCATCATCATCATCATCATCATCATCATCATCATCATCATCATCATCATCATCATCATCATCATCATCATCATCATCATCATCATCATCATCATCATCATCATCATCATCATCATCATCATCATCATCATCATCATCATCATCATCATCATCATCATCATCATCATCATCATCATCATCATCATCATCATCATCATCATCATCATCATCATCATCATCATCATCATCATCATCATCATCATCATCATCATCATCATCATCATCATCATCATCATCATCATCATCATCATCATCATCATCATCATCATCATCATCATCATCATCATCATCATCATCATCATCATCATCATCATCATCATCATCATCATCATCATCATCATCATCATCATCATCATCATCATCATCATCATCATCATCATCATCATCATCATCATCATCATCATCATCATCATCATCATCATCATCATCATCATCATCATCATCATCATCATCATCATCATCATCATCATCATCATCATCATCATCATCATCATCATCATCATCATCATCATCATCATCATCATCATCATCATCAAGTTTTGTTAGGTTAGGTTTTGTTAGGTTAGGTTTTGTTACGTTAAGTTTTGTTAGGTTTGGTTTTGTTAGGTTAGGTTTCTTTAGGTTAGGTTTTGTAAGGTTAGGTTTTTTAAGTTTAGGTTAGGTTTGGTTAGGTTTGTTAGGTTGAAAAGAATAAACAATCGCCAAAGCTTCTTGATAATACTTTCCTTGATTTAGTATCCTTAATAGGGATGGGCGAATGAATCATAGCTATATTTTAAAAATAAGAATGAATATTTTGATATTTTCTACGAGGCATCACAAGCACCCTACTTATCTCAAAACCGTTTGTAAGTCGGATACAAGACAAGATATTAATATAATATCTTCTAATAATATCTTTACAATAGGATCTTAATATAATATCGAATTAAGAACGGTTTTTATAAAAAAAATCTATCTATCTATCTATCTATCTATCTATCTATCTATCTATCTATCTATCTATCTATCTATCTATCTATCTATCTATCTATCTATCTATCTATCTATCTATCTATCTATCTATCTATCTATCTATCTATCTATCTATCTATCTATCTATCTATCTATCTATCTATCTATCTATCTATCTATCTATCTATCTATCTATCTATCTATCTATCTATCTATCTATCTATCTATCTATCTATCTATCTATCTATCTATCTATCTATCTATCTATCTATCTATCTATCTATCTATCTATCTATCTATCTATCTATCTATCTATCTATCTATCTATCTATCTATCTATCTATCTATCTATCTATCTATCTATCTATCTATCTATCTATCTATCTATCTATCTATCTATCTATCTATCTATCTATCTATCTATCTATCTATCTATCTATCTATCTATCTATCTATCTATCTATCTATCTATCTATCTATCTATCTATCTATCTATCTATCTATCTATCTATCTATCTATCTATCTATCTATCTATCTATCTATCTATCTATCTATCTATCTATCTATCTATCTATCTATCTATCTATCTATCTATCTATCTATCTATCTATCTATCTATCTATCTATCTATCTATCTATCTATCTATCTATCTATCTATCTATCTATCTATCTATCTATCTATCTATCTATCTATCTATCTATCTATCTATCTATCTATCTATCTATCTATCTATCTATCTATCTATCTATCTATCTATCTATCTATCTATCTATCTATCTATCTATCTATCTATCTATCTATCTATCTATCTATCTATCTATCTATCTATCTATCTATCTATCTATCTATCTATCTATCTATCTATCTATCTATCTATCTATCTATCTATCTATCTATCTATCTATCTATCTATCTATCTATCTATCTATCTATCTATCTATCTATCTATCTATCTATCTATCTATCTATCTATCTATCTATCTATCTATCTATCTATCTATCTATCTATCTATCTATCTATCTATCTATCTATCTATCTATCTATCTATCTATCTATCTATCTATCTATCTATCTATCTATCTATCTATCTATCTATCTATCTATCTATCTATCTATCTATCTATCTATCTATCTATCTATCTATCTATCTATCTATCTATCTATCTATCTATCTATCTATCTATCTATCTATCTATCTATCTATCTATCTATCTATCTATCTATCTATCTATCTATCTATCTATCTATCTATCTATCTATCTATCTATCTATCTATCTATCTATCTATCTATCTATCTATCTATCTATCTATCTATCTATCTATCTATCTATCTATCTATCTATCTATCTATCTATCTATCTATCTATCTATCTATCTATCTATCTATCTATCTATCTATCTATCTATCTATCTATCTATCTATCTATCTATCTATCTATCTATCTATCTATCTATCTATCTATCTATCTATCTATCTATCTATCTATCTATCTATCTATCTATCTATCTATCTATCTATCTATCTATCTATCTATCTATCTATCTATCTATCTATCTATCTATCTATCTATCTATCTATCTATCTATCTATCTATCTATCTATCTATCTATCTATCTATCTATCTATCTATCTATCTATCTATCTATCTATCTATCTATCTATCTATCTATCTATCTATCTATCTATCTATCTATCTATCTATCTATCTATCTATCTATCTATCTATCTATCTATCTATCTATCTATCTATCTATCTATCTATCTATCTATCTATCTATCTATCTATCTATCTATCTATCTATCTATCTATCTATCTATCTATCTATCTATCTATCTATCTATCTATCTATCTATCTATCTATCTATCTATCTATCTATCTATCTATCTATCTATCTATCTATCTATCTATCTATCTATCTATCTATCTATCTATCTATCTATCTATCTATCTATCTATCTATCTATCTATCTATCTATCTATCTATCTATCTATCTATCTATCTATCTATCTATCTATCTATCTATCTATCTATCTATCTATCTATCTATCTATCTATCTATCTATCTATCTATCTATCTATCTATCTATCTATCTATCTATCTATCTATCTATCTATCTATCTATCTATCTATCTATCTATCTATCTATCTATCTATCTATCTATCTATCTATCTATCTATCTATCTATCTATCTATCTATCTATCTATCTATCTATCTATCTATCTATCTATCTATCTATCTATCTATCTATCTATCTATCTATCTATCTATCTATCTATCTATCTATCTATCTATCTATCTATCTATCTATCTATCTATCTATCTATCTATCTATCTATCTATCTATCTATCTATCTATCTATCTATCTATCTATCTATCTATCTATCTATCTATCTATCTATCTATCTATCTATCTATCTATCTATCTATCTATCTATCTATCTATCTATCTATCTATCTATCTATCTATCTATCTATCTATCTATCTATCTATCTATCTATCTATCTATCTATCTATCTATCTATCTATCTATCTATCTATCTATCTATCTATCTATCTATCTATCTATCTATCTATCTATCTATCTATCTATCTATCTATCTATCTATCTATCTATCTATCTATCTATCTATCTATCTATCTATCTATCTATCTATCTATCTATCTATCTATCTATCTATCTATCTATCTATCTATCTATCTATCTATCTATCTATCTATCTATCTATCTATCTATCTATCTATCTATCTATCTATCTATCTATCTATCTATCTATCTATCTATCTATCTATCTATCTATCTATCTATCTATCTATCTATCTATCTATCTATCTATCTATCTATCTATCTATCTATCTATCTATCTATCTATCTATCTATCTATCTATCTATCTATCTATCTATCTATCTATCTATCTATCTATCTATCTATCTATCTATCTATCTATCTATCTATCTATCTATCTATCTATCTATCTATCTATCTATCTATCTATCTATCTATCTATCTATCTATCTATCTATCTATCTATCTATCTATCTATCTATCTATCTATCTATCTATCTATCTATCTATCTATCTATCTATCTATCTATCTATCTATCTATCTATCTATCTATCTATCTATCTATCTATCTATCTATCTATCTATCTATCTATCTATCTATCTATCTATCTATCTATCTATCTATCTATCTATCTATCTATCTATCTATCTATCTATCTATCTATCTATCTATCTATCTATCTATCTATCTATCTATCTATCTATCTATCTATCTATCTATCTATCTATCTATCTATCTATCTATCTATCTATCTATCTATCTATCTATCTATCTATCTATCTATCTATCTATCTATCTATCTATCTATCTATCTATCTATCTATCTATCTATCTATCTATCTATCTATCTATCTATCTATCTATCTATCTATCTATCTATCTATCTATCTATCTATCTATCTATCTATCTATCTATCTATCTATCTATCTATCTATCTATCTATCTATCTATCTATCTATCTATCTATCTATCTATCTATCTATCTATCTATCTATCTATCTATCTATCTATCTATCTATCTATCTATCTATCTATCTATCTATCTATCTATCTATCTATCTATCTATCTATCTATCTATCTATCTATCTATCTATCTATCTATCTATCTATCTATCTATCTATCTATCTATCTATCTATCTATCTATCTATCTATCTATCTATCTATCTATCTATCTATCTATCTATCTATCTATCTATCTATCTATCTATCTATCTATCTATCTATCTATCTATCTATCTATCTATCTATCTATCTATCTATCTATCTATCTATCTATCTATCTATCTATCTATCTATCTATCTATCTATCTATCTATCTATCTATCTATCTATCTATCTATCTATCTATCTATCTATCTATCTATCTATCTATCTATCTATCTATCTATCTATCTATCTATCTATCTATCTATCTATCTATCTATCTATCTATCTATCTATCTATCTATCTATCTATCTATCTATCTATCTATCTATCTATCTATCTATCTATCTATCTATCTATCTATCTATCTATCTATCTATCTATCTATCTATCTATCTATCTATCTATCTATCTATCTATCTATCTATCTATCTATCTATCTATCTATCTATCTATCTATCTATCTATCTATCTATCTATCTATCTATCTATCTATCTATCTATCTATCTATCTATCTATCTATCTATCTATCTATCTATCTATCTATCTATCTATCTATCTATCTATCTATCTATCTATCTATCTATCTATCTATCTATCTATCTATCTATCTATCTATCTATCTATCTATCTATCTATCTATCTATCTATCTATCTATCTATCTATCTATCTATCTATCTATCTATCTATCTATCTATCTATCTATCTATCTATCTATCTATCTATCTATCTATCTATCTATCTATCTATCTATCTATCTATCTATCTATCTATCTATCTATCTATCTATCTATCTATCTATCTATCTATCTATCTATCTATCTATCTATCTATCTATCTATCTATCTATCTATCTATCTATCTATCTATCTATCTATCTATCTATCTATCTATCTATCTATCTATCTATCTATCTATCTATCTATCTATCTATCTATCTATCTATCTATCTATCTATCTATCTATCTATCTATCTATCTATCTATCTATCTATCTATCTATCTATCTATCTATCTATCTATCTATCTATCTATCTATCTATCTATCTATCTATCTATCTATCTATCTATCTATCTATCTATCTATCTATCTATCTATCTATCTATCTATCTATCTATCTATCTATCTATCTATCTATCTATCTATCTATCTATCTATCTATCTATCTATCTATCTATCTATCTATCTATCTATCTATCTATCTATCTATCTATCTATCTATCTATCTATCTATCTATCTATCTATCTATCTATCTATCTATCTATCTATCTATCTATCTATCTATCTATCTATCTATCTATCTATCTATCTATCTATCTATCTATCTATCTATCTATCTATCTATCTATCTATCTATCTATCTATCTATCTATCTATCTATCTATCTATCTATCTATCTATCTATCTATCTATCTATCTATCTATCTATCTATCTATCTATCTATCTATCTATCTATCTATCTATCTATCTATCTATCTATCTATCTATCTATCTATCTATCTATCTATCTATCTATCTATCTATCTATCTATCTATCTATCTATCTATCTATCTATCTATCTATCTATCTATCTATCTATCTATCTATCTATCTATCTATCTATCTATCTATCTATCTATCTATCTATCTATCTATCTATCTATCTGGAACGGAACGGAACGGAACGGAACGGAACGGAACGGAACGGAACGGAACGGAACGGAACGGAACGGAACGGAACGGAACGGAACGGAACGGAACGGAACGGAACGGAACGGAACGGAACGGAACGGAACGGAACGGAACGGAACGGAACGGAACGGAACGGAACGGAACGGAACGGAACGGAACGGAACGGAACGGAACGGAACGGAACGGAACGGAACGGAACGGAACGGAACGGAACGGAACGGAACGGAACGGAACGGAACGGAACGGAACGGAACGGAACGGAACGGAACGGAACGGAACGGAACGGAACGGAACGGAACGGAACGGAACGGAACGGAACGGAACGGAACGGAACGGAACGGAACGGAACGGAACGGAACGGAACGGAACGGAACGGAACGGAACGGAACGGAACGGAACGGAACGGAACGGAACGGAACGGAACGGAACGGAACGGAACGGAACGGAACGGAACGGAACGGAACGGAACGGAACGGAACGGAACGGAACGGAACGGAACGGAACGGAACGGAACGGAACGGAACGGAACGGAAACGGAATCGAAAAAGGAAACGGAAACGAAAAAGGAAACGGAAACAGTTACGGAAACGGAATTGGAATCGGAATCGGAAACGGAAACGAAAACAGAAACGGAATCGGAAACAGAAACGGAAACACCTCGAGTGCTCCCAAAAGTTTTATTTTCAAGACTTGATTTATCGCATGCAGTAGCTCCCCAAGGTTTCTGAAAGATGTGTGCAAGTGATTCGTGATAGGGATGAGTTTTGTAAAAGGAACCCCTCAAGTGTTTCCAAAAGTTTTTTTATCAAGGCTTGATATATCGCGTGCAGTAGCTCCCCAAGGTTTCTGAAAGATGTGTGCAGATGATTCGCGATAGGAATGAGTTTCGTAAAAGGAACCCCTCGAGTGCTTCCAAAAGTTTTATTTACAAGGCTTGACATATCGCACGATTAGCTCCCCAAGGTTTCTGAAAGATGTGTGCACGTGATTCGCGATAGGGATGTGTTTCATAAAAGGAACCCCTCGAGTGCTTCCAAAAGTTTTATTTTCAAGGCTTGACATATCGCACGATTAGCTCCCCAAGGTTTCTGAAAGATGTGTGCACGTGATTCGCGATAGGGATGTGTTTCATAAAAGGAACCCCTCGAGTGCTTCCAAAAGTTTTATTTTCAAGGCTTGATATATCGCATGCAGTAGCTCCCCAAGGTTTCTGAAAGATGTGTGCAAGTGATTCGTGATAGGGATGTGTTTTGTAAAAGGAACCCCTCGAGTGCTTTCAAAAGTTTTTTTTCCAAGGCTTGATATATCGCGTGCAGTAGCTCCCCAAGGTTTCTGAAAGATGTGTGCAGATGATTCGCGATAGGGATGAGTTTCGTAAAAGGAACCCCTCGAGTGCTCCCAAAAGTTTTATTTTCAAGGCTTTATATATCGTATGCAGTAGCTCCCCAAGGTTTCTAAAAAGTGTGTGCAAGTGATTTGCCTAAGGGATGAGTTTCGTAAAAGGAACCTCTCGAGTGCTTCCAAAAGTTTTATTTTCAAGGCTTGATATATCGCATGCAGTAGCTCCCCAAGGTTTCTGAAAGATGTGTGCAGATGATTTGCGATAGGGGTGAGTTTCGTAAAAAGAACTCCTCGAGTGCTCCCAAAAGTTTTATTTTCAAGGCTTGATATATCGCATGCAGTAGCTCCCCAAGGTTTCTGAAAGATGTGTGCAAGTGATTCGTGATAGGGATGAGTTTCGTAAAAGGAACCCCTCAAGTGTTTTCAAAAGTTTTTTTTCAAGGCTTGATATATCGCGTGCAGTAGCTCCCCAAGGTTTCTGAAAGATGTGTGCAGATGATTCGCGATAGGAACGAGTTTCGTAAAAGGAACCCCTCGAGTGCTTCCAAAAGTTTTATTTTCAGAGCTTGATATATCGCATGCAGTAGCTCCCCAAGGTTTCTGAAAGATGTGTGCAAGTGATTCGCGATAGGGATGTGTTTCATAAAAGGAACCTCTCGAGTGCTTCCAAAAGTTTTATTTTTAAGGCTTGATATATCGCATGCAGTAGCTCCCCAAGGTTTCTGAAAGATGTGTTCAGATGATTCGCGATAGGGATGTGTTTAATAAAAGGAACCCCTCGAGTGCTTCCAAAAGTTTTATTTTGAAGGCTTGATATATCGCATGCAGTAGCTCCCCAAGGTTTCTGAAAGCTGTGTGCAAGTGATTCGCGATTGGGATGTGTTTTGTAAAAGGAACCTTTCGAGTGCTCCCAAAAGTTTTTTTTTTAAGGCTTTATATATCGCATGCAGTAGCTCCCCAAGGTTTCTGAAAGATGTGTGCAAGTGATTTGCGATAGGGATGAGTTTCGTAAAAGGAACCCCTCAAGTGTTTCCAAAAGTTTTTTTTTCAAGGCTTGATATATCGCGTGCAGTAGCTCCCCAAGGTTTCTGAAAGATGTGTGCAGATGATTCGCGATAGGAATGAGTTTCGTAAAAGGAACCCCTCGAGTGCTCCCAAAAGTTTTATTTTCAAGGCTTGATATATCGCATGCAGTAGCTCCCCAAGGTTTCTGAAAGATGTGTACAAGTGATTTGCGATAGGGATGAGTTTCGTAAAAGGAACCCCTCAAGTGTTTTTCAAAAGTTTTTTTTTCAAGGCTTGATATATCGCGTGCAGTAGCTCCCCAAGGTTTCTGGAAGATGTGTGCAGATGATTCGCGATAGGGATGAGTTTCGTAAAAGGAAGCTTTCGAGTGCTCCCAAAAGTTTTATTTTCAAGGCTTTAATATCGCATGCAATAGCTCCCCAAGGTTTCTAAAAGGTGTGTGCAAGTGATTTGCCTAAGGGATGAGTTTCGTAAAAGGAACCTCTCGAGTGCTTCCAAAAGTTTTATTTTCAAGGCTTGATATGTCGCATGCAGTAGCTCTCTAAGGTTTCTGAAAGATGTGTGCAAGTGATTCGCGATTGGGATGTGTTTCGTAAAAGGAACCCCTCGAGTGCTTCCAAAAGTTTTATTTACAAGGCTTGACATATCGCACGATTAGCTCCCCAAGGTTTCTGAAAGATGTGTGCAAGTGATTCGCGATAGGGTTGAGTTTTGTAGAAGGAACCCCTCGAGTGCTTCCAAAAGTTTTTATTTCAAGGCTTGATATATCGCATGCAGTAGCTCCCCAAGGTTTCTGAAAGATGTGTGCAAGTGATTCGCGATAGGGATGTGTTTTGTGAAAGGAACCCCTCGAGTGCTTCCAAAAGTTTTCTTTTTCAAGGCTTGATATATCGCATGCAGTAGCTCCCCAAGGTTCCTGAAAGATGTGTGCAAGTGATTCGCGATAGGGATGTGTTTCGTAAAAGGAACCCCTCGAGTGCTTCCAAAAGTTTTTTTTTTCAAGGCTTGATATATCGCATGCAGTAGCTCCCCAAGGTTTCTAAAAGGTGTGTGCAAGTGATTTGCCTAAGGGATGAGTTTCGTAAAAGGAACCTCTCGAGTGCTTCCAAAAGTTTTATTTTCAAGGCTTGATATATCGCATGCAGTAGCTCTCCAAGGTTTCTGAAAGATGTGTGCAAGTGATTCGCGATAGGGATGTGTTTCGTAAAAGGAACCCCTCGAGTGCTTCCAAAAGTTTTATTTTCATGGCTTGATATATTGCATGCAGTAGCTCCCCAAGGTTTCTGAAAGATGTGTGCAAGTGATTCGCGATTGGGATGTGTTTCGTAAAAGGAACCCCTCGAGTGCTTCCAAAAGTTTTTATTTCAAGGCTTGATATATCGCATGCAGTAGCTCCCCAAGGTTTCTGAAAGATGTGTGCAAGTGATTCGCGATAGGGTTGAGTTTTGTAGAAGGAACCCCTCGAGTGCTTCCAAAAGTTTTTATTTCAAGGCTTGATATATCGCATGCAGTAGCTCCCCAAGGTTTCTGAAAGATGTGTGCAAGTGATTCGCGATAGGGATGTGTTTCGTAAAAGGAACCCCTCGAGTGCTTCCAAAGGTTTATTTTGAAGGCTTGATGTATCGCTTGCAGTAGCTTCCCAAGGTCTCTGAAAGATGTGTGCAAGTGATTCGCGATAGGGATGTGTTTCGTAAAAGGAACCCCTCGAGTGCTTCCAAAGGTTTATTTTGAAGGCTTGATGTATCGCTTGCAGTAGCTTCCCAAGGTCTCTGAAAGATGCGTGCAAGTAATTCGCGATAAGATGTTTCGTAAAAAGAAACCCCTCGAGTTCTTTCAAGTTTTTTTTCGACTGCTTGATATATCGCATGAAGTAGCTTCCCATGGTTTCTGAAAGATTCCTTCTACGAAACACATGCTAATCTTGAGTTACTTACACACATCCTTCAGAAACCTTAGGCAACTACTACGCGCGAAATATGATGTAGTGATTAATTTCTGGTTTTTAATGGAGTGGACTGTAGGTTTGCGGTCGTGATAATCAAATAGGTACTTGTAAACACGTATGTAACATAGGGCGGACAAATTCTGAGCTGCAATAAAGGATGAGAAAACAAAAGGGATACAATCACAGCTCCTTCAGGCGGTAAGATGTGTACACTTACTTGGTTGCTGGTGATGGTGATGCCTCCAGAGATCTCTGATCAGATCAGCCCAACTAACGGGCTTTTTTTAGCGGCCGGTGTCGGGGCGGTTAGCTCATTTGCTTGGAAAAGTTTATTTCACACCTAGATTTCAACGTGTCCATACACTGGCATCAGTTTAACACCATAACACACAATTTGCAAGCGGATTAGAGTCACGAATATGTATATTTTCAATTTTTAACTGATAAGCACATTGTCATGTCGACCGTGCCGTGGTGACATTCGAAGAGGACTTTCAGATGTCTGCCGCCCAAGCGTTCATTCTTCTAATGACATCTCACTCACTCTCACGTAGGGGCGGGTGATTGCGTGTACACATCAAGGAAATGGACATAATTAAAGGATAGGAATGACGTACATATTTACAAGTAGGTATTTAAGACAAATTAAATCCACCATGAAGCTTCAGAATATATTTTTGGGCCTACGAGGGGTTCTCTTTATGAATCACATATTTAATGTGCTTTACTTACATACATCGTTGACAAACCTTAAGCAACTACAATACGCAAAATATCAACTTTCAGAAATAAAGCTTTTTAGAACATACGAGGGGTTCCTTATTGCGTGTTTCTTACATGCATTGTGGAAGTTCAAGCTACCTATACTCGGTGTAACTAAAAGAAGGAATAACAAAAACTTTTAAAAATTAAAAAGAAAAACCTCCTTCAAAACCCTTTAAAAAAATTACTATAAAAACCCAGCTTTAATAAAAAGCAACAGCTCTAAAAAGCAAGAAATAATATTCATATACCTACGCATATCTGATATTAAAAAAATGTCTTTTGAAGTCGGGTGGGGCTAAAAGATATTTTCCTTTTTAAATTTATATAAACATTTATCGTGGTTTCTCTTTCTCAATTTGATTTTTGAATTCTTAAAGCCCCACCCGACTTCATTAGACGTTTTTTTAAGGGTATGATTTTATCAATTACCTAATAAATGCATTTTCAGTGACCTAATAAATAATATTTGTTCCTAAAATAGTAGATCTGTCACTTAAATTTAATCACCAAATAATATAAAAACGCTTACCTAAATATTAATTAATAATTACTTGGAAATAATATCAATCATCAAATAATTATATTCGGTTTCTAAATAATAAAAGTGTTACTAAAACTGAATCACCAAACAATTAAAAATGTTTACCTAAAAAATATATTGAAAAATAATATTAATTTATTACACAATTCAACTGAAATTTGACAATATGGGTACAATTAATTAAATTAAACTAAAATAGGTTTTAATCATATAATTTACATTTATAATCGAAACAAAAACACTACTTATCTAAAACTAAACAAAACACTGCAGTCAAGTGCGAGCTGTGCGAGTTAGGTATATTTGTTACCGGCCAAACCCGATTTTCAGGACAAACTAGTTTGGCCTAGGTTAAACTAGTTCTTCCTATACGCGATGGGATTAACTGGTATAGCCTAGACCAAACTAGTTTGTTCTAAGCCCGATAGGATAAACCAGTTTAGGCTAGGGCAAATTAGTTGATCCTGATATAAGCATTATGGCCAAACTAGTTGATCCTGATATTTATGGAGCTTCGCTCGCTCCGCTGCGAGTGGTCTAAACACTAACCTAACCTACCTAGTGCATTTAAATTTTCACAGCCCGCCAATTTGACTCCGCCCCTACTTAGGATTTTTTCTATTAATTAAGTGACACATCTATTATTTTGATGATTGAACGATTAAAATGATACTAATAGTTTGTTGATTAGATTTATAAGGTGATAGATTTACTTTTTTAGGTACAAATATATTATTGCTGCCAGGGACTTACTTTTTAGAGGACAGATCTTATATTTAGGCTTTAGAAAAAAGTGATCAAACTATAATTTAAGAGACATATTTACATTAATACGGTGATTTATACTTAGAGACAGTTTTTATAAATATGATGATTTCTTGGGGATAGATATTATAATTTGGGTATTGCGACACATCTAAACTTAGGTGACAGAAAATATTGTTCCTTTTTTTTAATATCAGATATGCGTAGGTACTTATAGTAATTATGCAGATTTGAATATTATTTCTTGCTTTTTAGAGCTGTTGCTTTTTATAAAAGCTGTTTTTTATAGTAATTTTTTTAAGGTTTTTTGAAGGTTTTTCTTTTTAATTTTTAAAAGTTTTTTTATTTTTAACTTTTTTGTGGTAGGTATGTATAAGTAAATGTAAGCAATGATATAAATATATTTTATTCATATTTCACACTTTTCAATGGTACCTACTCGTATAATACTCCGAATAACTCAATTACGACTTTTCGCGCTGATAATTTTAGCAAGGGTCAGTCATGGGGTGGGTGACCAAAGTGTACTATCTCGAGCTCCTCCGTGCTTCAGAAGACACGTTAAGCCGTTAGTCCCAGCTACATTTGCACTCATTAACACCCACCAATCCGCATTGGGCCCACGTGGTGGGTTATGGTCCATCCTATTCATCAGCCCATAAGTAAGGCTTGTATCTCAGCCCCAGCAGTGACAATAAAAATGGCTGATGCGAAACCTTTCAATAACGTAGAGTACTAATACACTATTGTACTTGATTTTGAAGAGTTCTCTTGTGTATCTTCGAAGTCCAAGGTCCCATGTGAAGGAAATTTAAATGAAAACACCCTTAAAGTATCCCCTTTCTAACAAAACAAAAATTATCTAAATCGGTTATAAACAAAGAAGTTATGGCTGAAGATCCGTTAAAACTCGTGCAAAAGTTACCTAAAAAATTACAGTATTTTCAGGATTACTCGAAAACTACTGAACCGATTTAATATTTAAAAAATGGGACCAACTTGGGAACAAACCTGATAAAGTAACGTTTGAATCATGTCAATCGGTTCAGCCGTTCTTGAGTAATCGATGGACATACATAAAAAAAAACAAATAAACAGACGAACATAGAACCTCCTCTTTTTTTTTGAAGTCGGTTAAAAAAGAACACTTGTGTATTTCAAATAGGCGATTTATTCATATCACATTTATGTTCCTACATAACAAAAGTGTAAAACCTCACTACGAGTAAACCTACATTATGTACAACAATAATAATTTGATAATAAACATTACCTACACAACGCTCGAGTGTGAATCTATCTGTGTCGTTACGCCCGTGTCGATACCGTACGCCGCGCGCCGGCACCGCAATGATAACGTGCACACAGAATATTATATAATAGTACTAAACGTACAGAAGTTCATCAGCGCGAGTACAAACAAATAATAAGCTACTCTTGCCTTACAGCAATAAAGTACAATTTTTATATTGCACAGCGCTGCGCGCCTATTATTGTATGCACCTTCTCTTTCGCGTTAGTCGCGCAGCTGCCTCAACCGACCCACGCCTACGTCACGTCGTCCCTCGTGCGCGGACTGCGCGGGCTCGACCGAGTGAGCCGCGAGCAGTAGACTAATATAAACGTTAGAGCGCGGAGTGAGACCACCCTGACGTGGAGCCACTTTTAGTAAGCGTATTAAGTATGTACATACCTACGGGGTCGCCGCGTATTTAGAATACGGGCCTACTGTGACTAGAACGCACGATGGACTCGATTCTAATCAAATCTGTCATAATCACTAAATATTATAATCTGTACCTACAGTAGCACGAACATCTAGAGAGAAAGAAAACGCGCGTAAAAAATATCGATACAGTAATTTTGAATGGGAAGTTTGTACAGCGCCATCTATACTTAACCGAAAAGCGAAATTAAAATTGTTATAAACAATTACTCCATCGAATACATTTACGCGCGTTTTTTTTTCTCAATAGATGTTCGTGCGAGGCGAGGGGTGCTGTGTTCTGCCGCTCTGGCTGTATTCGAAAACACTAGTTTTGCGCACTAATTACTATACTAGCATAGTATTATATTATCTGTGCTACTATGTACACACGACAGCACCTCAGACTATACATGTTGACCTTGAGACCGCCTTTATGCCCTACGTAATAAAAGCTGTTTTCGCAGTTTAACTGTATAACCTGACGTGCTGTCGTGTGTACTGATTTGGTCTGTGATATTTGCACGTAAAATGTATATGTATGCTTGCACGGAAAAATGCTATATATGCCGATGTGACAGTATTCTCGTCAATAAGTCGTTAATGTACTATTTGCGCCCTTATTGACACGTCAAAGTAAAATTTGTCATTTTCATCAAATGAATGTTTTAAAATTTAAAATTTTAGCAATTACAATGCATATGCAATTAGTAACATCATTAATAATACAATACTAAATAATATACTAGAAAAAATTCGAGTCGGACGACAATTCTGGGGACCCAGAACTGTCTCAGGCGAATTTTTCGAGTATATAATTTAGCATTGTATAATGAATGATGTTACTTGAACTTAAATTAATATTATGAATCGAGTCAAAATATCTACAATACGGAAATAGTTATATTCTAAGTTGAGTAGTGCTTATTGACACCAGTTGTAAGGCCGGTTCCCACTGCGGAGTACTGACCGCCGGAAAGAACTCCGTTTAATTTTTAAAACTTTAAGAATTTTGACAACGCCTGTCACTGTAAAAGAGAAATAAAACAGATGAAAACATTATATCATTTTGATAATTTTTACTCGCTCAGTCCTTTCTGCTACTCTTTTTGTTGCATGCAGTTTGGCTCTGCTAGTTAAACATAGTCATTACGGAGTCCGCTCCGCTCGCATAAACCGACCTTGAGATCAGCGGGTATATCGGCTAAAAACTCTAAAGTTCAGGTAAGCTTTCATTTGACAGATGGATGTGATACATTGCTACTTCTTTTTGGCATAAATAAAAACTTACCAAAGAAATGTAGCCATGTATCACATCCATCTGTCAAATCAACTTACGATAGCAATGTAAATTAAGCGATAGAGCCCCAGACTAGTTTCATCACCACTAGAATATTATCACTAATTGAGAATGATGAAATTATACTGACAATGTGATTGAATTAACAACAGACAGTGATCTGCGGCAACTTCAGAGCGCTTGCATTACAAAACGACGTATTTTAGTCTGTAAACTTTGCTTTTTGCCATACATTCTCGAGTGAAGTTGTAGCGGATCGCTGACTTTTGTCAATTTAATCGCATTGTCATCAACTTTTATTTACATATTTTCGAATAAAATACTAATAACGTGTAAACTATACTAATAGTTTCGTTAGAGAAACATAACAATATGTAAAATTTTATTTGAATTATACAATTATATATTCGATATGGACGAAGTACATAATAGATAATTATAGCTTATTAAAATCAATAAACATTTTTAAGGCATTTTGCAATTAGCGCATTAGCGCGGTACATTTTGAAGCATGGCCTTTCTAAGTTACATTTATTTTTTAGTGGATATATTCCTAATAGGTGCATTTCATTGTTTTTACAGTACTTAATCATTGTATTTCTGGCACTAACTGAGTGATCTAGGTAATATAAATGAATTTGACTAATGAGAAATGAACTCGGTATTGCTTTTAAAAAACATATTTATAAAAACTAAAAAAGGAATATTGTAAGTGATATCGTTCAAAACATATTTGATTATCAAATTATTTGTATGTATCGATGTTACCATTTTTATATCGATATAGCAGAAATCCTGCTACAAATCAGTTATATTATGTACATCGTATACCGCGGCGCGGAACACTGCAAGCGCCTGTTTATCACTTCATGTCACACATGTATTGTTACTAGTACAACCGTATATACGTCTCTTTTCCTTAAGAAGGTTGTTTTCATACAAAAAAAACGTCTATATTCAGACGTTTTTACAATATCAATCTACTAAAGACAATTTTTCGTTTTCAAAGGGGTTTGCGACGATTGTTGTGAAGTTTACGCCAGTTTTTGTCCATTTTGCAACGAATTGTCTACATTTTGAGTAATATTTTTGGTGTCAACTCGTCCGTTTAGTACAGCACCAGCAGCGTCCGGGTGATTCCCGGACGTTGTCGTCCGTCAGCGCGGGTCTATGGCCCCCACGAGCACGGCGCGTCGCCGCACGTAGTCGGTCACGCGCTGCGGGAATGTGCGCGGTTGGGTCAACCTCTCGGCCGCCTGCACACAACGTTATATCAATATAAAAACTGTAGTAATTAGCATACAGCGTTACTTGTAAAACACCAACAACCTCGCATTAATAAATTACTAATGTAATAAACAAAATTATTTTCCGAAAACAGCAAAAAAAAAACGAGTTTCATCCAAATGCCGAAACAGCTGATCGAGTCTTATATTTAAAAAAATCATCGAACAAATGTTGTTTTATGATGTTAGTAATCTACCCCTGCGATGTTGTTCGTGTTCTACAAATAACCCTGTATAAGACATTGTAATGTATAAGTATATATACAAGGTGTTACAAAAGTATTCCATATTCGGCATTAGGGGTACTTTTGTAACACCTTGTATAGCGTGCACTTATGTATAAAGACAGTTAGTAATAAAGTACTCTTCAGATCTAACACTCGTTTACTCTCTCGATAACATTATATTATTTTCTTCTTTCCAATAACTAATCAAAAGTACTTGTTACGGATGACTCAACTCATAACGTAATTTTATAGTAAAGATTTAAATTGTTATAGTAATATAAAAAAAAAACTGTTTCAATGGCTATTTGAATCAAGTAGGTAAGTAAATAAAAAATCCACAATATAAGTAGGTACGATACAGTATATTCAATATAAAGCACTTTCACTTCTCATGCTCGTAAAATTCGTCTTTATGTTGGGTGTAAGGTATAAAATCGCTTTTCATGCTCTAGGTCTAGCGCATAAAGCAACTCTAAGACAAAGGTCGTCAGATAAACAGCCACACACGCAATTAAACTTCGTTAATAGTAGATTATGCAACAAGGGCTTAAAGTAGTGTATTATGTCCCGGGCGTTATATTGAACCCCGAGTACGAGGGGTTCAAGATTGCCCAAGATAAATACACATTTAAGCCCGCGATGCACACTCTACTTTTTATACTTTCTGCGAGGCAATTGAAATCAATGACTGTTATAGAGAAAGTACCTACTTAAGTAAGTATTTAATTAAAAAAAATGGTCGTCTATTCTGTAGTGGTCAGTTCGACATTCGAATAAATCCGTTTTGGTGCTTGGGTGAAAATGAATTACGTAAAAGTTTTCATGTCTTTTTTTTTTATTTGTACCCTCTGGCCATGTGGTCCGACGGTAGGCAGTGCAAAGAAAATGATAACATACTGCATAACTCGGAATAAAATCTCATTGCACCTAAACATTTCTGAAACCAACCTCGGATCAAGCACGACTACACGGGTTGCATTCCAAATTCAAATCGCATTATTTCCCATGGGAAAAAAATATATTCAGTACAACATTATGACCCGGCTGGACCGTGGGGCTGTAATGACTTACTTTAGGAAAGGTTTGCATGACACGTAATATGCCATTGACGAGCAGGTAGTATAAAAATAAACTTATTATATAATTCTGTTTCTTCATTTTTATACATAACTCATGTTATAATACTAAATTAATAAAAGAAGGCAATATTAATGAGTTTTCTAAGAAATAAGTATTTCAAGTGCATTATGGACTACGATCTATGCTAAGTAATTGTTTTACAATATTTACGTTTAATTTCCTAACAATCGAAGTGAAAAGCAGAGTGTATAACTCGTACATAAAACCCATTTTATGCACTTGTACAATGTACTATTTTATTTGGAGATTCATTCGTTTCATTTCGTAATTGGGAAATTCATTACATTTATATCGTTTTGTCTGTGTTTCTTAGTAGAATAGATAGATAGGTGTCTAGTCTTGAAATTTTCGTTTGGTAATTTTAATTTCACAGACAATTATAGTACCTTTTTGCGTTTTCTGTAAAACAAAAAAGGAATCCCCCATAATTTTTTAAACCGTCAGTTTAATGTATATAGATATAGTCACCTGCACTATTTTATGGTGGTTCCTCCTGCAGTAGTCGTCGGTACTCTTCTGCAGGTCCCGCAGCTTGTCGGCGTCGGCCTCGTCCATGGCGACGGGCGCGAGCAGCGGCGGGTTGAGGCGGTAGTACGCGCCGGCCGGGAGCAGGTCCTGCAGCACTTGGTGCACGCCTCCACCCAACAATCAATACTATTTATTTATTTGCCACGGACATGGTACCTACATTTGATGTCCAAATAGTTTATAAAAGTTTCGTATATTTTACTCATAACACAGGCATGCAAATATTGGGTACAAGTTCATAGCTTTTATTAAGACGTTTTTTAATATCAGATATGATTACTAAAAAAATGATACTTAAATAGTAATAATAATTAAAAAAAAAAAAAACGATTTATTTCGGACAACTTAAATCCATTGTGTTAGTAAAAGACTTAAAACTATGTTAGTATTCTATTTTTAGAAATGATGTTACTTTATTTATCATAAAACCAATCAGGGGACACTCCTCACTGTTGGCTATCTCTTTTAGGACGCTGTGACTGCTACCGCGCATTCTTAACGATGACGCCGTCTTTTTTCGCATGATAGTTTCGAAGCTATCCACACCCGCTAACGCGAACATCGCGGACGCACTACAAAACCGCGGCAGCCGTAACAATGCCCTAAACGCATTGTTGTATTGAATACGCAGGGCACTGTAGGCCTTATTGGTATAGTTGATCCATAAGCTGCTTGAGTAGAAGGATGAGCAGTATGTTTTGAATAGTGTAATTTTAACAGCATCCGTGCATTGACTAAATCTGTGTACTAACATATTCGCCCTGACCGACAGTGCCCTACGTTCTTTTTAAAACGAAAACAACAGTATTTTCAGAATTTCCTGAAAACTACTGGACTGATTTCAAAATTTCAAAAAATGGGACCAACTTGGAAACAAACCTAATGTAACGTTTGAATAAAATCAATCGGTTCAGCCGTCTTCGAGTAATCGGTGGACATACATAAAAAAAAAACAAATAATCAGACGAACATAGATCCACCTCCTTTTTTGAAGTCGGTTAAAATAATGTCAAAATAGTATTTACGTCACAAAATAATCACTACAGTCATGTCAATTATTCATTTTATAGTAATTGAAATGATAACGTTGTAAATCAGCTGTTTCATACAAAAAATAATTACGAAAATATCAAATTGTAAGAAACAGCTGATTTTTTTTTCGCGATTTCAAAGTTGCTCCCAATAGTAAAAGTTGTTCAGTTTGATGGTCCTTATATACCATATTCGGCATTAGGGCTTATTTTAAAACACGTTGTATTATTATGTTGCCTTTAATATTTGATCTTGTTTCCATCTTTTCAGTTGACTTGTCATTTAATGCAAGCGGTACTTTTTTTTTTTACGATGATTTTCTTGACTACCGGGCACTGCTTTTGAAACTCGGAAAAAACTAATTTTTTCAATGTATAAATATTTATACATCGGTGTAATATGGATATAAATGATATTTTTGCTAGGAATCAGGAGTAGAACACATTAAATAGAAATTAATCGTATAATATTTTCGCATTGCCAGCAGGTGGCGCCAGTAGCTGTCGTCCAGTGCCCACGCTCGCTACGGTCTCGCGTCGCATCGCTGTGGGGCCGTATACTATACGATGCCTATGTATGATACTGACGCGTATTGGAATCGTTAATAGACGCTCATTAATACGCGTACTGATACGCGACAGTGATATGATACGCAGTATTTATATGAATGTTAATTCGTCTGAATAAAGACTACCATTATTTGACTGATGATATTATCACTTATTTTAGTATTTGCAGTGGTTTTTATTGAATTAGTTCTGTCAAATACTAGCTAATTTGCCAATTCCAGATCTAATATCAATATTAAGTTAATAGTTATATATATACCTTTAGTCTCTATGATACAGTTCATCGCTGGTGCTAGTTGCTAACAGAGAAAATTAGTACAGAAATATTATATTAAATCTCACCTTCAGTATCAGTGGCGGAGTCCAATATCTTATTAAACTTTTCCTTCCAACTAGTCGCAGGCGGGTTATCCTGCACTTTGGCGTTGCCAGCAGGTGGCGCCAGTAGCTGTCGGCCAGTGCCCACGCTGACTACGGTCGCATTACGCATCGCTGCGGGGCCGAATACTAAACGAGCCTCGTGGAGACCCACGCCCGTGGGGTTGTTCACCATTATGCCGCCGTCCTGCGACATCATATTTTATACATTAACTAGCGGCCGCCAGTAACTTCGTCCGCGTGATTCCTAACGTGGAACCTTTCACCGGGACAGGATGAAAAATTAGCCGTTTTCACTGTAACGGTGAAACCTGATGTAAAGTGACGATAAAGCCGAAACTAAAGATTTAAATCGTTAGATACGGACGCCTTTACCGTAGTGAGAGCTCACCGAAACGAGTCTTTTGACAGTTAAACGTGATAAACCGCTATATTATATCGCGTTTCGGTGGTCATGCTGAAGGGGCTGGGTGTAACTATCCACGTAATCAAGTACAGCTAACTAAGTATATACCGGTTTAGTCCGAGATCGTATAGCGTGAATGTATGTGTGTCTGAAAATCGCGACTTCTCTATAATAGAATTCATTTCTAATGAAACTTAAGCTGCATCTTGACCCTATTTGAGTGTGAAATCGTATTTTCTAAGTATACATTTTTATTTAAGTACAAAGAAGTACACAAAACGTTAAGTACAGTTAAAATGACAATCCGGTTAATATATTATAGAATCTGACCTGATGCAATAACCCTTGTAACCGGAACTCTTCGAAGTATGTGGGCGCGGCGGCGGAGGCCCTGACGGCGTGCCACAGCTTGGCGCGGCAGTCGCCCGGGAACTGCGAGCGCGTGCGGTACCCCGCCTCGTACGACCGGAACAGGAACGGGGACAGGCGCGCCCCCGAGTTCACCACGCACGACACCAGCGCCAGCTGGGACAGTATCCTACATTATAACGCTTCACGAACTAAAACACCACGCAAATGTGGCACCGGCTGACTAAACAAAAAGCGAACCGAATTCGAATCCCCATATGAATATTTTTATTTTGAGTATAAACTACTATTCTTTCCGAATTCAACTTTAAATAGTAATAAACGAAGATGAGTATAATTTGGACAGAATGAGCGCCCAGTTTGAAGGGGGCCGTTATTTCGAGATGCCGTTTTCGAGACTCTGACCGGACATCTAGGGTATTCTTGATCGAATAAATGAATATTACGACGACCTCCGTGGTCAAGTGGCTTTGTAAACCGGCTTTCAAGGTGTCGCCATCTCTGAGGTCCGATCGATGAGGTTCGATCCCCGGTTGGGTCAATTTAGAAAAACGAACTTTTCTATATTGGCTCAGGTCTGGGTGTTTGTGATACACCCGTTGCCTCTGATTTCCATAACACAAGTGCTTCAGCTACTTACTTTGATATCGAAGCAATGTATGTGATGTTGTCAAGTATTTATTTATTTATATTAAAAACGTGCTTTTAAATGAATATAGGTACTGCTATCACACTTAGGTTCTCTATTGAATAAATGGTATTGGTAAATATAAAGTATACCTTGGGCGCGTGTATCCGGTTGCACTGCGACAAGGTCCTTTGTCCTAAATATTGCTGTAACAACAGCTCCCATGCGACCGTGTCGTAGTACGAGTGCGTCCACACCAGGCGAGACGTGCCTGCACAACATTAGTGAATCGAGTTTAATTGGATATTTGCCTTAAAAATTGATTCTACTTTTAAGGTATATGTAGTGAATATCATTTTTTCCCATGGGAAATAATGTGATTTGAATTTGGAATGCAACCCATGTAGTCGTGCTTGATCGAGGTTGGTCTCGAAAATGTTTAGGTGCAATGAGATTTTATTCTGAGTTAGGCTGTATGTTATCATTTTCTTTGCACTGCCTACAAATTTAAAAAGAGAAAAACATGAAAACTTATTACGAAATTCATTTTCACACGCGCACCAAGCTGGTTTTATTCGAATGTCGAACTGACCACTACAGAATAGACGACAAAAAAATATATATACTTAAGTACTTTCTTTACAAGTCATTGGTTTCAATTGCCTCGCAGAAAGTACAAAAAGCAGAGTATGCATCGCGGGCATAAATGTGTGTTTGTCTTGGGCGATCTTGAACCCCTCGTACTCGGGGTTCAATATAGCGGCCGCGATATAATACACTACTTTAAGCCCTTGTTGCATAATCTATTATTGTCTCCTCATTGATTAAATTGCTTCAACCGGCAAAAGAGTAAAGAAACAGCATCTCACCGCCTATGACGGATGTGTTGCCGAACATTTTCTTGGAGAGCGTCATGTACATTTCGTTCGCCATCTCTAGTGTACCGCCACTACCTATAAACAAAAATGTTGATGAGTTTTGTAATTTATAATAATATTGGATTACGCGATCAGTGGGATCCCCACTGGATTGAAGTCAATCCAAAAAAACCCGATGGATTGAAATCACCACTTTTTTTCAACTAAGTACAATGGTCTGAAAAAACTTATTCTAACGACTTTTATAAAAAAAATATGTTTATTTATTGTTTTTCTGACTACACGTGATTCGTAATGTATCGAAATAAATCAGCTGATCGGCTGCGACGGTACGGTCGGCATAATCGCGCAAATCTATTCGCGTAAGTGTAAAAGACCCCGAGTCGATTGCATACCGTCCGTATTATGATCGTCAGGTTTTTTCCGTCAATGAAAATTCCTTATGCTTATACTCCGAGCCTCGCTGACCCACGCAAGACACACGGAAGCGTTCCCCTATACACCCTGTTTACATACCTGTAAGCACAGCTATTAATGGCCCAGTTCCCTAGACCTCTTCGTCTCGAGCTCGAGACGGCGCAATGTACAGACGGCCACAGACACTATACTGCCACTCACCTATAAGTGCCGCTATAATGGCCCCCGTGCTGACGCCCACTATATAGTCGAACAGCTCGCTCACAGGCCTCTTCGTCTCGAGCTCGAGACGGCGCAATGTACAGACGGCCGCGAGCCCGCGCACGCCGCCGCCGTCGATGGACAGGATGCGGGGTCCGTACGAACTACACTCCGAGTGACCCACGAGCGCTAGCGCCTGCAAATATACACGGTTATTTGTACAACATCGACAACCTCGTAGCAATACATTACTAACATCGTATACAACGTATGTTCTACGACTTATCCGAAAAGAGACAAAACAAACGACTTTCCATACAAATGTCCTAATAGTTGATCGAGTTTGTATGAAAGGTCGTTATTTTTTTGTCTTTTCGGGAAAGTTGTAAAACAAACGTTGTTATTTATGATGTTAGTAATCCACTCCTGCGAGGTTGTCGGTGTTTTACAAATAACCCTGTATACAAAGTGACATTAGCGACGTTAGGGCTGAAACACATAAACACGATACGACGTCGCATGGTGCCACGACGCGGTTTCGCATTTGTTTATTAATATTCAAAGATGACGGATGCCATTTAAGTAGATCACTTATAATAATAATAACTCTAGTCGAGAAGCGTCCCGTACTGTGGGACAAAACATCAGAAGAAAAGGATATTTAATAATTTACGTATTAATGTCGTTTCCCGTTTGTTGTTACCTCATTGACGATGCCCAATACTTCGTGCGCGAGCGGCGAGTGCGCGTCCAGCCGGTGGCGCACGCGCAGCAACGCGCGCACCGCGCCCTCCTGGACGGAAACAAGACTACATCATAAAAACCGGTCAAGAGCGAGTCGGACTCACGCACCGACTGTTCCGTACCATCATGATAAAAAAACACTAGTAGAATAATTTTATTGTTGCAGTATTAGTGCATTGTTAGGTCTGCGCCATCTCTTGACTGATAGTGGAACTAATGTTAATTTTGTTAGTGTTTTCTGAAAAAGTGTGCTATTTCGAGACATCGTTTTGTTTTCTGTAATCTTTATAGAAGTTTATTCTATCACTCAGAATAATTTCAGATTTTTCTCTATGAAAACTTCGGAGAGAAAGAAGGGGGAGGAACAGTTTTTTTTTTTATTTTTCATAAAGAATCGAAAACTATGCGGCCTAAGAAATAGAAAAATATTTTGAGAATGTGCAAACAGCGCTCTTTCATAATAATATGATACCCCACATGCCACTTTGAATTTTTAAGACCCCGTTTCAGTCCCTGTTGCAAAAAATATTTATTTCTTTCTTATTTACTGTAGGTCTGTAATAAATTGTCTATGAACGAAGTCATCAATACGTGCTTAATCTTACATATTGACTCACTAGCTTCCGCCCGCGACTTCGTCTGCGTGGACATTCGAGAAAATCCATAGAGAACCTTTTTCCAGGATAGAAAGTATTCTACCAAATAATATACTAGAAAAAATACGACTTGCACCAGATCATGTTCTCGGACGGAAGTATTTTGTTTTAATTTCATCAAAATCCGATCAGCCGTTTTTACGTGATTAGGCGCGGGTCCGCACCTAGCGCGTTGCATCGCAAGGAAGTCGCGGCCGGAAGCTAGTTTATAAAATTCAGAACTAATTGGATCAAGAGACATATCCCTTTCCCGTTCCCGTATTCGTTCTCGTTCCCATTGTTGTTGACCACCAGATGTAGCCAATGTCCTGTATTATTCCACGGGAACAAAAAACCGGGATAAAATCCTATGTGTTAAGCTGGATCTAAATCTATGAGTGTCCCAAATTTCAGCCCACTTCGTTCAGCCATTAAAGCGGAAACATCCAAACTCACAAACTTTCACATGTATAATATTAGTAGGATATATTAATGTTCACCTTGGTAGCATCCCTCGCTTCAGGATAAGTACTGCAGTGGACGGTCTATGGACGAAGTCAACAACACATGGATATATCTTACATCGCTTATATAACAACACCGCGCAAGTTATATTTGACAAGTTTTCAGGAGATACAAAAAACTGATTTGCGCCCGGTCTCACATCAACACTTGATGGTATGGCGGTAGTGAGTAACAACATTGGATGCGTGCCAATAACAGATATCCAATGAAGAATAAGGCGTCATAATGGCCCTTTTGACTCACGCGGTATTGTTACCTAAGCGAGGATATTGACTCACATATTGATATATCTACCTTGATAGCGTAGTCCCTCGCCTCGGGGTACTGCAGCAGGTGGTCCACGAAGTGGTCGGCGCGTCGCCGCAGCGCGTCGTCGCTCTCCGCGGTCAGCAGCGCGGAGATCACGTACGCGGTGCGCGAGTGAATCGACGTCTACAATACAAATTATATGAGTAGGTGGGTAGACTATACGACGTGATACAAATAAACCCCTAAAGCCACATATGGTAGGTAGTGTACCGTGCACACAACCCCGGAAAATTATTGTAACACCTGAAAACCGACACTTTCGAGATTGCATTTTCCATATTAACATTTTCTTTATTTACTTAACAAGCATGAACGCTAATGTTCTAAAATTTTTATGTACAAATGTTTAAACACTAAGTTAATTAATGACACATGTGTTAAGTGAAAAAAATCAGTATCGGATAAGTTACAACTACAACGGATTAAGCAGTTATTTCTGCTAGCATAAAAAGTCTATTAAGGGGGTGCTGCTTTGGTATGCCTTGTTTTAACATCTTAAGAGAGAACTATGTGAATTAATAAGTCTTTCAGGCGACATTATATGCAACACTAGCGCCACTCCCGCCAAAAAGTAATTACCGTGTAAATACACAATTTATTAAAAATCCAAGCTGATGGTCCCCTCGCAAAATATCAATTGCTATTTATAAACACACAAACTCAATGATAAATAAATTGTTTGCAGTTTTGGTGGTGAAAAATACTAGAAACAGCCGTCGTTTTGTTTATTGTAAGAACTACAATAAATTATCTGTCCATTAAGTTTGTGTGTTCATAAATGACAATTGTTATTTTGCGAGGGGACCATCTGCTTGAATTTTTAATGTGTAACACGGTAACTATTTTTTCCGGGAGTGGCGCCAGTGTTGCATATAATTTAGCCTAAATAAATAATATTCAAGTTTGAAATACTTGTTGATAAAACTTGTTTGTATAATTAAAGTATTTGCAAGTTTATCATCTCAACTCGAGGTCATCTCAATTCTGCGTATCAAGCTGTCAACTCTTATCATTACTTCTCAATGTCATTCCTTTTTTTTAAATCATCTGCTTAGCAAATTGTAAAGAAATTAATTCATAGTAATATTATAGTGTTAAAATGTTACCATTTATTTGAGAACTGTTATTAGCGCTAAATAGAGAAAGTCAATGTACTCTACATAATACTTTTACTGCATCACTGTCGTGATACGAGACATTGTTTAGGCCACAGAACATGCAAAAACAAGATGTCACTAACATTATATATCTAACATTATATTGCTGATTTATTTTACATGACATGTTATCTGCGTAGACAGCTTAGCCTACTTAATGTTGTATTTGTATGTATTTTTACTTGGTATAACTTTAGTATTCCTATTTAATGTGCTGCTAAAATGCTTAGATGAGCCCAAGTCATCCCACTGGAGGACATTGGTCTCTTTATAAGGATGTTGCCTTAGTGTTATGCCAAAGTTGATCACAACAAATAGTTTACAATGTCAGTAGTGCAACTTGTTCACTGCATAGTTTTAGCACATGCTGATTATTGTATTCAGCAGTATTTATACAAACAGATTTTGTTTTGATTTCTTGTTTGTCTCAATTGATCTATTGTTTCTGATCAGCAATCAACTTTATCTAACTAGGTAATTATGTTTATAATGAACTGATGTTTATATGTAAGTAATTTGTAATAGTGCTAGTTTGTAGTAAAACACTATTAACAAAAAATACCTTACTTTTGCCTTTCTCCAACTATTTATAAGTCCTTTTGTTAACTAGTCTGGATGTCCTTCAGGTAGTAAGGACAAACAGCATAACCAATTTATTTAAGTTTTGTTAAAACCATATTTTTAGAGTCCCTAATTCATAAACTTTTTAATAAAATATTATTTTAATGGAATAAATGTATTATTATTATTATAACTAAAAAAAAATAAACAAATCAATAGTTTTGTAAACTTGTTTACATGTAGTACTATAAGTAGTTGACTTTTCACTCACTACTATACTTACTTTGGTTACAGTTGGTTTGTTGTCTTTCCAGCTGGGCTCCGAGATCTTGCCGAAGTGCAGATCCTTTTTCAGTCGGAGGCCCCGCATCAAGCCCTCAAACGTCATTGGTGAGCTCTCCGAGTATCCCTCCATAGCTTTGTCCTCCCTGTCAACCTTTTCCTTAACAACTTCCTTAGTCTCAGCTTGGGTCTCTTCAACTGCTGTTGCTTTTAGAAGGTTTTGGCTTGTACTCTTCTGCGTTTCTTTTAATCTTGTAGATAGAGCATTCTCAAATTTCTTTAGCAAACCTACAAATTATTAATTACATATTTAATATTACTTCTAATTGGTATTTATTTGTGTATCGGTAGTTAATAATACCTTTAAATAGTTAAAATGTAAAGACGTTTCATCTAAAAGTAAAGAACCAAAACTGAAAATTCACTTTGTACAGGCCTCAGCTCAGATCTTAAGTGGTGAAATTTAATGCACAGAAGCATAGCCGTCTCTATTGCTACGCCAATAGAGACGGCTATGTTTTTGTGCATTAAATTTCATGGCTCAAAATCCGTGCTGAAGCCTATAATATAATATGTAGGAAATAGGGCTATGATTTCTACAGATCTTGTAACTTTTTGAATAGTTAAAGTACTCACTTTCCCACTGTTCAGGAGTGGCAGGCTTTAGTTTCTGGACCAACTTTTCCATCTCAGCGCTCCAATTGGCCAGGGAGAGGTAGTGGCGGATCACCCGCCACTGGTTCCCGAGCGAAGACATACTTGATGATCTATTTACTTGTCGAGACTCCTAGGTTTATCTTGCACTCACTAAAAATACTGCTCTATTTTCAAGTATAAATAAATCACGATAGTTCGTACTATAATTATTTGGGCACGTAAAATTGATAAAGTACTTCTGCGCACTAAGTTTTATAAACTGTGTGTCCAATATCACTTCTTTCACTTCACTCACTGATCTACTGCATCAAATTACACGCTCAAAGTAAACTATTTAACGCAGAAAATACGTAAAACCTTGGCAAATACAACTAAATAAATAAATCGATGACAGCTTGCTCCGTTTCGAGTGACGTAAAAAATCAGACGATCAGTGCTACCAACATAGCGGCACAATAATAATAAATAAATCACTTGATGTTTATTTTTATGTTTTGTTTTTATCAGTTCGATAATATCTTTAGTTTCACTGACACAAATTCATTTAAGTCTTGAAAATTATATGTGGTACATAATAGGACAGAACTGTGACTGGTGTATTTAACAGGTAGCCACAATAATTTATACTGAAGTCAAAACATGTTTGCGAATTTTGCAGTCCTATTGAGAGAGCTAGAACGTAACTGATGCGTATATTTAGTTGGCTAAACGGGCGGCGCTCGCCACACCTCCCGTAAGCTTCAATGAAAACACTGCAAAATGTAAACAAACATCGTACGATATTGTTTTGAATTTGGTCCAATCCGCGTCATTATACCTACTTAACGAGTTGCTGTTTGATATATTTTATGCCAGGCCCAGACCATTATTTGTGAACTATAGTAGGTAGGTAGGTACCTAGGTATAGCAGCATCTAAATACGATTAGCTAAAATAATCTAAAATCTGCCAATTTTTTTTTAATTATACTTTACCGACTATCACTAAAGTATAAAATAATAGCACGAAAATTTATTATTATGATGTATCAACTTTAACAAGGAATGTAAATAATATTCGAGTACCAATTCACTTCCGCATGACCTAATTTGCGTGCAAAAAGTTTGCAAACTATAAATAAACACAGCCGTTCACCGCCGCCCCCTCGCCCGAGACTAGGCCATAGATAAATATTATGAGCGCACTGTTGCGCAGCATTGTCGTTCGTTTTGTTGTTACTTATCAAAAATCACGCGTACGTTCTGCAATTTGCATTTAGCTAAAGTGTTTTGACTCCGACGACGCACGAGCAAAGCACGCGCGGCCTCATTTAAACAAACACTTGTGTCAAAAACACAAACAGATCAGTCATATTGGACAGATCAGGTGTATGACAGTCAGAAATTCAGAATCGATTGATTGTAGTACCTAACCTAGGAATAGAAACATAACCGGCGCCAATAAAGAAAGAACCGAATATAAAGTTTTCGTGCTGTCTCAACCATACAACTAAAAATCAATGATAAACCGTTCGAAATGGCCTAATGGCACGATAGTTTGCCGTCATTTTAGATTCGTTTCTTTATTGGCACGGGTTATACACTTAGTTTGCAATAAAGAATTTGTATTTGTATTATAAGTAGTTTAATACACAGCACCTGTCTCGGACATCGTTATACATGTCACAAAAATACCCCTAATGCCGAATATGGTATAGGGACCATCAAACTGAACAACTTTTATCATGGGACCATTTCTAAAATCACAAAAAAAAAATCTGCTGTTTCATACATTTTGATATTTTCGATTTTAATTTTTGTATGAAACAGCTGATTCTTTTTTCGCACTTTCAGAGTTGGTCCCGAAGTAAAAGTTGATCAGTTTGATGATCCCTATATACTATATTCGACATTAGGGGTATTTTTGTAACATGTCGTATAATGCATAGTTATTATCGACAACAAACCTTGCAGAGTAAACAGTGAAGTTCGCCAACTCATTAGAACTTTAAAGAGTAAAAGGACGATCAAAACAAGATAGATGTGTGTAATAAATAAATAAAGTCGATCAACATGTTTTATTTTACAAACAACATCTTATATAAATATACAAAAGTTAAAACTGTTCACATAAAACAAATAAACAATATTTAGTCGCTTCCTTGACTGCCTTCGGTAGGACGGCGGCCACTCGAAGTGCAATACGGTCACAAGACGAATATCAGCGAGCATCTCGAGGGCTCAGATGAGACTTTTTTTAATGTACAACGGGCGGGATAGTGCTCGGCTTTCATCTCACCCGATGTTGAGTGTCAATAAGTGGCCGCATTACCAAATTTTATGTAGCTAACCGACGCACAAAAAATATTATCTTTGAAGAAATTTTAAACGTAAAAGAGAATAAATTAGTAGTTTTTTTAAAAAATCCTTGTAGCACAAGTCGACAGTCGGCGCACCCTTCAATCCTTGAACGTGGTCCGACAGTGTTCGTGGAGCGGTCGCACCACAGTACCGGCGACGCGCGCGTTGCGGCCGCACACGGCGGCGGGGTTGACGCGCGCGTTGTGCAGCTCCGCCACCTGCGTGCAGCACGCGGCCGCCGGGTCGCCCGACGTCGTCAACTTGCCGATCCTACACCACCAAAACTCATATTCAAACTACACCACAGAATAGTAAATAACCACATTTCCATTATCGTCGTTCTAATGTCAGTTTCGGTAAAAAATATATGTACGATGCGATTAATTTAACGATGTACGACTGAAGTGGCCGACTTCGGAGCGCTTGCGGTACGAAACGACGTATTTTAATCTGTAAAATTTACTCTTCGCCGTACGTTCTCGAGTGAAGTTTCGGTGGATCGTTGTCTATTGTCGATTTGATCGCATTGTATTTTATTATTTTTTGCAACATGTCAAGGTGTCCTTTCGTACTAGACGTAGGTTAGGCGTAGGCCGCGTAGGTCAGGAACCTATCCCACCGAACCTCTCGGCCGGGTGGGATCACGGGAGGCGGTCGTGGAGGGAGACGTTACGTCGAATGTTGCGGTCCCCTCCTGGCGAGTCCCACATACGAAAACCTACTCACACTCCACACTCACTGCGGGGGGGATGCGTCGATGCATTTTCTTCGGCATACATAAAAAGGTTAGGCATAGGTAGGTAGGTAGGTACGGGAAGGAAGCAGACTGATATTTACTTAGTTATTGTTAAAATAATTTATAAACATAACTACCAAAATTCATTGCCGGGGTGTGCGTTTCCATCCCAGGGGTAGGTCAGTACGAGCAACATCCCTTCGTGTTCGCCCTTTAGTTCAGAAGATGGCTGACGACTCTGTAGCTGAATCTTGATCCCGCCTGTCCATACAAAATATTAAATTCATTAAAATTTACAAGTCAAAAATCTAATTAAATTAATTGCAAACAAATTACATAATATATCGAGTTGAGATAAATAAAAAAATAAACAAAAATCATTTACTTCAGACTTTAATCAGTTTAAACAAAAACATCAATAATAATAGCAATCAATTAAATTACAAAAAATAATTTTAAAATATTTAAAATTAATTCAATTCATTACACAACTACAAGGTGTTACAAAAGTACCCCTAATGCCGAATATGGTAGATAGGGACCATCAAACTGAACAACTTTTAGTATGGGACCAACTCTGAAATCGCGAAAAAAAAATCAGCTGTTTCATACAAAAATTAGTTATGAAAATATCAAAATGTATGAAACAGCTGATTTTTTTTTCGCGATTTCAGAGTTGGTCCCATAGTAAAAGTTGTTCAGTTTGATGGTCCCTATCTACCATATTCGGCATTAGGGGTACTTTTGTAACATGTTGTATAATAAAAAAAACTAAAATTACAATAAAATATGATAATGTTATGGTGATATTTAAATTCATTTGTTAACAGTTGAAATAAAAACAATAACCAAACTTTTTGAAATTGGGTTAAAAATATTTAAATAAAATAAATATTTTATAATTACGGTTGGCAGAACTGATTTAGTTACTTTTTAAGTAGAAATTTACTTTTAACTCGAAGGACAATGGACTATACAGCCAAAATTAATGTAAAACTATAATGAACATAATTAAAAATGAAAAATTCAAATATGATTTAGGTTAAATCTAGACATTATGCTTAGATAGATTTACTATGGAAAATAAGTAACCTCTCGGATGAGCGTCGTTGTTGAGGAACAGTATTTTCGGCGCTTCTTCGCCTTCGTCTCCGCTGTTTTGTCTACTTGTTTTAAACAGAGCTGAAACCGGGACAAGTATAACATTCATCAAGCTAAATTAGTAATAATTCCCGAAAATTGCTAATGCGCCTGGCGGCCATTTATACTTAAGACCCTATGTTATTAAAAATAAATTAAATAATTTAAATATTAAATTACCTATTAAAATTTTCTTGTCACATGTCATTTTTAGTTTATGTTAATGTGACAAGGTTCCTGCACATTAGCAATTTGCGGAGTACTATCTACCTAACCTTTTAAAACATAGGTTTCATTACTACTCGGTTTTTGTACCATTTCGTCGGTTACTATTACTTAGTCTGGTCACGAACAAATGATAAAAAAGAAAAAATCTGGGTTTCTAAACTCGTTACAGATTGAGGCTCTCTAAATATTACCCCGGCCCATCGTCCGCCCCCCCCCCCCCCACCTTAAAGTAATTTCTCCTAAATTTAGGGTATTTTTTCACATTTAGGGTATAAAATTATTTAGGGTAATTTTGAGGGGAAAAATTCGAGTTATATTGTACGATTATAAGAAAAACCCACTGAAGAGTTTGACTGTTCAGTCATTAACTAACAACTAATTAAATATAGTAGGCGCTGGTTTTCGATATTTTAAAATCCTCGAGGTAAAATTGATAATCATTTATAAATTCAGGGGGTTCACTAGTTTTAGATAAGGAGGTTACATTTGGTGAGTGACAAGTACTGACCCTGCACATGTTTCCCGGGCGCGATATACGCCAAGTTGATGACGCCCACGTGGCGCACGCGGCCCGCCGCCAGCAGCGCGCGCGCGCGGCACAATGTTGCCAGCACGAATATGTCCACTTGATGCGGGGAAAACTTCCACACGCCTAGACCTGGAGTGGGGACCGATAACACTTGTTTGAAAAGGAAAACGACAAAATATCCTTCCAAAATACAGTGTGGCCAGATAAAAGGACACCAGTCCATTTTCATATGAACGAAGTAACGACTGGTGTCTTTTTATCTGGCCACACTGTATTTTGGCCAGATCACAGGATCTGATGACGGACATCCAGGGAGTGAACGGAGGAGATTCAGATCGCTATACACACCCGACTGATCTGATCGACATTCTAAGAGATATAAGGATATGTTTTAAAAAACCTCGAAATTAGCATTAAATGTATGGAAATCTTGAATCTGAAAACTCCGATCTTTATATCTCTTAGAATGTTAATTAGATCAGTCGGGTGTGTATTGCGAATCCTGAATCTCGTTCTCCTCCGTTCACTCTTCGGATCTCCATCCTCAGATCACAGTTAAGCCGATCCTCGGCGGAGAACCGAGGCTTCAAAGTTACCTCGTTTGTATGAAAATCGACTGGTGTCCTTAATTATCTGGCCACCACTGTATGTATAGGTAGGTAATGATATTCCTCTAACATGGAAACGTGTCCCCGTCGTACCCATCTTATTTCCGTGGTCGAGTCGAGTCGCCGTTCGTCACCGCCGAAACGATCTGAGCATTCAAACCTACCATAATACCTGAACATTTCACAAAAATCAACCTTATCGCGAGAATTAAGGTGCACTTTCATTCGTCGTCTGAAAAAAACGAAAGAGCATTTTAACGTTTCGGAATAAGGTTGATTTTTGTCATATTTTCAGGTATTTTGATAGGTTCGATCGAGGATGGCCGTACCCGTCGTCTCGGTGGTTCTAGCCAATTCTTAGATTTAAGTCTGAGTGCGTGTCTGCGGTTCCACCGCTGTTACTTTCCATAACACAAGTGCTTCATCTCCCTCTTAAGAACTGGAATATGTAACGTTGTCCAATATTAAAAATATACTCACGTACGGTACGGACAAACAGACACACCTACTAAAATATGTATACTGACCGGCTCCAATAATATTGAGGAAAGCCAGTTTTCCCGCGTCCATCGCCCTTCGGTCCGCCTCGAGCATGGCCGCGTCGAGCACGAGCTGCAGGCGGCGGCTGTACGCCGCGTTGTCGAACGCGGCCGCCCTCACGCGCGCCCAGCGGTTGGTAAATACGCGGCTCGTGGTGCACGGGACTATTGTGGCTGCTTGTAGCTCCGAGTGGAGTATGCTTGGAATCTGATCAAAAATGCACGTGTTACGACAAAACAGCCTAAGCCCGAATATGGCAGATAGGGTACGACGCATACGACCCCGGAATATATTATAAAACCAGACACGACACTTTAAAAAAAAAAAAATTGTGTGCCGATGGAAAACGCATTTACCCCGCAGGTGATCGAGAAGGGGGTATGTGGGACTCGCCAGAAGGGGACCGCAACATTCAACGTTGCGGCTCCCTCCACGACTGCCTCCCTCCACGAGGAAGGAATACCCACTGAAAACCACCAGCACTTACCCTCTCGCCGCAAAATGTGGCCAGCCGTGGGGCTGAGTGGTGAGGGGGTCCGAGGTGTGCATAGTGGCCCTGAGCCTTAATTGTGTTTTGCTTTTGTTCATCGATATATAAACAGTAGTCGTATGGTTTAAATCATATCAAACGATATCAAATATTGTAAAACCTTTTGAATATTAAAAAAACCGCATCGAATCGGCCCAGTCGTTTCCGAGAAAAATGGTAACAGACATACATACAGATATACATACAAACAATCTCTAAAAAAACAAAAAATATTCACTTCAAATAATAGCTCCACACAGCCGTAATGTTGGTTTTTTTAACGTCACTTATCTAAGGTAATAATAGTAGATTATGCAATAAGGGCTTAAAGTAATATATTATGTCCCGGGCGCTATATTGAACCCCGAGAACGAGGGACTTTATGGTTAGTTAAGGCTAGAATCCTGAGTACGAGGTCAAGATCGCCCAAGACAAATACACATTTAAGCCCGCGATGCATACTCTACTTATTATACTTTCTGCGAGGCAATGACTGTTATAAAGAAAGTACATCAGTATTTTTTTTTCATCTATTCCGTAGTGGTCAGTTCGACATGTGAATAAATCATTCTTGATGCACGGGTGAAAATGAATTTCGTAAAAGTTTACGTTTTCTTTTTTTAATTTGTATAGGCAGTGCAAAGAAAATGATAACATGCAGCCTAACTCAGAATAAAATCTCATTATTTTTTTTAAATAATAAATATTTGACAATATCACATACATTGCTCCGATTCCAAAGTAAGCAGCTAAAGTACTTGTGTTTTGGAAATCAGAGACAACGGTGGTATCACAAACACCCTGACCTGAGCCAATATAGAAAAGTTCGTTTTCTAAATTGACCCAGCCGGGGATCGAACCCGGGACCTCAGAGATGGCGACACCTTGAAAACCGGTGTACAAAGCCACTCGACCACGGAGGTCGTCAACATAGAACCTAACGAATAAAATCTCATTGCACCTTAACATTTTTGAAACCAACCTCGATCAAGCACGACTACATGAGTTGCATTCCAAATTCAAATCACATTATTCCCATGGGAAATATGACTTACTCTAGGAAAGGTTTGCATGACACATAATATGCCATTGACGACCAGGTAGTATAAAAAGAATATGACATATAAACATACAAAATACGCGCGAAAAACATAACCTTTTCCTTGCAGTCGGGTAAAAAAGAAAATAATCTTTATTCCAACCCTCTTCTTCTCACCTGATAGAAATCTGCCCACAACTGGCGCCACATCCGTTTCGCAATGTAGTCGCCGTCCTCGTCAGCTGTTCCGTATCCGTTCTCGCGCGTGTTCTGTTGTTCTGTGACGACGATGTCTTCGTACTCCATACGGTTCACGCGCTTAAACCGGGGGCCGATCAAACCTAGAGAATTATTATTTTTTAAGTTTTATTGTACTTACCACTTTTTAGCGTGATTATATACATATTTGTAAAGACAAGTAAGGTTAAACAGTCGCCTAGCGTATAGCGAAGTGTATGGAACGTTCTATAATGTTCGCAGCCTCGCTATGCACATTATACCTACAAGGAGCAATCTTATAAAAACGAGGCTATGATTGTCTCCATTACATCCTAACTAAATAATTATAAATAATATACGCGCTGTAATCCGTAAAATAGTAGATTATGCAACAAGGGCTTAAGTAGGAGCGAGGTAGTTAGACTGTGGGGCTGCAACGTTGAATGTTGCGGTCCCCTCCTGGCGAGCCCAACATACCCCCCTCTTGCTCACCTGCGGGAGGGGAAGCGCGTAAATGCGTTTTTCTTCGGCATAAAAAAAAAAAAGTTAGGCTGTGGGGCTGTAATGACTTACTTTAGGAAAGGTTTGCATGACATCTATATATACAACGTGTAACAGAAAGGGGGTATCAACCCAAAAGGGAAAAATAGTGTACCTTGTGTAGAATCTTTGTGCAAAATTTCAATGAAAAAAAACACCTTTGAAAATTATTAAAATTCTTACCATAATCCATTTTATTAATTTTTGCATGTATACAATTGTGGCACAACACTATTGAGGTCACTGTCCTTTAATCACATTTCGCTTCTATCACCATGTCCCCGCCCATTACATTATTCTCCTTGCGTATCCTGGTCGCCTGGTACTGGCGGCGCTCGCGCCTCTTGGATAGGTAGGAAAGTAGCACGCGCGCGCGGACCACGGCGCGGCGCGGCAAGCATCAAAGGATTTCGGCGGCATCGTCAGACGAGTCGGCAGCTTCATTCGCGATAACAAACAATAATGGTACTAAATCCTCTACTGTTAAGAGTAATTTTGCCATGGCAGTTTTTATTTTATTTTTAGGTTTATAATTAAATAGGTACCGATTTTTTTATTACGTCTAACTAATTAGGTGCCTACGTAGGTGTACATACTTGTTGTATTTAGGTTAGGTTAAAGGGGGTAAATTAAATTAAGTAGGTAATTCAAATAAATTAAGTGTGATACTTTAAAACCACTTAACTAATTATTAAACTTACTTACGTTTCAAAGATAGGGTTCGAAATGCCGTCCTTCCTGTTGTATGCACAGACCAGCTCGCCTGTAGCTAGACGCTCTGGTATTACGCAGCATCTCCGACGTCACAGCGTTGAATGCGTCGATTATGCGCTGCTTCATTAATTCTCTTGATGAACACTCAACGGCATAAACGATATTTTTAATGTAACCCCATAAAAAGAAGTCCAAAGGGGTGAGGTCTGGGGACCGCGCTGGCCAGGCAACGCGGCCTCCTCTTCCTATCCACGGAGGGAAGCGCGCGTTTAAATGGTTTCGCACTTCAGTCGCAAAGTGCGCCGGAGCACCGTCGTGCTGAAATATTAGGTTATTTCCCATGACGAGGTTAACGTAACCGTTACTCATCACCGTAACTCATCCTCCAGATCGTTTCTGAGGAACTCTAAATAATTTGCGCCATTCAGGTTTTGCTCCAAAAAATGTGGTCCCACGAGAACATCTCCGATGATACCAGCCCACACGTTGATCCTCCACTGATGCTGGAACGATGACTCGGATGATACATGGGGGTTTGTGTGCGACCAATAATGTTCATTGTGCACATTATTAATCCCCGCTCTTGTGAAAGATGCTTCATCTGTCCATAGAATTTTGGAGGCAAAATCAGGTGAGTTTTCGACCTGAGCTCGGTACCAGTCGCAAAACGACACGCGAGGTAAATAGTCAGCAGGAATCAGCTCCTGCGTGCGGCGATAGTGATATGGGTGCTGGCCATCTACGTGCAACACTCGCCAAACTTGCATGTGGTTAGCAGCCTCCAATGCCAGGGCAGCACGACGCGTACTGGTCCGTGGGTTATCATCGAAGTGCTCCAGTATGGCTTCTTCAAAATCCGGATCTTGGGTCGTCGGGCGGCCGCCAGTCGCGTTTGTTGGATGAAACGAGCCGGTTGAATACAAACGATTCACCAGGCGCCTGAAGCAACGCAATGAAAGCAGATGCCTACGTTCAGGTGCAGCTGGTCTACCTACTATGAACCTTTGATTATACAGATCCCGTGCTGCACTCAAGTTACCGTCAGTGGCACCCACACAAAGAATCATTTCATAATATTCCGGATTACTCAAAGACATTATCACGCAACTAAAAACCGATACTAGATGTCGAACTTGTTCACACTAAAGCGGGTAGAGAGCGACTGACTAATTAATTTGATTGTGCATGCAATGCAGCGGTCGTGCATGTTTTTTTCTACCGCTTCGGAATCCTAGCATCCTAGTACTTAGGGTAACTCTCCCAATTATTGTCATCACTACATATTATAAGTCTGCTGTCTGTCTTTCTGATCTCGGGAACGTGTGGAGGTTCTAGTTGAAATTAAAACCATCTACTCATGGCTACAGTCTCTTGAAACAGTGAAAAAATCAAACTTTTAGGTTAACTTAAAAAAAGATACGGCCATTTAAACCCTATTTCGACACTGGGAATCAAAATTCATGAGGTACTTCCCGTTAACCTAGAACTATGAAATTTGGCAAGTAATATCGTCGTACACTACAAGTACAGGTAAAAATCTAAAAACTTACGTTTGTAATAAATTGATTCATAGTCTTGAACAACTGGCATAAAGTTCGACCTCTTTTTGTGGAAAATTTCAATCAAATGCAATAACCCGTGAAACTTTAAAATGATCTACGAACCGACAAATGTGTGTATGGAATATCGTAGTCCCCTATTTCAACATATTTACCTATTCGTCATATGTTTGCCAAATATTAACAAGCACCAATAGCGAATACAAATAAAGTGCTAGCGTGATATACCTCTTGTCCATTGTTGAACAAGAGGTATCCCTCGCAGTTCCACAATTGGTCCGTATTGGGAATCAAACCTAGAACCTCACAATTTGTGAGCCGAATTTTAGAGGTTGTTGAAATACTTATTGAAAAAAAAAACCATTTATTTTTTACACTTTAATCTTTGCCATTTTTTGGCTCCCTTACCCTAGGGTCCCACCCCGCCGCCCATATTGCGGATGATATTTGATTGGTGATGTGGGCGGATCTTATTGATCGTAATTGGTTACCTATCGATTTGATATTGTTATTGGACAGGTAGGTGGGATTCAAGATTAGGGTTAAATTTTAAAATGGATGCATACCGCTTTCGAACTCATAATGCTCATGCATGTTTTCAACAATACTTACAATTATTCTTACGAAATTTCTGATAATGTATGGATTTGGGTCCGGTTGTGTAGTTCACGATTCGAAGGTTCAGGGTGTGATTCCCGAAGGGAACATTGTCTCGCAAACCTCATGTAGCAACAACTTTTCCGATAGTAGCTAATAATCCTACGTAGGATCAAAGGTCTGACGTGCTTTCCGAAGCATAATCATTTATTTTCTCGGAGAATCAGGCGATTCTGCTTCTTTCTTTGAACAAACTACAGCTTTTTAAGATTTATTAATTTTTGTGAAATCCGAGAGAACGAAATTTCACTCTTACATAAAATAAAATTTCGGATATACTCGTAATGTCCAGAACCCATTTCAATAATGTGTTCAATTACCAGGAGCACAGCTAGGAGTGAAAGGGGTGGTAACTATTCCAAAAGGAGCGGTCATAGGTCAATACTCCTTAACAGCTGATTGCTCGCTAGTGTTGTGCTAATTTAAATTGAATACATAAAGAATTGGAATTCAACTATCTATTAATAATTATAAAATGAACTTGGAAGGTTAAATGCTCAAGCATATGCTTTGTAGGCTGTGTCAGAATCGGTACACTTCGGGTTGATACCCCCTTTCCGTTACACGTTGTATAAAAGGGAAAATCACTCACTCACTCACTCACTGATCACGAAATCTCAGAAACTGCAAGTGTTAGGAGTCTCAAATTTTGCATAGGGGCTCCTTTTAAGGTGTAGGTGCTCACTAAGACGGGATTTTGCGAAATTCAATCCCTAAAGGGGTGAAACCGGGTGGTAAAGTTTGTATGGGAGAACGCGATTCCTTGGCCCGATTGACTTGGAATTTGGCATAGACATTCTTTCACAAAATTAATTGAACACGTGTTTCGTATTTTTTTAATATTTATTACCTAACAGGGTTAAAAAGTGATAAAAAGCTACTTTTGCTGTGATTGACTTCGACGTCGGAATTGAAACTTTTTTGTGCATTTGATTGATTAAATAAGAAAAATAAATATCATTTGTCATATCAACGTAGTATTACATTCTCTTTGGTCATTTCCCCTGAGAGTAGGTAGAATGCATTATCGCCATAGGCATTGAATAGTACCTATGGCGTTATGTTGACAGTGCTGTCATTTTTTCCTTATTGCGTTGTAATAAGGTGCAAAATTATTTCATCTAATTATCAGTTTAATTTTAAAAGAATACAATATTCGGTCAAGTCGCCTATACTATGACAATTAATAAAGCACAGGGACAAAGTTTAAGAGCGGCTGGTGTAGATCTGCGCAGTGATTGTTTCTCCCATGGCCAGCTCTAATGTAGCCTGCTCGAGAGTCAGCTCGCCGAATAGCCTTTTTATTTTGCAACCGGATAACATGACAAGAAATGTGGTAGGTATACAACATGTTACAAAAATACCCTTAATGCTGAATGTGGTATATAGGGACCATCAAACTGAACAACTTTTACTATTGGGACCAACTCTCAAATCGCGAAAAAAATCAGCTGTTTCATACATTTTGATATTTTCGATTTGAATTTTTGTATGAAACAGCTGATTTTTATTTCGCGATTTCAGAGTTGGTATTCGTCATTAGGGGTATTTTTGTGACATGTTGTATATTATAGAGAAGTATTGGATGATCGAGATTGATAATCCTGATAATGCACAACATATTTTTATTTAGAACTAGCTGCACCCGACATGCGTATTGCAATGCTCCGTTTTTTTAGCCAGGGACTTTCCCGGTCGTAAGCAGAACAACTCACCAGAGTTTCATCATAATCGGATCAATGGTTTAGGAGTCCCGTCGTCTGTACACTTAGATCTTATAAACTATGCATAAAAAAACCGCATCAAAATCGGTCCATAAGTTTGGGAGCTAGGTTGTCTCAGACAGACAGACACACACAAGTCAAACTTATAACACCCCTTGCGTATGTTGTGTACGTCGTATTTACATATAGTGGTGGCCACATAATTAAGGATACAAGTCGATTTTCATACAAACGAGGTAATTTTGAAGTCTTGGTTTTCCGCTAGGGATTGAACTAGCTGTGATCTGATGATGGCCATCCAGGGAGTGAATGGAAAAGATTAAGATAGCAATACACACCCAACTGATCTGGCCAGCATTCTAAGAGATGTAAGCATAAGAATTTTCAGTTGCAAGTTTTCATACATTTCTATACTATATTCGCGGTTTTTTTAAACACATCCTTACATCTCTAAAAATGCTGGTCAGATCACTTTGGTGTGTATAGAAATCTGGATCTCCTCTATTCACTCCTTGGATGGCCATCACCAGATCACCGCTCGGTCAATCCCTGGCGGAGAAGTAATGCTTAAAAGTTACTTCGTTTGTAAGAAAATCGACTAGCGTCCTTAATTTTGTGGCCACCATTATATATAGTTAGTTATCCTGTAGTATAGTCTAATAACGTCATACTCACCACATTAGTAACTACATTGTACCCGTGCGAAGCCGGGGCGGGCCACCAGTAATATATATGCCATTGACGAGCAGGTAGTATAAAAAATGTTTTATTTCCAGTTATTTGAATGATGTGATGTTTAGTGTTATGTTAGTTACCTATAATAACAGCTTCCCTCTCCACCCCGTCGGGCGCGGGCACGGCGGCGTTCCTCCTGGCGCCGTCGTTGATGCACTCCGTGTAACCGGAGACGCACACTAGCGCAGAGATCTTCATCTCGTCGTAGCTGAGGCAGCTGGACAGCACTAGCGGGGGCTTCTCGGAGTCTGTGCCCACTGACTCCCACCCGTCTGTGCTGTAACATGAAAAAAACGTGCTAAATGCGATTAATTTAACTATACAACTGAGTGACTTCAGAGCGCTTCGAAACAAAACGATGTATTTTAATCTGTAAAATTTTCTATTTCTTTGCCAAACATTCTCGAGTGAAGTTGCAGCGGATCTCTATCTATTGTCAATCTAATCGCATTTTGCATGAGAGGGCTGGGTTTACATTTAACTAAAATACAATTAATAAAAAAGCCGGAGTGGGGGGGGGGGGGGGGGGGGAGTTAAATTATCTCCAGAGCTCTTACCACGAGTGTGGGTCAGAGAGCGATAGGTGTGGCGTTAAGTGTGCGAGCGAGAAGTAAATATTAATGACACCATTTCTAATCACATTCTTTATCTGCGCGGGTTGTATATTGCGCGAACTATAATTTAAATTAATGAGTGCCCAAAACGTGAAGGTGAATACGGACCCTTTCTCCCCGGTGATCAGTTTGTACTGGTCTTGCGCCTTCATGAACGTGATGGCCCTCTTCTGCAGGATCCTGTCGATCAGCTGCGGGATACTCATGTCTCTGTACAGCGCCATCTCTATGGTAGAACCGTACTTCCTGAAATTGGCGATGGATGTCGCTGATCAATTTATTTTTGGTAAATCACAATAATCACGAAACATGTTTAACAGAGTTAATTTTCATCATATCAACGGTCCTCATCCCCATCCCCACTGCTGGGGGGATACATGCTTTATTATGGTAAGATGAAGAGAATCAGCCATAACCATAACCACGCGGGCTCAAAAACCCGTTCTTTCGATCTCCTTCATAATACAGAAGACATAGTCGTTAACACCCACCAATCCGCTTTGTGCCCACGTGGTGGGCTACCCACATTATGGCCCATGCTTGTAAGGAAGGACCTGTGCCCTATAATAAGTGGAGACATTAAAAATATTTATTTCCATAATAATGTTGATCATAAGATACAATGGGTTGGCTGGAGCTTCTTTTAAAGCTTTAAAGCCTGTGTTAAGAAGCCCCGTTCCTCCTTAATTATTATACATACCTACGTACAAAAAGGTATAACAAAAAAACCTTTTGTAGAGGAGGAAGTTAGCCATGAGCACCAGCACGCGCTCGTGGATGAGCGGGTACGTCGACGACGCGTTTCTTTTCAGTCTTTCCACCGGAGTGTTCACTTTGAGTTTCTCTAGTCTGGAAGCATACGGAACATTACTGATTTGTCATCATCATGAGAATTTAGGCCAATCTAGGCTCTTTTGAAGGCAGGTCAGTTTCGGAAAACCCTACGCGACGGACGAGAAATCGGCACGAAACTCAGCTAGGGCATTGCATTATGTATTCTGTTAGGGCTATTACTTATTGGTATTTTTCTCTCCCTATCTTTGTTATTATTTAAAAAGTAAAATATAAATAATATAGGTAAGTATGGGTCCCGGGTTCGATTCCCAGGAAGGGGTACATTTGTACACATTTTAGTTGGTAATGACGGGCTTTTTCAAGTCCGTCTGGCTAGCCACCACCATCTTAGCTAAGTTTGACGTCATAACAACAATTTGAAAACAATTTTTAAAGCAGTTCCGGCAGTTAGAGATAAAATAGCCGCAGTTCCTCAGGTGGTGACGATTCCGGGTGAAGTATGCGCTTACACTTTCGGCCTTATCGTCACATTATCATCAGTTGAGGTAAAGGCCAAGCACTATCCCGTTGTAGATAAAAAAAGTATTGTAATCACCGGACAGTTTGCACGGGGAAGGGAACCGGGAACCGGTTGCTGTTGTCTATGAGGTGCTGCAGCTCGAGCGGCTCGGGCGGCGTCGCGGCGCTGCACTCGGCCAGCAGCCGGCGCGCCTCCTCGCTCACTGGCGCCTCGGGCCAGGGGTCCTTACACCTGGACCAGTCATACATTAGAACTACAGCCGAACCATTAGCACCGGTTGCTGTTGTCAATGATCCACTGAACCAGTTTTAACAGTTTATTATGTAGGTACCTATTTGTATACTACAGCTGAGCCATTAGCACCGGTTGCCTAAAAGGTATTTATTTACTAACTACGTTCTATCTAATTATATGAATTTCGTTTCACCCAGTCTGACTCTTTGACACATCCTACTTCAAATAAGTGTGTATTAAGTCATGGATTCAGTTTAGTGGAGAACTACTTACCAAATAATAGAGTCCAGTTGTTTTTCAATTGCCGCCATTTCGAAGGATTCTATCTAAAATGATAAATACTTAGTTGTAACTTCAAAACTATTTAATTTGACTATGGGATAGCCTGTTAACCAAATTGTGACCAAACAGTAAAGCTTTAAAGTTAGACGACCTTATGTTTTTTTTTAAATATTAAGCGCCTTGCGGATTTTGCGAGCAATGACACCTAGCTATAGGAAGGTGATCAGTCAGTATTAAAATACGCAGGCGTCAGCTCATGTCAGAACGGTTTAGGTTAAGTACTTAATAAATGTATAATTGGTTAACCCTGTGCTTTTATCACCTAATCGAAAATAACCTAGTGCCTATAATCTATTTATTGACATGTACCCTACCGAAATTAGCAAACTTTGATGTTAACCTCTTAGACCTGTTTTTGTTTTCTAATCTAAGGTTAACCTATGACGTATGAGGAAAATAGGTAACGAAAAAAACCTGCGGAGGCGGCGCGGCGCGGCGGTGTGTTGTGATTGTGATGTGCGGTGGGATTTCCAATGTGTTCTTAACTATGGACACCTATGGACGCTTTAATAGGTAGGTACCCTACCTAGGTGGAAAACGTCATAATTTCACAATAATTAAATAAATGTCATCATTATACATAAAGTAACAGTATGTACCCAAGTTAAAAATCTATTCATCGAAGATTATTATGAGACAAATGCAATAATCTAGACTCTTTGATGAAAGTTATTAAGTTAAGCAAGTTCATATCATTAAGTTTATTAAGTATTCACCAATTAATGATGTAAGTAGGTAGACGCTATTTACGTGCAGGGTTCCGTCATTAACAAAACAATACACAAGTTTACACAAAAACACTAAATACGTTCCGTTTCACGCTGTCGATGTGGTGCCGCGTGCGGTTGTCAACAGCAGTGCTAGAACTGAGTCAATGAACTTGAAAGAACATTTTTATATGCCGCGAATATGAGTCACAGGGACGAAGGTGGATAAACATACGAAAATAGATTTTATCAGCATCGGAGTAAAAATCTATATTGTTTGTCTTAAACTATCGCAAATTCTGACACCAAATTTTTATTCGTTTGCTACTACAGTTCCTACACTACCCTTTGAGTAAGATTTTTAGGGCTTCTCCTGTCACTAGCATTATTTAGGAATCTTGTAGGGTTGTCTATTAGCACATAATAAAATAATAGTACCTAAGTACTCAATACATATAGGTATACTTAATATATTAATATATTATGTAGCTTACAATGATTCATAGATAAACTAGGCATGATAAGATAGCTAAAAACTCAACTTATAGGTAGGTACCAAAGATAAGTAGACCGGGAGGCTCTAGGTACCGCCGTACCGCCTACCGTAATGATATGACGTTAAAATAAATAAAAAATAAACAATGTTGACATGCCCCTATATTTTATAGACTGTTGCCACTGCCCTCTTTCAGTTATCGACGTCCCTAATAAACAGAACAAGTAAACAAATTGTGAATAGATGGATAGGTAGTGTCTCATTGGTCTGAGGGTAGTGTAATGTAAATGCAGTTGGTGAATTCCATAGATCCATAGCACTAGTAGTTAGTCCTCCCCTCCACACAGGAACTATAGTTGCAGAGATTACTAAATAGTTACTACTATTTGTCAACTATCCACTTGCTGGGACAAGCGGAAATAATCAGCATAGTCACCCATCACCTCACGCCCCCCGCCGGCGCCGTGCCGACCGCTTTGCTTTTGTATCACGCAAAAAGTTTATGGCGTAAAGGCCTTCGGCATTAGCAGACAAAACTTCAGACAGGTTCCCGGGCAGGGTGGTAGGGAGTCATTAGGCAAGTGAGAGGCGCTCGCGGTCGCACAGACGAGTAGTTACGACCACGTTACGACTGCGGCCGACCGCTACGCTACACACTCCGCACTTTCACCATTCATTAGTGTTCAAGAACTTGTGATTTGTGCCAAAATGATCGGATCTCTCAAATACTTGCTTCTGACGGTTAGTTGTATTTATTTTTAGTATAATTTAAATTGTTGTTGTTGTTGTGGAGTGTTGTGTAATCAGCGACTGCAGTGAAAGTATGTCTGGGTCAAAGGATGCGTGACATATTACAGGTTGAACATTAGATAAGTAGGTAGTTACCTAGATACGAGTCGAATGAAATCATAGGATTTTAAATATTGTGCTTATATATTTTAAAATGTATGTACAATATTTTTTTAAATATTAATAGTTAAATAAATAAATTCGGGACAACTCACGATAATTATTTAGTCCCAATCCCAAACAAAGCAATGAATATGAATGTTAGTTAATGTTAATGAACGTTCACCGCTGTTATGTTAATCTGAAATACGTTGTTGTTATTAACAAATTACTGCAGTTTCGAATAGTGATTATTTACATATAGGTATTATTATGTAATGGGAATAAGTGGAGTGCTTATTACATTATTAATCCTTAATATTATTAAATACCAACTAGTTTTTAAATATTTCAAAGGTAAAGGTAGGTACATATATAACTAACTACTTCAATATTCTCTACTTTTCTTTACCGTTGTTGCCTCAAACCAGTACACCAAAAAGTCTGTGATTATGGAAAACGGTTACCGCACAGAGCGTTGCCGATTTGCGGGATTTCTCTCGACTTCAGGAAATACAGGACGTAGTCGGGATTAGGTCGGGAATCGATTAAATTCTGGACTTTTCAAGTAATTTGAACGTATACATATAAATAAATCAAATATTAAAAAAAATATATATAATATTTGACAACATCACATACATTGCTCCGATTCCAAAGTAAGTAGCTAAAGCACTTGTGTTATGGAAATCAGAGTATAGAAAAGTTCGTTTTCTAAATTGACCCAACCGGGGATCGAACCAGAGATGGCGACACCTTGAAAACCGGTGTACAAAGCCACTCGACCACGGAGCTCGTCATTAAATGGTTTACGTTATTTTATTAGCAACATTACCTATACGATGTCTGATTCTTCAGTTTGAGACTCTCTCACCTTACCTTAGCTTGCGTTCGTTCGTTTCACTCGTTCAATTGTCCGATTATTTGTGAATTTGTTCAGTTGAGAAAACATACAATATTTTATTTTTTATTTTATTTTATTTATTTATTTAGAAAACCAACAGTGTTACAAAAATTACTTAACAATAATGTACATATACCAGTAAGACCAATTACAGGTTTCCTTTATATGTAATAATACTTTTTACAATTTATGACAAACAACGGCATAAAGAAAAAAAAAACATCCAAATTAAAACAAAATCAATAAAAGAGCACTATGCGTTTAATCTAGGTACTTATGATTGTGAATGTGCGTATATTTGTATGTCCGTATGTGAGAGCATGTGTGTGTGTGTGTGTGTGCGCGTGTGTTTGTTTGTGTGTGTGTGCGTGTGTGTGTGTGTGTTCGTCTTTGATTGTCTGTATAACTTTGTGTTTCTGTGTGCATTAGAGAATGTAACAACAAACCTACTTATAGTGCATATAATATTTAAAAAAAAAAAAAAAAGAAGGTAAGTTTCAGGCTGACGACGCAAGGCGGTAATTTTTTTATTTTTTTTTTTTATATCAATTTATTAAAACAAATAAGCACTTTACTTATTCTATTATTTGTGGAAACACTTTATTTGAATATCTATTTAACTAGCGGGATAAAACAGGGTTATTACATAGTTATATATATCTTTTCCCGAAAACGGGGTTTTCTGGCTTGTCATTCAGATATTATAGCCTTTCGTAATCGGCAACATTGTTACCGCATCACCACAACCACGACCCGTGCGTTGCGTCACTAGCACTACAAAGCAGTGAAGCCTTGATCTTAAAACAAAGGTGCAACAATATTTTAAATAGTAGGGATGCTACATCTATGACGCCTTTATTATAATAAACCTAAATAATTGAAAGGTTCCTCTCTCACTGTAATATTGAAGAACAGGTAGAGAAGCTTTTGTCATTCCCAAATTATACTGACGTCTGACGTGAACACACGTTTTCGAATACACCCCTCCTAGCGTGGCGATTTTAGAGTTAATTTTGAGAATCGGTTGCAGGACGTAGGTAGGCCTTTACTGACCGAACGAGCGCGAAGCCTCTCTGCTTCAGCTTGGGCAAAAATGCTTTCGTTGTCTGTCCGTCTGTTCTGGTCGCATTTCTCAACCGATTCTCGTGAAATTCTGTGAGCAGGTTCGATAATTTATATAAGTAGATGTTTTTTGTCGAGCAAGTATTTCAAATTTTTAAAATATCATGTACAACATACGAAATTGTAGGACCTTGCATGCTTCACTTCTTTTTAGTGCGGTATTACGTCCGTCTTTTTTTCAGGTCCGTGACAGCGTCATCTAGCTCCAAAGGCCCAAACTAAACAAAGCTTGTATATGGGTGCTTTTAGTATATACCTACTTGTTATACATACCTAGTAACACCCAGACCTGTCACAAATTAAAATTCATCAAAATAGGAGATATTATGTTAAAGCGAGGTTCGCAGCTCACAGAGCCACTAAGTGGTTTATTTATATATCCTTATTGTACAACAATACACAAAGTATGGTACAAGGGCGGACTTAATGCGAAAAGCATCCTCTACCACGTGCGGTTGGTCTACGTCTCACAACCGGACTAAAATGTATTTGTTATCTGTTACAGTTGTTACTGTTGGTGACGTTGTCTGCGAGGACGGAGAGCAGCCTGCCGCAGCCGCGCGCGCCAAACTTCCAATACTTCGAGAGGTAAGAATGTTCATAACACCCACAAAATCAAGACAACAAAAACTATAATAGAATTTCTCATCGACAGAGTGTGAACGTTGCATTCATTCACTATATTCTTATAGTTTGTATTCCGTGCTTCCCCGGCATTGCCGTGCTTACTTTAGTAGGAGTAATGCCTCTCACCCCTTGTATAGTCACACAATAGCTACTCTCTGTTGAACTATTTAAGTTTGACAATAAAAAGAAAGGGACAAAACACTGTAACTATACCTAACTCTGTTATACAATTAGTAAGGTTAAGGATGTGAGACTTTATCAGAGAGGGGACCACATTATCTGGGCCCTATAATATAAACGTGGCAATTTATCACCTGTCATGACAATTTCATATCAATTGCGTCAACCATTAGAAAATAAAACTACTCATAGCTACACCGCAATGTAAACCAAATTGTCATGACAATTGACAAATTGTCACGTGTCGTTATTAAAGAGGGCCCTGGTTTAAAGAAAAAAAAAAAACTTTAAAACCAGATAATGTGGATCTCTCCGATAAACCACTGATAAGTACCTTAGTAACGCGGGCATCGCAAACGTATGTACCTTTCGCAAAATGCACCCTTCACGTAATTACTAGTATTGACCTGACCAGTACCAATGGGAAGCAATTTCCGCCCTATACCTTCGCACAAACACCAACAGATGTTTCTTGTCCTCCAGGCCAAACTACCGGTACCCCTACTACGACGAGAACGGCAAGGGCAAGCTGTTGTACGGCTACGGGGGACCCGAGCTCTACCAGTACAAGGCCTTCTCGCCGCTAGAGGGCATCCACTGACGACCGGCAAAACATGTGATACTTATGTTCTTAGGGCCGACGAGGGCATCCACTGACAACACTGTACGACCAGCAAAACATGTGATACTTATGTTCTTAGGGCCGACGAGGGCATCCACTGACAACACTGTACGACCAGCAAAACATGTGATACTTATGTTCTTAGGGCCGACGAGGGCATCCACTGACAACACTGTACGACCAGCAAAACATGTGATACTTTTGTTCTTAGGGCCGACGAGGGCATCCACTGACAACACCATCAAGTGGACGGACAAAATAACTTTCTTAGGGTCTCTTTAACAGGTTCCGGATGGCACAGCTACCTACCTTTTGGTTCAATTTAAAAAATATAACAAACTTTCTATGAGGTCAGTCAGTCTATCTATCCAGTAAATTAATAGAAATTTTCAGGAACCTATGAAACTGGTACCTACGTATAACTTGTACTTTACATTTCGTTTGTTCGTACAGTGGTGAATTAACTAAGAAAATTGAAAATTTTAAACAACATTTTATTCAAGGTCCACTAACATCATAATTATTTGTCAGGATGACAATAAAATCCAAAGATACCCCATATTGCGTAAATAAAGATGCCTATAAGTAGATAAAGGTAAAGGGTGTTCAAAGGTATTAGTTTAGCTTTAGTACTTGAATGTTGTTTTATATAATAAATATTTTTTAAATAAGCTTTTTGCTTTTTTTATGTGGCTCCTCTTTTAGTTAGTAATACCCACAGACTTATTTATACTAACGTAAAGTATAACAAGTTTATGGTAGTAACTTACCTACATTTATTAGCAGATGCATCTCTAATAAAGGAACGGATTCTATTTATAAAAGAGAGGCAACTCAACATCCATTTGATCTATGAATTATAGGCAATAATACAAAACACGGTGAATAAAAAAAGTAGGTACTTTCTTAAGTATATGTAGGTAGAATTTTGACCCACCATCATACTTTGAAAAATAAAAAATACAAGCACATACCTTGACCATAGTTAAACTGTTATGTATTATTGCATTGCATAATCATTGAAGTGCTCAATATAGTCTCACTAATAATGCGCGCCAGAGCCTTGAACATGTGTTAGCACTGCAAACAGACTCATATATCACAAATATAGTTGGTAGGCTGCGCTATTTGCTGTGTGTGTAGATCATCTAAAGTGCGCACACACTTCCTTATTCCTGGCATTTAGTCAGCACCTGTTGTGACACCAACATCTCCAAAATGAAACCACAACTATACGTCACTGTTTTGTTACTGATCCTCAGTACTTGCGAGTGTGTGTATGTGTACTCTAGTTTCTGGGCTCCGCTATTCAACCCAAGGATACTGAACTACAGAGTGGATGCTACGTTTGACCCGGGAGCGGGGAAGAGGGATAGACAACATTATGAGAAGAATTACGGAGTTAGAGGTGAAAGACTGATACTTGATTTGGGAAATGGAAGGGGCCCTAGTGAAGTACCTTTGGATGAAGTAAGTACCTGACTGGATGACTGATGAATTAATGAACGAGCGAGGGCGAAGCGTCTCTGCTTTGGCTTGGGCAAAAATGCTTTTGTTTGTCTGTCCCGCTGTCCGTTTGTGGAGAACAAACAGACAGTGATCTAGAGATCCTAAAATTCAAAATTCATTTATTCAGTCTAGGCCATTAATTGGTTCCAAACCTGGGGGTAATTACCCCCGCGAGGGTAAAACGGCTATTTTATGGGGGTAACAGAGTTGGCACTTAGTACGAAAGAATAGAATAGAGAGTAAACAATGTAATTATTATTATTTTCGTACTTAAATAAAATAACACTAGGTACGTGGTATAGCGCTCTTCCGCGTTGCGTGTAGTGTGCGTGTATATTCACAAAATGCACCGTGATGTGTAGGCGGCGGGGTGAGGGGGCGAGTAGAAAGTGTGCGGGCGCCCCTCCCCCAAGTTAGGGGTAAAATCTGTTTCCCTACATAGGAAATATGGGTAACAATATTGAAAAGTTTAGGAACCACTGGTCTAAGCTGTAACAAGCACTTGTGAATGTCAAAGAAGCTATTCTATCGCATTTCTCAATCGATTCTCGTGAAATTTTGTGAGCAGGTTCGATAATTATATCGATTTTTTTGTCGAGCCAGTTCTTCAAAAAATTTCGACAAAAATCACCCATTTCGAGATATGTTCATATGCTAATATTAATTTTAGGATATTGGAAGCGAATTTTCGTAAATATAAATTTTTCCTCCAACACATTTCGGTTATGTTCAATTTTTTATTCTGTCAAACTTCCATATTAATAATTATTATAATCAACTATTTTTAGACATAATTGTAGTATACCTGGTATAATATGTACACATACAAAAGGTCTCACCCTACAGCAGCGCCACCAAGCGGGATAAATGTCATCCTGCCATTATAATAGCATCACATATTCTTATTTCTAGCTAGCTGTACCTCTACCTACTGGGTATATAACACAAGTTTTCTAACTTAGCCAGTGACCATGAGGCATTATTTATGATTATTTGTTTTGATGCAGCATCTATAGTATGTATTATTTAACAGTCATTGCATCATCTTGAGTATCTTTCCTATTACAGAACATCGGTGCTGTGAAGTTCTACTACACATACCCTGGGGCTCGACAGGATAACTCCATCAATGACAAGTGAATTATTTAACTGCCAATGTTAAATTGTAAAATATAGCATTAATTTTACTAAAAAAAATAAGTTGTGTAAGAAACCAACATTTCTTTTTATTATTTTATCACCAGCATTTTTGTACCAGATCTATTTATGCATAAAATGTGTCATGGTAGCTTTTGATAAGACAATACTGTAGCTTGTATTGTAAGTTTTTAAATGTATGATTGATTGCCTTGTCTTTGGTGTATGTTCTTGCTAGCTGTCCTTAAAAATAAATAAAACTCCTGATTTCAAGCTCTTGACATACAGATTGTATTTTATGAGCCTAAAAGTGGAATAGTTAGATACTTTGAATGGGAAAAAATCCAAAATATTTATTTACATTCAAATATCATTTTACAGTAGCGAGTGGCCAGTCTCCTTTTAAGCATAGAAATACTTGTACCAGAAGGCTCTTTTTATCATTCACTATAACATGAGAGTTATAATTAGAGATCGCATATTCAGATGCATAATTATAATCCGTGAGCAATGAGAATGGTATGTTAACTTTTGGAACTGAGATGTCACAGTCGGTAGCTCTATTTTAAATGCGAGATTTATATATTATTGTGTGATTAATTATTATAATTATTGAAAAAGGGTTTACTTTTTTTTATTAATTTTTACTTAAATAGATTCAGAACTTTTTTGCTAACTCTACTTCACTGCTTAACTGTCATTTTTTATTTACTTTGACAAGGTCCAATCCCATTCTAATAGCGCGTGGATTATACTTAAAGTTCAGATGTTGGTTATTATGGAAAGCACTTTTTTATGGAGAAAATCCCAAGATTCCGGCATTAACTATTTTAAGTGTATACTCCGTTTGATTTAATAAATAAACCTGATTTGACACAATTCCAGCTGGCTTGTTACAAACATAATTGGTTAGTTTAATATTTTAATTGTTTGCTTTTCCGTACTTTTATTGTTAGTGATTTTTGAAGAAGCAAACACAATCTTATTACGCTGTAACAAGGCCTATTAAACCTTATGGGAATATACACATTTTAAGAAGCGCTTCCATAATATGTTACTTCCATGATAATTGATTATAGGTAAATTTGCATTCGATTATCTGATCTTTAGTTATAATAAGTATATGAAGAACTAACTTTTTCAGTAAAATGTGATATATTTCATTCAAATAAAAGACATTGTAGAGTAAAACTTACTTTATTGTAGCTTAGAACCTAATGCCTGCCACCTCATCTCCGCTTTTGCGTGCTGATGTACAGGACGTTGTTCCCCCGGATGAATGCGTCGCCATATTTGTTCTTCAGTTGCCCATTCACATATTCTTCAGTTTGTTCCAGTGCTATGTTCATGTATCCGTCAAGACATGCTAATACTCCTGGAATAACATAGAATACACATTAAAAAAATAAGTGAACCTTTCCATCCATCCATCGACGGCATACAGCCATTGAATATTATCGATATTACAGCCATCAACGAAATAAGGTCGAAAATTGACAGAGAGTCAGGTTTTGGATAGATAAAACCTTTTTAAAACTGAGGTGCGTTCTATCGCTTCGCTCACCGTTCAGTGGCTTGCTTAATTATCCGTATTCCAAAATAGAAAACGAAAACTTTGTAATTAATGATATCTAAAGTTCTTTTAGGTTATAAAAACAACTCGATCGTTTCGTAGCTTGGTTGCAACTCAAACGAGTGAAACTTTAACAAAACAACTACCTACACCCAAAACTACGGAACGCACACCTGAGTAACATAACTTGCGACAACATAAATATAACCTCAAACGTGAAAAATGTTTAAACACACAAAAACGGAATTAATGCTCAAAATACAAATCACCAACAATTTTTTATGAGTAGTTTGATGAACAAATATAAATAATTACCTGTTGTTTGTATTTATTTACCTCGGTAATCAACACCGCTGTTTAATTTCACCACCACCGGTCGACCGTGAATTTGTTGAATAAAAGACGAGAGAGCTTCTTTTCTACTCATTGTTGCTTATCTACTTTAATTATCAGGAAAATTTCGATAAAACCTGGAATAAGAACAACATTTATATGATTTTTCTTGAATTTCTTGCTGAACAATAATCTATTAAAAATAATAAATTACAAACAGCCGCCCAGCCACCGCTCGCTCGTAAGGACGTGATGTGAACTGTCATGTCCAGGGTTGCCAGATGCCAGACTTTTTTTCTCGTACCAGAGATGCCAAATATCTCGTACTTTCAGTTCATAATCTCGTACAAGTATATTTTTTGTACAAAATCACAAAAAAAAACATAATTTTGACTATTTACGACTTGCGATTGGGGATGTCAAATAAAACTGATTCATATTATAATGATTTTACTTACATCTCTTTAAAAAAACAAATTATAACACCTTAAAGATGACATATATTTATGTACTACCTATCTACTTGTATTGTAGATAAAATTGTTATCGTTATTTAATTATATCTAATGTCAGGGATATTGGTAAAATCTTCTTTGTTTTTATATAGTTTTTCAGCTGTCATTCTGGAACACATTTCGTTACGAGGGTTCGAAATTTGAGTAAAATGCCGAAAATCAGTTGAACTTGAAAAACTTCAACCAGTAATGCGTAAAAATACCTACATTGCCCGCTCTACACGTCTTAGTTTGTAAAAAAGGGTTAAGATATCGATGTAAACATTAGTGCCATGGGGACAATAACAAATACCACAAAGCGGGGATTCCCCCTCAAAGACTAAGGCAAGACTCAAGTCCATTTAGTGATGTGGTAGTAAATCTAGTGATGTGCTAGGTCGATCGTTTGTAGCGTGGACATTTTTACTTCATTGATATATTTTTTGGTTAGGATACGTAGTGCAGCCAGTGAAAATTGATAAAATCTCGTACAAAAGTGTACGAGATTTTTATTATTCTCGTTTCTTGTACAGAGACTGTAAATCTCGTAACGGTACGAGAATTCTCGTACGTCTGGCAACGCTGGTCATGTCAGTCAAACAAATGTCAATATTGTCAAATGTCATCTCATCTGTCACTGTCAATGATGCCTTTGTTTACTTATTGCTGGTAAGGCAAAGAAATCTTTATCCATACATACATCATTAATATCGAGATAACCTTCTCACGAACTATCGATTTTCATTTACATTATGACGCCCTGTCTGTTTTCAGACACTATCTCTTTAAAGAAAGAATCAATAATAATAATATATTACTCGATATATATCATATTAGATTAAAATTAATGTAATTTACAGTTTTGTATGAAAAAAATAATTGGCATTTATTTTTTTAGTCTTTTGGATTTTTTATTTAATAAAACCCTAGACAAATAACTGTCTTAATTCGAATATCATCACAAGGGAAGCTCACTGTTCACCGGACTCTTGTTATAAAAGATACAAATGTAAAATCACAATTCCTTTATTCCAAGCATCTTATAACTAAAAAATATGACAGATTACCAACTAGTTTATGTACATTTTGTCAATTTTAGCTCTGTAGTACCTCTTTTGGTTCGAGAGAGGTCCAAATGTAGCCACTGTAGTTGTTGACTTCCCTGTCGATGAGCGGGTAGGGGCTGTTGGTGGCTTTGTAATAGTCAGACGGGGCATGCATCACAAACTCCATCACATCTAGTTTACGAGCTAACTCTTCCTCGGGGCCTAAAAACAACATAGAAACAAAGATTTTATAAGCTTTTTATTTGAGAAAAATGAAATATGGATGACCATATGAAGCCGGACAACAATGAAATATCTACTGTCACATTTTCCGTACCTAACGGATTAATCTGAAACAAAGATGTTACTATAGTTTCAAATGCTGGCCATACTTATGCTGAAAGCTAATAATTATTGCAGTGAATAAGTATTAAAAGTTGACAAGTGTGTCAATTATTGGTGTTATACTTTAATGTTGCTTCTACAACCAGAAATCTAATAAGTTGAATAATGGTAGTTCCCATACCTATAATGTAAGTAGCTGGGTCAAATCCCTTCTCCGGTGGTGGGCTGGCAGTAGTGGGCAGAAGCCAAGTGATGACCGCACTCTTCTCGCAGTACTGGTCTGTCATGAAGCCGCGGATTTGAGCATAGTAGGTGCCTCCCTCCACATCCACCATGGACACAATGTCACCTACTTGCATGTACATGCCCTATAAATCACAATAAGTATACAAATTATGTAGTTGTAACTTAAGTTTATTACACTTATTCTTCTAGTCCATTAAAAGATGTCCTAAATGGGTAGTAAAGTAAAAAAAGATTCAAACAATTTAAAAGTACTTACCTGTTGGTCTATTTGAAATATTTTTTTTCTATTTCTAGTGCATTCTTGTATTTATTTATGTACCTTGTAGAAAACGGAGTCACTGGTAACTACTGTAGCTGTGGCGGTGGGCGCTTTGACAGGCTGTCGTTTGAAGATGCTCCGGCGGCCACGACCGCGCGGCGCCGACGGCTTGGCGGGGGTCGGCGCTGGCGTCTTCGGCTTGTACCGAGTGGCGCGCGTACTTTTCCTAGTGCCTCTCCCCGTAGCTTTTGCTGGCGTAGACTCCCCTTCATTTTTCCCATTTTTACTGTCCGTGTCCTCCTTATCATCCTTTTTGTCATCGACTTCAGTTTTGATAGATGTTTCTGGCTTTATTTCCTTAGAAGCCGTGTTCGCTAAGTGACAATCGTTGCATATTTGCCCGTTGTCTCCGCTTCTCCAAAGCAGAGAGTCGTTAGCATTACACTGAACACACGTTGGTTTTGGCATTATAAATGCTTGGTACTATACCAAATAATTTAATGATCGAATTTTTCGTTTTTAATTTGTATTTTAAGAATTGTAAACTTGTAATTCTTCTTTTTATGTTTTGAAAGTAATTATTATTGTAAACAAACATCGAAAACGCAGACTAGAATGAAGATGAAGATGTCAGTCAATGTCACTCTGACTGAGTCACAGATGAATAAACTCTGATTTTTTTTTATTTGTTCCGAAGAACAGGCTAAGGTCTTAGACCATACTGCCTCGTCATTAGTTATATCTTTTTTCATAGGTAGAGTTTTTAAATGTTAATTCATTAGTTTATGTTAGTCCGTGAATAAAAGTCATAATTCGGTAGTAGTCAATCCAAAAATAAAGTAAAACAATAAAATATTCAAGCTAGCCTTAGAGCATTCTAGCAAAATTTCAAGTCAAAAACGTCAATTCAATGTGAATGGAAATGAAAGAAAAGTCATCCACCCTTATGTCAAAAAATCAAAATAATTAAAATTCGTCAGTTTTCAATAGGTACCTACCTAAACAAAACATACAAAATGAACAAAGAAAACAAAGAGAGTAATATTAAAACTATATTATTAGAAAAATACATTTAAATTTGCCCTACAGTACTTGTACTGAACTACTGAAAGATGTCATCATAGACTAGACCATAGAAACCATAGAAACAGCGAAAATGTTTTAAGTCTATGTCCGTAGTTTTTGGCGCCATTTTGTCGAGTTCGGTTTGGTCTCTATTTTAATTATTTTCAAATTGATTCATAGTGGATATTGTGTCTTAAAATTGGTGCAGTAATATGGTACAAGTGTCTACGCCACTGAACAATATGTGGGATAATTGAAATAGGCGCGATCTTGGTTGTGTGAAGCTGAGACTTTTATTGAAGTGGTGGCTTCCTCGGCAGAACTAACCGAGTAAACTGTCTTGATATACTTGGTGCCAAATGCTCCAAGCAGCATTGGAATGCGATGCACCCGCATTCTAATTAAAAATTAAACAATATCTACCACTGAACTATTTAACACTTGACACTGGCAAAAATTACTTCCAAGAGGAAAGTAGATTGCCATAACAAAAAAAGAAGAAGAAGATCTATTTATGCCACTGCCGCGCTGAGTTTAATAATAATATTTTTTAAACGCATTTTTAAGAAACTGTTCCATCGAAACATATTTTTGGAATCTGAATGGATTGTGGCTTTCTAATAATATTTATTTAAAGCCGATATCGACACTGGAAAAATATTTTTTTTGTAAAATTTTAGATTTTCAGCATTATAATTTTATTACGGTAATTATTATTTTACTATGTAAAGTGTTTTTTTTTATTTCAGTACCTAAATCACTTTACGACGTGTTTCCACTTCTATATTAAATTTTATTATACCTAAAAGCTACACTGCATGCCATAGATTCATGCGTTCTGCCGGATGGGACCATAATCTTAAATTTTTCGAGCTAACTAGCCGTACTAGTGTAATTATTTTACCTCACGCTTCATCGTCAGCGCGTTTGAATTTTGTATAGCGTTGATGAACTTTTGATGAAAAACCGTTCCTCCCCTTATCTCCGAAGTTCGTATAAAGAAAAATCTAATGAGGAAAAATATAATGATGTCCCTAAATAGCACACTTTTTCAGAAATCTTCAACAAAAATTACATTAGTTCCACTATCAGCCAAGAGACAGCGCTGTAGTGTATGAGTAGGTATACAACGTGTTACAAAAGTACCCCTAATGCCGAATATAGTAGATAGCGACCATCAAACTGAACAACTTTTACTATGGGACCAACTCTGAAATCGTGAAAAAAATTCAGCTGTTTCATACATTTTCATATTTTCAGAAACAGCTGATTTCAAAGTTGGTTTCATAGTAAAAGTTCAGTTTGATGATACCTATCTATCATATTAGGCATTAGGGGTAGGTACTTTTGTAACACCTTGTATATTATGTATGTGCGCGAGTCCAACTCGCTCTTGATCGGTTTTTTTTCCTACTAGGTATTGTATTGACCCACTAAATAAGGATTCTGTGATAATATTTTATTAGGTAGGTATTGAAAGTTATTTTTGTAGGTGGGTACTTATGTACCTAAATAGTTATTGGACTGTAGAATCTGAAAAAGATAAAAAATGGATGATAATTTGACAATCCCATTTATATTTTTGTGCAATTTGAGTTTTATTGTCGTCAATGCACAAAAATTCGTTTGGAGTGCAGTTCTGTTGCAGAATTACCTATCTCCTATTTCGCCAAAGCTCACATAAATCCATCGGCCGGACAACCGACGGTGCTGGACCTGTCAGGCGTGTGTTCGGCTCACGATTTATGTTGAGATTAGACAGTCACCTGCCAGCTGCCATGCATCACTGCGAAACTGGCTGTAGCATCAAATCAAATTGCATCGATCTCAGTAACCCTAGCACGAACATCTAACGAAAAGAAAATACTCGTAATTTCATTACATTCACTTTTCGGCGTTAGATGGCGTTGTCGGGGGTGTGATGTGCGAGGGCCAAGCGTGGTTTGATTCGATAATCGAATCGTGGGGACGAGTGGGTGTAATTGAAGAGTAATCTGTAATTTATTGATGAGTAGTTTTGTGAGCAATATAGTTTTAGTGTGCGTCTGCACTCGTTCTCGTGATGTATTGTTTTTCTTTCTTCTCCGAATAAATAACAAACTGTCAAGTACCACCATTTAGTTTTGAACTGCTAAGTAGAAACGACGCTGTATCTGCTGTAAGTTGCTGAGGTGTTGGGTACCGCACGGACCATCCGAAGCCTGATGCTGTAGCATCAGCTCAAGGTTTTCATGTCGTGGAAATAACTACCGACGGACGTCACAATCCCAACTAGCAAAATAATGTCATATAAACTTTAAGTTAACGTTTCTTATGCGACTTTAAGTGATTATATGACGGTCATATAAACATCAAGTTAACGTTTATAAAACGTCAAAAAGGCCCATTTTATAAAACTAAATGGTCATGTAGTAGTCCAGTAAAAGTCGTGAGACCGACTAAAACGTTTTATTAAATTTTTAATAAAAGGTTTAATAATATTAAGCTATGACATTTATAAAACATTTTTTCTCCATCCTAACTGTCAGTTTGTATTGTGCTCCAATTGTTCAACAACTTGAAATTTTAATATAGTATTGACATCAAAAGGTTATTACTTTTACAAAATATTGATAATTTAACATGAATAAGTAAATGTGGTATTAAGCACGTTTGGGACTAGTTTCTCATGGGAACTTTACTTTATCGGTAATGTATGTGACGATATGTACTATTTTCCTTAAGCCCTCTCGATATTCATGATTTTTCTGATGTATGAGAATATTATTTTCATATAAAATTAATCTTTAAGACTAGCCATTTTTAGTTTAGTTTTATATAGACTGCTATACAACTACTAAACAACAAAATAGTCATGTACATGTTTTGGTATGACTATTGATAATCTCCATGTTTTATCGCTAGGGTTCTCGAGGTAAATAAGTGAACCCCGTGGCAGAGTAGATTTATATTACAGAAATCTTATACATTACGAGATATGTATTTGTTAGGGCAGATTGTTGATACGTAAGAATAATCTTTCAAAATATTTCAGTAACTACTAGGTGGTTACTGAAAGATCTTGTAAAAAAAATTTGATGTATCGTTTTTGCTGATACTTATCTCTAAGCTTTAGCAAAAATGCACGTAATTTGTTAAGTTTTGTTACCTGCTAATAGGCACATTCAGCCACTGAGAAACCTACCCCCCGAAGATGTAGTAGGTTTGACTTCATGTGAATCTCAATGTTTTTAAACGAAAATTAATAACAATGTAGATTTTGATTACTTCTAGTATTAGAAAAAAATTCTCCGAAATACCTACGTTGAGTTACCTACTGAAAAAACAAAATTGTTCGCAAGGAAAAAATTAATAAGATTTCACTCTCATGGGTAAGTATAACGTAATAAAAAAAAGTCACCACGTTTACTAACTTTTAACCCACCAATATAAATGCAAGCTACAAAATTGTAATTTAACACTTACTTTCGAGATCTGGTGTATCTTTATCAAAAAGTGTTTGTACGGCACCTTTTGAACTTTCAGTGACACTTTCTTGACCAACACCAGTTGTTGAACAATGCGTCGATGAAGTACTAGCTGAATATTTAAGGGATTTATATGCCTTAAAAGGGTTATATTAAAGTTTTGTAAACACTGAAATGTTTTATAATAGTTAGGTTATCCACATTATATAAATTGTTATATTGCCGTTATATAAATGTTTTCCTTAAAACGATTTTGTCTTTTATATGACTTTTATCTAACCAAAACGTTTATAGGACTAAATTGATGTTAAGTAAACGTTTTCTATTATACCATTATATGATCGTCGTATAAGAAAGTTGGTAAAACGTTTAATGGACGTACCAATACGACTAATTCGGTATACAACTATTATGTAAAATCTCCAACTTCTATACGACTAATAAGTAATGGTAAAACGACTATAAAACATTTAAATGACTGGAAGTCATATAATTTCTGTATTATATAACCATTTTGCTAGTTGGATACACCCAACCCAATATAAGTCGGTCCTGTGAAATTTGATAAGACTGTGATTGTGCCATGGCCATCTCTGATTACCAAAACACATTTTAAAAGGAGCCTTTTCTACTCGTAGCTAGTTAAAAGTTTCTGAAAAGCGGAGACGTCGTCGTCAATTACTTTTTTAAAATTTTAAAACTTTTAACGAGCTACGTATTTACTCTGTGATACATTGATAAAATAAACGTTTGTTTTTACCTTTCTTTGTTAATTAATGTTTTATGTAGGTAGTCAAAATTCTAAGAATAAAGTTATTTTCCTGTACAGACTAGAACGTTTGATAACAGTAACTGGGCGTGAAGTAGTTTTAAGGGACAAACAATGAAAATCAAATATTTGTAAAACAATGATTTATTAAAAAATCGCACGAGTGTTAGGTGAATAAGTTAATTATCTTAGAAGGAATGTCGCAGATATGATTGCTCTTAAGTACTTAGTAATAACACAGTATATAAGCGCAATATGCTAGGGGCAGATCCACATTAAATCTTTACAAGAAAAAAATCTTTAACTTACTTTCAATTAAAAATACCTAAGTCAAACATGATTTTTTAAATAAAATTACTTCAGCACTACCACATGATATCTTTTGGATCTTCCCTTGGCTTATATGCTAGTTGGTAGGTACTTAAAATTAGTTTAACTGTAGTTACAGCTGAATCTTCGACCAAAATACAGCTTTATTTCAGCTTCAAAATACAATGTTTATAAATAATTAACAAAGGAATTGCCAATTTGAAAATAAAAATAAAAAGTGTTCTAAACTGAACACCATGAAACAAATTGCCATGGAAGTGAAATAAGCTCAAGAAATAAAACAAGTAGGCAAAATAAAAATTAATTTTCCTATTTCGCAATTGTTTAAAATGGCTAATCTTTATTATCATCTTGAGACTGCTCGATGCAGACACGAGTCAATATAAACACTAACATATTAGCCATTTTCCCTTTGCTTTTGTTTCTTAAGTTTCATTACGAAATACGAATAAGAACTAGTGGCTCCGTGAGCTGTAGACCTCGCGTTTGTGCGTTAAAAAGTAGCTCAAATTGGATGTTATTAAAAATTCATGTAATAGATGTCGCCACAAGTTTTTCAAAGCAGTACTAAGCGCTGTTTGGTATATTATTTGATATAATTGAAGTTAGATGGCGTTTCTACTTTTAATTTTTTTTCGATATGGGTGAATTTTTTTTATTCGATAGGTAAGATTGTAAATTATATTTAATTATCGAACCCTGCTCACACAATTTTACAAGAATCGGTTGAGAAGTAGAGGCGAGTCGAGTTGTAGAGGAGAACAGACGGACAGCCGGAAGGCCATACGAAATATTTTTGCCCAAGCTGAAGCAGAGACGCTTCGCTCGCGCTTCGCGCTCGCTCGGTCAAAAAGCAAAAGATATTTTTTAAAAGAGATTTGTTATGTGCCATGTCATTAGTGACATATTTCAATTAATAATTTCGGTCGGAAGCTGTCAATCGAGACGCAAGTTCATAATTAAGTTAACGGAAGCATATTTACAACATCACCACTATAATACTCCGAGTCATATTTCAAATACTGAAATTATAAGTAGTACTTACTAAGTACTGGCAAGATTTTAGTCATAGATGGACTGACTAAGTTAAGCATTTTACGAGTAGATACCATTAAGTTGTCAAAGTTATTCATTATTAAAATAGGTATAACTATTTGTGCTGTGCTTAATAAAAATTAAAGAAAAGAAGCCAAGTAAAAAGTAAAATTACATATAAGTAGATTGCGGCTTTAAGCCTATTCTTATTATGAATAAAATTATATTGAATTGTTTTTTTGATGTATTATCACAAGAAATATAAAGAATAAGAAGTAGAAGTAAATGCCAACTGTAGATATGAAGGTACTTGTTTTGTTTTCAACTTTTCAATTGTTTTATTTTTATTTTGTAAAACGTATTTTAATAATACAAACTATAAAGATTTATAGATATTCGAACATTAATAAGAATTATAACAAAAATATACAAAGTTACTGTGTGATTAACAGTTAAAAACATATAAAATACGTTTTAAAATTAATATTGTGTGACATAAAATAACATAAATAAATATAGAAAGATACGAGCATTAGTTTACTGGACGGTAACAATGGCATTGTCGTTTCAAAATGAGTTCTTTTCTTACATAAAAAAAGAATATCTATGGTTACTTATTTCCTGAAATTAATTTAAACTTAAGTCTTTCTAGAAAGCTTTGGAGAGCTTTAAATAGTTCAATCGACAAACGAGAATTTAAAAAATATCGTTACCAGAATCAATAAACATTTGAAATTAAAGATTTAAGCGTCGTTTACTGTGATCTCACTCATCTCAGCACTTAGCCTTAATAATTCATATCACTAATTCGGTTGTTAATTCATTTGGCAGATATTTTTAATGCCGTTTCAGCAAATACAGCAAAATATCTTAAGAAAATAAGAAGTTCGCATCAATATTGTTGGGTATATAATTTAGTGAGGTAAAAAGAAAAAATATAACACACGTTTGCAAACTAATTGTTTACCATCAGTTCCAAAGTGTTGAATGAAATAGCACGGAGTAACTGGGTGCAAAAGAAAAAAAACTTTGTAGTCACTTGTGCAGAAGTCCCTACACAGTCAGTTATTCACTCTATTAACTGGGAAGATCACTACACCATACACGGTAAGGTCAGTTGCAGACGTGCAGGTGTGGTGGCGGTGCAGGAGACGACGCACACTTTATCAGCAAGTAATTCATTACTACACTGGATACACATCACATTATTTATTTTATATTTCGGAAGACCAACAACAAACTTTATTAGAATAGGTAGCTAACATAACAATAATCGTAAGTCATTCCAGGTTCTTACCAATAGAAACAATTTACAATGCTAAGCACTTAATAAGTAGGTACATACCTATATAAAGGTACGCATTCCACAAGGTAGTTTAAATATTATCAGAAGTTCACTATTACTGGAATCACTACACAGTAAGGTCGGCTGCAGACGTGCAGGCGCGCGGCGGTGGTGCAGGTGCCGCAGGAGACGGCAACACCAGTGAAAGCAGACGGCGATCGGCTCGCACTACACTAGCAGTATTTCACTACTACACTGTTAACACTGGATGCACATCACACTATTTTATTTATATTTATTTATTAATTAAATAAACCGACAGCGTTACAATAATGAGTGGTTCAGTGTGATGGAGGGTGAGGTCAGTTGCAGAGGTTGCGGCGCGTGGTGGTGGTGCAGGTGTCGCAGGCGACGGCGCAGCACCACCGGAACCGGCAGCGGCACCGGCCCGCGCGCGCCGCCACCGCCGTGCTGTGCCCGCGCCCGCAGCACAGCTTCTCGCACCCGTCCTCACCTGACCACACACATACGATGCATCACATACCCATGCACATACACATACATAACGATCTATTACCCATTCATCCGCAAAATTCATCCGAATTATTTTCGTTCCCCATTCATCCGAGTTAATATGTCCCACTCATCCGAAAAATAAATATTAATAAATTGTTACCCATACATCCGAAAAAAGATTCCCCATTCATCCGGCATGTTAATTGTGTAACTCTAAACTGATAAAAAAATATATTTGATTAGGTACTGAAACATATAATTGTGTATAGAGACCAAAAAACAATACTTGTATTCCTAGAAAGGCGAATAGTACAAAAACTTATTGACTTGTTAAGTCATTATGTTACTTTTATTGTAAAGGAGGATGCCACAAAAAAACCCAGAGTCGATTAAAATAATTTATGTATGGTGAGGTAGACCAGACATGGTGTGTCCCAAATATGCAATTTGATTTCGCTTAAATAATCCCCAACATTTAAAAAAAGTTGCGAGAACGCGGGGTACTATTAGAACATAGTGCGATTGTTAAATACTAGTTGTTATTTTTTTACAGATTGTTAGCCTATCAACATTATGCAATAAAATCTTATTAATTCATGATAATCACCATTGAAATACGCAAAATATTTACCTAACGTCATAACAAAACTACTTACATGTTAAACACAAACGCACTATGTAGTAGGTAATAGTAGCCCGCGTTCTTACAACTTTTTTTTATGTTGGGGATTGTTTAGGCGAAATCAAATTGCATATTTGGGACATACTATGTCTGGACTTTTTCACCATACATAAATTATATTAATCGACTCTGGGTTTTTTTCTTTGATTTCGTGGCATTGTCTTTTTATATTTCACTTTTTCGTGCTACCTACTACATATTTAATTTGAACCAACAACTAATAAAAAATTAAATGTATTTTAAATTTTTGTTTTTGTTTTATTTGCCAACACTATTTATTATATTATTTCCTATATTTATTTTGTTAATTTCGTTTACCTACAAAATAAGCGGATGAGTGGGGCATACCTTCGTGTCTTCGGATGAAAAGGGAAATTGCTGTAGGTATTTCAATATTTATTGAAATTCATCCGGATGAATGGGTAATAGATCTACATAACTATAGCCCCTTGTCCTATTTGGTAAACAATCTTCATCCAACGCTTTATTGAAATATCATTTTTAAAATACATTTGTACGATACTATTTTTAATAAAAAAATAAAATGGTTTTCCACACACAGATTACGAAAGAAGTTGATAACTATAATGACAATTAAATATAATAGGACAACATATTTTTAAATAACGATTAAAGTTTAAAATACATATGACCATCAACCATTTTTAATGTCCCCACTGCTGGGGCACAGGCCTTATGAGAAGAAGTAGATAAGAAGAATGGGCCATGACGCACCACACGGGCCCAATGCGGATTGGTGGGTGCTAACAACTGCAATACATTTTTGGTCACCCATCCCATGAATAACCCTTGCGAAAGGTGCTTAACCTCCACAATAGATGGGCCAGGAGCTATACCACTGCGCCACCGAGCTCCTCAAAATACGTATAGCAACTGTCAAACACTGTTTACTAAATAAGACAAGTAAGAATAAACAGACTAGCTATAATCGGATTCCACCACGGTTCCTCACAGCTAATCGCAAATGACACCAGCGGACACCCAACCGCTATCGATGGTTTTGATTGGTTAGAATACGTCAGAAATGACATTCGACTTTTGTCGGGCTTGCAGTACAAGTACTCGTACTGCGGTAAGTATGGTATATTATAGTAGTGTACACCTGCAATCTATTGGTGTTACCTTTAGAGGTGACGTTGCATTGTCGTCCCTTGGTACCGGGCGTGCCGGCGGCGGCGTCGGGCTCGCAGTACGAGGGCGACGGCTGCAGGTACACCAGCTCCGACTTGCGCGGCGGACGACCCGACCCGCCGCCGCGCGACCTGGACAACCATACAATCAGTGTGACAAGTGGAAGACGTTTGAAGGAAAGTACAGGCTAGTCCATGGTCCGAGTGGGTATGTCTCGTCTGGCCGGAAACTTTGACCTTGACGAACTTTGCGCGGCGGTACTTGTCGGGTAGCTGCCTCTGTTAGCACGTGATAACTGACTTCCTCCGTTGTAGTTGCAGACGGTAGCGTTGGCCTCGGTTGATGCGAACGGTAGGGCTGAATGACGTAAGGACAGATGATGGGGTGTCTGACCTTCGAAGTAGCTGTAGAGACGGGAGCAGCGGCGGCGCATGAGGCGGTCGGTATGGCGCTCGTCGGGCGCGGTCGGGCGGCGCGACGAGCCTCGCGCGCCGGTACTTGTCCGCGAGCGCGGCGCCGACGGCCGGGAAGGGCGCCAGCGCGCGCCAGCAGGTGCGGACCGCGCACGAACCGGACACGCCGTGGCACTTGCACTCGCTGCGGACCATGTCCTTCACCAACTATGAAACAAGTTTTTATGAACCATTTACCCCACCACCCCACTGTTGGGCCACTGGTCTTTTTTATGTTTGGATAGAGAGGATGGGTCGAAATTGTGAATTATCTCTCTGTGGTGCACTCCGAAGAAGCTTTGTGGTACTTTTTATAGCTTAAACAATATTTCTTAGCCTATCGTTTAGTTTAATGGAGATTTTTTGCGAAACTTTTAGCAGTGTTTAGTGGCGTGGCGGGACCACCGGCGCTCGCGCACATGGTAATGAGGCGCGCGGATGGTAATGAGACCGCGACAAAAAACGAAGGAGACCGCGAGCGACCTGAACTGAAGAGATAGTATTTATTTTATGCTGCAGGACACACTACTACTGTGGAGTGGAGCTGCTGTTGTTTACTTTAGACGTTATGGGCAGATCAGACACGAACACGCATTAAATGCCTGACTGTAGATTTGAGTGCCAAGATTGAACAAAAATCATGAACCTAGTGCCCTGATTAAATGTGAGTTGACTTAGTTTAAATATAACGATTTTAGTTAAAAGTCGAAACAAATTTAAAACTTCAGGACATAATCAAATGTTTGTCATATTTTATACCTACTGACTGGTTGAACTGAACAAGTGATCGACTACCTACATGTGTAAGTTATCCTCATCAAGGCGAAAGGAAACGAAAGAAACATAATGAAGCCATGGTGTCAAAGTGGGGCTACCTACGCCATATCGAATACCAAATGATCGAAAATCAAAATATCGAACACTATTCATCGAACGGTCATAAAATCGAACGTTCAAAATATGGAATTTACAAATTGTCTAAGCATTTATTATTCCAAAGACAGGTAAAAAATGCTGCCTTCGTCGATATAGTACACTTTAATATACGAAATGCATAACAATATACAAGTGTTACAAAAATACCCCTAATGCCGAATATGGTATATAGGGACCATCAAACTGATCAACTTTTACTATAGAACCAACTCTGAAATCGCGAAAAAAAAATCAGCTGTTTCATACATTTTGATATTTTCGATTTTAATTTTTGTATGAAACAGCTGATTTTTTTTTCGCGATTTCAGAGTTGGCCCCATAGTAAAAGTTGTTCAGTTTGATGGTCCCTATATACCATATTGGGCATTAGGGGTATTTTTGTAACACCTTGTATAAACATTCTAATCAGGTCGAAGTTAACATGATACTGAAAGTCGACAGCCTCAAACATTGGATCTCATTGGTCGTAAATTAAAAATATTGCTTTTCGAGACGCCTCCACTTTTACTTGTTCTTGCAGAACAAAAAATGGTAAAACAAAACGATAATAAGTCGGTTGGCAAATAACACGACGGGAGAGTAATGGGAGTGAGCATGAGCGCGAACTAAAGATACAAATGATATACTTAGTTCGTTCGTTCCTATTAGTTTTGCTAAATAAAAAAACAAAGGATTTGTAAAAATACTTTGTAATTTTTAATGTGATGTGCACTCAGTACGTGTTGCAAAGTCGGATAATTTCAGAAGATTCCATAGCACAAAAGGATTAAAGTTAAAATTATCATTCGCTGCTGTATGTGCTTAAATAAAACACAAAGTTTGAATTTATGGCATAGTATAACCTAAACGAATATTATTGTGAAAATCTGTCTTTTTCCCTCACGAGCAAAAAATGTAAATTAATTTTAAAATCAATTTTCGTAAGATTTCCTTCACTTCCGGTCCGGTAATTTGACAAAGCTAAATGAAAAGACCTCCAAACTTTCGATGAAAAGACACCAAGAATGTATGTAATTATGTTTTTCTTTCCAATGTAACCCAACACGTTTACTAATGTGTCCGTAAGTGGCGATCATTACCGGCGTTTCAACGATTGGTAATGTCGGGGTTTAAGGCCGCGTTCCCACGGCGCGGCAATTAGGGCCGATTCAGAGGCCGCGGGTGGTGCGGGTTTCTGTAATTTCGTCGCGTTTGCATGCTGATGAGGAGATTTCTTCTTATTATAATTATAAGTACTGGTAAGTCCAATTGATGGTGCGGTTCGTTATAATTTATGCCACTGAGATAATTTCTTTCAACGATTTGATTAACAGTATGGTTTTAAATAAATTGTATAGTGGAACGGAAAGAAGACGTATTAAAAATGAACAGGCTGGACGCTGGTTGATTTTTACATTATCTGATCTCAATGGTTCCATCGATTTATGGATATAAAAATACCAAATTGATAAAAATGAATTAGTATAAAAAGGGATTAGGGAATCTTTCAAAGTGAATTGCATAATTGAACGTTTCTACTTATACAAGGTGTTACAAAAGTACCCCTAATGCCGAATATGGTAGATAGGAACCATTAAACTAAACAACTTTTACTATGGGACCAACCCTGAAATCGCGAAAAAAAAATCAGCTGTTTCATACATTTTGATATTTTCGATTTTAATTTTTGTATGAAACAGCTGATTTTTTTTCGCGATTTCAGAGTTGGTCCCATAGTAAAAGTTGTTCAGTTTGATGGTCCCTATCTACCATATTCGGCATTAGGGGTACTTTTGTAACACCTTGTATAACTTCCAAATGGCGGAACAGATTTAAATGTGTGGGGTAGTGATAGAATCCTTACATCATCCCAAGTGCACTGGTTATAGATAAAAAAAAATATTGAAGAGATTTTATTTTTACTAACCGACAGTCGATACGTACTTTCAAAAGATCGATTTCGCGCAAGTTTCTATAGTTCTCAGAAACAGTCGCAACTTGCCCGAAGCGCCTCATGGATGCTCCTCTCATCTCCATTAGCCGTTATGGTGATTAGCCCGCAAGCTCGTGTATGTGTGACTGATGAATTTATGTGATGTGGGAAGAAAAAGTTTACGACGATCTAATTTGCTTTCCGAAGTTTTTTGAGATTTCGAACTTTGACTTGAATTTTATTTGCGTAGAAGAAAATTGTTTTAGCTGTAAAATCTTCTGTGAAAGAAATGCGATGTTTAGAAAGATGTTTGTGATGGGACTCAATTCTATTAAAATATTTGGGTTATTCCCTGAGAATCCCATTCGAGCGATTGTAGTGTCACGTAGTATGTTAAAAGTTGTGCGTAATTTAGTTCGCAAGTGTAATTTAGTGTCTTTAATTGCTATTAGTGATTGGCTATCTACGTTATATCTTTGTTACTGTTTGTTGCTGTTGGTCTACCTAGAAGTAAATAAAAAAAAAGTGTGTGCGCTGTAGTCGGCGTGAAGTGCAGTAACTGCAGTACCTCGCTCACCTTCCTGCCGACGCGGTTGTTGTGGAGGTTCATCGCGGCGCGCGCGTCCGCCTCGAGCTCGCGCGCGTCCAGCCAGCGGCGGGCGAACCGCGCCGCCCACGCCGCCTCGACGCACCCGCCCCACTGCCACTCCGACACAGACGTCACGCGCCGTCTGACAACACCATTACAAGTGCATTACAGCGTACAACATCATCATACCTTTTTTTTTGTATGCCGAAGAAAAACTTCTTTACGCGTTTCCCCTCTCGCAGGTGAGCGAGAGGGGGGTATGTGAGGCTCGCCAGGAGGGGACCGCAACATTCAACGTTGCGGCTCCCTCCACGACTGCCTCCCGTGGTTCGGTGGGATCTCGGAAGGAGGGAATACCCACTAAAAACTCCGGCACTTACCCACTCGCCACCAGACGGTCATTTGGGGGGCCATGGGTGCTAATCACCCAACTGACCTGGTGGCACGCCCGGCTTCCCGGGCCTCCTCGCTCCTACCTACCAGTCCAAAGACCTAGTATAAAAAAGGACGAGGCAAGGTGCGAGGCAAAGTACGTGACAAAAATGAGCCTGTGACCCCATACCTGCCGTTGGTGCAGGAGCAGGCGGGCAGGTCGCCGCGCGCGCAGGCGGCGCCCAGCGCGTGCGTCGCGCCCGCCGCCGCGATCGCGTACGTAAACGCCGCCTCCTTCGTAGCTGGAACACAGTACCAAAGTGTTATTACACATTTATCATCGTTAATAATTTTATCATATCGGCCGCACGGCATCTACTGCTGGGTATAAACAAGACTTCCCCAAGAATCTCCACAACGCGCAACCGGTCCTACGCTGCTCGCATCCGGCGGCTTCCCGCGATCTTTACCAGATTTATATGGAAGGTTATTTCTTTAGGAACTCAAATGCGCAGTGGTTGTGGATTTTTCCAGCGATTGCAGAAGTTAAGTAACTATCGTAGGAGTTGGTCATGGGATGAGTGACCTAAACTTTATTATCGTAACCCCAGCAGTGGGGACATAAAAAATACTTTTGCAGAGAAAATAAAAGTACGCGCTGTTATTCGACAAACATTGCAATGTATTCAAACATGGTTTTCCTCATTCAGGGAAAAATTCAGGACTTGTGAGAGACGACGTCGCCAAAGCGAAAGTTTAGTCACTTTACCATGTTTCCAATATCAACTGATATAAGTATTTTAAATAATATAATACCTACGTTTCAAATCTGTTGGTCGATGAGAAAGTTCGGATGGTTTGTTATGACTTTACAGTATCAACCCTTTCATAAGTTTTTCAATTTGCAGACAATCAAGAAAAAATTGCAATCTTTTGATATGAGAACGCACATTCTAACTCACCAACTCACACAATGAAGGGTTAGCCCGAAGACTCCGGCAAACAGTGAGCTCCCCATACAAACGATACCAAAATGATTAGCAATTTGAGCATAATTAACTGTTCTTGTGATGTTACTCGGATTAAGACAATATATTTTGTCTAGGGTTCTATTAAATAAAAAAATATATATCAAACCAAATAAAAATTATTTTGTATGAAACAATGTACTTAATTGGCTTTTATTTTGAATTGGGTTAGTATTTTTATTTGATAGAATCCTAGGCACCTATCTTAATCCGAATAACATCACAAGAAGAGTTAATATGCTAAAATTGCTAATCATTTTGGTATTACGTTTGTATGGGCAGCTCACTGTTCGCCGGACTCTTAATTATAAAGACACAGACTAACCCTTCATTGTAGTTTACATTCCAAATCTGCAAACGATAAACTAACTGCAAGGACTCGCGCGCAATCAGCGCCGTCTGTAATCAACAAGCGCAGTAACTCTATGCGGCGAGCTGGTTCCTGGCTGATAGCGCGGGCTTACAAATATCCGAGGAGATTGCGCTATCGCGGGATTATTACTGAACAACAAACAACAAGTTTATTGTTTATTAAAAGTTTATTGATTAAGCACAAAAACAAAACAAAATTAAACGAAATAAAATTAGACAGAAACTATCAGCATGACGCCATAAGAGCTTGACCCAGACGTATTATTAAATTCACGAATTTTCCTGAAAAAGTACCTAAACCCTCAGAAAACTGTTTTTTATTGTAATTGGATAACTTCTATTAAAGTAATTTACAAACTTTGGATTTAAATGCTTATGTCTTATCTACAACGTAACACTGGGCCCTATTTAATAAACGTGACTTTGTCACTTGTCATGACAATTTTATATCCATTGCGTCAACTAATTTGAAAATAAAATAAACTACTTATAGCTACACCGCAATGTAAGCCAAATTGTCATGACAATTGACAAATTGTCACATTGTCACGGTATTAAATAGGATCCAGAAAGGACCGCAATGCTGTACCACTGGTCGTCAAAAGTTTATGTCATAGATAATCTCTCATTATCTCTGTACTTCCTGAAGCGTCCACTATCAGCTCAAGCCACGATCTGTCACGACGGCGGGATGAGGGTTGTCGCTCGGTGTCGCGATACCGACACGCTAATAACTCAATTAGTATCGATACCGCCCGCTACCACGGACACTAGCTAGTGGAACGCGATAGTTTGGCGATATGTCACGTTTGCTTCACTATCGCTTCGCTATCAATGCTAACGATCAATGATTTTTATTTGTCAAGTCAACAGTCCGGGTTATTTGAAAATTACTTATTTTCTAAATAATTAAAGTTTTATAAAATACCAAATAATATACTAGAAAAAATAAGACTCGCATCAGATCATGTTCTCGGACGGGAATCGAACCCGCGACCTTTGGATATCCGGTCCAATGCTCTGACCGCTGAGCTACCGAGTCACAGTGACTTGGTATTATATAAAAATAGCATAGTGAATGCTAAAATCTCAAAAGTTTTATAATTTTCATAAAATCATTTGGTTCAACTTTGTATCCAGCTCAATTGAATACTTGCACATATAAAAATAATACAATCAACGTTCACACTTCACTCTTAATAAGTTGTAAATACGCATTTCTTTATCCCCCAATAAAACTTAATAAACAAACAACCGTGTTTATTGGTACAACAAACAAACTATATAAACAAGCCCTCGGTTTACAACGATCAAATTAATGTACCGCTCCAGCGATCTCCACCTGCTGCTGGCATCGCCATAAAGCATCAATGTAAAGCGATCGAGATTCATTCGGGACTCGACCGGCGGTATCGGCTAAAAATATTGAAGTTCATGTTAACTGTGTTTTGACAGATGTATGTGATACATTGCTACTTTTCTTTGGTAAGATTTTATTTGTGCCAGAACGAAGTAGCAATGTATCACATAAATCTGTCAAAACACAGTTAACATGAACTTCAATGTTTTTAGCCGATAGAACCCCAGTGACGAACGACGGAACATGCTATGTATACGCGACGTCTGACGTCAGCGTATAATACATTTCATACGCCGACGTCAGCGTTTGAAAGAGATCATACATTTCTGAAGGAATATCAACTGGTGAATGAAATAAAACCGTACGATTGTGAAAATGCACAAGCGTATATTATTGTACTTTTTTTTATCAACCATTTAGCGGAAACAAGAAGTGACCACAGATACAGTCACAATATCAAGGAGATGGTGTGATGGTGTGGCCATCATAAGCTACAGATTAAAACTAATATTGTTTGCGTTCAAAGAGTACTTCTGTAATATTTCCTATATTACAGAAGTAATATAGGAAATATTAACCGAGACGGCTACCCCCATGACCGCCTCCCGTGACCCCGCACCTAGTGGTTAGTGAAGGAATCTATACTCGTAGCACGAAAAGCTATCGAGAAAAAAACGCGCGTAAAAAAGCGAAATTAAATTTCTTATAGATAATTTACTCCATCGATAAATTTTACGAGCGTTTTTTCGTGCTAGGGGTACTAGGTAGGAGGCCTACTCCGACTGCCACTCATCTGTAGTTTTGGGCGGTCAGCAATGTTCTTAAAACTTCGGGCTAAGCTAACTAACTATTGCTCTTTCTTGTTTTGTAACAACCTTTTCAACCGTCGGTGTGAGTTTATTAGGATCACAGATAATGTAATACTATACTAATTAGGATGTCGACGGAAAACTTTTATCTAACTATATGTAGCGGTCTTAAAAAATCTGCCTTCAATGCAATTTATCTAAAAACAAGCGAGTCGAAAAAGTCTACTGCTACAGTAATAATTATTTTGTACCTTGGCGCATTTATTGAAATCTACAGTTTTCACTTCGGTACTAGTTTTCCTTTACAACTTTATGACATCACCTTATGAGTGCATAAATATGGAGGATGGGCCATAACCCACCAAGCGGGCCCAATGTTTGGTGGGTGTTAAGTCTGCAAATGCAGCCGGGACCAACGGCTTAACGTGCCTTCCGAAGCACGGAGGAGCTCGAGATTTTTAGTCACCCATCCCATGGCCGACCCTTGCGAAAGTTGCTTAACCACCGCAATCGCTGGGCCAGGCGCTAAACCACTGCTCCATCAGCTCCTCAACAGCTTTGTAATACCTATATACAAATACAATTTAGTCTGGTTGTCAAAACGTATAACTTATTGAGTCTTTAGGCATAATTAATAGAATAATGGTACTTTAATATTAAAATATAACAATATGTTACATTGTGGCGACATAAATTAAAGATAAACGATCGAGATAGCGTCTTCGAACGGAACTTCACTAAATAATGTGGTATTTACACGGATTGACTTCGCAGGCCACTTGCTGGTCGAATTTAGTCAATTAGCGTTTATTTTCGACAATCACTTGTCAAATCTAAACGCAATCTGAGTGATTTAATTTAACAAGCGATTGTCGATAAAAAGCGCTAGTTCTCTAAAATCGACCAGCAAGTCGCCTGCCAAGTCGACCCGTGTAAATACCACATAAATGCACAGAAATTATTTAAATATTTCCTTCGTCAGTAAATCACATATTTTTATTGATATTAGAAGAATAACTTCTTATAATGACTAATCGTCAAGCTATTTAAATTAATGTCCGGAGTTAATGGTCGTGTGCTAATAATTTGAAATACCTATAAGCATTTATGATAATTTTGTAATTAATAGATTTGGTTCGAGTAGTGATTGATTTGTTTTTTAAGCTGTACTCTAGTGCGTTTTTCTTACTTCTCGTATTCAATAAACAAAGAAGTAATGAATAAATAAAGTTTTTAGTAATAATAATTATTAATAGTAGTACTTAATCGGAACAATAATATCTTTTAAAGTAAAAAAAAAAAAAGATTTTCCACCATGAAATTTTTTTAACCCAAGTTTTCAGCTATATACGCATGAAACTTGTTTTCAGTAAATTGTCGACCAATATAGCCTACTCAATGATTCAAATAATACAAAAAATCATATTGTGGGAAAGACAAACAAACTATTAAACAAAAGTCAAAAAGTTAAGTAAGTAAAGGAAAAAAACCAGGAAATAAAACGGCTTACAAAGTTACAATTTGGAAAAGGTATAATGAATTACTTACTAAGTATGTTAAATCAAACATCGCAAAAAAATATTACAGAAGTTTTCGCTTGTCAAAGCGTTCTATCCGTAGCACGAACATCTATCGCGAAAAAAAAGCGCGTAAAAGTGTTTGAGAGAGAATATTTGTCTATAAGAAATTTCATTTAGCTTTTCGGACGCTGTACAAAATTCCCATACAAAATTACTCTTTCGATTTTTTACGCGAGTTTTTTTCTCTATAGATGTTCGTGCTACAGTACTGAAATGTCAAACCCTTTTATCTTTTTTAAGTTCGTTATTGCCTTGACAAAAAACACTGACTAGCGGACTTTCTAAACAGTTCTGTAGTACAAAATTAAATTGTTAAAGTCATAAATTACAACAATTAAAGCATTACCTTATTATTGTTTATGCAAAATGTATGCAGTTTAAGTTTCAATTGTCACGGCGCAAATCTAGTCCACTAGGGCTGACACAACTTAATTATCTTGCAAATGTTAAACTTTTTGTTAAAATGTGTCTACAACATAATAAATAAAGCGTGAACATCAAAGAAAAATAGAAAATACTATCTTTAGTTAGATTACTCATATAATTAAATCATCAAAATTATGATTAAAATGAATAAAATACTAGGAAAAATCGACTCATTCGTAGAACCTCAGACGGGTTCGGAGTCGAAATCAACGTGATCTACAACTTATGTTATTGCGTGACGATCTGACAAAACCTATTAATGTATACAGATTAAATTCCTACTGTTTCTATGGCACTGCCTCAGCGCCTGGAAGATCTGTGATTGTTATTAAAGGCTGACAATGATGATGAACTGAACCCAAATCATGATTTAAGTCATTCTGTCAATGCAATTAAGTCTGCCAACCCTACTTATTGAGTATAGGGTTCATTAGTCAACCGGCTAGCATTCCGCAGTTGTGACAGGAATAAATCGAAGTTGTGACGGACTGACCGCTTGTGTGTGACAAATCTGGGCCGAGCGGAGACAAATGGACACAAAATGGACACAAAGGAACAGTCTCCCTCAACGATCTGTTATTGTGTTTTTGATCTAGGTCTCATTATGTGACGTGACATTTGAATAGTCACACATAACGAATATTGCTTCATTGTGGCGTGTAAACATACAATAGCTAGCTTTATTAATATCTAGCTAGATTAGATTAGAGTTTAGTGATTTTAAAGGTTACAAAGGTAAGTACGGTTATACATTTTCAGATTTCCGAAGATCTTATAGAGTACGAAGGTGATATATTCGATTCATAGTATTTTTGTAATCAGACTTCATTAGGCCTAAGTTTTCTAAATATTTTGTTGATGAAAGATTTAGTTGTTTTTCTTATTTGTGGAGATAGAGCGAATCATACGAATTATATACCTTAGTAAAAAAATAAACAAGGGGCTTTTTACTTATTTATTTTAATTAAAACGCCCAATAGTTGCTTTCTTTTTAAAGATATGAAATATATCAATTTTCCATCTGTAAATACACATCAGTATTTTTACTTTCAAAACAATTATTTCTGATATTGTGCCGCAGTCGTCCAGCGCTCGCTGCCCCCGCGTAATTAGTCGCGCGTTATAAATCTCACCCACGTTACGTCGTCGTCGTCGTGTCGGCGCATCCTCGGACGGGGGGCCACTGATAAAGACTTCAACGACCATTTATTCATATAAACTTCGTGTTAGTAAAGGTATAAAGAAGATATTAAAGGAGGATATTTTGGGATTTACTGCATTTTAAGCAATCAACTGTTATTGGTCAAATATAGCCGTACAAGGATTAATTCTAAAAACTATAATTAAAGTAACTTTTTTATAGTAACTTTATTAATCTGGCAAAAACAATCGCCATTTTCTATTTGAAGATGATTCAGTGATTCTAGTTATGAAATTATTCAAAGGGGGATAATGTTACACCAAATTACTTTTAACTATGAGTATTTTTTTAATATTATATTTTTGTGTTTTACATTATTTACATCTGCAATTTTTTGCGTCCATTGATCTAGAATCATAGTCCCAACGCGCTCATTGCTGACTGAGCCATAAAGATCCTACTTGCTGCCTTCCTTTCATTTGTTTTTCATAGTATAAAACCATACAAAGTACTTACTGACTGGGAGTCACAACTCACGAGTTAAGAGTTACGACAACCACCCAACAATGGGACGGTCGGTACTTTCAATAAATTGTGGCAGCGAATTTACAATCATAATATTTCCTCCACGATTCACTAACAAGTATTTCAAAACAAAAGTTTGATCTTAACTTTGATGGCACAGAAATATTTTGGGTTTCTTGTAGGTGCGTATTTTTATTTCACGTGACAATTGATAGTTAATATTATTTGGATATTTAGGTCTAATTTTGATGTATATTTCAGTTATCACGAACAGTGTACGTAGTGCGAGTTTTTTTACCTCACGCTCGATCGTGAGTGCGTTAGAATTTTGTATGGCGTGGATGAAGTTCATCGCGTATTCCGCTAGATTTCGGGCCACAAATTCTATACAAAATGAAGTTTACGTTAACGCTTTCGAGTAAGTAAAAATCTCGCACTACACGCCCAGCTATCGAAAAAATAACGCGTGTAAAAATATTCAATGGAGGAATTTTGTATTGAAAAGCGAAATGAAATTTTCCATAGATAATTACTCTATCGAGTGCTGTACGTGCATTATTTTTCTCGATAGTTGTTCGTGTTGGGGTACTGATCAATAAGGTGTAGTTACCGAGCGGCAGGATGTGTCCGAGGCGCGGGTCGTCCCCCACGCCGGAGCAGTTCCACCGGCGGCCGGCCAGCTGCGAGCGGCACTCCCCGTACGCCATGCTGGGAGGAACAACTCAAAGTCTAGTCAAAAATAACTTTATTCAAATAAAAATAGTAATTAAGCACTTTTGAATTGTCTATATTTTCCTAATCACCCTATATCACCACTAACCACCACCCTAAACCTCCCAAAATCATTCGTTCAGTCTAGGCTGTAAGCACTTGTGAATTTCAAAGAAGCTACGACCTAGCAGTGAGGACATTAATATGGCTCATGGTGATGTGGTCCGTAACTATATGGATACCGGAAGATACAAGGCAAAGAACTAGTAATACCAAACGATGTCCTGTCTATCAGATACGCCCCACGCATGACCTCCGCAGTCGAGTAGTTTGCATTACTAACCGGTTAGGTACTTGGGATACGGGTACCTATACCTATTTAAACTTTTTTGTTTATTGATGTTACCTGAGGCCTTGTCCGAGCGCGGCGACGGCAGCGGGCGCGGCGTGGCACAGCGCCCGCTGCCGCTCCGTGAGTCCGCGCGCGCAGACCAGGTTGGCGCCCAGCAGACCGCCAGCGCCCCCGCCGCCGCCGCCGCCGCCGCCCGCCGCCCGCACCATCCTGGTACCAACCAACTAATTAACATCAGGGAAATGGAATGATGATGAAAATAACCAAAGGATATTCACATGCCCTACTTTAGTAGGTTAGAACTGGTGCAAGCAAGACCGGACAAAATAGCGGAGAAGGGAATTTGTAGAATTTCATTACAACAGGCAACATCAATATTATGTCGGAGACTTCGATCATATATATCGAAGAGTAAAAGATGGCAGCCACAATAGGTGTATGTAATCCGTTAAACTTAAAAAAAAAATTCAAAATGATTGAACATGCGCTTTTGTTGGTTGTTTATGTTAGTACTCAATATTTAAACAATAAACGATTGATCTATTATAATTGCTGTTTATGCGAAAGTCAAGCTTTAATTATATTGCCATTAATGACTACCAGCATCCGCCCGCCGAGTGAATGACAACGCGTCACATTAGCTGTGGCACAAAATGGCGCGGGTGGCTGAACACAAATTGGCGGGTAGACCACATAGGTAATACAACAGATTAGCGACGCGACCCGACCGCAGACGTCACTTCCTCTGGGAAAATGCACGGTTATTCTTTCTTTTGTTGATTGTTGTTTTGTGTTCGGTGGCCGCGGTCATGTGATGGTAATGAATGTTAAGCATAATTCATGCAAAACGACTGGTTGTGGTTTTGTTTCCAATAAAAGATGTTCTTTGACGATACATTTGACAAAAAGTAATTGACGTTGCCTGTTACCAATCGTGATATGAATAAAAGATTATAGAAGTATTAAAAACAAAACGAAAGAAGTGGTAAAAGAAAACTACAATGGAATTTTCCCTTAACTTTCTTTTTTAGTGTTACTTTTAGAAGTAACCTTTATTACGTAGGTATATACATGCTACTGACTGACTACTGATAGTAGGTAATTTATTTTTTAGTTATACAAACTTTGATGATTACTCCAATGTGTAGGATCAATAAATCAGAAACCTACTCCAAGCAAACTATAGGTAGGTGTTAAAATTCAATTTATTCAATATCCTGTATCTGTATCGTTATCAAAGTACCACAATTTGAGATATTTGTTATCTCCCGACTCTGTTAACAAATAGTAAACGTCAACAAATGCAATCAAATTCAATACAAGCGGTTGTCTGTGAAATATTGTAAGGTGCGCGGGTAGGGTTACCAGATCAAATCATGAGATTTCCCAACATGTTCCCTGATTCTTCGTTGGTGTTTTGATTCACAAGCAATGTCGGGTTAGTACTATTATATATTCTGTGGTGGGGTGTCAAAATGAATGTTGTGGACGACAACACCGGCAACTTTGTCTTTGTTCGTTGGTTAGTTAAGAAAAACTTGTCATTCCTCATTTTGTTGACGTTTTATAATTCATTCATTCATATTTCATAATTTTTTCTCACCAAAATAATTACTAAACGTGTTTCTACACTTATACTTTCTTCTTGAGATTTAAAAAATCTCTGGTTATCACAGTTATCCCTGTCCTCCTGACAGATGGCTAAAATTGCTGACATGTCAGGAAATCCTGTTGTCTGGCAACCCTTCGCGCGTGGGCGGGCGATAGGTGCCGGTTGGCTGTCACAGGGGGCTGTTAATTGGCGCTCCTCATTACCATCGTGGTATTAATGAGACACAGACAAATGCCATATATTTCGCCTGTCGATTCATTGTGAAATTTTTACGCAAACAAGCACCCTTGCACCCAGTTACTAAAACATTAAAGTTCGAAATAGCTTGCGAATAATAAATACAATTGCATGAATAATTTTGCGTGGGAATGCGAACAACAAAATTTTCACTTGAGTGAAATGTTAAGTTAGTGCCTCAATTGTTTTGTTATCAAACTAGACGAAAGTAAATAGAGAATAGTTTATTGAACTAATAACGATAAACCAGTGCAAGGATTAAAGTGGCTCTGTGAGCTCGCTTTCACATTTTGTGAATTTTCGAAAAACTGAATCGTCATATAATTGCTCACAAAATATCACAAGAATTGGTTAAGAAATGCGACCAGGGGAATATTACAAACTCTTAAAAAGCTCTTTCTCGTTGTAAAGTTCAGAAAACTGACATGTTTTAACATCTTGTCAAACCCCCCCGGGAGGGTATTACATGCTTTTAAAACTTGCCAGGTTAATGAATTGCTATAGCTACATCTCTTTCTTGCTGCATAGCAAATAAAAGAGATGCATTGATAACCATTCAGAAAATTGAAAAGTTTTAAGAGCTTGAAATAAGGTAGCTGTCTAGAGGAACAGACGGACATTCAGACATACGAAATCATTCTGCCCAATCTGAAACAGAAACGCTTCGCTCGCACTTCTCGCTCGCTCGGTCAACGAGCTGACACAAATTGCCGTGTGTAGTTAACACACGGTTTTGTTAAAGTGTTTTCAGATATTTGTTTATTAGAGCACGGCTAGAGAGAGCAGACCAAGGAAGAAAGCAAATACAAAATAGGAAAATCCCACATCGTAAGACTGAGCTGAGCCCCGCGATTATACTGCCGAGCACAGCATTTACCTATAAGCATTATCTCATACTCGTACCTAACTAGGTCTACTATTGCTTTTCTTGGTGAAAACTGTGATTTTCGCAAAAAAATTCGAGAGGCTATTTGTGCTCCCAAAATGACCAGCTGAGTACATCTATCTAACTTAGACATTACATTACTTAAAATAGATTCCTAATTTATTAAGACAGACACCAAAATTATTTATATTTCACAGCAATGGAGATACAGTGTAAATAAAACTGAAAGCGATTGTGATTGTGATAGATGACGGAGTTACACAATTAGGAACCTGGTAATAATAGGTACTATGTAAGGTAATAATGGATAATGCATTAATGTCACTTCAGTCGATCGTAAACTAAATGATTGTGCCAAAATTGTGAGGCGCCTTACCGAATCAATGGCCTGCGATGTGGCAATGTGACGGTTTATTGGAAATAATGCCCCATTACCTTTACAATACAGCCCACAATTAGATTACGCAACCTCGGAACACACGCCGATTGTGTATCTGCTATTTTGCTTAATTCCCGAGACATTTGCTGCGAATTCCGTTACATACTTCAATTTTAAAACTTTATAAGGAATAGCAAGAGGCTGTTTTTTGATCCGCACGAGTTTTTACTTTAAAGTATCTCATAAAAACGGCAGCAACAGTTATACATACAAATAGAACATTTCTACTCCTACCTAGTGGAGGTTACACATAGGAAATTAGAAAGCAACACAACAAGTAGGTTAAGAAAAAGATCGCATGGCTGCCCACCATAAAGCATTAAGTAAAACCGGGCGCCGCTATCAGTATCGTTCGACATCCAGGAAACATAAGTCGCGCCAATCGCTGGCAAATCGGCTCCCACTCGCCGCCGATGATTAATTCCCGATAGGCGCCGGACGGGCCCAACGGGAATGTCGCTAATGCCTCGATTTGATGCAACGCTGTCACCAGTCACCGCTTCCACACTAAGACGTTGTTAGCTACGATTATATGTGAGTATCGTTAGAGCATACAATGCTATAATTATCAAAACATACCGTATAGGAATGACATTTAACGGACACTTAACTGCCATACATCAAAAATAGGAGTGGTCCCAAAATAAACCCTTGAGGGATAACGTTACATACACTTAATTAATTTTCTATTGACAACCTCAATTTTATGGAAACATAGTCTAGGTAATTCCAACATTTAGATACGTTTTTGGTAATTCAAAGGAGCCACAGTGAAAATTGCAGTAGAGATAGGTTAAAAGCTCAAAAGCTACAAAACCATTGAATTGTTATAATGACAACAAAATGATTTAGGTACCTAAAAAAATATATCAGATTATTAGACATGGTTTTTACTCGTAACGCTTATAATTTACGTTCCATAAGGCAATCTTATACAAAATTAACCTTCCATATAGATAAAACTTTCTAAACAAACAAAATAAACTCACCACATTATAAAAAAGAACATAAAAACAATTTCAAACCTATTGAAATGTCGTCCAACACAACAGAAAGTACGTTTAAATTGCCGTTAAATAATTTTATAGCAATAAAACCGTCCTCAAGATTGACTCTAAAGTTGGAAGCAGCGACGGGCGGCGCGCCGCGTGTCGCCCGCCACTACCAGGGCTACCATCTGTTCGGCTCAATCTGGACATTTGGACTTCCCTTGTGTAGCAATATTAGAAACCACTCAAAAATAATTTTAAATGGATGTAAAAACAATATTTAGCCATAACATCCACATAATAGATGGTAAAATATGCAAGAAAACGCCCGCCCGCCCTCACATAAATGCACATGCAAATACCTGCAGACACACGACAGCGATAAATCTTGTCCAACTACTCTATTCGCCTCTACACGGAGGATTTTAATTTTTGCTTGACGATTGGGCATTTGTGTCAATGGTGCAGAAGCTGTAAAAATGATTTTTAGCGCATTCTCTTCAAGATGCTAGAATGACTGATTCTATCAACGATCATCAAAGACCAGAAAGACAGATTCGGCTGTAAGCATCCTCTAAAATAATAATTTTGAAGATCTCGTACGTGTACGTGCCTTTTACGTTTCGGCCGTTACAATCATGTGGTTGATTGCTTTGCCTCGACTTATTCCAGATTAGAGCCAATAACTCAAACGAATCTTAAAGTTTAGGCCACCTTAAATTAAAAAAGGTTTTCAGATTTGACAGAAACTCTATGAAACTGACAGCTTCCTTAACGTTAAGGAGACTTTAACTAAAGATTTTAGCTAAGAAGCCTTTGAGTATTCGGACGTTAGTGGCATAAAAAAATCCTTATAATTATTCAAATATGCTACCTAAAATGATAGTTTGAATTTTTGTTTGAAATATCAATCAGAATACTATTTGTCCGGTTTTTAGACCTTCGTAATGGTTACCCCTTTGGCCAGTAATGATGATTTACGGCGGGTAATGAAGCGGGCAAACACAGCCGCTAATTGGAAACGCCTACACCTGTATACAACCTGCCGGCTTTTGGGACACGGCCACGGCTGCACTGAATTCCAGGTGTCCAGCGGGCGAAGTGTGATGAAACCGAGAATGTATTTGACAGATAAACTACATCAAACTCTCTACAGCTAAATTAGAGATTACATAATCTCGGAACTATCTACCCTTAGAGGTGGAATATTTTCAGGAAAAAAAAGGAATTTCTATGGGTGATTTATCAGGGGCCATAAATTGAGAACCACATCCTTTTTTGAAGTCGATTGAAAATTTGTTGAATGGTCTATGCTCAAGCTAAAGACTTGATGGCATTTATAGTACTTATTGGTATTATCATTAACGAATCGTGTATTGTGAAATGAGATAAAAACAAAACACAGTCGCCCCCGAGGTGTATGCAAATGCAGAATCCATTGAAAGTATGAAAACAACAGCATTTAATGCAAATTCTTCAGATACAATGTCTACATTTATAAATCTAGTTTAAAATAATAACATAGGTATCATCTACTTTATGTTAAAGATAGCAAGGTAGTCGAAAGAACTAAAGTGCAAAAGATTCATCTTATGTGATTCAACGGTCCCCTTTGCTGGGATATAGGCCTTTCTTGTGATAGACAAGGAAGTTATTTACTAACAGCACTTCACTATAATAATTATGGGAGTGTAATGTTGCCTGATATAAAAAAACGAATTCCTAACGCGGTCTGGTGGGTGTTAACTTGACGTGTCTTACAAAGCACGGAAGAACTAGAGATATAATACATTTTTGGTCACCCATCCGATGACCAACCCTAACGAAAGTTGCTTAACCGCCGAAATCGAACTCAAAAGCTAAACTAGTGCGCCAACGAGTGTGATTCGAAAATGTAAGATTCTTCAATGTTTTCGTACTTAGCACGAACCGAACATCTGTTGAGAAAAAAAACGCGTTTAAAAGTACTCGATGGAGTAATTGTCTATGACAAATTTAATTTGGCTTTTCGGCGGTAGACGGCGCTGTACACATTTCCTATTCAAAAAATTACTCCATCGAATTTTTAAGCACGTTTTTTTTCTCGATAACTTTTTGTGCTACCTACGTGAACAGAACAGTTTTCACTTGAGTCCTTAAAAATAGCCGCACATAGGATTCCATAGATTATAAACTCGTAAACACAGAGGACAGAAGTGCGTTTTAGTTTAATGTGGTTTTAATGCTTTGGCATCAGTATAGCTCTGGTTTTATTGTGACCATTAACTGGTTTAAGTTGCCAGTACCTTTAGCACGAACAGCTATCGAAAAAAATAACGCGCTTAAAAATATTTGATAGAGTAATTTTGTATAGGAAATTTGTACAGCGCCATCTACCGCCGAAAAGCAAAATGAAATTTTCCATAAATAATGACTCTATCGAGTACTATTACGCGCTTTTTTTCTCGATAGAAGTTCGTTCTAATATCTTTTGTTGTGTTCTAAAGCGATTCTGAGGATTATAGCTAAAAATATATTGGTAAGATTAGGTCGAAGCTGTGCCCAGTAAACTAAATAGAATGAATATTATGCTGACAAATTTAGATTTGGGCAAGTACACACAACAGCACATCAGGTTATACAGTTAAACTGCAAAAACAGCTTTTATTACGTAGGACATAGAGGCGGTCTCAAGGTTAACATGTATAGTCTAAGGTGCCGTCATGTGTACCTCGATATTTGGCTTATAACATAATGGATGTCACGGGCATATCAACTATGAAAACAAACAGTAGATCATGGCTATACTATCAATAATACCATTAAATGTGCAGTTATGACAGCATTAACCTTGCAGTTACGGTTCAGTAGTAAAATGCCTATAATTTCAGAGTTTAAGCTGTTGGCAAGCGCTAAGAATGTTATGTTTCATTAATTATTTCATAGTTCACTTGTTATGTAAACAAATACTCGAATACTACACAAACCTAGGAAAAAACATCTCGTCTGTACCTGTGGCATGAACAGCTATTACTCTATCTATCGAGTACTTTTACGCGGATTTTTTTTTTCAACAGATGTTTTTGCTGCGGGTGCTGATGGGTGCGCGATTTTTACTAGTAGGCAAAAAGTACTAACTTACTTTTAAACTTTACTTTTTCGCAGAATATCTTCAATGTGAGAAAGTACCCTTGACATACGAAAGAAAGTATTTGTTTTATCCAAGTGTTTGACAGTCTAATTGAGAGTAAGCCCGCCACATACAGACGGAATTATGATTCGGAATTCCGAAACGAAATCATTCCGAACGCAGCTAATCTACGGACCTACCACATACATGTGGTAATTTTCCTTTCGGAATTATCATACATTTATCGATATTCCATTTCGGAATTCGGTAGCAGATTCCGTCCGTACGTGGCCGCGCTTAGTCAAAAAAACTTAATCACGCTTTAATTTTAATTTTAGAGACGCTTTACTTTCTTTCTATTATAAAATTGACCACATGAAATGACATTGTGAATGTAAAAATCTAAAACTTCGTTTAAGATAATTTAAATTCTTTTAATTTCATAATAGAACACTTTCTTCTTAGAGTAGTTACATAAACTTAGAGTAGACTAGGTGAAATTTTGCAGGTTCTAATGACAACATGACTTAGTAGAATCCCACTAGGTCTGATAATAATGTAAAACTCACTATCTGACTAAATTTTGAATTTTAATTATGTTGTTTAATATTAATATCTTAGTATACCAAATCAGATATTGTAAAGTAAAAGACAAACATAAAGAGATGAAAACAAACAAAATTCGAGCCAAGGAATCCCAATAAATAAGGAAAAAGACAAAGGAATCCCATCAAAAACATCCTGTAAAAAACTAGCCAAGTCTCGATAAAGCTACTTATTTCTCTATAAAAAGTGATGAAATCTCTAAGTAGCACCAAGCCAAGACTAAGGTTCCTTAGGGCAATTCTTTATTACTATAGTCAGATTATATTTGACTTGGCCGTTGACTTGTATCCACACCTATAATGCTTAAAGAATGATCAACGGCCAAGTCACATAAAATCTAACTATAGTAATAAAGAATTGCCGTAAGGAACCTTAGACTTGGCTTGGTGCTTGGGGGTTCTGGTGTGTGCATACAGTTTACTATATGACGATAATTTCATCGTTCTAAACCTATCCAAATAAAAAGGTCTTCAAATAGAGGCTTGAAAATACGCTGAAATGGTTCCCGTAAAGGATGGTACGGCAGTGTTTGCTTCGCGCTCGACTTGGCGGGGGCACTGCCGTGCCCCCAGATACCCGTTATTAAGCCGCCGGCGTAATTCCTATTAATATGACGTAATCTGTGATATATTCGTAGGAGCAGCGATACGTTAGCGTCGAAACAGGGTGATATCTGCTCATTAAGATGCCGATACATGATTTGTGAGCCGCGCGGGCTCTCCGCTACAAAATTATTGGTTAAGAATGTGGAGTTTACTTATTATAGATATTTTTTAGAGGCGATATGATCTTTATATCTGAGCGCATAGTCTGCACACTAGCGCCGCCATTGGAAAAAAAACATAGTGCTTAAATAATTGTGAATTATCTCTCTGTAGTGCATTCCGAAGAAACTTTGTGGTACTTTTTATAGCTTAAGCAATATTTTGTACTTTGCCGTTTAGTTTAATGGAGTTTGTTGCTTCTATTATTTATTGCTAAAAGTAGCCACTTTTCGCAAAACAACTCCATTAAACTATAACCTATGTTGTGGATAATAAATGAGATTAGAGTTTATTTGTATACTAAGTATTTGTATTTATAATTATATTTATCTTACTTAAAAAAATATCTATTGATTAAAATCGAAAATAAAAGACAGTCATTATGTTACTAACTGTAGGCTTTCCGAGGTTTACGCGCGTTTTTAGGATCAGCTCACATTGAGACCGCCCCTTGGCGAATTGTCTCGTCGCGCCGCGTAGCGTTTCAGTGTGAACTGACCCTTAGGGCACTTGTTACGGATACTAGAGCAGTTTTACTTTAATGTTTTTTTGTCTAGTTCGGTATTTTATTAGATTTTTCATTTTCCCGACGCAACGTTTAGTGAGGGCTGCGCAGTCAGTGTGGCTATGTTTTATAGTCCATTTTATTCAATAATAAAAAAACACCTCAACTCGGCAAAGAACTACTTACTTATTGATCTAAGTATTCCTGCTAGTGATTCTTATGACGCCATATTCATTTTACCAAACAAGACACATTAAATAGGTGGATATTAGGTACCTTCAGGGACCTGAGATAGACGAGTCAAAGCCTTCACCTTGAAATATTAAATATCAGAGCATCATCTATCTTTTTATTTAAAATGGAGAGAGGCGCTAGAATAACCAGCGGAATATTTATGGTAACAAATAAATACAGATTAGTTTGTATACCACAGAGTAAATTACGGCGGCAATTTAGACGAATGGCGCTCGAATTTACATAATCGCATGTTTCTGATACAGAGTGACTTATGGAGGGAAACATTATCTATGTGAACTTATCATTGAGGTATTATTTACACGTAGTTCGTATATACGGTAGGTTACGTAGTACAGCGTATGTAGTATGTATATACAATGCGATTAATGTAACAATGTACAACAGGAGGAACCAACTTCAGAGCGCTTGCGGTACAAAACGATATATTTTAAATTGTAAAAAAATATCTTTGCCATCCATTCTCGAGTGAAGTTGCAGCGGATCACTGTCTATTGTCAATTTAATCGCATTGTATACTTAATAACTACAAGCATTTGCCTGTGACTTCTTCCGCGTGAATTTCCCCTTTTTGTGTGAATTTCCACAGAAAGTCTAGTTTACTTTTATTATGTAGTTATATTATACGCTGCATACTTATACAAAGTGTTATTGACTTTAAATAAAAAAAAATATCTTTATACAAGTAGCTCCTTCATAGATTTTACGTTAATAATCGGTAATACAGCTATTGAACAGTAAAGCAGACAATAACTGATGATATCCTTATAAACTGCTAAAGCTAATAATCACTTAGGACGCCCCGCGGCTCCGATGCTTATCGGAGTAATTGATAAGCCTCTATTTACAAGAAGTAAGCCGAGAAATAACCTGCAAATTATCGCCATATTTGCCATAATAATGTCCGAGATTGCATCGATATCGATGGCCTGATCTATTCTGAAACATAAGTACAACTTTTAAAAGTGTCGTAAGAAGAAATCTGTGATAAGGGAAAAGAGTCCCAAATCTATACAAACAGTTTTGAGAAAATTTTCAGTTCTAAATGTCTATTAAATTAAGATCACTTTTTCAACATCGGGATACATAGGTAATTATAATGTTTTAAAGGATGTGTATTTTAATTAACAATTAAATTCATAAAATACGTACGTGCTTAAGTTTACTTAAACTTCAACTTAATGCATTTTAATTCCGTTCGTAAATAAAAAAGGTAGATATTATTCTAAATATCTTATACCAAAATGATATTAACAAGGAAGATGTTTTATTCAGCGATGGCAATAGAAACGTCTCATTATGATAAAATGGATTGCCTAGTGGCTGCATAACGGTGCAGTTTGCGTGTGTCGTCGCCATTATAAACCATTATGCACCAAACAGGAGCAAATATTGCTTTTTCTGAGTTACGCGGTTGTTGCGGCTGAGGTGCGTGTTTTCAAGCGGTATTTTGTTAGCGAATGTCACTTTGAATGTAAACCATTATCATAACATTAATATCGAAAATAATATTATGTGTCAGTAAATAGTGAAGTCAGTATTACCTACATAATACTTAATAAAATAATTAATATTGGAAACATCTTACATTATTGCGATTCCAAAGTAGGTAGAAAAATCAGAGAGAACGGTGGTATTACAAACACCCAGACTCTGAGACAATGTACGTTTTCCAAATTGGCACAACCGGCGATCGAACCCGGGACCTTAGAGATGGCGACAACATGAAAACCGGCGTGCAAACCACTCGACCACGGAGGTCATCAAATTATTTATATTGTGTGGTAGCGCATCAAATGGAGTCATAGCAGTCACAATGCGCGCCGCCGAGCGTGGCGCGCGCGCATCCGTTACTGGTCGCCATAGAATTGTTGGCTGTTACAACTATAGTTTTGCTGCTGCCGACAATATTACACTAGTAAAACAAAGCTTGGTAACCCAAAACTAGTCGTTCAGAATGGAACCTTTTCGTTCACATTAAAAAAAGGTTGACATGACACACCGCCCTAATGTTGAATTAAAACACGTACCTGTAATATAGAAGTATTTGGTCACCACAATAAATAAATATTTGACAATATCACATTCATTGCTCCGATTCCAAAGTAGCTAAGTACTTGTGTTATGGAAATCAGAGACAACGGTGGTATCACAAACACCCAGGCCTGAGCTAATATAGAAAAGTTCGTTTTCTAAATTGACCCAACCGGGAATCGAACCCGGGACCTCAGAGATGGCGACACCTTGAAAACCGATGTTCAAAGCCACTTGACCACGGAGGTCGTCAAAACCATGTCTGCTATAATATATCGGAAGGCGATAATAAGACACCTACTATTGGTCGTAGGTAACAAATCATCTCATTGACAACGTTTAAATGACGACAAATCACCGACAGCAACCTTGGGTAGTTTTATAGTGCTCATGACACATATCGAGTTCTCGATTCTGAAGTCATCGGGTATCGATTGCTATTGTTATTGCCTTATACTATAATGATTTGTAAGACACTGTGCAATACTTTACACTTGGTATATCATAGGTTGACAGATCTCTACTGCGCAATATTCATTTTGACGTTCCATCTACACTCGCGAGCAAAAGTATGGAATCACTTAATTGGAATTGACTCCGCGCGATCTTGAGTACTTAATAACTAGTTAAGAATAATAAAAATGGTACCATTTTAAAGGTTAAACTGTTAACTTTAAATTGATACCAAATTTATTTAAATCACATCGGTATTTAAGGAGCTATCCCGGATTAAGTGAAGGAGTAAGGAAAAAGATATGTTTCAATTGTTTGATACTTGTTTTGGCCTGGGGAGCGATTTGCGCAGTGCTGTTTCGCTGAGACGGTGGCTTATGGGGGCGGTTCTTGTATGATGTGGGCCGGCATTTCCTTCGACGGTAAAACGGAGCTTGTTTTCGTTCCTGGCGGGGGACGAGGAGGCGGTCTAACTTCAGACCGCTACATTTCCGATATTCTGCTGGAACATGTCGTTCCCTATGCGGGATATATCGGTGATGACTTCCTCCTTATGCACGATAACGCTCGTTGTCACACTTCCCGTGCCACAACTGAATACCTCGAAGAAGTCGGTATCGCCACATTGGACTGGCCAGCGCTCAGCCCGGACTTGAATCCCCTTGAGCACGTGTGGGATGAACTGAAGAGGAGGGTTCGTTCCAGAAATCTTGCTCCTTCAAGTGTGAATGAGCTGAAATCGGCTTTGATAGAGGAGTGGGAAGGTATCCCGCAAGAATCGATACAGAAGCTGATTAGGTCAATGAAGAACCGTCTTCGAGCAGTTATTAGGGCAAGAGGAGGGAACACTAAATATTGAAACTTGATTTTAAAGCCAAATAAAAATTTTATTAGTAAATTTTTGTTGTTTTCTTTATTTATTATTTTTTCATATTCCTTATGTTTTCCTTACTCCTTCACCTTATCCGGAATATCTCCTTAAATACTGATGTGATTTAAATGAATTTGGTATCAATTTAAAGTTAACAATTTAACCTTTAAAATGGTACCATTTTTATTATTCTTAACTAGTTATTAAGTACTCAAGATCGCGCAGAGTCAATTCCAAGTAAGTGATTCCATACTTTTGCTCGCGAGTGTAGTTTCAAGACTAGGGAGCTTGTCTATTATAAGGATTTTTGTTGCACGCACATCTATCGAGAAATAACGCGCGTAATAGTACCCATTCAAAATTCGTTTTTACGCATTTTATTTTATAGATAGCTGTTTGTGCTATGGGCATTGTATTGATCCCAACAAAGAATTTTAAAAGACTTATAATATGATTATAAAGTTCTTGATCCCAACTCATCTACGAGTATTTCAATTATTTTCTTTCAGTATCATTGTGGTTAAGATTCTAAGATTTCTAAGTTAGAGACGTAGTTCTAAATGTTCTAATATATCTATTCGGTGGAGTTTCATCTTCCAATTTTTTAGAAATTAAAAAAAACTAATTCATTTTTACTTACTCCTAATGATTTCATTTAAAATATTCTCACTGAGGCAGTAAAAAGATTTAGGGAATTGTTGCCGAGTTTCTGTCCTAAATTATTATTAAAATCTTTACGGCGAAGCTTAAGTTAAGAACTCAACTAAAACTTCATTTAAAATACATCCCATTACGTAACCATGGCTTTCGAACATTATTGGCCGCTCAGGGTGTGTTCACACTGGACCATAGATTAGATATAAGTACTAAAATGGACGTAAAGTTAGCTAATGACAACCACGGATTTGATTTTAATTCATATGGATATATATTATTGATTCTTCATAAGCATAAGTAATACGACTTAACTATGTAAGAGAACTTTATCAATTTATTTAAGTTTGTAAATATCGTAACTTATTTCTGTTAAAGCTGATATGTTTCTTGCGCCCGTTCTTCTTGTCAGTTAAAAAAGTCTGGAACGGGCGGTAGGAAAATATAGACGATTCAAAAGTGCTTAATTATTAAGTTTATTTGAATAAACAAATTTTTACTCTTGACTCTTGACTCAATTGTAGCGCTAGAGATTCCTGAGGTATCCACGGAAGATCAGGGTCAGAATGATCTTTGGGCGCCTTAACATTACGCTGAGTTTCAGCTATTTTGTGTAGGTACCACGTAATATAAACAATAAGTAACAACACTTTTCTGTTAATTTGTCTCAAAACAAAATACTTTCTTTCTTTAATTTTTTTTGTGATCAGTTTTTGTATTCAGTGTGAACACACCTCTATGCCGTGTATTAAGTTATTAACCGAAACTACTGTCCGGCATGTCATTATGTTCCAATCTGTGGCTGCTCTACGATAGTTCATAAACTATATTAAATATAGTATTTCTGTATGTGCGCGCTCGTAACTTATAGGATTCCACTCAATAACTATCCGAGATTCTACGAAGTCGCGCCACAAATTACTACCTATTTCGAGAAGTATTCGGCTGCTCAAAACCAAAACACAGTAAGCCACATTAGGAAAATTTTACAGGACAAGCAGAAATGTGTTTTGCTCTGTCTTAAACATAAAAACATGTCACAGAAACAAAATCAAAACCTAGTAACACCACGTAACACCCATTATCTCATACTGTGTTTTGATTTTGTTTTTGAGACATACTGTGTTTGTGTTAAGCTATATTGTCTCTTACTAGGTTTAAACTTATTAAAATAATTTAGGTTCTAGGCGACGTAGCGCTACAAGGATCAGACTAGTCTGTAGAGCGTTACTAGGTGAATCAGAAAAAAAAGTTGTGCCTTACTGTGTTTTGTTTTTGAGCAGTCGTATTATCAAGGTTGTTTTTTGAAGGTTTCATTTAGATAATCTTGTCGGAATTAAATCTCAGTAGTTTAAATACAATTGTGTAACTTCTTATAATAAGTAATAATTAAGTTATCATAGATTAATACGGATTTACTGTTGTAACTAAGAAATTAACTACTTGAATAGAACGAATTGGTATAATAATAAAATGCTTTACAAAAGATTAATAAATCCACATAGCATCAATGCCTAACATCGTTACTATTCGAGAGAAAAATTCGCAGTTTCGCGTGTTCAGTTTTCAATATCGTAATTATCATTGTAATGCTTTATGCGTTTTCCAAGGATTGAAAGGTAAGGAGGTTTTCAAAACCTTAACAACCGTGTGCCATACTACGTTTTTCAATATATTTGCGAGAAAACATTATAGGTACCTTATGAAAAAAAAAACCGTAAACAAAAACGCACGGTGGTGGCGCTGGCGTGCGGTAAAATCAACTTACCCCACGCTGTACTGTCATCGAAAACACACATTTTCGAGCAACTGTATTGAAAATCAATATTACGCATTAATAACTAAATTGTTATATCCCGGAACTGACTTTTATAATAATTGTACTTAACACACAGTAAACACCATAAATTACAGCTATTGTAATTTAACTTTTATTACTGTAATTTATTTAATAAATAATAAAGTAAACGGTGCAACTGCTCGAATGAAATAATCCTTCGGATCGTGTTTCATATTGCATTATCGTTCGCCTAACTAATTGATTATCTATTTACGGGCTTATGACTATAATTATATTATTGTATTATTAGTATTATTATTGTTAAACGTGGTCAAGAATAATCCATAAATTTTTCTTTTGTTTTTTTATATAAATTACGGTTCTTTTGATTTGTAAAGGGGTAGCAAAAAAGCATACTATAATAGTTATTTTTGCAACATGAAATAAACAACTGCCCATCTAGTTTTAAAATAGTTTTAGGACTAAACTGGCAAAACCGTTCTAAACCGTTCTTATACTGTTTTAAGGCTAGGAAATAACGACAAGTACCAAGTCTGACGCCATAACAACAATTTAAAAATTTTTGTGTTCCGGCAGTTACAGGTAAGATAGCCAGTTCCTCAGTGGTGAGGATTCCGGGTGTAGTGCGCTTCCAACTTCGGCCTCATCGTCACTTAACATCAGGTGAGGTGATGGCCAAGCACTAACCCGTTGTGAAAAAAAGTTAGATGAGGGCGCCACTTGAGGGGTATAGTAACCTTAAGAGGACTTGGTTGTTTGTTTCCTTTTTTAACCCAATCAGCCTTTCTATTGTCTTATTTCAAAATCTATCGCAATCGCTTTCAGGACGAAACACATTGATGCTTATTTTTGGCACAAATAAAAACTTACCAAAAAAATGGAGCAATGTGTCGGAACCAACTGTCAAATGAAAGCGATTGCGATAGATTTTTAAATTAGACAATTAGCCCCCTGGTTCTAAAGGTGCTAGGTTGACGCATTGACGCATGTAGGCCCCTTAAGTATGTTAAATAATATTATAGTCCATTATAGTAAAGTATTAGCCATATGTGTTTACCGCAGCATTGATTGCAAATGGCTGCGTATGGCGTGCGTGGGAGTGACGATGGGTGGTAATGGTACCCGAGGAAGGACGCGGTAATGAGCTGATAATGGCGTAGTAAGAGATTATTTTATATTCAATTCAAATGTGGAAAATAAATTGCGATATAATAAAGATAATGGCTGCTGCTAGCAATAACAATGAGTATTAAAATTACAAAATTTTATTGGTGAATCAATAATTTTACCAAAAATATAATTTGCAGTTATTCTTTCCATTTTTATTAGCATTAACACAAATTGAAAAAGTTATGATAATTGAAAAATGTCAAACTAAAGCTCATTGATTTAATGAAGCTTCTGACGAGTGGTAGAGTTTATGCGATTACTCGCCCGGATTGACTGAACTTTGGCAAGGGTCGGTCAAGGGATGGGTGACAAAAAATTTATTATCTCGAGTTCCTCCGTGCTTCGGAAGGCAAGTTAAGCCGTTGGTCTCAGCTGCATTTGCATTCGTTAACACCCACCAATTCGCATTGGGCCCGCGTGGTTAGTTATGGTCCATCTTCCTTATCCACCCATAAGGAAGGCAAGTGCCCCAGCAGTGGAGAAATTAAAAATTACTGAAGGTCCAAAACTTAACCCATCAACTTCGGCCGGCCAATGCAAAAGGTACTGTGAATTGTTGTCTGGCCAGCAGTTATAACAGCATTTATAACTGCTGGCCAAACGCGCTATCAACTAGACATTCGCCAATCATGGTTGCGGTGTTATCAAATAAGTTTGTTAGATAATTCGTGAGTAATGAAGCAGTATGGCTTTTCCGCACGTTTCTGCCAACATCGTGAAATTGATTGATGGTTTGTGTAGAAACGGTTAAGTTATCGTTACGATTGCGAACACAATCGCTGGCGACGTAAACGCAAACGCATGAGCGATGGTTTTGTACCTAGAGCACAGGGGTGTGGATAGAACAGAGGCAAATTTCTTGGAACTATGCTGTTTGGTGTTTGATCTGTGTGTGATAATAGGAATTGTTCAAACCTCACATAGTAGTGAAGTTAAAAGCTAGTTTCAGCTTAAAAAAATTAAAGTGCTTATCCTTCGGGAAAACTCAACAAATAAAGTCATATACAAGGTGTTACAAAAAGACCCCTAATGCCGAATATGGTATATAGGGACCATCAAACTAAACAACTTTTACTATGGGACCAACTCTGAAATCGCGAAAAAAAAATCAGCTGTTTCATACATTTTGATATTTTCGATTTTAATTTTTGTATGAAACAGCTGAATTTTTTCGAGATTTCAGAGTTGGTCCCATAGTAAAAGTTAATCAGTTTGATGATCCCTATATACCATATTCGGCATTAGTGGTATTTTTGTAACACCTTGTATAACATACATAACTGTTAAATTCTTGCTTATAGACACATACAAGAAGGCCATTTTTTACCGACTTCAAAAGGAGGGAGGTACCTACTCAATTCGACCTGTATTTTTTTTTAAGCTCATTGCTCATTGAAGGTCCTAGGACACTGCCCTGATTTTCGTAGTTATTTTAACACGTTTTTTCATTCAACTTCAAATATCTTTCGTTTCAGCTAAAATTTCAAGTTATAAAAAACAAAAATTAAAATCGAACACTTATGTCTCTGTTCTGTGTATGTAAATAGCGCGGTGCCCAGTGGGCGGAGTTGTTAAGTTCATATCCAAAATGATCAGCTGTCATGAAAGATTGTAAACACCAACCAATTGCAACTCAAACTTCACCTCACAAGGTTCAAAATCCCTTGCAGTTTTATGACTAAAGGTGATTTCACACTATCGTCTCGTTTATGGAAGGATTGGCAGTAATGATGGGTTAGCCGTCCGTCAGATTGCGTTTGGAAATCGAGTAGAATGATGCTAATGCGAGTTTCACGCAGATTATGTGTTACCGTGGGCCGTGGACGCGCCCTAACGAGCGGTTATTGTTGCGAACGAATTATCTTCGAATTTTATTGAACATAAGTTGGGCTTCTAGCTTTCTTGATAGTAGTTTTATGCTTCTGATTTCCTTTTTTATGTGTGGAGGCAAACAAGCAACCGATGATAATAAAAGCTCACCACAGCATATGAACCCATATCCACTACCAATAGTGTGTTTTCAAGGGGGCGTATACGGGGTGGAGACGACAATGCGATAGTAAATCAGACGTCGTATAGCACCCAGTCTCATAATCAATCAACCAATTGAAAATACCCAAAAGCTAAGCCACAGGAAATATATTTCAGTTACTGTTTTCAGTACAATTAATTTTCATGCTATTTAGTTTTTTTGATTTTTTTTTAAATTCCGTCCCTAGGAATTATTTGACAGTTTCAAAATACTCCTATGACTAGTTCATAGTGTCACTAATGTTTTCATGTATTTCTTTAAAATGAAAAGAAAACACCAAGAGTTTGAATAGAAGATGCAGTCATGATTTTTGTAATAATCATTTCATATCTCTATTAAGTCCGCTATTTATAAAGATAAAATAAATAAATATAGCAATAGAAACTCATGTCAAACACAACATGTTTAAATAACAAAAGGATATGGTGTGGTTTAAAAAAAATGTTTAGTACGAGTCGCATAAAATACCAATTCAAAACTGCGCACAGGCACCTTCTTTAAGTAGGAAAAGGTAGTAGTGTTCAAATATAGAATAAAAAAAACAATACAGCTACTGCTAAGCACTCAAATAGGTTCGATCGAAAAGATCGCACGTTTTTTATTTTTTATTGTTGATTGGTTCTCGATTCCGATTCACTGGGCGTAATTATAGGGTGCCAGCATTTATCTATGGGTTTGCTTCCTTTTTTATTTTTAATGACATCCGCCATATTGAGGTTTGATCAATGGGTTGAACATGTTGTTTGTTTAATAGCGGTTTTATCCGTGATTTTTTTGGTCCTTCGAAAATGTTATTAGCCAAAAACGTTGGTCGTGAGTAGGGCTGCCAACTTTAAACAAGAGCAGACCCGGAGAATAATTTTAATCCCTATTTTTTGTTAAATAAATTGAAATAAGTTGGCTAATTAATTAAAAAAAACAGCTGCTGCTAGTTTCAACATGAATTGAATCAATTTGGTTGAACTTTGCTCGCTCAGGCCTCTCTGATATTAAGTACCTATGATACCTATGTTCAATAAAAAATATATTTTACGTTGGCGTAATAATACGTACCCCGGATATTATACTCCGGGTCAAACCCGGAGAAGTGGCAGCCCTAGTCATGACCGATCTTTTTGCTCTCTGATATTAAGTAAGTACTTATGATACCTATGTTCAATAAAAAATACATTTTACGTTGGCGTAATCAAACATACTTATAGCATGTACGTATACAAGTAAATGTCTAATAGATTACAATTTATTTCATTTTATTGGAAAATGGTTTTTGCACCTAAGATTTAATGTTATCTAATCCAATAACTGCCTAGGTAGTACTTACTACAAAATAAAATCAGCTGTTTACTTTATAAGTAGCAAACAAAAAAAGCGTGTGCCAAAATTAAGTAATTTAGCATTCGTTTACCGACCAATCCCCCTGCCCCACCCATTTAATTCGAATTCGAAAATTCTGGAAGCTCAAACACAATAATTATATTCGATACTTAATCACATTTTTGTTACACAGCTTTTTTTGTACGAATGACTTCAAAAAAGTTCTTATACCCACAGCAATGTAATGCGAACATAATGATAATGTGTCTGAGATCAAAAGAGGTTGGTTTATAACTAGATCGTTATATCAACGAGCCGCACAATTTATCACGATAATGAAGTTTGAGACATTCGCCATCAGCATGAGTTATGCGTGCAGCCAATTTACGTATTTCGAAGAATTTGTGATGTGATGACGCTATCATCATCAAGTATTGGTCATTATACAGGGTTATTTATTTGAAGGACACCAACAACCTCGCAGGAGTAGATTACTAACACCATAAACAACTATGTTTATTCTATGAATTCCGAAAAAGACAAAAATGATCGACTTTTCATACAAAAATCGATCAGGACCCTGTTTGATAACGTGACAATTTGTCAATTGTAATGACAATGTACATTGCGGTATAGCTATGAGTAGTTTGTTCTATTTCAAAATCGGTTGGCGCAATCGATGTAAAATTGTCATGGGCCCAGCTGTTCGGAAAATTTGTATGGAAAGTTGTATTTTTTTGAATTTTAAGAAATTGTAATGAAAGCAAAAACTGTTTTAAACATTTGGGCTGCAATCGACAAGCATTAGAAGAACGAAGTGAAGTTTTTATGAAAATATGCTAAAACACCTATTAAATATCTAGATAGAAGCAGATATTGCTCATTTATTCATGTGTGTTTTGTAGATTTATACTTATTCAGACAAAGCAATCATTCATTCATTTCATTTCATCATTTATTGAAGAAAAAACGGTCGGCTTGCAAACATTTTTCAACCATTTCATTTTCACTCGCTCTCGTTTTGATTGACTTGCTGCTGTAGGTACTTCATTTCATACACTTCGCTACTGCTACTCACCCGAGGCAAAGCAGCGCAAGGCATAGGCGAGTGGCCGCCATCCCGGCATGGTTCACATCACATCGCTGCTGTTACGTCACTTCGCACACTTCGCTACTCACCCGAGGCAGAGCAGCGCGAGGCACAGGCGAGTGGCCGGCGGCCGCCATCCCGGCATGGTTCACATCACATCGCTGCTGTTACGTCACTTCGCACACTTCGCTACTCACCCGAGGCAGAGCAGCGCGAGGCACAGGCGAGTGGCCGGCGGCCGCCATCCCGGCATGGTTCACATCACATCGCTGCTGCAACGTCACTCCACACACTTCGCTACTCACCCGAGGCAGAGCAGCGCGAGGCACAGGCGAGTGGCCGGTGGCCGCTATCCCGGCATGGTTCACATCACATCGCTGCTGTAACGTCACTCCGCAAACTTCGCTACTCACCCGAGGCAGAGCAGCGCGAGGCACAGGCGAGTGGCCGGCGGCCGCCATCCCGGCATGGTTCACATCACATCGCTGCTGTAACGTCACTCCGCACACTTCGCTACTCACCCGAGGCAGAGCAGCGCGAGGCACAGGCGAGTGGCCGGCGGCCGCCATCCCGGCATGGTTCACATCGCACGCGCCGCCCGCACGCGCCGCGCACTCCGCACCATACTCGCTGCTGCACGCTTCACTCCATGCGCTTCAATGCCGCCGGAGTTGATCTGCGGAATTTTGTTTTTAGTTATTTCTTAGTTTCATTTCATAAGTTACCTTGTATTAGTATACTTGCTTCTGTGCATATTACATTGAAGATTTTATTTAAAACATCGATTTTACTACCTATAGAATTTAACAGATTCCAACTCAATCGGTGCATGTCATTTGATTTAGCTCGAATAGCACTAAAATGTGTGGCCAGTTCCGCGTGCAGAAAATAGTTGTACTATTTAGTTCAGACTCGCTGACCCACTGCTGTTAGTTCCATGAATGTAGTGCAACGAAAATGTACAGTGATATAAATAGAACCGAAGAGTAAAATATGCTAATATTCAAAATCTAACAGACATAAGCCAACAAATGTATGAGTCTATTGTATTGCTACTATGTAGTTGGTTAAACTAAGATCTTTTCAACTTTTTATCTTTATTGCACGTATTGAAGAGGTTTTAAATATTTATTAAAATGGATTTGCGTCAAAAACGTGTTACTCAATTACATAAGTTGTTATTTAATCATCACAGAAAAATTATTAAGATTATCCCACGATTTGTATATTATTATTATTTTTTAAACTACTACTTAGCATCAGCCTACTTAGGCGCCTCCACCAAAAAGGTTGTTTATAAAGATAACACACAACACACTCGACGTTGTTGGTTTTTATTATTATCTGTGGCCATTGTGTCAGGTGTCAACTTTGACAGCGAGTGACGTAATAAATCGTTCGCGCCAATTTTGATGCGGGTGATTCAAAACTATTTTGTAAATATTTATTCGGTTACCTTCCATTCAAATATTTTTTTTAAATAAAAACGTTGCCTTAAATATATTTACAGGAGATAATAAAAATCTGAAATGCTACACTTGAGTTTTTTATTGTTTTAGTTCTATAGACTTCGTGTCAAAGATAAGTTAAATTGTGATTGAATTTTGACCGTAAAGTTTGCTAAGTAAGCACCAATCAAAACAGATTCAAATATATAGCTTTTATTGCTCGATACGGCTTGTAATGTAACAGGCACAATTGAAGATCAGCTAAAGTACCTATGCCTTTTGTGTTTTGACCTATCGGAGTTCACGACCTTGAACAGAGAGGAGGAACCAGCAGAGAGAAAGTTGATTAAAAAACTGTTTAACGCCACATCTATCAATAGAACATCGCAAGACCTTTGCTCAGCATGAGCTGCCAGCGAAATAAATACTCTACAGTGCAACCTTTTTAGTCCAGAAATCATTCCGTTATCAACGAGTGGCGATTCTTACGACTCATATAATTGATTTTACAAGGGAAAGCCATTAGGCTGTTGGCGCGCGATGCCTTCGCCTGCGACGAGCGTTCTTGTAATGAGGTGTTCTTTTTTTAAATTACTGTTTATAGTAAATCGATAAGCGTTTATTGGTGGAGCAATCGTTCTAGTATCTGTAATGTTTAATTCATTTTACAGATATGTAGTGAGAAAATAGCGTTTAACAAGTCGCAACATAGCGCAGAGGCTATTTTTATTTAAGTCTTCTGTGATGAAATAAAGCAAAGTGAAAATAACCTCAATAAACAAAACTAAAAACGGATTGGCGCCAAAGTTGACTTTAAATATTATTTAACATTTAATTACATAAAAAAACTAAAGCGAAGCGCACATCAAATCTGATAAAAAAATGTTAAAAATTCTTACATTTTAAAGAAATAGCGTTAGTTTTGATAAACTTGACTAACCACTGATAACTAATTAAATATTGTCAATAACCACACAAGTGGTATATAAATCAACCCGAGGTCAAACAATTATTGAAAATCGCCGGTTAAAGCAATTAATATCCGACGGAGAAACTATTAACAAACATGCCAATAGATTGACTTACAATTTATTATCCAATATCGCTTGAAATATGGAAAGTATTACGTACCACTAATTACTATCAGATTATGAAACCTACTACAGATACCTACTGATTAATTTGGTACCTAATTCTTTACACACTGTTCAAATGACGTGATTTTAAGCGCGTACATTTTTTGGCTTACGTTTCTGTGTCAGTAATTGACAGCAGTGAAACCAAAAGCGCGTGTTAGTTCGCGCAAAAATGGCATCATTTGGACAAGGTCTTAGACGTGTTAGCCCTTCTAGCCAAACTCACATTTGTAATAATAAATAATTTAAAAAGACTGCCCTGCGCCCAGACAAAAATGAACTAAAAAGTTAAATAACAAGTGTTATTGCAGTCAGGGGACTATTCTGTGGAACAATTTTTAATCAAAGAGGCCCCCCAATGCAATGCCACCTGTATTTAACATTTTAGTTAGTTTTTCTGCATTTTTTATTTTACACATTTTAGCAACAAATTATATAGGTAGCTTTGGAATGTGCTTATCAAGGCCTTTTATGAGATACTCATATTGTAATAATTGAAGGTTTTTTTTCACATTACAAAATGGCATCATACAAAATGCAAATACAAAATATTTATTCAGTAACTATAAACATGATATCATGCAGCTGAAATATTGACTTTTTTCAAAAAAACTATAGCCAGTGTCGCTCGAGGTGGTATAAGAACGATACCTAACACATTCAAATCTGTTCAGCCATTTAGAAGTTATGGTGGAATAAAGAAACTCACATACATACATAATATGATACTTACAAACATACATGAACCCTGAACACAATACACTCTTTTTTTGGACAGTCGTGTATAACGATAATAAACATCGCTTTTGAAAGATGCATGAATCTGACCGACAAAAGTTTCCGCCAACCATCGATTTTTAAAATGGCGAATCCGATATATGGAATTTTAAATGGAATAATCGAACACGAAGTTCGTTATCGTTTTCACAAATGTGACGCTGGCAAAGAGGTTCATCCATGAACTATAAATTTTTAGGTTTAAATGTTTTCGGTAAATACAATGTTTGTCTGATCAATAACATTATTGCTTGGTATAGACAGCGTTTAAAAAAACAAAGCACATGGATTTGAAGCTTTTGAAGAATCACCCAACTTTAAACAAAAACCACACGAAGGTACTTATATTACGTATATTAATATGACCGCTGTAATTCAAATATTGTTATAATTCAAACAAATATTGGGAGAATTAATACTACTCGATTACGGAAGACATATCAAGTAAAAACAGTCAAGAGCGAGTCGGACTCGCGCGCCGACGGTTCCGTACCATCATTCTGAAAAGTTTACTATTTAGAGACATCGTTTTATTTTTCCTGTAATCTTTACACAAACTTCTATCACATAAAATAATTTCTGAAATTTCTCTAAAATTGTTTGAGAATGTGCAAGCAGCGCTCTTTCATAATAATATGTTATATACCCTAGTATAAATATTGTTATTTCTCTCTTATTTGCAAAATAGTTGGGCAAACGTCATCTAAAACTATTCCAAATTTCAAGTTGATAGCATTAGTAGTTCTCGAGATATCCAACTGTGACAGACAGACAGACAGACTGAGTCGCACCATATAAGTATAATGTTTTTGGAAGGTTGTACATTGTAAACATACCTCTATTTACTTCGAGTATAACTTATTCTTGTTTAAATAAAAAGTTGTCGGTTCATACATTTTGAATTATGTGTATTTAACAAGACATTGTAAAAAATAGCGAATTGATATATTGCGGTTTCGTTTTCGATTTTAAATCAAGCTTAGTGAAACGATATCGATCAGTGAAATAGTCTAATTGGCCCCATATCTGCGCTGTCGTAAAGTAGGGTTGACAAAAATAGGTTAAAACATTTTTGTTATGTCGATGAAAATCCAGAAGTACGGTGGTTATTCACATAGGTTTACAAATAATGGACCCTATATCTAATCATAAATAAATCTTTAACATGAATTATATGCTAATATAACTGGCATTTGCTGGAACCATGTCTAAAAAAGTTTTATTTTCGGTGGTGTACGAAGACGTTTTTTCTCAGACTTAAGCATCATTAAAACAATTAATGATGCTTAAGTCTGAGATTTAAGAATTATCAGAACAAAATATTCTGTTTCTGTTTCCGGTCGTTGGCAACCCTGACTAAAGGGACATGAGACGAAAACCTGCGCGCGCGCGTTTCATCCGCGGGAGATTTACGTCGACTGACAGCGTCTATCAGTTACATGCTATTGCATTTCTATTACATATTGATTTATCGATCGAGCCCGAACATGAGCCTCGGTCGATAAATTATGTAGCAGATCAATGAAATTGGAATTGAATCAATTTATTAAATGATTTAAGTTCGAACTAAGTTCTGTGTCGTGTCTATGGGAAGCGGGCACTTAGTGCCTACTTCATTAATTACTTGATTTGCAGTTTAAACTGACGTCTTGGCAATAGATAATTAAGTTGTTACATTCATTGTCGATGTATCACAATCTGCACACGCATCTCCTTTTTGGGAAGATAAACGATTTTGGATTCTTTGTTAGCATGTTTTTGGTTTAAACAAATAGTCACAACTCAAAAGATTTTGAGTCAAACCTAATTACCCGTAAATACTTTTTCAAAGAAACAAAACAGCTGTGTACATAATTTTTTTTTAATCAAATTTGTAGCCGTTACGTTATCACACGTCACATACATACAAAAATGAAAGCAAAAATTGCACTTTAAACAAACTAATAGTTGTATTTACGTTGAATAGGTGAAGCTTCAATATCTATATTGAAGACAATCTTAGCAATGTTGCCAGTCCACCACTAATTATGCAAATAGGTTGAAACCCATTTTCCCGCCACAGCATAAACGTCAGTCACAGATTAACACGGCGCTGCGTGCTCGCCGACACCAAGACAAGGCGATAAGTAAGGTTGGTATTCCACTTATCCAATTTCTTTGATCAATGCTTGACAAAGCCAAGATATTAGACTGTTTGACGACTGTCAAACTTCTCAGGCAACTCCGCATAAGTGTTATTTTTGACAGAGTCAAGTATGTTCAATGCAGTAATTACCAAAAAACAAAAACTATGGACTTTGTGTTTAGGAGTTTTTTGAAGTAAGTAAACTTTATTGTTTGATTGATGATAGCAGCACTTAAGCTATCTGTAAGTACTAATATCTTGGACGTGACTATGAGACGCGGCGTTAGTCAAGATATTGGATGAGTGGAGTAGGTACAGAAAAAAAACTTAACCAAATGTCTGACCAAAAAATTAAACAATGAAATTGTATGAGTGGAACACCAGCCTAAGTAAGATGGCCGCGGGTGTCTGATGCGGTTGTAAACGTCAACAGTTGACGCGGCGGGTTTACTGCGCTGCGCCGGCGCCGAAGAAGTGCAGTGAGCGGTTAATCAGCGAGATTGATTCCTCAAGTCATGTTGGTTGACGATGTTTTATGCAGGTTGAGATTTCACACTAAACTTAACTGCTGAGCTATCAGTTTCAGAGTTTTTGAGTTATTTATAAAAAGGGGCATATATTTTATTGAATAATTTCCACATTTTGTCAGTTTATAATTAACTTTAAATGTGGACTTATGCAATATAAAGAAGTAAGGTTCAAGTATTGACCCTTGAGGAACACCCCTCATTACGACACAAACAAAATCGAATATAAATAATTAAATTTATTTTAAAAAGTTTGGAACACCTGAGGCCCTACCATGAGTTGATGCAAACTATTTACGTTACCGTAAACTATCGTTTTCTCTCTTTCACTCGCATTGACTGTGAGCAGTATATCCGATAGTTTACGGTAGCGTAAACAGTTTGCATCAACTCATGGTAGAGCCACTGTTCCGTAAGAAAATGTAAACGATTCAAAAGCACTTAATTACTAAGTTTATTTGAGTATAGATATTTTTGACTTGACTTGACTTAACTATAGAGCTTTATTTAAACTAAATTTCGTAACAATTCGAAAATAATCATAAACCTCCTCTCAACATAGAAAGCTTTCCCAGGTGGTCAATCCTTATCTTTATCACGACGGCTTACAACCCTGTACTAAGTTACAGCTTCAGTTGTAATTGTCGCGAGGCATTGTTTAACAGCGCTGTTAAAGTCAACAACTACAAGTATTGTGCCAGCAATGTAACATATTGCACGTCTTCACAACTATAGTTTTACTTGATTTAATATAGTTTATTGAAATTAATCAGACCTTTATGATTCAGCATTTACGAGCGGTAAACGGCTCTGTGAGCCAGGAAGTATTTTTAAAGTGCACTACTCCAAAACTAGTAAAGGCACAGTCATTACTTCAGTAACGATGCGTAGTCGCTAGTTGCCAAACTATCAACGAGGACCAAGTGGATTAGCCTGAAATAGCCGGCGCCTATTACCGGCAGCAGACTGTGTGTCACCGCGGCGGTACACGCGACATGGGCCGCGAAGTAATTAGATAATCGGTCTGAAGAGCCGACGAGCTTCAGGGCTGTCTCAGCGCAGTTGAATATGGAATGTAATACCTAGTACAAAGTGAAAATTATTGATAACAGTTTGAAGAAAAACAACGCTTAACTTCAAACATGAGTCTATAGAAATAATTTTCTTCTGTAGAATATTTTGATTTACAAAATTATGATTTATTCAAACAGCAAAGAGCTGCTGGGTGTAGGATCGATTTACGTGGAGATAGCTTATGGCAGGCATGTCTAGAAGTAGACAGTGTGGTGCGGTTGCCATAATGATTATGATGAAACGGGCGACAAAGGGACTCAAAACATCATTCAAAAATCAAAGACAAAATATCTTTATTCAAAATCAAAATTAAGCGCTTTTGAATTGAGTTGCCATTTAATAAAATACAAAATTAATAAATGTCAAGCGCATCTTTTAACAGAGCTAGTTTAAACGTTGTTCATTCTGTTATTTTGGTAAATTTAATTTAAATATTTCTTAAGGCATGCCCCTAACTTACAATAGCTAAAAATGCCCCTCTTGACATTGAGTTCCGTAAAAAGCACAATTTACGTGAGAACTTTTGAATGTTTTTAAACTCCTGCGCACGGCACGCGACGTGAGCGCACGAGGCGCAGGTTTATTGGTAGCGAGACGATCGCTGTTTAACGAATACATTGTTTCAAAATTAGTTAACATCGAGATTTATGTTGTACGTCCAAAGACTGATGTTAATGTGATTTATTTTTTGGTTTGCATAAACCACACGCATGCGAAATTCTGTAAGTGCTAAGTTACGGACGGACGAAGGAACGACGACAGAATTTGGTATGCGTGACCGTTTAACTGGGCTGCATACTTATATGCCATCCATGTTGCATAAAAAAGAAACAATCGATCAGAACTCCTTGTCTCTTATTCAGACCAAGAAGTTTTAAGCCCGAGGCATTTTTACCAGTTTCCTAAGAATCCCAACAAAAAATACCAATAAAAAGTAATACCCTAAAGCGAACGAGGCAACTTATTGACTCTAGATGAAACATGAAAATAAGCTGGTCGTTGTAATTGGATGATGGCCGCCGCGGGCGCAGCCGACGTACACGATGCATCGACTTCTTATATGGCGCCTCCACATAATTATTATATAAATTGTACTAAGTTTGAAAGGATGACGTCACATTTACATTCTTATTTTAAACGTATTGTATTACACAACGTGTTAATGAATGAACCAAAAATGGGAAAACCTTTTTTCTGACCGTCAAACTGAACAACTTTTACTATGAGATCATCTCTGAGATCATGAAAAAACAAAACCGCTGTTTTATATAAAAATTAAGGTTATCTATCATAAGTTCGAATTTTGTTTGATCGATTTTCATTTGACCGAAAATTTTTCGACTATTTTCGTTTCGCATTTTTTTTACTTTGTTTTGCCACTGTGTCAGATGACTATTATCATTTAAGTTTTTGTCGTTACTCCGACGTTTCATTTGGTCGAAAAACTTTTTGCATAATGACGCAATACTAACTTAACCTAACCTAATGAACTCTTTCAGACATTTTCCATCTGCGCCCCCTCCGTCCCCCCGCTTTTGTATCTACCCTCTTAACGTGCCTTCCGAAGCACGGAGAAACTCGATATAATTTTTGGTCACTCATTCCATGACCGACCCTTGTGAAAGTTGCTTAACCTACGCAATGCAGGGCCAGGCATTAAACCACTGCGCCATCGCCACCGAGCTCCTCAACTTATGAGCATCTAATGCCAATCACACACGAAGCCAGGGCGCGTCGCTAATAATTTACAAACAAATGCCAAGGCCTTTTATTATTATCAAAGTAGCAATTTAGCTTTTAGATCTAGCTTAATATGTTATTATGTGAGTCTGTGTCTGGATCGCTAGCTTATTAGCGGCGGGTGGGCCGAGTTAGTAGCTATAAGCTAAATTAAATAAGCTTTTTTAAGGTGTGGCCAGTTCACGATCTGAGGCAAAGATTGATGTTTAAACTTCCAGTGTGAATAAATTATGTAAAATTCAACTACACAAAAAAAAAAAAATCAAAAAAATCAAAAAATATTTATTTACGTTCAAATATCATTTTACAGCAGCGGGGGGCCAGAGTCTCCTTTTGAGCATAATAATACTTGTTTCAGAAGGCTCTGCTCTTCATATAACATAATTTGTGATATTTGACTGTGAATTTATCTTATATAAATGTATTAAATTTTACAAATGTAATTTTTACTAGTTTAACTTAAGTTGCTATAAAGATTAACAAAAAATAAAAATAATGTAGTTATGTAGTATGTGTGTGTGTGTGTGTGTGTGTGTGTGTATGTGTGTGTGTATGTGGGGATGTGTATGGGTGTGTGGGTGTGTGTGTGTGGGTGTGGGTATGTGTGTGTGTGTAGGGATGTGTATGTGTAGGGGTGTGAGTGTATGTAGGGGTGTGTGGGGGTGTGTGTGTGTGTGTGTGTGTTTTGTTCAATAGTTGTTGAAAACCACATAGAAACTCCATTTATTTCAGGATTAATTCAATTTCTTCATAAGTAAGGGTTTGAATCCAAGTAATTAATCTAGATTTACATTCATGATATGATTTATTGTATATACTAATCCTTTTATTAACTTCATTATATATTCGAGCTGATTGTGCATCATATTGTTTTTTAGCAAACACAGTTTTAGTAGTAGGCACTTTAAGTACAATGTCTTTCCTTCTCCTATTTTCTACATTTGGATCATATGTAATTGTTTTATGTTTTTTTGTTATAGTATGGATGATATAGAGTTTACGTACGGAAAGTAAATTGCTAATTTTGTAAAGCTCCTCAGTGGGAAAACGTCGCTTTTTGAAATACATTACTTTAATTAAGGCTCTTTGTGCTCTTTCAGCTTCAATAAACCGCGTTTTATAGGCTCCCCCCAAACAGGTATACAGTAGGTTATAATCGACTGTACTAAAGCAATGTATATCTCATTTAACAAATTTCTAGAGCTAGTGTGTGTTGGAACTACGTATCTTAACGTTTTGAACAGCCAAATAATTTTTCTGATTCTAGAAGATATTAAGTCAATTTGTGGATACCAGGATAATTTATCATCTATTAATATACCTAAGTATTTTATTTGATTTACGCGATTTATAGATGGACACATACATGTGGTGTTATTTGCAACATCGTTATTGCATTCATGTATTTTGATATTGAAATTTTCTGTTGGTTGTGTGTTATTTTTTATGCTAAAACAAATGTAGTTAGTTTTCGTAGTATTGAGTGTAAGGAGATTATTTTTAAGCCATTCTGCGACTAGAACCATACCACTTTCGGAATTAAATCTGACGCTACTCCAACTTGGGCCGTTAAAAACTATGGCTGTATCATCCGCGTATGTAAAAATTTTTGCGTTTAACAGGTTCATATTGCACAAGTCATTAATGTACACCAAGAACAGCGTAGGGCCAAGCACACTTCCCTGGGGTACTCCGTAGTGCACATCAACAGATTTACTAGTATGTTGATCAAGCTTTACTATTTGTTTTCTGTTTTTTAAATAGTCCTGGAAGATCAATAGAGTGGTACCCCTGACTCCAATCTTTTCCATTTTACGTATAAGGATGGGGACAGAAACCGTGTCAAATGCTTTTTTCAGGTCAATAAAAATTGATAAACATTTGTTGCCTTTATCAAGCTGTGACGATATAAGTGAAGATAGAGACGTAACTGCGTCTTCAGTCGATATTCCTTTTCGGAAGCCGAATTGGTTTGGTGATAAAATATTGAAAGACGTTAAGTAGTTTAGTAATCGGGTATTAAGTAACTTTTCTAAGATTTTGGATAAAACAGATAAAACAGAGATAGGCCGATAGTTATTCACGTCATTTTTGTCACCACCCTTGTAAACAGGAGTAATAACAGATTGCTTTAACAAAGCCGGAAAAATGCCTGTTCTAAAGCATAGATTAAAAAGATGAGTCAATACGGGGATAATTTCGTGTCTTATTAGTTTCAGGTAATCGGTTGAAATATTGTCCCAACCTGGTGCACTATCAGATTTCAGATTCATTATTACAGTATTGACTTCCTCCGGATCAGTGTCCAGTAGGACCATAGATTGGGGTTCGTTAGGAATTTTTTGAAGATAGTTATTAAAATCATTTTGCGAAGTACTTGAAAGAATATTCTCTGCTAAATTTTTGCCAATGCTAGCAAAAAATTCATTTATATAATTTGCTGAGTCAACAGGCGAAGTCCCTATTTTAGTTAGTTAATCATTTAATTTTTTAGTTTTATTAGTATACGTGATTTGTTTAACATTTTTCCAGAGCAATCTATTATTACTCATTGAATTAGCCAGCAAATGTCGTTCATATTTTCTTTTTACTTTTCTTAACAAATTATTACAAAAATTTCTGTAACGTTTAAATGTGATTTTTTTTATTTCATTACTAGGATCCGCACGCAGTTTTTTTTGAAGGTTATTACGGTTTTTAATACATTTTAGCAAACCAGGAGTCATCCAGGGTTTGATTACACGTTTGCTTTTAGGAATTTTTGAAACGTTAGTGTTATTTACAATACTTTCAGTTATCCTTTTTAAAAGAATTTTAGTTAAAATATTTGGGTCATTGCAAAAGAGTAATTCATTTAAATTTTTTCTCTGAAGATATTTAAGTGCACTTTCTAGATCTATATTGCTCCTAGTTTTTTTTATTTTGACCCTTTGCTTGGATTTAGCTAACACTAAAAGCGTGGTAAAGTGATCTGTCAGAGTTGTTTGTAAGATAGCAATGAACGCCATTTCTTTATTATTATTAATTTTCAACATAAAGTGATCTAGACAGCTCTGCTTTCTAGTCGGTAAGTTATGTCCTGCAAGTATACCATAAGTAGATAGCATCTCAAGATAAGCAGATCTGTTTGTAGTTTCACTAGACTGTTCAGTAGGTTTGCTAATTAGGTTTATATTAATATCACCCGCTATTACTACATTTTTTCGAGTTATACTCAATGTTTCTAAATGTGTGCTTAGGGATGAAATAAAATTATCTGCTTTTCTGTTCGATGGTGAACGGTATATGCAGAGTATTGTACTGCTCATTAGGTTCAGCTCCAAACAGGAAGCTTCTGTTATTTTTACTTCTTTTACATTACATGCAAGTGTTTCCCTAATATAGACAACCACCCCATCATTTTTATTAACATGATTTGTGGTTTGATATGAGTAGTAATTATTTAGTTTGGGGATTGGTTTTTCCGAGTTAAGGTGACATTCGGTCAGTATAATAATATCAATATCAAATTTAAAAGTAGAAAGAGTAAGTAAAAAGTCATCAAAATTGCAGTATATACTGCAAATATTCTGGGAGATGATTGTGAGATCACTTTTATTTCTATTGTAATGTCTAAAAAGATCAGTACTATCACAGGTTACAGCTCTAGCTATATTCAAACAATCTATCTCATTCAGCGTTCGAAGTTGTGTGGCCGCCATTAGAAATATAAATGAACCTGAGGAAATCAACGGCAAAGTAGTCATAAAAATAAAATAAGATATCTAGAATAATATAATGTGAAATGTTTATACGCAGATGGAGTCTCGTTTTGTATGGCAATTTTGCATGGTGGTTTATGTATGTTTTTGAGTTTAACTGTATTAAGAAATGTATGTAGATGTGTGTATGATAATTAGTGTGTGTAAAGTATTTGAGTGTAAAGTTGGTAGATGTAAATTTGTTCGAGTGTGTTAAAAATTGAAAGTTAGATGTGGTTAAGCATTTTGTCGGTGCGTGGAGAGTAATAAAAACTATAAAAGAATGACGGGTCAGTTCATGACATAAAATGAGTAAAGATATGTAACTATAGATAGAAAAACTTACGACTAGTCATTTATCAGTGCTTATGTTATATAAAAGTTGAACTTGAGCTTCACTAGTGATGTTGATGATAGGGGTATTTTCACTCTTCCGAACATATATTTTTCCATACGCGGTTCAGCAGTATTTATATTCTTTGGACTTAGCTAAATCTCTGGCAAGAAAGTGGAGTCGGGACGCGTATCGTGTTAAGTGTTCAGATATAAAGATTGGTGTTTCTTCTTCTGAGCGAAAGCCAAAGAGCTTAGTTTTATTTTTTACATTAAACTGCTTAGCCATTTTGATCAATTCAGTTTTAAGCAGGGTCGAGTTGGTTTCCACTACAATTCAGGTATTCTTAGCTCCTATTTTTCTGGCACGAACCCTGTAGATGTCCTTGACATCAGAAGAACTTATGTTACTGCCCACATTCTTAGCTAAATGCGTTACCATCTCCAGTAAGTCGGTCTTGTCTTCTTTAATTTTCATTGGTACATTTTTAATTTCGAAGCTGCTCTTTCTTTGTACCTTCTGCAGATCTTCAATCTTGTCTTCCAGTATTTTTATGTGTTTTTTGTCTTCCTGAGATTGGCTTTCCAAGATTTCTATTTTCTTCTTAAACTCATCATTTTGCGACGTAAGGAATGCAATAGTGCTTTCAATATTTGCATTGACTAACTTTATTTCTTTGAGAGTTGGTAATATTTCTTTGAAGTCTTCTTTGTGCTTTGTGAAAAAAGTTCTCATCATTTCCTTCATTTCTTCCTTCAGTGAGTCAAACTCCGTAGCAAAATCATCGTCGTTGCGTCTTCTCTTAGAGCGTGTGTAAACAAAATTTGGTGGTGTATTTTCTTGATTAAGAGCGTCTAAGTTTGATTCAGACATAGACTTATCCATATTTACAGTTCACCAAAACTTGGGCCAACTCCTTATAATAAAATCGCGAACGCTTCCGCTTATGAATTAAGGCAGCGTCTGCGCTGTGACGTATGGTTGTGTCGTCGTGAGTACGTACAGTGGGGTGGGGAGCGGATGCGGCGCACGCGCAGTTCGTAGTGCAGTGTGTAGCTTGGAGAATTTTGTTGTTCACCCTTGTCGTCTCTGTCTTGCACTCGCCGGCACTTGTTAATGCGTTATGCGCGCCTGGTACTCAGTAAAACTTTTGATGAATGATTTTTTAAATATTATTTACTACAATTTAATAAAATTTAGCACGGATTCACACGTCAATACGCTTTCGCGGTCCGAGGGGAAGAGGAAACAATTATTGTACACTGAAAAAAAAACAAAGAAACACAATAGCGAACATAATATTCGCCGACCGCTCAACTCTTGGGCCACAGGCTAAAACCACAGAGTAGATATAAGTATGACAAAAACTGCACATTCTGATAATCCATCGAATCTAATTAGGTTTTTGTTACCTGCGTGTTAACCTGTGATTACAGAATTATAATTTGTTGCTGTAATTGTAGTTATTAATAAATAATAAGACTATGCTATGCGTATAAATTCGATATGGATATTAGTTTTAACTTATAATTACGTTATGGCTGTTATAATGAGTGTTATGTTTTAAATTAAAATACAAATTTTGCAGAGATTTATAATTTAATATCCCAAATTTGCTCCACTTTATTTAACCAAATTTAATAAATCAAAATCAAAATCAATAATCAAAAATGTTTATTTCATAACAATAGAACTACAGACTATAACAGTGCATGGAGATCCTCTTTTAAGTATAGAGTACATACTTGTACTAAAAGATCTCGCTCCTCCGCAACAATGTAATGTGATATAATATATTTTTCTACAAGTTGCTATTTGGATTTTGTATACAAATGCCTTTATGCCTTTATGTAATTTTTTCACGGAAAATTGCGGAAGACTGCATTTCGCATCTCGCATAATTCATGCCAACTTTTCTCCCTTCAAATTATAATACATTTACAATCATTTGAAAATATATTTTAATGTACATAGTATACTATAATTTGTTTTTTTCTATAGATTATGTACCCGTTTTAAAATCTATAATTAGGCAACTTCTAGTTTAATTCAAAATGGAACAGAAATTATATGAAAATACCAATTGTCGAATACAATAATTAAACAGGCCCTGTGTACAATGCTATAAATTTAACGACCTGAGTGGTGCAGTGGTCAACATGCCGGTCATGCCGGTCTACCACTCAAGAGGTCCCGGGTTTAATTCCCGGCCGGGCAGAAATTGAAATGATGAATTTTGATTTCTGTGACAGGTCGGGGTGTTGCTATGTATAATAAGTATATCAGATGTCTAACACTCATATTACAAGCTTTGCTTAGTTTGGGGCTAGATGGCGCTGTGTGAAATTGTCCAAGCATTTATTTATTATTAACTATGTTCAAGGCAAGTTAACTCGAAAATGTATGGCATAGAGCTATTTTACAGATCAAAATACATCGTTTTGTATCGCAAGCGCTCTGTGGTCGGTCACTTGTGTTGTATATAGTTTATTTAATCGCATTGTATAACAATTTAGTAGCTATAAATTAATCAAACATAGCTACTAATACATACTGTTACAGATATACTGCCTCCTAACGAGATGCTACAGGTATATAAACCAATAAAGCTATACAGGATGTCCCAAAAGTTTGCCACTCGCAGGGAAAGTACATTAAATGTTGAAGATACTGAGAGAAGACTTCATTTTGTTCTCAAAAATATTTGGAAATGCATTCAAAGATTAAAAAAAACCCCATACGATAAGATACAATACGTAATAATTAAAATTTAAATGATGAATTTTATGGACTTTCTTTGGTTTAAGATTTCGACCTTTCGATCGGTATCGTAAAATTAAAGATTATTTTTTCATATTTGTTAGGTATGATTTCTGATTAAGGCAGGCAATTTTCAAAAATCTTTGAATGCAGTTCTAATTGTTTTAAAAATCAAAATGAAATCTTCTTTCAGTATTTCCTACCTTCAATATTTAAGGTACTTTCCCTCCGTGAGCCAAAGTTTTGGGACACCCTGTATAGGTACTGGATGACACCGTTATAAAACTGTTACTGCACCGCATTATAGTGCAGTAGTTGAGCTTGGATTTAGTACAATAAAAAGCCATCGGTCATTTATGTATGGAGACTGGCATACCTACCTGTCCGCCATTTTGAAAAAAGTCGGTTTTGGAGGCCTGTGATAAAAGTAGATGACTAGAGTAGAGAGTAAATGACTTATTCTACTGATTAATCCAAAAAATGACTTCAAACTCAAATATTTCAGTAAGTATATCACTTACGATTTTTTTTTACATATTACTTTTTGTTTGTAATGAGTTATTCTATCGATGGCACCACTTTTATCACAGGCATCTAAAACCAACTTTTTTCAAAATGGCGGACAGGTAGGTATGCCAAAAGCACATGATGCTCTTTGACTACAGTTATTGTGTGTTTAGATAATATATTAAAAGTCAAGAGGCCCAGAGCGAATATCCAGGCATTATGAGCGCCGTCATTCTCTTCAACATAAAATTGTCATGATAGGTTGCGAGAATAATAAAACTTTTTCTGCTAAACACTACTCGTATGGAACCTCTTCTTGTAGACACGAAGACAGATTTTTTTACTTAAAATTTTGAAATTATGCTGAATGGAATGACGGCGTCCAAAACACATGGAGATTCGCCCCCTCCCGTATTATATTCTAGTTTGATTTAAAATAAAGAAACCATGACATCATCTGTCAGATAAGGTAATTGGAACTTATTGTGATAATGGTCTATAGAGTGTTATATTCAGTATTTATGAAATCAAAAATATTCTGCTTAAATTTTAGAGTCATAATGGAATCTAGAGTGATAGAGATGTATGGAAGAAAAAGACATGCTGCGCCGACACCAAATATATTGGGATAAGGGCAGGAGAATGATGACGGTGATGACGGTGATGATGGTGATGATGAATAGACTGGAATTCCTTACTGACGCGTAGGTTCCGAGTTCCAAAACCAACGTTTTTAATGTCAGTGTAATACTCATTATATGAGTATACATATTGTTATATACTGATTAATTAAATAAAATTCTTCACATTTTTTTATGAAACAATGGTATCACCACGTACTTCCGGAATTCGCAATAAAATAAATGAACAAAGGTGTATTGTTGTGAAAACAAAAATGTGGCAAAAATGCGGCCGAATGCTCTAGCAATAATGTGAATAACATAGAGCGCTCGTTAGGCCAATGCTAACAAGCATAGAATATTGTCGTCATCAGCCCATAGCAGCCCATTATAGTCCACTGCAGGACGTAGGTCTCCCGTGGGAGGGTGTTGTCAATCTACACGCTTGGAGGTCGTAATATACCACTTTAATCTGAAAACGTTGCTCCTATTTATTGGAGGTGTTAGAGTCTCAGACAACTTTATTGTAGTAGCATTTCAGCCTGTGAAATCACACTTAAATTGTTTTCTTTTTTCGTTGAAAGGGAGATGGAATGGCAGTAATTTATAACAAGCCTATCTTAAACTTGGGTAGGGCCATTCTTCAGTGCCTGTATTATGAGTTTGCACAGTTAGGTACTATACTCGATAGCAACTGTAGTAAGCAATTTTGTATGCAATCGCTATCGAGCATAGTAAACGTAAACTTATAATGCGCCTACTGGTTTTTTATGTACACAATCAAAATTACGTTTCGTATCGGTCAAAGTAAGTGCAACCTTGCCAAAAGAAAGGTTTCGCCTTAGAATAATAATAAATAATAACAACCTAGAACGATAGTTCCCTACAAAGCGCACTGTCAAAAGTGAAGCAAAAAATACTATGCCAAAATGGCTTAGCTTTCTGATTTTTATCCTTCATACGTTACGTAATCGTACCTATAAGAGCGAAATAGTTTCAATTTCCCTACCTTTAGGGGATTAGTTACTATTTTATTGGTATTTTAGTTACGATTAGGTAACGTACGAAGGATATAAATCTGAAAACTAAGCCATTTTGGCTCAGTATTTTTTGCTTCACTTTACATACAAGTTTTATTATTGTAAGGGTGTCGCATGATACAAACGTATAGGTACCATAAGCACAAACAGCTATCGAGAAAAAAAACGCGCGTAAAAGTAGGTACTCGATAGTGTAATTTATTCTCTTTGGAAATTCTCATTTCACTTTACGGCGCTAGATGGCGCTGTACAAATTTCTCATACAAAATTACTCTTATATTTTTCGATAGCTGTTCGTTCTAAAGGTATAAAAAATAAACAAAAAATCGTTTTTAAGATGTGCTCATCGATCGAACGTGCGGCCTTCATGCTGTGTAGAGTGGACCTCCTGATTCCGAGCTGCCGTATTTGGCGTATCGAGTTCCGTCGCATTTCGTCCGGTGCAACGGACGCCACTCATGTTTATTTAATTTGTCAAGTTTACGTCACTGGCCGGTAACATCAACATTTACCGTCCAATATCAGTTGATTCAAACGTCGTTTGAAGTATTTGCGCCCATAATTTCGTTCGTACGGTCACGATAAATTAATATTGCTTTTGTATTCATTCATCCATAATCAACCATTTACTGGGCTGGGGCACAAGCCTTCCTTATATATAGATGGATAAAGAGGCTGAGTCTTAAGGCTCCTATAGCCCTCAAGTGACGACCTCATCTTAATTAAATGTACTACTCGCCAAGTGAATCATGTATCGAAAATTCACATGTACCGATTAAAGCTAAAACTTTACAAACAATAACCTCAGTAAATAGTTCGTTGTAGTATAGGCAAAGGAGCAAAAAGTGTCCACTTTTGTCCCACCAATCCTAGTTCCAATCGTATTTCGTAAAAAAATGACAGTTAAAGCATCGTTGAAGAGTATTTACCAATCGGATGCCGCACGTGGCTAGGAAGTTGACCCCGCTAATTGATTCTCTGATCGGACAAAAAATATCCGCCAAGCGCGAGTCGCATCATTTGATTAATTGGTAAAACATTTATTTGTCAACCGGGTTCGATTCCCAGCCGGGCAGAAATTTAAATGATGTATTTTAATTTTTTGTGACAGGTCTCTGGATGTTACTATGTATAATAACCCCCTTACTAATAAAGATTGTATAACAGATGTATAGTTACATAGTGTTTTGTCCCTTTCTTTTTAATGTCAAACTTAAATAGTTTGACAGCGAGTAACCATTGTGTAACTAGACATTGCCATACTATCTTTTTTAGTAAGGAGGTAAGTATATATTTTAAAAAGTATATAAGTAGTATATCAGTTGTCTAGCATTTATTTATTTATTTTGTTTAATAATGTATCTACGTAAAAGAGAGAAAACGAACGAACATACGGATATCTTTTTCAGATTCCACTTCAAAAGAAAACATGGAATTTGACTACAATTTAATGTGTTATTTCTTAAAACTATAAAATTTTTGGTAAACCCTCTATTTCAAAAGCAATTTTCAATTAATTCAATCAATTTCTTGGGTACTTTGGTATGGAAGGATTTTTTTTTATAATTATAGATTAAAATATAAATGTTTTTAAATAATATTGTTACTCTGATTTTAAATATGCAGAATAAACCATTTTTTTAAATAAGTGTTATTTTAGACAAACTCTAGTATTTATCAATTAAATAAACATAATTTTTAAATATATTTTTCATTTACCGAATTACCTAATATAGTACCTGATCTCAGATTAAAATTACGAAGTCCGGTTACAAATAATATTTATTTACCAACAGAACCCAAAAGTTGTGAGTAAAACACGCAATCTTTTTAGCTAAGCACCGTTAGTGTTCTAGGCGGTTCGATTCCCACCACCCGCGGAGGCATCAAGTGGAGGCCTTTTAAATAACATTTAGAGGTACATAGTCGATTTGTAATGCGATTATTGACGCACGAACTTTGGACATAAAGGCAGAAAAAAATAAAGTGGAAAAATATGTATTTACTCTGTGGTTGAGCTAGCTGGTCTCAGGTTCTATTTCAAGACCTGTAAATATAATAATAAAAGGAAAGAATAGTTATTTGTTCAACAGGTGGTAGGAAAATAAAGACAGTTCAAAAGCACTTAATATCTAAGTTCATTTGAATAAAAAAAATTTCATTTTCTACAAGTGAGCAAAGTTATTTTTTGCTCCGAGAGTTCGTGAAATCACAAGAACCCAAAAATTGCTGTCGTGTGAAATTCAACTTTTACCTTTACCAGTGAGAAGACTCGCAGCAAATCGCTTTTTGCCAGCGAGCGTGAGGAAATGGTGATTCGAAACTCACGTAAAAGTAGCATAAAGACATTTTGAAGACACCCTTAATCACAGGAATAGTCAATACTAAAAATCTTTACCCTGTGCTTACATGCAGTAAAATAATGAGATAAAGCTGTTTCCAACAAGCAGTAAAGCAGTAAACAAGCTGTACGGAAGCTTATTAAGCTATAAACTGTTAATAAGCAACTCGTTATATCCGTTGGAAAATCTACTGCTTGTTAAAATCCAATCTGCCTTATACGGCGGTTGTAAAATTAATTTGGAACATGTCCGCCTGTTTGTGGAACAATACTGTTTTGGCCTCTCCGTTATGGGTTTATGGCCAATTAGATGGTGCTTCTGTGCTGTCATAGAGTATGTAAGATATGAAGGTGGCATTGTGGCTATAAGAAAACAGCTTGATTTACCTCTTATTACCTCTAGAAAAACCTTTAAGTACCAGTAGCTATATTTGCGCGACAAAAAGTCAACATGCTTACTAATTGTTATAGAACCAATCAAAGGTGTTTGTACTATTAAGGCTCAGACTATAGTTTCAGTTGGCTTAGGTTAGTAACAGATATAATTAAGTGTCAGTCCCCCTAGCATGACCACCGAAACACGATATATATCGCATAACATAGAGTTTTATCGACACTCAACTGTCAAAATCCATTGTCTTTTGATAGTTACATACACACATCTACTCACGCCTGTTTCCCATGGGGGTAGGCAGAGACTATGGATTACCTGCTACGATCCTCATGACCTCAAACAGACAGACACACACACGTCAAACTTATAACTATAACACCCCTCTTTGTGCGTCGGGGGTTAAAAACAATATCTCTCGATCTCGATATTGTAGTTTCTTTGGATGATTTGGGTTGTTAGTGTCCTACTACAGTTAAAATACAAAGAAATAAATAAACGAGAATTAAACCTATTAAATACCTGTTAAAAATACTACCTAGGTACTTATTTAAGAAGTCACTTATTTACTTGCCTTGGTAACTGAACGAGATTGCAAAACAGCGTCATTTTATTACGACAACAACACAAAAGGAAGCTTCCAGTCATTATTAGAGTGCAGATCATAATGTGAAGACATCTCAGTGGGAGTCTGTTTGCATAAATTGTGTGACAAACGCATCCGTCTGCGTTTGCGCATGCATTGTGGGGCAACGTAACTCGTTAGGTATAGTTTGTGAGATGCACCCAAACGTGACCGCGCCGGATTTTGAGGTTCGGAAGCGACTGATGCTAAAATCAGTTGATATAATAGCGATTGCTTAAACATGCCAACACTTGCAGTTGCTTACTATACAGAGTGTTTAGAAATAGCCTCATGAAGCCGAACATGGTAGACAGGGTACCATGCATAAAACCCCGGAAAATTATTATAAACCTTGAAAATCACCAATTAATAAAAAAAAACTTTTATGATTAACTGCAGTGTGAAGTGGCAACCCTAGACTAAAATTATGTTTTGCTTATGCGTATTAACGGGATCGATTACCGAAAACAATAGTCTATTTGTATCAAGGGTTATCACTTAGCAGTTTGCCATACAAATAAAAAAAACAACATTTCTTAGTCATGTGGTGGTTTTCAGGGTTTATCTAGCATATTCGGCTATTTCCAAACACCTTGTATACCTACTTATTATTACTATAATTATTGTAATCATCACAACAGGCCATAATAATTCCACTGCAGGACGTAGGATTGTCCCGTGGCCATAATTGCTATAATTTTATTTTTAGCATATCCTAGTAGAAGTAGTTAGTTTTTATTAAGTTATCCAATATATCTGAAAGTGGCGCCCTCATCTTAATGAAAATTGCTCGCTAAGTTCATAATGTAATATACTGAGGTCATTATATTGTAGCTGAGCTGGTTGCCTTTTTGGTTAATTTACATAATTATACCTCAGCAATATAGAATGCATTTATTTTACAAGTGAATAAAACAAAAATGTTTTATTTTTGTATGTAACTAAATAAAGTTTTATTTATTAATTCAATTCCACCTAAAGTGGCCACTTTTGCTCTTTTGCCTACTACTACTACAACGAACTATATTTAACTGAGGTTATTGTTTGTAAATAAACTATAGAACCTTATATAATACTAAATAATATACTAGAAAAAATAGGACCTTAGCTTCAATCTGTACATGTGAATTTTCGATCCATTATGTACTGAGGGATGTAGTCGTCTTAAGAAGTGTAGGTATAGAAAGCGTTTGTTCAAAGCTATAACCAATCTGCAAGTAGTCGCATCTACCTGCACCCGCGCCTGCGCCCGCGCCGCGCCGTGGGCGACACGACGACTTCTATAGCTGTCATCATTAGACCGATTTGTCTAACTTATTAATTAGCTTGGACATTAATTATCTAATGACCCACGTAGCTTGTTATTTTAGTTTGTAAAATTAAAAATAGAAAAATGATTATTTTCGTCAAATAACTTTATCCATAAATACTTTTCCTGACATTTGTTATAGTTAAATCATGAGATTTGTACTTGACTTGACGAGTGATAGATAAACATCAGCCAATTTTGTTAGCGGATTATTTCGTAACTATTATAATCAGCGCGCGATGAGAATGGGATGGAACCTTGTCAAAGTAAATCGAAAATTTACTAATGAGTTAATTTTAATTTAATTAATCAACTTATTGTTTAAGTACTTGTTATCTTACATGAAGTTGCTGCAGCAAAAGTTCCCTTACCTCGGATGCGTGACGCCGTGTTTTTGGATAACCCGGTGTCACGATGGTCGGTGACGTGCTGTACGCGTCTCAGTTTGACAAGGTTCCATCCCATACTCATTGCACGTCGATTATACCATTTCATGTTCTTAACAACTATATTTTTTTTTTTAAGAAAAATATTCTAGTCTGATCGTGTAATCACGATACTCCGTTAAAACTTATTTCTCTTTGGTAAAGTTCGATATCTTTACAAAGTTAGTTACAATGATTCGAAAAATATTTTTTCTATAATAAGGTAGGTATTTTTTTCTTCGGTTGTTTAGCAATTTTAATTGAATTTCCAAACCCAATAATAATTAATGCCAGTTGCCAATGAGCAGTTGACATACGTCTTAGTTTTTGCCAACTGCTACTTTTACGAGAACCATAAACTTATTCGAATGATTTATAATCGGAAAACGAGTTTTACGAATGGAAACCGATGTTTTACTGAGCTTCAAAGTTGTATCGATCTTGATGTGGTTAGATCAATTTGGATTTATGTTCTGTAAAATCAATTTAGTTCTATCAAGGATAGTAATTAATTGGTTGAATAATAGTTTGCTTTGATGTTCTATCAATTTGATGTAAGTTATGCTGTAATTATGAAAGCAAATAAAAAATAATTCCATATTTCCCTGGTTCGTGTAAAGAAGTTTATAATTAGTTGCAGTTTCATATTCATTTGACACATTAGATCGATAACGCAGAGTGGCTTTAGTGCATTCGGACGGCGATTGCGGTGGTTAAGCAACTTTCGCTAGGGTCGGCAATCGGATGGGTGACCAAAGGCTCCTCTGTGCACGTCAAGCAGTTGGTCGCAGCTGCATTTGCAGTCGTTAATACCCCCAATCCGCATTGGGCCTGGGTGGTGGGTTTCTTAAAGTGGGGTCCACGGATCCCTTGAGGGTCCGTAACATGTTTCAGTGAGTGTAATGAAACTACTAAAAGTGTTTTTTTTTACTTAAAGTCTTGTTTTCTAATACTTAAATATTCTTTGACAGGGGTTTATGAATTTTAAAAATTCTGAAAGTCCGTGACTGCAAAGAAAGAGGTAATACTGATCTATGAGGAAGGCTTGTGCTTCAATACAATAATACTATTAGATTAAACAATTTTTTTGCAAAATCGATTAAATTGTTAACAATTTGTCACAAGTTTTTTGTACAAAGAATTATCTCAACTGTTTTAAACGATGCGATTACTGTCAAATCGGTTGGGTCATAAAAACTATAGTAATTGATTCTACTTTACGATCGATCGTAAATATTATTTGTAATTTGCATTTTACTGCCTCGACTTGAATGTCACTCGGAATAACTATTAAATTAGCACTTTTATAATACATTTTAATGACAAATACTATCTAATATCTATCTATGTTTTTGTAACTAAGTAATAAACGTGTTTAAAGGCTTAATTGCTCCCTTAAAACTTGATCAGTTAGTATAAAACCAGCCAAGTGCGAGTCGAACTCACGCACGAAGGGTTCTGTAAAAATCACGTTTGTTGTATGGGAGCCTGCCTTAAATATTTGTTTTATTTATATTCATTATTTATTTTTAAAGTGAAAATAAAACTAAATATACTGTGAATATTTCAAGTGTGTTGCTGTTATCAATATCAAGTAAAAACTAGCAAAAAAATCACGATTGTTGTATGGGAGCCCCCTTAAATATTTATTTTATTCTGTTTTTTAGTATTTGTTGTTATAGCGGCAACAGAAATACATCATCTCTGAATATTTCAACTGTCTAATTATCACTATTTAGATTTGTGTTTGATGTTTCTGCTGGTTATACTAGAGAAACCATTATAACTGTGATTTACTTAAGCACGTGAATTATTTAGTTTATTTAAAATTAATAAAAAAACATTTATAATTATCGAAAAATGAAGAAATATCAAGTGCATTTCTTCTCAATTTTAATAAAGTTAATAAACTTTCTGAAAGATTATGTGTTTTACTTAGAACAAAAGATGAAAATGAAGTTATTGAAAACTGAAAATTAGGATATAAATAACAAATAAACATTTGACAACATCACTTACATTGCTCCGATTCCAAAGTAAGTAGCTAAAGCACTTGTGTTATGGAAATCGGAGACAACAGTGGTATCACAAACACCCAGACCTGAGCTAATATAGAAAAGTTCGTTTTCTAAATTGACCCAACCGGGGATCGAACCCGGGACCTCAAGAGATGGCGACACCTTGAAAACCGGTGTACAAAGCCACTCGACCAAGGAGGTCGTCAAATATCTTCAATAGTTAGTTACTTCCGGTACATACAATTCATATTTCGCGACTCTAATGTCAAGGTTTTTCTCTAATGGGGCATTCACATGGGTCGATTTTCCTTGCTGGGCGACTTTAGTCGAATAGGGTTTTTTATCGACAAACGCTTGTAAAATCGAATCTAAAACCTAATTCAATGAGGTGAAGATTGGATTTTACTTTAGGGCGGATGGCTGCCGGGCTAAATCGGCTCAGTTTTGCCTGGGACGCGTCTGTGCCGGGTGAATAAAATTCATCTAATGATATGTTGACCTTATGTCATTACTACCCGTATTTTAAGTGATAGTATAAAGGTTGTTTACAAACAAAACAATAATTTGCTTCTTAAGAAAAAAATAATATGTAATATATATTTATTTTATTGGCTACAGAAAGTCGCCTAGTAAGTCGCCTGGAAAATCAACCCATGTAAATGCCTCATAATGGACACTGTTAAAAAGTTAGTGTAAGTTATGCATTAAATTAAGCTTTAAGTTGAGTTTCGTATGTAAGTTTCACTGGTTTTATTCACTGTTTTATGTATGTGTCTGTAGTAGTATCAAATAAATATGTTATCCATTTATCTATATTTAAGAAAATTCACAAAAACAAAATTCAAATCCAAAACAGGGTTGAAACAGTAGGCAAACGTGAATATTTTGGGTCGAAAATACCAATCAATATGACAACTGAAATAAAACCCTTTAACGGATACTAGCTCGGTTTTATTGAAAGTACTTTTGGTGATTGGTTGATATGTAGTTTTATATTAAGATAAATAATATTAGAAAAAGTACTAGAAAAAATCAACTCACCCGTAGCACTTCAGACGGGACTCGAACCCGCACCCTTGGGATTCCGGCCCAATGCACTGAACAATTATGCTACCGAGTCGCTAGTGGGAGCGGCGAAATTTTATAGTACAAAAGTAGAAGAAAAGAAAAGAAGTAAAAATACTTCTTCGCTGCAAGCCAGCGCAATTTCATCAATGTGAGGAAATACATTCGAAAGAAACATCTTTCCAGATGTTTTGACAATCGATAAAGATGAAGCAGCTAATATTATTTATCTTAATATAAAAATAGCATTGTGAATGCGAAAAACCTAAATTTAATAATTTAGTTTTAATTTTGATTTTCCCGATGTTTCGGCACCGTTGCAACTACAGTCCCCCGTGACCACGACAGCTGCAAAGGTGACGAAACGTCGCGAAAACGAAAAATCTAACTAAATATCAACTAATCACCAAAGTTCTTTAAATAAAACTGCGCTAGTGTCAGTTAAAAGTGATATATTTTAATGTCTAGTAAGCGCGTAAACCTCAGAAGTTATTAATATTTTATTTATTTTATTTTTATTTTTATTTTATTTAGTGAACATTGTTATCACAGCGTTTACATATCATTTACGCAGGTATAATTTATACAGTACATAAGCCAATTACGGAAACAACACTTTGTAAGCAAGATATATAAATGGTTACTTGAAAACAAAAAAAAATAATAATTTTAGACAAATATTACTTAAGTATAAAGAATTTGTGAAAAATTAGGAGAACAACGAAATTTTAATATTGTTTCAGAATAGGTGTATGTGTGTGTGTGTGTGTGTGTGTGTGTGTGTGTGTGTGCAAGTGTGTATGCGTATTTGCCTCCATCATCAATATAATATGACAACAAATACTTTTAATTTTAAACTGTTTTTATTTTTCTTGTCATTTGGTAAACTGTTAAGTTACAAGGGTCACACAAAGTAACGGTTGTCACACTTTCGAAGTTCCCTAAATTGTTATCACCAAATAATTAATTAGAGTGATAAAGTGACGGAAGGTGTCCGAGTGTTTAATTTACACTCGTTTACACTCACTCTCGATTACGAGTTCTGTTAGTGATACCGAAATTTGTATTCGATGAATATTAATGGTAGTGGAAGTTTTGAACGGGTCTTGTTTTTCCGTGTTTCGTTTCGAAATAACGTTACATTTCATGTTATTTCTGATAATGAAAGTGGATTCAAGTTTGTAGAAATTTTTATTTTTATTTTGTGTAGATGATACTAAAGTCAAAATGAAATTCGAATGTTTTTGGAATTTCTGATTGGCCTGCATTTTACTTCATTGCAGTTTTTGTGTTTAATTGCAATAAAACAAAACAATGAATTTTCGCAAAACACACTGTTTTTTGTCTTTAATTGACTATTTGGTACGTTATTTTTACTTGTAGACTGTACCTTAGTAAAAACTGGAACTAGTATAGCCATCATATCAAGTTTCTACATATGAAGTTGTATCGCATTGCATTCTATAAAAAAAACTAATGTCGAATAAATGGAAAAAAACAAAAATAACGTAGTTTAACCAACAAAACGTTTTGCATAAGTATAAAAAAATACCTTTTTCAAATTTCGAATCCTCTCGAAAACCTAAAAAGCCGATGAAAGACTGTTTTCAAAACGTCACACACACTTTTCAAATGTAACCAAAAAGTTTTAACACTCCACTTCAAATCACTACTGAAAAACGAAAAGAGGTTTTGAATCGCGCAAACTTTTTAAAGTCTCGTAAAGTTGCGTTCGATATTTGAATCGCGCGGCGTAGGTCCGACCCGGGCGGAATGCCAGCATCCACTGAATCACATAAGAAGTGCTCTCCTAGTTTGTACATCGTTACGTTCAACAGATCAATATAGATATTATTGTTTGGGACAATTTTGTATTCTATAATGCTGTTTTTTTGTAATTTTAATTTACTTCTTTAAATAAGGAAGAAATTAATGTGGTTAAAGACCTCTTGCATGTGCAAGGTTACTGTAAAACATAGATAATGTTTAGTTTTTTTTTCATCGATATGTCACTAGCTAGCTAGAGCAGGGATTCCTTAAGTGGTCTTCAAGGGGTCAATATAATAATTATTATGATATAATGCTGAAATTCGCATGGGTGACTAAAATCAACATATTCGCAAGTGAAATCTAGTCGATAATTGATTATGATATTACAGAAATATCTGTTTATTTTCATTATGTTTCTTTTTCATAAGGTATGTCACAATTGTGTAGATTTCTTACATTTTTAATAATACAAAACTATATGTGTTTCCAATCTTATATTTTATTTAATATCATTATCATGTTGTCTGTTAAAGATAAAATCGCAATTAATTTATGTATTTATTCTTATTTTAATGTCAATTTTACTACTTTTTGCGATCTTTATCAAATGCGACAAATTATTACTTTATTGCATTTTAATTTTATTAGAAATATACAAACTACTTTTAGTTTATGTAAAAGATTGTAAGAAATCCCGTTAATATTTCGTGTCGATTGAGATGAGATTAGGAGATTTCAGTATTTTTTTTATTTGTTGTAAATCGGAAAAAATATAAACAGTTAGACTATAATTGTTATTTTCGAATCACTTTAAAAAGAAGTTCAAATGTCCAAGTAATAAAGTGATGAAAGCATGTGCTACGCGCCTCGTCCGATCCACTACCACAGTATAAATAACTATCAGTATCACTTTTTCGTACAAACCGGCCAAAAACGGGTCGACATGTTGTGTAGCAATATGTACTTCGGTACAGTACAGTCGTGAGTGCTGACGTTATTACAAATGCGGACTCCTGCGCATTTATTTACGCAAAAAGACTGCACAAGCGTTACTTATGGATGACTTAAAGATTGGCCCGATAAGAACCACCACGCAGCTTATGCAGATTGATGTGTGCTAACAACTGCAAATGCAGCCGGAACCAACGGTTTAACATGCTTTCGAGGGCTCGGATGAGCTCGAGCTCAATAAAATATTTTCCTAAATGCTAAGCGCATTTAGCTACTTACTCAGATAATATACCTACTGTTATTTATTCATTCTGTGGCACTGCCGAGGTGCGTTTGCGCAGTTTTTGTGTGTTCTCGCCTTTTCCGTCGGCAGCTCGAAAGTCTCACGCCGGGATTCCAGTGGCAGTCGAGCTTGTTCGACACATGACATAATGAGATTTTTTAAGTTTAACGCAATGAACAAAATGGCCGCCCTTCCACCTGTCATGTCAGCGGAAATGATGGAATCTTTATTTTTATTAAGTGAATCACTTTCCATTTTTAAATGACTCATTATGAAATACTGAGTATGAATCTCTAGTACAGTCAAGTCTCAAAATATGTCTACAGTACTATTAAAAAAAATAATAGCTTTTAGAGTAACATAGTTCTAAACTGTATACAGATTTATACACGTTGCATGTCATTATATAATTGTGAGTTAATATGAACGTATCCAAATATTAAAAAAACGTATGTGGAATTATTCGTAGCTTTAGTTATTATTTAGTTATCCATGTTCACGGAAGCAAAGGAGCTGAAACGACAGAAAATTAAAACCCTATAAAAATATCAAAACCTTTAAGTAGGTAGTAAAATCACTTTAGCACCCAAATAGCGTTTTATTTCAGTACCAGGAGGCCCCAGCGCACTAATTTTCAACGAGAGAACCGAATCTAAATCAATAAATAATAAATATTTGACAACATCACATACATTGATCCGATTCCAAAGTAAGTAGCTAAAGCACTTGTGTTATGGAAATCAGAGACAATGGTGGTATCACAAACACCCAGACCTGAGCCAATATAGAAAAGTTCGTTTTCTAAGTTGACCCAACCGGAGATCGAACCCGGGACCTCAGAGATGGCGACACCTTGAAAACCGGTGTACAAAGCCACTCGACCACGGAGGTTGTCAACCGTTTCAGTTTTGTTTACAGAAAAATACTAAATAATAAATACTCGTTTTAGTTTTATTAAAAATATTTAAAACCATGCCTAGGATCATGGACAATTTAAATGGGAAATCTAAAGCTAAACTAAAAAAGGAATGGTAAATGATGGGCATCGTAGTCTCCCTAGGCATAACTATCAAGAACTTTAACAAAGATAAGGCGAGTATTTTTCTGTAAACGAAACTAAAATGTTAACGATTTAGCTTTGGTTTTATCTTTGAAAATTCTCGCGAGATGATCATAGCATCATAACTGCAATTGTGATAATTCCTTCACTTTAGCAGACATGGCATAGTTCTAGTTTGCATTTGTTTGAATATATTCATTCATTTGATTGACGAATCTGCAATGGGCTTGGGCCTGCGTCGGGCTTAAGTAATAATCAACCTTGAAATTAAAATAAAATACCTAAGTTAGCTCTCTACTTTTGTGATTGTCAGTTTTCCAAATAAGAAACAGTTTATTAGTTAAATTCAAAAGGATAATGTTGTCAATAATTTCTATAATTTTTACTCTGAAAATTTCTTCCATCGTTGTACGCCCCCTTAAAGGTTCGATTTCATTACTTCCCTGCCGAACGAAGTAAAGGGTAGGTACAATATGAACACAAACAGAATTGAACACACACATGGTGAATTAAAGCAGAATTTATTTTCGTAACGGTATCTCGTTGATGTCTTTTGTATAGAAGAGAAGTAGTTTTCTTTGTGGGACTTTGGTCACTGGAAGTGGTTTCAATTGTTTTCGTATAAGTTTATGTTTTATGCATTTGGTATGTATCAATTATTATTATTTTACAGTTGATTCAATACCTAGTTTCAGGTTTTGTCGGTGGTTGACCAAATAAAATATATTAAAATAATGTTTTAAACTTGGTTGTTACTAATCTTGAGAATACTTTTGATAGTATTTTACAGAATATAAGTATTATAACAATATAAGTTATTATTTTCATAATATTTATTATTGACTTAATTGATTTATTTATATATTTTATTGCCAAAGGTCTAATAGTATATTTTTTGAAATTATAATTTATCTTTGTATGCAAGATATAAAGTGTATTTTATGAACATCAGTAAATTAAAAGCATATTTTGAGTGAAAACAAGTAAAAGCTTTCCTTTTACAATTGCAAAACTTTTTTGTTTTATCTTCCTTTATTTACTCATTTACGTCGTGTTAGCATAATTATGCGTCTTTTATCTCGTAATTTACAAAATAACTAAAAAGTTTTTTATTTTCTTGAGGATGAGAGATAAGAAAAATAAATAATAATAAATGAAACAACATCTGCCTTCGGAGCAGTATCTCGATATCTTAATTGTGCTTGTAGTAATCAGGCTAACAAGCCTCATGCAGTATTCATACGGCGCCTGCGCGACCACTCTACTTAATGCTATGTCCGCTGATTCAAATACAACAGTGGATAGAACTAAATAATCGAGTGATATGCACTGTTCGAATCAATCGATTTATAAAACTTTGATGACAGTCTTGGGACCAAACGCGCTATTTCCGAACGATAAAACTAAATCGTCACTTTGTCATTTAGGTTGTTTTACTTAAAAATCTTTGTAAATTTTTGAGATTTAAGCATTCACAATGTATTTAGTATTATATAAAAATCTTTGGTTCAGATTTAGAATTCTCATTTAAAAAAATGTCTTAGATTGGCACCCTAGGCTCCCTAGGCATAGCTTTCAACAATTTTGACAAAACTAAACCGAGTATATTTCTGTAAACGAAACTGTAACGATTTAGCTTTGGTTTAATCGTTGAAAATGAGTTCGGTTGGGCGCATTAAAAAGCTTTGTCCAAGGAGTTTGGACCAATTTCTGGTTGTTTCAGTTTGAAATAGACTGAACATCCATGAACATTACTGGCTTACAGGATCCGGGCCAGCTCCAACAACTTACTGATAGTTTTGTTCTATAACCATAGAACAGTGACTAACATGTAAGTGTCGAAAAATATGTGTATATTAAATATAAAGACACAACACCGGATATCATATATCTTCTGATTTAATTAAAATCTGAAATAGAATTCCGATGAATTTATCTGTCACTTTATCAAGATACAAACTAATCTGGTTTCAAAAATGATTTTTCTTCATCAAAACCAAAAAAGAGGTTTATTGTTTTAACCTATCATGGTATTGGGTTGTGGTATTCCCGTGGTACTCCGTGGTACTCCGGCAGCGGCTCCGTTAGTCTGCATGTAACGTAATTTAGTTGGCCGGCCGCAGACCGCAGCTATCCCATATTCGGATCGGACCGTCCACAAAACAGGAAGAGAAAATGTTTGCCTTAAAATATACTTTCAAGTAATGTTGGGGGAAGGTCTGTATTCACTAGCATTTTGACCACCTCTGTGGTTCCTTTACCCGTCTAAAGCCATGGTTTCCTATTTTATGTCATACGCGACGTCTGACGTCAGCGTAAACATTCCTATACATTTAATACGCCGACGTCAAAGTTTAAAAGAGACCACAACAGACACAACAGTACATTTCTTTAGTAAGCATTTTAACGCTGACGCTGTAAGTGGCTGATGGCGTAAATAGCAGACCAAGGCGCATGAGTCTCGGGTTCGTTTCCCAGGAGTTGTAATCTTGGTTCGGTTGGTTGTTTGTAGCCTGCTTGACTTTCTACCACCATTTTACCTAATTCTGACGCCGTAACAAAAACTGAACATTTTTTTCCAGCAGTTAAAATAAGACTATGTACAATGCGATTAATTTAACAATGTACAATAGAAGTGACCAACTTCAGAACGCTTGCGGTACAAAATGACGGATTTTATTATGTAAATTTTTCTCATTGCCATACATTCAGGAGTGAAGTTGCAGCGAATCACTGTCTATTGTCAATTTAATCGCATTGTAGTAGGGTAAAGAAATATTTGACGATCAAAAAATTATAATTTGTTTTTTCTGTTGTCGCTGCCTAATCGCATCTCAAACGGTGTACAAGTAACCGAACACCAGCGCTCGCATTGTCTCAAGTTATTAGAACACGGTTACTTACGGACAGACAGACACACATACAACCGTACAGGTATATCATTAATTTAATATTTGGACTTAATGAACAGGGGACAGAAGAATGGATACTTATATTATTCCATAATATTATGTTACCGACCAAACTACACTGGCAATAAAAAAAATCCATAACATCGTTTTTATAGAAAAATGTAATAGTTTTATAGTCTCATTATTGAAAAAGTTTCAGTATTTCTGAAAAATCGGTTGGTATTAATTAGAATATTCCAGAACTGGAATAAGAATTATCGCAGTTAACATCACTTTACTACGAGTAAACTGACTCTGAATTATTTTAATGTCAATTGATGTTAAAATGATGATGTTTAATGAGCTCAATGGCGCAGTGAACCTTAAATGCACTTATATAAAAAAAAACCTTCATACATCCATTAAAAGGTCCCAACAGTGAGGACTGGGTACCTATATTAAAAATGGCCGATGAAAACATTCTTAACAAGATTTAGTTGAATTAGAACTGATTTCAAACTGGAGAGTGTATTATCGAAATTAATTCCCATTTACGTACATCGCTCATATTTTACGTACAAATGGTCTCATGAAATGCTTACTTAAGGCACTGATTAGTATTTATGACGTCTCAATCCCTCGGTAAAGGGATTATGAAATAATTTTGAAGTCCGTAGTTAATGTAGAGATTATATAAATATTGAGATTACTTTGTTATCTATCGTACGGTTAGCCGCAAAAGTAAAGCTTAGCATAATACTTCCAACCGACACCCGTCATACTGATTGCGATTATTAAGTGACTGTGGTTAATTCAAGACATATAGCACCATAAAACTAAAAGTATTTTTTTCTTAATTAAGTATTTAGATAAGAAACAGTGACTGTACTAAAAACAGTGAAAGAGCGGAGTCTCCTGGCGCAGACATCTGTTTGCTTAATAGGGCTTCAACAATTATTGTTACTTAATTCATTTAATAGAAATAGAAATAGAACTATTTATTTGCTCATGATATGATATAAAACAGATCTTAAGTAGGTGTAACATTGTTCAGCATGTTTTGCCAATTGCCAGTCATGCAAAAATTTTATTGTGAATATTTATTTACTTAGTGGTTACTCTGAGACGTCTTTCATATTTATTAACTCTCGGCGAACATACTGCAAGAAAATAACTAAAGTACAAATACAGTAGACCATCAGTCATTTTTAATGTCCCCACTGCTGGGGCGCAGGCCATACTTATGGATGGATAAGGAGGATGGGCCATAACCCACCACGCGGACCCAATGCGGATTGGTGGGTGTTAACGACTGCAAATGCAGCCGAGACCAACGGCTTCACGTGCCTACCGAAGCACGTAGGAGCTCGAGATAATAAATTTTTGGTCACCCATCCCATGACCGACCCTTGCGAAAGTTGCTTAACCTCCGCAATCGCTGGGCTAGGCGCTACACCACTGCGCCATCGAGCTCCTACAGTAGGTATAAAGTTAGTCAAATAATATTGTATTTAATTCGCTTTTGACAAATGTTGTTGCGCCGTCCTCTCCCCTGCGCCGTCCTCTCCCCTGAGGGAGGGAGGTCGCTTTGTTCGCGACGAAGGTTCGTTGCCTCTCCGGGCACGCAACCAAACTCAAGGCGGTTTTAGTCAGTAGGAGTCTGACATGCCCCCATAGCCGGCTATGGGAAGTCCAATGAGGATTTCCGCCTCCTTCCCCCGCGCAAAGGGGAGGGTGCTCCGAACCCTTCTGGTTGAGAGCGAAAAAAAAAAAAAAAACAAATGTTGAGTTGCGAACTGTCGTAATATTACACTTGACTATGTGTTGGTAATATATTTAGTAATGAAACAGCAAGCTTTCACAAGTTTCTATATTTACTGTAAATACACGTGTAAATTTGTAATGAATGGGAATTATAATTACGTTGGTATTAAGTATTTTGACCTCAAATGTTGCTTTCTTGAGTACATTCCTATTGACACAACTACCATGTTTCTTGCGCGTCTTCTTGTAAGCTAAAAAATTTTGAAATGGGTGGTAGGAAAATACAGACGAACTGCTTTTCTTTTTTGCATTTTCGCCATTTGCCATCAGCCATTTTTAATTACCCCAGTGTGGGCTTTGCACAGGCCCTTCTTATGAGTGGATAAGAAGAAAAGGCCGGGCGATAACTGTTCCATAACCCGCCACGCAGGCACCATGTCTTTTTTAAATTAGTTTCAGTAAAAAGCTGCACTTTAAATTAGTAACATAGGCTATATATATTTTCACCGACATTTCTATGGGAATAAGTGATTAAAAAACGACAAGACAACAATTTTTTTTTTTCATTTTTTTTTATATATTTTTTTTGGCCAAATACTCAAACGATTCTCAACTTTGAGGGGCGCTCAAACATCATGCTGTCTTTGTCTTATCTTTGACATTTGATGTGACAGGACGATGTTTGAGAGCTTCTCAAAGTTGAGTGACGTTTGAGTATTCGGCCATTAGTCTACTTGTTAATTAAATTAATTAAGCTGAAATTCGACAAGTTATAAAAGGCTTCTATTGACAAGATTAATTCACAACCACTACAATAGTATGTAATAGCCTAGAATGTGATACAAGGCACAAACGACCCGGTACATAATGACGTGGCGCAGGCGCCGCCGTCTCGGTTCCCCTGATTTATGATGTGCCGCAGGCTTAACGTTAAGCTTCGAATACTGACTGCTGTGGTTAATGCATGCAACTAAAGTGTTGGTAACAATATTGTCTTTGACGGTGAACCAAATATTGGGATAATAAATGTTTTATACATATAGATGAGATGATGAAGAAAAAAATTTCCTCTCTGGACGCCGCAGGGCTTAAAGAGTTACTATAATTAGGTGACGAGTCACAATAGATCTTTTAGGTCGCAGTGACTGCAGAGCCCCATTAATAATAATAAGACAATATTTTATAAACAAAAATGTAAGACACCAGCGGGTCTATTGGCTAAAACAACTTTGATTTGACAGATAAATGTGATATATTTCTACTTCTTCTTGGTACGAATAAAAACTTACCAAAGAAAAGATGTTTGTATCACATCCATCTGTCAAATCAAACCTTACCTGCCCCCTAATTATGTAACTTCGTTGCAATCAATTTTGACAGAAATCGCAGTTACATTGCTGCTTTAGTAAGAACCAATGTGACAACTATCTTACTTCAAGCAGCAATGTAACTGCGGTTTCAATTGATTTCAATCGAGAATTGCTAGCAACAGAGTTACGTAATCACACCCCTAAACTTCATTGTTTTTAGCCAATAGACCCGCTGCCCCTCTAGCCAAGTGGCTTTTCGATTAATTATCATCATCATATCAGCTTCACGACACCCTCTGATGGGTACATGCCTCCCCCAAGGATCTCCACAACGATCGTTCCTGCGCGTCCCGCAGCGCATCCTGTGGCTTCCTGTGATTCTCACCAGATCGTTGGTCGATCTTGTCGGGTGCATATGCATAGAGTGAATTTTAGTACCTATATATTGCCACTTGGCTATATGGCCTGTTCTACCGCTGACGAACAAGCGATTGGCTATTTACATTTTTTAATAATGACGGCAGAACACTTTCATCCACTAATTTGATGTAAGTAAATGAACAGGACACCAATTTGTTGACCATTCAGTCCAACTTAGTAAAACAGTCAACAAATTAATTGAATTAAATTCCAAGCACGTTTTGATTGTAATCTGACATAGCATAGGAATTATCAGTACTAGATATACAGGTGTGGTGGTAGCCACAGTGAATAACTACAGCAGTGTCTCAAATAAGTCTCTTCCATAGTATAAATTATCTCGGCTTCGTTGGAGCGTGACACGATAAGAGTTCTAAATGTTTGTAAAATTTTAAATATTAGATTATAACATGAATATGAACGCAACATATTCGTGAACGGTTCATTATAGTAATCACGCAGTAGCGAATACGAAGCTCGCTTTGAGTTTTTAGGAGGCCAATATCACATTAAGCAATGATGAATTTCGCTATCAAGAGAAGCATGTGATTGACAAAGTTATCCAAAAAAAACAAAAGTGCAAACCATTTTCGAAAGTCACAGCCATCTTTCGAAAGCGCGGAGGTTTCCTTCAATCTTATTGCGAAGCGAAATCGCCATATTGCCGTTTCATCGAACCCCAAACGGTCGCAAGAGACCAGCAAAAAACTTATTATTTTCCCATGTAGTATATTCTTGTATGAACAACTAGATTTCATAGTCATGGTACCAAAAATGAATGAAATAAGGCATGCAAATGTTGATGGTAGGCATCCTGTTCGTTATATTTTTTACAAAACGTGAGAGCTAGAGTAGGCTACGCGTAGACATGCGTGTGTTTGTGCGCAATTTCGGACGTTTGTATGGACTTAGATTAGCATTTTTTTTTGTGCTCTCAACTGCAGGGGTTCGGTGCGACCCTCCCCCCAAAGTGGGGGAAGGAGGCGGTGAATCCTTCATTGCCGGCTATGGGGGCATGTCAGACTTCTACTGACTAAACACCGCCTTGGACTTTGGTTAAAGCAACGAACCTTCGGCTAAAGCGACCGCCCTCCCTCGGGGGAGAGGACGGCGCAGAAAGAGACTTGGGTTACTGCTTTAGCTGTAACTATGCTATATCGTAGCTAAGTAGGTTTACAGCTTGTAACTTCAAATTGGACACAATCACCAATTGTTTCGTTAAATGTCCGACTTTGCAACTTTATACTAGGATTGTAACTTGAGTAGAATTAAATCATAGTAAATTAACAAACTTGTTAAGTTAGGCGAGATAAGTTATTGGTAATTGAGATCAATTATATACCTACAAATCCTTTTTAATCATTACATCGTCCCAATGCCGTATTGTACGTTTTCTTATCGAATTTTCGACTCATTACCTTGTATTGCAAAGTAGTATATGAAACCAATGTTTTTTAAAACAATTCTTGAGTAATCGTTTAAATTTGGTATTTTCTTACTTACATAACTATTTTACTATCATCATAACTAGAATAGGTTACAGTATTTAATTGTCTTTATATATTATTTCATCAACGCCCGAGCGGCCGCGGCCGGATAACAATGGAATATATATTGTGTCTCATTTTCCGGGCGTTGAAGGGTTATGAATTATTAGTATTATTTTAAAACAATAAATTGTTTTAAAATAATCAAAAGAAAAAAAATTACACGCACCGCATCGCAAAGTCTGTGAAGGTAACGTTATAAATATTTACTGATGATTCTCGTATAATTTTATTATGATGCAATACAAAAGTGTTTTGAAAATGTAAAGGTATCTTTATGACTTGAGAGAATGGCGAGCTGTCATCAAAGGCGCCGCCGCTCGCCATATATGGAGACGTACGCATCAAAGAAGTAATAAATAGTGCGATTGCATTGAACAGTAATTCGAGAGAGATTTTATAGCTTTAAGTTATTGTGACTGAATGTGATAACGAATACGGAAATGATAATTAAGTGATAACAACGCGGACATTGTTTATGGTACAAAAAAGTCATTTTTTTAAATTCTTCCTAAATAAACTCCTCAGCCGCATCACATTGGACAAAAGTTTATCCCAAAGGTCTTCAGATCAATCAGACTTTATAAACAACTAGCGACCGCCCGCGACTTCGTCTGCGTGGAAAGTTTATTGCTATCCCTCGGGAACAATTATTTTTTCGGGATGAAAGGTACCCTATGTCCTTCTCTGTACCCCTGAACACGTGTATGCAAAATTTTTGGGTGGCTTTACGTAATGGGTTGAGTTAGGAATACTTTTGGGATGAATAAGGAATTTAAAATGATATTATTGTTGTGGGTTGAGTAAGGAACAAAACTGGGTTGAGTAAGGAAAAAATAATAAGTGGGATGTGACGTCATGAATACGGACGAATGGATGGGATGAATACGGAACAACTCAAAATTTCATGATGATTGGTTCAGTAGTTAAGACGTGAAGGCGTAACAAACAAACAAACAAACAAAAATCAGCTGTTTCATACAAAAATTAAAATCGAAAATATCAAAATGTATGAAACAGCTTTTTCGCGATTTGAGAGTTGGTCCCATAGTAAAAGTTGTTCAGTTTGATGGTCCCTATATACCATATTCGGCATTAGGGGTATTTTTGTAACATGTTGTATAAGTAAGTATGCAAACCTTTTAATTTAAACTGGGGAAATAATAAAAACAAACTATTCATTCTTTGACAATACTACGACAAAATGCATGCCCAATAGCAATAAAACTGGGCCATCCTAAAGGCCCCTGTTCCTGTTTATCTCCGTTTAATCTAAGAGGTGTCTTCCCATCTGTCACCGCGGTCACAACAACCCAATTAAATCGTTAACAAATAGCTTTTACGGGACAATCACAAAGATAATGTAGCGGCAAAATGTACTAAAAGATTGAGCTCCCCTTATTTGGGGTTCCGTTTAAGGTCAGTTTTTCATTGGACGATGAAGTTGGAGAGTTCATAAACTTTTCTTAATCATAATCAGCATTACTCAGCACTTATCCCAATATACCTATTTATTGTAGAGTTGAAAGCCGAGTTTTTGATGCAATAAATCGTAAACGTTATTTGGCAAATTCTCGTAGATCATCAAAACGGCAGCACTGACTTTAAAAATTAATATTTCATTTTTATTTTCAGTTTTCTCACAACTTTATTTGACCATGATGTGAGAGTATTTTTTAAGAAGTTATTGTATTATTTTTAGATTTTTCGCATTCACAATGCTATTTTTATATTAAGTGCGCATAGTCTGCACACTAGCGCCGCCATGCATTGGAAAATATCATAGTGCTTAAATAAAGACGAAATTGTGAATTATCTCTCTGTAGTGTAGTAGAACACAATATACTGATTGAATAAATATAGTGTAATTGCGAAGTTATCGGGTAAAAAATACGGGGAAAATACGGCTTTTTTTTTGTACTGTTTGCTCCTATTTGTAGAGATTTACACAAATTGGAAAACTTTTATAAAAGTGGATACAGATGGTATGAGGAAAGTGATAATAAATATCTTTACAATGGCAAATTAATTTAAAATTAAGATCTTAATGGATTTCTCTTCACCTAATCACAGTCCCAATGACAATACAATAAAATGAGTAAAAAATATCGAAACCCGCTTATCGCTTCGCTTATCACCATCTCACCTTTTTTCTGAGACAGTTTTATGCAATTTTAATGGCCCCGGGTGGCGTTTGTCAAGTTTTTTGTGGCCAACTCCATTTGTTTTGTCTTTCAACAGATTTCACTGGAAACCGTAAAAAAGTGATTAACTAGTTAACACTTTTTTGTTTGGAATCGCCGTTTCTATGAATTTGAACATTATCTTCACTTAATTACTAAACTTACTCAACTGAAGAAAATACGATTATTCGTAATGAGGTGACAATTAGATCAACTTCAGATAATTCATATCAGCACATTCACTTCAACATCAGTCGAAAGTATCAGATCCTATAAACATCAGCAGTACCATCAGCAAAAAAGTTAAACTGTACGGTCGGCAAAAAAGCTGCGCACGACCACGGAGAGCTTCGGCTCGCGGCAACAACGGCGCCGGGGTCAAGGCGGATGTTAAACTATTTTAGTGTAAGGTCAGCAACACAGTGAAGGATAACTTTTCTTTATTTATACAATTTAAACTTTCACGTTGCATTTTATTAGATTAAAATAACAGGTATTATACGCGTTTTAAAACTAATACTTATATATATTCCGTGACTAAACATAGGTGCTTAAACAACTTTTTCCGACGTTTTGACCGAGTTGCATCGGCCGTGGTTATTTTAATCTAATCACTTTTCTTTGTATTTTTTATTCGTATTCATAAAGCGTATTTTGTAGAAACTTGACAAAAGAGTTTTTTTTCCTAAAGTTGGTATTTGCATGGTTCTTCATCAGATTAGTAGCTCGCAGCGAGTAATTTGCTTATGGTACGGTCTTGAGTGGCAAGCATGACATGATAGGTGATATTATGTGTTTCTGTGAAGAATAACTAATTATAAAATAAATTATGTTTTATTTTAGGTTGCTTTTGTGCCGAGTCATTTAATAAACGACTAATTTTAAATGAAACCTTCTACTGCATTTTTTTAATTCTTACGCCTTTCAGTAAAATTGTTAGAATATTCTGAAATCAAAACGTACTTATGTTTAGTACTACTTAGGTTAGGTAGTAGCACAGAATATATGTATTATGTATGTTTGTATTTATACTGTATGTATTTTATTGTGTACTATTAAATGTACCGCATTCGTGGCTATCTGTTTCCTAAAGGTTGACTGGGAGAACGCTTTTAGCATTCAGTCCGCCTCTTGTCATGATTTTATTGTTGTATAATAAAGATATTGAATAAATCAAAATAAATAAAATAAAACATGCATTCTGGTGCGGACCGTACCCCCTTGTATAATATAAAGTGCCCTCAACTTAGTATAAACTCTGTGCTTCAACCAGCGTAGAAGATGGGCGATTGTGAATCCCAACGTGACGCCACAGTCAACTAAAGAACAGTAAATGAAATAAGAAAGGCTAAGAAATTACTAGTATTTTTTTTCTATAAAAATAAATAATAAGGCAGTGTGACATCTACATTGGACGTGGAGGAGGCAATTCATAGAGAAACCACGCGGCTCAACTGAACGGGTAGATGCAAGTTTGTAGATTTTGAACTGCGCGGCAATGTACACGATACTAAACGAAAATACATATGTTTGATGTTAAGGGCCCTATAGCCCTCAAAGTACCACACGTTTTTTAGGCCTAAAACTTTTTTATTTATACTTTTTAGTCAGTTTATCCTAGTCCGTCTTTTTATATTTTTATACCTTTTAGTTTTGAAAAAGTGTTTTTTTAAATAGCAAATAATTCTATCATCATATCAGCGCAATGACATCATAATAATAATAAATTTAATATCTGAAATATTTTTTATTATTATTATATTGCATTGTCTTCCAGTTCTGACCTATGTTCAAAGTTTCAAGTCAAGTTTCAAGCTCGTCGGGAAGTTAGTTAAAAGTGTTTGCTAAATTTGTGGACAAACAAAAAAACAAACAAATAAACAAGAATGCGACCTAATAAAAACTTAATAACGCGCTTAAAAACTACGTATTGAAATTAAATATAATTTTATCAGAAATAATGAATATGCCATACTGGGTGTTATGCCAGCGTAGTGCGCAGGTCAAGCCCAAAGCTACGGCAATCCGTTTACACAGATCTCGGGGAACTATCGATATCTCACAACGATGCTCCATCGATTCACTGTTTATCGATTTTCGTTTTATTCAGACGGTGTTCCTTGTTTTAATTTTTAGTTGATCATTGGTGTTCTCTGTTCGTCCACCTCAAATATATGTATAGTTTTACTTAGTGAATCGTGAAGGATTTTTACCGACTTCAAAAGGAGGGAGGTACTCAATTCGACCCGTATTTATCACCAAAATTCAAAGTAAATATTCTAGATATTAACTACCTCCGTGGTCGAGTGTCTTTGTACACCGGTTTTCAAGGTGTCGCCATCTCTGAGGTCCCGGGTTCGATCCCCGGTTGGGTCAATTTAGAAAACGAACTTTTTTATATATTGGCTCAGGTCTGAGTGTTTGTGATACCACCGTTGTCTCTGATTTCCATAACACAAGTGCTTTAGCTACTTACTTTGGAATCGGAGCAATGTATGTGATGTTGTCAAATATTTATATTTGTATTTATTTATTTATTTAGAATTCAATTTTAATGCACTAATTTGGCTAGATAGTTTAAAACAAACGACTTCTAGGTAAATATAATTGCCATGAGATATTTTTCATTAAGTATTGCTTTGAAAAATTTTCATTATTAGCTGCTGGGCTACTTTATATCAAAGCGGGCACTTTCAAAGTTGGTTGAAGATTACTGACATTTCAGGTTATCTATCATCTTTACATTATCGGCATTGCAATACATTAACTATTGTAATTACACTTTAATGTTTTGTGTTGTATACTAAAATAGATACTCGGATTCCTCGCAATATTTTAAACAAGGATAGTGACAAAACGATCTGTCCAATTGAGAAACTTAATGTCCTATAATCCGCCATTTTGCAAGACTTCTGAGGCATTTACGTGAGAGATGCTAAGCGGAATAAATGCCAGTGGACAAATCTCTTGTCACACATCCTGTAACGTATGGGATGCGTTTGCGCATTGAAGCTAATTTATTAAATAAATAGTTATCTTTAGCGTAATGTTTCATATTATACTAGTGGCAACATTATTGCAAAGATTAGTAAATATTTACTCAAAATAAATGATTACGAAACATGAATACGAATGATTTACGAAAATGCATGTTACTCAAAAGACCTACATCACCGAGTTGTTTCAGTATTAATCCCATGACGTCACATCCCACTTATTATTTTTCCTTACTCAACCCAGTTTTGTTCCTTACTCAAACCACAACAATAATATCATTTTAAATTCCTTATTCATCCCAAAAGTATTCCTAACTCAACCCATTACGAAAAGCCACCCAAAAATGTAAGATTTATGTGTACGGTCTGAATAAAAATATTATCACTTATTAGAAATATTTTAAACTCAGTTCATTTTTGCTTTATTGTTGTTATATTTAAAAAAACATATATTTAAAAAATAAAAAAGGTAAAAGAAACACAAATAATATTATTGATAATAACATTTTTTTTACAATCACATCAATTATCTAGCTGATAAGTGGTTTTCATTAAAAAACTGTGTTATGGAATCTAGATAGTGGATAAATAGGTATATTCTTATATACTTACTTTTTAGTAAATAAATACTTAATGTATCGGTACATAGATAACACCCAGGCCAAGATAAATAGACATGATCATGCACACAAATATTTGTCTTGTTCGGGAATCGAATCCGAAACATCTGTCGTCAAAAATGTATTATTTTGTTCTCACCAACAATTTTTACTTATCTATTTGATGATCCAAAAAAATTTAGATGTTATAGACATTAGAACTTAAGTAAATTAACACTTATAAAAAATATATCTAAAAGATGGTAATACAATGATAGGGGTCATAACAAATCGGGCTAAATCTGGAAATTTATTTAAATAATTTTAACTTAAAAATAGATTTTAAGTTAAAATTATTCGGGGGCAGTGAGGACTATAATATATAGGGGTCAGTGGAGAGTAAAAAATAATAAAATAAAGTATTAAACTGCCCCGGGGACAGTGGTGAATAAATCTGCCTATCTGAGGTATACTTTTATTTACAAAACACGCATATTTAATTTCTAATGAGTACATAAGTACTTAGTATTACTTAGTTCAATTTATTGTATTCCTATATAATTTTCTGATAAAATATTAATCATTGTATTGCTATCCATACTTTTTAGTGATAAATTAATTTGGGATGAGTAAGGAATGCAATTGGGTTGAATTAAGAAAATATATTAAAATTATGTAATGGGTTGAGTAAGGAATACCAATTTGGGATGAGTGAAGAATTGGGATGAATCGTCATGGGATGAATACGGAATAACCCACATCACCATCAGCATCATCATAACGGCTTCTAACATCCACAGCAGAACGCAGGCTTCATCCCTAAGAGGGTGTTGCTATAATCTCCACGCTTGACAGCTGCGTTGAAGATTGAAGTGTTGGACCGTTTGGATCAGAAAATGCTGCTGCTCATTTTCTGATCCACGGAGGTGTTACGATGTCATCCTCTACGTCATTACTCGCCATTTCTATACCTTTATTGTTATTATTATTATTTGAAGGGGGGACGGGTGATCAGTCTCCCTAACCGGAACCACTTCGGGAACTGGCCAAATACCCTGAAGCTGAAAGCAAATGAGGCGGGTTCCAGCGTCTGACCCTAGAACCTACCTGTGCGCTTATAGTTGACTTATCGTTAACTGATTTAGATCCTCTTCCTTTAGCTTGTCCGCTCCAAAGAGCTCCTAACGCAGCGATGCGTACATCGGGCATTCTGCCATGAAGTGGTAGCTTGTCTATTCTCTTTCTATAAATTACAGACAGATGGGGTATTCGTCAGTTTGTTCACTGTCAGGTCTGTTTAGTGGACAGTGTCCTGTCAGTACTTCTTCTATTGTATCTCTAAGGGCGAATGTCCACACATGGTTTGTGGCCGTAAAAATCTACGGTTTATTATCCGTGCGTAGGCACGGTTGATATTGGATATGGAATGGAAGCTAGTCCACGTACGGCGGTGCTACGTGGACTACGTGGACAAGCTTCCATACAACACTGTCAACCGTGTTGGACAATCGCCCACAGGATGTAGGGTTGGTGCAATTCTGCTCTGCAAGACGTTACACGGCAAATATCCTTTATTTCCCGATATCCACCAGGGGTGGACAAACAATGGGGAACAATGGGAATAAGCCTATTCAATTTTATTAATAAGCCTATTCATTAAGATTGGCTAAGCATCGATTTTTAATCAGTATTTCGAAAGCAAAGCTATAGCAAAAATTTTGTGGATGTGACTGACTACGGGGTTTGGGCAGGGAATATTTAAAAAATATATCAATTTTGTGTTCCTTATGGCCTTTTCTAACATTCGTGACGAATACCTTTGAGTGAATTAATTTGTATTGGTAAGTCATTCCATGACCAATTGACCATGGCCACTAGAAAGGTGCCGAAAAGGAGTGAAACTTAATAACCCTAAAATTAATACGTGTTGCACACCGTTTGGTCTGTTTATCCCTAATTGTCCCATTTGGTTAACTATCTTCACCGAACTCTTTATTTAAATAACCATTTAAAAAATACAACCAATGGTTTTCCACATAATGATTACGAAGGAAATTATTAATCATAAGTGACAATTTTCATTTAATAAGACAACATATTTTTAGATAACGATTTAAATTTAAAAGACGTTTGACAGCTGTTAAAAGCTGTTTACTAAATAGTACAAGTAGGGATAAACAGACTATGTAAGGTTATATTTCAAAGGAAGTGTAAATAAAAGCATCTTACCCAATAAACCACTTATTTAACATTAAAACAGTTCACAATCGACTCTCAGATTCCCGGATTTTATTACAAAATGCCGGCGTTAACCGTCAAACGCGGCTCGGTCTAAAATGCACCTCTCGTAGTTTTTGTAATTTTTTTGTTGTTGAAACTAGCCCCGTAATGTCCGAAGGCAGCAATAAACATGTCATCGGGCCGATTGTGCCCGGTACAGCGATACAAAAGAGATACACAGACCGAGAATCGATATATAGATTGATTTATTGTTTGAATGAATGGGTGAAATGTTATAGATAAGTTAAAAATATGGTGTTGGTTTAAATTGAGATTTTTTTGAATTTTCTTATTTCGTCTAGTGGTTCGCCCACCTGTGTAACACACAGGGGTTCGATTCACAGAAAGGGGTACATTGGTACACTAAGTTTAGTTGGTGGTAGGGTTTATTTCAAGTCCGCCTGCCTGACTACCACCATTTTACCTAAGTCTAACACCATCACAACAATTTAAAAATTGTTGTGTTCCGGCAGTTAGAGGTAAGATAGCCAGTTCCTCAGTGGTGAGGATTCCGGGTGTAGTGCGCGTCTCTTAACATCCGAGGTGAAGGCCAAGCACTAACCCGTTGTGGACAAAAAAAAATCAGTAAGGAGTCCCAGTTTAGATTCGATTTAGAATTAGCACCATAGATTATGTATCCATAAACTGATAGTTACATTTAACTATTACGTTTATAACTTCCGCATATCAACAAGCAAATAACTGAAGGGTTTACGGCCAGCACATGATTAGTGCCGATTATGGAACCTCTCGTTCCCACGGGTGGGACGAAATTGTGGGCCATAAATTGCAACCCAAGATGTGGCTATAAACTCAGCACTTTTGAGAGCGAGTGAGATTTTAAAGACTTTTAAATTAAAATAAAACCAAAGTAATAACGAACTTTTCTCGAATAAAATTTTAATGCACATGCATGCTTTGTCAGTTTATTTTTCAATATTTAAGGGGGCGTACAACGCCGAATTTTCATACTAAAAAAAATCGAAATTATGTATTGACAACATTATCGTTTTTAATAAATAACTGATTTTATAAACTATTTATTTTTGGAAAACTGTCAATCACAAAACTAGAGGACAAAGGTTTTTATCTATTATTGTTTCAAGATTAAAGTTAAGGTTAAGATTAAGGAGGAACTACGAAACGTTGATTTTGTCAACTTTCTATAGGAATTTTTCAATTCTCTCGACCGTGGTGTTTTCTCTTAATAGAGTACAGCTACACAAAATAGAGTACAATACTCTATTTTAGAGTACGGGTAGCAACCCTAGGTGGCGCGTAGGAAGTCGTGTGCACACATTTATCTTGATCGCAACCACTCGTACATCACATACGCCCGATTATAGTTCATGTATGACTGTTTTATAGATTAAAGTCACCATTTTATTCTGACTTTTTTATTGTTATAAGATAGGTATAGGAAAGTGTAGACTAAAATCCTAGTTTTCTAGTGTTTTTTTTAATATTATTTATCTTAATATAAAAATAGCATTGTGAACGCGAAAATTTTAAATTTAATAATTAAAATCCAGTAATAATTTGTAACAAACTGCAATGTTGTCCTATTCTCTTAAATAAATACATGCAATCATACCTGACCGACAGACGTTGTCATGTCCTTTCATTTTTGTTTGTAATCGTTTTGAAAATTTGACGCCTATGATTAGTTTTGCTTAATTTTAATTTCTTCTCTCGGTTTCTTTTCCATGTACATACGTAAGTATTGTCATAATATATTGGAAATATTTAATTAACTTTATTGATTATTATTAGGTATAAACGTAACAACAACAGAATAACTTTCTTATTTTGTAAATAGCATGTATTGGTAAAACTATTTGTATACCTACACTGTATTACAATAACGAACATTCACAATAGATCGAACAATCGTGGGAAGTGTATAATAAACAAATTATTACTTTCAGATTGGCTCAGACTAGCATTAATGTTTGCAAATCAATTTATGAAACCGCAATGAACAATTTATGTAACAAAAGTGAATAGTGAATTTAAATAAAGCAAACAAATTATGAAGCTTGAATTATATTTGAAGTTGCAAACGAGCGGTTGGAAAGCTACTTAATTGCGATATAATTGAAAAAAACTGTTGCTAACCCCAGAGTTTACAAGCAAAAGCTAACAAAGCTTTAAAAAAAATCAACAGAAGTAATCCTTGAAATCTGACTGGGGTTAATTATTTTAAAAATTTGACCAGAAATTAATGAATAATACTTTACTTGGTTTCATTAACGAAAGATTCGTTAGAAATTAATTATTGTTACAAGCCAATAATAATACAATATCCTAATTTTTGACAAGATAGTGCAGTAGAATCAATGCATTTTAACACATTTCTATCAATGAATGAATGAAATTCTTTATTCAAATAAGCTCACATATTTATAATATAAATCGTAAATTCTTTTATTAGGCCGCTTTTTTGTTTATTTATTTGTTTCTTTGTTTGTTTGTCCACGAATTAGGAAAAGATTATATACTAGCTTACCAATGAGCTAGAGACTAGACACTTTAAACTTAGGTCAGAACTGGAAGACAATGCAATATCGTGGTGTCATTAAGCTGATCTGATGGTGGAACCGGAAGAAGGCCACAGGAACTCTGTAATGAATTATTATTTCATTGTCTTCTAAAACAACTCGTTTATTAAAAAAATCAATATTTGCGTTCCGACTGCTTTACTTGGCGGTGCAAACGCCCGTCTGTACCGCCAACAATATTTCAAATTGAGCAGCGATTGAAACTGAGAGTTCAGACACTTGTCTGCGGACTGGTCCCTATTTACGACGTTGCTCGATCGCAGGTTCACTTCCTGTGCTTGATAAAAATCTGACAAAGAAATATTATAACAATATGTGGATATTTGGGTCTATTCCCGTATTCAACCACTGGGGGATATCGGGATGAAATGTAAAGAAAAAAATACTTTTTTCCCGATATACCTCAGTGGTAAAGCTGGGGGACAACGGCAATAGGGCTCGTATAAGCGAAATCGAAGATTCGTAAATGTGAAATTGGCTATTTGAATCTATTTAAACAAGGGCGCAAAATAAAGCATTTCATTTCATCTCGAAAAAGCATTTGTCCTAATGCACAAATAAAGTCAAAGAATGTGAATTACCAGCACTACTAATGCAAGAACATTAATTTTAAATCCATTGAAGACCCAAGAAGTAAATCCTTTTTTCTAAAATGGGTTTTAAATTAGACGAAATGATAATATGACATGATTATTAGAAAAAAACTGTGGCGGGTCGCCCGCGTCGGAGGATTATTGGGTGCGTGCGCCATTGTACTGTTCTGCGCGTGTCCACTTTGCTCACGTCACGACGTATCGTCCAATACATTATCCAACTGATTATATCTACATCTTACTAATATAATTATTGAATGTGAAAGTTTGGATGTTTGTATGCTTAGATGTTTGTTTCTCAATCATACAAAAACGGCTAAACGGATTTGGATGAAGCTAATGGTTATACGCTTCGATTAACATAAAGTTTATTTTGTAGTCCATTTGTTCAGGGGATGATCTAATTCTATAGATCGCCGAACGAAATGAACAAAATATTGAAAAACATCACATACATTGCTCCGAAGTAAATAGCAACACTTGTCGGAAATCAGAGACATTGACAGTAGGTATAGACGACCAAACAGTTAAACTTGGGACGACGGCATCTATGGCAAAATTTTCTACTACTTTTGAAAGGACGTGTTGGCGGTCCATAGTTGGTATTTTACTAATCCAAAGGTTTTGTTCCAAACTCACGAATCCGTATTAATCTCCTAATCTAAAATGTTTTCAATTCACATTTTTGGCCTATGTAGTGTATTCTGCTTGTGTATGAAGTTTCATTAAAATCGGTTGATTCATAATTCGAAAAATAAGGACTTGTTTGTATGAAATGCCGTATTTCGTCAACGCTCCTAAGATGTCGTGGTGTAATGGACACGCGCAGTGGTCTCAAAGCTTCGTAACTAATACATTTGACACTTAATACTTCCTCTGCGGTTGACTATTTGAATAATGTAGTCTATTGCGACCGTTTCTGTGAGTTATGATGTTTTATTTAACTTTGTGCTTGGGTCTTTTGGACCCCGTTTTCGAATGGAAAGGGTTGATGTATGATATCATAATTAACCGATATAATAGAGGTCTTATAATGTATTCAATACTTTTGTTGTAGCAGTGATTTTGGTTCATTTAGTTTTTTTGGGATATTTTTATACCATTAATTTTTTTGTCAAATAGTTTCAAGTTTCATATTAATGGTTGGCATTGGCACAGCATTAAAAAACTACAATATTGGATATAAAAGTTTTAGCTATCATGATTCTGTCAATCACATAATTGACTACTTTATAATCTACTACCAATGACTTCAATTACATATACGAGCTGTTCAAAACAAAAATTGTGTCACAACCAACCTTCGCGGCGCATCAACTGTTTCTCTCGGTCGCTCGCAATAGACTAAAGGAGTTGCGGTGCATGCACCGTAACCTAATGAGCAATTTTTCGGTACTGTACAGCATGTCTAGTGTATATAAACATAGAAGTCTTTGGTAATACTGAGTGAAATCGTTGCTTAATTATGTGTATTTGACGTTGTACGACCCCTTAAGTAGTGCTAGGAGTAGGAGCTGCTGGTGCACAGTACTGAATATAGCCTGGTTTGACTTGAGATTGCTTGTACGTAATGTCTATGTGAGGGTGCACGGAAAACCCGTCAGAAATAGAATTTCAGATGTAGCAACATAATAGAGGACTCTTTAAATTGAAACTGTTATAGAGATCATAATATTTATCATTATAATAAGCTCGTTAGATGTTACATATAAGGAGTAGGAAGACTAACGAATTATACGCGACGTGATCGAATTACATAACAACAGAGGATCTGAAAGGCAAGATCACAACTTAAAACTTAAAACATTATTAACCTCCTGTTATTTCCAATATAAAAACCTAAGTATTATAAATTGTATGTAATGCAGTTTGGAGAAAGATTAGTTTCTTTGTATCTCTTGAAAAAATAAATTCTATACACACACAAAATATAAAATATCTGATAAATAAAAATGAATTGATGTTCGTTAGTTTGGATAAAACTCCAAAATGGCTGGCCCGATAAGAATAATTACTTTTTCGTTTTGTTCACCATGGTACCACTGGGGTGGTTTATAAACAAAAAATAGGAAAAACCTAGAAGAACAGTTAAATAATCGAAAATTCAACATGGGCAATTTTGTATGGGAATCGCCATTTGGGATTTCTTTCGACAGCTAATTTTTGATAGAGGCACTGTGACTGTGACTGTGAAATAAAGCATACGTAGTGTTGCTTTCGTTGTAGTATTCAACTAAGTAACTTATTAAATAGATGGCGCTGATTACAAATATTTTAAAATACTCAAGGGAAAATAATCATCAACCACACCACTGGACCACACCATTTGGGTGTAGTTTAATTTTTTTTAGGTAACCACACCACCGTAGTGAAGTTCTAATACTTAACTCGTATTTAACGATATCAATTAATTATCATTCGTAAGATCACGACATGACATGTTACACATCACTAGTCGGCAGTGGTGTGGTTACCTAAAAAAATTGTAAACAACACTACAGTGGTGTAGTTTAGTGGTGTAGTTGACAGTACACGTACAAAGCAAAGGTGTGATTTTAGTCTAAAAGAGAGTCTCTAAAACGGTTTTATATTGTTTTATTAAAATATCTGGTATTTACATCGTATTAATTATTATTAGTTTTCTTTGTCTTTTAAAACATCTCTTTGAATTGAGTTTTAATTGTAAAAGAACTCACCTTTCAAAATTCCAATAAAAAGAACAAAATAAAAACCGATTTATTGTAGACATTACTATAAATATATGTATTTATATAATATTGTAATAAAATAAAACGGAGACAATATTTCCTTCCGGATCGTTACTACTCGTGTAAGTATGTCACATAATAAATGAAAAAAAGTAAACATTGATCATTATGATTTCTAAGTTTGTTTATTATAAAAACATTCATTAGTATTTACTAAAGAAAATTGTATGTTGTAGAAATAATTGTTTAGATTGTAGCTATTTATAAAATACTAGCTAATGCCCGCGACTAAGTCCGTGCGGATTTTACTTCCTGCGAGAATTTCTGTGAAACATATGTTTCTCAGAAATTTTCCGCCAATATCAATCAGGAATAGTTGACAGCCCTAGACGCAAATAGGCTATTATTCGATAGTCAATCTCATTAATAAGCAAAATCAAAACACAATTTCAGTCTAGGGTTGGCACTATGCAGTTTCATAAATAGAAAAAAAAAGTTTCCTAACGGTTTTCAGGGTTTTTAATAATTTTTCGGGGTTGTATGTATAGTACCTTATCTACTGTATTCAGCTTTATAAGGCTTTTACCAAACACCCTGTACATATAAACTGTAATAGCCTAAACTTCACCTTGGCCTATCAGGCACTTGGGAATCGGCTAGAAACTGTTGATTGTTCAAGACAGTATATTACCGGAGTTATTCAGTGATATTGCTGCGCATGCGTCAGGCATTGTGGCTGGCCGCTCGTAAACATGGCGCAGATCAAGGCAAGGCTGAGCTGAGTGCATTGTTTGTTCACAAACGGAGGAAATATCAGTCGAATGCGATCTCATTTCAATCTCGAGGGAAACAGATGCTAAAAATGGTGACATAGGACTTAGGACATGATAGTTATGTATTTTTTAAAATCTTAGATAGGCAAGCGCTCCACCGTTATCATACTTGCTGGTAAGCGATGATGCGACGTACGATGACACGTAGTTGACTTGAAGGTCCCGAAATTGTACCTGTAATTGTATTGGAACACAGACTCAAGTAAGGAGTTCAGTGCAAACCTCTTATATTGGAGTCGTGCCTTAGATCATATAGACAGACGTGCACTAAGAAAGACAGTACGTGCGACGGCTGTTTGACCGTTTTTCCCTGTTCCTTATTTTCATCATTGTCGTGAGGGAAGGTAATGAAGGTCGGAAGAACGAGGCGCTGATTACGAACTAAATGAGAGGCGTTTAAACCTCACACAGGATAGCCAAATCGGAGACCGCGGGGACGCCCGACCGAAACAGGCCTTCCGTTTACAGGCCGAATGCGCTATTATGCTACTGTGTTGCAAATACTATAGAACATTCCTTTCACTTCGCTACACGCTAGGTGACTAGCTAGACTCTAGGCGCTGCGGCCGGTTGCGAACATTATGAAGCGTTTATTTTACTTCGCTACACGCTTGGTGACTATCTAGGCGCTAAGCAACCCACCTGTCGGTGCGTACGTGGCCTAAGTTATTTATTATTAACCCTTAGTATTTCTGCCGGACAACACATCACTAATTGCTGGGGTACAGGCTTTCTTCTAGGGTGGTAAAAGTAGATCGGCCATAAACCACAACGCGGGTGGGTGTGTGAATGTGTGACCGGACACCACACAAACAACAATATTTGACAGAGAGAAGTATTTAAAAATCCGTAAAGGTTACTTGTTTACTGATACTGTTTATTTAGCTGGTTTCCGCTGGGCAGCAATTTCCTCTGATTTATCGCAGCTCTCAATTTAATTACACGGCTGAGTTCGTCGGTTAAGGTAATCGTTAATTATTCCGATATCATTCGAGTGCTCACTGGCGATGATATGGAAAGGAATACCGTTAATTTTTACATTTTGTTCTTCTTGAGTGGTGAGTTTTTTAATTCCTTTTTTTGTAGTTACTGCATTTATTCGGTTCAAAGATCTTTATTTCTCATTAAGACAATCGTCACTTATGAGAATAATACTTATACCAAGTTTATTTATATAATTTGACATACGGTTTATACCAGAGAACACGTTAATCTTGTGTGTTCTCAAATTATTGTCAAAAACTACCATCGATTGATGTTTGGTTCGGACAGTAACACCGATTTCACAAATCCTTTGTAGACGTTTGTTTGCAATCACTTTTGATTAAATTGTTGGAATCAATCTTTTGATTAAATTATTGTAAGTGTACTTATTCTATTGATCTTAGAACCTCTATTCTGAACAAGAACACCACTCCAAACAGCTTGGCTATGACATAATTTAATTTTGTAAAAGCAGGTGTTGTCTCATCGCTGAACTCGCAGTACTGCGACCAGGGCAAACCTGGAAACCTGCAGGAAGGCAACCTGGGACAGGACGGTTGGTTCCCGTGGCTGGGGGCATTACGGGTGCATCTGCGTAAGAATACTGATTTATTAAATTGAAATTAAAATTGAAAAATTCTTTATTCAAATAAGCTCACATAATAAGAATTTGTAAATCGTCAATTCTTAAAATTAATTCTTAAAATTGTAGCAAAGTATTTTTCATGTATTATGATCTATCAAATTCAATGCTGGTTGGGAAATGAAACCAAAATAAAGAGTGTGTCGGCTGCATATAATCCGGCGAAACTCAAATTCAGAATTTATATCGTTCTATGTAGCATTCACAATTGGAGCTTAAGCGAATTAAATGTCAGCATTTATTGTATTTTTTTATAATTGCCTATGTACAGTCTTGAGCAATAAAATGTATACAAAATTAGACCATGTAGCCATAGGGAATACATAGGGCTACATGGTTCAATGTTGTATACATTTTATTACTCGTGACTGTACATTACTACCTATATACAGGGTGTCAATTAATGAAGCAGCTGATTTTTTTTCGCGATTTCAGAGTTGGTGCCGTAGTAAAAGTTTTTGATTTTGATGGTCCGAAGAATCAATTTTCCCATTTTGGGTTCATTCATTATCACGTTGTATATTTTATAATAATGGATGGATGTATTATGCCCAATATCACTTTTTAATTTGTAAATATTTTTTAACGTTTGTACGCCATTTTAATTGACGACCTCCGTGGTCGAGTGGTTTCTACGCCAGTTTTTAAGGTGTCGCCATCTCAGAGGTCCCGGGTTCGATCCCCGGCTGGGTCAGAAAACGAACTTTTCTATATTGGCTCAGGTCTGGATGTTTGTAGTTTCACTATTGTATCTGATTTTCATAACATAAGTGCTTTAGCTACTTACTTTGGGATCAGAGCAATGATTGTGATATTGTTTAACATTTATAAAAAAAAACAGATGTATTTTAATTTGAAGACGATGGCGCATCCTTCAAAATAGCTGTGACGGTCATTGTGCTCATCAAGGACAAGTTCGCACTTGCCAATGCCCATGACATAGTCAGGATACCCCGCAATATCTTCAAGTAAGTTTGACGTTGGAATCATTGTGACATATTGGAGACAATAATCGGCCGTAAAATTCTGGTAAGCTCTGAGTAACTTCTTATGATAACTCTAACTGGCAGATAACATCAATAGATACAATAATGGCGACAGGTTTAGTTTTGATTGCGAGAAAGCTTAGTGGGTTTGCTTTAAAATAATCCATCAATGTTTTCATTACTGGGACAATTACTCAGGAACTAGAGGAAAGAGTCGATTCAAACCTCTGAACTTGGTTAATTGTTTCACTATATTTATGACAGCTGCTGCAAATTAAAAGTGCTCCTGATTTCTTGTGTTCACATCAAAGGTTAAAAGATCAATACATTTCACTGTACCGAAGCCCTACAATAGCATTCTTAGTAATAAACAACTGAAATAACCAAGAAAAAAAGATTAGGCTAAGGAAGATGATAAAATAACAGTAATAATCTTAACATAAGAACCAGTGTAACCGAGCGTTTCCACTACAATAAACACCGACGCTCGCAACATCGGGCTGTGCTATTAAGAAGGTGGAGCAGTAGAAAATCTTTGTCGCCACAAAACAATTGACAAGTTGCGAATTTGAATTCTTCATCTATTTCGAAATAGTGTTTAAAACATTGTTGATTGACTAGCAGTCAGTCGCCAAGTTCTAATGCCAGTTTAATTCCAGAGACGACACCGTAGCTATGTTCATCCCTGACCGCAACAAACTCTGGAGCACCCCGGTGGAGGACTACGTCGCCCACCCGGAGTACGACGCCTCCACCATCAATACCATCGCCATCATCGAGCTTAAAATCGATATCGATGATATCAGTTAGTATTATTCAAGTAAATGTTCCGAAATTATTTCCTTTTTCACATCTACGCAGTCTAAGCTTACAAGCGCATCAAATAATAAACAGTATTCATCATCAGTTGTCCATTGTATTTGTGTTTAACATTCTTTAATTCTTTACCACCATTATGACTACCTTAAAAACGTCGGATCAGATTTCCATAAAGAAATTTTTTAATTTATCATTTTGCATTTTATATACTGCTGACTGTATGTACTTATCTAAAATTGGCATTTAATTAATTGCGACAAGGTCCTAGTTTTAGCTTGGGATTACAAAATATTCTCACTTTAACATCTTTTCTAGATCCAATCAAGGCTATTTGTTGGCCAAACTACTCCTTCAATACCTCTAATTATCTCTACGTGATCGGATACACTGATGGTTAGTACAAATATTTTATATTGTCATTAACCATCCTAATATCTGTCAATCTGATGGAACTAGAACACAGATCTTCCTTGTGGTTAGATAAAGAAGATATAGAAGATATGGTCATAACATAACCAACTAAGCTATCTTCATGTTAATTGAAATTATGTGAATGTTGATGAAGTTGCTCTCAAATTAATGGATGTTTTTCTTTTCCAGAAAACAAATTGCTAGAAAAAGAGCTCCACAAATTACAGTTTGTGAAGGCAAAATACTGTGATGAATTCTACTCCAGAGCTAAGGCAAGTAATTGCTATAATGTACCTATTACTTCGTATAACTTACATTGTATAATTCTAGTACTTTTATGTCTTAGTAAAACATGACGAACTTGGGACTTGGGCTGGTCATTCTCTTAAGTTATGTCTGAGAATAAAAGAGGCTTTCATCCCTACAAGGTAGGTGAGGTGAGGATCTGGTGAATGTCATGCTGTGTGCGGGCAGCGCAGGACCGATCGTTGTGGCGATTATTGAGGAAGGTCTATAGTCAGTAACCAAAATGGATGGATAAGCTTGTTCGCTAGATACTGATGATAAGCTGGCGTACGAAAACTAGCAACTCCTGATCAATTATCTTCTTATTATAACTCCAGTTCTTGCAGCCTTCTCTGATAACCACACAAGAAATTTCATTTTATCTATGAGTTCTACGAAACATGTCACCGTTGAAATACTAAAATAATACAACATTTATTTGGTTTCAGCTGAATGAGAACAAAGTTGAGCCTCTACACTTCCAATGCGCGTTTGCAGAAAAACTTAAGATGGACTGCGTGTGGGAGACTGGTCAAGTGATGGCTTCCAACTCTACTGGACCTTGGACTATGGTGACTTACATTCATCTTGATATGTTTATATCTATCATTCATTAACGTTCATGGATAAACAAAAAATCACTGTTGGAACCAGCGCAGTGGACCACCTTGACCTTGATAATATGTTTATATTTTAACGAAAACCTCCAATCTTTAACAATTTTTATTTTGGCTAACTTTTTCAAAGATTTAACAGATCTACAAAATGTCTACTTTGCTGGTTTTATAGGTATTTCGCATGAAACATGATTATGAATTCTGATAACGAAAAGTAAGAACTGCTTAATCAAAAACAAGTGCAACAGTTTTGGGATGTGCTCATCAAGACCTTTCATTTCATTTGTAGTTATTGTAATACATAATTGAAGCTTTTTTTTCACATTTTAAAGTGGTGTCGTACAGTCACCAAATTGATTTAAAAAAAATATTGCCAGTGTCACTAGGGATAATGTAAGGATTCTGACGATACCTTATATTTCCAAATCAGTTAATGCATTTAAAAGTTATGGTGGAATAAAGACTCTCACACACCCACAAACATTCATGAACCCTGAACACATTACACTTTCTGTTTTTTTGGGCAGTCGTGTAAAAAAGTTCACCGGGTTAGTCGAAACGACTAACATCAGCCGTCTAGGGTTAAGCTTAAGAACTCTTAAGAGATTTGATCAAGAAGGAGAATTTTAAATCCTCCTAGCTCTGGCAGCACAGCTAAAAACAACCTTACCTCCTTCAGATAGGGCTAGGAGTCCACGGTCCTGGGTGCGCGGCGCCGGCGCGCTTCATCAGCTTTACTCCTTACATGGAGTGGATTAAGGCAGTTACAGACTTGGATGATATCAATGACTACAGGAGGTCTGCGTTTGGGACCGGGTTTAAGAAGAAAATACCAGTAATAAATGGAGGTCAGTACCTCATTTGAACCTATCACATTATTTTTAATTATTCTTAAAACAAAAATACCTTAAATATTAATGAGTTGATAAAGAACCGGATTAAGGATTGTAAATTGGTCATAAAAATATCGTATTTCAACCGCCTCTGTGGTTCAGTGGTTCGCCCGCCCGTGTAAGACGCGGGTTCAACTTCCAGGTGAGGGGTTTATTTGTATTCGGTTTGGTTGGTGGTAGGGCTTATTTCAAGTAAAGTCTGACGCCATAACAACAATTTAAACATTGTTGTGTTCCGGCAGTCAGAGGTAAGATAGCCAGTTCCACAGTGGTGAGGATTTCGGGCGTAGTGCGCTTACACTTTTGGCCTTATAGTCACTTAACATCAGGTGAGCTGAAGTCTAAGCACTATCCCGTCGTGGATATTTTTTTTACAGATTTATGTTTTTATTTTTATTTTATTTTATTGAATTAGTGGAATACTTTAAAATAACAGCAAATCCTTGAACCTATAACCTACAACTTTTAAAAATAACTAAAATTTGTTTTGATTCAAACTACGCCCGCTCTCTCTCCTCTTCAACTGGGGCTCTATGTCTAGGGGTTTTTTTCATCTGGTAATCATTTAATGAAAAGGCCACCTGTCTAAAAGAGTACTTTCGGAGATATTGCTATTTTAAGTTTGACGCTGTCATCTGAAATGAAGATCTTACTAAGACCTTTCATTTTTTCTAGACACCATCAGTCTTGGATGAGTACTTTCCAAGATATTGCTGTTTTAAATTGGCAGCTGTCATCTGAAAAAAAGATCTCACCAGACCTTTCATTTCTTTAAAGACACCGTCAGTCTAACTAAGATAAGTAGTTTCCGAGATATTGCTGTTTTAAATTTGACAGCTCTCATCTGAAATGAAGATCTTACCACTAAGACTTTTAATTTTTGGCTCTCATACCAGTTTTCATGGTTGCGCCATGTCTGAGGTCCCGGGTACAATCCCCGGTTGGGTCAATTTAGAAACGATCTTTTCTATCCTGTCTCAAGGAAGGGTGTTTGTAGAACCACCGTTGTTTTTGACTTTATAACACAAATGATTTGACTACTTACTACGGAATCGGAGCAATGCATTGTGATGTTGTCCAATATTAAAATTGTTATTTATTTTATTTTATTTAGTATTTGAAAAGCTTGTTTTAATAATAAATAGAGGTACCTATAATTTTATATATAAATATAAAACCATATTTCGTGTTTCGTGATTTCCATAATTTCCATTACCTACACTGCCTCTTTACTATTGTTAACTTTAATTACCAATAAGTATATCTTTTTGTAAATTTTGTTACATTGTCAGGAACGATGGTACGATGAAGGTATTTTAGGATCTTGTATGTTTATTTTACCAAATTAAACATAGCTAAATAATCACCCCTTCAGTGTTTTTTTCGAAAATCACAGCCATTACTCTGAATGGTAAGTAAACAAACATGCAGTTGCAATAAGATGTCGGAAGTACTCGTTTTAATATGACTGTATTTCTTTATTTTAGCAAACGTAAGTATTAAGATGGTTCCAAGACTGAAAGTGGCGCCGCCCCGCGGTGGATTTTATTTAATATTATAATTATAATTCACAATTTTAATAAACCTTCACCTGGATTTATTAATATCCACAGTCTGATACCTAAAGGGGCTGACATGAGCCAACTAGCGCCGCCAGTCGGTTTTATTTTATTTGTTCTAATTAAGCCCAATTTCTTAAAAAAAGAATCAGTCAAGGTCTTGTGGATGACGTCTAATGTTTATTGAAAAAAGTTACAACATTACAAAATGCGTGCAATAGTTCAAAAATGGGTTTGAACCAACAGTGGCCACTTTTAAAAAAATCGCGATTTAAACTGAATGACTTTTCAAACTGTGTAAAGTTATTCAATAAATATTAGACGTTATTAACAAAACCTTGACTGATTCTTTTTTTAAGAAATTGGGATTATTTAGAATAAATAAAATAAAATCGGCGGGCGCTAGTTGGCTCATGTCAGCCCCTTAAGAAGGCAGCATTTCATTTCCTCGTAGTCATTTCTAGACGTAGATAGCAAAAATGCTAAAAGTTCCGTTCTTGTCATATTCGCTATTTACTTAAGGAATGTTATGATACCTTTTATAATACTAGACTATTGGCCGAGCACTCAAATGTCACTCAACTTTGAGAGGCTCTCAAACATCGTCCTGGCGCATCAAATGTCAAAGACACGACAAAGACAGCATGATGTTTGAGCGCCCCTCAAAGTTGAGTATCGTTTGAGTATTCGGCCCTATGGGTCCTAAAATTTGACGTAAAGTTTTATTAAAATCCTTTCCTATTAACAACTTATTAAATAAATACCTGTGAGGGCGCCACTTTCGGTATGGGACGCACCCCACTCGAGGCCTTTTTCTTCCAAGTTAATTAAGTTTGTGATTTAACTTAACTTCGCCGTTGTTAACCGATGCTAATTTCTTTTTTATCTAAAAGAGCATAGTTCGTGTATGGTCCCATAAAATTTTTACAGAGACTAGTAGTTTTTTCATAATCCTGAATAATATAAATAATTTAACTTATCATCGCATGTGTTATTACGGATTTTCAGGCATAATTCTTTTTTATTATTTTTTTCATCTATTGCCTTTCAATTTCTGATTGAAACAATGTTTATAACAGCGCTCGCATTTTTCCCTATAATAAAATGAATACTATTTTTTACTAATTGATGCAATGATGGACCTATTATGTTTAGTTCCAGAAGAACCGCCATATGTACCCATCCACGAGACATTCCTCCGTCAAGCGGACAGTGCCAACAAAATGGACCCCCAAACCATCTTGCACCCATACCAGATCAACTATGAGGACTTGGACTCGTACAAGGTTGATAGGATCGATGTCGATGAGATCGCTATCAGCATCTGTAAGTTTAAAAATACTAGAAAAAAAACGACTCACCCCTAGCACCTCAGACGGGTCTCGAACCCGCAACCTTCAGATTATGATACCGAGTCGCCAGTGGGAGCGGCGAAAAGAGATTGGGACCTTTCTGACCCGCTGATCCAAGTCTGTGGACACAAATGAAAGGTATAGTAGTTTTTAGGTACAGTTACGCAGTTTAAGAACCAGCAGTTATTTTTTTTCTAACTAATGGGAATATAATAATATGGAATGATCATATGGGAATAATATGATCATTCTTTAAGCATTATAGGCGTGGATACAAGTCAACGATCAAGTCAAATATAATCTGACTATAGTAATAAAGAATTGCCGTAAGGAACTTTAGACTTGGCTTGGCGCTACTTAGAGATTTCATCACTTTTTATAGAGAAATAAGTCGCTTCATTGAGACTCGGCTACTTTCTACCAGAGAATTACTCTATCGAGTACTTTTCGTGCGTTTTTTTTCTCTATAGCTATGCTTTCTTAGCCAGTTCTTCCCACACCCATGCTATGGGACGATAGAGAATAGTGCTATTCTAGGTCAGGATTGACTCCCAGCACGATTTCAGAAGAAATAATGTACTCGACCTTGTTGCTGTTGGTTTGAAATAATACCATAACTATTTATTTCTAGTCGACAACATGTACGAGAGCGTTCCGAAGGCTTGCAGTACACTGAAGAGTCTAGTTTACAAGGATGAGACCAAGATTGTAACCAGTGGACTTAACGGCCGCGCTGCCTACAAGGTGAGACGTGGAGAGGAAATACCTTGACTTGTATTACTCCATTGAATTATTTGGGATTGGCATCGACTGAACACATTCTATTTGTCATGAAGGTACATTATTAAATTAAGATTTTTCGCATTCACAATGCTATTTTTATATTAAGATAAATAATGTTAGAAAAAACACTAGAAACAATCGAGTCACCAAAAATTGTCATGTATCCAATTGGAGCACCCAATCTCATCACCATTATCATAGTTGTTATTTGCATAAAAACCATAAAATCTGTAAGTACGTGTAGGTCTCTCCCAAAGAATTCATCCTTTAGCTATATAGGATTGAGATGTCTAAACAATGAGTTTAAAACCCGTTTGCACTAAACATAAGGATCGCCATTCTTTTCCTAACTCATGGGCTATTTAGACGAGTCGATTTCTGGAGGCGACTTGCTACGCGACTTTAGTTTAATAGGGCTTTATATCGACAATCGCTTGTAAAATGTAATGTAATCGCCGCCTCATTGAAATTAGGTTTGCGATTAGATTTTACAAGTGATTGTTGATAATAAGCGCTAATTGACTGAAATCAACCAGCAAGTCGCTTGCCAAGTCAATCTGTGTAAATACCACATAACTCGACTTAAGATAATTAGGCGCATGACAGCTAAGTTCAGTTGTAGCACAGAATGGACAATACGACAAAAAATATTTAGTCAAAGTAAAAATAAAACGTCTCTAGATTTACCCCTCAGGAGTGCAAGAATTTTAAAAGCATTTATGGAGAAAATAAATGAAATTTAAAAAACCCTTAGTGACGTCACAGCTCGGAACGACAAAAGCATATACACCTTTGCTCACGTTGCAGGCCACATAAAAAACAGGTCACTCAACATGTCACATTGTTTGACAGTGACAGCGTTTTCCACGTGTTTTCTGAATGTTTGTTTGCTGCGGTTTGATCTAAGTTTTTGCGGTTAATCCTCGCGATTATTATGTTCAATTTCATTTCAACAAGCAGCAGTTTTTTTGTTTGACATTGTGGTAACAGTCCGTTGTCACAATTTTTTTTAAATCTTAGGCACTGTGTGGTAATGACATCACTACATAGAGCCTCAGAGCTACGTCACTTCCGGCACAATTTTTAATCTTTTAAAACATTTTTATTTTAGTAACAAAAAAGGTGGTGGTCGTAGTGCAAACGGGTGTTAGTTCCATTGGGTTTTCTAAATTCTAAACTTATATCTTTGATTGCAGCTCACGCTTCACGACACCAACGTCATGGGCTATTCGTGCATTTTAGTCAAAGTAAGTTTAGTAATGTTAATATAAAATTAAAGGTTAATATTAATTTAACAAAAAAATTATGTATCTTCATTAAAAGTATTCCGAGTTTTCATTTCGTTATGTCGTTCACGAAAAATAATTGCGATAAGTAGAACTTTGTTTTTTTAATATTCAACCAATAATCAATGTTCTGACACTTTTTAATTAATTTGTTTTCATATTAATGTGTTAATCGTATTTTATTTGATTATGATATTAACATGCTCTTCCAGGGGCGGGACATATTGAACAGTCTATATTCTCTGACCCTAACAAACTACCACACTTTTAAAATTGCAATTTCTTTTCAAAAAAAGGATTTTTTTTTTCAAGAAAGTTATCGATTGTGAAGTAATAAAGATAAACAAAAAAATGTCCTTTCTATTTAGAAAGTATATATCTCGTGTATTATAAAAAAAAAAAGTTTAAAAGTGTGGTAATAAGTTTCGAAGGCCAGTGTATGTTCGAAGTAAATCAAAAAATATTTTAAAATTTTTTTTCGCTTTTTTTTTGTCTATTTTTTTTTGGCCTTATTCCTGCCTGATTTAGTAATATAATTATTTATTCTGTGATAATATCACGAAACGAGATGAGTTTCATCCATTTGTCGCGGTTCAGCTATTAGAGTAGACTTCAGGTTCTGTAAAAAAAATATCTGGCTGAGATTTTTATACTTAAGACGCCGGCGAACAGTGAGCTTCCCATACAAACGTAATGCCAAAATGATTTGCAATTTGAGCATAATCAACTAATCTTGTGATGTTATTCGGATTAATACAGTATCTATTAAATCTAGGTTTCTATTAAATAAAAATTCCAAAATACTAACCCAATTCAATATCAATGCCAATTTTTTTTTAATACAAAACTGTAAATCGCATTAATTTTTATTTGGTTTCGTGTTTTGGATTTTTTATTTAATAGAAACCTAGACAAATACTGTCTCAGTCCGAATAACATCACAAGAAGAGCTTATGCTCAAACTGCAAATCATTTTGTATTACGTATGTATGGGAAGCTCACTGTTCGCCGGCGTCTAAACAGACAGACGTGTCCGTTGATGTTTGCATTTGCATAATAATAAAGTCGTTACACGTAGAACATTACTTTGTATATCTAGGTGAACAGTTTATCAAGAGAGCGCGCGAAGTTGTGGTGGAAAAAATCGATCGACAAATACGAGGTCGATCGTTTCGAGGACATGGGCTACTTGCCGAAAAAGCTGCTCAAGATAATCCCGGTGAAGACGCGGGAGCCACAGAATGATAAACCATCTGACGCGTTTGAACCTGGGAAGCACATGGAACCGATGCCATTGATGGATGATGTGAGGAGTTACGAAGGGATGGAGAATATAAACCTATTATTAAAGTCAGTCTTGATTAATTACTTTGCTAAATATTTTTGAATAAAGTGACGACCTGAGTGATGCAGTGGTCAACATGCCGGTCTACTACGCACGGGTTCGATTCCCGGCCGGGTAGAAATTGAAAAGATGAATTTTAATTTCTGTGACGGGACTGGGTGTTACTATGTATATTAAGTATTTATTTAAAAAGTATATAAGTAGTATATCAGTTGTCTAGCACCCATATTACAAGCTTTGCTTAGTTTGGGGCTAGATGGCGCTGTGTGAAATTGTCCAAGCATTTATTTATTTATTTATTATTAATGCAGTCCTAATTTTGTTCAATAATTTACTACATATTTTTACCTACATTTAAATAGTAGTCAAATACGTAATAATACATATTCTTATTTTTATCAATTCTTCTTATTTAATCAGTACCTACTGAAATACACTAAAGAGACCACCAAATCACAATACGTAATTAGTTTTCAGTTTTTTTTTACAATTACAATAAAAAAATATTTCCAGATTCAAGTTCAAAGGCAACGCTACCCTCAGGGTGACCGTTTATGGGCCCCCCTACCCACCACTGGGGTACACCACCACACCAAAATCCCTTCGAATGGATGCATACTTACGATCGGACGAAGACTACCAGTTTGGTTACGAAACAGTTCCCTATCAACCGCAACAAGAGATAATATCATATGAGAACTACCCTTACATACCATCGCCAAGACCGAGTCCACGGAAGAACTACAGTATGTCGCTGCGACGAAATCCGAATTCATTTGAGTCATCCTATTCGAGTAAATTCCAAGCTCAGAAAAAGAAGACAAAGTTACAGAAAGCCTTGGAGAGAGAAAAAGAAAGAAAGTCATTAGAACAGAAATAGAGTAATTTAATCATAAAAGAACGCGAAGTTTTTGTCAACGTATTAAAATAGTAGACATGGTATTTATTTTTAAAGCCTTAAACTATTTAAGAACAAAAACTACAATAAATTATTTGTCATTAAGTTTGTTTGTTTATAAATAACAATTGATATTTTGCTAGATGGCCATAACCTTGAATTTTTAATAAATTGTGTATGCACACGGTTAAGGCGACATTATGCAGATTCAGATTCAGATTCAGATTATTTATTCACACGAAACACCGTACACAGATGTTAAAATAAAAAATAATAAGTCCAAACATGTTTCACTAAAATTAGTATGCGAATGTCATAAATTAATTTCCATTAATATTAAATTACATTAAAATTATTATATTAAAATTATTATATTAAAATTATTAGGTTACATTGTTATATTAATTATTACAAACAAACATGCCATAAACATTCCAAGTCAAAGAAAAAACAAAACATAATATTAAAATAAATGTCATTTTAAATATTCTTTAACAGAATAGAAGGACTGTTCCTGTAGCCATAACTTTACGGTTCTACGGAACCGTGTTTCTGGAAGAGTTTTAAACTCATTAGGGAGTGCATTAAATACATTGACACACATAGCCGCACAATTTTTTAAATAGAGTTTAGTCTTCGGTCTGATATTGTAAGTAAGTTTCTCAGAATTCTTTGTGGGTCTTTGCGTAATGTCTTTGAACTTAGTAAACAGATGACTATTGGATTTTACGAAACAAACTAAATTCAAAATATACATACATGGCAGTGTCAAGACATGCAATTTTTTAAATAAAAACCTACAAGTATCATCCGGTGCCAGTCCATACATAGCTCGGATACATTTTTTTTGTCCAACAAAGGCCCTATGAGCATCTGTACTGTTACCCCAAAGCAACAGGCCATAATCCAGCGCTGAATACACATAAGCATAGTACGCTATAATTAATGTGTTATGCGATGTTGTCCGTCTGAGCTTACTGAGAAGATAAATATAACTATTTAATTTTGCACATACTTTGTGCAACTTGTTACAAAATAATACCTAATGCCGAATATGGTAGATAGAGACCATCAAACTGAATAACTTTTACTATGGGACCAACTCTAAAATCGTGAAAAAAAATCAGGTATTTCATACATTTTGATATTTCGTAATTAATTTTTGTATGAAACAGCCAACCCATAGTCACGGGAGGAGAAGCAAAAAGGCTGCTCATATTTTTATGAAATTACCCGCTCGGAACTTTATAAAAATGCATTCAATTTTTATAGCTGCGTTCTGATTTTAACTAATATTACTGAAGTAAAAGATAACTAGAAAACTAGATCTAGCTACTCAATCGACCACCAGTTCACAAACTTTGAGGCCTCTCGAAAAAAGAAAGAACCAATAAATCCAAACTAAATAATTTTAAAACAACACCCGAATTAATAATATACGCGCAGTAATCAGTAAATAGTGTTTTATTTCTAATGGAACAAGGTTCAAGTAATTTTATGATTTCTTGTGTAGTGTCTGCAGCCGAAGCCAAAAGCTAATATAACTTGTATTACAAAAAGACGACTATAGTGTGAGAAAGCGTGTATCAAGCGATCGCTATTAAATACTATTAACAGGGCACAGGGCGTCGACAGGGGATCGATCGGGATATTGTCGCCTCAGGCGATCTGGATGCGAGGTGTATTCGCGATCGGAGAAGCACTAATGTTAAGGTTGTTGTATTCGAACGATGTACAGCCAACATAAATTATAAAGAGGTCGTATTTTCTAATGTTTGTGAGAGGTATTTTATAAATACTTGATAAGGTTATTACTAGTGTATTTTCACATTTGTCCTTTCGCCACACCACGCTTTCACCTATCATGAGCATTTGGATAGAAAGATTTAGGTAAACACCTGGCGGTTAATTTATACATTCATTTATTGTGTAACACAACAGAAATTAAAACAAAATAATTTCAGGGCCTTTAAAAGTAAATTTTGCTGATACTAAGGGAAGAATGTATCAAATGCCGTGTCCATAACGAGAGTAATGGACACTTAAAATGCAAAGCGCTGTCGATGCGAGATCAATTTGGTCTTTTTGTGCGCCCTTGTAGGTGTTAATCATATTAACATGGCGACTAAATGAAGTGACGACAGCGAAGAAAATGATGATATTTCAATGAATCTTGAGTAGACCTTGTATTTATAGCTTTAATAGTACAACGGCTACGGTTGGTAGAAAATGCTGAGTACATAAAATAATAAATAAATAAATATTTGACAACATCACATACATTGCTCCTATTCCAAAGTAAGTAGCTAAAGCACTTGTGTTATGGAAATCGGAGACAACGGTGGTATCACTAACACCCAGACCTGAGCCAATATAGAAAAGTTTGTTTTCTAAATTGACCCAACCGGGGATCGACCCCGGGACCTCAGAGATGGCGACACCTTGAAAACCGGTGTACAGAGCCACTCGACCACGGAGGTCGTCAATTTCTTTACTAATAGCGGCACGACATAGGATGACAGCTCACTATTTTCTTTCGATTCATAAGCTTTTAGTTTTTCAAATCCTTGTGAAACACGTCTTGAAATTGTCTCTGGTGGCCTACGGAGCTGGTTAGTTGCATATGTGCATATGCATGAAGGAGGCAATTAGTCGAGTTGCCGATGAGCAAAAAAAGGCAAGGCTCAGACAATCGGCGCTAAATCAGGGTGGCTTGAGTGTGTGGGCTACCTGTGTAGTGGCTGCAGAAAAATACAATATAATAAAATATACTAAAAATAACTATTAAATAATATTCTTAATATTTTTAAGGTTACGGTTGTTTGATGCGAACGGTAACGATCCTGCCTTCTGCCACAAAACACAGACTATGATACACAGAACTCAAATTAATGTGATTGCGTCTGTCTGCTTGTATCAAGGACATGGTATAAAAAAAATCCATTTAATATTATCCATATGTATGGCATTTTTCAATATTCTGTTAGGTTATTGTGTTTTTTGTTTCGTTTTCAGTCTACAGTAGTTTTTGCGTAGAAGAATTTTACATAATTTCTTCACACGGCAGCTCAAACATAAATCTTTTCGTCAAATCGTGAACTGACCACACCTTAAAAATACCCATATCGGTAAAGCTGTACTCAAGTGATGCGCTTACCAACGAACAGCATTTTTTTATGTCCAAATAAAAGATACAGATTAATGATAAAGCTTTCTTGTTAGCACGTATTATAGTACATTTTTGTATGTACTTGTGTAGTATACTACACCTCTAGATAATAGAACATATAAAATAAAACTTTATTTTTTTTGTAATCGGTACCAACGAAATTCTTCTCACATCGGTAGGTGTTTTGCATACTCTTCGAGTAATGAAGGAAGACAGGGATGTCGAATGTAATCTGCACACTTGTGACTTTATGTGAAGGACTCTTTGACAGACAAGTTATTTTTTATTATTTGCTATATTCAAATGATAACAACAAACAAAACAAATGATTTTTAATGTCTACCAAAGTTAAAATCGATTTGTATTTTCACATAAGGGCACGTACGCACTGACAGGCGGCTTGCTTAGCGCCTAGAGCCTAGATAGAAGCTTTATTAATAAATAGTAAGTTTATACCTGGTTTAACCGAAAATATTGCTCGTACTTCTTACGTTTGACGTCTCAAAGCGTCATATTCCTATGCAAATTTTTTGGTTAAACTAGGGTGCCAAGCTACTCTTCGTTTAATAATAAGGAGGCTAGCGTGTAGCTGTGTGAAAGGATGTTCTATAATGTTCGCAACCGACCGCAGCGCCTAAAGCCTAGCGAGTCACCTAGCGAGTGAAAAGGAATGTTATATAATGTTCGCAACCGGCCGCATAGCGAAGGCGTTAAGCGCGCAGTGCGGCCGGCTGCGAACATTATATAGTCTGTTTATTCTTACTTGTCCTATTTAGTAAACAGTTTATACGTTTTTTAAACTTAAATCGCTGTTTAAAAATATGTTAACTTGTCAAATCAAATTGTCACTAATAACTAATGATATCTTCCGTATTCTATGTGTGGAAAACCATTTGTTGTGTATTATAAATGATTATTTCAATAAGGAGTTGGGTGAAGATTATTACCAAATAGAACAAGTTAGGATAAACAGAAAAGAGAACGTTTGTTTCACCTCGCTACACGCTAGGTGACTATCTTCTAGGCGCTAAGCAAGCCGCCTGTCAGTGCGTACGTGGCCTAACACATTATAAATCACTTCGGATTTCCATAGCTTCAGCAAATTATGATGTTGTCTTGAAGGCGGTTAAAAATAATGGACTTTTATTATTATGTCCAATTATATTAATTTGTAGTCCAACTGTATTGCTGAGCAAAACAATGAAATCTGTCAACCCTAAGGTTTATGACCATCCACGACATGAGTTGTTCGACTTTAATCATTTTACACCAATTTAGTGCGGGGCAGGTTTCAGTTTCATTAACTACACTTTTGATAGCTTCCTACGACTTTTTTCGTAGCATTGTAGTATTAGATGTTTTCATTCAAGTTTTTGGCGTCGTCCGTTGTCGAGTGGTTTGTACACCGGTTTTCAAGGTGTGTCGCCATTTCTGAGGGCCCAGGTTCGATCCCGGCTGGGAATTAGGAAACTTACTTTAGGATCAGAGCGATGTTTGTGATGGCGTCTAATATAAAAAAAGTCGAACAAGTTACTTATAAATAAGTTACTTACTTAATTTTATTAAGTACTTATTTGTGGAGATGGGTACTGAAATCCTAAAGGTTAATATCATACAGCATATACTTGCCCCACTGTAGACCTAGCACGAGAAAAAAACGCGCGTAAAAGTACTCGATAGAGTTTTTGTCTATGAGAAAGCTTATTCACATTTCGGCGGTAGATGGCGCTGTACAAATTTTCCATACAAAATTACTATCCATAATCACGAGAATTGCTTGAGGAGAACAGCCGGACATACGAAATATTTTTTCCCGTTCGGTGAATAAAGTAACTAAGAGGAAAATAAGTGACACACATCGCATGTCCTGCAACAATGAAGGTATAAATATACTAGTGGCTCTGTGAGCAGTAGACCTTGCGTTTGTGACATTTTTGAAATACGTTTTATTTTTTTGGAATATTTTTGAAAAACTGAATCGATAAAAAATATCAATATAAAACGAAAGTTACACTAAATTAAATATTTGACAACATCACATACATTGCTCCGATTTTAAAGTAAGTAGCTAAATCACTTGTGTTATGGAAATCAGAGGCAACGGTGGTATCACAAACACCCAGACCTGAGCCAATATAGAAAAGTTCGTTTTCTAAATTGACCCAACCGGGACCTCAGAGATGGCGACACCTTAAAATCCGGTGTACAAAGCCACTCGACCACGGACGTTGTCAATATAATAATCGAACCTGCTCACAAAACACGAGAATCGGTTGAGAAATGCGACCTGTAGTGGAGAAATGTCGGACAGCCGGACAGACATACGAAAGCTTTTTTGCCCAAACGGAGGCGAACAGTATCTGACTAATGGACACAAATGAATGAATATTTTCGGAGAACCATATTTAATTTAACGAGGTTTTAATCTGCAACATAAATTGTGAATCTCGTCTCAATTCGCTATGCTTCAACTTTAGTAGTTTTTAATGATGAACCAAATAAGGGCTGTTCATTCTGTTGTTTTTTTGTGGATTGTAAAACAAAATCGCATTTTCATCGTCTTACCAATAATGTTAGCTGTTGAACAACAAAATTTTGGAAAAGCTGTTTTTTTTTTTTGAGAATGATACATACATACATACATACATAAACTCACGCCTGTTTCTCATGGGGGTAGGCAGAGACTATGGATCGCCACCTGCTACGATCCTTGCACACTCCTTTTGCTTCATTTACATCCATCAACCTTTTCAAATAGTACATTATACATACATCGAAGAGAGTAATCGCACTTTCCTCCGAGTGATATATAGTGCTTTATACTACACCTACAAGGAACATAAAACAAATACTTAAAATGTTTATGAATTTAAATTGCTACATTAAGGATCGACGTCTTGCTTGCCACCCCGGACACTGCATAATTATACAGACACTACACAGATGGCGTTTTTGTACATACAAAAAAAAACTTTGACATTTCATTAAATTAAACAGAACAAACGTAGTCTGCACACTAGCGCCGTTGAAAAAAAAACATAGTACTTAGATAAAGACGAAATTACGAATTATCTCCCTGTAGTGCACTCCGAGGAAGCTTTGTGGTACTTTTAATCACTTAGACAATATTTTCTAGACTGTCGTTCAGTTTAACGGAGTTTTATTGCTAAAAGTGGCCACTTTTCTCAAAGAAACTCCATTAAACTAATCGATAGGCTAGAAAATATTGTTTAAGCTATAAAAAGTACCAGAAAGCTTCTTCGGAGTGCACTACAGAGAGATTTCACAATTTCGTCTTTATTTAAGCACTATGATTTTTTTCCAATGGCGGCGCTAGTATGCAGACAACGTCCTCTTAAGGTTTTCTGTTTAACGGAACCCGATATAACGATACGAGCGTCGTTAAAAAGTCGGCCAAAGAAAATCACAATCAAGATCCAGTGTTATTAGGTGGTGAAATGTGGTCAGATTTTAGCAATATCTTGAACTTAATCAACAAGCCAAGGCCAAACCAATGACAATCCTTTTATCATTTCATTACATTTTTGAAGTTAAACAAAACATTGGGCAAGATATTATTTATTAATTGTAAAGGACAGAATAAGATTTTTAACGAGTTGTAGCGCCAGGCAGCGCAACACTAAAATATAATCAATTTTCCAAAAATATTCTGTTTTTTTTAGATTACAGATTATGATAATCTTGGTTATCTTCACTCAGTGTTGACTGCCAGCATCATTTGAAGGGCTTATCTCAATCATTCCATGACGAGATATAAAATAAAACAAATGTAACCCAGCCGATTTAAAAAAGCATTTCTCTTTTTTATGCGTGTTTTTATATTACAGTTTTCAATTTATCAGCATAATGTCCTAAGAAATTTTAGTGCGTTTCATTGCTATTTGAAAGTGTTACAACAAAATGTGGTTAGGGTTAAAAGAATTGGTGTTTGTGACTGCTTTTGTGACTATTTTGCTGTTGGTGTTGATATACTTGCAGCTGTGCGACATGGTTGTAGGCAGATATATCATCAAAGTTTTTCGTAAGTAGTACTAGCTGTAAATAAAATATAATATGAAACAAAAGAATAAGGAGATTTTTAGTTTGTGTTGAACTAACACTTTGAAACGATTCGAGTTTAATTGACGACCCAGACGAAAATTACAGAATTCTGGAAAGAAAAAGCTAGCGTTAGAGCCCGACTTCTGCCTGCTTCGATCGATTTTTTCAAGGTGGCAATTTTTCCAGTCAAAATCAATCGTAGAGTTCTCATTGGGCTATGCCAAAGAAATTAGAGCCACGCTAATATTCTTGCAAATCATCAGTGATTACATTACAAACTGATCGATGAAAACACAATATAAATAAAATACATTTCGAATCTCAGTGGTCATTTATAGATAACTTTATAACTATACCCTTAGCACGAACAGCTATCGAGAAAAATAACGCGCGTAAAAACATTCGATACAGTAATTTTGTGTGGGAAATTCGTACAGCGCCATCTACCGCCGAAGAGCGAAATGAAATTTTCATAGACAATTACTCTATCGAGTACTTTTACGCGCGTTTTTTTTCTCGATCGATATTCGTGCTAAGGGTACTGCCTGAACTTCACTGCGAACGGATAAACTGCGTTCACAGATTTTTTTCACTTAACACCTTTTGTAACATAATTTAATGATAATAAAAAAAAATATTTCTCTTTCAAATACTTCCTATGCTAAAAACAATGCCAATGGTTAAAAAAAATCACCTATTTGTAAGGGTACTGGCACCTAAACTACTATTATACAATAGTAGTTTAGTACTTTATTTTATTGTAGTAAAATAAAGAGATTAAATAAAAAATATACTAGGCCGAGGTTTGTAAGATAGGCAAGGATCTCCACCCTCGAAAACAATATTTGGTAACGACAAAGTAGAAACTTAACAATTTAACATTATTTGGAAGAGTAATTTATTTTCATGAGAGAGTTGAAGGAAATAAACCCTGAGCTTGTTCTTTACTTCGCTTTGTATTTAAAAATTTGTGCATAAAAGTTTTAAAACATTAGCGTTCATGGTTGTTACATAAAAAGTTCACCATACAAAACGGCAAGTTCATACTTAACCCCCTTTAATCTTAAGATAAATAATATTAGAAAAAGTACTAGAAAAAATCGACTCACCCGTAGCACCTCAGACGGGACTCGAACCCGCACCCTTGGGATTCCGGCCCAATGCACTGACCAATTATGCTACCGAGTCGCTAGTGGGAGCGGCGAAATTTTCTAGTACTTTTTATTTCTTCGCTGCAAGCCAGCGCAATTTTTCAATGTGAAGAACCCCTCTAATCTTTTTAATAACAAATATCTGTCCTTAAATATTTTTGTTTTTGATGTCCTGTTTCGATCACTTGGACTTTAGTGTCGATATACGAGTATTTAAGCGATGTTATCAGCCGGTATGATAAACGGTTTTTATTATTGTCTATCGGTGAATCCAAATGGACGGTCCAGTGGTGATATTTTTGGTTCTATTGTCGGCGCTGCTGTTTACGTACATTTTAGTGGCGTGTTGCATTTTTTGTCAGGGTAAGTCAACCTTATTATTTCACAACCAAAGATAACCATTACACATAATTATAACAGTTTACCAAACCTTCAATGTATTTATTTTATCTACACCCATGCTTTAAATCCTTTATAAAAGTCTCTGAAACAGTTAGCTTATTACTAACATTATACCAGTGTCATAGTAACCATAATATCATCCAAACGAGTGTTATAATGTTGTACTACATAATGCAACTCCAACATTAAAAGAACCAGTGTCATAGTAATTTAGAAGACGAACTTCTCTATATTGACTCAAGTTACTTACTTTGGAATCAGAGCAATGTTTGACATGTTGTCTAATATTTATTTACTCCCTGTTTATCCACATCTTCCAAAAAAAAAGGAAACAATAATTATCTGTCATTGGATGTCATGTATGTTGTAAAATAACGTCAAAGCTGTCACTTCAATCAGCTGTTATGTAGTCGGCTGTATGTTATGTTATGGGGGCACTAAAATAGGGATAAAATAGGCAACACTCTTCTATAAGTTTATCAAAGGTTTATAGAGCGTTTGTCGCTTTTGAGCGACTATGAATAATAATTTTCAAGAAATTCATTAAAACATAACTTTTTATGAATAGGACGGTTACACTTTAAAGTTTAATATTTCTCAAACGAATCCCTGAATCGAAAAGTGGTCTTCACAAACCTACAATATTTTCTAAAGACCTATCTATCGACATTTCACACATGAGGTAAACGAGATTTATTTGTGATCCTCTCTTAACATGTAGGGCAGGACACTAAAAAAAAAAAAAACTTTTTGCCGATAATCAATGCATTCATGCCAAATTATAGCTTTCTAGTAGTTAGGACGGACAGACGGATAGATGGACATGGCGAAACTACAAGGGTTCCTTGTTGATTTGTCTGTAGAACCCTAAAAATGGATGGTGATGTTGAGTTTTTGGAATAAAATAATGTTTGCCTTTGCCTCTGAGGTTTTTAATTTCAAGTGTATTTGCATTGTAAATGAAGAATGAGTCATAATAATGAATAGGTTGATAAAATAAAATTGATAAAATTACTTACAGCTTAAAACTCTGATAAGATTTTCACGTTGTTTTGAATGAGAACACAACTTACATAAAAAAACACGACTGCCCTGCCAAAAACGAACTAAGAAGGTTTATTTACAAGTGGTATTGCAGTCGGATTCACAAAATGGTCCCCCGACTTGCAATGACACTAATGCTATTTATTTAACTTTTTAGTTGGTTTTTGGCAGGGCAGTTGTATTTTTTATCCTCATTTTTTGCTCTCCTTTAATTTGATGCCCATGTTGCAATAATTTAAGAAAAAACTTTTTTTTCACATTTGAAAGTGGCGTCGTACAACTCGCACAGTCGCCATATTGTTTTTATTTTATTTTTATAAAAGTAACAATTGTGAGTTTCCGAGTGACAACTCGGGATGATGGATTCTCTATGGTGTATCGTTACAATTGGATGTATGCTTCCAAATCCATTTAGAAGTTATGGTGGAATAAAGAAACTCACATGGGTACCCACAAACTCACTCACTCTGTTTTTTGGGGAGTCGTGTAAAAATAGTATTTTATCTTATTTGCTGTGTTTCAATAAGAGTAGAAAATGAATGAAAGAACGCTTATAAGTTCAACAAATACAACAAAATAAATGAATCGCATTCGTGATTCTGTTCCCTAAGGGTTGACTGGGAGGGAATGCTTTTAGCATTAAGCCCGCCTTTTGTACTTTATTTTATTGTAGTACAATAAAGAGATTAAATAAAATAAAAAAAGGATAAAATAATTAGATATTTGAAAGAATGACCATTTTGAATACCTGCTTGCAACACGGCCATGTTTATCGCAATTCTAACGATTGTTAAATGCTTTAAGGACATTTGGGTAGTCTTGACGGTCAAAATGGGTGGTCTTGACCAGACGAGTGGCCTCCTCCTAAACATTGCTCTGTGGTTGTTCGCGATGTTGATATTAATCTTTGCACTTGTGTGCCAATTTGGTGGTGAGTTGTATTTTTTTTTAATATTAAGTTTCACTTATGGTGTTTTGCTACGTAGATTTTTAATTAAAGAAATATACTTTGTTTACACCTATATAACTATGAAATACAGTAGCAATTAAAACGGCAGTTGTCTTAAAAGACTACAACAATATTGCTTATATAATTTTTGTTTCTCGTTTTGCCAATTAATTTTGGTGAAAAGAGATCTACAGCAAGACAGTCATGTTATCAAAAAAAAATATATTAAAATAATTAAGTACTATATTTATTGTTATTAGTAACATTGGCATAAATAAGTCAAACAAGCAAACAAAAAAAACACGGTCGAGAGCCAGTCGGACTCGCGCTCCGAGGGTTCCGAACCGTAGAAAAAGTGTACTATTTAGAGATTTTCTGTAATCTTTACATAAACTTCTCTCACATAAAATAATTTCAGATTTTGATGCAAACTTCAGAGATAAGGGGGGGGGGAAGGTATTTAAATATAAACATTTTTATTTTTCTTTTACTTGCAAAATAGTTGGGCAAACGTCATCTAAAACTATTCCTTTCAACTTCAATTCAACTCGAGATATCCAGCTGTGACAGACAGACAGACTGAGTCGCACCATAAGGGTTGCTTTTCACCATTTCGGTACGGAACCCTAAAAATGAAGAATTGATTAAGTTTGATAAGATAGTAAATAAAAAACATTTATGTAGCAGTAAAATTATTAAAAAGTGTAAAAAGAAGGTAACTACGCCTTCTTTTTACACTTTCCTTCTTTCATCCTCTCATTGTATAAAAATATTTCAATGTAATGCCACATACAAAATAGTTGTAGATAGGTATTTATTCAAGGATGTAGCAATTTTTTAAGCCCACAACACCAATTCTATCAACAAAAATCTTTTAAAACACAAATGTCTCGTACGCTAGTCTTTTTGTTTAAAAGAATGTGAAAACTCAAAAATATTGTTTATTTATAGAGTGACGGCGCGTTTTTTTGCGCAATCGAATGTCATAGACTTATTTTAAAAGTCTGATTTTTTTATCCGACTGCAGCATAAGATTAATAACAACGTTTATCAGGTAATTACGGTTTTATCCACTTCGCGTATAGTCTAAACGGTTATCGAGTCAGCAAAAGTATTTTTTCCGTTTCAATGAGTGATCTTTTTTATTTTTTGCCAATTTTTGTGCTATGTGCGGTGTACATAACTATCTACACATACCTGCATTGCAGTAAGTAAAACACTATATTTTTGATTTCAAAATAAGTATTGTCTGTCGATTTTTTTTTTTAAAGTAAGATGTGATTTTTACTTATAATCCGTCTATGTTGTTATATAATTGTATACAAAGGTTATTACTATCACTACATGTTTGTAATAAAACAAAGTACTCCACCGAGTCTGTCTGTCTGTCCGTTCGCGATAAACTCAAAAAATACTCCACGAATTTTCATACGGTTTTCAATATTAGATAGAGTGATCCCTGAGGAAGGTTTAAGTATATAATTTGTTAAGGTTTTGTGTAAATTGGTTGAAATATTACGATAATTGTTGGAAGTGTCGGAAAAAGTTAAGCCGTCTGGGAGCTTCGAAAACACTGCCTAATGAAATAACCTTTGAGATATTATTATGACAAAACAATGCATGGTGGGGCATTCCTTTTTTATAGATCTACAAAAAAGTCCGCGATAGCATTATAATCTATCTTCTTACTTTAATACCCATTATATCTTCAAAAACATTGGTCACGTACAATGCGATAACTGGTAAGCTGTTTAGACGAATACAGTGTAGGTGTGTACACCTCCACACATGTATAGCACACAGCAATGATCATATTGCATATCAGCACTTTTGTAGTTTGTCGTCTGCTTACGATTTACGAAGAGTCACAAAACCGGCAGATCGAAAAATTAATCAGCGACTTAGAATTAGGAGAGCAAAAGCCCTCCCAATTATTACGTCGAATGAGAGAGCTTGCTACCAACAAATTTCCCGATGACACACTTCGTGTACTCTGGCAGAATCGATTTCCATCACGTCGGGGTCACCACTGTGGAGTCTTATAGTCTCCACTAGAAGGTATAGGGTGACCCCAAATAATATGCGTGTTCACATTTAATTGAATTTATTTTGGTAGGTGACTTATAGCGGGTACAGAGTATTGTAGGTGTGTACACCTCCACACATGTATAGCACCTCCACACATGTATAGCACACAGCAATGATCATATTGCATATCAGCACTTTTGTAGTTACTTGTCTAAGCTCAAAGCTTCGTCAGTCAGAGACGCTCTGTACCCGCTATAAGTCACCTACCAAAATAAATTCAATTAAATGTGAACACGCATATTATTTGGGGTCACCCTATACCTTCTAGTGGAGACCATAAGACTCCACAACAGTATTGATCCTTATCAAAAACTTTTACACCATCTAATTTAAATGAAAATCTTAACAGTTGTCGCAAACCTATGGTGTCAAATATAAAGTTTTGTATACAAAAGTTTTGCGAAGCCGCTCACACCTAACGGTTGTCAATTCACAAATCAAGAGCGAGCGCGCAGAGTCTGCTTCAGATTGGGTAATCTTCAAAATACTTTCGTATGTCCGTTGTTCTCCTCTACAGGTCGCACTTTCCAACCGATTCTCTTGAAATTTTCTGAGCAGGTTCAATAATTATATAAAAAATTTTGACGATTCAGTTTTTCGAAATTTGACGAAAAAATTTTTCTGCCATTTCGAAAAATTATATGTTCCAAATTCGAGCAGATATAATAAAAGAATACCTACCCAATAGTATATTATAGTTCTGCTTTTGAAAACCTCGTGGTGACATCTGTTAGATTAATTTTTAAACAACTGAGTCACTTGTAATCTTAGGAAAAACCTATTAAAATACTAATAATTTTATTTTTCCGAATTTTTGGTTTAGAAATAGTGCGTTCAGCGAATGTGATATTTCGTATTTTTTTCCGAACCACTATCCCGCAGCTTTTTCGAGATTCCTCATGCGATTAATCGACGATCCCCATTCAATGACAAATAAAAAATAGCAATTCTTTTAATTTTAGGAAAATAACAGATAACATTTGATAATCTATAATTTTCTGCGTTATAAAACAGGGAGTTTCATATTAAACAGCACGTAAACAGAGTACATAAGATTCATATTCGTTTGAGATTCACAGCAACAATATGGATGAGTAATGGATACATGTTATCTTAAGAATACACCTCATAATTTAGTACTGTGACTGATAAACGACAATGGACATAAAGGTTTTGATATCATTAGACTTAAAATGTTTGAAATATTAAATCAGAGTGAATTCAACAAGTAAATTAAAAGAAGTAGGAATGAGTGCTTTAATTACAACACTATTGCCGATTGGTGTATTTTTTCTGGCAATTTTTGGACTAATATTACATCACTTTGGCGTTAAATGTGAGTACTACTAAATCTTTTAATTCTTTTTTTCTTGATTGGTTCTAAAAACTGAATTTCATGTGTTGTTTCTTTAAATTGAGTAAAGAGCCGGTGAAGATGTTGAGATCATCTTTTAATGAATTGCGCAGTTCATGCGGTAGACAGGAGAATGTATCTTATGGCTTTATGATAAAGCTAGAACGCTTTATCATAAAGCTTATTCTTTTTATTAGTTCTAATAGGTATCCCATTCTTTATTAAATCCCGGCCCGATTCTGAGGGGTTACATTTGTACTCGGTTTTTTAGTGGTTTGCTTAATGTCCGCCTGGCTAGCTACCACTATCTTATAATCCGCGCGCGATGAGAATGGGATGCTACCTTTTGGAACTGAGACGCGCACGGCCCGTCTTCGTCGGTCAGCCGCGTAGCGTCGGTAAACAAATATTTAAAGGGGGCTCCCATGCAACAGACATGTTTTTTTTTTTGCCGTTCTTATAGATAATGGAACGGAACCCTTCGTGCGTGAGTCCGACTTGCACTTGGTCGGTTTTTATTTCTTATATGTATTCGAAGATAGATGGCGCTTGTAATTTTAAAATTTTTGGAATGGGTGTAATTTTTTTTTCATAAAATTTCGGAATAGTGATTCGACAAAAGCTATATAATATATATCGAACCTGCTCACAAAATTCAATGAGAAATGCGACCTGTAGAGGAGAGCAGAAGGACAGACATAAGAAAGCATTTTTGCCCAAGCTGAAGCAGAGACGCCTCGCACTCGCGCAGTCAATTATTAGTACCTAGTTTTAGTGACAAAACAAGCACTAAACGTATAAAATCACTATCTTCACTCACCGGCATTAACTGACAAAATCGACAACACAAAAAGCGGATATTGAAACACGTATCTATCTTTTACGTCACATTGCTAATTAATCTATTACCGAATACATTTTCAGTCCTTTTCAGTGTTCCGTAAAGGAAAGTACAGTTGAAGAGATACCATAAAATGGATTACTACGTGTTATTTTTGCCGTTTTTAGTATTAACTTTGGTGTATTCCATCACTTGTGTGTGTCTACATTGCTGTGAGTTGTTTCGTGAGTATTTTTCGCTAGATTTTTTTAAATCAACGCCATCTATTGGTGTCTAGGTTGATTTAATTTATTTTTTGTTTTTATGATGAGATTTTAACCGTGTTACCATTTGATTACCCACATGATACGGAAGTCTTTAATATCGTAATTCAAAAAAAGTATAATTTTGCAAAAATAATTTTGTTTTGCGATAAATATAACTTTGTTGGAATTTTTAGAAGATTGAAGATTTGATTAAGTTAGAATAGTAGTGACCTCAAAGAATATTTTGACTTCAATGATATTCTGATTACCAACCCTGAGCTGAGCCATTCTATTATTTTCTGAGCTTCACATCCATGCTCTGCGATATTTTCCCAAAAAAATTACCAAAAACGTTACTCTTCAATAAAAAAATCGCAACTATAGCAATCTGTATATCGGAGCTATCACCCACGTCAGATTAATAAATTAATCTACAGTAATCTATATATCTATATGTACCTACTCCACATCGCTATTCATTTGTAGTATCTTTCAGTAGGTTGGTTTGGACAGTTTTGTTGCCACAGAGTAAAAAATTCTTTAGTAAAAATGAACTACTTTTGGTTGTTTATGCCTTTTATGGTTATGGGTGCAGTTTATATGTGTACTTGCTTTTGCTTGTATTGCGTGGTGTTCTTTCGTGAGTATTTCTTTTTTTTATAATTATTTCAAAACGGCGCCATATCTTGCCTTGAAACGGCAACATTTACTGTTCTGTGGTTCTTATTTTATTTCATCATCATATTAATGATACGACATCTACTGCTGGATCTACCAGTCTCTACCGAACAATCAGTTTTAGTATTTTTATTGATATTTTTAGATTTCATAAAATCCTTAGCTAAGTTCCAATTAAGTTATTTAAAAGATACTTACTATTTGCGCTATCTTAATCTGAAATATTTATCCAATGTCATTTTTATGTAAAAAAATAATTTGAAGGTTCTGCATAAGTTGGCTGGATAATAACAAAAAAAGGTTGGTTTTAAATTTTGTGAGTGATAAATAATGATACCTAGTGAGATAAACTCTTGATTACACACTAATAAAGAAATAAAAAGAAGTTTGGGTTGAGTACAATGATAAAACACGAAATTATATACCGAATTAGTAATATTATTATCACTTTTTATTACTAATTTTGCTCAATGACATGCCAAGTTTGATACTACAAGTTTCAAATGAAACACACCGAAAAACACCAATTTCAAATTGAAATTAAAAGAATCATATAACGCATTTACACGGGTCGTTTTTTCAGGTGACTTGCTGTTGCTGGTCGATTTAAGTCGACTAGCGCTTTCTAAAAAAATTTAATCGTAAACCTAATTTCAATGAGGTAGCGATTCGATTTTATTTGACTATTTGATTTGATTCGAAAATCGACCAGAAAGTCGCCTGCAAAATCGACCCGTTTCAATCCCAAATAAACCTATTTCACAAACTTTCGCATTTATATAGCTTCCACCCGCGACTTCGTATGCGTAGAAATACGGAAAATGAAAAAAGAAAATGGAAAAGGATGAGGCCGCGCCCCCTGCACACGTTGAGATTTGGCCCATACGAAACGCCTGTGCTGTGCCGTGCCCCAGTTGTTGGGACATTAAATATGGCCGATGGTGTTAATAGTAAATGCATTGATGCAGTTGGTAGGTGTTGCCACCTAAAATAATACTTCAACCTTAAAATATACATGAACTTGATTAACAGCGTTTTGGCACCAAATCTGTACTGGGTGAGATAAGATAGATAATTGAGTATCGGAAAAGATTACTCAGTGCATTACGATGCACTCGTCACGACGAGGGAATTCATTAAGGTACCTACCCTTTAATCTATCTCGACACAGGCCGGGCCTGTGCATGTGGAGGGCCCATTATAAGGGGAGAATGACGGTGGACAATAATCCACCACGCAGGCTTATTATCATCATCATAGCATATGGCCGACTGCGTCATCATCCTAATGTGGTATTTACATACGGATCGACTTGGCAGGCGACTTGCTGGTCGATTTACGTCAACTTTCCTTTTTATCGACAATCGCTTGAAAAATCTAATCGCAGATTTTTCAAGCGATTGTCGATAAAAAGCGCTAATTGACTAAAATCGACCAGTAAGTTGCCTGCTAAGTTGACCCGTGTAAATATCAGCCTATTATAAACCTATAATTCTATGTACTACCTACAACTAACCCTCGGTGGACTAAGAGAATGAGAAGCTGCGTTTACCGAATAAAACGGTTCACAATGATATACGAAACCCGCTGGTAACGACCAATTGCGATTGTCAATTTTTACGTTAATGCCATTGTTGAAGGAATTGACAATCGCTTCAATTGCACATTTAAACAATTACGTAAAAAATTACAGTCGCAATTGATCGTTACCGGCGGCCTTTGAGCCCGCCGGCCAAGCGTGGAGCTTATAGCAAAATCCTCGAAAGAGAGGCCCTATGTCTTGCATTGGAATGTAATACTTGTACTATTATGTATTCTGTGCTGTTATCATGATTGATACAAAATAAATAACATTTTGGATTTATCGGATAATATCCGAAATAAAAATCTAACAGTAACCGTAACCGAATCCGATATAACAGTTTCGGATAATTTCTAATCCGCCCCTATTAGACAGTCTGATGAGACACGCTAAGACAGGTTTTTCTGTTCGGCCAAGCCGAAATGCTAGCCGCGCGCGTTTTCAATATTTTAAAAATCTTACCTATGTCCGTTACCGAAAATATTCGAAACTAACCGATGGCGCAGCAACGAAACCAATCCAAAATATTTTCATAAACGAAACAGGTATAATTGTTTCTATATCCATATCCAGATCTGAAATTTCATATCCATAACATCCCTGCTCAAATTGACCTTGTTCAGTTAGCTTTCGTGCGATTAGCCCAAGAAACCCCACACATTTCATTAATTTCAGCCATTACACAAGGCGCTTGTAAGGATTATTTGCCAACCTTAACCCTGGCAATGATATTAATCGATCCATGGACTGTGTTAACTTTGCTAATAGATAAGATTTTTAAATGTTGTAACACTATAGATACGTCTGGCTTTTTAACCAGTAATAATAAACTTAACATTATCAGTTGATTATCAGGTTTAAATTAGGCAGAAATCAGTGGTGTAATAAATTACACTATATTTGGGTAAGTGGTCGGGTAATAAAATGAAATCGGCCGAAAGCATTCGATAAAGCCTTTAATTTTTCAACGGCAATGTCGTATATTAAAGAATTGCTATGTTTATGATAGGGTATTAGCTCGCAATTTTTTCTAAGGCTCTGAATTCGAAAAGTTCTATTTTAATTAACTTTAAACAGGAAGCTCAATTGAGAATGTTTATTTATTAGGGATTTTGTTGTTGTTTTGCTATTATTTGTTGCAAATTATGTTTATAAGCTTTATAATGTGTGATTTATGTATTTGACTCTTTGATGCTGGTTTTTATTTTTATTAAAATAATAGTTTAATATAATACAAATGAGCAGAGCCCATGAGTTTCATAAGACGTTTTTCAACATATTTGCGAGGAAAAAACATAATAATTTACCACACAGCGATAAATACGATAAAATAACTGGAAAAAGGCGCGCAAGTTTTTTTCACGCGCCTAGAATATTTTGCGAACAAAGGGGTGAGTGAACATACAGCCTACTTCAAAATTATAATTTTAAGTATTAAAATGCTTTTATATTTTAATATTTTATAACAAATTATTTTGAATTATGAATAATATGATAATAATAAATGTTTTTTGACTAATTAAGGACGTACACATTTATTTGGATGGATTTTTAGCGGCATAAAACCTCATTATTATTACTAAAAAAATAACTGTATTACCCGGTTAAATTGAGAATGCTCTGTTTACACGCATATAACTTGCAGTAAGGTACTTACTTAACCTTGATGGGATAATTATATTACGCACTAGTGTTTATTACGCACGTGTGTGTTAAAGCTCAGTTTGTATCCCCTAAAAGCGATGTAAAGGCTCACTTTACGAGCAAGTGTGTTGAAGACACATTAAAGTATTATATTATCATTTCATATTTTGTACTTGTTACAAAATGTGAGAAACAAACATTTGACTACTTATGTGAAAACTAAAATGAAAATGAAAATATTCTTTATTATTTAAATAAGTGCACATTAATAAGCTTTTTAAATCGTCAATTACTTTATCCTACCATCCATTTTGACGTCTTTTATCTGACAAGAAAAACGGCCGCAAAAATTTTATCAGCTTTATCAGATGGAACGATATTTACAAATATGTATATTGTTTCTAAGCATTACATTCGTATATGTTACAATTAACAAAATAAATAAATAAATAACATTATTTATTTATATTATTTGTTAATGAATCAATCTACAGGGTTCAAGCTATGTACGTCACGCGTCGTGCAACGATGTCACAGAATATTATTGTCTGAATATGCGCATTCAGACAATATTATTCTGTGACAATGTCCTAGATTAGACGCATGCGTCAAACCTTGTGCATTGTAGAGTCAGCAACGAAAATCGTTTTGCGTATAACTTGATGAATTTCTTGTCTACATGAAGTGATTTTACACGGGAGGTGACACGCGATTTTAGTTACTTTTCTGTCAATATTGCACACGTGTTCCTTAACTGATCCTTAGCGATGTATTTATAATAAAACGAAGTTACTTAACCCTTCAACGCCCGGAAAATGAGACACAATAGATATTCCATTGTTATCCGGCCGCATGCGTCCGCTCGGGCACAGTCTTATAATACTGTGGCACAGTTTAATAGCCTCTTGGCAATAGTATGGAAAAGCATATGTATTGTCATATGTAATTCCATGTTGATTGTCAGTGAATAAAAAACGTATTCATTGGTGATTATAAACATATGGCCTTATTAATATAGCTGTATACTAAAACATTAAAGTCTTATCATATTGTGTCATATAAATATTAGTAATTAAACTATAATTAATAACAACATAACATTATCAGTAACAAGTTGGCATAGAATCACAACCATTTCCTTAGAGGCTTTGCTTTTATCTCGGCTTTTTGTAAATAAAACATATTATCTAGTCTTGGTCTTACTATGACGTCTACAAACGTCTACAAACATACACCTTTTTCGATACGAGCGCGCGTAAACACGACAATGTCTTCGTACATTTAAAAAAAAAACAGTCACAGATCTGACACACGGAGAGACGCGCGCGCACTCAAAAAGAGTTTTTAATTCAAAACATTTTCGAATAAAACGAACGCGTGATTTAAAATATTTAAAAAATATAACGTTCCAATTACAAATTGGTGATAGTTTTTATTTAAAAGTGATAAAAGAAGTCGAGATGTAGATTCTCTTTTTTAATTGACATTTAATGTAAAAATATATTTGGAAAGGTGATTTTAAATATTTTGTTTAGTACCTAATAATAGAAAGCCAATTTTATTAATAATGGAAAATCAAGATCTAATGGAAATGAAACGCGAAGACACGATGGAACTGAACAGAATCTTAGGACTTATCCCAATGTTTTTATTAATAATAATAATAATACTGAGAATTTCTTGGGTGGTCTACAGAAGTACAATGGGTAAGTCGACCTTATTTTATGAATCTTAGTTTTTTTACGATTAATAACAATTTTATGCAATTTTAGGTCCAATAGCGTTAAGACATTTATAAATAGTAATTGAATTATTAGAAAAGATATTAATTTATCAAAAAATATTAACTCCAATACAATGTTATGCTCACATACATTTGCCTTTAGCAGGATTCAAATATTAAAACCAACCAAAGTGAATATTTATTTAAAAGTTTAAGGAATTAGTTTGCAATTATGAACCATAGATATGACAACGTAAAGGGTAAGTAATGAGTATCGAAGTCTACAAACTCTTTGGGTGCTTATTTTTAAAAGACTTTAAGAAAATAATCATAAAGATGCTGCATTGTCCTTTTGTGTCATGATCTTTAGATGTTTAGTTGAAATAAAAACCTTACCCTTTCCTTAAAGTCGGGTAAAAAAAACTTAGTAACATGAGAAATTGATTATGGTATTACACTTTTTATATTATGTAACGCATTTAAAATAACATTGCTTATTAATAATAACCAAATGAAATTAAATAATTGTGAAAGTTTAAAAGTGATTTACTATTACTTTCAATTCGCTGAACTTTCTTGTTTATATAAAAAGTTTTAGTGCGCATTCAATTTATCAACCGATCAATTAAAATAATTTAAACTTACGAAATCGGTGCTTTTGAATCGTATTTTCTTTGTACCACACATTCAAGTCATCCTTAAGTTGATAAAAAGAATGAGGATCTCCGTGGACCAGAAAAAACGGTCCATCACATGACAACATCCTCCCACGGGAGAGGCCATGTCCTACAGTGGACTACTGTCTGTTATGAAGATGATTATTAGAAGCAGGGATGTTATGGATATGAAGTTTCGGATCTGGATACGGATATAGAAATAAAATTATAACGGTTTCCGATACTGTAACGGATATGAAATAATTTCGGATTATCCGTTATTTTCGGTTACGGATATTAGATTTTAAAGAAATTGAAAAATTAAAACTGGTGTGTCGGCTCTCTACCATTCGGGCAGAAAAACCTGTCATGTGTGTCTCGTTTTGACTTCACCCCTATCAGAAATTATCTTTTATATCGGATTCGGTTACGGTTACGTATAGATTTTTATTTCAAATACCCGATAGTTTCGGTTACGGTTAGATTAGAAATAACAATAATGAAATTGTTTTAACTACCTTTAGCCGTATTCGTTTCAACGAGAGAATCAATGTCAAAATTGTTAAAATGTTTACTATTAATACACAAAATTGAGGAACTCGGTAGCACAGTGATAAAGCGCCTGGCCCAGTGATTGCGGATTTTAAGCAACTTTCGCAAGGGTCGGTCATGGGATGTGTGACCAAAAATTAAATAATAAATATATAAATAAATAAATATTTGACAACATCACATACATTGTTCCGATTCCAAAGTAAGTAGCTAAAGCACTTGTGTTATGGAAATCGGAGACAACGGTGGTATCACAAACACCCAGACCTGAGCCAATATAGAAAAGTTTGTTTTCTAAATTGACCCAACCGGGGATCGAACCCGGGACCTCAGAGATGGCGACACCTTGAAAACCGGTGTACAAAGCCACTCGACCAAGGAGGTCGTCCTTGGTCGGAGGAGGCGAAAAAAAATATCAGCTGTTTTTATACATTTTGATATTTACGTTATTAATTTTTGTATGAAACAGCTGATATTTTGTTTTCGCGATTTCAGAGTTGGTCCCATAGTAAAAGTTGTTCAGTTTAATGGTCCCTATCTACCATATTCGGCATTAGGGGTATTTTTGTAACACGTTGTATAGTAGAAATATATTTTACCAAAAAAGAATATGGTCATGACCCTAATGATAGTGTAATGCTGATAAGTGGTGCAATAAACTATAATATTTAGTAAGAGATTAACCGTCGCCAAGTGTTAGCCAATAAGTCTGGTCAAATGTTTGGGTTTCCTCTACTTGCTCCAAATATTGCATAATCTATGTAAATACTGTACATAACGATACGCGTTCAAATAAACTGTTTGTTTTATTTTGACTTGGTGTCAAAACAAAGACCGAGACACAAAGTCCATGTATTGTTAACGACACCACTGGGGTGTCGTTTTTGTAACCACACCACTAAAGACTTGTGCTCTTACTAATAAAGATTGTATAGAAAATGTGTAGTTGCACAATGGTGACTCTCTGTCAAGGTATTGAAGTTTGACATTAAAAAGAAAAGGACAAAACACTGTGTAACTATTCACCCGCTATACAACTCTTAATTATTAGTAAGGGGGTTGATGTTTATGAAATTTTGAGATTTTAGCATTCACAATGCTATTTTTATTTAATACTAAATAATATACTAGAAAAAATAGGACTCGCACCAGATCATGTTCTCGGACGGGAATCGAACCCGCGACCTTTGGATATCCGGTCCAATGCTCTGACCGCTAAGCTACCGAGTCACTAGTGAGAACGTCGAATTTCTTCTAGTATATCAACTCTTACGCTGCTGATGTGTAGTCATGTCGTGATCTTACGAATAATAAATAATTGATATCGATAAATGCAATTAGAACTTCAGTACGGTGATGTGGTTACCAAAAAGATATTTTAAAAGATACCCTAGTGGTGTCGTCCAGTGGTGTCGTTGACAATACATGCAGAAATTTTAGTGTTTTAGAAAAATGCCGCCGCCCGCCCGCACCGGTCGTATTTAAAAACACTTCCGTAATATTACTTAAAGTAATTAACTTTCCGCAAGCAAGCAAAAACGCACGGCGTGCGGTAAAACCAACTTACCGCACGCTGTACTGTCATCGAAAACACACATTTTTTAGCAACTGTACTGAAAAATATATTATTAGTCTAGTCTAGTGCGCTAGTTAATAGTTTATATTACAAGATAAGTTAATTATACAACTCATACTCAATTATTGTACAACCTCATTATGAAATTTAATAAACTTTCCTACTATTTATGTCTACTATTGACGACCTCCGTGGTCGAGTGGCTTTGTACACCGGTTTTCAAGGTGCCGCCATCTCTGAGGTCTCGGGTTCGATCCCCGGTTGGGTCAATTTAGAAAATGAACTTTTCTAAATTGGCTCAGGTCTGGGTGTTTGTGATACCACCGTTGTCTCTGATTTCCATAACACAAGTGCTTTAGCTACTTACTTTGGAATCGAAGCAATGTATGTGATGTTGTCAAATATTTTATGTGGAAAGGAAAATTACTACCTTTTCCCATATCAGAAGAATAAGAAAAAAAAACTACATCTTTTATAAATTCTAATAATGGTACAACTTTTTGTTTCTGTCTTTTTAGTATAAAAATTCAGTCACAGAGGACATTTCATACTGTAACCCCTATTATTAAAATCGAAATATTTCCTTTCAGAGACACAGACTAACTATTTTGTGCTTTCAGCCCATATAAAATGAAGGCTCAAATTGGGCCCCCATAATTTTTAACGAAAAATCTAAAGATGACGCGGTCCATTTCAAGGCATTATAAAACCACTTTGATAAAATCGTTGAACAAAACAGTAATGTACAGTGTTCAAGATCCAGTCGTTCCATTGACAACGATGTCTTGATTCTAAAATTGAACTAAAAAATCGGTGACTCAAGTTATGTACTGCAAATTCCCTCAAAAAAAAGTCTTCTTCTTATCGTATGAGGATTAGGGCCACCTCTGGTGTTAGAGTTTGTCAAGCCGCCTGTAAGGCTTCTGACTTGGCCTAACGACTGTTATCAGACGACAATAGTCGTGGCCGACGGTTTAACGTGCCCTCCGAAGCACGGAAGCGCTCAGTTGTAATGCCGCTCAACGGTCACCCATCCGACACCTGGCCGGAGTGAGAGTTGCTTAACAAACGTGATCAAGCTCCGCCATGAGCTCCAAAAAAAATTAAAAACTTACAACCACGTAAAGTCACGTCTAAAAATATGTATACCTACAGTTTAGAATTTTGTCACTTTGTTGTAGTTGTCATTTGTTATTAATTTCTGTTCAAAAAAAGTAATAGCTTTTACAGTGGCAAAGTTCATAACTGTATACATATTTATAGACGTGACTGTACATACATTAATAAAAAATATGATAACTCTATACTTCGACAAAAAACTAAACCGCGATGCCTCGAAGATATTTTATGATTTGCTCCGAAAATTATCTGACATAGATTGGTTTTTAATGGTCTATTATTATAATAATAAAGACATAAAAGGTGAATGGACTTACTTATTAGTCCCATTTTTGATGCACTAGAATTTGCATCCATATTTCACGTATAAAAAAATGAATACAAAATGAAAGTGAAAAGTCCCAAATTAGTGGGTTTGTAAGGTCTTTGCGTCCCAAATTACAGGTTAAATTCGGTTCAAGTTTCTAATTTCTATTATGATAAAGACAACAAAATTACTTTTGCTTAAAGCAACAAAAAACATATTTACGATTTTTTTAATTTGAGATGAATTTCAGCATTCACAATGCTATTTTTATTCAATACTAAATAATATACTAGAAAAATATCGACTCGTAGATCATATTCTGGGACGGGAATCGAACCCGCGACCTTTGGAAGTCTGGTCCAATGCTCTTACCACTGAGCTACCTAGTCGATTTTTATCTAGTATATTATTTTGTATTTTTACTATTGTTTTCGTCCTTCTAACCTCGTTATATTAAAGGTGTATTGACCGATGAAGAGAAACAATGTTATCGAGAAAACTAGATAATCCAGAAAACACAGACGACGGCTATCAGAGATAAAATAATCGAACCTATGTTTATGACTCAAACATTTTTATCTGAAATAAATTGTTTTTCGGTCTCGTCTTATTTTGGGGTCAAGTGTCATGCGTGACTTGTTTAAGTCAAAGAATTTCAATACTTGCAAAAAGCACTCAAGTTTTATGATCATCTCGATAAAGATAAAGTTGGGAGCAGCCATCAGTAAGTAAGATACTAACTGCCGTACTCGGAGACGCCAATTAAGTTTAATGCTTCATTAAATATGATTTTCTTAGCTATGCGTTATCGAGTAGTAGACAGCGATTTCTCAACTAGTTGAAATTTATTTTACCTACCCATTGAATGTAAACTTTGTTAATTATTGTAATGGAAAATGACGTCACTTTAAATGTCGACCTCATTTTTCAAATTTTGACGACTCTGTATGAAATATACAGGGAGAAAAAAGCAGCCCTTGACGAGTTTCTTGCCGGTTCTTCTCGTTACAAGGTCTCCCGCTTAGGGTTTGCGAACCGATGGCGTAGCTTTGACATTCACAAGTGCTTGTAACTGCCTAGACTGAATAAATGAGTTTTGAATTTCGTCTTATACTATCACTATGGAAAAGAAAGAGATAGCACCAATTTTAATGAAGCATTAAACTTAAATGACGTCTCTGAGTACGGCACTAAGGGCCACTTTTACGAAACACTAAACATGTTTAGGAAATATGTTTAAGCTATGTTAAATACATTTAAGGAATCAGAGTCTTTCACCACACACTAAACGTGTTTACCGAACTGTCAAAGTTAAATGCCCAATTTTGGTTGTTTAATCTGCTAAATATATTTAAGGGCTTGTCATGAGAAAGAGAGGTTATGTGATTTCTTAGTTTATTTTAACTTGATTAATGAGACTTTTTGTGGGATGATGATGATGAAGAGATATAGGCCGAGAGCATTGCGATATTTCGGGGACAGAACAAATTTTATTGAAACTATGTCAGACAAAAAATATGTCGCATCCCTAAACATATTTAGCTAAACAATGGTATTTCATATGTGGTGAAAGACATACTTAAATATGATTAGGTTAATATTGTTTAACGAGTTAAACAAAATTAGTTAAGCGTGTTTAGGAGATATTTAACTAAGATTTGGTAAAAGTCGCCCTAAGTCCAATAGTAACAATGTTATTAAAATTGGCAATAGACAATGATCAGCGACAACTTCACTCGAGAATGTATGGCAAAGAGTAAATTTTACAGATTAAATACCTACGTCGTTTTGAACCGCAAGTGTCAATTAAAATTATTGTAGAACAGTGTGTGTTTTGTGTAATAACCTAAAATTTTATATTATATTCTATGAGTAACGTAATATGGCGTCATATTATTGATTATCTATTTATTAAAAAAAAAAAACCGGACAAGTGCGAGTCGGACTCGCCCACCGAAGATTCCGTACAAACTCGATGATTGATTAGCTACTTTAAATAAAGGCCATATTTTTTAAGATTTAATTACAATTGTATAGTTTTCAGATTTTTTCCTGTACTTGTAGTATAAGACGATATTACTTGCCAAATTTCAAAGTTATAAGTCAACGAAAAGTACCCTATAAACTTTGATTCCCTTGGGAGTGCAGAAATATGCGTTATTTGCGGCATAAACGCCGTATCTTTTTTTTACGTTAACTTAGAAGTTTGATTTCTTTACAGCTTCAAGGAACTGTAGACCTGAGTATATGCTTTTAATTTCAATTCGATACCTCCACGCGTTCCCGAGATAAAGGGTCTTGACAGACATACGGACATAAAGACAGAAAGACAGATGGACAACAAAGTGATCCTATAAGGGTTCCGTTTTTTCTTTTGAAGTACGGAACCCTAAAAACACCAAAACAAGGTGAATGGTTTGAAAGTCCGAGGTTGTTCGCATGGAATAATTTGTAAGTCAGTAGTTATTTTTAGAACGGATTATAAAATTGATTCAGACGATACCTACCTCTTTATAACCGGTTAACCGGTTTTATATCTATTTTTACTATAGACGGTTAAAATAACCGCCTGTATGGGTTAGTGTTGGTCCAATAAACAAGATAGGTATTAATTTTGGCTGCTTCTTCTCTGATTTTAAATGAAAATAATTGAATTTCATAATAAAATGCAGATTTTTTAGAGATATTCCAGTTACCGCACTAAAAGCATTCCAGTTACGGCACCAATGGTTCAAGTAGAGGTGATGACTAAAAACATGGATAACATTTGAAGACATTATTTGGTTATTCTAGTATCAACTAATAATACATAGTCAGTTAGGTGGCAAATTCGTTTAGTCATATTCCGTCTTTTTGACATGCAACATTGGTTTAAAAACACTTGAAGATCAAAATAGTATTTTCACAAAAGATTTTTGTTTACCCTGTGGTGTTGTCATGTGACTAGCGGTCACATGCAATCATTTGTCGGCATCTCAAAGATTGGCGGCATCTTTGACATGTGTATGATCATTGTTTTATACTAAGTACCTACGGAAATATTAATGTAGATGAACTAGAAAGACAGTAGATCCACCTTGAAATAATTACTGATGAACACCTAAATTACCAGTGCATTAGAAAATATTTTAATCTGTTTCAAATGTACCGAGATTTAAAAAATAGGCAAACAAACAACTATCATAACAAACACATTTCTCTAAAGTGATGGTCATAAGAGACATGAATTTCATGTTGTTAATAGTCGACCTATGAAAAAAACCTGTTATTTAAAAAATGTGTTTTTAATTAATTAATTTATTAGGAAACTTCACAGCCTTTTTGCTACAATCATGCTTAAAAGTTACACTTAGCCAATAACAGAGTTTCACCGCATGTTATAATTCTACAGGCAAACTGTTTGAAAAAAAAAAATTTTTTGTTTAAACTATTATAAGTAGGTAAAAGTAAACTAAATTAAGCTAGAGGTATGGTTGGCAGATTTCATTCACATTATTCATGTTATATTTATATTCATATTCACAACAACATTTAATCCAACCTATTTTTATATGAGAGGAAATGCCACGATTTTCTGATATCTGTTTGAAGTTTCTAAAATCCTATTATTACGTCAACGATCCACTTTCATCTACCTATATTTATTTCAACAATCCCATTTTGGAACACTTGTGTGATATAAATACAGATTTGTTCTAATAATATTCCGTCGATAAAGGTTTCTTTATCAGCATCCAAAAATAAGCATTAGCGTCAAAACTGGAATCACATGACAATCGCATGAAACCGATTTAGCACCAATAACCGAGGTGATAGCAACCGCCGCTTTGATGTGCTCTTGTGCTGATAAACGCCACTTCGAAATGTCCATTTAAGATGATCGAATCATCGAATAGTTGTAAAACATGTGACTGAGAAGATCTATCGAGAGAGTAAACGAGTGTTAGATCTGAAGAGTACTTTATTACCAAACTGTCTTAATACATAAGTGCACGCTATATATACTCATACATTACACCACCGGGATACACAATAAAAAACAGAAAAAAAAGTTTAAACTATGGGTAAACAGTATTATAAATGAAACATTAAATATATGTAAACATAAAAAAACAATTAGTGCAATTTTAAATATTTTTTCTTAACTACAGACGCAACTAATAATAATAAATAATAGTACGCATCACTGTCGAGGCTTGAAAAGGAGCAATTGATGGCCGAGCAATATTGGAAGGACGTAGCTCTCTCCTTTTTAACTAAACGAGGCCGTTAATTGCTATTTTGGTCAAGAATTTTAAAGTACTTTTCTCTTATTTGCGATAAATGAAATTGTAATATAACTTTCATAACCACCTGTTCGCTACCGGTTATTTGCGATCGTGGCATTCCAGGGCCCAATCGCGCTAATTTTTAACGACAAAATGAAAACGAAATCGTTACCGTCTCAGTTTCATTTACAATACTCCCTTTAGTTTTGTTAAAATTATCTAAAGCTATGCCCAGGAAGCCTAAGATGCCAATATTGTGCAATTTAAATGAGGATTATAGAGCTAAACTAAAAAAATTAGGCAAATAGGTATAACATAAATGACAACGTCGTTTTTGGATTTATCGTTCAGTAATTAGTGCGATTGGGCCCTAATGGCATAGTATAATCATTATCATTCGCGCTAATTGAACGCGAACGGTCTTTGTTTAATTAACTTTAAAAAAAATCCTTGTATCGTATTTAAAAACACCTAATTTAAGTTATTGTTACTTATTAAAATAAACTGTGTCGGGATTTACGCCATATACCTTTTTATTTTTAAGACTCCGATATTGTGTCCTTAAACCTATGTAGAGAGCGATAATGCATAATCGTCTTCCTTGGAAATTGCTGGCGTGTTATTTCATTGCATAGGTGGGCGAATCTACGTTGTTTCTAACTTCCTACGTCATTGTCGTTTACTCGAAAATCTTTAAAAATCCAATGCATCGCAATAAATAAGTTAAAAATATGCAAATTAATATAATTTATTATCGTACTCTAACGTAAATGATGGCAAATTCCGTTGTGATGCATTGGATTTTTAAAGATTTCGAGTAAACGACAATGACGCAGGAAATAAGAAACATAACAAAACAACGTAGATTCACCCAGGTGCCAAAAAGACCCGATATAGGTAGATAGGTACGTATTTTTTTTATAATAAAGCAATTTTATTAGTTCCGAGCAAGTTGAAGAAAAGATTATTAATAACAACTGTATTTTAAATAGTTGCACTTCTTTCCTTTGTTATTGAATGCCTGGCAAAATAATTATCTAAGTCTAAACAAACTTGGTAGATAACAGTCAAGTCAGTCATTTACTGTACAAGTAAAACATGGCACTGTTGAACTTGTGATTCTCAAACTATTAAGTAACTACCCACTTACCTACATAGTTTTAGTGGTAAAAATGATTCCCAAAAATTCATATTCCTGCTAATATTGTCACTATTTTTTTATACAACGTGTTACGAAAATACCCCTAATGCCGAATATGGTAGATAGGGACCATCAAACTGAACAGCTTTTACTACGGAACCAACTTTGAAATAGCTAAAAAAAATTAAGTTGTTTCATACAAAAATTAATTACGAAAACATCAAAATGTATGAAACAGGTGATTTATTTCTCGATTAGATTATTCCCATAGTAAAAGTTATTAAGTTTTATGGTCCCTATCTATCATATTCGGCATTAGGGGTGATTTTGTAACACGTGTATAGCTTTATTTCGCAATATACATTTTTATATTGTTTAGTTTGTTCTTTCTTTTTATTTGACTAACGTCTAGTCAAGTTAGACCGCTTCTTGTGTCATCGACGTTTATTGTTAAAAATAAATAATAGAATTTGGTCAAGGCGCATTGTATTTACTTGACCGTGACACTAAGTTCTATCTTAACATAATAATGTACCATGTGTTAACTTAAAAAGGAGCTCGGTGGCGCAGTAGATTAGCACATGTCATTTAACTCGCTATTGCGCCAGTTATCCAATTTTTGGAAAGGTCGGTCATAGGATGGGTGATCAAAAATTTATTATCTCGAGTTTCCCCGTGCTTCGGAAGGCGCGTTAGGAATTTGAACCCGGCAGCATTTGCAGTCGAAACCCTCGAATCCGCATTGGGTCTGCGTGGTGGGTTATGGTTCATATTCATGGCAGATATGAAAAATGGTAATGATGATGTATGAACATTTTGTTGTTAAGAGGGCGTAGTCTGTCTGCACACTAGCGCCGCCATTAGAAAAAAAATCATAGTGCTTAAATAAAAAGGAAATTGTGAATTATCTCTCTGTATTGCTCTCCGAAGAACCTTTGTGGTACTTTTTATCGCTTAAACAATCATTTCTAGCCCGTCGTTTAGTTTAATGGAGATTTTTTGCGTAAAGTGGCCACTTTTAGCAATAAAACTCGCAATTAGCAAAAAAAATAAAAATATTTAAGCGATAAAAAGCACCACAAAGCTTCTTCGGAGTGCACTACAGAGGAATAATTCACAATTTCGTTTTTATTTAAGCACTATGATTTTTTTCCAATGGCAGCGCTAGTGTGCAGACTACGTGCTCTTAAGTAATAATAACACACACAACTGCAATGCTGCAAACTATCTTTATAAACTTAGTTATCATTTTGCTGATAATGAAGGCAGCCATACTTTTTCAGAATCATTATTATTAACTATCATTAATGGTAATCTCACATTAATGCATAATAAATAGACATGAAAGTCCCATCAGTGTTTAAGCAAATAAAAACCTTTATTTGCACATCTTTTATCGGCTGATAAAACGATAAAAAAACACCGAAGTATCATGGCGAATACAGCTAATTCCATTTTGAGTACACACACATAACTAAATAGGTTAGTTTAGAGGAAGTTTTGAAATCAAAAATGTTGTTGTGTATTTTAGAATTCCTTTTATACAAGGTGTTACAAAAATACCCCTAATGCTGAATATAGTATATAGGGACCATCAAAGTGATCAACCTTTACTATGGGACCAACTCTGAAATAGCGAAAAAAAAATCAGCTGTTTCATACAAAAATTAAAATCGAAAATATCAAAATGTATGAAACAGCTGATTTTTTTTTCGCGATTTCAAAGTTGGTCCCATAGTAAAAGTTGTTCAGTTTGATGGTCCCTATATACCATTTTCGGCATTAGGGGTATTTTTGTAACACCTTGTATATCTAGCTTTAAAAAATTGTTGTGTCATTAAAATGTGTGATGACAATGTAAGCAACAGTGAATGTGAAGAACAAACTAAAATTATCTGGACAATTTGGTTAAGGGTGGTTTTGTGGCCTGTACTTATATTTCTGGTGTGTCTTTTGGTCTTGTTATGGCACTGCTATAGGAGTAATCAGCAAATGTAAGTATTTTAAAGCTCACTCAGTCATAAGATTTACAAAGGAACTCAACATTTTATGACTTTTTATGATCCTTTTAATGCCAACTGACAAAAAAATTATAAACTGCTAGACTCAAATGACAGTGGATGTGTTTGTATTTTATTATTTGACGACCTCCGTGGTTGAGTGGTTTGTACGCCGGTTTTCAAGGTGTCGCCATCTCTGAGGTCCCGGGTTCGATCCCCGGCTGGTTCAATTTAGAAAACGAACTTCTCTATATTGGCTCAGGTCTGGGTGTTTGTAGTTCCACCGTTGTCTCTGATTTCCGTAACAAAAGTGCTTTAGCTACTTACTTTGGGATCAGAGCAATGTCTGTGATGTTGTCTAATATTTATTTATATCAAGTTTTTTTAAAATAATTTCATTAATTTATTAGATAAACACATTTACAATTTAATTTCATGCAAAGACGATGTCTCATAAACCTTTAAGGTTACTCGTTATTCGTCGTCTTTATACATTAAGCACATCCAAACTATTTAGGGAACACATACGTACACATAATACATTTTAACAATGATTGATAATGATACATTATTAATTTTGTAGGTAGGTTGGGTAATGAGACAGTTTGCTCCCGACGACGACAGCGCGCCCGTCGGCGCTACGGTTGTCATTCGCTTTACCCATCGTATAATATAATTGGAATTTTTTCCTCTCTGAATAAATACAGTATGTTTTTTTACAGTTACAAACAACATACTGTTTAAATATTTAAAATCTATTTTGAAAATTTCGTTCCAGCAATAATGATTTTTATTGACAATTTAATAAAAATTGTTTGACTATCATTTTAAGTCAGCTGAGCATAATTTTGAACGTAGAAAAAAATGTTATTATTAAATATTTCTCATCATATTAATTAAGATTTATGCTTTTTATTGATATCACCTAAAACATTTTTTTTCTAAATTTTAAATTAAAAAGCTAAAATTATACATGAATGAAACGTCGTTTACAAAAAAAAACTATCTGTTTTTTGTAACTTTCAGATTATTAACTTTCTTGAGTGGCTTTCCAGTTTTAAGTGGCAATTTAATCGCAATATCTGTTAGTTAGGTTTAAGTGAAAAGTTAGTAATAAGTATATAAGTTAATGACAAAAGATGTAGGCTTACTCATAGAAATAATTATTGTAGATGTACATCTGTGTAAATTAATACAAAATTACCTACCACCTTGAGTTCATTCATTCGCCAAGTTACGTCATAAAAATAATAACGAAAATTGTTTCATTCATTTTCGTGTTTCATTTATATTTTTTTTTTTTTATTAAATCAATAAAAGAAAACTTATGTCTAATACATAGCCCCGCAAAACTGTTTACACAGTTTGACTGCAGGATCAGTGTTTGTACTGCTTTACTTACCGGAACTTTAATATTTTGTTAATCTTTACATTTTCCTATTACTTCTTATATTTTATAGTGACCGAAGTAAGTTTTCATATTCTTACCTTCTATCAAAGAAGATTTGAAATAATAGTTATTATTATCATGTAAAATCAACAATACCTATCTGTGTTATCATCAAGAGGATTTAAAATAAATCATGATTCAGATTTTTCTATCGTAATCACATGTCATGAGTTGCGAATAGTTACTAGAATCATTGAATTATTTATTTGACGTGACTATCAGCCATTTTTAATGTCCCCACTGCTGGGGCACAGGCCTTTCTCACGGGTGGATAAGGAGGATCCTAACCCTGCGATTGAGGAGGTTAAGCAAATTTCGCAAGTGTCGGTCAAGGGATGGGTGACCAAAAATTTATTATCTCGAGTTTCTCCGTGCTTCAGAAGCCGTTAGCATTAAGCCGTTGGTCTCGTCTTTTGCAGTCGTTAACACTACCAATCCGCATTAGCCCCGCGTGATGCCCATCCTCCTTATCCACCCATAAGGAAGGCCTGCAGCAGTTAAGAAATTAAAAACTGCTGATGTCGAATAGTAGGTAATCATACAGGAAAAAAAATAAAGTATCTACTGCGTTCTATTCTAGACAGTTATTTTGTAACTTTTCTCCTTATCTCGTCTACGTTTAAAAGCCATTCTCTGCTTATCTTTACGGGACTTACGTCAGATCGTCTTAATTTTAATACCATCTTTAATGACTTGGCTCTCGGCTAGTAGAGCGAGTATCTACGATTAGTTGGAGACTAGCGATGGCAGTGGAACTAGTCGAATTAATTTGTGTGATTTTAGTGCCTATAGTGACCTATTTGTTGTATTTATTGACATTCATGATATTTCATTGGACGAGTTTACTGAGAATTAGTAAGTGAAAATATAAGCATTTCTTTTCATTATTTTTTATAAATTCTTTTGAAAACCTTTCGAAAGATAATTAATACGAAAAGTCTGGAACGGGTGGTAGGAAAATATATATAGACGATTCAAAAGAGCTTAATCATTAAGTTTATTTGAATATAGAAATATTGACTTGACTTGATAGAGTCGAGTCAAGTCAAAATTTCTTTATTCAACTTCCGTAAAAAAAGAATCACGCTAGTCGGACGAAGTTCGTTGATCAATTTACTTGATTTTGAACCTTATAAATATAAGAGTTAATAATGTCACAGAGTGGGACGAACATCGTACGCTTATCGCGATGCTTTTTTGTGCTAAACGACAAAAATCTAAAACAAAACAAAAAATAGCGTAACAAATAAACAAAGTAACCAAACAAGCAACACACACTTTCGCATTCATAATATTAGTAAGGTTATCTGCCGGATGTGAAACGCATTATGCATTAGGTATACAAGCTCTGTATCCTTAGCACGAACAGCTAACGAGAAAGAAAACGCGCGTAAAAGTACTCGAGAGAGAATTTATGTATGGAAAATTTAATTTTGCTTCTCGGCGGTAGATGGCGCTGTAAAATTTCCCATACAAAATTACTCTATCGAATGTTTTTACGCGCGTTATTTTTTTCGATAGCCGTTCGTGCTACGGGCACAAATAAGCTTGGGACTAGTGATGAAAATTACGGAATGTTTCGGTAAGATTTTTTTTTTTCTTACCAAATCATTCCGGAAACTTAAACTTAAACTTTTCAAAATATGGTAGGTAGGTAGGTCATATAAGAAAATTTCAAAAATGATTATTCTACTTAAAAATATGAGGAATGCTCGGACTGCTCGAGCTGGCTGCAAGACTGGCTGTTACACAGGACTAATCCTATAGCATGTTAAGCACTCAGTAACATGCATAAGCATGCATAAGCATGTTACTGAGTGATTGGGTTGTACACCGATTTTCAAGGTGTCGCCATCTCTGAGGTCCCAGGTTCGATCCCCGGCTGGGTCAATTTAGAAAACGAACATTTCTTTATTGGCTTAGGTCTGAGTGTTTGTAGTTTCACCGTTGTCTCTGATTTCCATTACACAAGTGCTTTAGCTAAATACTTGGTGTTACGTCTAGTAAAAAAATAAATAAAGTGAAACATTGTTATGTTAGTATAAATGACAATATCACAAATGAATATTATGATGAGGATCATTACGGTATACGAAAGGATACCATAAAATATTTTTTTTAAACTTCCCAAATTGGAAACTGTCAGGTAACTTTCAAGTATCTTTGGAAAGTCACTGGGTAATTTTAAACCCTACTTGGATTAACTAAAGTAGGTATTAGGTGCGAGATGTTTATATTTTTTTCATGTTCAAATTGTATACTTAGGAGCTCCACTTACCACCTCAAATCTGACAGTAATATAGATTTGAGGGAAACAGTGATTAATTAATGTACAAATTCAGCTTAATCTTATCACTGTACTGTAAATGATATGATTAAATCGTATTAAACTTCATTAATCATAATTAATGAACTGAAGCTTACGGTGCATTCTGTTAATTGTACAAAAATATTTGCTATTTGTGTTTTGGTAAATATTAATCTGAGATGAATTATATTTCTTATATTGTTATTGCGTTAATAATTACTGGAATTATAATGTACCTGGTAGACCTATTTACGGGTAAGTAAAATGTTTAATATTTTATAAAATTTGACTAGGGAGTGTGTGCGGAGTGACATGCGCCATTAATGTTTAAAAAAATGTGTTCACCAATTTATAATACTTTTAAACGTCCTAATTTCTTTTCAATTAGGTACTATAAATTTAAAATCTCAGACCTTGTCTCAACAAAAAGCAAGGCATCGGTCAGGTTTTTTTTATATTTCTTTAGATACATAAATAAATATGTTACAAATAATTTTTTTACGCCGCCATATAAGAATAACTGTTTAGCTAAAAACTGAGTTTAACAGAGTGTTGCTCTTGACCTCTTCGTCATGCAAGTATTTTCGCATAATTTCAATATAAGTAATTGATCGTTGCAGCTAAAAAACCATTGAAAACAGCTGATGTAAGTGAGGATAATGGCGATGGTGGCAGTGACGCTGATGTCACGCAAGACGATGTTCCTCTAGTAAACCTCAAAACGGAGGACAACTCGAGATCCTCGTACAGAATTCCAGATAGACAAATAGATATTTTGCAGGCATGACCAATACGACAATAATTTTAATAGAAACAGGCGGAATTGGCGGAAGTCCATTTCAATGGATGCAAAAAACAATTATGTCTACCAATAACTTCCACACTATAAAACTTACAAGGTTCCTCCTCGTTTCCTTACAAGGTTCCTCCTCGTTTCCTTACAAGGTTCCTCCTCGTTTCCTTACAAGGTTCCTCCTCGTTTCCTCGAAGAAACCTCCTCTCTTTGTCACGACACGACTCATGTACATATTTATGTCGCGTCGTGACAAAAGTTCCTACAATGTTACTAAACTTAATCTTTGCACGTTCTATTTTACACGTTCTATCTCTGCCTCTTTGTTTTTTAAATTAGTCATTCTACACCAAATTTTATATTTCCGTATTTTTTAATTAAAAATCTTTAACAAAATGTACCTACGTGTTTTATTAGAGTTCCTGTGTCTTATAAGTTTATGCGTAAATTTTACTGGCGTATGTCACACACACTCCACTTTGTTTTGTATTTATTTATAAAAACAACTAAATACTACGATCGTGTAATATTATTATTAATTTTGACGACCTCCGTGGTCGAGTGGCTTTGTACGCCGGTTTTCAAGGTGTCGCCATCTCTGAGGTCCCGGGTTCGATCCCCGGTTGGGTCAATTTAGAAAACGAACTTTTCTATATTGGCTCAGGTCTGGGTGTTTGTGATACCACCGTTGTCTCTGATTTCCATAACACAAGTGCTTTAGCTACTTACTTTGGAATCGGAGCAATGTTTGTGATGTTGTCAAATATTTATATTTATAATTATAATGAAATAAAATATAATAATTACTAGTATTTACTTACCTATTTTTTCATCACGTTACCCTTACGTGAGCGTTACTTAATCTGAATTGCAAATCCTCTTAGGCTTTTTTTTCACTTAGTTAGGTGAAACTCAGCCAAATGAAACTTCTCCACAGTTTTGTTTAAAATTTTCTAGTCACGGGTTTAACCTTAAGTTAGGTACCTACTAATTATTTTTCATTCATAAGGTATGTAACACAGAAGAATAGTATTTGATTGAATCAGGCATTACTTGGTGGAAGTCCCAAACCATTGTGAAAAGAGAAATATGTGTAGCTTAGTCCCGCAAAAAAAAAAAATTGCGGGAGTAAGCTACATATTATTTCTCTTTTCACAACAGAAGAATAGATTAGTTTAGGTTGTAACTATGACCCAAATAAAAAGTTTTTCATCCTAGCACGAACATCCATCGAGAAAAAAGAAGTAAAATTACTGGATAGAGTATTATTTATTTATTTAGTCTATGCAAAATTTCATTTCGCTTTTCGGCGATAGATGGCGCTGTACAATACGCGCGTTTATTTCTCGATAGATATTCGTGCTACGGGTACAGAAAGTTTATCGTTAATATAAAGTTATAAGTAAAATACGTGCTTATATTAACTTTGCTACGGACTTTTTGTAGGTGTTTTCTTTCAGTACACACTGACAAAGATTCTATGCGATATGATATTGCGATAACATTTTAAGATAATTAAAAGACAAAACAAATTAACTGATAGGAACAAAAGTGATTGATGTAATAATAAAAGGTGTTGATAGAAATGAGACTCACTTTGCAATAATACGTTAATAATTTATAGATGTAAATTAGAGCTCTAAGACTCATTTAACACTATTTAAAATAATATTTTTCCACTTTGATGTGGCTGAAAATCTGCATTAATTAACTAACTATCTAGCTTACTACTTCTACTTATCCTTAATATATTTTTTTATTTAATAATTTAATTCAAATTTTCTTACTAGTATTTAATTTGAAATCGATAACAGAAAGAATGTGATCGATACACATACTGTGTGCGTATTGCGAGTTTTGTACTTACTCGACTGCGCTAACGTAATCTTCATTTCATATGGGATTTGTTGCGAGCGAGTCATCTGGCGGAAAACGCGATAAACAAAATTCTTACGCGCTCACGATCCACTGTGAGGTGAAAAAACGCACTAAGCACCCTGTTATCGCCGTGACGTTTAAACAATGCTCATTAGGAAACGATAATCTTCTTCGTTGGTCTCGAAAATTCATCATAAGGGCATACAAAACAAATTAATCCACTGATGTATTAATCGTTAAAAGTGTAGGTATTATCATCATAATAATAATTCATAACTTGATGTCGAATTTTAAGGTCGGACATATTTAAAACGATGCTCGAAACATACAGTGCCATCTAGTATCGGGAAGCAAAACTAATGTAAAAGAAATAGCACAGAATACATAGTAAGAAGTGGTCGAACCATGTGAAAATGTTATGGATTTAGTTCGTTGACATTTTTTGTGAAATATTTTATAATAAAAATGTCAAAATATTTAATATATATTTTTAATAAAAAAGTATTTAACAACTTATGAACGAAAAACGTGTTGGCTATATCTCATCCATAATTTTTCCCCAAACTATTTGGAGTGTATCCTTCACACCTCTTTGACGTCAAAGCTCGCTTTTCACCATTTTTCCACAGATAACACCACCCGATAAGATTACCACTATCGCTGTAACCTGTGAATTCTAATAAAAGGCATTTTCTTTGATAGGTCTCTAGTGCCGGTAATACAACTAGAACTATAGTTTAGCTTTGAGGAGTTAAATACGATGACTTTGACAGTCCAATTAAAAATACTGTTAATTTAAAACTTAAACATTCAGCATAATGTTGTTTAACAGTAACTGGCTGTCAAATTCACTCGTATTTAGCTAATTAAAATTTAAAAATACTTTACCCGCCTTGTAGAAAATGTAGTGCATCGCAGTTTTTTATTTTTTTAATGCAGTACATATTTTTATGTAACAAAAATTAAAAGTGTTTTTAACAATGGATACATTGACAATTATTTTTCTACCAAGTGTAATTGCAAGCATTTTTCTTACTTGTGTGTGTCTGAATTATACTGTCAAGTTAATATTCGGTAAGTTTTATTTTGTTGTTTGTTTAAAAAAAACGTTGACAGCATACTTAGTTATTAGTTAGAAAGTGCTTAAGTAGGTACGAAGCAACAGCTGGAAATCTCTAGTAATTTTGTGTCAATAATAAAAATAGGTTTAAATAATATCTATGACATACAAAATACAATCCTACAATAGACATTATGTCTTGTTGTTTTACCTCTTTAGTTTTGGTTGGTGTTTAAAAGGTAATAAATCTGTACTTAAATCAAAAGAATTTTGATCGACCGATCTAAGTGGTGCAGTGGTCACAAGCGCAAGAGGTCCCGGGTACGATTCCCGGCCGGGCAGAAATTGAAATGACGAATTTTGATTTCTGTGACAGGTCTGGGTGTTACTATGTATAATAAGTATATATTTAAAAAGTATATAAGTAGTATATCAGTTGTCTAGCACCCATATTACAAGCTTTGCTTAGTTTGGGGCTAGATGGCGCTGTGTGAAATCGTCCAAGCATTTATTTTATTTATTTAAATGTAAGAGTTTTTCATATGTCAGTGCAAGGAAAAACGTAAAACCTTCGTAGATAATTTAATTAATATATTTCTTAAAAATAATTGACAGCCAGGGACTTAATTTGAACAACGTAACTCTATTATCAATTTTAAATATCAAGACGTTAAGTTCGAATTCCGGTAGCAAAATTTCAGGGCAATTCACCGAGTTCAAATGTCAATTGGATTATTAGCTTCCTGTTGCATCCGTGGACTCTACTTTATGAGAAAATTACGACAGCAGATAACCCTAATGTTTGAAATTAAGTTACAAGATTGCGTTTTGTTATTGAGACTTGTGAGAAAAGGAATAGCTTTTGTTTCATCAAGTTTACAAATTCCAAAAGAGCTGCATACAATAAAATATCTTGGGTGCATATCTTGACCCCCTTTTTTGCACGACCACCTAAACACGGTGTATATCGCGTGATATAACGTTTATTCGACACTCAACTGTCTAAATCCATTGTCTTTTGACAGTTAAATGTTGATAGCTATATTATATCACGTTTCAGTGGTCATGCTACAAATAAATGTTTGTGTACCATCCATCTTCCATTCTTAACGGAAGCACTCAATCCATCCAACTCTTCTGTTAGCTTTTTCTTCTTCATCATCCATCCAAACTCACATCCATTCTCTTCTAGCAACAATCTTTATTGTGACTTTGTAGTCGAATGTCGAAGGTAATTCCTTCTACATTGGTGAGATGGCGCTGGCTTGCAGCGTAAGAGTTGATATACTAGAAGAAATTCGACGTTCTCACCAGTGACTCGGTAGCTCAGCGGTCAGAGCATTGGACCGGATATCCAAAGGTCGCGGGTTCGATTCCCGTCCGAGAACATGATCTGGTGCGAGTCCTATTTTTTCTAGTATATTATTTAGTATTATATAAAATAGCATTGTGACTTTGTAGTCAAAAACGTCAAACTTACTCATTTCTTCTTCAGCGACGTCCTCTGCGTGGAGTTTTGGATAAAAAGTATTTAAGGCGACTATTATCCCTCAAGTGGCGCCCTCATATTAATTAAAATAATAGCTCGTTAAGTACCTAATGTATCGGAAATTCACTTGTACATATTGTAGCTAAGGTTCTATAGTTTATTTACATACAATAACCACAGTAAAATATTGTTCGTTGTAGTAAGTAGTAGTAGGCAAAAGTGCTTTAAGTGACCATTTTTTGTTATTTTGCCTACTACTAATAGAACTAACTATATTTTAGTGAGGTTATTGTTTGTAAGTAAACTATAGAACCTTAGCTTTAATCTGTACACATGAATTTTCAGTACATACTTAGTGAGCAATTAATTTGATTAAACGCCACTTTGAGATATAATGGGTGTTTGGGGCCTTAAGAGCGCATAGTAATAGAGTTATAGAGTATAGTAATAGTTTTATAGAGCATAGTAATATAGTTTTTTTGCGATAAGTGACCACTTTTAGCAAAAAAACTCCATTAAACTCAACGACAGGCTAGAAAATATTGTTTAAGCGATAAAAAGTACCACAAAGCTTATTCGGAGTGCACTCCAGAGAGATAATTCACAATTTCGTCGTTATTTAAGCACTGCTATGATTTTTTTTCCAATGGCAGCGCTAGTGTGCAGATTACGCGCTCTTAAGTGTTATAGATTAGGTACTTATAAACTGTCTGTGTGTCAAATTTCATGCAAAACCGTTCAGCCGCTTTACGTGATTGAGTAATAATCATCTAAACTTTCATATTACAATCAACAACTTTCCTTTCCATCACAATAGGTACTTAGACATATTTTCTTTTGTAAATTTTAAAATGGCTATATATAACTTCTAATCTATTGCAACACTAACAGAAAACAGCTTGATAAAAACATTTAATCATAAAGATACGAATTAAACAGTATGTAATCGTTCATTAATCTCATTTGTTGTGTCAGTGTGATGATTATATTTAATATATTTTGAAGAAAAACATTCAAAATGAATGAATCTCTCGCTTTAATTCTAATCACAACATTGCCAGCCATTTTTATGCTGTTAATGTTTATGAGCGGCTTCGCGATTTTCAACTGCTGCTTTTATATTTGTAAGTTCCTTCTTCTTATTATTATTGTCATTATCATTGATTATTAATAATATGTATCTTTTTATTCCACTATTATCGAAATCATCATTTACTACCTTTAAGTTCATATCATTGTCTATTTACTTATTCATCTTTTACATTTAGGTTTATGCATAAATAAGTTCATGGTTTTCTTCCTTATGGATAGGCACTGATAATTTCTTTCCACTAGCTATATAAATATGTTTCGCTCCAACTACCTACCGGTGGCGAGGGGTGAAATGGACAATACGACAAAAAAATAACATTCCCTTTTTATTTGCTTTTCGATGAGAGAATGCAAAAAGAGATGACCCATATATTTTAATTATTGTTAAATATTTTTTTTACTAAATAAAAATGTTTTGAAAGATTAAAAATTTTGCCGGAAGTGACGTAACTCTGAGGCTCTATGTAGTGATGTCATTGCCACACAGTGCCTAAGATTAAAAAAAATGACTGACAGCCGACTGTTACCTCAATGTCAAACAATAATTACTGCTGCTTGTTGAAATGAAATTGAACGAAAAATAATCGCGAGGATTAACCGCAAAAACTTAGATCAAACCGTAGCAAAAAAACATTCAGAAAACACATGGAAAACACTGTCACTGTCAAACAAGGTGCCATTTTTAATGACCTATTTTTTATGTGGCCTACAACGTGAGCAAACGTGTACCTATGCTATAAAAATATATTTTATACAAATTTTAACAGCAGGAGAGGAAAGTACGTACATTAGGACAACTAATTGCTAAATTTTGTTATAAGTGAGTAATATGTATTCATCATGGTGGGTGATATTGTATCGAACATGTTTGTGATGTTCCAGCAGCTACAGTTACCATACCCAGTTATATATTCCGGGAGAAGTATAATTCCATATCCGGCTTTCATCATCATCATAATAATTGATCCGTTAATTTTCTTGCGCCCGTTCTTCTTGTCAGTTAAAAAAGTCTGAAGCTGCTGGTAGGAAAATTTAGACGACAAATTTAAAAGTGCTTGAACCATCAAGGCCCGGAAAATGAGACACAATAGTTATTCCATTGTTGGCCGGCCGCATTCGGCCGCTCGGGCATTGATGAATTAATTATTAAGATTATTGGATTAAATAAATTTTTATTTTGACTTGATGGATCAAATCTATCCCCTAGTAGGGAAAACTCATCATAAACAGCTCATTATAGTCTACTGCAAGATGCAGGTTTCTACGTGAAAGGACTTTGGCATAATCTCTGCGGTTGTCAGGCGGGCATTTTCATCATTTTATAGTCCACGGAGGTGTATGATGCTAATACTGTCTCTAAATCATTAGTCGTCTTTTGAGACACCCTTAAGATAGCCTAGAAGCTATTTATCCAATCTTCTAGGCTATTCTATAGTATGTACATTAAAAAGTAATTAATTATAAACAATGATTTATGCTTGATCATTTAAAAGTAATTAAATAATAAATAATGCTTGGACGATTTCACATAGCGCCATCTATCCCCAAACTAAGCAAAGCTTGTAATATGGGTGCTAGTCAACTGACTACCTATATACTTTTTAAATATATACTAATTTACTATACATATTAACACACAGACCCGTCAAAGAAATCAAAATTAGTCATTTCAAATTCTGCCCGGCCGGCAATAGAATCCGTGACCTCTTGCGTGGTAGACTGGCATGTTGACCGCTGCACCACTGGTCGTCAAGCCACATAATGCCACTCTAATATAGGTTTAATGACTTAGCATTCATATAAACTTGGTTTAATATCACCCATTGTCCAGTTGTAATATTATCACGGCGTGTCCTATTAAAATCTGCGATAAACTCGTTTATACTTATACCAATATCACTAGAAATGCTCGAATATAAGTACCTACTTACTAAGCACGAACAGCTATCAAAGAAAATTACGCGCGTAAAAACATTCGCTAGCGTAATTTTGTATGGGAAATTTGTACAGCGCCATCTACCGCCGAAAAGCGAAATGAAATTTTCCATAGATAATTACTCTATCAAGCACTTTTACGCGCCTTTTTTTTCTCGATAGATGTTCGTGCTAAGGGAACTGATTCACGACAAAGTATGTGCTAAAGATTTTGAACCTTATTATACCATGACATTATAAGTTGAATTTTTCGGAATGCTTGAACTATGATTGACCGCGCGTCAGGTCGATATCCATACTCTACATTCGTTCATTGAGGAAGGTACAGCAGTTTAGTAAATTCCTTGATGCCACTTAGTCGTGTGCGCATCAAAAACGATAAGATCGTCTAAGTCTTGTAGATAAACGTGTAAAATTTAATTGAAAACATCAAATTTTGTAAAATAAATTAAATTCTGCCTAGGATTGTTAAGTTAAGAATGTAGAATGCGTTGAAAGTTTTTTTTATTAAATATTTGTCAGTGTTAATTTAGTGATGTGCAAAGTTTTATCTACATAAGCATTGGGTTATCAAAAAAGTGAAATTAAAAAAAAATGACTTTTCACTATTGTTGATTGTTCACTCTATGATTGTAGTGAAAAATAGGCAGATTAGATTATGATATCGGTTGTTAAAAACATTTAAATCTTTAGTCAGTTCAAAATGGATTCAGTGGGGACATCTTTAGGTGGTGTATTCATTTTCATGTGCCTATTTTTGTTTTGGATGTGGTTTTGTTTCGGAAATTTTGTAAAGAGATGTACGTATATTTTTAAACTTTATTTTATCTTTCTAACTTATCTAGCATTTATATTCTTCATTATTAAAGCGAATCATGTCAGAATTCCAATCAAATGTGATAATGATTATTTTTATAACACTCAGTGCAGCGCCATCTAGTAGGCAATAGCTTAACTAAAACATCATGAAGCTTATTATTTATATTGACGATTATTTACATGTTAACAATAGATTAGTGAGTGGTCGTAGAAATAAGAAAACAATGGCTTCAATGCGATATTTATTTACCGTTTGTGTTTAAATATGTATCAATAGTAAGCTATTTATGGTATTTGTGGTAACAGCGCCATTTTCTAAAGTTTTGCAAACGACGGTGGTGCCACCTACTCACCTTTAATTTGGCATTTACTTCTTCAACACTAATTTGTATTTCACTAGAAAATAACGATAAGTATCAAAACTTTCCTGGCCTCCCAAATTCATAAAGCATCCGATATCGATTAAAGCCTTCCGATACGATATCTAATTAGTATTTTATCACACAGATACTGTGCGATATCGCACCTGTGATTAGTGCCAACGAAGCAGTGGCCACGGCAGAAAGTGCTTAAGTGCCAAAATGACGACTAACGTGGTGGGGGTGCTGATATTTATGGTGTTGAATATTTTACTCTTTTGGGTTCTTTATGGGTTGATGATGAGATTGTTTGGTGAGTTTCTAGTTCCTCTTTTTTTAAGACAACCTCCGTGTTCAAACCGAATGCTTTGAACAGCTTCGCTAACTGCGAAGTTCGATTTTTGACCAGTTGATGTATAAAACGAAGTACTTATTCAACTTAGAACAAACTGAGCACAACAAGCAAGCATTCTACTTACTAGAGCAACTATTAACTTAATCGTAAGTAATTAAAAATTTTGAAAGTTGCTCTAATTTAGTAATGGAATACTTCAGCTGCTAAACACCCAATTCCTACATACTAAGTTGCTCTAAGTGGAACAGATACTTCATTAAAAGTTTTAAACTGTCGTTATAATAAGATATCGTTAAGATTTTGTAAGCTTAATAAATAGGTAAGTAAACTTTATACAGTAGTTACCCTTAGCACGAACAGCTGTCGAAAAAAATAACACGCGTATAAACATTCGATAGAGTAGTTTTGTATGTGAAATTTGTACAGCGCCATCTATTGCCGAAAAGCAAAATGAAATTTTCCGAGTCTATCGAGTACTTTTACGCGCGTTTTTTTCTCGATGGATATTCGTGCTAGGGGTACAGTACCATTAGCACGAACATCTATCGAGAAAAAAAAACGCACGTGAAAGTACTCGATATACTAATTATCTATGGAAAATTTCATTTCACCTTTCGGCGGTAGATGGCGCTGTACAAATTTCTCATGCAAAATTACTCTATCGAGTATTTTTACGCGCGTTATTTTTTCGCTAGCTGTTCGTGCTATAAGGGTAGATACAGATGTTTCAGTTTATTCAATAATAATAATAATAATATAAAAAAAAATATGCAGTCGATCTCGTCGGGAGCAACCGTCAAGTATCTTGACTAATGTGGGTATTTATTATCATTAGCTGAAATATTTAGCATTATTAATATGTGAAAAGTGTAATCGCAATTAGGCTTAGATACCCATCACATCAATGCACTGTTATAAACAAAATTAATACCAAGTACTTTCGAACGCATTTCAGATTTAAACTCAGATAAGTAGTTAAGTACAATAAATTGATTAAAAATTCATTTGTTTTTTTGTTTTTTTTTATGTAATAGTAAAAAAAATCGAGAGAGTAATATTAGACATTTTTTACCGTGAAATGTTGTTTATTTTTACATAAAAACAATTATGACATAACATAACTCAGATAAAAGTACTTTAGAGATAAGTAGGAACTACTAAAAATTTTTTAGGCTTGATACGTATTTTGATTGTTTTTACTAAAAGCAGGTACTTGTCTGATCTGAAATTGATAGGGATTTAATCGTTTATCCTTCAATCTTATCACGGCTTTTACGTTTAATAACATCACCTCATGATTAATTGTCAAGTTAAGGAAAACCGATGGACAACTTTATTAGCAGCCATAGTAACAGGACAGGATACATACAAAATGTAAAAAAAAGATGTGATATAAAGTGACTCGGTAGCTCAGTGGTAAGAGCATTGGACCGGACATCCAAAGGTCGCGGGTTCGATTCCCGTCCGAGAATATGATCTGGTGCGAGTCGTATTTTTTCTAGTACTTATATTATTTAGTATTGTATAAAAATAGCATTGTTATTGTTGAAATCTCAAATTAAAAAGAAAATATCTTTAGACCCAATTACAGAGTGACAATCGATTTCGTATCGAATACAAAATGTATATTTTTTGTAGGAAATCTTAATTCCCTTTACGAAAGTATTCAATTTTTTTGCACGAAAAAACCCTACCAAGCAAACTCGATATCGGATGTTGTTCGCCCGCTTTGAACTGGTTCTAGCTTCGACTGACATTAATCTTTTTTTCGTAGGCAGCTCGAGGGGTTCTATATCTGGGAAATTACAAAAAATAATAAACCATGCGTTTATCTGTTAATAAAAACATTTGATGTACACAATTTTCCATTCCGATGTGGTTAATTCCTTTTCAGTGCAAAAATAATGTTATTGATTGGTAACAAAAGAAGACGCTACGTCATAAAAAAATAATGAAATGCTATCAAAAAATAACAGATTAGATAGTAAATATATCTTATAATTGGAATGAGTCGATAGATAAATTAACACCAGTTGGATTTCTATATTAGTCACAAATGGTGCAATAAAAAAAAGGTTTTTTGTTTTTTGTTTAAAAAAAGTGTGCAGATTTTAAAATGACTGATAGTGATTGGTATAATCCTACGCCTGCTTTTCTGTTTTGGGTGATATTATTGTTTTTGGTTTTCATCGTGGTGTTAATTCGATCTTTAAGTAAGTAGATAATATTAACAATGTTATTGTAAAGAATAACCCATTATTAATAATAATAATAACCCATAGTTTAACAGTAGTGGCTCCGTGAGCTGTGGACAGGCTGTTCTTGACAGCATTTTGAAAAAAAAGGGGGAAGCGCTTTCCCAATAGGTAACTTTAGTTTGAGTCGTATAATCAATAGCGGCTGGTTATCTGTCATTTTTGTCAAAAATCTTTGAACTTCTCTCTTTGAATCTTTGAACTTATTGATATCGCAGCATTGCAAATGTAAAACGTCATCGGCCATTTCTCTTGAATTGCAATTAATCTTGTGTTAAAATCAAACACGGCTATCTTTCATAAAATCCTCAAAATTACGCCATCTTGTCTTGATTTTTCATTTTACCACAAATTAGTAAAATGACAGACGGATTTCGAAATTTGAATCTTAAATATACACAAGTTTCCAAAATAAATCGTTCTATCGACGTATTGATTGATTACAAAGATACTAACACTACGTTTCAAATGTTATTCAATTTTCAAGTCTTATTTTCAATCTAATAAATTCTATTTTCGCTTGTCAATCACTATCGTGTTTTATCAAATTGTTCTCTTTGGTTTTATAAACTTTAGTATTCAGACGAGCTTCTAAGAAGTGGTAATGTAAAATTACCTTTATATTGGAAATTGGTATCCTGAAAAAAGTGTATTATTAACCAGTTTTTATAAAGATCACCTTTCCACTTGTAAAGCAAGTGAATAGTGTGTTCAAAATAACAACCCTTCATCCCGTTTTGAAATAAATGGTGATATTGAAGACAAAATGGCTCCTATGGTAGAAGTGATCAAGGTTGACAATGGCGTCTCTGGAGCTGCTATCACGTACATATCCATCTTCACAACAGTTCTTATCATATCTTTTATGGTTTTGTGCATCAAGATGAGCATTTGGGGTAATGGATTCATTTTCTAAGTTATCGTTTAGAGGTTTTACTCCAAAAGTAAACCTCACCTCTGATGGTAGCTGGCCAGCGTACTGTGCGCTTCTCAGTTTGACAAGGTTCCATCTCATTCTCATCGCGTGCGAATTATACCTATAATGGTCAATGTTGAATAATCTTACTTCATTTCATTATTTATGACACAATGTTTGATCTCTCAATATAAAACTCCTTTTATACTAATCTCAATATTATAAGTATCATTGGCGTAAACTAGGACAGCATGATTAGACAAACATCTATTATCATTAGTACACACCGTAACATTCCACTATGATTCAAATTTCCGTATCATAATCTGTTTATTTATATCCTAGCAACTTATTTAGGTATCTACTTTTCAACCGACTTCAAAAAAAGGAGGTTATACAACATGCTACAAAAGTACCCCTAATGCCGAATATGGTATATAGGGACCATCAAACTGAACAACTTTTACTATGGGACTGACTCTGAAATCGAGAAAAAAAAATTAGCTGTTTGATATTTTCGATTTTAAGTTTTGTATGATACAGCTGATTTTTTTTTGCGATTTCAGAGTTGGTCCCATAGTAAAAGTTGTTCAGTTTGGTGGTCCCTATATACCATATTTGGCATTAGGGGTATTTTTGTAACACGTTGTATTGGAGTATAGAAATATTTCATAACTATTATCCGTTATTACTTGCTGTGCTTAATGTTTTAATTTGGTTCCTAATTTGATAACGAGATATACTTTCAAGATAGATAACAATAAATACCTACTTCCAACTTCCTTTGAATTACAAAATTTATTTTACCATTGTTATTTATGGTATCTGGTGTAACAGAATAATTGATTTCATTTATAAAACTGAATTATTTCTTATTATTTTGATTTTTTTATATAGTTATCTGTACTTGGTAGGTATTTTATGATAAAAAGGCAAACAAGGTAGGTTGGATATCAAGAAAATATTATTTATGGTCTACCAATGATACTTTCCAACCTATTTAATCTAATCATTTGCGATAGAGTTTGATAACTTTAGCAAATTTTTCGTTTATTGTATTTAAGAATTAAAGTTTAAGAGGCAAAGTGAACATAAACACGCAATTTTTTCAAATTTCTCATACTAGAAGTTAATTTCCAAAACAAAGCTCACTTTTGGTTATTTTGTTGTTTTAGTAATGAAAACGATGAGTTTAAAAAAATTGAAGATATATTTCAACTCTTTTTAGTCAAACCAAGATTTCTCAATAATGCAAAGATGAATTTCGAGAGGCTGTAATCTTAACGTGGTAATCTCGAAATCCGATAAATACTGATAAACAAGGAAAACATCAAATACTTAGACATTTTCATGGTATCGGAGGAGAATGTTACACGTTGTTTATTAAAAGTTTAATAGCAATATAATAATGCATTTATTTAGTGATACATTAAGAAAGTGTAGTTTTTAAAAGATAAACAAGTGACTGGTGTAAAATCGAAAGTGGACTGTCATTCTAATAATTTGTTTCTTGCAAATTATTTTGAGTGTTCAAAAACAAAACACTCTCGCGGCTTTTGTAACTAATTGCTAAAGAGTGTCCAAAATTAACGAAATAGTTTGATTGATCTTTGGAAAAAAGATTTGTTCAAATATTTGTGAAGATGATTTTACCACGATCGCCAATATTCGGGCAACCGAACTACGATTTCAATGAAGAAACTACGACGTTTAAAAGCTTTGATGATTATTCCGACGAAAATGAAAATGAGTCGAAGGTAGAAGAGGCGGTGTCAGGGGACTTGACACAAATGACATTCTGGTACATGACGGTGCTGATAGTGATGCTGGTCTCGTGGCTCCTGATCTACTTCTGTCTGAGGATGGTCGCCATAAGTAAGGCCATTTTGTTTTCGGTCATATGACTGGCTTATCAGTTTAGTCACCCAATGAGCGGTTGACGAAATATCGATAAAAGTACAAAGAAAAAGTTGATGAACGGATATTTTTGCTTAACATGGAATCTAGAAATACTTTGATACTTTATTTAAAGCAATTAATTGCTAATAGATGAAAATCAAGAAATATCTTGAACGTTTTCAATTTGTATATTTTGAACTACAAACTTTTGATAAAAATATTCATACAACAATCGTTTACCATTTATAAATATTCATGTTTTCTTACATAGCAATATTACTCGTTCGGTATGTACGAGTAATTTATATTCAAACATGAAAAATGATTTGTTTTACAATTGAACTGATTTTGGTTAGCGACCGTGTAGGTTGTAGGAAAATATAGAACAAAGCAATGTTAATGTTTTCTCATTGGAAACTAATTATCATATATCTAATGTCTCAACAAGGCCGGCGTACGTTCGCGAAGATGGCGTAGAGTTTTAACGTACAGTGATTTAGTTTTAAATTTTCAATAATAGATCAGAAATCATAAAAGCTTCTATTGGAGATGTGAAAAACTTTGATATAAAAGAAGGAATAATATAAGTACGTTCGTTACATTTAAATTATTTATTGAACATAAAATTATTTCGCAACATTGAACTCAAGTCCATGTATCGAATGTATAATGCAAATACAAGGTGTTACAAAAGTACCCCTAATGCCGAATATGGTAGATAGGGACCATCAAACTGAACAACTTTTACTATGGGACCAACTCTGAAATCGCGAAAAAAAAATCAGCTGTTTCATACATTTTGATATTTTCGTAATTAATTTTTGTATGAAACAGCTGATTTTTGGTCCCATAGTAAAAGTTGTTCAGTTTGATGGTCCCTATCTACCATATTCGGCATTAGGGGTACTTTTGTAACACCTTGTATATTCAATCAATTATGATTGCGCGGTAATAAGTATTGTCATTTTGTATGGGGAATTTGTACAGCGCCATCTACCGCTGAAAAGCGAAATCAAATTTTCCATAGAAAGTTGCTTTATCAAGTACTTTTACGTGCGTTTTTTTCTCGATAGCTGTTGGTGCTAAGAGTACAATTTCGATTGCTTACTATTTGTTCGCTATTTTATTCTAAAATGTGTATTAAACTTAATGCTGGCTTAAATTAAAACTGATTATTATTACTATCGTATGAGGATTAGTGGCCACCTCTGGTGTTAGAGTTTATCAAGCCGCCTGTAAGGCCTCTGACGTGGCTTAACGACTGTTATCAGATGACAACAGCCGTGGCCGACAGTTTAACGTGCCTTCCGAAGCACGGAAACGCTCAGTAGTAATCCCACTTAACGGTCACCCATCCGACACCTGGCCGGACCGAGCGTTGCTTAACAAACGTGATCGAGTACGATCAATCTGTCAGGCTCCGCCATGAGCGCTTCATTAAAACTGATGGTGTCCTTTTTTTGTTAAAGACGAAATTGAAACGGAAGTCGTTTCAAACCAGCTTGACTTTCAGTCGACTTCTTATTTCTATGTTCACTTTAAGAACGTGTAGGTGTACCACAAACGTTAGTCCAATGTGTGTGTTTATTGTTGCAGGGCAGAAGACGCGCAGCTCGCAACAGAGGCGAGTATATGTGGGGTCGCGGACGCGGCAGCTCTCGGTACCGGAGCCTTCTATCTACGTGAGCCCCGCCAACCTTCCACCACCTCCCAAATATGGTGAGAATCTACTACATACTAATTTTCCCTAGTTTATCTACGTGAGCCCCGCCAACCTTACGCCACCCTAATATGGTGAGATTTTACTATAATTTGTTCTTTCTTTAGTCCGTTCTTCTATGAATGTTGTTAGGCGTTCACATGCACATTGTTTTAGTGTGCGTCTGCACGCTCTCGTATTAAGTTGCGTCTCCTGCGACTGGTTTTTCGAAACATTACACAAAAACATCAAAACATTGGGGCGTGGCTATACACATTTTTGTATTCATACACAATGTTTTTATTTTCCGCGACCGACGGAAAACATTCCCTGCGTGGGTAGAGAGGGAGGGGATTGTTTCATTTCTTAAAAACTACCGAACGCGCACAACTTTTCTATAATCTGTGGCAATTTTTTCTAACCTAAAAGTGCTAGTGCAAGCTTGCTAAAATATAATTAATTATTGTGATGGAGTGGAATAAAGTGACTGAGCTTTATTTTTAAAACTTAATTCGGGAGATACCCGTTATTTGGTTTGTATTATTATTTTTAGGAGACGGTTTGTGCATGAAAACAAATGTTTTTGTTTCGTGTTTTTGTGTAATGTTTCGAAACAACACAAGCAGGAGACGCACCATTACGCACACTAAAATAACGTGGATGTGCACGCCTAACAACATTCACTGAACGGATTTCGTGAGATAGAAGAACTATAATAATTCTTCCTATCATTTTCTCAATTTACTTGATTTACTCTGCCCAAATGTTGTGAAAAAGCTTTTCCCTAATTTCTTGCGTGGTTTATTTTTTCCTTTCCTAATTTGCTATTTGACCAAGGCCTTTGATTTTGTTGTTCTATACTTATCTATTGAATTGTATTAGTAAGATTATGCTTATGCAGAAGAAGTTTTAGAAATTTTTATACTTAACCCTTCAACGCCCGGAAAATGAGACACAATAGACATTCCATTGTTATCCGGTCGCATGCGGCCGCTCGGGCGTTGGTAAATTAAATCATTCCCAAGAAAAAAATCGTTTACAATTATAGTCAGAGAATAATGAATACCATTTTGTAAAGTTTTTTTTAGCAATAGGTGTTCTTCGGGGTTTCACTTTTTATTCATATCTTTATAGCCAAATTAATTATTGGTTCGTTAAAAAGATAAAATTACATGATTCTCAGAAATATTAAGTATGGAGTTACATATTACGAACCAGAGTGATTCCGATTATTGTTCTTTTATGAATAAATCCCAATTTTAAAAATTACAGAAGCCATGGCTCCCCCGAGCTACGAGGAAGTGGTGGGAGTCCACTACCCAGGATACCAAGCCCAGCCCATAACGCAGCCCATCACACACGCACTGTCACAGAGCACCTCGACTGCGTCACAGGAGCCCGCCCTACCCAACGTGACGGTGGTCAGTGAGACAGCCGCGCCCGCCGTCATCACAGTCACCACAGAGCAGAGGAGAACTTCAGTCAGCGTGCGGTCATGATTACTACGTTAAAAGTAACGTTTAAACTCCTACTTAGTAAAGTAGGACATAGTGTAACATATATTTTCCTATTCTGTGGTAACTTTGTATAAGAAGTCAAAATGAAGACTAGTACTTTTAGTACTAAAAAGTTAGGAACTTGTCGCGTGGTAGCGGTAGGAGGACGCCCTCTGCCCCGCACCTCATCGTTGTCCTGCTAACGCGTCCTAGTTACCCCACTATAGGTAATCATTATGCTATGAGTAGGAAGAAGTCAAAAGGTGCATATAAATCCATTGTTCCATATCGCAACGCTTGCGTCGCTTCAAATGGATTTCAGTATTCTTTTTATAGTTATACAAGTGCGAGTTCAATGCGATGTGTCTTGCAGTGGACTCTTAGCTTAATTGTAACGCCTACTTGAATAAGTAGAGCCAAGTTTTTTGTAATTGCTTTTGATTGGGTTGAAAGCAAATTGCTTATAAAAATCTTTCATTAGGTTATTCAAGTATTTTTCTTAACTAAAGTACCTATGTTACTTATTATAAATTGCTTAAATTATCAGACAACGCCATTTACGACTATTTTTTCGAAACTTATAAGAAGGATGTCAATTCCGCGATGCAGTTCTTCATGAATTACGAAAAATAATTACAAAATTGTACTTTATTACTGTGAAAAACGTTACTTTTTCTTAGCAAGCAGATAATGACTTACCGCCGATTTCAATAACCTATCCTCAGTAAGAAATATGCTTACCAAATATTTGTTGCCAAGATATTTCTGTTAAATGACTGGAAATAACAACAGTTGCCTAGTAACAGATCCATAGTAGGCCTATCTCTTACTGAAGATAGATTATTGAAATCGGCCACAAAACATCCTCAGTAAGAGATAGGCCCACTATGGATCTGTTACTAGGCAACTGTTGTTATTTCCCGTCATTTAACAGAAATATCCAGGCAACAAATCTTTAGTAATGGCCGAATACTCAAACGATACTCAACTTTGAGGGGCGCTCAAACATCATGCTGTCTTTGTCGTATCTTTGACATTTAATGCGCCAGGACGATGTTTGAGAGCCTCTCAAAGTTGAGTGACGTTTGAGTATTCGGCCATAAGTCTATCTCTTACTGAGGATAGGTTATTTAAATCGGCCGTTAATCTTCCAATCTAAGCAGCCTAGTCGACAATTTTGTGATAAACAATTTTTATTAATTTATAGTTTAAATAAAAATGTAGGAACAAAACAATTAAAAGCATTAAAAATAATTAATTAAATACAGGGTGTTTGGAAAGAGCCTTATAATATAGCTGAATATGGTAGATAGGGGATATACATACAACATCGGAAAATTATGATAAACCTTCAAGGTTTATCATAATTTTCCAATGTTGTATGTACCACCACTTTTCTAAGTATTTTTTATTTTTGTGATAAACTGCATAATGGCAACCCTACATGTTATGTTTTGCTTTTCCCCATTATTGGTATTGGTTATTTAATACAATACTCTATTTATGTCTAGGGTTGTCACTTTGCATTTTCCGTATAAATAAATAAAAAACAATATTTCTCAGAAATGTTGCGGTTTTCAGGGTTTATAGATAATACTTGTAATTTTTCTGGGTTGTATTCATGGTACCCTATCTACCATATTCGGCTTTATTAGGCTATTTCCAAACACCCTGTATAGTATTACTTTGTAACACGCTTCAATCAATTATTAAGGGGCCGTACTACGTCAAATACACATTTTTGAGCGACGATTTCACACAGTATTACTTGGTTTATCAGCCCCAAAAAAAATTTTAGAAATTAGGTTATAGTACTCAGTTATGTGATTGACAGAAACATGAAAGGTAAAACTTTTCTTGATTAAAAAAAAACGTAAAGTGACCTCCAATTTTGTAGTTTTTTAATGCTGCAAACCAATAATAAACCAATAAACTTGAAACTATAATAGACAACCCTAGTTTTGTGATTGTCAGTTTTCCAAAATAAGACATAGGTTATTAATAATTGTCAATAATTTCGATAAATTTTTACTATGAAAAATTCCAGATATTTCATTTACAATGACAATACATTTAATAGTACACACGACGGCACCTCAGACTATATATGTTGACCTTGAGACCGCCTTGATGCCCTACGTAATAAAAGCTGTTTTCGCAGTTCAACTGTTTAACCTGACGTGCTGTCGTGTGTACCTACTATTAGAAGTACAAAATCTTACAGTGTATTCTTTTATGGTTAAGTTTGACCCAAATTACAAATGAATATTAATTAATTTCTACAATGGTTGCTATAAAGGAAATTGCGTCAAAAACTATTGATCTGAAATTTAAGATCAGCCTTTTACCATCTCTAAAGGCAAATAACACAAACAGAATGTATATTGTATAAGGGTAAACTACATTGGCCCGCCCGGCATCGCAATTTTCCATGGCTCTATCTCTTTTTGGCCAAAAGAAACATGGTTTACTAGAGCGAGAAAACCACTAGCTGCCGTAGAGCCAGTAATCTATTCTCTACGATCTGAGTGGTGCAGTGGTCATGCCGGTCTACCACGCAAGAGGTCCTGGGTTCGATTCCCGGCCGGGCAGAATTGAGATGATGAAGCTTCTACCTGGGTCTGGGTGTTATTATGTATAATAAGTATATATTCAAAAAGTATATAAGTTGTCTAGCACTCATATTAAGCTTTGCTTACTTTGGGGATAGATGGCGCTGTGTGAAATTGTCCAAGCATTTATTATTTATTATTAAGAGTTTAATTTATCACAGCCTAAAGCTGATTTTACTTGCAAAAATTCATGATGATCTGTTCAGTAGTTAAGACGTGAAGGCGTAACAAACAAACAAACGGACTTTCGCATTTAATATACTATAGTAAGGATTATTTCTAGCGAACGATATTTCGAGCGGCGAAAAGAGATAAAGCTATGGAAAATGCGAAGCCAAACGGTTCAATATAGTTAACCCTAAATAATGCATTTAATTGTATTTATATTTTACCTACATATAACCCGAGGACGCATATTGGGTTATATTTCTGTAAAAAAATATTTAAAGAGGATGTGAGTGACATCCGAATCGTTTAGGTGACTATAATGTGTACATATATTTTGTATTATAAATGAAATTATATTATTTGTTAAGTATATTGTCTTGTGTATTTATTGAAATTCTAAATTCCCATTTATAAACCTCTCTATTTCTCATTCCCATTCAACATAATTTTGTGCTAGAATAATTAAAACACAGATTATATAATACCTACCTAATAGTTAAGAGAAAACGTTCGACCATCAGCCATTTTAATGTCCCCACTGCTGGGGCACAGGCCTTCCTCATGGGTGGATAAGGAGGCCATGTTCCACCACGCGGGTCCAGTGCGGATTAGTTAACGACTGTAAATACAGCCAGGACCAACGGTTTAACGTGCCTTCCGAAGTACGGAGGAGCTCGAGATAATACATTTTTAATCACCCATCCATAACCTTAACCAACCCTTGCGAAAGTTGCTTAACCTCCGCAATCGATGGGCCAGGCGCTATACCACTACGCCACTGAGCTCATCAGTGATATTAAGCAACTCCGGAGTTAAGCAACTCTCTCAAGGGTCGGTCACGGGATGGGTGACCAAAATGTTATTATCTCGAGCTCCTCCATGTTTCGGAAGGCACGTTAAGTCATTGGTCTCGGCTGCATTTGCAGTCGTTAACACCTACCAATCTGCATTGGGTCTGCGTGGTGGGTCATGGCCCATCCTCCTTTTCCACCCATAAGGAAGGCCTGTGCCCCAGCTGTGGGGACATTAAAAATGTCTGATGGTCATTTAATATCATACAGATGTAAAGTAGGTAAGTTTAATAATCTCCGAAATAGTCGTCCGATTAAAAAAATATCTCGCTAGGTAATTGAAAAATTCACTAGGTATACCTGAGTTTGTTTCATAAACTTCCTTGGGAAGTGAAATTCCACACAGCAATTATCAGGCGGAAGCTAGTGTAATGTGACATACGCCGACCATTCACTATACTGCCAGGCAGTCCACCGTCCACCTTGCAGTCCGCTGCTGAATCCAGGATTGTGAATGGTGTCGCACTCCTGCGCATGGCGTCGTGCAAGCTCCGTCCATCGCCCGCAGTCCGCCGCGCAGGAGTGTCACTATAATGGATGGACGGCAGGGCAGTGTGTGAGCTACATCCTTTGCAGGCCCCCAGGCAGGATGGTGAAGTGGGTAACCTTATGGGGAGTTCGGGAGAAGGCTCTCTCCCTTTCCCCCTTCTGGGGATAGGTAAGAACCCCCCAGCTTCCTCGCCGAGCCTACTATTTAGGCTCGACGGAACGCCGGGGGCGGCGAGAGACAGCCCAGGAGTGGCTTCCTGCGCGCTGACTGAGTCCAACATGCCGTTTGGTATACCTAAAAAATGTATTTGCCCTCACCCTAATAAAAAAGGATGGTGAATGGTTGGCTATAGGCTATAGTATATACGAATTCCATTAAACTAAGCATGCATAGCATTATCCAAATAAAGTAGTGGACAGACTGTTTATAAGCTAATCGCCAATTTGCGTATCTGTTACTAACTTTAGTTGGCAAGTCATTGCATTCTGTCACTAGGTTTTTTATAGAACCTTCTTAGCTATATCCGGTGTACATTGATTAAAGGTAATTAAAATGTAAATCAGTTACGACCTTATTCTGTTTTTATTATTAAATCGCATCACATCAAAATTAATCTGATCAAAAGTTACTAAAACCCTTGTAGGTAAGTTTTTTGAAAACCGAAAGCTAAGTATTTGCGCAAAGTATGAGTTAAATAGCAGTTCTAATGGTATTCACATTTGTAAAAAAAAACTTACAAAAAGTATGACTTTGTCATTAAATCTTTGATATGGGCAATGTTTATGCCAATCCCTTAATATATACATTCTTTTGATAGTGAAGTTCTGTACTTATCGATTTTGGAAATATGACTTTTGCTAGGGGGCAGAATATGCTATAATGTTACGAATGCCGTACGGCATTTTGATTCGAGATAAAATAAGAATACTGCGAACAATTTCTTAGCGATCAGCAAACTCGCAGCGCAGTCATTGTAGCTGGTATTTATGTGCTGAGACCTCCGATCAATATGGACGACAGTTAATTGTATTTTGCAACCAGATCACAATATGTGCTCAGTGGCAATAGAGAAATCAGTAATTTTACCAAGCATCCGATAAACTTAAGATAAGCGCTGACAGGATGACCAAAGAAACAGGAGAAGTCAAAAAGTTCTGAAGATAGGCGCTATAGGACCAAAAGAAAACAGGAGTGGAAGCCAAAACTATGTAGATCTTAACATTTTTGTAGAACGGCTTACCTTTGCCATAATTTCACCCCTCATCACTGGTAAGTTGGTAATTATCCAGAAATCTGGGTAAGAAAAACGAGACATGGAGATAGCTTTCAGGTGCCTGCAAGTTGTTAAAAAAATATTATATTGAAAACACGACTGCCCTTTTTTTGTCATCTGCCAAAAATGAACTAAAAAGGTTTTTAATTGAAGTTTCGTTTAAAATACTATACAAGCAAAGCTGGCACATCTCTACAATTTAATGGTTTCTATGGAACGATAGTGGTTTAAAAACTATTTTCGGTGGCTCCATTAGTTAATAGGACCACGGTTAAATTATTTTTCTGATGTGAGCTACGAAAAAGGGATTATTTATTGAATTTTTTAATTTCATGAAAGTTTTTCAATTTATACCTACTCTATGAAAATAATTAATAGCTTATTTGACAGGAACTTTTTAAATACTCCTATTAACCGAAGTGCCTCTAACTTAAACAAAAAATAATAACAGCCAAGATGGCCTTCGTAGCTGCGTTGCTTATGAGAACCATATAGGGGAACTAGAAAAATACACAAAAAGTTAACTGGAGCGACGAGATATAGGAGATATCAATCACTTTGCTCATTTAAAGGAGATATCAATTATTTTGCTCATTTTTCGATTTAGAATCGACTAGAAAACATTCTTAATTTTGCTACAGGTATACAAGGTTTTACAAAAATACCCCTAATGCCGAATGTGGTATATAGGGACCATCAAACTGAACAACTTTTACTATGGGACCAACTCTGAAATCGCGAAAAAAAAATCAGCTGTTTCATACAAAAATTAAAATCGAAAATATCAAAATAGTAAAAGTTGTTCAGTTTGATGGTCCCGAATATGGTATACCATATTCGGCATTAGGGGTATTTTTGTAACAACTTGTATAGTTGTACAGTCTGTTTATCCTTATTGTCCTATTGAGGGTGGATTCGACCAAAGACTATAAACGAGAATAACTAAATAACTATGCCTAGAATATATATCTATTCCAAGATTTTATTTTTGAGTAAGAAATGGTAATTTTTCCATGCAATCCAAAAATAAGTTACTCTTGTGATTGTTATTCCTTCATTAGTGAATGAATGTATTGTTCTACAAATAAACTATTTAAAAGCCAAAGTCTTCAACTTCAACTTTATGGTGATGAATGGCTGCGTCTCGTTTTACGTGACGATTCTGCCAATGTCCGAGTTAAAAGACACAGTGGATTACGATACGATACTGTTCGGTTTTTAGTCAAACTGTACGGTTTTTGAACGGCCAAAGTCTTGTCAACTCTATTTTGTCGCCTTGTGCGTAACTGTAGCGGTCAAAGTCAAATGTCAAACAAATGTCATTGACATACGGTACGTGGACGCCATTAAAATAATCTCGGATTAACTCTATTGTTCCCCGCTAAACGGTGGTATAGTGACTATTCTCGAATAGGCAAAATACTCTGAGAATAGTGCGTGGTAAATGAGGATTTCCGCCTCCTTTCCCCGCGCAAAAGGGAGGGTGCTCAGAACCCCTCTGGTTGAGAGCGAAAAAAAAAAGAAAAGATTATAGTTGCCGATGAGCTTCCTGGCCCTCCGCTCAATGGACTCATTGTCTGAAGATGGTATTTGGCGGAGTTATCCCAAAGATGTGAGCAGTACTCTGTACATGATCGAACTTGCGCTTGGTATAAATTGAGCAGCTCATGACCATCTTTCAACTATTTAATAGTTGTTTGTAAATCTTGTTACATCTGTACCCGTAGCACGAACAAATATCTTTATCAAATAACGCACGTAAAAACATTCGATAGAATAATTTCGTATGAGGAATTTGAACAGCGCCATCTAACGCCGAAAAGCGAAATGAGATTTCCCATAGAGAATTACTCTATCGAGTACTTTTACGCTCGTTTTTTTTCTCGGTAGATGTTCATGCTAAGGGTACTGATAAATCTGATGAATTTCTCACGTTCGTTAGGACAAATTAAAAAATACTATACTATAGTGAAGAATTTTACGTCCTGTAGTAAAGCCTGGAACCTGAATGTGACGGTGTACACCACAAAGGTTGTCATGTACTTTATCAAACGTAACTTCCCCAGAGGTTATTATATGACCGACCTTCATTCGGATTAAGAGCATAATTGCAGCATTTTATAACCGCGGCAGTATCATTGAACGCGATATGTCGATACCAATTACACTTGATGCTGTAGCTGCAATTAAATGGCTAAAAGAAGGATAATATGACATGAGACTATGTTTAGTAAGCGATTAGTTATTTATTACTTTTAACCGCCTCTGTGGTCTAGTAGTTCGCCCACCCGTGTAAGACGCAGGGGTCCCGGGTTCGATCCTCGGTTGGGTCAATTGGCTTCTATATTGGCTCAGATCTGGGTGTTTGTGATACCACCGTTGTCTCTGATTTCTATAACACAATGGCGTCAGACTTAAGTAAGATGGTGGTAGCTAGCCAGGCGGACTCGAAATAAGGTCTACCACCAAACAAACCGAGTACAAATGTACCCCCCTCCTGGGAATCGAACCCGGGACCCCTACGTCTTACACGGGTGGGCGAACTACTAGACCACAGAGGCGGTTAAAAGTTTAAGGGTTCTTTTCTGACTTTATTCAGGAGAGCTTGGTTAGCTATATAGCTATAGCTTTCACTGCTACTGAAAACAAATATTTTTTGCTGTCGTTGAATAAGCTGGGATTTTGAGTTTCATTCGCAAACTGCTGGTCTGTGAAAATGAAATCATGATTTTTAATCATTGATGTTTAAATTCTATTGATGAAAATATAAATAAATTATATTGTTTTAGAGAGATTTTAGCATTTACAATGCTATTTGATACAATACTAAAGAATGTACTAGAAAAAATTCGACTCACACAAGATCATTATGCTCAAAATTCAAAATTCAAAACTCATTTATTCAGTCGAGGCTGTTACAAGCACTTGTGAATGTCAACGAAGCTACGCCATCGGTTCGCAAACCCTAAGCGGGAGACCTTGTAACGAGAAGAACCGGCAAGAAACTCGTCAAGGGCTGCTTTTTTCTCCCTGTATATTTCATACAGAGCCGTCAAAATTCGAAAAACTTGTAAAGCCTACTGTGATTCATTTATACAACTACTGTGAATTTTTTCACGTATCCAAAAACAAGCATTTGGGGGGACCCTTGACTAACAAAATTTTGCACTTTAAAGCTTAATAATTCACAAACAAAATAGTGTTTCCACAAACTTATACCGCAATATTTTTAAAATTGCTATTCAACGACACCCCACACTATGGGGTAGACAAGAAAAAAATAATTACATCCCCACTTCACGTGTAGGGAAGATAACCTAAAAATTTATTTTTCAAAATTTTACTTTACCATTTTGTCGGCCTGATTAATATGTATATCCATGCCAAATTACAGCTTTCTAGTACTAAGAGTCTATGAACTAGGCTGGGGACGGACAGTCGGATATGGCGAAACTATAAAGGTTCCTTGTTAACTACGGAACCCTGAAAACAGAGGTTATATTTTCAATCTGTTTGAAGGTTTTTATCATGGTTTGCACACCAGTAAAAAGTACTACGTTTTTTCTTAGTTAACCACTGAACTTATTTCAAGATTTCATTTTTGTTTTGGAACTTGACTACAAAAATATATTATTATTATGTTCACTGTCTATTCTATCTACGGCCTTGGAGATAGCTGTACACTATAGCCATAGTGTAAAGAATAGTGGTGAATCACCGAGGGGCGCGCGCGATGTCTCCGCGTCGTTGTGGCAATATGGCAGAAACGCAGGGTCGTCACAAAAATATCGCCTTGAGTTATAACTACGAGGCTGTAGTCACAGGGCAGGGTCCGGGCACAAGTGACCTACGAGGCTGTAGACACAGGGCAGAGTCCGGGCACAAGTGACCTACGAGGCTGTAGACACAGGGCAGAGTCCGGGCACAAGTGACCTACGAGGCTGTAGACACAGGGCAGAGTCCGGGCACAAGTGACCTACGAGGTTGTAGACACGGGTCAGGATCCGGGCACCAGTGACCTAACCAGGTTGTAGGTGGACACAGGGCAGGGTCCGGGCACAAGTGACTTACAAGGTTGTGGCCACAGGGCAAGGTCCGAGCACCAGTGACCTACGATGTTGTAGGTAGACAAAGGGCATGGTCCGGGCACCAGTGACCTACGAGTTTGTAGACACAAGGCAGGGCCCGGGCACAAGTGACCTACAAGGTTATATGACACAGGGCAGGTTCCGAGCACCAATGACCTACGAGTTTGTAGACACAAGGCAGGGTCCGGGCACAAGTGACCTACAAGGTTATATGACACAGGGCAGGCTCCGAGCACCAATGACCTACGAGGTTGTAGACACAAGGCAGGGTCCGGGCACAAGTGACCAACGCCTACGAGGTTTTAGACTTAACACTTGTCTACCAGTGAAAAATAATTGTTTTGACATCGAAAATACCATTTAAATCGTTGGTTTTATAAAATTATGCTTAAATCGCGAGTGTATACTTTAACAAGGCTAGTGCGGTTAAATGAAACGATAAATCCCAAATTAATTAATAATATCGATAGCTGTCGCGACCGCTGAGAGTAACCACTATTAGTTTCTTTACACTATGCTTTAGCACTATGACTTCTAACTAGATATAGTAGAATCGCTTGGAACATTACGTTTAGTACATTACCTTACCTTACCTCAAGACTATCCGTCAGGACTTTTTGATTTTATTCATTATTAGTATTTGTATCTTTTGTTATTTTCATTGTTTCATTATTTAAGTTGATTTAAAACTATTTTTTGACATTTTGTTTAACTTGCTGGTGTGTCGGAAGCACAGACCATTTATAACAAATACTACGTAGTTGCAAGCTTTAACTCTATAAGCCTGCATTGAAATTGATAAATAAATATAATATATACTTATGTATAACCCGGCCTAAACAAATCTTTTGTCAGTAGCAGTTAGCGCAACAAAACATGACGGAAGACTTTCCGAATACGGCCTGGGGCCTAATCTTGTCCGTCCACCCTTAAGCAGTTCAATAACACATAATCGTCATTAAAACAACTCAGAGTTTTGCAACTAAAATCGTTAAAATTAATAAATATATGTATAACAAATTATATATCCTATACTTACCCTTGCGATTCACAACGGTCAGAAGTATCCAATTGCTTCTTTCCTTCTCTCCAGCTGAAACAAAACAACATTATTATATTATAATTCAAAAGCGAAACAACTAATATCAGCAAAAAAAAAAAAATCTTGTCCGTCCACGGCTTTGCTCAGAGGCCATAAGTACTAGTAAGCTGTAATTTGGCATGAATGTGGATATTAATCACGCCGAAAAAGTGGTATCAACTTTTGATAAATATATTGTTTTAGTGTACCTATTTTTTTTTCGTCAATCTATGAGATTTGGTGAGATATGGGGTGTCGTTGAATAGGTCTTTTATAAATATTGTGGGTCTGTAAAGACCACTTTTTGATATAAATGTGTTGTTTCCGAGATATTAAGCTTCAAAGTGTCCTGCAAAGTGTCCCCAGAAAAAAGACAATACTGCTCTTAGTAAATAATTTCAATTAAATCTATAACGAGCACCAAGACAAATGAAGTTTCCAAAATAAAAAAAATACCGACCGAATCAATATTTTTGAAAATGGAACTAAAAGCGACGATCTCTTCGGTAGAAACATAGACATAATACTATATTGACTGAAGTTCAACAGGCGATAAAGTTTTAATTAACATGGTTAACCGTCTCTTTTTGACATTTTTATGCATGGAGAAAATGTCAAAAACTAATGGTTAAAAATTAAACGGCTGTTACAGTAGTGGGTGTAAATAGGTAGTAAGTATATCATATTATCTTTTATAAGTCTCTTATCACAGGGTGATCTCTTAAGAGAGCAGATCAATATTGCAATGTAAAAGTGTTTTGCAAATAAATTGATTTTAAAAAAACCGGACAAGTGCGAGTCGGGCTCGCCCACCGAGGGTTCCGTACCTACATTATAAATAGTTCAGAAATCGAGTCTCGCAGTTTTTTCCGAGCTTCACCCAAAATTCAGTACCCAAAACGGACGACCGTCGTCGTGTCGTTATCTTCAAGATTTAAAAAAAGCTGACATTGGGTGCATTCCAGCAGACCGATCGCTAAGTCATCGATCACCACAGTATACATTTTAACCATGGAAAGTAATTTGTTTTACTGTTTTATAATTTCAAATTTAAATTAAATCGCTTAATCCTTTTCCGACCCCCAAAAATTAAATAAACAGGAAGTTAAAATTTTAATCTTAAATGTATTTAAAAAAACAACCTTCGCGTATCAACTAAAATTGGATTAAAATCAAACTAAAATTATAATTATTATAGTAATTACGATCAAGAACACCTGTCAATGGAGGCTAGACTTGTTTTCGGTGACGTTCAATAACATTAATTTATATCGACATGTGTCGCCTTCGCGCGTGTTGCCGATATGTCGATAAAAAACCGGTAGTTGGTGAAAGACATGTGGCATAATTTAACTTGTAATTAGTCAAAGTAGTTTGTGGACAAATTGTTTGCTCACTTAAGGGGTTGACGTGAGCCAACTAGCGCCGCCAGTCGATTTTATTTTATTTATTCTAAATAAACCCAATTTCTTAAAAAAGGAATCAGTCAAGGTCTTGTAAATGACGTCTAATGTTTATTGAATAACGTTGCAACATTACATAATGCGTGCAATAGTTTAAAAACGGGTTTGAACCAACAGTGGCCACTTTTAACAAAATCGCGTTTTAAACTGTTTGAATGGCTTTACAAACTGTGTAAAGTTATTCAATAAATATTAGACGTTATTACCAAAACCTTGACCGATTCCTTTTTTTGTGGAATTGGGCTTATTTAGAATAAATAAAATAACTGGCGGCGCTAGTTGGCTCATGTCAGCCCCTTAATTGATACTGTGGTATCCCTAATTGAGAGGCACTGATCTTCTGTCTCTCTCTCTTTGTTAAACTGTTGTTAACGTGTTGGTCTGCTCTTGAATAGATACAATTAAGGGACATTTAGGATCAGATTAGGTGCATTGAAGTGAAGATCAATAGGTCATCATAGCTGGTAATATCAGGGCCCTATTTAATAACGTGACAACTTGTCACCTGTCATGACAATGTCATATCCATTGCGGCAAACAATTAGAAAATAGAATAAACTACTCATAGCTACAACGTAATGTAAACCAAATGTCATGACAATTGACAAATTGTCGCGTTATTAAATAGGCCCCAGATGGTAGTTATGTGATTTTTCTTTTCTGTCAACTACCTACTTGAGGTCAAGAATGTAGGTCCTCGATGATTTATTTTTCGAAATGGCACGTGGTATATATTCACTCCTGATAATTTCACCGCCATCGGAACCAGTTTCGAGAGCATTGTTAAAGTAATAGCGGGTAATTGGGCTATTTCCAACTTCGACGTAAATGATCTTTTTACAACTCGTTTCATAAAGATGACGATTTCTTTGAAAACGTTATGGTTTATTTCGAGAATCGCGTATGAAGTGAGTTCTCTTGCTCATTATTTCCTCTTTGGCTTTGATGTTTCATCTTATTTTATAAAATAATTTTTAACTGAAAAATAAATAAATAGTAGAATATTATAGATAAAAGTTGTGCATTTTTTTGACTTTCTGTTTCAGTGTTTTCAGAAGTTTCACCTTTCAAATATTGAAAAAAACCCACTTTTCATAAACTACTTACCTAGGCTGTTCCAAAAATTATTATCCACACATTTTTTTCTGAAATAATTTTTATTAAGCGGTCGATTTCAATAAAAATATTCGCGGTAAAAAACCATCCAAGGGAGGTTATTTTTTTTCGTAATTTTTAAAAGATTTTCGCTTTTCTTTTATTTGCACTAATGGACGTCTCACAGAAAACTTTTTTCTCATAGCTGCTGAAACTATTGACTTTTTGACAACTATTTTTGCGATAAAATATTGCCATCTCTCATACAGCCCCACGAGCAATTTTTTTATCTGCCGAAAGAGTCCGGCGAACATTGAGCTTCCCATACAAATGTAATAACAAAATGATTTGTGATTTGAGCATAATTAACTCTTTTATGATGTTATTCGGGTTGAGACAGTATTTGCCTAGGGTTCTATCAAATAAAAAATCAAAAGTACTAACCCAACTCAAAATAAAATGCCAATTACATTGTTTCATACAATACTGTAAATCGCATTAATTTTTATTTGGTTTGGTATCTAGGATTTTTTATTTAATAGAACCCTAGACAAATACTGATTACATCACAAGAAGAGTTAATTATGCTCAAAATGCAAATCATTTTGGTATTACGTTTGTATGCGAAGTTCACTGTTCGGCGGACTCTTAAGTATGTATTTGTATTTTATATACAAGGTGTTACAAAAATACCCCTAATGCCGAATATGGTATATAGGGACCATCAAACTGATCATCTTTTACTATGGGACCAACTCTGAAATCGCGAAAAAAAATCAGCTGTGTCATACAAAAATTAAAATCGAAAATATCAAAATGTATGAAACAGCTGATTTTTTTTCGCGATTTCAGAGTTCGTCCCATAGTAAAAGTTGTTCAGTTTTATGGTCCCTATATACCATATTCGGCATTAGGGGTATTTTTGTAACACCTTGTATAGACCAATAGGTAACTGATTTAATTGCGTACCATAACCGTAACACAACCGTGTTATTGTTGTTTTCGTTTCGACGCGGGCGCACAGCGATCTCAATAGTTTTTGTTCCGTATTCGACCAGATGGATTAAGCGTGAAGGCCGTGTAACACGGGCCAAATGTTTAACTATTTCTTGCGGTTTTTTAGCAATGCTATGCAATTAAATTGAACACTTTATTTAGATTTGTGAAATCTCGGGAATTTTATGAAGAGGCAGAATCATTGTTTTAAAAGAATGATAGCAAGTATTGTGTTGGTTTTATTAAATTTACCAATGTTTGACGATCTCCGTGGTCGAGTGGCTTTGTACACCGGGTTTCAAGGTGTCGCCATCTCTAAGGTCCCGGGTTCGATCCCCGGTTGGGTCAATTTAGAAAACGAACTTTTCTATTTTGGCTCAGGTCTGGGTGTTTGTGATGCCACCGTTCTCTTGATTTCCATAACACAAGTGCTTCAGCTACTTACTTTGGAATCGAAGCAATGTAGGTGATGTTGTCCAATATTTATTTATTATTTTTAATTTTTGTAATCGGTACCAGAATTTTTAAATCGAATGTTGGCACATCGCCACTAATGTAATGACAATTTTACGATTCTGTTGTTACACAATAATGAGAATATTCGACCTTTCTTAATGTCAGGTAATGATATCCCTCGGTCTTTTATTGGTTTGTTTGGAAAAGGTTAAACTACAGTGCATTCGAAATGGAAAATTGAGGTCTCTGGCCAAATAATATCTGTTTGTGATTGTAATTTAAGTAAAGTAATAATATTGACTTTTTGGTACGCTGCGATCATGGGGTTAAAATACTAGGTGAGCTTTTTATCCAAGACGGGATAGTGCTTGGCCTTCACCTCACCTGATGTTAAGTGACGATAAGGCCGAAGGTGGAAGCGCACTACACCCGGAATCCTCACCACTGTGGAACTGGCCATCTTACCCCTAACTGCCGGTATTCAACAATGTTTAAATTGTTGTTATGGCATCAGACTTAAGGAAGATGGTGGTAGCTAGCCAGGCGGGCTTACAGCCCTACCACCAACCAAATCGAGTACAAATGTACCCCCCTCCTGGGAATCGAACCCGGGACCCCTGCGTCTCACACGGGTGGGCGAATCACTAGACCACAGAGGCGGTTGAGTTTATTTATTTTCATAAAAAGTGCTTTAATTAATTATTTCAACAATTGAATGAATACAGCGCGCGTATAATTTATTATTGATTTAGGTGTTATTCTACAATAATTTAGTTAGGATTTATTGGTTTACTCACTTATTATGTAGTTTTATTTTACTTGTTTACTTGAAAAGTGGATTATAGATAAAAATAAGTTTATTAAACTCTTGTTTTGAGGCACCTCTTTTATAGTATGTTTGTCAAAGTTAGAAACAATGAAAAACAATTAAAATTCTTTCGACCGTAGTTTAATGAGAATAAATTGCAAATGTTATGTGGTCCCGGATATTTTTGTCTAAGTTGTATCGTTTACATTCAACTCTCATACAATTGGCTGAGCAACATCGAAATACCATTTCCTAATGTAGATACCATCGGATTGTTATCTTATGATTCACTGAATTATCTAAACAATAAAAATATTTGATTAAATACCGAAACAACTAACATAAGAAAATATATTTTTTATATTATTTGAACATCAGCCATTTTTAATGTCCCCACTGCTGGGGCACAGGCTTTGCTAATGCGTGAATAAGGAGGATGGGCTATAACCCACCACGCGGGCCCAATGCGGATTGGTGGGTGTTAACCACTGCAAATGCAGCCGGAACCAACGGCTTAGCGTGCCTTCCGAAGCACGGAGGAGCTCGAATTTTTTGCGTCCATTTTTCTTGTCAGCTAAAAGACGTCATAATGGGTGGTAGAGTAAAATTGACGATTTATCAATGCTTATTATATGAGTTTATTTGAAAAAAAAAATCATTAATTAATTTATATTTATTATTTTTCTCCACAGGGTTTTTTGTTCCAAATGCTCAATCAAACTTACCCACTAACTAACCTGAGGGTTTAGCGAAAAACAGTTGGGTTAAACAGTTTATAGCAAGCCTACAGCGTGGCTGCACGCATTTAGTTCCTCTGTCTGGTTACTTTAAAAAATAATAAGTCTCTCAAATTGCTCCGATTAAAAAGTTTTTGTCTTTATTGTACTAATATTATGTTTTTGTGACTACAAATGAGTATAGTGTGTTTGTGCGTGTGATGTTCTAATCGGATTTTAGCTACTTTGAGGTAATAACTACATTATTATTTATGATTTGCATGTTTTTATATGTCAATTTGTCTAAAATAATTTGTTCCTATGATGCTTTGTAATCAAAAATGTTTGAACAAAAACAATATTTTTTCCACTTTATTTATTTTGGGGCTTTTATCCGCCCGCCAGGATACGCCAGCTCCATAACAAAAAACATTTATAAATTATTAAAGTACCTAACATCTATCGAGAAAAAACGCGCGTAAAAGTACTCGATAGAGTAATTCTCTATGGAAAATCTCATTTCGCTTTTCGGCGGTAGATGGCGCTGTACAAATTTCCCATACAAAATTACTCTATCCAATATTTTTACGTTCGATAGCGTTTTGTTTTCGTTAGCTGTTCGTGTTAAGGGTGCTGATTTTATTTGAATTCGATATTGCTCGAAAGCTGTAATAGTCAACTTGCGGACTTTACTGTCGAATTAACTGTATTTTTTTTCCTATTCGCCGTGTGTCAGTTAGAATAGAGCAAAATTGGAGTTTCATACAAAAATACGTGAAATATAACATTATTATTTTTCTCTTTAGCTCTTTTTAACCGACTTTAAAAAAAGGAGGAGGTTATCAAGTCGACGGTATTTTTATAAATTTATTTTATGTATGTTTTACCATAACTTAACCAGTTGTTAACCGATTCCAATGTTTCTTTTTTTATGGAAAACCTTATTGGCTTCTATTTTCTTTTGAGCAGTATATAACTACTTTTGACTTTTTTTATGTAACTTTGCCCCTTAGTATGACCATCGAAACTTTAAGTTAGAACGATTTGTCGACACTCAACTGTCAAAATAAATTATCTTTTGACATTTAAGAGGACGACATTTTGGTGGCAGGGATCTCGATTATTCTCATCAATTACAAAACATATGAAAGTGATATTTAATAACCTGATTATTTATTTCATTGACTTCATTTTGTCAGTTGCAGAAACACGATTCGTTAACTTTTATAACAGAGAAAAAAATATCAAAGAAACCTCTTTTAAAACAGAGATTTGCATTTTACAGACAAACCTGACCGATCTATAAAGATTTTCTTAGTACCGGTTTGGCGCTGCAAAACTGCTTGCCATGAGTGAGATAGTTAAGTGTAATTTACGAAAGTTTGAGCGAGACAGTCGATACAAAAATAGTTTATCGATGCGTCGCCTTAAGTGTCGATAATCCTACGAGTATTATGAAATGGTGCTTCAGTGGTCATATGGGGCTGTGTTATTTCACTAATTTATGGTTCGAAAGCTTCGATCAAGCATACCCTAGTAATGTTTTAAATTTCCATGGTTTTTGACGTTATTAGAATAAACTATATCGGGATTTACACCATGCACCTGTTTATTTTTGAGACTCCGGAGTCTCAAATATCGGAGTCTCAAAAATAAACAGGTACATGGTGTAAATCCCGATACAGTTTATTCTAATAATACCCTAGATGTCCGGTCAGTCTCAAAATTGGCACCTCGAAATAGCGCCCTACTTTCAAACTGGGCGCTTATTTTGTACAAAGTTTTATCTTCTTTGTTTCTTACTGATTAAAGTTGAATTTGGAATAATTATTGAATTGTACCCAGCGGGTCTATCGGCTAAAAACAATGAAGCTAATGTAAGCATTTGATTTGACAAATTGTGATACATTGCTACTTCATTTTGGCACAAATAATAACTTACCAAAGAAAAGTACCAATGTATCACATCCATCTGTCAATCAACAAAACAAAAAACAAATAACTTACTTATTTTTAGCTGTTAGACCCGCTTTATTAAGGACCTGCTAGTAAAAATATTTATGTGGGGATTCGAATTTCAAAATTTCGAATTGCTTCTTGTTTTATCAGCCGGTGCCGTTTTCTTGGCTGGTGCCATAATTATATTCGCGTTTTGTTTAGTTCAAGAAGCGTTATCTAGGAAATTCTTGTGATCGAAATTCGAAAGTATTATTTTATGAAAAATTATAGGTGTTAGAACAAAAGTGTCATAAATACGCCACTTTGTTTTATAGAGCTGATAAAATTTAAGAAAAATATGAATGCATTCATAAAAATTCATATTTAATCGTAAGTACCTACTTGTTTACTTCGTTTAATAACTAATCAATCCATTAAAAAATACCGTTCATCAAAATATCATCTTATTTTGATTGATCTGCCGTTACGCCACATTAACGAGTACCGATATATAAACCTTTAGCTGTTACGTCACTATTACTAGAACACTCGATCGGGTAGTGATGTCCACGAAACACGAATATCATACGTGTGATAGTTAACTCTAAATGTAATATCTGATAAAGTATACGCAAAATTACCAGTTTTTTCTTAATCATTATATTATAAATTATTAACCTCAATTTAAAATAACCCGATCCAACATTTTACACATTGTTCGTAGATGTGCGCCTATTTAATTATAATTTTTAAATTACTTGCAATTGCAATGATATCATACCTAGCGAGCCTATTAAACAGGTTCCGGATAGCACCTATCTTCTGGTTTAATTAGCTGGAACTTAACCATTGTCGATGAAACATGCTATAAATATTATGGACTGATCTAAAATACTTATAAGTAATGTGTCATGTGACAGTCTAAACCAGGGATAGAGAAATGGCGGGCGAAAAAATTCAAGCCGGCCCGCCATTATATCCCGTCATTTATACATCTGTCTCATATGAAAAATTTAGAAACCTACAGAGATGTGTGTTTTAGAATATCATCAGATTTTGATTCCCCTTTTACATAAGAGTGTAGTTGAGGTATCTTCACAAGAATAACACACACAAGTCAGTATTGCTATTGGTTCATGGACTGCTCCTTGGCCCCCGTAAATGTTGTAGTTATTCCCCATCTCTGGTCTAAACATGCTATGCGTGTGATAATCATTTAGATTCAGGCTGTCAATAGAAAAACAATGACAATAATCACAGTCACCATGATATCGAATCACAGTGACGTATCACATGACGGTGGAACGTCACTAGCGGTGCATGCGGAAGAATGTTAGTTGATAGCTGCTTTCACTGGCGCTCGTCTCTACAAACGGGTACAAAGTGATAGGAAGCCAAGAAGGTTCGGTTACTAATGCCGTTTGTGACAGCTCCTGATTAAGAAAAAAAAGGATCGTTTGTTTATATTTAAGAACTGATCTGGAGAAAAAAATATACTAAAGGTTTATATTTAAGAACTGATCTGGAGAAAAAATATACTTAAGGTAAAACTAAACAAAAAAAGTAAATCCATGTCAACAAAATGGAAGCCTATTTCGTTTGTCTAATAAGTACCTGACCATCAGCCATTTTTGATGTCCCCACTGCTGGGTGGGGCACAGGGTGGATAAAAAGGATGGACCATAACCCACCACGCAGGCCCAATGAGTATTGGTGAGTGTTAACGACTGCAAATGCAGCCGGGACCAACGGCTTAACGTGCCTTTTGAAACACGGAGGAGCTCGAGATAATACATTTTTGGTCACCCATCCCATGACCGACCCTTGCGAAAGTGGTTTAACCTCCGCAACCCAGCGGTCCCAGCGGTCCCAGCGGTCCAGTGGCCCAGCGGCCAGGCGCTAAACCACTGCACCACTGAGCTCCTCCTTATAGCAACTCGATTGTTCGATAGCGCAGTGGTGGGTTAGCGCATCGAAGGTCTGTGCTTGCGGCAGATAAGGGACTTTCGGTCGGTCATGTTCTAACATCGACACTTACCTATGCACAAAGCTAACTACGCAATACGCATACGCATGTTTAGTGTATGTAAATTGCATTGACACAATGCAAGGTGATGGAGGATATTATTATTCTATTGGAAAAGGTAAATAAATAAATAAATATTTGACAACATCACATACATTGCTCCGATTCCAAAGTTAGTACTTAGATACTTGTGTTATGGAAATCAAAGACAACGGTGGTATCACAAACACCCAGACCTGAGCCTTCTAAATTGACCCAACTGGGGATCGAACCCGGGACCTCAGAGATGGCGACACCTTGAAAACCGGTGTACAAAGCCACTCGACCAACGAAGGTTGACATAAAGTGATGCCGTCTCTGTCTCCAAAAAGGTGCCTAAAATTATGTTGCCTAGTTAGTCAGATATAGGATAGTGCTTGGCCTTCACCTCACCTGATGTTTAGTGACGTTAAGGCCTAAAGTGTAAGCGCACTACACCCGGAATCCTCAACACTGAGGAACTGCTATCTTACCTCTAACTGCACAACAATTTTCAAATTGTTGTTATAGCGTCAGACTTAGGTAAGATGGTGGTAGCTAGCCAGGCGGATTTGAAATAAGCTCTACCACCAACCAAACCGAGTATGTACCCCTCTTCTGGGAATCGAACTCGGGACCTCTGCGTCTTACACGGGTGGACGAACCACTAGACCACAGGTGGTTGGAATATCCATTTACAGCAACTGAAAAACGATCCTTCTGTAGCAGAAATTTCCTAAACCTGTTTGCGTTTGATTGTCGATCGTGCAGTCATTACGTTATCTCCGATCGAAATTTCGCCTAATTACTTACCGGGTTAAAATACTTCACGTATTAACTACTGAACCGATCATCATGAAATTTTTCATACACGTTGTCAGGGGTACAGAGAAGGACATAGGGTATCTTTCATTCCGAAAAAAATCATTGTTTCCGAGGGATAGCAAAAAACTTTCCACGCAGACGAAGTCACGGGTGGTTTCCAGATTTCTAATATTTTTAAAACACGAGCTGATCTATTCGCTTCATAGTTCTTCTACGCAAGCTAGAAAAAGTAACAATACTATATTTCGAGGTCAACCGTCTATAATTCACTTGATTCATCCCAACAATAAAGTTTTCCTTGTCATGTGACTTCAATCATAGATCATTGTTCGCAGTAAATCATCCGACGACTAGATTATTACCATGTAGCGAGCAACTATACTGCAAACAAAACGTCGGGAAAATAACAAATCAAACCAAATACAAACTAATTACCAAAGTACACACGACGGCACCTCAGACTATACATGTTGACATTGAGACCGCCTTTATGCCCTACGTAATAAAATCTGTTTTCGCAGTTTAACTGTATAACCTGACGTGCTGTCGTGTGTACTTTCAATAAAACCGCGCTAGTATCCGTTAAAAAGTGTTTATTCCAACTATCGACATCAGCCATTTTTAATGTCCCCACTGCTGGGGCACTGGCCTTCTTTATGGGTGGATAAGGAGGATGGGCCATAACCCACTGTAGTATGTATAAGCGTATATTAGAATAAGACATATATATTATCAAATGTAACCATTGATTGAGCAGTAATAAATCATAATCGAACCTATATACTCGTCTTATTTATCGGCTCCCGTGATCCACCTTATATGGCGACCCTGCAATAGGACTCCGCCTCGCGTCTGTGGATTACGAATGTAATAATGGGGACTAATACGAATCTTTACCTCGTGCCGGTAGTACATCTTGATAAACTAAGTGCAGTCTACAGTTCATATAATTAAAATGGGTGGCTACAACACGAAGGAGACAAAAGAAGATATAGTTATCGCGCAAAATGCAGCTGGTGGCGGAAATTCGGCGGATGTTCGTGAACTGAAATTTCACATATCTACCACGAACATAATCTTGGCGACTATCTTTGGGTTGATGGTCATCGCGTTGGGAATTGTGGCTTATCGAATGTATAAGCGTTGCCACAAGAAATGGATACAACGGGAGTTTAGTTCGTCTTATTACGCGGCCCGGCGTTTTACTCCGACTTTTCGTCGTCGTCCGCATCCGTTCCCGTCTGAAAAACCGGAAGAAGTGTAGTTATGAAAGGTACAATTTATAAGTGAAGGCGCGAAGCGAATAGTGAAGTGAAAAGTGCTATGTGGGTTAGTGAGCGAAACGGCGAGAAAATTATATGGTAATCTTTAAAATTTTATTAGAGACATTTAAAGTTCTCGTGACACTATGTTATTTTTTTTTAATGTTTTAATTGTGTAACCACTATTTTGCTTAAAACATATATTTTTCTTTCTTTCTCTTATTTTTTTTTGCCACATTAGGTATGAGCATTCCTCGTATAATTATGGAATGGCAGAAATACTTAATAAATTTTATGAAGAATTAGAATACATAAGAACTTATTTAATAAAGTTAGGCCCATCTAGAAGAACAGAAAAAGTGTTAAAGAAAAAATATGATGAGGCTAGTTCATTATACGAAGAATACAGTAATTATTACGATGAGTTACTCTTGCCAAAAGATGAATTAACTGAGGAAAATATTTTATATTTGAAAGAGTTTAATAAGAAAATTTATCAGGTTTATTCTAAAATTTTAGAACTTTGTTTCGTGCCGACGGTTGTAGAGGAAAACAAAAACGCAACCATGGAAAAATTTTCTTTAAAAACAGCGGATTCTCTGTTGCCTGTCATGACAGATGACGAAAGTATTACCAAAAGGTTAATTTCTAATATTGAAATGTATGATGCAATGCTAGACAATGATGGCAAAAAGTTATTAATTAATTTTGTCTTGAAATCTAGGCTTTCGGAAAGTGCGGAATTGCGTTTAAAGAAAAATTATGAGTGTGTTTCAGACCTTTTGAAAGACATGAGACAGATGCTTTTGACAAAGAAATCTGACACCGCGATTCAACAACAGCTTCAGCGGGCCAGGCAGAACCAGTCTACTGTTGAAGAGTTCGGTAAGTCCATTGAAAAAATGCTCGTTGAGTTGACTATTTCACAGGCCGACGGAGATACTCAAAAGTACGATATTTTAAAATCGGTCAATGAGAGAAATGCTATAAAAAGGTTCTCCGACGGTTTGAGAAACACTCGCCTCAGCACTATTATAGAATACAATACAGAAAATTATGCTTTAGAACTTAAATACCGTTTGCAAAAATCGCAACAAGACGCTCGAAATAATTTAGTTATAAGAAAATGTAAGAGAAAGAATATGTATGACAATTATGTTAACCCAATAGTGTATAAGGAAGGAGATATGTTGTTAGTTAAAAATGAAACAGGTAATAAGCTACAAAATTTGTATTCTGGACCATATAAAGTTGTTGAGGATGTAACACCTAATGTAAAAATTATAAAAAATGGTAAATTAGACACTATTCATAAAAATCGCACAAAATTGTATTATTCATAGAAAAAAAAAACTACATATTGTAATTTTTTTTTTTTTTGCTTTTTGTGGGGCGTGTAGTATGTATAAGCGTATATTAGAATAAGACATATATATTATCAAATGTAACCATTGATTGAGCAGTAATAAATCATAATCGAACCTATATACTCGTCTTATTTATCGGCTCCCGTGATCCACCTTATACCACCACACAGGCCAAATGCGGATCGGTGGGTGCTAACTACTGCAAATGCAGCTGGGACCAACGGCTTAACGTGCACGAAGCACGGAGGCACTCGAGATAATACATTTTTGGTCACCCATCCCATGGCCGACCCTTGCAAAAGTTGCTTAATTTCCACAACCGCAGCACCAGGCGCTCTGCACCACTGAGCTCCTCCTTATAGCAACTCGATTGTTCGATGGCGCAGTGGTGGGTTGGCGCATCGCAGCTCTGTGATTGCGGCAGATAAGGGACTTTCGGTCGGTCATGAGATGGGTGACCAAATAATGTATTATCTTAAGCTCCTCCGTGCTTCGGAAGGTATGTTAAGCCGTTAGTCTCGGCTGCATACGCAATCGGAAACATTCGAACCACGAGATGAGTTCAACACTGTTAGCCACCCATCTGGAAGGCCTGTGCCCCAGCAGTGGGGACATTAAAAATGGCTGATAATGTGCAATATTAGCAACCGCTCGCGACTTTATCCGCGAGGAACTCCACTTCCTATGAGAATTTTAAAGAAACCTTTTCTTAGCGGACGCCCAAGTAAAAAGAAAACACATAAATCGAATCTTATTGTCATTTCACTATTGGTTTGTTCATTAGAAATAAAACACTTTTTACGGATTACAGCGCGTATATTATTAATTCAGGTGTTGTTTTGGAATTATTTAGTTTGTATTTATTGTTTTTTTAGAATTCCCGACGTTTCGACACCTTTCCGTGCCGTGCCGTGGCCGTTCCGGGCCGTGGTCACGGGAGGAGTCATTTTTCACGGGAGGAGTCCTCCCGTGACCACTGCCCCCTGGAAAGGTAAAAGGACACAGTACATTAGTACGTACAGTTCATTAGTGAACTGTACGCGCGAAAGTCTTAGAAGTGTATATTGCTTTGTTCTTTTAAGAAGCTTAGTAAAGCACGCTTTCATTTTAAGTCAAAACATTCTTTTATTCAACAATAGGTAACAACCTATTAATATTAAGTGGATCGGTAGTAGACTTAGCGAGCGGCCCACTAAACTACTTTCATGCTAAAAACAATACCACAAAAGATTTTAACACTGTTTAAATGTGATACTGTCTCAGTACCCTTAGCACGAACAGCTATCGAGAAAAATAACGCGCGTAAAAACATTCGATACAATAATGTTGTGTGGGAAATTTATAAGCGCCATCTACCGCCGAAAAGCGAAATGAGATTTTCCATAGAGAATAACTCTATCGAGTACTTTTACGCGCGTTTTTTTCTTGATAGCTGTTCGTGCTAATACTGAACAATATTTTCAAGAGTGACAGCATCACATTTAAACAGTATTTAAGTACAATAGATATTAGGTTTAATTTAAACACTTGTTGAACAGCGTCTTGTGGTGAGGCCGTAGATCTTTACTGTCACTTGACTCTAAGATATTCTATCTAACCATCACTATGCATAAGGAACTCGATGGCGCATTGGATTAGCGCTACCCTTCGATTTAGATTAAAATCTCTGTTTTAGGAAGAAAATACTTAAATAATGGAGTGAAAAATGTATATCAGTTTTTTTTAAGACAATCTCTACAGTTAGCACGAACAGCTCGAACAAATCGAGTAATTTTGTTTCCGTAAATTGTACAGCGCCATCTACCGCCGAAAAGCGAAATGAAATTTCTCACAGATAATTACAGTATCGAGTACTTTTACGCGCGTTTTTTTTCTCGATAGATGTTTGTGCTAAGGGTACTGATCAAGACGAATTCAAAAGCTGGTCATAAGCCTTTTTTCTGCTGACGATTTTTACATGTCAATTTACTTACTCATTAAATTACTTATTAACTTTATTAAAACCCACTTAATAGTGGTATAATGTTTCACTTAACTTAGTTAAATGTCAACTGTAATAAACCATGACAGCTGCTAACTATGATCTTAGATCGGTGCGTGCGATATTGACCTCTATTCCAAGATCAGAAGCAATAAACCCACTTTTTAGGTATAAATAGTATAAATTACCTTGTCAAATGTGCAGGGACCGACTAAGTGTATGTTTATATTTAATCAATTCAATATGGTAACAAAAACGGCCCGGTCCAAAAAGGTATTTATGCGTCATAACTTTTTGGCTGCAAAACATTACGAAAATATGTTATTGTTATATTTGAAATCAAACATAATTTTCCGCAAGAAAAAAAACTTCCAATCTGATACATCTTACAGACCTTACATCTCGATAAAACTTGCTTGTTTTTAAGTTAGAAACGGGAAATATAGGTACTTTGTTTTAGCGTAGATTTTACAAAAAAATACTTAAAACTAATAATTATTAATAATATTTTACGAAAAACCAAATTTAGTTAAAATAAAAAATTGAATATGCGTTTTGCTTTGCTTAAATTGAAAATGTTTTTTTAAACTGATTTACTTGACCGCATGCATGGCACCATTATTGTTCCTAAATTTAAAAAGTGCCAGAAAAGAAAACGAAATTCTAATTTCGGTAACACCTTTTTGGATCGGACAGTTTCATGTTTCTTATTGTATTACTATGGAGTCAAATGTGGCAATTGACAAAATTGGCAAGATTAGAATGTTAATCAACAAATCTGTTTATCTCTGAATGCTCCAAGTGTTAGCACAATGTTTGTTGTTTGACACACATACGTTCTTTAATTTGGAATACATGTAATGTGATTAATAATATTGAAACAACATGAACGGTTGTATATTGAGACGTGTTTATTTTTGTCAAGTGAGTTAATAATCGTTACCTATTCAAAACCTGTGAAACAGATTTTAATATGGTATGACGACCTCCGTGGTCGAGTAGCTTTGTACACCGGTTTTCGAGGTATCGCCATCTCTGAGGTCCTGGGTTCGATCCTGGTTGGGACAATTTAGAAATCGAACTTTTCTATATTGGCTCAGGTCTGGGTGTTTTGTCACAAGTGCTTTAGCTACTTACTTTGGAATCGGAGCAATGTATGTGATGCTGTCAATAAAATAAATTAAAATGGTTGTCTTAAGTCGTCGTAAGTCCTTTATAAATGATATATTGTTTTCATTTCAAGTTGTGCTCCAGGTAGTTTGTTTATAAAATAGATACTTAAGTAAGTATTTTATTTAATTATGCAAAATAAGTAATTAATTTTCGAAGTATTATGCTAGCATAATACTTCGAAAATTGATTATTACAAGCTTTGCTTATTATTATTATTATTATTATTTGTGATCTGCATGAAGATTCTCTAAGGCCTGTTGTAAGTTAGGTATTCATAATTATTTATTGTTGATTCAGTACTTTATGTTGTATTGTGTGATATTAAAAGCTATTCACAATTTAAATAATAAACATTCATGGTTTAAGTTCACATCAAAAGTTTTACTAAATGCCTTTACAACGTGTAATTCTTTTTTTTTTTTTTATTACTTTTAACCCCTTAATCCGTGCCTGCGTACAATCATACAGTGCCCACGAGAATGACATGAGTGCAAACAAAATGAGGCGATAATCACGCGATATGGTGAGCAACTGATTTTATCCGGCGGTTGTAATAGCAGGGCTGCCTCGATAAATATCTACCTATATTTAGATCGATTAAGGCTCTCGGTAAAGATCAATTGCGATTGTCAATTTTTAACTACTTCTGTACGGTACTGTACCCTTAGCACGAACAGTTATCGACAAAATAACGCGCGTAAAAACACTAAATAGAGTAATTTTGTATGGGAAAGACCCTACGGGTCAGCGCCATCTACCGACGAAAAGCGAAATGAATTTTTCAATAGATAATAATACCCTATCGAGTACTTTAAGGCGCGTTTTTTTTCTCGGTATATGTTCGTGCTATCAAAGATAGAAACTTAAGTGTTTTAACTGTCTAAGTTAAAGCTTAACCAGTTTATGTTGTAAAACTTTGCATTGAAATAACCATCAAAAAGGTTAATACACCAACTTACAATTTAATTTATTTTCAGCAATCAGAATATTACAAAATATCATAAAATCGATCGAAATATCACGCGGAAATATAATGCGATGTCTTTACGACTTCCTCGCGGAGAAATGTTGGACAAAGTCAAGGCAGCAGCTTGTATGTAAAAGTTCAATGACACGGGCGGACGGGGATTATTACTTTTACGGCCGAATACTCAAACAAAAGTTTCTGTTGCTAAAGTCTAAGGAAGCTGTCAGTTTCATAGAGTTTCTGTCAGTACCCTTAGCACACACATCTGTCGAGAAAAAAAACGCGCGTAAAATTACTCGATAGAGTAATAATCTATGGAAAATTTCATTTCGCTTTTCGGCGGTAGATGGCGCTGTACAAATTTCTCATACAAAATCACTCCATCTAATGTTATTTTTCTCGATAGATGTTCGTGCTAAGGGTACATATGAATCTAAAAATAGCACGGGATTAAAAAAAAAACATCTGTAAAAAAAGTTATCCGAGTCTTAAACCTGTAAACTGACCCTTAATGATTGATTGCTTAATAATACAAGTTCGTCCTTTACCCGTGACCGGGATTTCCCAAGCCTTCCCTCTTGCGCTGCGCTCGCTCGCCACGCTTGCTCAACCGCTACGTGCAGCAATGGCCAATCACTTGCCACACAATCACAAAGTATTTGTTACTCTTTAGAGACTCATTTTAATTGTAGCGATATGAAAATAATCTTTACTCGACACCAGCCATTTTTAATCTCCCCACTGTTGGGGCACAGGCATTCATTATGGAGGATGGGCCATAACCCACTACGCAGGCCAAGTATTCCAAATTTCAAGTTGATAGCATTAGTAGTTGTTGAGATATCCACCTGTCACAGACAGACAGACAGACTGAGTCTCACCATAAGGGTTCCTTTTTACCATTTTGTTACGGAACCCTAAAAATTTGGACTTTAAAGGAAGTTTTATTACCAAAATAAGTTCAATTAATAGTGGGTCATTTAATAAAGTGAAGACATTACTTAATTAATCAAGTGGAATACTACTAATTGAGGAGCTCGGTGGAACAGTGGTGTAGCGCCTGGCCCATCGATTGCGGAGGTAACTTTCCCAAGGGTCGGTCATGGGATGGGTGACAAAAAATTCATTATCTCGAGTTCCTCCGTTCGGAAGACACGTTAAGCCGTTGGTCCCGGCTGCATTTGCAGTCGTTAGCACATTGGGGTCACGTGGTGGGCCATGGCCCATCCTCCTTATCCACCCATAAGAAATTAAGACCTGTGCCCCAGCAGTGGGGACATTAATATGGCTGATGGTCATTACTAATTATTGAACATTATTATATCCATAATTACTTGCAATTATCAAGTACTTATAATATAACTTCGTTTATCTAAAAGCCCATTATAACAATAAGTTTATTACTAGTATTATATTACCAGTTTTACTAAATTAGCTAGTATTTATTATTTGTTAGGTAGTTATTAAATATAATAAAGTGGCTCAGTGAGCGGCAGACCTCGTCCAAATTGTATGTTGTTTAACATTGATCTAATAGATGTCGCCACGAGGTTGACACTGAAAAGCAGTACTATGTGCTGTTTGGTAGATTAGGCATTCTTTTATCTATTCTAAGCTAACTGGCGCTTAGAACATTGAATATTTTTTCGCAAAGTTTCGAGAAACTGGCTTGACAAAAAATTTCTAAGTAATTATCGAACCTGTTCACAAAATTTCAAGAGAATTGGTTGAAAAGTGCGACCTGTACATGAGAACAGAGCCGGGCCAAAAATAAGAAAACATTTTTGCCCAAGCTGAAGCAGTGCCGTCAATTAGAAGATGAGGAGCTCAACGCAGTGAGTATGAGTATGCAGTAGTAGTGAGTAGCGTATTTGCCCTGTAATTAGCGACATTTAAACAACATTCTCGCCTGAAGCACAGGTTTTTCCTAGTTCGGGCAAATGTTGTTATTATTTTACTTAAGTTAACTTTGTAAATGATTGTACTAAACTGCATTTTTAAAAAATAAAAAAATATTCTATTCTATTCTATTCGTAAGGGTCAGTCATGGGATGGGTGACCAAAAATGTATTAGATATCTCAAAATACTCAGTGATTATTATAAGTCTCAGATGCATTAGCAGTTATTAATACCCACCAATCTGCATTGGGCCCGCGTGGTGGGTTATGGCCGATCCTCTTTATTCACCCATAAGGAAGGCCTGTCCCACGGTAAAGGTGATGGTGTCCCAGATGGTTATAATATACAAGGTGTTACAAAAATACCCCTAATGCCGAATATGGTATATAGGGACCATTAAACTGAACAACTTTTACTATGGGGCCAACTCTGAAATCGCGAAAAAAAAATCAGCTGTTTCATACATTTTGATATTTTCGATTTTAATTTTTGTATGAGTTGGTCCCATAGTAAAAGTTGATCAGTTTGATGGTCCTTATATACCATATTCGGCATTAGGGGTATTTTTGTAACACCTTGTATATTAATTTGTTATTAAAAATAATATATATTTTCCTCCATCTGTTGTTATATTCATTTTGTATACAATCATTATGCTAATTAGGTAATTTGGTTTTTCTACTATGTTATTTAATAAACACAAAAAAATCACATTTTAAGGAAACTGGAGCTTAGCCGTTTTTTGCATATTACGACGTATTTATATATAGAAGCAATTTACATTTAAAACATATTATAAAACAATATAACCTTGTGTGAATCATGATCGAACGATCGGATCTATGTGGTTTTATCCCAAGCGGACGATCGAGTCTCAAAAGAGGGAAAACACGAAGAAATATGTTTGAATCACGGCATAGACTCGAATATTTTAAGTCTTTTGTAATGTTCTTTCAGATAACATTACTTTTTCTGGATAAAAGGCAAATGATTTTTCAACGTGAATGCAAAATTTTAAGGTGATCGTTCAAAAGTCCGTCGAACCATGAGCTTCCCATACAAACGTAATACCAAAATGATTAGCAATTTGAGCATAATTAACTTTTCTTGTGATGTTATTCGGATTAAGACAGTATTTTTCTTTCTAGGGTTAGAACCGTAAACAAATACTGTCTCAATTCAGCTCTGCTTGCACTTAAAGGCATAAAAACTGACCAGGTTATTTTTATATATAAAGACCCCAGAACATTCAGATAACCATTAAGATAACATTCCATCTAAAAATAACACACCCGTAAACAAAGTTAAACTATAAATGGATACGTTTTTAACCTGTTACCTATAAATTGCGACATTAATTCGGTGACTACGTCATTCGATGCGTCACTAATACAGACCAATATCGCGTGCGTCCCGATTTACTGTAGTTCACGATCAAGCTATGAGCGGACAGCGATTTTTATATCTGCAATGACACGTCCGAACCATTCGAAATACAAGGTGTTACAAAAATACCCCTAATGCCAATTATGGTGTATATATAGGGACCATCAAACTGAACAACTTTTACTATAGGACAAACTCATAACTCTGTTTCATACAAAAATTAAAATCGAAAATATCAAAATGTATGAAACAGCTGATTTTTTTTCGCGAGTTCAGAGTTGGCCCCATAGTAAGAGTTGTTCAGTTTGATGGTCCCTATATACCATATTCGGCATTAGGGGTATTTTTGTAAGACCTTGTATATGGTATTGCTTGGAACTAATTAAAAACTTATTGATCATCAGCCATTTTTTATTGTCCCCATTGCTGGGGCACAGGCCTTCCTTATGGGTGGATAAGGAGGAACTAATTTCAAACGTATTAGTTTTGCATTATTTATTTATTTTATATCAACAATATCACTTAATATTTATAGATTTAAGATTAGATTATATTACTTTGAGTCTGTGTGAACTATTTTTACAGGCGTGTACAATTAACACTTACGACAATGATTGACAAGCAAAGTGTTTTTTTACTGAAAAGTTGGTATTTGAGTCGCAACCGGAGAAAATTCAGATATTGAATTAAGTGTCAATCAATTAGATACGATATAAACATTTTAAAAATTCGCGAGATATAGCGATTTATCACGTTTAACTGTCAAAAGACAATGAATTTTGACAGTTGAGTTGAGTGTCGATAAAATCCTATATCACGCGATATATACATAGTGGTTCGGTGGTCATGCTAGGGGGGACTGGCCGTTCTAATACATACATATTTTGGATTCTATGTTAAATAAAGATAATCTTATGTTACTGCACAATCATTCGCACTGCGTAATACTTTTTTATATAATTATAATAAACACGATAGTAATTTTCTATCTGTGCTTTTGTTACAGAATGGAAGGTCCATTAAAGCTACTATTATCCCCAAAATTCCTACCTCGCGAACGAATTTGTAGACAAAAGATTTACTGCGTGCAAATTCATTACTCATTCCAATTCTTTTCCTATCACATCAGGTATTTTATATCAGACAGCGTGGTATTTCCCCGCAGCCCGCTCCCGCTACCTCTCCCGCTCGCGCCTCGCACCAAACCCTATCCTGTGACTTCTCAATGAATGGGAGCCGACGCCGAGTCACGTCCACACTTTAGTTTCACTACAACTCCAGTGCAATGCACCCGCTCCAAACCACAGAGTGTTAATAACGACATACGAAACGTGTGATTTAAAAAACAAAACGTGCTTTTTAAATTTTAATCAAAAAGTTAGTGTGTACTTTTTAGTAAAAGTGCAGTGTAAACATTGTTGTGCTTCTTGATGCAGTGTTTTTGGATGTTTTGGAGAAAGTTAAATATTCAACGAGTTATCTAGGTGGGTATATATTTCCCTTGATTGTATTCGATGTTAAGACATGGTATAACTTGTAAAAATATTGTTATTTGTGGAACGTAGCTTTACAGATTAATAATTATCTTATAATAATGTCGTAAAAAAGTTCAATAAAAACTAAAACCTTGGCAAAAGTTTTTTCAACTTTATGAGTGAAATAAGTGTTCCGTGCCACTACACTTGTTTACAAATTCTGTAAACAAAAGCTATCAACAAAAGGTTGACCTTAAAAATATCTTCCTACTTTTTATTTTTGTTATTCACCAACCGATCGGCATTCTTGAATAAAAATGAAATTTTGATAACCTCGTATTAACTGGTTAATAACCTAACCTTAGCGTTAATTATGAAGGCAGTTTCTTATTGCATTAAAATATTGAATGATTAACCGACTTAACAAAAACAAAATGAAATTCGAAAAAACAATTGAATTTCACAAAACTTCGACAAATGTAAAACATAACTTAAACTATTCAGGCCAGTCTATAAAGATTACATATGTACAATGATATGACATGCATGCGGCTATAGTACGTACTTTTCAACAAAAAACGGTAATTTTTATTAACAAAATGGTATACTAGCTTTTGTTGGCAACTTCGTCTGTGCGAAATTTGAATATCCATGGGAATTTGGTGATAAAATATAACCTGTGTCACTCAGGGATAGTGAAGCTTTTTAATGGTGTTTATTTTTTAAATCAGTGCCCTATTTAATAACGTGACAATTTGTCAATAGTCATGACAATTTGGTTTACATTGCGGTGTAGCTATAAGTAGTTTGTTCTATTTTCAAATTGATTGACGCAACGGATATAAAATTGTCATGACAGGTAAGTGACAAATTGTCAAGTTTGTTAAATAGACCCCTGATTAGTATTTTCTTATATTACCTAATACCTAACCTACATCCAAACTTACAAAGTTTATATTCGTATAAAATTATTAAGTATCGATATTTCTATTACTCAACACTGAGTAATAGAAAATATCTATACTTAATAATTGATGTTGAGTCGACAGTAAAACATAGTAAAAACTATAACTACATATTACTAACTTTACGATCGCATTGAAAATCAATCGTTTTCTTATTTCAAACCTTTACCGAGATTTTATTACCCATAGTATAACGTATCGGAGGAAAACCCTATCAATAACAAACAAAAGTTTCGGAAAACCCAATGTTTTTTGTGGGAACAAAAACTTACGAAATCCCCAGACTATTTACTATGTGAGAACGTAGTGATAGTTCAAAATCTTACAAAAAACACATGCTTAAGTTAAGACTTCATTTTTTTAAATATTAATTTAATTTTGTAACTTTGACATTAAGTTTGTAATAAGGAAGAAACTAGTTTAAATAAGGAAATATCAAATGTCTGATCTGGCACATTTTCTATTCCGCAAAATAAGGATTATCGCTAATCTGTTAATCGTAATTAATCTTCATGAAAATACATACAGATTTCATTAAAATGACGCGTGATAGCTTATCTTGACACATATTATATCTTTGGATAAAGAAGCCTCGAGATATAATATGTATTTATAACTTTATCACTTTATAGCTCTTGAATATGCTTGTTGTACGCTTAGAACGGTGAAGTTAACACGGGTTTATTGGTCATAGAATTACGAGATATTTATACGCTAAGTTAATATTTGGTAAGTTTTTATTTATATATTAAATTAACATTGTTTTTGTTTTTTAAGATAACAAGTACAGTTTATAAGTTGGTTGACTGTTACTCGTAAACTTGTATAACCTACTTAGCTGTGATAGTTTTCCTTTTAACTTCGTCATATATACAACTACCGTAAATATTTTCACGTATCCAAATGCAACTATTTGGCTGGCAGGGCTACTTGACTTTGCACTCTAAATGTTTGCACTCTAAAGCTTAATAATTATTATTCACAAACGGATGCCTCAATCAAAAAACTGTTTCCACAAACCCGCAATATTTTTAAAATTGCTATCCAACGACATCCCACACTATGGGGTAGACAAGAAAAATAAATTACATCCCCACTTCACACACTGTAGGGGAGGTAACCTAATTTTTTTTGTTTTTAATTTTACTTTACCACTTTGTCGGCGTGATAAACATACAGCTTACTAGTACTAAGAGTATATAAGCTAGGCTGGGGACGGACAGACAGACAGACGGACATGGAAAACTATAAGGGTTCCTTGTTGACTACGGAACCCTAAGAATGATAGTTGACTGAAGTACATAGACTATTAAACAAATATTATTGGTTACAATGTCTGTTGTTTTAGTTTTAAGAGAAGGTTTTGCAGGACGGCTGCAGGTCACCAGTTGGCACTGCAGCAGCTTCTCTGAAACTATTCAACCGATTCCGATGCGGTTTTTTGCTTTTAATAGGTGACATTTCAGAGCAGGTTTCTAAACATATTTTATAGCTGTAAACCACCAGAGGGCGCTGCAGTAGCTAGCCACCTAGGATAGCTTGCACTCGACAGCTTCACAGAAATTATTCAGCTGATTCTGATGCGTTATTTGCGTTTTCTCCAAAAATATTAAAATAAAATATCAAAAATAAATATTTTGATTTTAGTTGTTCATAATTGAAAAAGAGTTAAATATTTTTAACGAAAACCCCCCACTATAAGTGATGTAGGTACTATATATAGGTACATAATTTAATCCACCTATTTATAAACTACAAACACGCAAGAAAAACCCGTCGGGGGCTGCCATTGCCATCTCTGTGTTTTATCCCAATCAAAATTTTAATTAATCACAACTGCAAATTTTAGTTCATTTTGGGGCAGGTAATGGCAGCCCTGACGGTTTATTTTTGCGTTTAATTTATTAAATTACATAGGCGGCCGAAAGGAAACTTCATAACGTGGTAACCCTAGATCGAAAGTGTTTGGCTTTTGCCCATTATTTAAACATGCCTAACAGATTAACTGCTTACAAACAAGTATTCCCTGCTAGCCAATTTTGAAATGTTGCTGACCAATTAGATAATTAAACAGCAATTTAAATTAAATTACTGTCGATTTTTTTTTTGCATATCAAGGTAGGAATTAATTAGATAAAGGCAGTAAAGGTAGGCATTAATGCCAAAAAATTTTTTGCCGGCCAAATAATTAAATTGATGATGATGATTTTTTGCTGGTCAAAATAAAATATTCTCCTTCTCAAACTAGTATATAGAGCTTTCCTCTTTTCTCAGGAATCAAAGGAAATAGTAATTGATTACAAACAACTATTAAACATTTTCTTTTTAAAATTAAAAATTAACGGAATGATAAAATTTATCTATTTTCAAACCAAAACATCAATCTGCTTGAAAAGTCTCCAAGGTGACGCGTCTAGCTATCGTTACCCTTAGTCCAGTTGTCAGGTAATTTTGTCTGGAAATAATTCAAGGAGCCATTCCTTAGTCCAGTAGTCAGGTAATTTTGTATGGAAATAATTCAAGGAGCTTTGATTTATTGTGTGTCAGAAAGCGGTAAGGGCTGTTAATTTGCAACCTTGAAAACTGTGTGGAAGTTAAAAAAAGGTGATCGACCCTTGTATTTATGCTATCATCTGAACTTTGAAAATAAAATGTCTTAAATGAGGATTTATAGAATCTTCATTTAAGTTGTCCAAGATTGGCATCCTAGACTCCCTAGGCATAACTTAAAAACCAAAGAATTTTAGGTAAATATAACCTGACAACGTTATTGTTGAGGTTTTCGTAGTGGACTGTAGGTAGATGCGATGGTCACTCAACAAAACACTGGATTGAAGTAATTACCTTTGTTTTGCACACTCAATACAATTTTATATAGGACACAAATCAGTGGGCGGATGCGGAAGTTTTCATCATTACATTTTTAAAATAATTAAATGTTGCCAGCAATAGTTATGGTTATTAAATTTAGATTTTCGCATTCACAATGCTATTTTTATATTAAGATAAATAATATTAGAAAAAATACTAGAAAAAATCGACTCACCCGTAGTTTTTCTAGTATTTTTTCTAATATTATTTATCTTAATAGTTATGGTTTTGGTTTTATCGTTCAAAATTAGCGCGACTGGGCCCCTGTAGAATTCTCATGAAAATTGTCCAAAACTGGCATCCTAGGCTCAATTAACTAAAGCTAGTATTTTTCTGTAAACGAAACTGAAACGATAACGATTCAGTTTTGGTTTTATCGCTGAAAATTAATTAACCTAAACCAATTGAATAACGAGTTAACTGCGACGGACGTGTTATACAAAGTGTTACAAAGAAGCCGAATATCGTAGATGGAGTACAATGCATACAGAAAATTATTATAAACCCCGAAAACAGTCACTTTTTGAAAAATAAAACACTTTGAACTGCATAGTGGCAACCCTAGATCGAAATTGTGTTTTGATTTGGCCCATTAATGTGCATTGATTATTGAAAACTATAGTTAATTTGCGTCTAGGGTTGTCACTTTGCAGTTTTCCATACAAATAAAAAACTAAATTTTACGGGTTTTTATGAAACACCTGTATATTACCTCTGGGGATTAGTCGCCTTTTAATTTGTGAAACCCTAGTGTGTAGAGTTGGTGCTTTTATATTCTGATGGAATATGTCACCACAGTTACATAATTTTATAACCACCAGCACTTTAGTACCCGTAGCACGAACAGCTATCGAAAAAAAAACGCGCGTAAAAGTACTCGATATTCTCTATGGATAATATAATTTCGCTTTTCGGCGATAGATGGCGCTGTACAAATTTCCCATACAAAATGACTCTATCGAATGTTATTTTTGTCGAATGCTGTTCGTGCTAAGGGTACAGTACACCAGGAAACCACCAGTACTTCTGGTATTTTACTCGGCGACATTAAGAGCACATAGTCTGCACACTAGCGCCGCCATTGAAGAAAAAAATAGAGTGCTTAAATAAAGACGAAATTGTGAATTATCTCTCTGTAGTGCACTCCGTAGAAGCATTGTGGTACTTTTTATCGCTTTTAAACAATATTTTCTAGTCTGACGTTTCTATAGATTTCCATAGATACAAACACTACACTCACTATCTTCGATATTATGTATTATCATTCGACGTACTTATAACACCTAGTTAGTACCTATGTGGGACCAGCTAGTTTATCAATATCGCAGTACTTTATCATTGTGTTTACTTCCTTTAGTTAGTTTCCTGTTTAGAGGGCGTGAATCGTCACTTTCCTTGTTAATAGGTGTTAACATTAATTGCATAAAGATCGTGATCATCGAGTAATGATTCTATTCGAATACATTCTATGGCCCCCTTACTAATAAAGATTGTATAGCGGATGTATAGTTACACAATGGTGACTCTCTGTCAAACTATTTAAGTTTGACATTAAAAAGAAAGAAACAAAACACTGAGTAACTATACATCTGCTATACAATCTTTATTAGTAAAGGGGCTAGTATTTTTAAATGAAATTATTCTTAAAGACAAAATAAAAAAGATTGTTTTTTTTTAATTCCCAATAGAAGTGGAATTCTACACGAACGAAGTTGCGAGCGGAAGTTAGTACTACAGTATAATTTGGTATATCAATCCAGTTTTAAAATGACGCAATTACACAAACAAAATTCATGTAAATTGTAATTATATTTAAATCTAGAATAGTTGTGGTGAATATTCTAATTATACGTTTATAGGGAAAACGTATATATACGTTTATAGGGAATACGTGTATACAAGGTGTTACAAAAATTACCCCTAATGCCGAATACGGTATATAGGGACCATCAAACTGAACAACTTTTACTATGGGACCAACTCTGAAATCGCGAAAAAAAAAATCAGCTGTTTCATACAAAAATTAATTACGAAAATATCAAAATGTATATGAAACAGCTAATTTTTTTTTCGCGATTTCAGAGTTGGTCCAATAGTAAAAGTTGTTCAGTTTGATGGTCCCTATCTACCATATTCGGCATTAGGGGTACTTTTTTAACACGTTGTATACGTTTATAGTGAAAACGTATAAGTAAGTTTATAGGTAATACGTATACAGAGAACAAAATATTAAAAGTTTGTTTAGGTAGGTACCTACTATTGGACATTGGTGTCGTTTGGAATGTTTCAATACAACAAAAGATGTACAACAATACGCGAACGTGATCTACTCGTGAATATCTTGAGTGTAAACAAAGATTTACTCTTTTACTCTTACAAACTAAATTGTAAACATCCATTGGTTGGCGCCTAAACAACAAACAAAATAACCCTGAATATATTATTATTCAATTTACATTTTTCGCATTCACAATGCCATTTCCATATTAATACAAATAATATTAGAAAAAATACTAGAAAAAATCGACTCACCCGTAGCACCTCAGACGGGACTCGAACCCGCACCCTTGGGATTCCGGCCCAATGCACTGACCAATTATGCTACCGAGTCGCTAGTGGGAGCGGCGAAATTTTCTAGTACTTTTTAATTTCTTCGCTGCAAGCCAGCGCAATTTCATCAATGTGAGGAAATACCCCCACATTCGAAAGAAACATCTTTCCAGATGTTTTGACAATCGATAAAGATGAAACAGCTATATGATTATTCAATTTACATTTTTCGCATTCACAATGCCATTTCCATATTAATACAAATAATATTAGAAAAAATACTAGAAAAAATCGACTCACCCGTAGCACCTCAGACGGGACTCGAACCCGCACCCTTGGGATTCCGGCCCAATGCACTGACCAATTATGCTACCGAGTCGCTAGTGGGAGCGGCGAAATTTTCTAGTACTTTTTAATTTCTTCGCTGCAAGCCAGCGCAATTTCATCAATGTGAGGAAATACCCCCACATTCGAAAGAAACATCTTTCCAGATGTTTTGACAATCGATAAAGATGAAACAGCTATATGATTATTCAATTTACATTTTTCGCATTCACAATGCCATTTCCATATTAATACAAATAATATTAGAAAAAATACTAGAAAAAATCGACTCACCCGTAGCACCTCAGACGGGACTCGAACCCGCACCCTTGGGATTCCGGCCCAATGCACTGACCAATTATGCTACCGAGTCGCTAGTGGGAGCGGCGAAAGTTTCTAGCAGCGAAGAAATTAAAAAGTACTCCGCTCCCACTAGCGACTCGGTAGCATAATTGGTCAGTGCATTGGGCCGGAATCCCAAGGGTGCGGGTTCGAGTCCCGTCTGAGGTGCTACGGGTGAGTCGATTTTTTCTAGTATTTTTTCTAATATTATTTGTATTAACCTGAATATATTAGTTATTGGACAACTCAATTTTTGTTATTTCAGCTTCGAAATGATTGGAAAGCTTTACGCTTTTTTGTATTTTTTATTAACAAAAATGGTTTCATAAAGAAATGCATTTAACAGAATTATAACGAAATAATGAAAATAATTAGGACGCAGTGTCAGAACTGAAATCGCAGTATTTCAAACTCGGGGGTCACAGATTTTCTTTTTCAATACAAAAAAGCTAGCTTGATAAAGATGTCGCTTTGAGTTTTGAGTTTTGAGACAAAATATAATGTCATCCATTTTGAGCTGTAACGAATTTAATTAAAAAAATATTAAATGGTTTTATATTCGCATTGGTCAGTTCAAGATCGTTTGCAATCAAAATAATACAATTATCACAACATAAGTTTTCCCCGCCATATTTCATAACGCCCTCTATATCTAACTCGGAAATGTCATGCATTTCGATCTTGTAAACTGACTAAATGTTAAGGCCAGACCGATTGAACCATAAACAATGGGAGGAAGTGCAGAATGGTCGCGTTCCTGTGTTTGTATGGATCTTAATGATAATTAGAAGATCATACAACAGCACAATAATCCCATTTTCTTATCCTTGTCATACATTTGAGTCCTTCAACGCCCGGAAAATGAGACACAATAGATATTCCATTGTTATCTGGCCACATGCGTCCGCTCGGGCGTTGATGAGTTAAGGGAATTGAGCAAAAACAAAAAGTTGTATAGTATATTGAGGTTCAAAAGTATATATTATTATTTATTTTTGACGTAAGGTTGCACTTTTCCGTGGCCAAAGATTAATCAAGTCTTTCTTTGGTTACATATTTAAGTTCTCAAAACTCAAAACATCTAATAGTGCATTTTTTTTTTAAGAAATAGCCTTAGAAGAAGACAAATATCAAACATTTACAGATACTTTATTTATATCCAAGTGAAAATTGAAAATTCAATCATAATAGACAATCAAAAACGAGTAATGTCCTTTCAGTCTTAACCAGAGGGTCTACTCCAAAAACCAAACTACAATAAGCGGATGACGGTCTTTTCGCTTTTTGACATTGATAGCTCATGTGGGATTTACACGGGTCGGTTTTCTGGTCGATTTCAGTCGACTATATAACGCTTATACACTTCTAATACTTTCGCGCGTACAGTTCATTAGAAATAAAACACTTTTTACGAATTACAGCGCGTATATTATTAATAATCAGATGTTGTTTTAAAATTATTTAATTTCAAAAAAATATGAGCAGCCTTTTTGCTTTAGTCCTCCCGTGACCACGGCCCCTGGAAAGGTGTCGAAACGTCGGGAATTCAAAAAACCAATAAGTACAAACTTAATAATTCTAAAACAACACCTGAATTAATAATATACGCGCTGTAATTGAAATTGAAATTACAATTGAAAAATTCTTTATTCAAATAAAGAATTTAATCCGTAATCCGCTGTAATCCGTAAAAAATGTTTTATTTCTATAAAACGCTTTTTATCGACAATCACTTGTAAAAACGAATCGCCACCTCATTTAAATCAGATGGCGATTCAATTTTACAAACAAATACAAACAAATTTTAAGTAACACAAGTGTCTAAATCACTTTTGTAATTATTTAAGAAATTATTGCCATAATTTATTTCAAAATTTATAAATCCACGAAGCCCTTTGATAAATCTTAACAGATCAAAGCCTTCAGTGTTAGTGAGGTCAAAATTACCATACAATGCCTTATGATAAAAATTGTACTGGCACAGTTTTATTTCTGCGTATTCTGATTCAATTAAAGGTCAATCGTTAGTAATTTCTTAAATATAATTATTAACCGATGTTTTAAATTAAATGAATTGGGCGAGGTTTTTTAATACTAATCATATGACCAAAGCACTATTTCATAAACATGACAATTTGTCACCTGTCGTGACAATTTCATATTCATTGCGTCAACCAATTAGAAAATAGAACAAACTACTCATAGCTACATCGCAATGTAAATCAAATTGTAAAGACATGACAAATTGTCACGTTATTAAATACATCGTATACATGAATATAAAAATCCGTCATATACATGAAAATCTTTAATCTTTAGTAAAATCGCGCTAGTATACGTATACTGGCGCGATTTTATTTAAGTTTTTTTGCTATTAAAATTGGTTTTTTATTATTTTGGGGGTCAAATTAACATTTCATATACGCCTACTTAAATTAAACGCTGTATACTCCAAGCAAAGATTTAAATCTTTGACTCCAAGCTGTTAAAATTAAGGAAAAACAAAAAACTTCATTTTTTAGATTGGAAAATAACAATGGTTTTATAGCATGTCTAATTAACGCATTAGATTCGTTATTTTACTATTGTTTTAATATTTCGTTTTAGTAATAATTTATTTTGGTGTAATACCTATAAAAAATTAACCGTATTTACAATCATTAGTGCGATGTCTCACAGTGGGTGCGGACACACAGCGTCCCAACTACCAACCACACGTAATACGTATAATAAACGAACCAATCACAGAACTCTATTTTAACGCAGTGCGTTCGCATAGGCCTTGCCCGTATTCGAGAACAATTCTCGAATACGGGTGTGATTCACTCGACAAAGCGTTTGAAGAAACTGTTAGAGATGTTGACACATTATCAGATTTATTAAATTGTAATCGATAACGAAAAACACTACAAAGTTTTTGGCAAAAAAATACAATTCATGTTTTCTATATTTTTTAACATGGCTCAACTTTTTTTCAGATGTGTTCCTGACTTAAACTGCCGCCATTTTGTAGCGGCGACCATCTTGTTGTCGCGATGTGACTGTGACTTAGAAGACTCGACAATGTTGCTGACATTGTGTAAATCATGCCAGTAGTAAGTATAATATTACTATTCAATACATTATACATTAATAATTAATAATTATGAAGCTTTAGCAAAACAAAAGACCTATTACAAACAAAAGCATCGCGATAAGCGTACGATGTTCGTCCCACTTCGTGACATTATTATCTTGTGAATAAGATTCAAAATCAAGTAAATCGATCAACAAACATGATTTAAATGAAACTAAAATAGGTGTATTGCTAGGCGTTAAGCTACATGGTCATAAAGTTCCAAGTTATTTAACAGACCCATCTCTAGAGCCAGCAAGTTCCACGAGCTAAAACTCTTTCAGGATGTCCCCTAAGCAAAACACTCGACACTGGCGAAATCTACAAGGGAACTGCCAAAACATAAAACGAAGAAGAAGAACTCTTTCAGAATCTAGCTTGTCACAAATGTTACTGCTAATCTAAGCCTTATTTAGGTGCCCTTAAGAGTTTAGTAAACTACGTATAACTATCGAATTTCTTAATCGCATCGATTGTTTTCTAAAACTTTCAAAGATTAAAGAAATATATAAATTAGAAATATAAGATAGCTTGCCCTTACGAATACAAAAACTTCACAGTCAACATTATAATAACTGAAAAACCTGTGCTTAAGCTTCTCATCAACAATCGAATTGTAATAAAAATTCAGCTCAAAATAAACAGAGAATATTTGTTACTGTAAGCTCCATATACAAACTATATCTTTTAAATTACAATTAAATAAATTCTAATTCAATAGTATCGCATCTCAAATATTTGCGAACAAAACGTATGTACAGTGTAAGTAAACTCAGTTATTTCTGTTTTGAATGATAAATCGTCGTAATATGTCCACTAGTGTCTCAAAGTATGAAGCAGAAGAGCCGCTCGGTTAAATCGCGGGTTTACGTGCACGCACACAAAGACACTTTTGTATAGGCAATCTCGGGTCAAACCGGGCTAGGAACCGCTATAATACTGACTGACTATACGGAGCCGGCGGCGCCTCGCCATGGGCACAGTCTAACTAATATAATTACTGTGCCATGCGGATGGCAACGCCAAGCTATTGTAGAGGGCGCTGCGTACGTTTCTTCTTACGACCTCCGTGGTCGAGTGGCTTTGTACACCGGTTTTCAAGGTGTCGTTAGCTCTGAGGTCCCGGGTTCGATCCCCGGTTGGGTCAATTTAGAAAATAAACTTTTCTATATTAGCTCAGGTCTGGGTGTTTGTGATACCACCGTTGTCTCTGATTTCCATAACATTAGTGCTTTAGCTACTTACTTTGGAATCGGAGCAATGTATGTGATGTTGTCAAATATTTATTAATTTATTTATTTATGACAGGTAGACCTTTCACCAGTAAACAAAGGAAAATAGGTATTAATTTTGTGGTATTTTTTTACTGAAAAGACCCACTCACCCAGAATGGATATAAAAGACTGTCAAGGAATGGAAAGCCAAATTTGCTGTGTCTCCGAGCGCGTGAGCACCTCAGTATATGTATATACAAGGTGTTACAGAAATACCCCTAATGCCGAATATGGTATATAGGGACCATTAAACTGAACAACTTTTACTATGGGACCAACTCTGAAATAGCGAAAAATAAATCAGCTGTTTCATACAAAAATTAAAATCGAAAATATCAAAATGTATGAAACAGCTGATTTTTTTTTCGCGATTTCAGAGTTGGCCCCATAGTAAAAGTTGTTCAGTTTGATGGTCCCTATATACCATATTCGGCATTAGGGGTATTTTTGTAACACCTTGTATACATAATAAATATATATGTATATAAAATACAGTATATTTACATAAAGTTAGTATTATCTTCTTCCATGTGGGTATATTTAACTCTATGGTATGTACCTATTGACGGAAACAAATGACGGAAGTGTTTTTGAATAAGGCTAGAGCGACGCTTCTGTTTCCGTTTCGACCACACAGACTTTGTTCTAGAGTCGTGAAATTCCAAGCTTCTAGATAGTGGGACAGGTGTCAAGATAATTATGGAAACTGACGGTTAGTTTAATTCATACCTCTGCTGTTACTACTTGTTAACTGACGTGTCGTTAAGAAAAATAATATCAACTAAAAAAAAAAAATATTAGAATTTTATAAAAAAAACTTTTAATTTTGAAGTGAAAGTGAAAAAAAGTAAAGCGCTTGCTTTTAAAAATAGTGACATTCTGAAATATAGAACCGCGATTTCCAAACAATTCGTAAAAATGGCTTTTGAAAAGAAAATAAAAAATCGCGTTTTGTAAAAATAGGGATAAACATTAATTATTCAAATAAGGAATTGTCATTTTAAACTTCAGCGTTAAAGTATTTAACAATATTTTAGTACATAAAGTATTTTATTAGCATCAGCAGACTAGTCCTAAGATGTGACTTTTTACAAATAAACAAGGACCTTGAAAGTGTCATTTTAGCAAAGTGTTGATAATAGGTAGGCAATCTTTATCGATCTTGAGTGTTTGTGCAATCCATCAACTGTTGCCCACCGGGACATGAAAGCAGATTATCTTACAGCCAGTGGAAATAAAGGTTAATACACTTCTCATATACTAAAAACAACCTCTAACCCCAAACACATATACCGGCTCCGTTCCGTTCCGTCCGTCGTGGGGAAAAAGTATTAATACATCTTATTCTTGAAGACCTCCGTGGTCGAGTGACTTTGTACACCGGTTTCCAAGGTGTCGCCATCTCTGAGGTCCCGGGTTCGATCCCCGGTTGGTTCAATTTAGAAAACGAACTTTTCTATATTGGCTCAGGTCTGGGTGTTTGTGATACCACCGTTGTCTCTGATTTCCATAACACAAGTGCTTTAGCTACTTACTTTGGAATCGGAGCAATGTATGTGATGTTGTAAAAAAAAAAATATTACTTAACTGACCGAAATCTGTATGACTTTTCAAGCTTTTCTGTGCATAAAAACCCTGTTTAATTTGAAAGAAGATTTAAAGAAGAGATTGTTTTATGATTTCAAAGCTGAAATGAAAAGATTATCAATGAAAACCCATTTACTACAAAAAAATGGTTTTTTGTACTTGATTTTTTTCTCACAGCATTAATCTTGCAGAACTAAAGCCTACATGTCTGTAGCCACAGATCTCTATCTCAAGCACGAAATTTTGTTTTGATTCTTTAAGGCTGGACCCCACGAGTGATTAATCGCTGAGCGATTTTTTCGCCGAGTATAAAACATACAGAGTTCAATACGTAAACGAGCTACAAAAAGTTGCTCATCGACTAATCGAAATGACACTGACAAGACTTACAAAGTTTACTTTACCAGCGACAAAAAACACCGCGATTAACGCCGTGATTATCGCCGCGATTATCGCCGCGATAATCGCAGCTACGAAAAGTCGCTCGTGGGCGGGAATCCAAAAAGTGTTTCTTTTTCTTATTGATATTTAAGTAAAAAGGAGTTTCAATACACTCTTCATATCGCACCTTTCTTAAAATTGGGCCGCTACATATCTGTTTGAACGCTCCGCTAATAGACGATTTAATCACATGTCACTTTGATGTATTGTATGGAATGGACAAGCTTACGGAGATGTCGGAGAATTTTAAAGCGAGATCTACAGCTCACGGAGCTACTAGTAATTAACCTAGAAACTATCCTATATTTTTGGAAAAAAATAATATCAGGCCAACTTTTTTGTAAACGGCCCTTAATATATTTCAATTACCGATGTACTCGTACGTGAAATTACTCAAAATTTATCTTATTTTTCCAGCTGCCTGGAGACGATGTACTGGAACTGCTGCGAGGAGCGATTCTGCTTCGACAAGAAGATCGCTACTTATAAGTAAGTTTATTGTTACCTTTAAATACTATGATATACTTTTTTATTTACATGAAATCTGAAAAACATACTCGCGAACAACTTTTTTTTCAAGCAACCTGATTTTTTATGTTACCAATTTTTGTAGTTTCTAATAAAATTTTGTTTAAATTGCTTAACGTCCCTCCGTGTTTTTCTAGAATGCACGCTAAGCCGTTGGTCCTAGCTTCATTTGAAGTCTTTAACACTCACAGATGTGCCCCAGCAGATGATGACTGACAAAATTTAGCAATTACTCTATCAGCCAGAGAATTATTACAAGATTATCATCATCACCTTAACTCAATTTATTTGGGGTTACTGCAGTGCGTCCTGCTCTATTCCTTCCTGCCACTAGTTATCTTTTCATTAAATCCCATCACATTCATATCATTCCGCACACAATCCATCCATATTGTCTGTGTTTTCCTCTTCCTTACCATCCATCAACAATTCTACCAGATCATAAATGCCTACAAATTTGTCATGAACTCTCAACAATATCCTTATTGAGCGATGACATACACCCCGCGATTTGTCATTATTCCACTTCACAAGCAATTTCATGACTAGAACAAACCTAAGATCGCCGTGACTGGACCATTGTCTTAACAACATGTTATATTATCTAGAACATCCATCTTATGAATAGCGGAATAAATATTCTTATTCTTATAATAAAACAACTGACGCAAATTAATGTTCTCTTTAAGATATATTCTATTGTTTTTAAGTCTTTGTATGTTTTACCACTTATTATTAGTATTTCTATTGTTAATTGTTGCAGCTTAGTAATAAAATTAAGTGACAACATTTGCATAAAGTTATTTGCCAAGAGACGTTTACATTATATTTTATTTTACGCTCATGTGTGCACTGAGAATGGTACTGTAGGAAAATTACGGCCTCAATTTGCTCATCATCTTTAATATTGCGCTGTTGTTATCTGTATCGGTATCGAAAATTGGAATAAGAAATTGGAATCGGCATACAATTACTTTTGGTTATCGTTTTTATTTTATTTTTATTTTAAGTTATTAATATTAGAAAAAATTGACTCACCCGTAACACCTCAGACGGGACTCGAACCCATGGGATTCCGGCCCAATGTACTAACCAAATTATGCTACCGAGTCGCTAGTGGGAGTGGCGAAATTTTCTAGTACTTTTTACTTCTTCGCTGCAAGCCAGCGCAATTTCATCAATGTGAGGAAATACCCCCACATTCGATAGAAACATCTTTCCAGATGTTCTGACGTGCCCTAGTAGCCCCACTTCGAATTTTTATGACCACATTTCCCCTTTTCAGTCCTTGTTGCAAAAAAAAAATATTTATTTTAATTTCTTTCTTAATTGCAAAATAGTTGGCCAAACGTCACCTAAAACTATTCAAAATTTCAAGTTGATAGCATTAATAGTTCTTGAGATATCCAGCCGTGATAGACAGACTGATTCGCACCGTAAGGATTAATTTTTATCATTTTGAACCTTAAAATCGACTTTAAACCGTCACTGTCTCTTCAGGTTGGAAGAAGAAGTCGTCCAGAACGGGTACTCAAACATGGGCGCGTCGCTGGACAGCGTGGTGACGACGCAGCCCACCAACAACAACCACCTGCTGCAGCGCGATCTCACCGAGCTGCCGCTGCATGCCGACAAGCTGTACGAGGTCAGTACTGTAGCATGGACGAATGAATAAATGAATGGAATTAATGAAATTAATAAATCAATTATATTTATACATTTGCAGGTTTTCTCCAAATCGTTGATCTTCAGAGACGAGCATGAACTCAAGAAGAGCAGCATGGAGTCCCTCGACGAGCTGGAGACCAAGTCGGAACCCGACTACTTGGACAAACCAAACCGGACCAAAGTTTACTTCGAAGACGAAGTTAACTCTCCCGTTACCGACTTCGAAATTATGTTCAATGACGAACTTCTAGCTGAATACGACATGTTCAAGATTGAGGAAGAAGAAGAAAGTGACAGAAAGACTCCTGACACTGAAGAAGGTTTGACTATGAACGTAGTCACGATTAAAAAGCAAGACGTAGTCAAACCTACTACTGTTACGATGAAAGACGAAGACAAAATAACGACAATTAATCCTATTTACAAATACGACCCTGTCTCTTGCGTTGCTTTACCTTCAACGCTCAGTTTGCCTAGAGTTGAAAGTGTTAAAGGAATCCTAAGAAGTAACAGTGCTAAAACACTAGATAGAGTCGATAGTAGCAGCAGACTATCTAGACCAGTACTAAATAGAGTGGAGAGTCTTAAAAATATAGACCCAACGAAAATCAACAAAGTATTAGCGAGAGTTCCCCATAGAAGTGCTTCGTTCCTTAACATTCCCGCACACTTGAGCCCTTCGGAAAAACCTCCACTTATTAAATCTAAGTCTATGGTAGGAGTTTTATCCGCAGCTGACAGTGAAATGAAACTAAGCAGTCTACCAGACACTCCAATCATCAAAAGTAATAATTTGCCCAGATTTTTCGCTGACAGTCCCACCATACCTGAATATAAAGGAGATACATCCTTACAAAGTATTAAAAAGAAAACTGAGCTAATGTTCCAAGAAAATGACTTCAGTATGCCCAGATACTACGGCACTGTTTCAAAATCTACTGAAAATATTTCAGTTTCGGAAAGCAAATCTATGCCGGATCTAAGGAACCCGGCGTCTAGTGGAAAAGTTAGTAAACGTTTAGTAAAATTGAGAGGACGATTGAAACCGTTGGTTATTAGAAAAAGTTCAGAGGAGAAACTGTGAGTTTATAAAGAAATATTTATAGCAAATCATTTTAAATGTGGAAATAATTTTCGAAAACATTCCGTACTTATCTTGTTTAGAAATGTCAAAATCCCACCATTTGGCCCAAATTTGAGGCGCTAATGAAGGAGCTTGACAGACTGATCGTACTCGATCACGTTTATAAAGCAACGCTCGGTCCGGCTAAGTGTCGGATGGGTGACCGTTAAGTGGCATTACAACTGAGCGCTTCCGTGCTTCGGAGGGCACGTCAAACCGTCGGTACCGGCTGTTGTCGTCTGATAACAGTCGTCAAGCCAAGCTACAGGCCTTACAGATGGGCAAGTCGGAGGCCTTACAGGCGGTTTGATATACTCTAACACCAGAGGTGGCCACTAATCCTCATACGATAAGTAAGAAAGAAAGCCCATATTTGAAGGGCAATGGGGAAACATTTTTAATTCAAAAATATTTCATTACGTTGTGTATTTTTACTTGAATAGTGAAAAAGGTAATTTGGTACTTACAATTATGTTATTAAGTCGTACTAAACTATTATTTTAATCAGTATTTATTGCTCAAACGCTGTACCTAGACAATTGTGATTTTAAATAATTTAATTAGGATTTAATGTAAATAAATAATTAACAAGTATTATCATCATCGCAATTATGTTGTAAGTATTCTAGTCATTCGACATCACTTACTTTTTATGAATTTTATTCTTACCAAAATATTTTTTGAAAATGTCCTTAATTTTACGTTATCTGTTTGAATAAAAAGAAGATCTGCCAAAAGTAACAAATAAAATTTATATAATAACCTTAACATACTTAAAATTGAGTGCCTTCGAATTGTAAATGATTATATAATTGTAAGCAATGTTCTTGTTAAATAAACGAAAAAATTCAACTGATTATTTTTATTCGTATGTTGGCCGCGTGCTTAATGCGCGCTGACTCTGTTAAATTTAGATTTTTCGCATTCACAATGCTATTTTTATATTAAGATAAATAATATTAGAAAAAATACTAGAAAAAATCGACTCACCCGTAGCACCTCAGACGGGACTCGAACCCGCACCCTTGGGATTCCGGCTTGGGAGCGACTCGGTAGCATAATTGGTCAGTGCATTGGGCCGGAATCCCAAGGGTGCGGGTTCGAGTCCCGTCTGAGGTGCTACGGGTGAGTCGATTTTTTCTAGTATTTTTTCTAATATTATTTATCTTAACATCGTGTGTGTTCATAACAATACAACACAAATGCCATATTAAAATATTGTGTTCGCGGTGACAGCAAGCTTGCACCTGCGGCCAGCGCGCGGACTGAGTGCTTAGTGCGAGTTTTTTTACCTCATGCTCGATCGTGAGCGCGTTAGAATTTCGTATGGCGTTGATGAAGTTCATCGCGTATTCCGCCAGATGTCGGGCCACCGATCCCATACGAAATGAAGTTTACGTTAACGCGATCGAGTAATACTAAATAATATACTAGAAAAAATAGGACTCGCACCAGATCATGTTCTCGGACGGGAATCGAACCCGCGACCTTTGGATATCCGGTCCAATGCTCTGACCGCTGAGCTACCGAGTCACTGGTGAGAACGTCGAATTTCTTCTAGTATTTCAACTCTTACGCTGCAAGCCAGCGCCATCTCACCAATGTAGAAGGAATTAACCTCGACATTCAACTGAACATCTTTCCAGATATTTTTAAACAGTTGATTAAGATGAGAAAGCTATATAACTATTTGAAATTTTGAGATTTAAGCATTCACAATGCTATTTTTATATAATACTAAATAATATACTAGAAAAAATAGGACTCGCACCAGATCAATCGAGTAAGTAAAAAACTCGCACTACGCACCCAGAGCATAGTTACTAATTAGCCCGCAGGCGACTAGCCGTAGCCTAAATTCGAGGCGACACCACAGTGCTACAGCTGTGCCATTGTCGTTCCGGTATAGTGTGCCATGACCTTTACTCAGGTGGCCGAACCACTAGACCACAGAGGCGGTTGAAACATTTGAAAAATACATTAAGTAAAAATATCGAAAGCCTACTCACCGCATTTTCACCTGCTGTAGCACTTATCGTTCGACTTTTATCACTCCTTGATATTCACAGAAAACACCAGGAAATTCACAACGCAAATGTTTAGGTTTCACAACACGGCAGCGATCCAACCGATATACGGCGCTGCTCGCACAGTTCCGTCCCGAAAAGTGAGACGACGTTAGCGAGAGACATAAACAATAATAATACAAAAGTACCCTCACTGGATTAATAATTTTAAAAATATTTCTCGAGCGTTTCGTTCTATGCAAAAATGAACAAAATGCCAATATAAAACTACAAACAAAACTACATATATCAACATTAATTATTTTCCAGATGCCAAATCAACTGTTATTGTGAAAGGGTTCTAAATAGGGATGTCGATAGTAAAAAAATACCGATTTATCGATACATCATTTTTTTTAAAATATCGAAACCTATTTCGATATATCGGGAAAAATATCGATATATCGGCAAAATTTTTGAGAAAAATTTGACGGTTGAAGTTTTTAGTGTTTTAGCTTAATAATATCACTTTCTACGTAAAATCGATGACGTTAAAAATCGATATTTATTATTAACTAGTGAACCTGTGAACTTCGTATCACCTACAATTTTTACGATTATCTAAAATTGATATTCGATTATCGATTATCTAACATGAGAATTTTAAAACTAAGTTTTAATTAAGTTCAATAAATTGAAAACCAGCACCATCTATTTAATTAGTTAGTTAGTTAATGCAAAGCAACTGAAATAAAAGCAACACTACGTATGCTATTATTTCACCAAGTGCTAACCGATCTTTCTGACTAACACCTATATTTGACCACTTTATTAAAAGTCAGCTGTCAAAAGTAATCCGAAATAGCGATTCCCATACAAAATTGCCAATGTTAAATTTTCGATTATTTAGCTGTTCTTTTGGATTTTTCTTATTTTTATTGTTTCTAAAACACCCCATTACTATAGCGAACAAAAAAAAAATCAGTCGGTCATGCCATTTTTGAGTTTTAACCAGACTAACGAACCGCAATTCATTTTTATAAAACAAAAAACAAAAAAAACGGGTCGAATTGACTACCTCCCTCCTTTTGAAGTCGGTAAAAATATAAGAAGATGTTATTCAAGATATTGAAAATAACATAATTTATCTTTTTTGATACGCTTTCGATACTGGATATTATCATCGATAAGTATATCAATAAGTATATTGAAATATTAAATATCGGCCGAAAAATATCGATATGTCGATATTTTTTCGACATCCCATTTCCAAGTACTAAATGGGGGAGTTGAATAAAAATGTTCAATTAAAAAAGCGCACAGTTTATTACTGAACCACTATTCTCAATACAACTTGTTCATATTTCATAATAAGTATATCATAAAATCCAACTGCAATCTTTAAGAATATTTCGGTTCAAAAATTGTGTCGACTAAACTTTATTAGCTAGAAAATTCAATTTGTTTCTAGTGCTTTATATATATTAAAGTTTTTCTAAATAGTTTTCTATTATGTTTTAAGAAATTAATTCTAGGACTAATATTGACAAGGATTTACAATCACACTTAGGAATTAATACAATTTAAATAATGTTAATTTAAATATTTTTAAATCACAAATGTCTACGATTACTATTATGAATATAATTTTCTATATAAATACCACGACCTTAAAAAAATTGGTTTAAAAACATTATTTTGCGAACAGCACAGAAAATTACATTAAAAGGTTTAAAATATTTTTTAAATTTGGTAATTACATAACATTTTAGCACTTAATACAATCCAAATAATAATAATAATATTTGCAATAATTATTACATAATATTTACTAACTCTCTATGTATATGGCACGATTGTGTAATCCAGTAATTAATTATTCCAAAATCTTCAAATAATGTACCTACATCTAAAAAAAATACATCAAAAGCTGCGTATTTTACTATCCAAAATAAAAACATATTTATTGTTAAAATACACGATGGTAACTCTTCAGGCCATAGTTATCTAATTATTTCTTTTATTTAATTTATTTTCTAACTAGAATTCTAAATTATATTTAAGGTTACGTTAAGGGAAAAATACACTTTTTACACTTTACAATGATTTAGAATTATGCTACGCAATCCTTTATTTTTTAAATGCATTATATAATTTAGATATTAGGAATTGGCATTTTGCTAATGATATTAAATATTTTAGCACAATATTATGAATAAAATTAATTTATTCCACCTAAGATTTCCATAATCCTAACTAAATTATGGGCTTCTATAACATATTTATATATTTTTTTATATTATTTAAATATTTATGCACATTTAAAAAGTTGACCGAATATTAGTAATAAAAAACATATTTTGTGATCAAATCCTAGCTTTCTATAAGTGTTGTCAATTAATAGGAGTATGAAGCCTAACACTATATTAAATGTAGTTTTAAAAGGCATTTTTATAGAAAAGACGACATAATATTTCATAATGAATTTTAAAACTTCTAGGTATAATCTTTTTTCTGACTAATAATTTAGTACTTACGCTATTTTTTTTAAATATATTTGCGATTTCATTTATTTAGTATACTTTGAAAACAAAGTTTAATTTTTACAAAATATCTGCAATAATTTTATGTTTTTATACAAAAAATGTATATGTAACTCAAGTAAACATAGTACAATTGATTTTTCTAAGCTAATACTAAAACTTAGTCAGTGTTTAAACACTAACGTCCTTACCACAAAAGATTTTAAAACACTGTTCAACAAGTGTTGAAATTAGACACTGTTTAAGTGTTATGCCGTCTCTTTCAAACAATATTGTTAAAAAAGTGACAGCATCACTTTTAAACAGTGTCTAAGTACAAAAAAAATTAAAACACTGTTCAACAAGTGTTTTAATTTTTTTTGTGGTAAGGCCGTAACTGATTACAACTAAGTCATACCACTAAAATACTGAAATAACCTTACAGGCTACAACCAATGGGTCATTTCGGCCTTTGTTTAAATTATAGAGAGATGTGACCTACACTGATATTTTTTTCTATTTTACACCATATCTAAATAAATTAATAAATATTTGACAACATCCCAAATTGCTCCGATTCCAAAGTAAGTAGCTAAAGCACTTGTGTTATAGAAATCAGAGACAACGGTGGTACCACAAACACCCAGACCTGAGCCAATATAGAAAAGTTCGTTTTCTAAATTGACCCAACTGGGGATCGAACCCGGGACCTCGGAGATGGCGACACCTTGAAAACCGTGTACAAAGTTACTCGACCACGAAGCTTGTCAATATTTAAATAATGATTTGTATAAAAAGGGCGCATAGTGAGTCCCCTAACGCGGCCAATAAAAAAAATCATTACAAATAAATAACTATGTTTATAACTTAAACTAGTTTTTTTTTTCAGAATTTTAATAACCATAGTAATGTCGTTGTAATATTTTTTTTTGATTGGCGGCGCTAGTGGGCCCACGATGTAAACGTACCCTTTATAAACCTCTTTTAAAGTAAAATTTTAATAAAAATGCATTTCAATTAAATCATATTATATCACATCTCTCATTCTAACATTGTTTTTAATTAAATATTCGAGACCTTAGTAATAATTTGCTCAAATACTGAACTTATGGAATAATATAAGACAAGACTACAACAGATCAATATGGCATATATGCAATGCAAAGCTTTGGCAATATTTAAACGGAAACTAACAAAATGAAATAATATTCCGTGTTCTTAAACTAAAGTACTTAGTGAACAAAATTACTATGTAAGATCTCTAGAATACAATTGGTTTGAAATCAAAAAAACAGTAGCCATTACTAAAACTGAAAGAATATATTTGATTAGTGAACAAAATTACTACCTATGTAAGTTCTCTAGAATACAATTGGTTTAAAATTAAAAAAACACTAGCCATTTTTCAGATAAGTAAATTTATTTTCGTAAAAAAGTTTTTTTTTTAGATTCTTTTTGCAAAGTTCCGACATTTTAATTTTAATTGTATGATAAAATAACTTAGAAATGAAGTGCTATTCAATTATCTATATTTTCCTACGTTTAGACTTCTTTAGTTGACAAGAAGAGCGGGCGCAAAATAAATAAAATTATTCGTTAAATAAAATAAAACATAGGACCTACTTAAAGTTTTCTATACGGGTGAAATCGAAGTCTTTTAAACTAAGAATCTGTCCGCGATATTGATAACTTTAGGCCAAAAAATATCTTAAGGCCCCTATATAACTCAAGTGGCGCCCTCATTTTAATTAAATTTATTGCTCGCTAAGTACATTATGTATCGAAAATTCACATGTACAGATTGAAGCTAAGGTTCTATAGTTTATTTACAAATAATAACTTCATTAAAATACAGTTCGTACTACTTCAACGAACTGTACTACAACGAACAAAATTTTACGGAAACAAAATTTATAGGAGCCTTAAATCAAAGTGATCAAAATTCAAAAAAAAAAAGAAAAACAAAAGAAGTCATAAGTAAGATTACTAATGCTAAAACATGGAATGAAAAATAATTTTAAAAAATATCGTTTCTTTCATGTTTTTTAGCATTAGTTATCTTTAATTTATGACTTCCTCTGATTTTTTAGTGTTTATTTCACCTACAATTTTTAATGAGAGTTATTTAATAACTTCTTGTCCTAAAGTTATCAATATCACGGTTAGATTCTTATATAATTTAAAAGATTGCCAATAACTTAAGTAATTAATTACCACCATGTATAAAAAAAAATAACTACTTTAAAAAAAACGGTAAAAAGAACAATTTATCATTTTAACCCTTCAACGCCCGGTAAATGAGACACAATAGATATTCCATTGTTACCCGGCCGCATGCGTCCGCTTGGGCGTTGATGAATGATGAATTAAGACGATGCAATTAGACATTGATTTTAATCTCAAACAATAGTATAGTTATTGTCTGTTCACTTAGCTAACATATTTCAGCCAGATAATGATCAGTACAAGCTAGAAATATTTTTGGCCCGAGACACTTTCATTGAATACCCTTAAGATTAGCGTAATGATTACTTAAGGAGCTGACCCACCACCAGCCACCAACCACTCAGTGGTTTATGGCCCTGTGATTGCGGAGGTTAAGCAATTTCGCATGGGTCCGTCATGGGATGGGTGACCAAAAATGTATTATGTCGAGCTCCTCCGTGCTTCGGAAGGCACGTTAAGACGTCGGTCCCGGCTTAATTGCAGTCGTTAACACCCACCAATCCGCATTGGGCCCGCGTGGTGGGTATTGGGCATCCTTCTTATGCACCCATTAGAAAGACCGTACCCCAGCAGTGAGGACATTAAAAATGACTGATATTGAAATGATTACTGTAGTGGGGTAACTCGGCCATGCTGGGCCGCCAATTGCGATTTCTTAGCGGGTCTTCTGTTTAAAAGACACAGATTTTGTGCCCCCGGTAGCATAACAATCCCGAACGTCATTTTTGACAGATGAACAAAAGGTTTATTTAGGACGAGATGTAATTTTTGACATTTCAACGTGGACAATACTGCTCTGGACCTCGTCATGCAACCCATTTATTTCTGCATTCATCGCCGAGAAAAAGTAGTTACCTCACTATAGGAAAATATATTTACACTATGATATTTAGATGCTAGCGTTTTTATTTTAAGACGGATTATTTGTTAGATAGAGGATAAATGCACTACAAAAAAAGAAACAATATTTTACCATGTTTTTAACAATTAACTACAGAATTTCATTTCATTTTATTTTCACTACAATTTTGTAGCCAGAAATGAAATTATTTGTCTTGATTAAGTTATTTTTTTTTGAGAATTTGCTGATTTTAACTGATATTAACTCTGAAATGAAAAAAAATTGATTATAAATAATAACTTTTAAATAATATAGGCTTAATTTGTATTGTACACATTATTACACTAATCCGAAGCAAAACATTAAAACTGCATGTTTTATTTGACTGAGAGTAAACTAATATGGTTCACTGGTAACGTATTTTCAGATTCGGACAAAGAGATCTATTAAATTATTTCACAGTTATTTAGTGACTTCAAACCGGTCTGCATGACTTTAAGCCGTCTACCTGACGACTTTGAACCGCTTGACTTTGATGTTGACTTTGGTCCCGACAAGCTTGAGCGCGGTGGCGACGGTCATGTAGTCGGCGCCGGAGAGGTCCTTGCCGTCCACCGACACGATGAAGTCACCCTTTTGAAGGCGACCGTCGAGTTCAACCGGAGAACCGGCGATCTGAAAAGATAACAATTGAATTATAATAATATCAAAGGCGGCAATATCCACTCTATAACACACTCTACGATTTGTATGAAAATGCCGAGTTTAAGGCGCGTTTACATGACTGCGCTCACTATCCGCATTACACGCCGCAGCCGCATTCTCACTGCGGACGTGCGTGTACGAAATTCAGACGTATTTGCCATGTTCTCCGCGAATAAAAAGGCTCTTAAATCGTGTATTACTTGTACAAAAAATGGAAAGATGAAGAAAATGTAAGTGACCTTCGCCTTGCGCGATACCTCCACCACTACCTGACTCACATGGTATAGCATCGCCGAGGTAGACGCCGAGCGCGGTAGTGGGCTGCACCACGGTGAAGCCGAGCGCGCGGCTCGCCTTGCGCGATACTTCCACCACTACCTCACTCACATGGTACAGCGCGTACATACCGCATCGCCGAGGTAGACGCCGGGCGCGGTAGTGGGCTGCACCACGGTGAGGCCGAGCGCGCGGCCCGCCTTGCGCGACACCTCCACCTCCACCTCGCTGTACTGCAGCGGCTCCGGACGGAATACTGTTAGCCTCAACTGGAAACGAACAACTAGGGGTCATCGACGTCTTAATATTAATGTTTTCTCATGAGATTTGTGCTGAGACATTCTATACTCAGTAGATTAGTATTTCACATCAAGTTTTTCAGTGATACCTAGCTACTAAGAAAAACGAGCATGGCCGAAACGCCGCGGGAGGCCGTTCGTGCCTCTCCCTATACACGTATGGATTTGGCCGGAAGGCCGCGCCTCTCTTTACACACGTATAGATCTGGCCGAAAGGCCGCGGGAAGCCACGCCTCTCCCTTCACACGTATAGATTTGGCCGGAAGGCCGCGGGAGGGTCTGTACGATCCTGCAGGCCAGGCCCGTGCATGTGTAGGGTTCATAACCGTTCTCGTACAGTCGGTCAAAAAATGGTGTATCCCCTGCGGTTGATGTTCTTTTACACGTCACAAAATAACCAGGTTCATTTTATTTTGCAATAATATTTTGACTATTATTTTGACTAATTTGTTGACAGATTTTTTTTTTCCAAAGCGGCACACCACCTTTTTTGGCTGCACACGTCTAGAATTTATTAATGATGATTTTAATAAATATTCCGAACCTTAAGCGCCTTCTGCTCACAGAAGACACAGGCGCTCGTACGCCATGTCGACTGCGATAGCTATACTCACGGCGTTTCGGATCTAGCCACCGGTGATACACGTCCAGGATTATTGTATATGCGGCCTGCACGTGAACAGTATTGGGTACCTTAGGCGCCTCCCGCTCGATGGTGAGACACAGGCGCTCGTGCGCCAATTCGGCGGTGATAGCTATCCCCACGGCCGCGGCGAACCAGATCTAGTCACCGACAATACACCCCCAGGATGTATGTGCATGCGGCGTGCACGCGACACGTGAACAGTATCGTTTACTGTAGCGGCGCGATCATACCGCTACATAAGCAAATCGACGAATGACGAAGAAATGCAGGATCAGCGAAAAGTACAATATGTAAACATTACGCAGACGTCGCACTACGTCAAACTAACATCGAGGCAAAAATGTATGAAGACCTGACTCACGTTATTGAAGTTTTCTCAGCACTTCGCATAAATACAAATTCCAACATCGAATAGTCGGACCGCGGTCTCCGAGCACGGACACCTAGCTCGGCGGAAGTACTTCCCTCTTCACTGAAGATATGGCGAAAAGCATCCTGCCTCAACGTTTACCTTAGGCGCCTTCTGCTTGATGGTGAGGCACAGCCGCTCGTGCGCCATGTCGGCGGTGAGCGGCACGCCGGCCGCGTCCCGGATGTGGTCGCCGGCGCGCAGCCGCCCGTCGCGCCCCACGCAACCGCTCTTGTACACGTCCAGGATTATCGCCGATGCGCCCTGCACGTTCATTATACAATATTAGAATAAACTATATCCGGATTTACACCGTGTACACACGACAGCACGTCAGGTCAGGTTATACAGTTAAACTACGAAAACATCTTTTATTATGTAGGGCATAAAGGCGGTCTCGAGGTCGACATGTATAGTCTGAGGTGCCGTCGTGTCCTGTTTTTTATTATTTTTTTATTATTTTGAGTCTCCGATATTTTAATACATCACTGCCGCGGTCTATAATGACCGCGTTGCTGGCGAGCTGACCCGGAGACGCTTCGCGCTCGCTCGGTCGATTAGCGACGAATTGGTAAAATCATATTTTCAATTATGCATTTGGTTCTACTTAAGTTTAATTGGCCGAGCGAACGAACGTCTCCGGATCAACTTAGGCAAAAATGATTTCGTATGACCTTCCGGTGTCCGTTTGTTCTCATCTACAGTTGCCCCACCATGAGTTGATGCAAACTGTTTCCGCTACCGTAAACTATCGGATATACTGCGGTTTTTGTTTTATTTTTAAATTTTTAGAAGACTCAGAGTTCATAGTTTAAATTCAATCAAAATATTTCTGGCCAATATTCGAATAAGGTTGTGACTTGTGACTTTTTAATCATATGATCCAACTTATGACTGCGTATTTATTTATGCCATTAGCTTAATTAGTAAACATTACAAAGCCTGAAAAGTCTCCAGAAAAGAAAATTTGTTTTAAAATTTAAATCTAAAGAGAGTTCTTAAAAAAATGTTCCACTTACATTGATGAGTGTATCGCTTCCTCCCAACAAAACAATGCCCAAGGCTTCATTCGCTGAATTGATTTCTATGACCATGTCTTTGTTAGGGACTATCGCCGCTGTCGCTGGGTCTGGTGGCGGTTCAACTAAAAAATAACCATAAGTTTATTCTTCTCTCTAATTCTTAGTGTAATTCAAGATAATTATTTTTAATTTAACATATTTTTATTATATTTATCGCTACTTGAAAATTCTCTCCGAAACAGAGTCGTTTTTAAAAATGACATCATAGTTATATATAAATAAATAAATAACATATTTGACAACAACATACATTGTTCCGATTTCAAAGTAAGTAGCTAAAGCACTTGTGTTATGGAAATCAGAGACAACGGTGGTATCACAAACACCCAGACCTGAGCCAATATAGAAAATTTCGATTTCTTAATTGACCCGACCGGGGATCCAACCTGGGACCTTAGAGATGGCGACAACTTGAAAAACGGTGTACAAAGCCACTCGACCACGGAGGTCGTCAATAATTATATATTGTAATAGTTCACTTTCCATCAGTCATTAATCATCAATCAATGTTACTATCCATACAAAGTTCGACCGTTGTAAGCATCTTGTGGTACCTTTGACTTGCGAGGGCGCGGGTCGGGGCTCTGGGGGGTATTACAACCTCTTAAAACTTGCCAGGTTTGTCAATTGCTATAGTTACATCGCCTTCTCGCTGTATAGCAAATAAAAGAGACGCATTGATAGCTATTTAGAAAACTGGCAAGTTTTAAGAGGTTGTAATACGGGGTCTTGTTCCTGTAACCTTATGTACTGCTCGTACAGACTATACTTGTCTGATGTGGATGGCGTACCTTTGACGGGCGAGGGCGCGGGTCGCGGCGTGTGCGGGCGCGGGTCGGGGGTCTGGTTCCTGCTGGCCGGCCGCGACCCCGCGCCCGCCGTACTACCGCCCGCTGGAAATAACAATGGTAAAATCCTTATCTAATACATATATAAAATTCTCGTGTCGCAGTGTTTGTAACAAAACTCCTTCGAGACGGCTTGACCGATTGTTATGAAACTTTCTGTGTATATTTAGTAGGTCTGAGAATAGGATGTAAACTATTTTTCATACCCCAAAGTGATAAGGGTGTTTTAACCCAATATTTTTTTTTATTGACTACTAAAATATTCACTAGAAATAATTTATATGGCAGCAATATAAAGTAAGTTTGTTTGTTATGCCTTCACGTCTTAACTAAGTACTCAATCGATCATCATGAAATTTTGCGTACACGTAGTCACGTAGAGAAGGACATAGGGTACCTTTCAGTCAGAAAAAAATACTGTTCTCGAGGTATAGCACAAAATACCTTACACGCAGACGAAGTCGCGGGCGGCCGCTAGTACGTCAATAAATCCCTATAAGGTAGGAGAGGTAGGAGCTTGGTGGGGCTCCAGATATAGGAAGCCACTTGAAGGAAGGCCAATTGGACGATCGCCCTTTGGGCCGAGTGTCATTAGCCTATGGAACACGGGTCAACCAATGTTGGTTGGAAGTTGTATAATTATATGTAGAGTCGCTATAACAAAACTCCGTTAGCACGATGTAGGTTTCCATACTATTTCATCGTTTCCAAACCAAGTTGTACCTTAGCGCCATCTAGTCAACACGGTGATGAATCATGTCGTGCCGTGTGTGACGGTGTGTCGGCGTATGGTAGATGCTGCCACAAACCCATTACCAACCATCCGTCAACTGACCTGGCGTGACGTCATCCTTGTCCTTCATATTGGGGCTGCATACCGTCAGTACCACCACGCCCTCCGTCTGCTTCAACTTAGCTGCCGCCTGGAACAGTTACAATAATCTAGATCAGAACTTTAGGATACATTAGGAAGCAGGTCATCGGTATTTTATTCTCACTGTTTTTGCTAATGACACAAATAATTCATTAAAACATGATAAGTAATAACCTTAAAAGAGATATAAATGATTTAATTATATACAGGGTTATTTGGAAAACACCAACAACTTCGCAGCAGAAGATTACCAACGAGTTTTTCGAAAAAGACAAAAAAATACCTTCCATACAATGTCCAAACAGCTGACCGATCAATCGCATCGTCAATGTATAAATGTGAAAGTTTGCATAATATAATTTTCAATTTGACAGTTTTGGATTATACCTTTAATTGTGCTCAAAGATTCCCGAGGAATTTTGAGAATTTCCAAGCGGAAAATGTTGCAGGCAGTGGCTAGTAATTTACAGGTTATACTAACCGCATCGTAACTGCAACTTAGTAATGAATCCCTGTTCACAGCCAGAATCATGTCTCCAATCTGCAGACCCGCCTGAAAACATGCAATACAAGTGGTTTTATCAATCATTGATTGTGCTTTTGATGAAACTTTAGATACGAAAAAGGTGACTTGGATCACAGGGTTTTCCGCCAACCTATGTCATTCACTTTAATTGACAAGAAACTATGTGTAAGTAGGTATTATTACTTTATATATTTTTTTCACTAACGGCCAAATACTAAAACGAATCTTAAAGTTAAGGCCACCGTAAATTCAAAAAAGTTGTCATATTTGACAGAAACTCTATGAAACTGACAGCTTCCTTAAAATTAAGGAGACCTTAATTAAAGATTTTAGCTAAGAAGCTTTTGAGTATTCGGCCGTAAACGTTTCTGACAGCCTGAAGTGAACATTCTGCGCCTGAGCTCCTTTACCTATATTGTTTTCTCCTTTTATCAATAAGATAAGACATAAACACTAAGTTACCTGTTCAGCAGCACTGCCTTCTTGCAGGTCAGACACGAAGATGCCGCGGCCCGCTTCCGTGTGACGTCCCTCTATGATCATGATGCCAAGCCCCGATGGACCCTGGAAGTATACCACAGAGCTGAATCAAGGAGCTCGATGGCACAGACTGAATGTCCTAACTCACTAGCGCAGTGTTTCCCAATGTTGCTACGCGTACCCCCAGGGTTACCCAAGGTTGCTTCAGGGCGAATGCACAACAATCTCTTAACTAAGTTATAGATATACAAGGTGTTACAAAAATACCCCTAATGCCGAATATGGTATATAGGGACCATCAAACTGATCAACTTTTATTATGGGACCAACTCTGAAATCGCTAAAATATCAAAATGTATGAAACAGCTGATTTTTTTTTTCGCGATTTCAGAGTTGGCCCCATAGTAAAAGTTGTTCAGTTTGATGGTCTCTATATACCATATTCGGCATTAGGAGTATTTTTGTAACACCTTGTATATCTGATTTCATCAACTAATAACTATTTTAAATCACAGAAGTTCTGAGATTCTTTGTGTGTGAGAAAAAAACATCAATTTCACAGGTAAGGACCTAAATATTATTTCTTTAATGAACGATGAAACAAAGGCTACGAAATATTATTAAACTTACCTTCTTGATAGTGATGTCGCGAACTCCTTTGTAGCCTGCAAACCGATCCTCTGACTGAAACAAGCGGAAATTGCACTAATTAATTACTTTACAACCTTCGTTAACAAGCTACATTTAGACTTTCACTGCATCTATGGACTGCATAGCTTCAACCACCCCCCACAGCGCAAAGGTCCCGGGTTCGATTCTTAAAAGGGAGGTAAACTTACAGGGTGTGAGGGGAATGCTTCCGAAAAAAAGGAAGGTTTATAAAAAATAATTATTTTATAACTACAATAATTTATCACCACCTGCCCTTTTTCGGAGGCGTTCCGCCTACACCCTGTAGAATTATAATATGCTCTGGGTTTTGTAGATCATCTGAACTACTTTACCACAATTTTCTCTAATTTTGATGGCATAATAACTGTACCTTTTACTATTTGAATTATCAAAAGTCGCAAGGTCTCTCGAGAGAGGTGCAAGCAGTCAAAATCGCATATATATATTCGCACAGGTTCAAAAGACCATTAACTAAATTAAGAAAACAACACAATATCGTGGTTTACAAGGGCTTAACGCCATCTAGGGCAATTTCATGTTACTAAATTTACGTAGTACATTTCCAAACAAGAACACATAAGATCAGTACCCTTAGCACGAACATCTATCGAGAAAAAAAAGGCGCGTAAAAGTACTCGATAGAGTAATTATCTATAGAAAATTTCATTTCACTTTTCGGCGGTAGATGGCGCTGTACAAATTTCCCATACAAAATTACTCTATCGAATGTTTTTACGCGCGTTATTTTTTTCGATAGCTGTTCGTACTAAGGGTACTGATTGTACAAGCACCGTATAAATAATAACAAATTAAAAAATTGTAGCTTATTGCTCAGTGGTTCATAGTTCCGGCAGAAGAGTGCGAGTTCTATTCAACACTCCTAGATAAAAACCTCTGTAATTCTTTTACATTCAAACTGTACAATAAATGGTTTTAGTCAAACTGCTCATTTAATTTTAGTATATTTTATCAAAACTTAAGTGGCGCCCAACGTGGAACTCTAAACTTAGTTTATTTTTCTATGAAGGAAAATGTACAGTCATAAATATGTAAACAGTCTAGAACTTTGTCACTCTAAAATTTGAACTCCATTATATTACTTTTTTGAACAGAAATCTATGACAAAATTAAATGACAAGTATAACAAAGTGACAAATTACTAAACTGTATACATATTTTTAGACGTAACTGTACACTGAATAAAATTGATAAACTCATGGACCAATCCATGACCGACTTTTTGGTGTCCAAACACCAAAAAGTCGGTCATGGGATGGGTGACCAAATTTTTGTTTTTATCTCAAGGTCCTCCGTGTTTCGAAAGGCACTTTAAGCCGATTTCGGCCGCATTCGCAGTCGTTAGCACCCACCAATCCGCATTAGGCCTGCACGGTGGGTTACTGCTCATCCTCCTGATCCACCCATAAGGAAGGCCTGTGCCCCAGCAGTGGGGACATTAAAAATGGCTGATTTCGAAGAGCACATTTGACCCCTGAATATTATCCTACCTGTATTTCCATGCAGCATACGGATTATTCCCAATATTCATAAACAGAATTAAATAATGTTTTTGTTCTAACATTTGAATGTCGTTTTTTTAAAGCATAACTAGACAGTTTCAAAAATAAAAATAAACTTGTAACAATATGAGAATAATTTAAAGTCTAATAATAGCCAGTTCAGATTCAGTTAATAACAATGCAAGATTTAACACAATAATTTATTTAACAGAAACATTTAGTATGTACATTACGACAGTTGTACAAATATGTACACTCGTCTGGTTTGGACACGCGTCGCGAGTGTTTGTACAAGTAATGTCAATTTTTCAGAAACGACTGAAGTATCATTGGTCTTAATATATTGTGTCTTAGACTACTACCTACCAATATGATTAGTGGTTTGGCGCCTGGCACAGCGGTTGCGGAGGTTAAGCAACTTTCGCAAGGGTCGATCACGGGATGGGTAACCAAAAATTTATTATCTCGAGCTCTTCCATGCTTCGGAAGGTACGTTAATCCGTTGGTCCTGGCTGCATTTGCAGTCGTCAACACCCACCAATCCGCATTGGGCCCGCGTGGTGGGTATTGGGCATCCTCCTTATCCACCCATAAGGAAGGCCTGTGCCCCAACAGTGGGGACATTAAAAATGTCTGATGATCGATATAGAGCTAAGCTAAGTACCGAATAACTGGAATTGTATTATACTTATGTACTGCACACCCATCATTCATCAGTCCTTTTCAAAAGTAGCTTCTTTGATTCGTTTTAAAACTGTCGAGTTTTATGTCCAATGATGGATGGGCCAGTATCCACATCAATAATAAGATGGATGGGTATTTCAGTCCGTGGTTGGCGTGTAAACACATTACTGGAAGACAGCTGGAACACGAAATATAAAGTTTATGTGTTCCAACAGAAGTGACACTCCGTACCCGTAGCGAACAGCCATCGAAAAAAATAACGCGCGTAAAAGCATTCGATAGAGAAATTTTGTATGGGAAATTTGTACAGCGCCATCTACCGTCGAAAAGCGAAATTATTTTATCCATAGATAATTACACTGTATCCAGTACTTTTACGCATGTTTTTTTTTCTCGATAGGAGAGTGCTTAGTGCGAGTTTTTTTACCTCACGCTCGATCGTGAGCGCATTAGAACTTTGTATGGCGTTGATGAAGTTCATCGCGTATTCCGCTAGATGTCGGGCCACAAATGTTATACAAAATGATGTTTACGTTAACGCAGTCAAGTAGAAAACTCGCACTACGCACCCTGTTCGTGCTACGGGCACTGCCCCCTTACTCTGACTATCAAAAGTAACATAAAAGTAATAGCAAAAGTGATATGGCAATATACGCGATGTATAGCTCTGTCTCAACATTACTTCAATATTTCTTTAAGAGCTTAGAGTACAGCCCCTAGTCGTATTCGAAAAGGCTTTCTTCTTTTGTTTCCACTTGTTTTAAAAGTTGCTTTGCTACAGTACTGACTAGCCTGGTTCGGCCTGAGATCGCTTGTACATGATGTTTATGTGTGCGTGCATGGAAAACCGCGATTTGTTTCGGGCGGTCCTTCTATTTTCATTATATTTTTTGGCTGAAACGCGATCATTCAGAGACGCTTTTAAAGGCAATTGAGTTGAGAAAGAGGACGGATAATAAAGCTGTTAAGATCTGTTTACAAAGTTAAATGATATTTATCCAGGAAATACTGGCTTCCGTTTGCGACTTGGTCTGCATGGAATCTCATTTCCCGAGGGAATTTCGAAAGTAAATTAAAAGTGGCCACTTTTCGCAAAAAAAACTCCATTGAACTAAACGACAGGCTAGAAAATATTGTTTAAGCGATAAAAATTACTACAAAGCTTCTTCGGAACGCACTACAGAGGGATAATTAACAATTTCGTCTTTATTTAAGTACTATGTTTTTTTTTTCAATGGCGGCGCTAGTGTGCAGACTACGCGCTCTTAAGGCGACGCATTGATAAACTATTTTCGTATCGACTGTCTCGCTCAAACTCTCGTAAATTACACTTAACTATCTCACTCATGGCAAGCAGTTTTGCGACGCCAAACCGGTTTTTTTCGTTTAAATAAAAATCTATACTATATTTTTAAAAATCTAACAGAAATCCAAAAGAATGTGTTTAGATTAATCTACTAAGAAAATTTAAAGGCTTAAATTGGTCAGGTTTGTCTGTAAAATGCAATTCTCTGTTTTAAAAGAGGTTTCTTTGATATTTTTTTCTCTGTTTCTGCAACTGACAAAATGAAGTCAATGAAATAAATAATCAGGTTATTAAATATCACTTTTATATGTTTTGTAATTGATGAGAAAAATCGAGATCCCTGCCACCAAAATGTCCGATGCAGGACGTATTAAGAACTAGGAAATCCTTAAATTATATGGGAGACACCTGCACTTTCCCACCACACCCTGTGATTTGCTAACGGTACCGCCTTCGTATCATCTGTGCGTAAAAACCCTTGCTTATTGATTTTATTAATAGCCCTAAAAGTATTGATTTAGAGTTAAAGAGTGGAAGAGTATCAATTTAAAAAAAATAGATAAGGAAACAAAACTAGTTGAAACGGAAAAAACTAGTGAACCTTTTTTGATTTCACGTTGATGTCAAACGAAAAATAAAAAAAAGACTATGTAACGAGATATCTAATGTGAACAATGAGTTTCTTTAAAAAAAATAAAAATCATGTTTTGACTGTAATTAATTAGGAATTCGACTTGATTTATATTTCACATTTTTAAGATCATGTTTTGTATTAAAAGACAAACAATATCGTTTTAAGGATAGGAACGAAGAATAGATATGAAAAACATACATACAAGACACGCGCGAAAAACATAACCCTTTTCTTGCAGTCGGGTAATAAACACAATCATAAAAGGATCTTATATGGAAGAGCAGACTTCATTAATAAGGACTATTCTTAATTGTTTTTTTATTTCAATAGTACAATACCAAATAAATTATCTTAGAAAAAGTTGCTCGCTCCAAATACTTACTTTTTGTAGTCCTACTAAATAATTGAGACTGAAAATTAATGTCACTAATTAGCTGATTGACGAAACTAGAGGAAGCCGCCAAAAACTCGCGGGCAACACGCGATCTAATAGTTGCTTAGTAAGAACTTTTCATTAGAGAAATAGCTTTAAAAAAGTTAAAAAGCTTTTTATTAGACGTTTTTGATTAAAACTTATAAGCGTATCCAATGATTTTAATATTAGATACTTACTTACTTTTTAGAGGTACTCATATTTCATTTTGAACCTGTTTAAACTTGTGCGTTAAGTAAATGAATAACTAAATTTTTTGTTGGCATTTTATGAAATTAAAAATGTCTGAAATCTTGGATTACATTGCGAAAATGCTGATGTTTATTTATCTTTTATTAAAGGATGTGTCATAAAATTAAATATGTGTTTATTTTTAATTAGGTAATTAAAGTGTTCTGTCATCTGTGACGTAATGACCTCCGTGGTCGAGTGGCTCGTACACTGGTTTTCAAGGTGTCGCCACGTGTCACCATCTCTGAGACAGATGATTTGACAGTTGTGATGTGAAACACAGGTATGTCAAATCATCTGTCAAGTGAGCTACTCAGAACTTACTTTTTTATTGTGAAACAGGCCCTAGTCTTAAGATATTGTCATTAAGTAGGAATAGCGGGACCTCCTGACACTTGTGTTTTTAAACACTTAATAGGAAGGTCCCAACCAGTTGTATTGTTATCTAGTAAGACTTTATATTTAATCAATTCTTTTTCTTTATTTTTCATAAATCAAATAAATACATATTTGACAACATCACATACATTGCTCCGATTCCAAAGTAAGTAGCTAAAGCACTTGCGTTATGGAAATCAGAGACAACGGTGGTACCACAAACACCAAGACCTGAGCCAATATAGAAAATTTCGATTTCTTAATAGACCCAACCGGGGATCCAACCCGGGACCTCAGAGATGGCGACACCTTGAAAACCGGTGTACAGAGCCACTCGACCACGGAGGTCGTCCAATCAAAATAATTTAACTATCTCACCTTCCTCTTCTTGAAAGACAGCGTCCGCCGCCATATTGTCCGCAACAGTCTGTAGTGGTCCGCGTGCACCCTGCGCGGGCGCAGCTCCGTCATCACAGTCATCACTCAACTCATCACTCTTGTCATTATCACATCACTCATCAATAGTCACCACTACTCATTAGTAGTCATCACTACTCATTACTCCTCATCAATAGTCATCACTAGTGCCATCAATAACCATCAGTAATTATCAACAGTGCCATCAATATTTAATTCATCACTGTTGCCACACAATCACACCACACTTCTCTCACAAGTGTCATGAATAGTAATAGTAATCTAGTTATACACTTCTAAGACTTTCGCGCGTATAGTTCATTATAAATAAAACACTTTTTACGGATTACAGCGCGTATATTATTAATTCGGGTGTTGTTTTAGAATTATTTAGTTTGTATTTATTGGTTTTTCGAAGTCCCGACGTTTCGACACCTTTCCAGGGGCCGTGGTCACGGGAGGACTAAAGCAAAAAGGCTGCTCATATTTTTATGAAATTACCCGCTCGAAACTTTATAAAAATGTATTCAAGTTTATGAAATTATTTTATAGCTGCGTTCTGATTCTAATCATTTTTACTGAATTAAATTGAATAAAGTTAATTAGAAAACAAGATCTAGCTACTGAATCTACTACCAGTTCACAAATTGGGAGGCCTCTGAGAGAAAGAACTGGCGGAAGAAAACTCAGAGAGGTTGGATCGACCTCCCTTTTGATCCCTATCTATTTTATTTTATAGCTGTGTTCTGATTTTAAAATCAGAACACAGGTATAAAATAATTTAATAAACTTGAACACATTTTTATAAAGTTTCGAGCGGGTAATTTCATAAAAATATGAGCAGCCTTTTTGCTTTAGTCCTCCCGTGACCACGGCCCCTGGAAAGGTGTCGAAACGTCGGGAATTCTAAAAACCAATAAATACAAACTAAATAATTCTAAAACAACACCTGAATTAATAATATACACGCTTTAATCCGTAAAAAGTGTTTTATTTCTAGTAATCTAGTTGATAGTTCGATTTTATTTTTTTGTTTTCACGAATTGAAGCTTAAATTAAGTATTTTTTTATCTACAATGGGTTAGTGCTTGGCCTTCACCTCACTTGATATTAAGTAAAGATAAGGCTGAAGGTGGAAGCGCTCTACACCCGGAATCCTCACCACTGAGGAACTGGCTATCTTACCTCTAACTGCCGGAACACAACAATTTTTAGATTGTTGTTATGGCGCCAGACTTAGGTAAGCTGGTACCACCAGCTAGCCAGGCGGACTTGAAATAATCCCTACCACCAATTAAACCTACTCGGATGGGCGAACTACTAGCACGGTAATAATATTTTATTACCGTGCCACAAGAATAACGAAAATATAAAAATGTTTGAAACAGCAGATTTTTTTCGCTATTTCAGAGTTGGTCCATAGTAAAAGTTGTTCCTATTTACCATATTCAGCTTTAGGGGTTTGTAACACGTTGTATATTCTTTACGAGTCATTATCCTTTATTATACAACTGTACCCGTAGCACGAACAGCCATCGAGAAAAAACGCGCGAAAAGAAATTCTATAGAGTGATTTTGTATGGGAAGTTTGTACAGCGCCATCTACCGCCGAAAAGCGAATTGAAATTTATCATAGACAATTACTCTATCGAGCAGTTTTAAGGTTTTTTTCTCGATTGATGTTCGTTCTAGGGGTACTGACCTTAGTCCAGGTTTTATTCCGAGCCGGTTTACTTTGAGATGGATACTAACGCTAAAAGCAATCTCTTGTCATGAGTATTAAAATAAATATTCCTTTGTATTTAAATTTCTAAGCAGTCCGTTTATATTCAGCAAGGATTTTACTCCTCAAAAGAAAATTGCTTACTTATTAATATTGCGGTTTTGAAATATATTCCGTTGTTTTGTGTTTTTACTACTAATGTATAAAGTATAAATGCGAAAGTTTGTGTGTTTGTAACCTCCTCACACATAAAAGCTGAACGGGTTTGGGTTAAATTTGGTTGGCAGACAGATTAGGACTTGGATTAAGAGCGCGTAGTCTGCACACTAGCGCCGCCATTGGAAAAAATCAAAGAACCAAGAAGTGGCCATACTATTAGCAAAACTACATTAAACTAAACGACAGGCTAGAAAATATTGTTTAAGCGATTAAAAGTACCACAAACCTTCTTCGGAGTGCAATACAAAGAGATAAGTCACAATTTCGTCTATATTTAAGCACTGTGTTCTTTTTCAATGGCGGCGCTAGTGTGCAGACTACGCGCTCTTAACATACGTGGTAGAGACGACAATACTACAATAAATGAAAACATTTGTGACACTAGTTCATAGGAGTATTTTAAAACTATCAAATAATTCCTAGGAACGAAATTTTTTTTTCGAACAAACTAAATAGCACGAAAATTAATTGTACTGAAAACTAACTTTAACTGAAAAATATTTCCTGTGACTAAACTACTGGATATTTTTAATTGTTTTTTATGAGACTGCATGGGAGCGTTCTTAGCTATACGACATTTAATTTATTGTCGCATTGTCGTCTCCAGGTTGTATAGGCTACTTTTTATTCGGTTAAAGGTTCGCGGGTGAAGTCGCGGGCGGCTGCTAGTAAGAATACTTATTAAAAGATTTGTCTTATAAGTAAGATAACGCGATTAAGTTTTTTATTATTACAATCAATACAAATTATTAGAAAAGAGCTATTTGTTACCTTTCTATAAGGGATCTTACGAATTATTTTTTAAAACATATTCTTTTCTTCTTCTTTTTATGTGTAGACACACACACGTGACCGTTTTCTATTCACTAAGTTATTATTCAAAACATAAAATTTATCGAAAACTATCATTCTGAAACATATAACAATGAGATGTAAACGTGAATAATAAATCAGTTATTTTATAAAGAAAGATAAATGCTTAAATATTAACGTGAAAGACAGATGATAAATTATCGAAAAGCGGAGATGAAATACGGCTATGTTATGGCATTTAATTATAATAAAATGTCATGGTATGCAGATCTAATTTATTACACATACTACATTATTTAATTAGAAATTTGGCTTTGGCGTTTTGCTACCAATAGTGCGATTCACGTTCGTGCGAAAGATAAATGCGACGAACTGTGTGTCGAATAGTAAAAAGTAGAAAATTAATGTTACAAATGTTTAATCTATATAGTATAAGTAGGAACCTAAATAAAAAATGAATTCCCGAAATGTATGTAATTGTAAGCGCATAACTTTAGAATGACTGCAGCAAATTAGATAATTCTTTTTTTGTGGTTCAACTCCTTCCTTTGCCGTGGTACCATTAGACAGTACCATTGATGGTACGGTGGCAATTTCTTTTTGCCGTGGTACCATCAATGGTACCTTTTTGCCGTGGTACCATTGATGGTACCTTTTTGCCGTGGTACCATTAATGGTACCTTGTTGCCGTGGTACCATAAATGGTACCTTTTTGCCGTGGTACCATTAATGGTACCTTGTTGCCGTGGTACCATTAATGGTACCTTTTTGCCGTGGTACCATTAATGGTACCTTGTTGCCGTGGTAGCATTAATGGTACCTTTTTGCCGTGGTACCATTAATGGTACCTTGTTGCCGTGGTACCATTAATGGTACCTTTTTGCCGTGGTACCATTAATGGTACCTTGTTGCCGTGGTACCATTAATGGTACCTTTTTGCCGTGGTACCATTGATGGTACCTTTAATATTTACACACTCAAAAGAGTCCACTGATATCACCTTCATAATTATTTCATAGTAAATAATGAGAAAAAAAACCCAAAACTAAATATGTTTTTGATAATTTTAATTAACCCCTTGTTATCAGATATCATTAAAAACTTAAACATTTTGTTGCTAAAAAAAGTAGTTTGATGATATTCTTATCATGGCTTATCCGTAAAACACGAAGTCAGTAACATTGTTTTTCCGTAATTTAATGAAGTCCGTCAAATAAAAACCGTATAAGAGCACTAGGGTATCGTCACAGAATTAGTATAATACCTACTGACGATATCGTTTCTTATTAAATGGTAATAAAAATTGATCATCAATTAGAACAATTAGTTTGAAATATATTCTGAGAACTAGGAAGCAAGCAAGACAATATTTATTTACTTACATCAAGCCTCATGAGGATATTCTAGTTAGTAAGACATACTTCCAAGGACATACTTAAAGTTTAAAAGACCCACTTTTCCGTGCACGCACACGTAGGTACAGCTCGCGCAATACAACATGTTACAAAAATATCCCTAATGCCGAATATGGTATATAGGGACCATCAAACTGAACAACTTTTACTATATTCGGCATTAGGGGTATTTTTTTTGTAACACGTTGTATAGGTAACTTGAACCAAACCATAGACAATGAGGCTTGCGCACTAAACATTTTTGTACCTAAAATGGCTACTGCGCAAGTCACGTGGTACTAAAATTTGGGTCAAGTTATTTTGCGCGAGCTGTACAGGCAATTTTAGGTCATTATCAGGCTATTAACCTTAGCATGAAAACAATTAAGCGCGTAAAAACATTCGATAGAGTAATTTTGTATGGGGTAATTTGTACAGCGCCATCTACCGCCGAAAAGCGAAATGAAATTTTCCATAGCTAATTTTCTCTGTCGAGAACTATTACGCGCGTGTTTTTTTCTCGATAGATGTTCGTGCTAAGGGTATATCAGTTACCAAGGAGTTTTTAGCGCAACGAAACAAATGACTGTTACATTTTCAAATACTGCCAGAGCTAAAATGGACTAAAAAACCTACACCTTAATAAAAAAAATAAGAAATATGTTTTAACTAAATCATTTTAAATAATTTCGACGTTAATTATTGACGTTCAGATAAAATTTCACATTTTTAAATATTATAATAAAAAACAGTGTAAATATTGTAGTTCTCGATAAAAGCAATACGATTAGTAAAACATCGTTCCAAAAGGCTGTATTAAAAGCTTATAATCCTATATGATCCGTATAAGCCGGTAACAGGCGGTCTAAAGCTACAACTGTCGTTAATCCTTTTATCTAGAACTATCGTAGTTATCGCCAAACATGTGTTTGTGCTGATAACATGTAGGACTTATGTTATATAGTAGGCACTTTATGATATAAAGGTTAGCCCTTGAGGTTGGCAGTGTTGAATAGGAACAACCCTTCACTCTTGACACAGGACACAGTACCCTTAGCACGAACATCTATCGAGAAAACAAAACGCGCGTAAAACTACTCGATAGAGTAATTATCTATGAAAAATTTCGTTTCGCTCTTCGGCGGTAGATGGCACTGTACAAATTTCCCTTACAAAATTACTCTATCGAATGTTTTTACGCGTGTTATTTTTTTCGATAGCTGTTCGTGCAAAGGGCACAGAGTTAAGAGTCCGGCGAACAATCAGCTTCCATACAAACATAATACCAAAATCATTTGCAAATTGAGTATAATTAACTCTTCTTGTGATGTTATTCGGATTAAGACAGTATAGGGTTCTATTAAATCAAAAATAAAAAACCAAACAAAAAATAATGCGCTTTACAGTTTTGTATGAAAAAAATGTAACAGTTACAATGATGAAATTATTAATTAATATATTTTTATAATCAAATTAAATAAGTGTTTCCAATACGATACGTACGTCCAAGGGTACCTACCATTTTTTATTTTGTTTTGGTGATTCGTAAATAATTACTTTAATAAATATTTATATCTATATATATAAAAGGGAAAATCACTCACTCACTCACTCACTCACTGATCACGAAATCCCAGAAACTACAAGTGCTAGGAGTCTCAAATTTTCCATGGGGGCTGCTTTTAGGGCGTAGGTGCTCACTAAGACGGGATTTTACGAAATTCAACCCCTAAAGGGGTGAAACAGGGTGGCAAAGTTTGTATGGGAGAACGCGATTCCTTGGCCCGATTGACTTGAAATTTGGCATACACATTCTTTCACAAAATTAATTGAACACGTGTTTCGTATATTTTTTATATTTATCTCCTAACAGGGTTAAAAAGTGGTAGAAAGCTACTTTTGGGGTGATTGACTTTGAGGTCGGAATTGAAACTTCTTAGTGCATTTGATTGATTAATTTCATTTGTCATCTCAACGTAGTATTATATTCTCTTTGGTCATTTCCCCTGAGAGTAGGTAGAATGCATTTGATTGAATAGTACCTATGGCGTTATGCTGTCAGTGCTGACATTTTTTCCTTATTGCGTTGTAGAAAGGTGCAAAATTATTCCATATGATTATCAGATTAATTTTAAAAGATAATATTCTATCAAGTCGCCTATGCTATGACAATTAATAAAGTACAGGGACAAAGTTTAAGAGCGGCTGGTGTAGATCGGCGCAGGACCGGATAACATGACAAGAAATGTGGTAGGTATACAACATGTTACAAAAATACCCCTAATGCCGAATATGATATATTATTATAGGGACCATCAAACTGAACAACTTTTAGTATTGGGACCAACTCTCAAATCGCGAAAAAGATATCAGCTGTTTCATACATTTTGATATTTTCGATTTTACTTTATGTATGAAACAGCTGATTTTTATTTCGTGATTTCAGAGTTGGTCCCATAGTAAAAGTTGTTCAGTTCGATGGTCCCTATATACCACATTCGGCATTAGGGGTATTTTTGTAACACGTTGTATATTATAGATAAGTGTTGAATGATCGAGATTGATAATCCTGATAATGCACAACATATTTTTATTTAGAACTAGCTGCACCCGGCATTTGTATTGCAATGCTCTGTTTTTTTAGCCAGGGACCTTCTTGGTCGTAAGCAGAACAACTCTCTAAAGTTTCATCATAATCGGATCAATGGTTTAGGAGTCCCGTCGTCTGTACACTTAGATCTTTTAAGCTATAGCGGCCCACCCCGACTTCGCACGGGTACAATGTAGTTACTAATGTGGTAAGTGTGAAGTTACTACAGGATATCTATATATATAATTAAGGACACAAGTCGATTTTCATACAAACGAGGTAATTTTGAAGTCTTGGTTTTCCGCTAGGGATAGAACTAGCTGCGATCTGATGATGGCCATCCAGGGAGTGAATGGAGAAGATTCAGATTGCAATACACACCCAACTGATCTGGTCAGAATTTTCAGTTGCAAGATTTTCATACATTTTATGCTATATTCGCGGTTTTTTTAAACATATCCTTACATCTCTTAAAATGCTAGTCAGATCACTTGGGTTGTGTATAGAAATCTGGATATCCTCCATTCACTCCCTGGATGGCCATCACCAGATCACCTGTCGGTCAATCCCTGGCGGAGAAGCAATGCTTAAAAGTTACTTCGTTTGTATAAAAATCGACTGAAGTCCTTAATTATGTGGCCACCACTATATATAGATATCCTGTAGTATAGTCTAATAACTTCACACTCACCACATTAGTAACTACATTGTACCCGTGCGAAGCCGGGGCGGGCCGCTAGTTTATTAATAAATATTTCTCCTCATGTTCTTATATCACTTGAATATTTCTTAATATATAAGGTGGAACCAAATTAAGTAACAATACTCAAACAGGTGATAGTGTTACTTAAACCGTTTTTTAAGCTAATCAGTAGATTGCCAAATTAAATGAATAAGTAATTAAAATATAATTGAATAAATATTGTGTTCTACGGCCATAGCAACTGTTTAAATATAAATTAATACCATTATAGGTAACTCAACTTTTAAAAAAATTGTCAGGTCAACGCGTGTATGGAAAGTGGTCATTGTTCTTTGTACACAACCAAAACAAAAGAATGTTCTAACCTTACAATATAGCAACGGCATTCTCGGTTAAAACTTTTTTTAGCAAAATCCAAGGTTGTTTATATTAACTTTCAGTTCAGGGGTATAATAGTTTGAGCCATTTCGATAACGTCCCGAAAGAATTGAGTCAGCTAATGTAGCAATGTGTCTTCGAAGATGGTGGTAGATTTCCGTACTCGTTTGTGCGTCGACTCGTTCGACTCAAGTTATGGCGGCCATTTCTTGCATGTCACACAGCAGCCATTTTGTTACATCCCATCAGAGGGTATTGACCTCTCAAATAAGTTTTCCAAATTATCAAATATTTTTGCTGATTATGTCCTACTTATTTATATTTTTGCAAATCGTACCCGTACTTCGACGACCTCCGTGGTCGAGTGGCTTTGTACACCGGTTTTCAAGGTGTCGCCATCTCTGGTTCGATCCCCGGTTTGGTAAATTTAGAAAACGAAATTTTCTATATTAGCTCAGGTCTGGGTGTTTGTGATACCACCGTTGTCTCTGATTTCCATAACACAAGTACTTTAGCTACTTACTTTGGAAACGGAGCAATGTATTAGACGTTGTAAAAAAAAACAAAAAAAAACTTATGATCTATTACAAAAATGACCTTAAGAGTTCGCGAGGAGACGATTTTTTCTAATATAAGTAAACGTAACTTATATTATCTACAGTTTATATTATAGTGCTAGTCTAGACTGCTAGGTACCTAACTACTTATCTCGGGTTTTCTGACTTTTTGTTGTAGGTACGATATTCATATGAATCTCACCGCAAAAAGAAACAAAAAGTTTAAAAAATACGATAATAACAGATTGTTTAGATATAGGTGTGAATTTGTTTGTCTGTCACGCTTTCACGTCTAACTACTCAACCGATCATCACGTTGCAGACACGCTGTCAGGGGTACAGAAAATAACATATAAATAAATAAATATTTGACAACATCACATACATTGCTCCGATTCCAAAGTAAGTAGCTAAAGCACTCGTGTTACGAAAATCGGAAACAACGGTGGTATCACAAACATCCAGACCTGAGCCAATATAGAAAAGTTAGTTTTCTAAATTGACCCAACCGGGGTTCTAGCCCGGGACCTCAGAGACAGCGACACGGAGGTCGACTTATGATAGGTACCTTTCATTTAAAAAAAAGTACTGTTCCTGAGGGATAGAGAAATCTGTCCACGCAAACGAAGTCGCGGGCAGCCGCTAGTTCATTAGGTGTATTTAAATCGCTTACCTATAATTATGCAGGTATCTACATGATGAATCACAAACCACAACTAATTATTTTGATTTGAATATTATATTGGCACCAGAAATAACAAAACACGATTTAGGCTTCCCGCCCACGAGCGACTTTTTGTAGCTGCGATAATCGCGGCGTAAATCGCGGCGTAAATCGCGGCGTAAATCGCGGCGTAAATCGCGGCGTTTTTTTATTCTGTCTATGTATAGTAGATTATGCAATAAGGGCTTAAAGTAGTGTATTGTGTCCCGGGCGCTATTATTGAACCCCGAGTACGAGGGATTCTATAGTTAACTCCCGAGCGGAGCGAGGGAGTTAAGGCTAGAATCCTGAGTACGAGGTGTTCAAGATCGCCCATGACAAATTATACACATTAAAAAAAAATTAAGAATATTTATTGAAAATTAAAAGTTATGTTAGAAACATTACACCAATTGTGCAACGACAAAGCTACATTCTTTGGTACATTTATAGTTGGGTTAGAGTTTCTGTTTTTGTCGTCTATTCTGTAGTGGTCAGTTCGACATTCAAATAAATCCTTCTTGGTGCGCGGGTGAAAATGAATTTCGTAAAAAGTTTTCATGATAACATACAGCCTAACTCAGAATAAGATCTCATTGCACCTAAACTTTTTTGAAACCAACATCGATCAACCACGACTACAAGGGTTGCATTCCAAATTCAAATCACTTTATTCCCCATGGGAAAAATGACTTACTTTAGGAAAGGTTTGCATGACACATAATATGCCATTGACGAGCAGGTAGTATAAAAAACCCTTTGTCACTCTTGTCTGTGTCATTTCGCGGGCGATTAGTCGCTGAGCTACTTTTTGTAGCTCGTGGGCGTTTACGTATTTACGTATTTATTACGTAACTCTGTACTCGGCGACAAAAAATCGCTCAGCGATTAATCGCTCGTGGGCGGTGACGCTTAAGTATCAAAATATAAAAATAAAAGCGTGAATAAATTACACATTGGTAAAACCGTTAATAAACTAAACATAATTTCCCTTTCGGTTGATGGTTTATTTACAAAAAAATATATGATTAAGTAATCATTTAAACCTTTAATTTTGACCTATATTAGTGATTTTGCGAGTTGTACATTTGGCGTATTGTACATTTTGCAAGAGGTGTACATTTTTTTAAATGTACATTATGCTACGAAGGGACGTGATTTATGAATTAATAAGTACTACCATGGTGGTACCATGCTGTTTACTCTTTCATGCAGTTTATTTAGGAACAACTCGCTAGAAGACTTAAAAAAGTTATTTGTCAAGGTAATCCACCACCAATAATCTGTTTGTAAACCAAAGAACCCTTTTTTTACTGTACAGGGTTATTTTAGAGTCACATGACATCATTTTCATACCCTTAGCACGAACAGCTATCGAAAAAAATAACGGGCGTAAAAACATTCGATAGAGTAATTCTGTATGGGAAATTTGTACAGCGCCATCTAGCGCCGTAAAGCGGAATGAATTTCCTATAGATTAATACTCTATCGAGTACTTTTACGCGCTTTTTTTACAGGGTCCAGTACCTTTAGCACGAATTTCTTTTTTGTAATTCGAGGATGACGTTTTTGGCTTTACTCTTAGTAAATTTCATGTAGTAATTTAAGTAGTTTTAAGCTGTTGTCAACCCAAATATCCTAAATAATAAATAAATAAATGAATATCTGTCGAGAAAATACAACGTTTGTTCTACGACTTTCCGAAAAACACAAAAAAAACGATTTTTCATACAAAACTTGATCAGCTGTTCGGACGTCTGTAAAGTATGTTTGTTTGTAAAGTAGGTTTTTTTGTCTTTTTTCGGTAAAGTCGTAGAACAAACGTTGTTGTTTATGATGTTAGTAATCTAATCCTGCAAGGTTGTTGGTGTTTTACAAATAACCCTGTATAAACAAGCACTTGGCATTTCCTGAAAATTTAATGAAAATGAAAACAACGATTTCATACAAACAAAGTTAGCGTTAACTTGTTACAGTGATTTACAGTTCCATTACTTCATTAGCATGTTCAAAATAAACTTTAATTGGTTTTGAGTTCAAACCTTTAATGTGTGGTTATTGTGTGAAAAATTTTTTATACACCTAAAGGGTGATTCTCACGGTGCGCGATTCTGCACTCCGCGCCGCGCGGGTGCCGCCGGCCGCACCGTGCCCGCACCGAACCTGGGGCCCTACCGGACCCTTTCAAACCTTTTCCAACTTCGGTGGGTCTGCCGAGCTTCAACTTAAAACAGATAAATAGAAGTAAGGAGTTTCATACTGTACTATTTGCCGAAATAATTTAGAAGATATCAATGTTAATGTGACATCATGAATCGAGGTTCGCCATTTTTGCCCGATTGGGACTCGATTTATCTGTTTTAATTTGAAGCCCGGCAGACTTTCCGAAGTTTGATGCGTTAGCCGGTAGGGCCTGACCGTGAAAACGGCCTGTGCGTGGTTGTGCGCGCTTGTGCGTGAAATCGCAGAGCTACCGCTTAGCCGCGTCGTAGGATTGCCAGCTTTTTGTACAAGAATTATGAATAAGTAAGAAAATAATGAAATGTTACTTAGTTGTTTGGCACCACCGATTTCTTTGGTTTAGTAATATAATATTGGGAGTAAACAAATAATAATTGATGCTTATAAAGCCGGTTTTTGACTACTTATATAGTTTTTAAAAGTGTAGTTTGCTAATGACTCGAATATTAAATTCGAATAAGTACCCACTTATTTGAAATATTGTTTTTTTTTTATTTATTTATTTTCATTTAAAAAGATGTACCTACTTAACGGATAAATAAATTAACCAATTTAAATTATATTAATTTAAAGAACTAGATGTGTGCGGCGCGGTGCGGTGCGGAACGGTTAACAGAATCGCGCACCGTCTGATTCCACCTTTAGCTAGCCAACTTAAAGTTTACACACACGTGAAAGCAAACATTTGAAAGTCAATATTTACTGAAACAGGCAGATTGCGTTATGTTAATGAAAAACGAGTACCTAATTAAATTTAAAAGAGAATTAAGCAACGTATAGGTGTACTGTTATCTTTTTTTTTGTTATGGCAATCTACTTTCCTCTTGGAAGTAATTTTTGCCAGTGTCAAGTGTTAAATAGTTCAGTGATAGATATTGTTTAATTTTTCATTAGAATGCGGGTGCATCGCATTCCAATGCTGCTTGGAGCATTTGGCACCAACTATATCAAGACAGTTTACTCGGTTAGTTCTGCCGAGGATAAAAGTCTTCACACAAACAAGATCGCGCCTATTTCAGTTATCTCACATATTGTTCAGTTGCGTAGACACTTGTACCATATAACTGCACCAATTTTAAGACACAATTTCCACTATGAATCAATTTGAAAATAATTAAAATAGACACCAAACCGAACTCGACAAAATGGCGCCAAAAAACCGGTGTACTGTTATCTTCCTTTTTTATTTTTACGTGCAGTGTTTCTTTTTTGTAAACATAAGAAACCTCATTTATCTCGCTGTAAGTTAGTTTTTGAAATAGAAAATGTGAAACTGATAACGCTGATTATATGGTTATTATAGGTTTTATAATTGACCGAGCGAGCACGAAGCGCGAGCGAAGCGTCTCCGGGTTAGCTTGGGCAAAAATGCTTTCGTATGTCTTTCCGGTGTCCTCCAGTCTGTTCTCCTCTATAGGTCGCATTTCTCAACCGATTCTCGTGAAATTTTGTGAGCAGGTTCGATAATTGTATAGAACTTTTTGCTCTATTTAGTTTTTCAAATACTTTCAAAGTGGCGGAGATATGTAAAAAAAATATTCCGCCATTTCGAAAAATGTTCAAAAATAACACCAACCTTTTTTGTTAGCAGTGTAAAGCAAAAATTGATTTTTATTTTTAGAAGACTCAAAAGTTTATAGTTCGTAGTTTCGAAATTTTAAAATAATATGGTTTTGAAAGAACTTATGACTGCTAATATTATTTATTTGTTTTTAAACAACATACAATTTGAGCTTTTTAACGCGAGGTCTACAGCTTACGGAGCCACAGTATATACAACGTGTTACAAAAATACCCCTAATGCCGAATATGGTAGATAGGGACCATCAAACTGAACAACTTTTACTATGGGACCAACCCTGAAATCGCGAAAAAAAAATCAGCTGTTTCATACATTTTGATATTTTCAATTTTAATTTTTGTATGAAACAGCTGATTTTTTTTTTCGCGATTTCAGGGTTGGTCCCATAGTAAAAGTTGTTCAGTTTGATGGTCCCTATATACCATATTCGGCATTAGGGGTATTTTTGTAACACCTTGTATATGTATATATTTTTTATATATTTGACAACATCACATACATTGCTCCGATTCCAAATTAAGTAGGTAAAGCACTTGTGTTATGGAAATCGGAGTCAACGGTGGTATCACAAATACCCAGACCTGAGCCAATATAGAAAAGTTCGTTTTTCTAAATTGACCCAACCGGGGATCGAACCCGGGACCTCAGAGAAGACACCTTGAAAACCGGTGTACAAAGCCACTCGACCAAGGAGGTCGTCTACACAGTATAAAGAATTAATTACACTGTTTACGCAAAAGATAATTACAGTATACATGGTTAGTTATCTACTATACCAAAACGGACTGCTTAGAAAATACAAAAGAATTTAACATTTGCTAACTTTCTTAAACTTCTCTGCATAATTTGACAAAATAATAATAAAGAATAAACCAAAAACCAAACATTTTGTTTATTTGTTTAGCAATATGACGCTTTGAGACGTCAAATTGACAAAAGGAGTAAATAATTGCAAGCAATACTTTTGGTTCAAGCAAAGCAGTTCACGAAATGTAGAGTACATTTCAGAATATGGTTGATTATTGCATAGCTTCAATTGTCACTTCGCCAGAGATTTGCCGAAATTTAGTACATTTTTATTGATTTCTGGAATACTGGATCATTTATTAAAAATCTACTTGGTTATTGTGTTAGATCAAATCATAAAAAGCTATTCTTTTAGCATAAAAAATCATACAACTGCCGTTGAAAACTACCAAATCTGACGATTGGAAGTTTATTTTTTTAAGTTTTTATGGTGTTATTCAGGATTTTTTTACAGAGTAGCCAAACCATTTTTAATACTCTGTTCGGTTATTTTGTTTCTTTGTTTCTTTTTCAGTCTACAGGATTTTTTGTGAAGTAGAATTCTACATCAGCTCTTCACATTGGAAGCTCAAAAATCAATGTTTTCATGAGATCGTGAACTGGCCTCGCCTTAAGGCGGTATCCAGGCCAAAAGTGGCGCCACGGTGAGTTTTATTTAATATTGTAATTATAATACACAATTTTAATAAAACTTTTCATGGAATTTATGTTTGTATTTTTAGAAGATATCATTTCTCTCCCTAGTAGTCATTTCTTGAAGTAGATAGTATAACTGTTAAAAGTGGTAGTTTTTAGACATTTGCTATCTATCTACATCTACGAATTGTATATAAATATACCTTCTAAAAATACTAGACTATGGGTCTTAAAGAATCCACGTAAATTTTTATCAAAACCCTATTAACAATTTATTAAATAAAAACCTCTGAGGTATTGAAGGCACCTTCTAGGTATAAACTTATTTTTCGTTTAATAATAATGTAGACTGTGTCTACCTACTTGCCTCAAAATTATTTTTTTTGTTTACTGAAAAAAAACTGCGTTTTACACGACTTTCAGTTACCAAATATGAACAACCCGGATATTCTCTGTTTTGTTAACACTCACTTAACACTTCACTTGTTCACACTTAAAACACTTTTCAACTATCTGTTTTTGGATAAATATTTTTTTTAATGCAAAAACACGTCCAATTTCGCGATTAAACATAGGAGAACTACAAAAGCTAAAATGCCTGCATATGACATTACTAAATGAAAGATAACATACTCTAAAAACATACAGTACACATCAACACATGTGAAATGAAAACTCAAGCTAATTCAGGCCCTATTTTTAAAGGCATACGCCATGAATTCGTAAAACCTAACACTAAGATTTACGACTCTACAGAATGACTAGTTAAGATAAACACTGAAAACTCCATCTGGATGCTAGACTGTACTTTACTGTAATGTAAATAAAGTTCAATGTTACATAACTAAACATGTATAGGAAAATGTATGGAAACCGGTGGGACAGATACATCGTGTGCGCGAGCGAGACGGACCGATACGAGCCGACAAGGTCATTTTACACTAATAATAAACATCATAGTATATTTTTTCGTAACTTTAGAATACGATCAAGGATACATAATTATGATAAGTTAGTTATGTGTCATCAAAAAATTCAAAGTGGATTTTTTGTAAATAAATTCTTGTTTGTGATTCTCAATAAATATTTTTTATTACTGTAATCTGTCTCTCTCATCTCATCTGACCCCAAGTTCCGGGTTCGAACCCTGTCTAGTCATAAAACGGGCGTTTGGTGCAACGATCCTGCCAACTGAAATTTTATTTATGAATTTATTTATTTCATTAAAATGCAAGTTCAGAGATGTTCTCCAAAGCACATGCAAGTCACAAAAATCATTACAAAACAATACCTATGTGAAAATAATATTAAAAGACCGAGCAAACGCGAAGCGTGAGCAAAGCGTGAGCGAAGCGCCTCTGCTTCAGCTTGGGCAAAAGGCTGTCTGTACCCTTAACACGAACATCTATCGAGAAAAAAACGCGCGTAAAAGTACTCGATAGAATAATTATCAATGAAAAATGTCATTTCGCTTTTCGGCGGTAGATGGCGCTGTACAAATTTCCCATACACAATTACTCTATCGAATGCGTTATTTTTTTCGATAGCTGTTTGTGCTAAGGGTACTGTTCTCCTCTACAGGTCGCATTTCTCAACCGATTCTCGTTAAATTTTGTGAGCAGATTCGATATTTTTGTCGTGCCATTTTTCGAAATATTCCGAAAAAAAAATTTACCCATTCGAAAAAGGTTCAAAGCGCCATAGCTAGCTAAGAATAGATATACTCAAAGAATACCTAACCTACCAAAAAAGCACATAGTACTGCTTCAAAAGTATTGTCAACCTAGTGGCGACATCTATTAGATTAATTTTTAAACAACATACAATTTGAGCGAGGTTATAGCTTTATAGGTTATAGCTCACTGAACCACTAGTATACTGGTTAATATTAATAACTCTCTCAATATTCTTTGAAAATTATGTAATTACTAATGTTAAAAAACGTATATCTACTTTATGAATTAAACTAGAAAAACTGAAAAAAATATTGCAATTTTCCATGTGAGTATTTATTACGCAAGAAGCACAATTATGGGGGGGACACTTGACTCTAACAAAATTGTGCACCTTAAAGATTAATATTTCGCAAATGGATCCCTGAATCAAAAAGTAGTTTTCATAAATCTACAATGTTATCGAAAGACCTATCCACACCTTACCCACGACACCCCACACTATGGGATTGATAAGAAAAAAGTTTAACATCCCCACTTCACATACAAGGGAGGTAAAAAATATTTTTTTAAGATTTTGTTCTACCACTTTTTTGGCGTAATTAATAGACACATTCATGTTAAATTACAGTTTTCTAGTACTTAAAGCCTCTGAGCTAAGCCGCGGACAGACGGACATGACGAAACTGTAAGGGTTCCTTGTTGACTTGACTACGGAACCCTAAAGAGGGTCCTCTATTTCGTTAAAACCTTCACCAAAACAGGTAGTTTCCCTTTTCCATAAAAATCATCACATCACCTTCTTAAATTGAAGTTTTTTTATTGGTTTCCGGATTTTAATGAAGATTATTAAAGATAATTGATTTATCATCAACAAAAATAACTCACACTCTATTATCTTAATGTGTGTACTACATATTGTTATTAAATTAAACTGATTAAATAAACCTTAGTGAAATATTAAGATAAATAATATATTAGAAAAACTCGACTCACCCGTAACACCTCAGACGGGACTCGAACCCGCACCCTTGGGGTTCCGGCCCAATGCACTGACCAATTATGCTACCGAGTCGTTAGTGGGCGCGGCGAAATTTTCTAGTACTTTTAACTTCTTCGCTGCAAGCCAGCGCAATTTCATCAATGTGAGGAAATACCCCCGACATTCGAACGAAACATCTTTTCAGATGTTTGACGATCGATATGAAACAGCTATTATTAAATTGAGATTTTTTTGCATTCACAATGCTATTTTTGTATTAGGATAAATAATATATTAGAAAAAATACTAGAGAATTATTATGAAATACTTTTGAAGACTACAGTAAAGTTAAGTAAAGTAGGTAAAGTAAAAAATTTCTTAATTCAAATAAACTTAGTAATTAAGCGCTTTTCAATCGTCTATATTTTTCTACCACCCGTTCCAGACTTGTTTAACTGACAAGAAGAACAGGCGCAAGAATCTTATCAGCTTTAACAGAAATAAGTAACGATATTTACTATTTAAATTAATTATACTTAGACAAAATTGATATAGTCGGAGAACTAATGAAAAAGCCCTTATCCATTTAATTATTTACCTACTCGTAACCAAACTGTGAGTCAATTGCCCTTAATCCACCACCGAGTAATTCTATTAGCATTTTGTAGTGTCATTATTATTATTTAATTCAGTTGTTATGCTAATCACACGGCAGAAATTATACAACATGTTACAAAAATACCTCTAATGCCGATTATGGTATATAATATAGGGACCATCAAACTGATCAACTTTTACTATGGGACAAATAGCGAAATATTAAGCTTCAAAGTGCAAACTTGTTAAGAGTCGAGTGTCCCCCCAATTCAGGACAGAATGAAGTTAAAAGGAAAACTATCACTGCTAGGTAGTCTTTACAAAAAAGCTTAACAGGTTAACAAGTAATAGTCAATCAACTTACAAAACTAATTTGTATTGGAAAAGTTTTCGTAGGACAAATTTCATTAAATGGTTAGGTACTATAATTATTTAGTTAAAGTAGTCACTTGATGAAAAGTAAAAGTAAAGTAAAAAATTGCTTTATTCAAATAAACTTAGTAATTAAGCGCTTTTGATGTGTGAAACAGGAAGCAAATACAAGTTTACTAACGGACCCGATAGACGTTGTCCTGTCTTAAGTATGAATGTTGACTAATTTATTCATAATATGAATATTAATAATAGTAATATATTTGACGATAAATTGTTTTACGACCGAAGCAAAATTTATAGCCATATGGTTGTATACGGTAACTGCGGAACTCTAAACTGTGCGTAGCCCGACATGCACTTGGCCAGATTCTTATAAATATGATTGACCATCAGCCTTTCAATGTCCCTACTGTTATGCTTATGGGTGGATAAAGAGGATGGGCCATGACCCACCACGCGGGCCCAAAGCGGATTGGTGTGTGCTAACGACTGCAAATGCAGCCAGAACTAACGGCTTAACGTTCCTTCCGAAGAACGGAGGAGCTCGAGATAATAAATTTTTGGTCACCCATCCCATGACCGACCCATGCGAAAGTTGCTTAACCTCCGCAATCGCTAGTCCAGGCGCTATACCACTGCGCCTCCGAGCTCCTCGTAAATATGATTACAGCCTACTTTAATATACTAGCAATGTTATATTTAAAAACTCTTGCTAGGTTTTCGTGAGAAACGAATGACTGCTCCCCTAGCATTATGACCACCGAAACGCGACATATTACAGCGATTTATCACGTTTAACTGTCAAAAGACGATGGATTTACGCTAGCAAACGCTATATCACGCGATATTGGTCATGCTGGAATGATGACCTTATTTCTTTAGATTTCAGTAAGTTCACTTAAAAAATCTTTCACACAAATGTGTTTGTCAATCATAGTCAAACAATTTTTTTCATTATTAAACATTTGGAAAAGGGAAACGAATTTCGTAAACGCAAATGTCCGATATAAAATTATTATTATTTTTATTATTTTATGTAGAAAATTAGCGTTTCTTCTTTTTTTCTTTCTTATCCTAATCGTTTATGGTGTTTTTAACACTTTAAAAAAAAATTTAAGGAAATTTTAACAGTTCCAGGTATAAATAAAAAATAATTTATATTCTTCGCAAAAAATATTTACACTTTACATGGTAAAATAATATCAAAAGACTTACATCTTCTTCCAAGGCAACCGGAAACTGCGTGAGAGGCTTCACCGCTACATCCTCCAAAGCAGTCTTCCGCCTGAAAATAATTACAATTTAGACTTTGTCACTTTCAAAATAATTACAATTTAGACTTTGTCACTTTCAAAATAATTAAAATTTAGACTTTGTCACTTTCAAAATAATTACAATTTAGACTTTGTCACTTTCAAAATAATTACAATTTAGAATTTGTCACTTTCAAAAACAAAATGATATTTTTTTATGGAAAGAAATATTAATGAATTTGAATAATAATGTTACGCATGTCTTGAAAAAATATGCATTTATACACAAATACTGTTTGACTTTGAATTGTACTTTTCAGTATCAGTACCCTTAGCACGAACATCGAGAAAAAAAACGCGCGTAAAAGTACTCGATAGAACAATTATCTATGGAAAATTTCATTTCGCTTCTCGGCGCTAGATGGCGCTGTACAAATTTCCCATACAAAATTACTCTATCGAATGTTTTTACGCGCGTTATTTCTATCGATAGCTGTTCGTGCTAAGGGCACAGAAAATAATTATGTTGTCAGTAAACTCACTTTCAAGAGAAGTTTTTCAAACAGATTTAGTCTACCTAAATGTGTGGCAAAAAATATGTAAAGGTGATCTTAACAGAGAGCGGCTTATGTACTCCGAACCCTTTAAGATCGGTGTATCTAATGCGTACACGGACTAAGTCGCAATTCATTATTTATTCGATGTAAGATATTTTTCATAATGATGCATCCTCTAAAGATGTGTCTTCATACGATCGCATTCCCGTTCCCTTTCACTTTCATTTGACGCATGCTTCAAGGCATTCGATAGCGCACGCTGACCGTGCCTTTTCGCTTAGCGCTTTCAACAGTAACTCTACCATGAGTTGATGCAAACTGTTTCCGCTACCGTAAACTGTCGGATATACTGCTCACTGTCAATGCGAGTGAAAGAGAGAAAACGATAATTTACGGTAGCGAAAACAGTTTGCATCAACTCATGGTAGGGGCGAGGCATGCCTCAAGGCATGCAATAGCGCATGCCCTATCAAAATGGCCGACTAGTAGGTGTGCCAATTACATGCTCTTTGTATAGCAGAAAGTTTCTTTCTTTGTATAGCACGGTTTGGAGGCAATCAAGATTGCATGCGTTTGACTCAACTTGACTTGAAAGTTGAAAGGGAAAGCGCATGGCTTGAAGGCAATATTGCATGCGTTTGAAGCAAGTTGACTTGTAACTTGAAGCGACTCGGTGAAGACAGACCATTAGACGATTGACTAAGAACTCTTCAAATAAAAAAATCCTTAAAATATCCCCTACGGCTGTATCCCGTTCAGAACGCCTACCAATTATTAACAGGAGTTTATTGAAGACAATGCTGAACCCAAGCCCAAGTGCGGGAAAGGGTTTTTGAATAATTTGCGTAATTCATCATAATTTTCTATTCCACCCACAGATTTAACATACTCGTAATCCTATAGATTCTATAGGAAGTTATGTAAAGGCCATTATGTTTTATAGATGTCATTTCGGCAACAAATATTTGCAATAATGTATTTTTGTTTATTTATTTAAATAAATATCAATATTTGAAAACATCACATACATTGCTCCGATTCCAAAGTAAGTAGCTAAAGCACTAACTTGTGTTATAGAAATCAGAGACAACGGTGGTATCACAAACACCCAGACCTGAGCCAATATAGAAAAGTTCGTTTTTCTAAATTGACCCAACCAGAGATCGAACCCGGGACCTCAGAGATGGCGACACCTTGAAAACCGGTGTACAAAGCCACACGACCACGGAGGTCGTCAATTATTTATTCCTTTGGTACAGTCGAGTTCATAAATATGTAAGCACTTTTGACAGATGTTTATTACAAAGGCATAAGGTTAATGAATGGTCAAAGGTACATATTATTGAACTCGAGAGTACCTACACCAACAGCGATACACAGTCATTAGATTAACATAATATCGATTTCAAGAGTTCTACTACAAATGTGTTTGCCAATTAATTACAGTACAGGGTGGTACAGGTATACACAGCACGCTTCTAAGAATTATGCGCGGACAGTTTCATTAGAAATAAAACACTTTTTAACCGACTTCAAAAAAAGGAGGAGGTTCTATGTTCGGCTGTTTATTTGTTTTTTATTTTTTTATTTTTTATGTATGTCCACCGATTACTCGAAAACGGCTGAACCGATTGACATGATTCAAACGCCACTTTATCAGGTTTGTTCCCAAGCTGGTCCCATTTTTTTAAATTTTAAATCGGTTCAGTAGTTTTCGAGTAATCCTGAAAATACTGAATTTTTTAGGGTTACTTTTGCACGAGCTTTAACGGATCTTCAGACATAACTTCTTTGTTTATAAACCGATTTAGATAATTCTTGTATCCGTTAAAAAGTGTTTTATTTCATGTGTATTATCCACAAAATACTCATAGTGTTATAGAACTGAGTAACACAGAAATAGGCAAGAGTAGACCACGTGACCCTCGTCTTGGAATGGTGCCCCTTAATACGCCTAAAATGAATTCGCATAACAGATTTGGCATAACATAATTGTGTATAACATTGAACAGGCATAATAATAAAAAAACATATCACTTATTGCGCATAATAATGAATCCACATGATTGAAATATTTATTTAGTAGTTATACAACATGTTACAAAAATACCCCTAATGCCGAATATGGTATATAGGGACCATCAAACTGAATAACTTTTACTATGGGGCCAACTCTGAAATCGCGAAAAAAAAATCAGCTGTTCCATACATTTTGATATTTTCGATTCCCGTCTGAGAACATGATCTGGTGCGAGTCGTATTTTTTCTAGTATATTATTTGGAATTATATATTAGTTATTATATTACGCATAAATAAAAAATATGCGTTATAACGTTATGCCAATTTGAATAAGAAGTATTACGTTATACGAATTAATATAGACTCCTTGGAATGCTATACCGGGGCAGTATATTATTGTACCATGCATAACAACTCCGTGGATCATAAAGCAGCGCTTTTCATTATAAAACGGTCCAAAGAGGTTATAACATCTAATACGTTCTCCAACTTGACACCGAACGTGGGATTTACGACAACGTCCTACCACAGGTGAGGCCCATATCCAGCCGTAGACTACAGTGTTGTTGTGATGATGAGTAGCACATACCTGAGGAGTATAATCTTGAAGACAGGTCCGATCAGACCCTTGATGATGGCGGACGCGTTCAGGTGGCACCTTCCGTGCAGCACAATGCCGTTCACCTGTAACAATCATGGCGTCACTTACTGAACCGAAAAAAATTTACCCCTACTTAAATGGGAAACTTTCAAAAGTTTGAAATTCGTAAGATTGTTGATTTTATTAAATTTTTAGTTCACCTTTGCGTACATTATGCGTTGATTACATAATGTCACATAAATATTTCAATTGAATTGCGCTTGGTTTTTTTAAGTAAAGGTAAAACCTCCATAACTTAGATTTAGTGAGTTTTTTTAATTTGATGAGATTGTACACAACTTCACGACTCTGGAACTCTACAGGGTTTATGGAAAGAGTAAACTTCAATCTGATAGGCCATTCGAAGTTGAAAAATTCTTTATTCAAATAAACTTGGATAACAAGTGCTTTTGAATTGTCTATATATCCCTACCACCCATTTATTAACAATATTAAAGCCTTCCTCAACATCCTGTAGCCTTCCAGACAACCAGTCGTCCGATTCCCGATATTTCCTGTCCCATTTGGCACCACCCCAACGAAACTAGTGGCACAATCACCACAACTATTTTATGGGAACGACCAAATAATTGTAGTAACATTCCGGAGTTCCTCACAGATTCCTCATACAGATTTATACAAGCTGGCATTAGTTCAAGTGCTAGGATTTACTGCTTTTTTATGTGATGCACGCGATTAATTCCTGTAGAGTGGTATAGCTCTTTTATTCTACAACTGAAACGCTTTAGGCATTCAACTAAAATATAAAATACAGCCGATAAACTTTAGCCACGCTCTCTTTTTTTATCGTGTCTAAATCTTAGATAGTCAAATTTTAATTTGCATTTGGCAGAGCAAAAAAACATAACCGAAAGTCAGGGCAAGTTTTTATGATAATATACAAAGTGTTACAAAAATACCCCTAATGCCAAATATGGTAGATAGAGACTATCAAACTGAACAACTTTTACTATGGGAACAACTTTGAAATCGCGAAAACAAATATCAGCTGTTTCATACAAAAATGAATTATGAAAATATCAAAATGTATGAAACAGCTGATTTTTATTTCGCGATTTCAGAGTTGGTCCCATAGTAAAAGTTGTTCAGTTTGATGGTCCCTATCTACCATATTCGGCATTAGCGGTATTTTTGTAACACCTTGTATACATAATATGCATAATATCAGAGTTTGGTTAATTACACCAGGCTCCACCACCATGACCACCGAAACGCTATAATATGATATAACGATTTATCGTTTTTAACTGTCAAAATATTTCTATCTTTTCTAGTATATTATTTAGTATAATGTCAAAAGACAATTACATTATTTTTTACAGTTGAGTGTCAATAAAACGCTATATCACGCAATACATACTTCGTGTTTCGGTGATCGTGCTAGCTAGGTAACAACCACCCACTTGTGGTAAATTCAAAGTCAAATAACGTTAAGATAAATAAATATTACAAAAATCGACTCACCCGTAGCACCTCAGACGGGTGAGTCGATTTTTTCTGGTATTTATTTATCGTAATATAAAAAATAGCATTGTGAAATGTAAAAAATCTAAAATCAATCAATGTTTATTCAAATAAGTTATAAAATGTAGCGCTTTTGAATAGTCAATACTTTCCTACCAAGATCAAGATTTTTTAGCTGACAAGACAAGAATAATGAACGCAAATAACTTATCGGCTTTGCCAGAAACCAGAAGTAACGAGAATTATTCACATATATACGAGTAAGCAGAGAACAAATATTTTTTTTTTAATATATTTCGTTAGTTATCCAATTCAATTCAACAGAACCAATTTTTACGTAAATAAAAATTAAGTATTTTTTTACAGTTTTAATAAGATACAAAATTAAGAGGGCGCAGTCTGCACACTTGCGCCGCCATTGGAAAAAAAATCAAAAAAATCTTAAATAAAGACGAAATTGTGAGTTATCTCTCTGTAGTGCACTCCGAAGAAGCTTTGTGGTACTTTTTATAGCTTAAACAGTATTTTCTAGCCTAAACTTAACGACAGTCTAGAAAATATTGTGTAAGTGATACCACAATGCTTCCTCGGAGTGCACTACAGAGAGATAATTCGTAATTTCTTCTTTATCTAATCATAACGTTTTTTTTTCAATGGCGGCGCTAGTGTGCAGATTACGCAGCCATTAAGGTGGTGTATCGCTCGCAATTTTAATCCAATATAAAGGGGTTAACTGAATTAACCTACATGTGTTTACCGCGCCAGGGGAACTTTATACAACCACTCATTAGAATATAATTCTAAAAATATTAGTTTATATGTAGTACTACTACATTACTAGTAGTTTATGTGTGTAGTACTACATTACTATGTATAGCCTGTAGAGGCAGGATATTTTCGCCATATATTCAGCGAAAAGGGAATTACTTCCGCCGAGCTGGGTGTCTTTGATCGGGGACCGCAGCTATTAGATGTTGGAATTTTGTATTTATGCGTAGTGCTTAGAAAACTTTGATATCGTGAGTCATGTCTCCATACATTTTGTCTTGATGTTAGCTTGACGTAGTGCGACGTCACGTCTGCGTAATGTTTACATATTGTACTTTTTCGCTGATCCTGCACTGAGAAAAATAATGGCTAACAAAGTCACAATAAAAGCTTTGCTAAAATTTTCTTGTTGTAGAAACTAAAACCTCTGTTACCACATCCAGGCTCGTTTAGTTTCCATATCAACTTTTTTATTGTTCTGGGTTTGTTGTGATAAGAACAACGCGCAACTTGTTATCATAAAAAAGTTCTTATAGTTAACAATAGTACGTTGTTTTTTTAAGAAAGTATATTTTGATGTAGTACTCAAGTCCAATCTAACAAAATAAATACTGTTATAATAATAACATGTGCATTGTTATTTTAACCATATTAACTAACTTGGTTGAGACGACAATTTGCTTGAAGTGTGCGACAAAGTTAGTATGTTAAGTTTTTATTGTAACACGAACAATAAATAATTTGTCTCTGCCAAAAAATTCAAGTAATTTTGTTGTGATGACAGGATTTTATTGTGAAGTTAAATAAATATGAAGTTAATACAATAGCAAAGTGAATCCATCAAAAGCGTTTGTTATGGAGTTCAAACGTAAGCTGTCAATCTAACAACGTACAATGTAAACTTTGTTGTGATAAAAATATTTGAGGGTATGCGGGGAGTAGCGGGGAACGAAGAACTTTGTTATAATATCTATTTGGCATTCATTTCTTTTACGGGTGTTCGTGGATACGCACGGAAAAATGAGTGTAGACTGTGTATATAAAGAATTAAGTGACTTTAGTGAAAGTTGGTGTAACTGAAAAGTTGGTAGGATTGTCATTTTGTCGTGAAAGTATCGGGAGCACCATCACTTAATGAAAATAACATTTTGTAGCTCCAAACTATAATACGTCAAATTTTAACTCCAATTACTTAGCTTACCTAAACTCTGAAATCGAAAAAATCTATTCCGATAGTATTTAATACTTATATATAAAATGAGAGCATTTGTGTGTTAAGGTTGACACCACAATATGTAATTATATTATGGTGATCCCACCACTTTCATGAAAAATTACAACCTTTTTTGTTGAATATCTTTTTCTTAAATAAATGTTTGTATATTTCACAAGAAATTTAAAAAAGCATGGGTCCCGCCATTATGGTCGTGATCCTATGTCAAATGTTTTCTGCACTGATTGTGACTATGTTGAATAAATATTTCAATTTGTCTATTTAAACTTTATTTTACTAAAAACCTTTATAATATTATTTCCCACAGATAATGGACCGCAGACGGCTACTACCGACAGTGGCGTCACTCCCTAAAATTATTAACTACTTTCTGAGAATTAATTAAAACCAAGTTCTATCTAGAAAAGCACTTAAGAATATTTAGAACCAATAGAATTATTGAAACAAGACATTTTCCAGATCTAGTGCCAAATCACACGAGACAGTGCATTACTAGAGAATTTGGTTTCAATATATTTTCAGGCAGTAGTTAATAATTTTACGGAGTGGCGCTACCGTCGCGGGAGTAGCCGTCTTAAAACTGTCACAGTAACAATTTTCCTTTGCTAGAGTAGCAAAAACAAGTTGATAAGAATACAAGGTTATTTTGTTACTGTAATGACATTAACTTAGTACTACAGCAAAGGTGAAGTTACTATCAACCTTACCTAACAAATTAAGTTTGCCGTAGCAAATATTGGCATTTGCTGTAGTTCTTAGTTAATGTCATTACAGTAACAAAATAACTTTGTATTTTTATCAACTTTTTTATGTGACGGTAGGTGCAATAACAAAGGAAAATTGTTAATCTATCAAAGTCTATCAAAGCTCAGTTGTTATCCAAAACATTTTCATATTGTTACAAGAACAGTTTATTGATTGTTGCAATAACAATATAATAATTTTGTTGGTCTAACAATCCCTACGCAGAACGTTAACGTTGTTAGTGTAACAAAAACCAGATAGCAATAAAAACGTTGTAGTGGTAACTATCCACCTTAAACGGCTCTCCCCTGTTAAAGTTTTATTGTTACACCCAACAATATTTTTCTCTCAGTGTGCATTTCTTTGTCATTCGTCAATTTGCTTATATAGCGGTATGATCTCGCCGGTACATAAACTAAGACGAGTAAGTTTATATCGTTATACAGGGTGGAAAAAAGACTTTTTTTTCAAAATGGCGCAGATATTATGTAAAAAAATATATTTCAGCCGTTTTGAAAGCGGTTCAAAAATAAAACAAACCTTTTAATTAACAGTACAAAGCAATATTTGTTTTTTTTTTAATTTTTAGAAGACTCAAAAGTTCATAGTTCAAAATCAAACAAAACATTTCTGGCCAATATTTGAAATTTGAAAATAATAAGGTTGTGGCAGAACTTATGACTGCGTATATTATTTGTTTTTAAACAACATACAATTTGAGCTACTTTCTAACGCGAGGTCTACAGCTTACGGAGCCACTAGTATCAAAATCAATTGGCATTCACATTCTACCAAAAACTAAGAAGGAATATTATCATACAGCCAAACTTTTTCTTCACGGCACTGGGTCGCAGCCCTTTCAGCCAACTTTCACGGGAATATGTGAGTATCATTCGCCATTTATTTATATTCGACGCCTCGAAATCCATCAGTCATGTTTTTCATACATTTGCCGGTTGTAGTTGGAGCAGGGCCAATATTGAGATGCCGTACTTTATTGAAAGTAGAGATGGCATGTTTATTTTCGTAGTCGATGGTATAAATATAGAAGCAACTATTGTTTTTTTTTGTTTTATTTCGAGATGTTGTAGTGTGTTTGATGATAAAAATAGAATACATTGAGATGCTTTTAATATTAGCCAAAATAACATTTTTATCATCGAAACCATAGAGCTTCGTAGTAATTCGGAAACCAATAATGATGCAAGTAGTATTAGCTTTAAGAGCTTTATTACTTTTCAGGGTTCCGAATGTAGGATTTATATCTATTCCGTGGTTTCGTACCGGAAAGGGCCAAACGGAGCCCTATGCTGTAACTCGTATGTCCGTCTGTCTGTCTGACCATTGTCAGTTACAAAACTCTAAGCAGCTTAACCGTTTAAGCTTAAGTCTTCAAATTTGCACCAAAAATGTAATATACAGCTTTGATGCAAATCTGCCAATCCAAAGCCAGGTAAATTATAAAAAATGTTTTAAAGTTGTGGGGGTATTTCCTCACATTGATGAAATTGCGCTGGCTTGCAGCGAAGAAGTTAAAAGTACTAGAAAATTTCGCCGCTCCCACTAGCGACTCGGTAGCATAATTAGTCAGTGCATTGGGCCGGAATCCCAAGGGTGCGGGTTCGAGTACCGTCTGAGGTGCTACGGGTGAGTCGATTTTTTCTAGTATTTTTTCTAATATTATTTATCTTAATATAAAACTAGCATTGTGAATGCGAAAAATCTAAATTTAAAAAAGTTATATAGCTGTTTCATCTTTATCAATTGTCAAAACATCTGGAAAGATGTTTCTTGCGAATGTGGGGGTATTTCCTCACATTGATGAAATTGCGCTGGCTTGCAACGAAGAAGTTAAAAAGTACTAGAAAATTTCGCCGCTCCCACTAGCGACTCGGTAGCATAATTGGTCAGTGCATTGGGCCGGAATCCCAAGGGTGCGGGTTCGAGTCCCGTCTGAGGTGCTACGGGTGAGTCGATTTTTCTAGTATTTTTTCTAATATTATTTATCTTGTTTTAAAGTATTTAAGAAGAGGACTCCCACACTAATGAAAGAGGACCAAAAAAAATATTTTTTATTACCGAAACGTGTGGGGTATCATTGTTTAGAGCTCGTTATGTAGACAAAGACTGTATTTTTTTAATTTTAAAAAATAATAAAAACAGCGTCTTAATACGCCGCCGGAGTCAGCATTTTTCTAAAATTTTGTTCCGAAGTATTTTTTAACTTCCCATTGACATTATGAACTTTTATTAATACGTATATTTTACCAACACCAAAATAAATACGAAATAAATTGATAAATCTAATTTTCCTTTTTTTTTATTACAAAATGTAAGTAAAGCACATCCCTAGCGACACCCAAAGGGCAAGGGCATCATAAATAAGTACTGCAGTGAGTGTTCCAGTCACCGTATTGAGATGTTATCAAATAATAGAACGCCCCTGTCAGGACGCGCGCGGGCGTGGGCGGGACAATCACATTGGGAAAGTGGAATTTATGCCTTTTCTGTTTCTGCGGATTTTGATGGATGATTTTTTTTCGTAATAAAACAGAACCCCAAGAATAAATAATAGTACAAATCTCCAAATAAGGAATTTGTACAAAAGATTACAATAAAAGGTTAATAGTAGATTAATTGAGTGATGAGGCCTGGAGTCCCGAAATACAGGATTGTCCTAGTTTAGGCTCCAGTCCATCAATTGCTTTTACTGTTACCAGGATTTTTGATTTGTATACCTAGAAAATTATGTAACTTTGGTGGAAAATAAATTATTTTTTCATTTTTCATTTCATTAATTAAATTATTGTGGGTTATTGCCCATCCTCCTCTTTCTTCCATAAAAATTGCCTGAGCAGTGGGAGACGATTAATACGCCCGTTTTTATTCAATCATGATTTTTTTCAGTACCGCAAGACACTGCGGATCCCGCATTTGCAGTCCCGCAAAAATGGTGCGGGATCCCGCATTTGCGAAAAATCTAATTAAAAGATAAATTAAAAAAATGTTTACATTAACATTATTATAAAATAAAATAATACTTTTATTCGGGTTCAAGTTTGGATCTTGCACGAGTTGCACAATGCGGATAAATATCTTTGCCAAATATTGCTACAACAAAACAAACTAAATCTCTGCCAAGAGCCGGAACATGTTAAAGTAAAATATAGAAAATATATTTTAGAGTCATTAATTTAACGCTAAAATAAATATGTCATCGAAATAATTTAAAACATGAATTTGACCTGATTCCATTCGCGAAGTTTCAGATCAACGAAAGAAACTTGCAAATATGCAATAAGCGGACAGAATGAGCGATCGCTAAAATGTTTTTCTTGGTGGGAAGGCAAAGAGATCAATGGCTTGCTGCAGCCTTGTCCGCCCACCTATTTGCAAACGCTCGAAAATCTTTTTTCGTGAGCGATGTGGCTAGAAAACTGGGGGTCTACTACGAAAAAATAATCACGATAATAGACTAGTATAGTATGAAATTATCTGTGATAATAGTTATACGATACGAGGGGCATGCCAAAAGTTTTTAGATACTCTTTACTCAATAATTTAATAAATTATACACCATCGTAGTAAACATGGAACATACTTGAATTCAATCATTTTTTTTCTTAAAAATGCTAATTTTTTGAATGGCTTGTTGGTCAGCTAGTTGTCAGTGAGTATCTTTGGTGAGCGATTTTGAAGTGCGATTCAGTCCGACTTAAAATAACTCAAATTAATGATTCGAAAAAGTGTCTATAAATATAAGCAATAAAATAGATTCCATATTCAAAATAATCACTAAATAATCAGTGTTTACGATGGTGTATAATTTGCCAGAATCAAATTATTGAGTAAACAGTATCTGAATACTTTTGGGATAGCCCTCGTATATGTCGTACGATCTATTTAATTTTGAGCCTTAATCCTGCCTTCTTATTCAAGTGGCAATCATTCTATTCATTTGTAAGCAAACGCTAACTCGACAATAAACAAATCCAAAAAAAAAATATAAGCAAGAAAATACGTAAATGTTTGTGATAGATATAATATAAGCTTGCGACAATGGGCCTGCATGATGAGTGAATGGCCCATTCTCCTTATCTACCCATAGTGAGGGTCTCCTTAGCAATGAGGGCATTAAAAATGCTGATGATGAAAAAGTTTGCCACTTAAATAGAGGTTGAGGGGAGCTAATAATATCACGAATATCACAAACATCATTCGATAATAATCGTAGTGTCACTTTCGGAATAGGTCCTCAGACTTTGTCACTTGTCAGTGTGATAATAGAAAACGTCGGAAGTTTTTCTTTGATGTTTGTGGAAAGTTCGGGAATGACGGAATGACTCATTATATCTGTGACTGAAAGCTTTCTGTGGTCACCTTTATCTTTGTTCAGTAAAATAAGTTAGTTAGAAGAACGGTAACTTTGTCCTGAAAAAACTGTTTTCCTGGTTTAGAAGTTAGTTTGATAATGCGTTACACTTAATAGCCTACAAACAGTTACTCTGAAAACATCAGTGAAATCAATGTCAATGAACAAAAAAATTAGAAATATAAAATGTTCCATTACTTCCAAAAACGCCGAAATTGATATCGACAATTTTTTGTTGTGTATTATTGTAGTAAATATTATATTATGCAATTAGTGAATAAAAGACGGATTTGATGCGAGGGAGATGAATCACGAGCAAGTCAAGTTTTAGAATTAAGTATTTTTTGCACAAGGAGGTTGTATAGTATTAAGATGGAGGTCGAATTGTGTTCTAAATTCAAAACCAAAATAGTGATTGAAAGTGCTTTTTATTCACTGTTTTCAGTGAATAAAATAAGCTTTTTAGAGGGGAATGGTATAAACTAAATTGTTACTCTTTTTCCCTGTCGTGACTATTGAGGCAAAGGAGTTATAGCCTAATTCAAGTTTGTAACAAAAGATGGCGTTGTTATAACATTTCTTCAAGTAACTCACCTCCAATATTTCATCCCCAACTTTGACCGGCGGCGACGCCTTCGCGGCCGCCCCAGCCGGGTGCAGCCCGCACACGAACACTGCCATGCGACTCCGGTCCCTATGTCCAGCGAGCGAGAGTCCAAGTCCCGCTTTAGCGGTTCGCTCCAGCTTGACTGATAGCACGCTGTCCCCCAGCGAAGCATACTTCTTGCGGATTTTGTCTGGAACAAATATATTTTTAACAGATGGCGTTGGCAGATTTATCTTTTGGACAACAGATGGCTCTTAACTTATTTAAGTTTTGTTTTTCCTGAAATTTGTGGGAAATACAAAAAGGACCACTTCGTTAGTTGATGGATCCTCCAAAGAAATATTATTCAAGAATATAAGATTAACGTTCCCTTGGCGCTTCTCAATAGGAAAGTAAAAATCTCAAACATCTATTTGCCGATGATATTTTATTATTTAAAACATGTTTGTATACTAACAACAATCACACCTTTCCAGAATATTATTTGCTTGCAATATTGTTCAAACATGGTAACAATGTTGTCGACAAGAAGGCTTGTGCACACTAACGCCTCTCGTCGCGACAATGTACGGGTCAAGTGTGCCCACGCCCTTAGGCCGGGGGTGACCACGTATTTGTGGATAAAAAGTAATTGACAGATAGGTCAACGCTTATGTGGAAAGTTATAATAATTATTTTTTATTTCAATTTTGTACGTTAATTTGGGTAAAAAACTTTGACTGGAAATTAAATTCCTGTGGCATTACCGCTGACACCTACAACAATAATACGGCAATTATGAAACGAGACCCTTTATCAGACTGGAAGACCCTAGGCATAACATTAATAACCCTATTTTGGAAATCCATAACAGACTTGACATAACGTTAATTCGCTCATGCGAAAATGAAATTGTCATCGATTAAAATATATAATAAAAAAATGTATACCAATATTTAGCAAAACCATTAAAATCCATAATTTTAAAATCCATAATTTTACAAACTATAGCTTTAAAAATCGTAACATAAAAAGTCATAACTTTAAAAATCCATAATATCAAAATACATAGCGTTAAAATATTTTAGTTTAATAGATATGAATCAATCAGAAAAAAATTAAATTAAGGAGTAGACACAAAATCATGAGCAGGGGGATCGACAGTTCAATAGGTAAGTTATGTTAGAACTGCGATCAAACGACACGTTTTTGTAAAATTTACGACCAATAGATGTCTAAAACTAATTATTTTACTAGATCAGTCTAGTAAGCTAGCCCTAGGGATTAGGGTTGCTACTCTAAAAGGGTTAGGGTTAAGGGTGGTACTCTAAAATAGAGGATTGTCCTCTATTTCGTGTAGGTGTACTCTATAATCTACGACAGCAATAGAGTACGCTAAATTATTTAAGTACCTCTTATATCTATATTAAAGACAAATATTTTATAAAAATTGTGAGAAATAACACAAAAAATATGTTTTTAATGATAAATAAGTATAAAATTTATAGATTACTTACTCTTTTTTTATGCTGCGTGCTTTATTTTTGTTCTACTTTAATGAAAAAATACTAAAACATACTATATAAATATCTACAAAAAAAATTAAATTGCAAAATTTAGTATACTTAAGTTGTGGTATCTAATCACTTCGAAAAGTTTACAAAGGATGATGTTATAACTACGAAGGAATTCTTTGCTATCCTATAGGTACACATGAAACATAATATTGAGTCCTCATAAACGCAAAAGCTTGGTGTCCCCACAGTCATATATTTGCTTGGAAAAATGCCCAGCATTCGGCCCCATAGCCGACAATTAATTTGACATGCGCGCATTCTTGGACCCCCATTAACGAAGCCTGTTATTGGACATAGACAAATATCCTGCACAGTAATATGTGTACACTAATGTATAGACAAGCCTTTCTCATCAAGGTATTTTTCTGATAAATTCAATCTTTTCTTTTTAACTTGATATCGTTCGAAAGCTGTAATAGTCAACTTACCGCTTACTTACTTTACTGTCTAATTCACTGTATAATTTTTCGTATTAGCTGAGTCAGTTAGAATTGAAAAATTTCGCGTGTTTTTGTATGAAACTCCAATTTCTTTTTATTATAATTGGCACACGGCGAATAGGAGTAATTACTCTATCGAATACATTTACGCGCGATTTTTTTCTCGATAGATGTTCGTGCTAGGGTACTGTTAGCTCTTTTTATGAATAATCATAATATTGTAGCCCCTAATTTATTTTGAACAGGATATAAAAATCATTAACTTTTTTAGTGGATCAATCTATCTAGTTTGCTTTTGCAGTACTGCACTCCACACCGCACACGCAGAAAAAACAAATATAACCGCGACTGAACCCCACTACACCCCGCACCCGTTTGCACGCCGGTGACAGCTATAGTAGTCAATAGTCAAAATTCTTTATTCAAATAAACTTAATAATTAAGCACTTTTGAATCGTATCTATATTTTCCTACCACCCGTTCCAGACTTTTTTAACTGACAAGAAAAAGAAGAAGAAGAAGAAGAAGAAGCTAATGTTAGAGGCGTCTTCGAGACCGCGGCCGTATGCAGCAAGTTGGCAAAACACGATGCAGTCACTAAAACACGTGTTTTGATACTGCTACTGCGCAGAGTCTCCAAAACAGTTAATATAATAACATACAACGTGTTACAAAAATACCCCTAATGCCGAATATGGTAGATAGGGACCATCAAACTGAACAACTTCTACTATAGGGCCAACTCTGAAATCGCGAAAAAAAATTAGCTGTTTCATACATTTTGATATTTTCGATTTTAATTTTTGTATGAAACAGCTGTTTTTTTTTCGCGATTGCAAAGTTATTCCATTAGTAAAAGTTGTTCAGTTTGATGGTCCCTATCTACCATATTCGGCATTAGGGGTATTTTTGTAACACGTTGTATATTTGCCAACATCACATACTTTGCTCCGATTCCAAAGTAAGTAGTTAAAGCACTTGTGTTACGAAAATCGGAAACAACGGTGGTATCACAAACACCCAGTCCTGAGCCAATATAGAAAAGTTCGTTTACTAAATTGACTCAGCCGGGGACCGAACCCGGGACCTCAGAGATGGCGACACCTTGAAAACTGGTGTACAAAGCCACTCGACCACGGAGGTCGTCAAACGCCATGCAACATCAATGTTATAAAAAGACTAACCGCTGATGCTAAAAGTAGCAAGTCTGCTTGGACCGCTGGAATAGATCCTGACTCAACAACGTGTTTCCGACTATCACACAAAAAAGTCGAAACTCCGAATTATGCGCCGTCAAATAGCCTAAGGGTACGAACATACCGAAGCTGTTGTCGTGGTCGCGGTCGCCCCTCGATGTCGATGCTCGCTGTTTTACATTAATAGCGATGCGGACACGTCTGTTCAGTTGCGCATCCATGTAAAACAGCATTTGAAATTTTTGAGATTTAAGCATTCACAATGCTATTTTTATATAATACTAAATAATATACTAGAAAAAATAGGACTTGCACCAGATCATGTTCTCGGACGGGAATCGAACCCGCGACCTTTGGATATCCGGTCCAATGCTCTGACCGCTGAGCTACCGAGTCACTGGTGAGAACGTCGAATTTCTTCTAGTATATCAACTCTTACGCTGCAAGCCAGCGCCATCTCACCAATGTAGAAGGAATTAACCTCGACATTCAACTGAACATCTTTCTAGATATTTTTAAACAGTTGATTAAGATGAGAAAGCTATAAAACTATTTGAAATTTTTGAGATTTAAGCATTCACAATGCTATTTTTATATAATACTAAATAATATACTAGAAAAAATAGGACTTGCACCAGATCATGTTCTCGGACGGGAATCGAACCCGCGACCTTTGGATATCCGGTCCAATGCTCTGACCGCTGAGCTACCGAGTCACTGGTGAGAACGTCGAATTTCACCTTCGGCATGTTCGTACCCTTATAATATCTGCACACTTCGCGGCAAACACAATTTCTCTCGAGATTGCGGTCCTTTAAGTCTTCCCTCTTCATAGAAAACTCGTTCAGAGACAATTTTCCTTCACGATGAGTTTGAACGAATAGAAATGTGAGCTTAGTTTTAAAGTTTACATTTTCTTTGAAGTCGATTCTTGTATTGTGACTAAGTAGTTGACTAACTTCAGGCTAACTGACGGTTAGAATGTGTTAGTAGTTTTTGTTTTATGTTGTGTAGTTTAATTTCTTTTTATTTCTCTTTATATTGGCACAATACATAAAGTTATTAATACAAGTTACTAATAAATATGACCTAAAATTTTACTATCAAATACCATCAGTGATGTAGAGTAAATATACATATTATGTACTAAGAAATAATTAGGTACACCTACCTATGATATTTTAGACATCATAATTATTATTTAATGAATGAACCGAATATGGGAAAACTGTTTCTTTGGACCATCAAACTGAACAAACAACTTTTACTATAGGACCAACTCTGAAATCGCGATTAAAAAACGGTCAAGAGCGAGTCGGACTCGCGCACCGAGGGTTCCGTCCTTTCCATCATCATTCTGAAAAGTTTACTATTTAGAGACATCGTTTTATTTTTCTGTAATCTTTACATTAACTTCTATCACATAAAATAATTTCAGATTTTTCTCTATGCAAACTTCGGAGAAAAGGGAGGGGAGTTTTCATCAAAAGTCGAAAACTATGCGGTCTAAAAATATGTTTGAGAATGTGCCAGCAGCGCTCTTTCATACGATACCCCATATGCCCTAGTAGTCTCACTTCGAATTTTTAAGGTACTAAAAGGGGGACCCTGTTGCAAAGAAATATACTTAAATATTGTTATTTCTCTCTTATTTGCAAAATAGTTGGGCAAACGTCATCTAAAACTATTTCAAATTTCAAGTTGATAGCATTAGTAGTTCTCCGAGATACCCAGCTGTGACAGACAGACAGACAGACAGACAGACTGAGTCGCGTCATAAGGGTTCCTTTTTACCATTTTGGCACGGAACGTACATGAGTTGCATTCCAAATTCAAATCACATTATTCCCATGGGAAAAATGGCTTACTTTAGGAAAGGTTTGCATGACACATAATATGCCATTGACGAGCAGGTAGTATAAAATATATAACATTATTCGTATCTATAACTTTAGAAGAGCATTGTTACTTTACTCAAGAGTGTTAGACCTTGTATTGAAGGGTTGCTTCTAGAGAACGGCTTCTTGGCGACGCGCGACGGGTTAAGGTCGAGTGTGTCGCTGTAACTCATGCTATGCAACGTGCACCATGCAGGGTTAAGGGCAAGCTGCAATAGGTTCAATTTTAAAACTATTTCACTTTTGCGCATTGATTTATTTTAGATTTTAAAATATTTATTTACTTGATACACCATCAACAATATCACATTACATTTACGCCCTTATTAATAAACGAAGAGTAAGTCTACACCTAGTTTAACCAAAAAGTTTGCTCAGGAACATAATGCTTTGAGACGTCATACATAAGGACTAATATTGCGAAACAATATTTTCTGTTAAACCAGGTGTTAACTTACTCTTTGTTTATTAATAGATTAAAGACTGCATAACTTATGAGACTGTGTGAACTGTTTTTACAGGCGTATACAACACTCAAAATTTAAACAATGGTAAAAGCAAAGTGCTAAGAGAAAATAATATTAAATTAAGTACTTTCTACATTAAAGATGCAAAATACATAGAAAATTTTGAACTAAAATGCAAACAACACCAGCCGCATAAAAGGAATGTTATTGCATTCATCGTCATTACCCACCCACGCGGGCCCAATTGGTAAGTGTAAACGACTGGAAATGCAGCTGGGACCAACGGCTTATCGTGCCTTCCGAAGCACGGAAGAACTCGAGATAATAAATTTTTGGTCACTCATTCCATGACCGACCCTTGCGAAAGTTGCTTAACATCCGCAACCGCAGGGACAGGCGCTAAACCACTGCCACTGAGCTCACGGATTACATTGCTCATATCTAGCTAATTAAAAAAAAAACCTACTCATAAATAAATAAATATATGACAACATCACATACATTGCTCCGATTCCAAAGGAAGTAGCTAAAGCACTTGTGTTATGGAAATCAGAGACAACGGTGGTATCACAAACACCCAGACCTAAGCCAATATAGAAAAGTTCGTTTTCTAAATTGACCCAACCGGGGATCGAACCCGAGAGATGGCGACACCTTGAAACCGGTGTACAAAGCCACTCGACCACGGAGGTCGTCATAAACTTATAAGCAGCGATAAGTGGCGGGGTTTCGGCACCCCGGGTCCCAGTCGGGATGTTAAAAAACTAAACTAAAATGTTGACGACGACTTGAGTGGGGCAGTGGTCAACATGCCGGTCTGCCACGCAAGAGGTTCCGGGTTCAATTCCCGGCCGGGTAGAAATTTAAATGATGAATTTTAATTTCTGTGACGGGCCTGGGTGTTACTATGTATAATTAATAAGTATATATTTATAAAGTATATAAGTAGTATATCAGTTGTCTAGCAAGCCTTGCTTAGTTTGGGGCTAGATGGCGCTGTGTGAAATTGTTCAAGTATTTATTATTATTATGTTAACCCTAAAACCACAGTCCACACCCCTAATAATAATAAACGCGTTGTTGTAAGTGTTTTTTTTTAAATGTAAAGGAGTTATGTACGAGTATAAATATAATTTCGACTGAAAAATAGCAAAAAATGTTGTGAACAACAGAATGACGTTTTAAGATTTCGAATGCTATTCAGGTCAAGAGTTTTATAAGAGTTATAGATGGAGCGATACGGCATGCATTCAAATGCATCGTTTTAAAAAACCTGGGTATTATTTTATTTTGTACATTTTTAAATCAAAAGTGTAAGATTTTTTAACGTATACAAAGCTGTGTTAAATTATTTCTTTAGACTGTTAACATCCCTATACGTCTTTGTTACGTATACGTCTTAGTACGATGTTTTATTTTAATTATATTTTAAATAGGTATCTCGTAAATTGCATAATATTAATAATCCTATTTTGATAATCCATAACAGACTTGACATGATGTTCATTCGCATAACAATAAGAATGTATAGCTTAAAAATAGATACCATTTGTTAGCATAACAAATTCAAATCCATAATTTTAAAATCCATAATTATAAAAACTATAACTTTAAAATTCATAACATGAAAAGCCATAACTATAAAAATCCATAATTTTAAAATATATTGCATTAAAAGATTTTAAGGAGAAAACGAAACCCCTATAGCCTATAAGTTATAGGATCACTTTGTTGTCCGTCTGTTTGTCAAGACCTTGGGAACGCTTGGATGTATCGACTTGAAATTAAAACCTCTAGAAATTAAATACTCTTGTCTACAGTCCCTTGAAGCTGTGAAAAAATCAAACTTCTAAGTGAACGCAAAAAAGATACAGCTGTTTACGCAGCTAAATCACTCTCAAGGGAATTAAAATTTACAGAGTACTTCCGTTGACCTAGAACTATGAAATTTGGCAAGTAATATCGTCTTATACTACAAGTACAGGGAAAAGTCTGAGAACTATAAATTTGTAATTAAATAAAAAAAAATATAGCTGGATTAATTTAAATTCCGTAATTAATCACTATTTATAAAATGTTAATTTGTACGGAACCGTCGGTGGGCGAGTCCGACTCGCACTTGTTCGGCTTTTTTTTCAGATAGGTAGGTAGCTAACACGATATCACTGTTCCACATGTCACGATTCATTATAGTAAGTTAGATATGACAGTATGCACAATTCAAATAATTTATTTTTTCGGTTAGACTTACAACATTTACGACTTGCTGACCCCATTGCAACGTTATCAAAATAAAGATACGTCTTAAAACAGATACAACTCCATCTCCTTTGACCTTGCCGCCAAGATGGCGCCTGATTCGCATAATCTTTGGCATCCAGCGAACTGCGCCATAACACGAAATGGCCACTTAAAACGCCGTGACAGCCACATATTGTCACATTATTATTGCGACGGCTTTGCTGCTATTGGGGTATTATATTATATTATACTTAATAGAGATATTATTAGTACTCTCACTTCTGACAAGTAAAATTGACCTTATCCCCTCTAGTTACTCCACTTATCTTACATTCTTGACGACTTTTTAGTGGTGCAGTGGTCAACATCGTTTACCACGCAAGCGGTCCCGGGTTCGATTCCCGACCGGGCAGGAATTTAAATTATGAAATTTGATTTCTCTGACTGGTCTAGGTAAGTAGGTGTATATTTAGTTAACAAGTATATAAGTAGTATATCAGTTGTCTAGCACCCATATTACAAGCGTTGCTTAGTTTGGGGCTAGATGGTGCTGTTAACGTTATAAAAAATTACTAAATTCAATTTTAATCCCAAATTTGTGCGCTTTTTTCTAGTTTTTCTTACATTATCTCAAAAATAAGGATATTAATGTATTTTTTTACATTTTTGAGTATTTTTCTAAATTTTTTTATTATTCTAAAACACAGCGATATTATCTACAAAACGACACCAAAATCATTTCTCTCAGTTGTATATTTCGAGAGTTATTGTTGTGAATATGACCCTTACGTAACCAATAAAATTTTCATTTTCGAAAATGGACTAAATGAAGATTACTTTGAATTTTTTTAAAGATTTTGTCGGAATACCAATGTCATAACGATAAAAGCAAAAATTTGATGAGCTTTGAATCTTATCACTTATTGAAAATTAACATTTGGTGCTTTTAAGGGTCAAAGTTTAAGCAACAATAACTCTCGGAAAACGCAACACAGCAATAATTTTGATGTTTTTTGTAGATAATATCCCTGTGTATTAGATTAATTCAAATAAATACATTAATTTTCTTAGTTTCAGAGATATGTAAGAAAAACAAAAAAAGCACACTTTCGGATTTAAATTGAATTCAGTAATTTTTATGTCGTATAAAAGTTAAAAATTTACACAAACGTCTTGTTTTTTAATTGATAGGTGGTATTATTAGCTTTCGAATGGTATTAAAACATCTAGAACCAGAGAAATTAATATTTTTCGATAGGATAATCTAAAATAAAAAGTGAAAATTGAAGTGGCGGTCATTTCAACAACAGGAATACAGGAGAGATGGACCCCAACAGGTGAGTGCTTTTGTCGATAAAATTAGGTGTATGTATACACGCCTTTAAAATTATCGCTAGTACGACAAGACCAAAGACATTATGTCGTAATTATTATATACATTAAGTAGGTATTTTGTCAATGGTTTTCGCGTGAAAGTGCAAAAGGCAGTAAGTACATTGGCGGTGAAGTTGGGATAAGTCAATCGAGCCCTTATCTCGGTTCCATTACGCGATGTAAAATCATACAGTCGAGCACTCAAGTGCTTCATAAAAATATACAAGTTTTTAAAATAAATTTTAAATATTTGACAACATCACATACATTGCTCCGATTCCAAAGTAAGTAGCTAAAGCACTTGTGTTATGGAAATCGGAAACAACGGTGGTATCACAAACACCCAGACCTGAGCCAATATAGAAAAGTTCGTTTTCTAAACTGACCCAACCGGGGATCGAACCCGGGACCTCAGATGGCGACACCTTGAAAACCGGTGCACAAAGCCACTCGACCAAGGAGGTCGTCAAAAGTTTTACATGAAATAATTATAGGAAGTTTTAAGATAGCTTCTATGGGAGCTAACAGTTTGTTAAAAAAAACCATTTGGCTGGCAAGGGGGGACACTTGACTCTAACAAAATTTTACACTTTAAAGCTGAAATTGAGACTTACAATTTAGTCACTTTTAGCGTTTTTTGCTTTTAGTTCCTGAAATTCATCACTATCATTAGCTATTTTTAACCTTTTTTTATTACTTCAGTTCTCCGTCATTTATAGACCGATTTGAAAAATCTTTTTTATTTCTATAATCAGATTGATCCCATTCTTCAATATCCCATTTGCTGGGGCAAATATCTTTATTTTGTACGTGTAAGAAATAATTACTAATTCTTAACCATAGAATAATAATAACCTTGAACGTTAGTTCCCTATAAAGCGCACTGTCAAAAGTGAGGCAAAAAATACCGAGCCAAAATGGCTTACTTTTTAGGTATTTTTTTTTTCAACGTCACAACCATTGCTCAGATCCCAAAGTAAGAAGCTAAAGCACTTGTGTTATAGATATCAAAGACAACGGTGGTATCACAAACACCCAGACCTGAGTCAATATAGAAAAGTTCTTTTTTCTAAATTGACCCAACCGGGGATCGAACCCGGGACGGGCCGGTTTTCAAGGTGTCGCTCAGAGATGGCGACACCTTGAAAACCGGCGTACAAACCACTCGACTAACGGAGGTCGTCAATTTTTATCCCTCATACGTTACCTAATCGTACCTATAAGAACGAAACAGTTCGAATTTCCCTACCTTTAGGGGATTAGTTACTATTTTATTAGATTTTAGTTACGATTAGGTAACGTATGAAGGATATAAATCTGAAAGTAAGCCATTTTGGCTCAGTATTTTTTGCCTCCTTGTCTCTTCTTCTAGGTGTTATAATTCTAAGTTCTTAAAGTTACGTAAAGTATGTCAGTAAAACCTTCTCATTTCACTCTATTTAAAATAGAGTCAGAAATACAACTTGATTTGAAATCGCTTTTCACAACGTTTATTTTGGGAACAAACGCTTATTAGAACAAAATAATGGGGTTCATTAAAAATAATTAGGTGTCCTTGAAGGACAAAAGGGTCACTTTTGGGACCAAATAAGGGAATAATGGCTGGAAGGTCTCGTGTACCTGCGCTTTACAGCTTCTTTAGACGCTACGTAAACGTGAAATCATTAATTTTTCAGCATTTAGGCACAGAAATAACTTTACAGGAGACCTTTGTTTACTAACCCTGTGATTTAGGCATTTTCGGAGCACGTTTTTGTACTTACAAAATACCAAAAGAAAATAGGGGCGCCATACAAAAGAGGTAATCTCGGAAAGGTATTTTTAAGGTAAATTCAATCTGATTTTATTTAAATTTTATATTGTTCGAAAACTGTTAGCCAACTTGTGGATTTCATATTCGCTGTAGAATTGAAAAATGTTGAATTTTGCGTATTATTGAATGAAATGAAACTCCAATTTCTTTCTATTTCAAACCATCGCACTACAAATACGAGATTTTGTATGAGTAGTAAAAATAAAATCATAAAAATTTCCTTTCAGAAATTAGCTCTTTTGTATGGAAAATCATAGAGTAACTCCTATTTTTTTTTATTTGTATATATTTGGATATTTTCATTCATTTATTTTCTGTGATTCAATTCTGTAGCATGAACAAAAATATGACTTAAAATATATACAGGATGTCTATTTAACTGTTGTCACAAAGGAAAAGAAATTAAATAATTTAAATTGTATTTTTTTGTAAGTACCATACTTCAGCATTTAGTAAAAAAAAATACACTCCTGTCTTTATCGTGTAGTTCCAAAGTATCGATTCCCAATGGTCTTGTTTCCTTTGGCGATCGTAACGCAATATTTTGCGTTCGTTATAAAGTTTTAATGGTCCCTGGGTAGTGTCGTAATACCAGACTTTACGCGACCGGAATATCTGACCCTTTGTTTGGGATAATGACTGAAAATTCAAAACTTTGATTGGCTTTAAGTTTATTTGCATGATCTAATAAAAAACAATTGTCTTTGCTCACAAATATTTGACACGAATTCAGTACCTTTGGTGGAGGTGGAAACTGTGGAATGTTCGTTGCCGATGTACTCAATTTAATGTAATACAGTATGTTAATTAATTAAAGGCAATCCTTTTAACCAGGCTCTGTTTAGGTTGAGAATAAGCCAACGGTAATTTTTTTAATTTAAAAAATATTTATTTATTTCACATTAAAAACATTAAACTTTTTCGTAATCGGTAAACACATTTACATCACCCTGTAAAATAAGTTAATGAAAATATATAATCCTCTAAACACTGTACAGCAACTATTCCCAAAGTGGTCGATATTGACCCCTTGGGGTCGAAATCGATTTCCCAGGGGTCGACATAAACGAATAATAATATTATAATAATTATAATTACACTTAATATTTGATAGGATTTTTAAAGTAGTTTGGCTATGGGGGTCTGAGGTATCAGTCCATTTTGGAAAAGGGGTCTCTTGCCCAAAATAGTTTGAGAATCCCTGCTGTACAGTATAATATTATATTTATTATTATTTTTATAAATCTTTAAAAACCGTTTAAATTAAAGCAAACATGTACCATTGGCTTTTCCAATCAACACACAGCCTGTTTTTTCTTTGTTTATAGGATTACATAATGTAGGTATGTTAATCTCTTGACTTATCGAAATATGAATCTCAGAAGTTACACCTAAATGAAGTATGTCAATCAACCACAAAATCTCAGGATTTCTCAAAAAAGTGTGAGTTTCCAAGGAGAATTCAAAAATTTTTTTTACAAAGAGAAAAAAAATGTCATTTTCTTCATATTTTTTTTCTAACAGTACTTTTGCATTCACCTGTACACCTTCCGATGCATCACAGCCTTTCAAGCAATACTGCGCACTCAATTCGTAGGGAGCGTTGAACTCAAGTTAATATAAAAATATTTGTTCAGGCTGTTACATAAAAATCTAATTTTTTCATGTAAGGATCGAAAGGGGCGGAAGGGGAGTTTAGAAAAAATCACGAAACATCATACAAAACCTCACCAAAAGTTAAAAAACATAATATTTTATGGACGACCCCTTTTTCTTTGGGAGCTCGTTTCGTGGAATGGACTAAGGATAAAAAAGACAAAACCCATGGTTGGGGTATTTCCCATTGACCTGGAATCGTGAATTTTGGAAGAAGCAAGTTCTTACAACACAAGGTATTTCTTTATTTATTACTAGCGACCGCCCGTGACTTTGTCTGCGTGGAAAGTTTTTTGCTATCCCTCGAGAACAATTATTTTTTTCGGGACGAAAGATACCCTATGTCCTTTTCTGTACCCCTGACAACGCAAAATTTCATGATGATCGGTTCAGTAGTTAAGACGTGAAGGCGTAATAAACAAACAAACGGACTTTCGGTAAGGATAGTATTTAGTAAGGATTATATTCCTTTATGTTATTTACTATAGTTATCTTAATTTTTAGTTCATACATTGGAATAGGTATAAAAAATTGTAACAACATTCGTGGATAAATAAATAAAGAAATTTTTGTGCAACTCCTTTAAAACGATCAATATAATCAACAATTTAATAGTTAAACACCAAAATAGCATCAATCTGAGATAAAGTTAGGTACACACGACGGCACCCCAGACTATACATGTTGACCTTGAGACCGCTTTTATGCCCTACGTAATAAAAGCTGTTTTCGCAGTTTAACTGTATAACTTGACGTGCTGTCGTGTGTACATCAGTCATATAAACTGACTTATACTAAAAAATCTATCACACATAAAACACCAATTCCAGGTCGGTAGATCCTAGATCCTCGATTTGGCAGCCACCACCACTGCCGACAGTGCCAAGTCCACAAGTTTAAGGTCAATCGTAAATAGATGGCGGTATTTGCCAAGGAATTTTAATTACCCGATTGGGTAAATAATATGTTTATAGAAATTCATTCATTGGACCATCTTGATCGGCTTGAGAGCATCAAGAACAGCGGGGGGCTCTAGCGGTATTGAACGGTTTCAACGTTACCTGGTTCATAAAGCTAAAATGATCATTATTTACTTAGGGGCTGACATGAGCCAACTAGCGCCGCCAGTCGATTTTATTTTATTTATTCTAAATAAGCACAATTGCTTAAAAAAGGAATCAGTCATGGTTTTGTTAATAACGTCTAATATTTATTGAATAACTTTACACAGTTTGAAAAGGCATTCAAAAATGTCTTTTTCTCGAAATGTCCATTTCTCGAAATGTCCTTTCTCAGAATGTCCTTTCTCAAAAAGTCCTTTTCTCAAAATGTCCTTTTAATATGCAATATTTTTTTAACAAATACATATTAAAGCTTTTTTAGTTTATCCTGGTTTAAGCTTCTCTGAGGATTTTATCTGATTTCCACGCGGACGAAGTCGCGGGCGGAAGCTAGTCCCTTAATAAAGTATCTTAAACTCTTAACAAAGAACTTATTTGAATGTATCAGTTGATTTCTTAAATACATGTTTTAATGTAATATGTATTTGTTTAAAAAAATATTGCATATTACAAGGACATATTGAGAAAAGGACATTTCAAGAAAAATACATTTTTGAGAAAAGGACTTTTTGAGAAAGGACATTCTGAGAAAGAACATTTCGAGAAATGGACATTAAGAGAAAGGACATTTTCAGAAAAGGACATTATGCGCCATGACGCTTCATATAAATAAAGTCTTGTATGCAACTGTACATAATTAGGTATTAAAACACACATGTGATAATATTATCGCTTTTACCAAAGTGGACACTTTTCGCAAAAAAAATCCATCAAAATAAACAAGAGGCTAGAAAATATTGTTTAAACTATAAAAAGTACCAGAAAGCTTCATCGTAGTGCACTACAGAGATATAATTCACAATTTCGTCTTTATTTAAGCAATATGATTTTTTCCAATGGCGGCGCTAGTGTGCAGACTATGTTCACTTAAGTTAAAATAAATGATTCAAGGCAAGCTTTTGTGTTCCGTAAAAATAGTCCCCAAATGGATTATAGCTCAATATTCCCTAATTCATACAATTTCCATAAGCTAAGTACTATGCGCCCATAGAGTGCGGAGTGATTTATGTGACCTCAGCATTAACCGCCTCACGCCATGCCCCCGGGAAATCATTCAGATCACCACTTCTGTACCTACCCGTATCACGAACATCTAGCTATGGAGAAAAAAACGCGCGTAAATGAACTTGATAGTTTTACGATCGATAAATTGTCTATGGGAAATTTCGTTTCGCTTTTTGGCGAGTTTGTGATGGTAGATGGCGCTGTACAGATTTCTCATACAAAAGGTGCTGGAAATCTGGATAGTTTATCGTGCTAAAGATTTGGCTCCATTCCGTAGTAGCGTTTAGGCGCATTAGGGCTAATTCTCAATATGGCAACCGACTCGCTAATGGACTACTCCTCATTTTGGCCACTTCTTATTTTGGCTAGTAAATAAATAATAAATAAATATTTGACAACATCACATACATTGCTCCGATTCCAAAGTAAGTAGCTAAAGCACTTGTGTTATGGAAATCAGAGACAACGGTGGTATCACAAACACCCAGACCTGAGTCAATATAGAAAAGTTCGTTTTTCTAAATTGACCCAACCGGGGATCGAACCCGGGACCTCAGAGATGGCGACACCTTGAAAACCGGTGTACAAAGCCACTCGACCACGGAGGTCGTCGAATAGCAATCGCTAGTAGATCTATCTATTTATAAAGGTTGGTTATTGTTAAGATTTTCCCATTAAGCCCGTAATTTTTTATAGTAGGTATATTTACCCAGTTCCAACTCAGTCTCCGCATCCTCGGATATGGTCTCCATGACCGGCGCGCATGTCTCCGCGTCGCGCGCGGGCGTGCACCGAGCACGGCCCGCGCGCCGTGCGCACTCCGCGCACGATTGCAATTTGACACCGCGCAGTCCGCGACTACTATTCTGTCACTTCGATCGACTATGTAGAAGTTCACTGTTGTTATATAGGCACCACTAGTTCACTCTACACACCATTACCATTCGACACCGCGATGTCCGTGACTGGACGCTGTCATTACTCGATCGACTATTTTGAATAGTTCACTGTGACTTCTCTGACCACCCTAACTACACGATGGACTATTTTGAATAGTTCACTGTGACTTCTCTGACCACCCTAACTACACGATGGACTATTTTGAATAGTTCACTGTGACTTCTCTCGAGCCCACCCTAACTACTCGATTGACTATTTTGAATAGTTCACTGTGACTTCTCTGACCACCCTAACTACACGATGGACTATTTTGAATAGTTCACTGTGACTTCTCTCGAGCCCACCCTAACTACTCGATTGACTATTTTGAATAGTTCACAATCACTAGGTATGTAACACACTAATATTAGGGATATACTAATAATAATAATAAAAACACTAATTCTAACTAGTTCACTGTCACTTCACACGCTTAGAAGCTGTGTAACAAAACAATAAAATTTATGTAATTCACTTTCACTTGTCTTGTTAAAAACACTAGAGCTAAGTACTAGTGATGCAACGAATACTACTTTAATGAATACGAATACGAATAATTCAACAAGGTAATGAATAATACACACTATTTTTTTTTTACTAAGATATTTAATAAATGAAATTAACTGTTGACAAAATTAAATGTTTGTTCAAAAAGCACAACATTTGTAACTTCTCAGGCATAATGCGATTTATTTTTTCTGTTCGTACATTCCCAGCGGTCGAAAATAATCTTTCTGAGACGACAGTAGAAGGCTTTAATAATACAAACAGTATAGTGCGTAGGTGCGTTCGGATACACGGTGCACAGCCAAACCGTAGTTTGGGTTGCGTTCAGATAAATAGTTTGTTTTTAATATTCGTATTCGGCGAATACGAATATTCGGTAAATATCTACTCTTTGCGAATACGAATATTCATATTCGTTGCATCACTACTAAGTACCTTATTTGCTATGGTATGTCATCATGATTTTAGTTGGTTCACTATATTCACGCAACACTAGATGTTTAGTGTCATTAACACTAATATTAATTATAGAAAAAAAAAATTGACTAAAATCATATTTAATATTCAACACATATTGAATACTATATATTCAAGTTGAGTATATTATTAGTTGACAAGTTGACTAGGTATTCAACATCTATATTAAACAAAAAAAACTTTTTTTTGTACGGTGAAATAGTGTAGTAAAGATGAAAGGTAAATAAAAACGTTTTTTTTAAACTAGAAAGAATTTCTTTTAAGTTTTTAATACCTTGCTGTTTCATTATTACCATCAAATAACTACTGAAAACATTTTTTAATATTGTTGGTTTGTGCTGCCCAGTTTTTTTGAATAAAACTTAAAATATGTTTTCATGTAGAACGTGAGCAATAACGTAGAATATAATAATGTGCAAATATTTATGTCAGACTTTTAAGTAAACTGTTCTCATAAAAACTTGATGAAAAAAAAAGATTGAAGAACAATCAAATTTAGCATAATCTTCAAATATTCATGTCAATTACTTGTAACTGGTTTGAAAAGAATTTGCATAAATATTTACCGGCGGACAGTGAGCTTCCCATACAAACGTAATAGGTACCATATCTAAATAAAAATTAATGCGATTCACAGTTTTGTATGAAAAAAGTAATAATTGGCATTTATTTTGAATTGGGTTAGTATTTTGCATTGTTTACATAATAGAACCCTAGACAAATACCGTCTTAATCCGAATAACATCACAAGAAGAGTTAATTATGCTCAAATTGACGACCTCCTTGGTCGAGTGGCTTTGTACGCCGGTTTTCAAGGCGTCGCCATCTCTGAGGTCCCGGGTTCGATCCCCGGTTGGGTCAATTTAGAAAACGAACTTTTCTATATTGGCTCAGGTCTGGGTGTTTGCGATACCACCGTTGTCTCCGATTTCCATAACACAAGTGCTTTAGCTACTTACTTTGGAATCGGAGCAATGTATGTGATGTTGTCAAATATTTATTTATTTATTTATTAAATTGCAAATCATTTTGGTATTACGTTTGTATGGGAAGCTCACTGTTCGCCGGACTCTTTTAAAGTCAATTCTAATTGTATTGTTTCGTAAAATTATTATAACCTAGTAACATGTCGTAGTTTTTGACGAAGTATCCATTAATTCATTTTTAATACGTTGATACCACAAACTAATACTTCAGTTGTGTCGTCAATAAATAATATGACACGGCTTCTGTTGGCAGAAGCGATTAGCGTCATTTAGAACCGTGTCGTGGAATTTAACATGGATACTGTTTCAGAAGTAACAAATGAAAATAAAAGTCTAAAAGTTGTTAAGTCAATTGATAATATAACGGTTGTGTTTAGAGTCGAAACAACGCAGGTTGCATACGAGAAAGGTATGCAACCTCTTTAGAAGTTACATTTCTTTTTTATTATTAACGATCGTTCGAGCATTGGACCGGATATCCAAAGGTCGCGGGTTCGATTCCCGTCCGAGAACATGATCTGGTGCGAGTCGTATTTTTTCTAGTATATTATTTGGTATTAACGATCGTTTTTTGTTTGACTACACGTGAAAATCATATAGATTTTACGGCACTAATGTAAATATGTTTCTTTAATTATTTTTCAAATTATTATATATTTTTATTCGCAAGTGTGTTGTGTTATTCAAGTATCACCGAGTACAGTTTTGAGCTGTACAGTTGTTCTTTACAACAAATAGGTAACAATTAATAAGCTAGCCGTATGATGTCCAGCCAGCGAACTAAAAACTATGGAAGTGCAAACAAATATTGCTTAAAAATAGCACCACGGGGCTAAAAAATACAACCGGCACAGCATTTAGTCGGGCCAGCCACGCGCCCGGTGACAGAGCGTTCTCACAATAATTACAGTTTCTATTTTAAAGAAAAGATTCAGAGAACAGATGCAAAGAAGACAAAAAGATGCAGAGATACGTATTATAAGTTTTAAATATTTTTTCGTTAAGGTCCACTTGCAGCAACATTTACTAAATCTCGATTTTGTTAAACCTAGACTTTACTCATACAAATATGTCAAATTTTTTAATCAACATTTAAAATTTTGACAGTTTCATAAGGGCTACATCTAGGTTTAACAAAATCGAGATTTAGTAGATGTTACTGCAAGTGGGCCTAAGTATAGAAAATATATACCTATGAGTATACGCTATTGTGCGACCAGTGTTCCGTCGCTTTGTGCTGTATAACTAAATGCCAGTACTTTTAGCCCCGCCCACTTGGTTGTCATTTTATTTTTTGAGCGGAATGCTTGTTCCATAGATTTTAGTTCGCTGTGTCCAGCAGAGTAAAATAGCGCCATTCCTCTTCACTAGGGGTGTCGTAAAAGGGGACAAATGAATACATCTATCGCCTCCGCTGATCAGAAAACTCCAATTTTCTCTTTTTAGGGTTCCGTACCAAAATGGTAAAAATGAACCCTTATGGTGCGAATCAGTCTGTCTATCTGTCTGACTGTCACAGCTGGATATCTTGAGAACTACTAATGCTATCAACTTGAAATTTGGAATAGTTTTAGATGACGTTTGCCCTACTATTTTGCAATTAAGAGAGAAATAAAAATAAATTATTTTTTTTGCATTAGGGACTGAAAGAGGTTCATAAAAGTTCGAAGAGTGAGGCTACAAGGTCATATGGGTTATCATATGAAAGAGCGCTGCTTGCACGTTCTCAACATTTTTTTTAGACCGCATAGTTTACGACTATTGATGAAAATTTTAAAAAAAATACCGTTCCTCTCTCGCCCCCCTTATCTCCGAGGATTGCATACAGAAAAATCTGAAATTATTTTATGTGATAGAAGTTTATGTAAAGATTACAGGAAAAATAAAACGATGTCTCTAAATAGTCAACTTTTTCAGAATGATGATGGAATGGACGGAACCCTCGGTGCGAGAGTCCGACTCGCTCTTGACCGTTTCTTAAGGGGAACTTTGTTTTGGGAGGTAACTTTCGTGATACAGAAAACTACTGCTTAAAACTTTTTTAGAGTAGTACACCCTAATAAAATAACCTTAAATACGGCTGTGCAACTATAAGAATGAGGTTCCAATGGCTGTCTGGTTCACAGTAGATCCTGCTCACTGTGGCATAAGTCCCAGTTTCAAATCCTGGTAGGGCATATGTTTTCTATCCGTTGATCCGTTGATGAGTCACCATTGTGACGCCCTCCATGGTCGAGTGGCTCTGTACACCGGTTTTCAAGGTATCGCCATCTCTGAGGTCCCGGGTTCGATCCCCGGTTGGGTCAATTTAGAAAACGAACTTTTCTATATTGGCTCAGGTCTGGGTGTTAGTGATACCACTGTTGTCTCCGATTTCCATAACACAAGTGCTTTAGCTACTTACTTTGGAATCGGAGCAATGTATATGATGTTGTCAAATATTTATTTATTTATGTTGTTGAGAAATATTACCTTCTTATTCGTCACATTGTATAATTCTGGTGCTCTACAAATGCAAGTCACAGAACTTGTTTCGAAGATTAGTTATTAACAATATATGCATAGTTATATCTTAACCAAAGTTTAACCGACGTGTGCCAATATAACCAATAAAATCTGCTTAACGTTCGATCGCCAAATAGCCGGCGATGCACTGCGACCCATTTATCGACAATCAAATATAGATCGCGCATACCACTCCTGCGCACGTTACGCAACGCAACGCTGTTTTGAAAACAAATAAATAAATAATTTAACGAGTCACAACAATTATTTAATCACAAACTAAGCAGTACCCTTAGCACGAATAGCAATCAAGAAAAAAACGCGCGTAAAAAAATTTGATAGTGTAATTCTGTATGGGAAAGAAGACTGGCATACCTACCTGTCCGCCATTTTAAAAAAAGTCGATTTTGGAGGCCTGTGCTAAAAGTGGTGCCAATCGATAGAATAAGTAATTACAAACAAAAAGTAATAAGTAAAAAAATCTCGTAAGTGATATACTTACCGAGATATTTGAGATTAAAGTTGAAAGTTTTTGTTTGTAATGACTTATTCTATCGATTGGCACCACTTTTATCACAGGCCTCCAAAACCGACTTTTTTCAAAATGGCGGACAGGTAGGTATGCCAAAAGCACATGATGCTCTTTTTACAGCGACATCTAACACCGCAAAGTGAAATTGAATTTCTCATACACTATTACTCTATCAAGTACTTTTTCGTCTCGATAGATGTTCGTGCGAGGAGTACTGAGCTTTTATGGGTACTAAATAACGTATAGAATACATAAAAGTAAAATAAACGTAACACGACCATGACTCGGTAACAAAATGCTTGTGCTCGTCACACTAAGATCTGCCCCTACCAGGATTCAAACCAGGGACCTTTGGCGCAGAAGGTAGGATCGCTATTGCTGCACCAAATGGCCGTTGACTGGAATTTAATTACTTCCTAATATCATAGTTATAAATGTGAAAATTAAAGTATGTTTGTTGGTTGTATGTTATTCAATAACGCAAAAACGGCTGAACGGATTTAGACAAAGCACAGAGATATAACCTAAACACTGTATACTTTTAATTCTGGTCAAAATTTTGGTATTTATCGAGTGTCCACGCGTACGAAGTCGCGGGTGGAAGCTTGTCAAATATAGATCGTGCACACCACTCCTGCGCATGTTATGCAATGCTGTTTTGAAAACAATTGTAATAAAAACCGGCCAAGTGCGAGTTGAACTCGGGCACGATGGGTTCCGTAAAAATCACGTTTGTTGTATGGGAGCCCCTCTTAAATATTTGTTTTATTTTTATTTAATTATTTACTTTCAAAGTGAATATATAACTAAATATTTTGTGAATATTTCAAGCGTCTGACTGTTGCCGTTATCAATATCAAACAAAAACCAGCAAAAAAATATCACGTTTGTTTGTATGAGAGCCCCCTTAAATATTTATTTTATTCTGTTTTTTAGTATTTGTTGTTATAACGGCAACAGAAATCATCTGTGAAAATTTCAACTGTATCACGATTCATAAGATACAGCCTGGTGACAGACGGAAAGAGAGACAGACAGACAGACGGACAGTGGAGTCTTAGTAATAGGGTTCCAGTTTTACCCTTTGGGTACGGAACCCTAAAAACGTGGGCTTGGCCGTATAACTTTGTTTATAGTTTTGCATTAAATTGATGAGTTTGTAGAATAATATCTTGAACAAACAATTTGAGAGTTTTTGAAGAATTTATAGTCTAGTCTAGTCTAGGCATTACATTGCTCCACAGTCAATATAAATAGCTATGGATAATAAATTAATAAGTAACAATAATTATTTGTATTTTCTACAAAGTTTTCATTCTGGTGCAGAAAAAGAAGAGAAGAACATGGTAGAACACTATTATTCTGCGGTAGAATTGGTTACTTCTATTTTGAGCTGCAAGTGATCTTGAGTTCATAAATAAATAATAATAAATATTTGACAACATCACATACATTGCTCCGATTCCAAAGTAAGTAGCTAAAGCACTTGTGTTATGGAAATCAGAGACAACGGTGGTATCACAAACACCCAGACCTGAGCCAATATAGAAAAGTTCGTTTTCTAAATTGACCCAACCGGGATCGAACCCGGGACCTCAGAGATGGCGACACCTTGAAAACCGGTGTACAAAGCCACTCGACCACGGAGGTCGTCATACATAAATAAGCTTTTAGACAAAGTTGGACATAGCTTTAAGGTAATGTTGCTGTAATCTTGGAAAATTTTGGCTCATATCTACTTTTTACATTATTTATGACGTGAATTCGATTAATGTATTCCTCGTCTTCCAAAAATATGACGCGAAGACTAAATGGTGAAGTTGATAAGTTTCTTGCGCTTCTTCTTGTCAGTTTAAAAAGTCTTGATTAGATGGTTAAGGGAATTAACTATTCGAAAGCGTTATTTTTGTCATTTAATTTTAGTTTTTAACCGACTTCAAAAAAGGAGGAGGTTCTATGTCATTTAATTTTAGTTTTTAACCGACTTCAAAAAAGGAGGAGGTTCTATGTTCAGCTGTTTATTTGTTTTTTTTTTATTCATCTCTAGAAACTGGCTTCTAAACTTGAAGTCAAATGCAATACCTGTTAAGTAAATACTTAAATGAATTTTGGTTGACATTCAGTTTTGTTTTGCCTTTAACTTACTTTACACTTTTGCATAAACTTCCTCTCCTTTCTTTTATATCTATCCTTATGAAGTAGTTTGTACTACTATATGAACTGACGACCTCCGTGGTCGAGTGGCTTTGTACACCGGTTTTCAAGGTGTCGCTATCTCCGAGGTCCCGGGTTCGATCCCCGGTTGGGTCAATTTAGAAAACGAACTTTTCTTTATTGGCTCAGGTCTGGGTGTTTGTGATACCACCGTTGTCTCTGATTTTCCATAACACAAGTGCTTTAGCTACTTACTTTGGAATCGGAGCAATGTATGTGATGTTGTCAAATATTTATTTATTTATGAAAGAAATATTCAAGCGGGAAAATCCTTATGAACAGTAAGGTAGTAATTCAGTTCGCTTAGCGGCGGATTTCTCATCTGTCCGCTTCGGCGACTCTTTTAGCCAATTGACCCCAATCGCATGATTGTTATTGCTTCCTTCATCGCCAAATGAAGTACCATACAATGAATTGGTCTTTTGTATAGATGAAGACTTGACATTTGTCCAGATCATCTTATGGTTGCCTGGTAGGTTAATTCTAGCGAAAAGACCGCTAACTGCATTATGTCCTTTGTGTATCATAAGTGTATTGTAAATAATGGACAATGACTTCAATTACATAGACGAGCTGTTCAAAATTAAAATTGTGTCGTAACCAACCATCGCAGCGCCGGCGCATCAACTGTTGCTCTCGGTCGCTCGCAATTGACAAAGGAGTTGCGGTGCATGCACCGAAACTTTATGAGCAATTTATAGGTATTGTACAGCCTGTCTAGTGTAGCATACACAATAGAAGTCTTTGCAAAAAATATTTTGCCAAAATAAATAAAAAACCATTTCTAGATTTGCCCTTCAGGAGTGCGAGAAAAATATTTAAAGCAATATGGAGAAAATAAATGAATTGTAAAAAACCCTTAGTGACGTCACAGCTCGGCACGACAAAAGCATACCTTTGCTCACGTTGTAGGCCACATAAAAAAATAGGTCACTCAAAATGTCACATTGTTTGACAGTGTGGTGGTGGTGACAGTTAGGCACCGTGTGGCAATGACATCACTACATAGAGCCTAAGAGCTACGTCACTTCCGGAAAAAAAATAATCTTTAAAAACATTTTTATTTTAGCAATGAAAATAAACTAAACAAAAACTTTAATGTATATATTTAATAAATAGGGCTTGTTTTTGTCATATTGTCCATTATACAGTTATTCCATCTCACGAAGACTATTTTGCTATGAATTTGTTAGGCGTGCACACACATCCAAATCTGTTCAGGCATTTATAAGTTATGGTGGAATAAAGAAACTCACATACATACAAACAAACATAAATGAATCCTGAACACAATACACTCTTCTTTTTTGAGCATTCGTGTCAAAAGAAATTGGTTTCCAATAATAATCTATTCAATTTGTTATTTAAAAAAAAGCTTTTAGCTGAATGCGAAAAGTTCATTCGTCCAATAGATCAATACTTCGATTTTATTACTTTTTGACGTCAATAGGATTTTAAAATCTCTTTTACTTTGATCGTCTATTCGTTCGTGCGTTCAATGTACAGCATTACCTATTTTTCATCATACTTACTTAATTTCAATCATTTTTTGTATTTGTAGATACTGTGGAAAATCACAGCAATAATTTAGCCCGAAAATAAGCAAAGTAAAGTAGGTACAGTCACGTCTAAAAATATGTATACAGTTTATAACTTTGTCACTTTGTTGTAGTCGTCATTTGTCATGGATTTCTGTTCAAAAAAGTAACAGCTTTTAGGGTGACAAAGTTCTAAACTGTATACATATTTATAGATGTGACTGTACAATACTTAACAGTTCGTTTTTAAAAAGTATTAAACCGAATTATCTTTATATAAGGCACTGAAAGATAACTAGATATGAAGACACCACATATCTTCGGATTTTCCAAGTTCAAAAGAATTTATCTCATGAATAATACAAAAAAAACATGAATAATTCACATCACCTAAACGTTCCAAAAAGATACAGATTTTTATGTTTTCAAGAGTATACTTTATAATGCGTGCTTTGTATAAAATTGAAAATTATTAACCAGTGGTTTACCCTCTCGTTTCTGACAGAAAAGTCTGCCATTTATTCAAAATATTATTTTATTTCTCTTGTGTATTCCAGCGTTACGTATCTACTGAATTTTAAAATTCGTTTGCGAGTCCCTCTGCATACAAAATTAAGTTATATTTATGAATAAAACACTATGTGATACTAAATTTGACCCCACTTAATAGTTTCTGATATTTATATTTCATATTTTTTAAATCGATTTGTAAAATATTTATTTTAATTTAATCTAAACAAAAAACTCCAGCACTATTTCACCGTAACAATATCACATTTAAAAAAATAACAACAAAACTTTTTCAAATCACAAGGCGAAAAGAGAAAAAAAAACTATAGGCGTTCGAAAATTAAAATTTACATCGGCGTCGAAGGAAAACTCGTGACGTCACGACCGACCGTCCGTGAGCGTTCCCATCGCGGCACTGAAAATAATGGAAACCGAGAGCACGTGGTACAAAATATTCCGCAAGTCGAACGCAAGAAAGCTTAACCGCCAATGAAGAACAAATTAAAACGCCCCTTATTTAACTCATAATAAAACAGTTTTTCCTTTACATCAACTTGTTTTGTCTACAAAAACAAAACAAGTTGATGTAAACAAAGAAAGATCGATTGAGAAGGTAAAAAATTGACCCATAATTATTTCATTAAAAATATAGCAGTCCGAGCACTTTGACTTTTGGAGCCTTTTATTAACTAACATCTTAAAAATGCAGTACAAAGTAATTTCATGTTCCAAATTCAAATTGAACAAATTAAATGTGAAATATTTAATCTTGAAACGCAAAACCGACAATAATATTTTTGAACATGGAATACCGAGATTTCATATAAGAATGTCCGAATTCGAATACGCACTTAGCCCTCGACGTACGTTCCAATTTCAAAACAACACAAATTCATACGCTTAAACGATTGTCAATTCAAATTAAATTTTATACAAAGGGAATATGGTTGAAATACCTTGTGTTTTGCATGAATACATTTGCACGAATTTGGCACAGATTAAGTAATGAGGTGCGAGAATATAGTCGGATGGAAAACAGGCGATTATTCTAAATAACAAGGTGGAGCTGACAGAATATGTCCCTCTCTCTTCATTACTTAATATATATTTTATGTAAAACAAGGTACTTATAATATACCTTAACCTTTCATCGTGTGATTTCCTCCTGAAGTAATGTTATTATGCGAAGCACGTACACTTAATAGGGTCTTAAGTAACCTTTCCTAATTTGACAAATTATTACATTGCTCTTGTTCAATTCTTGGAATAAAAAGATCTATGACTACCTGTTAGATATACTTACATTTTAATAATCAAGCAACTCTAGATTAAACGGAAAATACCGATCAATATACATAAATAATAAATATTTTCTTGAAGCACAGACATGTTTTAAACCTTTTATTTAAGGCTCCTATATACCTCAAGTGACGCCCTCATTTTAATTAAATTTATTGCTCGCTAAGTACATAATGTTGCGAAAATTCACATGTACAGATTGAAGCTAAGGTTCTATAGTTTATTTACGAAAAATAACCTCAGTAAAATGTTGTTCGTTGTAGTAGTAGTTCGCGTGGTGGCCACTTTTAGCACTTTTGCGAACTACTACTACAATGTACTATATTATACTGAGGATATGGTTTGTAAATAAACTATAGAACCTTAGCTTCAATCTGTACATGTGAATTTTCGAAACATTATGTACTTAGCGAGCAATAAATTTAATTAAAATGAGGGCGCCACTTGAGGTATATAGGGGCCTTAAGAGGTTTTGTTAACAAACGGGTGCAACTTTGCGGCTCTCGCGACCTTCACCGGATCGTGGGTTCACCTTAGGGGTTTACCCACGGAGAGTTTATCGTAAAGCGTGGATTGGTCTAGCAAGTTCTAACTACAATTTTGTGAGCGAGCAAATTCGCAAGCTGCAACACTGAGGCTACGTTCAGACGATAGCACACGACCCGAGCTCAACCTAAACTCAACTCAACCGCAGCCCACTCCTTAAAATGCATCGCTTACAATTTTGAGTAATTTTACATTAATAAGCTCCGTTATATTTTGTCGACGCAACTGCAGTCGCCCCGCACTCAACTCAAACTCTACCCAAACTCAACTCAAACTCAGCTCAAACTCAACCCGAACTCACCTCAACCTCACCTCGAACTCAACTCAAACGTAGCCCGCGCTTTATTAATGTGTCATAAGACTCAAATTTGTAGACGATGCATTTCAAGGAATGGGCTGCGAGCGGTCGAGTTGAGTTTGAGGTGAGGTTGAGGTGAGTTCGGGTTGAGTTTGAGTTGAGTTCGGGTTGGGCGACTGCAGTTGTGTCGACAAAATATAACGGAGTTTATTAATGTAAAATTACTCAAAATTGTAAACGATGCATTTTAAGGAGTGGGCTGCGGTTGAGTTGAGTTCGGGATGAGCTCGGGTCGTGTGCTATCGTCTGAATGCAGCCTGAGGATTTAGCTCGCCACACCTGTTTACACAGTGGTAGCAGCTTGCGGAAGTCAACTTCTGCAAGTTTCGTCTAGTCTAGTCTAGTCTAGTCTAAACCTTGCTTAATTTTAAGAACGGTTTCCACAACATGATTATGTTGTGGCATCACTTGCTTGTTGCCAAAATACTGTCGAATATAGCTCAATATTTTACAAGAAACATTTCAGTTAAGTAATGACACACTGACAGTTATGATTGAAGAGCAATGTGGCGATGCGCCAATAGTGTAATGAAATGATATTGCAACGTCAAAAGACAACATACCTAATGCAATAAAATCCGGCTAAGTGCGTGTCGGGCCACGCACCGTATAGGGTTCCGTAGTGACTTGTTAAGCCTACCTAGCAATGATATTTTTTCTTTTAAATTCATTATAGTTCATTATAGTTGTTTTACTGTGCAGATTTTTTCCAATCCAAATGCAACCGTTTATCTGATACAGGAGGGGGGAGATGGTCGGGGGGACACTTGACTCTAATAAAATGTTTAATTTCAAAGCCTAATATTTCGCAAACGATTTACTGAATCCAAGGTACACTAAAAAAATATTTACCTAAATTTTATTCTACTATTCTTTTGGCGTCATTAATATACATATTAATGCCAAATCACACCTTTCTAGTACTAAAGGCCTCTGAGCTAAGCCGCGGATAGACGGACATGGTGAAACTATAAGGGTTCCTTGTTGACTTGACTACGGGACCCTAAAAATTATGATAACGTTGTTAAGACTTGAACGATTGAGTTGGTGCTGTAAAATACAAATTCAAAGTCTTTTAAAAGCATTTTTGGTTAATTAAATAATATCGACGACATCGGTGAAATTCGTGGTGTATTTCCGCAGTTCGATTACGATTCCCATCTGAATACACATAGTTAGAGACGTATTGTTTTTTCTAGTATAAGGGCCATTCCACAGTGACTGATGGGACATTTTAATCCAGAATTTGACCGAGTTTTAATTAAGTTATTATAAATGGTATAATCCTCCGCAGTCACTGGGCCAGTCGCTAAACCACTGCGCCATCGAGCTCCTCCAAGAGGAGAGAAGGAGTTAAGCAATTTTCGCAAGGCTCGGTCATGGGATGGGTGACCAAAAATTTATTATCTCGAGCTCCTCCGTGCTTCGAAAGATACGTTAAGCCGCTGGTCTCGACTGCATTGGCAGTCGTTCACACCCACCAGTCCGCATTGGGCCCGGGTGGTGGGTTATGGCCCATCCTCCTTATCCACCCATAAGGAAGGCCTGTGCCCCAGCAGTGGAGATATTAAAAATGGCTGATGGTCAAATCATACAATAGTGTGTCATAAAACATAACTTAATAATTACTTACCTAGTTCAGGCCAATAACTTTAACCAGAATTTAAATTGTTTAAAGAGGCTTTTAATGTAACTTAAAATTGATTTTACTAAATAAAACATTATTTTCTTAAATTAAGAACAATACCATCGCAGGACATCCTTAAGAAATTACAATAAATATCGAATTCCTTCTAGAAAGTTGTACGTATCTATCCAGATTCGGCACCGGCTAGGAATCGATCTTACGCTATTTCTGATGCGAAGGCCGCATTCAATAAACAATGCGCCAACAGGTGCTCGCCACAGATCAATTATAATTAAAACAGACACGACACTCTTTAATTATTACGTGGTAACTCTTTTTTTTAAATTTATTTAAGGCAACAAACAGTCATGTAAAGATATACACTTCTAAGACTTTCGCGCGTACAGTTCATTAGAAATAAAACACTTTTTACGGATTACAGCACGTATATTATTAATTCAGGTGTTGTTTTGGAATTATTTAGTTTGTATTTTATAGCTGCGTTAAAATAATTTAATAAACTTGAATACATTTTTATAAAATTTCGAGCGGGTAATTTCATAAAAATATGAGCAGCCTTTTTGCTTTAGTCCTCCCGTGACCAGGGCCCCTGGAAAGGTGTCGAAACGTCGGGAATTCTAAAAAACCAATAAATACAAACTAAATAATTCCAAAACAACACCTGAATTAATAATATACGCGCTGTAATCCGTAAAAAGTGTTTTATTTCTAGTCATGTAAAGAAATAGTTACATGCTTAATATGAGTACAACTAAAGACCTATAGTGCCTGTAATTAATCTATTATAACATAATATTTTGTTACAAATGAGCCACTCTTAGGACTAGACGATATTACTTTAATCTGTTTAGATTTCTGTTTCACAGTCTATGGTAATAGGTACCAACTTTTGGTAACTCTACAACGTGTTATAAAAGTACCCCTAATGCCGAATACGGTAGATAGGGACCATCAAACTGAACAACTTTTACTATGGGACCAACTCTGAAATCGCGAAAAAAAAAACAGCTGTTTCATACATTTTGATATTTTCGATTTTAATTTTTGTATGAAACAGCAGATTTTTTTTCGCGATTTCAGAGTTGGTCCCATAGTAAAAGTTGTTCAGTTTGGTGGTCCCTATATACCATATTCGGCATTAGTGGTATTTTTGTAACACGTTGTATAGAGTTTTTGTCAAGTGCGGTGGTTTATGGATTTTTATGAATTACTAGCTTCGCATGAGTGTCGTCATCTATTAGTTATATTGCGACTTAACGGTAAAGAGAAAAAAAATACGTCCTTCTGTAAACATTTTCGATCTTTTACACAAATCATGTCCCGATAATAGCAAACACAAAAAAAATATAATTATCTAAGGTGCAGTCGTTCCGAAGTATGCACTTACATACATATCGGCGATTAATTTTATTTATACAACGTGTTACAAAAATACCCCTAATGCCGAATATGGTATATAGGAACCATCAAACTGATCAACTTTTACTATGACACCAACTCTGAAATCGCAAAAAAAAATCATCTGTTTCATACAAAAATTAAAATCTAAAATATTGAAATGTATGACCCAACTGATTTTTTTGCTGATTTGAGAGTTGGTTCCATAGTAAATGTTGTTCAGTTTGATGGTCCCTATACATCGTGTTACAAAAGTACCCCTAATGCCGAATACGGTAGATAGGGACCATCAAACTGAACAACTTTTACTATGGAATCGCGAAAAAAAATCAGCTGTTTCATACGTTTTGATATTTTCGAGTTTTAATTTTTGTATGAAACAGCAGATTTTTTTCGCGATTTCAAAGTTGGTGCCATAGTAAAAGTTGTTCAGTTTGATGGTCCCTATCTACCATATTCGGCATTAGGGGTATTTTTGTAATATGTTATATAGAATATCTTTTTGTACCGTCTTGAGTCTCGACGCTTGCTCAACCTAAATTCTAGTTTATATTTTTAGTGACACTTTTTTATGAGAGTAACACTAACATTAATTCTTGTTACATAGAATAATGTTTGTACTTGTTGAAGTATTAATATTTATTGTAAGTAAATCGTGGACAAAAGAACTGAAATAAAATGACACAAAATTAACAAAAACGACATTTTAATATCGGTTAAAAAGCATTGAATTAATATATTAACTTATGTTAAAAACGCATTTTGAAATAAAACCAAACACATCATATAATAAAGTGAAAAGATACATTATAAAAAATAAAAGAACTTAAAAATGAAATAATAATTGATAAAAAGCATAGATTATTAAGTTAATATGATGTCAATGCTATAAATTATGAAGACCTTTTGTTAGCTTCAAATTTTTATTGATTTATTTAGGTTTTTTTAATGATTATGAATCTACCTACATGAAAACTAAATAAAACTATACTTCAGTAGTTATAAATTTTTTTCGTTTATGTAACCTGAATCCTAGGTTTTATTCAAATATATTTTTAACCGACTTCAAAAAAAGGAGGAGATTATCAAGTCGACGGTATTTTTTTTATTATTTTTTGTAATTTTGTTTTTAGAATATATTTTTTTTTTACAAATAAAAGGATTTTCTGTAGGCACAGAATAAATAATAGTACTTATTGTTTGCGCTGTAGATATTTACCAATCCCGCATTGCCGCTTCTTCGTACTAATTAATATTCTATGACTGTGTCAAATTCTACAAAAGGCGTGGTTGAAGTTCGTTATCTCATTAAAACTAGATTTCGCATGTGTATAGAAACTTTACCCTTAGCACTAATAGCTATCAAAAAATAATGTGCGTAAAAACATTCGATAGAGTATTTTTGTATGGAAAACTTGTACAGCGCCATCTACCGCTGAAAAGCGAAATGAGATTTCCTATAGAGAATTAACCTATCGAGTACATTTATGAGCGTTTTTTTCCTCGAAATCTGTACCCTTAGCACGAACATCTATCAAGAAATAAAACGCGCGTAAAAGTACCCGAAACAATAATTATCTATGGAAAATTTCATTTCGCTTTTCGGCGGTAGATGGCGCTGTACAAATTTCCCATACAAAATTACTCTAAAGAATGTTTTTACTCGCGTTATTTATTTCGATAGCTAAGAAGTTATTTCCATGAAGAATGATATACAAAAATAACTTAGGAAATATTCTAGTATTAGTTTAGGTAGATCATTAAATGACGTTATGAATAACAGCTCATTATAAAGGTTTCTTAATCACCTAAACCTTAATTCAATTACTTAAATTAAGGCTCCTACAGCCCTTAAGTGGCGCCCTGAAAGGCAAGAAGCTAAAATCTTTTGTTAAAGTCTCCTTAACTTTAATAAAGCTGTCAGATTTATAGATTTTTGTCAAATTGGACAACTTTTTTGAATGTAAGCTGGCCTTAACTTTAAGATTCGATTGAGTATTTGGCCGTAAAAAGTGTCTAAAGTGGAAACTTTTTGCTTTTGCCTACTACTACAACGAACCATATTTTACTAAGGTTTTTGTTTGTAAATAAACTCTAGAACCTTAGCTTCAATCTGTGCAAGTGAAATTTCGATACATTATGTACTTAGCGAGCAATAAATTTAACTAAGATATGGGCAACACTTTGAGGGCTATAGGGTCCTTAAATTGACACTACATTATTTAGAGCCTTTATGTACTATTTCGATTACTTTTAACGCATAAAATATAAAAAATAGTTACATCAATTTTTTTTTAGTTTTTACTGTGCTCAATCTAATATGGTACAAACAAACTATTTAGTAATCTATACTAAATGTAATTATATCATTCTCTACCAGTCAACCATCAATAAGAAAGTAATTCATTAATTTTCCACCTGAAAAATATTATGTGATTGAAAAGTTATCCGCTCATCTTATTTTTGACATGACATCAGCCATTTTTAATGTCCCCACTGCTGGGGTACAGGCCTTCCTTATAGGTGGATAAGTAGGATGGACCATAAACCTACCACGCAGGCTCAATGCGGATTGGTAGATGTTAATGACAGCAAATGCGGGACCAACGGCTTAACGTGCCTTCCAAAGCACGGAGGAACTCTAGCTAATAAATTTTTGGTCACCCATCCTGTGACCGACCCTTGCGAAAGTTGCTTAACCTCCGCCATCGCAGGGCCAGGCGCTAAACTACTGCGCCACTAATGGCCGAATACTCAATCGCTAATCAACTTTGAGGGGCTCTCAAACATCGCGCTGTCTTTGTTCAAACTTTGTTCAATTTCTTTGTCTTTGTTCAAAGAATTGAACAAAGACAAAGTTCTTTGTCTTTGTTCAATCTTTGACATTTAATGCGACAGGACGATGTTTGAAAACCTCTCAAAGTTGAGTGACGTTTGAGTATTTGGCCTTAAGCTACTCTTTTGTTTTAGTTTTTATGATAAGGAAATATTTATTACCGAATAAAACTAGAAACCATTAAAATTACAAGTAAAACTTTACTCTAGATTACCCAACAAACATGTCTTCTTAACTCGCAACAGAAGTGAACTAAGTTTTGTACTCATATAAGTCCTGCAGTAAGTAAGGAGAATCGATCAACCTCTGAAAGTGTTCCGTAGGAATAAGTGTAGTAAAACCATTTAATGCAATAATAAATTTAACAGTGTTGCCATAATTAGAACCAACAAATTTGAACAAACGTAGGTTAGGTACCGGTAAACTGTGGTGATTAGCAACTTGCGTGGTGAGTAAAAACAGCAACATTATCGATATAAGAAAATAAATAAAATTAAAATAACCTCATTAGTTTTATAGAAAAATGTTTTATGAACGGGCCGTTTTATTGTTTTTCACCACACAATTTGCTAATCACCCCAGTTTACGGTACCTGTTTATTTTTAAGCAACTCAATAGACTGAATTGTTTCCTAATTTTTAACCGACTTCAAAAAAGGAGGAGGTTATCAAGTCGACGGTTTTTTATGTATTTTTTAACAAATTTCACCAGTTGTTAACCGATTTCAATTATTCTTTTTTATTTGAAAGAAAAACCACCCAGACCTAAGCCAATGTTGAAAAGTTCGTTTTCTAAATTGACCCAACCGGGTTTCGAACCCGGGACCTCAGAGATGGTGACACCTTGAAAACCGGTACAAAGCCACTCGACCACGGAGGTCGTGAGTGCCAAAATAAGTAAAAGGATGCCAAAATCTCTTCAATAAATAAAACGAACGAATAAATTTTTTATTTCTATTTCTATTTCTATAAAAATACGAACAAAGAAAACAGTTTCTTATTAGAAAATGTTATACCTATTGGCCAAAGATCTCCGAAACCCATTCCGCTACTTAGCGGAACAAGCAGGAGCTTACCAAACAACCGTTGCATTGCAACTCCGTGCAATATTGGACTTTACGACCCAGTTATTAAGAACTAAGCCTGGCACAGCTGGCTTAGGAAGTTGGAGGTTATTGGCGTATTTGCTGAGGTGACAGATGCAAGGAACTTCGCTAATACTTGTACGAAAGAAAATAATGTCAAAGGGAAAATATTGATACAAAATAAGCATAAAAGAAGCTGTAAGTGTACCTACCTTACATATGCCATTAAGAGCTTGTATATTATAATATTGTTAACCGACTTCAAAAAAAGAGGACTTGATAACCGTCGACTTGATAACCTGTCAAGTCGACGGTTATCAAGTCTATGGTATGTGTTTTTTTATTTTTACCATAACTTCACCGATTTAAATAATTCTTTTTTATCTGAAAGAACATAGTTCAGGTGTGGTCCCATAAAAAAATTAGAAAGATCTGGCGAATAGTTTTTTTATCCTGAAAAATATCAATTATTTCGCTTACAATCGCACGAGTTTTTACGGATTTTCAGGCATAACTTCTTTGTTTATAAACCGATTTAGATAATTCTTTTTTTACCAGCAAAGGTTATACCTCAAAAGTAGATAAATTTTAATTTCATTGGTATTGGACCTTGGTCTTCGAAGATACACAAGGGAACTCCTCAAAGTCAAATAGGATATGTATAATAATTGAGATATTTTTAAGTTTATGACAATCCAATACAAATTAATCTATTCTGTTATTGACATCACACACATGATATCGAAATATTTTTAACCTTTTGAACACAACGGTTTTCTATAAAAAACAAACGTTTCCGTGCCCTCCACGCCACGACTTTATTAGTTATAATATAACTATTCTATTATATTATAACTAAAGTCGTGACGTGGAACGGAACGGTGACACGAAAACGTCTGTTTCTTATAGAAGACCGTGGCGTTCAAAAAGTTAAATGAAAATTGCCTGCAAATCTTTTCACCGAGTGCTTAAAATATGATCCACATTAAAGTCAATTTTCCAAACCAAACTCTGTTGTTCAAAGCTTAATAAATGCTATACAGAGCGAAATATTTATGAGTTGTTCTGTTTAGACAAACGTAGTATGTTTTGTTTCCGATCTGGGTCAACGAAGCGCGAGATAGGTCAGTAGTTATGAGATATATCATAGGTCATAGGTGTAATAATATACTTTCAGATAGTGAGGTAACTCCTTTGTCTCAGCAATAAATGAAGACAAATGACGCGACTAACTAGTACAAAAGCACCGCACTTTCAGTAGGGAAAAGTTAGGTAAGTACGACTCACCTCTGTGCCCCCCTCATTGTTGCACTGTCTACACGCGAGTTACCCCACTATAGTAATCACTACAGTGTTACATCTGGCCTGTACTTCTATACGGATGTGAGGCTTGGACTATTAAAGAAGATCTCAGGAAACGTGTAGAAGCTTTCGTAATGTGGGCATAACAGACGCATGATGTTTATATCCTGGACTCAGAAAGTCACCAATTAGGAAGTTCTACGACGAGTCAGACAGAAACGCAAGCTTTTGCAAACCGTCAAACAGAGAAAAGTTGCAGTAGGGCACGTGCTTAGGCACGATAGATACGAGCTCTTGCAACTAATTATGATGGAAAAGTTGCAGGAAATAGAAGACTGGTCGCAGAAGAAAGTCTTAGTTGCGAAACATTCGGGAGTGGACGGGAATAACAAGTGCCGCCGAACTCTTTCGCCTTGCCGAGGACAAGACCAAGACTGCGGAACAGACTGCCAGCCTTCACTAGTTGGATAGGCACCGTAAGAAGAAGAAGTAGAAGAAGTAATCACTACGCTATGCGTAAGTAGAACTACGGATGGAATAATTGACAATTGGATTGGTAATTTAAATTTTTCAGAAAGTTATACAAGTACTTGTGTTATAGAAATACGAGTAATGCGGAATATTGTAGATAGCATCAAACTGTATAACTTTTACTAATGGGACCAATTACTCTGAAATTGAAAAAAAATCGGCTGTGTTATTCATTTTCCTTATTAATTTTTGTATGAAACAGCGTACCTATATTTTTTTCGCGATTTTAGATTTGGTCTTATAGTAGAAGTTGTTCAGGTCAGATTGACCTGGCCATATTCGGCATTACTTTATAACACGTTGTTTAAAAATACGGTTTAAAATCTTTCTCTAACAAAATAAAAATATAAGATTTGAGAATGAACTTTCATACGAAGAAAACGCAATTCTGATTGGCTCGTGATGAGAAAAAAAAATTTCGTAGTACTTATTTTGGTTTTAAATCCTTTTCAACGCTTTTTTGTAGTGCAGCCTTTGATCGAAGAGTGCAGCTTGTAATAAAGGAGAACCGGCACTCGCCATGGAAAAAATGCTTAACTTGTATGCGATTGAATTTAGTCTTAAAATATAGGCAATAATATTTGCTACATAGATCAAGTTGCGTCTTATTTTTAGCGCATGTTGAAAATAATATATTGGATATATTCATATTTTTTGATACGGAAACACTGCAGAAACAACGAGTCATTCAAGTCAAAAACGTTTCGTTTTCCGCGCAAAATTTTCAATAGCAGAATTCGCAGAATGTGAAATGGGACTGCAAAAATCATAATTATTTTCCTTTTTTCGAAATTAAGAAAACGAAATGTCAATTTGCCTTCGGATTTGGCATTGATCTGTCATTTGGTTGACAGATACCACAGACTAATAGAGCAGTACAAAAAAGTAAGTATAAAACTTCAGCATAAAAATACGGGTCTCCTTTTCAAAACCTTGTGTTTTCATAGTTGACGAATTTCTTTCCCATTTCGAATCACTTATTATGCTCAACGAGACACGCATAAAAATAAACATGTATGAAGTAAAATGAGAAGTTGACAAGAGTGAATAATGTATCTTTCCACTCACTGGTTGTGTAGCCGAAGTCGTCTTCTTCTTCTCGGTCCGCCTCCTTCTCTTCTTTGCTGCGCTTTATGGCTCCTGCTGAAGCACGATCAATCTAACCGAAGAAAAAACCAAATCAACATAAAGCATTTATAATACAAATCCTCGAACATTACATTCAGAGAACGAGGAAATTAAAATCTTTACATATATTTTAACAATGAATCAATTTATTACCTAAGCCATTGAACATTGGTACATTTATGTTTAAATTATAATTATAAATTAACGCCCGTATTTATAAACCGCTCTCAGCGTTGAGAGCTATCTTGAGATCATAGTTGAGATAATGTTCTTATAAGAATCAGCATTTCAAGTATGATCTCAAGATAGCTCTTGACGTCGTGGTTTATAAATGTGGGCCTCAGTCTTCTTGTCCTTATTTAAATTTTATTTCAGTGTTTCATTACACTACAAATCTTGTTGACCTTAAACTTGCATAATGATATCGTTTTGAACGATGTTGCCTAATTTTGTGTCATATGATAAGTTGTTCATCTAATTTAATTGTTTACCTCTACTCCTTTTTCAGAATAAGTTCTCCCCCCAAGGTCTCTTTCATCTTCTTCGTCACTACTCTCGGAATCTGAATATACCGGCTTAGGAGCCGGGGCTTCGTCTGACTCTTTCTCACTGGCAGCATTTATCTCTTTCTCGTTTTCAATATCAGGTTCGGAGACAGTAATCTGTAGGAAATAAAAGGTCTTAATAACAATCCTTGGGGAACCGGATTTAAAACAATTGTTTATAGCATACCTACCAAAAGTATGGTAGCCGATAGCTATAATAACTCTATTTAGAAATGACGGGGATTATTTTGAATACAACCCCATAGCTTATTTGTTGTATTCCTTTTGTCGACCTCCTTAGGTGTAGGTCATTGAAAGGTGACTAAAGATGTATTATGTCGAGCTCCTACGTGTTTCTTTAGCTGCAAATGAAGTCTTTAATCCGTTTTAAGCTGATGTGGTGGGCTATGGTAGTTCTTTATCCATCCATAAAGAAGGCCTGTGGCCCAGTAGTGGACATTAAACTGGCTCATGATGATGACTTACTCTAATTTCATGTCTTGGTGTTCGGTCAGGATTTGGAGAAGGCGTGTGCGCTTTCCTGACCGAGTGAGCCGGTGATATCGCTGGTGAAGAAGCTTCAACGTCGGACGAATCTGTATTCTGGACAGAAATATTTTGAAATTAATTTCAACATCCCCCTAGCCCTGTGGTTCCCTTTCTTATTTGGAACGCGCTTCCTTTCTATCTCTCGACGTTGTTTCTTGGTTATCTCTAAATAAGGTCCTTAACTACACAGGTGTTAATTGAAATGAATGATATAAAAGCATTTAAATACTAGAATGTATTGCATGTTGTCATCTATTACATACCCAGGCAACTAGACTCTGTAATGTGAGTGTGACTTTCTCCCCTGCAGCTTTGATCAGCTGCACGGCGCGCTCGTGAGGAGCGGACCTGACGCACACTCCGTCTACTTCCAGGATACGATCACCGGTCTGTGGGAAAAAATAGTAAGACCGTAGTGCCGCCGTACGCGGACAAGCTTCCATTGTGCTCCATAGATACACAAACCGTAGAATTTTACGGAGAAAAAAGTGTAGACATTTGCCCTTATGAAACAACGGTTAAGCCTAAAACTTTTGATCTTCAATACACCTGTAGATTATAATTATTTTTTTTAATAAAATTAATGTTTATTTAAGACGTCGTAAATATTGCAATTATTTTGGAATGACTCTTTTATTTTTCTTCATTTTAATTTGTTTCGCTATGATTAGTTCGGATTAAGCTACTTATACCTATGGAACACACCGGCTCCACATTTTCCATACTTACTTTCACTAGAGTGAGAATACTGAGATGCGACATGGCTCGATTTAGTGCATAAGAACTTGTATAGTTACCTATAACTGCTAATTACTCATGACTAACCTGCAACTCCCCACTGTTCCCAGCAGGACTATCAGGCACCACGTTTTTGATGAAGATACCGAAGATAGCTTTTTCTTCACCATCCTCACCATCTCTGTTCGAAATTATATCAACCTGTGGGAATTTCATTACATTATCATCAAAATACACCAATAATTTTCGTACCTATTTAATCTTTTTTGTATTTTATAGGAAGTCTTTAAGTTTTTTTAATGCTTAACCTTTCATCGGTGTAGGTACTATGGGATTTTAAACTTTCTATATGTTTCTTTTTGCTCGGATGGAAATCGAACCCGCATGTTTTGCTATCTAGGCTACTGTTCTGACAGATGAGCTACCAGGACACACAAGTCTTTTGTACTTAACGACTTAGCCAATGTTTTGTTTCGTAGCCCGCTTCTGGGAACACAATTACATGTATTCTGTAAAGTTAAGTGGTTGTGCTTATCTTTACCTTTCCCCCCACTATGCTGACGCCGAGTGGGGCTCCGGGGCTCCTCTTGAGCGTAACTTTGCGGGCGGGGCCCCACCGCTGAGCCAGCTCTCTTCGATCGGGGGACACTGTCACCGTCATGGCAGACTGTGGCACGTAGCTGGAAGAAATGGTTCTTTGTGAAACATGCATTCAACTAGCTATGGGATTAGATTCGGTGATAGGGGTTTTGTATTCTAAGGATGTTCGCAAGTTTCGACCAAGTCAATTTATTACGTATCTTAAATGCATTCCCCCCAACTCTATCGGTTCTTCTCGTCCCGCCCACTTCTACTAAGCAATTCTTCGAGCGATTTAGGTTACATCTCTACATTTCTGATTTAATTATTATGCAGGGAAACAAAGTTCAATCCTGGCTGGATCAATTTAGAAAAACTTTTCTATAATTCTCTCAGATCTGTGTTTATGGTACCGTCGCGTCGATGTTTCTGATTTCCATAACACAAGACTAAATGTTTCATCTACTTACATTGGAATTGAAAAAAAATTATTTCAGTTTACGTTTGATGTTTCTATTTTACTCAAAACTAAGTCATACGAAAGTAGTAGACGTGTTCGCAGATACAAACATATAGTTGGTCGGAATTGGCTCGTCGATCAAGCGACAATGCCGGCGGGCATGATTGATTCTATTCTGTTCTGTCGCATTCATGTCGAACGACCGGTATAGTGGAGGACACAAAGCAATGGAGGTTGTTCTTTTATGGTTTTATTATTTGTTTTATTTATGACAATACGGTACTACGTCCAAACTCATAAGCAGGCAAACTAAGATTCGTGTCTATAAAACAATCATCAGAAGATGTGAGACCTTAAAAGAAGAAAACATGGTCTTAGTGGCAGAGAGAAAGATCTTCCGGATGATTCTAGGACCTGCTAAAAGGAACGATGGGACCTGACGCGTGACGAAACCAAGGAAATAGAAGACCTAGTTTCCGCTCCTAGCATCTTGGGAGAAATGAAATCAGCGCGACTACGGCACGTCATTCGAATGGACGATTCCGGATGGATCGAGCGGAGATAAGAGCGTATATGGGAGTCCCCTGATTGGCAGACTCAGATACCGCTGGGCAGATCAGGTCACCCAAAGATCTCGCTGAGTTAGAAGACAAAGATTTTTCAGAGCTGGCACTAAGTAGGAAGGAATGGCGTGCTCTATAATTGACGGGGCATTTTCCCCGGGAGGGAAAAAAAAGATCAAGATCCACTTCAGGTCCCTGAGCCACAGCAGTAAGTAAGTAGGTATGACAATCAGTAAAAACCTTTTGCGTATGTCATAAGAGACGCGAAAATCCCTTAAACCTACGTTACCAATGTTAACTACACAAACAAAATATTTTAACACAGATCAAAATACAAAGCAATGAATTTTTTGGACCATTTAAAATGAATCGATCACGAAATCTCTCCTATTGTAATGGTGATTCAAATAAAAGCGTATTGTATTATTTAAATAAGTTTTTAAGTTTCATACACTGAATAAAAAATAACCTTGATATAGGTAAGTGACTTAAACTTATCTGATGGTAAAAAACGCTCTTCCATTGTTTTATTTTTAAATGACGACCTTTAACCCTCGTCTAGCCGTGTGTGCCCGAGCGTCGCCGTCGCCGGCCGCCCGGCGATGAAATTGAAATCCATTGACACGTCATTACGGACGATAAACGGTTTAAGGGTTACTTTCAGCACGCAAATGGAAGTTTTGTTTATGTAGAGTAATTCCATTTGACTGTCATCAAAATAATTGGAATTTGTTTGATGGAATTTGTATTCATTGCTATTATTTGACATGGAATTTAGATGTCAAAAATTGTGATACAGTTCTTGGTAGGTATGTCAAGTTAATGGGAATTTTTGGAAAACTTCTTCTGCCAACTAGTTACTACCAAGTTTCAAATTGGCCCTCTTCTTTATTTTTATGCTATGATTTGTTTACTTTTAAATTATATACATCCTTCTATCAAAGATTGCGCCAATCAAAGCTTCGCGAAGTGCACTTATCTCAGTTGGACGAGCGGAAAATCCGATTATGCCGATAACTAGGGATATACACTTCATCAAATAACACGTGTATTTCATAAAAAAATGTCTTCTTACTTCGATATTTTTTTTTGTTTAGAAGTCATCTCTATGTTAGGTTCATTATTGCCACTTTCAACATGAATTTCGGTAACAACATCGTCATCGTCATTAAACGTTTAGATTTCTTTAATTGCCATCTTTTTACTTTCTATAGTCAGTAGTTTTGTAAGTAAAGGCTTACGAAAAGCTTTTGGATATTAGTTTTCAATTCGATACCTTAACATGAGTAGCCTAAGTATGTCATGCTCGTGAACGGATACTGCCACCGGGAACGGGTCTGCTTCTGACTACCTATGTTAACTCATATTGAATTGTATGAATTGCATTTATTGTAACAGCCTAGTCTGAATAAATGATTTTGAATTTACCTTGAACCCTGTAAATTAATTCATTAAGAAATTATCTAATTAAATAATGTTATTAATTAATCAATGTCAATTGCAACATTATATAAATGTAATGCCTGGAAACGATATACATGTTTGTAAATATCGTTCCATTTTATAAAGCTGATAAGTTTTTTGCCCCCATTTTTCTTGTCAGCTAAAAGACGTCTTTGATGATTTAAAAATGCTTATTATGTGAGCTTATTTAAATGAAGAATTTTTCAATTTCAATTTCAGTGAGTCAAGTCATTTGCTAGCTGTTTAATTAAATGGCTGGTTGTGATTTGGGCCGCTGATTAAACAGCGCCGTTACATTAATAGATGTTTTAATTGATTTATTTACATCGCCTTTTTCTTTTTTGATATGACAGTCCGTTATTCAATTCTATACACATCAAACGGAATGTTTTATCTCTACTAATACATGTATTACTTACATTATACAGAACTCCAAAACAATGATTATATCAATAAACATGAAAGAATTTTCCAGAAGAAAAACCCCTAAGCATAAAAATTAAAAGAACTTTTTTTCTACAGAACTTCAATAAAATCGGCGACCATCTTGATGTGATCGCGCATCACAACATGGCGGCTCAGTGGGCCGGAAGTACTTCTCGCCGGTTACGGTCCAGTGAGCCTGATATTGCAGCGGTGACCGGATCAAGAAGTTTAGAAATGTTCATTTTCATGACACGTATGTTTTTCTCGTAGACTTGTTTATACAACATGTTACAAAAATACCCCTAATGCCGAGGGACCATCAAACTGAATAACTTTTAGTCCTGGGACCAACTCTGAAATGGGGAAAAAAATCTGCTGTTTCATACATTTTGATATTTTCATAATTAATTTTGAAAAACAGCTGCTTTTTTTTCGCGATTTCAATGTTTGTCCCATAGTAAAAGTTGATCAGTTTGATGGTACCTATATACCATATTCGGCATTAAGGGTATTTCTGTAACACGTTGTAGATGGCGCTGGTTTTTAATACCTATTTTAAAATTCTCAGGGTAAAATTGGTAATCATATAAATTGTAGGTGATACGAAGATCACAGGGTGAATTGTTTTATTTTTATACACTTACGACTAAATTGTTTTATTTTTTATTAAGTATTTATGAAGGAAACAAACGGTCACTATATATATTTTTGGAACGTTTTTTTAATGACATACTTTTGCAAACGTCGGGAAAATAAAAATAAAAACAAATACCAACTAATTACCAAAGTACTTTTAATAAAACCGCGCTAGTATCCGTTAAAAAGTATTATGTTTCATACTTTGGAGTTTTTTCACTGATATATTAAATAAGAATATTATAAATCAATTTCATATGTGCTCCATATTTCTTGTGAATTCATGAGGAAATTTTTGAAATTATCACAAAATAAATTACATTCCGGAGTTTATCCACGTCCTGGCTCCGTAAGTCATTTACTTTTGCTTTGATGTAATTTAAAAATACCAATTAATATTATTATCTGCTACTTACATAAAATGCTCCAGTAAAAAAACTATCGCAATTTAATTAACGTAACACCCCACGACGGTAGTTAATAAAGCAAACCTATTTCTTAATTGAATTAACTAAACTAATTTGGTCAACTCACCAGTTCAATAATCCCTCTTCCGGTACCGGAAACTACATCCCTCGGGTTCCGGTTTGTTCCCGGATGCGTTGCGGGTTTGTTTTTTACTATTTTTAGGAACGTGAAGTAGGTGCGCCTTGACAATCCGTAGTGGTGCGGCAAAGTCGACCGCGCGTAACTCAATTATGGGTATTAGCAATATTCCAGTAGTGTTGTGCGCTGAAGGAATGTATCGATATCGATAAAGTAAGTTCGTTGAACAAACAGGGGCGTAAAGCAGGGTTTCCAGGTTTCCACTACTAATGATTAGTGACCTTAACTAAAATAGATTTAAATGTATAGTACAAATCGCTCCAGCGCCCATGGATTTTTGGTACCATAATTACATAAGCGACCAGATTCTTAAAGGGCCTACAAAAACTTACGAAACAAAACTCATTAAGAAGTTTAACCCTTCAAGGCCCGGAAAATGAGACACAATAGATATTCTATTATTGTCCAGCCGCATTCGGCCGCTCGGGCGTTGATGAATTAATATAAATTCACTTCTATCGAGTGCAAATTCAGCGGTTTTAGTTGGTGAAAAACAGATTTTAATACTTATAATGAATAAGTTAATAATAATTAATTATTAAATAAACCAGCAAGCTTAGTACATAAAAAGAATCGCGATAATTTGACGCAATTCATCTTTCAATTTACGTGAACCTTATTCGCAAGTTGATAGTGTCACGGAGTGGGACGAACGTCTCGTCCGCTTGTCGCGATTGTTTTTATTGTACATTAAAACAGGCCTGAAGAAATTAGAGACTAATCGTAGATAGAAAAATAGGCATAAATAGTTACACTGCAAATCAGTTTCATAAATATCTCCTGCAGTGTAACTGAATTGTTTTATCGATAGGATATCAACAGGGTACATCTCTAGTAGTTTCCCCTAAGCCGTAGTAAGCCGCAGCGGTTAGGTCTGTTTTTTATGAATTTTCTTTTGCTATCCTCTATTTGTTTTATTTACTTTCAACTACGCAACAATACATTGTACTGAGACGAACGTGACAAACGTGGTAGTGGTAAGCCAAAATCTGTTTTAATGCCTTCGAATTAGTCTTATTATACAAGTGTGTTAGTATTTGATTAATGCTGTTGTTTGACTTTATCTCGAAAAAGCAATTTTGTTTTTTTTTGTTGAAATAGAAGATGGATTCAAAAATATTCATCCAATGGATTTTGATTCAATTGACAAAATATATTGAAAGATTGAGTGACTTGCTCATTAAGTCTGGGGTTTGATTCCCGGACGGTTCAACGTGGTTAAGTATATTATTTTTTGATTTTTCGCATTCACAATGCTATTTTTGTATTAAGATAAATAATATTAGAAAAAATACTAGAAAAAACGACTCACCCGTAGCACCTCAGACGGGACTCGAACCCGCACCCTTGGGATTCTACGGGTCCCAACGGGCTACGGGTGAGTCGTTTTTTTCTAGTATTTTTTTCTAATATTATTTATTTTAATACAAAAATAGCATTGTGAATGCGAAAAATCAAAAATTAATATTTATATAGCTGTTTCATCTTTATCGATTGTCAAAACATCTGGAAAGATGTTTCTTTCGAATGTGGGGTATTTCCTCACATTGATGAAATTGCGCTGGCTTGCAGCGAAGAAGTTAAAAAGTACTAGAAAATTTCGCCGCTCCCACAAGCGACTCGATAGCATAATTGGTCAGTGCATTGGGCCGGGATCCCAAGGGTGCGGGTTCGAGTCCCGTCTGAGGTGCTACGGGTGAGTCGTTTTTTTCTAGTATTTTTTCTAATATTATTTGTGGTTAAGCATGTATAGATATTTGTTTTGTGTCAGATCAGTGGAAAATTCCAGTCACCCAATTTCACTCGTACACACATGTACTAATCAACCGCTAAACATTCTTATGTGACTGTCCATGTTCAACCATGTTGATGGTTTTGTATGCATGTTCAATTAATTAAATTATTTTTATGTTCCTTTTATATTTGAACCCTAGAGAAATAAAAGAACAAGTAACATAAACATCGTCTGACTAGCTAAGTAGTATTAAGGCTTCCCGCCCACGAACGACTTCTTGTAGCTGCGATTATCGCGGCGTTAATCGCGGCTCTTTTGTCGCTGGTAAAGTAAGTAAACCCTTTGTCACTCTTGTCAGTCTAATTTGTGCTACTTTTTGGGGCCCGTGAGCGTTTACGAATTGAACTCTGTATTATTCTATCGCTCAGCGTTTAATCACTAGTGGGCGGGAAGCCTTCATCAAATTAAATTAAACTTATAAGTGAACATTTGCGTCCTTGTGACAGAATGGGGTACCAAATATCCCCAGTGGGGCACTCAAAGGGTTATGCTTTACTTAGTTAAATTACGATGCATAGAGCAGATAGAATATGCCACTCGGTGAATGAGCAAACATGGGCAATGGTAAGCTATGACACACTCATTAGTTAATTAGTTGTTGCGGCTATGAAAATTTAAGTTTGAAAGTTTGTTAAATGTAGGGCGCTGCTAATGTTTAATGTAGGGCGCTGATGAAAATGGTCTAATATGCGATTATGAAAGATACTAGAAAATAAAACAATTTAATAAATACAACCTCCTTAACATAACTACCGAAAACGATATGTTTTTTACAATATTTTTCGTTTACCGACTTTTGACATTGCAGTAGAAAAAAATGTGTGTGGTTAGGAAAAGTGCCAAATTAGAATAATTTTTATAAAACATAAAAAAAACTTGTTCTGTGCTTCTTCATTTGAAGCAATGGCAGTTTTTAGAGTTACGAGTTTTCAAAGAGTTTTAAAGAGAGTATATTTAATTTTGTAGTTAAATCACAATGCAGTGTATCACTCAAAACTTTTGTAGATGGCGCTCTGGGCAATGGTACCTTATTTACAAATTATGACATTTGCTTCTTGCGAATTTGTTTGATTTAGCTGGAATAATGTGTTCTACACTATCAGTGAATCAATTAACAGATGAATTACGTAAGCGGAAAGCATCATTAACAGGAATTAAGGTTGATTTAATAAAGAGGTTGTAAAAGGTAACTCTAAATAATGTCTTAAACTCAGATTTTTCGACAATTATTCGTATTTTTTCGTGATTTCGGAAAGACATTTTAAAAGTCATTTTTATCATCCCTAAATAAATAAATAAATCCCTCACTAACAAGGCTTTTGCAAATAATAAATTGTACCAATTCGACATTGGACTAATTCATACCAACTTGAACTTGAAACTTTTTAAATTTTGAGATTTAAGCATTTACAATGCTATTTTATATAATACCAAATAATATACTAGAAAAAATACGACTCGCACCGGACATCATCATCTCGGATCATGTTCTCGGACGGGAATCGAACCCGCGACCTTTGGATATCCGGTCCAATGCTCTGACCGCTGAGCTACCGAGTCACTAGTGGGAACGTCGAATTTCTCCTAGTATATCAACTCTTACGCTGCAAGCCAGCGCCATCTCACCATTGTACAAGAAATTACCTCGACATCAACTGACTACTTTTCCAGATATTTTTAAACAATTGATTAAGATGAGAAAGCAAAATTTAAAAAGTTATATAACTTTTTAAATTTTGAGATTTAAGCATTCACAATGCTATTTTATATAATACCAAATAATATACTTTTTCTAGGATATCCAAAGGTCGTGGGTTCGATTCCAGTCCGAGAACATGATCTGGTGCGAGTCGTATTTTTTCTAGTATATTATTTGGTATTGAACTTGAAAGTTTAAAATAAAAAAAACGTTTTTATCACCCTCTCAAACTTCAACAAGGCATTTGCAATTATAAATTGTATTCGATAGGTCTTACTTTCCTTCATACTGTCGACGCGCCTGTTTCAATTGATATTGTAACTTATTCTCTTGTCATTATTGTTTTATTTGCCTTGTGTTGGTTATAGATCGTATTATGATCGTCCTTATTGTAAGTCTTCATCGCATTAGTAAAGTGACATGTGACAGGAAATCTTGCTATGCACTCGTGACTTGTTTGTCACTTACTGCCTAGTACAGCTCGCGCAAAATTGACCAAAATTTTTGTATCACGTAACTTGCGCACGTAAAAGTGCGCAAGCCTTACTGTCTATGGTTTAGTAGTTCAAGTTATATTGCGCGAACTGTACCTTAAGTCCGTTTTTCCTTCCTTGTCCTATACAACGTGTTACAAAAATACCCCTAATTCCGAATATGGTAGATAGGGATCATCAAACTGAATAACTTTTACTATGGGACCAAGTCTGAAATCACTTTGATATTTACGTAATTAATTTTTGTATAAAACAGCTGATTTTTTCGCGATTTCAAAGTTGGTCCCATAGTAAATGTTGTTCAGTTTGATGGTCCCTATTATACCATATTCGGCATTAGGGGTATTTTTGTAACACGTTGTATAGGACAAGGAAGGAAAAACGGACTTAAGGAACAGCTCGCGCAATATAACTTTTTGACAGTCGTCATAAGTCGTTATTTAAAAATATGTTGTATTAAAAGACTCGACGTGAGGCAACTAGCGCCGCCAGTCGATTTTATTTTATTTATTCTAAATAAGCCCAATTTCTTAAAAAAGGAATCAGTCAAGGTTTTGTTAATAACGTCTTATATTTATTGAATAACTTTACACAGTTTGAAAAGGCATTCAAACAGTTTAAAACGCGATTTTGTTAAAAGTGGCCACTGTTGGTTCAAGCCCGTTTTTAAACGTAGTAACTATTTAGTAATCTGTGCTATTGAACACATTTTGTAATGTTGTAACGTTATTCAAATAACATTAGACGTCATTCAGAAGATCTTGACTGATTCCTTTTTTAAGAAATTGGGCTTATTTAGAATAAATAAAATAAAATCGACTGGCGGCGCTAGCTGGCTCATGTCAGCCCCTTAAATCAAATTGTCATCATAATAATTAACAGTGTCTTTTGTAATATGTGTGGAAAGTAACTTGTTGTATTTTATAAATGATTATTTCAATAAAGAGTTGGGTGAAGATTGTTTACCAAATAAGACAAGTAAAGATAAACAGACTATACGTAGTTTCTTGAGGCTTTTTGTTAATAAATATCCTTTCTATGTAAAGGTTCTAAAGTAATACATTGAACAACATCGTAACATCACATATACATTGCTCTGATTTCAAAGTAAGTAGTTAATTCATTTTTATGGACATCAGAGACAACGACGGCACTACAAACACCCAGACCAGAGACAACATCGAAAACTTAGAATAATTACGTCGAAAAGTTCTTTTTCCAAATTGACCTAGCTATGGGAATCGAACCCTCAGAGATGGCTGGCGGAATCGAACTGCTGTACAAACCAATTTATCAAGGAGGCTGCTCTCTCCTATGTTTTTGAGGCTTGATTTTTCATCAACTTTCATTTCCCTTCTTTCCAAAATGATTACCTACGTATTTGTTTTTTCACATTTGTATTTTGAAAACAATTACCAGATAACTCCATAAAAACACAATTTTCAATTACAATAACACTTCAACTGAAAGTAAATATGTAGTTCCCTTGGAGATTTTGAAATCTTTCAATCTTACACTTGACACATTCACCTACACCAACAAACTTTGCGTGAACTAGGTAATTATGCTTCACACCAGACACCTACTACTCATAATTAACACACGACCTAATAAATAGTTAAAAATAGGACGGCACGTGTACACGGGGATCTACAGTAAACACCATCTGCTAAGAACACTGTAACAATTGCGTTTTTCTTAAAAATAACTTGTAATGTATGCCACACACGCACATTGTTTCAGAGATTGTTAGTATCATGTGTTTTGCTTTTACATTTGACTCCAAAGAGGTTGAGGAACTATTATCAACTTCTTTCCAGAGATATTTTTGAACAGCCACAGTAACTTTTAAGAAATAAGGCTTTACTCACCTAGATTTTCTAGAAGGCACGAAATACTTCAACGGGCCGGCAGATTTTCTCCTACCCTTAACCACCGGCACCATAAGCAAATCTTCATCATCAGTTTCTGACACTGAACTGTCTAAATTCACTAACGCGGGGGCTGACCCGCGCCTATCAGTCAACACTTTCGGAGCCTCAAGCATATCCCTGATCACTTCACAATACTTGCACGCGGACGCTTCAGCAATATACGCCTTCGTTATCGCATAAGCATAGCTTTCTAAGAAACATTTATGACACCCCGGCACGTAATTAGTTTCAAGGTCAGTCGATTCCTCGCTCGGTTCTTGCTTCTTCAACTTGATTTTTTTCTCCATCACCGCCAAATTTTTGTTCAATATCTTCTTCTGCTCTTCTTTATGCTTTCTCTCCTCTTCTTCCAGTTTTTTCCGCCTAATTTCTTTCAAGCATTCCGCTTGGTCGTTGTAATATTCCACGCACTGCCTGCGCTCGGTTTTGGACGGCTTCGTGGGGCTTTTCTTTTTCTTTTTATAACCTACGTTAACATTTAACGGCTCAATTCTCAGAGATTTCATCTGTTTAATGATGTGCTCTTGCACATAAGGATAGTACGACGACACATCCTCCACGGAATTGGCAGTGTTCTGTGAATCGCTCATGGCACTTACATAGTTGTCTTTGTTTCTAAAAGTTTTATCGTGTTTACTCCTCTCTTTGATGTGATCGCTGTTGTTTTTACGAGCATTTTTTACACACTTCACTGACGACGAGTCTTCGTCTAGGCACGTTTCGTAGCCGTCAACTTCGTGATCGATATACAAAAGGGAACTGTCTTCTTGGACGGAAATTTTAGCGGTTGTATCGGAAAAAGTGACAGTGTCGTCATTTGGAGAATTTATGCATTCTTTCCAACTTTCATCGCTTTTTACTTTTTCTAGTTTAGTTTTCTTTTCTTTTATGTCGTCACATTCTTTCCAATATTTATCGAAGCTTATCCTTTCTAACCCCGTAGGGGTGACAGCAAAGACCATTTCATCTGAGGTTGAAATGTCTTTGCTCTGTTGTTTGGACAGACTTCTATTTTTATCCAGCTCTTTCCTATCACTGGAATTACTTCTTATGTTCAGTTCTCTGGGAGTTGTGAGGACATCATCTTCAGTTATTGTCATGTCATCATCCGGGTCATCTAGAGATTCGTCTGACCGGGATTTTTCCGGGATTCCATTGAGTTTCTCCTTACTTCCTTTATCTTTCCTGCAGTCATCGAGGCTGAGATCTCCAAAGGCAGAGATTTCCTCGTCCTTTATAGAAGCATCTTCAGGTTCCAGACAAATCTGAACTACCTCCAGACCTTCGCCGTATTCTTGAAGGCACTCGTGAAAGGAATCCATCCCAGTGTGGTCGTCAGACGCGATGGAATTTATGCATTCCTGTAACAAATGAAAATGATATATCATTGAAAATATAAGAAGAAAGTTTTTTTAAAATCTTATTTCCTAGCTTTAATAGCAACTTTCATAATTTTTTTGACGACTGCTCTGCTGAACACCTGAACTGTGCCCCTGGTAGCAAAACGGGTAAATTTTGCATGATCCATAGTACTCTTGTAGTAGTTAGGTGGTGCACACCTATTATCATATTAGTGGTTTCATTTTACCACTGCTAAGGTTGGAACATGAACAAATGATGTAATATAGGTTTAAGTTTTAGTTTGAAGAGAAAAAGATTTGTTTATTTTAATTTAAATTAAAGAGAAATATTAATATATTTACTTAAATTGTAGAAATCTTTTATTTCATTTTAAGCAGTCCCTCCGATGTACCCAAGACTTAAAAGGAGCAAAGGTAAATCAAAAATGTCCCTACTTAACGACTAAAGGGGCACAACGCAGCATTCGAATTCTTCGAATTTATCCGTGGGGGCACGGGCCGAGTGTTCAAAGGAGCTGTCGTCACACTTGCACATTTTCAATCATTTTTTTGGCCGCATAGTTCTCGACTTTTGATAAAAAATGTAAAAAAATACCGTTCCCCTTATCTCCGAAGATTGCATAGAGAAAAATCTGAAATTATTTTAAAGTTTATGTAAAGATTACAGGAAAAATAAAACGCTGTCTCTAAATAAGTAGGTAGTAAACTTTTCAGAATGATGGTACGGAACCCTCAGTGCGCGTTTTTTTTTGTGACTGTTACTGAGCTTTGTTTCTATTGTTTCTAGAGGCCTGTCAAAATACTTTGTTTTTTGTTAAAAAAAAAACCTTCATGTTGGATACTGTCCGTATTATTACAAAAGATTTTTAATAATCTTTTATAATAACACGGTGTATGTCTGTTACACTCATTTGCTTCGTTTGTTTATAAAGCTCACAATCTTGTCTTTGTTGTCTAAAATTACGTTACTTTTACCGAAGTTAAATAAAACAAAAAAACATCAACTTTGTCAACATTTATTACTGCAACATACAATAATAAAGCATTTCACGAATAATAACAAATATTAAAGCATCGGACATTGATCTATTTAAACTACATATATTATTATATCTTCATAGCTAACAACGAATCACAAAATTGTACGTCTATTACAGTTCTATGCTATAACATTTTAATTGTACTTATGTATGCATTTTTTCCTATGTTTTAAGTCTAGGTATATACCTACTTACTGCTCGAAAAAAATAAGGGCCACCATAATATGATTTTCTATAGAAAATCTGTCCGGCTTTTGTTAGGCTTTTTACATTCATCACTCACTCACGCAAGTGTTCGTTAGAGTTTGTCGTTTCTGCCCCACACCGCACTTCACCTCGCACCTGACGCGACTCATGCATGCGTGAGAGAGAGACAGTGAGCACGTGCTGTTGCCCCCGTCCCCTTCTCCCTTCTCCCAGCGCTGCCGTTTATTACTAAGACACAAAATCCTTTATAATTTAGGGTGTCCGGCTTTTTTACCCAAATGTCCGGCCAAACTGGCTGGTCTGTCCGGCTATTAGGTTAGACGACCTGGCAACCCTAGCCGTGTGCCAAATTGGATTAAAAAGAAATTGAAGTTTCATACAAAAACACGCGAAATTTAACATTTTTCAATTCTAACTGATATACGGCGAATTTGAGAAATCGTACAGTTAATTCGACAGTAAGGTCGGTAAGTTGACTATTACAGCTCTCGAACAATATCAAATTTAAATAAATCTGACTTAAAATACATCTTTTTTATGGAAAATCATATAGTGGCCCTTATTCCGGTTAATAAAATCGGATTTGTAACCGGCACTTGAATATATTTTTGCCTTTATTTGCAAAAACGAATGCCTCTGTCTTTAAAGATAATAAACTATAATTTGGATCTCTATGTCCTTGGGGCATCCACATTTTTTGTTTAAACTTAATATTATAATACGACCCTTAAAAAACGTTTTCCTTTCTTATAAATACAAAACATTCATTCACATTCCAAATACAACAGTTTCAAAAAAAACCATAAAATACATATATTGGTAAATGCAAAGTGATTTTGTTTAAAGCTCGCGTGCAACTGGTTATATATCACACAAAAGTACATTTAATTCTATTTTACTTCCAAAACAGTCTTATTTTCTAAGTTGGCAACATATATAAGTATATTAAAACATTGCTTTCCAATTTTTCTTATGCTACTTATCACTACTGGTTAACATTTTCGAAACTACTCAACGCAGTATTAACATTTTTATATATCTTAGCAGAATAATTTATGATTTTCATGAAATAATCCCATAATTTTTATTTATTTCTAGGAAGGCTAACAGCAACAAACAATAATAAATAATAGGTTTAACAGTAGATAGCCAATTTTTGGCAATCTTATTTCAATTCACTTTTAAGATTTCTGCGCCAACTTAAATTGAATTTAAACATTTCTATGTTATGCAGTTTCTGATGTTTTGCTCGGTTTTAATTAGATTTTTGCATTACTGGAGTAAGCCTCCATCTTGACGGTTGAAAATGATAATGATAATTATTTATTTGCCTTAAAGAGTATCGAAACGATGGGAAATAAAAAAACCCAAACAAAAAATTTTAAAAATGCATTAAATATTTTTTATTTCCTACAGACTACACAATAGCTTAACGACTAAGAAATTATATTAAAATGAATAACTTCGACCTTACTGCCTTGCTTTGCCTTATCTTAATCATACTAACCTTGCATTTAGATAAATTGTTTAACTAGGTCTAACATTAATAATTATTATCTACCTCATGCTTTAAATCTTCTATTATGTTCTGAAACAGTTAGCTTATTGCCAACAAAAAAAACAAGCAGTGTCATAGTAACCATTATATCATCCTCAGTGTGGCTAGGAACCCCACGCGCCTGCCGCCATTATATCATCCAAACGAGTAACATAATCTTGTACTCAATTTCATAATGCAACTCCTTCGAAAATATGATTACTATAACACTGGTTGCTTTAATGTTGGCAATCAGCTAACTGTTTCCGAATCTTTTATAAAGTAATGAATCATGGGTGTAGATAAAGCCTTATATGCAACTGTACATAATTAGCTATTAAAACACTGTGATACTATTATCACACGAGTCAAATTGATACTACTAATTATACAACAGTAGCATAAATAACTATTATATTCAATCACAATTAATTCAGTGCGAAATATTTTGATTTACAAAAGCTTTAGTGGGTCACACACTGCTACGCGCTCCGTCGCCTAGTGCGGTGTTGCAGATTTCAATATTGTATGCAAGTACGTAGCAAATTCTGCCACAAGGCGCAGAGGCGCGGAGCTGTACTATACAAGAGCTCTATTATTCGTACATAAGCGTGGGCCTGTCGTGCATCGCCACCCGGCGGCGCGTCGCCAGTGTGTGAATCGCCTTAAGAAAGCACATAATTACTAATTGTGTCTACATTCAACAATTAATATTACCCATTAGGATCCTTGCAATAATACCTAACATTATATTTATCTGGCAACACCCACTTATATTCTATGATATGTTACAAAATTCCTGTAAGTGAGCTATAAAACATTTTGTTATTTTTGAGATCATATCTTCAGAACTTCGAAGTTTAGGTTCTTGAGCATACTTTTTAAGGTTCCGTACGCAAAGGATAAAACGGAAACCCTATTACTAAGACTCCGCTGTCCGTCTGTCTATCTGTCCGTCTGTCACCAGGCTGTATTTCATGAACCATGATAATTAGACAGTTAAAATTTTTACAGACGATGTATTTCTGTTGCCGCTATAACAACTAATACTAAAAAACAAAATAAAATAAATATTAAAGGGGGCTCCCATACAACACACGTGATTTTTTTTTCTAGTTTTTGCTCGATATTAATAACGGCAACAAGTAGACGCTTGAAGTATTCACAAAATATTCAGTTATACAAGGTGTTACAAAAATACCCCTAATGCCGAATATGTTATATAGGGACCATCAAACTGATCAACTTTTACTATGGGACTAACTCTAAAATCGCGAAAAAAAAAACAGCTGTTTCATACAAAAATTAAAATCGAAAATATCTAAATGTATGAAACAGCTAATTTTTTTTTCGCGATTTCAGAGTTGGTCCCATAGTAAAAGTTGATCAGTTTGATGGTCCCTATATACCATATTCGGCATTAGGGGTATTTTTGTAACACCTTGTATATTCATTTTAAAAATAAATAATTAAATTAAAATAAAACAAATATTTAAGAGGGGCTCCCATATAACAGAGATTATTTTTTTGCCGTTTTTATAGATAATGGTACGGAACCCGTCGTGCGCGAGTCTGACCAGTATTTTTTACTATTTAACACACTTGCTCGTAAAGTGAGCCTTATTACATGTCTTTTAGGCCCATAAACCGAGCTATAACACACTTGCGTAATAACATTACCCACTAGTGCGTTAAAATATTACCTAACTACAAGTTAGGTAATATTTTGCAGTGGGTTTTTTAGTAACAACAAAGAGGTTTTACCTGCTAAAAATCCATATACATTTTTAAAATAAATAAGTGTGTACGTACTTAATTAAGACAAACAAACATTATAAACAGATGACGTCATATGACGTTTTTGTACAAGTGTGTGTGCAGTCTAGGGCTACCGTGCAGTTCGGAGTTCGGAGTTCAATTCATAATTCGAACTTTTTGGTAAATATTGCTTTGTATCAAAATAAAGTTGACAGTTGACAAACACGATTAAACGAGCACATGAACTGGCGGGGAGGGTTGAGGCAACTGTTTGTAGGGCGGGGCGGGGAGTGTCCTTTCTGTAGTACTTACATCTATTCTGTGCTATAACTTAAAGTCTATCTTTCAAATTGACACAAACATTTCAAATCGTATAAATGCCATCTCACCAATGAAATTGACTTTAATTTTCATTGTAAGATATATTCTTACTATCAACCACAACCTTACATAATAGACTAGACTTTATTTTTAGTTTTATCTAAGCACATTTTTTTTCTACGTTACTCCTTACTAGCTAAAATAATATATAAATAAGTATGTACAATATTTAAATCAGTTTATGAATTTTTCATAACTCTTTTCAAAGTGGATGGCGTAATTTTCATTATTTCTACTTTCAGTTTTGTATAATAAAATAAGTACTTAAAAATCGCTTTCTTTTTAAAACATTGTAAAGTTATGTGGTCACAGGAAGTTCGGGATTCAATTCCTTGTGCTATTATTTCTGACTGCGATAAATAAACTGCGAATACGTGGCTACGTAGAAATAAACTGTGCTTTTTCAGCGAAAGTAACGTATCATCCGAGGTTTTCGCAACGTTATTCACCTCCAATACATTAATAAAGATTTGTATAGTTACACAATGGTTACTCTCTGTCAACCTATTTAAGTTTGACATTAAAAAGAAAGGGACAAAACACTGTGTAACTGTACATCTGCTAAACAATCTTTATTAGTAAGGGGGTAAGTAAATAAAAAAAAGGAATTGGGGAAGTTTTCTTAATATGAGTTTAATATTTATTAAGTAACTCGCAGATTATTTTTTTCTTTCAGGTTTTAAAATTGGCATAACAACGGAAGTGCTACTTTTGGTTTAATATTGACTTAGAATAAGTAGCTCTTTGTTTGCAGTCGCGTAGGACAAAGATATTTTTCCAACATTTTCACAAGATATTAGAAAAACTAAATCCTCAACTCTTCGCACTCCAGAACCCCTTCATCACTACAATTCCCATTTTCGGGCACCTCCACAGTCACAGTATACCTGAAAGTAAAAAAGAAAAACGTTTTTTTCAGCAGAAACAATAATTACCAAAAATTAAATAATCTTTTTATTTGTTGCTAAAACAGCTTCTCTGGGGAAGTAGTCGTGCATAGTTCTACTAGAAGGACAAAACGCAGAAATATATCCGTTTTGTTCTACTAGTAGAAATAGACGGAAAAAAATATAGTAGTCCGTATTGTTCTACCATTCACTTCTAATAGTAGGACATGACGGATATGTAAAATCCTATTTAATTATACATTTCCAAAGTCAAAGCTACACACCTAAGTCGATCGCTGTGTCATTTCATAGTGATTTCAGCCTTAATCTTCGGCGGTACCCTAAATGCCAGCGGCGTATGCGCAGGAAGTTCCGAATCTTGCGCACATTGCAATTGCAACTCTAAAATGTCCCTGTGTAGGGACATTATCAAACGCAGGATCTTCGTGAAGTACTCCAGTTTCTAAAAAAGAAAAAATACTTAAAAACTGTGTTATTGATAGGTTTTTAAGAAATGCTATCAGTGCTTTCGTGCAATACTGTAAAACTAGTATATTTAGACAAAACACCTAATAAAATTAAATCTTGAAATGTTAATGAACAAAAAAAAGTAGAAAAACAGTATTTTTTGTTTGTTAATTATTTTATTTCAATATATCCATAATAATTTTAAACTAATCTATAAAGAGGTACAGTCGAGTTCAATAATATGTACACACGACTGCACCTCAGACTATACATGTTGACCTTGAGACCGCCTTTATGCCCTAGGTAATAAAAGCGGTTTTCTCAGTTTAACTGTATAACCTGAAGTGCTGTCGTGTGTACGTACCTTTTACAGTTGATGAACATTTATGCCTTAGTAGTGTAATTCCTACTTTGTAATCTGGCACTAAGGTCAAGAGCGAGGCTCCCCAACACAAGTATTCCATTACTTACAGGGGCTGTCTCACCTCAATCTTTTGTAATATGGCAAATAAAAAACTATTTTATTTATTTATTATTATGCTTTTGTAATAAAAATCAACATCCTGTCAAAAGTGCCAACATATTTATGAACTCGACTGTACATTACATTACTATAAGGATTGTATAGCAGATGTTTAGTTACACAATGGTGACTCTCTGAAAAGAAAGAGACAACACTGTGAACTATACATCTGCTATCAATCTTTATTAGTAAGGAGGTTAGTATGATATTTTAATGTGACCCAAGTTAAAAATAAAAGTGTATTGTAATGATAAAACTAGTTCAACGGTATTGCACTATACTAGTGTATTTACAACAAGCATGCATATTGTACACTAAAGGGACATCACTACAGAATAAAAAAGAATTGATTAAAAAATTCAAATCAATTAAAATTATTATAATTCCTTTCCTTAGAGCGGTAATTTTTCCCTTTATTGTACAAAGATTTTTAGTAAAGTAGTTAAAGAAATTAGCATGCTGCATTTAAAATACTGCTCTAAGCATAAAGCTTATAAAGTAGAAATTCTAACTTACTTTGACTTTTCCCCTCAGTGTACAATAAACACAACACTCAAACATCGAAACTCCTTGTTTGTTTTACAAATTATTTACAAAACTTTAAGTAAAATTATGTTTATTTAATATTTTTATTCAACATAGTGAAACAAAACTTTAAAAAATGATATTTATAAATTATGTAATTGAAAAATATATATACTTATTAAAACTTTGTAAATTTACATTTTTACATAATATTTTAATAGAATTTCATAACTATCTACACGTCCACACAACACGAAGTTACGTACCTGACTGCTCTGTATGCTGTGGCCGTTGGCTTTCTCTCCCCCCACCACCGTGCTGCAGGGGAGGGGCTTAGCGACACCTATCGTTACAATTCCTGAAACAAATTAGATACATTATTTCCAAAAATAGCGGGTTTTTAGCAGTCAAAGAAATGGACGCAATATGATCGGTAATAATGTTATCAGAAAACTTAACACACTCATATGCAGTAAAGAGTACCTAAGTCGTTACGGCAGTAACTTTAACCCTTCTACGCCCAGAAAATGAGACACAATAGATATTCCATTGTTATCCGGCCGCCTGCGTCCGCTCGGGCGTCAATGAATTAAGTAACGATTATTTTTAATATTTACAATGAAAAATTAAATTGAACACGTAAATTGTAATAAAATAACTACTTACCTAACTAAAATAAATAAAAAACAAAATAAGATTTCAATACTTTTAATAATATAAAGGCTTTTTACTATTGTCTTGTAATATTTTTTTTCTTATTTTATTAAATTTTCACATTAGAGTAAATCACAAGCACAACCAAAGATAACTGAAGTAGTGATTAACATAACTACTGGTAACAGATGGTTGGTTTTATTTGAACTTTGATAACTGCATTACGATCGCAAAGAGAGTTCTATTTGCGAAGTTATCTTTCAGATTAAATAAAGATGAATCTGTTCATGGTTTAAATAAATAACGTGTCAATTGAAATATTTGGCAACGCTTCATATATTATTGTGAGTTTCTTATGGAAAGGAAATCGTTTCAATCGATATTACGACTGCGTTTCTCAATAAATATTCAGTCTCCTCGGTTGAATACTCCTATAGTAGGATTCAACAATAATATACATATGAGTAATGTGTAAGTATGACAGGAGCCGGTCGCCGGGCTGTATGTATGTGTGTATGTATGGCCCACCTCTGGGCGCGGCCTTGATCTCCCGCACGGCGTGCGCCAGCGGGGCGCGCGCCACGTCCACGCCGTTGACGGACAGCAGCCGGTCGCCGGGCTGTATGTATGTGTGTATGTATGGCCCACCTCTGGGCGCGGCCTTGATCTCCCGCACGGCGTGCGCCAGCGGGGCGCGCGCCACGTCCACGCCGTTGACGGACAGCAGCCGGTCGCCGGGCTGTATGTATGTGTGTATGTATGGCCCACCTCTGGGCGCGGCCTTGATCTCCCGCACGGCGTGCGCCAGCGGGGCGCGCGCCACGTCCACGCCGTTGACGGACAGCAGCCGGTCGCCGGGCTGTATGTATGTGTGTATGTATGGCCCACCTCTGGGCGCGGCCTTGATCTCCCGCACGGCGTGCGCCAGCGGGGCGCGCGCCACGTCCACGCCGTTGACGGACAGCAGCCGGTCGCCGGGCTGTATGTATGTGTGTATGTATGGCCCACCTCTGGGCGCGGCCTTGATCTCCCGCACGGCGTGCGCCAGCGGGGCGCGCGCCACGTCCACGCCGTTGACGGACAGCAGCCGGTCGCGGGGCTGTATGTATGTGTGTATGTATGGCCCACCTCTGGGCGCGGCCTTGATCTCCCGCACGGCGTGCGCCAGCGGGGCGCGCGCCACGTCCACGCCGTTGACGGACAGCAGCCGGTCGCCGGGCTGTATGTATGTGTGTATGTATGGCCCACCTCTGGGCGCGGCCTTGATCTCCCGCACGGCGTGCGCCAGCGGGGCGCGCGCCACGTCCACGCCGTTGACGGACAGCAGCCGGTCGCGGGGCTGTATGTATGTGTGTATGTATGGCCCACCTCTGGGCGCGGCCTTGATCTCCCGCACGGCGTGCGCCAGCGGGGCGCGCGCCACGTCCACGCCGTTGACGGACAGCAGCCGGTCGCCGGGCTGTATGTATGTGTGTATGTATGGCCCACCTCTGGGCGCGGCCTTGATCTCCCGCACGGCGTGCGCCAGCGGGGCGCGCGCCACGTCCACGCCGTTGACGGACAGCAGCCGGTCGCCGGGCTGTATGTATGTGTGTATGTATGGCCCACCTCTGGGCGCGGCCTTGATCTCCCGCACGGCGTGCGCCAGCGGGGCGCGCGCCACGTCCACGCCGTTGACGGACAGCAGCCGGTCGCCGGGCTGTATGTATGTGTGTATGTATGGCCCACCTCTGGGCGCGGCCTTGATCTCCCGCACGGCGTGCGCCAGCGGGGCGCGCGCCACGTCCACGCCGTTGACGGACAGCAGCCGGTCGCCGGGCTGTATGTATGTGTGTATGTATGGCCCACCTCTGGGCGCGGCCTTGATCTCCCGCACGGCGTGCGCCAGCGGGGCGCGCGCCACGTCCACGCCGTTGACGGACAGCAGCCGGTCGCCGGGCTGTATGTATGTGTGTATGTATGGCCCACCTCTGGGCGCGGCCTTGATCTCCCGCACGGCGTGCGCCAGCGGGGCGCGCGCCACGTCCACGCCGTTGACGGACAGCAGCCGGTCGCCGGGCTGTATGTATGTGTGTATGTATGGCCCACCTCTGGGCGCGGCCTTGATCTCCCGCACGGCGTGCGCCAGCGGGGCGCGCGCCACGTCCACGCCGTTGACGGACAGCAGCCGGTCGCCGGGCTGTATGTATGTGTGTATGTATGGCCCACCTCTGGGCGCGGCCTTGATCTCCCGCACGGCGTGCGCCAGCGGGGCGCGCGCCACGTCCACGCCGTTGACGGACAGCAGCCGGTCGCCGGGCTGTATGTATGTGTGTATGTATGGCCCACCTCTGGGCGCGGCCTTGATCTCCCGCACGGCGTGCGCCAGCGGGGCGCGCGCCACGTCCACGCCGTTGACGGACAGCAGCCGGTCGCCGGGCTGTATGTATGTGTGTATGTATGGCCCACCTCTGGGCGCGGCCTTGATCTCCCGCACGGCGTGCGCCAGCGGGGCGCGCGCCACGTCCACGCCGTTGACGGACAGCAGCCGGTCGCCGGGCTGTATGTATGTGTGTATGTATGGCCCACCTCTGGGCGCGGCCTTGATCTCCCGCACGGCGTGCGCCAGCGGGGCGCGCGCCACGTCCACGCCGTTGACGGACAGCAGCCGGTCGCCGGGCTGTATGTATGTGTGTATGTATGGCCCACCTCTGGGCGCGGCCTTGATCTCCCGCACGGCGTGCGCCAGCGGGGCGCGCGCCACGTCCACGCCGTTGACGGACAGCAGCCGGTCGCGGGGCTGTATGTATGTGTGTATGTATGGCCCACCTCTGGGCGCGGCCTTGATCTCCCGCACGGCGTGCGCCAGCGGGGCGCGCGCCACGTCCACGCCGTTGACGGACAGCAGCCGGTCGCCGGGCTGTATGTATGTGTGTATGTATGGCCCACCTCTGGGCGCGGCCTTGATCTCCCGCACGGCGTGCGCCAGCGGGGCGCGCGCCACGTCCACGCCGTTGACGGACAGCAGCCGGTCGCCGGGCTGTATGTATGTGTGTATGTATGGCCCACCTCTGGGCGCGGCCTTGATCTCCCGCACGGCGTGCGCCAGCGGGGCGCGCGCCACGTCCACGCCGTTGACGGACAGCAGCCGGTCGCCGGGCTGTATGTATGTGTGTATGTATGGCCCACCTCTGGGCGCGGCCTTGATCTCCCGCACGGCGTGCGCCAGCGGGGCGCGCGCCACGTCCACGCCGTTGACGGACAGCAGCCGGTCGCCGGGCTGTATGTATGTGTGTATGTATGGCCCACCTCTGGGCGCGGCCTTGATCTCCCGCACGGCGTGCGCCAGCGGGGCGCGCGCCACGTCCACGCCGTTGACGGACAGCAGCCGGTCGCCGGGCTGTATGTATGTGTGTATGTATGGCCCACCTCTGGGCGCGGCCTTGATCTCCCGCACGGCGTGCGCCAGCGGGGCGCGCGCCACGTCCACGCCGTTGACGGACAGCAGCCGGTCGCCGGGCTGTATGTATGTGTGTATGTATGGCCCACCTCTGGGCGCGGCCTTGATCTCCCGCACGGCGTGCGCCAGCGGGGCGCGCGCCACGTCCACGCCGTTGACGGACAGCAGCCGGTCGCCGGGCTGTATGTATGTGTGTATGTATGGCCCACCTCTGGGCGCGGCCTTGATCTCCCGCACGGCGTGCGCCAGCGGGGCGCGCGCCACGTCCACGCCGTTGACGGACAGCAGCCGGTCGCCGGGCTGTATGTATGTGTGTATGTATGGCCCACCTCTGGGCGCGGCCTTGATCTCCCGCACGGCGTGCGCCAGCGGGGCGCGCGCCACGTCCACGCCGTTGACGGACAGCAGCCGGTCGCCGGGCTGTATGTATGTGTGTATGTATGGCCCACCTCTGGGCGCGGCCTTGATCTCCCGCACGGCGTGCGCCAGCGGGGCGCGCGCCACGTCCACGCCGTTGACGGACAGCAGCCGGTCGCCGGGCTGTATGTATGTGTGTATGTATGGCCCACCTCTGGGCGCGGCCTTGATCTCCCGCACGGCGTGCGCCAGCGGGGCGCGCGCCACGTCCACGCCGTTGACGGACAGCAGCCGGTCGCCGGGCTGCAGTCGCCCGTCGGCCGCCGCCGCGCCGCCCGCTACTACTGCGCGAACTACGATCACTGAGCGACCCGCTTCTACGGGATCCTGGAAGACATCAAAAAAAGTTAGTAGCCGCTGGCCACGCAAGTGACTGACTGACGGCGCAGCTAGTGATTCCTGATCAAAGTCAAGAATAAATAAATTAAATTTATACATGAAATTATGCATAAATCATTCCGGTTACTGGTTAGTGCTTGGCCTTCATCTCACCTGATATTAAGTAACGATAAGGCTGACGGTGGAAGCGCACTAGACCCGGAATATTTAGCACTGAGGAACTGGCTATCTTACCTCTAACTGCCGGAAAATAATTGCTGTTATAGCGTTAGATTTAGGTAAGATGGTGGTAGCTAGCCAGGCGGACTTGAAGTAAGCCCTACCCTACTACTAGTTCAGCCCTTATGGTGAAATGGTTCATATTAGGGAGACTGATCACCCGTCCGGCTTCGCTGGCGTCCCCCCTTCCAAATAATAATAAAGCCCTACCACTAACAAAACCGAGTAAAATGTACCCCCTACTGGGAATTGAACCCGGGACCCCTGCGTCTTACACGGGTGTGCATACCACTAGGCCAAAGAGGCGGTTAAATTCTCGGTTTGATTTCCTCATCCACTCCCTTTACATTCATATCATTACGCACACAATCCATCCATCTTTTCTGCGATCTTCCTATTACTTTCCAGCTCTCAACATCCATATCCATTCCTCTTGTAGTAACATGCCTTTCATCCTTTTTCATAACATACCCATACCAAGGCAGACGATCCTCTTTCAACTTTTCTATCACTGGTGCTACTTTCAAACTTCCTCTCACATACTCATTCCTAATTTTATCCATTCGCATCACACCACACATCCACCTCAGTATTTTGATCTCTGCTACATGAAATTTTCTTTTATCCATCTTCTTCATAGCCCAACATTCTGATCCATACATGACTACTGGTTTTATTACGGACTTATACATTTTTCCCTTTAACTTGTTGAGGCAGGATCTCTTCGCCATATATTCAGCGAAAAGGGAAGTACTTCCGCCGAGCTAGGTGTCTGTGCTCGGGGACCGCGGTCCAACTGTTCGATGTTGGAATTTGTATTTATGCGAAGTGCTTAGAAAACTTTGATATCGTGAGTCAGGTCTTCATACATTTTTGCCTTGATGTTAGCTTGACGTAGTGTCACGTCTGCGTAATGTTTACATATTATTGTTATTTTCGTTGATCCTGCATTTCTTCGTCATTCGTCGATTTGCTTATGTAGCGGTATGATCGCGCCGCTACAAACTTAAGAGGCATCCGCGGGTTACATGTAACCCTTAACTTGTCGCCATTTCGTCCACCCTGCGTTGATGTGATTCATAATGGCGCGGTCCAAAATCACTTGCTAATTACGATGTACAAATAAAGAAAAACCAAAAGTTCACTCACCAAATAGTCCAGAATAGAGAAGCCTAGCCCCCGATCTTCCTTCAACAGCTGGATGTACTCCACGTGGTCGCTCCACATGGCGAGTCCACTCAGCGGCTCTAAAGACCGAGATCGATTGCGTTCCAAATCATCAGAGCAGAACTCTGTGAAGAAACATCCAAAAACTAAAAAATGCGAATAATTATTTGAAAGGGGAAAGACAGAATAATTTTTGAAATTTGAAGAATGGAAAAAAATAGGTAACTTCTACGTAAAGTTACAAAATATTTATTTTTTGTGATTCTTCAGACGTGTTAGAATTGTTAGATCGATAATTGGCCATAATGATGCAAATAATGTTAGTGAACAAAAAATTTAAACTTAGAATATTTAAAACGCTGAACACAAACAATACGGCATCGTCACAGCATTTAACCAATAAGTAAAGCAGGGATCTGATACTCCTGGAATCATTCAAACGAATTCTTTATAACTATCATAAAATAACTCTTCATAAATCTTTGAAATAGTTTCAAAATATACCAAATCTTTTATGGTCTACTCAGTCTTTTCAGTCTTACCACAGGTCTACTGGAAAAACCACGGCACTCACCATCGTGATCGTGTCCCGCCGACATGATCGTGGTGGCGCTGCATAGTGACGCTACGGAACTCTCCGATTTCGCCTTTATCAACCGCTGAGGAGGTGTCAACAAGTCTTGTAAGCTGCCGCCAAGAATTTGATTCTGAAAACCAAGTTATGTATAAGTATTGTCACGAAGAAACCATTTAAAAATGTGATCTAAGGTTAGACCTGCAAAAATAGATAGTTGAAAGAGCATTGGACCAGCCTTCCAAAGATCGCGGGTTCGATTCCCGCCTGAGAAAATGATCTGGTGACGAGTCGAATTTATCTAGTATATTATTTATTATTATTACCTCACTTTTTATTTTATTTTAGAGGGTTTAGCTGAATCTGATTTAAAATTTTCGGATAAGGCGGAGTCTAAATGACACATGATATGACAGGTTTTGCTGCCAGGCTGAGTTGACGCCGCGCTAGTTTTACTTTACTATTTCTTAAAAAATCAAAACTATCCGAAACTAAGTACTGATAAGCAGAAATAATTTTATATCCGTATCTAAAACCAGTATTGTGTTATTTCTATATCCGTATCCGAATCTAGATCCTTAACATTCCATACATAATTACTCGATAACGAGTTTTTTTTATCCACAACATGACAGTGCTTGGCCTTCACCTCACCTGATGTAAGTGGCGATAAGGCCGAAAGTGTAAGCACACTACACCAGGAATCCTCACCACTGAGGAACTAGCTATCTTTCCTCTAAGTAATTGCCGGAACACACGAATTTTTATTTGTCGTTACGGCGGCAGACTTAAGTAAACTGGTGGTACCACCTACCTACCACCGACCAAAAAGTAATCGCGTAATCCGTACTCACCCTTTTTTGTGTAGGAAGAATACCCCGTGCCTGGTAAACGACGGGGTTATGTGGGGCTCACCTCGATCGAAGCAGTATCCGGAGGTACTCACCCTAGAGACCCGGTCAGGCGGCAGCGCGGGCGCGGGCGGCAGGCGGCGCGCGCACACCAGCGTGACGGGCGACGCCACGCCGCGCAGCCGCGACACTACTTCTACGTGGTGCGCGCCTAATACGCGCCAACCGTTCACCTGACGCAGACAAACTCATTAGCAGGCCCTGATCTTGCCCCCGGGCGGCGAAGACTAGGGGGCGGCCGTCGGCCACGAGACCGGCCAGCGAGACTTGCTAGTGCTCGGGCTGAATTTGATAAGAAGATAAGATTTGTTGCAAATTGTTTCCTAGAGGGCGGCAAATCGCCTTCTGCACTCCCCTTTTGAATCCGGGGCTGTTCATTAGACCCAGATTCCATCTAAACGGATATGTGCGAAGAAGTTCTTCTTGTCAGTTAAATAAATCTGAGAGTCTATTACAAAAAAGAATCACGCTAGTCGGACGATGTTTGTTGATAGATTTACTTGATTTTGAACCATATTATACATGAGTTAATAATAAAACGGAGTGGGACGAACATCATCAGGCCCTAAGCCCCCCTAGCATGACCGCCGAAACGGGATATTATATAGTGATTTATCACATTTGACTGTCAAAAGAATGTCGATAAAAAGCTAAATAACGCGATATATCGTGTTTCGGTGGTCATGCATGGACTAGAAGGTGGTAGGAAAATTTAGACGACTCAAAAATGCTTAAAATCAGCTATTGAAATTTTTGTGCTGACCTCCAACAACTCGTCGCCCACTCGATGCACGGCCAGCTTGGCCACGGGCCCGTCGGGCGCCACCGCGCGGATGTAGTGGCGCGCCTGCACCTCGCGGCCCGCCACCACGCGCACCGTGCCTTCTAAGGAGATTCCCAGCCCGGTCTCCTTGCCCTTTACTATTGTGCCCACCTGGAAAATATCGTTTCGCTAGCGGCCGCCCGTATTCGTCTGCGTGAAAAATTTTTTTGCTATACCTCGAGAACAATACTTTTTTCACGATGAAAGATACCCTTTATATTATGGTATGTCCTTCTCTATACCTCTGCCGACGTGTAGCTATGCAAAATTGCATAATGATCGGTTCAGTAGTTAAGACGTGAACGTGAAGGCATAATAAACGAACAAACTTACTTTCACATTTGTTTTTATAATGTTTATTATTATTATTTTATTTTTCAACATCAGCCATTTAAATGCCCACTGCTGGAGCACAGACCTTCATAATGGGTAAATAAGGAAGATAAGGCATAACCTACCACGCAGGCCTGATGCGGCAATTAATTAACACCCATCGATATGTATATATAAGGTATATTATTATGTGTGTAAGGTATTAACGAATGCAAATGCAGCCGTGACCGACGGCTTAACGTGCCTTCCGAAGCACGGAAGAACTCGAAATAAATAAAAAATTGTCATCCATCCCATCAAAGACTTGCAAAAATTGCTGGGCCAGGCTCTAAACCACTATGCCACCGAACTCTTCTGTTTATTTATAGATTTTTGTAAATTATTCGCCATTAAAATCCAGCGAAACAGTAAAGAATCCTTACATGTCTTTAACACACGAAATCATTTATCAATTAATCAGGGATTTCAGAGTTTTAGGACGATGGTCCACTGGTCTCCGTCTACGGGGAACACTTACTATGATGTTGTACTGGTGCTGACCCGACCAGTCCTGTTCATTGGCCAGTATTTCCCGCCACTTCTCCTGTATGCGCCTGGTCTACTAGTCTACTGGTCTCCGTCTACGGGGGACACTTACTATGATGTCGTACTGATACTGATGCCCTGGCCAGTCCTGCTCGTTGGCCAGTATCTCCCGCCACTTGTCCTGTATGCGCCTGGTCTCGCGATCGGCGTCGTCGCGCCCTATGTATGCGCCTGGTCTACTAGTCTACCGGTCTCCGTCTAAGGGGACACTTACTATGATGTCGTACTGATACTGATGCCCCGGCCAGTCCTGCTCGTTGGCCAGTATTTTCCCCCACTTGTCCTGTATGCGCCTGGTCTACTAGTTTACTGGTCTCCATCTAGGGGGACATTTACTATGATGTCGTGCTGATACTGATGCCCCGGCCAGTCCTGCTCGTTGGCCAGTATTTTCCCCCACTTGTCCTGTATGCGCCTGGTCTACTAGTTTACTGGTCTCCATCTAGGAAGACATTTACTATGATGTCGTGCTGATACTGATGCCCCGGCCAGTCCTGCTCGTTGGCCAGTATTTTCCCCCACTTGTCCTGTATGCGCCTGGTATACTAGTCTACTGGTCTCCGTCTACGGGGGACACTTACTATGATGTCGTACTGATACTGATGCCCTGGCCAGTCCTGCTCGTTGGCCAGTATCTCCCACCACTTGTCCTGTATGCGCCTGGTCTCGCGATCGGCGTCGTCGCGCCCTATGTATGCGCCTGGTCTACTAGTCTACCGGTCTCTGTCTAAGGGGACACTTACTATGATGTCGTACTGATACTGGTGCCCCGGCCAGTCCTGCTCGTTGGCCAGTATTTTCCCCCACTTGTCCTGTATGCACCTGGTCTACTAGTTTACTGGTCTCCATCTAGGGGGACATTTACTATGATGTCGTGCTGATACTGATGCCCCGGCCAGTCCTGCTCGTTGGCCAGTATTTTCCCCCACTTGTCCTGTATGCGCCTGGTATACTAGTCTACTGGTCTCCGTCTACGGGGGACACTTACTATGATGTCGTACTGATACTGATGCCCCGGCCAGTCCTGCTCGTTGGCCAGTATCTCCCGCCACTTGTCCTGTATGCGCCTGGTCTCGCGGTCGGCGTCGTCGCGCCCTATGACGATCTCCGCCTCCTCCGAGGGCGACGTCGGGGAAGGCGGGTGCGGGTGGAACTCGGACTCCGGTTCCACTTCGATTACTGTCGATTCGTCGTACTGGACAAGATAAATTACCGGTGAATGTTATGCTACTAAGCTATAAGGACCTGTTACGGTTTCGATTAAGATCCATTTAACATCCATGGCAAATATTTGCATATAAATTATTTTCTAAAACTAAAACCAAAGACAGATAAAAACCTGCGCGTCTGACAATCGATGTAGATATTCAGAGTTTAATAAACAAATATGGAAACAATATTTATTTCTCTTCTTTTATCAGCGCAGAAAATCATTATAACTCATTTAACTCATTTTAATTCTTCACTCCTTCCATGGATAAGAAGGATAAGCCACAATCCACCACGTGGGCCCGATGCGTATTGAGTGTTTATTTATTCTGTGCTCATAATTCTTAGATGGAACATTGTGATAGTTCATTGAAATTGAATTAGTTATAAGACATTGCGGAGCGCCGCCGCTACGTACTTAATTTGTGACCAAGAACCAGCTCATTAAGACTGTCTCATTCACACTTATGAACTTTTTTAAAATACTAAATGACTTGATTTATTGTTGGTGAATGTTTACAATACATCGTCAATAGAATACTATCACGAATATTGCACGTATATTTATTTGAAGATATATTTTGGATTTACTTAGTGAAATAACCTTAAATTATAATAATAAATTTGAACTAGTTTTTTACATCTAAATATGTTTTCAACAAAAACAATGTAGGTATGTATGATATCCGTAGTACCATTCTATTTAAAATGTATTGAAAACATTATCTAAAACAAACGTAGCTTTTCCATATCTTTGAATACGTTCAAAAGTGTGAGTGAGACAGCTACAAAATGTGACAACTGTCGGCACTCCTAGGAACTTACCACGCTAAAGCTATATTTGGCCAGCGAGGTGACGGAGGGGCTGGGCGGCGCGAGGGGCGACCGCCGCCCGTCTTGGGCGGCCAGCGCCTTCTGGAGCTTCTCAAACCCCGCCCCTCGGAGATACCTGAAACGGGTAGGAAAATATAAACATAAACATATACAATCACAAATTGTAAATTTTTTAAGATTATCTTTTGGCATTCATAAATTTCTACTTTAGTTAATAGAAAATTTCATTTTCTAAATTGACCCAACCGGGGATCGAACCCGGGACCTCAGAGATGGCGGCACCTTGAAAACCGGTGTACAAAGCCACTCAACCACGGAGGTCGTCAATGATGACGATGAATTATTGATGATATTAACCTTAACGCCTTCAGCCGCACCACTGGCCCCTTCGCGTCCCGCAGCAACGCCACCGCTCCGTGGTTTGTGACACCGTGCAGGGAGACGCCGTCCACCTTAAAACAATAGAACATAGCGAATTTAAAGTAGAGAACAAAGTGATTCATTATCTCACTAAATATTACAATACAAATACTTTTTATTAAACAAAACACTTCATTACCCCAAGCAAGGACAACGAAAAAAACGTGTGTAAAAATTTCATAAACAATTACTCTATCGAGTACTATTGATGTTCATACTACGGGTACAGAAATCTAAGAAGTAAGTACAGTGTCTTTTCGAATCTGTAGTGGCTGACCCTACTGCCTTATAGTTCTTTAACAGTACAGTTAAGAAAAAAAGCAATAATTGTTTTTTCTTAACTTTACTGCTAAGTAAATAAAAGTATAAAAGTTCGATGTTATTATTTTTATGTTTATGCTCCCCATCACATCATGAAAATTGTATCCATATCTTCCAACCAGCTTAGACAGACTAACTCTGACAATTTTACGTATAAACGCCAAGGAACGCTTTACAATTTGTCAGTAGGTACCGTCGACAAAACAAACCTAGCTTACAAAAGAGAAATATTTACTCAGGCTCAGCAAACAGGCAAATGAAATGAACATAATTCAACATGAGTCGAATTGGTTTATTAATGAAGTAAGGAGTTCATAAAAAACTGGGTTTTTGGAAAAATATAAAAATACGGACATCCAATATAAGTAGTGCTCATCCTATTTATAAAAGTCAAGAAAATAAAATCCCAATATTTTGTCATTAATATACCTACTTAAATAAAACCATGACAGTATTTTTTATCAATTTATCTTTTTAATTACGCTTACACCTTAAACATTTTGTAATTAGTCCAATGACACTTTTATAACTAATATCATTAAACATGTCTGTTACCGACAGCCCAGTGGGAGTGACTTAGGTAATGTAAATATCAAATTAAAAGACCCTTCATTACAAAGCACTTTACTTTAGAAACATGTCAAGAGTAATTAATTTGAAAATAATTAAATTTTTTAATGAACAACCTTCACTATGGGACCATTTCTGAAATCGCAAAAAAAATAACAGCTGTTTCATTTTGCTATTTTCGTTATTAATTTTTGTACGAAACAGCTAGTTTTTTTTTCGCGATTTGAAAAGTTGTTCGCTTTGATGGTTCAAAGAAACGGTTTTCCCATTTTGGGTTCATTCAATCATTCACACGTTGTATATATTTTTTTGTAGAGTTTTTCGAAATATTTCGAATAAAAATCAATTTAAAAATCAAACCATTTCGAAAAATATGTCACTGTGAGGTCTACAGCTCACAGACCCACTAGTAAATATTTAATTATAACTTAATTAACACAATTTTGTTTATGCTAATAATTATCGTTTTCTATGGTGATTTTCTATGAATAAGTATATTAAGATTTTTGGCAACACAAAGGCAAAAGTTTATAAAGAAACTATTTAAAAAGTTTTGCGAAGCTGCCAGCCGCATCCAAGACTTTCCGCAAAAGTCAAAAGGTTAATCATCATAAAACCTCTTTCAAGTTTGTAGGACTTTTGTAATAAAAAAAAGAAATCTCGTTTTGCTGACGTCACACCGAGCTAAGTTGTTGAGTTGCAGGCAGTTGGCTCAATTATGAATTCAGCTCGAATTTAGGGCTGCCAACATGGGAAACAGTATTTTTTATTAATGTGTCATAATTTATAAGCTGAATTTAGGCTTTTTCTCCTCACTATAACTGTGCCTTTTTAAAAAATGTTTTATTTTCATTTCTTTTCAGACAATCTCATAATAAAGTACCCAATCACTCATTTTAATGAATGGGACTTTACGAAACGGCGAATTTCGAGTTGCGTTGGGTTCTGAATTATTCTTCAAACACCTTTATTATAAAAAAATAACTAATTTTAAGCTAATAATGTTGCATTTCATAGAAAAATAGTATTGCTACATTCACATTCGTCGTAATAAAATTTTGCGAACTGGTAAGCATTAGAAGAACCTTAAATATTTGTAATTTCTTGTTTTAACTTGACAGCTACACTTTTCCTACCTGGAATAAAAAAGAGTGAATTTTTGCATAAGTACTCGACATTTGTTTTCTCACAATTTAAAAAATAATGGTTGTGTAAACTCGTATTGCTATAAACGCGGCATTGAAAGATGAAGAATACGGCGATTTCTTTTGTTCGCGAGTTGGTTGAGAGTCATAAATTATGTTTTATGTCTGCAAGGAGGGGGAAAAGAGGGAAAAGACAGTGTTCTGTCTTAACGACCGCTGGTGACCCTGGCCACGAGTCTGCAGACAAACGATGGTATTGCCTAACTCATTGTGGAAAAATAATGTTTCAATCATTTCACTTTCTGCCCGGCCGGGAATCGAATACGGGACCTCTTGCGTGGTTAACCGAAATGTTGACCACTACACCACTCAGGTCGTCAACAATAGGTACTGCTAATGAATTAGTAGAGTGCGAAATATTACATTATTGTAATTTGACTTTTTTCCCTTCCTTAACCCACAAATTTCACCTTCATTCACCAAGTTCAAACTTAGCCAATCTTTTTATTGACCGAACGAGCGCGAAGCGCGAGCGAAGCGTCTCTGCTTCAAGTTGGGCAAAAATGCTTTCGTATGTCTGTCTGTCTGTTCTCTTCTACAGGTCGTGTTTCTCAACCGTTTCTTGTGAAATTTTACGAGTCTACAGCTCACAGAGCTACAAGTTATAAATAGTTATATACATATAACCCGCGCCAATAAAGAAACGAATCTAAAATGGCGGTCGTCATTGTGTCATCTCACGCGGTTTGTCATTGATTTTTAGTTGTATGGCTGAGACAGTACGAAAACTGCTGCCCTGTATTGCTGCCATTTTAGATCGTTTCTTTATTGGCACGGGTTAACGAATATAATCACTGAAAGTTAATATGAAAAAAGCTGTGCCCTTGTATGGCCATTCTTTTTAGTGTGAAAATTGTATGTGTACTAAAAAAATATATAATCTATTATTGAGAAATCACAAATGCGTACCTACATCCGAACATTATCACATTACTTAATAATATTTTTTACATTTAATTATTTTTATTAGCATTGTAGGCAGCCCTAGCCGCCTTTCTAAATTGTAAAGGCCCTCGTAGACTGCCGAATGTCGAGTACGATGCAAATCACAATGGGACAACCCTCACTCTTACTCGGGCATTTTGACATTATTACGATATTTTGAATACATTGTTATTTCAAGTTTGAATAGGCGCCTTTTGGTAGGTATTTATTATGTTTTTGGAAGTTGTGTAAACATAAGTCAACAGTAGCCCGGTTAAAATAATCGCAAACTATGCTTTAATTGTTAGATTAAAACGCAATGAAAAACTAATTTCAATTAAACCTAATTGAATGTATCATATTTTTTTTAGAAGAAAATTGATCAGTGCGGGCTAAAAATATTGATTGACAAAAAAGTTGTCATTAGATTGATATCGAAGTTTTCTATGCTGGGGCCACACTAAGGCTTAACGGCATTAATTATGGCGTTAATTTTCCTTATGCCTATACACATAGGTTAATCAATTCGCATAAATACAAATTCAAAAATCAAACAGTAGGACCGCGGTCCCCGAGCACAAACACCCAGCTCGGTGGAAGTATTTCCCTTTTCGCTGAATATTATGGTGAAGAGATCCAGTTTCAACAATTGACTCGTAGTACAAAAATATGGTTTCAAGGCTACGCTACGTACGACACTGCTACGACACCACTACGACACCGCTACAACGCTACGACACTGCTACGTCATCGTTACGACACCACTACGAACGCGACGAACGTGACATGGCTATACTGCTACTAACCCGACATAATGACGTCATCAACGTTATTTAAGTCTTATCTGGTCAATTGGAAATTGAAAGAAATTGGAGTTTCATACAAAAATACGCGAAATTTATAATTTTTCTATTAATTCATCAATTATACAGGAAATTGAACAGTAAAGTGAGCAAGTTGACTATTACAGCTTTCAAACAATATCAAATTCAAATAAAATCAGATAGAATTTGTATTTAAAAAAAATTAAGAAATTAAAAATTAAATACATTCTTGGACAATTTTACACAGAACCATCTAGCCCAAAACTAAGCAAAGCAAATGTGGGTGGTAGACAACTGATATACTATTCAAATATATACTTATTATACATAGTAACACCCAGACCCGTCACAGAAATTAAAATTCATTATTTCAATTTCTGCCTGGCCGGGAATCGAACCCGGTACCTCTTGCGTGGTAGACCGGCATGTTGACCACTGCACCACTCAGGTCGTCACCAATTAGCTCGTTTGTATGGTAAAACCATAATTATAGTGATCCCTATTTTATTTTACGTAGCTAGATGGATAAGGATTAGACGGGCCATAACCCTCCACGGCCCAATGCGGATTTACCATAAATCCGTGGTAAAGTAAAAAACTAACCATTGATTATGTAAAAGTAACCAAATGTGCTAACCTCAACAATGCGGTCGTTGACCTGCATCTTGCCGCAGAGGTCGGCGGAACTGCCCTCGCTGATACTCTTCACGAAGATGCCGCTCAGTTCCTCTGCAACAAACACATTTTTGTTAATTTATAAAAAATATAATTTAATGATTACTTTTTATAACCACTGGGGTTTAACTGTAATCAGAGAGATTACAAAAAAATCTTTTGACAATGTTGTAGATACCATGTTTTAGATTCGATAATCATTATTATTTAGATCCCGATTAGCTAAGCTTATTGTGAAAATTTTAGTTTCTAGAAACCTATTACGTGCATTTTATCCGTTTCAGAAATATATAATTTATTTGTTTGTTTTTGCTTGTTTAAACTTATACAGGGTGTCAGAAAATGTGGCAAAGCCGAAGTGGGGTAGTAGTAGCCATTAATACACACAAATTTTTGTAGAGGTCAAAAACAAATGACTGAAAATAATAGAAAATCAGTTGTTTTTCACTTATTGCCATTAGATGCGATCTACGATGAAACGCGCTTGCCTAGAAGTAACCTATTGGCCCCCAGATTGTAATTGTACCTATCAGGAAACACAGACTCAGGCAAGGAGTTCCACTCTTTAGCAGGAGACAGGATGATAGGTGTGATGAGGACGGCTTTAAAAAGGTGGAGAAGAAGAAGAAGCGCGCCCGCCGTAACCTATGTGGCACCGCCCCGACTGGACACGATCACCTGCTGCGCCCGGCTATTCCGACGACGCTAGTGTACGTGTCCCGTCTGCATTACTACACGAAAGCTGATGACATTGTGGAGTACATGAGGATTAAAACCAAATTTACTCTGAGAGTCGAGCGGTTGGAGTCTCACCACAACGTGAATTTCAATTCATTTGTGGTGAGGGTGCCGACCGAACATCTGTCGACCTTCATGAAAGAAGACTTTTGGCCGAAGGGTATCCTGTACCGCCGGTTTCGTGGTCGGCTACCGGACACTGCGTTGCGCAACACGACGCCGCCCACTATTCGTGTCAATAAGTAGTTATAAGATTAATATAATATAATATGTATGTTAGACTGTAAGGTATTTTATTATTATTATTTAGCGGTACGAATGATAAAATTTGAAGCAAAACGTTTAGTGCGAACAGTGGCGCTGATTCGTACATCTGCCCCCTGATTATGAAAATTTGTTGCAATCTACTTTGACAGAAATCGCAGTTACATTGCTGCTTTAGTAAGAACCAATGTGACAACTATATTATTTAAAGCAGCAATGTAACTGCGGTTTCAATCGATTTCAATCGAGAATTGTTAGCAACAGAGTAACGTAATCAGCCCCCTGGTTGTCCGATGGAAAAAGGAGAGATGGTGGAATTAGGTTGTGCAGTTTTGCTGCACTCTCACTGAAATGCATCCTATAAAAACCGACAAGCTTTACCAAATATCTCGTTAATTTTAATTTAATTTGACGTTGTAAGTAACAACCGGAACCAATATTGCGAAAGTACATGGAATGGGCACGTTAGTTTTCGGCCGCGTCATGTCTATTCATAGAAACAACGAACATGAACAAATGTTTTGAGCAACTTCAGAGAAACTATAAGACGATGATTGATTTATTATTGACGATTTATGCAATAGCTAAGCTAATAAGAATTTTTGTTCCACTGAAAATGAAATAAAACACTTTTTAACGGATACTAGCGCCGTTTTACTGATAGTACTTTGGTAATCAGTTGTTATCTTGTTATTTGGTTTGATTTATTATTTTACCGACGTTTCGGCACCTTTGTAGCTGCCGTGGTCACGGGGGCCCCCCGCCGAAGCGTCGGGAAAATCAATCAGTTTCAATAAAACCGCGCTAGTATCCGTTTAAAATATGATTTTATTCATTTCTAGTGAGTGCATAAGCTTGAGATGTGAATATGTCAAGCTTTTACAATGACTTCAATTACATAGAGGAGCTATTCAAAACTAAAATTGTGTTGCAACCAACCTTCGCGGCGCATCAACTGTTTCTCTCGGTCGCTCGCAATAGACTAAAGGAGTTGCGGTGCATGCACCGTAACTTAATGAGCAATTATCCGGTACTGTACAGCCTGTCTAGTGTAGTATAAACATAGAAGCCTTTACTTTTACTATTAAACTTCACTCTGTTACTAAGTGATAAAATCTGTTTAGGTACGGATAGGTAAAATTGATTTTAAATTTTCCTAAATTGCTATGAGAATTACGTTTCATGTAGGTAAATATATCTAACTTCGACTCATAATTTATCCTATTTATTGTTATCGTTAAAAGGTCTCCTAGTTATCCTTACTAATATTATAAATGCGAAAGTCCGTTTGTTTGTTTTGTTTTTTTTGTTACGCCTTCACGTCTTATCTATTGAACCGATCATCATGAAATTTTACATACACGTTGTCAGGGGTACAGAGAAGGACATAGGGTACCTACCTTTCATCCCGAAAAAATTATTGTTCCCAAGGGATCGCAAAAAACTTTCTACACACACGAAGTCGCGGGCGGTCGTTAGTCTTGTATACAAGGAAACAGGACATTTCCACGAATTGACATTACCGCGAATAGACAAGAAATATAATATGCAAAAAAAAACATAAGCTCATATTTTGAGTGACTTTATATAAAAAAACATATCTGTTTGAAGAGACACTTTCGATTTTTTTTTCAGTAAACTGATCTAACTGTTATTTAATAAATACAATAAAAACAATGAAAGCAATAAAGCCGTATGGACCGCAAGTTAATCCCACAGCAATAATTATTCAGAGAGCGGCGGAGCGGAGCCCTCTCGCTCGATCTGACGCCATCTCCATTACAAAGTGGATTCAAATCCTTCATTCATTATGCTCGACTACGAGGATCTTTTACTGATGGAGTTAACTTATGAACAGAATCCGTAGCACAGACAGCTATCGAAAAAAATAGCGCGCGTAAAAACATTCTATAGAGTAATTTTGTGTGGGAAATAGAAACAGAGCCATCTACCGCCGAAAAGCGAAATGAAATGGGTAGTGATTTTGATTTATTTCGGACAGGAACCTTGTAGGTACTTAAAAGAAAATTGTTACTAATATAATCGAAATTCCTACGCGGACGAAAAAGCTACTGGTGTTTAGCGATATTCACGTTTGTATGTATGAGTGGAATTTTTTAAGTTCGTGTGTCAAATCAACTGTAATTTGACTAATACCTAAAATAAGTCAATTTGCGATGTGTTGTGTGATATTCTAATAATATTGTCAACGTCATAATCTATCACTTTAATGAAACGATCACGAGGTATGATAAAATAGTCTATAATTTGGTTCAACATTATAAATAACCGATAGTTCCAAACAGGCCGCATACATTTCTTATTTAAGGCATTATTTCTTCGGAACTAGGGTACGTGCGCCAGACAGGGGGTTAATTTTAGATAGGGTCGATCTGTCCCGTGTCAAATTACCGCTGCTGGCCGTCGGAAATAACGAAGCGGTGAGCTGTAGGCTTAGCGCGGCGTCACAGAATAAATATAGCTGAATCAGTAACGCGACTTCGTATAACCCGCGCAGATAAATAATGGGGTTGGAAATTACAGTTCACGGCACTACGCTTACCACAATGAGAGTAAGTGGGAGAGCGATAGGTGTGTTGATATAGTGTGCGAGTGAGAAGTGAATATGTACGACACCTTTTCTAATTCTATTCTGTAACTGCGCGGGTTGTACAAATATCAGAATCAGCGCAGCGTTTTCAGATTCCGTATCCGTCAAAAGGTGGGACTGGGACCTACAACACGCGACATGTTACTACAAAAGATAAGCTTAACCTAAAGATAAGGTCTGTGCGTTGCCCGAGCGCGTAATGTAGAGGTCCCAGAACGCAAATATCTGTTCTATGGTAGATAGAGGTACTAAGCGTAATCTTTTGCAGTAGCGTGTCGAGCGCACAATGCAATAGAAAGTTCGCGCGTCGCGTCTCCTTCGTCGGTTCACGTGGCCAGCCCAACTCTAGCGCTTCGACAACTAACGAGAAAATGGCTTAGTTGAGATAGGTACTGCTTTAGCTAGTACTGTGGCAGCGTTAACTTATAAGACACAACTTTATGACCGGGCGGGTCGTGACTTCTGGGTATGGTGGATTGGTGTAGGGATTTAATCAGAGTAGTATATCAAGGCGATTTGGTTTAGTGCGAAGATAGGAAGAAATTGTTTTTTTTTTTCATTATAGAGAAGTCAGTAACGTGCTAATTATTTCGAGATACATAACATCAATAAAAAGTGCAATAATTGGTTCTTGGGATTCAAACGCTTCAGATTCGTCCATTGGTCGCAAATAATTAATTATATAGTTTTTAATTAAATTTTTATACGAGTATTTATGCCGTATTTGATACTGTTTGTTAGTCAACTCTAACATGAAACATAAGTAGTTTAAACAACAAACAAAACGCACTATTGCTCACAGGTACTAAACCGGAAAAATCTCTAACAATAAGTACATTAATTTTAAAAAAACCGGACAAGTGCGAGTCGGACTCGGCCACCGAGGGTTCTGTACAAACTTGATGATTGATGACGTACTTCAAATAAAGACTATATTTTTATGCTTTAATTACAAATGTATAGTTTTCAGATATTTCTCTATACTTGTAGTATAAGCACAGAATTAATATAGTACAAGACGATATTACTTGCCAAATTTCATAGTTCTAGATTAACGGAAGTACCCTATAAATTTTGATTCCCTTGAAAGTGTCAACATATGCGTTTTTGTAGCATAAACGGCTGTATTTTTTTAACGTTAACTTAGAAGTTTGATTTTATCACAGCTTCAAGGGACTGTAGACCTGGGTTTAGGGTTTTAATTTCAATTCGATACCTCTATGCGTTCCCGAGATAAAGGATCTCGACAGACAGACAGACGGATAACAAACTGATCTCCTGATTTCGAGATTTAAGCATTCACAATGCTATTTTTATATAATACTAAATAATATACTAGAAAAAATAGGACTCGCACCAGATCATGTTCTCGGACGGGAATCGAGGTAATGTCGCGGTAATTCCTTCTGCATTGGTGAGATGGCGCTGGCTTGCAGCGTAAGAGTTGATATACTAGAGGAAATTCGACGTTCCCACTAGTGACTCGGTAGCTCAGCGGTCAGAGCATTGGACCGGATATCCAAAGGTCGCGGGTTCGATTCTCGTCCGAGAACATGATCTGGTGCGAGTCCTATTTTTTCTAGTATATTATTTAGTATGATCTTATAAGGGTTCCGTTTTTCCTTTTGAGATTCGGAACCCTTAAAATGATGAAAACGATACAAAGGAGTTTTGCGCTCTATTTTCTCTGGCTCACTAACAAAATGACCATTGTGTAACAAACGTCTCACACGGCTACTTTGTTCTCAAAAGCCTTCCCATTCAGTACCTGAAAATAACAACCGCTAACAAAGAGGCTGGATCGATGTAAGCTGAGCCTCCTCAATCTTACGTTTCACCACAGAATACAAGTAGAAAAAGCAGTAACGCAACTACACGCACTCAAACAGACGTACTACGTCACTACGAGAGCTCTGTTGAGGCAGGATTTCTTCTCCATATATTCAGCGAAAAGGGAAGTACTTCCGCTGAGCTAGGTGTCTTTGCTCGGGGACCGCGGTCCGACTGTTCGATGTTGGAATTTGTATTTATGCGAAGCGCTTATAAAACTTCGATATCGTGAGTCAGGTCTTCATACATTTTTTGCCTTGATGTTAGCTTGACGTAGCGTGACGTCACGTCTGCGTAATGTTTACGTATTGTACTAAGCAAGGTTCGCACAGCACCCTAGAAGCTAGCCAGTCGCGAGCATAGAGTACATTTTAACATTGGATCTACTATGTAACTATATGGATAAGTTCAGGCTTATTTTGACATAATAATAATTATGAGGTCCCTATTTTGTCGCTTGCCACTTTCTGTATAGCGAAGCCTGTAGTAACGATATGAGCGTCGTTAAAAACCCAGAGAAAAAGGCAAAAAACCAATAAAACTATTGAGGTCAAAGTGAGTCTGAATATCATGAACATAATTACATGGTAGACCCCCTGCACCGTGCAGTGAAAATGCTAATACTAGCGCTCCGTTTACGTTACAAGAGAAAAAGGCTTAGATAGTTGAGATACTGCTGCGGCTATTGTATGTACTGTGGTTCAGCGCAGTGTGTTACATGAGTTATATACAAAGTATACAAATAACTGTACGTTACGTGACATTTAAGAGCTACACATGTCATGAGCGGGGGAGATAAAGTATTGTTCTCAGAACTAAGTAGATATTGAAATAATTCAAGGTTGTGTAGTAAAATTCAACTGAATTGAATTGAAAAATTAGAACGTAGAATATGGCAACCTTGACCTTAATCATGTTAACAAATATCAAAAACCAACCAAGCTTAGCTGTTTTAAACGCGTCCTCAATTTTCAATAAACCTCTTATAAAACTTCTCTCCATATTAATGAAGAAAAGTCGGCGGAAATTTCTCATTAACTGAAGTCACGAAGAGGGGAAGTCGCCCTTGTCACTGCATTGAAGACTGTCGAGGGACGAAGATGGGTGGGGTGGAAAATATATTTTTGGTGTCCATTCTGTTCGTTCAACTTCAATATAAAAACTAATGACTGACTTTCAATTAAGCGTCCGTGTACCTACTACGCGTTCACTTCGTGATTGCCGTCGACGACCGTTATGACGTCACAGCTAACGGTACTGTAGACAAAAAGTAATCATGTTTTTCAACTGTTTTTCATTTTTTTCTTGTTCAAAGAGTGTTATAAATTTATATAACAAGTTAGGTTCGCCATAATGTAGAAACTTTACTCTTTTAATCATTATAACAACACAAATAACGAACGTAATGATTAAATCAACAGAAACAAAAATTAAGCTTTGCGTTGCTAGCCGTACTAGAAAGGCGACGCAGGGGGTGCGGTATGACGAGGCGGGCCGGGAGGTAGCGGCAATGATGAAGTGAACGCGTAGTATTGTCAACCACACCACTGACCATACCACTTGGGTGTCGCTCATAAAAGTAAAGTAAAGTAAGGAAAAATTTGCTTTATTCAAATAAACTTAGTAATTAAGCGCTTTTGAATCGTGTATATTTTCCTACCACCCGTTCCACCCGTTCGTTATCAATTAATTATCATTAGTAAGACCACGACATGACTTGTTACACATCACTTAACGACACCACAGTGGTGTGGTTGACACTGCACGAAAGCATCATTCAAATAAAATAATACATATTCGATACTCAATTCAAGTAAATGAAATTAGTTACATAAGACGTACCTACATTATTCGACACCTCAGCAAAAGGTATTACAATCCATACTCTATCTCTAATATTATAAATGCGAAAGTAACTCTGTCTGTGACGCCTATACCGCTGGACCGATTTTGACGAAATTTGGCAAGGATATAGATGGGACCTTGGGGAAGGACATAGGCTAACTCTTTATCCCACTGCTGGGCACGGGTCTCCACCCGCCCAATATAACCTGTAGACCACGCGGGCAAAGCTGCTGGCGGAAAGCTAGCAGTATTCAATAATTTATCAAACGTCTAAACAACAATATTCACAACATTGACAACTGTAACTATTTGAATAGTTCTGTTTGTGCCGGCATATCCTACTAATACTAACTTATCCTACTAATATCTATTAAAGATTGTGTGCGTGTGTGTTTGTCATCTCTTCACGCCTAAATGGCTGGACGGATATGAGTGAAATTAGATTGGTAGATAGATTAGGACCTGGATATACATAAAGTCTACTTTTAATCCGCTAGTGATTCAATAAACTTCAAGATGTCTATCCTTAACTCACCCTGTTCACAGACGTACCCAGCTACAGTGATGCCGAGGCCCAGAGCAGAGTCCTTGCCGAGTTCCACCTCGTAGCTGAGTGTCTCCGGCTCTCCAGACCCTCGCACCGCCATGTCCAGGGGTAACCTAGATGATGGTCACATGAACAAGATCAGAAACAATGCCTTCTAAAATATTTTTTAACCCAGCGAGCGCGAAGCTTATCTCTTTATGGCTTCCTTAGTCGGCTCTTACGACACCCATGAGAGGAGTAGTGCTATCAAAGACTGAAATGTTAAGGGATTTTAAACAAGCTTATTATTACCTGAGAGGTGGTGGAGTAGGCTCCTGGGGTGCTAAAATAAGGGGCGGAGGCCGGGGCGAGGGTCCCAGAGCCCCCCTCGGCACCACTGCTACTATTGATGCTACCGGCTGGAGACAAAAGAACTAATGAGTCAACAGTCTAGATAGTTTTAGAAATCTCCAAATTGAAGATATTTTATACTACAACGCTATGGTTGCTTCCACTACGAGACATAATATTAAATTATATAGGGTCCAGCTAATTCCAAGGCAGATTCCAAATTGAAATAATCTTTATTCAATTAAACTTAGAAATTCGAGACTTTTTAGCTGAAAAGAAGAATGGACGCGAGAAACTTATCAGCGATGTCAGAAATTAGAAGTAAAGATATTTACAAAGAAAATAAAACAACAACACCATTAGTTAAAAGATTATGCATCATTTATTGAATTACGTTGCACCAGCGCAGCTTACGTTTACGAAGTCCTGTTTAGAACCACCAGGATTTCACTTACCCTATGGTGCAATCTCTCCTCTATGAACGTAGGCGGGGGTGACGGCGGCGTGGTCTCCTCGCACAGCGCTCCGAAGCCATCATGGCCAGCCTCGGCCAACCTCCGCTCCAGGTCTATAGGGTCTGTCAGCAACCTGGACGGGACCACTGGAGCCTGGGATGCTCCTAGCGACTGGGGAAAAATTGTGCTTTAGAGTATTCAAAATTAAAAATTAAGTTAAATAGTTTTCATTTCAGACTAGTCAACAAGGAACTTTTATAGTTTCGCCATGACCGTCTGTCCGTCCATCCGTCCATCCGTCCGTCCATAGCTTAGCTTAGAGGCCCTAAGTACTAGAAAGCTGTATTTTGCATGAATTAATTACGTCAATAAATTGGTAGAATAAAATCTCTAAAAAATTTTTGTTAGTGTACCTATCTCACTTACATGTAAAGAGGGGATGATTTTTTTTTCTCATCAATCTCATAGTGTGGGGTGTCGTTGGATAGATCTTTCAATAATATTGGGGTTTGTGAAAACCACTTTTTGATTAAAGAGTCAAGTGACTCTGAACGGAAAAGACGCCTTGCCCAAGTTAACGTATTAACTGAAATTATCTAAGTCACAAGTAACAGCTATTATTTTAAACTGGAACATCCCGTTAAGGGCGGCTAACGGATACAGCAGTGATAGAGCCTTCCGCATCGGGCGGGACTGATAACGGCTAATCTGTTTGCAACCTGCGCTAACGAGCGAGGAAATACGAGGAAAATTTAATTTTGAAGTCAGTATTTACTGAGTTCAAGATTGTCACAAACTTGGCGAAGTTTGGAAAATGGCTTTACTTTTTTCTATTTAGCTGAAGTTTCAAGCATGGTTTTTAGCATTTATATAAGTAGAGATTCGAACGTGCTTAATTGCTTATATGTTAAACTAGACACCTTATCTGCTCGACAGTGTCTTGTGAAATATTTGTAGGAAGTTTCGTAAAATTTCAAATATTTCACAATTTCATTTGAAAATCGTAAAATTCGCGTTTTATCAAAATTTTTAGAAAGAAAGAAAGAAAGAAAGAAAAATAATTTATTTGGGACATACGACAACAAAACTAAATAAAACTTAACATAAACCACTATTTGTCCCAAAACGGACCCGACTCAGCATAATGCATGGTCTACGACCAGCGCTGGATTTTAAACTAATCCTAACAAGCTTTAAACCAAAATATTAGAGTCCCGAACAGTATTTCCCAGCACAGCGCTCGGTTGGCTAAATTTAAGCGCCCTAACGAATCCAAGGCAAATAGACGCAGCAACTACGCATTCACCAGCACGAACCGTGAAAATAACATTTTTGTGTGCAAATACCGCTTCCAATTTTGTGCGATGTCTTGAATACTAAATTCGATGTTTGCTTTAACAAAAATAAGCTGGAACCAGAATTTGTTATTTGGGAAACGAAAGATGGTTAGCTACTTTTAAAGGTTATTATAGAACCTTTAAAAGTAGCTAACCAAAAGATATTGCCAATCACTTCAGAGACCATTTTTATGTGAAATCTCCTTTAGGGTCATTGCAGGGGATGCGGGATATTGAGATACAGAGTGTACAGGTTGGGACTAGGTTTACTGCCTAAGAAGTAGATGGAGCTATAAAATCAATATCTAGAGGCAAGTCCCCTGGTCACGATGGTCTCAGTATTGAACATCTTCTGCATGCTGGGCCACATATATCAAGTGTATTGGCAATGTTTTATAATTTGTGTATTAGTCACTCTTATATGCCAGATGAGCTAATGAAAACTATAATAGTGCCGATAGTCAAAAATAAGACAGGTGACCTATCAGATAAAAACAATTATCGTCCTATATCTTTGGCCACCATTATAGCAAAGGTGTTTGACGGTGTGCTTAATATACAGTTAAATAAATATATAACACCCCATGACAATCAATTTGGATTCCGCCCAGGTCTGTCAACAGAAAGTGCAATACTGTGTCTTAAGCACACTGTTAGATACTATTTGGCTAGAAACACTCCAGTGTATGCTTGCTTTCTCGACCTGTCCAAAGCATTTGACCTTGTGTCTTATGATATACTGTGGAAGAAATTACAGTCGAGTCATGTACCCTTTGATGTTATAAATATTTTAAAGTATTGGTATGGAGGACAGACCAATTGTGTTAAGTGGGCGGGTACTATGTCAGAACCATACAGGTTGGAGTGTGGAGTGAGACAAGGTGGGCTAACCTCTCCTACACTCTTCAACTTGTATATAAATGACTTGATTGTCAAACTCAGCAGCCAGCCAGTCGGATGTCATATAGATGGACTAAGCATCAACAACCTGAGCTATGCTGATGATATGGTGCTGTTGAGTGCGTCGGTATGTGGTATTCGAAAACTGCTAAATATTTGTGAAATCTATGCTTTAGAACATGGGTTAATTTACAATGTTAATAAAAGTCAGTGTCTTGTCTTTGGAGCTAGTGCTAAGAAAATAGACGGCATGCCGCCGATCAGGCTCAAGGGAATCTCTTTAAGTGTGGTACATAGTTTTAAATATCTAGGCCATATACTTACCACTGACCTTAGGGACGATACTGATATCGAAAGGGAACGGAGAGCTCTATCTGTAAGGGCTAATATGATAGCCCGTAGGTTTGCATGTTGTTCCACTGAGGTAAAACTCACTCTCTTTAAAGCATACTGTACCACATTTTACACATGCAGCTTATGGCAAAAATACACCAAAAAAACATTTGGAGCTCTCCGGATCCAGTATAATAACGCTTTTAGAGTGCTGATGGGGTTGCCCCGCTATTGTAGTGCCTCGAGCATGTTTGCAATAGCAAACATGGATTGTTTCTATGCTACAATGCGCAAACGTGCGGCCTCACTGGTACACAGAGTGCGGGGCAGCGCCAAAAGCATTCTAAACATAATAAGTGAACGTTATGATTGCCCGTACCTAAGTCACTGCTGGGGATTGCATGCGCCCTGCAGGGATTTTATTTATTAACACTTAGTATATAAGTTTTACTAACAATATATGAGTCTTTGTAACTTGAAATAAATATTTTTTATTTTTTTTTTAATTTTTAATTAGGATTCCGTACCTCAAAAGGAAAAAACGGAACCCTTATAGGATCACTTTGTTGTCCGTCTGTCTGTCTGTTTTTTTTTCCGAACCGCTCCGTCTTGGATTATTACGAATAGCGCAAAGGACCAGAAAAGGACAGTAGCGTTTTTCAATGAAAATAATAGATCACTGCGATATCCAACTCGCCTGACAAGCGTGTGGCTGTGACTATAATGGGTCGCAACTCATTGATGATGATTGTGCGCTGTTCTGGCACATAGAGATCCTGATGTCCTGAACTTTCAACCCTTTTTAGGGTTCCGTACCCAAAAGGTAAAACGGGAACCCTATTACTCTGCTGTCCTTCTGTCTACCCGTCTGTCACCACGCTGTATCTCATGAACCTTGACAGTTATACAGTTGAAATTTTCACAGATTATGTATTTCTGTTGCCTCTATAACAAAAAATACTAAAAAACAGAATAAAATAAATATTTAAGGGGCTCCCATACAACAAACGTGATTTCTTTGCTTGTTTTTGCTCGATATTGATAACGGCAACAGTCAGACGCTTGAAATATTCACAGAATATTAAGTTGTATATTCACTTTAAAAATAAATAATTAAATTAAAATAAACAAATATTTAAGGGGGGTTCCCATACAACAGACATGATTTTTTGCCGGTTTTTATAGATAATTGTACGGAACCCTTCGTGCGCGAGTCCGACTCGTGCTTGGCCGGTTTTTTTGAGAGTGCCTTTAACAAACAGTAAACGTAAATTCCGAAAGATTGTTTATTTCGGAAACCTGTAACGTCTGGGTTTGTCAACATCATTCAAGCAGGTAACTTATATTTTGACGACCTCCGTGGTCGAGTGGCTTTGTACACCGCTTTTCAAGATGTCGCCATCTCTGAGGTCCCGGGTTCGATCCCCGGTTGTATCAATTTAGAAAAATGTTTTTTTCTATGTTGGCTCAGGTCTGGGTGTTTGTGATACCACCGTTGTCTCTGATTTCCATAACACAAGTGCTTTAGCTACTTACTTTGGAATCGGAGCAATGTATGTGATGTTATCAAATATTTATTTATTTATATTTGAAGTCCGTAGCATTTCCTACTAACCTTGTTCTTAACACCCAGGTGGAAACAGCCTACATTCAGTAAAGCCGTTTTGTGTGGCTTACCTTATGGTTCTATTAATACCCGAGTAATTGGAGAGCCGGGCCCGCGGCTAGCGCGCAGTAATTAGTGGGGCCGGCTCCACTCTGATTACGGCCCGTGAAACTTGTGGGTTAAAGGTGAGCGTTGTGAATTAGGAAGAATACAAAAAGCTTAGCAAAAATACTCTATAATTATAATACTAAATCATATACTAGAAAAAATACGACGAAGTTTCATTAAAATCGGTTCATTCATTTCGAAAAATAAGGACTTGAAAGTTTGTATGAAATGCCGTTTACATCAACGCTCTTAAGTAACTCCCATTCGAACGAAAAAACCTCATAGCTCATAACTCATCATTCGAGCGATTTTAGATCAAACTTACTAAGGCTTTAGTATTAACAATTTGTAAAATAAGACTGAGAAGAGGATCAAATCTTGAATTGTAGACGAAAATAGTATTTTATTAGCGTAAAAGCGTCGCCATACTTACACAAGATGTTCCTTTAATCTCGCAGATTAAACAACCCTTATAAATGACAAGAGATTAAATAAAACATTGCACTGACTGAAATGTCCGCTGAACGTCTCATGGCTCAGCCTGGCACTGGAGGACAGCTAGGGTTGACAACTTACAACTAATGGTATCTATTAAAATACATCAAATCAGAAAATGAATAACTTTTTTGGAGACTTGGGATGTATCTGTATTTAGCTAGAAAACACTGCACCCAAAATAATGTCTCCCGATAAAAAACTTTCGGATTCCAATAGTAAGTAAATGAATTGAAAATACATGTTAAATGCATGAATTCAAAATACATGTTAAAAAGACGCTCATGAGCAAAGGTTATTACAAAGTAGAAGATTATTTAAAAGACAGCAATGCATGGATGTAACATTATAAGTAACTATCCTAATTTTCAGTTTTTAATAACTTTATTGTTTTATTTATTATGTTGTTTTAAATTAAGGTATTTGGTAACGATATAATTTCTTTGTAAATATCGTTACTCTGATTTCTGACAAAGCTGATAAGTTTCTTGCGCCCATTCTTCTTGTCAGCTAAAAAAGTCTCGAATGGGTGGTAGGAAAATATAGACCATTCAAAAGCACTTAATATCTAAGTTTATTTGAATAAAGAATATTTCATTTCATTTCATTTCATTTCATTTCATTTCATTTCATTTCATTTCATAAGGTTGGAAGGGCAACAAGTATAGTATTAAGTAGGCTAATAAACTTCAAAATCATTGTAGCTGGAAACCTAGATACAACGCTGTACGTAAAAATCAGGTTTTATACAAGCGAAAAATATATGAGATTGTTATAAGTTTCGCTATCCTTATTTTTTAATTTTTGACGTTTTCTAGGAAGACCCGTTACCTACCAGACCATAAAAACACATTTCATTTATTAAACTTTTATCAATTTAATTTAATTCATGTTCTCGCCAACCCTATTATTGAAATCTCAGTGTAATTCACGTGAAGAAGTATTATCGGGTGAAATGGAATTTTCTTTGCATACAAATAGGGTAAGGCCATCTCGTTGTGAGGCGACAGATCCTCTAACATCTACAGAATACTGTATAGAATAATTTTATAGAATACGCCACTTTGCATGCCGCTCAGTTCGGATTAAAGTTCGACAGTGATTTATTTCGCCTGGATACAATTATGTAACTAAATTATTTAACCTTTTGGTACGCTTTTTTCCTGTCTATCTAGTTAGACTAAGTACTTTATGTTGTGAAAATTAGTTCAGTACTTTTTGGTAGATTATAGTCACATCGTATCTAGTGAAATAAGTATTTTTTATTTTACGATACCTTTTAAGAGTTGTTTACATTAAGCAAGCGACTGATGACAAAAACTAGATATATCATAACAGTTAATTTTGACTGCGATAAAGGGAAAAATACGCTACGGCGTAGCGTCTCTGTAGCATGTCCACTTGGGTTTGAGAAACACAATGGAGTGCTGACTATGCGTAACTTTTTTAACGCTTTTTTAGGAGCACTAACAGGAGGCGCGGGCACTGGCTGTCATATGCCTACCACTTACTAAGCTACTAATAATCGCAAGCTGTACAACCAATAGTTGCACGCACGCACAGCACTGGCGTGTACGTATATGCCCACCACACACTATACTACTGACCTGCATTAGGCGCACTAACAGGCACGGGCCGTGCGACCAACAGCCTCACGCAGGCACCGCACTGCCGCAGCACAGCCGCAGCATGCCGCGTCCACACCACAAAAGCAAGCAACTGACCTGCTTGTTACGCGCACTAACAGGCGCGGGTCGTGCGACCGACAGCCTCACGCAGGCACCGCACTGCCGCAGCACAGCCGTCGCCTGCCACGCGCACACACCACCCAAAGCAAACAACTGACCTGCATGTTAGGCACACTAACAGGCGCGGGCCGTGCGACCGACAGCCTTACGCAGGCACCGCACTGCCGCAGCACAGCCGCAGCATACCGCGTTCACACCACAAAAGCAAGCAACTGACCTGCATGTTAGGTGCACTAACAGGCGCGGGCCGTGCGACCAACAGCCTTACGCAGGCACCGCACTGCCGCAGCACAGCCGCAGCATACCGCGTTCACACCACAAAAGCAAGCAACTGACCTGCATGTTAGGTGCACTAACAGGCGCGGGCCGTGCGACCAACAGCCTTACGCAGGCACCGCACTGCCGCAGCACAGCCGCAGCATACCGCGTTCACACCACAAAAGCAAGCAACTGACCTGCATGTTAGGTGCACTAACAGGCGCGGGCCGTGCGACCAACAGCCTTACGCAGGCACCGCACTGCCGCAGCACAGCCGCAGCATACCGCGTTCACACCACAAAAGCAAGCAACTGACCTGCATGTTAGGTGCACTAACAGGCGCGGGCCGTGCGACCGACAGCCTTACGCAGGCACCGCACTGCCGCAGCACAGCCGCAGCATACCGCGTTCACACCACAAAAGCAAGCAACTGACCTGCATGTTAGGTGCACTAACAGGCGCGGGCCGTGCGACCAACAGCCTTACGCAGGCACCGCACTGCCGCAGCATGCCGCGTTCACACCACAAAAGCAAGCAACTGACCTGCATGTTAGGTGCACTAACAGGCGCGGGCCGTGCGACCAACAGCCTTACGCAGGCACCGCACTGCCGCAGCACAGCCGCAGCATGCCGCGTTCACACCACAAAAGCAAGCAACTGACCTGCATGTTAGGTGCACTAACAGGCGCGGGCCGTGCGACCAACAGCCTTACGCAGGCACCGCACTGCCGCAGCATGCCGCGTTCACACCACAAAAGCAAGCAACTGACCTGCATGTTAGGTGCACTAACAGGCGCGGGCCGTGCGACCAACAGCCTTACGCAGGCACCGCACTGCCGCAGCACAGCCGCAGCATGCCGCGTTCACACCACAAAAGCAAGCAACTGACCTGCATGTTAGGTGCACTAACAGGCGCGGGCCGTGCGACCAACAATCTCACGCAGGCACCGCACTGCCGCAGCACAGCCGCCGCCTGCCGCGCGCACATGCCCACCACGCACACCGCGCCGATGCGCAGGAGCATGTCCCCGCTGCGTAGGCGGCCATCCTGCGAAATAATATTAAGAGTTAAATAAAAGCCTGCCTAGTGGTTTCCTTGCACTAATGCCACGATGTTTTTGCGTAACAGAGAGATATAGAAAGAAAAATGCCAACAGAGCTGTTTCCGAGCCAAGTTTTGTAAAGGTATTGAGATCCTCAATTTCACGCCATTAATAATTGCCTTTAATTGCATCTAATACACTATTGGCTTTGCTGCAATATTCCTTTAATTCCTTTAAGTAAGATGCTGGCTTAACTCTACATTTATTTACCATTATCAAATACTGACTAGCTTAGCTACATGATTAAAGCTAGTACAACGAAAGAACAAAACCCAATAAAGCATTAACCGAATTGGTAATCCAATCCCACGCCGTTTGTATTACTTACATCAAAACTCGACAATTTCGTTGAGGAAAGTCAAGAAGCGTTATTCTGACGGTAAAAGAAAAAATAATTTATTTCTGCTCTATAACAAACAGCCCTTCAGAAATAACGCTGTTGGGAAAATGCGTTAACACTAGAGGGTAACTTGAGACGGGATGAAACTACTCAAGATGACATATTTTGCGCAGATCCAAAATATTGGAGCGAAATATCAATAACAAACCGAACACACATAATACTGCTTTTTTGTGTCCGGTTATTACGCAGATTAAGCAAATAATTAGTTGAATGTAATCATGAACTTGAAATTTTGACGACCTCCGTGGTCGAGTGGCTTTGTACACCGGTTTTCAAGGTGCCGCCATCTCTGAGGTCCCGGGTTCGATCCCCGGTTGGGTCAATTTAGAAAAACGAACTTTTCTATATTGGCTCAGGTCCGGGTGTTTGTGATACCACCGTTGTCTCTGATTTTCATAACACAAGTGCTTTAGCTACTTACTTTGGAATCGGAGCAATGTATGTGATATTGTCAAATATTAATTTATTTATTTATTTATGAACGTCGAGATCCTTGGGGGAGGCCCTATGTCCAGCAGCGGGTGTCGTGATATGATGATGATGATGAATCATGATAATCATGATAATGATCTTCTACACATTGTATAGTATGTTTATCCTTCTTGACCTATTTAGTAAACAGTTTTTGACAGTTGGAATACGTCTTTTAAACTTAAACCCTTCCTCTTCTGAGCTTAAACCGCTATTTAAAAATATTTTGTCTTATTAAATCAAATTGTCATTAATTATTTACAATATCGGGTTCGATTCCCGTCCGAGAATATGGTCTGGATCTGGAGGTAGTCGTATATTTTCTAGTAGGTTGTTTATTATATATTATTTAGAATTGTATAAAAATAATTTTTTATAGCTGTTTTCTTAATACGCCGGCGAACAGTGAGCTTCCCATACAAACGTAATACCAAAATGATTTGCAATTTGAACATAATTAACTCTTCTTGTGATGTTATTCGGATTACGACAGTATTTGTGTAGGTTTCTATTAAATAAAAAATCCATAATAATAAACCGAATAAAAATTAATGCGATTTACAGTTTTGTATGAAAAAAAATCATTGGCATTTATTTTGAATTGGTATTTTGGAATTTTTATTTAAAACCTAGACATATATTGTCTTAATCCGAATAACATCACAAGATTAGTTAATTATGCTCAAATTGCAAATCATTTTGGTGTTACGTTTATATGAGAAGCTCACTGTTCGCCGGCGTCTAATCAACTGTCAAAATATCTGGAAAGATATTTCAATTTAATGTTGAGGTGATTCATTGCATTGATGAAGTAACGCTGGCTTAAAGCGTAAGAGTGGGATATACTAGAAGAAATTCGACGATGCCACTCAACGGTAAGAGCATCGGACCGGACATCCGGAGGTCGCGGGTTCGATTCTCATCCGAGAAAATGATCTATTGATATATCTTTCGTATTGTAATGTATGAGTTTATATATATATACTAGTGGACCCTGTGAACTTCGTATCACCTACAATTTAATGATTATCAAATATACACTTCTAAGATTTTCGCGCGTACAGTTCATTAGAAATAAAACACTTTTTACGGATTACAGCGCGTATATTATTAATTCAGGTGTTGTTTTGGAATTATTTAGTTTGTATTTATTGGTTTTTTAGAATTCCCGACGTTTCGACACCTTTCCAGGGGCAGTGGTCACGGGAGGACTAAAGCAAAAAGGCTGCTCATATTTTTATGAAATTACCCGCTCGAAATTTTTATAAAAATGTATTCAAGTTTATTAAATTATTTTTTTTAGATGCGTTCTGATTTTAATAATTATTACCGAATTAAATTGAATAAAGTTAATTAGAAAACAAGATCTAGCTACTGAATCTACTACCAGTTCACAAATTGGGAGGCCTCTGAGAGAAAGAACTGGCGGAAGAAAACTCAGAGAGGTTGTGTCGACCTCCCTTTTGATCCCTATCTACAAAACGAACTAACTATATCTTTAGATCCTGCAGTGTGTGATTTGGGATGGGATTTTAGTTGATGGATTATGGGGTCCCAAGCTGGTGGTACTCTCCAACCATCATCTCTATTGAAATTTGGATGTTTGTTGATTTCAATAGCCTCGCGTAGCATTCTGGGAATGAATCTTTGTTCTTTAGCGAGTATTTGTGGTTTATCAAATCTAATGTAATGGTTAGGTCCCTTTGATGCATGTTCACACACTGCAGACTTGTTATCGCGCCTATGCTTCATGTCAGCTACATGTTCTTTAACGCGCGTCCCTATACTTCTCTTTGTTTGTCCGATGTAAGAGAGCCCACAGTCACAATCTAGTTTCTACATTGAAAGTTTTAAATAAAGGATTAAACTTTGCGGTAACACCACGTAGAATACCTTATGAGGACATTATCTGCAACGTTGAGGAATGCCTGGTTAAAAACAACATGAAAAAGGAGGACAGTGAAGCCATACGTCAAGATATTTCATCCGTCTTACGGCGTAGCAAGCTGCCCAAACTCAACCTCCCTCATGATGAATATACAGCGCTGAAGAACCTGCGCAACCAGCCAGAACTTACTATTCTCCGTGCAGATAAGGGTAACGCAACGGTTGTGATGGACACGTCAGATTACAATGATAAAATACAACAACTTTTAGATGATGAGAAAACCTACAAACACGTCAAAAATGATCAAACCACCAAGATTCTTAAGAAAACTAGTGAGCTCATCAAAAAACATTCTGAAACGTTGAATCTAGACGTCAATTACCTTGTTCCATCCTGCCCCAAACCACCAAAACTGTATGGGTTGCCCAAGATACACAAAGACAACGCTCCGCTACGTCCCATTGTCAGCCAAATTGACTCACCAACTTACAAATTGGCACGACACGTAGCTAAAACACTCACACCACTGAGAGGTAACACAACAGCTTATGTGAAGGATTCCTACCAATTCGTTAGTGAGATACAACATCTAAATCTTACTGATGATGAAATTATGGTCAGTTTTGATGTGCAGTCCTTATTCACATGCCTACCAGTACAGGACTGCATTGATATCACTAGGAAGAAGCTGGTTGAAAACAACATGCCAATTGAGTATGCAGAACTTCTTGAACACTGCCTAACATCCGGCTATCTCTTGTGGAATGAAGAATTCTATCTACAAGTAGACGGGGTAGCTATGGGCTCTCCTGTATCCCCCGTTGTCGCTGACATCTTCATGGAGGATTTTGAGGAGAAAGCACTAAACACAGCACCTGTGTCTCCCCGGTTCTACAAACGGTACGTAGATGACACTTTCACAATACTACCTAGAGATAGTGTTCCTGCTTTCTTGAACCACCTTAACTCCATCAATCCTAACATTCAATTCACTATGGAGTTAGAGGCAGATAATAAACTAGCCTTCCTAGACATTCTTATCATCAGGAATTCTGATCAAACCTTGAGCCACACTGTGTATCGAAAAGCAACACATACAGATAAGTACCTCAGTGGTGAATCCCACCACCATCCTTTACAGTTAGCTACCGTAGGGAAATCTTTGTTTCAGAGAGCACGCGGGATCTGTGACCAACAACACCTGACAGCTGAGCTTCAGCATGTCAAGCACGTACTGCGTAGCAACAAACTGCCAGTACCACGCCTTCATCACAGAACCCGTGTCAAACCAGCCACAGTAGAACGACGTCCTGCCATCCTACCATACATGAAAGGTGTCACTGACAAGATTGGAGGTATTCTGAAGCGTGCGTCCATCAAGACCTACTTCAAGCCGCCGAAGAAAATAAACCAATTCTTACGACCTGTCAAGTGTAATATTCCCTTTCAAGATGCGGGCGTCTACAAACTAGATTGTGACTGTGGGCTCTCTTACATCGGACAAACAAAGAGAAGTATAGGGACGCGCGTTAAAGAACATGTAGCTGACATGAAGCATAGGCGCGATAACAAGTCTGCAGTGTGTGAACATGCATCAAAGGGACCTAACCATTACATTAGATTTGATAAACCACAAATACTCGCTAAAGAACAAAGATTCATTCCCAGAATGCTACGCGAGGCTATTGAAATCAACAAACATCCAAATTTCAATAGAGATGATGGTTGGAGAGTACCACCAGCTTGGGACCCCATAATCCATCAACTAAAATCCCATCCCAAATCACACACTGCAGGATCTAAAGATATAGTTAGTTCGTTTTGTAGATAGGGATCAAAAGGGAGGTCGACACAACCTCTCTGAGTTTTCTTCCGCCAGTTCTTTCTCTCAGAGGCCTCCCAATTTGTGAACTGGTAGTAGATTCAGTAGCTAGATCTTGTTTTCTAATTAACTTTATTCAATTTAATTCGGTAATAATTATTAAAATCAGAACGCATCTAAAAAAAAAATAATTTAATAAACTTGAATACATTTTTATAAAAATTTCGAGCGGGTAATTTCATAAAAATATGAGCAGCCTTTTTGCTTTAGTCCTCCCGTGACCACGGCCCCTGGAAAGGTGTCGAAACGTCGGGAATTCTAAAAAACCAATAAATACAAACTAAATAATTCCAAAACAACACCTGAATTAATAATATACGCGCTGTAATCCGTAAAAAGTGTTTTATTTCTAATGATTATCAATTTTACCTTGAGAACCAGCGCTATATTTTTAAATAGTAAATTAATAACAAAGCAGCTGAATACTTAAAACGAAAGCAACACTACGGTCCTTTTATCCAACATTACTAAACTCATTATTTAGACTAAAACCTCTTTATCAAAAGTTAGCTGTCAATAGTAACCTGAAATGGCGATTCCCATACAAAATAGCCAATGTTCATAGTATGTACATTTCATTGAATATTCGCTATTCAATGAAACGCATTCTACCTACTCTCAGGGAAATGACCAAAAAGAATGTAATACTACGTTGAGATGACAAATGATATTTTTCTTAATTAATCAATCAAATGCACAAAGAAGTTTCAATTCCGACGTCGAAGTCAATCACCCCAAAAGTAGCTTTCTATCACTTTAACCCTGTTAGGGGATAAATATTAAAAAAATACGAAACACGTATTCAATTAATTTTGTGAAAGAATGTCTATGCCAAATTTCAAGTCAATCGGGCCAAGGAATCGCGTTCTCCCATACAAACTTTGACACCCTGTTTCACCCCTTTGGGGATTGAATTTCGCAAAATCCCGTCTTAGTGAGCACCTACGCCCTAAAAGGAGCCCCCATGCAAAATTTGAGACTCCTAGCACTTGTAGTTTCTGAGATTTCGTGATCAGTGAGTGAGTGATTTTCCCTTTTATATATATAGATGTATATAGCGTGCACTTATGTATTAAGACAGTTAGTAATAAAATACTCTTCAGATCTTACACTCGATACTCTCTCGATATGGCGACCCTGCCAGGATTTAATGATTTAATGATGGATTCTATGTGTGGTAAACCATTTGTAATATTTTATAAATGATTATTTCAATAGAGAGTAGGGTGAAGATTGTTTACCAAATAGGACAGTAAGTATAAACAGACTATAAGTATGAAGTGATGTGAAATAAATCATTTTAATCGAATTACTTACGTTTTGGTATTATTACAAAGTGCTATGACGTGTTCGCTACAAATATTTATTACTGTTTAGCCAACTTTGGTACAAATTACATGACATAACTCGCAATAATGGCTTATCCGTGTTATTGTTAGGTAGTGTTGTGATGCGTGCGATAGTTGTATCGATAATATTTTATCTACACAACTATCGCAACACTATTGAAGACGACGGAGCAAAATTAAAAACAGAGAATTAAAAATAGCACATCTTCTTCTTCTTCTTCTTAATGAAGAAGAAGAAGAAGAAGTCTTTTACACAGTGTTTCCTCAACTTTCTGCAGTCACGGACCACTTTCAGAATTTAAAAATTCCATGGACCCCTGTCAAAGTGTCAAAGATGATTTGAGGGAAAAAAACAAGAAAACAACAACAACCAGGGAAAGTGCGAGTCGGACTCGCCCACCGAGGGTTCCGTATTTAAGTACGTACTTTGAATAAAGACTATATTTTTTATTATTTAATTACAAATGTTTAGTTCAGATTTTTCCCTGTACTTGTAGTATAATTAACTGCGAACTCCTGATACACACGCAACGGACCCCTAAGGGGTCCATGTACCACACTTTAAGGGACACATAATCGGGATTCTTTTCGTACCTTCTGACCCGAACTCAGAGTAACATTAAGAAGGAAAGCGATTTTATAAGATAGAGTAGTTATCTCTAGGTGTTATAACTTACAAATACTTACCTTCTTCTTATCGTATGAGGATTTAGGCCACCTCTGGTGTAAGAGTTTATCAAGCCGCCTGTAAGGCCTCTGTCTTGGCTTAACGACTGTTATCAGATGACAACAGCCGGGACCGGTTTCATGTGCCATCCGAAGTACGGAAGCGCTCAGTTGTAATGCAACTTATCCGACCGAGCGTTGCTTAACAAACGTGATCGAGTACGATCAGTATTTTATTTTTATTTTTTATCGACAACTACAAAAATAGGATTGCTAAACATCCCTAGCATCAACATACCTCGATAACACCCGATAGTTCGACTTATTAATGTGTTGGGCTCGAGTGCTATGTTGACAATAAAATGCGAAAAACTAACACCACAGTGTAATGAAATCTGTAGTAGGATATTAGGAATCTACAACATTGGTAGCGAATAACCACACACGAGGAGCTCGGTGGCGCAGTGATATAGCGCCTGGCCCAGCGATGGGGATGTTAAGCAACTTTCGCAAGGGTCAGTCATGGGATGGGTGATCAAAAATTTACTATCTCGAGCTTCTCCGTGCTTCGAAAGACACGTTAAGCCGTTGGTCCCGGCTGCACTTGCAGTCGTTAGTACCCACCAATCCGCATGGGGCGTGCTTGGTGGGTTATGGCCCATCCTCCTTATCCGAAGGCCTGTGCCCCAGCAGTTGGGACATTATAAATGGCTGATGGTCAACCCACCGTACCTGGCTAGCTGCCACCATCTTACCTAAGTCTGACGCCATAACAACTATTTAACCGCCTCTGTGGTTTAGTAGGTCCCAGGTTCGATTCCCAGGAATTGAAATAAATACTCGGTTTGGTTGGTAGTAAGGCTTATGTCAAGTCCGCCTTGCTAGCTACCACCATCTTACCTAAGTTTGACGCCATAAGAACAAATTGAAAATTGTTGTGTTCCGGCAGTTAGAGGTAAGATAGCCAGTTCCTCAGTGGTGAGGATTCCGGGCGTCACTTAACATCAGGTGAGGTGAAGAACAAGCACTCACCCATTGTGGATTAAAAAAACCACTGACTGAGCCTCCACTATAGTACGTGCTAATAGCCCCCGGTACCACGTCCATTCCATAATGGCTGTTTCATACGCGACAGTAAACATTAGCTAAACTTAACCCCACTAATGGCGATATGTAGGGTTGCCATACGTCCCGTATATACAGGACTGTCACCGTATTTGTCCCGTGTTTCGATAATTTACGACAAAATGCGGGCCGGAACTGGGCATATATGTAGTATATATTTATTACTATTTATAGTTATTTTTATATATTAATGTGTGAATATTTTTTATATTTGTTAATACTTATAGTAGGTATGTACGTAACATTACTTGGATGAAATAAAAACGTTAATTGACCTTTTTTCGTAGTACGTCATGACGTCCCGTATTGGTTCCTATAAATTATGGCAACCCTAGCGATAGGCCGATCTATTTAGTAATTGACAAATATTTAGGATGGAATAGTTTTTCAAGAAAGTTTGAACATCGTCATGGCAATCTCCTGAAATTATGTAAATGCTATTAAAAGACGTTAATTTTTTTCTTTTACTTATAATGTTTGCGAGAAGGAGAATAATTAACTTTGTTACGTTATGGGATGGGTGATCAAAATTAATTATCTCGAGCTCCTCCGTGCTTCAGAAAGCACTTTAAGCCGTTGGTCCCAGCTGCATTTGCAGTTGTTAAAACCTACCAATCCGCATTGAGCCCGCGTGGTGGGTTCTGGCCCATCCTCCTTATCCACCCATAGGAAAGGCCTGTGCCCCAATAGTGGGGACATTAAAAATGGCTGATATTCAATTCTTAAGAAAGTACTATAGTTAAGGGTTCTATACTAAATATCCATTAATACCCCAACAAAACAGCTTCACCACAAAACTTCCACTCCAATAACACGAACAAAAAAACAATGAACCGTTCTCAGACCTAGTTCTATTTCCTTCCAGTTCTATTCGCGTGGTATAAACAGTGGAGTGATTGTTTCCGTCCACTCCCTGTTTGCCCGTGGGAATGCCACAACAATGCGCCAATCGGCGGGGTCTGACCGTCCCGCCATGTTGATTAAAAGTACTGGACCAGGAATTTAGAGTCGCCTTTTGTTTTCATTTTGGATGTTGTGTTCTTGCGCAATGTGAGTCAAGTGGCTCTTTTATACCAAGCATAAATGTATTAAGCTCCAAAATCTACATTGCTATCGTTATACGAAATCGTTAACTAGAGTGATCAGTGACCGTAGCACGAACATCTACCGAGAAAAAAAACCCGCGAAAAAAAATTAGATAGAGCAAATTGGATGGGATATTGGTGCAGCGCAATCTAACGCAGAAAAGCAAAATGAAATTTTCCTCCTACTAACATTATCTGTGAATGTTTGGATGTTTGTTACTCAATCACGCGAAAACGGCTGAATGAATTTGGATGTAACTTGGTACATAGATAGTTCATAGCCTGGATTAACATGATATGATACTTTTTATCCAAGTCAAAGGATTTTCGAAATGTCCGCGTGGACGAAGTCGCGGGCGGAAGCTAGTAAAGTATAGAAATTAAAGATATAAGAAGATTAGCAAAACTTTGGTAGCAATTTAAATTCACACGACGTTAAGGAACTCCCGTTCTAAACAGAAAAATAACGGTCAAGAGTGAGTCTGACTCACGCACTAAGGGTTCCGTACCATAATTTTTAAAAAGTTTACTATTTAGAATCATCGTTTTATTTTTCCTGTAATTTCTAAATAAATTTCTATCACATAAAATAATTTCACATTTTTCTCTATGCAAACTTCAGAGATAAGGGGGGAAACGGTATTTTTTTACATTTTTCATCGAAAACTATGCGGCCACCTAAAAACATGTTTGAGAATATGCCCTAGTAGCTTTACATTACTATTCCAAATTTCAAGTTGATAACATTAGTAGTTCTCGAGATATCCAGCTGTGACAGACAGACAGACTGAGTAGCACCATAAGGGTTCCTTTTACCATTTTGGTACGGAACCCTAAAAACGAATTTCCCATTTGAATTGGTAATAAGTGACAACGTAGGCGGAACTTCTTGGAATATTAAGTGACGATGAACCAACTTGATGTCGGATTAACTTGACCGAGCTTATAACTGGAGCTCTGGTTATTACTTGTACGTAACTCATGATCTTCGCCAATTTTGTTTAGAACAAACAAGCCTTGAATGAAACTCTTTGAAACTGTTTGATCATTTCTATTTTTACCACTTCATGACGATTGTGGAATTTTTTCAGTAACGAACAAAAACTGTTTTCGTAAATAAAATGGAATCGTAATAGATTTTTATACTACCTGTTCGCCAATGGCATATTATGTGTCATGCAAACCTTTCCTAAAGTAAGTCATTTCAGCCCCATGGTCTAGCCGGGTCATAATGTTGTACTGAATATCATTCTTCCCCATGGGGAGTAATGTGATTTGAATTTGGAATGCAACCCATGTAGTCGTGCTTGATCGAGGTTGGTTTCAAAAATGTTTAGGTGCAATGAGATTTTATTCTGAGTTAGGTTCTATGTTATCATTTTCTTTGCACTGCCTACAAATTAAAAAAAAGAAAAACATGAAAACTTTTTACGAAATTCATTTTCACCCGCGCACCAAGAAGGATTTTACTATTGTTCGATATGTGTTCTTTGTTGTACCATTGTAAATTCTGGCATTGTTGGCATAAACCCAGTGCACGATTAGGGTTTCCTGTACCCTTAGCACGAACAGCTAACGAGAAAAAAACGCGCGTAAAAGTACTCGATAGAGTAATAATACTCTATGGAAAATCTCATTTCGCTTTTCGGCGGCAGATATTTCCCATACAAAATTACTCTATCGAATGATTTTACGCGCGTTATTTTTATAGCTTCATGCAACCTACGGGTAGATAGCAAAACCACATTTTAACTAATTCCTTTGAGTAAAACTAGTCAGTCATTTATACTTAAATTTAATATGTAAAACGTATTTACTTAAGATTCCGAAAATACAGAAAATGATTAGATATTGTTTATCTTAAAAATCTACTTTAAGCAGCTGCTGACATTATTTGAGAAAGCTACACTTAAAAGTTTCAATATTATAATAAAAGCTAATACAAGGCCAAACATCTAAAGGAGAGGCCACTACCACTATTATTCATTATACACTTTTCCATACACGTTTCCAGACATTAGATTCATAATATAATGTTACGATTAACATATTTATTAATCTATGTTAATTGTAACATTATATGAATTTAATTTTTCTGTAAACGATATACATTATCGTTCCATCTGATAAAGCTGATAAGTTTATGCGCCCATTTTTCTTGTCAGCTGAAAGACGTCATAATGGGTGGTAGGGTAAAAGAATTGACGATTTAAAATTGCTATTGTGAGCTTATTTGAATAAAGAATTTTTTAATTTCAATTTCATCAAATTGTATACCACAAGGAAGTCCACTAAGCCCAGTTTTACTTACTATGTATATAAACTCACTTTTGATTGTAATAGAAAAGTAGATATTTCAACTCACTCTGTCTGCGACGCCGCCGGGGAGCACACTTTTGACCACGACGCCCGAGGATCGACCCCCGACGATGCCGAACGCGAGGCCGGAGCCGTCGTTCACGAGCTCCACTACTTCCACTTGCGCCCATTCTCCGAACACCTGCTGTTGGACGAATTCTAAAATTAGTTTCAGCCTTTATTATTGGAATAGTATGATAACATCAAATCACTTGGCTTTACTTAATAAAAACTCCTAGTCCAACTCTGCTTTATATTTTTTGACAAATTAAATTTAAAGTGTTGTTACAGATTTAAATTTAAAGTTTACAGCTTGGCCAGAAAGAGATGAAATCAAATAAAATGGAACTAAATTTTTTCAGTACAAAATATAGTCGGTGTTGCCAAGTTATTTGTGATTTTGACGTGTTTGCATAGAAAGTGGCGCCCCCATTTTTTGTCAACACTTTATGGTCAAGCTGTAAGAATGTCAAATTTAAGTATGTCAATATTTTCAAGCTCAGATATGGCCTCACTTTCTATTTAGAACACCTTATTAGAAAATTCAGGACGCTTTGACAGATGCCTTACTTACTAGTAATGAAAAATAACTACTTAGATTTTTGCTAAAAAGTTGAATTGATAGATTTTTTTTATATTAACTTACCATGATGCGCTTGATCCGCCGCAAACTATGAGGCTGGCGCATGCGGCGCACCGATCAGCTGACCTTCTCCGCCATCTTGGATTCTCACTGACAGTTTTCACAGAAACAGCCGAGCGCGCACGAGCGAGACGCGAACAGAACGCAGCACTGCTCCCTCTCGCACATTATTCACGATTTATCACAAGTTTTATTTTTTAAACCTGAAACAATGAAAAGGTTATACAATAAATAGGAAAACTGTAAATTTCAGCTAAATAAATCATTTAGTATATAAATAAATCATAATTCAGTTTCAACTCATTTCATGGAAACTAGACAAGTAATTTTTAATACCTAACCTACTTTGGATAAAAAAAGACAAATAGTTTTAACCGACTTCAAAAAAATGAGGAGGTTCTGATGTTCGTCTGTTTATTTGTTTTTTTTATGTATGTCCACCGATTACTCAAAAACGGCTGAACCGATTGACATGATTTAAACGTTACTTTATAAGGTTTGTTCCCAAGTTTGTCCCATTTTCTGAAAATTTTAAATCGGTTCAGTAGTTTTTGAGTAATCGGTGGACATACATAAAAAAATAAATAAACAGACGAACATAGAACCTCCTCATTTTTGTAAAGTCGGTTAAAAACTATTTGTTACTTAAGTGATAAGGTACTTTCGGACAAAAATTAAGTATACTTTTCTGACAAAATATTTTTTTTAAAATTTTTATATCGTAAATAGAACCTGTATAAAACTAACACATTTAAGCTTTTGTCCACAAAAGGAAACATTACAGGTTTTATATATTAAATTGATGTCGGTACAATAGATCTCCAACATATCTTATATAACTTCTAATTCGATCACGCAGGGCAACACCAAGATGGCTCTTCCCATTCGCGTATAACATTAAACAGTGTATGTTTGTTCTTTATGTGCCTACATATGTTTGTTTCTCACCAACACGGCTCGGGAGGCGAATACAAATTGATTGCTATTATTACTATCATATTTTATTTGTCCCTTAAGCTTTGGAAGCTCGTGTTTTCTAGAGGAAAATCTATATTTATCATATAAAAAGAATATGTTTTCGTAACGCTTACAGAAAACAATCATAAGAAAAATATGACGTAGATATTTTTAAGCAGGCGTTGTTTGGTAAATGATCTGATTGTATTTTTAACCGACTTCAAAAAAGGAAGAGGTTCTCAGTTCGTCGGAATGTTTGTTTTTTTTATGTTAAGAACAATGTAGTGTAGAACACTCGGCTAATTGTATTGTTAAATCTGGAATTATGTAATTAATAAATCCATTATTTTACCTATAATCTTTATTGTACAATCTTTATATATCTTTATTGTACATATACACAAAATAAGGTACAAATGGCGGACTTAATGCTAAAACCATTCTCTACCAGTCAACCAACAGTAAACAGATAGACACGAATGCGGCACAAACAAAGAAAACTAATAACTTATAATAACTAGTGGCTCTGCGAGCTGTAACCTCGCGTATGTGACATTTTTTGAAATGGCTGAAATAAAATATAAATATCGAACCTGCTCACAAAATTTAAGAAGAATCGGTTGAAAAATGCGACGTACAGAGGAGAATGAACGAATGAAAATAATTTATTTCACACACTATAACAATGCATACATGAAAAGAAAACAGAAATTACACCTGATTGCTACTTAACAGGTTCCCTGTCCCCATACAACAGTCATTGTAATCTGCCACACGTCCCTAGTTAAAAAAAAAAAATTAAATTAGACAATGTACCTCCTATGTCCTCATACTAAAAAATTGAATTTATTCAGCTATGTCCATTAAAAAGAATCTCTTAAAATCAAATACGATTTTGCTCATAATTGATTCTTGAATTTGCTAAAGTTGGTAAAAAAAACGTGCCATGTATCATATGTGATTCATTGGACAGGGGACCGGATAAAATCGTGAGCAGTGCTACAGTGGTAATAAAGAGAACAGACGGAAAGCCGAACAAACATACGAAAGCATTTTTGCCCGAGCTGAAACGGAGACGCTTCGCACTCGCTCGGTAAATAAATTCTTAATTTCCAGAATATGATGATACAACATACTACTAATTACCAACCAATAAGGCAGAAAAGTCCAACCAACTTTTAAATCTGTAAAAAAACTTCCCCTAACGTTATTTTTAGTAGAAGAAATATTTTTATTAAAAAACTTTAAACTACACACTACGTTCAACTTAAAAAGACAACTTCTTGTCAGTTGACTATGAATTGACAACCTTGTGATCATTTTAACTTAATGAAGACGAGCCATGAATTAAAAGTTTTTCTGCAGAATGCCGATGCGACTAAAAGTTTAAATACCTAGCAAGAGGCTCCAGAAGACATTTAAAAGCTTCCACCGTATTGGCCTATTTGCCGAGGTCGAGATCGAGGCAAACATCCCAGCCACTGGCTCGACCCTGTTTAATGGGACCAATAACTGATTCAATGGACTCCAGGATAGTGAATTCTATTTGTCTTCGAGGGAAGTAAGCAGTTTTATTTGTTCGACACTTCACATAACTTTGGTTGCAGACCAAAAGCTAAGCTTAGTTCAGCTTAGCTCGTGTAGCTGAGGTAGATTTCATACTTGTGACATAGTATGCGGGCAGGCCCTATTTTTGTAGTCATTCGTTTTGAAATCGTTCATGTGACTTAAGTCAAATGCGACGTAAATGTTACAATTTGACACTCAAATTATATAGGTACTACTACTACACTGACAACTGGCCAACGAACGATTCAATAATACGGATTTTGGAGTCGAATGAAAATGAGTTGAGTAGTAAAGATCACTCGACGCCAGCCGAAGGATTCAAAAATAGGGCTCCTGGGGCCCTATTTTCGAAAGGCGGCGCTACTCATTTTCATTAGAAAGCATGGCTGTCCAATGAAAATGAGTAACTTATCTAACCCGATGGCCAAAACTGGAACTAAGTGTCATTACATAATTGTTACCTATTACGCCGTCGATTACATAGACTACAGCGACGCTGTCCCAGGATCAGGTAAGTTTGTGTTTTTCAAGTGCATGTTTTCATTTGTGACAGTAAACCGCATGCGATGAATATGAGCAGTAAAGAGCACTCACCGCCTTTTAAAAATAGGGTCCCTGAACATAAATGCGAACGAGCTAAGCTAAACTAACTTAGCCTAGCTCTTGGTCTGCAACCGGCATTTGGAAAGCACCTATTTTTAGTAAGTTTTAAAATGGAACAGAAATTGTCTTAAATTATAATTATGTCACATAAAATATCTAGATTATATCTGAAATCTTTGAAATATGCGCCATCTATATTAGTTCATGTATACTTTTCAAACATCAGCGATGAACTTATCCCGTTTATTCTCTTTACCAAGTCATTACAAAAAACTTTAGTAACATCCGCCTTATAACACGACCCAGATAAACATTATGGCTTTATCTACATCTCTTTATATAAATTCTGTCAGTGGCCGGTCGTAATTAACGAGGCACCACTGAAATTCAGCGGGCGTCGCGCAACCGGAATACAAAATACTGCGCAGAAGGTCATTAATCTATGCACCATAATGCAAACCATAATTTACATCATATTGCAGAATGGATGGCGAAGATGGGAAATGCAAACAATTTATTTATCCTTTTCAATTACACTAATATTTATTTAATAATTTAAGGTAGAGTAAATGATTATTGGTTGCATTTTCACGGCCTGAACCAACATGATAGGGTAATGGAGACTATGTAAAGTACCCTATCTCCTCGAGGTAGGTAAATAAATTATTATTGTTCTCAAAATTACCAAGGTAAAGGAAATAAGGTGTCTTATAATACGTTTGCAGACATTTTCTCGTATCAGTTCGCTTTCAAATAACTCTGTCATATAAATTCCCTATATTTCGATGCTCTCATTTTGTTTTCACCATCAAAGTATTATGTCATAGCACTTTGATTAAAGCTACTTCTGTTTTCTATTAAACAGCTGATGGAAGCAAACAAATCAAAGCATTTGCGGTTCAGTGAATGTTGATCACAGGGCTTCGTTTTATCTCCTACCCTTTTTATGTTATACGGCATCATATTAATAACATGCTTCCACAAGGAAGGAAAAAACTGATGAATATTTTCCTCTGTTCTAGAGAAGGGATTCTCTAGAACTGTAGGTACAATTACTTAGCTTAGTAGGTACGTAGTTAAATATGGGTGCTCGCATAAAATGTTTAGTCATAATATGGTTTGGCATAACAGGAACGGCATAAAGTTTTTTCGCATAATGTTATATTCGCAGAATGATTTCATTCACATAGCGAATTTAGCATAAATTTGGTGAGCAGAAATGTTAAACTGGTATAACTTTAGCACGCAGAATAGTAATTTAACATAATGCGCAAACGGCATAATTTATTATTATAATCATCTACAATAATTTGATGGACTACTTATGTTAGGACCTTTTGTAAACAGACGATTAAGTGCGACGAGGAGCGAGCGTAGCGAGCGAGGCAGAGGTTAGGTTCCTCTGCGCCCAGATCCGACTTGCTGGCGTGTATGCATTATGCCACAAGTTGTTATGCTAATAAATTAGTAATTGTTATGTATGCAATAAAATTCTATGCTTTTTGATCATTATGGTAATAGTTTTTACACAGTATTATAAACCACCCATAGTATTAAGAAGTAGTATTAAGACTGTGGTATTTATGCGGAATGAAAGTATGCGTAAACATTTATTCTGTATTAATGTTATGCGAATTGATCATTCTGCCAAAAAACCTCATGCCATAGTATATTATGACTTAAAATGTTATGCATTCACATAATATGGACCCGGTGATAATAGTCATCCTCCGAAATAGCTGGATTTTAAGATGTAGGGTATAAGTACTATACAACATGTTACAAAAATACCTCTAATGCCGAATATTGTATATAGGGACCATCAAACTGATCAATTTTTACTATGGGACCAACTCTGAAATCGCAAAAAAGAAACAGCTGTATCATACAAAAATTAAAATCGAAAATATCAAAATGTATGAAACAGCTGATTTTTTTTCACGATTAGGGGTATTTTTGTAACATATTGTATAACTTACTAATTGTTGAGTGACTTCTGAGGCTATCACCTACATAATTCGAAGGTTTTTTTTACATTTAAGTATATAACTTTTTATTATTTTTTTTTTTTAGTTAGAATCTCCGAACAGTAAAAGTTGTTTATAATTCTGAGGCTTTACTATCTCCAACTTTCTGTTTCGTATTATAATATTTTCCTCTCTATAGATTATGCGTGGCCTTGGATCTTATTTTTATGAGTTGGGATTCTAGGGTGAAATTATGCGTGGCCTTGTGCAACGCCTTGGGTTCAGATTCTGCGACAAAGTCCGACCTTCGAAAGTTGCTGTACTATTTTATTTAGAACCTTATTGAGTTGGCCTTTTTATATTGGCAAAATAACAATTGGTACTAAAGAGGAAATTTTGAAGGTCATTAAAAACGAGGTTGTTTTCGTAACGATAACCTTTCGTGTAAAGTAAAAGTACGAGTTGAATACGTGAGCGAAATATTGAATAGAATGGCATTTCATAAGGGTTATCGGAAGTTGAAATTTAGTTTAGTATTGCGCTTTCTCCGAGTTTCATAATTATGCATTGCATACCTCTAAAATGCTAATAATTATTCCTATTATAATACTTACTATCTATGGTTAAAGAACACAAACATATCTGGGAAATATTATTATTACTTTGCTAGGCTATATTCCTAAATCTTTATACTTAGCACTGCTTTTAAATAAGTACGTAGGTACTTAAACGGCACAGAATTAATCAACACCAAAAAATCAATTCAACACCACTTGAAAATTGCCACGAAAGTACGCTTACTAGAGACTGCCAAATTATTATAAAATTTAAATTACAAAGGAGGAAGTTTGTCATTTGAAGCCCCAGATAAGTTGGAAACTCCTGAGGATGTATTTGAGCAATGCCTTCTGAAACAAATTACGCCTTCAATTAGGAAGTAATGGCTTGAGTGATGCCGAAACTCCTGGAACGATTATGATAAGGTACTTATTGTTTTAATCAGGATTTAGGACTAAGCCACGTAGTGACAAGATCAACAGCTTCACATTAATTGTCAAACTTTATTTAACTTTTTTTATAGGCCCCTATTATTGCAACAAAAAATTGCATTTCCGTTTTTGTAAGGAACCTTCTTAGAATAATAACAACGGTACTCCTGTCGAATGGAAACTTCAAACGGACGTACAAATAGCAACTAAATTGGTGCAGATTTGACACCAATTTCGGGCAATGTCCGAAACTAACGCGAAAAATTTTTGCTTCACTTTTGTCTCTAGGTACATTATATATTAACTGCCTCTGTGGTCTAGTGGTTCGCCCACCCGTGTAAGACGCAGGGGTCCCGGGTTCGATTCCTAGTACCCCCCGTACTCGGTTTGGTTGGTTCAAGTCCGCCTGGCTAGCTACCACCATCTTACTTAAGTCTGACGCCATTACAACAATTCAAAAATTGTTGTGTTCCGGCAGTTAGAGGTAAGATAGCCAGTTCCTCAGTGGTGAGGATTCCGGATGTAGTACCTTATCGTCACTTAACATCAGGTGAAGTGAAGGCCAAACGCTAACCCGTTGTGAATTAAAAAATAATTTTGTAGTGTAGAATATCCTTCTGGATTCATTATTCTAAAAGAACGTTATTCAAGGACGTATTTCCACGTCCTCGTAGTTTTGCTTACAAATCAACCATTCGTAGTAGAAAACAGAACGATATTTTATAAAGCAATGTTATGTCGCAACGCAATTTTCCTAATGGATGAAGCAGGTGGCTGAAATGTCACAATGAAATCCATTCTATGGACGCTACTATCCAACTAGTTTTATTATTGGCCAAGCAACAGCGCAACTTTATTTGATTGAAAGATAAATTTGTTTAGCGACGTAATCATATCGCGCTACATAAGCAGTTGACGAATAGCGAAGAAATGCAAGATCAGCGAAACGTCGCTCTACGTCAGAGGTTCCTAACCTTTTCATTATTGTTACCCATATGATCTATGCGTGATCTATGCTATTAGGCGCCAGGGGTCTACTTCTCAAATAGCCCATTTCTCATTTTGACTACTTCTCTACTGTATGGAAACAGACTTTACCCTCACGCGAATGTCATTCTATTTAAGTACGAAAATAATAATAATTACATTTCTTACTCTCTATTCTATTCATTTGTACTAGGTACCGACTATGTTACCCCTATAAAATAGCCATTTTACCCTCGCGGGGGTAATTACCCCCAGGTTCGGAACCAATGCTCTACGTCAACCTAACAGTGAGGCAAAATGTATCGAAACTTGAATCTCGATATCGAAGTTTATACGCCACTGCAAATATAGAGTTATTTACAATGACAAATAATTCTCTGTTTTGTGGTACCACAGTTATCGAGATTATCGAGACCTTGTATATAGCCCCAATAAATAGGGCCTCATAATCGAAATGAAATGAATATCCAATCTATCGCATCAGCCAGGTGCTCGCTAATTGAATGATCAATTGATTCGATTCGTCCGAATAGAAGTATCGAGCCGGTAAACCGGCGGGCGAGCTGCGATAAGCGAAATGCTAATTAAGGCCCAATTTGTGGCTATTTTCAGCAATATAATTTTCAATGGACCGATATTTTGCTAAGTAAACTTAGTCCTGAAAACCGTATTGATTTGAAACAAGTTTTTTAAAGTAAAAATTATTTGGGACTTTGCATGGAATTGAAAGATGTTGGTTACAATAATAATAGTTTCAGGGGTTACAATAATCATGTTACTTTGATACAGGGTTAATTGTAAAACACCAACAACCTCAATCATTGACGACCTCCGTGGTCGAGTGGCTTTTTACACCGGTTTTCATGGTGTCGCCATCTCTGAGGTCCCGGGTTCGATCCCCGGTTGGGTCAATTTAGAAAAACGAACTTTCCTATTGACTTGGCTCAAGTTTGGGTGTTTGTGATACCACCGTTGTCTCTGATTTTCATAACACAAGTGCTTTAGCTACTTACTTTGGAATCGGAGCAATGTATGTGATGTTGTCAAATATTTATTTATTTAATGTTTTAAACTGAATCTTATTGGTTACTTTAGGACAAAAATTTCTTAAATCAACTTGATCAAAATCCAAGGTGAAATAAACATAAAATAAAAAACCTGACAAGTGCGAGTCGGACTCGCCCACCGAGGGCTCCGTACAAAGTAGGCAAGTACTTAAAAATATAAAAACCAAATTTTTTTTATGATTTAATTACTAATACCTACTTAATATAGTTTTTAGACTTTTCCCTGTAGTATAAGACGAAATTACTTGCCACAGAGTTCTAACGATAACGGGAAGTACCTAACCTTAAAATTTTGATTCCCTTGAGAGGAATTATGCGTTTTTTGCAGCATAACAGCCGTATCTTTTTTTAAGTTGATAATACTTATTAAAGTTTCATTTTTTCAGTTTCAAGGGACCGTAGATCTGAGTATATGGTTTTAATTTCAACTCGATACCTCCACGCGTTCTCGAGATAGAGTCTTGACATACAGACAGGCAAACGTACAACAAAGTGATCCTATGAAGGTTCCATTTTTTGAGGTACGGAACCCTAAAAATCACAAGAAGTCATAAGTAAAAGATTACTGATGCTTAAAAACATGAAAGTACCTAACGATACTGTTTACTACTTCTTACCTATTCATTTCGTTCAATGTTTCATTCATTTCACATTTTTTAGCATCAATAATGGTAGCAACCTGAGTGGTGCAGTGGTCAACATGCCGGTCTACCACGCCAGAGGTCCCGGATTCGATTCCCGGCCGGGCAGAAATTGAAATGATTAATTTTAATTTCTGTGACGGGTCTGGGTAGGGTTGTCAACCCTACTATATAAATATAGTTTCCTACTATATCGAGAGCTCGACTACTATATTTAAAAAAATATATAGCAGGCAAAACTACTATACTAGGTGTTACAAAATACCCATAATGCCGAATATGGTATATAGGGACCATCAAACTGATCAACTTTTACTATGGGACCAACTCTGAAATCGCGAAAAAAAAAACAGCTGTTTCATACAAAAATTGAAATCGAAAATATCAAAATGTAAGAAACAGCTCATTTTTTTTGCGATTTGAGAGTTGGTCCCATAGTAAAAGTTGTTCAGTTTGATGGTCCCTATATACCATATTCGGCATTAGGGGTATTTTTGTAACATGTTGTATTTTTCAGATGAAAAAATTAAACAAGTTAAGGGCATACCAACGCAGCACCCTTTTAAGAGACTTTTTATGTTAGCAGAAATAACCGTCCGTACCTAGTTGTAACTTAGCCGATACTTATTTTTTTTCACATAACACATGTGGGTAATTCTGTCCGACAAAAATGGTTCATCTTCTAAGTTGACCCAAATGGGGAACGAACCCGGGACCTCAGTACTTTTAGCACGAACATCTATCGAAAAAAAAACGAGCGTAAAAACATTCGATAGAGTAATTTTGCATGGGAAATTTGTAAAGCACCATCTGCCGTCGAAAAGCAAAATTATATTTTTAATAGATAATAATCTCTGTCGAGTACTTTTACGCGCGTTTGTTTCTCGATAGATGTTTGTGCGTACAGAAATAGCGACTTCATGAAATCGTTGTAGGTTAATACATGTAACTACATGTTGATCATGAGACCGCCTTTATGCCCTACGTAATAAAAACTGTTTTCGCAGTTTAACTGTATAACCTGACGTGCTGTCGTGTGTACATACAAAGCCATTCGACCACGGGGTTCGTCAATATTGTATAGCTTAAACGAAAAATATTAGGAAGAAAATTCGATTCGAGATTCTGTGCTTCGATTGTCATAATTTTCTTTACAGCAGTATCAATCAATCAAATTATTTTAAATCATCATAATTTTGATAGTACTTAATTAAGATTTTGTTTATTATTTTACTGACAATAATGGGAAAAGAGGAGCTCAGTGACGCAGTGGTTTAGAGCCTGGCCCAGCGATTGCGGGGGTTAACCAACTTTCGCAAAGGGACTGTCATGTGATGGGTGACCAAAAATTTTTTATCTTGAATTCCTCCGTGCTTCGGAAGGCTCGTTAAGCCATTGGTCCCAGCTAAATTTTGCAGTCGTTAACACCCACCAATCCGCATTGGGCCTACGTGGTGGGTTATGGCCTATCCTCCTTATCCACCCATAAGGAAGGTCTGTGCCCCAGCAGTGTGGACATTAAAATGGCTGATGTCGAATAGGAAAAGGTAGTAAAATAAATTCGCTTCGTATTTGTTTTGCTTTTAAACAGAGTACTTACCTACTTAGGGACTTCATAACTACCTACCTATTAAAAATCTTTTGACCCTTTGACGTAGATAATTACTTACATTACATTATATGAATCACAATAAATAATAAATAAATAAACATTTGACAACATCACATACATTGCTTCGATTCCAAAGTAAGTAGCTAAAGCACTTGTGTTATGGAAATCAGAGACCTGATCCAATATAGAAAAGTTTGTTTTCTAAATTGACACAACTGGGGATCGAATCCGGGACCTCAGAGATGGCGACACCTTGAAAACCGGTGTACAAAGCCACTCGACCATGGAGGTCGTCAATGATTTGAATGTAGAAATATTTCGTGTGATAACATTGCAAGGAGCTATGAAATATTGCTTTTACAATACCTTTATCTACCACTTACACTTACTTAATTTATTTCAAAAAGAAAATAAAATTTTTACTGATAAAAAAAATTGTAGGCAACTAAACAAATCCAAATAAATAAAAAAGTGGGTCAACGTCTTTCGGGATGCTGTAAGTAAGTACATTTTCAGTGAGGTGAACCGACAAAATAAATGGAGACATCAAAAGATATGTTTTACTTGTACGTAATAACATAAACAAAGAGCATTTTCTTCATGGTGGAAATTGATTAAATAACCATATTCGTTGCTATTTTCAATACAATTTCATTAATAATTCGATATCAAAGCAATCCTTTTCGTGCAAAATCGATTTATCAAAAAAAGGTAATGTTACAAATGCTTACCGAAAACAAATGCTAATCGACGCAGCACTAAAAACACTTATCACTAAAAAAATAAAAAACAGAACAATCCAAAAAGTTTCCAAATTCAAAATTGTTGTTTCACTATCTGTGACTAGTCGTTTTTTTGTTTTAATTTTATCACCGTGGCGGAGGAATTTTCGCGCGCAACCTGCTCGCTTGATGGCGCGGGACTGAAGAAAATTGACATGCGCTTTGGGAAATCGATGGTGTAATGGCGAAAATTGCCTTTTTACCCGCGCGACGTTCGAAATGTTCCGTTTGGGGATTCGCTTGATAAGGACAATATAGTGCGATAAAAAGGACTCTATCTAGTGAATCCCATTTATTCCATCGATCCCTGCAACTTATTAGGAGTCGACCTAGTTTTCATTAGAATCGAAGCATTCAGTTTCAGTTTGAGAAAACTTTTTATTCCACAGAATAAGACTACTTACTTTCTAACATTATTTGGACGTTTTATTAGGTACTAGATTTTGCCCGCGACTTCGTTCGCATGAACTTTTTAGAAAATCTTTGTATCCTTTAAATAAAGGTAAGTAGGTTTTCGTCGGTCCCTGTTCTCGTTCCTGTTCCCGTACACAATTAAGTCCAGAATTATTAGATCCCCTTCCCCTTTCCAAAACCCTTTCTTAGTGCTCACTTACCCCAAAGGTATCTACTCCCCAAAAATGGTGTCTCCACCTTCAGCCGTTAGGGAGCTATCACACATTTAAATTTTCCTATACAAATTCCCATACAAACTGTCATCCCTTTTGGGGGTGAATGAACAGAATAATAATTAGATAACCTTTTTCATACGGGAGAAAAACAATTAGAGATTCTAGCTTTTTATTTAACGGGTTTGATGTTTGGTCTGAATTTCACTCACTTGCTGAAGTGACGATAAAGCCGAAGGTGTGAAGGTTGCACACTAAACGAATCCTCGACCCCTGAGGAACTGGCTATCTTACCTTTCTCACCTCGCTATCCACCTTTACGAGAAATGATGGAAAATTAAGTCTTTAGAAAGCGTAAACACTCATCGTAGCAAACTTTACACCCAAGTAGGCAGGTACAATCAACAAGTAGGTAAGCAAATGATTGACAAATAGGTAATGCGTGCGGTTGACATTGCGACTAATTTATTGTTACAGTTCAGCGCTGCGGACAAATAGATTGGATTTCATTTCATTCCATCTTGCCAAGACTATACCATTACTATCTAACATTTAAATAAAGTATTACCTTATGAAGGTAAACCATTATAAGTTATTTTATATCTCAGACTTTATATTTTGAAGGTAATTTCATATTTTGTGCGAAGTCAATTTCTCCTATGTTTATAAATGCTCCTACTTCCCTAACAATTGACCTTATTGATTTATTTATTTTACCCAAGGTTGCCTGGAGGCGATTGCAGCTTACCAATAAGATCGCCTCTTGTATATTCTTCTTTGTATTTGTCTTTCTTTCTATTTTGAATTGTGTGCAATAAAGCGTATTTTTTTCGATATCTGAAAAGGGTGTTCGTGCTATACCCATAGCACGAGTAATTTTCCTTCAGTATTGTATGGTAAATTAGTACAGCGCCATCTACCGCCGAAAAGCGGAATGAGATTTCGCATAGAGAATTACTCTTATCGATCAAGTACCTACTCAATGCTCGACTGCTTGCTATTTAAATAAAAATAAAGTACCTAGCTTTAGCCTAACCTCTAAAATCGCGAAAAACAAACAGCTGTTTCATACATTGTTTTTTTCGCGATTTCAGAGTTGGTCCCATAGCAAACATTTTTCATTTTTCTATTTGTTAAATTATCTTTTGACATCTGTTAATGCCGAATATGCGAGGTAAACCATATTCGGCAACTTGTATGACGAAAGTCGATCGAAATAAAATACCATTCACCTGTTTTTTAATCATTATTATGCATAATTTAATAACGTACGGCGGAAGTTTAATAATTGAGTGACACGGACGTCCATTAGAAATGATTTAGGTAGGTACTCGTGTTTTCAGTACAGAGGTACCTAATTAAATAGCCAATAATCGATATCGACTTCGTTGGGACGAAGCATTATCACGTAATTTTCCCAATTTCAGCTGTAAGTTTTATTATTATCGAAATAAGTAATGTTATTATTATTATTTGGAAAGGGGGACGCTAGCGAAGCCGGACGGGTGATCAGTCTCCCTAATCGGAACCATTTCACCCATTTCCCCAAGTCCCCTGAAAGCTGGAAGCTGGAAGAGGCGGGTTATCGTTTACCCCACCGGCGGCGGCGTCGGACCCTCGAACCTACCTGTGCGCTTACAATACCTGCTGAGTTGACTTATCATAAACTGATTTAGATCCTCTTCCTTTAGCTTGTCCGCTCCAAAGAGCTCCCAACGCAGCGATGCGTACATCGGGCATTCTGCCATGAAGTGGAAGCTTGTCTCTTCTTTTTCTTTAAATAGCGGACAGATGGGGTCCTCTGTCCGTTTGATAACTGCCAGGTGTCTGTTTAGTGGACAGTGTCCTGTCAGTACTCCTACTATGGTTCTTATAGTTCTTTTGCTTCGTTTCAGCAGTTCTCTGGTTTTCTTCTTGTCAATTGATTTGATGAAGATCTTAGACTGTCTGCAGTCCTTTCTTTCCCTCCATCTTTTGTTGGTCTCTCTAGTTGTTTTGATCTCGATAATATTCTTGGTGATTCTATGTGAGATTAGCAGTCTTGGTTCAGGCCAATAAGTAATGTTAGCATCGGAGTTGTCCCCTGGGTCAGCAACCCATCTACCAATTACACGTCATATGTAAAACAAACGAACCAATCACAGAGCTCTATTTCAACACAATGAGTTCGCATAGGCAAGAGTATTGTTTAAACTTGCTAGGTAATTCATCTAGCTTAATTAAATGTACTTATTCATATTTTATAGTAATGTCATTATTAATTGTGTGAATATTTAAAAACCGCATTACTTTGTTCAGTGAAATGTTCTATGACTTTAGGACCATCAGCCATTTTTAATATGTCTCCACTGCTGGGGCACAGGCTTTCCTTATGGGTGGATAATGAGTACGGGCCATGACCCACCACGCGGACCCAATGCGGATTGGTGGGTGCTAACGACTGCAAATGCAGCCAGGACCAACGGCTTAAGGTGCCTTCCGAAGCACGGAAGAGCTCGAGATAGCAAATTTTTGGTCACCCATCCCATGACCCTTGCGAAAATTGCTTTACCACTGCAATCGCTGGGCCAGGCGCTACACCACTGCGCCACCGAGCTCCTCAACTTTAGGGCGTGTGAATAAAACGTCATCCTTTATATTTATTGTTTATTGTTAATATGCATGGTAGCTCACAGCGACTACGAATCTAATGGAAGATATTACGTACACTTCAGCAGTCTGCTCTGCAATTATAGCCCATAATAATTACAGAATAAAAGTCATAGCTCATTAGACCCGGCACCCGATCAGCACCGCCTCGTCGTTCGGCGTCTACTCATTGTAGACAGATGGCCCACGGGTGGACAACGCGTTATTTGTGAATGTCGCGTGATCTACTAGTGAACCTCGCGTGGCCAACGAGTGAACGTCGCGTGGTCAACGAGAACTAAGATCATACAATAAATTATATTCACGAACATCTTCGATAAGTTTTTCGTTATTATTGATTTTGAAAGCAAAAACGATACGTCCGACTCGTTCGAAAGAAAGGCTGGGAATGAAGGGAGGGCGAATATTGGGGAACAACGCATCATTTTTGCATGAATCATTCGCGGGCATCGCGCGGTCCACTCAGGACCCGTGCGTTGGCAATGCGCAGTCAACGCAAGGAAGCATGAGAGCAGCGAGTTGTCACCGGGTGGTCCACCCGACGTCAGCGCGTGGACAGCTTGCGAGCGAGGCGATCCGGTGACGATACGGAGTTAATGTAATGAGTGCATATCCATAGAAGTCCATTTAAAGTATAACAACCGCTCGAGGCGAGGCGGTGCTGGTCGGGTGCCGGGTGGCCCTAATGAGCTATGACCTTAACGGCCGCCACGTGGAACGGTGACCGGCCAGCGACGCGACTTGTGAATTCGTAATCTTAAACAAATTCGAATTCGATTATCGCGCGTCTTGTCGCCGTCGCCACCGGTTCGCGTGGCCAGTAGCTCTACGATGTGATGCAAACTTTTATAGCGACCGAAAACTATCGGATATACAACTCACATTCAATGCGAGTGAAAGAGAGAAAAGGATAGTTTACGGAAGCGAAAACAGTTTACATTAACTCATGGCAGTGCCACAGGTCTAAAATCTAATGAAACGTGTCGAAACGGAAATAAAGGGTGCGAAGAGTGTGAATCAACTTTTTAATGTAAGGGAAAAACGACCCGTGCGTAAATTGTCATAAATTAAAACAAAACTAGATAACTCCTTTTTAAAAAAAACTCTGTTTTACGATATTAAGATTCATAGCCAATAAAACATAGGTACCTACTTAGTTATGTACAAAAATAATTAATAGTTTATTAAAAAAACGTAGGTAACCCAGGGGACAATTTGTCCCCAGCTTTTGTGTGCAAAATAGGAGTTGTCCCCTGGGTCAACAAAGGGTTTCATTAAAAAAATTCACACAAAAAATTTCACATAAAATAAAAGTCTTTGAAGTTTTCTTATAAAATAATCAGCTAAGAATATTTGCAACTACAGATTAACTTTATAGAAAAATGTCTCAAGTAGATATTTAAATAATGTCACAAAACAACAAAAAGTTGATTCACCCAAATGAGACATAGGTGCAAAGGCAGCAATATCGTTTTTCCAAAATAGCGGAAAATAATATTTTTGGTTTCGAAGCAGTGCTGTTACTATGGATATTGGTATTTTCCTGCAAATGTAGTTTAATTTTAACGTGATTTTATTATGAAATGTTTTTTCTGCAAACTTAGGTCAAACAAGAAAACTGTCTTTACATTAGCAGACTGCATTCAAAGTTGCTATGCTATTTTTTAAATTCATTGCTGCCTTTTGTTTCTATGATTCAAATGTACTATAATTCTATTCGCATAAGGCCTGTACCCCTAGCACGAACATCTATCGAGAAAAAAAACGCGCGTAAAACGACTCGATAGAGTAATTATCTATGGAAAATTTCGTTTCGCTTTTCGGCGATAGATGGCGCTGTACAAATTTTCCATACAAAATTACTCTGTAGAATGTTTTTGCGCGCGTCATTTTTTTCGATAAGTGGCCACGGGAGCGACTGGTCGCGGCGCGAAAATGTATTATGAGTTTACGCTTACTATACTCGATAGCAACTGTAGTTGACATGTTTGACAACTTTTAATTTAGTGTAATTACCGCCAGAGGCGCTGTGCCAAATTGCATATGAAATTGCTTACTACAGTTGCTATCGAGTATAGTAATATTTTCGCGATACGCCCAGTGGCTTGGCAAACTCATAATACAGGCACAGTTCGAGTTCATTCGAATTTGCTGTGTGGCCAGACCTTTACATATTTCAACAATTACTGTTCAATCATTATAAGATAATAGAAAAGAAATTCAAAGCTTTGCTTGTAACAAAGCCGGGCCTGAATTTATGAATATTTTGTATACAGGTTCATTATAAATATAAATAAATATTTGATCACATCACATACATTGCTCCGATTCCAAAGTAGCTAAAGCACTTGTGTTATGGAAATCAGAGACAACCGTGATTCATTATTATTGTTCAGTAACTAATTACCAGATAATACGCGTAGGGCACCATAATACAACACATTATTAAATAGAATTTAATAATTATTATATTCTCACCTAATTGATAACTTCATCCGCGTGGCAATACAGAAAATCTGTGCGCCAAATTTCTAAACTTGTCCATTTATAATATTAGTAGGAATATGAATAATAGTAGGATAAGTGTAGATAATATATATATAATCGCAGCGCAGATTGCTACATAATATATTGAATTATAATTACATACTATAATGCGATTACAATACAACAAATTTATATTCTAGCAAACAATTACAGTAGCCCGATTAATAATTATAAAGTTGGCACTCCAGTGAGAGACAAAATAATTACGCAGACGAAATATACATCCGCCAAAAGTCAGTTTTCGTCACAGGAAAATCGGTGGGTGATACACTACAGGCCACCGTAACTGTTCGCACTATAAATAATTTTAATAATATATTTTTTAATAATTTATTTTAAAACTGCACATCTCATTTTATTAAATTTCTTGATTAAAATGTCATCCCCCAGCCAGACACATTCAGGAAATTATCAATATTTATTTATTATTTTAATTCTTTTTCTATAACTATACTAAACATAATGCATCATATTGTAATCACACTTAACAGTTATACAAATTATATCGGAAATAACACTTAAATTACCTAATTCTATATTACACCTTTCAAATACCAACAGATCATTCGGATTCTACTTAATTTTATCTATATATTATAATTGTGATAAACAGATTTACAAGTTTAAATAAACAGTGAGACACTATTGAAACATTCATTTCATTTTTCTAGAAACTACTCATTTATTTAACTAACTAAATTAAAATGTCCACTATTCCCAATATTAATTGAATTACGAAATAAATACAATAAATTTATGGGAAACATTTCAATTACAATTATGTCAATATTATAAATAAGCTAACGTTACATCAAAACGCGCGTACAGATACGCTTGTAGTCAATTCTCGCAGAGACTGCGTTTAAAAAACGCTCATGTCATGAAACTGTACTAAGAAAAATGCTTGTTCAGTAGACAAGAGTAAAAATCGAATAAAAATGACACTATTCAAAAATACTCAACAGTAAATGAAATTACCCTGTTTAGAAGACATTGTATATCTTAAAAATCGTCCTCAGCCTTTTTCAATGATATCATTTGGTTAATATTTTATTTCTGTGATAGGCGACAGTTATTTGAATCAAAAACAAATACAAAGGACGTCACGAATATCAAAATAAAACAGTCTTTTAAAAATACTGATTGTTGTCAAATTACAAAATAAATTAGTTAAAAAATAAACCATAAACAAAGCACAGATAAAAAATACAGATGACTGTCGCCTGTCACTCTGTAACACTAATTTGCTAAGGGTTCTAGTCAATACAGGGTTTTTAAACAAAAAAAAACAAAAAAAAAAGAACCTACTTGCATTCGGGACTTGGTAGACGGATACAGATGACTTCATATCTTACAACTAGGGAGAGATTTACACATAATACAATAATATTTTAATTAATTAAAGTTTACAAATAGCAAGTTTTTTGTTTTACAATTAAAGTTACAATATAGAATTCACCCTACATAGTAGGTAAGTCAAATAAACCATTGCGGAATCCCTACGTAACAGTATAATAATATCTATTGGAATCATAAAATGAATAAAAATGGTATTCGAGAAAAAAATGCTAGAAATGCACAAATACAGATCGAATGGAGGAAATACTAAAATAGGTTCTAAAAGTTCTAAAGTAACATCTATTATTATACCACTTTCCCAATATCGAAGTATCATTATATCGTTCATTTTAAATTCCTTTCAATCAAGTTTATACTTTCGATGCGCCTGACTTGTAATTTTACATTACGAATTTTTTCACCGCACGTCAAATTTAGACTTTATTTTACAAAAACTAAGGTATAGTTTTCAATATACACTAGACATGGCACAGCCCGTCCGAAACATAGATTAATTTTCAGGCGAAGACATTTCCTAGAAAGACTTTTTTTTATTAAATTCGGTATTTCACCGTGCAGCCAGTATTATACTTACTTACACGTTACGAAGACTACTTTAAAATATACATTAATGAATAGAAAATATTAACTTTTTGGCATGTCATCGTGTTCAAACGATTTTGAAACGTATTTACAAAGACGTAAGGTTGAGAACGCCACCGCCGCTTATTGCAACCGCCCTCTATAGGCTATGTAATGTACTAAACATGTTATAGTTATGCCAACCAAACGGCACCAACTGTAATTCGACTAAATGTATACCACAGCCATATTTTTTTTCTTGAAGATTTTTACAGCATCCAAATAACATGAAATGCACTCCAATTCGACAATCTTGCAAGTTGGCCCCTGTGTTGGCGTAATGCGGATTTTTTGAGACATAACAATATTGAATTCTTTTAAACTTTCGCGTTGCATTTTATTAGATTAAAATCACAGGTTTTAAGCGCGTTTAAACTAAAACAAAAAGGTAAGTGCTTAAACGCCTATGGTTTAGTTTAAACGCGTTTAATGCCTATGATTTTTATCTCATAACAATAATGTTTAAGTATTAAAGAATCAATATTATCAAGTGTTAAAATTGACATCCGAAAAGAGAAACAGTGTTTTTTTGTCCCATTACATACACAAGTAAGAGACTCTGTTCATTTAGTTTGCTTCTTTTTTTCATTCTTCTTAATAATTAATCATTGTAATTTAAGTTTCTTGAAAAGTAAAATGCTGACAGTAACAGGGAAGCTGAAAACATTTTTGATGGTTAATGATGATTAATGATGAAATGGATTAAGTATTAATTTGTTGGCGAAAACAGGCCATTTCTTTAAAAGATTATTAATCAGTTGAAAAGAGATAGCTATGTAAACACTGTATACTGAAATCAAAGTAGCACAACTCAGCATTATTATCAATTTACCTTATAATTTGCTATGAACAGAGTCTTTCCTTTTACAATCCAATATTTTATTAAGATTTAAGATACAGAATATCAAAACTTGCAAATAGTTACAGAGCTTATTACAAAGCGCTTAAAGTTCAAAATGTATAAGCAAGTATTGACAAAACGATTTCAAAAACTCTGTAATCATTTGCAAATTAAATCATTATTATTTGTTCATTAGATTCATAAGATTTACAATATAAATCTTTTATTAATAATAAATTAAACATTATCGGTGGATAAAGCTCGTGGCGTGATTAAAAACGTGTATTTTAACAATAACAATCAGGAATGGGTGGTTTTATTCACTTTTATGACTTGAGTTCATAAATATGTAATGGTAAAGTTTGTAATGGTAATGGTAACCATATGCACGGTAAAGTTAAACAATAAACAAGTATCAGGTGACAGATTTGGCTGTATGTGATGACGCAAGACAATTCTTACGGCCGAATACTCAAAGGCTTCTTAGCTAAAATTTTTAGTTAAGGTCTCCTTAACGTAAGAGCAGCTGTCAGTTTCTGTCAAATCTCGAATTTAAGGTGGTCTTAAATTTAAGATTCATTTGAGTATTTGGTTGAGTAATAAGTAGATATCTTGTCTGGTTGTGTAAAGATTAAGCTTTGAATTGTTTTTCACATCACTCAAATACTATTTTGTTTCGAGCAAAGGAGACAAAAACACACTGTAGCTAATATGAAAGGACTGTTATCTTAATAGTCAAAGACAAAGACAATTAATTCAAAGTATGAAAGTCAATGAGACTTTTTTATGTTAATAATTTACATTAGAGTTGAGGACTTCATTGAATCAATCTAAGGAACTAACCTGACTTCTTATGCTCAGATGACTCTGTATTAAATTAGACAGAGTAAATAGCAGCCTTTGACGGATTTCTTGCCGGTTCATCTCGTTACTCCCGCTTAAGGTCTGCGAACCGATGGCGTAGCTTCTTTATCATTCAAAAGTGCTTGTAACAGCCTAATAAATGATTTAGAAATTGAAAGTGTAAACCTTTTCTTTTTGGTACCATTAACAGCGATGCGCGATGGCAATCGAGCACCAAACAAAATACCAAAAAAGTAAACAAAACCCCCATTCCTCAAATTCTCGAAAGACGAACTTAAAAAGGCTCGTGCACCTTGCGAAATACCGATAGCACTCTTCATTTCTTCGCCTTCACCGTCACATACGTCGGTTCCTCACCCCTACGGTGGATCTGCGGTTGCGAAACTGCCTGTTGCGGTTGCGAAACTGCCTGATACGGTTGCGAAACTGCCTGATGCGGTTGCGAAACGTGTATTTGCGGTTGCGACGGCTGGTGTGGTTTCGAAGTTTGCAAGAGTAGGGGGAGGGGTCGCCGTTCTTTGGTCACGGACGCGTATATCGGCGGCGGTGGAGGCATGGCTGAATCTCATGTTTGCAACGCGGTGTTGATCTCGCGGTGGATCGTTGTCTGCAGGTGAAACAATGTGTTATTATCGTGCTTGCGGTTACGAACATGCTTGCAACCGCCTGATGGTAAAAGGTCTCTAAAATTTATAAACTATTTTGCGAAATAATGGTGATCACTAGAGATCGTATAATCGGATGCATATTTACCTACAGTCAATTGTTTGATAACATATGGCTTCTTATAATATTTAAAATAATTTAAATATGTATATTTGTGTTTGCTTCTTCAAAAATTACTGATAATGAAAGTAAAGAAAAGCAACCAATAACGTATGTAACAGGCCAACTGGAACTTGTTCAAATCGTGTTTATTTATTAGATTCCATATACTAAACTTGGTTAATCCCGGTATACTTTGTATTTTTTTCAAAATCCTTGGATTTTTCGATAAAAAGGATACATAGTTTTCGACTTGATGAAATATGTAAAAAAACACCCTTATCTCCGAAGTTTGCATAGAGAAAAATCTGAAATATTTTATGTGATAGAAGTTTATGTAAAGATTACAGGAAAAATAAAACGATGTCTCTAAATAGTAAACATTTTCAGAATGATGGTACGGAACCCTCGGTGCGCGAGTCCGACTTGCTCTTGACCGTTTTTTTCTAGTATATTAATTATCTTCATCTGCAGAACTTTAAACCACTTACCAGCTCATCGAGCTGTCGCGCGAGCTGATCGTTCAACGCCTGGATCACCTGCCTCTGTCCGTCTTGAGCTGCGAGCGCGAGTTCTAGCTGACTCTGAGCTAGTTTGGCCTCTGCGTCCTACGGAATATAGTTCATTATACTTTATTGGAGGTTTTAAGTGAGTGAAGTGTTTTTTATAAAAAAAATACTATACCTAGTCATCATAGTCAACGTTTTAAATTTGTCGATTTATAAATTAAAATTATGCATGGTGTTACATAACAACACACAATGCCGAATATGGTAGATAGGGACCATCAAACTGAAAAACTTTTACTATGGGATCAACTCTGAAATCGCGAAAAAAAACTAATTTATACATTTTCATATTTTCGTTATTAATTTTTGTATGAAACAGCAGATTTTTTTTTGAGATTTTAGAGTTGGTCCCATAGTAAGAGTTTCAGTTTGATCCCTTTCTACCAAATTCGGCATTGCTGGTTGTTTTTAACCCCCGACGCAGCGCAAAGAGGGGGCTATAAGTTTGAAGCCATGTTTGTGTGTATGTACGTATATTCCTAGTGCCTAAACGGATCAAGTGATTTTAGTGCATTATTTTTTAATTAAAAGCTAATCTAATTGAGTTGGTTCTTAGCCACGTTTGATGGAAATCCATTTAGCCATTATGGAGATGGTCATCTGCCTGCCGAAACGGTAAAATATACAGAGATGGTGCTTTAACTAAAATAATTCACACCTTGGGCAAATTTAGGTGCAAGAAAAATAAACAAAATAACGGCCAAAAAAAAAATGGCCGCCAAAAAAAATTTTTTTTTACTTTTTTTATTGCATATAAATTTTATAACACCCCTGTTTAAGATCTAGACACTGAAAAGTAATACTAACGGCGAAGCATTACAGAAAAATTAGAATGCTTCGCCATTTATTTTTATAATGAAAAGTAATTTCAATTTCGTAATATTTATTTGTCCCGACCATAATCCCAAAATCCCGACTCTTTTAAATTTTGCCCAGATATTTTAGCCTTCCCATCTAGCAAATAATATGCATATGCACGCCTAACAACATTCATAGCAAAGATCTTCGTGAGATAGAACAACTTTACCTGTTCACTCTTCTTAGACTTGGTGATCTGCGCGAGCTCCTCATTCTTCTGCGCTAACTCTGCTTCTAGTTGGGCGACGCGCTGCCTCAGTTGCTCCACCTCGTTGGCTTCTGCGCCTACGGCAATACATCAACGATTATGTACGGCAATACATCAGCTATTATGTACGGAAACCCTCACAGATGTGACCGAGATATACATTGCAAGACGAATGTCAACAAATCGCCGTACGTGATGCGTTTGTTAAGGCGGCTGGGCGAAAAGCTATACAAATGACAAGTCGTTCATAGAATATGAGGGAGTCATATACAGGCTGTTTGCTAATACCCTTCTAAAGCCGAATATGGTAGATAGGGTACCATGCATACAACACCGGAAAACTAATAATAAAACCTTGAAAACCATCACTTTAAAAAAAGATAAACTGCATAGAACCCTAGAACGAAATTGTTTTGCTTTTGCCAATTAATGGGATTGATTATCGAAAACAATATTCTATTTGCATCTAGAGTTGTTAATTTGCAGTTTTCCATACTCTACATAGTTTGCTGGTTTTCAGGGTTTACCATAAATTTCCGGGGTTAAATGGCACCCTATCTACCATATTTGGCTTTGTAAGGGTATTACCAAACAGTCTGTATAGAATGGTGATGATCTCACCCTTCCCCGCGTAGTGGCGACCCCTAGCCACTGGTGCAGCTCGACGTTGGCAGCCGCAAGTTGATGCTCTTCAGGGTCGAGTCTTTGTGGTCGAACAACTACAAAAACTGGCTATCTTACCTATGACTGCCGGAACTGTTATAGTTAGTAACATTGGTAGGGTGGTGGTAGATAGCAGGACCTATCAAGCACCACCACAAACCAAACCACTGGACTAATGAGAAGACGCGACGGCGTGATCCTCGCACCAAGTAGACCGAAGACCTAGGGAAAATTGCGGGAATGACAACAGACTGGGCACAGAACCACCTTGAGGGGAGATCCTCTTATTATATTAATGAGGTTCTCTTACCCTTCCTCGCTTCGTGGCGAGCCCTGGCCGCTTCCATTCGTCGACGTTGGCGGTACTCTCTTGCAGCGCAGCCGTCAGCCGCAGGTTGTTGCTCTTCAGGGTCGAGTCTTTGTGGTTGGCCAACTACATCTATGATGAAAACAGATTGTGGGCATAGAACCACCTTGAGGAGAGATTCTCTAATTATGTTGATGAGGTTCACTTACCCTTCCCCGCGTAGTGGCGAGCCCTGGCCACCTCCTCCCTATACTGGTGCAGCTGCCGCTTCCACTCGTCGACGTTGGCGGTGCTCTCCTGCAGCGCGGCCGTCAGCCGCAGGTTGTTGCTCTTCAGGGTCGCCAGCTCCACTTCCCACTTCTTGGCGTTTGCGGAGCTGATGACAATGAGATGGCATTGAATTCAGATTGAAAAATCTTATGTTATTTGGTTTATATGTAACAAGGAAGAGTAGAAGTTTAATGTTCTCGCGGCCGATTACCAACAAGATGGACAGAAATCATTATCATCTTCGAAGTTTTACTTACTGAATGAACAGTCAGCGCCAAAATAATCTGAGCAAACAAACCTAACCAAAATATCTGATCATTTGACAAAAATCAAGCTTATCTCAAGACATTTAGGTGCACTTTCGTTGAAAGAATGAATGTGCACATTAGTGTCTTGAGATAAGGTTGATTTTTGTCAAATGAGTATTTTGGTAAGTTTGAATGCTCAGATCATTTTGGCGCTGACTGTACACGCAATGCCACGAATAGAGAGATATGTACAGAGGTATTGTCGTGTGTCGTGTTACCTTCCTATAACCTACATAAGTAGCGTATCAATCGGCCCAATGATTGTGGCACCAACCACGTAACTGTTATTATAATCTGTGTGAGATAAAAAAAACACATCGCACGCGATCGTTGTTACACTTCCCCGATCTGCAGTTCTGCACCACTGTGACGTCATGATAAGAGAGACTCCGGGACCTGCGGCGATAAGCGCTGGTAGATCGGCGCCGGCTACCAGCTTTCTACATGAATACACCTCGTGGTACAGTTACCGAGACGTAAGAAAATGTATTTGTTCGATGGTACAGTTAACTGTACCGGGAAGATATTTATTTTACCGAAGCCCGATTAACTAGTCCGATTAGCTGTAAAGAAATTTTAACGATGGTCTGGTCGACAGAAGTATCTCAACTGTACTACTGGCAAGAAAGTGAGTTTTATTAGTCAGGTAAGAACTAGGAATTATCCATATTCAGTTTTGCTTGTAATCTTTTTTATAAAGATATGTTTTGAACATTTTACGACATCAAAGTTACTTTTTGAGTTAAGACTCCTTTCAAAATGACTTTTAGCTTATTTCGAACTAAAGAAATACTTTAATAACAAATCTTGTCGAAATGTTTAAGTACTTCTATTTTGTTTTATACAAATACAATATGAAACAATACTTACAATAAAAATATTGCACTGACAAATAAACACGTAACAACAATTTCATACATTTCCACACGTATCGCAAAGCCCACTACTCCACATATTTTAATAAAGCGTATCGCACCATGTTGCCTAATGCTAGTTGCTCTTGCGCAAGTATGCTGTTATCTTTATTATAACTTACACAAACCACGCGGTATTGTCAATGAAGAACTAAACGAAAATTATTGATTTCTAAAAATCATTAATTTTGATTTTTTAGTTATTTTACTTAAAGCTGATTTTTCAATCCTTAAATAACAGATACGCCTGTCTGTTTATTTATTAACCAAATAAAATAAAAGTCTTTCAATACTATGTAAACAAATGTATGACATAATTGACAAGCAATTTCAATTCGGCGGTATAGTACGTTATCAAACGAGTACTTAAAGATTTATCTAGGCATTGAAAAATCAGACCTTAATCAAATGAATGTGTATTGTAGGCATTTCAAATCGTTTAAAATGATTTTCAGACAGGAAAACATATTTTATTCTATTTTATATAGGTACTTACTTACGTCTTTGTTATAGGAACACAAGCGAAGGATTTGTATTGAATACTAGCAGCCGCCCGCGACTTCGTCTGCGTGGTCAGTTATATCTCTATCTCTACATACTTCTATGGAACAATACTTTTTTCCCCGGAATAAAAGATGACCGGAATAAATTATGTCTGTACTCCTGACAATGTGTATATGTAAAATTTCATGATGATCGGTCGAGTAGTTAAGACGTAGAGGCGTAACAAGCAAACAAACTTACTTTATAGATAGGATTCAATAGTTATTTTTGATGCTTTGTAAGTTGTTGGCAATAACAATATGATTAAGGGGCTGACATGAGCCAAGTAGCGCCACCAGTCGATTTTATTTTATTTATACTAAATAAGTCCAATTTTTAAAAAAAAGAATCAGTCAAGGTTTTGTTAATAACGTCTAATATTTATTGAATAACTGTACACAGTTTGAAAAAATATTCAAACAGTTTAAAACGCGATTTTGTTAAAAGTGGCCACTGTTAGTTCAAACCCGTTTTTAAACTATTGCACGCATTTTGTAATGTTGTAACGTTATTCAATAAACATTAGACGTCATTCACAAGACCTTGACTGATTCCTTTTTTAAGAAATTGGGCTTATTAGAATTAATAAAATAAAATCGAAAGGCGGCGCTAGTTGGCTCATGTCAGCCCCTTAAGTAGAATAGTTAGCAGCTGTACAGTTGTTCTACCTCACGACCCTTTTGCTATGACTGTTGTTACGAGTGCGCATGCACATTATTTTAGTGTGCGTAATACGAGAGCGTGCAGACGCACACTAAAACAATGTGCATGTAGAACATATAATAAATCTACATTAAAATAATAAAATATCCATTATTCCTTCGATAGCTTTTTCTTTCTTTATTCATACTGTCAGTGTCAATATTTTTTACAAAGCATAAAAACCTATTTTACGGAAAGGAGTTCTTAACATTTTCTCCCGCCACAGCTTAAGAAATAACCAAACAAAACAATTTAACAATTATAATACTTAGGTAGGTAACAAACTATTAATTTAAACAAACTAAGTTAACAATAAAGGTACAAGCTTAGTGATTGGCCTTTTAAGGATGATGCCACCAGCCGTACGAATATCCGCCACTCGCGCGACTCCATCGCGACCAGGGTAAAGTTTTTTTATTATTCCCTTTGGCCATACATTACGCGGTAATGCTGGGTCAACGACGATGACTAATGACCCCTCCGTAAGGCTAACGTTCCTACCGCGACAACCTTTTGGTAATAAGGTAGGCAAAAATTCACGTATCCATCTTTTCCAAAACAAATCAGCCAGTCTTTGGGCATTTCGCCAGCTTTTCCTGGATACTGTATCACATGAACCGAGCCACGGCACCCCTGAACCACTTCCGAGCAAAAAATGATTGGGCGTTAATGCTTCAGGATCATCGGACGACACGGACACATGTGTAAGAGGGCGAGCATTAATGGTGTGTTCGACTTCAACCAATATAGTAATTAAGGTCTCTTCACTGGGTGCTTGCTCCCTCAGAACAACTTTAAGAGCAGTTTTCACTGACCGCACCAACCTCTCCCAACATCCTCCCATGTGTGGGGCGAGTGGTGGGTTAAATCGCCAATTTATTTGCCGGTTTGTCAAAAAGGTAGAGATTTCTTGGCAGTCAATCTCGCGAATTACTTTCCGCAGTTCTGTGTTTGCACCGTGAAAATTTGTGCCGTTGTCAGAATACATGACCGCGGGGCATCCTCTGCGGCTCATCATTCTCCTCATCGCCATAATTGTAGAGTCAGTTGTCAAACTGCCGGCCAACTCAATGTGTATTGCCCGAGTAGTCATACATGTAAATAAAGCACCGTAGCGTTTTTCATGGCGCCGACCAATTGTGACTACCATTGGACCAAAATAATCTAAGCCGCAATGTGTGAATGGGCGCGCATGATGTGCTAGTCTAGCAAACGGCAAATCCCCAGTAGGCGGTACTAAGGGTTGAGCCTTACGAATCTTGCAAAATTGACAATTGTGCTCTACAGTCCTCACTGTTGGACGTAAATGAATTATCCAATACTTTTGTCTTAAAATATTTACAACCGTCTCCGTACTGCCGTGATACATCTTCTCGTGGTGGTATTGAATCAGCAATTTGGTATAATGATGTCTACCATCTAAAATAACAGGTTGTAACATATTTTTATCAATATCGTGTACAGCACTAGCTCTTCCTTTCAGGCGTAGTACATCGTTATCCATAAATGGATTTAATTTTACCAAACGGCTATCCTTTGAAAGAGGCGAATTAGATAATATTTTTAAGATATCTTTTGAGAAACTGTCATGTTGACATTGTATTATCCACAGTTGCTTAGCTCTCTTCATAAAAGTACTATCCAGTTTAACATGAATTTTAGATTTCAATCGTTCAATAAATACCAAAACATTAGCTGTTGATCTTATTAATCTCAACCACTTCGAAAATCGATTGATATCTGGTAGTGAAAAATCTGTCCAATCATTTGTGATTAACACCACATTTTCCTCTTCTATCGGCACAGGTGGTAATATTCGTGGCCATTCTTGCTTATCATAATGGAGAAATTTAGGACCCACTATCCAATTAGACGCAAGATGTCCTTTGGCTCTAGTAGCTTCATCTGCTACATTTAAATTACCGGGCAACCAACGCCATTCTTTAGGACTAGTCAAATCACGAATTTCTGACAGTCGGTTATCTATAAATGAATTCTTCTTGTGCTCGTTGCTCTGGATCCAATGCCATACCGCGCGTGAGTCAGTCCAAAAAAACCGTCGATTTATGTGTAGATCGTGTTCTTTCTCGACCATAGTACCAAGACGAGCGCCCATTAACGCCGCCTGTAATTCGAGACGAGGCACAGAGGTAGACTTTAGCGGCGCTACTCGACACTTTCCTATTACAAACGAAGTTTCGCCGTTGTCACGACGTAAATAAGCAGCAGCTGCATAAGCCTGCTCTGAAGCATCTACAAATACATGCAACTGAAACGAATCTAATTGACTGAAACTGTAGCACCGCGAAACACTAAACTGTTGGCACGTCTTTAAATTTCGTAGCCAATCGAACCAAGTTTTAGCAAATCCATCACCAACCTCTTCGTCCCATTGTACTCCACTACGCCATACTTCCTGTAACAAAATTTTACCACGAATCAAAAATGGACATAAGAACCCTAAGGGATCAAATATAGACATTGTGACTTTGAGCATATCTCTCTTAGTAGGTTTCTTAGTCCCATTGGCAACTTCAGGGTTTACTTTTTTCAAGCTTAAATCAAACCCTAGTACATCAGTTTGTGGTCGCCATATCATACCCAAAGTGCGTTGTACAGTACTATCGTTTTGAAGAAGATTTACTGTTTCATTTTGCGACTCATCAGGTAGACAACTAGGCTTGTTCGACACAAATCCTCGAATCTCGAACCCTCCACTACGATGAATCATACATACATCCTCAACTAGCTGCTTCATTTCGTCTTCGGTGTCCACAGAGTCCACGTAGTCGTCAACGTAATGTCTTTCTTTAATCGCTTTCACAGCTCTTGGGTGTGTCTGTGCAAATGTATCTGCATTTCTCCGCAAAATATATGTAGCAGTACATGGTGAGCATTTGGCTCCAAAGGTCATAGATGTCATTTTGTATGTACGCGGGGGTTTATCTCTGTCTAAATCACGCCATAAAAACAATTGAGAGTATTGATCTTCTTCAATTATCTTGACCCTTAGAAACATTTCTCTTATATCACCAGTTACGGCTACTGCACGTTCTCGAAATCGCATCAGAACACCTACTAGTGAGTTCAATAAATCAGGCCCTGGTAACAATTCAGTGTTCAATGAGATACCTTTGGTTTCTGATTTAGCATCAAAAACTAGTCGGAGCTTACCTGGTTTGTTCGGATTTCGGACCCCAAAGTGTGGCAAATACCAGACTCTTTCACCCGAAATAGTCTCTTTAACTTCTTCTGCATAGCAACGATCGAGCATGGTATGTACCTGCTTGCTATAGTCAGCAGCAAAACTAGCATCTTTATCCATCATTCTTTCAATAATCTTCAATCGTTGTATAGCACTTATCTTATTATCGGGCATCTTCAAGTCGTCCGATCGCCATATTAGTCCGGTTTCCCAGCAATTATCAAGTTTATTTGACTTTGTGTCCAGAATACGTAAGGCGCGTTCCTCATCCGCCGTAAGTTTGTTTTTATCCTTATTTTCATGTTTTAAACCTATGCTATCAATCCGAAAGTAACTCTTCACAAGTTCGTGTAAGTCTTCATCCAAACTATTTTGATGCAGATGATAATTAAATTCAGGTATTATATCTCTTGTAATCGAGGAGACAAAACCATGCAATACCCAACCCAACATTGTTCTTGACGCAACCGGCTCATTCTTACGTCCTTGTCTTATCTCTCTGGTCACAATTAAATGCCAATTATCTTGACCAATGAGCACAGTCGGCTGTCCTTCATATGTCTGTAAAGGAATATCCTGTAAATGCGAATACTGCTTTAAGGTGAGTACATTAAGTTTTTGACTAGGCAAAGACAAATCATTAATAGTACGAACATTATCGAGTGTATGAAGGCCGTACGATGTACGTAATGTCAGTGAGACAATACGGCTACTCATTTTATTTTTACCGCCAACTGCTCCTTGTAGATTAAGTTCAACTGGCGGACCGTCAACACCAACTTTATCGACAATAGAATTGTCAACTAAACTAACAGTTGAACCTTCATCCAATAACGCGTAAGTATCGACAGATCCTAAAGGCCCTTCTATTGTGACAGGCAAAACTTTTAAAAATACTCGCGTACACTGTGCAGCATTAGCCCATACATTAGCAGTAGTCTCACGTACACTCTCATCATTCTTTTTGTCATCATCTTTCGCCCAATCGTACCTATGAAGTAACATATGATGTCCTCTATTACATACCTTGCACTGTTTTCTTGATCTGCACCTTTCACGTCTATGTGTCGGACTCAAACATTTGAAACATAATTTCTTATCGCATACCCAGGTCCATCGCTTACTTATATCTTCTCCACTGAAAGTTGCACACCTCACTAGTGTATGCCCATCCTTATCGCAATACAAACAATGTATATCTTGTTTAAGAGATTGAGCTGAAACAATGTTAGTAGAAATTTCATCTTCCGAATCGTTAATAGTTGTTAACACACTTCTTTTAGCTGAAAATTGAAACTGTTTACTAGTACTTTTCTGTGGGAGCTCTACTACCCCAGCCTTACACACAAGTTCGGCCTCCCGCATTAAATAATCGGAGATAGCGGATAATCGAGGGTGGTGGGCATCCTTGTCATCAATGTAATCTATCCATCGGTAAACAAGATTTTCGGTAAATTTATTTACTATTTCAGAGACTAAATCATTGTTATACAAATAATTAACATTGGTTGCTCTAATAGCTGCTACACAGTTGGCAACTTTGGTTGCAAGTAAGACTAACTCTGACCTAGAACCTGTCAACTTAGGAAACTTTTTTATATCATTAACTAATCTATTTAACACTAATTCTGGCCTACCGAATCTTAATTCTAAAGTCTTAATTATTTCATTGGATGACGTAACTGTGATTAATCGCGCAGCCACGGCTTCCCAAGCTTCTCCTTGCAAACACCTTTGCAGACGAGCGACATTTTCTTCGTCAGAGTATTGTCCTACTCTCGTCGTCATCTCAAACGCGTGCTTGAATCTAAGCCAATCCAGCGGATCTCCCGAAAATGGTGGTAAGTCTCTTGCAGACAATCGACCCAGCATCTTATCTCCCGAAGTCACGTTCGCCGGTGCACTCGTCATCTTTATAGCATCGGTGATAGCGCGTGTCAGGTTTGTTATGTCATTGCTGGTGTCATTCGACGTTGGAGCTTGAGCATCGATAGCGTTGACATTACAAGCGATGTTGTTGTCGACCCAGTGTTGCACTACAGACTGCGTATTAGTCGACGCGTCGTAGTCGTCATCGTCCACTGCGGCGTCTAACCTTGCGGTCTCCTCCGCCAGCCTGGCCTCAATCAGATTGCGTTCAGCCGCCTGTCGCTCCTCCTCAATTTGTCGCATACGTTCAGCACGTTGTTGATCTAACTCGGCTAACTCCCTTGCAGCGCGTGCTTCTGCTAATCGTTTCAGAGACGCTACACTTGATCGAGAATTATGAGTACGAGCTGACCTTAGAGACGACGGCGTTTTCAAAGGTTTTTGTTGCGTATTATTTTCGGTGGCCATTTGAATACCTTGCTTTTTCTGTAGTCTTTCGCTTCTCCGTAAGATATCCTGATCCATTTTCGGCGATAAAAGGACCACACATGTAGAACATATAATAAATCTACATTAAAATAATAAAATATCCATTATTCCTTCGATAGCTTTTTCTTTCTTTATTCATACTGTCAGTGTCAATATTTTTTACAAAGCATAAAAACCTATTTTAGGGAAAGGAGTTCTTAACAGTGCATGTGCACGCCTAACACATTCATAGCAAATCGGTCTTCGTGGGATAGAACAACTATAACATAGAGTTTTTGGCGCCAATTATTTTCAAATTGATTCATAGTGGATATTGTGTCTTAAAATTGGTGCAGTTATATGGTACAAGTGTCTACGCAACTGAACGATATGTGGGATAATTGAAATAGGCGCGATCTTGGTTGTGTGAAGCTGAGACTTTTATTGAAGTGGTCCTCCAGTGGCTTCCTCGGCAGAACTAACCAAGTAAACTGTCTTGATGTACTTGGTGCCAAATGCTCCAAGCAGCATTGGAATAAGATGCACCCGCATTCTAATGAAAAATGAAACAATATCAGCTCAAGAACTGGCAGTATGGCTAAGACCTTCGCCTGTCCTGAAAAGGACGAATATAACTACTACTACTACTATAACATAATCTGCAAACAACAGAATTATGCAGTTTTTATTTGGTAAGAAAATCTGACAGACAACCTTTTCACATTCGTCGGCGACGGCGCAGCAGCGGCACGACATCGCCGCGTCATAGTAACTCACCTCGGTAACCATGGCAACCACGCCTGTTTACTATCGAGGTGAAGTAACTGCTACTGCGCCGACAAAATATGAGAACAGGTTCTTAAAATTTCAATGCCGACATAATGTAGCAAACATTATCAATCATCTAACATAGCTCATTTTACTTTTTGAATTAATTACCTGAGAAGATTCCAGATTAATTGAAACAATCAATGTAAATAATTCACATTAAAACTATTGTTACGGTAACAGAGTATAATTCAATCCGACCCGTTCGTGGGGGGTCTATTCCAAACTTTATCCCACCAAAACAGTGAGGCCTATGTTTGCCATTTCTCTCACAAGCGGCGCTAGTGTCTATGGAGACCTGTCAAAAAATCCTTTCGGTTGTTTTCGTTGTAAGCTTAATCATGACATGACGAAATCCAAAGAGAATCTACCAAAGATAAAAACGGTCAAGAGCGAGTCGGACTGGCGCACCGAGGGTTTCGTACCATCATTCTGAAAACAGTTTACTATTAAAGACATCATTTTATTTTTCTTTTAATTTTTACATAAACTTACAGATTCTCTATCTCTATGCAAACCTCGGAGATAGGGGGGAAGTATTTTTTTAATTTTTCATCAAATCTCGAAAATAATGCAGCCTAAAAAAATGTTTGGGAATGTGCAAGCAGCGCTCTTTCTATACCCCATATGCTCTAGTAGCCTCACTTCGAAATTTAAATGCCTTCCAACGCAGTAGTAGTTCTCGAGATATCCAGCTGTGACAGACAGACACGCACCATAAGGGTCCCTTTTTACCATGTTGGTACGGAACCCTAAAAACGAAGATGAGGTATTTATAAAAAAGTAGTAAAATGTAAGATTTAAATAGCTATTTTAAACTTTTCGCCTTTGAAAAATGATTTTCAGCCTTTCTGGTGAGCAGAACAGTCAATTAGTAATTTTTGCGAGGCTTTCGGCGAAGAATACATTCGACACTTTGATCGAAAAAACGGTAGCTACTTCATCCACTAGAGTAGACCCCACAGTTACGCAAGCGATGCGGCCGGGAAATCGGCCAGATCTTTACGCTCATTACGAATATGCCCGGAAAACTGGCCGAGATCAATCACCTCGTGATTACACTACACCTATAGCTGAAGATTTTGCGACCACATACAAAATGGACAGTGTCAAATTGATATAAGCGTCTATAGTAGTCAAAATCATCTGAAAAACATAAAATCAATTTGATCTACGCAGTTCTCGAATCATCATTATTGTTGTAAGCACGCAAGCTGTTCAAAATATCTAAGCACTTATATGAGAAGTCAGTGTTCAAAATTATCTAAGCAAACAAAGCTCTCAAAAGTAGTATTCACTCTAAAGAGTTTTCATTTCATCTATTCGAAAAGGACGACTTGGTTTGCCTTTATATGCACCCAAAAGTGGTGTTTTCTGTAAGAAAATTAAGACACTTTTAGCAGGCAGTAATGAGTTTTTTATCCTCTTTATAAGTGCGCCGCAATTATCTTTGCCGCGCACTTTTTGAATTTGGAACATCTTAGTGTTCAACGCTAAAGAAATCGAACGCAAATATTGTTTGAATAAAGACTGGCTGGTACGACGGCCCATAACATCACCGCCGGCTGAATAAAAAAAAAATCAAATTAAAAACGCGCGAACCACAGCCCGCGTTTTTGTTAATTTTCACGGATTGTTAAAAATTCATGGTTTTATAAGATGCTTCTTTTTAAAATGAGCAATTGAAAAATTTAGCGATTAAAATGAGTAATCTTTTTAAAATTATTGGCACTATAGTCATACCCCTTACTAATAAAGATTGTATAGCAGATGAATAGTTACACAGTGTTTTGTTCCTGAAACCATTGTATAACTATACATCTGCTATACAATCTTTATAAGTAAGGTGGATAGTATAATAATCAGTATTGCTATTATTAGTCGCAATATCTCGCTACACTTATTACTTTTCGGGGTAGACTTAGAATACTAACACCTAGAAGCCGAGTCCTTGTAAAGTGAGCTAAAATGCTGCAAAATGCTAGAAGGCTGTTTTCAGATTTATATCCTTCATACGTTACTTAATCGTAACTAAAATCCAACATAATAGTAACTATAGTCCCCTAAAGGTAGGAAAATTAAACATTTTCGTTGTTATGGGTACGATTAGGTAACGTATGAAGGATAAAATTTTTAAAACTGAACCCAGTTTTAATTGCCTCACTTTTGACAGTGCTATCGTTCTAGGTTGTTATTATTCTGGTGGTAAACACGGGCATTCTTAGGCCAGTATTTACCACTAATGACTCGGTCAGAGCATTGGACCGGAAGGATTCTGGTGACTAATCGAACTTTTTCTATTATATTATTAAGTATTCTATAAAAATAGCATTGTGAATGCTAAAATCTTAAATATAACAATCATTTAATACTTTATCAGATGAAAAAGGATTTAATTTTTTGCGATTTCGTACTTCGTAGCGTAGAAAAAAAATATTTAACTCATTACTGCCCTCTACGGTTACAGTTACCAAGGGAAAATTATAAAATATTTTAAAAATAAATAATAACGTAAAATAACCAACTTAAACGTCGGTACAGTTAAGTAGAAAAAGTTTTTTCATACCAAAACCATTTGGAAACTGGAATAGTTAAACTAAACTGATTCATACACAAATTGTTTTCAAACTCAGTTAGGAAAGTATGAGAGAGCCCTTTGTGATGGATACAGTACCGACCAGTAAAAAATATTTATGTGATTTACGCATTGTTGGGATGGTAACGAAAAATGAGCGAAAAATTTCGGTAAAACTTTCAAAAGTTTTTCGATTCTCGAATTATTTTAAAACGCTCTTTAAGCAAAATTCTTTTTTAGATTTTTTTATTACAAAATTATGATTTAGCAACGACAATGATCGATAATAGACGACACTTGTATCGTATCTGACACAGTGACATGACAGCTTGATATAATTACGCAACTAAACCGTTCATTAGACCGACGATACACGCGATCACTATACTATACTTTAACTATGGGTCCGCTTGGCAAACAAGTCTGTTTTATATTGCACATCATTGAATAAAGAAGAAATAATATATTAAACAGTTTTTTTCCAAAAACAACAAAATAAATGAGCTGATTTGTCGTTATAAAAAAATCTATGACTACAACTAAAAGAATAAAAAAGTTTGAAGAATAAATCCAAAATACCAAACCAAATACACACACGACCTCCGTAGTCGAGTGGCTTTGTACACCGGTTTTCAAGGTGTCACCATCTCTGAGGTACCGGGTTCGATCCCCGGTTGAGTCAATTTAGAAAACGAAGTTTTCTATATTGGCTCAGGTACCACCGTTGTCTCTGATTTCCATGACACAAGTGCTTTAGCTACTTACTTTGGAATGGGAGCAATGTATGTGATGTTGTCAAATATAAAAAAATAATTTAGTTTTGTATGAAAAAAATTAATTGGCATTTTATTTTGAATTGGGTTATTATTTTGGGTTTTTTATTTGATAGAACCCTAGACAAGTACTGTCTTAATCCGAATAACATCACAAGAAGAGTTAATTAAACTCAAATTGCAAATCATTTTGGAACGTTTGTATGGGAAGCTCACTGTTCGCCGGACTCTAAACTCTTTTTATTGAGTAATATATTTTATAAGGAACATAAGAAAACGAACACAATCGGACAAACAAACCAGTTTAAGTATAATTCAGGAATACTCTTCGCCACCATATTTCACGATCGCAATTTCCTCAAACCATTTACCGTCGTTTTTTATCACTGGCAACGATTTATCACTTTTGAAAAGTAGCAAATTATACTTTTTATTATTCAGGTATCTGCTGGCTATTAGCTGGACTTGTCGATATATTAACTCCATTACTTATAATAAAATTATAAATGATGTGTGGCGAATTATTAGTTTCGTAATAACGAATTTAGTATATTGACAGAATCACCGATATCCGCCATCATCATATCATCATATCACTGCACAAAAGTGAGCAGGACAACAGTCCTGCGCTGCCCGCATCCAGCGGATTCCCGCGACCTTCACCAGGGGCCCCTACCGGCTAACTTTTTGAACTTCGGCGGGTCTGCCGAGCTTCAACTTAAAACAGGTAAATCGAAGTAAGGAGTTTCGTATTGTACTATTCGCCGAAGTTATTTAGAAGATATCGATGTCCGTGTGACATCATGAATTGGGGTTCGCCATTTTGGCCCGATTGGGGCTCGATTTATCTGTTTTAATTTGAAGCTCGGCAGACTTTCCGAAGTTAGATACGTTAGCCGGTACAGCGCTTGGGTTCTGTTTCATAAACATTGCCGTAGTAAATTAGATCGTTAGGTGTTCATTGCGTCGCCAATTTGAAACTAGAAAATAAACTACTCACAGACACCGCAATGTATGCGAATTACCGTGGTAAATTACTATGGGACCAACTCTGAAATCGTGAAAAAAATCAGTTGTTTCATACATTTTGATATTTTCGATTTTAATTTTGTATGAAACAGCTGATTTTTTCAAAATATACACTTACACTTACAGTTTCACCACTGATTTTAAAGATATTATCCTTAACATAAATTAATTCACTAATTTGTATTAATATTATTTTGTTTCTCCAAATTAACGCTTTTTAACACCAAATAATATCCAACAGAACCACAGTAGTTTAGTTATATTATTAAATAATCCAATAATAAATATTACCGCGACTCTTCGTACGAAAATGAGCCTAAACGTCAAGCAATCACTAAACAGGCACAAGTTAATAAGTAACAATTTTGAAGCTCTGCATATCCGCAAAAGTGTTATATTTCAATCGGCATTTTCTAAAAATATTGCACATCAAAATCTGCGATAATGCATCGTAACCATTACCGTTAATACAAATAAGCTTAGGTAAAACTAAGTTACATAATACACCCCCCTACCACAGGGTGGGCAGTGGGGCTGAGAATTAACTATTTCTTGGGTATAAGTTGCTTGGTACCAGCCGTGTCATTTACATTCGTATGTGAGTCGTGTGTGTCAAGTTTTTGGACAAAATGGCATTATTAAAAGTGAGTTTTTGATTGATTCATTTTAAGTGATGTATGAGAGTGAGATTTGTAGGGAATATCATGTCAGTTAAGTAGTTTGTGATCTAGATTTTGTGGCATTAGAATGCAGAATTTTCTTTTATAAATTATTTAAATACTTATATTTGAGTATTGGTTTCAAATTTCCATCTTGCAAAGCTACGCCCAAGATTAATTTTATTCAAAAAAGTTTGCTTTTAATTTTACTTTTTTATTAAAAAAAAAAACAGACAACTATTTCAAGACAGATATCATCTAACACAGAACAGAAGTTCTTTCAGTGGTCTTGAAAATACTACTTGGAATAAAGTGATTTTAGTGGTTGAGTGTAGTAAAGAAGTTCTAATTTATATTAAAAAATATGAATTTAAACTTCTTGAGTGTAGTCCAGTGAAGGACAGATTGAAATTATAACTGTTAAATTAGTTCATTTAGGCCATTTAGGCATTGTCTCAAAACGTGATTTATTTTTGGTAACTTACTAGTTTGTATGTTTGCTATTGAAAAAAATGCTTAACTTGTATGCCATTGAATTAGGTCTTAAAATAAAGGCAATAATACTTGCTACATTGATCAAGTTCTGTCTTATTTTTAGCGCATGTAGAAAAAAAGTTATTTAATCATGAATATTTTTTGATATGTAGACACTACAGAAGCAACGACTCATTGAAATACGTTCCGTTATCCACATTCAATTTTCAAAGGGCAGAAAAGTCACTATAAAATGTAAAAGCGTGGCTGTACCATAATGCTTTTCCTTTTTTCAAAATTAAGAAAACTAAATGTCAATTTGACTTCCGATTTAAAAAGTATATAACTTTATCATAAATGGCCTGGTCTCCTTTGGTGTTGGTTTAAAATAATATTTTCCCAAAATATAATTAACTAAATGTTTATCTCATGTAATTCCAAATACACCCCATGATAACAGCCACAAGACCACATAATCCACCTAACCGTAGTTAATTGAAAAAACTTTAAAAAGCAAAGATCTCCAACAAAACATCTCCAATTAAACTATCAGTGTAATCCATCTCAATTTGTACAACAAACTTATAATAAGCAATTAACAGTCGCACAAAAAATGCGCAAGTGAAACTATATCGCGTGACCGAGGCGACCGACGCACACGCACGACATATACGCGATCGGCAACATCAATAGGAAACGGATATGTACCATCAGGAATATGACTGTAAATTTTATCGGTTACATTTATGACTTATGCAAATTAATGGCGCAAATAGTTACAAAAACTATTCGCAAGTGATATCAAAACGTGAAAGGAAATTGATAGAGGGATGAAATACGAATATAATTACTATCGGAATATCACTTCCCATAAGAACGAGTACTATCACCGGTTTGCACTAAACATAAGAATCGTATGTCTCTTCTTAAATAGAACTCAAATTAGGTAGGTATTATTACCAAAACGGTGTCATCTTAGCTGTCATGCGCCATCTTGGTCGAGTTGTAGATAGGAAGACTTAGGTGATTCTTAAAACGATTAGCGCCCTCACAGTGGCGCCCTCATCATAATTAAAATTATTGCTCGCTAAGTACATAATGTAACGAAAATTCACACGCACAGATTGAAGCTAAGTTTCTATAGTTTATTTAAAAACAAACCCCTCAGTAAAATATAGTTTGTTGTAGTAGTAGTAGGCAAAAGAGCAATAAGTGGCCACTTTTGGAACATTTGCCTACTACTACTACAACGAACTACATTTAACTGAAGTTATTGTTTGTAAATAAACTATAGAACCTTAGCTTCAATCTGTACGTTTGAATTTTCGAAACATTATGTACTTAGCGAGCAATAAATTTAATATAATGAGGGCGCCACTGTGAGGGCACTAATCGCCTTAAGTTTAGCGCAAACGGGTATAAGTCATAGTTTGAAAGGAGGATGAGATGAGTAGGTAGTTTCTGATATTACCTCGTACAACCAAACATTTACATCTTTATTTATTGTAAGCCTTTCTAGCTTTGTTAAATAATAATTGATATAATTATATAAATTGGTATAACTTAGATGTAAGAGCAAATACTACACTGGCCATCAAAACTTAGTACCACACTTTCAAAATTGCAATTTCTCTAAAACAAAAGAAGTTAGTTTGGAAATAAAAAAGGTTTTATTTTCAGGAAGGTTATCGATTGTGAAGTTATTATTTAAAAAAAAATTTTTTTTAGTCCTTTTTATTACAACTTTAAAAGTGTGGTAGGTACTAAGTTTTGAAGGCCAGTATGAAGCCCAGTCGAACTGAAGTGTGTCGTTTTAAAGTTCATTCGATATTCAGTTCTTCGACTAAGCGTTCGATCGAACATAAGTGTGTCGTTTTAGAATTCTTTCGATGTTCAGTGCATCGATCAAGTGTATTTCGCGATCAGGTTACGGACTCGTGTATTATACACTATACACATAAGTAAGTCTAAATAAACTTAATTTTAACTTTTATACTCTTGTTTTGGATGATTGAATGGTATTGAAAAAACTAATAATGGAGAAAAATTAAAACACATTTTTAAATTCCATTTCACAAACTTTTCAACAATTTATTATAATAACCAAATTGCTAGTATCATGTCTGTAATTATTGTAGAAACTACTCCTCACCCTGCCTCGCTGACGAATTAAAGAACCAATTATGGAATTAAAAACAATTGACGCAATTTCTAGTCATTTTTTTTCACCAAACAAAATAATAACAGGTAATGAAAACGAAAATAACGATTAGACTAATTTTTCTTTGAATAATAAATGAAATGGATATCAGAAATATGAATTTTTAAAAGTAAACATACCAACTCTATTAAATTTATATTTTTCGCATTCACAATGCTATTTTTATATTCAGATAAAAAAATACTAGAAAAAATCGACTCACCCGTAGCACCTCAGACGGGACACGAACCCGCACCCTTGGGATTCCGGCCCAATGCATTGACCAAAATTCGCCGCTCCCACTAGCGACTCGGGAGAATAATTGGTCAGTGCATTGGGCCGGAATCCCAAGGGTGCGGGTTCGAGTCCCGTTTTAAGGTGCTACGGGTGAGTCGATTTTTTCTAGTACTTTTTGCGCAAGGAGTTTGTATAGCATAGGGATGGAGGTCGAATTGTGTTCTAAATTCAAACAAAATAGTGATTAAAAGTGCTTTTTATTCACTATGTTCAGTGAATAAGCTTTTTAGAGGGGGAATGGTATAAATACTCTTATGTCATGTATGACTGAGTAGTGAAATCAAAGTTAAAGGCAAAAAGCAAAAAAATAATTGCCGGTGAAAAACAGCACGCACTAGGCAAAGAAAGGCGAAACTTCCTGCCGCACGTGATAATGTTTCAGTCCCGTCACCTGTCACGCGTGAAAAATGGCGGCAAAATTACCGGTCGGAAATACATACTCTACATACATACCGTAATAGTTTAAGGAAATTAATTGGCGTTAAAGTAATTTGTGAAGTTTTTGGGAGGAAGAGGAAGACCGAAAATGATGTAACGTATGCGGTATGATATTAATGTGAATAAATGATGAAAAATAGAGAGTGAGTGAGATGACAGGTGACAGGGAAGGGAAGACAAGGACGAACTGAGCCGAACACAAATACAACGTGTTCCAAAAATGGGAAAACAGTTTCTTCGGACCATCAAACAGACCAACTTTTACTATAGGGCCAACTCAAAAATCGCGAAAAATTCAGGTTGTCGCGGAATAAAACAGTTCACTGCCTTTTAAAGATATTGAACGTCGCAATGCAATTTTATACGCACACAACAATATAATTTTATATACGAACAGTAAGGAACAAACAACCGTTGCTTAGAAACTTAAATACAGAACAAAAACAATGGCCACAGCCCAAACAACCATCACACAGATGTTTCATACAAACATTAATAACGATAATATCAAAATGTATTATGAAGCAGCTGATTTTTTTTCGCGATATCTGAGTTGGCTCTATAGTAAAAGTTTGTCAGTTTTATAGTCCGAAGAAACTGTTTTCCCATTTTTGGTTCATTAATTAACACCCTGTATAAACTAGAATAAAGCCAGGGAGGACGGCAATGAGTTAATTATGCATTTTGATTTATTAAACAAACAAACCTGCCTGTAATTTTTCAAATTTATTAAATCAAATAAAAACAAAATTAAAACCAAGACTAGATAAAGAACAGCATTTTCATAAATAAAATAGGGCGTTTTAACAATTTAACATACGCTAATGGCAATTTCAGAAACGACAACGCCTAATTTAGGCGTTTGTAAGGAAATAATTAAAACCGTTCTCATTACCATTTTCCGCTCTATTTTGACATCGTAGCGTGTACAGCAAATAGGAAACAAAACCGAATTAAATTATGCAATAAAAATGTCATTTATGAAGTAACTCCGAAAGTTTAGAATAAACTAACGTTAATTATCGGTAATGACTTGCGAAATGTGTTGGTTTCACATAGTTTCGCGAAACCATTGACGTAATAAAATAAACAAACAGAATCGGACACAGAGTCCATCTGCCGCGCCGAGGAAAGTGTCGGTCATCGGTCAAAGTTTTAATGAGTCAGCAAACTTATCGACCGCGATGTGCTATATTTATTGCAACGAACTATGTTAAGCACGAGGATTGTATAAGATTACTTATTTGCTTACAATGGGTTAGTAACAGTTGAACGCTGGGATCCTAATTTCCATCAGATACTGGGAGGATACTTATGGACTACTAAATTAATTGTGTGAGATGTCAAGAATTATTACCTTTATTTGTTTATGACTGGAAAATGCACTAAGTTATTGGACTTCAGCAAACGTTCCGTAGCCTTTACATAAATTTAGTTGCTTCTAAAACTAACAGAGCTTTTGTTTGGGAACTATTCATTGCTAAATCGCGTTTTTTTTATGGAAAAACTGGAACGGAAAAAGTTTAAATGAGGTTTATGTCCATATGAAAACAGCTAGAATAAAAATATATGTAGCTTACTCCCGCAAAAAATATAAGCAGGATGCACCACCCTCCCGCCCGCAAAAAAATTCACATTCACACCACAAAAATATCAGTGCACAATACTTGCATTTAGCATGACAGCGACACACCTTGCACCTTCACCAATTAGACTACTCTACACGTGTTTCGCCCCAACCCGGAGCATCCTCAGGAGTTAGATCGTGCGTGAACCAACACCGATTTGGTGCTAAATGCAAGTATTGTGCACTGATATTTTTGTGGTGTGCATGTGCATTTTTTTGCGGGCGGGCGGGCTGTGCATCCTGCAGATATTTTTTGCGGGAGTAAGCTACATATATTTCTCTTTTCACAATGGTTTGGGACTTCCGCCAAGCAATGCCTGATTCAAACAAATAGTTATAATACTTACTAAACAATACTAAATAATATACTAGAAAAATTCGACTCGTACCAGATCATATTCTCAGTATATAGTTGTAATGTCTATATCGAATGTGTTACATAACGAAATAGTGCAGATCAAATCGGCTCGCATTCTTTACGCACGTTAACATCAGACTAATCTATAAAATGTTATGGCTTGAGTAAAACTTAACTATGTCAAAAGGAATTGCTTTACAAAGTAAATTAGTATACTTTCATATAGTTGAAGTTTATGTTTGCCAAAGCTTTATACTCTATTGGTTTTTTTTAATAAACGTAGAATAAGTGACTTATTCCCATCTTCCAACCTAGCTATCCATCGTTGGAATTGTCGAGTGGCTTTGTACACCGGTTTTCAAGGTGTCGCCATCTCTGAGGTCCCGGGTTCGATCCCCGGTTGGGTCAATTTAGAAAATTAACTTTTCTATATTTGCTCAGGTCTGGGTGTTTGTGATACCACCGTTGTCTCTGATTTCCATAACACAAGTGCTTGAGCTACTCACTTTGGAATCGGAGCAATGTACGTGATGTTGTCAAATATTTATTTATAATTTATTTATTATTTATAACCTACCTCAGGTTGGATAATGGGATAACATTATCGTCACAATTTTCGTTCCCAACTTCCAACCTGTCAAAATTGCGGTAAGTATAGTAATCGACTATAAGTTGACAATACATTAATGACAGTTTGGGAGTTGGGAACAAAAATAGTCTAAGAAAATATATTCCCATTATCCAACCTGAGGCAGGTTGGATGACACATAAAATTCCCAACATCCAATCTGGGGTGGATAGCTAGTTTGGAAGATGGGAATAAGTTTACACATTCGTTAAACGAAAAAGTTTGCTTAAGGCCCATATATACCTCAAAGTGGCGCCCTCATCTTAATTTAATTTATTGCTCGCTAAGTACATAATGTATCGAAAATTCACATGTACAGATTGAAGCTAAGGTTCTATAGTTTATCAATAACCTCAGTAAAATTTTGTTCGTTGTAGTAGTAGTTGGCAAAAGTGCTAAAAGCGGCCACATTTTGCTCTTGTGCCTACTACTACATCAACGAACTGTATTTTAATGAAGTTATTGTTTGTAAATAAACTATAGAACCTTAGCTTCAATCTGTACATGTGAATTTTGGATACATTATGTACTTAGCGAGCAATAAATTTAATTAAAATGAGGGCGCCACTTGAGGGATATAGGAGCCTTAAGAATAAGACGCCTTGAGACGTCAAACGTAAAGAGTAATATTGCTAAGCAATATTTTTGGTTTAGCCAGGGTGTAATTTTATTCTTCGGTTATTAATAGGTTTGGGAAATAGAGACAGGGTTAGGGCAACGCTAGTAATGATCAGCGAGTCATGGTGTGATAAAATATGCATCGCAGTGCACTAGTTATTTTTTTAAGATCAACAATTTGTTACCTTACTTTACCACACAGCAAAATTTCAACTCATAAATAACAAATACCTAAAACGGTAACGAACGGTAATATGAGTCTAGATATTAATCTGGACTTATTTCTGATTAAATATTTTGTTGCAAGTGTTACGAGTAGGTATCTTAAATGATCATGAGGTATGTATGAAACACACTATCGTTCCACAACCAACGTCTATCAAATTCGAAAAATTAATTTTCAGCAGCGGTCCATCTCGGCATAATAATTACGCGCCAATATTTCCCTATTGCCGCGACCGCACGAAGACATGCGCCTACGCAACGAGACGTGACGTCATTACCATAGATTACACCGCTTCCGTCTGAGCCAAATGAGTCAATTAAATTCTACCACATGTTATGGAAACTCGGGCAGATTTAATAAAGAAAAGTCTACATAACACGTGTCATTACCGATTGTCATCATTATTATGGTTATAATTGAATGATATGAATCACTCATTAACATTAAGGCTTTTATTAGATTGCAACTTAATCTTTATTCAGGATATGTCTAGTGATTCGATCATTGGCAGAGTTAAGTCACAGATTAGATTCCCAGAAGGGTATTTCCTCTACTTGGTTTAAAAAAACACTAAGGAGGATGGGCCATAACCAACCACGCGGGCCCAATGCGGATTGGTGGGTGTTTGTTATCGATTGCATATGCAGCCGGGACCAACGGCTTAGTGTGCCTTCCAAAGCACGAAGGAGCTCATGCTTATAAATTTTTGGTCACCCATCCCATGACCGACCCTAGTTGCTTAACTTCCGCAATTGCAGGGCCAGGCTAAAGCACTGCGCCACCGAGCATAAAACTACAGAGACAACATCGTCTGGTTTTTGTGAGTACACTTACGTCACTACCCCAGGCACCAGATGATTAATGGCCTATTTCCACGCGTCCATCAAGTTAATTAACTTTAATAATGCCTATACGACACGAGCGAACAAGTGGCATGTACAACTTAATTCAGTTTTGAAAACTTTATTAGCCCAAACGCGACGTCATTACCATAAGTGACACAGCTTTTTGTAATGACACGGCAAATGTTAACGACATTTTTACGGTTAGAACGCAATTATGATAAATGTTGATTTTTTTAATTTTATCTTTTAATAAGAATGAATAAGATATAAACTGGATGAAGCGAACAGCGAACAGCTAATAATAAAAAAGTTATAGAAACTTGAACGATGTCATAAAATTATCATAATAATAAATCATAATCTTCTGGATATTAAAAGTTTTTACACTCCTTTTAATAAGTCGTTATTGTGCGTGGGCACAGAATACAACGTGTTACAAAAATACCCCTAATGCCGAATATTGTAGATAGGGACCATCAAACTGAACAACTTTTACTATGGGACCAAATCTGAAATCGCGAAAAAAAATCAGCTGTTTCATACATTAATTATTTTTTGTATGAAACAGCTGATTTTTATTCTCAACAACAACATCTCAATCACTAACACATTAATATCCTATTGACTTTGAAGAGTTTCCACGTTTCGAAGTCCGAGGTCCAATACCAATGAAATTTAAACGTGACTACTCTTGAGATGTACCCTTTCAAACAAAAAAAGATTTATCAAAATCGGTTTATAAACAAAGAAGTTATACCTGAAAATCCGTAAAAACTCGTGCGATGGTAAGCTAAATAATTGATATTTTTCAGAATTATGAAAAAACTACTAACCAGATCTCTATAATTTTTATATGGGACCAAACACGAACTATTTTTTTATTAAATAAAAAACAATAATGATTGAAATCGGTTAATAACTGGTGAAGTTATGTTAAAACATACATTAAAAAAAACCATAGACTTGATAACCTCCTTCTTTTTTGAAATCGGTTAAAAATAAATAAAACTGCATTGAAAGATTTTTGAGACATAGATTAAACCGACCGGGTACAAACCGAACTAGATTCCGGGCGTAGAGCGCTTACTGCACTTTCGGCCTTATCGTCACTTAACATCAGGTGAGGTTAAGGCCAAGCACTATCTCTTTGTGGATTAAAAAAAAGGATGATGTGAAGTTTCGTAAGCGTTCAGTTTAATGGAGACTTCTGTTTTTCAACAACTTATTAAAAAAAACACCTTCATTCACAGAGTATGATAGCCTTGAGCCTCCTGGCGTCGTGTATGGCCCAGTTCGAGGAGTATGGCTACGAAGGTCACGGGCTGGAAGGCTACTTCAAGAAGCCCATAGTTCACCATCACGCCAGCCAGAGCTTGGACGGACACCACGAAGACTACGAGCTGGACTACCATGTAAGTAGCATCAACAAGTTACAACCAGACACAAAAAAAATTGTTGGTCGTTCAAGAGGAACAAACTGGTACAGCGAAGTCCCTCCCGCTCTTTCTGTCGAAGTAAGGGTTAAAGTTTAAGAAAGAGAGAAAAAAGATTCGCTTTTCTTCGCTCTCACTGTTTCTAAACGGTGTCCGACTGAAAAAATATGTGGCTTACCGCTAGGCTGCCATACATTTTAATACGAATTGTTTGGATACGTAGCCGGCGACGTCGCGATGACGTCCCAGTGTGTAAGCTCTCTTAGACTTTGTTTACCTAAATTTAAACGTATTGTCGTCAACAGGCGCATCCTAAATACGCGTTCGACTACTCAGTGAAGGACCCCCACACTGGAGATGACAAGGAACACTGGGAGACCAGGGACGGAGACAAGGTCAAAGGTGAGCTTTTTTTATAAATTTTTCAAAAAAAGTTTCTAATTACAGTGATTAGTATTAGAGCGCGTAGCCTGTACTAGCGCCGCCATTGGAAATAAAATCATAGTGCTTAAATAAAGACGAAATTGTGAATTATCTCTCTGTAGTGCACTCCGAAAAAGCTTTGTGGTACTTTTTATCGCTTAAACAATATTCTCTGTCGTTTAGTTTAATAGTAGTTTTTTTGCTACTTTTCGTAAAAAAAAACTCCATTATACACTTCTAAAACTGTGTTTTATTTCTAAAAACTCCATTAAACTAAACGACAGGCTAGCTTAGAGAATATAGTTTAAGCGATAAAAAGTACCACAAAGCTTCTTCGGAGTGCACTACAGAGAGATAACTTACAATTTCGTTTTTATTTAAGCACTATTTTATTTCTAACGTATACGATATGCTAGTTGTCGTTTCTGAAAGTTATTTGAACAGTCAGAAACGACAACTTTTTGTACTTCAGCGACACGAAACTGAAATATATGTTAAAATATCCGTTATCTTATATTGCGGAAGTGGCCGGAACACATTTTTTCATTACGCACTCAAATTTAAGAATTTTGAGAAAACATGAAATGTGCGAGCGAGAGATCGGTATATCGTATACGGCCTCTTAAATTATCACTACATACTACGAAATGTTTCATCTTCTTTATCTTATGGCTGAACATTCTTCAAATGATTTCAGTCTAATATTGCGCCTTCCGCCGCCTAGGGTTCCGAAGCCAAGTTCGATAATTGGCGTCAAGAATTCAAATAAAAACTATTTAATTAAACGTCATCACATCGCAGCTTTTTCCTTTTTAATTATTTACGACGGTAATTGACCGAGCGAGCGCGAAGTGTCTGTTGCAGGGCAAAAATGCTTTCAAATGTCGTCTGTCCGTTTGTTCTCCTCTACAGGGGCCCTACCGGCTAACTTTTCGAACTTCGGCGGGTCTGCCGTGCTTCAACTTAAAACAGATAAATCGAAGTAAGGAGTTTCGTATTGTACTATTCGTCAAAAGTTATTTAGAAGATATCGATGTTCGTGTGACATCATGAATTGGGGTTCACCATTTTGGCCCGATTGGGGCTCGATTTATCTGTTTTATTTTGAAGCCCGGCAGACTTTCCAAAAATCGATGCGTTAGCCGGTACGACCCCAGGTCGCATTTCTCCACCGATTCTCGTGTAATTTTGAGAGCAGGTTCGATAATTATACTTATTTTTATCGATTCAGTTATTCGAATTTTTTCAAAATGGCGGAGATATTATAGCGAGATCTACGGCTTACAGAGCCACTACTGATAATGTTTTTTTTTCCAGGAAGCTACACCCTCCTAGAGACCGACGGCACAAAACGTGTAGTAGAATACGAGGCGGACGACAAGAACGGCTTCAACGCGGTGGTACATAAGATAGGCACGCCTAGAGAACACGAGGAGTACAAGCCAGAATATAAACCAGTGAAACACTTTACACCACATCATGAGTTCAACCATTTTGATGATGGGTTTGTGCCGATTGTGGGCGGGTATGACCACTGATGGCGGTTTTTTTTAGGAAATTTTAGGGGTTGGTTGTAATGGGAGGTGTTCGCACGAACGTACCATAGTGTAAAGAAATCTAATAGTCTAACTCTTCGAAGAGCGCGCGGGATCCAAGAGTCAGCGTTGTCACAACAAATATTTAACATAAAAGTTTTAATTTGAAATAACAAAAGAATAAAAGTCATTTTTAAAAAATATAAATGCGTAACAGACAACAAGCAACACTAACATCGTCAGAAGAGATGAGAGTACGCGATAGAAAGAGAGGCTACTTCTAGGTGAATATATGTGGCAACGTCGTGGTGGCAGCGTCGTGGTCATTTTTTGAAGTAGATCTAATAGATTATCATATCTAATGTTTCGTTCGCGCAAATTGGATCTTACGATCTTACGTTACGAACTTACGTTCGTGCGAACGTTTCTTACTATAACAAGGCTTAAAGCTTTATGAAACTGATTTAGTTCTTATCGTGTTAGTTACAAGACTGTGCTGTTACTATTTCTTATTATGTAGTTTTTAAGTGTTGTACAAAAAAAATCTTACGATTGATATTAAATCTTTTAATTAAAGCATATTTCTTTTCATTTCCCTGAATATAACGAAAGTTTTATGAAAACATCTCGGAATAGCGACTGTCGATTAATAAATTGCATAGGCGTATCGAGGGAGGAAGGAATAAAAAAAACTTAAGAAAACTTTAGAAAGTTGACCAATTGCGAATGGATGGCAGCACTGCGCCTTCCGCCATGGGCAGCGCTGTGCTATATGTATGTTTGTATGTGTGTGTACTATATGTATGTATGTATGTGTACTATATGTATGAGGTCCCCTTACCTCTGCGCCAGCGCGAGCTTGAGCCGGTCGTTCTCGTAGCGTAGTTGTTGTTCCGGGTCGGAGGATGGCAGCACTGCGCCCTCCGCCATGGGCAGCGCTGTACTATATGTATGTATGTATGTGTACTATATGTATGAGGTCCCCTTACCTCTGCGCCAGCGCGAGCTTGAGCCGGTCGTTCTCGTAGCGTAGTTGTTGTTCCGGGTCGGAGGATGGCAGCACTGCGCCCTCCGCCATGGGCAGCGCTGTACTATATGTATGTATGTATGTGTACTATATGTATGAGGTCCCCTTACCTCTGCGCCAGCGCGAGCTTGAGCCGGTCGTTCTCGTAGCGTAGTTGTTGTTCCGGATCGGAGGATGGCAGCACTGCGCCCTCCGCCATGGGCAGCGCTGTACTATATGTATGTATGTATGTGTACTATATGTATGAGGTCCCCTTACCTCTGCGCCAGCGCGAGCTTGAGCCGGTCGTTCTCGTAGCGTAGTTGTTGTTCCGGATCGGAGGATGGCAGCACTGCGCCCTCCGCCATGGGCAGCGCTGTACTATATGTATGTATGTATGTGTACTATATGTATGAGGTCCCCTTACCTCTGCGCCAGCGCGAGCTTGAGCCGGTCGTTCTCGTAGCGTAGTTGTTGTTCCGGGTCGGAGGATGGCAGCACTGCGCCCTCCGCCATGGGCAGCGCTGTACTATATGTATGTATGTATGTGTACTATATGTATGAGGTCCCCTTACCTCTGCGCCAGCGCGAGCTTGAGCCGGTCGTTCTCGTAGCGTAGTTGTTGTTCCGGATCGGAGGATGGCAGCACTGCGCCCTCCGCCATGGGCAGCGCTGTACTATATGTATGTATGTATGTGTACTATATGTATGAGGTCCCCTTACCTCTGCGCCAGCGCGAGCTTGAGCCGGTCGTTCTCGTAGCGTAGTTGTTGTTCCGGATCGGAGGATGGCAGCACTGCGCCCTCCGCCATGGGCAGCGCTGTACTATATGTATGTATGTATGTGTACTATATGTATGAGGTCCCCTTACCTCTGCGCCAGCGCGAGCTTGAGCCGGTCGTTCTCGTAGCGTAGTTGTTGTTCCGGGTCGGAGGATGGCAGCACTGCGCCCTCCGCCATGGGCAGCGCTGTACGGGGCGCTCGGCCTACTGTTGCGTACCCGCCCTGAGGGATTATCCATACTATAGACTTACTTTATTCTCATAATCTCGCCAAAATTCAATTATCTTTAAAATCTTTCATGGTTTATACGGGGTGTTAATGAATGAGCCAAAAATGGGAGAATTGTTTCTTCGGACCATCAAACTGAACAACATTTAATATGGGACCACTTCTGAAATCGCGAAAAAATAATCAGCTGTTAACAAAAATAACAAAAATATCAAAACCAACAGTATAGTCACATAATTTTGTTACACCTTATATTATCTGTCACCTTATTTTCCTGCTTTTATGTAAATAATTCATAGTTTTGCGATATTAAGTTAGAATAATGGATGGCGAAACATTTATGAGATTGGATTGGTGACTTGATGAGTTAATTACCTGCAGTGATGAAGACACAGAATGCGCTCTTTGGTGGACCATCATCTCATCGTTTTCCACTTTTGGCTGCAACAAAGTAAATTGATTTACCTCTCTTAACTTTTCAGCACACCTTTCAGATACTCGAGGAATTAAAAGTTTATTTTCAATTAGCCCTCGCTGCCAGTAGCGGACTGGCCGTGGCATTAGTTATGTTGCTGATTGTGACACTTTTTATATGAACCCTCATAGTGAGCCCCCGTGCATGTCTTCTGCACAGGTAACTATCAACCCGACCAGCCCCCGTGCGTGTGCAGGAGACACAGACACGGGCTCGTCGGGTTGATAGTTACCTGTGCAGGAGACACGCACGGGGGCTCGTCGGGTTGATAGTTACCTGTGCAGGAGACACGCACGGGGGCTCGTCGGGTTGATAGTTACCTGTGCAGGAGACACGCACGGGGGCTCGTCGGGTTGATAGTTACCTGTGCAGGAGACACGCACGGGGGCTCGTCGGGTTGATAGTTACCTGTGCAGGAGACACGCACGGGGGCTCGTCGGGTTGATAGTTACCTGTGCAGGAGACACGCACGGGGGCTCGTCGGGTTGATAGTTACCTGTGCAGGAGACACGCACGGGGGCTCGTCGGGTTGATAGTTACCTGTGCAGGAGACACGCACGGGGGCTCGTCGGGTTGATAGTTACCTGTGCCCCTCTCTATCAGAATGACCTTTTCGCTCAAAGACAATTCACGTTGGATGACATGAAAGCAAGGTAACTAGATAGCCGAAAGACAATTCAGCTACATGACATAAAAGCAGAGTACCCAGCCAGCAGAGAGTCAACTCAGCCGGACGACATAAAAACAGAATGAGCTAGTAGCAAAACGTCTGGAATTGCGAATAGTCCGTATGTTTAGAATACCTTATTAGCCGGAAGTCAAAGTAGTTAGATGACAAAAACACAGAAAGAGATAGTAGCGAAAACGTCTGGAAAAGAAAATAGTCTGAACTGTCTGTGTCAACTACCGTTTGTCTATCAATTTTATAGTCATCCAAGTGTCAGACGAATTATCAGAATTAAAAGAAGTGTAATAATTATTTTTCTGTAAAACATTTTATTTTTTAAACTACATACACACAAATCTTATTGAAACAAAAACCTCTTAATTTGGCATTAAACAAAATTAATACTTATGGCAACTTTTTTTTATGAAACCATTGATAGAATTTAAATTGTAAAGCTGAAACAACTTTTGGTGCAAGCCGCTCTTACGTAAAATCCTTAAAAATTGTCGAAGCGAATAGCCAATTTCGCGCTGTTAATTTTAGCAAGAGTCAGTCATGGGGTGCGTGACCAAAGTGTATTATCTCGAGCTCCTCCGTGCTTTAGAAGACACGTTAAGCCGTTAGCCCCAGCTACATTTGCACTCATTAACACCCACCAATCCGCATTAGGCCCGCGCGGTGGTTTATGGTCCATCCTATTCATCAGCCCATAAGTAAGGCTTGTATCCCAGCCCCAGCAGTGTGAATAAAAATGGCTGATGCGAAACCTTTCAATACCGTAGAGTAATCACTAATACACTATCCTATTTGATTTTGAAGAGTTCTCTTGAGTATCTTCGAAGTCCAAGGTCCAATGTGCAGAAAATTTAAATGAAAACACTCTTAAAGTATCCCCTTTCTAACAAAACAAGAATTATCTAAATCGGTTTATAAACAAAGAAGCTATGTCTGAAGGTCCGTTAAAACTCGTGCAAAAGTTACCAAAAAAATTACAGTATTTTCAGGATTACTCGAAAACGACTGAACCGATTTAATTATTATAAATAAAATTGTGTTTTTTGCTCCTCCTGAAAAGTAGACCTTTGTCCCTTACATTAATTCATATATCCACAATCGATGTGTAGTCCGAGGTGCCGTCGTGCGTGTGTACCTTCTTGATTAGAAGGTCTAAGTAAATATTCCCTTGTGAAAATTCAATTTCACGGTCTTCATGTCCTGTCTATCAGATATAATAATTGCGGAGGTTAAACAAATTTCGCAAGGGTCATGGTATGGGTGATCAATGATGTATTATCTCGTACTCCTCCGTGCTTCGGAAGGCACGTTAGACCGCTGGTCCCGGTTGCATTTGCAGTAGTTAACACCCTACAATCCGCATTGGGCCCGCTTGGTAGGTTATAGCCCATCTTCCTTATCCACCCATAAGGAAGGCCTGTGCTCCAGCAGTGGGGACTTTAAAAATGGCTGATGGTCATAGGCACAAATAAATAATAAACTATATCAACATACTCAGCATCTTTATGAGCATTTAACGTTCATGTCTATTTAGTAACTATGGCATTTAAATATCAAGACTTTTTGCTACTATATCATTTAACGCTCATATCTATTTAGTAACTATGGCGTTTAATTATAAAGACGATTTGCTACTAGAGTATTTTGAATTACGTCATTTTAAGAACCAGACGTTTTGCTACTAAGGCGTTTAACGTTCTTGTCTATTTAGTAGCTATGGCGTTTTAATATCAAGACGTTTGAGCCATTTTGTCATTTTACAACGTCGGTATTCTGATAGGGACTCACCTGTGCAGGAGACACGCACGGGGGCTCGTCGGGTTGATAGTTACCTGTGCGGGAGATACGCGCGGGGGCTCGTTGGATTGATAGTTACCTGTGCAGGAGACACGCACGGGGGCTCGTCGGGTTGATAGTTACCTGTGCGGGAGATACGCGCGGGGGCTCGTTGGATTGATAGTTACCTGTGCAGGAGACACGCACGGGGGCTCGTCGGGTTGATAGTTACCTGTGCGGGAGATACGCGCGGGGGCTCGTTGGATTGATAGTTACCTGTGCAGGAGACACGCACGGGGGCTCGTCGGGTTGATAGTTACCTGTGCGGGAGATACGCGCGGGGGCTCGTTGGATTGATAGTTACCTGTGCAGGAGACACGCACGGGGGCTCGTCGGGTTGATAGTTACCTGTGCGGGAGATACGCGCGGGGGCTCGTTGGATTGATAGTTACCTGTGCAGGAGACACGCACGGGGCTCGTCGGGTTGATAGTTACCTGTGCGGGAGATACGCGCGGGGGCTCGTTGGATTGATAGTTACCTGTGCAGGAGACACGCACGGGGGCTCGTCGGGTTGATAGTTACCTGTGCGGGAGATACGCGCGGGGGCTCGTTGGATTGATAGTTACCTGTGCAGGAGACACGCACGGGGGCTCGTCGGGTTGATAGTTACCTGTGCAGGAGACACGCACGGGGGCTCGTCGGGTTGATAGTTACCTGTGCAGGAGACACGCACGGGGGCTCGTCGGGTTGTGCCCTGGCGGCCAGTAGCGGACTGGCCGTGGCGCTGGCGACGGGCGTAGCGGCGCCACTGTTGCCATTCGTCACACTTTTGCCAGCGCCGGTACATTGTTGTGCTTGTATCGCTTCTTTCACTTCTTGGAACTTTTCTATGAACTGTTGACATAAAATTAAAGTACCAACTGAAAATAATAGAAATTTATGAAGGTTACAAAAGTCAATCAATAGTGTGAGACTACAAAACAACATAATTATCAGGTTATGTTATAACAAAATATCACATCATTAGATTTTGAACTTTAGATCTAACAAGCAATAATGCAATCATTTGAAGACTGTGTGTCATTGAGACACTATCGAAACCTTGCAATAAATCAATTTAAAAGGAGCCAATATGTTCGAATGAATGCAGAAATTCATTATCTCGAAGAGCCATTGAGTTTTGCGTGAAATTGAAAATAATAGTTCCAGTAAATACGCCTAAGGGCCATAACCCACCACGGATTGGTAGGTGTTAACGACTGCATGCAGTCGAGACCAGCGGTTTAACATACCTTCCGAAGCACCGATTTATTTATAAAGAAGATTAACAATCTGACCTTGCCCAACTCGGCCTCGGACGCGAACCCGAGCCCATACACCGTGTTCGCCCGCACGTCGCTCCACTGCCCGAATTTCTGTGACGTTTTAGTGAACGTCATGTTGGCTGTTATGGTGCTGTTGATTACTGCCTGTAAGTAAAACAGAAGATTAAGTGGTTGTTTTTATTATATCATAGATTTAGTTTAAGTACCCATGGCTTGTGGATAGCAGAGTAACTTAACAGCAAGGGTTATAAGCGCGTAGTCTGCACACTAGCGCCGCCATTGGAAAAAAAACATATTACAAAAAGTGGCCACTTTTAGCAAAAATCTCCATTCAACTAAACGACAGACTAGAAAATATTGTTTAAGCGATAAAAAGTACCACAAAGCTTCCTCGGAGTGAACTACAGAGAGATTATTCATAACTTCGTCTTTATTTAAGCACTATGATTTTTTTCCGAGGGCGGCGCTAGTGTGCAGACCACGCGCTCTTAAACTCTAGAACGGATCAGATTTTAGGTTAAATTTGACTCAGAAACCTCAGGTCAGGCTCCCTAACATGACCACCGAAACATGATACATATCGTGTGATATAGCGTTTTATCGACACTCAACTGTCAAAATCCATTGTCTTTTGACAGTTAAACGTGATAAATTGTTACACCATATCGAGTTTTAATCGCGTTTCTGATACTGTAGAATGGGTCCAACTGTTAGACGTATCATGTTGCAAAAAAAAATATATAAAAAAGGTTGCGTCAGAATGGTTATGGGAAAAAAGTAAAGGAAAGTCCGACCTGACTATAGGGCGGGTCTACTGTAGGATAGACTTATAGGATAGGAATTCACGCGTCACATCGCCGACTTCCGGCCAGGGGCCGTACCGGCTAACTCATCGAACTTCAGAAAGTCTGCCGAGCTTCAAATTAAAACAGATAAATAGAGCCCCTATTGGGCCAAAATGGCGAACCCCAATTCATGATGTCACACGAACATAGATATCTTCTAAATAACTTCGGCGAATAGTTCTGAACGAAACTCCTTACTTTGATTTATCTGTTTTAAGTTGAAGCTTAGCAGTCTCGCCGAAGTTCGCAAAGTTAGCCGGTAGGGCCCCAGGCCTGGCCGTAAATACCGTAAAACGGGATTTGCTAAACCAATGACAGCATATGGCTGTCAAAGGTCGCAGCATTTATGCTTACCCTTACCTTAGTGCCTTCAACGCTGATGATGCGGTACAGGTTCCGGGAGGAGTCGTAGAAGAAGGACACTGAGACAGCCGCGGAGCTGGCCGACATCCAAGAGCGCTTGGTCTTCGGGTCTATGTGGAATACGTGCGCCTTGCACGTGAAGATCGGCTGCTCACTGCAAGAGAGAAGACATGCGTCAAATAGGGCTCCCGTCTAAGAGTTCAAGCTCACGAGCAGCACTTTGCTGTCCACAGAGTCAACATGGATCAGCGAACTAAAATTTTTGGAAGTTTAATTACAAACAAATATTTCATAAAAAAAGGCACCACAGGGCTAAAATTGACAAATCGCACAGCATTTATTTAGCCGGCCACGCGCCCGGTGACAGACGTTCTTTACAATAATTGCAGTTTGTATTGTAATGAATATAGAAAAAAAAGTCTGGAACCGGTGGTAGAAAAATATAGACGATTCAAAAGCGCTTAATTACTAAGTTTATTTGAATAAAGCAATTTTTTACTTTACTTTACTTTACTTTAGAGAGAAATCATTAGCAATGACGTCATATGTAGGGTCAAATGGTGTAAAAGACGCAAAGAAGGCAGTAAAAAGATGCAGAAATAACGTATCATATTTTTGGATTAAATATAGTAGAAATAAAGTCTTGAGTATACAAATTATGGTCGCTATTATGCAGTCGCTTTGCGCTGCATAATTAAATGCCCGCATTTGAGCACCACCCACATAGTTATAGTCATTTTCGTGTGGTACCATTTTTTTAACGGAATACTTGTTCCGTAGATTTTAGTTCGCTGACTTCAGTCGTCGAATTCGTGCGGCAACAGCTGTCGACATGTAGACGGCTTCAGCCCACGTGCCGGAAGCTACATTACAGTATACAGCGGCTGTCGCCATAGGTCGGCGCTAGCTTCGACGGCAAGTCGACACCTGCTGCCGAATAAATTCGAAGGCCTGTTGACAGAAGTACTGAGGTCTTATTTCACCGTAATGCGAGTGAGATTTTTATAGCATTTGGCGTGTTTTAACATTAGGGTGGCGAAATTCGTCAATTTTTATTTTATCAATTCCAATTTTGAATGTTTATTGGTGAAATCAATACAAAGTCCGTAACTAATAATAATACACATAACAATAGTCCCCCAGCGATGTTGAATTTCTTGTGAAATTTGAAGACGAACTTGTTCTTAAAAACAGTTCATCAAATCTCCTTGCTCCCTTATAAATCAAACTTCACTTTTTGTTGCGATAAACACGAATAAGTTACGACAGAGATTGATAAGGTTCTGCGTCAACGAACACAACTCGATTACAACTTAATGTGGGACGAGAATGTACCGCGGTCAGTGTAATATAAATATGCAACAGGCTCATTACTTCAGCTACTGAGTTTCAAGTTAATTCAATTAAAACATTAAGTAGGAAACAGGGAAAACAGGGGAGGAGCTCGGTGGCGCAGTGGTTTAGCGCCTGGTTTTACAACGATTTCAATTTTCGAAGCAACTTTCGCAAGGTACGGTCATGGGATGGGTGACCAAAAATTTATTATCTCGAGTTCCTCCGTGCTTCGGAAGGCACGTAATGCCCCGGTCCCGGCTGCATTTGCTGTCGTTAACACCCACCAATCCGCATTGGGCCTGCGTGGTGGGTCATGGCCCATCCTCTTAACCTGGTGTCGTCGTCAGGGGAAACAAGCTTGTTGAACCGTGTCTGTGGCCAAATGTCACACAAAGACAATCGAGTGAAAAATAGTCTCACGTTTTTTTAAACAAAAAGAACAAGTTTCCAATATTTTTAAGAGTTCTCTGTGCCTGTATTATAAGTTTGCACGGTTACGTTCACTATTCTTGATAGCGACTTTAGTAAGCAATTTTGTATTAATTTTGGCACAGCGCCTCTGGCGGTAACTACACTAAACTAAAGTTGTCAAAATGTCAACTACAGTCGCTATAGAGTATAGTAAGCATAAACTCATAATATCCTATAGTCAAAAAACAAGTTTTCAATATTTTTAAGAGCTCTCAGAAGCCAAAAGTGGCACTCTTATCGAATTTCTATCTTATTTTAACAATTTATTCGTTTGCACATTCTTTCTATCGCACAAATAATGTGCATCGCTTCCGGACCAAAACGTTCATCGCACAATCGATCATTCACACGTCAAAATCTCTCATACGTGCTTTCGCAGTTTAGCACTAACGTTTTTTCGTACAAACGAACTGCACTATCGTCGTAATAACACACTCATAATAACTCTTTCCTAAACCTAAGCGAAACCAAAATGTTTACGCTCCACGTGAGGCCCGGCCAGTTAAATTTACCTTTGGGCTTAATCCGTCAGGCGTATGTTTGCACACAACACAATTTTAAACTAAAAATGTCTGAGAATTGCGTTGTCGTGCGTGACATGGTGGGTGGGCTTTCTCTCATCATCATAACATCTTGTAGTGTAGATGATATATCATCTATCTATATGTTTGATGGTCCCTATATACCATATTCGGCATTAGGGGTATATTTGTAACACCTTGTATAGTTTATGATCTACACCTTGCACAGAATTACGGTAACGTAACATAAAAAAGCACCTACAACACTTGCTGAAAATGAATATTTACAGGCAAGATGTAGTAACCGAACCGTATTCGCAATATTCATATCTAAATGTTTGACTGTGCTGTGTCAGCTGTGTGTGTTTTGAAAATTTCAAATTTCTGGTGATATGAAAAAGGACATCGTAACAAATATTTTCAAATAAACATTTCATTTCATGGCTTGATAGAATTTAGTGTCACATCACCCCTTTTCTACACACCGACATCTATAGATAGACGCGTCATGCCGCGCAGGATATTGCAATAGGTCATTTAACTAACGATATGAGATGTGGATCGCATCGCGTCGCGACAATTTCATAACGAGTGCACAGATTAACTACAGGATCAGAGAATAAACTGACTTCATAATATAAAAGTTTATAATAAATCTTGCTCTGTCTGCTGTCTGATCTCGAGTTGACTGCGGGGGGCAGCCTGTTAAGGTCCACGAAATTTCATTATATTAAAATTGAAACCCGCGGTCAACCGCCATTGCGTAAGAGGGCTTAGAGTGACAAAGTTTTAACTAAACTTTACACATATTAATAGACGTGATTGTGTAACTGTAACTTGATAGACTGCTGCCGATTGATGGAACATAGGGTGGTTATAGTCTATTTTATATAATAAAAGATACCTAACTATTTTCAATGCGAAACTAACTGTTTGTTACGTTTTCAAGCCTAAGCTGCTGAACCAATATTGATGCATTTCAGTATTGCGATAGTTTGGACAAAGCAAAAGGGCAGAAGCTAAAACTATTCCCGAAATACACGCAATCAATAAGAATTGAAGATGACCAGTAGCTCTACTGATGCAAACTGTTTTCACTACTGTAAACTATCGAATATACTACTCACAGTCAATGCAAATGAAAGAGAGAAAACGATATTATTAGTAAATCATACTACAATAACATAACCTTGTGATACTGATCCAATCAATAGGATTACATTACACAGATACCACAATGATACGACACACACAACACACTATTGCACGCAACAAATGGCATTATATCTGATGCAACTACTGTGATTTATATGAATAAAAATTGTGTGATAAATGTGTAGAAATTAAGTTTTCTCTGCACCAAAATTAAGATATGTACAAAAACTAACAACATTATTAAAAAAAATCAAATAGTTAATAAACCTATTTTGGTTGTAAAGTGTTTTGTCTTTTTCTTTGGCATTATGAATTGAATTTGAACGAAGAAGACAAAACACATATAGAACAAACATATAAAGAATCACATGTAGAATTTTCAAGGGCAGATCATGCACCAAAGGGATTTTTAAAAATATTTCAAAAAATTCTTAAATTAATAAAACATTGTAACAATATCAACTTCTTTTCAAGCATGTTGACCTCATTTTAGTAATATTTACCACATCAGTTGGTGACGAGATCACATTGATAAAGATAATCTTGACAGCTGCAGATGGACAAGTCTACGATAACATATTGGCACATTTTTTTCTTAAAGTATTACTGTACATGATGGCATTGAATCTTTCTAGAATATATTTTGCTCATGATACTCTCCACTTTTCAATATGGATGTTAAATAGTCAATTATAGCACTAGCTTCAAATAGCATTGTGTGCTAATAGATGTATACAAAACACTTGTTAATCATCTCTCATACACTTTCTCACACATTCCATTTACCTTCAGAAGTTAACCACTCATAACACCAAATATTTACACTATTATAGACCTAAATATTTCAGCCTCAACAGCATATGGTACACATCATCTGATGATTAAATTAGATGGAAGCATACATTGCGCGAAATTCCTGTCTACAGATCACGTAGGTAATAAGCCGAATTAAAGCCATTTAAAACCGCTAGTGTTCATGAAGTATGGAAATCTGTAGCTCAATGAACCAGTTAGCTCCTGACATTATAAATAGCGGGCTTCGACCCGACGACCTTAACGTCGAGGTAAAAGCACTCAGTCGTATGCAATCGATGTCTAAATACCTGATTAGGCGTGAATGCAGTCTGTCTAGAGAGAATTATAAATTGAACGGAAAAATTCAATAATTTAAAAATTATAGATAATTTTGGCTTCAATTTTATTCATGTTTTATCATATTTTTCTGAAAGGAGCCAGAAATATCCCTTCGCTTTGGTAAAATGCATCCCCTCCCTAAAAATAACAAGGTGCCTGCGAAACGTGACTCTTCCTCCCTTTGCACTATTTTGGAAAGCTGTGAAATAAATACTATAAATTATTGCAAAGATAACTTACCCCATGTTTTCTTTTCCTGCTGTCATTTAAACACGATAAAATAGAAAATATTCTACTTCATAATTTCCAATTTTTCACTCGCGAATTGACATTTGCGGCGGGTGTGTCATAAACTAAAGAGTTGGATTGGGTTGCCAGGTGAGGTGTAGGTGATGAATGTTTTGTCTATGAAAATCTTATATATTTATATGCAATAATTGAAATAAAACAATACAATAAATGTAAATAGAATCATCCTAAGTACAAATGCACTATTTTTATTATGAATTTGATGAAATTGTTTTGAAACTCTTTTTTCTGTTACTATTAGCGCCATCTAGCAAATCGCTGCTGTAATATATTCTATTAAATGTTATGCTAACATTGCTACTCGACGCTAGATGGTGAAAAATCACTTTTTTTTTTTTTTTGGCAAAACGAAATGCTTTAATTTTGTTTTTATAAACTAAACAAGTTTTTTTTAAATAATGTGCTTCTATAACCCTAAATATCTGTTAAGACTAAAAACTTTAAATTTATATTCTATTGGTTACAACTAATAATTAATTAAAATTAAGACAGGTGGTACCTACCTACAAATGTAATTTTTGTGAGTAGTTTCCCAAAATAACGTAAAAGAAAAACTAGTTTTTAGACTAGAACTTAGACTTTAGTTTTTACATGAGAAAGTCGGTTGTGTGTTGGATCACTTTTCTTGGTGACGACGGAAATGGTGAACATATAAAATTAATACTCCTAAATTGAAAATATTAGACATTGACTGACTCTTTACTAGTAGGTACCTAGGTAATGCTCATAGAAGTGGACTGAAGTATGCCTACCTACTTAAGAAGTGAAGTGTTTCATCGTGTTGGATTGGAGTTCGAGCTTTAGACCCTGAGCAGCTGTTGTCGTTGTGATTTTGACAAGGTAATAAATCGTTTTGTTGTGTGTTTAAACAAGTACCTACTCTTGACATTATCTTACAATCCTCAATGTAATGAAGGATAATGAAGGAAATAAATTGAATGTGTCAAGGACCGGGTAGGTTTGGCCTCAGGGAATACCGGGACTTTTTCCGGTTTTCCGGTGTGCCGGTCCCTCCGAGGGGCGATAATGTACTTAGGTACCTACGTAGGTATATGTTTTTCTATTTGATTTTAGTACACTGACTTTGTGACCGAATGACTTGTTAGAGGCGTTCGTCCGGCGGCGGGCATTATTAAGCTGAGACAGGCAATTTTAAATTTAACGTTTAAAACCACAGATTACAAGATTAGTGGATGAAACTGACTAAAAATGTTATAGGAAAAAAAATCCTTATTTTTAGATCTAGGTAAATATAAAAATTCGGAAATACGTACCTACCCTTAGCACGAAAATCTATCGAGAAAAAAAACGCGCGGTAAAAGTACTCGATAAAGTAAATTTATATATGTATAGAAAACTTCATTTTGCTTTTAGGCGGTAGATGGCGCTGTACAAATTTCCCATACAAAATTACTCTATCGAATATTTTTACGCGTTATTTTTTTGGATAGCTGTTCGTGCTAAGGGTACAGAACCTATGTACCTATACAGTATTAACAATTAATACCGTCTCGTGTGTTGATCTAGTTCATACATGGGGCCGGTGAAAGTGAGTTATGTAAAAATGTATTATCGCAGCGCAGTAGCTGCGCCGGCGCCGGCCGGTGGACGCAAGGGGGAGCTCTTCATCTCCAAGAAAATAAATTTCTTTTTCCTGTTCAAAAATTGTCACTAGTACTTATTAGTCACATGTTTAATCGTCACGTTGGAAAAAAGTGCCATGGCATAGCCAAGTATTTCCCTCTGGTAAGGTAACACGTGGGTACTACTAAAACAAAAATCTACCGTCCGTCCGTTGAGATATTTTTAGCTTACTAGCCGCCTTACCGCCCGCAACTTCGTCTACGTGGAAAGTTTTTTGCTATCCCTCGGGAACAATATTTTTTCGGGATAAAAAGTACCCTATGTCCTTCTCTGTACCCCTGACAACGTGTATGCAAAATTTCATGATGATCGGTTCAGTAGTTAAGACGTGAAGGCGTAACAAACAAACTAAAACATTAAAAAAAATATGAAACACAGTGAAAATATTTGTGTACGGAAAAAACTACTAACATGAAAATTTTAAATGAAATTAGGTAGGTACCTTAAGTTGACTCATTCTTCATTATGGGACAATCAAATAATATGTATATTAGAGTCTTATAGATACTAAACAATAGGTAGATACCCATTCAATTTACTTGAACACAGTATCTATTTATTTGCAAGGGATAACATTTTTTTTATTTAAAACAAATTCAAGACTTCCCCTTAACTGCTAAAATATCGATTCGACCAAATGGTCGGTAATTCAGTAAAAAAATCTCGAATGCTGGTTCCGCGGTCGACGAACTCTGACGTAACTCGCAATACAAATAAACAAACAAACACAGGTATTCGTTATGCTTGTATCTGGAGCAGGGAGAGGTGGACTGAGTTCAGACACTGACAAAATTGCTGTTATGATTCTGTGTTATTGAAAACTCTATAGGTAGGTATACCCAAGAATAGAATATGATTATAGATATATAAGCTTTTGGATACAGCCTTAGTACGAATAAGGCGTAAAATGATTTTTTTTTCCACTTTTGCCTGTAGTCCAGTTCTTGTCCGGTCAACCGCACCGCAAAGAATTTTTTTTCAAATTACTTTACTTACCTATTTGAACATCAAGGAAACTTCATTTTGCCATCATCATAATAAACGATGAGGTAGGGACCTAATTGATTATTTATACTTTCATCGCATCGTTTACCGTGTCACAGAAAGTATAATCCGCGCGGCGCGCGATGAGAATGGGATGGAACCTTGTCAAAGTAAATCGAAAATTGACTAATTAGTTCATTTTAATTTAAGTAATCAACTAATTTTATTGTTAACTTGTTATCTTAATTAAAGTTGCTGCAGCAAAAGTTCCCTCACCTCGGATGTGTGACACCGTGTTTTTGGATATCCCTGATGTGGCTGGCCGGCGAACAAACGCGTCTCAGTTTGACAAGGTTTTATAGTAATGTGCAGTATGTGCACGTTGTGTTTTTCTTGTTTTTTGTAATTTAATATAAGTATATACACTTCTAAGACTTTCGCGCGTACAGTTCATTAGAAACAAAACACTTTTTACGGATTACAGCGCGTATATTATTAAATAAATAAATACAAACTAAACAATTCCAAAACAACACCTGAATTAATAATATACGCGCTGTAATCCGTAAAAAGTGTTTTATTTAATATAAGTATACAGTAAATTAATTAATTCTCTACCTCCGTCTACCCACATACTTAAATGCTTCTTAATGTTTTGTTTGTAGGTAAGTGATCTATTTGGCCTGCGCAGGAGTGCGAGGAGGGGTTTGGACTGCCAATCAACGTACTAGGTAGGTACTGATGAGTAACTTGATATTTGTTTTTTTTTTTAGTAGTGAGGTATCAAGGAACATTCCAAGTAACAACAAGTTATTAAAATACAATAGACGCGGACAGTGTTGTTGTTTTTAAACTTATGATGTAATTCACACAAGCATAGTTAGTAACTTTAAACTTGATAATAACTTTAACTCGTAAACAACTTAATCCATCCGAAGTTAGGCAATGGTACCTTTTATACTTACAAAATGAATCAACAAATGATCCGACAATTGCCAAAAAACCGATTAAATAACATTGTTATCTCATACATGGCGGATTATGTGTATATTTCCGCAGTAGGTATTCATTAGAAGAAGTCAGATCTCTAGTAAGGCTGAAATAAATATTTATTTAAATACTATTAAAGTACTAGTTACTACAAGTAGTTAGTATTTAGTTTACTTGTCTTATTTGGTAAACAATCTTCACCCAGCTGTATTAAAAAAATCAATTATATAAAATACAACAAATGGTTTTTCACGCATAGATTACGAAAGAAATAATTAGTGACAATTTGATTTAATAGGACAACATAATTATCTTTAAGTAACAATTTAAGTTTAAAAGACGTATGACAACTGTCAAAAGCTGTGTACTAAAAGGACAAGTAAGTTATACTTACTTACAGACAAACTACAGTGTTTTATATGACAATTTCAGCAGTGAAATAATCATAACTCAATTTTTATATACATATACAAGGTGTTACAAAAATACCCCTAATGCCGAATATGGTATATAGGGACCATCACACTGATCAACTTTTACTATGGGGCCAACTCTGAAATCGCGAAAAAAAAATCAGCTGTTTCATACAAAAATTAAAATATCAAAATGTATGAAACACACATATATGTACATATAAAGCTACCCGAGTTTATCTATACAGTATAGAATCAACTTTATTCTGTGATAATTTGAGAATCTTCTTAAGCTTTAAAATCTTTGTTTTATTTGCGTTGAGATTTAAAGATTCCAGAATTATAAAAAAAGACCAATTCTTAAAAATATTATAAAGAGACTTACTAGTGTGTAGTTTGTTTTTTGCATAAAATTAGGTAGGTAATTAAGCATACATACATTAAAGTTAAGCAACGTATAGAGGTTGGCCCTAGGCGCGGCCCTGGGTTGGCCCTAATGGGATTGTACTATAGTCACTAAGTAGATTGTGCTGGTTGCGAAAATTCTTAGTAAAAACCACTAGGGCTCATAAATTATTACTCAAGCACTTTATTTTACTGGAGTTGTGGAGTGACGCTTCAACTTAGGAAACTACAACGATACTCTAAAATCAACATACTTAGAAAAACATTTATTGTCCTAAGACTGCTGTCTTGAATCAAATCTGTCCCTCTAGCTAGCATGACCACGGAAACATGGTACGATTACCAATTAATCGACACTTAACTATATTATATAAACTTTGATAGTTTATATCGCTATTATTATCATGTAATGTTTCGCTGGCGTTCATGCTAGAGGGACTGAAACGATAAGAATTAGCTCCCTAGCATGATCACCGAAACAGGATATGATATAGCGAAGTTTCACTTTCAAATGTCGAAAGACAATAGATTTTGACAGTTGAGTGTCGATGAAAATGTCGTAGTAGGATAATCGTATAAACCGGATCTTTGCGAAAATCCTAGGTCGATTGTGAAGGACCGGATAATTGGAATCTAAGATAGATTTTCGCAATCACCCGAGCAATTTTTAGGATTTTTGTAAAAATACTATTTCGGGCAATGTAAACTTGAATGATTTGACTCTAAACAACTCTGAAATTGCAAAAAAAATCTGCTATTTCATACAAAAATTAAAATCAAAAATATCAAAATGTATGAAATAGCTGTTTTTTTTTCGCGATTTTAGAGTTGGTCCCATAGTAAAAGTTGTTCAGTTTGATGTCCCTATATACAATATTCGGCATTAGGGGTATTTTTGTAACACGTATATACAGGGCAGATTCACCAAATAAATAAAACTTCAAAATCGGTTTTACTCCACCAGACAAACACAACTATACAAGGTGTTACAAAAGTACCCCTAATGCCGAATATCGCCGCTATACTGCAAAAACGTATTAAATGATGTTTTATCGAAAAATGAGTTAAATACATGGTTGGATTTAAATTTTTGTGCTCTTTCGTCTGGTAAAATGGATTAAATGATCAGAACGGTAGTTTAGAAGTTATGCTGAGGTAAAACGTATTATACTTCACAATGTCGGATATACTGTTCAACAAAAACGTAAAAAACAGAGTTAATTGCATGATTTAGGCTACAGTCGTAGGTAAAATCAGATTACCACGATATAGTTCGATTCTTCAGTAAAAAAATTAAAAAAAGCTTGTAATATGAGTCAGGAAAAAAGAGTTAGCAACAGATACATTGCACAAAACACGGATTTATTTCAAGTAAAATAAACTAAATTAATTTAAGTGATTTTTCTTTGAGTTTATTAAAAGGTATTTACAAATTAAATCACCATAATTTATTTTCGCTGACCATATTTTTGCTTTTCCTATAGTTTTCATACCAAGCATGGTACTCTTCTGGGATTTTTTAAGACACAAATTCAAAAGATCTTTTTCTTGGAGCTGCTGATAGGTAAAGATGATTCATAAAGCTGTAATAACTCGTCGGGAATTGACTCTTGGTCTTAAGAAGACAACGTAGTCGTGCAACCAGCTGATTCAGCTGACATCAACTTCCTTTTCTTATTTCTCGTACTATAGAACGAGATGATGAGCGTGACTATGATGAGCTTCAGTCTCTGCCTGGCTTTCAGAGGCGTTTATGTTTATGCATGAAAAATCGTTATTCACATACCTAGTTCTCTTTATTTTTAGCCAAAGAACTGTGTTTCCTTCTGCATCCTTATTAGCTTTAGATAGTTTTTTTTCAGACAAGTCCTTTAAATTTTTCTAATTCATAACACTTAAACTCCTTAACATGATAGGGATTTTTGTCATTTTTTGTTGTCTTTCTTGATTTAGCGTGTTGAAATACATTTTTCCACTCAGTCATCGAGTAAATACTCGTATTTTTTTGTGCAGCTTCTATGCTGGAGTGCATGGAGTCCGCCTCCATATAAGAGTGTCCGGACTCTAAAATTCTGCTCAGTAACATTAATATTATCAAGTTTTTGAACTGTCCAGAATAATAAAGCAGCAACGTGCTTGTTCCGATTCTGCCCACCGCATGTGTCCGAAAAAATACTTATTTCCGTGACATGTGGTGGTAAACAGGTGAAAAGATAGTACAGCAGGATACTACCGATTTCGCAGCTTCCCTTTTTCCGTTGATTTCTGCCTAGAATAATTAATTATTCTAGGCAGTTCAAAAACTTGATAAGAAGTTTTTTGAGTCCGGACACTCTTATATGGAGGCGAACTCCATGCTTTCCAGCATAGAAGCTGCACAAAAAAATATGAGTTACCTACTCGATGGATGACTGAGTGTAAAAATGTATTCCAACGCGCTAGATCTAAGAGTTTCTACAAGAAAGGCGTAAAGAAAATTGACAAAAATCGCTGTCATGTGAAGGAATTTAAATATTATGAATCCAAAAAGTTAAAAGACTTGTCTTAAAAAAAATTACCTTAAGCTACTAAGGATGCAGAAGGAAACACAGTTCATTGGCTAAAAATAAAGAGAATAAGGTATGTGAAAAACTAAATGAAGTTTCAATTACGACATGAGTCTTGATTTATCTTGCATAATCATAAACCTAAACATAAACGCCTCTGAAAGCCAGGCAGAGACTGAAGCTCATCATGGCTATAGTACGAGAAATAAGAAAAGGAAGTTGATGTCAGCTGAATCAGCTGATTGCACGACTACGTCATCTTCTAAATGCCGAGGGTCATTTCCCGACGAGTTATTACAGCTTTATGAATATTCTTTACCTATCAGCAGCTCCAAAAAAAAAGATCTTTTGAATTTGTCTCGTAAAAAGGTAATCCCAGAAGAGCACCATGCTTGGTATGAATCTTTAAATGATGACTCCACTTTAAAAGATACAGAATTCTGATTTTGTTTTGGGTTTTATTAAATGATTAATTACACACTGTAGGTAATTGGATTAATGCCAATTGTTTCTGTCTTTTTTCTTTATTACAATAAAATTATAATAAAAAAGCATCAGCTCACCTTTCTTTTGTTTTTTTTCGTTCACAAATTTTGTCATCGATTTAACAGAAATATTTCCACATCAGCCGTCAGGCAAAAAAAGGTATCTTATACTAATTTCATCAATTCTCCTACAAAAATAAAGATTTTTACTATCTAATCATGCTCATATTATGTAAACGAATATACTCAACGTTAGTTTCGCTCATTTCATTGTACTCTTACTAGTTTACTAAATAATCTAGTTTCTATTTCTACTGCTAAAATCAGTTAAATGAAGATCTCCTGTTGGTTTTATTTGATTTACAAAAAAACTTACCAGGTATTATAACAAGCGATTAATCTATATTATATAACAGGAAATGAAGTTTACATGGTTAGTGTTCTTAAGACTGAATGTCATTTTTTACTGCAACAATTTGAGTCATGAAAATTGAAAATAGGATATTTCATGCCGATAAAATATCGATTTAGTACTTTTTGACGGTATTTTTCGCATCAGCCTTCAGGTAAAAAAAGGTATCTTATACTAATTTCATCAAAATCTCCCACAAAAATAAGGAGTTATACAATCTAATCATTCTGTAATTATGTAAAATGAAAAACAAAACTTTAATTTCGCTCATGTCATTGTACGCTTACTAGTTTACGAGATAAACTAGTTTCTATTTCTACTGCCAAAAAAAGGTAAATGAAGATCTCTTGTTGGTTTTATTTGATTTACACAAAAAGTTACCAGGTATTGTAACAAGCGATTAAACTTACTTGTTTAACAGGAAATAAAGTATACAAGTTTGGTGTTCTTAAGACTGAATGTCATTTTTAAAGCAACAATTTAAGTCATGAAACTTGAAAAATACGATATCTCATTTCGACAAAATGTCTATTTAATACGTTTTAGAAGTATAGCGGCGATATGGTAGATAGGGACCATCAAACTGAACAACTTTTACTATGGGACCAACTTTGAAATCGCGAAAAAAAAATCAGCTGTTTCATACAATTACGAAAATATCAAAATGTATGGAACAGCTGATTTTTTTTTCACGATTTCAAAAATTAAAATCGAAAATATCAAAATGTATGAAACAGCTGATTTTTTTTTCGCTGTTTCAGAGTTGGCCCCATAGTAAAAGTTGTTCAGTTTGATGGTCTCTTTATACCATATTCGGCATTAGGGGTATTTTTGTAACACCTTGTATATAAAATATCACTTTTTGTCAGTTAGTAAGCTGAATTTTTTCATACCTCTAGGAGAAGCATTTCATCCATTAGTAATCATAATTCAAAACCCGTAGCACGAATAATCTATCGAAAAAACGCACCTAAAAAATTCGATTGTGTAATTTTGAATGGAAAATTTCTACAGCGCCATCTACCGCTGAAAAGCGAAACGAAATTTTCCATAAAGAATTAATCTAACGAGTACTTTTACGCGCATTATTTTTTCGTGCTACTGGCACTGAGCTGGTTTCCATCCCATTATCCTCAATCTCTTCCGGTGTCCTCTGCGCCCGCGTCGCGAATTTCGTAAATTTTCCTCCGGCAGTCCTTGCCTTGACACGCATAAGGCACCGGTTACTCATGAAGCCCAAATTAACAATAAGGTATTACAAAGTAAACAATACGAATCAATAAATATAATATTTAAACTAAAGTTGTACGAAAACTGTAGTACATACCTTATGAAGTCGAAAAGTATAAAAAATGTGTTAATTAGGAAGCTTACAGACGAGCAACAGTTATTATTTCGTTTCTTATATTTCAACAGGGGTTACAGGTTAAGTTTATTGTTATAAAATAATATTTAAAAAAAACATTTTGTGAACAATACGAACGAAAATAAGCAATTTAAATAGAGAACCTTCCTGTAAAGTTCAGTCGTGTAAATTTCAAATCCTTATGCATTTTATTATTGCTATTAAAATAAGTATTTGTTTAAAAAATAACTTAAAAATTATGACACCATCTTTACTAAGCAACGCACGATCTTTGAAATATTTTGTGTGAGTACCCTTGCTAGGAAATTGTGTATTGTGTACCTATTGAACGGACAATGCAAATATTACTAGCATTCTTCAAAAGCTCGTGCTCGTGTCAGTAGCGCAGCGTAGCATTGAAATGTTATTGTGGTAGTAGAACAAAAAGGCGCGCGTCGGAAGTGCTCGCACGCCCGTGACCCGGCCGTGACTCGCTGTCAACGGACTATCGCTAATCGACACTATCTGTGGTTATCGAGGGATTTATAGTCAATAGATTGTAAATTGAGTATTATAAAATGGTTAAACAAATGAGTGTTAATGCACAGTTTAATCTATCAACGATCGAAAGCTTAAAATTTTGCACTGAGAATTTTATTTTTAACTTAATCAAATGAAGTCTGCGGAGGTTAAGCAACTTTCGCAAGGGTTGGTCATGGGATGGGGTAACCAATACTCTCTCTAGCTCCTCCGTGCTTCGGAAGGCACGTATTAAGACGTTGATGCTTGCATTTGCAGTCGTTAACACCCACCAATCCGCATTGGGCCCGCGTGGTGGGCTATGGCCCATCCTCCTGATCCACTCATAGGAAGGCCTGTGCTCCAGCAGTGGGGACATTAAAAATGGCTGATGGTCAAATGGAGACTAGCTTCAGTCCAAGTCTGCAGCTGTTGGTTTCTTTGATAATTTTACGTGGTGTTGATTTCACATTATCTTTAATGATTTCAACCGATTTGGTTAAAAGGCTGTATCACAACTTCACAACAGGCTTTGACATCGAGTGTTTATTCTAGTATGCTGTTATTTTAAATGTGCATGATAAAATGATCGCCTTTTTTTATCACGCTATTTATATTAAATTTTAAATCAAAAGTCGAAAACTATGCTGCCTAAAAAAATTTTTGAGAATGTGCAAGCAGCGCTCTTTCATATGATACCCCATATGCCCTCACTGTAGTAGCCTCACTGTTCGGGACTCTTTAGGTATTAAGTTATAAGTTATGGTTTTGTTTTTAAGAAGAAAAATATTTTTTTCTTTGTTTCCTGTCCTGTCAATTGATTTTTTGAAGTAATTACATTTTTTTTCGTTAAAAATTTCTATAATTTATTTCAATGTGAAAACTAGGGTTTTGCATCGCTTTACCTTAAATTACGGTATCCATTTTTACCCTAGACACTCACCCCCTTTCAGTCCCTGTTGCAAAAAATATATAAATATTTTTATTTCTCTCTTATTTGCAAAATAGTTGGGCAAACGTCATCTAAAACTATTCCAAATTTCAAGTTGATAGCTTTAGTAGTTCTCGAGATACCCAGCTGTGACAGTCAGACAGACTGAGTCGCACCATAAGGATTCCTTTTTACCATTTTGGTACGGAACCCTAATAATACTTATTGACATAATCAACAAACCGCCAAACTCATTTTGCACTCATTCTTCTCATAACAGCCGTTACGTAACATCGTGCAAATCGTTATCTTTACACAACAGTAACCCTAGCACGAACATTTATCGTGAAAAAAAACGCGCGTAAAACTACTCGATAGCGCGTAAAACTTCGCTTTTCGGCGATAGATGGCGCTGTACAAGTTTTCCATACCAAATTACTCTATCGAATGTTTTTACGCGCGTTATTTTTTTCGATAGCTGTAATTGCTGTTCGTACTGGCCACGGAAGCGACTAAGTGCAGCGCGAAAATGTATTATGAGTTTACGCTTACTATACTCGGTAGCGACTGTAATTAACATTTGTTTGACAACTTCACTGAACTGATATTTTTTTAAAGTTAACATAAATGGAGGACAGAGGACAACTTTTAGTTTAGTCTATGAAAAATTTAATTTCGCTTTTCGACGATAGATGGCGCTGTACAAACTTTCCATACAAAATTACACTATCGAATACTTTTACGCGCGTTTTTTTCGTGCTACGGGTACAGTTATACAACTGCAAGCATTGTTCTAAACACATGGTTTTTTAAACCGTCTCACGGATCACACTAACCTTGGTTCTACATATAGGACCGGTTTTTTTAAAGGGTTTAAAAAAGGAAAGACGTCATGTTTTTCAGTTTTTTAAGGTCATTATTTTATCATTAGCGGTTATCAAATTAGTGGGTTCATAAATAGAATTGTGGGTTTTTATCATAATTGTTTACCGTAAGATTATTTTAATGTACACACGAAAGCTCGTCAGGTTATACCTACAGTTAAACTGCGAAAACAGCTTTTATTACGTAGAGCATACAGGCGGACTCAAGGTCAACATAGTCTGAGGTATCATCGTGTGTACCGAATTCGGAAGCTATAAAAAACAGACCAAGATGAAGTCTTCAACGCAATTAACGTCATGTCAGTGGTCAGGGCCGGATTTAGAGGTGTGGAGGCTCCGGGACAACAGGGGAGTGGAGGCCCCTAATTATTTTTCGAATAGGTTATATAATATTTTTCTTGCAAAGTGTTTCAAATGACACACACCATTAGTAATAAATAATATTAATATCAAAATTACTAAGTATGTTTTCAAATCGTAATATTAGGTAGGTATGTACTCTTTCGTTGTGTAAGATTCTTTTTTTATAAATACTATTTATGTGGAGGCCTCTCTGTTGTGGAGGCCCCGGGCAGTTGCCCCGCTTGCCCTCCCTTAGATCCGGCCCTGTCAGTGGTTCACTTATAGTGACTAACTTGTGGATTTGCAAACAAAAAAAAAGCAGGGTGATGTGCTGTTGAAATATTCCGATCTGTGGTGACAGAACGGACAAAAAAGTTTGATCTGTCCCCCTGTTACCGATGAGGGGACAGTTCGAACTTTATTCACCACCTCAATGTTTTATCTGTCCCCCTATCGGTATTAGGGGGACAGATCAAACTTTTTTATTCCTGTTTGTCCCCCAGAGAATTAGATATATAAAATAATTATTATTTATATTTTATTATTTTTATTTATGTTCTTAAATGTTGGCTGGGACCATAATCCTCCGCTGTAGGTCAAGCGATATGCCGATATTGACGACCTCCTTGGTCGAGTGGCTTTGTACACCGGTTTTCAAGGTGTCGCCATCTCTGAGGTCCCGGGTTCGATCCCCGGTTAGGTCAATTTGGAAACCGAACTTTTCTATATTGGCTCAGGTCTGGGTGTTTGTGATACCACCGTTGTCTCCGATTTCCATAACACAAGTGCTTTAGCTACTTACTTTGGAATCGGAGCAATGTATGTGATGTTGTCAAATATTTATTTATTTATTTATTATCTATATGTTGCCATTCTTACTGCACAGTTTTTAACTCATATAGTTTTAGATACGAAACAAAATAGTTCAATTGACGACTTGAGTGGTGCAGTGGTCAACATGCCGGTCTACCTCGCAAGAGGTCCCGTGTTCGATTCCCGGCCGGGCAGAAATTGAAATGATTAATTTTAATTTCTGTGACGGGCCTGGGTGTTACTATGTATAATAAGTATATATTTAAAAAGTATATAAGTAGTATATCAGTTGTCTAGCACCCATATTACAAGCTTTGCTTAGTTTGGGGCTAGATGGCGCTGTGTGAAATTGTCCAAGTACTTATAATAAGTACCTACTTATAATTAATCATTTACGGCACCTGGTTAAATTCTAGTTAGTTTACTCGGCAGATAATTGCCTAGAAATTCTGATCCATTTTTAAATGAAATCTGAAGAATAGAAATAGGAACTAATTATGATTTTCTACTAACATTCGCTTAAAACACTTACAAATAACACACTATTTATAATGCTATTGATTTTTTTTGTATAGATTTTTAATTTTTGCACTTTTATGGTTAGTCTAAGTTTATTTATAGTATCAAGTATACTGCATTAGTAACAAACATTTTCCCTTTATTACAAAAGGTACAATTATGGCAAAGGACAAAATATGACAACAGAAAACCACGGAAGTAAGTAGTTAAAGGAAATTGATCTAAGTATTGATATTTAGCAAACCTAAGGAAGTAATTAGTTGTTTGCCTTAGAATTACCTAGACTAGATAAACGTATGCAGTCTGTTTTGTCTAGGAAATAATCTTTAATACTATGTAGACTGTTTCACACACTTCGATAAAAGCATCATCTCTAAGGTGTCGCTTAATGTATACAAGGTGTTACAAAAGTACCCCTAATGCCGAATATGGTAGATAGGGACCATCAAACTGAACAACTTTTACTATGGGACCAACTTTGAAATCGCGAAAAAAAAATCAGCTGTTTCATACAAAAATTAAAATCGAAAATATCAAAATGTATGAAACAGCTGATTTTTTTTTCGCGATTTCAGGGTTGGTCCCATAGTAAAAGTTAATCAGTTTGATGGTCCCTATATACCATATTCGGCATTAGGGGTATTTTTGTAACACCTTGTATAGTCAAGCCGAAATGGCGTAGAAAGAAAAAGCAGTACTTACCCATCAATACGAACGATTTTTACTACACAGAGGACCATGTCAAATTGCGAAAACAAAATCAGCCGTTATACTCGAGCAAAATGTATGGGACAGATTGTCGTAGCTATGTTCATGACGAATGCTTGATTAATAAACTTATTTTGAGATCGAACTAACACACAATACTAAATAATATACTAGAAAAAATAGGACCCGCACCAGATCATGTTCTCGGACGGGAATCGAACCCGCGACCTTTGGATATCCGGTCCAATGCTCTGACCGCTGAGCTATCGAGTCACACACAATGTTTATTAATAGAATGGATGAGTTCACTGCCTACTTACCTACACATTTTTATACCAACTCCTTTAATTACTATCTTACAACCTTTCATTGCTTAGATACTGAAGTATTTCGTGTGTTTGTATGACTTTTTGTTATTTAAACTTTAATTAATTTAATATAAAAAAACATAAAAACAAAGGAACCTTCAAAAAGACAGTGCAATCTAAAACTCAATTTCATCTAAACAATAGCTTATACATAACTGGCGTAGGTATACTTACTTCATAATTGTTCACAATCGAGAACACATTATCGAACCGTGCCGATATTCGATTTACATAACCGAATACGTAACAGTTATTTAAGAACGCATTTCGGACGGAAGACTGAATTGTGGTCAAGATCGAAATGGCAGACGCATACTAATGTTGTTTGCCTTTTATATTTAATGAATTATGTTTTTTACAAAATACACGTTTCTAAAACGGAAAAAACGAAAGTATAAAATAATGTCATCCTTAAAGATTTTAACCCTATACAGAAGTTTGAAACCTAAAAACGTGGGGCGCATTTTGTATTAAAAGATTTATAATCAATTGTCTTTTGCATGCGCCCCAGGTTTTGTTTTAGTAAATTATTATTTCTGCTATTTAGTCGAACGAGCTAAAAACTAAAAATACGCCAAGATGGGGTTGTGTGGCATTATTATAGAGTTCCTGTCGCCTTCTTCCGGCTTCATCATCAGACCCTGGACACTATTTCCCAACAGAGTACTCGTCAAGACGAATCAAACGAGTCCAAACTCGATGAGTTTGCATGGTTTTTAATACTGAGTTACTGTGGCCTTCTTCCGGCTCCATCATCAGATCAGCTCAATGACACCATAATATTGCATTGTCTTCTAGTTATGACCTATGTTCAAAGTTTCAAGTCTCCAACTCATCGGGAAGCTAGTATAAAATCGTTTGCTAAATTTGTGAACAAACAAAAATAAAAAAGCAATCGAATAAAAACTTGTTACAAAGATGTGGGAATTTTATTGGTAGCATTTACAAATAATATGAAAAAAAATACTGCCACAACAAAGCTTTGATACACTTATCAACTACAATATTACACCAAGTAGTTATACAAATCTAGAGAACAAATTCAGCTTCGTACAGAGACAATCTTATTATAGCTTTTTATTTTTAAGCAAATTATACAGCGTGAAATTTTAATCATTTGTTTGCCGCAGTGTTATAAAAGCGCAATATCTACTCTACCTTAATGTAAGGAACAGTTTTTTTTTTCGCGATGTCAGAGTTGGCTCCATAGTAAAAGTTGCTTGTAATCCTGAGTGGAACCTCCCCACTGCGGGAATCAAATTAATAAATATCAGCGTGTATTTTAAATGATGTTAAAACAAAATAAAAAATAATAGATTTAAAAGTGAATTTAGCGAAAACATTACACAATACCATATATCTTTTCGAAGTTTTACCTATCCTACCGCGTCTATTTAATAATAATAATTTTCACCGAATTGAAATAAACACCGAATCCTTCAGATTTGACCAACACTAAACTTTTTAATTAATAAAAAGAAAAAGGACAAAAACGTGATTAATTTTAAAACAGTAATAAAATCGGGGGAATGCTTAGAATGTATAGAAGTTCGAGTGACGATTGATGAGTTATTCGCAAAAACAGCATTTGGGATAAGATTTATAAAAAATCTTTTGTTGTTTTTTTTATAGAAAATGCGTATTCCAAGTCACACTAATGAATGCAAGTAGTAAAAGGCTTGAATACAGATTTTAAGACGATTTTCATTTACTTAGTTACAATTCAAGCCTATAAATTTTACAAGTGTCAACTATTTTGTAAGAGTTCGCGACATTCACCTGTTTTAGTAAGTCCGTGTCAAATGAGAGAGAACCAAGGCTGAATTATTATAGCGCACCTACAGACAGACAAATGTTACAACACTGTCGCCTCACAATACTCGTTTACTAAACTTACAATGTATAAAGCATTGATTGCTTACAATAATGCCGCGAAATCACCAGGACAAATGGACAAAAGGTAGACTGTTTCCTTCCCCATGGTCCAATCTATCTGTTGCCGAGCCAGCCTCTTTTTTAATAGTTTATGGTTTTTTACTTTTAACTTATATTTTTGAATTCTGTACTTTTTATACTATAACATATTTTCCTTTTGTTTTGTACTCTGTGTTTTCTTCCTCATGTCAAGTTGTGTTCATCAGTTTATAAATAAAAGTACATTAGAAATAAAACACTTTTTACGGATTACAGCGCGTATATTATTAATTCAGGTGTTGTTTTGGAATTATTTAGTTTGTATTTATTGGTTTTTTAGAATTCCCGACGTTTCGACACTTTTCCAGGGGCCGTGGTCACGGGAGGACGAAGTGTATATAAAAGTACATTTTAAACTAATAACTAACAACTAACTTTGACTGTTTAGAAACCCATTTTAGCTCAGTTTTACTATCTTTATACTAAAACTCATCTAAGACGTAAAATTAAATTAAAGGTGACAAATAGATAGAATAATTTGCATATTTTGTATATTGTATGGATAAATAAAGAATATTTAGATTTCATAAATGGAATTCGGCCTGGCTACTGGTGTATGCGAAGTCAAGTGTATCTCTTTGGGAAATACAACTTGTCAATTCTAAACATAGAGTCAGTTTGTTTGTATAAAAGTTAATGAATATTCACTCCCCCACTAGAAAGTAATGTCCGCATTAAACATACGGTTAGTGAACCTAACAGAATGGCGACAGAGTATGTAGATTAAGCAGAACCAAGCCTGCTAATGACTTAGAGGTAGTGATCTAACCTCCGTGGACCATATAATGGGTAGCAGCGTTTTCCGAAAAAAGATCTAAAACTTCAATCTTCAACCCTCCTGCCAAGCGTAGAGACTATGGCGATAGCGACATTCTACCACGGGAGAAGTCATCGTCTTTATAGTACTATGGTTTTTGGAGAATGAGCCTTAATTATTGGGCTGTTAATTGCTGGCTCGACGACCTCCATGGTCGAGTGGCTTTGTACACTGGTTTTCAAGGTGTCGCCATCTCTGAGGTCCCGGGTTCGATCCCCTGTTGGGTCAATTTAGAAAACGAACTTTTCTATATTGGCTCAGGTCGGTGTTTGTGATACCACCGTTGTCTCTGATTATCCATAACACAAGTGCTTTAGCTACTTACTTTGGATTTGGAGCAATGTATGTGATGTTGTCAAATATTTATTTATTTATTTATTGTTACGGTGATTATAATTATATTCTGGCTCAGCCCCCCAGCAAAGCCACCTAAACACGTTATATTCCGTGATATAGTATTTTATCAATACTCTAATGTCAAAATCCATATTCATCATCATATTATAAATAAATATTTGACAACATCACATACATTGCTCCGATTCCAAAGTAAGTAGCTAAAGCACTTGTGTTATGGAAATCGGAGACAACGGTGGTATCACAAACACCCAGACCAGAGCTAATATAGAAAAGTTCGTTTTCTAAATTGACCCAACCAGGGATCGAACCCGGGACCTCAGAGATGGCGACACCTTGAAAACCGGTGTACAAAGCCACTCGACCAAAGAGGTCGTCAAAATATATATCGTATTCCATTCATAGAAATGAAATAGGTACCTTCCTACATTTATTTCGTAATTTTACCACGATTGCATGGTACAGTCAGCGGCACGTCAGACTATACATGTTGACCTTGAGACGGTCTTTAAGCCGTACGTAATAAAAGCTGTTTTCGTAGTTCAACTGTTTAACTTACCGTGCTGTTGTGCGTACATATAGGCTAACTTTTTTAAATCCGTTATGATGGCTTCTAACCTTATCAGAAAGTGAAAGCAAACTACAGTATTGTTTGAGCTGCTTATTGTCCTGCGCAAATCGTAAATGTATAAGGTTTTGTGTGTAGTGAATAGCCTGTACCCAGAGCACGAACAGCTATCAAAAAAAAATAACGCGCGTAAAAACATTCGATAGTCATATTTTGTATGGGAAATTTGTACAGCGACATCTATCGCCGAGAAGCGAAATGATATTCGCGAAATTCGGTTGGCAGTACCCTTAGCACGAACTTCTGTCGCGAAAAAACGTGCGTAAAAGTACTCGGCAGAGTAATTTCTCTATGGAAAATTTCATTTTGCTTTTCGGCGGTAGATGGCGCTGTACAAATTTGCCATACAATTACTCCTTACGCTCTAAAAATTTCTCTATCGAATATTTTTACGCGCGTTATTTTTTCCGATAGCTGTTCGTGCTAAAGGTACAGATTTAAAAGGTCTCATTTATGTTGTTTAAGTTCATAAAAATCTAACTTAACAGGATATGTAAGGACAGCTGCACGTCAGGTCAGTTAAACTGCGAAAACAGCTTTTATTACGTAGGGCATAAAGGCGGTCTCAAGGTCCACATGTATAGTCTGAGGTGCCGCTGTGTGTACAAAAATTAATTCAAATAAGCAGACCGACCTAAAGTTTTTCCGATCAATTACGTAACTTGTAAATTGGTATCCCTTGACAGTAACCTTGTTTTCCGGTATTTGCGGAAAACGGCCGAGTTGTAAAGATAGTACCGGTTTTAGTAGGAAATGACCGGGTTTGAGGTGACCTCTTAAGGGATCTGTTTTGAGTTAAGTTTGATCGATATTCAAGACGCTTACTGAGTGAACAAAACGCTATCAACCAACGAGGAGACAAAGGTGGGAAGGTGTAACATGTCTATAAAATAAAAATTAAATAAATTACATCATATTCAATCTTAAACGTTAATATATTAAGTTTAGTCATGGAATTATTCTATTTAATCTTTATTGCTATTTTATACAAATACTAAAAAGCCATTCTCTCCTATCAAGAAAATATTAAACTTCTTTCTAATCTCCATTTAACTAAACAAAGTCGGGTAGTGTGACATTTATATCAAGTCTAATTTATTACTGACTTCTATAATATTAAGTTGTAATATTTCTAACTAACTTATCTTACTAAATAATATACTAGAAAAAATAGGACTCGCACCAGATCATGTTCTCGGACGGGAATCGAACAAGCGACCTTTGGATATCCGGTCCAATGCTCTGACCGCTGAGTCCTTTTTTTTCTAGTATATTATTTAGTATTATATAAAAATAGCATTGTGAATGCTTAAATCTCAAAATTTCAAATAACTTATCTTGTTATAGTTTTCACATTTACACTACAATTCCATCAAAATAGATTCAGCCCTAAAATTGGAGTATATTTCCGACATTCGAAGGTACCTACATAATTTTATCGTTCATCGTTAGGTTATCCTAACTAGCTGAGATCCTTCCTTTGTGTAAGTTATCAAAGACAGAGAATCCAAAATTTGTATTTGAATATACTTCGAGGAACTCGATGGCGCAGTGATTTAGCACCTGGCCCAGCGATTGTGGAGGATTGTTCACTGTTCTTCGGAAAACACGTTAAGTCGTTGGTCCCGGCTGCATTTGCAGTCGTTAACACCCACCAATCCGCATTGGGCCCGCGTGGTGGGTCATGGCCTATCCTCCTTATTCACCCATAAGGTGTGTGCCCCAGCAGTGGGGACAATAAAAATGGCTGATGGTCATAATTACACAGATATTTTTTAAACAGAAAAGTTTGTAAATTGTATTTAGACGTTTTTTCCTCTCATTGTACGTTTTACGAAAACATCCAGTACATTCATGCCAGTAGGTACATCAGGAAAAGATGAGTGGCTGATGTACTACCAGGAAGTGGAAACTGGACCGTAACGAGTTAGTCGCGGGCCAAATTAATTCATGAGTCGTTAAACCTGAGGCAGCGCGTTCACGTAATCTTAAAAGCTTTTTGTTTAAGAATAACTTGTTTGTTTTGTCTAAAGTTATAGGTGATATGCAAAGTTACAACAATTTCGACGCCCTGTGTGGTCGAATTGCCGACTCCGAAGTCCCGGGTTCGAATCCCTGCTGGGTCAATGTATCTTTGTGTTCTCCAATTCAAAATTAATTAATTGACTATTTTATTAAAGATTTGAGTGAAATTTGTTAACCAAGTTTTCCGAAAAAGACAAAAAAACTACTTTTCATTCAAATGTCCGAACAGCTCATCGAGTTGTATAAAAAGTCGTTTTTTTTCGGAATAGTCGTAGTACTTGTTGTATAAGATGTTAGTTACCTTCTACGAGGTTGTTGGTGTTCTACAAATAACCCTGTATAGTTAAACATGCAGCCAATTATATAACCGCTCCATAAACTTCTTGCACCAATTCGATTCGTAATCTAAAGATAAGAACGCATCAGAATTGCATAGCGACCGCAACCTTGCAGTTTCCAGCGGATCTCAAATAGAGCGACCTTAATGCACAAACTAAATTTTGCGAACTAAATCACAATGGCGAGATGAGCCAAAATAACTCCGTGCTGTTTATAAACTTGGAAAATGCATCGGATAAATGCAGAACAGCGTGGGATGTTGCATAAAGTTTTATTAATTTTCTCCAGAACATTAGACCGAAATCCAAAGGCGGGTTTGAGTTCCACCCGCCCGCTTACGAGTCGTCGTTTTTAGGGTTCTGTACTACAATGGTAAAAAAGAACCCTTATGGTGCGACTCAGTCTGTCTGTCCGTCTGTCACAGCTGGATAAAACGATGTCTCTACATTACATTAGTTCCACTATTGGTCAAGAGGTGGCGCTGACCTAAAACTGCAATACTATTCTACACTAATCTACACCGCAGTGTATTTATACAAGGTGTTACAAAAATACCCCTAATGCCGACTATGGTATATAGGGACCATCAAACTGATCAACTTTTACTATGGGGCCAACTCTGAAATCGCGAAAAAAAAATTTAAATCGATAATATCGAAATTTATGAAACAGCTGTTTTTTTTCGCGTTTTCAGAGTTGATCCCGTAGTAAAAGTTGTTCAGTTTGATGGTCCCTATATACCATATTCGGCATTAGGGGTATTTTTGTAACACCTTGTATATAATGGTACGGATCCCTCGGTGCGCGAGTCCGACTCGCTCTTGACCAGTTTTTTTTTAAGTAACTTTATTCACTCTTGACTACCGCAAGCAGCTGCAGCGTTGATATACCTACATGTACAAAAGTTAAATAAAAAATCCAATTACATAAATCATTGGATGATATGAGGTAATAAAGAATATTTCAAAACCACACACATAAATTGATACGCCTGAAAACATTATCTCTCTTGACAATTTGCTAAATACCTATTTCTAAAACACAACGCAAAATAAATGTAAATAAATTAGGAATACGTAACAGGAAAAAAATTTTTTCCCGTCCTGTCAACACGTATATTCTGTTACTATACTTTTTTATGCAACGATTACAAGAAATCGTCCCATTCCGTCCGGCACATGGAAACCACCATGTGTATGCGACACCTAAAGAACTATTACTTAGGCTGTCTCCAGTTTTATCATACTTAAACTATAAGATGCTTTAAAGTTATTTAGGTACCTACATAATTTGATTAAAACTTATATGGGACCAAATTGAAAGTATACCCAATCGAACAAAAAAACAATTATTAAAATCGGCTCACCAACGCCAGAGTAATCGGTGTACATGTTACCGGCCAAACCAGAATTCAAGACAAACTAGTTTTGCCTAGGCTAAACTAGATCTTCCTAAACGCGATAGGATTAACTGGTAAAGCCTAGACCGAACTAGTTTGTCCTTAGCCCGATAGGATAAACCAGTTTAGCTACAAGGAAAAACTTTAAATGCACTAGGTAGGTTAGGTTAGGTTAGTGTTTAGACCACTCGCAGCGGAGCGCGCGAAGCGAGCGAAGCTCCATAATGCTTATATCAGGATCAACTAGTTTGGCCTAGCCTAAACTGGTTTATCCTATCGGGCTTCGGACAAACTAGTTAATCCAACGCGTATAGGAAGAACTAGTTTAACCTAGGCCAAACTAGTTTGTCCTGAAAATCGGGTTTGGCCGGTAACATACATACAAAAAACAAAAAACAAAATAATACGGGCTGAATTGAGTACCTCCCTCCTTTTGAAGTCGGTAAAAAAACGAATACATTCAAATTAGCGCAATCAATAATTGTCTACTCTATAATTAAAGTTCAAGATTACACAAACAATAATTAATAAAAACCACTAAATAATATATCCTTGATACAAACAATCGCAAACAACAAAATGTTTAATTTATACAACAATATATTTTATTTGCCACATGACTTGCCAAGGTCTTAGTCTTCTTTATGTATCACACAATATATTTACGGAAACGAGTTCACGTAACTATGTATATTTTTTAAGTAAAGGAAAAACTAACCAGTAACTTGGCCAAAATACTATGATTTAACGTCAACAATAAGAGGAAAATATTTATGTAAAACCGTACCACGGTAATGTTTACTTTACTTAGAATTTACTTACTTTACTTACTTACTTACTTAAACTTACTTTGTATTTAAGAGTAAATAGAGGATCTCGGTGGCGCAGTGGTTTGCGCCTGGCCCTGCTATTGCGGAGATTAAGGCTCCTATCCACTTTTAGCTCTTTTGCGAACTACTACTACAACGAACTATATTTTACTGAGGTTATTGTTTGTAAATAAACTATTGAACCTTAGCTTAAATCTGTACATGTGAATTTTCGATACATTATGTACTTAGCGAGCAATAAATTTAATTAAAATGAGGGCGCCACTTGAGGTATATAGGGGCATATAAATATATATATATTAAGCAACTTTCGCAAGGGTCGGTCATGGGATGGGTGACCAAAAATTTATTATCTCGAGCCCCTCCGTGTTTTTTTATAGTCTCCGCTTAAAAGATATTATACAATATGGCTAATTATAGCCCAACATTATGTCCACGTAGTTTTTTATTCATTCTCTTTTGCCTTTTTGCTCGGCGGCGGACGTTCACTTTGAGTGACTTTCTTTTATCTAAGAGTTTTCCTGGTACTTACAAAATTTACTTCCGTTATGTATTTTTGTTAACATCAATAAGTTTGAGTTTAAATAAACAAGACTGGTTAAAAATTTAACTAAAACCCACGGTAGCTGGTTTAAATCCCGGAAATAGCAAATGTTTATGGTTTCGTGGAGTCATAATTGTTTATAAACTTATTAATTCATTTTGATATGGTTTTCAAATCACAACACAAGTGTTTTTTTTTAAATATTACAGAATAAATTATAAGAATTTGCCACGACCTTTTTAAAGTTTTCACAATTTTTTATTATGTTGTTGTAATGACAGTACTTACTTAGTCTAATCTTACAACAGTTTAACTTTTGGTCAAGGTCAAAAGGTTAGTTACATACTTTAACTTTAGTATTTGTTATACCCAGATAGAGGATCTCGATGGCGCAGTGGTTTAGCGCCTGGCCCGGCGGTTGCGGAGGTTAAGCAACTTTCGCAAGGGTCATCGGATGGGTGACCAAAAATGTATTATCTCGAGCTCCTCCGTGCTTTGGAAGGCACGTTAAGCCGTTGGTGGTGGGTTATGGCCTATCCTCCTTCCACCCATAAGGAAGCCCTGTGCCCCAGCAGTGGGGATATTAAAAATAGCTGATGGTCATAAAGAAACTTTGACTTTGAAAAATGTTAAAATGTCACTTTTGTAAAAATGTAATTGTGACCAAAATAAGTACTTAAGCCAAAATCCCGTATTATATCCGTCCACTACGAATAACTAAAAATAATACTTGTCACAAACGGAAACCGAATCCTTGACCTTCTGCCTCCAAAATTATATCCATGTCGGTGGATTGGCATTGAAATGTCTTCAAAGGTACTTAAAATATTCTTCATATCAAGTATTTTTTCAGTAACTATTTATTATGACCATGATCCTTAAGATATGTTGAAAACACAATTGTGTCAAAGAAAAAAAATATTTGTACCAATTACCTTTTACTTTTCAAATTTATTTTATTTTTATGTAATAAGTGATTTTACAAAAGGTGACTTAATTATTTAATCCATCCTATCCTACCAAATTTGTTATTAATTTAAAAGTAACATAATCGTAAAAAAATACACTTTTTAAAGATTATATTTTATGGTTTATCAATATTTTTATTATCAAGTCTTAAACACTTTCAAAATGTTATGAGTATTGAAATGTAAATAAAATTAAAACTGTTATAGTCAATTTAAAAAGTCTTCGGCAATTTAATTAAAAAAAATAATATGAGTTTTAAATTATTTTTTGAAATCTAACACTATCTAAGAGTCAATCTAAATCATCTTCTAATAACACTGCTTTAAAAAAAATATTATTACATAAGGATGTATTAATATGGGTGACTTCCGTTTTACGCTCACAACATCCGGTGATAAAATATTAATATCTGTATAATAAACAAAATTAATTGTGTGAAGCAATTCTGTCAACCGACGTGCTGTGGGAATCGATTAGTCAAGGTGATTCGGGGTCAAAACCAATCTACTTTCGAAATGCAAGGTCAACAATTAAAAAAAACAACAGGTTTCTCCAAAAACTTATATTTACAACTAAAAACTAACATCTTCTTGAGGGGTCGACAAATCAAAAGAAATTGCGCTGAAAATAATATTTTTGCCCCCTCTTCGTAATAAATACAATTACACATTTCTCGTATAAACCTACTACATACATACATCACAACACTTATAAATTAAGACTTACGTGTAAACAGTGATTAAGCATTATTTAGTTCCACAATTATTTTCTCTTTTGCTCGAACATGAAATGTATTTTAAAAAAGCTGTTTCACTTAATAATGCTTAATCGCAGTTTACAAGTTATAATTTTAAAAACTTAAATGGAAAACATGACATGGCGCGGCTGACTTAAATTAATTAGTGACTTATTTAGTTTGAAAAAATCATGTTGAAATGTTAGTACCGCCATACGCGAAGCGGCTCGATCGGGACGGAGCGAGCCTCTTACTTGTATAATATGAATTAAGTACATTTCCATATCGATTGCGCAAGCGCCACTCTCTCTGTTCCGCCCCGAACCTCCAGATCCGACGAGTCTACGTTCGGTACGTGGGTTTGCTCCAGTTATTTTGTGCCACAACTCACACACAGCACCGGGAAAACTCAGCCGCGACGCGCGCGCGACCACGCAATAAATACACGATTAACAATAAATAAACTCTAAATAAATTACATTTAAGACACAGTATAAATTAACATTTAAAAACACAGCTTACTTAACCTAAATGAGCTTACTCGATCACATTTCCGAGTGGTGTATCCACCCTATATAGGAAAACAATCCTTACAATCGGCTAGAACACACGCGATCACATCGCTTCCTCATCGAACGTGAAAGGCGGTTATCCAACGTGATTAGAAAGGTGTCACGGTTGCCGAGCGCTTTCTAGCGCGAGTACAGAGCGAGGTCCGAGATGCGGCGCTGGCGCGCAGCCGCATGGAAGCCGCGCGTGCCGTCGGGGACGAGCGGCGCCCGCGCCTCGAACCGTGGCGCGCACGACAGCCGCCGCCCGCACTCCGGCCCGCTGCTCAGCGAGCAACCTGACAACCGGCGGGCCAGCCAGCCCTCCCCACTGCTCGCGCTGCCCGTACTCGCCTGGGATGTCCGTCTCGACCCACACACAGACCCATACAGCGAAACCCCTGAATCCGAGCTGTGGCTGCAAGTCGACGCCCGCCGCGGCACCCACGTTTGAATCTCTTGAGGACGCGGCGCGAAATATCCGCTTGAACTCCGCCGGTAGAACGGCGCTCCATATCTGAACTCGTACTCAGGCTCGGAGCCGCTGCAGCAGGACGAATACTCGCACTCGTGGCGTCGCACCGGCGCCCGTCGGACAGGTGCTTTCCTCTTAGGCTCTCTCGGTACACCATTCAATTCATAAACCTTCATACCGTCTTCTTCCGGGCTCTGGAGCCTGAGGGCTTCCCTGGCCGCCTCAGATTCTGTAAACTCGACTAACGCACACACACAGTTCACCAAACTCGGATTCTTATTCAGAAACTGTCGAACGTCCGCTGGGACTGGGTTCCCAGGACGCAGTACGCGCACCAGAGCGATTTCGCCACAGGGGGCGAATAGACGGGATACATTTTCAACGCTCGGACGCTCGATGGGCATCCTAACAGCCACGACTGTTCGAGACGGTGTAGTTTCATCGTAAGGAGGTAACGGTTCAGTCCGACGAAGCTTCGTGCCCTGCTCGTTGATTTCCAACTTGGTAGACCGCTTCAGAGCTTCGGCGACGACTCTCCAGTCCTTCGTGAGGTGTTTCACGCGTTTAAAACTGGATATCAGCTTGAGGGAGACGTAGCCCTCTTTGTTGCGCCTCACGTGCTTCAGCAAGAAGGCGTCTTTCGTGATGTTGGCGTCAGAGAAGTAGAACTCGACTTGTGCGACGATACGCGCGGCGAGCTCCTCGTCCGGGGGCGTGTACGGCGGCTCTTGCGCGTCGGGAGCGACTTCGCAGCCGGAGTCCTTCCCTCCAGAGCCGGCGTCGGACGCGGTGTCGGACAGGTCTTGGTCGTCGGACGGCCGGCGGTCGGCGGCGATGCCCTCGTCCTCATGCGCCCCCTCCATGTTGTGTGTCATCACTGTTTCATAACACACGCGCGTCGCGGTGGCGCGATTAACACTGAGCGCGCGCGTTCTCTCGCCGCTTTTATAATGTCGGGGGGATGTGTAAAAGGTTCGGCTGTGACATTGCAGCGCAGACTCGCCGACGACGCTGCGACCACGTGGCTTGTACGGCCTCAACAGTACCTGATCACTATAGTATCTTACAGTACACACTACTACCTATTGCAGTTCCTCAATAGCCTGAAAATGTAAATATTTGAACGCAGAAATTATCAACATGGCCCTAAACTTTCCTGTTACTTCTGGGCAATCTACTTAACACAAACAAAACACGTTCGCCATGCATTGCTGTCAAACCTGAGAGTAATTTACTATCGTATGATAACAAGGAGGTCATGTACGATGTCTTTATGTAATTCTCGCACAGTTTTGCGATATAAGAAGAGCATTATTCGCGCACGCAACATGTAAAACAACAATAAAAACATGGTATCATTGTATAAAAAATATTACTTAAGTAGTTCATAAAACGGAACAAGGTACAAATTAACATGTATATTATCTTGTTTTTTTCAAAGTTTAAGGTTTTCTGTTCATGCTCAAACTGGAATATATTTGCTTTTGTTCGAAGATATAGTGATATGTTCGTTCATGCGTGGCGTGCTTAATCAATCAACCCTTTTCTGGGAAAATATGACAATGTTGTTTTTTTATAAAAAATAGCACGTAGGTAATTTGTATAACATTTCTGATCTCTTATTCATATCTTTTTGCTTATTGTAAAATTTTTACAAATTGATGATAAAAGAAACATAGTTTGCATAGTTTACCTACTTTTAAAGAATTTTAAATATAAGGGAAAGAAGATAAATAAATATATAAATATTTGACAACATCACATACATTGCTCCGATTCCAAAGTAAGTATAGCTAAAGCACTTGTGTTATGGAAATCAGAGACAACAGTGGTATCACTAACACCCAGACCTGAGCCAATATAGAAAAGTTCGTTTTCTAAATTGACCTAACCGGGGATCGAACCCGGGACCTCAGAGATGGCGACGACACCTTGAAAACCAGTATAAATGAAATGAAATGAAATTAGAGGAAATATGTCACCACTTTGGCAATAACCAAACACCATAATTTAATTAGTGGTTCTGTAAAGCTGTAGAACTCCCGTTTGTGACATTTTGAACATTTCTTGAAATTACTGAAATATGATTGTCCCCATATCTCCGACATTTTGAAAAATTTCGAAAAACTGAATCGACAAAAAATATATATAAATATAGAACCACTACCCTTAGCACGCAACAGCTATCGAAAAAAATAACGTGCGTAAAAACATTAATTATAATAAAGTGATTTAGTATGGGAAATTTGTACAGTGCCACCGCCTAAAAGTGAAATTATTTTTGACTATCTAATTTTTGTGATTTTAGCATTCACAATGCTAGTTTTATACCGCTGACCGAGTGACTCGGTAGCTCAGCGGTCAGAGCATTGGACCGGATATCCAAAGGTCGCGGGTTCAATTCCCGTCCGAGAACATGATCTGGTGCAAGTCGTAGTTTTTCTAGTATATTATTTAGTATTATATCGAGTACTTTTTTGCGCGTTTTTTTTCACGATAGATGTTCGTGCTAAGGTAGAGATCACAAAATTTTACGAGAATCGGTTGAGAAATGCGACCTGTAGAGGAGAACAGACAGACAGCCGGACAGCCGGACGGACATACGAAAGCGCTTCGCGCTCGCTCGGTCAATAAATATCAATAACATACTATAGTTTGTCTAGGTACGCATAAAGCTATAGTTTTAAAAGAGATATTTTAAACAACATAGGTAGTAAGTGAATATTATGTAAGCTGAGTTAAAAATGATTTTAAAAACTATCAAAATCAAAATTAATTCAATCTTTTTTAGGTTTTCATTTCATTTATACACTTCTAAGATTTTCGCGCGTACAGTTCATTAGAAATAAAACACTTTTTACGGATTACAGCGCGTATATTATTAATTCAGGTGTTGTTTTAGAATTATTTAGTTTGTATTTATTGGTTTTTTAGAATTCCCGACGTTTTTGTATTTAATTCTAAAAAACCAATAAATACAAACTAAATAATTCTAAAACAACACCTGAATTAATAATATACGCGTAATAAGACTGTAATCCGTAAAAAGTGTTTTATTTCTTTGATTTCATTGTTCAATATTAGAATATAATTTTTGTTTTCCACAAGGTTCTATTTGGACACCTGCTTACATATATTTCCACCTTTTTTCCACTACGTAAAAGTGTGCCAAAATTTTGTACCCCAACCCAAGTCGGAACATTGCATCGTCCCACTTGTGGGTTTTCTTTAATCCTATCAGCTGTGAATCATACGGTTACGCCCTCAATCGATATTATCTGATGGGGTGATTTGGTACTTGGTCGATTCCGCTAACCACCCACTCAAATAAGAAATACAGCGCAATTAAGTTTTTAATGTTTAATTTTTAATTTTGAGATTTAAGCATTCACAATGCTATTTTATATAATACCAAATAATATACTAGAAAAAATACGACTCGCACCAGATCATGTTCTCGGACGGGAATCGAACCCGCGACCTTTGGATATCCGGTCCAATGCTCTGACCGCTGAGCTACCGAGTCACTAGTGGGAACGTCGAATTTCTCCTAGTATATCAACTATTCTCTCTAATTGCAGCGTAAGAGTTGATATACTAGGAGAAAATCGACGTTCCCACTAGTGACTCGGTAGCTCAGCGGTCAGAGCATTGGACCGGATATCCAAAGGTCGCGGGTTCGATTCCCGTCCGAGAACATGATCTGGTGCGAGTCGTATTTTTTCTAGTATATTATTAGGTATTTTAATGTTTAAGTTTAAAATATAATAAATCCAAGATGGCGGCGATCTTTTTTTGTTTGTGGGCCAATTTCGATGAAATTCCATTTTTGGTACTTACTATTTTGACAAGAAAACAGAAATGAAATTATATTTATTTCAAATAGACAAGTATTACTTTCGAATTGTTCAATTTTTATCTTACCCATATTAGCCTACACAGGACATCAGTTTTATTTGACAAGAAGTTAGAACGGGCGCAAGAAACTTATTGTGCTTATGAGTTTTATCAAGTCAAGTCAAAATTTATTTATTCAAATGAAATCAATAATTAAGCACTTTTGAATCATCTATATTATCATACCACCCGTTCCAGATTTTTTTAACTGACACTACGGCGAGATTATTATTTTTAACCTCCGACGCAAAAAAGATGGGTGTTATAAGTTTAACGTGTCTGTGTATCTGTCTGTGGTATCGTAGCTCCCAAACAAATGAATCGATTTTGGTTTAGTTTTTTTTGTGTGAAAGATAATTTTAATTAATCTTGTTTTTCTCTACATGCGGGGAGAAAAGACGCAATCGGTGTTTCAATCTTTATGTACACGACAGCGCGTCACGTTATACAGTTAAACTGCGAAAACAGCTTTTATTACGTACGGCATAAAGACGGTCTCAAGGTCAATATGTATAGTCTGAGGTGCCGTCATGTGTACATTTCAGACGATTTCAGTTTTTATTTTTTTTTATCTGTGTTAAGCAGTGTAACCATTTTTATTATTCTTGTGATCCGTCTGATATTGTTTTTATGCTGCAGTTAAATTTTTCGTTACATTTTCCGCTCTCCATCAAAATAGTTGTTTTAATCACATTGCTAAGAGTTTATTGCCCCGAAACATTTGAAATGCTTCATATTATAATGTTTCAAGTGTCATTTAACTTTTACGTAAGGAACGATTTTGTATTTGTGACTTATTTGGACAATAACATAAATAATTGTATTAAAGGTTTCCATTCAATAAAATGCTATTCAACCATTTGCAAACTCTTTTTAGAATAAAATTACATAAGCAGTTTTTATACTACGTTACGTAGTACTAATACACTGGCCTTCGAAACTTAGTACAGCACTTTCAAAACTGTAATTTCTCTTAAACAATTTAAGTTAGAATTAAAAAAAAGGGTTTTTTCAAGAAGGTCATCGATTGTGAAGTTATTATTTAAAAAAAACTTTTTTTAGTTCTTTTTATTAAGTTTTGAAGCCAGTTCTTGTTTGGCTACGTCGTCAACGCTATGCCTGCCTCGTGATATCTCTGTACCTACGAAAATGAATCGAAACTGCAGGCATATTACATAAATTACATAAAAAAAGAATCGCTATAATCGGACGCAATTCGTCATTCAATTAACTTGATTTTTATTTTTTTTATATTTGACAACATCACATACATTGTTCCGATTCCAAAGTAAGTAGCTAAAGCACTTGTGTTATGGAAATCAGACACAACGGTGGTATCACAAACACCCAGACCTAAGCCAATATAGAAAAGTTCGTTTTCTAAATTGATCCAACTGGGGATCGAATCCGGGACCTCAGAGATGGCGACACGTTGAAAACCGGTGTACAAAGCCACTCGACCACGGAGGTCGTCTAACCTTATTCGTGAGTTTATAGTGTCACGGAGTGAGACGAACATCGTCCGCTAATTGCGATTGTTTTATGTAATAGGCCTTGTTTAAAGGTTCGCGTGAAAAGTTTGATTCAAAGATTTAAACTCTTTGGACAGAAAGTTTACTTTTTCATTCTTGCGCCCTTCTTCTTATCAGTCATAAATGTCTGAGCGGGTGGTAGGAAAATATACAACGTGTTACAAAAATAACCCTAATGCCGAATATGGTAGATAGTGACCATCAAACTGAACAACTTTTACTATGGCACCAACTCTGAAATGGCGAAAAAAAAAATCAGCTGTTTCATACAAAAATTAAAATCGAAAATATCAAAATGTATGAAACAGCTGATTTTTTTTGTTCTGTTTTATGGTTCGGTTGATGATACGGCATTAGGGGTATTTTTGTAACATGTAGATGATTCAAAAGTGCTTAATTATTAAGATAAGATTCTCTTGGCTCTCTCTCATTTATAATGTTAGTACAGATTAATGTTATGGTTACCATAATAATGTTATTATTCATTTTAAGTATGAAGTCTATAAAAGTATCGATATCCACCTTGGTGCCATATGTTGTCTGAGAGACATCCATATTTGTCCACAATGTCCAAGGCTGGGGAGTTGACCTCACGGTAGTGAGGTGACCCTAGCTACGAGTGAATCACACACTACCATAGTGTGATTCACTCACAGGGTTAAAATTCAAAATTCAAAACTCATTTATTCAGTCTAGGCTGTTACAAGCACTTGTGAATGTCAAAGAAGCTACGCCATCGGTTCGCAAACCCTAAGCGGGAGACCTTGTAACGAGAAGAACCGGCAAGAAACTCGTCAAGGGCTGCTTTTTTCTCCCTGTATATTTCATACAGAGTCGTCAAAATTTGAAAAATGAGGTCGGCATTTAGAGTGACGTCATTTTCCATTACAATAATTAACAAAGTTTACATTCAATGGGTAGGTAAAATAAATTTCAACTAGTTGAGAAATCGCTGTCTACTACTCGATAACACATAGCTAAGAAAATCATTGTATGATATGAAGAATTAGCCCAGGTGAATTAAGTCTACGACGGGGCAACATTAACTGGAAGTTACTTGACATACAAGTTAACATTAATTATTTAACAAAATGCAATTATTACAACATTGCTACAATAATAAAAATCATAGACTTTCAGGGGTCACCAAATGTTGGCCGTCAACTTATTTGTCGTATCTGCCGCTTGATATTATTATTCATTTATTGTAAGTACGACATCAATTAATAATTAATATCTTCTTAGCGGATAGATATTGAAAAGTAGCATGTATTCTTCTTCAGAATTCAAAGCATTTCTGAACTGAAAAGAGAAGCAAAAATTCTGAACTGAAAAATATTAAAATCTTAGAAGTTAACTTATAACACCCTTAAAACATACATCGTGCATAAAAATAGCCCTGATCCAGATCCATTTAACTTATTTTTAGTTTTTTTTTTTTAAGAAAGCGTAGTCTGCACACTAGCGCCGCCATTGGATTAAAAAATTAAAGTGCTTAAATAAAAATGAAATTGTAAATTATTTCTCTGTAGTGCACTCCGAAGAAGCTTTGTGGTACTTTTTATCCTTTAAACAATATTTAATTTTTTTATTTTATTGCTAATTGCGAGTTTTATTGCTAAAAGTGACCACTTTTAGCACTTTTGCGAACTACTACTACAATGAACTATAATTATTATACTGAGGTTATTGTTTGTAAATAAACTATAGAACCTTAGCTTCAATCTGTACGATACATTATGTACTTAGCGAGCAATAAATTTAATTAAAAAAACTTTTAAAAATTAAAAAGAAAAACCTCCTTCAAAAAACCTTAAAAAAATTGCTATAAAAAACAGCTTCAAAAAACAGCAGCTCTAAAAAGCAAGAAATAATATTCAAATCTGCATAATTACTATTCAAGTACCTACGCATATCTGATATTAAAAAAACGTCTTTTGAAGTCGGGTGGGGCTAAAGATAATTTCCTTTTTTAATCATAATAACATTTATCGTGGTTTCTCTTCCTCAATTTGATTTTTTAATTCTTAAAGCCCCACCCGACTTCGTAAGACGTTTTTTTAATATCAGATATGCGTAGGTACTTGAATAGTAATTATGCAGATTTGAATATTATTTCTTGCTTTTTAGAGCTGCTGTTTTTTGAAGCTGTTTTTTATAGCAATTTTTTTAAGGTTTTTTGAAGGAGGTTTTTCTTTTTAATTTTTAAAAGTTTTTTTATTTTTAACTTTTTTGTGGTAGGTATGTATAAGTAAATGTAAGCGATGATATAAATATATTTTATTCATATTTCACACATTTCAATGGTATAATACGCCTAGTAACTCAATATCCACTTTTCGCACTGTTAATTTTAGCAAGGGTCAGACATGGGGTAGGTGACCAAAGTGTATTATCTCCTCCGTGCTTCAGAAGACACGTTAAGCCGTTAGTTCCAGCTACATTTGCACATTAACACCCACCAATCCGCATTGGGCCCGCGCGGTAGGTTATGGCCCATCCTATTCATCAGCCCATAAGTAAGGCTTGTATCCCAGCCCCAGTAGTGACAATAAAAATGGCTGATGCGAAACCTTTCAATACCGTAGAGTAATCACTAATACACTATCATATTTGATTTTGAAGAGTTCTCTTGTGTATCTTCGAAGTCCAAGGTCTAATGTGAAGGAAATTTGAATGAAAACATTCTTAAAGTATCCCCTTTCTAACGAAACAAGAATCATCTAAATCGGTTTAGGTAAAAGTGTGCCAAAATTTTGTACCCCAACCCAAGTCGGAACATTGCATCGTCCCACTTGTGGGTTTTCTTTAATCCTATCAGCTGTGAATCATACGGTTACGCCCTCAATCGATATTATCTGATGGGGTGATTTGGTACTTGGTCGATTCCGCTAACCACCCACTCAAATAAGAAATACAGCGCAATTAAGTTTTTAATGTTTAATTTTTAATTTTGAGATTTAAGCATTCACAATGCTATTTTATATAATACCAAATAATATACTAGAAAAAATACGACTCGCACCAGATCATGTTCTCGGACGGGAATCGAACCCGCGACCTTTGGATATCCGGTCCAATGCTCTGACCGCTGAGCTACCGAGTCACTAGTGGGAACGTCGAATTTCTCCTAGTATATCAACTATTCTCTCTAATTGCAGCGTAAGAGTTGATATACTAGGAGAAAATCGACGTTCCCACTAGTGACTCGGTAGCTCAGCGGTCAGAGCATTGGACCGGATATCCAAAGGTCGCGGGTTCGATTCCCGTCCGAGAACATGATCTGGTGCGAGTCGTATTTTTTCTAGTATATTATTAGGTATTTTAATGTTTAAGTTTAAAATATAATAAATCCAAGATGGCGGCGATCTTTTTTTGTTTGTGGGCCAATTTCGATGAAATTCCATTTTTGGTACTTACTATTTTGACAAGAAAACAGAAATGAAATTATATTTATTTCAAATAGACAAGTATTACTTTCGAATTGTTCAATTTTTATCTTACCCATATTAGCCTACACAGGACATCAGTTTTATTTGACAAGAAGTTAGAACGGGCGCAAGAAACTTATTGTGCTTATGAGTTTTATCAAGTCAAGTCAAAATTTATTTATTCAAATGAAATCAATAATTAAGCACTTTTGAATCATCTATATTATCATACCACCCGTTCCAGATTTTTTTAACTGACACTACGGCGAGATTATTATTTTTAACCTCCGACGCAAAAAAGATGGGTGTTATAAGTTTAACGTGTCTGTGTATCTGTCTGTGGTATCGTAGCTCCCAAACAAATGAATCGATTTTGGTTTAGTTTTTTTTGTGTGAAAGATAATTTTAATTAATCTTGTTTTTCTCTACATGCGGGGAGAAAAGACGCAATCGGTGTTTCAATCTTTATGTACACGACAGCGCGTCACGTTATACAGTTAAACTGCGAAAACAGCTTTTATTACGTACGGCATAAAGACGGTCTCAAGGTCAATATGTATAGTCTGAGGTGCCGTCATGTGTACATTTCAGACGATTTCAGTTTTTATTTTTTTTTATCTGTGTTAAGCAGTGTAACCATTTTTATTATTCTTGTGATCCGTCTGATATTGTTTTTATGCTGCAGTTAAATTTTTCGTTACATTTTCCGCTCTCCATCAAAATAGTTGTTTTAATCACATTGCTAAGAGTTTATTGCCCCGAAACATTTGAAATGCTTCATATTATAATGTTTCAAGTGTCATTTAACTTTTACGTAAGGAACGATTTTGTATTTGTGACTTATTTGGACAATAACATAAATAATTGTATTAAAGGTTTCCATTCAATAAAATGCTATTCAACCATTTGCAAACTCTTTTTAGAATAAAATTACATAAGCAGTTTTTATACTACGTTACGTAGTACTAATACACTGGCCTTCGAAACTTAGTACAGCACTTTCAAAACTGTAATTTCTCTTAAACAATTTAAGTTAGAATTAAAAAAAAGGGTTTTTTCAAGAAGGTCATCGATTGTGAAGTTATTATTTAAAAAAAACTTTTTTTAGTTCTTTTTATTAAGTTTTGAAGCCAGTTCTTGTTTGGCTACGTCGTCAACGCTATGCCTGCCTCGTGATATCTCTGTACCTACGAAAATGAATCGAAACTGCAGGCATATTACATAAATTACATAAAAAAAGAATCGCTATAATCGGACGCAATTCGTCATTCAATTAACTTGATTTTTATTTTTTTTATATTTGACAACATCACATACATTGTTCCGATTCCAAAGTAAGTAGCTAAAGCACTTGTGTTATGGAAATCAGACACAACGGTGGTATCACAAACACCCAGACCTAAGCCAATATAGAAAAGTTCGATTTCTAAATTGATCCAACTGGGGATCGAATCCGGGACCTCAGAGATGGCGACACGTTGAAAACCGGTGTACAAAGCCACTCGACCACGGAGGTCGTCTAACCTTATTCGTGAGTTTATAGTGTCACGGAGTGAGACGAACATCGTCCGCTAATTGCGATTGTTTTATGTAATAGGCCTTGTTTAAAGGTTCGCGTGAAAAGTTTGATTCAAAGATTTAAACTCTTTGGACAGAAAGTTTACTTTTTCATTCTTGCGCCCTTCTTCTTATCAGTCATAAATGTCTGAGCGGGTGGTAGGAAAATATACAACGTGTTACAAAAATAACCCTAATGCCGAATATGGTAGATAGTGACCATCAAACTGAACAACTTTTACTATGGCACCAACTCTGAAATGGCGAAAAAAAAAATCAGCTGTTTCATACAAAAATTAAAATCGAAAATATCAAAATGTATGAAACAGCTGATTTTTTTTGTTCTGTTTTATGGTTCGGTTGATGATACGGCATTAGGGGTATTTTTGTAACATGTAGATGATTCAAAAGTGCTTAATTATTAAGATAAGATTCTCTTGGCTCTCTCTCATTTATAATGTTAGTACAGATTAATGTTATGGTTACCATAATAATGTTATTATTCATTTTAAGTATGAAGTCTATAAAAGTATCGATATCCACCTTGGTGCCATATGTTGTCTGAGAGACATCCATATTTGTCCACAATGTCCAAGGCTGGGGAGTTGACCTCACGGTAGTGAGGTGACCCTAGCTACGAGTGAATCACACACTACCATAGTGTGATTCACTCACAGGGTTAAAATTCAAAATTCAAAACTCATTTATTCAGTCTAGGCTGTTACAAGCACTTGTGAATGTCAAAGAAGCTACGCCATCGGTTCGCAAACCCTAAGCGGGAGACCTTGTAACGAGAAGAACCGGCAAGAAACTCGTCAAGGGCTGCTTTTTTCTCCCTGTATATTTCATACAGAGTCGTCAAAATTTGAAAAATGAGGTCGGCATTTAGAGTGACGTCATTTTCCATTACAATAATTAACAAAGTTTACATTCAATGGGTAGGTAAAATAAATTTCAACTAGTTGAGAAATCGCTGTCTACTACTCGATAACACATAGCTAAGAAAATCATTGTATGATATGAAGAATTAGCCCAGGTGAATTAAGTCTACGACGGGGCAACATTAACTGGAAGTTACTTGACATACAAGTTAACATTAATTATTTAACAAAATGCAATTATTACAACATTGCTACAATAATAAAAATCATAGACTTTCAGGGGTCACCAAATGTTGGCCGTCAACTTATTTGTCGTATCTGCCGCTTGATATTATTATTCATTTATTGTAAGTACGACATCAATTAATAATTAATATCTTCTTAGCGGATAGATATTGAAAAGTAGCATGTATTCTTCTTCAGAATTCAAAGCATTTCTGAACTGAAAAGAGAAGCAAAAATTCTGAACTGAAAAATATTAAAATCTTAGAAGTTAACTTATAACACCCTTAAAACATACATCGTGCATAAAAATAGCCCTGATCCAGATCCATTTAACTTATTTTTAGTTTTTTTTTTTTAAGAAAGCGTAGTCTGCACACTAGCGCCGCCATTGGATTAAAAAATTAAAGTGCTTAAATAAAAATGAAATTGTAAATTATTTCTCTGTAGTGCACTCCGAAGAAGCTTTGTGGTACTTTTTATCCTTTAAACAATATTTAATTTTTTTATTTTATTGCTAATTGCGAGTTTTATTGCTAAAAGTGACCACTTTTAGCACTTTTGCGAACTACTACTACAATGAACTATAATTATTATACTGAGGTTATTGTTTGTAAATAAACTATAGAACCTTAGCTTCAATCTGTACGATACATTATGTACTTAGCGAGCAATAAATTTAATTAAAAAAACTTTTAAAAATTAAAAAGAAAAACCTCCTTCAAAAAACCTTAAAAAAATTGCTATAAAAAACAGCTTCAAAAAACAGCAGCTCTAAAAAGCAAGAAATAATATTCAAATCTGCATAATTACTATTCAAGTACCTACGCATATCTGATATTAAAAAAACGTCTTTTGAAGTCGGGTGGGGCTAAAGATAATTTCCTTTTTTAATCATAATAACATTTATCGTGGTTTCTCTTCCTCAATTTGATTTTTTAATTCTTAAAGCCCCACCCGACTTCGTAAGACGTTTTTTTAATATCAGATATGCGTAGGTACTTGAATAGTAATTATGCAGATTTGAATATTATTTCTTGCTTTTTAGAGCTGCTGTTTTTTGAAGCTGTTTTTTATAGCAATTTTTTTAAGGTTTTTTGAAGGAGGTTTTTCTTTTTAATTTTTAAAAGTTTTTTTATTTTTAACTTTTTTGTGGTAGGTATGTATAAGTAAATGTAAGCGATGATATAAATATATTTTATTCATATTTCACACATTTCAATGGTATAATACGCCTAGTAACTCAATATCCACTTTTCGCACTGTTAATTTTAGCAAGGGTCAGACATGGGGTAGGTGACCAAAGTGTATTATCTCCTCCGTGCTTCAGAAGACACGTTAAGCCGTTAGTTCCAGCTACATTTGCACATTAACACCCACCAATCCGCATTGGGCCCGCGCGGTAGGTTATGGCCCATCCTATTCATCAGCCCATAAGTAAGGCTTGTATCCCAGCCCCAGTAGTGACAATAAAAATGGCTGATGCGAAACCTTTCAATACCGTAGAGTAATCACTAATACACTATCATATTTGATTTTGAAGAGTTCTCTTGTGTATCTTCGAAGTCCAAGGTCTAATGTGAAGGAAATTTGAATGAAAACATTCTTAAAGTATCCCCTTTCTAACGAAACAAGAATCATCTAAATCGGTTTATAAACAAAGAAGTTATGTCTGAAGATCCGTTAAAACTCGTGCAAAAGTTACCTAAAAAATTACAGTATTTTCAGGATTACTCAAAAACTACTGAACCGATTTAAAATTTTCAAAAAATGGGACCACCTGGGGAGCAAACCTGATAAAGTGGAGTTTGAATCTTGTCAATCGGTTCAGCCGTTTTCGAGTTATCGGTGGACATACATAAAAAAAAAAAAAAAAAAAAAAAAAAAAACAAATAAACAGTCGAACATAGAACCTCCTCCTTTTTTTGAAGTCGGTTAAAAATGAGGGCGCCACTTGAGGTATATAGGGGCCTTAATAAATAATTAATTAACTAGTTTTATAAACTAAGGGTCTGTTATACCCTTAATGTTGATTAAGTTCAAGTTAATATAATTCCATAAAAAATATGTTCCATTTTTAAATTTAACCAGAACCAGCGCCAAATCATAGATTGGGAAACAGACACCTATTATAATCAAACTGAACAACTTTTACTTCGGGACCAACTTTGAAATCGCGAAAAAAAATCTGCTGTTTCGTACAAAAATCAATTACGAAAATATAAAATTGTATGAAACAGCTGATTTTTTTTTGCGATTTCAGAGTTAGTCCCATAGTAAAAGTTATTAAGTTTGATGGTCCCTATCTACCATATTCGGCATTAGGGGTATTTTTGTAAGACGTTGTATAAGATATAAGTACTTTATGGTGCTGTTCTTTACATAAATAAATAAAAATAAAAATTAAAAACACCGAGTAAAACAGATAACATTAAGAAAAGTGCTATATTATAAAGTATAATCTTCCAAACTGCTATTTTTCAGTAGTCACCAAGTATAGTTTACGTCATGTAGTTTCGTGCACTTAACAGGCTTACAGGCGGTCACCTCGTTACAGCACAGTAATAAGATTATTGCCAAACGGACCGTTATACAGCCGTTATATAACCACACGAAAACTAATATGAATTACGGTAAAACAATTACACTCGACACTTAGAGTGATGCAACTAAAATGAAATAAAAATCTTTAATGGAACAATGTAAGCTGGTGAAGTTATAAAAGCATTAGATTTTCACACCCTAGAGGGTTAAAAAGAATTATTGTATATGAAACATTAATAATGAGTTAAACAAGTCATATTTGAGGTCTTTTTAGACCTGCTTACGGCCCTCTTAGCATGAACACCAAAACGCGATATGATATAGCGATTTATCACATTTAACTGACAAAAGACAATCAATAAGACTGTGAAGTGAGCATGTTTGTTGATATTTGTATGAAAATAACGTGGTGACCCGTTTGCTTTGTCCGCGAGTGTATGGTCAGTCAGTTAGTCGGTTCCTACTTTTATATACGTACTCCTAGATAAAAACTCCTATAAATCTCAATAAATCAGAAAAACCAAATTTTTCAGAAATAACGAAAACTATTTTTAATTAATATACTAGAATAAATACGACTCGCACGATCATATTCTCTGACGGGAATCGAACCCGCGCCTTTTCGAAGTCCGGTCTAATGCTATACCACTGAGCTACCGAGTCACTAGTGGCATCGACAAATTTCTTCTAGTATATCCCACTCTTACGCTGCAAGCCAGCGTTATTTCATCATTGTGAAGAATTACCTCGACATTCAATTGAAATATCTTTCCAGATACCTATGTATTTTGACAATTGATTTATATGACACAGCTATATAATTTTGAATAGCATTCACAATGCTATTTTTATACAACACTAAATATGATCTGGTGCGAGTTGTGTTTTTTCTAGTATATGTATTTTATTCAAAAATAGCACTGTGAATGCTAAAATCTTAAATTTGAAAATATTTTCGAGTATTTTTCTAGCAAATGCATAAATGCTGTCACCGTAAACAAACATGCAATTGAATATATTAAATATATAAATAATAAATAAATTTTTGACAACATCACATACATTGCTCCGATTAAAGCTAAAGCACTTGTGTTATAGAAATCAGAGACAACGGTGGTACCAAAAACACCCAGACCTGAGCCAATACAGAAAAGTTCATTTTCTAAATTGACCCAACCGGGGATCGAACCCGGGACCTCAGAGATGGCGACACCTTGAAAACCGGTGTACAAAGCCACTCGACCACGGAGGTCGTCAAAGTTGTCATTAACATTAGTTGCCATGTAGGCAAGCATCTGTCGTGTATTTACGGAACAAGATCACGCAATAAATAAATAGAAGAAACAGACACGCGAGAACAATTCTAATATATCATTACTTCCTCTTTGCAATTATATCGTTACCTACTTGTGGACTATTACTATGCAATTACACATAAAACAATGCCCATATTTGCAAACATTTACATTCCAATGGTACATACATTAGTTGTTTATAATTTTACTCTTTATGTTTTTATAACTTACACTTAAAATTAAATCTACAAATTAGTTTGTTGTGAACGACACAGGTATGGAGTAATGCAAAAGTGTAGGTAAGTGCAGGCTTAAAATCGGACCTAAATAGGCAAGACAAATGAACCAATATCTAATTGCAACCAACACAGTCAGCAAAAAAACTGTCGCACCCCGTCCCACATAGTAACACCCACGCGTAACAAAGCTGACATAATTCCGCTGAAATTAGGTTACATCACTAGTGTACGGCTTCCGTAAAGCTGACGCGGCGCCGAATTGCTGGCCGTTGATTTCGAAGCCTGCTCTCTGACCCGTGCTGTAAAACTGCTGATTTTTGGATTATTCCACAAGTCCCCGCTGAAAATTCCCCCTTGAGGGGGAAAAGTGGAATTTAGAACAGAAAGTCAGGAATTACCCTTTTAGCCCCCTAACTAAAAAAAAAAGTCGATTCCTTATAGATTCGCTAATATTTGACTGTTGAGTCTTCTCACTTAGTTATGACAGGGTAGATGTTTTTTATCCATGCATTATAGCCATTATAGTTCACTATAGGACGTGGACGAAGAGCTCGATGGCGCAGTGGTTTAGCGCCTGGTCAAGCAACTTTCGCAAGGGTCGGTAATAGGATGGATGACCAATTTATTATCTAGAGCTCCTCCGTGCTTCGAAAGGCACGTTAAGCCATTGGTCCCGGCTGCATTTGCAGTCGTTAACACCCACCAATCCGCATTGGGCCCGCGTGGTGGGTTATGGTCCATCCTCCTTATTCACTCGTAAGGAAGGCCTGTTCCCCAGCAGTGGGGACATTAAAAATGGCTGATGGTCTAGGACGTCGGCCTCTCCCGTGTGTTGGCGGCGGGTTGGAGGTCGCAATGTTAGCTCATTTTCATTTGAATACATCACTGTTGCCCATTTTGTGGTGAAGGTTTTAGATGTAGTTATACCCCTAAGTCATTATTTGGCTTTTGGCTACACCCCTAAGTGTTGAGGGTTGACCATCAGCCATTTTTAATGTCCCCACTGCTGGGGAACAGGCCTTCCTCATGGGTGGATAAAGAGGATGTGCCATGACCCACCACGCAAGCCCAATGCGGATTGGTGGGAGCTAACGACTGCAAATGCAGCCGGAACCAACGGCTTAACGTGCGTTCCGAAGCACGGAGGAGCTCGAGATAATAAAGTTTTGGTCACCCATCCCATGCCGAACCTGCGAAACTTGCTTAAGCTCCACAATCGCTGGGCCAGGCGTTATAACACTGCGCCACCGAGTTAAGAGTTGGTGCTATGCTAATGTAATGTTGTAGATTATTATTATATAACAATTTATTGTTCTATAGTCACTTCAAAGATTTTTATGTTTTATATTTCAATAATTATTGACTGTTGTGTAACTCAAACGGAACAAAAAACATATTATCTACGCTTACATCAAAAACCTTTTGACAAACTGCATAAATAACTGTGTAGAATCTAAGAACGAATAACATGATTTATGACTTTAATGAAATATTCATGACGATTGACAATTAAATGGTAGGCAAATTGAATAAAATTTTAATTTATATTCATTAAAACTCTTGTTTTATTCTGATTTTTATTACTGTTTGTCACTTTTGCTTTTGTGAGTATATTATGTGTTACTTGTATAATTACTTATTTTAGTATTGTTATTTATGTTGCTAAATTACAGTGCTAATGTTAACTACAAAACAACTTATTTTAATAACTTTAACATAAATAATATCATCACCTACGTAGTTTACATAAAATTATTTTAACATCTAAGATTTAGAGAACATTGAAAGTTGACTATCTATTATCGGCTCATATTTCTGAACAAAGCGAAAAGTATGCACGAATAGGTATTAATATCGATTGAGGAGCTCGAAGGCGCAGTGTTTTAAGCGCCTGGCCCTGCGATAGCGGATGTGAAGCAACTTTCGCAAGGGTCGGTCGTGGGATGGGTAACCAAAAATTTCGTATCGTAAGCTCCACCGTGCTTCGGAAGGCACGTTTAGCCGTTAGTTTTGATTGCATTTGCAGACAGTAACACCCAACAATCCGTATTGGGCCCGCGTGGTGGGTTATAGCACATTCTCCTTGTCCACCCATAAGGAACGCACAGCCCAAGCGGGGACATTAAAAATGGCTGATGTCGAGGTATCTCTAAACAAATAAATTTAATTCATTATTATTCATTTGAGTTGGAAACGAAATATTATTATACTTTTGAGCAATTTATTAACCGACAGAATACACGATAATTGTACATTTTTTTTTTTAAATAATCCTCTTTTGAACATAGTTGATTCTAAACTTCTTTACACTGTTTAATGTTGAATCTTAAGATCCTGAAAGAATATAAAAATAATCTATTAATAATTAATAAAAGCACTTAATAATGCATAATAACTTAATTAATTTTCCCGTGTTATTCGCTCACTCATTTATCTCAAAGTCAAAGTTAAAGTCAAACTTAACTTTATTCAAATAATCTAATTATTTATTAAGCACTTTTGAATCGTCTAAGTATATTATCCTATCACCTTTTCCAGATTTTTTTAACTGACAAGAAAAACGAGCGCAAGAAACTTATCAGCCTTAACAGAAATAAGTAACTATATTTACAAACTTAAATATATCGTTACCAAATACAGTACAACAGGATTACTTATGAATAACTAACATAATGATTTTTATAATTATGTTTATTGTATAGGGAGGTCAACGTAACTCCATAATTTCGAAAACAATATAAACATATTAATTAGGAATATTTTCTTTCATTTTGACCTTCGTTCATTGGATAAGCTTTACTCATTGAACGAATGACTGGGTAATTAGTTGCATGAATGATTGGTTATTCATAAATCACAAGTTGATTTGCATTATCGGAGATTCATGACATAAACGATTTGGATATGTGCCAGGAAACGTTGAAAACATAATTCATTAAGTTTTTAAATCTTATTTAAGTTAGGTAACTTATTTATTATTGGCAAAGAACCCTTTTAAAATATGAATTAATTTAGCTATGATAGCTATTCAAATTCACAAAAACTTAATGACGTTTCAAATATATTGTTTTTATAATTAATAGTAAAAAAAATCTTTATTCAAATAAACTTAATAATTAAGCACTTTTGAATCGTCTATATTTTCCTACCACCCGTTCCAGACTTTTTTAACTGACAAGAAGAACATGCGCAAGAAACTTATGGAGAACTTTAAGGAGAACAGCCTGCGGTTGGGTCTTTGGTTTTGGTTGCGGTCTTTTTATTGGAATCTTATGATTTTTCACTACCGTATAAAACGTTGATTGATAAGTAACTTTACATATCTCTTTCTCGCTGCAAATAAAAGAGACACATTGATAGGTATGCAGAAAACTGGCAAGTTGTAACATAAGGGGGCAGTCTGTGCTTAAAAACACCCGTTTTATTTTATTTCTTAATTTGAAAGTCATAGAAATGTTTCTATTATCCCCAGTCGAGATTCAAAACAACTACTTAAATGTTTTGCATTTTTCTATTTTTCATTTTAACCGATTTTAGAAATTGAAAAGGAGGAGGTTATCTATTCTTCGCATGTAAATATTTTTTTCTATGTATGTTCCCCTTTTACTCGAAGACGGCTGAGCTGTACAGTAATTTTGTATGGGAAATTTTTACAGCGCCATCTACCGCCGAAAAGCGAAATGAAATTTTCCATAGATAATTACTCTATCGAGTACCTTTTACGCGCGAGTTTTTTCTCGATAGATGTTCGTGCTATGGGTACTGATTGAAATGATTCAAACGTTACATCAGGGCCTTTTAATAACGTGACAATTTGTCAATTGTCATGACAATTTGGTTTACGTTGCGGTGTAGCTATGAGTAATTTGTTCTATTTTCAAATTGGTTGACGCATTGGATATAAAATTGTCGCGACAGGTGACAAATTGTCACGTTTATTAAATAGTGCCCAAGCTTAATCCCAAGTTGGTCTAATTTTTCGTCACTTTATTACAATTTTCTTTGACTCATGAATATTCATCACGTCACATCATAGTCAGTCAGCAATAAAAGTCGTTGAACATTTTAGTAGATTGTTATGTCTAGATTGACTGAAGATATGTAATGTTTAGACTATTATTAAACTATTCAGCGACTTATTTTGCTAACTGTACAATAATTATGCTGCCGTAAAGACACACGGAAGGTAGTAAGGTCGTTCACTGTCTGCCAATGAACGTAGTGCTAAGTGTGATTAGAAATCGATATTTCTGTTGTTTATCTATCACAATAGGAAAAACATCAATAGTGTAGTAAAGGTCTGTTTCACAGGCTCCGATTAAGTTGCAATATTAACTAACTTGAGGATAATTTCATATAAATTCTGTTTTACTTTTAAATAAACCTTTTTTTTTAGTAAGTTGCAGACTATAGATAGACCATACGAATTAAACACTTTGTCGTTTTGTCAACATTAAAATTAAGCACAAGAATACATAACTACTGATAAAAACTTCTCGTTGCAAGGTCTCCCGCTTAGGGTTTGTGAACCGATGGCGTAGCTTCTTTGACATTCACAAGTGCTTGTAACAGCCTAGACTGAATAAATGAGTTTTGAATTTTGAATTTTGAATTATATGGGACCAAATTGAAAGAGTAATCGGTGTACATACAAAAAACAAAAAAAAAACAGGTCGAATTGAGTTCCTCCCTCCTTTTAAAGTCGGTAATTAATAAAAATGAATCCCTATTTCCCTTGGTCACGGCATCACGCGTGAACGGCTGGTCCAATTTTGCTAATTCTTTTTTGTTGTGTTTGTTATTGTAAGGAGAAGGTTCTTATGAAAGAAAAAATTAAGAAAATTGCGCGGAAAATTAGAAAATTTAAGAATACTCAACCACCATATTAAATTGTTTCTAATGTAGTCTTAGCACTTTTGACAATTTAAACTTATTTAATTTTTCCTTATGGCGTTTGACATAACATTGAACTAACCGAGTAAACTGTCTTGATATACTTGGTGCCAAATGCTCCAAGCAGCATTGGAATGCGATGCACCCGATTCATTCTAATGAAAAATTAAACAAAATCTACCACTGAACTATTTAACACTTGACACTGGCAAAAATTACTTCCAAGAGGAAAGTACATTGCCATAACAAAAAAAGAAGAAGAAGAACATTGACAGAATGCGTGCTGCAAATATCGTCAAAGAGGATGTAAAAAAAATGAATATCGTTTAAAACAGATGCTTCGGTCGTAAAATGATTAATAATTTATCGTCAAATAGAACTAAATATTCATAGTTAAGACAAGACGACGTTTGTCGGGTCCGCTAGTTATTAATAAACTTTAATGCTTTCGATTACACTAATTTGAGCGCATGAAGTCTAGAAATAACAAAAGTTTTTATTTCAAAATATTTTTATAGAAGTAATAATGTAAAGCTTTTTTCCTTTTAAAAAAAATATTTTGAAATAAAAATAACAACATTTCAAAATGTGAAAACATCAAAAAGGTTTGCCCCGGGTGAGGATCGAACTCACGACCTTAAGATTATGAGACTTACGCGCTGCCTACTGCGCCACCGAGGCTATTAACGTGGTAATCGAAAATACGATACAGTAGAAGTTGCGTAATATTTAACGTTATATTAACGTTTGATGTGAGTGGTGCAGTGGTCAACATCTTCTTACTCTACCTGTACTTATAATAAGTACATTTAAAAAGTAATAGTACTTATTATAAGTCAGTTGTCTAGCACCCATATTACAAGCTTAGTTTGGGGCTAGCTAGATGGCGCTGTGTGAATTGTCCAAGCATTCATTTATTTATTATTTATAAGATATCAACATGTCACTTGTTTTTCAATGTGTATTTAATTTTGGTGTGTATTTGATTTTATATTCTTTTGATTGCCTTCGTAAATTAAAATCTATAAAATAAAATAAAAAATAAAAGAAAAAAAAACAAATAAACAGACGAAGATAGAACCTCCTCCTTTTTTTGAAGTCGGTTAAAAATTAATATACGTTTGTCCTAATATGTGCATTCCTAAACCACTCATGACGGAGGTTCGTGGGCCAAAAAATAAATAAAATAGTACTTAGGTACTTAAATAAACACATACATATAAAAAACATATCGTTGACTTGACAATCTCCTTCTTTTTTTGAAGTCGGATAAAAAATCAATGACTAAAAATCTGAAACTAATTTTTTTTTTGTAACTATTTCTCAGGAACCCTTTTCGCAACACGCTGGATAAGTGCACAGTGTTTCAGCATCTAAGTAGTGTTAACAAACACCTGCAATGTAACAATTACATAACACAATTCAGGAAGCGATACTATCTGAAACGTACAACAGAATCGATCCATTATTGCGAGAGATATCGATTCTTTTGTTCGTCGATCATCAATTAGCGATCGATTCAAATCCGATGTTACGAAGGATCGATTCACTTCTAGGTAAGTATTTCGAAATCGGTGAGAAATAAAAAAAGTACTTATACAACATGTTACAAAAATACCCCTAATGCCGAATATGGTATATAGGGACCATCAAACTGATCAACTTTTACTATGGGACCGACTCTGAAATCGCGAAAAAAAATCTGCTGTTTCATACAAAAATTAAAATCGAAAATATCAAAATGTATAAAACAGCTGAATTTTTTTTTCGCGATTTCAGAGTTGGTCCCATAGTAAAAGTTGTTCAGTTTGATGGTCCCTATCTACCATATTCGGCATTAGGGGTATATTTGTAACACGTTCTATATAGTAAAAATGCACTGCAAAACCTTTTTGATTTCACCGAGGTAGGTGTTTTTATCTTAACTTGACATCAGCCATTTTTAATGTCCCCACTGCTGGATCACAGCAGGCCTTCCTTATGGGTGGATAGGATTGGTGGGTATTAACGACTGCAAATGCAGCCGGGACCAACGGATTAACGTGCCTTCCGAAGCACAGAGAAACTCGAGATAATAAATTTTTGGTCACCCATCCATGACCGACCCTTGCGAAAATTGCTTAACCTCCGCAATCGCAGGGCCAGGCGCTAAACCACTACGCCACCGAGCTCCTCAGATATCTTAACCTACCTAACTTTAAATTATTCTTTAATAACTACTATGCCACAGAATAGATAATTATAAAGAGTATGATGTTTCAGATGCGATTTCAGTACCCTTATCACGAACAGCTGACGAAAAAAATAACGCGCATAAAAACATTTTGTATGGGAAATTTGTACAGCGCCATCTAACGCCGTAAAGCGAAATGAGATTTTCCATAGAGAATTCTTTATCGAGTACTTTTACGCGCGTTTTTGCTTGCACTTTAAATGCAGAGGTCATTTTTCAATTTTGAGGACTCTGTTTGAATTATACAGGGAGGAAAAAGTAGCCCTTGACGAGTTTCTTGCCGGTTTATTACTCCCGCAAACCAATGGCGTAGCTTTTTTGACATTCACAAGTGCTTGTAACAGCCTAGACTAAATAAATGATATTAATTTTTTGAATTGTTAACCCTTCCGAAAGTGCAACACTTCGTATTATCCTTCAAACACGTCGTATGGAACATGTAATGATTATTAAAACGTCACCTCGTTTTAAAAACCTCCTTGACAACCTTGTCATAAACTACTATTACTAAACAAAACAATATTCACTATAATACGAGGAAAGCAGCACGCCTATTACATAGAAAAGAATCGCGATAATCGGACGCAATTCGTCGAACAATTTACTCGATATTGAACCTTATTCGGGAAATAATAGTGTCTCGGAGTGGGACGACCATAGTCCGCTTATCGCGATTGTTTTTATGTAATAGGCCTGCAGATTTCCAAGTAGTTTTATCTCCCACCACTCTTCCCCAGTGCAATATGAATCAATCACAATCAGCAAATACATAAGATCATCCATTCTCAAAGTGTGCTCCGCGGATCCCACGAAGCCTCCTAGCTGTGGGGGTTCCGCAAAAATAGTGGTTAAAAGAAAAATGGATAATAAGGTGGCAGAATTAAATAAAATCGATTTAAATATTCCTAACTAAATGAGTAGTAGTGGAATAATAGTAATACTTATGAGAGCGCGACATTTCACTCAGACCCCCTAGTATGACCACCGGAACACGATATATACCGCGTGATATAACATTTAACGACCCTCCACTGTCAAATTCCATTGTCTTTTGACAGTTAATTGTGATAAATCGCTATATATCGTGTTTCGGTGCTCATGCTAAGGGGGCAGGAGCTAACAGTTTTTTTCTATTATTTTTGGGCTCCGTCAAAAATTTAGTTTTCCAAAATGATTCCGACGCAAAAAAGTTTGAGAACCGCTGCATTAGATAAATGAATACCGTTTGACATGTATTGTCAGCCGTTGTCCTAGACCCTGCGTGCGGAAGTGGCCCCGGTAATGACATAGTGCAGTAATGGCATACGGTGACATTTAGCACGGGACTCGCGCAACCTCTCGCATTCGTGACAGAACTATCTTGATCTATTGTTAAACAGAATCTGATATCAGATGTTGAGATAGAAGATCTATTTTTGCATTTTTTGGAGCATGTAACTTCTATGTTTTTTAATAAAAAAACTAATATTTAAGTAGGTACCTCTTAGGCTCTTAGATCATTATTTCCTTACTTATTATTATTGGACGACCTCTGTGGTCGAGTGGTTTGTACACCGGTTTATATCTCTGAGGTCCCGGGTTCGCTAAAAAAAAATTAGCTAAACCTTTAATATTTTTATTAATACTGATGATATTGCGTTGAAGTCTTTTTAAGTTATATTTTAAACGAAGACAAATTTTAATATCTTAAAGTTATTATACAGATTTTACATACTCGTTTTGTTACTATCTGACGACCTGACCTATCTGACGACTGACGACCTGATGCAGTGGTCAACATGCCGGTCTACCACACAAAAAGTCCTGGGTTCGATTTCCGGCCAGGCAGAAATTAAAATGATGAATTTTAATTTCTGCCTTAATTAAACTAAACGACAGGCTAAAAGCTCTTGTTTAAGCGATAAAAAGTACCACAAAGCTTCTTCGGAGTGCGCTACAGATAATTCACAATTTCGTCTTTATTTAAGCTGAATGGAACTTATGGCTGAATATTAAGTCCTTACCTATGAAATTGGTGTTTTTTCTCACACATAGAGAACCTCATAACCAGGCGCGGATCCACCGTTGTGGGCACTATGGGCATGCCCACAAGCCTAATTTAGTCTCTCCTGGTGCATCTCACTTGCTTGTCATACTATACTTACGACTCCTGAGACAGCGTCAAGATACCTATTTACCTAGTTCTGTCAATATTGGCTTGAAATTGGTTTGGTATTTAATCGAAACTGTTTGACTATTTAATTGGTCGAAATCGGGTCTGACTTCCTTCAATGATGTTTTCCATTGCTAAGACCAAAGTCCTGATGCGCGGAAAAAAGGAAATAATTACATTCAAAAGTCGTTCATGAGTCATTATTGTTCATGAGCGATTTCGCTCCGACTCGCACTTGGCCGATTTTCGGGTGGCCGTAACCACAACCTTTTTTGAAGGCTGGATCCGCGAACTCATAACTTCTGTGGTTTAAAATAATTAACAATTGCTGGATATTACTTCAAATTATGACCATAGCCGTCAACTATCAGCATCATGAAAGTCTATTTATTTTGTTTTCTTAGCATTAAAAAAATACCTTGGAAGTGACTCCTATTTGTTACAATAGCGTTCACAGTTAAATAAATTATGAAAATACTAGTATGGAAAATGTAATTTGTTTTTATATTTTCCAAATATTTCGAAAAACTGAACCGACAAAAAATTCCATATAATTATCGATTCTGCTCACGAAATTTCACGAGAATCGGATAAGAAATGCGAGCTGTAGAGGAGAACAGACGGACAGCCGGACAGACATAAGAAATCATTTTTGCCCAAGCTGAATCGTAGACGGTTCGTTCGCGCATCGCACTCGCTCGGAAGCATCGCTCACTAGTGATAGAATATTGTTATGAATCATCAAAGAAATAGTTCCTTCGAACTTTTCCCCAAACTAGTCAACAATCGCAAAATAAATATTTCCTCAACTATTTCCTTGGTAAACAAAATTGACATGTTTCCCTTCATCCCATTAAAAGGTCTTTTCCTTGCACTTGTTGATTTTTAATCGAAAACATTTAGCGGAGTGGCAACAAAATTTACAAACTTATATTTGACGTTACAAAACTGGACGTGGTTTACAAAAGTTACATATATATAAGGGTTATATTCATGTGTTTTTTATTTCTTGGATGGTTTTAATACGTGAATGGCATTGCCAATATATACCAATGTCGAGAGCGGAAGGAAATAAGGTCAAACGACATACACACAATAACGTGTTTAAATGTTTTCAACATGGCAACATTGCGAATATCGTAATTATTATGTTTAACATGATTAATGGCATTATGTTGTATTGACATTGATTTTCGTAAGAAAATAAATTGTTATTTGTTTTAAAATTGATAAGATTTTAATTTTAAATGTTTTAAATGACAAGACGAATTAATCGACGTTCTTGACAATTGCTATTTTGCTATTCGTGGTTCTACACAATATGGATTCCACACAACTGCCATTCATCACTGTTCAGTACTCCTAGAACGAACATCTATCGAGAAAAAAAACTCGCGTAAAAGTACTTTTCATTTCGCTTTTCGACGTTAGATGGCGCTATACTTTTCCATACAAAATTACCCTATCGAATTATTTTACGCGCGTTTTTCTTCTCGATAGTTGTTCGTGCTAGGGGTACTGAGTCCAAACCACACAGGTTGCATACCAGACATATATGCAACCTCTAAACGATTATCTGAAAGACCGAAATGCGTGGAAAAGATGTAACACAATAACTTGCTAGTGGTAACGATATATTTAAGTCTGTAAATATCGTTACTTATTTCTGTTAAAGCTGATAAGTCTTGCGCCTGTTCTTCTTGTCAGTTAAAAAAATCTGGAACGGGTAGTAGGAAAATATAGACGATTCAAAAGCGCTTAATTACTAAGTTTATTTGAATAAAGCTATTTTTTACTTTTACTTTACGTTTCTCTTCATAAGTAATCTTTCTTTTTTATAGACGCACGAAATTATATTGATTTTTAAGGCACAATGTAAATACGTTTTCAAAATTATATATATTTTTATCGCAGTTGTTGTTTTTATTCATGTATCACCGAGTACAGCATTGAGCTGTACAATGATACTCTCTACTCCACAGTTTTAAATTTCACAAAACGCGTATCTTCTCATTCGCGATTCTACTAAATAGTTTAAGTATTATTTGTGTAGTGGCGTCTGCCTGTCGATTCTGTAACCAAACTCGAACCTCACTTCGAATCTCACTTCACTGCGCGGGAATTTTATACTATAAATGAGATAATAATATAAGCTGTTTTTATTACAAAATATTTTAGATAGCTGCGGTAGCTACCTAAAACCTTTTGCAATCAGTAAAGTAGCTTATATTCAGCTAATTTCTAATAACAAATTCACGTGAAGTGAAATGAGTTTCGAAGTGAGATGCGAGTTTGGTTACAGAATCGCTCCCCTGTTCATGCATTTTAAAATATTTTGTTAAACTGTCGCATTTATCTCTTATGTAAGGTAATTTTGAACTTTTAACTTTATTTGTCTGTTTTTAATAAGTTGTGTTCTACATGCTAAATGTAGGGCACAATTGCATTATTTTATCAAACTTTACCTTAATTAAGTTGTCGTATTAACAAAATACGATTATTCTGAAAATGTCTAGGTCACAAAATTGGGTCGAGAATTAAAACTAGTTAAGTTACAGTATGTAGATTATGTTATGTTAAGTAGAGCTCAACCCGGCTACGGCTACGGACGGTTGACCTCGGAAATGTCAACGACTCGTTATAGTGACATGTAATTAGTTTTTAATCTATCAAATTTAAAAAAAAAAATCGTGTATTAACTATAATTATTGTTTTGTTTATATCGCAGGCAATAATAATATGCGCTAAGTCACACTTCCAATGACTTACGGCCTTACCACAAAAAAGTTTAAAACACTGTTTAATTTGGACACTGTTTAAATGTGATGCCGTCTCATTCAAACAATATTGTCAAAAAAGTGACAGCATCATATTTAAACAGTGTCTAAGTTAAACACTTGTTGAACAGTGTTTTAAAATCTTTTGTGGTAAGGCCGTTTAGCTATGTCTCGTTTAGGGCCAATACGCACTGGCGACTGGTCGCCGGGTGATTCGGTCTCCCGGCGACCAAAAATATGGGTGACTAGGCTGGCAACCAAGCGAGCGAATTGAATATGGGTAGTGTTTCTTGTACAATCGTGCAGAGAAGTTGCAATAGTATTGTTACTCATTATAGAGAAACAAATAAGGATAAATAAAGGCACGTTCTTTGTTGCAAAAACAGAAAAATCGTCTGTGAGTCGCCACTGCGCGGCTTGTCGACCGGGTGTCCAAGTACGTACTTGACATCAGCCATTTTTAATGCTGGGGCACATGCCATCCTTATGGGTGGATATCGAGGGTGGACCATAACCCACTACGCAGGCCCAATGCTAATTGGTGGGTTTTAACGACTGCAAATGCAGCTGAGACCAACGATTTAACGTGCCTTCAGAAGCACGGAGGAACTCGAGATGACCGACCCTTGCGAAAGTTGCTTAACCTCCAACCAATCGTAGGGCCAGGGGCTAAACCACTGCGCCACCGAGCTCCTCAAGTACGTACATAGGTATATTTAAACTAGTAGAACGTACAGTCACCGTTGACTGGTCGCCCGGCGACCTGTCAACAGTGCGTATTGGGTCTTAAAGCATCGACACCGAACCAAAAGTACAAGATTCTAGAGCCGTCGTTGCAACTTTAATCCCGCATAAGTATTTTGTTAATCGTATCCGTAGCACAAACAGCTATCGAAAAAAAATAGGCGCGTAAAAACATTAGATACAGTAATTTTGTACAGGAAATTTGTACAACTCCATCTATGGCCGAAAAGCGAAACGAGATTTCCCATAGAGAATTACTTTATCAACTACTTTTACGCACTTTTTTTTCTCGTTCGTACAGGTACAGATAGAAAATGATTATAAAGTTCTAGGGTTACAGAGTAGGCGGCCCTGGAATCTTTCTTTACTAAATATCCTTGATTAATCTCAAGTTTCGCCACCGGTGGTCTAACCAATAAACCACAGACGTTTTAATTATTCAAACTAAGTAACTTACAAATAACTTAGCTAATTAATCTCGAAGAACCTTCGCTTGATTGGCAGTTATTTAGCTGTCTGCTCGCCATAGTAGATAAATTATAACTTGATGGAGCTTTTAGCGATGACTGAGGATGCTACTTAAAGCAATTTCGTGGTCATTGAGGAGCTTAATAAAAAATAGCAAAGGTCGTTAGCTCAATAGTCAGTGGAAGCAGTATCGGGTCTTGATTTCAATAATTTAATTTAAACAACTTTTAAACTCACTTTCTTTCAAATTAAAAAACTGAAAAAAATATGTAGGTACAAATAGAATTGAGAGGAATATTAGTCAGGGCTGCCAAAACTAGTGTTAACAAATTTTTTTAGCTTGCTATCGTAGACAATGTTTTTATTATTATCAGCAATACCCCTAAAGTCTAATTAAAAAATATTGAAAATCTGTTCAGGTATTTAGAAGTTATGGTGGAATAAAGATATTCACATACATACAAAAATACATGAACCCTGAACACAATACACTCTTATTTTTTGGGCAGTCGTGTAATAAAAAAACTGTTTCAATAAAATGGGATAGAGCCAGCGTTAGCAATTATTTTATAACAAATGATATTGATGTGGGATACGACCTCTTCTAGAAGGTGAACTTAGAAAAAAACTGGAGAAATTAAGGGCTGCCATTGTTGTTGTAAAAAAAGTTTCCAGGCAAAATAAATAAAGAAGAGACCCAAGTGAAGTTAGCGCTGCGAAGCACGGAACCCAAACGCCCGCGGCGGCGTGTCACTCCTCAATGCCGCGCTAATAAGGTCAAGATCCCACATGCTTTACTCGCACTTTTAGCGGGGCGTGCGTGGGACAAGATGGAGACTTACCGCTTTTTTATCAAACTCTTTTCACACTTTTAAAATAAATAAATTTGAAAAAAGTTATTTAGCAGATTCTCAATAAGCATGGTATGTCATCCTGATAGAATGCGATTACGTGTTATTATTACTCGTTACGATTACATAATAACGTCAAAAAATTGTGAAAGTTCTTATTTTTATAATATTTTATAGGTAATAACAAAAACATCAAGTGAAATAAAATGGAAAAATCGAAACTAAGTTCTCTCTTTTCATAAATTATGTTGTTGAGAGTCGAAACAACGCAGGTTGCATACCAGAAAGGTATGCAATGTATGGTCTTTAGAACCGAATACAGTATTGAGCTGTATTGTTGTATTTCAGTTGCATTCAGATAGAATTTAAAGAGTCAGAATGGATTAGTAAATGTATAGGGATTTGTATGTAAAACTCATTTAAATTAATTCAGTTTAACTTAAAACCTATTTCAGTTTAAGAATACCTAGGTTTTTTTGTTAAAAATAAAAATGTAAATCATTTTTTTTTCATATTATATATTTTTTTATATTTGAAACATCACATACATTGCTCCGATTCCAAAGTAAGTAGCTAAAGCACTTGTGTGGAAATCAGAGACAATGGTGGTATCACAAACACCCAGACCAGAGCCAATATAGAAAAGTTCGTTTTCTAAATTGACCATGTGCATCTGAACTGAGGGCCCATTCTTTAAATCGTGACGAATCAAACTGAGACTTATAGGGGATTTAGTTAAAAATTCTAAAAACTGAGAGCATAGGTTCCAAAATTTCTAAAACGTGAATTAAAACTTTTATATCCGAATGTGTTGGGCCTTCAATCCAGACGGTTGCAATAAGAGGCATATCTTAGATCTCACAAAGTACCATCTCTGTGATAATAATTATCATTTTAGAATTTACTTAAGAATTTCTAACATCGTTACAGAAATTTTCAACTCGCTAGAAGATGGCATAACAGATCTAAGGCTGTTTAGCTTGGGCCCTCAGTTCAAACATATCTGAACTGAGGGCCCAAAATAGAATCTTCAAAATATTAGTTTTAACTGAAGAAATACAATAAAATTACGTTTTTATCATAAAGTCTAACACCTCAGTGAATTTCTAAAAATGAAATATTCTTTAAAAAGTTATTGGTTTATTAGGTAAGTGAAAACTAAATTTATTAAAACGTCTGAACTGAGGGCCCAACGTTTTCGGCTATATTGACTTGGCTAAAACTTATAGAATAATGAAAATTACACCAAGTTCTTTAAGAAATTCTTTATAAAAATTGTTATATCGTTCGTTGTTCTTAATACCATACTTTAAGAAAAAATGCATTTTCATTTTTATACGATCAAAAATTTGTAGGGTAGATATGATTTCAAAATATTTTTAGGACTGACCTACATCTTACCTCATAGTATCTTTTAAGTGAATTGTTTCCCAATATTACCACACATTATTCCCACTATCTAGTTTTTATTATTTTTATTTTTGAAACGTAAATTAAAATTATTTTCAAACGTTGATTTCAATATTTCGTAATTTTCTCGTCAGTTTCAACAGACTACTAAATTAACAAGTTCGTTAGTAGTCTGTGTCATCTTCTCAAAATTTTCTTAATAAAAGGAAGGCAAGGCTCGCGCCTAGGAAGGTTGCTCCGAATCCTTCTGGGTGAGAGTGTAAAAAAAATCTATATCCATATAGCCACATTGATATCTACACGAACTCGGTTCTAATATTTTGCGCTATGTAAGGTATATAAAGGAACAGTGCTTAACGAGAAATGATATTGCTTTCCCCCTCAAAACGCTATTTATTGTAATAAATATAAAATACCTTTGATTCTATTTAATTTTATCATGGCAATAATAGTAATTATTTACTATGAGCAATATTATTATTCTCGAGCTCGAGAGAGCTTTGTCTACGGAAGAGAACGCTTGGGTGTCTCTTTAGCTTAGAACGAATTAAAAAAATAACAACCATGTTAGAACTACCTATATAATTTCAAATAATTCTCTATAATTTCGACGTTTATTGACGTTGAAATAAAAATATTACATTTTGAAATTCATATTTTGTATTAAAATTCAGTAAAAGGTTGTACAATTCTGAAAGCGAGTCCCACTGCTAAACTGTGCTCAGAGTCGATAATCAAAGATCGAGACAAAACGTAGTGATAAGGTACATTATCTTTGATCGAGACGACAAGTGTATGATAAGACTCATAGACAAGAGTCTCGTTTGTTCATGCTACGCGTGCTGGAGTAAGTGATGACCTCAGCGGCGGTATCGGCTAAAAGCATTGAAGTTCATGTTAACTGTGTTTTGACAGATATATGTAATACATTGCTACTTTTCTTTGGTAAGTTTTTATTTGTGCCAAAACAAAGTAGCAATGTATCACATACATCAGTCAAAACACAGTTAACATGAACTTCAATGTTTTTAGCCGATAGAGCCCTAGGTCTGGGTGTTTGTAATACCACCGTTGTCTCTGATTTTCATAACACAAGTTAGGAAACTACTTACTTGTTCTGTGATGAAGGCGTCGCCTTCTAGTCTACAAACTAGATTGTGACTGTGGGCTCTCTTACTTCGGATAAACAAAGAGAAGTATAGGGACGCGCGTTAAAGAACATGTAGCTGACATGAAGCATAGGCGCGATAACAAGTCTGCAGTGTGTGAACATGCATCAAAGGGACCCAACCATTACATTAGATTTGATAAACCACAAATACTTGCTAAAGAACAAAGATTCATTCCCAGAATGCTACGCGAAACTATTGAAATCAATAAATATCCAAATTTCAATAGAGATGATGGTTGGAGAGTACCACCAGCATGGGATCCCATTATTCATCAACTAAAATCCCATCTCAAATCACACACTGCAGGACCTAAAGATATAGTTAGTTCGTTTTGTAGATAGGGATCAAAAGGGAGGTCGACACAACCTCTCTGAGTTTTCTTCCGCCAGTTTTTTCTCTCAGAGGCCTCCCAATTTGTGAACTGGTAGTAGATTCAGTAGCTAGATCTTGTTTTCTAATTAATTTTATTCAATTTAACTCAGTAATAATGATTAATATCAGAACGCAGCTATAAAATAATTTAATAAACTTGAATACATTTTTATAAAATTTTCGAGCGGGTAATTTCATAAAAATATGAGCAGCCTTTTTGCTTTAGACCTCCCGTGACCACGGCCCCTGGAAAGGTGTCGAAACGTCGGGAATTCTAAAAACCAATAAATACAAACTAAATAATTCGAAAACAACACCTGAATTAATAATATACGCGCTGTAATCCGTAAAAAGTGTTTTATTTCTAAAAAACACTCATGTTGGGGTCTATCGTCTCTCCTGTTGGAAAGGCCGCCATTTTTAATTTGACTTTTTATTTTAGTTGAACCTGCCGAAAATATAGATTTCTCTGGATTTTTTTTAGTTTTTCTCACATATCTAAAAAATACTGCTTTCAAACAATACCAAATTCAAATGAAATCCGATTGAATTTATCATATAAAAACCTTTCCGAAATTAGCTTCTTTGTATGGAAAATTAAATTTACTATTTTATTGTCCTGACCTATATTTACTGAAAATAAATATAGGTCAAATAAAAAAGTTTTATTTTCTTTATTAGATTCCGATTGATCTTTATTTTTTTTGTATTTTTATATTTTGTACATACTTACCTACATTAAATAACATTATGGACACTCTACAAATTTTGCTCATACAAATAATTTAAAATGCATTTTCTTTTAAAGTACTGTTTTAAGAACAACGAACGATATATCAATTTTTTATAAAGAATTTCTTAAAGAACTTGGTGTAATTTTCATTATTCTATAAGTTTTAGCCAAGTCAATATAGCCGAAAACGTTGGGCCCTCAGTTCAGACGTTTTAATAAAATTAGTTTTCACTTACCTAATAAACCAATTACTTTATAACGAATATTTCATTTTTAGAAATTCACTGAGGTGTTAGACTTTATGATAAAAAGTAATTTTATTGTATTTCTTCAGTTAAAACTAATATTTTGAAGATTCTATTTTGGGCCCTCAGTTCAGATATGTTTGAACTGAGGGCCCAAGCTAAACAGCCTTAGATCTGTTATGCCATCTTCTAGCGAGTTGAAAATTTCTGTAACGATGTTAGAAATTCTTAAGTAAATTCTAAAATGAAAATTATTAACACAGAGATGGTACTTTGTGAGATCTAAGATATGCCTCTTATTGCAACCGTCTGGATTGAGGGCCCAACACATTCGGTTATAAAAGTTTTAATTCACGTTTTAGAAATTTTGGAACCTATGCTCTCAGTTTTTAGAATTTTTAACTAAATCTCCTATAAGTCTCAGTTTGATTCGTCACGATTTAAAAAATGGGCCCTCAGTTCAGATGCACATAATTGACCCAACCGGGGAGATGGCGACATCTTGAAAACCGGTGTACAAAGCCACTCCACCACGGAGGTCGTTAAAATCGGTTCCGCTTATAACTTTCACCGCTGCATCAATACACGACTGCAAGTGATCATGTGTTTAAAAATATATGTAATATTGTATTACCTCGCCATTTCTCACGAATCAATTGATATTTAAAACGATTGATTACTCTTCATAATTAAATACACATTCAATCGGACTGTCTCACTAATAGGCGGTACGTTTCATTGAAGTTTGTTTAGTTCATTTTTATAAATAACTAGAGTACCCTACAGACGTTGTCCTGTCTTATGGCCCCTATATGCCACTTTTAGCACTTTTGCGAACTACTACTGTAGTAGTTCGTTGTAACGAACAAAATTTTACAGAGGTTATTAATTGTAAATATACTATAGAACCTTAGCTTTAATCTGTACATGTGAATTTTCGATACATTATGTACTCAGCGAGCAATAAATTTTATTAAAATGAGGGCGCCACTTGAGGTATATAGGAGCCTTAGCTAAAGCATCTGTTTTAAACGATATTCATTTTTTTACATCCTCTTTGACGATATTTGCAGCACGCATTCTGTCAATGTTATGTCAAACGCTATAAGCTTACATTAAAAAAGTTTGGATTGTCAAAAGCACTAAGGTTACATTAGAAATAATTCAATATGGTGGTTAAGTATTCTTAAATTCCGCGCAATTTTCTTATTTCAAATACCTGGCTGAAATCAACAGGCTTTTGTAATCTCGCCTCTAGGACATAAGTCGCTTTTTACGAAATCTCTAAAAATGCTATCACACATATTCTGTCGGATCCCACAATGACATGAGCATCGCTTACATTAGATAATTCCATAGACTTAGAAAAAATTTCGCTGTGTTCTATTTCTATGGATAATTCCAATGTTTGTCTAGCGTTTATGTGGGTGCAAAAACAACAATATTCAAATAGTTATTACCTCCACACTACATAGAAAACACCATCTGTATTAAACGTACTTTGCTTGAAAATAGTTTTTTACACAGAGCCTTGTAAAAAACAACCATTTATACAACAATCGATTCAATTTGATTTTACAAAAGTCAATATTATTTGAGCACACAGACTACGCAAATATGCGCAAAAGTGTTTTTGTTCGCAACAAGGTATGTGTGGTGTTGTGCAAGTTGCAAGTAGCGAGCAAACAATGTGTTACTGCTTCTTCGCAGAACATTGTATGACTTGGGCAAGCAACATAGGATAACATGAATATAACTATAACTCATATACAGTTACAATAATAAATATTTGACAACATCACATACATTGCTCCGATTCCAAAGTAAGTAGCTAAAGCACTTGTGTTATGGAAATCAGAGACAACGGTGGTATCACAAACACCCAGACATTAGCCAATACTTATATAAAAGTTCGTTTTCTAAAATGACCCAACCGGGGATCGAACCCACTTAACACCAGAGCCGCTCAACCACGGACGTCGTCAGTATGTTCAGAAGCTCGGTGGTGCATAGGTTAAGCGCCTTAGTCCTGCGAATGCGGCGGTTAAGCAACTTTCGCAAGGGTCGGTCATGGGATGGGTGACCAAAAATTTACTATCTCGAGTTCCACCGTGCTTCGGAAGGCATGTGAAGCCGTTGGTCTCGGCTGCATTTGCAGTCGTTAACACTCACTAATCCGCATTGGGCCCGCGTGGTGGGTTATGGCCCGTCCTCTTTATTCACCCATAAGGAAGGCCTGTGACCCAGCAGTGGGGGAAATTAAAAATGGAAGTTCAAAAAGTTCTTGTTTCCGAATCGTTAATTTTATTTACCAGTATTCATATTTCTTCATTATTTCTAACCGTATTCTTCAATTAGTTTAGCAACCAAAAAGCAACCTTGAAACCGGCAAAATTAATGAACCCGAAGTGTTATTTTATCAGCAAGAATATCTTCACCTTTCGCATATCCAAACAAAGTACATTATGTTTATAAGATAAACAATAACATGTGTAAACGATGACAAATAGCAGACATTTTGTTGTAACTCCTTATCTAGACATTGATTGACGAAACGACCTTCGACCAGATTTTATCGAATAATATTTTTTACGCCAATCCTGGGTTGCCAGGCCAGATGGTTGGGATTGCCCCAGAGCGTAAGTATGTATCCCAGGTCCCACAATATCCCGGAATGTTAGAGACTAGAGAAGCGCACCAGTTTTTCATAAAGTTTTTCTGTTTTTTTTTTCACTCTGTAGCATGAAAGCTTGTATTGACGAAAAATGTAAAGTCATTGAAGAAAACAGTCAGTGCCGCCGTTAGAGGGACTGACACCCTGGGCAAGAATATTTTGGCGCCCACTTAAAGAAATCAAAATCGAGTATTAATTTTTTTCTGAACCAATGTGAACGTGTATTAAGAATTCTATATTCCATCTTCCATCGAACGCTTAGCTATCCCCACCATCCACCTCGCGTTCTAGTTTGGTGGGGGAAGTATCCCACCTCCACTAATCGCCCCCCCAAATTTGGCGCCCTGGGCCGTCGCCCCATCGCGCCCCCCCCTAACGCCGGCACTGAACAGTACTCTTACAATCACTTGTAAATATGAAAATAAAACTTTATATTCGATTAAAATGCATATAATGGTAGTAACACACCTACCGTCAAAGCTTTATGCCACGGTTTTATCATTTAATAAATAAATTTAATAAATTATTCGGGATATACCGATGGCTGGCGGACAGCGACCGTCCTCGCACGCAGTCACTACGCAGTTTAGTGGCCACAGACCGGGGCAAGTACCGGCAGTTTAACAGGTTCAAGGTCAGTATGAGGTAGATTAAAGATAGGAATAGATAGAATTAGGGATACAAAGAGTGGGTCATATAGGAGGTGATATAGACAGAAAAAAGACAATTTCACACCGCACCATCTAGCCCCAAACTAAGCAAAGCTTGTAATTTGGGTCTAGCACCCTTTACCTGCCCCCTGATTATGTAACTTTGTTGCAATCAACTCTGATAGATATCGCAGTAACATTGCTGCTTTAGTGATAACCAATGTGACAACTATCTTACTTAAAGCAGCAATGTAACTGCGGTTTCAATCAATTTCAATCAAGAATTGTTAGCAAGAGTTACGTAATCAAGGGGCGGCTAACAACAAACATTTTTCCCACAAAATGTAATTACTGACATTCCTTGTTCTTCCCGCGTAGTCTTGGAATACTCATTTTTTTATTTTATAGTACTAATTGTATTCCACCAAACTATCATCCAAACTTAACTTAAAGCAAGGTCGCCATGGTAAAAGTTGTCGGAAAAAAAACACGTAATATACAAAAGACAAGGTCCCATTATGTGATGCAATATTTTTGGGAATGGATGCAGGTTTTCCTCGTGGGTTTACCATCGACCACAGAGATCAAAATCTGAATGAAACCTTCGGTTATTGTGTTGAGAAACATTTTCTTTGAATTTAATACAAATTGAGGACCTCCCACGGATTTGTCTTTTTGACCCAATGAGATGAGAATATAAAAAAAAAATCTTACATCATTACTAGACTAGAAACTTGAATAGTCAAATACCGAGGCAGATAGTATTTCATAGTCTGGGCCCTATTTATAAATAACGTAACAATTTTTCAATTATCATGACAATTTAGTTTACATTGCGGTGTAGCTATGAATAGTTTATTCTATTTTCAAATCGGTTGACGCAATGAATATAAATAAATATAAATAGAATAAATAAATAAAATAAAATAAATATTTGACAACATCACATACATTGCTCCAAGTCCAAAGTAAGTAGTGTGTTATGGAAATCAGAGACAACGGTGGTATCACAAATACCCAGACCTGAGCCAATATAGAAAAGATCGTTTTCTAAATTGACCCAATCGGAGATCAAACCCGGGACCTCAGAGATGGCGACACCTTGAAAACTAGTGTACAAAGCCGCTCGACCACGGAGGTCGTCAAAAAATTGCCATGACAGGTGACAAATTGTCACGTTTATTGAGACAAAATGCATCACGGATATGTGTGCTGCGACACAGTTTTTTAGTTTTGCAGTTATTAACTTAGGTACAATACTAAGTGTATCAATGTAACTTGTTCCAAATAAACTGTTATTATTATTATACACTGTAAGTATACAAAACAAATCGTGTGTAAAAGTTTACAAAGTTTTAAATTTTCATATTTTCCCCTTACACGCGTAACTTCAAAGTATAAGAATTTGATGTATTTATTTTGGATGAAATATTCATCTGAAAGCTAAATGTAGGCCTAAATATATTATAGATCTTTGAATGCAAACAAAATGTTTATTTTATAATCATACTTTTCTTCATATTACTTAATTGTATACTTAATTACTTAATTTTATTTACATAATTTTTTTAGAAATTAAAAAAGGCGCATCCCTAACATATCATAAATCACACTTTGTTAAAATTATCTAACTTTTATAACCTAAAATTATACATAAGAATTTTAATGTGAATATTATAATTGCATTTAACTATAACTGCTTCATAACTCATGTAACACTGATCGAAACTGGCCCTAAGCGGATAATTTGCAGTCGTATTTTCGGCAATGGCGAACTCCTTGAAAACGCTGCGTTACTTGAACAAGTGTCAAGTCACGATTATGTATATGGTCCAAGTAAACGTTTGGGCCGGGCCGAGTAAGGAAAAATAGCGGGACAGGTGTGAAATCTCATGTAGAATTTCCTTGTTTTTAGATTTTTTATTTGATTTTTGCATTGCATTTCTCGACGTTTCATAACCTTTGTTGTCGTTAATAAAACGGTGATGCGCTATTGTTTATGTTTCTATTAGAGAAAATTGAGAAATGTGTTATTTCTTTATTTTATAGTTTGGTACACAGACATAGAAAAGTTATCATTTAATCGAGTATATTGAATTTAAAAAAAATCTAAACTGTTATCCAATAAAAAATAAAGTGTACACAGCATGGATATTAATAGAATTTACAAAAAGTTGACAATAAGAAACATGCAAAGAGCAAGACAAAAAAAACAGACATTAAACTAAAAATAAAATTAAAAATTAAACAAATTAAATTAAAATTATAAAGTTAAATAAAAAAAAAATGTTAAGAGTAAAAGTTAATTTTCAAATTCATTATAATAAATAAAAAGACATAGGAAAACAATTATTGTAAAAAGAAAATGTAAAAATGAAATTTAAAATCCTTAAAAACATAAATTAAAAAAAATTGTAATAATTAATACTTGTATTAAAAAATAATTATCTACACACAAAAAAAAAATACTAAAATAAACACATATAACTTATGGATTTTGGGAACCGGGCCCGAACCATCATCATCTAGCTATTATTACACTGTGTAATGTAGCACAAGCATCTGTCGAGAACAAAAACGGGCGAAAAAAATCTATAGCGTAATAATCATAGACAGTGAGAAATTTCATTTCTCTTTTCGGCGGTAGATGGTGCTGTAAAAATTTTCCATTAAAAATACTCAATCGAACTTTTTACGCAAGTTTTTTTTTTCGATAGATGTTCGTGCTACGGGTATATAGAAGTAACAATTATTAATCAATAGACAGATGACTGCCGCATTTGTTTACTTTCTCTAACAGAAACATGACTCTCACAAACACTCTATTAATAAGTGTTTACCCTGAAATTATTATGCCTAGTGCATGTAGAGACAAGGTCTGAGCGACCTAGGCGCGCTATAAATAAGCCCTGCGCAGACGCAGGAAATGCGAAGACTCCTGCGCATAAAATTATTGCGAAGGTTAAAGAGATAAGGTAAATAAACAACTATGACAGACTCGGAAGTGGAGTGTAACATTTGCTTCCTATCAAGTTTTCCTGTTAGTAAAATTTTCTCCATTAGATTCATTATCTAAAGTCGCTTTTCTCCGAATGCCTCAATTCTAAATTCTATAATTATGTCAGCTTTGTTTATTTTAGTTTATCCTAACATCCCATCTTATATAACCCGCTGCATGCTGTGACTACTTCCGATGAAGGAGTCACCTCGCCATAATCTTTATTCTTGGCAGGCGGGTTGGAAATCCTGTCGCCCATTTTATTAGTTCATGAAGGGGTAATTTTAGATGTTACTACCTCCAATCGTGAGTTGCCTTTACAAACCCCAGTAAGAAGATATTCTACCCCACATGGCTAAGATTATATTAGATGGACAATCGAAAACTTTTTTCCAATTGTTTCAAAATAAAGTGGAGACAAAAGCATTAGGAAAATATTATTGTTGTTAATTTTATTTATTTGAACCATATCTAAGTCAAAGCTTTCGCATAAAAATAGTTTGCCTAGCCAAGAGCGTTGCCCCAATGTGCGAGCTATTAAATCGTCGACGTACACATTCAACACATATTATATTCTCACCCCACATTGACATTGGAAACAAACTTCAAACAAACACATTTTCGTGTAGTTTAAGGGGCTGACATGAGCCAACTAGCGCTGCCAGACGATTTTATTTAATTTATTCTAAATAAGCCCAATTTTTTTAAAAAGGAATCAGTCAAGGTTTTGTTAATAACGTCTAATATTTATTGAACAACTTTACACAGTTTGAAAAGGCATTCAAACAGTTTAAAACGCGATTTTGTTAAAAGTGGCCACTGTTGGTTCCAACCCGTTTTTAAACTATTGCACGCATTTTGTAATGTTGTAACGTTATTCAATAAACATTAGACTTCATTCACAAGACCCTTAACCATTGAAGTGACATCAACCGCCAGAAAAATTCTTAACGATTAAGAAAAATTGTTTTCGTATAATTTTAAACATATTTTGAGGAGAAATAAAACACTTTTTACGGATTACAGCGCGTATATTATTAATTCAGGTGTTGTTTTAGAATTATTTAGTTTGTATTTATCGGTTCTTTGAATTCCCGACGTTTCGACACCTTTCCAGGGGCCTTGGTCACGGGAGCAGAAAAAGGCTGCTCATATTTTTTTTTATTATTTGTTTTCACATTTTGATGACTAAAAGTTCTGTGCTATCAGTAAAACTAAGCTCATAAAAGTAGGCTCTCATTTCCATATCTAGATTTTGATTTTTGGATTCACAATGCTATTACTATAAGCTATATTTCATACCAGAAAGAAGCAACAAAACATATTTGATTATTATTATCTTGTTAAAAAATTTATAAAGCTTATTTCCAGATCTAAAAATACAATGTCATTAGACAAATAGACAATGTTATGGACATTATAGTAATAACATTTCCGTTTTTGCCTTATAAGTCCTTAATAACAATATCGTTTTCTCGGCCACAGACGAGTAAACAACACACAATGGTAGCCGGAAGTCAACCGTCAGGTGTGTTTGCAGCCTTATTGTAATGAAATTGCTCTATATGGAAAACTGGCCTTAGGCTTTTCCTGGTGCTAATGTTAGATACCAATAGAATAAACCTGAGTGGGACTAAAAATATACTATTTTCTACCATTGCCATCCCTCTGTTCTATAATAATAAATAATAAATAAATATTTGACAACATCACATACATTGCTCCGATTCCAAAGTAAGTAGCTAAAGCACTTGTGTTATGGAAATCAGAGACAACGATGGTATCACAAACACAGACCTGAGTCAATATAGAAAAGTTCGTTTTTCTAAATTGACCCAACCGGGGATCGAACCCGGGACCTCAGAAATGGCGACACCTTGAAAATCGGTGTACAAAGCCACTCGACCACGGAGGTCGTCTATTTCAATTAAAATCTTAATTAATCACAACTGCAAGATATTTGTTCATTTCGGGGCAGGAATGGCAGCCCCGATGGATTTTTCTTAAGTTTGTTATTTATGAATAGGTGGGTAAAATATGTATAGTACCTACATCACTTAAGTCGGGGGATTTTCCTAAAAAATATTTAACTCTTTTTCAAAAGACTAACTAATTTCAAGAGTAATTTTTAGCTTTCCATTTTTTATACAACCTGGAGACGATAATGCGACAATAAATTAAATGTCGTATGAACGCTCCCATGCAGTCTAATAAAAAAACAATTAAAAATATCCAATAGTTTAGTCACAGGAAATATCTTTCAGTTACGATTTTCGGTACAATTAATTTTCCTGCTATTTGCTATTTACCTAGTTCGATTAAAAAAAAATATTTCGTTCCTAGGAATTATTGGATAGTTTTAAAATACTCCTATGAACTAGTGTCATTTACAATCGGATTGTCGTCTGCACCCCGTATAGGTTTGACGTTTTTACAGCTGGATTGGGTTTTTTATTTTTTTAAATAAGCACCGTCTTTGTTATTTTCTTTTACGAAATAAAAATGAAAAATTCACGCTTCTCGGAAAAGTCACCATCCTGTAGTTAATTATGTAAACAACTGCCAGCCCCAATAATCCGATCGACAATAATAAACCTTGCGAATAGTCGGAGATAACCCATGCCATTGACACACAACCGGACAAAACATTTCCTTACGCGCGGCCCCGCCGGAAACCGAACCGATAACGTACCGATAGAAAACAATGCAGCATTTATTAAGGTTTTTTTTATTGTCAACAATTTTATTGGAAAAGGGATTTAATAAACGTGACATTGTTAATTATTTTGACAATTTAATGTCCATTGCGTCAGCCAATTTAAAACTAAATAAGAAAATATACTTATCAAACTGCACACTGACATCGCAATGTATAACAGATTATTAAATAGGGTCCAGATCACCAGTAAGTGCAATTAGAATCCTTCACATGAGTTTTTCCATTCTTTCTCAATGTAACATTTTTCCAAAAACACTAAACGGTACACACAACGGCACTTCAGACTATAAATGATCACCTTTTATGCCCTACGTAATAAAAGATGTTTTCGCAGTTTAACTGTATTACCTGACGTGCTGTCGTGTGTACAATCATCTGATAAAGACCTTTGTCGATTACGATTTCCAGAAATCCAATAATTTAAAACTATTTAACAGTTTACTTAGTCATCTCATGACGGATTAAAAATAAGTTAATTATATACAAAAATTAAATGAATGTCAGTATTGCAATATCTATTTTGTATTTTCAGGATCATGTTGATTACATTATACGTTTTGATAATAACTAACGACAATCATAGAAAAAAATATTTTCGTTTCACTATGCAGATTTCTTTAACATTTAATTAAAATACACGCTCTACTTTTTTTGACATCGGTACCTGCGCCCGCGCAACGACCTTTCTCAATGTCGCACGAGTTGTCAACTATCTGTGCACCTTTCTACTAAAGCACTACAACTAAAAACAACTTTATACTACTTGAAATAAAGCTTATATTCTTATAAAATGAAAAGACAATTTCTTTAAATAATATTCTGCTATTGTTTTTAGACACGCATATCTTGCTCATTAGCAATTTCGATCGAATCTTAACAACACTACATAAGGTTCAAATTCCTGCTCATGTTTTATTTATAGATTAGGAGTTTTATCTTCTCTATCGTTTAATTTCAGGGGCAGTTAGAATTAAGTTTATTTGATTAACGGTTTGATAATAGTTGTAATTGTCTGCTTAATGTTATAATTTGGTTAGCACCTGTGTTTGTTATTGGTTAATGTAAATTATGATTGAAAGGTAACCTTACATTTATCTTTTGTTTAGAAATTAGTTTTGACGAATGTTATTAGACAGTAGTAGTAATTATATTATACTTGCAACATACATGTACATTATATGAAGCTAACATCGAGGAGTTCGATGGCGCAGTGGTTTAGCGCCTGGCCCGGCGATTGCGGAGGTAAAGCAACTTTCGCAAGGGTTAGTCATGGGGTGGGTGACCAAAATTTCTTTCTCGAGCTACTCCGTGTTTCGGAAGGCACGTTAAGCCATTGGTCCCGGCTGCATTTGCAGTCGTTAACACCCACCAATCCGCATTGGGCCCGCGTGGTGGTGGGTTATGGCCCATACTCCTTATCAACCCAAGAGAAAGGCCTATGCTTCAGCAGGGGGGACAATAAAAATGGCTGATGGTCATACATTACATCATACATTTATACGTTTAGGTAAATCATTATAGGTATAATTTATTATGATACTGTCACAGAATATAATATAATAGTTATACTATTTCAAAAATCTACGAACTTTAACTTGACTTGAAGAGATTTTTAGCTCCTAGCATGGCAGATGAAATCAAAAAGCCAGTCTAACGTTACGTAATAACTATATTAGTAACAAAGATACTAAAAAACTAGTTCCATTATTATTTTTCAGTACAGTTGCTCGAAAAAGTGTGTTTTCGATGACAGTACAGCGTGCGGTAAGTTAATTTTACCACACGCCACCACCGTGCGTTTTTGTTTACGGTTTTTTATTTTATTTTCTCGCAAATATATTGAACGTAGTATGGCACACGGTTGTTAAGGTTCAGCCTCCTTACCAACCTTGTATGATAAACTACTAATTATTATTACCAGGGTTTTTCCTAAAGATTATTGTTAAAATTGTCACTATTAGTATTATTATTAATATTGTACCACATATATCTTCAAACTGAGCTGTATCCTTTTGCTCTCGTATTGACAAAGAGCGACCTCTATCGGCCATTGTATGGTAATGTGGCTGTTAGCGTGGCGGCGCGCACGCATGTCGCGACGCACGCATAATTGACATGTGGGCTTGTTGGTATAAAGCTTGCATACACTTTCTGTAAAAAAAATCCGTATTATTAAAAAACGTATAATAAACCTTATGACAATAAAGTGATGGATTACTACTGTTAGACTTTTTCATGAAGTACTTATAGTATCTTTTACACAAAACCAAAAGCACGACAAAGATCGTTTTTCTATAGGCTGCCCGATAGAGAATTATATTAGCATTAAGTTCTCTACTTGCACCATTTATATACTAGAAAGATAACTTATGTTATATAAATAATAATAAAAGTCGAGCCTAGTGGTTGTCGTAGCACGTAGCAATAGTCGTAGCTCGTAGCAGCTTACGATATTGTTATCCTTTTTTACTTTGTATACATATATTGCATCAATTCATATTCTGTGTTTTTAGGGTTCCGTACCCGAAGGGGCCAAACGGAACCCTATTGCTGTCACTCACGTATCCGTCCGTTTGTCCGTCTCGTCGTCTGTCACAAAGCTCTAGCAGCTAAATCATATCAATTCATACACCCAATTATTCCCAGGAGTCCCCTCTAACACTGTCCCCCAGTGTGACAACTGGGATTTTTTTCCCAGTCGTCACGGGGGTGACAAATTTTTCCCAAATGTTCCCTTTAAAGTGCCAGAGTGGACAACTGGTACTTTTTTTCCGAATTGTCACCCCTGACACCAGAGGGGTTGACAATTGCTACGAAAATGGTCCAGTTGTACCCTCCAAGCAACATGGAGTATATCTTCTTTCTCAGTCTTGCCGACCCAAAGCCTGGTAAAGTATAAACAGATTTTCTTTTTATTTGTTACCCAAACGTGTGGGGTATTATTGTTTAGAGCTTGTTATGTAGACAAAGATTCATTTTTAAAAATATTAGAAAACAAAGGCATGAGAAGCCGACAATGTCAGCTTTTTATTCTAAATTTTTTTTTATGTATTTTTTAACTTCCCATTGATTAGATTGGTTAGTTTTTTGCTAGCATCAATGCCGTGTAGTTGTCACATTGCCACGTTAAATTATTTTAATCCGTAAATGGTATTTTACGTTTCTTTCTTACTAACACTAGCTTTTAAGTTTATTTTGTAACTAACTCAATATTGATTTTTGCTGACCGAAATAAATGTTTTATTATTGTTATATTATATTGACCTATGAACTTAAAACTTGGCGATAATGCTTATTATTACGTATATTTTACCAACAAATACAAATAAATTGATAAATCTGAATTTTTCTCTTAAATTCCCACATTTTCCTATTACAAACCAACTAAATTTTGCAGTCAAACGAGTAGCGGTCTTTAGCCCTATTTGGTAAGGAACCTTAAATGTGCGTCCGACACGCACTTGGCCGTTTTTATAATGTTGTTTGCCAATACATGTTTTCTTTCTTTCTTTACGTTCTCTGTGTTGCAGTGTGGCTCCACCTTTATTATGTCTCACAAATGTTGCGAAATTATCACCAAGGTAGGTAATGTCTCGCTAATTCGTTAATGCGACAGCGCATGCGCCGATCATATGCGTTACTGCCGATAAACTTGAACGACATAATCCGTCGATGTAATTATAACAACTTTGTAGTCTTATTAAATATTAAATAAATAAAAAAATAAATATTTGACAACATCACATACATTGTTCCGATTCCAAAGTAAGTAGCTAAAGCACTTGTCTTATGGAAATCGGAGACAACGGTGGTATCACAAACACCCAGACCTGAGCCAATATAGAAAAGTTCGTTTTCTAAATTGACCCAACCGGGGATCGAACCCGGGACCTCAGAGATTGCGACACCTTGAAAACCGGTGTACAAAGCCACACCAAGGAGGTCGTCATTAGTGCTAACTTTGTAGGTAGCGCGTTAATGAAAAAAGTCTCATTACCTAACTGCCCAGTAGACCAAGTGCGAGCTAAAGGAAATTATGCTTTTCATTAAGAGTACAAAGCAAATTGCCAGTGGTAGTTTGTATTTTAACCCTAGAAAGTAAACTCCGAATTACCCAAAATAAATTATACATATTAAAGCATACTTCAAAGAGACTGGACTAAGAGAAAACGTGAAATAATAAAATTTTATCGATAAAAAAAATCACAAAGTTACGTCTAATTTTAACTATTATCAATTTATTTTCAATATGATGCATATTACTGAGCCAAATATTTTAATCCATAATATCAAATTATATTACCAAGCGACCCTCTTGTGATTTTAGAAAATAATGTATATTTTACGAGTTATTAAATTAAAACCGTCAAAAATCGGATTACAACCGCTAATCTCGACGTAACCGCCGCGTTAGAGCGCGTTTTGATTTGAATCTTAGTCTAATGCGTTATATCCGATATTCCAACAATGCACGTCACAGCTGCTTATTTTAATTTGTACCCTCTTAAACTTGACATAACTTGTTTTTATATCCTCAGGCGAGAATCGAACCCGCTTCTATCACGACTCGGTCAATTCTTATTCTAGGGACATCACTTTAAATGTCGCCTATTTTAATACAGTAGTATTTTAATTCAGTAATTAGACTGAGAATACTGAGAAGCTTTGTGTGTGGGAATTTTAAAAGTAGATTCATATCTCAATGAAATAAAGATAAACAAAGCGCTTTCTCATTGTTTCGACAATTAAAGCATTATACAAGTAATAATACTAAAAAACAAGCAATTAGTATAAAATACATAATCATAAACATTTTTAAACGCATTCCAAGACTTTAAATTGATTAATCTCTATATTATACTAAATATTAGGCTTGAAAAATTCTACTCCTCATCAGTACCCTTAGCACGAACAGCTATCGAAAAAAATAACGCGCGTAAAAACATTCGATAGAGTCATTTTGTATCGGAAATTTGTACAGCGCCATCTACCGCTGAAAAGTGAAATGACATTTTCCATAGATAATTACGCGCGAGTAATTTTACGCGCGTATTTTTTCTCGATAGATGTTCGGAGTAAGGGTACTGATCATTTTCTCAAGGCGGAAATCGAAGCCGCAACCTTTGGAAGTCCGGTCCAATGCTCCCAACTGACTGAATCAGCTCAGTTGGAAGAGTATAAAGGTTGCGGGTTCGGTTCCCGCCTGAAAAAATGATCTGGTGACGAATATCTTTTTCCTAGTAGTTACATTATTTAGTATTATACAACGTGTTACAAAAATACCCCTAATGCTGAATATGGTAGATAGGGACCATCAAACTGAACAACTTTTACTATGGGACCAAGTATGAAATCGCAAAAAAAAAATCAGCTGTTTCATACATTTTGATATTTTTGTAATTAATTTTTGTATGAAACAGCTGATTTTTTTTACTAAAAGTTGGCCAGTTTGATGGTCCCTATCTACCATATTCGGCATTAGGGGTATTTTTGTAACACGTTGTATAAAAATAGCATGGAGAATGCTAATCTCAAAAAAATACCCGCTATTGGCATAATACACCGTCAACGATTAAGTACATACACAGTACTTAATTTTAACGTACTAATATTTCAAAACAACATGATTCATGGATCAAGAGTTCCTTTTAATAATTTATTCAAAAATAAACAAGCTATAAAAATTTGGTAGCGCGTCTAATCAAAATATCGCTAGTTCTAATAAAACTCACATCAACAACATCCGCGCGATAAATATTGTAAACATTCAGTTTTATGGCTGAACGAGGTGACACAACCATCAGCCACAGTTGATAAGAAACAGCAGTAACGCTGTTGGCTTACTCAAAAAAAAAAAGAAAAACCTCCTTCAAAAAACCCGGAAACAAAAACAGCTTTAAAATTAAATACCCCTTAAAAGCAAGAAACAATATTCAAATTACTAGTTACGCATATCAATATTGATAAAACACGTCTATTGAAGTCGGGTGGGGCGAGAGGACAACTGCTTTTCTTTTTCTAATTCTTAAAGCCCCACCAAATAAAAAGAATAATTGAAATCGGTTAACAACTGGTGAAGTTATGTTAAATCATACATAAAAAAAATAAAAATACCGTCGACTTGATCACCTCCTTCTTTTTTTTTTAGAATTCGGTTGAAAAACATAAACTTATGGCGGCGCTGGGTTCAGCTAGGTCGCGCCTCATCCATTGATAAAATCTATACTTTTTAATATCCTACTAATATTATAAATGTGAAAGTAGGATGTTTGTTACCCAATCATGCAAAAACGAGTGAACGGATTTGGATGATATTTTGCACACAGATAGTTTATAGCCTGGTTTACTAACTACTTTTTAATCCGGTCAAATGTTCTGCCTTTCCGAATGTCCACGCGAACGAAGTCGCGGGTGGAAGCTAGTAATATTATAAATATTAAAGTCTGTTTGTTTGTTACACTTTCACGTCTTAACTACTCAACCGATCATCATAAAATTTTGCATACACGTTGTCAGGGCTATAGAAAACGGTATAGGGTACTGTGACGCCCGTTAAGGCCCCTATATACCTCAAGTGGCGCCCTCATTTTAATTAAATTTATTGCTCGCTAAGTACATAATGTATTGAAAATTCACATGTACAGATTGAAGCTAAGGTTCCATAGTTTATTTACAAAAAAAACCTCAGTATAATATAGTTCATTGTAGTAGTAGTTCGCAAAAGTCTAAAAGTGGCCACTTTTAGCACTTTTGCGAACTACTACTATAACGAACAAAATTTTACAGAGGTTATTGTTTGTAAATAAACTATAGAACCTTAACTTCAATCTGTACATGTGAATTTTCGATACATTATGTACTTAGCGAGCAATAAACTTAATTAAAATGAGGGCGCCACTTGAGGTATATAGGAGCCTTAATGCAGACTATTTGGGTACTGTAACTCTTTCGTTACTGTCTAAAAAATAATAATAAAGAAAAGAAAGATTTAAAATTGTATTCGAATACGATCGGCGGTTCGCTATTTTGTTTTATTGGAGATCATTCTAGGCTACGCCGTGATAGTAGCGGGTTGAACTTATATTAAAATAAATAACAGTTTAAAGTGAAAAAGATTTTATTATTTCTCGCCTTCGATCTAACAGTACCTTTCCTCTCGATAAAAGTAATTTTCCCACGGGATAGAAAGATAACGCAGACGAGGTCGCAGGCGGTTGCTAGTTTATGAATTATGGCAGAGACACCTTTTTAATTGACAAATTTTTACTGACTAAATAATATACTAGAAAAAATAGGACTCGCACCAGATCATGTTCTCGGACGGGAATCGAACCCGCGACCTTTGGATATCCGGTCCAATGCTCTGACCGCTGAGCTACCGAGTCACTAGTGGGAACGTCGAATTTCTCCTAGTATATCAACTCTTACGCTGCAAGCTAGTATATTATTTAGTATTGTATAAAAATAGCATTGTGAATGCTTAAATCTCAAAAATTTTAAAAAAAATTACTGAGTTCTCTGATTTGTCACGAATTTGATGTTGCCGACATTGTAAAAGTTGCTAGGCGCGACTTAACTAATAGAAACACTTACTGTTTACAAATTTAGACTGTGACCAACTCTCAGATGTACTCAATATTAATTAAACCTCAAAATTAAGTTATTGTAATGGCAACTTCCTTTTCCTTTAAGTAACATTAATTGTAATTTAGTCAATGCTGTTATGATTCGGTCAACGATGATGTAATTAACACTTACAGTTATAAAAAAAAACAGTCAAGTGCGTGTCGGGCTACGCGCTGTATTGAGTTCCGTAGTTACCTTATACCATACCATAGATTGAGGATTGAGGCGCCTGGCCCATCGATTGCGGAGGTTAAGCAACTTTCGCAAGGGTCAGTCATGGGATGGTCTCCACTGCTGCGGCACAGGCCTTCCTTATGGGTGGATAAGGAGGATGGGCCATGACCCACACCCACACACGGCACCCTCCATGGCTCAATGCGGATTGGTGGGTGCTAATGACTGCAAGTGCAGCCGGGACCAATGGCTTAACGTGCCTTCCGAAGCACGGAGGAGCTCGAGATAACAAATTTTTGGTCACCCATTCCATGACCGACCCTTGCGAAAGTTGCTTAACCTCCGCAATCGCTGAGCCAGGCGCTATACCACTGCGTTACCGAGCTCCTCCTACATATAGGGGTGTACAGTTCAGTTTTAAATTTAGATTATGTAGTTGTTATTATTTAAGAATCTTCACCAGCGAATAAACAATTTTTTAAACAATATCTTAATTAATGGGCCCAATTATGCGTACTTAACTAAAATTCTATTACACTTTTATAATGTGATACAAAATAATCTCTTCTCAAGCAATCAACATTATTTAAACTTTTATTATAATAGGTATTAACAATATTATTAGCCTGATGACTAAAGCCTTACAGGGCTGGGCTCGCAAACACTCGGTTGAAATATTTCTTTTAAAAATCAGTTGACAGCCTTGACATGGTTCGGGGCATATGTGTCGTGTATGACTGTGCGCTAGGGACGTTCCTTATGTTTTTTAATCTGATTTTCGGATATAAGATATCTGATCGTGGTTTTAACCGAAGCTTTGTCTTACTGACTACTGATAGGTACTTACCGTGAGGGTTCTTGAAGACACAATAAGAGTGGATGCTTGAATTAGTTAGGATGTGTAATTAAACCGGAAAGCGAGTATAGATTAGCGACGAACTTGCTTATACGTTTTATTTTGTGTGTTCAAGGCCCGTACTGAGTTAGCTCTATATCTTGTATGTAACACAACAAGTACAATTTCTTGTGAAAAAAGTGTGCTAACCAAGGTAAAATAATTATTAGCGTAATATCAATGTTGACACTGAAAAATCGCTTTGAGAAAACTTGTGACTTTTTTATAGTTTCTTACACTTATGTTTTTAGAAGAAAAGTTATAGTTTAGAAATTATAAAACCTTCTTATGCAACAATTAGAGGTAAGTACCTACACTTCATAGCTTAATACAGCCATATACTATCCTACCGGTCCCCCCCAAACTTAAGAGCTCCAGCTTTTCGGATACTCCGTATTCAACGGGTACGTTCAGACATTCGTCCCACCTCTACAGGTGTGCAGCGATATATTTTAACACATATCGGTTCAGGCACCGGAGCTTTGATCGATGGAGCAAAGCTATCTGGTTGCAGTTCGACATTGGGCCAATGTAAATATTATCGATACACTTCACGTTTAAAGTTCATTTACGAGTTACGTAATTGTCTAACTAAACTATTTGACAACCGGTTGGTATTGGAGTTATTCACTTTTAAGATTCATTCGAGTAGTTGTCGTGGTCACGGGCTGTAAACTAAGCGCGAAACATCGGGAGAAACTGAAACAGTAAAAAAACAATCAGAACATATTAAAGTACCTATTTCGTGATTTAGTGTAATAAAGCAAAGAGAATTTAATTACTAATGAAGGAGTAAAGTTTACCATTTCTATTGACAATTTTGGTAGCCGTTATCTGCGGAGTGGTTACATTCTCTTTGGTTATCTGTAGTAGGGGTATATCTGTGCTCTGTGGCCAGAGGCTAGAGGCCAATAATTCAAAATGTAATTTGGCTTGGCCAATAAATACCCTCGATAGTAATAAAACTTCATATGGCTACACTTCTTAACTTAGATAATAATAGCCTTACCACAAAAGATTTTAAAACACTGTTCAACAAGTGTTTAACTTAGACACTTTTTAAATGTGATGCTGTCACTTTTTTCGCAATGTTGTTTGAGAGAGATGGCATCACATTTAAACAGTGTCTAAATTAAACAGTGTTTTGAAATCTTTTGTGGTAAGCCCGTATCTCTCTGGAGTATTTTTAAAAAAAAACGCGCATTAAAGTGTTCGATAGAGTAGTTGTCTATGATAAATTTAATTTCGCTTTTCAGCGATAGATGGCGCTGTACAAATTTTCCGTACAAAATTATTTACCGAGTGAATCTATTAAGAGCATTAGAGCTGCCATTGGAAAAACGAACGAACGAAAAGAGGCCACTTTTAGCAATAAAACTGCATGAAACTAAACGGCAGGCTTGACAGTACCATAAAGGTTCTTTGGAGTGCACTACAGAGAGATAATTCACAATTTCGTCTTTATTTAAGCACTATGGTTTTTTTTTTCAATGGCGGCGCTAGTGTGCAGACTATGTGCTCTTAACAACAGTGGATATAATAACAGAAACCCTTTGTTGTGTTATAGTTAAATCTGCTGACCGTATTAAGTACAGACAACAAAATAATCCAATATGCGGCTTCTTCCTGGTGTCATTGCTAGCCAGACACTTTACGCAATATATACAAAACATACGCAAGATTCACAAACCTTCAGTTTATTGGCATAAGGTTGAAAATGCCACTAGCTTTTCCTAATAAAGAAAGTGAGGATGTGTAGTTGCAAAATAGTCTTTATGCTATTCCAATAAGGTATGTGGTGTTATGTGCAATTGCATTATAATCTCGTTGACTATACAGGGATCTAGAAGGATAGTAATAATATATTTCCGTAGAGACAGAAAAAACAATCAGGTACTTACTAGAAATTAAGTTTTACAAAAAAAGCGTGTAAAAATGTAATTCTTTACGTTATTACACAAAGTTTCAGCATTATCCCGTATAAAAACCTAGGATTTTAATATTTTTGTCTATATTATTAATTCATCAACGCCCGAGCGGACGCATGCGCCCGGAAAAAATGGAATATCTATTATGTCTCATTTTCCTGACGTTGAAGGGTTAAAATCAAACGCAGCCACCAATCTTTTTCCAGTCAACAATAATTTCACCAATTTTGTTTACGTAACATTTTGTTGACATAACGTCTTGATTCGTAGCGTAGATAAATGCGACTCGTGTTCGTGTCCAAGTAGGTTGAGGTTCCTATCCATAAGTTTTCACTCCTTTTTGTTATTCTGGAAAATCTCTTGAAAAAGGTTTCAACTGTGTCGAATATGGGTATCAATTTAAAGGGCTTTTCATAAGGATTTCAAAAAGGTATATCATGACCGTAATATATAAGAACTAAAACACACAAAAAAAAAACTAAAAACTCGCCTGCTTCAAAAGACAAGTCAACTGGATAGATCAATATTTGATCTGCTTTTAATATTTGATTTTGTTTCCGTCTTTTCAGTTGACTTGTCTTTTGAAGCAGGCGGGTTTTTTGGTTTTTTTTTATAATTTTTTACTCAATATTCCCTTTTGGTCTAATTTTTCACTTCAAACAAGTTTGACAGAGAGTAACCATTGTGTGACTATACATCTGATATACTATCTTTATTAGTAAGGGGGTAAGAGATAATTTTCAACGTTACCATTCTGTGTTGTAGTTGTTAATGACATGAATATTATGCACATTCAGTTATTTTTAATGTCCCCACTGCTGGGGCACAGGCCTTCCTTATGGGTGAGTAAGGAGGACGGGCCCAATGCGGATTCATGGGTGTGGGTTTGTGGATAAACATAATAAATTATTTAATTCCCTAACCCACTGCGGCTGCTGTCTGTACACTAAACGCATGTGACACGACATGTGTGGTTTGAAGGCGAGTGGCCGCGCCTACCCGCGCCGATCGCAAGCCAGTGATGTCGCTTACTGTTATCGATTGTTCACATGTACTTATGGGTTGTTCCGTATTCATCCCATGACGATTCATCCCAATTCTTCACTCATCCCAAATTGGTATTCCTTACTCAACCCATTACATTATTTTAATATATTTTCTTAATTCAACTCAATTGCATTCCTTACTTATCCCTAATTAATTTATCACTAAAAGTATGGATAGCAGTACAATGATTAATATTTTGAACAAGACAAATATTTGTGTGCATGATCATGTCTATTTGTCTTGGCCTGGGTGTTATCTATGTACCTATATATTAAGTATTTATTTACTATAAAGTAAGTATATAAGAATATATTTATCCACTATCTAGATTCCATAACACAGTTTTTTAATGAAAACCTTATCAGCTAGATAATTGATGTGATTGTAAAAAAATGTTATTATTAATAATATTATTTGTGTTTCTTTTACCTTTTTTATTTTTGAAATATATGTTTTTTTTAATATAACAACAATAAAGCAAAAATGAACTGAGTTTAAAATATTTCTAATAAGTGATAATATTTTTATTCAGACCGTACACATAAATCTTAAATTTTTGGGTGGCTTTACGTAATGGGTTGAGTTAGGAATACTTTTGGGATGAATAAGGAATTTAAAATGATATTATTGTTGTGGGTTGAGTAAGGAACATAACTGGGTTGAGTAAGGAAAAAATAATAAGTGGGATGTGACGTCATGGGATGAATACGGAACAACCCATTTTAGGGTTAATGGAAAATGAACGAAATTATAAAGATTAAATTTCCATTCACCCGTCCGGTGCATTTTCTATAGCGCTTTTTTTCCCTAGCGAAGCCGGGCCAATGCAGTTTTATCTTAATTCTGGGACACACTAAGGCATCAGGTACAAACGAGTAGCATTACTGCTTTTAACATTTTTGTGCGATCTCGGAAATAAAGATCATGCCAGCAACAAACTAGATCTGCAGAAACAATGCGCCACGTAAGCGCAACACACACGTTGCGCAACACTTTTTTTGTGATCTTAGTATAAAGATCAAGTCTCGGATAGTATAATAATATCTGAGAGAAGCTCTAATTCATCGATAACTCACCCAGCTCTGACTCACCGACCTACCACTAAAGTGCAGCGACAATGCGCCACCCGACGCACGCATGTTGCGCAACACACGTGGCGCAACGCGGGTGCGGTACGCTACACACACTATCACAGTTACACGCGACAACTATTAGATACTATCTTCGAATATGTACTATTTACAACATAGTAAATTCATTGTATTTCTTTTTTTCTAATGATCCGATTATCGATCCGACACAAAGGCAGTCTTGTGGTTGCAATTTGAGTGATTTACGTAGTTGCGACATGTTAGCGTTCAATCGAATAGAAAATTGGCCCTTAAAGAGTCGAGTGAGTAGTCCAGTCCATTTTTTGGTTTCTCGTAATAATCAAAAGTATTCAGTACGCATCAATGCTTATCGAGCACAAAGGGGAACAAAGTAATTTTTCGCACTCGTATTCGCACTAATTTTTCGTGCTATGGCAACTGACTGACCCTGTGATTTGAAGAGAAAATTCGGAACTACCGATTTTCTGATCTCCTGATCCCGAATACCTATGACCTATGACAGTGCACCATGGTGGGTGTCTCCGATGAAGTCACCACGGCTCACCACAATTCACCACATCTATCTACATACAATTAAGGAGGGAGGTCGTCCGGTGCGATTGCTTTTAATTTCAACTTTTATTGCATTCCGCAGGGTTACTCTGCGCCTGCGCCACAGACCGTGAACACCTTTTTTCTTTTTGGTTAAATGTCATTGGATTAAGTGTCAAATCTATTAGTTGAACGTTTTGGTGTTTTGGATATTGCACATGATTGTACGCCTACACAAACAAATTAGGTAAATGGTTGTGCTTTACAAATTGTTATGTAAATTGCTACGATCTTAATTCATCAACGCCCGAGCGGACGCATGCGGCCGGATAACAATGAAATATCTATTATTTCTCATTTTGGCGTTAAAGGGTTAAATATTCTTATTGTAATGATATAGAAAGTCTTGTGCTAACATACAAAGGGATAAAACATACGCATTGTCAATCCTGAACCTTTTGTGTCCCTTTGGCTCTAATTAGAACTAGGTATTTATTGACTATCAAAATATAGCTTGGGCCTATACTATAATGGCCATCGTGCGGCTATGAAAAAATAGTTTTAAAAATTCAAACATTTCAATTCTGAAAAAAATACGGTTTGTGTACCTTTTAGAACCGAGAAAATTAAAAAAAACGTTATCTACATTCAAAACTGACGGGAATCGAATAAGGACTCAAGCATGCAGAGTTCTGTATCTTTGAGTTCTTATTCGTTCATGTCCTCGAAAAAGGTAATTTAAGTATTGCATTATTAAGTAAAATATTTTAATGATATTTTTAAACAATTTGATACACGTGTAATGTACACAAAGTGCATGAGTTTCAGTGTACTGTCTTGAACCTGGCAGCCAACCAACCGTGTCAGGGTTGCCACCGCCGCGGTATTCGTAAACATCCGACATTCCGCTGCCAACATTCCGCTGCCACCACCGGCTACGATGGTGCCATCCTTTAGAGGAGTCACACACGGTACCGGACCTCACATCCATAAACCATTTCTAATTTCCCCACTGCTGGGGCACAGGCCTTTCTAATGGGCGAATGAGGGAGGAGGTAAGACCATGACTTACGACGCGGGCCCAATGCGGATTGGTGAGTATTAACGACTGCAGATGTAGCCGGGACCAATGGTTTAACGTGAGGGATTAAAGTTTGAGTTTATATTACAAAAATATTAAAAATTAATAAGATAAGAGACACCATGTTTTCACAGTAGTTTCGGATTTGAGGAAGATAAGAAAGCAGAAAAACAGTTTCAACTCTAACAATTTCAGTAACAGTGCTTAGATAAATTATCTAGTCATAAAATTATAAAGTGGGTATCGATAAATATATTATGCAAATCTTCCTGGCAATGAAAGATAAAAGTGCATTAACGATGAATGTTACAATAACAAGATTCCAAGCAGGTATCCAGTTGTCACAATGGGAGGACCTTGTCGTAATACCTACCCGATTGGCCGTATTTACAACTAGGTACTTAACCTAATTCCTGAATGATAACGGTAATGAGACAAGCTAAGGTTTTTTATACTTAGTATAAGCACAGATTAAATAATAGCATAATCTTTGTGTAACTATAAAGCTCAACGTAGACGACCATGTGTCAAAAACTGTATAAGCTATTTTAAACCGTTTATGATAAACCGCTTCCTTGGTCCTAGGTACATCACTACTTATTCGAGATGGTGTCGCTATTTCGGATTTCCCGGATTTTCGGAACTTTTTTTATTGTCTTAGATCTGGGTGTTTGTAGCACCGTTGCTGTTTCTGATTTCCATAACATTATTTAGCAATTTTCTTTGGGATTGGATGTAAATGTGATAGTGACTAATATTTATTATTTATTTAAGGTCGTTGATTTGTCACGGCATTTATACAAACTTACATTTTTTTCTTTTTCGTAATGAATGAACCGATTTTAATGAAACTTCATACACATAAGCAGGTTATATAGGTCTAAAATTAACATTAAGGTTATTAATTAACATTTTTTAAATGTCTTATTTTAAAAAAGATAATTGGTAATTTCTGTTTCTTTGGCTAATTTAAAATCAATCTAATTTAGCTATAACACTATTTATCGAAAATGTTTTCAACTAACTTTTTAAACCAATGTGAATTGCTTATGTGTATGAAGTTTCATCAAAATCGGTTCATTAATTTCGAAAAATAAGGACTTGAAAATTTGAATGAAATGCCGTGAGGAATCAACGCTCTTAAACCAATCAAGAACTGTATTTAAAAAAGCCCTACTTACTCATGCACTTTATTCGAAAAAGTTTATAATCTAATTAAATTACTGAGAACGGACCCCACACCTTTCGTGATCATTACCAAACCTCAGGCACTAAGCACCATGGTAATGCGAAGTATGTGGGCGGGTAGGGTCAGCAACACACGCGGATCTCGCACGCAACGCGCCGCGCCCGCGACACACATACGAGTACCGACAGCATGATAATAAGGGATATTATAATAATATGATACAAAAGGATAACATTTTTTTTTAAACGTTTTTTTTTAAATGCGGTTAGCTTCGGTAAACATATATAAATAATAACCCCATTACTAATAAAGATTGTATAGCATTTGTATAGTTACACAATGGTTACTCTCTGTCAAACTATTTAAGTTTGACATTAAAAAGAAAGGGACAAAACACTGTGTAACTATAGATGTATAGTAGTTATACAATCTGTATTAGAATGGGGGTAAATAAATAAATGCTTGGACAATTTCACACAGCGCCTTCTAGCCCCAAACTAAATTCAAAATTCAAAACTCGTTTATTCAGTCTAGGCTGTTACAAACACTTGTGAATGTCAAAGAAGCTACGCCATCGGTTCGCAAACCCTAAGCAAACCCTAAGCAAAGCTTGTAATATGAGTGCTAAACAACTGATATACTACTTATATTCTTTTTAAATATATACTTATTATACCTACATAGTAACACCCAGACCCGTCACAGAAATTAAAATTCATCATTTAAATTTCTACCCGGCCGGGAATCGAAACCGGGACCTCTTGCGTAGTAAATGATCTTTTAAAAATATTAAGAGTACTATTACATAACGATTGTGGAAAGGTAAAAATGCTAAAGCGCCACTTTGGCCATTTTGAGTTATATATATCATTGGATAGCGTTTTTTTTTCTGCGTCGATCTGTCTAGGTTTCAAAGCAATCGGAGCACTTTTTTGGCGCTTTAGCATTTCTAAAATTCAACGTTTTTCTCAAATCTACGCTGTCAATATGACTAAAGCGACGTATTTTTATTATTTTTGTAACAAATGTAGCATAAGAATTTTTATCCGGTCCACCTTTATTTCATTTGTACCACTTGAGCAATTTTCGTTTTTTCAAATTTGAAAAGTAATGGTGATTTAGTAATTTAAGCATTTTATAGACTACAGTGGTTTGGCGCTTTAGCAAAACATCATTGGTTTATGAAGTAAGAACGGTTGGCGCTTAAGCAATTTTAGCAAAAACTGTACTTAGATCTCGTTGTGCTCTTAACTGTTCCTATACAAAAGACGTAATTGAAACCAAATTAGAAAGTTATATAATTTTTAAGAGTTCCGTGTTTATTACTATAATATAGTTATAACAATAATATTGCAAATAGAAAAGAAAATAAAATATAAAATTATGCAAGACACTCAGGTTGGTACTTGTCTAAAAACAGAACTCTTAAAAATTATAACTTCGTAACTTTGTTTAAACGAGACTTACCAGTAATTAAATACTTTCTTTACGATCTCAGACGTACAAAATAATTTTCATTGTCTTATATCATTATGTTTTTAGGTTTTGATAAGTTATGGAGGTAAAAATAACCAAAATAATGTGCCAAAAATGTTCCAAGAAATATTTTTCATATAAGTAGAGTTATGTTTAATTTGTTGTCTATCTTAATTAGCGTAACTAGTAAAAAATTGTTTTACTTATGGTGTAAAAGCTATTATGTAAGAGCTCTTGCAAGCCCCATGTCAATCAATAAGGGTAAATAAAAGTGGTTGATTAGTAAAAATAATGATTTTTATTACAAATGCTATGTCAAATAACAATAACTACTCGATTATTCAACTCCTACTTATTCTAGATTTGGCTACTATGATTAAAAGTATCTCTAATTAAATAATACGTCGTTTTTAGTTGTTCACGTATAACTTGAAGGGTTTAATTTATTTTGATGAGGAAATTAGACATTATTTTTGAAAACTATTTTATTAGTGGTGATTAAGCATTTATTTATTATTAACTGAAACATAGTAATACTAATTACTGATAACGATAAGTAAAAAAACTAAAATAGAGTAATTGAGTAGGTGTTCAGCAATACTTGTTTGCATTTATTCTACAGCATTGGTGCAGTTAAGCAATTTTCCCGCCTCATAAATAATTTTTCATTATAACATGGGTAATTTAGTAAACTTTTCTTCACTGCATCTGTTAAAGTTAAGGTCACTAAGCATATTGTCATTGCCCTAGAAAAGATCATTGCGACTTATAAGCAGTTTTCACTGACTGGGTTCTTACAATATTGTAGACATAAGTAATTTTTTCCTGACTGTGATTTTCTCAAAAAATTAAGTATTTATGCTTAAGCGACAAGTATTTCGCGATATAATAGAATTATAAACCAATGAGTATTTCCTAAATTTGGGAAAAAAATAAATAATATGGTCTTTCATATACATGAATTTGCTCACGTTAATAACAAAAAAGTTATGATTTTTTTTCGAAAAAATGAAACTTTAAACCTCATTTCCCACAACTAGCATTTTGGCGTTTTAGCATTTTTACCTTTCCACAGTCGATAAGTATATTTTGACTTTTTTGCAGGACAAGACACTTTTTTAAGTTTATTTAAATAAAAAATATTATTATGTTATCTTTGACAGAACTTCACAATCATGTCTTTTTCTGTTGCGATGGTGCCAAGTTTTTTTATGCGCTACGCTACATTATTATACCTAGGCTTGACTGAAAAATAACAGAAAAATCAGAAAACCAACCGCTATTTAAATTTTTGATCCAACTTAGTCGGTAGTAATAATTAACATTATTCTTACTAATATGATAAATATGAAAGTTTGGATGTTGTTTGTTACTCAATCACGCAAAAACGGCTGAACGGATTTGGATGAAATTAGGCACACAGGTATTTTATAGCCTGAATTCAAATATAGGATAGTTTTTATCCTGGTCAAATGTTTCCTGGGGATTTTCCGAATATCCACGCGTACGAAGTCGTGGTTATATTGATTAGTTTCAGTTAAGTAGTTGATTAGTAAAAGTTATATTGATTAACCACAAAACAGTTATGCTGACGCTACAAATATTTCTTAATAGCAAGCGTAGATTGATATAGACGATAAACTGGGCATATATGAGCCGACTACACACGGCAAAAGCTCCAATAAAGATAAGCTTTATTGCGTTAAACAAAAAGTCGAAAATCGAGTACATTCGTACGGAAAGCAACTTATTTTGCTGACTGTAGTTTGTTCTGTGGGTGCGTGCGCGCAATTTTATCAGGTGCATAATGAATAATCGTAATTATGCAAGTAAGTGCAAAGGTTTATCACCGTGTGTTATAACAAGGTTAGCGACTATTTATAAATAAATAACATGAGATTTCTGTATAACTATAGTGTTTTACTAAAGGTAACAAATCCTGAATAACGCAAATCAATCATTTAGTCCCAACCAAACCTTGTACTGCGGATTTTTAAATTTGAGATTTTAGCATTCACAATGCTATTTTAAGCGTAGTGGGTAGAGGGGTAATCGTGAATTACTCGTCCACCCACTAGTGGGAAAGTCCAGTGGGTGGACGGGTCGGGAGGGTATTTATTTTTATGTAATACTAAATAATGTACTAGAAAAAATACAACTCGCACCAGATCATATTCTCGGAGGTGAATCGAAGTGCGGTCCAATGCTCATACCGCTGAGCTACCGAGTCGATTCACTCTCGGTGACTGAGAATGGTGCGAGTCGTATTTTTTCTAGTATATTATTTAGTAGCACATGAGTACATAAATAAGACTATACAACGTGTTACAAAAGTACCCCTAATGCCGAATATGGTGGATAGGGACCATCAAACTGAACAACTTTTACTATGGGACCAACTCTAAAATCGCGAAAAAAAATCAGCTGTTTCATACAATTTGATATTTTCGTAATTAATTTTTGTATGAAACAGCTGTTCTTTTTTTCGCGATTCCAAAGTTGGTCCCATAGTAAAAGTTGTTCAGTTTGATGGTCCCTATACACCATATTCGGCATTAAGGGTACTTTTGTAACACGTTGTATAAGTAACATAATGCCAGAATTGCAAGATAAGCAAGCACAAAGCAATCTTTTCTTCAATATGCCTAAATGAATATTATTCATTTGTTTCTTGATCTGGAAATGAAAAGAAAATAAGTAGGAAAGTAGGTAGGATTCTAAAATTTCATCAAGTCAACAGTTTTGTCATTTAATTTATGGTTTCTGTGTGAAAACAGCAGACAACTATTTTTGAATGCGATAGGATAAGACAAGTCAAAGTCAAAATCTTGATTGAAATAAACTTAAAAATTAAATTTAAATAATTGTCTATTAGATATTTTCCTACCACCACCCGTCCCAACCTTTTTTAACCGACTACAAAAAAGAAGTAGAAGGTTATCAATTCGGTATAAATATTTTTGCGATATGTCGCTAGAAATAAAACACTTTTTACGCCATAAGAATGGCCGTATACAGAGGTCCATGGCGCCTTACAACTTCGTTTTCGAGATTTCTCTACTAGAAAAACGATTCAACAGTCAATAATTCAAATAAACAGACACACGGACAACGAATTTATTCTAAAAAGGTTCATTTTTTCTTTTCCAGCTAGGTACGTCCTTCAGGTGTCGTGTTGCAGGAATCAAACTTATTATGTCAGTTTTGTTTTGTGTTTTGCATGTCGACCACGGATAGGGTTGTCAGTCAACCAAGCGAAATTAACGTTTTATTACAAACCTGTGCATCGGTTGTGATTCTACGTAGGTACCTGCTGTACTTACTAAACATCCCGTATCATAATACTACTTACCAAACCGAATTTATTTTCTTGTGTGATAAGATAACGAAAATAATGTCTAAGTAGTCGATGGTATATTAATAATAATTCATTTATTCATAAGATTACATTGATCCATATTTATTAGTAACAATTTGGTACTATATTCTATGTTAGTATTTAATTCGAGAATTTAATAGTAATAATTTAATTTAATATTATTAGAAAAAAAGCTGTTTCTACAGCGTAATTCATCAAAATTAGTTCAGCTGTTTACGTGAAAACGAAACAAACAAAACAGGGCTCCTTAGTAGGTACTGAAGTGAAGAGTATGATTATTCACTGACCTGACCAGTTCCGGTCGGTGGCAGCCCTGATTGGCAAGAAAGGCGCGATCCGTGTACCCGTCGCACTTGACCTAAATCGCCGCTTTCTGCACAGCACATGTGTGCACATGTGCGGTGACCATGCATCGCCAGGTGACACAGGACATGGCGTTCAGTCGCATATTATTATTACTTGAATAATTATCATTAACTCAACCCTTTTTAATATTCCCACTGTCAGCGACTACGATCTCTTATTGCGATCCAGTTTAGGTCCTGAAATGAACTGCATCGCTGTTTGACAGCGGTGTCAGGAGTGGGCGACTCAACGCTAGTTCATATCATAACACTAAGTAAATCGCTAACCGTATTTCATTCATTTTTTTTTTGCCGAGGACACCGGAGCGTCCTTTCGGGGTTCGACGAAACGGCATTATGGCGATTTCGCTTCGAGGACGCTGACTGACTGGCACCCTCGTGTAGCTCATGGACGAAATATGGCGATTAGTTTGGGAATCTAAACTGAAACGCAATCGCTTTATAAAAGTTGATGGTAGGCATCCAGACCTTGTGTTTGGGTGATAAGTATCTTCCAAAACGCGGACGAGGAGCTGATAATAATTGGTCACATCACTCACATCCCATGACTAACCCTTGCGAATTTTTTTGATAAATAAGGATGAATTTACAGATATTTTTAATTACTCGAGTTAACATCTAAATATTGAAGTTAATTAGATTATCCTAGAATGCATCGACTTGAACGTGTCCCTACAATTTTTATACAAGTTTTCCAAAATGGCGGTTGTGAGCTGCCAAGGTGAGGGTTGAGCTCAGTGGTGACAGCTTGCCATATAGGCATACTTAGTAGGCATAGCTCAACATTATAGAACCAAAACAATCGTGACGATAAGCACACCTCGCGTCGGGATTAAAAGACCAAGTTTATTTTATTAAATTGCGATTTTTCGCACAAAGCAATTTTTATATTAAGATAAATAATAACGGTATTTTTTTTACATTTTTCATCATAAAATGTTTGAGAATGTGCAAACAGCGCTCTTTCATATGAAACCCTATATGCCCTAGAAGCCTCACTTCGAATTTTTAAGACCCCTTTAGACCCTGTTGCAACGTCATCTAAAACTATTCCAAATTTTAAGTTGATGGCATTAGTAGTTCTCGAGATATCCAACTGTGACAGACAGACAGACAGACTGAGTCGCACCTTAGGGTTCCTTTTTACCATTTTGGTACGGTACCCTAATATGACATTAAAGTACTTAGGTAAGAACAGTGGTCATACCAGCCATACCATGAGTAGATGCAAACTGTTTACGCTACCGTAAACTATCGAATATACTGCTCACAGTAAATGCGAGTGAAAGAGAGAAAACGATAGTTTAAGGCAGTTTGCCATATAGGGCCACAGTTAGTGATTTATCGATATTTAGACTTATCTGTCAAAATCTATTGTATTTTGACAGTCAAGTGTCGATAACTCGCTATATTTTATCGTGTGGCGGTGGTCATGCTACAGGGGCTGACGCTAGACAATAACGCCGAAGATGGAGGCGGACTTCTCTCGGAGTATCTCAACTGCTATTTTTTTTGAGATAATAAGTAATAACAATATATAAATCTTAATTTTTCATAGGTACTGGCTAACTAAAGCTGGATCATTTTAGCGTGACAGATCACCGTATCTTAATCACTTATAAGTACACACGACCGCACCCCAGACTATACATGTTGACCTTGAGACCGCCTTTATGCACTACGTAATAAAAGCTGTTTTCGCAGTTTAACTGTATAACCTGACGTGCTGTCGCGTAGGTACGCAAAGCAGCATATCAAGGTATACACTATACATATCTATAACTACGACACGTACATAGCCAGTTTGGTTGAGCGTGCGATGGAGTAATACTGTATCATTGTATCAAAGAGTCGACGTATAATAAAGAGACGGTGATCCGAGCCCCTGTTATCGAAAAAAATAACGCGCGTAAAAACATTCGATAGCGTAATTTTGTATGGAAAATTTGTACAGCGCCATCTAACGCCGAAAAGCGAAATGAAATTTTCCATAGATAATTATTGTATCGAGTACTATTACGTGCGTTTTTTTCCTCATTTTCATGCGACGTACCGTGTAGTGATACGCCAAAAAAGTACGTATCGAATTGAGTACGTCTCCCTCCTTTTGAAGTCGGTAAAAATGATACATATCTGGACAAAACTTTAACTGGCAATGTTGGCGTTTTTATAGAACAAGTACACCAATGGCTTTCTATTTAGACACGACTTACGTTACGTTTAATATTTTTTATTTAATAATTTCATTTAATTGATTGATTATGCAGTGTTTGATAATAACCTTATAAAGCTGAATGTGGTAGATACGGGGTTGTAACATGGTACCCATGCTTACAACCCCGGAAAATTATTGTAAAACGCTGAAAACCACTACTTTTTTCTTTTTTGTGATAAACTGCATAGTGGCAACCCTAGACCGAAATTATATTTTGCTTTTTTAATGCTAGGTATGTACGGTTAATTTGGTTAATAACTTTTTGATTAAGGTAATATAAAAAAAATATCGCAGTATTTTATTTGTTGAAAATTGGGGGCGGCAAATTGCCTTAATTCTGCCCCTCCTTTGGAAAACGTAGATCCGCTAACTTTTGAGCTCACAACAGCACAAGTGCAATGTTACCGATATTACGGTGTTAGAGTGACGTCATAATTTCTGACGGTCAACAACCGCTGTTGCCGGTACGGCTATCGCATCAACCGTCACCACTTTCACTTTCATCAACAACTTTACCTGTTTGAGAAGACCATGGCAGAACCATCTAGCGGCAAATAGAAGTCACTCTGCTAACAGCGCCATCTATTATGGAATAGCATATCTTTGTCAGACTTGCTGCTAATAGTGCATACGTTACGCATAGATGGCGTTTTATAATTCGAAAATAATATCGAATCTAAAATCCTTCAAATAATACAATTTATAAATTCTTATACCTTCTTTTTCACACTACGCGCTCATTTTCGTATCGTCCATATTTTGATAGATCACGTTTTGACAGATTTTCTTTATGCAGGTACTTTTTTCTTCGAAAAAAATCTGGCGAAACCAAAAACTGACGAAACGAAAATCAGTCAAAACCGAAATAAAGGTAAATAACAACAACAGCTGGAATAAGTTATAATATTTTAATAACAGGAATGTATAAAAATATGAACTTCAAAATATGAATCTCCACAGCCATGATCTGGAATGCTAAGCACCAATAAAACATCCAACAAAGTAAATTATACACCAAAACACAAAACCGCACAAAACCTAACCATTGTAATTGCATTGTCTACAAATGTTCTGCTGCAGCATGGTCCACAATCCAGTAGAGAGAACCGGTGAGGGGTTTCACTCTACCAGCAGGCAAATCTTCTTTATCTTTCAGTATCCTCTGAAAACAACAGATAAAGTGGTTTATTCTTTTAAAAAAATCCAATCCAACAAATACAAGCCACAAACTGGAATAAGAAAATTATAATACTAAATAATATACTAGAAAAAATATGACCGATTTTTTTTTTATACAGTATGTATATAAATGCAATATGATAAGAAGATTCATTAGTATTCCTTAAAAGGAAAAAATAAGTAGTAATAAGAACCATTGGTGTGTGAGTCAGACTCTTATTTGTCTGTTTTTTTCCTTTACTGTTAATGATATAATTTATACAGAAAAAATAAGTTCTTCAAACTTAATAAATATTAACTTATTCACTCACTTTCACCATATCTGCTTTCCCTGCCCCACTGATAGCGAATATGCAGTTCCTAGCATTGTTCACAACAGGGTATGTTAACGTCACTCGTTCTGGTGGAGGCTTCGGAGAATCCGTTATCGGGGCAACTTTCAACTCAACTTCAGTGAGCAATGGATGCCCAGGGAACAGGGAACAAGTGTGCCCATCTGGCCCCATGCCCAATAAAAGTAAATCGAATTTGAAGTCATCACCATTGAATGCAGCTTTTAACTTTTCTGTGTAATCTATGGCTGCTTCTTGAGCTGAAAAAACATTTTGTCATAAAAGCTTTAGTTTGATTGTGTTATTTCATTTGTAATAATTGTCCAACAAATAACCACTCATTCAGCAAGAGGTAGCGGGCAGTTGCATCATTTTATATTATATTTAAAACAATTATGTAAACATGATACTTTGTGATTTGTTTGTGTAGTTGTTCTCATAATCTAAGATTATTTTTAATAATTTTAGTTACCAGATACACCCTGCTTTATAGTGACAAACTGTTCTTCTTTCAGTCCAGTTTTCGGAATCAGCTGCCTTTTGTAAGTTCCAAATGTAGAATCATCGCTGTCCTCTGGCACCACTCGTTCGTCACAAAATGCGAGCACCCATTTAGACCACTCTGTATCCAGCTTTGGTAGACCTTCACACAGGTATTTTACCACTGAACCGCCTGTAATGTAAGCAGTAACTGTTAATCATAATATACCAATAAGAAAAAATACTTTAGAACTATTTGCATGAAATCAAGAAAATAATAAAAAATTACAATAAAGTACAAATAGAAGTCATTGTTGGTAAGTGTGTATACCTGAAGTTCAACGTGACTTAAGTAACTATGCCTTTTCAAGTATCTCTTTTTATACTTTCAAAAAGCTTTAGTCGTTTCTCAGCTACAAAAAGTATAATTAAGAAATACATGAGATAACATGAAAACTGAGGTACAAGTACAATGTACATACATACAAGATACAAGTTTTTTACCTGAGAGCCCGATATAAAACTTTCCACGATTATGAATTGAGTCACTGGAGATTTTCTGAATATAGGACGACAGTTTATGGATAATTTCTTGTTCATCGATTACTTTTATAGTGGTCATTTTGACGAACTTTAAAGAAAACGAAATGTTTTATGTAAAAACACCGGGGCGGCAGGAATGAATATTTACCTATTTTTGAGACACTTTTTTTGAGGTTATTTAAATGTCAATTGTCTTTGTCATTTATCACCTCTATTTCATTCTTATAACTCAACTTCTACCTTAAATAAATATACAGTGGTGGTCAGACACCAGTCAATTTTCATACAAACGATGATATAAGTATCTTTAAAGCCTTGGATCTCCGCTAGGGATTAAACTAGCTGTGATGATCGGTGAAATCAGATGCAATTTGGGGCATAGTGTGATTAGCTTCCTACATTGGATTCCTAAATGCTGGAATGCACCCATTTCCAATAAAATGAATTGGGTAAATTTTAGATCGCAGCAAGAATCCATGCATCCATTTTATATAATCCAAATATCTTATTAATCCGATTGATTGTATGAAACGAAACGCAAGTACACAACAGAGGCTTACTGACTATTCTTTACTTTCAGCACTATTATATAAGTCAGGATGGCCGAGCGGTCTAAGGCGCTGCGTTCAGGTCGCAGTCCACTTCTGTGGGCGTGGGTTCGAATCCCACTTCTGACAAGAGTTTTTAGCAAAATGCAAATTTATATTTATTGATATTTGTATGTATCGTTTATATTTTTTTATCCACAACGGTTTAGTGCTCACCACTGAGGCACTGGCCATCTTACCTCTACCTGCTGGAAAACAACCATTTATAATTTGTTGTTATGGCGTCAGACGTACATAGTGGTAGCTAGCCTAGTTTTTCGTTGATAAATGTATCCACATTAGTTAAGACTTTTTACTTCAAGCTAGTTAAGTTAATGGTTTGTTCTTTTTTTATTTTTTAGTTGTGCGTTAAGTGTAAATTTAATCTTCTGAGTTAATCGGTTCCTTTTCTATGGTTCTTTGCAGGTGTAGATAATAAATTGATATTGTTAATAACTAGGACCTATAATTGGCCATCTGCTGTTACTTTAGTATCATATTTTATGTAATAAATAGGCTGTTGGTCTTCCTAAGATAAATTAAATAAATAAGTCCTACCACCAACCAAACTGAGTACAATGTACTGTGTTAATTGTGTACGTACTGTACTAAATGGAAATCAAACCCGGGACCCCTGCGTCTTACACGGGTGGGCGAACCACAGAGGCGGGCGGTTAAAATTAAAACTTTAAAGTTAAAATACTTAAATAAAAAGTTTTTCACAATTGATAAGTTTATTTTTATCGACATAAAAATACAGATGGGATAGGTAATCCTTTTTTTCATAAAATGTAACTTGAAAAAGGTAAGATTATTTAAATAAATTAGATGTAGGACCTACTTACATTTTTTGTCACAGACACAAATAGTAGCTTACTTAAGTAATGCTATTGTTTCTCATTATCTTTTATTTACTTTTTTATCGTTTGTAAATCTTAAAAAAATACCGCCTTACTAAAAAATCATAAAAAAGGAAACAAAAGAGAGAGTTCTCGTTGGGCAGACCCCTGGCCGCTGGCGTGCTGAGGCAGCCCACGCTCAGGGTAACAGGGTAATTACGGCCATATACGCAAGCGTTGCGCGGAGCCCCACAGGTTCCGAACTACCGTCGGGTTCCGGTTCGGTCGCAACGAACCAAGCATCGCCTACCGTCCAACGAGAACTCCCGCTAGCACGACGAAAACTGCAACCGCATTGTAACTTATCGATGACGTCATGCTTACGTACCGACTGACGACTGTTAAGTGAAGCATTAGTGCTGTGCGCCTTACATTTGTTTTTGAGCAAATCAGTTGAATACATAATAGTTGACTGGGATTTACCTTTAATATTAAAGCTGAAATGTGTCCCACATTTAAAACATCTGTTCAGCCGTTTGAACCCCTTTTCTTTTTTTGTAGGAAATGAGCTGATGATCTTCAAACGCCTGAATAGATTTTCATAAAATTATAGTAACACTATAAGAACCATTCGATCACGCTTGCTTTTAAATGTGTTAAAATTATGTGATATAATTATTATTATTACTTTATCACCTTTTTGCGTAGGGGATTAAAAAATCGAAATGGCGGATCGGAAACTGGTGTTTCACAGGATTAAATTTAGTTTTAGCATTCCGATCTGGTTTTCCTATACAGAAAGAATTGTACCTACTTCTTTTTTTTATGTATAATGTGTCCTACTAGTATAGGTTTTCCTTGTGGTCCCACTAGTAGGACAAATTAGTAGTACCACGAGTAGGATAGAAAATGGATGGAAAACTAAATTGTAAGTCCTGTCAGTTTAGTAAAGTCGTTACGGCAACCCCAACCGAATTAACACAGTTGTTTTTTTGGGCGCTGATTTTCGTTTTTAAGGTTCCGTACCTCAAAAGGAAAAAAGGGAACTCTTATAGGATCACTTTGTTGTCCGTCTGTCTGTCTGTCTGTCCGTCTGTCAAGGCCCTTTCATATCGAGAACACGTGGAGGTATCAAGTTGAAATTAAAACCATATACTCAAGTCTACGGGCACTTGCAGCTGTGAAAAAATCAAACTTCTAAGTTAACTTAAAAAAAGGTAAGGCCATTAATGCCTCACAAAACGCATATTTCGACACCCTCAAGGGAATCAAAATTCATAGGGTACTTCCCGTTGACCTAGAACTTTGAAATTTGGCAAATAATATCGTCTTATACTACAAGTACAGGGAAAAGTCTGAAAACTATACATTTGTTATTAAATTATTAACTGTCTGTCCATCTGTCTATCAAGACCTTTATCTCGGGAACGCGTGGATGTATCGAGTTGAAATTAAAACCATATACTCAAGCCTACGGGCACTTGCAGCTGTGAAAAAATCAAACTTCTAAGTTAACGTAAAAAAAGATACGGCCATTAATGCCTCAAAAAACGCACATTTACTGTATTTCGACACCCTCAATGGAATCAAAATTCATAGGGTACTTCCCGTTGACCTAGAACTTTGAAATTCGACAAGTAATATCGTCTTATACTACAAGTACAGGGAAATATCTGAAAACAATACATTTGTAACTATATCATAAAAAATATAGTAAAAAAAAGCTAATCATCGAGGTTAAACGACGGTATGCGCGGTCATAATTTAACTTCTAATTGACCTATAAACTTGAAGTTTGGTGATAATGTTTATTACGTGTATTTTACCAACACATACCAATACATTAATAATTCTATTTTTTTCTTTAAAATTCCCTCATTTTACTATTACAAACGAGCTTAATTTTGCGTTCAAACGAGTAGCACAGAAACCCCGCCCCTTAGCCCTATTTTTATAATTTTGTAATGTAATTAAACACAATTCTAAATAGGTACCTACTTAAGTGTCTTGTACTTAGTAGTATTATACAAACATAAAAATAATAAATAAAACAAATATAGCGATGTTTTCCAAAATATCGATACGACACCGCGCAGCGCCATCTAGACTTAATCTAAATAACAGATAACTCGTAAGAAAGCACCCTTGCTTACTTAAATTATTTTTAAGTTAGTTCGACACAAATGCTAGATGGCGTAGCTTTGTACCTACTAATAAATATTGTGTCACTGATAGGAACATAATACATAATAAATAAATAATTTCACAAAATAGCGTCCATGAGCTTTTGCTAGATAATTTAAATTTTAAACTATTCCAATCATTCTAATCCTAGCTTACATTAAATTGAGTAAACTTCAAGAGCATGCCTGCTAGGTTCTTTGCTCTAAGCCTGCTAGGTATATTTCTCAAAGAATCTATAGAATAAGTACAGAAGTATGTAAGTAGGTACCTACCTACTTATGTGACGCGGTAGCACTTTTGTTGATGCAATTTTATTGTAGGCACTATTATGTTTTCAGTGTTGATGCTAGAAGAGAGCGGATTTAGTAATATTGTGTTGATAAGTATATTGGAAAAGTTTTTGTAGGTATAATTATTATACATTAGTCTGCTTATCATTACATTCATAATTCATGAAGAAAAGTCTATTATAATACCTATACTTATATCTATAGTAGGTATAAACGTGTAACAGAATTGAAACCAGAATTATGGTAGATAGGGACCATCAAACTGAACAACTTTTACTATGGGACCAATTCTGCTTTTTACGAGGACTTACTTTACTTATAAGATAAAATAATTTGAAATTATGGATAAATAATATAATTACACAACCCACAGCACCTGTATAAAATACAAGAACTGCTAATTGTCACTATATGGCACTGTATATCAAAAGGTGTGTGTAAAATCTATCGCAATGTTATTAAAGAAAATGGGTGTATTATAACAGACTAATCGCTGAGTCATCGATCGTCATAGAGTACATTTTAACCATGGAAAATAATAAAATTGAACAGTAAAACAAATTACTTTCCATGGTTAAAATGTATACTATGGTGGTCGATGACTTAGCGATCGGTCTGCTGGAATGCACCCAATGTCAGCTTTTTTAAAACTTGAAGATAACGACACGATGACGGTCGTCCGTTTTGGGTACTGAATTTTGGGTGAAGATTGGAAAAAACTGCGAGACTCGAATTCTGAACTATTTATAATGTAGGTACGGAACCCCCGGTGGGCGAGCCAGACTCGCACTTGTCCGGTTTTTTAGGTCTGTCCCCCATTTTTTTTAAAGTTGGTAGCCTATCAATCAATGTGTATTTTACTTACTTCTACACTTACCTTTTTAGGCTTGTAGTTCAGCAACGCGGTTCTTTTCCACGGCAACATCTCGTTTTACAGGATCCCGTTTAGGATACGTGTTTCAGTCACACGATCATCTTGTAAATACAAATTTCCGTAGAACAGAAGGATTGGTAAACGGGATTTTGCGGAAACGGTGTGTTACCGCCGTGTAGGAAAGGGCTTTTATCTAAGGATGTACAGCTTGACCATCAAGAGTTGACAAAAAATGAGGGCGCCAGTTTCTATGCAAACACGTCAAAATCACGAATAACTTGGCAACACTATTTATATATTTTGTATTATATTTTGTACTGAAAAATTTTAGTTCCATTTAATTTCATCTCTTTTTGGCCAAGCTTTACAGCTTGTGCTTACGCACATAAAGAAACAAGTTTCCGGTGTAGGCGAGTATGTGTGGGTCGATAGGGTGCAGGCGAGTCTGTTTCTTAGCGTTTGCGACTGTCACTTGAAGATCGGTAATAAGCCTGCGGGTGACGTGACGGTGAGAGACGCGCCGGTAGAGACGGTGACTGATGTGTGTTGCTTTCTGAATAAGGAAATTAAGTGCCTTAACTACAGTATTGTAGTTAAGGGCTACAATACCTGTATTGTAGTTAAGGGCTATCTTTTGAACTTCAGCAACACGAAACTGAAATTATGTTAAATGTCCGTAATCTTATATGGCAAAAAGTGGTTGGAACATATTTTTTAATTAAAATGTGCGGATGAGAGCGGCCTCTTAAGCGCGAGACTCGAATAATGAGTTCGATATAGTGGCAGAGTTGCCACCTAAGCTGGTGACTTCCCGTCCGTTCCGACTCACAGTAAAGCTTCGAAATAAAAGCATTAAGTATATAGTTTCACTGACAACTTACAATAAAGTATTTATTATTTAGTTAATGCATGGAGTAATGGCGTTGTAAAACGCGTCGCACACCCATTCAATGTTGAAAATTCAATCTTAACGAACACGATATAGAGCTCACATATCTATGCTTTACTGCGAGTTGAGTCAACTGAAACACAATAAGCAACAGCTTCCACTCTGATTGCACTTAAAAGTAAAGAAAACTGACCAGGTTATTTTTATTCATGAAGACCGAGTATTCAAATAATTATTTTAAAACAGTGCAATAAAACGGCAGAATAGTTCCAATATGTGTATTTTCCCTCATACTTTCAAATGCCCGCGAGATCAACTGCATTCTTTCACATAAAAAAAGACCTCGACTAAACAATACGGTACAATTACAATACGATTATCGACCTAAGACATTTCTTTTATTATAATAATAATTATGTAATTACAAAAAGTCTGTCAACTAAATACAAAAAGTTCGGCGCGCATAGCGTACCGAACGCTTACATACATATACATATTTTATATATAAAGATAAGATATACATAGCACTACGTTAATTTCTTTTTAAACAATAACCTATAAGGAGTGGACTTAATGAGAAGGCGCGTGAGCGCTTACACTATGAATTTAAGAGAACAAACAGTTATATAAACAGAGTCGTTCGGTTGCGGATATATTACAGGCGCGCGGCGACGGCGCGGCGATTGACCAGGGCGCTAGCCCGCTATGTACATCGCGCCCACCTGCAACAACACAGGCATTGTAGTAGCCACAACAACATGTACGTCAACAACATGGCAGACGGCACTAATGTATGAGGCCTCGTGTAGCTAGTGTGCAGTAGTACTGACCGGCGCGCTAGTTGGGCGTCCAGTAGGACTGCGAGTACGTGGGCTCGCTCGGCGGGGGCGTGGCGGCACTAATGTATGAGGCCTCGTGTAGCTAGTGTGCAGTAGTACTGACCGGCGCGCTAGTTGGGCGTCCAGTAGGACTGCGAGTACGTGGGCTCGCTCGGCGGGGGCGTGGCGGCACTAATGTATGAGGCCTCGTGTAGCTAGTGTGCAGTAGTACTGACCGGCGCGCTAGTTGGGCGTCCAGTAGGACTGCGAGTACGTGGGCTCGCTCGGCGGGGGCGTGGCGGCACTAATGTATGAGGCCTCGTGTAGCTAGTGTGCAGTAGTACTGACCGGCGCGCTAGTTGGGCGTCCAGTAGGACTGCGAGTACGTGGGCTCGCTCGGCGGGGGCGTGGCGGCACTAATGTATGAGGCCTCGTGTAGCTAGTGTGCAGTAGTACTGACCGGCGCGCTAGTTGGGCGTCCAGTAGGACTGCGAGTACGTGGGCTCGCTCGGCGGGGGCGTGGCGGCACTAATGTATGAGGCCTCGTGTAGCTAGTGTGCAGTAGTACTGACCGGCGCGCTAGTTGGGCGTCCAGTAGGACTGCGAGTACGTGGGCTCGCTCGGCGGGGGCGTGGCGGCACTAATGTATGAGGCCTCGTGTAGCTAGTGTGCAGTAGTACTGACCGGCGCGCTAGTTGGGCGTCCAGTAGGACTGCGAGTACGTGGGCTCGCTCGGCGGGGGCGTGGCGGCACTAATGTATGAGGCCTCGTGTAGCTAGTGTGCAGTAGTACTGACCGGCGCGCTAGTTGGGCGTCCAGTAGGACTGCGAGTACGTGGGCTCGCTCGGCGGGGGCGTGGCGGCACTAATGTATGAGGCCTCGTGTAGCTAGTGTGCAGTAGTACTGACCGGCGCGCTAGTTGGGCGTCCAGTAGGACTGCGAGTACGTGGGCTCGCTCGGCGGGGGCGTGGCGGCACTAATGTATGAGGCCTCGTGTAGCTAGTGTGCAGTAGTACTGACCGGCGCGCTAGTTGGGCGTCCAGTAGGACTGCGAGTACGTGGGCTCGCTCGGCGGGGGCGTGGCGGCACTAATGTATGAGGCCTCGTGTAGCTAGTGTGCAGTAGTACTGACCGGCGCGCTAGTTGGGCGTCCAGTAGGACTGCGAGTACGTGGGCTCGCTCGGCGGGGGCGTGGCGGCACTAATGTATGAGGCCTCGTGTAGCTAGTGTGCAGTAGTACTGACCGGCGCGCTAGTTGGGCGTCCAGTAGGACTGCGAGTACGTGGGCTCGCTCGGCGGGGGCGTGGCGGCACTAATGTATGAGGCCTCGTGTAGCTAGTGTGCAGTAGTACTGACCGGCGCGCTAGTTGGGCGTCCAGTAGGACTGCGAGTACGTGGGCTCGCTCGGCGGGGGCGTGGCGGCACTAATGTATGAGGCCTCGTGTAGCTAGTGTGCAGTAGTACTGACCGGCGCGCTAGTTGGGCGTCCAGTAGGACTGCGAGTACGTGGGCTCGCTCGGCGGGGGCGTGGCGGCACTAATGTATGAGGCCTCGTGTAGCTAGTGTGCAGTAGTACTGACCGGCGCGCTAGTTGGGCGTCCAGTAGGACTGCGAGTACGTGGGCTCGCTCGGCGGGGGCGTGGCGGCACTAATGTATGAGGCCTCGTGTAGCTAGTGTGCAGTAGTACTGACCGGCGCGCTAGTTGGGCGTCCAGTAGGACTGCGAGTACGTGGGCTCGCTCGGCGGGGGCGTGGCGGCACTAATGTATGAGGCCTCGTGTAGCTAGTGTGCAGTAGTACTGACCGGCGCGCTAGTTGGGCGTCCAGTAGGACTGCGAGTACGTGGGCTCGCTCGGCGGGGGCGTGGCGGCACTAATGTATGAGGCCTCGTGTAGCTAGTGTGCAGTAGTACTGACCGGCGCGCTAGTTGGGCGTCCAGTAGGACTGCGAGTACGTGGGCTCGCTCGGCGGGGGCGTGGCGGCACTAATGTATGAGGCCTCGTGTAGCTAGTGTGCAGTAGTACTGACCGGCGCGCTAGTTGGGCGTCCAGTAGGACTGCGAGTACGTGGGCTTGCTCGGCGGGGGCTTCGCCGCTGCGCTGCGACCGCCTCCGGTCCCACTCTCCTGCACCAACAGTAACCAATATATTAATACTACATCACTGATCACATAAGTCGATCAATTCAGCTAAAGCTATATTTGCCATCTACATTACTATTAGCTATAATTGGCTATCTGGTGTTATTTTTATGTTATATTATTATGTAATAGGCTTTTGGTCTTCCTAAGTTAAATAAAATAAAAATAAAGCACTTGAATTTTCAAAATTGGAAGCAACGTCGTCTATCTCCAACACTGCAAAGTGACTACCGCTCGCAAAATGATGACGTCGCACAATGACATATCTTGATCAAAATAATGTAATAAATTAAAAACAAGAAATATCTGACGATTTATAATTTAATTGCAATTTCAATACCTACTAAACATTTATCTGTAAAAAATTGTCATTACGGGAAGTTAACATTGCTTGTGCCAAATTGTCATTTTGCGAACGGTTGTCATTTTACGTAGTTGTAATTTCAACAGCTCACTACTATCTGTAGTGAAACAAAGTGCCCATTTTATTAATAACAAACATTCACAATGTCGATAATAATAAAAAACAAGCATAATGATTTGTTAATGGATGCGTTATTTTATAATACTTCAAATACTTGTATAACATAACACAAGTAAAAGGCGGGTAAATACTGTACATAAATAACTAGATTGATGAGTGATATTAGAAACAGCGACATAACAATGTAATGCCTGCACTGACCTCTGCAGGATGTAAAATAAAGAAAACCCAAAGTCCAACGGTAGTATTAATATTCAGAAAACACTTTAGGTTGTCCTAATGTACAAGTTTTGGAAATCAATCGGATGTCGGTCGGAAAAAAAATCGATGGTGGCCACTAATCCTCATACGATATGAAGATGAAGAAATGTAGTCTGTTGCAGATACTTATGTAATTTCTTCACAAAATAATAGTATTAAAAGCCTGCTCAGAGGTCATGTGCGATCGACGGGTGCATATATACATAGTGTTATAAACATATACATGGTATATATTAAACTTACCCGCCTACTATGACTATTGTTCACCCGCACATCCATCTACAAACGAAAGCAAACTCTAAGAATAAAATATTAAAGTAAAATATACGATCTAGAGACGCATGCCATAACTTGTGTAACTAAGCATGCGACACATCTGTGATTTCAAATAATATTTACAGATGAATAGTGAATACGAAAATAGAATTAACAGCTTGACAAAAAATATTTGAAACGGAACTGAAATTATTGTTACCAGCAACATCGTTTTTTGCCTACAAAAGTGGTAGTGTTGCCATACAATAAGATTAACAATAAGATGAATGGTAGGTGAATGGTATCCCAATCAACTCGAATTTTCCAGACTGTTTAGATGTCATTTTCTTAATCAAAATGCATTTCTTCCCAAGCTGATCGGGTGTAGATAGAAAAGCATAAGATTCAATCAAAGCTTTTTATCTCAAACAAGTTCTTAAATTGACTGACTCATTTGGGTGTTTATTTTATGTACTTAGATGGCAGACTAGCAACTTATCACACCATTTGCTGATAAAATACTCAAAATCAAATGCGTATTATAACAAATCTTAATGCTTATTTGCCAGATGTCGTTTTACTAACTTGGTCCATAAAAATAATATTAATTTTATAAAACATAATTCCGAGACAGTAAACAATGATTATGTTCTGTGTGTGAAACTGTCATTGGAAGGCAGGTCATGCCATTCGAGACCTTATACTTACCTTATTTCTAAAATAAACTATTAAAATGGCTCTATAGAAATTGGGGTAAAAAATGTACATGAAGTTGCGGGGCGAAGGCGCGGGGATGTACAGGCGCCTGCTCTGTGTGGGTATGAGTGTGTACGTGGTAGTTATGTACAGGTGCCCGCAGTGTGTAGTGCGTGTGTGTATGTGGTATAGTTATGTACAGGTGCTTGCTGTGTGTAGTGAGAGTGTGTTCGTGGTAGTTGTGTACAGGTGCCCGCAGTTTGTAGTGAGTGTGTGTACGTGGTAGTTATGTACAGGCGTTTGCTGTGTGTAGTGAGAGTGTGTTCGTGGTAGTTATGTACAGGTGGCCGCAGTTTGTAGTGAGTGTGTGTACGTGGTAGTTATGTACAGGTGTTTGCTGTGTGTAGTGAGAGTGTGTTCGTGGTAGTTATGTACAGGTGCCCGCAGTGTGTAGTGAGTGTGAGTTCGTGGTAGTTATGTACAGATGCCCGCAGTGTGTAGTGAGTGTGTTCATGGTAGTTATGTACAGGTGCCCGCAGTGTGTAGTAAGTGTGTGTATGTGGTAGTTATGTACAGGTGGCAGTGTGTAGTGAGTGTGTTCGTGGTAGTTATGTACAGGTGCCCGCAGTGTGTAGTGAGTGTGTGTACGTGGTAGTTATGTACAGGTGCCCGCAGTGTGTAGTGAGTCAGTGTATGTGGTAGTCATGTACAGGTACGCGCAGTGTGTAGTGAATGTGTGTATGTGGTAGTTATGTACAGGTGGCAGTGTGTAGTGAGTGTGTTCGTGGTAGTTATGTACAGGTGCCCGCAGTGTGTAGTGAGTCAGTGTGTGTGGTAGTTATGTACAGGTACCCGCAGTGTGTAGTGAGTCAGTGTATGTGGTAGTCATGTACAGGTACCCGCAGTGTGTAGTGAGTGTGTGTATGTGGTAGTTATGTACAGGTGCCCGCAGTGTGTAGGGAGTGTGTGTTCGTGGTAGTTATATACAGGTGCCCGCAGTGTGTAGTGAGTGTGTGTACGTGGTAGTTATGTACAGGTGCCCGCAGTGTGTAGTGAGTGTGTGTATGTGGTAGTTATGTACAGGTGCCCGCAGTGTGTAGGGAGTGTGTGTTCGTGGTAGTTATATACAGGTGCCCGCAGTGTGTAGTGAGTGTGTGTATGTGGTAGTTATGTACAGGTGCCCGGTGTGTGTAGTGAGTGTGTGTGTATGTGGTAGTTAAGTACAAGTGCCCGCAGTGTGAAGTATGTGTACGTGGTAGTTATGTACATGTGCCCGCAATGTGTAGTGTGTTTGTACGTGGTAGTTATGTAGAGGTGCCCGTAGTGTGTAGTGTGTACGCGGTAGTCATGTAGAGGTGGCAGTGTGTAGTGTGTGTGCACGTGGTAGTTATGTAGAGGTGCCCGTAGTGTGTAGTGTGTGTACGCGGTAGTCATGTAGAGGTGGCAGTGTGTAGTGTGTGTGCACGTGGTAGTTATGTAGAGGTGCCCGTAGTGTGTAGTGTGTGTACGCGGTAGTCATGTAGAGGTGGCAGTGTGTAGTGTGTGTGCACGTGGTAGGTACCTGGTGCTGGTTGTGGTGGTGGTGGTGGTGGTGCGGCGCGGGGATGTACAGATGCGACGCGCCGAACGGCGGCGGCGTCCCGCTGTGGAACCCCGCCTTCTCGTAACTCTGCAGGACAACCGAACGTTATGCCGTACGTCCAAGTCGCGAGGCGCGTGTTATGAACCCAGCCCCAGGAAACAGAATAAACCAGTACCCCTAGTACGATAGCACGAACACTTATCGAAAAAATAACGCACATAATGCTCGATAGAGTTATTATTGTCTATGAGAAAGGGGACCCAACCTTTTATGCTAAGGTTGTACACTTTTTAATCTGTGATTCGTAATCTGCTGTCCTTTTTTACTTATTATTCTGTTGTATCTGTCAACCAAATGACATTTCGTTTTATTAATTTCAATAAAGGAAAGTAATTTTAGTTTATATAGCCACGCTTTTACATTTTATCATAACTTTTGTCCTTTGAAAATTGAATGTAAATAATGGGACGTTTTTCAATGACTCCTTGTTTCTGTAGTGTTTTCATACAAGGTTAATTTTTGATCGTTTTAATCCCGTACTATTCATAAAAAATAGAAATTGTATTATATCTCTTAAAATTAAAAAAATAGTAAGTGATAAGTAATATTCGCAAAGTACATAAATCCAGTAGTAGTGACTCGAGTTTACGTCGTCGCGTACGCGTCGCCACGCCCCGCTCGCTTTATCAAGTTAGGAGGTTATTGACGCGCTCAGCTCATCAGCTATCATGTAAACAAATTAAATAATCCCAAATTTTCCTTCATACTTTTGCGGGGTTAGGACCGTCATAAATAATTTGTGTCTAGGTTTAACGCCCTAATTAAATTTAGAGAATTAGGTATGCTAAAAACAGTAATGTGACCATAATGTCTCCTAGTATTTATGGTGTGTTTAAAAATGTGGAATCAACATTATTTACAATGATTTGAAAAGAAAAAAGTTCTAAAAGATACTGATTAAAGGTCCACTTGCATCAACATTTACTAAATCTCTGTAAATTGTTGCTGTTGGTTTTCCAATCAAATAAATATTATATTTAGTTATATATAGGAATGATTACGCTGACGTCGGACGTCGCTACTCTTATCGAATTTTTACACGCTTTTTTTTCTCGATGGATGTTTGTGCCTTGGGTACAGAATGACCCTGCGCTATTTTCGAAACCCCCGCACCTGCCCTCCTTTTCTTTGCTGTAATATTGCTAACCCAGGTAGGATTTTGAATCTTTTTGAGGTAGACACGTCAGAAAGAACTACTGCTTGTTTATCCACAAAAGAAAACCACCTGCATGGAGGATTTAGGAGGACCATAACGTCAAAACTACTCCAAAATAGAGAAGCTTCATAAAAGTACAACTTTCCTTAATTATACGCAGGTTCTACTTTGTTATTCTGAGAACCCAGCGTTCCATGTCGTGTATCGGCTGGGCTTACGTCAAAATCTCGAGATTCGCGTAGGGCTTTATTTTGCTTTCCTTTCTGCTCTATCATACCTTAAAGGTAGAATCCATTTTCAAGTCAAATACCCAATTTAAGCACGGACCTATAACACTTATGACCAGAAAGCTACGCGAATTGTTAGTACAACAATGGTCTTATAGCATAAAGATTTTCTAAATAATAAAGTTATTGTTTATTAACTGAATAGCGATTGTAACTGTATTTAACGTATTGCGTACCTACTACCTAGTATTTGCAAATAAATGCTAAAATGCCTAAATTATTGTACAGTCAGCTATAATCTGACCCATAATTAAAAAGTAAATTGATATTAGAAATTGTCACATTTTATTTGGGGTCAATCACGTCGTCACGTGGTCAAGTTTGTCAACTTTCAAGATGTATTCAGTCCATAAAGCTGAAAAAGAATCTCTAAGAAAAAAGGTCCAAATATGTTTTTTTCAGACTATTCATTACATACATATCAGAGTAATATCGTCATCGGTTTAAAATGAGGTAGCCAATATTTTTAACGTGTTTCGACTTATGTATCTCAGGCCCGTATTTATATACGGCTCTCATCATTGAGAGCTATCTTGTGATCATACTAAAGATGTTCTTAAAGGAACAGCATCTCAGGTATGTTTCATACCTATGATGATCGTACGATTTAAAGGTAGCTCTTATCGTCGAGAGCTGTTTATAAATATGGCCCATAATGGCCGAATACTCAAACGTCACTCAACTTCGAGAGGCTCTCAAACATCGTCCTGTCGCATTAAATATCAAGGATACGACAAAGACAGCATGATGTTCGAGCGCATCTCAAAGTTGAGTATCGTTTGAGTATTCGGCCATAAGTAAGAAAGAAAATACATTTATTTTGAAACCACACAACATTACAAAGACAGTACAAAAAACTAAACACAAGCAAAGGACATATACAAGGTGTTACAAAAATACTCCTAATGCTTTATGGTATATAGGGATCATCAAACTGATCAACTTTTACTATGGGACCAACTCTGAAATCCCGAAAAAAAATCAGCTGTTTCATACATTTTGATATTTTCGATTTAAATTTTTGTACGAAACAGCTGATTTTTTTTTGCGATTTCAAAGTTGGTCCCATAGTAAAAGTTGTTCAGTTCGATGGTCCCTATATACCATATTCGGCATTAGGGGTATTTTTGTAACACTTGTATATTATATTGCGCATCGTCGCGTGATGTCAAAACTGTACTCGGCTCAGTATAAGCACTGATATGTACCGATATTCTGCCGAGCACAGAGACATTTCGATGGGTTGAACTCATCGTGAAAGTGTGAAATGAGTGTGTAGAGATGAGCGCGTAGTCGGTGTAGTGTGGTATACTGACATTGACCTTGTTGAGCGCGACGTGGCCCTTGTAGATGGTGGAGGCGAGCTCCGCGCCCTGCGCCTTGCTGGCCGCGCCCGCCACGCCCGCCACGCCCGCCACGCCGCTGTACCCGCCCGCTGCACACATACATAAAAATTTACATATTTTTTTATCTACACCTATGCTTTAAATCAGGGATTCCCGAAGTGGTGATTTCCCAGGGGTCGAAATAAACGAATAATTATAATATTAATTATGAATTACACTCGATATTTGATAGAACTTTTAAAGTAATTCGGTTATGGGGGTCTGTGCTATCGGTTCATTTTGGAAAAGGGGTCTCCTGCCCGAAATAATTTGGGTAATAAAAGGTTTAATCTATAAAAAGCACCGGAGGATGATATTATGGTTCATAGTAACCATAATATCATCCTCCGAGTGGCTGAGAACCCCGCGCGCCCGCCGCCATTATAACATCCAAACGAGTAACACAATCTTGTACTCGATTTCATAATGCAACTCCTTCGAAAATATGGCTACTTTGGCACTAGTTGTTTTAAAGTTGGATTCGGAACTTTTTATAGAGGGTCATATCGTGGGTAAGTCTTGTGTACAACTGCACATAATTAGGTATAAAAACACTCATGTATTACTATTATCACTTTTTGCTTTCTTTTATGATTATAACGATAATTAGCTGAGAAAAAAATAAGCAATTGTGCCTTCGAATAAATAAATATCGTGTACCTGCCGTTAGAAGGTTGCGTTATTGAATTTTGATAGTCTTTATTCAAATAAACTTAATAATTAAGCACTTTTAAATCGTCTATACAAGGTGTTACAAAAATACCCCTAATGCCGAATATGGTATATAGGAACCATCAAACTTAACAACTTTTGCTATGGGACCAACTCTAAAATCGCGAAAAAAAAATCAGCTGTTTCATACATTTTGATATTATCGATTTTATTTTTTGTAAAATTCGGAAATGAATGTGAAAATGAAAATTCGGAATGTCATATTCGGAATTAGGGGTACTTTTGTAACACGTTATATTTTTCTAACACCTATCCACACTTTTTTAACTGACAAGGTGAACTGGCGCAAGAAACTTATCAGCTTTAACAGAAATAACTAACAAACTTAAATATTATATCATTACCAAATACAGTACAACAGGATTAATAACAAAAAAGTACTTAAGTATGTGTCACATGTTACATCATTTCCACGCATTTTGGTCATGATGAAGTGTCAAATGTGATCTATGACGATCTCCGTGGTCGAGTGGCTCCGAGGTCCCGGGTTCGATCCTCGGTTGGATCAATTTAGAAAATGAACTTTTCCATATCGTCTCAAGTCTGGGTGTTTGTGATACCACCGTCGTCTCTGATTTCCATAGCACAAGTGCTTTAGCTAATTTCTTTGGAATCGGGGCAATGTATGTGATGTCGTCAAATATATTTATAATGAAATATGCCCAAGTTTAGTAGTAGTAGTGTGTGTGGTGGCTCACCAGGCTTGTAGGAGTCCTGGTCGTAGGGCGGCTGCTGCGGCGTGTAGGCGTTGACCTTGGCGGCCGCGCCCGACCCCACCCCGCCCACGCCACCGACCCCGCCCACGCCGCCCACCCCGCCTACGCCGCCCACCCCGCCCACACTCGACCCTCCGCCATACTGCACATAAAAACATCACACAGGGTTATTGCTAATGTCTTATAGAGCCGAATATGCTGGATTCGGTATCATACATACGATCCCGGGAAAAAAAAATATAAACACTAAAAATCATCAGTTTTAAAAAAATATGATAAACTATAGTAGTTACCCTAAAAAAGAAATGTGTTTTGCTTTTGTCCATTAATGGAATTGATTATCGAATACAATAGTCTAGGATTGATTTTTTGTATTTTTCCATACAAATAAAAAACAAAGTTTCTCAACCATGTAGCGGTTTTCAGGGTTTGAACGACATGGTACGTAAGAAAGATGATAATCTTATTATTAAAAGTACATGGCGTTGAGCCATTATGAAACATATTTAAAAATTATCAAAATGTACCAATGTTTGTATATGTAATGAAAATTAAATTACTTTAAAAATTCTGGCAGATTATAAAATTCATATTCAAGTAGCTACTTATACAATTTGTTTTAAAAATATTAAAGTTGTTCCATTGTGTGATACTTGGTTATTCCAATACTGCCTTAGTTTAAACTATGTATAATCCGCGCGCGATGAGAATGGGATGCTACCTTCTGGAACTGAGACGCGCACGGTCCGTCGGCCAGCCGTAGCGTCGGCAAACTCGCGTAGATGCTCGCATAATGCTTGTCGTGTACAACTGTGCGCGTGGATTTCTGCTCGAGTTTTATTTTAAATGAGAGATTTATATATTAAAGTGTGATTATTTTAGTGATTATTAACGAGTGGAAAAAGGGGTAAAACTTTATAATATTATTAAAATTAATTTTTCTTTAAATAGATTCACTATTCTTATTATTATTCATAACTGTCATTTACTTTGACAAGGTCCCATCCCGTTGTAATCGCGCGCGGATGTTGTTATGATGTGTCGAGTGTAATGTGTGACAATACTGACCGTGGGGTAGACTCCGTACTGGTAGGTGGTGGGCGGCGGCTGGTAGAAGTACGCGTAGCCGGGCGGCAGCGCCGCGGGGACCTGCGCACAATCCTGCATACCTCAACCACGTGCCGAGTACACGCAAACCACATACTAATACTAACTCTCTATTCATTATTTATCGAATATCAACGAACCGATTCTAATGAAACTTCGTAAGCATTAGCAGAACACACTGGTCTAAAAAGTAAGTTGAAAACATTTTTAAAATGTCTTATTTTAAAAAAAGATTATTAGAAATTTCTGTTACTATAGAAAATTTAAAATCGGACTAAGAGCTCAAATACACTTGCACACTTTCGATCGTGCGAAGTTCTCTTATCCCTTCCACTTTGGTTGCGTTCCGGTCCCACATATCGCAGCGATCTGCGATCGGATCGGATGACCGGAACGCATCCTGTGTTTGAGCTCTAATTTAGCTGTAACTCTATTTATCGAAAATGTTTCAACTAACTTTGTACACCGATGTATTCTGCTTATGTGTATGAAGTTTCATTAAAATCGGTTCATTAATTTCAAAAAAACAAGAACTTCTAAGTTTATATGAAATGACGTTTGACGACAACACTCAGCCCCTAGCATAACCACCGAAACACGATATGATATGGCGATTTATCACGTTTTACTGGCAAAAGACAATGGATTTTGACAGTTGGGTGTCGATAAAACGTTATATCACGCGATATATATCGTGTTTCGTCGATCATGCTAAGAGGGCTGGAACAGTACAACGTCAAATACACATTTTTGATCAAGGATTTCACACAATTACTTGATTTATCGATCCCAATAAAATTATGAAGTAAATAGATTTTAGTACTAAGTTATGTGATAACAGAAACATGATAGCTAAAACTTTTCTTGATGATAGCTTTCTAGTTTTGTGATTGACAGTTTTCCAAAATAAGAAACAGTTTATTAGTAATTAATAAAAGATAATGTCAATAATTTCGATAATTTTTACTACGAACATTTCTTCCCGCTTTGTACGCGCTCTTAAAACAGGAGCCCAATCACGCTAATTTCCAAAAATACAACCAAAACTAAATAGTTACCGTTTTAGTTTCGTTTTGCAAAAAAAATACTCGCTTTAGTTTTGTTTAAATTATTGAAGCTAGGTATAAGGAGCCTAGGATGCCAATCTTAAATGATAATTCTAAACCTAAACCAAAGATTTTAGGTAAATATAACCTAAATGACAACGTTATAGTTTTGGTTATATCGTTCAGGGGCCGTACCGGCTAACGCATCGAACTTTGGAAAGTCTATCGGGCTTCAAATTAAAACAGATAAATCGAGCCCCAATCGGGCCAAAATGGCGAACTTCAATTCATGATGTCACACGAACTTGGATATCTTCTAAATAACTTCGGCGAATAGTACAATTCGAAGCTACTTATTTCGATTTATCTGTTTTAAGTTGAAGCTCGACAGACCCGCCGAAATTCGAAAAGTTAGCCGATAGGGCCCCCGAATTAGTAATTAGGTTCCATCTACAGACGAGAAAGCCATAATTCGGTAATGTAGATTTTATTAAAAAATACTTCAATAAGTTATTTATACGTAAATTATATTCTGATATGATAAATAAGATCATGATAAAAGAGCAAAAAATCAATAATTTTTAAACAATACCAAGTGTTTTGTATCAACAATCAATATATAATAAAGGTGCAAAATTGAGAATGCACAATCAATTCACGAACAGTTGAAATATCGCGTGGTTTTGATAAATGTGATGAACAACAAACTGGTATGATATTCTACTCAAAAGAAAATAGGAACCACTGTATGGTTTTCCATACAAACGAGCAAATTTCTGAAAGGTATATTTTTTTTTATATAAATTCAAAATGAATTTATTTAAATTTGATATTGTTCGAAAGCTGTAATAGGCAACTTGCTTACTGTACTGTCGAATTCACTGTATAATTTCTCTTATTCGCCGTGTGTCAGTTAGAATTGAAAAATGATATCGCGTATGAAACTCCAATTTCCTTTCTAATTGGAATCCATTATTTAGCAATGGTTTAGTTTTATTGAATCGGCTCAATATCTGACCTGTTGCGGAGAGGCGGCGTCCGTCCGTCCGAACCTGTCGCCGGCGCCGAGCCCGAATGTGCCTTCCCGCCCGCCGTAACCGACCTCGTAGTATCCGCCCTACAATATATACAATATGTGAGTATTAAGACACCGTATACGTATTGTTGCTATCTCACTCGCACATTTTATGTTTTCTCAAGAAATCTTGAGTCTATGTAGGCTGAGTTTTCATAATTAAAAATGTGTTCCGACCATTTTTCGCAATATAAGATATCGGACATTTGAAAATATATTTCAATTTCGTATTGCTGAAATACAAAAGGTTTATCGGGAGATGTCTCAGTTAAGTTGTCGTTTCTAACAGTAACTTTCAGAAACGACAACTTTATGTACTTCAGTAATAGGAAACTGAAATATATTTTAAAATTGCGAAAAGTGGCCGGAACACATTTTTTAATAACGAACTCAGATTTGAGAAAACATGAAATGTGCGAGCGAGGGAGCGGCATAACGTATACGGCATGGTGGATACCCCACCGAAAGTGGCGCCCTCAAAGGTTTTTATGAAGTTGTTAAATTTTAATCAAACTTTACGTAGAATTTTTGAGAACCATGGTCTAGTATTTTTAGAAGGTATCATTACATTCCCTCGTAGTCATTCGTACAAGTAGACAGCAAACGGCCCCTTTTAGCAGTTTTGCTATCTACTTCTAGAAATTACTAAAAGGGAATTTAAAATCTTCTAAAAATACTAGACTGTGGGTCTTAAAAATTCACGTTTTTATTAAAATTATATACTGAAATTAAAATTCACCGCGGCGCTAGGTTCCGTCTGGGTTAAGGACTAGTACACAATATCTGTATGGTGTTATATTTTATGGTAGTGTAGTGTAGTGTGGAGTACTAGTGTAGTAGTAGTAGTTACCATATGATGTGGTAGCGTGGTCCCGCCCCGCATCAGCTGCTCGTCGTACGCGTATCCGCCCTCTAGTGGTAGTGTAGTGTAGTGTGGTGTACTAGTGTAGTAGTAGTAGTTACCATATGATGTGGTAGCGTGGTCCCGCCCCGCATCAGCTGCTCGTCGTACGCGTATCCGCCCTCTAGTGGTAGTGTAGTGTAGTGTGGTGTACTAGTGTAGTAGTAGTAGTTACCATATGATGTGGTAGCGTGGTCCCGCCCCGCATCAGCTGCTCGTCGTACGCGTATCCGCCCTCTAGTGGTAGTGTAGTGTAGTGTGGTGTACTAGTGTAGTAGTAGTAGTTACCATATGATGTGGTAGCGTGGTCCCGCCCCGCATCAGCTGCTCGTCGTACGCGTATCCGCCCTCTAGTGGTAGTGTAGTGTAGTGTGGTGTACTAGTGTAGTAGTAGTAGTTACCATATGATGTGGTAGCGTGGTCCCGCCCCGCATCAGCTGCTCGTCGTACGCGTATCCGCCCTCTAGTGGTAGTGTAGTGTAGTGTGGTGTACTAGTGTAGTAGTAGTAGTTACCATATGATGTGGTAGCGTGGTCCCGCCCCGCATCAGCTGCTCGTCGTACGCGTATCCGCCCTCTAGTGGTAGTGTAGTGTAGTGTGGTGTACTAGTGTAGTAGTAGTAGTTACCATATGATGTGGTAGCGTGGTCCCGCCCCGCATCAGCTGCTCGTCGTACGCGTATCCGCCCTCTAGTGGTAGTGTAGTGTAGTGTGGTGTACTAGTGTAGTAGTAGTAGTTACCATATGATGTGGTAGCGTGGTCCCGCCCCGCATCAGCTGCTCGTCGTACGCGTATCCGCCCTCTAGTGGTAGTGTAGTGTAGTGTGGTGTACTAGTGTAGTAGTAGTAGTTACCATATGATGTGGTAGCGTGGTCCCGCCCCGCATCAGCTGCTCGTCGTACGCGTATCCGCCCTCTAGTGGTAGTGTAGTGTAGTGTGGTGTGGTGTACTAGTGTAGTAGTAGTAGTTACCATATGATGTGGTAGCGTGGTCCCGCCCCGCATCAGCTGCTCGTCGTACGCGTATCCGCCCTCTAGTGGTAGTGTAGTGTAGTGTGGTGTACTAGTGTAGTAGTAGTAGTTACCATATGATGTGGTAGCGTGGTCCCGCCCCGCATCAGCTGCTCGTCGTACGCGTATCCGCCCTCTAGTGGTAGTGTAGTGTAGTGTGGTGTACTAGTGTAGTAGTAGTAGTTACCATATGATGTGGTAGCGTGGTCCCGCCCCGCATCAGCTGCTCGTCGTACGCGTATCCGCCCTCTAGTGGTAGTGTAGTGTAGTGTGGTGTACTAGTGTAGTAGTAGTAGTTACCATATGATGTGGTAGCGTGGTCCCGCCCCGCATCAGCTGCTCGTCGTACGCGTATCCGCCCTCTAGTGGTAGTGTAGTGTAGTGTGGTGTGGTGTACTAGTGTAGTAGTAGTAGTTACCATATGATGTGGTAGCGTGGTCCCGCCCCGCATCAGCTGCTCGTCGTACGCGTATCCGCCCTCTAGTGGTAGTGTAGTGTAGTGTAGTGTGGTGTACTAGTGTAGTAGTAGTAGTTACCATATGATGTGGTAGCGTGGTCCCGCCCCGCATCAGCTGCTCGTCGTACGCGTATCCGCCCTCTAGTGGTAGTGTAGTGTAGTGTAGTGTGGTGTACTAGTGTAGTAGTAGTAGTTACCATATGATGTGGTAGCGTGGTCCCGCCCCGCATCAGCTGCTCGTCGTACGCGTATCCACCGCCCACGCCACCGACGCCGCCCACACCGCCTACTCCTGCAATATGTACAGGGAAATATTACTGCTATAATATTTTGATCTCGATTAAAACTACATTTGGGACACCTAATTTATTTAGAAAAACTTTAATTTTTTTTTATGTTTATGTCTTTTTTTTTTTACTGTAATGGTGTCAAATCAACTAATTACAACGACTTTTATGTATTATTTTTTTTAGTTTTTCTAACTAGACTAATATATCGAACATAAATCTGTTGAAAGACAATAAAGCGGCCAAGCTCCGCCCCTTCTTGCACAGTGCACACTGGTTAGCCCCTGACTCGCGCACTGTTAGACGCTGCACTCGCGCTGGCGCTCGTCGCGTGCGCATGCGCGTGCGCGTGCGCCCTGTGTACACTAGTGACGGCCCCTGTACCTGCGGTGTATAGCGCGGCGTGGTAGGGCGTGGACGCGGCGGCAGCACTCGCGCTGGCGCTCGTCGCGTGCGCGTGCGCGTGCGCGTGCGCCCTGTGTACACTAGTGACGGCCCCTGTACCTGCGGTGTATAGCGCGGCGTGGTAGGGCGTGGACGCGGCGGCAGCACTCGCGCTGGCGCTCGTCGCGTGCGCGTGCGCGTGCGCGTGCGCCCTGTGTACACTAGTGACGGCCCCTGTACCTGCGGTGTATAGCGCGGCGTGGTAGGGCGTGGACGCGGCGGCAGCACTCGCGCTGGCGCTCGTCGCGTGCGCGTGCGCGTGCGCCCTGTGTACACTAGTGACGGCCCCTGTACCTGCGGTGTATAGCGCGGCGTGGTAGGGTGTAGCGTCGCGATCATACCGCTACATAAGCAAATCGACGAATGACGAAGAAATGCAGGATCAGCGAAAAGTACAATAATATGTAAACATTACGCAGACGTGACGTCGCACTACGTCAAGCTAACACCAAGGCAAAAATATATAAAGACCTGACTCACGATATCGAAGTTTTCTAAGCACTTTGCATAAATACAAATTCCAACATCGAACAGTTGGACCGCGGTCCCCGAGCAAAGACACCTAGCTCGGCGGAAGTACTTCCCTTTTCGCTGAATATATGGCGAAGCGATCCTGCCTCGACATAGGGCGTGGACGCGGCGGCAGCACTCGCGCTGGCGCTCGTCGCGTGCGCGTGCGCGTGCGCCCTGTGTACACTAGTGACGGCCCCTGTACCTGCGGTGTATAGCGCGGCGTGGTAGGGCGTGGACGCGGCGGCAACACTCGCGCTGGCGCTCGTCGCGTGCGCGTGCGCGTGCGCGTGCGCCCTGTGTACACTAGTGACGGCCCCTGTACCTGCGGTGTATAGCGCGGCGTGGTAGGGCGTGGACGCGGCGGCAGCACTCGCGCTGGCGCTCGTCGCGTGCGCGTGCGCGTGCGCGTGCGCCCTGTGTACACTAGTGACGGCCCCTGTACCTGCGGTGTATAGCGCGGCGTGGTAGGGCGTGGACGCGGCGGCAGCACTCGCGCTGGCGCTCGTCGCGTGCGCGTGCGCGTGCGCCCTGTGTACACTAGTGACGGCCCCTGTACCTGCGGTGTATAGCGCGGCGTGGTAGGGCGTGGACGCGGCGGCAACACTCGCGCTGGCGCTCGTCGCGTGCGCGTGCGCGTGCGCGTGCGCCCTGTGTACACTAGTGACGGCCCCTGTACCTGCGGTGTATAGCGCGGCGTGGTAGGGCGTGGACGCGGCGGCAGCACTCGCGCTGGCGCTCGTCGCGTGCGCGTGCGCGTGCGCCCTGTGTACACTAGTGACGGCCCCTGTACCTGCGGTGTATAGCGCGGCGTGGTAGGGCGTGGACGCGGCGGCAGCACTCGCGCTGGCGCTCGTCGCGTGCGCGTGCGCGTGCGCCCTGTGTACACTAGTGACGGCCCCTGTACCTGCGGTGTATAGCGCGGCGTGGTAGGGCGTGGACGCGGCGGCAGCACTCGCGCTGGCGCTCGTCGCGTGCGCGTGCGCGTGCGCCCTGTGTACACTAGTGACGGCCCCTGTACCTGCGGTGTATAGCGCGGCGTGGTAGGGCGTGGACGCGGCGGCAGCACTGCTACTGCTGCCTGCCGCGCTGCCCGACGCTGCACTCGCGCTGGCGCTCGTCGCGTGCGCGTGCGCGTGCGCGTGTGCTACGAATAAATAAACAGATACATAAATAAATAATTATAAATATTAGACAACATCACAAACACTGCTCTGATTCAAACGTAAGTTGCTAAATCACTTGTGTTATGGAAATTAGAGACAGCGGTGAAACTATAAACACCGAGACCTGAGCCAATATAGAAAAGATTTTTTCTAAATTGACCCAGCCGGAGATCGAACCCGGGACCTCAGAGACGGCGACACCTTGAAAACCAGTGTACAAACCACTCGGCCATGCACGAAGGTGGTCATAAAAAAATAAAGTTAAGTCTCGACAAAAACAAATCTTTTGGCTCTTTAACTTTAGTGCAAGTACAGAAGATGCACTCCGCAAATAAATACACTCACCGGCACGGAAACTTGGCCACCCGGTTTTTTTGGTATATACGGCATGAAATATTTTTTTTTGCTATTAAATTGATGTTAGTGAACAAGAAATGAACTTGTTTATGTTTTAAAGCCTTAATTTACTGCCTATTAGGTTTTTTTTGTCGAAAAAATAATGTTTACTTAAAATCACAATTTTTCATGGAAATAAACATCCAGTTTAAAAATCTACAAAATTAAAAATCACTTATTTGTATCGGTCCTCTATACATTTTAATAACGCGTGTTTCCTCCTCTTGCCCTGATAACCGCTTGCATGCGATCTGGCATGCTTTGAATGATGTTTTTGATATCGATTTGCGATAGGTTCTCCCAAACGTCCACTGCTGCGTTTCGAAGCTCGTTGATTGTTTGTGGCGGGTTGGTACATGATTTTATCCTTCTTTTAAGCATGTCCTAGATGTGTTATATGGGATTTAAGTTCGTGCTACGAGCAGTCCACTGCAGTTTTTGTACACCAACATCTTCAAGGTATTCGTTCACACAAATTGCTACGTGTGGGCGTGCATTATCGTGCATTAACAGGAACTGTTCATATCCAATGAACCCCATATATGGTACAACATGTTCCTGGATGATCTCTGCGATGTATCGCGTTGCTGTTAATCGATTGTCAATGACAACCAACTCTGTACGAGCATCAGAACTTATTCCTCCCCACACCATTATAGAGCCTCCATGGAATCTAACGGTTTGTGTGGTAGTATTGGGTAGAAACCGCTCTCCTCTTCTTCTCCTTGTCGTTCGCGACCATCTGGTGCTCGTATAGCGATTCGACACTCGTCAGTGAACAGAACTCGCTCATGAGTCCAGTTAGCGTGATTTCGTGCAAATTGAAGTCGAGCTACTCGATGCTGTCTGAGCAGTTCTGGACCGCGTGCTGGTCTGCGTGCCCTTAAATTCACTTCCTCCATACGTCTTCTTATTGTACGCTCGCTTACATTAACACCTCTCGCGATCTGGAGGCGCTGGCGGATCTCAACGGCAGTGAGATATCGATTTCTTAAAATTGCTAGGACAATGAAACGATCGTCCCGAGCAGATGTGCATCTCACACCTCCACTACCTGGCCTTCTTGTGTAGCTGCCAGTCTCCTGGTATCGTTTCAAGGCGTACTGCATTGATGAACGTGGTACATTGACTACATTAGCCACTTCGCGTTGTGTGAGCCCTTCGTTGACTAAGGCTACAGCTTGTGCAGCTTGCGCTGGTGTTAGAGGCATTTTTATAACTTTAAAACACAATTGAGGCTTTAACTAACGCCACAAAATCACAATCATTCAGTAACGCGACATGCACTTTACACAAAACCAAATTAAAGTTTAGACCTTAATTTACTCAAATGACGCGATTCGACTAAAAATTAAAATCAACAAGCGTAAGTCTACGAACATAGTGAATTACCCTCGAGGAATTAAGTAAAACAGTTTTTTTGTTCTACCTTCATTGAAAACATTTGTTACCAACACATAAAATTGTTGGAAACGGATGATAAGGGCTTGGCCAAGATTCCGTGCCGCTGAGTGTAGTTGGGTTTGTATACCAAATAATCGAGCTATAAATAGTATGATAAGAAAAGAAAACCTAAGAATAAACAGTCAATTAGGACGCAATTCGCCCTCATTAAATAAACGAACGAACGACGCGACCATCCATACGGGAAAGCGGCGCGTGAGTGAGTATCGAAAGCAAATTAATGTTGCTAACGTGCGCCCGGCCACCGCGAGACCTGCTTACTTAACCTAACGTATGATGGCAATATAAATATTAAATTAAAAAAAACTGCTTGTCCTGGTTTCATTCATTTAATATGGTTACCCTTTACAGATAATTCTTAAGGAATGTTGAAAAGTATTGTATTTCAGTCACCGAAAGAGATACAGTGCTGAATTGTACAGATGTATTTAGTACACATTTTGTGCTAAATGTTAGTGTCTCTGGTTTTTGATTCCGTTGTTATGTCAGGTAGGTAGAGTTAGTTGTTTATATGCAAAGCGTCAGGATTGAGGAGCCACACAAAATGCGTTCGTTTACCAAATCCACTGTCTTATCATTTTATTCCTATAGTGCAAAATCAAACAAACCACGTGCTAAATGATCTTTATGTCGAATGTATTAATTGACCTGTCACATTCATGGAAATGCAGAATCTTATTATTATGGATATCAGGATTGAGGAGCCGTACTAAAAATATTGTATTTTCTTGAACTCCAGCACTGCTGATCTCAAATTTCTAGCAAGTACTATACACAGTATGTGCTAAATGATGCACTAATTTTCAAAAATATTCAACTGGTACTTAGCGAGTTCCAGGGTGGCTCCTCAATCCTGATGTTTCGTCTGAGGAGCCACCTTTGCATTGATATATCTCGTGATATATTTTGCTGCTAAATCCAGGATTTGTGCTGCAAAATAATATACTTATGTGCTAAATAATGGTGTTAGCTGCGCTTTAAAAGCTGGCGTGGCTCCTCAATACCGATGGACATTTTTATTGTTGGAACATTAAAATAGTCCCGTGTGCAGTACGCTTTAATTGTCTATAGCCTCTTTAAAAAATATTAGCTGCTTTATGTGTGGTTCCGGTTCTTCTCTTGCTTCCTGTTTCGAACTCCACGCACGATGGCTGCTTTTGCAGTGCCTATTGTATTTATATGAGTTTTATCAAAAATGACATTTTTGTCTGTCAAATTCATTTTATTACGATTGATGTTTTTTTTGGTTCGCAAACGAACAAAATATGCAATTAAAATCTTATAAAAACAGATTATAAATTGCAATTGAACGCATTTTATTTGATCAATTTTTATACTTTGTGACAAAAAAAATAAAATGATGAAAATTTTTTATTATATTTCGACGCTTCATTCTTCAGATAAGACACAAACGTAGTACTTAGTCTACAAGGCAACTTCGTACATGTTAAAAGAAAAACTAATTTATTGATTTCTAAACGAAAAAACTGAGGAGCTCTGGGGCGCAGTCGTTTAGCGCCTGGCCATGCGATTGCGGAGGTTTAGCAACTTTCGCAAGGGTCGGTCTTGGGATGAGTGACCAAAAATGTATTATCTCGAGTTCCTCCGTGCTTCGGAAGGCACGTTAAGCCGTTGTCCCAGCTGCATTTGCAGTCGTTAACACCCACCAATCCGCATTGGGCCTGCGTGGATGGCAAATCCTCTTAATCCAGCCATAAGGAAGGTCTGTGCCCCAGCAGTGGGGACATTAAAAATGTCTGGAATCGAAACGAAAAATCCCTCAACTCACCGTTGGTTGTGGTGGTGACTTTGGCTGTTGAGGCTTGTGTGGTGGCTGTGTTCGTCAGACTGTTACTTGACGCAACAGAACTGTCGTATTGCTGGCAACAAATTAACAATCGTTAATACAAAGTCTAAGTTCTTATATTGCATTTCGTAACGTTTTGGCATCTTTTCAGATCGTAGTCACGAGATTCATTTATTAAACAGATTTAGTCCATACTAAAATACTGTATATTATATACGAATTATGGAATAGTGTAATATTATACGTGTTACAAAAAAACCCCCAAAAACCGAATATGGTAGATAGGGACCATCAAACTAAAACAACTATTACTATGGGACCAATTCTGAAATCGTGGAAAAAAACAGCTGTTTCATACAAAAAATAATTACGAAAATATCAAAATGTATGGAACAACTGATTTCTTTGTATTGATGTTAGTTAGTAATCCACTCCTCCGAGGTTGATGGTGTTTTACAAATGATACAATGTATATCGCGTGATATAGCGATTTATCGACATTACCGAACTGTCAAAATCCATTGTCTTTTGTCAGTTGAAAGCGATAAATCGGTATAACATTTCGGTGGACATTTAGGGAACCAGGGGGCTGATTACGTAACTCTGTCGCTAACAATTCTCGATTGAAATCGCAGTTACATTGCTGCTTCAAGTAAGATAGACGTCACATCGGTTCTTACTAAAGCAGCAATGTAACTGCGATTTCTGTCAGATTTGATTGTAACAAAGTTACATAATCAGCCCCCTAAAACAAAGTGTACGCGCACAAATTGGCGGAGTATTATGAGTATACCTCGTGTTCCTTGTGCTTGGGTGGCGGCGTTTGATGCGTGTGCGCGTGCTGTTGCGCGTGGTAGTACGGCGCCGCTGTATACAGCGCGCTGCCGCCGTACGCTGCCGCGGATGAAGACGTCTGCTGTTTGGAAACACGCAACACTTACACTCGTATAAATAAAGACGAGTTTACTTGCCTAACGGCTAATTTATCAATGCCTAGATAAAGCTTTATACGTTTGATAGCGTATTATACCGTCAAATTTAACATGTTTGTCAAAGGACTCATTTGACTATCATATTTTTAGATTGACTTTATTATATTTGGTTAATATTCTGTTAACTGAGGATTGAAAAAACAGCCCTTAGTAAAACTGTCAATTTTTCAATTTTTTTCAACTATAATATTCACATGCATTTTCTAGTATAATTAATTTTAAATGCAGTTTTGGTTAATTTAAGATTAATTTATACTGTAAATTGTATATAAGTTTTACTTAGACAAGTAATTACTCGTCTATAGATACGAGATATGAGTGCAAGTCTAATCAGGAAAAGTCAATAACAAGGAGTAGCAGCTAAATCAAGGAGAACAAATCTAATTTGAGCCGAGCTACAACCTAATATAGCAGTCGAGATATAATAGACCCGTTCTGACAATTGATGACATTTTATCATTATACGATGTTAACATTATGTACCGCTACACAGATGGTGCTTTATTTTCATTACATTGCGACAATTTCATCAATGTGAGGAAATACCCCCACATTCGAAAGAAACCAGATGTTGCGCTGGCTTGCAGCGAAGAAGTAAAAAGTACTAGAAAATTTCGCAGCTCCCACTGGCGACTCGGTAGCAAAATTGATCAGTGCATTAGGCCGGAATCCCAAGGGTGCGGGTTCGAGTCCCGTCTGAGGTGCTACGAGTGAGTCGATTTTTTTTAGTATTCTTTCAAATATTATTTATCTTAATACAAAAATAGCATTGTGAATGCGAAAAATATAAATTTAATAATTGAAAAAGATATTTTGACTATTACGATATAAAAATAACTGTTACCTAAGAGGAACAAGGGGAAAAAGAACATACCTGGTATGAGTTGATCATCGGCTGGTACTGCGTGAGCGAGACGCTGGAGGGGTACTGCGTGCTCATCGCCGACGCCGCCGTCAGCGACGCGTTCGTCGAGTTCACCTACGAATATTGACAATCGCAGGATAATTTGGCTGATTCACAAATCGTTCACCATTCGGCGCACTACCGCTAACTTGGCGCTGGTGTAGATCTGTCATTTTGTTTGCTATAAATTTTTGGATGTAGGAAGCGAAGTTTCGTAAATATAATTTTTTCGTAAAAATATACTTCGTTTTAGCCAATCAGCAACCTTATCAAGACCCTTTTAAGCGTTTTAAATAGATCTGTCATTTTGTTTGCTATTAATTTTTGTATATTGGAAGCGAAGTTTCGTAAATATAATTTTTTCGTAAAAACATACTTCGTTTTAGCCAATCAGCAAAACCTCAGCAGTCAAGACCCTTTTAAGCGTTTTAAATGCTTCTTTCCCGGTAGATCTACTAAACAGAGAGTAGTTTCGTCGGCAAAAGTATAAACCTTGCCACCACAAAGCTGTAGATCACGCAGGTCGTTTATATAAACTAGAAAAAGAGTTGGGCCAACTATACTACCTTGGGGTACTCCGATTGAAACCGCAGACTTATCACTCAACCATTCACCTATCCAAACTCTTCGAGTTTTATTAGTGAGATAATCCTTGAACAATTCCGATTTTCTAATTTCCCCAAAAGGTGTGCGATCGAGGCCGTGTCGAATCAATCTTATTAAAAATCTTATGAAATATACACATTACAAGAATTTTAAAATGCCGCTTCCATAATAAGTTAGCAACAATTGACTTTAAGTATACAACGTGTTACGAAAATACCCCTAATACCGAATATGGTAGATAAGGACGTTCAAACTGAACAACTTTTACTATGGAACCAAGTTTGAAATCGCGAAAAAAAACAGCTGTTTCATACAAAAATTAATTACGAAAATATCAAAATGTATAAAACAGCTGATTTTTTTTCCAATTTCAGAGTTGGTCTCATAGTAAAAGTTGTTCAGTTTGATGGTCCCTATCTACCATATTCGGCATTAGGGGTATTTCTGTAACACGTTGTATATGCATCCGATTATCCGATGCCTAGTGACATAGTGACCTGTGGCGGGTAGACGCTGGGGTATACGGCGGGGTGATATACAACGTTCTGCGCGTTGGGTTGCGCGTTGCTGGCCGTCGCATTCGCCGCCGCAGCCGCCGCCGCCGCCGCCGTCGCCGTCGCCGACGCAGTCTGACCCAAACATACTCGTATTATACGCTACTGCCATACTAATAATAATGATTCTTTACACGATAAAAACATGATACAAATAGAAACAAAACACAAAAAGAAAACAGACAATAGGCGGCCTTATTGCTACATAGCGATCTCTCCCAGTATTGTTTTTCATTATGTTGTTATTTCGATTTAAATGTTATCGGTAACGATATGTTTGCGAATATCGTTACTTCTGATCGCTGATAAAGCCGATAAGTTTATTGCGCCTGTTCTTCTTGTCAGCTATATAAGTCACGGATGGTAGAAAAATGACAATTCAAAAGCACTTAATTTCTAAGCTTCTTTAAAGAAATATTTTTTACTTTGACTTTCACATACTATTAGATGCTATGTAAGCTAAACTAGTCCTTATAACTATGCACGTAGATCTCACCTTAGGCCTGTGCTGGTAGTGGTGGGCGGGCGCGGGCTCGCTCACTGTCAGCTGCTTCATCGATGCTGTTAATTGTTTTTCTAATGCTGAACAAACAAAAAAAATATTTGTACACTCCTACCTTGAAAAGCTTTAAGTAAGTCGCGTCTCCTGCGACTGTTTTTTAAAACATTACACAAAACCAAACATTGGGGCGTGGCTATACACATTTTTGTATTCATATACAATGTTTTTAAAAACATTTCCCGCGCGGGGTAGAGGGGAAGGGCTTGTTTCATTTCTTGACAACTACCGAACGCGCGCAACCTTTCTATAATCTGTGATTTTTTTTCTAACCTAAGTGCTAGTGCCAGCTTGCTAAAATATTATTAATTATTGTAATGGAGTGGAATAAAGAGACAGAGCTTTGTTTTTTAAACCTAATTTGGGAGAGACCCGTTATTTGGTTTATATTATTATTATTATTTTCAGGAGACGGTTTGTGTATGAAACAAATGTTTTTGTTTTATGTTATTTGTGTAATGTTTCGAAAGAACACGAGCAGGAGACTCGCCTTTATACACACGAGCGAAATAAAAACAAAAATACTTGAGCAACTATACGCAATGAACACTTTTAACACGAGATGCTTTTTTGTCTTGCACTGTTGGATTTTAAGCACTGGTCGTCAGTACGATCGTTTACACACGGTTTTCCGCCGTAAATATAAGGTGGAACTAAATTAAGTAATAATACTGAAACAGGTGATAGTGTTGCTTAAACTGAACCACTTTCTCCAAGGAACATGGGTCGAAATACGATAACAAAAAATTCATCCTCCCATACAAAATGTATCGGTCAGCTGATCGACTTAGTATGGAAAGGCGAAAAAAACATTCGTTATTCGACCTATGTTCCTTGGAGAAAGTTGTTCAGTTTAAGCAACACTATCACCTGTTTCAGTATTGGTACTTAATTTGATTCCACCTAATATATACGGTTAACTCGTCGTGTGAGGCACGGTCGGCAGTGTTGTAGTAGGCTAAAATAGGCTAAAGTAAAAGTTTAAGGCTCCGGCGAACGGTGAGCTAAATTGAGCTTCCCATACAAACGTAATACCAAAATGATTTGCAATTTCAGCATCATTAACTCATCTTGTGATGTTATTCGGATTAAGGCAGTATTTATATAGGTTTCTATGAAATAAAAAATTCAAAATACTAAACCAAATAAAAATTAATGCAATTTACAGTTTCGTATGAAAAAAAATATATTATGAATTGGTTAGTATTTTGGAATTTTTATTTAATAGAAACCTAGACAAAGACTATCTTAATCCGAATAACATCACAAGAGTTAATTATGCTCAAATTGCAAATCGTTTTGGTATTACGTTTGTATGGGAAGCTCACCGTTCGCCGGCACAAGTGCAGTAGTGCCACATACCTGCGGGCGTGGATGTGACTGGTTCGGGCGCGGGCGCAGGCGCAGGTTCCGGATTCGGTGGTAAACTTTCTGTTGCCTAAGGAATATGTTAAAACATTTTTATACGGGGATCTTTATAACAATCTTTGTCCCGTATTTATAAACTGCTCTTAACGTTGAGAGCTGTCTTTAACTACGCGCGGCCCATCCAATTAAGAAATAGATCGACAAGTCCCGTTTTAAGAAAATTCAAAGAAATGATTTATGATGAATCAGTTTAATTATTAACAGTTTAATAACTTTGTTCAATTTTGTTTAACAAGTAACTTTTCTTTAACTTAATTTTTATCTCAACTTAATGTATCCCATCTCTGGCCCGGGAATATGTACGGCTTACACAGCACAAAGCAGGTCACCGCGTCAGCATTTTTATATTCAACCAATTTCGTTCGATACAATAATTTGAAATAAAATATTTAGTCACTTCATATCATTGGTAATGTGAACTCGTACTACAAGTAAATAGACATTTTATAATCCTCAAGGATTTGTCATTTATATCAAGATCCAGCAAAATAGTTGAGTGGCAGCATCAAGGCGCCACTTAACAGGGACCACTTGACTTACTTGAGATGCTGTTCCCATAAGAAGAGCATCTCAAAATAGCTCTCAACGTTGAAAGCGGTTTATAAATACAGGCCCAAGAGCGATCTTAGTGTACTTTTTTATTTACTACACTTGCTCTTTAAAAAAAAATTTAAAAAATGACAGCATCGCATATAAACAGTGTCTAAGTTGTTGAACAGTGTTTTAATATCATTTGTGTTGACATTTTTTTTTTATATTTATGGTTTCTACTTTTTTACTTGTCTCTAGCTTTTATGTGTCAAAATTATTCTTCCATTATAATGTGTAATCAATAAATATTTATTGTTTCAGATAAATGTGTATAGTATAGTCTGTTTATCCTTACTTGTCTTATTTGGTAAAGAATCTTCACCCAACTTTTTATTCAAAAACAATTATACTAGTGGCTCTGTAGAGCTGAAGACCTCGCGTTTGTAACATTTCTGATCATTTTTTGTAACGGCTGAAATATGATTTTTACCCCATATCACCGCCATTTTGCAAATTTTGAAAATACAGAATGGGCCAAAAAAACAAGTAATTATAGGACCTGCTCACAAAATTTCACTGGAATCGGTTGAGAAATGCGATCGATACAAAAGCATTTTTGTTTAAGCTGAAACGGACACGCTTCGCGTTCTCTCGGACAAAAATACAATAAATGGTTTTCAATACATAGATTAAGAAAGAAATTGCTAATTATTAGTAACAATTTGGTTAAATAAGTGAACATATTTTTAAACGATTAACGAAATCACTATCTAAGTTTAAAAGACGTATGACAACTGTCAAAAGCTGTTTACTAAAGCGTAGACGATAACACACGCCCCGAGCTTGACCCGAACTCAACTCAAACGCAGCCCGCGCCTTATTAATGTGTCATAACACTCAAAATTGTAAGCGATGCATTTCAAGGAGTGGTCTGCGGTCGAGTCGAGTTCGGGTCGAGGTCCGGTCGTGTGTTACCGTGTGAGCGCAGCCTAAATAGGACAAGTAAGGAGAGTATAGACAGGTATAATCCGCGCGCGTCGAGAATGGGATGCTACCTTTTGAAACCGAGACGCGCACGGTCCGTCGGCCAGCCGTAGCGTCGGCAAACTCGTGTAGATGCTCGCATAACGCTAGTCGTGTACAACTGTGCGCGTGGATTTCTGATCGAGTTTTATTTTAAATGCGAGATTTAAATATTAGTGTGATTATTTTAGTGATTAATTAATAATGGGGAAAAGGGTGACAACAGAATTTTTCGCCAACGCTACTGAACTGGTTAACTGTCATTTTCGATGAACTTAGACAAGGTCCCATCCCATCGTGCGGAGGCGCGGGTAATAGTGTACGTACGTGGATCAGCGGCGGGTCGGCGGGCGGCGGGGGCGAGGCGGCCGCGTCGGCGCTGGTGGCGGGGCTCTAGGGGACCGACATTACTCACTCGACACTGACGCCTAGGCCTACGCGCCAAGGAATCGTTCTGGGGCCCTACCGGCTAACTTTTCGAACTTCGGCGGGTCTGCTTCTACTTAAGACAGATAAATCGAAGTAAGGAGTTTCGTATTGTACTATTCGCCGAAGTTATTTAGAAGTTATCGATGTTCGTGTGACATCATGAATTGGGGTTCGCCATTTTGGCCCGATTGGGGCTCGATTTATCTGTTTTAATTTGAAACTCGGCAGACTTTCCAAAGTTCGATGCGTTAGCCGGTACGGCCCCGATCCGCAGATCTATGCGATGTATGGAGTTCTCTTATCCCTTCCACACTGGTTGCGTTCCGATTCCATATATCGCAGCGATCTGAAATCGAATCGCATGACCGGAACGCATCATGTGTGTTTGAGCTCTTTGACAGTTTGACAGCCGTTCACGACGACGCTGTGTCGGTATTTTCTTTTTCACGATCACAGCTCGTTATTTTAATTCCTAGAATTTTCACTAAAAACACGACGCTCTGTCGTGATCGGCGTTTGTTGCAATGTGTAGCTGCATTGTTGAGCTACACACACATATGCGAATCATTTACGTAGGCATAAAGCAGGGGCAAGGGGAAGGCGACGTGTTGAACCGCGGTCGCGCCCGTGCGTTAAGTATTATATAAGTTTTAGGTTATGGTAAAAAGGGCATTTTGTATTGATTTTTTTTAATTACACAATTTTACTTCGTTTTTTTATAATTAAAAAAAATTAGTTACTCTAACACATACAAAAAGATTAAATGCATTGCTATTATAGTTCTTTTTGTATAGAATTTACAAAAAATTACGAAAAAGGGCTAGCGCACACAGAGTGCGCGTAATAAACTGCCTGGCTGTCAAAGTGTTAAAAAAGAAGGGACGGAAACAGATTTTGTAGGGAGTCAAACTAAACGCAGACAGAGAAAAAGCTGTAGGACAAAATAGAGAACAGCCCCCCGATTACGTAACTCTGTTGCTAACAATTCTCGATTGAAATCGATTGAAACCGCAGTTACATTGCTGCTTCGAGTAAGATAGTCGTCACATCGGTTCTCACTAAAGCAGCAATGTAACTGCGATTTCTGTCAGAGTTGATTGCAACAAAGTTTCAAAATCAAAGGGCAGAAGTCAAGCTTAGTACTAGTTGCGCTCGAGCACGCACACACAGACAGCTCCCACCGACCGACGACGCCGCGTCACGCACTCGAACTCGTTTTGAGATCGGTCTGAGATTCCGGCTATTGCGGAAGCTCGAGCGCAACTAGTTTTAATGCCTCGATCACACGTACCGAATATATCAGCGAGGCAGTAAAATGTCTCTCGGCTGAGACAGTGATGTGAGCGAGTTTGTGATCACACGTATCTTTTAAATTCGCACAAAGTGAGACAGTTCTGTTGAGACAACATTTCGGATTATACTTTCAATGTCCCATTTAATATTAGTAGCCATACTGTATTTAAATAATAAAACCACAAGAAAACGAGTGCGCGGCGGCATTGTAAGAACCGACTGGCCGAGTGGCGAGACAGTGCGTGTTCAGGCCCGTTTGAGTCTGAGTGTATAAATAATAATGAAATTCACGTTATTAGAAGCTTAATAATTGAGTAGAAAGCACTCCAAGAACAAATTGTAATAGTTGAAATGGTTTGGCTGTATGCTTTATAGTCGTTTGCTACAGCCGCATCTATAGAAACAAAAACGTCGTATCAAAAAGTGACATGGATTAGATGTTACTTTGACGCTCTGAATGTTCACCGCCCTTTTTCTGTCATCAATTTATAAAAAAAAAAGTTAAAAATACAGTTGATTGGATTAATGTTATACAGTCCTTGTGGTTTTATTTGGTAGTTAACATGGTAGTTCAATCTTAAACAAGGCCTGCCGAGTGAGCGAGCGAGACAATGCGAGGAAGCGGTAGGGTGGGTACTCGGCCTAGTAAATAGAATAGGGGCCGAGCTACGTCTCGCCACTTTCTCGGCCGAGCACTCGGCGAAGTGTTTATAAGCACCGAGTACTCGGCCGAGAGTACTGTCTCGCCGATTTACTCGGTACGTGTGATCAAGGCTTAAGCTTGATTTCTGTTCTCTCTCTATTTTGTGATACAATGCTCGAAATGCCATTCCAAATGAAACTGTAACTGTTTGTGAATAGAGTGTAATTTACCTGTGTGTCCTGTAGCGTGTCGGGTTCTAGGGCGCCGAACTGCACGTCCAAGAATACTTCACCGCCGCCCGGCATCTCTACTGCCGACGACGGAATCTATACACAAAAACAGTGCTCTTTAAATTACTGTAAATTACTGCCGGACCCACCACACCACTGGTCACACCCCTGGTGGTATGGTGAGTCTAAAACTATACCACTGATAGTAATGTGGGAAAAATACTTGTTTTACATATTCCTGTTACGAAGTTCGCTATTAACAATCACGAAGTTCGCCATTAACTATTATGTTCGCAATTTTTCAAGGCGTGGCCTGTTGATATTTCCCCGTTCATTACTTCGTATAACGCCGGCGACCGGTAGTGGCGATTTCATTTTTCGTCAACTCTTAAGAGTCCAGCGAACAGTGAGCTTCCCATACAAACGAATTACCAAAATAATTTGCAATTTGGGCATAATTAACTCTTCTCGACCATTAAGGTCATGCAAAGGACCAAGATCACAAATATATTTTTAAGATTGTTTCTGTATGTACTTTGTTGGTATCCTTTCCTTACTAATATTATAAATGCGAAAGTCCGTTTGTTTGTTGCGCCTTCACGTCTTAACTACTGAACCGATCATCATGAAATTTTGCATACACGTCGTCAGGGGTACAGAGAAGGACATAGGGTACCTTTCATCCCGAAAAAAAATTGTTCCCGAAGGATAGCAAAAAACTTTCCACGCAGAAGTCGTGGGCGGTAGCTAGTATCTAATATATAGTATAATAACCTTGGAAGGTGGCGGGACCCTCGCCCGCTGCGGCTTGCGCTGGCCGGCGTCCGCGCCCGCGCCCGCACCCGCTCCCGCTCCCGCGCCCGCGTACGCGCCGTACGAGTACACACCTAGCGACACAAACATACTGCTGGCAGACGCGTCAACACCGACATCCTACATACGGACCATGCATATAACCCCGGAATTATTATAGCCCACATTTTTGATAAAAAAAATCTCTTAATACCATTCTCCATCTAAAAAGCTTATTTTATTCACTGAAAACAGTGAAAAAAAAGCACTTTAAATCTATTTAAAAGTGCTATTTATCTATTTCACCAAAATAGAATTTGAATTTAGAACACAATTCGACCTCCATCTCGATACTATACGACCTCCTTGTGCAAAAATTACTCGATACAAACTCCTTGTGCAAAGAGTACTCGATATACAAACTCCTTGTGGAAAAAATATTTTAATTTTAATAAATTTTTTCTCGTAGTCACGATATAACATATAGTATGCAACTCTTGAATAAAACAGATTTATATCGATCACTCGCGTCGTTCAGGATTTTAAAACTTGATCTGATCGTTAGATTCCTTCACTTGCTCGTGATTCATCTATGGCCCTTGCTTTAAATCCGTCTTTTATTCACTTAATGTGACGGTTTTTGGGGTTTACAATAAATTTCCTGGGTTGTATGCGTGTTACTATGTATAAAAAGTATATATTTAATATAGTAGATAATGCAACAAGGGCTTAAAGTAGTGTATTATGTCCCAGGCGCTATATTGAACCTCGAGTACGAGGGATAAGGCTAGAATCGAGGTACGAGGTGTTCAAGATCGCCCAAGACATTTGAGCCCGCGATGCATACTCTACTTTTTATACTTTCTGCGAGGCAATTGAAATCAATGACTGTTATAAAGAAAGTACTTAAGTATTTATTTAAAGTTAGAATAATAAAACATGAAAAATTAAGAATATTTACCGAAAATCAAAAGTAATGTTAGAAACATTAAAACATTTTTTTTTTTAAATTTTAGGCAGTGCAAAGAAAATTATAACATACAGCCTAAATCAGAATAAAATCTCATCGCATCTAAACATTTTTGAAACCAACCTCGATCAAGCACGACTACATGGGTTGCATTCCAAATTCAAATCACATTATTTCTCATTTGACGACCTCCGTGGTCTCGTGGTGTACGAAACACCGGATTTCAAGGTGTCGCCATCTCCGAGGTCCCGGGTCCGATCCCCGGTTGTGTCAATTTAGAAAACGAACTTTTCTATATTGGCTCAGGTATGGGTGTTAGAGATACCATCGTTGTCTCCGATTTCCATAACACAAGTGCTTTAGCCACTTTGGAATCGGAGCAATGTATGTGATGTTGTCAGATATGCATTATTGATTGTGTGGAATAGTGTAAGCATTAATAGAATGTATTTATGATAGGTACTGTTGTCGTGGCGCTGCGACTGCTGCGTCAACTGCGACAGGTACTGCGACTGCGCCGCCGATAGACTGCCCGACATCCCCATGGGCTGAAAAGCACAATACAATGCCAGGATCATCTCACTATTTGCCTTGACAATCGATTCTAATTTTGAGGTATAATACAGCAAAAAGGGAAGCAAAATAAACCCCTACACGAAATTTGACGAATTTAACTATGATTAGTACGTATAAAATAGCACTTCTTTATCAACCAATCGCAAGAACTCAGCAATCTTCTGGTACGTTTATTTATGATGACGGATAAGGAAATAACTAGATTGTATCTTATCAAAATATTTGTATAAAGTAACTAACAATCATCATAATTTTTATAATAATTAAATAGGTATGCTACTCTTCTCATTCAAATTTTATTGTCAATGTTTCTGTAGGTACCGGTATATTTCAGACCGGATAGTTCATATGTTAAGATTATAACGATACAGGCTAAACCTAGTGTGGAATTTTTAGTCTTAAGAATGCTATCTGTAATCAATTTTGAAATAAAGAAATATTACTATTATTACTATTTTTAAGACTCCAAAGTTGGTAAAAATTCAAAATGCTCTAGTCTATCTTCTCAAAAAAACGTCAAGCATAGCATGCGTTTGTCGCACGACGAATTGAAGATGACGAAAGGGAACGGGAAGCGACTCGGGGAAGACTCTGCAATAGTTATTAACCTGGTGGTGTTGCAAGTCCTTGTGCGCGTCGGGCGGCGCGTGCGGCGGTGCGTGCGCGTGCGCGTGTACGTGCGCGTGCGCGTGCGCGGGGCTGCCCGCACTCGTGCCCGGCGACGCGGTCCGCACCGAACCCATCGCCTACCACAACAACACTTATTTATACTTTATTGCATATGATAATACAATTGGCGGACTTAATTCTTTAAGAAATTTCTAACAGTCGAGCGGTAAGGGTATTAGAATCTGTACGGAGAGAACTGTCATGGAATTTGTGCTTAATTACCGTTTTTGTCGGGTTCCCGAGATAGAGGGTCGTGACAGACAGACAGACGGACAACAAAGTGATCCTATAAGGGTTTCGTTTATTCATTTTGAGGTACGGAACCCTAAAAACAGGTGCAAATTCATCAAAACACACTAAAAAGTTGGCTACCCCAAAAATAACATCGTGTTCAAAACTATGTAAAATCAATAACGACCTTCTACAAACCACATAAAGCACATTTTAAAAGGAATGTCCCCACTCACGTCTACGATCGGATGGTGCGCGTTGTGGTATGTGTACGTGGGAATGTTCTCCGCCGGGCCGTTGGTCTCCGGCGTGTCCCAGTCATCCTGCGAATCAAATATACAGGGTTAAGGTCGCTGTACACTTAACGGGAAAATACCCCGGACGGGACGTGTGCATGTGCACGCCTAAAGCCGACCCCAGACCTATCGGTTTAATTTCTTTGCTTTGCTGTTTTAGTTGAACAGGGGATACCAGCTAACGCATCGAACTTCAGAAAGTCTGCCGGGCTTCAAATTAAAATAGATAAATCAAGCCCCAATCGGGCCAAAATGGCGAACCTTATTTTTAATGTCACACGAACATCGATATCTTCGAAATAACTACAATACGAAACTTCTTCGATATATCTGTTTTAAGTTGAAGCCCGGCAGACTTTCCGGAGTTCGGTGCGTTAGCCGGTACGGCCTGTTCTACTAGAACAGCAAAGCAAAGAAATGAAACCGGCAGGTCTGGGGCCAACCTAACACATTAATAGCAAAACGGTCTTCGTAAGATAGAAGAACTATACTATATTTTTATATGCATGATGTTAAGAAATCGTCCCGTTCTGTCCCCGTCCCGTTCAGGAAAAAACACGTTACGTATACAGCAACCTTCATTTGTAAAACACCAACAACCTTGCAGGTGTAGATTACTAACATCACAAACAACATTTGTTCTACAACTTTTCCGAAAACAGACAAAAAATAATCGACTTTTCATACAAAACTCGATCTGCTGTTCGGACATTTGTATGGTAAGTCGATTTTCTATCGAAAGATATTTTACAATATGCTGTTAAATAACGTGAAAGGTCTCTTAAATCAGCTGTTATATAGTCGGCCATGTTATTCTCTAAATAAAATTGGGATAAAATAGCCAACACCCTTCTAAAACTATATTAGGTTTATAGAGCGTTCGACGCTATTGAGCTATTATGAACAATGATTTTCAAGAAACTCCTTATAAGCTTATAGACCTTCCATAACTTTGTATGAATAAGACGGATAGTATCTTACCGAGGCATTGATTTGTGAAGAGTCCACTTCGCCCGCGGCGTTCTGCGCGCTAGAGCTCGGTGTGAATACCTACAAACAAAAACATACTTTATACTTTTACCTTACGGCTTAAATTACTAGTAAATATGTTATAAATACCATTGTTTTGCTGTAATTTGGGTCAGAGGAAACCTGAGGAAGGACAAAGGCTACAATTTATTCCTATTGATGAATTACTTGAAAACTAATTTAGTTATTATATTTTTACAATAAAATTATTTTGCTTCTGACGCCTGACACGACTTAGGACCTATTTTATGGGTTCCAGATAAATTCTAACTGCTTGACAAATGATTTCATAGAAAATCTGATCCACTGTTAATTTATACAGGATGGAAAAAAAAGAAGGCAGTTGGAGGGAGAGTACTCTAAATATTGAGGTAACATTCCTTTAAAAATAATTAAAACTGCTTTCAATTTTTTTTTTATAATTCGCTTGTCTCAGCCGGGAATCGAACGGGCTAGAATCCGGAAAAATAACATCTTGTATTTTTTATACCAATCTATATGGTTAATGATAAGGATCAATTTTTTTATTTTTTTTTAGGGTGCTTTTCCTTAAACTACTGTGTTTTTTTCCATCTTGCATATCAGTTAGTAAGTTAGTGTTAGGCGTAGACTATAAAACTTGCATAATGTTTATTTTATTTAGTGTTACCATACGTCCGGATTAGTCCAGACAACAGAGTCCAGATTCTTGAGCCTCTCACCTGCTTGTTTTTTTATTTCAATATTTCATACAATTTAAAAATAATTAGGACTGGAGAAATAAGTTACTAGAATTCACATAGTAAAGTTATATTATGTAAATAATATTTTACCTTTGTGTCTGATAATGATCCTGACCACTCTTCGTTGTCCCAGTCTTCTGTCGCGGGGAATGAATCGCCCATGTTGCCACCTACACACACAAGGGTGACGTAGTTTTTGACGATTTAGTCCTTATTAACAGACTTATAAAAAAAGAAGAAGATAAACGACCGTTATGTGAGAGTAGTGAATATAATATATTTGATTTGATTTATGTAGAAGAAAGTAATTGCGAACAACTGCTCTATTTCAAAACATTACTATACCAAGAAAGGTATCTACTCTCTGTAAAAATAGTGTCTCTACCTTCAGCCGTCGTCAGGGCTCTAGCCCAATGCCAACAGTCAATCGATCCATTTAGAGTTTTAAATGTATAGATAAAGTTATCGAAGTTATGTTACGTATATACGTGTTATGCCGTTCCTATAAGAAGAGCATCTCAAGTTTGATCTCAGATAGCCCTCAACGTCGAGAGCGGTCAATAAATACGGGTCTCATGGCCGAACACTCAAACGTCACTCGACTTCGAGAGGCTTTCAAACGTCGTCCTGTCGCATTTAATGTCAAAGATCCGACAAAGACAGCACGATGTTCGAGCGCCCCTCTAAGTCGAGTATCGTTCGAGTATTCGGCCATTAGTTCGTGAAGCGTTATCTAGGATAAAGTGCAAGGCGTGAGTGTGAATAGTGGTGTAGTGGTGTAGTGGTGTAGTGGTGTGGTCACCTGCGGTGTAGTGGTCGAGGTCGGGGCGGTGGCGCGTGGGGCGCGCGGGGCGGCGAGTGCCGCGCGCCCCCCGCGCGCCGCCGCGCCCCGCGCCGCGCCCCCCCCGCCCGCGCCCCGCGCCCACGCCGCGCGCCTCCCCCTCGCCCCCGCTGCCCGCGCCCCCGCCCCCCCCGGCGCCCCCGCCCGCGCCGCCGCGACCTGCAACGACTAACCTTTAGTGTCTAGACACACTGTGCCGAAGTTCGGCCTGCGACGCTTTGTGAATGGCTAACGACACATCTGCAGAAAAATACGTAGCGTTTTTGTCTTATTAAAAGAATTGCCGCCGCTTCGGTCGCCAGTCATAATGTGGCTAGATAAGTCGAGCGATTTTTTGGCTTCATTAGAAATAGGACCGTATTAAAGTAAAGTAAAAGTAAAAAATTGCTTTATTCAAATAAACTTAGTAATTAAGCGCTTTTGAATCGTCTATATTTTTCTACCACCCGTTCCAGACTTTTTTAACTGACAAGAAGAACAGGCGCAAGAAACTTATCAGCTTTAACAGAAATAAGGAACGATATTTACAAACTTAAATATATCGTTACCGAATACAATACATATATTACGATGACTTAAAGCAGAAAATTGTATGAATATTGGCGCATACGCGAGACCGATGCGTCGACTGTTACGGTCATTGTAATACAGTCCTATTTTCAATGAAGCCAGAAAATTGCTCAGGCAGCAGTGTTAATGCTGGAATCCCTGGAATTTTTGAAATCCCTGGATCTTTCGATAAAAAAATGCTCTTCATAATACTAAACATCTGAGCTTTAGGTAAATATGCATCCGAATACTCGATCTCTAATATAAGAGTTGAATGACAAGATGACAGAAAATTTATCCCACTTGGTGGCGCTGCTGTAGATGGAGACCTTTTGTACGTGTGCAATATAGTTTATGTTCCCGGTAAATTTTAGAATGTCTAAAAATTATTGTTAATAACAATAATAATTATTATAATGGAAGTTGGATAGTAAACGAATTAAAGATTAAAGAAAACTAAAATGTGTTCGAAAAAAAAAATTTTTACATAAATTCGATTCCAACATCCAAAAATCACATCTACACTAGCGCCAAGTTGACGTCAGTGCGCAGACTGGTGAACGATTTGTGAATCAGCAAAATTATCCTGACATTCTTCGTATTTTTCCAACCAAACTAATCTTGTTAAAGTGGACACCAGTGCCGGCGTTAGGGGGGGGCGCGATGGGGCGACGGCCCAGGGCGCCAAATTTGGGGGGGCGATTAGTGGAGGTGGAATACTTCCCCCACCAAACTAGAACGCGTGGTGGATTTCTTTAAGTGGGCGCCAAAATATTCTTGCCCAGGGTGTCAGTCCCTCTAACGCCGGCACTGGTGGACACTTACGGCCTTACCACAAAAAAAATTAAAACACTGTTTAAATGTGATGCTGTCTCTTACAAACAATATTGTCAAAAAAGTGACAGCATCACATTTAAACAGTGTATAAGTTAAACACTTGTTAAACAGTGCTTTGTGGTATGGCCGCTACGATTTAAAACACACAATTTAATAAATTCAACTTTTTACGTCGTCTTTTGGATGTGAAATACAGGTATTGTATACAATACCTAGGCATTGTATACAATACCGGATTATAGACAATGCCGGTAACATATCCAATGTGTGTCAACTCACGGGGTCGGGCGCTGGGCGCGCGCGCTCGAGCTTCCACTTCGCCGTTGCCGGCGGTTGGCGTTTTCTTTTTCTTTTTCTCACTGGTCTGCCACTCGCCCTGGAACAAATACACATTATTCTAGAAAAATACTCTCTAACTAAACCATTGGTTCCGGACCTGGGGCCCTACCGGTTAACTTTTCGAACTTCGGCGGGTCTGCCGAGCTTCAACTTAAAACAGATAAATCGAAGTAAGGAGTATCGTATTGTACTATTCGCCGAAGTTATTTAGAAGATATCGATGTTCGTGTGACATCATGAATTGGGGTTCGCCATTTTGGCCCGATTGGGGCTCGATTTATCTGTTTTCATTTGAAGCCCGGTAGATTTTCCTAAGTTCGATGTGTTAGCCGGTACGGCCCCTGGGGGTAATTACCTCCGCCAGGGTAAAACGGCTATTTTATGGGGGGTAACAGAGTTGGTACCTAGTACGAATAAATAAAATAGAGAGTAAAAAATGAAATTATTATTATTTTCGTAATTAAATAAAATTACACTAGGTTCGTGGTATAGCGCTCATTCGCATTGCGTGTAGTGTGCGTGTAGGTATATTCACAAAATGCAGCGTGATGTGTACGCAGGCGGTGGGGTAAGGAGGCGGTAACAATATTGAACAGGTTAGGAACCAATGTCACTGATCCAAACAATAGCGCAAAACAATATAACGACGGCGAATAAACAGTTTAATAACAGTTGACTTTAGCTTAAGTGTCAAAGTATTTTTGGATACACACATTTAGTAACTTTAAATTAATTTGTTAAATTTCTTGCCCTGTGGTGAATAAGGATTAAGCTACAATATAATATATTCAATACCTCTGTACTACCTACCTTAATTAGCTGTATGGACGACCTCCGTGGTCGAGTGGCTTTGTACACCGGTTTTCAAGATCGCCATCTCTGAGGTCCCGGGTTCGGTCCCCGGTTGGGTCAATTTAGAAAACGAACTTTTCTATATTGGCTCAGATCTGGGTGTTTGTGATACCACCATTGTCTCTGATTTCCATAACACAAGTGCTTTAGCTACTTACTTTGGAATCGGAGCAATGTATGTGACGTTGTAAAATATTTATTTATTTATTTATATACCTGTATCCGCTGGCTCTCCTCCAGCAGCAGGTTGCAGGCGGCCACCATGTCGTTGTCGGAGTCGTGAAGCGCCGAGCACACCTCCTCTTCCGTACGACACGTCATCTCCATTAGCTCCAACACCTTAGTGACAAAATTAAATAATTAATACAACATTTAACTATACATTGTGGACAACAATCGGGTAATCAAGTAATTAAGTCTATGGTTACGATAATGTCTTGTATTTACTCTGTTTGAGAGAACAATAAATGTTTTTTTTTTTTAATCCCCTCATAATGTAGGAACGTGGAAAGGTACTTCACAAGGAACAAACATTAAGGCTTCAAAACCAATAACAGCCCTCATATTACGAGCTCTTTTAACTTGCCAGTTTTCTGAATGGCTATCAATGTGTCTGTAGGGAATTTAGTATGGTATGTAGCAACTCGTAGGGAGATCAAAGGGAAGATCTTCCTCCTGGCTGGGGCTAATGTCATGGAAATTTCATATCTATCCCAGCGATCAATGGACATAATTCATATCATTAACCCCCTTACTAATTACGATTGTTTAGCTAACTTAGCAGATGTATAGTTTTACACAATGGTTTCTCTCTGTCAAACTATTTAAGTTTGACATTAAGAAGAAAGGGACAAAACACTGTAACTATACATCTGTGAAGGGGGAAAGTCAAAAGCATAGAGTTTTTAGGAACCGTTCAAAAGAAAAAATAAAAAACATACTCTTAATTCGTAAATGGATTTGAAAATAGATCAATTAACTGCATTAAATGCAATAAACAATGAATTACTAAAGACACCCGACACCGATTGTATACGATCCGATTTTCCCACGGCTCATTTCCCTCATATTATTATGCTAGTTGATACTATATCTCTGATATTAATGCATTAAATTACTTTTCTCAATTTCATGATAATTTGTTTTGTAGACCTCGCGTTTGTAACATTTTTAAACATTTTTCCAAATGGCTGAAATATGACTTTCCCCATATCTCCGCCATTTCGAAAAATTTCGAAAAACTGAACACAAAAAATATTTGTATACAACATGTTACAAAAATACCCCTAATGCCGAATATGGTATATAGGGACCATAAAACTGATCAACTTTTACTATGGGACCAACTCTGAAATCGCGAAAAAAAAAATCAGCTGTTTCATACATTTTGATATTTTCGATTTAATTTTTGTATGAAACAGCTGTTTTTTTTTCTACCTGTTGCACCAGTGTTAATCCTATTCCTATCCATATTATATCCTGTACACTTCTATTACAGTATTCTGGATTAGTATATTCGTAAATAGCAGGATATTGTTCAATTAACGACCTCCGTGGTAGAGTGGCTGACACCGGTTTTCGAAGTGTCGCCATCTATGAGGTCCCGGGTTCGATCCTCGGTTGAGTCAATTTAGAAAACGAACTTTTCTATATTGGCTTAGGTCTGGGTGTTTGAGATACCACCGTTGTCTCTGATTTCTATAACACAAGTGCTTTAGCTACTTGTGTAATATTTCCTTTCACTTTAGAAAACTAACTTTTCTATATTGGCTTAGGTCTGGGTGTTTGTGTTACACCGTTGTCTCTGATGACCATAACACAAGTGCTTTTACTTTAGTTGGAATCGGAGCAATATATGATGTTATCAAATATTTATTTATTATATAGCAAAAGTGTATACTGAATTCTATATTCTCGCGCATTTTTCGTGTTAGTTGGTCAAACTCGTAGTAGTCATTTATTTACATAACAAACGACACGTGGTCTCCGCACGCACGGCGTCCCGTCGCGTGACGCGTCTGCTAGCGAGGTGGCGCGGATTCGCAAGTGATAAATCCTAAGTGTCTTTCATACACTTTGTACGAACAACATTTGAAGCGACAATGAATCCGATCCACATCCGCATTGTGAATGATAGACTGTATGCTGGTTAATTAAAAGACGGCTACGTAATGGAAATAAATGTATTATAACAAGGCAACAAAACAAAACTTTTAAAGCCCATTTTTTTTATTTGGCTCATACGATTTGTGCCAATGTCGAGTAAAAAGCACAAATTATGACCACCAAAGCAAAAAACACAAAGAAAACGCCGGCGTCAAACGTGACAGATTTTAACCAAAGACAATAAATAACTATAAAAAAGGTGCGTTATGCACACGTATCGTATCCGAATCTTATGTGACTTCTGTGTATTTTGCGCCTTAGGGTCCGTTCACACAGACCGGCTCGGAGAGGAGAGCAGATTCACGTTGAAAACAGAGTATTTAGTATTTGTAGTAAGGTTTATTTTTGCATGTGCACTGCTTTTGTCATTAAGAATACTTGAACGCGCTTGGTGTGACATAGTTGGCGGCTCCGCTCCGACCAACTACGAGCGTATACGATCCGATTTGTCTGAAAAGAAAAATGCGCGCCGATGGTCTCCGAGCCGGTCTGTGTGAACGGACCCTTACATACCCGAATCCTCGATTTCGGGTACCTCTTTTCAGCTTACTCTTTCCGGTTACCCATATTCGGGTAAGCGACACAATAGCAAAAATTGAAGTTTGCTTACCATTCTCCGAACGTCCGACGCGTCTTCGCTTTTACGATCGATCATGTGTGCCATGCGGAGCTGTTCTGTTGTTGCCTGTCAACAAAAAAGTATTCTTAAACAATTGACATCAGCCATTTTTAATCTCCCCACTGAAGGGGCACATGCTTTCCTTATGGGTGGATATTGGCACACCTCCGCCGCGAAAATAATGACGCGAAACCGCTACGTAGAGATGTGATCGTCATAATATCGTCGTCTATGGAAAGCAGTCATGGTGGAACCTACTGCGGTTTCGCTGGTTTTGTTTCGCGGCGGAGGTGAGCTACAGGCGTGAATATTATTCAAAATATTGTGACACAGTTATCAGTTTCAAGTTCGATGGGTACTACTCTAGTTTGCAAGTTGCGGTTTCACCTTACACTTGAGCCTGTGGCTTTCCTCTACCAAAAGTATACCAACTTGTGGTTTGACCTTGTTTGAAAGTAAACCTCTTTCTTTGATATTCCTACTAATCTTTATAAATTCATGTAATGTCATTAGAGTCAAATAAATACCAACGTCACTCAGCAAAACCAGACTTTCTTTATTTCACATTTAGTTTAATTACAAACAGACCTTCTCCTTGGGCTGTGGTTTGTCTGTGCCCTTGCCTTTCTTCTGTGCGTGCTTGCCCTCCTTGCCGCCCGCCTTTGCACCACAGACTATAACTAATGATACAATTCCAGCAGCAAACGGTGCAGTATACCAACCTATGGTTTGACCTTCTCCTTGGGCTGTGGTTTGTCTGTGCCCTTGCCTTTCTCCTGTGCGTGCTTGCCCTCCTTGCCGCCCGCCTTTGCACCACAGACTATAACTAATGATACAATTCCAGCAGCAAACAGCGCAGTATACCAACCTATGGTTTGACCTTCTCCTTGGGCTGTGGTTTGTCTGTGCCCTTGCCTTTCTCCTGTGCGTGCTTGCCCTCCTTGCCGCCCGCCTTTGCACCACAGACTATAACTAATGATACAATTCCAGCAGCAAACAGTGCAGTATACCAACCTATAGTTTGACCTTCTCCTTGGGCTGTGGTTTGTCTGTGCCCTTGCCTTTCTCCTGTGCGTGCTTGCCCTCCTTGCCGCCCGCCTTTGCACCACGGTCTATAACTAATGACAATACCAGCAGCAAACAGTACAGTATACCAACCTGTGGTTTGATCTTCTCCTTGGGCTGTGGTTTGTCTGTGTCCTTGCCTTTCTCCTGTGCGTGCTTGCCCTCCGTGCCGCTCGCCTTTGCACCACAGACTATAACTAATGATACAATTCCAGCAGCAAACGGTGCAGTATACCAACCTGTGGTTTGACCTTCTCCTTTGGCTGTGGTTTGTCTGTGCCCTTGCCTTTCTCCTGTGCATGCTTGCCCTCTTTGCCGCCCGCCTTCGCACCACCCTTGGTGGCGCGCGCTCCCAAACTCATCTTTACTTGCTATAATTATATTTACAGCTTCTATATACAAGCAGCTGGAACAGAAGAAAATACAAGTTTACTTTAAAGTTTACTCATCATATAAAAATAGGCATATTTTATCATAGTTTCTTCTCTTTCCGTTAAACAAAAACATTGGCTATTAGAGCGAGAAGGAACTAGACGTTCAGATCAGGGAGCCAGTCGTCGCCAAGCGGTATTCTCAAAAGATGTTTTTGAGAGCCTGAAAAAAGTTATGGAACAATGCAGACTACTAGAGTGCGGTAATCCAACTCTGAAATCTCGAAAAAAGACCCCTGCCAGCTGTTTCATACAAAAATGTTTAATAAAACAATGTATGTAATGTGGCGCAGTTGTCGGTCTGCGGGTCAGGGGTCAGTCCTCAGTCTTCCTGTCCGTCCGTCCCCGATAGTCATCTGTCCGTCTCTCCAGTACGTCATCCCTGTCAACCTCTGTGGTATGTCTGTCAGCCTGTCAGTCACTAGTCGAAGGAGGCTGGACGCCGCGAAATATGAAACAGCCGATTTTTCGCGATTTCAGAGTTGGTCCAATAGTAAAAGTGGTTTAGTTCGACGGTCTCTATCTACCATATTCTGGTGTACATGTTGTATATCAGCTAATTACTTGCTTAACTACTTCAGAAATTGAATGACGTCCCACATACATATGCGATACTCAAGCAGACATTTCAAACTTTCAACATGGAAAATCGCAGATAAGAAAATGAAAGGCAATCTACCCACGAGTAAGTACTTATGACGGTCGATAGAAAGTGACGATGCAAAAATGATGCAACTTGCCTTGCATAATTAAGCTGCACTGAATGAAACTGCTGATCGATCTTTACATCAACGGATGTACCCACATGAAACCTACAAGGTGCAATGAATTTACGGTTGTTTTATCTCATGAATGTGGATCGGCTATGAATGTTGTTTTTGCCACATTGTTTTAGTGTGCATCTGCACGCTCTCGTATGACGCACACTAAAATAATGTACAGCACACTAAAATAATGTACTATAGCACGCCTCAGTGTCTAGACACACTATGCCGAAGTTACGCGACCGAAGTTCGGCCAAGTTACGCCTGCAATGCTTTATGAATTGCTAGCAACACATCTGCCGAAAATTACGTAGCGTTTTCATTCAAAACGTTGCCGCCGAACTAACAGCATTCATAGCCGAAACCGAACCGCATTCGTGAGATACAATAACTGCATAACGCATCGTTTTAGTAGCTAATAAAAACAAAAGACAAGAGCATCTAGAGATTTGTAGATACATAAATGAGTAACTGTTCAAAATTTGCAAACATCCATGTATTAAGGTTCTGTTTACCTCTTATTTTATGAATCGGAATTTCGATTTCTTATAAGTTTGAAGTTGTTACTTAATTCTAACTTCTTTAAGTTCTAATTTACCAAACCTACTCTGCGATAAAAGATAGCCGTGAATAGGTCGATGGATTCCCAACCAGTCGAGTCTCACAGTGTTTTCCGAGTTTTTCCCGAAATTCAGTTTCCAAAACCTCTTATTTATTATGATTTAATTATTAATGGATAGTATTCCAACGTTTCCCTACGTTACTTGCCAAATTTGAAATTTAATAGTTGCAGGTCAATGGAAAGTGCTCAATAAATTTTGATTCCCTTGAGTGTCGAAATATGCATTTTTAGCGGCACAAACACGGTCGTATTTTTTTTTGTATATAAAAAGTAAGCCTTTTTACTACACAAAACAGCTACTGTATAAATAATCAGTTGAGGTATTAGAAATTATGTAGCCTACCATTAATTTAAACAGACAATGGAGTTATACCAAAACCTTATAACAAAGATATTACAAAATTGGTTTTGCGAATAATAAACAGTGTCAGACAACATAATAAATTGATCTGAACATATTTATGAGGTCAATGACTTCACAGTCATTGTTTCAAGGTCAGCGTAATCTTTAAATGTATTCTTATTGTTAATGTGATTGATAAAAGCAACAAAAGAAGAAAATAATTTATATTGAGAGTAGGAAAATAGAATATTAAATAACAAAACCACAAGACATGATCAATCTTCATAACCAATTAGAACTCTGTTAAACATGCATATTATTTTATGCTGGAGTAAGTAAATAAGTGACAGCTTTATTGAATACCTGATAAAATTAGATAAATTAATAAATAAGAACAACTTTAAGGTTGAACACCTCACGGGCAAACGGGGAGCGAAGGATGTCCGGGTGATCGGTGACCCCGATGCAAGGGGTTATGCTCCGGGATGCTTGTACATAAAATACTAGAGGGGAAAACTCATCCATCGCATAGCAAACTTTAACAACCCATAAACTAAAATATAAAAAATAACTAAGCATTAAAGCTTAAATGCTTTGATTGATTAAATTACAGTTCAAGTAAAGTAAAGAGTAAATTCAGGCCGAATGGGTTTATGTACCTTTTTATGATTAGATATAACCAATATATATTTTTTTGTAGCTATTTAGGCATTAATTAAAATTAGACGATCACAAAAAAAATACCATGAAAATTATAGCCAGATTTTAAATGAACCATTGAAAATTATAGCCAGATTTTAAACAAACCATGATTTGTACCTTTTATTTTTTGAGTATAATTAATCTTCATATATCAATATATTCCAGCTCTACTAGTGACTAGAACTGACCAATTGTCAAAAAATACCAAATTCTATGGTTTAACAAATAACAAGAAATTAGTTCAATAAAATGCTTTATCCGTGCAAAGGTAACTACCTACTTGAGCAATTCAATATCAACTTTATTTTATTTCTAATTCGTTTGCAAACACACTAAGATGGCTTGTAATTACTGCATAGTTATATTGATGGAATCATCCCCAAGATCAAAGAATACAAAAAAATTGCACAGGGTAGACAAACATTGAATACCTTAATTAACATTAACTTACAGCCTTACCACAAAATATTTTAAAACACTGTTTAGTTTAGACACTGTTTAGTTTAGACACTGTTTAAATGTGATGCTGTCTCTTTCAAACAATTTTGTCAAAAAAGTGACATCATTTCATTAAACAGTGTCTACTCTTGTTAAACAGTGTTTTAAAATTTTGTGGTAAGGTTGTTAATGTTCTCAAGAGATACAAAAGCTATTTAAGTAGCTTTGAAAATAAGGACTTTGTTTTAAAGAAATAAAGATAGAGCTATGAAATATTTCAAGTTTCTTTTCACTTGAAGGTATTTTGAAATCACAGCATATTATATTTTGACATACAAGTATCTTCTGTACCTAACATAATTTGCTGCATTTTTTAAATATAAATATAAAATATTATAACCTACATCTTGTTTGATTACCAACTGTTATCAAATAATGTTCCTAATTTTCTAAAATGATACAATTCATATAATCAAATATAGATATTTATAAATTTTAAATTAAGGTAGGCAGTAAGTTAGAATTTAAAAATGATGAGAACCTGACGATGTCAATGACTCTCACTGGAAAGATATAAAAAAGCGGCAAGTTCGTAAACAAAACATTTGGGCGGATCTACAAGTTCGTAGTAATATTTTATCATAACAAGCCAAATTAACCGATTCTACACACAGAAAACGACTCTTTCGCAACGTAATCGGCAAAATCCAGGAAATCTTTAGCTAGTTTTCAAAGAAATCAGGACAATGATTCATTGTAAGTGGACCGCAAGGGCAACAACAAGAAAGAGGATGAAGCGCACCAATTTCGACCGGAACACAAGAAATACCCGGATATATTTACTATTCTACGTCATTACGATAGTTCACGTCATCAGATTTGAGCACGTCCAAGACGAAACACTACAGGCCAGCGGCACATGTGGGGGACGCCATTCCTGAAGCACCTTTCTTGGTATCAAACTGAACTGACTCTTTGTCAAGAAAATAACCGTGCACAGCACCAAATTACACCTTTTTCCAAACACATAAACACACAAATATATCGGAAAGGCTACGATTACCTTATTTAACTACAACTATCCGGAATAAACGAAATTTTTAATAAATTTTACTGATTATCATACCTGTGAATGCGCTCTCAAAACGCAAGCTGGTCACGTGACTTACTAGTGTTGTGCCAAGACGGTTACGGTACGCTACGATTTGAAGAATAGCCAGTTTTACTGCCAAATAATTGTATGAGTTACATAATAAAATTCATGATTATTTTATATTAATTTGATACTACTGGTCACTCACATTACGTTTAAATAAAGATATGTAAATTTGTGCTGTAAGGCGCCGCGCCGTGCAGACAGGCACCTTGCGAATTGCGGCAACAGATAATCAATTTTTTTTTTTAATTATACAATTTTATCCTATGTTGCATACACACTCTATTAGTTTTTCTTTCATTTTCACCTCGCTCGAAATTCTTCTTGGTGACTATATACTTAGTGGTGGCGTAGTCAGTGAATTAATTTTCATTGTATGTATGTGTGGTTGAAACACTCGATAATATTACAGTAGTTAATCATTTTATTGGCAGCATTTGCAAATTTTGGTATACCCACCGCGCCACCCACAACCGCCATTAACCTTAGTTTTTCAAAATATAATGTCAATACTAAATACGTGAGATTTATTTAACTCTGGTGATACTAAGCAACAGCATTGTATGTTGAATTACAAAATAGCTTTTATTACGTACGGCAAAAATATGGTATCAACGTCAACATTTATAATTTGATGTGCCGTTGGTCGACTGTACAGTGAACGGCACGCTGACCACCGAAACACGATATGATATAGCGATTTATCACGTTTAACTGTCAACAGACTATGGATTTTGGGTGTTATCAATGGAAGTTGGGTGTCGATAATACGGTATATCACGCGATATATGTCATGTTTCGTTGGTCATGCTAGGGGGACTGGGCTTCCACGATGGTAATTATATTCAATCAATTTTATACTTAAATCTGGTGGTTTTAAGGTTCAAATTAAGTTACAGATTTTTGACAGTTTTGTATAACCTTACGTGCTGCTTACTGTACACACAATAGCAACCAAGTTTAGGAAAAGATAAACAAACAAACAAAATATTTCAATAAAAATCAGTTTTATAACTTTTTCCCATCTCTCACCCCGCTTTTCGGTAAACACCGGTATTATGCTTATTTTTTATGGAGAGCAAAGGTATCAAAACATTCGGCACAAAGTAAATAATGTTTTGTTATATTTTTATTGGATTTTTAAATAAAAAAACTCATTCTATTGTGAAGGAAAATGTAGTATGAAATAGTGTGGAGGTAGCCACTGATGGGAAAGTCAAAAATGGAAGATCTTCCTCAGGGCTGGGTGTTGTTAGCCCGGGGTACCGCTGTCCTTCCTTGTAGCAAGTATGTGCGTGTGCGGTGCAGCGTAGGTAGATTCCATCGCTATTTAATATCATATTTATATTCTTTGATATCATTGCGTGATTATTGAGTGAATCTTTATAGGATATACTTAGAGCTTAATGCTCTAAGAGGATATATATTTCATGATTTCCACGGTAATTCAGAGATTTTACGAACTTTTTTTGAATACTTTCTATACAGGCAATGTGACAAAGCTGCATAATATGGGCTCCATTATAGGCAGGCAAAATCAAGAATTGAACGAACAGTCTGACCCAGCCCAGAGATGCGTCGTGTGAGAAATGTTTGCTCCTCTCTTTGCCTTTTTAGGGAGAATTTATTATCAATGAGAGACTTTCCAGGCAACGTTCCTTAAAAATCTACTAGATGGCGCTGTCCAACATCCTTGGAAGTTTAGTATGAACGTGGTACAAATAGTCTGATCAAAGAGTAGCATCGTAAAAAATATTCATGATTTTGACAGTGTGTGATAATTGTTTTGATGCGACAAAAATGACGTTGAACATAATAATAATGTAATATGGTTAATTTATTAACATTTTGTAGTGTATTGAACCTTTAAACGAGTACAGTTGTTATCCGTAGTAGAACAAGGAACGCATATAACTTATACAAAACCTGTAAGATCGTTCAGTCCATCCGTCCATCGTCCGTCCGTCCCAGACTGTCTTTATTTTATTTTATTGGATAAGGAAAATACAGCTCAATATAATATATGATATGAATGAATAGTACCTATTATCACAGCATCGTAGCGTCTACAGTTTTGAACCAAACTTGATGAGATTTCTTAAATTTGAGTGCGTAATTAAAAAATGTGTTCCGGCTACTTTTCGCAATATAAGATTACGAACATTTTAACATATATTTAGTGTTGCTGAAATACAAAAAGTTGTCGTTTCTGACAATTCAACAGTTATATAAACTGTCAGAAACGACGACTTTTTGTACTCCAAGTCCAAGAAAGTTACAAGGTCTTCACGCGTAGTAATAATACATAGACCATATAGAAAATACTAGTGAATACTATTATAATAAATTATTTTTTGTAGTTTTCAATATTTACAACAATATTACAAGAAAGATAACAAAGACAACAAATTGTCAAAATCATGAGTTTTTTTACGATGGTACTCTTTGTTAAGTTAATATAGAAGTTTTAATATCATACTACTTAGAGCATTAAGCCATTCTATCAAGATGTTGGACAGTGCCATCTAGTAGATTTTTAAGGAAAGTTGCCTGGAAAGTCTCTCATTAAAAAAACTTTCCCGCCAATAATCATGTCATATCATATGTCAGTCCACTCAAGTCCACTGCTGAGTCCACAAAAATCAAAAGTGTGTGATGTAAATTTGTTTGGTTTAGTTGGAATAGTTGGTTGGTTTTGGTTTTGTTTGTGAACTTTTTCATAGAAGTTAATTTTAGATCGAAGAGTATTTATACATATTTAATAAGTTTTATTTAAAATGTCTTTGTTAGAGGATGTGTTTCTTGAAGATGAGGCAGGCGAAGCTCAGGAGTTAGAACGTGTTATTGATGGAGATGATTATGACGAGAGATCAGGTTATCCCAACAGTGATGATAACGAAGAAAAAGAAGACGAAGCTGGTAACTAGAATACCTTTTATATTCCTAAAACACACCCAATGACTTAGAAGTAGTGGTTACATTCTCATTGAAGAAACCATACCTAAATATTTGTATTAAAAGTATTAAATCAGGAAATTGCTTATTTTCAGAGGAGGATAAAAGACGGGTTGATCCTACACATGGAAAAACAAAGCGTATTGTTAAAAATCCAAGGTTTATTTTAAACCCTGCTAGGCTGACTGGACCCAGAGGGTTTCAAGTTATTCCAGACCACTTCAAGGATTTTAAATTCAAAGGTAATATCTGTAGCAATTTTACTATTAAGTATACCTATTTTGCTAAGTATGGAAGTTTCTAAAGTTAAGGATTTTCTTATTTTTACAGGCAAAGGACATGAGAAGGAAGATCTTGACATAGTGCTGAAGAAACTAGAGCATTGGGCTTACAGATTGTACCCTAAGTTTGAGTTTTCAGATTGCCTCAAGAAAATTGAAGCACTTGGCAAGAAAAGACCTGTCATGGTAATAAGACATTAACTTTATTTGTAAAAAAAAGTCATCTTACGGAGGCTATGGTGGAATCAGGAAGGGATCCACGTTATCTGGTTTTTAAGTAATAAAATTAACTTCAAACCATATAATGTAGACCCTTATCGAACAGATAAACCTCCGATAAAGTACCTCAGAAACCAGGAAGTCATTGTAGTTTAAAATAGGTTTGAATAAGGCTTATTATCATAGATATTGTGGTAAACTGGCAACTCCAGACTCCGAGTGGACTGTACATTTTTGAACCTGTCCGAGTTGAAAGGAGTAGAAACTCCTTTTCAAATTCCATTCCAATCTTATTTCCTAGGTTCACCTTCACAAAATAAGAAATGATCAAATCACGTCTGAAGAGACAGTCATCCAGAAGGATTCCAGCGACGAGGAGGAGACCACAGCTGCTCCACAACAAGAAGACGAGTTTGACAAGCTGTTGCAACAGCAAATAGAGCTGGCTCGATCCACACCTGTGTCAGTCAAGAAAACACCATTCACCACGCCTAGTGCTGATCGGTAATTTGTCTTTTAAAAATTTACAAACAAAGAATATTGTTGTTTTAATGTTAATGCTGCTCAGTTATGAGCAGTCAGCCATCTACCAGCATCGGCATGTTTTAAAAAATAAAGGTGACTTTATATGCAATTATAATTTTATACAACAACCTCCGTGGTTGAGTGGTTTGCTCACCGGTTTTCAAGGCATCACCACCTCTTGGGGTCCCGGGTTCGATCCCGGCTCTGTCAATGTAGAAAATGTTTTATTTTATATTGTCTTAGGTTGAGGTTTGTGAGTCCACCATTATCTCTGATTTCCACAACACAAGTGCTTTAGCTACTTACTTTGGAATTGGAGCAATGTACCTATGTGATGTTGTCAAATATTTATTTATTTCTAAAGTTCTATCAGAAATGATATAACCTTTTTTCTATTTCAGTTCTCTCCTAATGCCAAAGGCCACATCTTCGCCATCAATCAATGAGGAACAAAGGGAGAGGATGCTTAGAAACAGGAGGTTAGCAGAAGAAAGGAGGCTCGCTAAACTTAAAAACAATAGTGTAAATAATGAGGATACCGACAAATCTACTCATAAAGAACCAGTTATAGAAGAGATAATCGAAATACAAGATGAAATAGTATTGAGAAAACATAATAGAACAAATGTTATTGACAGTTCTTCAGATGAGGAAGAAATGACTATTAATGAATCTATTGCAGTTGAAGTTAACAGTAAAGCTGAAGATATTAATGAAAATCATAAGGATAATAGTGATTCAGTAGCTGAAAAACCTGGTATTGCTAATTCAGATACTGATGAAATAAATAACGATGTTATTTTTGATAATAATGATAAAGCAATAGAAAACGAGGATACACCTCAACAAAGTTCAGATGTGAAAATAAAATTACATACAGTTCCAGATGACAAAGATGATGAAGAAATAGAAATTGATTCTGTTAAGAGCAGCACTATACAACTAAAAGATAATGTGTCAAAAAATCAAGCCATGCAAATACCAAGTGAAATAACAATACAAGAAAGCACAAAACAAGGCAATAAAGCCGGTGAATTGGGTGATGAGCATATGGATGTCGATTTTGATGATGATTTTTAAAATAATACTATTTTATCACATTCCAAGTTTTATTCACGAGGGTGCAAACAAAATGAGTCTTATCACAGTAATAAATGATTCCATCATAACTGGCTTTAAAACACGAGCGATTAGAAAAATACGTAATAAATTCTAAGCATTGTTATTTGTACAGCAACTTAGGAATGCACGGGGCATTCAATAATACTTAGGCCTCGCACACACATGAGCTGCCAAATCATTGGCCGCAGTGCTCAAGTGTGAAAGGATCATAACAAGAAATATAACTCTTCTATATTAAATAATTTTGATTAAATAAAAAAGGCAAGTTTTCTTTCTCAAAATGCCAAAAGTATTTTAGCCACCTTTGATGTTTACTTTTTTGTTTCTGAAAATTCTTCAAAATGATTACATGTTAATTATATCTAAGATTGTATAACAGCCAAACAATTAATAAATACCTTAACTATACATTGAAATGCAGCAAAAGCATTGCATTAATAGTTCCAGTCCTATTAATGTTTTGATAAAACAATGCCACTTTGCACTACAAAGTTTGGATGATAAGATTACATACAAAAACGTTAAATTCCATATCTGTAATAAAACTACAGAATTTTCATAAAACCTGAATTCCAAATTACAAAATAAATACCGCAATGTCTGCTACCAAAACTATAAATTTTAATACGCCTGAATATAACGCCAATCCAATACATTAAAATAATGAGGCATAAAATATTTCACTCGGTTGAATTTAGGAACTACCCTAGCTATGCATTGTAAACAATAATTTATCATAAAGGGGCCACGTAGAAGACAAACTTTTAATTCGATCCTAACTAAATAAAATTAGTCTTTATTACTTAGAAAATTAGGTTGAATTTTTTTGCTTTAATTTTATATGGGATAAATTCAACTTTACGGCCTAGGTAATGAAGACCATGTTACGATGTAAGATAGCACAAAGGCTGTCGTCTGCGCGGGCCCTAAGCTTATTTCACTAAAATATTACATAATGCGTGTGTTCTTCCACCTAGTAACATAATAGCATTAATATTTAGCCTATTTATTAAATCTACAGAAAGTTATATACAATTAGTTTTTGGTTTTGAGTCAGTACATATATTTTTTTCTCATTAGTTCATATCACATGTACACACGACGGCACCTCAGACTATACATGTTGACCTTGAGATCGCCTTTATGCCCTACGTAATAAAAGCTGTTTTCGCAGTTTAACTGTGTAACCTGACGTGCTGTCGTGTGTACAATGCGATTAATTTAACAATGTACGTACACACGACGGCACCTCAGACTATACATGTTGACCTTGAGATCGCCTTTATGCCCTACGTAATAAAAGCTGTTTTCGCAGTTTAACTGTGTAACCTGACGTGCTGTCGTGTGTACAATGCGATTAATTTAACAATGTACGTACACACGACGGCACCTCAGACTATACATGTTGACCTTGAGACCGCCTTTATGTTCTACGTAATAAAAGCAGTTTTTGCAGTTTAACTGTAACCTGACGTGCTGTTGTGTGTACAATAGAAGTGACCAACTTCAGAGCGCTTGCGGTACATATCGATGTACTACGCGTTCACTTCGTGACTGCCGTCGACGACCGTTATTACGTCACAGCTAGTAGTTGTAGACAAAAAAGTAATCACGTTTTTCAACTGTTTTAATTTTTTTCTTGTTCAAAGAGTGTCATTAATTATACAAGGTGTTACAAAAATACCCCTAATGCCGAATATGGTATATAGGGACCATCAAACTGAAAAACTTTTACTATGGGACAAACTCTGAAATCGCGAATAAAAAATTAGCTGTTTCATACATTTTGATATTTTCGATTTGAATTTTTGTATGAAACAGCTGATTTTTTTTCGCGATTTCAGAGTTGGTCCCATAGTAAAAGTTGTTCAGTTTGATGGTCCCTATATACCATATTCGGCATTAGGGGTATTTTTGTAACACCTTGTATTACAACTTAGGTTCGCCATCATGTAGGAACTTTACTCTTTTAATCATTATAACAACACAAATAACGAACGTAATGATTACATCAACAGAAACAAAAATTAAGCTTTGCGTTGCTAGCCGTACTAGAAAGGCGACGCAGGGGGTACGGTATGACGAAGCGGGCTGGGAGGTAGCGGCAATGATGAAGTGAACGCGTAATAGTAAAATCTGTAAAATTTACTCTTTGCCATTCTTACATTCGCGAGTGAAGTTACAGCGGATCACTGTATTTTGTCAATTTAATCACTTTGTACATACAGAACCAAAGCTATATGAGTATTTGCAACATGAGTCCAAATAATTCTGCCATTGACTTTCACAAAATATAATTTAGTCGAAATTTAACTCTATTCACTGGACTTAAGTTTCATATGGCTTTGCTGAACTAATAAAGATTAGCCCACACTGAGTTACAATATGTTGTATGTAAAATACGATAGAAAATAATTTTAATTGATCAATCACGCAAGCGTATCGCTTCTCAATGTGTGTTTCTATGAAATTTACCTAGAATTTCTGAATATTTTTTGCATTAAGAGGGCGTAGTCTGCACACTAGCGCCGCCATTGGGGAAAAAATCATAGCTTAAATAAAGACGAAATTGTGAATTATCTCTCTGTTGTGCACTCCGAAGAAGCTTTGTGGTACTTTTTATCGCTTAAGCAATATTTTATAGCCTGTCATTTAGTTTAATGGAGTTTTTTTGTGAAAAGTGGACACATTTAACAATAAAACTCGCAATTAGGAATAAAATTAAAAAAAAAATGTTTAAACGATAAAAAGTAACACAAAGCTTCTTCGGAGTGCACTACAGAGGATAATTCACAAATTCTTCTTTATTTAAGCACTATGATTTTTATTCCATTGTCGCGCCGCCAGTAGTAGTGTGCAGACTACGCGCTCTTAGCGGACATTGAATTAGGTTCATAGAAATTATGTGATGTGATTTAACACACGAGTTAATAGGTAGGTACTTTTTAACGCAACTAATAATCCTTTGCTTTAGTTTTAACATGACAAACTATTTTTTTGTAAAAAGGTTAGAATAATAACACTTTAGAACGATAGTTCCCTACAAAGCGCACTGTCAAAAGTGGGGCAACTAAAACTGAGCCATAATGGCTCACTTTTCAGATTTTTCTCCTTCATACGTTACCTAATCGTACCTATAAGAACGAAATAGTAATTGGCCTTCCTTTAGGGGATTAGTTACTATTTAATTAGATTTTGGTTACAATTGAGTAACGTATGAAGGGCATAAATCTGAAAAGTGAGCCATTATGGCTCAGTTTCAGTTGGCTCACTTTACTACGAGGACTAGGTGTTATTATTCTAAGATAACTAGAAAGAACTTTTAGAATAGGTATTTTTATATATAATTAATAAATAAGGCATGAACTGATTAACATATCACAATGGCAATGGGCATAATTATTTTCACTTGTAATATTACTGGTAGCAACCAAGTCTAAACTAATTCACACAATATCTGAGACACCGGAGATTTTGAACCATTCAATGGACGCAAACTAGTCAGTCGTCTCAAGATGGACAGCAATGGCACTATGACTTGTCACGTGAGCAACTTAACCAGTAAGTGCTGCCAAGTTCCAAATTGCTCCAAAACTATCTTTTTAAGAGGGCGTAGTCTGCACACTAGCGCCGCTATTGGAAAAAAATCATAGTCGTAATCATATCAATCATATAAAAAACTCCATTAAACCAAACCATAATTCACAATTTCGTCTTTATTTAAGCACTATGATTTTTTCCAACGGCGGCGCTAGTGTGCAGACTACGCGCTCTTAATGTGATTTCAAATTCTGCGCTCCGAAACATGACAAGCTTGAGAAGGGTTTGTCTATCAGTATCTAAATGTCAAAAATGATATCCTGATGCTAGACATTTTGTTTTGGTGTCAATAATGGCATGATGGATGCAAAACTTTTCTCGGGCTTGCCATACTATGAGTGCTGGTACAGTTCTATCGGGTTGACACACAAAATTACTTAAATATGTCCATAATACCCTAAAGCGAGGGTATTATTTTTGTTTATATACAACAGCATGTAAAATGCTTAACGATTAATTAGCTTCGGGTATAAGAGAAGCGAAGAAGGATGTGAATATCATCCACCCTACTGCGAGCAGTGATTGGTCGTTGGCCGCAGGTACCTCTATGTTGGTCGGTTGGCTCTCCGGTTGGTCTGTTTCGTTCTGGTTGTTCGGTTGGATCTGTGCGTTTGGTTGGTTCTGAACGTTTGGTTGGTTTTGGTTTGGCTCATTTTGGTTGTTCGGTTGGTTGTTCTGACGCGCTTCTTCTTCGGGGTTCGCGTGAAGATCGCGGAAGAAGCCGATTTGGTGCCTGTATGAAAAAAAAAATGTTATTCCTGCAAATAAGTTTTAAAATCAAAGAATAATTACCACTTCTCAATACAAGCGTCGACCTGTTGATGTATAATGATAACAAAATCATATTTGAATAGTTACTATTAGAGGATCGATGAGCTCGTCGGCGCAGCGGCCCTGCGATTGCGGAGGTTAAGCAACTTTCGCAAGGGTCGGTCATGGGATGGGTGACCAAAAATTTAATAACTAAAAATGGCTGATGTCAATGAAGACGATGATGACTCACAGGTATCCCGCTGCAGCCAGTAACAGCACTAGCAGCAACCTCGCCGGGCTCCCGTACAAGTACACCAGTGAGAACAGTATCGCGAGCCGTGACGCGGCGTAGAGTTGCTCGAGCCAGTCTTGCGGCGGGGCGTCGTCGTCGTCGGGGGCGCGCGCGGGGGCGGGGGCGGGGGCGGGCGGCGCGGGGGGCGCCTCGGCCGCGGCCGCGGGGGCTGCGCCTGCGCCTGTGGCTGTCGCTTGCCACCTAACAACAATTCTCATATTGTAATTTAGGACGCTGACTAAACGGCGCCGCCGTAACAAAATTCGTAGAATGGTATTTTAATTCAGAAGACTTGTTTGTTAAGGATGTTTAGTACTATTTTATATTCTGTGGCTAAGGGTTCATCCTCTTAAGAGTCCGGCTGACGGTGAGTTTCCCATACGAACGTAATACCAAAAAGATTTGCAATTTGAGCATATTTAACTCCTCTTGTGATGTTATTCGGATTAAGACAGTATTTATTTTGGGTTCTTTTAAATAAAAAAAGCAAAATGCCAAACTAAATAAAAATTAATGCTTTTTACAGTTTTGTATGAAAAATGTTAGTCAAAATTCAAAACTCATTTATTCAGTCTAGCCTGTTACAAGCACTCGTGAATGTCAAAGAAGCTACGCCATCGGTTCGAAAACCCTTTGTAACGAGTAGAACCGGCAAGGAACTCGTCAAGGGCTGCTTTTTCTCCCTGTATTTTTCATACAGAGTCGTCAAAATTTGAACAATGAGGTCAGCATTCAAAGTTACTTCATTTTCTATCACAATAATTAACAAAGTTAACATTTAATGGGTAGGTAAAATAAGTTTCAACTAGTTGAGAAATCACTGTCTACTACTCGATAACGCATAGCTGTATATGAAGAATTAGTAGCATTTATTTTGGTATTACGTTTGTATGGGAAGCTTACTGTTCGCCGGACTCTTAAGATCGAGTGTAGCAAAAAAAGAAAGTAAAGGGAAATCTGTTCTTCCATATAGATAGAAAACATCTGAGCTAGGCTTTGTTCCAATCGGCTCGTGTGTGGTGTTATTGCTTCCTTGAATAGATTAGTAAAGGATGATGATCTTCCCAATATAATAAATATTTGACAACATCACATACATTGCTCCGATTCCAAAGTAGCTAAAGCACTTGTGTTATGGAAATCAGAGACAACGGTGGTATCACAAACACCCAGACCTGAGCCAATATAGAAAAGTTCGTTTCCTAAAATTGACCCAACCGGGGATCGAACCCGGGACCTCAGAGATGGTGACACCTTGAAAACGTACAAAGTCACTCTACCACGGAGGTCGTCAGTCATAATATTAAATTATTATTAAAACACTGAATTAATAATACTACCTATCTATAGAGTTAAATGTAAAAAAAATTAAATGTGGTTTCTTGATGATAGAGACATTAACCTTCGCAGACATTTGCGATGTTAACAAAACAACTTTATAGCTTTATGAACATTGCATAAATGTATTGTGTAACGCTACTTCGATTCAAAGTAAATCTTTCAAATAAGTTATAAAATAATATCAATCTAACTTGCACATAATGTTGAACCAAGCGTAAAATGTTGACAATTTTGGCGAAGTCAAGGTCTAGGTCGCGTCACCTCATACCTACTTCCTTATTAGCTTTGTTTGGCAAAATGTCATCTGTGCAAATACGATGCGCGATGGTGGTGGTGATCAACAGATATTGATACAACTATAATACAAGGTGTTACAAAAATACCCCTAATGCCGAATATGGTATATAGGGAATTAGGGACCATTAAACTGAACAACTTTTGCTATGGGACCAACTTTTGAACTTTTGAACTTTGATTCTTATAAGAAGAATCAGTTGAGTTAACACTTAATGTACAAACTTTCTCGACTTTAGGTAACAGATCTTTTTGTGTAAAGGTTTTTTTTAATTTTTATATTATTATTAGCCAGTTATGTTGCTATTTCGACAATTCAATTTTAACGAATGGAAAGTGTTTCCCTTGACAGAATTGATCTTTAGATATTTTTAAGGTTTTATAAATAAAAAATCCTTAGCTGTCGGCGACAGCTTAAGATTTATCCTGCTAATATTTGCCTCCTTATTTATTACATACTGATTTCTTTTTTAATCTCACGATAAATTGGTTGTGTAATCAGCAAACAGTGTAATGAGTTGAGCAAATCTACATTTTCTTATCACAGTTTTAAGAGTGGAACTGTGTCATTGAAATAAGCGGCTGATATCGGTAGCACAAGCAACGTCATGGCGAAAGAGTAACCATACATATTTACGTAGCACAAGAACATGACAAAAAAATGGTAAAAACATTTTATGTTATGCCATTTTTGCAGCAAGTTAATAATGAAAAAAAAACTCATGATGAGGTTACCACTGGCGAGGGGTGAAAATTATGGCGAAGGTAAGCCGTTCTACAAAAATATATCCCAACCACCCCACCGATCCACTATGCAGATCATAGCATAGTGAATCGGTGGGGTGGTTGGGGTTTTTAAAAGGTAAACCGGTGGGAATCGGCGTGCATGGATGGACCCTTCGCCACTGCAATGTAACCATATTCATACAGGTAAAAATGTAAGTAGGTATGACGTATACGCTTAGCTTTTCGACTCTAACCGTGTCAAGTGAGCCATTTGTAACCTTGTGAAATACGTATCAATAAGTGGATGAATAAAATTAATGAGGACTCAGAAAATTTCTAAAATAAGCTGTTTCATACAAAAATTAAAATCGAAAATATCAAAATGTATGAAACAGCTGATTTTTTTTTTTTCGCGATTTCAGAGTTGGCCCCATAGTAAAAGTTGTTCAGTTTGATGGTCCCTATATACCATATTCGGCATTAGGGGTATTTTTGTAACACCTTGTATAATATTTGTTTTTATCTGCATACAACACACAGAGACATAAACAATCTTGCAGGTGAAAATTACAAAATATCTGATACCGGAGTTTCGGAGGAGGAAACAGGGACTACCAAACGTTAATTTTGTCAACATTCTAAAGGAATTTTTCAATTCTCTCGTCCATGGTGTTTCCTCTTAAGTGAAACAGTTAAACTACAAGAACAGCTTTTATTACGTAGAGCATAAAGACATTCTCAAGGTCAAACTGTTTCGTCTGATGTGTACATCATAGTTTAAGAATATTGTTATACTTACATGTTAGCATACTGCTGCATGTACTGAACATAAGCCTGCTGCATCATCATCATGTGGTTGGCCAATAGCGCTGGGTCGTTCGGTACCGGCAGGTACCCTTCCCCAAAATTATAGTTCGGGTACGGTGGGACTCTGCCATAGTTATTCACAAATGAACTCAAATAGTTCTGCATTTCCACATTGTGGTTCTGATCGTTTTGACGCATTTCTGGCCTCGGTTCTGTGGGAGGTGTCGTGGTCGTAGCACTGCTGGTGGCTGTCACATTTCTTTGCCTTAACCCATCATTCGCATTGGCCGGTTGTTCGACAGGCTTCACTGGTTTTTGCGGTGGTGTCATCCTTTTGTTTGGTGTGCACACTAAGTGCATAGTATGTCCAATCTGGCTCTCATATATGCGCAGCACGTCTTTCAATATTGTGTTGTCGTCTAACAGTTGTCCAGAGTAAATAATCTTCTGTTCTTCTGTCCTCTGAAATAAGAAAGGTTTTAAAGTAAGATAATTTGCTATAGAAGTTTGATGTTTCTGCATTTTTTTTAATGCTCACAATGCAATAAAATAACCCATAAAGGTAATTTCCATTAATAAAAAATGGGTAGGATTTGTCATGGGTTTATAATATTTATTTATTGCAAAAAATATTAAACATTATAATGGCAGGAAATTAAAATTACCCACTAGCACCTGTTGCAGTTCTCTTCCAATTAAAATACACAATGTTTTGATTGGTGCCGGCTCGTTAAAATCTTATCGGTGTAGCACCAAATAACCTCAACATAACTGGCATTGTATTGATAACATTATTGTGACGTGATCACTCTACCTAAATTTTTTACAACAGATCTTTTAATGAAAAATGTAATTAATGGAGCATGCCTACTTGCTTGATGTAGAGCAAAAGAGAAAGAATAATAAAAAAATGTTACATTGCTGTAGGTATTGTTTTAATACAACCCTCTTTACAATTATTGAGAATATAAATGTGCCAAATAAATGATTTATAACACACATCTACAAGGTTAAAAAGTACCCCTAATGCCGAATATGGTAGATAGGGACCATCATACTGAACAACTTTTACTATGGGACCAAATCTGAAATCGCAAAAAAAATCAGCTGTTTCATACATTTTGATATTTTTGTAATTAATTTTTGTATGAAACAGCTGATTTTTTGATACATATTTAGAAACAGCTGATTTTTTGTATGAAACAGCTGATTATTACTGATACATTCAAGTAAGTCTTTAACAAATAGGGTTCCAAACTTGAAAGGTATATACTAAAATAGGTCTAATGAATGTTTTGTATATCCAGGTAACCATTTCAGGTGTAAGTATCTCAAAGGCCTTTCTGAAGATAGACAAGACTATTTCATTGATAAGACTATTTCAGTACTTCCTTATGAATAATAATCATAATAATAAAGCTTTATTTTCCAAACCATAATTAAGTGTTTTAACAATCAACTTACAACTAAAAGAAAAGAGTTAATAGAATAGAATATTAGGGTTTGAACCCATCCGGGTTAAAAGCCTCCCCCATCTCCTTCCACTCATCTCTGTTTTTCCTTAAATTGATGAAATTATGCTGGCTTGCTGCTTAAAAGTGGGATGGCATATACTAGAAATTCGACAATGCCACTAGTGACTAGAATTACTACTACAATTTTGCTGGCTCTATTAGAACTACTGATGGCAGAACCAAAACACTTGGATTTGGGAGTGTTAAGACACTCCCAGATCCAAGTGTTTTGGTTTTGGACTATAATCTTACCGGTTTGCTAGGATAAATCTCAGAAAGATGCCCTTTTAGTTGTAGCACTGTCCATGATGATTGGCACTCTATATTCTGATCTTCAATTTGTTGATTAGGCGCCTTAACAATCAGCGTCACGTTATCTGGTATCATTTTCAATCATCCAATTGTTACTTCTCGTGTTAGATAATCAGTAAGCTCGTGATTTGATCAGCACTCCTATCTTTTTATACACTCAAGACTTTACAAATAAAACGCACCACTAATTTAATCTGACTGACGCAATAACTGGTACTTGTCTATTCAGTCTTTACACGGAATATCAATGTCCAATATTTAGTAGCTTTCGATGTAAATAAATACTTCCTAAAATGCTAAAATGAGAGCCCCCCGCACTTGTCAATTTCCTTGCCATTGATATTATTTGTCGATTTTTCATTGGTCCAGCGATGATGCATGACGTCACAACAGTGTTACCAGATTTAAATTCCAGAGTTCTGACCACTCCATAATATATATAACACAAAAAAATCAATTTTTTTTATACTGAATCCCTAGGCTAAATTTTAATGGAGGTTAACCTTCTGAGGGGATAATAAGTTTAGAATATGATTTGTATATGTGTTGGTTTGTATGAGGAGAATGAAGACTGAAAACTTGTAAACAGACGCTGTTCAAATATCTTGTAAAATAACTCTGAAGTCATGGCTGTATGGCGCAAATGAGCCTTTGCCTTTTCTGCACATAGCAGAAAATGAACCAAAAAAAAAAAGTTAACCAAACAAAAAAATACTGTGAATTTGACGTTTGATTGAATTTATGTTTGTTTTATTTTTATTTAGACATAAAAAAAAGTTAAGGCAGCTTGAAAAGAAGGCAGTGATTACATTCTCTTTGAGGAAGGCCATAACAGCTTTTAACTAATCAAATAAATCAAATTCAAAACTGTGTTTTTTAGCCGGTAACCGGTTGAAATATAGTCAATTTATGCAGCAGCTTCTAACTTTGGTCTGAGCTTCTAACCTCTCCTGCAAAATAACAATAAATGGGGGTTACAGTGTAAGTACTTAATATACTTATATAAACACGTATCCTTTACTTGTGATTGTAATTTTAATAGCGACGGTATGTATAGTTTACAGCAGTACCCAGTGCCTGAAAACAAAACCGGCACATATGTGATAGAGTTGCTGACCAAAAGAATATTAGCCCTGGGTGCTTCACAACAAGGACAGTTTCTTGTGGACTGTGAGAGTTACTTGTCCCATCCCCAAATGGGTACGTAATTTAAGTATATTTAGATTATACACCAGCCTTAGGTCGGAGAGTCAGAATAATAACACACCAGCAAACTCAAATAATGTTTGTAAAGAAATCTTAATGCATTCGCTAGGTATTCGTTAGGTATTAAATACGTTAAGTTTCTGTGAATTAACGCCATATGACTGATATATGCTATGATGAATATGGATATATTGACAAAATGTGTAATAAATATTTTGAGGCTATCACCACCCATATTCACAAACATTACTATGAGGTCGCACAGTGGATGCACAGTAAACGCACAGAGAGACAACTATCAATCACACTTAATACGTAAAACAATCAAACCAATCACAGAGCTCTATTTTAACTTTCAGTGCATTCACATAGGCAAGGGTCATTTGAGTATTGTTCTTGAGTATAGGGGTGTAAGTATCTCTAAGTTGGCAAGAGTATAGCAGCTGACTGTGCCACAGATTGCTAAATAGTTACTTTGTACTTTGTACAATATGTCTGATTCCTTTTGTATTACAATACAAAAGAATACATAGTACATACACTCCTCTCATTCAGCCAAAATGTACACACAACAGCACGTCAGGTTATACAGTTAAACTGCAAAAACAGCTTTTGGAGGTCTCAAGGTCAACATGTATAGTCTGAGATGCTGTTGTGTGTACACAGGGCTGAAGTCATACTACATCATAGTATTTCAAACCTTTTATGTGATTAGACAAATTCTTTTACCCTATATTGTGTGAACCCTTTTAATATTGTGTGAATTATGGAACTTGTTTTCTGAAAATTAACAAATAATTAATATTATCAGCTCCTGAAACAATTTAATTACAGCACCATAATGCAACTATCATTCACATTTTCTTTATGGTAGACTACTAACCATGATTAAATTAGAGCTATACAAAATGTTGTTTTAGGTAATCCCAAAACAGTACATATACTACACAACTCTGAACAACCAGCGTCAGTATTCTCGATCCTCGAGAGCGGTACAAAGAACATCCATGTAATAGCAGATGGGTTGTTTGACTTGCTCATGATGAAGCTGTCACAGCATTACACCTCAAAAAAGCAAACCAAAATTGAAAGCAAAGGGCCGAGGTTCGAGCTCGGAGACTTCTGTGTGAAACTGGGCTCTGTGACCATGAATCAGCAGTTTAAAGGGATTCTCATTGAGGTAAGACTTTATCGACAAGAGTGCGGCTCTTAAGTTAATGAATTAATTACTTAGTTAACAGTATGGTTTACTCATTTCTTAACTTTTTTAGTATTTTTAACTATTGTTGACCTCTTTTAAATCTTAAATAAAATAACCTATTTATATGAAAGTACAATTTATTAGTACAGACAGGTAAATAAAAGCACGTAAGTACTTTATTATATGTATATGGATCAAGATACACTGAATGGCACAGAATAGTACAAGTACAGAAAGGACACTCCGCAAAATCATTTAAATAGATAGCATCTCTCGCTCCGATACAATAAAGTGCAATTTTGGTTACACAGCTAAGTAGTTAACTAGTTAGTAACTATATCAAAAAGTTTTTACAAAATTTCAAGCAAATTAAAATGTTAATCAGTTTTGAACAATACCTACTTTGAAAAACAAAGACCAAGAACAATTCAAAAAATTAAAACAAAGATAATATTAAATAATATACTAGAAAATTTCAACGGCTCGCGCGCGTAAGACTTGACTCTTTGATGTATCTTGCTTGACCCTAATAATAAAACCTTGTACTACTAATGCCGTGTATGCACATTGCGAGGCAGCTTTTTGCGTCGACGCGTTTGCCTCGAGGCAACATAAACGTCGCCGAGCGAGCGATGCGAGCATTTAACGAGCAGTTTAGCTATGTCGATCGATAGGTACAGTCACGTCTATCAATATGTATACAGTTTAGAACTTTGTCACTCAAAAGCTATTACTTTTTTGAACAGAAATCAATGACAAATGAGAACTACAACAAAGTGACAAAGTTCTAAACTGTATACATATTTTCAGACGTGACTGTACATGGCATAAATGTGTCCACCATATTCTTTTCAGGTGGAGTATCGGCCATGTGTCATGGCTAGTGCTGTATGGAATCTCATGAAAGAATTCCTTCAAGGGCTCCTCGGACCAACCGTACCGGTGCAGCCACCGCAGCACCTTCGAATGAACGAGATTTACACCCCTATCGACACCATCTACCAGTACTTGGAACATTTTAGTGCTTATAGGAAAACTACGGGAATGAGAAACGCTTGATTTATAGTGATAATGACAGTTTACATAAGAAATGTGAGTGGGATGCAAAGATTTAATCGTAATTTGTGAGTGAATGTGAGAAACAGAAACTTTAAGTTGAGAAATGACTTTCTACCGATTACGTAATTAAGAAGATGCCAGCAAATGTGTTTATATGTAACAAATAAACTTTTTTATCAAATAAATGTTTTCATCGTCAAATCATCTACGCCCTTGAGTGAAACAGTTTTCTATTCAAGGCTTTAATCAGGATTCAGCAAGGCCGTCTTTAACCTATTTGAGGCCCTGGGCACATTTGGGGGCCCCTATGATCTTGACATAAATTTATCTAAACATGCGGAAATCAGATCAGAAAGCCTGATATTCGGGCAAGAGTAGGATAGTTATGCGCATGCAAAAGCTAGTAAGCAAGTAGTATTTGTAGTCAGTAATTATTGCTTAAGTTTTCGAAATTCCTAAATATGTTTTATATGTTTTTTGGTAATAAGCATCCGCTATCGATCTTGCAGGAACTAGGGGCCCCTATCGATCGCGGGGCCCTGGGCACGTGCCCAGAGTGCCCAGTGGGAAAGATGGGCCTGGGATTCAGGGGTGATGTCAGAATATCGACGGAGTTAATATCCTAGCAAAAACAGAATCTGCTCGTCTGGTTATGGCTCAGCCCTCCTATCGTATCTCGTATCGTAATTTCATAAGATAATAACTAGTTTTTGTTGTGCTTATCTAAGGGTATTAAGGATAATCATAGAACATCGAAATTATTATTATTATTTGGAAGGGGGGACGCCAGCGAAGCCGGACGGGTGATCAGTCTCCCTAAACGGAACCATTTCACCCAAAAAGCTGCCCAACTAGCACAAGATATCTGCTTAAGACCTATATAGCGTATATAATTGCAGTTATAAGCTGCAAGAGTCAGCTGCATAACGCGCTATGCAACCCTTTTGCAGCTGCTTTAGATCTAAAGGGGCGAAATTAGAACCTAATTAAATAGATCCAGTAGAGTGTCATAATAGCGCATTTAATTTCTTACAAACGCCATTTTCACTCCTTAAGCACCCTACTGGCACTAATTAAATGAATGATCGTCAGATTATTTCATTCACTCCGAAGCGTAAATTGCAGCTTTGAGTGCAAATTGTGACTTTCTTTGGGAAGCTTGGTGGTTTTATAAGTATTTAATTTCTATTACATGTGAGATGTTTTTATATAATTATGGCTAGGCAGTGTGTCGTGAAATAATAAAATGGTGGAATTGCAGTGTTAATATTCGATTTGAGTTAAGCTCACGCGGCTTGTTCAGGTGATAGACATCGGCAAATTTAATTTACTGTGAAACGTGTATGGTGTTTTTGGAATAAAACTAATGGGCCCTCAATTATTGAAGATTTTAAGAAAATATAATGAATTTGTAACAGCGGGTCAAAAAAAATTCGTAATTTTGATAAGTATTACACTGAATTATATTTATTTATGGATAATTAACGATAACATGTTGTTTGCGATCATACTAAACTGTGCCGTGTGACCTGTGTGTTTAAAAAGAGAAATATATGAACAACAAATGAAATAATTGTCTCAGAAAATGGCGTCAATATTAATGCAGCCTTGGTTTATAGTTTTCGCTTCTGTAGCCCCCTTTTGCAGAAATGGGTGACATTAATCACGGTTCAGGAACTCCTAGATCTAATTAAGCTGCTAAATTCTTTGTTCTAGAACTTCTACCTCCATACAATGTCTAATAAAGTGGATGTTATAACCTAGAGTGTGAATTTGATGTGATATACAGCTCGCACCTGCATTTTTCCAATAATTGAGTATATTTTCACTTCAATTTCCTTCTAAATATCTTGTTATATTATTTTATAACTTTGCGCCTACAACAGCCACTTTTCTTTGATGTTTTTTTCGCCATTATTATTTAATAATAATATACGCGAAATATTATTTAAAAAGCCAGAAAACAATAAGTGTGGCCAGGCGTACAACGTTCTCCATTTTCTTGAAAAGCTATTATTTTCTATCATGAAGCACTGCAGACTCCATAGTAGTTCCACAAAAAGGAATACTACGAGCTTAGGAGCTAATTTTACCTCACAGGCTTAACAGAAACCGTAAGAAGTTAATTAGTCACAATTTCCTATCCTATGCAGAACAGTGTGGTAAAGTATGCCACCCGGGCCCGTAATGCAACTAACAGTGCCAATAAATATGCAATTATCACTACAATGCAGTCAATGGTGGTCTGAAATGCTATGCGAAACCATTATGCGAGTAAAAGTGGCAAAAAAGTTACAAATCTAACTATTATGCAGTTAATGGTGCCATAAGGTGTCACAAAAATACCTTAGGTTTTAAATGCGGTCATAGCCATAATTTTAGCTGTTATCGAACTTGTGCCTAATTCTGACTCCTTATGCCATCCCTATAGACATTGGAGCTTTAAGGAAAACTGCATTTTTCCCTTATGCCACCCCTATAGACATTGAAGCTTTAAGGAAAGCTGCATTTTTCACTAGTGTGCTAGTTGGGTGGAAGCTGGTGGAGGCGGGTTATCGTTTACCCCACCGGCGTCGGACCCTCGAACCTACCTGTGCGCTTACAATACCTGCTGAGTTGACTTATCATAAACTGCTTTAGATCCTCTTCCTTTAGCTTGTCCGCTCCAAAGAGCCCCCAACGCAGCGATGCGTACATCGGGCATTCTGCCATGAAGTGGTAGCTTGTCTCTTCTTTTTCTTTACATAGCGGACAGATGGGGTTTTCTGTTCGTTTGATAACTGCCAGGTGTCTGTTTAGTGGACAGTGTCCTGTCAGTACTCCTACTATGGTTCTTATATTTCTTCTGCTTCGTTTCAGCGAAACTATGTGAGGATTATAAACTCATATAGCTATCGATTTTTAAAATGTGAAATTAAATCCATACATCTTTACTAGGCAGAGTTCGTTATTACTTCACAAAATATGTGACGGAGGTAGACTTAACGAGTTGCGTCTTTCGTGAACTTCCCATACAAACGTAATACCACAATGATTTGCAATTTGAGCATAATTAACTCTTCTTGTGATGTTATTTGGATTAAGACAGTATTTGTCTAAGGTTCTTTTAAATACAAATCCAGAATCCAGAACCAGACAAAATGAAAATTAATGCGATTTACAGATTTATTTTGAATTGGGTTAGTATTTTGGATTTTTTATTTAGTAGAACCCTAGACAAATACTGTCTTAATCCGAATAACATCACAAGAAGAGTTAATTATGCTCAAATTGCAAATCATTTTGTTGGTATTACGTTTGTACGGGAGGCTCACTGTCCGTCGGCCTCTTAAAAACCCAAGCTCAAGAAATAATTAGTGTATTCAGTAAATAAATATTTTCTTTTACTGGCATCAAATTAATTTAAACAATTGAAGCCGTCAATTTTATCCGATCTCGGCGTAACAATATCTGAATGTTGTTGAATATAAGTTATTGTTTTGTAAGCAAACGTTTCAATATCGCGTGTGGTTGTTCATTGTTTATTGCTTTAATAACTTTTGAGAAGTACCTACATTACTTTAGATTTTGGGTAAACAAGTAACAGTTTGTTAAATATGTCTTTTAAAACTAGACAGTTAAGTTTAACATATTTATTATTTATTTTAGTGATACAAATTGGTGAGTACGCATTGGTTAGCTAATTTAATTATTTTATGTTGATAGGCCATGTCTTATGATGCCACATTTGAAAGCCAGGTTCGAATCCTATATGTATTTTTATTGTAAAATAAAATAGTGGATACTGTCGAAAATTGTTTGTTACCGTCTATCGGTGTGGTTTAGCTGTATTTTAGTATTGCCGTTGTTTCGGACCTTTTTACCACAAAAGATTTTAAAACACTGTTTAATTTAGAAACTGTTTAAATGTGACGTTATCTTCAAAAAGTGTGAGCATCACATTTAAAGAATGTCTAAGTTAAACACTTGTTGAACAGTGTTTTGTGGTAAGGCCGTTAGACTTTGCAGACTTTGCAAATAGTAGTTTATGATACAAGGTTGGTAAGGAGGTTTTAAAGAACTTTAACAACCTCCATATACCAGACGACGTGTACCATACGAAGTTTTCAATACATTTGCGAAAAAAAACTATAGGTAGGAACCTACTAAAATTATTGTAATAGAATTTAAAAACAAAAACGCATGGCGTGCGACAAAATCTATTTTCCGCAGGCTGTAGTAAAGCGTAATCAAAAACGCACGGCGTGCGGTAAAATCAACTTACCGCACGCTGTACCGTCATCGAAAACACACATTTTTGAGAAACTGTATTGAAAAAAGCATTAAGTATGCTTTAATAATATCTAGGTACAAACTTGTTATTCTTATGTGACATGAGAAACGCATGTTATCACTACTTTTTGTCGAATCTTTTCGACGATGAGATGAGTGTCAACAATAGTCGTATTTTTAAAATGCCGTTGTAGTCCCAGTAAATGTCCCTTCATTTACCACAGGGATTGAAATACCGTTAAAAAATTATAACGATACCAAAAAATACATTTTTCAACGGTGTTTTACTGAATGTAATTATTATATAACGGTAAAATAATACATTTATTTGAAATAACGATACTAACGGCCAATTAACGTTACCCTTGTTTAACACATAAATTCTAGCACCAGAGACAAGCGGCGCGACCCTAGAGAAGGTAGAGTGTGGCATAGACTCCTCCGCGGAGGTGGTGGTGGGGAGCAACATACCTTTAGACATGTACCCTTGGGTTGGGATCCTGTATTACGTCAGCCGTAAGTACCTACTGATTTTGCATGTTATGGCTCCTGCACACTATGCCGGCGTCACGGCCAGCGGCTTTTGTCGAGCAGCACGTTTGTCAGGCTGGCCCCAGACCTACCAGTTTCATTTCTTTGCTTTGCTGTTCTAGTAGAACAGGGGGCCGGCTAACGCATCGAACTTCGGAGTCTGCCGGGCTTTAACTTAAAACAGATAATCGAAGTAAGAAGTTTCGTATTGTAGTTATTTAGAAGATATCGATGTTCGTGTGACATCATAAATTAGGGTTCGCTATTTTGGCCCGATTGGGGCTCGATTTATCTGTTTTAATTTGAAGCCCGGCAGACTTTCCGAAGTTCGATGCGTTAGCTAGTAGCCCCTGTTCAACTAAAAAAGCAAAGCAAAGAAATGAAACCGGTAGGTCTGGGGCCAGCCTCAAGCTAAAAGCTGCCGGGCGCATCGCGGCTTGCCTTTATTTTTATCTAAGTACACTCGCTAGCAAAAATAAGTAGTCACAGACCTATTTTCATACAAAACAAACGAGGTAATGGACCGTACGGACTTTTTGGTAAAATAGTAGTAGTCATTGACAAATTGTCATGACAATTGACAAATTGTCACGTTATTAAATAGGGCCCTACTGGTGGATAGCTAGGTTGGAACATAAACAATTCGTTGCGCGCGGACGCGAACTTTGGCCGATTTGGGAGTACAACGATATGCGTGGGATTTTATCAAGATTGAACAATAAGTTAGTTGAAGAAACTAAGTATTTATGAAAAAACCTGGTAAACAAATACAGAGTACTACATTATCTGTGCTTTTGTTCAATTTTGTTCTTTATTTTTTTTCCTAGATAACGCAATGGGCGAAGAGCGAGCGGTGACCACAGTAGTGCTGATACAGCAAGAGTTCGTGATAGCCGCTGCGGCCGACGTCGGGCCCATGCCGAAACATAACTTCCGGTTAGTTTGCGTAAAGTTCATTTTTTTTATTTTATTTATTAGATCAACCAACAAGGTCATACACTTCACATGCAAATAGGTAACTTAAAAAAATAATATACAAGATAAGTGTTGCCTTACTTAAAGGAAAGTATAGAGTTAAAAACCACGGAAAGCATAGAGTTAAAAACATAACACCCTTAAACTTAACTAACAAACTGTAATTATACTATAAGTAAAACAAAAAATAAATACTTTATGAAAAATCTATACAAGGTGTTACAAAAATACCCCTAATGCCGAATATGGTATTTAGGGACCATCAAACTGAACAACTTTTACTATGGGACCAACTCTGAAATCGCGAAAAAAAATCAGCTGTTTCATACATTTTGATATTTTCGATTTTAATTTTTGTATGAAACAGATTTTTTTTTCTTTACATTTAATGACAATATTTAGGTTAGTCATAATTATGTGTTAGCTATGTATTTTTTTCTAAATTATTATTAGCAATAGTCTCTATTTCCTATTTGTTTCTGCTTTTTATTATATTTTCTGCACATAATATGCACTTTTGATCTGTAACATCAGGCATATCATTTATACTGAGCGAAAACAATATAGGACCAAGGACGTTTCCTTGAGGAACACCACAACGGTTGTACATATATTTTGAAGTATAAGACTTCCTTATGTCACCAGTTACGTTACTTTCATACATTATTCCATATTTTTAAATTATATTGAGTAATTTCCACAGAACAACATTCGAATAGATAAAGCGTTGATCTTTCTAGTTTTTTTGTTTGTTTTATTTGTATTGAACTGTACGCGCAGAAGTCTGAAGTGTACAGGAGAGGGGCTCGCGCGGGTCGATGTGCGCGATGCACAAACAGTGACAACAATTTTTAATTTGTGTACGGAAAAGTTACAGACAATTGGAAAGGAATTCAAAAATTACCCTGTAGTCGCGCGCGATGCTAGTCTGGCCGGCAGACAATTTGTGAAGGTACATTTTGACGACCTCCGTGGACGAATGGTTTGTACACCGGTTTTCAAGGTGTCGCCATCTCAGAGGTCCCGGGTTCGATTCCCGGCTGGGTCAATTTAGAAAACGATTTTTTCTATATTGACTCGGGTCTGGGTGTTTGTAGTTCTACCGTTGTCTCTGATTTCCATAACACGAGTGCTTTAGCTACTTACTTTGGAATCAGAGTAATGTTTGTGATGTAGTCTAATAAAAAAAAAAAATACAAAATACAACATACTGATTAACCGCATTCAGCTTATACTTACCTAATTTTTTTTTCAGTGAACATACTAAAGTGATCTTAGCAGGTGATTGGCGGGAGGAACCGAGGGCGGTCCGGAACTACGTCATCCACCCGGAGTATGGCGAGACCCTCAACACTGTGGCCCTCGTACAACTCAAGGATATCGTTAGATCTAGTAAGAGCTAAATCACAGTAATTTTATGAGTTTCCTTTTCATACTTTATATTAGGTAGTCGGAAAAGTACGCGGCTTTTTTGCACCCAAAAATAATAAAGTCACCACAGCAAGGAACATCTTTCTTTATCATTAAAATTACCAGACCGGAAGCTGTTTAACCATTTTTTTGCTGTAGTGTTCGACAAAGCATCTTCTCCAGTAACATTACAAATCTTTCTTTAAGCACTAGCAGCATTCATTTTTTTAATTTCCGACGGATACTGACTCTTCCGACCGCAATAGCTGTCAGAGATGAATCCGCAAAGTCTTAATTTCGAATCAAACCATCATAAGTTACGGAAACTATAGAGCAGGGTTTCTTAAAGTGTGGTCCACGGTTCCCTTAGGGGTCCGTAGAATGTGTGTGGGGTCCGCAGTTACACTTCTCCTGATAAAATGAAACTACCAATAAAAGTGATTATAGTAAATTGAAATCTTGAATGTCTTTCAGTCCTACCTTCAATATTAAAGGTACTTTCCCTCCGTGTAGCTAAGTTTTGGAACACCCTGTGTAATCTAAAAACAAGACCACATACCTATTGTGTCAAAATATTTGGTGTATCATAGTAAAAAATACAAGGTGTCCAGCCCCCAGTCCAGCATGACCTCCGTAACGCGATATACAAGGTTATTTGTAAAACACCATCAATCTCGAAAGTGTGGATTACCAACGTTTTGTTCCCACTTGTTCTACTGGGCAGTTCTACCGTAGAACTAATGATACAATTTTTTTCTCATTAGTGCTACGATTTAGTACTTTGTGGTAGGACTAATGAGAAGAAAAGTCTCATTAGTTCCACGGTAGAACTTACCAGTAGAACAAGTGGGAACAAAACTCACTAAAATCATAAACAAGAACGACGTGTTCTACGACTTTTCAGAAAACAGACAAAAAGAAATTACTTTTCATACAAAACTCGATCAGCTGTTAGGACATTTGTATAGAAAGTCGTTTTTTTATACTGTTTCGGAAAAGTCGTAGAACAAATGTTAGTAACCTACTCCTGCGAGGGTGTTGGTGTTTCACAAATAACCCAGTATATCGCGTCACATAGCGTTTTATCAACACTCGACTGTCAAAATCAAAATCGCTATATCATATCTCATTAAAAGTCAAATCGCTATATCATATCGCGTTTCGGTGGTCATGATAGGGGGGCCGACAGTTTTTATTTATATGTTTGTTTTGTTTCAGCGGAAATGAAGCCGGTGTGTCCGCCGCCCGCTATTTTGAAAGACCCAGAGTTTTACGTCATTAAGTTTAATGAAAGTAAGCAGTTTTTTTATTTAAGTACTTTTAACCATTTATTATTAATAAAGTTTTCGCCTGCGACTTCGTCCGCCTGAACATTCGGAAAATCCCTAGGGAACCTTTGACCTGATGAGGAGATTTCTACAAGGGTCCCTCAGGGCCAACCGACGGCGCGAGGGCAAGTACCGGAGTTTTTAGTGGGTATTCCTCCCTCCCGGGATCCTATCAAGCCACTAGGGCGAGATCACGGGAGGTGATCGCGGAAGAACCCTCATGACGAGCCTCACATACGAACTCCCTGCTCACCAGCTTGGGGATGCGTTAATGCATTTTCTCCGGTATACAAAAAAAAAAACAACGTGCCAACCAAATCCTTTCAGCCGTTTTTGCGTGATCTCATAAAACCTCAATATCGACATCCATAATCTATCTTTTTGGTTCATTTATCCGTTTTGTTCCCACTTGTCCTACTGGGTAGTTCTACCGTAGAACTAATGAGACTTTTTTCTCATTAGTGCTACGATTTAGTACTTTGTGGTAGGACTAATGACAAAAAAGTCTCATTAGTTCTATGGTAAAACTGACCATTAGAACAAGTGGGAACAAAACATTTATCCATTTTATGCCCTAAGGGGTTGAGTTTCGGAAAACCACGAAACGCGTAGTAAGTACTTTTTTTCTAAGTACTCCTACGAAGTTTCAAGTCGAAATGTCTATTTTTTCCATACAAACTTTGAACACCCATTTCACTAGAATTTCCAAAAATCCTTTCTTAGTGGATGCCTACACTGTATAAAGTAGGTATCTATGTACAAAATTAAAAGTATCTAGGCCCAGTGTTTGGGGCTGGGCATTGATATGTCAGTCACCCTTCATTTTATGTAAGCGAAGATATGAAAATCATATTAAGGATATGCTTTCAACAGTTGAGATTGGTTTTTCTGATCAAATAATGATGATATGTTTGTGTTGTTCCAGATTACAATGATTTGAAGAAACAGGTGATTCCAGTGGCTCACGTTCCTGGCAAAATGTGTAAGGATTTCTACGTCACTGCCAATGTGAGCACTTATTTATATTATTTACTAGCTGCCCGACCCGGCTTCGCATGATTGCCGCATTTAAAATGACGGAAAAGAGAAAACATTTTTGTACGTCTTTCCGTACAACTTTATAAAAGTTTTCCTTTTTAAAAATCTTGTCCTGATAATAACAAACAACAAAACAAGAATTATCTAATTTGGTGCAGTCGTTCTGAAGTTATGAGCTTGCATCCAATTCGGCGATTCATTTAAACATAAACATATTGTTAGGGTTCCGTACCCAAAGGGTAGAACGGGAACCCTATTACTAAGTTTACCAAATATACGACTTACTCGTATCTATAAGTAGTAGATAATTGATCTTGTTAAGTTGCACTGGTTCGTAACCCGCCCAACTATATTTTTTTTACCACAGAAATAAGTATGAGCCAATCCTAAAGAACGAGTTAATTTTTTAAGATTTTCAATAATTTTTTTTCGAAAAAATCTTAGAATTTAAATTATGAACTTCATCAGGTTATTAAAAATAGATATTTGATTGTAAAATACCTCCCGTTATTTTACTGTAGTTCAAAATATTCTGTAAACATAATGGAATTTGGAGCAATAAAGAATTAGATCTTTCTTACGGACTTACGGTAACCGTAAGTCCGTAAGTTTTATTTTAACTAATAAGTACTTTATATGACATCCTCATACAGTTGTACGCAAAAAGCATGCGTCCGCCGCACGTGGCGTGTGCAATATCGCTGTCGAACAGGTCCGTGTGCGTGTGGCACGCCGGCGCGGCGCTCGTGGCGCGCGACGTGTGGGGGCGATGGCAGCTGGTGAGTAACGAGTCAAAGTGTACGTGTGCAATGTCGCGGGAGAACAGGTCCGTGTGCGTGTGGCACGCCGGCGCGGCGCTCGTGGCGCGCGACGTGTGGGGGCGATGGCAGCTGGTGAGTAACGAGTCAAAGTGTACGTGTGCAATGTCGCGGGAGAACAGGTCCGTGTGCGTGTGGCACGCCGGCGCGGCGCTCGTGGCGCGCGACGTGTGGGGGCGATGGCAGCTGGTGAGTAACGAGTCAAAGTGTACGTGTGCAATGTCGCGGGAGAACAGGTCCGTGTGCGTGTGGCACGCCGGCGCGGCGCTCGTGGCGCGCGACGTGTGGGGGCGATGGCAGCTGGTGAGTAACGAGTCAAAGTGTACGTGTGCAATGTCGCGGGAGAACAGGTCCGTGTGCGTGTGGCACGCCGGCGCGGCGCTCGTGGCGCGCGACGTGTGGGGGCGATGGCAGCTGGTGAGTAACGAGTCAAAGTGTACGTGTGCAATGTCGCGGGAGAACAGGTCCGTGTGCGTGTGGCACGCCGGCGCGGCGCTCGTGGCGCGCGACGTGTGGGGGCGATGGCAGCTGGTGAGTAACGAGTCAAAGTGTACGTGTGCAATGTCGCGGGAGAACAGGTCCGTGTGCGTGTGGCACGCCGGCGCGGCGCTCGTGGCGCGCGACGTGTGGGGGCGATGGCAGCTGGTGAGTAACGAGTCAAAGTGTACGTGTGCAATGTCGCGGGAGAACAGGTCCGTGTGCGTGTGGCACGCCGGCGCGGCGCTCGTGGCGCGCGACGTGTGGGGGCGATGGCAGCTGGTGAGTAACGATTTTTGACTCGTGACTGCCTCGTTAGGTTAGGTTAGAAATGCGACCAAAAACGCACGAGCCGAGCAAGCATGCCGCGGTGGCGGCCGGCGAAGCGCTAGAAACGACGTTTCTATAAAACTTACTATCAATAGAGGTCTTCTGATCAATAGAGGTCACTATTCGTCGGGGCGCATCGATAAATAGACACTTCCTTTCTATAACTCCATTAAAATTACAATAATATTAACGTGAAACTTCCCTGCTCTCGTCTTTTACACACATTACCGGCTGCGCATTCGGTATTGTATAGACTACCAAGGTAAAGTATAAAATGAATAATATTTCATACATTACCTGAACGTTTTAGATATTTTATACATCACCTGGGTATTGTCACAGAATACCTTAATTGGTATTGTATACAATACCGGATTATAACATTGCCTCTAAATACAAGGTTTCATCACCCTTATAGACAGTTGCGATGCGAAACATTCCCACAACTGTTGTAACTATTTCTATGTCACATTTGTTTGAAGTGGGCTACATTTTACAGTTGGGTCTGGGTGTTAGGGGCCCGGGTTGCGGCGCGCCGTCCCGCTACTTGGACATGATGAGCTACTACCCCTGGATCGAGTCCAGTCTCAGCAAGTTCAATCAAATCACAATATCCAAGATAACCAAACAGAAATTCGTACTCAGGAGTGAGATGATTTTTTTATCTATATTTTTAAGAAATTGACCTTTACCATTAACCCTACGATTAGTATCATAAAAATGATCGATTGCGATTTTTCAAAAATCTTCGAATACAGATCTACTTATTTTAAAAAATAGAGGTATGTTTCCTTTCAGTAAATTTTGGCATTATTAATATTTATTGTAGTTTTCCTCGAACTACCGTGTTTTATTTCCACCGTGTATACAGTGGTCGTTATACAAGGTGTTACAAAAGTACCCCTAATGCCGAATATGGTAGATAGGGACCATCAAACTGAACAACTTTTACTATGGGACCAACTATAAAATCGCGAAAAAAAATATCAGCTGTTTCATACATTTTGATACTATATATAGCTCGATTACCACTCACTCACTCACTGACTGACTCATTGACATAATTGTTCTCCCAGAAGGAGGTGGAAAAGGGTATAATGATGTTTGGGGAAAATGTGCAAAACCCCAATCGAACTGGGGAAAAATTATGACATTTGGAAAAAACAAGATGGCGGCTGTGGGGAGATTTGTAACTTTTTTGTTTTCCAACCGATTGTGTTCAAACTTTCAAGACTGGTAGATTTTGACGTATAGTATTTAGAAAAATGAAAAAACGTGACAAAAACAAAATGGCGGCCGCGCTGGAGAGCTTTAAAAAAAATCGATTTTTGGACCACAAACTGCGGGGCCACAGCTCTGTAGTGTTGTTTGGTTTGAGAAAAATATTTTTACCGTTTCACCACAATAGCCCTCAATTTTGACAAAATTAGGAAAATTAAAAAAAAAAACAAGATGGCGCCTGTTGTAGTGGCCATTTTCTTTGAGGTACGAAAACATGCCATTTTTAAAGTCAATTTTCTTCCAGATGGCAACACTGGAGTGTTTTGAGGTCCATGAAACAGTTGTAGGTATAGGCACAGAGTATAAATTGGTAGAATATTTTTACCTCATTTCGGGGTAATTTTCGAGATTTACCCCAAAATGAAATAAAGTGAATCGACTACTTTTTGGAAATTTCGAGTATGAGGGTTTATGTATTGTCTGTATACAAATGACATTTTGGTATTTTGGTCGAAAACGTCTGGCAACCCTGGAAACTGCTGAGGAAAAAGTCATTTTTGAGATACCCTTTTTTCAAGTCCTATTGCGGCGGCTGGGTGCAAGTGAGAAAAAAAATCAAAACGTGGTTGCACGCAGTTTATGCTGCAGAATATAGGAAAAATATGAACAATAGAAAAATCAATATGGCGGACGCAGTGGCGGCCATTTTGTAAATTTTATACATTTTTTAAATATTCTAAGGCTTTTTTGAGGCAGTTCACAACACTTGAGAAGGTTGACATGTATTGTCGAATTACGCAACATATCAAGGAGTATTGCCATGTAAAAAAAAAATTACCCATTTTCGCGGTACTTTTTGAGATTTACCCCAAAAATGAGAAAAATAGAAATAGCGCAATTTTTTTATATTTTTTATCAAAAACCATTAGATTTTGCCAATACTAATGACATTTGACTATTTTTATATCGATCGGATGGCAACACTGGAATTGGAAGTAAGGTTTATTTTCCGGGTACCGCCTTTGTTATTACCAAACAGGAGCAGTTTTAGAGGGGTGTAATGTATTAAGAAAGTATTCAAAATCTAAAAAACTCTCAGAAAAATAAACTAAAAGTGGAAGACCAGGTTAGGATCCTCATGATGGGGTGCTGCCCGCCAAAATGGTACTACATAGGTAGATGGTGCTCAAACAAAAGTTGTAGAGAACTTTAAGCAGATTTTGAAGCGAGGAAAAAATATTCAAAATGGCGGAAAAACAAATGGCCGCTCATTTTGCAGGTACCGCATCATTTTTATTACCAAAAAAAGCAGTTGTAGAGGGGTACAATGTATGAAAAAAAAATTAAGAATCTAGAAAACTCTCAGAAAACAATATTAGTAGTGGAAGTCCTGGATAAGATCGTCATGATGGGGTACTGCCCACCAAAATGGTACTACATAGGTAGATGGTGCTTGAACTAAAGTTGTAGAAAACTCTAAGCAAATTCTGAAGTGACAAAAAAATATTCAAAATGGTGGTAAAACAAAATGGCCGCTCAATTTCCCGGTACCGCATCATTTTTATTTCTAAAAAAGAGCAGTTGTAGAGGGGTGTAATCTAGAAAAAAAGTGTTCAGGATCTAGAAAACTCTCAGAAAAAATATATTTATAGTGGAAGTCCAGGTTAAGATCCTCATGATGGGGTGCTGCCCGCCAAAATGGTACTACATAGGTAGATGGTGCTCAAACTAAAGTTGTGGAGAACTCTAAGCAGATCCTGAAGCGAGGAAAAAATATTCAAAATGGCGGAAAAACAAAATGGCCGCCATACAAAATTACAGAAAACCCAGCACGAGCAGCTAATTAAGAAGGAGATTTCTCTCTCAAAGTTAAAATCAACAAACAAAACAATAAAATTAAAATGTTTTGATCTGATGCTGAAGCGAGAAAAGAAATATTCAAAATGGCAGAAAAACAAAATGGCCGCTCATTTTCCAGGTTTAAATTATTTATCGATTACCATAATTTCATTCATTGACATAATTGTTCTCACAGAAGGAGGTGGAAAAGGGTATAATGATGGTTGGGGGAAATGTGCAAAACCCCAATCGAACTGAAGAAAAATTATGGCATTTGGGAAAAACAAGATGATGATGTTTGGGGGAAATGTGCAAAACCCCAATTGAACTGGGGAAAAATGATGACATTTGGGAAATGCAAGATGTTGAATGTGGCGAGGTTTGTTATTTTTTTCAACAGATTTTGTTCAAACTTTCAAGAACGGTAAATTTTGACATTTAAAATTTAGAAAAAAGAGATAGACTCCGCACTGGAGTTTAAAAAAAAAAAAGATTTTTGGACCGCATACCGCGGGGCCACAGCTTTGAAGTGTTGTTTGTTTGATTGGAGAAAAATATTTTTACCGTTTCACCACAATAACCCTCTTAATTATAATCGTAATCGTAAAACCGTACCTAACCGTAACCAGAACCGTAGCCAAAACCTTAACCGTAATCTTAATCGTAACCGTCACGAACGTTCGGGCTCGGGCACCGACTCGGGCTCAGGCTCGGGTTTGAGTTCGGGTTCGGGTTTGGTTCGGTTTAGTTTAGGCGTTGTATTTTTTTTACATAGAAAAACAACGTCACATTGTCATATTTATCAATATTCCATCTTATTTATTTATTTACAAACATAAAACACTAATTTGTTATTATATTTTATTAATTTTCCTTATTCTATATTTATTTAATACATGCGACCTCATTTCATCCATACTCCAAATTCAAACTATCAACCTCCTTGTATAAAACTTCTTGGTATCTATGTATTTATTTTTTATAACATTTTAATTCATGTTCGACAACATTTAAAAATATTCAAGTATTCTACTTTCCTTTTTTCACACATCCATTTTACATTATACATCCTTTTCACTCTAATACTTTTTTCTTTCGTTGGCCGTTTTCGTGGTTTTCCCGCCTTTTATTGCGAAAATTTTCACTCTTCACGGCGCGAAGCTTATCTTTACTCCGAACTTTAAGGCTAATATAATATTAAAACAAATGTTGAAATTTTGTGGATTCCTTTTGAGAATAACATATTTTTATTCAGTAAGTATTTAAAAAGTAAATTAAATGTTGATCTTTGATATCAATAAAGTCTTCACATGTTCGATGAAATCGTTTGATTTTTAGGCTTTTCATACTGTTTTGGAAAATCTCGTTGGAGAAACACAAACAGCTTATATTAAATACTGTGAAAAACCGCTGTAAATATAAATTTCATGACAATTGCATTAATCAATAAAGGGCTTGTATGTATTCTAAGTAATTTCTTTTAACTGTTCTTCGCATTTATTTATCTATAATTATTATTCCTTTTATTAACTCCTTTGTTTCTTTTTCAATTCCAGGAGCGAAGAGGAGGAAAGATATTGATTAATTTTTGTTTTTATAATTTGATGATTAAATTATTATTAATTAGTAATTATTATAACTACATTATGCGGGGCAGCTCCAGTCCTGATCTTGCAAGTTTTTATACGTGCTTTTCGTCTGTTTCAAGTAAGGGCGTTCTTATTTTTATGATTTAATTTAACAAGAAAAACTGCGACTTTAGTGCAGCGAGACGACGGTATTAAATTGTACCATAGAAGACCATAGAAACAACTCTTAATTTTAACAACTAAATATTTTTTCCATATTATTTCATAATTTAAGAGTGCAAAAATTAAGGTGCCCTGCCCACCCCATTCACTTTGTACAGTTAGTGTAAAATCAATCATTTCATCACCTACCTACTTACCATACATAAGTCTTTGTTTTAAGTTTTTCTTATATCTCTTTTAATGTTTTTATTTATTAATTATACTTGTACATAAATTTTTAGTCTACTTGTTTTATTTGTAAATATTTAAAAATCTGCTTATTATTTCCTGTTTCTCTGCTTACGAGTTCCGAGTTCGTGTTTGCGTTCGGGTCGGGCCAGTTTTGTGTTAAGATTCGGTTCGGTTTTGGTTTCGGGTTCGGGTTCGGGTTCGAGTTCGGTTTCGAGTTCAGGTTCGAGCTTCGGGTTCGGGCTCCGTTTCGGGTGAGGGTTCTGGTTCGGTTTCGGGTTCTGGTTCGGGTTTGGGTTCGGGTTCGGGCTCAGGCTCGAGTGTGGGCTCGGATTCAAGTTCGGGTTTGGGTTCAAGTTCGGGTTCGGGTTTGAGTTCGGTTTCGGGTTCGTGTTTGGATTCGGGTTCAGGTTCTGAGTTCGGGTTCGGGTTCGAGTTCGGTTTCGAGTTCAGGTTCGAGCTCGAGTTCGTTCGGATCAGTTTTGTGCTAAGATTCGGTTCGGGTTCGGGTTCGTGTCAATTTTGGGGTTCGGGTTCGGGCTCGGGCTCGGTCTCGCTCGGGCTTGTGTTCGGTCTCGGCCTCGGGGTCGGCTTCGGCTTCGGGTTCGGGCTCGGGTTCGATTTCGGGTTTGGGTTAAAGTTTGTTTCGGGTTCGCGTTCCAGTTCGGGTTTGGGTTCTGGTTCGGGTTTGGTTTCGGGTTCAGATTCCGGTTCGGGTTTACTTTCGGGTTCGGGTTTGGGCTCGGACTCGGACTCGGTCTCTGGCGTACGGTTCGGACCAGTGTTGTGCTAAGATTCGGTTCGGGTTTGGGTTAATTTTGGGTTCGCGTTCGGGTTCGGGCTCGGGCTCGGTCTCGCTCGGGCTTGTGTTCGGTCTCGGCCTCGAGGTCGGCTTCGGCTTCGGGTTCGGGCTCGGGTTCGATTTCGGGTTCGGGTTCAAGTTTGTATCGGGTTCGCGTTCCAGTTCGGGTTCTGGTTCGGGTTTGGTTTCGGGTTCAGATTCCGGTTTGGGTTCACTTTCGGGTTCGGGTTTGGGCTCGGACTTGGACTCGGTCTCGGGCTCGAGTTCGAGCTCGAACTCCTGTTCGGGTGAGGGTTCGATTTTGGGTTCAGGTTCGGTTTCGGGTTCTGGTTCGGGTTTGGGTTCGAGTTCGGGCTCATTCTGGAGTGTGGGTTCGGATTCAAGTTCGGGTTTGGGTTCAAGTTCAGGTTTGGGTTTGAGTTTGGTTTCGGGTTCCTGTTTGGGTTCGGGTTCAGGTTCTGGGTTCGGGTTCGGGTTCGAGTTCGGTTTCAAGTTCAGGTTCGAGCTCGAGTTCGTGTTCGCGTTCGGTTCGGACCAGTTTTGTGCTAAGATTCGGTTCGGGTTCGGGTTCAGGTCAATTTTGGGTTCGGGTTTGGGCTCGGGCTCGGTCTCGCTCGGGCTTGTGTTCGGTCTCGGCCTCGGGGTCGGCTTCGGCTTCGGGTTCGGGCTCGGGTTCGATTTCGGGTTCGGGTTTAAGTTTGTTTCGGGTTCGCGTTCCAGTTCGGGTTTGGGTTTGGTTTCGGGTTCAGATTCCGGTTCGGGTTCACTTTCGGGTTCGGGTTTGGGCTCGGACTCGGACTCGGACTCGGTCTCGGGCTCGAGTTCGGGCTCGGGCTCCGGTTCAGGTGAGGGTTCGATTTTGGGTTCAGGTTCGGTTTCGGGGTTCAGGTTCGGTTTTGGGGTTCTGGTTCGAGTTTGGGTTTGGGTTCGGGATTGGGCTCGGGTTCGATTTCGGGTTCGGGTTTAAGTTTGTTTCGGGTTCGCGTTCCAGTTCGGGTTTGGGTTCTGGTTCGGGTTTGGTTTCGGGTCCAGATTCCGGTTCGAGTTCACTTTCGGGTTCGGGTTTGGGCTCGGACTCGGACTCGGTCTCGGGCTCGAGTTAGGGCTCGGGCTCCGATTCGGGTAAGGGTTCAATTTTGGGTTCAGGTTCGATTTCGGGTTCGGGTTTAAGTTTGTTTCGGGTTCGCGTTCCAGTTCTGGTTTGGGTTCTGATTCGGGTTTGGTTTCGGGTTCAGATTCCGGTTCGGGATCACTTTCGGGTTCGGGTTTGGGCTCGGACTCGGACTCGGTCTCGGGCTCGAGTTAGGGCTCGGGCTCCGATTCGGGTGAGGGTTCGATTTTGGGTTCAGATTCGGTTTCGGGTTCTGGTTCGGGTTTGGGTTTGAGTTTGGGTTGGGTTCGGGCTCGGGCTCGAGTGTGGGTTCGGGCTCCAAATTGGGTTTGGGTTCAAGTTCGGGTTTAGGTTCAAGTTCGGGTTCGAGTTCGGTTTCGGGTTCGGGTTCGAGTTCGGGTTCTGGGTTCAGATTTGGGTTCGCGTTCGGGTTTTGGGTTCAGATTCGGCTTCGGGTTCGGGTTCGGGTTTGAATTCGGGTTCGGGTTCGTCAAAAAATAGGCACACTACGCTGGGCCCACTGCTTCCTCAATGTAATTTGATCTTTTATTACTATGAATTTAATATCAGCCAGCGAAATTCTTAAAAAAAGAATAGAGCATTAATTTTCATCGGGCTGCAACACAAGTTAACCACACATGCATGCATCACCACACCGCACTGCAACTTGCAGACAAATCGCAATGTGATTTGATCTGATGCGCACCACAATCCGCAGTCCGACTCTTCAAAGGCCCCCACTTATAGACCAACAGAACGGTGCCCGCGGGCTGCTTCAGCAGCCCGCGCACCAGGGCGAAATACTAGTTTTGATATATTCGTAATTAATTTTTGTATGAAACGGCTGATTTTTTTTCGCGATTTCAGAGTTGGTCCCATAGAAAAAGTTGTTCAGTTTGATGGTCCCTATCTACCATATTCGGCATTAGGGGTACTTTTGTAACACCTTGTATAATTTAAGGACACCAGTCGATTTTCATACAAACGAGTTAACTTTGAAACCTTGGTTCTCTGCCAAGAATTGACCCAGCTGTGATCTGATGATGGCCATCTAGGGAGTGAGTAGAGGAGATTCAGATCGCTATACACACCCAACTAATCTGATCAGCATTCCAAGAGATATAAGGATCAGTATTTCCAGTTTCAGGGTTTCCATACATTTTTACGCTAATATCGCGGTTTAAAAAAAATCCTTATACCTCTTAGAATGTTGATCAAATCAGTTGGATGTGTATAGCGATCTGAATCTCCTCCATTCACTCCCTGGATGGCCATCATCAGATCACAGCTAGGTAAATCCTTGATGGATAACCAAGGCTTCAAAGTTACCTCGTTTGTATGAAAATCGACTGGTGTCCTTGATTATGTGGCCACCAGTGTATATGTTTATGATTGGCCACCAGTGTATATGTTGATGATTGACCACCAGTGTATATGTTGATGATTGGCCACCAGTGTATATGTTGATGATTGGCCACCAGTGTATATGTTGATGATTGACCACCAGTGTATATGTTTATGATTGACCACCAGTGTATATGTTATGATTGACCACCAGTGTATATGTTTATGATTGGCCACCAGTGTATATGTTGATGATTGGCCACCAGTGTATATGTTGATGATTGGCCACCAGTGTATATGTTGATGATTGGCCACCAGTGTATATGTTGATGATTGGCCACCAGTGTATATGTTGATGATTGGCCACCAGTGTATATGTTTATGATTGGCCACCAGTGTATATGTTGATGATTGACCACCAGTGTGTATGTTGATGATTGGCCACCAGTGTATATGTTGATGATTGGCCACCAGTGTATATGTTGATAATTGACCACCAGTGTATATGTTATGATTGACCACCAGTGTATATGTTGATGATTGGCCACCAGTGTATATGTTGATGATTGACCACCAGTGTATATGTTTATGATTGACCACCAGTGTATATGTTATGATTGACCACCAGTGTATATGTTTATGATTGACCACCAGTGTATATGTTTATGATTGGCCACCAGTGTATATGTTGATGATTGGCCACCAGTGTATATGTTGATGATTGGCCACCAGTGTATATGTTGATGATTGGCCACCAGTGTATATGTTGATGATTGGCCACCAGTGTATATGTTGATGATTGACCACCAGTGTGTATGTTTATGATTGACCACCAGTGTATATGTTATGATTGACCACCAGTGTATATGTTTATGATTGGCCACCAGTGTATATGTTTATGATTGGCCACCAGTGTATATGTTGATGATTGGCCACCAGTGTATATGTTGATGATTGGCCACCAGTGTATATGTTGATGATTGGCCACCAGTGTATATGTTGATGATTGGCCACCAGTGTATATGTTTATGATTGGCTGGTACCAGGCGGGTCGGGCGAGGGCGGCGACGAAGAGGAGGAGAAGCATATAACGCGGTACGGCGCGTGCGACGAAGAGGAGAAGAAAAACCTCGTGTACCGCGACTGGTTCAAACTGGAAACGGACAACACCCAGTATAAATTAATGACGTACAATGTGAGTATGTTTTCTTACTTTCATTTATTGATAACAAAGAATAAATTAATTCTAAAAATATTATAAGAAACTAGTGGACCCTGTGAACTTAGTAACGGCTACAATTTATATGATTATCAACTTTACCTTGAGAATTTTAAAATATTGAAAACCAGCGCATCTTTTTAATTAGTTAGTTAGTTAATAACAAATCAGCTGAATACCAAGTCGAAAACAACACTACTATGCTTTATGTGTGCTTTCAACCTTTATTTGACATGACAACCTCTTTATCATACATAAGTCAGCTGTCATAAGTAATCCGAATGGACAACATTTCAGTTTCAGAAAGTACTAAGATTAGAAAACCATTTCGAGATTTTATTGTTCTAAGCTCATTTTTTTACGATAATTAAAATAATCTAAAATCAGGAATTATTAGTTGAGTCTTTTTGCCCTATATTAAAATAAATCAATTTTCATAATGACTGAATGTCTTTTGAGTGTATTTCATAGCTGCTCAGTAACATTTAGATATTTTAAAAGCTTGTAAGAAAACTTAAAAGAAAAGTAGCATCTAGAGCCGGAAGATATAATATTTTTCGGCAGGGCCATCTTAAATAAAAAGTAAAATTTAAAATGGCGGTCATTCTTACAGGGGACAGGATGGACCCCAATATGTGGGTGTTTTCGTCGATTAAATTAGGTGTATTTCATGCCTTTAAATTATCGCTAGTACACACGACAGCACGTCAGATTATATAGTTAAACTGTGAAAACAGCTTATTACGTAGGGCCTAAAGGCAGTCTCAAGGTCTATAAATGTATAGTCTGAGGTGCCGTCGTGTGTACGGACGGCAGCACGTTAAGTTATACAGTTAAACTACGAAAACAGCTTTTATTACGTAGGGCATAAAGGAGGTCTCAAGGTCAACATGTATAGTCTGAGGTGCCGTTGTGTGTACAAGACCAAAGACTGTAGGTATACATCAACATTATAAAACGCAACAAATGATTTTCCACACATAGATTACGAAAGAAATTACTAATTTATTAGTAGCAATTTGATTACAACAACATATTTTTAAATAACGATTTATATTTAAAAGACGCATGACAGCTGACGTTGTTAACTAAATAGGAAAAGTAAGGATAAACAGAACATCTTAACGGCTTACCTTCGCCATAATTTCATCCCTCGCCACTGCTGTGCATAAATTCATATTAGTTACGATTTTTGAGCATACATTCGATCAAGTCAACGTTGTGTTCATATGCAGATGACGATAAAAAGAAACGTGGAGTACTCGTGCCTGACTCTGGAGCTGATCAACGCGTCGGCCACGTCCGAGATGGCCATCACCCACGAGTGCACGCGCCAGGCGCAGCCCTGCTACACGTACAGAGGTAACATGTCACCCACCAGTGTCCGCGCCGCCAGGGGCAGCCCTGCTACACGTACAGAGGTAACATGTCACCCACCAGTGTCCGCGCCGCCAGGGGCAGCCCTGCTACACGTACAGAGGTAACATGTCACCCACCAGTGTCCGCGCCGCCAGGGGCAGCCCTGCTACACGTACAGAGGTAACATGTCACCCACCAGTGTCCGCGCCGCCAGGGGCAGCCCTGCTACACGTACAGAGGTAACATGTCACCCACCAGTGTCCACGCCGCCAGGGGCAGCCCTGCTATACGTACAGAGGTAACATGTCACCCACCAGTGTCCGCGCCGCCAGGGGCAGCCCTGCTACACGTACAGAGGTAACATGTCACCCACCAGTGTCCGCGCCGCCAGGGGCAGCCCTGCTACACGTACAGAGGTAACATGTCACCCACCAGTGTCCGCGCCGCCAGGGGCAGCCCTGCTACACGTACAGAGGTAACATGTCACCCACCAGTGTCCGCGCCGCCAGGGGCAGCCCTGCTACACGTACAGAGGTAACATGTCACCCACCAGTGTCCGCGCCGCCAGGGGCAGCCCTGCTACACGTACAGAGGTTACATGTCACCCACCAGTGTTCGCGCCGCCAGGGGCAGCCCTGCTGCACGTACAGAGGTAACATGTCACCCACCAGTGTCCGCGCCGCCAGGGGCAGCCCTGCTACGCGTACAAGTGATAACATGTCACCCATGAGTGTCCGCGCCGCCAGGGGCAGCCCTGCTACACGTACAGAGGTAACATGTCACCCACCAGTGTCCGCGCCGCCAGGGGCAGCCCTGCTACACGTACAGAGGTAACATGTCACCCACCAGTGTCCGCGCCGCCAGGGGCAGCCCTGCTACGCGTACAAAGGTAACATTTTCATATACTATATGCGCGTCACCCACCAGTGTCCGCGCCGCGAGGGGTGCTCCTGCGACACGCACGAAGGTGTCATCCATCATCCAAATAACTTTTCATTTCTTATAAATACTCGGAAAGTAATGTATATTTAAACTAAGCAGCGGGTGGACACTGGTTATTTTAATATTGACTATAAGCTTTCAAAACTTTTTATAGAGGACTAGTGGACCCTGTGAACTTCGTATCACCTACAATTTAATGATTATTAATTTTACCTTGAGAATCAGCGCCATCTTTTTAATTAGTAAGTTAATAACAAAGCAGCTGAATACTAAAACGAAAGCAACACTACGGTCCTTTTATCATTACTAAGATCATTATTCAGACTAAAACCTCTTTATCAAAAGTTAGCTGTCAAAAGTATCCCGAAATAGCGATTCCGATACAAAATAGCTAATGTTCATAGTACGTTTCATTGAATATTCGCTATTCAATGAAACGCATTATACCTTGAGATGACAAAAGATATTAATTTTTCTTAATTAATCAACTAAATGCACTAAGAAGTTTCAATTCCGACGTCGAAGTTCAATCATACCAAAAGTAGCTTTCTACCACTTTTTAACCCTGTTAGAGGATAAATATAAAAAAAATACGAAACACGTGTTCAATTAATTTTGTGAAAGAATGTCTATGGCAAATTTCAAGTTAATCGGGCCAAGGCATCGCGTTCTCCCATACAAACTTTGCCACCCTGTTTCACCCCTTTAGGGATTGAATTTCGCAAAATCCCGTCTTAGTGGGCACCTACGCCCTAACAGGAGCCCCCATGTAAAATTTGAAACTGCTAGCACTTGTAGTTTCTGAGATTTCGTGATAAGTGAGTGAGTGATTTTCTCTTTTATATATATAGATTCATTCATATCATAGATTTTGATATAGCCTTGTGTGCTTAACTGGACATAATAAGGTATTAAAACACGTATGTGGGTTTATTACACGAGGCGAAGCCGATTTGCATAATAATTATTTAGCTGCATTCAGTGACCTACGTTTAATAAAATTTTGGTGAGCGATTCAGTGACCCACGTCTTATTTAACACTTTTCGTGGTGGGGGGCTTTGCCCTCTAAGCTCCCCTGCTTTTGTGTCTACCCCTTTTATTACCAAATTGAGGGGGAGTAGAGGTTTCTCATCCCTATCCCCGTTCCCTTCCACCAACCTCAACCCCCTCCCCCATCCCAGCCCCCTCTACCCAACCCCCAACCCCACTCCTCCTCCCACCTCCCCCTTCTCCCTAACGTAACAAACAAACACTTTCGAATGTATAATATTAAGTTAGGATTAAAATAATCTCTAAGTAAGTAGCTAAAGAACTTGTGTTATAGAAATCGGAGACAACGGTGGTATCACAAACACCCAGACCTGGGGCCCTACCGGCTAACTTTTCGAACATCGGCGAGTCTACCGATCTTCAACTTAAAACAGATAAATCGAAGTAAGGAGTTTCGTATTGTACATACTATTCGCCGAAGTTATTCAGAAGGTTTCGATGCTCGTGTGACATCATGAATTGGGGTTCACCATTTTGGCCCGATTGGGGCTCGATTTATCTGTTTTTATTTGAAGCTCGGCAGACTTTCCGAAGTTCGATGCGTTAGCCAGTACGGCCCCTGAGCCAATATGGAAAAGTGATTTTTTTTTAATTGACCCAACCGGGGATCGAACCTGGGACCTCAGAGATGGCGACACCTAGAAAACTTGCACAAAGCCACTCGACCACGGAGGTCGTCGATTTTATAAATTAATATTTTCATAAAGAGTTGGGTGAAAATTTTTATTATAAGAATGAATGAAATGATGTTGAATATTATAAGTAGAATTAATGAAATGAGATTACAATGAAACGTTCCAGGGACGACATTCGACATAACGGTGTACCTGATATACTCTTCCTCGTGCATTTTCGAGATGGTGGCGTGGGGCTGGGACAAGAACATGACCTTGCTGGACATACAGGAATGGAAATGGGAGGAAGGCACTTACTACGAAGACTTCTCTATGCAGAGAGTGAGTAAATTGTATTAATTTTAATGTTTTGAGAAAGACTGGCCCCAGACCTACCGTTTTCATTTCTTTGCTTTGCTGTTTTAGTTGAACAGGGGCTACCAGCTAACGCATCGAACTTCGGAAAGTCTGCCGGGCTTCAAATTAAAACAGATAAATCGAGCCCCCATCGGGCCAAAATGGCGAACCCTAATTTATGATGTCACACGAACATCGATATCTTCTAAATAACTACAATACGAAACTTCTTACTTCGATGTATGTTTTAAGCTGATGCCCGGCAGACTTTCCGAAGTTCGATGCGTTAGCCGGTACGGGGCCCCCAGTTCTACTAAAACAGCAAAGCAAAGAAATGAAACCGGTAGGTCTGGGGCCAGCCTAAGCTCAAAATACTTTGGCAACTTATTTATTATCTAACAATCTTTATTGTTAATTAAAAATGTTATAAAAGGCGGACTTAATGCTAAAAGCATTCTCATTCCCAGTCAAGTATTTATTTTATTTTGGCTCTCCAACAATGGGTACACTAATTACAGACAATATAACTATTAGCAATACGGCTCTTAAACTAATTGACCCGTTACTTATAGAATAGGGCACCACATGCACTAAAAAACCAATTATTAAGTATGATGTTACTTCCATTTAAAAGTATACATTAGAAAACAGTTCTACGACATTATCAGTAAGTATTACCGTTTTCTTTAGAGCGCGTAGTCAGCACACTATTGGAAAAAATATATAGTGCTTAAATAAAGACGAAATTGTGAATTATCTTATACTTTATATCGCTTAAACAATAATTTCTAGCCTGTCGTTTAGTTCAAAATCAAGCTTACTGGCATCTTCTCTCAACTTGTCGAGGTCGAGTCGAGCAACCTGTGTTTGGGCTTAAGTCTCAGACGATATTAAAGGAAGATAAGGTCATGCTTGGAGAGCCTGGTGCAAGTAATTAGCCATGGTTTAAGACATAGTCGGCAATGATTGAGTCAAGCCATGTCACGAGAGAAATTGTGATGCGTAGGCGCTAGAGGCAGAATAGAAGTTGACAGACTTGACAATATTAGATATCTTAATCAAGATTTTTTTATGTAAGGAAATCTTTGGGTCAAGAAACGCCATAGTTTTGACCCTACAGACACCACTAACAATTAAACTGTCAATAAGCTACTCAGAAATTACTTTTTGATTAATATAGTTTCACGTGCATCTATTAAAGGCAGGTGCAAGCGTTAGTAGGTACTAACGCTTGCATTGTGGTGTGGTCAACTGCGATAGTAAGCAATGCCTACGTCTTTACTAGAATCAGTCTCTCAACAAGTAGCTCGACTCTTAGCAATAACCGAGGCACTTCGTAGTGTGGCTCTACTGCCGGATACTCGAAAGGCTTCTTATTACTGTGACGTAAGGTCGAATATCAAAGGCAGCGGCGCGGCGGCACTGTTGGAACCACTTTTTCGAACGCATTTAGTATGGGATTGTGTATCTATGGTTTACATGATCGAAGGAGTATTTAGCAGTTAATTAATGTGTTGTTGGACAGGTGGAGTACCGCGGGCAGGCAGACATGACTGGGTTCGGGTTCGAGCCTCTGGACGAAAAGTTGTGGGTCCCAGAGTACGACTTCTGGACCACCACGGAGAAGGACCTCAACGCGACCACCACGCGGTATATTGAGGATGAAACGGAAAGTAAGACAGTCCGGGGTGCATATTCGTTAATCCCGACGCTTCGGTAACGGTTCCGATAACGATCGGAGGTACATTTTAGGAGAATACGTTTTTAGGGATGGGGTAATTTTTTTATTATTATTCTGGTTTAATAGATAAACCAAAATAATAACTAATAATTTACCCTACTCGACTATAATGAGATAAAACTACAAAAAATAGAAATCAATCTACTGGAAAAAAAACTTAAGTAGATAAATAAAAAAGTCTTTTTTCCAGTAGATTATTCATGTTATTCTAAAATGCATAAACCTGTTTATTCGTAAAATACCTAGATATTTTTTTTTGTCGTTTTCTTTCATTATAGTCGAGTAGGTAGAGTTAATTTATAGATAAACCAAAATAATAACCACTAGGAACGTCTGCTATTAAAATGTACCTCAGATAATGGTTCTCATTACTGTAAATTTACGACGACCTCCGTGGTCGAGTGGCTTTGTACACCGGGTTTCAAGGTGTCGCCATCTCTGAGGTCCCGGGTTCGATCCCCGGTTGGGTCAATTTAGAAAACGAACTTTTCTATATTGGCTCAGGTCTGATGTGTTTGTGATGCCACTGTTGTCTTTGATTTTTATAACACAAGTACTTCAGCTACTTACTTTGAAATCGAAGCAATGTATCTGATGTTGTCCAATATTTATTTATTTATAATTACAATGTTAATAGCGAACTAAAATCTATGGAAGTCACTTTAAATGCTGACCTCATTCTCTCGTAGTCATTCGTAGAAGTAGATAGCAAATTTGTCAAAAACGGCCACTTTGAGCAGTTTCGCAGACAGAAAAACTGCTAAAAGTTGATTCTAGAAATGACTACGAGGGAATGTAGGTAATAATGCCTTCTAAAAATACCTAGACTATGCGCCTTAAAAATGTTGACGTAAAGTTTTATTAAAATTATGTATTATTATTACAATATTAATTAAAACTTCTAAGGGTTCCGCGAGTACAGTTCATTAGAAATAAAACACTTTTTACAGATTACAGCGCGTATACTAGTAATTAATTCAGTTGTTATTTTAGAATATTGCGCGTTGCGTTCTGATTTTAATAATAATTAAAACAGAACGCAGCTATAAAATATTTTGATAAAATTGAATGTATTTTTATAAAGTTCGGAGTCATTTCATAAAATTATGAGCAGTTAAGTCATCCCGTAACCACGGCTCCTGGAAAGGTGTGGAGACGGGAAATCAAAAAACCAATAAATCAATACGAAATAATTCTAAAATAAGAAATGAATTAATACTAATATACTACGCTTTCACTTCATGATTGCCGCTTCCTCTTACAATTCCTCATCAATATAAACATGTTTTTTTTTCTACAGTACCGTTAGCTCTGACGTCATAAGGCTGGCCCCAAACTAATTTCTTTGCTTTGCTGTTCTAGTTGAACAGGGGCTACCGGCTAACGCATCGAACTTCGGAAAGTTTGCCGGGCTTTAAATTAAAACAGATAACTCGAGCCTCAACCGGGCCAAAATGGCGAACCCTTATTTATGATGCCACACGAACATCGATCCTTCTAAATAACTTCGGAGAACAGTGCAATACGAAACATCTACTTAGATTTATCTTTTTTAAGTTGAAGCCCTTTCCGAAGTTCGATGTGCCCCCAGTAGAACAGCAAAGCAAAGAAATGAAAATGGGGTCTGGGGCCAGATTGACGGTCGACGACGGCAATCACAAAATGAACGCGTAGTACCTACGCGCTGTAATCCGTAAGAAGTGTTTTTTTTAATTGAACTTCACAAAAGTTGGTGTTGTTGGCAGGCTCGCCGCCAAGTGAGGACAAGGGCGGGTCCATGACGCGCGGCCCGATGCCGCACCCCGGCCTGCCGATGCCTGCTGAAAACGAGGACAAGGAGCAGATATTCTTTGAAAATATTAAGTTTTTTGATTAGGGTTGATGAGGAAGAGATGGGTATCGAGCACTAAGTTAGAGGTTGCGGATGAAGGTATATTTGTGAGGAAAAGGATGGGGATAGGAAACAGATGTGTTGAGATGATCGATGACCTAATTATTTTCTTTTATTTATGTTTGCTTAGTGTTAGTTATTTAGATAAGGGTATGGTGAGGCTGACGTACCTATTAGCTAGGTACAACCTCTAAATAAAACCTCTCAATAAAACAAAAATTTTATAACAAATTCGCTCGTAAAGGGTCTTTAATTACACCAATTTCAATATCGTATTGTATCTTATTACGTACTTGTGCGTTATGGTAATGTAAAACGCACGGTTTATCAAGATGCTCCGTCTAAAACAAACGGTACTTTTTTAAATCTTAGCAAAGAGTTTTTATGTCAGAAAAGAGGTCAGCATTTTATGAATAAAATTAACTTTGGGTGATAAAATATAATAAACAAACATTTAATTCTTAAATTTTATTAATTTTGACAATAAATTACAACCATTTATCTGTAACAAAATATTAATTTACTTTATTAGTAATACTGTCTGTTTTTTATGCCTTTGCCTTAAAAAGCGCTGATGCGCCCGCATCGCTAATTTGTGAACAAGTAAAAATTATTCCGCGCGCTTTTTCTTTCTATCTGTATTGTTTTTAATTGAAAATGTCGTAAAGTACTGATGAATTTAATAATTCGACACCGCCAGAAGTCTCAGAGGCAGCGAAAAAGGCTACTCTAAGCCTCTTGCCCGAAAAATATATAAGTCAAGCTCATTGTGGTGCTACTTCAATTCAATGCTAAAAACACTGTGAAAACAAAACATGGTATTGATATCAAGTCATACTCCAACTTGCTGGTATTTCTTAAAAGACGCTCAAGTGGCCATGTGGCAATGCCAACTGGCAACGTAATAATTAATTATACAAATTGTTCAAATTTTTATAACTGCTTTAACAAGTGATAAAAAATTCATTCGTTTAAGAAAGTCCGAGTTTTATTAATTTCCTCGCAAATATGTTATAAAACGTCGTATGACATACATGCGCTTTGATAATTACAGCCTCTGCTTTCTTGTAGCAATATCGCCTCGGCTGTAATTTTCAACTTACCGCACTTATATCATAATGTGCTATTAAAAAAACTCAGGTTATACAGTTAACTGCGAAACAGCTTTTATTACGTAGGGCATAAAGGCGGTCTCAAGGTCAACATGCATTCATACAATGCACTAACCATTTGAGGTGCAGAAACAAAACAATAGTAATAACGTTTCACGCGTAAACACCAAACAGTTGTCAACGTCGCGACGAATGGTGGCCATTATTATAGTAGTTTATGATACAAGGGTGGTAAGGAGTTTTTCAATACAATTGCTCGAAAATGTGTGTTTTCGATGACAGTACAGCGTGCGGTAAGTTGATTTTACCGCACGCCACCACCGTACGTTTTTGTTTACGGCTTTTATTTTATTTCAGAAGGTACCTATAATGTTTTCTCGCAAATATATTGCACACGGTTGTTAAGGTTTGTGGTAATTTTCAACGTATTAACAATATTTTCTATTCTAATCTCTTATCTAATCTATTATCTCGGTACTTATATGTACCCATTGTCGACACAATGTACAACATTATCCGCTTCCCTCTGCCTGCCTTCTTTCGTCTTGAAAGGACCTACTGTCCAGAAGTCATCTATATTCAATTTCTCATCGCCCTGAAAAAAAAACATTTCTGGAAGATTTTGAACTAAAAAATAAAACATCAACCTTTTCATTGATATTAGACTTGTGTTGACTTAAAAGTTGAATACATATTGAGGTATTTAGATAAATACCTAAAGCTTTACTTCGATAAACGAATAATTATGCGATTTAGATTCAATTTAATTTTGCAAGACCATACTTAACTGATTTTCAGAAAGCATACTTCAGAATACTAACGGACAAATACCCAACTATATATAATTTTAAGTACAATGCGATTAATTTAACTATGTACAACAGAAATGTCCAATTTCTGTTGACTTATTTTAATATGTAAAAACTTTGATTTACATTTTTGAGTGAAGTTGCAGTGGATCACTGTCTATTGTCAATTTAATCGCATTGTATGTACCTATAGTTTTTTGTACTTGAAAAGGTTTTCCATAACATAAAGGCCATATATCAACTACAAGACACCCACTGCTGGGTATATAGCCCTCGACCAAGGATCTCCACGAAGATCGGACGTACACTGTTTTAAGAGAAAGACTTGTTTATGGCGGTTTTAATTACCTTCATATCCATATCAACAGCATCTTCAGGATCCAAAACGATCATAGGCGTAGATTCGAAACTAAAAGCTAGCCCGTAAAAAGAATATTTATTCACTTCCTCCCAGAATGTTTCCCTGTTATAAACCTTTTCAGGATCACTGCCTAGCTCTCTGGTCTGCTGACTCAGCACATCATAGTAATAATTAAGAAGTTCCTTGTAGTGCTTATCCCTCAACTCTTTTCCAGTACAAGCATATATCACGAAAACAACATCCAAAACGGGCGAAGCATATCTCGATAACTGGAAATCTATTAACTTTGCAGCAACAGGCAACTTTTTTTCATATTTAAACAGAAAATTAGTTGTCCAGCTATCCCCATGCGATATCACAGCATTAGTGGTTTCCGATACAGCTTTAATCATATCATCATACCGTTCAGGGACGGCAAACTCTTTGATCTTATCAACGTATTTGGAGTTCGGGTATTCTTTTTCTACTGCATCTATCGCTATCCCAGAGATCCTCTTCCAGAATCGAGTATACCAACTCCTCAGTCGATCGTGGTAGTAGGTCTCGAAGACTAAATCCTTTATCTTATCGAACTCTTCAGGATCTTGGTCTTTCATAGAGAAAGAGAGGGCATGGAATTGGGCCAGCGCTTTGAATGCAACTTTACAGTGAGCTAGGTCTATCCCAGTCTGCCTAACAGCGCTCCCATAGTTTTGTAGTGACGCGTCTTCCAGACATATCACATCGTTGATCCCATCCATGTATGTTAGGAATAACTTGGCATATTTATCGAAAGGTTCTGTAACTTTTTTCTTAGCTTGAAAATTTAATAGTGCTGGCAACACTTTTTCGTAGAAAATAATCTCGTTCTTGAAGAATTCGTTAATTCTGAAGGTGAGCCTTCTAGAGAGACTATTTGGAATGTTTTTTAGAATAACTTGAACATGTTTCAGGTCACCACTCTGGTTGGTGCCATAAATTCTTATTCGCATCAGCTCGCTTAGGTAGGAGTCCCCTTTGTTTGTTTCGCTTACGAACTAGAAAAAAGTAGTTATGTCTCATTAGAAATTATGGATCCAAGCTTTGGAACTGATAAGACGGCCTCAGAAGAAGGTGAAACATCTCACGACAACAATTGCGTAGATATATTAGGCTTGGTTTGACAAAGTGAAGTGCCTGTAATTCGTACTTTGTCTAAGTTACATGCCGAGAATTTGTAAATGAACCGCCGAGTGAGTCGAGCGCGCATTGAATAGCACTTAGGCCCGTATTTATAAACCAGTCTCAACGTTGAGAGCTATATCAAGATCAAACTTGAGATGGTCTTCTTATAGGAACAGCCTATCAAGTATGATCTCTCTTAAGATAGCTCTCAACGTTGAGAGCGGTTTATAAATACGGGCCTTAGCACTAGCATCAGCGATAGAAGCACACTGAGCTCACGTGATGACACGCTTTCCGATGTGATGTTACTTTACCTTGTTGACTTTTAGTGAAGCACCAATCGTCGATATATTGGCTCGTTTCGTGCCTGACTGCTACGCTATAAAAATGGATATCAGTGACAGACACAAGACCAATCAAACGAGCCCAAACTCGATGGGATTGTATGGTTTTAGTTCAGAGTTTCTGTGGCGTTCTTTCGGATCCATCATCAGATCGACTCAATGACACCAACGTATTGCATTGTCTTCCAGTCCTGAGTCATGTTTAAAGTCGTACGTGGGGTGGCGTAAGCCTAGTTTGTTTGCACCTTTAATGTAACGCACGGTAGAGCGACAAAATACAAGCCGTGTTAATGAAATTCTACTGCTTATTTCTTTAATAAATATTTATGCGCGGTTTGATGAACGACTGACGCGTCGTGCCCCAGATTCGGATATTCTGTACATTAACAAATTCTTTACTTCTTCTCTATTGTTACCCAAGATTAAGGCTGGCTAAGAACATTGACGGAACAACCATTTATATTATTTTAAATGCTATCAGTAAATCAGTCATAGTTCTAATTTGATACTTTTCATCTGGAAATATATTTCAATTGACGTCGAGGTAATCCCTCACATTGATGAAATCACGCTGGCTTGCAGTGTAAGAGTGGGATATACTACTTAGAAGAATTTCGACGATGCCACTAGTGACTCGGTAGCTCAGTTGGTAAGAGCATTGGATCGGACTTCCAAAGGTCACGGGCTCAATTTCCACCTAAGACAATTCTGGTGACGAGTCGAATTTTTTCTAGTAAGTATATTATTTTGTATAGAACATTATTTACCTCCCAATGTGTGAATTTCATTGGTTCTTGGAACCATTCTGTGAGGGCCTGACTCAACCGGTCTTCGGTGAGGGCAGGTGACACATAACTTAAGCTCTTGAAGTTGTATGCCATTGCTAAGCTGGAAAATTGAAAATAAAAAGATTTAATTATTTAATAGTATTTATTCTTGCACAAGTTTACTTATATTAGAAGTCAGGGCTAATATTTATATGTAAATTGTGATTGTTGCATCTATTATTTTTGTTTGCATTCTATGGCCTGCGCCCACTAGCGGCATGGCACGGCAAAGATTTTTTATGAAACAAGCAGAATAAATGAGATCGTAAATTATAGCATTTGTAGGTGCGAACCTTGTGCGAACATCAAGCTGACGTATGCTTTGGCATGCCATGTCGAGAAATTTAAATTTTATTGTGATATAATTAAGTTGCAATTTTGCTCTTTTGTAATGTGTGTACTAACATTACTTATACATACACACACTAAATACATAAAATATATACACGATGGCACCTCAGACTATACATGTTGAGACCACCTTTATGCCCTATGTAATAAAAACTGTTTTCGAAGTTTAACTGTAAAACCTGACGTGCTGTCGTGTGTACAAATAAAGACCCTGGTGAATACTAGGGTCTTTTAAATGAGGAGAAGAGGATGTCATCTTTTTAATAATTTTCTCTATTTCTTTAGTGCCGTTTTTTATTTTAGTTAGCAATTTATAAATGACAATAAAAATGCAATTTGATGGGCTAAGTAGTATATTACTTCTTTAGAGACAATAATAATTGATAAAATCAACAATTTGACAGGTCAGAAATGGGTGTTCTTTTTTAAGTGTAATGAAATTATTTTTCTAATAAACACTTTCTACAAAATAAATGAGTGACATGATCATGACAAAAACTTGGAAGCAAAATAATTTTGATTTGTAATGTGTTCCTAAATCAAATCCTAAAGTTATACTTGAATGACAATTAATTTTAATTAAATTTATTATAGGGCTTTTGGAGATTATTAAGACAATTATTAATGTGATGGCTAAATAGAGATATATCTCTAATGAATCTCTCTATAGAGTCTCCTTTCATAAATGAAACCTAGTATTTAAGATTTATTTCAATACTGTAACGCTATGACATGCCAAATGTAACGTATATGTTATAATTATTATAATATGGTCAATAAATGAAAAGTAAAATAAAATGGTTTCTCCTGAAAATTCTCAATACCTTTTATCAATGAAGTCTTTGCACAGCTTTTGCTTCACTCCAACCAATCCAGCTCGTCTCTACGTTATTATTATTATATTATTTATACAGCGAGGAAGAGCGAGGAGTGATGAGATGAACGAAGATACTTCAGAAGAATTCAATATCGGTTTTTGATAGATAGAATTAAAACAATATAGTGTCCAATATTTGAAATAATTGCAAATGACCTTTGAATCAGATTTATCAATATTATGACGAATTTTCTGTGATAAAATCTAAAAAAATAAAACTTTTTAAAAGTTTATAATATCGACTTTGACATTGACTGTTGGCCGAGTGACAGTGACATTTGCCAACAAATCAAACATGACGAAGGCCGCGTTCCGAATCACGCTTACAGCACTATGAGATTGCGGTTCTTGCGGTCTTACAACGCTCACGTAAGTTGAAGTGACGTCATCGCATATGCCAACGACGCTCAGCGTATTCCACCAAAGCAAAGCACTGAGCGTAGTCGGTGTAGCTGTCAAACTTGCTTGCCAATGTCAAAGTTCTTGTCAAAATAAAAAATTACACGGTTTTATTGTTTGTAAATTGTTGTGAATGTTATGGTTCTTTAGGACCTAGTGAAAATTTGTAATTTTCACAAATGATCAACAAACGATGGCTGAATTTATACGAACTTGCCTCTTCTATTTATAGGCCTTGGATCGTTTTCGTCATCGCTTGATGATGATGAAAATAATAACATTTCTGCATCAGTATCCTCATCGCTTTCAAAAATAAAACCAGCTGCTTGCATTAAAACTTGATTCATAGACATTTTTATTAATTTATATAATAAACTACCAATATTATTTTTTGAGGTTACGTTGTCGAGCGTGCTGACAGCGTGCTAATGATTCGGACCGGTATAGAATTACGTCACACGATGTAAGCATTATTGGCGTGAATTGAATAATACGAGATGTATTATTATTACACACACACCCCTTACTAATAAAAGTTATAAGTATAGCAGATGTATAGTTACACTAAAAATAAGTATGAGTTACACAGTGTTTTTCCCTTTCTTTTTAATGTCTATCTTAAATAGTTTGACAGACACACCAAGATAAATAGGCGTATGAAAGCTAAGACCCTTTGGCTGCTCAAAACTCACGTCGTGAGTCGGAAAATTGCGACAGGTGTGCGCGTCGACTCTCCTAGCGAGTCGGACGTTTTGGCGGTTGCGCCAGTGCTAGCGACTTACAGCGCGAGTCCACTAAAACAAAACGGCTGTGCTCGCAACTCGCGAGCGGAGTCCATACAAATTCTTTGAAAACTGAATTTAAGATTTTACCCGAAATCAGAAATTCGGTATTAGTTAACGTAAGTATTATATTTAACATTAAATATAATTAACATTTAATTTACTTATATTTAATAACATACCTAATAAATACTTATTGCTTTAATTTTCGCAATAAAATTTGCCAAGTTGGCCGCCCCTTCTGTGTGCTGCAACTCACGGACCGTATTAGCAACTTAGGGCTAGCTAATATTTCTAAATCCATCGGCAAATTAGACTTTATATTATATTATTTTATTTGTTGAGTTGAAAAAACATACATTATCAATTTATTATTATGGTCTCCCGTAGCGTATCCGTGAGCACAGGCGTCGCGTCAGTATGGACTCGACTGGCATGTTCGCCGACTCACGTCTAGAGTCCACGCGCACAATCGTTGCGCCAGGGCCCGACTCACCTAGTCGGTCCGGTTAGCACACGCGGTGCAATTTATCACTGGACAAACACGTGTGCTATGGACTCGCCTAGCGCGGCGAGCGCAGCAGTTAACGGTACCGTGCGAATTTAGTTCAGCAGCCATAGTTTATTTTGGCCACCGTTTTATTTTGGTCAAGTTGTAGCTCTTTAGGAAAGACTTAGGCGATTCTTAAGTTTAGTGCAAACGGGCAAGAGAGTCACCGCTATAGAATAATTATTAGTAAGGGGGCTTTACAAAACACTTATTCCGTTTTCCGCTCTGTGACGGCTCGAGTACGACTGAGAACCATAGATAGAGTACTATGACTGAACCTCCCCACTCTATTACCTCATATTTATAGGTTATGCGTGGTGTGGTGGGGATATCACATTAATATACATATTTTAGTATGCCTGAAGTAGCTTTCAAGTAAAAAAAACAACATCAAAATCGATCCATTAATTTAGGAGCTACATTGCCTCAGACAGATACACAAATACACACACACACGTCAACTTAACACCTCTCCTTTTGCGTCGAGACTTAATGACACCTTCTAACCAGCTTTTAAATAAAAAAACGCATTAAAATCACACACACACACACACGTCAAACTTATAGCACTAGTCTTTTTTCGTCGAGGGTTAAAAATTCTAGACTAAATAGAAAATAATATTTAACAGTATATTATACTCTTAGAGCTTATTATACTGTATCCCTAGCACGAACATCTATCGCGAAAAATATGCGCGTAAAAGTAGGTAGGGTACTCGATAGAGTAATTATCTATGAAAAAAAATATTTCGCTTATCGGCAGTAGATGCCGCTGTACAAATTGCTCATACAAAACTCTATCGAATGTATTTACGCGCGTAAATTTTTTCGATAGCTTTTCTGGGGGTCTAGCCAAAGTAACATTTGCAAATTTTCGCTATCGGTTCGCTATCGCTTCGCTTCGAAAAATGTATGGATTTGACGTTTTAAATTTCGATTGATAACGAAACCTTAAGTCAATCCCATACATGTTTCAATAGCAAAGCGATAACGAGGATTTGCAAATGTTACTTTGGCTAGACCCGCAGTTCGTGCTAAGGGTAAATAGTAATCCTGATTGTCATGGCTTAAAAATGAAACTAATAAGTACTTAGTTTCGAAAATGAATGCAACAAAAGAAATATTGAATAATATTATAAATTTACTTTTATAGTTAACTTGTAAATGATGCTGTTAGCTCCACAAAGAAAAAACAATTAAAAAAAAAATCAGCAATCCGCTTTCGGTTAGCTTCAAAGGATCTTGCGCCGGGGCTTCTGTTCGTCGTCGCGGTGGCCAACTTGCCACAATCAGTCTTTTGTACAAAAGGACAACAATTTGGTTTCAGTTGGCAAAAGTCGACTTCTTAACTTTCATCCTTAGCTGCTTGTTTTAAGGTCTATATTCATTTGTGATTTCGTAAAAGGATGTATTATCGTATTGTCGAATCGTTATATCGCTTGGCTGGAGGCGCGAATCAAGGATTTGGCCGTTGCGCGCCAAAACAAAGACTTTCACAAAATTGTGCAGTATCATACATAAGCTGATGCAAAAAACTTCTTGTGGTAGTATGTTTATGACAAAGTTCAAAGTTCAAAGTTTTTATTGCTTAAATCATGTGGTAGTATAGTTCTTTACAATAAATGGCCAGTACCTAACATGAACCCGGTTCGGGCACAGCAACTAATAATACTATCATTATAATAATATTAACATTAAATTATACAAACTTAATTTTAAACCAATAAAATGTCACCAAAATAAAATTGAAAATAGAATTAAATTAAAATTATTAAATTAAATTAAAATTTCGAAATAAAACAATAGAAAGTCACAGAATTAAAAATTTGAAAATAGAATTTAATTTAAATTACAACATAAATAAAAAGTCTATTAATTATCATCAAAAAACTCCTGCAACGTGTAATAACTTTTATCAATTAAAAATTTTTTCAATTTGTTTTTAAATTCTTTAATATTGTCTATTTTTTTTATGTCTTTGTCAACTTTATTATACACGTTTACAGCCATAGCAAATGGGCCAGAGTGGATGAAACTTAATTTGGAGATAGGTGGGGCTAACCTTGTGTTTGGTCTCAATCTACTTGGTCGTTCTTGTTGGGGGAATAAGTTTGGGTGTTTTTTTATAAAGACGCATATTTCTAATATGTAGATACTAGCTAGAGGAAGTATTTTTTCTCTTCTAAAGAACGTCCTACAACTTGTTCTTTTGTCAATTTTGACAATAATTCGAAGGCATCGCTTTTGGAGTTTGAAGAGGTTAGTGGAATCTACGCTATTACCCCATAGGACGATTCCATATTGGAGCCAGGAGTGGGCATATGCATAGTATGCTTTCAGGGCAGTTGCTTTGTCTGTACACTTCTTGAGCTCGTATAATGCGTAAGTGAATCGTGATAGTTTTTGAGAAATGTTTTTGATGTGTGTTTTCCAGTTTAAGTTGCAATCTATATTTATTCCTAGAAGTGGATAGGTGTTAACTGTTTCTAAATTTATGCCCTGGAAACTAAGATTTATTTGCAATTTTTCCCTTTGATATGGGCCAAATTCTATGAGTTTGGTTTTGGTAAAATTAATTTTTAAGTTGTGATCTTCCAGCCAATTTTTAACTTCTATGAGTGTTTTTTCTAATTTTATGTTTAATATTTCGTCAGGTTTACAGGGAATCAGTACAGATACATCGTCAGCGAATAATGAGGAAGGATTATCAATAATTGTCGGGAAGTCATTTATGTAAATCAAAAACAGAACACAACCGAGCACACTGCCTTGTGGAATTGATTTACGTACGTTTTCCTTCTGTGATTGGACTTTGCTAATTTCACCGGTATCATGGTCATAGTGCTCTATCTCTACATATTGTGTTCTGTTCCTGAGATAAGATTCAAACCAATTATAAGCTAGTCCTCTCACACCTATGCCGTCGAGTTTTTTTAGAAGTATCTCGTATAGAACTCGGTCGTATGCCTTACTCATATCAAGGAGTAGCCCAATGGCGTGTTGCTTTTTGTTTACAATATCTAAGATGTGATACACATAGTTAAAAACTGCTAATTGTGTGGACCTATTTTTACGGAATCCGTTCTGATTTTCATTTAAGATATTAAATTTTTCGCAATAGGAGTATAAGCGAGTGGTCATTGCAATTTCGTAGATTTTGGAAAATGTAGAAAGCATAGCAATTGGTCGATAATTATTAAGATCTCTTTTGTCATTTTTCTTATGAAGAGGTTTTATTACAGCTAATTTTAGTAGGTCTGGGACAATCCCCTCCGCAAAAGATTGATTAATTAGGTAAGTTAGGGGTGGCACAAGTACATCGACACATTTTTTTATTAATACTGGAGGAAGCTCATCAAATCCAAAACTCCTCTTGTTTTTTAGGTTTCTAATAATTTTATAAACTTCTTTGTCTGTAACTTCACTAAGGAACATTGAGTTTTCAGGTGTATTTTTTACAGGCCGGCCTAGTGGTAATTCCGTGATTGGGTTGTTTTTGGTGTCACCAACGTCTAGATAAAAGTTGTTGAATGTATTTGCAATGGATATTGGATCATTGATTATGTTGTTATTTACATTTAATTTGATGCCTTTGTATTCTCTATTGGGAATTTTATTAGTGTTTTCTTTTATAATGTTCCACATTGATTTTACAATATTATCTGCTTTATTTATTCTGTTTATGTTATTTAACTTTTTAGATGTGACTACTGTTTTTTTTAAAATTTTTTCATATTTTTTGTAGTTGTTTTTAAGTATAGGATTATCGACTTTTGTGTTTAATTGTTTAAGGAGCCTTTTATTTTTACACGAAGTTTTGATTCCTGTAGTTAACCAAGTCTTTTTATTATTGCTCTTTATTTTTACTTTTCTTTTTGGAATTGTATTGTTTAAAATAGTTTGTATAGTGTTCAAAAATGATTCGAAGTTGGCATTTGCATTTTTGTCTAGAGTTATTATTGTACTGAAATCTGTATTGTTTAGTTCTGATTTAAATTTTTTAATGTTAGCTTCACTGAAAATTCTTTTATACATGAACCATTGCTTACGTTGTTTGGGTATTTTGTTGGTTTTAATTAGAACACCTTTATGATCCGAAAACCCGAATTCTTTAACTGAGATATTGTTCTGTCTAACACTAAAGTTTGTAAATATTAAGTCTATACAGGTCGCGCTGTGTTTAGTTACTCTGGTAGGTTCTCTAACGTGTTGGCGAAAATTGAAGCTGGACAAAAGTTCTATTAGTTGTGTAGCTTGTGTGGAAGCCACCAACATGTCTATATTAAAATCGCCTCCTAGGACAATATTTCTTTTATTATATTTATTTTTAGACAAATGTTGCAAGAGTTTTTTTAATGAGCTGAAGAATAATTCAGGGCATCTATTTTTGTCTGGGTAGTAAAGCGTAACAAGTATTAGGTTTAAAGTAGGAATTAGAATTGCACATGTTTCAAAAATTAATTCAATAGACATTTTAGAAATTTCACTTAGTTCCTCATACTCTAAGTGTTCACTCAATAAAATACATACACCACCACCATCACTGTTTGGTCGAATGTATGATGCCGCTGTTTTGAAACCATCTAGATGGAGGAGGTCGAGTTTAGAAGGGGTAATCCACGTTTCTGAGAGGCAAATGGCTTTTATGCTTTCTTCTTCTTCTATCAATGAATCTAGTAGATGGTGTTTTTTCTTAAAGCTGCAGATGTTTTGGTAGAGTATGTGGAGTTCATTACTAGTTCCGAAATAACTGGTTTTGAGGCTGGTTACTGGCTTTACTATTATTTGGCCTGCTGTGTGAATTGTGGCTGGTATGTGGATTGCCAGATGAATTTTCTTGAATCTCTACATGGCCTTCAGGTTGACGGCGATCTTCAAAGTTACAGCTTCCGTTTGCAAATGGTGGTGCAACTTCCTTGCCTTCGACTATTAATCTGTTGTTATTTATAAAAGCCTTATAGCCCCTTTTCCTTGCAGATATGAGGTTCTCGATAAGCGACTTTCTATGTTTCAAAGAATCGCCTTCCAATAGCTCTGAAACGGAAATGCCAGTGTTTTTGAAGGCACGACGATTTTTCAAAATGAAATTGGTCTTACTTTTGCTCAACAGTTCGACTAGTACAGGTCGTTTTCTTCCCTTTTTACTTCCCAACCGTTTGATATCTTCCAAATATCCTGATACATTTATATTTAAGATGTCTTGCATAAGGTAAGTAATTCTATCGTGAAGTTCTTGTTCGCTTTCCCAGTCATTTTCCTTCAAACCATATATCACAAACTTCTTATTGTTACTTGACTCAATCTCGTTAGAAACTTTGCTAGTTTTAGGATACTGCTGCCTATATTCTTCTTTAAAGCAGTTTTGTATTCCATCAATTTCTTCACGTAAATTGCAATTTAACTTTTCCAAATCTTTAATTTTTCCGTTTAGCTGGTTGATTTCTTCCTTCAGACAATTTTGCTGTAAAATTATTTCATCAGTGGTAATGGTTATTTCTTTTTTAAATATAGCCATATCTCTCGACATAAGAGAGGTGATATTCTCCATAAGTTCGCTCAACAGTGACTGCTTGTAAGTATTTAATTTTTGGTCTAACAGGTTTTCAAATTGTTGTAATGTAATGGATGGATGTGTAGATTCAGGGGCCGGAATGACTGTTAAGGATTCTTCATTCAATGTGCTGTCCAAAGTGCTCAAGTTATCTATAGTGCTAGACGTGTCGCAGCATTCTTTTTGTTTTGTTTTTGTGGTTCTCAAGGTAATATTGTTGAATGAGAAACTATTATTTATTTCGTCACAAGTTGTTAAATCACTAAACTGCTGGCGAACGGGCGTGTTTGTGTTGTCTTTTCTCGGTGCTTTTAGGCGACATTTATCACATTTCCAGGCTGCTTTATGTTCTATTGTCATTGTATTATAAAATCTTTGAATAGAGACATTTGCGCACTGTAAATCGTACTTATCTTTACACAGGCTACAAGTTAGATATTGCCTATTTGGTATTTTTTGTAGACATCCTGCACAGTTAAACGCCATTCTTCGAGAGTTTTACACAACTTGTTTTGTTCTACTTGGTCTAATGTTTACAATTTGTTATTTTGAAAAATATTTTAACAAATAATAATTTTGTCCGGGCTGAGGTTTGAACTTGGGATTCCAGCGTGGTGCGCGCAACAAAAACTGACACGCGGCGCTCTCCGTCTCCGCCACGCTCGCTCATAGGTGTCTGGTCGAAATAAGCGTACAGGTGATGCGATAGTAGCGAATTTTTAGCGAAGCAAAGGGTTATTGACATTGGGTTCAAAGTCCGTTCACAGGTATTGAGCGATGCATAGGTGACGCGTAGCTAATAAAGCCGTTTAAAATTTAAACATTTTGAAATGACGCTATCACTTATTTAATAAAAAGTTCACTTATTTTTGAGTTTTACACATAGTTATAAACGATTTAATATAGATTGTAATCTATTCTTCCACTTTGTTGTTTGTTTACACAAGAATTTCACTTGTTTCACTTTTTATAATGCACTGAGATACATTGTTCTGTAATTTCAATAGTTCTTCAAGTTATCTTGCAATAACGCTTTTCACTAATATTTAAGATTATAGCAATATTTTAAGACCACTTTTAAGTCGATACACGCAAGAAAACTAATAAAAACGATTTTTTTTCGTGGAGCTAATGTTTACTGTGCGGTCCGTTCCGCGCGATTAGTGACAGCTTAGTAAAAAGATAAATATAGCAGGGAAGGCTGTAATGTAGGTATTTATGGCATGTTATGATATGACGTGTCTATATTATGTTAGTGCGAGGCCAATACACATATAATCGTACTAATCTTTTACGGCCCTAACACAAAAGATGTTAAAGTCTGATATGCTAGAAAGATCAAGATTTTGTTTTTGTCAAGATTTGGTCTAAAACTCAATTAGTGGATTTAAAATAAAATCATTAACAAAAGTAGGCGCTGTCTGCTTATCGCTGTTTTTGAAATCCTTGAGATATTCTGTGCTTTGAGTTCTCGAACTGAATGAATGAATGAATGAAATTATGTTTTTTTCAAATAAACTCACATAATAAGCATTTTTAAATCGTCAATTCTTCCATACCATTATGACGTGGCGTCTTTTAGCTGACAAGAAAAATGGGCGCATAAACTTATTAGCTTTAATAAGTCAGATGGAGCGATATTTACAAATAAGAATATCGTATTATATTTATACAAAAATTAAAATCGAAAATATCAATAGGTATGAAACAGCAGATTTTTTTTCGCGATTTCAGAGTTGGTCCCACAGTAAAAGTTGATCAATTTGATGGTCCCTATATACCATATTTGACATTAGGGGTATTTTTGTAACATGTTGTAGGTATATAATGACTGGAGACATTACAATCATAATATGTTACAATGATATAGGTTAATAATTAAAAAACATTATTTAATTAGGTCATTTCTTAATGAATCAATTTACAGGGTTCAATCTAAATTCAAAATTTAAAGCTGTTACAAAAAAAAATGCAATTTATTCAATTTAAAATTCGTTAAGAAAGGTATACGAAGCAGACCCATTTCCACTAGCAGCACCCGTTCATGAGCATGACGCATGACATGAACCACCCATCGCTTCGCTCAGACTCAACCAATATGAGGGAACGTAACGACCCGCCTCACATGACACTATTGCAGAAATGATTAAAGAGAGAATGACAACTTAGGCTACTCATGTTAAGGCATCGAATTGACTTACAAAACTACTGACTATAGAATGTGAAAAGATTGCAATTAAAGAAATTAAAACAAGGTATTAGTTATGAATTTTATGTTTTGGGTAAGAAGTGCCATACTTAGAGGATAATATTAAACAGATTTTTTTATATATTATGATGCCCTTAATACAAGCAGACAGAAGCAGGCCCATTCCCACTGGCAGCACCCGTTCCCGAGCATGACGCACGAACCATCCATCGTTTCGCTCAACCATAGTTGAGGGATACTGAATGCACTAGATTATATCTATAGAATACAAAATTGTAATGACAAATCAATATAGATTCAATGGTTTCTTCCGACTGCTTTCATCCGTCGCGTCCGTCCATTGAGCCGTCTTCAATGAAAATATTCTCTCCACATTTCCACGAAAAAACGGGTGTAGCAAGCAATACGGGACGTACGTATGGTTACCCTACCTCTTATGGATATATCAGAGGCGGTATCGGCTAAAAACAATGAAGTTCATGTTAACTGTGTTTTGACAAATGTATGCTACTTACATTGCTACTTTTCTTTGGTAAGTTTTTATTTTTGCCAAAACGAAGTAGCAATGTATCACATACATCTGTCAAAACACAGTTAACATGAACTTCAATGTTTTTAGCCGATAGAGCCCCAGCTCAATTCCTTTTACACTTCAAGTAGGAAGTTTTAAAGCGGCTGTGCCTACTTCGATAAACAGCCTCATAAAAATAATCTCGATAGGGCAAAATCACATAGCAATCGTATTAAGTGTCACGAAATGCCGTTTTCGTCACTTCGCAATGCTTTAAATATTCAGGGTTCGACCACATGCGAGCCTTACCACGCAGCCAATTTACTGTGAATAATTTACATTAGCCCCAAATTCGAAGTTCACTCAAAGTCGAAATGGTCATTTAGAATTTAGTAGCATTATAGACGTATCCGTTGGGGTTGGTGCGAGCGAGTTCGTGAGTGAGAGGATTAATAATAAATTAAGCGAGAGAGATGTCAACGCTTGTAGGTTAGAGGAGGACGGAAGATAGGCTGACTTTTCCTTGGAAAGTTCTTAATTTTGTCCCAGTTGAAGAGCGCTTGTGTACTGGAGTAGGTAATTGTACCCTTTTTATTTATGTTTATAGTATGTATTCTTTATCTCATAATTTTTTTCTTTCATCGCCTGAAAAATGTGGTAAATGAAATGGGGGCCATTTCAGGCAAGTGGCAACGTTTCTTGGTCCCATTCCCATCCAGCAACACAGACCTAAATCTTAGATCGCCCGAGCAACCTTCAAGAAAATGGAGAAAGATTTATGTGTTTTGTACAAAGCTCAGAGTAAAGATACTCCATTGTTATGAGTGGTAGCGAGGCTTGGACCCTGAAAGTTGACGCCCAGAAGCGTCTCGAAGCTTTTGAGATGTGGTGCTACCTTCAAATGCTAAGCATTAGCTGAACACAGAAGGTCTCAAATGAAAAGGTTCTATTCTATAGTGTTTATGTGTCGGGAAGACCCGCGAACTGTCGCGAACCATCAAACGCAGAAATTTTGGGTTTCTTTTATTCACGGGTTAGCGCATGGCCTTCATCTCACCTGATGTTAAGTGACGATAAGGTGGAAGCGCACTACACCCGGAATCCTCACTACTGAGGAACTGGCTATCTTACCTCTAACTGCCGGAACACAACAATTGAAATTGTTGTTATGGCGTCAGACTTAGGGAAGATGGTGATAGCTAGCCAGGCGGACTTGATTTTGAGACAATATTGACCAACGAAGTTCAGATATTATCAAAAATCCAAGAAATATCTCATTTTTCAAGGTCGCAATGATTACAGCCCTTAGTACTGTCTGTCGCTATAAATCAGAACTCCTTGAATTATTTACAGCTAGGAGGAATATATCGATTATAATCGACCTGGCTAATGGTCAATTTTTTATAGAAAAAGACATAAATGATCAAAATCTAGTCCATTTATTCAAAACAAGTCTCAATTTAAAACAATCAGTCATAATTATGTTTAAGATAACAATCGTTATATTAACAGTATGTCAGAAGTTCGTCCAAAGTGCAGGGCTGGTCGCAGCATTCTGACACCACGCCTCTCTTATGACGATAGCTTTGTAGCATATGCATTTTCCAGTTATTATCATATACTTCAGGTTGACCAAGATCCTTGGTCGAGTCCAAATTGTTTTCACTAGCACGCTTCATTTGCACCGATTCCTTTTCGCTCTTCAGGTGTTTACCCTGCAAGTCTCTCCACTGCAATTTGTTTTCATCACCGAAAATTTTGTTTGATTCGAAGTCATATGTAAACTCATTGGACCCCAAAACGTCTATGGAGTTCCTCGATCTTTTAGAAACTTCATCGTATGAGCAAAACAATGCCAGGGTATTTGCTAGACGTCTCCCACAGAAGTATTGAGCTGGTGACTTCCCTTGGCTCCAACACACAAAGGTGGTTAATGTAACAAGAATGAAGATTTGGGACTTCATGTTAATTTATATGAAAAACTTCTAGCGCGTTTATGGGCTTTGAATGTAGTACCTCTTGTGGAGTCTAAGATATTAATGTGGTTAAATAATTAAAGTCTCCCAGTTTTATACCAAACCTAGTTTATCAGTATTCAAATATTCAAAGCGTGGGATAGTATTGTTTATTTATTAGCTACAATCTCTTCTCGTTAAAGAATAGAAAAGAATTTACCTGGAAAAAAAGTGGAAGCGAAAAACTATTGTTCCCTTCAGTTTAGCTTGTAAGCTCCATAATGTTATCGTGTGGTATTATATCGTGTTCTTTGATTTGAACCGACTCCGAGGTCTGTGCTGTGTTAAGTAATTTAATTTCCAGCGTTAAAAAAATATGAGCGGTGCGCATTAATTTTATAATTTTCAGAAGCTTAAGAACGTATTGTTTTCATGTTTGTTTAGTAAATTATTTTGTATTTTCGGGTCTTTGTTAAAAGATATTTATTACATTTTTGTTTTTGTAGTAGAAAAACTTTTTATCAAAAGTCGAAAAAAAATGTTTGAGAATGTGCAAGCAGAGCTTTTTCATATGATACCCCATATGCCCTAGTAGCCTCACTTCGAATTTTATAAATTTTGATTCCCTTTACAGTGTCGTAATATGCGTTTTTTGCGGCGGCCGTATCTTTTCTTTACGTTAACTTTGAAGTTTGTTTTTTTACAGCTTCAAGGGACTATACATAGACCTGGGTATATGGTTTTAATTTCTACTTTATATCTCCATGCGTTCCCGAGACCGTGCCCGAGTCAAAGTCTTGAGAGACAGACGGGCATCAAGTGATCATATAAAGGTTCCGTTTTTAACCGACTTCGAAAAAGGAGGAGGTTCTGTGTTCGTCTGTTTATTTGTTTTTTTTAATGTATGTCCGCCGATTACTCAAAAACGGCTGAACCGATTGACATGATTCAAATGTTACTTTATTAGGTTTGTTCCCAAGTTCCCATTTTTAGAAATTTTTAAATCGGTTTAGCAGTTTTCGAGTAATCCTGAAACTACTGTAATTTTTAGGTAACCTTTGCATGAGTTTTTACGGATCTTCAGACTATAACTTCTTTGTTTATGAACTGATTTAGATGACTCTTTTTTTAGAGAGGGGATACTTTAAGGGTGTTCTCATTTTAATTTCATTGACATTGGACCTTGGACTTTGAAGATACACAAGAGAACTCTTCAAAATCAAATAGGATAGTGTATTAGTGATCACACTACGGTATTGAAAGGTTTTGCATCAGCCATTTTTATTATCACTGCTAGGGCTGAGATACAAGCCTTACTTATGGGCTGATGAATAGGATGAACCATAACCTACCGCGTGGGCCCAATGCGGATTGGTGGGTGTTAATGAATGCAAATGTTGCTGGGACTAACGTCTTAACGTGTCTTCTGAAGCACGGAGGAGCTTGAGATAGTACACTTTGGTCAACAACCCCATGACTGAATAATACTAAAATTAACAGTGCGAAAAGAATTGAGTTATTAGGAGTATTATACCATTGAAAAGTGTGAAATATGAATACAATATATTTTTATCATCGCTTACATTTACATATACATACCTACCACAAAAAGTTTAAAATAAAAAAGCTTTTAAAAATTAAAATAAATAGAAAAACCTCCGTCAAAAAACCTAAAAAAAAATGCTATAAAAACAGCTTCAAAAAGCGACAGAAATAATATTCAAAACTGCATAGTTACTATTCAAGTCGCATATCTGATATTAAAAAACGTCTTTTGAAGTCTTTTTCTTTTGTCGCGTAATAATAGTACCTGCGTGGCAGTAGGCAGGATCGCTACCGAAACGCCACATGGCCGAAAATAAATCCGCATGCAAAGACGAACCAAGTTAGGTATATGCTGCGGTTGTGTTCGGTTCGAATTGTTGAAATAATTGATTCAGTTAAAAATTTACTTGTAGTTTTTTAAGTTTTCCCCAACAAGGTGGACAGGTAGAGTGCAGAAGGTTGCAGGAAGCCGCTGGATGCAAGCAGCGCAGGAGCGTCACCGTCGTGGGTATTCTTAGGGGAGGCCTACATAATACTTGCGCGATGAGAATGGGATGGAACCTTGTCAAATTGAGACGCGTTTGTTCACCGGCCAGCCACAGGGATATCCAAAATCACGGTGTCACGCATCCGAGGTGAGGGAACTTTTGCTGTACTTTAAGTAAGATAACAAGTAAACAATTAGTTGATTAATTAAATTAAAATTAACTGATTAGTCAATTTTTATTTTGACAAAGTTCCAACCCATTCTTATCGCGCGCGGATTATACCCAGCAGTGGGTGGGCGGCCGAATGACGATGGTAGTGAAAAAGTTTGTAGGTTGGGTAAATGAATTTATTATCATTTTGAGTGACATAAGGTTACTTACGTCATAACACCCTACACCTTTACATGAGCTTCATCCAGGTCATTAAACAATGAATATTCATTTAACTAATAAATAGACAACTCTCATATTTTCAGGCACCCTAACTTATGTAAGCTTCAATATTACAATGTCACAGTATTATAAACCACACCAGTAGACCGACTCCTTTGTTTGCCGCACTGAACCACAGGCTAATGGCTTAGCTCAGGTGCCAGTCACTCGTAATCTTTATACTTAATAATATCTTAGATGTAAAACATAAAAAAAATGTAACACTTAAGATTGTTGGAGAAAACAATATTTGTATTATTATTATTTGTTGTTAAGGCTCCTATATATAATAAAATAAAATATTTTTAATAAAATATTTTTATTTTATTATATTATATATTTATAATAAAATATTTTTACAAAGATTAGATTAGATTGTAGATAACGTTTTTATGTTCTTTATAATATTTCGTTGGATTGTTGATAATGCAAACTGCCGCAGTTAACAATTAGGTTGTAGTATTTTCGCTTTAGGAAAATTTTTCCTAAGTCAAATAAAATTTAGTCGTTGTGTAAGCTCTTACCATCGTTCAATGCCTTGATATTTGACGTGACATTTAAAAATCGTTCGTATTACATTATAAATTTTACCCTACGATTAAATTTTACCTGACTTTGGAACAATCGGCCCTTAATTAATATGCTTAAGTATAAATTAGTAGTGTGAACATTGTTATTATCTTGCTTAAGTTCTTTATATTAAATTGCTATAATACTCAAATTTCAAATTGAATTGATTTTTTTATTATAATTTAATAATCATAACTAATTACTTACTTGAAAAAATCTATTGAACTTGAAATTTTGGAAACTATTTTTTTAGTTTTATAATCAGTTGATTATCATTCAAAAATGTTTTTTCTTATAATCTGCCATCATTGTTAACTTTGAGACTGATTATGTTTAGCGCTGAATAAAAATAAATACTTTAAATGATTAATTTTTGTATCATTTTATGTATTCACAATAATAGCAATTTTTTTTATCTAAATTAAATCAAGTTAACCAATTTGCTTTTGAAAGTAAAATTTTATTATAGTATTTAGTTAGGATACAGCAATAATGAAACCCAAAAATACTAATATTATTTTTGTAAATATGACTGTTACATTAATGCGGAGTATTTTTGTGTTAAATGCAATTAAGGTAAAGAACGCATCTACATTTATTTTTAATGTAAGAGACATGCTATTTCGGAATCCATAAAGATAATCTTAATTTTGCTTGCATAGCTTTATAGAGCTCTCAAACCTAAGCAACTTTGCTATAGGCATCAAGTAAGTAGAATAAAAAGTGAAAAAAATACAAGCAATTATTATAAATAAAATTAGTTTTTTGCTCCTCCTGAAAAGTAGACCTTTGTCCCTTACATTAATTCATATTTCCGTGATCGACATATGTACTTAGCGAGCAATAAAAATTAAAATGAGGGCGCCACTTGAGGTATATAGGGGTCTTAAATGCATGCCGCCTATGCGTATCCCTAAGCAAAAAACTTAGTAAAAGGTCAGGGTTGTCACTACAAAACTACTTCAAGATTTTACATAAAAGTTTTAATTTGAAGTAATAATAGAATCTAGTTATACATGAAAAAATATAAATGCGTATTAACAGATATATATTTTCTACTAATTTAGCTATCTGTTTTTAGGGTTCCGTACCAAAATGGTAAAAAGGAACCCTTATGGTGCGACTCAGTCTGTCTGTCGGTCTGTCAGTCACAGCTGAATATCTCGAGAACTACTAATGCTATCAATTTGAAATTTGGAATAGTTTAAGATGACGTTTGCCCAATTATTTTGCAAATAAGAGAGAAATAAAAATATTTATATATTTTTTTGCAACAAGGACTGAAAGGGGTCTTAAAAATTCGAAGTGACGCTACTCGGGCATATGGGGTATCATATGAAAGAGCGCTGCTTGCATATTCTCAAACATTTTTTTTAGGCCGCATAGTTTTCGACTTTTGATGAAAAATGAAAAAAAAAAAACCTTATCTCCGAAGTTTGCTTAGAGATAAATTTGAAATTATTTTATATGATAGAGGTTTATGTAAAGATTACAGGAAAAATAAATCGATGTCTCTAAATAGTAAACTTTTTCAGAATGATGGTACGGACTCGCGCACCGAGGGCGGTGCGCGAGTCCAACTCGCTCTTGACCGTTTTTTATAGATGTAAAGTTAAATTAAATGAAGATGATTCTCTAATCCCGCTTGTCGCGGCGTCCAGCCTTCTTCGACTAATGACTGACAGGCTGATAGACAGGCTGATAGACATATGATAGATGATGACATGGATGACGTACCGGAGAGACGGACAGACCGATAGACATACGGAACGGACATACGGAACGGACGAACTTGAAGACTTGCTGAAGACGACCAAGACAAATATTTTTTATGATTATAAAGTTCTTGAGCAGGATTGACCTGACGCAGAAAAGTTCTGTACTTGGAATATCTGGAGATCGAGTTTCTTTTGTGCTCGGCATGGATTTCAACAAGATCTCGCTTTGATGAGTTTGATTGGTTTGATTTTGACAGGAGCGAAACAAAACACGAGCGGACTTCGGTGGCCATCTTTCGCTCGATCTTCAGCTAAGACTCTTCCTTCTCTTATACAATGTGGTAGTGGGGTACTCTCCCCTACCATTTTCCTATTTTCTTTTATAGTATTGAATTCTAAAGATCAATATTAGGTAAGTATTCAATACCGTAAACTGATTGAACTTTACAATCACACGGTTAATAACAACAGCGACATTCAATAGAAAAAAAACCGGACAAGTGCGAGTCGGGCTCGCCCACCGAGGGATCCGTAGCTACATTGTACTTATTCTATAGATTCTATGAGAAATATACCTAGCAGGCTTAGAGCAAAGAACCTAACAGGCATGCTCTTGTAGTTTACTCAGTATAATGTAAGATAGGATTAGAATGATTGGTATAGTTTAAAAAAAATATCTAGCAAAAGCTCATGGACGCTATTTTGTAAAATGATTTATTTATTATGTATTATGTTCCTATAAGTGACACAGTATTTTTTAGTAGGTACAAAGATACGCCATCTAGCATTTGTGTCGAACTAATTTAAAAACAAAGGATTCCGTTTTTTACCCTAAAAATGATAAAAATTCAAGGTGAGCCGCTTGGGCCTGTCCATAGGACATTTATCTAAAAAACTAATAAATAATTTTGATATTTTTTTTTAATAAAAAAATCAAAATTATTTTATTAAAATGTCGCTGTTGTTATTCATCACGCAAGTTGCTAATCACCCAGTTTACCGGTACCTAATTTTATAGTCTTAATTAGATTAATTTACGACTTTTTTGATTTTTACCGACTTTTTATTATAGTATTTTGCGATTAAATCAACATTAATAAACTTCATGATTTCAATTAAAATCGAACCGTTATTTAACATCCAAATATTAGAGCTCAGTTAGTAATTATGAAGTTAAAAACATTAGCTATGTATACGAAAACATTGATTTTCTTTTTTTTTGTTTTTTTCGTAAGTGTAATTGGAAATGAAGAAAGGGAGGGAATTTCAAACTTTTGGTACAAGTTGAATGTATGGTGGGACAAGCATTTATATGAAAAACTACCTCAGATTTGCACCTATTTGCGGATAAGTATGTATCGCATTCACAATACTAATAGGTACTTATTTAATATTTTCAATTATTGAACATCATTTCTAAACAATGGGTAAATCGTAATACTTAGTAGTTTTGAAATTTGAGATTTTAGCATTCGCAATGCTTATCCCCCCCTCCCCAAAAGTAAAATTAAAAATTTTAGAATATTATTATTTGAAATTTTGAGATTTAAGCATTCACAATGCTATTTTTATATAATACTAAATAATATACTAGAAAAAATAGGACTCGCACCAGATCATGTTCTCGGACGGGAATCGAACCCGCGACCTTTGGATATCCGGTCCAATGCTCTGACCGCTGAGCTACCGAGTCACTAGTGAGAACGTCGAATTTCTTCTAGTATATCAACTCTTACGCTGCAAACCAGCGCCATCTCACCAATGTAGAAGGAATTAACCTCGACATTCAACTGAACATCTTTCCAGATATTTTTAAACAGTTGATTAAGATGAGAAAGCTATATAACTATTTGAAATTTTGAGATTTAGAATATTAGAATTTCAGAATATTATCTTTAAATACAGGATTATTTTTTGTTTAAATAAAAAATAAATACACGTGATATCTCACTACTCTCTCCTCTCCCCCTGGTGATATTTAGTGATTTTTCCGGACCCCGCATTCGAGCCTCACGTGATTAATGGACGACCCCTTGGAAGTCCGGTCCAATGCTCTAATTACCAACTGAGCTACCGAATCACTATAGTCGCATCGTTGAAATCTTTCTAGTAGGAATATATATACAATTCGATTTTAATTTTTGTATGACTCTGAAATCGCGAATAAAAGATCAGCTGTTTCATACATTTTGATATTTTCGATTTTAATTTTTGTCAAATTGTGTGTGTTTAAAATTAATCTAATAGATGTACTACGTGCTGTTTGGTAGGTTAGGTATCTTTTATTAAATCTTTTCGAAGCTAGATGGCGCTTCCAATTTTGATCATTTTTGAAAGGGTGATTTTTTCCGCAACATGGCTCGACAGAAGAAATCTATTATAGTTATCAAACGTGCTCACTAAACACGTGATTCGGTTAAGAAATGCGAGGCAGAGGAGACGTGAGGTAGGTAGAGGAGAATAGACGACTGCCGGACAGACATACGAAATCATTTTTGCCCAAGCTGAAGCAGAGACGCTTCGCTTGCTCTTCGTGCTCGCTCAGTCAATTATATAGAAGTGTTGGCAACCCTAGTGCGGTGTCCCAGCCATAGTATAAATAAGTCTATGGTCCCAACAGTGGGCATAATAAAATGGATGGTGATGATAATGATGAAGATGTCCTGAATGGGTGGTATGGTTACTGTCAATTAAAAGCACTACCTTGTTAATCTATTTGAAATAAATATAATTACTTTTCGCTTCAATGTTATTTACCTTTATTCATTTTAGCTAAACGCTACTGGTTCCGGAACAAGTATTACAAGTTAGTGTACCCACCAATAAACATTACTTGGAATGTTATGGAACTAGTTTATCCTGTAAGTGAGTTAAGTATAAGTATTATTTAATAAGTAGGTACGATAGGTGGCATAAGGTAGAAAATAAGATCTATATCGGAAGACTTTCCGATTCGATTCGAAAAAGTTGATTTCCGACAATCTTGAATAACCTCCCAGGGGCCCTACCGGCTAACTTTTCGAACTTCACCGGGTCTGCCGAGCTTCAACTTAAAACAGATAAATCTAAGTAAGGAGTTTAAGACTAAGTAACTCCTTACTTCGATTTACCTGTTCTAAGTTGAAGCTCAGCAGACCCGCCGAAGTTAGAAAAGTTAGCCGGTGGGGCCCCTGGGGCTGTATCGGCTAACGCATCGAACTTCGGAGAGTCTGCCGGGCTTCAAATTAAAACAGATAAATCAAGCCCCAATCGGGCCAAAGTGGCGAACCCCAGTTCATGATTTCGCACGAACATTGATATCTTCTAAATAACTTCAGCGAATAGTACAATACGAAACTCCTTACTTCGATTTATCTGTTTTAAGTTGAAGCTCGGTAGACTCACCGAAGTTCGAAAAGCTAACTTTTCGCCGATGTTCGAAAAGCTAACTTTTCGCCGTAGTTATTTAGAAGATATCGATGTTCGTGTGACATCATGTATTGGGGTTCGCTATTTTGGCCCAATTGGGGCTCGATTTATCTGTTTTTATTTCTGGCAGACTTTACGAAGTTCGATGCGTTAGCCGGTAGGGCCCCTGGTTGGAGATACTGGGGTCAATTGGTGGCGCTGTTGGAATGACGTCATTCTGGCACCGCCACACCTCCGTAACACCTTTGACACCTGATGTTTGGGCATATGGTTCACCAGTACCAATCCGTAGATATTTGTATCTACATGCTGCTAAACTCCCCAGAAATTGCGTTACCTATTCCAATATGTTTCACCTAGATAACGACTTCGAGTATCCTGGTAATCCTGCTGCTTACCTAAATTACAACGTAAAGGGACAATTAGACTACACAATTTCCAGCATGCAATATCTAGCCTGTCTTGAAATCGAGTAAGTCTGCGCACTATTTACACCACACAATTTATCGGACACAATTTATCGAGCGGGCTCGGCCGCGCGATTTCAAGATTCTAACAGGCTAACTCCGTTTACACTACACTGAGTCTTGAAATTGCATGCTAGAAATTGTGTAATGTAATTGTCCCTTAACAACTCGAAAACTACTGGATCTGCGATAATTGGTTTTTGAGCATCTGTGTCTCACTCACTATATTGGGTATATCAGTTTCTAGAGAGAGACCCTAGTTTTTGGGCGACAGACACGTCAAATTGTCAATGTATTTTTTTTACTATGATGCAAAGATTTGAATATTATTGTACCATGGTGATGGCGTTTTTCTAGAAAAACTGTTCTAATTGTTGGATCTCAGTCGTTTGATGTTATGTATTAATTTAAGTGGTAAAAGTTTATCGTTTGCAGTATAAATACTTTTAGAGATACAGGGGGTCCGACTGCGTATATTATGGTTTCCCTTGTTCACCACGCCCCCGCACGGAGAGACGAAATCGCATAGGGTTTTCCACGCCTAAACATCAGTTCAGCCTCTAGTTCCATTCGTCTACTCTAGATGACTAGATCGACTAGGCTTTCTCGTAGTACTTCGTATAATTTCATAAGGAAACCTTGCTCACCACGTTCCCAATGAGTGACCAAATCACGAGGGATTTCCGTTGACTCTTGCTAGAAAGCCCTGAGGGCCTACTCATTGTTTAAAATCAAAAGCAAAATAAAAAAATTGATTACAACCATATTCTTAATTAATTCATCAACGCCCGATCGGACGCAGGCGGCCGGATAACAATGGAATATCTATTGTGTCTCATTTTCCGGGCGTCACAGAGTTAAAAAAAGAGTTAAATATTTTTTACAAAAATCCCCCGACTTAAGTGATGTAGGTACTATACTTAATTTATTCACCTATTCATAAATTACAAACGCAAGAAATATGCGTCGGGGCTGCCATTACCTGCCTCGAAATGAACTAATATTTTGCAGTTGTGATTAATTAAAACTTTAATTGAAATAGAACCGAGAGGAGGCAATGCAGCAAATAGAAAAGTACAAACAAAACACTGTGTAGGTAACTATAGATACATCTGTTAATACAATCTTTATGTGTAAACAGATGTATCTATAGTTACTTTAGTTAGTTTTTGTTTTCCATTCATGTATTTTGTGTGTTGGCTGTTACTTAAATATTATACTGTTTTGTTTTTACAGTTGCACTGCATTAATCCGCCACAGGTAGCCGAGACGTGGGTGAGAGTATGCGATTACAGGTATTCACCGATTGTAAGTTACATTAATATTACTAGCTACCGCCCGCGACTTCGTCTACGTGGAAAGATTTTTTGCTATTCCTCGGGAACAGTATTTTTTTCGGGATGTATGCAAAATTTCATGATGTACGGTCCAGTAGTTAAGACGTGAAGGCGTAACAAACAAACGGACATTCGTGGAAAGTTTTTTTAGCAAAAAACTTTCTACGCAGACGAAGTCTCGGGCGGTCGCTAGTCTTTTATAAATTCAAAATGGATATTTGATAAGTTCAAAGGTTCAAATTGATTTTAAAAACTTACAAATAATACAAAAAAGTTTACTCATATTCTCAAAGGATTTCCTCAGTAAAATGTCCAATGATACTTATTTCAATATTATTAGCACCACGTTTTTCTTAGGGCCTACTCAAATGGTCATTCCACTAAAATTAACGCTAGTAGAATAGAATGACAATGTATGGGATTGACAGGAGCTAAGCGTTAGCTTATGTCATTCCCATACATTGTTATTCTATTCCACTAGCGTAAATTTTAGAAGAATGACCATTTGAGTATGGGGGCTTAGCCATTTAGCTCGCGCTTATTATTTTATTAATCTATTCTACTAGCGTTTATTTAGTAGAATGGCCATTTCAGTAGTAAATGTCACAGAATACTTAACAGTATGTACAAGTTTAATGTTGAAGAATCAAAGTATGGATTTTAAATAAAAAAAACCCTCGATCTCGCTCTTCTACATCGTAGAGTGCAATTGATTTTAAAGAATAAATAGTTGTTTACATTTTTAGAGGTACAAGATCTAATTCAAAACTATTAACTAATGCTATTAACAAAAGTGTGTGTGTGTGTGTGTGTGTGCGTGCGTGTAAGAGTGTTTATAAGTTATTATTTTTATTATTTCATAAGTTTTCCAATTTCGCTGTAATCTCTATCTTTTAACCAATTGGTGATGAGTAGGTATTTTACATTCTTTAATGGTTGTAGGATTAGAATAAACTATATCGGGATTTACACCATGTACCTGTTTATTTTTGAGACTCCGATATTTCGGCGCAGTTGCATGCGCCATGGTCACGGAAGAACTGTCGATTGTTGCGTGCGGGTTAAATCCCGATATAGTTTATTCTAATAACGTCAAAAACCATGGAAATTTAAAACATTATATGGTTGTAGGATGTCAATATTTGACTGTGTATTGAAATTTTGTGATATTGACAGCCACCTACGTTACATGCAGGTGAAAATCACAAGCGGAGACGAGTTCCTGCACGTAATCCGAAAGAACGACAAGTTGTTCCACTTCACAGATTATCAGTATTTGGGCAATGCATCCGTCGATGTCGTGCAACTGTGCATACACGACACATCAACATATGAGTATAACGTAAGGGAGCCTTTAAAGAATTACACCATACATTTCAGTGAAGAGTTACCCGAGCATGAAATTGAAGGAAAATAAAAACTCAATGAAATGTTCCAAGAATTTTAAATATAATAATTATTTTAACTATTATATATTTTTAATGTCCTTACTGCTAGGGCACAAACCTTCCTTATAATAAGGAGGATGGGGCGCGCCACGCGGGCCCAAGGCGGATTGGTGGATGCTAACGACTGCAAATGCAGCCGGGACCAACAGCTAAACGTGCCTTCCGAAGCACGGAGGAGCTCGAGATAATAAATTTTTGGTGACCCATCCCATGACCGACCCTTGCGAAAGTTGCTTAACCTCCGCAATCGATGGGCCAGGCGCTATATCACTGCGCCGCCGAGCTCCTCATTATTTTAATAATAAGTATTTATTTATTGTACGTGTAATAAATATTTACTTATTATTAAGTATAATATTCATTTTTAATGATACAATGAATTAAACTAAAATTAATTTAAATATCTTTGAACTACTAATAAGACGTCCTCTCCTCCTTCAATTGCTATACCCTACTGGGTCCATAATGTTCTCTTTCTATAAAATTACCACCTATGTATCTACTTTATGGTATGCAATAAAATATTGAATTGAATTGAATTTTACTTAAATATCTAAAACTGTCATTCTTTGAACATTTCAATTCCGTATTTAAAAAAACATGAAATTCTGATTATAAAAGTATAAAAAAAAAATTGTATGTTTATTTTGTAATAAATATTACTTATTTGATTATTTTAATTTGTTGTTTTACTTATCCTTACTTTACTTATATACCTAATTAATACTAGCGGACCCGACAGACGTTGTCCTGTCTTAACTATGAATATTGACTAATTTATTAATAATATGAATATTAATAATATTGATATCTTTGACGATAAATTATAATTATTTTACGACCGAAGCATCTGTTTTAAATGATTTTCATTTTGTACATCATCTTTGCAGCACGCATTCTGTCAATGTTATGTTAAAAATTCAAAAATTCAAATTTCAAAACTCATTTATTCAGTCTAGGCTGTTACAAGCACTTGTGAATGTCAAAGAAGCTACGCCATCGGTTCGCAAACCCTAATCGGGAGACCTTGTAACGAGAAGAACCGGCAAGAAACTCGTCAAGGGCTGCTTTTTTCTCCCTGTATATTTCATACAGAGTCGTCAAAATTTGAAAAATGAGGTCGGCATTTAAAGGGACGTCATTTTCCATTACAATAATTAACAAAGTTTACATTCAATGGGTAGGTAAAATAAATTTCAACTAGTTGAGAAATCGCTGTCTACTACTCGATAACACATAGCTAAGAAAATCATTGTATGATATGAAGAATTAGCCGACGGGGCAAAAACGTTAAGCGCTTCAAGGTTGCATTAAAGAAGTTTAAATTTCAAAAAAGGTTAAATTGAAAAAGTTTAAATGGTCAAAGAAATAATTTAGTATTGGTGGTTTAGTATTTTTAATCTTTTTAATTTTCCGCGCAATTTTCTTACCAAAGATACTAAGTTAAACACAAATATTAGTAATTCGAAACTATTTACTTAAATGGTTAGGGAATTTATGTTTTTTTAATACATATACGAGCTGTTCAAAACTAAAATTGTGTTACAACCAACCTTCGCGGCGCATCAACTGTTTCTCTCGGTCGCTCGCAATAAACTAAAGGAGTTTCGGTGCATGCACCGTAACTTTTAGGTACTGTACAGCCTGTCTCTTTGGTTACACCCACTGCTAATTGCGAGCTGGTAGGAGTTACACCAATGTGGAATGTTGTATTATGTACTTATAATAAGTTATATAAGACATATAAAAATAGGTGATTATTTTCCAAAAACTTGTATGCACTTGTTATTGAAGCAAAAGTAAACGGAATAATTTTTTTTTTTAAATTTTATTTACATTTAGGGCGTCAAAGTGGATTTCTGTTGGATTTACGGTCACTTGCCAGTAGATTGCCTATGATTCTTTCTTATGTACAGAATAATGAATTTAAACTTCTTGGTCAAAGACGTTCTCTGACTCACAGACAAGCGAAGTGATATTAAATTCTCTTTTATAGTAAAATTGACATCTATGACACTACTCTAAATGACATCCGCGAAATAAAACTCATTCACAATGCAATAAAATACTTTTGCTAACCGTTTCTTACGTATAATGTATTGAAATTTCTAGGTACCTAGTTTATATCTTTCTTACAAATAAAAGAAAGATATAAACCAGGTACTTACTTTATATTTTTTCTTTACAATCGTTGGATAGCCAACTTCTAGGCACCTGCAATGAAATTTCAAGTTTACTATTCACGTCACGGGGTTTATTATGTGCCTTCAATAAGAGCCCTGGTCGCTGTTGTTCTGCTATCAGCCTGCTATGAAGCTGGAGCGTACGTGGACTACCATGATGCAGAGGATACTGGCAATGATGATGCTGATTTAGACTACCAGTATGATACGGAAACTGAAGGTACGGCTAGAGCGGCTCCTCACAATCTTAGGAGGATCGTGAACAGGGTTGCCACCTTTTTTTGGAGGAAAAATAGTTTTTTTTAAACATTTCAAAAATATAGTACTTTTTTAAAATTCAGGAGAAAAAATAGTAGACACGCTGAATGAGCGACGAACGACGTGAATGCGTTTCGTTCTGAAATTCCCAATTCTGCGTTGCGGGTACGTTGCAGTCACATCACAGTTAATACATAAAAAGCGCGACAATTGAATTACCGATGAAAATATAGTATTATTCGTACTATATTAACTAGACGACCTCCGTGGTCGAGTGGTTTGTACGTTGGTTTTCAAGGTGTCGCCGTCTCTGAGGTCCCGGGTTCGATTCCCAGCTGGGTCAATTTAGAAAAACTAACTTTTCTATATTGGCTCAGGTCTGGGTGTGTGTTTACCACTGTTGTCTCTGATTTCCATAACACAAGTGTTTAGCTACTTACTTTGGGATCGGAGCAATGTTTGTGATGTTGTCTAATATATATTTATTTATTATATATTTTTTCTATAACGTATAGTACAATTGACTGAAATATAGTACGACACTATACAATATAGTACGCGTGGCAACCCTAATCGTGAACCACGTGATCTCCATACAAACGGCGATAACGTTTCGCAGCCCAACCCTTCACCTAGACTTTATATATTGTTGTGATGCTTAAGAACTAGGTCTGTACGTTTTGATGGTCCATCCCATGGTAACAATTAAAGGTTGTATTACAAGCAATGTATAGGAATTTGACGAAATAAAATAAACAACTAAATAATTTTAAATGTTGATATAGTTTGCCAGACAATTATAAGAAAGTTGTGACAATCTGTGGAATCTTTGATTGTCATAAAAATCACACAGATTAAATGGCGCTAGGACGCTACGAACTGGCGACAACAATAGTGACTTAGAGTGGGGCGAACATCGTCCGCTTATGGCGATTGTTTTTATGTAAAGGCCTACTGGCATTCTCTGCGGAAGAATTCACAGGTGAAAGCTAACTGTTTTAAAAAAGTAACCTAATAAAAACGTGGTAAAAAAAAAATTTAACCTTCACTTAACTGCTATTTGCAGATATCGTCAGGACCACGGTTTTAACTACTGTGAGAGAGAGTGAAGGAATCGATGATTTTCATAACAGAATCCGAAGGTTTGGTGCCCGAAGCCCTGGTGTGAGAACTCTCAGCCCAGATGAAATAGAAGATGTTAAAGGTTGTGTATTAAAATAATGGGTGCAAAAAGACTTAACGAAGCCGAGACCTATGAATTCTACCCGTCGTCAGGATAATTTTTGCCTCTTATTACCTTTTTTTTTTGGGAAATCAATTATTTAAGGTCAAAGTAAAAAAATATTCCAAGATTTTTATAAAAACAAATTAACTTTAGGTATTTCTTAATTTTTGTTCAAAGAAATATTATCAAGGTTTTACTTATGCGCATTTTTACATTTTTTAAAACCTCTTAATTGAAAAAATTATATATTTTTTGTATATAATTTGTTTGTTAGTAAAATAGGAACAGTTATTAATCATTATTAACGCACCACTGGTGAAAGAAGAAGTCATATGAGTAACCTCTATTTCATTCTACTATCTAATCTTCAACATCCAATAGGTCCCTATGACGCTCGAGTAAATCCCCACTTAGCATCGTGGCTTCCCTACTATACTATAAGTAAATGATTTCGTTTAGGTATGTACTTTGCTGCTGCACTGCACCACCATCTTGCTTGGCTGACGTAAATTTCGTGCATGTACTCGTAGCCTAAATTGTTTACTGTAAATGAACATAATATGGTAGCACTTATAAATAAACAATTAAATATTGTCAGTCACTGCATAAGATACCAAGCAATCAAGTTATACAAGGTGTTACAAAAATACCCCTAATGCCGAATATGGTATATAGGGACCATCAAAGTGATCATCTTTTACTAAGGGACCAACTCTGAAATCACGAAAAAAAAATCAGCTGTTTCATACAAAAATTGAAATCGAAAATATCAAAATGTATGAAACAGCTGATTTTTTTTTCACGATTTCAGAGTTGGTCCCATAGTAAAAGTTGTTCAGTTTGATGGTCCCTGTATACCATATTCGGCATTAGGGGTATTTTTGTAACACCTTGTATAATGCCTTGCCAGTGGAGTTAAAAACTATTTATAATTTAAACAAATTTAGAGATAAGCTGAAGTCTTTCTTACTGAAAAAATTTTACTATTCCACTGATGAGTATTTAAATGATAGGAATAAGTGAATTTGATTTTGTTACTTTTGTGATTATTTGAAATTGATTTATTAATTAACATTAATTTAATTTTATTAATAATTTCCAATACAATGTATTGTTTGTGAATAAATTACTTACTTACTTACTATAAACTGTGTTGTTTTACAGGTGCACTTAAGGAACTTCTAGCTGGTCACCAGGTAGATAGCTTAGATTGGACAACCGGGTTAGAAACGATGACAAATGTCGACGACGACACCAATACATTCGAGATGTCCACCAAAGACTTTTTCACTGGTCTCACAAAAATAACAGATTCTGAAGACCTTACTAAATTTTACGAGGATCTAGTGGAGGAAATATTAGATAATGCTAAAAAACAAGGGCAATTGACTACTACAAATGTTAGGAAGACTGAAACAAATACAGTATTTGGAATCCAAACTGAAAAAGTCTCATTTAATGCAGAAAAGTCACATAATTTGAATAATAAAATTAACGGATTGTTTACAAGGAATCAAAATTTACGGAAACGCAATGGTTCAAAAAAGCCTAACTACCCTTACAAAAAAGAATTACAATATCGCAATATAAATGATTTTCCAAGTTGGGTAAAGAATTTCCCCGACATAGTTCCGGATGCGCCCAAAAGAACTCCGACACCTGAAAATGTGAAATTGACTTTTGAATTAACAAAAGAAGAAGAAATCGATTTTGCATCTCAAACGCCTATTAAAGAAATCTCAAAAAATTCTACAATCGATATCGAAAAAGAATATGAGGCAAACGAAGATTTGGAAACGAATAGCAACGACGCGAATAGAAACGAAAAAGAGAAAGGTGGAGAAACCGCGGATATGGTGAACATGATGGACGATAGAATTAGGCTTAGATTGGGAGATAAAAAGAGAGACTCATCGACATCGGAAAAACCGATGACAACCGATACGACAGACACGACGACAGAGACGATGGCAGAGACGATGGCAGAGACGACGACAGACGCGACGAAAGAGACGATGGCAGAGACGACGACAGACGCGACGAAAGAGACGATGGCAGAGACGACGACAGACACGACGAAAGCGACGACGACAGGCACGACGAAAGCGACGACGACAAAGACGACGACAGAGGCGACGACAGAAACGACGACAGAGCCGACGACAGAGACGACGACAGAGACGACGCCAGCCACGATGGATGATCAATTTACTATGACTACTCCTCCAACCACAACGAAGCGTACAAGAAAATCAACTATGCCAATGGCCGATCCCCACTACTATCCTTATCCGTACTCCACCCGAAAATATCCAGAAAAAACAACGACAAACACAACAACGGTGTGGCGAACCAGACGACGTAAAACCACAACACCTCCAACTACCACAACTGCACCGCCGCAGTTTGACGTAGAGGCATTGGTGTCGCTTGTCGCCAATCTAACGGCCAACTTCGAGGGCAATATCAGCAATGTGTTTAACAAAACGTTACAGAAGTACAATATACCGACATGCCCTTCGTTGCAAATTACCGAACCACCTATATACTACGACCTGACCAACGCCACGGTTGTTGCAAAGGTAACTAGCACACTGAGCTGAGTGAGCTCTAGACCTTGCTTTAGCCTATCTCCGCCATTTTGTTGAATTTTAATTTCTTGATGGGTCTGGGTGTTATTATGTATATGTATATATTAAAAGCACCCATATAACAAGCTTTGCCTAGTTTTGGGATAGATGGCGCTGTGTGAAATTGTCCAAGTATATATTTTTTTAATTTAAAATTTCGTAAAACTGGCTTGACAAAAAAATCTATACGAGGTGTTACAAAAATACCCCTAATGGTATATAGGGACCATCAAACTGAACAACTTTTACTGTGGGACCAACTCTGAAATCGCGAAAAAAAAATCAGCTGTTTCATATATTTTGATATTTCCGATTTTAATTTTTGTATGAAACAGCTGATTTTTTGTTCTCTAGAAAGCAGAATAATTAAAAAAAGCAAGCTAAAATTGGAACGAACAAACTTTTTTACATTCAAATCGACACCTCAAGAGATGCCGTATTGAAATGACACTTCAAATCGACGCGTCGAAACGGCCGTCGGTTTCAAAATATTTACGCGGTACCATTTATCTGTCTAAAACAGCGTTTCATTCGTTCTTTCGCCGTCGGCGTCGATTTGACAATCGACGCGTCGGTTTGGGACATTGCGCGGTACGAAATCACCGTCGGCTGTCAAAATGAAGTCGACGCCGATGCCGACGGCACTTACGCGGTAGGCCTACTGGTCCCAAAATTTTACGAGAATCGGTTGAGAAATACGACCTGTAGAGGAGAACAGACGGACAGACATACAAAAGCATTTTTATATGGTGGAATAAAGAAACTTAGATACATACATGAACCCTGAACATTACACTCTCTGTTTTTGGGCAGCCGTGTAATAAAAAGAGGGGGAAGCATTGTGTATCTCTGTGTGTCTGTCTGTGGCATCATAGCTCCTAAACGAATGGATCGATTTTGATGCGGTGTTTTAAATAAGGAAGTAAGGAAACAGAAAAAGAAATAAAGCAAGGCCAGAAGAAAATTATTTTTTCAAAATAAGTACCTACAAACTTACCGATGTATTAATATATATATATCATACGACTACGGTTATCCTTTTTATTGAATTTTGGACTCCAATATTTTAGAGCGCGATAAGGAAGAAAAAACCTATTTCGTATAATATGGCGTTACAGTATGACCACGAGGACCATACTGGTATGACAAACTAGTATGACCACGAGGAAACGGGGGGTTTTTATACTTTTAACCGACTTCAAAAAAAGGAAGAGGTTTCAAGTCGATGTTTATTTTGAATTATTTATTTTTCATGATGGCAGTGCTTCGTGTGCGGTTTGCATGCAGAAGGAATGCCTGAGGATACGTTTTGCAATGATGCTTTCGCCACTGACTTCATCCCCCTCGTGCCGATCGACCCCCTGGCTATAGGGCACCTCGTGGATTTCAGAAAGTACTGCCGCTATTTAGACGTGTACGTATAGACACAATTATAAATCAGCCGAAATATAATTAATTGCAATCTTTGTTATCGCTTCGCTGTCAAAATCTATTTTATAAAGACTTATGTCAACCCTGTACATATTTGAATGAAGATTTGCTGATATTACTTTGGATAGGCCCTCGGCACAAAAAGAAAAGAGGACAGAAGTCAAGATTAATACTACGCGCGCTCGAGCCACGCACACATAGACAGCTCCCACCGACTGACGATACTGAGTCACACACGCAACAGTAACCTCCCTTACTTTATATTTAAATTACCTACAGCCTACAGGGTTGCCAGGTCCAAAAACACAAAAGCCGGACTCGGCGCTTAATTTGGCCGGACATTTTACCCTAAAAGCCGGACTTTTTAAATCCGGACATATGTTCTAAAAGTGGGACAATATTTTATTACCGCTTTACAAACAGCGGTCAGTCAGCGGGGAGTCGTGTCGTAGCATTACTTGCGACTCGCGCAGCAGCCACAAAAAAGCCTAACAAAAGCCGGACAGGCCGGACGCAGTCAAATTTGGCCGAACAAGAGGCCAAAAAGCCAAACATGTCCGGCTACCTAATTGAGTTATACCTAATTGAGTTTCTGACCTATTTGAAATCCATTGTTAATGTAATAAAATAGGTTAATAAAACTAATGGTCATAGGTTACATAGAAATGAGATCAAAACAAGTAATAATGTTGCTTTAAAAACTATATTTTGACATACTTAAGTATAATTTATTAAGCAAGCAAACTATTATATTGGTGATAAATCAGCAAAATAGAAAATCAATCTATAATTTTATTAATAAGTTGTTTTCAACTTACGTTTCATCCCCTTTGCAAAAAAATTTTTTTTTTTAAATTATAAGCAGCACAATATACTTAGGTAGTTTATTATTGCAATTTGCCATCGTAAGTACTTTTTCAACATAACATTAAATAACTCACGAAACCGTTGCACCGTTCGTTAGTCACTGCGGCGCATTCACGACTGTAGTAGACCGAGAGTGGACCGAGATCCGAGGCGCGTAGGTATGACTCGCATTCCGACCATTTTATTTGTATGAAGACAAAATACTGATAGATTATTTTACTGTGGTCATGCACTTGAATTCGTTTGAGATTCCGGTTATTCCGTGTCGGTGAGAGGTGTCTATAATGTGTGCGTTGATCGAGCACACCTAGGAGTACTAAGCTTGATAGAAGTCTCTCTCTATCTCTCTATGTCTTGCCCTCGGGCACCTTTTTCTCAATTCTTTAAGGTTCCTTCATAGAATACCATAATAGAACGTTTCTATAACTCATAACTAAACACAAAATTCTTAATTCAATTTAGTCAAATTAGAGGTGATAGGTATGAATAAGCACACAACAAATCTATTCTATGCACACAGGTGAACATAAGATAACTTTTTCTCGTATAAAATAGGAGAACATAGTGAATGAATTTATTCCAAAATCTTGAACTAGTTAATAAACCGATGCTGTCACATTTACTTGCTGAAAGGAAGACAAAGACAGCATCCATTTTAAAGATTTTCGGGTTAAGTTTTCCTTGGTAATGATGATGAACCTGTCATTCCAGCCACAATTATTACGAGAATGTTACGGAGCCCCGTTCTGTATACGGGCGCTTCACCGGCGGATGTTCAGTCCGATGGATCGACTTAAGCGGCATCTACACGCAGCGTGCTTGCCGCAACAGGCGTCGCGCGATGACCGGCAACCACTTCGCCAGCAAGCGGATGGCTAAATTAGAAATGGCGCTGAATGTAAGTGATCATCACAGTTCGAGGTAGGTAGTATAGTTATACAAGGTGTTACAAAATACCCCTAATGACGAATATGGGATATAGGGACCATCAAACTGAAGAACTTTTATTATGGGGCCAACTCTGAAATCGAGAAAAAAATCAGCTGTTTGTTGGTCCCATAGTAAAAGTTGTTCAGTTTGATGGTCCCTATATACCATATTCGGCATTAGGGGTATTTTTGTAACACGTTGTATAGGAACCATCAATCTGAACAACTTTTACTATGGGACCAACTCTGAAATCGCGAAAAAAAATCAGCTGTTTCATACATTTTGATATTTTCGATTTTAAGTTTTGTATGAAACAGATGATTTTTTTCACGATTTCAGAGTTGGTCCCATAGTAAAAGTTGTTCAGTTTGATGGTCCCTATCTACCATATTCGGCATTAGGGGTATTTTTGTAACACCTTATATAATAGCACGGCGAATTGTGACCGCTTGGTGACATGGAGGAGACACGGTAAGAGGGGGTATGTCCGTGCAGCAGCTCGTAAATATGGAACAGGGAGGGATGGGGAGGATCTATTCTAAAAAGGCTTACCTACTTACAAAGTTAACATTTATTATCAGCTAATCACAGCCTACAAATTAACTATCCTTACAGTACTTACATACACTTCAGGGATTTTATTTTATCTTTCTAGGAATTAGACAACGGCTGCATGGTCAGTCCCATGGCATCCCTAGTCCCTCTATCTAGGGGAATATCGCTATTCGCACGGTTCCATGCCTGCGTATGTACGGGTAGCTGGTGCAATATAACCACAGTAAACCAGCCATGGGTGATGTACATAGCCATGTTGGTGTGTTGGACCATAAAGACCTCTGTGAAAGGACGAGTGGGCGAGTATTGGTTCCATACGATTTGAAAGTGGTCTTGGTTCTTTTTATAGAATTTTTACAGTTTTTTTTATAATTTTTTACTTATTGCTTTTTGTATGTGCTTTTGCATGTTTTAATTGAAGTGTGATCGTCAATAAATTGTATCTACAAGTAATTTACTGTTATTTCTATTCTATTGCGTTTATTTTACGCGCGTTTTTTTTCTCGATAGATGTTCATGCAGTAAGGATGTGTATTAATAACTTTGATTCAAGTTTATTCTGTATCTTTAAAAAGTTTAAGAAAAAAATCATAGATTCTTAACTTTTTTGTTTGACTTTATAAGTAATTACAAAGAACTCTGTATATAAAGTCAATTCTTAAGGAAATCTCTTGTCCGAAAAGTACCTATTGAATTTGTTAAGCAAATTTAAATATGCAAATGACTTTCTCAAGTTTTTATTTTGAAATCGGCAACTTCTTACTAAATAACAAAAGAAAATCGTTTTACCTTTAGCTATTTGGTCAAAGGAAATTCGTTCGTATTTACCTTAAAATTTTACTCCAAGACTTAGAGTTTGTAATTGAGTGGTCTCTGTATTAAATTCCATTTCGTAATAACTTTTTAACGTTTTACTTTTAAATTTTAACATTACATACCCTATTTTTAAAATTTTGAGATTTTAGCATTCACAATGCTATTTTTATATAATACTAGAAAAAATACGACTCGCACCAGATCATGTTCTCGGACGGTAGCTCAGCGGTCAGACCATTGGACCGGATATCCAAAGGTTGCGGGTTCGATTCCCGTCCGAGAACATGATCTGGTGCGAGTCGTATTTTTTCTAGTATATTATTACAATTTAGTATTACACATACCCTTTATTAAAATTTTACGTTTGAATAAAATACAATATTTTTATCAGCTATTTATTTAACTGACAGATTATAAGCTTGCAGCATAAGAGTGGGATATATAAGAAATTCGATGATGCCACTAGTGACTCGGTAGCTCAGCGGTCAGAGCATTGGACCGGATATCCAAAGGTCGCGGGTTTGATTCCCGTCCAATAATATGATCTGGTGCGAGTCGGTTTTTTTCTAGCATATTATTTAGTTTTGTATAAAAATAGCATTGTGAATGCTAAAATCTCAACATTTAAAAATTAATTACAAATAATTAATAAATGCCAATAATCTAAGGATGAGCATGTATTAGGCATTATACTATATCGATTTTAAAGTAAAAATTATAATTAAGTTCATTTACATACATAATTCTATTTAAGTTTAATCTAATTAATTTGATGCTTGCTGTTTAGTTGGGAATGCTGTCAATACTTATAATTATTAAGTTCATAAGTTAAAAACCACTTTTAAACTTAATCTCAGATTGTATTGTAAACATACGACGGAAGTTCGTGGTCGAGTGGCTTTGTACACCGGTTTTCAAGGTGTCGCCATCTCTGAGGTCCCGGTTTCGATCCCCGGTTGGGACAATTTAGAAAATGAACTTTTCCATATTGGCTCAGGTTTGGGTGTTTGTGATACCACCGTTGTCTCTGATTCCCATAACAAAAGTGCTTTAGCTAGTTACTTTGGAATCGGAGCAATGTATGTGATGTTGTCAAATATTTATTTATTTATAATGTTAGTGTTGTTTATAAAAAAAAGATCGTTAAAATCGAGGATGCTCAGCACCTGTTGGTGGAATGTTCCCGGAATCGAATACTGCGAGAAAACTTAGTTGCGAAACTGAAAATCAACAAACTTGATATTGGTGTGTTCCTGAGTATTCTTGCCGACCCCTGCCTAGCTAGCATGACCACCGAAATATGATATAGCGATTTATCATGTTCAACTGTCAAAAGACAATGGATTTTGACAGTTGAGTGTCGATAAAACGCTACATCACGCGGTATATATCATGTTTCGTCGGTCATGCTAGGGGGCAGGTCTGAAGAAGCATTGTTGATTTACAGTTTCGCAGCTCAAAGTATTAAAGTAAGATTAGAAATAAGTAATTAGATAGAACACATGTTAGTCACGATGTGGCTGGCATGTACAATGTACAAAAGCCCCTTTAAATAAATAAAGAGAAAACATAATAAACATAACAAGATGAACAAGATGTTATTTTTAAACACTCCCGTTTATTTTTTATTTGTGAAACTGTTTACAATGGAACTGGGTGTTAAGTAACAAAACAAAATGCTACTTTAGGTACATTTAATAAACATTTGCAATTTAAATGGTGTGAACACTTATCTGGATCAATCAATTTGGAATAAAAAATTCAATATTAAAATGTAACAACAATAAAAGGGAAATATACATTTTTAAAAATATTTTCGATAAGAGTTATGATCGTTCAAACATGTTAATAATAATAAAATTAGTATCAGTGTTATTCGTGTTACATGGTAAGTACTTTTTTATTAACATAATGTTTATTAGAAATGAAACACTTTTTATGGTCTTATTCCCGTTGTCCCCTACTTTAGTCCCTCACTGGGGGACATTGGGAAAAAGAAAAAAGTATGTAAAAAACCTTTTTCCCGATATCCCCCACTAGGGGACAAGAGTGGAGGACAACAGAAATATACCTTTTTAAGGATTACAGCGCGTATATTATTTATTCGGGTGTGTGGCCTGAACACGGCGGTCTCTGGAAAGGTGTCGAAACGTCGGGAAATGAAATAACAAATAAATTCAAACTAAATAATTCTAAAGTAACATCTAAATTAACAATATACGCGCTGTAATACGTCAAAAGTGCTTTATTTCCAATGAACTGTACGCGCAGAAGTCTTAGAACTGTGGCTCATTCTTCTAAAAACACGTTTTTATCTAATTCAAAAATATTTTTTGTTAAAATAAAAAATTGCCCTGTGTCTCTCACTCAATTTGTAACGTATTTCATATTTTAACATATGCAAAGAGTGTTCAAGTTTTGAACTGAAGCAAACTTTTGTACCCTTACTGGGAATTTGTCAAAAACATGGCAAATGGGAATGTACTATTTACATAATCATATTGTCATGAAATAAATAACCATTATGTTTTGCAATATCAACTGAAAAAAGAAATGGCTGTGTGGTTTTTTTAATATTTTCAAAATTGTACTTCGTATAACAGGCTCCTTTGCTGGCTTCATTGAAAAGGTATACAATTTGACCTGTGGCAAAGACGAATCTTTCATATCTGTGGTCTACGAGGGAATGGCGAGGATTGAAACCTACCCTTGGATGGGGTACCTCATTTACCCCACAAGTAAGTTACGATCAAATATTTGCAGAGCAAAGTTTTAAAGTATTTTTTGCTAGGTTTGAGTAACGGATGGAATGGTGAAAAATATTAGCTCGAGCTCCTCTGTGCTTCGGAGGGCACGATAGTCCTACTAGGTATTTTTTCTATTGATAGTACTAGGTAATCCCTAATGTCATGCCATGGAACGTTGTCGTTAGTGGGTGGATCCACCGGGTCCACGGGTAAACAGTGGGCACGATAGCCGTTCTTCCTGGCTGCATTTGCAGTCGTTGACACTTGACCGCGTGGTGGATAATGACCCTTCTTATCCATCTATAAGATAGGCATCAAAAGTTTTGATTATAGTATGTTAAAGAAAAATCGCTTGTTGAGCGAATTTCGCGTAGTGGATTTTTGGCAGTGACCACGACGCATTGTGAGCGGTTTTTTCGCTCAATGAGCGATTCCGTCTTTGAGCCTCAACAACGCCCGAGCGGAAGCGTGCGACGGCCGGATAACAATGGAATATCTATTGTGTCTCATTTTCAAGGTGTTACAAAAATACCCCTAATGCCGAATATAGTATATAGGGACCATCAAACTGAACAACTTTTACTATGGGGCCAACTCTGAAATCGCGAAAAAAAAATCAGCTGTTTCATACATTTTGATATTTTTTATTTCAATTTTTGTATGAAACAGCTGATTTTTTTTTCGCTATTTCAGAGTTGGTCCCATAGTAAAAGTTGTTCAGTTTGATGGTCCCCATATATATCATATTCGGCATTAGGGGTATTTTTGTAACACCTTGTATACACGTAGTGATTAATAAATGCATGAAATTAATTTTGTCAATAACTTGAAGTACGTTAAAGACCAAAGTTCTTTCAGTATTATTTAAAGTATGAATTTCATAGTAAGACCATTTAAAAAAATATTTTTCATCAAGACAAAACATGTTCAAACATGACAAATTGATGATAAAACCGATTTTATTGATATTTAAATAGCGGAGCAATTTATCAAAACTTTTCATAACGAATAATACAGATTAAATAAATATTAACATGTAGGGTTGTCATGACTTTTGCGGACCAATACGGGACATCAAAAGTAGGGGGACAGCGCCCCCCCCAAAATGAAAAAAGTCGTAAAGAGTTCTTATCTTAAATAGTTTTAACCGCGTCTGTGGTCTAGTGGTTCGTCCACCCCTGCGTCAGGGGTCCCGGGTTCGATTCCCAGGAGGGGGGTACATTTGTACTCGGTTTGGTTGGTGGTAGGGCTTATTTATTAGCTACCACCATCTTCCCTAAGTCTGACGCCATAACAACAATTTAAAAATTATTGTGTTCCGGCAGTTAGAGGTAAGATAGTCAGTTCCTCAGTGGGGAGGATTCCGGGTGTAGTGAGCTTCCTTAACATCAGGTAAGGTGAAGGCCAAGCTCTAACCCGTAGTGAATAAAAATAAAAGTTTAGGTTAGAACTGCGACCAAAAACACGCGCGAGCCGAACGAGCGGAACAAGAGTGCTGCGGAAGTGGCCGGCGAAGCGCCAGAAACGACGTTTTTGTCTGCTAATATGCGGCCATAAACCAATATCGAATCTATATAGATTCAATGGTCTCTCCACATTTGTAAATTTCGAAAAAACGGGAAAAATACGGGACGCATAGCAATACGGGACGCGATGGTCAAATACGGTGACAGTCCCGTATATACGGGACGTATGGCAACCCTAAACATGGTGGACGATATATTGCCTCGGCGTCCACGTATGCAGTCTTTAATCAAATTAAATTTTGTTGTCAATTAGGCAGTTGACATAAATCCCTGATTTAATTTTATATTATATTTCATTCACTCTTATTTGATCTCTGAAAATTACGTTTCTTCATGTAAATACAATGAAAAATTATATTTTCAGAGGTAAAATAATTGTGAACGAATTATAGTACTTACTTAGTTTTTCTTCAACCTCAAAAAGCACACAGAAGAGTGATAACTTAATAGAATTGATTTTGTTTTGACATGCATTTTGGACTTCGAAAAATAACATGTTTCCCATACCGAAAGTGGCGCCCTCAGAGGTTTTTATTTAATAAGTTGTTCTTCTTCTTCTTTTTTTTGTTTTGGCAATCTACTTTCCTCTTGGAAGTAATATTAAAAATTAAAATTGAGTCGTAACCAACCTTGGCGGCCGGCGCATCAACTGTTCCTCTCGGTCGCTCGCAATTGACAAACGAGTTACGATGCATGCACCGAAACTTTATGAGCAATTTTTCGGTATTGTACTGCCTGTCTAGTGTAGTATACACATATAAGTCTTTGCCATAGTCTAGTATTTTTAGAAGGTGTCACTACATTCCCTCATACTTATTTGTAGAGGTAGATAGCAAATATGTTGAAAACAGCCGCTTTAGTAATTTTGACATACTTTTAGGAATGACTACGAGGGAATGTAATGATACCTTCTAAAAATGATAGACTATGGGTCTTAAAAACTCTACCTTAAGTTATCATAATTACAATATTAAATGAAATTCACCGCGGCGCCACTTTCAGTTTCGGTACTGCCTTAAGAATAATTTCTTGCAACACTAGTCGTCTCCACATCTCTATTCCAAATCAATTTGATGTCATTCGAAGCTCTTTTTATTTTGAAACTTATTTTATTACTTGCAGAGAAAAAGCGATACACGACGTCTCTCGTGCTGGTCACCAAACAGGTGGCGCTGGGCACTGCCACGGAGATTGATAAAATGCCCAAAGCCGACTTCAGGTCATAAACTGATCCCATTATCCTTCGTCACTTATTTATGTTGAGGACTGTTCAGTGATATTCAGCGAAAAGGGAAGTATTTCCGCCGAGCTAGGTATCTGTGTTTGGGTCCGCGGTCCTATTGAATTTTCGAATTTGTATTTATGCGAAGAAAACTTCGATATTGTGAGTCAGGTCTCCATACATTTTTGTAGTGCGACGTCACGTCTGTGTAATGTTTACATATTATATGTCTACTTCTCGCTGATCCTACATTTCTTCGTCATTCATCGATTGCTTATGTAGCGGTATAATAGTGCTGCTACACTATTTATTTTAAATTTACTACTTATTGTTTTATTGCGCTGTGATCAGGGCCCGTGCCAAAGCTGTATTTGGCCACAATTGCTCGGGGCCCTCGGTCCCGATCCGTGACTACAATTACCACCCCGACTACGAAACCACCACTTACAGCGCGCTGGCCATGGTCCAACTGGAGACTGACTACAGCACTGTAGGTAAGTCAGACGCGGCTCGAGCTCGGGCGCTGTTCAACAACTTCTCAAGGCCCTCGGTCCCGGTCCGTAACTACAGCTACCACCCCCACTACGGGAGTAGCTCTTACAGCGCGCTGGTCATGGTCCAACTGGAGACTGGCTACAGCCCTGTTGGTAAGTCATACGCGGCTCGAGCTCGGGCGCTGTTCAACAACTTCTCGGGGCCCTCGGTCCGGGTCCGTAACTACAGCTACCACCCTGACGACGAGAACAGTTCGTACAGCGCGCTGGTCATGGTCCAACTGGAGACTGGCTACAGCCCTGTTGGTAAGTCATACGCGGCTCGAGCTCGGGCGCTGTTCAACAACTTCTCGGGGCCGTCGGTCCGGGTCCATAACTACAGCTACCACCCTGACTACGAGAACAGCTCGTACAGCGCGCTGGTCATGGTCCAACTGGAGACCAACTACAGCACTGACGGTAAATCAGATACTGCTTGAATATCTTTTGACTTCTGCTTCGTAATTATTAGATAGCTACCATCTTCATTATTATACTATTAGATGCTATCATCTGGATTTTGTTTTCCATAAATTGTAAAATCTATGACTTAACATTTTCATTATGTTTGACTCTTTTGATAAACGCTTATGGTTAACAAATCTTTGAACCATGTATTCTTTGTACAAGTATAGTCCAATATTAAGAGCAATAAAGTTAGATTATTGTTGTTTTCAGATCTACAACCGATATGTCCACCACCGAAGTTTTTCATCGAGCCTCAGTTTTTTGCCATGACGTTATCAAACAGTGAGCGATGACATTCAAGAAATATTTAATTTTATATTACTTTTTTTTATAGACTGATTATTTCGATCGTCTTTGCTCTTGCTTTTTCACGATTTGTGTGATGATGAAAGGTGGTAAATGAAAGATTAGAATGCGTTAGATGGAAAGTTGTTGAAGTTATATTACAAAGAAATTGACTTGTTTGAGTGTCACCGCTACCTTTGAATGGTGTGAATCAAGCGTCTGTGCTTTATTTTTTTTATTTCCTACAGCCAAAAGCTTTATCGTCATCACCTCTTTGGGTCCATATCTGGACATAGGCCTCCCCCAAATTCTTCCATCGGTTTTGCGTCTTCGTCATCCAGTTGTCACCTGCTTGTCCTTTTATAACGTCAGCCCATCGTTATGGAGGGCGGCCTCGTGGTCTTTTGTTTGCCCATGAGTTCAAAGACCCTTCTCGCTCATCGTCTTTCGCATCTATGCGAGCTACATGACCCACCCAAGTCCACTTACGCGTCGCAGTTACTTGCACCACATCTCTCACCCCGGTATTTCACCGGATCTATTAATTCCTTTTCCTGTCGCGAAAAGTTACTCCTATCATAGCTCTTTCCATTGCCATTTGTGGGACTCTAGACTTTTCAGCTAATCGTTCTGTGAGAGACATGGTTTCTGAGCCATATGTGGCGACCGGCATGATGCTCTCTTCAAATACTTAAAGTCAAAAGTACAGTACTCTAAAGCCAAAAACTTTACACTTATTTTTTTTAATACTATGTACTTTTTCAGACTGCCAGAAACCAGTTGTAAAGTTATATGAAATGGAGTATGTCAATCCAGACGAATGTAAATCTTATTATAGAAGGTCTGGTGTAAGTTATTTTTCAAAAAGGATTCCTAAATTAATTGAACATTTTGGGAAGTTTTAAAATAAGTTTGCACAGCAGCATCAAATTCCATCCTTTCCAGAGACAGCAGCAGTGTTTTTTTAAGTGGAGTTCTTAAGTACCTATTTAAGAAAAAAATTCTGTGCTTAAAACATTGTTTTTTGAACAGTTAGACGTGGGTACTATTTGGCCTACCCACACCACGTGCGCCAGAGCTGTCAGCGGCGGGGAGTGTGTATGGAGGAGCGGGGCCGTGCTTGCGCTGCGGCAGGAGGGCCAGTGGCGACTGGTGAGCCCGTTGGTTATGACTCCAGAACTTTGTATATTAGATTTTTGTGGTGGCTACAGGTGTTGGCAACAAAATAAAATTTCATATTCACATTTTCAATCATTACCTTTTTCCTGAATTCTTCTCTGCTGCTGTCATCTCATCGTTTACTTCCAATGCCAAATAAGTTAGAAAAAGTATTTCTTTAAAAATTTGCCACTTACGCAGCGTTATTTCAGCTGTAATGTTGCCCCCAGCTTGGCTTCGGTATTTACGGGCCTGGTTGTGGGGCGCCTGCGCGGTTCCTGGACTACGGAGCTTCCCATCAGTGGGTCCGCAGGAGTATCCTCAACATCGGCAAGCCAGCTATATCCAGGATTGCGGATAATATGGTGGTGTTAAGGAGATGTAAGTTTATAACATTACGCACAGTGTTTATATTATGCGAATTTTAAAAAGGGAGACCTTGAAATTCGTCTATCTTCTATGATTAAAGATGTGATTAAAGTAGAGGATCGTCATGTAATCTCTCACTTTTAGTAATAAGCTATAATTAAGTAAATAGATAATTTGTTAAAAGACTTCTCTATCGCATTAAGTTGAAACCTGTAATGTTCGATATAGGTGGTATTAAATAAATGAATTAATCATTAAAAGCTGCTCAAGTAGGTCTGAACCACATGCATTTTAACGCAGCTCTATCCATCTCCTTCTTTTGCTCGGAAACATCGCCCTCAAGAGCTAGAATAGTGTTTTTATTCCAATTATGATACGTCCCACGAGGTTACACTAGTGAGAAGAAGCTTGTTATTGTTACAGCATTAGCAAGTGTGCAGAGGTATGGCCCCTGTGACTCAGAGGAGATGAAACATGAACTCTACACAGACCATACGTCCATATCATCTCCTGGAGTAACTCAAACGGTCAGGTACAATGTAAGTATAAAGTGTTTAAGCGCGTTCAAATGCCTCATTCTAACATCATCACCGGTGGGAAGATGTTGACGTTTTATACACGTTTACCTGTTGGAGATCGCAGTATTGGATCGTTCTCATCGGAAAATGCTACTGCCCATTTCCTGGTTCACGGAAGTGTTCTTAGATTTTACGTCACCCGAACTTTACCCGACCCGAAGTTACTAAATTCACGAGAATAACGTTCACGGATCTAAAGACCTTTAACATTAATTATACTTAACCATTATAATAGTCGAGCGGCTTGCATTACCCGTTTTCGGGGTATCACTATTATTCTGAGTTCCTGGGTTCGATCGCCGTTTGGGCCAATTTAGAAAACTAATTGTTTCTAAATATCTCAGATCTGGGTATTTGTCGCACCGTCGTTTCTTTGACTTGCATTGTCTCTGATGGAAATAACAGCAAAATATGAGCAATATTGCATGGCCATTCGTATGTACAACAAACTCCCATCTGAATTGACAAGTTTAACGCTATTTAAATTTAAAGATAAATTATTGACGAAAAATTATGACTGTGTTTCTGATTTTTGACACTTCAAAAATCAGAAACACAGTCATAATTCATAATCAATTAAGTAAATAATTATGTTCTGCGTTATTCAATTAATTCAATATTTGTGATACATGAGTGTTTTTTTAATGACTAAATTATTTTTCTTTGTCATTATATAAATATAATTATAATTATGACATAGCTGCAATTTGTAATTAATGATACTTGCCCTATGCTGTTTTTATTTGCTATCAAATAGCTATAAATAATATTTAATATTTCAAATATTTGCACGCTGTTTTCATATGGCAGCATGTTATGTTAAAGACCTTTGTTCTACCACATGTTTGCAAATAAACAATTGATTTGATTTGATTTATATTATGATATTGGCCGATTTGTATACTTATTTAGCTTACCTATACCTTTCTGATCCCCAGGTGACAATAATAGCCGGTATGGAGTATTCCTGCGTGGTGTTCAAGGCGCAGCAGAAAGGGAGTAAGAAACCAAAGCTGATGCTGCGGCGGTGGTGCGCGGGCGCCGCCGCCATGTGCCAGGACCTGCAGTTCATCGAAATTGAGTTCTACGTTGAAATACGGTTTAGGGGTAATGTTTTTGACTTGACTTAGCATGGAAGCACAGGCCTTCCTTATGGGTGGATAAGGGGGATGGGCCAAAAACCCGACCACGCAATGCAGATTGGTAGATGTTAACGACTGCAAATCAGCAAATGCACCAGGGGCCTACGGCTTAACGTGCCTTCCGAAGCACATGTTTTTTGTACCAGAAAAACATATCAATAGACTAATAAATAATATACTAGAAAAAATAGGACTCGCACCAGATCATGTTCTCGGACGGGAATGGCTATTGGTGAGATGGCGCTGGCTTGTAGCGTAAGAGTTGATATACTAGAAGAAATTCGACGTTCTCACCAGTGACTCGGTAGCTCAGCGGTCAGAGCATTGGACCGGATATCCAAAGGTCGCGAGTTCGATTCCCGTCCGAGAACATGATCTGGTGCGAGTCCTATTTTTTCTTATATATTATTTAGTATTATATAAAAATAGCATTGTGAATGCTTAAATCTCAAAAATTTCAAATATCAATAGACTTTTAGGGTCAATTCTTTATCTGTTTCAGATAAGCTAACATACGATATGGAGGCATATGGCCAAGAAGGGAAGGCCATAGACGTCCGTAGAGCCATGAAGTACATCAACGAGAATAAGAAACGCCCATAGAAAATAAGCAATAACAAAAAAGGAAGTGTCAAGTTCTAATGAGGATAAAACAGTGAAAATGTAACTTAACCCATTTTTTTTAAAACCTAGCGCAAGTTTAAAAAAAAACTCAAGACTGTCACTTTTGCGCCAACACGGCGACCTATTTTAGATAACCCATTAAGGCCTAACATAAACATTGAATAATAAAGTTGATAATTTGATAATGAGAACTTGTAAGTCGTTTATTTCATACTAGCGACCCGCCCCGGCTTCGCACGGGTAGTAGTGCATTTATGCCTACATGTTTTGTCTATCGTAGGATCGGAATCACTGCCTCCTCTCTAGCCACGACTGTGTCAACTGAGTAGTAGGTTTGTGATGATGATGAAGAATAAAATTATTTTTGTTAAGATAAATAATATATTAGAAAACATACTAGAAAAAATCGCTGAGGTGCAACGGGTGAGTCGATATTTTCTAGTATTTTTCCTAATTATTTATCTTAATATAAAAACAGCATTGTGAATGCAACAAATCTCAATTAAATATTATCTATTCCTTTCTAATACCAAAAACTTATACCAATTTGTTTTTGTTTATTACTATTTCCAACGAATACCAAATTTTAGAAATTTTAATGTAATTTTTAATAAATTTCAAATTTTTGGTATTCGTTGGGAGTAGAAATTTTATAACGGCAATAAACAAATACCATTGGTATTAGTTTTTGGTATTAAAAAGGAATAGATCAATTTAATAATGATTTATTTTATCAACTTGCTCATTAGTGGGTGATAGTATAACCCTTTCTTGAAACTACACAAAACAAATTATGCGACCTTGAAATACTCTAGAATTAAAATTATTAAACCTTCCAACAATTAAACACCAAAGAAAACAAATGCCAGTCGTGTCCCGACATCGGTTTGAGAAGCGCTTTTATTTATTTCGCGCGCGTTGATTTTTTTGCGACAACTCCTAAGATATTAATTTCTAAACTATGTAACCTTTGGTGAAAACCGCATGAAAATCCGTTTAGTAGTTTTTGAGTTTATCGCGAACAGACAGACAGAAGGACAGACAGACAGACGCGGCGAGGGGGTTTGTCTTATTATGTAATGATAGTGATTGTCATCCATATCCGTCCAGCCGTTTAGGCGTGAAGAGGTACCTAACACACGCGCACACAAACTTTCGCATAATAATTATAAATCAAATGAACCCATTTATTCATTCATATATTAGTAGAATTTTCCTTTCTCCAACACACCACAGAATATTGTTAATCGATAAAGGCGTTCGCCAAACTTCAACAGCTCTTGAAGTTGTGGAAATAAACGGTTTCCGAACGGCCCTTTGTCTCCAAGTTTCAAAATTGAAGTGATTTGAAAGAGGCGCGCCGCAAGAGGTTCGCGCTAGTTTCTGAACGGCGGCGCTGCTCAAACGAAGCCAACTACGCTCAGGGCTGGCACGTTCAAAATATAAATAAATCGAATAAGAAAATTTCAAGGCCAATAATAAAAGGTAACAAATATTATTATTCCTAAATGGGTTGCAACAACATACACAAACAGTGACTGTAGTTTATCAACTCTAATATTTTGCTGCGTTCAACATTTTATATTCGTCTTGTGCAGGTAACTCGCTAAAACCTTTTAATACAAACCTGCGAATAAGATGAAATAAAACTGTAACGGATTTACAAGTATCTTTTAGGTCATGGGTTTATATAAGTAATAATAGATAGTCTTCTGCGTTTAGTTGACTGGGATCACAAATAATGACGTTGAATTGTTAAATTACGATTTAACATAGGTACATGTTACAAGTATTTCAAGTCAACTCACATTTTATGTGACAATTATTATTCGGTCCCTTGGCTTAGAATTCAAACTTTAGATGTTAATTCCTCCGTGAGACATGTTAAGTTGTTGGTCTTGGCTGCATTTGCAATCGTTAACACCTACCTATCCACATTGGGCCCACATGGTGAGTTATAATTCATTCTCCTTATCCATCCCTACAAGATTGAGCTCGGTGGCGCAGTGGTATAGATATCGATTGCGGAGGTTAAGCAACTGTCGCAAGGGTCGGTCATGAGATGGGTGACCAAACTTGTATTATCTCGAGCTCTTCCGTGTTTGGGTAGGCTCATGAAGCCGTTGTTCCCGGCTGCATTTGTCGTTATCACGCACCAATCCGCATTGAGCCCGCGTGGTCGGCCCATCCGCCTTATCCACCCATAAGGAAGGCCTGTGCCCCACCAGTGGGGAAATTAAAAATGGCTGATTGTCATCCATCCCTACGGTACGCCAATAACGGAGACATTAGAATAGGCTGATGTTGTATCATAAACGTTTACTGACTTTTTTCAATACAGACAACCCTAAACGCAAATCATTAGCGTGCTTTCAGGCCGCTAGTTAACCTTCCACCGGTGCAGTAACGAGGCGGCAGTTTGTTGTTCTCGGACGTGAGTGTTTGGTGGGACAACTTTATTAATACATACACTAAGTGATATTAAAAGAGAACTACTTAAATGTCTGCTTCTTTTTTTTTCTGCGTAAATGTAGTGGGGCGTGCGGCAGAGTTGAGTAGCAACAAATACTCATGATTTGGGGTGGAATGACGCAGTGGGTTAGCGCATTCGCTTTGCGTTTGCAGAGGTTAAGCAACTTTTGCAAGAGTCGGTCATGAGATGGGTGTTCAAAAGTTTATTATTTCAAGCTCCTCCTTGCTTCAGAATGCGCAGAACTTGTCGTTGTGGTAACCCTCGGGGGAGGCCTACAGCTAACAGTGGGTGCCGTACGGCTAATATGATGATGGTGATTTTTTACTTTGAAGATTCGACATCAGCAATTTTTAATGTCCCCATTGCTGGGGCACAGGCCTTCCTTATGAGTGGATAAGCAGGATGGGCCATAACCCACCATTCAGGCCCAATGCGTATTTGTGGGTGTTAACGACTGCACATGCAGCCGGGACCAACGGCTTAACATGCCTTCCGAAGCACGGAGGAACTCGTGATAATAAGTTTTTGGTCAGCCATCCCATGACCGACCCTTGCGAAAGTTGCTTAACCTTTGCAATCGCAGGGCCAGGCGCTAAACCACTCCACCACAGAGCTCCTCGTGGTTTTCACAAACGAAGCAAAATTTCAAAGTTATGAATCATTATTACGTTAATTTTCCCATTCAATATGGATTCGACGATGCTCTCAATTAAAATCTGTTTTGTGATAAAATTGCCGAATTACGTACTTCTGAAATTTTAATATTACGTCGGACAGGAAGATAATCAACGAGACTGTCGTTCAGCTATGGTTTAGCATTATTTAATAACATAAAACATACGTACAGCCTTCATTTCCATTCAGCTATTTTTTTAAATTAACTAATAGTAATTGAAAAAAGCTCAATTTAAAAATATCCACTTCACATGCTTCCAAACTTTGTCCAGTTGAATGATAAAGGTTCCCGTCAAATGGACAAAAGTTCCCAACATTTGGTATATCGCAACTTTGTGGCAGACAAGCCGTCAGTCAATCCCTGATGCAAATTAAAATCGAACTAATTATTCATGGTACAATTTCACTTAAATCCTGTTATTGAAAATTGAGATTTTTCGCATTCACAATGTGAAATGTGTCTTGAGTGGTGCAGTGGTCAACATGCCGGTCAACAGCAAAATCCATCATGGGCATATCCTTTGCACTCACTCAGATCCTGACTGGTCATGGCTACCACAAAACTTATCTTCACCTTTTTAAAATCACAGCTGACGATCTAAGCCCATGTGATGGACAAACCAGTCAGGATCTACAACACCTGCTTGAACACGGTCCCATGCATGCAAGACAACGTCTGGACCATACTCTGCTGTGCCAAACCTCCTATAAAATACTCGATATAATTAAGAAGGAGTCTTCAGTAGACTCCTTCAACAAGCTCGTCTCTCACATTATCTCCACCCTTAAGCGTTATAACAATACCTAATTATGTATACATACATATTCTACACAACATATTATTATATATCCCTCATAATACATACATCCCTCATACAACATCAAATATCACATACTAAAAACACCAAAAATACCAAACCAAATAAATACAGTGTTAATATACAAATTAAACTTAAAAAAAATTATATACTCTCATTACACTTACATCATGTAAGAAGCAGGTATCAAATCGCCTCTTCTGTTACTCCTTCGTTCTGAAACAAAACAAACGGTGAAAATACCAAACAAAAATTAAACAAATAAGTATGATAAAAAAAACATGCCGGTCTACCACGCAAGGGTTCCGATTAACGGCCGGGCAGAAAATTATGATGAATTTTAATTTCTGTGTCGGATCTGGGTGTTACTATGTAGTATATCAGTTGTCTAGCACCCATATTACAAGCTTTGCTTAGTTTGGGGCTAGATGGCGCTGTGTGGAAGCGTCCAAGCATTTTTTTATTTTTTTTATATAATAGCTGTTTTATCTTTATTGATTGTTAAACATCTGGAAAGATGTTTCTTTCGAAAGTCGGGGGTATTTCCTCATATTGTTGAAATTATGCTGACTTGCAGCGAAGTAGTTTAAAAAAAAAATTAGATAACATCACAAACATTGCTCTGATCCCAAAGTAAGTAGCTAAAGCACTTGTGTTATGGAAGATAGAGACAACGGTGGAACTACAATACAAAAAATAATAACGAACATATCAAAATGTATGAAACAGTTCATTTTCGAGATTTCAGGGTTGGTCCCTGTTCAGTTAGCATTACGGGATTTTTAGTAACTGTATATGGCATAATTAATACAATTTGCATAGATTAATAATATTATTAGACTTATCTTGATTATAGCTACTAAAAAAAAACAAAGTATATTAGAAGACACTCACTGTCGAGTAAATATGCGCTGCCTGCAAAATTGCACATTGGCTACGGGTTCAATAAACCATTGGCCTATAATGAAGCCGTTATCCAGACAGTATCGTCAAAGCGTTTTATCAGAACTAACAGCGAGACTCTCGATAGGGCGGCGACACACTCAGCCCCACGCCCCACTAGAGAAAACGCTTTGTTCGCTGGCTGACACGTTCGCATTGTTTTAACATCCTGCTCACAACAAGGGCTCCTAACCGCTTTATTTTGTGTTTAGGTGCTTTGTGAGGTTGCCTTTCAAAAATGAATAAAATGTTGACTATTTTATATGAAGATAAATAATATTAGAAAAAATACTAGAAAAAATCGACTCAGACGGGACACGAACCCGTACCCTTGGAAATCCGGCCCAATGCACTGACCAATTATGCTACCGAGTCGCTAGTGGGAGCGGCGAAATTTTCTAGTACTTTTAACTTCTTCGCTGCAAGCCAGCGCAATTTCACCAATGTGAGGAAATACCCCACATATGAAAGAAACATCTTTCCAGATGTTTTGACAATCGATAAAGATGAAACAGCTATATAATTATTAAATTTAGATTTTTCGCATTCACAATGCTATTTTTATATTAAGATAAATAATATTAGAAATAATACTAGAAAAAATCGATTTTTTTTAATAAATATTTTATATGAATCAAAAATTTTGCAACTTTACAAAGGTATTTCTTTGTGTTAATTGTGCTGGTGAAATGTTGGATTAGAAGTGTTTCACTCAATTCAAAACAAATGCCAATTACATTTTTTCATAAAAAACTGTAAAAAGAATTAACTTTTATTTGGTTTGGTAATTTGGATTTTTTATTTAATAGAACCCTAGACAAATACTGTCTTAATCTGAATAATATCACAGGAAAAGTTATATTTGCTCAAATTGAAAATCATTTTTGTATAATACTAAATAATATACTAGAAAAAATTGAATTCACACCAGATCATGTTTTCGGACGGTAATGACCGCTGAGCTACCGAGTCACTTAGTACACTAAGTGACTCGGTAGCTCAGCGGTCAGAGCATTGCACCGGATATCCAAAGGTCGCGGGTTCGATTCCCGTCCGAGAACATGATCTGGTGCGACTCCTATTTTTTCTAGTATATTATTTAGTATTATATAAAAATAGCATTGTGAATGCTTAAATCTCAAAATTAAAAAAAAAATCATTTTTGTATTACGTTTGTATGGGAAGTACTGTTCGCCGGACTCTTAAGGGGTGAACATTGACTCGCGAGGTCTTCAGCTCACAGAGCCACTAGTTAGTATTATAGTTTAGTACCAGGGTATTATAAATTGAAGAGTCTCGTTGCTATCGTATGTATTCGTAGCTTGATCATATTTAACCGAGAGCCCAGGACCGCTGCCAGTCAAGGCAAAACTAAGTACTGTGTACATAATAATTTGATTTCATCAGAAAAAAGTGACATTTATCGGAGTTACTTCTTTTTTGTCAGATATTTCATTATAAACTTTTAGATTTGCAAATAAATAAGTTGGTAAGGTTATGTTAGGTTAGAACTGATGAAACTCACAAACGCGTGTGCGCTATGTCTATAATTGATCAATAAATCTCTATAATCTCTATTGATAATCTCAATAAATCTCTATTGATCTATCATTTGTAACCAACAATTGTGTGATGGACAATAAATACATTTTATTATTAATATTATAAGTATAAAGTATCCCAATATCTGAAGTGTCTTTAGTATCACTAACTTCAATAATCTTACACGAAAATTATAAATTATACTTTTTGTTAAATTATAAGCCACAGAACAGTTAATTACTTTGAAAGTAAAGCTAACAAAAACAAGTGGACACTGAATCCCAACTCAGTCGTGGAAATTGAACTTTCTGTGCTTTTGTTTGCTTTACTAAAATGTTAACAAACAGATTATTTTGCTGACGCTACTTATACAAATAACGAGGATACGGAATTCTGTATGGAGATACTGGCCCTCTCAATAAGCGTATTCGAGTAAAATCATAATACATAGTGGGAGCGGCGTAGGCACAGACCATAAGCGGAGGCGATTTCGTGTATTGTCAACGACACCCCTGGACGATACCACTGAGGTGTCGCTTACAATATTTTTTTGGTAACCACACCACCGTAGTGAAGTTCTAATACTAAACTTAATCAATATCAATTAATTATCGTTCGTATGATCACGACATAACATTTTACACATCACTAGTCGGCAGAGGCGTTCATCCAGTGGTGTTGTTGAGAATGATGGGCGATGTCAATAAAAAGCTAGCTAGCTTGGTGTCTGGCAGAGTAGATTAGCACTAAATCAGCCTTCACAATTAAGAATGTTGTAAAAAGTGACAAGTGCCTTAGAAATAGTACAATCTTATAGCTTCGTGTCAGTAAGTTATCAAGTTGTTTTATCAAGACATTAAAATCCCTTAAAAATTGGAATTAGCTTTTTTCTCCTACATTTTCTACCAGAAATTTATGTTAATAAATTAGCAAAATATTTAAACAAGTGTGTCATTGCAGTTGGGGACTGTACTTTTACTTTCCCAAACAAAATTACTCTATCGAATGTTTTTACGCGCGTTACTTTTTTCGATATTTGTTCGTGCTAAGGGCACTGTGGTCTCTGCTCTATAGATACATACATACTCGATAAATACGTACGTATAGTACCCGTAGCACGAACATCTATCTAGAAAAGTAACGCGCGTAAAAATTCGGTAGACTTATATTGTATGGGAAACTTGTACAGCGCCATCTACCGCTGAAAAGTCAAATGATATTTCCCATAGAAAATTACACTATCGAGTACTTTTACAATTTTTTTTTTTCAATGATGTTCGTGCAAAAACTGTCTGTTTCCAATCTACTATTTTTTTTACATATATCATGGCCTTAATTCCATAATATCATGGAATTAAGGATGCAATAATCAAGAACAAAACTAAAAATTCGGTAGACTTATATTGTATGGGAAACTTGTACAGCGCCAGCTACCGCTGAAAAGTTAAACGATATTTACCATAGAAAATTACACTATCGAGTACTTTTACACATGTTTTTTTCTCAATAATGTTCGTGCAAAAACTGTCTGTTTCCAATCTACTATATTTTTACATATATCTTGGAATTAAGGATGCAATAGTCAAGAACATAACTAACTTTAGTTATATTATGTTTTTATCCCCTAACAGGTAATTCGCTATTAACTCGAAACTCAGTCGACACTCGATATGAATGCATGGCTCGCATTTGCATCGGTTTGTGCGCATTTCGTCATAGAACCGAAAACCGCATCGACCGACATTTCACAAATCTGTACCTTGTGATATTTTAGGTGTATTATTTAATAAAGGGAGTGGGCAAATGAGCACACGCATCATCATCATAACCATAAGCTCATATTATAATTCGCTGCTGGACGTAATCTTATGGTCTGTCTTTACCGAGTTCAACTTTCAATTCGACTTGCGTTGCGTGCATGCAATATTGCCTCCAAACCGTGCGCTTTCATGTTTAACTTTCTGCCATTCACATAATATCGTTTTTTGAGATATCTCAGGGTATGCGCTATCGGAATGGGTCTACTTCTGGCTACTACCTATCTTAACGCATGTTGAATTGTGTGAATTGCATTTTTGTAACAGCCTAGACTGAATAAATGACTTCAAATTTTGAATTTAGCTTGATCCCTGTAAATTGATTTATTATTAAATGAGCTTATTAAATAATGTTATTTACTTATTAATCTATGTTAATCTATACATATAAAACTCTAAATTGATTCACTGATTGATTGACTGATTGTTGGGATACTCGTAGAGCCTAACGGTTGAAGTTTGACACATTTTTTGGAGGGTAGATAGACCTTGGATAGACCTTTCATGTTGTAGGAGAGCACTTAGAAAGGATTTTTAAAAATTCACCCCCTAAAGTGATGAAATAGGGGAAAGCGTTCGTATGGAGACACACCTTTATGGCAACAGCCGCGTCATCCGAAGACGTTGCCATAAGTTCGGCAGGCGGATTGGAGATCTCAGTGTTAAGACCGTTTTCTTGGGAAAACTTCAATTTTCTGGTCATTGGAGGTGTTAGTAAGATGTACTACCTCACTATGAAAATTAGCTAATAGCTATAAAATTAGTAACGAGCTACGTGTGCTACGAGCTACGTGTGCTACGAATTACGAGTGCTACGAGCTACGATTGCTATCTCAGCTCGTAGCACACGTAGCACGTAGTAAAAACTTTATTGTTTCCTTTTTTGAACTTGATATTGTGATGATGGTGTGATTCATTTTTATTTACTGCAGATCATAGATTTAACTCACGTAGTGAACTATTTTAAAATATCATTTCCTACCTAGTACCTAACAGATGACTTTTCTGCGATATAATAATATTATCTCGCGAAAGAAAATGCTTTTGTGGTTTGCAACGCATAAGTATTCTGATATTATTTTAATCTAGAATAGAATAAGAAAAGGTAAATTTATTTCGCTAGAATGTGGTCATATTGTTAATATGTTATTCACTCAGGCAGGGCATGCAAAAATCAATCGTCGATTATAATAAAATAATAAGTATTAATAATGGAATTAATTGAAGTGCCATATTTGCTTAGTTTGCCATACTTAATTTTGGTAAGTCACCTCTATCGTGTTAGATAAATGCAACCAAAAAGTAGGTACTGTAATTTTTACTATTTTTAATTATTAAATTAAAAAAACCTGTCAAATGTAAGGCATACTCATGGGCATACTAACTTTATAACAAAACAGTTTTTAATTCCATTGTTGAAGTTAACAACAACTGACAGACTCTGATGGATGGATTCAATTTAGATTGCGCATTTTAAATCCTTTGCTCAGACAATTATTATTTTCAACTTATTGGTATGATGATGAAAAAAAATTTTTTTCTAATCACTTAAGCTAAACTACACTATCGAAACGAAGTTTTATTTGACTTCAGCCTTCCCAAATATATTTAATTAATTATTATATTACTTTAGGCCAAAATGAGAAACAATTTTGACCTCTATTTAGTAAAAAAAAATCTCTAAATTTTATTGCTATTTCATTAATAATTACGTAGGTACGACGCTACAAGGTTTTTTTACTTCTATATAATAAGTACAATAGTAATCATGAAAATCAGAGGGATATTGAAAAACATGTTCTTGTAACGCAGTAATGTTTACGACAAAATTCAATATCGAGTGTTCAATAGTTAAGGATAAGGTTCAAAAATAAGCGTCGACAGTCGACCCTGTTTTTTTTTTAATTATTTGTAGAAATATCTTTTCTTCAGTTTATTCTCGGCGCTTATGGTACACGCGTTGTATAGACTGCATAGTGCAGTTTATTTAAGGTTTCAATTAGAATTTTATAGGTATGTTTTTTGGAATTCATTGTGACAAGTGACAATACAGCCGACTGTACAGTGGTGAAACGTAACTAAAATTAAGTTTGTCACCTCTAAATTAGGGCTGCAGGGGAAGCCCCCTGCCCCGCACCCACCTCATCGTTGCATTGTAAATACTGCTTTACAAGTAGTAAAACTATGCTGTTTCACTAACCGCGTCCTTGTTTTCGGTGTGCGTCGCGGCAATCAGTGCATTTTATGCGAAATGGCTCGTTATTACAGCAATCATTCATGGTAATGGTGAATTTAACGTTTGAGGGCGACATTACGAGCGTAATGTACACCAGAGTTATTCCACAAACATTACTATGAGGTTTCACAGTGCCCGCGGATGCACAGCATCCCACGAACCAACTTATTACTGAACTTTATTTCAACGCAGTGCGTTCGCGTAGTCAAAAGTATATTTTGGAGTGTTGTTTGTGAATACGGGTGGTTTTTTATTGCTCATGTCATGTCTGATGTTTGATGTGTTACTGAAAAATTATATTCGTAATAACAACAGTAGCTAACCACACTAAGCAACTGAGGAATTAAAAGGTTTCCATAATTTACTCATTAAGTTTGTTTTGGAAATAAAAAAAAGTATTGATTTTTTTATTTGACTGCCTACCTCTGTGAACAACCGTTCTCTGTCTGTTCTGTCTCTCTAATCTGTTTCCTTCATATTCATAAAGTAAAGTCATTACTATATCTTAATTTCCTTTACTTTATGTATTGTATTCTTTTTGATTATGTCCACTTAGGTTCGCGAAACTCCGCGCTCCGCGATAGTGGAACAGTGCAGAAAAAAAACACTTTGGCCATAGTGTGTACAATATGTGCGGACCACGTTCGCATACTTGTTTGCATACCATAGACTTATTTACACTAGTATAGCACATACTACGGCGAACTGTAGCAGCAAATGGTAAACACAATTTTTGGTGCTCATTCGCGAAACGCGGAGGCTCGTGGTTTACATTTTCATATAAATATAGAAATAATTATAAATCAAGTTTTAATAATATGTTGGCAAAACATAATTAATTCATTAACGCCCGAGCGGCCGAATGCGGCCGGACAACAAAAGAATTTATTGTGTCTCATTTTCCGGGCCTTGATGGGTTAAAGCAATATAAATATTATTTAATATTCTTCAAGCAACCAAAGATAATCGCGCAAGTACCCGTAAAAATGTTACAATTCAGTTTAAAAGTTACAAAATATAACAACCATTATTTTTATCGAATTGTCAATTATTAAACATGCAGTCAACTATTATTCTAATATAGCATGTTCCAATTATGAAAAAACATAATTAATTTTAAATATGGCCACAACCACCGGCTGTAGAAGTTGAACAGAATATTTACAAAGCGTAAAATGCGGTGACAACAATGTAATTTAAATATTTAATAGTCAAAGGTTTGAAAAAAACTTTACGATAAAAAACAGCACAACCACAGAATATAAAAAAGAGACCCTGCCTTTTATGCTGAAGTTGTATACTTTTTTTTTAATTTTTTGACCTGTGATTCATAATTTGCTGTACTTTTTCACTTATTAGTCTCTGGTATCTGTCAACCAAAAGACAGATCAATGCCAAATCGGAAGTCAGATTGACATTTAGTTTTCTTATTTTCGAAAAAAGGAAAATAATTATGGTTTATGCAGCCACATTTTTACATTCATAGTGACTTTTCTGCCCTTTGAAAATTTAATGTAAATAACGGAACGCTCTTTAATGACTCGTTCCCGTAGTATTTCCATAAAAAAAACATAATTAAATAGCTGTTTTTCTACATGCGCTAAAATTAAGACCGAACTTGATCAATGTAGCCAATATTATTGACTTTATTTTAGGACTTAATTCAATCGTATACAAGTTAAGCATTCTGTGGCAAGTGCCGGTTCTTCTTGAGAATCGATTGTAGAATTATGCCATATATTAATAACCTGCTGTGTGTTAAAACTGCAGGCCCCTGTTATTGTGCCATACATATTAATTTAAACATTGTTTAAGCTTATTGAAATATTCCTTTCGAAGAAATTCTATGTTTTATCAATTTCTCTATTGTGTTATTAACTAGCAAATATAATCGAATTATCCTTTGTGTCACGCAGTTTTATTTGCCAATAGTCGAAAATTTTGTTTAAATCTGCTTTTCAACGAACGTGCTCCAATAATTCTGTGAAATCCTTGTATGTAATTAGATTGTGGTGTAGGTGTGAGCGGGCACAGTAAATATAGCTAAATCAGTATGGTAACTAAGCCCCCATTTCAATACAAATAACCTACGCTCTGTAGGCGCTGAATTTAAAAATATTATAATCGAATAAACAACGTACTACTCGTGGACTAACTTGTGAAGATATTTTAATAAAATAACGTGGAGAATTTGTATCTAGTATACTCTAGCTAGCTGCATTGTGAAGTAAGAAAGAAATCGCGGAAACCTACTTCCTACTTATATTATAAATGTGAAAGTTTGGATGCTTGTTACTCAATCATGCAAAAACGGCTGAATGGATTTTGACTCGCAGATTGGAACCCGTGTTAAAGTATAAACAACTTTTTATCAAATCCTGCCGTGTAGCGCAAATGACAGAAATATTTTACTAAGACGATCTCCGTGGTCGAGTGGCTTTGCACACCGGTTTTCAAGGTGTCGTCATCTCTGAGGTGGTTCGATCCCCGGTTGGGTCAATTTAGAAAATGAACTTTTCTGTATTGGCTCAGGTCTGGGTGTTTGTGATACCACCGTTGTCTCTGATTTCCATAACACAAGTGCTTTAGCTACTTACTTTGGGATCAGAGCAATGTATGTGATGTTGTCTAATATAAAAAAAATATATATTTATACTATACTCCTAGCGTAACGAAACAAAAGACTGAGTGTTTTCGAGTTATTGTGGCGACGACGACGTACGGACGTCGTCGTGCTCACACACGTATATTTTGTGGTGTGAGTGCCTGAGTGCGCCGTTTTTGTATAGTTGCGTTACTGCTTCAGCTTTATAACATTTTGTCGATCGAGTTCGTTACTGTATGAGTAATGAGAGGGAGGATAATAAATCTTGTTCGACACCCGCGAATATTGATGAGACACCGACAGCATAAATGATTCACCTTAGCTCTGTATTCACGGGGTTTGGGAAAAAACAATTTGTTACGGTTACAAAAGATTTTCTATAACAATATATGCGAACATTAGGTAAAGTTTATTTTTGTAGACGTTATTTATTTTTGTAAGGATTTTTAGGCCCGTATTTTGGAAATCATTTTTATAGAACGCACTTCGGAGTTTCTTCTAAATGTCCTAACCTTTTATTTTGCGTCAAAATGTTCATGTTTAAAATGAGAAACATTTTAATTATCCATAGAGTGAGGATCCAGATGAGTATGTACTAAAATACTGCAGTCTATGACAAATACTATTCCAATACTGCAGTATTTCAAACTCTTACTCACTACCTACTCCAAAGTAACAAAAACTTGTTATTTGTTACTTTGGAGTAGGTAGTGATCATATTTTTGCAGACGCTACACACATCTTGTAGAACTTTTTCCCTGAAATTTCCCGCGACACTGATTAGCCACGCGACACCGGTTCGTGCCTTATTAGGCCCGCTTCACACTTCGCGGATGTTATGACAAATTACCTGAACCTCACACTTATTTAGGTGATTAAAGGATACTAAATTACCCGAAAGATACGTCTCACCTTGAATATATTTAGAATATTTTAGACTGGATGAGGTTGGTTTATCTATACATATAATAAAACTGTGAATTCTAAGTTTGTGTGTGAATCACGCAAAAACCGCTGAACGGATTTTAATGGACTTTTCACAATTTGGTATATTGGAGTCCAACCAATAGTCAATAGTCAAAATTTCTTTATTCAAATAAACTTAATAATTAAGCTCTTAAACTTAATAATTAATCGACTATATTTTCCTACCGCCCGTTCCAGACTTTTTTTTTACCTAAAATCTAAGCTATGTTTAATGCATTTCAGGTGGGTAGAACCAGGGAAACAGCTTTAACTCTTTGTAAGACTACCTTTCATACACTAAGGAGGAGGACGGAGTCGCGGGCGAAGGCTAGTTGAATAATAAATTAAGACTAATTAACAAAAACACCGTTTCCAAGGCGAAGATAATTTAATGTAAAAGAGCTTTGACTATATAAAACTGTGAAAACCAAACGACACCGCAATACAGCACTTCAGCGACCTCTCTTAATAGCTTCACCAATAACACGGCGCCACATAATTCGAGCCGTGGAATAGAGACTTGTTTTATTGGGGCCACCTTAGTTTTACAAGTTATCAGATGCACATGCACTTTTTCAGATTCATCAATTACACGTGCGTATACCACGGCGGCGTATGCATCGTTTGATGCATCACTAAACCCATGAAGTTCCAGAGAGTGATGTTTCTGAGTGATTCCAATCCATCTTGGTAAACGAAATTGGGTGAGTGCTATGAGCTCTTCACGGTAAGTAAACCAATCTTTTAATAGTAGCGGTGATAGCTCTTCATCCCAACCAATTCCTGCAAGCCACAGCCGTTGGATGAATATTTTTGCTTTGACTATGGTTGGAGCAATCCATCCCATAGGATCATATAACTTTGCAATGTCACTGATTACTTTTCTTTTAGTTACAGGTTCACTTATTGGAGGCAGCTGTACAGAATATTTGAAGTCATCGGCACAACGGTTCCAGGTAAGTCCCAATATTTTGATAATTTCATCTGTTTTTAGTTCTAGGTTGCTTGTCGTAGTTTTGTTATTGTTGCTTATAGTATTTAGTAATTCTTCACTGTTGCTTGACCACTTTTGAAGTTCAAATCCCCCCAAGCTTAATATACTATTAATTTCTTCAAAAATTTGTTTTCCTTCTGACACTGATTGACAGCCAGTGAGCAGATCGTCTACATAAAAATCATTTAAGATTCTTTCAGCTGCTAGCGGATAACTACTTCCTTCATCGTGAGCCACTTGCTGTAAAGCTCTTACAGCTAGGTAGGGTGCGAAGGCGGTACCAAATGTGACGCGTAAAAGGCGAAAGTGATTGATTTCTTCGTTGGGTTTATTTCGCCATACTATACGTTGATAATCCGCATCTTCTTTGGCGACCTTAATTTGTCGGTACATCTTGACAATGTCCGCTACCAAAGATATGGGATGAAGTCTCCACCTCATTATTGCATGACGTAAATCGAATTGCAAAGTAGGGCCAACCATTAATTCACTGTTGAGAGAAACACCATTGTTATCTTTACAAGAGGCATCGAAGACGACTCTAACCTTTGTTGTGGTTCTTTCTTCTTTGACCACAGCGTGATGAGGCAAGTAAACGCTGTCACATTTGTAAATCTCATTTGGTGGTACAGGTTCCATATGGCCGAGTTTTAAGTACTCTAAGATAACGTCAGCATATTGAGCTCTTAACTTTGGTGACTTCAATAAACGCTTTTCTAACATAAAGAATCTTTTGGTAGATATTTCACGAGAGTTTCCAAACTTGCACTTGGGTTCAGAATTTCGAAATGGCAATTTCACTACATAGCGACCCGAAGAGTCACGTGTAGTGGTTTGTTTGAAGAATTCTTCGCAACTTTGTTCTTCAGGTGTAAGTTGTTTCCTAAGAGAAAAATTATCAGATTCAATTTCCCAAAATTTTTTCAAATCAAACTCTTCGTTTCTTACACCAATGTGAAGAGTGACTACATTGTTGCAGCTTGACGTCGATTCGTCATTGGTAGTGTTAATTTCGCCAGATAAAATCCAGCCAAATCTTGTGTTTTGTGCAATGAGTGATCCTTGTGGACCTCTCATTAAACCTTCAGTCAATATTTGACAGTACACTTCTGCTCCCAACAAAAGGTCTATCTTGTTCGGTACATTGAAACTTGGGTCTGCTAAAGTCATTCTTGGTAGAGTTGGCCAAAAGTTGACCACAAACTTTCTTTCAGGGAGGAATGACGTCAGTTTGTTGAGTACATAAGCTTTCACGTTAATAGTGAACGTCGGATCTTGAATTGAATGTAGTTTGATATTTACTACATGTTTAGAATTCAGTGATGTGTTCTCATCACCTCCTACCCCCGAAATGACACTATTGGTATTTATTTTCTTAAGTCTAAGAAGTTGGACTGCAGACTCTGTTATGAAAGATGCCTGCGATCCTTGGTCTAATAAAGATCTTAGTGTCATTTGAGATCCGTTGTTCGTTTCAGCCCTTACTAGAGCTGTTGCTAGTACGACTTGGTTTTTGTTATTAGAGAAACAAGTGGTAACCTTGGTTTCTACGATCTCGCCTGATGTTGTCGCTGTTGCTGCCACAACATTGTTATCTCCTGATTGCAAGGTACTGTTATTGTCCAATGATGCATCAGGATTGTTCATGTGTAATAATGAATGGTGTTTTTTCTTGCAGATTCGGCATCTGGTGGGCAATCGACAAGACAGAACGGAGTGATTCGGACCTAAACAGTTATAGCACAGACTTGAGGTTTGAACAAAATTACGACGTGCTGTTATACATTCCTGAGCGAACTTTTTACAATTCCCTAGTTTGTGATTACAATCGGAACAAAAGGAACATGGAACAACATTCTTAACTTTAATGTTATTCATAGCATGATGCGATTGAGTAATTTTTGTACTTTTAGGACTTAAAAATTCCAATGACTTAAACCTATGTTCTACAAACTCTAAAAACTGACTCAATGTTGGTAATTCATTAGAAAGATCACAAATTTTAGCCTCCCACTGCTTACGAGATTCAGTGTCTAATTTCAGTGATAAGATATATATGACTATAGCATCCCAGTTCTCTATGTTTATCCCTACATTTTTTAAAGCATTAAGACATTCATTAGTTGTGTCAAAAAGTTCTTTGAGAGCACTTGACGTTTCATTTACAATATTTTTCTGACCAAGAAACTTTTTCAAAATGCAATTAGTTACATATCTCTTGTTATTGAATCTATGCTCTAACAGTTCCCAACACAAAATATAGTTATCACTAGATATTGGTAAATGTCGCAGCAGCTGTTCTGCTTCCCCCGTTAAGTAACTTTTTAGGTAATGGAGTTTCTGCACATTCTGTAGAGCTTGATTATTGTGAATAAGAGATACATAGAGATCTCTGAATGTTGTCCACTCTGAATATTTGCCAGAAAATGATGGAATAGCAATTCTGGGTAATTTAACACCAATCTGTTCTACGTTATTATGCGTATCTGAAGAAGCTTGTTTCTGGACATTGGTGTATGACTTGAGACGTTCTTTCAGTTCAGCTTTATAATCGGTGTATAAATCTTCCACTTCACCATAAACATCTTTGACGCAATATTCAGACTTTAAGAAATCATCATTTTTTGATTCACGGATAAGTTTCTGATGTGTTGTTTCGAATAAATCCCATTGTTTTTCTAAAGTTTCAATTCTTGTTTCAATATAAGATGCAGTTATTCTGTCTTTCGGAGATTTTTTAAAATTGGTAAAGGCTCTTTGAATCTTTTTTTGTAAATCTTCTTGTACTCTTATTGATAAATCCATAATAGATAAATAATTTTGAATTCAGGTCTAGTTCTATGAATTTTGTTTTAAGAAAATTTTCCAAGTTCCGCAATCAAAATTATTCTAAGTCCAGTTAGTGAGCAAAATTTTTCTAAGTCTAGTATGGGCGAAATTTTTCTAAGTGTTTCAGTTTCATTGACTTAGAAAAAATTGGGCATGGATTCCCCGTAAAACCACAAATTCGCTTAAAATTTTACAAGTCTATGACACTTCTACTAATTCTTCTAAGTTGTTTACTTCTATGGTTTACGGGCTATATTTGCTTGAATTCTTCTACTGTTTACGAATTAGAATGCAGTACTTACAGTTTGTTCGCCCATACAACCTTTGCTCACTACTACTTTACTCCGTTTTCCACCAGGTAGCGCCACTGTCGCTCGTTCTTCTCGATCTTCATCCGGCTCGAAGGACCATGAACAAAAACACCGTTTCCAAGGCGAAGATAATTTAATGTAAAAGAGCTTTGACTATATAAAACTGTGAAAACCAAACGACACCGCAATACAGCACGGGATAGCGACATCTATCGACTGTTTGACCAACTAAATATGTACACACAAGGTTATTTTAAGGTAAATTTAAGTTAGGTGCCGTATTCCAAATCATACAGTGTATAAAACATAATAAAACAATTAAGAAGATTAAACAGGTTCCAAATACGAATTTCATTCTTCTTGTCAGCTAAAAGAGTCTCGAATGGGTGGTAGGAAAATATAGACAATTCAAAAGCACTTAATATCTAAGTTTATTTGAATAAAGAATTTTTAATTTCATTTTCATTTTCGAACAGGTTTACCTGAAGTTTAGTCTGGAGTGGACTTTTCTAATATACAATGGGATAATACGCTTTTGTTCCTTAAATTTTCCTTTTTCTGTTCCTTTGTCTTTTTGTAATAAATACACAAAATAAATTAAATGCTTTTCATTTACCTCATACTAATCTTTCAATGCCTCCAATATTCAGCTGATGGCGGTTACTATATAAACACATTTTTGCGAATTTTGGCGCTTACGATGTTTTTCCTGAAAAAGCTCGAGTAGTTCTCGTAAAATATTTATTTCTTAGATTAGTCTAAACACTTTTGGCATGACTCTCGTATAAAATACACAGTATTATGAACTGGTTTTGCTTAAGTATGATTCAGAAGCTATTCACTGAACCATTTCCTTTTATTTCGATACAATAATACACAGACACCTACACTTTGTACCACTTACATAACCTGTTCCAGTAGTCTCGCCTGAAAATAGGAGATAGGCTGAAAAGCACGTACTTAATTCCTAGTTCTAGTTTACGATTATACGATGTACGGAGTTTGAATTTTGAATGTTATTCTATTTTCCCCGTTATTTTTATAGGTTATAGGTTTATTTATTTTAGCTTCCAGGTGTGAATTTATATACGACTGAGACATTGTTTGCTCCACAGAATAAAGAAAAAAAATTCCCCACTCTATTGATGAAACTTAAAAAACCAAATACGTGGGAAAAATTAAAAAAAAAAGTTAATATTACCTTATACCATTATAAAAGCTGTAATTCCAAAACCAACTGTTTTAATTTCACTTTGATACGATAAGTTTTTATAAAGTTATTGTAAATAATAAATCTGTTTAAAACACTATTATGTTTGCATCCGCGAGTTGACGCCGAGCGAAGGAATGGAGTCCGATGACGTCATCGGACCTGGACCTGGGCGAATCTACGTTGTTTCCTACTTCCTGCGTCATTGTCGTTTACTCGAAAATCTTTAATAATCCAATGCATCGCAATAAATAAGTAAAAAATATGCAAATTAATATAATTTATTATCGTACTCTAACGTAAATAATGGCAAATTCCGTTGTGATGCATTGGATTTTTAACGATTTTCGAGTAAACGACAATGACGCAGGAAGTAAGAAACATAACAAAACAACGTAGATTCACCCACCTGCCTGCCACCACGGTAGAGATTACTTGCTCAGTTCCTGTCACGAAAACAAAAGCGCTTGGTCATTTTTAGGAATATTTAAAAAATATATTGTATCTAGAAAGGCTACAGAAATAAAATTAATGTCATATTTTATGTAAAAATGTATAATATACAAGGTGTTACAAAAGTACCCCTAATGCCGAATATGGTAGATAGGGACCATCAAACTGAACAACTTTTACTATGGAACCAACTCTGAAATCGCGAAAAAAAAATCAGCTGTTTCATACAAAAATTCAAATCGAAAATATCAAAATGTATGAAACAGCTGATTTTTTTTTCGTGATTTCATAGTTGGTCCCATAGTAAAAGTTGTTCAGTTTGATGGTCCCTATCTACCATATTCGGCATTAGGGGGACTTTTGTAACACCTTGTATATATATATAAAAAAAAACTGTTCCTAAGCTCATTGGATAGAGAATAAGTAAGTGCCTAAGATTAAAATAACTAAGTAACGCAGGTACGACTAAATTTTATTTGATTTTTTTAATTGTGTTAGTGAGACAGGTGGATAGTAACACAGATGATATAAAATGTAACAGAAAGGATTATTGGCAGATCTAAGAACTAATAACGCCTCGGCCACGACATCACCGCCCGCGCGACTTGCGTCTCGGCAACCACTGCGCGCTGTCTCTATGTTGGCCTCTCAGATCATAGTCACGCAGTTGTTGCCGCGACGCCAGACGCGACGCGCGCGTGGTGATGTCGATGCTCGTGGCCGAGCATTAATTTACGAAGTAATTGATCAAACCAATAAAACTAATCACCGATGTACGCTGTGACCCTTATTGCTTAAGATACACGTTCGTACGTTACGTATTATACAAAATTGTACAGTACCATATTGTACATTAATCTCAGAGGTCAATCAATCATTCAGTAACCTCTTTCTTACACAAAACCCATTAACTGGGTTAAAGAAATATTTTCTCGAATACTTCACCGCAAACGCTATTTTGTTTTGTTATACAAGAAAATTGGATGCCTTTTTCTAGCCGTAGCGGTGAGGTGCTTCGAAATAAATTGCTCTTAACCGGGGGATTTTTAGAAGACATATTTTACGGCGTCTGGGTATTATTATTGAGGATTTTGTTTATTGCCTGAAATATTTTGTTTGTTTATAGCCATTTTGTTTTACTAAAATTACTACTAAGTACCTATGTGCTTTTTGTATGAATGAATAAATAAATGAATAATTGAACGATGAATGAATTAATGATTAATTAATGAATGATAAATAATAAATAATAAATATTTGACAACATCACATACATTGCTCCGATTCCAAAGTAAATAGCTAAAGCACTTGTGGTATGGAAATCAGAGACAACGGTGGTATCACAAACACCCAGACCTGAGCCAATATAGAAAAGTTCGTTTTCTAAATTGACCCAACCGGGGATCGAACCCGGGATCTCAGATATGGCGACACCTTGAAAACCGGTGTACAAAGCCACTCGACCACGGAGGTCGTCTGATAACTGAATAACGGATGAATGAATTTGTCACACCTATACAAATAAACGGAGACAAACTCACTATTTCATTTTGAGTCGTTCGTTTCCGATACAGTAGCGATAACGTTTACGTAACGCAATCGTAGACTCACTAGTGAATTAGTAGAATACTAAATATTAGTGTGAGATTTGGCTGCTTTTGTGTTTACGTTTAGATGAAACAATTTATTTAGTAATTGGATCTCAGCAACTTGAGGAACTTTGGAAATCAATGAAAAAGTAGTGATTTATGATAATTAAGTCACACTGTATAACCAACAGTCAACCATCTAGATCCGCTAAGAAGCTAAAAAAACTTAATTGTTTTGCAGAACCGAATCAAAACCATTAAAAAAAGACAGAAATGATATTATTGGACACAGACCTTAAAAAACGGCGACGAATATTAAGAATTTAACAACAGAGGTTGGTAGTTCTTTGTCAATCCCAACTCCTTTTGCGGCTAAACTGTTGTATTATAACCAAGTATAGGTAGATGTGAGATTGCAGTGAGTGAGTGAGTATGGTAATCCCAGCCGGCTAACAAATCTGTGGAAGCTATGATTAAGTGGCTGATGGGCATCGCCCACAGCGGACGCTGTAACCGGAGCTAAACTGACGTGGCAGGCGGGAATAATCTAGATAGATTCCGCTCTGTACTGGCACACACAATGATGTTAGATCTTTGGTACGCAAAATGGTGTCTTAAAAATATAAATGAAACAAATTACTCAAAGTGCAATAAATTTTCAATAACATCACAAACGTACTACGCGTTCACTTCATCATTGCCGCTACCTCCCGGCCCGCTTCGTCATACCGCACCCCCTGCGTCGCCTTTCTAGTACGGCTAGCAACGCAGAGCTTAGTTTTTGTTTCTGTTGATTTAATCATTACGTTCGTTATTTATGTTGTTATAATGATTAAAAGAGTAATGTTCCTACATAATGGTGAACCTAACTTGTTATATAAATTAATGACACTCTTTGAACAAGAAAAAAATGAAAAACAGTTGAAAAACGTGATTACTTTTTTGTCTACAGTACCGTTAGCTGTGACGTAATAACGGTCGTCGACGGCAATCACGAAGTGAACGCGTAGTAGCATTGAGGGCCTACTACGAAATTAAAAGTAGCGATAGATAGCCGAACGATGTTCGTCGCTTAATTTATGCAATTTTAGACCTCATTCGTGAATAATATGCCATGAACCGGAACGGGCATTGTCCGATTATCGTGGTTGGTATTTTAGGGTAGGCCCTCTGACATTGAAATAAGTAAAAATATTTTTTTGTTGTAGGAAAACTTTTCCTACTCGACATGCTAGCCACTCAACCACCGAGGTCATTATAAAATATTATAAATATTTTAAAATGAGTGCACTACTGCAGTTAACTTGTTTAATCATAGGTAAGATTATAATTACCTACTGTTAATTTTTAAGTGCTGTGGATTTTGTGACAATAAATAAAAAAACAAAAAAAAAAATGAACAAGTTTATTGCAGTAGTGCACTAAATAATAAGTTAATCATTGAAATGAAATGAAAATTTTCTTAATACAAATAAGCTCACTTAATAAGCATTTTTAAATGGTCAAGTCTTTTACCTTACATTTTGCCAGCGACTGTATCGTCACGGTATACAGTAGTGTGAAACGTGCGAAGCCAGCTGACAAAGTGATGCTTAACGCCGTTTGTATACAGTACGTATCTATTTGGAAACTAAATATTTTTGTTTGACAGCTTTATCCATTTGATATAACAATTAAGGAAATTTACCAGCCTCGGGAGTTTTTGGCGCCATTTTGTCGAGTTCGGTTTGGTGTCTATTTTAATTATTTTCAAATTAATTCATAGTGGATATTGTGTCTTAAAATTGGTGCAGTTATATGGTACAAGAGTCTACGCAACTGAACAATATGTGGGATAATTGAAATAGGCGCGATCTTGGTTGTGTGAAGCTGAGACTTTTATTGAAGTGGTGGTGGTGTTGGTGGCTTCCTCGGCAGAACCAACCGAGTAAACTGTCTTGATATACTTGGTGCCAAATGCTCCAAGCAGCATTGGAATGCGATGCACCCGCATTCTAATGAAAAATTAAACAATATGTACCACTGAACTATTTAACACTTGACACTGGCAAAAATTACTTCCAAGAGGAAAGTAGATTGTCATAACAAAAAAAGAAGAAGAAGGTAATTTGAATTATCATGTAGAGCTGTAAGAAAAAGTTTGTAGCATTATTTAAATCTAACTTTTCGTGAAAAGAAACAAACTGTAGCTTAGTAACAAAGAGGAAAAGAGAACTACCACTCTTTTCCTTAGAGAGTGAGAGTGTGAAAGAGTCGAGGAGAGAGAATTTGCAAGAATTCTAGCATTTCTTTTCTTATTAAGGTTCAAATTGATTATATCTATTCGAAGCTAGATGGCGCTACAAATTATTAACGTTTTTTAAATGGCTGAAATATGTTTTTTTATGAACTGAATCGAAAAAAAAATATAATAAACGAACCTTTCCACAAAAGTTTACGAGAATCGGTTGAGAAATGCGACCTGTAGAGGAGAACAAACTGAGAGCCGGACAGCGGGACAATTGGACAGACATACGGAAGCATTTTTTTGCCCAAGCTGAAGCAGAGATGCTTCGATCGCGTTTCGCGCTCGCTCCCTTAAGAATCAAGGCCCGGAAAATGAGACACAATAGATATTCTATTGTTGTCCGGCCGCATTCGGCCGCTCGGGCGTTGATGAATTAAGATGCTAATTCCAAAGCTCTCTACAAACACTAATTGATATGCTTTTGTTTCAACAAACCAAAGCTGAATAGAAAATCGATGCCTCTATTGTAATAAACAAAAGCTTAAATTCAACAATGAGTTTGTTCTAGTATTTGTCTATGGAAGGATTAGTAGAATCCGTTCTCTAATCAGTGGTATCTGCCCAATTATATAGCGGCGATGTGTATCGAATACAGATAGGCCTTGTAGCTTGTAGCCGGGTAGTTAAAATTCAATACGGATCTGTGAAATCTGGACAAACAAATGGGCTGAGTGCGAGGGTCGATAATAAAACGATGTCGTAATAATAAAATAAAGTATAATAAAGAGTTTGTTATCAAACATGTAAAAGGTCGAGGTTTGAGGTAGAAGAGGACAAAAATGATAATAATATAAATGATAATAATAATATGAAAACACAAACAAAAATGGTGAACATAGATATCACTATAAACATTATATAAATAAAATATAAATAAGATAAATAAATAAAATAAATAAATAAATAATTTCATGTATAAGTATTAACATCATTAATGTACGTATGTTTATGAATAAATGAATAAATATATAAATAAATGAATGAATGAATAAATAAATAAATAAACATTAAAATATTTTTTTAATGAATATCGTCATTCGTTGTCGTTGGTGCTTTTTCGTACACATACTTTGATTATACTATCCCAGGTTCTTTGCCATACAAAAGTTCTTCTTAATAATAAACACTGCCTACACAAATAATTATACCATATAATTATTTGTATAGGTAATGTTTATTCAAGTTTTAGTAATCCGCCTCTGTGGTCTAGTGGTCCGCCCACTCGTAGGGGTTCCGGGTTCGATTCCCAGGAGGGGTCTATATTCGGTCCATTTGTATTCGGTTTAGTTGGTGGTAGGGCTTATTTCAAGTCCGCCTGGCTAGCTACCACCATCTTACCTAAGTCTGACGACATAACAACAGCAAAAATGGTTGTGTTCCGGCAGTTAGAGGTAAGATAGCCAGTTCCCTAGTAGTGAGGATTCCGGGTGTAGTGCGCTGCCACCTTTGGCCCTATCGTCACTTAACATCAGGTGAGGTGAAGGACAAGCAATATCATGTAGTGGATAAAAATTAGTTTTCTTTGTAATTTCGCGCAGGAACAATCAAATTACTCAATATCGACACTATCGACTCAATATCGTTACTACAACAGAAGCTACGGTTCCATCATCAATATTCCGTGCGGCGGGTTATGCAAACAGGCCAGCAAGGCCCGCCCAACTCGGACTGTGGGCCCACAACGGCATACTCTGCACCTGCCGGGCCTTGATAAATGTTACGGTATTTTACTATAAAATATTTAGTAACTGCGTCATGTAAGACATGACTTACGTGATTACGTCCTTATATTATATTACATAACTGTCATGTGACGGTTAATATTGTAGTTAAAAATCTCTACTCAAACAATCATTCAGCCAGTCTAGGCCTAAGCCTATATTAATAGTTGGAAACAGAAAATCTGCCAAAACTAAGCAATAATAAATAGTGGCTCTGTGACCTAAAAACTTCACGTTTGTGATATTTTTGATTATTTTTTGGAAATGGCTGAAATAATATGCTTTTTTTCACCATATTAAAAATTTCAAAAATATAATCTTAATAATAATCATCATAATAATCGAACCTGCTCACAAAATTTCACGAGAATAGGTTGAAAAATGCGACCTATGGGAAAACACCAGCGGGCTGATTACGTAACTCGATTGAAACTGCAGTACATTGCTGGTTTAAGTAAGATTGTTGTCACATTGGTTTTTACTAAAGCAGCAATGTAACTGCAATTTTTGTCAGAGATTGCAACAAAGTTACATAATCAGGGGGCTGGTAAAACATAGTACGAAAACATTTCTGCCCAAGCTGAAAAAGGAGACGCTTCGCTTGCGCTTCGTGCTCGCTCGGTCAATAAATGCTTAATTTTAAAATGCTTTAAATTCCATAAATAGATTTCTTGCATTTCACAATGCTATTTTTAAATTAAGATAAATAAATAGTTAAATACTGGAAAAAATCGACTCACCCGTAGCACCTCAGACGGGATACGAACACGCACCTTCGGGATTCCGGCCCAATCCACTGACCAACTAACGCTAGTGGGAGCGGCGAAATTTTCTAGTACTTATTAATTTTTAGCTGCAAGCCAGCGTTATTACATCAATGTGAGGAAATACTCTCGACATTCAAATGAAACATCGTAGCAGATATACACTTCTAAGACTTTCGCGCGTACAGTTCATTAGAAATAAAACACTTTTTACGGATTACAGCGCGTATATTATTAATTCATTCTAAAACAACACCTGAATTAATAATATACGCGCTGTAATCCGTAAAAAGTGTTTTATTTCTAATCGTAGCAGATGTTTGACAATCGATAAAGATACAGTATTATCATTATGCAATAGATTTTACGCATTTAGATTTAAAGACATTTATTTTCTCATAAGAACTTACATGTTCGATCAAATGTATAAAATGTTATAAATATTTCGCATTTCACAATACTATTTTGAAATGCAAATAATCTGAGGTGCTACGGGTGAGTCGATGCTTTGAATTTTTAGTTCTGATTGCTTTGACTAGGTTTTTTAACACAAATTTTTGCTAAAAATAGAAAAATATATAATCTGGACACATTGTATATATACGTGTTGCGCATTGGACAGCTATTGGGGCAAATAGGCGAAAATACTGGATTTTTCAGCAGCCCTTGACGAGTTTCATTCCGGTTCATTTCGTTATAAAGTTATTCACAAGTGCTTGTAACTAGACTGGTATTTATGAAGTCCCCTCTGGCACAAATTTAAAGGGAACATTTGGGAAAAATTTGTCACCCCCGTGACGACTGGGAAAAAAAATCCCAGTTGTCACCCCGGGGGACAGTGTTAGAGGGGACTCCTGGGAATAATTGTAAGCTAAGTAGATACTTCTAGGAGTGGAAGGGGAAACGGAAACCACATAGTAGGACATCCTCGTTAACTTTATGAGATGTCAACATCACTATTATACTAATCTTACTAAATATTATAAACGTGAATGTTTGTATGTTTGACAGTTAATCAATTACGCAAAAACGGCTTAATGGATGTATAAAATTTGGCACGCGGATAGGTTATAGCCTGGATTAAAACATAGGATACTTTTTGATCCCAGTCTAAGGTTACCGAATGACTACGCGGGCGGCAGCTAGTTCGAAACATTTTTTGACGTGTGACCTAATCACGAGACAGTAAAACCACAGAATAAATTTAAAACCACTAGAGATACACATAGAGAGAGAGAGAGAGAGAGAGAGAGAGAGACTCTACTATTTCTTTTTTGTGCTATAAGGTGACATAAAGTAGCCAATGAAATGTTCTTACTTTTTATGCATCCCTCTCTTAATACTGTTGATAAATTTTTTCTAGGTTGACAACCCTTGTTGGGCAGTTTTGGCACTCGTGAAAGAGAGATAAGCTAATTTTATAGTTTGCAGTGATTGGACGCGTCTATTAGCGTTGACTGACCAATTCTATCGAATTTGAATTTTATTCACAATACAAACAAGTGTAGTCGGCTTCATATTAGCTGAACACTAAAGTAGGTACTTTGTCATAGCAACTATATTTATAGCTTGATAGAGGAGACGGTTTATTCAGTCTGCAAACCAGATAACTAAATTATGTTGACTGAACAATAATTGACAGAATAAAATCAACTTACACACGTATTCACAACATTACGATATAATTTCTTTGTAAATATCGTTACTCTGATTTCTGACAAAGCTGATAAGTTTCTTGCGCCCATTCTTCTTGTCAGCTAAAAAAGTCTCGAATGGGTGGTAGGAAAATATAGACCATTCAAAAGCACTTAATATCTAAGTTTGTTTGAATAAAGAATATTTCATTTCATTTCATTTCATTTCATTTCATTTCATTTCATTTCATTTCATTACTATGAGATCACACAGTGCCCGCGGACGAACAGCGTGCCACGAACCAATCACGCTATACGTAAAACAAACGAACCAATCACAGAGCTCTATTTCAACGCAGAGCATCGCGTAGTCAAGGGTCGTTTGAGAGTTGTTTGTGAATTTCTTTCCATAGTTAAAATGTACTCTATGGCAATCGATGACTCAGCGATTAAGCTGTTGGAATGCACCCATTGTAAACGTTTTCATTGCCGATGAGGAAACTCTATAGTCGACTATGTAACCAAATTCAGTTATATTTTAAAAATTCTTTAACACCCTAGGGCGGAACGCAGAGTTTAACCCGCTGCTCAGTTTAAATATACATGACTTTCCAAATATGAGAAATGAAAAAACTATTGTGTAGTTTTTAAATTTTGAGATTTAAGCATTCACAATGCTATTTTATATAATACCAAATAATATACTAGAAAAAATACGACTCGCACCAGATCATGTTCTCGGACGGGAATCGAACCCGCGACCTTTGGATATCCGGTCCAATGCTCTGACCGCTGAGCTACCGAGTCACTAGTGGGAACGTCGAATTTCTCCTAGTATATCAACTCTTACGCTGCAAGCCAGCGCCATCTCACCATTGTACACGGAATTACCTCGACATCAACTGAATACCTTTCCAGATATTTTTAAACAATTGATTAAGATGAGAAAACTATATATAATTTTTAAATTTTGAGATTTAAGCATTCACAATATATATTATATATTATTGTGTAGTGTTCAGATTTAGTAAAAATCTCCCTTTTGAAAGCCACTAAAAACATAAGCATTGGGTTTACTTTGGGTTTACTCAAAACCATAAATTACCAATAACCAAAGACCAAAATAATGGGTCCCCTTCAATCCCAACCCAATCGATATTGTGTACTTGTCTGTAAGAGCGTAACTGGAGGATATCTAAAGCGTTATTTATGCGCCAAATGCGGTGTAAAACATAAAGTTACATTTATCAGAAACATCGCATGAAACAGCCCTCGGGGCTTGATAGCTTTAGTACGTAGGCCTAGGGCTGAAGACATTTTTTTTATGTAATAAATGATTAAGTTGATTTTCCGAACTAAAAAAAAAAATTTTTTAATAGATGTCGCTACGAGGTTTTTTTTACAAAAGCAGTACTATGTGCTGTTTGGTATCTGTATTCTTTTATTATAATATCTATTTGAAGCTAAATGGCGCTACAATTTTTTTACATTTTTTAAATGGCTGAAATATGAATTTTTTTTCAAAGAACTGAATCGACTAAAATTATATTATAATAAACCAACCTGCTTCCAAAATTTTACGAGAATCGGTTGGGAAATGCGATCTGTAGAGGAGAACAAACGGAGAGCCGGACAGCGGGACAGTTGGACAGACATACGAAAGCACTTTTCCCCAAGCTGAAGCAGAGAGGCAATATTATATGCATAAAAGCATATAAAATTGAGCTTAAAACTTTACTTTTTATAAATTATCTATGTATTTAACGTGAAAAACTTTAGATTGTAAAAACCAAAATTTTATCTTTTTGCAGAAATATAAGATTTTATTGTTGTTTCTTACGATGATTAGTACCGTGTCCCCTCGCCTAGGTACTCCCAAGGCATATCCACTGTAACAAATTGGTAAAAATTCTTAACTCACGCGTCTCGCCCGGGTTTTGAGAAATCATCTGAATTTGTCAGCTTATGCGTTATTTGCCCTCGGCACCGTCTGGGATATCAATTTAGTTTTCAACTGCCGGTCAGGCAAAAGGAGTTTAATAGCACTTTTTAGTTTAGGGGTTTGTTTTGAATAATGCTCGTTGAAATTTTGAGGTTCTTTCATAAAGCAGCTTTGGAATTTTTAATAGGAACAGCAAAATGGTTTTGATGTCAATGTTTTTTTATATTGAAGCTATTGTACGTTTGTAGGTTAATCATTAATTAATTAAAAAGTATATATATTACTGAATTTATGAAATGCATTGTATAAACACATTTCATTATATCAATATACAATTTTGTAATAGAGTGTACGCATTTGTAAACAAAATGCTAATGTAATTTGTAACTATTGTATTATATTTTGATATTAGAAACTATTTTATCATTATTGCATTTTGTTCTTTTTGACATTGATCTTAAAATTTTCTTTCATTGCCATGCATGATTGATATTTTTTATTCACCTGGGCTAATTCTTCATATCATACAATGATTTTCTTAGCTATGTGTTATCGAGTAGTAGACAGCGATTTCTCAACTAGTTGAAATTTATTTTACCTACCCATTGAATGTAAACTTTGTTAATTATTGTAATGGAAAATGACATCACATTAAATGCCGACCTCATTTTTCAAATTTTGACGACTCTGTATGAAATATACAGGGAGAAAAAAGCAGCCCTTGACGAGTTTCTTGCCGGTTCTTCTCGTTACAAGGTCTCCCGCTTAGGGTTTGCGAACCGATGGCGTAGCTTCTTTGACATTCACAAGTGCTTGTAACAGCCTAGACTGAATAAATAAGTTTTGAATTTTGATTTTTTTTTTGAATTTTATTTTTAGGGTTTTTTCGTAGTCAAGCCGACAAGGAACCCTACTAGTTGCACCATGTCCGTCAGTCCGTCTGTCCGTCCGCGGCTTAGACCAGAGGCCTTTAGTACTAGAACGCTTTTATTTGGTATGAATATGTATAATAACAAAGCCAAAAAGTGATAGAATAAAATCTTGAAATAAATTTTTTTTCGTGTACCTCTCCTATATGTAAGCTGGAGATGGATTTTTTTTCATCAAGCTCATAGTGTGAGGTGTCGTTGGATAGGTCTTTTAAAAATGTTGCAGGTTTGTTAAGACCACTTTTCGGTTCAGGAATCCATTTGCAAAATATTAAGCTTTGAAGTGCAAAATTTGTGTCATTTTTCATGTCTGCATTTGTACCGAGACAAAAGAGATCCCTCACTATGTGAAAAGATAACATTGTTACCCTATGCTGCAACACAAAACGGGACCCCAAAACTCTCGTTTTAAGTACCGCCCGGTCTAGACGGGCAGTCAAAGGCACTGTTTGATCAAAATCGACCGGTTAATTTAACTGCGACTTTCGATGCCGCTGGTTAAGTGTACGGAAAAAGAAACTTGTGGATACGGCACCTGATATATTGATAGGTAACTGTTAGCAGTATTTGCAATATAAAAATCATGTTATGCTGATTGAAGTCTTTTCAACATACAATTAAAACTAACACTTTCATGGTGTTGCCATCTGTGAGGTTATGGATTCGATTCCCGGCTGAGTCAATTTATAAAACGTTTTTTTTTCTATTTTGTCGTACCACTGTTGATTCCAGTTTCTAAAATACAAGTACTTAAGTACCTACTTTGGAATTGGAGTATGTATTATATTGACTTTTAAAAATGATATGAAAATCAACCTGCTGTAAAAAGTTAGGTATGAACTCGCCCAAATCAAACTGGACAGCATTTTTTTTCTAGACAACAAGTTTCATTATTTATGTTTAGTCATTAATATCTATTCTGTGCCATAATGGTGACCGACAAAAAAATTGTGAGCAAATTTAGACTAACCCCTTATAAAACCAAACCAGTCTTATCCATACTAAACGTTTTACGTCCGCAGAACTCCGCCTGATTGCAGCGTCGAATATTTATTAAATAAATATTGAGTCGCGTCATCGGAACTCAGGAAAGGCTGTCTCCTCAAACAGGAATTAGGGGCGGAACACGCCCGGCAATATTTATCGAACGGAACAGATTCGGAATGTTTTTGATTAGGAGATATCCGATCACAGTTTAGCTTGTTCAATGACATGGGAATTTATCGCTCATTTTTTTAGTCTTTTTGGTGGAAAAGTTTTAAAAATATATTGTTATGGAGCAATAAAACATTATGCTTCTAAATATTTTACCCATTACGTGTCTGTTTTGATTAATAAGAACACTAGGTTAAGATTTCGCCCATTCTAAAGTTTAAGTTAAGTTTTTCCAGAAGCCTGCTTTTAATTAAGTCTTTTTACCTTAAGATAAATAATATTAGAAAAAACTAGAAAAAATCGACTCACCCGTAGCACCTCAGACGGGTATGGGTACGGGTGAGTCGATTTTTTCTAGTATTTTTTCTAATATTATTTATCTTAATATAAAAATAGCACTGTGAATGCGAAAAATCTAAATTTAATAAGTTTTTTTACCGTTGGGTGTAATATAATTTTAGCCAAATGAACCAGTCAAAATTCTAATCGAGTAAATTAGTAAGATAATTAAGTTCCGTAAAGCCTAGCTGTCTAATATAAATAATGGTTGATTATTATTAATCGTGACCTCATAACTTTAACAAGTCGATAGTCCAAAATTCCTACCAACTACTGATCATGTGCCATCCATCAATACGTCAGGAGCGAATCCAGACTTCAAAAGCTTTCGCCTCGCTCTCTCTTGTAGGCCAGTGTTGCCATCCTGCTCTTTAATTAACCCTTGTTGATGTGGATTGAAAGACACTTGACGCTGCCGCAGTGACTCTGCCAATTTGACGGCAAACTTGTGAAGAGATGCCTACGGAAAGTCCAATTCCGTGTTGCGAGATGGCATTTGTAATGCCCCTTCCTCCATATCCACCACCCTTAAAGAAAGCCTGTGCTCCAGCAGTGGGGACATTAATAATAGCTGATGTCAATGGCTATACTAGCTCCGCACCCATGAGAATACTAGCGATGAGTGTTTAATTCATCAACGCCCGAGCGGCCGCACGCGGCCGGATAGCCATGGAATATCTATTGTAATAAATAATAATAAATAATAAATAAATGCTTGGACAATTTCACACAGCGCCATCTAGCCCCAAACTAAGCAAAGCTTGTAATATGGGTGCTAGACAACTGATATACTTTTTTAAACATATAATTATTATACATAGTAAAACCCAGACCCGTCACAGAAATTAAAATTCATTATTTCAATTTCTGCCCGGCCGGGAATCGAACCCGGGACGTGGTAGACCGGCATGTTGACCACTGCACTACTCAGGTCGTCTTGTGTTTCATTTTCCGGGCGTTGATGGGTTAAAAACGCTGCTTCAGATTTGCAAGTTAAGTAATATGTAAGAAAATATAAATTTGTATTTTCTCTCTGTTCCTTTCAAGCTGTGTGATGGCAACAGCTACACGTAATACCCCTGATTGGCAGCATTAAGTTGGTGGTACAGTTAAAGTCCGGGCCAGATGTTACGGGCATCGCTCAAGAAGCTGAGTTCGATACTCAAAGCGGAGATACCTTGCTCATCAATACAAGATGGGGGACATCCAACGATAGTGCATTATACACAGCTACATGTAGGTGCATGTGTGTACAGGATTTATGGGTCCAAAGTAAAAGAGGTAGATAAGTAAAATCTCAAGTTTTTCGTGTAGCATTGTGTTAGGATTATAATTTTATTACATTTTTCAACACTAAATAATGATTAAGAGAAGCTAAATTGACTATTAAAGTTCGAATCGCGGTAAACCGGAACTAGTGTCGATGGTAAGGGGGGAAAATGGCCGTTTGAATCGTAGCACAAAATAGCGAGGACTGCGAGCCGCGGGGCATTCTGTTCGGAGCAGTTGAGGTGTTCAGAGATCTAAGTGTAATTCTGGTGAAATTGTGATTGGTTGCTAGTGTCTCGTGTGGACAATAAATTGTTGGTTCCTGGAAGAAGAAGTTTTATTTTAATTGTACTGATTCAAGTCTCCTAACACGGACTAGAGTACGTACTATAACTGCCTTATTCAGAGATGTTTCTTAAAACTGGGGTTCAAGACGGTTCTAACAAAACCTGGTTTATGCTTAGATCCCGGACTAGCGATTTTGTTATTCAGAGACACACTTGCCACAACATGATAACTAAACCGTGGATTAAGCAATAAAATGGTAACACTGTTATGAAGGAGTGAATTATGAGTGCGTTTATACGTGAAAAAAGGCAAAATAGTCTATGGTTTGTCTTATCACCCGAAGAAAAATAAAATATCATTGTCATTTGTTAGGAGTATATATAGTCCAGCGGCGGTATCGGTTAAAAACATTGAAGTTCATGTTAATTGTGTTTTGACAGACGTATGTTATACATTGCTACTTCGTTTTGGCACAAATAAAAACTTACCAAAGAAAAGTAGCAATGTACCACATACATCTGTCAAAACACAGTTAACATGAACTTCGATATTTTTAGCCGATACCGCCGCTGAAATGGATTCTTCCTTGGCCTGTACAATCTAGGCTGTGTCACCAGATTTTCAAATACTTCTTCGTATTCTCTAATTTCATCTAGTTCTTCAATTTTTTCTAGGTTATAAACAATTACAACACAGAAGTCTTTGGTTATTAAATAGCATTAAACCACCCTTAAACTTACCCCCAAGCAGGTTTAAGTGATGAATATATGATTCCGCTTGTAAGCCATCCTTAAACGTGGGACTAAACTTAAAACGGCGTTAGTACGGTTTAACGAACGCACTCTGAATAAGACAGTATGAGTATAGGTACCCACTTAGGTTCGCGATCCTCCGCGCTCCGCGACCCTGGATCAGTGCACCATAGCAAAAATTTTATTTTCACTTTAGCTCCTACTCAAATGGCCATTGTACTAAAATTAACGCTAGTAGAATATGACAATGGGATTGACAGAAGCTAAGCGTTAGCTTACGTGTTCGCTCACGTACACACTATGGCGCACTGTTGCTTAGTGTGTGTATTATGTTCTGTGCTGTTGCAGCACAGGATAAACAATTTTATTGGTGCAGTTTCGCGGAGTGCGAAGGTTCGTGAACCCACCCAAAGATACCTTGATTTTAATATCTTTTTCATTGACTAATCGGTGCTAAATTTATTTATCAAGAGCCCTAAAGTTTTCACTACACTATTATTCAGATGTTGATTTTTTAAATGAGTGTCAGATCTTTGTTACTAAAATGTTTTTGTAATAAAATTCAATTGTGTATAATAACACGGTCTTATATGAATCTTCAATGCAGATTGTACAATCTATGTCGTCTCCACATATTGGCCCGAGCCTCGGCAAATCCGTAGTACATTGTCGGTTTTGTAACTGTGTCAAAGAGGTTCTTTCAAAAGTATCAACAGAAATAAATCCGAAAACATTAAATTTTACATCGGGCAAGTAGCACCTCTGAAAACATTACAGATTGAGTAGATATACAATTAAATCCGCTCGTTGATTGAACCATACATCAATGTCTCTTTGCTGCAAACCCTGCAACAAAGGAAAAACAGCACTGTATTAAAGATATAAGACACACTTTACCTTGAATAGAACTGAAGCCAATTAAAATAAGTTATAGATTGGGTTAAGAACTAGTAATATAGTGCTCGTGAGTGTACTGAAGTCAATGATTGTACTGCAAAATGAACATTTCCATTGTACGAGTATTCTATTAATTTTAACTTGAATTATGTAAAATAAAAACTTAACAACACCGCTCTTATCATGTCATATGTGTATTTGGCAGAATTTACTTTGTTTTTACTTTTTTTTTCGCATTTGAATCATATTACCGCAATAGTTAAAAACGTAAAAAAATCGACTAACCCGTAGCTCTTCCGACGGGACGGCACCTGCTACGGGTGAGTTGATTTTTTCTAGTATTTTTTCTAATATTATTTATCTTAATATAAAAATAGTATTGTGAATGCAAAAAATCTAAATTCAACGCTATTCATGTTTAGTTATTCTCATTTCTTGGATTATTTACATAGAATTCAGAAACTAATAATATTAAATTCATTAGTTATTTTTGCTGAGACGTCTTTTGTTTTACAATTTTTCGGGACGTTTTTGCTAGATGAAAACAGACAGTTGGAAGTATTGTGCGCACATAAATAGTTTGACCCATAAACTTATTATATTTACGCTAGTATAAATAAGTCTAGGTTTGACCCGATGAAAAAATTAAAAGTTTGGTAACCGAATAAAACCGTTAAAAAACCGTCGGCAGATCGCTGGGACAGAACACGGACTCGCTTTTTATTCGAACCCTGAAAGAGATTAAAGGATTTTTTAAACACTGGCGAATTGAGATTTTACAGCTAAAGCACAATATATATAAAGCCTGTGTTGTCAAAAGTTAAAACTCACAATAAATTGATAGTTTGCGGTCTCTTTTTTTAACCTCTATACAAGGTGTTACAAAAATACCCCTAATGCCGAATTTGGTATATAAGGACCATCAAACTGATCAACTTTTACTGTAGGACCAAATCTGAAATCGAGAGAAAAAAATCAGCTGTTTCATACAAAAATTAAAATCGAAAATATCAAAATGTATGAAACAGGTGTTTTTTACTCGCGATTTCAGAGTTGGCCCCATAGTAAAAGTTTTTCAGTTTGATGGTCCCTATATACCATATTCGGCATTAGGGGTATTTTTGTAACATGTTGTATATCACATACATGAATCTTCTATACCAGCTTCTGTCACACTTCAATATGCTAGTGGGATTTTTAAAATAAATTATAGATTTTTATTTTAAGAAAACAACCGGTTCGAAGTCGTAAAACTGCTTGCCATGAATGGGATAGTTAAGTGTAATTTGCGAGAGTTTGAGCGTGACAGTCGATACGTAAAGTTTATCAATGCGTCGCCTGAAAAGTAAGTACAACCTCCGTAGTCGAGTGGTTTGTACGCCGGTTTTCAAGGTGCCATCTCTGAGGTCCCGGGTTTGACCCCCGGCTGGGTAAATTTAGAAAAACTAACTTTTTATATATTGGCTCAGGTCTGGGTGTGTGTTTACTACCGTTGTCTCCGACTTCCATAACACAAGTGCTTTAGCTACTTTTCGGACCAGAGCAATGGTTGTGATGTTGTCTAATATTTATTTATTTTACCCAACCGACCCGTGGTCACACCAATTTACCACACCGGTGTGACAAACGGATATAAAAAAGTATGTGAATATTGCCACTCCAAATCCATCGTCTCGTTACACAAATAGTACGTATAACGGTGATAATTCGTCAATTTCCCAGCGTCTCCCTTATAAATAATAAAGGGGCAGCGCGTTCCCTCGGGAGCACCGAGATACCTCAACCCTGCCGTCACAGTTGGAAGTGTACCGGACCACGAATACTGTGGACTGCGGGTATGCCGCGAAATATTGATAGTACCTATGTAAATGTTAACGTTTAAGTCACTATTTTTATGTTTCATTGACGATTTGTTTGTTTTTTTAATAACGCTTGTAAAAACAGATGACTGTCGTTGCAAAAAACAATCTACAAAAATACCATGGGGACTTTAAATGTCAACATTTACATAAACTTCATATCAATATAATTACGCGGTAGAGCCCCAGATAAGTGGAAAATAGTTTATTAGGCTATTTGGTTGTTACAACTTATAGAAGGCTGGGGGCCTCGCACATCCGCGGACTTTGTTCCATGGGGCTAATTGTCTAATTTAAAAATCTATCGCAATCGCTTTTATTTGACAGTTGGATACGACACATTGCTGCATTTCTTTGGTAAGTTTTTATTTGTGCCAAAAAGAAGCATCAATGTGTTTCATCCTGAAAGCGATTGCGATAGATTTTGAAATTAGACAATAGAAAGTCAGGACCCCATATCTCTTATTTCACTCTATTAGATATTAATTTTCGCAACAAAAGGTAGCTTTGTCCTTCCCCATCGTCCAAGCTACCTCTTGAAATGTTGACTAAAAGACCGACAGAGTTTTTACATTTATAATAGTTCAGATTTGGGTGGAGAAAACATGCGTGCATTCATTCTTGTTATTGTGTGGTACCCATTTTTTATTCTTTCTGTGGAGGTATACAAACCTGCCACTTTACAAGCGCGGCAATGTATTACATAAATCACAAATAATCACACGCTTTTCTATCATTCTAGGCAATAAAGTTAGTATACCTCTTCCATGCGGATATATTTACTTTTAATTCTAGACAAAATTAATTAATTTGAGGCTAGTATTAGCGTTCTTCTTTTTTATTGAACTTTAGAATCTTTTACGTAAAACACTAATACCCGTATTCGTACCGTAAGAAAATACTCAAACGATCCTTGCTTATGCGAACGCACTGCGTTGAAGCAGAGCTCTGCGATTGGTTCGTTTGTTTTAATGTGATTGAAAGTTAGGACGCTGTGTGTCCGCGGGCACTGTGAGACCTCATAGTAATGATTGTGTGTTTATGAACAGCAGAATTTATTGTCCCAAGTTCGCATATTACTGTGGGAACTGTGCCTGTCGATAGCAGGTGCAAACTTTCACCTCGTGACGGCAGCGCCCCGCCGTGGCCAAATCCGACAATTTTTACACGCGCTGTTTGCATACTGGCGAATATAATGCCTTCAAGCTTAAAATGAATTCTGGTATCCGTTACTAAGAGACTTGAAAAAGAACGAGATTATACATTTGAAAAGAACTCAATAAAAAATAAAAAAAAAAACTCTGGTGTCAGATGGGGTTACTCCCGACGCGATAGAGTTCGATTCAATTAAACGTCAAAACCGTACTATGGAAACCATGGAAACCATTTTCATAATAACTCGATCCCGTCGAGAGTAGGGGTGAATATCAAAATAAAGTTCACAGTTGAAAAACACGACTAAACGAGCACACGAATCGGCAAATCCGACAATTTTTACACGCGCTGTTTGCATACTGGCGAATATAATGCCTTCAAGCTTAAAAGGAATTCTGGTATCCGTTACTAAGAGACTTGAAAAAGAACGAGATTATACATTTGAAAAGAACTCAATAAAAAATAAAAAAAAAAACTCTGGTGTCAGATGGGGTTACTCCCGACGCGATAGAGTTCGATTCAATTAAACGTCAAAACCGTACTATGGAAACCATGGAAACCATTTTCATAATAACTCGATCCCGTCGAGAGTAGGGGTGAATATCAAAATAAAGTTCACAGTTGAAAAACACGACTAAACGAGCACACGAATCGGCAAATCCGACAATTTTTACACGCGCTGTTTGCATACTGGCGAATATAATGCCTTCAAGCTTAAAAGGAATTCTGGTATCCGTTACTAAGAGACTTGAAAAAGAACGAGATTATACATTTGAAAAGAACTCAATAAAAAATAAAAAAAAAAACTCTGGTGTCAGATGGGGTTACTCCCGACGCGATAGAGTTCGATTCAATTAAACGTCAAAACCGTACTATGGAAACCATGGAAACCATTTTCATAATAACTCGATCCCGTCGAGAGTAGGGGTGAATATCAAAATAAAGTTGACAGTTGAAAAACACGACTACACGAGCACACGAATCGGCACATGAACTCGCGGGGAGGGGTGAGGCAACTGTTGCTAGGGCGGGGCGGGGAGTGTCCTTTCTGAACGTAGTACTTATATCTATTCTGCGGTAGGGGGACAGTTTCTCAAAGCATCAGCTTGCAGCACACGACACCACCGCAGAAATGATTAAAGAGAGCATGACATACTTAGGCTACCCATGTTAAGGCATCGAATTGAAAACTAATATCCAAAAGCTTTTCATAGGCCTATAGAAAGTGAAAGATTGCAATAAAAAAATCAAAAAATCAAAAAGATAGATTTAGTACCCATACAGATTTTTTGATGTAATTTTTTAGAAAAGAGAAAGCAACGCCGCTTAATCACCGCAATTCATCTTCCATTGCGATGCATAGTCGACTGGTTAGTTATTATTAGAAAACTGCTGCTGAAGGTGAATCTCGGGCGCGTGACATAGCTTTCGCGTCAAGAGTTGAAAAAGTCAAGAAATCGTAGAGATTGCAAATGTCAAAAATATCTGAGATCTGAGAATAAGTTTTTTGGCTGCGATAGAGATTTTAGACACATTTTAAACAAATAAATGTGTTTTTTTTTGACAACATACATTGCTCCGATTTCAAAGGAAATCAGAGACAACGGTGGTATCACAAACACAGTTTTCTAACCAACCCAACCGGGGATCGAACCCGGGACCTACCTCTTGCGTGGTAGACCGGCATGTTGACCACTGCACCACTCAGGTCGTCGAGTATTTCTTGATATCGTAGTTATTGATCCTAGATTATCGTATAAACGTTATAGTTAATTTCGAATACCACTCATTATGGGCGTGACGCAGCAGAAACATGTAACGGTCGCTAATTTGTGCGTTTCTTGTAATATCCAATCGTTGAAACATTAACGAAATACGTTTATACCATACGATTATAATAGCGTAATAAATAATATCATTTATTTATTTCTCCTCAGTGGAAAAATATGCTGTGGAGATCGTAGTTTCCGCATTTCGAGCTGGCCATCACCGCCGTTGCTGTCTGGAATTAATTTGATTTTTTTTTTCTAAAATAGGTGATTCGATTTAAGAGAGAAGTACTGTGCGTCGTGCGCCGTGCGTCACGTAGTGATTACATTCTCTTTGCCATGCGTAGGCATGGACGGTCGCCTGCCTTGTTTTTTTAAATAGAAAAGTGTAAAATATCAATAATAAAACTTTTATAATCAATTAAAAATGTCCTTTTAATTTAAACTAATGTTGTGATAAAAACAGGAACCTAATGTTACCTAATCTGTGATTATTAGTTGCTTTGAATATTTACGTTCGCACGTCGAACTCAATCGCGTGGTATAAACATCTCCCATCAATTCCCAATTGATAAGTGCTTGGCACACATATTTTTTCGTCTTTGGCAATTACCCTTCGTCGTCGGACTACGTTCAAACCAACATTTCTTGCTGAATTGCAGTCAGCTTAAATTAGTTACTTGTTTTTTCGATAGATGGCGTAGATATATCTATTTATAAAAGGAAAAAACAATGAAACTTAACTTTTAGGGCGACTTGCACCATAAATTAAATATTGTTTTATATTGTTTTCGTATACAAAATTGTGTTGAAAGTGGTGTTAAAACAATATTTAATTTATACATAAACTATTAGTGAAATTTGTAATGTCTTCATACAATTACAAGAAAACGTTTTCGAAATAAACCCATTTATATATTCCCATACACATTAGCAATAAATCACAACAACAGCGCACATTACATCTGTACACCCACTTATTCCGACCATCGTAATAAACACACCACATAATAATTCACAAGATTCAAGGCAAATTCGACCTTATTTCTTCACAGCTAAGCGCTATTAGTTGAGGCCTAGTGCGGTCATATTGTGATAAATTTCTTACAAAACTCCCTTATTCCGTATTCAGCCTAGACGAGAATGTAGATTAGATTATGCAGAGCAGAAGGGTAATCTGCTAACTTTTATTACATTAATAAATCAAAATAAAAGGGTGTTTTTTACTATGTATCACATTGATTAATAAGTTATTTTAATTATATTGATTTATAGAGAAACATTTCATTAACTTTACCGAAATGTAAATCATAAAATTATTAATGTGTAAATTAAAATATTGTTAACATAACTGAATAACACATCATATGAAGTCTCATTGTCATGTTATTAATTCTTAATTTTCCTTAGATTTTGCATAAGTAATTAAATTAAGTCTTCCATTTTCAAACTAATAGAGATTCAAAGGTTGTTTTATTTCTATATGAAGTCATCGGTCAACTAATCTGACAGCAAAATGACAATTTAGGTAAATTATGTATTTCTTTACCCAAGCACAAAAAACCATTATGAATCCAGATATTAATAAAAAAATATATCAAGCATGAAAAAGAAGTAATTATAAATTCAATCACTTCAATGAAAAGAAAGATACTTCTCTCTCAGAGAACTCCATAAAGTAGGCACTTTATTACGACGTTGTCGCTTCTGCACAACACGGTTAGTGTTTGTTCGTTCAGGCGCCGCATCGTCGCCGGATCCACGTAGGAAACAGCATTACCCTCATTCGCGGTTTTTAATGGACGACCTTCCGGGACAGTTCATACTTGGACCAGTATACTAATTCGTACGTACTGAATTTCTGAGAATTCAGCTTGCAAAACCTAACATTTACCAAGAATGTTATAGTAAAATAGATTTTAGGAGGCTGTTTTTAAAAGATTTTCATAAAGTCTAGTGAAAATTATTTTCCCAATTCATTAGGAGCTTTACTCATCGCGATCTTTGATAGCACATGTATAAGTTCGTCTCAAGGACACTTACATAGTAATTTTTACCTATGGCACAACTATGAATACAGGTGTGAGTTTTACTAGGGTTAACAAAGAATACTTTGTTTTTATTTCCTTTTCTTTGTAGAGCTTACAGCATAAATTACAAATTACAAATAAATAAATAAAAGCTAATTGCAAGATTCCAAAAGGAAGCTATAAGCATTGTCATTGACTCATATCTAAATAAGCATTCAAAGATAAAAAAAGTACGTAAACAATAGTTCTTTTTGTATATTTCAAGGTATTAGTATGGCTAAAAGTAAGTCACTTATTGCCTTGAATTAATTTAATTTAATTGCACATAACACAAGTCATACCGTCTGCCTTTTAACTGGTCCTCTCTACATTTGTACGAGCGTGTAACATTCGTACTTTGTGGGCCTATTAAGGAGGTGATGTCTGTTAGAGGCATGAGGCCAAGAGGCCAAGAGGCCAATTGCCAGACCTACTTGTGAAACGCCTTGATGACCTCATCGTAGCAAAGTTTCGAAACACACGCTAAAAATGATACATATACTAAATTGTTCGGAAGAAGTAGATAACATATTTGCTACGGCGTAGCAACCGTAGCATCGGACTACGAGAGTTAATAACTTTATACCGTAGTAAATTAGTTTTTCGATAATACCGTAAGGATAAGTATGAAGCAAAAAGACTAATAATAAGTTAATCTCACGTGTGATGCTGGGTAATACTATGGAATGATATTAAAGCGTGGAGATCTGGGGGTCTGTAACACAAGTACTTCGATACTTTTCATAGATCTCCAGTCTCCACAAACAAGTTTACTTTAGTTATATTATACCTTGTAATTGTATACTACTGTAACTGCTTGTTTGTGGTGAAAATAAATAAACACTATTATTATTACTAAACCGTGTGTGTTGCAGCATAGCGCGTGGCGTTGCGTAGCGTGACGTCAAACGACGTTGCTATGACATGCTATGGTATATGTCATACAGAACGCGCGACTGATGCGATCACGCAGTAGTCACGCGGCATTCGGTGTGACATAAACTGTCATATACCATAGCGTTTCATACATTACAACATCGTTTGCTGTCACGCGCTTCGTCGCTACGCGCTGTACTGCAGGTTTGACTAAGGCTTAGTCCCTGTCCAGAGCTACGCGCGAGTGAGACGCGTTTCGTTATACAATGCTCGTTTAGGATCAGCGACGTCAGTGACGTGTGCAATATTAAAGGCAGTGTAACCAAAATCACGTGTACATTCGCTGCAAATTCGCCCTTTCTGGACAAGGTTTTAAATCTAATTTCTTCAGTAGACTGTAACCGTACGTTTCCACCAGTCAATTGACAATGTTGTAAACATTATCTCTAAACAGAGTCTGTCAGATAGTGAAAACCAACAACATTCTTGTCAAAAATTTGCTTGTCACAACTTTGTCAAAAATGCTTATAATTGACAAGTTGGCTTAACATGTCAATGCAGTAGAAACTCATGGTAAACTTAACGTCAAACACGTTAAGGTGTGCAATTATGTCAATGCAACGTTTTCGGGCCCATGTTATATAATGCTAATGTGCAAGGGCTCTTAACCTTAATCACCTATCACTATACCTGGATTATTTAATAACGTGACAATTGTTAATTATTATTGTCATGACAATTTGTTTTACATTGCGATGTAGCTATGAGTAGTTTATTTTTGTTTTCAAATTGGTAAATTGTCATGACAGGTGACAAATTGTCAAGTTTATTAAATAGGGCCCTGTACATGCAACCTTCAAAAGCATTTTAATCCAGTCTGTCGCATTGACACCTGGACGCCAAGTATAATTTGGTATTTAGATTTGCTAAGCCTTTTGCGACTTGCTTCAATATTACTTCGTTAAGATGCCAGATTTGAATTAATTTAAATTTCAACTTAACTAAATGAAGTTTTGGTGGACGAATTTTAATTAGGTATTTTTTTTATATTTGCTATAAACTTATGTTAGCTTTTTAATTTATTTTGGTAATATTTTTATTAAAATAACTTAGGTGTCACAAACGAAAATAATGCTATTTTAGTAAAGGGTGTGTTTTTTTATTTATTATTTATTTATTTATATTATATGTTATTTATTTGGAAAATAGAATTTAAAGTCTGTTCAACGTCGGTTCAATAGCACACTCTACAATAAAATGGATCTTGTTAAATTTAAATTTATTGTTTGTAAATTAGCCGTAGGTTTCAGAATCATTTTACTAAATATGTATCCAAAATTGAGTAAAGAACTTTTAATTTAAAATTAAAAGCGCCTTAAAAATTAAAATTAAAAGTGCCTTAAAAATTAAGTAATTTTTGAATATTTCAAGATCTGTCCCTAGCGAGATTCAAACTCGTGACCTCCCAGGTCAGGGTCACGAGACCTTCAGTGTAAATAATACAAGTGCCTCGCCACAGTCTATTCGTCCCTTGGTATAAGGCATGTTTTTATTTGCTAAGTTCCCGTCGCGTGATGGCGCTATAAATTCGGAATAGCCTTGCTTCTATTATTCATAGCTGAAGCTCGAAGTTTTATGATGCCCTAAAGGAGGTTTAAGTCCCCAATATAATACAACAATTAGATTTTATAAATAGAAAAAAATACTAATGTCGTACAAACAGCAACACTACAAATACAAAATATAAATACAATTTTTTTTATTTTTCTCTCACATAGATACTATGCACATATACAAGTGGAGACGACAATAAATGAAAACTTTTGTGACGCTAGGATAGGAGTATTGTAAAACTATCAAATAATTCCTAGGAACGAAATAATATTCTTTTTTGAACAAACTAAATAGCATGAAAATTAACTGTACTGAAAATCGTAACTGAAAAATATTTCCTGTAACTAAATTATTGGATATTTTTAATTGTTTTTTTATGAGACTGCATGGGAGCATTCTTAGCTATACGACATTTAATTTATTGTCGCATTGTCGTCTCCAGGTTGTATATAAAGGAAAGTCTTAAAGTAAGTTGCTGACAACATTCAATTCTCTACGTAAGAGACTCTTAATAATAATTATACAGAATTTTATCCAACATATCGCAGGAAAGAGACTTTGACAATTATGAACCCTAGCCAGGGGTTGAGTAGCACAAATTAATTTCAGCGGATAAAAATCAAATCGGAAAAAATCGGTAAGTGTCGACAGTGTTGTTTTCGACATTTAGACATCTATAACATATCATCATCATCATCATCACACTGATAATGATCATCATCACACTGATAATGATGAGTTGTGAAAAATGATGATGTTGATTCCTTCATTTTTGATGTCCCCTCTACTGCAGCACAAGTCTTCTTTATAATAGTCAAGTCAAAAATTTGTTTTCGAATAAACTTCAAAATTAAGAGGCTGACATGAGGAAACTAGCGCCGCCAGTCGATTTTATTTTATTTATTCTAAATAAGCCCAATTTAAAAAAAAAAAGGAATCAGTCAAGGTTTTGTTAATAACGTCTAAAATTTATTGAATAACTTTACACTGTTTGAAAAGGCATTCAAACAGTTTAAAACGCGATTTTGTTAAAAGTGGCCACTGGTGGTTCAAACCCGTTTATAAACTATATTATAAATGCACGCATTTTAAACTTCAAAATTAAGTACTTTTGAATCGTCTATATTTTTTTAGCTGACTAGAAGACTTATCTTCTTAATGTAGTACTGTAGAAGGTGTAGTACTGTTTTGGCTAAACTTAATTATTTACATCTTAGTTCTGTATTATACAATAAAATCAACTCTAAATTAAATATTTATAATCTACCTTTGCACAAGTGTAAAACTGTATTGAACGAGTGGCTTTTAAGCTTGGGATATGATGATGTTGAGTCCCTTGTTAAATGAAATTTAAATAATATTATTTATAATTATATTATATATATAGTCACACACACATACATACTACACACAACACGTAAATTCAAAATGTCATCTTATATTATAAAAATAGTTTTTATGTGCTATATTTTATTACCTGATAGATAAAAAGTGTTTTATTTCTAATGAACTGTACGCGCGAAAGTCGACACAGTCCTAGACTAATGCATTTATTAACGTTAATTATGTTCTGTAAACATTTATAGCTCAAATAAAGATTATTATTATTATATAAATGATTGACCATAACCCAACACGCTGGCCTAATAAGTGAAAATACATTTCCGAAGTACGACGACCTCCAGAAAATAAATTTTTGGTCACCTAGATAGGGACGAAGGTGGCTTCTCTACCGAAACCTCATGTGAATAGCTACTACCTATTGCGCTAACTAGCTCTACAACTTAAGTATCTTTTTTTTAATTTTGCGACTTTTTTTATCTATTTTAAATACAACATTCCGAATGTTTTAAAACACAGTTGTGAATAACCTGATTTCTTATTCCTATATCTTTTCGAGGCTTGTGTCATCGAACCCTTGTTAGATCGATTGGTCATCACATCGAAAGCTTACGACAACCATAACGTTTATGACAACAACGAAAGCTTAATCGAATTCTTAAACGTAATGCTTTTTGTCCAAGTCTGTCTGATACTGTTAAAATCTTTTGCAGTCTCAGGTTAGCGACCATATTTGACACAACGTTACTTTTTGTTAACCCAAAACTTAAAAAAAAATATTCGTAGATTATTTTTGTACTCTTTGTCGACCTCCGTGGTCGAGTGGCTTTGTACACCGGTTTTCAAGGTGTCGCCATCTCTTGAGGTCCCGGGTTCGATCCCCGGTTGGGTCAATTTAGAAAACGAACTTTTCTATATTGGCTCAGGTCTGGGTGTTTGTGATACCACCGTTGTCTCTGATTTCCATAACACAAGTGCTTTAGCTACTTACTTTGGAATCAGAGCAATGTATGTGATGTTGTCAAATATTTATTTATTTATTTATTTATATTTGTATGGTAAAAAAGTTATAGCAGTTTCATACATAACTTTATTCGATATTTAACACGGGAAGAAGCAAATTAGGTGAAGTGTGTGTCGGTGTGACTACGGAAAGGGATAAATTATCCTTAGTCACACCGGTATGACTATGGTTAAAAAAAATGAACCATTGTTACACTGTTGTGGTAAGTTGGTGTGACTACGGGTCGGATGGCTATATTTGTAATTGATTTTGGTGTTTTCTAATAAGCTTTAAAAATTCTCCTTCAAAAAAAAAACAATATTATACACTTCTAAGATTTTCGCGCGTACAGTTCATTAGAAATAAAACACTTTTTACGGATTACAGCGCGTATATTATTAATTCAGGTGTTGTTTTGGAATTATTTAGTTTGTATTTATTGGTTTTTTAGAGTTCCCGACGTTTCGACACCTTTCCAGGGGCCGTGGTCACGGGAGGACTAAAGCAAAAAGGCTGCTCATATTTTTATGAAATTACCCGCTCGAAATTTTATAAAAATGTATTCAAGTTTATTAAATTATTTTATAGCTGCGTTCTGATTTTAATAATTATTACCGAATTAAATTGAATAAAGTTAATTAGAAAACAAGATCTAGCTACTGAATCTACTACCAGTTCACAAATTGGGAGGCCTCTGAGAGAAAGAACTGGCGGAAGAAAACTCAGAGAGGTTGTGTCGACCTCCCTTTTGATCCCTATTTACAGAACGAACTAACTATATCTTTAGATCCTGCAGTGTGTGATTTGGGATGGGATTTTAGTTGATGGATTATGGGGTCCCAAGCTGGTGGTACTCTCCAACCATCATCTCTATTGAAATTTGGATGTTTGTTGATTTCAATAGCCTCGCGTAGCATTCTGGGAATGAATCTTTGTTCTTTAGCGAGTATTTGTGGTTTATCAAATCTAATGTAATGGTTAGGTCCCTTTGATGCATGTTCACACACTGCAGACTTGTTATCGCGCCTATGCTTCATGTCAGCTACATGTTCTTTAACGCGCGTCCCTATACTTCTCTTTGTTTGTCCGATTGGCTCGACACGTAGCTAAAACACTCACACCACTGAGAGGTAACACAACAGCTTATGTGAAGGATTCCTACCAATTCTTTAGTGAGATACAACATCTAAATCTTACTGATGATGAAATTATGGTCAGTTTTGATGTGCAGTCCTTATTCACATGCCTACCAGTACAGGACTGCATTGATATCACTAGGAAGAAGCTGGTTGAAAACAACATGCCAATTGAGTATGCAGAACTTCTAGAACACTGCCTAACATCCGGCTATCTCTTGTGGAATGAAGAATTCTATCTACAAGTAGACGGGGTAGCTATGGGCTCTCCTGTATCCCCCGTTGTCGCTGACATCTTCATGGAGGATTTTGAGGAGAAAGCACTAAACACAGCACCTGTGTCTCCCCGGTTCTACAAACGGTACGTAGATGACACTTTCACAATACTACCTAGAGATAGTGTTCCTGCTTTCTTGAACCACCTTAACTCCATCAATCCTAACATTCAATTCACTATGGAGTTAGAGGCAGATAATAAACTAGCCTTCTTAGACATTCTTATCATCAGGAATTCTGATCAAACCTTGAGCCACACTGTGTATCGAAAAGCAACACATACAGATAAGTACCTCAGTGGTGAATCCCACCACCATCCTTTACAGTTAGCTACCGTAGGGAAATCTTTGTTTCAGAGAGCACGCGGGATCTGTGACCAACAACACCTGACAGCTGAGCTTCAGCATGTCAAGCACGTACTGCGTAGCAACAAACTGCCAGTACCACGCCTTCATCACAGAACCCGTGTCAAACCAGCCACAGTAGAACGACGTCCTGCCATCCTACCATACATGAAAGGTGTCACTGACAAGATTGGAGGTATTCTGAAGCGTGCGTCCATCAAGACCTACTTCAAGCCGCCGAAGAAGATAAACCAATTCTTACGACCTGTCAAGTGTAATATTCCCTTTCAAGATGCGGGCGTCTACAAACTAGATTGTGACTGTGGGCTCTCTTACATCGGACAAACAAAGAGAAGTATAGGGACGCGCGTTAAAGAACATGTAGCTGACATGAAGCATAGGCGCGATAACAAGTCTGCAGTGTGTGAACATGCATCAAAGGGACCTAACCATTACATTAGATTTGATAAACCACAAATACTCGCTAAAGAACAAAGATTCATTCCCAGAATGCTACGCGAGGCTATTGAAATCAACAAACATCCAAATTTCAATAGAGATGATGGTTGGAGAGTACCACCAGCTTGGGACCCCATAATCCATTAACTAAAATCCCATCCCAAATCACACACTGCAGGATCTAAAGATATAGTTAGTTCGTTCTGTAAATAGGGATCAAAAGGGAGGTCGACACAACCTCTCTGAGTTTTCTTCCGCCAGTTCTTTCTCTCAGAGGCCTCCCAATTTGTGAACTGGTAGTAGATTCAGTAGCTAGATCTTGTTTTCTAATTAACTTTATTCAATTTAATTCGGTAATAATTATTAAAATCAGAACGCAGCTATAAAATAATTTAATAAACTTGAATACATTTTTATAAAATTTCGAGCGGGTAATTTCATAAAAATATGAGCAGCCTTTTTGCTTTAGTCCTCCCGTGACCACGGCCCCTGGAAAGGTGTCGAAACGTCGGGAACTCTAAAAAACCAATAAATACAAACTAAATAATTCCAAAACAACACCTGAATTAATAATATACGCGCTGTAATCCGTAAAAAGTGTTTTATTTCTAACAATATTATATTTTGAGAACAGTTCCAGAAAAAAGAACAGTATAACTTAATCTATATTTAATATTAATAATATATTTTTTTTAATATTTGACAACATCACATACATTGCTCCGATTCCAAAGTAAGTAGCTAAAGCACTGTGCTATAGAAATCGGAGACAACGTTGGTATCACAAACACCCAGACCTGAGCCGATATAGAAAATTTCGTTTTCTAAATTGACCCAACCGGGGATCGAACCCGGGACCTCAGAGATGGCGACACCTTGAAAACCGGTGTACAAAGCCACTCGACCAAGGAGGTCGTCGAGTCAAATCATAATTTTAAGCTACATCTCATGGTTAGGTTAAGTTAAGTTAAATATCTCTATAACCCTGTTCAATTAGATAATCGAACTTCGACAATAAAAAATGATAGCATTGTAAACATTGCTTTCTGTGTTATTATTTTAGTCAGCGCCGGGGCACAGTGTGATGACGTCATAATTCCGAAATGCCCCACTTCAGTAATTCATGGCCAGCACTCGCAGTTTTACGACCGCCCTGGCCAAGGGCTGGCTAATTACTTATCGATAACTGATATAATCAATTAGGTAAATTGAAGTTGCGATCGTAAAACACAGGCGATTTGGTGAGACCAGTGGTCTCGGATGGGTCACCGACAATAAAATTATTCTCTCAGCTATTTATCATTAATTTTTACAGATTTTATATCCAAAACTAGCGAGAAATCAAATAGTAGTATACGTTTCCAAAACCGTAATTATAATTGATTACAAGATATTTATTAAAAAATTAAAAAGGTATGAGTGCTCTACATAGTAGGTACCTAAATAATCAAGTAACTGAATCAACCGAAATTACTTTAAAATCATACTATTTACATAAGATGTTGTACCACATTAAATATCGATATTAGCATTAAGGTTGTCACAATTATGACAACCTCATTTATAATTCATATCGATAATCTTAATATCGATAATCCTAGTGTTTAATTATTTTCTCATCAAGTATGCGAGCAGATGCGGCTAAGATGAAAGTGCTCTGAATAAGTCATCTGTGTAATAAAACTGAGGTCTGCAGACGACAGTGTTGTGGCAGGGTATGACAAAAGGTGAGTCTTGGGAAATTTATGTACGCATAGTATTTTTCTGACTTCGCTTACAGAAAATAAAAAGGGTAAGTGAATATGTAGGCGGTCTGAAGTGAGAGGGTTGTTTTACTATTATTAAAACATTCATTGTAACTTGTAGGTAATCGTTTTAAATCTCAAGCTTAATCAATCGATCTAACAAGAGTTCCATGATACAAGCCTCTACAAGATAGATGTACACTATAAGAAATCAGCATCCTTAACACGAACAGCTATCGAAAAAAATAACGCGCGTAAAAACATTCGATAGAGTAATTTTGTATTGGAAAATTGTACAGCGCCTTTTACCGCCGAAGAACGAAATGAAATTTGGTAATTACTCCATAGAGTACTTTTACACTATATTACAAACGTATTCTCACGTTCTAAAACTGACATTAAGTTTTCTACTGACATTATAATCTATCTTCAGCCATCTATACTTTTATCATCGATATCGCTTTCCCATCACTAGTCCGTAATTTACAATGGCGGCGTAGCGTACATCGCGTCTCGTACATAAAATATTCACTAAAATGTACTGGATTTAGTGCCTGCCTTTATGCCTCCCAGAGAATTATCATTGACTGTTTACCTCCCGTCTCTCCTGTATTATTCAGGTAGTCTGCGCGTTGAGATTTTTAGTGTTTGACGCGGTAAGATTTTTCTTAAGGCTTCGTTTTGTCTTTGAAATGAGATTATTTTTATTTAAATAGACTCATTTAATATTTTATATCGTCGAGTTTTTTCCTTTACCCATACAGGACGTCTTTTTCTAATCTAAGATTTTTTCTAGCAACTATTATTTAATATGACTTTTTTTATGTAGCATTGCGTATGCAATATTCTAAAATTAGAACTACAACGATAATAGTTATTCTCATTGCAAATCATTAAAAGTTTTACAGCACTATTCACTTTAATTAAACTTCCAAAAGCACAGATGGCAATTAAAAATAATTAACCGACAAAGTACTCGAAACAGACAATGTAAATCCTCTTTCCCTCTCAAGGGAAAATTAATTAAATTGTATATTTCTTTTCAAGAAACTATTCGCGAAACGGAACCTCTTCAATCTAGACAAGTTTTAGACTGCAAATGTTGAGGTATTGTTATGATGTTTTACAATAACTGCGATAAAACTTTTTGTAAGTTTGTAAAATGAACTACCTACCTTTTGTAAGAAGCAAATTTATAAAGGACTGTCTACTTTTAACTTAAGTTAAGAATTATAATTTTAGAGTTGCTAGAGTTTTATCAACGAAAACATAATAAAAGTAATCCATCTTTCAGTCCAAGTACTTAATTGTACACCCCCTTACTAATAAAGATTGTATAACAGATGTTTAGTACACAGTGTTTTGTCTCTTTACTTTTAATGTCAAATTAAAATAGTTTGACAGAGAGTAACCATTGTCTAATTATTATACATCTGCTATACTTTATTAGTAAGGGGGTATGAGTAAAAAATACTTATCTGCTTTTGTGTATTAGGTTACTTTATTTTTAATCAGCAGTTTTCTATAGGTCTAGGTATTTTTTCCGTCGCTTAGAACCCTCATTCGCCAGCAATGGAAGCTGTCGATTGTTTTATTTTGTTAGGAGCTACCGAAAACATGAATAATATCGGACATCCGGAGAGACTTAACTGGAAAATTCAAGAAAATTACTTATGAACGCCATTATATTTAAACAAAGAAACAAAGACGCATAATCAATTCCTTCGTTTTGCGGTAGCTTGCGCCATTATGTCTTTGTAGCTTTTCTGTGAAATTGTGCTGTTTATTGGTGAAACAGCGTCTGATCAGTCAGTATACAACATGTTAAAAAAATACCCCTAATGCCGAATATGGTATATAGGGACCATCAAACTGATCAACTTTTACTATGGGACCAACTCTCAAATCGCGATAAAAAATATTTTTTTTCGCGATGGATTTTTGATGGTCCCTATACAACGTGTTACAAAAATACCCCTAATGCCGAATATGGTAGATAAGGACCATCAAACCTAACAACTTTTACTATGGGACCAACTTTGAAATCGCGAAAAAACAATCAGCTGTTTTATACTTTTTGATATTTTCTATTTTAATTTTTGTATAAAACAGCTGACTTTTTTTTCGCGATTTCAGAGTTAGTCCAAAAGTAAAAGTTGATCAGTTTGATGGTCCCTATATACCATATTCGGCATTAGGAGTATTTTTGTAACACCTTATATACCATATTCGGCATTAGGGGTATTTTTGTAACACCTTGTATACCATATTCGGCATTAGGGGTATTTTTGTAACATGTTGTATATTATATTTCATATTATTATTTTCATATCATCATATTATTATTATTCAGTATATTTATGATTGTCCAAAATTCAAAAACAAGCCGTCCTCAATTGGACATGATAGTACCTTCGAAATTAAAGTGACAAAAAGAGCCGAGTTTAATTTAGCATAATGAAGGTACCCAGTGAATGCGCTCGTTTCCTCCACAAAGGACCTTTTCACTTTAAAATGTGGAGTCTCTCAGTGCGGCGGAACACAAAGAAAGCGGTGGATCGAGATAGATAAGGTACTTACGGCACTTACCTTGAAAATAGAATGCCTCGTCTTAGAAATGGTGTTTTCTTTTGATTGAAATCTATTAGCAGTTACTAGTGTAGTTAATTAACTTTATTTCAAATACATTTGTGTTAACATCGTTTCTATCTCTTAATGATGAACAATATTGATTATTAAACATTTCGATGTGATTTGTTAGAAAAATCAACAGCTTTAAAAACACTATAAGCTACAATATGGTAGACAGAATTTCACTTATAGCAACAATATGCAACGAGTTACAAAAAAACTCCAAAGCCGAATATGGTCACATTTTGTTTTTTTTTTCTTTCTTGTTTTGCAAAGAGGCAACCATAGACCTAAGTTATGTTTTGCTTTGTGCATTAATGGAATAATATTGATAATCGAAAAATAATCTATTTGCGTCTAGGGTTGTCATTTTGCAGTTTTCCATACAAATAAATAACTTACGGATTATTATGAAACACACTGTATACAGCAGGAGTATGAACAATACGTATATTAACAGCGTAAATTATAAGTCGAGATGTAGTTGAAATACGTAATTGAGCTGTTTTCATTTTTAACTCGTTTTATTAGGTTGCTTCCTCGTTTGTTTGTCCACAATTTTGGCAAACGAAATAATACTAGCTCTCCGATTAGCTAGAGACTTGAAACTTAGAATATAGGTCAGCACTGGAAGACAATGCAATATTATGGTGTCATGAAGCTGGTCTGATGATGGAGCCGGGAAAAAAATAAACTTTATATTTTGTGGTATGACACGCACGCGCAGAGAATGGGACAGAACCTTGTCAAAGTAACTCGAATATTTACTAATTAGTAAATTTTAATTAAATTAATCAACTAATTGTTTACTTGTTATCTTACTTGAAGTTGCTGCAGCAAAAGTTCACTCACCGCGGATGTGTGACACCGTGTTTTTGGATATTCCTGTGGCTGTTCGGCTAATGGCGTCTCAGTTAACAAAGTTCCATCCCATTCTTATCACGCGCGGATTATATGTGTGTGTATTTAATAAATAACGCAAGAGCTAATGACGATTGTATAGCGAATGTATAGTACACGACTGTGACTCTGTTAAATAGCATAAGTTAGACAGAAGAAAGAGGCAAAACATTTTGTCATTTGCTGTACAAAGATTATTGAAAAGGGCATATGTGTCTACCTCCATTATAAGGTTATCGACCCAGGGTTGTCGCCCAATGTGTAAACTTCCTAACTACATCCGGGCGCGTGATTAATAGAGCAACTTGGGGCACAATGGCATGCCACCGACACGCCGGCGCATTCAATGTGAGCCAATACAATCGAACGATGATTTTACAATACATGATTTACTGACGATGTTACTCAATAGGGGATTGTTTTAGAGTGTTTATTTTTTTGTTTACCGGAAACAATTACGAAAAGGTGTTTGTGTTTACTCAAAAGGCGTTTACAGTTTACTACACACAACGGAAGGGAACACTTACCTTCCTTGATTTCCGGTTAATCGAAAGGTTAAAAATTTTGAGTAGTAAATTTATATAAAAACAACTTCATGTACTGGTACAGATGTTAAGCACGCATTATTTCATAAATTATTAAAATTAGAAGCAATCGCGCTAAAAATGAGATAAATAATAAAGTTCATCTATTTTGATGATGTAGTTATGTCAAATAAATGGAAACCATTTCAGTGTACCAAAATAACAGATTTTTGACGTTTATTCAATACTGATGTGAACTCGATTCCGTCGAGAGTAGGGGGTAGACACCAAAAGCCGGGTAGAATATTCTGTATTTCATTTAATTATCTCTTAAAAGGAGTATAATAAAATAAAATACATCCTTATTCAAATAGACTTGCTCACAAAGTAGTAATTTTGAAACGTCCAAAATTTATCCTACCTCACATTAAAGGCGTATTTTACCATAATATGAAAGTATTTCGAAAATATGAAGTAGACAGCTCCCGTCTACGAATCTGTCTACGATCGTAGCATATCTTGATTGTCGTGTAGCAAATTTTCCGCTACGTCGTAGGCGGCGAAGGTTGTGGAGGATTTAGTTCCACTTAATTAGAGCCTGCCGGAGCGTATCACTCAAAGGTTCGATTTCCGTGGGTGGCGACAACTAGGTAGTAACACAGACTATTTATTTATTTAGGTACACTAAACAACAACATCCGACATTAAATATACTGTAATCTTTTATTTAGAACACTGTAGCAACGTTACGCAACAATTTTAATCAGTTTTAATTTGAAATTAGTTTCCAAGACAGTTTCTAAGCAGTGTTTATGAAGCACGCGGCTTATTTGTAATGTCAATGTGCCTTGGTGTACCTCAGAGTCGGTGACAAGTGGCATCTTCGGAGATAAACAACTGGAATTGTGCCTTAATACGAATAGTACAGGGGCCGGAAGTATTTTATTTAAATAAATAAAATAAATATATGACAACATCATATACATTGTTCCGATTTCAAAGTAAGTAGCTAAAGCACTTGTGTTATGGAAATCAGAGACAACGGTGGTATTACAAACACCCAGACCTGAACCAATATAGAAAAGTTCGTTTCTAAATTGACCCAACCGGGGATCGAACCCGGGACCTCAGAGATGGCGACATCTTGAAAACCGGTGTACAAAGCCACTCGACCGCGGAGGTTGTTTAGATACAATAAGTAAATTTAAGGATAACTAAAGGTAGTGACATCTCCCGAAGGACTCCTGTAGCTGAAATGGCAGTGGGCGGGACATAGCGAGAAGAACCGATGGCCGTTGGGACAGAAAGATTCTGAAATGGGGATGATGTGTACAGAAAAATTCTGAAATGGGTATGATGTGTACAGAAAGATTCTGAAATGGGGATGATGTGTACAGAAAGATTCTGAAATGGGGATGATGTGTGTAGCGTCAGCTCGGACTTTGTATCTAGAGCAAACTCACACACACTGTGTTAGGTACATCCAGCTGACGCACATACAATTATATGTTATAATTTAGTATATAAGATGTACAAAAGAATAAACATAGTTCTTAGCTTCTTAGCGCTATAGCAACACTGGCTGTTTGATTCATCTCCCAAGCTAGGAGCCAAATTGGTGACCCCGACGTGATTCTGCTGGATTTCTCCGTGATCGCACATTTCAATCGGCCTTCCACAAGCGGATCCCACCGATTGAAATTTCAAAAGGCGTATAATCACGGAAGTCCTTCGTCGACCAGGGAGACAAACAGATCGCAGCCACCCAGTAACCATCAAGCAAGAACAAGCTGAGGAAAGCGCAGTCACGCAGTCTGACGTAACTGTTTTCGTCGTTCGTTTTCTAGCGGATCGGTTTGGCTGGCCTCCTACAAGCAGGTCTCACCAGTCAAATTGAGAAGTCGCACATAGATTCGAACTAGACAGCACAGTTGCCACATAGACATAGACAAGCGTTGCATCAAGCAAGCTCATAGCACAGACATCCTCAGAACAACAATGGCGTCTCCACAGCTATCCACAGAATCCTTAGAAGAACTCCTGTCGAGAAGAGTGGAATTTCTTGCGCGACAATTACGCGAGATGCGCCAATCTCATCAACATATGCCGAGAGAGCAAAACATCAGAGACAGACGCAAATCGAAATCCCACTCCCACTCCTGGAAACGTTCCCAAAAACTCAAGGACTGGATGTGCTGGTACCACCAAAAGTTTGGAGATCAATCGACGCGATGTACAGATAAGGCTCGCTGTACATACAAAGCGCAGCGAAATATGCCGTCGGAAAACTAACTCCGACACTAACCGCGGCGGGAGTCGGTGTTGACGGAAAAAGTTACCGTCTATGTGTCACCGACCGAAAAAGTGGGACACAATTTTTAATAGACACCGGAGCAGACATATCTGTACTCGCCCGCACAAAGGAAAAGCCCACAAATGCCGATTACGCAATTTATGCCGCCAACGGAACGCAAATAAAGACCTACGGATTTAAGACAGTTTGCATAGATCTGGGACTACGAAGACCATTCACGTGGACATTCGTCATAGCCGATGTGCGCAGATCAATTCTCGGAGCAGATTTTCTCGCTAAAAATCAACTAAACATTGATCTAAGCGAAAAGAGATTGATCGACAAAATAACGAAATTATCGGTTGCCGCGCGCACAATGCACTCGAATGACTCATCGGTCCGCACGATAGATGTAACCGGACCCTACGCCGAGTTATTACGTGAGTTCCCTGACGTAACAAGGCCGTCGACGCTGAAAAATGCACCTAAGCATAATGTCGTGCATTATTTACATACGACGGGGCCGCCGATCTATGCAAAAGTTCGTCCATTGAACCCAGCAAAGTACAAAGCCGCGAAACAGGAATTCCAAAGGATGATGGAGTTAGGCATTTGCCGCCCCTCCAACAGTCCTTGGGCAACGCCGCTGCACATCGTCACAAAGAAAAATGGCGAATTAAGGCCATGCGGCGATTACAGGCGATTAAACGCCGTCACACTTCCTGATCGCTACCCTATACCAAGGCTTCAAGACTTTACATACTTGCTGCGTAACAAGACCGTTTTCTCCAAGCTGGACATCCGAAAATCGTTCCATCACATCCCAATTTTCGAAGATGACATACCAAAAACCGCGATAACAACACCGTTCGGACTTTTCGAATTCACGAGAATGACGTTTGGATTACGTAATGCCAGCCAAACGTTCCAACGTTTTGTCGACATGGTATTCAAAGGGCTCGATGTATTTGTTTTTATCGACGATATCCTTATCCCATCAAGGACGAAAGAGGATAACGAGACCCTACTTCGAAAAGTCCTGGAGAGAATGGACGAATACGGCATCACACTAAACGTGGGAAAATGCGAATTCGGCAAAGAAGAACTGGATTTTCTGGGCTACCACATATCTAAAGATGGCATACGTCCGCTGGATGACAGGACTGAGGCAATATCGAATTTTCCTCTGCCTACGACAGTCCAACAGCTGCGACGTTTTCTTGGCATGGTGAATTTCTACCGCCAGTGTATACCTCACGCTGCTAACATACAAGCTGAGCTCAACAAGTACCTGCACAACTCCAAGAGGAAGGACAAAAGCGAACTAAAGTGGACACAAACGTCAAAAGAAGCGTTTGAGAAGTGCAAAGAAAGCATAAAAAGCGCTGTTGCACTATCTCACCCATCCACTTCCGCTCGTCTCGGCCTGATGACAGATTGTTCGGCCACATGTGCAGGAGCAGTACTACAGCAGCACGTGAATGGAAAATGGGAACCGCTATCCTTTTTCTCCAAAACACTGAGCGAGACACAGAAACGGTACAGCACGTACGACAGGGAACTACTTGCTATATACATGGCAATAAAACATTTCCGTCACATGATTGAAGGAAGAGAATTTACGGTTTATACAGACCATAAACCGCTGACGTTTGCTTTACACAAACCAGCGAGCTCATGTGACACGGAAAGAAGACTGCGCCAGCTCGACTTCATCTCACAATTTTGCTCTGATATACAACACATTTCCGGCAAAGATAATGTTGTTGCTGACTGCCTATCTCGAGTGGAGGAGATTACCTTCCCTTCACCCATCGATTATGAGCAACTGTCGGCGGAGCAACAAAAAGACAGCGAGCTGAGAGAATTGCGAAACAACCCGCACTTGCAGTTTAAAATGTTTCCCGTACCGAATAGCGACAAGGTCATATTGTGCGAAACATCGACGCGCTATATGCGACCATACCTACCGCCGCTGTACCGACGAAAAGCATTCGACATCGTGCACAACATCAGCCATCCCGGCGTCAGAGGAACACGACGCATGCTAGCGCAACGCTATTTCTGGCCATCGATGACTACAGACATCGGAAAATGGGCAAAGACATGTCTATTATGTCAACAGTCCAAAGTGCAACGTCACACTGTTTCGCCGATCGTGCACTTTCCGCCGGCCGATCGATTCGCACACTTGCACATTGACATAATCGGGCCGTTACCTACGTCCGAAGAATGCAAATATTGCGTAACGATGATCGATCGCTGCACAAAATGGCCAGAAGCGTATCCCGTCAAGGACATCACCGCCGAAACCATCTGCCAGATTCTACTCAGAGGTTGGATTGCCAGATTCGGAACACCGACGACGATTACGTCGGATCAAGGACGACAGTTCGAGTCCGAATTATTCCGGAAGCTGACAAATAAGCTGGGCATCAACCACATCCACACCACCGCTTATCATCCGCAAGCGAATGGACAAGTAGAACGCTGGCACAGAACACTCAAGGCCGCGCTGATGACGAAGTGCAACCGAGTAAACTGGGTCAAAGAATTGCCCATGATCCTGCTCGGACTTCGCACCGCAATACGGGACGACACAAAAGTGAGCGCAGCAGAACTGACCTACGGCACAACACTACGACTACCTGGAGATTTCTTCACCACCAGGACGACACCTCAAAACGAGAATGGCATGTTACAGCAACTACAGCAAACGATGACGTCACTGCTATCGACACCGAGAAGACAACATACTCAGCGTAACATCTTCGTACATGACGAGCTACGAACTTGCTCACATGTATTCGTACGCAATGACGCAATGAAGAGCGCACTTACACCGCCCTACAACGGCCCGTATAAAGTGCTCGAACGTCACGAGAAGTTTTACTCCGTCGAGTTGCCAAACCGAACAGCCACTATCTCCATCGACCGTCTCAAGCCAGCCTTCCTACTTCACGATGAGCAGAGTGGTGAACTCAGCGAGGAACAACCGCAGCCGCCGCCCGTGATGAAGCCTGGACCATCGACGAGTCCTGAGGGTCAACAGCCAGCCAAGGCAAACGTGAAGACAACCCGTTCCGGCAGAATATCGAAGCCAGTCGTCAGATTTAAATTCAATTAATCCTATGCACTGAATGCAATGATTAATTGAATAAAAACAAATCTATTTTTATCGCCGCGAGTATTTTGCCTATACAGCAAACACTTCGGTCAGTGAACAGAGTGTCATTTTACAACACCTGTTCATTAGTAATCGTAGCTTACTTTAATATTAGTAATTTGTATTTTAACTTTTAATAGGCTTAGGTAAATATACATTCCTTTTTTCCCTTTTCCTTTATTTTTAGGGGGGAGTGATGTAGCGTCAGCTCGGACTTTGTATCTAGAGCAAACTCACACACACTGTGTTAGGTACATCCAGCTGACGCACATACAATTATATGTTATAATTTAGTATATAAGATGTACAAAAGAATAAACATAGTTCTTAGCTTCTTAGCGCTATAGCAACACTGGCTGTTTGATTCATCTCCCAAGCTAGGAGCCAAATTACAGAAAGATTCTGAAATGGGGATGATGTGTACAGAAAGATTCTGAAATGGGGATGATGTGTACAGAAAGATTCTGAAATGGGGACAATGGGCTCCCTACTAAGTAGTCTAACACGGGCCGCTTAATGCGAGCAGCGCAGGACCGATCGTTGTGGAGATCTTTGGGGGAAGCCTTTACCCTGCAGGGAGGCATCTCATGGCTAAAAAAAGAGAATAAATAAATCCAAAAAATCACATAATCATATCATAGATAAGAATCTAAAAATTTGTTGGGAGGTTAAGGTTATGTTTATAAAATAATAATTTTTCTCTACCAGGAGCAAGCGACCTTTGGAGCAGCACGCATGATCGCTACCGTTGCATCTAAAAACAGGAAAATAGGTAGCAAATAAATGTGCTGCGTCATCGTTGTTGGTTACCGTACAAATACGTATTATGCTGGGGCCACATTAAGACTTAACGGCATTAATTATAGCGCTATTTTTTTCTTATTTCTATACGCATTAGATTTCATCAATTGCAATAATCAATAGCGTTTTCCGTAAGTGTGGCCCCAGCGTTACAAGAAATGCTTTGTAAAAGTTTCCCCACGGAAAAACCAAATATAGAAAGTACGTCGTAACTCACATTCAGACTGGCCCCCGGTCTAGTTTACATAATATAGGGCCCGCCAGTCGGGCGGCGGATCCTAGACATATTCTTCGCTGCACCAAGCCAAATAGAATTTTTGGCAAAACTTACATAGAGCTAATAACACTAAAAACTGTTAAAATTACGATTCAATGTGGATGTAATGAAAACTAAACGGTGTACTTAATGAAAATAATTGCCTTATGTTTTCAAAACCACAGAACTAAAAGGTTTTTTCTTCTTCAAAACCAAGCCTTTATTTATTTCTGTTCACTGTTCACATTGAAGCACAGTTGACCAAAAAATCAGAAAACAAAGTTCCTGAATCAAAACTGGCAAAGTTCAGAATTATGACCAACATAACATCTTTAGTTATTAGCTTACATCTCATGAGTTTTTTGGAACTTTACTAAATAATCTGGAACTTATTAATACTTCAAGTGGAAATATTAAATTTTATTGCATACAAAATGGTCAGTCTTGTTTTTTGAGCAGATTATTTTACCAAGAAAATAATCAAAAGGTGGTTTTAACCACTCTATAAACATACCGTAGACAGCGCGATGCCTGCATTCGCAATGCGCTATTAGATTTACAACTACTGCCGACTCAGCGCCTACATGTATCTCCTGCATTACACACGCTACAAACAACTTCATGGTTTATTTTCAACACAGAAAAGTTTATTTTACTTTGCATTCAATCGTTTGCGTACAACTAACTATCTTCTCGCTTATTTCTGGCGCAGTGTTTGAGTCATAGTTTCTAGGTATTAGGGGGTCTGAGTTTCATAAATTTGCACGTTCCGCTTCCATAAGCTATGTTTATTTGTAGAATACGTGAAATTTTGTAGAATACAATATACATCATCTAAAATTCTACGAGAATGATGTTTGGAAACCATAAAGGATGGAAAAAAATGTAGGCATAATATCTACTTAAATAGTTGTCAATGTTTCATTTCAAACATAAAAATAAGACCATTTGGAAAGAGAAACCATAAGTAAGAATTGAACATGTGTTGTCTGAAAAATAATGGCTGCTAAAACTATGATTCTTATCAACAACTCATCTTAACTATTTGTCTATTTGTCTTCTGTGGCGTAATAATTAAAATAATTTGATTCCTTTCATAATAGTTCTGAAAAAAAAATTTGTATGTAATGGCATTATTTATAACGCTTGGTCAGTAAAATAAAATATCATTTGCAATTAGGCGATATGCAAATAACCTATTGAAATAATCAAACCGGGGAATTGTGTAAAACGACTTCAATCAAAAAGCAGAATAATTAAAAATCGTTATTGAGTTGTTATATTTTTACTAATAAAGTTTGTATACCAGATGTATAGTTCTCTGTCAAACAGTTTGACAGAGAGTAACCATTGTGGAACTATACATCTGCTATACAATCTTTATTAGTAAGGGGGATAAGAAAAAAAAACAGTTTAAAACGATCCCCTGTAAAGTGTATCGTTATTGATATTGTATAGTTTGTATTTTCTAAAACGCTTGCTTGATAAAAGGTAGTCTGAAAGCATCGCACCCGGGGCTAAAACGCTTTCTTAATACATTACCGCCTTGACTCCTAGGTAGCTAGGACTATGTAGGTATGTATGGTCAGTGTATAGTCAACAAAAAAATTGTTAAATAACAAAATATTTCGATTCCAAGAGAAGAACCGTTAAGGTTTCCTTTTAAAACGTAAAGAGAAGATAATTAATCAATAGGTGGTGTTGTCTTGTTCATTATCATGGAAAAGAAAGTGATAGCGCTATCTTCATAAAGCATTACAATAATCGACGTTTCCGAGTGTAATACGATTGATATATTAATACGACGATGTGATTAACTCAGGGCGTATGTATTTTAATCTGTTGCAATCTGTGCGCATCATACATTCTCGAGAGTCGCCGCAGACCATCGTCCATTCTCAAATTAATCGCATTGTAAGATGCTGAGCTCTTTTGTACTATTTTGTTCTTAATTAAAATCAATTAAACCTCGATATGCGCCATCTACCGCCGAAAAGCAAAATGAAATTTTCCACAGATAAATTACTTTATCGAGTACTTTTACGCGCGATTTTTTTCTCGATGGATGTTCGTGCTAGGGGTACTGATCTACTTCACTAAAAACAAGTCGGTGGTTCAATATAAGAATAAAAAATTATATTGTGATATTTCCCTTTTTGCTGACTGTACCATGTCACTACCGGTGCATATCTGGAGGCGCATCTAGATTGAACTGCAGCGCTGAAGTAAGTTTTTTAGCGGCTACTAGATAGTGCCGTCCCTTTCACACGATACATCTTGATCCGTTTTATGAACAATATATTTTTTATTTTTTTTTGTACGCCCAAATGTTATAATGGTTTGTAAATAGCTAGGGTTAAGAATTTTGGTTGATTTTATTTGACTTAAAGGTTAACTTCTGAACAATAGCTCGTTGCTAGAAAGATAAAGTGAACTTAGAATTCATTTATTCTTCATCAGAATAATTTTAAACGAATTCTGTAATACCGCTCCGTTCGTCCGTAGTTCTAATAAAATATGCTACGACTTAATAAGTGCTACGGTGTTCGTAGATTTTCGTAGCGAATCGTCCCAATTTATAAATTTTGCAAACTTGTAATTTTTTCTCACTGTATTCTAAATATACATAGATAGTTTTCAAGTTTATTTTGTATGATTTTTTAACTTATTACTTCAACTATGAGAACGCGTCAATTAAGTAACAATTAGCCTTTAATGTACTTAGGTAACGAAAATATTATTTTTAATACAATTTACGTGATACTAAATAATATACTAGAAAAAATAGGACTCGCACCAGATCATGTTCTCGGACGGGAATCGAACCCGCGACCTTTGGATATCCGGTCCAATGCTCTGACCGCTGAGCTACCGAGTCACTGGTGAGAACGTCGAATTTCTTCTAGTATATCAACTCTTACGCTGCAAGCCAGCGCCATCTCACCAATGTAGAAGGAATTAACCTCTACATTCAACTGAACATCTTTCCAGATATTTTTAAACAGCTGATTAAGATGAGAAAGCTATATAACTATTTGAAATTTTGACATTTAAGCATTCACAATGCTATTTTTATATAATACTAAATAATATACTAGAAAAAATAGGACTCGCACCAGATCATGTTCTCGGACGGGAATCGAACCCGCGACGAACGAAGAAATTCGACGTTCTCACCAGTGACTCGGTAGCTCAGCGGTCAGAGCATTGGACCGGATATCCAAAGGTCGCGGGTTCGATTCCCATCCGAGAACATGATCTGGTGCGAGTCCTATTTTTTCTAGTATATTATTTAGTATTATATAAAAATAGCATTGTGAATGCTTAAATCTCAAAATTTCAAACAATTTACGTGGTTAAAATATTTTATACAATATCGTTACATTAACAAATAATGAAATTCGATGAGACCACCACAAGTGGGGCCCTCAGAGGTTTTTATTAAATAAGTTGGAAGAGAAAGATTAATAAAACTAAATATGTTTTTTTAAGACCCACAATCTTGTATCTTAGTAGGTATCATTACATTCGCTCGTAGTCATTCGTAGATGTAGATAGCAAGTGTCAAAAACGGACACTTTTAGCAGTTTTGCTATTATTATAATAAAATCGTAAACGCAAAAAAGTAACTGAACATGTTAGAACAGTTAAGAAAAAAATGTTTGTCTGTGTCTGAACGCTCATCAAGCAAAAACTACTGAACGGTTTTTATCGAAACTTTATATAGTGACAGTGTATGTCCCGGATTAACAAAATAAATAAAAAATATTTTGAAAAGTGAGCGACAAAGTAAACCATCAACATAAACCTTTGGTACAGTACAAAATGCTTAAGAGAATCACTAAAACTTTGAATATTTTTTTATATTATAGAGAAATCAATGTATTGTATAACTCGGAGACCCACAAAAAACCAGCAGGGTTGATCTTTGCCGCAGTACATTTTTTATATCAAAGAGAGCTCTACAGTGACACTTACTAGTGCCCGAAGTCGTGGGCAACAGCTAGTGTTTTATAAACGCGGCGCTATAGATGGTCTGGGTACCGCCTTAAGTTATCATTCACTGTTTAATTTAATTATTTTTAATAAACTCCATAAATAAGCCATACGCTATACGAGCAATTTTAGAATTGACACTGCTTCAAAGATGGTTGCTATCGAGAAATGCAATTACTACGACTCAATTTTATTCGAGAATGCTCGGTAATTCAGTTATAAGCGTTATGCTTGCTTTATACTATTACGAGAAATTGTACCGGAGTTCTGAATATTGTTAACGTTAACAGGGAGAATTGACACAATTCGGTACCGTCTGCTTTTTAGTACCGTGCTGTTCCACTAGTCAATTAACATCGTTTCGAAACAGAGTCTGACAGATAGTGAGAACACAACTCTGTAAAAATGTGCATACCCCCTAACAAGTCAATGCAGAGTGGAAATAGAACAAAAATGACAGCTTTATCGGTTTTTACGCACGGTTATAGGGACAAAATAGTCTTGTAAGCGACGGGCTAGTGCCAAAAACTTCGTGTCGCTTTACAATTATATAAAATGTACCATAGAAAAGTTGTGAAAGAGACGAAAGACACCAATACATGGCTTAAAGGACTTTGTACCCAAGCCAAAAATCCAAAAAAAAAAAATAGGGAAAAGATGACAGCTTTATTTGTCTGTAGTTTTTAGACGATCTCTGTGGTCAAGTAGCTTAGCGTAACACCGGTTTTCAAGATGTCGCCATCTCTGAGGTCCCGGGTTCGAGCCCCGGTTAGGTCAATTTAGAAAACGAACTTTTCTATATTGGCTCAGGTCTGGGTGTTTGTGATACCACCGTTGTCTCCGATTTCCATAACACAAGCTACTTACTTTGGAATCGGAGTAGTGTATGTGATGTTGTCAATTATTTATTTATTATTAGTGGTAACTCACGGTTATAGGGACAAAAATGTCAGCTTTATCTGTAAAATTTAAAGTTGATGATTCATTTAAATTACCTAAAGAATAATGTAATTACGTGAAAACGAACGAAATATGCAATTTTTTAAATTTTGAGATTTAAGCATTCACAATGCTATTTTTATATAATACTAAATAATATACTAGAAAAAATAGGACTCGCACCAGATCATGTTCTCGGACGGGAATCGAACCCGCGACCTTTGGATATCCGGTCCAATGCTCTGACCGCTGAGCTACCGAGTCACTTACGTAATTTTTATCTCTCTAATAAAAAAAAACAATGTTTATGTCCACTGATTTTTTGTACAAGGTGAAATCGAAATTAGAAAAAAACTAATCTAACTACGATATTGGTAACTAGGACAAAAATTTAGAAATTAAATTAATCTAAATTCAATGTTAAATAAACATTAAAAACACAAGAAGTCATAAGTAAAAGACTACTTTCATGCGGTGTTTTCACCAAATGATAGAGCGATTCTTGAGGAAGATTTAGGTGTTAATAAGTTGAGGTTTTATGTAAATTGTTCTGTTAAAAGTATTTAAATGGGTCTAGTTTTGGAGGAGGAAACAGGAGACTACGAAACGTTGATTTTGTCAACTTTATATAGGAATTTTTCATTTCTCTGGACCGTGGTGTTTCCTCTTAATAAGTTCGATTCGCTCTACTCAAACCCCGTTTAAGTCAAATGTGTACGCCAATAAAACACGATTTAACAGTTTACTCCAATTAGAGCATCTCTCGAAATTGCTGTAAAGGCAAACGGCTGTTTACGTGATACGCCGAAGGTTTCACGTAATTGGGCCACTTGAAGTTAATTGAAAAGCCTCTCAAACGGACTAATACAATTAATTACGATTCTTAAAATTCAACCCTTGGCTCTGAACTGCTTTGAACTCTGCGCTGTAAGAAATGTACTGTTCAATTCTTCTTTTTCAGAATTGATCGCTAATTAACAAAGGGATGAACATTTACCATTAATTAAATTAATTTTGTGTGAATTATGTTTGATATTGGTCGAGCAATGGTTTAGCGCCTGGCAAAATGATGACAAAAATTAATTACGAAAATATCAAAATGTATGAAACAGCTGCTTATTTTTCGCGATTTCAGAGTTGGTCCCATAGTAAAAGTTATTCAGTTTGATGGTCTCTATCTACCATATTCGGCATTAGGGGTTATTTTGTAACACGTTGTATACTTCAAAGTGGCGCACTCATTTTAATTAAATTTATTGCTCGCTAAGTACATAATGAATTTAAAATTCAGATGTACATATTGAAGCTAAGGTTCTATAGTTTATTCACAAACAATAACCTCAGTAAAATATAGTTCGTTGTAGTAGTAGTACGCAAAAGTGCCTAAAGTGGCCGCTTGTTTTGTTTGTACCTTAGCTTCAATCTGTAAGTACATGTGAATTTTGATACATTATGAGCTTAGCGAGCAATAAATTAATTTAAGATGAGGGCGCCACTTGAGGGCTATAGGAGCCTAGAGTAACTTTTGTAATCAAATGGTCGGTCATGAGATGGGTGACCGAAAATGTATTATCTCAAGTTACTCCGTGCTTCAGAGTGCACGTTAAGCCGCATTGGGCGTGCGTGGGCTTATCTCCCATCCTCCTTATCCACCCTTAAGGAAGGCCCGTGCCCCAGGGGGGGCATTAAAAAAGGCTGATGTAAAATCTTTGGTAATGATATTTTTACTCGTTACTTCTAATATCAACTGATAAATCTGATAAGGGTCTTGTATGATTTATAAAATGCATTCAACTATATTTTTTATCTACTTTAACGTATCGTACGTCATCGTATTACTATCGTTACTTATTAGGTTCATATTGACGACGTTCATCGAACTCTCAAAGAATGCTACTACTACACAAGGCAAGACAATAATAATTAAGTTTTTTGCTCAGGTTTAATAAAAATACCTATTTTTTATCCCAATAAAAGCCATCAAATTTTTAATAAGCATCCGTTTGAGACCTGGATCCCAGAATTAGGCTTCCAATGAGACTTGCAGGTAATAGGACATATCTCGTTAGTCGTCGCCGACAAAGGCATCTCTACTAACGGTTCAAATTTGTGATGTGGTGTAAGTGACGAGCGAACACTATTTACTTCTATTTAAAAGCTTCTCTGCTACGAGACTACTACGAGACTGCTACGAAGAGAAAATAAAAAGTTTGTGTGTGTTTAGACAGAAGGTCCACTCTGGCCGTATTTGGAAACACTACCTTTGAAGCGGCTCGATAATACCACTACATAAGCAATCGACGAATGACGAAGAAATGCAGGATCAGCGAAAAGTACAATATGTAAACATTACGCAGACTTGATGTCGCATTACGTCAAGTTAACGGCAAAAAATTATGGAGACCTGACTCCCGGTATCGAAGTTTTCTACGCACTTTGCATAAATACAAATGCCAACATCTAACAGTTGGACCGTGATCCCCGAGCACAGACACTTAACTCGTTAGCTCTTTTAGAAATCAGCTGCTCTGCTACGATTTTACTACGGGACTGCTACGAAGAGTTATAATAAGATTGCTACGACACTGCTATGAGATTACTACGAGAAAGTAGTTACTTCAGTTAAACATGTTAACACTTAACACACAACAAAGCATATTATGACATGGCCCGTACTCTCGACGAGATTGACATACACATCAGTACCCTTAGTACGAACATCTATCGAGAAAAAAAAACGCGCGTAAAATTACTCTTATAGCGATAGATGGCGCTGTACAAATTTCCCATACAAAATTACTCTATCGAATGTTTTTACGCGCGTTATACTATTAAATATATGCGATAAAATTTTATTAGCAACGTTAGAAAAGGATCTCTATGATAATTTAAGGCACGCATTAATATAATGCTATTTGCTTTGCTTTTGGAAGATTCCACACAGCGCCATCTAGCCCCAAACTAAGCAAAGCTTGTAATATGGGTGCTAGACAACTTATATACTTATTAAATATATACTTATTATACATAGCAACACCCAGACCAGTCACAGAAATTAAAATTCATCATTTCAACTTCTGCCCGGCTGGGAATCGAACCCGGGACCTCATGCGTGGTAAACCGGCATGTTAACCACTGCACCACTAAATCCCTTTCCACTTTTACTTGACAAACGTAAAGTTTATATTTAATGGGAGTTGTGCTTCAAATTGAACCGAACCACCTGTAATATAGTGAACACATAGACATTCAGAAATAGGTTTACTAATACGATATAAACCGGGTTATATCTCCGGACATCCCCAAGGCGTTTGAGATTAGTGTGTCTAGCTAAGAATATTATTAGTGTTCTGTTAATTTTGAGTCACGTTCACCTAACTCTGTTAAATACAGCACAATGTTCTCTGCATATTTTCTGTGAATGTTATCGAGTTTAAGTTCGCTCCGAATAAAAAAGTGGGTGGCCCTTAAATTAAAAAGTTTGAACAGTTCAATAGCTAACCTATTAGGTTGGGTTAGAACTACGACCAAAAACACGCGCAAGCCGAGCGAGCGGAGCGAGCGTGCCGCGCAAGCGGCCGGCAAATGCCAGAAGCGACGTTTTTGTAAAAAATATTATCAAATGAGGTCTTAAATTATTTGAAATTTTGAGATTTAAGCATTCACAATGCTATTTTTTAAATAATACTAAATAATATACCAGAAAATATAGGACTCGCACCAGATCATGTTCTCGGACGGGAATCGAGCTACCGACTCGGTAGCTCAGCGGTCAGAGCATTGGACCGGATATCCAAAGGTCGCGGGTTCGATTCCCGTCCGAGAACATGATCTGGTGCGAGTCCTATTTATAATTATTTCACTAGATTAGTATAGTAAGATACTATATTAAGGTACATAGTTATAGGGCTTTAGGGTTCTAGCGATATAACTACACCCAAAGTAAATATACTTCCATACGTAATTTTAGCCGGCCTTTATTGCTTTTTAAGTTTTATGCTGTTATGATATGAGTATACACATTATTTATAAAAGTATGGGTTTTAACTTTTATAAGTATTAAATTATAGGTATGTGTTAATTTTACGTTTTTTAATCGCTATATAATTATTAGTTATTTTATTTTATTTCAGATAACAGAATCCATAATAATTATATCCATAAAAAACCTTAAAATTCCTAGTGCTATGCATATTGACAATTATCAATAGTAAAGATATTCTTTTTAAATATTAAACATTTTAAAATAATGGATTTTAATGATTATGTGATTTAATGTTTAGGCGTTTTCATTATAGGCATTTTCAATTATGGATTCTAATAAAGACCCATTTCTTTCATTTAAATTAAATAAAAAAAATATTGATCAATTTTCAAGGACACAACGTTCTTTTGTTTTGTTTGTAGAACAATGTTTTTTATACCTACTACTCTTGATAATATAATGGTTTAATAATTTATCTACCTCGAATTCGATTTTCTGGACTTCATTTTAATAATCATAATTAGATGTCTGATGCTTTTTACATCCTATTTCTATGTGATGTTGCCTTATAGTAATTCCAAAGCAGGAAATACACCCTATTTCTATATGTGGTGTGTTCTAATTGTTATTTCAATTTTATCAGGAAACTTACCAAATATCTTTTACATAAAACTCAGTTTCTGAAAATAAACTTTTTCAGACCGAGAAGATAAGAATAACATGACAATTCCATGCACTCAAAACTGTAAAGTTTCAGAGATCACTGTAAGTACTTTCGGCTTAGAAGCAGTTTCTCTCCTTCACTACGAACTTAAAGTTTTGGACTAAAACAATGTTTATTTCGACTTAGGTTATACTAAAAAAGAACAATTGAAGTTTTGGATACGACAAAAAGTAAAATGTTTGGAAAGTTAACAAACAAATAAATAAATAAAAAAAACAAATAAAATCACTAATTATATTATAAAAAAAAGTCCTCCGCCGCGTCTGTCTGCCTGTCTGTTCGAAAACTACTGCACGGATTTTCATGTGGTTTTCACCAATTGATAGTGATTCATGAGGAAGGTTTCAATGTATACTTTGTCAAGGTTTTGTGCAAATTGGTTGAAATATAACGATAATTGTTGTAAGTGTCGAAAAAGTCAAGCCGCCTGGGAGCTTTCATCGAAAACGCTGCCTAATCCCTTTGAGATATTGTAATATCACTATATTACAAATAAATTAAACAAGTTATAGTAAAAATACGACTCGCACCAGATCATGTTCTCGGACGGGAATCGAACCCGCGACCTTTTGATATCCGGTCCAATGCTCTGACCGCTGAGCTACCGAGTCACTCGGTAGTGACTCGATAGTGACTCCGTAGCCGAGAACATGATCTGGTGCGAGTCGTATTTTTTCTAGTATATTATTTGGTAGTATGTAAAATAGCACTGTGAATGAATGCATAAATCACAAAATTTAAAAGTTATAGTAAATCAACGTTATGTTTTGTATCGCGTATAGTAGCAGCATAGACTTAGAAAATTGTAAGACTTAGAAAACTTAGTCGATTTTATTTTAATTATTCTAAATAAGCCCAATATCTTAAAAAAGGAATAGAAAAAATACGGGTGAGTCGATTTTTTCTAATATTATTTATCTTAATATAAAAATAGCTTTGTGAATGCGAAAAATCTAAATTTAATAAAATGTATTTCATTCAAATTATAAATAGTAGGTACTAATAGCACACTTTTTCAAAAATCAAAAAGAATTACATTAGTTCTACAATCGGTCAAGAGATGGCGTTGACCTTAAACTGTGGTGCGAAGGGGAAGAAGTTTTGCCTATGGTTGCGTACCTGACTATACTGTCGCACCTTCTCTTTCTCGTGTTATGCAGCATTCAGGGTGAACTGTGACAGGCCTTCAGCTCCTCTTCAAAATATCTCCATATGCGATTGTGACGCTGGTTCCGTGATAGGTGATGTGTATTTTCCACCAAAGATAAAGTCCACAAGACGATCACACGCTTCGATAGCACAGCGGCGATGGTGCTAATCATAGGGCTTAAGAACATTCACGAGCGACGTGTTCTCAGCGCAGCGATTCGAACGAGACTGTTCGGTGCTCTCACAGAAAGCCAAGCGATACCCACATAGGCAACAAAAATTACATCGAAAGATTTCGGAGTACCCTCCAAGTTGTGTTTTCTCAAAAATAACAAACGGTTATAAAATATCTACAACAAAATGAATTAATATTCCGGTACGGAACAAACAAACAACACCGTAGTGTATTTATATATGAGGGTACGACGGAACCCTCGATGCGCGAGTCCGACTCGCTCTTGACTGTTTTTAAAATGAAACAAAGCATTCAGTAACTTACTTTATATATTTTATACTTGAAAATTCTTGGTACAATGTACAATTTCGGACTTAATTCTCTGGCTCTTAGAATTAAAATTGCATTAACTATTTTAACAATACCGCGAGTTAAGTACAAGAACATGGTTAACAGTGTTTTTTTTAAATTTATCTATAGTTACGGTTAAAGTTAGTAATACATCTCGTTAGATTTTAGTTATCAACTATAGAAAATTGCAAGGAAAATAATAATAGGGCGATTCTTTACACTGGTCAGAACTATGTGCTATGTTTTATACTTTAAATGATTTCTATACCAAGTAATTTTCTTTACCTTTTGATAATTTTGAACATTTAAACATTACATGTGGATCTAATGCATTTGAAGAATCACCCTGTAGATAAAGATTAACATTAAAATCAATTATATTTTATTTATTTATTTTTGAATTAAGAACATATAATTTATATTTCTTAAGTTAAATCAAAATGATTCCAAAAAATAAACAACAAATCCGTTTAATATTATTGACTACAACTTTTTTTAATGTTTCATTAAGTATTTTTTTTTTTATGAAGAACAATAATAAAGAGAGAAGAACAGAAAATTATCTGTAAAAATTAAGTTTACAAATTGACTAAAACTTATAATAATTGACCTAATAAAATAATTGAATAAAATAATTAAAACTATTACAGTGTATTACAATGTACAGGCGATGACAAAAAGCAAAGCAGCGGACTTATTTTAATATTTATTTAAAGGATGGCAGTAAAAAGTGATATGGAACATTTAGTATTATGTCAATATTTTTTATGAACTTAGTAGAACATAATAACAAAAATAATGTTTTCAGGAGAAAATCTACTCTTACTTCAAAAGAACTGCAGATTTTGCCTTTTAGACTTTTATATCAAAAGGGAGAGAGCAAAATAGTCTATGCTTCGTTTAGGAAGTTTTGTCATTGACAAAATGTTGCTGGTATAAAAATAATAAACAATGATTTAACATGTTTGATTTAAGTCATCCATTTTTAATTTTGAAATTATATCATTCATAATGCTATTTTTATACAATACTAAATTTCCCCACTGAGACAATTTTATTCTGGTATTATTCTTTAGTATAAAGTCATTAATATCCCAACATTATAATATATATAATATTCCCACATCCTTCACTAGAAGGCTGAGCATGCGCACTGCGACTACTTGTCGGCACTTGTCTCGCGATGTCTGTCCCGCTCACATCAGTACGATTTGAGCGGGACAGATACTGAGCTTACGCGAAAACGTTTGTCGTGTGTGCATGCTAAACCCACAAATTGTCGGTTCACCTAGTCGGGGGCCTGCTCACAGAGCGTCGTATCGTACTATGCACAATCACCATCCCAGATTATTTTTGTCCCAACGGCTGGCATATATTTTAACTAGTAGGTAGTACATTTAAGTAAACAAAAGTGTGCTTAGTGCACATAAAACATAAGGTATAACCTGGATTTAATACATTAGAAGCATTTTAGTTATATACATATTTTTGAATAATGATGTTCTAACAATTGACAACAAATTTTAATCTAATTTTAATCGTATTTATAATACTGCACCGTATAATTGCTAATTTATATAAATCGAATAAAATTTAGTGTCAAACAAAGAGAAAAAAATTGACGTAATGTAGAATTATAAATAAATAGTAAGTTTATTTTATTTTCCCTTGAATATAACTACTACGCATATATACATTATTTTCAAGCGGTTAGTATTGCTTTTACATGTTTTATTTGTTAGAATTTATTTTACCAAATATGTCTACATGTATATTTAACATATATAAATTCCAATATATATAATAACTTCCTAGTATAAAATAACCATCTACGACGGCCATCAAATTAATAGATTTAATTATAATGATTTTGCTAAATTGACAATATGTTTTTGTTACAATTTATTTATTACAATGCGGTCAAATACTATTTAGTTCGCATTTTTGGCATTTCTCTAAATTATCTATACATTCATTGCATATACTATGTTTGTGCATTTTTTAAATATTTCAATCAATTATTTTTTTTACTAAGCATAATGTACTGTGCACAGTTGTAAGATAACATTCATATTTACATTATGTATACTTTTTGTGTATATTACAAAACATTTTACTAAATATTTTGTTTCCTACTTATATTTAGATCAATTCGAGGATTCTATTTTCTTACCACCAAGGATCATTTTCGTTATTTTCTTGTTGATAACTTTAATAAGTATGCATAAGACTAGATATAATGTATTCAAATATATTCTTGTATACACAATAAAACATTCAATCTCAGGTAACATTCACTCACAAAACAATTAAATATGTTTTTCTTATTAATGATGATTTATGGCATTTTAATGGTGTTAACATTTGAAAGCCTTTATCTATTCTTATGGGATGAAATATTCATATTAGAAAATGTGGTTATACTTATATTTAATGATCATAAATGCATTTTACACTGACACGTTGCATTTTAATGCAATGAGATTCTCAAAACATATATTTTCCAGATTATCCATACACCACATAAAATCGCAATCATTTATTGAAATCCCATAATCATCTTCAATTTAAAGTTTCACTCGATAATTCATTTTGATATAAGCCATTTTAAAGCCGTTTTGACGTTAAAGAATCGCATTGCAGTAAAAACACTGAAATAGCCTATAATTCCTTTTAAACTTAGTTTGTCATGTCAAAAAACACTATTGATTCAATCAGATCAAGACTCAGATCACTCGTTTCACGAACTAAACTTACCGCAATTCCTGCAGAGTCCATTTTTGTTTGTATTAAAATACACAGTCTAGCCTCATTAACTCCTAACGCAAGAGTTCATTTTTCTTTGTCTAATCTTCGCATGTTTTACAACATTGCTCCTTGTATCTGCGTAGCGCGCACATGTTCATTGCACGAACGTTTTCGCAGAATCTCGATGAGTCTCGGCAAACGCCATCTATGGAAAAACAATAAAATTAAAATGACAGCCATTTTAGTTCATCGATTAACGACTATTATTTGTGAAATAGTTTATTGAGTGTCAAATGAAAACCATGTTAAAAATCAGAATAAATAACAACGAACAGAAAAAAATAATAAAAGTAAATATCATTAAAAAAATGTAGGAGCAATTAAATTTTCTAACAATATCAGAAGTGGTGACATCGTTAGATTAAAATATTGTTTATTAGGTACACTTCATGTATCCAAAACGTTTATAAGATTATACATATATCCCCAAAACCATTTAACCCTTGTCAAATGCTTGTCCAGCAAAAGAAAACTTATTAAATTTGAGATTTAAGCATTGCTATTTTTATACAATACTAAATAATATACTAGAAAATATACGACTCGCACCAGATCATATTATGCTCGGACGGGAATCGAACACTGGCTTGCAGTGTAGGAGTGGGATATAGGTACTTGAAGAAATTCGACGTTGCCACTAGTGACTCGGTAATTCAACGGTAAGAGCATTGGACCGGACATCCAAAGGTCGCGGGTTCGATTCCCGTCCGAGAATATGATCTGGTGCGAGTCGTATTTTTTCTAGTATATTATTTAGTAGGGTGGGTCACTTCTGTATGGAGAAAAAAAAATGATTTTGTTTTGGCATGTAATAGCAATAAAAACGTGTCTTAGGGTTGTAAGAGCAAATACAGAAAAAATGGTGACAATCGGGTAACATCTTTAGCCTCCGGATTGACCTTGAAATTTTAAAAAATTGAAAAAAATACGTGATTTTTTTATTTTTTTTAAATCGATATTTTTATATAGTAGGATAGATATAAATAATAAAACTTTTTGTCAGAATAGTTATTTTAATTAATTAATAAAATATAAGTACAAGTAATTAAGTTTTTTAAAGATAAGAAGTATTTATTAATCTGCACAAAAATCTTTTTTGCTATCAAATTTTGGCATAAGTTTACGAGATTGTATCTTGGCTTTGATGAAGCCCTCACGAGCTGATTTCGAGCACAGACTTCCTGAAGCTTCAGTTACAGTCTTTACTGACCTCTCCACAGCTTGAGTGTGGCAAGGTAAACGCAAAAAATCTATTTTGTTATTCTCTTCTTGAGCAATGAGAGATTCTAGTTCTTCAGTAGGGATTTGCTTCAAGATAGGTGGTTCTGTAGTAACTTGATTTTGCCAGTTTATCAGGTCGTAATAAACTTTTGCGTCCATATTTACTTCTGGAACTTCAAACAGCCTCAAATTTTGGGATGCTTCATTACGTGCTTTTAAAATACGACGCAATGCCAATTCTCTTATTTGTTTTACAGGGTCTGATAACATTGCCAGCAGTAGATTTTCAGGATGAGCGAAATAACTATTGCGTTGTAATATTGGATCAATTACAGATTTCAACTCTGTCGTTAAGTACCGAGACCTCGAGATTAACTGCCATAGATGTTTTCCTCCGTCTTTGCAAGTTGGATGGCTTTTAATGTCAAACCATGTCGGAGCATATACTTTGACGACATACGTTGCTAAACTAACGAGTTTATCAGATGGGTTTGACGTTGCAATGTAGAGGCGAAGAATTCTGTTAGCACGCGTCAGCCATCTTGCATGAGACATTTTTCCAGGGGATTTGTGAACTAAATCTTCAGGACATTCTCCAGCTATAACAGCCGATACTATTCTATGCAAATACAATTGGTCTGTACTGAGATCTTTCGTATCTATCGGTGGCACTTGACCTGAAATATTTCGAAAACTGGCAACAGGTTTTTCTTCACATTTTCTAAAGCTTTTCCAATTTCACCTGCAAAAGTTCTTGGACCGGAAGTCGAACCATCAACATAAGAAAATAAATGTCGAAACGGTAGTTCATTCATATGCAGCAAGCAAATCAACCACTGCAAAGATTTGTTTAATCTCTTCTCTATTAATCGAATAATACCACCGAATTTCCCAACATTTACATTGGTACCATCGCATCCGATAGCCATCAATTGATCAAGAAATACATTTTCAGTCAAAAGAAAATTATAGATTTCTCTTTCTATAAATTTTGCTGTTCCAGCTGCGGGAGTGATATAGCCCAAATATGTGCTATCTGGTTCTTTAATTAACGAGATATGTTCCTCAACTATGAGTTCCCTATAGTATTTCCCACCTTTTTTCTTGGTAATCAACGTCTTATCCTTTCTACCGTCAAAGTATAGCGCAGGTATTAAGCGAAGATGCTGTTTCTCAATGATGTGTGTTCTGGTTTTCTTTCTTTCTCTTCTCAATTTATTTTTATCAATAATAGGCTTGTTAGTTTCATGTAAAACAACAGAAGCGATAGCTGCGGCTGCTCTGTCTGATATCCCGTATCGATCGCAGGTTTGGGACAATGTAGAATAGTTCATAGAGATAGCAGTTTCCATCTTCGGTTTTTTTATTTTTGGTGGTCGAAAATCTTCGCTATCGCTGGATGTATCAGATACAGAATGCGACGTGTTACCGACTTCTTCATGAGCAATAGTAGTTAAAACTTCAGAACTGAGATTTGTACGAGTTTTCTGTGATATTTCCTCTTTTAGCTTTCTTTGTAAACGGTTTTGATTTTTTCTTGTTGTTGCAACGTCTGTGTTTCCTATCATCATTTTTCTTGCAGATCTTTGGTCGGTGAGGAAACTTTGCTCACTAAATGGAACTTTCTTTTCTTTAGGGCAAGAACATTTTGTAAAATCTGAGCACTTGCAAGAAGAAATATCAAATAAAACTTTACTGGAAGCAAGGAAGTCTTGTAATCGTTTTGGTGGTATTTTAGGATGAGATTTCAACAAATTTTTGAATTTTAGGTGATAAGCTTTTAGCATTTGTTGCACTCTTACATGTGATAAAATTGGCAGCGATGCTTTCTTCCATATGTTTTCTATTTTTTCGATGACAGTATCAGCAACTTCTTGAAAATTTGGCTCCTTTTTAGTATTTTTGGTGATTTTAATTTCAAATCTCGTCCACTCGTAGCACTTCATTACTTCTTCGTAAGTCGGAAGCATATTATCTTTTAAGTCACTTGTGTCACCAAATATAGGACATTTAAAACCTTTCCGAGTACGATTCATTTTAAAAGTCACAGAAACACACCTCTGTCGTAGAAAAATACAGCTAAACTGAATCACCCAAACAAAACACTTTGCAGCTCTCGCTTTACTCAAATGTAAACAAAACTTTTATATGTAATTACCCTCAAATGTTTACGTTTCGGTATAGTTTGTAACAGAAGACATCATTTTAATACAAACAAACGTAATTTTAAGACTGTGAGTGGTGTATAATTATTAATGTGATTTTTTGAAACATCAGGTTTTTTATCAAAAATATCGAAATTTGAAACCCGATCCGGAGGCAGTTATACTACTCCGATTGTAAAAATACTTTATACACGACATACTAGCATCAAATGACAACTAATTATCGCTATTAGAAATCATTATTTTGAAAAAAAGTTTTTTGACCCACCCTATTATTTAGTGTTTTATAAAATAAAGCTTCTAAAATAATTTCCCAATCTATTCCCCACTAATTAAAACAACTTTAGAACGGGCTACAATATAAAAGAATCGAACACAGGAGGAACACAGGAACACACTCATTAGGGAGCACACGGACGTTTCAATTTTCAGTCAGGTATATCGTACTGGCAGACGCTTTCCCAAAAAATCCCACTTGATTTAACAAAGGGTTACTCTTTACCTACCTAAACCAGTTTCCGCCTAACAATCGTTCAATATTTTGTTGTTTCCAGATTCCAATCCAATCGTTATTTCTGTTTTCCCGTTAAAAACTGAATCGTGTGCGGGAAAAGGTAAAAAGGGAATTGGGAAAAAAGGAAACAGTTTTCTCCGGGAGTGTACCTTGTGTAGACTCCCGTTTGTTCTTTTTGAAATTGCTTTTTATGGGATTTTATTGAAGGTGGTTTGAATAAAAAAAAGGTGATTTTTCTATTGATATATTTGAGACAAAGATAAGTGCGAAGATTTTGGTATTGTTATTTTTTTGTTTTTGGCAAAAGAATTTCTTTGGGTCTATTGATGTGACAAATTGCATTATTATATTTTTATACTACCTGCTCGTCAATGGCATATTATGTGTCATGCAAACCTTTCCTAAAGTAAGTCATTTTTCCCATGGGGAATAATGTGATTTGAATTTGGAATGCAACCCTTGTAGTCGTGCTTGATCGATGTTGGTTTCAAAAAAGTTTAGGTGCAATGAGATCTTATTCTCAGTTAGGCTGTATGTTATCATGAAAACTTTTTACGAAATTCATTTTCACCCGCGCACCAAGAAGGATTTATTTGAATGTCGAACTGACCACTACAGAATAGACGACAAAAACATAAACTCTAACCCAACTATAAATGTACCAAAGAATGTAACTTTGTCGTTGCACAATTGGTGTAATGTTTCTAACATAACTTTTAATTTTCAATAAATATTCTTAATTTTTCATATTTTATTATTCTAACTTTAAATAATTACTTAAGTACTTTCTTTATAACAGTCATTGGTTTCAATTGCCTCGCAGAAAGTATAAAAAGTAGAGTATGCGTCGCGGGCTTAAATGTGTACTTGTCATGGGCGATCTTGAACACCTCGTACTCAGGATTCTAGCCTTAACTCCCTCGCTCCGCTCGGGAGTTAACCATAGAATCCCTCGTACTCGGGGTTCAATAATAGCGCCCGGGACACAATACACTACTTTAAGCCCTTAATGCATAATCTACTATTATATCTCCTCGTTACTGTGCTGGCGTGTTATGCTGCATAGTGTACCTGAGTATTGGCGTAAAAACATTTTATAGTTGGTTTTATAAAAAATAATGATTGAGAAATAGGACTAAACTATAGACTTAGAAAAATTTTCGCTTAAACAGTACCACAGAATTAGTATAGGACTGATGTACAGGTAGGCCACGCTCCGCCTCCCGCCGAGCCGAGATACCGCACCTCACCCCGGCAATCGAGATATCAAAAGTCAACTCACGGTTCACGCACAGAAATCTTCGTCACTGTTCGGCAACAGTCGTATTCCCCGAGCGTCGGAAGACGATATGTATATAGAGTGGTTAAGTGCATTTTCTTCATGCATAATTTAGTAGAATTCTGTACCTTCCGTGAAAAGAGGTATAACTCTAAAAACATGATTTTCGGGAAATTGACTTTAAAGTTAAAAAAAATCTCACTCTTCAACTGAGAATGATAAAATAAAATAAGTGCTTGTAGACTGTAGATGGTTAAGCTAACTTTGTTTTCTTGTATTATTTAAAGAGAAATGTCTTACAGATTTTTCAGTATTCATGAAATTGTTTAGTTACATCACTAATCACATTTATTTGTTTTGTGTATATTGATGTAATAAGACTTATATCATTTTTCACCATGAAAATCTGCTTTCGTGTAAAATGTTAACTGACTTTATTTTTTTGTGTCTGCCTTTTCAATTGTATGTTTTTTTTAAAGTTGTAGAACAAACATTGTTGAACACACTCTAAATGTTAGTAATTAGAGTTTAGTTTTGTAGAATCGTTTAAAAAAATCGAATTATATCAATTTACACAACTTATTTGAAAAAAATCGATGTGGATATTGTTATAACTTTTATCACAAACGATATAACTAGTACGTATACTATGTGAATAGTGATATAACTTATGATAAAATACTAAATAATATCATGAGGTAATGTTTGCTGTTATTAAAACCCAAAAATATTTCGGTAATTTATTACTAACACTTTGGTAATCATATAAAATACTAAATCTTGCTTCATTAGCGCTTAAATCAACTTGGATAAGCAGAACAATGTGTTTTAAATTTTGAAAAATAACAAAACAATATTAAACTTAAAGGTTTACTTAAACAAAACATAACAGATGTTTAGACTTGTTAAAACTGTTGTTGTATCGAAATTCAACGTAACATAATAAAGAAAACAGGCTGGTATTTAAACACCTACTCAGAGAAAAGAAAATGAATATAAATGTTTATTCCATTGAGCTCGGTTCGGTGATCGGGAATTGATCCCATTGGCTTAATATTGACTTAACTACGGAGTGCTTCATGTAAAGACAACACAATCATCACTACAGTCATTCAGACTCAAACTTAGCCAACTTGTAAATGACAACTAGCAATAAACCGATCTTAAAAAAACCATTCATAAGTCCCATTTCCATTCAGTAGCAAATTAAAATAAATTTATTTACTCCCAAAATAGTACATTTAATGATAGCAAATAAATTATTCTTTAAAAACTCCCGACACAGAAAAGCTAACTCTTAATAAAAACCCCCCATACAAAATCATCATTATTATCAAGTTATAAATAAATCTATGGAAAAATCGTAGACGTCGGTGGACCGCGAAGTTAATGTGACGAGCTTACATGTAAATCTATTAACTTAGCGGTCCCCCGACGTCTACGATTTTTTCATAGATCAATTTAAGACTTGATGATATAATGACATTATTTTCAACTTTTTAAGAGTAAGCTTTTTTGTATGGGGGTATTTTATTAAGAGTTAGCTTTTTTGTATCGGGGGTTTATTAAATTTTTAATTTCAGTTTTATTTGAAGCTTTTTAAACTAAATTTTTTGCAGCCATTATCATTGAAGTAACACGGTACCAAATTTTGAATTCAATTGCAAAAAGCTGATGAGTCCTGATTACCAATCTAGGAGTATAACCTAATCATCGAGACCATTCCAATGAGCCCAAACACGATACCTCTGCTGTATGTTGTTGAAGAGTTGGGTATCCTTCAGATTCTAGATGATGCCACATCATCACCACCTATTATACTTTATTCGCAATTTACTCATTAAAGACCATTTTAGTGATCTCAAACACGATATCTCTGCTGTATGTTGTTGAAGAGTTGGGTATCCTTCAGATTCTAGATGATGCCTCATCATCACCACCTATTATACTTTATTCGTAATCTACTCATTAAAGACCATTCTAGTGATCCCAAACACTATACCTCTGCTGTATGTTGGTGAGGAGTTGAGTATTTAAGCTTCAGGTCATGGTTACCTTACCATGTTCTTTTAATATCATTGCAGTAACACGGTACCAAATTTCGAAAAGACTGGACATATGGAACTTAGCCAGATCCCCTGATCAACTAGAAAAGAGCTGATGATCTTCTAACGGCTGATCAGGTCATGGTTACCTTACCATGTTCTTTCAATGTCATTGAAGTAATACTGTACCAAATTCCGAATCGATCGGACATAAAGAAGTTAGTCAGATCCCGTCATCAACTAGAAAAGAGCTGATGATCTTCAAGCAGCTGAGTATTATCTTTCAAAAAAAAAACTAAACCAAAATCAGTTCATCCGTTTGGGAGCTACGATACCACAGACAGATACACAGACACGTTAAACTTATAACACCTCTCTGTTTGCGTCGGGGGTCAAAAAGCAGTTAAAAACACAACTCTTTTTCCACGTGTTACTAAGTCAGGCAATAATGAATAATAATAAACAAAAAATACGCCCGAATCAAAAAATACTATGTATTTTTAATTTCTTGTAAAAAATAACGTGCAATGGTGTAAGAAGTTAGTGTATATTGATACAATTCACTATTATGCATCGAAGCAATCTCACACTTATTTTAAGGAACATAGGGCAGATTTTCATTCCATCAATGACTTTAGCCCATTATTAATAAAATGGCACAATGTATTATGCTTTGTGTAAAGTGATACAACTTACATTTCAATTCATCTTGTTTAGTGTCGCGGAGACTCTACTGATGTGACCGCAGCGCATGAACGTCGGTGCAATACTGAGACAACACACTGTCGTATCCACACAGACGCGGGGGAAGGGTAGGAGGGAAGGGGAGGTCGCGGGGGGTTTATTGGGGGGTTTTAGTTATATCATTTTACACAATAAGTAATAAAACGTTTTACTTCGTTTATTCATAATATTTTTTGATATGAGTCAATTACATCATTTTACACCTATCGCAAACCTATATGTGATTATTGATTCAACTTAATTTATATCGATAAACACAAAATAAAACTTGATTATTACTTCATTTTTGATGCTATAAGTCGAGTTGAATCAATGTTCACAAACTAGCATACTGTGAAATTATATGTGTGTATTGATATAATTCTAGATAAATCACTACGCACAATTTAAGTCAGTTGTTATTAAATTGTGTGTAAAGTTTTAAAACGAGTTATATTTCTAGACACTAATTTAAAGAGAAATAAGTTTCGGTACACATTGTTTTAACTAGAGATATATTAATATACACATTTTATTTCAAAAAATCATAGAAAAGCAAGCACTTATATTACTATGCACAAAATTTATCTCTGTTGATATAAGTCGTAAAAATACACCGATTAGACACAAAAAAAGCTAATTTTTCGATGACTTGAATAGTGAAATAAATTCAAAATCGATATAACTCGAGTTAGATCAGTTTTCACAGAAGGTACAGAATTATGTATAATAATTCGGATGTTTCCGGAAATACGACAATAAGCGAAGATCTGCATGTGCATTATTAATTTGGGAGTACTGTAATCTGTTAATGAAGTAGTTGTATCTCACTTTTTGTGTGGCGTGTCCGGGGTGTGACAGTAGGTACTTTAAAGTTCTTTTGTTTCAATCCAAATAAACAATGGTTTGAATAACAACTCTCTTTAATTTAATACAGTTTTATAGAACAAAACTGTTTCAAGCTTTGGTCAACTGACCCATTTTAATAGCACTCTTATTTTTGCAATAAAAAATAAGGGAACCGTTCAATGAACTGTGTGTTAAAAATTATTGTTGCGAAATGAATATTTAAAATGATTTGGTAACCGTCATTGAGATTATAAGTACATGTAGATGGCATACCTTAACTTTGTAGCTTTTGGTAGATTTTAATCTATTATTTTTGTGACTACTTTTCCTTCATCAACATTAAAAAATTTGAGAATTTAGCATTCACAATGCTACTTTTATACTATACTAAATAATATACTCACTAAAAATACGACTCGCACCAGATCATATTCATGGACGGGAATCGAATCCGCGACCTTTGGATGTCCGGTCCACTAGTGGCATCGTCAATGTAAGGAATTACCTCGACATTCAATTAAATTATATTTCCAGATATTTGACGATTCGCGGGTTCGATTCCCGTCTGGTGATCAAATCATCAGATCTGGTGCGAGTCGTATTTTTTCTAGTATATTACTATATTTATACATATATTTATATTAGTATATTTATACAAACTACTTAATTGGAGATACATTTGACATAATATGAATCTTGAATTGTTGTTGGTCGGAGCAAAATGAGGATTCGCCTCAACTTTAAAATTTTTTTTTCGCCTCAATTAAAAGATAGTGAGCATTAAGATTTTCTTCAACTTAAAATAAAACTTGAATGAATGATTTGAATCTTTGGAACGACGAAAGTTCAACTTTGGAATGAAATGCTTATTCGCCTCACGTTGTTGTCTTATTCCAAATGTGGAATAAATAAACGATGAAAAAAGGATTTGCTTCAACTTTAGCATATAATATGGAAAACGAGTGAGCGACTGCCTCATCTTTGAAATGACGCATGAAATGAAATGATATCCCTCACCTTTGGTAATCCGCGCGCGATGAGAATGGGATGCTACTTTTTGGGACTAGAGACACCACGGTCCGTCGGCCAGCCGTAGCGTCGGCAAACTCGTGTAGATGCTCGCATAATGCTAGTGAGCATGGATTTCTGATCGAGTTTTATTTTAAATGCGAGATTTATATTTTGTTGTGTGATTATTTTAGTGATTTATTAATAATGAGTAAAAAAGAAGTAAAACTAATTTTAAATATTTTTTATTTAAATAGATCCAGAAATCTTTGCTAACGCTACTTGATTGCTTAACTGTCATTCTCGATTTACTTTGACAAGGTCCCGTCCCATTCTAATCGCACGGTGATAATAGTACAGTTACATACTTCACAGCCCCTGCTGGCGGACTTGTTTTAAGCATTCGACTCATATTTGAAATGCTTTGAGTTTTAGATTTTACTTTAGAAGGTAGGTAATTGTTCGTCTCACCTTTGGTAGTACAGTTGTGTACTTCACAGCCCCTGCTGACGGGCGGGCGGCGCATGTCCTCGCACGCGGCGCCGGCGCTGCGCTCTCTGTTGCGGCGCCTCGTCCCTGTCGCGCGCCACACGCAGCGGAGTAGCCGGTGTTGGCGACCATGCCCGCCACACGATCCCACGCACTAGGGAAATAAAGATAATAAATGAGAGTAGGTACTCATTAAAATTAGTTTTTTTTAATGGAAAGTATACAACTTAAATTGGAGCACCCGAAATCAAGATGCTTTTTGAAATAGTAATATTTCTGATGGTGAGTAGGTTAGGTTAGATCGCTAGATACGGAGCCAGGAGTTCACGAAGCAGATATTTACAGGCTACGGTGACAACTGACAGGTCACAATCACCAAACTTTCGAACTTTCGGAACAACTGGTAGGGAATTTTGACAATTTTTACACATGATCCTTGCAAAAGAATGTAGTTTTATAAATGCTTCCACTGAGTGAACACACCTTGCTCCAAGCTCCAACAGCCCAGCTGGGCTTGCACCTGGTCCCCTCCCTCCGCACCTTCTCTGGCTGGTCGCTGACGTCACACGACGTATCAGGCAACACTGTGCTGTTGGCACTGATACATTCCACGCGTCGTCGCGTGACCGCTGCGGAAGTTAACTTGTGTGAGGATTTAGATCAGGGATACCCAAACTATTTTGGGCAAGAGACCCCTTCCAAAATGAACTGATACCACAGACCCCAAAGCCAAATTACTTTAAAAGTCCTATCAAATATCAAGTGTAATTCAAAATTAATATTATAATTATTCGTTTGTTTCGACCCCTGGGAAATCGATTTCGACCCCAAGGGGTCGACCACTTTAGGAATCCCTGATTTAGATAAAAGTTTGATTTACGACGGGGTGTTATAAGTTAAACGTGTCTGTGCGTGTGTCTGTCTGTGGCATCGTAGCTCCCGAACGGATGAACCGATTTTGATTTTGTTTTTTTTGTTTGAAAGGTGAATTAGTCGGGAGTGTTCATAGCTATGATTGATGAAAATCGGTCTAAGATGGCCGCCGCCACAAAATGGTTGAATATATATTTTTTAACAACTCTCTCAATATGGATTGGGAAGTTAGTGGATTTACATCTAAGCTCGTCATATGTCTAGCTATACCTATATATACTATACTATACTATATATATCAGTCCAGACATGTGACGAGCTTAGATGTAAATCCATACTTAGCGGTCCCCCGACGTCTGTGATGATGAAAATAATATGCGATGATATTATTTTTAACTTTTCAAAAGTAAGCTTTTTTATATGGGGGTTTTATATTAAGAGTTAGCTTGTTGTGTAGGAGGTTTTTTAAATTTTAAATTTTGTCAAAAGGGAATGAACGCTAAGAAGAGCGGCAGTCGACTACTTAGGATTCAATAATAAATTCGCGCAAGCCCAAATAATGTCTGTTCAACATGTTGCAACGTCTATCAGTAATGATAAAAATGTGATTTCTAGAGTAATAACTGTATTAATACAATATCATACATATAGGTCATTAAATTAAGTGATATTATATAATGGTCAGACCCACAATATCAAGATCAAAGATCAAGAACACGCATTAAAACAGTAATCTAAAGATTTTTTCCTCTTTTGACGTTGACAAAGTTCCATCATACCTGCACCACTCGCGACACATCGTACCGGTGACCAGGGAGCCGCGCGCCACTTCGCGCACTCTTCACTGTGGCACTCTCTCAGAACCGTTGGAGGCTTAGCACCTCTGGAGATGCACTCTTCCGTCTCCACTGTAGTCGTGGAGTCGTTTGTCTTGTGCTGGGGGAAAAAGGGGGATTCTACTCAAAGTAACCAACATGACTGGAATATTCATCTATTTGAATCGCCAAAAATCAAGACCAATGGTAGTTAATATTATTTATATCATACAATGATTTTCTTAGCTATGTGTTATCGAGTAGTAGACAGCGATTTCTCAACTAGTTGAAATTTATTTTACCTACCCATTGAATGTAAACTTTGTTAATTATTGTAATGGAAAATGACGTCACTTTAAATGCCGACCTCATTTTTCAAATTTTGACGACTCTGTATGAAATATACAGGGAGAAAAAAGCAGCCCTTGACGAGTTTCTTGCCGGTTCTTCTCGTTACAGGGTCTCCCGCTTAGGGTTTGCGAACCGATGGCGTAGCATCTTTGACATTCACAAGTGCTTGTAACAGCCTAGACTGAATAAATGAGTTTTGAATTTTGAATACAATGAGAACAAATTTAATAATAAAATATTCCGATGTATAGATCAATCATGGAATTCTGATAGAAATAAAGAAATGTATAATTAAATATGGTGAGTGTAATTTTTTTTAATTAACTCTTTTTGATGTAATCTGAAAAGATATAATTTCTTTATATAAATATCCAGACACGTATTGAACCAGAAACATGATTAAATGATTTTAGATAGATACATTTAAATTTCGAAAATATCTCTTAAAAATTCTTAAGTTCAGAAACAACTTTATGTATTCAAGTAGAAATTGCTTTAAGTATATGTATCATAAATTTTCACAATAGTGGAGAAGCATTTCTCTTTAATCGCTTTAGTTGTTTACTACGATTTAATTTCGTGATTTTTTTGTCAAATCTGCCAAATCGGTCTCGCTCGTTTATTCATTGCTATATCACTTAAGTCGTAAAGTGCCTTAAGATTTAATTCAGAACTTTTAAGTACGCAATTAAGTACAATATTGTAGAACTTAGTTTTAAGACGAAAATTACAATAATTTTATTATTTTGAACATGCAGACTTTGTACCGTTTGCCTACAATATTATGTTTTACGTTATAATCTGCGCGCGATGAGAAAGTATAATTATACGTTTTGAAACTGAGACGCGCACGGTCCGTCAGCCAGCCTCAGCGTCGGCAAACTCGCGTAGATGCTTGCATAATGCTAGTTGTGTAGAACTGTGCGCGTGGATTTCTTTTCGAGTTTTATTTCAAATGCGAGATTCATATAATTATTATTGTGTCATTATTTTAGTGATTAATTAATAATAAAACCAAAAAGGGTTACCTTTTTTAAATTATTTTTTATTTAAATAGATTCAGAATTTTTTTCTAATGCCACTTGACTGATTAACTGTCATTTTCGATTTACTTTGACAAGGTTCCAACCCATTCTAATCACGCGTGGATTATACTGTGTTCCTATGTAACAAATAAACTAGTAAAGCTTGCTCCAACCCTATAGATGAATTTCCATCACAAGCATCTTGCTAAGCGTCACAAACACAATCTCGATTGTAAACCAGGCCAGTCCGTGTTATGGAGATGAGAAGGCTGGCTTGTTTGACCACGTCTCGGCCTGTCTGCGAGACAGATGCGAGTCAAACACTCGCCCTGATTACAAACAACATGAATCGGGGTTGCTTCGAAATTGTGCAGGGTTAATAATAGAAATTACAGTTGAGTAAATGCTATGAAATGAAAATGACCTAACCTAACCTAACTGTTTTCAGACGAACAAATAAATAGGGTTTTGAAAATTATGTGGCGTGATACCTTTGGGTCTGTTGTTCAAAATTCACAACTTCCCCCCTTTCCACCTGACGCTTCATCCCCCCGCACCGTGGAAATTTGTCCCCGTTAAGGGGCTGACATGAGCTAACTAGCGCCGCCAGTCGAATTTATTTTTTTTATTCTAAATAAGCCCAATTTCTTAAAAAAGGAAACAGTCAAGGTCTTGTGGATGACGTCTAATGTTTATTGAATAACGTTACAACATTACAAAATGCGTGCAATAGTTTAAAAACGGATTGAACCATCAGTGGCCACTTTTAACAAAATCGCGTTTTAAACTGTTTGAATGCCTTTTCAAACTGTGTAAAGTTATTCAATAAATTTAAGACGTTATTAACGAAACCTTTACTGATTCCTTTTTTTAAGAAATTGGGCTTATTTAGAATAAATAAAATAAAATTGACTGGTGGCGCTAGCTGGCTCATGTCAGAAGCTTTTTTAAGTAATTTGCGAAAACTTTAATGGATACAAAAAATTGTCAAAGATTAAACCTTATCCTCATTAAATTTTAAACAAAATATATTCAATAGGTTAATCTTATTTTGATTAGCTTGACGGTTTTCAAGCTGTAGCTAGTTTGAAAAATAAACTGCTTAAAAGATAATAGGGGGCACCATATAGTTTAACTAATAACTATGGTTAAAAACCCGTTAAAGAAGACACATTTTTCACAGTGTGGGGGTGTAGCGTCGGGTGGAGAGGGTGTGAGGGTTGTGAGTTTTGAACATCACACCCAAAGTTATAATGTCACACAAGTGTCAAAACTTTATTCATTTGTTTGTTTTTCCCATTCACTGATTACCAAACTATAGTAACGTGCTAGAGTCTAGAATGCTGTGTTTACTTGTTAGTGATAAAATATATAAGGATTTCTGATTAAAAAACAGTAAAGTATTATCAAATTTAGATTTTTCGCATTCACAATGCTATTTTTATATAAATAATATTAGAAAAATACTAGAAAAAAACGACTCACCCGTAGCACCTCACGACGGGACCTGTAATGCACAGAGTAAAGTACTAACCTGACACACAGCTCCTCTGACTTCGTGACCAATTTGACCACACGGTGCGTTACACGGAGACCATTCTGTGGTCTTCCAGACGTACTCGCTTGCGTCTGATGCTTCATAGAATCTTTAAAAGGATATTAATACTTTAACAAATCTGGAATCTTCGCTGGTTTAGCAAAATTTAACTTTGGATATACGTGGGCTTAAAATTGAAAATACTACAGAAAGTTGTAGACCTCAATTTAAAGACCTTAAAATTTTGACCTTAACCTCACTATATATATTAGAAATCTGTAAATTCGTCAGAAATAACATTCACTTATTCCCCCAAGTAAAAGACTGCTACACCGGAAAAATGATTCTAAGACATAAGAACCGCTTAGCCTTACCTCAATCTAATCTAAAACTCCATAGTTCGGGAGCACACGTTAACGCTATAAAAATCTATAATAAACTCCCTAAAATAATTAAAGATGAAAATAATATAAATTCATTTATAAGAAAACTGAAAGAGTATTTGTTGGAAAACTGTTTTTACACTATGCACGAGTTTTTCGAGTGTAAATGATTATTCTAAAAATTGTATTGTACTATGTTGTGTGTTATATTTTATTAGAATCTTATTTGAAAATGTCATAATAAATTAGGCAAGTTCTTAATTTAATTTAAAAATAAATTGTAGTGCCCTAACGGGGTTCATGATGATACTTTTAATATTTACCACCATGTAAAACTCATGAGTCAATAAAGATATTTGTATTTGTATTTGTATTTGTAGGTTTTTAACGTCTGACAATTAATGACAATACCTATTAGTCTTCAGCTTATTTCATTAACTATTTATAATACGTGTAATTTAAAAAAAAAACAAGAATTTACCGTATATTCCAAATAATAAAAAGTCCAGAAGAAAATGTAATGTGGCTATAGTTCCTTCAACAAGAACAAAGTTTGCTACTTCACAGTATAACAGTCTTTCGGCCAGAATTTAAAATAAAATTAATAAGGAACTCGATATTTACTCCAAACATTATAAAGAATGTAAAAACTTGGTATTAACTACATTTGTATATATACATACGCAAAAACACACACACACTCACAACACATGTACGCATGCATGCACACAAACAGTTTACTATAATAATCTGTCTTTATGTTTGTTTATAAATAAGTTCTTAAAATAAATTGTGATGTATTAGTTATACATAAAATGTAAGTGGAAGAGCGGAGTCCCCTGGTACAGGCATTTTTTGCTTAAAAGGAGACTCCGGCTACTAACTAGTGTAATGTAAAAACTTTTTATCGAATTAAATTTATTGTTATTGTTATTGTTATAGCTTACCTAACTGTGGTTGTTGACTCAATGTCATCAACATCTTTAAAATTCTCTATCGTAGCATGTTCAATGCTATTTCTGCTATAGTCTTCGTTTACTATAATGATGTCAGAATCATCGTCTTCAGGGAACATTATCTGTTTGTCTTCCAAGTTCACGATGTGTGACGGAACCCCATAGCTCTGGTACATTATTATGGGATCTGCCATTCTCTGCCCCCTGGAGTTACCTAAAGTCTGAAAATTCCAAAACATCTGAACATATCAATAACGCGTGCTCAAAATTTCGACCCAACTTCTAATGCTGTTTAAAAACCAACTACATAAAAAAGTTAATAACCCATAAAAAAATATTCTTTTATGATATGACTGTTATTGATGTTGTTGTAGTGATTTTTTATGGAATGATAATAGAAAACCGATCAAATCTGAGATCATGCCATTAATAAAGGTAAAAACCAAACGTTAATAATTTAGACCAAAAATTATATTTTCCAATAAGTACCTACTGTATACAAATACAAAAACTTAAGTGAAAAAAAAAATCGAAAATTTCGATCAACCCATTTCATTAATGATACTTGTAATAGCCCTAGTGATAAAAGTTATTAAAAAAAAATATTAGTAAGAGAAAATAAACAATCAAAATATCCCAGGTGATGCCAGAAAATGTTGATAAAAAAATAGATGCGGAAAAGGAAACCGAAGTTAAAAACAAAAACCGTGAAGAATTAGAAGCCTGCAATCTCTATTCTGGTAACTCCTCACCTGGATTTGCATTACTATGTAATGGAGGCAGGGGAGCAGCCGACTGGCGCTGCTGCGCTTTGGGGGAAGCATCTGTGAGGATACGGCAGACTCCTGAGTTCCCAAGCGGCGTGCGAAGATTGTCAGTTCAGAATTGGTAGTTTAGTGTGAATACAGAGAAGATTTATAGATATTTATCGTCAGAATTTGTAAGCAAACAACGAGCGGCTAAAATAAATTAGGTGCCAGTTATTCAATGCTAGAGCAAGTAAAATAAAAAACATTATATTTTACGAAGCTTGTTGGTCGTGAACGTATAAAGTAATTCTTTGGCTTTCTAAAAAGATCTTACTGAGTGAGTAAAGACTTATTATTAAGTACGAAAAGTTGTATTTTTTCTTATTCAGTAACATAAACATGTTATGTAAAAAATATTATATTGTCTATTGTGAGGTATTCCGTTTTTCTTTATTACCATTTTCCGTCAACATAAAGTTTAATTTACTTATTAAGTATCTTAAATAAGTTTATGTTTAATGTAAAATAACATTAAAAAACCCATAAAAGACTTTATAGCGTGATAGATCATGAAGATTTCTTTAGCAACTGAACCGATTTTCTCGAAAACAATTTTGAAAGTGATAAATCCTTGTAATTCAGCAAAGTTTAATTTAATACCGTTGACCGTACTCGTCTTTAATGGCGTCTATGTAATAGTGATTACCGACGTTGATACTAAGTTCAATTGTAAAATGGATACTGTAAACTTTACGACCAATTTTACGACACCCATAAAAGTGTTATACCAATAAAATTTACTTTAGATTATTTGTGTTACATTAGATCTAATTTCGTCTTGGATTCCGAATTGTCTTCCATTAAAGTCATTCTAAGCTTTGTTATTGTTTACGGGGAGTATTTGGTCGTTTAATTTAATTTTAGGTGCGAATTCAAAACCACTTTCGCCGTTTCTGTTTCCTTGATTGAATTTCCTTTACTTATGATTATTGTTGTTTGAAGTGATTAATTTGAAATTACTTGTGCGTATTTTGTTTTTACGTTATTTTCTATTTCAATTAAATACAATTTGACGATTCATTTATCTTCATGTCTTTAGAACAGATAGTATAGCTACAGCTTTTATTAAAACATTATATTCAAGTGTGATTTAAAACTGCCGGATAATTTTATTCCTTAATTTATCTATGAATTCCGCTAGAGTTCTAATTTATAAAGAGTTCTGTAGATTAAGCAATTAATTACCTAATGCAATGTCATTAATCGTATCACCAATGTTATTAAAAATCCTTAGTAGAAATTCTTATTTGCCCCTTTTAATTTACCCACTTTGGATAATTGGTTTTCTTCGATATCTTAAAACAAATGGGTTCTCTTCAAGCATACGGAATTTGAATGTTTGCTGTTCAATTAGTAAATACTGCGTAACAATCAGACGTCATATTATATCTATAGTCTTTCCTCCTATTTATTAATTAGCTTTTAATGACTAGTTGAATAGTATATTTACCTCGTTTTCATCGTAGATATCTCTGGCTTGTGAATTGAAACTTGGTGATGCCTTCGTACTGGTGGTAGCTGTGTTGCCGTAGAGTGCGTCGCGGACTTTGTCAATTTTACCTGTTGAAAGGACAGTTTTTAAACATTTATAAGTCATGTTACCTTATCTTGACGACCTCCGTGGTCGAGTGGCTTTGTACACCGGTTTTCAAGGTGTCGCCATCTCTGAGGTCCCGGGTTCGATCCCCGGTTGGGTCAATTTAGAAAACGAACTTTTCTATATTGGCTCAGGTCTGGGTGTTTGTGATACCACCGTTGTCTCTGATTTCCATAACACAAGTGCTTTAGCTACTTACTTTGGAATCGGAGCAATGTATGTGATGTTGTCAAATTTATTTATTATTTATTATTATTATTTACTTGTCCACCAAAAATACAAAACAAAAAGTTTAACACTTCCGCGCCGGGCGCGTCGGAGACGTTTATAAAGGTTTTCCAATTTATGTAAATCACTATGAATAGGAGCTAACAGAACAAAAAAATGCCGTATTGTCCCCGTATTTTTTAACCGACTTCGCAACTACACTATATTTATTCAATCAGTAAATTGTGTTCTAATTATAAATATGTTGGCCATATTCAAATACTAACAATTGAAGACTAAAACATCTTCATTGTTTAGTTCTACGCGATCAAACCGTGGTTACTTTTTCTGCATTTTCCGGGCGGACGCATGAGACCACGCGGGCGTTGGCAGAACGGCATATAGTGATTTTATAGCTGGTCGGCGTTGAAGGGTTAAACGAACTATAATTTGGTTAGCATATAATTCACATTGAATTTGGCTGAAATATCGAATGATGGCAAAACTTTATTCGCAATATAATAATACTCCATTTTGAAATTAAGTCATTCCTAAAATTAGTGGAATTCAAGTGGGATTTCATTTTGAAGTGTTAATTAGGGAAGAAACATATATGACGTGTTTTATTAATTTTATAGAATAGCCGTTCAACACAATTATGACTAACATTGCTTTGAAAACTTTTAAAACTACCAAAATGTACGTCAATAAAATATTACTTGGATTCACAAAACATTTAATTGTCTTAATTTACTCAGTATTTGACTGTATTACACCTGGCTACATAAAAGTTAACCCCAAAAGCTGTGGAGCGGGTAAATCTTCAGATTAATTCACACAACGCCGAGTTTGAGTCACAGTATAGTTAAATACCAGTATTCCATCTTTATAAAAAATTATATAAAGTGGACAGAAAATGTCGCGCTGAGAAATCTCGGTATACTTCGGTACACAACAGCGACGCATTAACATACGGAAGCGGTTGGTGCGGTTGGCAGAACGATGTTTCCGCGCATTTATTTACGTAAATTATGGCACGAAATTATTGACTGTTTTGTTTGTAGTAAGTAATATAATTTCATAATTCTTTCATAATAAATTAGTGTTTCAGAAAACACATACCTAGTTTTATACAATACCAAATAATATACTAGAAAAAATACGACTCGCACCAGATCATGTTCTCGGACGGGAGTGACTCGGTAGCTCAGCGGTCAGAGCATTGGACCGGATATTCAAAGGTCGTGGGTTCGATTCCCGTCCGAGAACATGATCTGGTGCGAGTCGTATTTTTTCTAGTATATTATTTGGTATTGTATAAAAATAGCATTGTGAATGCTAAAATCTCAAAAATTTAAAAACATAAGTTTTCATTATTTCAATGCACGCGAAGGAAAAACTTTACCCATCCCTGCTCTAAAATGAACTGTTGTTTGCTTAGTTCAAACTAAAGCGAGATCTAGTTACTCCAAGCGAATATTTGATGATTAATTAAAAGTTTCGCAATAACTACACTGGTCATCACAAAAATCGGCCCACCTACATTTTACACAAAAACTCATAATTCATAATTGTTTATTTGCCATAAATAGGGTGTGACAGTGTTGGTCAGAAATAAATATAATGTCGCTTAAGCCTATTTAATTAATAATAATATATTTAATATTTGACAACATCACATACATTGCTCCGATTCCAAAGTAAGTAGCTAAAGCACTTGTGTTATGGAAATCAGAGACAACGGTGGTATCACAAACACTCAGACCTGAGACAATATAGAAAAGTTCGTTTTCTAAATTGACCCAACCGGGGATCGAACCCGGAACCTCAGAGATGGCGACACCTTGAAAACCTGTGTACAAAGCCACTCGACCACGGAGTTCGTCGTTGATTATAATCTTTAAAGTAAAATTATATTTTGTGTCACACTAAAATGTTTTAATATGTTATAAAACAATTTGTTTCATTCAAAATATTAAAACATGAGTTTTCGTGTAAAATTTTTGAGATGACCAGTGTATATATAAATAAATTAATAATTGACCACATCAAATACATCGCTCCGATTCCAAAGTAGGTAAGTAGCTAAAGCACTTGTGTTATGGAAATCAGAGACAACGGTGGTATCACAAACAACCAGACCTGAGCCAATATAGAAAAGTTAGTTTTCTAAATTGACCCAACCGGGGATCGAACCCGGGACCTCAGAGATGGCGACACCTTGAAAACCTGTGTACAAAGCCACTCGACCACGGAGATCGTTAAAAATATTAAAAAACAAAGTATCATAATTAAGAGCTAACAGTTTCCTTTAAAACGAACAAAATATTGTTGTTTGTTTAGTTCTTTCTAAAGCGAGACCTTAATTATCGCTAGTGAAATTTTTGCTGATTAATTAAAAGTGTGTCAAAATCGCAATACATAAAAGATTGAAAAACCATCTTGTTTCCTTTTAAACGAACAAAATGTTGTTTTGTTTGTTTAGTTCTTTTTAAAGCGAGACCTAGTCATCCCAAGCGAGTTTTATGCTGATTAATTTAAAAAGTCTGAGCACTATTTCAATTGTTTCTACTTTTAAACAAAGTCGTTTTCAGTCAGGATCGACCTGTAAATTTTAATGAAAGTTTGAATAATACAGAATAAGCACCACCTGCGAAAGATGTTCTGTGTGTTTGTTGGTACCGTTTACAATTACTAGCTTCCCCCCGTGACTTCATCCACGAACGCGGTCACACTTTACTGTGACGCAGTTTTCCCGAGGGAATAAACAACTGTGATAAAAATCCTACAAGTTAATCCAGGTTTTGAACTATCTGTGTATCAAGTTTTATTCTTTTATCTGCGTCTTTGGACTTAATGTTTGCACCTTCCTTACAAACTTTTTTTTACAAATTTTTAAACATACAAACTTTCATACTATACTTATTTATGACGACCTCCGTGGTCGAGTGGTTTTGTACACCGGTTTTCAAGGTGTCGCCATCTCTGAGGTCCCGGGTGCGATCCCCGGTTGGGTCAATTTAGAAAAACGAACTTTTCTATATTGGCTCAGGTCTGGTTGTTTGTGATACCACCGTTGTCTCTGATATCTATAACACACTTGTGTTATAGATATCAGAGACAACGGTGGAGAAAGTAGATAAAGCACTTGCTTTATCTACTTGTGTTGTCAAATTTATTTTTTTATTTATTTATTTTATTAGATTGGCTTTCAGTAAAGTCTAGGCCAAACACCAGATCTCATTTATAATTCAGGGTTCCTACCTACAACTTGTTTTGTTTATCTCGCAAAATGTAGTAGATTCTGTCGCCGCTTACAATATCTTAACTGTGTAAGAAAATAAGACGAAATGTAAAACCCTAAAAAGCCGAATAACACATATTTAACAGTTACCTAACTTAAATCAATTTAGATTCGTCATCAGCAAATTTTTTCATCTTTGTTGGGGCATAGGCCTTCCTTATGGGTCAATAAGAAGATGGGACATAACTAGGGCATCCAATCTCGCATGTTATTTGTGATCTCGGTATTTGCGGGATCGATGATTTACGATCCCGCGGGATCTCGGTATTTGCGGGATCCCGCAGGTGTAAGATGAGCTGCCTATTAAGTGTTGTGTAAAGAGGTATTTATATGTTAAAATAAAATTCTCAAGTATCCATTTATTGCTTTTAGTATTTACTTCTTCTTACTGTCAACAAAACCATCAAACAAAACCAAACATGGCGATATCAACAGCGCGGCGCATGCGCGGGACAAGCGCCACGAGCCGCGCGCGGTCGCCAACGGCAGCCAGTCATTCAGTACTCGCGCGCCAGCGCTTGCAAGATGACGTTTCTATGCTAATTTCCAGTCCCGCAAATCCCGCGGATCTCGCGCTGGTAATCTCGCTCCTTGCGGGACTGGAAAATGACGCGGGATCTCGGTATACCGAGATTGGATGCCCTAGACATAACCCACAGCGCAAGCCCAATGCGCCAATGCGTTATATTTATTAGGCCAGGTTAAATTTCAAAAGATAATAAATATTAAAAAACACTTTCACAAAACAGTAAAAAAGTTCTAAAATATTTTTTAAACGACGATAAAGGACCTATTAACTAACCTCTAGACCGGTTTTTATAGGTTTTCTTTTGGTCCCCTGGTCTCTGTTCGTGGGATTGGTCGTCGGAAGAACTCCCGATCATAGCTCGGTATCGACCATCCGCTCTGCTGCAAACAACATTACAAATTAATATTTAATTGTCTTGTTATTTAATGGAATGAAATGCTTTTTGGGGGGCCGTAGTTATTTCGTAGTTACATGTGAATTCGGGCCGTAACTCAAATTAATTTTGTTCATATGTTATATGAATAGTGGCTTATAATAGGGTAAGGGAAACTAAGAACGTAACAATGGTGTCATACCTGAAGTTTTGCCCCTCACAAAAAAAGCTTTATTTGGACCATTTATTATTACAGCACAAATTTTATGATAACACGGAAATTAAAATAATAACGTGACTTAAATAATGGCAATGCGGATGGCACACTAAACCATAAGGCATTGTTATTTTGATCTTACCTATCAGCCAGTGGCGAAGAAGGTTCATCCAATGCTTTATGTCTTTCAATCTCCTCACTGGATGGAAATTCACCAGGTCTCGGTTTCACTAGCAGAGTAAGGTTGGCGCTGGAGCGGCCCGCAACGCATGTGTAGACGCCATGGTCGCGGAGCGAGAGAGAGGTGATGCGGAGTGCACCCTGAATTAGAAACGGATAGAAGACTTTATAAATTTCTTAAGACTTTTAGGTGTGTAGGGTAAAACTCGGTGTTTTAAAACAGTTGATGCTATTAAATGGGAAAACCATAAGCATTATTATAGTGCTGGAACTTAGAATTACTAATTGCTAAGATAAAACGTAAGTAATAAAATTGTTTTGATGTTCCTTTAAATTCCCTAAAAGTTTATTATAGATTTGAAACATAAAAAGTGACCTGAATAAATCATACCTTTTTAGAGATCTTATATTTCTTTGACTTGCTAATAATCTGGTGGTCTTTCGCCCACTGTATCTTTGTTCTGTTATAACCTTTCACAGGGCATTTGATCTTCACCTGGGTTCCGTAGAATATCGTTGCAGAACCACCCACTTTTACTGTCACCTGGTTGAATAAAACATAAACAATATACACTTCTAAGACTTCCGCGCAATACACTTTTTACGGATTACAGTAAAGTGTTTTATTTCTAATAAACATAAACAATAATAAATTCACTGTTTGAAATGTGTAAAGATGAAAAAAAGAGAAGATGAGGTATCAAAGAGAAGAAAAATGTAACGCTTACCTTCTTCTTCTTAGGGTCATGTTGTATATACGAGGAGTTTGCTAAAGAAATCTCTGGAGACGCAGTGTCAAGTAGACAAGGTCTGGAATTACAGGACTTGGTGGAAGCTGGTCGTGGAGAACTGCAGAGGGTAGCTGGCCTTTCCACCACGTGGGACTGGGCCATTATCTGCTTACATTCCACCTGGAAAATATCATCACCATCATTACAGCCCATTATAGTCTTCTGTAGGACGTTCCCTTTCCGCTTGTGCTTTCATCAGAGACATGCCTCAGAACATGCAATAAATCAATATTTGACAACATCACATACATTGCTCCGATTCCAAAGTAAGAAGCTAAAGCATTTGTGTTATGGAAATCAGAGACAACGGTGGTATCACAAACACCCAGACCTGAGCCGAGTTAGTTTTCTAAATTGAACTGACCGGGGATCGAACCCGGGACCTCAGGGATGGCGACACCTTGAAAACTGGTGTACAAAGCCACTCTAAAATAAAAACGTATCAGTATGGCATATGTTTAGCGAAAGATGAATTGAAAGTTGAAGATGAAAGGGAAAGGAAATGGGGAAAGTGACTCGGTAAACACACACCATTAGGCCTTTACGGTAGGAAGATGCTGCCATAATTAAACAGACACAGTCTATTATGCGTTCTACTGCGCGTATCGGAATCTATGTACAGTACACTATTACATGCCGAAAAGCCTGCACCTGAATTCGCCTTCCAACGTCCTTTTATTATAGATTTCACAATGATTTTACACGATCACACTCGTGTCAATTATTAGCGATTGTGTAGGAGAGCCATTAAATATCCCCACCGTTCTCTGCTTAACACCCCCTCCACAAGTCTTAGAGCATTTGGACCAGTCGCCGGTCTGCCACCGAACAGGGCAGTCGAGCACGTTGCAGTACTGTCGGTCTGGAGGAGGCGGCTGCGGGCACATGCTGTTTGGGACGACCACGGTGTTTGTGCCGCCGCGGGTCACCTGGATTGAAGATTAGAATAAGAAGTAATGTTAGGTAATAAAATGCTTTTGCTGGAGATTAGGGCCCTACCTTACTAGGACATCGTGGTTGCGCCACAAGAGATTCACTTGCCGCCGCCGCCAAATTAGTGGCGTGGCGGCGGCAAGTGGACACCAAGCGGACACCAGCTCCCCTACTCAATTGGCGCCGTCCCAGTGAGGTATGGCACCTAAAGTTTTCCGGATTGAAAAAGTATTTCCAGTCAATCGTGAAGTTAATTTTAACAAGATCGGTACAAACCTTAAATGACAGTACCTTTTTAGAGTGTTTTGATTCAATCAATAATCTTAGTAGAAAATAAGCTTAGTACCACATTTAACAGAATTAATACGATAATTATATCTAAAACAAATGTTCAGAACTTCGAAAGTGACGAAAGTTGACTAGAATGACTTGGCTCACTCCATTATTGTCTAATCTGAATAATCTAAAGTATTTTTTTTATTCACAACGGGTTAGCGTTTCCTTAGTTAGCCTTCACCTCACCTGATGTTAAGTGATGATAAGGCCGAAGGTGGAAGCGCACTACACCCGGAATCCTCATCACTGAGGCACTGGCTATCTTACCTCTAACTGCCGGAACACAACTATTTTTTAAATTGTTGTTATGGCGTCAGACTATGGTGGTAGCTAGCCAGGCGGACTTGAAATAAGCCCTACCACCAACCATTTTTAATATTGCTGTGAGTAATTGTATTTGATCATATTTGTTTTATATATTTATGTTTCTTTTTTTTTTCTCTTTAATAAAAACAGTTTCACGTAGCAAAGGTTCGAATATCTAATTTACATAACAATTGGTTACGTGGCATTTTTTTTTATTCCATAAATTAGAATAGTGCATCTTAAAATAAATTTCAGTAAATAAATTTTGAAAGCGCATGAAAACGTCCCATACAAAAATTATCAGAATAGTGACGCCACATTTCTAAACGCGCGGCTCATGTATGGCGGTCTATGTCGCGTAAAAGAAATTTGTGATTATTTAAGTAAAAATGATTTTAAAATAATGTTTCCATATTTTTTTTATGGATGTATGGATTTTAATAGTCAACACTATTTAGTCATTGGAGCATTTTGTTATTTAACCATTTTTTACCAATTTTGGAGTCTTAGAAATCATAGTAATGTTACTCAAATTTACTCAAAAAAATTTACAAAAGTGCGTCAAATCAAGCTTAAAGTATGCGTAGGTTATTCTGCTTCCCTTTTTGCTTTAATACACCTTAAAAGTAGAATCCATTCCCTAGTCAAATATCCAATTAATGACTCAATAATGTTATAAAGTCAACTACATCCTAAGCTAATAAAATAGTGAGTAACAATTATATTAAGGTTTCAACTACTCCAAAGGGAGCAAAACCCTCAAGAGAACAGCCCGAAAACGTATCAAAGGGCCAACTACGCAAAATAATTAACGATAACCGGTCGAAGTTCGTCGATCGACTTAAATAACTTCAGACCTTATTCACGTTATTCCCTTAGGAATCTGTCTTTTCGACATACATATTTTCACTCGTATTCACAAACATTACTATAAGGTCTCACGTGCCCACGGACGCACAGCGTCCCACAAACCAATCACACGTAATACGTAAAACAAGCGAACCAATCACAGAGCCTTATTTCACGCAGTGCGTTTGTGTAGTCAAGGGTCGTTTGAGTGTTGTTTGTGAATTGGTAAATGACATCTGTCAGAAACTCAATGAATACACAGCGAAATGGCTTATCAAAGAATTGCACTTCTCGTAGTTCGGTTTTTAGATTAACCCCTTAGCCTGTTTGTCCACGGCGCCCGTCTCGTCGGATCCGTCTTCCGAGAAAAAACTGAACCGAAGAAGCGGCCTATTTATTTATATGAACGTTTGTCAACTCGACATCCGACGTCCGAGATCCGTCATCCGTTCTTTTGACGGTTCCGGAGATTTTGCTTGATCGGATGAACCGCTAAACCGGAGCCTCAATCCAAAATACCCGTAATACAAAATGTATGGACTTGTCCACGGCGCCGGCATCCGTCTCCGTCTCCGTCCGAAATCTCAGTTGCACCGCAGAGATCGGATCGAATCCGGGCGCAATGGACAAACGTGATTAGTGTCCGTCATCCGTTATTCGTCTGCGACAGAACGCCCGGATCCGTCATCCGAAAATAAACCTGACCGTGGACAAACGCGCTTAGTATCTCAGTTTGCAGAACACGGTACCTATCGCATATCATTGCATAATTTGTCGACCTACCTCGTGTATGCAGGTCACTTCTCGCGTCTGTATCCCGATGCCGCAGGACTTAGTGCACTGGGAGAATTCCGTGTAATTCCACCTGCAAATATAGTTGTGGTTAAGCTTTTAGCTCGTTCCGAAGTAGCTACATTTTAGTACTATGCCACTCCGATTATTGCGGTCATGTAGTGTTTTGTTACCTTAACGTAATAGCGAAATGGTTGGTGTGACAGAGTATTAAAGTGGTCAGTTACTTCGGAGGGAAACACTATCTTTATGTTAGTGTTTTTGGCTATGGAGTAAAAGAAGCAATGTTTCAATTATTTGTATTAGAGACAGCTAAGTGCCATAATTTAAAAAAAAATAACTGAGTATCACGCCATCTAGGGAATTTTCAGTTTAAACTATTTAAATCTTTATTTTGGAAACAAATATAGCCAAAGCCCTTTAAATTGCGTCTAAAAATTGAATTTGGGTTCAAAGGCAGCTAAAGCCCATACAAAAGTGAACCACGTGATCTCTGAGGTAAACTTAAAAGACGTTTCCTGCTAATTTGATATTTAGGCGCCTCGCTGTTTTCAGGGTTCCGTACCAAAATGGTAAAACTACTAATGCTATCAACTTGAAATTTAGAATAGTTTTAGATGACGTTTGTTCAACTATTTTGCAAGTTAGAGAGAAAAAAAATATTTATATTTCTTTTGTACCAGGGACTGAAAGGTGGTCTTAAAAATCGAAGTGAGGCCACTAGGGCATATAGGGTATCATATGAAAGAACGCTGCTTGCACATTCTCAAAAATTGATTTTTTATCTTTTTAGGCCACATAGTTTTCGACTTTTGATGAAAAATTGTAAAAAAAACCGTTCCCCCCTTATCTCCGAAGTTGCATAGAGAAAAATCTGAAATTATTTTATGTGATAGAAGTTTATGTAAAGATTACAGGAAAAATAAAACAATGTCTCTAAATAGTAAACTTTTTCAGATTGATGGTACGGAACCCTCAGTGTGCGAGTTCGACTCGCTCTTGACCGTTTTTTAAACTTACAACCTCATTATAAAAAAGTGAAACGTTTTATACATGACACAAGCAAGTACAAAGGTGTCCATTTAGTATGAGACGTAGGTAACAAGTTTTCTCAATATTGTAAATCTTCAGTTGCAAACTTTTTGAACTTTCTTAAACAGTTGTCAACAGTTTAAATCTTGAGGGAGAAAAATTTTTGATAAAACAAAACGAAACTGAGATTGTTACTGACAGCGACAGGTTTGAATCCTAAACTTTTATTGATATAGTATAAAAACATATTCAAAGCTATGAAACCCAGTGAAAGATTTTTTGAAATCCGTTTAGAAATGGTTGAGTTATAAGGGTTTAAAGGAAATGCCAAGTTCAATGCAATATGTGCTTTATCACGTACGACGTAAGGTTCGCGTACGTGGCGGATGACGTCATAAGGACCCCCAAAATAACAGCGTTCTAGCTCGTATAACTTCTCAGGTTTAAGAGATATCGTGAAAATTTCTTCACAGTTAATCATGTGGTGGCAAAAGCTTCCTGATAAGCTACTAAACAAAAACCGTCGCTGATCCTCATTATCAGACCTTGGTGGACAGGGGTGATCGTTGCAGGTCCGCACTCTGTTCTCAGGCTTCGTCAAAGGGTCGCACATGTACGGAGACGCGTTCTTGCCGTCTTCGTCTCTTACGCATTGGATGATCAGCTCCTGTATAAGACAATTTGCAAATGAGGTTTCGTTCATCCTATGGTTACGAACATTTCAGTAAAACAATAGTAGATATACAATACAAGGGTCGGAAGGAAGCAATGGCCATATGAAATATTTAGGCCCGTATTTATAACATGCTGGCATAGCTCAGGCACATAGGTGATTTACTGCAAAATTTTATACATTAAAGTTACTTTAGTATACAATTTATGTCAATTTACAGATTAACAGCATGCCTTGTGTGTCGGTACATAATTGTGTCAATCAGTAGCATGGCGGTAGCAAGCTTTTTTTTAAATATTCTTGTTTGTCTAATGATATTGCAGATTAACCTGTCGATCAATTAACTTAAATAGACTTACAATAAGTACCTACTAATGAATTCTCCAACTGGGTAGTCACAGAGCGGCTCGATGTAGACTTGCCTCGCGCGCTCGCCCAAGGCCTGCCGCACGCGAGGCAAGTCCACACTGAGCAAGCCACCTCGTGAAGCAGCTATGCAATTCTCTAAGCGTAAACATCTTTACAACCTTGATTTCATCGTTGAAATATCGGCAAGTCGGCTATTTGGTACTCGCTAAGCCTTGTCCTCACACTCATCAACAGTAGCGCTACAACGATGCTGGCGGTGCGGATTGGAACTACCATTTGACATTTAAGTGTATGAGATTAGTATTCTGTAAGCAAACATCAACCAACCTTAAGGGGCTGACATGAGCCAACTAGCGCCGCTAGACGATTTTATTTTATTTATTCTAAATAAGCCGAATTTCTTAAAAAAAGAATCAGTCAAGGTCTTGTGAATGACGTCTAATGTTTATTTAATAACGTTACAACATTACAAAATGCGTGCAATAGTTTAAAAACGGGTTTAAACCAACAGTGGCCACTTTTAACAAAATCGCGTTTTAAACTGTTTGAATGCCTTTTCAAACTGTGTAAAGTTATTCAATAAATATTAGACGTTATTAACAAAACCTTGACTGATTCCTTTTTTAAGAAATTGGGCTTATTTAGAATAAATAAAATAAAATCGACTGGCAGCGCTAGTTGGCTCATGTCAGTCTCTTAAGGATACATTCGTTGGCGCAACGTTGTTTTCAACGACGATGTAACCCTTAGAGAATTGCACTGCGAAGTTTGCCGCGCGCGGTGGGCCTCACGCGAGGCAGCTCGCTCAGTGTGGACCTAATGACATATTCCACCAGTCTCATCCTCACCTGGACACCACTAAGACAAGAAGCGCTGCAACTGGTATATCCTTTTTCTTTCCAGGAGTACGATTTTCCTGGTGATCCTGGAGCCACGCGGATGTTGCTTGAAGTCCCAAAGATTAGAGATCTGCTGTCAAAAATTAAGGTTTATTGTTTTTGAAATTATTTTCGGATTCTTTTCTCAGTCAACCTATGCACTTTATTAAAATCCCACCAAAAACATTGTCATGTGAAATGTTGTCAAGACGAGAGTATACGGCTCGCACTATCAAAAAGTTATCAGATCTCATGTAGAGCCAAGCTTCTAACCTTACAAGTCTTAACTTCACAAACTCTACACCTTTGTCAAAATATGTGTAATGGCCATTTCGTTACATTCACATGGGCGTAAGGTGAAATTACTTTTCTGTTATACAATAGTTCTTGTACTTTTATCTTAACAAGAAGTCCCTATTTTTAATTTTTTTAGAATTTAGCATTCACAATGCTATATTTTTAAAAATTACTAAATAATATACTAGAAATAATTCGACTACCGCAGAGCTACCGAGTTACTAGTGGCATCGTTGAATTTCTTCTAGTATCTTACGTTATATCATCAACGTAAGGAATTACCTCGATATTCAATTGAAATATCTTTCCAGATATTTTGACATTTGATTTAGATAAAACAGCTATAAAATTTTTAAATTTGAGATTTTAGCATTCACAATGCTATTTTTCTACAATACTAAATAATACACTAGAAAAAATTCGACTCGCTCATCTTATTCTCGGACAGGAATCGAACCCGTGACCTTTGGAAGTCTGGTCCAATACAAAATGAAACCAAAACGGCACTTTGTTAGCCAAGTTCGGGAAAGAACGCCAGTCATTAAATCCCAGATAACATTTGAAAGTTGATTTTACCTCATACGCCGTGGTTTTTTTTTGTTTACGGTTTTTTATTTCGATTAATATATGTACATACTGTGTAATAAGATTACTATCGAAGAGTTTACATGATGGTTGTGGTATTGGTTATGGTGGTGGCGGTGGTAATGGTAGTGGTGGCGATGATGGTGTTGGTGGTGGTGGTGATTGTAGTGGTGTTGATGGTGGTAGTGATACTGGTGATGATACCACGGTAGGGGTGGTTGTGATGATACCGCCACAACTTTCACCGCCACCATCATCACCATCACAACCATCATCACCACCACCACAACCATCATGTAAATATGTTTTTATTTCAGTACCTATACTTATTTCTCGCAAATGTATTGATAAACATCGAGTGGTACACGGTAGTTAAGGTTTTTTAAAACTCGTGATTATAAGCCCTCAACTCAACATTATACAAACATTGTTAAATTAATCTCATTGTACTTCAGTTACTTTACGAGTGCCAAAAACATTGAATGTTAAAACATGCCCAAAATTAAACAATGTACGTCGCTACCCGTACAACAGGTGTGCGTCGTGTGCGTAAAAACCTGTACAATTAATTGTACAAGCAGAATAGGAGTGATACTTTATAGATTGTTGAATTTTATACAATACAAGATAAAAGACAAGTTGGTACAATAAACAAATATCCAAGAGAAGAGAATAAGTATATTTTTAAAATTACTAGGTACGAAATTTTGCACTTTAAGGCTTAATATTTTGCAAACGGATCCTTGAATGAAAATATGGTTTTCACAAAATTGGAATAACTTTTTTCATACGCACTTTACGTGTAGGTGAAGTACACTAATAAAAATATTCCAGATTTTATTCTACCAATCATTTTTTACGTGGACGGACGGAAGAACAGACAGACATGGCGAAACTATAAGGGTGCCTTGTTGGCTTGACTACGGAACCCTAAATAGTGCAATATTATTATTTGCAAAATAATTGACTGAACTACACAATACCGGTACCAGTGCACACAACGCCGATATTATTGTACTTATAAGATAAAAAAATAAAAATAAAAAATACCGTCGACTTGATAACCTCCTCCTTTTTTTTAAAGTCGGTTAAAAAAATCATTAAATTGCATCAACCGACTTCAAAAAAGAAGGATGTTCTATGTTCGTCTGTTTATTTGTTTTTTTAAAGGTATGTATGCGAGCCGAGGTACCTCGCCCGGTAGGGGGCCACCCCTCTGCATTCCAGCAGTACATGGGAGGCCAACATAATATTTGTAGTCTAATACTTTTACCAATTTCGTGGTGATTTCACTAAAGGCCGCTCGCTAAAGCCACAGTATATAATATGGCCTTATACCCATAACATAAACACTTCGCTGCTTGCCGTGCGTAACAGTGAACCATTCATTAAAATGTCTCTAGATCTAAACATACGTGAACCTGAAGAATTTAACCGTCTGAAATTACATGGCTGCCTGAAAGAAGTAGCCAATTGGTTTTATTGATTTTAAGTATCACGTGGATCTTATAAGTGGGAAAGGCGATTTTTATGTATCAAATATATTTAGAGTAGTGATTGAAGACAAAAAAAAATCGGAAACATGTGAACGTTGTAGTAAAAACTTTGACAGCTACAAGAAAAGAACTCTTTTATGATATACCTGAACAAGAAGTAAATGTTTATAAAGAGGTTTTTTCTAAATATAGCTATATTCAAACTAAGCTAGACAAAAAACAAAGGATTTGGTTTCCAGAATGCTTGTACACAAATGCAGAGAGAAACAAAGAGGTTATTATACTACGCGACTTAAAAGGTAGTGGTTTTAAAAAGGTTGATAAAATATCGATGTTTGAAGAACTGAGCTATGTACAAGTGAAATTGATTTTAACTGAATTGGCAAAGTTTCATGGTCTTTCTTTTGTATACGAAAGAATAGAAAAGGAAAATTTCAATGAACTTAAAGAAAAGTTCGGAGACTTAGTGTTCCAAGAGAAATATCTTAGCAAAAGTAAGTTGAGAAACTATTTCTCTGAATCATATGATAAGTCTTTGAAGCTAGTTGCGAATGCTGAAGTTAAAAAGAAGTTAGAAAAGGTACGAAATAAGCTGTTCGATATATTGAGATTGTACTGTCGTCCGGCGAAGCACAATGCTCTGTGTCATGGTGATTTATGGCCTCAAAACATACTGTTTAAGCAAATAAGTACTAAATAAATACTTAATTATCGTACTAACCGCACGAAACTTACTGCTAGGCATAAGGTCTCTTAAATACTCATCAATATTATTATACATAATATATCATCCCACTTTGATTGCAATAAATATTAATAACAGAAGTAACTATGTTATTTGCCAACAATAACACAATCATATTGTAAATTCAAAACTTCTTCTCATAAAAAATAAAATCATTTTTATTTGCAGGACGGTGAAAAAAAATAATTATGCTTCTTAGACTATCATGGGGCGCGATACTGCAATCCTGTAAAATAGATAATATCATAGATAATATCTATGATATTATATATTATTTTATATTATTTCATGTATCGTACAACATCTAAATTTAGATATAATAATTTCAAAAATCTCATATAACTGCACTATGATTCTTTAAATTCATTCCTAACACTATTTGACATGGATGTTAATTTCGTTTACCCGAAGACAGATTTTATGGAAGATATGAAAGAAAATTTGCCGTTTGGTCTTTTAATTGGTTTAATTGAAATGACATTAATTATTACTACAAATCCTGAATATGTAGCAAAAGTTGAAGGAAGTAAGGAAGTGACTGGATTTGTTTTAACAGAAGCATCAGGAGAAATTGACTTTTTCAGATACATAGTTAATGATTTAGTGGACAAATCTGTAAGTAACGCTGTATTGGATAGACTTTTAGATGCAATTAGTAATTTATAAAATATTTTGTTGAATATTAAATAATATGAAGATGCTAATTTTAGTTTATTTAGATTTAGAGGTTCAGATAAAATGTATACTTTATTTGATAGCAATGTAGGAGGTAAATGAAATATTATCAAACCTGAAGTTATTTTGTGATCACTGTTTGGTAAATTCATTAAAAATAGCAAGTAACGATGTTAAGTAAAGTATGTTCAGTTTAAGGAAAATGTTTATTTGTGAGTTAAATTTTCGATTATTAAATATTAGATTTTCGCATTTCACAATGATTATTTAGATAAATTAATAATTATAAGGTCGTTTTTATCGGTTTTAGGAATAACCGAAAATGATGTAATTTTATTGAATGACATGACGAAATTAATACAAATTTAGATAAACAAAAAAACTTAGATAGTTAGTTTATAAGAGTACGAGTGTAGTGACTTACCTGTCCCCTCCTCCATACGAAGGTACGCTTGAATCGCCAAAGGATGTTCCATAAGCCATGGAACATGGTTCCATTACGCATCTCTCAGTCTCTTCTGCAGGTTTGGGTCCCATGCATTTGCTGTCTGGAAGCTTCGCGATCGTTCTACTAAATTCTAGAAAGATCTTGCAGTGAACCTCTTTCTTTCTCCATCCTTCTCCGCATGTTACACTGCACGGACTCCATTCTTCATCTTTGATGTAACTACAGGAAATCGTATCACATTAAACTATTATAAAGTTTAATTTTCTCAGGAAATCTATACTATAAATAATAAGTTGTCTATCAATATAAATTCACGCAGAGGACTCAAGTTAGACATGCTAGGTGCTTAGGATCTAAAGATAATGGGGGTTCCTAAAATAGATTCGATTGTTCTGGCTGGTTTATGTAGAAGTATGTGCACCAGTGTAGGTCTGTAAAGTATTTACTGCCAATTCAATGCCTTTTTACCTGTAAACCTTAATACACAGTCTTAAACAATGTAAAGTAGAGTAAACTTTATTTAACTTTGTAAATATCTCCTAAAAATAAAGTAGCCGTGTTTTGTGTGCCAGAAATGTTTAGTCACCAAGAGTACCAAAAAAGTGTTAAAAGCAAAATAAAAAATATGCAAGACATACTTTTAAAGTGTGGTATATGTGCAGAGAAGTTAAATTAAATTGTGCCGTGCATAGAGTAGAAAATTGCAAGTCAGATTATCGCAGAGTTGTGAAAGAATTGGTGTATGACGTGATGTTATGACTTGGGAGGTAAATGTTATAAATTGGACTGTTATGTGCATACAAACGGACTTATTGAGTGGTATGTCTGTACGTTCGTGATTATTGCTTCGTAACTCAATATTTACAAAACAACACTCAGCTAAATTCTAAGACATCTCAAGGGAAACATTCGTTGTCACGTTCAGTAAGGTTTCTGAATCTAACTTTACGACCACTATAAAACGTGAGGTCGGGGTTTATCCAAAAATAATCTTTAAAACCAGTGTCGAAAAGTCTACTATTTTTAAAGCCATTTTTGGAATATCTAATAAACAAGCTACCAAACAAAATAGAGCTAACAGCAACTGGATACGTGTCGGATGGGGTTGATGTCATTCCTTGTAATAAAATGTGTGATGTTATTCTGAATCCAAAAGTGAAACCTTTAAAAACTTGAGTTCCGGGTACAATACCTTACATACAACCAGCCACACGCAAAGAATATTTTGTAATTGCTGAAAGAGACAACAACAAAATACTCTGAGCTTTTGACAAATCACAAAGGTATTAAAGTATTTTATAGACAATATTGGCCAGATAATAAGCACATCACACAAAACAAAAGCATTTACGAATGACAATCACAAACTACTGTGTCTACAGTTTTTTCGACATAGGTGTTTTACTATTTGGTTTGTGTTGCAGTATTTAAAATTTAAATGAAACTGAATCAAGTTTATATATTTTTTTGTTTTTAATATATTAAATTAAATGCCTACTTTAAAAGATTATAAAATTATTAATAAAAAACCTTTTTGAACTTAAAGTGAAACACGGAAACACTTGCAACCAGCAACAGTTTTATTCATTGCATACTTAATGTGTCAAGCTTCTATTTTTTTTCTCTAGCAACTTGTATCTAGGCATTTTATCTGTTATACCAATTAATTGTGTTTCAGATAAACAACGATATATATTTTTTATAATGACCATAAAGTCTTCTATGATCTTGATTTGAAACTAACTTATTTTTAGTTTAAGATTTAAAATCTCAAAATTTTATGAATAATAAATTCCAAGGCTTTAGATCTTACATTTACTCAACTTCTACTAAACATAAAACTTACGTGGCTTCAACTGGTACTTCCGGTTCCCCAATCAGTCTTTCAGCCTTTGCTTGAGGAGGTGGATATTGCTGTATCAGCGGCTGAGTGTGGTATACCACCCCTGGGAGGATATCTTCTATATCGTCCTGTGTGAGAATTGAATCTATAGCGTTCTGGTGAGGTTATGCTAAGACCTTGTCCAGAAAGAGCGAATTCACCGCGATTTTTCACGCGATTTTGGTTACATTACTGTTAATATTTCGCACGTTGCTTACGTCGCTGGTCCTTAGCGAATATTGTATAGCGAATCACGTCTCTTTCGCGCGTAGATCTGGACAGGGTCTAAGCGGTTGACTTCGCTACCGAACTAATAATCAAAGGAAAATGTATATAGCATAATTTAATAACTTTCAGTCTTACATACGTCCGGTACAGACTTCGCTACACACTACACACCACGCGGGCCCAATTAAGATTGGTGGGTGTTAACAACTACAAATTCAAACAGAACCAACGACTGAACGTGCCTTTATCCAAACGCGTTAGCTTACTTACGTTACGACCTCAATGTGATAATCCTGGAAGAATCAAATCTTCGTAACAGGGTAACTCACCTCAGGTTCATCACTCTCCCTGTACGCGGGGCAGCTGATGCCAGTGCTGCAAGGCCTGGTGATCTCAGGCCTGTTGGAAGGGTCGCACACTCCACCAGCAGGCGTGCACTCCACGCCACGGACTTGCACGCCCTCTCCACAAGATACAGAGCACTGTAGAATTGATCGAGAGTTTGTCAGATTTATCCATCATTGTCAACATATTTTTATTTTATTGAGACGCCTGAGTGGTGCCAGTGGTTAACATCCGGTCTACCACGCAAGAGGTATCGGGTTCGATTCCCGGCCGGGCAAAAATTGTAGATAAATTTAAACTGTGACGGGTCTGGGTGCTAGTATGTATAATATATAAGTATATATTTGAAAAGTATATCAGTAGCTTATCAGTTGTCTAGCACCCATAATAATATGGGTATAATAAGCTTTGCTTAGTTTGGAGCTAGAGGGCGCTGTGTGAATTTTCCAAGCATTTATTATTTATCAGTCCATGGATGGGCATTGCAGCCAAGGATTTTCCGATGGTCGGTCCTGCACTTTTCTACCACCTTTCAGTTTCAACTTTCACTTTTACGCGCGATATTTTTCTCGATAGACGTTTGTGCTACGGGTACAGGGCCTATTTTATAAACGTGACAATTTGTTACCTGTCATGACAATTTTATATCCATTGCGTCAACCAATTTGAAAATGGAACAAACTACTCATAGTTACACCGCAACGTAAACCAAAATGTCATTACAATTGACAAATTGTCACGTTATAAAATAGGGCCCAGAAAATATGATACCAAAGTTCTTGGGCCCAGGGGCCTGTTTCTCGAAAGTTACAAGCCTTGTAATATAACAAGTGTGTTACCATAGAAACACTTGTAAAACAACAAAATTACAAGCGTAGCGTTTCACAAAATTGTACTTATCACGTATGTAGAATAAAATATTTAACAAGTGATTAACCTTACAAGTAAATATTTACAAAAAGCTAGTAGGCATATAACTTGATTGCCCATTTTTTATGGATTTTAATATGTTAACTAAATTATCTACGTTTTACTTCTTGCTTTTATGATCAAACGAAATTGAATAGAGTGTCACAGAGTGTGAAACAAAATGTTCTGAGAAGCGCAGCGTCAGTTCGTTCTTAGAAATATATAGCAGTATAAAACTTCATAGCGGATGTAAAAGTATTGAATTTTCAGAACAATGTTGTGAACGGGATCGCAGGTGGCTTGAAAATAATACTTTGTTCTTGGAACTGAATTATTTCGACCATCGACCATCAGATTTTTAATGGGTGGATAAGGAGGATGGGCCATAACCCGCCATGCGGGCCCAATGCGGATTGGTAGGTGTTAATGACTGCAAATGCAGCCGGGACCAACGGCTTAACGTGCCTTCCGAAGCACGGAGGATCTCGAGGTAATCAATTTATGGTCACCCATCTCATGCCGACCGCCGCAATCGCTGGGCCAGGCGCTACCACTGCATCACCAAGCTCCTCAGGAATAATTTAGTTGCATAAAAATATAGTACATAGTAGTAGTTAACTCGTAATCTTTTATACCCACATATCGTCTAACGAACAATAAATTGCGAAAAATTACACAAAAAAAACTTTTAAGTACCAGCCGTCTATATGTATAGGTAGAGGTATTTTGTTATCTCAGGTAGATGTAGTGCTGACTAACACTTGGATAGTTATTGGTTTATTGATGACAAATAAATAATCGTAAATAATTATTACTATGACGTTGGCATCTTCTAGGAAACGAATTAACGAAATTCTAACGGAAATGTAGTACAAAATGCAGTGTACACCGGTGAATTACTAATTAAAAACACACAACTTGACGGTGAAAAATATGTAATAAAAATTTTGATACACAAATCGATGTTTCTAAAGTAATTGTCAACAATTCAAGTAAGTGCGTCGTCTGAACAAAATGACGATCACTATTACAAAAAAGAAATATTTTCGAAAGAGGTTGCATTTTTCTTTGGTATTTAACCTGCAAGGTTTGTACTTTGAACAGTTACCTTTGTGGGTGGAAGCGGAAGGTAGTAGTCTATAAATACCTCTCCGTAATTGAAATATAATTGAAAATAGTTGTTGCAAAATTGCTAACAAACACAGCAATATAAACAAACTTTCAGAAACATTGACACGTAGCTGAACCAACGCCATCGTCAGTGCAAACTACTAACTGCGCGTTAATTAATAAAAGTTCAGGTTTTTGCGTCAGTTTGCCGAGGGAAAGCTTGTTAGCCGTCGCCTGTGGGTTCGACTGATAGTTTGCAACTTTGGCATGTGTCTATTTGTGACTTTCTGTGTCCAAGTTTGAAAGTGATTGATTTCATTTTGGGGCTATCCTAAAGGTGTATTTTTAGCGTGTCTCAGAAAGTCTATTGTTGTAGATAGATATTTATTTTTGAGAAAGCGATGGTCTTCATTTCTTCATTAGAATTATTAATTTGAATATATTTAAAATAATAAGCAACTAACAACAATTCAAAAATAAAGCTTTAAAAAACAAAGAAGGTCTTATAGAATGTTTATGGTTGCAATAAAAGTTGGTCTCCCTTGTTTATTGATCAGGATCGATCTTGTATCTTACAAGTTAATATAATGATAATGAAAGTACGAATAAGTTTTTAATTCTAAACATCTTCGGTCTCAACACAAAAGATTTTAAAACACTGTTCAACATGGGTTTAATTTAGACACTGTTTAAATGTGATGCTGTCACTTTTTTTACAATATTGTTTAAAAGAGACGGCATCACATTTAAACAGTGTCTAAATTAAACAGTGTTTTAAAATCTTTTGTGGTAAGGCCGCTTTTTACGAACTGTAGCTCTACCATGAGTTGATGCAAACTGTTTTCGCTACTGTAAACTATCGGATATACTGTTCACAGTCGATGCGAGTGAAAGAGAGAAAACGATAATTTTCGGTAGCGAAAACAGTTTGCATCAACTCATGGTAGGGCCACTGGCCATCAGGCTGAGTGTGTTAATATTATTTGTCTATAGTTTGTCTTAATCTTTGCCCTTTTTTGCTTTTCTGTCATCTGTCTACGCTTCGGTTTTCTGTTTGCTATATTTTGGTTCGTATTAAATTAATATATTTTTTTTGCTTTACCTTGAGCCTTCTCCTTTTTCCCCTTTTTAACACATTTATTTATTACTAAAAGCTCTAATAAAGTTGACTCTATGTGAAGTCCATTCACTAAAGAACATTTCGCGAGTAAGCGTCCTAACAAGTAACAACGCTCGATCTTCAAGTCTCCCAACTTGTAACAAGAACAACTCAGCAGCTGCGCCAACTATCCATTCATTTAAGTATGGACCGGAAAAACCAACTAGTCACTATACTATCTTATATGTTTTCTTTTTAAAATTTGGAACAAAAAACAATCACATAATTATTGCTTACTATGTGACAAATATTAGAAAATTGTACTAATATGTAACCAACAACATTGTCCGCAGAGTAAAATAGATGTTCTATTAAATTCTCAATTTTATAGAGGTAAGTACACTTGCATTCAGTAAAAGCCAAGTGTAGATTGAGGGTTTGATTTAAAATAAGAAAAAATTGCACTTACTTACCTATTAAAAAAAAAGTACAAAACAAAATAAATAAGAATGTAACACCATTCACCATTTACTGTCTATCTTCTCTACCTTAAGGCTGAGTTGCATCATCTTGATTTAACCTTAACTTTAACAGACACAAACTTAACTGACTCGGTGACAGCGCCGCTGTCGTCGATGGCGTAACCTAGGTAACAATATGTAATAACACTTAGTTCCAGTTTTGGCCACCGGCTCAGGTAAATTAAAATGATGCAACCGAGCCTTAGTATTATTGTTCGATGAGTTTATGACAGAGAGAGAGGCCAAAAATCCTCTCTTCATTTTGTTTTGATTGCACTTTTGTTTCATAGAGGTGAGTCAACATAATAATATGCGCAATTGTGCATCTTATGGCGCGTCTCCTGCTCGTGTTTTTTCGAAACATTAGACAAAAAATATGAAACAAAAACCTTTTTTTTTGCATACACAAACCGTCTTCTAAAAATAAGAATACAAACCAAATAACAGGTATCTCCCGAATTAAGTTTAAAAATAAAGCACAATCTCTTTATTCCACTCCATCACTATAATTAATTATATTTTAGCAAACTTGCACTAACACTTTTATATAATACTAAATAATATACTAGAAAAAAAAGGATTTGCACCAGATCATGTTCTCGGACGGGAATCAAACCCGCGACCCTTGGATATCCGGTCTCTACTCCGGTACCGAGTCACTTCCCGTCCGAGAACATGATCTGGTGCGAGTCCTATTTTTTCTAGTATATTATTTAGTATTATATAAAAATAGCATTGTGAATGCTTAAATCTCAAAATTTCAAATAACACTTTTATGTTAGAAAAAGCCACAGATTATAGAAAGGTTGTGCGCGTTCGGTAGTTGTCAAAAAATGAAACAAATCCTTCCCCTCTCCCCCGCGCAGGGAATGTTTTCCGTCGGCCGTGGAAAACAAAAACATTGTGTATGCATACAAAAATGTGTATAGCCACGCCCCAATGTTTTGATATTTTTGTGTAATGTTTCGAAAAAACAGTCGCAGGAGACGCGACTTAAGGAATCCCTCCGTTCACTTGGATCTACCGCCAGGCTCCACCGGTACAGTATGCATAAAACAGATACATTATATAGTGTGCGCGATACTTGCTCCTGCGCCTGCGCCGCGTAGATGACGTATTTACAGAGGACCACTCACCCCCGACCAAGGTCCGGCCACCCAGGTGGGACACTCATGCTGGTTGCAGGGTTGAGTAGACCGAGGGGCTGGAGACACGCACCCAGGCTCAGAGCTGGATCCTGTTACAAGACAATATATATGTAGTCTCAAGGTATAATGACGAGAAAAAAGGAGGCAATAATTGTTATTAAATATGTAGTCGGAGTAAAATAATAAATTTTCGATCTACACTGGCCTTCAAAACTTAGTACCACACTTTTAAAATTGCAATTTTTCTTAAACAATAGAAGTGTTTTGAAATTTAAGAAGTTTATCGATTGAAGTTATTAGTTAAAAAAAAATCTTTTTTAAGTCCTTTTTATTTCGAAAATATATCTTGTGTATTTCAAAAGTTATTACAATTTTAAAAGTGTGGTACTAAGTTTTGAAGGCCAGTGTATGTAACAAAATACAGTAAAAAGTTTTCTTTTTTTATTAATTCTTTTGGGTATTTTACGATACTTATCAACTTGAAGATGCGCAAGTTGATAATTATCGTAAAATACCCAGGGACACCATTAATTTATAATTCGAATCGTTCTTTCCATTCAATATTAAAAAAATGTTACAGCATCTTTGATACATTAGAGAATACATAGACTAATGAATAGTAATAATTTAGGGTTAAGTGCCTGTTTCACAATCTATGATTGGGCACTAAAATCTGTTTTAATTTTGAAATTCATCAACGCCTGAGCGGACGCAGGCGGCCGGATAACAATGGAATATCTATTGTGTCTCATTTTCCGGGCGTTGAAGGATGAGAGTCCGGGGAACCGAGAGCTTCCCATACAAACGTAATACCAAAATGATTTACAATTTGAGCATAATTAACTCTTCTTGTGATGTTATTCGGATTAAGACAATATTTGTCTAGGTTTCTATTAAATAAACATTCCAAAATTCGAAATAAATGCCAATTACATTTTTTCATACAAAACTGTAAATCGGTTTCGCGGCCTGCAAGTCCAGTCAGGAGGCTGTTGAAATTGTTGTTGTTATTAACCCTATGAACTTACCAGGGTCATAAGTGTCTGCCATAGTGACATTAGCCGATCTGGCACATAACACTCGGCGCGAGCGCACGCCCCCGCCACATGTTACGCTGCACGACGACCACTCGCCGACGTACCACCTGAAGGAAAAACGATTGTAAAAAATATTTTTTCTGGAAGCAAAAACTATATTTAGCAATAACTTCCACATATGGCAAAAAATGCACCAAATCTGTGCACCGGTGGGCCAGCCCACAATTAAATGATATGCGAATACCTGTGGACCATTGACAGCAAAACCAGTGCTCTTATACATACCTACTACACAATCATGTTTCGCCCCTAAACGCAGCGTCATTAGGAGCTGTTACACCGTGCAATGTCAAACACCGAGTGAGCCTGCACGTCGCCGGAAATCGTATCTTTTTCAGGAGTCACGACATATTTTTAGGTAACGAGTTAACTAAAGGTATACATAACAGGAAAACCCCGGTCAGGACGGGCACTGGGCGATTTCTTGACATCGTTGTATATGAAAATGTAATAACAAAATATACCAAACCTGGCCTCTAACTGCAAATTTTTTGAACAAGCTCAAGGTTAACCATCGGCATATGGAGCGCGCTATGCTCGGTATATCGCTTCGAGACAGGGTCCGAAACGAAGTGATTCGCAAACGGATCTAAGTGGTAGAGTAAAGTGGGCTTGGGCTGGCCATCTGTGTCGCCGAAGCGATGACAGGTGGAGCAAGTGCGTTTTCGTCTGGAGATCTCGCACTAAAAGAAACGTAGGTAGACCACCAGCCAATTAATGGTCTGATGACATATCAACAGCCGCAGGACCACTCTGGCCTAGACATACAGAGAACAGGGCTGCTTGGAGGAAAAGTGGAGAGGCGTATGCTCAACGGTGGGTGGATATGCGCTGAAGAAGAAGAAGAAGAACAAAATATACATGACGACACGTGCACGGGGCGTGGACGGGACAGGAGAGAGTGTATGGCGCACAGCACGTCCCTGACCCTTTCGGGGTTTTTCCCGTTACGTAAACAGCGACCTTAAATCATACAAAAATATTTAAACAGCGTTTCGTCCAGCAGAGTCATGGATCCTCCACATGCACAGGCTCGGCCTGCAGGATCGTACGGCGCAGCCTCCCGCGGCCTTCCGGCCAAATCTCAACGTGTGTAGGAGAGGCGGCGGCCTCCTCGGAATAGCACCAACCCTTCACACCAAGGCGACTAATGACTTTGGTACAGGCAGCAATGAAAGGAGCTAATACTTTTTTAAATTTTGAGATTTTAGCATTCACAGTGCTATTTTTATATAATACCAAATAATATACTAAAAAAATACGACTCGCACCAGATCATGTTTTCGGACGGGAATCGACTCATACTTTGTCATAACAACTTTTTTGATTGATAATTCAAACTATGAGACATTCTCTCAAAAAAGTGGCCATGACAAAATACAAAAGTGTTAAACTAGTTTTGTTGCTAACCATATATCGAACACCACGTGGAAAATTGTCTGAAAATTATTATCTTTAACACGTTACGTATTACGGTGAACTCACTTAAAAGGGCAGGGGTGTGTGTTGCACCTTACGACCGACGCCTGTGGCTTGCTGGACGCGTCGCACAACTCCTCCGGCGCATCGGACCCGGTCAGGCGATCTCGACATACCGCCAACGACATCTTGTAACCTGATCACAAAATCAACTGATTAAAAAACCGGCCAAGTGCGTGTCGGGCCACGCGCAGTGTAGGGTTTCGTAGCCCATGGTTCACATACTTAAATGTATACTACCGGTTTCACACACCTGACAACGTTTAATTAAGTAGTTCCCAATGAGGATTTTTTTAAGTTGGTCGACTGTTACTCGTAAACTTGTAAAGCTTACTTAGCTGTAATAGTTATCCTTCTAACTTCGTCATAAATACAACTATTGTGAATTTTTCACGTAGGTATCCAAAACTCACTTGATTCTAACAAAATTTTGCACTTTAAAGCTGAATAATTCACAAACGGATGCCTCAATCAAAAAACTTGTTTTTAAAATTTCTATCTAACGACATCCCATACTATGGGGTAGACAAATCCACGTGTAGGGGAGGTAACCTAAAGAAATATTTTTCGAAATTTTACTTTACCACTGTTGGCGTGATTAATATGTGTATCCATGCCAAATTTCAGGATTTAGTACACTAAGAGTCCATGAGCTAGGCTGACTACGGAACTCTAAAAACGAAAATAACAATTTTTCAAATACACTTCTAAGACTTTTTTGCGTACAGTTCATTAAAACAAATAAGACACTTTTTACAAATCACACACTGCAGGATCTAAAGTTCTAGTTAATTCGTTTTGTAAAAAGGGAGGTCGACCCAACCTCTCTGAGTTTTCTTCCGGCAGTTCTTTCTCTCAAAGGCCCCCCAATTTGTGAAGTGGTTAGATTCAGTAGCTAGATCTTGTTTTCTAATTAACTTTAATCAATTTAATTCAGTAATAATAATTAAAATCAGAATGCAGCTATAAAATAATTGAATAAACTTTAATAAAAAAAAATAAGTTTCGAGCGGGTAATTTCATAAAAATATGAGCAGCCTTTTTGCTTTAGTCCTCCCGTGACCACGGCCCCTGGAATGATGTCGAAACATTGGGAATTCCAAAAAACCAATAAATACAAACTAAATAATTCTAAAACAACACCTGAATTAATAATATACGCGCTGTAATCCGTGAAAAATGTTTTATTTCTAATAGCACGTCTTTACAGATTTGGGACATTTCGTAAAAAACCATTAGACATTCTTGGTTGACAATTGATAGTGGCCAACCACAACTACTCACACGTTTTGATTTGGTACTAGGTATTTGCTTTTTTTAATTAAGATTAATAAGTACATAATATTAACTTGATATTTTCTTAAACACAATAGTCACAACTTTATGACTTTTTTCATATTTTTCAACATAACTGCACCACGCGCTGAAATGAAGATAAAATCTTAACCCTCGAGTGCCTTCGAGCTCCATCGAAACCACTCAAGTAGTGCTGTACCCACCGATTTTTCGACAGATTTCCAAATACTTGACGATAGCCTAGAACGTTCCACGTCAGATATTCGAGATTTCCGTCAGTCTAAGAGGATTTTCACAAGTAAATAACTCGGGAAGCGACGGTTTTAACGGCTTCAACTGTTGAAAATCTGGAACTGTAAAAGTGTGTGAACAGGATGCGCGGCAATTTGAACATAACTCTTTTACTTCACTTCGAAGTTCAGGAGTTAATTTTTAATGAGACTGACATTTTAACGAATAAATAAATAATAAATAAAATTACATTTATTTCAGTAATCTTTGGTATAAAACATTGATGAGACTTCCCTGTAAGTAATCTAACGATACTTGTTTTGGGAATGACCCGCTAGTTCTATTGGAAAACAGTAGATTACAAGAAAATAAAATAAAATAAGAAATTACAACGATAGCAAAAGAAATCAAGAAATTAATAAAGAAAAAACTTTTTAATATATGCATGTTTGTTGAGTTAATTAGAATCTAGTTAAGATGTGTATGAGTCTGTGTGCGTGCATTAGTGTGTGTGTATATTGTGTGTGAATGAGGTTTAAAAACTGTTTCTTCAAATCGGTTTCACTGTTTTTTCTGTATGAACAATAATTTGTTATACTATGAAAGTAATAAACAGATTTGTCCCTGTCTTTTTACTTTTGTCAATACCTACCTAATGTTATCAGAACCACCTGCTATTAAAATAAATAGGTAACTTAACTGAACAAATCTGGACTGCGAGTAGAACAATAAAATTATTATAGACGAATGACGACCTCCGTGGTCGAGTGGTTTGCACGCCAGTTTTCAAGGGGTCACCATCTCTTGAGGTCCCGGGTTCGATTCCCGGCTGTGTCAATGTAGAAAATGAACTTTTCTATATTGTCTCAGGTCTGGGTGTTTGTGATACCACCGTTGTCTCTGATTTCTTTATCACAAGTGCTTTAGTTACTTACTTTGGAATCGGAGCAATGTATATGATGTTGTCAAATATTTATTTATTTTGATAGCGAGATGATTTTTTATACTCAAGCTGCTGAAATAATATCTGTAAGAAAATCTAACGAACAAAATAATATTAGGTATAAAGTCGTAGAAACTTTCAGAGAATGGAATGAAACTTTCAGTATTTAAAGAGTCATTAGAACAGGCTTTCTGAAACAAAATTACTGGCTCAGATCTAAAATGCCTGGATATGGCTGTGGGAATAACCTACTTTTGTGATAAGTGAAAAAAAGTGTTTAAGTTATTGAGGTTTTAAGCATAATTTTGTATCAATTAATAATGATCTACGGCAGAAAAATTATCTCTTCAGATAAGTATTTTCATGTGTCTGTGGCCTTCTAGGTGTAGATAGTATCAAAGATATTGTTTATAAACAAATATAAAATTTGTATTAAAAAAATACTAATTTTTTATCGACTATGGATCAGTGCTTGATTTTATCTCACAATCAACAAAGGTGGATGAAGGCTGTAGCTGCGCGATCATACCGCTACATAAGCAAATCGACGAATGACGAAGAAATGCAGGATCAGCGAAAAGAACAATAATATGTAAACATTACGTAGACGTGACGTCGCACTACGTCAAGCTAACATCAAGGCAAAAATGTATGAAGACCTGACTCACGATATCGAAGTTTTCCAAGCACTTCGCATAAATACAAATTCCAACATCTAACAGTTGGACCGCGGTCCCCGAGCACAGACACCTAGCTCGGCAGAATTACTTCCCTTTTCGCTGAATATATGGCGGAGAGATCCTGCCTTAATAAAGGCAAACTGGCAGGAATACAAGAATGTTAAATTGTTGTTAGGTAAGATGGCCGCTGGCCAGACGGGCCAGCCGTATCATATCAGGCCGTGTCATGTCCAGGGCCCAAGCTACGTTGGTCTTTCAACGTTCTGTATGAGACAAAAGTGTTAGTTGAGCGCCGGTTGCCGCTCGGCTTCTGCAAGCCACAGGGCTTAAAAAGCATTGGTCTTTTTTACCTCCTTCAAAAGGAGGGAGGTACTCGTATCGACCCGTATTTTTTGTTTGTTTTTTGTTTTTTGTATGAACACACGAAGGCAACTCAGACTATACATGGTGACCTTGAGACCGCCTTTATGCCCTAGGTAATAAAAGCTGTTTTCGCAGTTTAACTATATAACCTGACGTGCTGTTGTGTGTACGTACACCGATTACTCTGGCGTTGTCGTGCAGATTTTAATAATTGTTTTTTTGTTCAATTAGGTATACTTTCAATTTGTTCCAATATAAGTTATTAATAATATATTAGCCCGACCAAATAGCTTGTGCCCAGTCCAGCATAAATCGGGCTTAAAATGTTCAATTCAATGCTCCTTCTAGATGACATTAAATCTACAACACCGCCTCAATTCCGTAATGAGCGATTAGTGAGTACCCCCAAATTCGGCGAATACATAAATATATAAATGATAAAATCGACCAAATTATTCTACAGATTTCCTAAGAACTCTTGGAAATTGTGTTTCTGAATTACCCATTGTAGGTATACAAGTATTGTGGCGAAGTGAAGTAATTGATCAAAGGCCAATGGTTTTGAAAGAGCTTATACAAGGTGTTACAAAAATACCCCTAATGCCGAATATAGTATATAGGGACCATCAAACTGAACAACTTTTACTATGGGACCAACTCTGAAATCGCGAAAAAAAAATCTGCCGTTTCATACAAAAATAAAAATCGAAAATATCAAAATGTATGAAACAGCTGATATTTTTTTCGCGATTTCAGAGTTGTACCCATAGTAAAAGTTGATCAGTTTGATGGTCCCTATATACCATATTCGGCATTAGGGGTATTTTTGTAACACCTTGTATAAGGACAAAGAAAATTATTGTTACGGAATTAAAGTTAACACAATTTAAAGTATTTTAAAGGAAAAATAAACTTTATAGATACAAAACATCAGGATTGTGGATTTTTTATTCGATTTAAGGCTTAGTGAAATCAATCAGAGATCTAAAAAGTGGTCATCAAGAGATGCTTCTAACAATATAAATATGGTGTTCCGCAAGGCTCTATTTTTTTGGGCCCAATGCGGATCGGTGATTGATAACGACTGCAAATGCAGCCGGAACCAACGGCTTAACGTGCCAAATTTTTGGTCACCCATCCCATGATCGACCCTTGCGAAAGTGGCTTAACCTCCGCAATCGATGGGTCAGGCGCTATACCACTGCGCCATCGAGCTCCTCGTCTACTTATTATTGGATATCAGTAGATATTGATGTTCATGATAGTCCCTCTTGTTTGTATTTCTTTGTTTTATTATTTAAGTACCTACTACGTATAGTATATTGAAATAGGTTAATGAAGCAGGTACCCACTCTTTTTTTATTTAAGCTTAGTAATCCTCATTGCTTTTAGTTTATTTAAGTTTCATTCGTTTAGTCCTAATGGTAATGTCCGTTTAGTTCTACTAATTTCAGTTCAAAATTTAGTAGGACTAAAAGGACTTTTTTGTCCATTTAGTCCTATTGAATTTTGACAGAAAATTAGTAGAACTAAGTGGGATTAGTTGTCCATTTAGTCAATTTCATTTTTGTCAGAAAATTAGTAGAACTCAGTGGACTTTATTGTCCGTTTAGTCCTATTGAATTTTGTAGAAGTAAAAGGACTTTTTTCTCCGTTTAGATCTACTAGTAGAACTAAGCGATAGAACTAAACGGATACAATGGATTGTCCTATTAGTATTCCTCATTGTTTCTAGTTTATTAAGTAACATACATTATTAAATTGTTTGTTGTCCCGAATAAATAAAAAAAATCAGTACCTTTTACTGATACTGCAACAATGACAATCAATATATAAAATGCCTTAAAAAAAATACTATAAAAAAAATCAAGTTCTTTCTTAAAACATTATTTGTTTAATTGTATAACAAATGGTAAACGGTTTACCGAATGACTGAATAGGCAATTTGAAACAGTGAGCGAATGAACGAGTGTAGGGTTAACTAATGGAACGTGTTAACCGTCCACCGCGCGTTGTTTGCGGGTTGACCTTAACCCTAATCGCGGCTAGCGTTCATGGGTCATTTAAACCGGGCAGTGTGTTCATAATAAACTTTACGTTGTTGGGTTGTTTAGAAGATTTTTTTGTTCATATTGTCCGTAAAAACGTCTCTTGAGTCTGTAACAATAATAAAATGTTGTAGGACATATTTACTTTTTTTTTAAAGAACGATGATGTCGACAAAATGTTGCTCAAATTATTGTTATAAGGTACGTTAGGGTAAGAACGGATTGGGGAAAGATCAGTTAATTCAAATAACTCCCAAGTGAGGCATTTTTTTTTGCTGGCAATATAATATAAGACGTCGTTTTATTCTGCCCCTCTCGTCAGTCTGCGGTTGTCACTGCGATGGTATTTCTTCAATTTTTGTTATGCGGGGGAAGATCGGACTAAATTATAAAAATATTTTTTTTGATTGTTGTATCCAAACTACATATTAAATTGGAATCTCCTTTAATACATCGCACGAATAAAATCAGATGTTTCTCTAATGATAACTTTACATTTTATGCCATGTAGTCGCTTTTAGAAAGGAAATCCGAACTTCCCCCGCTATGGCCTGGTCTTTACCTGGTATATGGAAATTAAACCTAATCTTCACAAAGGTATAATATAGCTGCCGCTTTAGTAAAAGAAATTAAAAAAATACTGATTGACAGTACATTTATTCCTTATCAATGAATGTTCAACTACATTTAAGATTTTATAGGAAATGAGGAATCAATATTTGCTGCAACCTCTTCAACCAATCGGAAAACAGTCCGGCCTTACTCCAACGAACCTTAATAACAATAAAATAAATAAATAACAAATGCTTGGACAATTCCACACAGCGCCATCTAGCCCCAAACTAAGCAAAGCTTGTAATATGGGTGCTAGACAACTGATATTACTAATTATATTATTTTTAAATATATACGAGTACTCGTACTTAATATACATAGACATAACACCCAGACCCGTCACAGAAATTAAAATTCATCATTTAAACTGCCCCGGGAATCTTGCGTGGTAGACCGGCATGTTGACACTGCAACATTCAAGTCGTCAAAACCTAATCTAACTCGTAATTCAAAGAATACAGCCAAAATCAAATTATATTTAGTTTATGTGACAGATAATTTTCCTAGTTCCATAATTACATTATTTCGCCACCTTGCTTGAAAGTTTTTAGAATGAAGCGACGAGCGCTGGTATAAAAAAAAACTTCATTAACAATCAGTTGAATTATGTTGTTTGAAAAGTCACAATTGGTGATGATTACCAGTAAGAGTTCTTTGAAGGTTGGAAAAATCAGTCTTTAATAATAACACTTCCAACAAAACTTATGTCAAACTAGCTTTCGCCGGCGACTTCGCCCGCGTGATTCTCGATGAAAATCGATAGAGAACCTTTGACCAGGGCCCCTACCGGCTAACTTTTCGAACTTCGGCGGGGCTGCCGAGCTTCAACTTAAAACAGATAAATTGAAGTTAGGAGTTTCGTATTGAACTATTCGCCGAAGTTATTTAGAAGATATCGATGTTCATGTGACATCATGAATTGGGGTTCGCCATTTAGGTCCGATTGGGGCTCGATTTATCTGTTTTAATTTGAAGCCCGGCAGACTTTCCGAAGTTCGATGCGTTAGCCGGTACAGCCCCAGGATGGAAAGTATTCTGTTTTAATTTCATTAAAAACCAATTGGATCAAGAGATATGACAATCCCGTTCCCGTTCCCGTTGGCGTTCCCGTATTCGTACTTGGGAACGAGAACGAATACGGGAACGGAATTGTTGTTGACCACCAGCTTTATTTTATATATATTTTATAAAAGAAATAATAGTAATAAATGCTTGGGCAATTTTACACAGCGCCATCTAGCCCCAAACTAAGCAAAGCTTGTGATATGGATGCTAGACAACTGATATACTTTTTTAAATATATACTTATTATACATAGTAACACCCAGACCCGTCACAGAAATTAAAATTCACCATTTCAATTTCTGCCCGGCCGGGAATCGAACCCGGGACCTCTTGCGTGGCAGACATGTTGACCTCTGCACCACTCAGATCTTGGGCCAAATGTCCTGCATTATCCCACGGGAACAAAAAACTGGGATAAAAAGTATCTTATGTGTTAAGTTGGATCCAAAATATGTGTCCCAAATTTCAGCCCATGTCGTTCAGCCATTAAAGCGTGATTGACGAACAAACATCCATACCTACAAACTTTCACATTTATAATATTATTAGGAGTAGGATAATGTTTCGGTAAGGTTTTTTTAAAATTTCAGTTGGAAAATTGTATAACGACCGCTTGGCTCTGCGATAGCATTCCTGCCTTTTGAGCCAAAGGTCTCGGGTCCTAACATTTTAACAAAATAAAAAATATTTATTTCATAAAAACAAGTGGGTAATATTTACAGGGTATGGTTGATTCCTCCTTTTAAGTGTAAAAACACCTGTACCAGGAGAAAATCGCTCTCTCATAACAACATCAGTTTTTCGTGTTTTTAAAGAAATAAGAATTAAAAAATTAAATGTAAATAAAGTAAATTTTAACCTTTTCAGAACTAGATATTTTTTAAAGAGTTCTGAAATGTTTTAAATATTACGTACTGTTCAATTTAGACACTTCCATATTCTGTTCCGAATTCAATATTTATTTTAACCTTTTTAGAACGCGATATTTTATAGAGTTTTGAAAAGTTTAAAATATTAGGTACTGTTCAATTTAGACACTTCAGTTGTATCTAATATTGGGTACACCGCTCGCCTATTCGCTCCGCTTATCGCGTCACCCAAAAACCATGGTCTCTCTAACACTTAGAAATACAGCTAGAATTTGCGGAACAATGACACTGTAATGGTCACAGTTAGTTCTATTGTTGTCTTGAATACTATTGCAAACTGATTTTGTGGAATATTGAAGATACTTGCTTATTGCTATGTATTTGACGACCGCCGTAGTCGAGTGGCTTTTTACACCGGTTTTCAAGGTGTCGCCATCCTGAGGTCCCGGGTTCGATCCCCGGTTGGGTCAATTTAGAAAATAAACTTTTCTATATTGGCTCAGGTCTGGGTGTTTGTGATACCACCGTTGTGGTAGCTGTGCTTTAGCTACTTAATTTGGAATCGGAGCAATGTATGTGATGCTGTCAAATATTAATTAATTAATTAATATTTGACATTGTATATGTACATATACAATTTGGATGTTTATGTGTTTGGATGTTGTTACTCAATAACGGCTGAACAGAATTGGATGAAAATTGTCACACAGATAGTCTATAACCACTAAAACATAGGATTTTGATCCTGGTCAAAGGTTCCCTAGAGTCCACGCGGACGAAGTCGCGGGCCAAAGCTAGTAAGTTTATAATTTATCAGTAAGCCTAAGCTCACACTCATGTAAATTTTGTAACAAAATGCTTTAAAGTTGAACAGTGTTAAATACAGAGTTAGAAAAAAGAAAAATGTATGTAAAAATCAATATGCCGTACCAATTAAAAAAAAATATGTTATATTCCAAGAATGTATCTTGTATGGCGATCAATATTTATATCAAAATGTCAGTCATACAAATAACTAGTTAGTATAGTTTTGTAACATTCGCACATCGACTTACGCTATAACATGTTGGAAATATTTATTAACAATATTATTGTAATCTGATTCTTGCAAATAAATAATTTACTGTATTTGATTGAATCAGGCGTCACTTGGCGCAAGTCCCAAACTAATGTGAAAAAATAAATCATTTATTATTATTAGTAAATCTTTTTTGCTAACACTATACCACTGACTTTTAGTCCAGTCCATTTACCGATAAGGTGCTGATCTGGATCTCGGGCATATTGTTCGTGTGTAGTAGTTCTTTCCGATATCTCTAACACATACTACAGTACAAAGGTGATCGGACATTTTATGTCAGAAGCCTGGTCCAAGTAGTTTAGGTATTACCGTCGGTTAATGAAACTTAATTTAACGAAAAGATCATTGATAATACTAAGTACATTTTTTCTTATAAGCGCAAAAAAATCCGTCCTGAGAGAAAAAAGTTATTGATCAAAATAAAATAAAAATAGTGAAATAAAAAAATGAATTATTTGTAGTATTCAATAAAAATTCAACTGAGTTAAACAAAAATATTGATTATGCCAGCCTAGTATAATATTATCTGCCATTTCATTATCCCCCTTACTAACGCAAAACATGTTTGAATGGAATAGGATTGTTTTCCGTGGTCCTATTAGTTTCAGCATGGACACTATCAATATTTTTTTTTTTTAATAACTTTTTTCTTCTACAACGGATTTTTTTGCGCTCTTAGAAAAAAAATAAGTATTGTTTATGACCTTTAATAAAAGATAAGTTTCATCAACCGCCGCCAATACCTACTTTTTGGACCATACTTTTGTCCGATCACCTTTGACACAAATACTTTTTTTCTAATAATGTTTATTTACGTTATATAATCGGAAGTGTTCCGTCGATTTCCATTGTTATACAATCATATTTATCTACAAATATTCTACCATCAGCATTAACTGCCGGGTCTTTGTGACCCAACCTCTCTTCAGACGTCGGACGTTTCAATTGTTAATTTGGTGCCGGAGTCCCATTGATAAATGGGGTCTGTCAGACCACCCTAACCCCTGAAGGGTTTGGCGTTTGTACCTATTTAGGTTTTTCACCTGGAGATTGATAGTTTTAATTTATAGTTTGCTGTAAGGTTTATTTTGTTATAAATCTTACATTCTATAATTATTATAGAATCGTAGTTGGTGTGGGTTTATAATATCACTTTCTAACTTTAATCAATTTTTATGGTCAAATAATTTAAGCGACGATCAAGAATTTCGGATTGTTAAATTTAGATTTTGTGCATTCACAATGCAATTTTTATATTAAGATAAATAATATTAGAAAAAATACTAGAAAAAATCGACTCACCCGTAGCACCTCAGACGGGACTCGAACCCGCACCCGGGTTCGAGTCCCGTCTGAGGTGCTACGGGTGAGTCGATTTTTTCTAGTATTTTTTCTAAAATTATTTATCTTAATTTCGGATTGTTTGCCTTCCAAATCACGGAGGAACTCGAGATAATAAATTTTTGGTCACCCATCCCACGACTGACCCTTGCGAAAGTAGCTTAACCTCCGCAACCGCTGAGCCAGGCGCTACACCACTGCGCCACCGAGTATAGAAAAGGGTTATCAAAGAAACGCGGGACGATATTATATCATGCCTGTCGTGCCATCTACTTTCACTTTAGCCTGGAAAGACTTACTACTTGTAATTATTATACTTGTAATTGTTAATTTATTAATAATTAAGACCCACCTCTAATTTGCATACCAATGTTATTTGGTTAAATGTGAGAAACGAAATCGATAAATGTTATAATCTTGTACTGACCACATTTACAGCAATAAAGAATTATTATTATTATTATTATACTTTATCGATGTGGACACCGTTATTAGTTAGTATTTTTGTTATTTTTTTGTGTCATCATCGCAGCGTCAACAAATCGGTCTCGACGTAAGACCAGCGCTGGTCGCAGACCATGCATTATGCTGAGTCGGGACCGTTTTGAGGCAATGTGCTATGGTTTGTTTTTATTTTTATTTTATTATTTTGTATGTGTTGTCTCAAATAAATATTATTTCTTTCTTCTTTCTTTCTTCTTTCGTTACACACCACTAGTCGGTTTTCATACAAAGTCAGAAATCGTTAACCCTTAAAAGCACCACCAAGATTAAAATCATTCGCTTAAACAACGGCGATCAACAATCAGCCGTCACCCACCAGAGAGGGCAAATACATTACACAACATAGTTAATTGCACCGGCCCCGTAATTTATATCTGAAATCCGACGCCACTCGAAGCCTACCGATAAATCAGGGAAAATTCCTTTTGTCTTCACTGGATACTGTTTCTGCGGGTTGTGTAGACGAGCGAGTTAAACGTTCATTAAGGGGCTGACATGAGCCAACTAGCGCCGCCAGTCGATTTTATTTTATTTATTCTAAATAAGCCTAATTTCTTAACAAAGGAATCAGTCAAGGTCTTGTGAATGACGTCTAATGTTTATTGAATAACGTTACAACATTACAAAATGCGTGCAATAGTTTAAAAACGGGTTTGAACCAACAGTGGCCACTTTTAACAATATCGCGTTTAAAAATGTTTGAATGCCTTTTCAAACTGTGTAAAGTTATTCAATAAATATTAGACGTTATTAACAAAACCTTGACTGATTTCTTTTTTAAGAAATTAGGCTTATTTAGAAAAAATAAAATAAAATCGACTGGCGGCGCTAGTTGGCTCATGTCAGCCTCTTAAAGTTAATGAACGAAAAAAGAAAAATAATTACATACATAAATTCATCTAAGAAATAGTATTTATATGTACAGGAGTGTAGGTAATTTAGGAGGAAGAATAATATGGCGTTACAGTATGACCACGAGGACATGTATATCGTGGCCATACTGGCATGACAAACTGTATAACCACGTAGTCTGACCACGAGGAAACGGGGATATATTCTGGCCGAATTGGTCTCGAAATTGTATAGCCACAACCAAAGCGTGACGCCGATTTTCTGGTGATTCCGAATATAGGTACCTAATAGTTCTCCTATCTCTCAAAGTCCGTTTAAACAATGTGTATGTGCATGCCTAACAACATTTAACAACATTCATAGCCGTGAGATAGAAAAACTATAAAAGGAAAACAATCGCCAGACAAGGAACTCTTTGTAAACATGTATTAACAAAAGCAAAACTGAACTAAAGATTACTTTACATTGAAATTGAAATTGAAATTAAAATTGAAAAATTATTTATTCAAATAAGCTCACATAACAAGCATTTTTAAATCGTCAATTCTTTTATCCTACCACCCATTATGACGTCTTTTAGCTGACAAGAAAAATGGGCGCCCAAAAAACTTATCAGCTTTATTAGAAGGAACGATATTTACAAATATGTATATCGTTTCCAGACATTACAATCATAGTATTCATACATGTTACCATTAACATAGATTCATAAATAAATAACATCAATAATAAAACCAAACAAATGCACATTAATTTATGACACCACAATCACAAGCTCATAATGAAAACACTTCTCAATTCACCGAATTCCGATCATAAACCAACCAAAAGTTTTCAGCATAATATGGCCCGCCAAAATAGTTTTCCTTAGGAAAACTTAGGGCAAACTTACACGGCGTAAGTTGCGGTCGTTTTGTCGCCCGTAAGAAGCTCGTCTGTTCCACAATGGCCCAAAATTTGCGAGGCAGAGTTCTAATTAAGAACCCTGAAAGATGAATAACCCGATAAGAATTAGCACTGCTGCCCAAAGATGGCATAATTTGTCTTGTGCTGATTGAGCTGTGGGGCAAACATTTGAGAAAATGTTGGCATGTTGATCGTGTTTTGTTTTAATTATCATGTTCGAACAATCGTAATTTGATAAGTCACACATAATTTAAGCATCAAAAGCTTCAAAAACCGATTATATAAAAAATAAGAAATGATATAAAACTGAATATAGTTAGCACAGAACAATTAACTATAATAGTGCATAAAATACGAATCGGAACGCGGCCACAGCATTCCATTTTATTTTACTTCCTTAGTGACCGTTTTAATAGAAAAATTTCGTTCCATCTTTTAATTTCCATGACTGTTGAGAGTTTTTATAGTAACATTACATGCCTCTAAACATAAAGACTGTTATGGATTATCATACTTACTTTTTAAGCCGCTACTTGCGAGGTATTAGACCTTTCCAGCAAGTCCGATTTATCGCGAAGAAGGTTGTCAAAATAATGATCGAATTTCCAAGCATGTTTGAGAAACTGAAGAACATGTGATATTTATTTATTGATAATACACGAAACACCAAACAAAATTACTCATTCTAATTGAATTCTTTCATTCATTCAAATAAACGAATTAAAATGCAACATGGAAGCAATGAGAGTAAAAACAGCATAGCCATTACGTTGCTAACCGGAAAACGCATATTGTTTGCACTCATAATTACGTTTCACTATTCACAGAATACGGTGGAATTCGAAACGAGAAAAACGAAGTAGAATTTCAAACGAAACAAATTTCCCATAAAGAAGTTTTTAGAAAATCTTATCGAATTTAGATTTTTCGCATTCACAATGCTATTTTTATATTAAGATAAATAATATTAGAAAAAATACTAGAAAAAATCGACCCACCCGTAGCACCTCAGACGGGACTCGAACCCGCACCGCATTCCGAGGTGAAATAAATGTAAAAAAATCATAAGAAGTCATAAGTACTGATGCTGAAAAACATGAAAATAAGCTAATTTAAATAAATTAGTAAAATAATGTTAGTTTCATGTTTTTAAGCATCAGTAATCTTTAGCGCTCCGGTAACGATCATTTACGATTGTCAATTTTTCCGTCAATGCCATTGTTAGAGCAATTGACAATCGCAAATGTTCGTTACCGGAGGAGTGCTTTACTAATGACTTCTTGCGATTTTTTCAATGTTTATTCAACCTTGAATTTTGATCACTTTGATTTAAGACATTTTTGTCGTAAAGTTATAAATATCGCGGTTAGATTTTTAGTCTGAAAGATTGCCAATGAGTTTAAAATATAAAATAAATAAATAAATATATGACAACATCGCATACATTGCTCCGATTCCAAAGTAAGTAGCTAAAGCACTTGTGTTATGGAAATCAGAGACAACGTTGGTATTACAAACACCCAGACCTGAGTCAATATAGAAAAGTACGTTTTTAAATTGACCCAACTGGGGATCGAACCCGGGACCTCAGAGATGGCGACACCCTGAAAACTGGTCGTCAACTTTGATTTCACCCTACATAAAGAACTTTTATTTTAGCGGTTAGTTTTCTTTATTCGCTTTCTTCTACATGCCAGGTATTCTAAATCCGCCTTCGTTTCGTGTGGCCGGCCGTAAAATACAAGCGTACCGCGCTATCCTCTCCTGTGTGCAGATGTAGACGCATCTTAAATGTCCGCATTCACTACAACATTTACCTCCACCGCAAGTCGCCGAGCACAGCGACCCAGGAGTGGCCAGCCAGTGGTACCGCGGCCGGGAGCACGATGACCCATCACCACCGCACACTCCACACTCGTCCACCCGCCTGGTCGACCCCACTCGCAAGTCGCACCCGACTCGCTGAGGACAAAAAAAAATGACAATTAGTGCTTAATTTGATAGTTATAATAAATGCACTTCAAATAATATAGAGACACGACTTATAAAACATTTTCATCTACTGTTAATATAAGTATGACAGTGACCGTCAATAAGTGTATGTGAGAAATATATAATTTATCGTTCGCAATGAATACGCAACATAGAGTGACTGTTGTGAGGTGTGATGTGGATAGATAGAGGGAAACTTCATTCAGTATGTAAAGAGGATTGAAGAAAACGCTTTGACAGTAAGTATATCAGGAGAATGTGTGTGAAAATAGCAAGTGAAAAAAATCTGAAATCTAAGCATCTAATCTCTAGAAATAAAACACTTTTTACGGATTACAGCGCGTATATTATTAATTCAGGTGTTGTTTTGGAATTATTTAGTTTGTATTTATTGGTTTTTTAGAATTCCCGACGTTTCGACACCTTTCCAGGGGCCGTGGTCACGGGAGGACTAAAGCAAAAAGGCTGCTCATATTTTTATGAAATTACCCAGTGTACATCTAATCTCTTCCTACTCAACTAGACTGGTGTGACGCTTTGTATGTAAATACTAAAGCTCTCTTGACCAGGGGGCCGATTACGTAACTCTGTTGCTAACAATTCTCGATTGAAATCGATTGAAACCGCAGTCACATTGCTGTTTTAAGTAAGATAGTTGTCACATTGGTTCTAACTAAAGCGACAATAATAATAAAAATAATATTTGACAACATCACCTACATTGCTCCGATTCCAAAGTAAGTAGCTAAAGCACTTGTGTTATGGAAATCAGAGATAACGGTGGTATCACAAACACCCAAACATGAGCCAATATAGAAAAGTTCGTTTTCTAAATTGACCCAACCAGGGATCGAACCTGGGACCTCAGAGATGGCGACACCCTGAAAACCGGTGTACAAAGCCACTCGACCACGGAGGTCGTCAAGCAATGTAACTGCGATTTCTGTCAGAGTTGATTGCAACAAAGTTACATAATCAGGGGGCATTTTACCAAAATAATAAAATATTTATGACTATGTTCTGAAATCCCAAACGCAAATCCAGAAAAACCTTTAGCCATTAAATCCGATAGACACCCGTAAACGTTTTAACCCTTCTCCGAAATAAAAGTTCAATAACCTATTAATCTCAATGAGCATAAAAATAAAAGTGAAATCGATATTGTCCCTCCACACTCGGTTTAGGGCTGGAATGAGACAGCTACCCTACTTTATTATGATAATCGAGGAATTCGCCACATTCGTGTGGAAACCCGTTCTCAACTCGATTTCAGTGACTACAGAATAAATGATGAGGTATGCCATTGGTACATATAGCGGTGATTTATAAAGGACTTTAACCATAGTGTATGTTGGGTCTAGTAGCACAGTTCTGTATGTTTGTGAATAACTTAATTAATGATATTTGAATTCACTTCTGAGATTTACATGTACTACAAATTGAAATAAAACACTCTCTGCGGATACTAGCGCAGTTTTATTAAGGTTTTTTGATGATTCAAAAATTAAAGCTCTGTTGGCTAGGCCACGCTTTAACAAAACTATCTTATCTCCGCCATTTTTTTTTTTTCCAAAAACTGTATCGACAGTAAATATATATGTATAGGTACATAATTATCAAACGGCGGACCTGCTCACATTTCACGAAAATCGGTTGAGAAATGCGACCTGACGCATCGAACTTCGGAAAGTCTACCGGGCTTCAAATTAAAACAGATAAGTCGAGCCCAATCGGGCCAAAATGGCGAACCCCAATTCATGATGTCACACGAACATCGATATCTAAATAACTTCGGCGAATAGTACAATACGAAACTCCTTACTTCGATTTATCTGTTTTAAGTTGAAGCTCGGAAGACCCGCCGAAGTTCGAAAAGTTAGCTGGTAGGGCCCCTGTAGAGGAAAACAGCTGGATAGACGAAAGCATTTTTGTCCAAGCTGAAACGAAGACGCTTCGCGCTCGCTCAGTTAGTGAAAAACCAAAGTAAACAACAGAAAACCTAAAATAAAACCGCTCTAGTATCCTTAAAATGTTTTAAATTTAACTGCTATATATGGAGGCCTACTATGCCCAGAATTGGACGCCTTAATATACGAATTAAATATTTCAGTACTGCCTACTGCATGAGATTCCACTGTGTCCATAAGTTGAACTGATTTTCCCTATTTTCGTCAGGAATGGGTTTCTATCGCCGATTTAGTAGAGAAATAGTTATCGATTCAAATAACAACTTACTGATACTCGCTAGAGAGCAGATTATGAATCTGGCTTTGTTGAATAAGCTACAAATTGCTGGCTGAGTTTGTCGTTATGGTGAATGAATATTAAAGATATTGCCTTTGATATAGCTAAAGTGTGTTCTATTTACAATTTAGTATTATTTGTTAAATTTTGTAGCACAGATCTTCACATTTACAAATGGCGAAGTCTAAGGTTTCAGTTATGAAAAAGAAGGAAAGTGGAAACTTAAAAGAGTTTTGTATTATTTATCTAGATGACGTATAGTAGTAGTTATGTTTCAATTTCATGTAGCAATGAAGTAATCGACGTATAGTCAACATTTCTTTAAAGATATCTAACCCTTTCTCTCTCTCACACGCTTTGTTCCAACAGTAAGAGAGCGAGATGGGGCGTATCATTATGGCGTTTTTCTCAAGTGAGTTGCTGTGTGTCAGTGGAATATTCATGCGGTGGCTGCGTCTTTATGAGATGCATTCAGGTGAAGTTATTCAGGAAGCGTGTCAAATGCGAATTTTTTGCACTTCTTACTCGTCTGCGGAAAATTTAGGAGAAAGATTTGTGGGGTTTGTGGATCTTCATTTTGTGACCTTCAAGAATTTCACACTAAAATGAATGATAATGGAATATGTCTTTATGTTTGATTTACTAGGACTATTTTTTTTTCATTTATCAAAAACACTTTCAGCATTTAAGGAAATTCTGAATCAAATGTGAGCAGTGCTTTTTTGGTCAATTGACATTTAGGAACTTAATTATTGATACATTTTTAAATTATTAGATTTTAGCATTCACAATGCTATTTTTATATAATAATAAATAATATACTAGAAGGCGCTGGCTTGTGGCGTAAGAGTTGATATACTAGAAGAAATTCGAAGTGACTCGGTAGCTCAGCGGTCAGTGCATTGGACGTGGGTTCGGTTCCCGTCCGAGAACATGATCGGTGCGAGTCGTATTTTTTCTAGTATATTATTTAGTATTATTGATATATTATTCTGTTTTTATTTTATTTTTTATTCTTTCGAATTTTGCAATTTCCGGTTAAAATACGTCGTTTATCGTCTTTTTAACGAAAAGATCATAGCTTTCATTGGAAAACACCCTGCAATTTTCCAATACCTTAGAAGCATCAACATTGAGGTGACGACGATTCCAAACTTTATGCATATTAACCTTTGCCATAATTTGTCCGTCAAATTAGTATTCTTAGACCACTTGCGATCCGATTATGCAAACGATCCTAAGTTAGCACTTAAATAATATATGAAATTATGCAAACCACACCGACTTTTGGACAAGTTTTGTCGGTTTTGGTCGCAGCGAGTTCAGATGTCTGTACGTGACCATTGGTAACTTCTTTCCAAATCTTAACTTTTAGGACTAAAAGTCTTGGTTGAAAGACTTTCGAAAGAAAACTTTTTGGAAGGTCAATTGCTTATTTTTTAAGTTCCCTCGTGGACTGAAAACATGGCAGTTTTTATCTTTTTATCTTTTCGCTCGTTACCGCACCGCTTTGCGTACGTTTTCTGAATGTGGATTTGGGGTAAATTTATAGACCGGTTTCTGAATGGTTAGAAAAGGACACTAGAAGCCAAATGTTCATCAAATTGTTTCTATGGTGTGGTAGTTGACAATTACATCCATGGATCCACCAGTGGAGCCTGGCGGTGGATCCAAGTGGACGAAGGGGACAATTCAGTTCTTTTTTTTAAATCACTCAAAATAATAACGTACGTTTACTTATCATTATTTTGCGTAATCTCTAAAAACTAATGCTAATCTAATGCTAGTGACTCGGTAGCTCAGCGGTCAGAGCATTGGACCGGATATCCAAAGGTCGCGGGTTCGATTCCCGTCCGAGAACATGATCTGGTGCGAGTCGTATTTTTTCTAGTATATTATTTGATATTGTATAATGCTAATCCATCACAATAACGTTTTGCATTCACATAATTCACCCAAAAACCTAACACGACAAACCTTCCTTCAGTTCTTAAAGACCTGAAAGCCCCTCAAGCAAACAAAGACCATTCTCTCGGTGAAAAAAATAGGTATTGAAACCTAGTGACACAAGGCCGGATGCGACCTGACATCATCACAGAATGGGGACGCGAAATAATAAGGCTCGGATGTGGCCCAAGTTAAAAAAGACTAATTTAATAATAATTATTGGAGCACGAGTGGCGTGCTTGGTATCGGTGGCGGTCAGCTATAGGAACTTTTTGACTTCTATCACTCAGGCTTTATATCTAGTAGATAGACCTTCGTGGTCGAGAGTAGCTTTGTACACCGGGTTTCAAGGTGTCACCATCTCTGAGGTCCCGGGTTCGACCCCGGCTGGGTCAATTTAGAAAACGAACTTTTCTATATTGACTCAGGTCTAGGTGTTTGTAGTTCTACCGTTGTCTCTGATCTCCATAACACAAGTGCTTTAGCTACTTATTTTGGAATCGGAGCAATGTATGTGATGTTGTCAATTGTTTATTTATTTATATTTATGATTACTAGGTGGCTCAGTGAGCTGTAGACCTCGCTCAAATTGTATGTTGTTTAAAAATCAATCTTACTTCGCCGCGAGGTTGACACTGGTTAGGTATTCTTTTAGTATATCTATTGTAAGCCAGATAGCGCTCCCAGTTTTGATCATTTTTCGAATATAAGTTATTTTTTTTTCGCAATATTTCGAAAAATATTCTTAGCCAGATGGCGCCTCTAGTTTTGATCATTTTTCGAATATAAGTGATTTTTTTCGCAATATTTCAAAAAACTGGCTCGACCAAAAAAATTCACGAGAATTGGTCGTGAAATGCGACCTGTAGAATAGAACAGACAGACACACGATAGCATTTTTGCCCAAGCTGAAGCAGAGTTGCGAGTAAATTATAGGACCTAAACTTGGGACCGGACAGCAGACCGCTCCTGTCCATTGACAGAACGCGCGAGCGGGCGACATACATAATTTTATAGTATCTAAAATACGACTATTGAATACAATACTCTCTTTCAAAATAACATCCCAGGACTATTTTTAATTTTGAGATTTTAGCATTCACAATGCTATTTTTATATAATACTAAATAATATACTAGAAAAAATACGACTCGCACCAGCTAATGTTCTCGGACGGGAATCGAACCCGCGAACTTTGGATATCCGGTCCAATGCTCTGACCGCCGAGCTACCGAGTCACTAGTCGAATTTCTTCTAGTATATCAACTCTTACGCTGCAAGCCAGCGCCATCTCACCAATGTACAAGGAATTACCTCGACATTCAATTGAAATATCTTTACAGATATTTTAAACAATATAATTTTTAATTTTGAGATTTCAGCATTCACAATGTTATTTTTATATAATACTAAATAATATACTACAACAAATACAAACTCGCACCAGATCGATTCCCGTCCAAGAACATGATCTGGTGCGAGTCGTATTTTTCTAGTATATTATTTAGTATTATATCCCAGGACTATTATTAGCGGATAGGACTTGCGCGTCTATTCGGCTTAAGAGCTTGCTTGCCGCGCCAGAACGTTGCGCGTGAGAGGTCCGGACTTGCCTACTCTTCCGGGCCATGGAATATATCAATGGTTTTAAAAGGAAATGATGGAGATGAGTACTGTGAGGCCTTAGCCTCATATTCAAACTTTTTGGGTTCTGTAACTCTTTTGTTACAGGCTAAAAAAGAATAATGGATTTTGAATTAAATTCGAATGCGATCGGCAGTTCGCTATTTTGTTTTGTGGACGACCATTCTAGGCTACGCCGTGATAGTGTGTGTTTGAAATAAATAACTGTTTTAAAGTGAAAATATTTTTTTTATAATTTCTCGCCTTCCTCACGACAGTACTATGTTCACACAAACTCTATGCTCATATCAAACCTCTCGCGCCTATAACTTCCTACACAGAATCCATGGCTCGGCTCTGTCGTCCTTTGTCTAGACGATGTTTGTTCCCGTTTTTTAAATTAAAACTATGTGGCCCGGAATTTAAGCCATGCTATTTCGTCCGCCACCGAATAATGTGAAAATAGGGATTTCTTTCAACTATAAATAATGTGCATGAAATGCAAGCGGGTTTCTGTTTGGTGCCATTGAAATATTTGGGTGTTTTGAGAATGATTTACGGTTGCATTTTTACCGATGATTTTATCTGATTCTCTGATTTGTTTCTATTTAATGGGGACTGATTTGATAATAAGAGAGAGAGAGCAGTTAGTTTAAAAAAAGTAGTAACCATTTATTGACACTGACTCTAATATGACAAAAAACTGCCCGAATATACAAGGTGTTACAAAAATACCCCTAATGCCGAATATGGTATATAGGGACCATCAAACTGATCAACTTTTACTATTATTTATAAAAGTTGTTCAGTTTGATGGTCCCTATATACCATATTCGGCATTAGGGGTATTTTTGTAACACCTTGGAAAGTTCTTATAGCTGACTAAAAAAATTATTCAAAATTTGATTTTCTTTTTGAAAAACTAATTGCTTTATATCACAAACTAGTGGAAATAATGAGAAGTTAACTCCAAGAAATATACATTCGAAAGATGTGAGGTAATTTGAGAGATCGAACTTTTAAAAGAAAAACAAATAAACTTTGCTCTTGGGTGTGCGACGTGACTGCTCGATATACTGAATTCTGCTTTAAAAAGAAAAATCTTTGGTTTGGTTTTAATCTTAGCAAAATAATTAATGGATACTCGAAAAACGACCTCCGTGGTCGAGTGGATTGTACACCGGTTTTCAAGGTGTCGCTATCTCTGAGGTCCCGGGTTCGATCCCCGGCTGGGTCAATTTAGAAAACTAACTTTTCTATATTGGCTCAGGCCTGGGTGATTGTAGATCCACCGTCGTCTCTGATTTCCATAACACAAGTGCTTTAGCTACTTACTTTGGGTTCAAAGCAATGTTTGTGATGTTATCATTTTTTTTAATAATGTTCGTCGTGTACGCAAATGAAATCGTTTGGAACAAAACTAAAAATAAAACATTAATAAAGTACAATATAAATTCAAACCAAAATAATCCTCTTTGACCTGAAAAAAATACATCTACATTGTTGAACAAAATAAGTAATTCTAAGATATTAAATTGGGCGTTACCCAGTTTCATATATACTACATATTTTTCTTTAAATTTCGTCTCAAATAACCATGTTGTTTGAATGGGTGAACCACTCAGCATATCTATATTTAAAACTCGATTAAACACTGAGATGGACTTAAGAAAGTTTTAAAAGTCTGATATCGTCAAATGCAGTGAAATATAAATGTACACAGAGCAGCAATTTTCGTGTTCCCAATTTCCGAGTGCCACTGCAGTGCAACGTTGCACAATCTTAGATTGCTGCTCTAGATCTTACCGTTTGGATTAACCATTCCTTGAGGAACTTTGAGATAAACAAAAATAAAGGAGTTTTGAATTGGTCTTGGTAAGCCAAGAAAGTTAAGAAGAATCCATTAGAGTTTTTATTTTTATTTAAAAGAAATCTAAACAGTGGACAATTTGATGCATCGATGCGAATTTTATGAAAATACCGACCCAAGAGGGAAGGATTCAATCCCTGGCCGGTTCAACGTGAAAACAAACAATTTAAAAAAAATTGTAATTGTTTTTAATAACTTACGTTTTAGTACGTTGTTACCATTGTCCTGCCTGTCGAATTTGTAACGAAACTCGCATCTGACTTCGAACCTCACTTCACTGGGCGTGAATTGGTTATAAGAAATCAGCTGAATATAAGCACTTTACCGATTGAAAAAGGTTTGAGGTAGCTACTGTAGCGATCTAAAATCATTTGTGATAAAAAAACAGTCTATCATTATCTCATTTATGATATAAAATTCCCACGCAGTGAAGTAAGATTCGAGTTTGGTTACAGAATCGAAAGGCTGTTCGTATGCTTTAGCTAGAATTAAATCTAGTTGAAGCACCTAGATGAACTTTTAAATCACCTAATTAGTATTATATAAAAATAGCAATGTGAATGCTAAAACTCTCAAAAATTGAGAATTATTTAAATTTCTCATCTTGATCAATTGTTTAAAAATATCTGGAAAGGTATTCAATTGAATGTCGAGGTAATTCCTTGTACTTTGGTGAGATGGCGCTAGCTTGCAGCGTGAGAGTTGATATACTAGAAGAAATTCGACTCCAAAGGTCGCGGGTTTGATTCCCGTCTGAGAACATGATCTGGTGCGAGTCGTATTTTTTCTAGTATATTATTCAGTATTATATAAAAATAGCATTGTGAATGCTAAAATTTCAAAAATTTAAAAATGACCTAATGTTAACTGAATGATAATGAATTGTCGCAAATACATCAGAATCAAACTACTCTTTAACCATTCCAACAAACCGTCAAGCCACGACTCCAGTGGTTTAATAAATTAACATAGTCCAAGTTACCAAGACAGAGGCCAATTTGATTATAATTATGGAGTTCGGAGCGCGACAACGCTTGCAGTGCTTAAAACTTTCGCAGCCTCCAACGGTTTGTTAACTGTCGGGGAACATTATGTACAGCAAATTCATAATATTTATAATAGAACAGTCTTTTTAAGAATGATAAAAATATCCGAAACACAGTCTAAAAATTGTTGTGTTCCGGCAGTTAGAGGTAAGATAGCCAGTTCCTCAGTGGTGAGGATTCCGGGTGTAGTGCGCTTCCACCTTCGGCCTTATCGTCATTTAATATCAGGTGAGGTTAAGGCCAAGCGCATGTAACTATACATTATATAGAAATGAGTGTGAACTTGCCAACAAACTACACTGCAGTTTGGCGAGATGATAAATTGAAAAATATGTAATATATAATTATAATTAAATAAATAAAACCTCATCAAAAATAGAGCTTATGGTAACTTAACTAAGTGAAAACACCAACTCGTACTAGTCCCTAAGAACAAAGAAATAACTAAACACAGAACAATTTTTTTCTTTATTCTGTACTGGTAACAGTTTCCATTGAGAGATGTCTACAGTAATAAAAAGTTTTAATATGATGACGATGGTGGTGAGATGAGAACACTTTCGTCACCTTTCAAAGTATTGAAACAAAATCGTAAGTAAGGCATGAGTATCTGGATAAAAACTAATAAAAACTGTTCTTCGGCTTACCTCTTTGATTGTACCATGGCACAAGTTTAAAACAATTACCTAACCCGAAGCTTTCAGTCGAGACATTGAATTCGATTATGATTAGAGTTTTGCAACAACTGTGGGTTGGTTAGGGTCGGAACGCATTAGACGTGTTTCCACTCTTCTTAATTTGTATTTATTCAGATGTTTTTAAAAAGCAATACAATATTATCGAGCTGTGGGATGGTACAGATGATGATTTTAATGAAACTTATATTTTGGCTTCGGGCTTATATTCTTGCGAAAGATTTCAGCAGTATCAAAGACGAAAGTTTGAGATAACTTGCTGTTTGTGACGAAGATGTCAGGCGAATTTTCATAGAAACCGACCATTCTAACGAATAAAAACATTGCACATTGCTCAGGAAAACAATGAAAGAACTCATGAATTTATAGCCTGTGAATATATTTTAACTGGATTATGTAACTTACCTGTTTCTATTCTCATTATATTCATAACTTAAATGTTGGGAATTGAATTCAAAGTATGTTGGTACTATTTAATTATTAAAGTCTTGTAGTCCAACATTTTATAATAAATACTAAAAAAAATCGACTCACCATTGTACCTCAGTCGGGACACTAAAATTTAATAATTTTATTTTTATGCTTGGTGAGTACACCTGTAATTGATGTCATACATGTATTTTAGTGGTAAATGTCATTTTATTGCATATTATTATACCTAGGTTCATACATTGATGTACGTATCTTAAAAAAGGGACCTGATGAAACGTAGTAAAAAAACGCTTATTTTATTCCGGTTCGTTAGTTTTAATTTTCTCGATCTGTTCTCAACCTAATGTGTTCGCTTCATTAATATTTTGTAACGCTGGAATTCGAGATAAATCTGAGTTCCGAAGTTTGGTTGTTTGTGACGCTACAGAATTACGCACAGAGGATTTGGAAGTTTGGAAATTATTTCGAGTGTAACGAGTTTCTTTAAATAATTAGATTTATTGATTCAAGATTATGACAAACTTTTATACTCCTTTCAAATTTGAGATTTTAGCAGCCAAAATAACTGGAAAGATATTTCAATTGAATGTCGAGGTAATTCCTTACATTGGTGAAATAACGCTGGCTTGCAGCGTAAGAGTGAGATACATACTAGAAGATATTTGACGATGCCATTAGCGTCTCGGTAGCTCAGCGGTAAGAGCATTGGAGCGGATATCCACAGACCTATATAAAATTCAAAGTCCTGACTGTCTGACTGACTGACTGACTGAGATATCAACGCACAGCAATAAAATCCATTTTACTGTGGTCAAATTTAATATTCGTAACAAAAATCAGGTGCTTAAAAAATTATGTACAAAATTGTAAACTTGTAAATTGTATATTGTCTTGTAATTGTATGTTCCTGTATGTTACGACATCACCTTATTCCAATGTGTAACCATAGATTTTATCAAAATTAAAAATGCTTATTTTGTTTTTTGTTGTATCTTGTATGGGACAATATAATATATATTCCGACCTCATAGTCCCTGATACAACAAATAATTTGATCCCTCTATAAATTGCAAATGACTTGCACAACCATTGCCATTAACGGTTCAGCGCGAATATTTGAAATTCTATTTCTATAACAATATCAATTCAGAATTATCAGCGGCAGACATTAATTTACCGGCTTCATTCAACTTGTATTGTATGAAAACTGCCTCTTGTTTGTTCAGTTGGTATTCGGAGAGGCTCCTGTGACATACAGACTGATTTTTGGAATATAGTTTTTTTTTTAATTTATCAACGCCCGTGCGGACGCATGCGGTCGGATAACAATGGAATAAATAATAAATAAATATTTGACAACGTCACATACATTGCTCCGATTCCAAAGTAAGTAGCTAAAGCACTTGTGTTATGGAAATCAGAGACAACGGTGGTATCACAAACACCCAGACCTGAGCCAATATAGAAAAGTTCGTTTCTTAAATTGACCCAACCGGGGATCGAACCCGGGACCTCAGAGATGGCGACACCTTGAAAACCGGTGTACAAAGCCACTCGACCACGGAGGTCGTCAGAATATCTATTGTGTCTCATTTTCTGGGCGAAGAAGGGTTAGTACGTCGTTATTTATTGTAAAGATGAAAAATATAAAAATAATTACATAAATTAATGTAAATAGAGATAAACCAAAACCACCCGGTCAAATGAACTATGGGTTTTGAGCAGCCATAACTATAGAAAAAATACTGTGTTACACGTGAGCCTTAATACAGCAACCAGTAACCTATCTACTCATTTCAGTTTTTGGCAAATTCAATTTAATCCAATGAAACTTTATGGTGAATGGTTGGACGATCCATTTGAACGTAAAGATTTCTAGATCTTTTTTGTAACTTGTATTTTTTTTATTATTTTTTTATTAGGGAAACAAACAATAATTTCACAATAAATGTGGGAACCACAATTGAATCATACATTTGCCAAAAAAGTTTACACAACTAGCTTACACATTGGTATCTTAAGTTGAATAAACAAATAACACTTTAAGCAAGAAAAATAAAAACCAAAGACATTAGACACAAATTCAAATAAGGCAGCAAGCCAGTACAATTAAGGAAAACTATTGTATTAACAAACTTTTGAATTTCTTCTTTTTTGGTTTGATCTTTTTTGTTTTGTTTCAGATCCTAAAGAAGTGAGCCGTAGGTCCCAACATTTCCAATCCCGTAAATGATTTTATAAATGGCAGCGCCACAGTTTTGATTTCAATTGAATGTTTCTAACGAGAGTGGTCTTTTGTGTGTAAACAAGTGGACGGAGCCTTCACAGATTCAATTACCAAGGAGGTTTAAGTCTAAAGCAAGACGAGATAATTATCTATGATGAGATGAGTTTTCATTGAGACTGATGGAATTAATGAAATGTTGTAATTTATCATTATCAATTTAATTTATATTTAGTTTACTTTGTTTCAGGGAATTTGTGGGAGTATTTTAGACTGATTTATTGTATCTGTGTCTAATATTTTTAACATAGATAATAGACCAACCATTTTGTAAAAAAATGAGCATGGTTTTGAACTAAAATGGTGAAATAATTCGCATTTATGATTTTGTTAAACATCTCTCACTTACATTTTTTGCAACTAAAAATATCTTATTTATATTCGGAAACAAAATTAAATGCTTATGTGCATTATTCAGACCAATATATTATATCCCAAGAATCGAGCCCTTTAATGCGGCAGCCAGGAGGTTCACAACACAACTAACTGTTGTACTAAACAACAGTCAAAATTTAAAATTACAGTAGCGCAATGGCGGTGTATTACGAAATAGGTCATGTAGTTAGCTAAAATAACGAAGATAGATGCAAATAAATTAGAATGCCAGTTCACCTGTCCAATCAAATGAATTTGTCTCTCGTTCGTCTTTTAAAAAGAAAAATAAAACAGCGAATGCTAGGAGCCATAAAAGTTGAAAACTCAACTGTGACTGCGCGCATTGCAAATTGGATTCGATCACTCTGCTCAATAAGGCACACATTTATTTGCACTCTGCATTGCATAACTCAGTTTATTGAATGTCCTCATGTTACACCGCAGTGTAATTAAGTTTTCACTGCGGTATATTTGTTTGCACGTTTATAGTTAATTTACTATTTCGGGCAGCGGTAAAAGCTAAAATTTGGTCAGTGTTAACTGATTATTAAATAATAACTGTAAAATATGTGAATTCCTCTCGGGAAAAACATGAAAAGTGTTAGGTGTTACTATAGTAAAAATATTGAAAATATTGTTTGTTTGCTCTTGTCGTATTTTTAGTAAACGCTTCAGTGTTTTGTTTTTTAACAGTTTTGTTGCGCTATTAAATAATCATCTATTATACTGTGTATATAGCCTGGTTTGGCCCGAGATTGTCTACGCGTAATGTTTATGTATGCACGCACGTAAAACCATGTACATTAATAACGAAAATAAACTTATTTTTTCAAAATTTGTTTTTTATATTACTAGTTTTCCGCCCGTAGCTTCGCCCGCGTGGACTGCAGGTTACATCGTGCGGGTGGAGACCCGTGCCCAGCAGTGGGATAAAAAATAGCCTATGTCCTTTCCCAAGGTCCCATCTATATACGTACCAAATTTCGTCAAAATCGGTCTAGGCGAGAACACGTAACAGACAGACAGAGTTACTTTCGCATTTATAATATTAGTAAAGTATGGCTAAAATTAAACATTTAAATATTGTTATTAACTGCGCAAAAAATCCACAGAGATTTATAAAACAGTTGAAAACTCGCGACGGGGTTAGTAAATATTGTATATTTAAAAATAAAACACATTCATACAAAAATTTAACTAGACTAGACTCTACATCGTATTAAGTTTTATACCGCGATGTAAAGTTTTATACTAAATTGAAGGAGAAAATTGAGATGCGATTTAATGCACCGTTCGTACGTGCTTCTCTATGCAGTTTCGGGGATTGAAAATTTTCCAATTTATTTTTGGGTTAATACTGAGGCGATATTATGTAGCAGAAATTGTATTGCGGGCGATGTGGGTATATGCGTAATATTTTTATCTTAAAAGATAAAATCTGAAACGATGGAAAGAGAAGGCTATCTGCATTTTAATGCGGAGTTATTTTTAATAGATATTTTTAGGGCAATGTAGCCAAAAATATAAAAAATACATAATTTTGTATTACAATATAGATTCATAGATTTACAATATATAGTGCATATTGAATAAACTTTAATGTTCTGCAATGTTTTTGAAGTTAATTATCATCTAAATATTATTATTTAGAATTTTGACAAGAATAAATTTATTTAGCACTATACAATTAGTTTTTAAGTTATTGCGAAAAGTTTCTGCATAATGAACCTACGAGCATATTTGCTACCAAAACAACTCAAGCCGAATGCTCTACCTAATACAATCCATCTTATTTATACACATCGGTGTGATAACAGTCACCATCTCCCCAGAAAGGACAACACCCCCTCATCATGTCTTGTGTAAACGCTGTAATCTGATTCATCTCTATATGCAAACTATGCCCGATGTCCTTCTGTTTGCAAACCTTATATGTACCCAAACCCAGTGCCACATAGTACACTGAATTTAACTACAAATAATCGATATGAAATAGAGTTCAGTTTCTCAGAAGTATTTTGTTGTTCATTTGTTTTTAATAGTTTGCAAATACAGAATTTCTCGTTAAGAATAATAACACAGATTGTATTTTTTATTTTTTGTTTAAAATGTCAAATATTGGAAGTTGACATTGCAGCGAGGAAGTATCTACGTTTGTTCTTAATACTATTGAAACTCAAAATACTCTTTTTTAGTACGACTAAGAAGCTAAAATTTTTGCTCTCATAGCCAAAGTCAAAGTCAAAATACCTTTATTCAAATAAACTTAGTAATAAGCGCTTTTGAATCGTCTATATTTTCCTACCACCCGCACAATTTTTTAACTGATATGAAGAACGGGCGCAAAACACTGATGGTCCTATCCATTCTTTTTTTTATTTTTATAAGACAACATCACAAACATTGTTCTGGTCCCAAAGTAAGTAGCTAAAGCACTTGTGTTATGGAAATCAGAGACAACGGTGGTAAACACACCCACCCAGACCTGAGCCAATATAGAAAAGTTCGTTTTCTAAATTGACCCAGTCGGGGATCGAACCCGGGACCTCAGAGATGGCGACACAATGAAACCGGCGTACAAACCACTCGACCACGGAGGTCGTCAAATTCGCTGAAAAACAAAATATTTTTCAATGTAAAATATTTTTCAAACTAACATCAAACACATGTGTTTTTTCTGAAGCAACATGGGTGCTAAAAAAGCTTACAGACCGTTTAAAACTGGCTCGTTGCCAGCCTGTGAACAGCCAGTGAACTGTCACTATTTCAAACACAAAATGCGAAAAAAACTTTCTCTAAGGATCACCACGACGATCGGTTCTACGCTTTGCGCATACTTCTACTACTTCTGCTACCTTCACCAGATCGTTGGTTCACCTTGGCGGGGCCTGCCCACGCGTTCCGCGAATCTGCACCAATACATTTTTATATCCTGTGTTGCAACAGTGCGTCATATTGTATACGTGTGCGAACAAGTATGAGAACCAGGGGGCTAATTGACTAATTTAAAAATCTAGCGCAATCGCTTTCATTTGACAGTTGGATCCGACACATTGCTGCATTTCTTTGGTAAGTTTTTATTTGTGCCAAAAAGAAGCATCAATGTGTTTCATCCTGAAAGCGATTGCGATAGATTTTGAAATTAGACAATAGAAAGGCTGGTTCGCACACGTACACGCTATGGCCACAGGGTAATAATTTTGTTTGGGCATTGTACAAGGGTCGCGGAGCGCGGAGGTTCACGAATCTAAGTGGGTACCCAACCCATCCTATTGTAATTTAGTTAAAACATAATTTCGTTTTCATCTGACTGTACTTCTTTTTCAATTATTTTCCTTTATGACCCGCTGAGAAGCAGATTGCAGTGTCCGCTATGTATTATTCGGCATCAGAAATTTTATTGCCCCCACTGCAGGAGCACAGGTTTTCCTTGTGGGTGGGTAAATAGGATGGGACATAATCCACCACGCGGGCCCAATGCGGATTGGTGTTAACGACTGCAAATGCAGTCGGGACCAGCGGCTTAACGTGCCTTCCGAAGCACGCAGGAGCTCGAGATAATAAATTTTTTGTCACTCATCCCATGACCGACCTTTGCGAAAGTTGCTTAACCTTAACAATCGCAGAGTAATGCGCTAACCCACTGCGCCATTGAGCTTCTCGCTATGTATAACGTATAAAAGACATTATTAAATTTAGATTTTTCGCATTCACAATGCTATTTTTATATTAAGATAAATAATATTAGAAAAAATACTAGAAAAAATCGACTCACCCGTAGCACCTCAGACGGGACTCGAACCCTTGGGATTCCGGCCCAATGCACTGACCAATTATGCTACCGAGTCGCTACACTAAATGAGTCAGTGCATTGGGCCGGAATCCCAAGGGTGCGGGTTCGAGTCCCGTCTGAGGTGCTACGGGTGAGTCGATTTTTTCTTATGTTTTTTCTAATATTATTTATCTTAGTATAAAACATATTAATTCCCATGATTTGGGAACGAATATTAATTCTTAACACACAAACATACGATTATACTAAGATTCGAATTGAACTTGGACAGTAGGCAGGATTGTTACCGTTGCACAAAGATGTCTATTAAATTCTACTTTTTCGCATTCACAATGCTATTTTTATATTAAGATAAATAATATATTAAAAAAATATAAGAAAAATCGACTCAGCCGTAGCACCACCGTCCCTTCTGAGGTGCTACGGGAGAATCGATTTTTTAGTATTTTTTCTAATTTAACTTATTGAAATAATAAAGACAGACAAATAATGTATTAGAAAAAATGCTAGAAAAAATCGACTAATTCGTAGCACCACCGTCCCTTCTGAGGTGCTACGGGAGAGTCGATTTTTTTTAGCATTTTTTCTAATAAAACTTATTGAAATAATAAAGACAGACAAATAATGTATTGGAAAAAATGCTAGAAAAAAACGACTAATTCGTAGCACCACCGTCCCGTCTGGGGTGCTACGGGTGAGTCGATTTTTTCTAGCATTTTTTCTAATAAATTATTTATCTGTCTTTATTACTTTATTAAGTTAAATGTTTAAAATTCATTCTTTTGGAAGGTATTTTTGCAATATAAACAAAAGGGAAATATATCTCGGAAAGCTTAACTGCTGCAAAGCTTAACTAACAGAATTATGGTGAAGTGATGCACCACTGGTTCTGTGGTCTAAGTTATAAGTGTTTTTTTTACTTTTTGGTTCCTAAAGGCATGTCACTAATATGGATGTTGATGACACCATAGAAATGATAGATGGATTGTGTTCGAAATGATTTAAATATGAAGAAAGTGGATGAGTAGATGCAGTCGCTAAAACGCACATTTTAGCAACTGCGACTGAACGATAGAGTCGTTAAAATGCGATACAGCATCGATGCAATCCTCCGTGGTCGAGTGGTTTGTACGCCGGTTTTCAAGGTGTCGTCATCTCTGAGGACCCGGGTACGATCACCGGCTGGGTCAATTTAGAAAACTAACTTTTCTCTATTGGCTCAGGTCTGGGTGTTTGTGATACCACCGTTGTCTCCGATTTCCATAACACAAGTGCTTTAGCTACTTACTTTGGAATCGGAGCAATGTATGTGATGTTGTCAAATATTTAATAAAAAAAAATATAGTTAAGTGATTTAATTAACAGAGTCCTAAAAAGTATTAATAAAAAAAACTACTTCGTATACCTATTTAATTCAATATTTATTTCCAATTCGAGAATTTATTCCAAAATATTTTTGAAAGAAAATCCTTTGTTGTTATTTTCGTACGTAACATACAAAAACATCGTTAAGTTAGGAAATAATCGTTGTCTCTGATTTCCATAACACAAGTGCTTTAGCTACTTTGGGATCAGAGCAATGTTTGTGAGGTTGTCTAATATTAATCGCAAATCGCTAATAACCGATCTTCTATTACCGAGAGAAGCGCCGACAAAATTTTGCCATGTTGTGCATGATGGACTGGCAATAATATGGCAAGCTTGACTAAAAGCCGCTATAAGCTTTTAACTTACGCCATAGTCACAAACGACCGTTAAATATTCGCCGCACTAGTAAACTAGCTCGGGCTGAAAGGTGGACGTAGAGATAACGATTTTATATATTATTTATTTTGCATGTGATTGCACAATATGATAAATACACGATCAACTATACAAACCTGATCGCTGAATTTTTTAATAAACTCGCGAAAACTACTAGTTTTTTCCGACTTCTTTGGTCAGACTGCAGAACAACTTAATAACTATTTGGTTATTAGTTGTGCTCCAATTATGCAATCGCAACGACCTCTGTGGTCGAGTGGTTTGTACGCCGATTTTCAAGGTGTCGCCATCTTCAGAGGTCCTGGGTTCGATCCCCGGCTGGGTCAATTTATAAAAAGAACTATTCTATATTGGCTCAGGTCTGGGTGTTTGTAGTTCCACCGTTGTCTCTGATTTCCATAACACAAGTGCTTTAGCTTTTTACTTTGGAATCAGAGTAATGTTTGTGACGTTGTCTAATATTTTTTTTAATTATAATAACAAATATATTAGCATCTTTCTTACAACTTCACCACTACATTATAACAGCCGAGCACATAAAATTCTACCGAAACTGAAATAATTCCAATCACATGTGTCAAGTGAATGAATGAATTTCTTTATTCAAATAAGCTCACATAATAAGCTATTTTAAATCTTTTATCCTACCACCCATTATGACGTCTTTTAGCTGACAAGATAAAAGACGTCATAATGAACGATATTTACAAATAAATACCTATGTCGTTTCCAGACATGACATTAATGTACGTTACAATTACCATAGTTTAATAAATAAATAACATTTTTTAATTAGCTATTTTTTTAATGAATCAATAAAATTTACAGGGTTTGAACCCTGAAATAAAATAAATTCAAATTCAAAGTCTAGGCTAAAACTATACAATTCAATATGCGTTAAGATAGGTAGTCAAAAGCAGACCCATTCCCACTGGCAGCGCCCGTTCACGAGCATGACGCATGAGCCAGCTATCGCTTTGCTCGACCATATTTGAGGGCACGTAACGAATGGAAAGTTTACAGTACACAAAAGCGATCTGAAGATAATATTCGTAAATTTCTCTCACCTTTTATACGCTAAGGTACTGCATAAAGTTCGAAGACAATAATGTTTTGTTTAAGAGCATTCTCTATATTTCTTGCGGAGACAGGAATTTTGGTGGAAAATGGCTACATGTGCCTCGCTGACATATTTATTGAAGACTAGCGACTGCCCGCTACAGCGTCTGCGTGGAAAGTTTTTTGCTATCCCTCGGGAACAGTTATATTTTTCGGGATGAAAGGTACCCTATGTCCTTTTCTGTACCCCTGACAACGTGTATGCAAAATTTCATTATGATCGGTTCAGTAGTTAAGACGTGAAGGCGTAACAACAAACAAACAAACGTACTTTCGCATTTATAATACTAATACAAGGTGTTACAAAAATACCCCTAATGCCGAATATGGTATATAGTATATAGTATATACTATCTAATATATAGTATATAGTAGGGGTACTTTTGTAACACCTTGTATAATAAATGCGAAAGTCCGTTTGTTACGAAAGTCCTTACTAATAAGAATCGTGATAATCTAAAAACACGTAGAACAATGCTGGGTATAATGACCCTGTATTAAATGATTTATCACGTTTTTGACTGCTGCGAATTAACTCACAGCATTTACTATCGTATCCTTAGCAATTCTGTAAGAATACGTAACAAACACCCGCACAAGCTTTTCCATCTGACGCACACAATGACTAACGCAGGTAAACGTGCTCCATTTTATAAAATGATGTCACTGTACAATGATTTTCTTTACGATGTTGATTTATTTGCATTATCACCACGCTCTTTCAGGAAGGAAGTGATTGTGGGACTCGTAGACGGACAGATTGTATTTTGTAAATGATCAGTTTTTTGATATTAGATATCTATTAGATATTGATGCTCGTTCATGCATGATAGCCCCTCTGGTTTCTATTTCTTAGTTTTAGTTTTTTTGTTTTTCTCTTTCACAAGTACCTTTAAAAAGGTTTAAGAAGCAGGTACCCTGTCTCATATTTAAGTTGTGGATGACGGTGTTGATTGTTCTATAAATATTTCTCATTGTTCTTAGTTTATTTAAGTAACATACATTAGTTAATTGTTCTTCTTCTTCTTTTTTTTGTTATGGCAATCTACTTTCCTCTTGGAAGTATTTTTTGCCAGTGTCAAGTGTTAAATAGTTCAGTGGTAGATATTGTTTAATTTTTCATTAGAATGCGGGTGCATCGCATTCCAATGCTGCTTGGAGCATTTGGCACCAAGTATATCAAGACAGTTAACTCGGTTAGTTTTGCCGAGGAAGCCACCACTTCAATAAAAGTCTCAGCTTCACACAACCAAGATCGCGCCTATTTCAATTATCCCACATATTGTTCAGTTGCGTAGACACTTGTACCATATAACTGCACCAATTTTAAGACACAATATCCACTATGAACCAATTTGAAAATAATTAAAATAGACACCAAACCGAACTTGACAAAATGGCGCCAAAAACTCTAGTCAATTGTTTGTTGTCCAGAAAAAAAAAAAAAAATCAGGCGCAATTCGGCGTTCAATTTACTTGATATTGAACCTTATTCGTGCGTTAATAGTGTCACGGAGTGAGACGACCATAGACCGCTTATAGTAATTGTTTTTATGTAGGCCTGCTGTTTGCTGCTGCACATAGGCACATCAGCCCCCTAGCATGACCACCGAAACACGATATAATATCGCGTAATATTGCGTTTTATCGACATTCCACTGTCAAAATCCATTGTCTTTTGACAGTTAACGACGACCTCCGTAGTCGAGTGGCTTTGTACACCGGTTTTCAAGGTGTCGCCATCTCTGAGGTCCCGGGTTCGATCCCCGGTTGGGTCAATTTAGAAAACGAACTTTTCTATATTGGCTCAGGTCTGGGTGTCTGTGATACCACCGTTGTCTCTGATTTCCATAACACAAGTGCTTTAGCTACTTACTTTGGAATCGGAGCAATGTATGTGATGTTGTAAAATATTTATTATATTTATTATTTATTAAACGTGATAAATTGTTATATATTATCGCGTTTCGGAGGTCATGCTGCACTGGTCATGCCGTCAGGGCTGCACTTTGTTTAACGCTGAGATCATTAGTTAAGTTATGTTTTATTTTTCTTATTATTTTTCTTACCAGATATTTCTCTGTGTTGCGACAAAAAAAAACAATTTATCTATCTATAATATAATAATAAAGCTATAATCATCTAACCTGACATCTTCCATCGATGCACATGTCCAAGCTGCCTGAACGACATCGTGTTCCATCGGACACCCTCGCAGCCAGAACTGCTACCACCACACGGTCATCTTCGTCCAAGGAAACAGTCTGAAAATATAGAAAAATATCAGAAAATCTTGACTCTGCTAAAATATTGTCAAAATTATGGTTACTAAGTACTGTAACCACTTCAGAATCTTTTATTAGGATGTCACACAACTTGGGTAAAGAGGAAACAGGTGATTGGCAAAAGCTGTTACTATCATAAATCCTGTCAAGGATATCCTTTTTGCTAGCAAACGTGCATCCTTCCTTATTGCAAAAGGAACCTTAAGCACTACGTGTCTTGGATCAGATTTGAGAAGCGATGGTGCAGCTTTTAGACGGTGACAAATCCTTGTTATAAACAAAGACTTTTGAATAGAAATATTATGAACATGGGCTACCTACAGCTTTAACATAGCCACTTATGTATTTGGTAGATTCAAAATACGATAGAAGTTTGAACTGTGATGGCACTGGGTAATATTTTATTATTTTTAGAGCTATAGATTTGCTTTTTTAAATTTAGATTTTTCGCATTCACAATGCTATTTTTATATTAAGATAAATAATATTAGAAAAAATCGACTCACCCGTAGCACCTCAGACGGGACTCGAACCCGCACCCTTGGGATTCCGGCCCAATGCACTGACCAATTATGCTACCGAGTCGCCAGTGGGAGCGGCGAAATTTTCTAGTACTTTTAACTTCTTCGCTGCAAGCCAGCGCAATTTCATCAATGTGAGGAAATACCCCCACATCCGAAAGAAACATCTTTCCAGATATTTTGACAATCGATAAAGATGAAACAGCTATATAACTTTTATAAATTAAGATTTGTCGCATTCACAATGCTATTTTTATATTAAGATAAATAATATTAGAAAAAATACTAGAAAAAATCGACTCACCCGTAGCACCTCAGACGGGACTCGAACCCGCACCCTTGTTCGAGTCCCGTCGAGTCCCGTCTGAGGTGCTACGGGTGAGTCGATTTTTTCTAGTATTTTTTCTAATATAGATTTGCATTTGTCCCGAGTTAGCCCTTTTCTTCCTTGATTGCTGCTGTCCTTCACATCTTGATATCAAACAAAAACTAACAGCATAATAATCAATGAATTATTAAAACTTTTTGGTTGACTACTTGTTCAGAATTTGTTATGAATTGTCATTATGTACCATCCAGTGGAACAGTTATTATTCACGTGATCGAAGGCTTTTTAAAGGGATGAGCTTACCGGTTCAGGGTTCTGCCCTGAATGCTGCGGCGTTCCCCTGCAGGTCAGGGCGCAAGGCTCAGCTTCATCCCTGTGTGCCGTCCAGTGGAACAGCTCTCCGCCATACGGGGTGCTGTCATGAGCACTGCACTGCTGCTCGCGCCATATATCTTCTTCTAGCAAAGAGACGTTGCCGCGACAAGGCTGTAAGAAAGAGTGAATTTAAGTCAGAGGGCCTACTAAAAAAGTATCGGGATATATGAACTATGTTCGACATTCGATTTATTTGAATTTGGAATTATAAAGATTTTTGTGGTTCGGTTTTTAGGTCCGACCTTGAAGATCCCGTATCATAGCATTTTTTTTAGAGTTGGATCCATTACCGGATCAGTATAAGAACATTGGCCTATTTATAGGACGTATTACCAAAGTTTTGTAGTGGAAAACCTATATTGTGTGATTGTTTAACATACTAAACAAGATTCTTATTGTAAAATTTCCAAAGTCTGGCTAAAACTAGTAACTTGCTGAAATGGCGATCTACATGGAGCATGAACAGGATCACAAGTTACAGAAAGTACTTGACGAATCTGGTTAATATCAAGTCAGTGCTTACAGTCATAAAGAGTAGCAGACTTCCGATCCTCATTCCGTTATGCACCTTATTTTATGACCGAAGAACGGTAAAGTACGTTTCATTGAGGTAATTTTATTGGACAAGACGACGGTGCCGTGCTTCAAATAAAAGAAAGACCAAACTTTACCAAAGGGCATTCTCTAAAAACTGAACTACGTTTGTCGGACAACGTTCGTTTCGCCTTGTAAGGCCCGGTTTCCACCAAAGCGGAGAGGAGAGGAGATGTCTCATTTTTTTATAGAATATTTCCACATCTCCTCTTCTCTTAGCTCGCGCGCGGCACAAAATTCTATAGAAAAATGAGACTTCTCCTCTCCGCTTTGGTGGAAACCGGGCCTAACACCTAAATCTCACGAATCATGTTCGTAAGTTAAGTAAGTCGAATCATGACATCGTCCGATAACCGCGAATCCTTTTTCTTAGTCGGCCCCCAGGTTCTAATATATGCAAGGCGATCGCAAAACTGAACGCTCACGTACATAATCTGGTTTCACTGGCGAATACTTATCGAAGAAAATCAGACGATTCGAATCCAGAAAAGTACAGAGGCCACTTATGGAGTTTAATCGCCTTTCAGACTTTGAGGGGGAAGAGGGGGGAATGACAATGAGCGATGGCATTTGCGAAGTTTATTTGCTCGTTATTTTTTAGAGTTCTCGTCTCAATCTTTTCAATTTGAGAAATGGCTGCCGTTGTTTCGGCGATTAGTGAGTCAGCTTTGGGGTTGTCAATCACTTTTCATGTTGGTTTATCGCGGAATTACGAGTAGGGGGCTATCTGTTCTACGTGGTGGTAATAACAAATGGATGGAGGATTTGATTTGAAAACACGACTGCCCTGCCAAAAACGAACTAAAAAGTTAAAAAAACAAGTGTCATTACAGTCAGGGGACCGAGGTGTGAAACAATTTTAGTCTAAGAGGTCTCCCCGACTGAAACGACGCTTATTTTCACGCGACTGCCCACAAAACAGAGAGTGTAATGTGTTCAATTAATAAACTTTTCAACACACTTGCTCGTAAAGTGAGCATTATTACATCGCTTTTAAGACCATAAACCGGGAACACACGTGCGTAATAACATTGCACACTAGTGCGACAAAGTTAAATTAGTAAAACTAAACAAGGTGTTACAAAAATACCCCTAATGCCGAATATGGTATATAGGGACCATCAAACTGAACAACTTTTACTATGGGGCCAACTCTGAAATCGCGAAAAAAAAATCAGCTGTTTTATACATTTTCATTTAAAAATCAGCTGTTTCATGGTCCCTATATACCATATTCGGCATTAGGGGTATTTTTGTAACACCTTGTATAACAATTATACAGATTTGCCAACTTTGCAAGATATAGAACATAGATTATACTATCCCAATTAGTGGCAAACTATTATTGCGCAATAGGATTAGTTCGCTACTAGCATTGCTTGCGGTTACAAGCGTACATAATATTCCGATAACTTGCGTATTGAAGGCGTAAAATCGGTCCAATTACGTGTTAAGTTATTGATATACAATTATGGGTTCCGCAATACCAAGAATTTAGATAAAATTTACATCAACAGTTTTAATATTATCTTTTTGGAATCCAACTTGCACAGGACATTAGACTACTAGATTTGACGACCTCCGTGGTCGAGTGGTTTGTACGCCGGTTTTCAAGGTGTCGCCATCTCTGGGATCCCGGGTTCGATCCCCGGCTGGGTCAATTTAGAAAACGAACTTTTCTATATTGGCTCAGGTCTGGGTGTTTGTGATACCACCGTTGTCTCTGATTTCCATAACACAAGTGCTTTAGCTACTTACTTTGGAATCGGAGCAATGTATGTGATGTTGTCAAATATTAAAAAAAAAACTATTGGAAGTAGTTTTTTCTTTGTTCTGTGAAACCTTGTGTAGATCAGTCTGTTCTTAAACACGCACAAGCTACCACCAAGTTCAAAATTATTTCTTGAACAAAGTTTTATCACAAAGCAACTACAATCTTAGTTGCTTTGTGATAAAACTTTGTTAGAAGCGCATGGAAAATACCAAATAAATGCGAGTAGGGTTACAATCTGACAGGCATTTGCCACATTTGACAGGCATTTTTCGGTTTAGACAGGCGTGTGGCTGGCGCTAAGCTGAGACAGGCATTTTTGCATTTCGCGGGTTTTTTGTCATTTGCCCGTCAGCCCGGATAAAACACACATAATTATATTACTTGATTAGTGAGATTAGTAGACAAAACTGACTAAAAATCACGCTGCGCGGCCGTTTTTTTTAACTATGGATAGGCAAAATTACAAGATTAGTGGATGAAACTGACTAGACGCGGTCTTTTTTTGCTATAGACAGGCATTCAAGAATCAGGCATATTGTGCACCCTAGACAGGCATTCTCTCTTACGTAGATCGTAACCCTAAATACGAGTGTACAATCGTCGAAAGAGGATGTTGATATTTCTTTGGATTTGCACTAATCTGTAATTAAAATCATCATTTTAAAGACGATGCAAAAACAAACGACTTCAAAGCAGAAAACGTGTTATTCATTAAAATTTCAAACACTCAAAAGCGCTCAATAAACATACGTCTTCTTCTTTCAAACTCAATTTTTGATACGAAATAAAAAGACAAAACACTTTTTTACTAAAATTAGGTTTATTAAGCATTTGTTTTTTTATGAATAACACGATTAGAAAAAAAATAAACTATTATTATACCACGATAAATAATATTAGAAAAAATACTAGAAAAAATCGACTCACCCGTAGCACCTCAGATGGGACTCGGACCCGCACCCTTGGGATTCCGGCCCAATGCACTGACCAAATATGCTACCGAGTCGCTAGTGGGAGCGGCAAAATTTTCTAGTACTTTTAACTTCTTATCTGCAAGCCAGCGCTACTGAGGTGCTATGGGTGAGTCGATTTTTTCTAATATTATTTATCTTAATATAAAAATAGCATTGTGAACGCGAAAAATCAAAATTTAATTATTATTATACCACAGAAAGGTCAAACAGCAATTAAACATGGAACGGTATTATGTAACCTAATAAACATTGTGATTTAAGTTTAAGATTTGTTTGTATAAAAAAATGTTGCTCCTCATTCGAATATTGCTGTGCCTTATCAAGGTCCTTAATGATACCAACTCATGTATGAACATCTGTAATGTACTTAAGGAATGCAATAAAGAACTTTGACTTTGACTTTGAACATGTTATTAATTTCTGTTTGAGGATCGATATTCCCTCGGGAACTCGCGCGTTCGATTACTCCACTACCAGGAGTGCATAACTTTGCAGCCGTTAGGAGTTCGGAAACAAATTTAAACCTATACTGGAGTCCGAACTAAGTGCAAACTTGTAAGCGACGGGAATGTTATGTGTCCTTTATAGTATGATCGATTTCGAAGGAGTTTGTGACCATTTAATTTAAGATCAACTATTTGTTCTGTGTTTACGGATTGTTTGGTTTGTGTTTAGTTAGCTTGAGCAATAAATTGGAAAGTAAACTACACGCTTAAAAAGTCAACCATCTTTGCCATTTATTGGTTCTACCAGGGCGTCAAGTAAAGTATTGTTTTGGTCTCGGATTGAGATTCAGGGCGAAGTGTACTTCTACCTTCAAAGTTTTTGTCAATAGTTTATTTGCTTAAAACATGGTAAAAAGTTGTTACAGTTATTGGTAGAAAATTACTTGCGCTAAGCATCTTCAGATTTTTTGGGATTTTATTGTAGATTTTAATACATTGAATGAATGACTAAGCAACTTTTGGAATATTTTTTCGTCTATGTCTACTATTATTAGATCTCACGAATAATGTCATGTGGTTATGGACGAAAACAGCGATCTCGTAAATGTAGAGGGATGGTAGCGGTAACAATCCGAGACTTTTAAACAGAGGTTTGCAAGATTGGTCCGGCGGAATCCCACATATGGCCCTAATACATTTCTTTTTGACAATGAACGCTCTATTTTTGTCACTGTTGCTCCACAATATGAGCCAGTAACGTAGACATTACCTGTTAATAAAAAAACTACTAAGTAATTGGAATTATCAACAAACAGAGAATTAGGGTTAGCCAGCGCAGCGCATAGCGTGGCTGTAGGGCTGAGGAAAGTAAAAAATTTAGGTTTATATATATTTAAATGCGCCTGAGCAGTTGGCACTTGACAGCTACAGCAGTCGAGTGAAACAGTTTGACAGCTACTAGGCGTTCACTTCGTGATTGCTGTCGATGACCGTTATTACGTCACAGCTAACGGTACTGTAGACAAAAAATTAATCATGTTTTTCAACTGTTTTTAATTTTTTTCTTGTTCAAAGAGTGTCATTAATTATATAACAAGTTAGGTTCGCCATCATGTAGGAATTTTACTCTTTTAATCATTATAACAACACAAATAATGAACGTCAGGATTACTAGAAAGGCGACGCAGGGGGTACGGTATGATGAAGCGGGCCGGGAGGTAGTGGCAATGATGAAATGAACGTGTAGTGAGTGGTCGCGACTTCTAAAAGTTCGTGTGTAAAAATTCAATGAATGTTTAAGTTGTATATATTGCAACATCATTGCTTTGCTTGTATAACTAATTCATTTGTTCAAAGGTGAATAAAAGGCAAAAAAGTAATCTAGGAAGGTTCCAAAGCTATTGTCTCAAACACTATCGTAAATGTCCAAGATGTGCTATTACGCAAGACTTCAACGCACAAACTCCAACGAAACTTCGTAACTGATCACAAATGTAAATTGTTGGAAAAGATTTTAGAATACTGTACTATGCGTAATAGTTCGCAAGTTATTCACGTAGACTGCGCCGCCGCGCCGCCTCAAACTCCAATACTAAGTTTGAAATACTTAGAGAATGACATTGTTGTATTTTTATATCGTTTTTTAGTTCGCTGGAGCTCAGCGGCTGAAATGAACTTGGATTCGAATGATATTGCGTGAAAGTTTGTGTTTGGTTTGTAGTATTTTTCGATCATTGAACCATAACATAAAACCTCATTGCTATCGATTGCGTTTTTAATTCAGCGATCGTCTTTTATTTAAGAATAAAATGTATTGATTTTTGCTTTGACATAACGTATAAAAATTTTCACATAGTATTAATTTTGTGCTTTGAAAAATAGTAAATAAACAGTAAATTTTGTGTTTAAAAGCTGTGTTTTAATTCATTAGATAGAGAAACAGTTTGAAGGAAAATGTTATAGAAATCTATAACATTTCTATCATTGGGATGTTCAAACCTTGTTTCCTAATGAGGGTTTTTAAGAATGATATAAAAATGTAGGCTCGATAGATATTGTTGATAACAAGTGTCAACTGTAAAAAACGTAGGAAATAGAAAACACCAAAACACCGCTATCAACCAACGAACGCCAAGAGATGAAAATGAATTGTTTATTTTTCAAAGTAAATGACATTTCACGCTATATGGCGTACCTACAAATGAAGTGTGGCAAATAGTTTAATTATTTTTTAAATGACAATTTAAAAGTTCTCATTTATAAATGTGTCTTCGATATGTTTATCTCTCAATAAACGAAACATACACACACTATTGAATTAAATTATTATTAAGCACCGCTTTTGCTTACTTTCCTATGAAATACCCAATCAAAAACATTACGCATAAGTTAATTTTTTTAGTAAATAACTCGTTTCGGAAATGAAATCTTCCTTCTATTGCATTTTAGTGCGTCGTCTTTTCTCTGAGAATTGCTTTTTCCTATTTCGTATGTAATATTTCGAAAATTCTACGCATATGTACTGCTTTTATTTAATAAAGCATACGTGTCACGGCTATGAGTTCATTTTCGTTGTGCACTGTAAGTCATCCTGAGATGTATTGAATGTTAACTAAACATACTTAATAACTGTATACACTATGTAACCTAATTAATGATGCATTTAATGGATGTTCTTATTGAAAATACAATCAGTATTTACTCAGCAGTCTTGGCTTTCATTTCTCTCTCAGGGCACCACATTACATGGCGACCCTGCCAAAAGTAGATCCACGCGCGCGAGTATTCTGACACCGGTCTCCGCCGGCCCATTTCCGTATATGGACCGTGAATTATAAACATCGCGTGTACTCGGGACGATGACATTATCGATTATTACAATGAATTCTATCCAGAGTTTTGTTCGAGACGGTAGTGTACCGAAAGTATTCGCGAAAAATGGGGAAACAACAGTCTAAAGAGGAAAACATACTAATAGCACAAAACGCGGCAGGAGGCACGAATAGTGCACCAATCGAAGAATTTAGGTACCATATGCAAACGTCGAGCATATTATTGTGCATAATCGTACTTTGTCTGGTTTTGGGAGTCCTTTACGGAGTATTCCGGATGTACCGGAAATGTCATCTGCGATGGATACGGCAAGAGTGTGGTGAGCTGAGGGGCAGCAGGGGGCGTCGGCCTTCTTTTCGACGACACCAGGTTTACCCCGATTTGAAGATTGACGATAGTGTAAGAGTGTAAATGAAAAGTTGCGCGTACTACGGGAAAAGTGTCGTGTGAAGTGAAGTGCGGTCACGTAAATATGCATATATCTTCTTTCGCGTGCATCGGAATTCGTTTGGCGTTATTTAGAGGACTGTAGCCCTATTTACCTTTATATAATGAGTATTTAAATAATCAATATATCTTTTAAAATATATGTAATGAAACAGATATCTAAATTTATAGGTACAAAAATATAATTACGTATAGATAAAATGAATAATTAAAATATTTACATTGTGTACCTAAATAATTATGTACTTAATTGTGTTTTAAAAAGGTTACAGTGCTAGTTATGTCGCTGAGGAGTTAAGGTTCCAAGCTTATACAGGTATGTTAATATTTTATTATGCATACGTAATTAATTTTAAAACTATATGGCAACGTTCTTAAAGAAATTATATGATGATTTATTAGTTATAAGACAATATTTGATTAAAATTGGACCTGCTAGACGACAAGGTAAAATATTGCAGACAAAGTTAGACGAAGCCAAATTTGTTGTTGCCCAATATAATAACTATTTAGAAAGTATTGACAAGGAAACCTTGGGCGAGAACGAGCTTCTACTTTTTGAAGAATATTGTGAAGATATTAAAAATTTGTTTAAGGAAATTAGCGAATTGTGTCAAATTTCAGAGAATTCTAGCTGTTTTTCCACAATGGATAAGTTTGACCTGAAGGTAGCTTTGAGCTTATTGCCAGTTATGAATGACGAACTTTCCAATTTACGACAACTTATCGACGGCATAGAGTATTATAGTTCGGTTCTGAATGCTGAGTCACAGCCTTATTTAATTTCTTTTGTTGTGAAAAGTAGACTGTCGCAGGCTGCTAAGCTAAAATTAGCAACAAAATATGATACTGTTTCTAATCTTTTAAATGATATGAAAATGTTACTATTGCCAAAAAAATCTACGAGTGCTTTGCAAAAACAATTTTTAAATTGCAAGCAAAATGATGTGTCTATTGACGAGTTCGGAAAAACCTTATCCGAATTATTTGTTGATCTTACAATTTCTCAATCTGAGGGAAATGTCGAGAAATTTAATATTTTAAAATCTATTAACGAAAAACAGGCGATTAGGCAGTTTAGCGACGGATTGAGAAATCGTAGGATTGGCACGATTATTACGGCTCAGAGATTTGAAAATTTAAAGGATGCTATTCAAGCCGCAATAGATGAGGACGTTTCAGGTTCAAATGCCACAGCTGAAGTGCTGACATTAAGGCATAATAATAATCGTTTCTTTAAAAACAATTCCAGGCAGCCTCCTCTTCAGAATAATCCTAGAGGTGCGTACAACACTGGTCGTTGGCGAGGCAACCCTAACAACCACTTCCGTCAGCCGCACGGCAGCACCAGGCAGTGGTTCCGGCAGCATCAGCCTCAGCAGCAACAGCATCAGCCTCAGCCACGGGGTGCGCCTCGAGGCAGAGCGCAGTATCGAGGTAGAAATTTTAATAACTTTTATAGGGGTCATGGACCGTTCAGAGGAAATATTCGGACGGCAGTAACTGATGAGGTACAGCCTCAGTCGAGTTCTTCTACTCAGAATTCTCAACCTGAAAATGATTTTTTTCGTGCCTATGACATATAGTATTTTAGCGAGCGATAGTAGTTATTACATTGAGTTATTTTATAACAACAGACACGCATTTAACTGGCTCATAGATACTGGAGCTTCAATTTCGGCTATAAAACATAAGCATATTTTAGATTTTGGTATCCCAGTTAACAAAGAAAATATAACAATAAATGGGATAGGTGGAAAAGTTCAGGCTATCGGATATGTATGTTTACAGTTGACAATACACGGGCAGTGTATTAGTCATAAGTTCTATGTATTTGACTCGCTACCTTGTAAATCGCACGGTATTCTAGGACAGGACTTTTTAGGTAAGTATGGAGCGGTCATTGACATGAAACATAATAGTTTATCATTATGGCCCAGTGAATCTAAACAAATTACTGTGCAGCTGATAGACTCGTGCAGTAATTTATTATCTTTACCTGCCAGATCAGAATCTATTCACTATATCAATACTAGTTTAAAAGAAGAGTGCGTGGTATGTACGAAAGAAATATGCGAGGGCGTGTTTATTGCGAGTACGTTAGTAAATCCCATAGATGGTAAAATACCAGTTCGAATTTTGAATACGACCTCAAGAGACATATCTTTATCCGGAATAAAACTAGATATACAGAACTTAAATGAATACAATATTTGTAGCTTTGATAAGACCGAGAAAAATGCATCGCGAGTTAAGTCATTATTGTCAAAGTTAAATTTAAATAATCTAAATAAAGAGGAAAGGATTAGTATTCAAAATTTATGTGCGAAGTATCCCGATATCTTTTATTTGGAAGGGGACAAATTATCAACCACCGATATTTATCAACACACTATTAAAGTAAAACCAGATATTCAGCCAATTTTTTCAAAACCCTATCGATTACCTCACGCTTTGAAAGATGAAATTAATAACCAAATTCATAAAATGTTGAAGGAAAATATTATTGAACCTTGTCAAAGTGAATGGTCCAGTCCAATCTTGCTGGTGCCAAAGAAAAGTGACCAAAACGGAAACAAAAAATGGCGTTTGGTCATAGATTATAGAAAACTTAATAACAGTATACATGATGATAAATTTCCTCTTCCAAATATAACGGAAATTTTGGATTCGTTATCCGGTTGCATGTATTTTTCTCATTTGGATTTACATCAAGGCTACTACAATGTAAGCTTAGACCCAGACAGTCGCAAGTATACTGCTTTTTGTTCGGGACAGTTTCAGATGACCAGGATGCCGATGGGCTTAAAGACCAGTCCTAGTTCATTTTCCCGCATGATGACTATGGCAATGACAGGTTTAACATACGACAAATGTTTAGTATACCAAGATGATTTGGTTTGTTTCAGTAAGGATTTACCCTGTCATGAGAAAAATTTACAATCCATTTTCGAAAGATTACGTAAAGTCAATTTAAAGTTAAATCCACAAAAGTGCATTTTCTTACAGAAAGAACTGCTTTATTTGGGGCATATTGTGTCAGCAGAAGGCGTAATACCTGATTCAGATAAAATAGAGGTTGTTAAAAACTACCCAGTTCCTACTAAAGTCGACGAGGTCAAAAGATTCGTCGCCTTTGTGAACTATTACAGGAAATTTATTCCCAATTTTGCTACCAAAGCACATGCATTAAATAATTTGTGTCGGAAAAATGTAACCTTTACATGGAATGAGGAGTGCCAAAAGTCATTCGAATTATTGAAACAAAGTTTAATATCCCATCCCGTATTGAAATACCCCGACTTTTCGGAGTCTAATCAATTTATTTTACAAACAGATGCATCGGGATATGGCGTTGGTGCAGTCTTGTGTAATGGTGATAGTAGGCCTGTAGCCTTTGCTAGTCGTAGTCTCAATAAAGCAGAAAAAAGGTACCCAACGATTGAAAAGGAATTGCTTGCGATTGTATGGGCCGTAAAGCATTTTCGTCCATACCTGTATGGAAGGACATTCAAAATTCAGACTGATCATAAGCCACTTATATATTTATTTGGCATGCGAGATCCGTCAAGCCGTTTAATTAAATTTAGATTAACGCTAGAAGAATACGATTTTGTACTTGAATATTTGAAAGGGAAGAATAATTCTGCTGCTGATGCACTTTCACGTTTGCATTTAACTTCGGAGGAATTGAAAGAGATGAATCAAACGGTGATGAATGTAATGACGCGTGGCCAGATGGCTAGGCAACAACCGGGTGCTAGTATTTCGAAAAACGATTGGCCTGATCAACCAAAAGTTGTAGAAATCCTAAGCAAAACGAGATATTTCACGGAATTACGTTTCATAAGCGCTTATGAATTAAATCGATATCGTAAAATGAAAGAAATAACACATGAGAAGGGGTGCTTGAGTTATGTACCCTCTATGAATACTATTTTTATTAATTTAGCTTCTCGATCGCAACTATCGCCAGGCGAATTTGTGAGAGAGCTAAATATATTTTGTGGGAAAATTAATATAAAAGAAGTATACTTCATTAAAACTGAGGAAAATAATATATTTGTAGAAAAGTTAGTAAATGAAATAAATAACATAAGTAACTGGTCCGGACCACGTTTATGTATTTTAAGGGGAACAAAAAGAATAACGAATAAAGACGAGCAGCGTGTAATTTTAAACGATTTTCATATATTACCCACAAGTGGCCATGCTGGTATAAGACGAATGGTAAATAACATAAAGAAATATTATTTTTGGCCTAAGTTAGAAAGTGACGTTACAGAGTTCATAAAGAGGTGTGATAAGTGTCAAAAACAAAAATATACCTCACATTATACTAAGGAGCCTATGACAATTAGTTCAACTGCTAATTCAGCATTTGAGAAAATATACTTAGATATAGTAGGGCCGTTAGATAGAGATTACAATAATTTTGTATACATTTTAACTATACAGTGTGAGTTGAGTAAGTATATTGAGGCTTTTCCTTTAATGTCAAAGAGGTCAAGCGAAGTAGCTAGAAATTTTGTAAATAATTGGATCCTGAGATATGGTATTCCGAAGGAGATAGCAACAGACAGAGGAACGGAGTTTTTATCGGACACAATGAAAGAGGTTTGTAAACTTTTGCATATTAACCAGCTTCAATCTACCGCGTATCATCATCAAAGTATTGGTGCCTTGGAGAACTCGCACAAACACCTAGGTAACTATCTGCGAATACAGACAGGAAATCATCCGGAGGCATGGAGCACGTGGCTTCCTTTTTGGTGTTTTTCCTATAATACTGCGGTACATACAGAGACCAAGTTTACTCCCTATGAGTTGGTGTTCGGTAAGAAATGCATTTTACCATCTAATTTAATGTCGGGGCAAGTTGACCCATTGTACAATTTTGATAATTATCCTTCAGAACTCAAATTTAGAATTCAAACGTCTCAAAAGGAGGCAAGAGATAATTTGATAGCTAGTAAATTAAAAAGGAAAGAAAAGTATGATCGTAATATTAATCCAGTGACTTATAAACCGAATGATTTAATATTAATAAAAAATGAAACTGGCAATAAGTTCCAAAACATATATTCAGGTCCATACAAAGTTGTAAAGGAATGTTCGCCCAATGTAGAAATCATTAAAGATAATAAAAACTATGTTGTTCATAAGAATAGAACAAAAATGTATTTTGAACCAATTACCTAATAATTATGACAATTTTGTTAATTAATAATTATGTACTAAATATCTACTATTGTAATCATTAGTATGACATTATAATGTATTAACGTACATAGTATTTATGCGAAAATAAAATAAATTGTTAGCTTTATTTTATTTTCTTTATTGCGGTGGAGATGAGATGTATTGAATGTTAACTAAACATACTTAATAACTGTATACACTATGTAACCTAATTAATGATGCATTTAATGGATGTTCTTATTGAAAATACAATCAGTATTTACTCAGCAGTCTTGGCTTTCATTTCTCTCTCAGGGCACCACATTACAATCCACTAGTAAAAGCAATAATAGTTATTTGTCATACAAGAGTCCAAAGTTTGAAAAATTTGATTTTCGTGCTGGAGAGGTGAAAAAACACTTGTCAATACTCGAAAATGTGTGTTTTCGATGACAGTACAGCGTGTGCTAAGTTGATTTTACCGCACGCCGTGCGTATTTGTTTACGGTTCAGTACAGCGTGCGTAAAGTTAATTTTACCGCACGCCACCACCGTGCGTTTCTGTTTACGGTTTGTTTATTTTATTTCAGAAGGTACCTATAATGTTTTCTCCGTAAATATATTGAAAAACGTAGTATGGCACACGGTTGTTAAGGTTTCTTGAAACCTCCTTACCAACCTTGTATCATAAATTACTATTATCATTCGAATTTCACATTATAGCTTGACATGGTTCATCGTTAGTTAGGGGTAAGATAGCCAAGCCACGTTAGTGGTTGAAGATTTCGAGTTAAGACCCCTATATACCTCAAGTGGCGCCCTCACTTTAATTAAATTTATAGCTCGCTAAGTACATAATGTATCGAAAATTTACATGTACAGATTAAAGCTAAGGTTCTATAGTTTATTTACAAACAACAACCTCAGTAAAATTTTGTCCGTTGTAGTAGTAGTTCGCAAAAGTGCCAAAAGTGGCCACTTTTAGCACTTTAGCGAAATTAAACTATAGAACCTTAGCTTCAATCTGTATATGTGAATTTTCGATACATTATGTACTTAGCGAGCAATAAATTTAATTAAAATGAGGGCGCCACTTGAGGTATATAGGAGCCGTAAGTGCGCTTTCACCTTTGATTTTATTACTTTACACCATATGAGATGACTGCAAAGCTGGGAAAAGTTACTATGGTTAAGAAGTCACTTAAGTCAGTGCTGTTAAAATATTCAACCCCTAAACACATGATTCTATATTTTGTGCTAAGATAAATTATATTATTGTTTTTAAGTCAATAAACATTTCAATTATTTGTTTAGCAGTAAGGTGCTTGAAAATCCATCCAATAAAACATGTTTCTGAAAATAATCAAATCCCATGAAGTTTAATACTAAACCGTTTTCGCGACTGGATGACTTATTCATTCCTACTAAAGTTACCGATTCTCAAATACTAACCCTCGTATCTATAGACAAGTATGTAATATCCATCAGCCATTTTAATGACCTTTCTTATGGGTGGATAAGGAGGATGGGCCATGACCCACCACGCGGAGTAAGTAATGACTTCAGTAAAACTTGCGATTTTCAAATGCTTCTAATATTACATTAACATTAATTAATTTATAGACTTCTATAGATAGTTTAAGTGCAGTTTTGGTGCATTTACAATTAATTTATACTATAAATGAATTTAATATTAGAAGCATTTGAAAATTGCAACGGTACTCAAGCCATGTCATTACTGACTCGTCTATAGATACGAGAGTTTAATCTCCAAAGATCCCAGAAAAGTTTCTCCCAATGTTAAAATGGAAGGTTCCACTTCCTGTTTAGTTCGGGAAGTTTTAACGGCGAACCGGTAACCGGGAATAATTTAACACCCGCCTCACTGAGAACCGGCAAATTCGCTTTATTAAAAGTGACGTTGGCAAGAATTGTATTTTGTCTTTCCAGACTCAAAAATTCGTTTATTTGAAAAACATGTTCTGACATTTGTTAACTTTTCGCGATATTCCGTTTTCTCGAAGTTCGTTTATTTGTGTGTGTGAATGTGGTAATTTTTTTGGCTTTATAATTGATTATAATAATAACTAAATAACCAACTAATGACGTATTTCTAATGCCTGTTAGAACTTGTATACATGTCCCAACAATCAATTTTTATCTTTGAAACTAACAAATGTTTGCCAAAAATCACTAATTAAACTTTTTTGTCCATCGAGCCGGATAAAAAAATTTAAACTTAAAAAAATTTTAAACAGACTTTTCGTTTCTATGTCCTCGAATGTACACACTGAACCAATTACGTCCCAGTCGCGACGGCTGAGACAGTTTGATTGCGCTTGTTACGCCGTTCTGTGCTGTTAACTTACTATTTGTACAGTCACTGGCAAATTGATTACAACAGTTTGTGCTGACGTTTCTTAGCTTTGTAAAAATCTGGCACCGTTCATTAACACTGCATATTCTTAGGGGTAAGGGCAGGATCATTAATTTCAATTAATCTTAGTGTATTCAATTTGAAAAAATCTGGCTTGGTCTAACATTTTTTTATACTTATTTTTAATTTTGAGATTTTAGCATTCACTATGCTATTTTTATATAATACCAAATAATATACTAGAAAAAACCGCTGAGCTATCGAGTCAGCGGTCAAAGCATTGGACCGGATATCCAAAGGTTGCGGATTCGATTCCCGTCCGAGAACATGATCTGGTGCGAGTCGTATTTTTTCCAGTATATTATTTGGTATTAGTTTTTTAAACTGTTCAAAACTTTGAATGCCAAAGTTGCTTATTTATAAAGTTTTTTTGCTATCCCTCGGGAGCAGTTATTTTTTTCGGAATGAAAGGTACACTATGTCCTTCTCTGTACCCCTGACAACGTGTATGCAAAATTTCATGATGATCGGTTTAGTAGTTAAGACGTGAAGGCGTAACAAACAAACAAACAAACGGACTTTCGCATTTATAATATTAGTAAGGATTATAATATTAGTAAGAATTTGAAATACGGACAACTACACTGAAAATGGTAGGCACCACGTTAAGTCACTGAAGACACGTTAAACCGAAGCTTGCGTTTAATCATATACATCATGCATGCATATCCATAATAAGACTAGTGTCCCAGCTGTGTCGACATTTTAACTGCTCATGTTATCATAGGACAAAGGAGAAACATATCGAAAGATTTGTAGGGAGTCAAGAAAGTGCGCGCGGTGGAGGCCATTCCGCGCGTATCTCCCGCTGCTTCGACCTGCATAACCTAGATGTTCGCCAGGTCATGGGTGGTTGGTGGGTTTGCTCATGTTAACATGTTCACGAACGTTCCATCGAGAGGCGTTCTTTTTCGCGTACGGTACTGCTCACCTGCATGTTACAGATCTTGTATCGCACCGGCTCCCCGCGGCAGCCGGCTGGCGACGAGCACGTCCGAAGCTGTCGCGACACGCCGCCGTCGCACGTCCTCGAGCAGAGAGACCACTCACTCCATTGCGACCAGCCTCCTCGATCCTGCAGCAAAATAAGAATTCAAGTTGTGGGGTTTTGATATGAGAAAACATATCCCAAAGTGGAAGTCCCAAAAAAAGAGAAATATATGCAGATTACTCCTGCAAAAAATATATATACCGCCCGCGCGCCCGCAAATTGCATTTTGTGTGCATGTGCATTTTTTTTCGGGCGGGCGGGCGGTGCTTCTTTCATATTTTTTTTGCGGCAGTAAGCTACATATATATCCCATACATATTTATTGATGCATATCTATACAAGGTGTTACAAAAATACCCCTAATGCCGAATATGGTATATAGGGACCATCAAACGGAACAACTTTTACTATGGGGCCAACTCTGAAATCGCGAAAAAAAAATCTGCTGTTTCATACATTTTGATATTTTCGATTTTAATTTTTGTATTCGGCATTAGGGGTATTTTTGTAACACCTTGTATATATTTATTGATTTTCCATAATGGCCTTGAAGACCGCCGGTAACGATCAATTGCGATTTTTAATTTTTACGCAATTGACGCTCATTGATGCGAAAATTTATCGTTTAAATACGCAATTGAAGCGATTGTCAATGCCTCCAACAAGTGCATTGACATAAAAATTTACAATCTCAATAATAATTGATCGTTACCGGCGGCCTTAAATAGAGCTACGAATACTACGAGTAAGCTCTAGTTAACACTAATTATTTAAAATTATTTTCACATTTCCATTATCAATGAATGAAAAACGTTATCTAACAGGGTAACAACATAAGTCCCAAACTTTTCTCTTTATATGAAAACTCCGTCTAAAACTTTACAAAAATTTCACAAATGGGATAAAATTAAATGTAAACAAACAAATTCGCCTACATCAATGTTGTCCTGACAGCGGCTTCTTAGCTATGTCAACATGGTGTGTGGACGGTTTTTATCGAATTTTCCGAGTGACGTGATCCTTTCCGGACACTCGTTCAGTATACACGCTAATCCGTTATGAGAAAAACGTCACTTTCGATAATAATTGTTTTTATATTAAGGGGCTGAGCCAACTAGCGCCGCCAGTTGATTTTATTTTATTTATTCTAAACTAGTGGCCCGCCCCGGCTTCGCACGGGTACAATGTAGTTACTAATGTGGTGAGTGTGAAGTTATTAGACTATACTACAGGATATCTATATATAGTGGTGGCCACAAAATTAAGGACGCCAATCGATTATCATACAAACGAAATAACTTTTAAGCATTGCTTCTCCGCCAGGGACTGACCGAGCGGTGATCTGTTGATGGCCATCCAGGGAGTGAATGGAGGAGCTCCAGATTTCTATACGCACCCAAGTGATCTGACCAGCATTTTAAGAGATGTAAGGATATCTTTAAAAAAACCGCGAATATAGTATAGAAATATATGAAAACTTGCAACTAAAAATGCTGACCAGATCAGTTGGGTGTGTATTGCTATCTGAATCTTCTCCATTCACTCCCTGGATAGCCATCATCAGATCACAGCTAGTTCAATCCCTAGCGGAAAACCAAGACTTCAAAATTACCTCGTTTGTATGAAAATCGATTTGTGTTCTTAATTATGTGGCCACCACTATATGTATATACGACGTACACAACATACGCAAGGGTTGACTTGTGTGTGTCTGAGGCAACCTAGCTCCCAAACTTATGGACCGATTTTGATGCGGTTTTTTATGCATAGTTTAAAAGATCTAAGTGTACAGACGAAGGGACTCCTAAAAAATTGATCCGATTATGATGAAACTTGGTGAGTTGTTCTGCTTACGAGCGAGAAAGTCCCTGGCTAAAAAAACGGAGCATTGCAATACGCATGCCGGGTGCAGTTAGTTCTAAATAAAAATATGTTGTACATTATCAGGATTCTCAATCTCGATCATCCAACACTTCTCTATAATATACAACGTGTTACAAAAATACCCCTAAATATCCCCTAAATACCCCTAATTAAACTCAACAATATCCATCTATATATCATAATAATAAATATCAAAATGTATGAAACGCATTTTGATATTTTCGATTTGAATTTTTGTATTAAACAGCTAATTTTTATTTCGCGATTTCAGAGTTGGTCCCAAAGTAAAAGTTGTTCAGTTTGATGGTCCCTATATATACCATATTCGGCATTAGGGGTATTTTTGTAACATTTTGTATACCTACCACATTTCTTGTCATGTTATCCGGTTGCAAAATAAAAAGGCTATTCGGCGAGCTGACTCTCGAGCAGGCGACATTAGAGCTGGCCATGGGAGAAACAATCGCTGCGCAGATCTACACCAGCCTTAAACTTTGTCCCTGTGCTTTATTAATTGTCATAGCATAGGCGACTCGACCGAATATTGTATTCTTTTAAAATTGAACTGATAATTAGATGGGATAATTTTGCACCTTATTACAACGCAATAAGGAAAAAATGACAGCACTGCCAACATAACGCCATAGGTACTATTCAATGAAATGCATTCTATCTACTCTTAAGGGAAATGACCAAAGAGAATGTAATACTACGTTGAGGTGACAAATGAAATTTATTTTTCTTAATTAATCAATCAAATGCACAAAAAAGTTTCAATTCCGACGTCGAAGTCAATCACAGCAAAAGTAGCTTTTTATCACTTTTTAACCCAGTTAGGTAATAAATATTAAAAAAATACGAAACACATGTTCAATTAATTTTGTGAAAGAATGTCTATGCCGAATTTCAAGTCAATCGGGCCAAGGAATCGCGTTCTCCCATACAAACTTTACCACCCTGTTTCACCCCTTTCGGGGTTGAATTTCGCAAAATCCCGTCTTAGTGAGCACCTACGCCCTAAAAGGAGCCCCCATGCAAAATTTGAGACTCCTAGCACTTGCAGTTTCTGAGATTTCGTGATCAGTGAGTGAGTGATTTTCCCTTTTATATATATAGATAAGCCCAATTTCTATTATACTATAATATTAAAATGACATAATTTCTGTGACCGCGTGTATTATTGATGTGAAGCGATCTACGATGAGACGCGCTTGTCTAGAAGATAACCATTTACTTGTGACTTGAAAGCCCCCAGATTGTACCTATCAGGAACTTTTCGGCCGCCTATGTAACTGTATTTTGTAACCGGTTACAAAAGAAGAAAATTTTCTCTTTTCTCGTAATCGGTTATAAACTTAAATATTTTCGGCCGCCTTTGTAACTACGTTTTGTAACCGCTGCGAGGTTACAAAAGAAAAAAAATTATATGATATGATAATATAATATATTTGATAATTTTATATGATTTTTGTTAAAAAGAGATTCCAGATGATGACACCGTATTCAAGCTGTGACCTGATTAAGGTCTTGAAAAGGTATATGTAGGAACTGGGGCGTTTAAAGGCAGAACAGGACCGAGTGATAAATCTGTAAAATTTGTAAGCTTTGTTGGTGGGCAAGCAACTCTTTAACGGTATGAATGATGAAATTAGAAGTAAAACGCTTAGGTGCAAGTCTTTAGAATACCCACCAAAAATGTAGAGCAACTTCGTACGTCTCAAATACCTACTACAGTCATCTAAGCCACATTATAACCGTCCGTCTTTCTAAGCCTAACAAACTCAGCGTTTTAGATCCTGATATGTCCCCGTATGTTCATCTAAATCCATTTTGCTGCTGGTGTGAATGCCTCGTTGCAATCACTTCAAAATTGCTGCGCGACGTACCATACAACAACAAGGGCTTTTCGATCGACCCTCACAAAGTGTGTGAATGTGTGATAGAGCTCCGATACTGCGATCAGAATGAATGATATATAACGAAGAGATATCATACAATTTGCATGTAAAACAATAATGTTTTGGTATTCATTACTAAGTACAGCTTTCTTGCTATTTTAGTCTTTTAGTATGTTTCGTTTCCTGTCTTGTTTACCCATAAGCAGACAAGCTGACACACGCTTGCGCAATATAACTGTGGTTGCAAACTGTTTTGGAGAAAAAAATATTTGTTCTGTGGTTTTCGCTATCGAAAACTATAGTTTTCTGTCTTTCGCTCATGTTGACTATGAACAGTTTTTCCTAAAGGTCTCGATAGCCAAAATAGTAGTAGCTCCACCATGAGTTGTGCAACAGGTCTTTTTAAAAGGTAACTTAATCGATAAACAAACAAAAAACACAAAACAAAGATGAACCACAATTATCAGTCACTCATCCACTAGTCTTTGAGAAAGATGTTTCTGCAATCGTAACAAAGAAAAACCACGATAGAAAGATAAACCACATCATTTGACAAATGTTACATTAAAAATGCACGTCCCATATTATTTTCTGTTACTCCAAGAGACAGTGCTCCATAAATCCAGGATTTGGTTGACGTCGCAGAGCCAAAGAACACACGAACAAAACAGACTTCTAACAAAGCTGAAGGCTTCCCACAACCTAATTACGTACAATCCGAAACGTATTTTCTCTTGCCGCGATCGTGAAATGTTGACTTCCGGGGTCGGACTAAGGGACAAAATAAGGGTATTGGGATTTGTTTTGTATTTTGATTTTTGGCGTATTAAAAGCAATTATTAGTCATTTAGCATTATGAAATGTGCAATTCTTTTTTTCTTAGAATATTTTTTTGGAAAGATTATTTGATTATTATTTTAATGATGACTTCCGTGGTCGAGTGGCTTTGTACACCGGTTTTCAAGGTGTCGCCAACTCTGAGGTCCCGGGTTCGATCCCCGGTTGGGTCAATTTAGAAAAACGAACTTTTCCATATTGGCTCAGGTCTGGGTGTTTGTGATACCACCGTTGTCTCTGATTTGCATAACACAAGTGCTTTAGCTACTTACTTTGGAATCGGAGCAATGTAAGTGATGTTGTCAAATATTTAATTTCCAATCAAATACTTCGACCTATTTCCTATTCGCCATAATTATTTTAGTTTATGATTGATTTGTTGTGTTATGAATCGGTTGATGTTTCCGATTTCATTATACAAGTACTATTATGGAAGGTTTAAACATACATAATAGTGGTATTATATAAAGTATATTTTGAAAAACTAGTTACAGGAAGACTAGAAAATGCAGCACAAGTTCGTGTCAAAATTATTTAAACAAAAATAACAATTTCATAATTATTAAGTTGGTAAAACAGAAAGTGATTTGGTGACTCATAATTCCACTCGCATACTAAAAGCTTAGCCTATACAGTTGACGTATTTGGACTTTCATAGACTAGACTAGGCGCACAAGTTTCCTCTTGTGTAGTTAGTAAACCCACTACATACTTTTAAAATAGTGCAGATATTAGAAATAAAACACTTTTTACGGATAACAGTGCGTATATTATTCCCGTGACCCAGCCCCTGGAAAGGTGTCGAAATGTCGGGAATTCAAAAAACCAATAAATCCAAACTAAATAATTCTAAAACAACACCTGAATTAAATATACGCGCTGTAATCCGTAAAAAGTGTTTTATTTCTAATATCTGCACTATTTTAAAAGTATGTAGTGGCGCGGAAGTCTTAAAAGTGTATAGTTCAGGAATATCAGTTTATCACATATATTTTTCCTAAGTCCAACCCTGTTGACTTTTCTACCCGAATTTTTATTATATTTATATTACGAAATCCTCTGAGCGCATAAGGAGAAGCCAGCTGAGCGTGACTTTTTAGCATGCGACTGACCAGAATATGTAATTGTTTTGAGATTGCCGGGAAATGTTGGTCAGCGCATGTTTTGTGTGCTATTCAATAGGGCGGTAATGATGGTAATATACGGGCTTGCGCTGTAAACGCTCTAAATGGATGCAATTATAGTTCAGTTGGTTATAATTTTGCACCACCGAACTCCTCGCGTCAGCTCAGTGGCGCAGTGGTATAGCGCCTGGCCCAGCGATTGTGGAGGTTAAGCAACATTCACAAGATTCCAAATTCAAAACTCATTTATTCAGTCTAGGCTGTTACAAGCACTTGTGAATGACAAAGAAGCTACCCCATCGGTTCGCAAACCCTACGCGGGAGACCTTGTAACGAGAAGAACCGGCAAGAAACTCGTCAAGGGCTGCTTTTTTATCTAGGGCGGCAAGGGTCAGTTATGGTATGGGAGACCAAAAATTTACTATTTCGAGCTCCTCCGTGTTTCGGAAGACACGTTAAGCCGTTGGTTCCGGCTGCATTTGCAGTCGTGAGCACCCCCAGTCGGCATTGGGCCCGCGTGGTGGGTCATGGCCCATCCTCCTTATCCACCCATAAGGAAGGCCTGTGCCCCAGCAGTGGGGACACTAAAAATGGCTGTTGGTCATGGTCACAGTTTTGGATCTTCTCTTGTAGGTCAATTTATTACTTAGAACTAGCACTTCATCGTTACCAAATCAGCTGTTTCATAGAAATTCAATTTTTTATATAATTATTTTGCAAATACTACAAACACCATTTTTTTTCAAACATCTAACTTAAGGCGATTAACACACCAGACTTTTACACAAAATTTTTAGTTCTTTTTTTTCTTTCCCTTTAGATCTTTTAAACCAGCCAAAAACAATACGTGAAAATTTCTAAATTGTAAAAACAATAAAATATGCCCACAAAATATATCATTAAAATGAAATGCAATACCACGCCAACGGATGGATGTGGCAATACAAAATAATGAACGAGCAGATTTTATTTATATCAATCATTATTCTTCAGAGATTCAAAGAAACAAACATCAAATACCATTTTTATATCAAAAAACACTTTCTACGAAAGGTAATTCCAGCCTTCATTATTTTATATGACAAGGTTCTTTGAGTATTTCCTGCATCATTTGCGAAAATGTCGTCTGAATCGTTTGTTGAAAGTCGTTTTTCTTTCGTGTGAACGCGAAGGTGCGATGATCAGAGAGAACGAGGGTTGGAACCTTTGTATGGCAAAGCAACTTCAATATTTTTTCACATTTTTTCTTTTACACATACTGCCTTTATAATAGAGTATACACTAGTACATAGATAGAATGTCTTTTTAGTATTTTAGATCCATTTATAAGCGACTCTTTGCTGTATCATGTAAAATTATCAGTTTTTAGAGTTCCGTACCAAAATGGTAAAAAGGAACCCTTATGGTGCGACTCAGTCTGTATGCCTGTCTGTCTGTCACAGCTGGATATCTCGAGAAATACTAATGCTATCGACTTGAAATTTGGAATAGTTTTGGATGACATTTGCCCAACTATTTTGCAAATAAGAGAGAAATTTTTTTTTTTATATTTTTTTGCAACAGGGACTGAAAGGGGGTCTTAAAAATTCGAAGTGAGGCTACTAGGGCATATAGGGCTATAGGGTATCATATGAAAGAGCGCTGCTTGCACATTCTCAAACATTTTTTTTGGCTGCATAATTTCCTTATCTCCGAAGTTTGCATAGAAAAAAAATTGAAATTATTTTATGTGATCGAAGTTTATGTAAAGATTACAGGAACAATAAAACGATGTCTCTAAAGAGCATACTTTTTCAGAATGATGGTACGGAATCCGCGGTGCACGAGTCCGACTCGCTCTTGACCGTTTTTTTATTTTATTTACTTAATATGCATCACTCACGTAATTTATGTTCCTTCGCGCAGTTAAGCTAACTTATGTCTGTACATATTGATTGAAATATTTTTTTTTGAGTAATAAATTAATTTAATAAACAATTAAATCACAATTTAATTCTATCTATAGTTTTTCGATCATAAGCTTAATGCTCCAAGCTATTGGGTTAAGGACGGAGAAATAGAATAAAAAAAAACTTAAACTTTAGACAAAATTACCTATATTAGGAAGTCCCTTTTATTCAAAGAATTAAAATGGTTAAACAAAAGAACCGATGTTCTTTCCAATCAACCAAAGCGGATTTAAAGGATAATTTTTCATATTTAAAACTCGCCCTAATAAGTTAGATCGCGTCCACATGTCTACATCACCAAGTACACACATCACCCAGCCACATTTCATGTTCAACCCATTTTCCCTATTGTCATGTTTTCCGCCGCCTTTATTATCGGCATTGTTGAAAATTTCCCTCTTTTGTGGGTATTCATACCTACATATTTTTGTGGGAGCACAGCCCATTCCTTTTGTTCGATCATGGAAATATGTATTGGTAATGCGCGGTTGGTTGAAGAGCAATAGTCGTTTCGTCTCTTCGTTATTATTGAGAACAGCAAAAAGATTATGTAAAGTTCTCCGACGTAATTCTTATTTGAAATGTCAAAAGTTCTTCTTCTTCTTTTTTTTGTTATGGCAATCTACTTTCCTCTTGGAAGTAATTTTTGCCAGTGTCAAGTGTTAAATAGTTCAGTGGTAGATATTGTTTAATTTTTCATTAGAATGCGGGTGCATCGCATTCCAATGCTGCTTGGAGCATTTGGCACCAAGTATATCAAGACAGTTTACTCGGTTAGTTCTGCCGAGGAAGTCACCACTTCAATAAAAGTCTCAACTTCACACAACCAAGATCGCGTCTATTTCAATTATCCCATATATTGTTCAGTTGCGTAGACACTTGTACCATATAACTGCACCAATTTTAAGACACAATATCCACTATGAATCAATTTGAAAATAATTAAAATAGACACCAAACCGAACTCGACAAAATGACGCCAAAAAAACTCATGTCAAAAGTTAAAGCTTTACATTTTAATTGAATCTCGGCAATTGACCCTTCTTATTACACGACTGCCCAAAAGAGCGTATTGTGTTCAGAGTTCATCACATACATTGCTCCGATTCCAAAGTAAGTAGCTAAAGCACTTGTGTTATGCAAATCAGAGACAACGGTGGTTTCACAAACACCCAGACCTGAGCCAATATAGAAAAGTTCGTTTTCTAAATTGACCCAACCAGGGTTCGGACCCGGGACCTCAGAGATGGCGACACCTTGAAAACCGGTGTACAAAGCCACTCGACCACGGAGGTCGTAATGTATGTTTGTATGTATATGAGTTTCTTTATTCCACCATAACTCCTAAATGCCTAAACAGATTTCGATATGTGAGGTGTCATTGGAATTTTTATTACTTCGAGTGAGACTGGCTTTAGATTTAAAAAAAGTTTCGGGTGTAGGACGCCATTTTGAAATGTAAAAAAAAAGATTTGTTACAATATGTATCTAATTAAAGGCCTTGATAAGTACATTCCAAAACTATATAATTTGTCACAAAATATATATGATATAAAATAAATAATTTTATTGGTAGATAATTTTCACAACTAGTTCAACAGAAATCAGAAATATGCTGGATGCAAAAGTGGCAAAAATAAATAAATCTTGAATTATAAACAATAAATCTTTTCCTTCATTAAAAGTGTTCGGTTCGTTATGGAAGGACGATAACTAGTTTCGAGGCGGAGGCGAAATCCCAGCATCGTTTACATTTGCCGATCCTATTACCTGCCTCCGAGAATACAATCTCGTGTGCAACTTTTGAACCATTTTGTATAGAACCGATTCTTGTCATTTCTACAGCCTTATTTATTCACAATAATTAAAGATTGAACCTTCTATTCCACGTACCTACTCGTGTTTTATTTTAATTAATAACTTGATCTGGGGCACGGCAGTGTCCTCGCCTAGATGACCAAGCGAAGCGCAAGGGTACTACCTACCTGATCTCGAAGCGCAATAGCATATAGCTCTTATACTTTAGATTTCATTGATATCTAAAAAATCGTTTTGTTCTACAAGAACTATTGTATAACATAAAAGTACATTTTTCATCTTACGCCCATGTGAATGTAGCAAAATGGCAATGCCACATATTTTGACAAAGGTGTAGAGTTAGTCAAGTGACGGCTTTAAGACTTAGTTATAGAAATAATTCGCAATAGGGATGTGTTTCGTAAAAGGAACCCCTCTAGTGCTTCCAAATTTTTTTTTTCAAGGCTTGATATATCGCATGCAGTAGCTCTTCAAGATTTCCGAGAGATGAGTGCAAATAATTTGCGATAGAGATGTGTTTCGTAAAGGAACCCCTCGAGTAATTCCAAAAGTTTTATTTTTAAGGCTTGAAAGATCGCATGCAGTAGCTCCCCAAGGTTTCCGAAAGATGTGTGCAAGTAATTCGCGATAGGGATGTGTTTCGTTAAGGAATCCCTCGAGTGCTTCCAAAAATTTTATTTTCAAGGCTTGATATATCGCATGCAGTAGCTCCCCAAGGTTTCCGAAAGATGTGTGCAAGTAATTTGCGATAGGGATGTGTTTCGTAAACGGAACCGCTCGAGTGCTTCCAAAAGTTTTATTTTCAAGGCTTGATATATCGCATGCAGTAGCTCTTCAAGGTTTCCGAAAGATGTGTGCAAGTAATTCGCGATAGGGATGAGTTTCGTGAGAGGAATCCTTCGAGTGCTTCCAAAAATTTTATTTTCAAGGCTTGATATATCGCATGCAGTAGCTCCCTAGGGTTTCCGAAAGATGTGTACAAGTAATTCGCGATAGGGATGTGTTTCGTAAAAGGAACCCCTCGAGTGCTTCCAAAAGTTTTATTTTCAAGGCTTGATATATCGCATGCAGTAGCTCTTCAAGGTTTCCGAAAGATGTATGCAAATAATTCGCGATAGGGATGTGTTTCGTAAAAGGAACCCCTCAAGTGCTTCCAAAAGTTTTATTTTCAAGGTTTGATATATCGTATGCAGTAGCTCCCCAAGGTTTCCGAAAGATGTATGCAAGTAATTCGCGATAGGGATGTGTTTCGTAAAAGGAACCCCTCGAGTAATTCCAAAAGTTTTATTTTCAAGGCTTGATATATCGTATGCAGTAGCTCCCCAAGGTTTCCGAAAGATGTGTGCAAGTAGTTCGCGATAGGGATGTGTTTCGTAAAGGGAACTCCTCAAGTGCTTCCAAAAGTTTTATTTTCAAGGTTTGATATATCGCATGAAGTAGCTTCCCAAGATTTTCGAAATATGTGTGCAAGTAATTCGCGATAGGGATGTGTTTCGTGAAGAGAACCCCTCGAGTAATTCCAAAAGTTTTCTTTTCAAGGCTTGATATATCGCATGCAGTAGCTTCCCAAGGTTTCTAAAAGATGTGTGCAAGTAATTCGCGATAGGGATGTGTTTCGTGAAAGGAACCCCTCGATTGCTTCCAAAAGTTTTATTTTCAAGGCATGATATATCGCATGCAGTAGCTCCCCAAGGTTTTCGAAAGATGTGTGCATGTAATTCGAGATAGGGATGTGTTTCGTGAAGAGAACCCCTCGAGTGCTACCAAAAGTTTAATTATCAAGGCTTGATATATCGCATGCAGTAGCTCCCCAAGATCTCCGAAAGATGTGTGCAAGTGATTCGCGATAGGGATGTGTTCCGTAAAGGGAACTCCTCGAGTGCTTCCAAAAGTTTTATTTTCAAGGCATGATATATCGCATGCAGTAGCTCCCCAAGGTTTCCGAAAGATGTGTGCAAGTAATTCGAGATAGGGATGTGTTTCGTGAAGAGAACCCCTCGAGTGCTACCAAAAGTTTAATTATCAAGGCTTGATATATCGCATGCAGTAGCTCCCCAAGATCTCCGAAAGATGTGTGCAAGTGATTCGCGATAGGGATGTGTTCCGTAAAGGGAACCCCTCGAGTGCTTCCAAAAGTTTTATTTTCAAGGCTTGATATATCTCGGTAGGATAGGCTAGGTATACATCAAAGGTCAATAACAACATTATGCTGAAGAATTCAATTCCCATATTGCTAGTAATAACCTCCTCAATCATAAGCTACAAAGCTCCGATAAAGGAGCCCTTCCTTTGGGGCTTCAGATTGCCCTCGGCACCGCGGACAGTAAAAACGAACCATACACACGAATTTACAATCGAAACGTACGCGTGGGTGGTGCAAGTAATGAGAAAAGGGATATTTTGGTCTTTTAAACACTGTGATTTTAATTTCACCAAATAATCAAGTGAAGATAGAGCCAAAGGTGAAGCACACTATACCAGGAACTCACTTAAGAACTGACTATGTTATTGAAGACGACGGAGCAAAATTAAAAACAGAGAATTAAAAATAGCACATCTTGATTTCAGCAAAACAAATAACAAAAAAAAGAGCACAATCTAGTCTCTACAAAAATGACAATTATGAAAATTAAAAATTCACCGGCCCTGAACATTATAGTTTTGCCGCGTCGCTAACAGTTACCTCAGGTAACTGTTGAAGAAAACAACGGGAAAATTTAGCCAGCGCAGCCCTATTAACCAAACTGACCTCAAATATAGGTCCATACAGTAACGCAATGGTTTAGCACTATAAATGACAACATCTAACACCAGCAAAGGTTTAAAAATTTAAAAAACTTACAGTTTTGGATAAGTTTACAGTTACAGTCTTCGTGATGTAGAAATCATTTCGAGATGTAGACACTTCGCTTTAACAATATTCATTACCCTTCTTATAAAAGTACGATTATTCAGGGTACTATAATTCCACGACCCTAAATTTATCAGAACATGTCGAATATCACTTATCACTTAATACATGCATATCCTGAAACAACGACGGCACATGCAAATTTAACCTCTAGAGGATCCAACTTCAATTTGTCAACCGTACCAAAGCATTCACGACGCATAACAACCCCTCGTTCAATGATATACGGTCCAAAATCGTATAACGAAATTGATATCCATGTAAGGGCTGCTGCCATTTCTAGAGCTTTCTTTGTGCTTTTTTGGATCAGTCCTTTTATCATGTTAAGAGGGTCTTTTCTATACGTTTTTGGGATATGATGATTTGTTTGTAACTTCTCGATTGGTTATTTATTCGCCCTTACCACAAAATATTTTAAAACACTGTTTAATTGTGATGCCGTCTCTTTCAAATCATATTATCAAAATAGTGACAGCATCACATTTAAACAGTGTCTAAGTTAAACACTTGTTGAACAGTGTTTTAAAATCTTTTGTGGTGAGGCCGAATGTGGTACATTATCTTCGTTAATATTATTTTTGATATTAACGAGTGGTTCAGATAAGTTCAAGATTTGAAATCATTGCCTATTTCTTTACTTGAAAACCAACAGCGTTACAATTTTTACTGTTTATTCTAATGACAAGTAAGGCCGATAACAGGTTTTTCGTGAAATTACCTTACATAGTAAATTTTAAACAAGTTTAAATTAATACAATAATGCTATAATAAGAAATCAGTCGCAAATTTGTTATTGTCTTAGATTTATGACTCAAAAAAATTCAAAATTCAAAATTCAAAACTCGTTTATTCAGTCTAGGCTGTTACAAGCACTTGTGAATGTCAAAGAAGCTACGCCATCGGTTCGCAAACCCTAAGCAGGAGACCTTGTAACGAGATTAGTAGTCAGATTAGTGATAGTGAATTCTACAAAATAAAGGTTAACCTTTCCACTGTTGTTAATCATTTAATTTTTACATGTGTTAACAGATTTAATAGATAATCGTTTCAAAAGGTTACAGGATAAACTTTTACCCGTTTTAAAAGATTAACCGATATTTTTATGGGTTATTAACAGATACGTTTCGGTTTTTAACCCTAACTGTCCGATCACTGAAATTCTCTGACTAATTTACAAGACTAAGGAAAATGACTGTAGCAATGAGTAATAACTTGTCTAATGTTTAATGTAAGCCACAGGAAGAGGTGCAGGTTCCCAAAGCTATTCACAACCAATTAATTTGCTTGAATTAATCCGATATGAATGGTTCTGGAATACTAGGTCTTTGATTTAGGAACTCAACTAATATTCAGTTTATTCTTCTTTTTAGTTTTTGTAGGTAAATTTTCTTAGTCTTAGAATAATAACACTTAGAAGCCGAGTTCTTGTAAAGTTAGGCAAAAAATACTGAGCCAAAATGGCTTAGTTTTCATATTTATATCCTTCATACGTTACCTAATCGTAACTAAAATCCAATAAAATAGTAACTAATCTTCTAAATTGAAACTGTTTCCATCTTATAGGACGATTAGGTAACGTATGAAGGATAAAAATATGAAAACTAAACCATTTTGGCTCAGTATTTTTGCTTCACTTTTGACAGTGAGGGAACTATCGTTCTAGGTTGTCATTATTCTAAGCTTATAATAATGACAACCTAAGTTAAGTTGTGAAAGTCGAGTTTAGACACCTAATGCCGAATATTGTACATAGGGACCATCAAACTGAACAACTTTTACTATGTGACCAACTCTGAAATCGCGAAAACAAAATCAGCTGTTTCATACATTTTGATATTTTCGATTTTAATTTTTGTATGAAGCAGCTGATGTTTTTTCTCGATTTCAGAGTTGGTCCCATAGTAAAAGATGATCTGTTTGATGGTCCCTATATACCATATTCGGCATTAGGGGTATTTTTGTAACACCTTGTATAAACACAATAGCAAATGCTTTTATTTGTTTTTGTTAGGCCAAACATTAAATAATTGTTAAATATTTTACTATTAACGCTGGTGTGTCTAAAATTGCTTGAACTCTCGTATGTATATACATTATGTGGTAGTTCAGACAAAGGTTTACAATACAGAATTCCCAGTGTCCCGACACTGCCAACTTGCCAAAAGATATCCAATTACAAGAGTGTTTCGAGTGACTTTGACAAATTCCATCACAGAGACGGTAGATCGATTTGCGAGTCGAGTTTCAATGTAAACTATGACGATGTTGGTGAAACGAACGCTTGATGCTCAGATTCTACTCTGTGGCTCGTTGTTATAGTACTTATAAGAGACCAAAGTAGGTTTTATGATTGGAGACCACCACAAAGCAATCAGAATTCGGCCAAATCATAAGTAGGAACTTACTCACTTCGCTGGCTCAGCGACCCAAAGTGGATCTTGGCCTCCGACATCAGAGTACACCATTTCGCCCGGTTTTGTACCAGTTCAACCATACGAGTACATTTGGGTACAGTCACATCTATAAATATGTATACAGTTTAGAACTTTGTCACACTAAAAGCTATTACTTTTTTGAACAGAAATCAATGACAAATGACAACTACAACTAATTGACAAAGTTCTAAACTGTATACATTATTTTTAGACGTGACTGTACATTAGATTCTTGGCGACTTAAGGCCGCCGTTAATGATCAATTGCGACCGTCAATTTTTACTTAATTGATGCTCATTGATGCGAAAATTGATAGTTTAAATGTGCAGTTGAAGCGATTGTCAATTCTTTCTGGCATTGACGTAAAAATTGACAATCACAATTGATGGTTACCGGTGGCCTATATGCCGGCACTTCACAATGGCCCATGATGTCCCATCAAATGATCATCCATCATCGCCGCCATGATCGGGCAACTCTCCACACAACCATGCACATTCATTCACTGACTGTCTACTGATAGGATAAGACGTCTCGAATATGGATAATAATATCGAAGTGATCGCAGCTGCCGCAATATTATTTAACTTATTTTTACTAAGGCTCGGTTGCACCATCTTAATTTAACTATAATTATAGTACATATCACAAACTTATCTAAGCCGGTGGCCAAAACTGGAACTAAGTGTTATTACATATTGTTACCAAGGTTACGCCGTAGACGGCAGCGACGCTGTCACCGAGTCAGATAATTTATGTCTGTTAAAGTTGAAGATAATTCAAGTTGATGCAACTCAGCCTTAGTTTAGCTCTTATTATTTAACTTATTTTATTATACCATAAAATAAGTTAAAATAAAGAAGTTTACACTGTACCCGAGACAACTACGTACTGAGTGATTGGCTATTGTGTGGACGCGCACGCAATCATGGGCCAGCATTCCTTTGATGTACCGACAATTTACCGATTGCTCACGATTACCGGCGATAATGGCCGATCATAGACAATCATGCCCTCTACACAATCGTGCATGTCTATACTCGTCCATCATGGGCCATTATGAAGTGCCGGCTTTACTTTATAAACATTACTTTAGTAGGCCTACTTTTGTTGAGTTATGATAAAAGAGTTTCTAAATAAATACATATTTGATATTCGACGACCTCCGTGGTCGAGTGGCTTTGTACACCGGTTTTCAAGGTGTCGCCATCTCTGAGGTCCCGGGTTCGATCCCCGGTTGGGTAATTTAGAAAATGAACTTTTCTATATTAGCTCAGGTCTGGGTGTTTGTGATACCACCGTTGTCTCTGATTTTTATAACACAAGTGCTTTAGCTACTTACTTTAGAACCGGAGCAATGTGTGTGACGTTGTCACATATTATTATTATTATATTATTTGTCATACAAAATCAGGATCTAAAAGTTAGTGTGTTCGTGGAAGTGTTAGTGTAGTGTATAGTGTAAACAAGAATTCTACACAAGAATTTGATATAGTTGAAATTTGTAGAGACAAGACAACATTGACCGAGTAAAAATTAGCCTGCTGACATTCCACATGACATGGTCAGTGAATTGCCAGATAATCAGTCCATTTGCGTTATAAAATGGTGTGAACTGAAGATCTACCGACTGACAAGTGGGCAAGCTCGCTCTATAATAGAACTAAAAAATTAGTTTCTTTGTAGATACGTCGTTCCTAAACTTGTCTATTTCCGAAACTATGTTACCTACAGATGCGACACTTTGTGACAATGAAAAGCAATAGAAATTATATATGTTACTGCATTCAGTTCAGTTACGACAAAATTGTAAGATACGACAGTTTGTCAAGCGAGCGACGTATTGTAGACCCTGTCTTTGCTTTCTAGCTAGACTGGTGTCAAGAGCAAACCCATTAACTAAAAAAGGTACAGTTCCATATTGTATTAAAGATGTTGCTTCATTTCTTACCTTCCCATGGTGTGTTGTGTTATCATGTTCTATCAACTCGGGATCTTCTGTCGATACATCATGACCGTGTCTGTGTGTTGATACGCCGAATACCTGTAACAAACAAAACACTGTTAATAAGGTTAAGAAATTTTCGCAAGGGTCGGTCATGAGATGGGTGACCAAAAATTTATCATCTCAAGCTCCTCCGTGCCTCGGAAGGCGCGTTAAGACGTTGATCCCGGCTCCATTTGCGGTCGTTTACACCCACTAATCCGCATTGGGCCCGCGTGGTAGATTATGGCCCATTTTCTTTATCCCTAAGCCTGTGCTCCAGCTGTGGGAACAATGAAAACAAATATTATAATCGAGAAAAGGTGTATTTTTGGCAAATACATAGATCGGCAGGGAACTAATTTTTGTACAATAGGGTGGGCCGATTTTAATTTTTTTGCATCACAAGACCCATAAAAAGATGCAGAATAACGTAGGTTGTAGAAAAAATTATCAAAAAAAAATAGGCTTATCACTTTCAGCCCTCTAAAGCGAATTTTGATATAATACCTGATTTTCGTGTATTTCAGTCTTAAAAATTTTGCATTACAAGACCCCTCAAAAGTTGCATAATGCGACGTAGATTGTAAAAAAATTATTAAAAAAAAAGCTTATCACTTTGAAACAGGTATTTTATAAAAATTATCTATAATTAATAGCGAACGATTTGTTTAAATGTTTTAAACAAAATTTGATCGAGCATTGGACTGGTAACCCAAGGGTTGGGTTCGAGTCCCACCTAAGAAGCTCGGGACTAGTATTTTTTTTCTATGTATTTCATTGAATCAGGCTTCACTTGGGGGAAGTCGCAAAAAATATAATATACTAGGTGTTTCAAAAGTACCCCTAATGCCGAATATGGTAGATAGGGACCATCAAACTGAACAACTTTTACTATGGGACCAATCTGAAAAAAAATCAGCTGTTTCATACATTTTGATATTTTCGTAATTAATTTTTGTATGAAACAGCTGATTTTTTTTTCGCGATTTCAAAGTTGGTCCCATAGTAAAAGTTGTTCAGTTTGATGGTCCGTATATACCATATTCGGCATTAGGGGTACTTTTGTAACACTTTGTATAAGGACTGAAAGGGTCTTAAAAGTTCGAAGATATGAAAGAGCGCTGCTTGCACATTCTCAAACCTTTTTTTTGGCTGCATACTTTCCTTATCTCCGAAGTTTGCATAGAGAAAAAACCTGAAATTATTTTATGTGATAGAAGTTTATGTGAAGATTACGGGAAAAATAAAACGTCAACGTCTCTAAATAGTAAACTTTGTCAGAATGATGATACGGAACCCTCAGTGCGCGAGTCCAACTGGCTCTTGACCGTTTTTATATTAATTGACGCAGTTGGCAGGATCGTAACTGTTACATCTAAATTTGTTTTAATTAAGTGTATATTTTCATTAAAGTACCGACCATTTTGTTTTTCTCAACTCTCACAGCTGTTTCTAAATCGATTTTATTCCGTCGAGTGGGCATGTTACGTAAACATACAATTGTACTGAGTACTGTAGCGTCAGCACAATAGTATTGTGTGTACGTGACTACATGTGTGAGCACAGATGCATTGAGTCCAATGTTCCGAGCCCCGACTATAAGCTTTGTTATATTCTAAAGTCATTCAATCAATTTTTTCATAGCTCTGTAGTAAGGCATTGGAAAAATGCGATAACTACTTAAATCACTACATAATCTCAACATCAACAAAGGAGCTCTGAACCGAAGCAAACATCATCAAAAGGACGTTTTTTTTTTGTTTTTTTTTTAAATTTGTCAACATCACATACATTGCTCCGATTCCAAAGTAAGTAGCTAAAGCACTTGTGTTATGGAAATCAGAGACAGCGGTGGTATCACAAACACCCAGACCTGAGCCAATATAGAAAAGTTCGTTTTCTAAATTGACCCAACCGGGGATCGAACCCGGGACCTCAGAGATGGCGACACCTTGAAAACTGGTGTACAAAGCCACGCTGCATTATTTTTATCACTTGCACTAATTTTCGTTCACCGGTGAATGTTCTCCGAAAACACCCTTCGTCTTTTGTTTTTTTGCACAAAAGGGTGGGCTGATTTTGATTATTTTTAATGATTTTGCGTAATGCGACGTAGGTTGTAAGAAAATATAATACTTTTATTCAGGTGTTGTTTTAGAATTATTTCGTTTGAATTTATTTAATAATTCTAAAACAACACCTGAATTAATAATATACGCGCTGTAATCCGTAAAAAGTGTTTTATTTCTAATGAACTTTCTTAGAAAGTATATTATGTAGGAAAAATAATTAAAAAGTAAGCTTATCACTTTGAGCCCCCTAAAGCGATTGAATTTTGATAAAATACTAATTTAATAGTAACGTAGGTAGGTACAACTCAAAATTGTTTCTGTTAATAATAACTTTGACCAAAATAATCAAAGAAAAATATGTTACTACTTTTGTTTGACGACCTTGACAACCTCCGTGGTCGAGTGGCTTTGTACACCGGTTTTCAAGGTGTCGATCCCCGGTTGGGTCAGTTTAGAAAACGAACTTTTCTATATTAGCTCAGGTCTGGGTGTTTGTGATTCCACCGTTGTCTCTGATTTCCATAACACAAGTGCTTTAGCTACTTACTTTGGAATCGGAGCATGTGATGTTGTCAAATATTTATATTTATATTTATTTTAGATAAACTTTTCACTTTAACTTTACACATTTCAGATTAAGGACCTGTTTCACAATCATAAAGTAAGTTCTTAAGTTTAGTCACTGACCTGAAAATTTTTTTGTGAAGTTTAGTGCTTACTCGACAGATGATTTGACAGTTGTGATATGAAAAATATGCCAAATCATCTGTCAAGTAAGCACTAAACTTCACAAAAAAAATTTCAGGTCAGTGACTAAACATTCATTATGACTGTGAGACAGTTTAGTCCTTAAATGAAATAGTTCGTACCTAATGTATATTTATAAAGTAGCCTTAAGGGGCTGACATGAGCCCGATAGCGCCTCCAGTCGATTTTATTTTATTTATTTTAAATAAGCCCAATTTCTTAAAAAAGGAATCAGTCAAGGTTTTGTTAATAACGTCTAATATTTATTGAATAACTTTACACAGTTTGAAAAGGCATTCAAACAGTTTTAAATCGCGATTTTGTTAAAAGTGGCCACTGTTGGTTCAAACCCGTTTTTAAACTATTGCACGCATTTTGTAATGTTGTGACGTTATTCAATAAACGTTAGACGTCATTCACTGATTCCTTTTTTAAGAAATTTGGCTTATTTAGAACAAATAAAATAAAATCGATTGGCGGCGCTAGTTGCCTCATGTCAGCCCCTTAATAAGCTGTTTATATATTCAGTGATATTTCCGTCCCTTACCCTGCATGGGGGATAAAAGCTAATGCGGTTGAATGTGTGATGTGATAATTGATAGCACAAAAAATAGTAGACACACTTTTAAAACGCCTTTGAAAATTGAATAGCAATATCTTAATCAAAATGCACAGTCTTTTTTGCTCAACCAAAACTTATTATTAGACAATAGTCAATCGGTAGTTAGAGTAAAAATACCTTAGATATTGATGATGGCAAATTTCACAGTTTTTTTTTATAAGTAAAACTGCATTCGAAGATTTTTGATAAATCTTTTGTCTCAGCCAAGAATCGTCCGCGCTAAAATCCGAAAAAATTGCATCCCTGTACTTTAATGATACCAATTGATAGAGTCAATAATATTTAAGTTGGTTAGTTCTTGTCAGCTAAAAGACGTCATAATGGGTGGTAGGATAAAAGAATTGACGATTTAAAAATGCTTATTATGTGAGCTTATTTGAATAAGGAATTTTTCAATTTCAATTTCAATTAAATATCGTTACTTATTTCTGTTAAGTTTCTTGCGCCAGTTCTTCTTGTCTGTCAAAAAAGTAGGAAAATAATAATATAGACGATTCAGAAGTGCTTAATTATTAAGTTTATTTGAATAAAGAAATACTGGCTCTAAATAACATAGTAAATAAAGAAATTCTGACTTCTAAATAACATAGTATCAAGGGGATACCCAAGAAATGTAAAAAAATAGCTATCATCAATATTTTGAGTACTTGTGAGGACAACTACCCAAAATATTGCCGGCAACCACCGTATTTCTTTTCCACCTTGCTAATTTATTTGGCTCAATCTTGGCACAGTATATAAATAGTTTGATCATGGGCTCAATGACCTTCGTTGCTATGTGTTGCTAAGTAAATCCGTTACCATAGTAACAGTTACTTCAATAAAATTAAAATTGACAATTTGCCACCAACGTTAAATAACAAACATCGCATTTGGATTTTTCATTTCTTAGAATGGTGATTCTTTTGGTGAAGAGAGGTGATGAGAACCAGTTTCTCTATGAAACTGATGTTGATTATGAAGTGAATGATGTGGTGAAGGATATTGTGGCGATCTTTAATGGAAGGCTGAAGGTCACGCGGATCTGCTACGAATTGGAGGAGCTGCAGAAACACGGCACGTTTTGTCCTTTAGAGATGCAGGGATTGAATGAAGATCAGGTAAATAAGAATTGGTAATTAAATAGCTTTTTGCCCCTGATTTCATTCGAGTGAGATTTCGTATTCCTTGAAATGCTAGGAATATTAGTAGTTTATTACGTTGTTTAAGCCCCAATCTATCTTTAGACCCAAAATTCATCGTAATTTTATTATTTCTGCTGTTAAGGTATTTTTAGTATAGTTTAGGAGTTAAAACTGCTTTGTTAGATCTTGTTACTACGTAAATCTGTTTCGCCAAGGAATGTTACTAAATACTTCTACGTAATGAAATAAATCAAATCGCAATTCTTTTTTAAGTAAGTAGGCACTAAACGTGTATCTTTGTTGCCTAAATCTTTGATATTTTTGTTTTGTTTCGTTAGATCAAGGAATTGAAATTGGAAGACCCTTGGGCCCAGAAATGTGCCCCGCCAGGTCACGTGTTCTGTAAAGATGACATGGGCAGAAGATGCGGTCTAGCACCACCTCCTAACCTTCAAGAAGTGCTGAAGAAAGCTGCTGAAACTGCTAAGGAGTTTGTTAGCAAGAAACATGTAAGTGAAGCCATTTGGTTCATAACTCTAGTCAGTCCTCTTTGTGAGTGTAAGATTTTTATTTTTTGACTTTAATGAGGACACCAGCAAAAAAGACTAATGCAAAAAGGTTTTATTCAAAATTTAATTTAAAACAATCATATAATAAAATACAATAAAATTTCAGGTAGACCTACGCAAATGCATGACCCAAAAAGACGTAACCAGAGCTTTGGACGAGCTACGAGGTGCCACCAAGATTGTTTTCCCTGCAGGTCTACCACCTCATGACCCTGTTCGTATGGAGCTAGATAACGTGGAAGACCTGAGTGGGACCCAAGCGTCGCAGGAAGTCATAGATCCTTCCAGAGCTTGTCTATGGGCTTGTGGGAAGAAATTGCTAAGTGGGAATAAACTGTCGGACCATTTGGGTTTGTATTTTTATAAAAAAATAAACTCCCATTAATAAGTGATACCTTAGCCATAGTTATTTGTCGCGGTATCAGATTTAACATTAACATCTAGTCCTTTATATTTTTATTCTGCTTTAATAATTTGAATTAATCAAAATACCTTGAGTCTTATGAAAAATTAGCAAATAGGTAGGTCTCTCTTAAACGCTTTAGGAAATACATATAATTTGTAATAACTAGTTGAAACTAAAAGGTATAAGCTAAAATTAAATGCCCAGTATTCAACGGTATGGAGTTTTTAATAAAATAACATATCAATTCAGACAATGGGAAAATTACAAAAGTTGCTACTTTTTTCAGGTAAAAACAACAAATCCAAAATCAACGTAAAGCTTTGTTCTACCACTGAAGGAGCACCAGGTCGCGAGCCAATAATGACTGAAGACGAGCGCAAGCAGCTGATGCTGCACGCTTACAGAAAGCAAGAGGAGTGGAAAAAGCTGGAACAAGATGATGACGATCACTACCTCGACTCGAAATGGGCTGATGGGCAGAATTTGAAGAGGCAGTTCCATGGACTCAATGACATTTCTTGGAAACCAACGATTAGGAAGTAGAATAACTCATAAGAATTTTATTAGGCTCAAATTCCATTGACGTAGTCAAAGCAAAGCAGAAATGATAATCTGAAATCGTTTATCATGTTAATCTTCACAATAATACATAAAGACTTAAAAATGAAGTAAGTTCGCTTTAATTTGACTCTGTGTTACTGGAATGAGATCCTTTAGCCTTGCCCTAATATACCGTTTTCTCTTAATTTACTTGAATTTCGGCATGCGATAAGTTTCTGAGTCATCGCAAATTATGTTCTGAGACAATGTCATTTGTAATAAAAGTGACCACTTCTAAATCAAGCACTAATTGACAGGAGGTTTTTCGTGATACTTTACAACGCGTTTTTGCAATTGTGGAGGTTTAAAATTACTTAACATTTACTAAAGTAAGTGTCTGAGTACAACTTACTATTAATAGTAAATTTGCTGTCTATTTTGTCAAGAGCTGAAGCAATGCTAATTAATTGTAATTAGCCAAAGCTTTTGACAAATTAGCGTATTCGAATAGTGTAAGACGTTTAGAGGCAACTATAGGAGCTATTAGTAATATATATAATTAATGAATAGATGTTTCATTAGTAGCATAATTGGCATGTCTTTACCGCAGATTCATTATGTCGCAACTGTTCTTGCCTGATGATATAATGTTTAACTATTATGGAACCATCAGCTAAGGGATTGATCATCGTGTAGTTGAACTGTAAGTTTTTTTGTTGATGGAAGTACCTGAACTTATGGACAGGTTTCATTGCTTGTCCGTCCAGATGATAAGTAGTCAAGAGATTTTTACGCCCAGAACTGAGAATCAAAGAGGTGTTTTATATAAATCAGACGCAAAGACGAAACAGCAGAAGAAAATATTTATGAAAATATCTCGATAATTGGAGCATTTACTTAAAAATACATAAATCAGTGAATTTCCCCACATCGTTGGTTACATCGTGTTTTATTCTCCCATTCTTCATAATAATTCACCCGATCCATCAGTTGGAAAACTCAATATTTTCTGTCTAGACTGCTTTATTGGTTTTATTCCAATACAGTTGTTGGCAAATTGCTGGATTTGTCTGTCTGTCCTTTCAGCGTTTATAACAGTTCGTTGAACGGTGGGTATTATTTATATAAGTCTTCAAAAATATACAGTGTAATTTTAAGGTATGTATTTGTTTTGATGATTCTGTTTAAAATTCTAAGCATCAGAATTTTTATTTAGCTAAATATTATAAAGTAAATCATACTGTGGTTTATATATTTGTGAATTTTATAGTAGTTTTGACTCTTGTCCCAGTTAACAAACACCGAGTGAAAATGTTGTTTAATTTTTAAACAGCATTTAAGTTGGAAATAACGATGTTGCACCAACTTTAATATTAATTGGAAAACTAAACGTCCGTATCTCGGTTAGTTCTGTGATAATTACAGTTTCTTTTTTGTTCATAAAACGGAGCGAAAAACTTTAATTTTCTGGATCGTTGGAATGAATTGGCGACTTCTATTATTTAAATTACTGGGCTGGCTTTTTAAATATTCCTTATCGAATTTTTTAATTAAATTATTTCTGAAGATCTGAAATGAAATATTTATTACTTATCGATTGATATAATCGATGTTCTATTGCTTCTATCTTATTGAGCAGAACAGGGTGCTTTTTTTCTTTTCTTATCATCTTTTAGTACAAATTGTTTTTTATAGATATCTCTATGTATATCTTATTTATCCGATTTAGATTTGGTACCAGTTGGTATGGTTTTCAAAAGTAGGCCTAATAAGGATTTATACCCATCTAATCGTTTAACGGCTCAAATAGTCCATTCCAATTCATTGCCTTACCCGAAAGTAATTGTGATGCCATCCCGAATCTCTTACTGGCTCTACGTGGCCCGTTTGCTTCATTCAAATCGATATTCCACAATGAAGGTTTCGGACAAATGACCGTTCAGAATCGATTACGGTAGCCCGATATTAATCGATGTGGAATCGCATTAAGCCTGTCGATAACACCTTTGGCTGACGAGGTAAATGCTACTTAGTGGCGGCATGTGACAATTTCGTCACACTCGTCTGAATTAGAAACATTTATAAGGATTTAGTCTTTGAGGTTTGAGATCGAGGAGCTCGGTGGCGCAGTGGTTTAGTGCCTGGCCCTACTATTGCGGAGGTTAAGCAACTTTCGCAAGGGTCGGTCATGGGATGGGTGACCAGCATTTATTATCTCAAGTTTCTCCGTGCTTCGGATAGCACGTTAAGCCGTTTGTCCCGGCTGCATTTTTGTCGTTAACACCCACCTTCCGCATCGGGCCCGCGTGGTGGGTTATGACCCATCCTCCTTATCCACCCATAAGGAAGGCCTGTGCACTATTTTACAAAATAATCAGTCTCACTATTCTGAATTGAATTACGAAACGACAAATGGCATAAACAGTACATATACCAAATAATATAGTAGGAAAAATACGACTCGCACCAGATCATGTTCTCGGACGGGAACCCGCGACCTTTGGATATCCGGTCCAATGCTCTGACCGCTGAGCTACCGAGTCACTAGTGGGAACGTCGAATTTCTCCTAGTATATCAACTCTTACGCTGCAAGCCAGCGCCATCTCACCATTGTACAAGGAATTGTCTCGACATCAACTGAAAAGGTATTCAGATACTTTTAAACAATTGATTAAGATGAGAAAGCTATATAATTTCCATCCGAGAACATGATCTGGTGCGAGTCGTATTTTTTTTAGTTTATTATTTGGTATTATATAACATAGCATTGTGAATGCTTAAATCTCAAAATTTAAAAACAGTACATATATTTTAGAATTGTATTATAATGGCAAACATTTTTTTTCTCAAATATTTATTTTATCCTGTTTTTAAGTATTTGTTGTTATAGCAGCAATATAAATACATCATTGAGTCCCTACGTTTGGGGTACGGAACCTGAAAAAAACACTAGGTATAACGAAATTATCACAGAAAACAAAACAAAGATCAAACAAATAAATAACAAAAGTTTACTTGTATACAAAAACCTAATACGGTAGAAAGCTTCCCTGCAATTTATATTTATTGACAGTATGAAATAATAATTCGCCGGCGCAGAAGTTTCCCGTTCCATTTAAGATAGTGGCAGTGAATTTGGTCCACAGAATAATTATATCACAGTAAGTACGGCTACGTGATAGGGAGGACGTGCCAAGAAGTCGTGCTGCGTTTAGTTGGGCGAGTGAGTGGCGTGATTGGCTACTTAACTCGTGAAACACGACAAAACGTATGGTAATTAACGGACGGGCGAGCCTCCAAACCAGTACCTATGGTATTTAAACCTGTTCCCAGCATCGCAGAGTGCCTTCGTGAAGAATCGCTGCAGTCGTGCCACATCATTTTTGTTCAGACAGAAGGGTCCATATTTCATATTTCTTTATTCATTTATCCATACAATTACCTTTTAAAAATCCCACCCCACCGATCCACTATGCAGATCTCCAGAATGATAATTAACGGACGGGCGAGCCTCCAAACCAGTACAGCAGCGAAGGGTCCATAAATCCCACCCCACCGATCCACTATGCAGATCTCCAGATTGATAATTAACGGACGGGCGAGCCTCCAAACCAGTACAGCAGCGAAGGGTCCATATTTTTTTTTAAATCCCACCCCACCGATCCACTATTTCAGATCATAACATTTTTGTAGATCGGATTACCTTCGCCATAATTTCACCTTTCACCCCTCGCTACTGCACAGTATTTGTATATTAGTTTTAAAAAACTAATATACTTACAGGGTTTATTTGTAAAACACCGACAACCTCGCAGGAGTAGCTATTACTAATATCATAAACAACAACATTTTTTCTACGACTTTTCCGAAAATAGATAAAAAAGTCGACTTTGGGGAGCACGACAGCTGACCGTGTTTTGTATGAAAAGTATTTTTGTATGAAAATCGTTAACCAAATGTTGTTGTTTATGATGTTAGTAATCTAATCCTGCAAGGTTGTGCGTTTTACAAATAACCCTGTATTTACGTGGTTCAGGATTCGCAAACTAGATTCTACAGATAAAACATGATAGCAGCCAATTAAACAAAACAAAAAAAAATAATAGAAGCACTGTCTAATACCAAATAATATACTAGAAAAAATACGACTCGCGCCAGATCATGTTCTCGGACGGGAATCGAACCCGCGACCTTTTGGATATCCGGTCCGATGCTCTGACCGCTACCGAGTCACTAGTGGGAACGTCGAATTTCTCCTAGTATACCAACTCTTACGCTGCAAGCCAGCGCCATCTCACCACTGTACAAGGAATTACCTCGACATCAATTCACTGTCTATCAGATTAATCATTTTGTGAAGGTTCCTCTGTATGATAAATGCTAACGAATACAATGAATGAAAAGTTTTTACACCTTCCTGCCGCTATTATTTGGATTTAGTTGACTGCACGCTTAGCTCTTTACAATAAAATTTGAACCACCTCTGTGGTCTAGTGGTTCGCCCACCCGTGTAAGACGCAGGGGTCCCGGGTTCGATTCCCAGGAGGGAGGTACATTTGTACTCGGTTTGGTTGATGGTAGGGCTTATTTCAAGTCCGCCTGGCTATATACCACCATCTTACCTAAGTCTGACGCCTTAACAACAATTTAAAAGTGTTCTGGCAGTTAGAGGTAAGATAACCAGTTCCTCAGTGGTGAGGATTCCGGGTGTAGTGCGCTTCCACCTTCGGCCTTATCCTCACTTAAAATCAGGTGAGGTGAAGGCCAAGCGCTAACCCGTTGTGAATAATAAAATCTATTTACTTTGAACTTATAAAATTGATGTTTAAAACCCCGTTTCCTCGTGGTCATACTAGTTTGTCATACCAGTATGACCACGAGGATATACATGTCCTCGTGGTCATACTGTAACGCCATATTATACGAAATAGGTTTTTTCATCCTCCTGTAGATATATATACATTTTTGCGTTGTGACTGAATAATTTTACAGAATAGCTAGAGAAGCAAATTAGTTGGAGTTTGCCTACTTGACAGCAAACAAAGAAATATTTTAAAATATTGATTCAAAATTTAAATCCCTCCCGACCCGTCCACCCACTGGACTTTCCCACTGGTGGGTGAACGGGTAATTCACGATTACCCCTCTACCCACTACGCTAATGTAGACCGAGTTGAGTACGTCTAGTAATCGACTAATTTATAAATTCTATTATTTATTATTATTATTCAGTTCAAACATTTGTATTGCATGATAATGCACTATTCATTCATGTGATAAACCACCTTATTTTTGTTTGCTTTGGCCAGTGATATTAATAGAAAGATTTTTTGCAAAATAATTTCAAAGTCCCGACTCTCAATAAGCATTTTTATTTTATAAAGAAGGAGAATTTGTTAGTTTTTTTGTGGGTAAATAGTACCAGGGTCACATAAATCTAGAGAAGGAACCTCTATACACGTATTTATAAAATAATCATGCATTATCATTCAAAATAAATGTTTGTATCGAATAATAATAATTCAATAATTAATCGAATTTATAAATTTAAAAATAATGGGCGGGCGACTCGCACTTGTCCGGTTTTGTTTTTTTTCTTAATTAAATACAAAGTTCTGTCTAATTCCTTCTAGCTCTTTATATTTATTTTTCATAGTCCGGCATTTGTTTTCCTAACAGGATGTGCAAAAACGATAGTATGACCAAGAGGACATGTATATCCTCGTGGTCATACTGGTATGACAAACTAGTATGACCACGAGGAAACGGGGGTTTAAAAAGTCCCTGCCAGTTACAAGTGCATTAAACGGGGCACAATCTCGGCTATTGTCGGCACGTGCGGACCGCTGACTGCAGATTTTCCCCTTTTATAAGATATTGATAATTTTGCTTGACCCCGATTTCCGATTAGATTAGTATCTTAAATAACTTCTCGGTGTAACGAAATAAGTGAAAGGGATATTTTAGCGAAATCGCCTTGGATGTAAAGGATTATAGGCAAGGCAAATACTTGATAACTTTTTATAGTAATGCCCTGTTATACAAACTGACGTAAAATGAAAAAAAAGTGATATCCCCGGTTGCTCCCAAGATTTTTTTTTGGGACTTGTACATTTTGGTAAACATTATAGTAACACCAAATAATATACTAGAAAAAATACGACTCGCACCAGATCATGTTCTCGGACGGGAATCGAACCCTAATAATTGATGTCGAGGTAATTCCTTGTACATTGGTGATATGGCGCTGGCTTGCAGCGTAAGAGTTGATATACTAGAAGAAATTCGACGTTCCCACTAGTGACTCGGTAGCTCAGCGGTCAGAGCATTGGACCGGATATCCAAAGGTCGCGGGTGCGATTCCCGTCCGAGAACATGATCTGGTGCGAGTCGTATTTTTTGTAGTACATTATTTGGTATTATATAAAAATAGCATTGTGAATGCTAAAATATCAAAATTTAAAAAATTATAGTAACAATTAAATTGCACAACCTATAATAATCGCTTTCTTAGCTCAAGAACTGAATGTTTTTTTACCGTCTTTGTTATAAAATTGAAACCTTTACTTCCGACTAAGCAAAATAATAATTTCATGTAGCATTTAGACTAAGGTTATTAGGTTTATTTGAAAATCATAATCTTTTGATAGATCTATGGAAAAATCCGTAGCTAGATAGTCCAATTGAGTTCGAAAGGAGATCAACCGAAATACGACTGGAGCCGGACTGGAGCTGGACCGGAGCTGGACCGGAGCTGGACCGAAGTTCAACCGAAACACCGCGCTGGCCCCCTTACATTAAAAACCCAGTTTCCATAATAGCAAATACGTGTGAAAAACTAAACCTGTATAACGTGGTCCGGTTGAACTCAGCCCCCTGATTATGTAACTTTGTTGCAATCAACTCTGACAGAAATCGCAGTTACATTGCTGCTTTAGTAAGAACCAATGTGACAACTATCTTACTTAAAGCAGCAATGTAACTGCGGTTTCAATCGAGAATTGTTTAACAATAGAGTTACGTAATCAGCCCCCCGGTCCAGTTTCGGTATCCAACTCCGGTGCCCTGTACACGGTCGCAAACTCTGCTCTTTTCTTTTTGAGCTACAGAACTCTAAAAATGTTGAACCACCAATTCATCAGATAAACGTCAAAGCCTTAAATCCCCGTACTAAGCCATTCATTATTACCTTGCAACAGCGATCGCTCATTCGGAAATTACGTATGCCACTGATAATATTCTAAGTATTTTTAAACCACACTTTCGTCCTCGCATCAATATTCATTTGGTGTCAGCAACGTAGATTTATTAGCTACAGATACATTATGGTTCAAAAGATACAGTATAACAATTGAATTTATGGATAATTTCTCCTGTCTCCTTAACCCTTCAACGCCGGCCCGGACGCCTGCGTCCAGCTATAAAATCACTAATTGCCGCTGTGTCTCGCGCTTCTGCTTCCGGACTCATGCGTCCGCCCGGAAAATCGGGAAATGAAGATTATTATTATCGCGTAGAACTAAACAATGAAGATGTTTTAGTATTAATTTGTTAGTATTTAAATATGGCCAACATATTCATAATTAGGACATAATTTACTGATTGAAAAAATTGTAATATAGTATAAATCCGGCCTCATGCGTCCGCCCGGAAAAAAGGGAAATACAGATTATTATTATCGCATAGAACTAAACAATGAAGATGTTTTAGTCTTCAATTGTTAGTATTTGAATATGGCCAACATATTCATAATTTTTGGTTCTGTTTGCTCCTATTCATAGTCGTTAACATAAATTGGAAAACCTTTATAAAAGTCTCCTGCGCGCCCGGCGCGGAAGAGTTAAATATGGCGTCAACTGATCCTTTCAGAAACAAAAAATAAAAGAAATGGTTAAGTAGTACATGTCAATTGAGTTTACATGTTTTTTTAATATTTCCTGATGTCTGATTCTGTGCTTACTCTAATAATACCAGGACCCTATTTAATAACGTGACAATTTGTCAATAGTCATGACAATTATTGGTTTACGTTGTTACGTAAACGCAAGTAGTTTGTACATGGTTTGTACTATTTTCAAATTGGTAGACGCAATCAATATAAAATTGTCATGACACGTGACAACTTGTCACGTGGAAGTCAATTAATTTTAAATTTAATTAAATTTAAATGTTTTGTGATAATCAAGAACACGCCAAACAAATGAAGTCTTAATTTAATATTAGATTGATAATAATGTAATGGTTTTACTGACTATTTATATACTGTGGTACTACGGCAGGTGGTTTTTATATGTTCCGAGCTTTTGTAATCTACACTGGGATTGACGGATCGGTAAATGGATGATGGCTTGTAATTTAGGCAAATATTGTTCATTTTTGTAGATGTTATTATTATTGACGGCATCATTTTTATTAACATGTTTAAAGCCATTAAACGAAATGAAATTATTCTTTATATAATACTAAATAATATACTAGACAAAATACGACTCGCACCAGATCATGTTCTCGGACGGGAATCGAACCCACGACCTTTGGAATCCGGTCCCATTCAATTTCTTTTTCAATTCAATTCAATTTTATTTCGGAATCATCCATAGTTGTTAGTAACATAGGTACTTAATTCTAGTATTAGTATACATTAAAAAATACACGAAAATACACAAAAATGCTCTGACCGCTGAGCTTCCGAGCCACTAGTGAGAAAGTCGAATTTCTTCTAGTATATCAACTCTTACGCTGCAAGCCAGCGCCATCTCACCAATGTAGAAGGAATTACCTCGACATTAATTATTATATTATTTAGTATTATATAAAAATAGCATTGTGAATGCTTAAATCTCAAAATTAAAAAAAAAAAATCTTTATTCAAATAAGCTCACATAATAAGCATTTTTAAATCGTCAATTATTCTACCCTACCACCCATTATGACGTCTTTTAGCTGACAAGCTGACAAAAAATATAGTTTTGGAATGTGCTCATTAAAATTTTTCATTTGATGCCCATATTGTAATAATTGAAAAAAAAATGCCAGTGTCATTTGGGTTGATGTAAGAATTCTAACGATGCATCCAAATCCGTAAAGGCATTTAGAAGGGTGGAATAAAGAAACTCACAAACCCTGAACACATTACACTCTCTGTTTTTTGGGCACTCGTGTAATAATAATTTTGAACCGAGCAACTCGGTCCAGTATATTCACTTATTTGTACTTTTTTCGTATAAATACCTAACTACGATTTTTTTTTATATATATTTGTAAAAAGGTTTTGGTTCATACTACCTATATTACGTCCCAGCAAAGTTTCATCGACTAAGGATTTATTTCATGTTATATTAAAAATCTTATACTATAAATCGGTTCATCTCCTACACTAGCTGTCCAAGTGGTAAAAATATTTTTAAAGCTTCTAAGCTTAACGTAATCAAAAGGTTATACTTATGACCATTTTATGTTGCACATTAGAATAGAATAGAATAGAATATATTTAAGTTAGTCTTAACGTGCTCAGGGTCTGCTTTAAATCAAAACCTATGTGGTAAGTATTTCCTAGAATAATGAAAGACAGGAGTCAAAATCTCACAGCATAAGTAAACGAAGTTCTGTCTAATTCCTTCTAGCTCTATGATATTTATTTTTCATAGCCCGGCATTTGTTTTCCTAACAGGATGTGCAAAAATGATAGTATGACCAAGAGGAAATGTATATCCTCGTGGTCATACTGGTATGACAAACTAATATGACCACGAGAAAACGGGAAAAAAGTGACAGTGACGATAATACATAAGTGATAATTAGGTGAGTAATGTGTGTTCCACAAAAAAAGAAAGTGCAGAATCTCAGACCGCAAGGCAGACTCGTACTTGACTATGCTATTTTATGGTATCTTATTTCTTAACGTGAGAAAACATACAAACACAACATATACTATCTCGGTAGTGTATCCTTACTAATATTATAAATGCGAAAGTCAGTTTGTTTGTTTGTAACGCCTTCACGTCTTAACTACTGAACCGATCATCATGAAATTTTGCATACACATTGTCACGGGTACCTTAGGGTATCTTTCATCCCGAATAAAATATTTTTTCCCGAGGGATAGCAAAAAATCTTTCCACGCAGACGAAGTCGCGGGCGGTCCGAATTTTTAATATTTCCAGGAAAAAGGGGAAACAATATAAGCCCTCAAAACAAAGAAACAACACCAATCCAGCAAAATGGATTGAAACAGGATTTCCGCGCATCCATATCAAGTTTATACGCACGTATTGGTCAAAACCGCAAGAACGAGGTCGCCCCAACCCTTATCAATCGTTTGAAAACCAGTAAAGTGTCCATCACAAATGGTCGCAGTTTCAAATTATAATGCTGTGGACACAGTAGCTCGCTTATCTGGATTCGAGGATCCGTTACAAAAATAAAATAAAAAATTATGACACAAGATTAAAATTAGTGCTCCCAAATTATGTAAAGTGTCCTTCACAAATGGTCGCAGTTTCAAATTATAATGCTGTGGACACAGTAGCTCGCTTATTTAGATTCGGGTATCCGTTACAAATATATCAAAAAGATCAAAAATATTATTATGACACAGGATTTTAAATAAGTGCACCCAAATTATGTAAAGTGTCCATCACAAATGGTTGCAGTTTCAAATTATAATGCTGTGGACACAGTAGCTCGCTTATCTGGATTCGAGGCTTCGTTACAAAAATATCAAAAAGATTAAAATAATAATTATGAAACACAATAATTTAAAATAAGTGCACCCAAATGTAAAGTGTCCATCACAAATGGTCGCAGATATGCTGTGGACACAGTAGCTCGCTTATCTGGATTCGGGTATCTGTTACAAAAATATCAATAAAATAATTTAAAATAGTGCACCCAAATCATGTAGTACAAAAGATGTTTAAATAAGAAATTCACAGTAAGTTGCTTTCTAGAACTAAAACTATGATCAATTGGTAATTGATTAGATCTTACCGAATTTTAGAAGTAGTTTTAACTGTCTCTCTTTGTTGCTGACTGTACTATCCCTTACCAAAATGATGTGATCGCAGACGATTGGGTGGTCGTCGCAATATCCGTTGCTGTCCGCAAATAACGAGCGCTATAAATATTGTATAGATACACAGCAATCTACTAGAGACAGACAAAGGTGACGTTTAAGTGTTATGTGTAGCGTTGGAAATTGGATGCGGTGTTGGGATAGAATGGAATTGTACATGATTTTAATTTGTTACCCAAAATTGAACCATTCCTATTATAAAAGATCCTCAGTGTAGAAAACGTGTTTTGAAGAATTTAATGATGCAGCGTAAGAGTTGATATACTAGGAGAAATTCGACGTTCCCACTAGTGACTCGGTAGCTCAGCGGTCAGAGCATTGGACCGGATATCCAAAGGTCGCGGGTTCGGTTCCCGTCCGAGAACATGATCTGGTGCGAGTCGTATTTTTTCTAGTATATTATTTGGTATTATATGAATTTAATGAAATTATTATTTATCCTCAGACAAGATTACTCAATAGACACAGCAGCGAGAACAAAATTTTTATAAATCCTAAATTCCTTACAAATTAAAAAACAACAATTTTTTCTAATATTATTTATCTTAATATAAAAATAGCATTGTGAATGCGAAAAATCTAATTTTAATAATTATATAGCTGTTTCATCTTTATCGATTGTCAAAACATCTGAAAAGATGTTTCTTTCGAATGGGGGTATTTCCTCACATTGATGAAATTGCGCTGGCTTGCAGCGAAGAAGTTAAAAGTACTAGAAAATTTCGCCGCTCCCACTAGCGACTCGGTAGCATAATTGGTCAGTGCATTGGGCCGGAATCCCAAGGGTGCGGGTTCGAGTCCCGTCTGAGGTGCTACGGGTGAGTCGATTTTTTCTAGTATTTTTTCTAATATTATTTATCTTAATAAAAAACAACAGTTTGTTGTATTAAAATGTGTAAGACAAGTGATTCTTTTTGTTGGACTAAACATAAAGGAAAATATACACGCACACATACACTTACACACGCATATACACACCCAAACATAGGTACACTTTCTAGGCTTCCAGCTCACAAGATTTATGTATGGATATAACAGATATAAAAGATAATTGTTATTTAAATGTACCCGTGGGGTGGGGATCTGGTGATTTGTATTACAGGTTATTCCCATTTTAAACACCAGGATGCCTACCATCAACTTTTATAAAGCGATTGCATTTCAGTTTAGGTTCCCAAACTAGGGCCGTACCGGCTAACGCATCGAACTTCTGAAAGTCTGCCGGGCTTCAAATCAAAACAGATAAATCGAGCCCCAATCGGGCCAAAATAGCGAACCCCAATTCATGATGTCACACGAACATCGATATCTTCTAAATAACGTCAGCGAATAGTACAATACGAAACTCCTTACTTCGATTTATCTGTTTTAAGTTGAAGCTCGGCAGACCCGCCGAAGTTCGAAAAGTTGGCGCCGGTGTCCTCGGCAAAAAAACCTTTATTTTCTCCAATATAGAGTCTATTCTTGTACGAACAAATAATGAATGACTTACGGCTTAGCGATTCAGTTTAGGTTATGAAGTTGAGTCGCTGTCTTCTGACACCGCTGTCACATAGTGATGCAGTTTATTTTAGGACCTAAACTGGATCGCAATAAGAGATCGTAGTAAGCCTCCTTTACAAACTGATGTATCATGAGAAATAAATTTTCTTATTATTAAAACAAGTTTGTTTATTTGTGACGCTTTCACGTTTTTTGTTACTATTTTTACCTCTCTCTTTGGAACCTAGATGGCTGACATTTACACACATAAGCTTATATTATGCAGAATACTGTATTATTATCCAGTTCAGTTGATTCATGAATTTTTATGTCTGTCCCTTTTGCGTACAAATGCTACGTGTCGCAGTCATATGAGAAGAAAAAGATTTTCTGATTTTTATTTTACCTTTAAGATGTCGCCATCCCCGGAGAACAAAACGAAATCCGCCATTATCACAGTTTCAGTGTTGTCATATTGTCGTGAACTTTCCTTAGGAATTTCATAATAATGACAATGGACAAAACGACAAAAAAAAATGTCAATAAAAAAAACGTTTCTAGATTTCCCCCTCAGGAGTGCTAGTTTTAGAATTTTTAAAGCAATATTTATGGAGAAATTAAGTGAAATACAAAAAACCCTTAGTGACGTCACAGCTCGGCACGACAAAATCATACACCTTTGCTTACGTTGTAGGCCACATAAAAAAATAGGTCACTCAAAATGTCCCATTGTTTGACAGTAACAGCGTTTTCCACGTGTTTTCTGAATGTTCGTTATATCTTAGGCACTCTGTGGCAATGACATCACTACATAGAGCCTCAGAGCTTCGTCACTTCCGGCAAAATGTTTAATCTTTTAAAACATTTTTATTTTACTAAAAATATATATTTAACAAAAACTAAAATATATGGGGTCATCTCTTTTTTAATTCTCTCTTTGAAAAGTAAATAAAAAGGGCATGTTATTTTTTGTCGTATTGTCCATTGATTACTACCCAAAAATGCTATTTTACTATAGTGTAGCACAGTACGTGTACAATAATTTACATTGTATGCATACTGTTATTTTCTGTGTTATAGAATAAATACCTATATTAATATTCGGGGGAAAAGCATTCCCTGAAAGTATAATTCCTATCTAAAAATATCTTCATGTTTGAAATGTTTTCCATGTAAAAGCATTCAAGCCTAAATAATAAACACCAACAGGGCGGGCGGAAGATTTCCCACACGTTTCCGATCCGATCGATTCTTCCGTATTTAATATGCAGATAAGTGTTCGTACACACTTAGCGTTTTATCAGCGACTTAAAGCTGAATACATGACATAATTTCGTACCGTAACTTGGTTGATAAATTTCTCTGTTTTGTTAATAAACACAATGTGCCTGTCTGTACTTAATCTTAAATAAATTCCTACCTATACACATAAAAAAGTCTACATACTAATTTTATTACTAACCCAGCGAGCGCAAAGCGCGAACGACGCGTGTCTTATTCAGCTTGGGCAAAAATGCTTTCGTATTAATTATATATTTATAATTATGGGGCAATAAACATTAGACGTCATTCACAAGACCTTGACTGATTCCTTTTTCAAGAAATTGGGCTTATTTAGAATAAATAAAATAAAATCTACTGGCGGCGCTATTTGGCTCATGTCAGCCCCTTAAATCGACACAGTGTAGCATTCATATATTATCTGTGTCAATTTTGTTCAATTTTTTTTTTTACTTTTTCATGGATTTCAATTATGGAATGGCTGAGAAGCTTTACAACAACGTGAAAAACGCCTTATATGACACCATCAAAATGTTTTCTACTTGAGGAAAAGACTTGTCCATACAAAAGAGGTCAAACAATAACAAAAACAAAACTCTCTCAGTTGACAAAGTTTTTCTTAAGGAGGTACCTACTCTAAGTTGGAAACAAAAGATTAGGAGAGACCTATAAGTTGTTGTGTGTTATATACAAGGTGTTACAAAAATACCCCTAATGCCGAATATGGTTTATAGGGACCATCAAACTGATCAACTTTTACTATGGAACCAACTCTGAAATCGCGAAAAAAAATCAGCTGTTTCATACAAATATTAAAATCGAAAATATCAAAATGTATGAAACAGCTGATTTTTTTTCGCTATTTCAGAGTTAGTCCCATAGTAAAAGTTGATTAGTTTGATGGTCCCTATATATCATATTCGGCATTAGGGGTATTTTGGTAACACCTTGTATATTACTTAGGCAAAAGGATGTACCTACCTTTTTCTAGTTTTTAGTACATAATGGTTATAATAATGTTAGGTCATTATAAGTAGCTATAAGAATAATAATAATAAATAAATGGACAATTTCACACAGCTCCATCTAGCCCCAAACTAAGCAAAGCTTGTAATATGGGTGCTAGACAACTGATATATACTACTTATATATTTTTTAAATATATACTTGTTCTACATAGTAACACCCAGACCCGTCACAGAAATAAAAATTCATCATTTCAATTTCTGCACGGCCGGGAATCGAACCCCGGACCTCTGCGTGGTACACCTGCATGTTGACCACTGCACCACTCAGGTAAACTGACGACTTGGCTACACTATACACTAACAAGCTTATGAGTACCTAAAAGTTTTTGATTATTTATTATGATTAGTGAACTGAAAACCCCAAACTGCCTTTCTATTGCCTAATTTCAAAATCTATAGCAATCGCTTTCAGGATGAAACCCATTGATGCTTCTTTTTCGCACAAATAAAAACTTACCAAAGAAATGCAGCAACGTGTCGGATCCAACTGTCAAATGAAAGCGATTGCGATAGATTTTTAAATTAGACAATTAGCCCCCTGGTTTCGTGGAAATGGAACCGGTTTCATTTGAACAGTTCAATGATTTGATATGTCGGGGAATCAGATTCCCCAAATTAGCAGAATGCGAGTGCGACGGGCGAGTGCGGGAAGTCAGTTCCGATCGGCTACCACTGCGCGCAGACGCATAAAGTTATCACTTTTATTCTTTAGTGCATCTAAAGAAAGTGTAATGGTAACTAAGATAGTTTAGTAATTAAATTGTGTCCTTTAAAGTGATCGTTTTAATTAATTCTCGAGGAACCCACATATAAAAATGACTGAACCCCACATGTCCCCCAGAATTATTCTGCGACAGATATATATTTTTTGACCACCACCATTTCATTAAAACTGACAAAAAAAAGCTCCGAATAACATATTCTTTTGAAAGAATATTGTTTGCTGAACAATCCGATGACTGGTTTTTCATTTTATATCGTGCTCAGATTTGATTGAATGTAAACATAGCGTGGAATTAAAATTTATTGAACCGTATTGGGTTCTAGTTCGTGCGTGTGTGCTTAACTTCATTTTTATGCCAATTGTTGAGGCAGCATCTCTTCACCATATATTCAGCGAAAAGGGAAGTACTTCCGCCGAGCTAGGTGTCTGTGCTCGGGTACCGCGGTTCAGCTGTTCGATGTTGGAATTTGTATTTCTGCGAAGTGCTTAGAAAACTTCGATATCGTGAGCCAGGTCTCCATACATTTTGCCTTGATGTTAGCTTGACGTAGTGCGAGGTCACATCTGCGTAATGTTTACATATTGCACATTTCGCTGATCCTGCATTTCTTCGTCATTCGTCGATTTGCTTATGTAGCGGTATGATTGCGCTGCTACACCAAATCATATTTGTCACAGTAAAACACAAGAAGGTATTATCTTCTATTCATCAGTTATTTAGTTTTTTAACATACTATAAATTGTTAAAAAACTAAATAACTGATGAATCTTATTTACTTAATTCTTTGATTAAATAACAATGTAGAGTCTTGCTTACTGCTAAGAGCCAAGCTACTCGCTTAGTGACTAATCATAATTTCATTTTGCGCAGGCCCATCTTTCCCACCGGGCACTCTGGGCACGTGCCCTAGGCCCCGCGATCGGTAGGGGCCCCTAGTTCCTGCCATATCGCTAAACGATAGTGGATGCTTATTACCAAACAATATATAAAACATATTTAGGAATTTCGAAAACTTAAACAATAATTACTATACTACTAGCTTTTGCATGCGCATAGCTATCCTACTCTTGCCCAACTATCAGGCTTTCTGATCTGATTTCAGCATGTTTAGATAAATTCGATTCGAGATCATAGGGGCCCCCAAATGTGCCCAGGGCCTCAAATAGGTTAAAGACGGCCTTGATTTTGCATACTATCGCAGTCGGCTACACTGTAAGCAACGCAACTATACCATTTCTTTGGTCTTGTACTGGCGATAATATAAATTCGTGAAGTATAATTAATATTATCGACAAATACACTCACATGTTGGGGTCCATCCCCTCTACTTTTGGAATGACCGCTATTTTTTATTTTGTTTTTATTTTAGATGCCCCTGCCATAAAATATTGATTTCTCCAGATCTAAAAGTCCTAAACATATAAAAAAGTACTATTTGAATGGCAATAATACCCTATATCAAGTAAAAAAAAATGTGTAAACTTTCAACTTAAATATGTCATAAAAAATTACTAAAGTAAATTTGTGTGTTTACACCTCAAAAATAGGATATTGATTTACAATATTTTTGTATGTGTACTTTTATATTATAGCTAGTACAAAAGGCATTGTAGGTCATACAAGTAGGTCAGTTGTTGTCACCACGCAAGTCGCGTAGCGAATCTGCTTGGCACGTATAGTGTGGCCTTAGCTTTACTAAATACAAGGTGTTACAAAAATACCCCTAATGCCGAATATGGTATATAGGGACCATCAAACTGATCAACTTTTACTATGGGACCAACTCTGAAATCGCGAAAAAAAAATCTGCTGTTTCATACAAAAATTAAAATCGAAAACATCAAAATGTATGAAACAGCTGATTTTTTTTTCGCGTAGCTTTCAAAAGGACTACGTAACCTTTTTACAAAAAGTTACCTTAAAAAATACAGTATTTTCAGGATTACTCGAAAACTACTGAACCGATTTAAAATTTTCAAAAAATGCGACCAACTTGCGAACTAACCTGTAAAAGTGGCGTTTGAATCATGTCAACCGGTTCAGCCGTTTCTGAGTAATCAGTGGACATACATAAAAAAAAAAAAAACAGACGAACATAGAACCTCCTCCTTTTTTGAAGTCGGTTAAAAAGAATTGCACTAAAATCTTTATATTCTTTATCTTTATTAGATTTTAGAAAACATAGGCTGAGTTATATGTATTATCTTGATTTAACCATAACTTTTTTTACTCGACATTGGCAAATGTACGAATCGTACGAGCCAATAAAAAAAACATCACTTTGACAGACAAAAACTTATCTGACTCGGTGATAGCGTCGCTGTTTTTTTGGCGCCATTTTGTCGAGTTCGGTTTGGTGTCTATTTTAATTTTTTCAAATTGATTCATAGTGGATATTGTGTCTTAAAATTGGTGCAGTTATATGGTACAAGTGTCTACGCAACTGAACAATATGTGGAATAATTGAAATAGGCGCGATCTTGGTTGTGTGAAGCTGAGACTTTTATTGAAGTGGTGGCTTCCTCGGCAGAACTAACCGAGTAAACTGTCTTGATATACTTGGTGCCAAATGCTCCAAGCAGCATTGGAATGCGATGCACCCGCATTCTAATGAAAAATTAAACAATATCAACCACTGAACTATTTAACACTTGACACCGGCAAAAATTACTTCCAAGAGGAAAGTAGATTGCCATAACAAAAAAAGAAGAAGAAGATAGCGTCGCTGTCATCTATATGTCGCTAATAACACTTAGTTCCAGTTTTGGCCACCGGCTCAGATAAGTTTGTTTCATGTACTGCTATAGTGAATATTAAGGGCGCGTAGTATGCACACTAGCGCCGCCATTAAAAAAAAAACATAGTGCTTAAATAAAGACGAAATTGTGAATTATCTCTCTGTAGTGCACTCCGTTAAAGCTTTGTGGTTCTTTTTATCGCTTAAACAATATTTTCTAGCCTGTCGTCTAGTAAAGGCCCCTATTTACCCCATGTGGCGCCCTCATTTTAATTAAATTTATTGCTCGCTAAGTACATAATGTTTTTAGCACTTTTGCGGACTACTACTACAACGAACAAAATTTTACTAAGGTTATTGTTTGTAAATAAACTATAGAACCTTAGCTTCAATCTGTACATGTGAATTTTCGATACATTATGTACTTAGCGAGCAATAAATTTAATTAAAATGTGGGCGCCACTTGAGGTATAAAGGAGCTTTAAATGGAGTTTTATTGTTAAAAGTGGCCACTTATCGCAAAAAATCTCCATTAAACTAAACGACAGTATATATAGATAATTCCTATCAGAAACACACTCGAAAACTCAGTTGTTATGCAATTAGGGTTGCCAGGTGTCCGGATTTAGCCGGACATGTTTGGCTTTTTGACCTCTTGTCCGGCCAAATTTGACTGCGTCCGGCCTGTCCAGCTTTTGTTAAGCTTTTTGTGTGCCGCGCGAGTCGCAAGTAATGCCACGACACGACTACCCCGCTGACTGACCGCTGTTTGCAAGCAACATTGTCCGACTTTTAGGGTAAAATGTCCGGCCAAATTAAACACCGAGTCCGGCTTTTGTGTTTTTAGATCTGGCAACCCTATATGCAATCCTTTCATCCAATTCACGTTACGCACGATCTAGTAATTTAACTTGCAGACAAATCCGAAGGGTTATTTGCATCTTTTTGACAAAAAGGGGAACATTTTAAGTGCTTCGTCAATGAACCGTGTTTTCTTTGAAAATTTTGATGGAGCATTTCTGCTTTGAAAAGCACAGTTGTCTCTTTTTTAATAATTGGGTTTGTTACGGATTATTTTATTGTTGTAGCGAGTTTTTAGTCCATGTCGAAATATAATGAATCAAGATAAATAATATTAGAAAAAATCGACTCACCCGTAGCACCTCAGACGGGACTCGAACCCGCACCCTTGGGATTCCGGCCCAATGCACTGACCAATTATGCTACCGAGTCGCTAGTGGGAGCGGCAAAATTTTCTAGAACTTTTAACTTCTTCGCTGCAAGCCAGCGCAATTTCATCAATGTGAGGAAATACCCCTACATTCGAAAGAAACATCTTTCCAGATGTTTTGACAATCGATCGAAAAATCTAAATTTAATAATTCCCGCTTAAGTTTAGTAAAGCCAGAAATATAACACGAAAAATTCATGCTTCAAAAAGGGTGCGGGTTCGAGCCCCGTCTGAGGTGCTACGGGTGAGTCGATTTTTTCTAGTAGTTTTCTAATATTATTTATCTTAAGCGGGAATGTAATATATTGTTTGGAAGCTGACTTTCTGGTAGAAGCGGTAAAATGAAAACAATTTTTTCATAAATTTAATTATTTTTTTAGACACGTTTTGCAATTTTTTTCGGTTCACTTACAGAAAAAAATTAATGTTGCTAGTGTTAAAAAAGTTTGTGATGTTTTTGGAGAAGATACTTTGTTGAATACTACTAAAAACATTATTTATAAAAATGTTCCTCGTTGTGGTATCTTTATTGTTTTTAGTACAAAAAGGCAGCGAACTTTTTTACTACTTTATATTCAGATGCATTTGAAATTATTCATCAATTTTATCGATTTTTGTTGCGTCTGTTCTTCTTGTCAGTTAAAAAAGTCTGGGACGGGTGGTAGGAAAATATTGACGAATCAAAAGTGCTTAATTATTAAGTTTATTTGAATAAGGACATTTTGACTATTGACTATTGACTATCAATAAAACCTGCTGCTTCAATTAAGGGTAGTATTTAACTGTGTTCTGATTACAAAAAAGAATCATGATAGTCGGACGATGTTCGTTGATCGATTTACTTGATTTTGAACCTTATACATGAGTTAATAATGTCACGGGGTACGACGAACTTCGTACGATTATCGCAGACAATAAATTGCTTTATTGTAAGACAAATAATATTTAGAATAACAATTTACAAAAAATTTTGAATATTTTCTGCCAAAAAGAAAATGCTCACTAAATCATAAATAAGAAGTTTTGTATACTTTTACACAAAAAAAATACAAAATTATTATTTTTAAAATTACAGCTTTAGAGTATTATTACATTTGGCGGAGTAAGTAGGCGGACAATATCCAAAAAATTTAGTAAATTGGCATTCTAAATATGATTTCTCTAACAATAAAGCTATTTATAAGATACTTAAGATTACCAAGAAACTCCAAAGCCTTAACATTTGAGGGACGCCCTTAAATGTCCAATCAACGAATCGTGCAAAGATTTGCTCTTCAGATTCCCAGCGTACGGCCCGAAGGTTTTATGTGATAACTCAATATTTATTCAATGAAATATTCCGCCCTAGTGCTATCGGAAAGGCGGAATGGCTGTTCCCATTTTGAAATTTGCATTTTCGTAAAACATTTTTCATAGAACATTTGGTACCGAAGTTTGATTTCACATCGATGCGTCGCAATTCGATAGGCTTATCAGTGTACACTGTGCAGGTTGTGCGTTTTTTTTTGCTTTTGTTCGTAAAAGTGAAGACTGATAATACTATTATAATACATGTTTTGATGTGCCATAAATAATATAGTTTTTTATTTATACAATGTGTAACAAAAATACCCCTAATGCCGAATATGGTATATAGGGACCATCAAACTGATCAACTTTTACTATGGGACCAACTCTGAAATGGCGAAAAAAAAATCCGCTGTTTTATATAAAAATTAAAATCGAAAACATCAAAATGTATGATGGTATTAGGGGTATTTTTGTAACACCTTGTATATTAACCCCCGTACTAATAAAGATTGTATGGCAGATGTATAGTTACACAGTGTTCTGTCCCATTCTTTTTAATGTCAAACTTAAATTTGACAGAGAGTCACCATTGTGTAACTACACATCTGCTATACAATATTTATTAGTAAGGAGGTAAGTATATGATTTGAAAGATTATCATATTTCGAAGGTGAAAAATTGAGAAAATAAAGTATGGTTTTTATTTTGTAAAAGTTTTCTTGAAGTCTATGTAGTCAACATTTTGAAGATTAATGATGCCTCAAGCCTACACTTTGGACTTAAAGTTAGGGGGAACAGAGTTCATACTGGTCCACTTTGCTAAGATTTTTTCGTAGCTCTATTTCTTTCTATCGCTTTTGAAACAACGTTCGCTAGAGTGAGAATACCGCTCGGTGACGTCCATAACAGTTGCTGAAGAACGTGGACACAGCTAAGTATTTTCTCGTTCCAATAAATTTTACCCACTGTGCGATAAAATAAAAATAATAATGAAGTAGTCCGTATAGTTCTACTGTTAAGTTAATTCTTGAAAATTGCCCTGTAGTTTAATCTTAAAATAATCATCATAAGAGTTGTGTCCATTCCTTATTACTTCAACAACTTTGATTATTATGTCTAGACAACCAGACGAAGCTACGAACGCGTCGAAAAAAATATCAGCTAACTGTTCTTCTTCTTTTTTTGTTATGGCAATCTACTTTCCTCTTGGAAGTAATTTTTGCCAGTGTCAAGTGTTAAATAGTTCAGTGGTAGATATTGTTTAATTTTTCATTAGAATGCGGGTGCATCGCATTCCAATGCTGCTTGGAGCATTTGGCACAAAGTATATCAAGACAGTTTACTCGGTTAGTTCTGCCGAGGAAGCCACCACTTCAATAAAAGTCTCAGCTTCACACAACCAAGATCGCGCCTATTTCAATTATCCCACATATTGTTCAGTTGCGTAGACACTTGTACCATATAACTGCACCAATTTTAAGACACAATATCCACTATAAATCAATTTAAAAATAATTAAAATAGACACCAAACCGAACTCGATAAAATGGCGCCAAAAACTCCAAAAGTTAGCTAACTGTTGGCTGATAAAAACACACACACATTGTAAGTAGTGTGACGCGGCCATTGTTTTTATTACAATACTCTTTGTACGCAATGACACTAAAAACGCACACGATCTTAAAAAAGTTGGCCTATTTGATTTAGTACGTCAAAAGCGTAATACTCTATCTACAAACGAGACTGACGACCTCCATGGTCGAGAAGCTTTGTACAACGGTTTTCAAGGTGTCGTCATCTCTGAGGTCCCGGGTTCGATCCCCGGTTGGGTCAATTTAGGAAACGAACTTTTCTATATTGGGTCAGGTCTGGGTGTTTGTGATACCACCGCTGTCTCTGATTTCCATAACACAAGTGCTTTAGCTACTTTGGAATCGGAGCCATGTATGTGATGTTGTCAAAAATAAAAAATAAAAAAACAAAAGTCCTATTTTAACTAATAAAGAAGTTTGAACCTTCAGTAATGAACGAAAACGAATTCCAACGTGATTAGAAAGGGATCCTTAAATTGTCAACCATAATTGATGGCTAAATCAGTTAGGTCTTCTGCGATGGAATCCGATTTGATTTGGATGGCAGTATTGGCTTAGGTTTGTCTCCAAAGTTCCTTTGAATGTCTTTGGTAATTTTATGTAAATTATCTTGAAGAGAATCGTTGCTAACGTAAAGAAAAGGTTTAAATAGAAATGACGCTAATACTGGTAGATATTGAAATACTAATAAATATCCCACCAAAAACATTTTCGTATGAAACATCTTTTTGTAATTTGCATGACAATTTTATTTTTGGCATATCAGAGGTGCCTTTCATAGTCCACTGTTTATCTTAACAAGGAGTTCCTATATCAATTTTCAGACCTGTAGTATCAAAACTTGCGGAAGTCAATTACAAACTTCCATCCCCTAAAAAAAAAAGCGACTCGGTAGCATAATTGGTCAGTGCATTGGGCCGGAATCCCAAGGGTGCGGGTTCGAGTCCCGTCTGAGGTGCTACGGGTGATTCGATTTTTTCTAGTATTTTTTCTAATATTATTTATCTTAATATAAAAATAGCATTGTGAATGCGAAAAATCTAAAAAAAAAGCGACTCGGTAGCATAATTGGTCAGTGCATTTGGCCGGAATCCCAAGGGTGCGGGTTCGAGTCCCGCCTTAGGTGCTACGGGTGAGACGATTTTTTCTAGTATTTTTTCTAATATTATTTATCTTAATATAAAAATAGCATTGTGAATGCGAAAAACTAAAAAAAAAAGCGACTCGGTAGCATAATTGGTCAGTGCATTTGGCCGGAATCCCAAGGGTGCGGGTTCGAGTCCCGCCTGAGGTGCTACGGGTGAGTCGATTTTTTCTAGTATTTTTTCTAATATTATTTATCTTAATATAAAAATAGCATTGTGAATGCGAAAAACGAAAAAAAAAGCGACTCGGTAGCATAATTGGTCAGTGCATTTGGCCGGAATCCAAAGGGTGCGGGTTCGAGTCCCGCCTGAGGTGCTACGGGTGAGTCGATTTTTTCTAGTATTTTTTCTAATATTATTTATCTTAATATAAAAATAGCATTGTGAATGCGAAAAACTAAAAAAAAAAAGCGACTCGGTAGCATAATTATTGGTCAGTGCATTTGGCCGGAATCCCAAGGGTGCGGGTTCGAGTCCCGCCTGAGGTGCTACGGGTGAGTCGATTTTTTCTAGTATTTTTTCTAATATTATTTATCTTAATATAAAAATAGCATTGTGAATGCGAAAACTCTAAAAAAAAAAAAACCATCCGCTACTTTAAGAGGTTGGGGGGTAAAAGTTCCATGTTTTAGTTTTTTTGTTGTTTGTGTACTAATGTTAGCTTACATACCAAATTTCAGCTTTCTAGGACTTCAGGAAGTATCCTAAGAATTTTGATGATCATCAGTGAGTCAGTGACGAAATCGCGTTTTTTAGATATGTCGTCTATTGACATCATATATCGGAAATTTGGTTTACCAGATACTGTGGTGAAACCTTTACAAAAAAAAAATTGTACAAAATAAAAAAACGGGGAAATAAGAATATAAGATTTTTAGATACAAAACAGCTGACGTAAAACGTAAAAGCGACGGTGTAGATAATAGTCCCTACTCAACATAACAATACCATTTTACGAGGAACAAATAGCTGAAATTGATTGTGATGGAAAATGACGTCACTTTAAATGTGTGGCTATTTTTCAATTTGACGACCCTGTATGAAATATACAGGGAGAAAAAAACAGCCCTTGTTTCTTGTGGGCGGGGCTAAAAATACTGGCATTTAGTTATGCAGCACAAAGCGACTGAACACTGTTTGCATAATAGCGACCATAATACATAATACTCATAGATGTTTTCTATTATTTAATACTTATGTGATATCTCTGCATTTTCTTGCTTTCTTTGCGTCTTTTACACCATTTGACTACACAGGACGTCATTACAAAAAAAAAACTACTTTTTCTTTAAAATACAAACTGCAATTACTGTAAAGAACGCTAATGTCTGTTACCGGGCGCGTGGCTGGTCCGATTAAATAAATGAATAAATAATTGACAACATCACATACATTCTCCGATTCCAAAGTAAGTCGCTAAAGCAGTTGTGTTATGGAAATCAGAGACAACGGTGGTATCACAAACACCCAGACCTGAGCCAATATAGAAAAATTTGTTTTTCTAAATTGACCCAACCGGGGATCGAACCCGGGACCTCGGAGATGGCGACACCTTGAAAACCGGTGTACAAAGCTACTCGATCACGGAGGTCGTCAATTTAAAGGTTTACTTACATTAGTTAATAATCGTACATTTTGGCAAAAATATATCATCACATCGAACAGAAATTGCTGCTAGTTTTATGAAGAAACAATAAAAAATATATTTTTAGAGTCTGGCAGAATTCGAATCGGTTGCTTCGCCTACTTCGTCGTCGTTTTTCTAAATTGACCCAACCGGGGATCCACTCGACCACGGAGGTCGTCAAAATGCTGTGCGGGTTGTCATTTTTTAGCCCCGTGGTGCTAGTTTTTAAGCAAAATGTGTTTGCAATTACACTTCCATAGATTTTAGTTTATAATACGTACCAACCAATGTGAATACATACATCTTTTTTCAATTACGAAATTTATAACAAATTAAGTGGCTTTGTCTATAACCTCGCAGGTTTCTATAAACTATGATGACAATGATAAAGTTCTTCTTTTTTTTTGTTATGGCAATTTACTTTCCTAATTTTTGCCAGTGTCAAGTGTTAAATACCTAGTTCAGTGGTAGATATTGTTTAATTTTTCATTAGAATGCGGGTGCATCGCATTCCAATGCTGCTTGGAGCATTTGACACCAAGTATATCAAGACAGTTTACTCGGTTAGTTCTGCCGAGGAAGCCACCACTTCAATAAAAGTCTCAGCTTCACACAACCAAGATCGCGCCTATTTCAATTATCCCACATATTGTTCAGTTGCGGAGACACTTGTACCATATAACTGCACCAATTTTAAGACACAATATCTACTATGAATCAATTTGAAAATAATTAAAATAGACACCAAACCGAACTCGACAAAATGGCGCCAAAAAAACCAATGATAAAGTTACTGATTCATTTATAAAACTTTATCATTGTCATCGTAATTTATAGGAAAAAAGGTTTCTATAAATTGCGATGACAATGATAAAGTTACTGATTCATTTGTACACTGTGGCAAGGCATTGTAATTAACACACAACTAACATCGTTGTAAACATTGTAAGAAAACAACAGGGATGTTACACGACCTTAAGTTAATGTACTTAGTGGTAGCGTCGCGTGTTGATACCTTTAAGTAAATTTCACAGGTAATTATTAAATTTAGATGTTTCGCATACACAATGCTATTTTCTTATTAAGATAAATAATATTAGAAAAAATCGACTCACCCGTAGCACCTCAGACGGGACTCGAACCCGCACCCTTGGGATTCCGGCCCAATGCACTGACCAATTATGCTACCGAGTCGCGGGAGAACGTAGTGAGTTCACAGGTAAGTTAAAGAGGAAACACCACGGTCGAGAGAATTGAAAAATTCCTATAGAAAGTTGACAAAATCAAATCGTTCCCTGTTTCCTCCTCCAAAACTAGACAGATTTAAATACTTTTTCATTAAAATTTCAAGAAAGGATTAGGCTGTGTTCCTATGTTTTCCTTTTTTCATAAATTAATTATAAAAAGATATATATTAATCTTCAAAAACCTAAAAAAAAACCTATACCTACAAAATTTAAGTCGCTTGTTGTGCTATTGCAAATAAAATGGCCGAAGCTCTTTAAATGAAACTGTGTATTGATCTAGTTTTATCGCAGCAGTCAGACGGAAATAAAAACGCCGTGACCCGAATGGTTGTTGAGAAAAACTATAAACCTAACTATGTAAAGACAAGATTTGTAAGCACTACAGGTTTAAGGACAGTAAGGTCTACTATTACATTTTAAGTCAATGTTACAAAAAAGGATGAAAAGATTTTCGTTTTATAACTAAAATGCATATCGAAAAAATAAAAATAAACTATTTACAAAATAATTATGAATGAATGAATGACAAAATTTATTCAGTCTACGGCTGCTGTTAACAGCAAAAATGTCATGAAGCTATTACTATCGATCTGCAAGCCCTAGCTGGAGAACGTATTGAATATGTCCTGTGTGGCGGACATAGACTCATCAAGCCCTAGCGGGATGACGTAGTGATTATGTCCTGTGTGGCGGACATAGACTTATCAAGCCCTAGTGGGAGAACGTAGTGATTATGTCCTGTGTGGCGGACATACACTTATCAAGCCCTAGCGGGAGAACGTAGTGATTCAAATGCCTTTTTACAAATGATAAAGTTTTACCAATTACCTTGAAATCGGTCAAAATTACCGTTCCGATTAACTTTCTAGTGTTAATTCATGGCTTTTGCCATTTAAAAATGTAACAACAAACAAATCTACAAAGGCAAATAAAGCAATAATGAGCAAGTCTCGTATCACAAGTCATCGCGTTTCATTAACACGAACAAATTGTGTTAAATAACAGTCGTTTCACAGACAGAATACGGCGCGCTTCGAGAAAGACCAATTTACTCCAAACACCGACTTAAAATTACTTTAAGCTGATGCTTGTCTCGCCTTTGTTTGTTTAGTAAACGTAGATTATATATTTAAATAAATATGTGATCAGATGGCATAATATCTGTTTAGGTGACTTCTCACTACAGTTCTAAGAAGAGAAATTAAAGAGTTAAGGGTCCTATATACCTCAATTGGCGCCCTCATTTTAATTAAATTTATTGCTCGCCAAGTACATAATGTATCGAAAATTCACATGTACAGATTGAAGCTAAGGTTCTATAGTTTATTTACAAACAATAACCTCTGTAAAATTTTGTTCGTTGTAGTAGTAGTTCGCAAAAGTGCTAAAAGTGGCCACTTGAGGTATATAGGGGCCTTAAGTTTCACTTTATCTAACGCAGCACAACACATAAAGTATTACATAATTATCATATTTTTTTAAAAAACGACATCCATTTACAATTTAAATAAAAAAAATATATCTATTTTCGTCCTAATATTTCCTTCCATTCCACTAGAGCGGCATTACCATAATATTCAACAGTAAATATTGCTTTATTAGCGTCGGTCGACACTGTTTTGCATAATTTTCACTTTATTTATGAGTTTCGGCGTTAGCAACATTGTTTAGGGGCAATAATTAGTGCAAAACCTATCTTTTATGACGTAATTAGGGCGACATTCTAGCTAGGGAAGTGATTAAATTATTCAAAAGAGAATCATAATTTATGGACTTGGCATTAAAAATGTTAGTTCATTAGGAACGGCATTACTGGTTTATGTTTTGTTGAAGTTGGATTTTTCAAAGCAAGCTTTAAGCTTTTTTTGCCAATACAGCTCTGGTAATTACAGTTTGATTTATTTTTTTAGGATTCCGTAGTCAAGTCAACAAGGAACCCCCTATAGTTTCGCCAAGCCCTGTTTGTCCCTTAGCCCAAAAGCCCTAAGTAGGTACTAGAAAGCTGTAATTTAGCATGAATATGTATATTAATAACGCCAAATAGTGGTAGAATAAATTCTCGAAATATATTTTTGATGTACCTCCCCTGCATGTAAAGAAGGGATAATTTTTTTTCTAATAATGTAGGGTGTTGTGAAAACGGTTTGTGAAAATCACTTTTTAATTCAGGGATCCGTTTGCGAAATATTAAGCTTTTAAGTGCAAAATTTTGTTAAAGTCTAGTCCTTCCCTACGAGGTAAACGGTTGCTTTTGAAAACGTGAAAAAATGCAGGATAAAAGTACATTAACATTAAAGTTAAAAGGAAAACTATCACTGTTAAGTAGGCTTTATAACGTAACGAGTAATAGTCGATCAAGTTACTAAAAAAATAATAAACTCTCAATATAACTTAAAAGTTTTCGAAGAACAAATTTCATTGAATAGTTAGATATTAAGTATCCTTAGTTTTAGGCGTTAGTTGTGTAAAACAGGAAGTAAAAATAAGTATAGCCATATGGTAATTGTATAAGGTAACTGCGGAACCCTATACTGCGCGTGACCCGACACACACTTGGCCTTTTTTTTTATAATTAGGAAAGTACTGATTTATTTGTTCATTTTTATTTGTTTGCTGCTATGAACAGGGAATAAGATTATATTTTGTTACAGGACCAAATTTGTGATACTTTTGAAGGCGATGCAGACAGTGTGCGTCCACTGTCTGCAATAACATACATGACACGCCACTATCTCGATATTGATTTCTCACCGGTAAGTGCTAAGACGAAGATGACATCACAAAGCAAATCTGCGCGGCGCAGACACGGTGTCTGACACAATTTCAGCTGCGTAGAATTGCGTCGACTGTGTTTTAAGTATCAGCATATACTTATCATTCCTATGTATAATGTTATGTTGCTTATAGCTAACATTTTAACCGCCTTTGTGGTCTAGTGGTTCGCCCTCATGCATAAGACGCAGGGGTCCCAGGTTCGATTCCCAGAAGAAGGGTATAATTGTACTCGGTTTGGTTGGTGATAAGACTTACAAGTCCGCCTGGCTAGCTACCACCTCACCTAAGTCTGACACCATAACTAAAATTTAAAAATTGTTGTTCCGGCAGTTAGAGGTAAGATAGCCAGTTCATCAATGATGAGGATTCCGGGTGTGCGCTTACACCTTCGGCCTTATCGTCACTTAAAATCAGGTGAAATGAAGGCCAAGCATTATCCCTTGGTGGATAAAAAACATATTATACCACATAACTACTTACTACAGCAGTAAACAGCAGCAGCACCAGTAACGCTCTCTTCGCCATAATGTCAAGTATTGTAGACTTCTTTCATATTACTCCCCTAAGTCGGCCTCATCTGAAACAAAAAGAAACCTTATTCAATGTCTTTGAAAGATATTATATATTTAATACGAAATTTCAGAAGGTTATCGCAAATCTATAAGGGTCTTATTTACTTATCTATTACTCAAGGATTTTCGTAAATCAACTGGAAATACAAAAACGTTTTATATCATAGTTATATTATCAGAAAAAAGTAGTAGGTAAAATTGGATTGAGGAGCTCGGTGGTGCAGTAGTTTAGAGCCTGGCCCGGCGATTGCGGAAGTTAACCAACTTTCGCAAGGGTCTTGGGATGAGTGACGAAAAATATATTATCTCGAGCTCCTCCGTGATTTGGAACGTTAAGCCGTTGGTCCCGGCTGCATTTGCAATCGTTAACACCCACCGATCCGCACTGGGCCCACGTGGTGATTATGGCCCATCCTTCTTATCCAACCATAAGGAAGGCCTGTGCCCCAGTAGAGAGGACAGTAAAAATGGCTGATGGTGGATTGTGATTCATGAAAAAATGCTAGAAAAATTGTTGGCCAGACGATTAATATTAGGTAGTTAAATATACCTATACAATAATGCCCTTACTAATAAAGATTGTATAGCAGATGTATAGTTACACAATGGTTACTCTCTCGAGCTTAAGGCCCGACCACCTACGGCATATCATAAAATGATGTCGGAGGAGTGCTGACTCGATTGTGGACGCACATTTAAAGCAAAAATTGGATATGTCAGTCACCTGAGAGCACATGATTGACGCTCTGGAACGGGAAAAGTCTGGAACGGGTGGTAGAAAAATATAGACGATTCAAAGCGCTTAAATACTAAGTTTATTTGAATCAATATTTTTTTACTGTTTACTTTACTTACTTGCTCTCCTTAGATGATCCCGAGTCGCTGTGACCGTAAACATTCGGGTTATTATTACTCTCTGTCAAACTATTTAAGATTGACACTAACCCCTTTACTAATAAAGATTGTATAGCAGATGTATAGTTACACAATGGTTACTCTCTGTCAAAATATTTTAGTTCGACATTAAAAAGAAAGGGAGAAAACACTGTGTAACTATACATCTGCTATACAATCTTTATTAGTAAGGGGGTAAATCACAAAACTAACCACATGTTAAACAAAAAAATGTCTCAAAATCTCCATCCAATAAATACCGTGAAAGTAGCTAAGCAAAAAGCTACTACATACTTTCCAATCAATATCGTTTACAATTCATATTTCCGCATAAAAATACATCAGAAATACTTAAGGTCCGATAGTCACGCAAATATCTACAAACAAGTCGAAAACCCATTTATTCACCCCATAGAGGAAAAATTGAAGTCATCAACTTTACATGAAAGTAACATAAAAATAAATAGAAGTTATTTCTAACATATATATTTTAGACTGATGTTTCAACTGTTTCATACATTTAACCGGAGTTCAAATAAAATTTTGATCAACTCTACAAAATAAATAGTTTCCACTATCCCTTATAAGTACCTAACAAAAAAAAATCTATAATTAAGTATAGCTTTTGAAGATATTATTTTCTAGAATCTGCTTAGAAAAAATAAGTCTATGAATCGAAAAATAAAATCGCATGTCGATGGAACATAAGTCTGTAATAATACGCGAAAATGCCAGCTTATATCTACAAAGTCTGTCTGTTTGGGTTTGGTCCAAATAAGAGGGTTTAGTGTCCTGTTGCGTTTTTGAATAAAATTATTCAATAAAACGAAAGTTTTCTCTTTTTAAAGAAAATTCACTATTGACAACAAAACAAAGGAAAAAGTATAATCTTCTAAAAACAAACCATAGACAAATAAAAATCCTTCATGGCACAACGTGTTACACGGTATAACATTAAACAAAGAGCTTTTAAAGCTATTTGAAATTTTGAGATTTAAGCATTCACAATGCTATTTCTATATAATACTAAATAATATACTAGAAAAAATAGGACTCGCACCAGATCATGTTCTTGGACGGGAATCGAACCCGCGACCTTTGGATATCCGGACCAATGCCCTGACCACTGAGCTACCGAGTCAGTTGAAATGTTCAGTTGAATTTTGAGGTTAATTCCTTCTACATTGGTGAGATGGCGCTGGCTTGCAGCGTAAGAGTTGATATATTAGAAGAAATTCGACGTTCTCACTAGCGTTTAAAGCCTTAGCTCTATGAACAATAAAAGTCCTTTCTTAAACCTACTTTTGCCGTTTTGTATGAAGTTATTTATGTAAGTGCGAGGAGCTCGGTGGCACCAATCCGCATTTGGCTCGCGTCGTGGGTCATGGCCCATCCTCCTTATTCACCCATAACGAAGGCCTGTGCCCCAGCAGTGGGGACATTAAAAATGGCTGATGTCATCAAGTAAGTACCTACTATTTGTTATGTTCACAATTTATTTTATAACCACACTTATTGTAAAATAATAAAAGATTAGCACGACTATTTCTAATATTTTTATTTATTTTCACTGATTACTTATTATTGATAGGTAATGTACTGTTACATTTTTTATCTTATTTTAAAAACCCACAGATTGTAGCGTTATATTTTGACATGACACTTGTCCTTTCCACAGACTACAATGAGACATTTTGACATTTCTTAACACTTATGTTATATATCTACAATACTGAATCTATATAAATAACTTGTATACAACTTGTTACAAAAGTACCCCTAATGCCGAATATGGTAGATAGGGACCATCAAACTGAACAACTTTTACTATAAGACCAACTCTGAAATCGCGAAAACAAAACAGCCGTTTCATACATTTTGATTTAATCGTAATTAATTTTTGTATGAAACAGCTGATTTTTTTCGTGATTTTAAAGTTGGTCCCATAGTAAAAGTTGTTCAGTTTGACGGTCCCTATCTATCATATTCGGCATTAGGGGTACTTTTGTAACACCTTGTATTTATGATTTATTGTTATTTTGTTTATTGTCTCTCAAACGACAATTTGAACCCGTTATAAAACGAGTCGGACTTGCACTGTTGAGAACACTATTTGACTACATTTGATATTTGCCTAGACTAGAGCCTAAAAAGTCTACACAATAATGTGTTGAACACTCAAATCTACTAAAACACAAATTGACCTCAATTGAAACGGCCTTACCACAAATGATTTTAAAACACTGTTTAATTTAGACACTGTTTAAATGTGATGCTGTCTCTTTCAAACAATACTGTCAAAAAAGTGACAGCATCACATTTAAACAGTGTCTAAATTAAACAGTGTTTTAAATCTTTTGTGTAAGACTGTATATTTCTAAAGTTAAGGCTCATATATACCTCAAGTGGCGCCCTCATTTTAATTAAATTTATTGCTTGCTAAGTACATAATGTGCCACTTTTAGCACTTTTGCGAACTACTACTACAACGAACATAATTTTACTGAGGTTATTGTTTGTAAATAAACAATAGAACCTTAGCTTCAATCTGTACATGTTAATTTTTTGATACATTATGTACTTAGCGAACAATAAATTTAATTAAAATGAGGGCGCCACTTGAGGTATATAGGGGACTTAACCCTTTAATCGCTCTTAGTTCATAGCTTAGACACCACAAGTTATCATCCATTTTACATGTGGTTATAACAATCGATGTAGTCACGCCACCGAGGTTGAGGCGCTCTCTTACATAACGACACTTCATTTTGTGCGTTAAGACCACGTTTCAGGTAGAAGTATTTTTATTTTATTCATTTACTAGTGGACCCTGTGAACTTCGTATCACCTACAATTTAATGATTATCAATTTTACCTTGAGAACCAGCAAAGCAGCTGAATACTAAAACGAAAGCAACACTACGGTCCTTTTATCATTACTAAGATCATTATTCAGACTAAAACCTCTTTATCAAAAGTTAGCTGTCAAAAGTATCCCGAAATAGCGATTCCGATACAAAATAGGCAATGTTCATAGTACGTTTCATTGAATATTCGCTATTCAACAATGACACGAATTCTACCTACTCTCAGGGAAAATGACAAAAGAGAATATAATACTACGTTGAGATGACAAATGGTATTTATGTTTCTTAATTAATATTAGGTTAGTAAAAATCAATTTAATATTTCTGTGTCAATTCGGTGGCACCCGTCTGAGGTGCTACGGGTGAGTCGATTTTTTCTAGTACCTACTGTTTCTAATATTATTTATTTTAATATAAAAATAGCATTGTGATTACGAAAAATGTAGATTAAATAAAAAGTCTGTTTTCTATACTTATGAATAATTTCACACGTCAGCAAATGTGTAAATCTTTATATTTTTACTTTTGGCTATTTCCACGAGTCTAGGCTGTGGTACTGTTTTTTTTTTATAAAACTTGCAAAGATTTGTATATTGACCGCCCGCGACTTCGTCTGCGCGGAAAGATTTTTTGCTATCCCTCGGGAACAATTTTATTTTCGGTATGAAAGGTACCCTATGTCCTTCTCTGTACCCCTGACAACGTGTATGCAATATCATGATGATCTTTTCAGTAGTTAAGACGTGAAGGCGTAACAAACAAACAAACGGACTTTCGCATTTATAAGTTAGGATAGTAAAGATACTATACAGTATCTCTATTGGAGTATAATTTATTATGTCATCTCGATTCAACCCGGTGCCTTGTTCGCGAATGGCCTCGAACTAAATCGAATTTTGAGGTTTTGCCCTCGCTAACATAATGCAACGTTAAGGCCCCTATATACCTCAAGTGGCCTCCTCATTTTAATTAAATTTATTGCTCGCTAAGTACATAATGTATCGAAAAAAGTGGCCACTTTTAACACTTTTGCGAACTACTACTACAACGAACAAAATTTTACTGAGGTTATTGTTTGTAAATAAACTATAGAACCTTAGCTTCAATGTGTACATATGAATACTCGATACATTATGTACTTAGCGAGCAATAAATTTAATTAAAATGAGGGCGCCACTTGAGGTATATAGGGGCCTTAAAGAATAGAATTTGGAATAGATATTTTGATTTTAATAGATTTGTTTTAAAAATCAAAATTATTTTTAATATAAAGTATTATTGATAGTTACTGTTATATAGTCAAGCGATACCTAATGAAGCTTGGTTTTTTTAGGGTTCCGTACCCAAAGGGTAAAACGGGACCCTATTACTAAGACTCCGCTGTCCGTCTGTCCGTCTATCACCAGGCTGTATCTCATGGACCGTGATAGTTAGACAGTTGAAATTTTCATGGATGATGTGTTTTTGTTGCCGCTATATCAACAAATACTAAAAAACAGAAGAATAAAATCAATATTTAAGAGGACTCCCATACAACAAACGTGTTGTTTTTGCTCGTTTTTGCTCGATATTGATAACGACAACAGGTAGACGCTTGAAATATTTACAGTATATTTAGTTATATATTCACAAAAAGAAATAATTAAATTAAAATAAAACAAATATTTAGGGGATGCTACATACAACAAACGTGATTTTTAAGGATCCCTTCGTGCGCGAGTCCGACTCGCACTTGGCCGGTTTCTTTTAATACAAAGCAAAAAACAAAAATTTTCTTTGGCAAAGAAACATATTATCCTAACTGTGTTATTGACATGATCACATTTTATCTAGCATTTTATTTATAGTCTTAAAGACAGACACAGCTGTTAGCTTTAGCACTAAAATATTCCAAGTTGGCACCGAGTACAGAATGTGAACATTTTTGAATATTTTGTACAAAGCCAACTATATCCGTAAAAGGAAATGGAAAGTAGAATTTCCAATTCAAACATTTGATATTTGGGCTTGATACTAGTTCGATTCGCACTCGATAATTTTTGGTGCTTTACATAATAGAAGTAAGATTAATTCTGCTTTATGAACACATCAATTAAATTCAAATTCAATTCAAAGCTCATTCATTCAGTCTAGGCTGTTATAAGCACTTGTGAATGTCAAAGAAGTTACGCCATCGGTTCGCAAACCCTAAGCGAGAGACCTTGAATAAACTTGAATACATTTTTATAAAAAATTTCGAGCGGGTAATTTCATAAAAATATGAGCAGCCTTTTTGCTTTAGTCCTCCTGTGACCACGGCCCTTGGAAAGGTGTCGAAACGTCGGGAATTCAAAAACCAATAAATACAAACTAAATAATTCTAAAACAACACCTGAATTAATAATAGACGTGCTGTAATCCGTAAAAAGTGTTTTATTTCTAATGAACTGTACGCGCGAAAGTCTTAGAAGTGTATAGACCTTGGGTCTAGCCAAAGTAACATTTACAAATTTTCGCTATCGCTTCGCTTCGTAAAATGTATGGATTTGACGTTTTAAATTTCAATTGATAACGAAACCTTATGACAATCCCATACAGTGGCCCTACCATGAGTTCATGCAAACTGTTTACGTTACCGTAAACTATAGTTTTCTCTCTTTCACTCGCATTGACTGTGAGCAGTGTATCCGATAGTTTACGTTAGCGTAAACAGTTTGCGTCAACTCATGGTAGGGACACTGGTTTCAAAAGCGAAGCGATAACGAAGATTGTCGAAGATTTGCAAATGTTACTTTGGCTAGACCCCCTTGTAACGAGAAGAACCTGCAAGAAACTCGTCAAGGGCTGCTTTTTTCTCCCTGTATATTTCATACAGAGTCGTCAAAAATTGAAAAATGACCTCAGCATTAAGGTCATTTTCCATCACAATAATAAACAAAGTTTACATCAAATGGTTAGGAATTGCAATGAATTTACTATCTACATATCGGATAGGTGATTGTGAGTGCAAATATATTTCTATAAAAAGTACCACACTTCTATGTGTAAATATCTTTCATTTTTATATAATACTAAATAATATACTAGAAAAAATACGACTCGCACCAGATCATGTTCTCGGACGGGAATCGAAGCCGTGACCTTTGGATATCCGGTCCAATGCTCTGACCGCTGAGCTACCGCGTCACTAGTGGGAACGTCGAATTTCTTCTAGTATATCATCTCTTACGCTGCAAGCCAGCGCCATCTCACCAATGTACAAGGAATTACCTCGACATTCAATTGAAATATCTTTCTAGATATTTTAAACAATTGATTAAGATGAGAAAGCTATATAATTTTTTTAATTTAATAAAATAGCACTGTGAATGCTAAAATCTCAAAAATTAAAAATATCTTTAATGCTCTCTTACTAACAAGTCTAAAAAACTAATTTCGATTCGACGACCTCCGTGGTCGAGTGGCTTTGTACACCGGTTTTCAAGGTGTCACCATCTCTGAGGTCCCGGGTTCGATCCCCGGTTGGGTCAATTTAAAAAACGAACTTTACCATATTAGCTCAGGTCTGGGTGTTTGTGATACCACCGTTGCCTCTGATTTCCATAACACAAGTGCTTTGCTACTCACTTTGGAATCGGAGCAATGTATGTGATGTTGTCAAATATTTATTATTTATTTCTTTAATTGATGAAGACAGTCAAGGGAATTTCAATTGCCAATACACTTATTTTCAATACAAAAAGTCCCTGTTACGAGATATCTACTTTACATTTGATCTATAGCCAAATAAACACAATCTCTCTAAGGAATGCCTGATCAAAGATGCGAGAACAACTCCGAAAGAGCTGGAATCTGTATAAGTAGGGGCGATTAGTATTCCGAAGTCGTTTCAGTAACGGGCAGTATATTTTCGCCGTTTCACTGTAAAAAGAGGACTGAGATCGGAAGTAAGGGCCGCTGTGTTGAGTCAGATATAAAACTGTAAACGATGACTTTTATAAGTTTGAAAACAAAAGCTAAAATATAATTGGTATAAACTTTTATTTCGTTAAGGAAGTTATATCTGAGTCGGTGGCAATGTCGAAGGCATATTACGAGTATTGTGAAAAGAGAAATATATGTAGCTTACTCCCGCAAAAAATATATGCAGGATGCACCGCCCGTCCGCCCGCAAAAAAATGCACATGCACACCACAAAAATATCAGTACACAATACTTGCATTTAGCATGACAGCGACACACCTTGCACCAATTAGACTACTCTACACGTTTTTCGCCCCAACCCGGAGCATCCTCAGGAGTTAGATCGTGCGTGAAACAACACCGAATGAGTCACTCATTCGGTGTTGGTGCTGTTATGCTAAATGCAAGTATTGCGCACTGATATTTTTGTGGTGTGCATGTGCATTTTTTGCGAGAGTAAGCTACATATATTTCTCTTTTCACAATGGTTTGAGACTTTCGCCAAGTAATGCCTGATTCAATCAAATATTACGAGTAATTATAGAGTCTGTATTTGACAGAAGCGCGGCTCGGCTATTCGTAGGGGCAACAACGGCTCAACCAGTAAGTACAATTATTATCATCTTTTAGATAATAATTGTCAAAAAACAATGGACAGCAGCCCTTACTTCATGCAGATGTCGGTTTCCGACGTCGCTCACGTAGTCACAGATTGTTTCGCACTTTTGGAGGCGCGCACTCACGTACCGGCCATGGATTTAGGAGGAGAAACCACATTTCATAGTTTTCAGCAAGATTTGTTTATTTGCAGCTAAATTCTGTTTTTTATTAACGTGCGTTTCCACTAGTCAATTAACAATGTTAAATAAACATCTTTTCGAAACAAATCTGACAGATAGTGAGATCTAATCTCTCTTAATTTTTTTATAGATTGAAAAGGTTCGTTTAGCAATTATTTTTATGTAATTACATTACTCTTAAAGTAATCTAAATTGCCTTAAATATCATGAAAAGTTATGGAATAAAGTACCACAATCAGCTAAGTGAACACCATATGAAACACCTTCAAAAACTCAAAGCACAAAAATTGTATTTACACTTCTAAGACTTTCGCGCGTACAGTTCATTAGAAATAAAACACTTTTTACGGATTACAGCGCGTTTATTATTAATTCAGGTGTTGTTTTAGAATATTTAGTTTGTATTTATTGGTTTTTAGAATTCCCGACGTTTCGACACGGACACGTTTTGGATGAAAAGTTTCGAGCGGGTAATTTCATAAAAATATGAGCAGCCTTTTTGCTTTAGTCCTCCCGTGACCACGGCCCCTGGAAAGGTGTCGAAACTAAATAATTCTAAAACAACACCTGAATTAATAATAATTAACCTGTAATCCGTAAAAAGTGTTCTATTTCTCACAAAAATTGTGAAAAGAAAATCAATTAACAAACCAAATATTTGTCTATGTGTCACCATAATGATAACACAATCTTTTGTTCTATCCTGAAGCTTTCCACCATAGCTCATAAACTACTTAAGAACTCACGAGTAGTTTGTACACGAAAACAGCTGCAGAGAACAGATTTAAATAGCAAAACTTATTTTGGCAACATCCCGAAAGGACACGATGACGTATTCCCAAAGCAATCGTATCGAATACCTGAGACCGGATCTCCGAAAATCCTTCCCAAACTTTCGAACTTGATGGAACTTAGGAGTTTGCCGAAGTTTCCGGAACTTTACGTATAAAGGTGTGCGGATCGGATTCGTTGTTAGGCTATATGAAGGATTGCCGTTTAGCAACTTATTGAAGTTTGGATGGATTGATAAATACATCGTTTTCTTTGAACCATGTAAGGCTAAAACTGTCATGCAGTGCTACGCATCACAGTGTGTAATCTCGCTAGGACTATCTATATATTAACTCCCGTACTAATAAAGATTTATAAGTTACACAGTGGTAACTCTCTGTCAAACTATTTAAGTTTGTCATTAAAAAGAAAGGGATAAAACACTGTGTTACTCATACATCTACTGTACTATCTTTATTAGTAAGGGGGTAGATTGCGGAAAAAGGGTTGTTTTTGAAGAATAATTTCCTATCATAACTCTTTTAAGGAAATGGTTGCATAATTAATATTGAATTCGTTTGGAGTCCTTTGTCAAAAAAAATACCTGTAAGCTCTTTTAATTCTGCCATTTCTCGCATCTTATTAGGTTCAGAAGCAAGCGTTTCTAGAGACGATTTGATTAAGAAAGTTTGCGTTTAATGGTAATCTGGGCTTAAACTAATATTTATAATTTATTCCATATCTGGCTTAATAATCCACCGATACGAATTCCAGATCAAGTTGGCTCAAAACAGTTTTATCCCGACCTATATTTACTTCGCTTGCTCTAACCTACTTATGACATACTTCACAGATAACATCTATAAATCTCTCCCGTATTGGAGAAGTTGCCAACTGGACTTTATTGAATTTCGTTTGCGAATGCAGATCTCGATCTATACAATTGAAGTACTGGAACTATCCAGGTTTGTTGGAAACAAAACGAAATTGATAAGACTATCAAAATGTTAGATTGAATTTTAAGACAATTGTTTTCATTTTGATGTGTTAAGTAGGGTAACTTTCTATCATTTACCACCTGTAATGTAGGTTCTAAAGCAAGGATAGTGCATAACGATAGTCAATAACACAACATCAGGAAGCAAACTATTGACTTGCTCGGTGAATCATTTTGTCAGTTTATCCCTTTTACCAATTCTAATATCATCATCATCATATCAGCAGCACGACACCAATTGCTGGGACCACAACGATCCCAAGATCCCAAGGACACAAGGATCTCCACAACGATCCGTCCTGCACTGTCTGCATCCAGCTATTATCACCCTACTTACCAGGAGGCAGACCCTAAGCTGGGTCTCTGTCATCTGAGGCCAAAGCACCGCAAAGGTTCTTCTTCTTTATCAGCGTCGTACTGCTGATGAATAAGAAGAACTATTGCGGTGCTCACGCTTTAAATGATCAAGGTTGCAGAAGTATGACTTCTGTGACTCTGATCATTTAGAGCGTGAGCTGGTGGCTCTATTCTTTGACGACGTGAGAACATATTGCTAATGACACGGTTGGTGATGTGACGTAGCGTGTAGGTACCTATCTGTGTGTGTTAGTTTGCGGTAAACATGAAAATATCTAATACTAAATAATATACTAGAAAAAATAGAACTCGTACCAGATCATGTCGAGGTTAATTCCTTCTACATTGGTGAGATGGCGCTGGCTTGCAGCGTAAGAGTTGATATACTAGAAGAAATTCGACGTTCTCACTAGTGGCTCGGTAGCTCAGCGGTCAGAGCATTGGACCGGATATCCAAAGGTCGCGGGTTCGATTCCCGTCCGAGAACATGATCTGGCGCGAGTCCTATTTTTTATAGTATATTATTTAGTATTATATAAAAATAGCATTGTGAATGCTTAAATCTCAAAATTTCAAATAGTTATATAGCTTTCTCATCTTAATCAACTGTTTAAAAATATCTGGAAGGATGTTCAGTTGAATGTCGAGGTTAATTCCTTCTACATTGGTGAGATGGCGCTGGCTTGCAGCGTAAGAAATGATATACTAGAAGAAATTCGACGTTCTCACTAGTGACTCGGTAGCTCAGCGGTCAGAGCATTGGACCGGATATCCAAAGGTCGCGGGTTCGATTCCCGTCCGAGAACATGATCTGGTGCGAGTCCTATTTTTTCTAGTATATTATTTAGTATTATATAAAAATAGCATTGTGAATGCTTAAATCTCAAAATTTGAAATGAAAATATCTATCATTAGTGAAACAAACGTGAAATTACCTATCATTACTTACGTGGTACGCGTTTAATTCCTGTTATTTTAACTAAGTACAATGTAACGCGAAAGTTTAAAAGTGTATAGTACGATAGGCATAGCATAGTCAAATTTATTCCGTAGTTATTAATTCTTAGATATGTTTTTAGAATCACGTGCATGACGTCTGTTTCAAAATTTCCACTTGAATTATGTTAAAGAAACCTAATACTAAATAATATACTAGAAAAAATCACTCGACTCGCACCAGATCATGTTCTCAGACGGGAATTCCTTCTACATTGGTGAGATGGCGCTGGCTTGCAGCGTAAGAGAAGATATACTAGAAGAAATACGACGTTCCCACTAGTACTCGGTAGCTCATCGGTCAGAGCATTGGACCGGATATCCAAAGGTCGAGGGTTCGATTCCCGTCCGAGAACATGATCTGGTGCGAGTCGTATTTTCCTAGTATATTATTTAGTATTATATAAAAATAGCATTGTGAATGCAAAAATTTTAAAAATTAAAAAACTTTTTTGTTTTAAAAAATGTACGTCCAAATTTGCTAACTCACGAATCTGCTACTCGAATACAGTGCTCATCATAAGATAAAAGACGACCAAGCCATTTGAATTGAACAGCTGAGCTCGTTCAATTATCCAGACAATTCGATTGGAGTGGAGAGATCATATTGAAAAGGGCTTTTAATGACTGGGCTTGCTCTATTAAAACAATGAGATGGACTTTTAGGATATATCTGCTAAATTGCTATAAGCTTAGGTAAGGCTAGAAGGCCTTAAATTTTTAAAGCAACTGTATCTAATAACTGAAATTAGTGTAAAACGATTAACTTGGTCCTTTATCTGTTAAAATTAGACTGGATCACTCCAGTGAGGTCCCTGCTTGAGGCCAATCAGAAGTTAGAGACTGTTACGAACTGGCCATCAGGTTTGTAAATATCTTATTGTTTATAGTTTGTGTTTTAGATCTTTGCTCTTTTTCGATCTGTCATCTGTCTTCGCCTTGGTTTTCTGCTTGCTGTATGGTTTCTATTTTATTATTATTAATATAATTTCTTTACTACCTTACTTAGAGCCTTCTCCTTTTCCCCCTCTTTAACAGAGACTCTATAACAAAAATAACACTCATGATACAAAGTACATAGCGGTTTTGTGGTTATGACAATACTCTTGCCGGTTTGTTTCAGTACAAAGTCTCTTGCTTAAGCTTTGTAAATCGACGGCGTAGCTTCTATGATATTAAACAATGTATGTTGCCTAAACACCACATTAGTAGAGTTTTGCTCAAAAACGCAGCTGCAATCAGCCAAATTCAAGGGGCGCAAAATTATGTCAAACGGCATTTGATTGGTTAATTCATGCCATTTGATGGATTTGATTTACACTGTGTTGTGTACGTTACGTGATATACGATACGTCGGGCGAAGCGAATTAGCATCGATGGTAACGCTGATGTTTAGGTAACGAGATTATTCTCCTATAGTAGGGCTATGTCGCAGCCAACTGGTTAAATCAGCCACTCAATTATATTAACGGCCTTTTTTTTTTTATGCCGAAGAAAAACGCCTTTACGCGCTTCCCCTCTCGCAGGTGAGCGAGAAGGGGGTATGTAGTCATTTAATTGAACAGCCCCGTTTGATCACCGGCCTAAAGCAGCTTTTCTTACAGCGCTCCAGGTGACAGAAAACGGAACCTTATTTCAATGTCTTGGCTAGGAGAGTTATTAAACGTCATTGAACTAAGTCATTTTCCTATCCATCTCATTAGATGGTTATATATCATTTAGGCCGCTCTAATTGAACGGCGCCGTTAAATGAAAAGGCTAGGCCGTTAATTGAACGACTTATTGAGCTAGTTGGCTGCGACAACTATATCACAAAATAAGCTGTGTGTTCTAGACAATAGCGCCACCCTGGCCGTATGTATTCGAAAACACTTCTGTAATTTGTTATGTTGCTCTGAACTGCTTAGGCACAGCTACATTACACTACTAACTAAATAAATAAATATTTGACAACATCACATACATTGCCCCGATTCCAAAGTAATTAGCTAAAGCACTTTTGTTATGGAAATCATAGACAACGGTGGTATTACAAACACCCAGACCTGAGCTAATATAGAAAAGTTCGTTTTCTAAATTGACCCAACCGGGGATCGAACCCGGGACCTCAGAGATGGCGACACCTTGAAAACCGGTGTACAAAGCCACTCGTCCACGGAGGTCGTACGAACTAACTATAGCCCGGTTTGGCTTGAGATTCTTTGTACGTTAAGTCTATGTGTGCGTCGGTAAATAAATATTTATTCCGAGCGGCTATCCTGTCTCAATTATTTGTGGCAATGTTTGCCCATGACATGTCACCAAAAAGTTTGTACATCTAACAGGCCTATAAATAAACTTCCAAACCAAGCCAAATGACATTGATATAGCTGAGTGCGAATAGATTCCCAGTTGCGCCCACAACTTGCTGACAGACAAAGCCCGATATATACGGTTGGATTTAGACTATGCCCGATATAGTTATTTAAATAGAGCGAGTGTCTCAACTTTACAAAATAGAATTAGGTTGCAAAAATGATACAGTAACTGGGTTTAAATTACATGCTTAAAGTTAAATTCTTATTTAAGGTTAACTTTGTTATAAATAGTTCAATTTCACTTCATCAATTATTTAAGTTTCATTTATCTATCGTTTTAAAGAGATATTACTGAAGCGTTTCCTCATATCAATTTTCCATCACTTAAAGCTTATGTAGACCACAAAAACATTTATTTGACTGTGGTCTTCGGCTATTAAGTGGTGGGTTACCAAATTTTCTTAATTGATTGAAACATTGATTGATTTAGTCCCAACAGCTAAAGAACTCACTCACATAGACTTTTGGCACTAAATCAATTACCTACTATGAATTAATAACACTGAAATCTCAAAGCGCCTGTTATAAACTCTAGTGCAATGGCTCATTTTGAAAAGTTTGAGAGATTTTACTTAAAGACAAACGAGTCGTGATACAGTGGCTCACTGCCACAATATTGAAGATTTACTTATTAACGCTTCTCCAGAACGTAACAATACAAAACCAATTACACAGTGAACCATTATAAGCGATGTAAGCCCCCGCAAACACGCCCAAGGCGAAAACCGACCAATCAGATTATTCTATTTAACAATCGAATCCGATTGAGTTTGTACTGAAATAGAATATTGGACCATGCAATAAATATTTCAAATGTTCTGTTGTACATAGATAAACGTAATCAATGGCGGACGCTTTGGCGGGAAATTTTGGCGGGAAGCCAACGCCGCCATCTGTAATCGGTGTGATTGACATAGTTCGCCCGCCATAATGAGGGTAGTTAAGTACTCAAACTGTTCCGAGTATCACATTACCCTGTCACTGCGATATCGCCATTACGAAATATCACTGTTTCATCGTTGATTTACGAGTGTTAAATGTGTTAGTAAATATTTTGTGTTCAAGGGAAAATGTGTTTCAAGTTGGGAGTTAAAAATTGTTTGTGTGTATTTAATCGATAAACATAATGCAAGTGATATCTCAAAAAATGAGTAAAAATGTTAAATATTTTGTTTAACAAATACTAAGTGCATTTTAAGCTAAAATAACCAAGTGTTGTCAACCACACCACTGGACCTTGTCAACCACACCACTGAACCACACCACTCGGGTGGTCGTCGACGTGGGTAATTTCTTTAGGTAACCACACCACCGTAGTGAAGTTCTAATACTAAACTTGCATTTATCGATATCAATTAATTATGATTCGTAAGATCACGACATGATGTTACACATCACTAGTCGGCAGTGGTGTGGTTACCTAAAAATATTGTAAACGATACCCAAGTGGTGTTGTCCAGTGGTGTGATTGACAATACACGAATATAACTTTATCTTAATAATTATCAATACCTACCCAAGAAAAATTCTAAATTGAAAATTTCCTTTACAGTTAATTATTAAAACCGCGAAGAGATAAAACTTCCATCTATGGTATGGAGGCAAGTGATTCCTTATCAAATCCCTCCATATTTAATCTGACCAAAAGTTGTGAGGTTATGGGGAAATTCCCGTTTCCTTATACGACGGTTTATGGTAAAGCCGTGACTTGCACTTCTTAACAAGGATATTGGGATGAGGACACATTAAAGTAAGAAGAGCGGATTGGATTGAAAGGCACTTAGCGTATCTCTTAAATAGGGCAGAGTAATTAGTTGCAAGCCAACAGGTTTTTATGAAATTTGTTTTTTTATTTCTGCTGTGATTCATTACAATCTGAATTAAAAAAATGTATACAAGGTGTTACAAAAGTACCCCTAATGCCGAATATGGTATATAGGGACCATCAAACTGAACAACTTTTACTATGGGACTAACTCTGAAATCGCGAAAAAAATATCAGCTGTTTCATACATTTTGATATTTTCGTTTTTAATTTTTGTATGAAACAGCTGATTTTTTTTTCGCGATTTCAGAGTTGGCCCCATAGTAAAAGTTGTTCAGTTTGATGGTCCCTATATACCATATTCGGCATTAGGGGTACTTTTGTAACACCTTGTATTTAAAAAGCACTGTAATTTTGTTTTTGAAGAAAACTAATGAAACCGGCCTCACACCTGCCGATTCAATCCGATTTGTCGAATGACAACATAAGATACCTATTTATAAACAAAAATAATTATTTTATATGGAAATTGTTATCGTAAGACGATTCCAGTGGTCGAGATAAGGATGATTATTTCTATTTGAGTGTATTGTTTATTATAACACAAATATTGCCACATCATGGGTTAAGTACAATGTATGTGAACCCCAATACATATTAGAAATAAAACACTGTTTACGGATTACAGCGCGTATGTTATTAATTCAGGTGTTGTTTTAGAATTGAATTAATAATATACGCGCTGTAATCCGTAAAAAGTGTTTTATTTCTAATGAACTGTACGCGCGCAAATCTTAGAACCCAATACATATTTACCTATTTATAACCGCTCACGCTTCCGCCCGTACTAAGCACCGGGCTTATTTACTAGAACTAAGTAAATTGCAGAGCCGCCGTGATTCTCCATTAATCTTACTGTAGCACTTCATTATTTATTATTCAGAACGATTTTGCGAGCTCCATTGAAAGGGAGCGAGGAAAGCAAGGCAAACACAATATCTAAGATATATACTTCTACATTGTCACCCTTATTCCAGAGTAGTAAGATCGAAATTCCTTTGAAATTTTCGTTAGATAAAGTAACAGGTATAATAACACAACAGCGAGCTGTGAGTGGCATTTTCATCAAAATTAATTGCAACTTAAAAATGGTATAGATTGGAGAAAATTTTCACAGAAATAATAAAGCCAGAAATAAAATAGTGGGCCGCGAAAATAAAGGAATATCGCGTAATTTTATTTAAATAATCAATTTTGAAACAATTTTGTCGTCAATTTTGATCGTCCAAATAAGGTTACCACGGCATTTTTAATTATTTGTATTCCGGCAGTTAGAGGTAAGACAGCCAGGTAAGCGCTTCCACCTTCGGCCATCATCACTTAACAGCGCACCGCGCTTACAACAACGAGTGTGAAAGCGATATGTGTGGCGTTTAGTATGCGAACGAGAATTAGTGAATATGAACGACGCCATTTTTAATCCCATTCTTTTTCTGCGTGGGTTGTAATAATATGGGAAGTGGTCATTGTTCTTTTGCATCTTTTCACATAGATATCGAATTCGAACCGAAACCGAGTGGAGTGTGTGAACGCCCTAAATATCGACTGACGTTTTGCAATGAAACCATAGACAAATTTTGCGTTTTATCTTAACTAGTATATTCATCTGTGGTGTTTTCTAAGCAATCGGAGCAATTGGATTGCTAACGCCTAAGCGTTTTATTTTGTAGAAAGACAAGCGTTTTGTAACGTTTGCCATTTGAGTAGGCCCTCAGGTGAGATGAACGCCAAGCATTTACACGTGGTGGATAAAAAAGTCAGTTTTGCTACAACATCATTCCACGGTGTTTTGGAAAATTAAACATTATTGTGATCGGCAATTTTACCAACATTGTTGTGTTTTATTTCGTTAAAATACTAGTATAATTAAAATAAAACCAACTACTTATTATGTATTCTGTGATAAAACACTTCTTAGATTTCCATTTTGGCAGCATTCATTTCTTGACATTTTGGTTGCATTTTATTTTATTTATTTATTTATTTATAAATCTTTATTGTACAAATACACAAAGTAAGGTACAAATGGCGGATTTAATGCTAAAAGCATTCTCTACCAGTCAACCAACAGTAAACAGATAGACACGAATGCGGCACAAACAAAGAAAACTAATATTTACATGCATACAATACAAATATATTACATAAATACACACCATTAAATACATGACTACATAATTTTATATAATATTAATATAATATATAGAAATTATATATATACATATATATATATATATATACATACACACCAAATACCGAGTTTAGAAAAGTGTTGACATTGACCTTCTCACATCACGGGCAATAAGCCCTCCAATAAATGTGCATGAGCTTGTTTCTTAAAAGAAAACTTACTGGGAGCCCTTCTGATAGAATCAGGGAGACCGTTCCAGAGATGCGTCGCTTGAAGTGTGAAGGATTCGGACATATACCCTGAACGGAAGAGAGGAGTAAGTAGAGAAAGAGAATTGGCAGAGCGGAGGTGACGATCGTGAGAATCACGGAGATGCTGAAACTTGCATTTTAAGTAATCAGGAGAATGAGGGTTGTTGAGAATGGAATAGAGAGTGCAGAGCAGCCGTAGTATTTTGGCTACTTTTCAGGCACCGCGCCATGATCATACAATGCAGTACTTATAATTTTGTTAAACAAAACAATTTTTATAAGCACCTACGAAAAGGTTTAATTTAAAAAGTTTTATTATTTTATCGAAAGAACTTAAATTCAGTACAGACTAATATTGAAATTACGATCTTTAAACTAAAGAGAAAAAAAAACGATCTTAAAACTTAAAATAAAGTCAAAATAGTGCTGTTTAAAAGTTAAATCCGCTTAGAAAGAGTATAATGCAAATAAGTGGAATCAATTATTGATAAATTATGCGATTTTAAATTACATACTTAAGTCGCATATTACTTACATACAAATATGTTTTCAACAGATTTATTGGTTAGTTCGGTAGGGTCGCGAACTATAAGAGTTATAGGCATATATATCTTGAAATTATGGGATGTATTCGCTTTGTAGCTAAGCAGCTTTGCGTATAATTTGCATCGTTTATGTGGCAACACCGTGGGAGAGGTTAATGGAAATAATATCAAATTACTTTACGTAATTTTTAGGGTTCCGTACCAAAATGGTAAAAAGGAACCCTTATGGTGCGTCTCAGTCTGTCTGTCTGACTTTCACAGCTGGATATCTCGAGAACTACTAATGATATCAACTTGAAATTTGGAATCGTTTTGGATGACGTTTGCCCAACTATTTTGCATATAAGAAAAAAATAAAGATATTTATATATTTTTTGCAACAGGGACTGAAAGGGGGTCTTAAAAATTCGAAGTGAGGCTACTAGAGCATATGGAGTATCATTATGAAAGAGCGCTACTTGCACATTCTCAAACATTTTATTTTATTTATTTAGACCGCATACTTTTCGAATTTTGATGAAAAATTTAATTATTTATGTGATAGAAGTTAAGGTAAAGATTACAGGAAAAATAGAACGATGTCTCTAATTAGCAAATTTTTTCAGAATGTTGGTACGGAACCCTCGGTGCGCGAGTCCGACTCGCTCTTGACCGTTTTTTAGTTAGTTTTACTAAACACAAAATTCCACTAGATTCGTTTGAGAAATGCGTCCTGTAGAGGAGAACAGACGGACAGTCGGAAAGCCGGACAGACTTACGAAAGCAGAAAGCCCAAGCAGAAGGAGAAACACTTCTCTTGCGCTTCGTGCTCGCTCGGTCAAACTCGGGTACAATACGGAATACATTATTCCAACTATAGGTCGGTTTGGCCTGGAATTTCCTGTAAGTCATGTCTCTGTGTGCGTACGGAAAACCGCATGTATTTTTTCCGAGAAGCTCTTTTGTTGTTTGACTGAGTTACAAAGGTAATTCCAGCGAACTTCTTGTTATCATATTTGGATTAGTGGCCACCTCTGGTTTTAGAGTTTATCAAGCCGCCTGTAAGGCCTCTAACTTGGCTTACTGTTATCAGATGACAACAGCCGGGACCGACGGTTTAACGTGCCCTCCGAAGCACGGAAGCGCTCAGTTGTAATGCCACTTAACGGTCACCCATCCAACACCTGGCCGGACCAAGCGTTGTTTAGCAAACGTGATCGAGTACGAACAGTCTGTCAAGCTCCACCATGAGCGCTTAAAGCGAACTTAAATATATGGAAGATAATAACAAACAAATATTGCATAAAAAATGGCACCAAGGGGTTAAAAAATTGCAACCCGCACAACATTTAGCATTACAACAATTTGCATTCCATAACCTAGGTAATTTTAAATACCTACTTACTAAAATTAAATATTGTATTGTTCTAAGACTGGTTACAATCATGTTGGTATCGTATTGTGAGAAGATACAATGGGGCTGGCGTATCCAATGGATAAAAGCTCCAAAAAAAAAAGAGAAAAAAAAAATACAATTTGCAGTATGACTGTATTTTAAAGAGAAAAGAATTTAGTATAAATGACGTCATGTGTAGTCTAATGGTGTAAAATATGCAAAGAAGGCAAAAAAAAACAGAGATAACGTATCATAATTCATAAGTATTAAATATTTTATCGTTTAAGTATAGAAAATATCTATCAGTATACAGATTATGGTCACTATAACCAGTATTTTAGATTTTAGATTTTAGTTCGGTGGGAAATCTATCAACTATGAAATTGTAAAATATTGATTTTAATCCATAAACATTTCATCCTTTGACTACAAATAAGCCAATTATACTAAAACTCCCGGTCAGAGGTCAACTCGTGAGGATGCCAGCTATTGTCATGATATTCGATACTTTGGCAATTTGCTTTATAGGCTATTGTTGCCCACAGATAATAGAAAGCATGTGGGTAGGTGTGAACTAGAGATAAACTTTATTAGATTCAAAGGCTTTATTTTTTTATAGATTTGTCAAAGGAACTGTTTATATAGGTACTATTGTGTATTGAAAAAGGAAAGTTTTGAGTTTTTAATTGTATTAATTTGTATTAAAATTTAAACAAAACAGCTATTTCCTTTGCTACTAAAGTTACTAGTAATTCAAAGCATTTTATTGATTTTTACGACGACCTGAGCGGTGCAGTGGTCAACATGCTGGTCTACCACGCAAAAGGTCCTGGGTTCGATTCCCGGCCGAGCAGAAATTTAAATAATTAATTTTAATTTCTGTGTCGGGTTTGGGTATACTATGTATAATAAGTATGTACTTAAAAAAGTATATGTATATGAAGGTATTAAGGAGCTCAGTGGCACAGTGGTATAGCGCCTGTCTCAGCGATTGCGGAGGTTAAGCAACTTTCGCAAGGGTCAGTCATGGGATGGGTGACCAAAAATATATTATCTTGATTTCTTCCGTGCTTCAGAAGGCACGTTAAGCCGTCAATCCCGGCTGCATTTGCAGTCGTTAGCACCCACCAATCCGCATCGGGCCCGCGTGGTGGGTCATGGCCCATCCTTCTTATCCACCCATAAGGAAGGCCTGTGCCCCAGCAGTGGGGACATTAAAAATAGCTGATGATCATATGTAGGTATACTACCTAGAAATAATAATATACTTTTTTAAATACATACTTTGACGACTTCCGTGGTCGAGTGGCTTTGTACACCGGTTTTCAAGGTGTCGCCATCTCTGAGGTCCCGGGTTCGATCCCCGATTGGGTCAATTTAGAAAACGAACTTTTCTATATTATCTCAGGTCTGGGTGTTTGTGATACCACCGTTGTCTCTGATTTCCATAACACAAGTGCTTTAGCTACTTACTTTGGAATCGAAGCAATGTATGTGATGTTGTCAAATATTTATTTATTTATTATTTATACTTATTTTATCAGCATCAGTTGTCTAGCACTTACAAGCTTTGCTTAGTTTGGGGATAGATGGCGCTGTGTGAAATTGTCCAAGCATTTTATTTTTTATATTTATATCAATAATGGACATCACTTAGTTTCTGAAAAGTATTTCAAGACCAGATAAAAATAAAGGTTTTTTACTTCATTTTACGTTTACTTAAATGAAGTGTTATTACAGTATCAACACAGAATAAAAACAATAGTACGGTAACAATGAATTTAAAAAGATAACGATTTCAAACTCTTTTACCTTGCAAATGTATTTTAATTAAAGATCTTTAATAACCAATATTATTATTTAAGCAAAAAAAGTAACAATCTATTTTGCTTTGTCTTTCGCGATTGTATTAAAATTAAAAACATACCTATTTATAAGATAAAAAAAGTTCCAATATTTCAACAGAACGGAAGGCTCCAACGGCCGACATGTTGTAAGCTCATTGTAATGGCCGACCGGAAGCGGAAGTCGCGAGCGACGCCGACTTCCGGCGTAGGCGTCACTTATCCGCCATTGTGTTTTGGCGGGAAAACGGGCGAATCCGTCATATTGTTGAGTGCATGCTTTAAATTCCAAGTGAAAAACAATTTTTAAAATAAGTCACTTATAGGACTGATGTTTGTTTCGTTTCGTACAACGGTAGTGAACTAAATGGCACATAAGTCTTATGGTTGAACCTCTGCCCCCATTTTCTTGTCATCCCAAAGACGTCATAATGGGGTAGGGTAAAATAATTAACGATGTAAATATGCTACTTATGTGAGCTTATTTAAATAAATAATCTTTTATTTTTGCATTTTAATTATTGTTATTGAAATTATTTGTTTAAATTTTATTATAAAAAAAATAAGACTCACTGAATCTACCAGAAAAAGAACCTGCGGAAAAAAACTCGGTATTATTGATCTACACATCAAGATGGAGTTCAGCAAACCGTCTAGGCGTAAACAAAAAATCGACTGTATATTTGCTTTCAAGTGATGCTTAGTGATCTAGCTAAAAAGATCACCAACTGTATAATTTATCAAAAATTCACATATGTCTTGAGGACAAAAAAGTGACTGATCATGATCACAATCTAAAAAGGCACAATATAAACAGAGGTTCAAATAAACTAATTGAAGCCAAGCGTGATAACTAGAGAAAATAAAAATTTAAAAGCTCTTTTAAAATCCTAAAACAAAGTACCGTTAAGATAACAAACAATGTATCGTTGAAATAAAATTGTTTGAATAATTATTATGCCCGTGTTTTACATATTTAAAACTTTCACTCAATAGTGACCCTTAAGAGAAAGGAGTAAGGTACACTACTTCACGACTAAGACAAATATAAATACTTTACGTATGTAGATTTAGAAGCGACGGAATCGATATCGTCCGAAGAATCTACCAATTAAATCGAGACGCGTAAACGAGTTGTCATAGAGTTATAAACGTATTAGAGATTTTTCATTAGAAATGAAAATCTAAAATGAAATAAGTCTGAAATACTTTCGCGGTATTAAATATTTGGAATACCTTTACAAATTAAAAAAACTTTTGTATATATTTTATTAGTTTATATTGAAATACAAAATGTTAATCTTGATAATTGTAAGGAACTTCCTCACTAGACTCAACAAAATGTATAGATAGTACATCGTGTACTTTGCCCTAAGGGAGGAACCTCATAACATGATTGTGTAACTTCGAGGTTACAATCATCATTTTCATATTATCATTATTATAATCTACCTATTTACTGCAGTATGATGTAGGCCTCCCCTTTGGGAAAGTGTTGCCATAATCTTCACGTTTTGCAGGAGGGTTGGAGAAAGGAGTATTGGATCGTTTTCATCAGAGAACGCTACTACCCATTTCACTGGTCTGGTCAGCGAACTAATTGCAAACAAATATTGCTTAAAAATAGCACCACGTGGCTAAAAAATGACAACTCGCACAACATTTAGTCGAGCCAGCCAAGCGCCATGTGACAGACGTAAGCGTTTTTAAAAAAATGAAGTTTGTATTTTAAAGAAAAGAGAGAATTCATTAAAAGCTACATCCTGTCTAATCAAATGGTGTAAAAGAAGGCAGTAAAAATGCACAGATGTATCATAAGAAATATTTTTTCGTTTGAGTATAGAAAATATCCTACGAGTAGTGTATACATATTATGGTCGCTAAAATGCAACCAGTGTTTAATCACTTTGTGCTGCATAACTAAATGCCAGTATTTTTTAGCCCCGCTCACTTGGTTGTAATTTTGCGTGGTGCAATTTTTTGAGCGGAATGCTTATTCCATAGATTTTTGTTCGCTGAGTCTAATTCACGGTAGTGTTCAATAAAATAAACGCAATAACAATTTCACATAGCGCCATCTAGCCCCAAACTAAGCAAAGCTTGTAATATGGGTGCTAGACAACTGATATACTACTTGTTTACTTTTTATATGTATACTTATTATACATAGTAACACCTAGACCTGTCACAGAAATTAAAATTCACCATTTCAATTTCTGCCTAGCTGGGATTCGAACCCGGGACCTCTTGCGTGGTAGACAAGCATGTTGACCACTGCACCACTCAAGTCGTCTGTAGATTACACTACCTCTAAGTTATAAGTTACCTTTTTACTACCGCTGGTTGTGTAAGGGTTGGTGCTATTCAACTCTGCCGGATGCTACACGAACACCGATAGATAAAACGGAGTGATTATACTTATTGACAGACGCGACTAATATTGCAATAGGCTGCAGCAGTTATTCGATTAAATTTTTCATGTTGCCGCGTCTAGTCGTTCTTCGCTCTGCGCCGTCATGAATCAAAGTGGCTACAATAGTAGGCTCTAATTAAAATAGATGACCCATTTACATTCTTATTTGGATTTACTGCGGTGCGGTGTCTCATTGTTATCAGTGTGAAAAACTCCCTGTTTAAGAGACATTGGTAAAGTCGAGGTAATTCTTACCAAAAATTAACGTTAGTCCATAGATTTAACAATGCTCTTGAGGACTGCTTTACACGTTAAGAATTTTAAGTTCGAATTAAGTTACTGTTTTTGTACTTTTGTAATTATATTTATAAATACTTGTCAAAAAAGTTGTAACTTTTTTGACAAGTATTTTTGAAAAAAAACCTTCCAATAGTTGTTTGTTGTTTAAAGGTTACTTAGTTTGTTTTTTTTTAATTCCTGTTTCGGGTTGATTGGTAGACTTCTCTAGTTATTTGTATTTATTTCACAAGAGTTTCTAAATAATAAAAAATAGTATGAGAAACAATATTTGCTTGAACAATGCATTTGAAAAATATTTTTTATAAGTTTTTAAGCCATAATTTTGCCAAAGGTATTTAGTTCGCTCATCTATACCGTGTGAAGAAAATGAAATGAAAAAAAAAATAACGAAAAAATATTTTTTGATATTAATTATTTTGAACTTACTGCAGTTCGGTTCATCAAACTTAACAAAGCATTATTGATGACATTGCTGTCACAAGCTAAGGGCTTCTTATTATAACGCAAACAAAGAACTTCGTTAGAAAAATAATTTGATCGAGCAAGAACAGGCGAGCTGCGAGCCTAATTAACTTTCATTGTTATGTTTAGTTCATATTTAATTTCGTACCAACCTGTAATACTTAAATAAGACATGGAAGTAAGACTTACGGCCTTACCACAAAACACTGTTTAACAAGTGTTTAACTTGGACACTGTTTAAATGTGATGCTGTCACTTTTTTGACAATATTGTTTGTAAGAGACAGCATCACATTTAAACAATGTCTAAATTAAACAGTGTTTTAAAATCTTTTGTGGTAAGGCCGTTATTTTCCAGCGTTTTTTATTAGTTTATTCGATTCGATTTCAACAGATTCTGAAACTTCACCAATTTCTTTTAATGTCGTTAACGGTGTAACGGTGTGTAGTGTCTCGAACTCGCGAGTATGATTTTCGTGTAGACTAAGCATAATATGATATGTTTAGTTAAATGAACCTTTCCGTAAACAAATATTGATGACCTAATTAAACAAGAATTTTACAATGGTGATAAACATAATTATTGCTTCTAGAATAGCGGAATTATTTTTATTATTAGTTAGGTATGATTTGGTAATTAAACAATTATATGGCGTGACATCATCGGCCCGATGACAATAGTATATTATTCCGTAGATTATAACATAATTTCCGTACTAATTAATATACTAGAAAAAATTCGACTCGCACCGGATCATTTTCTCAGACGGGAATCGAACCTTGGAAATCTGGTCCCGTGCTCTGACCGCTGAGCTACACAGTCACTAGTGGCATCGTCGAATTATTCCCATCCGAGGTGTAAGTCGAATTTTTTCTTGTATTATTATTTAAAACCAAATAATATAGTAGAAAAAATACGACTCGCACCAGATCATGTTCTCGGACGGGAATCGAACCCGCGACCTTTGGATATCCGGTCCAATGTTCTGACTGTTGAGCTACCGAGTCACTATGCTCTGACCGCTGAGCTCAGCGATAGCAACTCCAGTCCGAGAACATGATCTGGTGCGAGTCGTATTTTTTCTAGTATATTATTTGGTATTATATAAAAATAGCATTGTGAATGCTAAAATCTCAAAAATTTTAAAAACCCATATTATTTATTCTCAATGAAAGCTAAACGTCAATATTGATGATAATAATAATATAGTAAAAAAGTATGTGTGTGCAAAAATAAAAAATTGTCATAAGGGTTATAACTTTTGAAGTAATTTAAAGAAACATTTGATAATAACTCCAAAACTATGCATTTTTGGGCCATAATATGTTCTAGGAGCTTTATTTTTTTTTGAAGCGCTTATGGCGGAGCTTGACAGACTGATCGTACTTGGTCACGTTTGTTAAGCAACACTCGGTCCGGCCAGGTGTCGGATGGGTGAACGGTGCATTACAACTGAGCGCTTCCATGCTTCGGAGAGTCGATTTTTTCTAGTATTTTTCTTAATATAAAAATAACATTGTGAATGCGAAAAATCTAAATTTAATAATTATATAGCTGTTTCATCTTTATCGATTGTCAAAACATCTGGAAAGATGTGTCTTTCGAATGTGGGGGTATTTCCTCACATTGATGAAATTGCGCTGGCTTGCAGCGAAAAAGAAAAAGTACTAGAAAATTTCGCCGTTCCCACTAGCGACTCGGTAGCATAATTGGTCAGTGCATTGGGCCGGAACCCCAAGGGTGCGGGTTCGAGTCCCGTCTGAGGTGCTACGGGTGAGTTGACTTTTTTCTAGTATTTTTTCTAATATTAATAATAATAAATAATAAATATTTTACAACATCACATACATTGCTCCGATTCCAAAGTAAGTAGCTTAAGCACTTGTGTTATGGAAATCAGAGACAACGGTGGTATCACAAACACCCAGACCTGAGCCAATATAGAAAAGTTCATTTTCTAAATTGACCTAACCGGGGATCGAACCCGGGACCTCAGAGATGGCGACACCTTGAAAACCAGTGTACAAAGCCACTCGACCACGGAGGTCGAAAATATTATTTATCTTAAGGGTAGAATATTTCTGTACCGCTATATTAACCTTAAAAACCACCAAAGACTCAGCTACATTAATTAGTTTGAAAAGACCTTATTATAATGTAACCACAGTGACGACGATCAAGATTATTATCATTATCATTATTAAATCAGATAGTAATGATGAGATTCAGTTCTGAAAAGTTAATGACAAAAAATAGCTGAAACACACACAACACATTTTTTTTTATTCTGCCGTCGTATCAGAGAACACAGTAACTTTGAAAAAGTCGTTTCGAGAAAAACGCGCGAAAAGTTTTTTGGAAACTATGTTCGATTGTGACAAATTTATGAAAGTTAGCAAACTAACTAGAATGTAGAGTGATTCAAAATAACGTTGCGCTAAAATGTGTATTTTTATTTTTTATGTATCTTTATGATATTTCGTGTTAAATGCATAACTGTGTTCTTGTTGGTAAAAAGAAATAAGAAAAATTAGTTGTACTAGACTAAATGACAGTAACTGACATAGTTACTGTGTACTAGCTAAGATTTACTAAATACTGTGATTGAGTTAAGTAAAGAAGCTGCTAAATTCTTTACTTCATCACAGTAACTGTTAATATACTGTTTTTTAATCTAATTTACTTAACAAAATTTAGTTGACTGTCAATCTAGTAAGTCAAGTTGCTGTATTTTAAGTTAAAACGATAAAAGCTAGCGATGGTTGGTCTAATCCAGTATTTTACAATACTGTGTTATAGACTAAACTTTGCAAGTTTTTGTACTAAAAAGGATATAATTTTCTTTAGTAAAATGAATTGAAAAAACATGAATATGGTCCAGGTAAATAAAACAAATAATTACTAATTATATTTTACTGGTAACAGCTAAACTAAACAAATCAGTCTCAAATCAAATGCCTTTCTAGGCTTTTACATTAAATAATAATCTTCTAAAAGTCTTATACAATACAAATAAATATACTAGAAAAAACACGACTCGCACCAGATCATGTTCTCGGACGGGAACATGATCTGGTGCGAGTCGTGTTTTTTCTAGTATATTTATTTGTATTGTATAAATCGCATTGTGAATGCTAAAATCTCAAAATTAAAAAATTCTAAAAGTCTTTTTAATCACTATTTGGAAAAAGTTGTCCCTACAAAAAAATAAAAAATTAGCAAACTTCTAACAAATTATAATAATATCTAGTTAAAACTTTTACTTATTAAAAACATGAGATCAATCAACCATAATATTTTAAAATAATTATAAAAACAGTAACTTAAGGCTCCGGCGAACGGTGAGCTTCCCATACAAACGTAATACCAAAATGATTTTCAATTTGAGCACAATTTACTATTCTTGTGATATTATTTGGAATAATATAGTATTTGTCTAGGTTTTTATTAAATAAAAATTCCAAAATACTAACCCAATTCAAAATAAATGCCAATTACATTTATACATACAAAATTGTAAATCGCATACATTTTTATTTGTATTTGTATTTATATTATGTTTAGTATTTTGGATTTTTTATTTAATAGAAACCTAGACAAATACTGTCTTAATATGAATAACATCACAAGAGTTAATTATGCGCAAATTGCAAATCATTTTGGTATTACGTTTGTATGGGAAGCTCACCGTTCGCCGAAGCCTTAAGGAATATGTTTGTAAATAACGCAAAATCTCTTATTTGGTAGCTCAACCTTTTTTACTTTACGACCTTTTAAAACTGATATTGTTCGTACAAACTAACTTTACTTTTTTACGTGATGGTATTAAAATTATTTAGTTTTATGCCCCCCTAGCATGACCACCGTCCTTCGGCTGGAGTGAGCTATCACTCAAGAGACCGCACGTCCCTTATACTTAGTTAAAACCCAGTAAATATTGTTTCCGCGCTCGAAAGGTCTAGGTAAAAAAACAGTAAGTAGTTAAATACTGTTATTTTGTTAAGGAACTTAAATAATCGATTGCCAGCATAATTCTCTTATAACACAGTATCTTAGATACTGTATTGTTGCTAGGTGATATATTATAATCTTGAAATCTTGAGCTAATCTATAACACAGTATTTAGAAAAAATGCTGTGTTTTATACTAGAAAGAGCGTTTTACTGTGTTCTTATCTAAAGTGTATTTCTTACGGTATTTATTGTTTGTTACCATTATCACAGTAACCTCTTACTTACTGTTTTCAAATTATGTAATACCTACATGCTGTGTTTTGTTTTAATAATTGGTGTTAGTTCGTAAAAGTTACTGTGTTTTTAGTAACCGTATCTCTGGAACCATAAGTGCTAAAAATAAAACAAAAATTTTGCCGGGTAGAGCTCTTGCTCATTATTACAGTAATACAATAAAAGTGAAAACACAGTAAGTAAAGATACTGTGTTCTCTGATACGACGGCAGTATTGGGGTAAACAAACGGTCTTACAATGTGTAATACATCAAAAAGTATACATGATTTGAAGAACTAAATAATTGCAAAACTAACACCGTTAACCACAAATAAGTTTTAACAAGTTAAGAGTACATTTTAATTTATTAGATTTAAATAGGTAATGAAGTTAAATTTGAATATTGCTTATGTTGTTAGGTACATTATTTATTCGTTTATCATGTTTCGTTTTTTTTAACCATTTTAACTATCGATACTTTGAAGTTTCTCCATAATAGATTTTTTAAACAAGCTAGTTTTAGGTATGAGTATATCAATGTCGCTAAAGTATTTGTTATATGTCATATTGGTCTCTTTTTACTTTTTTATATTTTGCTTCCCCAACATTAATGTCTAGATTTTTAGTATTAACAATGCCAGTTTAAATGTTAAGTAAAAGTAGTAAAATCGACTTACCTTTGCTTCTCAGACGGGACTCGAACCCGCTTTAGGAATTCGCCCAAAGCTCTGCTGGACAGGCCATCCTCTTAGGTCAAAATATAATGATATACAGGGTGTTCCATAATAACCCGTAAAATTTTGTTTTTTATTTATATGGAAAACTGAAAAATTACTACCCTAGACGCAAAGAGACTATTTTTTTTATTATCAATCCTATTGACGAGCAAAAGCAAAACATTAAGGTCTAGGGTTGCCTTGCCACTATGCAGTTTATCATGAAAAGATTTTTTTTTAAAGTGGCCGTTTCTACAGGTTTTATAAAATTTCCGTGATTGTATGTTGTATCTATCCCATCACCTATCTACTCCATTCGATTTATGGAGATTTCTTGTAACACGTTGTATATTCAAGTCACAAATCACATTAAAGATAAAAAAAAATCTCAATTAATACATTCAATTGACTCACTCATTCAATTTGAATTGAGTGGCTTTGTACACCGGTTTTCAAGGTGTCGCCATCTCTGAGGTCCCGGGTTCGATCTCCGGTTAGGTCAATTTAGAAAATGTTTTTTCCATATTGGCTCAGGTTCGGGTGTTTGTGATACCATTGTCTCTGATTTCCATAACACTAGTGCTTTAGCTATTTACTTCGGAATCGGAGCAATGTATGTGATGTTGTCAAATATTTATATTTATTTATTTATTTATACATTATAAAAGGTTTATTAATTGAATAAACTTTTATATTTCTAACTAAATAACTTATAGTAACAAAAATTACAAACCTTAACAACACAAAGTCAATACTAAACTTAGTTTGTTTAAATTTGACAATTCATAAAGCCTTTACAGTCAATACAAAGTTTCATTATTAACTCGTTCCTAAGTTAAAGTTACAAACGGAGCCGGATGAAGTAGCTTAAGTAACTTTGTAACTTACTTCTGGACAAACAGAAATGGCTTAAATTTGATAAGGATTATTAGAGATGCATCGCCTTTAGTCAAATCTAAACTGGGAATGGTAAAAGCGAATATATCGATATTAAATTTGACTCACTCAACAGCTTAAAAAAAATCCCTAGGGAACCATTGACCGGGATTGTAACAGATTATGCAACAAGGGCTTAAAGTAGTGTATTATGTCCCGGGTTCAAGATCGCCTAAGACAAATACACATTTAAGCCTGCAATGCATACTCTACTTTTTATACTTTCTGCAAGGCAATTGAAACCAATGACTGTTATAAAGAAAGTAGTTACTTAAGTTTTTTTTTTGTCGTCTATTCTGTAGTGGTCAGTTCGACATTCGAATAAATCCTTATTGGTGCGCGGGTGAAAATGAATTTTGTAACAAGATTTTTTTTTAATTTCAGGCAGCGCAAAGAAAATAATAACATACAGCCTTACTCAGAATAAAATCGCATTGCACTTAAACATTTTTACAACCAACCTCGATCAAGCACGACTACATGGGTTGCATTCCAAATTCAAATCACATTATTTGCCATGGGGAAAATGATATTCTGTACAACATTATGACCCGGCAAGGCCGTGGGGCTGTAATGACTTACTTTAAGAAAGGTTTGCATGACACATAATATGCCATTGACGAGCAAGTAGTATAAAAAAGTATTCTATGCTTGTTTTAATCCAGGAAATAAAATAATTATGTGTGCAAAATTTCAGCCAAATCCGTGATGCCATTTTTGCGTGATTGAGTAACAAACATACAAACAAACATCAAAACATTGAAACTTTCACATTCATAATATTATTAAAGTAGGATAAGAATTTTTATTATTATTTATTTATAACATAATTAAACGGGGTCAACCCAATTACATAATTATGTGAAGTATATTTACTCAGGAGCTTTATATCTATTTTTTTTAAATAAAATAAATAAATATTTGACAACATCACATACATTGCTCCGATTCCAAAGTAAGTAGCTAAAGCACTTGTGTTATGGAAATCGGAGACAACGGTGGTATCACAAACACCCAGACCTGAGCCAATATAGAAAAGTTCGTTTTCTAAATTGACCCAACCGGAGATCGAACCCGGGACCTCAGAGATGGCGACACCTTGAAAACCGGTGTACAAAGCCACTCGACCAAGAAGGTCGTCAATTAAAAAGCAATATATTAAAATTTTATTTCGTCGGTACAATAAAGGAAGCTCCCATTAAAATTACACGTTGTAAAAAGCAAATGATCTCTTCAAATTTCATAGCTACTGTACTAATCTTTAACACGTTGTAATAAGATAAGTATTCGCGAAGCATTTTAGTGTAATTTCCTTCTGTTAATGGGTGTTTAAATGTGACATGCCGTAAATCCTCTTCATGTCGTGACATTTATGGTTTACAATGTAATTAGGAGTTAACCGACTGCGAAAGACTCAGTTATGTTTTATTACGGAGAAATATTTGCGAAAAGTTTCTTAAGACATGAGTATTCTTTACTTATGCTTTAACGACAATTTCATATAAAATCTGAAATATTTAGACTTCCCGCCCACGAGCGACTTTTTGTAGCTGCTATTATCGCGGCGTTATTTTGTCGCTGGCTAAGTAAACCCGTGGGCGTTTACGTATTGAACTCTGTATGTTCTATTTTCGGCGACAAAAAAACACTCAGCGATTAATTGCTAGTGGGCGGGATAAAACAACACCTGATTTAATAATATACGCGATGTAATCCGTAAAAAGTGTTTTATTTCTAATGAAATTATTAAATTTTGTAAACACTACATAGTTGGAAAAAAAAGGTTGTACGTGGGTATTTGTTTGTAGGTACAAGGTATTTGATTCATTTGATTGATGTATCAAGAATAATCAAGAATCCAATACCTTCAGAAAGCAGAAAAATATAAAAAAACGCTGTAAGTATAGGCTTCCCCCCGGTTTCCGAGGGTCCACATATCTGGTTTAAAGCAATGAAATTAACTACAAACCAGATAATGTGCACCCCTCTGATAAAACAGATAAATACCTCCTAAATTTCCTCCTTAAATAAAAACGTCAAAAACAGACGATTAAAACTTAATCAGCGGGTTAAGTGTTGGTGAATTCAACTGAACAATAATATAAACAAAAACAAAACAAAAAATTCGACGTTCCCACTAGTGACTCGGTAGCTCAGCGGTCGGAGCATTGGACCGGAAATCCAAAGGTCGTGGGTTCGATTCCCGTCAGAGAACATGATCTAGTGCGAGTCGTATTTTTTCTAGTATATTATTTAGTATTATAAAAAAAACAATTAAACAAACAATCAAAGGCTTTTTTTTAATATTTGACAACATCACATACATTGCTCCGATTCCAAAGTAAGTAGCTAAAGCACTTGTGTTATGGAAATCGGAGACAACGGTGGTATCACAAACACTCAGATCTGAGCCCATATGGAAAAGTTAGTTTTTCTAAATTGACCCAACCGGGGATCGAACCCGGGACCTCAGAGATGGCGACACCTTGATAACCGGTGTACAAAGCCACTCGACCACAGAGGTCGTCATAAGGCTTATCACTACTTTTAAACGAAGGAAGAACTACAAATTCCTAACAAAGGGATAGCGTTAACATTACGTTTCAGAATAGTGCTAAAATGTTCGCTTCGCGTGATTCACCTTAATTTACCCGCCGGAACATTAAGACAGACCTTTCTTGCTACACAATAGTTAGCACATCATACACACTAATAGTGGCACTGATAAAACACTCAATTCTATACAGGGTGTCCCAAAACTTTGCCACAATTGGCTTAAATATTGAAGATATTGGGACACTCTGTATACTTAGAGGGTTCGAGTCCCGTCTGAGGTGCTACGGGTGAGTCGATTTTTTCTAGTTCGAGAGTTGTTAGAAACAGAGTTACGTAATTAGCCCCCAGGTATTCGAAAGTAAATCGAAATTACGTTTTACCACGCACTATTCTCAGAGTATTTTGCCTATTCGAGAATAGTCACAATATCACCGACCGTTTAGCGGGGAGTAACAGAGTAAATCCAAGAGTATTTTAATGGCGTCTACGCACCGTATGTCAATGACATTTATATAATATTAAATAATATACTAGAAAAAATACGACTAGCACCAGATCATGTTCTCGGACCGCTGAGCTACCGAGTCACTAGTGGGAACGTCGAATTTCTTCTAGTATATCAACTCTCACGCTGCAAGCCAGCGCCATCTCACCAATGTACAAGGAATCACCTCGACATTCAACTGAACATCTTTCCAGATATTTTTAAACAATTGATTAAATTGAGAAAGCTAGGTGTATAATTTTAAATTTTGAGATTTTAGCATTCACAATGGTATTTTTATATAATACTAAATAATATACTAGAAAAAATACGACTCGCACCAGCCCTTCTATTGTCTAATTTCAAAATCTATCGCAATCGCTTTCAAGATGTAACACATTGATGCTTCTTTTTGGCATAAATAAAAACTTACCAAAGAAATGCAGCAATGTGTCACATCTATCTGTCAAATGAACGCGATTGCGATAGATTTTGAAATTAGACAATGAGTCCCCTGATCAATGACATTTGTTTGACAATTGACTTTAATCGCCACAGTTACACACTAGGCAACAACATATAGTTGACAAAACTTTTTAAGTTTGTTTGTAGAACAATGACAATACTCTCCTTCACGATTCATTCGCTAATGAAGTGACTTATCTTAGGATCATGGAAAAATGAGCATTTCTTTACTCGAGAATAAAATCATGGAATAGATATATTCATGGTATAAGTAGTTATTCTCATTTATATTCAAGTTTGGTCAAATCCACCCTCAGTTAAATAGTCTACTTTACAGATTACCAGAAATATAACACGGAAAATTCATACTTCAAAGAGGCCGCCAACTTTCCGACTACCCATTACATTGCGACTTAAAGTTAATTATTCTACATTAATTGCAATTAAAACTTAAGAGATATAATAAAATTCAAAATTCAAAATTCAAAACTCATTTATTTAGTCTAGGCTGTTACAAGCACTTGTGAATGTCAAAGAAGCTACGCCATCGGTTCGTAAACCCTAAGCGGGAGACCTTGTAACGAGAAGAACCGGTAAGAAACTCGTCAAGGGCTGCTTTTTTCTCCCTGTATATTTCATACAGAGTCGTCAATACAGTATACAATAGACAGTAGAGTAGTCTTATATGATACATTGCCCTACTATAAAAATGCTATTACACCCGTCTTTGAAGAAACAGCAAAATGTCAAATAATAATAACAAAATTTCGGAGCAAAAAAAAATATTGTACGTAAAAAATTCCTCAATTTTTCTGTTATCGCTACGAAACGAGACATCGTTTGATTTATCAGCCGCCCGATATTCAGCCGTGTACGGACAGCAGAAAAGGCTATTGTTAGTTGGAACTCGCCCAGAATTGGACAGAACCGTTTGAAAGGACTATTTTTAGTCGCATTGTCCTAAAAACAGTGTTATTGCGAACTAAGAAAATATTCGTTTAATATTTCATCATGTTTGTAGAAAAAAGATTAACATATTTTTTCTGCTGAAAATTGTTGTTCACTATACATTCATTCATTCATTCATTCATTCATTCATTCATTTATTCATTCAAGGGAAGGGAAGGGAAGGGAATGGAGGAGGCCTTCACCCGAGAAGGGATTCATAGTACTTAATCTAAAAAGTCTTGTAATATAACTGTATGATTTATTACTGTGAAACAAATAAAGGCTTATTATTATTATTATTATTATTATACATACTTCCAGTGTTCCCAACCAATGGTGCCCACACTAAAATGATGTAACCACATCATTAATAACAGATTTAATAAAATACTATGATCACAAAACTAGTGTTATTTTTATAAAAACCGAATTTGTACTGGAGCATTTTTATAGGTTATTTTTTTTCTTTATTTCAAGCCATTATTTTCTTGGGCTAAGCTAGTGAACCTTGGCAAATTTGTTGCACCAAGCATCCTTTATATTTTATGATCCTGGGTTTTCAAAGCCTAAAATCCTTCACTTTATTCATATTCCTACTTAAGAGCGCGTAGTCGGCACGCTAGCGCCGTCATTGGAAAAAAATCATAGTGCTGAAATAAAGACGAAATTGTGAATTATCTCTCTGTAGTGCACTACGAAGAAGCTTTGTGGTACTTATAATAGCTAAAACAATATTTTCTAGCCTGTCGTTTATTTTAATGGAGCTTATTTGCGAAAAATGGCCACTTTTGTCGCCTAAAAAAATAAAAAATAAAAGTTTGATGATGTGCAAGCAGCGTTCTTTCATAACATTATGATACCCCATATGCCCTAGTAGCCTAACTCGAATTTTTAAGACCCCCTTTCAGTCTCTGTTGCAAAAAAAGATAAATATTTTGATTTCTCTCTTATTTGCAAAATAGTTGGGCAAACGTCATATAAAATTATTCCAAATTTCAAGTTGATAGCATTAATAGCTCTCGAGATATCCAGCTGTGACAGACAGACAGACAGACTGAGTCGTACCATAAGGGTTCCTTTCTACCATTTTGGTACGGAACCCCAAAAATACCGTGCAAAGGTCATTATTTAACCAAAGTTCATGAAACACATAAACACCCATCTACGATTATAAACGTTTAAGCCTCGGACCATCAAAACAGACTAAAAAGGATGTGAAAGAACAATTCCTTAATTTGTAACAGCAGGGGTTGCGCTTCAAGACGATAATTTAGCTCGACATCCTTGGAAAGGATGCCACAGAGTTGCGACTGACACTCGTATCATTAGACGAGTAATTATTTAACAATTTACAGTATATTAAGATAAATAATATTAGAAAAAATACTAGAAAAAATTGTCTCACCCGTAGCACCTCAGACGGGACTCGAACCTTGGACCTTGGGATTCCGGCCCAATGCACTGACCAAATTATGCTACCGAGTCGCTAGTGGGAGCGGCGAAATTTTTTAGTACTTTTGACTTCTTCGCTGCAAGCCAGCGCAATTTCATCAATGTGAGGAAATACCCCTACATTCGAAAGAAATATCTTTCCAGATGTTTTGACAATCTAATTTTTTTAGAATTTTTTTCTAATATGATTTATCTTAATATAAAAATAGCATTGTGAATGCAAAAAATCTGAATTTAATAATTTACAGTATACATTAATCTTCAATACAGTTAAAGTGCATTTAAGATTAATTTGTACTATAAATAGAATATAAACAATATTAGATGCATTGGAAATGGAAACTTTTTACTTATATAAGTAAAATGATATATCGTCTTTAGATACGAATGTGAGACTCGGTGAAAGTTGAGTAGATGCCATATTTTATTGTGTAAGTATACTTAAAATCTTTGTTTTTGGATAAAATGATGAAATGGTAATGGTGGTGTATAAAACTTATACACATTTAAACTTAAATTAAACAGCAATTGTTTGTTAAGTACCCAATTTTACAATTTAAGCATTGATTGTTTATATTAAGTTTATATTTTCATTCAATGAAATTTTTGTAAGTAGTTTTCAGTAACGTCTGATAAGAAACATCTTTGATAAATAAATCTGTCAAACATAATCCAAATGTCAAATCGTTGTTGTTATCTTTTTTCATCCCTGTTGCAACTCTGTGGCGTACACACTTACCGACAAGATACGTTACATCGCCCAGCGGGTGGTCACACCCTTAAGTGTTGAAATATACAAATGGTTGATGGAAGAGCCTTAAATTACGATGAGAGGCGTCGAAACTGTTTTATTTTGATTTTTATGCATTTATAATTGGGTATGATAAATCTGCATACAGATTAATTTCATTCCGTTCGGTTCATTTTATGGGAGGCGGCAAGTTAAACAAAGGATTAAATGTTTCTTAACCAATTATTTATGTAAGTTTAGAATCCTCCAAGTTATTAATATGTTATACTTAATAATATACTAGAAAAAATACGACTCGCACCAGATCATGTTCTCGGACGGGAATCGAACCAGCGACCTCTGGATATCCGGCTCGGTAGCTCAGCGGTCAAAGCATTGGACCGGATATCTAAAAGCCGCGGGTTCGATTCCCATCCGAGAGCATGATTTGGTGCGTGTCGTATATTTTTTCTAGTACCTATATTATTTAGTATTATATGAAAAAATAGCATTGTGAATGCTAAAATCTCAAAAATTAAAAATTATTAATATGTTGCTATTACAAAGTTTGTTACAATCATGTTGTAGACAGAGTAAAAGAGAGAGAGAGAGAGAGAAATAAGCACTCCCTTCGATTAGTACAGTAGCAGTAGCCCTTAAAACTTCTAAAGCAAAATAATTAGCCATTTACTTTTTTATTTTTTTAATTTACATACAATGTGTTTCAAAATAGTCTTAGAAGACAGAAAAATATAAACTAAAATGCATTTACCATTAATTGATCATGAAAATACAAAGGTTTTCGGGTTTTTATCACAGATGATCACCCATTTCCCATGTCTGTCTGTACGTTGTCATCAAATAGTTTGACTATCGGTATAGATGCATTGAGTTGATAGGCTAGTAAGTGTTATAGCACGTTTGCCAATTTCTCGAAGCAGTGGTACTCAAACTATTTGATTTATTAGTTCTATCAGTAGTTAATTTTTTTTTCATCAAAGATCATTAGGGCATATGGGGTATCATATAAATGAGCGCTGCTTGCACATTCTCAAATATTTTTTTAGGCCACATAGTTTTCGACTTTTGATGAAAAATGTAAAAAAATTACGTCCCCCCCTAACTTTATCTCCAAAGTTTGCATAGAGAAAAATCTGAAATTATTTTATATGATAGAAATTTATGTAAAGATTATAGGAAAAATAAAACGATTCTCTAAAAAGTAAACTTTTTCAGAATGCTGGTACGGAACCTTCGGTGCGTGAGTCTGACTTGCTCTTGACCGTTTTCCTATACAGATGTTACTCCTTTGTCTCGGGGGACGGTGGTTTTTTTTTATATTAAGTAACTGTAGGTATTAATTAAGCAATGTAACTAACTGGCAAATAGAAAAATATATTTTTGACCGAGCGAGCGCGAAAAACGCATTCGTATGTTCGTTTGTTCTCCTCAACAGGTCGCATTTTCCTACCGATTCTCATGAAATTTTGTGAGCACAGCCTATAAGCTAATATCACATTCACAAATTTTCGATAATTAATTAGATTTTTTTGTCAAATCAGTTTTTTGAAAGTTTTCCAAAAAAAATTAATTCACCCAATTCGAAAAATTTTACGAAAAATTAGATGCGCTATCTAGCTTGGAATAGATATAATAAAAGAATACCTACCTGACATCTATTAGTCATACAATTTGAGCTAATTTTTTACTCACAAACGCGACAGGTATCAACTCACTGTGTTACTAGTTTTTAAAATTTCAGGCACTGTCATTTAATTTAAAGTTACATTAAAGAAAGTTATGTTAATTTTTTCAAATATTCACAATAAGACTGCATAATAATCTTATGTGAAAAATGGAACACTACAAATTGTTATTATTGATTGCCGTAATAAAAAAATATGACTTCTCAAAATATTAAAAATAACGTAAAAAAAAATCTGTTACTGAATAATTCTAAAACAATTCTAAGCTAAGTTTTCATCGAATTAGCAACAAGTGATTACATACACCACTAAGTTTGCTTTCTTTAGCTCTCCGTCAAACACTTTTCATATAAAAGCCGTAGTGGTTTACATACTCATAACTTATAATGAGTTTCATAAACTTGCAAACTAGTTACAAATTACATACGTACTAACACGGTTTCTATCAAAACTTGCCTTAATCAAATATTTGAGCTCTAAATCCAGATGATGAAATACTTTAATCTCTGTAATTTCGTTGATAATTAACCCGAAACTAATATGCGATCTTGATCAATCTTCGAACTAAGTTTTCGATGTTTCGGCAAAGACTAAAAGTTTCGAATTGATTGACAGTGAATAATTTATTTAACTATGTTAAGAGGTGGAAATAAAAAATATTTACGAGACAACATTACAAACATTCTCTTTTCAATAAAAAGTTTGAATACTACGAAGCACAAAATAAAGATGGAATTTAAAGATCTAATTCAGAAATAACATCACAGTTATACATACTTAATTCTATTAATAGATTATTTATAAGTTTTTTAACCGACTTCAAAAAAAAGGAGGTCATCAATTCCTTCAGACGACCTATGTGTTCGAGTGGCTTTGTACACCGGTTTTCAAGGTGTCACCTCTGAGGTCCCGGGTTCGATCCCCCGTTTGGGTCAATTTAGAAAACAAATTCTTCTATACTGGCTCAGGTCTGGGTATTTGTGATACCACCGTTGTCTCTGATTTCCACAAGTGCTTTAGCTACTTACTTTGGAATCGGAGCAATGTATGTGATGTTGTCAAATATTTATTTAAGTCAATGGTTTATTTTTAATTAATGTTTTACCACAACTTACCACTTGTGAACTGATTTTTATAATTCTTTTTTTATCTGAAAGAACATAGTTCAGGTGTGGTCCCATAAAATGTTTACAGAGAGTAGAGTTTTCTCATAATCCTGAAAAATATCAATTATTTAGCTTATCATCGCACGATTTTTTACGGATTTTTAGGCATAACTTCTTTATTTATGAACCGATTTAGATGATCCTTTTTTGTTTGAATGGGTTACTTTAAGAGTTGTCATTTATTTCCATTTACATTTTTTCATACAAAACTGTAAATTGCATCAATTTTTACTTGGTTTACTATTTTGGATTTTTTATTTAATAGAACCTTAGACGAATATCTACCTCCTTACTAATAAAGATTAACAGATGTATAGTTACACAGTGTTTTGTCCTTTTCTTTTTAATGTCAAAATTAAATAGCTTGACAGAGAGTAATCATTGTACTATACATCTGCTATACAATCTTTATTAGTAAGGGGGCTACTGTCTTAATTCGAATAACATCACCAGAAGAGTTAATTATTAAATTGAGATTTTTCGCATTCACAATGCTATTTTTATATTAAGATAAATAATATATTAGAAAAAATATTATACTAGATTTTTTTTTGTAAATAAATAAAAGAGTTAATTATGCTGAAATTGCAAATCATTTTGGTATTTCGTTTGTATGGAAAGCTCACTGTTCGCCGGACTTAAAACTGGGATCGTTGCAAAAAGAACAGTAATAGCAAACAATGAACAATTACTTGTAGTACAACTTAAACATGAGTACAAAAGTACGCGTTGAACAAATCGAGCAAAACTTCAAACTTCCCAACTCTTTTGTGGTATGTTGAGAAACTTGTCGAACCTAAGAGAGCTCCCTGTGGAACACAAATAATTGAGTTATCGATCGCTTATTGTTGCCGGACAAAGTCGTTTCTGTGATGAAAGAAGTAGTTTTAAACTCGTTAAATTGGAATGGTTGGGAAAGGGTTGTTTGTTTTTATTTTAACCTAAAAGGTACATTGACGACCACCGTGGTCGAGTGGCTTTGTACACCGGCTTTCAAGGTGTCGCCATCTCTGAGGTCCCGGGCTCGAACCCCGGTTGGGTCAATTTAGAAAACGAACTTTTCTATATTGGCTCAGGTCTAATTTGTGATACCACCGTTGTCTCTGATTTTCATAACACAAGTGCTTTAGCTACTTACTTTGGAATCGGAGCAGTGTATGTGATGTTGTCAAATAATTATTTATTTATTTTTAAATCTGCTACGTTCGACCCCATGCTTAATAAATTATGGGAATTTGGAATCATTCTTTTTATATAAAGTTTTTTTAAAATCGTCGTCATGAACATGATGTAACATGAGCCAAAAATGTATTGTGGATGACCACAATACTTTTTTTTTTTTAAGTTAGAGGTAAAACCTCTAAGTTTAATTGCTATTTGTTAAATAATAATTGCTGCAATAGCACATAATAAACAAAATAATAGTACTACATATATTGCTATAGAAAAAATAAGAAGTTGCATTACAATAAATACTTAAACTAACTGATGTTAAATTTTTAATAATTAATCAGTGTAAAGTTTGAGAACCACACAAACAGCAGACGACTCTAATATCATAACAATAAATTCCAAACAGCGAAAACTGCAGTGCTCGGCCGGCTGTCGATCGAATAACAAACAGACAAGCGAATTAATTCAATATGGCTTATTGGACAATTGTGATTTCCGTGTTCTGCTGTGTGGGAATATCCGCGTTGACTGGAAAAGGTTGGTAAACACTTTTATTGTTACTTCAAAGGTACCCACAGACCATGCAAATGTCTGTGGTGCGCACGCTCTAGGCGGCAAAATATTTTGTAAGAAATGACGCGCGATTCAGTTGCAATTTTATAAAAATAATATTTTATTCGCGTCGCGCAGTTACGCCTAATGCAGTTAAACCAGTTCTTATAAAAACACAGGATTTTCAAGTTGTCAACCATTGAAATGTAAATACTTTTATAAGGTTTTTTTTTAATTTGACAACATCACATACATTGTTCCGATTCCAAAGGAAGTAGCTGAAGCACTTGTGTTATGGAAATTAGAGACAACGGTGGTATCACAAAAACCCAGACCTGAGCCAATATAGAAAAGTTTGTTTTCTAAATTGACCCAACCGGGGATCGAACCCGGGACCTCAGAGATGGCGACTCCTTGAAAACCGGCGTACAAAGCCACTCGACCACGGCGGTCGTCTTTATTGAAGTTTTCATTCTAAAGAATGAAAAATAATTTCATTTATGCATCATTCTGTCTAAAGTGCGTTTTTGGTGGAGTAACAACAAAAGTTTAATACACTTCCAATCTAATTCCAAGAGTTTTGCAAAATGATATTGATTTAAAAATAAATAAGAGATCACGCAAAGGAATTCAATTGTGTGTTTAATGAATTCGATACTTTAGGAATGTAGCGTATCTGTATTGTTTATAAGTATTACATTAAAATGTATCATGTTAGGTAAATAATGTATTGAGGATTAAAAAAAAATACAAATTACTCACAGCAATTTTAAAAATAGTAATAGTCTAATACTAAATAATATTATTTATCTAATACTAAATAATAAGATTTATTTATTAGTTTATACTAGAAAAAATTTGACTCGCACCAGATCTTGGACTGGAATCGAACCCGTGAGCTTTGGAAGTCCAGTCCAATGCTCTGACCGCTGAGCTACCGAGAATACCAAAAATAAACCCTTGGTTTAATCTAAGGCACTGGTTCCCAATCAATTTTTCTACATACCACTCCAAGAAATAACTCAAACTTGCGTACCCCTTATTGCAGGAATAATAAAAAAAATGAAATCAGATGTAAGTAATGTAGGTATCTATTACTAGTCAAGAGATTGCTGCGCATTCCCCTTGATGCAACTTCACTTACCCCTAGGGGTACACGAACCACTAATTGGGAATCACTGGTCTAAGGTACTACAAAACACTAGTGCGAATCGAATTCGTATACGGCAAAAATATAAAAATGTAACGGAAATCTTAGTTCCCTTTACATATGTAGATGACTCAATACAAGATTTAAAAAAAATACTTGATTTGAATTTTACAACATGTTACAAAAATACCCCTAATGCCGAATATGGTGTATAGGCACTATCAAACTGATCAACTTTTACTATGGGACCAACTCTGAAATCGCAAAAAAATAATCAGCTGTTTCATACAAAAAATAAAAACAAAAATATCAAAATGTTTGAAACAGCAGATTTTTTTCGCGATTTGAGAGTTGGTCCCATTGTAAAAATTGTTCAGTTTGATGGTCCCCATATACCATATTCGGCATTTGGGGTATTTTTGTAACATGTTGTGTAGGTGTGTCTTCATACAATCGCTTACCCGTTACCTTTCACTTTCATCTGACGCATGCCTCGAGGCATATAATAGCGCACGCTGACCGTGCACTTTCGCTTTCCTCTAGCGCTTTCAACAGAGGCATGCCTCAGGGCATGCAAAAGCGCATACCCTATCTTCTCAAAAAAACCTCAAATTTTATGGCAGAAATTGAAAGTGAAAGTGAACGGTTTGGAGGCAATCAATATTGCATGCGTATGAGGCAAGTTGACTTGAAGGTTGAAAAGGAAAGCGCACGGTTCGAAGGCATGTTGGTTGCATGCATTTTACTTGAAAGTTGAAGCGACCCGGTGAAGACAGACCATATAGTTTTTCTTGCTAAGATAACTGACGTCACCTCCGCTTGTCATCTTTCCTCTATGATAACAGACAACGAAAACAATCGATTTATAAGTCATTGTTTCGTCATACAATTCAATTGGTTTAAACGAAACATTAATGTTGTTTGAACTGTTGATAGATGTAAAACAACTACCTATACTGTTACGAAAACACGTGGATCGTTGTGAATGATGTCTTTTTAACTATCGATGTTACCCTAGAAATTAATGCAATACGTTGCGTCTTAGACACAAATCCATTCAACATGAACTTTTTTTTGGTAACACTGGGGTAATCGAATTACCGACTTCCGGACATGGCCGAATATGAACCTCTTATCGAACTCCGAAGTAGCGTATTTTATTTTTTTTATTTTTTTTTTGTATTTATGAGTATCTGCCATTATTCTTTGAGTGAAGACCAAATAAAACTTAACCCTTAAACAATTTTTTTAAACATTTCGTAGAATAGTGCCTTATATTTATAAATGCCTAACTTTTTTAAATTTCCAGCTTACTACTGCAGAGATCCAGACACCGGTAAATTATATGCCGTAAACAGTACGTGGCAGTCATCAACATTCTGTGGAAATTATTCATGTAAACTAAGGAAAAAAGACACTGCCAAAACTATTATACCCATTAGAGAGATGGTACCCATTAGAGAGATGGTGATTGATTCCATATCATCAACATCTAAAGCTAAAAGCACAGAAGAAGAAACTATGCAGACAGCAGCATCAACAAACTGTGCTAGAACAGATACAATGTTCAATACGATATACCCTACACTGTTTACGGAAACACCAAAATTAAATAGCCCACCAACAACAGATACGAGTGTGCCGCAAAATGATAAATTGAGTAACATAAATGCAAATCCTTCATCTGACACACATGGAGATAGATATTTAACAGAAGATGAAATAAAAACTATATCGAACTTATTGTATAGCGTCAAAAAAAGTGATTTAGAAGCAATAGTGGACATTTATAATTTAGCTCAAGATATTTATAAGGAAATGGATAAAATAACATCTCAAACTATAATTGATGAACTAAGGGCAGCAAAGAGTTCACAAAAAGATGAGAGAAAAAAAACTTATTGGTACGAACCATTAAACCGTTTAAACAAAGCCGCAGATATGGAGCTTCATGGAACTAACGCGTATCCCACTGCTGTAGAAAAGTCTACGGTAAACCCTCTTTCATATTTCCAAGCTCCATTATCGAGGACTGATTTTGGAAGTTTGCCGTATTACTACTCGATGTCGAATTTCCAAAGGGAGCATTCCTATTCACATGACACTAACACTTATAAACAGTATCCGCCAAGGAATGACAAACCATGTACTCAAAATACGCCATACCAATACCATCCTGGGTCTGAAGTTGCCAACCCACCAGCTCCCATCCATTATTCTTACTTCCCAGCGCAAACGTATGGTAGCTTAATAAACAAACCTTTCCCAGTTAAAACTCAAAAAGCTATACAACCTTCATTAATTCTTCCTTACCCTTTCTCTTTCGTTCAACACAATATGAGCATGTATCCTTATGACTTATACTACAACGGTAAGCCTTCGTCATATTATCCTGACAATAACAACAGAAATAAGGATAAAACTGAACAATACTTCAAAGCACATAACCCAGAAGTGATTCAAAACTCACTAAACTCTTTAGGTGACGTCAAGTCTTCCAAAGAAAATACAATAAATCCAATTAATGAACCCAATGTGGATGATAAAGACGAATCTAAAAGACACAATAGTGAAAAGCAGATAGAGAAAATTGTACACAAAAATTTACTAGATACGTTATTAGAACAAGCCAAAATTGAGCCAAAAAAACCTACTTGGCAAACTGACCCTTTAGCGTCTAACGTTTTGGAAGAAATCAAAGCACATTTCGAAGAGAAAGCGAAACTTTTGAAGCCTTTATCATTTAGAAAAAAGGCGAAATTAGAAAGAGTAGGTAAAGTCCTGAAGCTTGACGAACTGAACCGAGATAAGCGCAGTATAGATGACGAATCTGACGTCGGTGTGCTCGCCCATGAAGATTTTGAGGCGTACGTAGAGAAAACGACGTAAGTTAACTTTTATCCTTATACCTTCGATCAAGAATATCCTAGATAAAACGCTTCACAAACTAAAACAGAACGCAATTATGTCACCGACTAACAAAACAAAAAGCAATTTGAAAATTTTAAATTCGAATCCCTACATAAATATTTTCATCTGGGTACAAATAATTTTTCTTTCCAAATTCAATTTTAAATAATATGGAACAAAGGAGAGAATACCTTGTATAAAAAATTTGGAGTGTTATTTTGAGGAGACGTCTTTAAGACTCTGACCGGACATCTAGGGTATTCTTGATTAAAAATTGTTACCTATTAAGTACCTTCCTATCGACGTTTCTGATTATTTAAGTTGAATTATTCCTTTTCTCTTCATGCACAATTAGAGAAGAATGTCGGATAGCCAAAATCCAAGTATTTTAAGAAAGATGTGAGAGAACACAACTTAAAGAAACTGAAGAGAAAAATATTTTAGCTCTTAATTACCTAATCACATAGAGAAGTTGTCAAAATGATAAATGGGCTATTTGAGAAGCAGATCTCTGGCGCCTGAGGGGTTGTTCTCAATGCTGCCCAAACAAGTTTGCTTAAAGGTGTATAAAAAGTGTGACAAATAGGTGTAAAACAAAAACTGCCCCTCTCAACAGATGTTACTCGTACATTCCCTTTAAAAACCTTTTTTGTTAATGACGCTTTCAAACATGTTTGCTTGAGTTATTTTTCAAACTTCACTCTCAAACTTAAATTTTTAACATTCAACTACATCAAATAGGTATGTTGAAGGTAGGTATTAATAATATACAGTATTAAATAAAAAGTCTCTCGGTTCTGTGCAAGGCAACTTAAATTTAATTAAGTTTATTATTTCGAAAACAGTAAAGGTATAATTATGATTGTGTTTATGACATAAATATTTCTCGTTTAGATATTCTTTTCCATATATTTAGTAACTAAAGTAAATATTACTAAAGGATTATTTGAATTTATTTGAAGTCTACGGTTTTTTTTATTCCATTTTTAGTCCATAAAAGTAATAGCTATAGAACAAGATGACTTGAGTGGTGCAGTGGTCAACATGCTAGTCTACTGCGCAAGAGGTCCCGGGTTCAATTCCCGGCCGGGCAGAAATTGAAATGATGAATTTTAATTTCTGTGACGGGTGTGTTACTATGTATAATAACTCCCTTACTAATAAAGATTGTATAACAGATAAATAGTTACACAGTGCTTTGTCCCTTTCTTTTTAATGTGAAACTTAAATAGTTTGACAGAGTAACCATTGTGTAACTATACATCTGCTATACTATCTTTATTAGTACGGGGGTTAGTATATAAGTATATTAGTTGTCTAGCACCCATATTACAAGCTTTGCTTAGTTTGGGGCTAGGGATCCTAGGATAGGATAAGATAGGCTAGGGATAGGGGCCTTTAAGATTTTCCAAATATCCACGTGGATGACTTCGCGGGCGAAAGAAAGTTAATTAATAAGCTGGTTGTTTATTTCTTTCAGTTGCCAATCGGAAACCGATCCAGGATTTTACAAGATGGGTAACAGTAGCCAGCCTTACCCAGCGTGCTGTCCTCGAAAAATAGAAAATACACAACGATAAAATAAAGAACAAATATTTATTTTATTACGTAGTGTACAAAGATAGGATTAACTTTAACTTGTATTTAATTTGAGTTCCTGACTTTAAAAACGTATTTTTTTGTATTTTTTGATAATAAAATTGTGATGTTACCGTCTATTATTATTTTTAGGTTTTAAACTTAATATTTTAATAATTTGCGGGTTTTGAAAAATTCATGATTTATTTAATTTATTTAGTAAACAAATCTAGAGTTTTAAATAAATGTTTTTTTTTTCAATGACTCACTTACATCAGCAAAGGTACAAAATCGGTTAAAAACCTGCCTCTCTTCGCATTCTCTAAAATAAATATTTTCCACTCAAAACCGAACAATGTAAAAACAATCCAAAAAAACAAAAGGCAAAAAACGTTTGTTTACAAAAAAAAAATACTGCTACATTCCCAATTAATGCATCCTGCGATAGATAACACCTAATTTAAAATTAATCACCAAAAAAACGAATACATAAATCAGATAGTCGCGCCCTCACATGATGGTACCGAGAACAAGGGTTTGAAGTTTTTTCTTTTTATAGCTCGTCCTCTTTTTTATAAATTTATGACTTGAGCCGCTTTTAATACAAGAGGCCTTTCGATTTTAAAGTAGTCTGAAGATAAGGACACTTAAAATTATTTTTGTGATAAATGGGAATAATGTTGAATATTTTAAAATGAAAGAGTTTAATAAATGAATGTTTAGACATACTCATGATTTTCTTAAAAAATCATTAGTTTTAAGAAACATTCTTATGAATATACTTCCCCAAGGATCTAAAAATACTTCCATTCTTACAACTAACTACTGTAGTAATTCAATACTTCCATTCTTACAACTAACTACTGTAGTAATTCAATAATTCCATTTTACAACTTACACCTGCAGTAGGGTAACGTTGTCGTTACAACCTCCTTCACGTTTTAACCTTCAAGCTGATCACACTAACATCTGCCCCTACTAGGATACCAGGATTGGTCAATAGGCCAATAAATCTGGGGAACAACGGGAATACAACGGTAGCAATCCTACCTTCAGATTCTGCGCCCGGGTCCCGGGTTCGAATCCTAGCGCCTATTCCCGTAGTCCCCTACTTTTGTCCACCACTGTGGGATATCGGGAAAAAAATATGTTTTTTAATACTTTATTTCCCGATATCCACCACGCTACAGTTGCACCAAGTGACCGTCAATAATACAATTCGAACAGAACATAATCTTTGTATTTTTGACGACCTCCGTGGTCGAGTACACCGCTTTTCAAGGTGTCGCCATCTCTGAGGTCCCGGGTTCGATCCCCGGTTGGGTCAATTTAGAAAACAAACTTTTCTATATTAGCTCAGGTCTGGGTGTTTGTGGTACCACTGTTGTCTCTGATTTCCATTACACATGTGCTTCAGCTACTTACTTTGGAATCGGAGCAATGCATGTGCTGTTGTCAAATATATATTATTTATTTATTATTTCTTTACATACAAAGACTGTATTCCTCAAAATCTTTTAATCACAATGTCACCACAGACTTACTATAACAAAATGTCATCAAAAAACGACGCCGATCCCAAAACGTCTTACTTATCATAATATAATACTTACAAAGATCAAATTCATTGAGCATTCTCTAGCGCCATAAAAACCTCGTTTTTCTAATGGATCAAACCTATAACGTTACTCTTGAGGAAAAAAAACCTTCGACATTGTAGGGCTCACTTAAAAAGGCATTTAGTTCCTCAAGTTATTATCGTCCTTAAGAAAGAGACAGCTTTATACGACACTGTGAGAGAAAGAGGGAGGTAGGACTCTCGTCAGAAATATTTAAATTAAGTTCTCCCTTAATGTCGAACATTATTTTTTTATCGGCGGCCAAATAAAGATATGTAGCAACGGGGACTTTTACGAACATTTCTTGTAAATTTCCCGGTTTTTTTTTCAGTCGGGGAATTTGTTAGTTAAATATTTCTGCGTTTTTTAAAGAGTTACGCTGAGGCAATAGAGAAAAGTAAACGAAAAGTTTACAAAATATTCGAATGCTATCCCGTATTTAAATTATCCACAACTATCGATAAAAACAAGAATTCTTCTGAATTCACTATTTATGCGTCGTCAAACGTAAGTTTTTAATCAATGAAGAAAATATTTCAAAAAACACTTATTTGTAGTAATATTACATACAATACAATACAAAATACAAAACCCTCATGCGCCAGTGAGTTGCTTCTCGGACAAAATAATTTCGGGCACTTTGTCCAAAATGACACTTTTTGATTTTAATACTTTTTCACTGACGACACGGACACGTTTATAGTTAAAGCGTTTTTGTACAGTCAGACTATAACTATAATCATCAGTGAAAAACTAAAAAGTGTCATTCCGAAATTATTTTGTCCGAGACGACAGTAACTCGCGCCAGTCACTCTTGAATTAATTTTCTTTAAACCAACCTCTCCTCTTTAATCTCAACCATTCTCAGAGAGTAATACATTTGTTTTTTGACGTCACAGGATTAAGAGAGGACGTGGCAGGTGAAATATTTGTTGAAGCTCATTGATAACGCTTGAAGAGGGTCCTACCTGCCCCCAGATTGGGAACTCGCGCGTTTGTCACTACCGCAGGGTTACAAAGGTGTAGTAAAAACTCGATTAAGTGGAGTATCGATTCGGATTCGAACGTGATATTCGATTTTGTAGGTGTAAGCATTGGTAATACTATTTCTTTGGGTGCAATTTGGTACTCAGAAGGATATTATTTTCTATTTTAATGCTTGATATATATATCTTGGTATAGCGTCTGACAACTTAACTAAGTTAATCAACTTTCAGGTCGGTCATGGGATGGGTGACCAAAAATTTATTAGCTCCTCCGTGCTTCGAAAGGCTAAGCCGTTGGTCCCGGCTGCATTTGCAGTCGTTAGCACCCACCAATCCGCATTGGGCCCGCATGGTGGGCCAGGGCCCATCTCCTTATCCACCCATAAGGAAGGCCTGTGCCCCAGCAGTGGGGACATTAAAATGGCTGATGGTCAATACTTAAGTTCTTGTTGATAGCCTAAGGACTTACATAGATAGGGTTGACGACGCACTTAACTGAACATTACAGCAAGTTAAATAGTTTTGTAAGAATTCAGAATTGTAAACAGTAAAATAATCTAAGTCGCGGACACTTTAGTCATGATAACCAATAATTTTTCATTGATTTGTCTAAAAACATTCGCGGCCTGACCACAAAACACTGTTTAAGAAATGTTTAACTTAACTGTTTAAATGTGATGCTGTCACTTTTTTGACAATATTCTTTGAAAGTGACAACATCACATTTAAAGAGTGTCTAAATTAAACAGTGTTTTAAAATCTTTTGTGGTAAGGCCGTCGCCGCAGTCTTAGCCATTTAGTAATCAATAATCAGCCTATAAAACATTACCTAACAATTTATTAGAATAAAACTTTCAGTAACAGCTGGAAGTAAACACTTCGATACAATTAAGTCGGTAGTTACCGTTATGTTAACGTTTCGTTTTAGCTTACGATGGCTTAATTTTGTAACCACGTAAATCATTCGCCTTGTAGGCCGGGAGCTGGGAACAATAAATATGACCATGTAGGTCATATTTTTAATTAAATAAACTTTAATATTCCAATATAGGAGGAGCACAGTGGATTTCGTTATTCGCATTTGAGAATTGTTTAGGTGAAGTTACCAGAGACACGCTCGTTTTGAGCCTGATATAGAAGAGTTTGTATAATTAACAGTTCCTTAAAGTATATACTATAAGTTAAAAAAAATATATTTAGGAACCAGGTGGTGTATTACTGAAATGAAATGAAATGAAAAATGAAATGAAAAATTATTTATTCAAATAAACTTAGATTTTAAGTGTTTTTGAATTGTCTAAATTTTCCTACCACCCATTCGAGACTTTTTTAGCTGACAAGAAGAATGGGCGCAAGAAACTTATCAGCTTTGTCAGAAATCAGAAGTAACGATATTTACAAAGAAATTATATCGTTACCAAATATCTTCATTTAAAACAACATAATTAAAAAAACAAAAAACAATGAAGTTATTGAAAACTGAAAACAAGGATAGTTACTTATAATGTTACATCCATGCATTGCTGTCTTTTAAATTAATCTTCTACTTTGTAATAACCTTTGCTCATGAGCGTCTTTTTAACATGTATTTTGAATTCATGCAAAGGCAGTTCAATTACATTTTGTGGAGCTTTATTCAAAAAGGCAATTCCTTTCCCCATAAATGAGCCCCTAGTTTTTGCTAGTCTAAAACTTGGAGCAATAATGTTTCCTTACATTAATTAAATTATCATAGATGTATTGGCCTGCCACTGTTACTACTGATCTTCATGATCTAGTATGTATGTACTTGGTCTTACTTGATAAAATGATGGTCTATGCTTTGGTGTAAGCCTTCAATGCCGCGGTAGATCATAAAATGTCCTGTTTATAAAAGATTTGCTTGTCAATAAATCTTTTTTTAGAAAATTAAAATCGTTTCGTTGGATCCCAACAATTTTCTCGCAATATCGTTATACCTGTAATTCTAAAAGGTATAAAATTTAATTTGATCCAGTTATGCGTGCCGACTCCCGGTCTATAATAAATACCATCAAGGGCACAGTACAAACTGTAATGAAATTCCATGGATATAATTGTATCCATTATGTACAATGTACATCTCGTTTGGATCTATTGTACAACAACAATGAAACATGTTTGGACATTAATCCTGTTCTTTGTTCGAGTTCATTAAAGTAATATCGATATATCGCTTCATTATAGAGGTACCTAATATACTAATCAATTAAGTTTTTTTCTTTTTAATGTTATGATTGTTTTCTACTGGCTTACTATTAAACTTCGGAAGTACTCACTTAGGTAGGTAGGCACTGTTTTTTTTTTTAATCTTTGTTTTTTTATAGAGGGTTTAGTCACACAGTGACTATGCCACCCTGGTAAGGACATACAATTAACAATTTTACTTAATACTATAATTAGACTAATGTCTAGAACCTGATTTCGACGTACAATAATCATTTTGGACAAATTGAGTAGGTACTGTGATGCCTTAAGCGTCATATGCAGACTATTTGGGTTCTGTAACTCTTTCGTTACAGTTTAAAAAGAATAATAAAAAAATAAAGATTTTAAAGTAGATTCGAATACGATCGGCGGTTCGTTTTTGTTTTATTGAAGATCATTCTAAGCTATGCCGGGATAGTGGCGGGTTGACCTTGTATTAAAATAAATAGCAGTTTAATGTGAAAAAGATTTAATTATTTCTCGCCTTCGATCTAACAGTACATACTTTATTAAATTTAGAACATTTATCCAGAACATCTGATGGTCAATATAAAATTAACAATTTTATTATATCCATGGAAAGATGTTTCTTTCGAATGTGGGGGTATTTCCTCACATTGATGAAATTGCGCTGGCTTGCAGCAAAGAAGTAAAAAGTACTAGAAAATTTCGCCGCTCCCACTAGCGACTCGGTAGCATAATTGGTCAGTGCATTGGGCTTGAATCCCAAGGGTGCGGGTTCGAGTCCCGTCTGTGGTGCTACGGGTGAGTCGATTTTTTCTAGTATTTTTTCTAATATTATTTATGTTAGTACCTTCTTTAATTCTGTCAGTGCTAAATTAATAAAATAGTGAATTTTATATTGACCATCAGCCAATGTTAATGTCCCCACTGCTGGGGCACAGACCTTCCTTATGGGTGGATAAGGAGAATGAGCTATGACCCACCACGATCCGTGCCTTCCGAAGCACAAAGAGTTTGAGATAAAAACTTTTGGTCACCCATCCCATGACCGATACTTGCGAAAGTTGCTTAACTTCCGCAATCACTGCGTCACTGAGCTCCTCATTTTACCTGTAAAATGTTGGAAGCAATTTTTTCATGTTCTTTTCTCTATTGAAAGTTAATGAAAATTAAAAAAAATGTTTCAAACAAACTAAAATTAAACGATTTTAATAATGTTACCAGTTTTATAACATGGTTTTTAATTAAGTTTTATAACTCTCAAGCCAAAAATAAAGTGATTTCAGAATTGCTAAAAAAAGGTTCTTCAAGAAAAACCTCTTTTAAATCCCGTTGCTATTTTAATAAGAGAGTGTAAAATGTTTTGGTTTAAATTAAACAAATTCTCATTACATCTCAAGAACTCCAGTCTAGCTCGTGAATTTTAGACTAGGCGTTGAATTAATTTAAACCTAAAGAGGTCAGTTTAATATTTAAATACTGAAAAATATAATTACACGGAGAATTTTCAGAGTTTAACTATTTATTAATAAATAAATATTTGACAACATCACATACATTGCTCCGATTAAGTAAGTAGCTAAAGCACTTGTGTTATGGAAATCAGAGACAGCGGTGGTATCACAAACACCCAGACCTGAGCCAATATAGAAAAGCTCGTTTTCTAAATTGACCCAACCGGGGATCGAACCCGGGACCTCAGAGATGGCGACACCTTGAAAACCGGTGTACAAAGCCACTCGATCACGGAGGTCGTCAATTTAAAGGTTTACTTACATTAGTTAATAATCGGTCATTGTGGCAAAAATATATCATCACATCGAACAGAAATTGCTGCTAGTTTTATGAAGAAACAATAAAAAATATATTTTTAGAGTCTGGAAGAATTCGAATCGGTTGCTTGGCCTACTTTGCCAGCAATGTAAATCTTAATAATTACTAGAAATTTAATTTTCTAGTAATTATTACGTATTGTATAAAAAATAGCATTGTGAATGCTTAAATCTTAAATTTTAAAATGTAAGACTTTGCAATAACTTACTTAGAAATTATTTAAGATTTAAGATTAAATTTTGAGATTTTAGCATTCACAATGCTATTTTTTATACAATACTAAATAATATACTAGAAAAAATACGTATTTGATTGAATCAGGCATTACTTGGCGGAAGTCCCAAACCATTGTGAAAAGAGAAATATATGTAGCTTACTCCCTTTTTTTGCGGCAGTAAGCTACATATATTTTTTACATACATTTTCACAAAGAAAAAATACGACTCGCACAAGATCATGTTCTCGGACGGGAATTGAACCCGCGACCTTTGGATATCCGGTCTAATGCTCTGACCGCTGAGCTACCGAGTCACTAGTGGGATCGTCGAATTTCTTCTAGTATATCAACTCTTACGCTGCAAGCCGGCGCCATCTCACCAATGTACAAGGAGTTACCTCGACATATTTTTAAACAATTGATTAAGATGAGAAAGCTATATTTATTTATTTATATATTTAATTATTTAAGTGTTAAGTTTAGGTCGGTTTAATTTTCTTTATAATTTCCATTAAAAATACTCGCATACAATTATTTCGATTTTTTACCCATTCAGATAGCCAATGAATTGATAGCAAGAAAAAATGAGAGTACCTATTCAAAATTTATCAACTTCTGAACTTGAGACCAATTGCACCAAAATTGCAAACCCTTATTTTTAAACGCGAACTAATTTAAATAAAGCTTATACAAACTGTCACTTTTTATCTATTCATTTAAGCCAGCCCCCTGATTATGTAACTTTGTTGTAATCAACTCTGACAGAAATCGCAGTTACATTGCTGCTTTAGTAAGAGCCAATGTGACAGCTATCTACTTAAAGCAGCAATGTAACTGCGGTTTCAATCAATTTCAATCGAGAATTGTTAGCAATAGAGTTACGTAATCAGCCCCCTGGTCCAAATCTAGTTTTGGTATAAGTTTATGGTCTAAAATCTAAGTAATGCCTTTAAGTTTACCATGAAACAAGTTTTAAGTAATACCCAAGTACATATTCACCAAATATTTAGATGAGTCAGAACACTGATAAATATTCAACTTTTAACAACTCTTTGTATAAAAGAAAGAATTTCTGAACGGAAATGTTATTAACATAAGTCTTGGAAGCAAACATGACAGACAAACACACGACACACGAGGAATGTCAACATAGAGGGCTGATTAGAGTTTCGTGTCTAATTTCTAAGTCACTTGAAACCTTTAAGGTATTTGAGATTGAATTGTAATATTAGTGCTAAGGTAAATTTCATTATTACTAGTTTGGACGCAACACTACGTCGACTTGTCAAACTAACTTCACTTCAATCAGTTTAATATGTAAAGTACATGATAGGGTACGAGCAAGCCGAAGTTAGCTGCAAGTCTCGCTATTGCGGTTTAGATGCTATCTCGATGTCACCTCGGTGTAAAACAAATGAGACGAGCACGCACACACCGAAGATACGATGTACATCGCTGCAATGCCTCGCAGTCTACATAGAGGTTACATTGATGCTTTCGTGAAAACAAAATATTTTGTTTTTACATCGCATCGCACCGCATTCTTGTAAAACAGCGAGCATCGACATCGAGATGCGACCACAACCACGAGCAGCTTCGGCATATCGTATCCAGGTAGACAGTAGACACTCGCGACCAAAGAATAAAATAATATTAAAATCTACGGTAGTTTATTGAATTATAATAGTACTTAGTAGACTTTTTAGATGGTAAAATAATAGTGAACGGTAACTTATTTCACTTTAAACGGATAAGTAGTAATTAAAACAGACAAGTTAACCGCAAAGATTGAAACAATACCAAATATTAAAGGCAACATAATAACAAGCAGTCGGAGGCATGACATACACGCACATACATACAAGATACGCGCGAAAACCATAACCCTTTCCTTGCAGTCGGGTAAAAAGGACTTAAAGTGAGTCACTTTACAATAAAATCTTAAGAAAGTAATAATAACTCCGAAAATGAATCATCATACGGAAGTTTTATTTAAGTTACTTTGAAGAGAAAGCGATACATTAATGATAAATAAATGCATTACTTAAAACATAAATTGAATTCGTTAAAAGTTTCTTGTAATTCTATAAGTCTTGAAAAAAGGCGCCGAAACACGATGTATTGATAAATAAGCCATCACTAAAACTCATCTCATAAATATAAATAAAACCACTGGTATGTTAATAACACTTTCTTTTCCTTACTTTGTATGCTGAGGTCATTTTTAGGATTCCGTACCCAAAGGGACCCACCCGTTTCACGGGAACCCTATTACTAAGACTACGCTGTCCGTCTGTCTGTCTGTCTGTCCGTCTGTCACCAGGCTGTATCTCATGAACCTTGGTAGTAAGACAGTTGAAATTTTCATAGATTATGTATTTCTGTTGCAGCTATAACAACAAATATTAAAAAAATGAGTAAAATAAATATTTAAGGGGGCTCCCATACAACAAATGTGACTTTTTTGCTCGTTTATGCTCGATATTGATAACGGCAACAGATAGACGCTTGAAATATTCACAGAATATTTAGTAATATATTCAAAATAAAAATAAATAATTAAAATAAAATAAATTAAGGGGCGCTCCCATACAACATGATTTTTTTCCGTTTTTATAAGTACGCAACCCTTCGTGCGCGAGTCCGACTCGCACTTGACTGGTTTTTCGATTGAACGACTGCACATGAAATAATACAGGCAGAATAGAGCATCACAAGTGCTTGTAATAGCCTACACTGAATAAATGATTTTTGATTTACGTTTAAAGTAAACGACATCGTTCAAAGGATTACTCAGCTGAAGTGGCAGAGGGCGGGACACATAGCAAGAAGAACCTTTCCGCCACCAGACGATGCTCCGTGGGTAGACCCCCGACAAGGTGGACCGATGATCTGGTAAAGGTCGCGGGAAATCGCTGTATGCGGGCAGCGCAGGACCGCTCGTTGTGGAGATCCTTGGGGAGGCCTATACCCAGCAGTAGGCAGTGCAGCTGACATGATGATGATGATGATTACGTTTAAGGCCTATGGGGTTAATCATGAAATCTTAAAGCACTAAATTAAACCTATGACGGTACCACAAACACCTAAACAACATAAAAAAGTCGTTTTCTAAATTGACCCATCTGCGAAAATCAAACTTTGGGAACTCTGAGAATGGATTGCACACCGTCTTTTCTTTAATCTGTGAAATACCCCATGATCTCTCGATCCAAGTATTTCACAGATTAAAGAAAATTAATCAATTTTAGTACTTTTACTTCAACAATTTTAAACACAAATTAAGTTTTTGACTAATCTTTCTAACTGCACCAAAGAAAACAGTTGCTAAGCTGTTCAGTGACTTTCATTGCTGACTGTACCTCCATTACTTCTGATTATAAATTCTTTAGCTTATCTGTCACATACGAAACCTGCTACTAATCCGGGGCTTATCCCTGAGCTTTGATAATTCGTCATAGCTGTTGACATGTCCCCAGATAGGCGAACAAAATGTAACAAAACAGTACTAAGTTACATATCTTTGTAATGCATTACGCGTGGTATGAGAAAGTCGAGATAACTACGTCGTTTTAAGTTATGTAGATGTACTACTGGCTGCCCGCGACTTCGTCTGCGTTGACTGTTATTTTTCCATCCCTCAGGAACAGTACTTTCATTCTGGATGAAAGGTACCTTATAATTATCCTTTTTATACCCCAGACAACGTGTATGTAAAACATGATAATCGGTTCAGTAGTTAAGAGTCCGGCGAACAGTGAGCTTCCCATACAAACGTAATACCAAAATTATTTGCAATTTGAGCATAATTAACTCTTCTTGTGATGGTTTTCGGATTCAGACAGTATCTGTCTAGGGTTTTATTAAATAAAACTTTCAAAATACCAAACCAAGTAAAAATTAATGCGATTTACAGTTTTGTATGAAAAAATTAATTGTCATTCATTTTGAATTGGGTTAGTTTTTTGGATTTTTTTATTTGATGAACCCTAGACAGATACTGTCTTAATCCGAATAACATCACAAGAAGTTAATTATGCTCAAATTGCAAATCATTTTGGTATTACGTTTGTATGGGAAGATCACTCGCCGGACTCACGTCGGAGGGTAACAATCAAGAAAAACTTACTCGCATTCATAATATTAGTTAAAGATATTAAATTTATTATGCCGAAGGTTTTGGACAATTAATTTAATTGATATTCATTTTTATGATATCGTAAATAAAAGTATTTTTCTTAATTGTTTAAAGCCGATAAGATTAATTTATCAAATCAAAAAATCTTTTTGAAGTTTTTGGCGCCATTTTGTCGAGTTCGGTTTGGTGTCTATTTTTTAATTATTTTCAAATTGATTCATAGTGGATATTGTGTCTTAAAATTGATGCAGTTATATGGTACAAGTATCTACGCAACTGAACAATATGTGGGATAATTGAAATAGGCGCGATCTTGGTTGTGTGAAGCTGAGACTTTTATTGAAGTGGTGGCTTCCTCGGCAGAACTAACCGAGTAAACTGTCTTGATATACTTGGTGCCAAATGCTCCAATTAGCATTGGAATGCGATGCACCCGCATTCTAATGAAAAATTAAACAATATCTACCACTGAACTATTTAACACTTGACACTGGCAAAAATTACTTCCAAGAGGAAAGTAGATTGCCATAACAAAAAAAGAAGAAGAAGAATCTTTTGAAACGTCATTGTGATGTCAAAATGATGTGACGATCACGCTCTACGCTACTTAAATAAGCTGAGTAAGCCCGAGATTGTATGTATGAAATGTCTATGTGTGGTGCACAAACCATGTTTTTTTCCGAGCAGCATTTCTGTATATACTTTATACTTTCTGCTCTCAGGGCGTAACGACCTGCTCCTTATGTTCTTTGTCTAAGAGGCAGTATCCAGGTCAAAATCTTTTTGTGGCGTGCAGTCTGCAAGGTTTGAGAAAGATTAAAGATGTTTGAAATGCACGAGTGAGTACCTACGAGTGAAATAAACAGCTGTTAAAAAACTTGGAGTTTTTTATTTACTAAGATGATTGTTGATTCAAAAATAAATAATGGATTTACCTAAAACATGATATTATTTTACTTGTGGCTCAGTGAGCTGTAGACCGCATTCAAATTGTATGTTGTTTAAAAATTAATGTAATAGATGTCGCCACGAGTTTGACACTGCTTTTGAATAGCAGTACTACGTGCTGATTGGTAGGCTATGTTAACCAGAATGTAATCACTAGTTAGTTATTCTTATAGTATAATAATATCTATTCTATCAAAATTAGAAGCGACATCTAGCTTCTAATTTTGATCAATTTTTGAATGGGTAATTTTTTTCGCATTTTTTCAAAAAACTGGTTCAACCAAAAAATCTATATAATTATCGAACCTGCTCACAAAATTTCACAAGAATCGGTTGAGAAATGCGACTTGTAGAAGAGAACAGACGGACATACGAACAAAAATATTTTTATTTTATGTACCTACGTGTTGTGTTTTTGGGTCAGATACCTATTAATAATTTTCACTTACAAAATAAATAATAAAAATAGTGCTTATATTTTTGTTATTTTTTTAAGTGGGGAATAGCGGTGGGACCACGGTAATAAGGTGCATTTTTAGTGCAGTGGGTCAAAGGGGAAAGAAAATGTTAGAAGAATTACCCGTGCACTCACGAGAACTACCAGATTGAATAGGATCTAGTACCACTGGGTCTACAGGGTAAAAAAAATCCCTGAGGACCCACCAGTGGGGCATAGCAGTAGGAACACGGTTAATAGGGGCCATTTTAATATCTTCACTGTTGGGGCCTTTCTTATGGGTGGATTAGGAGGTGTGTGCCATGACCCACCACGCGGGCCCACAGCGGATTGATGGGTGCAAACGAATGCAAAGCATCCGGCACCAACGGCTCATCGTGCGAAGCACCAAGGAGTTCAAGATAATAAAATTTTGGTCACCCATCCGATGACCGACCTTTGAGTAAGTAGCTTAACCTCCGCTATCGATGAGCCAGGCGCTATACCACTGCACCACCGAGTTCCTCTTTATAATAATAATAAATTTGACAACATCACATACATTGCTCCGATTCTAAAGTAAGTAGCTAAAGCACTTGTGTTATGGATATCAGAGACAACGGTGGTATCACAAACACCCAAACCTGAGCCAATATAGAAAAGTTAGTTTTTTTAAATTGACCCAACCGGGGATCGAACCCGGGACCTCAGAGATGGCGACACCTTGAAAACCGGTGTACAAAGCCACTCGACTACGGAGGTCGTCAAACAGTAAAGTAATAGTAGCGAATTTAATTTATTAACCAGTTATACTTAGGAGGCAGGCTCAACCCTTAAATATTTGAGTACGTCTCAGGTCTCATCAGCTGGCACTGAATTTTTAACCCGTCTTGCTACCGTATTACGTCGGTTGTATGAGTAGAATGGGTTGAAAATGGTGGTGTGCTGTTTAAAATAGCAATTTAAAATCTTGACCGTTTGATTAAACTAAACGCAAAACAGTTAAAAACCTTGAAAATTATCTTTAAAATTTTATGTAAACAAAATTAATGTCTTATCAAATAATTGACATTATTTTTGTCTAGTGTCTCAGCTCTTATTAAATAGTGTCTCAGCGCCTGAAATGTTTTTTAAAACTTTTCTTTAAAATTCACACCAAATTCTAACATTTATTCATTTAAGGGTTTATTCGTGAATTGAAATTTAAATTAAGTAAGTTTATATAAACGAATAAATAATTTTAAATAAATACTACATAAACTACTTCAAGATTGAAACGAACTTATTTCCACCGTCGTGTAACCGTTCAACTTCTCCTGTGTTATTTCCTAAGCTGCCAGTTCCGAAGGCTTCGCAAATAAAAAGAGGCAAGGCAGCCATTGTAAATGTTAGTACAGTAAACACGCTTGCAAGCCTGACGCCTGGAGGCTTTCACACAAATATGTTAATCACTCACTTTAGTTCATAAATAAAGTGTGGAAGGTGTTTTAAAAGAATTCAATTGACTGTGTAAATCCGTTTATAAAAAAACACCAAACTTGAAGTGAAAGCTACAAATGGGTGAAAAAATTATTATAAATATACTTTTTCATAACTTGAAAAAGAAAGAACACGTAACGATCTATGTACTTACATTTCACGGTCCCCAAATCTGTAACAAAAAAACAAAACATTGAAAAAATAATCTCAATTAAAAAAAGGATCCACCAAAAGCAGTCGCAACTATTCCAAAAGCGATTACGCATGCAACATTACCCATAACAGGGTTCCGTAGAAAATTGCGGCAAAAACGTCGTAAAACAAAAAGAGGCCCGGGCCTTAATAAGAGGCTCTAATTATGTCCATCAGTGGCATGTTCGGCTTGGAAGGGACATTTGACGGCCTCTAACGCCCCTCTACCCAAATAAAGACCTTTCTAAACTCAAACGAACTTCGAATTACAAATTAACGTTACCACAATCACACCGACGTGTAAGGGATCCTCCACACGCACCGGCCCGGCCGGAGAGGATTGGGAAGGCGCGCGTATCGGTAAAACACAAAAAAGAGGACAGAACTTAAGCTTTACATACAAAGCGTTCGAGCAACGCACACAATAATATGTGATTTGAACTTTTTATGAGATTGAGAATCCTTCATACGTTGAAATATAACAATCATGCTTTTAGGCAATGTAGGAATCATCGAAAGTATTTCTCTAATTTATAAAGAACATAATAATCATTTTTTTTATAAATATAAAATGTTTTAAATTCGGCAAAAACATCGTAATCATTTTTCAAAAGCCCTGCCTTTTATATCAGAAGTAGATTGAATTTTATTTAGCTATTATGTACAATCCAAACTTAACTAAACTAATTCTAGCATTTATTTATTACACTACTGTAAGAAGAATATCAAAAATACTGTATGAAAACTACATTAAAATAAAATCTAACCAACGACAAGAATGATAAAATTAAAACGGATTGTATACACTTCTAAGATTTTCGCGCGTACAGTTCATTAGAAATAAAACACTTTTTACGGATTACAGCGCGTATATTATTACGTCCTCCCGTGACCACGGCCCCTGGAAAGGTGTCGAAACGTCGGGAATTCTAAAAAAACCAATAAATACAAACTAAATAATTCCAAAACAACACCTGAATTAATAATATACGCGCTGTAATCCGTAAAAAGTGTTTTATTTCTAATAAAACGGATTGTATTTCCTACTTTAAGGTTTAATACAATGTGAACCGGATTTTTCACATCCCGATTGAACTCTTGCTTCCTTTTACTTTTTATTTTTTTTAAATAAGTGTATTTGACTATTAATGGTTTATTCCATATTCTGTTACACTTCGGTGTGACTGAAACCAGCCGCAAGGGTCCACTCTTTATTAATTAAGGACGATTTAAAATTAATTTGGAGAAAATTCAATTTTTTCGTTGAGAAAAGGAATATGAAATCAGTGGACACCTTTAATTGGATATCATTATAATTTTCGCCCTCAATTTATTTGAAGTGGGCAATTTAATAATTACTTAATTTGCCTTTGTCTTTTTAATTTCACAACGGAAAAGTTTATTAAATTATTCTTCTTGATAAATTATTCAAAGAAGTTTAATTTCATTGCTCTAAATTGTAATGTTAAAATGTACAATTATTTTATTTATTTAGCACTAGTGGACCTGAACTTCGTATCATTTACAATTAATAATATGATTATTGATTTATCAATCCTATCTAATTTTTTTTTCTGAAATTCTGAATATTTTAAAATTCTTAAGGTAAAAACCTTAAGAATTTTAAAATATTTAAACTAAGTCCTCGAGTCATGCTAAAAGGAGACTGTTTTTATGTGGGAAGTGGTCCGTGAACCAATTACGATACTTACTGTTGTTTTATTTCCATAGATTTACTTCAAAAACACCCTTATGCAAAAAGGCATCAAAATATGGCCCATCAGTTTTGAGAAAATCAATATTTCACAACACATATTTTTAGTAGGTACACACGACAGCACGTCAGGTTATACAGTTTAACTGTGAAAACAGCTTTTATTATACGTAATGCCCTACGGGGCACAAAGACGATCTCAAGGTCAATATGTATAGTCTGAGGTGCCGTCCGTGTACTTTTGGGTTCTTCAAATTTTTTTTGTTGCTTAACAAAAATACAATTATTCCTATCGGTCAAGCCGTTTTAGTCAGACTAACGCACAGCAATGATTTTTATATTTATTTAGCATTAATCAATTCTTTTTCAATTTGTTTTTAAAGTAATAGCCTATATTAATGCTTTAATCGTCAAATCAAATTCACTTGTACAGTAATCCAATGACTAATACAAGGTGTTACAAAAATACCCCTAATGCCAAATATGGTATATAGGGACCATCAAACTGATCAACTTTTACTATGGGGCCAACTCTGAAATCGCGAAAAATCAGCTGTTTCAAACAAAAAATAAAATCGAAAATATTAAAATGTATGAAACAGCTGATTTTTCGCGATTTCAGAGTTGGCCCCATAGTAAAAGTTGTTCAGTTTGATGGTCCCTATATGCCATATTCGGCATTAGGGGTATTTTTGTAACACCTTATATATTGTATACTGCATCAATTACAAAAATTAATAATTTTAGTAGTGATTCCGTCAGTATTTATTGTAAATTAGTACAACTAGGTACTATGTTTAATATTTTCGTGTCTTTTCTACGATGTGGTTGTTTTTATTTCTTTCTTTCGATATAGGTAGGGGTAACACACCTCTTTTCTATTAACAAAGTACATATTTTTCCATATTATTGAAAGCATAAAGCCTCAATCAATATTTTCTGTATCAGAATCAGAACCAAAGAGAATAATTTTCCTGTAACAATTTATCACAAAACGCTGAGGGCGGCTAACCTAGACTATTTATATTAAGAAACAAGGGCAATAATGCCAGCCACGTCCGAGGGCAAGTCGCCATTTTTCTAGTCTGTCAACACTCAACGTTACCCAGCATTAGTCACTGGCCACCGAGACTTGTAAACTTTTTTCACGCATGGAGGTTTTTACATAAGTGAACTTTTTACAGAGTTTAAAAAGGTAAAAAGAAACAAAATTAACAAAAGCCAAAAGAAATAGTTTATTAGTTATTAAATAAAAACGATAATGTTGTCAATTATGTCGATAAATTTAATATATAAAATTCTCGTGTCACAGTGTTCGTAACAAAACTCCTTCAAAACGGCTTGATTGATTTTTATGTGTGTATATTCAGTAGGTCTGAGCATAGAATGTAAACTATTTTTCATACCCCTAAATGATACAGGTGGTCCAACAAGAATTTTTTTTTACATTTTTATTTTGTATGATGTGACATTAACCCAATACATACAACCCTAAATTTTAACCCTCTACACACCAACCCGTATTTTTTAATAGCGATATTAGTACTTTAATAATGGTTATTTGACTACCAAAATATTCACTAGAAATAATTTATATGGAAAAAGAACGTTTGCCGGGTCCAAAGATTTCTATGTGTATACTACACTAGACAGGCTGTACAGTACTGAAACATTGCTCATTCAGTTACGGTGCATGCACCGCAACTCCTTTAGTCTATTACGAGCGACCGAGAGAAACAGTTGATGCGCCGCGAAGGTTGGTTGTGACACAATTTTAGTTTTGAACAGCTCGTCTATGTAACTGAAGTCATGGCCGGTTTAGCTAGTTTTACCACTATTATATATTCTGTGGTTTTACTATGAAAATTTCTTTTAGCGTTGTACCGACCTCTTAATTTACAGCGAGATGGTAGTAATGGCGCTGTCGCACTTTTGATTTATTCAGACCATTTACCTTCTCAGAAACAAGACCTTGGCAAACGTTGAAAAATTCTGTATGTGAATTAACAAAATTACACATTCCCGTGTCATTTGGACCCTCTTCCACGTCAAAAAGTTTTAAACCTGTTGAAAAGACACTTTATATTTGTGTGCGCGAGAATTAAGAGATGAGAGATTAATAAAGTATGAAGGCCGCATCACACTCATTCATTTTGCACGAAGCCCGGTGGATCCGGGTATAGCTCGAATATCCGGATACCCGGGTCTTGTGACCCGGGCATTAATAAGGAACCAGATGTGCCGTACTCCGCTCGAATACTAATTATCGGAACGAATAAATGAATTAATTTATTAATTACGGAGGGGAAATGTAAAAATTAGCTCGACAAGGGGCTTGGGGATTGAAATGACGTGTAAGATGATTTTTTTTTATTTGGGGAAGAAATTGCCTTCACCCATCTGCAATAAATATTTATTAGTACTTTTAGCTGAATATGTAATTAACTATATGATTATAAAGTTCTTAGTAGCGTTACATACAAAGATTAGTCAATCCGTGTCGAGAGGCCAGAATATAAGTTATCAAATATCCATACGTTGCACAATACCGAAAAAGTACTCATTAAGTTACGGTGCATGCACCGCAACTCCTTTAGTCTATTGCGAGCGACCGATAGAAATAGTTGATGCACGATTTTAATTTTGAACAGCTCGTCTATGCGCGCGTATCGTTTTTTCACTTTTATTAACCTACACTCAGGCACAGTAGGTACTCGGGCTCAAATCGTGACCTTCTTCTGCACATAAATTTTCTTTGTCACACCGTGGGTGGCATTATTTTTATTCGTTAATTGGACCACGGGACTTTGACATGGTTCTGTGGTCCAATTATAAAAATTGTTGGACCATTACCCCGTAGTTTAACTGGTTGGACAGAGCAGTTGGACCACTGCCCCGGACATGGTTTTGTGGTCCAACTATAAAAATAGTTGGACCATTACCCCTTTTTTTTGTATGCCGAAGAAAAACGCCATTACGCGCTTCCCCTCCCGCAGGTGAGCGAGAGGGGGTATGTGGGGCTCGCCAGGAGGGGACCGCAACATTCAACGTTGCAGCTCCCTCCACGACTGCCTCCCGTGATCCCACCCAACCGAGTGGTTCGATGGGATCTCGGGGGACCATTACCCCTAGTGAAGGCCCGCAGTCCAACTGGTTGGACAGAGCAGTTGGACCACTGCCCTAGACGGGCAACAAAGACTAAACCAAACATTATGGTATCCTGAAAATAGCTTTAGCTATTCCTTCATTCATTTTAACAAGATCTTCAAAAACAATTGGCTCTACAGATTAATAACTATAAGTCTGTTTATCCTTACTCGTCCTATTTGGTAAACAATCTTTATTATAGAAAAAATCAATTATAAAATACAACAAATCGTTTTCCACACATAGATTAACTATTAAAGAAATGACTCATTATTATACATATACGTATTTTTAAATTACGATTTAAATTTAAAAGACATGACTACTGTCAAAAGCCGTTTACTAAATAAGACAAATAAGAATAAACAGACATACCAATAATAAATCGCTTTGACTGAAGCGTACGTAATAATAAAGGCACAATCGATGGCTCGCTAAACAAGCTAAAATGGGCCATAATTCAACGTAAGCTAGCGTTGCACAGTGCGACAACAATTAGATCTAACGCAAGCATCGAATAGGGAATTCAAAATAAAAATGGTGCATGAGTTACATCACTTTCAATTGAAAGTCTGATTAGTTACACGACTGCATAAAAGGAGGGTTCTGTGTTTTTATAGTTTCGTTAAACTTTCAGAAATAAAAACTGTGATACTTATAGCTTTTAAATATGGATTTTAACATTCACAATGCTATTTTTATGCAATAGGTACTAAATAATATACTAGCAAAAATACGACTCGCACCACATCATATTCTTGGACGGGAATCGAACCCGCGACCTTTGGATGTCCGGTCCAACGCTCTTACCGCTGAGCTGCCGAGTCACTACTGGCATCGTCGGATAAAAAAATACACAGTTATACACAGGCATCAGTGAGAACAAAAAGCTCAATCTAAGAAGCCTAACCACAGATTAGATAATATGCCTAACCAACAGCTGAGCCCAGTTGTGACATCACGAAGTAACTTTAAAGGCAACAAAAGTTAATTAACGGACACCCAAATTACGTCAGTGTAAGTGAATTTAAAAGTCTCTGTACCATTATTTAATCTGTGCTATTACGCCTGCTTTGACATTTCAACCGATCCATAATGCAATTTGCTCTGATATCCTGAAGTTGTTATAAACCGACGCATGTGTGACGTCGTTCCTACGATTTATAATAATATTACGTAGTTCATTGTAAAAATAAATAAAGAGGCATTTATTTTAATAAAATAATACCAGTCGTATGTATTATTATAATACAGTAGACGGAAAATACTATATAGTATTGAAAAAAGGCATTTGTAAGTTTTAGCGTCAGCGCCCACGAGCGACTTTTTGTAACTGCGATTATCGCGGCTTTAATCGCGCTGATAATCGCGGCGTTAATCGCGCTGATAATCGCGGCGTTTTTTGTCGCTGGCTAAGCAAACCGTTTGTCACTATTGTCAGTGTCATTTCGCGAGCGTTTAGTCGCTGAGCTACTTTTTGTAGCTCATGGGCGTTTACATATTGAACTTTGTATGTTCTACAGCTTGACCATAACGATTTGACAATAAATGAGGGCGCCACTTTCTATGCAAATACGTCAAAATCACGAATAACTTGGCAACACTGACTATATTTTGTTCTGAAAAATTTTAGATCCATTTTATTTAGTTTCTTCTCTTTCTGGCAAAGCTGTATTCTCGCCGACAAAAAATCGCTTACCTCGTGGGGGTGAAGCTTTAGCAGAAAAAAAACTTTTACAAGATGAATTTCAGCACAAATATTATAATGGTAAAATAATTACTAATAATTGAAAACTCTACTCTGTCTTCCCTACACTAGATTATAATATAAGGTTAACTTGAAAATCATGATTGACTATAATTTAACCGAATTTTATAAGCGCGCTCAATCAGAGCCCTATTTAATAACGTGACAATTTGTCAATTGTTATGACAATTTAGACATTGCTGTGTTGCTATGAGTAGTTAGTTCTATTTCCAAATCGGTTGATGCAATCGATATAAAATTGTCATGACAGGTGAGAAATTGTCACGTTTATTAAATAAGGCCCTGGTATAGATAATCGAAGTGCCCAATTTGCTACAAATAGCAACTAGTGATTCAAAGCAAAGATTCGTTGTTAAACTGATAAACCGAGCTTTAAATTTAATTTCCCAAAACTTGTTATAAATTAAACTTAGTACAGTTAAAGTGGTTTGCAGTAAGCTGATTGAGCTATAACATCAATTTAGTGAACATACAGTTTAATGCTGCCTAAACTGAACTGAAATTACTGAAATAGGTTACAGTGGTGGAAATCTTCAATGTCATAAAGCTTAAAACATTGAAGATATTGACCATCGCCCTCTTAATTGCTTAAAATTTAAGCAAATAGACGTGTCGCAGCTAACATTCAATTATTAAATTGAAATCACAGGTATTAAACGCGTTTAGACAAATACTGTTAATCCGAATAACATCACAAGAAGAGATAATCATACTCAAATTGCAAATCATATTGGTATTGAGTTTGCTCACTGTTCGCCGGACTTTTAAAAGAGTTACATGCGAATTTTTCAAAGCAAAGGCTCGTTGGAAACTGGCTGGTCGCCATAGAGCACTATGCTTTTTATTAGCTAAGTGTCAGTTAGTTTTTGCTGTAACTAATGTCATTTAGAGATCTATAACCAACACTATAATAATAAATAAATAAATATTAGACAACATCACATACATTGCTCCGATTCCAAAGTAAGTAGCTAAAGCACTTGTGTTATGGAAATCAGAGACAACGGTGGTATCACAAACACCCAGACCTGAGCCAATATAGAAAAGTTCGTTTTCTAAATTGGCCCAACCGGGGATCGAACCCGGGACCTCAGAGATGGCGACACCTTGAAAACCGGTGTTTGTGTTTTTTTTATTCTTAGTCCACGCTCACGTAGCTAATATAAGCGAATATTTTCTTAATCGCTTCAAAGTTTATACAAGGTGTTACAAAAATACCCCTAATGCTAAATATGGTATACAGAGACCATCAAACTGAACAACTTTTACTATGGGACCAACTCTGAAATCGCTGAGCTGTTTCATACATTTTGATATTTTCGATTTTAATTTTAGTATGAAACAGCTGATTTTTTTTTCGCGATTTCAGAGTTGGTCCCATAGTAAAAGTTGATCAGTTTGATGGTCCCTATATACCATATTCGGCATTAGGGATATTTTTGTAACACCTTGTATTGTAACGTACCACAATTTTATACCCCTAGGCCTCTGTATAATTTCTAGTAATTATGCACGCTAATTAACAAAAGGATTTCAGTAATTTGTATTCATAAACAATTCATTTTTGTTTACCTTAGAAAGAAAATGAATTCAAATAACGCGAACATTTACCCTTTTCCCATTAGGAATACAAAAGAAAATGGCACTTAATACGGAAGGTTTTAAATATAGATTCAATTGTACAGATTCAGTTTCTTACTATATCAGTTCCGTGTTCCTATAAAAAGGCACTATGTTCTCATTGGAATTTATTCCGAAATGCTCTTAATTGCGATTTGCTAAGAGTTATTTTCGTTTGTAACTGAATATGGGTAAATAAACGAGAAAAGTAGGAGTACGCGAAGAGCATACTGATTGTATTCCTGGATATTCCAGGATTTCTGCAAAAGTGTTCCGATTGAAATAATGTTCTAGAACATTCGATGGAATGAAGTTTTTTGTTTATTTGGCTCTTTATTTTTTTTTGTACGAAGAGCACTTTCATGTTACTTTTAAAAGGTAAGTGTGTTATTTGCGAGTCTATTTAGTCATAGAATTTAAATTCTAAACTAAACATAACTTAAGTAAAAATCAAAATATCTTCATTCAAATAAACTTAAAATTAAGTGTTTTCAATCGTCTATATTTTCCTACCACCTTCGTCTCATACTTTTTTAACTGACTATAGAAAAACGGGCGCAAGAAACTTTATCACATTCGTAAAATCCCTATAGAACCTTTGGCCAAGATTAAAATTATCCTATATTTTAAACGAGACTATAAACTATCTGTGTGCCAAATTTCATCTAAATCTGTTAAGCCGTTTTTGCGTGATTGAGCAACAAACGTCCAAACATCAAAACTTTTACATTTATGTTAAAGTACATAATATTATGTATTTAATTTTCCTAAGTTTTTCTTTAATGGTTACGTTACTCATACATAATGATAGTCATTATATTACAAGTGTCTACTGGGTGTACACATATTATACAGAACAACACCAATAAAAAAATACTCTACTTATATGTGAAAATTATTCTGATGAGTGTAATATAGTTTCAGCATTTTTTTTTTAATTAGACGGTAAAAAAAGTCCATTGGTATTTTTGCAATTAATAAATGCTTGCTTGGACAATTTCACACAGCGCCATCTAGCCCGAAACAAAGAAAAGCTTGTAATATAGATGCTAGACAACTGATATTATTATACTACTAAAAATGTTTTTCTAAATAAATACTTATTATATACAGTAACACCCAGACCCGTCACAGAACTTAAAATTCATCATTTCGAATTCTGCCCCAGCCGGGAGTCGAACCCGGGACCTCTTGCGTAGTAGACCGGCTTGTTGACCACTGCACTCAGATCGTCAATTTGTCTCGTTATAACACTTGTATTATTATGTATTCTGTGTTGTAACTTCATTACAACGCGTAAGTTAATTCGCCTTCTTATTTCTGTGTGGCAATTCACTCCTCTTTGAGGAATACTTCGGCCAGGGGCCGTACCGGCTAACGCATCGAACTTTGGGAAGTCTGCCGGGCTTCAAATTAAAACAGATAAATCGAGCCCCAATCGGGCCAAAATGGCGAACCCTAATTCATGATGTCAGACGAACATCGATATCATCTAAATAACTTCGGCGAATAGTACAATACGAATCTCCTTACTTCGATTTATCTGTTTTAAGTTGAAGCTCGGCAGACCCGCCGAAGTTCGAAAAGTTAGCCGGTAGGGCCCCAGTTCCGACAACGGAACCTTAAAAATCTTTTTGATGGCTTAACCGTATCCTTCCATTACTGGGGCCAAGTTAATTCAAACAAAAGCACCGAGAGAGTTAATTATTCCGCACTCATTTATCAAGCTTTTACTTCGGGTGCATTCAGTATTATATCTTGTGTATTTTATATAGGTACAACATGTTACAAAAATACCCCTAATGCCGAATATGGTATATAGGGACCATCAAACTGAACAACTTTTATTTTAGGACCAACCCTCAAATCACGAAAAAAAAAACCAGCAATTTCATACTAAAATTGAAATCGTAAATATTAAAATGTATGAAACAGCTAATTTTTTTTCGCGATGTCCCATAGTAAAAGTTGTTCAGTTTGATGGTCCCTATATACCATATGCGGTATTAGGGGTATTTTTGTTTCATGTTGTATAAAAATAGCATTGTGAATGCGAAAAATATAAATTTAATATTTTATATCTTTTAGTGTATTTAAGACAAATTACGGTCAAAAGCCTTTTTTGTTAGGTATTCAATTAATATATCTATTGGAACTAGAAGTTGCTTCTAATTTTGATCATTTTTCAAATGGGTAAAGATTTTTTTTAAACTGGCTCGACAAATAAAATCTATATAATTTGCGAACCTGCTCACAAAATTTCACGAGAATCGGTTGAGAAATACGGCCTGTAGAGAAGAGACAACCGGACAGACATACAAAAGCATTTTTGCCCAAACTGAAGCAGAGACGCTTCGCTCGCGCTTCGCGTTTGCTCGCTCAATTACCAAAACGGTGTCATAAATAATTTAGCTGTCATTAGTCAAGTATAAAACTTAAGTATAAAAATAAACGGATGTTGGGTAATACCTACTAAAGATGTTCTGTTGGCACTGTTATCACACTTTAACTTGACCATATTTTTTTAGGACAGCCTGTATGTAGATGTTCTCAGAAAATTCTTATTCCTTCTAGCAAAAGAATGTCTGGCAACTTTAAAGCACTATCCTGCAACCTAAATAAATATTTGCATTACAAATATTTAAGTCGACTGACTGCAGGCTGCAGCCTTTTTCGGGAAGATTTTTCTTAACATAGCAAATAGTTAGAAGTGTGTTTGTTGCAAAACACACTTACTCTTTCACAGTAAGTATGCTTTGCTCTTTCATTCGCATACAATTTTATTAATGTATAATCCTTACTAATATTATAAATGCGAAAGTCAGTTTGTTTGTTTATTTGTTAAGCGTTCGCGTCATCGATCATCATGAAATTTTGTATACACGTTGTCAGGGGTACGGAAAAAGACATAGGTTACTCTTTATTCAGAAAAACGTACTCTGGTTTGACAGATGGATGTGAAACATTGCTACTTTTCCTTGATGTTTTTATTTATGTCAAAAAGAAGTAGCAATGTATCACATCACATCCATCTGTATATATGTGCCTATTATTATAAGTCTCGACCGAAACATGACATCCCTCGTGCGCTGGCTTGACTGAATCAGCCGCGAGCAGTAGGATATAAAAGTTTAAGCGCGGAGTGAGACCCCCTGCCGCTGGTGGTGAAGGTTGCGAGAAGCCGCTGGATGCGGGCAGCGCAGGACCGATTGTTATTAAGATCCTTGGGTAATGTCGGACATCATGATCATGACGATAAGAAAGTATTAAGTTCGGAAGAAAACAAAAATATTTAACAGTGTATCAGATACTGACTATTTTTCACTATGCAATAGATGCTTTTTCAGATTCAGCGGTAGAACGCTGAAATATGTATGAAAGAAAACTTTTCATGCTAGTTCATCGGATGAAATGGATGCTGAATCAGCTTCTGTATATCTTTTCTGGTTACCAGAAACTGCATTTAGAATAAAAGAGATAAGTGGAAAGTACGATTGGAAAATTTTTTTGATAGTGAGTTAGTTTTCATGAAATTTTGCATACAACATGAAAACAAAAAGTCAGAAAAGGACATACATAGGGGTACCTTTCATAAAAAAATACTATTCCTGAGGGATAGAAAATAACTGTCCACGCAGACGAAGCCACAGGCGGCCGCTAGTAACTTATAAATTTAAGTTTAACTTAGGTTTGGTAACAGCGAGTTGTTCCCTAATAACTTTAATATTTCTGCTAAGTAAGAAATTACTGAACAATTCTGAGTTGCCTCCGAATATTTCCCAACCGACCAATTAACCACACCGGTGGGACAAACGGTCATTTTTTACCCGTAGTCTTACCACAAAGAGCCCAACTCGCCCTTTAAGGACTCTGTAATATATTTTGACTGAAGAAATTGAGCCTATATCTTCAGCTTATTTCTTGCAAGCAAACTTATTAGTGAGTTCTAAAATACTGACTTTATTAAAACCTGAGAATAAGTAGCTGAAATTCCTTAGCTGGCTAAATATATACCTTTACATCAGTTTCCGTGAAAATATTTGAAGCGAAAATACGCAGGAGTTTTGAGTAAAGACTAATGTTCTTTGATAATTTGAAATTCTCGTTTGTATTTCTATGGCTAACCTTTAAGTCTATAGGTATATATTTTAATGAATTATATTGAAACATTATTATGAAACTTTAAATGGTTACTCTCTGTCAAACTATTTAAGTTTGACATTAACACCCTTACTAATAAAGATTGTATAGCAGATGTACAGCTACAAAACTGTAAATCGCATTAATTTTTATTTGGTTGAGTATTTTGGATTTTTTATTTAATAGAAACCTAGACAAATACTGTCTTAATCCGAATAACATCACAAGATTAGTTAGTTATACTCAAATTGCAAATCATTTTGGTATTACGTTTGTATGGAAAGCTCACTGTCCGCCGGCATCTTAAGGTGACTACAGCTCTGACAGAGCTGCAGAGCCCATAAAACTTAAATTACAACACTAACTGGTGCCGGTAAAACAGAATAAATAAGCTTTTTCTTTGTTCTGTGTTTACGAACACTCTACCGTTATTTGTTTTAGTAATTAATACTAAATAATATATACACTTCTAAGACTTTCGCGCGTACAGTTCATTAGAAATAAAACACTTTTTACGGATATGAGCAGCCATTTTGCTTTAGTCCTCCCGTGACCACGGCCCCTGGAAAGATGTCAAAACGTCGGGAATTCTAAAAACTAATAAATACAAACTAAATAATTCTAAAACAACACCTGAATTAATAATATACGCGCTGTAATCCCTAAATAATATACACTCGTAAAAATTCGACTTGTCATAAGAATTTTCTCAGTCGGGAATCGATAGAAAGAACGAGGTAGCGGGTTTTATTCCCACCTGAGACAATTCTGGTGACGAGTCAAATTTTTTCTAGTATTATATTTAGTATCGTGTAAAATAGCAGTTTTATTGCACTAGGAACAAGCGCATTGGTAAACAGCTACAGAACTAGATAAAGATAAGATTGCCAATACTAAATGTCTGTGTGCGTGAAAGCGCGGTTTGTTCTGAGCTGTCTTCTGTCTGTTCTATATTTTGTGCTAAAGCTCTCCTACTATTTTCTATACCGTAATGAATGGACGTCAAACACAGCTGCCGCAAGAAATTAATTTCGTTTTTGCATTGTAATAGGTGGCCGTCGGAAAAATGCCGAAACATCGAGAACAGTTATTGCTCGTGTTTTGTTCGAAATGGAAAATAATTATCGGGTTTCGTGTTTGATGAGACAAATGTCGATGAGTTTCTACGATAATAATGTTCATTATTGTAGTGTATTTTTATTATTGTAAGTTTTTGCACATGACAGATCGCAAATTCTATTGAATATCAATTCGTAGTGGTTTCTAAATAACAAATGAAAACTAATTAAATTTAGATTTTTCGCATTTACAATGCTATTTTTATATTAAGATAAATAATATTAGAAAAAATACTAGAAAAAATCTACTCACCCGTAGCACCTCGAAGGGACTCGAACCCGCACCCTTGGGAATCCGCAAATTCTATTGAATATCAATTTGTAGTGGTTTCTAAATATCAAATGTAAACTAATTTAATTTAGATTTTTCGCATTTACAATGCTATTTTTATATTAAGATCCGGCCCAATTATGCTACGGAGTCGCTTACAGCTTACAGCGTAGTAGCTAGTATTTTTTCTAATAGTATTTATTTAAATGAAAACAATTTTTTGAAAAGTTCTGAAAAACATTAGAAATGATTGTGCGGCTGATTCAAATGAGCTGACTGTACTTCGGAAAAGAGAAAGGTGAAATAATTAAATACGCGATGATCGACAAAGAAAAAACATTATATGAAAATAAATTGAAGGAATACCTTTACCACCTCGTGGTGCTGCGAGCGAGATGCTGGAAGCTGGTGGAGACGTCTCGGTTTTGGCTTGTTGCTGTTCACTAATTTGCTTTAAACACTCCACTTTCAAAATTTATCAGTTTTTGTGTGTTTTATCGCTGTACTGTGTCTACAGTTTAAGATGAGTGCGAGAAGATCCTCCATAGAAACGAAGCCATCATGAACAAACAGTTTGGAATGGTTCAGAAGTGCCTGCAGGATTTTACTTTAAATACCAACCGAATGGAAAAACAAATTAGTGACGAGTTGCATATTCTATCATCATCCTTCTCAGCTATGATTATCACTTCAAACATAAGAAACATGCAAGAAAGTGTGATAGATACCGTGACTGACCTCGCACATGGTCATATGGACGCTCACTTACTGCCACCAGAACAATTTTAACAGGGGGGTCTGACCCTACTTAGTTCAGGCACCAGTTCTCTCCAATATTAGTTTAATTAACATAGTTTATAACTTAATATAGTTAACATTAAGCAAACTGTTGGAGAGAAAAATAAAGATTATTATTATTATTATTATTAATTAAAAGAACAGTTAAAGATGATATATAGTCATATACCAAACGACCTGACTTTACCTGCCGACAAGCACGATTTGAAGGAGTTATACAAGTTAATGAAGATTAATGGTGATATTGGGGCTTCGTACTTGATAATTGAGATCAAGATTCCGCTTGTCAATAAGGAAGCTTTTGAGCTAGACAAAGTGATAAGCCTTCCTCAGGATACCTACTACGTGGATTTCATTGCACCCTATATCGCATTCAATCTACAAAGAGATCTGCTCTTAACTCTAACAGAATCAGATATTCAAAATTGCATACATACTCGGACAAACAAATTAAATAATCTCTATAGATAAACCGATTAGGCCACTATTTCCATATTATGTCCGTTTAACTTTAGTGGCCATTACCTTTTAGTTATATTATTATTGTAACCATCATCGAATTTTGACGATGCCACTAGTGACTCGGAAGCTCAGTTGGTAAGAGCATTGGACCGAACTTCCAAAGCTCGCGGGTTCTGGTTACGATTCGATTTTTTTCTAGTATATTATTTAGCATCATCGATTATTTTTCAAACCCCTTTTTCATGGGGTACCTGTTATCATTCTAACTCGAGGAGCTCGATGGCGCAGTGGTTTGGCGCCTGGCCCAGCGATTGCGGAGGTTAAGCAACTTTCGTAAGTGTCGGTCATGGAAATGGTGGCCAAAAATTTATTAATTCGAGCCCATCCGTGCTTCGGAAGGCACGTTAAGCTATTGGCAGTCGTTAATACCCACCAATCCGCATTGTGCCCGCGTGGTGGGTGATATCCCATCCTCCTTATCGACCCATCAGAAAGGCCTGTGCTCCAGCAGTGGGGACATTAAAAATCACTGATGGTCATGGTCTATCATTCAACTATCCATCCAGATTATTTTGACATCTCCACATTTCGCAAAGCTAATGCAATCAGTAAAAGTATTCATTTATGTCCTACCCATTCGGACCCAATTCCCTAATGCACAAGACAAAAACACCTCGCCTCGTTACACAACGACCCTAAACCTACCCTATCAATTAGCTAGGCCATAAACACCCCCTCACGAATCTCTTGCGATAAACATAACGATAAAACGCAACGAGAAAATTAAGTACGAATTATCTAGAAAGTTTTTTCCGTACTAAGTATTGCCTATTTCTTTTGAAACTAACAGTAGTATGTGATTTTCAAAAGTCTTATCAATAAAAAGTAGTCAGTGTTTGTTTCTGCAATTATTCCTAGAGGCCAAGCTAGGTCAAGTACTAAAGCAAATCTTAAATAAAAAAAAAATAAAAAAAAAAATTGTCTGTCATCTCATCAGACAGTCGATGCTTTTTACATGACTTATTTTTAAGAAAAAAATATAATAAAAATATCATTTTGGCATAATTTTAATTCTAGATGCTCGTGGTTTGCCAGGAAGTGTTAGCCCAAATAAATAAACCAGCAGCAACTTAGTTTAAAAAAACGGTTAAGAACAAGTCGGACTCGCGCACCGAGGGTTCCGTACAAAAGTTAACTATTTACAAACACCGTTTTATTTTTCCTGTAATCTTTACATAAACTTCTATCACATAAAATAATTTCAGATTTTTCTTATGCAAACTTCGGAGATAAGGGTGGTATTTTTTTTAAATTTTTCATCAAAAGTCGAAAACTATGCGGCATAAAAAAATAAAAAAGTAAAGTTTGAGAATCTACAAGCACCGTTCTCATATGATACCTCATATGCTCTAGTAGCATTAGTAGTTCTCGAAATATCTAGCTGTGACAGACAGACAGACTGAGTAGCACCATAAGGGTTCCTTTTTACCATTTTGGTACGGAACCCTAAAAAGATTAATAAAATGTATGTCAATTATGTCGAATAATTCAATTTCATTTAGTTAATTCGTCAAAACCTAACGAAGTTCGCACAGACACGTTATGGGCGAAAATGCTCAGGGAGCACACTTCAACAAGATTACGTGTGTAACGACAGCAATTTAATCGCATAATCTATTCTTACTTCGCATAATTTTATTCTTACTTCGCATTTTTTTGTCACGTTTCTTAGCTTATCGGTAAATTATACGGTTTGAAAACTTTGATATTTTGACTACAATTACTATGTGTAAAGATTTATATTTAATTAATAAAGGACAGTGTTAAGTTGAAAGGCAGAATGTGAGGAAAAATAAAAATTGTTTTGCTTACAAGTGTTATGAATACAGTGATTTTGAGTAAGTCAAAAGTATAAAATTACTGAATTAATATTAACATAATTAAGAGTTTTATGAATAGTTCTTATTTAAAAAAAAAATATTATTATGAACAATGATTATTTAATCAATTTCGAATTAAATTTAATGTATAACTAGCAAATTCATATTCTAATAATGCATATTGTATTTTTTTAGTTCTACGAATTAGGATGCTATAATTGGCTGATCAATTAACTTATGTACTTCTTCATAATAATATAAGATTTTTAACAGGAAAATAGCTTTCTTAGATTTTGTTGAGTTGCCAAATATTTTCGAAACAATAAAAACTAAAACACCTACACACCGATACCGTTTTCATTTCCATTTATAACGGCAACGAGTGGGAGCAAGAAAAAAAATATCCCCATAAATTTGTATCCTCATTTTATTTGCTGTCGGTACGCAGGGAGGCAATCAGGATCGGGATATAAAGGGATAGCCCGCCCTCGTAAAATGTCCTGTAGCGAGATTGCAAGAGATTTGTACTTCGGTTATTTTTTTAATATGATTTTTTTTCTGGCCCTACTCACGGCCTCGAGGTGAAGTGATTTGGGCGTAAGTTAAAAAAGTGGAGTAGCAAAATTAGATTGACGATTTCTGCGTAAGATTAATTTATGATTGACGAGGGTAATTAAGATTAATATTATTTAAAAAAAAAAATCTTTTCGTGCAATTTTATTTCATCAAAGTGGTCTAGTATTTTTAATAATTCCTTTATGAAATAAAATACTTTTTTAACTGATACTAACGCGGCTTTATTGAAAGTACTCTAGTTTGTATTTGGTTTGATATTCAGCTCAGATTTTGCAGCAAAAGTGCCGAAACGTCGGGAAAATAAAAATCAAACCAAATACCAACTAATTACCGAAGTACTTTTAATAAAACCACGCTAGTATCCGTTAAAAGTATTTTATTTTATGTTTAGTGAGCGCGTAAGCTTGACAGGTGAATAATTCTTCTTCTTATCGCATGAGGATTAGTGGCCACCTCTGGTGTTAGAGTTTATCAAGCCGCCTGTAAGGCCTCTGACTTGGCTTAACGACTGTTATCAGATGACAACAGCCGGGACTGACGGTTTAACGTGCCCTCCGCAACATGGAAGCCCCCAGTTGTAATGCCACTTAACGGTCACCCATCCGACACCTGGCCGAACCGAGCGTTGCTTAACAAAATCGAGTACGATGAGCCTGTCAAGCTCCGCCATGAGCGCTTTAATGGCTCCATGAGCTCTTCAATAATTCATTTATTTTGATGGTTTAGTATCGTCATCAAACGGATGATGAGGGTAGCGCAGGACCGATGGTCGTGGAGATCCTTGGGGGAGGCCTACATACTCAGCAGTGGGTAAATAGGTATCCCCTATATACCCACTACCACTACCCCCAAAAAATATTAAGACAAAATAAAAAAGTAATAGTAAAATACGTTTAAAATATTGTGAAAAGAGAAATACACACCAATTCGGTGTTGGTTCACGCACGATCTAACTCCTGAGGATGCTCCGGGTTGGGGCGAAACACGTGTAGAGTAGTCTAATTGGTGAAGGTGCAAGGTGTGTCGCTGTCATGCTACATGCAGGTATTGGTGCACTGATATTTTTGTGGTTTGCATGTGCATTTTTTGCGGGCGGGCGGGCGGTGCATCCTGCATATTTTTTTGCGGGAGTAGATATATTTCTCTTTTCACAATGGTTTGGGACTTCCGCCTGATTCAATCAAATACGTTTAAAATATTTTAACTAATACTATAATTAATACTACTATAATACTATAATTGTGAATAAATCATCATTACTACCTAATTCGTTTAAAATAACATAAATACTTTTAAAATAAAACACCGTAACTCAAAACTTGTTTAATGAAATTGTTACACAAATTGAACAACAATCATAATCTCGTTCCAAACTTCTGGCAAATAATAAAATGTTTCGACACTTTAAACCTTTAAAAGGTTTCAAATTTTCAATCCATTGAAAGAACAGAGGTCGAGACAAGACAATGACATTAATTTAATTCGAGAAAATTAAACAGACATGTTTAATGGATATGTTCGTTCAATGTTCATGAAATCTACTTACGAAAAAAACTGGCAGTAGTATGGTTCTAGAATGGCGACTGTACACTTGATGACATTCAGTGGGTAGGTTCCTGTACCCCTAGCACGAAGAAAACATACAGAAATCATCTATCGAGAAAAAAAACGCGCTTATAACTATTCGATAGAGTAATAATTACTCTAGTCTGCTGTGGGTGCTGCCAGTGGGAATGGGTCTGCTTCTGACTACTTGTATTAAGGACGTCGCATACATATATATATATATATGTTTAATATTATCTATATGTATGGCACTTCTTACCCAAAAGATAAAATTCATAACTAATACCTTGTTTTGGATTTTTTTTTTTGCAATCTTTCACTTTCTATAGGCCTATGAAAAGCTTTTGGATATTAGTTTTCAATTCGATGCCTTAACATGGGTAGCCTAAGTATGTCATGCTCTCTTTAATCATTTCTATGGTGGTGTCGTGTGAGGCGGGTCGTTACGTTCCCTCAAATATGGTTGAGCGAAGCGATGGCTGGTTCATGCGTCATGCTCGTGAACGGGTGCTGCCAGTGGGAATGGGTCTGCTTCTGCCTACTTGTCTTAACGTTTATTGAATTGTATGAATTGATATATATATTTTTTGTAATAGCCTAGGCTGAGCCTTAAATTTTTAATTAATCTTGACACCAATGTTATTTATTTATGAATCTATGTTAATGGTAACATGTATGAATACTTTGAATGTAATGTCTGGAAACGATATACATATTTGTAAATATCGTTCCTTCTAATAAAGCTGATAAGTTTTTGCGCCCATTTTTCTTGTCAGCTAAAAGACGTCATAATGGGTGGTAGGATAAAAGAATTGACGATTTAAAAATGCTTGTTATGTAAGCTTATTTGAATAAAGAATTTTTCAATTTCAATTTCAATTTCAATTTCTACAATTATTTACAATAATTTGTTGTCTATGACAAATTTAATTTCGCTTTTCGGCGTTAGATGGCGCTGTACAAATTTCCCATACAAAATTGCATTATCAAGTACTTTTACACGCGTTATTTTTTTCGATAGCTGTTCGTCGAAGGGTATTGATAAGGTGGACCGGCGATCTGGAGATGGTCGCGGGAAGCCTCTGGATGCGGGCAGCGCAGGACCGATTTTCGTCACACAATAGAATACATTATACAACGTGTTACAAAAATACCCCTAATGCCGAATATGGTAGATAGGGACCATCAATCAAAATGTATGAAATAGCTGATTTTTATTTCGCGTTTTCAGAGTTGGTCCCATAGTAAAAGTTGTTCAGTTTGATGGTCCCTATATACCATATTCGGCATTAGGGGTATTTTTGTAAAATGTTGTAGAGGTCGTCATGAAGATCCTTATGAGGTCTACGTACACGCACAGCCACAGGCCCGGCCTTCAGTGCCCTTAGCACGAACAGCTATCGAAAAAATAACGCACGTATAAAAATTCGATAGAGTTATTTTGTATGGGAAATTTGTACAGCGCCATCTATCGCCGAAAAGCGAAATGAGATTTTCCATAGAGAATATTTTACTCTATCGAGCACGAAAGTTGGAAGGGAGTAGCGTTGAACTCTACTTCAACGCTGTGCTGTCGTTTGAGTGTTGTTATTGAATACTGGTGTAGATCACGCACTTGGCAGACTATTTATTGTCTTTTTGTCTTTGACCAACCCTTGCAAAAGTTGCTTAACCCCATGAGATGGTGTTCATCTCTCGCGACGCGATTTTGTAAAATATCACTTTTACACAATCTTTCGCTATTAAACTTGAAATAAAACTTTGATTTAAAGTATGTTACATAATTAATTGGGATTAGTACTTTGACCATCAGCCATTTTTAATGTCCCCACTGCTGGAGCACAGGCCTTCCTTATGGGTGGATAAGGAGGATGGGCCGCGACCCACCACGCGGGCCCAATGCAGATTAGAGGGAGCTAACGACTGCAAATGCAGCCGAGACCAACGGCTTAACGTGCCTTCCGAAGCACGGAGGAGCTCGAGATAATAAATTTTTGGTCACCCATCCCATGACCGGCCAGGCGATTAATACTTACCTTTACAAAAATGACTTTGGAAAAACCTCTAGAAATAAATAAATAAATAATAAATATTTGACAATATCACATACATTGCTCCGATTCCAAAGTAAGTAGCTAAAGCATTTGTGTTATGGAAATCAGAGACAACGGTGGTATCACAAACACCCAGACCTGAGCCAATATAGAAAAGTTCGTTTTCTAAATTGACCTAACCGGGGATCGAACCCGGGACCTCAGAGATGGCGACACCTTGAAAGCCGGTGTATTGTCGTCTATATTTTTGTCACAGACCAATCTGGCGCATAAGCGTGACTTTATCTTTAAATAATAATGTTCTTTACCTATACAAACGAATGTAAACCCTAAAACAAGGTCATCCTTTGTTTAGATTCAAATTCAACTTCGCACAGTTGTGTGTGGAAGATCCTATGATTTACACAACAATTAACATATAAGCAGTATGTTAATTTAGTACTCACATAGCATGTTTGTTTATGAAATATTCCTGACTCCTTAGCTACCTATCACAACGCCCAATTTAATAAACGTGACAAATTCAACTCGGCCATGACACCACCGCGCGCGCACCCTGTGTCTTGCGTCTTTGCAACCACTGCACGGTCGCGACGCCGAGCTGAGAGGCTGACATAGAGACGGCACGCAGTGGTTGCCGAGACGCAGGACGGGGTAATTACCGGAACCTTCTCCTCGCTGTTCCCCGCGTCACGTGGCCAGGCTGCGTCTAATAATCATCAGTTTATGTCATAATAATTTTAACAACCTCCGTTGACCTAAATGCTATCACTTACTAACCTCAATATTCTCTACTGCACCCCACATCCACTGGGCTAAGTCTAGGGGCGGGTCGTAAGTTTAAAGGATTAATCAGCCGCGACCGCGGATCCCCATTCATTATGACGGGAATGAGTAATGAGGATTCCAACTGTTCTCCCAAAACCTAGGTACATAAGGATTGTAATGTTAGAATCTTTGATGGTAAAACTATACTATTTTGTTTACATCATCATCTCCATGGGAATAATACTGTTTATTCAGAGGTAAAGTAAAAAGTAAAGTAAAGTAGGCATTTATTCGGCGTTTTACATATGTTCACAAACAGTTACAGTTACAGTTACAGTTACATAACTAGACTAAACAGCCGAAAGGGCTGACCAGCTCAGCAATGCTGTGAATTTGAAATTCCCAGCGCTGGTTTTCAGCTGGACCCATATAATAAATAATATATTAGAAAAAGAAGATAAAATTGGTTGCAACAACAATATACCAATTTGTTAAGTGAACCACTATTTGCCTATTATATATTATTTGCTTATTTTAAGTCATTGTAATACCTACAGACTTATACACACATTGTAGTAGGTCGTCATGTCGTATTTTTAGTCATGTGTAAAGGACGACTGGATGTGTTTTAGGACTGTTCTAGGTTCCGGTTCACCCATTTCGAGGTTATGCCAGGCCCTTAACAAATTTAGTGACGTTTTTAACATATACCACGATTCCCCCAACTTGATTCGTAAAAAACTGTTAGAACACAAATCTTAACCAGTCTTGTCATGTCTTCACACACACGCCACATAAACATAACCACATTAACACTCACCTCACACTTATACCCTCTTAATTTAAGAATACTTTAATTGTGACACAATGCATGCTGTGTTCACCTATAAGTAGTTGTACATTAGATTAAGTAATTATAAGTGTTATCGATATAATAAGCAAAAATGTAACAACTGTTGGTGTTCCCTTAATAAATAAATAAAAAAAAGACAAATATATGAATTATGGCTCTACCAGAATGCTTGGAATGCGTGGATCGGTGGGGTGGGATTTCAAAAAGGTAAGTCAATGGGAATCGGCTGGACCCTTCACCACTGGAATATTCATAATACCAAGGATACAGGACATCACTGCCAATAAGCACGTGCAATGAATCCTAATTTCCATAATTTCTTACTTCATTCATTTACTCTATAAAAATATGGGCGATTAAAATCCCCACTATTTCTCTGATATGTTCCCATACAAGCAAAAGGAACTTATAGTGTATGTTCGATGTAATATCTCAAAAATTTCAAATAAACACTAAGGCTTCCCGTTGTTGACTGTAAGCCGTAAAAGTCAGAGAAATTCTATTATTTATTGTTGAAGTGTTGTGTGGTATAAGTCATGAGAGATTTGTTTATCTAACTTAGCCTGGCCAGGCCACGGGAAGCGGCGAATAGTAGCGCGGCAAGCGAATTCCTATTATATGCAGTAGTGGATGGATATTTATAAACACCAGTCGATTTTCATACAAACGAGGTAATTTTAAAGCTGATAATGGCTATCCAGGGAGTAAATCAAAGATATTAAAATCGCTATATACATCCAACTAATTTATCAGCATTCTAAGAGCTGTAAGGATAAGAATTTTAGTTTCAGGATTTCCATACATTTTAATCATATTTTCGCGGTCATTTAACCGACTTAAAAAAGGAGGAGGTTCTCAATTTCACTGTATATTTTTTTAACATTTATTTAAACAACTTTACGGTTAAAGAAGGAAATAGGTAATGAAAACACGCATTGTAGTCCCAAAAAGTGTTGCATTTAAAGGAAATTAAAAATCAAAGTGATAGAGCTGTTATATAAAAGAATCTGTTTTAACTTGTACCAAACGTAAAAATTAAAATGATTTACGGAGTTTAGTGGCGGCATTGAAAGTAAAGAGCTACAATATTTTATATTAGAGCGGACGTAATGTTGCCCCAGTCGTTGGGTGTACATCGTTACTTGCCTTGTTGGTCAACTAATTGTATGGAAAAAGGTGAATTATAATTTCTTTATGGTAAAAATCTATATAGAGTCACTTATGAGTATTGTGTAACATGTTTTTTTTTTACTAATAGCCAATAGACAAAATAAACTTAATAAATAAACACTTTTGAATCGTCTATATTTTCCAACCACCTGTTACAAACTTTTCTAACTGGCAAGAAGGTGTGTAATACTGAATTTTGAAGTTCAAAATATCGATGTATTATATCATTCAGAATGTTTAAAAGTGCGAATTACGTAAGACAGAAAGTATGTTAATACGAATTACTTCATTGCGAATATTTACGACTGGAACTTCGAAAGTTTGCTATGACGAATCACTCAATTCAGAATATTTCGAACTTCGAAATTCAGTATTTCAGCTGTGGTTGACGGTGTTGGTCCTCCTTACTAACTTATTAGATCTACTATGTAAAATTAGCTTAACATTACTTATTGTGAAACTGCTTGTTGTACCCAAAAAAAAAATAAAAAAAATTACACTCGACAAAAAGAACGGGCGCAAGAAACTATCAGTTTTAATAGAAATAAGTAACGATAACGTTTATATCAGGAACAATAGAGCGATTAAAAAAACGTATTCCTTTCTTAATTTTTTTATGTATTTATAAAGTTATCAGGAAAAATAAAAAAAGGAAGAAGACATTTTACGAACTGGCCATCGGGCCGGGTTCGTAAATATCTTATTGTTTATAGTTTGTGTTTTTGACACTGACCTCCATAAAAATTTTGTTCAGCGGCGGTATCGGCTAAAAACATTGAAGTTCATGTTAACTGTGTTTTAACAGATGTATGTGATACATTGCTACTTTTCTTTGGCAAGTTTTTATTTGTGCCAAAACGAAGGAGCAATGTATCACATACATCTGTCAAAACACAGTTAACATGATCTTCAATGTTTTTAGCCGATAGAGCCCTAGGTCAGTGGTTTTAGATCTTTGCTCTTTTTCGATCTGTCATCTATCTGTCTTCTCTTTGGTTTTCTGCTTGCTGTATGGTTTGCTTTTTATTATTATTAATACAAAGTGTTACAAAAGTACCCCTAATGCCGAATATGGTAGATAGGGACCATCAAACTGAACAACTTTTACTATGGGACCAAATCTGAAATCACGAAAAAAAAATCAGCTGTTTCATACAATTTGATATTTTCGTAATTATTTTTTGTATGAAACAGCTGATTGGGATGGGACCTTGTCAAAGGAAATAAAAAATGTCAGTTAAGCAGTCAAGTATCACTGGCAAAAAAGTTCTGAATCTATTTTATTTAAATAGATTCAGAACTTTAAAAAAGAATTTAAAAAAGTAACCCTTTTTCGACTCATTATTAATTCATCACTAAAATAATCACACAATAATATATAAATCTCGCATTTAACATAAATCTCGAGCAGAAATCCACGTGCACAGTTCTACACAGCTAGCGTTATGCGAGCATCTACGCGAGTTTGCCGACGCTACGGCTGGCCGACGGACCGTGCGCGTCTCTGTTCCAAAAAGTAGCATCCCATTCTCAACGCGTGCGGATTATACGGGGTGGAGACGACAACACGACAATAAATGGAAACATTTGTGATACTAGTTCATAGGAGTATTTTAAAACTATCAAATAATTCCTAGGAACGAAATAAATAAAAAAATCAAACAAATTAAATAGCAGGAAAAATTTATTGGACTGAAAATCGTAACTGAAAAATATTTCCTGTGACTAAACTATTGGATTTTTTTTTTTTATTGTTTTTTTATGAGACTGCATGGGAGCGTTCTTAGCTATACGACATTTAATTTTTTGTCGCATTGTCGTCTCCAGGTTGTATATTATTTAGTATTACCTAGATAAAAATAGCATTGTGAATGCTAAAACTCTAACATCAAGAACTTACCTACAATAAAAAATTTATTGATTAATAGAAAAATAACATTTTAAGCCTAATCCTTGTTCGTGTCACACGCAAGCTACAAATTATAATATTATTATCAGAAATAAAAATAAATCTTGATAAGACTATAAGCATTTCATAGTCACTTCAAAACATTAATAACTGATGTACTGAAGATTGAAAAATTATGAACTGCTGACCAAATTTTAAAAAAGAACCCCCAGATATTGGTATATCTGTAAAAAGATTTTTTTTAAATGAAAATAGAAATTAATTTGACCCAAAAAGTTAACGGAGTGAATTGATTGGCATTAGGAATATGTCGGTTATCGGATCTGTGGGTGTTGAACCGATGCTATCTCACCCGCGTATTAGGGCTGTAGTCCAGGGCAAAGACAAAATATAAAAAACAGAAAATAAATAAATAAAATTAAAAAAAAAGTGGCAAGCTGATTCTTATCGGCTTACTTTTAAGAAATCCCATCCCACCGATCCACTATAATATTATGGCACATAACATTTTTGTAGAACGGCTTACCTTCGCCATAAATTCACTCCTCGCCACTGCTACCTACCAAACAGCTTGCGATAATATATAATAAATAGTTTTTTTTATCCGCAACAGGTTACTGCTTGGCCTTCACCTCACCTGATGTTAAGTGACGATAAGGCCGAACCCGGAATCATCACCACTGAGGAACTGGCTATCTTACCTCTAACAGCCGGAACACAACAATTTTTGTTACAATAAATTGTTGTTATGGCGTCAGAATTAGGTGCGATAGTGGTAGCTAGCCGCAGGCGGACTTGAAATATGAGATAGATATATCATTTATTTGCATCATAAACACACATATATCGCATCGCAGTGAAGTATCCTTCAGCATGTGCGTGCGCATGTCTATTAGAATGCATTTATTTTACGTGGAGGTGACGAGCTGAGCCGCGATCGTGAGGTATCGCACTGAGGCATCTTCGACATGGAGGGGTCTAAAAGCAAAAACGCCACTGTCCAGACTTTTTAGTCCAGCCATTCGATTGTAAATATTTTATACTTCGTTCTGGGGCCGTACCGGCTAACGCATCGAACTTTGGAAAGTCTGCCGGGCTTCAAATTAAAACAGATAAATCGAGCCCCAATCGGGCCAAAATGGCGAACCCCAATTCATAATGTCACACGAACATCGATATCTTCTAAATAACTTCAGGAATAGTACAATACGAAACTCCTTACTTCGATTTATCTGTTTTAAGTTGAAGCTCGGCAGACCCGCCGAAGTTTGAAAAGATAGCCGGTAGGGCCCCTGAATGATATTTAGCTCACGGTTTATTATTTAAGAATACAAAAGTCGTCATCTGAACAAAAATATATCACCAGCTCTAGTAATTACACAAAGATTACAAACATTTTGCCATTAATGGATATGGACTGTGGCGTCAAGTGGCGTGTCTGTTTCTCACTAATGGACAGTGACGTATTTGTATCTAAATCTCTGGCAATTACCCCTATACTACTAGCTTAGAATTTGGTACTAGCTTCGCTTGCAGTACAACACATCTTTACTCAAACAGTAGGCGTAGCCACAAATATACTAGAACGATATATCGGCGCATTTGTCAATCGCTTAAGATAGAAGATAAGCTGCTTAAGTTATCCATTTTTACTTCTCTTTCGTAATTAATTACATTTCGGAATACTTTTATGTTGATAATTGGTGGATAAATGTGATGTAACAGAGAAGATTTATTATTTAACAATGTTCCCTGGGAAAGTGATAAAAATGTAGAAAAATCATATGTGAAATAGTTTATAACTGGACTTAAAAAATGACAATTTTATTGACCGAACGAGCGCAAAGCGCGAGCAAAGCGACTCTTTTCAGCTTGGACAAAAATGCCTCTGTTAGCCCGGCTGTCTGTCTGTCTGTCCGTCTGTTTTTTTCTACAGATCGATTCTCGTGAAATTTTGTGAGCAGGTTCGATCGTTTATATAAATTTTTTTGTCGATTCAGTTTTCCGAAATTTTTCAAAATGGCGGATACATGTTAAATAATAATTAATAATATTAATTAATACATCTTTTATTGAATTAATAATAATAAAAAAGCAAGCTCTACAGCTCACAAAGCTACTAGTACCTAAGATTTACAAGTTACAAAACTAATTTTGAAAAGACTAAGTTAAAATAGTTAAGTGATTTAATGAACAGAAGCCTAAAAGGTATTAATAAAAAAACTAGTTCGTATACCTATTTAATTCGATATTTATTAATTTCCAACTCGAGAATTTATTACAAAATATTTTTGAAAGAAAATCCTTTGTTGTTATTTTCGTACGTAACTTACAAAAACATCGTTAAGTTAGGAAATAAACTTAATGTTTTTTCTTTACTGTTATTTTTTAAACCAATTACTAGATACTTCGACAAAAAAACCTTAATGGGCAAATAATTAACCCCGCGGGGTGTGTTGTTGTTACATATTTGAAAAAATAATCGAATAATGCTTACGAGTAACTTAAAATTATTTGTAAATAACAAGTTTCAGGCAGTTCCAAATAAAATCATTTAATTTTCAATATAGTGACCATTAAAATGTGTTTAAGAGGCTGACATGAGCTAACTAGCGCCGCCAGTCGATTTTATTTTATTTATTCTAAATAAGCCCAATTTCTTAAAAAAGGAATCAGTCAAGGTCTTGTGAATGACGTCTAATGTTTATTGAATAACGTTACAACATTACAAAATGAGTGCATTAGTTTAAAAACGGGTTTGAACCAACAGTGGCCACTTTTAACAAAATCGCGTTTTAAACTGTTTGAATGCCTTTTCAAACTGTGTAAAGTTATTCAAAAAATATTAGACGTTTTAACAAAACCTTGACTGATTCCTTTTTTAAGAAATTGGGCTTATTAAAATACCCTAATTTAAATAAACCAAGCAACCAATTTTCTACACACACACACATAAACACACGTGACACGTTATCTCAATCTTAGTTCATTTTTTTTTACATTTTGGTTATTAAAGTTTTTCCCTTATATTAAAAGCAATTCCAATAAAAAATGTCAATTTAGGAAGGAACTGACTTCTGATACACAAGTTTTCTTATTTCATCTGTAAATTGTGATTGTTGCAATAAATATTTTTTCATTCTTTTTAATTAAGTATAAATAAAATAAAATTGACTGGCGGCGCTAGTTGGCTCATGTCAGCCCCTTAAGCTCTATAGCTTACCCAGCAGTGGGTGTAGTGCGATTCATATATGTATATATATACTTTAATCTCTATAGATTAAAGTTTATTTATATCAACCGCACAACACCCACTGCTGGGTATAGGCCTCCCCCAAGGTCACCACGACGATCGGTCCTGCGCTGCCCGCATCCAGCGGCTTCCAGCGACCTCTACCAAATCTTTGATCCTACTCACGGAACTTATGAAAGCATTAACTACAAATGTAGGAAAATACTGTATTTTTAGGGTTCCGTATCAAAATGGAACATGGTAAAAAGGAACCCTTATGGTGTGACTGTCACAGCTGGATATCTCGAGAACTACTAATGCTATCAACTTGAAATTTGGAATAGTTTTAGACGACGTTTGCCCAACTATTTTGCAAATAAGAGAGAAATAAAAATACACCGTCCCCCCCCCCCTTTATCTCCGAAATTTTCATAGAGAAAAATCTGAAATTATGCGATACAAGTTAATGTAAAGATTACAGGAAAAATAAAACGCAGTCTCTAAATAGTAAACTTTTTCAGAATGATGGTACGGAACCCTCGGTGCGCGAGTCCGACTCGCTCTTGACCGTTTCTTTTTAAATTGACAATAACGCTTATAAATTGCGTCAAGTAAAGCCTACTCAATTCGAAAAACCTCGAACAGTCTTGAAGATGTTTTTAATAGAAGTTCATCCAGTAAAAACGCTATCAACCCTAAACCAATCGCGCGTATTCCCAAACCTACAAAATGGCGATTACCATCTTTAATCTGCAAAGGTGTTACCAATCCGCAGGGTCTTCACACCTCTAAAATTTGTTCCGTATTAATATTGCATTAGGTTCGTCGTTCTCCAACGAAAGCCGAAGGTGTGCCGAAATCACGGTAATAACATTCAATCTAGTAAAAGCTATGAAATTACGGTGTGGTCCAAAGTTAGAGAGGAAGCGGTTGATTTTAAATTTTATTTAGTAAAAGTAAGGATAGCGTTAGTAAAAAAATATCGAGCAGATATTTCGACACGCAACTTCTATCTATTTGCTAATGTGGAATTTACGTAAAAATAATAGATTTGAGGACGTTGAAGCTGTGAAAGAAAAAGCACAATGTGTTCTGAAGGGGCTGAGAATACTTCCATTACTGTTTAGCAAAGTGAAAGATGATATATGAAGCATTGTAGGGATAGAGGAAGAACATATTATTGTAGATTATAGTAAATATTATAAATAAATTAAACACACGAAAAAACGTTGGGATAGATTCAAAAATAAACATCTAATAAAAACAATAACAAAACCATTTATGATATATCGCGTTAATAATTAAAAAAAATAGAAAATAATACTTACTTTACAAATTCAGTCTCTTTATTCAATAATCAAACCACTAAACTAAGAGTTTTCCAAAATTATCTTGCAATATTATAATAAAGGGATCTTCAGAAGGATTATTAATGACAAGACATGTTCCCTGGTTGACTGCAGTTTATTGAGTCCCGAACGTAATTACATAGTTCGCACAATAAATGTTGTAACGTCAGCATAATGTGACTTAGCCGAAGGTGCAAACTGAAAGGTACATTTGTTATAAATAAGAATTTATTCTCCTGTAACTTAGACCATCCAACATGGCCGTCGAAGCTGACCAAGTTATTTCGCTTAGCAGTAATCATACGTATAACCCTGTTATAGAGATGGGGTTATTACGAGGACCCTCCCACCATAATAAGGGGGTGACATTTTTTACGGACCACATCGGCAGGGTTAATTTGTGAGGGTTATGATAAAACATATCATTTGTATGTTCAAGCATGACTCGAATAAATGAGGGCTGTGTATTATATGTTTTTTTGCAAATGGGCCAGTATACGTTGGATAAGGTCACACAGTATACCTTAAATTTTCAAGTCTTTTTTGAACCGACTTCAAAAAAAGGAGGAGGTTATCAAGTCATCGGTTTTTTTATTTTTTATGTATGTTTTAACTAACTTCACCTGTTGTTAACCGATTTCAATTATTCTTTTTTTATTTGAAAGAAAATAGTTCGTGTGTGGTCCCATAAAAAATGTCTGGATCGTAGTTTTTTCATAATCCTGAAAAATATCAATTATTTAGCTTACCATCGCATGAGTTTTTACGGATTTTCAGGTATAACTTCTTTGTTTATGAACCAATTTCGATGTTGATTATTTGTTTGAAAGGGTTTACCTCAAGGGTGGTCACTTTTTATTTATTTTTTTCATTTTCATTGCGTATAATTATTATTCAAAAGTAAAATATAATAATTTAGATGTTGGGTTCGGTTATATTATAATTACCCCAAGTGCGATTTTGACCCTCAAAGTAACTAAAACTTAAGGTTAAATTATTAAGTTTTCAATTTTAAAATAAATAATACAAACAATATATAAATAGCATTCTTTATAGTAAAAGTTATTTTAGAGGAACTTATCTACTTCCAAAAGTTGTATATTTTCTATTTTACTCGCCTATACAACATGTCACAAAAAATACCCCTAATGCCGAATATGGTATCATATTCGGCATTAGGGGTATTTTTGTAACATGTTGTATAATCTGACTAATAGCTTGTAACTTACACAACTTGAAGAGCTCGGTGGCTCAGCGGTTTAGCGCCTGGCCCATCAATTGCGGACGTTAAGCAACTTACGCAAGGGTCGGTCATGGGATGGGTGACCAAAAATGTATTATCTCGAGCTCCTACGTGCTTCGGAAGGCACATCGCACATAGTCCCGGCTGCATTTGCAGTCATTAGCACTCACTTCAACTTCCAAGAACTATTAAAGCTTAAATAATTTACTAATCAAGAGCATTCTAGAACGTCCTAGCCTAAGATGTGTCGTCGATAGGGGAATACTTGGCCAGGATGTGCATTCCACTGTAAGGCCGTATACAGAAAGAAAGCTGGAAACTTATAAGTGCTTACCGGCGCTTGACAGCGCTGGTCCGTTCTACACAAAGGAAGCAGGTTGAAGCAGCGATATTGCCATACACACATGCATGAGGGTGACGGAAGACGAGGGTAAGAAATTAGTGAGCGGACAAATTATAGTATTTAAGTGTACTATCCTATATGAACGATAGTATATAGTACTCAATATGAAATTATAGTATGAATACTATAATTATAGTACATAATGCAGCACTGGCGCCCAGCGCTGACCAGCGCGTGTTGAAGCTTGTCGGAACTTGTCGGCACCGTTCAGTGCTTATCGGCGCGCGTTCATATATTTTCCTGCGCGGGTTACCAGCGCTGACAAGCGCCGGTAACCGCTTATAAGTTTCCAGCTTTCTTTCTGTATACGGCCTAACAGACATTATCTGTGCCAAAACTAGGTCGGACTATGTACAGACGACGGTACATTCAGACTATACATGTTGACCTTAAGACCGTCTCTCTCTATGCCGTTGAACTGGGAGTTCGGTCCAATGCTTTTACCGCTGAGCTACCGAGCGGTAAGGTATTGCACCGGACATCCAGAGGTCGCAGGTTCGATTCCCGTTCGAGAATATTATCTGGTGCGAGTCTTATTTTTTCTACTTAGTATATTATTTAGTACTAGCGAACGCCCGCGACTTTGTCTGTGTGGAAAGTTTTTTGCTAATCTCGGGAACAATATTTTTTTTCGGGATGAAAGGTATCCTATGTACTTCTCTGACAACGTGTATGCAAAATTTCATGATGATCGACTCAGTAGTTAAGACGTGAAGGCGTAACAAACAAACGGACTTTCGCATTTATAATATTAGTAAGGATAGTAAGGATTGAATAAAAATAGCAATGTGAATGCTAAAATCTCAAATTTAAAAAAATAAGTGATTTTTATAATTTTGGTTTATAAATTTATTCGAAAAAAAATTCAACCTTAAAATGTCTAAAACGTAACGTTTGATAGAATTCTTTTACCGATCAAATAAAGTGTACATTTGATCAAACATACTGATAAAGTTCGAATTTATCTGCTTTCGTCTAATAGGGTCAGGTTCAAAATAAGGCGAATTCTTCGGTAATACAGTTTCGAATATATATTGACTTATATTACAAAGTTTTTAAAGGTATATAAAAAAAAAGGTGAGAAGTGAGAATTTATTTGAAGAAGTGGTCGTCGTCTTCATGCGCAGCCCAATATATAGCTGGAATTAGCGCCCTCTGGTGTTGTTTCTCTGGTACTGTGTAATCCATATAAGCCGATCGATGATCGTCGTATAAAACCACCTGCGTGCGGCGCTTCTCGCTTAGTCCACTAGATGGCGCGTGAACATCCCGGCGGACCTTGAGAGATCCACTCTCAACAGTGTGTCATGTCGGACATCGAACCTGGTTCCTCGACGACCGGCAGTGGACATATTTTGGAAAATGCCCGGTGAATGACGCCCGTTGCTGTACGAATGATCGCAACCCTGGGTACACTGTCCTTGCCTGGAATCAAAGATAAAATACGTCCCAAACGCCATTTGAGCGGGGGGAGGTTATCTTCCTTTATGACAACTAAAGTTCCTGCTTCTAAGTTGTCATTCTTCGTCTGCCATTTAGTGCGTCTTTGTAGTTCTGAAATGTACTCTGTGGACCATCGCTTCCAGAATGCTTGTCGTAGTTGTTCGACTCGTTGATAGCGGGATAATGAGTGCGTGGGCGTAGTGGTCACGTCTTCCTCTGCTGGAGCTGTCAGCGGCCGGCCAATCATGAAGTGGGCAGGAGTAAGAGGAGTGTAGTCACTAGGATCTGAAGATAAAGGATACATAGGGCGGGAATTCAGGACAGCTTCAATCTGTACTAAAACTGTGCTGAACTCCTCATAAGTCATATGTGCATTTCCTACTACTCGAGTAATATGGTGTTTGCAGGATTTGACCCCAGCTTCCCATAACCCGCCAAAATGAGGTGCGTACGGAGGTATGAACGTGAATTTAATGTGATTATCTGACGCATAATCAATGATAGACTCTGAATTCTTTTTGAATAAATCTGAAAATTCACGAGCTGTCCCCACAAAGTTCCTACCATGATCAGAAAATATTTGGGAGGGTTTTCCTCTCCGAGAAATGAATCTTTTCAAAGCTGAAATATAACCTTCTGATGACAAACTAGTAACAAGTTCTAAGTGTATGGCACGCGTGGAAAAACATACAAATAGACATATATAACATTTTTCAAGTTTGGAACCCCTACCCTTTCTATTTAAAATATATAGGGGCCCTGCGTAATCTACTCCACAAGTAATGAATGGAAAGCTTGCAGTTACGCGTTCAATAGGTAAGTTACCCATTATAGGTTTTAAAATATTACCTTTCATACGACTACATATCACGCATTGTTTTACAATTTTTCTTGCCAAATTTCTACCACCTAATGGCCACCATTTATCTCTGATATGAGATAAAAGAAGTTGTGGACCAGCATGTAATAAATTTAAATGTTCACTTTGAAATAAAATATGAGTAAAAACATGTTTACTACATAATAAAATGGGATGCTTTTTATCATATGCAAAATCTGAATTTACTAGTCTGCCTCCAACTCTTATAATCTTATTTTTATCTAGAAATATATTTAAACTAGAAATGTTACGATTAGATTTTAAAATTTGATTATTTACTAGTGCATTGTATTCATAAGGAAATGATTGCATTTGAGCTTGCTTTATTATAAAATTTAAAGACTTATCCAGTTCGTCTACATTTAACGGCCCCCGCAATCTTTGATCATTATTTTGCACTCGTGTGTTACGTATAAAGCGTATCATATATGCACACGTTCGCTGTAATCTAGAAAATTTCGAAAATCTATTAAAATCAATAATCTCGGTATTTTCAAAATTGTTATTACTCAAAATATTAACAGTATATTGTTTCAATTCAGGTAAATTGTCATTTTCTAAAGTAACAAACTGGTTTTGTGACCAAGCTGTCCCATCTTCACGCAAAAACTTTGGTCCGTTCCACCATAACTCAGATGAATTTAATTCGGGTAGAAATAAACCGCGCGAAACTAGATCAGCTGGATTATGTGATGAGCTAACGTGAAGCCAGGTCGAGTCGCTTGTTAACTCATTTATCTCAACCACACGGTTCTGTACGAAAGTCTTTAAATTATGTGGAGACATTCGCAACCAGCCGAGAACAATAGTTGAATCTGTCCAAAATAAAATCTTATCAAAAGTTAAACGCAATGTTTTTAATATTTTATCGCCTAATTTAGCGCCTAACAATGCACCGCATAATTCAAGCCGAGGAATGCTAACCGGTTTCACTGGCGCGACGCGGCTCTTCGAACATAACAACCTCGTTGTGACGTCACCATTGCTACTGCATGTCCGTATGTAAGCACACGCGCCGTACGCAGTCTCGCTTGCATCCGTAAATACGTGAAGTTCTATTTTAGAATAATCGCGTCCTATGACATAACGCGGTACACGAATAACTTGTAAATATTCCAACGATTTAATAAACTTTTCCCAAATAATTGATAATTTCTTAGGAACTATTTCATCCCAATCTAGTTTACATAACCATAACTTCTGTAACAACGATTTTCCTATAATAATAAACGGGCTTAATAAACCGAGTGGGTCGTATACCTGTGAAACGATTGATAATATTTGACGTTTAGTAATTTTATTGTTATTTTCTATGTTTATTTTTGTTGTAAAATGCAATTCATCACTTTTATTATACCAACCCATACCAAGGGTCCTATTAAAACAATTTTCATCGAATGATAAACTTTTAGTTTGGTTAATACTGTCTACATCGTTATCAAAAGTAATGTCGGATGTGTTAAAAATCCATTTTCTTAATGAAAAACAACCCGATAAACAAGTATCCGATACGCCCTTACATATCTGCGATAACTTAAGTACTGAGTCCGCCCCTATACATACATCGTCGATATACATATTTTCTAAAATAGTGCGTGATACGTCTTCGTCCGAGCATTCTAATCCTAATTGCTTAATGCATCGATTGCTAAGATAAGGCGCGGACGCAGTGCCGTATGTGACCGTATTAAGGCGGTACACACTAATGGGATCGGACGAATTTTGTCGCCATAAAATTAAATGTAAATATCTTTGATCTTCGTGAATTAATATTTGTCTGAACATTTTTTCTATATCAGCACATGCTACAAACTTGTACTGACGAAAACGTAAAATAATAGAAAATAATTCATTTTGTAGTGCCGGGCCTGTCATCTGAACGTCATTTAATGACTTACCGGTTGTCGTTTTTTGACTTGCGTTAAAAACTACTCGTAACTTTGTAGTAGTGCTCTGTTCCCTCATTACACCATGATGCGGTAAAAAATAATGAGGCGACGCATAATTCTCAATTCGCGTCATGTGTCCTAAGCTTAAATATTCTTGCATGAAATCGCAATACATTTTTTTATATTCTGGTGATTTTTCTAATCTACGTTCCAATGACAAAAATCTATTCTCAGCTATTTTGTAACTATCACCTAACTGATCAAGTGAATCTCTCACTGGAACCCTAACCGAAAAACGACCGCCGTCTACCCGCTTTGTCGTTTCGGTAAATAATTGTTCACAGTAGCGTTCTTCGTCTGTCTGGTATTGTTTAGGAGAAACAATTTCTTCTAATTCCCAAAATTTACTTAACTGTTTATTTAACTGAACTGTTTGCATATAATGACATAGTACTCGATTATTATGTACGCGACTATCATAAATAATACCAGATATAATCCAACCTAGCGTAGTATTCTGTAGGTATGGACCTGTTTTCAAGCGTATTTTACCGTCTATCAATAAGCCCCAAAACACATCTGCACCGATCAATATATCGATTTGTGACGATTTGTAAAATAAAGAATCGGCGAGTTGAATATTGTTTGGAATTTCTAATGAATTATAATTTAAGCTGATTGACGGTAATGCAGTAGTAATATGATTCAAAACTATGCAATTAAAGCGAGTATTAAATTCACCGTCTAACGATCTTAGTTTAATTTCACACGACTCCGTTGAGTAAGTGTGCGACTGCCCTATACCCGTGATATGAAAAGCGGACTGTATCGATTTAACGTTTAACTGTTTGCTTAAATTATCTGTAATTAAACAATGTTGACTACCGCTGTCTAGTAAGGCACGGGCCTTAACGTAGACATTGTCGCTGCCTGCTACTTCCACTAATGCTGTGGATAATAAAACAGTTTCCGACGCGCTTACGATATTACTCGCGGTTTCCTTACAACCAATATTAATGCGTGGTTGCTGGATCGTATGTAAAACGGATGACGCGTGGGGTTCGGGGTTCGATTCCGATCGACCTTCCACGACTGACAATAATGCGCTATCGATGATATTATTTTGGTGTAATAAGCTGTTGTGTTTTTTATTACACTGTTTACACGCACCAAAATAACAATCTGAAGCAGAATGTCCTGCACGTAAACAATTAATACACAATTTCATATTATTAACGAATTCTAATCTATTCTGGATTGTAAAGTCCAAGAATTTTGTACACGTATAAAGCGAGTGATTTCCGCTGCATAATGGACATGTGCGGGTAGTACTCTTTAAATTATTTTTTGTTGAAGTGAAACTATGTACCCTTTGTTGAACAGGTCGTTTAATAGTTTCTGGAATGACTTTATTATTAGAAAATGAAGAAGAATTATGCGCTTTAATCATTTCTAAAGTATCTGCTTTATTTCTCAAAAACGAAATAAGATCGTCTAGCTTGAAACTTTTATTAACATGGGTAGTTAAATTATTTTTATATTGTTCCCATTCTTTCTCAATTACAGAATCTAATTTTGAGGTGATTATGAAAATAATGAGTGTGTCCCAATACTCAGTGGGTTCGCCAAGAGTCTTTAAAGCGCGTAAATTTTTTAAAATTATATCTATTAATTTTCTAATGTGAAAAGAAGACTCTTTATTCAAACTTTGCATAGAAAATATTGCTTTTACATGATTGTGTATTAACAGTTGAGTGTTATTGTCTCTCATAAAGCAAATCCCAAGCCATTACGTAGTTTTCTGACGTAAATTCAATTGACTTGATTACTTGAGCAGCATTACCTAACAGTGAGGAACGTAAATAATGAAATTTCTGAATTTGTTCAAGTTGAGTAGAATTATGAATCATAGAAAAGTAGGTGTCCCTAAACTCCAACCAATTATCGTACGAACCGTCAAAAGATGGTAGTGAGATCGTAGGAAGCTTAACTAACGATTTTACGCCACACTTAGACTCACAACTAGCTTGATCAGAACTACTTAAACGTTTAAGCAAAGTATCCACTTCCGCCATGGTATCGTAAAAAACATTTTCAAACGATTCTCGAATTTCTAACTGAACTGCAATATCGTCTTCGGACGCCATTAACATTTCAATTGAGTTTTGAATATTGTTAAATTCACTGATTAACGGTTTAGATGCATCGCTACGTAATTTTAATTCCGTTACTTGCTTATCGTTTAAATCAATATTACGGAACGAGCTCACAAATTTTACGAATAAAGTTAGTCTACCTTTGATTGAACCGCGTTTTTTATTCAATTCTTTAATCACACTTTCATCTGATTCTACACGTAAATTAGAACTAGCACTAGGAATAGGAGATTTACTGCGAAAAGTTACGTTTTCAACACTCATTTTGACGAATTATAAAAAGTAGGGTACTCACCAAATTTCTGCCTGTTGATGAGGCGAACACCGGAATCTAATGGTAAAAAGCACAGTTTTAGCACAAATTGAAATGGGATAAGACGGTATAGGGAAATAAAGGAACGAATTGGCCAGACCCTTCGTGGTTCCCTCGATGATCCTGGCTCGTAGGTCCAATGATAAAGTTCGAATTTATCTGCTTTCGTCTAATAGGGTCAGGTTCAAAATAAGGCGAATTCTTCGGTAATACAGTTTCGAATATATATTGACTTATATTACAAAGTTTTTAAAGGTATATAAAAAAAAAGGTGAGAAGTGAGAATTTATTTGAAGAAGTGGTCGTCGTCTTCATGCGCAGCCCAATATATAGCTGGAATTAGCGCCCTCTGGTGTTGTTTCTCTGGTACTGTGTAATCCATATAAGCCGATCGATGATCGTCGTATAAAACCACCTGCGTGCGGCGCTTCTCGCTTAGTCCACTAGATGGCGCGTGAACACATACCGTTCGTTCAAAACTCCAATTCTAAAAGGATCGAATACTCACCGATTCGAGATAATATATCGCCTTTTTATTACTTTTATTAGACACATGTTCGGTTTTATTTCTCTATTCAATAACAATAAATGGTAAAAGGAGGGTAACGGTACGGTTACAGATTCGATTCTGAGAATAAAAAAAACATTCAAACAAACAATCAAAGACTTTTTTTTTATATTTGACAACATCACATACATTGCTCCGGTTCCAAAGTAAGTAGCTAAAACACTTGTGTTATGGAAATCAGAGACAACGGTGGTATCACAAACATCCAGACCTGAGCCAATTTAGAAAAAGTTCGTTTTCTAAATTGACCCAACCGGGGATCGAACCCGGGACCTTAGAGATGGCGACACCTTGAAAACCGGTGTACAAAGCCACTCGACCACGGAGGTCGAATATTTTATAAATATTTTGCTTTTAAAAACTTAATTTATTTTATTAGCGACTTGAAAAAGGAGGATGTTCGTCTGTTTGTATGTTTTTGAGTATTTTCATCGATTACTCAAAAATGGCTGGATCGGTTTTCAGGATTTTTTCGGTTCAGTAACGTTCGAGTAAAGGTGCGGTCACATCTGTCACGCCACGTGTTAACACGAGGTATTTATGTGGACGTGTTAATAAGTGTGCTTCTAGTGCATACATTTACTATGACAAACGATGTCATCTGACAGCGTGTTAAAATATGGCTTCAGCCAAATGTGACCGCATCTTAATTCTGAAAATACCATTACCTATGTGGATTTTAACAGAATCGAATTTAGATAGTTGTAAAAAAACAACAATAGTAAAGTCACTGTTCAACTATAATACCAAATAATATACTAGAAAAAATACGATCTCGTCACAGTAAGTGACTCGGTAGCTCAGCGGTCAGAGCATTGGACCGGATAACCAAAGGTCGCGGGTTCGATTCCCGTCCGAGAACATGATCTGGTGCGAGTCGTATTTTTTCTAGTATATTATTTGGTATTATATAAAAATAGCATTGTGAATGCTAAAATCCCAAAATTTAAGAATCACTGTTCAACTCTTTGTTAAAACCATAAACCACTTTTGATATTATTGAAGGGAAAAATTGTATTTTCGTACATTCTTCTAATAAATGGGACATCACCAAAGAACTTTATTCCATGTAAGTATGTACTTGGCAGCCATTATTATGCTATGTAATCAATCATTTAGCGAAACTTTTTAACCCCCAAAACCTACATTGAACAACCGACTTTATGTTTAACGGCTACGATCGAAATTCGTATGGCAAACTGAATATGTCGCAAGCATTTAGAAATATGGGTCATTTGCAATAAATATTTATAAATAAGTAGTGGGTTATGCTTTTCATATGATTTATTTAATGTTCTCTCGTACCCTTTTACCTGAAAGAGCCTTTTTTCCATATAAATCATAAAAAAGGTTTGTTCGTAAGGTTTATTTTAGCTAAAGGGTTAATGTGGAAGAGTCTTGTTTAAATGTAAGTCGTACGATTTTTTCTCCCATAAGATTGGACTAGATTTCTTAGCAGAAAAACTCGCTTAATCGGATGTGATTAACACAGTATACAAGGTGTTACAAAAATACCCCTAATGCCGAATATGGTATATAGGGACCATCAAACTGAACAACTTTTACTATGGGACCAACTCTGAAATCGCGCACCTTGTATAACAGAACTTATTGAATAAAATAATAAAATCGTTCTTTTTAAAATAATATAAAAAAAAAAGATCAACTTAACGTTTTATCTTTCTACTTACGTTTAAATTAAAATGAAGAAGTCGTTATTATCAGCAGCTTACCTACCTGAAACAAAATTAACAATACATTAGTTTTCATAAAAATATGAGCAGCCTTTTTGCTTTAGTCCTCCCGTGACCACGGCCCCTGGAAAGGTGTCGAAACGTCGGGAATTCTAAAAACTAATGAATACAAACTAAATAATTAAAAAAAAAATATTTTATTTGTAATAAAACATTAGTTTTTTTTTTTGTAACATATCTGAGACCAAAATCATTATCTCATTAGGTAGCTTAATATGACGTTTAAACAATTTTTTTACAATATTTCGCGGTTAAACTGACTTATTAAGAGGAAACACCACGGTCGAAAGAATTGAAAAAATCCTATAGAAAGTTGACAAAATCAACGTTTCGTATAGTCCCCTGTTTCGCCTCCTCCAAAATTAGACCAATTTCAATACTTTTTACATAAAAAAATAATCAAAGGATTTGGCTGTGTTCCTATGTTTTGCTTTTTTATATTATCTAATTGCTGGACGTCTAAACAATGGCATTTTTTTTTGCAGATTAATATCTCTTTTAATAATTATTTTATGAAAAAAAAAGAAAATAGGAACACAGCCAATTCATTCCTTTAAATTTTAATGAAAAAAATATTTAAATTGGTCTAGTTTTGGAGGAGGAAATAGGGGACTATCAAACATTAATTTTGTCAACTTTCTATAGGAAGTTTTCAATTCTCTCGACCGTGGTGTTTCCTTCTGATTAGTGTGAAAATCTCAGCTTTTCCTCAACTATTTAATATTCTATTTTTATACTAAAGGTAAAGAGTATATTTTCTGACAAATGTTTCTATTTGAACTTTATACTTATTTATTGTTGTCCCAAAAAAGAATAGCGGAACTACTGCTTGTTAAAACTGTAGACGTAGTCCCTAAGTGTCGGTGATAAATAAAAGAAGTAACGTATTTTCACACCATCCATACTTTTTAAGCAAACACCCATTGGTGTCAACAATTCATCAACAAAACGTTGCGAAATAGACTTTAAGTTCTTACTAGTACAGACGCTAATCACTTGTGCAAATAACAATGTTTGGAATGCATATTTTCGGATTATTGGATTAGAAATTTGACGAAGAATCTAAACTTTGTAGTCATAGCAATTGTGACCAATTTGAAGTGGTAAGGTGTGTTAGGAATTATAATTGCTTTGGAGATCGTTAGGGAAATTCTAGTTAGTGAATCAAAAACAAAAATACAGTCTGATAATAGAACTGAGTCAAAGAAGAAGATAAATAGACTCTGGACAAATTACAACACTTATGTTCGTAGTTTACAATGCGATTTTTTTAATTCACAACGGGTTAGCGCTTGGCCTTCACCTCACCTGATGTTAAGTGACGATAAGGCCGAAGGTGGAAGCGCACTACACCCGGAATCACCACTGAGAAGCTGGCTATGGACACAACATTTTTTTAATTATTGTTACGGCGTCAGACGTAGAGAAGATGGTGGTAGCTAGCCAGGCGGACTTGAAATATGCCCTACCACCAACCAAACCGAGTACAAATGTTACCCCCTCCTGGGAATGGAACCCGGGACCCTTGCGTCTTACACGGGTGGGCGAACCACTAGACCACAGAGGCGGTTAAATTGCCAGTCAGTTAATAGTCAGTGTTCCGCTGCAACTTCACTAGATAATGTATGGCAAGGAGCAAATTTTACAGATCAAAATACGTCGTTTTGTACCGTAAGCGCTCTGAAGTTGGTCACTTCTGTTGGAGATTGTTAAATTAATCGCATTGTACGAAAGTTATTTAAAAACTAAAAAGAAATCTAGGATATTCATGAACGAAGCTATCCTACTCTGTTGGATGCCACACAGCTAACACTTACATGGTTTTCGACGGAACCGTAAAGTGACACCGGATAGATACAATTGTTTAAACATACTAATGCTACCGTGGGTGTCATATTGACACAGCTGTAACGGGGGCGGGCGGCGCGCCTAGTGTTGCTCTTGCGTTTGTCACTTAAGGAAGTGATATCTCTCAATTAAAAACCCGCATATGCAAGTGACTACTTACCACCATACTCCTATCTATCAGGGGTTTTGAGTAGAACAAAGTTGCTAAAGCTAGAAATTGAGCTAAAGCTGCTAAAGCTAGATGATATTTTGTGGTGTGCATGTGCACTGATATTTTGTGCTATGAATTAATAACATGCGCGCTGTAATCCCTAAGAGGTGTTTTATTTCTAGATATTACGTTTAAATGACGGGAAATAACAACTGTTGCCGAGTAACAGACCCATAGTAATCTCGAATCGAAATCTCCTATTACAAGATTTGTATGAATAAAAAACAAATGAAAGTTCCAGATTCAAAATTCCCTATAGAGTTAATCCTGCATCATGATGCAACAATCCAATTAGCGCTGGCTTCCGCTAATGATCTGCGCTGGCGATCAGCTATTAGATCTTTAATTAGTTCCGATAACGGACAGCACGTGGCATACTGCATAGAAGTACAGTAGGTTAAGTCTGAAAAATTCCGTGTCAAATTCAAAACGAGACAGCTGCGAACTATACAATATTAAAGTCTATTAAATAATCAACTAGAAAAAATACGACTCGCACCAGATCATATTATTCTCAGATGGGAACCGAAGCCGCGACTTTTTCAAGTTTCAGCATTGGAAATTATTTTTTCTAGAATATTATTTAGTATTGTATAAAAATAGCGTTGTGAATGATAAAATCTCAAATTTAAAATATTATAGTCGTATTTAACATTCTGAGATTGTACTTATTGTATAATGTAATTCTGGTAAGACAACGCGGCATTAAAACTTGTTTCGAACAAACTGTGGAGATTTAATACTGGTCTCATTTCCACTGTGGCTGAAAGTAGCATCCTGACGGGATGTTGAATTTCAATATTTGTTTTGTACACAGAACATATCGGTATGTAGTGCAATTAATTTACTTTAATCAGTATCTCGACGGAACAGACTAGCAGAAAATGAGTAATGCAGGTCATAGGTGATCATCTACCTAACTAAAACACTAAGGTAAATAATACCTGAAGGAACTCGGTAGTGCAGACCCTGGCCCTGCGATTGCGGAGGTTAAGCGACTTTCGTAAGTGTCGGTCATGGGATGGGTGACCAAAAATTTATTACCTCGAGCTCCTCCGCGCTTCGGAATTCACGTTAAGCCGTTGGTCCTGGCTGCATTTTCAGTCGTTAACCCATGTATCAATTTCAGATTCAATTGAAAAAATTAAAAAGAAAAACCTCCTTCAAAAAACCTAAAAACAAATTGCCACAAAAACAGCTTCAAAAAGAAACCGCTCTAAAGCAGGAAATAATATTCAAATCTGCATAATTACTATATTTAAGTACGCATATCTGATATTAAAAAAACGTCTTTTGAAGTCGGATGGCGCTTTAAGAATTAACACATAAAATTGAGAAAGAGAAACCACGATAAAATTTAATATAAATTAAAAAAAGGAAAATATATTTTGGCCCCCTTATTTTCCAAGTTTGCATAAAGAAAAATCTGAAACTATTTTATGTGATAGAAGTTTATGTAAAGGAAAAATAAAACGATGTCTCTAAATAGTAAACTTTTTCAGAATGATGATGGAAAGGACGGAACCCTCGGTGCGCGAGTCCGACTCGCTCTTGACCGTTTTTTTATATTAAATACTCAATCTTTTATTTTCATTCGTCTCTACTCCACAAAAATCCAAAATATAAAGTGTACATTTTCATATTTCCACAAACTCATGAATTTGAACCGGCAACCCACCCACAGTAAATTATAAAGACGTCCAAAAACGCAATTTCTTGTACGACCATAGACCTAAACTTAATCAACACGTAGAAAAACCTAATGGAATTAAGATCTGGTAAATAGAGACACTGAGGATACACTGAAGAGCTCGATGGTGTAGGGTATTTTTTTACATCATTTTCATGGGATGGGTGACCAAATATGTATTATCTCAAGCTCCTTCATGCTTAGAAAGGTACATTAAGGCGCCAACGGATCTCAGGGGCATAAATTATTTGTAGTCTTTAACCGCGTTGGGCGGATTGGTAGGTATTAACGGTCCAACCCTCCCATTCATCCATTATTTATGTTTCGGAGATAAAACAAAAAATTGTGATTTTGTGTAAAACGAGTGATTGGATCCATCAAAAGGTCGCGGGTTCGGTTCCCGTCCGAGAACATGATCTGGTGAGAGTCCTATTTTTTTTAGTATATTATTTAATATTATATAAAAATAGTATTGTAAATGCTAAAATCTCAAAAATTAAAAAAAAAATTGTGAACCACAAACCACACTAAATACCCAATTTCAAATGTCCTGTCGTGTATTCTACTAGGTCTACTGCAAATTGCTGGCAGAGTACACATGTCTTCGTGCGTACTAACATTTCTGGATGTATTAACCCAAAAGTAAACATGTGGGAATATTCAAGTGGGGGCGAAACAGTTTACTGTCGAGTTCATGATGTCACTAAATTGTCTCGACATCTTATTAAAATTGCCTTATTGAATGTTTTTTTTTTAATTCATCTTTTCCCAAAATAATACATAGCTATTGTTAAAAAAAGTTAATTTTCATCGGTAAATACAGAAAAAATTAATTTTACCTGTATCTTCGAAATATGAGTATTTTTTTTTATAAAAACTTTTTAACTAGGCCTTTGGTGATTCACGCCATTTTGAATCATACCACAGCTTTTAAATGTTTATGGTCTTATGGTGGTATTATGGTAAGCTTATGAGATTTGATTTAGTCTCAGGTAAGAAGTGCTTAACAAGTTTCACAAATCGTGTCTTCAATGTAGTGAATTTCTCTTTGTTTTATCACATTCGTAACTATCTCTTTGCTGTTGGTTGACTGGTAGAATTTAAAATGCTTTTAGCATTAAGTCCGTCATTTGTATCTAATTAATGAATATTCGTTAACCAAAAGTTTAAATATTGATTGAAAAGAAAATGTTTTAAGATGTTTCACTTAAGTATAAAAAATATTGAAATCGTGTAAACTGGATTCTAATCATATCATTATCTAGAGTTCCTCCGTGCTTCAGAAGGCACGTTAAGCCGTTGGTCCTGGCTGCATTTGCAGTCGTTAACACCCACCAATCTGCATTGGGCCCGCGTGGTGAGTCATGGCCCATCCTTCTTATCCATAAAGAAGGCCTGTGCCCCAGCAGTGGGGACATAAAAAATGGCCGATCGTCAAAATATAAATTAAAAATAATGCCCTTGCTTATGAGTACTTATGACTAATAAATAAACAGCGATAACCATAATGGGTGCTATGTAATTTCAATGGATTTCTCAGATTCTTTGGCCCAGTGCCAAATTACACGGATTTCCAATTAGATAATGGGTTTCCGGTAAAGGTTGTTATTAAGCTAATGTATTTCTGTAAAATAACGATGTGGTTTTAATGTTCGAATCGAAATGTTTTGTTCTCGTTAGATTAGTACGCTGTTTTATGTAAATTGAATAAATAGTGAAAATAGGTGTAGTAGGTAAATAAAAACATCCGCCTGCATCAAAAGACAAGTCAAATGAGAAGATGGAAACAAGATCAAATATTAAAGACAACATAATAATAACATGCAGTCAAGTACGTAAATGTGACTAACTTCAGAGCACTTGTGGTACAACACGATGTAAGTAGGTTAAACTCTGTGCGCACTATACATTCTCGAGTGAAGTTGCCGAGGACGGGAGAGATTATCAGATTAATCGCATTGTACGCATTTTGTAATATGAAATTAAAGTAGGTAGTAAAAATAATAATACCAAATGGCTTAAAGTGGGTAGCTTGAATTTACTACAAAATGGCAAATCTAAACATAGTTAATTTTTTACGTAATAAGTTATCATAATTTTTTGGTCCTTTTACTTGTCTTCTTCTAGACATTTGGACGTAAAAATATATTCTCTTCAGTTCTAAAATGTCTCATTTGACTATTTCCTTTTAACCATATCGGAAATTCAAACCAAAACTTAAAAAAAAATATATGTATTCCATTCGATAGCTTGTTAGGGCCTAATAGTTACAAGGAAGTGATAAACTAAAGCGGAATTCACATTAGTGTCCGAAACGTAGGGCTAATGAACCCGTGGATGGACAGACGGGCGGTTGAAACGTTTCGGTATAAAAGCGCCTAAAACTATGATCTTGGCAAAAAAGATTTTTCTGCTTTTTTGCCTGCCTGCAACGACGACCTCCGTGGTCGAGTGGCTTTGTACACCGGTTTTCAAGGTGTCGCCATCTCTGAGGTCCCGGGTTCGATTTCCGGTTGGGTCAATTTACGAACTTTTCTAAATTGGCTCAGGTCTGGGTGTTTGTGATACCACCGTTGTCTCTGATTTTCATAACACAAGTGCTTTAGCTACTTACTTTGGAATCGGAGCAATGTATGTGATGTTGTCAAATATTTATTTCTTTTTCGTCTTTGTTCTTTGTTTTATTGTCTTATGTCTACTGTTTTATTTTCTTTGTATTAATTGTGTTGTTGATAATTTTTTTATTTCTTTCTTCCTGATTTAATTTAATGACCATTATCATAAAATATTTCGTTACAACAGTATTAACATAGCCATTACGTGATATCATTTCACTATAAAAACATTCTTGCAAGCGACGTAATGATAACATTTCCATGGCATCTCGGTACGGTAACGTTCTTTCCAGTCCATTTCAACACAAGGTAGGTAATCTTTTACATAAGTAATATGTATTTTATTTAACGCATAAAACAAAGCTATTAATTGTATTCATTTAGTTGGTATTAAAATAATTCGTAGCAGGTTTGTTGCCGCCAACATAAAAAATATATTTAATTAATATTTTAAGCGCCCGTCTGCACAGTACAATCGTTTTGTTTGTAAACGAGCGACCCAATCTCAAATATTTGTCGTACACAGAAAGAAATCAGTGTTTGTCAAACCGGGAATCGAATGAGTCGAGTTATGACCGCACCTGTTAAATAAAAAGTTATGAATGTCATAATCATAGAACACACGGAATATTGATTTTACCGTTCAAAAATGTGTCTTCTTTCTATCTTGCTAATTCTAATATAAATTGAGCAATATACAATGCTAAAATAATATATTTATGCAGTTCTTATCTCTTTTCGAAAAAGCAAATAACGTACACCCCAATAAGTAAATAACGGTCAAGAGCGAGTCGAACTCGCGCACCGAGGGTTCCGTACCATCATTATGAGAAAATTTTACTATTTAGAGACATTGTTTTATTTTTCCTGTAATCTTTACATAAACTTCTATCACATAAAATAATTTCAGATTATTTCTCTATGCAATCATCGGAGATTAGGAAGGGTGACGGTATTATTTTATGATTTAGGAAAACTATGCGGCCTAAAAAAATAAAATAAAATGTTTGAGAATGTGCAAGCAGCGCTCTTTCATAATGATACCCCATATACCCTAGTAGCCTCAGATCGAATTTTTAGGACCCCCATTCAGTCCCTGTTGCCAAAAATATAATATTTTTATTTTTCTCTTATTTGCAAAATATTTGGGCAAACGTCATCTAAAACTATTCCAAATTTCAAGTCATAGCATTAGTAGTTCTCGAGATACCCAGCTGTGACAGACGGACAGACAGACAAACAAACTGAGTCGCACCATAAGGGTTCCTTTTTACCATTTTGGTACGGAACCTTAAAAAGGTATTATGTAGTTCTTGAGATATCCAGCTGTGACAGACGGGCAGACAGACAAACTGAGTCGCACCATAAGGGTTACTTTTCACCATTTTGGTACGGAACCCTAAAAATATTTATGTAGAAATATGAAGAGAATTTCTGTTTTTGCTTCGTAATTTTTCTGGAATGCCTGCTGGTACGCAAAACGTTAATCGAATTCATTTATTTTCTAATAATATGCTTTTTAATTTCACAGTTATACAGTAAACCGTGCTTCATACGACTATCAAACACCACGAGTGTATGTTTGCTCTGTCACTCGCGTCTGGGTGTTGAATCAAGCAACGACATACAAACAAACAGAATCGCACTTATTTGTTGTACAAACAGTAATTAACTACTCGGTGTTGCATACCGGTTAAGCTACTTAACTTTAACTAAACAATGGGCAGAAAGTTGAATGGTTTTAAAAGAGATTTTTATTATTGAAACTAGCTGCCGCCAGCGAACCTATTTATACTATTACTAAGGCGGTATTTACACGGGTCGACTTTAGTCAATTAGCGCTTTTTATCGACAATCGATTGTAAAATAGAATCGCCACCTTATTAAATAAATAAATAATAAATAAATATAAATATTTGACAACATCACATACATTGCTCCGATTCCGAAGTAAGTAGCTAAAGCACTTGTGTTATGGAAATCAGAGACAACGGTGGTATCACAAACACCCAGACTTGGGCTAATATAGAAAAGTTCGTTTTCTAAATTGACCCATACGGGGATCGAACCCGGGACCTCAGAGATGGCGACACCTTGAAAACCGGTGTACAAAGCCACTCGACCACGGAGGTCGTCGTCATTGAAATTAGTTTTGCGATTAGATGTCGATAAAAAGCGTTAATTGATTAAAGTCGCTTGTCAAGTTGCATGTCAAGTCGACCGTGTAAATAAATACCACATAACTGATAAACCGCTCTGTCCAACTATAATTGTGCCTAGCGTCAGACAATTACATACATTTACAATTGTAGAGTTCATCCAATTGAGTGCATTGGGATGAACTCTACGATTGTAAACTGTGCCTGTATTTTGAGGAGTTCATCCCAATGAGTGCATTGGGATGAACTCTATCTAACTGTGCCTCTATTTTGATTTTACACAGTTACGTTTACTATACTCGATAGAGACTGTAGTAACCAATTTTGTATACATTTTTGCCCAGCGCCTCTGGCGGTAACATCACTAAACTAGAAGTTTTCATTGAAATGTCAACTAAAGAGTGCTTAGTGCGAGTTTTTTTACCTCACGCTCGACCGTGAGCGCTTTAGAATTTAGTATGGCGTTGATGAAGTTCATCGCGTATACCGCCATAACGTACATCCGAAGAAGAAATAATTGTTATTAAATTATAATGATGATTTTTATGCTGAAAGCTTTATCGTGTTTTACATTACAAGTGCATCGTAATATCTGCTAGTATATTAAAGTCGAATGTAAAATAGTTTATTTTCTGCGTGAAACCTAGTGTTGTGTTTACGCTTTTTACTTTTTTTTATCCACTACGGGTTTTTGCTTGGCCTTCACCTCACCTGATGTTAAGTGACGATAAGGCCGAAGGTGGAAACGCACTACACCCGGAATCCTCAGCACTGACGAACTGGCTATCTTACCTCTAACTGCCGGAACACAACAATTTTTAAACTGTTGTTATGGCGTCAGACTTAGATAAGATGGTGGTAGCTAGCCAGGCGGACATGAAGAAAGCCCTACCACCAACCAAACCGAGTAAAATGTACCCCCTACTGGGAATCGAACCCGGGACCCCTGCGTCTTACACGGGTGGGCGAACTACTAGACTACAGAGGCGGTTAAAAACTTTTTAAATTAACCTGCATTTTTCAGTTTGTTAGTGGTTTAATAGTGCTTCAAACAGCACAGATAATATAATATTAGTGCCTGAAGTATTTTGGACATAGTTTACTTTATCGACCTCCGTGGTCGAGTGGCTTTGTACACCGGTTTCAAGGTGTCGCTATCTCTGAGGTCCCGGGATCGATCTCCGGTTGGGTCAATTTAGAAAACGAACTTTTCTATCTAAGGTCTGGTTGTTTGTAATTCCACCGTTGACTCTGATTTCAATAACACAAGTGCTTGGAATCGGAGCAATGTATGTGATGTTGTTATATATTTATATTTATTATTATTAATTTATTTATTATCCAATTAATATTATTAATAAGTGAAAAACCATTATTTAATTTAACATGACACTTAAACTTCAAAATGTATTTCCTTAATCGTTATTAACACAACTTTTAAGTTCAAAACTAAACCCGACCTAAACCCACACGTCTTCCTTCCTATCTTTCACACAATTCACATTTACCCGCAATATTAAATTTTCAACCGTTTAAATTGTCTTCATATAAAATGCACAATGTAAATCTAACCCGACCAAATAAAGTAGGTCGTTACCTTCACTATAATATAGTCATAAAACTAGCGCCAAGATTACCTTTCTATTTGGATTGCTTATCTCAGTCGCGCAGTGGAAACCAAAGATTATGAGGAAGAAGCGAAACTCTTTAGAATTTGAAATAAATAAATAAATATAAATATTAGACAACATTGCTCCGATTCCAAAGTAAGTAGCTAAAGCACTTGTGTTATGGAAATCAGAGATGACGGTGGTATCACAAACACCCAGACCTGAGCCAATATAGAAAAGTTCGTTTTCTAAACTGACCCAACCGGGGATCGAACCCGGGACCTCAGAGATGGCGACACCTTGAAAACCGGTGTACAAAGCCACTCGACCACGGAGGTCGTCGAAATAGTACATTCATTTAAACAAGCTAACATAATGTATTAACTTTATTAAGTAAATTGACTTTTTACACACTTACTTATCACATATACTTATACTTATAAAAGATTGCAATCGAACGCGTTATCCACATTATGGTTTTGTAAACAGGAACCTATTTTATTTCTTTTTGAGGACTATAGAGTCTTTTGAGGACTATAGAGACTTTTGAAGACTTTGAGGAGTAAACAGGAACATATTTTATTTCTTTTCGAGGACCAAAGAGACTTTTGAGGACTTTGAGGAGTAAACAGGAACTTATTTTATTTCTTTTTGAGGACTATAGAGACTTTTGAGGACTTTGAGGAGTAAACAGAAACTTATTTTATTTCTTTTTGAGGACTATAGAGACTTTTGAGGACTTTGAGGAGTAAACAGAAACCTATTTTATTTCTTTTTGAGGACTATAGAGACTTTTGAGGACTTTGAGGAGTAAACAGGAACTTATTTTATTTCTTTTTGAGGACTATAGAGACTTTTGAGGACTTTGAGGAGTAAACAGGAACATATTTTATTTCTTTTCGAGAACTATAGAGACTTTTGAGGACTTTGAGGAGTAAACAGAAACTTATTTTATTTCTTTTTGAGGACTATAGAGACTTTTGAGGACTTTGAGGAGTAAACAGAAACCTATTTTATTTCTTTTTGAGGACTATAGAGACTTTTGAGGACTTTGAGGAGTAAACAGGAACTTATTTTATTTCTTTTTGAGGACTATAGAGACTTTTGAGGACTTTGAGGAGTAAACAGAAACTTATTTTATTTCTTTTTGAGGACTATAGAAACTTTTGAGGACTTTGAGGAGTAAACAGAAACCTATTTTATTTCTTTTTGAGGACTATAGAGACTTTTGAGGACTTTGAGGAGTAAACAGGAACTTATTTTATTTCTTTTTGAGGACTATAGAGACTTTTGAGGACTTTGAGGAGTAAACAGAAACCTATTTTATTTCTTTTTGAGGACTATAGAGACTTTTGAGGACTTTGAGGAGTAAACAGGAACTTATTTTATTTCTTTTTGAGGACTATAGAGACTTTTGAGGACTTTGAGGAGTAAACAGAAACTTATTTTATTTCTTTTTGAGGACTATAGAAACTTTTGAGGACTTTGAGGAGTAAACAGAAACCTATTTTATTTCTTTTTGAGGACTATAGAGACTTTTGAGGACTTTGAGGAGTAAACAGGAACTTATTTTATTTCTTTTTGAGGACTATAGAGACTTTTGAGGACTTTGAGGAGTAAACAGGAACATATTTTATTTCTTTTTGAGGACTATAGAGACTTTTGAGGACTTTGAGGAGTAAACAGAAACTTATTTTATTTCTTTTTAAGGACTAATAGTAGAGTATGCAATAAGGGCTTAAAGTAGTGTATTCTGTCCCGGGCGCTATATTGAACCCCGAGTACGAGGGATTCTATGGTTAACTCCCGAGCGGAGCGAGGGAGTTAAGGCTAGAATCCGGAGTACGAGGTGTTCAAGATCGCCCAAGACAAATACACATTTAAGCCCGCGATGCATACTCTACTTTTTATACTTTCTGCGAGGCAACTGAAACCAATGACTGTTATAAAGAAAGTACTTAAGTATTTTTTTTTCATCTATTCTGTAGTGGTCAGTTCGAAATTCAAATAAATCCTTCTTGATGCGCTGGTGAAAATAAATTTCGTAAAAAGTTTACGTTTTTCTTTTTTTTTATTTGTATAGGCAGTGCAAAAAAAATGATAACATGCAGCCTAACTCAGAATAAAATCTCATTATTTTTTTTAAATAATAAATAATAACAAATATTTGACAACATCACATACATATCTCCGATTCCAAAGTAAGCAGCTAAAACACTTGTGTTATGGAAATCAGAGACAACAGTGGTATCACAAACACCCAGACCTGAGCCAATATAGAAAAGTTCGTTTTCTAAATTGACCCAGCCGGGGATCGAACCCGGGACCTCAGAGATAGCGACACCTTGAAAACCGGTGTACAAAGCCACTCGACCACGGAGGTCGTCAACATACAGCCTAACTCTGAATAAAATCTCATTGCACCTTAACATTTTTGAAACCAACCTCGATCAAGCACGACAACACAGGTTGCATTCCAAATTCAAATCACATTATTCCCATGGAAAAAATTACTTACTTTAGGAAAGGTTTGCATGACACATAATATGCCATTGACGAGCAGGTAGTATAAAAAAAGACTTTTGAGGACTTTGAGGAGTAAACAGGAACCTATTTTATTTTTTTTAAAGGACTATTTTGATATCTAGTCAACACTTCGGTACACACAACGGCACCTCAGACTATACATGTTGACCTTGAGACCTCCTTTATGCCCTACGCAATAAAAGCTGTTTTCGTAGTTTAACTGTATAACTTGACGTGCTGCCGTCCGTACCTACCTACCAAAATTTATTAATGTAAAAAAAAAATTAAAGTATTTTCCTCCTTTTAAAACTGGAAAATCAGTGTTACCATAATTTTCTAAAGTAAAAAAACATCAGTCACGGGGTATTATTTAAATTGTTGTAAAAAATATAGACGATTCAAAAGCGCTTAATCACGTTTATTCGAATAAAGCAATTTTTTACTTTACTTATTTTACTTTGAAAACACCTAAACTAAAAATACGTATCAAATTGACTCAAAAAGATCAAAACTGTTCCCAAAAAAACGTAAAAAATCTTTTTCCTAGCCTATTTGTTTTATGAAAGTGATATTGCGTAACTAGTCCTACAGGAACAGTGAACATTACAGAAGTACCACGACTTACTCCAGGTTACAGCTCGTAAATATTTTATGGCGCGTAACGGCGCTACGGGTAATGGAATACTTACTTCCGCCAAAAAAATTACTTCCAGTCAAATTATTTTCGAACAACCTTGCTGAAATGCGCCCCCTCTTATAGGTTAGTTATAACACAAATAATTTAATTAAGAGGGCGTAGTCTGCACACTAGCGCCGTATTTAGAAAAAAAAACATAGTGCTTAAATAAAGACAAAATTGAGAATTATTATCTCTCTGTAGTGCACTCCGTAGAAGCTTTGTGGTTATTTTTATCGCCTAAATAATATTTTCTATCCTGTCGTTTAGTTTAATGGAGATTTTTTGCAATAAGTATCACTTTTATCAATTAAACTCCACTTAACTAAATGACAGGCTAGAAAATATTGTTTAAGCGATAAAAAAAACCACAAAGCTTATACGGAGTGCACTACAGAGAGATAATTCACAATTTCGTCTTTATTTAAGCACTATGATTTTTTTTCCAAATGCGGCGCTAGTGTGCAGACTATGCAGCCTTAACTTTGGATTCCTTGTCGTACTTAAGAAGACACATTTCTTAAAAGGCTTTCCTTAAAATATTGGAGGAAGTTGTCCTATCTACTCAGCTTAATCTTTGACCCGCATACACGGCGTGTCAAATTAAACAAATCCCACTGGAGTTAAGACAATATTTGTGTTTGCTCATTCACCCCAAGCTTGCCACAAGACACAGGTAAGTTTGTAGTCTGTACTATTTAACTCGTCTGTGAAATACGAAGAAATTAAAAAAAAGAAAAGTTTGAAAATAGAATTTAAAATTTTTAGGCATTCTTTGTGGTCTGCAGCTCAATCTTAATTATTCTAAAAAAAGGTTTCCGCTAATCTTTTGTTTTATTTAGCAGCTCCGCAAGTTCATCTATGATTTTCCTTTTAGTGACAAAAAACATTCCAAAATTACATTGAATCAATAAATGAAGTCAAGAGCGAGTCGGACTCGTGCACGAGGGTTCCGTACCATCATTCTGAAAAGTTTACTATTTAGAGACATCGTTTTATTTTTCCTGTAATTTTTCATCAAAAGTCGAAAACTACGCGGCATAAAAATAATGAACTCATTTCGTCCCTTAAAAAAATATCGGTTCTACTCATATTAATTCTGCTGTTTATTAATAAGGCTGCTTTATTTATTCGTTAGATAAAAGTCCTTTAAAAAATTAGGCAATAAAAAAACTCCGTAACTGAAAAACTTATATATAAATATAATAAATAAATAATATATATTTGACAACATCACATACATTGCTCCGATTCCAAACTAAGTAGCTAAAGCACTTGTGTTATGGAAATCGGAGACAACAGTGGTATCACAAACACCCAGACCTGAGCCAATATAGAAAAGTTCGTTTCCTAAATTGATCCAACCGGGGATCGAACCCGGGACCTCAGAGATGGCGACACCTTGAAAACTGGTGTACAAAGCCACTCGACCAAGGAGGTCGTCCAATATAATTTCTCAGTGTAGCTGCTGTTTTAATATTCTCCAGCGCTAAGCCATTCTAGGTGCAAAGCTAACAGTGTTTTAGCTGGCAAGCTAATTATGTTGACATTATTACGAGCTGCATAAAAGGAAAAAAACTAATAAGGTTCTTATTTCATTACTAAATTAAGTTTAAAAGTATTGCATTTATTAAAAAATATCTGTGTTAACGTACGGTAGACTGAGGTCAAATAAAACAAGTTATATTAGAATTAAAACATAATTGATATTTTGTTAAGAGCGCGTAATCTGCACACTAGCGCCGCCATTGGAAAAAAAAATCATAGTGCTTAAATAAAGACGAAATTGTGAATTATCTCTCTGTAGTGCACTCTCCGAAGAAGCTTTGTGGTTTTTTTTTGGAAAAGTGGCTACTTTAAGCAAAAATCACTCCATTAAACTAAACAAACAAGCTAGAAAATATTGTTTAAGCGATAAAAAGTACCACAAAGCTTCTTCGGAGTGCACTACAAGGAGATAATTCACAATTTCGTTTTTATTTAAGCACTATGATTTTTATTCCAGTGGCGGCGCTAGTGTGCAGACTACGCGATCTAAAGCAGTGTTTTTAATTCGGTCAAAAACTACGCCAACTCGGTTAAGAAAACTACGACGGGATACCATTATGCTGGGAAAAACCCATTATCCCATATATTTTTTTTAGGTTTTTAATAACTACAAAATGACAATCTTTTCATTAGTTGTGTTGTTTCATTGCTTCCTCCCATATTCTAGATCAACAGGAAATACCCAAAAAGTTACAAAGCATTAAAACTACTGACTTCTGATACACAAGTTTACTTATTTCAGAAGTCAGGGCTATATCTGTAAATTGTGAATATTGCATTTTTTTTTAATTTTTTAACTCTTCCCAGAATATTAGGTACTACATTTTGCCCCAACGAAGCATAAAACCGCTCAAACAGATAAATAGTTAAAGATAACAGCTATCAGTGCTTTTGAAACACAACTTAACCATTAGAAGTACTTATCGCGAAAGTAAACACTTTATTGTGACAGTTTAGTCTAGTACATACTAAAAGCTAACAAATCGGTGAAATTGTGAATGGCAGGTTGAAGTGGTTTGATTGGCAACCTTACTGCGACGGGACTTTTAAAAGGCCCAAAATAATTGTAAATTCCATGTCTGTTTCTATTGAATTTTTATACCTATCATTCTCAAAACACAGAGATCGATACTACCAAAATAATTACAGTAACATAAAACTTGATAAAACTACTACTATACTTGGAATAAAACTCTTGTATTTACTGCAGAGTCCTTATTGTTTTCATAGTAAAGTATGGTTTTTTTATGGCGTCGCCATCTCCCAAATGTATACCCATCTTCTCTTGCACATTCTCAAACATTTCTTTAAGGCCACATAGTTTTCGATTTTGATAAAAAATTAAAAAAAATAGAATGTCTTTAAATAGTAAACTTTTTCAGAATGATGGTACGGAACCCTCTCCTTCCGGACGTTTGGAAAGTCCCAGCGTGTTCTCTGCCATTTTTGCGTATTGTAAGGCTTTATTAATTAAAACGTTATCTATACCTCTATACAAGGTGTTACAAAAATACCCCTAATGCCGAATATGGTATATAGGGACCATCAAACTGAACAACATTTACTATGGGGCCAACTCTGAAATCGCGAGTAAAAAATCAGCTGTTTCATACATTTTGATATTTTCGATTTTAAATTTTGTATGGAACAGCTGATTTTTATTGCTATTTCAGAGTTGGTCCCATAATAAAAGTTGTTCAGTTTGATGGTCCCTATCTATCATATTCGGCATTAGGGGTACTTTTGTAACACCTTGTAAAAATAAATAAATAAATATAAATAAATATTTAACAACATCACATACATTGCTCCGATTCCAAAGTAAGTAGCTAAACCACTTGTGTTATAGAAATCAGAGACAACGGTGGGATCACAAACACCCAGACCTGAGTCAATATAGAAAAGCTCGTTTTCTAAATTGACCCAACCGGGCATCGAACCCGAGACCTCAGAGATGGCGACACCTTGAAAACCGGTGTACAAAGCCACTCGACCACGGAGGTCGTTATAATCAAAGAGTATCCAGAGTTGAAAAAGCAGGTATTCCCAATACAGCGATCGTATTTCTCCACTTCCACAAAAACCACAATAAGTAAATAAACCCCAGAGTGAATTTCCAAAAGACAACATTTCCCAACACAAGGCACTTTCCTTATTTTCCCGGGAAAAAAACCGAAAAAAAACCGATCCGAGAAGAATGTAATTACGACGGGAGTCTGCAGGTGACGGATATCGATTAAATCTCTAAGCGCACCACTTCTCGATTATTCGAGATTTTATTCGATATAGCCGTCTCGGCATACATTATTTCACTTCATGTCTTATAGAAGGAGTTTTACCGAGTATTTTTTTTATTTACAATTTAATATTAGACCTTTTTGGGTCTAGAAATAATTAGAGACACATAATAATTTTACTGTAGTAATCCATTAGACTAATATTATAAATGCGAAAGTGTGTTTGTTTGTCACACTTTAACGTCTTACTACTCAGCCGATCATGAAAGCATACACGTTATCAGAAGTACAGAAATGGACATAATGTACCTATAATTCATAAAAAAATGTTTATTCACAAGGAAAAGAAAAATAATCCACCCAAACGAATTCCTAGGCGGCCGCTAGTTATTAGATTTAAAAAAATTGCACCTAACCTAACCTAACCTAACCTAACCTAACCTAACCTAACTACGGAGTCGAATCGAATGCAAATGTTTTCGTTATAAATCATGTATAGTTACTTCTAGCCAATTAAACTTTCTTTATCTCTATAAAGAAAACAATGAAGAAGATGACGACCTCCGTGGTCGAGTGGCTTTGTACACCGGTTTTCAAGGTGTCGCCATCTCTGAGGTCCCGGGTTCGATCCCCGGTTGGGTCAATTTAGAAAACGAACTTTTCTATATTGGCTCAGGTCTGGGTGTTTGTGATACCACCGTTGTCTCTGATTTCCATAACACAAGTGCTTTAGCTACTTACTTTGGAATCTGAGTAATGTATGTGATGTTGTCAAATATTTATTATTATTATTAATTGGTTTGATACAATACTAGAAAAAATTCGACTTGCACCAGATCATATTCTCAGACGGGAATAGAACCCGCGACCTTTGGAAGTCCGGTCTCTTACCACTGAGCTACCGAGTCACTAGTGGCATTGTCGAATTTTTTCTAGTTTATTACTTAGTATTGTATAAAAATAGCATTGTGAATGCTAAAATCTCAAATTTAAAAATTGATTTGTTAGACTGAGTATTCGTGCAGATATTTTGTTTCACTTTTCTCACATCTAATATATTTTTTATACTACCTGCTCGTCAATGGCATATTATGTGTCATGCAAACCTTTCCTAAAGTAAGTCATTTTTCCCATGGGGAATAATGTGATTTGAATTTGGAATGCAACCCTTGTAGTCGTGCTTGATCGATGTTGGTTTCAAAAAAGTTTAGGTGCAATGAGATCTTATTCTGAGTTAGGCTGTATGTTATCATGAAAACTTTTTACGAAATTCATTTTCACCCGCGCACCAAGAAGGATTTATTTGAATGTCGAACTGACCACTACAGAATAGACGACAAAAACATAAACTCTAACCCAACTATAAATGTACCAAAGAATGTAACTTTGTCGTTGCACAATTGGTGTAATGTTTCTAACATAACTATTAATTTTCAATAAATATTCTTTATTTTTCATATTTTATTATTCTAACTTTAAATAATTACTTAAGTACTTTCTTTATAACAGTCATTGGTTTCAATTGCCTCGCAGAAAGTATAAAAAGTAGAGTATGCATCGCGGGCTTAAATGTGTATTTGTCATGGGCGATCTTGAACACCTCGTACTCAGGATTCTAGCCTTAACTCCCTCGCTCTGCTCGGGAGTTAACCATAGAATCCCTCGTACTCGGGGTTCAATAATAGCGCCCGGGACACAATACACTACTTTAAGCCCTTACTGCATAATCTACTAAAATACATACTAAACGTAACATCCTTAAAACAACCACATTCTCGTTAAGGGTTCGCCTTCAGTTCTCACCGTGTAAATTATTGGGTCCATATTTTGACTTCCCCTTAAGCCTGAATAAATTGTGGCTTTCGATAAATGCCTTTGCATATCTCTCGGAGGGAATATTTATATCCTTTTAAATTGTGAAATTCTCAGCTATTTGAGAATTCCCCTACGCTGGTGTTCAAGTATGTTAATTTCTGTGTATTTTTCTTATCAACTCTTTTCTTTTTTATCTTTTGCTTTCACAACGCTTTTTATTTAAGACAAATTAGTAGTAAAACTAAACATACCTTCATAAACGATTCTATAAATATAGACAACTAGCGACCGCCCACGACTTCGTCTGCGTGGAAAGTTTTTTCTCTATCCCTCGGGAAAAAATACTTTTTTCGGGATGAAAGGTACCTTATGTCCTTCTCTGTACCCCTGACAACGTGTTTGCAAAATTTCATGATGATCGGTTCAGTAGTTAAGACGTGAAAGCGTAACAAACAAACAAACTGATTTTCGCATTTATAATATTAAGTAAGTATTACATAAAATTTAATTTAATGACATTAAATTTGGTAGACAAAATAAAAACAATTTGATAGGTACCGAAAATATCGTATTACTTTTGCTAGGGCCTATTTAAGAGGTTCCATCCAGTTAAGTTCTGACTAACTTACTTGACGGATTATTTCATGAACATTATGTTCCTATTTGATGTTAAACTAGAAGTTTGTTTCTTTGACCAAAGCTTTAATGGTCGAAATACGATGAGAATTATACTTCCAACAGTTTAAAAGTCTCTAGATGAATATTTTAAAATATACAACTTGTTACAAAAATACCCCTAATGCCGAATGTGGTATATAAGGACCATCAAACTGAACAACTTTTATTATGGGCCAACTTTGAAATCGCGAGAAAAAATCAGCTGTTTCATACATTTTGATATTTTCGATTTTAATTTTTGTATGAAACAGCTGATTTTTTTTTCGCGATTTCAGAGTTGGTCCTATAGTAAAAGTTGTTCAGTTTGATGGTCCCTATATACCGTATTCGGCATTAGGGGTATTTTTGTAACACCTTGTATATTTTTTACCTTTCTTTACCCGTAAAACAAATGTAACCTCAATCCGTTAATCTCCACAATATTTGTTAAACTACTTTTACAAGCACAATTTCTGAACTCAGTCATAAAGTTACTACACGCAAATACTTTCTGTTCTCTAAGCCCAAGATTTGTGGGCGAACTTACTGAGAAAAACGACCTTTTTTTTAATTTGTCACACGAAATTGTAAGATTGGTGTGAGTAATGTAAGTTGGGAATTATGACGATGTAAAGTCGTTTGGGTGGAAATGTTACGAAGTTATGTAAATCTCTTTTCTTTAAAATGCTCAAGGAAATTAACCTACTTCGAGTTTGATTAGAGACTTGGAATAATAACAACCCAGAACGATAGTTCCCTACAAAGCGCACTGTCAAAAGTGAGCCAAAAAATACTATGCCAAAATGGCTTGGTTTTCAGATTTGTATTCTTCATACGTTACCCATTCTTATAAGGACAAAATAGTTTATATTTCCCTATCTTTAGGTGATTAGTTACTATTTTATTGGATTTTAGTTACGATTAGGTTACGAATGAAGGATATAAATCTGAAAACTAAGCCATTTTGGTTCAGTATTTTTTGCCTCTTTACTTATAAGGACTCGGTTTCTAAGTATTATTATACTAAGATTATAATTTTCTTAAACATCGTCATAATAGGGACATGCAGCAATTTGCTACGTTTTTGATACGTTTTTATTCGGCGATGGTACATGTAGTTGTATGAGCGTGTTTAGTCACACACCACATATATCGGATTCAGTAAAAATACCGTTTTACTCTGCGCCACCGAGCTCCTCACGTTTTCGTGTACTTCAGTAAAATTATAACACGAAAGTAACTATAATATAGAAAAAATCACATGTCATAATATCATAAAATACCTGTGGCATTACGCTGAGTTGGGACCGTTTTAAGACAAATACTCGTAGTGTTTATTTTTTTTTAATCACAACGGGTTAGCGCTTGGCCTTAATCTCACCTGATGTTAAGTGACAATAAGGCCGAAGGTGGAAGCGCACTACACCCGGAATCCTCACCACTGAGGAACTGGCTATCTTACCTCTAACTGCCGGAACACAACAATTTTTAAATTGTTGTTATGGCGTCAGACTTAGGGAAGATAGTGGTAGCTAGCCAGGTGGACTCGAAATAAGCCCTACCACCAACCAAACCGAGTAAAAATGTTTCCTCCTGGGAATCGAACCCAGGACCCTTGCGTCTTACACGATTGGGTGAACCATTAGACCAAAGAGGCGGTTGTTTGGACGTTGTTGGAGAATTTTAGTTTGTTTTTGTTTTATTATTATTTTGTATTGTTGTAAACCTACTGTCGCAAATACAATGTTTCTTCCTTTCAAATGTGGCAATATCCACTCAATGACATTATGAGTAAAACTATGAATCATATTTTTTATTGTTTTATATATGACAATACCGGGTTGATAGGAACTCTATTTTTTAACCCAGACGCAAAAAGAGGGGTGTTATAAGTTTGACGTGTGTATCTGTTTGTCAAAGGCAACGTAGCTCCCAATCTAATGAACCGATTTTGATGTGGCTTTTACAGTATTTTGTATAGGACATTGCCACATTTAATGTGTAATGTGTTTACATTTAAACTACGTCCATTTAATGAAACACCATTTTCAATTCATTTTTGACAACGAATAGATATTGCAGCCTTTGATATTATTTGATACAATTATTATTCTGTTACAACGATGACGAACAATATAATATTTTCTCTAAGCTAATGTAATGAAGTTGCAACTTGATATGAACCAGATGTCTTATTTTGCTTTGTCCAATATTTCTTCGAAAAATATATTAGTCAGTATTTTGCGAATGTCTTGTGGTGTAAGATATAAGATTTGCATTATTTTCATATTTCTATTTAGTATCTTATCAATGAAAAAAAAGAAAATATTTGTTTGACGACCTCTGTGGTATTTTAGAATAAGTAGGTTCTAGTATATTATTTAGTATTATATAAAAATAGCACTGTGAATGCTTAAATCTCAAAATTTCAAATAGGTACTTGTGTCTATTTTAGAATAAACTATGTCGAGATTTGCACCAAGTAATATAATAATCTTTATTTGTGCTATAAATGTTTACAGAACATAATTAACGTTAATAAATGCATTAGTCTAGGACTGTGTCGCAGTTATTAGCGCCTCCTCGAACTTATCTATCAGGTTATAAAATATAACAGGTAAAAACTATTATAAAATACATAATATACTATAATATATTATTAAAGTGTTAACGCTTGTACCACAAACCCGTAAGTTACACAAACGCCTTGGTTCGTTACATATATTTTTTCCTCGAGCGCTCCCACTTACGTGACGCTGCGAGGGTTAAATACCGACTGTTTAGCCATCTGTTGACATGACAACCCTGCGTATTCTCCTCATGTTTGTTTTCAGCGAGTTGACAACCCTGAGTTTTGTCGTCATATTTTTGTGACAAGCTTTTAATGATGTTCACTTTTTTGCACGAATGCATTGTCGAATGTACCACATTCAACAATTTAAGAGCTCCATAGACTGAATGCGAAACAATAAAATTTGTTTTTATTGAGTTAAGTTTTAATGTTTATTTCTGTGTTAGCATGATATATAATTCTTATTAAATTTAAAATTCAAAACTCATTTATTCAGTCTTAGCTGTTACAAGCACTTGTGAATGTCAAAGAAGCTACGCCATCGGTTCGCGCGCCCTAAGCGGGAGACCTTGTAACGAGAAGAACCGGCAAGAAACTCGTCAAGGGCTGTTTTTTTCTCCATGTATATTTTATATAGAGTTGTCAACGGTTGAAAAATAACATAAGCATTTAATGTGAGGTCAATTCCATCACAATAATTAACAAATTTTACATTAAAGGGGTAGATATAGCAATTATTTAACTATCTTCATAACGGATAGATAATTGTGAGAGGAATTAAGCTGACTTGCAGCGATAAAGTACTAAGTAAAAAGTAAAACGGTCAAGAGCGAGTCGGACTCGCGCACCGAGGGTTCCGTCCTTTCCATCATCATTCTGAAAAGTTTACTATTTAGAGACATCGTTTTTTTTTCCTGTAATCTATATATAAACTTCTATTACATAAAATAATTTCAGATTTTTCTCTATGCAAACTTCGGAGATAAGGGGTGGGAACGGTTTTATTTTTACATTTTTCATCAAAAGTCAAATACCATTTTGGTACGAAACCCTAATAAAAGTTCATCGATCCCACTAACCACTCAACTGGGCCGGAATCCCAAGGGTTAAGGTTCGAGTCCCGTCTGAGCTATTGGGTGAGAGTGAGAGAAATATTTCTATTACTTGTTTATCTTAACTTCATATTTTTTTTTTTCATAAATTTTCTTTTGTAAAATTAATAAACAGGTTCTTTTGAACCTTAGCCCGAACCAAGGTTTCAAAAGTCTATCTGTGAAGTGTCCCACAATTCCTCAAAATATTAGAAAACCTTGAAAAATTGCGTTAGCATATCGGTTGTATCAAGTTCAACTAAATGGAAAAACCAACTGGAAATTTTTCTACATTTTCGTTTAACTCCTCAATCTGTTACAAAATAAATATTTGCGTAAAATATTTCCAACTAAAAAGGCTCGTTTGATGTAAAATGATATTACTTTTGTTTAAAATATAGCTCCCAAGGCAGCGAAGCAAGCTTTGTTGATATTTAGCACTGCGTTAGCGTCTTTTTTACTTACTCTGTTTTTTATCCTTAAACAAATATTTTAACAGGAGCTTAATGTGTATTTTTGCAATAAAGTTATTCCATCTCCACCAGTATTCTATCTCTTTTCAATGTTTAGTCATCAAAAACGTTCCTGTTATAAGGATAACTATAATCCGCGCGCGATGAGAATGGGATGCTACCTTTTGGAACTGAGACGCGCACGGTCCGTCGGCCAGCCGTAGCGTCGGCAAACTCGCGTAGATGCTCGCATAATGCTAATTGTGTAGAACAGTGCGCGTGGATTTCTGCTCGAGTTTTATTTTAAATGCGAGATTTTTATATTATTGTGTGATTGTTTTAGTGGTCAGTTAATAATGAGTGGGAAAAGGGGTAAAACTATTTACTTAATTAATTTTTATTTAAATAAAATAAGGATTGTATTTTGACAAACTCCCATCCCATTCTAATCAAGCACAGCTTATGCCTTTCTCGACGTGTCTGTCCACGGCGACGCACTGTCTATTTTCTAGGATGAGCCCGCATGTGACTTGCAAAGCCACACTTTGTTTTGAAGCGACCGACGGTCGCAGCCCCCGTAGTTTAGTTGCCCAGTTGCGTCATAAGTGTAACTAATAGGAAAGTTTCCCATTTTTTTTAAACTAAAGTATTTTTTAATAATTACACAGTAAAACATATTTGAATATTACAAAAAATTACTTTTTCGGAAAATCGTAGAGCAAACGTTGTTGTTTATGATGTTAGTAATCCACTCCTGCGACGATGTTGGTGTTTTACAAATAACCGTGTAAAAATAATGTCGATAAGGCGCTTGTAAAATCAAATTACACGCCACTTATACACTTCTAACACTTTCGCGCGTACAGTTCACTAGAAATAAAAAACTTTTTACGGTAATACCAAATAATATACTAGAAAAAATACGACTCGCACCAGATCATGTTCTCGGACGGGAATCGAACCCGCGACCTTTGGATATCCGGTCCAATGCTCTGACCGCTGAGCTACCGAGTGACTCGGTAGCTCAGCGATTCCCGTCCGAGAACATGATCTGGTGCGAGTCGTATTTTTTCTAGTATATTATTTGGTATTATATAAAATAGCATTGTGAATGCTTAAATCTCAAAAATAAAAACTTTTTACGGATTACAGCGCGTATATTATTAATTCAGGTGTTGTCTTGCATTGGATTTGGATTCAAAATTGGATTTCAAAAAACCAATAAATACAAACTAAATAATTCTAAAACAACACCTGAATTAGTAATACACGCGCTGTAATCCGTGAATAGTTTTTTATTTCAAAATCGCCACCTCAGTGAAATAAGGTTTGCGATTAGATTTTACAAGCGATTGTCGATTAAAAGCGCTAATTGATTAAAATCGCCTGCCAAAATGGCTGTTAAATCAACTCGTGTAAATACCACATAAGCAAGATTTATCTTGATGAATGAATCTATCTATCTATATACTAGGTGTTACAAAAGTACCCCTAATGCCGTATATGGTAGATAGGGACCATCAAACTGAACAACTTTTACTATGGGGCCAACTCTGAAATCGCGAAAAAAAAATCAGCTGTTTCATACATTTTGATATTTTCGATTTTGATTTTTGTATGGAACAGCTGATTTTTTTTTGCGATTTCAGAGTTGGCCACATAGTAAAAGTTGTTCAGTTTCATGGTCCCTATATGCCATATTCGGCATTAGGGGTACTTTTGTAACACCTTGTATATAAAAGGGAAAATCACTCACTCACTGATCACGAAATCTCAGAAACTACAAGTGCTAGGAGTCTCAAATTTTACATGGGGGCATTCCTTTTAGGGCGTAGGTGCTCACTAAGACGGGATTTTGCGAAATTCAACCCCTAAAGGGGTGAAACAGGGTGTCAAAGTTTTGTTTGGGAGAACGCGATTCCTTGGCCCGATTGACTTGTATTGGCATAGACATTCTTTCACAAAATTAATTGAACACGTGTTTCGTATTTTTTTATATTTATCTCGGTCATACCGTAATGTTGCTTTCGTTTTAGTATTCAGATGCTTTGTTATTAACTTACTAATTAAAAAGATGGCGCTGGTCCTCAAGGTAAAATTGATAATCATTAAATTGTAGGTGATACGAAGTTTACAGGGTCCACTAGTGTAGGTATATATTGCTTGATTTTGGACTTGTAATGACAATGTTAACAAAATATTTGGGTTGGGTACTGTCAAAAGCAATTCACACCTACGGTAAAGTGTACAGAAACCATCACATGAAAAAATACACTTGCACCACTAATTTAGAAGTTATGACAAGGTATTAAGATGTTTTTTTGTTTATCAAAATACCTGTCGTGGGCTGTCAAGTGACTTGACACATTCTTGTTAAGTAAGTCAAGTCATCGTCTCACGTTATGAATGGTACTTATACAGGTTTTTTAGAATAAATGTATGGAAGGTTAATTGAATTGGTTTTGATTTAATAAATGTTAAAATAAGATTTTTTCTAAAGAATTTTATTGTAAAACTAGCAAATAAAAGATTTGATTTTAGTTTAAGTCATTGATTGTGGAAGCTAAAATCACAAATTTAAGAAAATAGGTCATTGCGATTACATAATGAGGATCAGCAACAACTTTTGTTAAGTGGCTTATCAGAAAGCATATGTCACCACATGATTAACTGTGAAGAAATTTTCACGATATCTCTTAAACCTGAGAAGTTATACGAGCTAGAACGCTGTTATTTTGGGGGTCCTTATGACGTCATCCGCCACGTACGCGAACCTTACATCGTACGTGATAAAGCACATATTGCATTGAGCTTAGCATTTCCTTTAAACCCTAATAACTCAACCATTTCTAAACGGATTTCAAAAAATCTTTCACTAGGGTTCATAGTTATGAATATGTTTTTATATTATAACAATAAAACTTTAGGATTCAAACCTATCGCTGATCCTCATTTTGTTTCCTGACTTTTTAGTAATAAAAATAGTAAACAATCCACATTATTTAATAAGTGTTTAGTGGCTAAAATTTTCACTAGTAACTAGGGACTTTATTTTAACTAATGATTGAAAACTATTTTATTGTATAATACCAAATAATATACTAGAAAAAATACGTTAAAAATTTAGTGACTCGGTAGCTCAGCGGTCAGAGTATTGGACCGGATATCCAAAGGTCGCGGGTTCGATTCCCGTCCGAGAACATGATCTGGTGCGAGTCGTATTTTTTGTAGTATATTATTTGGTATTATATAAAAATAGCATTGTGAATGCTAAAATCTAAAAAAAAAAAAAAATGTTGTGCTTATGTCAGTACAATCAATTATTACACATAAATCTACGTAAAGCTATGCAACAATTTTTACTTTCTATAATAAATAATAAAATCGGGACTACTCACAGCAGTTATTTTAGTCCAAAACTAAGCAGTGCTTGTACTATTGGGTACTAAGTAACGTTTAAAGTACACACGACGGCACCTCAGGCTATACATGTTGACCTTGAGACCGCCTTTTTGCCCTACGTAATAAAAGCTGTTTCCGGAGATCACCTGATGTGCTGTTTTGTTTACATAAATAAATATTAAATAAATAAATATTTGACAACATCACACACATTGCTCCGATTCCAAAGTAAGTAGCTAAAGCACTGGTGTTATGGAAATCAGAGACAACGGTGGTATCACAAACACCCAGACCTGAGCCAATATAGAAAAGTTCTAAATTCTAAATTGACCCAACCTAGGATCGAACCCGGGAGAGATGGCGACACCTTGAAAACCGGTGTACAAAACACTCGGCCAGGGAGGTCGAGTCGCAAACAAATGGTTGTGCTCATCACACTAACATCTGCCACTGCCAGGATTCGAACCCGGGACCTTTGGCGCAGAAGGTAGGATCGCTACCATTGCACCAAGTGACAGTTATAAAACTATTCTACGCAATTAAATTGAAATTATCTTAAACCTAGAGACTTTATTTCAATAATGCAGTTGGAAGTGATCTGAGTATGGGATAAACTGTAGCAATTTTTCGATTCCGTGAAACCGAACTATTTTCTTTGAAACTCGTTTCATTTTTCTTGAATTAGATCTCTCGTATCACGCCGAAGTATAACCGTTGCAGTGATTCCGATATTTCGTTATAAATGTTGGAAGTAGATTAGTTTCTGTGTCATTTAATTTCTTAAAACGAAAAGGGAATCATACGTTTTCTATAGAAATTATTATAAATAATCTTTTTATTATTTTTCGCCTTTCTGCACGAAAAGGGCGCTTTTGGCGCGTAAAAATTCGCGCAAATTCGTATTTTGCTGCGTTTTTTTTTTTTTCATGTCTAACACCCATGGGCGTAGCGACGTACGGGCAGGGGGGGGCTGCTGCCCCCCCCTTCTCAACTTCTTAAACTTGATACATTAAACGAAACCCGAATTAACCATCGAATATTTAAAACTCGCGCCCTTGTTTTTTCATTGGTCCGTTCAAATTGTACAGTCAAAGAGAAAACTCCCAAGGCGCATTGCGACACGGAATATTTAAATTAAGTGAAAAATAAAATAAAATTGGATGGAGTGGAATGGTCTCAGCGACACCTACACAGATAGGTTGCACTTTAATTAAAATACTATCGAACTTTTTTGTGTCATACAGGGCTGTTGAAAAATTGACACTTTAAAAAAAGCACGCCGTGTTATTACAAAAGATTTTTAAACACTGTTTAACTTAGACACCTGAGGCCCTACCGGCTAACTTTTCGAACAACGGCGGATCTGTCGAGCTTCAACTTAAAACAGATAAATCGAAGAAAGGAGTTTCGTATTGTACTATTCGCCGAAGTTATTTAGAAGATATCAATGTTCGTGTGACATCATGAATTGGGGTTCGCCATTTTGGCCCGATTGGGGCTCGATTTATTTGTTTTAATTTGAAGCCCGGCAGACTTTCCGAAGTTCGTTGCGTTAGCCGGTACGGCCCCTGTTTAAATGTGATGCTGTCTCATTCAAACAATATTGTTACAAAAGTGACAGCATCACCTTTAAACAGGTGTCTAAGTTAAACAGTGTTTAAAAATCTTTTTTAATTACACGGACAATGTCTGGGGCTTGTTATCTTAGCAGATTATAATTAAATAAGTTTTATGGCCTTCATTGACTTGTTAACTGTTATCAACTGAATATATAAAATATTATTACTAATTCAATCTGTCAGTGTGTGAAGATTTAGATGTCATTTTAAAAAAATACTTTATATCGTCACATAAGTTACAAAGCCATAAAGCGTAAACTTTGTAGAGTAATATATATTTCATCGGTAATTTCATCGTACATACTTTTATTCTTATAAGTAAATAAATATAATAATTAATATTTGACAAAATCACATACATTGCTCCGATTCTAAAGTAAGTAGCTAAAGCCTTGTGTTATGGGAATCAGAGACAACGGTAGTATCACAAACACACAGACTTGAGCCAATATAGAAAATTTCGTTTTCTAAATTGAACCAACCGGGGATCGAACCCGGGACTTCAGAGATGGCGACACCTTGAAAACCGGTGTACAAAGCCACTCGACCACGGAGGTTGTCAAAGTATAAGTAACTTACTTTACCCCAAAATTAAAGAGCTTTGACCAAACAAGAAGTCATAACAAGTATTAGTTTTTACTAGCAAAGTATCTAACAAAATATACTTACTCCAGATAAAAATAAAACAAATCGCATCTGTGACAACCCTGATGTTAGATTTTTATCTCAACTGGCAGCTACCGATGTCCGGCACCGCTGTCTCAACGACAATTTTTTTTTTTACAAAGACCTCTATACCAACCTGTCAATTCTGTAATTCTGTAACCAAACTCGAATCTCACTTCGAACCTCACTTTACTTCGCGTGAATTTGTTATTAGAAATTAGCTGAATTTTTTTTTCGCGATTTCAGTCAGATTACCATAGTAAAAGTTGTTCAGTTTGATGGTCCAAAGAAACGGTGTTCCCATTTTGGGTTCATTCAGTAACACGTTGTGTACTAGTGAAACTAGTGAAACTAGTTATTATTATACTAGTGAAACAATACAGTTTTTATGGTTTAGTTTCACCCTTTTTCGAGGTTCCACTTAATCGAGGGTAATACGCTGTATTTTATATCATAGCGTGTAAGTACGCTCACCGCTTGTGACTCATCGGGCTGTATCAAGGTTGACACCCATTCGCCATTGTGACACGACCCCAAATAAATTAGCTTAGCTTGTTATTAGACTTTACCGATTGCAAAGGGTTTTAGGTAGCTACTGTAGCTCTCTAAAATCTTTTGTAATTAAAAAACAGCCTATCATATTCCTATTTATGATTTAAAATTCCCGCGAAGTGAAGTGAAATTCGAAGTGAGGTTCGAGTTTGGTTACAGAATCGACAGGCAACGCAGAATCATCATTTAGTACAAAACGTTTGAGAAAGATACAAACATAATGCCTGCCGTATCGTAGACAGAACTCAATGACAATCAATATTGTTATTTTTCAGCTTGGAATACAACCGAATTCACAAAATTGTTACTTACTCAATTCTTTGCGTAACACTTTTTTGAAGTTTGTGTGAGATGAATAAATTATTAGTTCTTTAAACAATTAAACCAAAATGTTTGAAATGAAATGAAATTTTTGAAATGATTTTTTTTTTGTTTACATTAATTATTGAAATAAGTATATTTTTTGCTGTACCTCTACCACGAACATTATTATATCGACAAAAAAACGCGCGTAAAAGTACTCGATAGAGTAATTTTCTATGGGAAATTTCATTTCGCAGTTTCAATTTGGTGGATGGCGCTTTACAAATTTTCCATACAAAATGACTACCGAATTTTTTCACGCGCGTTTTTTTTTTCGATAGATGATCGTGCTACGGATACTGATCAAGGCTATCGTAATTGTTATGAAACTTTAAGGCACGCCAACCAGCGATTAATCGCTGAGCGATTTATTGTCGCCGAGATTAGAACATACACGGCCTTACGCTAAAGATTAAAACTCCAAGTCGTAAGAGAATAATCAAACCTTGGCTGACCCCTGGGCTTCTGCGATGTATACGCCATAGAGATAAGCTTCACAAGAACTATTTAAAGAATAAACAAAATGAAATGAACAGAGTTATATTTACTAGATATCGAACTTACTGTAATAATTTACTAAAGAGAATAAAATCAGAATACGAACGTAATGAGTTATCCAAAGTCAAAAATAACCCCAAAGAAACATGGAAAATTATTAAAAAGGTCACATATTTAAACCGCAAAGAAAATCCATCGCATAAACTATTAACAACAGCTCATGATGCATCTCTAGACATAGATAAAGTAAACCGATTTTTTGCAAATGTAGGTAAAGACCTTGCATCTAAAATCATTAAAGATAATACCAGTAATTCACCAAATGACACGTATTCTATAAAATCTTCTCTTAGCAACACCTATCAATCCATGGCACTGTTCGACGTTGATGATAGAGAAATCGAAAATATTATCTCCAATCTTAAAAATGACTGCGCTGTAGGCTGGGACGGAATTCCAACCTCAGTTGTTAAAGCATCCAAACAAATACTTACTCCTGCTCTAACCGGTCTTTTCAATAGGTGCATTGCTGACGGTGTTTTTCCTACAGCTTTCAAAAAAGCCCTAGTTCACCCAATCTTTAAGGCTGGGGATGAAGACAGTGTCAACAACTATAGACCCATTTCAGTTCTTAGTGTTTTATCCAAGATATTTGAAAAACTTCTCAACAAACGACTGATCGATTTCCTTAACAAACATAATATACTATCAGACAACCAATTCGGTTTTAGAAGACAAAAATCTACTGAGGACGCCGTATTAAGCCTTACCACGGAAATTACTTGAAATCTAGATGCAGGACGACGGGCTATGGGCGTATTCTTGGATTTGTCAAAAGCATTTGACACTGTCTCCATTCCTATCCTTTTGAGAAAGTTGGAAGCGGTTGGCATACGAGGTTCATCACTGGAGATGTTTAGGAGTTATCTTCTGGACCGTAGGCAGGCTGTTGTGATCGGTGACGTTACTAGTGAGGAGGAAAATATTATATTCGGAGTCCCTCAGGGTAGTGTCCTCGGTCCAACATTATTCCTCGTTTATGTGAACGATCTATGTGACCTCTATATGAAAAACTGTAAACTGTTTACTTATGCCGACGACACAGCCATCCTTGTTTCAGGGAAGGATTGGAACGAAGTTTATAATTATGCTCAATCAGCGTTGAGAACCGTCACTCTTTGGTTAAACTCAAACCTGCTGACCTTAAATGTCTCAAAGAGTAAATGCCTGACTTTCTCCTATACCAAGAGGACTCAGCCACCAGATCATCTTACAGTTCGTGTGCATGCTTGTATGTCTCCTGATATCTCTTGTGGCTGCCCAATTCTAGAACGTGTTCCTAACATTAAGTATCTTGGTGTATGGCTTGATCCATCATTATCCTGGAGGGATCAAACTGCATCTTTGACGCCAAAAATCCGCAAATTAATTCATGTATTTAAGAAATTGCGTTATATTGCCGACATCGCTCTACTAAAAATAATTTACTTCTCGCTTGCGCAGTCAGTTATCTCTTACTGCATCACAGTGTGGGGAGCAGCTGCGCAAACACACATGTTAAAGGTGGAGGTGGCCCAGAGAGCTGTCTTAAAAGTAATGACATTCAAGCCTTTTCGTTATCCAACTGTTAGCCTATTTGCAGACTCTAATGTCCTATCCATTCGAAGACTGTTCATACAGCAAACTATTCTCCGGAAGCACACTGAACTAATTTTTGACCGTCAGTTTTCGAACAAAAAACGCAGAGGAGACTTAGTGTGCCCTACTATGAGACGTAACACTGCATCTGCTGGTCGCCACTACCTACACCTTAGTGGCATGCTATATAACTATGCCAACAAGGAACTTCAAATTTATCACCTGGCTTCAAGTCCATGCCGACGTAAATTATTTGCTTGGCTTGTGTTGCTCTCATACCAGCAAACAGAAAACTTATTAAAACGCATACAGTAACATGTGCAGCTCCGTATCTCACTCACACGCACGCAAACACATACACACACACACCTACACACACACGCACACACACACCCATACACACACACACACATTTGTATTTTTATTCACATTATTTATATATCTCTAAACTAAGATTTGTTATCCATAATATGCGTGTAATAGTTTGTAGGTTCCTTTATTTACTGTTTTGGGAGAGGGCGCCCTCACTGCGCTGCAGTTTAAAACTTTTGCAGTTGAGGACACCACATCTGTTATTTAGACTAAGTTTGTGATAAATAAAGAATTTTGTATTTGTATTTTTGTATTGTATTACCACAAATCACTGTTTGGCAAGTGTTTAACTTAGACACTGTTTAAATGTGGAGTTTTTGGCGCCATTTTGTCGAGTTCGGTTAGGTGTCTAGTTTAATTATTTTCAAATTGATTCATAGTGGATATTGTGTCTTAAAATTGGTGCAGTTATATGGTACAAGTGTCTACGCAACTGAACAATATGTGGGATAATTGAAATAGGCGCGATCTTGGTTATGTGAAGCTGAGACTTTTATTGAAGTGGTGGCTTCCTCGGCAGAACTAACCGAGTAAACTGTCTTGATATACTTGGTGCCAAATGCTCCAAGCAGCATTGGAATACGATGCACCCGTATTCTAATGAAAAATAAAACAATATCAACTCAAGAACTGGCAGTATGGCTTAGACCTTCGCCTGCCCTGAAAAGGACGAATATAACTACTACTATTACTACTACTGTTTAAATGTGATGCTGTCACTTTTTTGACAATATTGTTTGAAAGAGACAGCGTCACATTTAAACAGTGTTTTAAAATCTTTTGTGGTAAGGCCGACAAGAGTTCAATACGTATACCCCCACGAGCTACAAAAAGAAAAAGGAGCTCAGCGACTAATCGCCCGCGAAATGACACTGACAATTAGTGACAAAGGGCTTACTTAGCCAGCGACAAAAAAGCGCCGCGATTAACGCCACGATTAACGCCGCGATTAACGCCGCGATAATCGCAGCTACAAAAAGTCGCTCACGGGCGCTGACGCTATAAAAATGCAACTAATTAATAGGTTATCTTCGACGACCTCCGTGGTCGAGTGGCTTTGTACACCGGTTTTCAAGGTGTCGCTATCTCTAAGGTCCCGGGTTCGATCCCCGGTTGAGTCAATTTAGAAAACGAAGTTTTCCATATTAGCTCAGATCTGGGTGTTTGTGATACCAACGTTATCTCTGATTTCCGTAACACAAGTGCTTTAGCTTCTTACTTTGGAATCAGAGCAATGTAGGTAATGTTATCAAATTAAAAAAAAAAATCTAACATATTTTCGTCACACACCCACATGAGCTTCATTTTTTTATTCATTCTCTCTTTTCCCTCATTTTAATAAGTCTCAAAAACTCCAATTTGTCAGTTAATCCACGGCTTCCGACAACCCTGAAATAAACATATAATCCGCAAAGCAAACACTTTGACATATTACCAGCGGTCAACAAAGGAATTTTTCATACCGATCGCTTTTGTCCAATGGGGAAACTCCATTTCGAAAACAGAACAATAGCTCTTACCTCCGATTGGCGGCGGATTGACCAAAAAAGTTTAATTATACTGATGGACTCTTTTATCTTATGTTTTTGTACTTGATTGTATTCTTGTATCAATACTTATATTTTTACTTCTTATGCTCGTAAGTTCGTCTTTATGTTGGGTATAGGCTGCATAAAGCTTTTCATGCTCTAGTGCATAAAGTAAAATCTTCGTCTAAGTCTCAGACTCTAAGACAAAGGTCGTCAGGTAAACAGCCACACACGCAATTAAACTTCGTTAAATAAACTTATTTTTGCAATATTGCTATTTAATTTCCTCACAATCGAAGAGAAAAGCAGAGTGTAAACTCGTAAATAAAACCCACTTTACCCTCGACGTCTCGGATAAAATGCTGCGTTTTGTGCACTTGTTGTGCAATATTAATTTACAAAAACTGGATAATTATTAAAGTAAACGTTGTATTGAGGAGCTCGGTGGCGCCGTGGTATAAGCGCCTGGCCCAGCGATTGCGGAGGTTCAGCAACTTTCGCAAGGGTCGGTCATGGGATACTCATCCCACCAAAAATGTATTATCTCGAGCTCCTCCGTGCTTCGGAAGGCACGTTAAGCCGTTGATCCCGGCTGCATTTGCAGTCGTTAACACCCACCAATCCGCATTGGGCCCGCGTGGTGGGTCACGGCCCATCCTCCTTATCCACCCATAAGGAAGGCCTGTGCACCAACAGTGGGGACATAGCTGATGGTCACACATAATATGACTAAAAAGGTTCGTATATACCTTTCATTATAATAATAAATCATAAATTTTGACAACATCACACACATTGCTTCGATTCCACTAAAGCACTTGTATTATGGAATTCAGAGACAACGGTGGTATCACAAACACCCAGACCTGAGCCAATATAGAAAAGTTAGTTTTCTTAATTGACCCAACCGGGGATCGAACCCGGGACCTCAGAGATGGCGACACTTTGAAAGCCACTCGACCACGGGGTTGGTTTTATTAAAAATATAAAGCCTATCATACATCTACTAAAATTAAATTTAAATACCTACATATTGTACCTAATACACTGATTAATAAAATATGATTAGTCCGCCTGGTTAGCTACCACCATCTTATCTAAGTCGGATGCCATAACAACAATTTAAAAATTGTTGTGTTCCGGCAGTTAGAGGTAAGATAGCCAGTTCCTCAGTGGTGAGGATTCCGGGTGTAGTGCGCTTTCACCCTCGGCCTTATCGTCACTTAACTTTAGGTGAGGTGAAGGCCAAGCAATAACCCGTTGTGAAAAAAAAATTAACCACTAGTAATATTTTATTACAAACCCAACAAAACCAAGTTATTATATTCCTTTCTACAATCATAAAAGCCTTCTCAACTCAAAATAATTGAAACGAATAGAAAAGCTAACATCGTTTATTCCAATACACCGTATCCCAAAGCTCTCTAACAACCGGTAAAACCGATAAATACCGGTAAAACCGATAACTTCCTGTAGTAAAACCGGCATTTGTACCAGTATCGAGAGTTTTCACCCTGTTATTCACAATGAACCGGATTTCCTGTAGTAAGCAGTAAGTTCTTGTAGTAAAGTAGGTAATATTGGGTTTAGATTATTCTTGAATTATTTGTTCATATTTATATTCTCGATTGTATAGTTTGTGAGCTCATTGAAAAAAATGTTTTATATTAAACATTTAACAGCACAATTTTAAATGAAACTGAAGTAATTATTAAAATAAATTGGGTTGATATTGGGTTATTAGAGAAAGGGTCATCGAAATACTCGTATGTTGTATCTTCATCTCAGCCGATGTTAAGTGACGACAAGGCCGCAGGATTCCTCAACCACTGAGGAACAGGCTAGCTTCTATTCATGAGAAATAGGAGTCAACCGCTATTAAGCCAGAGGGTCTAGCCAAAGTAACATTGGCAAATCTTCGTTATCACTTCGCTTTTGAAACATGTATGGGTTTGACATAAGGTTTCGTTATCAATCGAAATTTAAAACGTCAAAGCCATACATTTTTCGAAGCGAAACGATAGCGAAAATTTGTAAATGTTACTTTGGCTAGACCCCCTGGCCCCTATTTCACAGATGTGACAATTGTAAATTAAAATGACAATTTGATGTACGTTGCTGTGTCTGTGAGTAGTTTGATCAATATATTTTATAGTTTCAAATTGACTGACGCCATGGACACTAAATTGCCATTGTCAATTACAATTGTCATGTCTGTGAATAAGGGGTAAGCGATGATGCGGTCTACGATGAAACGCGCTTGCCTAGAAGTAACCTATTCACTCGCGACTTGAAGGCCCCCAGATTATACACACGACAGCACGTCAGGTTATACAGTTACACTCCGAAAACAGCTTTAATTACGTAGGGCATGAGGGTGGTCTCAAGTATAGTCTGAGGTACCGTCGTGTACCTATCACGAAACACAGACTCGGGCAAGAAGTTCCCCTCTCTAGCGATAAAGATGATAGAATTTGAAGCAAAATGCTAAGTCTTTGGAATATACAAGGTGTTACAAAAGTACCCCTAATGCCGAATATGGTAGATAGGGACCATCAAACTAAACAACTTTTACTATGGGAACAACTCTGAAATCGCGAAAAAAAAATCAGCTGTTTCATACATTTTGATATTATCGATTTTAATTTTTGTATGAAACAGCTGATTTTTTTTTCGCGATTTCAGAGTTGGTTCCATAGTAAAAGTTGTTCAGTTTGATGGTCCCTATCTACCACATTCGGTATTAGGGGTACTTTTGTAACACCTTGTACACCAAAAAACAATGGCGCAGATCGTACGTCTCTACTTACATATAACTGCCAGTTAACAACATGTTTAAATTGTTGTTCATGGCGTCAGACTTTACCTGATGTTAAGTGACGATAAGGAAGATGGAAGCACACTACAACGGGAATCCTCAACCACTGAAGAACCTGCTATATTACCCCTAACTTTTTTTTTGTATGCCGAAGAAAACGCATTTACGCGCTTCCCCTCTCGCAGGTGAGCGAGAGGGGGTATGTGGTTAAATCTGGCTCAGGTTGGGCAGTCGATGCAGCGTATCATCGATATGGTACTTCGATTTAATACTTTCGATGCAGCGTACTTTCGATATACAATACTTTCGATGCAGCGTACTTTCGATTTAGTGTACTGTCGATGTAGGGTACCGTCGATTTGGTGTACTGTCGATGTAGGGTACCGTCGATTTAGTGTACTGTCGATGTAGGGTACCGTCGATTTAGTGTACTGTCGATGTAGGGTACCGTCGATTTAGTGTACTGTCGATGAAGGGTACCGTCGATATAGTGTAATGTCGATATAGCGTACTATCGATGTGGTGTACTGTCGATTTGGCGTACTGTGGATGTAGCGTACCATCGATTCATTAACCCGTCAATGGAGCATTTTCGATACAGTGCCTGTCACTCCATCGACTGTCGATAATTATTATGATCCAGACCCATGTGGAGCTATGCCGGAACACAACAATGTTCAGTAGTTGTTCATAGTGGTCCTTTGGTAAGATGGAGATAGCTAGACAGGCGTAACAACCTTCTTATCAACCGTTAAATACAACATACCTTTTCTCCAACATTTTAATAATAAAAAATGGCTGCCCTTTATTAAAGAGGTCAGCAAATATATCCTGCGGGACATGTGAATTACAGACACCACCCGTGCGAAGGTAGTCCAATGAATTTTATATAAGTCCCGTATTTGCGAAGTAAGCCTAAATTTTCGATAGTAAGCGAAATATATATTCGGTAGATCATAAAATTGGACATGTAATTTAGAAAGACAGGTAAAATGCGAACGTAAAGTCGCACTTATCCATAAATTAAAAAAGTTCAGCTTTATTTTTAAAGTACCAAAGTATTTGAGTAGGCAGTGCTATCTTCGATTTATCAATGCAAACTTATATCTTCTTATATAAAAAAACAATATACAACATGTTACAAAAATACCCTTAATGCCGAATATGGTATATAGGGACCATCAAACTCATCAACTTTTACTAAAGGGACCAACTCTGAAATCGCGAAAAAAAAATTTAGCTGTTTTATATACAAAAATTAAAATCGAAAATATCAAAATGTATGAAACAGCTGATTTTTTTTCTGCGATTTCAGAGTTGGCCCCATAGTAAAAGTTGTTCAGTTTGATGGTCCCTATATACCATATTCGTTATAAGGGGTATTTTTGTAACACCTTGTATAGTATATAAAATGAATTGCAGTTCGTTAGTCTAAAACTAAAAAATTGCTTGATCGATTAGAATAATAAATTTTTTGTTCTGTTAGCTATAGGGTTGGGGTTGTTTTGAAATTAAAAAAAATAGAAAAACCCCAAAAGTACAGCCAAATAATCGAAAATTAAACATTGGCAAATTGGCATGGTATGCCAATCGCCATTTCCGATTACTTTTGACAGCTAACTATTGATAAAGAGGTTGTGAAATAGATTTAGATTTTTCGCATTCACAATGCTATTTTTATATTAAGATAAATAATATTAGAAAAAATACTAGAAAAAATCGACTCACCAAGTATTTTTTCTAATATTATTTATTTTAATATAAAAATAGCATTGTGAATGCGAAAAATCTAAATTTAATAATTATATAGCTGTTTCATCTTTATCGATTGTCAAAACATCTGGAAAGATTTTTCTTTCGAATGTGGGGGAATTTCCTCACATTGATGAAATTGCGCTGGCTTGCAGCGAAGAAGTAAAAAGTACTAGAAAATTTCGCCGCTCCCACTAGCGACTCGGTAGCATAATTGGTCAGTGCATTGGGCCGGAATCCCAAGGGTGCGGGTTCGAGTCCCGTCTGAGGTGCTACGGGTGAGTCGATTTTTTCTAGTATTTTTTCTAATATTATTTATCTTTTGTGAAATAGAGCTTTTAATTTGAAAAAGCACTCGGTGAAATAAAGCATACGTAGTATTGCTTTCTTTTTAGTATTCAGCTTCTTTGTCGTTAACTAATTAACTAACGAAATAAATGGCGCTGTTTTTAAATAAATTTGAAAAAAACTCCTTGTTGATAATTTTATCAATTTTTTTTTTATATTTCGGAATAAAATATAACCTCTATAGTTGCGCGTCCACTGCATCGGAATCAGAGGGTTCGAGTACGAGTTGGTTTTTTCACATCTCGCATCGTATATACTGCTCATAGTCAATGTGACTGAGTGAATGAGTGAAAGAGAGAAAACGATAGTTAACTATTCGAAAAGTGAAAACACCAACTCGTACTAGACCCATCGTGGGCCTACGTGAGCATGGCGCAGACGGAGTGTTGGCATTTATGACTAAGGCTGGCCCCAGACCTACCGGTTTCATTTCTTTGCTTTGCTGTTCTAGTAGAACAGGGGGCCGTACCGGCTAACGCATCGAAATTCGGAAAGTCTGCCGGGCTTCAACTTAAAACAGATAAATCGAAGTAAGAAGTTTCGTATTGTACTATTCGCCGAAGTTATTTAGAAGAAATCGATTATTGAGTGACATCATAAATTAGGGTTCGCACTTTTGGCCCGATTGGGGCTCGATTTATCTGTTTTAATTTGAAGCCCAGCAGCATTTCCGAAGTTCGATGCGTTATTCGGTAGCCCCTGTTCAACTAGAACAGCAAAGCAAAGAAATGAAACCGGTAGGTCTGGGGCCAGCCTAATGCATTTTTATGGCGCGGAAATGCCGATGCAGTGCCATTGAAACCAACAAATCCGTCCGCTCCGTTCGCTCCGATTCCGATGCAGTGGACGCGCACCTTAACACCTCCTCTGTCGACTTTACATTTTATTCCGTTGAACACGAATGGTCAATCCGAAAGCTATCGAATAAAGTTTGCGCCGTGACGTGGGATGTGTGCGACTATGACGTCACGGGAGCTCGTAAATCTCCGGGTCCCCGAAGTGATATAACGACGACCGCGTGCGCACTTCGCGCGACTTCCATTTTGACAGATAAGGGATCTCCCGCCACTCATGACTGATGCCCCTTGTTTCCGACGTAGTTCGAGTCATAAGAGAGGAGCGGGCTCGGTTTTTATTATGACCACAATTCTAAAAAATTAAAAGGTTCCGACCAAAAACTCGAGTTTGAAGACTGCGAGACTGTCTTCAAGATGAAGTTTCCCTGAAGGTATCCCTGTGGAATATTGTAAGTTATTTTTTGGCTAGCACTGGTACGATAACTCTACAATGACTTTTCATTAAGGTCCTAATCGTATAATACTGTCACGCTGAATTTGTACAATACGACATTCCGTAGTCGACAGCGAAAAAGTATTAAAATTTAGTTATTGAGCTTACATTTTGAATATAGTATTAAAAAAAGAATTTAAAAAAGAAATCGTAATACTTTTTATATTTGTTAAAAACGCTTGAACTCGATACTTGGACCACACGCAAAGGTTGAATACTCAAGAGTGTGTTCAGTGAGGATTGCTCATCGGCCGTGTGTTTAAACGAAACGCGACCGGATGTACGGTTCCGTTTCGTTACGTTAGTAGATTGCTTCTTTCGTTTACCAATAATTTTTTCAGGATCTTTTCAACACTAACTTTTCCGTTACGTTCTTGATAGCTTCTTTCACTTGCTAATTTCTCAGGTTTGTTTGCGTATGTTTTCATGATTTTTTTAATAAGTTGATAAGTTTTTTGCGCCTGTTCCTCTTATGAGTTAAAAAAGTCTGGAACGGGTGGTTGGAAAATATAGACGATTCAAAAGCGCTTAATTACTAAGTTTATTTGAATAAAGATATTTTTGTACTTTACTTTTATTTTGAAGCAATTTAAGTAGAAACTAATTAACTTTGTTAACATTCATGGAAGGTGCCGTACTTTCAAGCAGATGTGGCGCTCCACTAAAATTTAACCATTACACTAATTTAACTATGAGATATTATGATATAGGTTTGTAAGTTGCGACAGAAATATTTTTATTTCATCTGATAGTTATTTGGAGGGGCCATAAGGAAGGCCTGTTCCCCAGCAGCGAGGACATTAAAAATGGCTGATGTCATTTGTATAAAAATAATGGAGTTAAGCAAACACTTGAAAACAAACAATTTGAAAATAAAGCAACATTTTTGAGCGAAATTCTTCTCCTTTCTCTTTCGTATACATTTTCCCATATTACTTACTAATGACGCGTTAATTTTCCGGAGTATGTAACATCGTCAATCATAGTACACATATGGGTGGCAGTAAGGGTGGTGCTACACGAGCGGGTCACACGCCGCGTGAAGCCGCTCGAGAAAGCTAAAAAAATATTGTATTTATCGTTCCGTTCGTTTATTGTTTTAGTTAAACGATTTTGTGAAAAAAGAAATATATGTAGCTTACTCCCGCAAAAATAAGCGGGAGTAAGTTACATATATTTCTTTTTTCACAATGGTTTGGGACTTCCGCCAAGTAATGCCTGATTCAATCAAATAATTAAACGATTTTCTTAAAGAAAATTGCACGTCAGCCATTTTAACGTCCCCACTACTGAGGCACTTCTTAATAAACAAGTGGATTTAAAATTATATATAGCTAAGGGATATAATACCTATACATCGGGCAGATTGTGTCTCCGTGGAAAATGGATTGGCTGACAAGATTGTCAGAAGTGGTATTGACGACAGTGGGATTGCAATGGCGTCGGCATTACCAGCGGGCTAATGAGTGCGGACGATGTGGATTTCAGTGGACAAACTTGACTTCTTAATCAAAGAATACTTCCCAAAATCTCAAAATGCTACTGTCTTTTATTCTTTTTATTGCAAAGAAGGAAGACTGTGCCTTCAATAATTGTCTGTCAATATTAAAATTTTGTCTCCAGTTTAGGAGCGTCTGTCTGCCCGCTGCGGGCGAACCGCCCATCCAGCACAGCCCTAAGCATCCCGAAACTTAATCGCACAAGTAATTTGTTCAAACTTGTACTTGTTTTATGTTTGGACCGTTAATCTAAGAGTTTCAAGTCAACTTTGGTAAAATATTTGTTATTTACTCCATTAAGTTGAAAAAGTCTGAAGAATGTTAAAATAACTGTGACTTAGTGGACTAAAACTGTACACTGTAACCTTTTTTCAGTTGTAAGTTAGCGAAAAAATAAGTACCTTCTGATACAACAAAAGATAATAAAAAAATACAGATTTGACGCTCCACACAACTGTCAGAGTACATTGAAAATGAACATCAAAAATAAACAGTACTATTAGTATAGTTGTTTGGTTGTTTGTCCACTTTAGCAAACGGCCAGAATTGGAAGGCAATGCGATATTATGGTGTCATAGAGCTGATCTGATGATGGAGCCGGAAGAAGGCCACAGGAACTCTGTGATAATACCATACACCCCATGGAGTATGGGCTCGTTAGAATCGTCTTGTCAAGTACTCCGACGGGAGACGAGGGTCCAAGGTCTGGTGATGAAGCCGGAAGAAGGCCACAGAAACTAAGTATTGAAACCATGCAACCCCATCGAGTTTGGGCTCGTTTGTTTCGTCTTGATGAGTACTCTGTTGGGAAATAGTGTCCAGGGTCTGATGATGGAGTCGTTAGAAGCTCACAGGATCTGTATTATAATATCATACAGCCCTATCAAGTTTGGTGTGATTCATCTCGACAAGTACTAAGTATTTTTAGTTTTAACTTGTTGACTTAAAAGCAGAAAATATTAATTTAATAAAATTTTTTTTTTGTTATAAACAACAAGTTTTTAAAACGGACTAAAAAGCATACAATAATTTAGTTAATTCTAAAGATAATGATTAAACTTTACGGGAGAAATTATTGCATACTTTCTGTTTATTAAATGTGTTTCTTTTATTTAATTAGTACATTTCTTTGAAATCACAGCAAACCCATGTTTATTGAAAGGTAGAACTATATAACCCAAAACTTCTAAAATTTCTAAGAATTGTTTCGAGGCCCTCGGCCTCTCTCCTCAACTTTGGCTTTGTCTCTAGGGGTTTTTTTTCATCTGGTAATCATTCAATGAAAAGGGAACCTGCACAGATGAGTACTTTCCGAGATATTGCTGTTTTTAGTTTGACAGCTTTCATCTGAAATAAGGATCTCACTTTAGTGAACAAAATTCATGAGAGAATTGCCATATTCTCAGGCACTTTGAGTGATTTCGCAAAAGTAGTTTTAAATGTTGTTTCAGTTTTCAAAGTCACCATTAGTCAGTAATATCTGTCAATAAATATCAATATGTTGTAAAATAACGATATAGATGTCACTTCAATCAGCTGTTATCAATAATTTTAGAATATGATTATAAAAATAAATTATATTAGAAAAAATACTAAAAAAAATCGACTCACCCGTAGCACCTCAGACGGGACTCGAACCCGCACCCTTGGGATTCCGGCCCAATGCACTGACCAATTATGCTACCGAGTCGTCGATAATTGGTCAGTGCTTTGGGCCGGAATCCCAAGGGTGCGGGTTCGAGTCCCGTCTGAGGTGCTACGGGTGAGTCGATTTTTTCTAGTATTTTTTCTAATATAATTTATCTTAATATAAAAATAGCATTGTGAATGCGAAAAATCTAAATTTAATAATATGATTATAAAGTTCTTGGCTGTTATCAAGAATTTTATTTATATATATATGAATATGAAATTCTTAGTTGTTATGTAGTCGGCCATGTTATTTACAAAAATAGGTTTATAGGCTGCTTACATCATATTACTTTATCAAAGGTTTATGAAGCGTTTGTCGCTATTGAATTTGATCGATTATAAATAATGATTTTCAATTCCTTACATGCCCTCTCTAACTTTTTATGAATAACGGACAGACTTCCCGATAATAGGGTGGAAACAAAGACTTCTATTTGAAGTCATTGGGTGAAAAAGACATAATACTGCTCTTGGCATGCATTAAGCTATCAATAAAAGAGATAAAAAATTACCTACTCTCATCAGAAATCAGTGTTATCGTCAAAATATTGTAAAAATAACACTCATACATAATAATCACTAGTATTTATCACACGAAACGGTTCATAAATTACCCAAATATTTACGTAATATAAAGCATTAAAACGATAAAACTTAAAGCGGCCTAAATATCAGGTTACATTATACATTTCAATTAATTATAAAGTCTAATAATCCGTATTTATGACGTAATTAACGGTTTTATGAGTTCTGCGATCGTTGACAAAATAGATCGGTTTCAAAATGTACGTGTATTAATAATTTGGAACCACTTTATTACGTAAGATATAAAGATAATTTTACTGCGTCTGTGTTACGTTTTATGTTCTGTTGTCAGTACTTTTAGGTTCATGTGTGGCGCTTAGTGATGTTACTGTGAAAATTATATAATTTATCGATAAAATGTTAGGCTTACAACTTAGGTTGGCAGGGAAAAAAACACGATTTTCAAATAGCTATAGCAAGTGCTAGGAGTCTCAAATTTTGCATGAGGGCTCCTTTTAGAGCGTAGGTGCTCACTTAGACGGGAGTTTGCGAAATTCTACCCCTAAAAGGGTGAAACAAAAAGGCAAAGTTTGAATGGGCGAACGCGATTCCTTGGCCCGATATATTTGGCATACATATTCTTTCACAAAATGAATTGAACACGTGTTTCGTTTTTTTTTATATTTATCTCCTGACAGGGTTAAAAAGTGGTAGAAAGTTACTGGGGTGATTGACTGCAACGTCGGAAACTTCTTAGTGCATTTGATTGATTAATTAAGAAAAATAAATATCATTTGTTATCTCAACGTAGTATTACATTCTCTTTTGTCATTTCCCTTGAGAGTAGGTAGAATGCGTTTCATTGAATAGCAAATATTCAATGAAACGTACTATGAACATTGGCTATTTTGTATGGGAATCGCCATTTCGGGTTACTTTTGACAGCTAACTTTTGATAAAGAGGTTTTAGTCTGAATAATGATCTTAGTAATGATAAAAGGACCGTAGTGTTGCTTTCGTTTTAGTATTCGGCTGCTTTGTTATTAACTTACTAACTAAAAAGATAGCGCTGGTTCTCAGGTAAAATTGACAATCATTAAATTGTAGGTGATACGATGTTCACAGGGTCCACTAGTTTATTTATAATATCGAAAGGCCCCTAGCAATAAACCATATAATACGAGATGAATAAATACTAAGTTACCCATAACTGACTGAAAATGCAATCTTGACATTAATACTTGTAACCCAAATCACAAGATTGATATTATATCCATCTTTCTCTAAAAATACAATTAGTATTTTATGCAAATAGCCAACAATTAATAGCAGGCCACTTTCGTGTTAAACAATATTTCATTTTAACATTTCTGTATCAAGTTACAAATGAAGTATCGGAATAAATTATGTTGTTAATGAACGATTTAATATTCATATTAATTTTGATGACGTGTTGGATATGAATGGCTTAATGACTGCGATGAATTTCGTATTTCCTTTTAAAGATTTTTTAGTCTTTTCTGAAGAAGTTGCTGTATGCAAAACCACAGAAGAAAAGTTAAAAAATGTGGGTGTTGGTTACATTAAACATTAGTTTGTTCTAAGCTCATTGGTAGCTGTCAACTGTCAATGTCAATTGATTTTTACTCTCTTCTCAATACAGCTTCAAAGTGAACGCACGCGTTTTATTTCACTGCCTCAATCCTTTTCAGTGGGGGCTAAAATATTGCTAGGTGTAGCGGCGCAGTCATACCGCTAAATAAGCAAATCGACGAATGACGAAGAAATGCAGGATCAGCGAAAAGTACAATATGTAAACATTACGCAGACGTGACGTCGCACTACGTCAAGCTAACATCAAGGCAAAATGTATGGAGACCTGACTCACGATATCGAAGTTTTCTAAAGCGCTTCAAATATATACAAATTCCAACATCGAACAGGTGGACCGCGTACCCCGAATAAAAACATCTAGCTCGGCGGAAGTACTTTCCTTTTCGCTGAACACATGGCGAAGAGGTCCTGCATCAACACTGGGGTATACTGCCCGGATTAAGTCGAGCCATTCTTTTTTACACTATTTTTATTAGTACCGTAGTATTTAATTGGAAAGTTTTTTAATGTTAAAAGCTCTTTATTTGCTCTAAATGCGGTAACAGAGTTGATACACACGTTTACAATTCAGAATTACGCACTTAACTGTATGAATATTTTATCTCTACATAGCAACATTCAATATCGATTTACAATATTATATAAGGATTAATAATTAGTTTAATTGGATTGATATAAGTACAATGTCAAAAAATAATAATAATAATATTATTTATGTCAAATTTGATTAAAATTTCATTTCTATTTTAAGTTTGACGACCTCCGTGGTCGAGTGGCTTTGTACACCGGTTTTCATGTTGTCGCCATCTCTGAGGTCCCGGATTCGATCCCCGGTTGTGTCAATTTAGAAAAAACGAAATATTGGCTCAGGTCTGGGTGTTTGTGATACCACCGTTGTCTCTGATTTCCATAACACAAGTGCTTTAGCTACTTACTTTGGAATCGGAGCAATGCATGTGATGTTGTCAAATATAAAAAAGTCAGTACACGTTAAGTGGATCCGACTACCAAATTCCGCTCCGCATTTTGTCACTGGCCGTCAAACAGATTACGCATAAGAAACCCTTATACTAAATAGGCTTAAGCGTTTTAGTAAGAAAGTCTCAAGATTAAAATATCCAGTTTCAGCCGCCTTACGAGATTAGCCTTTGATCTGGTATTAAGGAGGCTTGGTGACACTGTGGCAGATAGTGTTGTGACGCTGGTTAGAGTAACTTATCGATTGGAGTTTTTGGCGCCATTTTGTCGAGTTCGGTTTGGTATCTATTTTAATTATTTTCAAATTGATTCATAGTGGATATTGTGTCTTAAAATTGGTGCAGTTATATGGTACAAGTGTCTACGCAACTGAACAATATGTGGGATAATTGAAATAGGCGCGATCTTGGTTGTGTGAAGCTGAGACTTTTATTGAAGTGGTGGCTTCCTCGGCAGAACTAACCGAGTAAACTGTCTTGATATACTTGGTGCCAAATGCTCCAAGCAGCATTGGAATGTGATGCACCCGCATTCTAATGAAAAATTAAACAATATCTACCACTGAACTATTTAACACTTGACACTGGCAAAAATTACTTCCAAGAGGAAAGTAGATTGCCATAACAAAAAAAAGAAGAAGAACTTATCGATTTTTAAATTTTGAGATTTTAGCATTCACAATGCTATTTTTATATGTACATATAATAGGTACTAAATAATATACTAGAAAAAATACGACTCGCACCAGATCATGTTCTCGGACGAGAATCGAACCCGAGACCTTTGGATATCCGGTCCAATGCTCTGACCGCTGAGCTACCGACTCACTAGTGGGAACTTATCGATGTTTTTGGTATACTTTTTTGTAAATACGAATTTGATTTACGCAATTACACATGTCTTCATTGTTTATTAACCCTTCAACGCCGACCCGGACGCCTGCGTCCAGCTATAAAATCACTAATTGCCGTTGTCTCGCGCCCGCGCAGACTCCTGCGTCCGGCCTCATGCGTCCGGGAAATACAGATTATTATTATCGCGTAGAACTAAATAATGATGATGTTTTAGCCTTCAATTGTTAGTATTTGAATATGGCCAACATATTCATAATTAGAACACAATTTACTGATTGAATAAATATAGTGTAGTTGAAGTTAACGGTTAAAAAATACGGGGAAAATACGGCATTTTTGTCCTGTTTGCTCATATTCATAGTCGTTTACATAAATTGGAAAACCTTTATAAAAGTCTCCGGCGCGCCCGGCGCGGAAGGGTTAATATTTATTTATTTTTGTGTACTATTCATTAATATAAAAAACATTACGGATTTACATGTGATTGTACAGTTTTTGGTTTTTGAACCTTGTATTATTTCTGAATTTGTTAGCTTTGCACTATTTTAAAATTAAAAATATTTGTGTTGAATTTGCTGATAAAAAAGAATAATTGCACTAGAGACCTACGATTAAATTCAAAATCGGTGTAATAATCGGGTTTTAATACAAAAGACTAAGAGAATTAAATTTTGTTATCTTCTTATTTCCCTGAATGTTTGTCATCATTTATAAGATAGGTATTCAGAATTTAGTCAGAACCTGTGAACCTTATTGTTTTTCTCAGATATGTGTACCGTTTAAGTAACACACATATTTTTTACAACTACAAAGACGAAACAGAACCTGCTTGAAGTTTTTTCTTTCATTAATACTGCAATAATTAATTAATTCACCTAAAACTACTGTTAAAAGAAACAACAGAGATTTGTTCAAGTTAAATAGTCCATATACTACCTTAAAATTATTTGCAACAGGCCCACATTTGATGGCAATTAAAAAGTATATAACAGCATTCCAAATAGCATTAAGTGTCTTGAAAATATTCATTCATTCGAATGTGAGCTCAAAAAGTTTTTAATCAATAAGGCCTACTATACGTTAAAAGAACTCTTTGATGATAAGCTTTAGATTTTAAGTTGCAGTGCCCTTACAGGGTGTCACACTGATCTCAAAACTTTTATTAAATTTTGATTCTTCGCATTCACAATGCTATTTTTATATCAACATAAATAATAATAGAAAAAATACTAGAAAAAATCGACTCACCCGTAGCATCTCAGACGGGACTCGAACCCGCACCCTTGGGATTCCGGCCCAATGCACTGACCGAATTGCGCTGGCTTGCAGCGAAGAAGTTAAAAGTACTAGAAAATTTCGCCGCTCCCACTAGCGACTCGGTAGCATAATTGGTCAGTGCATTGGGCCGGAATCCCAAGAGTGCGGGTTCGAGTCCCGTCTGAGATGCTACGGGTGAGTCGATTTTTTCTAGTATTTTTTCTAATATTATTTATCTCAAAACTTTTGTTAACAACTTTTGTATGTACTGTGACTAGCAATGAATAAATGAAATGAAATAAAATGAAATATCATGTAATTTCGTTGACAAATGTTCGCGACACCTCTTTCTGTGATTTGTGGAGCTCCTGAGTGAAACACGAAACTTACTCAATAATTAACAAAACTGGCGAAACATGGTGGACCGATGCTAGTGTTTCCACATTAAAAAAATACTCTCCATAGATAAAAAAAGATAACCTACTTTCTCCATTCATGATGAACAAAAAACCGTTTATGGGATCGATTCAAGTCAAATGCATAAGAACTTTAACAACTTAGTTGTTCTTTGTAACAAAAGTTTGTCTGGAAGAGATCGCTTCCAGTGATGACACCGCTTTTTTCCTCTGTAATGTTTTATTTATATATTTCCCTTTAATGTGTGAGCAATAGAGAGTTTATCTATCTGTTTTTATACCAGGTTCGATAATAATATATTTAGGCTAAGGCCACACTACAGACCCGGCGGAAAGGCGCAGGTCTTCGAGAAGAGTTTAGTTGGTAGTGGTGCATTCTCCCGTCCCCCCATCTGGCCCGCCCACCATGAGTGGGTAGCCTTATGGGGAGCCGGGAAGATGTTTCCTCCCCCTGCCACTAGGGCAGGGGTTAGAACCACCCAGCCCTGACGCGAAGCCTATTAGGCTTGGCGGGAGGGCTGGGTGCGGCGAGGAACATGCCCCGGGTAATAACCTGGGGGGTGACCGACCCCAACATGCCGTTTGGTATGCGTAAAGATTGCATTCTCCTCTTGATACAAAAAAAAATACACATGTCAAGCTAAGGCTTTCGTTACGCGACTTATGTGGTGTCTAAAGACACCTAGACGCATCGCCTGCAGGGCGGCAGTGTGGCCAACTGCGATAATATGCAATACACTGTTCAGTAGTAGCTTCACTATTAGCAATAAGCGAGGCTCTTCGTAATGGCCTTAGGGATCACTTTGTTGTGTCTATCAGTCTGACAACACCCTTTTTCTCAGGAACGCGTGTAGGATTCAAGTCGAATATATTAATTTTTAAGGTCTCTAGTAAGACGGTCTCTCAGGCCAGTAAAAATATCAAACTTATGATTAGTCAATAGTCAATAGTCAAAATTTCTTTATTCAAATAAACTTAATAATAAAGCACTTTTGAATCATTTGATTGAATCAGGCATTACTTGGCGGAAGTCCCAAACCATTATGAAAAGAGAAATATATGTAGTTCACACCCGAAAAAAATATATGCACATGCACACCACAAAAATATCAGTGCACAATACTTGCATTTAGCATGACAGCGACACACCTTGCACCTTCACCAATTAGACTACTCTACACGTGTTTCGCCCCAACCCGGAGCATCCTCAGGAGTTAGATCGTGCGTGAACCAACACCGAATCAATTCAGAATTTTGAATCGTCTATATTTTCCTACCACCCGTTCCAGACTTTTTTAACTGACAAGAAGAACAGGCGCAAGAAACTTATCAGCTTTAACAGAAATAAGTAACGATATTTACAAACTTAAATATCGTTACCAAATATAGTACAAAAGGATTATCAACAGCAAAGTACTTATGTGTTACATGTTACATCATTTCCAACCATTTCGGTCTTTTAGATAATCGTCTACTTTATAATAACCTTTACCCATAAGCGCCTTTTTAACATGGTTTTTAAATTCATGCAAGCTAAGATCAATCACTTGTTGTGGAACTTTATTTAAAAAAAAAAGGTCTATACGTATAACCCAATCAAAAGATACGTCTTGCTCTGTTAATGTGACTTGACTGTTATGATTGAAATAATGATGACTTGAAATAATCCCTTCCACCAAATAAACTGAGTACAAATTAGAGATGCCAAGAATACTATAATGTTTTAAATTTCCATGGTTTTTGACGTTATTAGAATAAACTATATCGGGATTTACACCATGTACCAGAAGAACTGTTCTGCCGTGACCATGGCGCATGCAACTGCGCCGAAATATCGGAGTCTCAAAAATAAACAGGTACATGGTGTAAATCCCGATATAGTTTATTCTAACAAAGAATACTAATTTCCCCGAATACCGAATAACGAATATTCGGCGGAGCTCTTGGCCGAATAGCCGAATATTCGGCTGTTGTAAAGCGGCAGTTCCGTGTATTTTTTTTTTCTACACGAACAGAAACATGCATGTTTCTGGGACTGCTTCGATGAAGTCGCTACTGATAATTTACCGACTGATGGGATGGAAGTGAAATCGCCAACGAGATTGATTTTTATTTGAAAAATACCTTTAAGTTATTCAACGATTTTCCTTGCTGACTGTACCAAAAACCGATCGTTGCACTCCACGCATTCTCACGACACGACACAGATTACCACGCAAAAGTACTTTCACCGCCAAAATAAGTCAATAACATAGATTAAATCATCGGTCTGTCACGCCATCTTTGTGCAGCATAACTACACAAAAATCCCACTGTCCGTCTGTCACTAACAAGCACGGACAGTTGCCACACAGCGGGTGGGCATTAGTATGCAAAACTGAGGTTTGAACCCGCGACCCGTGTGGTCAAGTCGGATTAATGGTAACGACTTGATTTTGAGTATGAAGTTGCGTCACGTTTGTGATTGATTTTAACAAGGGCTTAGAAATGCCACTCGTTAAGTTTCGTTAAAAACGATGGGCTAGATGTAGCGACGTAACTATTCCGCTACATAAGCAGTCGACGTCGACTAAGAAATACAGGATCAGCGAAAACGAAAAGTATACCGAAGCAAAATGTATGGAAAATGCAATCCAACCACGATCAGTTGGATCTAGGGTTGCCAGATGGTCGGGATTCGTCGGGATTGTCCTGACATTTCGTATGATGTCCAGAGTCCCGACAAATAACAACAAAACAAAAATTTCAAATTACATAATAATTAAACACTAATTAAACAAGTGTATATTGTCGTTTAGCTTAATGAAGTTTTATTGCTAAAAGTGGCCACTTTTCGCAAAAAACTTTATTCAACTAAACGACTAATGAGAAAATATTGTTTAAGCGATAAAAAGTACCACAAAAGCTTCTTCGGAGTGCACTACAGAGATGTGATTCAAAATTTCGTTTTTATTTAAGCACTATGACTTTTTTTTCAATGGCGGCGCCATTGTGCAGACTATGCGCTCTTAAAAGTGTTTTTTATGTCTAGTGAGCGCGTAAGTTTGAGAGTTGAATAATAATTCTGTATCAAAATTAATTAAACAGCGAGTAAGCAATGACTTGCCAGAACTATTTAAATGTGAAATATCAACTAATATGCGAATTATTCATAACACTAATTTCATTAATGCGATGTATTAACTTCATGCCAATCAATGTAACTATTAATTAATTTGATGTTATTTATATTAAAATATCCGATAATTAACTTTGAATTAACATAGATTAATAATGTCTTGGAAATTTCATTAACGTCAACTTTGATCGCGGAGAAGATATTTTTGGTAATTCCAAACTCGATATAGGGAGGAAGTGAAATTTAAACGTAATATTTATTAAATGGTTACATTAAATTAGTTTTCATTTTTAATGGATGAAGTTAATTTAAGTCGAATATTGTGCGTTCTTAATTTTATTCGAGACTGTTGCATTGCAGGTAGTTAGATCAAACTTTTTAGTTACTTGTTTCTAATACCGATAGAAACTCAATGTCTTTTATTCTAAAAGCTAAGTAATTTTAGTTAATGTCAATCATCAGATGGGTGCCCAACAATTTATCAAAGTAATTTTTTATAGAATTTTAAACCACAAAGGATCCGCATAAATAGCGACCTCCGTGGTCGAGTGGCTTTGTACACCGGCTTTCAAGGTGTCGCCATCTCTGAGGTCCCGGGTTCGATCCCCGGTTGGGTCAATCTAGAAAAACGAACTTTTCTATATTGGCTCAGGTCTGGGTGTTTGTGATATCACCGTTGTCTCTGATTTCCATAACACAAGTGCTTTAGCTAGTTACTTTGGAATCGGGGCAATGTATGTGATGTTGTCAAATATTTATTTATTTATATTTATAATTCCGCATAATGGCTTAAAGTTCCCCGTCCTCTTCATGTTTTTCTTCCTCGTATTTCTCATGACTGAAAGTCGCAACAGCATGAAGTTACTCTTAACTGCACCTGTCTAACGGATTGGTGATCTTCCACTGCTCCTTCTTCCTTCCACATGGCTTATGACGATAGCTTCTCAAGGTTATCCGGTTCCTGTCTGGCCATATGTTTGAGGTACTGGAGGAGACACCGTTCTCTATCTACAAACAGTCTGCATGTGGCTTATGATTTCCCGTTTTTTTTATGTTGCTTCTATTCTTAAGAAAAACTTACTTCCCAGCAGTGGAAGTGGAAATCTGCGCTCTGATGCTATCCAACAACATTGCTTACCTGAAACCAAAACAGAGAAGGAAATTAATATACTTACTTACAATAAATATTGTTACAATGATGTTCACTAGTATACACTACGTATTCATTTCTTAAAATAAATATATACCACTTTTATAATTGAAAAACAAATTAGATTGGAACAACCAATCAATGAACTACCGTATTCCACAAAAAAAATCAATCACCATCATTCATATGGCCGTTTTTACACGTACCGATAAATCAGCCATAATTGGCCGATCCGATTATAAATAATATTGGCCTGATTAACACTTAAACGGCCGCTAATGCCGGTCACCACACGATATTGGCGATGGCCATAAAATACCCAATTTGTCAGACACCCATAAAAACATAATTTGTACGAAGCGGGATGCGACAGATAGGAAACCATAAGACAGTATGAGAAATACGGCGTGGATTATTATTGCGGATGAAAAATTTAATAGCGTTTGTTAAGGTGACGCATCCATAAACTATTTTTGTATCGACTATCTCGCTCAAACTCTCGTAAATTACACTTAACTATCTCACTCATGGCAAGCAGTTTTGCGAGGACAAAACGGATTTTTTCGTTTAAATAAAAAATCATAATATGTTTTTAAAAATCCAACTGGCATTTTTAAGTGGATGTTTAGACTAATCTACTAAGAAAATTTAAAGGCTTAAATCGGTCAGGTTTGTCTGTAAAATGCAAATCTCTGTTTTAAAAGAGGATTCTTTTATATTTTTTTCTCTGAATCAGGTTATTAAATGACACTTTTATATGTTTTGTAATTAATGAGAAAAATCAAGATCCTTGCCAAGAAAATAAATAAATATTTGACAAAATCACATACATTGCTCCGATTCCAATCAGAGACAACGGTGGTATCACAAACACCCAGACCTGAGCCAATATAGAAAAGTTCGTTTTCTAAATTGAATTAATCGGGGATCGAACCCAGGACCTCAAGAGATGGCGACACCTTGAAAACCGGTGTACAAAGCCACTTGACCACGGAGGTCGTCAAAATGTCCGATGCATCCTTTTAAATTCAACATGGGTTAGCCAAGTTTTCAGGACAAGTTTTCTTATGGCGTCTTCCATACTCCGTTTGTTTATAAAGCAAGTATTTTTTTTATGCGCGAGTAACGAATATTATACAGCCGTTGCGTTTAGCATACTTACCTACTGAGGCGATTTAGTTTGAGATCTACAGATTTTAAAGTAAAACGAGAAGTTTGTAATCAGAACACAATCAATAAGTCTTCAAAGGCTCAAAATTTCCATCTAAGGCTGGTATTCCACTCATCCAATAATTATCTTTGTTCTAGTTACATTTGATACATTTAATTCAATTTTTTTTTTCAATCTTGGAAAAGATGAGTGGATCCTTAAAATCAACGTGCCACAGCATCAATTGATGCAATGTGAAACCCTTTTTAATCAAGCATGCCATGGACACACGATGGCCCACACACGAACGTACCCGTGTGATAGCGTGCTATCAACTACCTTAACAGCCGGAACCAATGGCTTAACGTGCTTTTAAAAACACGAAGAGAGATAAAAGAATAACTTGCAGTGTAAGGGCTTGTTACAAAACACTGCAACAACAAAAAACCTGCGAGCTCGCACGACGTGTCGCAAGAACTTGCGAATTGATTCGCATCGCGCATTCCTGTGATGTTACGTGTGATTACGATGACGTGGAAGGAGACGGCCATACCGCACGAAATCGCATCGTAGCAATTCGTATTGCAATATTCTGCGTTGCGAATTCGCATCGCGTCGCATCGCAGTTTTGTGTACGCACGGCGGCACATCAGACTATACATTTTGACCTTCAGACCGCCTTTTTGCCCTACGTAATAAAACCTGTTTTCGTAGTTCAACTGTATAACCTGACGTGCTGTCGTGTGTACAAGCCCTAATATAGGTTCTTTTTAGGTTTTAGCTCGTTTTTCGTAATTTTTTATCAAGACTACTTCTAGGCAGCTAATACTTCATTTTTGTAGTATTTTTATGGTGCCCAATAAATAGAGATTATCATGTAAAAAAAATATTATCATTGAATATTTAATTATGTTAGTTGAGTCCGAATATATCTTATTTTTAGCATTAGTTAAAAATTAACTCAGCTTGCATTATTTTAAGTAGCATACTGTTCACGTGTATTCAACTGTGGCTGTGATCTATCGCGATTCATAGTAGAGTGTGTCGTTTTTTATGATCCGCGGAGACGGCGGGGGGCGACCCTCAATCGTAAAACGAGAATTATTATCGAGACAGTTTCGCTATTTCAACGTCTTGGTATGATTTCGTTGACATGGGTGTTACGTTATCAATATATATCGTGATAATATCGTGATATTGTAACGATATTGAAAATATATTCGACGACCTCCGTGGTCGAGTTGCTTTTACGGCATTCAAGGTGTCGCCATCTCTGAGGTCCCGGGTTCGATTCTCGGTTGGGTCAATTTAGAAAACGAACTTTACCATATTGGCTCAGGTCTGGGTGTTGATACGACCGTTGTCTCATAAGTGCTTAAACTACTTACTTTGGAATCGGAGCAATGTATGTCATGTTGTCAAATATTTATATTTATTTATTTATATGAAGATTTAGCGATATTTTTTGAACAGAAATCGATGACAAAATATGACAGCTACAAAGAGGTGACAAAATTGTATACATATTTTTAGACGTGACTGTACAGCACCAGGGCCCTATTTAATAACGTGACAATTTGTCAATTATCATGACAATTCGGTTTTCATTGCGATGTAGCTATGAGTTTGTTCTATTTTCAAATTGGTTGACGCAATGGATATAAAATTGTCATGACCGGTGACAAATTGTCATGACAGGTGGCAAATTGTCATGACAATTTGGTTTACATTGCGGTGTAGCCATAAGTAGTTTGTTTTATTATCAAATTGGTTGACGCAATGGATATAAAATTGTCCTGACAGGTGACAAGTTGTCACGTTTATTAAATAGGCCTCTGGTGAGATTAGATTAGAGATTATTTTGTTGCATTGCATACCATTGCTTGTAAGAATATAATTAGCTTTCAAATTCGTAATAGTGTTTTGCATTATTGCATAGTACACGCGAAATATTTGTGAATTGATTCAGCACTATTGAAATCATAGACTGATAATTTTGAATGATGTTGAAATAGATATAAACAGCTCATTTAGTCCTTGGTTTAATTTAATAATAAAATAACACCAACACAACTAAATAGTAACATTTAGCGACAATAATGACACCTTAACCACCTGCTGCGATAAAATAACGACAACCTCTCGAACTGGGCCTCGATTCTGTGAAAATTAATGTAACAATCGTGTCTCGATTGTGATTCAATAGCATTGCTTTTTGAGACAGAGTCACAAAATACATCTTCTTACGGGATGTTATGGTTATGAAATTTGGGATCTGGTTACGGATATGGGTATAGAAATAATATTATTCCGGTTTCGGATACGGTTACGGATATAAAATTATTTCGGGTTACAGATTTTTTTTTTAAGAAATTGTAAAAGTAGAACTAGTGGCTCGGCCAGGCGGTAAGACTTGTCATAACGTGAGACACATTTAGAGCTCACACACAGCATGCGTTCCGGTCATGCGACCCGATCTCAGACCGCTGCGATCTATCAAATATATGGGTTCGGAACGCAACCAGTGTGAAAGGGATAAGAGAACTCCATACATCGCAGCGATCTGCGGATTGGATCACATGACTAGAACGCCTCCTGTGTGTTTGAGCTCTTAGACTCCGCCCCTATCCGAAATTATCTTAAACTTCTATTTAAGATATTACGAAAAGATTTTTATTTCGGATATCCGATAGTTTCAGTTACGGTTCCGGAGTTCCTTAACATCACTGCTTCCACAAAACTCAATACTATCGAAACACCATTGAGACACGACTGTTAATCTAACATTAGCAGGATCGAGGCGCTGATTTAATCGATTCTTCATTCGATAATAAATTAGACGACCGATTAAATCACCGCTCATTACCATATCGATTTTACAAATGAAGCAATATTTATAGGAGCAAATTTACAATTTTTATTTTGGTTTTCAAATGATTGCGTTAAAAAGGAATTTTGCCTGAGGCTTCGGCTAATTATAAATCATATATCTCCGTCAAAGCTTGATTACACGAAGGATTTGATTATTATTTATATAGGAATATCAACAGTATTTTTTGTCTATTTTGAATAAGAAATTAATTAAAAAATACTAAATAATGTACTAGAAGAAATACGACTCGCACCAGATCATATTCACGGACGGATCGAACCCGCGACTTTTGGATGTCCGTTCCAATGCTCTTACCGCTGACGAGTCCGAGAATATGATCTGGTGCGAGTCGATTTTTTTTCTAGTATATTATTTAGTATTGTGTAAAAATAGCATAGTGAATGCTAAAATCTCAAATTTAAAATTACATAAAAATAAATTTAAAAAATCAGCTCTTTATAATTATATTTTGTGATTACTTATTTATTTAGAAAAGACATAATATCTGTTAATATTTTTTTTATCAAGTCGTCAACTAAACTCAATTTACTTTTGTATCAACTTTATCGTCCAAGTTAGGAGAAAATAAAAATGTCTCTGATTTCCATGTTGTATCTATGTAGCTAAAAAGCATTTGTACACTTCTAAGTGTCTAGACACACTATGCTAAAGTTACTCGACCGAAGTTCGGTGGCAACGTTTTTAATAAGAAAAAAACGATACGTAATTTTCGGCAGATGTGTTGCTAGCCATTCCGAAAGCATTGCAGGCGTAACTTGGCCGAACTTAGGCATAGTGTGTCTAGACGCTAACGGTTTTACCACTAAATATTTTAAAACACTGTTTAATTTAGACACAGTTTAAATGTGATGCTGTCTCAAACAATATTGTCAAAAAAGTGACAGCATCACATTTAAACAGTGTCTAAGTTAAACTCTTGTTGAACAGTGTTTTAAACTCTTTTGTGGTAAGGCCGTAAGACTTCCGCGCGTACAGTTCATTAGAAGTAAAACAGTTTTTACGGATTACAGTGCGTATTAATAATATACGCGCTGTACTGTAATTCTTAAAAAGCGTTTTTTGTTCATAAATTCCGCAGCTTTCGCTCCCATATTTTATAAATAAAAATTTGACAACATCACATACATTGCTCCGATTCCAAAGTAAGTAGCTAAAGCACTTGTGTTATGGAAATCGGAGACAACGGTGGTATCACAAACACCCAGACCTGAGCCAATATAGAAAAGTTCGTTTTCTAAATTGACCCAACCGGGGATCGAACCCGGGACCTCAGAGCTGGCGACACCTTGAAAACCGGTGTACAAAGCCACTCGACCAAGGAGGTCGTCATTTGCTTTGCTTTGTCTTACTTGTTAATAGACATGGACGTCAAACGTTTTTGTTTTTATATCTCTTCACTGGCCGCGTTTATCACACAGCATACCAAATATGTCAGTTAGTCCAACAGTTAAAATTACATAACAATATTTTACGCCAGCCAATCAATAAGATATAGCTTAATACTCAACTTAAAATTAATATGTCCACGATCTCATACATTATGCATATAAGAATGATGTATGATACGAAATTTGAAGATATTGCGCAGACTAGAAATATGCAGTAGATTATAAAAAAACAATAAGTAGCTTAAGAGTTCGGCGAACAGTGAGCTTCCCATGCAAACATAATAGCAAAATGATTTGCAATTTGAGCATAATTAACTCTTTCTGTGATGTTATTCAGATTAAGACAGTATTTCTATCAAATAAATGATCAGTTTGATGGTCCCTATCTACCATGTTCGACATTAGGGGTATTTTTGTAACACGTTGTATACTACTTGTATACTTTTTAAATATATACTTATTATACATAGTAACACCCGTCACAGAAATTAAAACTAATCTTTTCAATTTTTGCCCGGCCGGGAATTGAACCCGAATTGAACCCGGGACTCTTGCGTGGTAGACAGGCTGACCACTGCACCAATTAGGTCGTCATTTTAAATTTTTTATAGTTTTTCAGTTGGTAAGATTTTCAAAACGTGAGGTCAAAAATTTCCAGTCACAGATAAAAAAATAATTTTACTTTATTTATCTTTTTTTTTATTCAAAATTCAAAACTCATTTATTCAGTCTAGGCTGTTACAAACACTTGTGAATGTCAAAGAAACTACGCCATCGGTTCGCAAACCCTAAGCGGGAGACCTTGTAACGAGAAGAACTGGCAAGAAACTCGTCAAGGGCTGATTTTTATTTTATTTTTTATTCTTTTATTATTTAACTAACCCTCATACATAAGCTATATCGTGTCTTTGTACGAATTAATTTATGTGCAAACTATCTTGAGCCCGCGACTTCGTCCGCTTGGACATCGGAAAATCCCTAGGGAACCTTTGACTGGAATGAAAAGTATCCTATGTTTTATGCGTCTTTGCGTGATTGAGTAACAGACATCCAAACATTTAAACATCGTAACTTTCACATTTGAAATACTTTCCAAATAAGTTCATCATTTCACTTATACAATGGTGGCCAGATAATTAAGACACCAGTCGATTTTCGTATAAACGAGGTAACTTTAAAGCCTTGTTTCGCCGCTAAGGATTGATCTAGCTGTGATCTGATGATGGCCATCCAGGGATTGAATGGAGGAGATTCAGATCGCTATACACACCTAAATGATTTGATCATAATTCTAACAGATATAATGATCAGAGTTTTCAGTTTCAGGATTTCCTTATATTTTTATGCTAATTTCGCAATTTTTTTAAACATATCCTGATATATTTTAGAATGTTAATCAAATCAGTAGGGTGTGTATAGTGATCTGAATCTTCTCCATTCACTCCCTGGATGACCATCATCAGATCACAGCTAGATCAATCCTTAGCAGCGAAACAAGGCTTTAAAGTTACCTCGTTTGTATGAAAATCGAATGGTTTCCTTAATTATCTGGCCACCACTATAAGTAATGTATTACATTAATTAGAATTTCTACTATAAATTATTCTTATAAATGTTATAGTCTCAAAAACGCTTGTATTTAACTAAATCAAATCTGTCAATTTAATAATTTGACGTTTTTTAAAAGAATTTAACCAAAGGAAAGATTTTTTCACACTAGAAAGTGACAATGTGCGATAAGTTCTAAATGCAAAGTAACTCACAATTTTATGGTAAGTTGTTGTGGAATGGTTTTACTGCGTAGTCACTTAGTCTGTGGTCGCGCATTCTACACCCGGATTACATTCCATAATGACGGATTTTGTTTTGATATTTTCTATGTCAAACACCATACTTTATAACTCGGTATGATTAATGCCCGCTAGGTGGCGAAGGAAATCACCGGCTTACGGTGTTTGTTCAGTTTTGTGGAATAATAATGTCGATAGATATTGACTTATGGCTCTTAGCCTATACAACTAAGATTATATCACAGATGTATAGTTACACAGTGTTTTGTCCCTTTCTCTTTAAGGCTCCTATATACCTCAAGTGGCGCCCTCATTTTAATTAAATTTATTGCTCGCTAAGTACATAATGTATCGAAAATTCACATGTACAGATTGAAGCTAAGGTTCTATAGTTTATTTACAAACAATAACCTCAGTAAAATTTTGTTCGTTGTAGTATTAGTTCGCAAAAGTGCTAAAAGTGGCCACTTTTGGCACATTTGCGAACTACTACTACAATGAATTATGTTATACTGAGGTTATTGTTTGTAAATAAACTATAGAACCTTGGCTTCAATCTGTACATGTGAATTTTCGATACATTATGTACTTAGCGAGCAATAAATTTAATTAAAATGAGGGCGCCACTTGAGGTATATAGGAGCCTTAATGTCCAACTTAAATAGTTTGATAGAGAGTAACCATTGTGTAACTATACATCTGCTATACAATCTTTATTAGTAAGGGGGAAGGTAATAAAAAAAAAGTTAATACGTATGAATTTGAAATATTTTGCACTTACAAAACGACAACATTGTTATAGAATGAGATAGTTTCAGATGATTATTTTCAACTTTCAATACATTTGTGTAAAAAAGGTAATGACTATCAGCCATTTTTAATGTTCCCACTGCTGGGGCACAGGCCTTCCTTATGGGTGGATAAGAAGGATGGGCCATAACCAACGCGGGCCCAATGTGGATTGATGTTAACGACTGTAAATGCTGCCGGGACCAACGGCTTAACGTGCCTTCCGAAGCACGGAGGAGCTCTAGATAATATACTTTTGGTCACCCATCCCATGACCGACCCTTGCGAAAGTTGCTTATCCTCCGCAATAGCTGGGCCAGACGCTATACCACTACGCCACCGAGCTCCTCAAAAAAGGTAATATTCATTTTGAACCAAAAAAGAGGTTCTGTGGGCAGAGGGCATGGTGGTTTCTTTTTTAAATATTAACATAGTTTACAAGTAATAAAATTAAATGTATCGGCGGCGCTAGTGGACTGGTATAGTCACCTTAATCATCTTGCGGACACCGCATAACTATCCTAAACTTTAAACTCCGTTTATTTAAATGATGAGAAACCCAGTTCAGCTGAATTTTCGCCGCATTCTGATATCTGCAAAATGAGACAGATATTCGAGCAAAATCAAGCTAAAAGCAACATTTAAGCTACTGCATCTTGTCTAAGAAATGTTCTGAATAATTCTATGCTGAATACCTGAAAATATTTCAAAGTAAGCTGAAAATGAAAAGGAATTTTCCAAGGACATTATTCAGAAAAATATTTGAAACAAAAAGTAATTATTAATTTTAAATGTCTTTGATGAAAAAAGTATGATATTCATCACCTTAAGATTCAGTGTTAATTAAGTTCTTTTCATTACATTATCATAGTTATAATTATTATTATTGCAGATTTGTTTCTAAATTAATATTCTAAATATATGAAAATGCGAATGCTTAATGATGTTGATATAAAATTCTTAATTTGGACTTACACAAAAAACATATAATTCACAAATAAGACTTCAGCCACAAAAATTAAGATTTTAACAAACATATAGAAATTAGATTCGATACAAGCACACCGTTAAAGAACTCGATGGCGCAATGGTTTACGTCTGGCCCTGCGATTACGGAGGTTAAGCAACTTTCGCAAGGGTCGGTCTTGGGATGGGAAACCAAAAATTTATTATCTTGAGTTCCTCCGTACTTCGGAAGGCACGTTAAGCCGTTGGTCTCGGCTGCATTAGCAGTCGTTAACACCCACCAATCCACGTTGGGCCTGCGTGGTGGGTGGACACATCCTCCTTATCCACTCATAAGGAAGGCGTACCCCAGCAGTAGGGACATTAAAAATGGCCGATGGGCTATACCTCTATAATGATATTGGAATCTTGATGTTATTACATCTTAAAAATTATGTGAAAAATCTCGTCAATATCGTTGTTGAATTATTGGATCGCAATATCGATGAAATTAACCCCTGATAATATTAGACAAAGTTGGTTCTACGACTTTTCTAAAAAAAGTTCAACTTTCCATACAAATATCCAAACAGACAGACATTAAAAATATCGATGTCTATAAGTACGCCGATTTCAATACAAAACTCAGCTCGATAAAACTCACACAAAGTGGGAAACAAGCGGTGGTAGTGAAAGTTCTTAATACAATTATATTAAACTACTAAAACTGTACGAAACTTGTGGTTTTCGATAAATAATTAAATGAAATCACCCGTGGTATTATCGATTATTAATACCGTGGAATTTCGAACTCGAACCGAAAGTAAAATTGTTCCGTAATTGTTTTTAATCGATATTCAAAGGTTTCAACGGATTTGAAGTGTGGTGGATTCTAATATTGGTTTTTTAACTCGAATTGAGTTATTTTTTGGTTTCCCATCATAGGCACACTTTTGCGGCCTTATCACAAACACTGTTTAACAAGTGTTTAAATAAATAAAAATAAATAAATAAATATTTAACAACACCACATACATTGCTCCGATTCCAAAATAAGTAGTTAAAGCACTTGTGTTATGGAAATCAGATACAACGGTGGTATCACAAACACCCAGACCTGAGCCAATATATAAAAGTTCGTTTTCTAAATTGACCCAACCGGGGATCGAACCCGGGACCTCAGAGATGGCGACACCTTGAAAACCGGTGTACAAAACCACTCGACCACGGAGATCGTCATAAACTTCAAAACCTCATAACTCATAGACTTAGAAAAATTTTCGCTGTGCTCAAGGTTCAACTTTTCTAAGTTGTAATTTTTTTGACAATGTTGTTTGTAAGACACAGCATCACATTTAAACAGTGTCTAAAGTAAACAGTGTTTTTAATCTTTTGTGGTAAGCCCGTTATAGTTAAGGTCAATTTCACTTGTTTAGTCATTTTGCGTATTGGTTGATTGTTGGTCATTGGTTGGTTAATCACTAGTGTTTTTTTTTTAATATAATGCGTAATGCCAAACAAATAAGTAACATAACGTCACTAAAACACAAGCATTCAAAAAAATTAAATATTATTGAAACTGAGCTAAATGGGTTTCTAAATAATGAAAGTTAGTTGGTAGTAAATGTACTTTTATTATTGTAAACTGATGAACACAACTTGAGATAAAAAAAACACAGAGTACAAAACAAGGAAAATATGTTATAGTATAAAAAGTACAGAATTCAAAAATATAAGTTGAAAGTAAAAAACCAAAAACTAGTAAAAAAGAGGCCGGCTCGGCAACAATTATTCCACAAAAATACTTTTTAGTAAAATATGAAATTAATATGAAGTCGACATTTTCCTTAAAAGCCTCCGCTGTACTCATTTGAGCACAACTTTCCTATCCCACGTAATATCCCTATACGTATTTATAAATAATTTACAAACTAGAATTTTATTTACTGTAAACATACTAACGGAATATACTATTATAATGTTATGTTTGAAAACCAACATTATTTGACCCTTAGATCATTATAAAACTAGTTTTGTACATATACTTGGAAGTATCAATACTAACTGGTATTTCTTTTTCCACTGCAGCAATTCATAAAATTAATTCTGTGTAGAAAGTTAAATGCAATATTAATATGTTTAAGGTCAAAGGTGACTAGAATGCTATGGTTTTTTTTATTCTGATCGTGTTTTTAACTGCTGGGAAATGCAAATATTTGAGCTGGCAACTCCTATTAAGGTTGTCATTTGTCACTAACTAAACGCCTTGTGCGTTCGAAATTTAATTTAGTATCTAACGAAACGCGTCTTGCATAAAGAATTTGTTGAGAATAGCAGTTTATGATACAAGGTTGGTAAAGTGGTTTTTAAAACAAGTTGACGTGCCGCGAGGACTTACCTATAATCGTCACGAGTTTAAATATATTTATTTCTCTCTTATTTGCAAAATAGTTGGGCAAACGTCATCTAAAACTATTCCTCAAGTTGATAGCATTAGTAATTCTCGAGATATCCAGCTGTGACTGACAGACAGACAGACAGAGTTGCACCATAAGGGTTCCTTTTTACTATTTTGGTACGGAACCCTAAAAATAGTCTCGTTAGGAGTCCGGCAACAGTGAGCTTCCCATACAAACGTAATACCAAAATTAATACTGAAAGTAATAAAATTGAGAAAATTAGAAGTAAAAGACAGCTCGAGCGGTGACAACTGAAATTATATATTGACATTAAAAAAAAAGAACCAAAAAGAGTAAAAAATACAGACAAGAAGAAACATTGTGTAAATCCTCCTTTGTCGGTAACACAGCGCCCCCCGTGTGGCAACACTGTTATCAGTACCGACAAAGGAGAATGGCACAGACAAATTTAAAACAGAAATATAATAAGTAAATACCTACTTAAATGAAAATGATGTACCTACAATGAAAACTACCAATGAGTCGCAACGGGTAGCTTGACGACTTTTCTTGTCGGTCTCTTAAATGTGCCAGCCTTCGTCTTAATTTCAATAACTCGCACAGTCCCGTCCTTGCCTGGATGAATAGATGTGACTTTCCCAATGGGCCACAAGCCACGTGGCAAATTTTCGTCAACAATTAGAACAACGTCATCTATTTGTAACTGCTGATGAACTTGTGCCATGTTCGTCTGACGTCTAGGTACTAAGGTGGGTAGATATTCTTTTACCCAGCGGGCCCAAAAATGATCGGTGAGGCGAATTGCCTTTTTCCAGTGCGCTCTCCCAAAAAGCTCTCTATCCGAAAAACTCAAAGATGACGGCAATTGTTGGGTGGATGGAGTGCCCAGCAAAAAGTGGAAGGGCGTAAGGGCAATTGGGTCTTCCGGATCAACAGGAACATGTACCAGAGGGCGACAATTTATTAGAGCCTCCGCTTCAGAAAAGACCGTCTGCAGGGTTTCTTCCGATGGGGCTCTCTGCTTGAGGGTAACTTTTAGTGCGGTTTTAACACTACGCACAAGACGTTCCCAACAGCCTCCCATGAACGGAAACGCGGGCGGAATAAATTCCCAAATTATCTTATTATTTGCCGCATATTCTTCGACTTTTTCACCAAAGAAGACCTTGAGTTCTCTATTAGCGCCAACAAAACAGGTCCCGTTGTCACTAACAATTTTTATAGGACAACCACGCCGAGCAATGAAACGTCTGAGAGACAAGATTGCAGAGTCTGATGTTAATGATGCAACAATTTCGAGATGTATCGCCCTCGACGTCAAACAGGTGTAAAGAGCACCATACCTCTTCTCACGGCGTCGCCCAATAGCAACATCCAAAGGGCCGAAATAATCAAGGCCGACAAATGAAAAAGGACGGCTGTGGTGTGCCAGTCTAACCGATGGGAGGTCGCCTAACCTAGGGATTTCAGTCTTTGCTCTCCGATTCTTACAAGCTTGGCAGGCTCTGGAGATTTTGCGAACAACACCTCGACAGCTTAAAATCCAGAACTGCTCTCTCAGTTGATTGACTACAGTTTCGTTATTAGCATGTGCAGCCTTGACATGAAAATTATGAACTAGAAGATGGGTGATACGATTTCTACCATCAAGGATAATAGGACGATTACTGATCTGATTGGCATTTTGCACTTCCTCTATTCTTCCGTCTAATTTTAGAAGACCGTCATGGTAAATTACAGTGAGACGGAACAGCTTACTGTGCTTCGGAATTGGCTTAGACGACAAAAGGCAAGCGATTTCCTCTTCGAATGATTCAACTTGCGATCTTTGCAGAAGCATTTCTTCAGCTTTAATGAGGTGTGATACTGATAATGAAGGAGGATGATGAACGGGGGCGCGAGGTAATTTGGAATTTGGACTAGAATTATTAGCCAACAAAGATCGAAACTTTTCACACGCGAGGAATACCATAGCGGTTGAACGAACTAACCGCAACCAAGAATTATGACTGGTTGGATCTGTAGTAATTGGAGAAGGTACCGAATGTAAAGTAGCACCTACAAATTCGTTAATATTTTTAAAATTAGCTCTTACTTCTTCGAGACCTTTCGAAGCAGTTTTTGGAGGCTCTGATGGCCACTCGCTGGGGTCAAGAAGAAGAAAGGGTGGCCCAGCTAGCCACTGGTCTAGACAATTACCGGGGCGAGTGGCAGCATCCGCAGGGTTAAGATTACCTGGTACATATTTCCAACAAGACACCTCTGTTGACTCAGTAATCTCAGTCACTCTGTGCATTACAAAGGGTTTAAACAGACGGCTGTCATTTCTGAGCCAACTTAGAATAGTGGTAGAATCAGTCCAGAAAGCTAAACGTGTAGGACTATTTCGATGAGCTTCGCAAAGAGTTTTAGCAAACCGTGCAGCAATCAAAGCACCCTGCAGTTCTAGTCGTGGTATGGTTACAGGCTTGACCGGAGCAACACGAGCCTTGCCACCAACTAGTGAAAGCTTAACGTAGCCATCGGCATAAACGTAACGCCAATAAACTACACACGCGTAAGCTAATTCACTAGCGTCGCAAAAAACATGCAACTCGCGTTCCACCGGTGTATCAGACCTATCACCATACCAACGTTGTATTTTTGTATTGCTAGTTTTAACCAATTTGGAAATCCAAAGTAGCCAGTCAGCAGACAGGGCTGTAGGAAGGTCAGCATCCCAGTCTAAGCCTAATTTCCAAGTTGACTGAAACAAAATCCTTCCCTCAACTGTATAGGGAAGCAAGAAACCAAGTGGATCATATACTTGCATTAAATAAGACAACACTTTTCTTTTTGTGAGTGGCTGTTCAATTTTTAAATTACTCAGCCTAAAGCCAAAGACGTCACTTTGAGGATGCCAGGTCATACCTAGGGTCCGAATAAAAGGTTCAGGCCCTAGACCGACATCTGTCAACTGAGGAGCGCCGCGTAAGTCTTCACTAATGGATGATAATACGGAAGGACGATTAGACACCCAGCCTCTCATTTCGAATCCACCAGCTTTGTGAATGGCCACTATGTCAGCAGTAAGCTTAGATGCCTCCTCCTCAGAATCTACACTTCCGATATAGTCATCCATGTAATGATCTTTAATTATCTTTTCGACGGCTACTGGAAACTTACTTTCAAATTCAAGAGCATTTTTATTTTTTATATAAAGAGCCGTACAAGGGCTGCATGCGGCTCCAAAGATGACAGAAGTCATTCTCAGCTCTTTGATAAATAAATAAAAATAAAATAAAATAAAATAAAAATAAAATGTATTTATTTCAGGTAATTGTAACCCATATTGTGAACAATTAAATATCATTACATTATTAGATTTAACAGATAAAATTACAATAAAATTCATAAAAATTAAATTCGTCATAACAATGATAGTACATGTATTTCAAAAATGTCAAAAATTATAATGTCAAAAATTATAATAGTCTCTGCCTCCGACATTGTGGGGTGTGTCTTTCACAGCAATGTCGGATGTAGGGACAGTCAAATCTATTTGCAATCATAGTTAGGACGCTATTAGAGCTGGTCTGTACTCTGTGCACCATGGAGACTCCCCTTTTACGCATACTTGCGTGAAAGCAGTCGGTTTTCGCTGCTGCAAACATGTAGGATGCGCTACAGAAACGAGACAGCCCCAATACCGCCCTAAACGCGTTATTGAATTGGACTCGGAGTGAACTATATACAGCTTGCGAATATTTTGCCCACAAGCTGCACGTGTACAAGGAAGTGCAGTATGCACGGAAAAGAGAAATCTTTACAGCGGTGGAACATAGAGCAAATCGGCGCGCCAACATGTTGGCTCTCCTAGACAATGCCCGCCGTTCCCGCTCTATATCAGCATGGTCTTTGAGGTCGACAGTGAGCACATGTCCCAGATAAGTGAATTGATTCACTCTCTTTAAAGGAACACCGTTGAGACGAACAGGTGGTAAAGTCTGCGGACATTTGGCACCGGCATCCTCAAATACCATGTATTGGCTTTTCGTTACATTGTATTTAAGCCCATGAATACATGCATAATCCTCGCAAATCTTTAGTAATTTTCTTAAACCACAGACTGAGGCGCTCAGCAGGACCATATCATCGGCATAACTTAAACTTGATAGGAGAGTTAGGGTCATCCCGCCACAAAAAGCGCAGAGCATCACGATCTTGGTCCCTGATTCTGATCTGCGGGAACATTTCTTTAATATCCGCATTTAATGCAACGCAACCTTCTCTAAACCTGAATAAAATACCCAATAAAGGCTGAAGCAGATCAGGACCAGGGAGCAGCATCGAGTTTAAACTAACACCGAGAGTTTTGGCGGCAGCATCGTGTACAACACGTAATTTCTTTTTTTGTGGGTGTACAACACCAAAATGAGGCAAGTACCAATATAATTTATTGTTTTGAGAAGATGGACACTGTTTTCTAAGATGGTATGAATCGGTGCACTCTTCAGCGTAGCCCTTGTCGAGCATTCCCTGAATAAACATTTTGTAACCGGATGCGAATTGTTCATCCTTTTGCATGCGTCTCTCCAAAGAAAGGAAACGTGACAGAGCTTGCTGATAGCTGTCTGGTACGCTAATAATGTTATCGCGCCACAATAATCCTACCTCAAACCGACCTGAAGGCAAACGCTTTGAGGTACAATCTAAAATTTCTAAAGCACGTTTGTCTTGTGTGTTAACTTTAGTTTCGTGTTTGGTAATTCCTAAACTATCAAGTTTAAAATAATCATTAATAATAATGTCTAAAGCCGTTTGCTCGTTGTCAAAATTGTCAACTAGCGCGTGGTTGACAAACTCTAGTGGGCGTGTCCAACTATTCGATTGTCCGTGTAAAGACCAACCTAAAAGGCAGCGGGCAGCGACGGGTTGAGATTTCGAACCCACACGTATTTCTCTTGGAATAGTCAAGTGCCAATGTTCAGCACCAAGCAGTATTTTTGGTGTAGCACTGTCAAAACATAATATTTTTGACAAATCTGTCAAATGTGTAAATTTTTCTAGGTCTTGAAGACGAATGGTTTGTGATAGAAGTGACAAAGAATTAACAGTTTTGGCGTTTCGAATTTCATAACTAGTATTTTCGTAACGACCTTTTATTTCAAAATCGACGAGTTGAACTTCAGTACTAGCTGACATTCCACTCACACCTTCAAGGCACAATAAACGTGAAGGGCCCACTGCTCCAATAGAAGTTGCAAACTCGGAATCAATAAGTGTAGCAGTGGAGCCTTCATCGAGTAAAGCATACGTCATAACGCTTGCTTTGGGACCACTTACAGTCACTGGAATTACTCTCAAATAAACCTTTTGCATAGTCTCAGTAGTAATAAAATCGGTAGTATTTGAAATTGTTGCCTTAGCAATTTGCGAGTTGGACAGAGATGGTTGAGTAACAGGAATCACAAAGCTTTTTGATGGTGGAGGCTCACAACCATGCAGCAACGGGTGGTGAAAACGAAGGCAGCCATCAATACCGCACCGCTTAGCCTTACATGTCTTCCACCTGTGTGAACCGCCCTTAATACATCGATAGCAAAATTTATTTTCATACAACCACGACCACCTCTGTTCAGGAGAAAGTTTTATAAAATCAGAGCAATCTTTCAGATTATGAGTTTGTCTGCAATAAACACAAACCACTTTTGCAGCGGTCATATTGACTGATTGTTTCGTTGACACTGTATTGACATTGTCACGACGTAAACAAGAATTTTGTAAAAATAATTGATCAGAAATACCAAATTTATTGTATTTGTCCGTTTCTATACTTAAAAACTTAGACAGCAGCATTAACTTTGGTGTTTCTGAAGAAAAATTCGTGTATGCAAAATCAAGCCACTTACTACGCAAAAGAGGGGTTAACTTATTTAAAACACTATTGAATAACTCGGGGCTGTAAAGATATTCGGGTTGATTTAGTAATTTGACTACAGAAATACAGTTTTTAACTTTACAACCAAAATTGTTGATGTCTTTCAAATCTAGCGACAGTTTAGGTAACATACGTACCTCTGCTACTGCTCGCATCACGATCGCCTCCGGGCGCGCGAACGTTTGCTCTAATAAATGCATAACTTCATCTGGGGTTTCAGAAGTCAGGAGCAACATGGAAACGCTCTCCCGCGCTCGCCCGAGAAGAGCACGACTTAGGCGATTTAAATTTTCTAAATTAGAAAATAAATGTTTAGTTGAGTTATAATTCTTTTTGAATATTAACCATTCTAACGATCCGCCGCTAAAGGCAGTCAAATCAAGGTTCCCCTTGGGGTTTATAAGACACCGATTATCACAATGCTGCGTGCGAGGCGGATCAGCTACAAACTGATTATCATAATGCTGCGCGCGAGGCGGGTCAGATACAAACTTATTATCATAATGCTGCGCGCGAGGCGGGTTAGATACAAACTGATTATCATAATGTTGCGCGCGTGGCGGGTCAGATACAAACTGATTATCATAATGTTGCGCGCGTGGCGGGTCAGATACAAACTGATTATCATAATGCTGCGCGCAAGGCGGCTTATCAGGTACAAACTGATTATCACTATGGTGCGCCCGAGGCTGGACATTGGGTGCTGATTTAAAACCTTTAACTGCAAAATTAGATTGTACCTGTTCGGTCACCCAAGCTTCCGTCCGCGACGCAAATCTTACGGAATTACGACTTTGACCCGCATCCAAACTCGCCAACTCGGCTGCAAGCTCCAGCTCCTCGATTCGGCGACGCTCGTTTTCCAACTGTAACTCGCGCTTACGCCTTTCCTCCTCTTGCTGCAGCTTGCGCTCGAGCTGCTGACGCGCTAGTTTAGCTTCTGCAGTCGCTCGAAGGGCACGAACTGTAGCCGACGACTGCGAAGATCTGGAAGCTAAAGAAGATCTCGAAACTGTGGACTGTATCACTGGCTTCTGAAAATTTTGGAGATTCAAATTTTTCTCAGCAGGATTGGGTGCAGCGGATGCCTCGAAAAAAGCGGGGATCTGAACCCGACCGAGAGCATCTGCATTGGGCACACCTGCATCTCCAAAATTTTCGGCGGCCTCCGCACGAACTGACTTCGACCTGGTTATCATTTTTTAGGCTCGATTGACCAAAATAATACTGAAAGTAATAAAATTGAGAAAATTAGAAGTAAAAGACAGCTCGAGCGGTGACAACTGAAATTATATATTGACATTAAAAAAAAAGAACCAAAAAGAGTAAAAAATACAGACAAGAAGAAACATTGTGTAAATCCTCCTTTGTCGGTAACAAAAATAATTTGCAATTTGAGCATAATCAACTCTTCTTGTGATGTTATTCGGATTAAGACAGTATTTGTCTAGGTTTTTATTAACTAAAACATCCAAAATACTAAAGCAAATAAAAATAATGCGATTTACAGTTTTGTATGAAAAAACGTATGGCATTTATTTTGAAATTTGGTCAGTATTTTAGAATTTTTATTTAATAGAAACCTATACTAAATAATGTCTTAATCCGAATAACATCACAAGAAGAGTTAATTATGCTCAAATTGCAAATTATTTTGATATGGTAAGTTCACTGTTCGCCGGACTCTTAGGCTGAGTTGCATCATCTTAATATAACCTAAACTTTAACAGATACCAACTTATCTGACTCGCTAACAGCGTCGTTGTCGTCTATAGCGTAACCTAGGTAACAATATGTAATAACACTTGGTTCCAGTTTTGGCCACCGGCTCAGATAAGTTTGTGTTATGTACTGTTAAAGTTAAATTAAGATGATGCAACCGAGTCTTAATATTTCGAAGTACTTTCCATAACAATACTCGTAAAATGGCTATAGAAAGGTACATATATACAAAAATGTATTTAGTTCTGTCTGTTACCGTGAAATGCGACGGAGGGTGATGTAACTTTTACAATTATGCTAAGCGCTCTACGAACCCCACTTAAAGTAATGACGACCCGACAGGATCTAAATATATTTATGTTTATATATAAAACAACTCTGTTTTCATTCAGTAAAGTAACTGTTTGTTTCATTTGCTTTTATACAATGCGAAACGAAAATTACTTTTCTGTTTTTACAAAAAAGTTTGGACACCACTGGTTTTGTTTCGGTTAGAGAGTTTATAGGAAACTGCACCTTAATAGTTAGGTGTGTAGTGCTATTTTTCCAGTTGTGATTTTAACTACCGCAAGTTCACGATAAAATTCTGTTTCATTTAAAATTAAATACATGCAAAATTCCGCGTGAAATACCACTTCCCGCAAGAATTTTTTATGATTATTTTCTTAGCGGAAGCTTACTTCATAATAAATTAATAACTTGTATGCCAAGATTAATCCCGAACCATCCAGCGAGATTTTCATTATTTCAGGTAACATTTTAGGTTATAAACTAGCAAGTGCTAACCCGTTATCACAGGGCATGTAAATGATGCTTAAAAAAACAAAACTCGAAAGCTCGTACGTACATAAATTTACGCAAAGCTGAGACTTTTTAAAAAACTGTTAAAGCTGGCATTAACACTTTTTTTAAATAGAACCTTAATTTTTTAATAAAATCCTTTTCGAAATTCGAATAGCATTGGAATACACCATTGAGAATTTTTGATTGAATAGCCATCATTGAATGTTAATCGATCGATTTAAATGCTTTATTAATCGAGTTAATTGACGGATTGTCGATTATCTCGACTGCCAAGTTGATTATTCGTAGGTTATCAGTAATTCAATTAATCGGTCCGTGTGAGTTACTTTTTGAATTCCACGTTGAGTTTTTATGAAAATATTTGAGTTGAAAGTTGAATAAAATTGTATAATTACATAATATAATTATAATACAGGGTTATTCGTAAAACACCAAGAACCTCGCAGGAGTTAATTACTAACATTCTGTTATTCCTATTAAATAAAAAAAAAAAAAAAAAAAAAAAAACATCATAAACAACAACGTTTGTTTACGACTTTCCGAAAAACATTACAAAAACTATTTTTCAGTTTGTATGGAAAATCGGTTTTTTGTCTTTTTTAGTAAAAGTGGTAGAACAAACATTATTGTTTATGATGTTTGTTATCAACTCCTGCGAGGTTGTTAATGTTTTACAAATAACCCTGTATGTACATACATGACATGAGTGACTCGATAGCTCAGCGGTCAGAGCATTAGACCAAAGGTCACGGGTTCGATTCCCGTCCGAGAACATGATCTGGTGCGAGTCGTATTTTTTCTAGTATATTATTTAGTATATTATTATACATGACATATTTGCATTAGTATTTTTTTATTGGCATAGGTACGTGGCGGCCATATAATTAAGGACACCAGTCGATTTTCATACAAACGAGGTAACTTTGAAACCTTGGTTCTCCGCCAAGAATTGACCTAGCTGTGATCTGATGATGGCTATCTAGGGAGTGAATGGAGGAGATTCAGATCGCTATACACACCTAACTAATCTGATCAGCATTCTTAGAGATATAAGGATCAGAGTTTCCAGTTTCAGGATTTCCATACATTTTTACGCTAAATTCGCGGTTATTTTAAACATATCCTTATACCTCTTAGAATGTTGATCAGATCAGTTGGGTGTGTATGGCGATCTGAATCTCCTCCATTCACTTCTTAGATGTCCATCATCAGATCACAGCTAGGTCAATCCTTGGCGGAGAACCAAGGCTTCAAAGTTACCTCGTTTGTATGAAAATCGACTGGTGTCTTAAATTATATGGCCACCACTATATGTTTTTACGGGTCAGAGTAAAACACAGACCATATTATGACAAATTAGTAAATATACCTATGCTATGTTTTTTTAATATTTCTACGTTTTTGCCCTTACAAAGCACTAATACACATTGATTACTTTTCATGTACCTATACTTATATAACTGTAACGCCCATTACAGTTCATTAAAACACAGTCTATGATGTAGGTCACTTCGGTTTAGTTTTTTTCATCGACAACGGGTTAGTGCTTGGCCTTCACCTCACCTGATGTTAAGTGACGATAAGGCCGAAGGTGAAAGCGCACTACACCCGGAATCGTCACCACTGAGGAACTGGCTATCTTACCTCTGACTGACGTTATGGCGTCAGACTTAGGTAAGATGGTGGTAGCTAGCCAGGCGGACTTGAAATAAGCTACCACCAACCAAAACGTGTACAAAATGTACCCCCTCTTGGGAATAGAACCCGGGATCCCTGCGTCTTACACGGGTGGGCGAACCACTAGACCACAGAGGCGGTTATAATGTAGCCATAATCACGGTAATAATCTCCAAAATTGACAGGTGGGTTCAAGATCGTAGTTTTCGTCCGTTTTCATCGGAACACACTAGACACCTCTAATTCTTAAACGCATTCGTGACATCCTCTATGGTGTTTGCGATTCGATTTTACAAGCGATTATCGATAAAAAGCGCTAGTTGACTAAAATCTACCAGCAAGTCGCCTGCCAAGATGACCTGTATAAATACCACATTAGTGTGTAGAGTAAGTGCAATAATTCTATTCTGCCAAACATCACACCGATATACTTTCTTTAACCAATCATAATTCTGTTGTTAATATTATGAAATACTTAATAACTTCACGGATTTTATTGAAACGTTGATTTTAAAAATAAAGAAAATATAGAGCAAATTTCGATGAAGCGAGTTGGCACCTAAGCTCTACCGCAATGCAGTAATATTTCAAATCAGACGTCATTCTTATAGAACCACTCCAAATAAATTAAACAATACTCAAGAGCCAAACTTCCAAAGCTCATTCGCAGAAAACATTGCTATGAACAAAACTGGTCTCGAACAAACTTTCTGGAACATTCCAAATCCTTAACTGACTTTGACTAAATCAGTGCTAACCGTAAAATAGAAATTAAACTCTGGTGGCGACTCGAGGACTGGTCTTTATAAACACTGTATAGAGTAGCGTGGAAAAAGTTTAGACTGTGTAAATACACACAGCTTTGCAGTTCAGTCAATGGCAGGATAATTATTTGGCTGATTCACAAATCGTCCACCTGTCGACGCACTAAGGCCAACTTGGCGCTAGTGTAAATGTCCTGTCATTTTGTTGTTTGCTATAATATTTGCTATTAATTTATGGATGTTTGAAGCGAATTTTCGTAAATTTCAGTTTTTCTTCCAACACATTTTGGTTTCCTTTTTTTCCAATTTAATCTTTAATTCGTTTACTGTCCAACTTCCATAACCATAATTAATATTACTATTCAACTATTTTTAGATAATAATTTATAAAATAACCGGGAAATTAACCCATATGCATGTACAACAGGTAGCCATCTACAGCAGCACCACCAAGCGGGATATTTATTTTGACATCCCGCCATTTAGAATATTTTTACAATAACGTCGATCGGTATTGACTGTTACTAACTACACGGGAATATACGCCATCAAAACTGAGAAGAGCGCAAGGCATTTTTGGTACTTCGTCAAACTAGACTTTAAAGTTTAGAACTGAAACGTGTGACTGTTTCTTTACATTCGTTTCTAGATCTAGCTTCTACTTTGCAGGTATCTAAAAACATGGACGTAAATTAATTAATGGCTAAAAAGAAAGCTTTGATTTCAACAAACATCTTTAATTAATATGTATATTTACAGCCTACGGTCGGATCTGGGAAATATAGATATAATTGTGTTGCTTCATTTTTCAATAACGTAATTAATTTTTATAATATATTTGTGTTTGACGTTCTTACCGTCTCTGTGTCTCCATTTAATTGCAAAGCGACATAGAACGCTGTTAAGTCATCGTTGGCTGTGCTTGGATCACTTTGCATTCAAGCATTCACACCCATAACTTACTAAAAACTAAATGTAAATAACCATTGGAGGTAAGATAACCAGCTCCTCTGTGGTTGAGGGTTCTGGGTGTATTGCTTTTCTAGCTCTATCGTCACTGAACATCAGCAGGTCTATTCTGTAACTTTGACAGCTTTGGTGGAGAATCGTTCGTAATCATAATCATAATCATAATTCTTTATTTGCGTAAAACACGGTGAAAATGTTCTTTTTATACTACCTGCTCGTCAATAGCATATTATGTGTCATGCAAACCTTTCCTAAAGTAAGTCATTTTTCCCATGGGGAATAAAGTGACACCAAGAAGGATTTATTTGAATGTCGAACTGACCACTACAGAATAGACGACAAAAACATAAACTCTAACCCAACTATAAATGTACCAAACAATGTAACTTTGTCGTTGCACAACTGGTGTAATGTTTCTTACATAACTTTTAATTTTCAATAAATATTCTTAATTTTTCATATTTTATCATTCTAACTTTAAATAATTACTTAAGTACTTTCTTTATAACAGTCATTGGTTTCAATTGCCTCGCAGAAAGTATAAAAAGTAGAGTATGCATCGCGGGCTTAAATGTGTATTTGTCATGGGCGATCTTGAACACCTCGTACTCAGAATTCTAGCCTTAACTCCCTCGCTCCGCTCGGGAGTTAACCATAGAATCCCTCGTACTCGGGGTTCAATAATAGCGCCCGGGACACAATACACTACTTTAAGCCCTTATTGCATAATCTACTATACAATAATAATGTGCACATGTTTTGCCATTATAGAAGCATGCAAATTTTTAAGTAGTCAATTCTTGAAATCTAATAATTGCTTTATGTCATAAAAATTATGTTGATTCAGCCACTGATATAATTTAAATTTAAATACATTTAATGACAATTTTTTCGTTGGTGTTTTTTTGCAATTTATGACGCAAGAGAAAAAAAAATACGTCTCTCCGTAATTTTTTTTTTTTAATTTATACAAACCTTGTTCTCATAATAACAAAAACAAGAATCATCTAATTTGGTGCAGTCGTTCTGAAGTTATGTGCTTACATACATTTCGGCGATTCATGTTCAGCTGCTGCTGAAACTATTATTACGTGTTCTGTCGCTGAACAGTACATAACTCTTTCCACAAGTGCACAATTAGCCTTCATAAAGTATTTCAATCGATAGTTATTGAGGTCACTTGAAAATAGCTGAGCCTGCGTGTTCTAACTAAAGGCAACATAATTACAATACTTTGTCCCACTCACGAGAAACTAACGATTCAATGGAATCGACTGTTAGGTAAAAAGAGGTAGAGTCTAACGGAAAAAAACTGGTGGAAAACTAATGACAAAACCAATGTAAAATACATTAAATTGTTTTGGCTATGACTCGAAATATATAACAATACCGAAATTCTGCTGAAGGCTAAGTTGCTGATATTTTTTTAGATAAGTACTTTTAATAGTTACAGAGCTAGTGACAAAATACTGCAAGAGGTATCTCAAGGCCCATAATTCAATATGATATAGTGTTTAGGGTGTACGTGAGGCAACACCTACTACAAGGCTACGCAAGGCCAGATACACCTGTATCACACTAAATGATAGGCCTTGAGATACCTCTTGCAGTATTTTATGTCACTAGCTCTGTAACTATTCAAGTTTTTAATAAATACTACATGTCATTTTTCGCTACAGATTTTTTTACATAAATACACTAGGACCATAATTAATTAAGTGACAATTTGTCAATGTCATGACCTTTGGTTCACGTTGCAGTGTAGCCATGAGTAGTTTGTTCTATTTTCGCAAATTTTTTGACTCAATGGATATAAAAAAGTCATGAAAGGGCCCAGTTTTGCACAACCTTTTTTGCTGAAAACGGCACAATAGTTATATTTTAAGTTACGAGAATTAAGTATACTTAGGCTCGGTCGCATCATCTTGATTTAACTTTAACAGTACATGACATAAACTTATCGAAGCTGGTCTCCAAGTAACAATATGTAATAATTTAGTTCCAGTTTTTGCCACTGGCTCAGATAAGTTTGTGTCATGTTAAATTAAGATGATGCAACCAAGCCTTAGTGTTTAATTAATTTCAATAACGTTTTTCAGAAATTGCTAACGAGATGAGATATGAGCTTTTAGACGAAACGAGCGAAATTTTAATAATAAGCTAACTCAAAAAGAGCGCAATGCATGAACATTACTATTTTATGTTAGTTTAATATCATTATTATATTTATATTACATGAGAATAAAGTTGATTGTGTTAATCATAAAAATACAGTCAAAGCCCTCTACCACTGAGGTTATCATACCTGTTGGCAAAACACGCAACAATGTCAAATTATTGTTGTCGCAGACTAAAAGTGACCACTTTTCGCAAAAAAAACTCCATTAAACTAAACGACAGGCTATTCACAATTTCGTCTTTATTTAAGCACTATGTTTTTTTTACAATGGCGGCGCTAGTGTGCAGACTACGCGCTCTTAAGATATATCCTTACTAATATTATAAATGTCCGTTTGTTTGTTTGTTACGAATCACGTCTAAACTTCTGAACCGATCATCATGAAATTTTGCATACACGTTGTCAGAGGTACAGAGAAGGACATAGGTTACTTTTCATCCCGAAAAAAAAACTGTTCCCAAGGGATAGCAAAAAACTTTACATGCAGACGAAGTCGCGGGCGGTTGCTAGTTCCAAAATAAAATTCATTCCATCGTCTACTGTCTCGTCTTGTTGGCGGCACATTTTTCAATTCATAGCGCGAAAATTTGTATCGCACGAATGGGGCAAGTTGCCACTTAAAGCCAAAATTCCGCCAGTCGGGTATCCAAACTTTTGCAATAAAAGTGTCTGGGATGCGCCTCTCTGAGAGCGGAATTTAAAAAAAGTCACTTTTTAGTTTTTGAAAGTTGCACACAGTCAAAATGAGCGAAAAGAGATATTACGGAAAGCAACGTTAAATCGGTTTAAATAAAACAACAAAACCTCCTTCTAAAACGTTTAAAAACTAACAAAACGCTTAAAAAATAAACAGCTCTAAAAAGAAATAAATAATATTCATATCTCCATAGTTTCTAATACGTCTGATATGAATTGAATTAATCAGATGTATGTATATTGTATTCTGCTAACTGCGCTCGAAAGAAGTAGCAAAATAATCTATAAGTGGCGGCGACGTGTTTGCTGTAGACTGTAGTGTAAACTCAATAAATCAAAATTAAAAGTATCGCTACATCTTACCGCCTGGCCACGCGAAGGGGCAACTAATGAATTTATCATAGTATACACGACGGCACCTCAGTCTATACATGTCGACCTTGAGACCACTTTTATACCCTACGTAATAAAAGCTGTTTTCGCAGCTTAAATGTATATAACCTGACGTGCTGGCGTGTACCTACCTACTGTGAATGTGAACTGTGAATTAACCGCTGAGCGGTACGCGAGGGCCTAATGGAGAGTGAATTCGATAGCATTCGATGGCCAGGTTGTTAAGCAGCATACTCACTTGGAGGGGTAACACGTAATGTATCTGATAGCAAGTGAGTACGTAGCAGGCTCGCTCGCTCGCACAGCACAGCCGTTCTGTGCTCGCACAGCACAGAACCGCCTTGAATTTTACTGCCCGCTGATACTGGCACCACACGCTAAACATTCCCGCAGCGAGCGATGCCCCTGCGGTCCCTACTTTGAACGATGGCAGCCATTTGTTCAGCTCAACCAATTGTCTCACATATTGGAGTAATTTGCATTACCGCCATATTGCTCACAATCGATGCAATTTAACGAAGACGTGTTTGCAATGAGTTGTGATGGGCATTTGTTTTACTTACGCGGAGCTTTTGGTTCTTAAGCTAAACTTAAGTTACAGATAAGTTACAATTATTTTACTTTACATATAATTTCACAGAAACTTAGTCAGTTTTTAATTAAACCAGAAGGGAATAGCAGTTGTCGCAGGTAAGATAGCCAATTCCTCAGTGGTTGAGGATTCCGAGTGCAGTGCGCTTCCACCTTCGGCCTTATCGTCATTTAACATATGCCCCCGTAGCATGACCAACGAAACACGATATATCGCGTGGTATAGCGTTTTATCGACACTCATCTATCAAAATCCACACTGTCTTTCGACAGTTAAATGTGATAAATCGCTATATCATAACGCGTCTCGTTGGTGGTCGACATCAGCCATTTTAATGTCCCCACTGCTGGGGCACAGGCCTTCCTTATGGGTGGATAAGGAGGATGGGACATAACCATCCACGCAGGCCCAATGCGGATAGGTGGGTGTTAATGACTGCAAATGCAGCCGGGACCAACGGCTTAACGTAGCACGGAGGAACTCGAGATAATAAATTCTGTGAGAGAGTGAGGAGCTCAGTGACGCAGTGATTTAGCGCCTGGCCCAGCGATTGCGGAGGTTAAGCAACTTTCGCAAGGGTCGGTTATGGGATGGGCGACGACAAGTAGTAAATAAGAAAAAATAATTTTCGTAGTAAACTACCTGCTCAGTTTTTAACACAGATCGATCATATAGAGACAAAAAATGTAGTTATAAAAAAAACGTAGTTTAATAACAACTAATTTTTGTACATTAATCATAGATCCGAATAAACAGCAAAGATAAAAACTGGCAAAGTGCGAATCGGACTTGCGCACGAAGGGTTCCGTAAAAATCACGATTGTTGTATGGGAGCCCCCCTAAAATACTTTTTATTTTAATTGAATTATTTATTTTTAAAGTGAATATAACTAAATACTCTGTGACTATTTCAAGCTTTCACCTGTTGCCGTTATCAATATCGAGCAAAAACGAGCATAAAAAGTCACGTTTGTTGTATGGAAGCTCCCATTAATATTTATTTTTGTTGAGGCAGGATCTCTTCGCCATGTATTCAGCGAAAAGGGAAGTACTTCCGCCAAGCTAAGTCTTTGCTCGGGGACCGCGGTCCAACGGTTTGATGTTGGAATTTGTATTTATGTGAAGTGCTTAGAAAACTTCGATATCGTGAGTCAGGTTTTCATAAATTTTTGCCTTGATGTTAGCTTGACGTAGTGCGACGTCACGTCTGCGTAATGTTTACATATTGTACTTTTCGCTGATCCTGCATTTCTTCGTCATTCGTCGATTGCTTATGTAGCGGTATGATCGCGCCGGTACAATTTAATTCTGTTTTTTGAAAATTTCAACTGTCTAACTATCACGGTTCATGAGACGCGGCCTGGTGACAGACGGACGGTCGGACAGTGGAGTCTTAGTAATAGGTGGTAATAGGTCCCGTTTTACCCTTTGGGTACGGAACCCTAAAAAGCACTATTTCTAACCAAACACAATAGTTTCGCTATCCACTAAACCACTTCAACCGGATTACTAATATCATAGCACAGTTGTGATATATTGAAATATTTGGCGGGAAATTCTTACCATGCTATTTCCTCTATCACGTTTCACCATTTCAATATTAGGAATGTTCCAGATAAACGGGAAAATACGGGCCGATATTATTGTACGTAATAAAAAAAATAGTTTGACAGAGATAAGGTAATAATATTATTGCGTAAATTCATTACATTATTATCACCATAAAACATATTTTATTATCATGTTTGATGCTCCTTTTTAACCCTTCAACGCCCAGAAAATGAGACACAATAATATTCCATTGTTATCTGCCCCCTGATTATGTAACTTTGTTGCAATCAACTCTGACAGAAGTTGCAGTTACATTGCTGCTTTAATAAGAACCAATGTGACAACTATCTTACTTAAAGCAGCACTGTAACTGCGGTTCAATGGATTTCAATCGAGAATTGTTAGCAACAGAGTTACATAATAGAGAGCCGTATGCGTCCGCTCGGGCGTTGAGGAATTAAGTTCAAACTATTACTGATTTATAAAATGACGTAAAGAACTGTGACACTTAAATAAAAGAGCTATGTTTCACTTCGTACTTCGTATATGTACCAGTATATCCTATATATATAAAAGGGAAAATCACTCACTCACTGATCACGAAATCTCAGAAACTGCAAGTGCTAGGAGTCTCAAATTTTGCATGGGGGCTCCTTTTAAGGCGTAGGTGCTCACTAAGACGGGATTTTGCGAAATTCAACCCCTAAAGGGGTGAAACAGGGTGGTAAAGTTTTTATGGGAGAACGCGATTCCTTGGCCCGATTGACTTGGAATTTGGCATAGACATTCTTTCGCAAAATTAATTGAACACGTGTTTCGTATTTTTTAAATATTTATTACCTAACAGGGTTAAAAAGTGATAAAAAGCTACTTTTGCTGTGATTGACTTCGACGTCGGAATTGAAACTTTTTTGTGCATTTGATTGATTAAATAAGAAAAATAAATATCATTTGTCATATCAACGTAGTATTACTTTCTCTTTGGTCATTTCCCCTGAGAGTAGGTGGTAGAATGCATTATCGCCATAGGCATTGAATAGTACCTATGGCGTTATGTTGACAGTGCTGTCATTTTTCCTTATTGCGTTGTAATAACGTGCAAAATTATTCCCTCTAATTATCAGTTTAATTTTAAAAGAATACAATATTTGGTCAAGTCGCCTATGCTATGACAATTAATAAAGCACAGGGACAAAGTTTAGGAGCGGCTGGTGTAGATCTGCGCAGTGATTGTTTCTCCCATGGCCAGCTCTAATGTAGCCTGCTCGAAAGTCAGCTCGCCGAATAGCCTTTTTATTTTGCAACCGGATAACATGACAAGAAATGTGGTAGGTATACAACATGTTACAAAAATACCCTTAGATTTTCGATTTGAATTTTTGTATGAAACAGCTGATTTTTATTTCGCGATTTCAGAGTTGGTCCCAAAGTAAAAGTTGTTCAGTTTGATGGTCCCTATATACCGTATTCGGCATTAAGGGTATTTTTGTAACATGTTGTATATTATAGAGAGGTGTTGGATGATCGAGATTGATAATCCTGATAAATCACAACATATTTTTATTTAGAACTAACTCTGCACCCGGCATGCGTATTGCAATGCTCCGTTTTTTAGCCAGGGACTTTCTCGGTCGTAAGCAGAACAACTCACCAAAGTTTCATCATAATCGGATCAATGGTTTAGGAGTCCCGTCGTCTGTACACTTAGTTCTTTTAAACTATGCATAAAAAACCGCATCAAAATCGGTCCATAAGTTTGGGAGCTAGGTTGTCTCAGACAGACAGACACACACAAGTCAAACTTATAACACCACTTGCGTATGTTGTGTACGTCGTATATATATACATATAGTGGTGGCCACATAATTAAGGACACAAGTCGATTTTCATACAAACGAGGTAATTTTGGTCAATCCCTGGCGGAGAAGCAATGCTTAAAAGTTACTTCGTTTGTAAGAAAATCGACGGGCGTCCTTAATTTTGTGGCCACCACTATTTATAGTTATCCTGTAGTATAGTCTAATAGCTTCACACTCACCACATTAGTAACTACATTGTACCCGTGCGAAGCCGGGGCGGGCCACTAGTACTAAATAATATACTAGAAAAAATAGGACTCGCACCAGATCATGTTCTCGGACGGGAATCGAACCCGCGACCTTTGGATATCCGGTCCAATGCTCTGACTGCTGAGCTACCGAGTCACTAGTGAGAACATGATCTGGTGCGAGTCCTATTTTTTCTAGTATATTATTTAGTATTATATAAAAATAGCATTGTGAATGCTTAAATCTCAAAATTTCAATTTCAAATAGTTATATAGCTTTCTCATCTTAATCAACTGTTTAAAAATATCTGGAAAGGTATTCAGTTGATGTCGAGGTAATTCCTTGTACAATGGTGAAATGGCGCTGGCTTGCAGCGTAAGAGTTGATATACTAGGAGAAATTCGACGTTCCCACTAGTGACTCGGTAGCTCAGCGGTCAGAGCATTGGACCGGATATCCAAAGGTCGCGGGTTCGATTCCCGTCCGAGAACATGATCTGGTGCGAGTCGTATTTTTTCTAGTATATTATTTGGTATTTCCATGGCGCTCAAAAGGTTAAATGTTTTTGTAACTATATGACCTAAATATATATAACCCAATGCCCTTAAAACCTCACATATGAGACAAATACCTAAAATATGAAACTTGCTTTATAAATGTTTTATGAAATGAAGCCTGCGTGACTCCAACCATTACTTACTTTTAGAACTAAAAATAAGCACCACCTAAGTTACAGGTTAAGCTCCACTTGATTCAAGTAATCACACGATATTAGAGTTAAGTTATACTAGTTAAGTTTGACCTTAGTAGTTCTTACATGAGTATTTTAGGGTTCGTTGTTTTTTTTATAATCTATCTATAGTCATATTTAATAATAATAATAAATACTTGGACAATTTCACACAGCGCCATCTAGCCCCAAACTTAGCAAAGCTTGTATGGGTGCTAGACAACTGATATACTACTTTAATACTTTTTAAATATATACTTTATATACGCAGTAACACCCAGACCCGTGACAGAAATTAAAATTCATTATTACAATTTCTGCCCGGCCGGGAATCGAACCCGGGACCTCTGGCGTGATAGACCGGCATGTTGAACACTGCACCATTTAGAGAGATGACCTGAGTGGGGCAGTGGTCAACATGTCGGTTCTTCTGTGATGGGTCTGGGTGTTACTATGCATCTACCACCGAAAAGCGTAATGAAATTTTCCATAGAGAATAACTCTATCGAGTACTTTTACGCGCGTTTTTTTTCTCGATAATGTTTGTGCTAAGGGTACTGTTATCCCCATTTAATTTTAGATTAACTTAAAATGGGTGTATTGTATTTTATTAACCGACTTCAAAAAAAAAGGAGGTTATCAAGTCGACGATATTTTTTTTATGTATGTTTTATAGTTATATTAGTTGTCCAAATATTCTATCACAAATCAAAAGAAATCCCGAAAAAAGATTACAGTTCCCACTGCACACGTTCACCTGGATTGAATACGATTGTATAAAACACTTTCTTTTAAATTCTAAAGTTCTTTTCAAAATTAAATGAAATCGTAGAACATTTTACCAATTAAGGGGCTGTCATGAGCCAACTAGCGCCGCCAGTCGATTTTATTTTATTTATTCTAAATAAGCCCAATTTCTAAAAAAGGAATCAGTCAAGGTCTTGTGAATGACGTCTAATTTTTATTGAATAATGTTACAACATTACAAAATGCGTGCAATAGTTTAAAAACGAGATTGAACCAACAGTGGCCACTTTTAACAAAATCGCGTTTTAAACTGTTTGAATGCCTTTTCAAACTGTGTAAAGATAATCAATAAATATTAGACGTTAATAACGTACAAGACCTTGACTGATTCCTTTTTTAAGAAATTGGGCTTATTTTGAATAAATAAAATAATATAGACTGGCGGCGCTAGTTGGCTCATGTCAGCCCCTTAACAAGAAAAAAAGTCATCCTTTTGACAACTTTTTACTTTAGTATGTCTTCGTTCTTATCGCAGAAAGCCTATAAAATTCTATTCTACAGCGAATATCTTCTACAAGAATAGAGAATACTTCCTTAGAAAGCAAACTTCAATAAATATCATCAATCAATATTCGACCTTAAGCGCTTATTACAAGGTTACGATTCATTTGACTATGAATACATTTAGGTGAATTGAGGAAAGGTAAAAATATTTGTTTAGGCAGATTTTCGACTCTCTTTCGTTGTAATAAGGTTGAATAAGAAAAACAGAACTAATAGTGAAGTATCATGTTCTAGAGATTTACTGCTGTCCCGTTTGCGAGTATTGTGTTCATTTTGAACGTATGAAATATGGGGATTCTTGTTTCATCATAACTTTGCATTATTTATAGAAAACAATTTTATTAATAGAATTTAAGAATAACAGTTATGTTTTCCACAGAATATTAATAATAGTGCACTTTACTTAGATATCCCCGCGTACTATTTCACGCATATTTCAATGAATACAGATACTTATCTGCTATTTAAATACTTTATCAATTACCAGTATCAATTCTTATGATGATGCCTTAACATGGGTAGCCTAAGTATGTCATGCACTCTTTAATCATTTCTGCGGTGGTATCGTGTGTGGCGGGTCGTTACGTTCCCTTAAATATGGTTGAGCGAAGCGATGGCTGGTTCATGTGTCATGCTCGTGAACGGGTGCTGCCAGTGGGAATGGGTCTGCTTCTGCCTACTTGTCTTAACGTTTATTGAATTGTATGAATTGATATATATATACATATATTTTTTTTTGTAATCGCCTAGGCTGAACCTTAAATTTTGAATTAAGCTTGACATCTATAAATTGATTCAGTAGAAATGAGTTAATTAAATAATGTTATTTATTTATGAATCTATGTTAATGGTAACATGTATGAATGTAATGTCTGGAAACGATATACATATTTGTAAATATCGTTCCTTCTGAATGTAATGTCTGGAAACGATATACATATTTGTAAATATCGTTCCTTCTAATAAAGCTGATAAGATTTTTGCGCCCATTTTTCTTGTCAGCTAAAAGACGTTATAATGGGTGGTAGGATAAAAGAATTGACGATTTAAAAATGCTTGTTATGTGAGCTTATTTGAATAAAGAATTTTTCAATTTCAATTTCAATATGAATTGGGGAATTCAACAGATTTATTTATCATAAAATATGTTGTTTTTAGAGTGTATCTCAAAAGGAAAAAACGAAACCCTTATTAAACGAACCACTTTGATGTCCGTCTGTCTGTTCTCTGTCAAGACCCTTTATTTCGGGAACGCGTCGAGGTATCGAGTTGAAATTAAACCATATACTCAAGTTTACAGTCTCTTGAAACTGTAATAAAACCAAACTTCAAAAAGTTAACGTAAAAAAGATACGGCCCTATATACCGCAAAAAAAGCATATTTCAACAATCAAAATTTATAGGGTACTTCCCGATTTCCCAGAACTATGAAATTTGGCAAGTATATCGTCTTATACTACAAGTACAGAGAAAAGTATACATTTGTAATTAATAAGTCATAAAAAATAAAGTCTTCAGCGCGTCAAACTCGCGCACTTATCAGGTATTTTTTCTTTTAAATTCCCTATTACAAACTTAATCTTGCGGTCAAACGCGTACCACAGATAAGCTGTTTTGTAAGGAATCCTAAATGTGCGAAATCCGACACGCACATGGTTTTTTATAACATATTATAGTAAGCAATTTAACACTTTTGTTTCATCGGTCTTCTGTCCCACTTAGCATAATTTACCGCTGCAAAGTTTTTGTCCCAAGTACATGATTCGCTATTCATTTCCCATCCCTACTAAAGTAGTCTTGAGATGAAGAGCCTATTGATTTTCACTCGCTTTCCCAATTTTATTAGACTGGAGGGTTTTGATACAATAGCTCTATATTGGCGATCCGTTAGTGGGAAGAGGCACTCTTCGCGTTCGAGCACCCTCGGTTTTATTTTAAACCAATTTTGGCGGGAAAGTTTGAAAAGGGAATTTTTTTCCCCCGCACTTTTTGAAAAAGAATAGACAAGCAATACGAAGCAGGTTTTAATTCCATTGAGAGGTGAAATGGGAATTTGTTTTTAAACATACACGGCCTTACCACAAAAGATTTTAAAACACAGTTTAAATGTGACGCTGTCTCTTAGAAACAATGTTGTCAAAAAGTGACAGCATCACATTTAAACAGTGTCTAAGTTAAACACTTGTTAAACAGTGTTTTGTGGCAAGGCCGTCAGTTTTCTTTAACACTAATATGTGTTCCGAATTTTATCGCAATAAATGTTTATTTTCTTAATTTCCATAAAGTTGCAGATTTTATTTCCGGTTTGTAAGAAGGAAAATTTTCTACTTATTATTTTTTTATTTTTTTGAGAAATACAAATAGTGTATTACAAACTTTTGTAAAAAGAGATGGTAATTTTAAGTGTCAAAGGTATGCATAATTGCAATTAAAGTCTTTAAAAATTCTTAAAAAGAAATCTACAAACAAACAATAAATTGTAAATAAATTAACAAACATCAAACGAACTTATTTCACTTGGAGAGGAAACTTGCACAACCGTAAGGGTTAACTCAAACGATACGGAAAATCGTTTGGTCTCGATTGAGCCTAATCCTTGTGGAAATCACGATAAGAGGGAAAAGGCAGCTTCAAGGATTTCCCTAAAATCTTAACCAAAACTCAAACTTAAAAATTTCAATGTTATAAGACAAAATAATCCCCTATTCAAATTATTCGTTACTAACATCGTTTAAACGATATCTAACCATATAAACGATGTATTTAGGGTACCGTACCTCAATATGAAAAAACGGAACCCTTATAGGATCACTTTGTTGTCCGTCTGTTCGTCTGTCTGTCAAGACCTTTTATCTCGGAAACGCGTGGAGGTATCGAGTTGAAATCTGTTGAGTACTTTGTACGGAACCCTCGGTGGGCGAGTCCGACTCGCACATGTCCAGTTTTTTTTTATATTTAATGCGCTTACTCAGCCACATTCAAAGTAAAGTCTGGTTGTTAGTGGTAAGTATCATTGTAATTGCAAATACCAGAAAAAAGTCGACTCACCCGTAGCACCTCAGACGGGACTCAAACCCGCACCCTTGGAATTCCGGCCCAATGCACTGACCAATTGTGCTACCGAGTCGCCAGTGAGAGCGGCGAAATTTTCTAGTAGTTAGTTTTTTACTTCTTTGCTGCAAACCAGCGTAATTTCATCAATGTGAAGAATTACCTTCGCATTCGAAAGAAACATCTTTCAAGATGTTTTGATGATCGATAAAGATGAAATAGCTATATAATTATTAAATCGAGATTTTTCGCATTCACAATGCTATTTTTATATTAAGATAAATAATATATCAGAAAAATAATATATATGAGGTGCTTGGTGTGAGTCGATTTTTTCTAGTAATTTTTCTAAAATATTATTCATTCAATATACTTATTTCATGATATTATAACTACATCTAAAGGATTCATAAAATAGTGAATCACTAAAAATAGAACTAGCTTTCGCCCACGACTTCACCCGTGTGGAAATCCACTTCCCGTGAGAATTTCCATTGTATTTTCTTAGGATGTCTACGTAATAATAACTACATATTTATATTTATGTCAAATCTCAGCTTGATCATATACAACATGTTTCAAAAATACCCCTAATGCCGAATATGGTATATAGGGACCATCAAACTGAACAACTTTTACTATGGGACCAACTCTAAAATCGCCAAAAATAAAATCAGCTGTTTCTTTTTCGCGATTTCAGAGTTGGTCCCTTAGTAAAAGTTGATCAGTTTGATGGTCCCTATATACCATATACAGCATTAGGGGTATTTTTGTAACACGTTGTATTCTCGTAAATACATACGTCACCATTATCGTAAATAAAGAAATAAATCACCAAGTCTGCGATATAATAGTTAAGAGTATAACATCAAATACGGCAGTTATTTTCCTACCTTATTATAAAAAAAAATGCAAGATCCCTTACGGGACTAAAACTCCAAATGGATTGTAATCCTGCAGGACCCGATATTCCCGGATCTGATAATTTGAACCCAGAAAGGTCGCCCAGGATAAAATACGAATTACGCTCCAAACCACCACAGTATACATTAGAAACAGTATTTCCACCCGTGCCGATATAGTAGTCTTATAAAACACTAGATTAGAGGTGAATTGGGCTTATAAACAAATGAAGCGATAAATATAATTCCACAAACAATTAAACAATCAACAAAAACTAAAAATGCTACCCGACCCCGAGCCGTGCGTAGCGGCAACAGACGTTGTAATGTATGAAATGCTATGTTATATGTCACACCGAACGCGGGACTGATGCGCAGCAGCCGCGCGACACTCGCGGCATTCGGTGTGACATATACTGTCATAGATATACGTGTCAAAGCAACGCTACGCGCTGTGCTGCATCCAATTTGCTTTGGGCCTTAAGCTCGCTATCAACTGTTTATATGAAGACGGAATTCCTTGTACTAATTTATACTGTGGTACCACACACTCGCATTTTAATAAAGAACACTCGACTGGAATAATTCTAATATTACGCAATCGATGTGGATTTACGAGATATGAATAGATTTGGTAAAAAATGGAACTCGCATCAGTCCTGTTTGTAAATTGAATTCTTTTCGGGATTCAACTTTTTTGCACAGTCACTTTTTTATTATAATCAAACTCCGTAAATCTCTGTAAAGGTTATTACAAACAGGTAGGTACTTTGAAAGTCAAAAACCTACGGCATAGATTAAATTAATAGCTACAGTTACATGCATTGTAGCACCACATGTATTTGAATTTTTAACATTCAAACTATCTTTTTTTTAAATCGCAATGTGCATTTTGATGTTTGTTATTTTGAAAACGCAATTTTAGCTGCAAATAATTACAAAATAATTTTTGATGTTCTAAATTTACCCACTTCACAATCGAATGTAGAATACTGGGAGAATTTGTTGCAATAAATATGAAGTTTTAATGCTTAAAAGGAGACTGACCAATTGCTACTGTAAAATGATATTTGAAAGTTTTTTTTTTTGTTTGATTATTGAAAGTAGACAAAAAAACCACTCGGAACAAATACGTGACATCCAATAAGAAAAGTATTTTTTTTAATTCCAAGTGAAGTGTAATTCTCTGCGGACAAAGTCGTGGGCGAAAGCTAGTCGCCTTATTCAATATCTTTGAACATCATTACACATATTGAGCAACATGTGTAATGATAAATGTAAAAGTGGCCACTTTTAGCACTTTTGCGAACTACTACTACAACGAACAAAATTTTAGGTTATTGTTTATAAATAAACTATAGAACCTTAGCTTCAATCTGTACATGTGAATTTTCGATACATAATGTACTTGGCGAGCAATAAATTTAATTAAAATGAGGGCGCCACTTGAGGTATATAGGAGCTTTAACTGATTCACCAATTTAATAAATATTTAATCCAGGGCTTCCCAAGTTTTTAAGTTCTGTTTAGTTGGATTAATAATATTAGGACCTTTAAATTACTTAATTTAATAAACTACAATAACGTTAAGCTTGTGGGCCTCTAAATACCTCTACTTCATTTAATTTGACTAAACAAAAATTTAATAATAAATATTAAAATTGGCGAGATGTATCTGTGACAACCCTACACAGTCCTATTTCCAAAAGGGTTTATGAATAATATGAATCCACTTTGCATTGCGACTGGCGGGTTTGAAAAGTAATCTGTCAATTGGACTTGGCTGCGGCTGATTCAGGTAAATTAGGGACATCCCTTGTTTTTTGTTCACTAACTTATTTTGTTATTAAATTTATATCTGATTCACATTATTTCAGTAATCATCCCAAGCTAGCGCTAGAAACCAGAGCTGGAACAATGTGAACTGGCACTGAAATGTACTGTTATGACGAAGCCTCTATCTCTTTTAAATAAATAAAAGATTTGAATAACTTTTCTTATTTATTTTACGCATAGGCATTGATACAATTTGTAGCCAGAAGGGCACAGCCTAGCTTTCCCTAGACAAAAGCTAGAGAACTGTCGTCCGCATTTGAAATTCTTTTTATCTTTAGTCTGTAACCAAAGAGATACAGAACTCAAATAGTTTGCATATGAGGCTAGGGCCTCACAGTACCTATTCCAAAAAGATCTAATCTAATAGATTGAACTGGAGTAATTTGAATCAGACATTATACTAAATAAAATCCTATACTAGTGGCTCAGTGAGCTGTAGACCACGCTCAAATTGTATGTTGTTTAAAAATTAATCTAGTAGATGGCGCTACCAGGTGGTAGAAAAATATAGACGATTCAAAAGCGCTTAATTACTAAGTTTATTTGAATAAAGCAATTTTTTACTTTTCCTTTTACTTACTGGATGACACTGCTTTTGAAAGCAGTACTGTGTGCTGTTTGGCAGATTAGGTGTTCTTTAAAATATATCTATTCGAAGCTAAATGGTGCTTTTAATTTTGATCATTTTTCGAATAGGTGATTTTTTTCGCATATCTTTGAAAAACTGAATACTCAAAAAAATTTTTTTGTCGAGTCTGTTTTTCACGCTCACAAAACTTCACGAGAATCGGTTAAAAATGCGACCTGTAGAGGAGAACAGACAGACATACGAAAGCATTTTTGCCCAAGCTGAAGCAGAGACGCTTCGCGCTCGTTCAGTCAATAATAACTTGTTGTTGCGTATACAGACAGAGCTATAACATACTAAATACTTGTTTATACTTATGCCTTACACCGGAACCAGTACCTTCAAGTACCAAGAACATCTATCGAGAAAAAAAACACACGTAAAAGTACTCGATAGAGAGATTTTCTTTGGGAAATCTCATTTCGCCTTTCGACGGTAGATGGCGCTGTACAAATTTCCCATACAAAGTTACTCTATCGAATGTTTTTACGCGCATTATTTTTTGCGATAGATGTTCGTGCTAAATGTACAGAACCAGCACGACCACTTTATTTAGTGAAAGATCACAACACCAAAAGATTTATTCACTTCTCAATTTTCTCTCAAAACGTGGTTAAGTGTGTTTCCAATAGAATAGAGAAACAACCTTAGGTAAAGTTAGAGGTTACGCCATCGTTTCGAAAAAACTCTACAACGAAAAACCTACAAAAAAACTGATTGTGAAACTCATCAAGGATAGTTTTTCCAACTTGTTTTGTATCACAGAGTCGTCAATTTGAAAAATTACAACATTAGTATGAATCATATGTACAAACTTTTCAATCGACTGCCAAATTGATGTGTATGCGATGTGACACATCCCATCCTCGTCGCCAGTGTTTATTAATTATTGTAATGGAAAATGACGTCACTTTAAATGCCGACCTCATTTTTCAAATTTTGACGACTCTGTATGAAATGTACAGGGAGAAAAAAGCAGCCCTTGACGAGTTTCTTGCCGGTTCTTCTCGTTACAAGGTCTCCCGCTTAGGGTTTGCGAACCGATGGCGTAGCTTCTTTGACATTCACAAGTGCTTGTAACAGCCTAGACTGAATAAATGAGTTTTGAATTTTGAATTTTGAGTGAGACGTTTCTTAGTAAAACAACCGAGTGTCACCGTAGCTGGTTTATTACTGACTTGCATAGACAATACAATCAGCGGTAGTGTCGCAACGCTGTGTCATATACACAAATACTAAGAACTACACGGATATTATTTATTTAGGTAGCAAAAGGAAAATATTTTTCCACATTTCCCTCAGTGTTTCTGTAACACGTCTCGTGATATTGGCTACGGTTTACGCTCTATCAATCATAGTCGGGTGATATCAGCCGCCTGATAACTCTTGGGCTACGTTATTACAGTTTATTGTTACTTGGAAGATAGTGAAGTTGAAGGAAGAGTTAGAAATGCAGACGGAAATAAAAAATAGAATTAAAACTCGCATCGAAATAATAACAAAAAGATAGTAAATAACCCACGTATTGCTTAGATGTGTATTGTCACCTTTACAACAATACAAAATGAAATGAACACAATGTTTTAAAACGTTTATTAATAAGTGGGTGAAAGCACGTAAAAGTTTGGAAGCTGTAATAATTAAGCGGAATAAAACTTCACCGAGTCCAATTAAAAGTAAATAATGAAGACATTTTCCCAAGCTATAGGCCTACATTTCAGAGAAAAAGTGTACTTCTTTATTATGAGAGCTCTATTTTTGTTCCCCGATCAATATTATGAATTTGCGCCTTTTGTAACGTATTTCACTCTTTTCATTAGGAAAAAGTAAAAGAACCTAACCACAGAATTAAGCTCTTGAATTTATCATGGTTAACATTATGTTGGTAATGTTAACCATAATAATTCATTTTTAATTTTTAATAAAAGCAATTACCTTTTACTCACATCACAATGCCAGTATAAACAACCTTGTTCAGAATAACAGCTGTCATAGACGCGTGCAGACAACCGTAGCAACGATTGTGTCGCACAAAAAACGCTCGAGGAGAAAATCTCCGGCGAAAATGGAGACATGTGCGCGAATGGACGCTTTTTCACTTGTATTCCGTGGCTTTGCAGACAAGCGACTTGGAATGGTATTTTTTTTATGAAAGAAAAAAAATATATTTCATATTATGAAAAAAAAAGATTTCCTGCTAATCAAAATGATTATTAGAGTACAAAATAAAGTTAAATACACCGATAACGAGTTTTGTTCTACTTTCATTTTAATTGATGAATGCCTCACTTCACATTTATCGATTTCTCCAAAAACCTTTTTTCATTTAATTACAAATCCCAATTTCGTAATTACAGTAGACTAGAGGTAGAGCCCATGTTAGTAAATAGATACAAATCACTCGTCAGATCACTTAAAAGCACGACACGTCTACACCACCCATCTTCGCAAAAAAGCGAGCGTTCTCTTTGCCACAACACAAGCAGTCATTTGTTTCGTTCGAAATTTCTCGTAAGGGAAGAATTCTTATTTTAAAATATATTACTTACAACTAACTAGTCTGTTGTCTGTCTGTCTGTGTCGTGGTTGTTGAAAGTTTTGTTTCTTTTTGAAAGTATTTTATTTGTGAATGTATAAGGTGCGTGATCTCGATGGCCCAGTGATTGCGGAGGTTAAGCAACTTTCGCAAGGTAACCCTTGCGAAAGTTGCTTAACCTCCGCAATTTATGACTAACGTCATGGGATGGGTGATCAAAAATTTACTATCTCGACCTCCTCCGTGCTTCGAAAGGCACGTTAGGCCGTTTGTCCTGGCTGCATGTGCAGTCGTTAACAACCACCAATCCGCATTGGGCCCGCGTGGGTTATGGCCCATCCTTCTTATCCACGCATAAGGAAGGCCTGTGCCCCAGCAGTGAGGACATTAAAAATGTCTGATGCTCTAAGGGTGCGCGATCTATGAGCTTCAAAAGCTCATTATTTGAGTATCAGCACGTCATTATGGCCGCAGTTTCATGCTATAATAGAATTATGATTATGATTACAAATATGAAATTAAGGAATACTTATTTAAAGCAATAATAATGCACTTATTCAATCCATCGTGGCAAAAATTTTAGATTGTCAATTCAATTTTAGATTTTAGCATTCACAATCCAATTAATACTCTTTTAGTTGACACTGCTACGGTTTACTGCTACGCCGTAGCAAATTAAAGATTATTTTAAAAGCGGTTTTATCGCAACTATGGCATCTGTACTAAACTGAGTTCAAATAATTATATTCTGAAGAAATTTTAGCAGCATTACTTATTAGATAAGATAACTGCTACGGTTAACACTGTTACGCCGACGCCGTAGCAGTTTGAAGAACATTATTGGGTCCCTATGACATTGGCAATTTCTTCTCACAAATAGAGAACCTATATAAAATATTCATCAATTGCTTGATATATAATACTAAATAATATACTAGAAAAAATAGGACTCGCACCAGATCATGTTCTCGGACGGGAATCGAACATGATCTGGTGCGAGTCCTATTTTTTCTAGTATATTATTTAGTATTATATAAAAATAGCATTGTGAATGCTTAAATCTCAAAATTTCAAATTGCTTGATATATATCGAATAATGACCATTAAAGACAACTAACAATAGTAAAAAAAATCCTTATAATAGTTTTTTAAACATAAAAACACGTATGTTTATGTTTTAACATAACTTCACCAGTTGTGAACCGATTTCAATTATTCTTTTTATTTGAAAGAAAATAGGTACCCATAAAAAAATTACAGAGATCTGGCTAGTAGTTTTTTCATAATCCTGAAAAATATCATTGTTAGCAGAAATTACCACTTTATTCGTTTTAACTTAGCCAAAACTGATTATTTTTTGCTTAAACTAAAGAGCACACGTCGTTATCTTAGTCTTTAAACATTAGTGCACAAAAGATTTAAAACAATGCGTTCATGGTTGTTAAGTAAATTAAGTAAATATTAGTATGGAAAATACAACTTTTTTAAAATTTTAAAACACCGATTTCATATGTGGGACCGAATATAAAGGCCGTTTAATTGCAACTATGGTATCTATGCTATGCTGAATTCAAATTAATATAATAATAATAAATAAATGAATATTTGACAAACATCACATACATTGCTCCAATTCCAAAGTAAGTAGCTAAAGCACTTGTGCTATGGAAATCAGAGACAACGGTGGTATCACAAACACCCAGACCTGAGCCAATATAGAAAAGTTCGTTTTCTAAATTGACCCAACCGGTCGAACCCGGGACCTCAGAGATGGCGACACTTTGAAAACCGGTGTACAAAGCCACTCGACCACGGAGGTCGTCAGATCAGACTTGTCTAATTATATAACGCTGCTAAGTTTTCTAATCTTAATTAGAAATCACTTTTTTAAATAACACCACATTACCAATAATAAACTTTATTCTAGTGTTCTGAATGGGCGATTATATCCCTAAGACCTATTTATAGATATACTTCTGAAAATATTACTAATCTCTAAATTTTCTGACTCCAATATCTACTCTTGAAATAATAATTATTTAATAATTCAAAGATTTTACAGGCGACGAATTCGCTACATTTGTTAAATTACAATAACTATTAATTTCACATCCATTACATTAAAATAAATTCATTAGTTTGCTGTAAAGTAAAATACTGTTATTATAACTGAAAAAAACTCATAATTTTGCGTTGCGATAGGTACATACATAATGTTTTTGCTTTCATTGAAGATTCTGCTAAGGACCTCAGATATTCGACCCCCACATACGAACATGGAATCAACACAATATTAAAATCTCCATAATTTATATTTTATCCGGATGAAGCTGGAAATAATCTGGCTTCATTTCATTCTTATAATCCTGAAAAGGGTGGGCTTTCATTTATAGGGAAAATCTTTTTTTTTTCTCCATTTGAGCGCAATTTGGCCTCACCATATATTTAAGGAAAAATATTTTGTGCGCGTAACAATATAAAGTCATAAAGTAATATGTCCTGACTGACTAAATGTCTCTTTCATTATGACACAGCTCAGAATTTATTACCTAATAATAGTAGTTTATGACACAAGGTTGGTAAGGAGGTTTTTAAAACGAGCGTGACGACTTATAATCGTCACGAGTTTAAAAAACCTTAACAACGGTGTACCATATGACGTTTTTAAAACATTTGCAAGAAAATATTATAGGTACCTACTGAAATTTAATTATTTTTACAGCGCAATAAATAAACCACAAAATTTTATGAAAATGGCGCCTTTTTGTACCCATGCAAAAAGACTGTTTTCAGTGTAAAAAAGGCGAAGACCTTAAAACCATTCAGCCTTAGACTACTTAGATTATAAAAACAAAAAGTCTAAATCACTTCAAATCTTTTACAATTTATTACAAAATTAACATTTATTGATAATTAAAAAACATTTCTTCATTTCATTTATTCTCCTAAATGTGTACGTATTACACTTTCTTTCTCTTTTTGTTACAATATGTAGGTAGAAAATGAAAAAACTTAAAAAATGCACGGCGTGCGTTAAAATCAATTTAACGCACACTGTACGGTCATCAAAAGCACACATTTTCGAGCTACTGTTTTGAAAATATTCTTCGAGTACCTAGGTACTGGTACAGTCTAATAACTTCTCTATCTTCCGCCCGCCACTTCGTAAGCGTATAAATTCGAAAAATCCCTAGGGAATCTTTGAACAGGATAAAAAGTATCCTATATCTTAATCCAGGGCCCTATTTAATAGTCCTAAAGGCTTCTACACACTATGCCCCGCCGGCATTGCCTCCGGTCTCCCCGCCGGGCAAGCCGCTATACGCCCGGCAGCTCAACAAAAGCCGGCGACCCGTGCCGCCGGTATGTGTGTAGGAGACATAATAAACGTGACAATTAGTTATCTGTCATGACATTTTTATATCCATTGCGTCAACCAATTTGAAAATAGAACAAACTACTCATAGGTACATCGCAATGTTAACCAAATTGTCATGACAATTGACAAATTGTCACGGTATTAAATATATTATTCGAAAGGCGGCGAGCGCTCTTTACTACTCATTTTCAGTGGACAGTTTTATGAGTAGTACAGTGGCACAAACTTATCCAACACGTTGGCCAAAAGTGGAACTAAGTGTTATTACATTTTTTACCTAGGTTACGCCGTCGACTACATAGACTACAGCGACGCCGGGTCAGGGGGTCTAGCCAAAGTAACATTTGCAAATCATCGTTATCGCTTCGCTTTTGAAACATGTATGGGATTGACATAAGGTTTCGTTATCAATCGAAATTTAAAACGTCAAATCCATACATTTTTCGAAGCGAAGCGATTGCGAAAATTTGTAAATGTTACTTTGGCTAGACCCCCTGGTAAGTTTGTGTTTTTCGAGTGCGTGTTGTCAATTGTGACAATAAACCTGCGATGAAAAGAGAGCGCTCGGAACCTTTTAAAAATAGGGCCCCTGGTCATAAACGTTCTTGCGTGATTGAGCAACAAACAAACTCTCATCAAACTTATAATATTAATAATAGGTATTTTCATATAAATTACTACAAAAACCGATCATCATTAACGATCATAATATAATAAACTGAATACAATATGAATTGAGAATTGGGTCACTCGGTTTATTTAACAAAACCCGATATTGGTGTTGAAAATAATTCTGTTTCGTTATTTATTAAAATGAATCGCCAAATTCATAGAACCACTTTGATTCCGGTTAAAAATAAACTCTCAAAGCAACTTTGTAGAGAAAATATTAATTTAGGATCATCTTTGATGTGATTGGTCCGATTTGTTAAAGATTGAAATTCCTATTTTGGGGAAAAATATTTTTAGAATGTTATGAAACAATATTTTTGCATAATTTGCTTTGGCATAACGAAATTTGACATATTTTTTTGTTATAACAATACATTGCCTTTATTGTTTTTTGGCATACTATTTATTTTGTCGTAATTATTATTTCGGCTAATTTGTTTATGCATAATGTTAACTTATTAGGCATATTGTCTATTAGCCTAATATTATTTAAACATAAAGATAAAAAACAATGAATAAATATTTAACGTATTTTTCGTTTTATTGTCGTTCAAAATAGTGTAATCACATAAAAGGGGGGAGACACAAGGGGAAACACAAAAGCGGGGGGACGGGGGGCTTAGGGGGCGATGCCCTCCGCCATGACAAATGTCTTAAAGAGTTTATTAGGTTAGGTCAGGTTAGGTTAGAATTGAGACCAAAAACGCACGAGCCGAGTGAGCGGAACGAGTGTGCCGGCGAACAGAAACGACGTATACGACAATAGAGGTCTTCAACTTAAATGGGCTATGAAAAGATTTTGGCGTTTGAGATTTTGAAATTTTGTTTTTGGGTACCATCGCTAAAGCGCTACCTAGCGACAGAAAAAGGCAGTGGTACACGCCATTCAATATACACAAACAAATGAAGAATACATTTACTAAGATAACATAGAATAGATAGATAGATAGAATGTGGCTGCATAGACACAAACTCCTTTTCCAGTTTCATATGTGAAAAATAAATGTCAATTTGACGCTGTCATTTGATATTGACAGATGCTAGACTGATAAAAACTTAACGCTCGACAGCCAAAATGATTAAAGTATCTTTAGTATAAAATTCCTTCTTATTTGATTACGAATGAACAAGGGATTGAACTGGTCTTATAATGGGAAACCGAAAGGGAGGCTATTTACCTGGAGAACATTAGGTACAGTTGATAAAAACAGATGTAGACGTAATGGCGCAGGCACAAAAACACAATTTTGCTGACTGTACCGGCCCAGTTTGCTCACGAAGCGTGATTCAGCTTTCCTTCGTATGGAGCCTCACATCAAGCGGTAAGCGTCTTATAAGTATTTAGGCTTTAAAAAGTATAGGTAATTTTATGCAATATTTTTCAATAATTTTCACGAGAAAGGTAGTCTTTTTTGAGAAAAATAAAACACAAATCTCTGTCACTAATTAATTTAGTCAATATGTTAACGAATTAGAATTAACTTTATAAACACAGTAAGGATGTATATCTTAATTAGAATATAACTTTTTTCGGATTTGACAACAACAAGATCTAATTAAATTGACTAAAATTTGTGATGAGTAAACCATTCGAGTTGTGTAAATTTCTATACTAAATAGGTATTAAATCCATTATTTGGTCACTATACCTTTTACAAGCCCTTCTTAGGCTGGCCCCACACCTACCGGTTTCATTGCTTTGCTGTTCTAGTAGAACAGGGGGCCGTACCGGCTAACGCAAACGAACTTCGGAAAGTCTGCCGGCTTCAACTTAAAACAGATAAATCGAAGTAAGAAGTTTCGTATTGTAGTTATTTAGAAGATATCGATGTTCGTGTGACATCATAAATTAGGGTTTGCCATTATGGCCCGATTGGGGTTCGATTTATCTGTTTTGATTTGAATCCCGGCAGACTTTCCGAAGTTCGATGCGTTAGCTTGGAGCCCCTGTTCAACTAAAACAGCAAAGCAAAGAAATGAAACCGGTAGGTCTTGGGCCAGTCTTAGTTTGAGACTAAATAATCAGTATAAGTTGTTCAATTTTTTTATTTTATTTTTACTAATCGTTCGATCTCCGCTGCAACTTGCACCCCACCTTACACCCAAGTCTAAACGCACTTTAGTAAACAAGGCGTCGATTAGCGCCCGGCGCGGCGCAACCCGGGCGGTATCAAACAAAAGACGGCCAATGTTAATTCTGTTTCAATTATATTCTATGTTCGGAAAGTGGAGGGACACGGACCTTAGTGAAGTGAATAAACATCAATATTCAAAAAAGAGATGTTGATTCGGATATGATTCGGATTTTCACATAAAGTCGATGACCCTCTATGGTCGAGTGGTTTGTACGCCGGTTTTCAAGGTGTCGCTGAGGTCCCGGGTTCGATCCCCGGCTGGGTTAATTTAGAAAACGAACTTTGTATATTGCTCAGGTTTGGGTGTTTGTAGTTCCACCGTTGTCTCTGATTTAGATAACACAAGTACTTTGACGTTGTCTTCTATTTTGTGGTAAATAAAAGGCTGTTATAATGCTGATCCTGTTTAGATACTTTTAATAAAGATACTTTCTACTTGTTATTACAATTCTAACTTGTATTGTACTCTTCTCATACAACTATGAAATGTTCAGATATATTTTCCGAGTTGTTAGTTATACACAATCACAGCCGAGTTTTCTTCACTGGATCAGTACACTACGGGATAAGACGAGAAAATTCCGATCTTTGTGGAAACACCACACGTTCGATAGATGGTGAGACTTGTTATTAAAAATGCAAGAAAAGGAAAAATAATAAAGAAATTGTAAAATGATTAGAATTTAACTATTTAAGGCCCGGAAAATGAGACACAATTGATATTCTATTGTTGTCCGGCCGCATTCGGCCACTCAGGCGTTGATGAATTAAGACAACCAATGAGATTTACTTGAATTTAAGTTAAAAAATACAGACGTAATATTTACTACTACAATTATTTTGTTTTTTTTCTGTACGTATTGTAAGACTAAAGTTTCTGTCAAATTGTATGATTTCAGGTCAGCGTGACATACCACTATTTATTTATTCGAAATATACGTAAATGGTCGTATGTTTTGATTAAGTTGACTTGTGTCGTAACTTTGCTGCGCCAACAAATGAGAAAGGCCTTAGAAGCAGGACACCGTAAATAAACTATTTGATTGACTGAGCGCGAGCGAAGCGTCTGTCTGTCCATCTGTTCTCCTCTATAGGTTGCATTTCTCAACCAATTCTCGTGAAGTTTTGTGAGAGGGTTTGATAGTTATATAGATTTTTTTGTCGATCCAGTTTGCCGAAATTTTTCATAATAAAAAATAAATGCTTAGACAATTTCACACGGTGCCATCTAGCCCCAAACTAAGCCAAGCTTGTAATATGGGTGCTTTTAATATATACCTACTTATTATATATAGTAACACCCAGACTTGTTACAGAAATTAAAATTCATCAAAATGGCGGAGATATGTTAAAGGTCTACAACTCACAGACCCACTAGTCTACATTTCATTTTGATACCTCGACGCAGCTTAGGTAAAGAGGTCAGACCACCATGTGGTCATATTACTTTTGATGTTACCTAGTGCAATTTTAATCAAATTAAAAATTGCTGTAACTAAAACTGGACTGTCCTAGCAAACAGCGCAATATGGTGACAATACGCCTGCGATTCTTATCACAGAGCATTACCCCTCCCCTTGTCAGCCTTTATTTACCCCCCACTTCCCAAGGGGGGCTCAATCTTGTCCACACTAGTCTTTTGTGGTCTCGATTGATTCGCTGAAAGTCCTTCGGAATGAGATACAGTTGTAATTCCGGAAATAAACATGGATTTTGATACTTGTACATAAATGAATAAACGATAAGAGCGCATAGTCTGCACACTAGCGCCGCCATTGGAATAAAAAAACCATAGCGCTTAAATAAAAACTAAATTGTGTATTATCTCTCTGTAGTGCACTCCGAAGAAGCTTTGTGTCACTTTTTATCGTTTAAACAATATCTTATTTATTGCTAATTGTGAGTTTTATTGCTAAAAGTGTCTACTTTTCGCAAAAAAACTCCATTAAACTAAACGACAGGCTAGAAAATATTGTTGAAGACAAGTTTCATTAAGTAATAATGACAAATATTATAAAGTGAATTGGCTTATTTAAAGCGCTAGTTAATGACTACCTTTACATTTATTACTAACTAGCGACCGCCTGCAACTTCGTCTGTGTGGAAAGTTTTTTTGCTATCCCTCGGGAACAAATATTTTTTTCGGGATGAAAGGTACCCTATGTCCTTCTCTGTACCCCTGACAACGTGTATGCAATATCATGATGATCGGTTCAGTAGTTGACGTGATGACGTAACAAACAAACAAACGCACTTTCGCCTTTTTAATGTTAGTAAGGATTAGTGATAAGTAATTAGTATTATTAGTAAGGATTACTAATATTTGTACAAAAATTAATTTAACAAATGCGGCGGTATAACAATGGAATATCTATTATATCTAAAACGGGCCATAGGTTAAATGTATTGTATTTAAATTCCTTTTATTATTATTACTTTTTTTATTGTTTAATTAGTTTTTTAATTAGTTAATTCACAATGCTATTTTTATATAATACCAAATAATATACTAGAAAAAATACGACTAGCACCAGATCATGTTCTCGGACGGGAATCGAACCCGCGACCTTAAGATATCCGGCCCAATGCTCTGACCGCTGAGCTACCGATTCACTAGTGGCCTTAGTGCGAACGTCGAATTTCTCCTAGTATATTATCAACTCTTACGCTGCAAGCCAGCGCCATCGCACCAATATACAAGGAATTTACTTACAAACTCTACCTTTTCACTCCTTACCAGAATAAACAAATTATTACAACACATACATAATAAAATACTAAATAAATAAAATATACCACAAAAAAAGAATGAAATAACATATTATTTGCCTACATAATTCTACCCTATGCACAATAGTCCGAGGGTCATTTTGTCCCACACTTTCCCAACTCGCCCCGCGGGACCAGTGATCCGTCCCGTCAATATTTGTCCGTGACGACTTCGTTACGGCTATACGTGACAATATTAACATCGTATATCGTGAATAAACGACAAAATGTTGACCCTTTTTTCATCACGTGGGTTGGTGAAAAATTAATAACATGTTTTGCAGTGTGCAAAATTCTGTTGTACGTTTTCCGTATTTTTGCATTGGAATTATTGAAATAATGGCTGTTCGGTAAAATTACAAAGTAAATATATTGATTGGCGTTAATTTTAGTTAAAGGGACAGTGTAATTTTGTTTAAGAATTTCGTGACCTTATTGTCACGAAATTCTTAAACAAAATTAGCCAATTTTATCAATCATTCAAATCATTTATTAGTTCATAAGCATGGGTATTACAAGATGTCACATTTAAAAACGTACAGCCATGACCATCACCTTAAGGTATATGAACATTGATGAACATTAAAATTTAATGTCCACACTACTGGGGTACAGGGCTTCCTTATGGGAGGATAAGGAGGATGGGCCATGATCCACCACGCGGGCCCAATGCGGATCGGTGAGTGTTAACACCTGCAAATGCAGCCAGTACCTACGACTTAACGTGCCTTCCGAAGCACGGAAGAGCTCGAGATAATAAATTGTTGGTCACCCATCACTGACCCTTGCGAAAGTTGCTTAACCTACGCAATCGCTGGGCCAGGCGCTATACCGCGCCACCGATCTCCTCAAGAATTTAGTACCCAACATTTATTTTTAATTTGAAATCCTAATAATTAATAAGTAACTTGGGTTCGACATAATGTGGTGCGGAGTGAGACGGGTCGTTACGTTCCTAAAATTTTAATTATGTTTGAGCACAGCAATGACTGTTTTATGAGTAATTCTTGAGAATATACTGGTGGCCAGATAATTAAGGACACCAGTCGATTTTCATACAAACGAGGTAACTTGGAAGCTTTGTTTCGCTGCCAAAGATTGATCTAGCTGTGATCTGATGATGGCCATACAGGGAGTGAATGGAGGAGATTCAGATCGCTATACACACCTAACTGATCTGATCAACATTCTAAGAGATATCAGGATATGTTTAAAAAAACGCGAAATTTGCATAAAAATGTTTGGAAATCCTGAAACTGAACACTCTGATCCTTATATCTCTTAGAATCCTGATCAGATCATTTAGGTGTGTATAGCGATCTGAATCTCCTCCATTCAATCTCTGGATGGCCATTATCAGATCACAGCTAGGTCTACCCTTAGCGGCGAAACAAGGCTTCAAAGTTACCTCGTTTGTATGAAAATCGACTGGTGTTCTTAATTATCTGGCCACCACTATTATGTTATGTTTTTGATAATAAATATTAAAATCTTTAATAACTGGGTATATTTTTTTACACGACTGCCCAAAAAAACAGAGAGACCGTTTCGTGGAACTGTTTAATCCAAGAGGTCCCCCGACTGCACTTGTTATTTAACTTTTTAGATCGTTTTTGGCAGGGCAGTCGTGTTTTTGTTTTTTTTTGTTGTTTGAGAAAAGTAATCAGTAATATCTGCTGCTATACAATATGTTGCATGTCGGTGTAGCACAAAGCATCCTGGGCGGAACCGAATTCGAAGTCTGCCATGATGCTAAACAACCTAGCTTGTAAGTATGCACAATAAGGGTACGATGATATAAATAAATATTTGACAACATCACATTCATTTTGATATTTTCGATTTTAATTTTTGTATGAAACAGCTGATTTTTTTTCTCGATTTCAGCGTTGGTCCCATAGTAAAAGTTGATCAGTTTGATGGTCCCTATATACCATATTCGGCATTAGGGTTATTTTTGTAACACGTTGTATAAAAAAACAATATTTAGAAGGCATGTAAAAGCGTGAAGGTTATGTAAATACCTTTTTTTTGTTCATCTTACAGTTGGCTACAATGTGTTGTGAGTTATGATGATGATTGTAATGTTTGTTTATGGCTTTTAAATCGCTGTTAAGTCATTTCAATATTTTCAAGAACCAGTGGTCTTCACAACTGCTATTCATTCATAAACATTGTTTCATTTTGACAACCTCCGTGGTCAAGTGGTTTGTACGCCGGTTTTCAAGGTGTCGCCATCTCAGAGGTCCCGGGTTCAATCCCCGGCTGGGTCAATTTAGAAAATTAACTTTTCTCTATTGGCTCAGGTCTGGGTGTTTGTAGTTCCACCGTTGTCTCTCATTTCCATAACAATAACACAAATGCTTTAGCTACTTACTTTGGAATCAGAGCAATGTTTGTGATGTTTTTAATATTTTAATATTTATTTGAATCAAATCGTGCAAAATTTAAACAAAAAAAAATCCAACCTTCTAAAAGTAACCTCTCCACTACGCCAACTGTGCCCGACCCCGGTCCTTACGACCCCAAACAGTCATCGCCAACACGTAAAGAGTTAATGCAATTTTCAGACAACCCTCAACCCTGGAGAATGTGCTGGAATTATTTATAAACTCGCCTACAAGGTAGTCGACCATTGTGTCCGCTGACGAGAGAAAAACCTTTTTTATTGCAACAACCGGATTTTATTATGCCTTTCAGAGTAGTTTCGGAACTTTGAGAAAAATGGTAAAAAATCGTTTTTCTAACGTTTTATTTGGTAACAATTTTATCTATATCTAAACATACTATCATATTATTAGAACATACTCTTCTTTATCACCAGTGTGATGCTGAATAATACAGCTGGAACTGGTGATCCAGTTAACATAGTTGTTATAATTTTTTGAATTTGAGATTTTAGCATTCACAATGCTATTTTTATATAATACCAAATAATATCGACGTTCCCACTAGTGACTCGGTAGCTCAGCGGTCAGAGCATTAGACCGGATATCCAAAGGTCGCTGGTTCGATTCCCGTCCGAGAACATGATCTGGCGCGAGTCGTATTTTTTCTAGTATATTATTTGGTATTAAATAGTTGTTATAATCCCAGATAAGCAAAAAAAGGCTGTCACGTATTCTTTTAGAACAATAATATTTATAAAAAAATTCAAAGAACATAATCACCAAACCGTTTTCTACCAATGTAATATGAAAGCTTCATAAGTATACTTTTTAGGGTTCCGTACTAAAATAGTAAAAAGGAACCCTTATGGTGCGATTCAGTCTGTCTGTCTGTCACAGCTGGATATCTCGAGAACTACTTATGTTATCAACTTGAAATTTGGAATAGTTTGCCCAACTATTTTGCAAATAAGAGAGAAATAAAAATATTTATCCGTAGTTTAAATAGATAAAAATCTTAAATTATTTTATGTGATAGAAGTTTGTTTAAAAATAAAACGATATCTCTAAATAGTAAACTTTTTCATTATGGTGGCGATACCTCTCTAAATGTACCCTCGGTGCGCGAGTCCGACTCGCTCTTGACGAAACGTCGGGAATTCTAAAAACCAATAAATACAAACTAATTAATTCTAAAACAACTGAATTAATAATATACACGCTGTAATCCGTAAAAAGTGTTTTATTTCTAATCGCTCATGACCGTTTTTTTTAATGGCGTAGAGTAAAAAACAATGTACACGCGCCCATAATCGAAATCCTTTGCAGTTACGGCCGATTGACTTCCGTCCCATATCTACAGGTGTAACCCTTCATAGCCTTGGAAGTTAACGAAATTTACTGCTACCTACTTTGGTCCTTCGCAGCGAAATTGATTCAGCGACACGTTTCGGTCAATAATACCCCTTTGTGTAAGATTAGAGTTAAATGTCGTTTTATTTTTTGCTTGTGAAAGCTTAAAGGAGATTCGTAAACCTTATTGTTCCTTTTGCTATCTATAGAATCACAAAATAAAAGAACTGCGCATGAGTGGCTAATATAAAATCTTGAAAATATAAACAAGAACCTACGTGTTGTCTTTATTTCATTTTTGTATTTGAAAAGGTTGAATCAATTATTTCTGTGTTTGTCTCTTTGTCTTATAATAAGATTCATTCAAAGTGATGTTAAAGTTAAAAAAAAAAACAAAATTAATCCTACTAATATTACAAAAGGGGAAAGTTTGGGCGTTTGAATGTTTATTGCTCAATCACGCAAAAAAGGCTAAACGGATTTCGATGAAATTTAGCAAACATTTAGTTTATACCCCAGAATTCAGTTCATTAGGGAGTTATTTCCCAACATCTACGCGGACGAAGCTAGTAGCTTAATAATTTCCTCATTAAATGTAAGTATCTGTACTGCTTTTTTTAACAGAACACTTAACAGTAAATTCTTATTCAGTAAAATTTCGTTTTTTATGCTTTGTAATGCAGAATACTTTTACTCTGCATTACAAAGCATAAAAAATGAAAGCCCAACTTTAAAGCAGTAAAATTTCAATTTCAGCATTCCCCAAAGAACTCATAATTATAAAAGAATACAAAATTGTAACAATGTAAAGCTGCGTTCAGACGATAACACACTAGCCGAGCTCAACTCAAACTCAACTCAACCGCAGCCCACTTTGAAATACATCGCTTACAATTTTGAGTCATATGACACATTAATAAGCTCCGGTGTAATGTTGAGGTGAGTTTTAGGCGAGTTCGTGTTGAATTTGAGTTGAGTTCGGCCCTTCTATTGTCTAAATTCAAAATCTATCGCGATCGCTTTCAAGATGTTTCATTGATGATTCTTTTTGGCATAAATAAAAACTTATCAAAGAAATGCAGCAATGTGTCACATCCATCTGTCAAATGAAAGCGATTGCGATAGATTTTGAAATTAGACAATTAGCCCCCTGGTTGAGCGCGGGGCGGGTGCAGTTGCATCGACAAAATATAGCTGCGTTCAGACGATAACACACTAGCCGAGCTCAACTCAAACTTAACTCAACCGCAGCCCACTTTGAAATACATCGCTTACAATATGACACATTACTAAGCTCCGGTGTATTGTTGAGGTGAGTTTTAGGTGAGCTCGGGTTGAATTTGAGATGAGTTCGGGTTAAGTGCGGGGCGGGTGCAGTTGCATCGACAAAATATAACGGAGCTTATTGATGTGTCATAAGACTCAAAATTGTAAGCGATGTATTCATAGAGTAGGCTGCGGTTGAGTTGAGTTCGGGTTGAGGTCGGGTCGTGTGTCGTTGTCTGAACGCAGCCTAAATATATTTTAGAGAGAAACGCAATAAAGCAATTCCCATCGTGATACAAGACAAATGAGACATAAAGCGGCCATTTTTTTAAAAAGAAACTTTTTTTTTCATTACGACGAACGTGATTATTTTTGAAGAGTATGCAAACTTTTAATGTTCTGAAATGAAATTGTGGATTTTACAAATTGACGGAAAGTACAATTACGGAATTAAAAAGTTTGTTAACGATTACAAAATAACATTAGATATTATTATGATTTTGAAGAAATCATGCAAATTATAAAGTCTTATTATTTCTTAATAACAAAAAAATTGTTATTGATTGATGAAAAGGCAATTCATAAATTGACATTATAAATAAATCATTTTCCAAATCAAATAGGTTTCATTATAATGATGATGTTCTTTGGATTAAATGAAAACATATTTTTTAATCAATCTTATGTCGTTTTTGTCTAACACACGCATTTTAAAAGTCATAATAATATTCGAGTAGTGTAATTTGAAGACCGCATAAAATAAATTATCTTAAATCGAAATTAAAAATAAAAATGTTTAAATAATACCAAATAATATACTAGAAAAAATACGACTCTCGGTCACAGTGACTCGGTAGCTCAGCGGTCAGAGCATTGGACCGGATATCCAAAGGTCGCGGGTTCGATTCCCGTCCGAGAACATGATCTGGTGCGAGTCGTATTTTTTCTAGTATATTATTTGTTAAATCTCAAATTTAAAAATAAAAATGTTTTTTAATTCCAGCCTTTTACTGATCCTTGTTGACACAGTCAACTTATTTAAAGCACTATAAAAGGAAATTGTGTTCGTAAATTTCTGAGCTGTGTCAAAAGTCTTTTGTTAAGGTTACAGCTGTATTTTTGTAAGATATCGTTTAAACCTAGAGTGTCCAACCCGCGGCCTGCTGACTGTCAACTTGATGCCCGCGGAGCTGAGCAAATTGTTTTTAAAGTTTAAAAAAATACGGGTCGAATTGAGTACATCCCTCCTTTTGAAAACGGTAAAAAATAATCACTATACTAAGATTACATTATATTATACAACATGTTACAAAAATACCCCTAATGCCGAATATGGTATATAAGGACCATCAAACTAATCAACTTTTACTATTGGACCAACTCCGAAATCGCGAAAAAAAAATCAGCTGTTTCATACAAAAATTAAAATTGAAAATATCAAAATGTTTAAAACAGCTGGGTCCCATATTAAAAGTTATTCAGTTTGATGGTCCCTGTATACCATATTCGGCATTAGGGGTATTTTTGTAACAAATGTTGTATGCAAAAAAAAAAAACTTTTTTTAAATACCCCTAATTTCTTTTACGTTTAAAATTTCTTTAATGTTTGTGTTGGTTGGTTGGTTAGCTAGTTCGTTAGTCAAATTTGTTAGTGCAGCCCGGTGCGAAATTTTATTTCCGAATTTTGGCCCAGCTGGCGAAAAGGTTGGTCACCCCTGGTTTAAAAGAAGTCGTTGGTAATTTACCAGATTGAGATCGTCACTTGCTCCTGTTTCTGTGCACTACCATAAATTGAAAGTGACTTTATTTGAATACATTACGGAAAGATATTACTGAAAGAATCTCATTAACTAGCCAGATTTTTAATCTACTAAGGGCTGATTTTTCAATGCCTAAATAAAACTAAATTTTTTTGATAACGTACTATACTGCCAAATTTTGTTTGTCACAATTTTTTAAAGATTTTTGTTTTGGTTACTTACTCATTAAACTGACAGATATCTGATAACTGTGGATTGAATATTCAGCCCTTAGACTATGTTATTTTAGTCTAGTACTTTAAACTTTGACTGGGCAAGGATAGAATAGAAAGAGAAGTATTGATTATATTCTAAATAAGTAGGTTTAAAAATTAATAGGTAGGTAGGTAGGTATTTAGAACTACGGTGCCCTACTGTTTAACTATTCATCATCTTTGACGACCCATTGGTCACTTTTCAACTAAACCCAACCACACAGAGTTAAATATCTTTCTTTTTTTTAATTTTGACAAGAATTTCTTAATTAATTTTTGTACTTTATGTTACCCACTTTATATTGAAATTACTCTAAGTCTATTTAAGTTTTCATGAGTGCAATAATACATAGTAATATAAATATCTTTACTGAAAAATAAACACTGTGTAGTTAATTGACGAGCATATCAATACTTTTCTTTTTAATTAAAAAAACGTCTTTAAAGAATAAAATTACAATTATTACAAAACAGTAAATTTATTGTTCCTACTTATACTAAACATTACAACTCAAGGAATGTTAAATTCTTTTCTTTTTAGTAAAAAAAGTCTTTAGAAAATATAGTAACAAAAACAATGAATTCCGTTTATTGTTCCAACTTATATGCATCATCACAACTCAAGCAATGCTAACAACCTTTACATAACATACTAACATTCCAAGTATTTGTCTAACAATAACAGAATATTCCCGTTTGTTATCTCGGCAATAATTTCAGCAAGAAAAAATAACAAACAAAACTGTTGGCGCGTAACTGCCATGTTTTTAGTACTTCCGGATTAGGGTGACAATGATTACGATATCAGTCGAGACATATTCCTGTTAGAATTTTAAAAAAGGAGTCCTCCCGCCCCACCCGACTTCATTACATGTGTTTTGATAAAATTGATATGCGTGTCTTATGTTTTGAATATTATTTCTTGCTTTTTAGAGGACCACACCTGAACTATATTCTTTCAGATAAAAGAATAATTATTAAAATCGGTTAACAACTGGCAAAGTTATGGTAAAACATACATTAAAAAAACCGTCGACTTGATAACCTCTTTTTTTGAAGTCGGTTCAAAATGAGAAAAACAACTGGTACAGAGATACTATGTTAGCATTCAAATTGCCCCCTATACTATGTTACAAGTCTCGTGCCTTCCCTCACTCATGGCCACCTTAGCCAACGTAACGAGACTACAAGTTCCACTGCAAACGGTTTTTGCTGTCTGTACCCCCCATTATTTAGGGTTCCTCGAGGAATCCTTATTGTACTTCGCAACTGACAGTTTCCCTATTTCCCGCTTGCAGTAATTAAGGGACGAACAGCTCAGTAGATTTACCTTTTCTATATTTTTTTTTTTAATTTACAGGTTGGTACAAACTAGAGATTCTTAGAAGAGTTTAGTCGGTAATATTGATCCACATATTATAAAGAGTGTCCCAATAAAAACGCACTTTTTAAATTGTATGTCATTTTTTTCGTGCAACTCTGTTTTTGTACAGCTGTCATCTATGATTGTTCCGATTATTAAAGAAACAAAAGAAGAACGCTTTAACATTGTAAAAACCCATTCTAAAAGGGAGAAAGTTAATCCGCTATCGTACTAGCCAACTTAGCGGAACATGAAAATGTATAAACATTGTTTCATTTTGACAACCCCCGTGGTCGAGTGGTTTATACGCCGGTTTTCAAGGTGTCGCTATCTCTGAGGTCCCGGGTTCGATCGCCGGCTGAGTCAATTTAGAAAACGAACTTTTCTATATTGGCTCAGGTCTGGGTGTTTGTAGTTCCACCGTTGTATCTAATTTCCATAACACAAGTGCTTTAGCTACTTACTTTTGCATCAGAGCAATGTTTGTGATGTTGTCTAATATATATTTATATATATATTTGCGAAAAAGTCATCAAAAATTTAACGAAAACAGCACTGGCTTATCGGAGCTGCGGGGGCGTTTTCCTAAATATTTTATTCCGTACTTAATCGGAACATTTCTACTTTACAATGCAATAAAAATATCCAAAAATTAGTGATTTTATTTTAAATGAAAAGCGTGCTCTTATTGGGACAATATACCTTTATAATATGTGTGGTGTAAAATTCATCATCATATATTATTATTATTAGCTGCACGACACACACTACTAGACATAGGCCTCCCCTAAGGATGGCAACATAAGTTCTTCTTCTTCTTCTTTTTTTGTAATGGCAATCTACTTTCCTCTTGGAAGTAATTTTTGCCGGTGTCAAGTGTTAAATAGTTCAGTGGTAGATATTGTTTAATTTTTCATTAGAATGCGAGTGCATCGCATTCCAATGCTGCTTGGAGCATTTGGCACCAAGTATATCAAGACAGTTTACTCGGTTAGTTCTGCCGAGGAAGCCACCACTTCAATAAAAGTCTCAGCTTCACACAACCAAGATCGCGCCTATTTCAATTATCCCACATATTGTTTAGTTGCGTAGACACTTGTACCATATAAATTTTAAGACACAATATCCACTACGAATCAATTTAAAAATAATTAAAATAGACACCAAACCGAACTCGACAAAATGGCTCCAAAAACTCCGGCAACTTAAGTTATTAATTTATTAAAACAGTAACACCCGTTTGCACTAAACTTAAGAATCACCTAAGTCTTTTCCTAACTACAACTCGACCAAGATAAATAAGCGCATGAAATCTGCATGACAGTTAAGTTAATGACACCGTTTTAATTTGGTCAAGTTGTAGACAGGAAAAGACTTAGGCGATTCCTAGTTTAGTGCAAACGGGCATTAATGTAACACGTAGGTACACACTAAATCACACACACTAAACCTAGTTTAAAATGTGTCTTCTTTAGGTATAACTATAGAACCTAGAAACACACGGTGAAAACAATAAAAACAAAACGAGACTGTAATAATTAAAAAGTACATCACAATTAAATAAAACTTCAAACAAAATTAAACGACTTACTTAACCGAACAGGCTGCCTTCAATCTAAAAAGTTATTGAAACGGTTAATTACTCCGAGTTCTTTCGCAAGAAACTCTAAGAACAATAAAAATAATTCCGAACAATCTGCGCGAAAATAATTAAAACAGAACAATCTTAAGCATTAATAAAACAAAAACACAACGTCAATTAGTGAGGCACTTACAATAATTTGACCGAATCCCTTTTCCCCGTTTCCCCTACCATGAGTCACCAATTTCTGGGAAAATAAATAAATGTTAAGAAAGGGTTGTTTTTGAAGGGTTGAGAAATGAAAGTTGGTCCTTCATCATTTGTCATGTTCTACTGGTGCATTAATGATACAAATAAAACGAGAATTCGAGGAGAATCACGGCTTTTTATTTTGGATGACTGGTTCTGTTCTTAAAGTTTGACCGAATATTTTTCCCTATGGGATTGAATGAGAAATGGTATCGAATCGAATCGGAATCTGTATTCCGTAAAAAGTATTTTACTTCTAAAGAAATGAGAAGATCCGTAGAAGAACTAAAGTAACCAACATCACTCGAAGGATTGCCCAGCGGAAGTGGCAGAGCGCGGAACACTTAAGGCCCCTATATACCTCATAAATGTGGCCACTTTTAGCACTTTTGCCAACTACTACTACAACGAACAAAATTTTACTAAGGTTATTGTTAGTAAATAAACTATAGAACTTTAGCTTTAATCTGTACATGTGAATTTTCGATACATTATGTGCTTAGCGAGTAATAAATTTAATTAAAATGAGGGCGCCACTTGAGGTATATAGGAACCTTAAAGAAAAGTTCCTGCGTATCTTCTGATACATTTTATTGCTAGTGTCCACTTATACCCCAAAACCAAGTTATAATAATGTTCATTATTACAGAGATAAAATCGTTTTCGAATCACAGAGAAAATTACCACTTTCGACTTGTCGTGTCGCCCACTTTAAATAATGAACGTTGACTATTATCATAGGAAAATATTGACATAAAACTAAATTTTTAATCTGATTGATGTTAGAAAATGTTTTCTTTTCAGCAAGTTCAAATTTAATTGACGACCTCCGTGGCTTTGTACACCGGTTTTCAAGGTGTCGCCATCTCTGAGGTCCCGGGTTCGATCCCCGGTTTGGTCAATTTAGAAAATGAACTTTTCCATATTGGCTCAGTTCTGGGTGTTTGTGATACCACCGTTGTTTCTGATTTCCATAACACAAGTGCTTTAGCTACTTACTTTGGAATCGGAGCAATGTATGTGATGTTGTCAAATATTTATTTATTTAATTTAATTCTCTTTCATAGACCAGAAACGTAGGGGCATAATAACCCGTGACTTTATTGACAGTTGAAGGTTTTGCTTTTTTAAACGGTCAAGAGCGAGTCGGACTCGCGCACCAAGGGTTCAGTCCTTTCCATCATCATTCTGAAAACTTTTACTATTTGGAGACATCGTTTTATTTACACATAAACTTCTATGATATATAATAATTTCAGATTTTTCTCTATGCAAACTTCGGAGATAAGGGGAGGTATTATTTTTACATTTTTCATCAAGAGTCGAAAACTATGCAGCCTAAAAATAAAAAAAATGTTTGAGAATGTGCAAGCAGCGCTCTTTCAAATGGTACCCTATATGCCCTAGTAGCCTCACTTCGAATTTTTAAGACCCCCTTTCAGTCCCTGTTGCAAAAAAAAAAAATATTTTTATTTCTCTCTTATTTGCCAATTAGTTGGGCAAACGTCATCTCAAACTATTCCAAATTTCAAGTTGATAGCATTAGTAGTTTTCGAGATATTCAGCTGTGACAGACAGACAGACTGAGTCGCACCATAAGGGTTCTTTTTTACCATTTTGGTACGGAACCCTAAAAAGTCCCTAATATCTGCAACAATAGTAAGGCCCTCTTTAATAGTATCCAATAAATTTGGAGTAGCGATCGTAGTCTTAATTACGGCGTAGGCGATGCTCAGCCGTCGACTCTCTAACTAATCTAGCAACATACAGCTATGTAGAGATTAATTCATTATTTCCTAAATTTTAATTAAAATCGCTTTAGAAGTTTCATAAATTACATGAATTAAAATACTGGTTACAAAAATAGCGCTGAGGATATAGCGATATTATATTATCAAGTTGGAACATGTTTCTGTTAGGACTGTCTCTTACAGTTTCTGAGTGATATACCTTTAGCTATAAGCTAAAGCTATACAAGGTGTACAAAAGTACCCCTAATGCCGAATATGGTATATAGGGACCATCAAACTGAACAACTTTTACTATGGGACCAACTCTGAAATCGCGAAAAAAAAATCAGCTGTTTCATACAAAAATTAAAATCGAAAATATCAAAATGTATGAAACAGCTGATTTTTTTTTCCTGTATATTTCGTGTAGACCAGGGATTCCCAAAGTGGTCGATATCGACCCCTTGGGGTCGAAATCGATTTCCCAGGGGTCGAAATAAACAAATAATTATAATATTAATTATGAATCACACTTGATATTTGATAGGACTTTTAAAGTAATTTGGCTATGGGGGTCTGTGGTATCAGTTCATTTTGGAAAAGGGGTCTCTTGCCCAAATAGTTTGGGTATCCCTGGTGTAGGTTAGGTTAGGTTAGGTTAGGTAGGGATCCCTGGTAGGTCCCACATGAAGTGGTAATCAACGCAAACGAAATCCCGGGCCGAAACTAGTTCTTCATAATTATGAAGTGCATAGCAACGCTATAAATTAAGACATCTCCGAATCTAGTCTAGAAAATTATAATGCGCTAGTATTAAGTAGGTATTTTCTAGTTTCCTATTATTGTTGTTATGTTAATGGTTGTTGAATTACGCAAAGGTTACGTACTAAACCTTTTTAAAAAAGCAATAAAAACTTTTCCTTTAATTCGCCAATACATTAAAAAGGCACTTTACATTTAATCAGAGCAACTCCATTGACACACCTACGTAGGTTGGCGCTTTGTACTCCTTTACAACCCGAATCTAACTTCACAAGTCATTGCGAAAATTGCCCAATTCAGCGAACAAAACTCGACCGTGCGAAGTGGTCTTATTGATTGGTACAGAGTACCGAATTTAAAAGAAACGATCCACGAAGGCCGAGCGTTGAAATTTATAAAATTCACCATTTTTCAGGGAGCGCTCTCTAGCGACACGAAGCGATACAGGATGGCAATGGCCGACTGCGCTGAAATAGTTTTATTAAGCTTTGTCCAGACATGTATCATTTTGGCGTAACAGATCACCGTATCTTTATCATACGTCGACTCTTTGATACAGTGTTACTCCATCGCACGCTCAACCAAACTGGCGCATGGCGATGTATAATAAAAATATGGTGATCTGACACGCCATAATGATACAAGTGTGGATCGAGCTTTAAACGGCTATAGCTATAGGGCTGATTACGTAACTCTGTTGCTAACAATTCTCGATTGAAATCGATTGAAACTGCAGTTACATTGCTGCTTTAAGTAAGATAGTTGTCACATTGGTTCTTACTAAAGCAGCAATGTAACTGCGATTTCTGTCAGAGTCTGAGAGACTAGAGCGTGTGCAGAAGCGTTTCTTGTATCATTTGGCGTATGCGGATGGCATGTGTAGGCGACTACCCTCTTACCATGCTCGAGTCAATCACTACGGTCTTTCCGTTTTGCATGCACGCAGAAAAATAACTGATTTTATGTTCCTGTTCAAGTTAATACAAGGTCATATTGATTCGCCAGAAATATTGGAACATAAGTTCAAAGTTCAAAATTTTTATTGGACTTTTCATGCATAGATGTTACAAAAAAGAGAATCAAACATGAAACCCTGCAAGGGCACAGCAACAATGAAAAAGTATATCTTTATAGATACTTATATAAGAATATTTTTAAGTAGGTAATCAGTAGTTTTACAACATAATATTGTTATTTTCTAAATCTAGATACATCTAATTGAAAAACTAAATCTCAACAAGATTAAAAATTTAAATTAAACTGAAACAAATTCTTAAACTTACTACCTAACATTTTTTTACCTATTTACATTATTATCGTTATGTTCTAAAAACTCTTGCAGTGAATAAAAACATTTATATGTTAGATAGTTTTTCAACATTAATTTAAATTTATTTAAGTTTTTTTCATCAATAATGTAATGGGGTAACTTATTATAAATTTTCACACACATGGATAAGGGGCCACTTCTAAACTTTTCAAATTTGCAGGTTGGTTGAGCTAGTTTATTTTGTGGTCTTAGGTATTGTGGACGGTAGTGTTGTGGAAAGAATTCAGGGTGTTTTTTGACATATAAATATCACTCTTCCTCGAATCGGTAGTAGGTTGAAAAATCGCAAAACATTCACCCTCCCTCTGTGTAAATCAAGACTCGGACATCACTCTCCACTGTATCGAATGTGTCATGCATATAACTCCATCAGATTCGATTTCGATATCTTTATTGGTTCTGTGGCCTCAGCAAAGAAGGCCTTAAAAGATATTTACTTATAAAACTTTTATTTTTATTTTTGTATTTCAACAAATTCTAATTTGTAATGTTAACTTTAAATTGTTTATAATTATAATAGTTATAAAATGTTCCTCTTGAGCCGGAAGTAGTCCGTGTTTATTATAATAATGCTTACATTTAGTAGGTTTAAATGTAGTGTAACAAGTCATAAATGTTTTTTTTCAGTAGCTAATGTGATCATTGTAAACCAGTTTTGTGAGCCTAATAAAAAAAAGAGTTGATTGCAACAAAGTTACATAATCAGGGGGCATATGACCAACGACATTAAATACTCTAAAGTGCTCCGGTAACGATCATTTGCGATTGTCAACTTTTACGTAATTGACGCTCACTGACGCGACAAGTGATCGTATACATGTGCAATTGAAGCGATTGTCAATTGCTCTAACAATGGCATTGACGGAAAAATTGACAATCGCAATTGATCGTTGCCGGGGGCTTTAAGTTAGATGGTGTGTTAATGTTAAGCCATGCGTAATTTCTAGTTAGAACTAAACAAACTTATCACACAGGCCTCCAAAACTTAATACCACACTTTTAAAAATGTAATAACTTTATACTAATACACAAGATATATTTTCTAAATAAAAAGGACTGAAAAAAATACTGTTTTTCATAAAAACCTCACAATCGATAACCTTCTTGAATTCAGTGCGTATGTACTTCAAAATCTGCATTTATACTGGGTATTTATGTTCCTACCGTTGTCTCTGATTTCTATAACACAAAGGCTTTAACAAAAATGACGTGATGTTTTAACAAATATTTTTTCATTTCTCATATTCGGAAAGTTATGTATATTTAAACTGAGCAGCGGGTTAAAAACTCTGCATTTCACCCAAGGGTGTAAAATAATTTTAAATATAGAACTAAATTTGGTTACATAGTCGACCATAGAGTACATTTTAACTATAGAAAGAAATAAAATTGAACATTGAAAATTACTTTAATAAATATTTTGGAAAAGCAACTATTTTTTACTTTCCTTATATTCGAAATGAAAAGTAGAGTGTTTAACACGGGTCAAAATCTTCATATCTCGTATGGGAATTGCTTCCTTTTGACCCTTGTCTGACAATCTACTATTATTTATCTCTAATAGAAATACATGATACCCATCCGAACAACACTTCAACGTGAATAAATTCAGCATATTATATATCAAAATCACTCACAAAAAAGCACCTGATATTTTTAAAATACTAAAACGGGACTTGGACCTTCCACTTGAGTGACGGCAAGGGTCACTACACACCTAATCGGGACGTCCCGATATAAACGGGACGTGTGGACACTGTCCGTGGTCCCGTGTGAGCCGATGAAAATGTTTTTATACGACACCTATTCGAAATGTCGATATTTTTTCTATTAACTTTGTTATAGATTTAAAAAAAAAATAGGGTTTATTCACACATGACACAATTACGAAAAAACGTGGATGTATTCATTCCAAATAATTGTTGGTTACTAAATACTGGTAAGAGCCCATGATCTTTCAGTTTTGTGTACTTAAATAGTAAAAATATACTTATTTCGACTTATGCTATCACGACACGACCAATATCATAAACATGAAGAATATCATAGAGAAAAGATTTTTAGCAATATATTTATAACTTATTTGAGTATGGTCTTCTATACAACCATATACCGTGTAACCGGTTTTCTTCTTAAACCTATTGCAGGCACCAGCTGCTCAAACTTCAGGTCATAGTCTTTCACTCAAGTATGTTCTAGAGTTGAGTAACCTTTTGTGTGATGAGTAAATAAATGTTTTATTATCATTATTATTTTATATACCCAACTTTTTTTAATAGAGTGAGGGTAAATACAAACTTTACGTATACCAATGTCAATATGGCATGCTCAAAAAATTCAAAATTCAAAATTCAAAACTCGTTTATTCAGTCTAGGCTGTTACAAGCACTTGTGAATGTCAAAGAAGCTACGCCATCGGTTCGCAAACCCTAAGCGGGAGACCTTGTAACGAGAAGAACCGGCAAGAAACTCGTCAAGGGCTGCTTTTTTCTCCCTGTATATTTCATACAGAGTCGTCAAAATTTGAAAAATGAGGTCGGCATTTAAAGTGACATCATTTTCCATTACAATAATTAACAAAGTTAACATTCAATGGGTAGGTAAAATAAATTTCAACTAGTTGAGAAATCGCTGTCTACTACTCGATAACTAAGAAAATCATTGTATGATATGAAGAATTAGCCCAGGTGAATTAAGTCTACGACGGGGCAACAATAACTGGAAGTTACTTGACATACAAGTTAACATTAATTATTAAAAAAATGCATTTATTACAATTTCTTGCACAATTTACATTTACAAAAGAAAATCTACGACCAAGTTTTATCAATTAAATAATCTTTAACGGTATAGTATCCTTTTTTGAGAAGACAATTTTTTATATGAGTCTTAAAGTTTTCACATGGTAAATCCAAGATATTACTTGGAATTTTATTATAAAACTTTATACCTAGACCTATGAAAGAACCACGGACTTTTTCTAATCTATACCAAGGCATTACAAGTTTGTCTTTATTTCTGGTGTTCCGATTGTGCCAATCACTATGTTTTGTATACAAATTAATATTACGACGCACATAAAGAATGCAGTTTAATATAAATTGAGATGCTGCTGTCAATATACCGATCTCCTTGAACTTATCCCTAAGAGATGTTCTAGAACTTAGTTGATAAATAGCTCTTATTGCTCGTTTTTGTAAAACAAAAATAGTATTTATATCGGCTGCTTTTCCCCACAAAAGAATACAGTACGACATAATGCTATGAAAATAACTGAAATACACTAATCTGGCAGTATCTATATCTGTTAACTGTCTAACTTTTCTAATGGCATAGGCAGCAGAGCTGAGCTTGCCAGCTAGAGCTGCGATATGCATATTCCATTTTAATTTACTGTCAAGAGTTACACCCAAGAAAACTGTTGAATCGACCAAATTTAATTTCTCATTATTAATTACAATTTCAGTAAGATTCGCCTGTACATTACCTAAAGCGAATTTAACACATTTGGTTTTTTTAGCGTTAAGCTGGAGATTATTTACATTAAACCAAGTAAGAACCTGCGAGAGTGCTTTGTTCACATCGTCATAAGCAGTTTTATTCCTGTCAACGTTAAATATTAAAGAAGTATCATCTGCGAACAAAACAATGTCACAGAACCTTTCTGCAAAGAAAGGTAGATCATTTATATATATTAAAAATAAGAAAGGACCCAAAATGGAGCCTGCTGGGCTCGGTACCTGCTCCTCGTTGGTTTTCTTATTTTTTTTTTTAATGCAATCTTACGGCCTTTAACATTGACAGAATGCGTGCTGAAGATAATATAGTCAAATAGGATGTAAAAAAATCGTTTAAAACCGTTGCTTCGGTCGTATAATAATTAATTTATCGTCAAAGATATTATTATTATTAATATTCATATTATTAATAAATTAGTCAATATTCATAGTTAAGACAAGACAAAGTCTGTCGGGTCCGCTGGTATGTTATAAAGAACCAAAGACTTCTATGTGTATACAACACCAGACAGGCTGTACAGTACTGAAAAACTGCTCATTAAGTTACGGTGCATGCACCGCAACTCCTTTAGTCTATTGCGAGCGTCCAAGAGAAACAGTTGATGCGCCGCGAAGGTTGGTTGTGACACAATTTTAATTTTGAAAAGCTCGTCTATGTAATTGAAATCATTGTAAAGTACCAATCATTAAAATAAATAAATATTTGACAACATCACATACAGATTGCTCCGATTACAAAGTAAGTAGCTAAAGCACTTGTGTTATGGAAATCAGTGACAACGGTGGTATCACAAACACCCAGACCTGAGCCAATATAGAAAAGTTCGTTTTCCAATTTAGAAAACGACCCAACCGGGGATCGAACCCGGGACCTCAGAGATGGCGACACCTTGAAAACCGGTGTACAAAGCCACTCGACCACGAAGGTCGTCATTTAGCAGTAAACCGTTTTTTAAACCGGACTTAACACAATAAAACCAACGACAATATCACAAACAAGCCCAATGGAGCGCTGAACAAGTTTATAATAAAACCTTTAAGATTGCTTCCCATAGCAAAGAAAAGTCTACACTTTTTGCACATAACTAAAGTAATATGAAAATTTCTAAGAAAAGCCTTTTATATGAGCTAAGTTGGAACCTCTATGGATCGTGTGCGGCTCCAGTGTAAGCGAGAATGAGTTAATATTTAATTTACAACCTTAGCTTGAGACGACCTCCGTGGTCGAGTGGCTTTGTACACCGGTTTTCAAGGTGTCGCCATCTCTGAGGTCCTGGGTGGAGGTGATGGAAAACGAACTTTTCTATATTGTCTCAGGTCTGGGTGTTTGTGATACCACCGTTGTCTCTGATTTCCATAACACATGTGCTTTAGCTACTTACTTTGGAATCGGAGCAATGTATGTGATGTTGTCAAATATTTATTAAATATTTATTATTATTTATATTATTATTATTAAAGAATAAAAGTAACTGTATAACCTTCTCAAAACATTGACCATCAGCCATTTTAAATGTCCCCACTGCTAGGGCACAGGCCTTCCTTATGGGTGAATAAGGAGGATGGGTCAAAACCCACCACGCGGGCCCGATACGGATTGGTGGGTGTTAACGACTGCAAATGCATCAGGACCAACAGCTTAACGTGCCTTCCGAAGCACGGAGGAGCTCGAGGTAGTAAATTTTCTCATGACCGACCCTTGCGAAAGTTGCTTAACCTCCGCAATCGCTGGGCCAGGTGCTAAACCACTGCGCCATCGAGCTCCTCTCATCTCAAAACATAGTTTTTTTACCAAAATTTATCAAAATTAGTTAACCCTTCAACGCCCGGAAAATGAGACACAATAGATATTCCATTGTTATCCGGCCGCATGCGTCCGCTCGGGCGTTGATGAATTAAGCGATTTAGTCGTGGATAAAACAAACTGACTCTTCTCACAATGGCGTTTTGATTTATAATTTTACTTGGCGCAATTCACTACGGTTATTGCCTTTACGTTCTGTCAACATTTGCCAGATCAGCATACACTCTACAGGGTGTTACAAAAATACCCCTAATGCCGAATATGGTATATAGGGACCATCAAACTGAACAACTTTTACTATGGGGCCAACTCTGAAATCGCGAAAAAACATCAGCTGTTTCATACATTTTGATATTTTCGATTTTAATTTTTGTATGAAACAGCATTTTTTTTTCGCGATTTCAGAGTTGGTCCCATAGTAAAAGTTGTTCAGTTTGATGGTCCCTATATACCATATTCGGCATTAGGGGTATTTTTGTAACACCTTGTAGATCACAATATTTTTATTGCACTGTGTTATTCTATTTCAATAATTACGTAGTTAACCAATCGAGATGAACTACTGTGACCGTAATTGACCCATCCGACATGATTATTCACCCCCTTACTAATAAAGATTGTATAGCAAATGAATACACGCTTACACGACCTCCGTGGTCGAGTGGCTTTGTACACCGGTTTTCAATGTGTCGCCATCTCTGAGGTCCCGGGTTCGATACCCCGTTTGGTCAATTTAGAAAACGAACTTTTCTATATTGGCTCAAGTCTGGGTGTTTGTGATACCACCGTTGTCTCTGATTTCCATAACACAAGTGCTTTAGCTACTTACTTTGTAATCGGAGCAATCTGTATGTGATGTTGTCAATATAAAAAAAGCAAAAAAACAATGGTTACTCTCTGTCAAACTATTTATGTTTGACATTAAAAAGAAAGGGACAAAACACTGTGTAACTATACATATGCTATACTATATTTATTATTAAGAGGTATAATAAACTAAATTAATTCACATGTTTTGGCAACATGGGACGATACTTGAAATGCTAAAGAAGATGGCTGGCATTATCATCATAAACAGGGGTAGATGTTGAGGTGACAGTACGGTGTACAAATACAGTGGGACGTGTGATAGGAAAATATAGACGATTCAAAAGTGCCTAATTACTAAGTTTATTTGAATGATAAAGTTATTTTTAACTTTGACTTTTGAGTACCTATGAGTTCATTATGGTTCTGTCACTTAGTAATAGACTGTTGATATGGTCATTATATTATTCTTGTTTTATTGTCAATATATATTTATTCGATTGTCTGATAAAACTGCTGTTTTCTTATATTTTATACCTAACTTAACGTTCAGTAGTCTGGATTATGATTGATATATACAAGGTGTTACAAAAGTACCCCTAATGCCGAATATGGTAGATAGGGACCATCAAACTGAACAACTTTTACTATGGGACCAACTTTTTAAATTTTTGAGATTGAAGCATTCACAATGCTATTTTATATAATACCAAATAATATACTAGAAAAAATAGGACTCGCACCAGATCATGTTCTCGGACGGGAATCGAACCCGCGACCTTTGGATATCCGGTCCAATGCTCTGACCGCTGAGCTACCGAGTCACTGTAGCTGTAAGTGACTCGGTAGCTCAGCGGTCAGAGCATTGGACCGGATATCCAAAGGTCGCGGGTTCGATTCCCGTCCGAGAACATGATCTGGTGCGAGTCCTATTTTTTCTAGTATATTATTTGGTATTATATGGGACCAACTTTGAAATCGCGAGAAAAAAATCAGCAGTTTCATACAAAAATCGCGATTTCAGAGTTACTCCCATAGTAAAAGTTGTTCAGTTTGATGGTCCCTATCTACCATATTCGGTAGGTACTTTTGTAACACCTTGTATTTACTAGTCTAGTTTTTCTGTATCTAAATCTATCCTACTAATATTATAAATGTGAAAGTTGTGTGTGTGTGTGTTTGGTACCTTTCCACGCCTAAACGGCTCGACGGATTAGGATAAATTTTGGTTGGTAGACAGATTAGGACCTAGATTGACATGTAGGCTTCTTTTTATCCTGGTCAATGGTTACCTAGGGTCCACGCGGACGAAGTCGCGAGTGGCCGCTAGTTCTAAAATCTATATTCATTTTATATTTATTTATAACAAAAACTATAGTACAACTAGCGACCGCCCGCGCCTTCGTCTGCGAGGAAAGTTTTTTGGCTATCCCTTGGGAACAATTATTTTTTCGGGATGAAAGGTACCCTATTTCCTTCTCTGTACCCCTGACAACATGTATGCAAAATTTCATGATGATCGGTTCAGTACTTAAGATGTGAAGGCGTAACAAACAAACAAACAAACGGACTTTCGCATTTATAATATAAGTAAGGATATTCCAGAAAACCAATACCAAACCAATTTATTCATACCCTGAAGATTAGTACTAAATATCTAATCAAGAAAATGTTTTAATTTAATTGACAAAGCCTTCTATAATGAATTCTAAGCGGCTTAACACCTAAGTCGTCCTCTCCCATTTGGGCCCGAAAGGGTCCAAAATACAAAGTTTGTATAATTAATTAAGAAAACACCTAAAAGTACAGACAGCGACACTTTGGCTCACTCCATTATTTTTCACATCTTTGTTAAGAAAAAAAATGTCGGAACATTTACATGTTTTTTTAAGAATTTAGGGTCTTTTAAAACAAGTTGGTCTGTTACACATAAACAGAAAATAAAGATCACTTAATTATTTATCATTATTTATGTTCCATTCTTATATTTTAAGTTCTGAGAAATGATAATAAAATCATTTTTTCAATACTATTCTAACAGAGATTTCAAAAAAATACTATTGTAAGACGCGCTTAAAATCGCTTGCAGTACAACCACGACTTTATCAGAAACTTTAACTCCGACATGTACCCACAATGCTGTGTGTGTTCTGCACATAATATATCTTTGCCAACTCGCTATGAGTTTAGCAACATAGTTTGTACTTTTAAAACTGAATGGTCTTTGATTTATTTGGAAAGTAAATGCTTTGAAGAGTGGAACTGTGTTACTTACCCTATTTTATTTAATAAATGTGTAAGTTTGTAAGATAGGATATTTGTTACTTAATCACGCAAAAACAACCGATGTTTTCCATACTCGTTGTTAGGAGTATAGAAAATAGTCAATAGTCATAATTTCCTTATTCAAATAAACTTAATAATTAAGCACTTTTGAATCGTCTTAATAATTAAGCACTTTTGAATTTTGAATCGTAAAGCCTTAAGGAACCTTTCATCAAGAAAAAAGTGCTTTCTCGAGGGGGGAAAAAACTGTTCACGCAGACAAAGTCGCGGGCGGCCACTAGCCTATTTCATAAATTCAATTTTAACCGACGCTCTCACTAAGACCACATCCCAACCGCAAACTCGTGGACTACGTATTTGGCGAAAATATCCGACGCAACACGAGCGAAGATGTAGCGGTTTGCCACAGTCTTGCTGTAGGTTGTTCGGAACAGTAGATACTATGAATATTCCGAAACCTCCGAGGTAAAATTAACTTTGAGATTAGGGGATTGGATTTTCGGTAGTGTTATGTTAAAATAGGTTGTATATGCAAACTCTATATTGATATTTAAGAAGACTTACTTAACACGGCAACGTTTTCACACTTTATACGAGAATATTCTGTCCATGAAACTGAAGAATATTCTCAAAGAAACGTAATAAAAAATGTTTTGATGCAATTTCATCAATTTAAAATTAGATTTGATAAAGTGGTACATTTTCTTGGAATAGGCACCACAAAAAGTGTTATACATTTGTGACTTAGAAACCGAATTCTTGTGTGTAAAGTGAGGCAAAAAAATACTGAGCCAAAATGGCTTAGTTTTCAGATTTATATCCTTTATACGTTACCTAATCGTTACTAAAATCCAATAAAATAGTAACTAATCCTCTAAAGGTAGGGAATTGAAACGATTTCGTTCATATAGGTACGATTAGGTGACATATGAAGGATAAAGATCTGAAAACTAAGCCATTTTGACTCAGTATTTTTTGCCTCACTTTTGACAGTGCGCTTTGTAGGGAACCATCGTTCTTGGTTGTTATTATTCTAAGATTCGTATCAATTACTCAAGATCGTGCTTTGGAAAACCTAACAACGTAGAGTTCGATTCAGAAGTATCCAATTTGAGCGGGAAACATTATATTCTCGCTGCATTCAATGCCATACCCTAAAAGGCCAAAGTTTCCCAAAGTTACCTCAAACCCTTGCGCTTTGTTTCTTAGACCAGTATTGCTTTACAAATTGCTAACACACGTTTACAATGACATGTTTCTGCTATAGGAACTTGATTAATTAAGGGTCTGAAGCATTTTTTTGGTTAATAAATAATAAATATTTATTCGAAATTTTGAGATTTAAGCATTCACAATGCTATTTTTATATAATACTAGATAATATATTATACTAGAAAAAACAGGACTTGCACCAGATCATGTTCTCGGACGGGAATCGAACCCGCGACCTTTGGATATCCGGTCCAATGCTCTGACCGCTGAGCTACCGAGTCACTAGTGAGAACGTCGAATTTCTTCTAGTATATCAATTCTTACGCTGCAAGCCAGCGCCATCTCACCAATGTAGAAGGAATTAACCTCGACATTCAACTGAACATCTAGAGATCAGAGTCCTATTTTTTCTAGTATATTATTTAGTATAATAATTATTTGACAACATCACATACATTGCTCCGATTCCAAAGTAAGTAGCTAAAGCACTTGTGTTATGGAAATCAGAGACAACCGTGGTATCACAAACACCCAGACCTGAGCCAATATAGAAAAGTTCGTTTTCTAAATTGACCCAACCGGGGAACGAACCCGGGACCTCAGAGATGGCGGCACCTTGAAAACCGGTGTACAAAGCCACTCGACCACGGAGGTCGTCATGTTGTTAAGTTGCGATTAACTATTGTTAATATAAACAAGTCAATCAGTAAGTTATAATTGCTTTATTTCCCTAACACACACAAATGTCTACTGCGGAAAAAATTGAGTACAATCAAAATCAATAATGAATATTACTAAATAATATACTAGAAAAAATAGGACTCGCACCAGATCATGTTCTCGGACGGGAATCGAACCCGCGACCTTTGGATAACCGGTCCAATGCTCTGACCGCTGAACTACCGAGTCACTGGTGAGAACCTCGAACTTCTTCTAGTATATCAACTCTTACGCTGCAAGCCAGCGCCATCTCACCAATGTAGAAGGAATTAACCTGCTACATTCAACTGAACATCTTTCCAGATATTTTTAAACAGTTGATTAAGATGAGAAAGCTATATAACTATTTGAAATAATTATATTAATTATGTTCTCGGACGGGAATCATATGATCTGGTGCGAGTCCTATTTTTTCTAGTATATTATTTAGTATTATATAAAAATAGCATTGTGAATGCTTAAATCTCAAAATTTCAAATAATAATGAATATTGTCTTAAATTCTTTTTACACTTAGTTTTTCTTGCAAACTCAACTAACCCATTCACATGCTATAATTCTATTCGGCCATTTTGTTACAAGGAGCCATCGCCATTTTCTTTTCCCGCGCATCCTAAGGCTCTCTTCGCAAGTTATAAGCACATAACAAAAAAGTATTACTATTATGAGCTGACAAACGAGGTAAGCCTGAGAGGTCCAGAGGGAATAATCCTCAAGGGTATCAGGGATGACAACATGGCAATAAAATTAATAGTATCTACTTCTTATAACGTGAGTAATATCCATAAAATAGTTTTATGGATTCTTCGTATGTTCGTATGTTAATCTGAAGCAAAGGCATCGCGGATTGTCAAAAATGATATATTATACAAGGTGTTACAAAAGTACCCCTAATGCCGAATATGGTAGATAGGGACCATCAAACTGAACAACTTTTACTATGGGACCAACTCTGAAATCGCGAAAAAAAAAACAGCTGTTTCATACAAAAATTAAAATCGAAAATATCAAAATGTATGAAACAGCTGATTTTTTTTTCGCGATTTCAGAGTTGGCTCCATAGTAAAAGTTGTTCAGTTTGATGGTCCCTATATGCCATATTCGGCATTAGGGGCATTTTTTTTAACACCTAGTATAATGACCATCAGCCATTTTCAATGTCCCCACTGCTGGGGCACAGGCCTTCCTCATAAGGAGGATGGGCCATGACCCACCACGCGGTCCCAATGCGGATTGGTTGGTGAATCAGTAATACCTATCACAAAATAGAGAGAATGAGAAATGTTAAGTACCAAAACTGTATCAGTCAATAAAAAAACTGACGTCAAATCGTAAATGTACTAAATATACGATTTGACGTCAATCTACAATTTTGAATCAAATTATTTCCAGTTAAAAACAACCCATTAAAAGTTATATGGTTCAGATTAAAGGTTCCTTATGCCTTTTTGGGAAAAAGCGTGAACCTATCATGTATGTTGTTTTTTATTTCAATTGTGCAAAAGTAGCGTTATAAGTTCCCGAGTTCGTGTCTCGTGAGTCTGTTGTTTATGATTGAATACTTATGTTGGCTAGTAAACAAACCTTTAAACCTCTCCTTGGTTTAAAACTAATTAATTATAGTGAGTATTTTGAATTTTTTCCCCATCTTTATACAAAACCTTATTGTGACAGCCCTAGAAAAAGGCGGCAAACAACTTGTCATGTTGGCAGCTCTGTTCTTGTTTTTACATTCGACTGTGGTTCCGAATGCGTTACCATTCCCTATTCGCAGTAAAATTCCCGAAGGAAAATGTAAAACAGTTGCTGTTTTTTTTTTGTAATAGGTGTGTAATCGTGTATTGCCACATTCAGAGTATAGAACAACTGTTACTGAACCAACACTGAAAATAAATAATAAATAAATAAATATTTGACAACATCGCATACATTGCTCCGATTCCAAAGTAAGTAGCTAAAGCACTTGTGTTATGGAAATCAGAGACAACGGTGGTATCACAAACACCCAGACCTGAGATAATATAGAAAAGTTCGTTTTCTAAATTGACCCAACCGGGGATCGAACCCGGGACCTCAGAGATGGCGACACCTTGAAAACCGGTGTACAAAGTTACTCGACCACAGAGGTCGTCAATATTATGTTTCTTAGAAAATGAAATAGCTGCTGGGTAATGTTAGATCGTATGGATAAATGGCTCAAATCGAGAAAATATTTTGAGCTATGTAAACAGGTTAAACAATTATAGCATCGGTATAACAGCTATTTATTCAAGCGGTTAAGATATTGTTATGTGACAAAATTCGATGTTGTACACATTCATGTTATTAAATGTGGGAAGTATACGCATAGAAATATAAGAATTTAAATAAGTTGCGCTGTAAGCTATAGACCTCGCGTTGGTAACATTTTTGAACATGTTATGAAAAAATTTAAATATTGAATGCAGAAAAATTCCATACAACATGTTACAAAAATACCCCTAATGCCGAATATGGTAGATAGGGACCATCAAACTGATCAACTTTTACTATGGGACCTACTCTGAAATCACGAAAAGAAAATCAACTGTTTCATACAAATATTTTATTAAAATCGAAAATTGATATTATCAAAATGTATGAAACAGCTGATTTATTTTTTTCGTGATTTCAGAGTTAGTCCCATAGTAAAAGTTGATCAGTTTGATGGTCCCTACCCTTTCAGAACTGGCCATATACGATTGTGTGGTTCACAAGATTCGATTTTGTTCAAAAACTTTTAAGTGTATACGGACGGGCTCGACTCCACACGATTGCGCGTGAGCCGAACTTTGACCTAGTGTTTGAATTTCGCGCGTCGGTCAATTGGCCAGCAGGCAGAGACCTGTCTAGTACTGCGATTTTTTTCGGTCGCGGCTTTGGTGAATGTAAGTAGAAGTACATTAATATTTGATTGTTACTTGTAAAGTCTTGTGCACGAAACATAACTTTGATGTTTTTTACGTAGTATTTTGCGATTTTATACACAATAGTTGGTGATTTAGCTACTTTGTCGAATTACCGAACTTTATCGACACAATTGTATGAAGAGGGGCCTGAGGCCATTTCTTTGACTGAGTACCTAAGAGTTATTTTGTTTATTTTCCAGACTTTTTTTAATGATGGCATGGTTCTTAGACGCAGATCAGATTGGGGGATTTCTGAATGGCTCTGAAGATGATGGAAGTGATGATGACGAGCAGTTGGAGCTACCGTTTGCAGGCCAGGATACGGGTAACCTTTCCTCGTCTGAATCCCAGTCTTCAAGCAGTGATGAAGATGTGCCATTGTCAAATTTACGATGGAAGAAAAATAAATTTAACTGTAAACCCATACCCCGCGTTTCAATAGACTCTGAGCTACACGTAGTATTAACTCCAGCACAATATTTCGAACGATACTTACGCTGGAGTTGATTATTGTTGATTACATGATTGGAACTGGTCATCAGATGAAGCCTGTTTGTACTTCTAGGGAAAAAAAAAGATTTTTGACATCCACGGTTTAATGGGGTACTTTAATTAGCCAAGAATCAAATTGTGCGTTCGCAGGCTTAGGCCCCTGTTCATACAATTGTGTGGGTCAGAATTTTCCAAGATGGCGGCCGGAAAATGGAAATCAGCAGGTCATTTTATACTCAGATTTGCAATCAGCAGGTCATTTTATAGTAGGTATGACTTTTTTTCCGGACAAATTCTATCTAGTTTAGGCGCCGGTCTGAAAGGGATATACTATATTCGGCGGTAGGGGTATCTTTGTAACATGTTGTATAATTATCGAACTTGCTTACAAAATTACACGAAAATCAGTTGAGAAATAGAGAAGAACAGACAGACATTACGCAAGCTTTTGCACAAACTGAAACGGGACGCTTCGCACTCGCTCGGTCAAGTATACCTTGTTCATCTGTGGTTAAAGATTCCGGGTGAAGTACGCTCTCTTAGGCCGTGTTCAGATGACACGCGCCGATCACGCACAGGACCCGCACACGCGTTGTGCTCGCCTTACACCCGCACTCGCCACGCGCAAAATCAGCGCACGCCTCGCGCCCGCGTTGTGCTCGCCTAACACTCGCGCTCGCCACGCGCAAAATCAGCGCACGCCTCGCACCCGCTTATACTACTAGTGACTGGACTACTTCGTTCAGTAGACACTAGCCATAACGCGGGCGCAAGGCGTATGCGGGGTGGGTGCAGTGCGTGTACGGGGTCAGCGCGGGATTGGCACGAAGCGGGCGCATGTCGTATGCGGGTGGACTTCGATAAATGCAATTTGAGGTCTTTTGATGTGTCATAAGACTCAAATTATATACAATTAATTTCAAAGCAAGTTAGACGCGGTTGCTGACGCGTAGCGTGCGCTTAGCGGGCGCGTGTCGTCTGAACACGGCCTTACGGTTATGATAAGGTCAAAAATATTACCTAATCTACGGAAAACCGCTCATGTTCACTTGAGCGGTTATCGTAGATTAATTCTACTATAACAAATAAGTTAGTTTGCTAATAGTTAATACCTTTATATCACGCAATTGTACCTGCAAACAAAAACACAATAATTAGTCAAAACTCGCAGTTCATTAAATTATGACACATCGAAATAATTATTTGTAAGCGAGCGTGAACGTGCACAGTGTACAATCATTTTCAAATGTCTGAAAAACTGTGCACGTCTCAAGAGTTATAATAATTTTCCTCTTAACTCCAGATTTTTCTTACTCAAGTAACCGACAAAATATTACGTAGCTAATCCATTCGTGAATCTACGACGAAAACCAGTACGAGAATAACCGGGTAAAAAATTCAGGAGCTGTTTTTTCTCCTGCTCCAAATTTGTATTGGCAAATTGGTCTGTTGAATTTAGAGCGAAGTTGTGTAATTTTTTATTGATCTTAGTGTTATATTAAGTTGAGGGGCTTACATGAGCCAACTAGCGCCACCAGTCGATTTTACTTTATTTATTCTAAATAAGCCCAATTTCTTACAAAAGGAATCAGTCAAGGTTTTGTTAATAACGTCTAATATTTATTGAATAACTTTACACAGTTTGAAAAGGCATTCAAACAGTTTAAAACGCGATTTTGTTAAAAGTGGCCACTGTTGGTTCAAACCCGTTTTTAAACTATTGCACGCATTTTGTAATGTTGTAACGTTATTCAATAAACATTAGACGTCATTCACAAGACATTGACTGATTCCTTTTTTAAGAAATTGGGCTTATTTAGAATAAATAAAATAAAATCGACTGGCGGCGCTAGTTAGCTCATGTCAGCCCCTTAAGAAATATCATAATGTCAAGATAATTTTACTGATTCACAAACCGTCCACCAATACCGGCGCACTACCGCTAAATTGGCGCTAATGTAGATAGTGGTAGACCTGTCATTTTGTTGTTTTCTATGTATTTGTTATCAATTTTTGGATGTTGGAAAAACCATTTTTTCTCCCAACTTATTTTGGTTTTCTTTTATGTTTGATTCGTTTAATGTCCACAATAATTATTATTATATCGTGTCTAAGACTAAGCAGTGTCTAACCCGTAAGTTTTTCAAATAGTTTTTGTTTTTTTTTTTTTTTTTATTCTTTCTGGTGTGAACGTCTTTATAATTTCGTTGCATACTTATCGTTCACAGCCCTAATGTATTAATCTATTGCTATAAGTTAAAACCTTGTAATTGGCTTTCTGTTTAACATATTGTAGCTTATAGTAATATTGTTGCTGTTGGTTTTCCAATTAAATAAATAAATAATTATCAACCATTTTAGGCATCATTGAAAAATAACCGGGAACATAAACCATAATATGCACCCGTGTACAAAAGGTCTCCATCTACAGCAGCGCCACCATGCGGGATAAATTTATAAATTTTTTGTCATCCTGCCATTACCATAACAGCTTATTTTACCATTTGTCTTACTGCAGGACGCAGGCTCTCCTGCGGAATGGCGTCATAATCTCCACGCTTGGCAAGCAGTTTGGAACTCCCAACATTTTCATCGGAAAATACTATTGCCCATTTTCCGGTCTACGGAGGTGTTAAATGTTCGAGTACCTCTAAGATATTAGGCAGTCGGAAAAGTTCGCGACTTTTTTGTACTAAAAATAATAAAGATCGCGATATGATATAGCGATTTATCACGTTTAACTGTCACAAAACAATAGATTTTGACAGTTGAATGTCGATAAAACGCTATATCACGCGATAAATATTTGACGACCTCCGTGGTCGAGTGGCTTTGTACACCGGTTTTCAAGATGTCGCCATCTCTGAGGTCCCGGTTTCGATCCCTGGTTGGGTCAATTTAGAAAATGAACTTTTCTATATTGGCTCAGGTCTAGGTGTTTGTGATACCACCATTGTCTCTGATTTCCACAACACAAGTGCTTTAGCTACTTACTTTGGAATCGGAGCAATGTATGTGATGTTGTCAAAATATATGGTGTTTCGGTGGTCATGCTAGGGAAGCAGACAAGGCAATATTTATACGGTCATAATGGTAATTCGGGTACAATTTAATAGTGTCTTATGCAAGCGAGCTGAGCACGATATTTTCACTTCGCTCACGTGGAGTTTTGCTTCCTGCGAGAATTTCGATATTCCTTTCTTAGGGGATGCTTACGTCATAATACCTATATGACATATTTAAACGGCTTGTGTTTAAATGCCTACCAGAAATGCACTCATATTAATTCCAATAAATTCAAAATACCTGTCAAAACAGATAATGCTCCAAAATTGTGTTTCATGAAGTATTATAGAAATTAAGCTAATTTCCTTTTTATTATTTATTTATTTATTTATTAAATAAGGGTTAACAATTGTGTTTAACATTTGTCCCACAAAACCAACTGGTCGGTTTGACTGCGGGATCAATGAGTTTCTATAAAACAAATATTATTACTTATTCGAAATTAAAAATATGGTATATATTTAAGGGTGTGTAATGAATAACCTAAATTTACATGGACTAACGATCAGATGATATAATAACATTGATGCAGCATGCAACATGCGTGCAAGCATTTTGGAGCTCCGCTGCGAGTGGTCAAAACACTAACCTAACCTAACCAACCTGGTGCATTACACACTAAGGCAAATTAGAACTGTAGTTTTTGGTATCAATATTACTGTTTCAGTAAAACAATATTTGGTGAGCATTAATCCATTTTGGAAAGCAAAAATTATTTAGGAGAGCACTTAAAATATTTAAACAACTCAAATAAAATACACAATGTATAGGAATGGTCGTAATATGTCGCTAACCAAAGATAATCAGTGTTTTAAAGTGTCAATACCCGCAAGAACTTTAAAGTCATTGAAGTTCACATACACGTAACGTCATTTCCATTTAATTAAAATTAAATAAATAAATGTATATAATAATAATTTCTGCCCGGCCGGGAATCGAACCCGGGACCTCTTGCGTGGTAGACCGGCATGTTAACCACTGCACTATACAGGTCGTAGAAAGATAGGTATCGAAAATAGATTAAATATTTATTTCAAATTTTGAGATTTTAGCATTCACAATGCTATTTTATACAATACCAAATAATATACTAGAAAAAATACGACTCGCACCAGATCTTGTTCTCGGACGGGAATCGAACCCGCGACCTTTGGATATCCGGTCCAATGCTCTGACCGCTGAGTTACCGAGTCACTAACTCTCTGGAAATATAAGAGGTAATATATATTTTAATTTTGCAAATATTGATACAGTCGGGCATACATATGGGTATGTTATTTGAATATGAAACGTGTATCATTTGAAATGTAGACGTTTATATTTTCAGCCTGAAAAGATGCTGTTGGTGGATTTAAATTTCAGAAACATATTTCCTTTTCAGGAAAACTGGTAGCTCTATAATATTTTTATGACTTGAAACTAAACCAAGAAATTTTATTGAAAACTCAAGACTATTAAATTTAAATCCTTTGAATAACATTGAGTTCAGTTTGAGTTTCATTTTATTAGTTATTCATTCCACTTGAGTGGTGCAGAGGTCAACATACCAGTTACACGTAAGAGGGTTCGATTCCCGACCGGGCAGAAATTGAAATGATGATTTTATTTCTGTGACGGGTCTGGGTGTTACTATGTATAATCCTTACTAATATTATAAATGCGAAAGTCCGTTTGTTTGTATGTTTGTTACGCCTTCACGTCTTAACTACTAAACCGATCATCATGAAATTTTGCATACACGTTGTCAGGGGTACAGAGAAGGACATAGGATGCCTTTCATCCCGAAAAAAATAATTGTTCCCTCGGCTTCGGTTTGCTATCCCTCGGGATAGCAAAAAACTTTCCTCGCAGACGTAGTCGTGGGTAGTCGCTAGGAAGTATATATTTAAAAAACATATTAGTAATATATCAGTTGTACAGCACTCCTAATTATTACAAGCGTTGCTTAGTTTGGGGCTAGATGGCGCTGTGTGAAATCGTCCAAAATCATTTATTAATAATTATTAATATTCATTCTACTTTGAGCTGCAATGTGGCACTTCTTATCTATTAAATATTATTCTTTTCTATTCTTCGGAATGAGGATAATCCGAAATAAACTTTATTCAGTAATTGACACGGGAACTTGATAAAACTTTCAGAAATGCATTCTCTTGACGGCCACACTTTAGTATAATATATTTTTGATTTAGAATATTCATTTTGGAAAACTCAAACAATAAAGCTTAATTTTATTTTATTTTAAGTGACAGGTAGATAATCACTTTGCTGGAATACAAGCGCAATGAGTGGATTAGGGCCAGCACGAAGGTCATCGACATTGTGGATACCATCCAACACCGTAAATGGAGATGGGCAGAACACACTGGTCGCATGAGCACCGAGAGATGAGCCAGGAAGATATTGGGATGGAAGCCAAGACAAACTACGCTAGGTAGAGGTCGCCCACCTGAAAGGTGAGTCAAAGACCTAAGGAGTCATGATGGTAACAACTGGCTCCAGGTGGCGCAAGATAGAATATCGTTGCGATCGAAGGTTTTGGACTCCTCCAATGTCCGAAGACGGACGTACGAAAGGCTGCTATAGACAGATAGATAGATAGATAGACAGGTAGATTTAAATTTCTCAAGTGGGACTCAATTATAATAATAAGAGTCCCAAGTGGGCCTGAAATTTTAAGTGACGTTCCAGTTTTCGGGGTTAAGTTATCTACAATAACGGAATCTAAATTACAAAGTAACCATTTAAATCATTTGTAATATTGCTACGTCTGAAACTATACTGCCTCGCCTAACTATGCATAGACCCTCAGGCGCTAGAGGTCTATACTCAATATCGTAACTACACGTAAACTCTACTCAGTTGTACTATAGTTAATCAAATTCTATTCAAAGTTGAGAAGTTCGATGATTGTTGCTGCTAGACCAAAGGACAACGGAATTCCTGAATGTTTTAATAGATGTTACTTACCTAGTACTATAATAAGTTAAAGTTTGTATTAAAGTTACGATAACGTTATTCCATTTCATTGAGCTGAGTAATTATTATTTTTTTAATTGTGTTATTAGACGTGGGTGGTTGGGACATGGTTATGGGATATTATATGAGTGGATTTAAGGTTAAAATTATAATGAATAATAAATATTTGACCACATTGCTCCGATTTCAAAGTAAGTAGCTAAAGCACTTGTGTTATGGAAATCAGACACAACGGTGATATCACAACCACCTAGACCTGAGCCGATATAGACAAGTTCGTTTTCCAAATTGACCCAACCGGGGATCGAACCCGGGACCTCAGAGATGGTGACACCTTGAAAACCGGTGTACAAAGCCACTCGACCACGGAGGTCGTCAGAATTATGTCTATAGCAAGCTTGAAAATTCAAATTCAATAGTTCTGATTTTAATCGGTGGCCATCTTAATAATGACCAAGTTGTTAGTTTCCAAAAATTGTATTTGTATTATCATCGTCACCAAATCATTTCAATGAGCGAGATAGCAATGAGAAAAATACGCGCGCGGGAGCGAGACCGATTTGGCAGATTAGGCGAAAACATTACGAATTAATTCGTAGTAATTGAAATAATAAACTTATCGCTAAAATATTCGGTCATAAAATCAGTTTAACGAAGAAGTATCGAATACAGCATTTTAATTGCTTAGTTTCGGCATTTGGTTATTTTCAAAATAAAAAGTACATTTTTAAAATAAAAAATATCGGGAAAAGTATTACCTGTCGTGTTTCTGTTCTGTATATATTCAGTTAAAGGACTGAAGTTACACATACTAAAGTATAACGAAGGAAATCTATTTAGAAGTCCGGTATAGTACCGGCTTTCAAAAAAACACATTTCACTATTGATAGAAATAAAAGAGAAAATTAACACAAATTATATGTTGAGTGTTGAGTAGTTGATGTTACGAGGACAATTTTACAATGGGGCAGTGACCACAGACTACAGTGTTGCCAGAGACGACGCACTGATTATCTTTGCGTTCTATTTTCAACAACTATAAACTGGGTCTTAATGTCTTCTCTGCTACGGCTCAGGCCTTCCTTGTGGACAGATAAGGAGAATAGGCCATAACCCACTACGCAGGCCCAATGCGTATTGATGGGTGTTTAGATTGCAAATGTAGCTGCGACTAACGACTCTACATTGCCTTCGGAAGCAGGGAGTAACTTAAAATTATATATTTTGGTCACCCATCCGATGACTAGCCCTAGCGCTGGTTGCTTAGCCGCCATAAATTACAGACCAAATATACGCTATAAAACTCATCTCATATTTTTGTGTACTTCAGTATGTTAAGCGTTCCTATATTTTTCTTACAATGCATTTCAATCACAACTTTACTTTATTTTACATATCAAAATAAAAACCAAATTTTTTGTTCAGATTGGCCAGCAAAACTGCGGAACACCCTATATAGGGTGTTAGGACATACCCGCAATGCCAAATATGGTAGATAGGAACCATCAAACTAAAAAACTTTTACTATGGGACCAACACTGAAATCGCGAAAAAAAATCAGCTGTGTCATACAAAAACTAATAACGAAAATATCAAAATGTATGAAACAGCTGATTTCAAATTTGGTCTCACAGTTAAAGTTGTTCAGTTTGATGGTCCCTATCCACCATATTTGGCATTGCGAGTTATTTTGTAACATCCTGTATAATCGTGGAACCCTCAATTCAATTTCGTATAATTTTGTAGCTGAAATAGCCCCAGGAAGGATAAAACAGGCTTAGTAGCTCATATTTCAGGCATGGGATTAGCTGAAATTTTTCAGGGCGATACGGATTTCAGCTTCGAGTTATAAATTCGTATTAACCTTGTAGTGGTGGTACTGCAATGCGGTTGATATGTGACAAATGAATTTGAAAATGATTTACGTTACTAGAATAAACTAAATCGGGATTCACAGCATTACCTGTTTATTTTTGAGACTCCGATATTTCGGCGCAGTTGTATGCGCCATGGTCATGGAAGAACTGTCGATTGTTGCGTGCGGGTAGATATAGTTTATTCTAATAACGTCAATAACCATGGAAATTTAAAATGTTTTATGATATATGTTGTTTCATGAAATTCAGTTAAGGCGAGGCCCGTTCACGATCTGATGAAAAGATTGATTTTTGAGCTTCCAATGTGAAGAACTGATGTAAAATTCTACTTCACAAAAAGTTTATAAAAAAAATTTAAAGTTTATACACTGATTTAGTTGTACAAATCTCAATGTTTTTGTGGAACCGAACCGAAGTACCACCGTACTTATGGAGCAATGAAACAAATAATTAAAAAATTAAAAATCCAGTTGACGTTTTATAATTTAAAAATTGTAAGTAACTTAAAGAGTATGGTCGCAACACCAAAATGACAAAACGACTGCTATTAAAAGTTACTAAAACGTTTCTAATAAAACTAAAACAAAATTACAATAAAGTATAGGTTTAGGTTTTTAGGTTTTTTGTAACAAGTAAAGTAAATCAATTTTCTATGAATAAAAACTGAGTCACTAATAGCAATTAAGGGTTGAGCGTTCGGTTAGCTCTGTCGGTTAATTATTCAAATCGTTCGGAACAACCGAAGCGAATCGATATTATCTTATCGATTAATCACCATAAAGGGGTTGTGTTACATATTAATATAACCTTAATTGTTTTAGGATGAAGATATATAAACGAGAAGTTTCAACAGGCCTCAGAAGTGGGACTTATCGATTTGTGTAATGTGAATGAACCGCTTTTAGGCAAAATAAAGCTTGGACTAAAATTAAGGAGTATTATTTTTGGAGTGCTAAAAGTTTTACATATTACTGTCATACAAAAAGCTAAAAGCATTCAGCGATCATGACAAGTCACTCGTAATTTGAGTCTCACTTAACCTTTCATCACGTGTCGATAAACGATGATTTCGTATTTAAGTGGGACTCAACTTAAAAAAAAACAAGTTTTCACATTGACTTTTCAGGAATAGAAATGGAAAATAATTATGTCCTTATCAAAATAACTTTATAGAATGTAATTTAATCGTTTATTGCTTATTTTTAGGTTTATTTTTTTCATGAACGAACAGAAACATTCCGCTTGAATAAGGGGAAAGATCTGTATCATAACTATCAATAGTAAAAGTTGGTTAGAATTAATCTTAGATTGTGACCGATTCGGTGAAACAAAATTTATGGCAATATTGCCGAATTGGCAACGAAAGTTAATTTTACCGCACGCCACCACCGTGCGTTTCAGTTAATGCGAGTGAAAGAGAGAAAACATTAGTTTACGATAAAGTAAACAGTTTACATCAACTCATGGTAGGCTACTATGGCCCCTCTATGAGTTGATGCAAACTGTTTTTGCTACCGTAAACCATCGTTTTCTCTCTTTCACTTGTATTGACTGTGAGCAGTATATCCGATAGTTTTCGGTAGTGAAAACAGTAAGCATCAAGTCATGGTAGAGCTACTAAATACATTTTGTTGGTAGAGCGACTGGTTGCGGCGCCCCTGGTGTCCTTGTGAGATGTTTTATAGAGGTTCTTCTCATCATTTTCTCTTGGTCATCTGGGCGCGCGTAAAGTTTGATGGGCTAATGACGGCGGCACATCGGGCGAATTTCATGCTTTTTAAGCAGTGGACACATTAGGCGTTATTGGTGAACTGTTCAATTGATTTTTCAAGAAGATAAGATTTCTGTCAAAACATCTGGAAAGATGTTTCTTTCGAATGTGAGGGTATTTCCTCACATAGATGAAATTGCGCTGGCTTGCAGCGAAGAAAAATTACTAGAAAATTTCGCCGCTCCCACTAGCGACTCGGTAGCATAATTGGTCAGTGCATTAGGCCGGAATCCCAAGGGTGCGGGTTCGAGACCCGTCTGAGGTGCTACGGGTGAGTCGATTTTTATAGTATTTTTTCTAATATTATTTATCTAAATATAAAAATAGCATTGTGAATGCGAAAAATCTAAATTTAATAGATAAGATTTCTGTTAAATTGATTTATTAGGTACACACGACAGCACGTTAAACTGCCAAAACAGCTTTTATTACGTAGGGCACAAAGGCGGTCTCAAGGTCAACATGTATAGTTGAGATTTCGTCGTGTGTACATCAATTTGGAGTCTTGTGGAGTAAAAAAAAATTGCTGAAGTGTAATAAATATTGTATAGCATTCAAAAATACACTTTAATATTTAAGTTGCAATTAGAGCAAAGATGAAACTGAATCACAACTAAACAATTTTTGGAATGAAATTAGGTACCTACCATTATTTTAAATGGTATAACTTTTTTTAATTAAATGTGTACTTTGAGCTTTTTCATAAGTATATTATTTAAATGTTATTTAATGTTTATAATACCTCTTTTATTATGGTTGCTGATAATAGTTAATGGATATATATTCACAGAAGGTAAATGTGCAGTTGAAATATATTTTTCAGCTTTTTAGTCACCAATGTACACCAACCCTTATTTTGTAATGCCTTCCTATTTGAAAAGCAAATGGCTTCTTCAAATAAACGGCCACCGCTAATTTATTTAATATTTTCGTTAAATCTTCTTAACGACTTCAAAGAAAATATTTAATGCAAATAAACAAATATTTACGTTGTTTTTTGTTTTGAGCATTAAATTAAAGAAATAACTTTTTTTAGGAAAATCGTATTTAAACTTATTTCATGACAATACTTAATAATATACTAGGAAAAATACGACTCTGTATGACTTGTATTAGTCTCGAACGGGAATCGAACCTGCGACCTTTGGATGTCCGGTCCAATGCTCTTGCCGCTGAGCTACCGAGTCACTAGTGGCATCGTCATTTTTTTCTAGTATATCCCACTCTTACGCAGCAAGCCAGCGTTATTTAATGTCGAGGTAATTCCTTACATTGAAGAAAAGGGCAATCAGTTATCTAAGTTTTCTCGCAATATTCAAACCAATAGCTAATTTTGCGTGTATATCTCTAGTCTAGTTCAGTGTTTCATTTCTTAAGGCCCCTATATACCTCAAGTAACAATAACAATAACTTCGTTAAAATACAGTTCGTTGTAGTAGTAGTTCGCAAAAGTGCTAAAAGTGGCCACTTTTAGCACTTTTGCGAACTATAACTACTACAATGAACAAAATTTTACTGAGGTTATTGTTTGTAAATTAACTATAGAACCTTAGCTTCAATCTGTACATGTGAATTTTCGAAACATTATGCACTTAGCGAGCAATAAATTTAATTAAAATGAGGGCGCCACTTGAGGTATATAGGAGCCTTAAATTAAGGAGGAGGTTCTATAATATTGTATTTGTCCTTTTTTTATTAAATTCTTTTTAAACATTCGTCGAGTTTTCTTTCCACTGGTCCAATTTTGTAGGTGGTCTTATAAGTAAACATAAGTCCTTCCTTCAATTCTGACTTAGTGGTTTTATTTAATCAGCTGTAATTTATAGGCTACGCAATTATTGTAACTAACTTAGAAGCTTTACAAAATTGAGATGGCATTAAACAATATTGGAATACAAACTCGTATAAATACGACATTATTGTAAATATACGAATGATTAAATATAACTTTATAGTTTGTTAATGTAATTTCTTCTGATAGAGCTATAAGTTTCTGTGCCTATATTACTTTATTAGACTACTGCTTATAAGACTACTACTACTACTTATGCTTGACACCTATAAATTGATTCAGTAGAAATGAGCTACTTAAATAATGTTATTTATTTATGAATCTATGTTAATGGTAACATGTATGAATGTAATGTCTGGAAACGATATACATATTTGTAAATATCGTTCCTTCTAATAAAGCTGATAAGTTTTTTGCGCCCATTTTTCTTGTCAGCTAAAGAACGTCATAATGGGTGGTACGATAAAAAAATTGACGATTTAAAAATGCTTGTTATGTGAGCTTATTTGAATAAAGAATTTTTCAATTTCAATTTCAATTAGGTTAAAAAATAATTTATTGCGTTTTTTAAATTGTGAATTAAATTACTGCTTTGTTTTTTATAAATTACACGGTAGCTTAAAACAGTTTATGTTAAGTAAAGTCTTGGGTTTGATTTCTTCGTTTATTTGTAGTTCAAAACTCTTAACGTGAAATTTTTGCAGTGCACTTTTTTTAAACTTTTTCAGCGGTAAAATGGCTGCCCCGTTTTAACATAAGTATTGAGTAGATCGTAACAATTTCCATAAAAACTTACTGTCCCGTAATCGTTGCTTGTTTTTAATTGAAACTCATAGTGATTCTATATAATGGTGGCGTTTTTTTAAATCGTTTTGTTCAGGGTTTCGTGTATGAAAAAAAAATCCACAAACCCTAACTTATTGTTGAAAAAACTACATATTGACTACTTTTAAAAGATTTTATCGAGGAGTTATTAAGTCAAACGTGGTTTAGTTTACTAAATCCACTATACATCAACGCCCGAACGGACGCATGCGTCCGGATAACAATGGAATATCTATTGTGTCTCATTTTCCGGGCGTTGAAGGGACACTAATCACAAAATAAAGACCTCCAACTCTAAACTATACATACATATAGCTCAATTATTAATTCAAAAAAACCCAGACAGAATTCCTCTCACCTTTTTAAATACTAAACATCCAAAGAGGTTTAATTTTATAAAAAGGCTTTTACTAATTCGCAAATAAAAGTCTCAAAGTGAACTTGCAACCTGCCAGTGGAGGGTTGAATTTTAAGCGAGTGTATAAAATATTAAACCTTCGTCCGCCGGGAGATAAAAGCTCCGGAGATGGGAGTATCCCAGAATTTCACGTCGGGAATTTTTATTTAAATCTGTGACAAGTTGCCGCGCGTCAATGCGCCATTTTGGAGTGTGTGGAGACAGTTCATTGCTTCATTTTGATGTCGTCATCATCGTCGTCAGCCATATTTTTTAATGTCGACACTGCTGGGGTACAGGCCTTACTTATGGGGGAATAAGGAGGAAAGGCCATAATCCACCATGCGGGCCCAATTCGGAATTGGGCCGGGTTTAAGTTTGTAAGTATCGTTACTTATTTCTGTTAAAGCTGATAAGTTTCTTGCGCCCGTTCTTCTTGTCGGTTAAAAAAGTCTGGAACGGGTGGTATAAAATTATAGACGATTTAAATTGCTTAATTTTTAAGTTTATTTTAATAAAGATATTTTGACTTTAACTTTGACCAACAGCTTCCGGAGCACAGAGAAGCTCAAGATAATATGTTTTGGTCACCCATCCCATGACCGACCCTCACGAAATTGCGCCCACTACGCCTTCTAGCTCTTTAGAAAAAGATTATAGATTTTCACGAGTTTAGACCCGTAAAAAAGGTATGTACCAATGGAAACATTAAATTTAGCTCTTGTTAATGATGGTGATATGAAAATAAACGCAAAAAAGTCATGAATATATTGCGATAAAATCAAAAATAAGCAACACATTTTAGTACCGTAATCACATTTATTAAGATATCAATTTTTACTTTTTCATTCGCTTTGTTAGATTCAATAAAAAATATAGTTGGCAAAATCTGAGTGACATTTTGTATGAATTTCGTTCGGATACACTGATTTCCATTGAACTGAATCCTGTTATCCTGTCACCTATTTGAATAGTTAGATGGAAATCTATTTGAGCGAAAAAAAGATTGTATAAAAGCTTTTTGGAGGATAGATAGTATTTCACTTCAGAATTTTGCTGATAAAGTCCGAATATTTGATAAATCGAAAAATATTATTTTGAAATCAGGTCAATGTTTTTTACCTTAATAGAAAAAAACGGAACCCTTATAAGATCACTTTGTTGTCCATCTATCTGTCAAGACCCTTTATCTCGGGAAGGCGTGGAGGTATCGAGTTGAAATTAAAACCATATACTCAGGTCTACAGTTTCCTGAAGCTGTAAACAAATCAAACAAAACAGCCGTATCTTTTTTACAAAGCTGTAAAAAAGATACGGCCGTTTATGCCGCAAAAAACGTGGGCCCTGTCTTTGCTTTTGGGCTAGACTGGGTTCAAGAGCAAACCCATTAATGATAAAAAAAAGTATTTTTTGACACTCTCAAGGGAAATAAATATAATATATTAAGATAAATAATATTAGAATATATATTTATTTATATGGTACTTTCCGTTGACCTAGAACTATGAACTATGAACGGTATATGTTTTTACATTTTTCATCAAAAGTCGAAAACTATGCGGCGAAATTTTGATAATGTGCAAGCAGCGCTCTTTCATGCCCTGGTAGCATCACTTCGAATTTTTAAGACCCCCTTTCAGTCCCTGTTGCAATAAAAATAAAAATATTTTTATTTCTCTCTTATTTGCAAAGTAGTTGGGCAAATGTCATCTAAAACTATTCCAAATTTCAAGTTGACAGCATTAGTAGTTCTCGAAATATCCAGCTGTGACAGACAGACTGAGTCGCACCATAAGGGTTCCTTTTTACCATATTGGTACGGAACCCTAAAAGAAACCTTTCTTATTTCACCCCGCTGTCCATAAATAAAAATTATCCTACATCTCTTTTATCGCTTCATAAGTATGTAATTAACTTGATATTTTTATCAAAACGAGCTGTGAAGACAATTAACGGTTTTGAATTATCATTTAATTGGGCTCTTTTTTTAAATGTTTTTATAGGTCTCGGTATGATGAGATGTGCTAACGGGTAAGTGAGTATTTAAAACAAAAAAACTACTTAGAAGTAAAATAAAACAATAGTAATTAACATTATTTTCTAATTTTGCCGTTTCGATGGTTTTTTGTTTTTAGATTTGTGATAAGATAAAATATTCTTTATTGTAGGTACACCATAGTAATTTACATAGAAATACACAAAAGAAGAACAATTGGCGGCCTTATCGCTAAAAAGCAATTTCTTCCAGGCTACCATAATTTGAGCTGGATAAAAATACTAGATAGTAATGGGTAGTTTATGGTGTTCTCTATAGAATGTTATATATAGATATAAATATATATTGTGGTGTGGTGATAGAAATTCGTTTTCTTATTTTGAGCCGGGTGTAAGTAAATGTAATCGGAGGTCTTTTTTTAACTAGTTGAACAAAAAGTTCAGATATTGGAATGTTGGCTTGAATCTTAATCTTTTTTTTGTCTTCTCAACTTAGCAAGGGTTGCCAAATTACTGATTTACTTACATTTAATTTAACTGTGTAATATTATTATGAAAATAAATTATTATTATTTTATGGAGGCGCTACCAGTGGCGAAGGGTCCATACGTCCGATTATATCGGCTTACCTTTTAGAAATCCCACCCCACCGAACCACTATGCAGATCATATCATTTTTGTAGTTCGCCATAATTTCACCCCTTGCCACTGCTACCTACTAACTTTAGCCTACTCAACCACTTTATCACCTGATGATGGTGATAAGACAAGACAGCTACCGTTTTGCGACAAACAGTAAAATCGCTTTTGTTTGTACCTCATTCGACGAACATTAAAATGGAGCAATATAATTTTATCAAACTCAGAATCTTCACAAAACTTTAATAAAGCACTGGAGATACAGATTTACGAGCGCATTTCATTAACTATATATTTATGATCTCCGTGAAAACGATAAAGTGGAGTCTATTTAAATTTTTAGCGGACCGCGCGTTTTACTCGAAACGTTCAAAGAACTTGAACTTTATTGCTAATGAAATAAAGAGATTCTTGGTGACAAAAAATCGAAAGTATTTTATCTTTAAGGTATTCGAGACAAACTTAATTTTATCGTTGGCTTTTATTAGTTTCGCTATCTCTTTTTATCTTGAAGATTTTATTAATATTCAATGTAACTGTGTAGGGTATTAAACATTTTTAACAGCGTTATTACTTTGGAGAATCAAACGTAGTTGACAATAATATCTGCCTGTTCGAGATAGGAGGTATTCGAGTCCTTAACTTATAGTGAATTGCCAACCCTTAACTGTAAAAAAAATATATTTTGACAGTAAAGTGTCGATATATCGATCTATTCCTTCCTAATACCAATGGTATTTGTTTATTGCCGTTATAACATTAATATTGCCAATAAATACCAAAAATTTGAAATTTATTAAATAATGTAATTAAATAATTTTAAAATTTGGCATTCGTTGGGAATAGAAATTTTATAACGGTAATAAACAAATACCATGTGGTATTCGTTTTTGGTATTAGAAAGGAATAGATCGATATATCGCTCTAGCATATCGTGTTTCGGTAGGCAAAATGGGTCATCTTCAATAACAAACAACCCATTATAGTCCATTGCAGGATGTACGCCTCTCCTATGTGAGGATGTTGCCTTGGTGGGTTGGAGATCGCAGTGATGAACTATTTTTAGGGTTCCGTACCAAAATGGTAAAAAGGCTGCTCCTCGACCTCGACCTCCGTGGTCGAGTGGTTTGCACGCCGGTTACCAAAGCGTCACCATCTCTTGAAGTCCCGGGTTATTTCCCCAGCTAGGTCAATTTAGAAATACGTACTTTTCCATTATTATCCCAGGTCTGGGTGTTTGTGATACCACCGATGTCTGTGACTTCCATAACACAAGTGCTTTAGCAACTTAATTTGGAATCGGAGCAATGTATGTGATGTTGTCAAATAATTATTTATTTAACTACAACACAGTATTTTCACATTTCCACTCACAACAAAGCCACTATACGACCCTAATATGATCAGTGAACCAGCAGTAGATTGTGCGAGACGTCACTCAATCACGCGCTGTCGATGAAGAGAGATTTACATCGTCTTGAATCTCCGAAATCGTCGGTGTTATGGTAATTTTACGCCCCTGTTAGGTACTTTATTTGTATATTTGTGAGCCTCAATATATTTTCAAAAGACAACAATATTAGAAATATTGGCTATTGGTAGAATTTTAAACTCTTATCTGGGCCCTATTTAATAAACGTGACAATTTGTCACCTGTCAACTCAATTTTATATCCATAACATCAACCGAAATAAAAACAGATTGTATTAATTTCGGTTGATGTTATGGATATAAAATTGAGTAGTCTCGTAGCTACACCGCAATGTAAACCGAATTGTCATGACAATTGACAAATTGTCTGAATTAAATCATTAAAAAGTTGTCCTTATTTAAAGTATGTAATCAATCATCAAATACAGAATTGTACGGAACCCTCGGTGGGAGAGTCCAACTCGCACTTGTCTGGTTTTAATTGAATCTCAGTTGTTAGACCTGATTTAGCGAGTTTTTTTTTGATAACCTACTTTTTTTTCTAAACATAAAAATGATGGGAAAATTCAATCCCAAAGTAAATAAGTAAAAGGCTTCTTTTCAAGAACACCTTATTATTTTGCCATTTAGAAATTCACCTTTAAGATTGCTTCGTACTATAGAGGAAAATTACTTTTATTAAAGTGCAGTTTCTTTCGCATTTCGATTCCTTTTAGAGTTAAAGACTAGTTGTGCCTTGTTCTCATAACCCAATTCTTTAACCAAAGTATGGAGCTTGCCACAGAGTTCACTATTGTACAGAAATGAATTAGTTTCCAATAGGGTCTATTTTCACTATAACTATGATAGGATTAGGATCAAATAAGTTACTTAAATAGCATTCTCGGGATTTAGTTTAACAATAATTCCACAATAAGCAAACTAAAAGTTTTATAACGTTTTGGATTTTTTTAGGTTAGTCGACCTGAGTGGTGCAGTGGTCAACATGTCTGCCACGCAAGAGGTCCCGGGTTCGATTCCCGGCCGGGCAAAAATTTAAATGATGAATTTTAATTTATGTGGCGGGTCTGGGTGTTACTATGTATAATAAGTATATATTTAAAAAGAATATAAGTAGTATATCAGTTGTCTAGCTCCCATTTTGCTCGGTTTAGGGCTCGATGGCGCTGTGTGAAATGGTCCTATTATTACGTAAAAAAATATAAATGCGTACTTTTTAAATACATATACATATAATTCTAGCAAAAGATAAAAACAAATAACTAAGGAAATTATTTTAGAAAAATCTTGTCATTTGAATTTTTCCTTAATACCAGGGGTATTAGGGAAAATTCTGTCTCTCTATGTAGTATTATCACAAATCTTTTGTTTTCTATATGTAGTATTCATCACAAATCATCAGCCAACGTTACGCGTTGTTAATTTTTTACAACATGTCTGTTTACTCTTAAGTCTATGGTTGAACCGCGAAGAAATACTGAATAATAGTTGTTTGGTTGTTTATTTAATTGTTTCTGAACACGCCACCGCAGGCGGCTTTGGAAACGTGTGAAGATAGTGTGCTTCGTTCAGGCTACGATAAAAGCTCCGTAGTGAAAACATTATTTACTATCTCATAGATTTATTAAGCACTAGCACCGTCGCAACTTCATCCGCGTGAACCCATTTTTAGGGTTCCGTTGTCAACAAGGAAACCTTATAGATTCGCCATGTCCGTCTGTCCGTCCCCAGCCTAGCTCATAGACTCTTAGTACTAGAAAGCTGTAATTTGGCATGGAAATACATATTAATCACGCCGACAAAGTGGTGAAGTAAAATTTTAAAAAAAAATTGTTTTAGGTTACCTTCCCTACACGTAAAGTGGGGATGTAAATTTCTTTTTGTCTACCCCATAGTGTGTTTCACAGCTAAGTAAGCTTTACAAGTTTACGAGTAACAGTCGACCAACTTATAAAATGTACTTGGTACAAATTGCTCATTGGGAACTACTTAAATAACATTGTCAGGTGTATATATCGGAGGAAATGCGGTTTTATCTCCTTCCGACCCACCCATCAATATCGTTCTCCGATCCGCCAGAGTCGGCGAGTTCTGAGCTTTCCATTGCGTGTCCCTCCAACGAGCAGAGTCGCTCAAGTCGGGGTGCCACGCACTGGCATATCAGTTAAAAACCTCCTAATGCCCCGCTGTAACACACAAGGCTCGTAAGCCTTGTGTGTTATGTGCCGTTCAGCCCTGGTGTTTTAGGAAACTTTTGACCGGGACAAAAAGTAACCTACGAGAGCAGATTCATAAGTTTCAGACGAATAAATAAATTTGTATTTACATATAATATATAATATAAAATAAATTAATTCTCAACATCGTTTCCTTAAACCTCGACGCATTAAGTCCAACTCTTGTCCAATGCCGTTACACCAGTTTAAAAAAAAAATCTCCAACCCCTCAAAATACGGCAACAATGACTTCATCATTTGATGAAAATCTCTGGACACCTAACAATGGTTAGGTGTCTTGAGTACTTGTGCCCTAACCTGAAGAAATGTCTTCAGGTTAGGGCACAAGTAGACGTTGGAAGGGTCCAGATCTGAGGAAGGGCGGATACAGTACCAATAGAACCGCAATCCATAGAGTTTGGCGACTGACTGAGTTCAGCCCCCTGATTATGTAACTTTGTTGCAACAGAAATCACAGTTACATTGTTGCTTTAGTAGGAACCAATATGACAACTATCTTACTTAAAGCAGCAATGTAACTGCGGTTTCAATCGATTTCAATCGAGAATTGTTACGTAATCCCCTCTGACCAATCAGACTGAAGATGTTATTAATCGACTCTTAGATTATCCAATCAGCATTCAAGTTTTCCAATTATCCGAAACACTAATTTTTACAAAGATCCTAAAAATTGCTCGGACGATTGCGCAAATCTGTCTAAAATTGCAATTATCCGGTCGTTTACAATCGATCTAGGATTTTTGAAAAGATCCGGTTTATACGATTATTGTACAACATAGTTATATATCGTATTTCGGTGATCATGCTACAGGGGCTGATTTCAGTCGGTGACCTCAGGCCCCAATCCAGCTTAAACTGACAAACGACCTGCATAATTGTCACCTGCGACGTGTTAGTCGTAATTGGATTAATTGTCTGTTTATGCTAATTGGTTAGTATCAGAATGGGCTGAAGCGTTCGAGTTTACAGACGGGTGGCCGTTTGCAACCACAGTTTGACATGCGTGTTGGCGACGCTTGCCAACCAATCGCGGATAGTTGTCGACTGTCGCCGTCTTGAGAACTGTGCCTGTATGACTTTGCACAAAATTACGGTTACTATACTCGATAGCGACTGTAGTAATCAATTTGACACAGCGCCTCTGGCGGTAACTGCACTAAACTAAAAGTTTTCATACAAATGTTGACTACAGTCGCTATAGTGTATAGTAAGCGTAAACTCATAATGCGCCTACCTAATTTCACTTGTCTGTATGTTCCCGCACTTATCCGTCCACATGTGCAGCTCCCGCACTTATCCGTCCACATTTGCAGCACCCGCACTTTTCCATCCGCATGTGCAGCTCCCACACTTATCCGTCCACATGTGCAGCTCCCGCACTTATCCGTCCACATGTGCAGCACCCGCAGTTTTCCATCCGCATGTGCAGCTCCCACACTTATCCGTCCACATGTGCAGTTCCCGCACTTATCCGTCCACATGTGCAGCTCCCGCACTTATCCGTCCACATGTGCAGCACCCGCACTTTTCCATCCGCATGTGCAGCTCCCACACTTATCCGTCCACATGTGCAGCTCCCGCACTTATCCGTCCACATGTGCATCTCCCGCACTTATCCGTCCACATGTGCAGCTCCCGCACTTATCCGTCCACATGTGCAGCTCCCGCACTTATCCGTCCACATGTGCAGCTCCCGCACTTATCCGTCCACATGTGCAGCTCCCGCACTTATCCGTCCACATATGCAGATCCTGCACCAACTCCGACATGAACGGATAGATGCGATTCAGCTATTAAAACTATTGTATGTTTCCTAATACATTTAATTTAGGCCTTAGAAGTTTTATAAATACAGTTTCAAACGCATAAAAATATTCAAGTGAAACTACAAAACTTAGACAAAAATAAAAAAAACAATCAGATGCAATTAAGCGCATCAAATAGAGTTTTAATTTTTTGTTTGATTTTATTCATTGATATTAAATATTATCTTTCAGTCTAATGATGTACTTATTCAGAATTTCATTTTATTTCTAAGACATACAAATGCTTTTTTACTTTTTACTAACCGCTGCTTTTATCATGCGTTTCATTTTTCCTCTGTATTTCATTTTATGGAAAAAGATATATTTATTCGACGAAATGAAATAGGATTGGAACTTTTTGTTCGCTGAAGTTTCATGATGGTATTGATATAATAGAAATAGTTTGGGGCAAAGTACAATAGAACGCTTTTTTCTATTCTGCAAGTTTAGGGTTGGGGAGACGAAAGGGAAAATGAGATTTTCTCTTGTTTACTTTTCTATAATAAAATTTGTAAGTTTCTGAAAAATTTGCTTTGTCAATGCCAGTTCAGATTGAACATAATACTATTCTTATAGTCACTAAACAAATGCAAAATAATCCATTTGTAAATAAAAGCCTTTTTTTAAAGTAGATTTAATAGATAGCAGTCGTAAAACTTACTTTGAAAGCATAAAAAATAGCAACATATGAATCTTTGTAGAATGACAAATTGCTACTTGTTTTTATGTTAGGTTTTAAAAATTTCAATAACATAATTATACTAAGATATTACATTACACAACGTGTTACAAAAATACCCCTAATGCCGAATATGGTTGATAGGGACCTTCACACTGAACAACTTTTACTATGGCACCAACTTTGAAATCGCAAAAAAAATCAGCTGTTTCATACAAAAATTAATTACGAAAATATCAAAACGTATGAAACATCTTTTTTTTTTTGCGCGACGACGAAAAGTTATTCATTTTGATGGTTCCTATCTACCATATTCGGCATTAGGGGTTATTTTGTAACACGTTGTATAACCAGAGCTTAGGTTAATATTATTAGTTAAATGATACCATTATCTCTGTTTAAATGAAGCACAAAACACTACTTCAATCCATTAACATTTTTTTTATTTAAACCCTGTGGTACACCTAGAGGTAGATATATTTTTTTTAATAAATATTTGACAACATCACATACATTGCTCCGATTCCAAAATAAGTAGCTAAAGCACTTGTGTTATGGAAATCAGAGACAACGGTGGTATCACAAACACCCAGACCTGAGCCAATATAGAAAAGTTCCTTTTTCTAAATTGACCCAACCAGGGATCGATCCCGGGACCTCGGAGATGGCGACACCTTGAAAAGCGGTGTACATAGTCACTCGACCACGGAGGTAGTGATACAAATTACATAGAGTAATATGCAAGTTATGTATATCCTTTATTACATTTAACATGCACAAAGGTTAGTTTAATAAACTAATTTCACTTAGGTACATTTGGAACTTTGAACCAATTCAGGATAACTTGTAACAACTTTGTTATTGTTATCCTTGTTACTCCGTACCGGAACTGTGGTATTGGGCTTGTTATTCATTCATTTATAAACACCCATCAATAGGGGTCCAAATTGTTACGCAAACTTTACACAGGAATGACATTATCATCACCGACGACCTCCTTGGTCGAGTGGCTTTGTACACTGGTTTTCAAGGTGTCGCCATCTCTGAGGTCCCGGGTTCGATCCCCGGTTGGGTCAATTTAGAAAACGAACTTTTCTATATTGGCTCAGGTCTGGGTGTTTGTGATACCACCGTTGTCTCCGATTTCCATAACACAAGTGCTTTAGCTACTTACTTTGGAATCGGAGCAATGTATGTGATGTTGTCAAATATTTATTTTATTTATTTATCTCCGATCTATATGTAAGGCTCAACGACCGAAATCGCTGAAAAAAAATGCTCACAACGAGTTGTGGTCAATGTCAAAATCCACAACGCGAAATTCGTGTTATGGTTCTTATAAAAACGCTCATGACGCGTTGTGGTAATCACAGAAAGACCACAAAGCGAAATTCGTGTAGTGGGCATCATACCAAAAGACCGCAACGCTTTGTGGCAATGAAGAAAAGTCATAACGCGTTCTGAGCCCTAGTTGGTGTAACCATAAAACACGACGGACATGTAATTGTAGTTTTCAATGACCAATGATTTGTGTTTAACAATGTGTTAATTAGTAAGTTGATTTTTTTAAATAAAGTATTATTATTTTAAATTGTTATTAAAAAACTAATCTTCCTAATTAATTTAAGTAAACTTTAGAATTTAAAATCCTTACCACGAAAAATTTTAAAACACTGTTAAAAAAAAAAGTTAAACAGTGTCTAAATTACACAGTGTTTTAATATCTTTTGTGGTAGTTAAGGCCGTAAGTTTTTTACTACAATAGTTTTTTTTTTTTTTCAAATCAACCTAATAGGAATTGTTGAACACAAAATATCAGTAATTGGAAATCACAATACCTATTCATCGTATTGTGGTTGCACCAAGTAATGCTCAAAATGCATCATAACTTTTATTTATTGCCACAATGCGTTGTGGTCATTTGGTATAATGACCACGACGTGAATTTAAAAACTATGGGACCAACACTATATCATAAAAAAATCGGGATTAGCGGACGATGTTCGTCCCAATCCCTCGACACTATAAATACAGGAATAAGGTTCAATATCAAATAAACTAAACGATGAATTGCGTCCGATTATAGCGATTCTTTTTATGTAACAGGCCTGCTGAAAATACGAAAAAAAATCTGCTGTTTCATGCAAAAAATAATAATAATAAAAATATCAAAATGTAGGTAACAGTACATTTTTATCGCTATTTCAGAGTTGGTCCCATAGTTAAAGTTGTTCAGTTTGATGGTCCAAAGAAACGGTTTTTTCATTTTGTGTTCATTCATTAACACCCTGTATAATACTGTCAACTACTAGGGAATTTGGTAATTTGCATTGTAATGCAAATTAACAAATTTCCCAGCAGTGATGCCAACCTAGCAACTTTACAGCTAGATCTAGCTATTATTTGGTGACAGACAGCTACAATGTAATGAAACTTGTAGCTAAACTTTTTCAGTCAAAAATTTACATTTTATTATAACCTACCTACCTACTGTAACATTTAGCTAGTCTAGCAACTTATTGGGGCAAAAAATGCCAATCTAGCAACATTTTGAGAAATGTCTAGCAACTGGGTAAAGCTAGCAGTTGGAAACACTGTTCCCCAGTAGTTTACTATTGCTATGCTTGTAATGCTTTACCAAACTTTAAAACCACCTGTCTTCAAAAATGTTGTCTAGCCAATCGTGTAAAGAATATTAATTTTTAAATTTTGATGTTTTAGCATTCACAATGCTATTTTATATAATACCAAATAATGTACTAGAAAAAATACGACTCGCACCAGATCATGTTCTCGGACGGGAATCGAACCCGCGACCTTTGGATATCCGGTCCAATGCTCTGACCGCTGAGCTACCGAGTAATTTATCATTCGATATATCAATCAAGATCACTTTTCATCTTAATCAATTAATGTAACTTCTGTTAGAATTCTCTTCAGAATATCAAAATGGAATATTTAATTTAGAGTGACTGGCAAAATTAATTGACATTATTAATGCCATTTTTATAGATCGTAATTTAAAATGTATCACAAAACGTTTTTCAATTAATCACGTGTCAAAATAATAATTTATGGCGCGGCAAAAATGCCGATATTTTGTTAAAAGCAATAAATAAATCTAATTTACGGAATTGGACTAAAGTGTCTAACGAACTTAATTCTGTTTTCAATTTTATGGTCGTGATGGCGCCAAAGTTATTATAATTTAACCTTATTATGAAACAGATAACCTTTAGATTGTTTCAATAGATTGTCAAATTACTCCGACGCGTATGTAAATCATTTTAAGAAAGTACAAAAAATTGTAAAGCTGTTAAAATTTCGAGATTTTAGTTTCCTTAGCTCTTTTTTTCAGAATTTTTAGATCAGTATCTGAAATCTAGTCCAAATTGAGAAAGTCAGGCATTATGAGTTGAATCTCTTTGTCTAATATCAAATTTGACAGCTGTTGGTTACAATTTTGTCATACGCCCGAATTATAGTGCCTGCCTACCAAACTATCGACACCATTATCGAGTATCGATATTTCACATTGGATAGTGCTAAATGGTTTAAGTGCTAAATTTTTTGCATGCGTTTTATATGGCTAAATAGGTTCAAAGCTACGATTAATATTTATAACACCCACATTCATAAATGTACACACTACTGGACCTCAGACTATACATGTTGACTTTGAGGCCGCCTTTATGCCCTACGTAATAAAAGCTGTTTTCGCAGTTTAACTGTATAACCTGACGTGCTGTCGTGTGTACCTACCCTATTTAATAGCAAATAAAGTATTTTGTTTCTTTTTGTATTTGTATTAAAGAGAATGAGATGTAAATTGTATCCACGAAATAATTCCCAACCGACCTCATATCACTCATATTTTCCCACGTGGGGACTGTTGGGAATTAAAAAAAAATCTGGCCCAACTGACCCCCTGCTAATAACATGAGGACGGTAGACATATTATTTGCAGGGGTCGGTTGGGCCAAAAGAATTTTTGAAAGTCCCAATGGTCCCCATGTGGCGATAGAGGCGTGGGGTCGGTTGGGAATAATCCCACATTAAATGATATTTTAGCATGAAAATATGTTATATATAATCCAGACTTCATAATGCTTATTCCCGTTTTAGTGAGACCAAACATTTAAAGTGCAGTTTTAGTAGCTAAAGCAGAATATTGCACAAAAATTGATTAATATTTCTACTTTATTGAGAATCTGTATGTACTAATCATTTTAATTGAATTGTCTACATAATACGCTTTCACATCCTGTTTATATAAAAGACAAACGACTTTAAGTTTCTTTTCACTTGATTTACAAAGGAAGACATGCTACAACTTAAATTAACTTAAAAGTGTTGTAGTGTGCGAATTAACGCGAAGGCTTGCGTGACGGACTTGTACGAAGGCATGAACCAACGGGAATTACAATGTCCTATTTACACCCATCGTACTTTATGGCTTATTTTAAACACCCATTTTTTTTCTTTACATATGTTTAATGTTATACCACGTTACGCCATGAAGGATATTTTATTTATCTATGGTTTGGTTTTATAAGATTGTATTTTTCCATTGTTTTACTTGTCAATAGTGAATTTTCTTTCAAAGAGCAAATTTTCGTTTTATTTATTAATATTCAATTAAAAACGCAACAGGACACTAAACATGGTCCTTCGAGCCGGTCAACACTTTTTCTAATAATATTTGATACGACCGACGCGAAGCGAGCAAATTTTTGAAAAAAAATGAATTTAAAACGTTTTTCGCATTTTAAAATGAGCACGCTAGTGACGCTTAAACAGCGTTTATAAGCGAGAAATAGTTACTTACTAAAAAGTTAATAAGTTATTTGTTTCATTAGGTGCTAAGATATTGGTTATTTTATTTTAATGTATGTTTTAGTGGCGTTATTAATAAATAGTATGAAATATAAAAATAGAGTTTTTTATAAGTTACTATAAGCACACCTAACATCTATAAACATAAGCCTTGTTATTATTCAATAAAATAACATTTTGCGCAGTATTTGCCAAAAGTGTTGCCAGAAACCTTGGAATATCAAGCGATTAAAATACATATTGATGAAACCCAACATTCGGCGCGATCTACAGGGTGATATCAAAGTCATTAGCAATCTTTGAAATTAAGAATCTAACCGCTATATTGATAACTTTTCAACAAAAATGTCTGAAATCAAAGTGATCATAATTCAAGGTGAAATAAACTAAAAGTCTGAAGTAAAAGATTATTGATGCTAAAAACATGAAAGTAACTATTACTGATCAGTAATCTTTTACTTGTGACTTCTTGTGATTTTTTTACGATTATTTCACCTTAAATTATGATCACTTTGATTTAAGAAATTTTTGTCATAGTTATTAATATCACGGTTAAAAATTGCCAATGACTACGATTTCACCCTGTATATTTAGGTAAATTAATTAGTAAAGGTATTTAATTTCAACGAAAATACTGAAATTGGCATCGGCAGAACTTTCTTACAACAAAAATGTTTGCTCTGTCTTTTGACTCAGACATTGAGGGCATTCGTCACGTAAAATGCGACGCAGACATTTTTTTTAATCTGTAATTGAATTATGTGCGAAGCTCTAATGATATCATACTTCTTAGAGATAACATAAAAACTTTTTGAAATGTGACATTCTCAAAACCAGTTTCTTATTCAAATCTCATATTGTCTTATCTTTTAACCGCGAGCAATGTTCGTAGTTTATTATGCAAAGTCATCCGTTTATCGCCTTTATCCTCATTTATAATGATTTTATTATAATTTTAAACAACTATATCGACAGAACAGATAGCAGTATACATAAATCTGTATATTTTCGATCAAATTTACCATTGCCTTTTTTCAAATATTAGAAAATTAACTCATACCCACGACAAAATCCATCCGTTGGTTTCGTTCCCCATGCAAAGAAGACCTGTCATTTTATGCTCTTCTTCTTCTTCTTTTTTTGTTATGGCAATCTACTTTCCTCTTGGAAGTAATTTTTGCCAGTGTCAAGTGTTAAATAGTTCAGTGGTAGATATTGTTTAATTTTTCATTAGAATGCGGGTGCATCGCATTCCAATGCTGCTTGGAGCATTTGGCACCAAGTATATCAAGACAGTTTACTCGGTTAGTTCTGCCGAGGAAGCCACCACTTCAATAAAAGTCTCAGCTTCACACAACCAAGATCGCGCCTATTTCAATTATCCCGCATATTGTTCAGTTGCGTAGACACTTGTACCATATAACTGCACCAATTTTAAGACACAATATCCACTATGAATCAATTTGAAAATAATTAAAATAGACACCAAACCAAATTGATTGACATTTCGTTTTCTTAATTTCAAAAAAAAAAGCAAAGGTGTTGTGGTTGATGCAGCCATTTTTTCACATTTCATGTTGATATTACTGCCCTTTGAAGATTTTATGTGGATAACGGAACGTTATAGACGAGCCGTTGTTTCCGTAGTGTTTCAATATCGATAAATATTATATATAAAATACCTGTTTTTTTTTATATTTGACAACATCACATACATTGCTCCGATTCCAAAGTAAGTAGCTAAAGCACTTGTGTTATGGAAATTTGAGACAGCAGTGGTATCAACACCTAGACTTGAGCCAATATAGAAAAGTTCGTTTTCTAAATTGACCCAACCGGGGATCGAACCCGGGACCTCAGAGATGGCGACACCTTGAAAACCGGTGTACAAAGCCACTCGACCACGGAGGTCGTATTGTTGTACATGCGCTAACAATAAGACAGAATATGATTGATGAAACAAAATTATTGAATGTATTTTAAGACCAATTTTAATTTTCTATGGTAAGTACCCATGTAACTCTGTTTCTAACAACTTTTCATTGAAACTGACAGTAATCGCAGTTACATTGCTGATTTAGTAAGAATCAAAGTGACAACTTATACTACTTAAAGCAGCAATGTAACTACGATTTCTGTCAGTTTCTTGATTGCAACAGTTACATAATCAAGGGGACGGGTCTCTTTTCGAGAACAATAGTAACCCTTTTCAGGTTCTATCAATCTCTAGATACGAAAATTCATTAAAATTTTAAAATGTAAAACATGTTTACTTAAATACTTAATTTTAAAATTTAAATAGTTTTGGATGATTAAAGATTTTTGGAATGTAGTTTTAAGTAAGCGGTAGGAAGGTGAGTGAAAAGCATTTTTAGGGTTCCGTACCAAAATGGTAAAAAGGAACCCTTATGGTGCGACTCAGTCTGTCTATCTGTCTGTCCGTCTGTCACAGCTGAATATGTCAAGAACTATTAATGCTGTCAACTTGAAATTTGGAATAGTTTTAGATGATATTTACGCTGACCTAAAACTGCAATATTCTACACGCACCGCAGTGAATTTTTATATATGATGGTACGGAACCTTCCTCGGTGCGCGTGTCCGACATGCTCTTGACCGATTTTTTAAATATTATTGCTTGCTCTTGTCGATAGTTATAGTACCGACGAGGCCGATAAGTCAGGTTTTTTTGTTGAAAAATATAATAAAAGAAATTATTTATAACAAAGGTTTTCGATTTAAAAAATCCTCTATTAATATTATAAATTATATCAAATTAAATTAGTTTAGCTGGTAGAGAAGTATTTAACCCCAAAATAAATTAACCCGCCAGGTTATAAGCTGGTTTTAATAAAATCCAGATTTATATAATATCATGCCGAGATTTAACATCAAAAGCTCTTTCGGCCCTCCATTTTGTCCCAATTAAAAACACCTTTTAATTCAAAGGATCAAAGGGACGTCACAATATTTAGGTGTACATTTTTATATCGCTAACGTTACGGAACTCAAAAAAAATTCAAAGAGTTATATAAAAAAAAATAAGAAATCCTTACTAATATTATAAATGCGAAAGTCCGTTTGTTTGTTACGCCTTCACGTCTTAACTACTGTGTCGATCATCATGAAATTTTTCATATACATTGTTAGGGGTACAGAGAAGGACATAGGGTACCTTTCATCCCGAAAAAAATAATTGTTCCCGAGGGATAGCAAAAAAACTTTCCACGCAGATGAAGTCGCGGGCGTAATAAATAATTAATAATATTATAACAGTAATTTGAACGAAATTATATTGCTTATCTTTCAGTAGGTCTAATAGAAATATCCTAGGTATTTAATAAACTAGGCTTACCAAATTAGCAAAATTTCGTTTTATCTAATAAAAAATGCGTTTAAGTTTACTTACTTGCTAACAAGGTATGACCTCACTTTTGTTTGAATAAAAAAGTTTTTAAACACAGCGCTTTTGCACTGACCAAAGTTACTTGTTTTCATTTAAAACTAGCGGCCCGCCCCGGCTTCGCACGGGTACAATATAGTTACTAATGTGGTGAGTGTGAAGTTATTAGACTATACTACAGGATATCTTATAATAATATATAGTGGTGGCCACATAATTAAGGACGCCAGTCGATTTTCATACAAACGAAGTAACTTTTAAGCATTGCTTCTCCGCCAGGGATTGACCGAGCGGTGATCTAGTGATGGCCATCCAGATTTCTATACACACCCAAGTGATCTGACCAGCATTTTAAGAGATGTATAAGGATATGTTTAAAAAAAACCGCGAATATAGCATTAAAATGTATGAAAATCTTGCTACTGACAATTCTGATGTTTACATCTCTTAGAATGCTGACCAGAACTGTTGGGTGTGTTTTGCGATCTGAATCTTCTCCAATCACTCCTTGGATGGCCATCATCAGATCACAGTTAGTTCAATACCTAGCGAACAACCAAGACTTCAAAATTACCTCGTTTGTATAAAAATCGACTTGTGTCCTTAATTATGTGGCTACCACTAAATATGTATATGTATATACGACGTACACAACTAACGCAAGGCGTGTTATAAGTTTGACCTGTGTGTGTGTCTGTCTGTCTGAGGCAACCTAGCTCCCAAACTTATAGATCGATTTTGATGCGGTTTTTATGCATAGTTTAAAAGATCTAAGTGTACAGACGGCGGTACCGCCGTCTGTACACTTAGATCTTATCTATCCAATTATGATGAAATTTTGGTGAGTTGTTCTGCTTACGACCGAGAAGGTCCCTGGATAAAAAACCGGAGCATTGCAATACGCATGCCGGGTGCAGCTAGTTTTAAATAAAAATATGTTGTGCATTATCAGGATTATCAATCTCGATCATCCAACACACATTTCTTGTCATTTTATCCGGTTGCAAAATAAAAAGACTATTCGGCGAGCTGACTCTCGAGCAGGCGACATTAGATCTGGCCATGGGAGAAACAATCACTGCGCGGATCTACACCAGCCGCTCTTAAACTTTGTCCCTGTGCTTTATTAATTGTCATAGCAAAGGCGACATGACCGGATATTGTATTCTTTTAAAATTAATCTGAATAAGGAAAAATGACAGCACTGCCAACATAACGCCATAGGTACTATTCAATGAAATGCATTCTACCTACTCTCAGGGGAAATGACCAAAGAGAATATAATACTACGTGGAAATGATAAATTATATTTATTTTTCTTAATTAATCAATCAAATGCACAAAGAAGTTTCAATTCCGACGTCGAAGTCAAGCACCCCAAAAGTAGCTTTCTACCACTTTTTAACCCTGTTAGGGGATAAATATTAAAAAAATACGAAACACGTGTTCAATTAATTTTGTGAAAGAATGTGTGTGCCAAATTTCAAGTCAATCGGGCCAAGGAATCGCGTTTTCCCATACAAACTTTGCCACCCTGTAGGGATTGAATTTCGCAAAATCCCGTCTTAGTGAGCACCTACGCCCTAAAAGAAGCCCCCATGCAAAGTTTGAGACTCCTAGCACTTGTAGTTTCTGAGATTTCGTGATCAGTGAGTGAGTGATTTTCCCTTTTGGTAACGTGGTTTGTGTTTGACTGATGTAATGACGTGAAAACTGATGACGTGAAAAAATAAAAAATATTACTTTTGTTTAGTTTTTTCGTAACGCGACATTAAATCCTCCAACGATGTATTCTGTGCTCCAACGCACACACGCACACTGTTTTGATAGATATGATTGAATTTTAACTTTGTATAGCGGTAATAAAGTGCGAATTGACTCTTTGACGTTAGGAACATAGCTACATTGTTTAAACAACCGTGAGTGCTTGTAATTTAATATGAACTTTATACAATAGTAATAAAGCTTAAATTGACTCTACGTTTTAGTTAGAAAACGTTTGTATGGGAAGGAGAAAAGGGCTGTTTTAAAGGTTTTTCCGGCAGTTATTCGAATTTTTCTCACCGTAAAAACCATCCTTGAACTTCAACGAACATTAAAAAAAAAAGAATTGGCCAAATTGGTCCAGGCGTTGTTGAGTTATGCGCTTAGCAACACATTTTGCGATTCATTTTTATATTATAGATATTTCGCTGCGAACGAAAATAAAGAGTTCCTATAGGTTAGCATTTAAAATATCAAGCGCATCTGTCGAACTTTTTTAATTTTAGATTTTGAAACGAGTTTTTTACCCACACGTATTCTACCTCCTTTAATTTCAACAGTTTTTAAACAATGTTGTTACTTTTATAGAAACAAAACTTATTCTACAAAAAGTGCGACTGTGCTCACCGATTTTGCCGCAGTATCCGGAACGGAACTCCGTCAAACCACTCCACAATTTATCACACAAAACAATTTTCCGTCAAAAGCACTAAAAATCACAATTTTCTATAATCAGATCACCGTATTGCAATTCACGTTCACAGCACAGAATACCAACCTTATTTTAGTTTGTCTAAAAAGTTAATTAAAACACAGCGCGATCAGTTCGAAATTCAAAAATCCAAATTTCGAATCACTTTCGGGCACTCGCGAGGCAAAGGCGTCTCGTCCGACGCAGCCTTCCCGTAGCAACGCGTCCGCACGAATGCCTTTTGCGCATGGTTCCTCGAGGCGACAAAACGGCGTACGTCGCAATGCGTTATTACACTTAAAACTGATCTTAGACTTGCTATTCTCCCCGATAAGAGATAAATGGACTTTTCTCATTCTTTCCCCGAGAAAAGCAGAATTTCAAACGTCAAAATAAACACTCCTTTGCATAAAAAATACTCATACGACTGGTTATTCCCGACTCAGCGTCTGGAATTAACCTTTTAAAGTAATAAATACACATTTAGTTAACGTTCTCTGCAATACCAACTACTTTTTATTATTCAATAAAAGCTAAGATTCTCCTTGGCAGAATTTTAAAGTAAGAACATCTATTCCTCAGTTAAGGAAAGTAATTTAAACATTTGAGTACATTTTGAAAAAGAAGTCATGGCTGCTGCACAAAAATTTTGAATCTTACTTCGAAACATTTATTTAAATTCACTGAAATTAGAGTTTCAGTGGTTTGGAATATAAGTGGATTTTATTTGATTGGTTTCAATTTGTGATCAAAAGTCGTCAATCATTTATAGGACGAATAGGACAGATTTGTTTTTGTTTTGTATGACTCGAACGCAAGTGCTTTGGCCTTATGTAAAAAAAAAAATTTACATTTCAAAATCATAGTTTAAAAAAGTAAGTGGACTGAAATTAATATTCATACAATGCGATTTAATTGACAATTAAGAAGAGAATACCTGTGGCCCTACCATGAGTTGGTGCAAACTGTTTACGCTATCGTAAAGTATCGGATATACTGCTTACAGTTAATGCGAGTGAAAGAGAGAAAACGATAGTTTACGGTAACGTAAACAGTTTGCATCAACTCTAAACCATGGGTACCACAATGAGGAGCTTGGTGGCGCAGTGGTTTAGCACTTGGCCCTAGCTTTAGTGGATTGCGGAGGGAACTTTCGCAAGGGTCGTTCATAGGATGGGGACCAAATTTATTTTTTTATTTATTTATTGTCACAAAATCCACAACACTTAAAAACAGTAATTATTATCTTACAAGTTTTGCTTACAATAACGGATTTACATTTTATTTATTGAACATATAACATAACATGAGAAATAGGCAGAACACCCGTGCAATAACAGCAAAGTTATAAGTCTAAAAGAGAATTAAAAGTACGTAATTATGGTCATAAACAGTAAAAATCTAATTATATTATATATATATATATACATATAAAAACTTATTATCTCGAGTTCCTCCATGCGTCGGAGAGCACGTTAAGTGGAAACACCACGGTCGAGAGAATTGAAAAATTCCTATAGAAAGTTGACAAAATTAACGTTTGTTAGTCCCTGCTTCCTCCTCCAAAACTAGACCGATTTAAATATTTTTATCATAAAAATTTAAAGGAATGAATTGGCTGTGTTCCCATGTTTTCTTTTTTTCGTAAAATAATTATTATAAAAGATATTAATCTCCAAAAACCTAAAAAAAAATACCATTGTTTAGACATCCAGCAATCAAAGACGAGATTATAAAAAAAAGCAGAACATAGGAACACAGCCAAATCCTTTCTTTATTTTTTATGTAAAAAGTATTTAAATTGGTTTAATTTTGGAGGAGGAAGCAGGGGACTACTAAACGTTGATTTTGTCAAATTTTTATAGGAATTTTTCAATTCTCTCGACCGTGGTGATTCCTCTTAAGCTGTTGGTCCCGGCTGCATTTGCAGTCGTTAACACCTATAATCCGTATTGGACCCGCGTGGTGGGTTTATGACTCACTCTCCTTATCCATCCAATATGAAGGCCTGTACCCCAGCAGTGGGGACAATCACTTAGACCTGAGACAATAATAGAAAAGTGACTCGGTAGTTCAGCGGTCAGAGCATTGGACCAGATATCCAAAGGTTGCGGGTTCGATTCCCGTCCGAGAACATGATCTGGTGTGAGTCGTATTTTTTTCTAGTGTATTATTTGGTATTGTAGAAAAGTTCATTTTCTTAATTTACCCAGTCGGAGATCAAACCGAAAAAAACGATGTACAGCCACTCGACCACGGACGTTTTCGATATATAATCGAATGTTTTAATTAAAAATCAATACACCGCGTATTTTCACAATCGATGAATAAAACTAGTGTTGTGCGTATTTGCATAGACCGTCATGCATTTATATGCTAATTTTATACTGTTGTAACTGAGCATCTGATAGGCGTGCCTATCGACATCGATAATATTGTCAGTTATTACTCAATTTTCTTTTATCGATTCTTTGGATTAAGCAGTTGGCTCTTACTTTGTGTGTTTTAACTGTCACATATCTTTTACTTATCTAAACCGATAAGTCGAAAGTTTCATTTCATTATGCCAATACTAATGTGATTAAAATCATTTCAAACAATAAAAAAATACTAATAGTAGTTTATGATACAAGGTTGGTAAGGAGGTTTTTAAGACGAGTTGACGTTAAGCACGAGCCGCGGGCGTGGGTTTATAATCGTCACGAGTTTTAAAAAAACCTTAATAACCGTGTGCCATACTACGTTTTTCAATATATTTGCGAGAAAACATTATAGGTACCTTCTGAAATAAAAATAAAAACCGTAAACAAAAACGCACGGTGGTGGCGTGCGGTAAAATTAACTTACCGCACGCTGTACTGTCATCGAGAACAGACATTTTCGAGCAACTTTATTGAAAATATTGTTATTGTCTATGTTACAGTAAAATAATAATGTAAGGTAAATTCAAAACATCTTAATTTCACTTCAATGTTATTGGAAAAACTGGTACAGAATTAGAAATGCCTAAAATTGTAACAATGCTCAAGGAAAATATGTCAAACATTCATCAAATTGATAAATGTTTTTTTAATAGCAGAGCATAGAAAATAATAACAGAATTGTGAACAACAAAACAATCAATATACATTGTGAGAAACAACCTAACAGCACTATCTCAAAAATGAAGTAAGTAGACATATTATTTTAACAATGACAACAGAAGTGACTAGCTTCAGAGTATGTACTTACGGTACAAAACGACGTATTTTAATCTGTAGAATTGACTCTTTGCCATACATTCTTGAGTGAAGTTGCAGCGTATCACTGCCTATTGTCAATTTAATTCAACAACGCCCGAGCGGCCGAATGCGGCCGGACAACAATAAAATATCTATTTTGTCTCATTTTCCGGGCCTTGATCGCATTATATTTTCAATATTTATTGACTGGACACAATCGAAGTATTGATATCAAAATTCATCGATATATTCGTGTGCACCAATAAGGTTTGTTTGTAGTGGGGAAATCACGTAGTTAATTTTATTAACTATGCAATTGAGCCTTCGACGTACAGACTATGTAGAAAACATCCAGACAGGGGAATAACAACGCTAATTTATGGCATATGACTGCATTCCAAAAGATTAAAACTTCTGTATGTTCACCTCCTTGGTAGTGGTGAAAGCGCTGGATCAGCGCTTATCTCAGTGTTGGATTCCCAGCAGATAATTATTGATCTGTGTAAAGTAAAAAACCGGCCAAGTGCATGTCGGGCCACGCGCAGTGTATAAGACATTACAATATGATTTACATTTTATAAGTAGGTCGACTGTTACTCGTAAACTTGTAAAGCCTACTTAGCTGTAATAGTTTCCCTTTGTGGGTAGTGGTTTATCCATCCCCATCCTCCTTATCCACCTATAAGATATTGACGACCTCCGTGGTAGAGTGGTTTGCACGCCGGTTTTCAAGGTGTCGCCATCTTTGAGGTCCCGGGTTCGATCCCCGGCTGGGTCAATTTGGAAAACGATTTTTTCTATATTGGCTCAGGGGCCCTACCGGCTAACTTTTTGAACTTCGGCGGGTCTGCCGAGCTTCAACCTTAAACAGATAAATCGAAGTAAGGAGTTTCGTATTGTACTATTCGCCGAAGTTATTTAGAGGTTATCCATGTTCGTGTCACAACATGAATTAGGGTTCGCCATTTTGGCCCGATTGGGGCTCGATTTATCTGTTTTAATTTGAAGCCCGGCAGAGTTTCAAGTTCGATGCGTTAGCCGGTACGGCCCCAGGTCTGGGTGTTTGTGTTACCACCATTGTCTCTGATTTCCATAACACAAGTGCTTTAGCTACTTAATTTGGATGTATGTATGTGATGTTGTCAAATAAAAAAATAATAAAAAAATAAGGAAGACCTGTGCTCCAGCAGTGGCCACATTAAAAATGGCTGAGCGTTAGGAATTGATAATCATGTTCGAACTTTTAAGTTCTGAATGTTTGAAAAATAATGTTTTAACATTCAAAAAATCTCCCTAAACAGTTACTTATTTACCATTTCTTTCTAGTTGTTTCCTCTTTACAGAATAATGAGCTTGAAACCGTTACCCAATGCATAACAAGCAAATATTAAGCTCTCCTATTTGAATACAGATGAACCGAGCAAACCCGAATGGTTACATTATAGAGTCAATCGTTATTTTATTGTTCAAACCGACGATTTTATGACCCTAGAATGATTATATTGTTCGGGTGAAAATTATTATCGAACATGACTATTTTACATATTATTATTATTGTTACAATGCCCTACTGTTTCTGTGTTACAGCAGTGTTGCCATGTGCACCGTAATTACGGTAGATGCACCGTATTTAGCGCAAATCTACCACCTACCGTTGAAGCATGACAACGTTGACAATATATCTACCGTAATCTGCAGGGATCGGAATTTTCTTAGTTAAAATAGTTAAGGAGGGAAAAGATTGAATTAATGTGGTTTATTATTCGAATTATTTAATAAAAAAACACAATTTCTAACTTGGCAACACAGTGACATTGCTCCCAATGTAAGTAAACAAACTGCAAGGTTCTGAACGCATCCCTACGGATGAGTTGAAGCTAGGGTATTCCCCGTGCATCGAGTCAATATAATCTTGCCACATATGAATGGTCAGCGGGTCTACCGCGTAAGAATATTGATATTGAAGTTCATGTAAAAATTTACATTTCAATTCCCCATTTTCATGGTATTTTGGCAGTTTTTTGTTTGTTTTAACGACGCCCTTAATAACGGACGAGCTTTGTTGCAAAAAACAAACAAATCAGCAAAAAAGCCATAAAAATAGGGACTAAGTATCATTGTTGTTTTTTTAATAGTACACCGTTTTTACACCGTTTTTTCCAGGTTCACCGTAATTTCTTAGAATCTACCGTTTTTTTTTAACTGTATCACCGACGACTAGATTTTGGACTTGGCAACACTATGTTACAGTATCTTTGCTTAAGGCGATTAGTGCCCTCACAGTGGCGCCTTCATTATATTAAATGAATTGCTCGCTATGTACATAATGTATCGAAAATTCAAACGTACAGATTGAAGCTAAGGTCCTACAGTTTATTTAAAAACATTAACCTCAGTAAAATATAGTTCGTTGTAGTAGTAGTAGGCAAATGTGCCAAAAGTGGCCACTTATTGCTCTTTTACCTACTACAACAACAAACTATATTTTACTGAGGGGTTTGTTTGTAAATAACTATAGAAAGTTAGCTTCAACCTGTACATGTGAATTTTTGATACATTATGTACTTAGCGAGTAATAAATTTAATTATGATAAGGGCGCCACTGTGAGGGCACTAATCGTCTTAAGTTTTATTAACCCAATAAAAATGTCATTTACTAAATTTGACCCAAAAACAACAACAAACAGGGCAAGCTAAATAAAAACCCAAATATCGTTTAAAAACCCCAATTACCTATCTGCGATAAAAGGTTTAGGTAAGTTACTACATGCTTAAGTACACTTAGCACGAACATCTATCAAGAAAAAAACGCACGTAAAAATACTCGAGAGTATAATACTAAATAATATACTAGAAAAAATACGACTCGCACCAGGGGGCTAATTGTCTAATTTAAAAATCTATCGCAATCACTTTCATTTGACAGTTGGATCCGACACATTGCTGCATTTCTTTGGTAAGTTTTTATTTGTGCCAAAAAGAAGCATCAATGTGTTTCATCCTGAAAGCGATTGCGATAGATTTTGAAATTAGACAATAGAAAGGCAGATCATTCAAAAGTTTATAAATACTCGAGAGTAATTTCTTTATGGGAATTCTCATTTCGCTTTTCTGCGGTAGATGGCGCTGTACAAATTTCACATACAAAATTACTCTCCCGAATGTTTTTACGCGCGTTATTTTTTTCTATAGCTGTTTGTGCTCGGGTACTGAAGTCTCGATCATCTTATATTGGCGCAGTTGTCGGTCTGCGGGTCAGGGGTCAGTCCTCAGTCTTCCTGTCCGTCCGTTCCCCGATAGTCATCTGTCCGTCTCTCCGGTACGTCATCCCTGTCAACCTCTGTGGTATGTCTGTCAGCCTGTCAGTCACTAGTCGAAGGAGGCTGGACGCCGCGACATCTTACTTGGCTAAGATTGGAAGGTTTAAGTTTCAAAAAAGTATGATTACGAGAAGAAGGCGTTTCTTGAACAACAAAATGCTTAATTATGTTTTTCGTTTTTGAAATTACATACTATTAATGTTAAACCGTTGCCGTTTTCGTATTACAACGGTTTGACCGTTTGTAAAGAACGCCTATTCAATTCTTACCCGAGAGATTGAAGATTAGTTGTATTTGAACACGAATTTGAGCTGCTAGAAACCGGAAAGTGACACATTTCACCAAAAACCACGGTCCAAATAACATTGGTTATAATATCAAAGACTTCTATGAGTACACTACACTAGACAGGCTGTACACACGAACCTGAAAAAAGACGGACGTAATACCACACTAAAAAGAAGTGAAGCATGCAAGGTCCTACAATTTCGTTTGTTGTAACATGAACTTCCTACACAAATACACCTGGAAAGAAAAGACCGGTCCTCCTTCCTCCCGCCTTCGTTTTCCCTTCCCCTTATAATGTTTAGTCGTCATAGTCAGCCTTAACACAAAATTTTAACATCCTAGCTTTTAAACTAAGAGTTTACCATACGAACTTTCATCCCCTATTTCATCCCCTTAGGGGGTGAATTTTCCAAAATCCTTTCTTAGTGCTCACCTACCCCATGAAAGGTACCCTCCAAAAATGGTGTCTCTACTTTCAGCCGTTAGGGCTCTAGGAGTATCCCAACAGTCAATCAATCACCAATCAATCGATTTAGAGTTTTATATGTAAAGATTTAGTATCAAGATTTATTATTATTATTATTAATCGTTATTTAGTCACCACATTACAAGCTTTTCTTAGTTTGCAACTAAATGTTTGGTGACTTGTCTTGATTATTAAAATTTAATAATTTAATAGCCTTCTAAATATCATACAAAGATGTTCCATTAAAAATTATAATACACATAAATGTAATTTCTAAAGCAGATTACGGACGGCACGCCACAAATGTGATTTAATTTCGTGATAAAATTGAAATAAACTCTTTTAAATATTCACAGGGCAGAGTGTAAGGGCAATATCATAAATTATTATTTTATGGCGTTGTTTGTCTATGCTCTATTAAAACATTATTCAATGTGGATTTTGTGAATTATTTCTTTGGTTTTGTCAGCAAAGATTTTGCTTTGAGAGCCCATAGCTTCGGAAATGAAATGGAAATCAGTGGGTAATTTATTTAATAAGCAATTCATATAAATATAATTAAAAAAATCCCTAGAAAAGTTTAGGTTTAAGTTAAGTTTCAACTTCTTATTTAACTTTCAAGTGTGGCGTCTGCAAAGAGGTCACTACTCTTCTATGGGTAATAAGCAGAAAAGAAAAAGATTGTTTTGACTTCTGTTATTCGGGCTGATGTCACAGAATTCTATAGACCTATAGTTGCTATTTTTCTATTGGAAATGAATATTATTATAAATAAATATTTGAATCTTTAATATAAATAAATATTTGACAACATCACATACATTGCTCCGGTTCCAAAGTAAGTAGCTAAAGCACTTGTGTTATGGAAATCAGAGACAACGGTTGTATCACAAACACCCAGACCCGAGCCAATATAGAAAAGTTCGTTTTCTAAATTGACCCAACCGGGGATGAGATGGCGACACCTTAAAAACCGGTGTACAAAGCCAGTCGACCACGGAGGTCGTCTTTGTAAATATTCACTGTACATAACATGTCTGAAGTAAACATAGAGCTAAAACCACGCAAGCTGTGTTTCTACTTAAGTAGGTAGTCAATTTGCCAAGGGCATCCTCGACAACTCACTTCCATCATCATTAACAACGATGTATATCCTCGTGGTCATACTGGTATGACAAACTAAGGCATGCGCTATTGCACGCGCTATTAAAGTAAAAAGTAAAAGTAAAGTAAAAAATTGCTTTATTCAAATAAACTTAGTAATTAAGCGCTTTTGAATCGTCTATATTTTTCTACCACCCGTTCCAGACTTTTTAACTGACAAGAAGAACAGGCGCAAGAAACTTATCAGCTTTAACAGAAATAAGTGACGATATTTACAAACTTAAACTTTAACTTTATTCATGCCCTGATGCATGTCTCTGTTGAAAGCGCAAGAGGAAAGCGAGTGTACGGTTAGCGTGCGCTATTGAATGCGTCAGATGAAAGTGAAAGAAAAAAGCGACCTTAAAGGTAGAAGGATGGCTAAAATCCATCTTTTATTTACTATCCCCCTTACTAATAAAGATTGTATAGCAGATGTATAAGTTAACAGTGGTGAATGTCTGTCAAACTATTTAAGTTTGACATTGTTTGTTTAATTATCTAATATTATTTCAATGCTGTGCACAATTGTTATTGGTTCCAATCGAACATCTATTTTAGTTTTTGTATGATTTGATGTATAATTCAAAGATTGTGAACTGTTATTGTGTCTAAATAAATAAAAAGAAAGGGACAAAACACTGTGTAACTTATACATCTGCTATACAATCTTTTTTAGTAAGAGAGCTACTGTCAAACAGTTGATAACAATATCAAAATTTGGACATCAACGCAATATACATAAGTGGAAAAAGACCAATATATTCCCAAAAATATTGAGCTTAAAAACCTAATAAAATGACAGATAACTTAAGTATTTATTACAATAATAACAAAAACTATATTTGCATCAACTTTCTCATTAATTACCAACTAATTATTGTTCTAAAAGTCAGCTAAATCTTTGTCTGTATAATTTTAATGACGTCACTGAAAAGTTACTGAAGAAAAACCTGTAGAGCTTGTATAGCTACGAGTATGCAATCTCCTTTTATTGCATTTAGTTTTTATATTTTATGATCGTCTTTTGTCGATTGTCATTACCCTGGATTTCTAGCGAGAAACATATTTTTTAATTTGTAATTTTATATAATAATAATTATAATACATTTCTTTCAATATCATTGTTTATATATAACATACAGTGATCGGTGTCACCTTTTAAGCAAAAGATGCCTGTGTCAGATGACTCCACTCTTCCATAACTACTTCGTTATAAATTTTAGAAGCTAAAGTTAAATAATAACTTAACAAATGATATATATGAACAAAAGATGAGTGTGTGTGTGTGTGTATGTAAATGTGTAGATGTATATGTGGACTTGAGATGAATTCATTATGTTATTTTTCTTATTCACGGAATCACCGAATTAATTAAATAGGTAGTGTTTTATTATTAAACAGTCGCTTAAAAATAACATTGCATTTCTCAATGGTGTTTTAATTAAAACACGTCGGTACACGCCACGTCAGCGAACACTGTGGAAAAACGGAATATTAAATTAATGGAAATAATTAAAATTGCAACTTAAATTACTTACCTAAAATGTGAAAAAATAATACTTAAGTACTTGAATGAAGTTGCTTTTAACTTTTTTTTTATTTAACTTAAGTGACAAACAATGCTTGAGGCTCGTGTTGAGCGTGCATGAGGTTTTATTATTTTCAAGTAAATACTGTGTATGCAGGTTAATTAACTTAAATGTTAGGTTTTTTTTTTTTGAAATATATAGGTACCCAAATAAAAGTACTTACTATTAAATTTAGATTTTTTCGCATTCACAATGCTATTTTTATATTAAGATAAATAATATTAGACGGGACTCGAACTCGCACCCTTGGGAATCCGGCCCAATGCACTGACCAATTATGCTACCGAGTCGCTTTCGCGAGAGAGTCCCGTCTGAGGTGCTACGGGTGAGTCGATTTTTTCTAATATTATGTAGCTTAAAAGTACTTACTTATCAGATTCTTAAAGATGTATCAATATTAATGATCTAAGGATGTACTTTAGAAATAAAACACTATTTACGGATTACAGCGCGTATATTATTAATTCAGGTGTTATTTCAGAATTATTTAGGTAATTTGAATTTGTGGTGTTTAGAATTCCCGACGTTTCCACAGCTTTCCAAGGGCCGTGGTCACGGGAGGACTAAAGCAAAAAGGATGCTCATATTTTTATGAAATTACCCGCCAACTTTATTAAAAAAATTCTAAAATAACACATGAATTAATAATATACACGCTGTAATCCGTAAAAAGTGTTTTATTTCTAATGAACTGTACGCGCGGAAGTCTTAAAAGTTGTACTTAACTATTTTTTTTCATTTTTGGATTGAACAAAACATTATAGGTAAGTTTTTACCTAAATCTTATACTTAATTAAGGAATCATCATACTTTTACAATTCATGAAAATAGTCATTATTAATCGCGACATGGGAAGTTTTATTTAAAAAAAAATTGCAAATAAACGAAAAACATTTCGCTGAACTGACCTCCGCGCGGACAAAATGGCGGCAGCGTCATAAACAAAATGGCCGATCGGTCGTCACTTTGATAAATAAGGCGATTCGTATTCTACTATAATAGTAGCAACGATCAAGCGAGATGAAATTCTCGTGATTTCTTTGCTTTTCCGACCCTGAGCTTTCTTTTGTTTTGTGTGATATAAGGGCTAAAATATATGGACTAGATACAATACTCATTTTAGCAGGAAGTTTTTCTAAAAAGGAGAACCAGCGCTTTCCATAGAAAGAACGCTTAACTTCTATACGATTTAATTTGACCTTAAAATTAAATACTTATAAATATATATTAGACAACATCACAAACATTGCTCTGATCCCAAAGTAAGTAGCTAAAGCATTTGTGTTATGGAAATCAGAGACAACAGTGGAACTACAAACACCCAGACCTGAGCCAATATAGAAAAGTTAGTTTTCTAAATTGACCCAGCCGGGGATTGAACCCGGGACCTGAGAGATGGCGACACCTTGAAAACAAGCGTACAAACCACTCGACCACGGAGGTCGGCTAATAATATTTGCTACATGAATCAAGTTATTTAGGATTACTTATTATAGATGCGAAAGTAAGTTTGTTTGTTTATTTGTTTGTTTGTTTGGTTGTTACACCGATGATCATACAATTTTCCATACACGTTGTCAGGAGTACAGAGACGATTTTTTTATCCCGAAAAAAGTATAGTCACCGAGGGATAGATAAATGACTCTCCAAGTAGACGAAGTCGCGGGCGGTCACTAGTGATGAATATTTTTTAATATGGGACCACTAAGGCAATAACGAGTCATCTAAAACGTTCCGTTATCCACATAAAATCTTCAAAGGGCAGAAATTTCACAATGAAATATGAAAACATGGCTGCATAAAACACAATTCCTTTGCTTTTTTCGAAATTAAGAAAATGCAATGTCAATTTTATTTCAATTTGACTTTGATGGCTGACATTTGGTTGACAGATTAAAAAAATTAAAAACTATACAAATTGAGCATAAAATGACAGGGGCCCTACCGGCTAACTTTTCGAACTTCGGCGGGTCTGCCAAGTTTCAACTTAAAACAGATAAATCGAAGTAAGGAGTTTCGTATAGTACTATTCGCCGAAGTTATTTAGAAGATATCGATGTTCATGACATCATGAAAATTGAGGTTCGCCATTTGGGCCCGATTGGGGCTTGATTTATCTGTTTTAATTTGAAGCTCGGCAGACTCTCCGAAGTTCGATGCCTTAGCCGGTGCGGCCCCTGGTCTTAACTTAATCGGCAATCAGCAGAGTTACTTAAAAAAAGATCCGTTTAAAAGTTGACTGTTGTATTAATTGTGGCAGCACTGTCTGTGTAAAATTGGTCTACAGATTTCACATATCAATTTTTTTTCCATCGTTTGATTCGACAAGCCAAATACTAATTGAAAAACAAGACTTAATAAAAAAAGCACTGGCCTCGCCCTCAATCGTACGGAGTGCTTTTAATTCGGATTTTATTAAAAAAATCCCTCCCAAACGACATAACTTTTCCAATCTGTAACTGTGGTGTGACATTTGTTCAATATTAGACCCAGTTTTAAGGGAGTTGGTTATCCAACCGGTGTATTTATAAAGTACCAGCGATTTCGTTCGCGCGACATTTGAAAAATCCCTAGGGAACCTCTGACTAGGATAAAAAGTATCCTATGTTTAATCCGAATTATAAACTATCTTTTTGCCAAATTTCATCCAAATCCAATCCAAAATTTATTGCTTGATTAAGTAATAAACATAAGTACCTACCTACACAAACTTCCACATTGTGGTAACAAAAAATTTTTTCAAATTAAAACTTTAAAAAAAAAAAAGTCAATTTAAAAAGTCAAGCAAGTTTAATACATCCTACTGCCCTACAACATTATTATAAATGCCAAAGTTTGTATGTGTGTGTTTGTTCTCTTCACGCATGAAATTTTTGTTTGTAGACAGATGGATTCACATTATTATAGGCTTCTTCTAGTATAGTCATTATCTAACTAGTGGCTCTATCAGACGTCGCGTTTGGCATTTTTGAAAAAAAAAAAATGGCTGAAATATTATTTTTTTCAGCTGCTGAGCTGAGGAGAACCGACGGACAGAAATACGAAAGTATTTTTGCCCAATCTTTTCCCTTAGCACGAACATCTAGCGAGAAAAAAAACGCGCGTAAAAATACTCGATAGAGTTATTCTCTATGGGAAATCTCATTTCGCTTTTCGGCGGTAGATGGCGCTGTACAAATTTCCCAAACAAAATTACTCTATCTATTATCTAATATTGATTATTGGCACTGAAACGGAGACGCTTCGCGGTCGCTTGGTCAATTAAAAACATTTGCCTACTTTGTATAATGAAGTATTATAAATTATAGTTAACTATAGAGACGTAAATGAAGTAATAAACCCCTTAATTACTGCATAAATTAAATGTTTTAACCTTTCAATACAATATCTGCAGTGATACGGTAAGTAGACCATAAATGAGGTAAAAACCTCATTGTAAATAATTAGTAACTAACGACTTGAAACATAGAGGCAAAGATTCGGACAGAGAAAAAATCAAAACTATTCATTAGTAAACAGTTTTGACAGTTGTCATACGTCTTTTGGACTTAAATCGTTGTTTGAAAATAGGTTGTCTTTTTAAATCGACGATTAATTGACCTCCGTGGTTGAGAGCTTTGTACACCGGTTTTCAAGGTGTTGCCATCTCTGAGGTCCCGGGTTCGATCCCCGGTTGGGTCGATTTAGAAAACGAACTTTTCTATATTTGCTCAGGTCTAGGTGTTTGTGATACCACCGTTGTCTCTGATTTCCATAGCACAAGTGCTTTAGCTACTTATTTTGGGATCGGAGCAATGTATGTGATGTTGTCAAATATTTATTTTATAATTTATAAATCAATAGTCAATAGTAATTAACAATTTCCTACGTAATCTATGTGTGGAAAACCATTTTGTTGTATTCAAAAAAATATTATTGCAATAAAAAGTTGGGTTAAGATTGTTTATGTGTAATGCTGGGGCCACACTAACGGCAAACGCCATTGATTATTGCAATTGTTGAACCTTAAACGTATGGACATAAGGAAAATTAGCGCCATGATTAATGCCGTTAAGCCTTGGTGTGGCCCTAACATAAGGATAAACAGACTTTAAAGCCAGCCTAACACGTAAGTACCATAAAGGTAAGTATAGAATAGACTTGCTAGAACTAGATGATAAATACAAGCATTTCCTTATAGAAAATATATTTTAAAAATATATTTTATTACACCAAAACGGTACATTTATATGTACATACATATGTACCGTTTACATCGGTACATTTACATGTAACGTTTGGTGTAACATAATTGAACAAACATGCTACAAGTCGTGCAAACTAGTATAAAATACTCGTTTTGAGTTTTTTTCTCTGTTCGACTGTTCACTTCTATGCTTGGACTGCTGATTATCTTAGACTTTTATAGCCATTTCGATATAAATGCTTTTAGTACGGACTTTGTACTTATTATTCTTTTTTTTTAAACACACATTAAATAAGGGTAGGTATATTCCGATTACATAGAGTATTTTCAAGCCAATTTGACACTTATTTCTAAAGGAACAGGGCATACTTTTGAAATTGATTATTAGATATTTGTAATTGTAAATTTAATAGTTGCTAAACTTATTTAATTTATTTAGGGTCAGCCGAGACACAAATAACTTTCACATTCGACTTTCAATTTCGACGACTTGAGTGGTGCAGTGGTCAACATGCCGGTCTACCACGCAAGAGGTCCCAAGTTCGATTCCCTGCCGGACAGAAATTGAGATGATGAATTTTAATTTCTGTGACAGGTCTGGGTGTTAGTATGTATAATAAGTATATATTTAAAAAGTATATAAGTAGTATATCAGTTGTCTAGCACCTATACTACAAGCTTTGCTTAGTTTGGGGCTAGATGGCGCTGTGTGAAAATGTCCAAGTATTTATTTATTATATATTTTTTTGATAAAAACATAAGAGTACATATTTATATTTTGAACCAACAAAACTAAAATGCATTTTAAACTTTTTTTCATGATTCTCTCGTGGCCAGTAAAGCCGGTTACTTAATTTGTTTTAAAAACAAACAATCGAATTTAAGTAGACGTAAAGGTATGTCGTATTATGGTACATCTTAATGCATCTTATATTGATATCCTGGATTGGATTATAAACTTTTATAGACACCATAAAATATACAAGGTGTTACAAAAATACGCCTAATGCCGAATATGGTATATAGGGACCATCAAACTGAACAACTTTTACTATGGGGCCAACTCTGAAATCGCGAAAAAAAAATCAGCTGTTTCATACAAAAATTAAAATCGAAAATATTAAAATGTATGAAACAGCTGATTTTTTTATCGCGATTTCAGAGTTGGCCCAATAGTAAAAGTTGTTCAGTTTGATTGTCCCTCTATACCATATTCGGCATTAAGGGTATTTTTGTAACACCTTGTATATAGGGTGCGTGTTTTGAATTAAATCCCTCCCATCTTCCCCTGTTCATCTTAATAGTTCAGTGTACTTATATGTTTTTGTTAACTGTTCAATAAATCAATTTAATACAATACTAAATAATATACTAGAAAAAATACGAATCGCACCAGATCATATTCTCGGACGGGAATCGAACCCGCGACCTTTGGATGTCCGGTCCAATGCTCTGACCGCTGAGCTACCGCTGAGGTCAGAGCATTGGACCGCTGAGGTCACAATTAATTTAAATTAAATAAGAAAGATGCAAAAAATTTTCGTTACAAATATAGTGGTGGCCAGATAATTAAGGACACCAGTCGATTTTCACACAAACGAGGTAACTTTGAAGCCTTGTTTCGCTGCTAAGGATTGATCTAGCTGTGATCTGATGATGGCCATTAAGGGAGTGAATGGAGAAGATTCAGATCGCTATACACACTGAACTGATCTGGTCAATATTCTTAGAGATATCAGGATATGTTTAAAAAAGCTGCGAAATTTGCATAAAAATGTATGGAAATCCTGAAACTGAAAACTCTGATCTTTATATCTCTTAGAATTTTCATCAGATCAGTTAGGTGTGTATAGCGATCTGAATCTCCTCCATTCACTGCCTGGATGGCCATCATCAGATCACAGCTAGGTCAAACCTTAGCGGCGAAACAAGGCTTCAAAGTTACCTCGTTTGTATGAAAATCGACTGATGTCCTTAATTATCTGGCCACCAGTGTACAACCGGGCACAGTTTTTTATATTTTTTGTACAACTACATTCTACTTCTGTGAGTAAGCACTTTTTAACGAAATAAAACGCGTTTTAAATCTGAAAAGCGTTCTATTTTTTCAATTTACATAAATCATCACAAAAACCAACTAAAACAAAAAAATCTAAATTACTCCACAACTTTTATTTCATCCTAATTTTTACGAGCTTTTTTTATTAAAAATAAACCAAACGCCCGGCGACAATGCCTAATTAAAAACAACACCCTGTGTTGTGTCAGGACTCTCGTAAAATGGACCGGCAATGAAATTGGATCACAATTTTTTTTCTAGAACCGTCACAGGATATACCGCTTACGGGGTGTGGTACAAGTTATGAGCGTGTAGCACCTACCTACCTACGCCGCACATACCACGACACACACGGAACAACAAGATTCTTCACCGTGTTACTAGATGGCGCTAGTATCAAGAAACATGATAATTAAGTATGGAGTAACACCTCGTAGTATGGAAATCCTACATCTCGCTAACGAAGTTCACTCAGCGACTTAGCATATATACAACTTCCAACCATCATCGGTTGGACCGCGGTCCCCGGGCTAATACCACCCAGCCCGGAGGAAGATCTTCCCTTTGGCCTTCCTATCAGTGGCTACCTTATCTCACCATAATGTCTGGAAACGATATACATATTTGTAAATATCGTTCCTTCTAATAAAGCTGATAAGATTTTTGCGCCCATTTTTCTTGTCAGCTAAAAGACGTCATAATGGGTGGTAGGATAAAAGAATTGACGATTTAAAAATGCTTGTTATGAGAGCTTATTAGAATAAAGAATTTTTCAATTTCAATTTCAATCATTTCCATACATTATAACCACACCTACAAGCGTTTAACACGGGGAAGGGAAAAAATATATTTTCTATACAATAGGACACTAGTCGATTTTGATACAAACGAGGAAACTTTGAAGTCTTGGTTCTCCGCCAAGGATTGACCTAGCTGTGATCTGATGATGGCCATCCATGTAGTGAATGGAGGAGATTCAGATCGCTATACACACTCAACTGATCTGACCAGCATGCTAAGGGATATAAGGATCACAGTTTTCAGTATCAGGATTTCCATACATTTTTATGCTAATTTCGCGGTTTTTTTCAAACATATCCTTATGTCTCTTAGGATGTTGATCAGTTCAGTTGGGTGTGTATAGCAATCTGAAACTCCTACATTCGCTTCCTAGATTGCAATCATCAGATCATAGCTAGTTCAATCCTTGGCGGAGAACCAAGGCTTCAAAGTTACCTCGTTTGTATGAAAATCGACTGGTGTCCTTAATTATCTGGCCACCACTATATAATGTAAACCTCAGTATTTCCACTACATAACGTGTAAAATGCAAATTAAATCCAACCAATCCAGAAGCATCTACGCAGTCTCAATACACAGGTAGGTAAGAAAAAAATCTGTGCAAAGCAATCAATAAATAAAGTTTAGACACGATATCTCGTTGAATTAAACTAAAAAAAATATTATCTGTCAATTAAGTTAATTGGAATTTAACCAGAAATAGTGAAAATGTTTTAGGTCCTCAGCTGACGACCGAAAGTAAATATTAATCTTCTGTAAATAGGTATACTTTTAAACCTTAAAAAAATATCATAATATATCTATGTACCCAAATTCGAGTGCACAAGGCATAGGTATCTAAATAAAGTAAGTACAATGCGATTGATTTAACTTTATGCAAAAGAAGTGACCAACTTCGGAGCGCTTGCGGTACAAAACGATGTAATTTAATCTGTAAAATTTACTCTTTGCCATACATTATCAAAAAGTTGCCGCAGACCACTGTCTATTGTCAATTTAATCGTATTGTACATACCAATGTCAAATCTCACTTGAATATTAATTACACCTATGTTTATAATCGCTTACTCTCATACTTTAGACACCCATTTTTGAAGCAGTGCGCCCAACATTTAAATGTAACTGATTTCTTAACGCAAACATTTACATTTAAATTTGTTTTATAGCTTAGTTCGACGAGCATCGGTTTTGTAGTTCACATGAACCGGTGAAAGTTTACAACAATAATTAATGTCGATTTTGGACATTTCTTATGTACATTTGGTGGAAAAAGAAAGTTGTAAGTGTGTAGTGTATAAATATTTTGACATAAGATGTGTATTGTACATGGTACTGTGTTATTTAGAATACTTTTTTACGCCATTACGTGCAAGTCGTAAAAGTTGGGTGAAAGATTCATGTTTATAGTTTCCTGCATGTAGACGAATATATTTATTTTAATGGACAGTTACGCAATTGGCAAGGTTCAGAAGAAGATGACAACAATCCGTGCTTATCTCTCTTTGGAAATAAAAAAACCTGCTCCAAAGTTTGTCAAAAGAAACTCCAAATTGAAATACAGTACTTCCTTTTCTTAAATTTTAATCCATTTTAATTAAACTGAGAGTTCAGTTTGACTGTTTAACTAAGCGGTGGCGGAAGTTTGAGGCAGAAAGGTTATCAGCCAATTAACAGTAGGGTGTACTTTGGCAACTTTCTAAACTGATTATCCGGATATCCGTATCCGTAACTCCGGGTCTCCGGAACGGTCAATCATTAACTGTTTTTACGGGTTAATACATTTTTTGTTTTGTTCGAGCCCGCGACTTTATCTGTGTGGACAGTTATGTTTCTCTCCCTCGGGAATAATACTTTTTTTTTATGAAATATACGCTATGCCCTTTTCTGTACCCCTGACAACATGTGTGCAAAATTTCACGATAATCGGTCGAGTTGTTAATAAATTAAAGTTAAGAATAATTAGAACTATTCGCAATATTAGTTAGAACTATAAAAATATTTGAAAGATCAAATTTTTTCAATAAACAAGTTATGCGTTTTTTTTACAAATTTGGTGCTATTTTATAAAACTAATGTAAGTTAGGTCTCAACAACTTAACTACCTAACTAAAATTGGGTACCAAGCAAAGCTTATTTTAGGTATGTACATTCTCACAAAATTACATCAAGCGTAACATAAATTATTCCATCTGACATACAAATAAACAGCTAGAATTTGTAAATCAACATGAATGTGTTAATAAACACAAGTCCTAGCCTATTTCTTGTGCACAATTATGTAACCTAATTTGACCGGAGGCTAAAACGAAATTACTAGATGCTGTTGATGTAATTTACAAACTTAATTTTGTAACAGATACTGCTGTTAGAGCTCCCACGATCTTTTGACCTATTTTAAGTCCCGTAAAAGTTACAATTAATTTGTTTATTGATTAACTAGCTTCCGCCCGCGACTTCGTCTGCGTGGACATTCGAGAAAATCCATAGAGAACCTTTAACCAGGATAAAAAGTATTCTGTTTGAATTTCATCAATTTATTTATTTATTCTTAAAGGCCCTATATACCTCAAGTGGCGCCCTCATTTTAATTAAATTTATTGCTCGCTAAGTACATAATGTATCAAAAATTCACATGTACAGATTGAAGCTAAGGTTCTATAGTTTATTTACAAACAATAAGTTCATTAAAATACAGTTCGTTGTAGTAGTAGTTCGCAAAAGTGAAATTCATTTTCACCCGCGCACCAAAAAAGAATTTATTTGAATGTCGAACTGACCACTACAGAATAGACGACAAAAAATATTATATAAATACTTAAGTACTTTCTTTATAACAGTCATTGGTTTCAATTGCCTCGAAGAAAGAATAAAAAGTAGAGTATGCATCGCGGGCTTAAATATGTATTTGTCTTGGGCGATCTTGAACACCTCGTACTCAAGATTCTAGCCTAACCATACAATCCCTCGTACTCGGGGTTCAATATAGCGCCCGTGACATAATACACTACTTTAAGCCCTTATTGCATAATCTACTATAAAAATATGCAAATTAATATAATTTATTATTGTACTCTAACGAAAATGATGGCAAATTACGTTGTGATGCATTGGATTTTTAAAAAATTTCGAGTAAACGACAATGACGCAGGAAGTAAGAAACATAACAAAACAACGTAGATTCACCCCCATTCTCATCGCGCGCGGATTATAACAAGAGACTTTATAAAAAACTTTTAAAAATTAAAAAGAAAAACCTGCTTCAAAAAACCTTAAAAAAAATTGCTATAAAAAAACAGTAGCTCTAAAAAGCAAGAAATAATATTCAAATCTGCATAATTACTATTCAAGTACCTACGCATATCTGATATTAAAAAAACGTCTTTTGAAGTCGGGAACAAATAAACAGTCGAACATAGAACCTCCTCCTTTTTTTGAAGTCGGTTAAAAATGTAAATAATCCAAATCATAATCAGAGAAAGAAAGGCACTTTTTCAACAGTCCCGTGATATTAAAATTTAATTAAAACATCAGAATTTCACATATTGTGTGACACCTGTCAAATCGTTTCATGTCGTCAAAGATTAATAAATTGAAAAACCCACGCAAGATGAAGAATAGATCTCATCAGTGTTAACTTAATAGGTGCCGTTTTAGGGACCCGTTTTTATAAAAACAATTGCGATAAGCGGACGATGTTCGCCCCACTCCGTGACACTATTAATTGATGAATAAGGTTCAATATCAAGTTCCTAAATTGAACGATGAATTGCGTCCGATTATCGCGATTATTTTTATGTGAGTACCAATGCGACTAATTTAACAATGTATACAATAGAAGTGACTAACTTCAGAGCGTTTTTTAATTTAATCTGTAAAATTTACTCTGCCATACATTCTCGAGTGAATTTGACGACCTCCGTGGTCGAGTGGCTGTTTACACCGGTTTTCAAGGTGTCGCCATCTCTGAGGTCCCGGATTCGATCCCCGGTTGGGTCAATTTAGAAAATTAACTTTTCCATATTGGCTCAGTTATACCTGGTTGTTTGTGATACCTTTGATTTCCATAACACAAGTGCTTTAGCTACTTACTTTGGAATCGGAGCAATGTATGTGATGTTGTCAAACATTTTTATTTATTTATTTATATAATTTGCAGAGGATGACTGTCTATTGTCAATTTAGTCACATTGTAATAGGCCTGCTGGCCACCCATCCGATAACCCACCGCTCTATAAAGTTGTCAAAAAATTAAGCCACTTATACTTCAGACAGCTTCACTATTAGGGATCATTCGATCCCACGTCACACAGCTCAGTCGCGTCTCAGAAAAGATGACACAGCTCAGTCACGTCTCAGAAAAGATGACACAGCTCAGTCACGTCTCAGAAAAGATGACACAGCTCAGTCACGTCTCAGAAAAGATGACACAGCTCAGTCACGTCTCAGAAAGATGACACAGCTCAGTCACGTCAACGGTTTGTCAAGTTTCAATACAAGTTTTGACTTGCCGGTGACTGACGCGTCACGTGATTGTCAAAACTTGTATTGAAATTTGACTGACCATTGACTTGATTGAGGAGACTTGACTGAGCTGTGTGAATGATCCATTTTAGTCATCAAAACAATCAAAAAGATTTTTTTTTTCATCTTGACGTGAAACTGATTTTGAATAAGTAAAAGACGATTGACATCATAAAACGTTTATAGCTAGCGATAACTTCTGTCAAACCTATACATTTTTACTTTCCAAAGTTCGTCATAGATTTGCAAACATTTCCTACAGAGTCAATTTGCATTATTGTCTAATTTCTCTATAAAACAAATCATTTCCATGCCCATGGAACCCATCACAACAATATTAGTTCAATCACCATCATCTTATCTCAAACACTTCATGCCTCAAACCTCCTTAATCACTTACCTACCATAAACACAATAATTTCTAACCACAGAGCACGCTTGATTAAAAACTAATCGGATCGGAAAAGAGATTTTTCTACAAACTCGAGATAATCTGTGGCTCGATAAGTATATTTAACGGTTCGTTTCTCACGGGAGATTATTTGGGAGATTAATTTCAAATGGCTATAAAGTCATGACAAGTTTTTTAAGAGGGCTTCGCCTCTTTGATTTTTAAACAAGGCGTTGTTATTGTATGTTTTGGGTAAGAAAAAATAATATTTTTCTTACAATAATAATTTCAACATTTTTTTTTCTTAATGTCAATATGGTAATGAAACCGTTTCGAGCCTCTTCAGTAAATCATTATTTTTAAAAAGATCCGAGGGTCAAATTTAGAAGAAAATTGTAGGTACACAAGACGATAATTATGACTCATATCAAATCTCGTGGAATCGCTCGTTCATGATGTTAAATTGAATTCATTTTTTTTCTTCTTTTACCAAATTACTTGTTCTCCTTGTTAGCAGCATCGACACACATTAAGGAATTAAAGTGGTCTAATTTGAGCTTTAGAATTCGCTGGTCGAGATTAAGTGCGACTTTTTTATTTAAAAATATATTCTAAGATTAAGAATTGCAAAAACTAGAGGTTCATTAATGGTGAAAGGTATAGCCTTTTTTAATAAAATTCCGCAAAAACTGATTGATCTTAATTTGCATGAATTTAAAAACCATGTTAAAAAGACGCTTATGGGTAAAGGTTATAAAATAGACAATTATCTAAAATACCGAAATGCGTGGAAATGATGTAACACATAACTTGCTTGTATAAGTACATGGTTGTTAATAATCTGTTGTATTGTATTTGGTAACGATATATTTAAGTTTGTAAATAATATCGTTACTTATTTCTGTTAAAGCTGATAAGTTTCTTGCGTCATTTCTTCTTGTCTGTTAAAAAAGTCTAGAATAGGTAGGAAAATATAGATACGATTCAAAAGTGCTTAATTATTAAATTTATAAAGAAATGTTGACTCTGCACTCTATATACTTTAAAAGTTTATATTAGATAAAAAGTGTACAAAATAATTGCTACAACCTATTTCATTTTACGTAAGTAGTCATAAGTTAGTCAGTTTGTTTTACAAATAAAATATTTAAAGACTTAATTAAAATACTCTATTTGAAGTCGGGACCAAATATTTTTATCCAGGATTACTCCAGGATAATAAAGCTACAGGGTAATATCCAATTTGTCCAGTTTTGACAGTGCCGAGGCAGTTATCCTCGTATCTACCCATTAAGCTTTTTTATAAGAAATTAATGATTATAGAATGTAGCGACAGAAAAAACATATTGATTGCAGCAAAGAACTTATAATTACTCATAGGTTCTGAACTATTTTTTATTCTGTAGTTTTAGTTAAGTTTCAATTAAATTTCTTGACAGATAATGCTGAAGATTTTTTCTATTAAACCTGAAGATAATTTTATCTAGAACTTGTCAAGCAGGCGCCATTGTTTAACTTATGTTAACACTTTTTTTTTATTTGAGATTTTAGCATTGACGCTTATTTTTATACAATACTAAATAGTGTACTAGAAACAACACGACTCGCACCAGATCACATTCTTGGACGGGAATCGAACCCGCAAACTTTGTATGTCCGGTTCAATGCCCTGACCGCTGAGCTACCGAGTCACTACTGTCACTAGTGGTAGTGGCATCGTCGAATTTCCCGTTTTCCCGTCCTTACTTATTCAATAAATAATAATATTCTCATATTTTATGTAATTAATATTAATTAAAGTCAGTTCAAAGAAGCAATAAATGTTATGTTACTTTAGTTAATATCAACTGCAAAAAAATATGCCAGCCAATACTCAAAGTAAATCTTAAATTTAGATTTCTTCATATTTTTTTTACATAGCATACTTCAAGTTAAGCTTAGAGGATATCTTTAATTGTTTGGAACAAAGCCTTTCTGGATTAACTTAAAAAAACGAAAGCTTCGCATTAAAAAGTATAACCGGGTAAACATTTTATTACCCGGACCTTTATACGGGTGTCAGCTGTTTTTATTTAATTACCCGGAAAAGAAGTGATTCACTGGTGTTAAAAGACTACTGACAGATATTAAAGCCTTTTTGTTTCGTTTTTGTGATTATTTATCATTCGTAGCTACGATTTTACTTTTTCGTACTTTTGTACTTGAGTTGTTGGTTTCAGTTTTGAAAACAGCCGAAGGGTCTTTTGTGGAAAATGTAGTAAGTATTTCAGATTATAGAGTATTGAGCTTAACATAGGTACGATCGGCAACGCACGTGCTTTACCACTTTGCAGAAAAAAATCGTGTGCGCGCGTATTATTTCTTCAACTCCTTCACGAACCACACGTATGTTAGTGACGGCGCGGCGTGCAAGCAATTTTAACCTTATGAGTGGTAAACCGAAAGGTTTTTCAATAGCCCTCCGTATCACGGGACGAACGACACAAAAGCCAAATGACCTACTAGTAAAACGTCTGAAATTTAAAATTGTCATATTAGTAGAACGACCAAAATGACAAAACGACTTGTTGGGCAAAAGGACTTGCCTATGCTATAATGTACACACGACAGCACGTCAGGTTATACAGTTAAACTGCTAAAACAGCTTTTATTACGTAGGGCATAAAGGCGGTCTCAAGGTCAACATGTATAGTCTGAGGTGCCGTCGTGTGTACTTTCTAGCGCACAAAATAAAAATTCATTATATTGTATGGTGTATTGTTTAAGTACACTAACAGTACTTCAGATAAATACTCCTTTGTTTTCCTTATTATAAAAGTTACTTGCGTCATTAGTACTGGCCACTTATAGAAGTAAAATTCATATAGGTATTAAGTGAAATGTCGGTTGAGTTTTTGGCGCCATTGTGTCGAGTTCGGTTTGGTGTCTATTTTAATTATTTTCAAATTGATTCATAGTGGATATTGTGTCTTAAAATTGGTGCAGTTATATGGTACAAGTGTCTACGCAACTGAACAATATGTGGGATAATTGAAATAGGCGCAATCTTGGTTGTGTGAAGCTGAGACTTTTATTGAAGTGGTGGCTTCCTCGGCAGAACTAACCGAGTAAACTGTCTTGTCTTGATATATTTGGTGCCAAATGCTCCAAGCAGCATTGGAATGCGATGCACCCGCATTCTAATAAAAAATTAAACAATATCTACCGCTGAACTATTTAACACTTGACACTGGCAAAAATTACTTCCAAGAGGAAAGTAGATTGCCATAACAAAAAAAAGAAGAAGAAGAAGTGAAATGTCAATCAATTCATGTCTATCAAATTCTCAAACCCCTATATTGTTTTTACGTTTCTGCAAATAAAATGGAGGAAAATCAGGATCCTAGTACTTTGGATTCCTGAAAAATAAGAATTAGTTTCTTTACTATCATCATTCATTAGTAGCTCTACCATGAGTTGATGCAAACTGTTTTCGCTACAGTAAGGTATCGGATATACTGCTCACAGTGAATGCGAGTGAAAGGGAGAAAACGATAGTTTACGATAGCGAAAACAGTTTGCATCAACTCATGGTACACAGGTCACTATTATTTTAATTGCAAAGGTTAAATACAATGTGTAGGTGGCAGAGCTCCACAAAAAGAGTAGATAAAAGAACCTATAGCTTTTAAGGTTTTTTTGCATATAAAATAAAGTCTTAGCATAAAATAACAGCGTTTGAAGTATTTGTTTTGAATCAAACAACCATGAAATTCAGCTAGAAACTTATCCGACAAAAATCCTTCGTCTGTATATCACTTGAAGCTACTCTTTAGCGTATATTGCGTACACGACTTGGACAAATCCTGAAGAATTTATGAGATCCTACCTCCGACCCACTCGTTCAGAAGTAGATAAACAGAAAGGATTTATCTGAAGATGACCCTTGGCCTATGAGGCGGAGGGATTTTCTGAAGCCGTCTTGAGCTCATCTGAAAATCGAATGTCACTTGTCTATTTATTGAGCCTCGGAAATTATTGTTTTGTTTTCCTCGTTTGTTGATTATCGTGTTTTGTTAACTATTTTTAGCTTTGTGTATGTGTGTTTCGTTCATTTGTTTTTCTATAAAATATAATAAGGTTTTTTTCGCGGAAGTAAGCTACATATATTTCTTCTTTCACAATGGTTTGAGACTTCCGCCAAGTGATGCGCCTGATTTAATCAAATAAAGAATGCAAGGTTATATGTACTAACCTATCTGTACCTCAGCATAGGGTAAAGATTATTATAAAGTAGACGATTATCTAAAAGACCGAAATGCGTGGAAATGATGTAACATGTAACACATAACAACGTACTTTGTTGTTAATAATCCTGTTGTCCTGTATTTGGTAACGATATATTTAAGTTTGTAAATATTGTTACTTATTTCTGTTAAAGCTGATACGTTTCTTGCGCCTGTTCTTCTTGTCAGTTAAAAAAGTCTGGAACGGGTGGTAGGAAAATATAGACGATTCAAAAGTGCTTAATTATTAAGTTTATTTGAATAAATAAATTTTGACTATTGACTATACGAATATTGTCCATTGTTGTATAAGCCCTTTCCAAAAAAACTGATATGAAAAGTTTTAAATATTTGTTAATGTTAGAGACTAATCGGAATAATAATAATCTTTGTAATACTTATCTGGAAAATATCAACCATAGTGACTACATACAGATTATTGGACACCAATATATATGTAAGTACTTACGTAGCATAATTTGTCAGGGTCAGATTAAGATTGGGCTATTTTTTTTATCTAACCACACTGGGATAGTGCTTAGCCTTCACCTCACCTGATGTTTAGGCTCTTATAGCCCTCATCTTAATTACATTTTTTGCTCGCTAAGTACATACATAATGTATCGAAAATTCATTATCTACTATATAAATTGTAGCTAAGGTTCTATAGTTTGTACAAGGTGTTACAAAAATACCCCTAATGCCGAATATGGTATATAGGGACCATCAAACTGAACAACTTTTAGTATGGGACCAACTCTGAAATCACGAAAATAAATCAGCTGTTTCATACATTTTGATATTTTCGATTTTAATTTTTGTATGAAACAGCTGTTTTTATTGCGATTTCAGCGTTGGTCCCATAGTAAAAGTTGATCAGTTTGATGATCCCTATATACCATATTCGGCATTAAGGGTATTTTTGTAACACCTTGTATACAAACACTAACCTCAGAATAACCTCAGTAAAATATGGTTGTAGTAGTAGAAGAATATAAACTGGATAAAAATATCCTATGTTTGAATACAATACATACACACAAACACACAAACTTTTACATTTATAATAAGTGTTAGTAGGATTTGTACTATTATGTATTCTGTGGTAGCATTTTCTTTTTAAACTGCACGCCTGCAGCCGGCCCCGCTCGCTATCGGTTCGTATCGCGACAAGCGGACAGGTGTGAGAACTGACAGATGCGTCACCCCTTGTTTTATTTTATGCCTCCCCGCCAGTGGGTGGCCGTAGATACGGCACTCGATATAGTTATGGCTAACCCCGGTATTCTTAGTTGTTACCTCAAAAGCTCCTCGACTCAACTTTTGCTTGAGGTCTTAAAGAATTCCTCGAAGCATCCTTGATAATGGTACTGTGAGGCCTTAGCATCATATGCAAACTATTTGGGTTCTGTAACTCTTTGGTTACAGACTATAGATAAAAAAAAATTCAAATGCGGACGACAGTTCTCTAGGAGTTTTTAGCGCCATTTTGTCGAGTTCGGTTTGGTGTCTATTTTAATTATTTTCAAATTGATTCATAGTGGATATTGTGTCTTAAAATTGGTGCACTTATATGGTACAAGTGTCTTTGCAACTGAACAATATGTGGGATAATTGAAATAGGCTGAACTAACCGAGTAAACTGTCTTGATATACTTGGTGCCAAATGCTCCAAGCAGCATTGGAATGCGATGCACCCGCATTGTAATGTAAAATTAAACAATATCTACCACTGAACTATTTAACACTTTACACTGGCAAAAATTACTTGCCATAACAAAAAAAAGAAGAAGAAGAAGACAGTTCTCTAGCTTTTGTTTAGATGAAGAGAATCTAAGCTGTGCCCTTCTGGCTACGAATTATATCAACACCTAGGTATACGTAAAATAAATAAGAAAAGTTATTTAAATCTTTTATTTACGAGATAGAGGCTTCGCTTCTACATCACCAAACCAATGCTCATCAGTTATTAACTTGGACTATAAAGAGCCTCAGCAGAGGAGAGACATGATGACACTCAGAGGGCGTCGCGCTAGGTATTTAAAAACACGAATTTTACCATAAAAATACCACATAAGTAATTAAAAGGCATAATTTTTTGGAGTGGACCACCCTTATCATCACTTAGGGATATGAAAAATAATTCACGTCCTATTCTCAGACCTACTGAATACACACAAAAAAACGGCCAAGCCATTTCGGATGAGTTTTGTTACAAACACTGTGACACGAGAATTTTATATATTAGATAATATAATATGCTTTGCTGCTTTATATTCTTATAAAGCAGCAAATGACGACCTCCTTGGTCGAGTGGCTTTGTAAACCGGTTTTCAAGGTGTCGCCATCTCTGAGGTCCCGGGTTCGATCCCCGGCTGAGTCAATTTATAAAACGAACTTTTCTATATTGGCTCAAGTCTGGGTGTTTGTGATACCACCGTTGTCTCCGATTTTCATAACACAAGTGCTTTATCTACTTACTTTGGAATCGGAGCAATGTGTGTGATGTTGTCAAATATTTATTTATTTATTATTTTATTTATAATATACAACGTGTTACAAAATAACCCCTAATGCCGAATATGGTAGATAGGGACCATCAAACTGAACAACTTTCACTATGGGATCAACTCTGAAATCGCGAAAAAGAAATCAGCTGTTTCATACAAAAATGAATTACGAAAATATCAAAATGTATCTTCGGCATCAGGGGTATTTTTGTAACACGTTGTTTATATACGCATATCTTTTTGCGAGGTGTAGTTAATTCGTAAACACTGTAAAATGTATTGTTTGCTTAATTTATAAGTTTTAATACAAATCAAACCAAAATGACTTTCATTTTGTTGAGACTCAAAAATTTCAACTACAAAGTTTTTAAAATAAGTATTCAATTTAGATTATATCGATTAACAAATTATCTCTCTAACGCATAAATAAGAGAAGCTGAGGGCTGATTTTACTGACGACCTCCGTGATCGAGACTAACTTTTCTACAAGGTGTTACAAAAATACCCATAATGCCTTATATGGTATATAGGGAAGGGACCATCAAACTGATCAACTTTTACTATGGGACCAACTCTGAAATAAGCTGTTTCATACAAAAATTGAAATCGAAAATATCAAAATGTAAGAGTCAGCTGATTTTTTTTTCGCGATTTGAGAGTTGGTCCCATAGTAAAAGTTGTTCAGTTTGATGGTCCCTATATACCATATTCGGCATTAGGGGTATTTTTGTAACATGTTGTATATTGACTCTGGTCTGGGTATTTGTAGTTCCACCGTTGTCTCTGATTTCCATAACACAAGTGCTGTAGCTACTTACTTTGGGGTCAGAACAATGTTTGTGATGTTGTCTAATATTTATTTATTATTGTTTATGTAATAATGCCCAGATAAAACTTCACCTAGTTACCTGTTTGTTTTATTCGACGACCAGAGTGGTGCAGTGGTCAACATGCCGGTCTACCACGCAAGAGTTCCCGGTTCCTTTTAAAAGAGGTTTCTTTGATATTTTTGTCGTGTTTCTGCAACTGAAGAAATGAAGTCAATGAGCTAAACAATCAGGTAATTAAATATTATCACTTTCATATTATGTTTTGTAAATGATGAGAAAAATCTAGATCCCTCCCACTAAAAAGTCCAATGCGGCCTCTTAAATATAGAAACACTTTTAAGTTACCACAGACAAACATCTTACTAAATGGAGTATTCTGATAAATTGCTCCCAGCCACTCCAATCAAACCGTTTGCCTCTTTACAGAATAAAAAACAACAGAAACACAAGTCGTTGCATTTGCTATCAACAAAATCGAAGGCGCTATGACTAGTAGGTACAACTACTGGCTCCGCGAGCGTGCCGTGAGTGAGCTGTAGACTTCGCGTTAAAAAGTAGCTCAAATTGTATGTTGTTTAAAAAACAAATAAATAATATTCGCAGTCATAAGTGCAGCCACCAACTATTTTATTTTCAAATTTCGAATATTGGCTAGAAATGTTTTGATTGATTTTGAAGTAAGTAGATACCTTCTAAAAATAAAAAACAAAATTTGCTTTGCACGGAGGGCGCGAACAAAAAAGGTTTGTGTTATTTTTGAATATTTTTCAAAACGGCGGAAGTATTTTTTTTTACATATCTCCGCCATTTTGAAAAAAATCGAAAAACTTCACGATAAGAAAAATGCGACCAGCGGCGGTATCAGCTAAAAACATTGAAGTTCATGTTAACTGTGTTTTGACAGATGTATGTGATACATTGCTATTTTTCTTTGTTAAGTTGTTATTTGTGCCAAGACGAAGTAGCAATGTATCACATACATCTGTCAAAACACAGTTAACATGAACTTCAATGTTTTTAGCTGATAGAGCCCCAGCGGCGGTATCGGCTAAAAACATTGAAGTTCATGTTAACTGTGTTTTGACAGATGTATGTGATACATTGTTACTTTTCTTTGGTAAGTTTTTATTTGTGCCAAAATGAAGTAGCAATGTATCACATACATCTGTCAAAACACAGTTAACATGAACTTCAATGTTTTTAGCCGATAGAGCCCCAGCGGCGGTATCGGCTAAAAACATTGAAGTTCATGTTAACTGTGTTTTGACAGATGTATGTGATACATTGCTACTTTTCTTTGTTAAGTTTTTATTTGTGCCAAAACGAAGTAGCAATGTATCACATACATCTGTCAAAACACAGTTAACATGAACTTCAATGTTCTTAACAAGTGTGTGTGTTGCTAACAAGCAACAGAGTTACGTAATTAGCCCCCTGAAATTAATAATTAGAATTATTATTGTTATCATTTTGGATAATAGTTAAGTTAATTAATTGTAATTTATTGTGATGCCGTTAATTCTTATTAGTTAATTGTTGCAAAGAACATAATTTATAAACATTTAATTGGCTATCATAATTGTTGAAAGTACTGAATATGTCTTTTTCCGGCGCACGCTCAACCGACCAGTCAGGATGCTTTAAGTAGGGGTAAAAATGGAGGGGCGGCGGTCGGTTGAGCGTCGCTCCGGCCGGTAAAGTCAGTCAGTTGTTTTGTAGCCACCAAAGTGAGTAGTCGATTGCCAGTAGTCTTTACGTTGGACGTTATAATTGTGTGGTAAAGTGTTCATTGGTGTGAAAATAAAGTGTGAGTATCATTTAACCGTTATTTAATTTCATTTTTAAGCAAGACCCCTTACTTAGCATGAAACCCTCTAAAAGTTAGAGACCTAGTCCAACAAATTTCAGAAGCGGGATTGACGCCCTGTTTTTTTTTATGTTATTATTGGTTTCTTTTTATTTCGCGATTGTTTTCGTTTTCTTTTCCTTTCTTTCTCTTAAGCACCCCAATATCTAGTATTAACAACCCTTTTAACTTATGTGAGAAAGGAAAGGATCAAAACAGCAAACAAGGGGTAATTGACTGTTTTATTTTGACTCTGTCATTAAAATAACTTCCAGAGCATTAACACCACTTTAGTATCTCCGTTTTTTTTCCAAATAACTATAAGTATTGTAATGCTTGTTAGTTTTAAAATTGAATAAGATTGACGCCACTAGTCACACTAGTATTTTATAACAATTCGGTAGGGCGGTACAAGCTACAGTTTCGTTTTCAAAATAAGTATATTTAGTCACGATTAAACAGCATATAACTTTTTTTTTTTTCACCGAGTTGTTGTCTTTTTTTTGTTGTTTCTCGTCATTTGAACTCGTTTCTTTTTTTAATTTATATTTTGATTAAAGGTTTTTTTTTCTACATCAATCAACTACTCTTTTGAAACGTTTGCATTGTTGGGCTTGGGTTTTACCAAACATCTTTGATTTTTACAACAAGATTCATAAGCGAGCAGTATCGCTCGTATATGTAAGTAAAGTACTCTTGCACATAAGTAAGTGTTGGATAAGGTTACACTCACTAAGTAGTACTTAGTGCTTACCATGAGTCAATATTATGTACACACATATGTATGTATTTTGTCTAAATATTTAAATATGTTACAATTTATATAACGTGTATTTAAAGAACAGTGGTATTGAAGTATAAACTCTAGTCTAGGCCATCAGACTCTCACTGGATTTTCTGTTAGCTTTAATTCTATACTTACCGTTGACACTCTTGTACATTCCTTCTCCCTTGTTAATAATACTCACTACTCAGTTTCTGGAAGTCTAAATGAACTAAGTATTCTTTTGTCGTTTGTTTTATTGTTTTATGTGAAAGTTTGGTGGCATCTACATTCGTAAAATTAATTTTAGTTAGTGGATGGATTTACTTCTCATATTATGTACATAAACGTTTCAGGATCAGGACAAGGAATGGACGCGAACGGACGGAGTCGGGAAGTGCATACTCCGACAAGCCCAACGCTACCCATTGCTCGTCCATCGCGGAGCCGACAACGTGCAAGCAGCAGAGACAACCGCTCCCGCAGCAGGTCGAGTCACCGTGGGAAGGGTCGCACGCTTCTGCGTCCGTCGCGGAGTCGTCAACGTGCAGACAGCAGGGACCACCGCTCCCGCAGCAGGTCGAGCCACTACGGGAGGAGCCGCACGTATCTACGGTCGCCTGGCTCCGTTCACCGCCGTTCACGTGAGAGATCCAGGCACCATTCCCGAAGTCACATAAAGGTTGCTGTAGAGGATAGCCCGAGGCAGCGCGGTGCAACATCTATAAATCGGTCCCCTATTCGGATTGACTGGCGAAGTGGCAGCCGCGCCTCTCGCCGCTTCGATTCCATGACTGGGGATTGTCATTCACGGGCAGCAAATCGAGCTAATGGGCGGCGGAGTCACTCTAGGCGTGAGTTTAGAGGTTACTCAACAACTTTAAACCACGAAATTAGTGATACATCTGATTTCCATAGACATCGTAGCTCAAAGGTCCCCGAACATCAGGGCAGTCAAACTGTCAGTCACTCCGTTCAACAGGGCTCCAAGTGCACGAGTGAGCAGCCACTTCCACCTAACTCAACGTTGGTTGAGCTTCTGTCTGCTTTGAGGTCTATAGGAGGCAGTAACAACTTAGACAGGCTAGGTTCTATGAACAACACTGTTCCAGAATTCGATCCAAGTAAACGAGAACAAACCATGACGATGTGGCTGCATAAAGTTAATGAGTGCGCTAAAATATATGGTTGGTCTGAGAAACAAACAATTCATTTCGCTTTGCCAAAAATGAAAGGCGTTGCACAGCGCTGGTATGAGGGGCTCCACTCTGTCTTGTTTACTTGGACCGAGTGGCAACAGAAACTGTTATCTGCATTTCCTTCGGAGGAAAATTATGGGCAGATGCTCAGCGACATGTTGGCTAAACGAGCTCGCTTCTCCGACTCTTTAGAAGAGTACTACTATGATAAGATAGCGTTAATTAATAGGTGTGGTATAACAGGCAAGCGTGCGGTAGAGTGTTTGTTGCACGGGATTGACGACAGGTCGGTCAGGTTAGGTGCTGAGGCAGCGCAGTATGACGATCCTGACAAGTTGCTTCCATACTTGCGTAATGCTAGGAGTACTAGGCCGGTTGTTGACCGTAGAACTGTAAGAACACAGCAGGGGAAGCAGACAGAACAGACAAGGGCATCGAGGCCTCTTCGTTGTACTAATTGTAAAAAAGATGGGCATGTGACTTCGCAATGTACGCTGCCTATTAAGAAGTGTGGTCGATGTAGTAGAATAGGTCACGAAACTGAGCAGTGTTATGCCAAGTTGCCAAATAATGATAAAACTGTCATGCAGATCTCCGACAATAGTACAGACGCCTTGTTAGCAGCAAAGCCCATAACGCCTAACGAAAAATATTTCAAAACTGCTGTTGTTAATGGACACCCCATTAAAGCATTTATCGATTTTGGAAGCGAATGCTCAATGATAAAATTCTCGGAATTCCGTGCTTTCTCAACACATTACAACTCGGACGATTTACCCACCCTCCGTGGTTTCGGAAATTCAATTGTTAACGCCATTGGTAAACAAACAGTCCGTGTCGTAATTGACAGTGTGGCGGCGGACGTAGACTTATTAATTGTCCCAGATAATGCCATGCATGTACCATTGATTATAGGTCAAACATATACAGAGCAACCTCATATAGCCATTACAAAAACTAGTAGTCGCCTTGAATTAACCGTTTGTGATCAAAACGACGTTGTAGCCACTTCCAACAAAGTGAAATTGCTTTGTCAGCATGAAGCTGATATTAATGGTTTGACTGTCGTTAATGTTTATACTGAACCCTGTTATCAAGGCGAATTGTATGTTGAGGGTGTATTAGGGTTATATAAGGAAGTTCGTTTCTCGGTTCCTGGGGGTTTGTTTTGTTTTGACGAAAAAGGTAGTGGTAAAGTAATTGTGGTTAATTTGTCTGCCACAACCAGATTGCATCTCCCTAAAAATTTCCTTATTGCTCGAGGTTTCATAGCTCATCCAGACTCTGATAAACAAGTAGAGAACGTCTTGTCTTGCGCCGTAGATAGGAAAACTAGTGAAATTCCCTTGGATGCTCTTGTTTGTGGTGAGAACCTCAGTTCTCAAGAAAAGAGTAATCTTTTATTACTTTTAAATAAATACAGGCACTGTTTTGCTTTTAATTTAAATGAATTAGGAAGTACTAATGTTGGTGAGATGACTATCCGGTTGAATGACAATGAACCCGTAGTCTACCGACCGTACAGACTGGCCATTGCAGAAAAGGAAAAAGTAAGGGGCATGGTTTCTGAATTACTAGATAATGGGATAGTACGTCCATCAACATCACCGTACGCAAGTCCAATTGTTCTAGTGAGGAAGAAAACGGGGGAACTAAGATTATGTATAGACTATCGGGCTCTGAACAAGAAAACTGTAAGAGATCATTACCCAATGCCTTTGATCGAAGATCAACTCGACGTATTAGCCGGCAATACATTTTATACAACTCTGGATTTGGCCTCAGGGTACTATCAGATACCCATACAAGAAGGGGATAGGTACAAAACCGCATTTGTGACGCCGGACGGCCACTACGAATTTAACCGTATGCCGTTCGGCCTTGCAAATGCACCCGCCACCTTCCAGAGAATCATGAACCAGGTCCTTGGGTCGTCTCGGCATAAGGAAGCCCTTGCATACCTTGACGATGTAATTATTCCATCCAAGAATGTTCCAGAGGGTATGAGGAGGTTAGAATATATTTTGTCTCTGTTTTCAAACGCTGGGCTTACACTCAAACTTTCAAAATGTTGTTTTTTTAGTCGTGAGGTGGAGTATCTTGGTTTTGAGGTTAGTACTGAAGGGATCCGTCCTGGAACGAGGAAGGTTGAAGCAGTCGCAGATTTTCCCGTGCCTAAGAACCAGCATAACGTACGACAGTTCTTAGGGCTGGCAGGTTTCTTTCGCCGGTTTGTACCTGGGTTTTCTGTTAAAGCTAGGCCCCTGACACAACTTCTCAAGAAGGACGCTGCATGGGACTGGGGAACTAAGCAGGAAGCCGCGTTTAGGGAGCTGCAGCAGTGTTTAGTGCAAAAACCCTTATTGGCTTTATATAACCCTCTAGCTGAGACGGAAGTCCACACGGATGCGTGTAAAATCGGTCTTGCAGGAATTTTGCTCCAGAGAGGTGGTGATAATTTGCTGAAACCAGTTGCTTATTTCAGTAAGCAGACCACTCCTGAGGAAATGAATTACTCGTCCTATGATTTGGAAACATTGGCTGTCGTCTCTTCTCTTCAAAAGTTTCGTGTTTACTTAGTAGGCATTCACTTTAAGATTGTAACAGACTGCAATTCGTTGCGCGCTACTTTTTCAAAGAGGGATATGGTGCCTCGTGTTGCTAGGTGGTGGGAGCAGATGCAAGACTACGACTTCAATATCGAATATAGGGCTGGTAAGTCGATGACGCATGTCGACGCGCTTAGTCGTAACCCAATATCCGGTAAACAGGGCGTGGTTTTGGATGTGCTTTCTGTCGAGGAAACGGACTGGCTTGTTACAGTACAAAGTGCTGACGATGAAATACAAAAGATTATTGGTATTCTCAAAGATCCAGAACTCGAAAATGTTGTTGAGATAAGATCTAATTACAAAGTAAAAAACGGCAGGCTTTTCAGAATTACGAAGGATGGTGATAGGTGGGTAGTCCCTAAGGGTGTACGGTGGCAAATTGTCAAACAGAATCACGACGATATTGGCCACTTTGCACTCGACAAAACTCTTGATAAAATAGGAGCGTCGTACTGGTTCCCAAATATGCGCACTTTTGTAACTAAATATGTTAATTCATGTTTAGAGTGTGCTTACTCGAAGTCTTCCGGTGGCAAAAAGCCAGGTTTCCTTCATCCCATTCCAAAAGTGGACGTCCCTTTTGACACAATACATGTGGATCATGTTGGCCCATTTGTTCGTAGCAGTAAGGGTAACATGTACATTCTGGTATTGGTAGATGCTTTCACGCGATATATTTTTCTGAAACCAGTAAGGAATACAAAATCTCAGACAACTATTAAAGTATTTCAGGAATATTTTGGCCTGTTTGGGACACCGAGGAGAGTCATTAGTGATAGAGGTACATCGTTCACCAGTGATTTATTCAAGAAATTCCTGGCGGAACGAAATATTAAGCATGTGTTGAACGCTGTGTCCACTCCTCGAGCCAACGGGCAAGTGGAAAGATATAATAGGACGCTGATTGATGCGCTTACTGCGAAAACGGTAAATACACCAGAAAATAAATGGGATGACCACTTGCCCGATGTGCAATGGGGAATGAACAACACGCTCAATAAAGGTATAAACAGAACCCCGGCTGAAGCTCTTTTTGGGATTAGACCTATAGGTGTCAGTGAAAGTACTGTAAGGTCCGAACTTGCCGATGAGGTCACTTTCACTCCCGATAGTCAAATTTTAAGTGAAATCCGAAAAGACATTCAGTCACATATAACGGTTTACCAAGAGGCCCAGAAACGAGCCTACGATAAAAAGAGGTGTGTTCCTAGAAAATACAAAATTGGGGATCTTGTTCGGATAGAGAGACAAATCCCGGCAACAGGGTCTAGTAAGAAATTAATTCCAAAGTTTCAAGGACCATATAGGATATTGAAAGTATACGACTGTGATAGGTACCTTGTAGAAAATACTCCTATAACAAAAAAAGGCAACCGATCTTATACTACAGTTGTATCTGTCGACAAAATCCGGCCCTGGCTTAATTATGAGAGGCCGCAGAGTTTGTCATCTAGTGAAGATGACGAGAACCAATCCGAATTAGAGGAAAAGTAACAAATGTGCAAAATACTTTATGTTAAAGGCCATGAAATAATGCCTGACTATTAATTGTAAGGGCCATGAAATAACGCCTATCTAGTTAATTAAAAGGCCATGAAATAATGCCTGATTATTAAGTTGTAAGGGCCATGAAATAACGCCTATTTAGTTAAAAAAAAGAGCCATGAAATAATGCCTACTTTGGCTTTTCCAATTTGTGTTTTTTTTTTTTTTTTTTTTTGTGTAAACCTATTAGCATGTTTTTATAAGTTATTGTGGTTAAGGTCACTGTTGTTTAAGTCAAAACAGAACATAATTATTTTAATTGATTGTTCTCTTATTAGCTTTTTAGTTAGTTTTATATAATTATGGTAATTAATAATGTTTGATTACACAAACAAAACAAAAGTTGAAATAAACAACGAGGACGTGTTGTAAATTTTGGATGGCCGACTGTTATCATTTTGGATAATAGTTAAGTTAATTAATTGTAATTTATTGTGATGCCGTTAATTCTTATTAGTTAATTGTTGCAAAGAACATAATTTATAAACATTTAATTGGCTATCATAATTGTTGAAAGTACTGAATATGTCTTTTTCCGGCGCACGCTCAACCGACCAGTCAGGATGCTTTAAGTAGGGGTAAAAATGGAGGGGCGGCGGTCGGTTGAGCGTCGCTCCGGCCGGTAAAGTCAGTCAGTTGTTTTGTAGCCACCAAAGTGAGTAGTCGATTGCCAGTAGTCTTTACGTTGGACGTTATAATTGTGTGGTAAAGTGTTCATTGGTGTGAAAATAAAGTGTGAGTATCATTTAACCGTTATTTAATTTCATTTTTAAGCAAGACCCCTTACTTAGCATGAAACCCTCTAAAAGTTAGAGACCTAGTCCAACATTATTCTCGACTGCAGTTACATTGCTGCTTTAAGTAAAATAGTACAAAATTACATAATCATGGGGCTGGTAGAGGAGAACAAACGGACATCCGGCACTGGAAGGACATACGAAAGCATTTTGCCCAAGCTGAACTAGAGACGCTTCGCTCGCGCTTCGCGCTCGCTAGGTCAATAATTTCATTTTTTATGTTTTTGTATAAGCTGTAGGTAGTAGAAGGTTTTTCAAGCGAAGTTTTATCGGTAGGTACCTACCTTTTGCCTACCTACCTTAAAAAAGTCATGCAGAAACGTAAAAAATTGTAAAACTCCCCCGTTGCGTAGATTTGTATTGAAATAGCCTCTACATTCCGAATCTAAGTCAAATATAAGGCCGTCTTTGATTTGATGTAGGTATTTCTTCGTCGTTGTCCCATCTAGTGGAGTGTCGCCCCAGCCACAAACAGGGCCTACTCCGAAAACTGACTTACGATTATCGGACGAATGGGAGTTCGTTTCATGTAGGCTTGCCATGCCATCACTTAAATTAGGGAACCTGGACAAAAATTTCAAAGAACCCGGACATTTGAGTGAAATACTTAAATAATTTTACCCGGACGCACTTGAAAAAAAATACAATAAAATAAAAACCTAGCACCCTTTCACCTAACACTATACTATAGTGTCCGTTGTTTTGGTAAAAATAAATAATAATACTTTGTTTCCATACAGTGTACATTTTTTTCTTATTAATCCAAAAAAAGGGTGGTAACCCTAGTTGTTACTAACAGTCGCTAAATCTAGTGTTAAAGATCCTTAATCGAATTATGAAGCGACTTTGGTGTTAAAAAAAACCTTAATCAAACTATGACTTCCGATGACTTTGTGATTCGTCCGATTTTCGAGTCGCGATCCTTTTAGGTAGCCCCTCAGGAGACACGCGGGCGGTAACTGTTCGATAGACATGCGACAGCGTGACGCCGACGTATAGTCGCGCACGTATGTGTTACCAAAGAATCACTTCATACTTCATAATATTTGTTACAAACCCTCTTGACCAAAGTCATGTTTTGTAAAAACCGTGACGAACTACATGTCACACAAACACTTTCAAATGTGATGTACCTACGGGGTTTAATTTTTTTTTTGTTTGCTAAAGCAGAGATAATTACCTACTTAGGTAAGTACCTTTCTTTACCGTGATACCAGACAGATCCGTTGACGGTACTTACTGTCGCAATTATTACATCATTATTACCACGGCAAATATTGAAAAAAGATACGTTTTTCTTACCTATCAATTAATACTTATCCTTTACCTAATAAAAAAAACCCTGTTACCGCATTCAGTGCAAGGGGGGAACCAGGCTTCGAGGTTAAACCATTGGAGGCTTTTGTCGCGAAAATGAATATCGATGGAATTTTCTTCGGAACTGTACATCGCGTTTTTCCTCAGAATGGAATCCCTGTTTTACAACAGCCATTTTATTGCATTTTATTTTGGCGCGGGTTCGACTCGTCGCGAACGGCAAACCTACCTAAATAAAACAAAGTTCCACCCCTCACCACTGCCATGTATGTTGGAACCATGTCGCGATCAACTCTCGCTTTTCGCTCGATTATATCCAAGTGCCATTTTGAAATAATATTTTTTAAGACGCTTTAAGCAAAGGCATTTTATAGACATCCGAGTTTTGACACAAAAGGTGTTAAACGAAGTACAGATAGACTTTTTGCGCCACTCCATCCTACTTCAGAAGCATCTATAAAATTTTCATAAGGTTTAATGGGATAATAAAGTCTTACAAACGCCATACAATAAAAACGCCATGCCTTCGTTACTGATTAACTGATATTATATGACATTGTTGTTTTATAATAGGAAAACGCTGTAAAATGCTTTATCAAAAAATCATTACAAAACGCGAACATTTTATAACCACTTGCTGGATAAAACAAAACACAAAGCAGACAAATGACAGCTAATAAGCCTACAATGAAAATTTTGCAAGGTTTGTGAACGATGTATTATTAATAAAGATGCGTTTTGTAGATGTAACAGACTCCTCAAATGTCCAAAAAGTTTTATTTAATTTTCTAAGGCTTTATGTTTTGCATGTTGTACGCCTAACCTAGTTGCCGTTTGTCAAAGATTGCCTAAGGAATGCTCTAAGGAGTCTAAGGCCTAAGGTTATAGGCAATCTTTCATAAACGCCAATACGGCAATACGGCAAAAATTCGTAAAGAAAACCCCTTTTTTACCATATTTTACGGTAAATTAACGGTATTTATTGGAACTAACGGTAATTACGGTCAAATAACTATAATTTTCAAGTAACGACTTCAATAAAAAAAAAAAACCCTTGCACCCAAGCAAAAGTATAAAAAAAAATATAACAACTACTAACATAAGAAACGTGAAGGTTTGTGAGTTTGGTTCTTTGTTATTCAATCACGCATGCACGCAAAAATATCAAAATGAATTTGGATGAAATTTGGCACACATATAGTTTATAGCCCGGATTGAAACATAGGATAAGTATTTTTTATTCCAGTCAAAGGTTCCCTAGGGATTTTCCGAATATACACGCGAACGAAGTCGCGGACGGAAGCTAGTTAAAGTCGGAATCGTCGGGCGTCAATGTCTACCTACACACCATCCGATTTAAGAAGCTAGGACGATCGGACGTCCAACGATTCCAACCTTCCGACTGACCGGACCGCGCGCCGACATCGACAGCCCTACACATTGTCCGAAGGATAATCGGCAGGTTTGGACACCCAGATAGAATCATAGACTCTTACGAGTCTATCGGCTAAAAACAAAGTTAGTGTGAACTGTATTTTGACAGATGTATGTGATACACTGCTACTTCATTTTGGCACAAATAAAAATTTATCAAAGAAAAGTAGCAATCTATTACATCCATCTGTCAAAACAGAACGATTACGATAACAATGTAAGTTAGGGGTATTCGTTTCTAAACGAAAAAGTACGCCATCTTGTCGCATATTCTCTTTGGTTTCTTCAGTCAGTTGGAATTGGCAAGGTTGGCATCATTGCTAGCTTTCATTCAATTTCAAACGGTTTTCGATTGTGTAGTGTTTTATGGCGTTTGTCAAATATATAAAACTCTTGTGAAAGTGGAGTTTTCTGACTGTAATTATGTCAATTTTTAATGAACTACTACCTAAAATCAATGAGATATCAAATACGTTTACAAAAAACTTCAATGACGATCTGAAGGTAAATAAAATGTCAATGAGATCTTCACATACATTTCCCTCGTATTTAACTTGATTTATCGGTATATTTGAGTGTTTTAGTGATAATAAGTGTTGAACGGTGATCTAATGTGTAAAGTTGACGTGTTTTACAGGCTATTTATGAGTGTTTCGATAAGTTCGAAGAAGAATATCAGAATGGCCGAGGAAGAGCGCGGGATAAGGCGCAAAAAGATAAAAATCCCATGACGACCCTTCAAAGTATCAACGAGGACGAAGGCAAGTTGTTTTACTATTCCTAGAATTTCTCTAGCTACATACCTACCTTAAGTGCTGTGTTCACCTGATGTTAGTTTTCCAAAAACCATTATTTCATGTTTGCTAAAAGCTTTCAGTATGTATAAATAAATAACTGTGGAAATTAATTGTTGCTGTAAAAACCTCAAACTCGAATAAAAACAGTAAACCAATTAGTGCATATCTAGTTTAAAATTGATAATTTTCCAGATGAACCAAATAAAAACTCTGTAACGGTAATCTCAAGTGACAAATCAAATGCTGAAACAGTTAGCCGAAGCTCTGCTGAGAGTAACAATGAGATACCGAAGCAGGTGCCAAAAAAGCGCAGTAAAAATGAGGTGGATGATCTATTTAGTCCTGAGCAAGACAAACGCCAAAAGAGGAATGCTTCTGTCAAAGCCCAGAGCATTATCAGTAAACAGGTTGGTATATACAATTTTTTAATTGAATTTATAATATTATTTTTTATGTAAAATGTCAAGAATTTTACCAAAACAAAAATATCAAGAAACTGTATTTGGATTTATAATTGATTCATGTTTTGATAAACATTGTTATTCCTTAGAAACTCTGTTAATGTAATATCATCACAAACAGTAAACTTATTAAGTCTTTTTATTTTAGCCTTTTTATTTTAACTTCTATAAAAATATAACATGGGTGCTTGTAGGATGTTTTTCTTAATAGACTTTATAGATTTATTATGTCATTTTATTAAGTTAAGTTATGCCCTAGTTATTAGACAAGTAATTTTTGTGTGTTTGGTTTTATTTCTTTACTATGTAATAAGAGAATCTTGATGGCAATAATATTAAGACAAAATATTTTCTTTAGGGTGCCTGTGTCAGGCCATTGCAACACTTGCACACTGAATAAAACATTTTTTAGAAAACTTTACCTTGTTTTTAGGTGAATGTCAACTTGACTGCAAAGATGCGACGTGATGGTTCCTTGGAAAAAGTTCAATCAAAAGGCCGCAAGAAAAAGGATGAAGACAATAAGGAAAATACTGAACCAATACAAAGTTAGTACTTATTCAACTAATCATTAACTTATTCTGTCTTTTTTTGTACATATTTGATCTGCAATTGGCTCTTCAGAAGGGTGGGCCAATTTCAATCATTTTAGAATTTTACATTACAAGACTCCTCAAAAGTTGTGTGTAATAATTTAACATCTAATGTAATATTGGAATATAACTTCAAAAATTGTTTGAAAAACTAGTGTCAGTGTGAAAGCCTTTCAGATTAAACATGTACCTTGAATGAGTTTTTTTTTCCTCTTTATTAAAAATAAGAATTATAGTACCATAAATATTTAATAGAATTAAATAGCATATTTATAAGTTTTTTATTTTGAGATTTTAGCATCCACAATGCTATTTTTATATAATACTAAATAATATACTAGAAAAAAATTTACTTGTCATCAGATCATTTTCTCAGGCAGGTGGGAAGCTGTCGTGTCCCACCTGAAAAAATGATCTGGTGATGAGTGGATTTTATTCAAGTTTATTATTTAGTATTAGCATATTAAAACTTTGTTCTATTTACAGTCAAACAAGAGAAAATCTCTTTGCCCCCCGAACCAATGGATATGGAATCACTGCCAGTGAATGTTGAAGTCAAACAGGAACCAGATAAGGACGATATTGCGATGCCGCCACCGATGGCTCCTGTGCCTAGTAAGTATTTCATTTAAAAATATTTCTTAATTTAATTTAATTTTACATTTTTTAGAAAACATAGAACTAAGTTATACTACTAAAAATAAATAAATATTTGACAACATCAAATACATTGCTCCGATTCCAAAGTAAGTAGCTAAAGCACTTGTGTTATGGAAATCGGAGACAACGGTGGTATACAAACACCCAGACCTGAGCCAATATAGAAAAGTTCGTTTTCTAAATTGACCCAACCGGGGATCGAACCCGGGACCTCAGAGATGGCGACACCATGAAAACCGATGTACAACGCCACTCGACCTAGGAGGTCGTCATTATGAATTGAAAAATGTATAAAGTAATTTGCCATTTACAAGTTTATACATTAGAAATGTTTCACTAACTTGAGATTTTATGTTTACTAAGTTATGAAATTCACATTTGATCCAGATTCATGGTCGAGATGGTTTTAGCTATAATTTATGAAGATCTATTTAGCCATTTGAAGTCCATCAGTTCATTCCATACTTGACAGTTGTGTTAGGAGCAAATTTTTTACTCCTAACACAATTGTCAAGTAGGGATTGAACTGAAAAATTGGTCTCAAAAGATCATGTTGCCATCTTAGAAATATTTGATTATGAGTTCTTGTTATTTAAATCTGTTTCTTGATTTTAGAGCCTCGCAAAGGTGCCGCCAAAGAGAAACTAGACGAACCGTCATCTGGAGAAGAAGAATCTTCTAGAAGCCGACGATCCACCAGAACTAGGAAACAAACGGACGCTGCGCCAGGTAATGAAATACTATGCGTTCATTTCGTGATTACCGTCGTCGACCGTTATGACGTCACAGCTAACGGTACACAAAAAAGTAATCATGTTTTTTATCTGATATAATGCGGATTGGTGGGTGCTAATGACTGAAAATGCAGTCGGGACCAACGTACCTTCCGGAGCACAGAGGAGCTCGACATGATACATTTTGGTCACCCATCCCATGACCGACCCTTGCGAAAGTTGCTTAACCTTTGCAATCGATGGGCCAGGCGCTATACCACTGATAGTATTTTATTCTCTACGCTGCAACAAATTGAATAGCAATAAGAATAGCAACTAAACAACTTGTGATTTTTTGTTATAATTTTGATGAGATACAGACTCCGGCTTAGTTTGGATACCAGTCCTTCCACATTTTTTTTTTTAATATTTAACATGTACCTACAATAATTCATACTTATATAATACCATAAAGGCGAACGTAACTGTCTGTCTGTAACGTTTTCACGCCTAGACCGCTGAACCAATTTTGACGAAATTTGGTATGGATATAGATGGGGCCTTGGGGAAGGATATAGGCAACTTTTTATCCCACTGCTGGGCACGGGTCTCTGCCCGGACGATGTAGTAGTCCACGCTAGTATTGTATAAGATATTGAGTGGAGAATAATTATTAAAAAAAATAGTAGCCTCTCTTCGAATTTTTAAAAACCCTTTCAGTAACGGCAAAAAAAAAACTTATTTGCAAAATAGTTGGGCAAACGTCATCTAAAACTATTCCAAATTTCAAGTTGATAGCATTAGTAGTTCTCGAGGTATCCATCTGTGACAGACAGACAGACAGACAGACTCCATAAGGGTTCCTTTTTACCATAACCCTAAAAACGGTTGTTTGTTAACTAGCCCCCGCCCCTCGGTCCACTCGCGCCAGTTCTCGCGCCACTAAACAACCGGAGGAAGAATTACCACCACCAGAAACCAGACCGAAAAGGACTCGAGCAAAAAAGGTAAAAAATAAATAAATTATAATGTTTTTCACAGATTGCTTCGTTAATAGTGATGACGACCTTCGTGGTCGAGTGGCTTTGTACACCGGTTTTCAAGGTGTCGCCATCTTAGAGGTTCCGGGTTCAATCCCCGGTTGGGTCAATTTAGAAAACGAACTTTCTATTTGGCTCAGGTCTGGGTGTGTGATACCACCGTTGTGTCTGATTTCCATAACACAAGTGCTTTAGCTACTTACTTTGGAATTGTAGCAATGTATGTGATGTTGTTTAAAAAAAAAATAGTGGAAGAAATTAGTTTATTTTAAGCTTCAGTAGAATATTTTTTCGTCCTTACATGAGTATGATGTGTTCAAACTGAAAAGTTAAATACTTTTTATTTCAGATTTCCCCATATTTGTGTTAGTTAGGTACTGATAATTTTATCGTAGCATTTATGCAGTATTTGAAATTTGAGTTAAATCCAAAAAGCAACAGGTTTTTAATCCTAAATGTTGTATTTGTTTTAGAAAGTATCAGAACCCGCAATTCCAGACAGCGAAAAGGAGTCGACGCAAATATCACAAGAGAGTGCACCCGGTATGATTATTATTTATTGTAGAAAAAAATATAAATCTACTATTCTATGAAAAATAAATTGTTCGCAATATTACAAAGTAGAAAGATTATTTAAAAGACTGCAATGTATGGATGTAACATAATTATGACTATCTTAATTTTACTGTTTTCGATAACTTAAAAAAAAAATGTTGTTATTTTGTTTTAAATGTATTTGGTAACGATTTAATGTGTTTGTAAATATAGCTAATACATCTGATAAGTTTCTTGCGCCCATTCTTCTTGTCAGCTAAAAGTCTTGAATTGAAAATATAGACAATTCACAAGCACTTAATTTCTAAGTTTATTTTAATTAAGAATTTTCATTTCATTTTCACAAGTATTTGCCTATGTAATAAGAAAAACATTAATCAAAATAAGTGTAAATTCATAAATCTCTTTTCAGCATCTCCTGCCGAAAAGCCGAGGCCCAAGAGAACAAGGAGAGCTAAAGCAACGTAAGTATGTTTTTTTTTTAATATAATCGATGGACATACATTAAAAAAAAACAAATAAATAGACGAACATAGAACCTCCTCCTTTTTTTTGAAGCAGTTAAAAAAGAGAATGCTTTTTTTATTATAGCAGCTTACCTTCCCTCAGTAGCGCATAAAGCGTTAGAGTATACTTAACTTTTTCTTTATTTCCACGAAACATACATGTTTTTGATAAGTAACCTCTACAAAGTTAAATATATCTTATGTTAATACAAGCAAAATATTGTTTATGTAATGTGATTCTAAAGGTTCGTTTATATCTACAGACATCGAGCGTGTCAGACACGTGCCGTGGTAGACAAAAATGATATTTTTTTAAAGTAAAATAAAGTAAAAGTAAAAAATTGCTTTATTCAAATAAACTTAGTAATTAAGCGCTTTTGAATCGTCTATATTTTTCTACCACCGGTTCCAGACTTTTTTAACTGACAAGAAGAACAGGCGCAAGAAACTTATCAGCTTTAACAGAAATAAGTAACGATGTTTACAAACTTAAATTATTCTTCTTTGCAGTGTGTATTAATGTATTCATATCTATCATGCCGCCTCCGCGTAGACACGGACAGACACTGCATAGAAAAATATGACACGACACGTGTCTGGCAAGCTCAATGTCTGTAGATATAAACGAACCTTAAAGGCCCGAGCCTGTAGACAATGTCACATTTACAAATTCTCGCTGTCGCTTCGCTCCGAAAAATGTATGGATTTGACGTTTTGAAATTCGATTGTTAACGAAACCTTATGTCAATCCCATAGATGTTTCGAAAACGAAGCGATAACGAAGATTTGCAAATGTTACTTTGGCTAGGGGGTCTGTTTCATTGTCAAAAAGTAAGTTCTGAGTAGCTTTACAAATAATTTGACATATTTTTCTTATCACAACTGTCAAATCATCTGCTAATTAAGCTACTAAGAGTTTACTTTTTGATTGTGAAACAGACTCTTACACTCATTTTCCTTTTATATTTGTTCTATCTCACGAAGACCGTTTTCTATGAATGTTGTTAGGCGTGTACATGCCCATTACTTAAGTGTGCGCTACGAAAGCGTGCAGAAGAACACTAAAACATTAATAACAAACAGGTCTTCCTGAGACTATAAATAAATAAAAATTTGACAACATCACATACATTGCTCCAATTCAAAGTAAGTAGCTAAAGCACTTGTGTTATGGAAATCAGAGACAACGGTGGTATCACAAACACCCAGACCCGAGCCAATATAGAAAAGTTCGTTTTCTAAATTGACCCATGGGGGGGGGAATATCGAACCCGGGACCTCAGAGATGGCGACACCTTGAAAATCGGAGTACAAAGCCACTCGACCACGGAGCTCGACATACATAAACATAAACAATATTTTGCTTTGCAGAAGTTCACTGTAATAGAGGTCTCTTGTGATATAAAATTGATTAAATATTACCGGTTTTACAGCGAAAAGGAACCACCTAAACCAGAAACAATCCTAGACCCAGTACCAACTAAAAACGAACGCATATCCATACCGGAGACAACACATTCTCCAATATTACAACCAAAGGAAAAAACTAAATCCAACCTTACTAAAGAAGCTTTAAAGTCTAAAATCAACAATGAGACTATTGAAGTTCACACTATAGATGAAAGTAACACACAGACTAATATACAATTGGATGAAACGCGAGTAAACACTCAGACTAATATAGAGCTAGATAAAACGAGGGTTTTAAATAGGGTAAGCCAAAATGAGAATATGGAAATGAATAAGACTGTGGATTTACCCAATGGGGTATACAATCATACGACTAGTGAAGTTGTAAGTATTTGTAGAATAAGTTCACACATGCTCATACATACATTTAGAATCGTACTAATACATAATAAAATAATCATACATATTGAACAACTGAACAACGTTTACTATGAGACCAACTCTGAATCAGCTGATTCATACATTTTGATATTTTCGTTATTAATTTTTGTATGAAACAGCTGTTTTTTATTCGCGATTTTTAGAGTTGAATAGTAAAAGTTGTTCAGTTTGATGAAGAAACGGTTGGTTGATAATTGGTTGACTCATTAACATATTGTATATTTTTACTTTTTTTATATCATTACTCAGTAAGTACTTAAGTCTTTGAAAGCAAATTCTTGATGCTAGTTTACTTAATTATGTCTAAATTAATAAAAGACATTACATTCTATGAAGTATTGATAATACCACAGAAACTATAGCGCGCGTTAAACTTTTGTAAAAAAATAAAATTGCTTGTTGTGTTATGTGGAAAATAAACAATTATATTTTTGATATTTTTGCCAAACTTATCTTTGTTAGAGCTCACAAGCCGGCTTTAAAGCAACACTGAAGTCAAACCTTGCCTTAAGCAGTTCAACTACAGTAGTACTATTTAAAAATTTGATCATTTAATAATTATTGTCAGCATTTATATTTTATTCAAAAAAACACCTAAATTTTACTTAATTTAAAGACAGAATTTACTAAGACAGATTTTTTTTGTATACTAAAAGATTTAGAAATTGGTGAAGCAGTTATACTGATTTTTTTATTTTGTTGATGGGTTATTAATTTATTATAAACATTAGTCTTTATTGTCAAATGTATCACGTTAAGGGAGAGGACTCTGTTTTCCATAACACAGACTAATGCCTACTGTGGAAGACAGACGAATAGAATGATTGTCACAACTTTTATACAATAAAGCATTATTATTATTAAACACACACCAGAAGGCATCCTCAAATGGTCAGTCTACTAAAATTAACACTAGTAGAAAAGAATAACAATGTATGGGGAATGACAGGAGATAAACTGGCGTTAATTTTAGTAGAATGGCCATTTGAGTAAGAGGGTATTTTTTTCACGAACAATAGAGCAATACTTTATATTTCAGCGCAATATGAATGAAACTATGGTGTTAGAGAAGTGCAACCGCGATACTATGGTGATAGAGAAACAACACGTGATATTGGACGCTACAGTTGTTATCGAGAAATGTGAGTTTTGCTTGAATTGTAATATTGTATAGAAGTACTTTTTTACAAACAAACAGATAAGTATAAAAATCCAAAATGACATTTTATACCTGGGCCCTATTTAATAAACGTGATAATTTGTGACAATTTTATATCCATTGCGTCTACCGATTTGAAAATAGGATAAACTACTTATCGCTACTCTGTAATGTAAACAAAATTTTCACGACAATTGACAAATTGTCATGTTATTAAATAGGGCCCTGATTGTGATTATGAATCGTTCTCTGAATTATTTCTGCAAAAACATTCTAATTTTTCTTACTTGTCTTACATAATAAACAATGTTTACCCAATTCTAAAATGAAATAATATTGTATATAAAAAAAACTTACTGACATTTTTTTAAAATTTGGGATTTTAGTGTTTCAATTCGTTCTTCCTTTTGTGAGGGCAAAGAAAAATATTTCATGGCATAGAGGAATAGATTCCAATATCAATATTGAGAAACAACAATTTTCTTATGCCGTCTTGATATTTACCATAACATAAGCAATATTTTGCTTTGCAGACAGGGCAGCCGACACGAGGGCGAAGGGAATTCTCACTCGAAACACACTCTAGCATCGATAATGATGGTTTTATATATAATATTAAATAATATACTAGAAAAGTTCTACTCGCCCCCTTGTCAATTTTGTACAAATATATTTTATTTATTTTTCTTTAATGACAAGAGTTTAATTATGTTTAGTGTCAGATCCGAAAGCAGCGACGATGATGACGGACGACAACTCCATCATGACGGACGACAACGACGAGCCCCACACGCCGCCCAAACTACAACCGGCCAGCGCGCAGCCCACGTCAGTTATACAGTTATTTAAGAACCATCCCCAGCACAAACACCATACATACTCATATAAAAACAGGCCAACGACTTTGCTATCTATAGATTTATGGTACTGACAAAAGTTCTCAGTCGAGTCAAAGACAAAATAATCTTTATTCAAATCTTCGATCATAAACCCTAGATTTACAATCCCATACTGAATGCGTTCGAAAAAGTTATTCCAGCAGTGCTATACAAGAAAAAAAAATCAGCTGTTTCATACATTTTGATATTTTCGATTTTAATTTTTGTATGAAACAGCTGATTTTTTTTCGCGATTTCAGAGTTGGTCCCATAGTAAAAGTTGTTCAGTTTGATGGTCCCTATCTACCATATTCGGCATTAGGGGTACTTTTGTAACACCTTGTATAGTTGTAGTTAATAGCTCCGTGAGCTCTTTACCTCAATCCCCTAAAAAATAATACTAATGCGTTATCTTCGAGCCCCTACCACCATTCAATTTCACATTCAATTTGTTGAGAATTGACAAGTGACTCGACATTCAACATTTTGAAGATGAACTTCAACTTGCCGACGCGATTTGTCAACCCTCAATAGATTTATCCCCTTACTTATAAAGATTGTATAGCAGATGCATAGTTACACAATGGGGTTACTCTCTGTCAAACTATTTAAGTTTGACATTGAAAAGAAAGGGACAAAACACTGTAATTAAACATAAATATACAATGTTTGTTAGTAAAGGCGTTAATGTGATATTGAATAGTGAGTAGAAGCTTTTAAAGTTTGCCACGACTTGCATAAACTTTGTCTTTTAAATAAAATGTAAACAGAAAGACAAGCTTTAAAGTAAGCTATAATTTATAGGTCTGCAGTGAAAGAGAAAGTACAACAGTTCGAAGAGATGGCGACTAGAATCACGCGGACGAAAACTCGAGCGATGGCCAAGAAGGTATGGAGAGAAAACACTTGACATGTTATACTACACTGGCCTAATAATAGACTATCTGCCTTACTAATAAACGAAGAATATTCAATATAGAATATATTTCGAACTTTTTGGTAAATCATGTTACGATGCGTTGCTTGAATATCAAAATAAAGTTTTGAATATCAAGATAAAGTTTTGAATACCAACATTATAAGACGTACTGTCACTTTTGATACCCCGCCTATTGACGAGAGTGCTAATAGCCAAACGTTTTGGCCCCGATTCTGCGTCTTATTCCCGTTGTCCCCTGTTGAGGCAGGATCTCTTCGCCATATATTCAGCGAAAAGGGTAGTACTTTCGCCGAACGAGGTGTCTTTGCTCGGGGACCGCGGTCCAACTGCGAAATGTTGGAATTTATATTTATGCGAAGTGCTTAGAAAACTTCGATATCGTGAGTTAGGTCTTCATAGATTTTTGCCTTGATGTTAGCTTGACGTAGTGCGACGTCACGTCTGCGTAATGTTTACATATTGTACTTTTCGCTGATCCTGCATTTCTTCGTCATTCGTCGATTGCTTATGTAGCGGTATGATCGCGCCGCTACATCTCCCACTTTTGTCCACCACTGGGGAAATGGTATTTTTTTCCATACTTTCCTTTTTTCCCGATATCCTCCAGTGGCGGACAACGGGAATAGACCGTCCATGTTTTATTTCCCGATATCCACCAGTAGAATAGGTTCTGCTAATGTTAACCTAATAATCGTATCTTAAAGGTGTCCAAAAGCAATGCCATTGTAACACCATAGAGACGCCATTTATCATGTTAAACTATCTTTTTATTTTATCAGGAGGAAGAGCAAACGGAAAACCAGACACCTCCAGACAAAATATCGAAGCCAATTCTATCGGCTGAGACACTTACCAAGATGAACAATATGATATTCAATGGAAAACAGCCCCAGGTAAATATTTTATTTTTTAGGGTTCCGTACCCAAAGGATAAAAGGGGACCCTATTACTAAGACTCCGATGTCCGTCTGTCACCAGGCTGTATCTCATGAACCGTGATAGTAAGACAGTTGAAATTTTCACAGATGACGTATTTCTGTTGCTGCTATAACAACAAATACTAAAAAACATATATAAAATAAATATTTAAGGAGGATCCCATACAACAAACGTGATTTTTTTGACAAATAATGGGGCGCCCATACAACGACATGATTTTTTTGCCTTTTTTATAGATAATGGTATGGAACCCTTCGTGCGCGAGTCCGACTCACACTTGGCCGGTTTTTTTATTTTAAATTTCTATAACAGCTTAGGCCATATTAGGACACGGACATATTTTTTGTAATAAAAATATAAATAAAAAAATATATTCAAAATGAAAAAATCGAATCACAAAAGATGCAAGACATTGTACTTTTTATATCAACAACAACGACAATTTTATATCCATTGCATCAACTAATGATTTGAAAAATAGGGCCCCAGGGTCTTATTTAAAATAACGTGGTGGACATAAAATTGTCATGACCGGTGACAAATTGTCACGTTTATAATACGACCCACAGATATCTACCTCAGCATGCAAACCTCGTTCGAACATAATAACTAGTTGCAAATCAGCAATTCCCGCGACTACCTCCAAGCTGAGTGGTATCAACAGAGCCAGGGAAGCGGCGGAAGAAAGTCTGAAGTTGGAGAAAGAGGATGCGAGGAAGAAGAAGGAGGCTATGTTGGAGGCTAAGAGGGAACAGCAGAAGAGGTCAGTTTGTTACTACTAAGAAACCTAGTCCTAAGAGCAGTTAATTCACCATCAATTTTAAACGCGATTAAGATCACGTTTTGCATAATGTAGTTTAAGTGTCGACTTTGATTCCCGTTTATTCCAAATCAATTTCACCAGCTCATTGATAAAATTGATACAAGATTTTACAAGGCATCGTTTATTATATAACTGTACAATTTTGTAACAAATTTTACTTCGTTGTTGTGACAGTGCCAGCCTTAAACTCGTTTAGTGACAAATCCCGTTCAAAATCAATGGTGAAATTGGCTCTAAATAATACAAGGTGTAAGGGACAGCCCTCCGCAGACTGATGGAGTGAATTCAGTATATTATACTAAGATGTCAGGTAAATGAATTTATTTCAGGAACATGTGGAAATTCAAGAGATTTGTTTGGTTACCTCGCACGCAATGTATCGCTAACATTGCGGGCCCGTCGCACGGCGAGCGAGCCTTCGGCCGCTTAAAGAGTAGAATATACTAGAAAAATTTCGATGATGCCGCTAGTGACTCGGTAGCTCAGTTGAAACAGTAGTGCTGTTAGTGAGAGTTAAATCAAAAATATAGCAATAAACTACATTATCTAATTTAAATCACACATATACACACACACGCACAAGTCCTAATTTATATTTTTAATTAAGATTTAATAAAAAATATTTTAATTAAGATTTAATAAAAATAATAATTTAATTATACAAGGTGTTACAAAAGTACCCCTAATGCCGAATATGGTAGATAGGGACCATCAAACTGAACAACTTTTACTATGGGACCAACTCTGAAATCGCGAAAAAAAAAACAGCTGTTTCATATATTTTGATATTTTCGATTTTAATTTTTGTATGAAACAGCTGATTTTTTTTTCGCGATTTCAGAGTTGGTCCCATAGTAAAAGTTGTTCAGTTTGATGGTCCCTATATACCATATTCGGCATTAGGGGTATTTTTGTAACACCTTGTATAGTATAACTGTACAGTTACAATTCGGTACATAACATGATTTGTTAGGAAAGAGTGACTCTTTCTGGCACAATTGCCTTAGAGCTTATTAAACCTTCCTGAATTAAGGATCCGATATTTAGTCGCTCCTAAATTAAGCGCAATTCAGATCGGACACCGCTACAGTTCCTACGAGGTCTCTTCTGTCTCTTTCTGACGACGCTAGGGTTTGTTTAAATTAACTACGAGTATATTATCGATACCTTGCGGCTCAAAGGGCGTAACATTCGTTGTTATTATTTGAACATAGACATTAGTATACTAGGTACTAATTTGCCATTCGAACATCAAATTAGTAGGTAGTTACGAATTAGTCGAAAAGTAGAATCATTTGGAGTCGCGCAACGCTAGTAAAAAATATCATTTAGTATATTTTTTTTAAATATCGATATATAATATTATATGTACAGGTAATAAATATCAAAGATATTATCGTTGATTTTTTTTCTCGACATAATTATCGATCGATATTTTTTTCTCAATATATCGATATTTCCAAATATGAAAACCTTTAAGATTATCATGACGTCTTGTATCCGACCAAAAAAACGTTTTTTAACATAAGTAGGCTGCATGTGTTTAGTTGACTTTAAAAAATATAAAAACATCGATATATCGTTAATATTTTTTGCTCGATATATCAAAATATAGATATATTTTTTTTTTTTATACATGAATATGTTTCGATATATTTAAAAAAATATCGATACGATATATATTCGATTCATTCGCCCGTCCCTATCGAGGACGCCGAATCAAGGAAGGTGTAATCGGGAGCTCCGGCGACTGAATAACGGATGCAAAATCGGACTCTGAATTTCTAATAAGCTCTTTAGCACTCAATAGAATGAATCTGTCTGAATCTGTTTGACTATTTTTGTTTAAGATTTTTTTTTCTTTTCTTTAGGAAACGTGAAGAGAAAATGGCCGCCGCGGCCGCAGCGCGCGAGGCGGCCGAGCGGGAGCGCAGGGCGGCCATGCAGGCTGCGGCGCGCGACCGCGTCGAGAAACAGGCGCACGCCGACATGGGGAAAGCATACAGGCTCAAGGAGGTCGAGAGGGTGGGTTGAATTTATTTTATTATTTTCACAAAATCCACAGCACATTAATATTAACAGCAATTATCTTTATTAAATTTAGATTTTTCGCATTCACAATGCTATTTTTATATTGAGATAAATAATATTAGAAAAAATACTAGAAAAAATCGACTCACCCGTAGCACCGTAGTCCCGTCTGAGGTGCTACGGGCGAGTCGATTTTTTCTAGTATTTTTTCTAATATTATTTATTTTAGTAATTATCTTAACAAACTTTTCATAATGCCAATAATGGATTTACATTTTGTTTAATAAATTGATCTTATTTATGCCCCGGTTCCCTATGTATTTGCATTAGATTTTAAGCCATAATATGTCATAGCATATTTGATTTAGCCGAATGATGATAACGCATAACATTATCTGGGCATAATTTTTGCGCGCCGTACATATGGGCCGCGCATTTTAAAATGTGACGTCAGCGAGAATTACAAAAGTAAAAAGAAATTTGTGATTATTTAAGCAAAAAAATATTTTAAAATAATGTTTCCCTAACAATTTTTTTTTTGTTATTACATATACATTCTGATAATCGACACTATTTTGACACTGGACTTGATTTTTTACCAATTTTGGAGCCTTAGAAATCATAGTAAAATTCGTCAAATCGAATCATAACTTCGCGTTGGTGTTTATTTTGCTTCCCTTTCTTATAGTAATAGAATCCATTCTCAAGTCAAATACCCATTTCTTTTATTCAAATATAATATTAATACAGATTATTCTTCTACAGAAAAAACTAGAACTCGCCCGCAAAGTAGCGGAGACAGAAGAGAGACGAAAAGCTGAAGAGCAAGCGAGACAGCAACGGCTCGCCGACGAGCAGCGACGCGCCGACGCGCAGCGACGGAAACAACTAGAGGAGGCTGACGCGTGAGTACCAACTTACTAATCATATTTCATTTATTCATTGCTAGTCACAGTACATAGAAAGATGTTAACAAAAGTTTTGAGATCAGTGTGACACCCTGTAAGAGCACTGCAACTTTAAATTTAAAGCTTATCATTAAAGAGTTTTTTTAGCGTACAGTAGGCCTTATTGACTAAAAACTTTTTGAGCTCACATTCGAAGGAATTAATATTTTCAAAACACTTAATGTTATTTGGAATGCTGTTATATACTTTAATCATTTTATATGTGTTAACAGATTTAATAGATAATCGTTTCAAAGGGTTACAGGATAAACTATTACCCGTTTTAAAAGATTAACCGATATTTTTATTGGTTATTAACAGATATATTTCGAATTTTGAGATTTAGGCATTCACAATGCTATTCTATATAATACCAAATAATATACTATGAATGCCCGTCCGAGAACATGATCTGGTGCAAGTCGTATTTTTTCTAGTATATTATTTGGTAAGATATATTTCGGTTATTAACCCTAATCATCCGAACACTGACCAGTATTGGCTGTAGCTATATACACTATGCGAGACGATTGACAATAGACTGTGATCCGCGACAACTTCAGTTACATCAAACAATACATCGTTTTGTACCACATGCGCTCTGAAGTTGGCCACTTCTGTTTTACTACATAGTTACATTAATCACATTGTACAAGCTACATTATCAGTTTACAAGATCTAAACGGCAGACCAACTGGCCTAACATGAGCACCACGACAAAATTATGTCGACAGTTTTCTTGTGTCAGCGAGCTGTCTGTCTCGCTCGCGCTTCACTGATGTGAACGGGACAGAAATCGCGAGATAAGTGTCGACAAATTAATCGCGGTGCACATGCTAGGCCCGCAGGAGAGGTATTGCAGTCGAGCTCATAAATATGTACGCATCTTTCACAAAGCTACCACGCAAGAGGTCCCGGGTTCGATTCCCGGCCGGGCAAAAGTTGAAATGATGAATTTCAATTTCTGTGACGGGCCTGGGTGTTACTATTTATAATATTATATTTAAAAATATATAAGTAGTATATCAGTTGTCTAGCACCCATATTACAAGCTTTGCTTAGTTTGGTGCTATTGATGGCGCTGTGTGAAATTGTCCAAGCATTTATATTTATATATTTATAAATGTTGACTTTTATTACTAAGGCATAAGGTTAAGGTGCGTACATATTATTGAACTCGACTGTACAAGCTCTCAAAAGTTGTTGATTTTCTGAATTTCTATCAATGCGTCTCTTATTTACTTTACACGAGAAAGAGACACATTGATAATCATTCGGAAAACTGTCATGTTTTAAGAGTTTGTAATACCCCATCTACGCTAATAAAAACAGAGGGAGCTCGTGCCCACAGAACACATTACTCAAGCTGCGCCGACATCGTCGACGCCAAGCGACCTCTGTATCTGCCTAATCTGTGACACTTTCTGCCAAAGACATTCCGTGCGGTTATATTTTTTTATTCTTTCCTTTTGAAACCCTTTGTAGACGATGCAGTAAAAAAAATCTGTAAACTCATATATTATCATCTTTTATTTAAAATTATTAAATAATCGCAATTACCCCCCTTGTAACGAAAAAAAGAACTGTCAAGACTTGATTTTGTATTCTCATTTGCCAGTCTGTAAATTAGAGTTGACTTTTTAAAAACTACTTAGAAACCTAGACACTAAATTATTACTTTTGTTACAGAATGAAGAAAGAGGCACTCATAATGGCGAAAGAGATCGAAAAGAGACAGAAAGAGTACATTGAGAAACAGAAAATGAAACATAGACTACTAGAAAAGGATAAGAGTAAGTGGTTTTTTTCATTAAATATAAAGTTTTATTATTATTTTATTTTTAAATGGAAAGAATGTTGCAAAATAAAAGTATATTTGACTTTATTGCCGATATTCTCTGAATGGCACCGAAACACAAATAAATGTGTCATAATTATCATTATGTTATATTCTTTTATTTGTATTGTTAAAAGACATACCATAAAATTATCCATAAAAAACTAAAATATAATAAACCTTTTTCATTATAATATCAACTATAGTTGAGAAAATTTGCTAGAAAAAAAGAACACTTTGCATTGGCAACACTAGCTTTGTTAATCAGCTGCTACTCTTAATTCTTCCTTGTGTGTGTACGTAATATGCATTATTCTAAAATGTATGCGACTGAAGGACTCTGTATCCAAATCATGAATAAACTATTAAAAAAAAATTATCGCCATCTGCAACAAACTGTGGTTTAGTGGTTCGCCCACCCGTATAAGACGCAAGGGTCCCGGATTCGATTCCCAGAAGGGGTATATTTTTGCAAACGGAACTTCACTGAGCCCTCTATAAAGTACATAAGTTGACTATTACAGGTTTCGAACAATATCAGATTAATTAAATTTATATTTAAAAAAAACCTTTCACAAATTAGGTCATTTGTGTGGAAAATCATATAGCTCAACTGTCAAAATCACTCAATCATCAATCATTGACAGTTAAACGTTATTAGATTAATCGCTATATCATATATCTTTTCGGTGGTCATCCTAGGGGGCAGGTTTATCCTTACTTATATCATAAATGCGAAAGTCCGTTTGTTTGTTTGTTTGTTACGCCTTCACGTCTTACCTACTGAACCGATCATCATGAAATTTTGCTTACACATTGTCAGAGGTACAGAGAAGGACATAGGGTACCTTCATCCCGAAAAAAATTATAGTTCCCGAGGGATAGCAAAAAAACTTTCCACGCAGATCAAGTCGCGGGCGGTCGCTAGTTTTTAATAAATAGGTCGGTATTTGCGCAGTTGTCTGTCTGCGGGTCAGGGGTCAGTTCTTAGTCTCCCGTCCGTCCGTTTTCCGATCGTCACCTGTCCGTCTCTCCGGTACGTCATCCCTGTCAACCTCTTCTTCTTTTTTTTTTGTTATGGCAATCTACTTTCCTCTTGGAAGTAATTTTGCCAGTGTCAAGTGTTAAATAGTTCAGTGGTAGATATTGTTTAATTTTTCATTAGAATGCGGGTGCATCGCATTCCAATGTTGCTTGGAGCATTTAGCACCAAGTATATCAATACAGTTTACTCGGTTAGTTCTGCCGAGGAAGCCACCACTTCAATAAAAGTCTCAGCTTCACACAACCAAGATCGCGCCTATTTCAATTATCTCACATATTGTTCAGTTGCGTAGACACTTGTACCATATAACTGCACCAATTTTAAGACACAATATCCACTATGAATCAATTTGAAAATAATTAAAATAGACACTCAACCGAACTCGACAAAATGGCGCCAAAAACTCCTGTCAACCTCTGTCGTATGTCTGTCAGCCGGTCAGTCACTAGTCGAAGGAGGCTGGACGCCGCGACAGTCGGTAAACATTAGTTGTGTTCCAGTGCACACCCCCCTGAAGACCCCGGGCACCCCGGGCGGGCTCCCGGCGAGCGCGGAGCCCGTGTACATGGCCGACGGCTTCCAGTACCTCAACTCCGACGAGGACGAGGAACCGGTGGAAAGACCCCCGCCCGTCTGGAGCACTTCCAAGGTGAGGATTTCTTTTTTAAATTGAAATTTTAGCATTCACAATGCTATTTTTATTTTCTAGCTTTCGACTTCGTCCGCGTGGACATTCGGAAGATGTCTAGTGAACCTTTGACTGGAATAAAAAATATCCTATGTTTATAATACCAAATAATATACTAGAAAAAATACGACTCCTACGACCTTTACGACCTTTGGATATCCGGTCCAATGCTCTGACCGCTGAGCTACCGAGTCACTAGTGGGAACGTCGAATTTCTCCTAGTATATCAACTCTTACGCTGCAAGCCAGCGCCATCTCACCATTGTACAAGGAATTACCTCGACATCAACTGAATACCTTTCCAGATATTTTTAAACAATTGATTAAGATGAGAAAGCTATATAATTTTTAAATTTTTGAGATTCCCGTCCGAGAACATGATCTGGTGCGAGTCGTATTTTTTCTAGTATATTATTTGGTATTATATAAAATAGCATTGTGAATGCTTAAATCTCAAAAATTTAAAAATCCTATGTTTATATTTGTTATGTTTACGGAATAAAAAGTATCCAGGCTATAATTTTATCTGTGTGTCAATCCAAATCCGTTCAGCCGATGCTGCGTGATTGAGACATTTAAACTTCCCGTTTCCGTTTCCAGTCCCGGTCCCGTTTCCGCTCCCGTTCCCGTATTATTATTCCATACAAAATTTGGCCCCAATTTCATGAATCATGTCCACCGTGTTGAACTTCAAACTAAAGGTCGAGCTCTGGCTCTGGGGCCCTACCGGCTAACTTTTCGAACATCGGCGGATCTGTCAAGCTTCAGCTTAAAACAGATAAATCGAAGTAAGAAGTTTCATATTGTACTATTCGCCGAAGTTATTTTGAAGATATCGATGTTCGTGTGACATCATGAGTTGGGGTTCGCCATTTTGGCCCGATTGGGGCTCGATTTATCTGTTTTAATTTGAAGTCTGGAAGACTTTCCAAAGTTCGATGCGTAAGCCGGTACGTCCCCCGGTCCCGTTCCCGTTTCCGTTTCCGTATTATTATTCCATACAAAATTTGGCCCCAATTTCAGCCCTTAGAGGTTGTGAGTGTGTTGAACTTCAAAATTAAAGGTCGAGCTCTGGCTCTGGTCGAGTATCATTCGATCCCCTTTCGAGCTTCAGTGTCACCTTCACGAAACTTATAATGCTTGACGTTTCACGAGAATGGGCGATTTCAAAAGAAATTAGCCAAAACAAATCTTGATAGATGGCGTTTAATGAAAATCGAGCCATTGTAAAGTTGCTCATATGTCTATCGCCGTTTTAACTTCCCCGCCTCGTTTATCACTCTTCAAGGCGGAGCTGTATCAACAGCATTTGCGATCCAAATGTTAAAAAAATTGCATGCGATTAATTGCTTAGTGTGAATGGGGTTTAACTTTACGACTCGGCTTTCATAAAACGCCATGTTTCGATTTTTTTTAATTCGATTTCGTCCATTGTAGCAAAATTAAGACTCTTAACACCCGTTTGCACTAAACTTAAGAATCGCCTTAGTCTTTTCCTAACTACAACCGACCAAAATAAATAGACGCATGAAATGCATGACAGCTAAGTTAATGACATCGTGTTAATTTGGTCAAGTAGTAGTTAGGCAAAGACTTAAGTAATTCTTAAGTTGCAAACGGCATAAAAGTGTATAATAATTATAATAATGTTTTAAAAAACCAATGATCTTGTTCCAGGCCCGCAAAACCTTCCTATGCGTTCAATCCCTACTCTCTACTCATCACATCGACCGTCTGTTCGGCGTGCGCGCGCACACGCCTGACTTGCGCCAGATATTCCCCAACATCGAGCGCGCCAGGTTGAAGCGGACCTCTTCAGCCGTTTGGAGGACTCCGCCTTCATTACGACCAGTGCCTGAATGATGAGGTTAGTATTAAGGGAATAAGACCCGGGTTTCGCAATGGATGTGAATAATCTCTCTCTCTCTCTCTTCCTCCCTCACTCTATCTTTCTCTCTCTCCTTCTCTCTCTTTCTCTCTCTAAATAGGGTTCCCACCAAAAGTAGGCTTCTGGCACTTCGCCGATCGCTCCCTCTTTACGCTCGCAACGCTCGCTCGACTCGCGTATTATTTTAGTCCCAGTTTTAACCTAACCTAAATCGAACGTAAATAACCAGATATGAGTGACGCATGTCATTAAAAAAAATGGCGTTTAAAAATTCGAAACAATTTTTATCTAATTTACGTTTGGCGTACTCTGCCTTCATTACTATAATTATCAGGGGCCGTACCGGCTAACGCATCGAACTTTGGAAAGTCTGCCGAGCTTCAAATTAAAACAGATAAATCGGGCCAAAATGGCGAACCCCAATTCATGATGTCACACGAACATCTATCTATAAATAACTTCGGCGAATAGTACAATACAAAACTCCTTACTTCGATTTATCTGTTTTAAGTTGAAGCTCGGCAGACCCGCCGAAGTTCGAAAAGTTAGCCGGTAGGACCCCAGGTTCAGTAAGATCCATGATTGGGGACACTGGACTTGTGGAATTTAGGAGTACCCTTAGCGAATGTGAAATTCAAATTAGATTAAAGTGGTCACTAGTAGCTATCCAAACCATTCATGTAGCCAACATCTAACCCTTGTACACTTTTAAAGCCACTATTTATTCATAAAATTTCCTTTTTCAGGTAATTCTCAAAAAACCCGGTACTAAACGAGTCGCTGGCGGCGTTTTGTAAATATTATGTTAAGGCGTTAACATGCGTCAATCCGTGCAGATCTGTTATTGAGTGAAATCGAACGTACTTACTTTGGGTTCAAATCAGTGCGCGTTCCAACGCGGCGGTTGCATCGAGGCCGAGCGCCGAATTCTCGTTTTTTACATGATTTTATTACTTTTCTTCGTTTAAAAATATTTGTTTAATTAAAATCGAAGGTTTTAAAATCGCCGATTTGATTGCGTTGGTTTTAACTTAAATGAATGTTCTGTTTCCGAGAAATTTTGCAAATAAGACCAAAAACAGGGTCCGCGGCAGATTCTTTTATATCAAAGGTTTGAATTAAATCTATCGTATATTATTTCAAGTATATTATGTAATTTTTGCATGATACTTCACGCACGTAATCTTTTAATATTTTGAATTGAATATTGGGATTTGACGCATGTTAACGCCTCAACTGGTTATGTTCATAACTTAATCATGAGTATTACGTATGTAGCTTGCCTACACAAGTTACGCCCGAAGTTTTCGACCTATATTTACTTAGTATTGTTAATTAGCATCATTTGTATATATTCATCAATCAGCCACTTATTATTAAATAAATAGTAAAACAATATTTAAGTTTCTCTAAAGCTTAGCTTTTATGAAACTGAAATTTGAAAATATTTATTTGTAATAAAAAACGATACGATATGCTCGATTTTTAACAATATAAATGTTTTAAATATGATTATTATGAATTACAAGATAAGCCATTACACCAAAAATAAATAAAACCTGCAATATTGAAATATTGCCAGTAAAGTAATTTCGTTGAAACTAATGACAACACTGAATATTACGTCAATAACTTGATTGATAATGTGACGAAAAATTGAAGACAGTTTTTTAAAGTTATTTTAATAAAATTCATTACATTTTTCGCACAGTCTCTCCACGAACGAAATGGCAAATAATTCTAAAACATTCGAGTTTTCTTCGAAATATTGAAATAATGTTTATTTTATATTGTAAAAACTGTTTTTATTATTTGCGTTTAGGAGGCCGTCCACGTTTTGCCGCTGTCTCCTCATTTAATGTTTTTTCAAGATTTCTTAAATCTGAGTGCATAATTAAAAAAATTGCCCGGCCACTTTTCGCAATATAAGATTACGGACATTTTAACATGTGTTTCAGTTTCGTGTTGCTGAAGTACAAAAAGTTGTCGTTTCTGACAGTTCAAATAACAGTTTGAAGATTATCTTGAGAGTACATGAAATGTGCGAGCGAGAGAGCGGCAAACTGTGGACGGTCTCTTGAGGCTGTGTTTGTACACTATACAATTAAAAACGGCTTGTCATCTTCAAAAATAAATTGAATCGCGAATGTGTGATGTTTTCCACAAAATAACTCAGTATTCAGTACCAATTTAGTTGTTCCCATAGTTCAATTACTGTTTGGAAAAAATGATTGGATTTTAGAATGTATTTGATATCTTTTATTATTTTAAATGAACAATAAGTAACATGTAAGTGACCTTATAATATAATATATGAAATAGCAATATAGTTAACTAATGAAGAACAGATGAAGTTATTTTCCTCGATCTATAAGATATTGGCTCGAATTTGGTATGACAACTTATTTGAGATATCATTAGTTATTAAATTTAGAGAATGCTAGCTTTAGAAAGTGGTACAAGAAACAGTTTGTTAGAAACATTTGAACCTTCGAAATGCTTATAAACAGTAACTTTTATATATTTTATAAAACTTCATTCGGATTAGATTTGCCATGTGTCTGAATGATATTTTGCTATTTTTAAACTTACATTTATGAATAAATGTTACGCCAGAACCAAAAAATCATGTTAGTAGATCGGGATTATATTTTTCTGTGGCTTATACAGGATGTTAGTAGCACCCTAGCGAAAACTTTCAGGGCATAGTCGACTCATGATTCTGATATTGAAGTGGAATTTTCCGTCGCAAAATTCATGAAAAGTAGAGATTTTTTGTTTATTTTTTTCTATCACACAAACTGTCTTAGTTACATAGAACCTAAATTAAAATATCAAAATTTTATAAACCCGCAATATGTACAACATCTATTTGCTCGCGGTCGAATGTGGAACGTGGCTTTGTTGTAAGCGCGTGCGCGCGATGTTATCGAGTTATTATCGAGTTGTTATCGAGTTATCGAGTTGTTACGCGTACATTGCTGCTCAACGAAAAAATCAAAATCTCAACTATGCATTTGTGACAAGTGGTTCCATAGAGAAAGTTGCTTAACTCTTAAGGGTACAATCATCCTTTAAAGCAGGGATTCCCAAAGTGGTCGATATCGACCCCTTGGGGTCGAAATCAGTTGCCCAGGGGTCGACATAAGTGAATAATTATTAATTACACTTAATTTTTAAAGTACCTAATTTGGCTGTGGGGGTCTGAGGTAATGGTTCATTTTGAAAAAGGGGTCTCTTGCCCAAAATAGTTTGGGAATCCCTGCTTTAAAGTTTTCGCTAGGCTACTAACACCCTGTATGTACGCAATCGGCAAAATATACAATATGCCAAGAATAGTCGATTGCACCAAGCATGTCTGTTTGTTATGAAAAGTTTGAAATTTTGTGTGACAACACGAATATTAGAATAATATTTTAAACGTTAAGACTGTTAGAAATTAAAAAAATTACATCCAGTACATTTCGTTTTTTCTTTAAAACCCGGTAGACTAGACAATGTTACGTTCGTAAGAGCGATAACGAACTTCGCAATGGACAGGGTATAGGAATAACTTAAGCTTTCGCTAACTGAAATGTCAAATCCCTCCGTCATGTCATCTTTCGACATCGTTTTTAACGCTTTTACAAACGTGAGTTTATCTAAGGCGGTCAACTACCGATCAGTTATATTGCTCAATAATATAAATTACGCAATGTTTTCGCTTTCAGTCGTTGATACGTGTATACCAGTGGCGAGGGGTGAAATTATGGCGAAGGTAAGAAGTGCTACAAAAATAGTATTAATCAGTGTAGGTATTTCGTGTGCTACCGTCGGCAAGATGTCAGAACAAGCTGCAGCTAGTGTTGCTACTTGTAGCTAAACAAAAACGCCGCTGGTTAAAATGTTGCGCAACGCTGACCCTACTCTGGCAATAAAAATCCCCAACCGACCCGTGGTCACACCAATTTACCACACTAGTGTGTCAAACGGTATTTTTTTACCCGTAGTCACACCACAAATAGCCCAACTCGCCCTCAATTAAACTCGCAATCTTTTGTTCAATCATCGCAATCTTCAATTTTAACTCTGTATCTGTTAATTACTAACATTAACTCTGTATCTGTTAATTACTAACATGTGTGCTATATGTCCATTGTGTTTGTACTTATTGCAGATTGCTCAACAGTGGGTTGTACAGTCTCAAATCTAATTTCAACCACCTCTATATCCCGGCGTTGTACTTTCACAATACGCCTTGAAGTAGCAAAGCAGAGTCTGTAGATATAAAAAAAAAACCCCTAAGCAAGTCACTCGACACTGGCGAAATCTACAAGGGAACCGCCAAAACATAAAACGAAGAAGAATATTAACTCTAAACGGTAAATAAAATGTTCAATACGTAATATTGAGCAATGTAATTGATCGTTTAGGGCCCGCCTCAGACTAGAACTGTATGATAGATTATAGGACCTAACTTTATACTTTGATAACGGATAGAAATGAAAAACAAATAGTTATCTAATAAACAACTTTATTGCTAAAACCACTGCATCCTTACATAAATGAATTTCATTGTACAATATCTGGGTGTTTGTACACTTTAATTTTAGGATCAATACATTTCAGGAACACACCGAGTCTTCCAGTCGATCGGTAGGAGATGTTAAAGCCAGTTATGTGAAGTTGCGTGTTCATACGGATCAACTCCGAGCACTCGAGGGAATGTCGACAAATGTATGCACTATTGATTGCATATATTAAGTTATGTTCGAAACGGCAGTTTATAATAGATATTGATTGCTCACTCGGATTTGAGAATATTAATTACTAATAAATATTATGTTCACTTGAAGAGGGGAAAATAGACTCATTTTTAAGAGATTAATAATGTAATCTAATAAAAAGGGGTAACCAATAATCATTTTGTAATTATTTATGACACATCACCAATAACATTTTATTACTCGAACCAAAAGTGAGTCCATTCACTCGCAAGTGTAATATCTTCAAAATTTTTATATAAATATTTTTTATCCAAAGCGAGCATCCATACAATTTATTCCAAAGCAGCAGCTCCAGAGATGATTTCGATAAGTTCCCTGGTAATGACAGCCTGCCTGGTCCTGTTGAAGGTGAGAGTCAGTTTGTCTATCATTTCTCCGGCGTTCTTGGATGCGTTGTCCATGGCACTCATTCTTGCCGATTGCTCGGAACAAGCGCCTTCTTTTAAAGCATAGAAGATCATGGAGGTGAGAGAGAACTCCATGTAGGATTGGACCACGTCAGCGTCTAATGAGTCGTACACTGTCAGCTTGGGGGCGTTCTGAAAGGAAAATTAACTAAGATAAATAATATTAGAAAAAATACTAGAAAAAATCGACTCACCCGTAGCACCTCAGACGGGACTCGAACCCGCACCCTTGGGATTCCGGCCCAATGCACTGACCAATTATGCTACCGAGTAGCTAGTGGGAGCTACCAAATTTTCTAGTACTTTTAACTTCTTCGCTGCAAGCCAGCGAAGAAGTTAAAGTAAGGAAAATTAACTCTCCGGTAACTATCATTTACGATTGTTATGTTACGTTATTATTATAATAATTATTAGTTTATGTCGACCCCTAGGATACCGAATTCGACCCCAAGGGGTCGATATCGACCACATTGGGAATCCCTAGTCTAAAGCATGTTTATTTTTTTTATTTATTTTTACTTCACAAACATTGCTCTGATTCCAAAGTAAGTAGCTAAAGCACTTGTGTTAAGAAAATCAGAGAAAACGTTATAGAACTACAAATACCCAGACCTGAGTCAATATAGAAAAGTTTGTTTTCTAAATTGACCCAGCCGGGGATCGAACCCGGGACCTCAGAGTAGGCGACCTTGAAAACCGGCGTACGAACCACTCGACCACGGAGGTCGTCAAGAATCTCGAATATCAATTTTACTAGCACAGCTTTATTGTCCGGTCGAGTTCGCTCATGATCCATTATACTCAGATTGTATAGCAGAAAAAAGAAAGGGACAAAACACTAACTATACAGCTGTTATACAATCTTTATTAGTAAGGGGGATAACGTTTAATTGGACATAAACGCTATAAAAATCTAGCAAAAAGTTAAACAAGTAAAAAAGTACCTAAGTTTGTTTCTCGGTACGTCAAAAAATAAGTTCCAGAAAGACATTTCTTCTGTGGTTTTGGTGCATTTGATGGATTTTCACCAGTGTTAATGCCATGGGAAAAAGAGCTTTCCACTATTCGCAATAAGGTCCAACTCACCTCAACAGCCTTCTGGCTGTACAGCGGCAAGTCGGACTGCTGGTAGGACACGACCGACTTGAACTTGTTGAATATGATCTTGCCGGACGAAAATTCGTAGCCGGAAGTCAAGATGGCGGACGCGATCTTAGCGGCGTCCGCGAACTTGGGCGGGAGACGACCGATCTGTGCATAATAATAACAGATAAGTTCATTCCTCTAATAGGAGTTGACAGAAATTATGTAAAAAAATATCTATTAATAAATAAATGCTTGGACAATATCACACAGCGCCATCTAGCCTCAAACTAAGCAAAACTTGTAATATGGGTGCTAGACAACTGATGTACTTTTTCCCCCTTACTAATAAAGATTGTATAGCAGATGTATAGTTACACAATGGTTTCTCTCTCTCATATTTAAGTTTGACATTAAAAAGAAAGGGACAAAACACTGTAACTATGCATCTGCTATACAATCTTTTTTAGTAAGGGGGTTAAAATATATCTATTTATTATACATAGTAAGTAACACCCAGACCCCGTCTTAGAAATTGAAATTCATCATTGTGTCCTATTCACCATTATTCAAAGCCTTGGTAAACAGATTAGGGTAGGCTTCGAATAAGGCTCCAGACACAATATGCGTTTTAATGGTAGGTAAAACGCTCCTATTTAAGTTTCTGCTCGGCCGGGAATCGAACCCGGAACCTCTTGCGTGGTAGACGAGAATATCAAATTTAATTTATACAAAACAACCTTTCAGGAATCAGCTCGTTTGCATGGAAAACCATGATAAGTGGTTCCTATTTTTTAATAGTATAGATTCTAATGCAATATCGTCACCTCATTAATCACCCCGATGATGTGCTTCCCGTAGAGCCGCTGCAGGATGGCCCGGGACTTGTCTCCCACACAGATCACCTTGATGTTCTCGGCGCCGGGCTCCGCAAGCCGGTTGCGGATCACCTTCGACACTCCAGTGTGCACAGCACCACAGAGACCTAAACAGATTTTTGACCATACAGAAAATATAATAAATATTAGATACCGGTAAACTGGGGTGATTAGTAACTTGCGTGGTGAATAACAACAGCGACATTTTCGATAAGAAAAAATAAATAAAATCAAAATGACCTTATTAGTTTTATACAAAAATAATGTTCTATGAATAGGCCCAAGCGGTTCATTTTCAATTTTTGTTTTTCCTATCGAAAATGTTGCTGTTGTTATTCACCAAGCATGTTGCTAATCACCCCGGTTTACGGTACCATTACAAAGTACAATGCGATTAAATTGACAATAGACAGAGATCAGCTGCAATTTCACTACAGTGTATGGCAAAGAAAGCAAGAAATAGAAGCAAGCACTAGAAATTGGTCTGAACCCTCTGAATGTGATTAATTTAACAATGTACCAGAAGACTGTTGTACATTGTAAGTAGCTAGAGAACTAGTGTAAAGGAAGTCAGAAAACAGTGGCAAGATCTAAGACAAAATATAAAAAGTTCATTTCTAATTTGACTCGGCCAGGAATTAAATCCGGGTCCTCAGAGATGGCGACGCGACGCCATGAAAACCAGCGTGCAAACCACTCGATCACGTAGGTAGATACAAAAAATTATTCTACTGTTTTTGGCAGTGAAATGCAACAGCTAAACACTCCACAAATATACTATACACCGTCAATGCAGTTTCAAAAACGTATATTTCTCTATAGTATAGTAACACAGTGTATTTATTTCTAAGGGATACTGCTTTAAATCTACTATTTACTTTTGAAAACGATTTAAATTAGTAAAATAAATAATACCTTTGTTCTAGTTGAAGGAAACAGGACAGGGTTGGAAAATTTTTGAAGGAGGTGGATTGAGGAATCACTGGAAACTCGGAATAATTGATATTTCAAATCTTTTTACAATAAGATTTTTATTTTTTTGATAGACTAGCAAAATGTATCTTACCTCTGTCAGAAGTCATAGCCACATACAACTGCTTTAGATCATCTTCAGGAGGTGCCACCTGGATTATAATTAAATAAATTTAAATGTGTTAACTATGTCAAACAATTTAATTAAACAGCTCACAGAGCAGCCAATCAAAATATTAAAACTTTGGCAAAATTGGCATGTATATCAAACTCATTGGCATATTTCACTACTGTACTAACCTCAGCTCTCTCGTAGAACTGAACAGCACCTTCTCCGTACGGGCGGGCAGCCCTTAAATCACGCTCAGCGCGAGTATATCTGTAATTACGATATTACTCCTTTAGAACTGAGCACGAAGATGACAATGGCTCATTGTAAAAGTAACTTTGTCAGTTTATTAATGATTACTATTATATCCATGAGGACACAAAGTCATGGACAAAAGTCATTGATTGTATAAACATATTTACCAGAGGAAAAACTTGTAACAAGAAACAATCGGGTAGGTACACTCAATTTCAGTCTCTAACTAAGTAAACCCAGATTAACACTATGGCTGCTGAACTAAATTCGCACGGTACCGCTAACTGCTGCGCTCGCCTCGCTAGGCGAGTCCATAGCACACGCGTTTGTACAGTGATAAATTGCACCGCGTGTGCTAACCGGACCGACTAGGTGAGTCGGGCCCTGGCGCAACGATTGTGCGCGTGGACTCTAGACGTGAGTCGGCGAACATGCCAGTCGAGTCCATACTGACGCGACGCCTGTGCTCACGGATGCGCTACGGGAGTCCATAGTAATAAATTGATATTGTATGTTTTTTCAACTCAACAAATAAAATAATATACCAGAAATCGACACGTCACTAGACCTGTCTCAGGCGGGAACCAAACAAAACAAATTTAGGTAAAGGTATTTCTATGGTAACTAGACCTCCCTCTGTGACCCCCCCCTCTTTCCTATACTATTTACATTATTATTACGAATTCATTAGTAATAAATAAATCATACTGAATAATTTATGACTCTACGTGAAATCACCTTGGAGAAAGTGGCGCCCTCATCTTAATTAAATTTATTGCTAGCTAAATACATAATGTATCTAAAATTTACATTGCAGATTGAAGCTAAGGTTCTATAGTTTATTTATAAACAATAATCTCTGCAAAATATAGTTCGTTGTATGTAGTAATAGTAGGCAAACGTGACAAAAAACGTTTTCAAAGAATTTGTATGGACTCCGCTCGCGAGTTGCGAGCACAGCCGTTTTGTTTTGGTGGACTCGCGCTGTGAGTCGTTAGCACTAGCGCACCGCCAAAACGTCCGACACGCTAGGTGAGTCGACGCGTACACCTGTCGCAATTTTTCGACTCACGACGTGAGTTTTGAGCAGCCAAAGGGTTAAGAAACAACTAAACGAACATAATTATCTTACCATTTATCTTACCATCACGCTATTTTATTAAAAGAACATTAAATAATTAAAAAGCTAAATAATTCTAAAAATCATTTTAATCTTGTCATTTCGACAGTTCAAAAAATATTACCAAAGAGAATGTAATACACTATGTTCACTAACCAGTCAGTGACTATGTTTTAAATATTACTTAACTCTTTGCCAAAGACCAAAGAGTTTGGCTTATTCATTGAATTAATAGAAAGATGATTCAGAGCAAAAAGTATGAATATCAGAATGACATTTTATCCAATAAAATAATAAAGTAAACAGTTGAATTAATTAATTACAGGATAATGAGTTAACAATGATTTACATCCATATTCCCTTGAAGGCAAGGGTTGAGTTTTGTCCTTACAAAACTCAAACCTTGCCTTTGTGAACACACTGTGTTGAATGGAGCTGTGATTGGTTCGTTTGTACTATGTGTGATTGGTGTTTGAGACACTGTGCGTCTGCGGGCACTGTGAGACCTCATAGTTAGTGAGATGGGTGTTACTTAATTTAGTTTACTGAATGCTATGAACATGGACACCCACTCATGAACACCTCATTCATTTTAAGTAATTAAATCAACACTTAAACTTACTTGGCTGCTGACACCATCTTCATGGACTGGGTAATCTTTTGTATGTTTTTTACAGACTTCAATCTCATTGAGATGGCTTTCAATGTAGCCATATTACGGTTCTGTTGAAGGTTGATTACAGCAACCACCGGGGTGGATACACCCGGCACGACACGACCCAGCATTTTCGCGGCTTCTGCAATTAAAAAGTTACCTAGTAAAAGAGGGGTCTACTACACCCAAAAGTCAGGTTATGTCCTCCAAATCTCAAGTTATGTAAGAAGGTTGTCACTGCACCAGCCGGATCATTCGGTTATTCACAAAGAACTGCAGCTTCCATATATTATTTGATTTACATTTTTATACTAATTTATAAATACTTATCGTGGGAAACTAACATTTATGGGCTTATTTCTAGTAAAAATCAACAGCCGACGAAAAATGTCGCTGGCTGAAAACGTCTGATCAGGGATGCCAGCAGAAAAAACAGTGAACGCATCAGTCTAACAAAACTTATTAACTAAAATAATTATTGCAACCTTTATTTATTCAATCGATTTTAAATTTGAGATTTTAGCATTGACAATGCAATTTTTATATAATACTAAATAATATAGCTGAGCTGAGCTACCGAGTCACTACTAATACTACTTTTACGAGTGACTCGGTAGCTCAGCGGTCAGAGCATTGGACCGGATATCCAAAGGTCGCGGGTTCGATTCCCATCCGAGAACATGATCTGGTGCGAGTCGTATTTTTTCAATAAAAATAAATAATTTGATATTTAATCTACACCGTAAAATTAGACCCAATAAAAAGACAAGATATTTTTATGTTATAATCAGGTTTTAATTAGACAAAAAATACGTATTGTTATATCCACGGTTCTAAAAACAGTCTTCATTATAAAATCAGAGTAATTGTGGTGATATATTATTTTACAAAGCGAATAATACCTATGTATTTTACAAAGAAATGTATAATTATCAGTTCTTATAGGTATGTAAATAATAATAAATAATTATGTGTTAAAGATCACTTCTAATTCCAACTTGAAGGTGTCCAAAGCCGAATCACCGTTGTGTATGATACTATTTAAAAAAAAAATTAATAGTATTTGTGAAAAGGAGTTTTTACTTTTATTTATTTAACACGGATTTTTACACGGATGGAAGGATATCTGGGAAAAGGGGAAAATTCCCTTAAGGTCAAGGAACACTAAAATTATATTTGACAAACAGTTAGAACTTTTACCGGGGGGCGAATCTACGTTGTTTCTTACTTTCTGCGACATTGTCGTTTACTAATATAGTTTAAATAATAATTAAGTTAAAAATACGAAAATTAATATAATTTATTATCGTACTCTAACGTAAATGATGGCAAATTCCGTTGTGATGCATTGGATTTTTAAAGATTTTCGAGTAAACGACAATGACGTAGGAAGTAAGAAACATAACAAAACAACGTAGATTCACCGGGGGCTCTATCGGCTAGAACATTGAAGTTAATGTTAACCATAGAAATAGAATGTGAATGAAAATTTTTCTAAGTCTATGATGTTAACTGTGTTTTGACAGATGTATGTGATACATTGCTACTTCGTTTTGGCACAAATAAAATCTACCAAAGAAAAGTAGCAATGTATCACATACATCTGTCAAAACACAGTTAACATTAACTTCAATGTTTTAGCCGATACCGCCGTAGGTCCTTTAGTTCCATTTTATTTAATTTTTAAGGTACTCTTTCTGGTCAAGATGTATACGATATAATACGAACGCAGCAATTTATTTTTTTAGTATGGCATTACGCATTTCTTTTTACGTTTCTTTACACAAACTCACTACCTACACTATAATGTATTTTCAAAGTCAAAGAGAATTGGAAAAAGTGCCACATATAGGTACAATATTTTTAAATTGTCTGTCTGTCTAATATTTAAATACATATGCACCGTCTAAGTATTAAATATCAAAACGTTTCAGTACTCAGAGGTCAAAACATAGGTACCTACTTATTACTGACGACTGACATGCTCTAAGCTGACTGCTGACTGGCCAAGGGCCAAAGTTATTGAGTAGTGGCTGTCAACGTTAAGAACGTGGAACGAAACGTTTATAACCCTACCAAATTGTAAAAACTTTGCACTGTAAGCACTTTATATAAAAAAGGTCCATTACATTTGTGCGCGTTATATTATTAGCTTGAAAATATAACTTAGGTACCTACGTCTGGTGTAGATAAAATTCAATTGTTTTTATTACATTTTGTTTAAATTAAACATGCCGACTCCAGAGAAAAACACAATTAACAATCCCGAAGTTATTCTAGAACAACCAACAAGAGAAATAAGTCAAACTGATCATTTAAACAAGAAGTTGCTAACATCACTGTTCAACAGAATGAACGAAGGTGAATCACAATTAAATAACATGCATGATTCCGACAATGCAGACGATAATGATGATGATTGGAAGTAACAATGTGAAAAAATATAGTGTTATTAATATTGTGTAATATTGACAATTTTTTATATTATAATAACATTATTATAAAATAGGTATATACTTACCTACCTAATCATCTGTTTTATTTGTAGTAGGTAAATGCTATCAATATAGTGACCCAAATCAAACCTACTTCCTGACTGTGAAGTATTTATGCCCTGTGTTATATCGTTAGAAAACTTCAGTATTCTACTTTGTATACTTCAAAATAAAGTCTTGGGACTAATATAATATACAAACTAATTTCTAGAACCACTTGAGTGCAAAGAGAATCGACTAAAAATGGTAGTAAAAATAAATAAGGAGAAAAAGAATTAACAAATATTTTTTTACTAAAGTTAACAGGCAACATAGTATCAAATCAAAGTTAATACACTCACATTTGCAAATAATTTTCCAATTTGGTGTTGTCAACTCGAGATGCGAGACAAACCATAGTATTGGTAGTCTCGGTAACAAGCAAGACCGTCTTAAAATGCAATCCAAACAACTTAGGGTTATGACTGTTTTACCAGAGAAAAAAATGCTGATTCAACACTGATTCCGATTAATTTAATGAAGAGCTTAGTTAAATAAAATCAGTTTGTGGAGCTCACAATACAGCACTTCTCTAGGGTTTGTTGTGCTTAATTACTCTCCTTAGCAAGTGTTCAGTATGCCATGAATGAAGAGCTTAGTTAAATAAACCCAGTTTGTGGAGCTCTTGAAGAATATAGGACTGTAATTTAACAATGTACTTACCCCTCCTATTACAGGGCAATGACAGAAAAAATCAAATAAATCATGTTTTTTTTTAAATCGGATTTATGCCAACCCTGAAAGAGAGTTTATTACTTTGTATTTAGCAAATAAACACAAAAATAAAACAAATATAAACAGTAACTTGAATAATATTTTTATTATGTACTACACGATTTATAATGAGGAATGTTCTTATTTACATAGCTTTTGCATTTCATAACTCCAATAAAATTATTTTATTTGTCGAACAGTTATTAGTTTTATTTATACAGTTTTGAACGGTAATATATTAACACTACGCAAAACGCATATGAAATAATACTGGACATTATGATTGTTGCATTAAACATAATAACTGAAATGTTCCAAGCAAAGCTGCTATCACTTTCTTTATTGGGATTTATATAACATCTATTCAATGGCATCTTATTATAAATAACATACATAATTAAGACACAATTTACTAAATCAACAACCTGCATCATATATTAACACACAAAATTAAAAGGTCAAATATCAAAATGTAGATTAATCAACAAAATCTGTACATAGAAAAATATATTGGGGAATATAATATGATACAATATGTGATTCTTTTTACATGGGCACAGAGGCAGGGAATAAATATATAATTTGTGTTCAAAATTTCAATAGATATGTTATAAACAATAGAATTGTTCAACAAAAGTTTGCAACCATATAATATTGTGGCTGAACTGCGGTCCTGCCGAGCGCGGCGACTAAGCGCGTTCCGGTAACATTACCTGTAATTAAAAAAATAATTGATATTTTTCAGGATTATAAAAAAACTAGATCTCTGTAATTTTTTTATGGGACCACACACGATCTATTTTCTTTCAAATAAAAATAGAATTATTGAAATCGGTTTACAACTGGTGAAGTTATGTTAAAACATACTTAAAAAAAAAATGAAAAAAAAAACCATCGACTTGATAACTTCCTCCTTTTTTGAAGTCGGTTAAAAAAAAAGTTAGTTCTAATATATCAAGAGTTTACAAAATACTGCCATCAGCACCGAATTTCTGTTTATCTAATCTAAACACAAATTGATTATATAATTTCCAAGAAATAATATAATAAAAAAAATACGATTCGCACCAGATCATATTCTAGGACGGGAATCGAACCCGTCCCGTTAGAGAATATGATCTGGGGGCTGATTACGTAACTCTGTTGCTAACAATTCTCGATTGAAATCGCAGTTACATTGCTGCTTTAAGTAAGATAATTGTCACATTGGTTCTTACTAAAGCAGCAATGTAACTGCGATTTCTGTCAGAGTTGATTGCAACAAAATTATTACATAATCAAGGGGCTGGTGCAAGTCGTATTTTTTCCAGTATATTATTGGTATTGTATAAAAATAGCATTGCGAATGCTAAAATCTCAATTATAGTCAGTGTCGCCAAGTTATTTGTGATTTTGGCGTGTTTGCATAGAAAGTGGCGCCCTCAATTTTTGTCAACTCTTTATGGTCAAGCTGTAAGTTAATCTAAACTGGTGCCCTACCGGCTAACTTTTCGAACTTCGGCGGGTCTGCCGGGCTTGAACTTAAAACAGATAAATCGAAGTAAGGAGTTTCGTATTGTACTATTCGCTGAAGTTATTTAGAAGATATCGATGTTCGTGTGACATCATGATCATCGCCATTTTGGCCCGATTGGAGCTCGATTTATCTGTTTTAATTTGAAGCTCGGCAGACTTTCTGAAGTTCGATGTGTTAGCCGGTACGGCCCCTGAACTTTCTTTCAAATTGTTCAATACTTACCTAATAATAAACGGCTTGTTATAGTCCACCCCTTAGACCGACTTCTCTATCATGTCGATGTTTATTTTGTAGAACACGTATGGGTAGTACTCCGAGGAACCGAACCCGAGACCGGCTAGCTCGGCCGTCTGTGGGGATACATAAGTAAAACAAATAATTTATGTTTTCGCCCTGTAATTACTAACATAGTTATGTAAATCTTTCACCAACAAACATGAACTCCGTTTAAATTAAATAATAAATTACAAAATTAAATAAGCTGGCTTCACATCGGGATCCGTGTTCGCGTAATCGACTTATTCGCCAAAATAGAAGTGGCTCTATTCGTCTATTTCCACAAATAAGACAGATACGAAAATAAATACCTCACGAAAACCCGTATTGTTGCACTAAGCCCTAAGGAAGTGATTCCCAATTAGTGGTACGTGTACCCCCAGGGGTACGCGAGGTTGCATCAAGGGGTACGCAGAGCAATCTTATCTACATCTGTTTCATACATCTGAATTAATATTTTATATATCATTTCGGCAATACCTAAGGGGAACATGAGTTTGAGGTCTTTCTTAGAGGGGCACGTAGAAAAAACCAATTGGGAACCACTGCCCTAAGGCATAATGTACTATGATGACGATGTGTGGACGGTGTGTTTGATTGAGTATAACAAGGTAATAGCAATAAGACAGTGTTGGTTCGGTTTTCGACTGGGGCACATTCAATTTGCAACATTACGTCAAGTGCTCCAGAAGAACCACGTTTGCGTACCTGCAGCTGATTTATCGCAGTTTGTGTGTGTGTGAAAAAGAGAGGGGAGAGAGATAGATAGAGTATGTGTGTGCAATCTACTCACATCCTGTGAGTTAGAGTGGTGGTGCGCGAAGTGGTCGAGGTGCGCGTACAGTTGTTGCAGCACGTCGCGTAGTTTCAGTTTGTGTGTGTGTGTGTGTGTGTGTGTGTGTGTGTGTGTGTGTGTGTGAGAGAGAGAGTGTGTACTGTATACTCACATCCTGTGAGTTGGAGTGGTGGTGCGCGGAGTGATCTAAATGCGCGTTCACTTGTTGCAGCACGTTCGAGTAGTTTCAGTTTGTGTGTCTCTGTGTGTGTGTGTGTGTGTGTGAGAGAGAGAGAGAGATAGAGAGAGAGTGTGTGTGTGTACTCACATCCTGTGAGTTGGAGTGGTGGTGCGCGGAGTGATCTAAATGCGCGTTCACTTGTTGCAGCACGTTCGAGTAGTTTCAGTTTGTGTGTCTCTGTGTGTGTGTGTGAGAGAGAGAGAGAGAGAGAGAGAGAGAGAGAGAGAGAGAGAGAGAGAGAGAGAGAGTGTGTGTGTGTGTGTGTGTGTACTCACATCCTGAGAGTTGGAGTGGTGGTGCGCGGAGTGATCTAAATGCGCGTTCACTTGTTGCAGCACGTTCGAGTAGTTTCAGTTTGTGTGTCTCTGTGTGTGTGTGTGTGTGAGAGAGAGAGAGAGAGATAGAGAGAGAGTGTGTGTGTGTACTCACATCCTGTGAGTTGGAGTGGTGGTGCGCGAAGTGATCTAAATGCGCGTTCACTTGTTGCAGCACGTTCGAGTAGTTTCAGTTTGTGTGTCTCTGTGTGTGTGTGTGAGAGAGCGAGAGAGAGAGAGTGTGTGTGTGTGTGTACTGTATACTCACATCCTGTGAGTTGGAGTGGTGGTGCGCGGAGTGATCTAAATGCGCGTTCACTTGTTGCAGCACGTTCGAGTAGTTTCAGTTTGTGTGTCTCTGTGTGTGTGTGTGAGAGAGCGAGAGAGAGAGAGTGTGTGTGTGTGTACTGTATACTCACATCCTGTGAGTTAGAGTGGTGGTGCGCGGAGTGGTCTAAATGCGCGTACAGTTGTTGCAGCACGTCGCGTAGTTTCTTCTGGCTCTTGCGCGAAGGAACCATCACTACTGCTTGGAAGTTCACAGGTAGGCCGTACCTACATTTAAACATAGAATCAATATTTATTTATTTATATTGGAAAACAAACGACGCATTAAATAAATACAGTAGATTGGGTAAGTTGGAAAAAAATAGTTTTCACAAATAAGAATACTTGTCTTATCCAAAAAGGCAAATGATAAATGAGAATGATATCTAACTAACTAAATTATGCAAAATAGTGTGATTTGTGTGTGACACTCTTGGAATTTGAAATTAAAAATTGACTCTGTAGGAGCACTTTCACATATAGGCGTTCTAGTCGCATCAACCTTATCTCAAGATGTTATGGTGTACTTTTGTTTGTTCTCAGACATCAAATAAAAGTTCACTGATTGTACCCCTGACAACAAGATGTGTTTGAGTAACAAATAAACTCATTTTAGCTTTAATTGACCGAGCGAGCGCGAAACGTCTCTGCATCAGCTTGGGCAAAATTGATTTCGTATGTCCGGCTGTCTGTTTGTTCTCCTCTACAGGGGCTCTCTCGGCTAAAAACATTGAAGTTCATGTTAACTGTGTTTTGAGAGATGTATGTGATACATTGCTCCTTCGTTTTGGCACAAATAAAAACTTACCAAAGAAAAGTAGCAATGTATCACATACATCTGTCAAAACACAGTTAACATGAACTTCCATGTTTTTAGCCGATACCGCCGCAGGTCGCATTTCTTAACCGATTCTCGTGAATTTTTATGAGCAGGTTCGATTATTATATAGATTTCTTTGGTCGATTCAGTTTTTCGAAAAAAACTACTATCAGCCATTTCGAAAAATGATCAAAATTAGTAGCGCCATCTAGCTCCGAATAGATAGCACTACTTTTGTAGAAAACCTCGTGGCGACATCTATTAGACTAATTTTTAAACAACATACATATTAAGATAAATACACAAATCACATTGATGAAATTGCGCTGGCTTGCAGCGAAGAAGGAAAAAGTACTAGAAAATTTCGCCGCTCCCACTAGCGACTCGGTAGCTAATCCCAAGGGTGCGGGTTCGAGTCCCGTCCGAGGTGCTACGGGTCAGTCGATATTTTCTAGTATTTTTTCTAATATTATTTATATTAATATAAAAATAGCATTGTGAATGCGAAAAATATAAATTTAATAACATACAAATTGAGCAACTTTTTAAGGCAACGCGACAAACGCGAGTTTTAGAGCTCTCTGTGCCACTAGTGACTAGTACATAGACTACATAGACCACAGGGATAACAATATTGAAAAGGTTAGGAACCTCTGCACTAGTCAATAAATAGGATAATATTCGTTTGGCTATAATGTAAAGGCTGGTTTATACGAGGTAAGCGACTGACTTCGAAATCGAGACAAGTCAGCGCTGACCCAAAAAAAACCCAATGTAAATTGGTTTGAAGTTAGTACAGCGGCATGAAGTCAGCGCGGACTTGAAAATTCCCTCACGAATATTTTGAAGTCAGTCGGTACTGACTTCTGTACTGACCCTGTGTAAACTTGTCTTAACTCACCTAAGCACCGACTCTACGAACACGCGCAGAGCCTTCACGTGAATCCAGGCGCAGAAGCACTCCGAGAAGTTTACCTTCAACCACCGCACCAGAGGACCCTGGGGAGATCACATTATTTAAATATATTTTTTTTAAATATTTGACAACATCACATACATTGCTCCGATTCCAAAGTAAGTAGCTAAAGCACTTGTGTTATGGAAATCAGAGACAATGGTGGTATCACAAACACTCAGACCTGAGCTAATATACAACGTGTTACAAAAATACCCCTAATGCCGAATATGGTATATAGGGACCATCAAACTGAACAACTTTTACTATGGGACCAACTCTGAAATCGCGAAAAATAAAATCAGCTGTTTCATACAAAAATTAAAATCGAAAATATCAAAATGTATGAACCAGCTGATTTTTTTTCGCGACTTGAGAGTTAGTCCCATAGTGAAAGTTGTTCAGTTTGATGGTCCCTTTATACCATATTCGGCATTAGGGGTGTACTTTTGTAACATGTTGCAGAAAAGTTCGTTTTCTAAATTGACCCAACCGGGGATCGAACCCGGGACCTCAGAGATGGGGACACCTTGAAAACCGGTGTACAAAGCCACTCGACCACGGAAGTCGTCAAGTATTTGTATTACAACTTCTACTATACACCGTTAATTTTTATGTATATCTAAAAATGAAATGGGGAATTTAGACCACGTGAATAAACAACTTTTACTATGGGGCCAACCACGGAATCGCAAAAAAAAACAGCTGTTCCATACATTATAGTCCGTGTCGATGTTGTACTTTTCTATGGAAATGATGGAAATTATGTGTGCTGATTGTAATTGTGTGGTAATTGTAATATTAATGTGTTGTGATTTATATTATGTGCATTGTATGTACTCACGAACTGCTTCTTCTTGTCGGTGACGAGCTTAGTGATCTCGTTCTTGCCGGCGGCGAGGTCAGCTTCGTTGTACGAAAACTCGCGAACTACGAACTTGCGTTCACGAGCATGATGCTTGAACTCATCCGCAACCTACGTACAGATAAAGAAGAAAAATAGGTTCTTCACTTTTGCCATAGACTTCTAGTATGTGCGCGGATAGAAGATAAAAACAGGGGCTAATTATTTTCCTACAACAGACGCTGGAGCCCTGCATTTAAGAACAGCTGCGTGCCTCGTATTATAAAACTGAGTGCGCGCGGCGATAAAGCGACGCCCATCTTACAGATTGCGATAATTAAGCGACAATCTCCAACCCGAGACGTTTTCATAATATTAATTGACTCTAAGCGAACAGACTGCCTACTACCTACACTACTTTATTACAGACAAACAAGCAAATCTTTCCTCTTTATAATATTAGTAAAGACTAGATTTCAGTACTTTATTAAAATTACAGTTATTAAATGCGTTACTAATTATGGGTATTTTCTTACTCGCATCTGATTGGTCACAGACAATATTAATCTCCAAAATAACAGTGAGCAATATTTTTACACGACAGCCTAAAAAGGAGTGTATTGAGTTCAGGGTTCATGTATGTAAACGAGTTTCTTTATTCCACCATAACTTTTAAAAGCCTGAACAGATTGGATGTGATTGGATATCGTTAGTCCTTACATCATCCCTGATTGAAAACAAAAATCAATATGGCGGCTGCATGATGTCATTTTGTAATGTATTTTTTTTTCTTTAATTATTACAAAAAATGGGTGCCAATTTAAAGGTTTTGATGAGCACATTCTTGAACTATATAGTTTGTCACTAAAATTTATGAAATAAAAAATAAACTGTAATAAATAATAAATAAATACTTGATCAATTTCACACAGCGCAATCTAGTCCTAAACTAAGCAAAGCTAGTTCTAGACAACTGATATACTACTTATATACTTTTTAAATATATACTAATTATACATAGTAACACTCAGACCCGTCACAGAAATTAAAATTCATCATTTCAATTCCTGCCCGGCCGGGAATCGAACATGGGACTTCTGCGTGGTAGACGGCATGTTGACCACTGCACCACTCAGGTCGTCATAATATAGATTGAAAAAAAATATAATTAAAATCAGTCGGGCGGGCCTCTTTGATACGGAATGGTCCCTCGAGTGCAATGACATTTGTTTTTTTAATTCGTTTTTTGGTAGGGCTGTCGTGTTTTTAATAGTTTTTATTTGTCATGGTGCTTACCTTCTTGAACAGAGTGACGGTGAACAGTCCGTAGTCGTTGTCCTGGTGGATCATCTGCGAGGAGCGCGGAACTATCATGTCCGTTATCTTCTCGTAGTTCGTGTTCCAGTCGTTGAACATCGACCTGACAGAAAACAATCAAATAATTATATTTAAATATTAATTCCAAGGTTATAGCTGTAGAGCTCCCTTAGTATGATAATTTTTAGGGTTCCGTACCAAAATGGTAAAAAGGAACCGTTATGGTGCGACTCTGTCTGTCTGTCTGTCACAGCTGGGTATCTCGAGAACTACTAATGCTATCAACTTGAAATTTGGAATAGTTTTAGATGACGTTTGCCCAACTATTTTGCAAATAAGAGAGAAATAAAAATATTTATATATTTTTTTGCAACAAGGACTGAAAAGGGGTCTTAAAAATTCGAAGTGAGGCTACTAGAGCATATGGGGTATCATATGAAAGAACGCTGCTTGCACTTTCTCAACATTTTTTTATTTTTTAGGCCGCATAGTTTTAGACTTTTGATGAAAAATGTAAAAAAAATATAATGTTCCCCCCTTATCTCCGAAGTTTGCATAGAGAAAAATCTGAAATTATTTTAAGTGATAGAAGTTTATGTAAAGATTACAGGAAAAATAAAACGATGTCTCTAAATAGTAAACTTCTTCAGAATGATGATGGAAAGGACGGAACCCTCGGGGCGCGAGTCCGACTCGCTCTTGACCGTTTTTTGTTATTCAAACAACGACTTATCTACACTACATCCACATAAAACCTTCAATGCAGCAGGCAGAAATGTCACTATGAAATGTGAAAACATGGCTGCATAAACCACAACTCCTATTCTTTCTTTGAAATTAAGAAGACGAAATGTCTATTCGACTTCGATTTGGTATTGATAGCTGTTATTTGGCGACAGATACATAGAATCACAGATAAAAAATTGAACTCCTTTCACATTTTTTTAATTCGTTAAGATTGCAACAATTTGGATATCTATATTTCTCTCGTCAATCGAATATGGTATAAGCCAAGGAGCTAAAATCTATGGAACAAGCATTCCGCTCAAAAAATAGCACCTCACTAAAATGACAACCAAGTGGGCGGGGCTAAAAATGTTGGCATTTAGTTATACAGCACAAAGCGACTGAACACTGGTCGCATAATAGCGATCATAATCTATATACTCATAGATATTTCCTATACTTAAACGAAAAATATTTAATACTTATGATACGTTATCTATGCATATTTTTGCCTTCTTTGCGTCTTTTACACCATTTGATTACACAGGACGACATTTCTAATAGACTCTCTTTTCTTTAAAATACAAACTACACTTACTGTAAGGAACGCTAACGTCCGGTGACAGACGCGTGGCTGGCCCGACTAAATGCTGTGCGGTTTGTCATTTTTAGCTCCGTGGTGCTTCCATAAATATTTGACAACATCACATACATTGCTCCGATTCCAAAGTAAGTAGCTAAAGCACTTGTGTTATGGAAATCAGAGACAACGGTGGTATCACAAACACCCAGACCAGAGCCAATATAGAAAAGTTCGTTTTCTAAATTGACCCAACCGGGGATCGAACCCGGGTCCTCAGAGATGGCGACACCTTGAAAACCGGTGTACAAAGCCACTCAACCACGGAGGCCATCGTCGGTCGCAATTACTGTAAAGAACGCTAACAGACGTGGCTGGCCCGACTAAATGCTGTGCGGGTTGTCATTTTTTAGCCCCGTGATGCTTCCATAGTTTTTAGTTCGCTGGTATAAACTAACTTGGGCACGATGACGAGCAGTGTGGTGAGGTACTCGCTGTCCAGAATGAAGTGCTCCTTCTTCACAAGGTCCGCCAGGTTGCGGGTCAGGAGACTTCCACTGAAACAATGTTAATGTATTGCAATTTCAACCTTATGGTAAAGCTAAAAGAGGTGGATTTTGCTTGTACAGTTGTATTTCAATGGACGTGGGAAAAATGAAAAAAAAAAATATTTTTTCCTCTTTACCATCATACAAGCCGTAATTACAAAACAAACAGTTTAATTTCACTTCTATACAATAAGTATTTACGAAGGTTTTGTAAATAATTGTTCAGCTTAAAGCACTATTACGTTTGCATTCGCGAGTTGACGCCGAGCGTCCATTCCGAACGAGACTAGCGAGAGAATGGAGTTCGATGACGTCATCGGACCTGGACCTGCCTGTCACCACGGTAGTGATTACTTGCTCAGTGTCACGAAAACAATAGCGCGTGGTAATTTTTACGAATCTTTAAAAAAATATTGTTACTTGAAAAATGTACATTAAAAAAAAAGTTAAAATATATATTAAAAAATTATAAAAAATACTGTTCCCGAGCTCATTGCGGGTCAGGAGTTCAGGACTTCCATTGCAATTTCAACTGTATGTATTTTTATATTTTTTTGTTTGCTTTTTACTATGGTACGTACAACCACTTTCCTTTTATATGCTACGCAGTTCATTTAATTAAAGCAAGACAACCTTAACGTCGTCAGGAGATGAGAGTGCGCGATAGAAAGAGAGGCAACTTCTAGGTGAATATAACTGTGGGGAAGGGAGCGATGTGCCACCTGAATTGCGCTTTATTGTATGGGAGCAAGAGTCGCTATTTATTTAAATGATCTTGGGAAGTGTCCCTTCTCTACTTGTACTATTATGTATTCTGTGCTAGTACTCACGTCTGCTTTTTCTCCAAGTTTTGCAGATTGCCCTTGAGTGCGTTGTAGGCGGACGACTTCACCTTCAGGTCTGCGTCGATTTGGCCCAGCTGTGGGCAAAGTATTGGATGAATAAATAACCGATAGCACACCACTTTACATATAATAATACTGTAAATTCTAAATGTAAAAACCCCTGTACGGATTTTTATCGGATTTTCAGTTTGGTAGCTTAGGGTCCAACTTAAAATCTAAGCCATATTTCATCTGATTCGGGTGGGTAGAATAAGGGCAACAGATTGAACCCTCCGTAGTACTAGCTTTTTTACACTAAGGAAGTCATTTAAACTGGTCGCCATATTTTTCTACTGTCCACGCGGACGAAGTCGCGGGCGGAGGTTAGCTTAAAATAATATGTTTAATTTTAAATATAAAATATAACTGAATAAAAATTACCCGAGAGAGAGCAGTTTTTGCCCACACGCATGATGGTGAGCGCGTTAGAATTTTTTATATCGTTGATAAAATTCATCGCGTATTCCGCTCGATGGCGGGCCACCAATCCCATATAAAACTACGCGTTTGTGTCATTTTTCGAAATTACTGTTTTTTTAAGGTTTCGACACCATATTTCCGCCATTATTAAAGTTTTCGAAAAACTGAATCGAATACAAAATACTATACAAGGTGTTACAAAAATACCCCTAATGCCGAATATGGTATATAGGGACCATCAAACTGATCAACTTTTACTATGAGACCAACTCTGAAATCGCGAAAAAAAAATCAGCTGTTTCATACAAAAATTAAAATATACCATACCATATTCGGCATTAGGGGTATTTTTGTAACACGTTGTATAATTATCGAACCAGCTCACAAAATTTGACGAGAATCGATTAAGAAATGTCGATTAAAAACCTGTAGAGGTGCACAAACGGACATCGGGACGGCGGATATACGAAAGCATTTCTGCTCAAGCTGAAACGGAGACGCTTCGCGTTCGCTCAGTCGATAAAGTTCACGTTAACGCGGTCGAGCAAAAAAAAAAACTCGTACTCCGCACTCAGAATAATTTACACATTTCCACAGAATGTGTAATGTAATGGCACATGTGACATATCGCTTGACAATTTACAAGGCACAACAATGAATACAAATATTGTCTTTGTTATTTACCTGTTTACTAATAATGTCAGCGATGTTGCGCAGGCTCTGCTTGATGGGGTACTTGGCCATGTCCCATTGGAAACGGGTGAGGTACGTAGGCAGGTCGCCTGCAACACGCAAATGCAATAAGTCGAAAATTTACATTTTCACGCAAGAAAAAAAAAGTAGTCATTTTGTAAAAATAATAATTAAGAATGGTGAATTATACTTTATTATGTGTTATTAATTATTCATGATTTTATTTATTTTTATAACTCAGTTTTATAAATTGTCAATATTGAGGAATAGAAACAAAATATTTTTGTTCTTCTCATTAATGCCAATAGTTTTATAGCACTTGTATTTAGAAATAACATTGGCAAAATTCACAATAATATTGTCACAAAAATATTTATTTAGTTAAAACACAGTAAAATTAATATTATTAATCTTCAATACATAGGAAACGAATATGTTATAAAAGTGCTACAACTAAAAAATTACAAACATAACTAAAGCTAAACAATAATACAGCATTAACAGTGCTTGATAACACAATCAACACTTACCAATTAGCATATATTTAAACATTTAGAACTTAAAAAATCTAAATCATGCGACACCTAAATAAATATCATGCACAACGGAACATGCACAATCATAGTTCAGCATCTAATATCAATGCAAAGCTGTCATACATCAAATACATATACTTTCTTAATTTCATAACAAACAAAATATTTAACCGATAGTATACAATTGACGTTTAGGTATTTACTCAAACACTGATAATAAGTTAAGCCCTCTGTGTATAATGTAGTAATTTCAAAAAGTAACAGATTTTTTGGTGTCTAAGTAGTACTTTTTCAATTCTATGTTCTCTTACGAAAACCGCAACATAATATGGTAAAAACATAATAGAGCTAATTTGAAGAATTATTCCCACATTTATTTAATTAGTATTTTTATATTAGCTTGAAGTAACATGTACTTATCTAAACACGATTACTAACATACAATTAATTACCATTCTGAAATAAACAGTAAAATGTCATTTGTGAAAATAAAATTTAATTTGACCATTTTTCTAAAATATTTTGTTCAACATATTTACACCCTAAATACAATAGATAAATATTTGATTGCTACACAAAGAACAAAAATGGAAAAACGGTTTTTCTTGTTTCAAAAATAAAAAAGTAACCAAAAGATAAGTTTGTAAGCACTTTGCCTAAATTGAAGATAATGTTTTAAAAAGATTTATGTCAAATCTCCGCTAATAGATGGGTTTTAAGTATCTAAAAATATATCTCTCATTACCATTACCAACCAAACAAACTTCTTGTTCAACCAACAAACCGAAAAGTAAATAAAATACTTTAGTCTGTTTATAATTGAAATCATGTTTGTAAAACAAACTTCCACATCATGGCTATAAATATTGTTATGAGTAAAGAATTAATAGAAGACTTTAAAATAGCTCATATTGAAAACTTTCAACTGTTGCAACATTTGTTTAAATACTATTATAAAATGGGAACATGCTTTTTAAACTTCAGAAATAATATTTGTTAAAATAACAAAAACAATGTGTTACATAAAAACATCGACGAAAAAAATAAACAAAGCAAAATAAAAACAAATTAAAGATAATCAAAACTTAACAGCTACGCAAAATCACATTTACAGGGAAAGCAGCGAAGGTATTCCAAAAATAGAATTTATTTTACGTTTTTAAGGAATGCCTTCGATTGTTAACTACACATTTTAAAGTTGTTTACTTCAAAAGCGTTTGCAGATTGGGTGTGGTATCGACGTACAAATGTGGTTTACTAGCCTCGAGTGAACTCAGCGTCACCCTAAACTTTTGGAATAAAATCTAACAAAATATATAATTTATTGTGAAAAAATAACAAAAATTCAGGATGGCGCTACCAAAAACATACAGTACGGCCAGCGCCATCTGCTGAGGTTAAAATAAAAAAAGCATTCTAAATACAAACATATCAATATATTATTTCAAACCGCAATCACTGTTCTCACGGATGATAGTTTAAGGTAGAAACGATTTGCAGTTAGCGCTGTACGTAAGTCGGGATAGTTATGAATACAAGCCTATCGGTAGGTTTTTACAACTCTTACTATTAATTAACTTTCAAACTGTATTTGAGACTTTCGGTAAAATACCTAATTAGAAATCCGAACAGATGTTGTAACACGACAGTCATTGTGTATTGTTTTGTAAGGCCTCATTAATTCCATAATTATGGCTTCTACAATTATGTTGCTAATAATTATATTTTCTCATTTCCCTACCAGTTTTACACCCATATTCACAAACATTACTATGAGGTCTCACAATGCAAGCGGACGCACAGCGTGCCGCGAACCAATCACACGTAATACGTAAAACAAACGAACCAATCACAGAGCTCTATTACAACGGAGTGCGTTCGCGTAGTCAAGGGTCGTTAGTGTTGTTTGTGAATACGGGTGTTAGAGTCATCGAGTGTCGAACAGCAGTAAGTCTCAAAATCAGTTAAAAAGTTTTTCGTCCACGTTCATCCTAAACCTTGCGTGAGCACGTGGTGGTGCCTCTCTTCGTCTTCGTCGTCGTCCCATCTCGGCGAACTGCGTCCGCTACTGGGCTGTGAGGGGTGGGACGCGTCGCACTCCGAGTGGTGGTCGCACGGCCAACAGCCGTGGTGGTCAGAGAACGCCGAGTCACAGACGGGAGACGTCGGCGAAGGGGGCGGTTCTCCCCCTCCGGGATCCGCGTAAGAGTCGATGCCTGAACGGCAGTGCTGTTTATTAGCCCCTTTCATTTAAGCTCGATAAGCTACTCGAAACAAACTTGATCTGTCTGATTTTTCAATACCCCATTGGCAGTTCGTATAGTATTTCTTCAAGAAAATAAGTTTACCACGCGATGTGACCGAACGCATCAATTATTGTCATTGGATTGTGATTTTTTATTTATGAACTAAGGGAAAAGGTCGTGTTTATCGTACTGGCTGTGCGGATAAGAAAGTGGAAAAGATATAAATTGTGTAATTTTGTAGCACATGATTTAGATCAAGGGTTCCCAACCTTTTACCCTATGCGCCTCTCCAACTTTATGGTAAAGTACTTACACCCGAATCCGAATTAACTATAATAATGATGATATTTTTGCAGCTGAAATTAATAACTAGGGTTACAAAAATCTGCAGATATCGTATAATTCAAATGTAATAGTATAGTTCAATATCTGTTAAGATAAGAGACATGATAAAGAACGATAATTGACAACACAGCTAACCTAGATACAACCATCTCTAACCAAATTTATCTCCATTACAGCCAATATAACGCGAAGACAGGTAAAATAATACCATAAAATTCTTCACATCATCTTGTTATATGACTGTCCTATTTAAATTTTTATGTCCAACTTGTTCCAGTTTATACATCCCAGTTTACAGACCGTAAACACCTCACGAATAAGAAATCAGGGCAAATAAAATTAGAGGACATTAGTAAAGGATAGGAGCAAAATATAATAAAATTAAATGTTTTATCATGTGAAGAAACCGAAATATAGAATCAAGATAATAATAAGAATAAAAAGCGCAATGCATAAACGAAATAAAAGCTTGAATGGCTAAGCTATGAATGTCTTGTGAGGCAGTGATTGCGATTTTTTAATGATATATGAAGACATAACGATAATGTCTTTAATATCAATTATCTGTGATAGATAACTTACAGCAGATCTAACATGAATTTGGATACACATATGTGAATTAAACATAATTACACTACTAAAAATTTAATTACATATTACAGCGTTCATTTTAAGTCGTGTCTCCATACATGTAAAAATCAAAGCTTTACAATACTATTATGAAAACACAACTTAATATACATTTGAGATCTATATTGAAGTAACATAAAGTTACAGGAGACACTGAAATAACTTGCGTAAAATAATATACACAATCGAAGCCTAGACAAATGGTTAAACCCTTGAATGCAAGGTCAGAAAATATTTTTATGGAGAGTAATACTTATTTTTTTATTATATTAATGGAGAAAAACTACTTACTTTTCAAATGTTTCTTCTATCAATATTTATATTTATTTCTATAAGGCTTTAAATATCTGAATAAGTTAAAATTTACCAAGTAAATGATGTGGTGATATTTCAGTGCCCCGCTAAGTCTACAACAAAGTACGTCGTAAGAAAGATACGACTAGAACTAAAAGGTAGAATATATAAATAACGTTTAATTTCTTTCATTAAATACAGTCGAGTTCAATAATATGTACAGAATTTGACAGTTCATCAAGTGTTTACATATTTATGAACTCGATTGTACGTGGTTTAACTCTGCCCCCTAGCATGACCACCGAAACACGATATATATCGCGTGATATAGCGTTTTATCGACACTCAACTGTGAAAAACCATTGTTTTTTTAACAGATAAATCGCTATATCATATCACGTTTCTGTGGTCATGCTGAGGGGGATGTTATTCCACCTGTTAACCTAGTCAGGCTTATCGGAACAATATAACCTAAGTAAAAAATAATAATTTATTTTTGATTTTTATCTGCCAATTAGGAATAAATCTAATTCAGCATCCTGTTTTTGGATAAAGTAAAAAAGTAACAAAGGTATGTACGAAACGAAAGTAAAACATATTTAAATTGTCTAATACCATTTTTCTAACATTTTATAAGCATACATAATTATGTATTTTTACATAAAATAACAAGAGAAGTATTTACATATTTACCGCACCTGGGAAGCTTTAACATATATAAGCCGACGAGTACATACATAATTAAAAGCAGTACATACACTAATAGTGTTACTCACTGCCGCATACTTTTTTCCATTTTTCAGACACTGAAATACAATTTCAAACTAGCATTCACGTGCTAATAAATATTATAAAACTATCGATTACGTATTTTAACTAAAATAAAAATAATAGAATACAAAAGTTTTCATTTAATTAAGCATTATATCTTTTTGATATATTTTTGAATAAACAAAAAGTGTTAAATAAAAGAGCATTGTGAATGCTTAAAATCTAAAATATAATAAACAATAAGTGTACTTAATAAAACCATAATTATACCTACAGAAAATATAAAACATTTAATTGTAGAATGCACTATTATTTATAATCAATCCAGGACATCAAACAATAACAAACAACGATGATCGAAATAATACCTATAAATTTGTTTTTATTTATATTATATTAAAATTGTATCGTTTGGATAAACTTAACATAGAGTATGACTCAAATTTAGGTAATATACAACATGTTACAAAAATACCCCTAATGCCGAAAATGGTATATAGGGACCATCAAACTGAACCACTTTTATTATGGGACCAACTCTCAAATCGTGAAAAAAAGCAGCTGTTTCATACATTTTGATATTTTCGATTTTAATTTTTGTATGAAACAGCTGATTTTTTTTCGCGATTTTAGAGTTGGTCCCATAGTAAAAGTTGATCAGTTTGATGGTCTCTATTCACCATATTCGGCATTAGGGGTATTTTTGTAACATGTTGTATATTCTTTGATATAATAACTACTCTATAAAGAACTAACTTTAAAATAAACTTTGATATTAAGTAAAATAGTAGTGCTATGTGAAATTGTGAAACGGTGCTATCGAATAATAGAATCAATAATAAAATGTTGCATAATATCGCATGAAGTAGTTTCGTTTTTTTTTCTAAATATAAGGCCTATTTATAATACTTGATGAACCTTTGGGTTTGTTATATTTCCTTCCTTTCTGTTTGATATATCTATGAAAAACCATCTACTCGCAAAATTGTTTGGATCTTGCAAAACGTTTATTTACGTAGATGTTTGTTAAATAACGTAACATGAATTCTAAACGACGAGACGTTAAAAAAAAGACGACATCAGTTTCCTTTACAAACTATTTATATACATTCCGCAACAAATATTATACATTTCACACAATAATTAGATGCAATATGTGCAAAAGAGGCTCGAAATAGTCTTAAGTAAACGAACCTCATGACAAATAAAAAAAGAACAAACACTGTCCACTCAACATTCTTAGCCTTCGTTAATTTTAATGGATATGTTGAGGATTAATATCAACGAACTTTATAGGTTTCTTAAAAATTAAAAAAATTAGGATACATGCTTTTTGTACCTAGTGTGCAAAAGCGTAATTGAATTTTTGACGCTATTTCAAGATTCATTCAATATTTTCAAACATTTTTGAGTTATAAATGTTTTATTTAGTTTCCAACTCATTGTTTTTTTTATTTATTTTGGTCAAATTGTGAAACTAAATTTGAAATCAGTAAATGCTCCAAAAAAGTTTCGTTGATATTATATTTAACAGAAATAATATTTATGTTATTACTGTGCTTGTAACGTGAAAGAGGAATAAATGTGTAGTGTTAATGTGTGATGTTAAAAAATCAAAATAAAAAAGTGCAATTTTTCAAATTGCAAATTAAAATTGAATATAATAATCTCAAATAAACAGAATAGTAAAGTATAGTGGTAATTAAAAAATACATGCAAATAAAAATGAAACATAAAAAATAAAGGTTAAAAAGAAATACATAGTTCATATAAACATCCGATTTCAGCAACACATGCTTAAATTTTCGCACTACTCTGTGCTTTTGTTTCGATTTTCTACAATATTTCATTCTTTTCTATAATTAAAATTAGTTTTTCATGCTAACAACAGATTGTAGCTGTTTTTCTGTCTAATTCCCAAACATGCTATCATATAATTTAATTCTAAACTTCCAATGTTTCTTCATGCAGATTATCTCATTTATTTATTGTCTTAAACTATTAATTTAACTCTTTTCAATGTTGTTTTATTTATTGTCATTGATGGCACTAAACACTATTAAATTTAGGCTATTTAAGCTTCATATAAAAAGATGTAAAAAATGGAAAATGTTTAGAGCCATAATAAATATGAACACAAAAATTAAAAATGTGACTTACTGTTGTTTGCCATCAGATTTTCATGGAGCTTGTCACGTTGGTCTTCTAGTACCTGTATAGGCAATAAACCAAGTTATACACTTATTTACTTATAAGAAATAACAAGACAAAATACAGGCCTCTGCACGTATCTTGAGCTGTGAAATTTTAGAAGTTGTTTTTTAGGTTTTGTTTGTGGGCTCTGAGTGCCGTAAGCTCTGATTCTATTAGCCTACTGCTCGCGGCTGACTCAGCCGAGCCAGTACACGAGGGATGTCATGTGTCGGTTGAGACAGAGCTACCCTTCTAGAAAGAGAAGCGCTTCGGAGGCTTATAATAATAGCCACGCATAGCACTATGCAATTTTGCTTTATTGCCGTGCAGCGAGAGTATCTTATTTCATTGTCCTCGCTTGGATGGGCTTCTGTATGTTTAGTACTTTTAGGTATATATTTTGTGCCTGTAGTCCTTACAGGCTAAACTTATAATATGATACTAATATTTAAGGGTCAATATAGATAAAATAACTCTTGTTTTGCCATTCCAATGTAGATCTCAAAACTCAGCATCATGACAACTTTATTTTTTTAATTTACCCTGTATGAAATATATAGCAAGTATAGGCACTAACCTCTCCGAGGTACTGAGCCACTTTTCTGGTGACTCCCTCCACGAAGGTATCCAGCTTACCCAGATCATCAGACAGGCCAACCAACTGATCCAGAGTCCCCACCTTTAAAAAATAATGTAAGTCTCTTTACTTACAAGCAGTTTTTTCACACCCATATAAAGATTCATTACAAGAAAATGTGTTTTTTAAATGGCATTCTTTTCACACCTTTTTTTTCCATTCATCATCTTGGAAAACTTATATATAACAACAAATAAAAGTTGTTTTTTACTTAGCTTAGATAAAAAAAATATTTCATTAAAATATGTGTTGTATTAAATAAAAATCAGTGAGAATGCTCATAATATAATTTAAGAGAAGTTATACATGAACAGTAGTTTGATAAAAATGACTGATAATCTCACCTTCAAGTCGGGGATTGGGAATTTATAGTTGGCGCAAAGGTTGGCGGACCTAGTGGCATTGTTGAGGGTGTCCCAGGTTTGCTGGCAGGTCTTGTCTCCAGGGGCACTGATTAACCAGTACTCCGACATTTTCACCACTGGAATTTCACAACCATAAATTATGTACTTGGTACAGAATAATTTCGAACCTAACACTAATTAAAAGGATCAGGATTAGTCATCACCACAACTACATGTACATTTGCGCCGAAACACATTTCATTGACGGGAAAATCGATTTCAACATCACGCAAACGTACAGCCCCCGGGCTCCAACACCGAAGTGGTGTTTGTAGTTCTAATTGCGACCCTCCCATCCGGTGCAGCGAATCGATATCGAGCCCAGGCAGTCGGCGCCCGCTCGGCGGTCAGACATCCCGGCGCCCGTTTTCCATTATCCTACAATCCACCCCAAAACCCGTACAACATCCGTCATCCCGAGTTTTGACACTTTTCTGTCCCGCGCAAAAGCCCCTCGCACTCTTCCTGCCAATAAATCACTCACGAACGAATCACAGTACTCACCTATAACTTATTTATTAATGCTGTTTAACAATAAATACTCGAAACAGCAAGTAATTTGGCGAAATCACAAGACAATCGGGACTAGCCCTTCAGCGCCATGAAAATTCACGTGATGCGGTGCTGCCACCTACAACGACTGATTAGACAGCTGATTTACGTCAATTGTCTATGATATTTAATTAAAAAAACCCAATTCATTCAATTATGTTGTACCTACCTATTTAAATAAATTGCAGGAGAATTTCCTAAAAACTCAAAATACTTAAATAATGTTTAATTTAATACCATACCGGTATAACTTCAATTTCAATTCCAGTTACGTGCTTTGTTCAATGATGGAAAATTAGGTATTTGCGTATAATGAAACGTATTTACTAAAATTCTACAAAAAAAATATAATAAAATAATGAGATCAAATGCATTGTAATTTTTTATAGCCTTGTGAAAGAGTCTTTTCTCTAAAGTTTATTATAGAAGCTTAGAGCATTCTCTAAGGATAGAAGAGTTTATTTATCTGTCATTTTTCTGTACCTGTGTGACTTGACTAGACTACTGGCATGTCAATCACTTGCCCTGTCAAGTGTCAATGTCAAATTTGCGAACGGACCTCGAACGGACCGACCGATTAACTTAAAATTTATAGGTTAGTACGACAAACAAAGATAAAAACAAGAAAATGCGAATATTCGGCTATTTAGCAAAAAAAGTTGGTGACCTAACCGTAAAATACTCAAATCTTCCCGAGTCATACATAAAACGGAGCTATGAACAGGTTTGTTTGTCTCAAATTATCCAGATAAGTGTTCTTATTAAGTTAAAACCTTTAACATTTTGTTTGTGTTTTAGGTTTATTGGAAGAATCCTACTGGCTACCCGCAATATCCGAAAGCCCAAATAGCCCGCAAACGTTATCCTTTCACCTCAAATAGACCGTGGACTGGACAATTCAGACAACAGAACGATAGAAATGTACACAGGAAAAAAGTTTTTTTGGAGCCCATTGGAGAGTGGAGTTTTTTCAAGTGAGAATTCATTTTTTTTTTTTTTTTTTTAAAGTAACGATAGTATCAAACAACACTTATCTTAAGGTATTCACATGTTTTTTGAACTTAATAACCAATAATTAAGCATTTACCTTAGACTGTAGTAGCTATGCATTACATTTGTTTGTATTTTTTTATTCATTAATAAACAGGCAGTTAAACATGCTTCCCTCTGAATCTAAATTGTGTTTAGTTTCTGGAATTTCTAGAACCATAAGTGTATTTCTGATACCTAAATAAAAAACCTAAAATTTCACCTACATTTGATCTTGTTTCCATCTTTTCAGTTGACTTGTCGAAAGGTTCCCCTCCCCCTGTCCCACCACAAAAATCGTGGGTGACTAATATAGCCGAGCTGACTTGTCTTTTGATGCAGGCGGGTTTTTAGGTTTTTTTGGTTAATTCATATTATGGTCATACCTTTACCGTTAATTCATATTATGGTCATACCTTTTTAAAATCCTTTTAAGAGGCCCTCTAATTTGATATCCATATGGCCGAATACTCAAACAATACTCAACTTTAAGGGGCATAAAAAACATGCTTAATGTAATGCATAGTTTTATAACAACTTTATAAGTATTTAATAGGAGGTTTATTCCGGTTTCAGAGGAGACCGTGTGGAAGTTATGGTCGGTAGAGATAAAGGCAAGCAAGGCATAGTCTCTCAGGTCATACAGGAACGAAACTGGGTGTTTGTTGAAGGCCTCAACACACATCTTAGGACTGTAAGTATTTTTTTTATTACCACCATAAGCATTGATTGGGTTTTTTATTAAGTCAATGACATGCATTTAAAACAAACCTTCAGTGAAAAATTGTATCTTATTTAAAATTTGGTGCCAAATAAGTACTGTCGAGACCTTTATTAGGTCTCTCTATTAAATTAAACAAGATAGGATAAAACCGTTTTTTTTTACTTTATCTTTTATAATATTCCCTATTGATCTCGCATGACCTGACTCGATGCCGGTCCAAATTAGGCTCTGTCAAAAAACTACATTGCAAGACTTCTTTCTTAATTTACTTTTCAAATAATCATATAAATTCTGAAATTCTATTATTATCAGCTAATCACAGCCTACAAATTAACTATCCTTACAATACCTACCAGTGGTGAAGAGTCAATACAAAGCGATTCCCATCGGCTTACCTTTTATAAATCACACCTCACCGATCCACTATGCAGATCATATGTTTTTTGTAGAATGACTTACCTTCACCATAATTTCACCCCTTGCCACTGGTACTTACCTTTAAATTTTTCTAAGTAAAACATTAGAATTGTACTTAGAGTGTAATTAATTTAATAGTGATAGTCAATCAGACTATCAGTAGTTCAAAATGTACTAATGTATGTGAATTGTTTATTTTCATACTTTCCTTTCTTATATTAGAATTTAATACTTGCAGTAAATACTAAAACTAATAGAATTATTTATTCTCTGAAACAGTTTATAATGCAATTTATAAAGACTTAACTTTTATTGTCCTTTTTTGTAGTATATTTTAATTTTAATCTTTGCAGGTTGGCAAAGAAAAAGATTTTCCTGGAGTGATCATCCAATCTGAAGCTCCCCTGTTGGTGACAAATCAAGTGAAACTGGTGGACCCGGAGAGCCTCAAGCCTACGGAGATTGAGTGGCGGTTCACAGAGGAGGGAGAAAAAGTATTGCCACAGAATATAATATAATAGTACTAAATGTTGAGGCAGGATCTTTTCACTATATATTCAGCGAAAAGGGAAGTACTTCCGCCGAGCTAGGTGTCTTTGCTCGGGGACCGCGGTCCAACTGTTTGATGTTCATTTCCAAGCCTATTTTAGAGCTATGGTCTACCAGAGAGCATATCATTTCTTCTAGCTGGGTGGGCGTTTCGGAAAAAAAGTACAATATCATCAGCAAACATTAGGTGACTTAAACGATGATCAGAAATTTGAATGCCTTTCTTTGTCCATTTTAGCTTTTTAAATACATTTTCCAGCACAGCGACGAATAATTTTGGTGACTAGGGGTCGCCTTGTCTAACCTCTCTTTCTATTTTGATCTCCCCACCTCTCTTTTCTAGTTTAACTTTACTAGCGCTTTTATATTTCTCAGGGTGCCTATATATTTTTCATTTATGTTAAGTGTTTTTAACGCATTCCATATAGAGTTATGGCTAATGCTGTCGAAAGCTTTACTGTAGTCAATAAAGGCAAGATACAGTGGTCTATTGAAATCTTTGTACTTTTCGATTGCTTGTTCCAGTGTATGTATGTGGTCGGTTCTGGAGAATCCTGACCGAAAGCCAGCTTGTTCTATTGGCTGACTGTTATCGATGTCAGTTGTTATTCTTTTTAATACAATTAATGCAAATAGTTTTTAAATGCTCTCTAATAGGCTGATTGGTCTATAGTTTCCTATAGAATTCCTATAGATAAGAATGACATCTGAAGTGCACCATTGCTTAGGCACAGTCTTTGTTTCCAGAACTTGGTTGAAGAGGTGTGCAAGGTGGCTGGCTAATACTAATGATCCTAGAATTAATAATAAGTAGATAAATAATATTAGAAAAAATACTAGAAAAAATCGACTCACCCGTAGCACCTCAGACGGGACTCGAACCCGCACCCTTGGGATTCCGGCCCAATGCACTGACCAATTATGCTACCGAGTCGCTAGTGGGAGCGGCGAAATTTTCTAGTACTTTTTACTTCTTTGCTGCAAGCCAGCGCAATTTCATCAATGTGAGGAAATACCCCCACATTCGAAAGAAACATCTTTCCAGATGTTTTGACAATCGATAAAGATGAAACAGCTATATAATTATTAAATTTAGATTTTTCGCATTTACAATGCCATTTTTATATTAAGATAGAAGTTAAAAAGTACTAGAAAATTTCGCCGCTCCCACTAGCGACTCGGTAGCATAATTGGTCAGTGCATTGGGCCGGAATCCCAAGGGTGCGGGTTCGAGTCCCGTCTGAGGTGCTACGGGTGAGTCGATTTTTTCTAGTATTTTTTCTAATATTATTTATCTTAATATAAAAATAGCATTGTAAATGCGAAAAATCTAAATTTAATAATTAATAATAAGTATCCCAAATCCCCACAAAAATCGTTAAGGAACTCTTTAACTCAATATAAAGTATACTATGTTTATATAAACTATGTGTGTGCCAAATGCTTTTGCGTGATTATGTAATCACACGATTGTTACAAATTTGAGATTTTAGCATTCACAATGCTATTTTTAAATAATAATACTAAATAATATAAGTACTAGAAAAAAATCGACTTGTCACGTCACCAGATCATTTTCTCAGGCAGGAATCGAACCCGCGACTCAGTAGCTTAATTGGAAAAGCATTGGACCGGACTTCCAAAGGTCGCGGGTTCGATTCCCGCCTGAGAAAAATGATCTGAATCGATTTTTTTCTAGTAGATTGTTAGCAAATGTTTTAAAATATTTTTTCGATTATCAAATATCCATTTTTGGACGAAGTCGCAGGCATAAGCTAATCTATATAATGTTTATTCCAGGTCCGTGTATCGAAAGCTAGCAGCAGAATAATTCCCATACCAAAGACTGCAGAAGAAACTATAGATTTCAAGAGCAAAGAACTGTACCTGGAGAATGCAGAGAAAGACACGTCAGCAGATGTGGCTACGAAGGTGAGCTTTAATGTATTTGCTACTAGCTTCCGCCCGCGACTTCCTCCGCGTAGACATTCCTATGGAAAATAAAAAAAAAGTATCGCTATCTTTAACCCAAACTTTAAACTATCTGTGTGCCAAATTTCATCCAAAGCCGTTCAGCTGTTTTTGCGTGATTGAGTAACAAAAATCCAATCAAAATCACAATTTTCCACATTTATAATATTAAGTATGATTACTAGCTTCTACTAAAAGCATCAAAGAACTTTGGTATGTACAGACAGCAAAAAAGTCCCTAGTAATTTAGTACTTTACTTTTAAGTATTATTATTTCATTGACAAATGTTTCAAACTATGAGATATCTGTGAAAAAAGTTGCTATGATAAAGTAAAGAAGTGTTCAAGTGACTTTCCTTACTGATTGTACAAGAATAGAAGTGGTCCTATGACATAACCCTGTAGGACACGATGTCGATTCAGTAAAAAAAATATTTGTGTTAAGTACAAAACATAGAACGTCAATTTTTTAAGTAAAATGTTCAGTTTTAAAATGAAAAACCGTAGTTTAACAACATCAAACTTTTAGTTAAATAAAATAAATGCAAAAGTGATTTTATGAACACAACAACTGTTTTTTGTGTTGTTTAAGATAACAGTTTATAAATATTAAATTAAATTAAATATTAGACAACATCACATACATTGCTCTGATTCCAAAGTAGCTAAACCACTTGTGTTATGGATTTGAGACAACGGTGGAACTACACCCAGACCTGAGCCAATATAGAAAAGTTTGTTTTCTAAATTGACCCAGCCGGGGATCGAACCCGGGACCTCAGATGGCGACACCTTGAAAATCGTCGTACAAACCACTCGACCACAGGGGTCGTCTAATAAAACCGAATGTCTGAAATTATCTGTCAAGTAAAATAACTGGAACTCCACAAGAACCTATTAATATCAAGAGATAATTTATTTTTTTCCAGGTAACATTTGCCCCTAAATTGCGCACTTTCGAAATGGACATCATGGAAGACATGGGCATCCAAGAAGACAGAATTCCAGCCAAATCATGGTGGTATTAAATAATAAAAATAATAATAAAACTATGCGATTCTGTTCAAATACAACAACTGAAATGTATAAAAAAAATTTTTATTTTAGTGAATGTAGATTGTGTTGATTGAAGATTTTACTGCAAGTGGTTTTCTTTAAATAAAAGTATTGATAAGATTTCATTTTTTCATTAATAAACATGATATGGCGTTTGCAGTACATTTGCTATTTTATAAAACATTGACAAAGGTTATATATAGAAAAAATCAAGCACGCTAAGATCACTTAGCCCTTTTATTGACAACAAGGGTATTATGCGAGTTCGAGGTAGAATTGAAAAGTCACCAGCTTAGAACAGAACCCTTTATGGTTTTATTAACTTGCCATTTCGTTCGGGTTCACACACAAGTAGTTCTGATACCTCAAATTATCTTCGGTATTGTACATTACCGTACCGTGAATTACCGTCATGAATTTACTAATTTCTCCGACGTGTGTCGGTTAGAATTAAAAAAATATGTTAAATTCCGCGTATTTTTGTAAGTAAATCCAATTTCTTTCTATTCTAACTGACAAGCTGAGTAAATTCGACAGCACAGTCGGCAAATTGACTATAACAGCATTCGAACAATATCAAATTCAAATTAAATCAGATTGAATTTGTCAGAAAAATACCATTTAGAACTAAGCTCTTTTGTATGAAAAGTCGTATGGTGGCCCTATTTTCTTTTGAGCAGTATATAATTATAATAATGCATTTTATTTTAATCAGTAAGTACAAAAAAATACAAAAAATCTTTATTTGTTCTCTTACATAGAATAATGCACAGATTTATAAAGGAAAGTTTTAAAATAAGTGGCTGACAACATTCAATTATCTACGTAAGAGACTGGTTTCTGCGCTAGGAGACCTGTATGACAGATAACCAGCCTCTCCAACTCTGAACCGGGAGTATACTATCAAAAACTTACATGCATTTTTTTTTATTTAAATACTTACATTTATTATGAGAGGATATTTTATTTTTAGGTTTATTTTGCGTGTTGTGTGTGTATTTGTAGTGTATGTCTGTGTGTGTATGTGTGTGTGTGTGTGTGTGGATGTGTGTATTGTGTGTGTATTTATGTAAACACTTTCTTGGATAGTTACTAGGTTCTTTAAGATGGAACCATTAACAGTTTTTCAGTGTCCTCATAGCTAAGACTTTTTAGGAAAGTAGTAGTAGTTATTTTACATTTAAATTTCGTAAGCGGATAAATAGTGATCTTTTCGTTAATTTTATTATAGAGAAATATTCCAAGAGAAGCAAAAAAGCTACCAGAGAATTTTGTGGACCACGAGTTTTTAGATATGCAGACTATGTGTTTCCGCCTCTTTGACGAGTTCAGTAAGGGGTCAAATTCAATTTGGGAATGTTGTTTTAATACAAGGTGTTACAAAACTACCCCTAATGCCGAATATGGTATATAGGGACCATCAAACTGAACAACTTTTACTATGGGACCAACTCTGAAATCGCGATAAATAATCAGCTGTTTCATACAAAAATTTAAATCGAAAATATCAAAATGTATGAAACAGCTGATTTTATTTTCGCGATTTCAGAGTCGGTCCCATAGTAAAAGTTGTTCAGTTTGATGGTCCCTATATACCATATTCAGCATTAGAGGTATTTTTGTAACACCTTGTATAGTGTTTAGAATGAAGAGTTGTCTTACAGAAGTACCCACGTAAATAAATAAACAGTAGATTAGGGTCGTCGGTTGTCGATAGTTCTAATTGGAGTAACATGCATTAACTTGAACAGATTACACGATTGAAATATTATTATGTAGATTACTAAATAGGTACTTAACTTGGTTGTAGATAAAATTGTTATTATTGCTAGAGAGATAAAGCACCGTTGGGGGCTGTATGACGTATTACTGTACAATAACATGTTTTTGCATTCATTTCGATAGTCATTTCCTAATACGGGGTGGAAAAAAAGACGGTAGGAAGGGAAATAAGTACCTCAAATACAAGGTGTTACAAAAATACCCCTAATGCCGAATATGGTAGATAAGGACCATCAAACTGAACAACTTTTACTATGGGACCAACACTGAAATCGCGAAAAGAAAATCAGCTGTTTCATACAAAAATTAATTACGAAAATATCAAAATGTATGAACCAGCTGATTTTTTTAAAGTCGGGTGGGGCTTTATGATTTAAAAAATCAAATTAAGAAAGAGAAACCACTACAAATGTTTATATAAATTAAAAAAGGAAAATATCTTTCAGCCCCACCCGACTTCAAAAGACGTTTTTTTAATATCAGATATGCGTAGGTACTTGAATAGTGGTAATTATGCAGATTTGAATATTATTTCTTGCTTTTTAGAGCTGTTGCTTTTTGAAGCTGTTTTTTTATAACAATTTTTTTAAGGTTTTTTGAAGGAGGTTTTTCTTTTTTTGAAGTCGCTTAATTAAAACTGCATTTGTATTTTTTTACAAATTGCTTGTCTTAGCCGGGAATCGAACGGGCTAAAATGCGAAAAAAATACATCCTGTAAGCTTAGTTCTATGACACCAATCGATAGGTTCAATAATAAGGATCAACTTCTTCTAAATAACATAGTTTCTTAAATTATATGCAGACCCAAGAAAGATATAAAATAATAGTTTAGATTAGGGGTGACGACTGGGATGAAAAGATCCCAGTTGTCACCCCGGGTGACAGTGTTAGAGGGGACTCCCGGGAATAACGGCTGAAACAAGCAATTCTCAAAAAAAAATTAAATGTAGTTTCGCTTATTTTAAAAATAAAGGAATGTTTTTTTTCAATAAAAAATCCTATCGTCAATATTTCGGGTACTTTTCCTGCAATTATTTTTTTTAACCCTGTATTGTATATTGAAGATCCAATATGTATATCGCGGGCCAAAACATCGCAGACCCAATGGCGATGGTCCTACGTGAAAGCGTAACAAAGAAATAAATATAAATAAATAAATATAAATATTTGACAACATCACATACATTGCTCCGATTCCAAATTAAGTAGCTAAAGCACTTGTGTTATGGAAATCAGAGACAACGGTGGTATCACAAACACCCAGACCTGAGCCAATATGGAAAAGTTAGTTTTCTAAATTGACCCAACCGGGGATCGAATCCGGGACCTCAGAGAAGGCGACACCTTGAAAACCGGTGTACAAAGCCACTCGACCACGGAGGTCGCACACCTTCACATTAAGGAGATTCAGATCGCTATACACACCCAACTGATCTGATCAGCATTCTAAAAGGTACCTATAAGGAGCATAGTTTTCAGTTTCAGGATTTCCATACATTTTTATGCTAGTGTCGCGGTTTTTTTAAACAATGTCCTTATATCTCTTAGAATGCTGATCAGATCAACTGGGTGTGTATAGCGATCTGAATCTTCTCCATTCACTCCCTGGATGACCAACATCAGATCACAGCTAGGTCAATCCCTGGCGGAGAACCAAGGAGTCAAAGTTACCTCGTTTGTATGAAAATTTACTTATATTATATATTATTATGTAAGTTTTCATTTATTATACTGTATGTATTTTTATTGCATATTAAATGTACCGCATTCGTGTCTTTCTGTTCCACAAGGGTTGACTGGGAGAGAATGCTTTTAGCATTAATTCCGCCTCTTGTACAATAAAGATATTAAATAAATAAATAAGTAAATAAAAATAAAATAAACTATCTGTGTTCCAAATTTCATCAAAATCCGTTCAGCCGTTTTTGCGTGATTGAGTAGATACATACTTAACAAACATTAAAAATCTAAATAAATAAGTATCTAACCATCCTTTTCTCATTTATAATATTACTTAGTAGAATGTTACTAGGATAGTAGGATGTGATAGTCATAGTCATAGTCATAGTCATAATATTTATTGCAACATGTTGGTTATTACAGATGGTAAATACATAAAAAATGACCCATAAACACCCTGTAAGGGTATGGCAATTTTTAAATTTTATAAGTATAAGATCTAAAAACATAAAACAAAACATTTTAAGTAACATCAAAAAATTATTTGATGGTATAATAACATTTTTGTATCAGATATTCCTTCAGTTTTGAGCAAAAGATTTTTTCTGTTTGGATTTCCTGGAATTCTTTCGGTATTTTAATAAATATTTTAATTGACATATGGTAAGTCCCTGAGCTCACCATATGTAGTTTTGTAAGGGGTAAAGCCAGTCTATTTTTGTACCTTAAGTTACGTGGGTGTCGATAAAAATCTTTTGCTTGTGAATACAAATGAATGTTTTGTTTGACAAATTTACATATTTCAAATATATATAATGAGACAAGTGTGAGTACTCTAAGTCTAACAAAATGATTATTATAATTGCATAATAAATAAAGATAAGTAATAATAGTGACCTATCCACTAGCATTATTATAACATGTAAACAATACCGAATACTTTATCGAAATCAGTCACTGACAACGTGAAATTTTTATCGTCATATTGCATTTCCTTAGATATCTTTCTATAAAAATAAAACCGTTAAATTAAACCTTATTTCTATACGAAATAAAGTTAGATTTGAATCACTTAATGGATTAAGTGCGAATTCAATGCAGTTGATAAGAAAAAAATAAATTAATGTGTTATTATCTTAGAACATTTAGAACTTAATGAAGATAATTAAGAAATTAATGCTCTATGGTTATTATGAAGTTACATCTGCCCCCATATGCGGCGGTATCAGCTAAAAACATTGAAGTTCATGTTAACTGTGTTTTGACAGATGTATGTGATACATTGCTATTTTTCTTTGTTAAGTTGTTATTTGTGCCAAGACGAAGTAGCAATGTATCACATACATCTGTCAAAACACAGTTAACATGAACTTCAATGTTTTTAGCTGATAGAGCCCCTGAAGCTGGGGGCTTCGCACGGGTGGCGCCCTCTACTAGTTATATTGCGATTTAAAAGAGAAAAAAATATACTTCCGTCTTTGCGTACATTTTTTTTAATTTTTTTTTATACAAACCTTGTTCTGATAATAACAAACAACAAAAAGAGAATTATCTAATTTGGTGCTATCGTTCTGAAGTTATGCGCATACATACATTTCGGCGATTCCTTTTTATTTATAATGCATATTGTCACAGGATATATTATACTACATTGTGGAGATATTTATATTATAATATTACTAGCGACCACCCGCGACTTCGTCTGCGTGGAAAGATTTTTTGCTATCCCTCGGTAACAATTAGTTTTTTCGGGATGAAAGGTACCCCATGTCCTTCTCTGTACCCCTGACAACGAGTATGCAAAATTTGACAACGTGAAGGCGTAACAAACAAACAAACGGACTTTCGCATTTAAAATATTAGTAAGGATTAGGTACTAAATAATAATAATTATAGTACTTTACAACGTGTTACAAAAATACCCCTAATGCCCAATATGGTATATAGGGACCATCAAACTGAACAACTTTTACTATGGGACCAACTCTGAAATCGCGAAAAAAAAATCAGCTGTTCCATACAAAAATTGAAATCGAAAATATCAAAATGTATGAAACAGCTGATTTTTTTTCGTGATTTCAGAGTTGGTCCCAGAGTAAAGTTGTTCAGTTTTATGGTCCCTATCTACCATATTCGGCATTAGGGGTATTTTTGTAACATGTTGTATAATTTCTATGATAAAGTCTATGGCCCTCAGCAGTTTGTGGCTGAAAACATAAGCCAATTCACTTAGGCAAATTATTTAGTAATACTAGAAATAAAAAGTTACCTAAGAACTACAGTATTTTTAGGATGACTCGAAAACCACTGAAGCGATTTAAAATTTTCAAAAAATGGGACCAACTTGGGTACAAACCTGATAAAGTGGCGTTTGAATCATGTCAATCGGCTCAGCCGTTCTCGAGTAATCGGTGTACATAAAAAAAAACAAATGAAGTCGGTTAATAAAAGTCAATTAATTGTGCATGCAATGCAAGCAAAGTCAATTTGTTCGCGATTTGAAGTCGGCACTCGCAACACAAATTACGTATACAACAAATTAAACTCAGCACTAGATATTTACCCAAAAACACTATATCAATGCAAACGAACAGTTACTGATTACATCATGAACATGAATTATATTGAGACTGAATCACTTTTTACCATTTTACGTTAACACACTTCGCTCGCTCAAACACATACACAGACATCCATACACACACACACACACACACACACACACACACACACACACACACACACACACACTCAAAACATACTCGATATTTTTTATAATTTTTATTTCTTGTTATCTTTCCCCAATTTCAGCTATTTCCACAACACACATACCCTCACGCACACTTACCGTACCGTATAGTACCACAACCTAACGCCGTCTATCACCACGGGTGATGAGGCCTGGAGTCCCGAAATACAGGATTGTCCTTGTTTAGGCTCCAGTCCATCAACTGTTTTTACTGTTACCTAGAATTTTTGATTTGTATACTTAGAAAATCATGTAACTTTGGTGGAAAATAAATTATTATTATTATTATTATTTATTATTAAATTGACTTTGCTCTCTACAATCTCTAGTATAACAAATAACTATTAAAATACAGGGCCACTTTGACGTCACTAGAAATATCACTTGCCAAAAATCGTTTGGCTTTTATCAGGTACTTACCTAAGTAGCTAAGTCGCAAAAATAATCAAATCTCATTTTATCAGGAACAGGTGACACGCGGTTGGTTCGTGATAGTTTTTACGAGTATAAATTAAATTAGTACTAATACTGATTCTAAAAAAGAAATTAGAAATTATAGATTTTCTATAAAAAAATATATTTTAAATATTTAAAAAATAAAAATAATATATGGAAATCAGATACGATCAATGGTGTATGAAATGGTGGTAAGTATAAACTCCCTAGACCAGTCAGTCACACAAGTCAGAGTGAATATAGAAAAGTTCGTTTTCTAAATTGACTTTGTCGAGTTACTCGACCACGCACGGAGGTCGTCTCTATAGAAGACTGTTTAGCTCAGGCATTCCCAAACTATTTTGGGCAAGAGACCCGTTTTCCAAAATTAACTGTTACCTACCTCAGAAATAAGGCACTTTAAAAATTAAGTGTAATTAATAATTATTCGTTAATGTTGACCCCTGGGTAACTGATTTCGTCCCCAAGGGGTCGATATCGACCACTTTGGGATCCCTGACAAAGTAAGTTGAACATTCCAATATCGAATCGCCAAAGAGAAAGACCAAGGAATTAGTATTTCATGTTATTAATTTGTATAATATATAAGATTAATTTATTAATATCTTAATTTTCAATATTGACATTATTTTTTAATTTATGCAGGTATTTAACTTAAAAAAATTTTTATCAACACTAATTCTATATTGAGTATTGCCATGCAGAGTTGAATATAATACAATACAAGGAAAAGTGATGATCACTCACTATACTACATAAATAATAATTCGTGTAATGAGTTATAACCTTCTCCTTCTTTTTTAGAAGTCGGTTAAAAAGTTAATTGACTTGACATCATCATCATTTTCAACAGCCGACAGCAAAACTGCGTTCAATACAATCACATTCACATATACATTTACATTGAATATAAATCATGAATAATGATGTGAATGTCATAGATTAATATTATATATAATAAAGTAGCCGGTGGGCTAGGGACAATTTTTTAAATTATAATCCCACGTTTGCACGTGGGATTAGGCATGGTCGTTGCAGAGACGAACCGTTCTAAAATACCGTTTTGAGTTCCGCGACGATAGAACCGTTTTACGTTTCGTCCAAAAGCAGTCTTCGTCGCGAAACCAGTCCTCGGATTGTTTGACGCGAATTTGTACTTAAAGTCAATGTCAATAGAGTCTAGAATGCAATGAGACCATTGCGTCGTCGTCGTCGCTCGTTCCGTTCGTTTTGGTCTTTGATATATTAAAATAATCTTTATTGTTACTAGAATACAGTCTAATATAGTGTAAGACAACTTAATTTTTCGAAGTTTCTTCTCGTTCGCAACGCGGTGGTCATTGCTGTGTATCTTACAGTCGTTGATATAGAATACAAGGTTGTTTATCAATAAAAATGGCAACGAGTCCTTCGCGTGGCGTGCGTGGGGACAGCTTATGTTTACATTTTTTTTGTTTTTTAGCTTACTTATGACCTTAGTCAATATGTAAATATTACCAAAAAAATACAAATTAAGTATGTACATAAAATGAAATGAACTTTTAAATACGCCTGGAATAAAAAATAATACACGAAAAACATTAAGTCCGCAACCATTTCACTCGTCTTCGAGACGAAGTCGACGAGATTTCGATAATGAGTTTACGTTTCTCTCGTTCGACCGTCCTGCGTCGTCATCCGTTGCCCGTCCCCATACAATGAAACCAGTTGCGAACGAGGACCGTTTCGAGGACTGGTTTTCGTTCTAGAAAAAACGGTTGCGTTTCGTCGTCAGAAAATTCGACAACGACCCACACCTACGTGGGATGTCAAAAATAGAGAAAGACTCATTTGAGTGTTCCTCTCCACGGAAATCTTTAGTAAAAGGCGAAAGATTTATACGTTTTGAAGGGAAACCAGAGTAACGAAGTTTAAGTTACCGAAGCTCATATACTTTTGTAAAACAAATTCGATACCGCGATTCACAACGCTACAGCGCCATCTGTCGGTGATCTACGAATGGTTGTAAATCACGACTGAATGAAATGTTCTTCACATTTTCACTGCGTGGAAGAGTTTTTCTATTACCTATAGGTACTTAATTTCGACTTTATTCGTAATAGGTTTTTCGTTTAAAGTAATCTTTATGTTTAGGTACTTACCGTAAAATGATACGACTGTCTATTACTTATTTTGTTTATTGTAAATTGGATGAGTTAAAAATTTACATTGTTAATTTTCTTCGAGCATTTTCTGATCTGTTTTGCGAAGTGAAGATAGCTCTTAGGTTATTATGTGACTATTATATTATTTATTTTAATTACTACTTAAATGAAATTGAATATTGTTTACAAGGTCACGGCCAATACAATGATTAAGATAACACTGATTCGCCGGCGTTGTGTGTTTTGTGGTATCATAATAGCGATAACCTTGAAAAGTTGTGAAAGTTACTTGTTTATGTGATAGAATATATTTTTTTTTTATATATATTTGACAACATCACATACATTGCTCCGATTCCAAAGTAAGTAGCTAAAGCACTTGTGTTATGGAAATCATAGACAACAGTGGTATCACAAATACTCAGACCTGAGCCAATATAGAAAAGTTCGTTTTCTAAATTGACCCAACCGGGGATCGAACCCGGGACCTCAGAGATGGCGACACCTTGAAAACCGGTATACAAACCACTCGACCACGGAGGTCGTCACAAATCAAAATATTCTATTTGCGCTCGCTCTTCTAGTCAGCTAAACAAAAGTCTAAAACGGTCACTATTTCTATTCAAGTCTGAATAAAGAATATTTGTTTTTTTTTAATTTTGATATTTAAAATTAACCTTGCTTTGATTTTTTTATAGCTAGCAACTAAGTTGCCTAGTGAAATGATAATAGTTGCAGATAAGCAAATTGACGATAGTTAGTTAACAACCTGATATAAAATCTGGCAGATAATTTCAAACTAATTATACACAAGATGGGTGCTAGCTATCTGTACCCATAGCAGGAATAGCTATTGAAAAAAATAACGCGCGTAAAAACATTCGATAAAGTAATTTTGTATTGGAAATTTGTACAGCGCCATCTATCGTCGAAAAGCGAAAGGAAATTTTTCATAGATAATTATTCTATCGAGTACTTTTACGCGCGTTTTTTTCTCGATAGATGTTCGTGCTAGGGGTACAGAAAGTTCCCCAAATTATATTTAATCTTCGAGATTGGTTGTAAACCAATTGGTTGGATTCTCTCTTCCTGGCCCTTAAGAATGGACTGGGATAGAATCATATTGTGAAAGTCTATTCTGTAAATTCTAAGAAATTACTTTAAAAACTTTGTAGGGAAACCCCTACAAAGTTTTTAAAATAATTTCTTCATCATCATTATCATCATCAGTCTATCATCATCCACTGCTGAACATAGGACTTTTATTTTTATTTTTAGGCCTAAATGATTTATTACTTAAAATAATTACTGAGACTTAAAAATGAAAAAACGAATGTTGAGTGCATTATTGCATAAAAAAATTAAGCATTAATGAAAGGGCAATGTATGCTATATTTTTCATGATTACAACCGGTAATCAAGAGAAATATAAATTTTGCATTGAATTTAAAGGCACTTTCATTAATGCTCCTTATTTTTTTTGCAATAAAGAACTTAAGAACGTTATTTTTCATATTCTTAATAATTGTCAGAAATTAGACAAAACACAACACAGCTGCCAAAACACATGTTTTGGCAGCTAACCCACGCATTGTTTTAACAAAGACAAAGTAACAAAAGAATGACGACTTTTGACGACCTCCGTGGTCGAGTGGCTTTGTACACCGGTTGTCAAGGTGTCGCCATCTCTGAAGTCCCATTTTCGATCCCCGGATGAGTCTATTCAGAAAATGAACTTTTCGATATTGGCTCAGGTCTGGGTGTTTGTGATGCCACCGTTGTCTCTTTGGAATCAGAGCAATGTATGTGATGTTGTTAAAAATAAAAAATATATAAAATGATATTTTATACAAAAGTAAGCGTTTATTTAATTTTAATATATGAAAATAGATTTTCAATTAGTAGGTACCTATCTCAAAAAATATTATAATCGGAATTTGTGACGTCACTAGTTTGCTTTCATAATAGAAAGCAAACTAGTGACGTCACAAATTCCGTAAATTTTTGTATGTAAAAAGTCATTAAAACTTTGTTTTTTATCTCCGTCGTTTTTGTAATATCAATACATTCTTTACTGTTAAGTGAATACACTTAATTTTTTTAAAAAAAGTTTTAGAGTAATAAAAAGTAAAAGTAATAAAAATACTGGAAAATTCCCTATTCTCTGTTTGTCTAAAATCTAATCATTAGAAGACTGTGTCATTCTCACATAATTTTGATTTGATGAAAAATATGGAAAAGCTTTAGTTAGTTTAGCTTTTAGATTAGTAAGTAGGTAGTCCGTGTAACTTTAGCTAGACCTGCCTTTCTATTGTCTAATTTCAAAATCTATCGCAATCGCTTTCAGGATGAAACACATTGATGCTTCTTTTTGGCACAAATAAAAACTTACCAAAGAAATGCAGCAATGTGTCGGATCCAACTGTCAAATGAAAGCGATTGCGATAGATTTTTAAATTAGACAATTAGCCCCCTGATCAGCTAGTTCATTATGATAAGGCTTTTCTGTTTTCATAATACGAATACACTTGATTAGGGCTGATTTTTCAATGCCTAGATAAAATTTATTCGATTGATCACGTGTTAATGAAAATTTTTGTCATTCGCTTGTCTGTCAAATGTTTTAATTGTCATTTATTTTATTTGGTTCATAATTTAACTGACTAATATCTGTTATCTGAGGATTGAAAAATCAGCACTAAGGGTATTTTTCTAATTCTACCGTACAGCATCCCAAAAAATATATTTTGTTTACCCGGTGACCAGCGATCTATTTTAGTTCGCTGCTTGTGACCATACTACCATACCCTTTACTATGATATGAGAGTTTTTGTCGTTATCGTATCGCGAGTATCCGAGTTTCGTGGTACCAGTCGTAATCAGCTGTGAAGGATGCATTTTTCTTTCTGCTATGCTCTATAGTTCTATACCTCTTTTTGTACGCACGCATTCTCGCGGCTGTCGGTGAGTGAGAAGGTCGTACCCAGTGCCCCAGGTTCAGTGCTGTTGTGGGGAAACAATGGAGTTCATGTTAGCATTGGTTGTGTGTTTGTGTTCTGGAGTATCAATGGCCATCGAGGTAAGTTACTTTTAAATTACGATACTTTACTTTCCAATAGTGAAAGAAAAAGAAATAAAAAGATATGATAAGGATATTTTTGTCGATCAATGGAAATTGTTGATGTCCACATGTTTAAAATATTGTGAAAACATTTCTTAAATGAATAATTATTAGTCTTTCGTTTAATGATTATCATAAAATAAATAAAAATAATAAATAAAAATAAGTAGGAATACTATTATTTTTAAAACTCGTGTAGTCTATTATTTTTAAAATACTTGCTCCGATCCCAAGTAAGTACTTGAAACAAATAGCTGAAAACAAATAGCTATCTAAGTAGATAGCTACAGCTATCTAAGTAGATAGCTATTTGTTTTGACATGAGAAAAAACTAAGGTGCCTAAATATAATTCCACATTCAACCAGCGATTTTTCTGTCGGTAAATATTTTTTCTATTTTCGACCGATTTTTATTCCGTATTCTACCAGCAATTTTTTTATTATTTTACCCTGGATGTAACGACCGGCAGTTCCCTTTTTCAAACAAAATTATGGAAAAGTCCACAAAACAGTTTCTATTATTATTAATTTCTATTCACGATGTATTTTCTTATTATTATTTAAATTATACCTTCAAATTGTCTGTTATTTTTTATTAAAGCTAACATTGCTTAAAAATATTTTCTGCGAGACGTCATTACTTCTCATTTTATTTTTAACTTGACGTGCAGTTTTGTAAATAATAACAACTGTTTTTAAAGACTTTTCCATTTAAAAACATGGAACTGTTTCACGATTTCATATTTCAACCTTGAAAATTCTTGAATAATAAACACCAGTGGCGAAGGGTAATATCTTTTTTAGACTTGTATGGACAAGTCTAAAAAAGTTAAAATGTTTGAGAACGTGCAAACAGCGCTCTTTCATATGATACCCCACATACCCTAGTAGCCCCACTTCGAATTTTTAAGAACCCCTTTCAGTCCCTGTTGCAGAAATATATATACCTATGTAATTATATATGTATATACAACGTGTAACAAAGAACCCCTATAGCCGAATATAGTAGATAGGGGCCATCAAACAGACCAACTTTAAATATGGGGCCAACTCTGAAATCGCGAAAAAAATTCGACTGTTTCATACAAAAATATCAAAATGTATGAAACAGCTGATTGTTTTTCGCAATTTCAGATTTGGTATCATAGTAAAAGTTGTTCAGTTTGATGGTCCCTATCCACCATATTCGGCTGTAGGGGTTTTTTTTGTAACACGTTGTAGATTTTTATTTCTTTCTTACTTACAAAATAGTTGGGCAAACGTCTTCTCAAACTATTCCAAATTTCAAGCTAGCATTAGTAGTTCCTGAGATATTCAGCTGTGACAGACAGACAGACTGAGTCGCACCACATATGGGTTCCTTTCTACCATTTTGGTACAGAACCCTAAAAAATCGTGGCCCAAACGCGAAATGTAAATTCATCTTCAAAAGTGCATTTTAAGAAATCCTTCTGAAAGGAAAGCAGTGGGGCTACCGCGTAAGTGTCGTCGACTTCGCCGTCGGCTTCATTTGACAGATGGATGTAATACATTGCTACTTTTCTTTGGTAGGTTTTTATTTGTGCCAAAAAGAAGTAGCAATGTATCTCATTCATCTGTCAAATGAAGCCGACGGCGAAGTCGACGACACTTGCGCGGTAGGGCCTCTGGTTGGTTATTTTTATTCAGGCAATGGAGATTAAATCTCAAATCGTGTTCCAAATTCAAAGGAATAAAGAATAAACGCACGTGGGGTCACCGACCGAACACGCGGGAAGTGCATGTTCGATGCGTGTTGTTGCGCTGTCTCTTTCTGAAATGAAAAAGATAAAATATCTTTGTTTGTATCCCTTCATTGACAATAGCTACGCCATGATTATGGCTACGACCGATAAGTCACGTATTATGTATATTTTTTGTATAAAACAAAAGTATGAAATCTTTGGAATGATAATTTCTAACAAAATTATAAAATACGGCCAAGAATCGAATATTTTTTAAATGATAACATTTGATTAATTTTTATATATTAAAAACTAAAGACTGCGAAAGTGAGCTTTCCATACAAATGTAATAGATATCAAAATGATTTGCAATTTGAGCATAATTATAACTCTTCTTGTGATGTTATTCGGATTAAGATTTTTTTTTTAAATTAATCATTTCAAATCAAATGTTATCATTTAACAAATATTCGAACAAAGTTCCACAACTCAAGTTATTTTGGGCTAAAAAAATAAACGTAACGAAATTGACAATCTTCTCATTTTTAGGGTTCCGTACCAAAATGGTAAAAAGGAACCCTTATGGTGCGACTTAGTCTGTCTGTCTGTCTGTCACAGCTGAGCTGGATATCTCGAGAACTACTAATGCTATCAACTTGAATTTGGAATAGTTATAGATGACGTTTGCTCAACTATTTTGCAATCATCATCATCATCATCATCAGCCTATCGCAGTCCACTGCTGGACATAGGCCTCTCCAAGTGCACGCCACTGAGATCTGTTTTCGGCTCTTCGCATCCAGCTCCTGCCAGCCGTCTTGCGCAAATCATCACTCCACCGTGTCTGAGGACGTCCTACACTACGTTTGCCGAGGCGTGGTCTCCACTCTAGAACTCGTTTACCCCAACGGTTATCGGTTCTACGGCTAATATGGCCAGCCCATTGCCACTTCAGCTTGCTAATCCGGTGTGCTATGTCGACGACTTTGGTTCTCTGACGGATCACCTCATTTCTGATGCGATCCCTAAGAGAGACACCGAGCATAGCCCTTTCCATAGCCCGCTGAGCAACTTTGAACTTGTGGACCAGCCGTGCCGTTAGTGTCCACGTTTCGGCTCCGTAAGTCATGACGGGTAGGACGCACTGATTGAAGACCTTCGTCTTTAGGCACTGTGGGATCGACGATGTTAGGATTCGACGTAGCTTTCCAAATGCAGCCCAACCCAACTGAATTCTCCTATTCACCTCGTCCTCAAAATTGTTTCTACCCAACTGCAATGTCTGCCCGAGGTATACATATTTGCGAACAACTTCGAGGACGGCGCCGTGTATAGCAATCGGTTCCGGTAGAACATGTTCGTTGAACATGACCTTGGTTTTGTCCAAGTTCATCCGAAGGCCGATGCGTAGAGAAGATTCAGCTAGGTCGTTCAGCATTTGTTGTAAGTCCTCCAGCGTCTCTGCCATGATGACGATATCGTCAGCAAATCGCAAGTGAGAGATGTGTTCGCCATTGATGTTGATGCCTCGTCCTTTCCAGTTCAGCGTCTTGAACATATCCTCCATTGCATTAGTGAACAATTTCGGGGAAATGACATCCCCTTGTCTCACTCCTCGATGCAATGGTATGGGCCTTGTTTGCTGATTCTGTACTTGGACGGACATGGTGGCAGCTTCGTAAAGACATCTCATCACTTGGATATATCGCCAGTCTACTTGGCAACGCTGTAGGGACTCCAGAACCGACCAGATTTCAACCGAGTCAAAGGCCTTCTCATAGTCCACAAATGCTAGACACAGGGGCTGATTATACTCTTCAGTCTTCTGTATAATCTGCCGCACTGTGTGGATGTGGTCTATGGTGCCGTATCCGCTCCGAAATCCAGCCTGTTCCGGTGGTTGGAACTCGTCGAATCTACGCGCAAGACGGTTCGTGATCACTCTTGAAAACAGTTTATAGACGTGGCTCAGGAGGGAGATAGGTCGATAGTTCTTCAGCAGGGTCTTATCTCCCTTTTTGAAGAACAGCACGACAACACTCCTACTCCACGCCTCTGGAGTTCTCCCTTCGAACAGGACAACGTTAAAGAGCTTCTGAAGCTCCCTCAGTACGGGTTTGCCTCCTGCTTTTAACAGCTCTGTCGTAACGCCGTCCTCGCCAGGGGCTTTTCCATTTTTTAGCTGCCTCAGAGCGATCTCGATTTCGCCACTGCTGACTTCTGGCAGGTCTTCAGTGAAATGGCGTGTTAATGGAGCTCTAGAATCCTCATTTCCGGGATCAGGTCGAGATGCATGCGATGCGTATAACCGGCCATAGAAATTCTCCACTTCCGAAAGGACTGCCGGTACCGAAGAAACGACTTCTCCACTTGCTGTGGTCAGCTTCGTCAAGTGGCTTCTTCCAAGAGATTGTACGAACACCTTTGACCCCCGATTCTGCTCTATTGCTGTCTCAATAGCAAGGGTATTGGAGCGACGGAGGTCACGTCGTACGTGCTTGGTGATCTCTTGGTTTAGAGCCCGCTTTGCGGACGAAGTGACGGGTGGGTTTTCACGTCGTTTCTTCATCAACCCTAAAGTCTCTTCGGAAAGCTTTGACTTCTTACCCTTACGCTGCATGTTACAAAATCTCGAGCCTTCCTCCCTGAGGACCCGAACCACATTTTCGAGGTTCTGGTTAACGTCTGTTGTAGTTTCCACGGCGGCAAATCGGTTCTCCAGATTTGACTGAAATGTTTCAGACCCGGCTATAGTTTGGAGCAGTGTTGGTCGGAGCCTGGCCTTCATCAGACGGACACGTTCAGCCTTGAAGTTGATATTCAGAGAGCCTCGGACAAGTCGGTGATCGCTACCGGTATTGAACCTGTTGATCACTGAGACGTCCCTGAATATGCGCTTCTTGTCCGTCATGATGAAGTCAATCTCATTTTTAGTCATAGTGTCGGGGCTTTGCCACGTCCACTTCCTTTGGGGCTTTTTCTTGAAAAAGGAGTTCATCAAGAAGAACCCCTCCCGTTCGAGGAAGTTGACAAGCATTTGCCCCCTATGATTCCTGCTTCCAAAACCATGGGATCCTACTGCCGATTCACCGCAATTCTGTACTCCCACTTTAGCGTTGAAGTCCCCCATGACAACGGTGTACTGGGTTTTTGTAGTGAAGTGGAGGGCCCTCGATATGTCATCGAACATATCCTCCACCTCATCGTCCGAATGTGTCGAGGTCGGAGCGTACACTTGCACCACCTTGAGGCTATACCTCTCGGTGAGCTTTACAATGAGGTACGCTACCCTGTTCGACACACTAGACATTTCCACAACGTTGTCAGATAGGGACTTATGGACCAGAAACCCAACGCCACCTTGGGACAATCGGTCTCCCTCTCGGAAGTACATTAGGTGGCCTGATTCGAGGGTTATGGTGTCCTCCCCCTCTCTTCGGACTTCACATAACCCTAATATGTGCCACCTAATCTTTCCGAGTTCCACTTCTAGTTGCGCCAGATGCGAATCAAGCCGCAGCGTGCGTCCGTTGTAGGTCGCAATGGTCAGTTGTTTTTGGTGGCCTACCGTAGCCCGGGGATTCTTCGCACCCCCTGTCCCGCCGTTACCATGGTCGCCACCGTGACCAGGAATAGCGGGACTGCCGGGAACTGGGGGCCGTGGCTTAGTTTTCCTATACATTTGGAGGATTATAGCCTACTGCTATCACGCTGGCCAGACGGGTTGATAGAGGGTTTGTTTCAAGTTTTCCTTCTCTCACACTGGTGTTTGGTGTATTTGCCTCACAGTCGGCTCCTACGACTTCCTGGGCATGTCAAGGAGTGGTGACACTTGTATTCTTAGGCCGTCACCACACGGCGACTATTTTGCAAGGGGTCTTAAAATTCGAAGTGAGGCTACTAGAGCATATGAGGTATCAAATGAAAGAGCGCTGCTAGCAAAAAAAAAAATACCGTCCCCCCTATCTCCGAAGTTTGCATAAACAAATCTGAAATTATTTCACGTGATAAAAGTTTATGTAAAGATTACAAGAAAAATAAAACGATGTCTCTAAATAGTAAACTTTTTCATAATGATGGTACGGAACCCTCGGTGCGAGAGTCCGACTCGCTCTTGACCATTTTTTCTTCTTTTCAGGAAACTTACAGAGCAGCCGTTGTGCGTGGATTGAAGTATCAAAGTAATTTGGAGATGCAAAATATGTACATACCTAGTATATTTGAAGCCGCAAAAGCGGTAAGAAAATGAAAATATAACATTAATTTTATATTAATGAATACAAGTTTCTGCCCGCGATTATTTCTGCGTGGATATTCGAAAAATCCTTAGGATAATTAATAATGTATTCGAGTGTCTTTCATTCAAATCCAAGATTGTATTATTAAAAAAAAACATACAAACTTCCACTATTATATTAAGATTACGATAATGATATATTATTAACAGAAAAATATAATAATAACAGTGATACTTTGGTAGAAAAACATGTTTATGAGTTCAGAGTTTCAGACTCAAGCGGTAAACTTATGTATAAAAATAGTAAATTTCCTTATTTTTTATTATGAAAATATTAGACACAGCTAGTACTTATAAATTATCGAGGGCTAAAACTGATTGACTGCTCTTTATTTATTACTAGTTGCCCGCCCCGGCTTCGCTCGGGTGGTGGGTGGTATTTATAAATTATATTGCGATTTAAAATGACGGAAAAGAGACAAACATTTTTTTTAATTTTCTTTTATACAAACCTTGTCCTGATAATAACAAACACAAAAGTCGGTTAAAAAGGAATTATCTAATTTAGTGCAGTCGTTCTGAAGTTATGCGCTTATATACAACATGGTACAAAAATACCCCTAATGCCGAATATGGTATATAGGGACCATCAAACTGATCAACTTTTACTATGGGACCAACTCTGAAATCGCGAAAAAAAAATCAGCTGTTTCATACAAAAATTAAAATCTAAAATATTATTCTGAAAATGTATTCTGAAACAGCTGTTTTTTTTCGCGATTTTAGAGTTGGTCCTATAGTAAAAGTTGTTCAGTTTGATGGTCCCTATATACCATATTCGGCATTAGGGGTATTGTTATAACATGTTGTATATTTCGGCGATTAATTTTTTTTATAGAGATTTTAAATTAGCATGATTTAAGAAAACTTATGGGCTTAAGGTTGATCCTTGTTGTACTCCAATTTCGAAACACAGTGTATTGGTTTTAGAATGTGGACATTTTAGTGCTGCCATCACCGCAGACCTCTTCAGAATCTACGCTCGAAAGCTGTTGCGGGATCGACAACTATGACGAGGTAATGATAAACCAATTTTTTAAATTTTATTTTCTAAACGCAATCTTTTATGATTTGCTTGATCAACTCATAACCAGAGATTAATTCTCCTCGGTGGAGCAGTGGTTCAGCGCAATATACACGATTCAAAAGCGTTTTTAACATTACTACATTTTCAACTTAACTTTACTAAGTACATATGTTGAATTTGAATTCGACTTTGACTTAAGTATCATTCCGTTTAATTATAGTAGTTTTGTTGTTGCTTTCTTGAAAATGTTTTAACGAATCAACAAAAGTGAATTCGCCATCTTTTGTGAGGTCTTTATCTTCCTCTCCATTTGGTAATGTTCATGTCTTTCATTCTACTAGCATTATGCTTTTAATAAAAAAAAAATTGTATAAAACATGTAACTTATTCCCACAGCTGGTAGGAACTCTATCAGAAGCCTCCAAAGCAGGAGGCTTGTACGTGGTCGCCCATCTGCTGGAGAAGACCAGCTGTCAAGGCAGGACAGAGTTGGTCAGAAGCAATCTTGTGTTCGACAGAGAGGGGAATGTGGTTTCTGTGTGAGTATCTAACAACTCTTAACTATAATACTAAATAACCAAGTCACTCCGGTCACTACGGTAGTGACTCGGTAGCTCAGCGGTCAGAACATTGGCCCGGATATCCAAAGGTCGCGGGTTCGATTCCCGTCCGAGAACATGATCTGGTGCGAGTCGTATTTTTTCGAGTATATTATTTAGTATTATATAAAAATAGCATTGTGCATGCTAAAATCTCAAAATTTTAAACTCTCAACTAATTTGGTCAACAATTCTTTACTATAACTGTCAATAGCGTTATGTTTACGAGATGGTCAGGAGCAATCTTGTGTTCGACAGAGAAAGCAATGTTGTACCTATCTCTGTGAGTGTATCTAACAAATCTTTTACTCATTTGGTCAACAATTCTTTACTACAACTGTGAATAGCGTTATGTTTACGAGATGGTCAGGAGCAATCTTGTATTCGACAGAGAGGGCAATGTTGTACCTATCTGTGTGAATATCTAACAAATCTTTAACTAATTTGGTCAACAAATTCTTTACTTTTACTGTCAATAGCGTTATGTTTACGAGATGGTCAGGAGCAATCTTGTATTCGACAGAGAGGGCAATGTTGTACCTATCTGTGTGAATATCTAACAAATCTTTAACTAATTTGGTCAACAAATTCTTTACTTTAACTGTTAATAGCGTTATGTTTACGAGATGGTCAGGAGCAATCTTGTGTTCGACAGAGAGGGCAATGTTGTACCTGGCTGTGTGAGTGTATATCACAAATCTTTAACTCATTTGGTCAACAAATTCCTTACTTTTACTGTCAATAGCGTTATGTTTACAAGATGAGAGGGCAATGTATCGTATCTGTGTGAGTATCTAAAACTCATTTGATCAACAAATCTTTTCTAAAACTGTTAATAGCGTTAACTTTTATTTGCGAATTTTGTATGAAGACGAATATGTCAGTGATTCTCAAGCTGTGACTGCTTCGCCCCCAATGCTCTAATAATATTTTTTAACACATAACGAAGAAACATATAACATTCCAGTCATTAAAATAAATAAATAAAATCAATATTATCAACATGTAAGTATTTTTTTTACAACAGATACAGAAAACCTATAAACAGCATAGCTAACTGTACTACTGCGACGAATATCGGTACTTTCACCACCGACTTCGGGGTAACCTTCGGGGTTCTCATGGAGGAAGACTTGGTTCTCCAGAAGCTGGAAGGTCTCCAAAATGTGAAGAACTTCGTGCTAACTGGCACTTCATCGACGGATATAACATTTTTAAGTGGTGAGTGTCTTAAATTGTAAGATTTTTTTTGTGTGAAAACTTATTGCCAAAAATTGCGCGGTTAAAAGGTATACAACGTGTTACAAAATAACCCCTAATGCCGAATATGGTATATAGGGACCATCCAACTGAATGGCTTTTAATATGGGACCAACTCGGAAATAGCGAAAAAAAATCAGCTGTTTTATACATTTTCATATTTTCGTAATTAATTTTTGTATGGAACAGCTGTTTATTTTCGCGATTTCAAAGATGGTCCCATAGTAAAGTTGTTCAGTTTGATGGTCCCTATCTACCAGAGTCGGCATTAGGGGTATTTTTGTAACACGTTGTATACAATTATGTATTCCCTGAACATGGTTTTTTTTATGAAAATCAACATTTTTATATTTTTTCTCATATTTTCATTGTAACAGAAGGATTTTGATTATTTTTTTGCTTTTACCAATACACCACATATCTATTTTTAGCTATAAAGTTGAGCTAGAAGCTATAATTATGACTGCTAGGTATTTATTCTGTGGTATAAGTATAATGTGCTTTAGGTCAAATGATGCAAGATTTAATTTCCTAAACAATATCGTTTGGTTTAAACTAATGTGTCATAATAACAACATTATCACTAAATGACATACTTAGTTATCAAAACATAATAAAGCTATAATTAATATTTTGAGGAGCTCGGTGGTGTAGTGGTTCAGCGCCTGGCCCAGCGATTGCGAACGTTAAAAGCAACTTTCGAAAGGGTCGGTAATGGGATGGGTGACCAAAAATTTATCATCTCGAGCTCCTCCGTGCTTCGGAAGGCACGTTAAGGGTGCATTTGTAGTCGTTAACACCCATCAATCCGCATTGGGCCTGCGTGGTGGTTATACACCCATTTAGGAAGACTTTTGCCCCAGCAGTGGGGACATTAAGACGCCGGCGAACAGTGAGCTTCCCATACAAACGTAATACCAAAATGATTTGCAATTTGAGCATAATTAAGTAATCCTGTGATGTTATTCGCATTAAGACAGTATATGTCTAGGTTTATATTAAATAAAAATTCCAAAATACTAACCCAATTCAAAATAAATGCCAAATTTTTTTTATACAAAACTGTAAATCGCTTTAATTTTTATTTGGTTTAAGGCCTGTTTCACAATCAAAAAGTAAGTTCTGAGTAGCTTATTTGCTAGATGATTTAACAGTTGTGATATGAAAAATATGTCAAATCATGTGTCAAGTAAGTTACTCAGAACTTACTTTTTGATTATGATACAGGCCCTTACAATTTTGGATTTTTATTTAATAGAAACCTAGACAAATACTGTCCGAATAACATCACAAGAAGAGTTTCTGATGCTCAAATTGCAAATCATTTTGGTATTACGTTTGTATGGGATGCTCACTGTTCGCCGGGGCCTTAAAAATGGCTGATGTGGATATTAATTTTAGTTCCTTATTTACAGCTAACCAGTTCGCGGCATCTTGGGCGTTTGTGAACCAAGTAAACCTTGTATCTACAGCAGGAATCTTCGCTGGAAAAGAGGGAATAAAGACTGATGAATCCAATTTGGGAATCGCTGACTTGAACAAAGTGACCAAAAAGGGTGAGGCTTAAACACGAACCCCCTTAGTAATAAAGATTGTGCAGCAGATGTATAGTTACACAATGGTTACTTTCTGTCAAACTATTTAAGTTTGACACGAAAAAGAAAGGGACAAAACACTGTGTAACTATGCATCTGCTATACAATCTTTATAAGTAAGGGGGGAAATATAAAATCTCCTAGTAAGTTGTAAGTTAAAGAAATGACGTAATTTTTCGGCGTAATTAATACACCGTTAATTTTTAAGTATATCTAAAAATGAAATGGGGATTTCAGACCACGTGAATGAACAACTTCTACTTTGGGGCCAACCACGGAATCGCGAAAAATGATCAGCTGTTCCATACATTATAGTCGAGTCGATGTTGTACTTTTCTATAGAACAGCTGATTTTTTTTCGCGATTCCGTGGTTGTTAAAGTTACAGCTTTCTAGTACTTAGGACCTTTGAGCAAAGCTGAGGATGGACAGACAGACAGACGGATAAGGCGAAACTTTTGACGGTGCGCTTTGTAGGGAACTATCGTCCTAGGTTGTTATTATTATAAGGAGTCCGGATAAAAATATCAAGATATATCTTAATTTCAAATCCGAAGGCTCTTTTAGCGACCTTTGGAATTACATCAAAAAGTGTTTTTTTTACCCTAGCTTAGAAAAAAAAACTCGAACCTATGAAAAAAACATTACATACGCAAGTAACTTTATTTTCTTTCCAGATAATGCTTATATCTATGTTTAGTTGACCCTGGTGCTATATTTATATTTTGTTCATAATAAATATAATAATAAACTAACATGTTGATAAATGTCATGGAAATAACTTGTATAAGTTGCCTACTTAGGCCCTATTTAATGAACGTGACAATTTGTCACCTGTCATGGCAATTTTATAACCATTGCGTCAACCAATTTGAAAATAGTACAAACTACTCACAGCTACGCCCCGCAACGTAAACCAAATTGTCATGACAATTGACAAATTGTCACGATATTAAATAGGGCCTGTGTCTCAAGCTGAATTTAAAATATAGTTTAATTTAAGAACTTGCAATGAAGTAGTCAATGAACATAGTCAATTGATTTTTTATCAAACAATTTCCTCAATTAACGAACTTAGATAAATACGTTATTATCATGTTTGACATTGATATTAATTTGCGAAAAGAAGGATGCCCATTTCTAACCTGTCAAAATATTGATAGTGTATGGAGAAGTAATGTGGCTCATAAAATTGAATTTTTATGGTTATTTATAAATTGCTAACTAAAATAAAAATCGGTAATGTAGAAATTGACAAAATTAATAATATACTAGGTGTTACAAAAATATTCCTAATGCCGAATATGGTATATAGGGACCATCAAACTGAACAACTTTTACTATGGGACCAACTCTGAAATCGCAAAAACAAAATCAGCTGTTTCATACAAAAATTAAAATCGAAAATATCAAAATGTATATGTATAGTATATTTGCAATATTTACAACTAGAACATATTGATTTTTAGGTTTAGTATAACAACAACCTAGAACGATAGTTCCCTACAAAGCGCTCTGTCAAAAGTTGTTTCGATTTGTATCCTTCATACGTTACCTAATCGTACCTATAAGAACGAAATAGTTTCCCTACCTTTAGGGGATTAGTTACTATTTTATTGGATTTTAGTTAAGATTAGGTAACGTATGAAGGTTATAAATCTGAAAACTAAGCCATTTTAGCTCAGTATTTTTTGCCTCACTTTACATACAAGGACTCGGCTTCTAGGTGTTATTATTCCAAGCCATTAAGTAAGTAATTTTCTGATTACCAAATTAAAATTCAAATAGTATTCTACGGTCATAACAACTATTCAAATATAATTTTATTAACATTATACGTCCACTTTAAAAAAAGCTATTTAACCAAGTAGAGGTTTAGATAAAAAAGGCGTACGCAGTGAGAAAAACCGCCGGGCATGTATGAAAAGGTTGATGGATGTAAATGAAGCGAAAGAAGTGTGCAAGGATCGTGGCAGGTGGCGATCCATAGTCTCTGCCTACCCCCATGGGAAACAGGCGTGAGTATATGTATGTATGTATTTAACAGGTCAATACTTGTATGGAAACTGGTCATTGTTCTTTACTCATTAGTCATATCATAGTTTTGCTGAGATATCGCTGTGGCGTGATAGATATCATTTGTCAAATGCCATGATAAAAGTGATAATGTAGTTGTTGATCATCTAATCAATAAGTTAGATCAATTAATGAATAAAAAACGGTCAAGAGACAGACGGACTCGCGCACCGAGGGTTCCGTACCATCTGAAAAAGTTAGAGACATCGTTTTATTTTTTCCTGTAATCTATACATAAATTTCTATCACATAAAATAATTTCATAATTTTTTCTATGCAAACTTTGAAGATAATGTGCAAGCAGCGCGCTTTAATTTGATACAACCATAGCACACTTTGTTTTTTTAGTCCATGTTGCAAAAAAATAAAAGAATATATTCATTTCTCTCTTATTTGCAAACGTCACATAAAACTATTCCAAATTTCAAGTTGATAGAATTAGTAGTTCTTGGGATATCCAGCTGTGAGAGACAGACAGACAGCCTGAGTCGCAACATAAGGGTTCCTTTCTACGGTTTTGGTACGGAACCCTAATGTTACCTTCTGGAAATACTAGACTATGGGTCTTAAAAATTCCACGTAAAGTTTTGTTAATTTTATGTTATTATAATTACAATATGAAATAAAATTCACCGCGGCGGCGCCAATTTCGATCTGGGTACCCACTTAAGAGCGCGTAGTCTGCACACTAGCGCCGCAATTGGCAAAAAAACATAATGCTTAAATAAAGACGTAATTGTGAATTATCTAGTCATTTATTTTAATGCAGTTTTTTTGCTTAAAGTAAACGACAGGCTAGTAAATATTATTTTCAACCCCCGACGCAGCGCAAAGAGGAGTGTTATAAGTTTGAAGCCTATGTTTGTGTGTCTGTACGTATATTCGTAGTGCCTAAACGGATCATGTGATTTCAATGCATTTTTTTAAATTGAAAGCTAATCTAATCGAGATGTTTCTTAGCCATGTTTGATGGAAATCCATTTAGCCATTATGGAGATGGTCAACTGCCTGCCGAAACGGTAAAAGATGCAGAGGTGGTGCTTTGACTAAAATAATGTACACCTTGGACAAATTTAGTTGCAAGAAAAAAAAACATAATAGAAGATTTTTCAACGGTTTTTTTTCTTACAGCATCTCCAATTGTTCCTCCCGTGGTGACTTCCACCGACAGCCTCCCCTCTGAAGACTTGTCTTTATACATGATCAGGCCGGTCGATCTGACCGCCAGCAGTAAAGGGTATGGTGAAACCGTCTGCAATGGGGGACTCTGCTGCAATTTCTATATCAAGACTGAGAATGCTGGTAAGAGCTTTTTTGATATTGGTATAAATTTTACAATTTTGACATCAACTAGATTAAATTGTATGATGAAAAACAGAAATAAAGAAATAAGGATTTGAAGCTAATTAATAATTGCTCAATTATTATTTATTCTAGCAATTTATCTTACAATGACAATACAACATAGTATGTTTACAAAAGAGATTAAAATTTTACAAAAGATGATCTGTGCCTGAAAATTAGACTATAATTGTTATACGCTAGTGTGTTCAACATTTTTAAACAACAACATTTTTTAACATTTTTGTAAAATCAAGGTCTTTATAGTTGAATAGAGCATTTCACTTCACCTAACTCTAGGGTCAAAACACAAGCTTCAGTTATTTGTTGTTGCGCTAGGTACTAATAAATAAATAAATAATAAATGCTTGGACGATTCTACACAGCGCCATCTAGCCCCAAACTAAGCAAAGCTTGTAATATGGGTGCTAGACAACTGATATACTACTTATATACTTTTTAAAATATATACTTATTATTCATAGTAACACCCAGACCCGACACAGAAATTAAAACTCATGATTTGAATGACCATGATTTCACGATTATATTCTATGTACTTTATCACCCGTATTCACAACCCTTGTTACTATGCGAACGCACTGCGTTGAAATAGAGCTCTGTGATTAACTTGTTTGTTTTACGTATTACATGTGATTGGTTGGAGGGACGCTGTGCGTCCGTGGGCACTGTGTGTTTAGTTAAAGACTGATCTTAGACATTACTTAAGTTTATTATTTGTTTTATATCTAGCTAAACACGATGATGTGAGCTACGGTGTGGCTGTATTCAAAGGGACTCGAGAGTACGGAACTAGAAACATAGCAGCGAGCGCATGTTCCATACTCACTTGCGCTGGACTGTACAAGCGATCGTGTTCTTTTGGGTAAATATCATCATAAATATAATCCGCGCGCGATGAGAATGGGATGGAACCTTGTCAAAGTAAATCGAAAATTGACTAATTAGTTAATTTTAATTTAATTAATCAACTTGTTTACTTGTTATCTTACTTGAAGTTGTTGCAGCAAAAGTTTCCTCATCTTGGATGCGTGACACCGTGTTTTTGGATACCCCTGTGGCTAACGGCGTACCATGCGTGTCTCAGTTTGTGAAAAGAGAAATATATGTAGCTTACTCCCGCAAAAATATATGCAGGATGCACCGCCCGCCCGCCCGCAAAAAAATGCACATGCACACCACAAAAATATCAGTGCACAATACTTGCATTTAGCATGACAGCGACACACCTTGCACCGAATTCGGTGTTGGTTCACGCACGATCTAACTCCTGAGGATGCTCCGGGTTGGGGCGAAACACGTGTAGAGTAGTCTAATTGGTGAAGGTGCAAGGTGTGTCGCTGTCATGCTAAATGCAAGTATTGTGCACTGATATTTTTGTGGTGTGCATGTGCATTTTTTGCAGGCGGGCGGGCGGTGCATCCTGCATATATTTTTGCGGGAGTAAGCTACATATATTTCTCTTTTCACAATGGTTTGGGACTTCCGCCAAGTAATGCCTGATTCAATCAAATAAAGTGTCTCAGTTTGACAAGGTTCCATTCCATTCTCATCGCGTGTATTATACTGTGTAAATATTAAAGTTATTATTCAAAGCAATTATCTCAAAAGTCTTATGAGTAAATAATTTCATTTTTTTTAATACGTCCTTAACAATGCTGTAAGAAACAATATGAAACGCAAACAAGATGAACCATAACAACACATTGTTTCCGTGTTCGTCAGTGGTTCTTATACTGTCACCCTTAACCCCACTTAATCTACGTAATATAACCATAACAAGCAAGACATGTTTTTCAATGCATTATGTAAATATCTCAGCAGGTACTAACATTACCTATAAGTACATTGTGTTTTTCATAGGTATTTATTGTATTACATTTATACAAGCCTCCACCCTCGACTTCGTCTGCGTGAACAGTATACAAATAAAGCGACCAGTTTAAAATGACCTCCTTAGTGTATGAAAGCTGTTACTACTGAGAGTTCAAGCTGTTTTCCTGGTTCTACCCACCCGAATGAGATGAAACATGGCTTAGATTTTAACCTACCTATTGACATTTAGTAAAAGCAAAAAAGAGAGTAATGACAATTCGTAACTTTACGCAATAAAAAATAGGTACCTACTCTATGATGACCAGCCAGTTTCCAACATCCCCACCCCTAGTGGGACACTAACAACCATTGGAAGGTGGTGGTGGTTTGTCAGAAATCCTACTAATATTATAAATGTGAAAGTTTGTGGGTTTGAATGTTTGTTCCGCAATCACGCTTTGATGACTGAACGAAATAGGATGAAATTTGGGACACACATCCAACTTAACACAGATACTTTTTATCCCGGTTTTTTGTTCCCGTGGGATAATACAGGACAGTTGGCGACATTCTGGTGGTTAACAACAATGGGAACGAGAATGAATACGGGAACGGGAATGGGATTGTCATATCTCTTGATCCAATTGGTTCTGATTTTTATAAACTTCCCGCCGCGACGCGACTTCCTCGCGATGCAATGCGCTTGGTGCGGGCCCGCCTATTGATCTCGTAAAAACGGCTGATCGGATTTTGATGAAATTAAAATAGAATACTTTCTATCGTGTTCAAAGGTTCTCTATCGATTTTCTCCAATGTCCACGCGGACGAAGTCGCGGGCGGAAGCTAGTAAATATTATAAATAGATGATACCTACCTACTTAATTGGTGACGAATATAAATTTTGGTGATAGAAATAATTATCCTGGAGATATATAGAGGTCCCGGGTTCGATCCCTGGTTGGGTCAATTTACGAACTTTTCTATATTGGCTCAGGTCTGGGTGTTTGTAATACCACCGTTGTCTCTGATTTCCATAACACAAGTGTTTTATCTACTTACTTTGGAATTGGAGCAATGTATGTGATGTTTTCAAATATTTTATATTATTATTTATTTATTTTTAAATGTGTACCTAATAATTTGTTTTTATTTCAGATCTGAAAACAACCATACCAACGTTGAGTTCGAGAAGATCTCAATTACCGGTAACTTCAGTTTAGGCAACACCGAATACCCCATAGTCCTCACCACCGGTTCTCGTATTTCCTCAAAACAATTCAATTTCGATTCTTCAACAACGAACAATATCAAACAAGTCACACTAGAAGTTAAAAACGTTAAAAATCTGTTGAATTTCGGTATTTTTGCGAGAGACTACAGTAAAGATACTGAAAGAAAACAAATATTTATTGACATTGCTTCTGATACTCCAGGCTATATTATCAGCGGTGATATGAACGAATTCTTTGATTATGTTTGGATCAGATTGCGAATTGTGATTTTACTCGTTTCCATTTACGTTTTGGAAATGTTGTAAAATAATAAATATTTTGATGGTGTAGGCAAATTATCTGGGCAAATTTATTGGGAAATTGCATCGTTTTATTTGTAAATACGGCATTTTGAAAATTCACAGGGAAATCATTCATTTATTGTTTTGATTTAAGAATGTGTAGCTGCCATTGAAAAAAAACATAGAGCGTAAATAAAGACGAAATTTTGAATTATCTCTCTATAGTGCACTCTGAAGATGCTTTGAGGTACTTTTTATAGCTTAAACAATATTTTCTAGCCTGTCGTTTAGTTTAATTGAGTTTTTTTGCTAAAAGTGGCCAATTTTTTTTTCAATGGCAGCGCTAGTGTGCAAATTACGCGCTCTTAAGTAACATAAATTGAAAATAAGTCTATTTGTAAAATGATTGTAGATAAGTGTGCAATTTTATGATTTAAAATTGTAGTTGTTTGAAAACTTTATTGTTTTGTACTGAGGTAGCATGACTGATTCTGTAATAAGTATTTTAAGATATTACTATAGTTTTATACTGTGCGGTAGATAAGTATTTGATAAACCCAAAAATAGACGTAAGATGTTTGTTCAAGAATAAAGTTTATTATTGTGTTTAGTTGTACGTTTTTGAATGAATGTCGCTGTGACATTTCACTGGAAATTAAAGAGAAAACTATTATTATTATGCTTTTGATATGTCCTCTCTAATGCAAAGTATTTAGATTCAAGATCGTCTGGATACAATCATGTCTTAGGATGTATGTAGTAAGTTTACCATTAGTCATTCTTGGGTTGCCATATTTGAATATTGTGTTTTTTTATTATGTTTTTATTCATTAACATTACGTTTTCTGTTCAATCACTACAAAAATACAGCTGTGATACTAGTTATGTATGGTGAATTTGTAAAATAAATTATATGCTTGCGAGTTATTTGTATTTTTTTTTCATTTCTATAACAATGAAAACTAAGAATTAATTTATCCACATTAAACCCAATGATAAAATTCCTATAAAATTATACACTTCAAGTTGAAAAACCTCCCCCATACAAACGTAATACCAAAATGATTTGCAATGTGAGCATAATTGACTTCTCTTGTGATGTTATTCGGATTAAGACAGTATTTGTCTAGGCTTCTATTAAATAAAAAAAAATACTTAACCAAATAAAAAATAAAGTAAATTACAGTTTTGTATGAAAAAATTAATTAGCATTTATTTTGAATTGAGTTAGGTACACACAACGGGACCTCAGACTATACATGTTGACCTTGAGACCGCCTTTATGCCTTACGTAATAAAAGCTGTTTTCACAGTTTAACTGTATAACCTGACGTGCTGTCGTGTGTACCTACTTTTACCTACTAAATGAAGCTCTTGCTAGTTTTATAATAAAAACAATCAAACATGCTTAAGAATAATATATTTTCTTACTATGTACAGTAAACCGCTCTCTAAACTAATAAAAAAATTAAATTGTTAATGTCAATGGCAGAATAATTATGCTAATTCACAAATCGTCCACCATCGGCGTAATATCGCCATCTTGGCGCTAGTGTAGATGTAGACCTGTCATTTTGTTGTTTTCTATGTGTTTGCTATCAATGTTTGGATGATGGAAGCGAATTTTCGTAAATATATTTTTATTTCCAATACATTTTGGTTTTCTTCAATCTTTAATTCGTTTACTGTCCAACTTCCTACTTCTCGACGACCTCCGTGATCGAGTGGCTTTGTACACCGGTTTTCAAGGTGTCGCCATCTCTAAGGTCCCGGGTTCGATCCCCGATTGGGTCAGTTTAGAAAACGAACTTTTCTATATTGGCTCAGGTCTGGGTGTTTGTGATACCACCGTTGTCTCTGATTTCCATGACACAAGTGCTTTAGCTACTTACTTTGGAATCGGAGCAATGTATGTGATGTTGTCGAATATTTATATTTATTTATTTTAACTTCCATAATAATAATTATGATTATCAACCATTTTTAGACATAATTGAAAAATAACCGGGAACATAACCCATATGCACACGTATAAAAGGTTTCCATCTACAGCAGCGCCACCAAGTAGGATAAATCTGTCATCCTGCCATTAAAATGGCCGAATACTCAAAGGCTTCTTAGCTAAAATCTTTAGTTAAGGTCTCCTTAATTTTAAGGAAGTCAGTTTCATAGAGTTTTTGTCAAATCTGACAACTTTTCTGGATTTATGGTGGCCTTAACTTTTAGAATTGCAAAAGTGATTGAGTATTTGGCTGTAAGCTAATACACTAATGACGATTTGTCTTTCTGCTGTTGAGATACTTCAAATGGTCTTCGTCATCATCATAAAGTGTCTTCTCAATCCACCTCATAAAAGCTTCCACCTAAAAAAAATATAAAAAGAATGTATTTAACAGCGCTTAGTATGCACACTAGCGCCGCCATTGGAAAAAAAATATTGCGTAAATAAAGACGAAATTATTTGAAATTTTGAGATTTAAGCATTCACATTAAGTATTATATAAAGACGAAATTGTGAATTATTTCTCTGTAGTGCACTCCGAAGAAGCTTTGTGGTACTTTTTATCGCTTAATGGAGATTTTTTGCGAAAAGTGGCCACTTTTAGCAAAAACTCCATTAAACTAAACGACAGGCTAGAAAATATTGTCAATACGATGAAAAATACCACAAAGCTTTTTCGGAGTGCAATACAGAGAGATAATTCACAATTTCATATTTATTTAAAAACTATGTTTTTTTCCAATGGCAGCGCTAGTGTGCAGACTACGCGCTCTTAACTCCTGTCTAATATTCACTGATTGTTTCCATACAATGTTTTGTTTTGACCACAAGTGGATTTTTTATGGAGTTGGTCTCTTAGCTTTTTGCTGATTTTCTCAATTATTTTAACGCAACTAACTTAAGCATTCAGCTTAATGCAACTTTATGCAACTTAATGTTAGGTAATAATGTAATTTAATATTAGTTTAATTTTATGACATAAAAAAATGTCTTTTAAAACAACATACCTAATATAAAAATTACAACAAATCTCAAGAAAGAGGTTGTGAAAGGATCCGAATCCGATCCGCGAATAGTTGCCATATCATTTGAAAACGGTTTTATTTTATTCTGTTTGAAATAGCAGTCATAATCTGTGGTTATACATTAAACTGAAAATCATTTAACTGAATCTACTTAGCTTTGACAGGTATGGATAATTTGGATATTTTAATTACTATCCCCCTTACTAATAAAGATTGTATAGCAGATGTATAAGTTACAGTCTTTAGCACCTTTCTCTTTAATGTCAAACTTAAATAGTTTAACAGAGAGTCTTCTTCTTCTTCTTTTTTTGTTATGGCAATCTACTTTCCTCTTAGAAGTAATTTTTGCCAGTGCCAAGTGTTAAATAGTTCAGTGGTAGATATTGTTTAATTTTTCATTAGAATGCGGGTGCATCGCATTCCAATGCTGCTTAGAGCATTTGGCACCAAGTATATCAAGACAGTTTACTCGGTTAGTTCTTCCGAGGAAGCCACCACTTCAAAAAAAAGTCTCAGCTTCACACAACCAAGATCGGGCCTATTTCAATTATCCCACATATTGTTCAGTTGCGTAGACACTTGTACCATATAACTGCACCAATTTTAAGACACAATATCCACTATGAATCAATTTGAAAATAATTAAAATAGACACCAAACCGAACTCGACAAAATGGCGCCAAAACCCCGCACGATAGATGTAACCGGACCCTACGCCGAGTTATTACGTGAGTTCCCTGACGTAACGACTCCCTACAGAGAGTCACCACTGTGTAGCTTATACATCTGCTTTTACCGCCACTTTTGCGTATTTATTGATGATTATTATAAGTTACTAGGAGTGTGTCGTGGAAATGAGAAGACTCGCGCCGTTCATATGTCACGATTATATTTTCACTGCATACACACTGACTCGATTACAAAGTTACAATCGTTTATATAAGAAAGTATCTGTTAGTCAGACATCGAATTATTGAGGTCGTCTGTGCACCCGGCACATGCTATACAATCTTTATTAGACAAGGGGTAAGTTTTACGGTACAAAAACTAAATAATTTGACGACCTCCGTGGTCGAGTGGCTTTGTACACTGATTTTCAAGGTGTCGCCATCTCTGAGGTCCCAGGTTCGATCCCCGGCTGTGTCAATTTAGAAAACGAACTTTTCTATATTGGCTCAAGTCTGGTTGTTTGTGATACCACCGTTGTCTCTGATTTCCATAACACAAGTGCTTTAGCTACTTACTTTGGAATCAGGGCAATGTATGTGACGTTGTCAAATATTTATTTATTTAATAATTACCATGTTTTTCGAAATTGTATTAATTACCTTTGTATAAACGTCAGGTTTTCCTTTAGCACAAGGCACGCCCCAGGAAACAATCCCGACCTGCCGACCCTCCCTCACTAGCGGACCACCTGAATCTCCCTGAAATACCAAATGAATACTATACTAAAATACTGAAACATTGTCTTTAAAAGAAGTCACGGAATTGTTTTACAATAGTTTAAAAGTAATTTAACTTAAAGTTATTAATTTAAGTTAGTTACGAAGCGCTCATGGCGGAGCTTGACAGACTGATCGTACTTGATCACATTTATTAAGCAACGCTCGGTCCGGGCAGGTGTTGGATGGGTGACCGTTAACTGGCATTTCAACTGATTGTTGTCATCTGATAAAAATCTCATACGATATGAAGAAGAAGACTTAAAGTTATACTAGACGGGCCACTGAGTAAGTAATCACTACGTTGCTAATATTTTTGGCATTAATTTAAAGCGTAACTTAACCAATTTTGTGACAATACCCCGAAACGACATAAAGATAGGTCAGATTCGAAAACTGCTATTCACAAATACATTCGACTGGCATTCGATTCACTTTCCGACGGGAAAGCGCAATGCATTTACAAAATTTGGTAGCATAAGGTAGAAAATAAAATCTATATCGGAAGATTTTCCGATTCGATTCGGAAAGTTGATTTCCGACAATCGTTAATAACCCCGCCCCTAGCTGCTGTTACAGTTATTAAAATCCATTACAATTTCCGATTGAATTAGCTGCTGGTTTGTGGTCTAAGTTTAAGTTTTTGTAAAATTTGATTTGTTTAAAATCCGCGTTGTACCATATATCCCAAAAAACTGATTGAGAAACCATTTAAAATACAACTTACATGGCAAGCACCTTCACCAGCTTTCGTCAACGCACAGATCTGTGTCTCAAAAACTGCGTTAATATTCTGGTGGGCGTCTTTACATTCTTCGTACGTGATGGCTTTCAATTCCAATTGCATCAGGTCATTGGGCAATCGTCCCGGGTACTGGGAAATTAAGATTGTATTTGAAGGTTTATTTTCACGTACAATCACGTCTGTAAATATGTATACAGTTCAGAACTTTTTCACTCTAAAAGCTATTACTTTTTGAACTGAAGTCAATGACAAATAACAAATACAACAAAGTGGCAAAGTTCTAAACTGTATACTTATTTTTAGACGTGACTGTACCTGCCTATTCAACTTTGCGCCTTTGGATAAATATACAGCAAAGGCGCTAAAGTTTGATTTATCACTTTTAACTGTCAAAAGACAATGGATTTCGACAGTTGAGTGTCGACAAAACGCTATATAAACGCGATATTACAAGTATCGTATTTCGATGATCATGCTTGAGGGGCTGACTCATTAATTTATTACACGACTGCCCAAAAAACAAAGATGTGTTCAGGGTTTATGTATGTTTGTGGGTATGTGAGTTTTATTCCACCCACTATAACTTCTAAATGCCTTAACGGATTGTATGTATGGGGTATTGTTAGAATCCATACATCATCCCTAGTGACACTGGCTGTATTATTTTTGAATAAAAAGAACAATATTGTGACTGTACGAGACGCCACTTTCAAATGGGTATTTTTTCTTCTTAAATTATTACAATATGGACATCAAATGAAAGACCTTGATGTGATGAGTACATTCCAAAACTAGGTATATATATATATATAATTTGGCATTAAAATGTGATAAAAAAAATATATAAAATAAAAAAAAATTAAAACACGACTGCCCTTTCAGAAATGAACTAAAAAGTTAAATAACAAGTGCCATTGCAGTCGGAGAACCACTGTCTTTGATAAAAAATTGATCCACAAAATGGTCCCTCGACTGCAATGACATTTATTTACTTAAACCAATTTAAGCAGAGCGTATATTACCTAACTTAGAATTTACTGATTGCTCGCTAGCTTGAATTTCTTATGCACGCGAATTTTGGTAAACCACCTGACTAAAATTATGTGAGTTGTCTGGAATGATCTAAGAAGTTCATAATATTATCTTACCGAAGTAGTACCCCACCCAGTAAGCAGTAGGTCCTCTCCCTTCTCCACCGGCTCATCATTCAACTCAATAGCATCAACAGTGCTGCTGAATTCAATCTCTTTGTCGGTGAATAGGATGGCGATATCGTTGGTGATTAAGTCATCATCATAATTCTCATGGGCGACGATCTTGCGGATGGAGTAGGAGGTACCGCCTGCACGGAGCTGGTTGGTGCCTACGATCGCTTTGAAGAATTCTGGGCGTGCTCTGTAATTAGCCGAATGTTACTTTTATGGATTCAAAAAACACCGTCGAATAGTCTTAATGTTGTGGCAATTCTTTGGAAAAAAAAGTATCAACAGCAAAGTAGAATTTCATAAAAAGAAATAGCAAATCCCCATCAACAACGTTTGCTTTAAGAATCAAATAGGAATTCATTAAACAATATTTTTGAATTTACATACTTCCTTGTTGGTTAAATAATATGTTTCGATACTGATATTTTTTAATACAACAGTTGCAAAACCGTTTCCTATAAAGTTTTGTAGAATGTTCCCAAACTTTCGTCAAGTTGAAAACAAGCTTTTTGATTTTTGCGAATGTTTCGGTAAGGTTCTTATCTGAAGTAATTGTTGGCAACCAAGAGGAAGTCCTAAGACAATGGTAAAAGATGTATCTAAAGCTGAAGCATAGAGGGAGTGCAAAGTAACCAAGGATGTTGTTGCGGACAAAGCAAAGCCATGTTGGATACAATGCGTGGAAGAGAGATACTCATATATACTACTGTTACTAAATAATACTTATTCCAGAAAACACGACTCGTTGCCAGTTCCCCAATGAGGTGGGATCACGGGAGGCAGTCGTGGTGAGTCCCACATGCCCCCTCCCCGATCACCTGCGGGGAGGGAAGCGCGTAAATGCGTTTTTCCTCAGCATAAAAAAAAAGTTCCCCAATGAGGCGATTCTCACTCCAGTCACTGGCTGGATGGGACCACTGGAGGCGCTTGTGGAGGGAGCCGCAACGTTGCGGCCCACAACGTTGAATGTTGCTGTCCCCTCTTGCTCACCTGCGGAGGAGGAAAAAAGGTAGGAGATTATATCCTTACCTGTCAACACAGTGAGCAGCGGTCAGTATGACCCTAGGAGTGACCAGCGACGCTCCGCAGAAGTGCCACACGCCCCAGTACCTCAGAGACACCTGGTACGGTACGGAACCGTTGACAGCTTTTGTACCACCCACGATGCGCTCCCATTCGTCACGACCTTCCACTGAAGAGTACAGTTCTGATGATGCTGTGAACAGAATAGGCTATATCACCTTCGATCAAGAATACCGTATATGTCCGGTCAGAGTCTCAAAAATTGCCGTTTTTGAGACTCTGACTCGAGGTGCCCCTCGAAAATTATTTCGAGGCATTAGCCCCACTGTCAAACTGGGTTGTTATTTAGTACAAAGTATTCTCTTCTTTGTTTTTTACTACTTATTTAAAGGTGAAGTTGGTAAGAATAGTAATTTGTACAGATTAAAATATTCATGTGGGGATTCGAATTTCCAAATTTTGAATCGCTTTTTGTTTGTCAGTCGGTGCCACATAGTTCGTAAAGCGTTATCTAGGCAAAGACTTATAATATGTGTTATCTAGGTAATAATGTTTGATCGGAGTATCACCTAATTACTGAGATGTCACTTAGTAAATGACGTTTCTTCTGTAATCGGTCACGCGAGCTTGTCTTGCGCCCGTTCTTCAAAATTTATTTCTGATTTAATGAACACAGTGTTTTTTTTGCTTAATTTTTTGGGAGCTCTGCATTTTAATTCAATTTTTCTTTTCCAAGTATCAGCCACCAAAATCATGTTTATGGAAATCTGCATAAAGGTACTACTATTATGACACGTATTCTGTGTAAAGGTCTTTAAAAGCAGTTAGTTAGTTAGACTATGGTTGCAGACATTTTGTAAGTTCTTTTTTCATTCTTTTTACAAAATTAAATAATAATTTTAAAATATATTACACAACATTAAATATGCCGAAATTGCTCTATTACAGAGTGTATGTATAATATATAGAACATAATTAATTGTTCTGTGATTACAATAAGTAGCTAAAGCACTTGTATTATGGAAAACTGATGGAAATAGAAAATTTGTACTTCGGAAGTAACGACTTACGAGATTCGGAAAATTGATGGAAACAGCAAAATATTGAAAAAAAAACATTGTAAATAAAATAATCCAAAACGATTGTCAGAAGTGGGATTCGAACCCACGCCCACAGAAGTGGACTGCGACCTGAACGCAGCGCCTTAGACCGCTCGGCCATCCTGACTTGCTTTACAGTGTTGAAATTAAGCGTCAGTATAGATGAATACAATGGGATATAAATAAGCTCTGACGTCATCAGTTCGACGAAGATTGACGTAGCAATTTTCAATGTGCTATTTTTATCTCTGCTAGTTTAAAAATAAACTATAAATGGATTGATTTGTTAGCAGAATCAGATAGCAACACTTCGTTTTTTTACTACTAATATAATTATAATAGTTTTATAAATAAAATCACTATTCAGAACAAAAGGTTTTTTTACTTTTCTTTTTAATGACATTGATCTTTTAAAAGTAATTGGATCTATATTATTATATTAGTCTACTATTAGCTAGATAATACTATAGTGAAACTGTTTCAATTCATTTATACGATAAATAAGTAATAAGAAGTGGTAAATGCCCATTTTATTAAAAACACTTTAGTTGTTTGACGTCATTTTTTTTAAAATTAAGTATTACAATACGGGTTTTAAATGAAAAACCTTGATAAGCACTTTCCACATACGGACTGTTTTACCCAAAAACGAATATAATAAAAAAAATAAAAAAAAGACAAGTGTCATTGCAGTCGGGGGACCTCTTAGATTAGCGGCGGTATCGGCTAAAAACATTGAAGTTCATGTTAACTGTGTTTTGACAGATATATGTGATACAATGCTACTTTTCTGTGGTAAGTTTTTATTTGTGCCAAAACGAAGTAGCAATGTATCACATACAAATGTCAAAACACAGTTAACATGAACTTCAATGTTTTTAGCCGATAGAGCTCTAGGTATGATTCGTCGGCTTATTGCAAAAAACTTAAAAGCACCAACGAATTCACTTGGAGGAGTTTCTCTAACGCAAAAACTCATTATCTTCTAACTTTTTAAAAGACGTTATGCCCAATGCATTAAGTCATTAACTACCATTTTAATACTTTTGGGTTTTCCGAAACTCACTAACTATTAGTGATTTTTGGCGATATGAAAAAATGTGTTAATTTTCCTTTCTGGTAAATGCAAAAAATCATTAAAAGAATAGAATGAATTTAAGCAAATGCTTAATTTAGATCACTTTCAGTAATATTTGGCTAAAACTATTTAAAATTTACAACAATTTTTTGCCAAAACTTAAATTATTAATTGAAGATTACTATACAATGTTTTTTTGGAAGAAATAATTAACTTTGTTTATTAACTTTTAACTAGCGGGCGCTACTTCATCAGCATGGACCGGAACCTTTGACCAGGATAAAAAGTATCGTAAGTTTTGATCCAGGTTATTAACTGTCTGTGTGCTAGTACAACCCTTCAACGCCCGGAAAATGAGACACAATAAATATTCCATTGTTATCCGGCCGCAGGCGTCCGCTCGGGCGTTGATGAATTAATTTGTTTTTTTTTCATACCTATGTATTTATCATAATTATGGCATGTTCAAGATTGAATAATTGTCATTATTTGATTTGGGCTTTTGATTTTTTCCATAACTTAAAATGATATTCTTTTAGAAACCAAGGTTTTACTTAGTTTTTATATCTCCGTAATTTAAAAAAATCATTAATCAGAAATTACTTTAGAATGTTTATGGCAAGAAGTCATTAACTTTGTTTTTTTTCTTTAAAAGAAGTTTGTGTTAAGAATTAAATTCTTGTTGATTTGAATTATAAAAATATAACACTTTTAAACTGCATTTAGGTTTTTTCATACATATTGTATTTACCATGATTATGGCACAGTCTGTACAACGTGTTACAAAAGTACCCCTAATGCCGAATATGGTAGATAGGGACCATCAAACTAAGCAACTTTTAGTATGGGACCAACTTTGAAATAGCGAAAACAAAAATCACCTGTTTCAAACAAAAATTAATTAGGAAAATATCAAAATGTATGAAATAGCTGATTTAATTTTCGCGATTTCTGTAGGTCCTGTAGTAAAAGTTGTTTAGTTTGATGGTCCCTATCTACCATATTCGGCATTAGGGGTACTTTTGTAACACGTTGTATAACCTCTGGCATGTTCAAGATTGTAAAAATTCATGAATTGATTTCTCATTATTTGATTTTGGTCATTTATTGAGTTCTTGCAATAAGTCGACGAATTATGATTCTACAAAACGGTACCCCGACTGCAATGACATTTGTTTTTTTAACTTTTTAGTCCGCTTTGGGGCATGGTAGTCGTGTTTTTTTTATTATTATTTTCTGTAGTTTTATGAAAATTAAAAATATTTTCTACTTATTAAATTTAATTCTACTCTTACCTGTTGGAAAAAATATCCCAACTAGCACAAAATAAAACGTCCGTAAAAAAAACATTGTTTTCCTTCTACAACTGTCAATATTAGAAAACTGCGCGAAAATTGTTTTTACCTCAATTTTTATACTATTTTTGTTTGTTATCTTATGCGCAATGACGTCATAGTTGCGTGTTAGAATCTGATCTAAATAGCTATGGTGATACCCGTATTGAGTGTGAATTATAGTAAAAAGTCATGTAATTTGTTAGAAGTGAAAGATTATTGACCTGTAGGTATTGAACTATTTATATTTCAATACAGTTGCGGGCAGACATGACGAAACTATACGGGTTCCTTGTTGACTTGACTACGGAACCCCAAAAAATGGATCAGTATTTCTATGAAAAATCTGTCGTTTAATTTATTACAAGCGTTTTCAGAACCTGTGAATACAAGGTGTTACAAAAGTACCCCTAATGCCGAAAATGGTAGATAGGGACCATCATACTGAACAACTTTTACTATGGGACCAACTCTGAAATCGCGAAAAAAAAATCAGCTGTTTCATACATTTTGATATTTTCGGAATTAATTTTTGTATGAAACAGCTGATTTTTTTTTCGCGATTTCAAAGTTGGTCCCATAGTAAAAGTTGTTCAGTTTGATGGTCCCTATCTACCATATTCGGCATTAGGGGTACTTTTGTAACACCTTGTATAATGAACCTAGTGGGAAGAATAAAAGGTAACCTGCAATAGTAGTTTATGATACAAGGTTGGTAAGGAGGTTTTTAAAACGAGTTCACGTTTTATAATCGTCACGAGTTTTAAAATACCTTAACAACCGTGTGCAATACTACGTTTTTCAATATTTTTGCAAGAAAATATTGTATGTACCTTCTGAACTAAAAAAAACCGTAAACAAAAACGCACGGTGGTGGCGTGCGGTAAAATCAACTTACCGCACGCTGTACTGTGATCAAAAATACACATTTTAGAGTAACTGTATTTAAAAGATTTTTTGCTTACAACTTTTCTTCGTAACATAACTTAGTTGATTCTAAAGTAAAAAAGTTGCTATAAAAAAAAAGCTTCAAAAAGCAACAGCTCTAAAAAGCAAGAAATAATATTCAAATCTGCATAATTACCACTATTCAAGTACCTACGCATATCTGATATAAAAAAAAAACGTCTTTTGAAGTCGGGTGGGGCTGAAAGATATTTTCCTTTTTTAATTTATATAAACATTTGTAGTGGTTTCTCTGTCGTAATTTGATTTTTTAAATCTTAAAGCCCCACCCGACTTCATAAGACGTTTTTTTTTATATCAGATATGCGTAGGTACTTGAATAGTGGTAATTATGCAGATTTGAATATTATTTCTTGCTTTTTAGAGCTGTTGCTTTTTGAAGCTTTTTTTTTATAGCAACTTTTTTAAAGTTTTTTGAAGGAGGTTTTTCTTTTTAATTTTTAAAAGCTTTTTTATTTTTCACTTTTTTGTGGTAGGTATGTACAAGTAAATGTAAGCAATGATATAAATATATTTGATTCATATTTTCAACACTTTTCAATGGTACTCGTATAATACCTACTCCGAATAACTCAATTTCCACTTTTCGCGCTGTTAATTTTAGCAAGGGTCAGTCATGGGGTGGGTGACCAAAGTGTATTATCTCGAGCTCCTCCGTGCTTCTGAAGACACGTTAAGCCGTTAGTCCCAGCTACATTTGCACTCATTAACACCCACCAATCCGCATTGGGCCCGCGCGGTGGGTTATGGTCCATCCTATTCATTAGCCCATAAGTAAGGCTTGTATTCCAGTCCCAACAGTGACACTAAACATGGCTGATGCGAAACCTTTCCATACCGTAGAGTAATCACTAATACACTATCCAATTTGATTTTGAAGAGTTCTCTTGAGTATCTTCGAAGTCCAAGGTCCAATGTACAAGAAATTTTAATGAAAACACCCTTAAAGTATCCTCTTTCTAACAAAACAAGAATTATCTCAATCGGTTTATAAACAAAGAAGTTATGTCTGAAGATCCGTTGAAACTCGTGCAAAAGTCACCTAAAAAATTACAGTATTTTCAGGATTACTCGAAAACCACTGAACCGATTTAAAATTTTCAAAAAATGGGACCACCTGGGGAACAAACCTGATAAAGTGGCGTTTGAATCATGTCAATCGGTTCAGCCGTTCTCGAGTAATAGGTGGACATACATTAAAAAAAAAAAAAAAAAAAACAAATAAACAGACGAACATAGAACCTCCTCCTTTTTTTGAAGTCGGTTAAAAAGAGGATGTCTTTCTTTTTCGCCACCTCGTAGATGTAGGTCGGATGCAATTAATAGGTGAAATAAATTCATGATACTTATCATTCCATTCCTGTTTAACTTATTACTTTCAAGTCATGTCCAAAGTTGTCGGTTTAGGCCATAAATGGTCCGTGCCGGCATTTCAAGCTCGTTTTATTTGCGACACTAACCGTATATTGTTTTACTGTCGATATCCGGCCATCTTGGCCATAGACAAGCCGCGATGGCGCCTGAAGTAGGATAAGGGTCCGGCTTAATATGAACAATAAAATGTCTAGTAAGTATTTCAATTTGTTTAAATGATTTTATTTCTAATGTGACAAAAATAAAATAAACTAGAGGCTTAGTGAGTTGTAGTCCTCGTTATCAGCCATTCTTTTCACACTTAATACTTAGGTACCTATCTGAAAAAAACTGATGCTTGCACTATTACAAAAATGGACGATAACAGACCTATCAACACCCAGCCCACACCGTTGGACCTAGAAAGCTGAAATTTTGTAAATAGATACTTTATACAGTGTGGGCATCCTCTAAGAAAGGATTTTTGGAAATTCTACCCTTTAGGGGTGAAATAGAATTTTTTGGAAATTCTAATCATATCGGCTTGAATGTTTGTAGGAATAGGTAATAGGAGTACTTCTAAAAACAAATAAGCAAACACATGTTTTGTGACTTTCCGAAAATCAACCCCTTAAGGAGCAAATGGGATAAAAAAAAGTCCAAAACCGATATGGATGTCTAAAGGCGATTGAAAATAAACGCACAGCCCAAACCACTGGACCTAGCGACTTGAAATTTTGCACCTAGATATTTTATATAGTGTAAACACCCACTTAGAAAGAACTTTTGGTATTTCCATCCGTAACGGGGTAAAATGGGGGTTCTAAGTTTGTTGGAGAAATAAAAATTGACATTTCGACCTGAAACTTCGTAGGAGTACTAAACACGTATTTTGTGATTTTCCGAGAATAAATCTGTTTTCACTTCTCACACACTAACCTACCTTTACACTTCCTTGACAATAATTAAGAATTTGTTTTTAAAAAATTATTGATGTTTAGCCCTTGTACTATTAAATCTGTCTCAGTTATTTGATAGAGAGCAAGGAATTGGATGTGGCGTACGTACTTATTTAAAACTTCAAATTTCATACTAGTCTATTATTTTTTTTAATACTTACTATTTTATTTTAAACTACAATCAGCTACCGAGTCTCTCGAGTAAGCTCGGTAGCTCAGCGGTCAGAGCATTGGACCGGATATCCAAAGGTCGCGGGTTCGATTCCCCTCCGAGAACATGATCTGGTGCGAGTCGTATTTTTTCTAGTATATTATTTAGTATTATATAAAAATAGCAATGTGAATGCTAAAATCTCAAATTTAAAAATACCCAAATTTTGCAAATCCTCGTTATTGCTTCGCTTTCGAAAAATGTATGGGATTGACATTAGGTTTCATCTTTTTTTGTTATGGCAATCTACTTTCCTCTTGGAAGTAATTTTTGCCAGTGTCAAGTGTTAATAGTTCAGTGGTAGATATTCTTTAATTAAGTTATTAATCGAATTTTGAAACGTCAAAGCCATACATTTGTCGGAGCGAAGCGATAGCGAAAATTTGTAAAAGTGACATTGACTACGGGCTCTTTTTCGACATTCGGTACCTATTAATAAAATGACTACTAGGAGGGGTATAATTTTAAATTTATTGCGAAACCAACCATTACCCACAATTCTATGCGACCACTTAAATAACCAATCTGCACTCACCAATCCGCTTTAGGCACGCGTGGTGGATTATGAGCCCATTCTCCTTATCCACCCATAAGGAAGGCCAGTGCCCCAGCAGCGGAGACATAAAAAAATGGCTGATGTCAAAAATAAAACTAAAGTTGGTAGCACCCAAAAGCCAGTTTTTTTGAAATTTTTCGAAAAAAAACACATTTCGAAAAATGGTCAAACATGACACAAACTGGTCTAGCTCACAGATCCACTAGTTTTAAAGGTAATAGATCAATTATTATTAAACCCAAGAACTTGTGACAGGAAGGAATGGAAGAGAAGGATACACTGCACCGACCCCAAATAAATTGGGATAAGGGTAGGGGGATGATGAATACAGTTTGTACAGCGCCATCTACCGTCGAAAAGCGAAATGAAATTTCCCATGACAATTTACCTACTCTTATGTAGTGGATATGTGGGGTGGGATTTTTAAAAGGTGTAGCGGCGCGATCATACCGCTACGTAAGCAAATCGACGAATGACGAAGAAATGCAGGATCAGCGAAAAGTACAATATGTAAACTTACGCAGACGTGGCGTCGCACTACGTCAAGCTAACATCAAGGCAAAAATGTATGAAGACCTGACTCACGATATCGAAGTTTTCTAAGCACTTCGCATAAATACAAACATCGAATAGTAGGACCGCGGTCCCCGAGCACAGACACCTAGCTCGGCGGAAGTACTTCCCTTTTCGCTGAACATATGGCGAAGAGATCCTGCCTCAACAAAGGTAAGCCGATGGGAATCTGCTTGTATGGACCCTTCGCTACTGGTGTTGGTAAGTACTGTGTTGATTCACGAAATCGTGTCAATGTTATTATCACTTTTCTAAAAAAGTGCGACCTCCGTTCATTCGCGCCTCCTTGCGAGACACGCACCAACACAATTCAGATTCGCCTGCATCAACAAACGCATTTGGTATGCATTCGTTCACTCTTTGCATACACCTCTAAACTCTAGCAAATTGCTTGCATCCTGTGGTTCAGGGCTGCCATATTTATTTAAACACCTGACAGGGAATCTATATTAATAAAAAATGTCTTGGTTTTCCGTTAAACTTTTCACGCTTGAACCATACATTTAAGTAATCAATTTTGATAAGTAAGTATAGAGATATATTGAATCATTGTTTACTTGATAAAAATCTGAAAAGGAAACAATCAAAAAATTAAAAAATTAAAAAAATAAGAAATACTGCAAAAATAATTATAGTTTGGTGCACAATGTCTGTCAATGAATAAAATAAAAGTAAATAAACAGCACAACTTCTATTCTAAGCCGTTGCGTCCTGGCTGCATTTGTAGTCGTTAAGACCCACCAATCAGCATTGGGCCCGCGTGGTGGTTTATGGCCCATGCTCTTTATCTACCGCTAAAGAAGCCCTGTGCCCAGCAACGCAGGTAGGGCAGGGAGATATAAAAAAAAAATTGCGATGATGATATTTTGACAACCCTTTTCGCGCACGCACCATGAATTTTAAGTGCCAATGCAATACGATGTTGCGTATAAATACTATTGTATGTGAATGACAGATGAAGCTTATGTCAAATTACACCATAATCGGTCTTGTATAGGCTAACGGGACTTAATATATTTTATAGAATTTAATAGAAGGATAAACTGGATCGCAAAGTGAAATCAGAACTTTTAAAAATGTTTATAATCAGTACCCTTATAACATCTATCGAGAAAAAGCGGGCGTAAAAGTACTTGATGAAGTAAATTCTTTATTGAAAATTTTATTTTGCTTTTCAGCGGTAGATGGCGCTGTAAAAAATCCCATACAAAATTACTCTATCAAATGTTTTTACGCGCGTTATTTTTTTCGATAGTTGTACCCTTAGCACGAACAGCTAAAGTAAAAGTTGTTCCGTTTGATGGTCCCTATATACCATATTCGGCATTAGGGGTACTTTTGTAACACCTTGTATATTCTGTAATTATTGTGTCAATATTTTTCATTCACCTAACGCTTAGAAATCAGGGAAGAAATTAAAATATCAAAATCCAAAGTAACATAACTCCAAAGTTTAAGTTCTATGAGGTATTCTTCTTCAAAACACGAAATTGTTCCATGATGGAGAAGCATGAATGCTTTTGTTTACATTCCTCAATCGCAAACACGATCTCCTGAGAATCTTCAGATACAGCGAAGTGAATCAACACCCAGTCACGGAGTATCTGTGCTCAATGTTGGTGATACCCATCGTCCTGGTTGTGTTATCGGGTAAGTTACCTATTTATTATTATACACTATGTTACAAAAATACCCCTCATGCCGAATATGGTATACAGGGTCATTTGTAATTCATTTTAAACCTCTCGTGGGGTTGATCAGACCATCAAACTGAACAAGTTTCATTATGGGACCAACCTTAAATCTCGAAAAAAAACAGCTGTTTCATACAAAAGTACAATGCCTACTCCATCGAAATGTATGAAACAGCTGTTTTTTTTCGTGATTTCAAGGTTGGTCCCATAATGAAAGTTGTTCAGTTTGATGGTCTGATCAACCCCACGAGAAGTTTTAAATGAATTACAAATGACCCTGTATAGGGACCATCAAACTGAACAACTTTTACTATGGGATCAACTCTGAAATCGTGAAAAAGAAATCTGCTGTTTCACATATTTTGATATTTTCGATTTTATTTTTTGTATGAAACAGCTAATTTTTCATAATCATACGTAATTTTTTAACGTTTTAAGGAAAATCAATAATTTATTTTGTCTCATCTCATCAATCTATTCTAGTGTATTCTTAGGGCATTGATGAGGCTCAAAATTAAAATCGTGGGGTGCGTGAAACTTCTATCAACTGTCAACCGCCCCTCTACTAACGCTTACTAATATTATAAATGGGAAAGTCCGTTTGTTTGTTTGTTACGCTTTCACGTCTTAACTACTGAACCGATCATCATGAAATTTTTCATATACCTTGTCAAGGGTACAGAGAAGGACATAGAGTACTTTTCGTCCCGAAAAAAATATTTGTTCCCGAGGGATAGCAAAAAAACTTTCCACGCAGACGAAGTCGCGTGCGGTCGCTAGTATGATATAATAAATGTGATGTGATGTGATGCCGATTTGATGATGAAGAAGAAGACTACAATAACTTAGTAATCTCTCTTTGTGTATCAAGTTCCAGAAAAAATATTATCTGTATTTTATTTCCAGTCACCCCGATATCGTATTGCCAGTTCTTCGAGTGCCAGGATGATCCCACACAGGAACCTGAAGATGGACCTCTAATGGAGCTGCAATTCACCTGGCTGGGAGCCCTGCAGTATATACACAGTATTTTATTTATTTTATATACTACCTGCTCGTCAATGGTATATTATGTGTCATGCAAACCTTTCCTAAAGTAAGTCATTACAGCCCCACGGTCTAGCCGGGTCATAATGTTGTATTGAATATATTTTTTTTCCAATGGGAAATAATATGATTTGAATTTGGAATGCTACCCATGTAGTCGTGCTTGATCGAGGTTGGTTTCAAAAATGCTTAGGTGCAAAGAGATTTTATTCTGAGTTAGGCTGTATGTTATCATTTTCTTTGCACTGCCTACAAATTAAAAAAAAGAAAACGTGAAACTTTTTCCGAAATTAATTTTCACCCGCGCACCAAGAAGGATTTATTCGATTGTCGAACTGAAAACTACAGAATAGACGACAAAAAAAAAATTAAGTACTTTCTTTATAACAGTCATTGGTTTGAATTGCCTCGCAGAAAGTTTAAAAAGTAGAGTATGCATCGCGGGCTTCAATGTGTATTTGTCTTGGGCGATCTTGATCGAATATAGCACCCGGGACATAATACACTACTTTAAGCCCATGTTGCATAATTTACTATTATTCGGCTCTGAACAATACCTCGCGCGGTGAATTATGAGCGCTCGGCAGAGTAGAAGGGCTATGCGTAGCAGTTTTTTGTAATAAATTACTACTGCGCTACGCATAACCTTTCTACGTTTATTTTATTTATTTATTTTATTATATATTTTATTATTTTTATATTTATTTATATTTTATTATTTTTTACTTATATTTTTTATTTGCCAAGCGCTCATAATTCACCGTGCGAGATGTACACCATTACAAATTATATTAACAGTCTCAAAGAATACAAAAGAAGATGACAATGCAATGGTTACAGAAACTTGAGTTCAAAACTTCATTCGAAATTATGACTGTGATGCCAATAGACCTTCAGTTATCTAAATAAATAGGAAGAAAACTCAACAATAACATGATTCCATATAGTTTTATAATTATTTTCCAACTTAGATTTCAGATTTCTGAGGTAACTACGTACCAATTGATAAATGTAATTACTAACTGATGCGAATCGAACTAAGATCCTTGGGCCTAGTACACCCAGCAGTTGGTAGTTACCGTGCGGCTGATATGATGATGATGATGAATTAATTCGCAGTGAAGAATGGCACCCCCCACTATTTCCGAGTGCCGCGGGTGGTGCTGATCACCAGGCTGTTCTCGCTGTCCACTGCCGTCGACGCCGCGCAGATACCAGAAGGATATGCTTTGTGAGTCTATTTTTTTTAAACTTTATTAGGGACAGTACACAGCTCACTTTCAGTTACAATTTTAGAACACAGTTCTAAAAAGCAATTACGACTATTCAATAAACTTATTTAATACCAAATAATATACTAGAAAAAATACGACTCGCACCAGATCATGTTCTCGGACCGGAATCGAACCCGCGACCTTTACCGCTGAGCTACCGAGTAGTGACTACTCTACTAATCGAACGTATATCGTAGCTCAGCGGTCAGAGCATTGGACCGGATATCCAAAGGTCGCGGGTTCGATTCCCGTCCGAGAACATGATCTGGTGCGAGTCGTATTTTTTCTAGTATATTATTTGGTATTTGTAGCGTCGCGATCATACCGCTACATAAGCAAATCGACGAATGACGAAGAAATGCAGGATCAGCGAAAAGTACAATAATATGTAAACATTACGCAGACGTGACGTCGCACTACGTCAAGCTAACACCAAGGCAAAAATATATGAAGACCTGACTCACGATATCGAAGTTTTCTAAGCACTTTGCATAAATACAAATTCCAACATCGAACAGTTGGACCGCGGTCCCCGAGCAAAGACACCTAGCTCGGCGGAAGTACTTCCCTTTTCGCTGAATATATGGCGAAGCGCTCCTGCCTCAACATTGGTGACCACCGACACTGGACAGTAGCAACCTTCTGGAGCATCAAACAAGGTATACCACCCCTCATAAGATCGAAATTGGAGAAGCCTACAAGGTCCACGATCAGCAGAAAATGCGACTTGGTCCTGCGGCCGCGACTTGGTGACTGGCGGACGACGGCATCACGGCAGCCCACGGCCGGACTAACTGGGGTCTACACCGGCTTGGCAGTTCTGCACACGAAGCCATACCGCCCATGAAACAGCCAGCAGCACACGCTCGTCTTGATGGGAAACTGGAGCGTCACTGGTCTATGAACGAGTTAACGGAGTTTTCGAAGAAGAGGGGGAGTGGTGTAGCGTCGCGATCATACCGCTACATAAGCAAATCGACGAATGACGAAGAAATGCAGGATCAGCGAAAAGTACAATAATATGTAAACATTACGCAGACGTGACGTCGCACTACGTCAAGCTAACACCAAGGCAAAAATATATGAAGACCTGACTCACGATATCGAAGTTTTCTAAGCACTTTGCATAAATACAAATTCCAACATCGAACAGTTGGACCGCGGTCCCCGAGCAAAGACACCTAGCTCGGCGGAAGTACTTCCCTTTTCGCTGAATATATGGCGAAGCGCTCCTGCCTCAACAGTATTATATAAAATAGCATTGTGAATGCTTAAATCTCAAAATTTAAAAATTACTTATTTGATTCGAAACAAATGGACGATTTTTTTCCTGTTTACCTTACAATGGTTTTCAAGGGATAATTTAAATAAATAAATTAAGAACTATTTAAGTGAAATATAAACATAAGGACAAGCAACAACAACTATTGCTTGTTCATTATTGTATTTCGTAACCATTATTTTGTATTGGTTTATGTAACATTAGTACAACCCACAACAATAATATTTGGTTAGTCATTTATGTATTTATTTTGTAAGTATTTATTATGTAAGATTTTGTTTAATACTGTTAATAAATCGCTTTTTGGTACCCAAGAAGGGATCGACATTACCGAATTGATTATTGTAAAGTTGGTAATCGGCAGAACACAGAATTTTGCCCGTATTTGGTAAAATGGGGCATTAAACAAATTAGTGTGCCTGGTTCGACGTCGAGGAGTACTAAAATACACAAGCTCAAGAAGCTCAGCGTAAATCGAATTCACCCCATGTTTTATCGACTGTAGTTTAGTTTTAACTATGTGGATTCTAAGTATTTGATTGAATCAGGCATTACATGGCGGAAGTCCCAAACCATTGTGAAAAGAGAAATATATGTAGCGTACTCCTGCAAAAAATATATATGCAGGATGCACCGCCCGCCCGCCCGCGTGAACCAACACCGAATGAATGGTATTGGTTCACGCACGATCTAACTCCTGAGGATGCTCCGGGTTGGGGCGAAACGCGTGTAGAGTAGTCTAATTGGTGAAGGTGTGTCGCTGTCATGCTGGATGCAGGTGATGTGCACTGATATTGTTGTGGTGTGCATGTGCATCTTTTGCGGGCGGGCGGGCGGTGCATCCTGCATATATATTTTTTGCGGGAGTAAGCTACATATATTTCTCTTTTCACAATTATATGGATTCTATCCCAACTATTGGCTAAGGTTTTTTGGTATGAATAAAGGTGGTCAGACAGCAAGTGGAGTCAGATAGCAGCATCTCCAAATTTAATTTTGCTTATACACTTCTAAGACTTCCGCGCGTACAGTTCATTAGAAATTTAACACTTTTTACGGATTACAGCGCGTATATTGTAAATATTTAGTTTGGATTTTTCGTTTTTTTTTTTTTTCCCGACGTTTGGACACCTTTCCAGGGGCCGTGGTCTCGGCAGGACCACAAGAGTAATTTGATTTGTTTGTATTTTTGTGTATATGTATTTTATATTAAAAAAATACGGAGATTTTGTAATGTTTGTATGTGTATTTAGGGAAATAAATCGAAATTTAACCCATCCAAATCAGCATGATCAGCCAATTCAAGACACATAAAATACCATTCTTATTTCGTTGTTTTGTTCATAAGTAAAGGAAATAGGAATAGCCTGACAATAAGATCTGTATCAGTATAATAGAGGTAAAATACACTTTCCAATTTTAGAGGCAACGTAGCGTTCGGCGACTATGAACGCGACGAGGCAGAATGTCAAGTGACCATCGAGGACTTGGCTCGAGGCGCTACCTGCGATCCGGCGGTCCTACTGATGCCCATAGCTGACGTTCTACTACACCCAGAGTATAAACACTTCGGGGCGAAGAATAGCCTGGCCATATTAAAGCTGATCACACCTATCAAGTCCCGTAAGTAGGGGTAATCTTGTTCTATTGAATTTGGTAACGCTTTGATAAAATAATACTAAATAATATACTAGAAAAAATAGGACTCGCACCAGATCATGTTCTCGGACGGGAATCGAACCCGCGACCTTTGGATATCCGGTCCAATGCTCTGACCACTGAGCTACCGAGTCACTGTCCGAGTCACAGCGGTCAGAGCATTGGACCGGATATCCAAAGGTCGCGGGTTCGATTCCCGTCCGAGAACATGATCTGGTGCGAGTCCTATTTTTTCTAGTATATTATTTAGTATTATATAAAAATAGCATTGTGAATGCTTAAATCTCAAAATTTCAAATAGCTTTGATAAAATGTTTACCCTTGAAAAAATTTAAAACAGTCCTGCGCGAATGGTTACTTGAAAATACATTTTACTCCGTCGTTGAATTCTTGATACATAAACAAATAAAAAAGAAACATTTGAAATTATGGTAGATGCATGGACAATCTATCCCCTTTTAGTGTGACAAAAAATATAATTTTACATTTTAGTTTTATGATTAATATTAGCATGCTATCATTGTATGGCTAAATAGGCTTAAGCGAAACTATGATCAACACTGTTACACCCTATTTATGTCAAACAAACAATTATGAATTAAAATATATATAAGTTTGTATACAAGGTGTTACAAAAGTACCCCTAATGCCGAATATGGTAGATAGGAACCATCAAACTGAACAACTTTTACTATGGGACCAACTCTGAAATCGCGAAAAAAAAATCAGCTGTTTCATACATTTTGATATTTTCGATTTTAATTTTTGTATGAAACAGCTGATTTTTTTTTTCGCGATTTCAGAGTTGGTCCCATAGTAAAAGTTGTTCAGTTTGATGGCCCCTATCTACCATATTCGGCATTAGGGGTACTTTTGTAACACCTTGTATATCGTTATTTATATCTGTTAAATCTGATAAGTTTCTTGCGCCTGTTCTTCTTGTCAGTTAAAAAAGTCTGGAACGGGTGGTAAGAAGATATATACGAATTACTAAGTTTATTTGAATAAAGTTATCTTTGACTGAGTGACTCACAAATAGATCTGATCGAATTAGATACGATACATATAGGAAAAAGGCTAATCCAACCAGGATAATCTTCGAGATGAAGAACGAGTGCAGGCACTGGCTGAAATACTAATTTACAAAATACAAATACAAATCGTTTATTTGTCAGAATGTAGTGTTACAATAAATTGTGATCATGAGTTATTTTATAAGTCCACGATACATTCTACCAAAGACATGGCGTACAAAATTACAAATTGTTAAATAATCAAAGATTCAAAAATTTAAGATTAAAAATAATAATAATAATGAACAAAAAAGTACTAATGTCGATCAATAACCACAGATTTAATTCATGTCAATGTCATATTATTGTGTCTTAAATGTCAAACCACCGAATTAATAAAATAATGTAAATTTTTATTTTTAATGCAAAATTCATTAAATTCTTTTATGTCATAAAAACTGTGTTCCATAAGCCATTTTGATAATTCCTTATTAAAAATTTGAATAGGGAGATCTTTAAACTTTACTAAAGGCTTAGACGTGTGCACAGGGCCCCTAGCCAAAGTAACATTTGCAAATATTCGTTATCTCTTCGCTTTCGAAACAGAAAAAGAAACTTGTCTAGGGCTGCATACAGTAAAGTAATTTATTTATTTATTTATACAAAACAACTTGTAGGCATTCCAAGACGCCAGCAAGTTTCAATGCAATACAGTTCATCATTCATTTAATACAATTACAATATTATAAAAACACAAACAACTCGCGAAAAACATTACCCTCCTTCTGTCGGAGTCGGGTAATTAATGTCTAAAATTACATAAAAAAAATACATTAATATCAGTGTTTAGCAAATTGTGCTGTAACATTAATATCAAAACAGGAATATTTAGGTCAATAAGATTTACTATGTCAACACAACATGTCAGAAAATAAAATTAAACAAATGACAAATAAGGAGCAATGTCAAAGATGAAAACAACTTAAAATAATTAATTACATGCAATCAGTCAAATAATGCAATTATATTAATGAAAATAATGTATATTAATGAAACTCGTCTCGTTACTAGAATACATGCTGCCAGTCTGCCTGCCTTTCAAGAACCACCTGATGATGAGGAGTGGCCGGCAGACCAGGGACCAGTTGATCCACGTGGATTTCTCTAGTGGTGAGGTGTAGTAGCTGGTCGTGCAGGGCAAAGTGGAGGGAACCAGATCACGTGGCAGGTCACCGATGCGCTGGACCGACCAAGTCAAATCCGCAGTGGGAAACCGTGTGTCTGACTGCGCCAGACACTCTACCAATCGGGAGAGATGACGGGAGATCGTGCGGAAAGCTGTGTCCGCCTCTACCACCGACGTGGAGGCCTCAACGTGACCACGACCGCTCTGCCAAGAGCGAATCGACGAAGAAGAAGAAGAGGTGTAGTGGTTATTAAGGAAAATGAATTAGATTTTTTTATGGATATAGTCAAGCGCTTGACCGCTATCACGCCTGGTGGTAAGCGTTGATGCGATCTACAATAAATAAATATAAATATTTGACAACATCACATACATTGTTCCGATTCCAAAGTAAGTAGCTAAAGCACTTGTGTTATGGAAATCAGAGACAATGGTGGTAACACAAACACCCAGACCTGAGTCAATATAGAAAAGTTCGTTTTCTAAATTGACCCAGCTGGGGATCGAACCCGGCCGGGACCTCAGAGATGGCGACACCTTGAAAACAGGCGTGCGAACCACTCTACCACGGAGGTCGTCAAATGAAACGCGCTTGCCTGTAAGTAATCAGGCAAAGAGTTCCAATCTCTAGAGGTACGGATAATAAAATTTGAAGCAAAATGCTTAGTGTGAGTCTTTGGAATATCCACTAAATCCGATAAAAAAAACAAACATTCCGACGAACTGAGAACCTCCTCCTTTTTTTGAAGTCGGTTAAAAAACTGATAAGCTTGCTAAAAGGGGCTCCTTAAAAAACTCCATTAAACCAAACGATAGGCTAGAAAATGTTGTTTAAGCTGTAATAAGTACCAAAAAGCTTCTTCGGAGTGCACTACAGAGAGATAATTCACAATTTTGTCTCTATTTAAGCACCATGTTTTTTTCCAATGGCGGCGCTAGTGTGCAGACTACGCGCTTTAATACGCCATAATTTGTTTTATTTCTCGGTTGTGTTTGTGTATTTATTTACATTGGTGCACAGATATTTTACTAGTTTTCACCATCTGTTGTATAGAAGTTATGGAAGGTGCACTCTTGACAGACATAAGGTTAAAACATTTATCTTTATACAATAGACAGAATTTATTCCAATATTCGATGTATTTGCTTGATAAAAAAAAAGAAAAAAAAAAGCATCGCATGCATGAAAGTGCAATTTTCCAAAGGCTTATGTTGTTATAGTTTTTTTTTTCCAGATGTACCAAGAAACTTTATAGAAGAAGAAAAGGAAGTGACTCGAATAAGACTTCTTCCAAGAGAACTATGCTTCATTTATGACAACCCTGAGGTAACGCATTAGGGCTTGCTTTGATCGATATGGCGTAGCTTCTTTGACCATTCACTAGTGCTTGTAGTGCTAGTTCCTAGCTAGTCTGAATAAATTATTTTATACCATTCCCCCTCTAAAAAGCTTATTTTATTCACTGAAAACAGCGAATAAAAAGCACTTTTCACTATTTCAGTATTTGAATTTAGAACACAATTCAACCTCTATCTCAATCATAGACTTATTTATACTAATCTCAATACTATACAACCTCCTTGTGCAAAGATACTCGATACAAACTTCTTGTGCAAAGAGTACTCGATGTATCGATGTACAAACTCTAAGTGATAAAAATATTTTCGCAGAAAATATAGAATGCAACTCTTGAATAAAACGAATTTATATCGAGGACCATAAATCACTCGCGTCGTTCAGTATTCTAAAACTTCTAAAAAATCCTTGGAATCCTTCACTTGCTCGTGATTCATCTATGGCCCTCGTTTTAAATCCATCTTTTATTCACTAATTGCATAATATACTATTGATTTTTCTGTTCAGAACAGTACCGGTAAAGTCCCGCGGCGCATCGCGTGCACCACTGGCTGCGGGTTCCACTCCGGCGCCCCCAGCCTGGTCCACGAACACACTGGCCATTGGTCCATAGTCGCGTTGTCACAAGGTGAGGTTAAGTCTTTTTTTAATCCACAATGGGATCGTGCTTGGCCTTTACCTCACCTGATGTTAAAGTGCGCTTACGCCGAAAGTGTAAGCGCACTTCACTTCACTTCACCATTAAGGTACTGGCTAGTCTGACACCGTAACAACAATTTATAATCTGTTGTGTTCTGGCAGGTAGAGGTAAGATAGCCAGTTCTTCAGTGGTGAGGATTCCGGGTGTAGTGCGCTTACACTTTCGGCCGAAGTAATAATAACGGTTGCATTTCAGCGTTTTATGACTTACTAGTGCCACCCTAGAGTCTGAACTCGTTTATTGATAGTTAGTCTAGCTTAGATCGTGGTGGAACTATTATTTAGGTATACTGTGGTCAGGGAAACTTTTAACAATTTAGACAAGACAAGACTACATTATCAATTCTTGTAGGAGGTTTCCCATGTCCGGATCCCCTGAGGGCGCGCCGCCCCCCGCCGCCGCCGCGCCACATCTTGATCCACCCTTACGTGCCGTGGATCACCGCAGCCATCACGGGAAAGGCAGTTGGTGCCTTCGCAAAGGATGATCCTTTCGGTAGGCTCCAACAATGAGGACCACCCAGATTTCATAATGCCCCCAGCCACGATCTACGACCGACTGGGCCAGGGCTGGCTCAACCGCCTGGATGGTATTTAATGGCCTTCAATTTATAGGTACCATTGAAATAAATAACTTTTTCAACACACGTGAACCTTATTACATCGCTTTTAGGACAATAAACCGAGCTATAACACACGCGTGCGTAATAAACTACACACTAGTGCGTAATAGAATTATCCCTACAAAGTTAAATAGTATCTTACTGCATGCGAGTAAACAGAGCATTCCAAATTTAATACAGTTATTTTTATTGTAACAACAAAGAAGTTTTGTGCCGCTAAATCCATATACATTTTTTGATAAATAAATGTCCTAGTTAAAAACAAAAAAAATATTATTATCAAATTATTCATAGTTTAAAATAATTTGTTATAAAATATTTTTGCATTTTTTAACCGACTTCAAAAAAAGGAGGAGGTTATCAAGTCGTCGGTATTTTTTTTTATGTATGTTTTAACATAACTTCTATCACTTAAAATTATAATTTTGAAGTAGGCTATATGTTCACTTACCCCTTTGTACGAAATAATTATTCTTGCAAAGAGAATGTAACCATTACCCAACTAGCACAAAACGTCTGCTTAAGACCTATATAGCGTATATAATTACAGTTATAAGCTGCAAGAGTCAGCTGCATAACGCGCTATGTAACCCTTTTGCAGCTGCTTTAGATCTAAAGGGGCGAAATTAGAACCTATTTAAATAGATCCAGTAGAGTGTCTTAATAGTGCATTTAATTTCTTACAACCGCCATTTTCACTCCTTAAGCACCCTACTGGCACTAATTGAATGAATGATCGTCAGATTATTTCATTCACTCCGAAGCGTAAATTACAGCTTTGAGTGCAAATTGCGACTTTCTTTGGGAAGCTTGGTGGTTTTATAAGTATTTAATTTCTATTACATGTGAGATGTTTTTATATAATAATGGCTAGGCAGTGTCGTGAAATAGTAAAATGGTGGAATTGCAGTGTAAATATTCGATTTGTTGCGCTACGCGGCTTGTTCGGTGATAAACATCGGCAAATTTAATTTACTGTGAAACGTGTATATGGTGTTTTTGGAATAAAACTAATGGGCCCTTAATTTATTAAAGATTTTACGAAAATATAATGAATTTATAACAGCGGGTCAAAAAAAAATATCGTAATTTTGATAAGTATTACACTGAATTATATTTATTTATGGATAATTAACGATAACATATTGTTTGCGATCATACTAAACTGTGCCATGTGACCTGTGTGTTTAAAAAGAGAAATATATGAACAACAAATGAAATAATTGTCTCAGAAAATGGCGTCAATATTATTGCAGCCTTTGTTTTTAGTTTTCGCTACTGTAGCCCCCTTTTGCAGAAATGGGTGACAAAAATCACGGTTCAGGAACTCCTAGATCTAATTAAGCTGCTAAATTCTTTGTTCTAGAACTTCTACCTCCATACAATGTCTAAGAATATTATAACCTAGATTGTGAATTTGATGTGATATAAAGCTTCAATTTCCTTCTAAATATCTTGTTATTTTATTTTATAACTTTGCGCCTACAACAGCCACTTTTCTTTGATGTTTTTTTCGCCATTATTATTTAATAATAATATACGCAAAATATTATTTAAAAAGCCAGAAAGCAATAAGTTTGGCCAGGCGTACAACGTTCTCCATTTTCTTGAAAAGCTATTATTTTCTATCATGAAGCACTGCAGACTCCATAGTAGTTCCACAAAAAGGAATACTACGAGCTTAGGAGCTAATTTTACCTCACAGGCTTAACAGAAACCGTAAGAAGTTAATTAGTCACAATTTCCTATCCTATGCAGCACAGGGTAGTAAAGTATGCCACCCGGGCCCGTAATGCAACTAACAGTGCCAATAAATATGCAATTATCACTACAATGCAGTCAATGGTGGTCTGAAATGCTATGCGAAACCATTTTGCGAGTAAAAGTGGCAAAAAAGTTACAAATTTAACTATTATGCAGTTAATGGTGCCATAAGGTGTCACAAAAATACCTTAGGTTTTAAATGCGGTCATAGCCATAATTTTAGCTGTTATCGAACTTGTGCCTAATTCTGACTCCTTATGCCACCCCTATAGACATTGGAGCTTTAAAGAAAGCTGCATTTTTCCCTTATGCCACCCCTATAGACATTGAAGCTTTAAGGAAAGCTGCATTTTTCACTAGTGTGCGAGTTGGGTAATTCTTGAGCGCGTGAAAAAAACTTGCACTTCTCTCCCATAATTTTCATATTTAGTTTTTAACGTATTTGTCACTGTGTGGTAAATTATTTTGGTTTTTTCCTCGCAAATGTGTTGAAAAACGTCGTATGAAACTTGTGAGCTCTGCACACTTGTATCATAATATACTATAATGCAACTCTTATGTGAACCACCCAGGTTTCATAATGCCCCGAGCCTCCATCTACGACCTTCTGGGCCACGGCTGGATCGGCCACTGGTGGATGGGTGGGCTCCGCTGCTACGACCGCGGAGAAGCGGCCGATGACATCTTCAAGTTCTACCACGAGATATTCTCCGTAAAGCCCATCTCTTTCACTTACATGAGTTACTACCTCGAGGTGAGGATAAAGCCATAATATGAGGACATAGGTTCGTTATCTTGACTTGTGGGTAGTGCTGCCATCTGTTCAGGTTTCCCCGGATTTGTCCTAGTTTGTAGGGCGTCCGGGCGGGGATCTTAAATACCCGGGTTTTACCCGGATGCTATTTGTGGAAAGAGTGTGTTTTTATTATTGCAAAAAAAATTTCATGCGCGTCCGGGTAAATTCTGTATTTCACTCAAATGTCTGGGGTTCTTAAATTTTTGTCCGGGTTCCAGAATTTAGGTGATGGTAGGCCAACTTGTGGGTCCTAAATGGATGAACCGCTTTGTGTTTCTTCAAAAGTAATCATTGTCTTGCCGTATTCCAGTCGTAGGGATGTCAAAAGTACACAAATAATTAATTTACTTTACAGATTGACGGCCCCCGTGGCACTTTGATCATTTGCGTGAAGGTCGGAATGCCTTTTAGAATCGGCCAGCCCAGGGTATGGGAGCTAGATACTCCTATTGTGAAGGTAACATGTTTTTAATAACCAGAGAAAGTACTTCCCTTTCATCTCAATAGTCAATAGTCAAAATTTCCTTATTCAAATAAACTTAATAATTAAGCACTTTTGAAACGTCTACAGGGCTGGATTTAGAGGTGTGGAGGCCCCGGGACAACAAGGGAGTGGAGACCCCTAATTATTTTTCAAATAGGTTATATAATATTTTTCCTACAAAGTGTTTCAATCATTTATTTATTTAGTCGTATGGCACAAAATAAATGACACACACCGCTAGTAATAAATAATATTAAAATCAAAATTACTAGGTATGTTTTCAAATCGTAATATTAGGTAGGTACTCTTTCGTTGTGTATATAAGATTCTTTTTTTAATATCAATTTATGTGGAGGCCACTCTCTTGTGGAGGCCCCGGGCGGTTGCCCCGGTTGCCCTCCCTTAAATCCGGCCCTGATCGTCTATATTTTCCTACCACCCGTTCCAGACTTTTTTAACTGACATGAAAAACGAGCACAAGAAACAAGTAAATCAGCTTTAACAGAAATAAGTAACGATATTTACAAACTTAAATAGATCGTTACCAAATACAGTACAACAGGATTATTAACAACAAAGTACTTGTGTTACATCATTTCCACGCATTTCGGTCTTTTAGATAATCGTCTAATTTTTAATAACCTTTACCTATAAGTCTTTTTAACATGGTTTTTAAATTAATGCAAATTAAGATCAATCTTAATTTGCATGAATCTTACCTGTGGGCCTGTGTTTTAGTAACAATATCAAATTCGATCAGATTGAATTTATATTTAAAAAACCTTTTGTAAATTGGCTTGTTTGTATGGAAAACCAATTGTGGCCCTTATTAATCTTAGTATCTATCGTAAAGATGTGTCAGTATTACCATCAAAGATGGTCTTTACTGGAAGTCCTACTATAATCTAGGTACTTCTACATCCTTGTTAAAATTACTTACAGACTACAATTTGCTTTTTAATAATATTAGAACCACAAAACACACACACACACACACTCACACACGCACACCCTAACACACACACACAACTAAAACACCAAAAATATTAAAACCAAATAACAAAACAGTGTAAATATGCAAATTAAACTTGAAACTTCCACCATACTTACATCATGTAAGAAGCAGGTATCAAATCGCCTCTTCTGTTACTCCTTCTAAAACAAAAGCAAACATGAAAATACCAAATAAAAACGAATAAGTTTGAACAAAAAAAAAAAAGCACACACACACACACACACACACACACACACACACAAACGCACACTTAAACAGACTACCTGTACTGTTAATTTAACATACTTAGGTGATCCGCGGGTGAGGTCCTGGAGACCTGAAATACAGGGCCGCCCTAGTTTAGGCTCCAGATCGCACACTCGGAGCATTTGATGTTATGTTTATTATACCTATCTTGTATCTAATAGTATACTGTACCGATTTGTGTGTGATGAAATAAATGTCTTTATTATTATTATTATTATTATTATTATTATTAATGATACTGATCAATTTTACTTCTGACGTAAGGGGTTATTGTTTTTGAGATGATGAATGTTCCCAGGTTCGAGTTCCATTACTGACATTCAGTGAACGTTACATGATGCAAATAGAAGCCTGGGCATACAACTCCACCTACGAAGCGTCTAGCGAGGAGTCTTCCAGCAGCTCAGAAGAGGAATATGATGATTATGTCCATTAAAAACGATAAAAATTATCAGAAATTATGTTGTTTTTTTATTTGATATTGCTTGGCCTTCATCTCACCTGATGTTGGCTTATTACACAAATCCGCTTAGATGATCCCCTGCTCCGCATCGCCGCAGAGGATTTCTAGACTAACCCCCTTACTAATAAAGATTGTTTAGCAGATGTATAGTTACATAATTACTCTCTGTCAAACTATTTAAGTTTGACATTAAAAATAAAGTGACTAAACACTGTGTAACTATGCATCTGCATGCATACAATCTTTATTAGTAGAGTGTAAAAGTATAGTTTGACGACCTCCGTGGTCGAGTGGCTTTGCACACCGGTTTTCAAAGTGTCGCCATCTCTGAGGTCCCGGGTTCGATCCCCGGTTGGCTCAATTTAGAAAATGAACTTTTCTATATTGGCTCAGGTCTGGGTGTTTGTGATACCACCGTTGTCTCTGATTTCCTACTTACTTTGGGATTGGAGCAATGTATGTGATGTTGTCAAATATTTATTTATTTATAGAAACACACGACTTACATTGAAAATAGTAATAGGTACTACTCATAGACTTTCGATTTGTCGAAAAATTTTCGATTCTATTTCTATGGTACTACTATTGGCATCACACAAAATCATTATTATCTTTCTTATAATATAAAAGAGAAAATCACTCACTCACTCACTCACTCATCACGAAATTTTAGAAACTACAAGTGCTAGGAGTCTCAAATTTTGCATGGGGGCTCCTTTTAAGGCGTACCCACGCACAGTTCAAACCACTGGGTCTAGAGTTTCCAAATTTGGCACGTAGGTTTCTTATGAGATCTAGAGGTACAATGAGAATTTTTTTTTTTAAAATTCATCCCCTAAGGGGATGAAAGTTCAAAGTTCAAAATTTTTATTGCACTTTTCATGTTGTAGGTACGGACGGCAGCACGTCAGGTTATACAGTTAAACTCCGAAAACGGCTTTTATTACGTAGGGCATAAAGGCGGTCTCAAAGTCAACATGTATAGTCTGAGGTGCCGTCGTGTGTACATAGATATTACAAAAAAGAGAATCAAACATGAAACCCTGTAAGGGCACAGCAACAATGAAAAAGTATATCTTTATAGATAGTTATATAAGAATATTTACAAACATAATATTGTTATTTTCTAAATCTTGATACATCTTATTGAAAAACTAAACTCAACAAGGTTAAAAATTTAAATTATAAAAAAGTTTGTATGAAAGTCCCTCAGTCTCGAAACTAAAATCTTCAAATTTTGTGTTTAAACTGACGATTAAAAATTGTACCGTTCAATTTACTAAACACTTGTTCCATGATAAAGAAGTTACAGTCACGATTTAGTAATAACACTGTAGGTACACCTTAAGGGCTGAGTCGATACTGTCGATAAACGATGGGGCGTGTCGATACAACCTCCGAGGTGCATTCACGTATGGCGGAAAACAGTTGCGGCGAAACTCTAATTTTCAAGAAATTGTTTTACTTGCCGGGCGGCGCGGCGCGTGTTGGACCAAACTGAAAACCGGTGTGTACCACTGAAAAAACAAATTAAATAATGATTATAAACAAAATAGTGTATAAGTGCATTATGCTTGAATGCATATTTTAAAGTTGTACGTAGTGCCAAGTTTGGTTAAGAAACACGTATTATCTATTTTTCTGCATCTGCATTACAAAACGAGCGTGATGCGTGATTTTTTTTAAATTTATTTAGGACAACAAACAACTGAACAAGGAGATTACATACACATAGCGCATTAATCGGTTCTTTGAGTATTTGCACAGTAAACAAAATTGTGAATTATCTCTCTATAGTGCACTCCGAAGAAGCTTTTTTTTACTTATTATAGCTTAAACAACATTTTCTAGCTTGTCGTTTAGTTTAATGGAGTTTTTTTGCGAAAAGTGGCCACATTTAGCACTAAACGACAGGCTAGAAAATATTGTTTCAAGCTATAAAAAGTACCAGAAAGCTTCTTCGGAGTGAACTACAAAGAGATAATTTACAATTTCGTCTTTATTTAAGCACTGTGATTTTTTTCCAATGGCGGCGCTAGTGTGCAGGCTACGCCCTCTTAAGGCTCCTATATACCTCAAGTGGCGCCCTCATTTTAATTAAATTTATTGCTCGCTAAGTACATAATGTATGGAAAATTCACATGTACAGATTGAAGCTTAGGTTCTATAGTTTATTTACAAACAATAACCTCAGTATAATATAGTTCATTGTAGTAGTAGTTCGCAAAACTGCCAAAAGTGGCCACTTTTAGCACTTTTGCGAACTACTACTACAACGAACAAAATTTTAATGAGGTTATTGTTTGTAAATAAACTATAGAACCTTAGCTTCAATCTGTACATGTGAATTTTCCATACAGTATGTACTTAGCGAGCAATAAATTTAATTAAAATGAGGGCGCCACTTGAGGTACATAGGAGCCTTAAGTAAGGATAAAAATCTGCGAAACGTTTTCCAACGCACTGAAAGTGAACTTCAACGCATATACATTTTACTGTTCGATTCCTAAGAGTTTCATTTCGAATGGCAATTGAAGGGATGCAATAATAAAGACGTGGTAAAATGACTGCAAAGATACAAACGATTATAATTAATGTTTTTATTGATGTTGCTTTGCTGTACGGTCAGAGCGAAAATCGTAATTACCATGTATAATCCGCGCGATTAAAATGGGATGGGACCTTGTCAAAGTAAATCAAAAATTGACTAATTAGTTAGTTTTAATTTAATTAATCAACTAATTGCTTACTTGTTGTCTTACTTGAAGTTGCTGCAGCAGAAGTTCCCTCACCTCGGATGCGTGACACCATGTTTTTGGATATCCCAGTGGCTGGCCGGCAAACAAAAGCGTCTCAGATTGACAAGGTTCCATCCCATTCTCATCGCGCGCGGATCATACCATGTAACAATAAATTGAACAAAAAATGAAATGTTGTAATGCCTAGATTACAGAAAAAAATACATTTGGGAGTGAACAGACAATATTTAAATAATCGTTCAAAATAAAAATAATGAAATGTAACTAAATTGGATGCACACCCAGTAAGATTGAATAACCGCAAAAAAAACCGAATGCTCCACTTGCCCATACATAATTGGTAATTGTGTATTTCTTAAAACATCACATTTATTGTAATCCACCCTTAATCAACCTAATCTATTAAATTGAATTAATTTATTATACGATTTTAAAGTCTGTTTAACATCACTTCTCTTATTTGGTAAACAATCTTCACCTAACTCTTTATTGAAAAAAACAATTTACTATAAAACACAACAAATAATTAAAAAGACTGTCAAAAACTATAAATATAATATTTCTGTTAAAGCTGATGAGTTTCTTGCGCCCATTCTTCTTGTCAGTTAAAAAACAAGAATCATCTAAATTGGTTCATAAACAAAGAAGTTATGTCTGAAGATCCGTAAAAACTCGTGCAAGGGTTACCTAAAAAATTACAGTTTTTTCAGGACTCCTCAAAAACTACTAAACCGATTTAAAATTATCATAAAGTGGGACCAACTTAGGAACAAACCTGATAAATAATCGTTTGAATCCTGTCAATCGGTTCAGCCGTTTTTGAGTAATCGGTGGACATACATAAAAAAACAGACGAACATAGAACCTCCTCCTTTTCTTTTGAAGTCGGTTAAAAAGTCTGTAGGAAAATATAGACGATTCCAAAGCGCTTAATTACTCATTAAGTTTATTTGAATAAAGTATTTTTTTTACTTTTTGACTTAATTTGACTTATAATACAAGTAATGATAAACAGATTTTAATATATAACGCAACGATGTGAATTTTTAATAAATTATGAGTAATGTGGGGGTGCCACGAAGCATAATATTCAGTACAAATACGCGTAAAGACATATTTATGCCTTTTTAATACTTAAATAAAAAAAAATCAAAAGTTTGGATTCATTCGTTTTTAACTGACCGTACCACGTTCTGGCAGCTACAAGGCAAACATATTCCTTTATGAATAAAGTTATTTTGAAGCTTCATAAACATTGCAAATCCGGCTCACGCGAGTTTCATCGCAAGCGCAGAACAATTAAAAGATGCACCATGTTGGTTTAGTGTTGTTTTAAATTATAGTTGTTTCTTAATAAACTCGTATTTTTTAGTCACGTGAAATTTTCAGAAATTTAATTAAAACACGTGTAGAATTAAAAATGAGTACCATCGACTTTGAAGGTGGTTAAACATCTTATTTTTTTGAAATAAAACACTTTTTACGGATTACAGCAGGTATATTATTAATTCAGGTTTTGTTTTTATATGAAAAGTGCTTTATTTCTAAAAAAAAAAAATAATAAGTAAATCTCGAATCAAATATTTTGATGAATTTGAACTTACAGATATTGACTAGTTACTGAAAAAATACGAATTCCGAAAAATGGCGACTTGTACTCCACAACATTCTGACAACATTATGACGACCTCCGTGGTGGAGTGGTTTGCATGCCGGTTTTCAAGACGTCACCATATCTCTTGAGGTTCCGGGTTCGATCCCCTGCTGGGTCAATGTAGAAAGTGAACTTTTCTATATTGACTCAGGTCTGGGTGTTTGTGATACCACCGTTGTCTCTGATTTCCATAACACAAGTGCTTTAGCTACTTACTTTGGAATCAGAGCAATGTATGTGATGTTTTTAAATATTTATTTATATATTTATAAAAAAAACATACCCCTTATGTAAAGGCATGTTTACAATTTAGTTACACTGCCTGACAAAAAAATTAAAAAAAAACAAATGAATTATGTAACTCGAACTCTTTTATAATGGTAATGTCAAACGTTTGTTCGTCCATTTCTAACAAATAAAAACCACGTAGATAGACGCATCATCAAGACAAGAGCATATGTGCTTTTGGCATACTTACCTGTCCGCCATTTTGAAAAAAGTCGGTTTTGGTGGCCTGTAATAAAAGTGATGCCAATCGATAGAATAAGTCATTACAAACAAAAAGTAATATGTAAAAAAAATCTCGTAAGTAATATACTTACTGAGATACTAAATAATATACTAGAAAAAATAGGACTCGCACCAGATCATGTTCTCGGACGGGAATCGAACCCGCGACCTTTGGATATCCGGTCCAATGCTCTGACCGCTGAGCTACCGATTGACTCGGTGCGAGTCCTATTTTTTCTAGTATATTATTTAGTATTATATAAAAATAGCATTGTGAATGCTTAAATCTCAAAAATTAAAAAAAAAAAAATACTTACTGAGATATTTGAGTTTGAAGTTGAAAAACAAAATCAGAAATTTTTTAGATCAATCGATAGAATAAGTCATTATCGAGTGTCGAGTGTCGAGTGTCGAGTGTCGAGTGTCGAGTGTCGAGTGTCGAGTGTCGAGTGTCGAGTGTCGAGTGTCGAGTGTCGAGTGTCGAGTGTCGAGTGTCGAGTGTCGAGTGTCAAGTGTCGAGTGTCGAGTGTCGAGCGTCGAGTGTCGAGTGTCGAGTGTCGAGCGTAGAGTGTCGAATGTCGAGTGTTGAGACTCGAGGATCGAGAGTCGTTTGTTGAGTTTCGAGTGTCAAGTGTCGAGTGTCGAGTGCCGAGTGTTGGGTGTCGGTTGAGTGTCGAGTGTCGAGTGTCGAGTGTCGAGTGTCGAGTGTCGAGTGTCGAGTGTCAAGTGTCGAGTGTCGAGTGTCGAGCGTCGAGTGTCGAGTGTCGAGTGTCGAGCGTAGAGTGTCGAATGTCGAGTGTTGAGACTCGAGTGTCGAGTGTCGAGTGTCGAGTGTCGAGTGTCGAGTGTCGAGAATCGAGTGTCGAGTGTCGAGTGTCAAGTGTCGAGTGTCGAGTGTCGAGTGTCGAGTGTCGAGGGTCGAGTGTCGAGTGTCGAGTGTCGAGTGTCGTGTGTCGAGTGTCGAGTGTCGAGTGTCGAGTGTCGAGTGTCGAGTGTCGAGTGTCGAGTGTCGAGTGTCGAGTGTCGAGTGTCGAGTGTCGAGTGTCAAGTGTCGAGTGTCGAGTGTCGAGCGTCGAGTGTCGAGTGTCGAGTGTCGAGCGTAGAGTGTCGAATGTCGAGTGTTGAGACTCGAGGGTCGAGAGTCGAGTGTTGAGTTTCGAGTGTCAAGTGTCGAGTGTCGAGTGCCGAGTGTTGGGTGTCGGTTGAGTGTCGAGTGTCGCGTGTCGAAAGTCAAGTGTCGAGTGTCGAGTGTCGCGTGTCGAAAGTCAAGTTTCGAGTGTCGAGTGTCGAGACTTTATTTACTACACGAAAAGATACACATTTCCGCGCGACTTAGCGCTACGCCGCGAGGCGCAGCCTGAGGCCGCCGCTTGGCGAATTGTCTCGTCGCGTCGCATCACGTCTCGGTGTGAACTGACCCTTAGATTCTGTTACTCGAAACCAACAGTTTTTTTTTAAATACGTACCTATACGGGAACATTTATTTCCTTATCCATCTGTCAGAGGGCCTAGTGCGAGTTGGTGTTTTCACTTCTCGCATAGTTAACTATCGGATATACTGCTCATAGTCAAAGTGAGTGAGCGAAAGAAGAAAACGATAGTTAACTTTTCGAAAAGTGAAAACACCAACTCGTACTAGGCCTTCTGTTTGTTAACCCTTCAACGCCCGAAAAATGAGACACATGCGTCCGCTCGGGCGTCGATGAATTAAGCCCCGTTTTCTCAGGAAGGTGAGAAAATATCATGATGAAATGAACATCAAATTAATTAAATTAAGGTCCACGGATTAAGAATATCAAACGTCTAAGTTAGGTAACTCAATCTAAGATATAGCCATTTTTATTTCACATACTTCTCTGAATAAATCGAAACCTAATCAAGTCAATCAAAATCTATGCGGTATTTGATATTTCCTATTGATCTAGAATCATGAAACTTAAAAGCAGAAATGAAGAAGAAAAAACCAATGATATTTATATATTAGAAAAAATCGACTCACCCGTAGCACCTCAGACGCGAATCGAACCCGCACCCTTGGAATTCCGGCTCAATGCACTGACCTATTGCTACCGAGTCGCTCGGCGATTTTAGTATTTTTTCCAATATCATTTACCTTAAGCAAATTTCTGTTTGTTATTTAAATCACGTAGGTATAGAACATATACATTTATGGTATGGAACCCTTGGTGCGCGATTCAGATTAGCACTTATCCTGTGTTTTCAAAAACCCCTGTCATCCAAACAAAAGACGGGTAAAAGATTTTGAAATCCAAAGAAACAAGACACGCTGTTGTTTTGAAGAAAAAAAAAAACAAAACAGATACGCGTTTGATATCTGATATGGAATTAATGCATTCCTAATTAGTTGTGGATCGGTTGACTTTGTTTTCAGAAATGTAAGAAATGGTGTTCTGGTTTTTTTGTATTACTGAATTACTCTTGTTACTAATATAATAACAATACATTGTCTGTAGGATAATTTATTTAAAAAAGTATGTATTTGATGACAAAACCTGTAGTTTTGAACTAATCAACATTCTCCAATAAAACGAAAACTTTGTTATTTATGTATAAGGTTTTAGTTTATGTCATTTTGTAATATTCTTGAAAAGTTTGTTCCATTTTTGAATTACACTTGCATAATGAGTTTTAGTAGTAACATTTATGGTCACACGTTTTCAATTTTGAATGAATGAATGAATGAATGAATAAAGTTTTACTGACACACATCACACTTACATACCAAGAAACAGCAAGGAACAACAAACAAACAAAAAAATAACATAAATAAATTTTGTATGAGAATCCTAGTGGTAATCCATGAGGTAGTAATGGATTCTTATAGAGCAGGTTAGAGCTGTCCAGCTACTCCGATTTAGCACGAAGAAGGTTGTCAAAATAATGTTCGAATTTCCAAGTTTATTCGAGAAAACATATTTTGTTATCCCAAGTATCAGGCCGCGCAAGTGGGCGTGCAAGACGTGCACAGCACGTGGCCGGCACGTCCGGAGCGGCAAATTGAGCGATCCATCATGTAATGTTCAAAGTCATTGTCATAATACCCACCCCACGTAGTTTTAACTCTTCCTCGCTTAGTTTTGTAAGATTTTTCTAGAAAGATCCTTTTATTTTTGTACCCACTTGTGAAGAAGGGTCAAACCGCGGCTCGCGAGCCACATGCTCTTTGGCTCCCTCTGTGCGGCTCTGTCAAGAATGACTCATGTAACAATAATTATTTTTCGATTCTATGCAAGCTTGCCTGCTATCGCTTGGCAGACAGAGAGATCTAGACTGGATTTTAAGAGCTTAGACCGAACTCCGGTCGGATTTCATCCAAGACCGGATTTTTCATCGCGCTTGGACAAAATTATTGCACCATCATTGATTGTAATGATTTTGTCCAAACCAAAGACTCTACACAAGAACTAAGTATAAAGGCATCCTTTCAAGGAACCACCCACTTGTGTAATTTTACAAAAACCAAGTGCGGGGAAGAGTTAAAATTAAATTTGGTTCTCAAAAGAAATCTTTTCATTCTGAAAAGCTCAGCGTAGGCAGCTGTAGTAGGGGCGGCATAATCGGTATTGCATGCGTTTAGACAGCTAGCGGCGGGCTCGCGAGGTATGTTTTATAATTTAAACTCATTTAAATAAACAAGTAGGTGTGTACATTTAATTTTTAAATTTGAGATTTTAGCATTCACAATGCTATTTTATACAAATCCAAATAATATACTACAAAAAAGAGCTGCACCAGATCATAATATTCTCGGACGAGAATCGAATCGCACCTCGCTGAGGTGCTAAACTACCGAGTCACTAGAGGCATCCCCGAATTTCTACTAGTATGATCTGAATTTCTAGTGCTGCAAGTCGTATTTTTCTAGTATATTATTTAGATATCTAGGTACATACGACGGCACCTCAGACTATACATGTTAACCTTGACACCGCCTTTATGCCCCACGTAATAAAAGCTGTTTTCGTAGTTTAACTGTATAACCTGACGTGCTGTCGTGTGTACATTTAATTTTATCCTATTCAAAAGCTTCAAATACTATATCCAAGCTGCCGTGATAAATCCATGATTAAAAAGAAAACAGTTTTCGATTCAATTTGCTAAGTCCCCTTCTACCACTTGATTTAACTTGACGTATTTACGGAGATGTGGCCCCATAAATATTACCAAGCAAAACGATCTATTCATTCGGTGAAATTTTAATCTCCTAAAAGTAGGGGTTCTTTTGCGGGATTTAAAAATATGTAAAGGTTTTTTGTGGTTCCGTATAAATAAATTGGTGACAAAGAGTTCGTAGATCAAATCTTGAGTCCTAAATTAAAGTTATTTAATGCTTATTGAAGTAACTTTATGAATACTAAAAATATACTAGAAAAATACGACTTGCACCAGATCATATTCTCGGACGGGAATCGAACCCGCGACCTTGGATGTCCGGTCCAATGCTCTGACCGCTGAGCTACCGAGTCGCTAGTAGCATCATCGAATTTCTTCTATTGATCCCACTCTTACGCTGCAAGCCAGCGTTATTTTTTCAATGTAAGGAATTACCTCGACATTCAATTGAAATAACTTTCCAAATATTTTGACAATTGATTAAGATGAAACAGCTATATAACTTTTTGAATTGATATTGAGATTTTAGCATTTACAATGCTATTTTTATACAATGCTAAATAATATAATAGAAAAAATACGACGCGCACCAGATCATATTCTCGGGCGGTAATCGAACCCGCGTCCAACACTCTGTAATTTTTTTCTAGTATCTATATTATTTTATTATCGTATAAAAATCAAATAAAATTCAAAAAATTTTATGAATTTAATTTCTAGGTTCTTGACATAATTTTATCTGGGTGCAAGCTAACTAAGAAAATAAACTCAAACTTAACAATCATTCAAGTTAAAACACGCCCCGAAATGCTAAATAGCGTTGAACTTAATAATGTTCTAAGTAATGAAGTTGCCTATTACAAAAAAACGCGATAAATCGAACGATTAACATTCTTTTTTTAATTTTTGCATATTATTGAAATTCAACTCTAACGCCCATTATACAAGGTGTTACAAAAATACCCCTATTGCCGAATATGGTATATAGGGACCATCAAACTGATCAACTTTTACTATAGGACCAACTCTGAAATCGCGAAAAAAAAATGTATATTTGAATATTTTTTTTTCGCGATTTCAAAGTTGGCCCCTTAGTAAAAGTTGTTCAGTTTGATGGTCCCTATATACCATATTCAGCATTAGGGGTATTTTTGTAACACCTTGTATTCTAACGATTCTTAAAGTTAAAGGCCATCTTAAATTAAAAAAAAGTTGTCAGATTTCACAGAAAACCGAATTCGGTAGATTCCTGAAAGTTAAGGAGACCTCAACCAGAGATTTTCGTATTCTATGAGTATTCGGTGGTTGACCATTAATAGATAAAAGCTTTAAGAACTGAAAGAATTGATTTTCTAAGGGTGATTATGAGCACTGAAGAACCCTAAAAGGCAAAAAAAATCTTTTAAAAGGGCACGCGCTCGCCAGGTGCTTGTTTCCGGATAAAGTTACAATAGATAGTTTGAGGGGACCCTTATTGGATAGGGTGACATTGCGTTATAAAAACATAGATAATTCTTCATTATGATTAAATATTATTAGTACGCTAGTAATATGTAGGTCTGACGACCTCCGTGGTCGAGTGGCTTTGTGCACTGGTTTTCAAGGTGTCGCCATCTGAGGTCCCGGGTTCGATCCCCGGTTGGGTCAATTTAGAAAACGAACTTTTCTATATTGGCTCAGGTCTGGGTGTTTGTGATACCACCGTTAGCTCTGTTTGCCATCACACAAGTGCTTTAGCTACTTACTTTGGAATCGGAATAATGTATGTGATGTTGTCAAATATTTATTTATTTATTAATGATTGTTAGACTATGGTAGTATTATATCATTTAATCTATTGATAAGGTTTTCTGTAGTATTGGTATTTGGTGGTGGGCACTTTTCTCCGCATTTAGACCAATTTGGTCCGTTATGCGTGAAACCTCATAGCATCGGTATGGCTAATCGAGCCATCCCAGCTCCTTCCAGAAGCGCAGAAGCCTCCTGGGACGTTCACAGGCTTCTAGGAGCGACCTCACCTCTGTGAGGATTTCTGCCCGTTGTGTGGCCAGCCCCACGCACTCCAGGATCACGTGGGCGGCTGTTTCCTCTGCTTCCAGGCATCCCCTGCATAGAGGACTGTCTGTCGCATTCATGATGAATAGTTGTCGGTTTAAAGCTAGGTGACCTGTAAGTGTACCTACAACTATCCGGAGGTCTGGACGATTGAGGCTGAGCAGCCTGCGGGTCACACGCGGCGAAACTGCAGTCATCGCAATCTTAGACTGTCTACAGCTTGTTAGATCTACCCAACGAGTATTGTGTGCAGCACGAGTTCGTTGTCCTACCCATGAGCGTAGTTGGCTGAACGGGAGTGGCAGAATGGGTATGGGTCCTGCCACTGTTGTGGAAGATCCTATTCTAGCCAGCTCATCGGCGGCATCGTTCCCGTGTGATCCACTATGCCCTTTAATCCATTGTAGGATTACTCCGTTGTTGGATGCCAAACGGTCCAAAACTTGGTGGCATTCGAAGACGATACTGGAGTTGATCGTGCTGGCTTCCAGTGCTGTTAGGACGGCCATGCTATCAGTCAGTATGCGGATGTTTAGTCCCTTCACACCTCTAGACAGGGCCGTAATAGCGGCGTTTATTATAGCAACACATTCGCATTGAAATATCGAACTGTGTTGGCCTAGCGCTAGTGATATTTTGATATTTAGGTCTTGAGAGAATACTCCAGCTCCAGTTCCAGTCCCCATTTTGGAACCGTCCGTATAGATTCGGACTTCATGTATGCCAGAGTAATCTCGGTCGCTTTCAAATAACTGGATTTGGTATTTCTTTAGGAAAATATATTGCTTGGGGATCCTGTCGCATGGGGCAGCGATTAGTGACTCATGTTTCACTAAGTTATTCCACAATATGGAGTGAGGACCCTCTCGGTTGTACCACAGTCCTAAGTGTTTAAGCCTTATAGCAGCCATGGAGGCTTCTTGTTGTATAAACAGGTCCAACGGTGTTAGATCCAGAGCTACTTCTAGGGCGGCTGTGGGGGTAGTTCGCATGCAGCCGGTTATAGCAGAGCATGCCAATCTTTGGAATTGCTGCAGCTTGTTGATGACGGTGCTTTGCTCTGTTTTGGACCACCAGGCAACAGCTCCGTATGTGATTATGGGACGTATAACAGTTTTATATAGCCACATCGTTATTTTCGGTGATAGTCCCCACCTTTTGCCGAGTAGCCTTTTACATTGGCAGAAGATGATGGTGGCTTTGTTTAGTTTTCCTTCGAGATGTCTATTCCAGAGAAGTTTGCTGTCTAGTATCACACCTAGATACTTGACTTCCTTGCTAAGGGACAGACTGGTATTAAAAAGTTTAGGGAGTTTAAGATTTCCTAGACTTCGTTTGTTTGTGAACATGATTAGCTCAGTCTTTGCTGGGTTCACTGTTAGGTTGTGTTTAGTGCACCACTGTTCGACGACCTTCAGTGCGGACCTCATTTGGTCACAAATCACACTCTCAACTCGTCCGCTGATGAGTATGGTCAGGTCGTCTGCATAGCCTACTGTGAGGAAGTTGCGGTCGTTGAGCCACGTAATCAGCTCGTTGACCACTATGTTCCATAGAAGCGGTGAGAGGACTCCTCCTTGGGGACATCCTTTAGCTACTACGCCTCTGGTGGTGCCATTCACAGTAAATTGTATGGCTCTGTCTCTCAGCATGCTGTCAATCCACCCGGCAATAGTGGTATCCACACCATGTTTGGACAGGGCCTGGCTTATGCTGGTAAAATTGGTTTTGTCAAAGGCTCCTTCAATGTCGATGAAGGTGCCTAGTGTAGATATTTTGTGTTTGAGATTGCCTTCTATGTAGGAAACCACCTTATGTAGGGCAGACTCTGTTGATTTGCCTGCAGAGTAGGCGTGTTGGTTTGGATTTAGGGGGTTCCTGACTAATGCAGTGCTCCTTATCTCCTTGTCTATTAGTCTCTCTAAAACCTTTAAAAGGAATGATGTGAGGCTAATTGGTCTGAATGATTTAGGTTGAGTGTAGTCTCCTTTGCCGGGCTTAGGTATGAAGACTACCCTGACTTCCCTCCATTTCATAGGAATATAGCGGTGTGCCAGGCAGCTTCTGTAGATGGCTACGAGGTGGTCAATAAGACCTCCGTCGCTCCACCTCATCAGTCCTGGAAAAACTCCATCTAGTCCCGCTGATTTGAATGGAAGGAAGCTGTTGATTGCCCATCTTACTTTCTCCGGGTTGACAACCTTGTGGGCGGTGATCCAGTCGGTTTCAGCTGGTGGATTCTCATCTTTTCCTTCCCATGTGCGACTTTCCGTTATGCGGCACCCTGGGAAGTGAGTGGTCATTAACAGTTCTGAGGTCTCTTCACCTGTTTTGGTGTAAGTTCCATCAGGCTTCATCAGGGTTTTCTGTAGTGTTCTGTACTGTAGATCAATAATCATTTGCTAAATATGTTAAAAATAACGGTAAATTTTCGTAGGAACATTTTTGATTCATAGCAAATTAAAACATTCTCTGACCCAAATTAATACAGAACGTAAAAAAAATAGATGTGCATGTTTCTTCAAAATTGACAGTCACCCCATTTCTCTTGTGACGCGGTAGGTAGACAATAGTTCCAACTTATACGATATGAACTAATATTTGCGACTGTTTCGGGCTAAGCGGTCAGGGGTTCATATTTATTGTTCCCGTTTGTTGGGGAGATCCCCTGAATGTATGGCAACTAATTGAGTAAATGTTGGTTTTGTTAATGAAGAGTGTTGCCCTTTTTTAAATAAACACCGTGCGTGAGTGCTTTGGAAATATATGACCTAGCTGTGATCTGATAATGGCCATCCAGGAAGTGAATGGAGAAAATTCAGATCGTTATACACCCAACTGATCTGATCAACATTCTAAGAGATATATACTACTAGCGACCGCCTGCGACTACGTCTGCATGGAAAGTTTTTTGCTATCCCTCGGGAACAATTATTTTTTTCGGGATGAAAGGTACCCTATGTCCTTCTCTGTACCCCTGACAACGTGTATGCAAAATTTCATGAAGATCGGTTCAGTAGTTAAGACGTGAAAACGTAACGAACAAACAAACAAACGGACTTTCGCATTTATAAAATTAGTAAGGATTTCAAACACTATTTTCAAAGCGATCTCGCACGGCTTTTATTAAAAAAATATATATATTATATACAGTATACATATTATATTACATTAGGAATATTTAGAGCAGGTAGCGAATTTATTTTCTATACTCTTTGCTTCAAAATCCTCATTTTCTTCCTATCCGTATCAAAAATAGCATAAAGTCTTCAATATCATTATTCCGATCTAAAAATCGAATGCGATAACTGTGTGACATTAGTCATACTAAACAGCCGTCATCCCAAATCACAACCAATTTGGCAGGAAATTATGCAAAGGTTAAATCTTTCGGGTTACTAGGTTTCCTAACATGACAGCCGTAGAAAAACAAACTCTAAACTAAACAAATAGAGACTACAGTCGCGTGTGGTGTTTTCGTTGGGGGTGATTGTGCACTGCGCTGTGCCGATTCCGGAGGCCTACTTTCGCTGCATCCGTCAGAATCTGGAGCGATCGCTCGTTAATATTCGCTTAATACGATTTTCAGCAACTGGTGCACATGAAATGCGGTTCGGATAAATCTGAAGATATTAAAAAAAACGATTTTACTACTTTTTCAATAGGTGTGGGTAATTATTGATGACAGAATGTCAACGATACGACAAGATAATTTAACTATTTTATTTTTAAATGTCTATCTGTCTATATATAGGGCCTATAACAAAAAAATATCACATAAATAAGGTTCTAAATCAAGTAAATCGATCAGCGATCACCGTCCGACTAGCGTGATTATATTTATAACTTTTTTTTGTAAAACTAAAAATAAAATAAAGTAAGAAGCTCTTATATTATTGCCAAAAGAACACAACACTTGTAACAGGCAACTAATAGAAGGCGATTAAATAAAAATAAAACTTAAAATTTATTATTTTTTAATTCTGAAATTAAAAAAAAAAGAATAGAATATCGTTTATTTGCATTTGACTAGCGTACACTGGATGTCTTATAGTATTTAAAAGATCTGCTTATTCAACCATTGACAATAGCATGCAAAAATTATCTAAAATTAAAATTAACAAGTAAGATACCTACTTATTTTTTTTCTTTTCAACATTTCACATTACGGATGTCGAATACTGTTTTTTACAATATCAGTAATAAAATAAGTATATCAATTTGTTTCTACGAATCTATCTCACAATCTGTCTATAGAAAACCAATTTAAACTAACGTTGTACTTAATTGAGATTTGATTTTTTATACGTATTTATAATGTATGCAAAATTATAAATTGCCCATGACGTCGTGCAGTAACAGCTTCACAGCTTATTTATATGTTAAATATTCAGAAGTGCTTGTCACTAATGATATCTCGAGACTTCTCATCGGATGGCCCTCCCGTGTGTACCATTGAGTCTGTAGTATATAGGTCAAGTCGGTGCGGAAGCGACATCGCGACGAGGTGGCGTTTTGTGCCGTGCCATACAGAATAGTACCGGGATTAAATAAATAAAAATGCGGTTTTTTGGGTCTAACGACTGCAAATGCAGCCAGGACCAACGGCCTGTGCCTTCCGAAGCACAGAGGAGCTCAAGATAGTAAAGTTTTGGTCACCCATCCAATGACCGACCCTTGCGAATGTTGCTTAACTGGAGCAATCGCAGGACGAATGCACTAACCCTTTGTGGCATTGAACTTCTCGCTTTTATACTGCAAAGCTGGTTATTTTTTAGTCACCATACAAACTTTTAAGAATTACATTACATATTTCCGTTTGAAAATATGGTGCGAGTCTTTTTTCTAGTATTATTTAGTATTGTATAAAAATTGCATTGTAAATGCTAAAATCTCAAATTTAAAAAAAAATATAATTATGTTTAGTGATGAAACTAACATCATTCTGTAAGTAGCAAAGGTCAAAATAGGTAAAAAAAATTGTCTTTTCCTACAAATCAGAGAGATTGCGTGATATGTTTTGTATGGGATAATACTTAACAATGGCGTATTTCATGTTTCTTATAGGAAGCTGCCCAGTTTCATGAAATATAAACTAAACACATCCTAAAAAATAATCCTGTATTTTTCATATTACATTAGTGAAATGAAAATAAGCATTATTTTTCACGTAATTCACTCACAGTAAGACCGAAATTAACCCCCTAAATTCACAGGGAATTTTGTGACAAATTCTACCCAATTCACAAACAAGTCTAACAAATCCAACTTGCAATTCACAAGTTCAACGCACTGAGATAAATTTATACCTCAGTAGTCCAACGAAAACTTGTTTTTTCCACACAGCGCCATCTAGCCCCAAACTGAGCAAAGCTAGACAACTGATATACTACTTATATACTTTTTAAATATATACTTATTAGACATAGTAACACCCAGACTCGTCACAGAAATTAAAATTCATCATTTCAATTTCTGCCCGGCCGGGAATCGAACCCGGGACCTCTTGCGTGGTTGACAGGCATGTTGACCACTGCACCACTCAGGTCTTCAAAAACATTTTTGGTGCATTAATATTTATCTTTCAAGGGTTTGTGGTTTCGGTTTCATATAAACACATGGTGCCTCCCTGTCTGTCAGGGTGACAATTCCCAGAATGACACGCACCCAGGCACCCTACTCCGCGGGCACCCATTTGTCATGCACTTGAAGTCAGCCTAAATAAACAAAAGTATTTTTGGTGGGACGAGTGAAAAGATTTGAGCGTGACGGACTAGGGTTAAGACAAAAGACTGTACTAGATTTTATGGCAAGTATTTTTTTCAAGTAAGTACTAGTGAAATATTCTATAAGTAGTACTCAATGTAAGTAAATAAAAAAGGGAATGCCATTAATAAAAACACAGCAGTTTAATTATTTAGCCAGAAAACAAATATTTGGTTCGCATTAAATTGAAATCAGGCAGCAAACCATGATCTGCAAATAATCTTAAAATCGTCAGCAATTTAATAAACAGTTGTAGAACAAAAACGATGAATAAAATTGGGTTCATGCTAACTTGAGGACATAAACTGTTGACAGATAAAGCGATAAAATATAGCTATCTACAGATAACCTTGAACTCTCTAACTGCGATAAGGAACAAGATGATTTCTACAGTAACGGTAGAGAGTTTGTTCATCTGACCTTGAACTAAACTATAGAGCTATAACCCGCGACCGGTAAAAAAAAAATTTAAAAAAATTTTTTCGTGATGAAAGGTACCCTATGTCCTTCTCTGTACCCCTGATAACGTGTATGCAAAATGTCATGATGATCGGTTCTAGTTAAGACGTGAAGGCGTAACAAACAAACAAACGCACTTTCGCATTTATAATATTAGTAAGGATAAACATGTGCGTGCCATATTTCATTTAAGTAGTTTTTTGAGGAGCTCGGTGGGGCGCAGCGTGGTTCAGCGCCTGGCTCTGCAATTGCGGAAGTTAAGCAACTTTCGCAAGGGTCGTTGCGATGGGTGACCAAAAGTTTTAATATCTCGAGCTCCTCCGTGCTTCGGAAGGCACGTTAAGCCGTTGGTCTCGGCTGCATTTGCAGTCGTAAACACCTACCAATCCGCATTGCTAATGCCCAATGATTGGGCCTGCGTGGTGGGTTATGGCCCATCCTCCTTATCTACCCATATGGAAGGCCTGTGCCCCAGCAGTGGGGATATTAAAAATGGCTGACGTCGACTTCGAGTTTATTTTTTCAAAACGTTTCAGTGGTTCGATTATATTATTTATCTTTATTATTTTCAGCATGTTTTTGCTGCGAGCGTGAACAAAAGTGATTTTTAATGTCTAACGCCACCTTTTTGAATATTAAAAACTAGTGGCTTAGTGAGCTGTAGACCTCGCTCAAATTGTGTTGTTTGAAAATGAATCTAATAGATGTCGCCACGAGGTTGACACTGCTTTAACAAGTAACTATTAGTGTCAAGTGTCTTTTTATATCCTTTTTAAAAGTTCCACATGCGGATTTGGTTTTATTTAAGTACTTGCTTTATGCTCTTACTAATAAAGATTGCAAAGCTGATGTATAGTTACACAATGGTTACTCACTGTCAAACTTTTTTAGTTTGACATTTAAAAGAAAGGGACAAAACACTGTGTAACTCATAGAAATAGAAAATCATCCGTCAAGTAAGCTACTCAGAACTTACATGTGAAACAGGCCTTAGTGTGCACAAAATCTAGTTAACTAGAGCTTACTTGACAGATGATTTGACATAATTATTTTTCATATCACAACTGTCAAATCATTTGTCAAGTAAGCTACTCATAACTTACTTTTACATTGTGGACATTTTATAATTAACTGCATGGTATACGAATTATACCATACTATGATATGAAAAATATGCCTTGTCATCTGTCAAAGAAGCTTCTTTGACAGATGACAAGGCATATTTTTTTGAGTAGCTACTCATAATAACTTTTACATTGTGATACATGCCCTAAATGCAACATGCGCTAAATCTGTGGCGCAGCTTCCGACCTACAATTTTATCAAAAATAGTTGAGAAATAGAGGAAGCAAAATGATACGAGTTAATTTTAAAATTGTGACTCTATCCTGTTATGCTCTTTGCACGTGTAAATAAGGTCATTAATAATTAAAACCCTAGGGCTCAATCGCGCTAATTTCCAACAATGAACCCAAAACCGTTACGTTGTCATTAGGTTATGTTTACTTAAAAATCTTTGGCAGCAGAATTCTCTTTAGAAAAAAAGAGATAGTGCTTTTTTAAGTTTCTGCATTTTGTTTATCAACTTTCTGACGTAAATATACGTGCGTCTGGGCATGTGCAGTACGATACGATCCAAGGAGGTCGAATGTTTAACGACAAAAACAATTTGGTGGAACTGGGCCTATGAATCATGTTTTTTTTCGTGCAAGTTTCAGATGCTGAGGCAAAGGTGATTTTAGATGTAATTTTCTTGGAATTCGTTTTAAGCCGGGTTTACACGATGCGATTTTAGTTGATCAATTATTATCGGTCAGCAAAAAATGTACACGGTCGCTTGCGATAGACGGTTCAAACAAACGTTAAGCATGTCTCATCTTTTCATTTGTAAATAAAATTTTATACTTAATTGTAAATAAAATCAGATGTGTAATGACTTTTTGTTTTCTTTTTTAAGTTAGGTAAAATCAGAATCACAAAGTGGTTTAAGTGTTATTTTAAAATATGTTATATTTCTGTTTTTTAAAATGATCTCTTAACTTGAGTGGTCTCCTTTTCGAGACAAATCAACTCGTAAATAGCTTAAAAAGAAGCTCCAACCCATTGTATCTAATGATCATTGCAGCATTGTTAATGAAAATATTTTTTTATTATTATTTATGATGCCATAACTCACCCTTATATCTTGCACATAATTCTTAACAACCTCATCGAGCGTTCAATCAATGAATAATTGACTCTGAAATCTAAGAATTATCAACTGATTAGGTACCAAACTATTTATAATTCAGAGCATGTGCGCTATTGTCTATCGGTGTTCTTTGTACAAGTAAAACTGTATAAGTGTATGGCAGGAATCATACACACTTCCCACGAACAATGAGTATGATCGTTTTGGCAGGTTTTCTTGGATTTCGTTTGGTTTCAAGAAGTTGCGTCATCGAGCTTTGGACACTCTTTTGGCCATCAATGACTTATGAGGTTGTTGTGCCTTAAATGGGATGTAGGATTTAAAAATACTAAACCATTTGAATATACTTGCTGCAAGTTAATTTTATCGAATAAAGAATTGTTTTTTTTCATTCATTCATTAAATTTATTAGCCAATGAGCGGGAAAGTGTGAGACGTCACGTTACAAAATAGTAATTTCTTCTTCATCTCCTTAAGGCCCCTATATACCTCAAGTGGCGCCCTCATTTTAATTAAATTTATTTATTTTCGTTGTAGTAGTAGTTCGCAAAAGTGTTAAAAGTGGTCACTTTTAGCACTTTTGTGAACTACTAATTTAACTAGCAAAATTTTACTGAGGTTTTTGTTTGTAAATAAACTATAGAACCTTAGCTTCGATCTGTACATGTGAATTTTCGATACATTATGTACTTAGCGAGCAATAAATTTAATTAAAATGAGGGCGCCACTTGAGGTATATAGGAGCCTTAAGAGTGGCTTGCTCTATGGTCTATGCACAATTCCACCAATGTCACGTAGTTAGCTTTTACATGAATGAGAATAATAAACGGACTAATGTTTTTCTTTTTTTGTAAAGACACCCTAAGCATATTTACCTAGAATAAAAACAGCACATCCAATAACACAAACATAAGACTTAAAGCAAAGCAGGGGGAGTTTAGAATTTTAAATTGTTATAGGATATTTTGGCCAAAACTTTTATAAAGGGGGTATTGACGAGGGATAAAAGATGTTTCATATTTACGAAATAGTAATTTAATACTGAACATTCTGGGACACAGACTGCATCAATTTAAAGTCATAGTCAAAATATAGTTAGAAATAAAATACTTTTTACGGATTACAGCATGTATATTATTGATTCAGGTGTTATTTTAAAATTATTTAGTTTGGACTTATTGGTTTTTTGAATTCTCGATGTTTCGACACTTTCTAGGGACCGTGGTCACGGGAGGACTAAAGCAAAAAGGCTGATCATATTTTTATGAAATTACCCGCTCGGAACTTTATAAACTATCTTTATTCAAATCAAAATATATAGTAACAAAATATCTTTATTGAAATAACCTTAAATTATGCGCTTTTGAATGGTCTATATTTTCATATCACCCGTTCCAAACTTTTTAACTGACAAGAAGAAAGGGCAGTAATTAAATTACCATTTTGATACAATGAAATTTTCTTCAATATTTAGGAAGTAATTTCCTTATTCTGTAGAACATTTTGTAATTTTTTTATTTCATCCACATAATGGTCAAATTAGGTGGTCCGGATTGAGCCATCAGACCACCCGTGGCTGAGTGACATGATTTGACGGACTTTCCTCAAATCACCCGAGGTGTCGGCGCGCACGCATGCCGCCCAATTTGATGTAATGGGCGCGTAATAGTGTAGTACCAACCGCCAGCCGGCGCGATTGGAAAGGTTTGATTTTGAATAAGTAAGAAAATTACATGTGCAGAGATGAAAATGCTGAGGTGGATGTGTGGTGTGACGCGAATGGATAAAATTAGGAATGAGTATGTGAGAGGAAGTTTGAAAGTAGTACCAGTGATAGAAAAGTTGAAAGGGAATCGTCTGACTTGGTATAGGCATGTTATGAGTAGGGATGAAAGGCATGTTAGGTACTAGAAGAGTAATGGATATGGATGTTGAGGGTTGGAAAGTAAGAGGAAGATCGCAGAAAAGATGGATAGATTGTGTGAGGAATGATATGAATGTAAAGGGAGTGGATGAGGAGATGACGAGTCACAGGAAGGAATGCAAAAGAAGGACACACAGGGGGATGATGATATATATAAACATATATATATATATTTTAAAATCAGTTTCTAGAAACTTTTGGAAAACAAAAAACGTATTTCTGCCATTTCGAAATAAATTCAAAAACGTCACAAACAAACGTGAGGGCTACAACTCACAGATCCAATAGATAGTAATCAGAAAAATCAGAAATTCAATCATAACCTAACTCAAAAGTCGTTATGGAAGTACACCAGTTCCATAGCACCTTTATTTTTAAATTGAAGGTAGGGTGTGAAAGCCTTATTTTGTGCCGAGACCACCTCGCAAGATAATGGAGAAATTATTTAAATTGTTTTTATCATGATGTGTGGCGTATACATAATTGCAGTGTGTTTTTGGTGTGGATTACATTACTGCGTGCAATAATGGGAGTTTTAAAAAGTTTCGTGAGTTTTTTGTTGAGTTCTTTCTTACTTTTTTTTAGATTCGAAACATGGAATACATTAATCATAGTAAATCAATCTTCGCCAAAGTCGTCACAAAGTATGAAACACTTGACATTTTACTAATAAAATAAAAATGGAAGCAAGAAAAATATTTAACTGCTCAACAAAAATTACCAATGGTTCAGTTTAACTCTAGATTAAGATTCGCCAAAATTGTCAGACACTCTCGGCCTTACCACAAAAGATTTTAAAACAAGTGTTTAACTTAGACACTGATTAAATGTGATGCTGTCACTTTTTTAACAATATTGTTTGAAAGAGACGACATCACATTTAAACAGTGTTTTAAAATCTTTTGTGGTAAGGCCGTCTAAGTCTTGTCATTTTACTATGAAATACCTAAAACTAAAAGCAGGAAAAAACAGACTGTTCAACAAAAATTACCAACGGTTCAGAGTTTAACTCTTGTTAACCAACTTTATATTACGTTTACATGTCAATTTAATTGAATTCTTATGCAAGCTTGTAAGCTGTGATTTTCTCCATGAAAAATAAAGGAACAGGGAAACCAAAAACATAACTAATTTATGTTTTTATCCACAAGAGGGTTTGATAAAAGCTCTAGATCATGGGTCGCCAAACTTTTTGGCCTAAGGGCCAGACTAACTCCTCCACGAAGCCCCAAGGGCCAGAACCTAGCTAGCTTATCGTACCCACATACAGTAAATAACAGTATGTTGGTACGATCCGGACGGCGTCCGCGGGCCGGATTGTTGGTGCTCGCGGGCCGGAGCTGGCCCGCGGGCCGTAGTTTGGAGACCCCTGCTCTAGATCACAGACGCGGTAACATATCTTAATGTTTTTTGGCGCCATTTTGTCGAGTTCGGTTTGGTGTCTATTTTAATTATTTTCAAATTGATTCATAGTGGATATTGTGTCTTAAAATTGGTGCAGTTATATGGTACAAGTGTCTACGCAACTGAACAATATGTGGGATAATTGAAATAGGTGCGATCTTGGTTGTATGAAGCTGAGACTTTTATTGAAGTGGTGGCTTCCTCGGCAGAACTAACCGAGTAAACTGTCTTGATATACTTGGTGCAAAATACTCCAAGCAGCATTGGAATGCGATGCACCCGCATTCTAATGAAAAATTAAACAATATCTGCCACTGAACTATTTAACACTTGACACTGGCAAAAATTACTTCCAAGAGGAAAGTAGATTGCCATAACAAAAAAAGAAGAAGAAGAACATATCTTAAAAAGCTCTATCACTCTAGATCAAATTCAAATCATAATTATTGTCTTTTGGCACGTGATCAACGCTACATCTACTCGTGCGCCGATGACTCTACTACTCTAGAAAATCAACAGAGCGGTTTCAAGAAACGCGCAATGAATGGGTATTTCCCACGAGCCATATTGTCTGACATGTGTTTGAACTGTGAATGTGTTCTGTGCAACTATATAGTACTTTGTAGATTATGTGTGTGATGAAATCGTATGCACCATGTTTGGCGACTGTTCATTGATTTTATTATCATTTTGTATTTGATTGAATCAGGCATTACTTGGCGGAAGTCCCAAACCATTGTGAAAAGAGAAATATATGTAGCTTACTCCCGCAATCCCGAAACAACCAAACCGTTTCGGTGTTGGTTCACGCACGATCTAACTCCTGAGGATGCTCCGGGTTGGGGCGAAACACGTGTAGAGTAGTCTAATTGGTGAAGGTGCAAGGTGTGTCGCTGTCATGCTAAATGCAAGTGTGCACTGATATTTTTGTGGTGTGCATGTGCATTTTTTGCGGGCGGGCGGGCGGTGCATCCTGCATATATTTTTGCGGGAGTAAGCTACATATATTTCTCTTTTCACAATTATCATTTTGATTGCTGCTTGGCGCAACGGTAACGTGTCGAGCAATGGCCCCAGGTTTGATTCTTTTCTTATACAACATGTTACAAAAATACCCCTAATGCCGAATATGGTATACAGGGACCATCAATCTGATCAACTTTTACTATGGGACCAACTCTGAAATCGCGAAAAAATAATCATCTGTTTCATACAAAAATTAAAATCGAAAATATCAAAATGTATGAAACAGCTGATTTTTTTTCGCAATTTCAGAGTTGGCCCCATATTAAAAGTTGTTCAGTTTGATGGTCCCTATATACCATATTCGGCATTAGGGGTACTTTTGTAACACCTTGTATGTTTTATTAATTATTGTTTTTGCCATTTTATGATATTGCATTTCACAATGTACGAAAATCTAAAATTATTTGAATATGAAAATCGATGAGAATTCTACTCGTAGGTAAATATTAATTAAGTCCCCGTGAATTTATATACTCTAAAGTCATTATTTATATTGTTGGCTGTTGCCATGCACGACTGTGCATTTTCTTCTAAAAATTGCTTTTATTTGTTAGAATCTGGGACATAAGGTCCCTGATTTTGAATCATTCATTTGAGCTATTTTGAGTCAGTCACAATTATTGACAACTAAACCGCACTCCAAAATCACTGACTAAAGAAACTGACTGACAACCTGCTGACCAACAAGCAATTAAAAAATAAGGGTTTTGCTATGTCGAACGTAAAGGAGTAGGTGATAAAGAGCGCTCGACGCTAGCCGAAGGATTAAAAAAAATACTGGTCGAATTGAGTACCTCCCTCCTTTTTAAATCGGTAAAAATAGGGCCTCAAGATTTTTGCAAACATAAGTATTTATAAAGAAAAAAATTTAAATAAATATTTGAATTCAAGTATGTTCCATGTTTAATATCTGAATAACCAGTGTTTACGATGGTGTATAACTTGCCAGTATCAAATTATTGAGTAAAGAGTATTTTAAAACTTTTTGCATGCCCCTCGTACGCGACGGCATGTCTGCACTCGTACCCAAAACAATGAATGACTAATTAGTCAACTTAAAACCGAGATGATTTCAGATAGTGTTCCTGAGAAATGACTAATCGATTGACGCCATTATCTAAGATCAGAACCTTCTGGGAAAATAAAGAAAAAGTTCGAATGACGGAAGACAACTTCGTATTTTGTATGCATGTTAATTTTTCTTTAACTTCATATTAATATGAAACTGTCTAAAAACTGTGATTTTGCGACAATAATAAAAACAAAATGATTTAATATCGAAGAAAAGTTAAAAAAGGCTCTCTGAAAACACATAAATATGAAAACGCACTGTTTTGCTAAATAAATGAAAAATTATGATAATTTATGATTTTGTGCATGAGGATTTAAAGCTAAAAAAGCTGGCACTTTTCTAGCAAACTATTTTATTTATGTTAGGTACCTACCTAGGTACAGTCGAGTTCATTTATGTTGGCACTTATGACAGTTCATCAACCTTTATGCCTTTGTAATAAAAGTCAACATCTTTTCAAAAGTGCCAACATATTAATATGAACTCAACTGTACTTAATACCAAATAATATACTAGAAAAAATACGACTCGCACCAGATCATGTTCTCGGACGGGAATCGAACCCGCGACCTTTGGATATCCGGTCCAATGCTCTGACCGCTGAGCTACCGAGTCAGTCAACTGTACTTATTAAAATTTATCCCAATTTGATGCACAGAAAAAACAATAATTTTCCCCCTCTATTCTTCCAGTATAAGTTGTTGCCGAGCCGGCCTCCTTTTTACTACTTTATGGTTTTTTACTTTAACTTATATTTTTGAATTCCATGCTTTTTATACTATAACATATTTTCCTTGTTTTTTACTCTGTGTTTTTTCTTATATGTGTCAAGTCGTGCTCATCAGTTTTCAATAAAAAAGTACATTTACAAATAATTAACTGAAACCCACTTAGCTCAGTTTCAAGTAGTTGGTATCTCCATGCAATGTTATCAAATTGTTAACGTTTGTGAATTGTCTCTTTAGTCATCCAATAAATTGGTGATAACTCATATAAAGTAGGTACTTACTTAGATAATTTTCTCGGGAATTGAATTGCCCTCTTTCTCTGACAGGGAAATCCGTGTGATGTAAGAAAAAGTAAACAAATCATCAATAGAAATGACTACAAAATTAATATTATTTAAATGTGTAGTTTGTATCTAATAACAATATAAAAAAGCTTGTTTTTTGATGCCATTGTAGAAAATTTTATATTCAACTAAGTAATCAAATCAAAATGGTTAAAACATAATATTAAGAAGAAATTAAGATTTATTTTCGGTTGTTGTTCTTCTTTTTAGTATTATTACTAAGTTATTATAATTATTACTTAACAATAAAACCTTGAACTAGATATTAACAAGCAAATCAATATGAGACCTTGGAATATAATATGACATTAATACAATGAATCGTGTTACGATTTACGTAATACGAATTTATGAATATTATTTATAGATAAAAACAGATTTACATAATAATATAATGCGAATGAAAATATTACTGCGTTATGTAAATAAGCAAGTAAATAAATAAGTATTGAAGAACAATTAAGTATACTTACATGATACAAGTTATAATAATTAAAATTAAAATGTCAAAAAGTGTGCGTCGGCCGGGAATCGAACCCGGATCAACTGCTTGGAAGGCAACTATGCTGACCATTACACCACCGACGCCGTTGAGTCATGTGATGAAATACAGAATCAATTTGAGCTCGTTGCCGCTATCAAGTTCGTTGGCTCATGACGTTCACGCTTACGTCACAGTCGCGTCAACCTGTTTTGTTTTTTTTCTCTGTTTTTCTTTTTATTGCAAACAGCTGCCAACATTAAGAAAAATGTTTTTCAAGATATTAATCTTATTATTTCATCATAAACTTATTATACTAGTATATGAACAGAAGTAAAAACCAAGATTGTTAATTATTTTATGAAAAAAATCTAGCAGTTAAATAAGACGGGATATTGTAAAAATCAATGAAACAGATAAGATAGTTCCTTAAATTTTCTTCGTGCGATATCATTCAGTCAAAAGAAGTCCGCCCACAGTAAAAGAACAAGTTTTAAAAGTAAATATGGGTAAGGATGTTTGTTAATCCTGTCAAAATCAATTTAAGTGTTTAAAATTTCAATAAGATTTGGAATTTATTCCTTGTCTGGGTATTTGCGATAGCTATACTGTGTCAAGGACAAACTACACGTTCAGTGAACCATGCATAAATAATTAAATAATAAAACAAAATGTTTCTCACGGTTTCTTGAATTTTTCCGAATAAGGAAAAGAAAGAATGTTTGACCAAATAAAACTACAATTTATTACTCAGCACTTAAAGTGTATTTTCATTTGCATCTTCTAACCCTTTCTTTACCGTGTTTCATTTAAGGTGTTTTGGTTCCGTTTGGTTGGTTTTGTGGGAATTTTAGGGTTCCTACGGCAGCAGATGCGCGGAAGTGAGGCATTAAGGTAATAGGTTTAACTATAAATTATGTTTTGACGGAAAGAAAATGGTTTAAGGTACTGATAGGTGTTATTAACAGATCAGAGTAGTCTATCTCAACATTGCTATGTCTATCTAGACATTGCCATGTCTATCTAGACATTACCATGTCTATCTAGACATTGCCATGTCTATCTAGACATTGCTATGTTTATCTAGATATTGCTCGAGCCGCAAGCGAGGGCTTATAATCGTTACGAGTTTAAAAAGCCTTAACAACCGTGTACTATACATCGTTTTTCAATACATTTTCGAGAAAACATTATCGGTAGGTAGGTCGATAGATACCTACTGAAATCAAAATATTTTTAAGCATAATAAATAAAGCACAAAATTTTATGAAAATGGCGCCTTTTTGTACGCATCCAAAAAGTTTATTTTCAGTGTAAAGAAAGGCGAAGACCTTAAAACCATTTAGCCTTATACTACTTAAATTAAAAAAACAAAATGATCAAAATCACTCCACATCTTTTGTAATAACAGTTAATACCATTTATTGACAATTAAAACAACTCATTGCTTCATTTTATTTATTCCCCTAATTTTGTACGTATAAACTCGACATCTTTTAAATTAAACAATATCTACCACTGAACTATTTAACACTTGACACTGGCAAAAATTACTTCCTAGAGGAAAGTAGATTGCCATAACAAAAAAAAGAAGAAGAACTCACATTACAGGAACTCTTTGGTAGTCTTATTAGTTAGACACAATATTGTAAAAAAAAACGTAAACAAAAACGCACGGCGTGCGGTAAAATCAACTTCCCGCACGCTGTCATCGTAAGCACACATTTTCGAGCAACTGTATTGAAAACTTAAAATACTTAAAGTACAAAAAAAGGTAAGTAAGCCCATTTATTTTTCTATAAAAATTACAATCTTATCCCTGAAGCTACGCGTCTAGCTGTCGCCGCCTTAAGATATCCTTTATTTTTGACCGCGGCTTTTAAAATTCCTGCTTTATCTAAATTTAAAGGATCTGTGTGACACGGGATCCTTTTTTTGAAGACGTGTTTGATAACGTTTGGTAGACAAATATGAAGACAGCCGTCAAGATTATGAGGTCGTAATAATAAAATGGGGAAGAATATTTCATTCCTTAGTCGCTTCTCTGAAGGGGTCAGGGGTGAAACTTTTTAAGCTTAGAAAGTTAGTAATATTACTCTTACCACCTTACTAATAAAGATTGTATAGCAGATGTATAGTAACATAATGGTTACTCTCTGTCAAGCTATTTAAGTTTGACACTAAAGAAAAAGGGACAAAACAAAGCGTAACTATACATCTGCTATACAATCTTTATTAGTAAGAGGGATAGGCAACATCGTTATGACCATCAGCCATTTTTAACGTCCCCACTGGTGGGGCACAGGCCTTCCTTATGACTGCATAAAAAGGATGGGCCATGACCCACCACGCGGGTCCAATGCGGTTTGGTTGGGTGCTAACGACTGCAAATCCAGCCGGGACCGGCTAAACGTGCCTTCCGAAGCACGGAGGAGCTCGAGATAATAAATTTTTGGTCACCCATCCCATGACCGACCCTTGCAAAAGTTGCATTACCTCCACAATGCACCAACGAGCTCCTCGTCAAATTACTTATTTTAAAAAGTAGAAACAATGCGAGTAAGGGACCCACATGAGGTAATTTTTAAATTTTGAGATTTTAGCATTCACAATGCTATTTTTATACAATATCAAATAATATACTAGAAAAAATACGGATGTCGAGGTAATTCCTTGTACATTGGTGAGATGGCGCTGGTTTGCAGCGTAAGAGTTGATATAGTAGGAGAAATTCGACGTTCCCACTAGTGACTCGGTAGCTCAGCGGTCAGAGCATTGGACCGGATATCCAAAGGTCGCGGGTTCGTTTCCCGTCCGAAAACATGATCTGGTGCGAGTCGTATTTTTTCTAGTACCTATATTATTTGATATCACATGAGGTAAATTTTACAATTTTCGGTTTGAACCTAAACTTTAGGTCCTATAGTATTCTAGTATAATAAAAAAAAAAAAGTTTGATATTATCTGATACCAAATGAGTCACCAAAAGTGGCCAGTTTAGTTAATAACCCTGTTGAAAGAACAAAAAATATTGATGAGTTATTTATTGCTTATATTATTCAATAAAATAATATTTTACCGAGTCGAAAGTTAATTTAGAATGATCAAGAACTAAAGAAATAATTCATTGTACGAGTAGGTATTACCACTTTATCTACTTACTATGAGGCACTGTACTTAATGACAATAGTAGTTTATGACACAAGGTTGGTAAGGAGGTTTTAAAGAACCTTTACAACCGTGTGCTATAATACGTTTTCAATATATTTGCGAGAAAACATTATAAGTGCCTTCTGAAATAAAACCGTAAACAAAAACGCACGGTGGTGGCGTGCGGTAAAATTAACTTTACGAACGATGTTATAAACCGTAAACAAAAACGCACGGCGTGAGGTAAAATCAACTTACCGCACGCTGTTCTGACATCGAACACACACATTTTCGAGTAACTGTATTGAAAATAAAAATGTCTCCATTTTGTTCAAACTTTTACTTGATAGTACTGTTGGTTACGCAAACTACTAAACGCAGTTTTAAGCCATAAAATTATAAAAAGTCCATAGACAATTGTAAAACATCTTCTTAATTTGTTAAGTATAGCAATAAAAATGCAGTTTGTAACCAAATAACCATTTTGCTACGAGATAACGGGAACTAAAAAAAGTTATTTTTAAACAATGTGTTTTTTTTGACGTTTCCACCTTTGAAGTTTCAAGTTGCATTCCCGAACATGAGTTAAAATAAAAATATATTTTTTCTTCTTCAATGTGATGGTATTTTTTATTTTTTTTTATTTTAAAATATTATGTAGTGATTGTGTTATTTAAACCAGTATTTGTTAAGTATATAGTTTGTGTTTAAACATAAATGTCATTGTATTATCTTTTCTAAAGATGTTTAAATTAATTAATTTTTCAAAATTCATAATCAATTGGCTTACAAAACGCCAACTCGTTTTAAAAGCCTACTTACCAACCTCGTATCATAATACTTCACCCAAAATTTACCACGATCAGATGAATAGTTTAGAATCATTCTTACTTTTACATACATACGAACAATCAAAAAACGCCGCCAAATGGATAATATTTTTTTTAACGTTATTTACCAAAAACCTCTTTATTTTTATATCTTTCAAGAATCATTGCTGTGTTAATTCAGTAGATTGCCAACAATTTCGTTAAATGCAAAAAAATCTTAAATCAGCATTGTAATATTTTCTCCCTTATTTTATGAACGAAACTATGTAAGTACAGTCACGTCTATTAATATGTATACAGTTTAGAACTTTGTCACTCTAAAACTATTACTTTTTTGAACAGATATCAAGCACAAATGACAAGTACAACAAAGTGACAAAGTTCTAAACTGTACACATATTTTTAGACGTGACTGTACTTTAGTGTTCTTGTAGGCAATAAAAAAAGGTACCCACGTGAGATCAGAAACTAAGGAATAAGAACCAGCATCTGGTTAACATTAAAAAAAACAGGCAATTTCTGCCGTAACAGGTAGTTTTGCAAGTTATTCATTATTGTTTTAACTTTTGCCGACATAAAAGAATATCGATAGTCTTAGAATAATAACAACCTAGAACAATAGTTCCGTACAAAACGCACTGTCAAAAGTGAGGCAAAAAATACTAAGCCAAAATGGCTCAGTTTTCAGATTTGTATCCTTCATACGTTACGAAAAGGTTTCAATTTCCCTACCTTTAGGGGATTAGTTACTATTTTATTAAATTTTAGTTACGATAAGGTAACGTATGAAGGATATAAATCTGAAAACTAAGCCATTTTGGTTCAGTATTTTTGCCGCACTTTACATACAAGGACTCGGCTTTTAGGTGTTATTATTCTAAGTCGATAGTAAAATTATATCATTTGAATCTGAAAAGACTTTGCAATCGGTACTGTAAAATCGGTACGTTGTTTAGTAATAATAATAAACAATAAAGAGTATTTGACAACATCACATACATTGCTCCGATTCCAAAGTAAGTAGCTAAAGCACTTGTGTTATGGAAATCAGAGACAACGGTGGTATCACAAACACCCAGACCTGAGACTATATAGAAAAGTTCGTACCCAACCGGGGATCGAACCCGGGACCTTAGAGATGGCGACACCTTGAAAACCGGTGTACACAGCCAGTCGACCACGGAGGTCGTCAAATGTTTGTAGCAAAGCCGCTTTTTGACCAATGTTGGATTTTATCATTGGATTGTGATTTTAACTATGACATAGCGGTTTAAGTTTTATCGTTCAGCCCCCTAGCAAGACCACCGAAACACGATATACATCGTGTGATATAGCGTTTTATCGACACTCGACTGTCAAAATCCATTGCCTTTTGTCAGTTAAACGTGATAAATCGCTATATCATATCGTACATGCACATTATTTTAGTGTGCGTAATACGAGAGCGTGCAGACGCACACTGAAACAATGTGCATGTGCACGCCTAACAACATTCATAGCCGAAAGGACTTCGTGAAATAGAACAAACGCGTTCACTTCATGATTGCCGTCGACGACCGTTATTACGTCACGGTACTGTAGACAAAAAAGTAATCACGTTTTTCAACTGTTTTTAATTTTTTTCTTGTTCAAAGAGTGTCATTAATTTATATAACAAGTTAGGTTCGCCATTATGTAGGATCTTTACTCTTTTAATCATATAACAACACAAATAACGAACGTAATGATTAAATCAACAGAAACAAAAATTAAGCTTTGCGTTGCTAGCTACTAGAAAGGCGACGCAGGGGGTGCGGTATGACGAAGCGGGCCGGGAGGTAGCGGCAATGATGAAGTGAACGATGTGAAGTACTAGCATTAAAAGGTACGTGTAGAGAATCCCTATAAAAAACAGGTTAGGTCAATCAACCGCGGAGACAGCAGGCAACAGTGTCAACAAGCAATTCCTACAGGAACTCTTGAGGGTAATTTCACTCTCGAGGACCGGGAATATCTCGGACAGGGTTCGGGGCACTGTCTTTGAATTAAACTTGATGTGTAACAATTTTACGGAATACAAAAGGGGTTTTTTAAGTAAAATGATGAATCTGACTACGAGCGAAAATGTTGTTACTCTGTAGAAGTGTAGGCATAATACAATGACTTGCAATGATAAGATTGGTTGTTTGATGAGCATAAAAATTTGATAAAACGTCAGACGTATAAGAAATTATTATACTATGGTAGTACGATCTCCTTGGTCGAGTGGCTTTGTACACCGGTTTTAAAGGTGTCGCCATCTCTGAGGTCCCGGGTTCGATCCCCGGTTGGGTCAATTTAGAAAACGAACTTTTCTATATTGGCTCAGGTCTGGGTGTTTGTGATACCACCGTTGTCTCCGATTTCCATAACACAAGTGCTTTAGCTACTTACTTTGGAATCGGAGCAATGTATGTGATGTTGTCAAATATAAAAAAATATATATATGTGTCAATATGTAAAGAAGGAGAGTAAAATACGGAACCGAACTATTTTCCTAATCGTGTTTCGGTCTGTGATCTTTCATTACAGTTTAGCCGGCCTCAAAGTCAAGTGTTTTCAATTGACATGATCATAACAGCCGCAGGAAAAATGAAAACTGTTTATGATAGACTACACTCAGATGCTTTGAGGACAAAATGTCCAGTAACACTTCGATTTTTGAAATCTACGTTGCTGCAACGTTGCTCAGTGTTCCGCAACACTTTACGACGCATTTAAGTGACATTTGTAAGGGAAGACAATGTCCCGGGACATTTTTTTTCCCACTGCCTCTGACACTGGTCAAAGTCTATTTTTACAATTTTCGTATCTACTCTTTCGTTCCATTTCTCGCACTTCGATTCCGCATATTTCGCATTTTTAAAACTCTTTCACACTATAACAGCTGGGATTGGTTCTACTCATTTCTTTAATTACTAATTTGTACAAAACATTTTACGTAGATGTTGAGGGACATGTTCCGCAACATTTTGTGCAACATTGTCCCCAACCTAATGTATTTCAAGTCTTTGTTTAGGACAATAACTTCTAGAAGGATGGTTGTCAACAAAATTCAATTTCAATTCTAGTAGGATTAAAATTTAGTTAAAATTGCTTTTTATTTTATTTTCTTGTCAATAAACACGTAAATATCCCAATTAAATAGAAAAGCGTGAAACGTCGAGAAAACTCCTATAATTATAAACTTCTGTAATGGTACAAGGAATTTTAATTATAGGAAGGAAACTCCGGAGCTATTTTGAGATGCCTGTTATGCGAAATTAAGTCTTATTACGACGTCCTAAGACGGTTGTAATGACTGTGATATGCTCATAATGTTGGAGAAAGAAGTCAGGTTTAAAATTGTAAAAAGTTGATTTACTTCACGAGGATGGTAGGAAGCGAGCGATTTCTCAAGGCTACTACGTTTTCTCATCAAAAACTGATTTCTTTACAATATGTAATAACTTAGATTATCTAAATGACTAGATAAGAGTGTTGCGCTTTGACGCACAAACCATAGACTTATTAAATAAGTTTATGGCACAAACAGGCCAACTTTTTTAGGTTGGTGTTTTTAGCAGCATCGCGTCCAAAGAGTATTGTAATAAAAACTATGGCCGCGTCACACTACTTACAATGTGTGTGTGTTTTTATATAATTATATTATCATATTTATTTTGGCGCGTTCGTAGTTTCGACTGTCTATCTAGACATATAAATAATCAAAGCATAATAATTTGATAGTAAACTTTCAAACAACTGTTTCATTGTATTAAAAATTGGCTTGAGAATTCAAATGTTTTGGATGATGTTTGAAGTCCACAAAATTACTCAAACATCCATTATTAAAATTATTAAAAGTTACATATTGTAGAAGCTACATAAAAACATAAGAATTTAAAGAAGGAGAAAATTAAATTATCCAATACCACAATTACTCTTTTAAAAGAACTGATTTGTTACAAAATTCTAGTGGTTGTAGTTATTTTAGTAGGGGCAAGAAGAAAGCACGCAAATACGTAATAGTTTTACTTGTCCTGTTATACTTAAGTAATTTTAACTTATTAGGAGTAACTGGAAGTTATAAAACATCCTACACAGTAAGCTAGAATGGTAGGACTTTGCTATTTATAGAAAAATAATGCTTATATGTATAGTCTACTGTTTGGCTTGAATTGCATATTTTTTATCCATGTCATAAAAACTATTTTTTTTTATAAGAAACAAAACAATGTACCTATGTGTATAAGGTAAAATCTTTGAAATCACAAATAATATGAGATACTACAAAGAGACAGTTATAAAATATTTTAAATGTGTGTTGTCGATGACTGTACAGCGTGCGGTAAGTTGGTTTTACCGCACGCCGAGCGTTTTTATTAACGGTTTAGTACAGCGCGTGGAATGTTAATTTTACCGTTCGCCACCACCGTGCGTTTTTGTTTACGATTTTTTTTTCAAAAGGTACCTTTAATATTTTCTCGTAAATATATTGAAAAACGTAGTATGGCACACGGTAGTTAAGGTTTTTTAAAACTCCTTACCAACCTTGTATCATAAACGATTATTTTCTAACGTATCCCATTTTCATACTGTCATCTTTTCATTACAGAATTTCCTTAAAAAACTTTTTTTAGATCAAATTAGTTACTAATGCATGTGTTGTTACGAATCTATGAATGGGCTTGTACAAATTTAGCGCGATTACGTGACATTATTCAGGCCTACCAAATTAAACCTATTCAGAACCCAACAACAAACTATGACATATTCAATCTTTTCAAGGAAACGCAACAAAAGATCATAAAATATTTGGATGGAATCACAAATAACGACGTTATTTAAGAGCTGTAGGGTTTAATTTTAAGTGTTGTACAATACATACAATGGTCGATCTACAAAACACAATAGGTATATAAATCAATATGCACTCTTTGGTATTTGTAATTTTACGGAATTTGAACTTTGATGTTTTAACTTAGGAATTTATTGAATTTTTAGCATTACCTATTCCTATACTATACATAATAGAAATATGAAAATACAGTTGTTTGAAATAATGTTGGAATTGAGACAAAAGGAAAACCAGAGGTTACTGAACTGACATAATTGAAATCTAATTTTGTTCATCGATCTATTTGTGGATTTCGCTGTATTCTAGTCGGTGATCATCGGCTCAAATCAAATGTCAATACATCGAATTAATGAATATAAAATTTTAATACAATAAGGTTCAAAGTTGAATAAGTGTTTAAATTACAATAATACCCTGTGTTTCGGAATAATGCCATGAGATCACTTCCGACTAAAATAAACGGGATATTTATTCACATGGTGAGGACTGACTGAAGTGGTAAACGTAATGCTATAACCACTAATACCAAGAAACTTTATCTCTTTAAAAGTTAAACGTTAAAAAAAAAAGACCGAATATAAACAATCATGAATCACTTGTTACATGAGAAGGAAAAAACTAAGGACTCTATCTAATATATCATGCGGTTGAAAACATTAATTAAGGTTATTACGAACGCGGAGAGTAAAAGCTCTATGCGTAGAGTTTATATTTCATTCATCTGGATGACAAATACATGTGTCCGATTTACTAACACAGATAAGAAATCGAATAAACAACTATGGTGAGAGAAAATGTGCTCTATTTGTATCGCACTAAAGCAGGTGTTCCGGCTGAAGCGTTTGATAAGCTTGCACATGGTATACTGGTATAGTAAACAGAGGGGCCGCGCCGGCGCATTCAGTCGGCAATCAGTATTGTGAGAAGGCAGCCATTGAACGGCACGCGTTACTCTCGCGCACGCGTCGATATTGAAAATACGAATAAAATATTTTTCTTTTTTTCCGGAGTGTCACAGGGAAGTGTTGAAGGACCGATGTTTTTTATATTATAAATTTTGTGTTCGTTGAAATACGGAAGTGTTTGAGTGATTTCGAATTATATCGTGTCTTGGTCCATCCAGATGCTGAGCTGCATGGTGAGTGATTTTGAAATGTGCACGATGCGTTTGTATGGGAGCATTGTTGCTCAGTGGTCTTTTTTCGTCTTATCGTTGGCACTTTCATCTCGTGTTTTGTTTTAACAACCAATCTAAGTTCTAATTAAGGAGCAGCAAGTAAGAGATGTTAATGTAAGCCTGTAAAGGTTTTACGAGTTTTCGCTTGAAATGTTAATTTAACTGTCGCAGATAGCGAATGTTCACGTGTAATTTGTTTCTTGAAGTATTGGGCTTGAACTTGTAGGTTTGTGTTTACGTTTAGTTTCACTGTCGTAAAAACTTGCGGTTTTTCTGAGATAATCGGTGAGTCACAAATTTCTTTAAGATGTAAAATTTCCGTACGAGATTGTTTACATAACTGACAGATTGGTCTGTAAGTTGTCACAAAAGATTTTATGTTAACTTTTTAAATTGAAATAGATTGAAATAACTATCGTGATTATTTTTATCGTTTTTCTTAATTAAATCAAAGTTATTAAAAACTTTTGTTCATTCTTTAGAGTTTCTGTAAACTTTTTGTGGAAAATAATTACAAGAACTATAATTTATGAATTCTTACATACGAAGAAAATGTAATAGGTATTGTTTTGTGTAACAACAATTGTAAAATAGAAAAACGAAACAATGAAGATATTGAGCATAAAATTAACGCTCTTTTCAAAATGATACAAGTGTATTGTAATAATAAATAAATATTTGACAACATCACATACATAGATAAAGCACTTGTGTTATGGAAATCAGAGACAACGGTGGTATCACAAACACCCAAACCTGAGCCAATTTAGAAAAGTTCGTTTTAGTAACCATTGTGTATAGCAGATGTATAGTTTATACATCTGCTATACAATCTTTATTAGTAAGGGGGTATGTATGTATGATAGATAAATCGAAATCCTCAACCAAAGGTCCAAGGATTTCTCCAAAAATTATAGATAGTTTGATACCACACACTTATTTTTTTTTTTTTTTTTTGCACTCTCAACCAAAAGGGCTCGGAGCAACCTTCCCGGACACGCGAGGGGAAGGAGGCGGAAATCCTCATTGGACTTCCCCCATAGACGGTCTATGGGGGGGCATGTCAGACTTCTACTGACTAAAACCGCCTTTGAGGTTGGTTTCGACCCGACAGCTGTGAAGAGCCTCGAAACCTTCGTCTAATGCGACCGCCCCCCGAGGGGAGGGTGGCGCGAAACACACACTTACTCGTAGTTGTGGTTATATATAATAAATATTATTAAGGGAGAAATATTATATCGCGATTCAACAGGGTACAGCGCCATCTAGCGAGAAATAATGTTTACTCCACCATTAAATGGTAGTAGAGCTTTCCTTTTCCAGAAATAAAAGGAAATATTATTTACAAATATAAGGTCCTAACCTATGAAAAACAAATTAAATTTTCCATACTAGTATTTTCATTAACAACCGTGAACGCTATTGTATCAAAACTTTTATGTACCTACAAATGCTTGAACACTAAGCTAACTTAAGCAACATAACTTAGGGCCGGTTCCTATAGTTTGACATTAAGTCCATAGTAAATGTGTCAAAATGCTACCATACGTAAGCAAAACGAATCGTTTCTCGAATATAGTAACGGGGGGTTAAGTGAAAAAAATAAGTTTCGGCTAAGTTACAACCAGATAAAGCGGTAATTTGCGCTAACAAAAAAAGGAGTCACTTTGAAGATATTTTTTTAATGCTAAGAAAACAAAATAACAAAATTTGTTGTAAAATCCAGCAACTGATAATTTTTTGTAAATCAAAAAAGTTATGAGGCATTCTGTATGTGAGAAAATAAAAACCGGCCAAGTACGAGTCGGTCTCGCGCACGAAGGGTTCCGTTCCATTATCCATAAAAATATCATGTCTGTTGTATGGGAGCCCTCCTTAGATACATGTTTTATTTTAATTTAATTATTTATTTGTAAAATGAATAAATAACAGAATATTTTAAGCGTCTACCTGTTGCCGTTATCAATATCGAGCAAAAACGAGCAAAAAAATCACGTTTGTTGTTTGGGAGCCCCCTAAATATTTTTTTTTAGTAATTGTTGATATAGCGGCAACAGAAATACATCATCTGTGAAAATTTGAACTGTCTAACATCACGGTTCACGAGATACAGCCTGGTGACAGACGGACAGACAGACAGCTCACGTGACAGTTTGCGTGGAAATTTTGTTTGCTATCCCTCGGGAACAAATATTTTTTTCGGGATGAAAGGTACCCTATGTCTTTCTCTGTACCCCTGACAACGTGTAAGCAAAATTTCATGATGATCGGTTCAGTAGTTAAGACGTGAAGGCGTAACAAACAAACAAACGGAACTTTCGCATTTATAATATTAGTAAGGAAGTAAGGATTCTATTTTACGACTCACAGAATTAACAAAATGTTAGTTCTATTTGAAATTTTGAGATTTAAGCATTCACAATGCTATTTTTATATAATACTAAAAAATATACTAGAAAAAATAGGACTCGCACCAGATCATGTTCTCGGACGGGAATCGAACCCGCGACCTTTGGATATCCGGTCCAATGCTCTGACCGCTGAGCTACCGAGTCACCGGTGAGAACGTCGAATTTCTTCTAGTATATCAACTCTTACGCTGCAAGCCAGCGCCATCTCACCAATGTAGAAGGAATTAATTGTTAGTTCTAATAAACTCTTGATAAAATATATTTCAATTAGTTCATAGAACCAGTTCAATTGATTCGTATTAATTGATACTTTGTTGAACTATAAGTAATTGGTAACAAGAAACATTTGAATATTGAAATTATCTTTAAACCGATAAACACTCGATAGATAAGATTGTAATGTTTGCAATCCAGCCAACACTCTTGAACTAAGTTAAGTGTTTCGCCGTATATCGTGAGATTTGCAAAATTTCAATAACCGTTTTTTTGGGTTCCGTACCAAAATGGTAAAAAGGAACCCTTATACTAATGATATCAACTTGAAATGTATAATATAGTATACAACATGTTACAAAAATACTCCTAATGCCGAATATAGTAGATAGGGACCATCAAACTGAACAACTTTTACTATGGGACCAACTTTGAAATCATAAAATAAAAATCAGCTGTTTTATACAAAAATTAACTACGAAAATATCAAAATGTATGAAACAGCTGATTTTTTTTCGCGATTTCAGAGTTGGTACCATATTCGGCATTAGGGTTTATTTTGTAACATGTTGTATACATTAGTAATTAATGATTTAATAAGTTAACATATTTTTAAACAGCAATTGATGTATAAAGACGTGTGACAACTGTCAAAAACTGTTTACCAATAGCTTATAATATCTATTCTGTGCTAATAGGACAAGTAAGGATAAATCATACTTAGTATACTTTACGCTAGTATAAATAATATAAGTCTATGCGATAAACAAACTATTAATACTAAAACAATCCGACACCAGCGCGAGGGTGGTTCGTGTCCAGTCTGAGGTGTCTACGGTGAGTTGATTTTTTCTGGTATTTTTCCAATATATTATATTTTATTTTATTTTTATAATAGTCAACCTCCTAAGGATCTTTACGGGGATCGATCCTGCTTATACAGCGTGTTACAAAAAAAAACCTAAACGCCGAAATTACCTTTTTAGACCAATGTATTATATTTTATGTGTGTGAAGTTTCATTAAAATCGGTTCATTTATTTCGAAGAATAACTTGAAAGTTTGTATGAAAGGGGAATGTGTTCCCGGTATTTTTAAATAACCTGTTATACCGTTAAAACTCGTGGAAATCAAATAATTCTTTGTTACCAGCGGCGATTTGTAAACAAACTAGACTGTTTTCAAAATTACATTTGACGTCACATTTCCTACTGTTAAAGAATGTTAACATGTTTATTTTTGTTGAATTCAAAGCAACCCAAATATCTTCAGTTATTTGTTTTAACTGTTTTTAAACATCCGATTAAGGCTCCTATATACCTCAAGTGGCGCCCTCATTTTAATTAAATTTATTGCTCGCTAAGTACATAATGTATCGAAAATTCACATGTACAGATTGAAGCAAAGGTTCTATAGTTTATTTACATACAATAACCTCAGTATAATATACTACTACAACGAACAAAATATTACTGAGGTTATTGTTTGTAAATAAACTATAAAACCTTATTTTCAATCTGTACATGTGAATTTTCGATACATTATGTACTTAGCGAGCAATAAATTTAATTAGAATGAGGGCGCCACTTGAGGTATATAGGGACCTTAACTGACTGTTTGGTGTATACTTCACAAAAAGTAAGAAGTTCGAATTCTGGCATAATACCTATACAGGGTGTTTGGTAATATAACTTATGAAGCCGATTATGGTAGATAGCACCATTTAAAAAAAATAAACTTAATGAAAACTGCATAGTGGCAACCCTAGCCTGTTATTGTATATTGCTTTTGCCCATTATAGGATTGACTATCGAAAACAATAGTCTGCGTGTAGGGTTATCATATTGCAGTTTTACACACAAATAAAAAATTCTAATTTCTCAGCCACATGTGGTGGTTTTCAAGGTTTATAATAATTTTCCGGGCTGTATACTTGGTATACAGCCCGGAAAATTATGCGATGAGAATGGGATGGAACCTTGTCAAAGTAAATCGAGGGCTGTATACATGGTACCTTATAAATCATATTCGGCTTCATAGGGATATTACCAATCACCCTGTAGATAGTATGATTAGGCAGGCGGGCGGAGCATAATTTTATCTTGCAATTTTCATCATCTGTTGGATGAAAGTTCATCTTCATCATCATATCAGCCACACGACAGCCACTGCTGGGCCTCCTCCAAGGATCTCCACAAAGATCTGTCCAGCCCTGCCCGTGTGAAAGTTTGATTGAATCAGGCGTCACTTGGCGGAAGTCCCAAACCATTGTTATAAAAGGAAATATATTTAGCTTACTTCCGCAAAAAATATATGCAAGATGCATCGCCCGCCCGCCCTCAAAAAATGCACATGCACACCAAAAAATATCATTGCACAATACCTACATTTAGCAAGACAGCAACACCTTGCACCTATTATTTTGATATTTTTAAACAGTTGATTAAGATGAGAAATCTATATAACTATTTGAAATTTTGAGATTTAAGCATTCACAATGCTATTTTTATATAATACTAAATAATATACTAGAAATCATGTTTTCGGACGGGAATCGATTCCGGTCCGAGAACATGATCGGCGAGTCCTATTTTTTCTAGTATATTATTTAGGATCTTATTATTGTTAGTCATGTTACTACATAAAGGTTGTGCCCAATCTCTGTAGGATTGTATCGAGAAGTGATGTAATAACCGACGTATGTTTACGTGCGTACATTTTACAATCAAGTATGAAAACGCAATTTATGTTATTTAGTAACAGAAGTGTTGCGGAATAGTACACCTATATTTTTTACATAATATACCTAGATAAATAATATTAGAAAAAATACTAGAAAAAATCGACACACCCGTAGCACCCGTAGTCCCGTCTGAGGTGCTACGGGTGAGTCGATTTTTTCTATTGTTTGTTTTTGATTGTTAATATAAAAATAGCATTGTAAATGAGAAAAATCTAAATTTAATTATAATATACCTAGTATAAATATTATTCACCACCTATTAGTTTTATATTTTTTTTCTATTGAAATTGTATTTGGGAAATAAACTCCATATTTGACAACTTTCATAATACACTACAATTATTTATTGCAATTCACAGTGATGATAGATGGTAGGTACGTGTTTTCATTTTGAGTTATCATTAAATTATTGTTAAATACAAAAATTAGGTATTAATGAACAGTGTCCACATTTGGATAAGATTGATATTTTTAGTAAACTAACTTAACCATTTTTTTTAACTTTGACGACCTCCGTGGTCGAGTGGCTTTGTACACCGGTTTTCAAGGTGTACGCCATCTCTGAGGTCCCGGGTTCCATCCCCGGTTGGGTCAATTTAGAAAAACGAACTTTTCTATATTGGCTCAGGTCTGGGTATTTGTGATACCACCGTTGTCTCTGATTTCCATAACACAAGTGCTTTAGCTACTTACTTTGCATGTGAGCAGCAATGTATGTGATGTTGTCAAATATTTAATTTATTTATTTTTTATTTTAACTAAGCAGTTAACATGGTTTCATTAGATAATTCCAGAAATTATGATTATATCATGAATTATTATATTTAATGAGCTTTTAGGCATTCTAGTGTTTAGTTTAGTTTAGTATAATGTGTAAGTAGTCGAAACAACGACTTTTTAGTAGTTGAAAAAGATTGTATGAATGTTTTTAAAGCTCCACACAGGTTTATGGGCTACTTATCATAGTAGGGAAATGTGTGTCATGTTATCTCAAATTTATTAAGTCGACCGCTCGACGTATAGGTACATAGTATTGTCAAGTTAACTATACTTTTTAAGACTGTGTCCCTTATTACAAGGGCATAAGGTATGGAGAAAGTGTACTTTAAATGTTCTTTGAAAGTGACCATTGGTATGCCTTCAACCAGTTCTAACCTCTTTTTTAGGGTGAGTATATTGTCTAAAATGTCCAGATATAAGCGGGACACTTACAAAAATCCGGGAATTAGGTTTGGTAACAAAAGAAAAAAAACCGCTTTTCGTAAATAAAGATTTTTTTTCATGAAAAACATTTCCTGTAACAATTAACTGGAAAAATTCGGACTTGCAAAGCGCTTAACCCAGTGGCAAAAACTCTGTCTTTTAAGCCAAGGATTCCGGGTTCGAATCCTGGTTGAGGCATATGTTTGTGTGATGAGCATAAGCATCGCGGCTTTTGATATTTTTTTAAGTATTTATATATTTAGTTATCGTTGTACAAATTTTGCTTAGTTTAGGACTAAATGATTGCAGTGATTGGCTCAAGATATGAATTAAGAATTTAAAATTTTTGTTTATTATTGAAAAGATCCGGCTATATTTAAAGTCGGATAGAGTCCTGTCATGTATGAGTATATGTATATATAGTGTGCACTAATGTATTAAGTCAGCAATTAAGTACTCTTCAGATATAACAGTCGTTTCATCTTCCGTTATGGCGACCCTGCCAGGATTACAGTCCAAACGTCAGGAATTGTCCACACAAATCCAGCCGTATGGTAACCCTACTCTTATTGACTATAGTTAAACTCACAGTCAAACAGACATTCTTGTACGTAGTCAACCCATTGATATATTTGTAGACAAGACCAGTTTAAAATGAACTTGGTTTCTTTAACCTAGTTTAAAAGTTAGAGGTCTTAGTGTTTTGGATTTTTTGTCAAGAAATGTACTGTTATTTTTTTACAATTTGGCCTTACAAGTTAATGTAACTTATATGGATTTAAAGGTCTCAATAAAATAGTTGTTGTTATAAACATGTCACGTAGATTTTAGGAATTTAATGAAGTTGTTTAGAAGTGATATGATTTTATTACGATGTAAGGTACCTGTTGTTTGACGTGCTTAGAATGTTTAACTGTTCAATGCAAGTAAGTATCTTTTTAGTCTGACATTTTTTCATATTCGAATCGAAACGTCAATACATAATCAGTGTTACCTATTTCTTTTTATCAAGAAGTATACAGTTTTAAATAAATTTACTTAAGAGGGCGTAGTCTGCACACTAGCGCCGCCATTAAAAAACATTATAGTGCTTAAATAAAGACGAAAATTTGAATTATCTCTCTGTAGTGCACTCCGAAGAAGCTTTGTGGTACTTTTTTCGCTTAAACAATATTTTCTAGCCTGTCGTTTAGTTTAATTGAGATTTTTTGCAAAAAAAATTCATTCCCTCCTCCAGGCCTTCCTTATGGGTGGATAAGGATGATGGGCTATGACCCACCACGCGGGCCCAATGCGGATTGGTAGGTGCTAATGACTGCAAATGCAGCCAGGACTAACAGCTTAACGTGCTTCGAAGCACGGAGGAGCTCGAAATAATAAATTTTTGGTCACCCATCCCATGACCGACCCTTGCGAAAGTTGCTTAACCGCAATCGCTGGGCCACCGAGCTCCCCATATTACATAACGGATAAACATATAAGCTGCATATAATTCCCACAAATTCTACAATAATATTATCTACAATTATTTATCAAGAAAGTGTAATGATCAAACGCATTACTGTTTGCTTAGATAAATCGATATATCGATCAAATCCGCTGTCAAAGTATGATAGATCGACCATTAAATCCAGTAAGTAGGAATACTTATAAACTTACTAAAATAAAAAAAACAATGTGATGAAGAAATAAGACATTTAAGACGCCGGCGAACAGTGAGCTTCCCATACAAACTTAATACCAAAATGATTTGCAATTTGAGCATAATTAACTCTTCTTGTGGTGTTATTCGGATTAAGACAGTGTTTGTCTAGGTTTCTATTAAATAAAAATTCCAAAATACTAACCCTATTCAAATTAAATGCCAATTACATTTTTTCATATAAAACTGTGAATCGCTTTATTATTCGCATTATCTTTATTATACACTCGGCGTCAAAAAAATCGCACCTTCTATTACATTAGTTTAGATATGCCTACCTGCTACTGCTAGCACACGTATTATTTATTTAATATTTATATCTATTGAAAGTACATTTATTGGTCTTTTAAACAATCATTTATTGTTTAAAAAACATAACAGTTACCACAATTAAACGCTGCACATGTAATTACTTGCGCATTCATTATAAGGGTATAAATAGGGGTCAATCCAGGAAAATTGGGTAAATTCACTATCGAAACGTTAGAGAAAACGCACGTCAACTGCTCAATTAAGAAAAGAAACACCCAAGATGCATACTATTGGCCATGAAGCTTGTCAAATGAAATTGTTATATTGCAAAAAATGTGACAGTGCAATGTTGCTGGGAAACTAAATCTCAGTCATTTATTCCGTATTACGAGTGTTCCAACGGTTTGAGAGACTGTTGGTTATATACGAATGGATAGAAGTATATGAGATAAATTATAATAAAACATTTACTATTAATTAGATATGATTAAAATGGTTTCAAAGAATTTTTTTGAAAAGTTGCGATTTTTTTGACGCCGAGTGTATTTATCGCATTTGGATTTGAACACAGAACAACTATTTTGGGGCAGAATACTGTGTATTTATAATTTACTTCTATTTTGACATAATGTTTTAGAACAACTTATGTATCAGACAGACAGTTGCAAAAGCCGCATAAAAAATATGGTGAACTGTAAATGTAGACTAGAAGACACTATCACTAAGAAGACTTTTCTTGTTTTGCGAGATATTTGTTCGTACTCTCACAATGAACAACAAATTCCAAAAACAGCGGTAAAATCTGGATAAAAAGCACCGTTTTATAAGACAACGCCATCTTACGGGATTTAGCGGAATTAATGTATTTTCTCAGTCCATGGGAATAGATCGGAAAAAAACTCGTCTTTTGATGTAAATCATTGATTGGATCTGATTAAAGGTGGGAATTGGTTTTTTATTGGTGATTACTGTCATTTCCTCGCATACACTATTAAGAGTCCGGCGAACAGTGAGCTTCCCATAGAAATGTAATACCAAAATGTTTAGCAATTTGAGCATAATTAACTCTTCTTGTGATGTTATTCGGATTAATCCATCAGTGCCCGAGCGGCCGAATATGGCGGAATAACAATGGAGAAAAGGAGATAAATTTTTTTTGGAATTATTATCATCATTGAAGGTTTTTTTGATTGACTTTCAACCTATACTGGTTTTTATATTGTACTAAGCTTTAAGTTGTCATACTTTTTATTATTTCTTATTAGAGAACATCACAAACATTGCTCTGATCCCAAAGTAAGTAGCTAAAGCACTTGTGTTATGGAAATCAGAGACGACGGTGATAAACACACACACCCAGACCTGAGCCAATATAGAAAAGTTAGTTTTCAAAATTGATCCAGCCGGGGATCGAACCCGGCACCTCAGAGATGGTGACACCTTGAAAACCGGCGTACAAACCACTCGACCACGGAGGTCGTCGTGGAATATCTATTGTCTCATTTTCCGGGCCTTGATGGGTTAAGACAGTTTTTGTTTATTGTAAAAAACTATAAACCCAAGTTTAAATTAGTAATATTGGAGCTAATTCTATTTGTACCTAATGTTGATATGGGGAAGTACATCTCTGAGTTGTCTTGACTATGACCTCACCTCGGACTTGAGAAAGTTGTGGGCGATTTACGTCAGCGATTGCGGCTCGAAGGCTACCTAGGAATATTACAATGCCAGGTGTTATTTCTTGCAAAATATTTTTTGCCGAAAGATCACATAAAAAAATGCCGTTATCCAAATCATCTTTTCATCATCATCTACAAAAAAACCTGTGTTAGATACAGTTGCTTAACTCTAATCTATTTAAAAAACGCCCAAAGCAGTCAGCGCGTAGGACAATTACCTAATTTCGACAACAGTTAAAGTCCAAGAGACCGGAGCCGCCAGGCCTACGTCATTTGCGAAATGAAGTTGTGCCCTGTGTTGGACGAATGTTGGTTTTATGCAATATTTTTTAAAACAATATTCAAAATAGTCAATAGCAAAATTTCTTTATTCAAATAAATTTAATAATCAAGCACTTTTGAATCGTCTATATTTTCCTACCGCCCGTTCCAGACTTTTTTAACAACAAACGGAAAGACTGTTATTCGAATCGGGTAGATCCATTTATTTACACTGGCGGATCCGAATTTGATCTTATTTCTTCTTGTCAGCCTTTATGTAGTCGGTTTTGATTTGTGCCAGTTTGGGCAACCTACTCATCCACATAAACTAGTCACCAGCTCGACTTCCTTAGATGCAGCGAACTAAAATCTGTGGAACTATCAATCTGCTAAAATGGCACCACACAAAAATTACAACTAAATCAGTGGAGCTAAAAATGTTCGCATGCAGTCAAAGCGACTAAACATGGTAGCATATAATAGCGACCATTATTTTAATACTCATAGATATATTTTTTCTAAAAACGAAAAAATATTAAATACTTATGATACGTTATCTCTACATCTTTTTGACTTTTTTGATCCATTTGACTACACAGAACGTCATTTCTAATAAAGCCTCTCTTTTATTTAAAATACAAACTGCAATTATTGTAAAGAACGCTATAACGTCTGTCACCGCTGACAGATTTTTTTTTAACCCCGTGGTGCCATTTTTAAACCAATATTTGATTGCAATTACACTTCCATAGATATTAGTTGCATCTTTGGGTAAATTTTTTTCATGCAAATACGCCATAATATGAAAAAGGTTTGAAGCAATTTCAGTACATAAGAAATTTAATATGTATATACCTGTAAACTAAAGACGAAAGTATGCCGACGAAAGTATGTATGACTTCATACTTGTATTATTATGTATGTGTGTGTGTGTGGCTTCTTAAATAGTCCACTGCTATAACTTTAACGTTTGAAAGGCGGGCTAAAGAAACGTCGTAGCACATTTTCTGGTTCACAGAGTTGTTACAACCTCTAAGTTTTTTTTTTACGGCTTTTCTGATTATGAAAGGTTGGTGCTAAATGACACAGCTCAGTTACCATCTTCACAGTTTTGATGACGTAAGACTGGCTGCACTCAGCTCTTACACTATTGCTTGTAATAGGTCGTTAGAAACAATTTCTTTTAATCAAAACGCGCCCGCGCACCAAACGTAACTTAACACTAATGTGTCATGGCGGAGACTGTTGAGTCATCCATTTAGTCTTGACTGAAAGTCGGTAATGTAGGATATTTTCAAATTGACCATCAGCCATTTTTAATGTCCCCACTGCTGGGGCACAGGCCTTCCTTATGGGTAAAAAAGGAGGATGAGCTATGACCCACCACGTGGGCCCAATGTGGATTGGTGGGTGCTAACAACTGCAAATGCAGCCGGGAATAAGAAACCTACTTCTTTATTACGAAACCACGAATTATTTTGACGTAAGTTAACGCAACTAAATAACTTAGCGTTATCTCCAACAAATTGCGCTTTAACTACTTAAATGCGTTTAAAATGGATTTCGAATGAGTTCGGATTAGTGTCGATTAGTTATCTAGTCGTGGCGTTAGATGGCGCTTAACATGGTTTTTATTAAAATAAGTATTAGCAAAAAAACATATAATTAACGGTTTATTAATATTTAGTATTCGTAATGAGGACGAGGAGCTCGGTGGCGCAGTGGTATAGCGCCTGGCCCTGCGATTGCGGAGGTTAAACAACTTTCGAAAGGGTCGGTCATGGGATGGGTGACCAAAAATATATTATCTCGAGTTCCTCCAGGCTCCGGAAAGCACGTTAAACCGTTGGTCCCGGCTAATTTTGCAGTCGTTAACACCCACCAATCAGCATTGGGTCCCGTGGTGGTCCGTGGCATGGCCCATTCTGTTTATAAGTCTGTGCCCCGGCAGTGGGTACATTAAAAATGGCTGATTTTGACTCGTAATGAACATTTTAAAAGATATTCCAAAGTTCTGCTAAATATCGTTACATTTTTTATGATTTTTCAAATACTTGTAACCTTACAATAAATATTTTATAGGAACATAAAAATATGAAACTTGTAAGTACACACACAAAGTAAATCAAACTTAACGTTTGTTTTATTACCAGCGTGGTGTACGAGTATACTGTATACCTAAGGAGAAGGAATTGAGGAGCTCGTTGACGCAGTGGAATAGCGCCTGGCCCAGCGATTGCGGAGGTTAAGCAACTTTCGGAAGGGTCGGTCATGGGATGGGTGACCAAAAATGTATTATCTTGAGCTTTTCCGTGCTTCGGAAGGACTACATTAATTTGCAGTCGTTAACACCCACCACTCTAAATTGGACCCGCGTGGTTATTGCCCATCCTCCTTTTTCACCCATAGGGAAGGCCTGTGCCCCAGCAGTGGAGACATTAAAATGGCTGATGGTCAGATTATTATAGATCTATTTACGTGAATAAAAAAAAATCTTGCGGTAAATAATATTTGAATAATAAAGTTCTATTTGCCTCAAATACTAGACGCAGATCCATAAGAACTATTTAAACAATTATTTAAATATAATTTCAAACAGGATCCGTAGTTGAACTAAGCAAATATTTAAATATTTTGTTTGTTTCAGATACACACTTTATGATCTACACCGCCAAGTTCATATACAAATATATTAAATAAGGTGAGTTAATATCCAATTCTAAATATACTTATGTTTATTAAGTTAACTATATTAGTTATGTAAATGTTCAGAATATTTGAGAAAATTCGTTTTTCATCAACTTCTCGAAAACAATAATTTAAACTTTTAGAGTTTAAATTTTTCTTAAATATCTATGTGTCAAAACTCAAAACCGGTCAAAATCACTTTTGACTGTAAAAATCAGGCAAAAGTGGTTTTAACTAACGCTTTTAGTCAAATACATTTAAACAAAGCTCTTAGTCAAAATCACTTTTGCCTGATGTTTTCAGTCAAAAGTGGTTTTGACCGGTTATGAGTTTTGACTGTCATCTATCCTTACTTAATCCTAGGACACGTTAACTGCACTGTTAGAACTTTCATACTTACTTACAAAGGTATGAAAAGTTAAAGACTGCTTCGAGCATAAATTGAAGGACCTAAAATAAGTGTTGCCAGTTGATAAATCCTGCAGTTGACAGCTAAATGAATTAAAACAAACATAAAAAGTGTTGCCATTCGTCGCAGACTGTCTTTAACTGGCAACCGTGAAAGTCGCGACTGACTTATGGGGCATTGGAATTTAAGAATAAATTTATACTTTCAATCTTATTTTTACATTGGAATTCGGTAGAGTTAAGCATCGATCATGGAAGCTATGCGACTTTCGCAAAGGTTAGTTTTGGGATGGGTGACCGGAAGTATTGGAGTATATGGAGTTTGTGAACACAAGCCAATGATTTAGTACTTGTTGAGTCTATTAATTTGGTCAAAGATTATAATAATTTATTAGATTTCTTGTAATAATATCGATCCTCAGTTCTAAATGAAAGAACCAACTCTAATGGGGAAAATTGACGAATCTATTATTGGGTGTCTATTAATTTTTTTTAATTCACAACGTTTAAGCTCTTAGCCTTCAATTCACCTGATGTTAAGTGACGATAAGGTAATCGATTCCCGATTCCATCGATTCCCGCCTGAGACAAATGCTAGTGACGAGTCATATTTTTTCTGAAATACTTAAAAAATAGCATTGTGAATGCTAAAATTTTAAATATAAAATTTGAAATTGTTATTTAGAAACCCCAAAATTAAATAAAACCGAAAGTAAGAAACACATAAAATATATATTTTATGTATATAAATGACAAATGCTTATAAAATATCTATCTATCTCCACTTATATCAATTTGCAGATCTGTACAATCCAGTTTGCATATAATTAAGATAGAGCCGCATTTAAAATAATCTTATTAAACGCTGTAACTCCGACTTACATTAAGATGTAACTGTGAAAATAAAAGTGCGACAGGTTCCTGTCATGCTCCTCGGCGCGGGTGCGACGGGCTTGTAATTTGTGAGCACGATTCTGTTAAGGGGAAGCCAATGCAAACTGCAGCTTTTTTTATTTCAACTACACTGGTTTTAAAAACTTAGTACGACACTTTTGAAATTGTAATTACTTTTAAAATACACAAGATATATTTTCGAAATAAAATGGACTAAAAAAAGTTTTTTTAAATAATAACTTTACAATCGATAACCTTCTTGAGAAAAAAACTTTTTTTATTTCAAAACTCTAACTTGAATGAGACACAATAGATATTCCATTGTTATCCGGCCACATGCGTCCGCTCGGGCGTTGATGAATTTTATGAATAATGAATAAATGATGCTGAATATTTAGTTGAAATAAAAAAAATACAGTCAAAGACGATTGACTCGCTGCCATTAAAAAAAATCATTTAAAAAAGAAGAATGTTTTTTTTTTTAATTTGATATTTTTGGATATGTAACAGTTATTTCCGCGTGAAACAAAGGCTGTAGATAGTATGCTAATGAAAAAATAATGTTTGGCTGTTTCTTCAAATTATAGCTCATATACAAGGTGTTACAAAAGTACCCCTAATGCCGAATATGGTAGATAGGGACCATCATACTGAACAACTTTTACTATGGGACCAACGCTGAAATCGCGAAAAAAAAATCAGCTGTTTCATACAAAAATTAAAATCGAAAATATCAAAATGTATGAAACAGCTGATTTTTTTTTCGCGATTTCAGAGTTGGCCCCATAGTAAAAGTTGTTCAGTTTGATGGTCCCTATCTACCATATTCGGCATTAGGGGTACTTTTGTAACACCTTGTATAATATATTCCAATCAAAAATTTAAAATTCAAAATTCAAAACTCATTTATTCAGTCTAGGCTGTTACAAGCACTTGTGAATGTCAAAGAAGCTACGCCATCGGTTCGCAAACCCTAAGCGGGATACCTTGTAACGAGAAGAACCGGCAAGAAACTCGTCAAGGGTTGCTTTTTCTCCCTGTATATTTCATACAGAGTCTTCAAAATTTGAAAATCACCCTGTATAATCTTGATATTTTTACAGATCCAAGGGAGTAATGAATAACATATATTCACTCCAACATTTACTGTCTTACACTTCTAATTTATTTCTAATTTACTGTCTTTCTTTACGCTTTCCTGAGACAAGGGTTTTGACAGACAGACCACGACTAGCCCTTTAAGAATATTTCTCTCTTTTGAGGGGCGACCCAAAAAGTTGTAATACTACTGTGGAGGTTTATAGGTTTATATTATTTTGTCTGTGCTTTTATCTTTTTTACTGAGTTTTTTGTTTTTATAATGTCATCTTTTGTTCATTAGATTCCAGCCAAAACAGTCGCGTTGTTTCTTTTCGTATTTACAGTCCTCTTTCTCTTACAACTACTATTGAATATTAATTTAATACGCGACTAACAACTCAAAAAATACGTTCGTGTGGTCTTACCCTTAAGTGTATTCAAATTTTGACGCCATTTCTCACTGAAGGTTGACAGTGCGCATAGTGTGACCAACGTTACGCTTATTGAATGAACCATGAAATTACTTTTTAAAATAGAAATGGTGCAACGGGAACCGAATTGAAAACCACAGAACTAGTGGAGATGAAAGTGTAATATTTAGTAGAATAAAGGTGTGGGGGCGTAGATATTAATTATAAAGGTAGTTTAACCTCACGGTTTTTCATTATTATAATTTTACATTTATAACATATTAAAATCAAGACAGGCGACCGTATATGCCATCCTTGTCCATCGCCTTCCTTACGTTATAATGTTACGTTACGTATGTTAACTCTATGGTACATCGCTTTTAAAAAACAATACAATTCAAATTAAATCCAGCCAGCAACGGCCGGCGGTGATGGCCAGCTCGCATCGCGGAATCACATACTCTTTTGGCAGAAAAAAAATTACGATGTTTGTTAAAAGCAGTTTAATGAATATTGTCATAGTCATGAGATGGCCATAGTCATAATAAAACACTTGTTCTAGAAAATTTAACAAAATACGTTTTTCGTCCTAATTTATAAATATAAATATTTGACAACATCACATACATTGCTCCGATTCCAAAGTAAGTAGCTAAAGCACTTGTGTTATGGAAATCAGAGACAACGGTGGTAATACAAACACCCAGACCTGAGCCAATATAGAAAAGTTCGTTTCCTAAATTGACTTCACCGGGGATCGAACCCGGGACCTCAGAGATGGCGACACCTTGAAAACCGATGTACAAAGTTACTCGACCACGGAGGTCGTATCTAGCTTATATTGCTTAATCTTTAATTGACTTCAGTTTTAAAAATTATCTAAAGAAATTACCGAATCAAAGCTACAAGTATTTTTTATAAATCTGTTTAATAATATGGAAGTTACAAGTCAAAATAACATCAGTCAACTCTATTAAGTTCATTGTAACGACTTAATCAAAAACTCTCCAGAAACTAAAAAAAAACAACAAAAAAGGACCACACAGGTTCGAGATTCTGTTTAAAGGAAATGTATTTATTAAAAATATCTTGCTCTGCATAAATTATATCCTATTTATTATTCTTTTCTATTACAATTTCATAAACACAAAACTTTGATAATCTTAAAAAAAGCAATAACTCTATTATTTTATTACATAGTATTTTATTTACTAATAGAAATAACCTAATTAATGATTGTACAATACTAAATAATATAGTAGGAAAATACGACTCGCAATCATATTCTCGGACGGGAATCGAACCCGCGACCTTTGAAAGTCTTGAAAAACTCTTACCACTGAGCTACCGAGTCACTTTCTAGTATATTATTTAGTATTGTATAAAAATTGCATTGTGAATGCTAAAATCACAATTTTAATAATTAATTATGATCAAAATTTGTGACTTTGGTTTATGATTTTTTGAATGCTCGTCAATCTATTCATTGTGTCTCATGTCTCCTATTACTATTATAATGGAAAAGACAGAGACAGCACCAACTTTAATGACTGAATGTAGCTGTAAGAAAAATATGTTTTTCTTTTCAATTCTTATCTTTTTAACCCCCGACGCAGCGCAAATAGGTGTGTTACTAAATGTACTAAGTAACTATTATTTCTTTGAAAGTTCTAAAGTCTATTTAATGGTCAGTTAAATTCTTTACTGCAACGTAACTTTGTTGCAAAGGTGTTTGTCAAAATGGTTCCTCCGAATGAGTAAGCATTTTTTTTTTTTAATAGACTCGTAAAGTTCAAAATTAACTGCCTTTTTAAATGTTAAACGAGTTCAAACCTTATCTGTAAGGCAATAAGATTTTAATGATAGCATTGATATTCTATTTTTAAGTTCTGCCTCGGTGGTCTTAAAAGTTTTTTTTAATGTCATTAGGTTACAAACAATAGGAAAGAGGGTTAACATTTTTGATTTGATGACAGTTTTGACGCGAGAATATTTTATTGAAAAAAATGGATGTTTCTTTATGAAAAAGAAACAAAGAAGTGGATATGTAGAAAAAATGTTGTTCACAGAAATGAATTTAGTTATCACCAAAAACTATCTTGAGGATCTTAAAGGTATCGTAGTTTAGTTGGGAAGTGTTATCTGTCAAGGTAGAGCAATTTATGAAATTCAAATTAGTTAATTGACAGTATTTTTGCGTTTGGTAGGTTTAAAAACACCATCTATTATTACGCATGTATAATATTTTTTAATTCGGCAATCTCAACCATTGATTAACACTTTACTACCGTAGGTAACACACTGGTAACTGAAGTTCACAAATATTTAAACAGCTGATTAAGTATGGAGGAAATGTCAAAAACAGATGGTTAAAAATTAATCGGCTGTTTAATTAGCTGATGAAATCGGGTCTAAAGGTTACTTACATTGTGAGTTGTTACGGCAAAAGATTACAATATCAATCAAAATAAAAAAAATATAACAATATAAGTAGCGAAACGAGCATTTGTATTGTTTTTAATGTTTAAAAAATATAATTACAAAATGTAGAGATTTTTCTTGTAGCCAAAATTGTTGTGTTTATATTGGCTAGCTAGACAATTTCATTCCCTAATTTCGGTAATACCTCTAGATTGTTTATGGCACTACTTCGTTTATAGTAACTGCGGTTTATGGGTTAATCTTAGTGTAAACTAACAGTTTAACGGCTAGTGTTGTTGATATCTTTATTATAATGAGAGCTGGCAAACATAGATGTTTTGGTAATTAAGTGTCGAGTTTTCTTGTTTATTGCGTTCTTTTAATACTCATGGCGAATATAATCCATCCATTCATTAGTTTATTATAAAGTCGTCACCTGCGATAATATTTTTTGGAAAAATAGTTTATTTCCAATAAACAACGTGTTACAAAAATACCCCTAATGCCGAATATGGTAGATAGGGACCATCAAACTGAACAACTTTTACTATGGGGCCAACTTTGAAACTGCGAAAAAAAAATCAGCTGTTTCATACAAAAATTAATTACGAAAATATCAAAATGTATAAAACAGCTGATTTTTTTTTCGCAGTTTCAAAGTTGGCCCCATAGTAAAAGTTGTTCAGTTTGATGGTCCCTATCTACCATATTCGGCATTAGGGGTATTTTTGTAACACGTTGTTTATTGGAAATAAACTATTTTTCCAAAAAATATTATCGCAGGTGACGACTTTATAATAAACTAATGAATGGATGGATTATATTCGCCATGAGTATTAAAAGAACGCAATAAACAAGAAAACTCGACACTTAATTACCAAAACATCTATGTTTGCCAGCTCTCATTATAATAAAGATATCAACAACACTAGCCGTTAAACTGTTAGTTTACACTAAGATTAACCCATAAACCGCAGTTACTATAAACGAAGTAGTGCCATAAACAATCTAGAGGTATTACCGAAATTAGGGAATGAAATTGTCTAGCTAGCCAATATAAACACAACAATTTTGGCTACAAGAAAAATCTCTACATTTTGTAATTATATTTTTTAAACATTAAAAACAATACAAATGCTCGTTTCGCTACTTATATTGTTATATTTTTTTTATTTTGATTGATATTGTAATCTTTTGCCGTAACAACTCACAATGTAAGTAACCTTTAGACCCGATTTCATCAGCTAATTAAACAGCCGATTAATTTTTAACCATCTGTTTTTGACATTTCCTCCATACTTAATCAGCTGTTTAAATATTTGTGAACTTCAGTTACCAGTGTGTTACCTACGGTAGTAAAGTGTTAATCAATGGTTGAGATTGCCGAATTAAAAAATATTATACATGCGTAATAATAGATGGTGTTTTTAAACCTACCAAACGCAAAAATACTGTCAATTAACTAATTTGAATTTCATAAATTGCTCTACCTTGACAGATAACACTTCCCAACTAAACTACGATACCTTTAAGATCCTCAAGATAGTTTTTGGTGATAACTAAATTCATTTCTGTGAACAACATTTTTTCTACATATCCACTTCTTTGTTTCTTTTTCATAAAGAAACATCCATTTTTTTCAATAAAATATTCTCGCGTCAAAACTGTCATCAAATCAAAAATGTTAACCCTCTTTCCTATTGTTTGTAACCTAATGACATTAAAAAAAACTTTTAAGACCACCGAGGCAGAACTTAAAAATAGAATATCAATGCTATCATTAAAATCTTATTGCCTTACAGATAAGGTTTGAACTCGTTTAACATTTAAAAAGGCAGTTCTTTTAATACTCATGGCGAATATAATCCATCCATTCATTAGTTTATTATAAAGTCGTCACCTGCGATAATATTTTTTGGAAAAATAGTTTATTTCCAATAAACAACGTGTTACAAAAATACCCCTAATGCCGAATATGGTAGATAGGGACCATCAAACTGAACAACTTTTACTATGGGGCCAACTTTGAAACTGCGAAAAAAAAATCAGCTGTTTCATACAAAAATTAATTACGAAAATATCAAAATGTATAAAACAGCTGATTTTTTTTTTCGCGATTTCAGAGTTGGTCCCATAGTAAAAGTTGTTCAGTTTGTTGGTCCCTATCTACCATATTCGGCATTTTTGGAACAAGTTGTATGTAATACCTAGCTTTTCAAAATACAAAATCTATATATACATTTTAACTTGGCGAAGTTCTTTAGTGCTTTTACATAAAACAAGTTAGGCTCTGTATCAAACCTAAATAAAATATTACTCCATAAAAGTAAACAAAAACAACAACATTGGTAAATTAAAAATAACTAACGAAAGTTATTATCTATTTTAGTACCACCCAAGTAGTTTTTCACTAATAACTCGATCCACCCACTCGGTTAAAATTAACCTCAACAGTTAATAATAACCAGTTAATAAGCTCTCTTGGACATAAGTTATTCTAATCTTAGTAATTATCTTTAGAGTATTTAATAACGTTTTTTATTGTATTTTAGAACGTATACCACTAACTGCCGGAACACAACAATTTTTAAATTGTTGATATGGCGTCAGACTTAGGTGAGATGCTGGTAGCCAGACAGGCGGACTTGAAATAAGCCCTACCACCATACGATATGCTCATGCGCAGTCGGTACACCGCTTCCAAACCGAGTACAAATGTATTCCCTGCCGGGAAACAAACCCGGAACCCCTGCGTCTTAAACGGGTGGACGAACCACTAGACCACAGAGGCGTTGATATCTTTCGGGGGATGGGTGACCAAAATTTTACAATCACGAGCTCCTCTTGTTTTAATTTCTTGTTAATACCGGCTGCTTGCAGTAGTTAACACCCAACAATCCACATGAGAGTGGTGGGTTACGGTCCATCCTATCCTTGTCCATCAGAAGCGAAAGTGTGCTCCTCTTTTACATTATTGACGACCTCCGTGGTCAATTGGTTTGTACGCCGGTTTTCAAGGTGTCGCCATCTCTGAGGTCCCGGGTTCGATCCCCGGCTGGGTCACTTTAGAAAACGAACTTTTCTTTATTGGCTCGTTGGTAGTTCCACCGTTGTCTCTGATTTCCATAACACAATTGCTTTAGCTACTTTGGGATCAGAGCAATGTTTGTGATGTTGTCTAATATTTATTTATTTATTTTATTTATATTTATCATCTACTCCTCAATAACAGGATAGATAATCCTGAAACCCTGTCAAAATGTTCTTTATTCGTTTCTCAAAAAGGCGCGGCTGCGCACGCGACGGCTATTCGCGGCTCCGTCGGTCCGCACGTAGACGACAAACCGTCGGTCCGCACGTAGACGACAAAATATGCACCCACTGCCCAAGTTTTGGGCCTACTCAACGCTCTGATCACCCAGCAACCAGATGTTGAAGTATTCTGTGTGTCTGTCTATGTATTTGTTGATTGTGTTATTCGTCTGTTGTGTGTATAAAATATAATTGGCCTATAAAATATAACTGCATGCTTTGGCGTGAAGCTGTAAGATAAATAAATCAGTTGTCCACGCATAAGAAAGAGCAGTGAAAACATACAAAATGGATGACGTTACGATCAGGGGCTGTACCGGCTAACGCATCAAACTTCGGAAAGTTTCCGGGCTTCTAATTAAAACAGATAAATCGAGCCTCAATCGGTCCAAAATGGCGAACCCCAATTCATGATGTCACACGAACATCGATATCATATAAATAATTTCGGCGAATAGTACAATACGAAACTCCTTACTTTAATTTATCTGTGAAGCTCGGCAGACCCGCCGAAGTTCGAAAAGTTAGCCGGTAGGGCCCCAGAATGGAATCAATTAGACAAGACTACAGTTGCATAACCGCTGAAAAAGAACATCGCGCAGCTGAGTTTATTTTCGGCGACAGAAACGATGCGTTAACGTGCATCCAAACGAACGGTTTATTTTAAAACGAATAAGACGAAAGTAGGTGACGCGAATGACGTTTCTGTTAGGTTATTGAAAAAACTGCACAATGTATAAATAAATAAATATAAATAAATATTTGACAACATCACATACATAGCTCCGATTCCAAAGTAAGTAGTTAAAGCACTTGTGTTATGGAAATCAGACACAACGGTGGTATCACAAACACCCAGACCTGAGCCAATACAGAAAAGTTTGTTTTCTAAATTGACCCAACCGGGGATCGAGCCCGGGACCTCAGAGATGGCGACACCTTGAAAACCGGTGTACAAAGCCACTCGACCACGGAGGTCGTCAAATGAATGGGCAGTGAATAAGAATTTTCTAACGATATGCTTACTTACCACTAAGACGAAGACGACCTCCGTATTTATATTTATTTATTTATTTATATTTATTTATTACTAATATCTTACCATTAGATGAGTTAGTCTACATCAGCCAATAATATCCTCAAGCTGGGGCACAGGCCTTCCTTATGGGTGGATAAGGAGGATGGATCATAACCCACCACGCAAGCCCAATGCGGATTGGTGGGTGTTAACAACTGCAAATGCAGCTGGGACCAGCGGCTTAACGTGCCTTTTGAAACACGGAGGAACTCGAGATAATAAATGTTGGTCACCCATCCCATGACCGACCCTTGCGAAAGTTGCTTAACCTCCGCAATCGCAGGGCCAGGCGCTAAACAGCTGCGCCACCGAGCTCTCAGAGTTAGTACTGCCACAGAATATATAAATATTCTGTGGAGTTGGTAGCCAAATTCTTTGTTGATACAAAATAGTAAAACTATTATAGAAGCTTAGAAAAAAATACTTTACTTAGAAAATATGCACATTGTAATAACTTAATAAAATACGACATCACAATATTTCAAGTAATCTATTCTCATTATTAAGTTTGACCAAAAACCGTTTGGTCCGTTTTTTATTTCATCTCTTTTTTTAAGACGTTATCTGTTTAGTTCACTTCTAAAACTTGTCATATTAGTAAATATCATCGTACAGTCTAGACTAGATTGTGGTCAAGTGAACTGGTCACAGAACAGTTTTATTACAGACAGTCAAATGACTATTACCTGGTAAACCATATGTTATGAGTGCATAGACCTTAGTTTTACGATTCACGATACCTTTAAGCAAAGGATTATCTTCATAAACTTCAGGTTTACTATAGACAAGGATAGGTAAGTTTGAATAATATTTCATATCATTCATATTAAGTACTTCAGCGGTAAAAATTTATATGAAAATTAAAGATGATGGTAGTTTAAGTTAATTCTTATGTTAATTAGAAATAGGACATACTAAATATAAATAAATATAAATATAAATATTTGACAACATCACATACATTGCTCCGATTCCAAAGTAAGTAGCTAAAACACTTGTGTCATGGAAATCAGAGACAACGGTGGTATCACAAACACCCAGACCTGAGCCAATATAGAAAAGTTCGTTTTCTAAATTGACCCAACCGGGGACCGAACCCGGGACCTCAGAGATGGTGACACCTTGAAAACCGGTGTACAAAGCCACTCGACCACGGAGGTCGTCAAATAGGCACAGTACTTGTGAGTAGTTCTAGGTTTATCTACTTAGGGTAAAAATGTATGTTTACATCGTTGTAACTTTGATAATACAGTTGGCAAAACTCCCTTAATAATAAAAAGTAAAAATTGGGTTGCCTATGAAATTTGAGTTTTTTTTCTCACATACAGAGATACAGACATATCCTCATAACTTCTAAGATTTAAATTATTTTTCAGTTGCTGGATATTACATTAAATTATGACCATAGCCGCCAACTATCAGCATAAATAGAGTCTTCTTTTTATTAGCATTAAAATAATACCTTGAAAGTCACTCCTTTTTTTTGTTAGCGAAAATGACCACTTTATCCGTTGTAACTTAGCCTAAACTTATTTTTTTTGCTTAAATTATGTTGCCTTTTAACTTACAATGGCCTTTACGGTTGTTATAGTAGATTATGTAACAAGGGTTTAAAGTAGTGCATTATGTCCCGGGCGCTATATTGATCCCGAGTACGAGTGGTTCACTATCGCCCATGACAAATACACATTCTTTTTTTTAATTTGTAAGCAGTGCAAAGAAAATGATAACATACAGCATAACTCAGAATAAAAACTCTTTGCAGCTAAACATTTTTTAAAACCAACCTCGATTAAGCACGACTACATGGGTTGCATTCCAAATTCAAATCACATTATTTCCCATGGGAAAAAATGATATTCAGTACAACATTATGACCCGGCTAGACCGTGGGGCAGTAATGACTTACTTTAGGAAAGGTTTGCATGACACATAATATGCCATTGACGAGCAGGTAGTATAAAAAATAAATTATGAAAATACTAGTATGGAAAGAGCAATTTGTTAAAAACTCTCCATACAAAATGTTAATTACATAAGTAAGGACCCAATAAACTCATAATTTAATAGGGTATAGACCTTACGTTCACGATGCGCGAGACCTTTAAGTTAAGCATAAGATTATAATTCATAAGTATCATAAAATATTATTCAGGTTTATTATCCATTCTTAAATAATTATAACTTGGTTTGCAAAATAAGTATTGTAAAAAAAAAAGTATGTTATTGTAACAGTTTTTTAAACCTCGATTCCAATTATTGATATTAAACCGATCCTAAGTTGCCAGCTACAAAATTGAAGTCTGGTAATTATTGGCAGCGGTAAAATGATCACAAAATACAATTGTTACGACTTTGCGACTAATTTCCGATGATAAAGATGGTCATGATGATAAAATGATAATTTGTCAGGATTGAAACTGAGATTGAAGGTAATAGTTTTGAAATAAGGAAGTGATGTTACAGTCATGGTGGTTATAGACAATAGAAGTTGCAAAAAACAAAATGGCGGCAAAAAAATGGCCGCCCAAAATTAAGTTTATGTTTTTTTTATTGCACTTAATGCATTTGCAAGCTTTTGCATTCGATTCCACCCGCGCGAAGTTTTTTGCTGTCGATCAAAAACATTTATATAATAACTCACAAAGTATATATTTGATTAGTTCTGACAAAGTGGCTAGCTACCACCATCTTACCTAAGTCTGATGCCATAAGAACAATTTAAACATTGTTGTGTTTCGGCAGTTAGAGGTAAGATAGCCAGTTCCTCGGTGGTGAGGATTCCGGGTGTAGTGCACAAAACACTTTTGGCCTTATCGTCACTTAACATCAGGTGAGGTGAAGGCCAAGCACTATCCCATTGTGGATTAAAAAAATTCAAGATTTTTTAAAATTCTTTTAAATTTTTGCTTTTGAAGAAAATATTAATAAAGAAACAATGCATCGAATCTAAATTTCTTCCCACTTTTTTAAAATAGTTACCTAATACTAAATAATATACTAGAAAAAATACGACTCGCACCAGATCATGTTCTCGGAGTGATTCGGTAGCTCAGCGGTCAGAGCATTGGACCGGATATCCAAAGGTCGCGGGTTCGATTCCCGTCCGAGAACATGATCTGGTGCGAGTCGTATTTTTTCTAGTATATTATTCAGTATTTTATAAAAATAGCATTGTGAATACTAAAATCTCAAAATTTAAAAAATACCTAGTTAACTTACTTACTAGGAACATGGCCATCGATTTCCCATTCAGTAGATCAAGTCATTAAACCATATTGCTTTGACATTGAAGTTCATTTTCCTTTAGCATTGACGGCCATGTTGCAATGAGGGTACCTACTTATGGTAATTGGTAGCAACAAAAGGTTTTCCTTGATTTTATTGACATATCTTTCAATCTTTAATGAACAAGACCTTCTTTCCAAACAAGTGATGAACATCAGGGTTAAATCATCTCTTAAGTGATTCAAACGATGGTTACAATAGCCCGCCCGGGATCGCATTTTAAATAACTTTTTAACACCCGTTTGCACTAAACTTAAGAATCACCCAAGACTTTTCCTAACTACAACTCGACCAAGATAAATAGGGTTAAGTTAATGACACCGTTTTAATTTGGTCAAGTTAGGAAAAGATAAACAAATAAAAAATATTTGACATCATCATATACATTGTTCTGATTACAAAGTAAGTGGCTAAAGCACTTGTGTTATGGAAATCAGAGCCAACGGTGGTATCACAAACATCCAGACCTGAGCCAATATAGAAAAGTTCGTTTTCTAAATTGACCCAACCAAGGATCGAACCCGGGAGCTCAGAGATGGCGACACCTTGAAAACTGGTGTACAAAACCACTCGACCACGGAGGTCGTCAAGTTGAGAAAAGACTTAGGCGATTCTTAAGTATAGTGCAAACGGGCATTAATGGAGAGTCACTTCTTTTTTTTGTACGGGTCCGAAAAATAGTATGTTGTTTTATTCGTTGTCTATGGCGTATTTTAATTTTACATCTCTGTTTATCTAACTTCGTATAAAAAATAAGCTTCAGGGTTATAATGTGAAGTTTATACCAGTGTTTTGAAAGCAAAGCACACTGTTTTGGTTCTACCTTGTGTTAACACTGATTGTAAAGTCTACAAAGTGTCGTTCCTAGTTTTGTAAGTGTGCTAAGAGAAATTGTATGTTTCCTGATACATAATGCTTAGCATTCCTGCCCCGTTAGCCATTGTGTTCCTCGTGATTTTGTAATGCTCACACGCAGAGAAAATCTTAGGGCATCGGTCCTATGCTTAGAATAATAACACTTTAAGGGGCTGACATGAGCCAACTAGCGCCGCCAGTCGATTTTATTTTATTTATTCTAAATAAGCCCAATTTCTTAAAAAGGAATCAGTCAAGGTCTTGTGAATGACGTCTAATGTTTATTGAATAACGTTACAACATTTTAAAATGCGTGCAATAGTTTAAAAACGGACTTGAACCAACAGTGGCCACTTTTAACAAAATCGCGTTTTAAACTGTTTGAATGCCTTTTCAAACTGTGTAAAGTTATTCAATAAATATTAGACGTTATTAATAAAACCTTGACTGATTCCTTTTTTAAGAAATTGGGCTTATTTAGAATAAATAAAATAAAATCGACTGGCGGCGCTAGTTGGCTCGTCCCGAGCCATCTTAGCTCAGTTTTATTTGCCTCACTTTTGACAGTGCGCTGTGGAACTATCGTTCGAAGTTGTTATTATTTTAAGGTTCTATGGTGACTTTGAGAAAGAGGTTTTAGACACAGTATATAAGTTGTAACGAAATTATGTGACTATGCTGAACTATTTTTTTAGTTTTTCGCACTATGTATTTTGGAAAAAGTTGTTCAGTTTAAGGCCCCTATATACCTCAAGTGGCGCCCTCATTTTAATTAAATTTATTGCTCGCTAAGTTCATAATGTATCGAAAATTCACATGTACAGATTGAAGCTAAGATTCTATAGTTTATTTACAAACAATATCCTCAGTATAATATAGTTTATTGTAGTAGTAGTTCGCAAAAGTGCTAAAAGTGGCCACTTTTAGCACTTTTGCGAACTACTACTTTAACGAACAAAATTTTACTGAAGTTATTGTTTGTAAATAAACTATAGAACCTTAGCTTCAATCTGTACATGTGAATTTTCGAAACATTATGTACTTAGCGAGCAACAAATTTAATTAAAATGAGGGCGCCACTTGAGGTATATAGGAGCCTTAAGCAACTCTATCACTTGTTTCAGTATAGTCACATATACACTTCTAAGATTTCCGCACGTAAAGTTCATTAGAAATAAATCACTTTTTACGTATTACAGAGCGTATATTAATAATTCTAATTAAATATACGCGCTGTAATCCGAATATAGTCACATAATTTTGTTACACCTTATAATATTGTACTGTGCTTGAGATAGTTTGGTTGTCCAAGTTTTTATTTTATTTTTGGACATGTGTTTTAGTAAAAAACATAGTTTTAGGAAGAAATTAGAACTAAGTATGGCAATTGGAACTTCAAAATAGTTATTGGCTATTTTTATTTAGAAAAGTCTAAAAAGAACAAAAACTGTTATTTTACTTGACATACCAATGACCATAGATATCGCTCTTTTTCTTTTTTAATTCATTACTGTCTTTCACGAAATTAATATTCAAACACTGATTTCATTTCAATGAAATTAATTTAAAACAAGTCAGGAGATATTGCTTAGAGCCAGCAAAATCCAATTTAATATGATTTTCAGATTGTTAAACAAAAGCTATAAATTCCAATTAGTGACACAATAACAGCGGACAGACAAATTAAATGCATAAGTTAGCATAATGTTGTTCAATTCTAGTTGTACTAGGTAAACTTACTTAAAGTTAGGTTGTGCGGACATGTCTTAGTATTTAGCACATATCAGATCCTGGACATAGTTAAGTAATAAGCAGTGAAAAAAGGATTATCAAATTATTCTCTTCCAACGGATGACCCAAGCTACGTCACGATAAAGTGATACCTGATTGGTCGTTAGACCGCATCGCACTTAACTTGGACAATCTCTCTCTCTCTTAGAAAATATTTATTTACATCAGATGATGTAACTTGATATTTTCTATCGACGGCGATCTATTTACTTAATTCACCTGGGTTAATTTAGTGATAGATACAACTACAGATTTTTTTTTCGAACTCGCTTTAGAGATAGAATTCGCTAAAAGTCGAGGGTTAGCAAAAAATTATATCGATATGACATTGGCTACAGGCTCAAAGGTCCTGCATAACGAAAAAAACTTAAGTCTTAATTCTGAGCTTTCGATATAGATTTAGTGTAACATTGTACAGACGACAGCACGTCAGGTTATACAGATAAACTGCGATTGGTTAGATAACCAACCATTATAATAAGAAGTACTTAACATTTCATACTGATAACATAATAAGTGTGAACGGGTTGAGTATGGGTTGCTTTCGTGCGTAAAGGTTAAGTCGTCGTAAACCAAGATAGATACAACATTTTGTGCACATTGGTGCGAATTCTGTCGCAATAGGGGATTTATATTGAAATCCAAATTTATCTGTACCCGATCCTATTGTGAAAGCTGTTGTTCATGTTTACATAGGGTTGCCAATTTTTTTTTACGAAAACAACGTATATACCTCTCTGAAGAGTATAAGAAAAAGTATTTTTCAATATGGCAAAGAACATTGACTGACACTTTGACAGTTGTTACGTTCAGAAATTCACGCAGGTTTTGATATTCCGTTCCGTTTTTCCATTCGGGCGTCAGCATTCATTTCTTACAACAAGAATATTCCGTTCCATTCCAAGCATAAGCCAGAAATGAAGTATTTTTTTCAATACTTTTTTTATTCAAAGGTAAGGATAATACAGCTAAATAACGTACGCAAGTTATAAAGTAAAGTTGGCATTGGCAACCCTATTTACAGCACCTACAGGAGCTCGAGTTCAATAATAATATTTCTTAAGTTACAATGAGTTGTTGTAATTTGCACTTTATGATAGTGCAGCACAGGACTGTAATTACAGTCAAAATATGTCAAAATGGTTCAAATATCGTTGAATTTTACTACTTATTGTTAAATTAAGTTGCATTATAATTATTAAATAATAAATATTTTCTTAACATTGAACTAGGGAAATTAATCTCTTCTATATAAGATTATGAGTTAATAAATATTACGATTATGATTGACACCACACACGAAGTTCTCTGCATTCGGCCACGACAGATAACATCAAGATGAAAACTTTACATAAACTTATTAAGTGTTTCTTACGAATTTATATAGATGTAGCGATAACTTCAGAATGCAAGGAATACTGAATAAGAGAGCAATTATTCTTTTATTTAACAGTTTATTACAAATTACGCAAATAACATTAAAATATCAATGTTTTACATTCCAGTACAACAAGGCTATGTCCGTTCAATACTCTAAATATCGTTTTTCTTTTGTTTAAGAAAAATAAAACTATTCGTATGAATGCAAAGAGGTTTTATATCTCTTTGCAATGAGGTTTGTCCATTTTATAAAAGAGACTCAATACAAAATCTATTAGACGTATACAATCATACCAAAGCAATGTAGTATCATTTATTAACACTCACGTAAAAATTAATACTAAATAGGCTTAATATAATATAGGCTAACATAGAGCTGTAAGTAACCCACAGTTACTCCTTATATTTATGACTTTTTACCTCTTATCTGACGTGTTTTCAAATATTGTAGTTCAAATATACTCTCAACTAGTGGAGGGCATGTCCAACAAGGTTGGAGTCGGTTAAACAACTAGTTTTCCCACGCGGTAACTAGAGTCGCTTTCTACTAGCCGACTTAAAGTTACTGGATGGGGTAACTAGACTACATTATAACACCCTTACTAATAAAGATTGTATAACAGATGTATAGTTACACAGTGCTTTGTCCCTTTCTTTTAATGTCAAACTTAAATAGTTTGACAGAGATTGACAGAGAGTAACTATTGTGTAACTATACATCTGCTATACAAACAAACTGATATCTTGTATTCAACTTTCAAATGTAATTATGAATCTAAATAATTGCCTGCTCCGTAGCTCTAGCATGAAACAATAGCGATTTCTCGACACCTAACTGTCAAAATCCATAATCCTTTAAGAGTTAAAGGGCTGAGCTACCGTTTACTACTTTACTTAATTTTTATTGACCAAACGAGCTCAAAGCGTGAGCGAAGCGTCTCCGTTTCAGGACAAAATGCTTTCGTATGTCGCTCTGTCCGGCTTTTCTTCTCTACATGTCGTATTTCTTAACAGATTCTCGTGTTTTGTGAGCAGGTTCAATAATTACAGTATTTTTTGTCGATTTAAATTGATTTTCGAAGTTTTTTATAACATAAAATCATATTTCAATCATTTCGAAAAGGTCGAAGCGTGAGGTCCACAGCTCAAGTCACTATTTTTTTCAAAATAAAATATAATTTGGATTGCCAATGCGCAAAAAAAATTAAAAGCTCGGCACGTTCACATGTGCCACATCTAGAATCTTATTTTCTAACGGCACGTGCTCTCAGTATAAACAATAACCAGCTCAATGGCTGTAAACTTTTACCCTGACAGGTGTAATTTGTAGATGGTGGGGTTGCGATGGTGCGTGCGCGCAGCATGAGCACTTTCGCCGGGTATCGAGTTAGTGTGTTTGCTTGAGAAAATGACAGGTAAATTAGGGTACTAAGATATCAAGATAGCGGGTTGGTTACATCAAAAATGTATGCCCGGAGTAGCCCTTATTGTAGTAAAATGTGTAGGTAGGAGGGGAAACGCGAAGTCGCGTCGGATGGGTGCTCAATTCGCTCTCCCGAACCTCTTAATTCCACCTAGAAAATTTTGCCTGAAAGAAACTGCAGATTTATCGACGGCGATCTATTTGCTTAATTCACCTGGGTAAATTAGCGATAGTTACAGTTACAGATTTTTTTCTAACTCACTTTAGAGATCGAATTCGCTTAGTGCTTAAAAGGCAAAAAATTATATCGATGTGACATTGGCTATAGGCTCAAAGGTGCTGCATAACGAAAAAACTTATATCTTAATTCTGAGCTTTCGATATAGATTTAGTGTAACATTGTACAGACGACAGCACGTCAGGTTATACAGATAAACTGCGAAAACAGCTTTTATTGCTTTTCAAGGTAAACATGCATAGTCTGAGGTGCCGTTGTGTGTACGTCGGAACTTCTCCTTTTTACCGACTTCAAAAGGAGGGAGGTACTCAATTCGACCCGTTTTTTTTTGTTTTTTTTTTATATTTACCAGTGGGCCTAGTACGAGTTGGTGTTTTCAATTTTCGAATAGTTAGCTATCGTTTTCTCTCTTTCACTCATTACCACACTCACATTGACAATGAGCAGTATATCCGATAGTTTTAACTACGCGAGAAGTGAAAACACCAATTCGTTTAAAAAACCAACCGGTTTTGAATGCTGAAAAATAAAATACATAATATGCATTAAATTGATATTAGAAATAAAACTCTTTTAACGGATTACAACGCGTATATTATAATTCAGGTGTTATTTTAGAATTATGTTAATAAACTTGAATGCATTTTTATAAAGTTCCGAGCGGGTTCATAAAAATATGAGCAGCCTTTTTGCTTTAGTCCTCCCGTGACCACGGCCCCTGGAAAGGTGTCGAAACGTCGGGAATTCAAAAAACCAAAAAATACAAACTAAATAATTCTAAAATAACACCTGAATTAATAATATATGCGCTGTTATCCGTTACAGTGTTTTCTTTCTAATGAACTGTACGCGCGAAAGTCTTAGAAGTGTATAAAATTTATAAATCAATTATCCATAACACAAGTGCTTTAGCTACTTACTTTGGAATCAGAGCAATGTATGTAATGTTGTCAAATAAATAATCCTAGTAATCAATTAAAATAAAAATTAATGTTCCTAATTTTTATAACACAATTGCAAACTTTGTACACTGTTTTCGAGGTGTCGCCATCTCTGAGATCCCGGGTTCGATCCCCGGTTGGGTCAATTTAGAAAACGAACTTTTCTATATTGGCTCAGGTCTGGATGTTTGTGATACCACCGTTGTCTCCGATTTCCATAACACAAGTGCTTTAGCTACTTTTGGAATCGGGACAATGTACCTATGTGATGTTGTCAAATATTTATTTATTTAAACTTTTACTTTAACTTCAACATAAATAATACTTATAATGATTCGCGCAAACAATTTTAATTATGCTTTTAACTGTTGTTTCGTTTCAAACACTCTTCCTCAACGTTCCAAGCGATTATCTTCAAATTAATTATCATGAGAAATTGAATTTTCACTTTTGTTTTCGCGCAAATTCCTATTTATTACGGAATTGAGAAACGATTTGTATCGCAATTCATTTTAAACACGGTATGGCAATTGCTTGTAAATAACTTGTAAGAGTTAACAGCTAATAAGAAATTCCGCACATAGCTACAAGCCTTTCAATCTTAAGAGCGCGTAGTCTGTCTGTCGATTCTATAACCTAACTCGCATCTCACTTCAAACCTCACTTCACTTCACGTGTCACTTCACGTGAATTTGTTATTTGAAATTAGCTGAATATAAGCTACTTTTTTTGATTGCAAAAGGTTTGAGGTAGCTACCGTATCTACAATCTTTGGTGATTAATAAAACAGCCTGTCATTATCTTATTTATGATTTGAAATTTCCGCGCAGTGGAGTGAGATTCGAAGTGAGGCTCGAGTTTGTTTACAGAATCGATAGGCTGCACACTAGCGCCTGCCTTTTCTTTTGCGAAAAAATGCCCATTAAACTAAACGACACGCTAAAAAATAATTTTATATGCGAAAGAAAGTACCACAACCTTCGGAGTGCACTACAGAGAGATAATTCATAATTTCGTCTTTATTAAAGCACTATGATTTTTTCCAATGGCGGCGCTAGTGTGCAGACTATGCTCTCTTAACGTCGTGAAGAAAAATTCAGTTTATGCATCTTTTTTTCTCTTCCTTATTTTTTTGTCTGTCTGTTTTTACTGATCACTTCATTGATTGTTATTGTAAATAACCTTAATGTCAAATTCCATAGCTCTTTGTTTAATAGTTGAAATTGAAATTGAAATTGAAATTGAAAAATTCTTTATTCAAATAAGCTCACATAACAAGCATTTTTAAATCGTCAATTCTTTTATCCTACCACCCATTATGACGTCTTTTAGCTGACAAGAAAAATGGGCGCAAAAAACTTATCAGCTTTATTAGAAGGAACGATATTTACAAATATGTATATCGTTTCCAGACATTACATTCAAAGTATTCATACATGTTACCATTAACATAGATTCATAAATAAATAACATTATTTAATTAGCTCATTTCTACTGAATCAAATTACAGGTGTCAAGCTTAATTCAAAATTTAAGGCTCAGCCTAGGCTATTAGTAGTGAAAACTCACTACCTACTAGTAAATATTTTCATCACAATAAATCAAATGATTTACTATGACCTTCAACTCATGGGACGGATGACATCATAATATGCAGTCATTCTTAGCGTAAAAGGTTTTTTTTTAAAGAAATATGCTAAAGGTTAATACTGAAGATTAATAAACAGTCAAAGATATTATCGTGGTACGAGTAAACACGGTAAATTTTTAAGTATATCCGTTACCGGCAAAGTGTATAATCCGGTATTGTATACAATGCCTAGGTATACTATACAATGCCTGAAACGTTCAGGTAATGTATGAAATATTATTCATTTTATACTTAACCTAGGTATTCTATACAAAACCGTATGCACAGCCGGCAATGTGTGTAAAAGACGTCGTTTCTGACGTTTCGTCGGCGGCTACCGCGGCACGCTCGCTCCGCTCGCTCAGCTCGCGCGGTTTGGTCGCAATACTAACCTAACCTAACCTAATGAACTCTTTAATACTTTTTTCATGGCGGGGTGCTTCGCCCCCGAGCCCTCCTTGCGGGGGGTTGCACCTCTCCCCAGTCCCCCCGCTTTTGTGTCTACCCCCTTTTATGTGATTACACTATTTTTAGAGCCCCCCTCGAGCCCATCCCGAGTCCCCCTTTAGTCCATTCAGAGCCCCCCTCGAGCTCCCCGACTCTTTGTATATTGTATCTGTATATGTTACCGGCCAAACCCGATTTCAGGATAAACTAATTTAGTCTAGGCTAAACTAGTTCTTCCTATACGCGATGAGATTAACTGGTATAGCCTAGACCAAACTAGTTTGTCCTCAGCCCGATAGGATAAACCAGTTTGCAATACCTAGTTATATTTGTTTTTGAACCGATTTGAATGTTTTTTTAAAGAGGATATCTCATATGCGTCTTCATTTTAACTTCATTGTACTTTGGACTTTGAAGATAAGCAAAGGAACTCTTCAAAATCTGTCAGGAAATTTATAGTGATTATTTCACGTATCATTGACGTCCTATACGACGACTGTACATAGTAACCAAGCGAGAAAGAAGCATCGTTAGGTTTTTTATTAATAATAGAGTATCTGGTTCACCCACACATTAAACTTTCACTCCAGAAACTATTTAAGATTAGCTCCATAGGTATTAAATCAAATCCTTTGATAATACAAGTCGAATGCATTTCAAGTGTGCATCAATCATTTCGAGTACAAAATCATACCTTAATTTCTATGTATTAAGATTGGAATTACTACATAAACGATTATGATTATTCTTAAAAATGTTGTTGGAGATATTGTGAGCTTTATTGTTAAGAGTTTAAAGTTTATTTTTGTTTAAGTTTTCGTTTATAAATGCAGTCTGTTGAGAAGAAAGGATGCCTTGTGTCTGACACTTGAGAATATGTGAGTTTCCATTGTACTACATGATACGATATTTTTGTCATATTTTGTTTTTGACAATGGTTAATGTTACATATGAGTAAAAGTTTTAGATAATACTTAAAATAAATGACTGATAGATCTATGCTAAAATAGCCAGCATTAACCAACAACAACCACAAGGCGAAAAATTATAAATGCATTGTTCTTTCATACAAAGTGTGTTGTATTATTGTTTAAAATCGTAATAATATCTAATGCGATTTGACGTTAAAGATAAAATATTACAGTGTCTACTGAAAGTGTCCGATAGTGTAAAGAATTTGTTGTTATCACAATCAAAGTATTATCATTAAGATGACTTGACTTAATTTTAGGGTTCTGTAAAATGGTAAAAGGAACCCTTATTGTACGACTGCGACTGAAACTGTCTGTCTCAGCTGGATTTCTCAAGAACCATACCTAATAATGCTACTTGAAATTTGGAATAGTTTTAGATGACGTTTGCCCAAGTATTTTGCAAATCAGAAAGAAATAAAAGATTTTTTTTGTGCAACAGGGACTTAAAAGGTGTCTTAAAATCTCGAAGTGGGGCTACTAGGGCATAATTGGTATCATAATGAAAGAGCGCTGTTTGCAAATTCGAACAAAACAAGTTTGCTTTGTTTGGGTCGCATAGTTTTCGACTTGTGATATAGGTACTTGTGACCCTATCCATTGGGAGTACAGTCACGTCTAAAAACAGGTATACAGTTTAGAACTTTGTCACTTTGTTGTAGTTGTCATTTGTCATTGATTTCTGTTCAAAAAAGTCATAGCTTTTAGAGTGACAAAGTTCTAAACTGTATACATATTTATGGACGTGACTGTACTTTCTTTCTGGATGAAAGGTACCCTCTATTTATTTCTGTACCCCTGACAAAGTGTATACAAAATAATTAAAATGTTGTAGTGTATAAAAATTAAAAATGAATCTAAGGAAGAAATGACGCCACGAGGTTTTCAAAGCTATATTATGTGTTGTTTGGTAATTATTATTTGATATAATTGAAGCTAGGCACTTCTAATTTAGATCATTTTTCGAAATGCGTGAAAACTATTTTCGATAAGTAAATTTCGAAAATGGCTTGACATATAAATTCTATATTTATCGAAACTGCTCACAAACACGAGAATCGGTTGAGAAATGCGACCTGTAGAGGAGAACCAGACGGACAGCCCGAAGGACATACGAAATATTTTTTGCCCAAGCTTAAGCAGAGACGCTTCGCTCCTGCTTCGCGCTCGCTCGCTCGATTATTATTTATTAACATTTCTTAAATTTATATAAAATAAAAAAATGCATATAACTAGTATTGTTTTACAGCGTAGGCATTTTTATCTTATTTGTCATTCCACAAGGTAGATAATTTTCGCAAATCCTTTAACTTGTAAATACAGATAAGTAAGTAATATTTTGAAGATTATCTTTCACAATAGCACGGTGCATTTTTTGTCTTTAATAATAGAAATCTATATGATGTATTCCGTACTCTAACAACTTTTCTACTCACGAATATTTAATTCCGCTTTCTACCCAAAATCTATTCCGTTGTCTGCCTTCGATACAACAAATGATTTTATTTCCGCCCAAAATGGATGCCGGTTTCGACTTATAGCGGTATTATTATAAAATGTACTGACGGAAAAAAGCTTCGTGGGTTGAAAACGGAACTGTTTTAGAATTTGGGTGGAAAACGGAATTATTATTATTATTATAAGCTAGTGGGTCGGAATACATTAAAATTATTTATCAAATATGTTTTATTGGAAATTTACTTGTTAGTTTTTTGATGATGATAAGATAAGAGATAAGTTTAAAGTAGGTAGTGTTTTTGTTGTGCCTATATTCAAGTCTTTCAATTATTTTAAGCATAATAAAATTATATAAATTATGCTGAGCTTAAATTGAAATGATAAAAAAAATAGAAACTCAATATGAAAATTAACAGCAAGTTTCACTTTTAGTTTCATTAGTATCAAACAATTCGGTATTCGGTTCTAACTGAACTAATAAATTAAAGTCATGTTTGATATATTTTGAATATTTGATACTAATTAATTAATTTTTGATTTATCGCATTCACAATACTACTTAGTTGACCAAGCGAGAGCGAAGCGTTTCCGTTTCAGCTTAGGCAAAAATGCTTTCGTATATCTGTCCGGCTGACCGTCGGTTCTCTTTTCTAGATCGCATTTCTCAACCGATTCTCGTGAAATTTTGTGAGCAGGTTCTAAAATTATATTAGTATTTTTGTCGATTCAGTTTTCAATTATTTTCAAAATGGCGGAGATATGGGGAAATTAATACTTCAGCCATTTCTAAAAATGTTCAAATATGTCACAAATGCGAGGTTTACAGAGCCACTGGTATATTATGATATCATTTATTTACCAAGAGAACGCGAAGCGCGAGCGTAGCGTCTCGGTTTTAGCTTGGACAAAAAGATCTATTCCTTTCTAATACCAAAAACTAATACCAAATGGTATTTGTTTATTATTGTTATAAAATTTCTATTCCCAACGAATACCAAATTTTAAAATTTTTAATATAATTTCTAATAAATTTCAAATTCTTGGTATTCGTTGGTAATATAAATTTTATAACGGCAATAAACAAATACCATTGGTATTAGTTTTTGGTATTAGAGAGGAATAGATCGACAAAAATGCTTTCGTATGTTTCGTACTTGGATCCGCCGCCAGGCTCCACCGGTGGCTCCATGGATACAATTTTCTCCACTTCAATCCAACCAACCAAAACCAACGAGGGATCCAAATATTAAAATATTTCGCTGTCCCTCTGTTCTCCTCTAGAAGTCGCATTTCTCAACCCACTCTCGTGAAATTTGTTAGCGGGTTAGATAATTCGATAATTATCTAGATTTTTTTGTCTATAATCTTATAAAAATATGAGCAGCCTTTTTGCTTTAGTCCTCCGTTACGGCCCCTGAAAAGATGTCGTAACGTCGGGAATTCAAAAAACCAATAAATCCAAACTAAAATAACACCTGAATTAACAATATACGCGCTGTAATCCGTAAATAATGTTTCATTTCTAAGTTAGGACTCAGCCAATATTGTTTGACTTCCGTTTTACTATCATATCATATCAGTACAACCGCGGTTATAGTAAGCAAATAAATGAATGTTATGTCATTGTGGCTGTAAGCTTTAGTTCACATTTACTCGACAAAACTCAATGAAATGACTAGTATTATTATAAAGTACTTATATTTTTTTTTTCAGCCTAGCCCAGCGATTTGAGGTTAAGTAAATTTAGCAGGGGTCGGTCATGGGATGGGTGACCAAAAAGTTATTATCTCGAGATCCTCCGTGCTTCATAAGGCACCTTAAGCGGTTGGTCCCGGCTGCCTTTGCAGTCGTTAACACCCACCAATCCGCATTGGGCCCATGTGGTGGGTTATGGCCCATCATTTTTAGCCACCCATGAGGAAGGCCTTTGCCCCAGCGGAAGGGACATTCAAAATGGCTGATGGTCATGGTCATATTTTTTTTCCAATTCTTTGTTTAAAGTGGTCGGGATATAAAACTCTGAATTACTTGTGCTAGAAACGGCCCAAAGTGGAAAGTGGTGATATGATATTATGACACAAAAGCATTTTTTTATTTCATTATATTTAAATAATAGAAAAGATGAACTGTATCAATTATTTAGTGTTGAATTGGTCTTAGTGTTACTGTTAACAGTAATTATTCAACTGTCATTATTGACTAAAATAAAGCCTATCTTTTTAAAAGTTAGACAGACTTTTCATTTCTGTACCCCCAGCACGAGCATTTATCAAAAAAAACCGCACGTAAAAGTACTCTAGAGTAATTGAGAAATTTCATTTCGCTTTTGGGCGGTAGATGGCGCTGTACAAAATTACTTTATCGAACTTCTAACACGCGTTTTATTTCTCGATAGTTGTTCATGCTACGTGTACTGATTAATAATAAACTGTAAGTACCTTATTTTGATTTTAATAATGACATGTCTGATAATAAATAAATTCATTATTGCACTAGCTTTCCGCCTGCAGAAGTGGGATAAAATGTAACCTATGTCCTTGTGAAGTAAGCCTTAGCAATTCTTTATCAGTAAGTGTATCGAACGATACCCGTTGATATTGACAGTCAACACAAGAAACGTGGTATAGCATTTTGTATACATGGTGTAATTAGGGTAAAGCTATATTGGATCACACGGCATCGCATTTTAAATAAGCTCTATCTGTTTCTGTCACTCAAAAAAATCTAACGGCTCAATCACTCTAGTGAACGGGGTTTTCGTGTGACAAAAGTGATTCGTTGCCGGAAGTGCCAATGTAGCTTGACCCTTATACATATTTCCTGAACCATTTAACAAGAAACAGTAGCTAGTTCTAGTAAGTGCATAAGAAAATATTAACTAGTTTTAGTTACAGCTTTGAAGTTTTTCTGGAAAGGAAATAAGAGCTGTAACTATGAAGCTATTCAGTATAGTTAGCGGCTACACTAAAGCTTTAGGTTGTGGCTATAGATGCAGCGATAAGCGATGAGAAAAGTGGGATGAAAAATTCCAATCACTTAGTTCACATTAAAACACTTCCACAAAAATACCTAAAGCTCTTGACAGATTTCTTGTAATAGTAAGATTACACTAATTATTTACTCTGCTAACACAGCGACTCAATTATACCCTATGTTACGTGCAGGAATAATAGAAAAACTTTAGCAAACAGTATGAATAATATACATATATTCATAATGGACGCTGTGGGTAACAAAATGGTCGGGACCTGTAGGAAAGAGAATAGAGCACCACATAAACGGTGGGCAGATGACCTAATAGAAACCTGGGCCAAACTGGATGAAGATTACCCAGGACAGGAATAATTGGCAAGGGATGGAAAAGGCTTTCACCTGGAACGGGCTGGAACCATAATAAAAGCACAGAATAGATATATGTATTACGTACAGAAAGGACACTCCCCGCGAGTTCATGTGCCGATTCGTGTTTAGTCGTGTTTGTCAACTGTCAACTTTATTTTAATATTCAAAGCAATGCATCGTAACTTTATTTACCAAAAAATTCGAATTATGGATTGAACGCCCTAGACTGCGCGTGCACAAAAACGTTATCTGACGTCATCTGTTTATAATGGGGCGGTTGTATAGAGTGTCCGGGGTATGATAAAAGTTAATTTAAGTAAGTGTTAAAAAAACTTGGATATTATTATTATTATTATTATGAATAATTATAGTGCGAGTTGTTTTGAATTTGAAATTGAGTTCGGTTCTTTCGATTTTAGAATTTAATGAATCTTTAGTACATTCTAACACACAAAAACAGCATTCATAATATTAACAGCAGATAAGTCACTGTCCACTCCGCTTATCGCTGAATAGCCACTGCCCGCTCTGCTTATCGCTGTTACATTAACCACGGCTCGAAGAATCCGATTTCAAGAACACACGATATTGCTTGAGCAGGTGTTGAAATTCGACAGTTTTGGAGGCATAATAAAATATTATCGGTAAAGTTTCACAGCGAAATAAAAGATCGATTTTTCAAATGAATTATGAAAACTCGTAAAACACAGATTTATCGCGAAAACAATATTATGTGAATTATGAAACTGTGCCGTTTTATGGACCACATGTGACTTTATGGTGGGTACTAAAAATATTTTGTTGTATTTGATAAGGTAATTCGTGTGGGTTTATGATAGTTATCATATTTCTGGTGGTAAAATCTGTCACAAATAATATTGAGCAATTAATTTTTATGCGTTATGTGACAGTTTTTTCTTAAACGACAACAACAGTTACTTTGCCTCAAAACATCTAAAGCAGTAAAAAGCACATTTTTTAGAGATTAGAAAAGGCAAAAAAATACTTTGAATGCGATATAAAACAGTTTTCGTAAAATTGCATGACAAAAGAATCATTTGTGCAAAACACTTTTTCTTTTCAAAAATAATATAATCTGCTTTTAATATTCCTGGAAAATCAGCTCTATACTCTGAAAAGCTTTTTAAACCGGTTTTCAAGGTGTCGCCACGCCATCTCTGAGGTCCCGGGTTCGATCCCCGTTGGATCAATTTAGAAAACGAACTTTTCCATATTGGCTCAGGTCTGGTTGTTTGTGATACCACCGTTGTCTCTGATTTCCATAGCACAAGTGCTTTAGCTACTTACTTTGGAATCGGAGCAATGTATGTGATGTTGTCAAATATTTTTATTTATTTATATATTTACAAGTCCTTTATACACATGTGGTAGCGAGCCAGCATTTAGTGGAAATCTGAATAGAATTCAAACTAATACATCTTTTCTAATATTATTTATCTTAATACATCTTTTCAAATTCGCAACTTATAGCCATTACGTTTTAATAACTTTCCTTTAAATTCTATTTCGAATCAAAAGCTTACTTCGAAACGTTAGAACTATTCCGGACACTTCTCAGAAGATTGTTGTCGTTAAATCATTCTGCGAAACGGAACAGAACTTGGGGTTTTTTAAAGGAATTTCAACTCTAATTGTAAGGACTGAGGATGAAGAATGATAAAAAAAAACATTCAGATAAGGACTTGAAAGCCATTAGTACTAATTAGGGATTTGAGGTAATTAGTGTGTTGTTAATTTTTTCCCATAAAAGTTGCTCACTCGCTATAGCAACAATGTTATCGGTAGATAGTTTTATTTTGTAAATAAAATGTTAATGTATATTGTGAAATGATGACTATGATCATGTTTACAGGAAGTTGTGTTATCTATCATAGAGTTACTATTTTTTCATCAAAGTTTAGAAAACAGTAAAACATCATACAAATTGTTTTGTCTACAATATATAAGATTTAGTGAGATCATCAGTAGAGATTGAGCCAGAGTGATTTTGGTGCAGATCGGCTGGTTGGTGACCTATTACGCAGTAAACACTTTTTTCCTAACTGACTCTACCTGTGGTCTCCATGACAGATATACAAGGTGTTACAAAAATACCCCTAATGCCGAATATGGTATATAGGGACCATCAAACTGAACAACTTTTACTATGGGACCAACTCTGAAATCGCGAAAAAAAATCAGCTGTTTCATACAAAAATTAAAATCGAAAATATCAAAATGTATGAAACAGCTGATTTTCGCGATTCCAGAGTTGGCCCCATAGTAAAAGTTGTTCAGTTTGATGGTCCCTATATACCATATTCGGCTTTAAGGGTATTTTTGTAACACCTTGTATTGAGTATATTTGCAGATCATCCGCATAGAGGTGAGGAACTTGAAATATAATGTGAGATTGAATTTATAAAGATTAAAAAAAGGAGTGGAGATAAGACGCCACCTTGAGGAACGCCAGCACTGATATCGCTCCACCCAAAGAGTAGAAGATTCATAAAAATGACCACGCGTTATTGTTTTTGTGACAGGCAATGTGCAAGTAATCACTACCGTGGTGACAGGCAGATTCAGGATCCAATGACTTATTTAATCAGAATGTTTTGATGGAATTTTCCCGATCCATCCACCTATATTTTTTAAAACATTACAAATATACAGCAAACAATATTTCAAAAGTAGTACTTAACTGAATAAATTAATAAGTATACGTAGTAGCAACATAGGAAAGATTTATCTTTTTCTTCTTTTGGTTACAAACCAAATGTTTTTTATTTAACCCCTCACCTGGTTAGTCATAAATAATAAGAAATGAGGCTAAAAAGTAAATCGCCAGCATTGAACTTGGCGAGTGTTGTGCGCAGCCGCAGGCATCCAGTGAATTCAGCTCCACAGTCGCGGTCAGTTTACTTCCCGGTTGATGCGGTAACTTGTGGTTACGCGGTTCAATAAAGAACTGTGGCCCTACCATGAGTTGATGCAAACTGTTTACGATACCGTAAAATATCGTTTTCTCTCTTTCACTCGCATTGACTGTGAGCAATATATCCGATAGTTTACGGTAGCGTAAACAGTTTGCATCAACTCGTGGTAGGGCCACTGTCCTCTTCGTGGAACATAACGAAAGTGACGTATCGAGGGCTTTCATGTTTGATTTAAAAGTATCTACAGTGAAAAGGCGACTTGAGTGGTGCAGTGGTCAACATGCCGGTCTACCGCGCAAGAGGTCTCGGGTTCCCGGCCGGGCAGAAATTGAAATGATGAATGATGATGAAAAAATATGATACTCATACGTACTTAGTGAAAGATTTAGTTTTCTTTAAGTTTCAATACTGAATATTTAGCAAACACATCAACCGCAATGCAACGAAGCATCCTACACAAAATTAAATAGCAAAACATTAAAGAGAAACAAAATATACAAACATGAATTCACACGCCAATCAAATGCAGCTGCAAAATTAATTATAATATACCCGACACCTCATTCCACTGCGTCACTCCCGTGGTGTCACTCCCGTGTCGTCACCTCCGTGGCAACCGCACTTTCTCAGTCTCATTCCCTGCCACTTGACGGAGCAGAAAATCTGCGGTACATTCTTGTTTACTATTGAAACCTAAAACCGTGTAATGTGCAATTGCTTTACGCAAAATAGACACTTAAGTCAACGTAATAAGGATTTCAAGACTTCATGCAAATTCGAGTCGTAAAGCAAAGTATTAAGGAGTAATCTTTTGCTTCTGTAATTTAATAGTGTTAGCTTACTGATATTGAATTTGTTGAAATGACTTTTTATGTCTGTGAACACCTGAATTGAATGATCTGTCTTTGCAGTCTCAGATTTAATTCTAAATAAACACTATAAATTTTAGTTTCAATATCACTGAATGAGTACCTAAGGATTTTTTAATATTTAATGTCTTGCTTTATTTAATTGGAAGATACTGAACACTATCATATAAACTTTTACTAGTAAATCACTAAATACTAAAGATACATCTAAGAGAACGGCTTTAAAAAATATAAAACAAATTATTTTTCATATCACATCCTTCGCGAATTGACATCAGAGAGAAATTATGTAAAAGTAAGATACTGAACAATACCATTATAAACATTTGCTAGTAAACCGCTTATAATAATAAAGATAAAGACTTTAAAAATATATAATAAATTATTTTCACTACATTTAATCACATCACAACCTTCACGAATATAGATCTCAGAGAAGACAACAACCGCGAAGTTTATAATGAAAATTAAGAAAATATATTTTTATATAATATTCACAATGCTATTTTTATATAATACATTTAAAAATAGCATTGTGAATATTAATATATAATATTAATAATAAGTAAATATATTTTTATTTATTTAAGGAACACAAACAGCGTAATGTACAATATATAATAATATATAGGTACATACCTAGGTATACTTGTAAGTAGTATATAAAAAATTAGGTAATGTTTGATTAGGTTATACTATACTTTAGATAAATCCCAAAAAATGCGGCATCGTGATTATAGATTTGGTAGGTGTGTATGCGCAGGTATGGGAACCTAATTTGTGTAAGTTAGGTTCCTATACCAAAAATACCAAATCACGTCAAAATAGTCCAGGAACTGTAACGTGGTTTTTGTAAATTATGCTGAATGCTTGAGGATTCATTTGCCTGTACTAGAAAGGGAGGAATTTTTGTGGTAAAACACTTGTTTTACCACAAAAATTATAATATAAAACACTTGTTTTACCACAAAAATTATACTTATATGTCCCTATAAGTAATAAAAAAATATTGTTAGGAAGTATGTCTAGTGTTCCTTTGCCTTGTCCCAAGAATAAACTACTAGTAAGGTCTCGGCCATACACATGATAGCAACAAACTTGCCATAATCATTAACTATAGTCCACACTAGGCCTTTGAGACTTGAGTCGCACAATCAGACTGTGTCGCGCTATCGCCGCGCCGCTCGTAAATCCTATGATTGTATGCGTACGCGCAGCCTTGACCTCAGTTTAGCTTGAAGTGGTTATATCACAGAATAAATAATGTTATAATGCAAGTATACGTATATACTGTTGTTGTTGAGTGGTTTGAGTGACGATTGGGGAAAAAGATAAAATGCAACTTACGCTAGGATTGGTCATTGGATGGGTGGACGAAAATTAATGAGTATTTCGAGCTCCTCCATGATATGTCAAGTCATTAGTCCCGGCTGCATTGTGGCGACAAACATGTGTAGAAACCTGAATAATTATATTGAAGCTTTCACGCATCTGCGCTGCAAATATTACAAGTTCTAACATTTAATAGTCGACAGCGGGGTGGCAGTCGCCATGCACAGACACTAGTTCGGTGGAAGTACTTCCCTTTTCGCTGAACATATAGCAACAGCGAACTAAAATCTATGGAACAAGCATTGCAATCAAAAAATAGCACCGCAAAAATTACAACCAAGTGGCCGGGGCTAAAAATGCTAGTATTTAGTTATGCAGCCTAAAGCGACTGAACACAGTTCCATAATAGCGACCATAATCTGTATACTAACAGATATTTTCTATGCCTAAATGAAAAAATAATTAATACTCACTAGCGGACCCGACAGACTTCGTCCTGTCAAAAAGATTTGTAATATGACAGTTTTTTGTTCCTACATATTTTATAGTCGGGGCAAAAAATTCTCCTGAACAGAACCGTCACCCTTATTCGAATTTTTCTAGCCGTAAAAACAATACTTGAACTTCAACGAACATTTAATAGTAGATTATGCAATAAGGGCTTAAAGTAGTGTATTGTGTCCCGGGCGCTATTATTGAACCCCGAGTACGAGGGATTCTATGGTTAACTCCCTCGCTCCGCTCGGGAGTTAAGGCTAGAATCCTGAGTACGAGGTGTTCAAGATTGCCCATGACAAATACACATTTAAGCCTGCGATGCATACTCTACTTTTTATACTTTCTGCGAGGCAATTGAAACCAATGACTGTTATAAAGAAAGTACTTAAGTAATTATTTAAAGTTAGAATAATAAAATATGAAAAATTAAGAATATTTATTGAAAATTAAAAGTTATGTTAGAAACATTACACCAGTTGTACAACGACAAAGTTACATTCTTTGGTACATTTATAGTTGGGTTAGAGTTTATGTTTTTGTCGCCTATTCTGTAGTGGTCAGTTCGATATTCAAATAAATCCTTCTTGGTGCGCGGGTGAAAATGAATTTCGTAAAAAGTTTTCATGATAACATACAGCCTAACTCAGAATAAGATCTCATTGCACCTAAACTTTTTTGAAACCAACATCGATCAAGCACGACTACAAGGGTTGCATTCCAAATTCAAATCACTTTATTCCCCATGGGAAAAATGACTTACTTTAGGAAAGGTTTGCATGACACATAATATGCCATTGACGAGCAGGAAGTATAAAAAAAAAAAAAATTGGCCAAATTGGTCCAGGCATTGTTGAGTTATGCGCTTAGCAACACATTTTGCGATTCATTTTTATATTATATACTCATAATACTATTATGTTATCTCTGCATATTTTTGCCTTCTTTGCGTCTTTACACCATTTAATTACACAGGACGACATTTCTAATAAACTCTCTCTTTTCTTAAAAAAAGAAAACTGCAATAACTGTAAAAAACGCTAATGTCTATGGCGGGCGCGTGGCTGGCTCGACTAAATGCTGTGCGGGTTATAATTTTTTGGCCCCGTGGTTCTATTTTTTAAGCAATAATTGTTTGCAATTACACTTCCCTAGATTTTAGTTCTCTGTATAGAAAAGCGTATTGCCTCAACATACCTAATGTAATTGCGCCATTATAGCTTCCTAACCATTCTAGATCATAAAAGTCATCATAATGTTTACATTACATAGTTATAAGAATGATCCATTATTGTTATTTGCCATGTCAATAGTGTTTATGTTTATTGCAATAACATCCAATTGTGGCCACATAAAAGTTAATAAAAACAATTATTTACAGTTGTGACTTTGTGCATTCTTCATTACTAATTGTTGTTTTTAGATTAAGATTGCGATTATTTGTTTTTCTTATATGCAGAAGAGTATTTAAATAATATATTTAGGTCGTTTATCATTGCTTAAAAAGTTGGTAGCCATTTTTAATGTCCCCACTGCTGGGGCACAGGCCTTCCTTATAGAATAAGGAGGATGGGCCATAACCCACCACGCGGGTCCAATGCAGATTGGTGGATGTTAACGACTGCAAATGGAGCCGGGACCAACGGGTTAACATGCTTTCTAAAGCACGAAGGAGCTCAAGATAATAAATTTATGGTCACCCATCACATGACTGACTCTTACGAAAGTTGCTGCGCCACCGAGCTCCTCTAGAAAAACCAATATTATGTATAATTACGTATTTAATAATGAAATAAGTGAGCGTTCTATAGAAACAGTGACATAATGCAAATAAGTTATATATTTAAGTAGCTGAACTATTTGTAATTCTATAAAGAGTTAAAGTTTTAGCTTGTTTATAAATATCATAATTAAGATAAAACTGATTTTTTTTTCTAGATATCATTCACTATTATTCTATGAGATAAATAAGTTATTACTTTATGAGATAAGCGTAATTAACAAGATATTGATCTAAATTCGCCATCAAATGGAAATTTACTTATCTTAATTATTTTAATAAATGTATATCAAGAATAAAATCTTTGTACACAAAATGGTGCTTTGTTGCCTTTACAAAAATATACAAATCATAAAAATAATTTTAAAAAGATTTATTATTATTGGTACCTTTTTATACTGACATAAGCGAAAAGGCAACGGGCTTCCAGGCTCTTGGTATTCTTTATCATGTCAGTCTCACGACACAACAGGCCTTCGCTAAAGATCACCACAAAGATCCTGCGCTGCCCGCATCCAGCGGCTTCCTGCGACGTTCACCAAATCGTCGGTCCACCTTGTAAAGGCCCACGGAGCGTCGTCCCGTGTGCAGTCACCATTACAAAACCTTTTTTTATTTTTTGTATGCCGAAGAAAATGCATTTGCGCATCGCCCCAGCAGGTGAGCAGGTTCAGTGGAGCTCGCCAGGAGGGGACCGCAACATTCAACGTTGTGGTTTCCTCCATGACCGCTTCCCGTGATCCCACCCAGCCAAGTGGCTCGGTGGGATCTCGGGAGGGGAAATCCCACTAAAAACTTACCCTTACCCTTCGCCGCCATTGGTTGCCGCCGAAAGGCTAGTGGTAGTCTCCCCAGCGACACAGCGGTCTGCTCGACTGCCCAGGCCTCTTCTTCGATGAGAGATGGTCGGGTAAGTTTGGCCATCTCTTCAACCTATCAGGGCTATGCAAGGCAGGCAGTTCACCCCCCACCGCCCGTTTGGGCCAGGCTGGGGGAACAAATGTTCCACCCCTCAACGACTCCCTCTTTTCCATTCAGAAGTATGCCAATCACTCGGACATCCCCTCACTGGGGAGTGAGGGGATGTCCGAGTGATTGGCATACATATATTGGTATTTTAGGGCGCTTTCCCATCGGTGCTCTTGCGCCCTGGCGTTCAGGGCCACTGCCCTTCGTCGACAGGGGATTACAAACTCTACTTTCCACTATGGTTGGCAGGATTATTCTGCTCAGAGCACACCACGCATGTTGGATCGACTTTACAAGAGTCCGCCTTGTGACTATTCCAGAACCTATGATACTAGCATTGGATTGAATTAATAAAACACTCCAAAGTCGATCCGATTTTAAATGAGAGGGAAAACATGCAATTCATTTATTTATAGCCCTTAATGGCGCTTTTAACGTAGGTATCCATCAAAATCAGCATATTGAATTTATCTTTCCCCGTGGCGTCTCATCTCATTACGCCGAGGCTGCGGTAATGATGGTTCGATTAAAAATTTGAGTCATTTACATGTTACGTTACGGATCGTAAAAATTTTTTTTGAAAAAAACTTGATATCTCCAGTCGTGTTGTGTCTTTAATTTAATTTGTGTTTCGTTAGGATATATTTAAAAACAATAATTACCTATTGTGATTCCAAAAGATATTAGTTACAGCAGAATTTTCTTAACCCTTAATAACTATTATAAATACGAAAGTTAGTTTGTTTGTATGTTACCGATTATCATATACATACGCATTGTCAGGGGTACAGAAAAGAATATAGGATAGCTTTCATCCAGAAAAAAGTATCATTCCTGTGGGATAGAAAAAAACTGTCCGCACAGACGCAGTCGCGGGCGGCCGCTAGTCTTTGATATAAATTGTTATTAATTCAGTTACTATCGTAATCAAGATGCAAGTTCAGGTTCAACAGACATTGAGATAACTAATCGATAAATTAATTTGCTTGATAAAACAAAATTACCGATTACAAACTTAGCAGATAAGTACTTATCAGATATTCAGGGTTCACAGGTTCCGTAATTCATTCCCTTTACCGGACAAACTACAAAATTATTCCATACATTTCTGATCCATTTTTAAAATAAACCAGAAAATAGGTTTATTATGGAATCAGTGAATTAGGGCCCCTCCTTAAAATACACGGTTCAATCAAATTGATTAAGATAAATAATATTAGAAAAAATACTAGAAAAATCGACTCACCCGTAGCACATCAGACGGGACTCGGTCCAATGCAAGGGTGCGGGTTCGAGTCCCGTCTGAGGTGCTACGGGTGAGTCGATTTTTTCTAGTATTTTTTCTAATATTATTTATCTTAATATAAAAATAGCATTGTGAATGCGAAAAATCTTTACAAATTGATTAAGTTTGATTGAAGGATGCAAAAATGTAGGAATGATAATTTTAAATGTGAGATTTTAGCATTCACAATGCTATTTTTATACAAAACTAAAAAATACGACTCGGACCAGAACATACTGAGTCACTCAGTGATACAGTCACGGTAGCTCAGCGGTGAGAACATTAAACCGGACATGCAAAGTCCGACTGCGAGGTGCGACTCGTATTTTTTCTAGTATATTATTTAGTATTGTATAAAAATTATAATTCTGTTGAGCAAAACTATTTATTAATAATAATCACTGTTATTATAATACTTACCTCTTTATCGTGACGTGTAAATGGATGTGTATAAAGATATGAGTGGTCGATACCCAGCAATTTACCGCGTTGCAGCTAATAACCAGAGTGCTTCGGTAAAAACACGTTCTGAGAAAAAAAAACCGCGCACTTTTTGCAGAATTGAAGCCTAAACGCAGGCTTTTATGGAGCTGCCAGTGTAATGAGGCTAGGTGGAGATGAGAGGTGAAATTATAATTTGTTGTATGTTTCTGTGAAAAAGTGATGAGGTATTTTTTCTGTATGCTGTTACAACAAGACAGATTTTTCACAGAAAAGAAGACTGTTCTTTTTTATGTATGGGAAGTTGAAAATATGAACCAGCGATATTGCCATGTTAATACCGAGTCACTCGGTAGCTCAGCGGTCAGAGCATTGGACCGGATATCCAAAGGTCGCGGGTTCGATTCCCGTCCGAGAACATGATCTGGTGCGAGTCCTATTTTTTCTAGTATATTATTTAGTATTATATAAAAATAGCATTGTGAATGCTTAAATCTCAAAATTTCAAATATTGCCATGTTATTTCTGTGGACCTCAACTACACACTTATGAAAAGGTGCGTCAAAATCTGTCATGGCAGTTTTGAGAATAACAGTATTTTATAACTCTTGACGACCTCCGTGGTTGAGTGGCTTTGTACACCGGTTTTCAAGGTGACGCCATCTCTGAGGTCTCAGGTTCGATCCCCGGTTGGGTCAATTTAGAAAACGAACTTTTCTATATTGGCTCAGGTCTGGTTGTTTGTGATACCACCGTTGTCTTTGATTTCCATAACACAAGTGCTTTAACTACTTACATTGGAATCGGAGCAATGTATGTGATGTTGTCAAATATTTATTTATTTATTTATTATTTATTTATTTATTTATTTATTTATTTATACTTATACAACACACATTTGTGGTACGCTTTTCTTATGAGAGACGTTTTGATCGGGTATTTCTGATAGCTTTTCAATGTATTTTACTGCTAGTCCAAGCTATTTGTCTCTACAGTAGCTTTTGTATTTTTAGGTATTCACTTAGCAAGGTAAAAAAAAGCTCAAAAACTGTACAAAAATATAATTTAGTAAGTAAGTCTGAAACAGAAATAAGATTAATTTGGAAAATCGTGCAGACGTATTTGTAACATTCGTACTTAGTCTTGCCGATCTATTCCTTTCTAATACCAAAAACTAATACCAAATGGTATTTGTTTATAACCGTAATAAAAATTCTATTCAAAACGAATACCAAATTTTAAAATTTTTAATATAATTTTTAATAAATTTGGTATTCGTTGGGAATAGAAATTTTATAACAGTAATAAACAAATACCATTGGTATTAGTTTTTGGTATTCGAAAGGAATAGATCGTCTTGACATACTCGGATAAAACTTGCGAGCGAGCTCTCTTCAGCTAAGAGTGAACTCAAAAATATACTACACAATAATTACATATACAAGGTGTTACAAAAATACCCCTAATGCCGAATATGGTATATAGGGACCATCAAACTGATCAACTTTTACTATGGGGCCAACTCTGAAATCGCGAAAAAAAAATCAGCTGTTTCATACATTTTGATATTTTCGATTTTAATTTTTGTATGAAACAGCTAATTTTTTTTTCGCGATTTCAGAGTTGGTCCCATAGTAAAAGTTGATCAGTTTGATGGTCCCTATATACCATATTCGGCATTAGGGGTATTTTTGTAACACCTTGTATAACTTAAAAGTGTTAACTAAAAAGTGTCTCAATCTAAAATAAACTGAGTCGTGTCCATCTGTCACAGAGTCAACAGTCGTAAAATAGAGCGTTTGGCAATAGCAATGTTGACGACCTTACTATCGGAACATCTGAAATTCTAAATATACTTATTGTAAAGAAAAAAAAGTTTTGGTAAGTATTTTTAAAATACCCACTAAATGTATTGACTAGCTCGTTGTCACATGCGTATATTATTTACGTTTAATTCATCAACGCGCGAGCGGAGGCATGCGGCCGGATAATAATGGAATATACACCGTTATAAATAATAATAAATAAATATTTGACAACATCACATACATTGCTCCCATTCCAATGTAAGTAGCTAAAGCACTTATGTTATGGAAATCAGACACAACGGTAGTATCACAAACACCCAGACCAGAGCCAATATAGAAAAGTTCGTTTTCTAAATTGACACAACCGGGAATCGAACCCGGGAACTCAGAGATGGCGACACCTTGAAAACCTGTGTACAAAGCCACTCGACCACGGAGGTCGTCGAATTCGTCGTTATTTTTTAAGCATATCTAAAAATAAAATAGGGATTTCAGACCACGTGAATGAACAACTTTTACGATGGGGTCAACCACGGAATCGCGAAAAAAATAATCAGCTGTTCCATACATTATAGTCGAGTCGATGTTGTACTTTTCTATGGAATAGCTGTTTTTTTTCGCGATTCCGTGGTTGACCCCATAGTAAAAGTTATCCATTCACGTGGTCTGAAATCCCCATTTAATTTTTAGACATACTTTAAAATTAACGGTATTGTATTGTGTCTCATTTTCCGGGCGTTGAAGGGTTAAAAAGTTTTTAGGGTAAATCAAATCAAAATGAGTTTATTGCTTTCATTTGGTCACAAAGATGTACAAGAGAGAGACTTATCAATAAATGTGTCATTTTTCCAGCATTATTGATTTATTTTGTTTATTTTTTCAATAAATTATTACGGTTAGTAATTTTATTTCGGTTTCATCGTTCATATAGCGCTTACGTTGTAAGTCAAAAATAACCTTATTCAAATAAACTTAGTAATTAAACTCTTTTGAATCGTCTATATTTTCCTACCACACGTTCCAGACTTTTCAACTGACAAGAAGAACGGGCGCAAGAAACTTATCAGCTTTAACAGAAATAAGTAACAATATTTACAAACCACAGTCATTGTTGTTGTATGGAATTGACAAGCTAATGATATGTTTTTATCGTCACGAAAAGGAATATGTTACTTATTAACAAAAATTATACAAATTCAATTTTTTATGACATAGTTAGACCTTGTTTATTGACGTATGAAGTTTAAAATAATTTTCTCTTTGCCATTGACCTGGTTTAATATTACTATTCGTTAGGCTTGGTATCCACTAAAAGCTTTATTTATATTATGACAGAATTAATAATGGTATGTACATACTGACGTAATTATGATTAAAATATTTGACAAAAAGGGAGATACATTTTCTAGGGTTTCTTTGATTACTTTGAAGATGTCGTTACCAAATTTTTTTATAACCTTTTTGTGTAAAAAGCTTAGCTATATTTCTCTCTGAAAACTTCGAAAATTGTTTACAAAATAAAAAAACAACCAAAGTATAATTAATTAAAACTAGCAAACACTAAGTGTTTTCACGTTTAAACCTTAGAAACTATTAATTCAAAATGGCTAATAAATTAACATTTGTATTGTGTAATTTATGAGTTCCGTTGGCGGGAAAACCACTTGGTTTTACGACAAGTGAAATGTAAACAGCTATGCTGATATTTTTAATACATTGTTAGACTTTTTAGTGCTGGAACTAAGTGTAAAATTACAGTAGTATATTTATTATGATAATTTATTATTATTATTATGCCATTTATTTCAGACATCAATGGCCCATATAATAAATACCTTATAAACTTACAATACATAATATAACAATCTTAAATATATTTACTTTATTACGTATCGGCTAGCAGCGACATGTTGCGCAACACAGTGTCCAGCAACCGACCGCGGAATCGTCGGAAAAGGACACCCAAATCGTATTCAAAATAGTGTAGTGTGTATAGTGTAGTGTGTATAGTGTAGTGCGTATAGCTTGGTATAGCATTAGCTTCGCTTTACTGGACGACACACCTTAGTGGCGTCACGTTTTACGACTTCAAATAGATGTTTATTTATAAAGTAAACATAGCGTTAGTACATCATAATATGTGTTATTGAACTGCCATACTTAATGAGCTATTTATAATGTATGAAAACTAATAACAAAAGCATGTACATACGTGCTCTATGTCGCTCCATGTAGGTTTGTTCAGTGTGTTATTTGTTTTTTTTTAATATATTGGTAAAAACGTACTAACAGGAACCTAACCTAACCTAACCTAACTTACCTGCTACAAAATGGTCAACCAATTTTCTGTGCCTATAAGTAGGTACCAATAATAAATAGTTTAAGTAGCACCATCTGTGGTCGGTTACAAATGAACTTCTATTACCCAACCCAGTTTTAAAGGGTTCCTTATGTTAAAAGGAAAGTGAAACAAAAATTGTCACGTCTTAACGTAGCACGGTGGAGCACGTATTAAGGTCTTTTTTTATTAAACCGAAAAAAATGCTTTTACCCATTTATGGCAAATAAAACAATTTAGATTTTTTTAATATTTGAATTTTAAGTTTAATTTAGATTTTTCGCATTCACAATGATATTTTTGTATTAAGATAAATAATTTTAGAAAAAAATCGACTCAACCGTAGCACCTGACCGGAGTCTGTGTAATTGTAATTTTGTTTTGAGGTGCTACGGGTGAGTCGATTTTTTCTAGTATTTTTTTCGATCGACTCAAAAGCGATTTCAAGTCAAATCGACTCGAATCGATTTCGATCGATTCTATCAACTCACCCGTAGCACCTCCGACGGGAGTCTGAGGTGCTACGGGTGAGTCGGTTTTTTTCTAGTATTTTTTTTTAAATTTATTTTATAATGTTATTTAAAAAAATGCAAGTAGTAGTCTTATTAAATCAGAATGTCACTAATAAATTAGTAGGTAATTTCTTTCCTAATCTTTCGTAACCATTCGTTGTATTTTATAATTGTTTTTTTTTAATAAAGAGAAGACTGACAATGAAGCTATTCGCTTCATTAAGAGTCCGGCGAACAGTGAGCTCCCCATACAAACGTAATACCAAAATGATTTGCAGTTCGAGCATAATTAACTCTTCTTGTGATGTGTGATTATTCTGATTAAGACAGTATTTGTCTAAGTTTCTATTAAATGAAAATTCCACAATACTTACCTAATTCAAAATAAATGCAATTAGTTTTTTTCATACAAAACTGTAAATCGAATTAATTTTTATTTGGTTATCAATATAATAACATACATTACATTTTGGTATTACTTTTGTATGGGAAGCTCACTGTTCGGACTCTTAAGATATTAATATTTTAAGAGTCCGGCGAACAGTTATAACGGCCTATTCCCGTTATCCACCACTAGGGATATCGGGAAAAAAGATTTTATCCATACATTTCTTCCCGATATCCCCTAGTGGTGGAAGACGGATATAGTAGCTCAGCGGTCAGAGTATTGGTTTTTATTCATATCCAAAGGTCGCGGGTTCGATTCCCATCCGAGAATATGATCTGGAGCGTGTCGTATTTTTTCTTGTATATTATTTAGTATTGTATAAAAATATGTACTTGTACTTATTTTATTAAATTTTGTAATTTTTATTCATAGTAATTGTAATTTTGTTTTATAAGTTTGTAAGACCAAAAATAGGTCCAAATGACCACAGAAACACTGGAAGTAATACCCGTTTTTAGGTGTATCTATGACGCATTAAAAACTAAATAAAGTACAGAGTCTATTTTGACAATTAGCGCAGTAAATTCTAAAGGGTATTGTCCCATTGTTGTTGAGATTTCTTTTGTGAACGCACGCCAATGATGAATTTCCATGGTGAAGTGGGAGGCAGTAAGGCAAGTCACTTTTGGCATTGAAGAAAAAAAAACACATAAGTGCGAGTGCAAGTTTGTTGGATGTACAAAATGGGATTATCGGTATTTTTTTCTTTACTTGTGCTTAAGACTTTGCTTCTTCATCTTTTCATGATTTACCACACTTAACCGTAAATACCTCAAAAAAGGTAATAAAAATAGTTTCATAATAAAAAAGAAATTTTGTCTTAAACAAATGTGTCTTTAAAAAGTTTAAAGAAAATAGTTTCCTACTGAAACATAAATTTTGTTAAGTCCGAGTCAAAAACATAATGTTTATCGTAGTATTTGATATTATTTCAACTTGATATCTTTAGGTTTTCCTGAGAAAAGGGTCATGACTTGACAAACATACAACCATTATATAGGGTTCCGTTTTTTCTTGATAAAATGAGTTCATAGCAATGCTTTTAAAAATCTCAATTATGTTCAGTTTTAACAGTTTTCACTTAGAAGTTACTAACATAACAATTGGAATAGGTAGAAGGTACTGGCTTTTAGCATTTTTTCTTAAGTTAGTTGTTATTAAAAACAATAAAAGAAATATTAAGAAGAAGAAGGCGCTGGCTTGCAGCGTAAGAGTTGATATACTAGGAGAAATTCGACGTTCCCACTAGTGACTCGGTAGCTCAGCGGTCAGAGCATTGGACCGGATATTCAAAGGTCGCGGGTTTGATTCCCGTCCGAGAACATGATCTGGTGCGAGTCGTATTTTTTCTATTATATTATTTGGTATTAAATATTAAGAAGTTGTATAGTTCACATCAAGTCATTAAGTATTGTTTACTTTAAAAAGATCAGGACCTTAAATAAACAATAGAAGTTGGTTACCTACGAGTATTGTCAACAAAGTAATTAGCACATCATGAGATTTTGAATATCCACCATTCACCACAAAATATATTTTGTTCGCAAATAAGGATTAAGAGTCATTCTTTAGCGAACCTTTTAAGCCAGTGTGCGTTAGTGTCAGTTCTCAACTTGTCCTACTGTCATTATTTTAAGTTTAATCTTCACAATTGATTGTTTTGAGTAATTTCTATGACATCTCAGCCTCAGTTCACATTCTGGCTTCGGTCGAAAGTGGTGGTCATTTTTACGAAGTGTACTTGTGAGTTTTTTATGAATTGTGTTTTGAGGTTAGTTTGTGAGTTTTCTATTATTTTAAATTGTTAAGCGTTTTGTTTTTAAGAACATGACGTGTGTTACGTATATAAGTGTTAAATACAGTTTTTATTTATATTTGGCAGGGTTTTTGAGATTATTGTGCTTAGTTACGATTTTTACGGAAACTTAAAAAAAATATGTGAAATTATTGTGATGAAAATTAATAGTTACGTTGTTACACTGTGCTAAAATAATAATCAAAAACAACACATTTATATCTTTTTAATTTGCTGTAGCAACAAAGATATAGGTAAGTAAGTATAAAAAACGGTAAAAATTACCTACATAAAAAAATAATAATAAACGGTCGGACTAAATATATACCTGGCTCAGTTATATTACTTGCACTCACCTAGTTGACTGGATTCAAACTATTTTTTTATTAAGTAATTTGAGAAGTTCGACGGCACAGTTAGGCGTTAGTGCACTAACTAATAAACTAATTGTAAACCCCCTTATTACTAAACGAAGAGTAAGGCCACGTACGCACTGACAGGTGGTTGCTTAGCGTAGAGCCTAGCGAGTCACCTAGCGTGTAGCGAAGTGAAAGGATCGTTTAAAAAAATATTGACAACATCACACACATTGCTCCGATTCCAAAGTAAGTAGCTAAAGCACTTGTGTTATCGAAATCAGAGACAACGGTGGTATCACGAACACAGACCTGAGCCAATTTAGAAAAGTTCGTGTTCTTAATTGACGCAACCGGGGACCGAACCCGGGACCTCAGAGATGGCGACTCCTTGAAAACCGGTGTACAAAGCCACTAGACCACGGAGATCGTCATAAATCGTTTTAATAATATGTTCACAACCGGCCGCACTGCGCACTTGGCGTCTTCTCGCCACCAGCTACATGCTAGGTGACTTGCTTGGCTCTAGGAGCTAAGTAAGCCGCCTGTCAGTGCGTACCAGGCCTTATTTTACAGTTTTACACCTAGTTTAACCAGAAAGTTTGTTTAGGAATATGACGTTTTAAGACGTCTAACGTAAAGAGTAATATTGCTAAGCAATATTTTTGGTTAAACTAAGTGTCAACTTACTCTTTATTTACTAATAAGGCCGAGAATATTTATCTATTATAAATTTAATGTCCTGACTGATATCAATCAACGCATAGCCCAAACTATTGAACCTAGAGACTTAAAATTTTGTACATTGATACTTTATACAGTGTAGGGTACTAAGAAAGGATTTTTTGAAATGCTAATCCTATAAGGGGGTAAAATCGTGTAATTTTTAATCGTTAACTGCCTCGCGAGGCAGCGCTCTTGGTGCAGACCCGCCTAATCACATAAAAACGGCTGATCGGATTTGATGGAATAAAAACATAGAATACCTATCCTGGTTATAGGTCCCCTTTTTTTTATGCCGAAGAAAAACATTTACATTTACGCGCTTCCCCTCCCGCAGGTGAGCAAGAGGGGGGTATGTGGGGCTCGCCAGGAGGGGACCGCAACATTCAACGTTGCGGCTCCCTCCACGACTACCTCGTAGGGGACCTATAACCCAACCTGGTTATAGGTCCCCTACGGAATTTTTCGAATGTCCACGCGGACGAAGTCGCGGACAGAAGCTAGTTATCTGATAAGCAGATGAAAATGTTTGCAATTTTTATACATACTTTGTCCCACTTTCAGATCAAAATAAAAATTAACTTTAATTATCAGACCATGTTAAGTAAGAATATAGAAGCTTAACTTAATAAAGCTCAGTCTACAGTAATCTCAAGTTAAGAAGCTAATTACTTATCCAGATTAAGGAAAGTCTTTTAATACTTACCTTACTTTATTGGCAGTTTACGATATTATCGCAAGAATTTAAACCACTTCAGAATTAAAATCAATTCAGATTTCACCGTAAGCCACTAATTGAATTTAAGTTAGTTTCTTAAATACTAAAACTTTTAAGTAAAAAATAATAAAAAAGCATTTTTGTGTCTCGGACATTTTTTGTCCGAATGCAAACTTGACTCGAATTTTTCAACTAGACATTTAATATTGTTTTCAATACAGTTGCTCGAAAATTAGTGTTTACGGTTTAGTACAGCGTGCGGAAAGTTAATTTTACCGCACGCCACCACCGTGCGTTTTAGTTTACGGTTTTTCTTTTATTTCAGAAGGTACCTATAATGTTTTCTCGCAAATATATTGAAAAACGTATTATGGCACATGGTTGTTCAGGTTTTTGAAAACTCGTGGCGATTATGCATTTAGTTTACCTATTCTATTTGTAAGTGTTAATATAATGATTTTTATACCTACCTTAGAAAGAAGAAAAATCATAATTTGACATTATACACATATGCGGTACAAAATTAATCCTCGTCTTTTGTTGAAGTCGGTTAAAGACGATTACAAACTAATGTTGTTTTTCTTTTGTTTCAGGTTTCAAAATGGCCACCAGTGCAGTAGTAACAAAAGCAGTGGTACAGTGAAAGTTAAATAACAATTGTAGCCCATTTTTTTTAAATCAGTGTTTATGTGTGAGAAGGCGGTTCTTGGCAAAATGACGAACATTACTCCGGAAACCAGGATCATGATGATGAGGTCGACGGATGGACGAAGTAGCTATAGGAGACAGGTCAGTGCAACTTAATTTTCCTTTATTTTTTTAGGGTTCCTTACCTCAAAAGGAAAAAGACTATGCCTGTCCGTCTGTCAAGACCCTTTATCTCGGGAGCGCGTGGAGGTATCGAGTTGAAATTAAAACCATATACTCAGGTCTATAGTCCCTTAAAGCTGTGAAAAAAATAAACATCTAAGCTAACTTAAAATAGATACGGCCGTTTATGCCGCAAAAAACGCATGTTTCGACACTCTCACGGGAATCAAAATTTATAGGATAATTCCCGTTGAACTAGAGATGTTTGGCAAATTATATCGTTTTATGCTACAAGTACAGGGAAAAATCTAAAATTTATACATTTCTAGTAATTAGATCATAAAAATATAGTCTAATCAATCATCGAGTTTGTACGGAATCCTCGTTGGGCGAGTCCGACTCGCACTTGTCTGGTTTTTTTATCTTAGGCAACTTCACATACATTGCACTGTTTCCAGTAGCTATAGCACTTGTGTTATGGAATACAGAAATTACGGTTGTATCACAAACACCCTGACCTGAGACAATATAGAAAGGTGATTATTTCTACATTGTCCCAACCGGGGATCAAACCTGGGACCTCAGAGATGGCGATTCCTTGAAAACATATGTACAAGCCACTTGTTCATGGAGATCATCAAATAGAGCCACTTCTGTAGTCTAGTGGTTGGGAAACTCCTCTGTAGTCTAGTGGTTGGGACTCCTGTGTCTCACATGGGTGGGAACCCATGTGAGACACAGGAGTCCCGGGTTCGATTCCCAGGAATGGGTACATTTACTCGGTTCGGTTGGTGTTAGGGCTTCACCATCTTATCTAAATCTTATGATATTACATTAGTTTCAAATTCTTGTATTCCGGCAGTTAGAGGTAAGATAGCCAGTTCCTCAGTGGTGAGGATTTCGGGTGTAGTGCGCTTCCACCTTCGGCCTTAAAAACTATAAGTACTTTGTACCCCCGTCCGACCGTTTTCACAACTGCGATTTGCAACCAGTTGACTTTGTTATTTATTTGATTACTACTTACTTACTTACTTTACTTTTAATTCTTAGCCGGAGAAAATGTGTCTATGTGAACATAAGCGTTTATTTACGAGTCATTATTATTATGTTTATATTATTATTCTAGTTTGTCCTATTGGTTATTTTGCATTTTACTAAAGACTGTTTTACTTAACAATGTGAGTGAGATGTCCTGAGTTATTTTATTTATTTATTGCAATTTTTTAAGAATTAGGTATATAAATAGGATATTTTGTATGTTTCTGCATATTAAATATTGTTTTTTCTATTTTTATTTAGAGGCTTTCACTTAGCTTATAGATTGTAGTGTGTGTAAGATGTTAACTAAAATATAGCATCAATTTAATTTATCATTATTTAACTATCGACAAAAAACTCGAAATCACTACGTCACTACCAAAAATACCCCAAAACAAATGACTTCTACGAATCGCCACTACCATTAATTTTCATATGACATAAACTCTACTATAATATTGTCCGCCTTTCCGAATCATTTGCGTTTAATACAACTCATATTTTTATGGGAATAAGGTTGATATTGTGTTAGCTGGTTGTCAGATTAATATTGCGTGATGTCGGTATGTGTGGCAGTGTGCCGGTCATTGAACCCGCCGAAACGCTCTGAACAATCTAACGAACGCTTTTGGATAAAGCGAATGGTGATGTAACATGACATTGCATTGTTAGTATCGATGTAATGAATAAATGGTAATTTATCAAAACATTTTGTTTGGTATGTTTCTTTCGATTTCATTTAATAGACAATAATCCTACATTCAATGTTATCTAAGTTGTAAATTATAATTTATTCTTCGAGAAACAAAAATAAATACAATTTTGAATTAAACTATCAAAATTGTATTTATCTTTCGATTATAATGTAAAAGTCACGAATTAGAGTAAACAACAAATAAACAAGTGTGTTTTTAAAAACTGATAATACTCAGTTAATAATTAGTTTCAGATGTGAAACTGTTTCATTAGGTATTGATCTGATTACGACGACGGTAGAGTCTATCATTATAATTAATTAAAAAAGGCGTCACAATCAGTCACATTGAATATCAATTCCAGTAGTTTCAAATAGTTATAAACAGGAACCACTCATAATTAAGTCGATATGAAAAGCGGATAACTTTAATTGCCCATTAGGTTAAAGGTCGTTTAAGTTAACTTCTTACACCACAGTGAAAGTTTATCTTTGATTTGATCAACGATTCTTATCTATTGATTTTTATGATCTGCCTCCATATTAAAGCAACAAACATATTATACGATAAAGGTTTAAAAACAATCAATTCACATTTAAAAACAATTATTTAGTCTTGACTGTTAGAAACACTTGTGCAAATTCTAATCGAGAGACCTTCGCAACCAAATTTTTCTTACTGAACGCAATTTTATAGTTAGTTTACAGCTTTATTTAAACATTTAAGATAGCGTTTTATCGTTAGCGTTCTAAGTATTATGGAAAGTCCTCCATTTCAGTAGTCGCAATTTCAATTTTGTCATAAAAACCGATATCGATATTTTCATGTATCGTTGTCGATATTTTAATTATTTCGGCATGTGTCCCATCCCTAAGCTACCATTTACACCGGCACATAGTGTTCGTAACATTGATCGATTCCGAGCACTCCGTGTTGTGGAAATGTAGCATCCTGTACACTATATACCCGAATGTAACATAGTATTAATGCATCTTAGTACCTTTCTTTGTATAGTTTTGTGGATTTTCAAACTAAAAGATTTATTAAGATGCGGAAGTTGTTACCAAAGGTCGGGCAAAATAAAAAAAGATCTTAAGTGACGATAAGGTCAGAGGGGAAAACGCATACGTCTGCCCTGAGGTACTGGCTATAACCTCTAAGGCTGAGGCCACATTACGAAGAGCCTCGCTTATTGTTAAGAGCCAAGCTACTCGCTTAGTGACTGATCCTAGTGAACAGACGTGTTGCATACTATCGCAGTTGGTCATACTGCGAGCGGTGCGTCCAGGTAGGTGTCTTGGTTAGATATCACTTAAGTTACCTAACAGATCTATAAACTGGGCACGCACGTGTAGGTAGTGAGGCTTTAGTCTAACCGCCGGTAAAATAGTATATTATGCAATGAGTGAATAAAAGACGGATTTATTGGCCATGAATCACTCGCGTCGTTCAGGATTCGTCGTGATTCAAGTTTTAGAATCCTGAACGACGCGAGTGATTCATGGCCCTCGATATAAATCCATTTTATTCAAGAGTTACATACTATATTTTATACACCATGAGTACGAGAAAAAGAAAGATTTAAGCGAAAATATTTTTTCAATATGAAGTTTGTATATCGAGTACTTATTGCACAAGGAGTTTGTATCGAGTATTTTTTGCACAAGGATGTTGTATAGTATTGAGATGGAGGTCGAATTGTGTTCTAAATTCAAATACCAAAATAGTGATTAATAGTGATTAAACTTTTTAGACGGGGAATAGTATCAATAAAATTGTTGTTAATTGACGTGGTAACAAATGCAATTTCACTCACAAATCTTTGATCCATCAAGTTTTTGACATATTTCATATTCCTATTATTGAGTCTTAGAGTAAAACATAGTAAATTCCAAAGTGCTAAACCAGTAATACCAAACAGCGCTGCTGAAGCAATAAATTCAGGCCTGCTAACTTTAGGAAATAGCATAACAGGTCTGGAGGTCAATTTATTATTAGGCATAGATTTATGGTTTATAAAAGGGTTTATAGAGTAAGTATAAAATATTTTTTCAACACACTTGCTCGTAAAATGAGCCTTATTACATCGCTTTTAGGACCATAAACCGAGCTATAACACACACGTGCGTAATGACATTATACACTAGTGCGTAATATAATTATTACTACAAAGTTAAATTAGTACCTTACTGAAAGTTTTATATACGAGTAAACAGAGCATTCTCAATTTAACCGGGTAATACAGTTTTTTAGTAACAACAAAGAGGTTTTATGCCGCTGAAAATCCATATACATTTTTGGAATAAATACATGTGTACGTCCTTAATTAAGTCAAACACACATTTATTTATTAGCAAATTATTCATATTTTGTTACAAATATTAAAATATTTGCATTTTATCACAAACTTAGATATATAATTTTGAAGTAGGCTGTATGTTCACTCACACCTTGTAGTCTTGCATTGGACGCGTGAAAAAAAGAGTTGCGCGGTTTTTCCCATAATTTTCATATTTTTTTTGCCGTATTTGTCGCTGTATGGTAAATTATTTTGTTTCTTCCTCACAAGTGTATTAAAAACGTCGTATGAAACTCGCGAGCTCTGCTCATTAGTATCATAAAATACTAATTTATTCACAATTCATCTCACTTAATGTTAAGAGCCGGTAAGGTAAAAGGTGGAAGCGCACTGCACTCGGAATCCTGAACCCAACCGCACTCCTATTACTATGAATTAGTGTTTTTACATCTTGTCATTGGCATAGCCAGGCTAGTCCCCCTACTTAAATGGCAACATTCTATGCGTTTAAACGATACGCTTACTTTTAAAGCCAACGCTACGCTCTAACTTTTAGAGCTTAATATGAGCGATAGACGATAAGATAACTTGTCGCTAACTTATGTATGTAATTGACTATGTTTGGGGACAGTCCATGTTAAAAAAAGCGCTTGCCCGAAAAAATATTTTGCTTTGTAGTTAAGTCTTTATTTGAAAACTAGCGGCCCGCCCCGGCTTCGCACGGGTACAATGTAGTTACTAATGTGGTGAGTGTGAAGTTATTAGACTATACTACAGGATATCTATATAAAGTGGTGGCCACATAATTAAGGACGCCAATCGATTTTCATACAAACGAAGTAACTTTTAAGCATTGCTTCTCCGCCAGGGATTGACCGAGCGGTGATCTGGTGATGGCCATCCAGGGAGTGGATGGAGGAGATCCAGATTTCTATACACACCCAAGTGATCTGACCAGCATTTTAAGAGATGTAAGGATATGTTTAAAAAAACCGCGAATATAGCATAAAAATGTATGAAAATCTTGCAACTGAAAATTCTGATGCTTACATCTCTTAGAATGCTGACCAGATCAGTTGGGTGTGTATTGCAATCTGAATCTTCTCCATTCACTCCCTGGATTGCCATCATCAGATCAAGACTTCAAAATTACCTCGTTTGTACGAAAATCGACTGGTGTCCTTAATTATTTGGCCTCCACTATACATAGATATCCTGTAGTATAGTCTAATAACTTCACACTCACCACATTAGTAACTACATTGTACCCGTGCGAATAACTTAAAAGATCTAAGTGTACAGACGACGGGACTCCTAAACCATTGATCTGATTATGATGAAACTTTAGTGAGTTGTTCTGCTTACGACCGAGAAGGTCCCTGGCTAAAATAACAGAGCATTGCAATACGCATGCCGGGTGCAGCTAGTTCTAAATAAAAATATGTTGTGCATTATCAGGATTATCAATCTCGATCATCCAACACTTCTCTATAATATACAACGTGTTACAAAAATACCCCTAATACCAAATATGGTATATAGGGACATTTTGATATTTTCGATTTTAATTTATGTATGAAACAGCTGATTTTTATTTCGCGATTTCAGAGTTGGTCCCATAGTAAAAGTTGTTCAGTTTGATAGTCCCTATGTACCATATTCGGCATTAGGGGTATTTTTGTAACATGTTTTATACCTACCACATTTCTTGTCATGTTATCCGGTTGCAAAATAAAAAGGCTATTCGGCGAGCTGACTCTCGAGCAGGCGACATTAGAGCTGACCATGGGAGAAACAATCACTGCGCAGATCTACACCAGCCGCTCTTAAACTTCGTCCCTGTGCTTTATTAATTGTCATAGCATTGGCGATTTGACAGAATATTGTATTCTTTTAAAATTAATCTGATAATCAGATGGAATAATTTTGCACCTTTTTACAACGCAATAAGGAAAAAATGTCAGCACTGACAACATAATTCCATAGGTATACTATTCAATCAAATGCATTCTACCTACTCTCAGGGGAAATGACCAAAGAGAATGTAATACTACGATGAGATGACAACTGATATTTATTTTTCTTAATTAATCAATCAAATCCACAAAGAAGTTTCAATTCCGACGTCGAAGTCAATCAACCCAAAAGTAGCTTTCTATCACTTTTTAACCCTGTTAGGGGATAAATATTTAAAAAATACGAAACACGTGTTCAATTAATTTTGTGAAAGAATGTCTATGCTAAATGTCAAGTCAATCGGGCCAAGGAATCGCGTTCTCCCATACAAACTTTGCCACCGTGTTTCACCCCTTTAGGGATTGAATTTCGCAAAATCCCGTCTTAGTGAGCACCTACGCCTTAAAAGCAGCCTCCATGCAAAATTTGAGACTCCTAGCACTTGTAGTTTCTGAGATTTCGTGATCAGTGAGTGAGTGAGTGATTTTCCCTTTTATATATATAGATAAAATACTTTTTACGGATTATAGCACCGTATATTATTAATTCATGTGTTGTTTAGAATTATTTCGTCTGTATTTATTGGTTTGTATTTATTTAATAAACTTGAATACATTTTAGTTTAGTGCTTTAGTCCTCCCGTGACCACGGCCCCTGGAAAGGTGTCGAAACGTCGGGAATTCAAATAACCAATAAATACAAACTGAATAATTCTAAAACAACACCTGAATTAATAATATACGCGCTGTAATCCGTAAAAAGTGTTTTATTTCTAATGAACTGTACGCGCGGAAGTCTTAGAAGTCTTTATTTCTACATGTTCTAATATAATTCTTCATGTTCCAGATCCTGGCAGCTCTAGCGGTGTCCCTCGGCCCGTTTGCGGCCGGCCTCAGCAAGGGTTACATGTCCCCCGCCATCTCCTCCATGCAGGAGGCCAATGTGCCCGACAGCTTCCCCGTCAGCGACCAGCAAGCCAGCTGGATTGCCAGCTTGAGTTTATTAGGTAAGTCCCTTCCTTTACCGTGGTACCATAAGACAGTACCATTGATGGTACGGTGGCAATTTCTTTTTGCCGTGGTACCATTATTGGTTCCTTTGAAATTTCTATTTGCCGTGGTACTATCAATGGTAATACTGAAAGTAATAAAATTAGGAAAATAAGTATTAAAAGGCAGCTCGAGCGGTGACAACTGAATATTTTATTGACATTAAATACAGACAAGAGTAAAATATATACAGACAAAATAACATTGTGTAAATCCTCCTTTGTCGGTAACAAATGGTACCTTGGCAATATTTTTTGCTGCGAAATTGTAAATGATGAATTCATAAGATATGTCTGTACATATCTTATGAATTCATCATTTACATAGAGTTAATTAACGACGCGATTGGAGTTGGACATACACTAGAACAATTGCGAGTTTAAATTCGGCTAAGCTGTAAGGAAAAGTATTAATTTAATATTATTGCAATCATGAAAAAAGTATTACTTGAATTATTGGAGGAATTTAGAGACGGAATACAAGACGCGGGATTGCCGCGGTGGGAATTTGCCACAGTTACTTCTGCGCTATTATGAAATATATTAGTATCAGTTGTCCCATGGGACTAGTGGGACATAATCATCCTACCTGTCCCATTATGGGACTGGGTCAATGGGACAGGTAGGATAGACCGAATTTCTCTAAGAGCTTAAACACACAGGATGCTTTTCGGTCATGCGATCCGATCCGCAGATCGCTGCGATCTATGCGATGTATAGAGTCTCTTATCCCTTCCACACGTTCCGATCCCATGTATCGCATAGATCGCAGCGATGTGAGATCGGATCGCATGACCGGAACGCACCCTGAGTGTTCGAGCTCTGAAGCACGTTCATCATTGCAATCTTTAATTAGCTGTTGGTTCGACTCTACATTGAAAAAATAGGAAAAGAAAGAGACGGGTAATGCAAAAAGGTTTGGATTTTCGAAAGCTCCTGTAATGCGAAGTATAGCTTGCGATGCAACGTCGTCGCATAGCTGTTTTGTGTTTCGATCCGATTTTAGTTAGTGTAGTAGGGCACTTATAATTTATTGATAAAAAATGCATGTCGTCCCTCCATTTAACACTTTAATTTTTGGTTACTTACCAGTGGTATTGACGACCTCCGTGGTCAAGTGGCTTTGTACACCGGTTTTCAAGGTGTCGCCATCTCTGAAGTCCCGGGTTCGATCTCCGGTTGGGTCAATTTAGAAAACGAACTTTTCTATATTGGCCCAGGTCTGGATGTTTGTAATACCACCGTTGTCTCTGATTTCCATAACACAAGTGCTTTAGCTACTTACCTTGGAATCGGAGCAATGTATGTGATGTTGTCAAATATTTATTTATTTATTAACAATAGACATATTTATTTTCATCACTACAGCTAGTCAAAATATATAGGCGCAATACCAAATTCGTTCAACATTATCAGGCATTTTAATGTGGGCACATGCCTTCCTTATAGATGAAGAAGGAGGAACAAAATCCAATTATTAAAATAAAAGTGGTATTCATACACGCTCTCAATTTTATGGAATATTTACGGTTGGCATAAATAAAGAGAATATTTATGTCATTGCCGTTCTCAGGACTGGAAATCGCGATTTTATCAGTGATAGTCAACTAGCAAGCTTTTACCCATTAGTAAATATTTATGTGACAAGAAATAATGCGTACCTATCCGCATTGGGCCTGAGTGGTGGGCCCATCCTCCTTATCCACCCATAAGGAAGGCCTGTGCCCCAGCATTAAAATTAAAAATGGCCGATGTCGAAAGAATGCAAAAAAATACTAAAGTAATTTCATATTTATGTGATTTACTTACTTCTATACACAAACAAATATTTACAGATATTTTAAATCTTTTTAGTATGGTTTATTTTATTACCATAGAGAATAATGACAAATTCCTTGTACAATGGTGAGATGGCGCTGGCTTGCAGCGTAAGAGTTGATATACTAGGAGAAATTCGACGTTCCCACTAGTGACTCGGTAGCTCAGCGGTCAGAGCATTGGACCGGATATCCAAAGGTCGCGGGTTCGATTCCCGTCCGAGAACATGATCTGGTGCGAGTCGTATTTTTTCTAGTATATTATTTGGTATTATATAAAATAGCATTGTGAATGCTTAAATCTCAAAATTTAAATAGCAAATAACATACTAGAAAAAAATCGACTCGCACCAGATTATATTCTTGAACGGGAATCGAACCCGCGACCTTTGGAAGTCCAGTCCAATGCTCTTACCACTGAGATACCGAGTCCTAGATACCTATATTATTTAGTATTGTATGAAATATTTATGTCAAATTCTTTAAGGGGCTAACATGAGCCAACTAGCGATTTTATTTTATTTATTATAAATAAGCCCAATTTCTTAAAAATAATCAGTTAAGGTCTTGTGAATGACGTCTAATGTTTATTGAATAACGTTACTACATTACAAAATGCGTGCAATAGTTTACAAACGGGTTTGAACCAACAGTGGCCACTTTTAACAAAATCGCGTTCTAAACTGTTTGAATGCCTTTTCAAACTGTTTAAAGTTATTCAATAAATATTAGACGTTATTAACAAAACCTTGACTAAATCCTTTTTTAAGGAATTGGCTTATTTAGAATAAACAAAAATAAAATCGACTGGCGGCGCTAGTTGGCTCATGTCAGCCCCTTGAGTGTCTGGTACCTACATCTTTTAATGAAATAACCATCTTGCTTCTTTTGTGATTGTTTCCTTCAGGAAATCTATTAATGAGTATTGTTCGCTCCCACGTTGTATAAACACCCAGTAACAAACATAATTAAAATCCAATGGCTCGTAAATAAACTCCACAAATTGCTATAGTTTCTGCATTATTGAAACTGAGGTAAGCAAGTTGTATTGTTCGATGTCGATTGGTAATCGACTTAACTTAAGTCACTTAAGTTTACTTTGCTGAGAAAAGCACTGTATTCTACTTTATATCTATGTTCATTTTACCTGCTTGCGCTTAAACGAACGAATCTGTTTTGAAAAAACACGAATGAGAGATTTTGTAGATGATTATGTTATGGAAAAAATTTAAGCAAGAGTTTAGCTTTTTTGCTACATACAGAGTCGACAATAATAAATAAATATAAATATTTGACAACATCACATACATTGCTCCGATTCCAAAGTAAGTAGCTAAAGCACTTGTGTTATGGAAATCGGATACAACGGTGGTATCACAAACACCCAGACCTGAGCCAATATAGAAAAGTTCGTTTTCTAAATTGACCCAACCGGGGATCGAACCCGGGACCTCAGAGATGGCGACACCTTGAAAACCGGTGTACAAAGCCACTCGACCACGGTGGTCGTCAATGACGAGTAGATGTATGGAGTACGATGCAGAGTGTATTATAGATTGTAAACTCAACTTCAAGCTTATACTTTGTGTCTCAGTTTACGTAATGTCATTAGATGAATGTAAAAAAATACAAAAACTGTCATAGCTGTCTAAATTTTCCGCGTCGCTTTTTACGAAGTATGCGTAAATTAAATTTACATGATTTCCTTATTTGTACGACCAACTTGGCATTTTTTCCGTGTAAATCTTCACGCCTATCCAATGCCTTAAAACGATATTAAAAAAAAAGAAATGTTAATTTTCCGCTCGCTTTGATTATAGAGTAGTCAAAACACAACTGCTACTATCGATATATTTACCGATAATCAGTGTTACCAACGCTGTCTAACGTAAAGGCGCTAAATTGTGTTAAAAAAAGCGCTAAATTAGCAAGATCTAAAAAAATAAGCGCTAAATTAAAAAAAGAGTGTATATTTTAATTATAACGACAATAAACAATGCATACAACTTTGTTCTTACAGTCTTGGCTATTTTCCTTATTAATATTATATTATGAATGAAGAAAAACTCCAAATTAAAAAAATGCTGTAGATTAGGCGTCAGGCGTCAAATAACTATTTAAATAGGAAAAAAAGAAGAGTCAGTTCTAGCGCCGAAAGGGCTAAGCTGCCGCAAAGCAACAGTGCCGGTAATAAATCATTTTAAAAACAAAGTTGCAATACTACAAACCACAGACTAATATTTAGTTTGCGCGCCCTCGATGTTACATGCATCGATTCATTAATAAGCATTAAGATGTTTTATTAGGCTGTGGCAAGCTATGGTGTCCGTAATAGCATGATAAATAATAATTATTATTGAATGTCACAACAATGCGAGCTTATTGTCTTTTGCAAATATATTATTGGAAATGGGAAAAACCTGCAGTTTATTACGATTTCCACCCTTCTGATTAGTTGGATTTTTAGACCTGTTCTTGCCCCTGGTACTATCGTTGGTACTACCAGTAGTACTACGGGTATTTTTTATGTATTATAATTACAATATTAAATAACATTCAAAGCGGCGCCACTTTCGGTTAAGTTTTATTAAATGTTATAAAACAAAAAAAAATGCGCGCCAAAAAACATCGATAACAGGGAATTATCGATCAAAAAGCTTAAATTACCTCCGGTACAGTCAGACGGAACATAAAGCAACTGTCATAAATAAACGAAGGCAAATAAATCGGATCAGTAGGTGCAAAATGTTGTTTATTTTTCAAACAATACACGTGAATGATTGTGAATAAATTATGTCGACGAGTCTGCAAAGAGCAAATGATTCTGATTTGAATAGAGCTATTTTGGTGTTTGAAGGGATAGGTTTGGGCTTGTGAAGTTTTGGCTTCCGCAATGCTTTCATTTAGTTGAAAACCATGTTTGAGATATTTCATATGTCTATCTAACGGCCCAATACTCAAATGCTTGTAAGCTATATTATGCTTTTTTTATATAAAAAACTGTACACAGACAACTTTATACATAGTCTCGCAAAACTTATTACTAACTTTGTCTGCGAAGACTTGAGGCTGTCTTTGGCTATTGTTTATATATCTATACAATGTGTTAAAAAATAACCATAATAAATCGATCGTTCTACTGCTATCGATTTGTATAATGATTTTACCTGATTTATTCTGTCTTCACCGCCCATTCCAGAACTGTAATCTGTGGAAGTTAAACACAGTTATTGATAAAACCTGTGGTCATTTTTCACGAGTTACTTGAAATAAAAACTTATTGGTACGTGTACCTAACATATCGATACCTGTTGGTTGTTTTATTTTTATCTTATGAAGGAACTTTTGGTTATAATTATAACATTAAAATAGGGGAATTTTTGGCGCCATTTTGTCGAGTTCGGTTTGGTGTCTATTTTAATTATTTTCAAATTGACTCATAGTGGATATTGTGTCTTAAAATTGGTGCAGATACATGGTACAAGTGTCTACGCAACTGAACAATAATAATATGTGGGATAATTGAAATAGGCGCGATCTTGGTTGAGTGAAGCCGAGACTTTTATTGAAGTGGTGGCTTCCTCGGCAGAACTAACCGAGTAAACTGTCTTGATATACTTGGTGCCAAATGCTCCAAGCAGCATTGGAATGCAATGCACCCGCATTCTAATGAAAAATGAAACAATATCTACCACTGAACTATTCAACACTTGACACTGGCAAAAATTACTTTTAAGAGGAAAGTAGATTGCCATAACAAAAAAAAGAAGAAGAACATTAAAATAGTTGAAAGTAAAAAGTTTTCATTGACTAGGTACCAGCTTTTTGGTGTCCCCACTGCTGGGGCACAGGCCTTTCTTATGGGTGTAAAAGGAGGATGGGCCATAATCACTTTCTTGTATTTTATTGCGAGAACAAAATTACGAAAGGTATGCATAAAATGCAGGAATAGCTTTCTTAATAATTATTATATTAGGTCCTTACATATTTTAATTTTTAACAAATTGCATTTTCCATACTAGCATATTCATAATTTATTTAACAACAGTAAATACTATTGTAACAAAACTTTTATATACAAATGTTTGAACATTAAGCTAACTTAGGCATAAACACTTAGTGAATTAAGTTTCGGCTAAGTTACAACGGATAAAGTGGTTATTTTCGTTAACAATAAAGGAGTCACTTTCAAGTTATTTTTTTAATGCTGAGAAAACAAAATAAATAGACTTTAATGATGCTGATAGGTTGACGGCTATGGTCATAATTTGATGTAATATCCAGTAACTGATAAATATTTTAAATCACAGAAGTTATGGGGTTAACATCAATTTCATTTGTAAGAACCCAATGTTTTAGTTTGAAATTCTTGGTATCTTTAGTACCTATTAAAACAGTTCCTGCACAAATATTAACAATTGTTGTTGTTGATAGACTATTTAAAATGAAAATACTATTTTATAATAGAATTATTATCGTGTTAAGCATTCATAATATGTTATTACCACAGACTAAAAAATAATCTTCGTATTAAGTACAATTCTACATAATAGACAAAATAGAGCCTACCAGTTATTATGAAAATATAGTATAATTTAGTAGGCCATTAAGCGACTATTTATACATAATAACCGTCAATTCCGATTATCCATGTCGCATGTAATACTAATAGAATTTAGCGTGTCAAGTTAAGCTAAATTTAAAGTCTTTAAATCAAGGTGTTAAGATCTATTTTGGAGACGAATATTGGTAGAACATTTTCAAATCAAGGCTTATATTTAGGAATTCTAACTTAACGTCTTACTGGCTTTTGAGATATTTCATAATGTGCTTTGGACTATGGTTGTTCTGAGTAGGTACTTTTAATAAGTCCCAAACCATGTGGGATCGAACTATTAGGTGGAAAGCAAAATCTTACAGTGCATTATGGAAATTATAACTTTTTAAAAAGTCAAAGGAAATAATTTGACAGGTGAACATTTTGGGGTCCTATAGTAACCAGTAAGTAAGAGTGAGTAAGTAAGAGTAAACTGTATGTAACTGTTAGAAATAAAACACTTTTTACGGATTACAGCGCGTATATTATTAATTTAGGTGTTGTTTTAGAATTATTTAGTTTGTACTTATTGGTTTTTAGAACTCCCGACGTTTCGACACCTTTCCAGGGGCCGTGGTCACGGGAGGACTAAAGCAAAAAGGCTGCTCATATTTTTATGAAATTACCCGCTCGAAACTTTATAAAAATGTATTCAAGTTTATTAAATTATTTTATAGCTGCGTTCTGATTTTAATCATTATTACTGAATTAAATTGAATAAAGTTAATTAGAAAACAAGACCTAGCTACTGAATCTTCTACCAGTTCACAAAATAAATACAAACTAAATAATTCGAAAACAACACCTGAATTAATAATACACGCACTGTAATCCGTAAAAAGTGTTTTATTTCTAATGAACTGTACGCGCGAAAGTCTTAGAAGTGTATATGTAACTGGCCAATGTCAAAACAAGATTAAAGAAGATTTTATAGAGCCAAAGAAAAAATGTTTTTTTAATTCCACTGTCTGCAATTTTGTGCTCTTCAAGTTTGTACAATGCGATTAAATTGACGATAGACAGTGATCTGCGGCAACTTCATAGCGCTTTCCGGGTGCGTAGTGCGAGTTTTTTACTTACTCGACCGCGTTAACTTCGTTTTGTATAGGATTTGTGGCCCGACATCTAGCGGAATACGCGATGAACTTCATCAACGCCATAAAAAATCCTAACGCGCTCACGATCGAGCGTGAGGTAAAAAAACTCGCACTAAGCACTCTGTACAAAACGACGCATATTAATCTGTAAAATTTTTTCATTGCCATACATTTTCGAGTGAAGTTGCAGCGGATTACTGTCTATTGACAATACAATCGCAATGTTCGCGCATCAAAACTACCAACTGTAAGAAATTGGATACGGTCTGACCATCAATCTGACCACTGGGAAAAACTCGCGTTTTTCATAGTGATTGAGCATGTGAATTCATATTTTGTTTCATCTTGATACGTCGCGCCGCCCGCCTAAAAGTCGAGTTATTGATAAGGGCTTATTAATAAGATGATAAACCAAATGAAATCTTTTAGCCCCAAAGACATGTCATACAACCTATATTCCCGCTAAAACTCTACCCATAAACAACTCCACAATCGCCCCAAGCAAGGACTCAAACTCGCATCGAATTGCAAACTCCTAACCAAATACAACGCTTGTTTGTTCGTATGTCTGCAATACCCGCCATGTTTGACTTAAGCCACTGTTTGTACTGAAGACAACACATTTTGAATAGGTACTGCCATTGCGTTATAAGCCTTACTGTCAATGTTTCAAGGTATATTTAATTTTGTTGTGTATTTACTTTGCTTTGAATGCTCAAAAGGCATGTGTTTCTACGGTAAATGATGAAGAAATGCCTTAGTGTATGCAAAAGGTTACTAAATAAACATTAATAGTTAGTAGTCTTGAAAGGATTTTTTTGTTCTTTAAAAGAAAACCCAGATAAGAACAATGTTTTCGAAAAATCCAGAAAAAAAATAATTTCCTAAAAAAACTCAATCATCTGTTCGGAAATTTGTATGGGAAGTCTCGTATAACATCATATAAAACAAAAGTTGTTTTATATGATGTAAGTAATCCACTCCCGAGGTTTTTGGTACTCCCTAATATATAGTATAACTAGCGACCGACCGCGACTTCGCCTGCGTGGAAAGTTTTTTTGCATTTAAAAAGCATCACAAGAAGAGTTAATTATGCTCAAATTGCAAATCATTTTGGTATGACGTTTGGATGGGAAGCTCACTGTTCGCGGACTCTTAAATCACAAAAAAACTTGTCGAATTGAGTACCTCCCTCCTTTTGAAGTCGTGTTTCATAATATTTATAATCTTCTATTTATTTCAAGTGTGGTACCTACGATATTGTATTTTCGTCATTTTCGTTTTGCAGGTTTTTGTGGTTTTGCGACTTTTAGGAAGTCTTTGCTTTTAGTTAGGTAGGTATTACAAATAATTATGGTATCTTTTATGATTAAAGAATCATTGCATGCATAAATATTACATAACTTTTCAAACATTCTAACAGATGCAACTTATGAATTATTCGTCGATTGAATTTCCTAAACATTGTATGTAAATCTCTTATCTATCAATGAATAATAACTATGATTTAAGACAACTTTATTCCTTTGTAATAGGGTTCAAATTATTCCGATATTAAAATATCCCGACAGTAAATTTTCAACTTTATAGTTTTCGTACTAAAGGCTGTTTTTGTTTAAATTCCGGGTTAATTGAATGTAGCAATAAACTCTGTTTTACAGTACACTTTGATGCGAAATATGGTTTTTCGTTTCGGAAGTGGCATTTCAATTAAACAAGAATTTCGTATGTAAACAGTTCGGATAATTTCGCCAAATATCAACATAGTCTTGTTATAACGTGAAAACTAAACGCATTTGTGTTTATTCCTTTTACTAATAAAGATTTATAGTTACACAATGGTTACTCTCTGTCAAACTACTTAAGTTTGACATTAAAAAGGATGGGACAAAACACTGTCTAGCTATGCCTGCCGAAACGGTAAAAGAATCAGAGATGGTGCTCTGACTAAAATAATGTACACCTTGGGCAAATTCAGGTGCAAGAAAAAAAATGGCGGCAAAAAGTATGGCCGCCAAAAACATTTTTTTTTACATTGTGAAAAGAGAAATATATGTAGCTTACTCCCGCAAAAAAGTTTTTCTTTTCATAATAGTTTGGGACTTCCGCCAAGTAACGCCTGATTCAATCAAATTTTTTTTTTTTACTTTTTGCCATACAAAATAGTTAAGTTTTGAAAGGTATTTTTCTTTGAATTTTATATTTTTCGAAAGTTGTAATAGTCATTAGCTTCATTTAGACCATCAGCCATTTTTAATGTCCCCACTGCTGGGGAACAGGCCTTCGGTGGATAAGGGAATCGGCCATCGGCTATAACCCACCACGCGGGCCCAATGCGGATTGGTGGGTGTTACCGACTGCAAATGCAGCTGGGACAAACGGCTTAACGTGCCTTCCGAAGCACGGAGGAGCTCGAGATAATAAATTCTTGGTCATCCATCCTATGACCGACCCTTGCGAAAGTTGCTTAACCTCCGCAATCACTGGGCCAGGCTCTAAATCACTGCACCATCGAGCTCGAGGTGGTTTTATTTATTGCTACCAAACTATTTTCTTTGCTACACTTGGTATTGAATTACGAATTTAAGTTACGTTTTCAATACCCATAAAAGCTTAATAAAATATTATTAAACAGTTCACAGTTGAATAACAATGGTAGCTACAGCGAATAAAATGAATTTATTGCTAGTTAAAACAATTCCGAACGGGTTAAACAAGCATAAACATAAAACAAAGAGTTAACTGAGATACTTACTTTTTACGTGATTTCCTTCAAAATGTTTTTTTTAAGAATCGGTTTAGTTTTTTTATCGCTTGCTTCTTTAAGTTCGATCGTCACTATAAAAAAGTCATTACACCAGTATTCACAAACAATACTCAAATGACCCTTGACTACACCAACGCACTGCGTTGAAATGAAGCTCTGTGATTGGTTCGTTTGTTTTACGTATTACGTGTGATTGGTTCGTGGGACGCCGTGCGTCCGTGGGCACTGTGAAACCTCATAGTAATGTTTTATTTGTGAATACGTGTGTTAGTTCAATGAAATTGAGCGCAAAATTATCTTTCACTTAACATTTATAATTAAATTACAACTTTATTTAGAGAGTTGTAAGGTGCACAATAAAACGGATTTTCTAAGAGAAATTCTGTAATTGGCTTTAATGCGTTCTGCATACTATTCCAGTGCAATTAAATGATTTTGATGCGAAACCCTACATTATGCAAACTAAGCCCTGTGTGTATGTAATTAGGTACTATTTGATATTGCAATCAGGGTTAAACTGAATAAATTTGGTTGCATGTTGGTTACTTAGAGGAATCTCTCTCAAACGGTGCTTTAGTAAAAAGCTACTCTAAAGTCGTTAACATTAGGTGTTAAATCGCTTGTCATATAATTATGAATACAAATAATAATTGGATTTAGTTAGATTTGAATTTTAGTTTTAGCTATAAATTGTAAGATTAATGCTTTGAAAACACATTTACATCAAGACTTCTTTTGTGAACATTTCTTTAGTAAAAACTAGACTTTTGCAATAATGCAATTCTTACACTCAATACTTATAAGATATAACCAGACAGGACAGGAATAGATCCATTTCAAGTTTGCTGGCGTTCACGAGCATGACGCACGAACCAGCTATTGGTCAACACTACACCACAGAATACCATACCCCATACCTATTTTAAGGAGTGTACAATTAAGTCTAGTACTGTCAATTTAGTTAAATCGTGTCAAGCTAGCAGGAAGAGGAGAAATTGAGGAGCTCGGTGGCGCAGTGGTTTAGCGCCTGGCCCTGCGATTGCGGAGGTTAAGCAACTTTCGCAAGGGTTGGTCATGGGATTGGTTACCAAAACTTTATTGTCTTGAGTTCCTCCATGCTTCGGAAGGCACGTTAACATACCAATGGCCAGCGTGGTGGGTTATGGCCCATCCTCCTTATCCACCCATAAGGAAGCACATCAATGGTTGATGTCGTATCAACCGAATCGACACCATTATTACACTATGCTTATATCGTCCTTATTTTGGTACATCCCTGATTGTCCAAACCTTTCTGGCCACCAACGCACAATGCCAGTCAGCCAGTAAATTTCACTTAACTTATTTTGTTTTGACATTGTAAGATGTATATTTGAAACACTTCGCTCAAATAAGATTTAGTAGTTTATGTGTGTTCGTCGAAAGGTTCCAGAATGTTTGCCAAGCCAACCTGTCGTTGTAAGTGAATTTATTCGGTTTTGTGATGGTGATCGATTGTGGCCGTTGTTTTTCAGGGCTGTTTTGGCCAAAAATGTGGTGGGAAATTAAGGGCAACAGCATAATACTTTTGGCCAATTAATTTATAAAACATATACGTGGTGGAGACGACAATACGACAATAAATGAAAACATTTGTGACACTAGTTCATAGGAGTATTTTGACGACCTCCGTGGTCGAGTGGCTTTGTACGGTTTTCAAGGTGTCGCCATCTCTGAGGTCCCGGGTTCGATCCCCTTAGGTCAATTTAGAAAACGAACTTTTCTATATTGGCTCAGGTCTGGGTGTTTGTGATACCACCGTTGTCTCTGATTTCCATAACACAAGTGCTTTAGCTACCTACTTACTTTGGAATCAGAGCTATGTATGTGATGTTGTCAAATATTTATTTATTTTAAAACTATTAAATAACTTCTACGAACGAAATATATATTTTTTTCAAACAAACTAAATAGCACGAAAATTAATTATACTGAAAATCGTAACTGAAAAACATTTCCCGTGACTAAACTATTGGATATTTTTAATTGCTTTTTATGAGACTGTATGGGAGCGTTCTTAGCTATACGACGTTTCATTTATTGTCGCATTGTCGTCTCCAGGTTGTATAACTATTGTTTAAGGAAAGAAATCAATTCACCTATCTTGATCAAGAAATCAGTGGGAAATTTTCAAATTTTGAATCTTTTGTGGAAAATTCTACAACACAATTCTTAGTAAGTTTTTCTTACATCAATTGTATAATGTTTATATTCCTTATGTATTTTAAATGAGCTTTAACAAACTCGCCTCTAATAATGATATAGTGGATTACAAAATATTTTGTAATCAATATTTCATTAGAATTTATATGTGTACTTTGTAATTATTTTAATTAACTGTACTTATAATCGGAGCGAATAGACAGCAGATACTTGTATGCATTTTAATTTTATGTGACTATAATTTTTGAACCGAAGCCTTTTGATAGATATTAACAATAATTTGAAGTGACTTTTATTAAAATTAATACCGACGTTATAGCCAAAACCTACCTCAAAAATATCGCCAATATGCATATTAAAATTGAAACTGAAATTGAATTTAAACTGTATTTCGAAAGAGACAAAGTTGAAAATCAATCACTTAATTTGTGTATGCAGGTTTTATGTGTGAAACCGCTCGAAGCCTGCAGAGATGGATGTTTTAAATTGATCAATTACGATATTGCAGCAATTTACCGTAAAAGACGCTTTTAATAAATCATTAAATTGTGTAAAACATTATACTGAACATGGTCTGAGGTAGCTAGGTATGTAAATAAATAAAAAAACTATAAGGATTGCAGAAAGAGCTTAGCCTGTGGTCACATTACATCACAATGCTATAATATGACCACAGGTAGCAATAACTTAAACAGGCGAGATTGTGTGTAACATTTCTAAATGAAACATTGGTAGCAGAAATCTTTTGAAAACCCTAAAATATTGACATTAATATTTGAATTATCAGCAATACATTTCATATTGAAATAATAATATGATAATCTTATTATTTGTAAAATCATTTTATGATGTTACTAGCTGTTGCCCGCATCTTCGTACGCGTGGACAACTGAACATTACATTGTCATATAAATAAATAGTCAAACTGGTTATGCTTAAAACATTTTTCAAGCATGACCAGATTTTGTCTTTTTAGACCCACTAACTGATTTAGGTAAAATTTAAGTAATTCTTTTATCAATATCATTATAATAATTCCCAAAAATTTAAAGTAATTCAGAAAAAAACATAATTAAAATGACGACCTGAGTGGTACAGTGGTCAACATGCCGCGCAAGGGACCTCTTGCGTGGTAGATCGAATCGACCGGGTTCGATTTCCGGCCGGGCAGAAATTGAAATGATGAATTTTAATTTCTGTGACGGGTCTAAATTTACCTTGTATAATACCTTAGTATGTATTTAAAAAGTATATAAGTAGTATATCAGTTGTCTAGCACCCATATTACAAGCTTTGCTTAGTTTGGGACTAGATGGCGCTGTGTGAATTGTCCAAGCATTTATTTATTTATTATTTATAACTCCTTTGGAAATGGATTTTCTTAGAGATATTAGACCTACCATAAACGTTTCAACATTGACAAAACCTTGAAGAATCTATCAAATCTTACTTGAGAGATCGCACTCGGGATTGTATATATAGAACGGATTTCTGTCTGTCTGGCTGTTTATTTTTGTCTGCTACAAGCGGTTACACGTACAGTTGATGCTGTCTTTCGTCTGAGTATTTTGATACGTTCTAAACTGGTAGCTAGGAATTATAAATCTTTATTATTCGATATCTTCTTCCATAGAGTCCGGTTAACAGTGAGCTTCCCTTACAATCGTAATACTAAAATGATTTGCAATTTGAGCATAATTAACTCTTCTTGTGATGTTATTCGTATTAATAGTGTATTTGTCTAGGGTTCTTCTATAAAAATAATACAAAATACTAACCCAATTCAAAAATGCCAATTACGTTTTTTCATACAAAACTGTAAAACGCATAAAATTTTGTTTGGTTTGGTATTTTGGATTTTTTCTTTACTAAAACCCTTGACAAATACTGTTTTGATCCGAATAACATCACAATAAGAGTTAATAATGTTCAACTTGCAAATCATTTTGGTATTATGTTTATATGGGAAGCTCACTGTTCGCCGGACTCTTAAAAGTAAATAAAGTATATTATGCTGCGCCAGTTATTTACAACATCCACTGCTTTAGGGCTGACTTCCAGGAGGTCTCGTTGCGTGCAAGTAGTGGGGAGGTTTGGACAGGATGCCAAACCTCCCCACTACTTGCCATAGTTTAGGTCGCTCCACACGCGTCTTTATTAGAGAAGCTTCACTTCCTCCTATTCACGCCACACCTTTTCGCGAATTTCCAGGTATTCCAAGGTAGACGATGGCCTGGAGGTAGACTCTTAGAGATTTTCCGCGTCGTTATTTGAGAAACCCCACAGCCGCCTATTCACGGCACACCTGCCAACACCTAATCGGAGTCTGTTTAAGGATTTCCAGGTATCCAAAGGTAGATAGACTCTCAGGGGTAGACTATCAGAGATTTTTCACGTTGTTATTGGAAAGGCCCCACTTCCGCCAATTCATGCCACACCTGCCAACACCGATCGGAATCTGCTTAAGGATTTCCAGGTATCCAAAGGTAGATGGTGGCCTCGGGGTAGACTCTCAGAGATTTTCCACGTTGTTATTGGAAAAGCCCCATTTCCGCCTATTCACACCGATCGTAGTCTGTTTAAGAATTTTCAGGTATCCCAACATAGATAATGGCTTACGGGTAGCCGATAAACTTTCTGAGATTTTCATGTGTTGGTTTGTTTGGGGAAGCATATAGAATAGAACCAGTATAATACTCGTATAATAATGAATAGACCCGGTAACGCAGGGTCTAGACTGATTAATCCTCTCAACACAATGATAGATAAAACTATTCGGTATAAATAAAGATAGGTAACTGACATATGCAATTACATCCATTAAAGAAATTCTATAAAATGTTAAAGATTCAAGATAATTTCACCAGTAATGGCTATGCTAATGACACTAAAGAGCAACCGCAGCGACTAATTTAAAACCAAAGAGAATTTAGAAAATATTTCATCGTCATAATAACATAGATAACAGAAAATTTACTCAATGTAAATTATAACCTTAAGTATTCGATTGTACACGCATCAATGATACTTCGCAAGGTTTATTTATATCGGTTCATAAATCTTTTATCACGCCTGAAGTGGTTGTCGACGTAGTAAAATAGCATTTGTTTATAACGTATTAAGTGCTAAGCTTTCTATTGTCCTTTATATAGGACAGTTGTCCGTTATTATTTGTATTATTTAACGGTTAAGCTAAGCTGTCCGATGCAAGTGACAGTTGTTATAAATTGGAATTTAAATTGTTGTAGATGCCAAGTGTTTGCGCATAGATTGTAAAGTCTATTCTATTCTAGTTGGAATTAGGACGTTCTCATTTTGGAATGTGGGTTTTGGTTACCTCAGTGTTTGGTAAATATTGTTGTGAGTTACTTTTACTTGTTATTTCAACCTATTTAATCGTTGTTTCTCTTCGACGAACTTTTTTAACCCTTCAACGCCCGGAAAATAAGACGCAAGAGATATTCCATTGTTATACGGCCGCCTGCGTCCGCTCGGGCGGGCGTTGATGAATTAACTGTAACTTCAAGTCGAGTAGAAAGAAAAGATAAAAATAAAGAAGCTCCTGTTAGAAAAAATGAATTATAATATTATTATTAAAGCTAACTAAATTCCATAAACGAAATACATTTGAAATAATACCTTTGTCACTAGGGGCTCCCACACACATAAAGTACCTTTAAATTCTTTACCTATACTAATTGAATCTTTTTCTTTGTCGTTAGGAGCCCTAGTGGGTGGAATCCTCGGAGGCATGGCGATGAGGCTCGGCAGACGAAACATCCTGATTGCAGCGGCGCTTCCTTACTCGCTGGTGTGGCTTGTGACCGCTCTGTCCACTGGAGTGGACATGCTGGCTGCTACATCGTTCTGTGGAGGTCTGCTGCTGTGTTCGATGACTATGATTACACAGGTAATTAATATTTTGAGAGTTTTTTTTACCTAAGAGCGCGTCATAATTAAAGCTTGACAGACGAAACATCCTGAAGGCAGCGGCGTTTCCTAACTTGCTGGTGTGGCTTGTGACCGCTCTGTCCATTGGAGTGGACATGCTGGCTGCTACATCGTTCTGTGGTGGTCTGCTGCTGTGTTCGATGACTATGATTACACAGGTAATTAATATTTTGAGAGTTCTTTTTATCTAAGAGCGCGTCATAATTAAAGCTTGACAGACGAAACATCCTGAAGGCAGCGGCGCTTCCTAACTTGCTGGTGTGGCTTGTGACCGCTCTGTCCACTGGAGTGGACATGCTGGCTGCTACATCGTTCTGTGGTGGTCTGCTGCTGTGTTCGATGACTATGATTACACAGGTAATTAATATTTTGAGAGTTTTTTTACCTAAGAGCGCGTCATAATTAAAGCTTGACAGACGAAACATCCTGAAGGCAGCGGCGTTTCCTAACTTGCTGGTGTGGCTTGTGACCGCTCTGTCCACTGGAGTGGACATGCTGGCTGCTACATCGTTCTGTGGTGGTCTGCTGCTGTGTTCGATGACTATGATTACACAGGTAATTAATATTTTGAGAGTTTTTTTTACCTAAGAGCGCGTCATAATTAAAGCTCAGCAGACGAAACATCCTGATCGCAATAGCGCTCATTTACTCGCTGGTGTGACTCGTGACCGTTATGTCTACCGGAGTGAACATGCTGTCTGGTGTCATTCTGTGGTGGACTGTTGCTGTGTTAAATGACGTTGATGGCACAGGTCTTAAATAATCTTTTAGTCACACAGGAACATCGTTTTGCTCAGCGAGAAAACCACTCGCCCGCTTCCGCGCTGCGATATTCTCGAAAAGTAGTTATACAGAAAAATTAGTTTTTAAACTTTTCTTTTTGTTTTTAAATAACAACTCATGCCCAAGCAAAATTCTTTAGTTTCTAATCAAGCAAAGTTTTTGTACATCATTTCTATCAATAAACAATAGTTTATTAGCTTTCGCATACTCGTGTAACATGATATCTGGAACCCTTAAACGGTAAATATGATCCTAATCATAAACTTTGTTTAAGTTAACAACTACTAAAATTGTATTTTATGCTCCATAAAAGGATAGTTTGATCATATCTTTAATGTTAAGGATGAATTCCTTTGCCCGTCAAGGCGCTAAGAGAAAGTTATCAGGGAGAAAAATTACGTCATTGTTCTTAATAAAAAAAATAGTGTGCAGCTTATTTAGTACTTGAGTTTTGACGGTATAGTATCTTGTACATTTCGTGAATTTAATGATAAGTTAAAAGTTATGTAATTATTGAGTAAACGTCTATAGATATTTTAGTCTTACAAAGGCTATAATATCTTATTAGAAGTTGAATATGAAAAAAAACTGTTGAAATTCGAATTAAATGCGAACAAAATAACCTAAGTGCTTCGATTCTTCTTATCAGTCAAACTAAAAAAAAGTATTTAAATAGTCCCAAAGAAAGCAGTTGATGTTAAATAACAAAAGTAGGTACCTATCAGTGGCGAGGGGTGAAATTATGGCGAAGGTAATGCAAAAATGTTGATCTGCATAGTTGATCGGTGGGGTAGAATATTCTATAATTTAAGCCGATGGGAATCGGTTTGTATGGACTCTTTGCCTCTGCTGCCTATACATAAATAGATATTATAGGCTTATAAAATTTGAATGAAATCATAAGTATACAATAAAATGAAGCTATAAAAGTCAATTCTCATAAACTGTAAACAATATTCAAAACATATCTCACACATAGAAGTATTCCATTAGTCCAACAAAGAATGAATAGCATTATTCACCCTATATTTTAATAACATTAAGGATCTAACCATAACATAATTGTTATAATCATTACCTGCATAATATGGAAGCACTCATAACAAGTGACTTCGAAGAAAAATATTTCAAAATGAATTATCTAGATACCAAAACGGTTATATCTGTCCGTTTCATGAAAATCCTTAGCCGTGCCTTGCCGTCGTAGGTGCTGGTGAAAATCGACAAATATGATGCTCATATCGGTAATTGATAATAATAATAAATAATAAAAACATTTATTGACATAATAATACAATGTTTTTTAAACATCTCATACTTAAATGAATAAATCATTGAAACAAACAAATGACATCTGCACCCGAACTAGTTAATACTGTATCTCGGGCACAGAGCTCTTATTAGGACTCAAATTCCCTAGATGAAAATAATTCAACGCAAGAATGTGTTAACATTGCCAAAAACTTAATACTTAATAAAAGTTCAAAAGTGAATCCTCTCGCGGTGTGTAAAGTGAATGTGAGTGAGTGTGTGTAGAGAGGGTGTGTTTTATGAAGAATTACACTAAAATGGAATTAAATTACGGATTTCAAAAGCAATTCAGTATCATCATAGTATAACGATTTTAACCAGACAACCGTAGAAAAATGAAATGAAGAAAATGAAAAAAGATACCCGATATAGATAGCACATAGCTATCGAAAAAAATAACGCGCGTAAAAACATTCGATACAGTACTTTTGCATGGTAAAATTTGAACAGCGCCATCTACCGCCGAAAAGCGATATGAGATTTACAATAGAGAATTGCTCTATCGAGTACTATAAGATCTCGAGAATCATAAGTGTTATTAGTTGCGTTTTTACTCAATAGCTGTTTGTGCTAGAGGTACTGCGAAAATAGAAAATGCGACAGTTTTCGATATAGAATAATAGTTTGTTGAACTTGTACTAAGATTTGCGAAACGCAATTGGTTCACGAGCATAGTTATGTACTCACCGTAATAATATTTTTCACCTACTGCTAGGTAACTATTAGTTGTTTTGTAGTATTATCTTTGAAGATCAAAATATTCAAATTACCACGCTTGTCAAATTTTAATGGGCTGTTGTCACAAATATCCGACGACTGCTCAACGCGACTAATTGTTTTAATTGTTTGGCAAACAGTGTTTGAGACACGGTTTTAAAATTTTCAATATTTTTGAATACATTTTCAACAGCTTTTCATTAGACTCATAGAATAAAGGACTTGTGTTTTGAAACCACTATTGATATTAAACGAGACTTGGCACTCAATTCCAACTAAACATAGGTAAACGCAATGGCTGGATATGTAATTTGATGTTTGACAGGTTTCCATAAATACAGCAGCGCTGCGTCACCTGGCTCATACCTGAAAATAAGTTTGCCATGTGTTTTATAGACTGCTGCTGATTAACAAACATATATCTCTTGTCCCCAGGTATACGTCACAGAGATTGCAGTGCCAGAAATCCGAGGCTGCCTCAGCTCAGTCCTAAAGATCCTCAGCCAGATTGGGATCCTCATTTCCTTCTCTCTAGGAGCATACCTGAACTGGTATCAATTGGCATTGGTCGTTGCCGCAGCACCAGTCATGCTGTTCTTCGCTTTACTCTTTGTACCTGAAACTCCATCCTCTTTACTCTTAAGAGGAAAAGAGCAAGAGGCGGAGAAGTCTTTACAATGGTTGAGAGGCCCTGACGCTGATATCAGACAGGAGTTAGCAACCATTAGAACAAACATTTTGGCTAGCAAGCAGTACAATGATGGAAGGTCGTGTAAACTTCATGCTTTATTATCAAAAAGGTTGACCCGCCCTGTTTTGATCACATGTGGGCTAATGTTCTTCCAAAGATTTACTGGAGCTCATGTCTTCAACTTCTACGCGGTCTCCATGTTTAAGAAGACCTTCAGAATGATGAATCCACATGGAGGGGCGATAGCTACAAGCGTTGTTCAGCTCTTAGCGTCATGTTTATCAGGAATGCTCATAGACAACATTGGTAGACTACCTCTTTTAATGACAAGTGGAGTTATGATGTCCATAGCTTTGGCTGGGTTTGGCTCTTACGCGTATTACGAAGATGTAATAAGGAATACAACGAACTTAGCTCACGATTCAGGAGCTTATGATTGGATACCCTTAGTATGTGTTCTGACGTTCACCATAGCATTTTCTTTAGGAATCAGTCCTATTTCAGCTCTTTTAATTGGGGAACTGTTCCCGTTAGAGTATAGGAGTCTTGGTAGCGCGTTAGCCACTAGCTTCAGTCATCTCTGCGGCTTTGTGAACGTTAAAACCGCAGCGGATTTCCAAGACCACATAGGTCTTCATGGATTATTTTGGATGTATGCTGGCATATCAGTTTTGTGTCTTCTTTTTGTAGTGCTGTTCGTACCAGAAACGAAAGGCCGTGAAATTGATGAAATGGACCCTAAGTATGTAGAATCACTTTGCATTAATCGATAGTATTTAAACAGTGCTTCTTATAGGTTTTTTTTTCAGAGGCAGCTTGGAGTTTGTGCGTCCAGTATTACAAAATAGTGATGAGATGTGCCTTTAATTACCAATTAGTGAATCGGTGTCACAAAATTGTTGGGAGTTGTATGTAATAATTTATTGTAAATCCTGTAGAACTTTATGTAAAGCATTTTTGCTTGTTTTTATGCATTTAAATGCATACTTGGTCCACATTCGGAAGAATGTTGAAGTGCCAAATAGAAATATTTTGTCTTCCATGTTCTATTAGTAAGATAAACTTGACAAAACGTAGGCAGTTAAAAGTTCCTTTTATAAATTTTAGACTTAAAAAAGACTTGGAATTTATACAGGGTGTTAATGAATGAAACAAAAATGGGAGTTAACCGTTTCTTCGGACTATCAAACTTAACAAATTTTACTATAGGACCAACTCTGAAATCGCGAAACAAAATTAAGATGTACATTTTGATGACATTTTCGTTATAAATTTATTTATGAAAATTTTTTTCGTTATTTCAGAGTTGGTTCCATAGTAAAAGGTGTTCAGTTTGATGGTCCGAAGAAACGGTACTAACATTTTTGATTCATTCATTAACATGTTGTATATATCTGGCTTTAGAATTGACTCAATTCGATAATTTAAGATCTGATTTATTTGATTGATCAACTTCAATAATAATTTAGGAAATATAGTGTATTTTTTTCTGAAATTTTGCAAATGCATAATTATCCCTAGTTATCATGTCGATTGATAGACTTTTCACAAAATGTTATGGTTATTATACTTATTATTATTATTAAATTCTTTAAAACCTTAAAATAATAGTTCATCTACCTTTATTGTATCGAAATTAGTCTGATATTTTACTTTTTTGTTTGTTATTATAAAAATTGTTTTAATTAAAAAGAGGCATCACATTTTTTTCAGTAGGTATGAATTTAGTTTTTTTATAAAGCACTAAATTAAACCGTATACTGATTTTAAATGTACGGGTATATTTAATGTTTTTAATTTTTAATACAAAAATAAAATTGGTATATTTTTATTTGATTTGTATTTGTTATAATTACTTGTAATAAAATGAAATTTTGTGTTTAGTTTGCGGTGGCTAGGTATATTGAATTTTATAATGTGCTTTCGTGAAAAACAAATCTTGATTCGCGTTTATAGATGAAAACTGACGACCTGAGAGGTGCAGTGGTGAACATGCCGGTCTACCACGCAAGAGGTCCTGGGTTCGAGTTCCGGCCGGGCAGAAATTGAAACGATTAATTTTAATTTCTGTGATGGGTCTGGATGTTACTATGTATAATAAGTATATATTTAAAAAGTATATAAGTAGTATATCAGTTGTCTAGCACCCATATTACAAGCTTTGCTTAATTTAGGGCTATATGCCGCTGTGTGAAATTGTCCAATTAAGAAAAACTCAAAAGTTATTTACTACTTAATTACTTTATACCCGAAATAAAGGATGTTTTTCATGGAAAATGGTTTTAAACGATCCACCCATTCAAAACACATAATTTAATTTAAAAGTATTTTATAAATTGAATGAAAGATTTTTATGAAAACCAGTGATGTCCAAAGGTGCAAATACAAAAAATATATTTCTTTTAAATAAATCCAATCCTATTTGGTGCTATTTGGTGCCTTGCATTTTCCAAAAATTTATACGTATATACAGGGTGTTTCAAAACTTTGCCACACAGAAGGAATGTACCTTAAATATTAAATTTTACTCAAAGAAGTTTTTAAAAATAATTGGAACTGCATTCAAAGATTAAGAAATATATAATAAGATACGAGTAATCCTTTCGTTAATTTTGTTAACACAGGTGATTTTTAAAAAACCGTTGAATGCAGTTCTAATTATTTTTAAACCAAAATTAAGTATTTTGCAGTAACATTTCCTACCACCAATATTTAAGGCACTTTCCCTTCGTGAGGCAAATTTTTGGGACATCCTGTATATGAAATGTATGTATTATGGTTATACCTAGTGATCATTGTATATAAAATCAGTATTATAAGTTTGTTAAATATAAGATGTAATAGAATAGTCTGAAAAATGTTACAAAATAAGTGTTGCCATAATGTAGATGTTTTCGTATTAATTTAATTACAAACTAAATAATTCTCTTAATTGTACTTAAAGTTTCGAATTTAAGTTTAAATAAAATGTTGAGAATCTATTCCCGTATTTTAATTACCTCCTCTTTGAACGAACAACGAGTGAAGCTAGTTAGGGTTGAGAAATATTTTCGATATCCTTTTCAAATATAAGTCAACAGTCTTCGAATAGTCCAATGAATAAAGGAGTTATAGAGGGCCAGAGCAGATATATACGCAGTCTTCAGAAACTTGTTACGGGTGCTTATGGTGTGAACATAAGAAAAAAGTCGGGTGGTGCTTTTAGAATTTATAAAAAGATGTTGTTGAAATAAACGTGTTTTATTAAAATTGATATGCGTATCTAATGCTTTTAATATTATTTTTTGCTTTTAAGAAAAATAAAATTTTTGAGCAGTTTAAGTTTTTATTTTCAGGTTTTTTGAAGAAGCTTTTTCTTTTTTTTTTAAAGCTTTTTTTTGGAGTTATAGTTCATTAGCCTCCGCATGCAACTTCATCCACATGGACCCTAGGGAAACTTTGATCAAAATAAAAAGTATTGTATATTTTAAAACAGTCTATAAACTATCTGTATGCCAAATTTCATTCAAATCCGTTCTGCGATTTTTGAGTTACTTGTGATTCCCAAAATACTATAAATTTTCTTTTGCTTTCATTCGGTGGAAAAACTAAGGTAAGGTAGACTCACCGTTTTGGAGATATCAACGAAAAACCCAAAAGGGAGATATTATTCAAACCCCGCCTAGACGAGAGGACTTTTAGTATGTTCACACCCTAAGCACCCTAAAGTATATACGCTCACGCACTCTACATCCCTTTTGAACCATTATAAATTTTAAAATATTTTTGTGACTATTATTTACAGCTCATTTAATTGTAGTACACACGACAGCACGTCAGGTTATACAGTTAAACTGCGAAAACAGCTTTTATTACGTAGGACATAAAGGCGGCCTCAAGGTCAACATGTATAGTCTGAGGTGCCGTCGTGTGTACAATAATACTGAATTTTACAAGTAATTCAGATTTTTTGTGTTTATCTGCAACTAAGCGGTAACTAAGCATATAGGTCAGAACTTAAACATTCAAATTATAGTACATGACCATGACCATCAGCCATTTTTAATGCGCCCACTGCTGGGCACAGGTCTTCCTTATGGGTGGGTAAGGAGGATGGACCATAACCCACAACGCGGGCCCAATGCGGATTGGTGGGAATTAACGACTGCAAAATGTACACGGGACCAACGGCTTAACATGCCTTCCGAAATACTGAGGAGCTCGAGATAATAAATTTTTGGTCACCCATCCCGTGACCGACCCTTGTGAAAGTTGCTTAACTTCCGCAATCGCTGGGCCAGGCGCTAAACCACTGCACCATCAAACTCCTCATAATAGCTAGGTACATAATAGCCATTATTCCTAATAGCATGATTCCCCATACAAAAGTCAGCAAACATTGGTAAGTCCTAATGATACATGTCAATTCATTGTGAATACGGTATTGTTCGACAGGAAACGTATCTCTGTTGATACAGATTCTATCTACTACGCGTTCACTTCATCATTGCCGCTACTTCCCGGCCCGCTTCGTCATACCGCACCCCCTGCGTCGCCTTTCTGGTACGGCTAGCAACGCAAAGCTTAATTTTTGTTTCTGTTGATTTAATCATTACGTTCGTTATTTGCGTTGTTATAATGATTAAAAGAGTAAAGTTCCAACATAATGGCGAACCTAACTTGTCATATAAATCAATGACACTCTTTGAACAAGAAAAAAAATTAAAAACATGATTACTTTTTTGTCTACAGTACAACGGTACTGTAGACAAAAAAGTAATCATGTTTCGCAGCTAACGAGCTGTGACGTAATAAGTGGCAAATTATCTATTGGAACTCGTCCACAATTTGGGCTTATTTTTCTGGGCGTATTTTTTTTTACTATATTATGTTACCTTAGATTAAAAACATCTAAGTATGTCACCCATTCTTTTTAGTCATAAAACTGACAAAGCTCTACTTTTAAAATAATATGGAATAGGTACTTCCGTGTCGTCCAGTTAAAGCCATGGTAGTGACGCCAAAAAAGTTCAATTAAATTGAATTATAGTCAATTATGCCTTACTGAATTCTGAACTGAGGATTTCCATTTGTAAGGACCTACTTTTTAATGCCGAATGAACGTATAGTCAATGGCAAGCTTAATAAGAACAGCACAGGCAGTATTTATATTCTACAGTATTTCTTTAGGTATTACATTTCGCTTGTGTCAATAATTGTATCTAATCTTGAAATTCGAAAATCGAATGTATCTCATTGATTCAAAACGCCTGACTTAAATAAATCAGCAAAGCATCACACTTGCTTAATTCTGCAAATAAATGTCATGTTTAGCGAAGTGGTACACTCAATGTTACACGCACACGCACACACACACACACGCACACACGTTTATCATCGTTTTTATTAACGTAAAAAAAAGTTTATTCACTTATGAAGCTTTTATTTCATGTAAAAATAGGTTACCTACATATTTTTATGGAAGAGCGGAGTCTCCTAGTACAAGCAAGCTATTTTTGCTTAAAAAAAAACTCCGGCCACAATATATTGTAAACTTACACCTAAGTTGTTGAAATAAAATATATTTGATTTGATTTGATGTTAGAAAAATAGCACCTCCTCGAAAATTTCTTTCAAAGTACTTTTTATCTTATGTAACTAATTGTAAGTGTTGTCATAATATAGATACTTCTACTTCTTCGGACGTACAATCATATACTCGTAGCCAACAGTGTCTCGAAACCGTAAGAATACTCGTCGAATGGAATTAATTACTGAGATTCAGTTTGCGAGCAACATTACACTGCCGTATTTTTTGCAATATACAATTTCACTTGAGCTACTTCATGGGCAATAGTATCCATTTTGGGTGTTCCTTTTTTTATTGAGTATTTGACGTATTTTTTCCCCAACGTCTCGATAGCGGATTTACTCGCATTTTCCTGAATTGACCTCTTTTATTCCTCTTTTATGGTGGCGCAAGCAATAATGCGTTAAGCGTTTATGGTAACCGTTATGTTTTAATCAAACAATCAATAATTGAAAGCTCATTAAATGTAGTTTCAATAAATATTAACATTAACCGAATAAAACGAGAGCTAACAGTAGCAGGTAGCCAAGTCTAAACTTATTTTCGAGGAGGTGCGATTTTTCTGACGTTGATTTTAGTTATTTAGTTGAATTTGAATTATTCCATACTAGAGACCACCCGCAACTTCGTCTGCGTTTTTTTGCTATCCCTTGGGAACAATTATTTTTTTCGGGATGAAAGGTACCCTATGTCCTTTTCTGTACCCCTGACAACGTGTATGCAAAATTTCATGATGATCGGTTCAGTAGTTAAGACGTGAAGGCGTAACAAACAAACAAAGGGACTTTCGCATTCATAATATTAGTAAGGATGATGGACTACCAATATTAACCTTGTCCTCTATAGAAAAATAAACTAGGAACCTACTTTAATCATTATTTTTTAAAGTAAGCTATAATCTGGTATTATGATAATTCAAAGAAAACAACATCGGCTTGAGAGAATTTAAGTATTGTATCTGAAGAGGCACTTGATTCGAATTAATATTGACTTATGATTATAAATACTGTATTGAAGTGGATATTTAGTTGAGAGGTAACCGTACCATGTTTATATTTTCATCCTGGTATATCCGATGCTTTTTTGGTTTCTCTACTTGTCATACCTCAAAAGGAAATACGGAACCATTTTGTTGTCTCCTTTTTTGTATACAACGTGTTACAAAAGTACCCCTAATGCCGAATATGGTAGATAGGGACCATCAAACTGAATAACTTTTACTATGGGACCAACTCTGAAATCGCGAATAAAATCAGCTGTTTCATACATTTTGATATTTTCGTAATTAATTTTTGTATGAAACAGCTGATTTTTTTTTCACGATTTCAAAGTTGGTCCCATAGTAAAAGTTGTTCAGTTTGATGGTCCCTATCTACCATATTCGGCATTAGGGGTACTTTTGTAACACCTTGTATATGCTTAAATGTATCAAGTTGAAAACCAAATACTTACCTTGGAGCCATTTAAAAATGATACTTATATTATAAACCCCTTACTAATAAAGATTGTATAGCAGATGTATAAGTTACACAGTGTTTTGTCCCTTTCTTTTTAATGTCGAACTTAAATAGTTTGACAGAGAGTCACCACTGTGTAACTTATACATCTGCTATACGATTTTTATTAGTAAGGGAGTTTGTCATAATTCGACCCAAAGTAAATTAAAACCTATATTATGGAGTAGACCTCATTAAGTCATCATCTATTTATTTGATTGAATCAGGCGTCACTTGGCGGAAGTCCCAAACCATTGTGAAAAGAGAAATGTACATGTAGCTTACTCCCGCAAAAAATATATGCAGGATGCACCGCCCGGCCGCAAAAAAAATGCACATGCACACCACAAAAACATCAGTGCACAATACTTGCATTTAGCATGACAGCGACACACCTTGCACCTTCACCAATTAGACTACTCTACACGTGTTTCGCCCCAACCCGGAGCATCCTCAGGAGTTAGATCGTGCGTATTGTTGTGGTGTGCATGTGCTTTTGTTGCGGGCGGGCGGGCGGTGCATCCTGCATATATTTTTTGCGGGAGTAAGCTACATATATTTCTCTTTTCACAAGCATCTATTTAATCATACACTTTAATTGAACACATCAGGCCCCCTAGCATGACCAGCGAAACGCAATATGATAAAGCAATTATTATTTATCACGTTTAACTGTCAAAAGACAATGGATTTTGACAGTTGAGTGTCGATAAAATGCGATGTATATCATATTTAAATGAACATGCTAGGCGGCTGGTAAGTAGATAATTTTTCTTCCTATTTACACGTGCTAGTCTCCCACCTGGAAACAGCAACATCTATTTACTCGGCTGTCCCAGATTCGATCCCCAGCGGGACGGTTACATGTTCGTATCGGCAGCTAACGAGTAGAAAAGGCCGATGCCCCGGGGCTTAGCTTGGTGCGGTGCGGTGCGACACATGAGGGTGGAGATCTTGTTACTTATCTGGAGACAATAAAGTTGTTCTTTTTTCAACCAAGTAAAATGACTCCCTCCAAATTCAAGATATCAAAATGCTTTCCAACCTGTGGAACTCAAGAAGTTAAGATAAATAAATACTAAAAAAATTTGACTCATCTGTAGCACCTAAGGGGCTGACATTTGCCAACTAGCGCCGCCAGTCGATTTTATTTTATTTATTCTAAATAAGCCCAATTTCTTAAAAAAGGAATATCAGTCAAGGTCTAGTGTTTGATGAGGTCTAATGTTTATTGAATAACGTTACAACATCACAAAATGCGTGCAATAGTTTAAAAACGGGTTTGAACCAACAGTGGCCACTTTTAACAAAATCGCGTTTTAAACTGTTTGAATGCCTTCTCAAACTGTGTAAACTTATTCAATAAATATTAGGGTGGATTTCCCATTTGAAAAATTTACGCGGCACGGATGAAATCGGTAGTGTAAAACGTTGCTTTACAGTTCTAATATTTTTTTCTATGTAGAAGAGGTCGTTGCCTATAAGAGGCAATAAATATTGTTTTATTTGGATTGCAGTTAGTTAGGAAAAAATAATAGTTAAGCCCCGATTTTATCATTTCGGTAGCTGTCCAGAACACTTTTTTCAGTGTAATTTCCCTCGTACAACAAAAACTATTGATTATTTTGATGTGTGGTTACTTTTATTTTAATCTTGAATAGTGAGGGTATTATCACAAAGTAATTTTATAATTATATCTACCCAGTTTAATAACTGGTATGAGTAAACGCATGTGTCCCAGAAAGTCTATTCATTTCGGTGACCTAAAGTTTATAAGGCATATTTTTGCATAGAACAACTCTAGCTCCCCCCTCATACGCTTAAAACTTGCGTAACAGTGCCGCCTAAGTGCTTGTTGTGGAAGAAAGTGCACAGCTGGCCTGCTGTTCCCGCCAAAAAAATAAGTATTGCTGTTCGGTGGTCATGGGACAACTTTGTTTTCATTTCCGTTTATGGGTATGACTCGTCTTCCAAAGAGCTAGTATATTTAATTGATTGTTTGTAAGTACGCTATTTCTACTACGTTTATTTGAGTAGTATTCATAACAATCTATATTAAATAGTTTTCTTTTAATTCCAATTTTTGTTCTTGTTTTTAATTTCGGTGTCTTCATTTCGGTTGATTCGGTGGCCTAAACTGTCAACCGAAATGATAAAAAAAATCATTTCGGTGAGTGATGAGAATTTCGGTGCATAATTGTTTCATGTCAGTGGATTGTTTTATCATTTCGGCTTATTATTATTTCATTTCGGTGAAAATCCAGGCCAGCAGGTGATATTTCAAAATCTTACGTGTAATTTTTAATGTGTTTCTAAGGCATGTTCTTTATGCGATACTAACTTCGACCTTTTATTATTGTAACCACTACTTGATTGAAAGGGAATTATATGTTTCTTTTTATGAAAAACTGGCCAGTGCCTAGACCGACATAGTGTAGTGGTTTTGACCATTTAAGTTATGGAATATAGTCCATCTGCGTCTAGGGTTGCATTGCCATTTTCCATAACTACAAATAAAATCGCAAAATTTCTCAGATATACGATGGTTTTCAGACTTTATAATAATTTTACGTGGTCGTATCTTCTCTTTTTAGTCTGTAAACTTGGCATTGACCTGCATTACTATTCATCGGCATTCTTCGATAGTGGCTGCCTTCTTTATGCATACGTGCAAGCGGTCATCCACGGCTGCTCTGACTTGGTCCATCCACCTCATTGGCAATTTACCACTTGGCTTGACCTAACCCTGCACCGCGACTCGTTCGATAGATGCACCGCCTCGCCGGAATACGTCGTGTCGTTGCTACCTGTGGCTGTGGCTTTTCCGTTCTTCAAATGTTTGAAGATGTGTGTTACGATCATGTCTGCATGCTGGTTGGGATGTGCCTAGACAAGACACGACAGACCGATAGACTAAACAGTTTAGTTCTCAAACGGCTCCTAAACCCTTCATTATCTGTCTATCCTCAATCAGTGCTAAAGTAGTGTCGCTCATCTAGTGTTGCCGTTTGATGGTATCTGCGAGTGGTTCAGACTTTTTGACTGTTCCTTACCATAATTTTGGCTTGGCCCCAAAGTTGATCTGTGTTCTCCATATTCATTTCTGCATACAGTTCTGTTCGAGTATTGCTATAAACTTTGAGTTATTCTCTATTTAGATTCTTTTATTACTCTATCTTTCTGGCTGCTCTCAGTTTTAGCCGTACTTTGGAGATAAGAATTTGGTGGTCTGACCCGCAATCAGCGCAAGATATGCGCTATCGAGATCCAATTAGAATGAAGTCAATTTGGTTAAGATACTTGTCGTCAGGTATAAAGTCTTCTAGGGTGATTCTGGAACAGGCTGTTTGTCGGCCGCAAATTGCATCAGGCGTTCACCTCTTTTATCGCACTGACCTAGTCTCAATCTTAGTCGGTGGAAGTCAGCCCCAATCTTTAGCATTGAAGTGTGCTGCTAATTGGCCCTGTCTCAGCAAAATTAACTTCTGGGTCATTCTTGTGATGTTTAGAATGACCCAAAAGCACTGGTATTATGACAGGGTCAAGGAGTGATAGAAACAGACATGTACGTGATGATAAATTATAGAATAGAAGAAAAAAAACAAATACTTAAGACATAGGGATTATAAACACAAAACAACATCATGCAGGAAATAAAACACAAAAATAAATATTTACACAGACATTTATCTGTTAGATATAAACCAGCTAATATAGACATCCTAGAAAGATTTCAAAGCAAAGCACTACGGACAATGCTCTTTATCCCCCCAGTGCATTAGCAACAAGTATACATACTTAGACCTTAAAATAAACACAGTTCGGCAAGAAATAGCCCAGTACACTAAAAAGACAGACCAAGACAGGGTTGTTACCCATGCGAACGAACTGGCTAAGACCCTAAGTGGAGAGAAAGGTGTACAACATGCCCGTTTGAAACGACATGACATTTCAACTTTATTTAAAAGATCTTATAGCCAAAAAGAGTGTTAGCTGTAAAGAAATCTTACAACTAGATTTGGCTCTCTTAGATGTGTAAAATCCAGATCTAGGATCAGCCAAAGAAATGACTTATTGTGAATACACAGATCGCCATGAAGCAGAATAAACAGGAAAAAACAGATCTTGCTCATGGCGCTCTCCAGTTCGGCATAAAAACTCTCCAGGTCAGCCTCCGTTGCAGTGCTGGCGCCGCTTTGAGCTTGATGCTCAGTACTCGATTGCAGATTGGTTATGTGTGTTTCTTATGAGTTTTGGAAGAAGGACGGCAACTCTATTTCGGGTCATGTTGTCATTGCCAGAAAAGTTGATGGCGTGTGTCTCGGTGGGTAAATGACTATTCCATTCCAATGAGTTTCACTGAGCCCGCAGATGTCCAGTTCACATCTGGTTATTTATTTTTCCAAGATCTTTAGTCCCGGGCTGTAGTGAGCCAAGTACATTGCAAGTAGCTTTCCTCTGGACTTGTCGCAGCTTAATTAAGATACAAGTAGTATTTTATTCCATGCGTTACCTGATCTCTCACAACGTCATGGCCGGTATCCAATTTTCCACCGTTGCCCCGGACGCAGTACGGCGCCGGTTGCTAAGCGGATTTGCATAGCCATCTTAAGATCTTTGATTGTGATTTCATGATAATTTTCTTGGGATAAGTAATAGTGCAGTGATTTTCTTTTGCCTCCTGCACCAGGTAAATATTTAAGGAGTGATTTAGATTCTAAGGGTCACTGAAGCCTCTTCCAATTGGTTTCACGGCTGGGTGTATGGCTATGGTGTACTGCCATTGCTCGGTTGTCAGAGCCTCGTCTGTTATTCAGCAGCAACATGACGACGACTGGAAGGTTATTGCCGCAAGCTATTAGTACGAACCACCTGTGCGTGCAGGTGAAGTTGACAGTAGGGTAGGGTCAGATAAAGATGTTGTTACCGGACCGGTTACCTTACTCACGTCTTACTCACCCATGACATCGTATGCATGCATGATAATGCTATCTATCATATACGGGATTATAAGGGGATTAACAAATACCCTGTATAAGTATTGCGGTACACCTGTATATGCTGCTTCGGTGGATTTTAATTTCGGTGTATAAGTTCATTCATTTCGGTGACTAGTTATTTCATTTCGGTTAACGACCGTTTCATTTCGGTGAAATCACATTTTTAAACACGTATATCTCATAAGTCTGTAAAGATATTTTGATGGTGTTAAATATGTGCATTTAGAGTATAAAGAAATACAATAAACCACGGTTAGAATTTAAAAAAACTTTATAATAAAAAATCAACCGAAATGAAAGAAAAAACACCACTTGTTGAAATTGACCCATTAGACGTCATCAATCACAAGACCTAGACTGATATTCCTTTTTAAGAAATTGGGCTTATTTAGAATATATTAAATAAAACCGATACTTGAAACATTTTCCTGCAATCACGACAAAATCCTTCTTCACCATACAATATGATACACCTTCGAATATAGTAAAAGATAATAAGCAAGAGGTATTTATTTGTTATTTATAAATAAATATATCAAATATGTATACTCAACTTTTGTTTTGCATTAATTCCTCTTAGTGGAAACTGTGTTAGCCTATGTACAAACATAATACTTTTCATTCATTTGTATAACATTGAGCTGTATGTTTCCCTTATCCAATAAAAAAATAAATAAAAAAAAATAAAAATAAAATATCTTCAGATTTATCCACAAAACATTATCCGTGTAACAACCCTACCAATCGATAGATTAAAGCGAGCTGAAGTGCTGAAACAGTCATATACGGAGTAACAAAGATAGACACAGATAAATGTAACGACAACGCGCGGAATCCAGATAACGAGCTTTCCGTGTAACGAGTATCGTTACGGCGATATGGCGTGCTGCTTTTAGTTGGAACACTGTTTCTATTTGTTTTAAAAGTTATTATTGTATCCTTAAAACCCGAATTTAACTATTGTTGAGCATAGACAAAAAATGAGATTTCTTGGAAGCGGGCCTGTAACAAGGTGTATGCGGATTAGGATAATTGAGATACTCCTTTGACTATCTCTTTAGGATAGGATTGATTATTGCATAGCTTTATTTGTCGCTTTGCCAGAAGTTTGACGAAATTTTGCACATTTTTATTGATTTCTGGATCTTTTATTAAAAATGTACTGTTGTGTTAGATCATTAAAAAATCTATCCTATTTGCATAAAATATTATATCACTGTCGTTGAAAATTACAAAATGTAACGGTTTGGAAATTTATTTTTAAAAGTTTTTACGGTGTTATTCAGGATTTTTTACGAGTTAACAAGCCATTTTTTCTATATTCTGTTTGGTTATTGTGTATCTTTGTTTCTTTTTCAGTCTACAGTAATTTTTGTGAAGTAGAATTCTATATCAGTTCTTCACATTGGAAGCTCAAAAATCAATATTTTTATCAGATCTTGAATTGGCCTCGTCTTAAACAGTTGAATGACGAATGACTTGAAAAATTATTCTAACTGTATGCAATAGCGTCGGTGGTGTAATGGTCAGCATAGTTGCCTTCCAAGCAGTTGATCCGGGTTCGATTCCCGGCCGACGCACACGTTTTTTATTAAAATAATTTCTCGTTTTTTTAACTAAATACTTTGTTTAAAAATCTTAATAAAATAACATTCATTTTCAAATTCATAGCGTTATGAGTTATGTATGATTCATCAATCACTTGAATAAATAAATTCGAGGATGTATTTTGTTTAGTAAAAGCTTTGGACCTTCAATAAAATATTAAAAGCATAATAATACAAAATTAGATTTTGAATAGCGACTTAACGATCTTAAAGCAAATTATGAGGAGCTTGTTTACCACTTCTAGCGATGCTATAACAATTGGCATTAATACCATCATTGTTAAAAGAGGGTATTCATAATTTAATCAGAGTATTTATTGCGAAACATCAAAGTATTCTACTGTAACAGAATTTTCGTTTCAACATTGTAATTAGGAAGTAATTAGCGAATTTTAGAAAGATTCACCAAAATAAAAAAAATATATAAAAATAAAAATATTGACCGAGCGAGTGCGAAGCGAGTGCGAAGCGCGAGCGAAGAGTCTCTGCTTCAGCTTGGGCAATAATGCTTTCGTATGTCTGTCCAGCTGTCCCGCTGTCCGACTGTCCGTTTGTTTTCATCTACAGTACCCATAGCACGAACAGTGCCCTTAGCACGAACAGCTATCGAGAAAAAAAAGCGCGTAAAAACATTCGATAGAGTTATTTTGTATGCGAAATTTGTACAGCGTCATCTACTGCCGAAAACCAAAATGAAATTTTCCATAGATAATTACTCTATCGAGTACTTTTACGCGCGTTTTTTTTCGAAAGATGTTCGTGCTAGGGGAACTGGTCGCATTTCTCAACCGATTCTCGTGAAATTTTGAGAGCAGGTTCGATAATTATTTAAAAATTTTTAGTCAAGGCAGTTTTTTTGAAATTTTGAGAAAAAAACAGTCTTTTGAAAAATTTTCAATATTAGAAGAGCCATCTAGCTTCGAATAGATATAATAAAATAATACCTAACCTACAAACAGAATATAGTACTGCTTTTCATAAGCAGTGTCAACTACGTAGCGACATTAGATTAATTTTTAAACAACATACAATTTGATCGAGGTCTACTGCTCACTGAACCATTAGTATAGAAATGGGATGATTTATTAATTATCGGTATGACACAGAATATATAATAGTACAAGTGCCTTGTAAAGGGGATTTTTTCCTCTTTCTAATATTATTTTTTACTTCTAATTACAATAAATAAATATATATTATTAAAAAAAATTCTTCTTCACACAATAATACATAAGGGAACACTGTATAACAATGAAGTAGTTATTTAAAGAAAATAAGTATTAAAGTGAAAACTGGTGCCTGTAAAAAGCATAGCCTGTGACCCAGGATCACCAGAACCCCAGTAATTTTCTCGGATCTTCATTTTAAATAACAAAGACAAATGAGTTGAGCAATAAGTTAGAATAACAATAATTTGGTGTAGAACATAAAAAAATCTACAATAAGACCTTTCTTAACATTAAAGTTACTTTTTAAATTTTGAGATTTAAGCATTCACAATGCTATCTATTTTTATACAATACTAAATAATATACTAGAAAAAATAGGAGTCGCACCAGATCATGTTCTCGGACGGGAATCGAACCCGCGACCTTTGGATATCCGGTCCAATGCTCTGACCGCTGAGCTACCGAGTCACTAGTGGGAACGTCGAATTTCTCCTAGTATATCAACTCTTACGCTGCAAGCCAGCGCCATCTCACCAATGTAGAAGGAATTAACTTCGACATTCAACTGAACATCTTTCCAGATATTTTTAAACAGAGAGCATTGGACCGGATATCCAAAGGTCGCGGGTTCGATTCCCGTCCGAGAACATGATCTGGTGCGAGTCCTATTTTTTCTAGTATATTATTTAGTATTGTATTAAAGTTACTTACTATTTGAAAAATGAGTGTTCGAGACATGTAAATAGGCTGCATGTAAGGTGGCGAAAATCTCCGGAATACTATGGTTAATTAATATCCACAATACTGATAAAGATTGTCAGTTGTATAGTTACACAATGGTTATTCTCTGTCAAACTATTTAAGGTTGACATTAAAAAGAAAGGGACAAAAAACTGTGTAACTAAACATTTCCCCCCTTACTAATAAAGATTGTATAGCAGATGTATAAGTTACACAGTGGTGACTCTCAGTCAAACTATTTAAGTTTGACATTAAAAAGACAGGGACAAAACACTGTGTAACTTATACATCTGCTATACAATCTTTATTAGTAAGGGGGTGTGTATGTAAGATATAATAATAGGTATTTAATCTTTACAATATGACTACATGTATTTATTAGAAATATAGCTAACTTTTGCTTTATCAGTGTTCATTCACCTTTACACCCAATTGGATCGAATTCTTTGGAAACAACTCGGAAAAGAAGGAAAATTGTTGCGAAGTTATCTTCTCTCGCAATTTGTCTTAATTGACTTTGTAACTTCGATGTCAGTTCATTCAATCAGATATGGTTTACTTTCGAAATAATTCTTTTGATAATTTGTCATTTATTAAGCTTCGTTTTTAGGGTTCCGTAGTCAAGTCAACAAGGAACCCTTATAGTTTCGCCATGTTCGTTTCTCCTACTGTCCGCTTGCAGCTTAACTCAGAGGCCATAGAGGTACTTGTACCGTTTAGTACTCGTGTTTAATGTTGCTAAGCAAAAGATTTAAAAAAAGAAAATACTTAAGATGTCTGGCTCCAGACGTGCGTGACGTGTTATATAATGTAACCTTAGAATACTTACAATCTATACGATACAAAGAGCACTGTCACAAGTTAGACAAAAAATACTGTGACGAAAGAAAATATCCTTCATACGCTACCTAATCGTACCAATAAGAACGAAACAGTTTCAATTTCCCTACCTTTAGGGGATTTGTTACTATTTTATTGGATTTTAGTTACGATTAGGTAACGTACATGAAGGATATAAAAAAACTAAGCCATTTTAGCTCAGTATTTTTTGCCTCACTTTACATACAAGGACTCGGCTTCGGCTCGGCAAGGACTACTGCAACGAACTGTATTTTAATGAAGTTATTATTTGTAAATAAACTATAGAACCTTAGCTTCAATCTGTACATGTAAATTTTCGATACATTATGTACTTAGCGAGCAATAAATTTAATTAAAATGAGGGCGCCACTTGAGGTATATAGGAGCCTTAATATGCTACGAATGTAACGTGAAATGTTACGCAAATTCTGTGTGCGGACCAGCGCAAGAGTTACAAGAAATCGTAGTGCCGTCCACATACAAAACTCGCGTTACAGTCCACATTCCTTACATTAGTACACGTTACGCACCGCACGTGTAGACACGGCCTTACATCCCATACTTAGGTTAAGAACGGTCGTAAGTCATCAAGTACACTACCAAGCTTTGACCACAACCCTATCATTAAGTCCACAATCCATTACGTCAATCTCCATCAATGTTGGCTCAATACTTCCCCAGTGCCGCCGCAATGAGTCGAAACCACGCTAATAATAACATCCGCTCCGGCGGCTTATATTTCGTACGTATACGCAAGCAAATGCCTTATACACAGAGTAATAAAGATTTCAGAGATACTTACGAGTCGACGTTTTATGAGCCAGCTAACATCTATCGTTTTTGAGTACCTACACACAACGGCACGTCTGACTATACATGTTGACGTATAACCTGACGTGCTGTTGTCTGTACCTACATGCAATTATTAAATAGCACAACACGCACTTTACTCCTATAGTGAGGTTAGAAGGTACCCCTTTGTCTCGGCAATAAAAGCAGACAATTAACTACTAAAGAGACCGTAGCTAATGTCATATTTACTTTTCGCTATCGCTTCGCTTAGACAAATGTATGGATTTGACGTTTTAAAATTCGATTAAACCTAATGTCAATTCCATACATTTTTGGAAAGCGAAGCGATAAAGAAGATTTGCAACTGTTACTTTGGCTAAGGCCCCCAGTACCGCAATCGCAGTGGTGTAAGTTTGGTACGTCTCGTCTGCGACGTACCGGCAAGGGGCGCCCCCCGCCGATAATGAGTTCATTATAGTAATCGTAACCATATTTTTTTTTTGTTAGAGCAGAGCCTATATTAGACAACATCACAAGTATTGAAGCGCTCATGGCGGAGCTTGACAGACTGTTCGTACTCGATCACGTTTGCTAAGCAACGCTCGGTCCGGCCAGGTGTTGGATGGGTGACCGTTAAGTGGCATTACAACTGAGCGCTTCCGTGCTTCGGAGGGAACGTTAAACCGTCGGTCCCGGCTGTTGTCATCTGATAACAGTCGTTAAGCCAAGTTAGAGGCCGTCAGGCGGCTTGATAAACTCTCACCAGAGGTGGCCACTAATCCTCATACGATAAGAAGAAGAATCACAAGTATTGTTCTGATTCCAAAGTAAGTAAGCTAAAGCACTTGTGTTATGGAAATCAGAGACAACGGTGGTACTACAAACACCCAGACCTGAGCCAATTTAGAAAAGTTCGTTTTCTAAATTGGCCTAGCCGGGGATCGAACCCGGGACCTCAGAGATGGCGACACCTTGAAAACCGGTGTACGAGTCACTCGACCACGGACGTTGTCAAATCAATCTAACTACCAAGTCAAATCATAACTACCAATCACACGTAAAACAAACTAATCAATCACAGAGCATAGGCAAAGGTCATTTTTTTGTACAAAGTATTTAGGTATCTAAAAAATTTCCAGGCATAACATTTGACGCAGGTTAAATCGCGCGTTCGACGAAAAAAAAAAAACTCGTATCGCACGGCACTTGTTTATTGATTCGTTCGATAAACAAAACTATTACAAGGAAAACACAATTATTGCTACGAGCATTGTTTGACGGTAGACAATTGTGTCTAATGAACTGAAACTACGAACACATTTGTGCAAATAGTAGGCTAAATTAAAAAGTGATGAATTTTGATATCTTGTTCGAGACATAACATAACAGCGTCGGTGGTGTAATGGTCAGCATAGTTGCCTTCCAAGCAGTTGATCCGGGTTCGATTCCCGGCCGACGCACACTTTTGGTGTCTTTGGGAAGTTTTTAAGTGTAATGGAGACTAATCTAAGGCTTACTAACCGATTCTTCAGAAATTTTTTACACACTATTTTTACACGACTGCCCAAAAAAAGTGTAACGTGTTCAGGGTTCATGTATGTTTGTATGTGGGTATATGAGTTTCTTTATTCCACCATAACTTCTAAATGCCAAAAGGGATTTGGAGGTATAGGGTATCGTTAGAATCCTTACATCATCCAGACATTAGCTATAATTTTTTAGATAAAAATAACATGGCGACTTTACAATGCCACTTTCAAATGGGCATCGACTTTAATTATTACAATGTGGGCATCAAATGAAAGTCTTTGATAAGCACATTCCAAAACTATAATATATAATTGGTCACTAAAATGTGTGAAATAAAAAGAAATAAAAAACCGGGGGACCGGTTTTGTAGAACAATTTTTGATCAAAGAGGTCCCCAGACTGCAATGACACTTCTTATTTAACATTTTAGTTCGTTTTTGGCAGGGCAGTCGTGTTTTTTTTTTTTCATCACTGTTATTTTCAGCAAATATACCCTCTGTTTTCAGAGTTACTCTGTATGTACCCCATTTAAGATGTAAACACATAAGTATAGTAGGCACCCTCCCGGGGTGGCTCAGTCGGAGCGGCAGATCGCCGCGAACGGTCGCGTGGTGGCGTTGCCAACGATTTATTTTTAAACAGTAACATTAAAACCTCCTTAGTCAATATTTATTTCTTTTTATTTTTCTTTTTCTTTTATCAACCGCAAACTTCGTCCCGGAATAACAATCACGATCGCGTGTTCTCTTTTCTTTTCTTTTTTTAATTAAGTTTATTAGCGATGTTTCGTTCCGAATTTAGTTATGTAAATTTTCGTGTTTTCAGCTATGAATAGATAAAATGTGAAGTTATGTCAATTTGGATGCCTTTTTGTGGATTATGAAAAAATATGATCAATTCGATTCAAGTAAGTTTCCCTATTGATTGTGTAACAGCTAGCGTTCCTAGTTTATGTAAAATGTTTTGTAGAATGACTTTTTTTAAAATAAGATTATGTTTAAATATTGAACTTTAATAACGTCAGTATGCAAATAGATAAGGTGCATACCTATTATTAAAATATATAAAAGTTGGTTACTAAAAACTCTAATTACTTCAATTTTAATCTATTTAGAAGAAATAAAATGAATCATTTTTATCAAGCTCTCATTAATCTTTTTGAGATAACTGCAGTGAGCGTCCGAGAAGATTTAACTTCGCCACAAAATCTAACAAAAGACTTTACTTACTTATATCAGTTCCTTTTGTCAGTTAATGGCCCTAGTTTTAAACTCTCATTATTTTGGAATTGCATTTAACACCCTCATCAAATACTTGAAGCCAAATTGAGGAAGTTTTCGATGCCGTAAAATTGTGAAGAGAAAAAGTAAAAACTTAAAAATATAAATACCTACATTTTAGGTAAAAAAATGGTTACACTAAAAACATAAATATTTGTCTCATATAGAAACAAAAGCTTAAAAATAAGCTTTTAATCTACTTCATCTGTGACTGGTTTGAGTTTTCTGTCTCAATGATTTGCATACATAAATCAAGTTACATAAAATATTACTAGGTAATCACTAATCATTCATTGATAACACATTTATAACGTAATAAAAACTGCTTCAGTATAAAAGTAATAGGCATATAAAATGGCCACATCTTTTTTGATGTGTTATCGCAAAAAAAGTTTTCCTATTGAAATATCCTGTAGCATCATGCTACGGAGAACTGCACCGTAGCAATATATCTACGGGCATACTGAGTACGCAACGCAATTTGCTACGACGTGAGAGTTTTGTCGAGTCACGATGCCCCCATGCTACGACACTGTCGTCAGCTCCGTAGTTTCATGTAGTGGCAATATTGCAGGGCGTAGAGTGCGTTTCATGAAAAAGTTCCTTTGCTTTGACGACCTCCGTGGTCGAGTGGTTTGTACGCCGGTTTTCAAGGTGTCACCATCTCTGAGGTCCCAGGTTCGATCCCCGGCTGGGTCAATTTAGAAAACTAACTTTTCTATATTGGCTCAGGTCTGGGTGTGTGTGTTTACCACCGTTGTCTCTGACTTCTATAGCACAAGTGCTTTAGCTACTTACTTTGGGATCAGAGCAAGGTTTGTGGTGTTGTCTAAACTTTATTTTATTTATTTTAATTTCTTTATCTTTTGCTGTATTGTTGTTTTCCGAAAATCTACTTAATTTGCACCTTTTTATAACTTAATAAGATTACAATGAGTGTACTGCCAATATAACGGTGAAGGAACTATTTGATGAAACACACTCTAGTACACAGACTAAGCCAGGGGATGGGGAAATAGATTTAGGCCTGTATTTATAAACTGCTCTAAACGTTGAGAGCTATCTTGAGATCATACCTGAGAGGCTGTTTCTATAAGAAGAGCATCTCAAGTATTATCTTAAGATAGCTCTCAACATTGAGAGCGGTGTATAAATACGGGGCTTAGAGATGGGCTATATTCAATGATTACAACATTGCGCGGGCCAAATTCTAAGTCGATAACAAAATTAATAAAGTTGTTTTCACGTGCTGGGTCGGTGTGACCTATGAAATGTTGACTGTTCATTAATTAAAACCTTGAAATTTGGACCCAAGTTACTTGAAGTAACTTGTAAAACGCATTCGAGATTGGTCATCATATTTCCTGATTTTTTTACGAAAGATTCATTGGCGTCGCCCGACGCGGCGCAAATAATGCGCCTGCGTCCTGCGCTTTTGTTTTTAGCGCGTATTATCATGTTTTGTTCTATATAAAGGACAGTATGCTCAAAACTTGCGAACCCTCATGGGCACACAAACCTTAGTGGTTTTGCTAATGAGTAATGACGTATAATACAAGGTGTTACAAAAATACCCCTAATGCCGAATAATGATATATAGGGACCATCAAACTGATCAACTTTTACTATGGGACCAACTCTGAAATCGCGAAAAATAAATCAGCTGTTTAATACAAAAAATAAAATCGAAAATATCAAAATGTATGAAACAGCTGATTTTTTTTTCGCGATTTCAGAGTTGGTCCCATAGTAAAAGTTGTTCAGTTTGAAGGTCCCTATATACCATATTCGGCATTAGGGGTATTTTTGTAACACCTTGTATAATTGTATCTATGTATGGTCTTGAACAAGAAAGAAAATAATTTTATTCATCACACAATTAAACATAACATGCTTTTTAAAACTAACTTAATATAGGTACATGTGCTAAAATGGCTCCCACTCAGCATTATGCCACGGCACCCTAGAGGAGCTCCATGACACTGATTTTCAGTGGTCACCATTCCGGAGAAGGCGGCATAAATATGAAATTAAAATTAAAACCGGTTTCCCTTGAATTATAGAAAAAGAAATAATACTTTTATTTAATACTTTTATTCCTATACTAAAACAATAGGGGTACTTATCTCTAGGCAACAATAAATAAATATGAATATTCTTAATCTAGACGACCTCCGTGGTCGAGTGGTTTGTACACCGGTTTTCAAGGTGTCGCCATCTCTGAGGTCCCGGGTTCGATCCCCGGTTGGGTCAATTTAGAAAACGAACTTTTCAATATTGGCTCAGGTCTGGGTGTTTGTGATACCACCGTTGTCTCTGATTTCCATAACACAGGTGCTTTAGCTACTTACTTTGGAATCGGAGCAATGTATGTGATGTTGTCAAATATTTATTTATTTATATTGTTATTCGCGGGCCGATGTACAGATGACTGGTTATAGTCGTGGGCTGGATTGAATCTTGTCGCGGGCCGCCATTTCTCCATACCTGGATTAATCTATACCTACTACGGTTTTAGCTACGGCGTTTTGCTGTGCTACGATCTATATTATACTAAATGACAATGACAATCTATATTATACTAAATGGCAATACTAAATGACAACGACATAACCTAACCTAACCTTCCTTAGATTTTAAAATACGTCAATACATTATTTTCCATTATAACCCGAATCCATACTAAATAAATGAAAATATTTGACAACATCACATACATTGCACTCAGATTCCAAAGTAAGTAGCTAAAGCACTTGTGTTACGGAAATCACAACGGTGGAATCACAAACACCCAGACCTGAGCCAATATAGAAAAGTTGGTTTTCTAAATAGACCTAACCGAGGATCTAACCCGGGACCTGAGAGATGGCAACACCTTGAAACCGGTATTGCCATCTCTGTACAAAGCCACTCGACCACGGAGGTCGTTAAATATGGGTTGGTATGTTTACGAATGATTTTAAAAGAACTTAACAAAATGTTATAAACATTTTTAATGAAAAATTATTAAAGCATTTTTCATGACAAGATAGAAAAATACCATTTGACTCGGAAGGAATAACATCCGTCCCGATTTTGGGGAATAAAAGAGGGTAATATAAAGAGTCGGTTTTGCCTTTCAATTTTTCCCTTTGGTTCAGTATCAAGCGAGCTGAGACAATTTATGAATTTTTCTCTTTTAACTTTTTTGGTTGAGATTTTCTTTAGGAAAAGTAAGCTATGTTTTTATTGAAAGACAGAAACAACGAAGCGTTATTACGAGTCAATGTTTGTACCTAATTTAGCTTCGTAGTCGAATGGGTTTATTTAGAAAACCAACTTTTCTCTATTGTTTAAAGTCTAGGTGTGTGTGTTCGATGAAACGTATTCCTCAAGTGGAATCGTGTAAACCATATTTCAAAACTTTCAGTATACTAACCGTCCCGTCTTTATATGTTTTTACCTTATTAACTTTTTTAGTTAAAAATTTGCACAATTTTGAGTCAAGTGATGATAGAACACGGAGAGAACTCACACGCAGAAAAAACTTGCAAATTGCTGTAGTACCGAAATTAAATATTGTCAGTCACTGCGTAAGATACCAAGCAATCAAGTTATATAATGCCTTGCCAGTGGAGTTAAAAACTATTTATAATTTAAACAAATTTAGAGATAAGCTGAAGTCTTTCTTACTGAAAAAATGTTACTATTCCACTGATGAGTATTTAAATGATAGAAATAAGTGAATTTGATTTTGTTACTTTTGTGATTACTTTAAATTGATTTATTAATTAACATTAATTTTATTTTATTAATAATTTCCAATACAATATATATTGTTTGTGAATAAATTACTTACTTACTTACTTACTTACTTGTCTCTGATTTTCATATCACAAGTGCTTTAGCTACTTACTTTGAAATCGGAGCAATGTATGTGATGGTGTCAAATATACAATGTCTTGTACTAGTGATAATGTATAGGCTTAAAACATACCTAATTTTATCGACAAAAACACTCTCATATTGAGGTGCATACCCTCTCCTTTTGGAATGACCGCCATTTTAAAATTTACTTTTTATTTTAGATTGTCCTCCGAAAGAGTACTATTAGTTTCTCCGGATTTAGAAGTCTTATATATATAAAAAATACTATTCGAAAGGTAATAATACCACATATTAAGTTAAATAAACTTTGTGTAAACTTTCAACTTTAATATGTCATAAAAAAATTACTAAAGTCAATTTTAATTCGAAATAAGTGTGCTTTTTTAGATGTAAGAGTCATATTCGAACAATAATAATTTTCAAAATATGCAACGCAGATAAATTATTTTGATGTAATTATTAAATCTAGATTTTTCGCATTCACAATACTATTTTATATTAAGATAAATAATATTAGAAAAAATAGACTCACCCGTAGCACCTCAGACGGGACTACGGTGCTACGGGTGAGTCGATTTTTTCTAGATTTTTTTTAATAATATTTATCTTAATATTTTGATGTAGTTTTGTATATTAGTATTCCTGTGTGTCAGAACAATAATAAAAACCGAGCAAGTGCGAGTCGGACGATAACACAGAAATAAATATAAACAACGAAGTTTTTGTTTACTCTGTGTTATAAAGCTGTTTTCTCTGCCTAGGAACAACCGTCCGACATATTAAAAATTGTCAACTCAGTATCTTTCATTTATAATCTGTACCATAACATAGGCAGCATGGCTGACTGCCAAGATGGCTGACCTCGTTAATATTGCTGGAATAAACCGAGGTTTTATTATGAAACCCCTATAGCTGTGTGCTCAGTTGGCATTTTAGAAAAAAAAAACCGGACAAATGCGAGTCGGGCTCGCCCACCGAGTGTTCCGTACCTATCTACATTATAAATAGTTCAGAAATCGAGTCTCGCAGTTTTTTTCGCTTCTCCCAAAATTCAGTTCCCAAAACTTATAATTTTGTGTTTTATAAGTGATATTGTTGTGATAGTGGTTATACTAAATACACAGTTCATACCTAAATTAGTTAGGTAGAAAACCTTATTACTTAAAATTACTTAAAATTCTATTTTGTGAAATTATTTATTTATTTATTCTGTACTTATGAGAGACACAATAATTTTGGTACAAAGCTACGCCATCTATCATTTGTGTCGAACTAATTTAAAAATAATTTAAGTAAGCAAGGGTTGTGCTTTTTTACGAGTTATCTGTTATTTAGGTTAGTCTAGATGGCGCTGCGCGGTGTTCTCATCGCGCGGGTTATACTTACTGTACAACGTGTTACAAAAGTACCCCTAATGCCGAATATGGTAGATAGAGACCATCAAACTGAACAACTTTTACTATGGGATCAACTCTGGAATCGCGAAAAAAAATCAGCTGTTTCATACATTTGGATATTTTCGTAATTAATTTTTGTATGAAACAGCTGATTCCTTTTCGCGATTTCAAAGTTGGTCCCATAGTAAAAGTTGTTCAGTTTGATGGTCCTTATCTACCATATTCGGCATTAGGAGTACTTTTGTAACATGTTGTATTTAAAAACAAAAAGTGTGCGTCGGCCGGGAATCGAACCCGGATCAACTGCTTGGAAGGCAACTATGCTGACCATTACACCACCGACGCCAGTATAACAGTTATATGTAATAATAAAATAACACATGTGTTTAAATTCAAACAAGTATTAGTAAACTGGAAAGTCTATTGAATAGTAGTTAATTTTTTTTATAAAATTGAATGTAAATGATAATTTGGTGATTGATGATAACAGCGTCGGTGGTGTAATGGTCAGCATAGTTGCCTTCCAAGCAGTTGATCCGGGTTCGATTCCCGGCCGACGCACACTTTTAAGTTACCATTTGTCTAATTAGCATCAAATCAAAGTATTAAGCAGATTTATATTAAATTGCTAACAGCGTGTTTCAGGTAGCACTATCTTCTGGCGTAAATTAAAATGAAACGGGGCTTCCTAAGGAAACTATCTATTGACATCAGCTATTTGTTTAATGTCCCCACTGCTGGGGCACAGGTATGCCTTATGGGTGCACGGAGCATGGAGGAGTTCAAGATAATAAATTTTTGGTCACCCATTCACCGACCCTTGTGAAAGTTGCTTAACCTTCGCAATTGCAGGGCCAGGCGCTAAATCACTGCGTCACCAAAATTATCTGTACAATAAGTTAATTTAAATTTAACTGGGACTTGTGACACCGGCTAGTCTAGCAGCAGCTCTATTGGCTGCCTTTGCAATATATTTTAACGAAATACGGAAACTAAATAGAGTCGGTTTACGGAATAGTAGGTAAGTACAAACACACAACACAAAGTAAGTTAAAAAAATAACCAAAGCTCAATAAAAAATATACGACAGCACGTCAGGTTATACAGTTAAACTGCAAAAACAGCTTTTATTACGTAAAGCATAAAGGCGGTCTCAAGGTCAACATGTATAGTCTGAGGTGCCGTCGTGTGTACGTTCATCATACAACCATTACCGAAATACGAAAAACAATAGCTGTTCAGAAACGTTTTTTCCCATAAGACTTTCCTCAAACCTTTTATATATCCTATTGCCTCGTAATAAGCGTCATATTCCGATTTTAAGTGTTTCCCATATTTACATTATACTCTTGGAGAATGCGAGCAAAAAGCTTCTTAAAAGCGTCGGTTTTTTTTTCCACGCACCGACCGACCGACCATAATTATGTTACGATGTTGAAAATGTAGGTCTCCACCGAGAAAGGAGAACCGCAAATTTTTCGCGACAGACCCCCCTTTATATTCTCCCAGACTGACTAGTGATGTGCTTTGGTGGGAAAATATCCGAAAATCAAGGAATATATACTAGGTGTTTCAAAAGTACTCCTAATGCCGAATATGGTATATAGGAACCATCAAACTGAACAACTTTTACTATGGGACCAACTCTGAAATCGCGAAAAAAAAATCAGCTGTTTCATACATTTTGATATTTTCGATTTTAATTTTTGTATGAAACAGCTGATTTTTTTTCGCTTTTTCAAAGTTGGTCCCATAGTAAAAGTTGTTCAGTTTGATGGTCTCTATCTACCATATTCGGCATTAGGGGTACTTTTGTAACACCTTGTATACCAACATGTAAAATCAGACACGTGCTGTAGCCTGTGGGAGACAATATAAATTACCTGTTCATTGTGCTATATGTTTACTATGTGCACAACTGGTATTCGTGAACGGAGCATGCATATACCGACACGGGCCACACTATTGTGTGGATCATGTCTGCTTCGTAATTGAGAAATTGCGTAGTGCAAAGTAAATATGAAAGCTTGAAATTCCAACTAATATTAACCGTTCACTCAATGCAACAATATTAGTGTCGAACTTAGAAGGAATAATATCACTCTTTAAAGGCACGAGGCTGAATGCACTTGATTCAGAATTTATACACTGAGGACTTACATTAAAACCTCTGCCAGCAAATGGATAAATAAAATATTGAAAAATAAGCCACAAAACAAAATTCATATTCTGCTCTTATTATAATAGCAATGGCACTTTTGCTACTTGAAGAAAAGTATTTTCAGCCAGCCTCGAGATAACAAAAAACAAAAAATCGTATACATCGGATATACCCCCCATCCCTACCACTGTGACCTCGAGCCTCACCCCTCTTTCATTACTGGCCGTGGCTTCGTCTGAGCCCAAAGATAACTGTAGCTTTTCACTGAGTATTAGAATTATGCTGGTCGTTGTATCTATGATAGATTAGCCTTCTAACTTTCTTGTAGTTAGTCTGTGAGCTAATACGTCATCTTAAGCTTTAATGATAGGATAAAGTGAATTGTACTTAATTAAAAAAATACTAGTTATTGATAAGAAAAGTTTCAAATTATTTCCAACATCATATTTTCATTTACAGGAGAAAATAAATTTTATTATTATTTTTAAGTGTTAGGAAAAAACAAAAATTATGTCCGTTTCAGAAAATTGAAAAATAGGTAAGTTAGTTTACTGTAGGAAAAATTGTGGTTTTACAAACTGTTAATGCGTAGAATCTCGTTGAAATTCGTTATGCTACTTTCATAGTATTGGTATTTGGTTGTCAGATATGTAGGTACATACCTATTTATTGTAATGTTTTTTCTCATATTTCAGCTGTATTTACAGTACGCAAGTTGTTGTACGCAAATTTAATTTAATTTTTCTGTCATCACACTTTGCAACATCTCGCCAACGCCATAAAAAGCACCTGCGTTCGTAAACGCCCATAAAAAAACAACGACCTTACACCATTAACCACAAATACGAAGCTCATTTGATATTCTTATCTTTGCAATAGGTACCATTATCGTAACAATGTTGAGAACCGGATGAAAATCCAGTTTCGAAACCGGTTTAAACTGGTTGGAACTTGTTAAATCTGGTAGAAACGGGATCGGGTAACCATATTATTTTTTGTATCCGTACAAATGGCTTGACTCCTATAAAAAAGAAAAGGAATTTAGAGCCACTTTCACAGGCTATGGATATTATTATTATATTTCGAATGTAAATTCATAAAAATGTCTTTAATTTTTTAATTAAATTAGAATGTAGGTGCATCCTGTGAAACAGCACTCTATCACAAGTTTTTAGCAATTAAATAAGGATATTAAAAACATTATTTAAATAAATTTAAATAAAAAATACCGAATAGGTTGACTACCTATATAGGTAAAATAGTAGGTAGGAAATCCGGACCAAATTCAGAAGCTCAAAACGCCGGGCATGTCCGAACAGATTTGGATACATGGTAACACTTAACTGCGCGGAGTGAAATGAAATAACTAATTTTCATTTTATTTCTTTAAAACACATTAAATTCGGATGGATACCTAAAACTCGGTAATGTCTGGAAAAATTCGGTCGTATGGTAACACTTAACCGGGTAACAAGTACCGGTTTAATTAGAAATAGGGGTGATCAAATCCGGTTATGTTGGATTCTTGAAACTGCTATGAGGATTTCGTTGTCTGTTAAAATAAGTTAAATTAAAAGAGTTCGATTGTCTTTTTTGACAGTTTATTTTTTTACGAATTTATTATTTAGGCATGTGGCATTTAGTAGAATAGCACCAAGAACCTTAAATAGCACCAACTGCTCAGGTAGTAGAGGGAAATAGGGAACATGTAACACCCCTGTGACCAGTATTTTTTTTATTCAGGCAACTATAGGCACATTCAATACATACCTTACAGACTAACATATAATTAAATTACATTTTATAAACTTTTTTAACCAAACAATTTTTTGAGGAGCTCGAGAGCCAACAGAGCTGCTGCTAGACTAGCCAGTATCACAAGTGCCAGTTAAATTCAAATTAACTTATTGTACAGATAATTTTGGTGACGCAGTGGTTTAGCGCCTGGTCCTGCGGTTGCGGAGGTTAAGCAACTTTCGCAAGGGTCGATCATGGGATGGGTGACCAATTTTTTTATTTTGAGCTCCTCCGTGCTTTGCACGTTAAGCTGTTGGTTGCGGCTGCACTTGCAGTCGTTAACACCCACCAATCCGAATTGGGCCCGCGTTGTGGGTTATGGCCCATCCTCCTCCACCCATAAGGTAGGCCTGTGCCCCTATATTAATAAATAAAATATTTTTTATTAACCTCCACATAACATTCATATGGCCATTGGATTCTAGCCTCTATGTCAAAGACCATAACAACTTTAATAAGGCTTCATTAATCAGATCCGGATCAGCATAATTCGCCGGATTATCCGGCCCCGTCAAACGGCTCGATGTTAAATTGGATTTTTTATAGCTAATTGATTATTGAAGGATAGCACGTATAATCGTCGACATAAATATTAAGTAATATAAATTGAAATCCTACTTTTTTATTCACAACGGGTTAGCGCTTGGCCCTCACCTCACCTGATGTTAAGTGACGATAAGGCCGAAGGTGGAAGCGCACTACACCCGGAATCCTCACCACTGAGGAACTGGCTATCTTACCTCTGACTGCCGGAACACAACAATTTTTAAATTACTGTTATGGCGCCAGACTTAGGTAAGATGGTGGTAGCTAGCCAGGCGGACTTGAAGTACTCGTAAGCCCTACCACCAACCAAACCGAGAAAAATGTACCCCGCTACTAGTAATCGAACCCAGGACCCCTGTGTCTTACACGGGTGGGCGAACCACTAGACCACAGAGGCGGTTAAACAACTACCTACATCATTGTTTCTATAAATTGGGATTGTTCTATGTTTTATGTTACCTTAAATATTTGATCATGTTTCCATCTTTTCAGTTGACTTGTCTTATGAAGCAGGCGGGATGTTTGTTTTAAAAATATTTATTTTATTTATGTCTTTTTATTTATTATATATATCGCATGATATACCTTTTTGAAATCCTTATAATAATTCCTTTAATTTGATACCTACATTGCAGTATTTGAAAAAACATTTTTTTTATAAAGTTGTTTTTCAGCCTCTGTTTTAAGAAAGTATTTTCTCAGAATTCGTTCTCTGGAGATGTGTTACAGAAGATCGTCAGCAAACAATCTTTTTGGAGTGGTGTATTCTATCGACTAAGTAGGTTTTCTTCGTAGAAATCGGGCCAAGGTTAACGACATACGGCCCTCTAGAGAAAGACACATTTGTAAAAGTTATAATTCCGTGACTGAAAACATTAACGACTTTAAATCGCTGCGGTTAAGGTTGTCTGCTGGAAACCATCCTAAAAATAAAATAATAAACAATCACATAATAGTAAGTATCTTTCGTTCGAAAAGTTTTTTAAATATTGCGACCTCCGTGGTCGATTGGCTTTGTACACCGGTTTTCAAAGTGTCGCCTCTGACGTCCCGGGTTCGATCCCCGGTTGGGTCAATTTAGAAAACCAACTTTTCTATATTGGCTCAGATCTGGATGTTTGTGATACCACCGTTGTCTCTGATTTCCATAACACAAGTGCTTTAGCTACTTACTTTGGAATCGGAGCAATGTATGTGATGTTGTCAAATATTTATTTATTATCATTTATTTATTTTTTCATTGCATTTTATTTATATTATAATTTTTCTATTTTAATTATGAATCTATCTTACATACTATAATATATTATACACTTATCATAATTAATGCATATTTCATCTAATGAAATAAAATAGGTACAGTCCTGATTGGCCAAATCTGGGCTTACTGCTCATTGCAGCGAATGCAGTGATTTGGGCCGGAGTCGGCTAAAGCTTATACTTGTTGGATTACTTTGGGCTTATAAAGTCTTAGTGCTTAAGACGTTTTGCCTTAAGAGCGTAGAATTTGAACATTTGACTAAACTTTATGAAGTTACTGAAAAAAAAATGGTTTGGTACTTGTAGAGAAAAGTGTGCGCGTGATTTTATCATCTATTACTTAGTACCTACTTTTACCTACCTATAGTATTATAAAAACTTAGTAGGTACAGTTATATAGATGTTTGTTTCGTATTGATCGTATCAATTGATTGTAATCGCAATAGAGTTGTAATTAAAATTAGCTTCGCATCTTTCGACAACTGTTTATCAGCTGCGCAAACGTCAAATATGTAACATCTTTATCAACTAAAATATATGGAATTGTTTTAGTATTTAAAGTCTTTGAGTAAGTGCGTCGGTGGTGTAATGGTCAGCATAGTTGCCTTCCAAGCAGTTGATCCGGGTTCGATTCCCGGCCGACGCACACTTTTTGTTGACATTTTTAACAAACAACATTGTTTAAAATTTAAGGCGACATTATTATGCAACACTAGCGCCACTCCCGCAAAAAAATAATTACCTTGTATATACACAATTATTTAAATATTCAAGCTGAAATCAATCCCCTCGCAAAAAAATGGCCGTCGTTTTGTTATTCGTCGAGAAAAACCACAGTAAATTATCTGTCATTAAGTTTGTGTGTTTATAAATAACTACTGATACCATAAGCTTGAATTTTTTATAAATTGTGTATTTACAAGGTAACTATTTTGCTGCGGGAGTGGCGCTAGTGTTGCACATAAAGTCGCCTTAATTTGAGCTACCTTAGGCCCGCTTGAAATTGCATTTCCCATGGCTCGACCGGTTCCGAGCTCTGCAGCTTTCATCACACATACCAACACTAATAAATAAATAAATAAATATTTGACAACATCACATACATTGCTCCGATTCCAATGTAAGTAGCTAAAGCACTTGTGTTATGGAAATCAGAGACAACGGTAGTATCACAAACACCCAGACCTGAGTAAATATAGAAAAGTTGGTTTTCTAAATTGACCCAACTGGGGATCGAACCCGGGACCTCAGAGATGGCGACACCTTGAAAACCGGTGTACAAAGCCACTCGACCACGGAGGTCGTCAAATTAATAACTAATGTGTGGTTTATCTCTAAAGCACCTATTTAAAATTTCAACGCTACATTGTGTGCGTGTGTTCTATTCTTTATAACTGACTAGCGGCCGCGCGCGAAAAGTTTTTTTGCTATCCCTCCGGAACAATTGTTTTTTTCGGGATGAAAGGTACCCTATATCCTTCTTTGTACCCCTGACAACGTGTATGCAAAATTTCATGATGATCGATTCAGTAGTTAAGCCGTGAAGGCGTAGCAAACAAACAAACTTTCTTTCGCATTTATATATAGATATTAGTAAAGATAAGGAGTGACTTCTCATCAGCCCTCAAACGTCGATTCTCAGCCCAACTATTTATCTCTGTCCCTGAGATCCTTAATAATGTGTTCTATGTTATTTATTAGCTATTCTTAACTTTCAACAAGGAATTTTTAAGTCTGCTTCAGTTGTTAACTAGTACAGCAAAATCCCGGTTATTTCATAAATTATCAAAAACCATCTCAACCACCTGAATTATGTAGCGGTCAGTTTTTGTTCGCATCAATCCTTGTCGGCCACAGTAAGGCATTTGATTAAACGGCTAATTTTAAGGTGCGTCCACACTGAAGTATTTTTTGTGAAACAAAACAACATTCAAATAAACAGACACAATATTATTTTAAATTATTATTATCGTGTCTGTTTCGTATATCTCCAATAGTAATGCTGTGGCTCTGTGAGCTGAAGACCTCGTTTTAACATATCTCCGCCATTTTGATTATTTTAATTTCTGGGTCTTGGTGTTACTATGTATAATAAGTAGGCCGGTATATATTAAAAGCACCTATATTACAAGCTAAATGGCGGTATGTGTAATTGTCCAAGCATTTATTTTATTATTTTGAAAATTTTCGAAAGTCTGGCTCTAAACATCATATACAACATGTTACAAAAATACCCCTAATGCCAAATATGGTATATAGGGACCATCAAACTGATCAACTTTTATTATGGGACTAACATTGAAAAAACAAAAATTAAAATCGAAAATATTAAAATGTATGAAACAGCTGATTTCTTTTCGCGATTTCAGAGTTGGTCCCTTAGTAAAAGTTGTTCAGTAAGCTACATATATTTCTCTTTTCACAATTCAATAAAATTATTAATGTATGAAAATGAAGAATCTTTGAACTTTGATAACTTGGCTCAGAGTAATGCTACAACTTTTGTGCCTTATTATTCCTCCAAATGGCTAGTTCTAGCAAAACGTACCATTTTTTTTTCTTTGGTCAGCTCTTTTAGAAAAGGCCCAGAATGAACGATCTCCTTTAACATTTCATTAATACGTATTATATCAATTTGTATTGAATCGTATGCGATATTTTTATCAAACCTATTAATGCAGTTCCATTTCTTTTTAATAACAAAATGAAGTCTTCTTTCAGTATTTCTTACCTTCAATATTCAAAATACTTTCACCGTGTGGAAAAGTTTTGGGACACCCTGTATATTGCATTCTTTAAGTATTTCTCTCTTTAAGGTTCTTTTATCATAAGACATAATAATACTTATGTCAATAAGCTATAAATCATACAGAAACCAATAATGGCGTTCCCAGACCATAAATTTGTGGAGCAGGATATTTCCGCCATCTTGATGTAGCACAGAAGCGACATCTATATTAGATCATTTAAATACTTTTTTCATTTTAATGATTATTATTCAAGACTGGTGATTTGGATATTTTAATGATCACAAAACTATCTAAGAACCAGATTCATAATTTAATGTTATTTATATTTAAACATGAGCTCGATCGTGCGCAGTGTGTTAGCGCACTCAGGGCGAGTGCGCTAACACACTATTGCAGCAGTTAAGCAACTTTCACAAGTATCGGTCTTGGGATGGGTGACCAATATTATCTCGATATGCGAGAGTGCTTCGAAAGGCACGTTAAGCTGTTGATCCCGGCTGCATTTTCAGTCAGAACCTAACTAGATGTCAAGAGCTAGATATGGCGCTGTGTGAAATTGTCCAAAAAACCTATTAATCCGCATTGAGCTGGCCCATCTGCCTTATCCACTTAACAGGTTCATTTCATATAAATTCTATTCCATCAGAAGATAATGTGCCATTAATTGCCCTGAGTGATGCAGTGGTCAACATGCCGGTCTACCACACAAGAGGTCTCGGGTTCGAATCCCGGCTGCGCAGAAATTTAAATGATGAATTTTGATTTCTATGACGGATCTAGGTGTTACTATGTATAATAAGTGTATATTAAAAAAAAATATAAGTAGTATATCAGTTGTCTGGCACCCATATTCCACAAGCTTTGCTTAGTTTAGGGCTAGATGGCGCTGTGTGAAATCATCCAAATATTTTTTATTAGTATTATTATTTATTAATATCCGAAATCTGTGAAACTGGCGCCAACCTTTTTACCAAAATCCCTTTCTTATTAAAAATCTCTTGTGACTGCTCATTTAACAATACCAGCCGTGGAACTTTCTAGAATATTCCAGATTATTTCAGTGAATACTACCGCCGATAGTTCGTAACTTTCCTTTTTTCCATTTGTTCGCCTCTCGGGAATTTTCGTATAATTTCAGTTACATTCTGGTAACTAATGATTTGCAAGTTTCAACCTTCTAGCCTCGTGGAAAAGTCGCAGGCTTAATATGGAGCTAGTACAATTTGAGTTTGAGTCAATAACAAATTATTTACTCATCATAATACTATTTGCCTACCGTTGCTACATCTTTCATCTTTACCATATACTAATATACTAATTCAAGTAAAACAATCTGCTTGAACTTGCTCCAAAGCAAGATCACTTAAAAAAAGAAAAAATAATGCTCTACCAGTCAATTCCAACCTACATTAAATAAATAATAAATAAATATTTGACAACATCACATACATTGCTCCGATTCCAAAGTAAGTAGCTAAAGCACTTGTGTTATGGAAATCAGAGACAACGGTGGTATCACAAACACCCAGACCTGAGACAATATAGAAAAGTTCGTTTTCTAAATTGACCCAACCGGGGATCGAACCCGGGACCTCAGAGCGACAACTTGAAAACCGGTGTACAAAGCCACTCGACCACGGAGGTCGTCGAACATTAGATGTAACAAATTCATATTTATTTGACAAATTTCGCGACAGAACGGCTGAAAAGGATTTACCTTTGCCTCTAATTCCGAACATCCATTAAAAGCATTGTGCCCAGAAACATTATTATTGCGAACGGACGGGGACACCTTTGTGAAGCGAAACTGGGAAAAATTATGCTTAAGAATGGAACAAAATTCGCTAAATTGCCTCAGGATGATTTTATGGTGCCGGTTTGCATTTTGAGTCGAGAGATGGCGTTGTTTTTTCAAAGGTTTGAGTGCATGTTACTACTTTTTGTTCTTTTTTAATAATGAAATGAAATGAATGAAATGAAATGAAATTAAATGAAATGAAATAAAATTAAATGAAATATTCTTCATTCAAAAAAACTTAGATATTAAGTGCTTTTGAATGGTCTATATTTTCCTAAAATTTGTCATTAATCTGAATTTCTAGCTGTATTTAATTAAACGAATGTTGTATTAGACGGTCATATCAATGTATCTAAATATCCTAATTTGACAAAAGGAAAAATGTAAAACAGAATTTCAAAAGGCCTGAACAAGCAGACCTCCATTAGTTCCTTTGTTTTAAGTGAATTTTTAAATGAGTCTCCATTAAGTGCTTTTGCTATTCTTTCTGTACTCGTCTAGATACTTTAGTAGACTTTTGTTGTGAAAGAAAATTGTGTCTTCTGTGACACTTGTAAAAAGAGAGTTGATATTTTTATTTGCAATATGGTAACATGAGTTTTAAGGCGAAGCCAGTTCACGATCTGATGAAAAGATTAATTTTTGAGCTTCCAATATGAAGAACTAATGTAGAATTCTACTTTACAAAAATTACTGTAGACTAAAAAAGAAACAAAGAGACTCAAAAATGGAACAGAATATTGAAAAATGGCTTAGTAAAAAAAACTTAATAACACCAAAAATAAACTGCCAATCGTCAGATTTCGTAATTTTCTTAATGTGTGTTTAAACTTTTGAAATAAATAATATACTTACTACTTAAATAAATAAAATCTGGGCATCTCACACCAATCACTAACCCCCGGTTTTGAGGTACATTATCGGAGGTTTAACCTTATCGGAAGGGTCAACATTATCTGTAATAAAATCAACTTTAAGCCAGACAATGTGAACCCCTTCGATGAAGTTAAACCTCCGATAAACCACCGATAAGTTTTCAGAAATCGAGAGATAGTCTAAAAACTAAGCCATGTTTTGTGCGGTGACTAAATAACAGATAGAATACAATAACCTACTTACTTCCGATGTTGGTTGGTTTGGTTGGTTGGTTGGTTTGGTTGGTTGGTTTGGTTTGGTTGGTTGGTTTGGTTGGTTGTTTGTTTTGATTGGATGGTTTGGTTGGTTGGTTTGGTTGGTTGGTTTGGTTAGTTGGTTTGGTTGGTTTGGTTGGTTGTTTGGTTGGTTTGTTTGGTTGGTTAGTTTGGTTAGTTGGTTTGGTTGGTTTGGTTGGATGGTTTGGTTGGTTGGTATGGTTAGTTGGTTTGGTTTGGTTGGTTGTTTTGGTTGGATGGTTTGGTTGGTTAGTTAGGTTGGTTGGTTTGATTAGTTGGTTTGGTTGGTTTGGTTGGATGGTTTGGTTGGTTGGTTTGGTTGTTTGGTTTTTATTGGTGGGTTGGTTTGGTTGTTTTGGTTGGTTTGGTTTGAAAAAGTATGTATATGCGTGCGTACACGGAAAACCGAGATATGGAACGAGCAGTTTTCGTTTTTATTGCAATTTTGTGTAATGACTTGCAGAACTTTAAAAGAATCTCTTATCGTGTCTTGGCAGCAACACTGATCGCCGCCGCCGTACCTCCGGATTACCATCTCAAACGCCGTCCACCATCATTAGTGCGTTCGGAAATTTAAATTTTTACACTAATCGAAATTCTTGTTAAATGAAGGAAAACGTACTTGTGCTAGATTTCTTCCTTCTTTTTTTGAGGTAGGTATATAACATACCACATTATGTACACGAAGCACAAATAGTAGCACGAAGTTGTGAACTGTGAAACTGACAGTGATTTGGTAGCTCAGTTAGAAGAGCATTGGACCAGACTTCCAAAGGTCACGGGTTCGATTACCGCCTGAGAATATGATCTGGCGAGTGGATTTTTTTTTAGTATGTAAAAAGTTACATGTTTTTTTTTAAATATACCTATGTGTAAAGACGAATGGCAGTTCTCTACGTACGTAAGGTAATAAACCAATTTATATTCCGAACAAGAAAACGATTTATGTGCAATCGAATGGCAGGTAATGTTTTAACGTTACTAGATGGAACAATCCAATAACGTAGGTATCTGTTCTTGCCCCTGGTACCACCGGTGGTACTACCAGGTAGTACTACGGGTATTTAAAAAAACATAATTATTTTTATTTCTCTCTTATTTGCAAAATAGTTGGGCAAACGTAATCTAAAACTATTCCAAATTTCAAGTTGACAGCATTAGTAGTTCTCGAGATATCCAGCTGTGACAGACAGACTGAGTCGCACCATAAGGGTTCCTTTTTACCATTTTGGTACGGAACCCTAATTAAGAACATTTTAAACGCTACATAATATAATTAGCTCTACTATACTTAACTTAGATAAAAGGTAGAGTATCTAGCAAGGTAATTGAAATAGTTTACATTCCCTTTTCTAAACATTTTCAACCCATGTCAAGTTTATAAACAAAACCTTTTTCGAATTCTTACAACCCATGGCTGGTTACAATTTCTTACAACTCAATTATTTGAAATTATTAAATTTCGATTTTTCGCATTCACAATGCTATTTTTATATTAAGATAAATAATATTAGAAAAAATACTAGAAAAAATCGACTCACCCGTAGCACCTCAGACGGGACTCGAACCCGCACCCTTGGGATTCCGGCCCAATGCACTGACCAATTATGCTACCGAGTCGCTAGTGGGAGCGGCGAAATTTTCTAGTACTTTTTAACTTCTTCGCTGCAAGCCAGCGCAATTTCATCAATGTGAGGAAATACCCCCACATTCGAAAGAAACATCTTTCCAGATGTTTTGACAATCGATAAAGATGAAACAGCTATATAATTATTAAATTTAGATTTTTCGCATTCACAATGCTATTTTTATATTAAGATAAATAATATTAGAAAAAATACTAGAAAAAAATCGCCGCTCCCACTAGCGACTCGGTAGCGTAATTGGTCAGTGCATTGGGCCGGAATCCCAAGGGTGCGGGTTCGAGTCCCGTCCGAGAATATAATCTGGTGCGAGTCGTATTTTTTTAAGTATATTATTTAGTATCATTTGAAACTAATTAAGTTTCTTTGTTAAAATAAATTGTCAATTTATCTCGATACAATTCAATATATTAATTTTACCTTTTAGTTGATTTTCACACATTTAGCCTTTGTATAAGTTTTATAATTTTTCAAATCAGTAAAGCATTACATTATGTAAGTGATAAAATGAATTATGTAAACACTGCCAATGCCAAAACACAGATTTTTTTTTATTTAAAAACTTGTTCAATCAACAGAAAAGAAAATTAAATTAGAATTCATTTGGGAACAAGTTTTATAAAAGCTGTGACACTAGAAATATTTGTTTTTATAATGAAATGAGCAAACGTGTGCCAGACTGAAGTGGTAATTGTTGGCTTTTAGCAACTCAGTCGCGAGACAGCAATTCAATAACCTTTGAAAGCTCTGCCTGTCAATTCTTTATCCAAACTCGAACGTCACTTCGAATCTCACTTCACTGCGCGGGAATTTTAAACCATAAATGCAAGACGCAGCTGTTCTAAACTAAAATTGTGTCACAACCAACCTTCGCGGCGCATCAACTGTTTCTCTCGGTCGCTCGCAATAGACTAAAGGAGTTGCGGTGCACCGTAACTTAATAAGCAATTTTTTGGTACTGTACAGCCTGTCTAGTGTAGTGTACACATAGAAGTCATTGCATAAATAAGATAATGATAGGTTTTTTTTATCACAAAAGATTTAAGATAGCTACAGGTAGCTACCTATAACCTTTTGCAATCGGTAAAGTAGCTTATATTCAGCTAATTTCTAATAACAAATTCACGCGAAGTGAAGTGAGTTTCGAAGTGAGATGCGAGTTTGATTACAGAATCGCTCCCCAGAAAACATTAAGGCTGGTAAACGGAGTGCAACTTTTGTGTTTCGGCCATGGTTTCGGTCATAAACTACATGACATTAGTATTTCAATGACAGTAAACAACGACGGCGAAACAAGCTGTCTCTCCCACTAGTCCCACTGACCCAGTCCCATGATGAGACAGGTGGGATGAATATGTCCCATTAGTCCCATGGGACAACTGATACAATATATTTAAAATAGAAATAGTAATACGTTTATTTGCGTTTGATTGGGGTACATTTATAGGTCTCTTAATATTAATTTTATATCAGTTAACAACAGCAGCATGCAAATTACAACAAATCTAAAAACTACTCATCATGTCATATGTATACAACGGCAAAATCAAAACAAAAACAAAAAGAGAAAACAATCACAATAATTCCTGGGCCCTATGATTCCAATCCCTTCGCCATATTGTAAATTATGTCCCAGTAATCCCATGGGCCTACTGCTACTAATATATTTTGTAAATGATATCCCAGTAGTCCCGATACTAATGAGCTAATTTGGTGATTAACACCCCGATTGACTTACTTTATAGAAGAGCTGCCAAAATGCGATTTTTCCACAGATTTTGAATGGCAATACCGAATTGTGACGTCGCTTATTTGTAAACTCAATTGACTATTTAACTATTGGCTCTGTCAGCTGTTTGTAGACCTCGCTTTAATATATGTATCTCCGCCATTTTGAAAAATTTCTAAAAACTGAATCAACCAAAAAACTTTATTTATGATTATTGAAGCTGCTCCCAAAAATTCACGAGATTTTTTTTTTTGTTTATTTGACAACATCACATACATTGCTCCGATTCCAAAGTAGGTAGCTAAAGCACCTGTGTTATGGAAATCAGAAACAACGGTGGTATTACAAACACCCAGACCTGAGCCAATATAGAAAAGTTCGTTTTCTAAATTGACCCAACCGGGGATCGAACCCGGGACCTCAGAGATGGCGACACCTTGAAAACCGGTGTACAAAGCCACTCGACCACGGAGGTCGTCAACAACAATTGGTTGAGAAATGCGACCTGTAGAAGTGAACAGACAGACAGCCGGACAACGGGACAGCCGGACTACATCCGAAAGCATTTTTACCCGAGCTGAAACGGAGACGCTTCGCGTTCGCTCGGTCAATTATATTTTATTGATTTCAAAGCAATTATAACCAAAACGGGTTTTAGGGCCCGAAGCAAAGTGTTGTTTTAGATAAATTGTGTTTAGAATTATTTGATGGCGGTGTCTATTAAATAACGATTAAAATAAGAATATGCAAATAATTCCAAATAATATACTAGAAAAAATAGGACTCGCACCAGATCATGTTCTCGGACGGGAATCGAACCCGCGACCTTTGGATATCCGGTCCAATGCTCTGACCGCTGAGCTACCGAGTCACTAGTGGGAACGTCGAATTTCTCCTAGTATATCAACTCTTACGCTGCAAGCCAGCGCCATCTCACCATTGTACAAGGAATTACCTCGACATCAACTGAATACCTTTCCAGATATTTTTAAACAATTGATTAAGATGAGAAAGCTATATAATTTTAAAATTTTTTGAGATTTTAGCATTCACAATGCTATTTTATATAATACCAAATAATATACTAGAAAAAATACGACTCGCACCAGATCATGTTCTCGGACGGGAATCGAACCCGCGACCTTTGGATATCCGGTCCAATGCTCTGACCGCTGAGCTACCGAGTCACTAGTGGGAACGTTGAATTTCTCCTAGTATATCAACTCTTACGCTGCAAGCCAGTGCAAATAATTATTGCCCTTTTCTGACTTGTTAACAGATGTAGGAATCTTAAAAGTCACTTTCTAAAACAAAGAAAACCCTTTTCACAGTTCGGTGAGAATGTGTTGTGTCATTCTTTCAAATTATTCTGTGAAAGCGATTTGACATAATGTCTTTTTATCTGTTTTTCTCACTGACCTCTATATTTCACACAAAATTTTTCAGGTCCGTGGTTTTTCTGTATTATTATTTGGAATAACAAACTATCACATAATAACTACATCTAGACATTTCAAAAGCTTACAATTTTTTATATATTTTTAATATTATTACTATTTATCCAAGATGTTATTTAAAATTACAGATAATTTATTTTGAACTCGAAAAGTTGACCAAAAAATCATAGTCCGTAATTTTCTCCATGAGTCTAAATAATTTTATGAACCTACAAAAAGAAAATTCAAGAACATTAATTACCTCCTAATTCATTCCAGGCAAAGGAAACCGCAACAAACAGCCATCTCACGACGGATACAGATAAAAAAATAATGCAAAAAATTTTAGCGTTGCCAACTCGTTTTTAACTTGTTGAAAATATCAAATGGGAACGTTTTCGCGATACATTTCACTCGACACAAAACTCGAGGCAACAAAACGCACGGAAATTAAAAAAGCAACGCAATTTATTTTGTTTTTTTAAATGAAATAGATACGGCAGCGGAGTTGCTTTGAAAAGATAGAAACTTCTCTTTAGTGATGTGATGGTTGTTTTAAAAAATATGTAAGCTCTGTCGCTCATATTGAAAGCTTTTTAACAACTCGTGCAAAATTCAAAAAATTCAAAATTCATTTATTCATTCAATTCGTTTATTCAGTCAAGGCTGTTACAAGCACTTGTGAATGTCAAAGAAGCTACGCCATCGGTTCGCAAACCCTAAGCGGGAGACCTTGTAACGAGAAAAACCGGCAAGAAACTCGTCAAGGGCTGCTTTTTTCTCCCTGTATATTTCATACAGAGTCGTCAAAATTTGAAAAATGGGGTCGGCATTTAAAGTGACGTCATTTTCCATTACAATAATTAACAAAGTTTACATTCAATGGGTAGGTAAAATAAATTTCAACTAGTTGAGAAATCGCTGTCTACTACTCGATAACTAAGAAAAAAAAGTCTTAACATATTACTTTGTATACAGTGCATAGAATTACGGCGTTTTTTTGTAACTACCTCAAGTAAAGTAAGCGCAACCCAAAACTATGGAGCACTTGTTATACTCTCCCACCACTTGCACGCAACGAGACCTAGCCTGAAAGCAGTCGATGTTGCAAATTACTGGCCAAACATATGTTAATTACCCACGATACGAGAAGAAGAAATAGCGCATCACTATCGCAAAATCCAACTCGGAATAAGTTCCATTCACGCGTTCATTCTTTGAATGAAAGGCTTTATTGAACGAACGAGTCACAGATTGAGCTTTAGGGAATTTGGAATAGTGGATATTCCTTTGTAAAATAGTCTGGAATGTTGTGAAATTCCGCACCTATTTTAAGTATTTTACAGAGCATCAGAATTTTAGGGTAACACAACTCTTTTTTTTTTTAAATACAACAAGGTTTGTAAATTTGAGATTTTAGCATTCACTGTGCTATTTTTATACAATACTAAATAATATACTGGAAAAAATTCGACTCGTCACCAGAATTGTCTCAGGCGGGAATCAAACCCTCGACCTTTCGAAGTCTCAGCGGTCAGAGCATTGGACCGGACTTCCAAAGGTAGCGGGTTCGATTCCAGCCTGAAACAATTCTGGTGACGAGTCGAATTTTTTCTAGTATATTATTTAGTAATGTACAACAAGGTTTTTTAAATGTTTGAAAAGAAGACAAACTATAATCGTTAAGTAACGCGGTACATTTTCTCCACATAAAATAACACTTTTTTCACATAGATACAGCTGAATTTAATTTAAAATATATCAAACTTGTAGATACGCTCGATACATTTAAATTCGAGAAAGGTAGTACCTACGTACCTAAGTACCTACGTATTTTACAAATAAGTTGTAGTTCATTCTTTGACCGAAAGTAAATAACATTGATGCGATTTGTTTATTTTTTATTTAACAACAGAAATGCTAGCGAAATCTCAAACCAAGAAGTTTAAATTCACACTTACGAATTAAAACTTCTTGACTCAAACACACTTCAGAACCTATATTATCAACAAATAAAAAATCGATACTAAAAAAACTCTATAGTACAAATAGAACATAATGTATAAAAAATCGGGGCTAAATCCAAAAATAATCTCGTGCCGTCACGTCACTTAAAACTTTTCCGACATATTCGTGTGACAGTGACAGATCTGAAAAGTTTTTTTATCGGGCATGTTTGTAAAAGACCGCCGGGCCTCGGATTCGGGACGGAAAAGGCTCTTTTTATTTGCTCTCATTCAACCGTGTGGAAGAACAAATCTGTTTCATATTACAAAGATTTTGTGAAAGGCATTTTTTTACTTATATAATATTTAATTGAATCAGGCGTCCAGGGTGGAAGTCTCAAACCATTGTGAAAAATAAATATATGTAGCTTACTTCCGCAAATATATGCAAGATGCACCGCCCGCCCGACCGCATAAAAATGCACATGGCACACCACATATCAGTGCGCAATACCTGCACTCAACAAGACAACAACTCACCTTGCTCCTTCACCAATTAGACTACTCTACACGTGTTTCGCCCTAACCCGGAGCATTCCCAGGAGTTAGATCGTGCGTAAACCAACACCGATTATTTTTTTGCGGGCGGGCAGTGCATATTGCATATATTGCGTAAAATCCAAAAGCGCAAACTTTTAATGGTTAAAAGTATTTTTACTACTGTTCAAAAATTATGAAATAATAAAATGAAAAATATTATTATTTATAAGCTAAAAAAGAGGAATTAATTAAGCTCTAATTTGCAGCTTTCTCCGTAATTTCATTAGAAGAGAACGTTTGAGTGTGGCAATAAAAATTAATGGAGTATGCGGTGTAATATGACTTTGTAACTTGTAAACAGAAATGAAAAGCTTAACCCGTGAAGTGCTCAAGATTATTTTGTTTACGGCCTTTGTAACATAAAATAGGTTTTTTCTCGTTTTGTCATTTCATCCTCCGAAGACGACCTCCGTGAACGAGTGGTTTTGTACACCGGATTTCAAGGTGTCGCCATCTCTGAGGTCCCGGGTTCGATCCCCGGTTGAGTCAATTTAGAAAACGAACTTTTCTGTAATTGGCTCAGGTCTGGGTTTGTGATACCACCGTTGATCTCATTTCCATAACACAAGTGCTTTAGCTACTTACTTTGGAATCGGAGCAATGTATGTGATGTTGTCAAATTTATTATTATTATTATTATTATTATTAATATCATGAGTTGACGCAAACTGTTTTCGCTACCGTAAACTATAGTTTTCTCTCTTTCACTCGCAGTATATCCGATAGTTTACGGTAGCTTAAACAGTTTTTGCAACAACTCATGGTAAAGCCACTGCTGGACTTTTATCTTTCATTTGGTTAATTCTCGCTTGTTCTTAATTTGATTCAAACCTTTGTTTTGAATCTAAATGCCTTGCTTTTTCTAAGTCTTACTCAAGCAGTTCAAAATAGACTTTTCCCACTTTATTACTTTCTATTGAACACATAGCAATGTTGTAACAATTAATTTAGTCTAGCAGTTGGCAATGTCGCGCCCGCATTGCGACAAAACAGCCATCGCTCCCAATAGTAAAGGTGCGGTCACACAGCGAGCGGTGCGCGACGGCGACGATGCGATGTTGGCGATGAATCTGTTGAGTACAGAATCTGGATGCCTATCATCAACTTTTATAAAGCGATTGTGTTTCAGTTTAGGTTCCCAAACTGAATCGCTTTATTTCGTACCATGAGCTACACCGGGCTATCAGTGTCAAATTGGGTGAGAGAGCGCCGGTGTCCTCGGCAAAAAACCTTTATTTTCTCCCAAATAGAGTCTATTCTTGTATGAACAAATAGTGAATGACATACGGCCTAGCGATTCAGTTTAGGTTATGAACCAAAGTTGAGTAGTAAGCCTCCTGTCCTCCGCAGGATAAGGGGCGCAATGTGAGTGGTCGTGTTAGCCACTTCTCGCACGCAGCTACTGAAAAATGATGAAGTACTTCCCTTTTCGCTGAATATATGGCGAAGAGATACTGCCTCAACAGCAGTTAAACGTTTACTTGTTGTATCTCGATATCTTCTGTGCTTCAAAAAGCAAGTAAGCCATTTTGTTACCGGCTGCTATTTGCAGTGCAAGCTACCAATCTGCCAGTTGCATTTGTTCATTGTTATATATTTTCATTTGTCATTGTATAGTTTGGACATCAGCTTATATCGCGCCAATTCGCTTCGCCGTGACGCTCTCGCTCGCTGTGTGACCAGACCTTTATGGACGATTAGTTAGCACGATTTTATGTATTATTATATTCACGACAATTCAGAACTTTGGTAACAGGTGGTACCGAATATATAGAATAAGTATTTTGGATGTCTTTATTCGAAAGGTAGAATCACCATTTGAATCAACCTTGAACGAGGGCAATAAATAAAGTGTATTTGTTTATTATTAGGGAAACATACAATGTTTTTAATTTTAAATTTGAAATTTTAGAATTCACAATGCTATTTTTATATAATACTAAATAATACAGTGGAAACTTTGCTAATATAATGTGTTAAAATTTTAGTTTAGTTTACTTAAGTCTTATAGAACATTGTATAATACTAAATAAAATACTAGAAAAAATAAGTCGCGCACCAAATCATGTTCTCGGACGGGAATCGAACCCGCGACCTTGAGACGATGATCTGGCGCACCAGATCATCGTCTTTGCGAGACGATGATCTGGTGCGAGTCGTATTTTTCTAGTATAATATATTATTTTATTGTAAAATGTTTTATAAGACTTAAGTAAACTAAACTAAAATTTTAACACATTATATTAGCAAAGTTTCCATTTTCACATTTATAACTTTTTATTTGCACGGTGTCAATATGGTTAATTGTCATCCTATTTGTATAACATCATAAATAAGAAGTTGGAAACATATCCATTAACCTTCCGCGAATGCACACAAAGATTATCAGTGGCTAAAACCCTTAACTTATGATGAGACTGAAAAACTTCTGAAAATCGACACCTAATACCTATACTCTCTCTCTCTCTCTCTCTCTTACACACACACACACACATTCATACATAGTAATTTATAAGTAATATTATTGCCTTCGACGACCTTCGTGGTCGAGTGGCTTTGTACACCGGTTTTCAAGGTGTCGTCATCTCTGAGGTCCCGGGTTCGATCCCCGGTTGGGTGAATTTAGAAAACGAACTTTTCTATATTGGCTCAGGTCTGGGTGTTTGTGATACCACCGTTGTCTCTGATTTCCATAACACAAGTGCTTTAGCTACTTACTTTGGAATCGGAGCAATGTATGTGATGTTTTCAAAATATTTAATATATTTAATTTAATATTTACTTAAGTACATTGTACCATTATTATTATTACTTGCTTCTTATGGAAGAGCGACTCCATCAAGCACGTGTGCAGTATTCACTAAAAAGAGGAAGACAATGCTGTAAAAAAATATTGGTACTGAAATAATATTTCTTTCATTTTCATTTATTGTTGGCATAGATACGTTTTATTTTGTTTGTTAAATGTTAACTTGTATAAAAAATAATAAAATGAAAATAACTTTATTACTCAATTTCAATAAAACATAATATTGAGACACCCCAGAGAATAATACATACTCATGTTAGGATTGATTCACTCTTCCTAAGACAAAACATAAATAAAATGCTGGCCTATAAATGCTTGGACGATTCTCCCAAGCTAGACAACTGATATACTACTTATATACTTTTTAAATATATAGGTACTTATTATACATAGTAACACCCAGACCCGATTTTTTTTAACAAAGTGTAACATTCCAAGTGTGTGCTTTAGTGTGATATTGGTTTAAGTTCCAAGTTATTTAGCTGACTATTTTGTGCTATGACTGTCTTTTGAAATTTTAACTTATAGAGACAAAACCTTAATAGACTAAGTTATAGGTACTATAAGTTTATGGTCAAAACACTATCAACCATTCTACAATCAATTGAAAATCACAGTTTGTCTAAGTCACAACCAGTCGCACCAGATCATGTTCTCGGACGGGAATCGAACCCGCGACCTTTGGATATCCGGTCCAATGCTCTGACCGCTGAGCTACCGAGTCACTAGTGGGAACGTCGAATTTCTTCTAGTATATCAACTCTTACGCTTATACTAGAAGAAATTCGACGTTCCCACTAGTGACTCGGTAGCTCAGGGAACGTCGAATTTCTTCTAGTATATCAACTCTTACGCTTATACTAGAAGAAATTCGACGTTCCCACTAGTGACTCGGTAGCTCAGCGGTCAGAGCATTGGACCGGATATCCAAAGGTCGCGGGTTCGATTCCCGTCCGAGAACATGATCTGGTGCGAGTCCTATTTTTTCTAGTATATTATTTAGTATTACGTCGCATTATTTCATGTCACAACGTCGACACACTAGCGCCGCGCCATCAGAAAAAATCATACCGAAGAAGCTTTCGCTTAAACAATATTTTCTAGCCTAATGGACTTTTTTGCTAAATGGCGGCGCTAGTGTGCAGACTACGCGCTCTTAATGACGAAAGATATCATGTAAGTTCCAGACGCACTCGAGTCGAGTGGCGATTATCGAGAAGCACTCGATTTCTCGACGAGGTGTCAGCAGTGGTGTCAGCTTGCGAGTGGCTACTGTAATGGCCAGTGGAAATAAAAACATTTATTGAGTGTAAAATCGGGAAACCTGTAGAGTTAACTCGGACTTTGTATCTAGAGCAAACACACACACACACTGTGTTTAGTATGTCCAGCTGACTTACTCACAATAATCTGTAACTCGCCCTCACTTCGCTTCGGTTTCTTCCTTTTTTTACCAGATGCGACCTTCCAACACCCAAAAAGAAAACAAATACAGTACCAGTAGTCACCACCATTCGCTCCAAAAGTCTGTTTCCGTCCCGTTCGAGTCCCGTCCCTTTTGAGTCCTGTCCCGTCATAGGTGTAAGAAACGCGTTTGAATTTATTTTCGCGCGTGTTAATTTTTTGCGTCAACTTCTAAGAAATTCATTGAAATGGTATGGTATTAAAAAGTTAAAATAATGTGCATGAAACGCTTAAGGTAACTAAAGCATTTAATTTGAAAAGGATATTGATCCTTTTCAAATTAAATGCTATAATATCGAGGTATACCTCGAAGCGCTTCCATTTTGGAGCGCTCTCAACGAAGAGCCCCAAAACTATTCCTCGAAGTTCCAATTACCACATTATTTGTGACCATTAAAAAAATGGCCATAGTTAAACTAAAAAGATAGAGATGCCTTCGCGGACTTTTTTGTAGACCTATAAAAGACGAACAATTCCATCATATTTCTTCCTCCTTCCCCTCGCTCCCGGGAAGGTTGCTCCGAACCCTTCTGGTATACCCCCTTACTAATAAAGTTTGTATAGCAGATGTATAGTTACACAATGATTACTCTCTATTCAACTATTTAAGTTTGACATTAAAAAGAAATGGACAAAACACTGTGTAACTATACATCTGCTATACAATCTTTATTAGTAAGGGGGTTAGAGTGCAAAAAAAATCATAGGTACATTATTTTGTTATAGCTCAAAAGTTTTATGCAGTGTTTTTTATGCAAGCTTTCACTCTAATTTGCCAATACCTAGTATTTTCAGTAAACTGGCATCATCTGAAAAATCTGTTCTGTAACTTTAGTTTTTTTGACGACCTCCGTGGTCGAGTGGCTTTGTACACCGGTTTTCAAGGTGTCGCCATCTCTGAGGTCCCGGGTTCGATCCCCGGTTGGGTCAATTTAGAAAACGAACTTTTCTATATTGGCTCAGGTCTGGGTGTTTGTAATACCACCGTTGTCTGCGATTTCCATAACACAAGTGCTTTAGCTACTTATTTTGGAATCGGAGCAATGTATGTAATGTTTTCAAATATTTATTATTTATTTATTTATATTTTATGGAGTTATTTTTAAAAACTCAATTATTTTTTTAAGTTAATGTCCGTATCTTTTGATTGAATTAAAGTTTTATTACAATATATTATAATGCTATTATTTGTTGTCGATATGAACTCGATGCCTCGACGACCTCCGTGGTCGAGTGGTTTGTACGCCGGTTTCCAAGGTGTTGCCATCTCTGAGGTACCGGGTTCGATCCCCTGCTGGGTCAATTTAGAAAACTAAATTTTCTGTATTGGCTCAGGTCTGGATGTGTGTGTTTACTACCGTTGTCTCTGATTTCCATAACACAAGTGCTTTAGCTACTTACTTTGGGATCGGAGCAATGTTTGCGATGTCGTTTAAAGATTTTTGAAAGTACTAAAAGTTCATAGACTCTTTTTTTTCTAGTAGTTTCTCAGTCAATGTTATTTATAGGTATCTGGGGAGTACTCTCTATCAAAAGATTTTACCAATAAAACATATATTTCTTCATGTTATTAAAGGACCCTTTTAAACTAGACAGGTGCTTAAGTCAGTCACTATCAATTAGTACCTGTTATTGTAAAGGTCATACTAGACTTCCTAACCCTTTCCGCCACGACAAGTCATAAATTCTCCTGAATAAAATTACCGTGCCGTGCAACCAGCGTAAATTTTCTTAGGCATGACTTTGAATAATTTTATGGGGCATTAAGCTAAGTCGTAAAAACATGTGAATTCCACGAGACACGGTGAGGTCGTAAACTTGATGAAAATGTGTTAGATGTGACGATAATTTAGTGCAAAATGTATAGTGTTAAAGTTAATTATTCATATTCATATTCTTTATTTGCGTTCTTGTTGTAAAAAGAACCCCATAGGGGTACTGCAAATTACTTACAAACTAGAAAACAATTTTAGATGTATCATTAATACTGGGCGGATTACAATTAATCTGTCAGTCTATAGACTGGGATGGAAAATATCCTATATTTAATCCAGACTTTCTGCATACCAAGTTTTCAAATCCATTCTGCTGTTTTTAAGTACATACTTGCTTGCGTAACAAACATCTAAACATACAAAAATTCTGTTACAATGTTCTGTTCATCATGGCTTATTATATTTTGCTTAAAAAAGTAGAAGAAAAAGAGGTCCGTTAAACAAAAAAGTTATTCAATAAGACAAAAATACTTCTTTCAGACAGGAAAATGACGACCTCCGTGGTCGAGTGGCTTTGTACACCATTTTTCAAGGTGTCGCCATCTCTGAGGTCCCGGGTTCGATCCCCGGTTGGGTCAATTTAGAAAACAAACTTTTCTATATTGGCTCAGGTCTGGGTGTTTGTGATACCACCGTTGTCTCTGATTTCCATAGCACAAGTGCTTTAGCTACTTACTTTGGAATCGGAGCAATGTATATGATGTTGTCAAATATTATTAATTTACATTATTTTAAATCTTCATAGAAATAACTTCATTAAATTGTGACTGATAAAGCTAAATTAGCAATGCAGACTGGTTCGGCTGAAGACGTGTTCCAGTTCATTTGCATGTTATTGAGTTACAGATGCAAATGCATGCGCTGGAGTTTCATGGGCCTGTGCAGTGTGCTGGAATTCAATTACATGCAACTCTAGCAAAACCACTTATCTATTGATCAACGTCACATATAGTGGTGGCCACATAATTAAGGACGCCAGTCAATTTTCATACAAACGCATGCACTTTGAAGCATTGCTTCTCCGCCAGGGATTGACCGAGCGGTGATCTGGTGATGGCCGTCCAGGGAGTGAATGGAGGAGATCCAGATTGCTTTACACACCCAAGTAATCTAATCAGCATTCTAAGAGATGTAATGATATGTTTAAAAAAACCGCGAATATAGCATAAAAATGTATGAAAATCTTGCAACTGAAAATTCTGATTCTTACATCTTTTAGAATGCTGATTAGATCAGTTGGGTGTGTATAGCGATCTGGATCTTCTTCATTCACTCCCTGGACGGCCATCATCAGATCACAGCTAGGTCAATCCCTAGCGGAAAACCAAAAATTCAAAATTACCTTGTTTGTGTGAAAATAGACTTAATTATGTGGCCAACACTATACATTGCTCTGATTCCGAAGTAAATAGCTAAAGCATTTGCGTTAGGGGAATCAAATACAACGGTAGTTTCACAAACACCCTAACCTAAAACAAATAGAAAAGTTCGTTTTCTAAATTGACCCAGCCAGGGATCGAACCCGGGACCTTACAGATGGCGATGGTGACACCTCGATAATCAGTGTGCAAGCCACTTGACCACAAAGAGGTCGTCTTTTTTTAAGATAAAAAATACCGCTTGGAACAAATCGCTGTTTACCGTACACCCATAGATATTATTAACTACCTACATCCTTTTTTAATAAAGTGTCACAACTGGTCGGTTAACTCCCACTATACAAGGTGTTACAAAAATACCCCTAATACCGAATATGATATATAGGGACCATCAAACTGAACAACTTTTACTATGGGGCCAACTCTGAAATCGCGAAAAAAAAACAGCTGTTTCATTCAAAAATTTAAATCGAAAATATCAAAATGTCTGATTTTTTTTAAGAGTTGGCCCATAGTAAAAGTTATTCAGTTTGATGGTCCCTAAGTCCCTATATGCCATAATCGGCATTAGGGGTATTTTTGTAACACCTTGTATAAGTATAAGTATTTGACAACATCGTTTAGCATGAGAAAGGCCTTTTAATTTTGTGTCGAAGGCCCGACAAAATTCAATTAGAGCCAGATGTCTAATTGTTTTATCTTCAGTCGTACAATTTGAAACAATTTGGATTTTACTGAGATTTCTTTATCCACTAGAAAATCGCTTCTGTGTTTAAATTAGACATGAAATAAGACACGTTTCGAATTTTTTTAATAAACAATTACAACAATTCAAATGCGATAAATTTGCTGCTTTGGCAAACACTTCATATAAATACTAAAGGGAAGTCACTACATTTACCAGAATTTTTAAAAAACTATAATTTCAACAAAACAGGCTTTTGGCAGCTACAACAGACGTAAATCACGAAAAAAAAGTCGAATTAAAAATCTTGTCACAAAACAGTTAGATACTGTCTTTGATTAATTAATAACTAAGCATGAAGAATGTTTGAATGATTAACAAAAGTTTTTCTTTTACAGACGGGAAGAACCTAACGGAAGGATGGCCGGCTCTCGAGAACGATTGCTACACGAAAATCGCCCCACATACGACTATGAATACGAACAAAGACGAAGATACGACACCAGGTACGAAAGAAGCAAGTCAGAACGAGACAGATACAAATACGAGAGAGATCAAACCTACGAAAGACCGAGACGCAAGAATGGATACGTCTACGAAGACATTTACTCCGATTTCGACGAAGCACAAGGTCGTCTTTCCTTATTCAGACCAATTAGACCAGAATATCTTAATTTACCAACGACCTATAACGTTAAATACAATTCCTTACCAAGGAACTACTATAATTATGAAGATAGGAACGACAGAAATAGTCGCAAACACAAGAAGGACTATTATGACTTTCGAATCGAAGTTGAGAGAAGACGATCGAGAGAATTGTATGAACCTTACAAAAGAAGGACGCCAGAAGTGAGACGCAGAGAAATTGATGCTTATGACAGCCGGTCACAAGTTAATGAACGTAGGCAAAACACAGATCGCAATCCCAGACCTGATGAAAGAAGACCAGTAAACTTAGACCACAAACCAAAAAATGGCGATCAAACACGGAGCGCTAAACCAAAAAACGTTGCTGTATGCAAGCCCCTTCGATTGTCTGAGAAGAATGCACGTTATTGGACGTCCGAAGCCCCCGAGCAGGCACGACAACGTCCGAAAAGACCCGATGAGCAGAAAAAGAACGTTAAATTCTCCGAAGTGTCGGGTTGCAATCGTAAGATGGTAGTCGACGATCCGATTTGCGGTCGGAAGGTCGTGCCGGTGAGGGAACTAGAAGTTTCATTGGATCAAATGATCCAAAATGGATACTTTGAAAAGCACAATATTCCGATATCGAAGCCTCTGCAGCGAGCGATGGCAAAGGAAGATATTCCGACCAGCACGGTGCCAAACGGGAAATGCTTATCTGGTGGAACAGTAGTAGGGCAGAAACAGGCTCCACGGAAAACGAGACATCTGCCGCAGGTACGTACTTATACCCTTATATTTACCTCTTCTATGTACTTAATATGTCAATATAATGAATGCAGACCTTTAAAACCTATAACCGAAATCTACCTCTGTAACGATCGAAGAAAATAATCATAAACCATAAACAACTACATAGTTACAAAAACTTAAACTTTTAATAAAATTCGATGATGTTAATGAACTTATTGATGTAATCCAATGTATAAATGCGAAAGGAACTCTGTCTGTCTGATACGTTTTCACGCCTAGACTGCTGGACTGATTTTGACAAAATTTGGTACGGATATCGATGGGAACTTGGGGAAGGACATAGGTTATTTTTTATCCCACTGCTGGGCATGGGTCTCCGTCCGCACGATGTAACCTGTAGTCCACGCGGACAAAGCTGCGGGCGGAATCTAAGGTAAAGAATACTGATTAACCTGGAGTGTTGTTTTATTTATCTATTTATCATTTTTCAATACCCATAAATATATATGACTTTTACTTCTGAACCTCTTACTATTTATTACTGTACGTAATAACATTTACTATGCATTTCAGAAGTAAAAGCAAACGACAAGCAAAAACCTTATTACTTCCCCGAATCATAATGTTTGTATTACTTGTGGTGAATGGTTTGCAAACAACAAAAACTGTTCCATTATTGCCCTTCATAATAAAATATTTAGTTAGGCAACTTATACGAGATAGTAAGTACCATGTTTCCATTGTTCGCATAAATTAATGAATGAAATACTTTATTCAAATAAGCTCACATAATAAGCATTTTTAATTCTTTTACTCTACCACTTGGTAGACCACACATTATGACATCTTTTAAAAACTTATCAGCTTTATCAGATGGAATGATATTTACAAATAAGTATATCGTTTCCAGACATTATATTTATATATGTTACAATTAACATAGATTAATAAATAAATAAAATTTTGTGATTAGCTCATTTCTTAATGAATCAATTTACAGGGTACTAGCTCAATACATAATTTAAAGTCATTATTCAGTCTAGGCTGTTACAAAAAAAATACAAATCATAAAATTCTATATGCGTTAAGTTAAGATAAGTAGTCAGAAGTAGTACCCGTTCACGAGCATGACGAATGAACCAGCCATCGCTTCGCTCAACGTGAAAAGATACCTAATCATCAAAACGATACCTGAAAAGTTTTCAAATTATTTGTAAGTCGACTCGGCTTTAACCCTTCAACGCCCGGAAAATGAGGCACAATATATATTCCATTGTTATCCGGCCGCAGGGGTCCGCTCGGGCGTTAATGAATTAAGTAATAATGGATTTAATGTAATTAATAACGTCCATCTTTTGAATTAAATGGAAGTGGAGGTATTCGTTAACGCCAAAATCGACAATTTATAACTGAAAGGGGATGACGTTTTAATAATAGATTTTGAGGAATATTTTATAATTTTACATCAAACTTTTAAAACACGTCAATCATTAAAAAATTGTATGGAATAATCCAGATTAATTACTAATTAGCGGCCGCCCATGACTTTGTCGGCGTGACAGATACTTTTCTATCAGGGAGAGTCATAGACTTAGAAAAATTTTCGCTCTATGGGAAGAGTACTTTTTTCTGGATAAAATAATGTAATTTTCTGTACCCCTGATAATGTGCATACGAAATTTCATAATCATTGGTTGAGTAGTTCAAACTAATTTTTCCATTAATAATACATAATTAAGTTAGGATTATGTGTTATTAGATTACGTTACTAAGAATCTATTGTAAAAGATTAAAACATTAGCTGTTAATTAAAAGATTTGATTTCAACTAAACGTGTACTTAATTTTATTTTATCTCTAGTATACACAGAGTCGTTACACATATCAAGATCGTAGCACCTTCTTACTGGACAATTACCCGCATTACCCAATCTGGGTCTATAATGACCCTCTGTCCCAAAACGGTCCTATCGATCGCAGCTCCTTTCTTGACAAAATTGGGACACTACCCTTTCAGTTTAATTACGTCATAAAAATGTATGCGGCCTCATGCCAGTTTGAAAAGAGGTTACGTGAACGAACTCGCTGAAGAAATGCTTTTGTTGGGGATCTTATTATTGGATATGCAACCTTGGGCTTTTTTCATGTAAAATTCGGAGAAAGCATTGTAATATAGTGATAAAATAACAGATCAAAAACAAAAATCAAAATAGACACATCCATGACTCAGAAATAAATGCGTAATAATGCTCAATATGCTCATTACACACAAATTTTGAAACCAGGGCTACAAATAATTCTTGAAAGTGGTTCAAAAAACATTTCAAGAATAAAAAAATGTCTCTTCGACTCTACAATGCCGAAAGTGATCGCAAGATGACAAAATGAACTAATAAATTAATCAAACCCTCAAAAGTGTCGATACCGACACTACTAACCATTAGAATCAGTGGTACTAAATTACTTCATCACCATATCCACTTACAATAAGGTTAATTTTGCAATAAACGTAAATTCATATACAATACAATACCATAGACGAAGGCAAGACGACGGCACATCAGACGAAACATGTTGAACTTGTGATCGCTTTTATGCCCTAGGTAATAAAAGTTGTTTTTGCAGTACTACAACTGTTACATTATCTGACGTGCCGCCGTATGTACCAGCATGGGTTGTCAAGTACAGATTATTAATTATTAGAGACTGCTGCTAGAGTTACCGATTGGATAATTGGATGGTCTAAAACCAATTAGGAACTATATAATGTAATAAACTAAAATATTATGTAACTAAAGACCTAACCGACCCAAAGAAACACTTTTTAGGTATGGGATACTTAATTAAGATTCATAAATTCAAATTTCCGTAGCACATGATCTTTATATTCCGCGCGCGATGAGAATGGGATGGAACCTTGTCGAAAATTGATTAATTGGTTAATTTTAATTTGATTGATACATTATATATTACAACTTATTGTTTACTTGTTATCTTACTTGAAGTTGCTGCAGTAAAAGTTCCCTCACCTTGTAAATGATTTCTCTTCCTCAGTTAAAAAATTCTGACTAAAAATACACTCTGTAAAAATAAAAAAATCAGTCAGTGAATTTTTGATTTGTTTGGGTACTGCGTAATAAAATCGAAACGAAATCAGCTGGTGCCCGCTGCTGGTTAATAAAACATTTTTAATGCAGGTGCCATAATGCAGTCGTGAATCTACTGTAATACCTAGAAATTTTGTGATCTCAACAAACTCGACTACTTCTGCAATCAAATGAATATGCACATCTACCTACCTTACATTAGGTAATGTGAATTTTACACATTTTGTTTTCTTCGGGTTCAATGCTAAATTAAAAACTTTAGAGAGAGCACTATTTACATCGCCAGAACAATTATTACCTCTATCAACTTTGAAGACTAAGGAGGTATCATCTGAAAATAGCACTGTCTCACATAAATTCTCCGCGTAGTAAGGTAGGTCATTAATATAGATTAAGAATAGTAAAGGTCCCAATATCGATCCTTGGGGGACGCCCATGCTAATGGGGGCTCCAGAAGTTGCTGCTTATTAATAGTTACTTGTTGTGTTCCACCACACAGATAAGATTGCATAAGGCTAACTGATTTATTAGAGATACCATAATGTTCTAACTTCTTTAAGAGAGTTATGTGATCAACACAATCGAACGCTTTAGAAAGGTCACAAAAAATGCCAATTACATCTTGCTTAGCCTGTAATGGCGTTGGGACGGAGACCCGAAATGAAACAATGTCTTGCGTTGGATCAATAATCTTTATCCTCTAGTGTATCATCTTAAATACTAATTAACATCACATCTATACGTGACTAGAGGAAGGACGCCTTGTCAATCAGGAAGACCTTAATTATCACGTACTATTGAGTACGTGCTGATAGTGTAATTCACTATATCACACCTCCCCTGAAAAGGCTAGGCATCCCTTCCCTGAAAAGTAAACTCTTATTTTCTAAATATCTTAGTCCTATTCTTATGAACTATATATTCTTTATTATTCTTTAATATTTTTACATTAGTACCTAGCTCTTCTAAAACTTAAAATGGACCTAAATACAAGTCATTCAATTTATTATTATTTTAATTCTTATACAAGAGTAGATCACCTTTTTTTTTTTTTTGTAGTGTACTTGTAGTGTACTTCCTTACAATCTAAATCATAATTAGTTTTTCTACTTTGTTTTGATATTAATAAATTGTTCCTGGCATCATTATGAGCTCTTTGCAATCTAAATTTTAACTCCGATGGATAATTGTCGTATACATAAATAAGGGATCAACTTTACTAACTAAATTACTAGGTACGTTACATGTTTTCCCAAAAACTAGTTCATAAGGGGAGTATTTTGTACTAGTATTTACAGAATTATTATAAGCAAAGCACCAATATGGTATCCAGGTACTCCAATTTGCCGACTGATTCTGTGTTTGTATTCTCAAGTAACATCCGAGATGTTTGTGCCAGTTTTCTAGCGAACCTATACTCTCATGATGATAGGGTGTTGAATTTAACTTATCAATATTTAGCAATTTACATACTGTTTCTAACGTGGAATTAATAAATTCCGTTCCACAGTCAGTCGCAATAACCCTGGGAGTACCATATCGTAAAATAAAATTTTCAGTAAAAACCCTAGCAACAGTTTCAGCTGACTTATCAAGTATTGGGTAAGCTTCTACAAACTTTGTCAATTCGCATTGTATTGTTAATATGTATTTATTACCCAAATTATCGACCTCCAACGGTCCCACAATATCTATCTGTAGTGGTTATTACCATTTTCTCTTTATTATTTTTATTACAAAATTTCTGCTTTTGGCAATCTTTACAGCGAGTCACATATTCAGTTATGGCTTTTTGCATATTACTCCAAAAATTTTTTTTTTTTTCGGATATTCTTAGTCATTTTATTTATGCCTACATGACCACTTGTCGGCAATAAATGATAATCATTTAGTATAACACGTATCAAGTCTTTATTTGTAACATGTTCAACTTGGTTATTAATAATACATAACCATAACCGCGGTAATTCTTTATGTTTCATGAAAGTTTGGGTCAAAATTTTAATAAACTTTTTATTAAACCCATTTTTAATCACAACGACTTCTACAATATTATATTTTTTACATAATGCACTCAGTTCTCCTATCGTTGCGTCTCGGCGCGCCTCCGTTAGTAGAGATTCCTGATTTATGTAAATAGTAGAGTCACTAAATAACATATCACCCGTCTGTGAGACGTATCTTTTATTTTTCCTCAACTTCACGAAGTTTTTATACGTATTTATACGTAGTATTAACAATTATCTACCTCAGCGCTATTCAGAACGAAAAAAAAAATTCATCGCTATGATGTTCGTTCTGACGTATACTCTGACGTTCACTTTCGTTCTCGTCATTAGACTGTTCTGCTGAGTCAACTAAGAAATGTACATTTCTATGTTTATTATGAGTTGACGTAAACCTGGTGTTGCGCTGACCCTGAAACCTATTCGAGTTATAGTAGGCACGATCCCGACCTTGCTGACTCGTCGCGTTGTTGTTACGTGACTTATTATATTGCTGATGATAGTTTTTATTTATTTTTTCATATCGCTGGTTCGGAACATAGTTGATATAATTGTTTATTTGTGGTTTCACTACCGAGTCTTCTTGTTTTAAAGCTACAGTTATTGCCTGTGCTTACTGTGCTTACGAATCTAGACGTAACTATAATGTTTGTACGAGCATTGTTTAGGCCGTCAGCGAAACGCTTGATAGCCATAGTTGTTATCGTTTCTGAATGGAATGATGCGAGTTAACGAGCGACTCGATTTCCTCAAAATTACATAAAACTTTGACGAGATTGCTTTTGTTATTTGTAATTCTACAACATCTATTCCTTTTTTACATAAGTCTGAGGATATTTGTTCAAAAATATTTTTAATTTCCTTTGCTCTTAAAACTTATTCTGTCTCTGAGCGGAATAACGTTTGTCCTTACTTAATTTAATAATAGAGTCTCTAATAGCCTTAAGCTCACTCAAGAGTTCTGACAGATTTGCCATGAACACACTTTAGAGAGAAAAAAAAAGTATATCACTCACACACACATAGGTTCTTGGTAGCATAGTTCTATTAATTCGTGCTGGCTTACACGTTCTGTGCTGGTCCAATTGCCCGTCGAACTGCTCTGCGTTCCACCTCTTCTAATAGTTGTGCGTAACCGAAGGTCTCCGAAGGTCTTCGAAGGTGCACCAGGGTCTCCGTCCCAACGGCCAAGGGAGTTGATGCTGCCGCCGTTTGAGTTGGTGATTGACTTCCCATAGTTAAGACAATTTTGGCTTACGGTTTTTTCTTCTTATTTCCTTCGTCCTTGTAGGCCCGTGTAGCACTATTTTCTTGATATTTTGTAGACTTCAACTAGCGATTTCGCGGCGCGGACTTGTGACACCATGTCACGGTCGCCATGTAATGGCGATTTCGCGGCGCGGACTGTCACGGTCGCCATGTAATGGCGTTGGGACGGAGACCCGAAATGAAACAATGTCTTGCGTTGGATCAATAATCTTTATCCTCTAGTGTATCATCTTAAATACTAATTAACATCACATCTATACGTGACTAGAGGAAGGACGCCTTGTCAATCAGGAAGACCTTAATTATCACGTACTATTGAGTACGTGCTGATAGTGTAATTCACTATATCACAAGCCTCCCAAGCGTCAAATATATTATGCTTGCAATTCCAGCATTAGTAGTGCTCTTGCCTTTAGAAAAACCAAACTGATTCTTATGTAGTTTATTATTCTTTGTAAAATATGCTAATAATTGAAAATATATATATTTTTTTATATTTTACTTAGTACAGGTAAAATAGATATTGGTCTAAAATTTGTTAGATCACTTTTATCTCCTGCTTTAAACAGAGGAATTAATTTACTGTATTTCATTAAGTAAGGAAAGATACCTTCGTTTGTTAAAAATAAACGCTAAATAAGGAGCTATATCAATAATTGATTTAATAATACTGGTAGAAATGCCCCATAGATCCTCTGTTTTTTAATATTCTTTATTTTATTTGGTCCCGCCCATCGCGAAAGAAAAGAATTTAAAAAATTGACAAAATAGTATTGTTTTATATAAAAAATCAAAGTGAAGATACTTAACTTCAACTAATCTGTCCCTACTCAAACCACTGAGATAATTAGTTTAACGCAACCATTGTTTTATCAAGTTCCCTATGCGGGCGAGAAGTTACATCTCAAAGTGGCCAGAGATTTATTTTGACCCATGTTACTTGGGCATCACTTCACATTCACAAATGCCCAGGAATAATGAACCTTTTTGATATGTCCATTTTTATCAAAGGAATCTTAAATCTGAGGGCAAAATTACGAATTATAAAAATTACTAAGGGGCTGACATAAGCCAATTCCTTTTTTAAGATATTGGGCTTATTTAGAATAAATCAAATAAAATCGACTGGCGGCGCTACTTGGCTCATGTCAGCCCCTTAATAGATACGATAGTGCTCGCTTCGTTTTTGACAGCTGTCCAATTTTAAAGGGAATGGAATTAAAATCGTAAAACACGCGGGTAATTTGATAAAAATATGAGCAGCCTTTTTGCTTTAGTCCTCCCGTGACCACGGCCCCTGGAAAGGTGTCGATACGTCGGAAATTCAAAAAACCAATAAATCCAAACTAAATAATTATAAATATATGCGCTGTAATCCGTAAAAAGTGTTTAATTTCTACTGAACTGTACACACGGAAGTCTTAGAAGTGTAAATATCATGTGTCTTGCAAAAGCTTATATAATAAAATAAAATAAATAAATAAATAAATATTTGACAACATCACATACATTGCTCCGATTCCAAAGTAAGTAGCTAAAGCACTTGTCATATGGAAATCAGAGTCAACGGTGGTATCACAAACACCCAGACCTGAGCCAATATAGAAAAGTTCGTTTTCTAAATTGACCCAACCGGGGATCGAACCCGGGACCTCAGAGATGACGACACCTTGAAAACCGGTGTACAAAGCCACTCGACCACGGAGGTCGTCAATATAAAATAGAACTAGTGTATATAATAGCTGTAAGACGAATTTCTTGATGTTTTTCTCAACCGATCTCAAGCTCAAGTATACGTTGCATTAGTACTAATTAATTCTGTCTATCTATAGTCTATCACCATAGGCAAGGGAGTGCCAGGTGATGCACTTGCACCCCTTGGGAATGTCGGGATCAACATTACCTAGAGCTATTTTCTGTGCAAACTTTTTATAACGTTTTTCATGAAGTTTTTATGCATTCCTGTAATAAAATAAAAGAGTATATTGAATAAATGTTTATTCTGTGGGATGGCACTACTAATCCACATGAAAAACTGAAAGCTGCCCCCCTGGGGAATTTTATTCACATACCTACACTTAGGTATCGACTGAAAAGACAGTAGATTGATGGGTCGTGTCGTGTCTACTTTAAGTCGCGTCTCCTGCTCGTGTTTTTCGAATTACACAATAAACATGAAACAAAAACATATGTTTTCATACACAAACTGTCTCCTAAAAATAATAATACAAACTAAATAACGGGTATCTCCCGAATTAAGTTTAAAAAATAAAACACAGTCTCTTTATTCCACTCCATCACAATAATTAATTATATTTTAGCAAGCTTGCACTAGCACTTTTAGGTTAGAAAAAAATGCCACAGATTATAAAAATATTGTGCGCAATAATTTAAATTTTGAGATTTTAGCATTCACAATGCTATTTTTATATAATGCTAAATAATATACTAGAAAGAATACGACTCGCACCAGATCATGTTCTCGGACGGGAATCAACCCGCGACCTTTGGATATCCGGTCCAATGCTCTGACCGCTGAGTGCTAGTGCTAGTGCATGTATGAGTGACATTGTGTATGCATACAAAAATGTGGCTTTACACATTTTTTACGAGGAGGAAACAGGAGACTACCAAACGTTAATTTTGTCAACTTTCCATAGGAATTTTTCAATTCTCTCGACCGTGGTGTTTCCTCTTAAAACATTCATAAATCAAACTACACAATCTTGTGTAGACCTCTAACGAAATCTGCCAAGAAGCCAAGACAAGTTCATAAGAAAATCTAGGTTGCTCAGAAACCTGCTAACTTACAAAATACTTACAGTCGGCGCGGTCGACCGGACAGGGGATCTTGTTAAATCGTGGACAAGTGTGAGTCGGGCAAACGTCTTAAGCCAGTTGTACACATTGGCCTAGTGCCAAAGTATTTGGTTTTAAGACCGCTGTTTGTTTAAAATAATTCATACAAAAATTAATTACGAAAATATCAAAATGTATGAAACAGCAGATTTTTATTTCGCGATTTCAGAGTTGGTCCCGTAGTAAAAGTTGTTCAGTATGATGGTCCCTAACTACCATATTCGGCATTAGGGGTACTTTTGTAACACCTTGTATAATACTAAATAATATACTAGAAAAAATAAGACTCGCACTAGATCATGTTCTCGGACGGGAATCGAAACCGCGACCTTTGGATATCCGGTCCAATGCTCTGACCGCTGAGCTACCGAGTCACTAGTGGGAACGTCGAATTTCTTCTAGTATATCAACTCTTACGCTGCAAGCCAGCGCCATCTCACCAATGTAAAAGGAATTACCTCGACATTCAACTGAACATCTTTCCAGATATTTTTAAACAATTGATTAAGATGAGAAAGCTATATAACTATTTGAAATTTTGAGATATAAGCATTCACAATGCTATTTTTATATAATACTAAATAATATACTAGAAAATATAGGACTCGCACCAGATCATCTTCTCGGACGGGAATCGAACCCGCGACCTTTGGATATCCGGTCCAATGCTCTGACCGCTGAGCTACCGAGTCACTAGTGGGAACGTCGAATTTCTTCTAGTATATCAACTCTTACGCTGTAAGCCAGCGCCATCTCACCAATGTAAAAGGAATTACCTCGACATTCAACTGAACATCTTTCCAGATATTTTTAAACAATTGATTAAGATGAGAAAGCTATATAACTATTTGAAATTTTGAGATTTAAGCATTCACAATGCTATTTTTATATAATACTAAATAATATACTAGAAAAAATAGGACTCGCACCAGATCATGTTCTCGGACGGGAATCGAACCCGCGACCTTTGGATATCCGGTCCAATGCTCTGACCGCTGAGCTACCGAGTCACTAGTGGGAACGTCGAATTTCTTCTAGTATATCAACTCTTACGCTGCAAGCCAGCGCCATCTCACCAATGTAAAAGGAATTACCTCGACATTCAACTGAACATCTTTCCAGATATTTTTAAACAATTGATTAAGATGAGAAAGCTATATAACTATTTGAAATTTTGAGATTTAAGCATTCACAATGCTATTTTTATATAATACTAAATAATATACTAGAAAAAATAGGACTCGCACCAGATCATGTTCTCAGACGGGAATCGAACCCGCGACCTTTGGATATCCGGTCCAATGCTCTGACCGCTGAGCTACCGAGTCACTAGTGGGAACGTCGAATTTCTTCTAGTATATCAACTCTTACGCTGCAAGCCAGCGCCATCTCACCAATGTAGAAGGAATCTAGTATATTATTTAGTATTATATAAAAATAGCATTGTGAATGCTTAAATCTCAAAATTTAAAAAATAAAACAAAAATCTCTTCTCATTGAAATAACCATTCTGAATTTCTATACACATCCAACAAATGGATCCAGACATTTGTCCGTGTTACACTTGTCGAGCAATCCGTCCAACCGTTAAAGAGGCTGACATGAGCCAACTAGCGCCGCCAGTCGATTTTATTTTGTTTATTCTAAATAAGCCCAATTTCTTAAAAAAGGAATCAGCTAAGGTTTCGTTAATAACGTCTAATATTTATTGAATAACTTTACACAGTTTGAAACGGCATTCAAACAGTTTAAAACGCAATTTTGTTAAAAGTGGCCACTGTTGGTTCAAACCCGTTTTTAAACTATTGCACGCATTTTGTAATGTTGTAACGTTATTCACAAGACCTTGACTGCTTGCTTTTTTGAGAAATTCGGTTTATTTAGAATAAATTCGGTATATTGGGCTAATTCTTCATATCATACAATGATTTTCTTAGTTATCGAGTAGTAGACAGCGATTTCTCAACTAGTTGAAATTTATTTTACTTACCCATTGAATGTAAACTTTGTTAATTATTGTAATGGAAAATGACGTCACTTTAAATGCCGACCTCATTTTTCAAATTTTGACGACTCTGTATGAAATATACAGGGAGAAAAAAGCAGCCCTTGACGAGTTTATTGCCGGTTCTTCTCGTTACAAGGTCTCCCGCTTAGGGTTTGCGAACCGATGGCGTAGCTTCTTTGACATTCACAAGTGCCTAGACTGAATAAACGAGTTTTGAATTTTTTTGAATTTTGAATAAAATAAAATAAAATCGACTGGCGGCGCTAGTTGGCTCATGTCAGGCCCTTAAATCAGATATTCCCAAACTATGTTGCGCAAGAGACCTCTTTTCCAAAATAAACTTATACCTCAAACCCCCATAGCCATATTACTTTAAAATCTTATCAAATATCAAGTATTACAAATTATTGTTATTTATTCGGTTATGTCAACCCCTGGAAAACCGATTTCGACCCCAAGGGATCGATATCGACCACTTTGGGAATCCCTGGTTTAAATGATACGAGCTAATAAATAATTTGCAGATCTACATACGTAGATACACGCGAAAAACATTACTCTTCTTGCAGTCGGGTAAAAAGACCCAAAAGGGCGAATAGCAATTATTCAATTCTGACAATACCAAAACCAGCTTTTAACCGAAAAGATAATATTTAACGTAAAAACCGGTATTATGTCATCTATTTTATTTTCTCAGCCATCAAAAACATAATGCTACCAAATTGATTATAAATCTGTGCGATCGGCTGAATGCAAAACAAACATCAAAGCCCTCGTAATGGCTCGACTAGTGCTGTCTATTTATCGATGATCTGAATATCGATAAGCGTTATAAAAAGTATCGTGAGATGTTGTATTTATGTGAATAAATTAAAGACAACAGAATATTTTAAATGACTGACGTATATTTTTTCATTTTTAGACACACACTACTTACATAAATTTCTCTGATACGTTCTTTATACGAACATTATCATACATTTTTAATAAATAAGGTTCCTTGCGAACATCAACCAGTAGCACTATACCAACGAATTTCTCAACGTAGTTGACGATTTCGATTTTACAGAAAGTCAGCATAATTGATTAAATACAAGGTGTTACAAAAGTACCCCTAATGCCGAATATGACAGATAGGGACCATCAAACTGAACAACTTTTACTATGGGACCAACTTTGAAATCGCGAAAAAAAAATCAGCTGTTTCATACAAAAAATAATTACAAAAAAATATCAAAATGTATGAAACAGTTGGTTTTTTTTTCGTGATTTCAGAGTTGGTCCCGTAGTAAAAGTTGTTCAGTTTGATGGTCCCTATCTACCATATTCGGCATTAGGGGTACTTTAATTTTGTAAACGTTGTATAATCCATCCATTATGGGATGGGTGACCAAAAATTTATTATCTCGAGCTCCTTCGGCTTCGGAAGGCACGTTAAGCCGTTGGTCCCGGGTGCATTTTGCAGTCGTTAACTCCCACCAATCCGCATTAGGCCCGCGTGGTGGATTATAGCCTTTCCTCCTTATCCACCCATTAGGAAGGCCTGTGCCCCAGTAGGGGACATCAAAAATGGCTGATGTCACACATGTCAGTTATATCGATATAATTTTTTTCATCTTGACAACACCAGTAGTCTGTTTGCCTCCATCGAAGGCATTGTTTTGCGCTATTATTCTTCCATTATACCGTCTTGTTTAGTAAATAATTTATTGTTTTGTTACGATTTGTTTTATTTTTGAAATGGAAACCGTCAATGGTTTGAATATATTCTATCTTTTTAGAATATTCAATGAGTTTCAAAACTGAAAGCCAAAAGCTGCCAGTAGTGATTAAATTCAAATGCTTGGACAATTTCACACACCGCTATCTAGCCCCAAACTAAGCAAAGCTTACAATATGGGTGCTGGACATAGACTTATTTGTATACATAGATCATCAAACGTGATCGCTTCGCTTCATAAAGTAGTTGAACTTTTCATGAAGAGATCAAATCAAAAATTCAAAAAAATCGTTTCATAAACAAAGAAGTTTTGCTCGATAATCCAAAAAAACAGGGTTACGAAATTAACAGTATTTTGAGGATATCCTGTGAACTACAGAACCGATTCAAACTTAAAAAAATTAATCAATCTGATAATAATGTTCTTTGAAATAAAAATAAAAATCCTACACAGTCCATTAATCACGGAGTACTGAGGTAGGTAGCAAATATAAAAACATAGAACCGACTCCTCTTTCTTTTTTTAAGTCGATTAAAAAGGCAACACAATATTCATCACCATTTCTCGTGATTGTAGATTGTATAATACCCCCTACCTACTATGATACGATTGTAGAATAGGTACTAGGTAAAGTAGCCCTAGTACTTTCGTTACAAACGCTGAAATCAACGTCAAAAGAACAAATCCCCGAATAATCCATGAATAGCATTAGCGGAACACATGCAAATCGTTAGGGGTTCAAAACCCTACCCTTTGCACTTGTGCCTAATGATTGGCCTTTAGAGACCCTTGATTACGTCACAGGAAACAGGGAACCTGTAAAAAATAGGACAGATATTTTTTGTTACAGCCGTAATTTTATAATCTTACTGGAATGTTTATAGACAAAAGAGGTTATACGTCAAAAGCCGAAAATGAGTTATAAAAACAGAACAATAAAAAATATGCCAGTAGCCGCTATAAAAAGAGGTTTATTGTCTTTTAAAAATATGGAAACTCTTTTCGGAAAATAAGGTTGTATTTATCCTCCTTGCAAATAAAAAAGGCTCTAAAAAATCGAAACTCCTCTAAAAAAATCAAGCTTGGAATATAACCTCCTTCATGGAGCTTGGGAGCTCGTTACGTTATGTTTACGTCCGACTGGGTTGACGTAAACTCGCGCGTTTTGATTTTAACGATTTTAGGAAAATCTGTCGGGTTTTGCGATATCTGGGTGGTTATTGCACTCGAAGTGGCGAAATATTTCTCGTTTTCACTAGATTTTGTGCATTAATAACTATAATATTAAATATTAGATAGGTATAACAATCAAAGTCGCGTAGTCTGTAGGCAACACGTAAGTAAATAAATGTCAACCACAATGAAGGGTTGAGCCCTTCCTTTTGTGGTCGGCTTTCAGACACTTTGACCCTAATCTTTTGTTTTAACATTTGGACTAAGCTTTCATGCTACTAATTTTTATTATGTAAAAGTTTGTATGTTTGGATATTTATTACAATCAAGCAAAACCGACTGAACGGATTATGCCTTATTTATAACATTAAAAACAGGATGCAAAAACATGAACACAATGTTCTCTTATTATCAGACTTTTATTCAAGTCGCATAGTCAAATTCGCATAGTCAACACATAAATAAAACAATTCAGCATAGACTACAATGAAGAGTTAAGCCCGTCGGCCGTAATCCCTTCGTCTGCTTGCGGTCGGCCTTCAGTCACTTTGACCAAATACTTTTGTTTAAAAATTTTTGGACTAAGATTTCATTCGTGAATAATTCCAAATGTTTTGCATTGGGCATCTTACTCTAGCTATAAATAAATAAATAAATATTTGACAACATCACATACATTGCTCCGATTCCAAAGTAAGTAGCTAAAGCACTTGTGTTATGGAAATCGGAGACAACGGTGATATCAACCCAGACCTGAGCTAATATAGAAAAGTTCGTTTTCTAAATTGACCCAACCGGGGATCGAACCCGGGACCTCAGAGATGGTGACACCTTGAAAACCGGTGTACAAAGCCACTCGACCAAGGAGGTCATCAAATACTAGAATAAGAAGCCATACTAGAATATATTATAATATTTTAACTAGTAAACCTGTCTGTGTCGCATGTGCGTTGTGATAAAAGTAGGTTTAAAGAAACATGACCATCAGCCATTTTTAATGTCCCCACTGCTGGGGCTCAGGTCTTTCTTACGGGTGGATAAGAAGGATGGGCCATAACCCACCACGCTAGTCTAAAGCGGATTGGTGGGTGTTAACGACTGCCAATGCAGCCGGGCCCAACGGCTAAACGTAACTTCTCAAGCACGGAGGAGCTCGAGATAATAAATTTTTGGTCACCTAGCCCATGACCGACCCTTGCGAAAGTAGCTTAACCTCCGCAATCGCCGGGCCAAGCGCTAAACCACTGCGTCATCGAGTTCCTCAAAATACTTAAAAACAATAAAATCTGATGCTTTTTTCAAGTAGCTTATAATTATACTCAAAGTCACATAGTCAAAAACAAATAAAAAATTCACGCGTAGTCAACACTAATATAAATGTAAAACCACAAGCCCTTCATCCCCCTGTGCATGCACAGGCGCTTGGATGCCATTTCACTCGCATAAAATTTTTAGTCATGATATGGTTTGGCATAACAGAAACGACATAAAAAATTTTCGCATAAAGTTATATTTCATTGACATAACGATTACATATTCTACTTATGAAATTAGTACTATATCATATGGCATAAACGTTTAATGCATAACTAGAACTAATAGTAATTTAACATTACACAAAAGGCATAATTTATCACTATAAGCTATTAAGCTTAAAGTAATAAATTATGCCTCATGTGTAATGTTCTTCGCTACGCTCGCTCGTCGTCGCACTTAATCGTCTGTTTACCACTATTAAGTCATAATTTATTTGGCACTATAAAAACGTATAATGGGCTAGTTATGTTAGGACCTTTTGGTAAGCAGACGATTAAGTGTGACTACGAGCGAGCGTAGCTAGCGATAGGAGGCTCCATTGCAACCAACAGTAGACTTAATTCACCTGGGCTAATTCTTCATATCATACAATGATTTTCTTAGCTCTGTGTTATCGAGTAGTAGACAGCGATTTCTCAACTAGTTGAAATTTATTTTACCTACCCATTGAATGTAAACTTTGTTAATTATTGTAATGGAAAATGACGTCACTTTAAATGCCGACCTCATTTTTCAAATTTTGACGACTCTGTATGAAATATACAGGGAGAAAAAAGTAGCCCTTGACGAGTTTCTTGCCGGTTCTTCTCGTTACAAGGTCTCCCGCTTAGGGTTTGCGAACCGATGGCGTAGCTTCTTTGACATTCACAAGTGCTTGTAACAGCCTAGACTGAATAATGAGTTTTGAATTTTGAATTTGAATTTTGAATTTTGAACAATGCCAGAACCAACCGTTCGATCAGGGTACCGTCTTAACATAAAACATTATTGGTCTCAAATGATATCGGGCTTAACGTTTGCATTCAAATCGCGAGGATGTTGGAAAATTCTCACGGGAAGTGGAATTTCACGCTAATATTTTCTGCAACAATAAGTACTAGCATATCTCTTATGATAAAAAAAAACTCGTCTTCATTTCGCTGTAAGCATTTGAACAGCAAACAATCGCAAGTGCGCTTCGCTGGGAGACCCATTAATATTTAAATATTCTTCATGAATATTCATTAGATGGTTAAGAAGCATTTCAGGTATAGGTGCCGTCTTGAAATTATAATCACTAGTACACGGAGTATTGTGTGCCTTGGATTTTTGGAGCTAAAAAAGAAAGATATTTTATTAAAAACTGACACAATCGTATTTAATGACGACGTAATTTCATATTGTCTTAACACATCAAATCTTTACTAATATTGTAAATGCGAAAGTCCGTTTGTTTTTTTTACGCCTTCACGTCTTAACTACTGAACCGATCATCATGAAATTTTGGATACACGTTGTCAGGGGTACAGAGAAGGACACCTTTCATCCCAAAAAAACGATTGTTTCCGAGGGATAGCAAAAAAACTTTCCACGCAGACGAAGTCGCGGGCGGTCGCTAGTTAATATAATAAAACGATTTATTTGCGTTATATTTTTTAATCATGTTTTCGACATCTAAATCTTTTAAAAGAGTAACTCTGTCTGCCTATCTGTTTGTCTGTTTGTGACGTTTTCAGAGTTAATCAGCTGAACCATTTTCGAGGAATTTTGGTGCAGGTTTATTTTCCTGAACCCTATTAGATTTAGTCGCTACAACGTATTAATTTGCACAGGTATTTTTGAGACAGATTGTTATGTTTGTATTTCAGTATTTCGACCATACATTTTGAACATTCTCCTTTATAATTTACTAGCTTTGGTCCGCGACTTTGTCCGCATGGAAATTCTAAAAATCCCTAGGAAAGCTTTGACCGGGATAAAAAGTTGTATGTTTTAGTCTAGATTATAAACTATCTGTCTGCGAAATATCATCCAAATCGGTTCAGCCGTTTTTACGTGATTGAATATTAAACATCTAAACTTCCAGTCTTTCACATTAACCCCCTTACTAATAAAGATTGTATAGCAAATGTATAGTTACACAGTGTTTTGTCCCTTTCTTTTTAATGTCCAACTTAAATAGTTTGATAGAGAGTAACCATTGTGAAACTATACATCTGCTCTACAATCTTTATTAGTTATAATATTAAGTGGGATTTTAAATTCAAATTCAAAATTCATTTATTCAGTCTAAGCTGTTACAAGCACTTGTGAATGTTAAAAAACCCTAAGTAACGAGAAGAGCCGGCAAGAAACTCGTCAAGGGCTGCTTTTTTTCCCTGTATATTTATACATACAGAGTCGTCAAAATTTGATAAATGAGATCAACATTTAAAGTGACGTCATTTTCCTTTACAATAATTAACAAAGTGATTTAATTACAGTAACTATTATATAGTTCTATTATAAAGTAGGTACTATTATACCTACTACAATTTCATCACTGGGATTCTAACACTGTCGCTCGAATACTGGAGAGGTATTTATAATTTGAAGCACACTTAAAGATTTAAGACGTTGTCAAAACGATTTCGCACTTATTTTTAATAGTCCTTCAAATATATACCCATTTACCTCTTCACAGAACAGTAAAAAAATCTTTAGGTTTTTAAGAATATAATACAGGTAATATAACAACCCAATTTTTAAGTATATCTAAAAATCAAATGGGGATTTCAGATTACGTGCATAAACAACTTTACAGCCACGGAACCGCGAAAAAAAAATCAGCTGTTCCATACATTATAGTCGAGTCGATGTTGTACTTTTTTTATGGTGCAGCTGATTTTTTTTTCGCGATACCGTGGTTGGCCCCATAGTAGAAGTTGTTCATTCACGTGGTCTGAAATCCCCATTTCATTTTTAGAGATACTTTAAAATTAACGGTGTTTTAATTAAAATGAGGGCGCCACTTGAGGTATATAGGGGAATTAAGCAACTGTCGCAAGGGTCGGTCATGGAATGGATGACCAAAAATTTATTATCTCGAGCTCCTCCGTGCTTCAAAAGACACGTTAAGCCGTTGGTCCCGACTGCGTTTGCAGTCGTTAGCACCCACCAATCCGCATTGGGCCCACGTGGTGGGTCATTGCCCATCTTCCTTATCCACCTGTAAGGGAGGCCTGTGTCTAGGGTTACCAGATGAAAAAATTAAAAGTCCGGAGAAAAAACCCGATTTCCATTGCAAAGTCCTGAGATTTGTAGCAGTTTGAGAATAACGTACGGGGGGCGGGGGGAGTTTTCAGGTTTAGTTTGTTAACTTTTTTATTGAAAAGATATTTAATATTAGTAGTTAATCAGTTCTTTGTTGAATTTAATTATTATTGTGCAATTAAAAACCAAAGTTAGAAGTATGTTTTGTAGTTTGTTTAACTTTTTCTTAAAATGTACTGTATTTTATTGAAAATTCTAAAAATTCTGAGATTTTTAAAATCCGGCCGCAATCCTGAGAAAAGTCGGAAAATCCTGAGATATGGTAACCCTACCTGTGCCCCAGCAGTGGGAACATTTAAAACGGCTGATGGTCAGACAAATCTGATAGAAAATATAAAAACTTTGTTATTTCGTGAAAAACTGCCATTTTATGTGACATACACTTAGTATGTCCCTCCCGTCATGCTGACGATAACACAAGAAAATGTTCAAGACATGGAAAACTTAAGTTCCCAGGACACGCACCAAAGCGCGCGTGACTATGAATTTATGTGGCCACAATGCGCCAATTTACCGCAGAGGCAGTATACAAGATAACTTGCGAGAACACGTCTCTTGAACTCGGGATTGTATTGAGTCTTGTGAAATAAATGTCTTTTACCACAGTATAAATAAGTAGTACCAGTATTCCGATTTAATTTAAATTTGGAATCTTGGTATACTTGGTACACAGAGCGAGTGCATTGCAGCAATGTACGAATCTGCGCATTTATAAAATCCAATTTGGCTAAATTGTCAGCATATCCTATTATTTTGTGTATGCTATGCCATTCAATTCCACTCCACCATCATAAGCCAGAACTTTGTATGAATAACATAGGGGACAAAGCATTGCCTTGTAAGATCTGTCACCACTTCACACTGCTGTGTTACGGTTCCGCCAACTCTTACACAGATTTCGCTTTCCCCTGTGGCAACTTTTAACATTTTTTTCACATGCATTGCTCCGATTCCAAAGTAAGTAGCTAAAGCACTTGTGTTATGGAAATCAGAGACAACGATGGTATCACAGACACCCGGACCTGAGCCAATATAGAAAAGTTCATTTTCAAATTGACCCAACCGGGGATCGAAACCTCAGAGATGGCGATACCTTGAAAACCGGTGTACAAAGCCACTCGACCACGGAGGTTGTCCACCATTTGGAATAGCTTTTCTGGTATTTCAAGACTTGTCAGAGTCCGGAAGAGTTCATTTCTATCGATACTATCGTAAGCCTTAGAAAAGTCCACAAACAGTGAGTGGACACTTCTAAGTACTTTCAATGAAACTCCAATCCGTAAAGGTTTTATTTCAAACTTTTTAGATTAAGATATATGCTTTAAAATGCTTTAAATTTTATTAAGCTTATTAACTATCACTAATCGTTACCTAATTTCTGAGGATTGTGATCACTGGCTTTGAAGATTGCCTCTATTAGTCTCAGCCCAATCGTTGCATTCACCGCCACGTAGAAAATTTATTTGAGGAGTTTGCTACTCTCTCTTGGTCAGACCATCTGGACCAGCTGATAAAAATTAAGACTTAAAACTTGTTTCTTTCCAGGTGCTAGCAGCTCTAGCCGTGTCCCTGGCCCCATTCTCCGCGGGTCTAGGCAAAGGTTACAGCTCGCCAGCCATTGCCTCTCTCCAAGGGTCTGGAGCTAATGCCACTCGACGAGACTTCCAGTTGACTGATCAGCAAGCTTCGTGGCTTGCATCACTGTCATTCTTGGGTAAGTTAAAAAAGACTATGCCTATTGCCTCTTGGCCTGATGTAGATTATTCTGCAGTCAAAGACACCTAAAGAAAAAAAAACGCTGCTGTGAAATCACCTGTCAATGCATCACTCCAGACGTAGGAATCACCCAGGTGAATTAAGTAAACTACAGGCAATTTAACTCGTAGAGACTTCTAGCTAACTGACCATCGGGCGTCTTGGCTTTGTTTTCATCTTTGGGTGAGGTAAAATAGGCTTTATATTTGCTGAAGTTGAGAGCAATTATTTTATCCTACAAGCAAGGGCAATAGTTCACCTGCCGGCGCCTTACTCCAAAAGACTGGAGCTAATACCACTCGACGAGACTTCCAGTTGATAGATCAGCACGCTTCTTGGCTAGCATTACTGTCGTTCTTGATTGAGTTAAAATATACCTTAAGTCTGATAATGTAGAGTTAAACTTCTTAGGTAAAGGCTACAGTTGCCTTGCCATATCGTGTCTATTGACCATCAGCCATTTTAATGTCCCCACTGCTGGAGCACAGGCCTTCCTTATGGGATAAGGAGGATGGGCCATGACCCACCACGCGGGCCTAATGCGAATTGGTGGGTGCTTACGACTGCAAATGCCGTCGGGACCAACGGCTTAACGTGCCTTCCGAAGCACGGAGGAGCTCGAGATAGTAAGTTTTTGGTCACCCGCATCCCGTGCGAAAGTTGCTTAACCACCGCAATCGATAGGCCAGGCGCTATACCACTGCGCCACCGAGCTCCTCAAATCGTGTCTATTAGAGATTCTGACAAGTCGTCACTGTCATTCTTGGTGTAGTTAAAGTTGCTTTATTTCTGAAACAAAAGAAAACTTTATCCTATCTCGGAGGATCAGTAGCCAATGTAACTCACAGATGAAGAGAAGACCTGCATCATGATCATCTCTTTGTCTCTTTATCATCATCATCATCATCATCAACATTGTTGCACTGTAAATTCTCTTACTTATTTACTTATCACTAAAATAAGCAAGAGAATTTACTAATTAAAATTCTAGAACTGTAGTGAATCTTAATACATGGCTTATTGAAACTTGCCTTGTTTAACTAATGTAAACAAGTTTATTGAATGCCCAACAAAAAGGTCGGGTCGGGAGCTCTAAACGTCCTAATTGCATTGTTTCAAACATTATAGAAACATAGGCATTTGTGTAAACTATGTTGGGACGTTCTTTAGATCCATGGGCTATGTTTTATAGGTTTGAAATATGCTTTAGATTAGCAATTAATAACTTTGGTCTCCAGAGCGAGAGATCACTGCGCTGAACATTTTTTTTAATAATAATAATATAAATAAATTCTTGGACAATTTCACACAGCGCCATCTAGCCCCAAACTAAGCAAAGCTTGTAATATGGGTGCTAGACAACTGATATACTACTTATATACTTTTTAAATATATACTTATTAGACATAGTAACACCCAGACCCGTCACAGAAATTAAAATTCATTTAAATTTCTACCCGGCCGGTAATCGAACCCGGGAGCCCTTGGGTGGTAGAGATGTTGACCACTGTACCACTCAGGTCGTCAGGTCGTAATAAAATATAAATAAATAAATATTTGACAACATCACATACATTGCTCTGATTCCAAAGAAAATAGCTAAAGCACCCAGACCGAGCCAATATAGAAACGTTCGTTTTCTAAATTGTCCCAACCGGGAATCGAACCTGGGACCTCAGAGATGGTGACACCTTGAAAACCGGTGTACAAAGCCACTCGACCATGGAGGTCGTCAATATCGATTCACAGCTCGCCGCTATACTTTTCAGATAACAAAGAAATATACAACTTTTTTAGATTTTTCGCATTTACAATGCTATTTTTATATTAAGATAAATAATATTAGAAAAAATCGACTCACCCGTAGCACCGTAGTCCCGTCTGAGGTGCTACGGGTGAGTCGATTTTTTCTAATATTATTTATCTCAATATACAACTGTTATTTTTCCAACTACTTTTAGGTAACTATCAAAAATATTTTGCGAGTGAGTTCCAAGTGCAAAAGTAAACTCTATTGATTACTTATTTACCTATTTTTAGCCCATTCTACAAGTTTAAAGCCAAAATCAATAATCATCAATTTACAAAACAGACTAACCATGTTACGTCACAAAAAGTCCGTGTCACAACTAGGGTTGGCACTCGTGCCTATATTTAGGTATTATAGTATGATTAAAAACATGGAACGAATAGGAAGATCAAGCGTATTTCAATTTGATTTTTTGTTAAATGAAATTTCGTCTAATGCCCGGTTTCTAATACTTATGGTTTCTAATACTTCGGTGGTTTATCGAAGGTTCAACGTTATCGGAGGAGGCCACATTATCTGGTATATAGTTAATTTTATTACTGTAAACCAGAAAATATCGATAAAAAACCTTAGAAACCGGGGATAAATAAATTCGGGGTAAATTCCGGGTACTTACGTGATTTGACGGACAATTTTATAAAAATTCTGTTCCATTTTTAAACTAAACAATAACACTGATCAAAAATAAAATAGTACCTATTTATAACTAGATGTACGTCTTTCAATCGACACCAGCCATTTTTAATGTCCCCACTGCTGGGGCACAGGCCTTCCTTATGGGTGGATAAGGAGGATGGGCCATAACCCACCACGCAAGCCCAATGAGGATTGGTGGCTGTTAACGATTGCAAATGCTGCCGGGATATGCTTAACGTGCCTTGCGAAGCACGGAGGAATTTGGGATAATACATTTTTGGTCACCCATCCCATGACCGACCCTTGCGAAAGTTGCTTAACCTCCGCAATTGCAGGGCAACATTTCATTCATTGAATCATTTTAACTTAATAACGAATTTTCCCCTCCTAATTACATCAGCTAATTTTCGGCATAGATTTGCTTCAGGATGTATGAAAAGCATGAAGTTTATTACAGTTATATCTGATAAAGAAATAAAGATTCTTTTGAACGAGGTACCTACGTTTTATTTTATATGACTTTATATGAAAATTGTGACATTTTCCCGTAGCTGGCAACCCTATCGATAGCACATCGCTTCCACACAATAAACGAGTAATGAACCTCCGAGTCACGCCACGGACACATTATAGGGCTGACAAATGATCGATTGATTTATCTACTGAAATGATGACTAACACAATTATGACACTATTTTTATTATACTAAATAATATACTAGAAAAAATAGGACTCGCGCCAGATCATGTTCTCGGACGGGAATCGAACCCGCGACCTTTGGATATCCGGTCCAATGCTCTGACCGCTGAGCTACCGAGTCACTAGTGAGAACGTCGAATTTCTTCTAGTATATCAACTCTTACGCTGCAAGCCAGCGCGATCTCACCAATGTAGAAGGAATCACCTCGACATTCAACTGAACATCTTTCCAGATATTTTTAAACAGTTGATTAAGATGAGAAAGCTATTTTTTAAATTTTGAGATTTAAGCATTCACAATGCTATTTTATATAATACTAAATAATATACTAGAAAAAATAGGACTCGCACCAGATCATGTTCTCGGACGGGAATCGAACCCGCGACCTTTGGATATCCGGTCCAATGCTACTACTATTTTTATTGTTACTAATTATTTTCACAAAAATAAAGCACGTCCAAACTGTATGAAGCGAAAATACAGAAATCGATACTGTTTGCCAATCGATCGCTTAAAGCGAGGGTAAATCATGTAATTTCTTTTCGAAAACAATGCAAAAGTATAAATTTTAGATATAATTCATCAAATAATTATATTTTATAGAAAAACAGGCATTGAATTAAAAGCATTTATTGGTCACAAACGTCAAACAGTCAAATATTTTTTCTTTTGATTATGATAGTTTACACAAATAGAAACTCTTTCAACAAAAATCAGTTTTTCAAAATGTGTCCGGGAAGCGGTGATTTAATTTTTTTTTTCATTATATTATAATTTTTTGCTTTTTATTCAACGAGCTAAAACTAAAAAAGAATGAAAACACCTAATACAAATAATATTTATAATAACACCTAATAAAAACGTGATAAAATAACCCCGGGCACTGAACACTGACATTCCTTTTTTTCTCGCTTTAGGAATGGCCTTAAACCGAGTAAAATTTTTGCCTTTAGAAAATTATAACTTTGAATAATCAGTTAGTATTCTAAATCCTAATATGACATTCCTGCATAAAGTATTATACTTCATTTAAATCTCTAATCGTGATACTCTAGAATACCTCCGTGTTCGAGTCGCTTGTACAAGTTGTCATAGTACCGCCATCTTTGAGGTCTCAGGTTCGTTTTTATAAAATTGTTATTTATTTTGCCAGGTGCTTTGTTCGGAGGTATGGCGGGAGGAGCGGCGATGCGTCACGGCCGTCGTCGGGTGCTGTCGCTGGCCGCAGCTCCTTGTAGCTTGTCCTGGCTGCTGACAGTACTAGCCACTTCAGTGCGAATGATGTGCATCACGGCGTTCTTGGGGGGATTCTGCTGCTCCATTTTGACTATGCTGTCACAGGTCAGTTTTAAATGGATTTTTTTTAAATCTGTTATTAAGTCTAGGCTATTGTGAATGTCAAAGAAGCTACGGTATCGGTAGACCTTGTAATTAGAGAGCCTTGTAATGAGAGAACCTTGTAATGAGAACCTTGTAATAAGAGAACCTTGACGAGACTTGAACAGTGACTTTCAGTTTCAGTTCTTCCTTTACAATTAGATGAATGTAAGGTAAAGAGGGACCCACCACGCGAGTCCAATGTGGATCGGTGGCTTATAGCATTCAGAATGCCTAAGATTGGTGGTGCAAATGGGGCTGGGACCAAGACAACGTGAGCCCTATTCTTAGAGTTGACATGAAAGGACTGAAGAAATCAAAACATTGAAACAAGCGGAAAATTAATAACGGCCATAATTTTATTCTTCATTAATGCTACTAAAGAAAGTCAGTAATATCTTGCCTAAATCTGATACAATTTGGAATTCACCAAACGCCTACAAATTAAACACGACGATGATCTCCAAGATTAGAGCTATGATCAGTCATTAAAACTCTGTATAACAACGCTTCTGATCCAAGGTCTATCTTAAAACACAAATCTATGGAGCTCTCTGGAAAATGGACCTTATTATGTTGGCTTAGGGAATAAGATGAGAGAACGCGATAGGCTTTCGTTTCTTGTCAAAGAAACTAATTTTCGTGCCGCCCGCATATTTCCGAAGCAATTATTAGGTTAGCTCCAATTTCGGAAAATTTGGGAATTTAAACGATTATCAGAACATTGTTTATTCAAATCTCAAAATTCTACCTGCAGGCTATTGAAAAGAGGTATTTCTTCGCTATGAAAAGGACAGGTAACTGACTTTTTGGACACAACACCTTTTATGAAATTACAAAATGACTTTGAAAGCGTAAAGTAAATCCTAACATTTGTCTTAACATTGAAAAAATACGTCTTAAATCGACATTAACATAGCAGGTTGGTAAAAATCTTTACGATCTCGTAAAAAGTGTTTCAGAAAATATCCCTCATAAGCCCGTTTACTTGGCCACCCTTCACTTAATTGATAAAGTCCAAAACTTTCGTTAAGCTTTTCCTAAACCCCCCTAGTAATGCAGGCTCCAGACGAAGTTTCTTATTAACGACAAAATTATTATTTATTAGTTTCTTAACATGAAACTGAAATGAGCTGAACTCAAGTTTGTTCAGGAATTTCGGAAGTTCCATCATACAAAGTTTGGATGTGTTGTTACTTTTTCTTTATTAAATTCATACAGTGCCTTATCATGTTAGTTATAAGTTAAAAACATTATTACATAATATTTATTCTAGAAATTTGCGCGTTCAAAATAATTATTATTACCTACTGGAAGGTTTTTGATGTAATTTACTTGCGTTTTGTACATATATTCACAGTTATTGTTTTTTCTAATTCCAGGTCTATGTCAGTGAAATATCAGTGCCAGACATTCGTGGCTGCCTCAGCGCTGTCCTCAAAATCGTCGGCCATCTTGGAGTGTTGTTCAGCTTCACCATCGGTGCCTACCTCGACTGGCAACAGCTGGCCATGTGCATATCCGCTGCTCCCTTGCTTCTATTTTGCACAGTCCTCTACATACCAGAAACGCCTAGCTACCTCGTCCTAATCGGAAAAGACGAAGAAGCGTACAAAAGTCTTCTCTGGTTACGAGGACCGGATTCTGACGTAGCTCAAGAGTTAGCCACAATAAGAACCAACGTACTAGCTAGTAAGAACTTCAGCCAACGTCAAAGTCAAATGTCAGGGAGTCAGCTTTTGAACTCTTTGGATGTTAGAACCATGAATCGACTTCTAGGACCAATTCTGGTGACTTGTGGGCTGATGATGTTTCAAAGGTTCTCCGGTGCTCATGCCTTTTCTTTCTACGCTGTGCCGATCTTCCGAAAGACATTCGGTGGTATGAACCCGCATGGAGCAGCTATTGCTGTCTCTTTCGTTCAACTGCTAGCGTCTTGTCTGTCAGGTCTTCTAATAGATACAGTGGGAAGACTGCCGCTTTTGATCGTCAGTTCTGTTTTGATGTCGATGGCGCTGGCTGGGTTTGGGAGCTATGCTTATTACGAGGAGGTGCATAGGAACCAGAGGATTCAAAACGTGATGTTCCATCAAACTTTAGGGCAGAATGACTGGATTCCCTTGCTATGTGTATTGGTGTTCACAATAGCATTCTCTTTGGGTATGAGTCCTATATCATGGCTGTTGATAGGGGAACTATTTCCTTTGGAGTACAGGGCGTTTGGCAGTGCGATGGCTACGGCTTTTAGCTACCTGTGTGCGTTCGTTGGTGTAAAAACCTTTGTAGACTTCCAGCAGGCGTTGGGTCTTCATGGGGCGTTCTGGTTATATGCTTCTATAAGCGTTGGTGGCCTGTGCTTCGTGGTCTGTTGCGTTCCGGAGACGAAAGGAAAGGATTTGGATGAAATGGACCCAAACTACGTCCAGAGTCTATCTCCGAAGAGGTAAATTTGTATGAGTCGAAATTTACTTGGAAACTTTTAGGGGTAGAGAGATTAGTGTGTGAGATGTATAGTCAGAAATAGAGTACGCTTTTCTATTGAGACAATTGTTCTATCGAGTTTTTTTTATTAGTCTTTAGTATAATTTATCTATAAGTTATGTTGTTGTAATTTGAAAGTTAATTTAAAAATTATGATGGTTAATTTTATTAAAGTTTTTCTTAATTAGTCAAAATATGTAAATATACATTTAAGGTAGGAAATATGAAAAAGTATGCATTCGAGTGGCCTAATGCAAAGTTCCCAAGTAAATACGACATGATATACAAATGCCCAAAATGTAGGAACAAAGTACGTCGAATCCACCGCAAAATTTTGGCTGTGCTTATTAAATTTTTTAATGAAAAAAAATGACGCCACTTAATTTTATGGTGGTCCTCTTAAATAGAAGTAGTTTGTATTTAAAATGTATATTCGCATATCGACGAAACCATATCTTTATTTATTTTGATTGACGTCTGGGAGCCAAAGCATTGTAACCTATTTTTTTTCAAAAATGCGATGCAATGTTTGTCTTGAGAATAATTAGATTTTTTTGCTTTTTGTTTATCCGCATGTTTTTAGGAGTTCTACTAAATGACATGTTTAATAAAATATGAATCTAATGAAGAAAAATGCAAATCTTGCAATAAATTTCTACAGTCACATCATCATATTTGAATGGATAATTTTATCGTTGTTATTTGGTATGTACCTACTCCTAAATTTTTGCCGATTAATAAAAGGTATCATATCGATTTCCCGTGGTCCACACTTTACCTCTCTGTATTAAATCCCTAGACAATTTAGCGAAAAATATCTTTCTCTAACTTCTTTAATACTATACTCTTAACTGGATAATATTAACGAGCTTTCCTATCTATAATTCAATGACAATATCGATAAGACAATAATTATTATATAAAATGTTAATTATACTGTAATGATTTATATGAGTTAGTTTTAGCGGTTGTGGTGTCAAAGTGTTAGACTTTGGTTTGCAGTCGTGTGGGGCGTAGTTTTTTTAAGAAAACGTGAAAAACATGATTACTATCGAATCTTATTAGTTATGTACTTATTAGTATGGCTTGGAAAATAAAAAAAAGATTTTGTGTAAAAATGTGTATTGACTTGTGTATATTTGCCACAACGCACTGCTCATTTTGATTATGAAATAGCTGTTTTGATGAAGTAAGTCAAAAATTTCAACTTATTACTTTAAATAATTCAATCCTTAACAAGTACTAAGGTTTGAGGTTTAAACATTATTTGGTATTTTATTTATTCGCATAAAAATGCCATGAGAAAGCTATATTTGATATAATTAAATACCATTCCTAGGGGGAACAATTGTTTTGTCATAGCGTCTAAAATACTTATGAAATAAAAATATTGATTGTTAGTACTTAAATATATAATAATAAAAAAATTGGTTTCTCCAAAATTTCATAATATTAAATAAATATTAATTGTAAGTAGGAAAATGAATTGCACTATAGTAATTTATAAATTCCATCATTTTATTTTGCATTTTTAGTTTTGTAAATTCAGACTAGCTAATAAGCCTAAACGAAAACATTTCATTGCGGAAAAATGTACTGTAAAATAATTATAATCATTGATTGTATGCGCCTGCTACTTTCCTTGGATTTATTAAAAGTCATTTAAGTTCTCTAGCTACGTAATAAAAATAAGCCATTTATAATTTAAAATTTTGCACTTATTGCATTTTATGTGCGCAACGACAACGGCAGACTATAATTTTACTTCTGCATAACATGTTAATTTTTAATTGTAAGATAGACAATAAATAATTATATTGTTGTCTTTATTAGCAAATGCCTGCCAATAAAGCCTATAAAAACTCGTAAATAATATTAATTGCATTTCTAATGGATAAGCAATCTTCGTGTTTTAATCTGTCTTCACCGATTCACTTCAACTTATTATTCAACTTACAAGTCAACTTGCGTCAAACGCAATTACAATGCCTCCAAACTGTGCGTGTAGCGGCATCTACCTACGCCGCACATACCACGACACACGGCACAAAAACAAGATTCTTCACCGTGTTATTAGATGGCGCTAGTGTCAAGAAACATGAACATTAAGTATGTAATAGCACCTCGCAGTAAGGAAAAACTACATCTCGCTAACGAAGTTAACTCAGCAACTCAGCATATAATACAACTTCCAACCATCATTGGTTGGACCGCGGTTCCCGGGCTATTCCCACCCAGCCCGGAGGAAGATCATCCCTTAAGCTTTCTTACCAGTGGCTACCAACTAGGGATGATGCGTATTTACGTGACCAGGTTTTACGACCAGGTTTTTGCTTCCAAGTACGAAAACCAGGTGTCAGCCCCAAATACTTGCAAGATGTTCAAGGTATTTTACTCGGACGCACTCACCGCACTTGCAAAGACAGACTTTATTGCTTGAGCCCTTCAAAATATGAGTGGAAAGTCCTTATTTGAATGTATATAAGGTCTATTTTCCCACGACGGAAGAAAAATACTTGCAAGTATTTGCACCCTGGTTTTTCGCCCTGGTTTTTATTACTTTACGTACCAGGTCGACCTGGTACTCGATTTTGCAAGTACGACCCATGCCTACTACCAACCTCTTTCTTCGTCCTTTCCATACTACCATACCTACAGTGCGCTATCACGTAATTGTCTGCCATACAAAGACGTTTTAGAAGATGCGAGGGATCTTGAGGTAATGCGCTGTTGTATGGATGCGTGGAGACTTATGGTCTCCACTAGAAGGAATAGGGTGACCCCAAATAATATGCGTGGTGTTCACATTTAACTGAATTTATTTTGGTAGATGTCAATACATGACTTATTGCGGGTACAGAGCGTCTCTGACTGGCGAAGCTTTGAGCTTAGACAAGTAACTACAAAAGTGCTGATATGCAATATGATCATTGCTGTGTGCTATACATGTGTGGAAGTGCTATACATGTGTGAAGCGCAAGAGGAAATCGAAAGCGCACGGTCAGCGTGCGTGTTATTAATACCTTGTCCAGAAAGGGCGAATTCGCCGCGATTTTACACGCGATTTTGGTTACATTGCTGTTAATATTGCACACGTTGCCTACGTCGCTGGTCCTAAGCGAACATTGTATAAGAAACGCGTCTCATTCGCGCGTAGCTCTGGACAGGGTCTAAATGCTTTGAGGCATGCGTCAGATGAAAGTGAAAGGGAATGCGATCGTAATTGAAGACAGAAAAAAACAATACGTATGCTCTTTTCTTAGAGTGCATTTTAAGCCTCTGTTTGACAAAACCTCTTTATCAAAAGTAACATACGAAATTGCCAATGTCTAATTTTCGATTATTCCATTGTTTTTTATTTTCTTTATTTGTTGCCAACCCTACTACTACTATATACTAATTCTGTGCCAGTACTAAAGCGACTAAAACAAAAACAAAAAAATTCAGAACGGCCAAGCCGTTTTTGAATTTTACGCCGTAATTCATGTTTAATATTATCCTTACTAATATTATAAATGCGAAAGTCCGCCTTCACGTCTTAACTGAACCGATCATCATGAAATTTTGCATACACGTTGTCAGGGGTAGGGAGAATATAGGGTACCTTTCATCCCGAAAAAAATTATTGTTCCCGAGGGATAGCAAACTTTCCACGCAGACGAAGTCGCTCGCGGTCGCTAGTAATTTATAAGAAGAAGATGACAATAACATGGAAGATACTAAATAATGTACTAGAAAAAATTCGACTTGTCATCAAAATTGTCTCAGACGGGAATCGAATCCGCGACCTTTGGAAGTTCAGTCCAATGCTCTTCCAACTGAGCTACCAAGTCACTTACTCGAGTGACCCGTTCCCGTCCGAGAATATGATCTGGTGCGAGTCGTATATTTCTATTTCTAGTATATTATTTAGTATTATTATAGCATTGTGAATGCTAAAATCTCAAATTTAAAATGTTTCTACATACTTAGTAAAAAATAACTTAGAAGGCCGAAACCCCTGCATTAAAATATTACCTTAATCTAATTAAAACATATATAAGTATAATAATTTGCGAATAGATTTCTTGCTCAATAGTGAAAAAGATACATTATTTTCATTCGAAAATATTAATCAAATTATGAATTATAGAACTAAATAAATAGACAAATAATAGGTTGTGAATTTATACATTTTCTAGATTTTTATAATAATGACGTTAAATATTTATTAAAAGTAATAAACAAATAAATATAGTGTTGCTTTCTTTGTTATTGTATATCCTTTAAAGTATATTATATTCCTTTAAAGTCAGCTTGCTTGCCTGTAGCTTAAACTTATTACAAGTAGATATAAACTAATTACATTTATTTGCATTATTAATTATTCATCTGTAATATCCAATGTCTGCTATTGAAGCTTCCCAAAATGTTATGTATTTTTCATTTGTTTTTACTAATTATTGTCTTAGAATATAAGGCTTAGCCTGTTTAGCCTATGTGACGTGGTAGTGAGTGTGCCTGTCTTAGATATTACATTTAGGTCTAGATTTTTAAGGATATGAATGAACTAATTCCTCCCAACTTATGAGCACTTTGTGTTATATGGGTTTAAATGAAGTTATCGATTTAACTCATAAATGAAACAATCTATGAATAAATGAAGTCATTTTATGTTAAATATATTATTATGTTCCCAAATTGTATTGTAGATGTTAAGATAGAATGGCTTTAATTAGCTTAGAATTTCCTTAAAAGACTAGATTGTACAAATCATTTTTAAAACATAGTAAATGTACCTATAGTATACTTAAAGTCTTCTCTGGATTAAAAACTCGAAATCTTGCAACGAAATTTATTTACATTTAAAACCTTTAGCGAAAGGTGTGAAATTAAATTGTGACAATAACATAGTGACAATAAATTAAATTAAATTATTTTATACTCTTCTCTATAGTTCTAGTAATTATATTCTAATTCTATCAATTATTGATTATCTATCACCTAAAAAATACTTCTAGAATATTTTCTGTACTTCATTAATGCTGAGAAAACGCCTGAATAAAGCAAAATTAGATTGATTTGTTAAAACTTGGGTTTTATTAACTATCCCTCAATCTGGTATTTTGTGAATCTTCGCTATCGCCTTGGCGTTGTCATAAGTTTCCACTTACCAACGATTTTTAAAATGTCAAATCTATACAAGGTGTTACAAAAATACCCCTAATGCCGAATATGGTATATAGGGACCATCAAACTGATCAATTTTTACTATGGGACCAACTTTGAAATCGCGAAAAAAAAACAGCTGTTTCATACAAAAATTAAAATCGAAAATATCAATATGTATGAAACAGCTGATTTTTTTTTCGCGATTTCAGAGTTGGCCCCATAGTAAAAGTTGTTCAGTTTGATGGTCCCTATATACCATATTCGGCATTAGGGGTATTTTTGTAACACCTTGTATAATTACTTACATCTATTGTAAGCGAAGCGATAGCAAAGATGTGCAAATGTGACATTGTGAAAAGTGGCCACTTTTAGCAAAAAACTCAATTAAACTAAACAACAGGCTAGAAATTATTGTTGAAACGATAAAAAGTACCACAAAGCTTCTTCGGAGTGCACTAAAGAGAGATAATTCACAATTTCGTTTTTATTTAAGCACTATGATTTTTTTCCAATGGCGGCGCTAGTGTGCAAACTAAGTGCTCTTAATTCTGGGTATTTTGGACCATCTCCTTTGTCGTTTCCAATCAATAACTTCTATGTTGTATTCTAATATTGCCTCCACACCATGCGCTTTTCCTTCCAACTTTTTGCCATACATTTGACATTTTTAGGGTTCCGTACCAAAATGGTAAAGAGGAACCCTTATAGTGCGACTCAGTCTGTCTGCCTGTCTGTCACAGCTGGATATATAGAGAACTACTAATGCTATCAACTTGAAATTTGGAATAGTTTTAGATGACGTTTGCCCAACTAATATGTACCTATATCTAGAATGTCAATAAAATTGTTAGTAATCACAAGGGTGATTGTGAAGTAATTAAGTAAGTAGGTATTTATTTCTATCTCAGCCTGGCAAGTGTAATGCAACAAGAATAAAATATTTTTCACTTACCATAGAATAAATAATAGTACATCTACATCTACGTACTAGCGAACCCTATCCTAAAGAATCTGAACTGAAACTGACCGAAGAGTGCGGCCATCTTGATTTCGGTTTAGTATCAACATAAAGCTGACCGAGGTGAAGGAAAACTCTTCCCTGTCGTCGAAATATTAAACTACTTGCTAAAAGAAAATGCTTTGGCTCTTTACAAAAGCGTTCACAACCCGTAATTTACTTAGTTTGCCATAATATCGATAGATGGCGTTGAAAAGTAAATTCACTGTCACTTACAATTTGCATTCATCAATGCTAGATGTCGCTAGTAGTTTTTAGAGGCGTAGAAGATCGTAATTGAATTTTCTTACGCTCTGAAATATTATCATTTCATTTAAAAAAGAATGCGCAGCGTTCCACATTTACGGGTGGCTGGTGTAACGTGATGAACCACGTTCTAAATTTAAAATTCGGTGCGGGGAATCAGGTAATTTCAATACTTACTTCCCGATCAAGTACCTATTCCAAATTCAAAACGGTAGAACTCATCAGCTAGCGTTATTTTTACGAAACTTTTTTTAAAAATTGGATTGACAAAAAAAATATATGCAAGCTGCTGACAAAATTTCAGAAGAATGGGTAAAAGCATTTTTGCCCAAGCTGAAGCAGAGACGCTACGCTCGCGCTTTGCGCTCACTTGGTAAAAAAATCATTTTACTAAGAAAATTTTATTTCCTTGCATTTCTTGAGAAAAACATACACAAGCCAAGGCTTGTATATGTTTTGTTTTGTATATGTTTCTTGTATATGTTTTTTTTCTCGAGGCATGTAAATAGTACTTGTACTAGAAGCTATTTACATTGCCTTGAATGATTAAAGTAGCTGCGGCTTGGGCTGCAAACCATCTTCGACGATGTAAATGCTAACTTCCCGTTCTCGGCTTAATGTACTATAATGTACTATTAATTAAAATAAAACATTATCAAGGTCTCTTTCAGTAAAATAAAATAAATAAAAGAAGCAACAAACTTTTTCAATTTAATAACGGACAATATATTTATTTTCCATTGAAAATGGAAGAAATAAACAATGATTAATTTTTCTTTGGGCAAATAAAGGCTTCTCAATGGCCAAAAAAACGAAATTTGTTTTTCTGTCCTTTTTTATTTTTACCCAGCTTTCACTATTTTTTAAAGTTTTTTTATTCATAATATTATTTTTAATAATTTATCCTATCTCAGCATTGAATGTGGCGAAGCGCACAAGTCACGTGCCGCGGATTTCCCTGCAAATTAATAAAAGATTATTGAACCATAGGGAGAGAGTATTTTAGTATTCATTAGATGTAAACACTAACCATGTTTAGGGTTCCGTACCTCAAAAAGAAAAAAAGGAAACGTTTTAAAAATATTTTGCTATCCGTCTGTTTGACTGTCTGTCAAGACCCTTTATCTCGAAAACGCGTGTAAGGATCGAGTTGAAATTAAAACCATATACTTAGGTTTACAGTCCCTTGAAGCTGTGAAAAAATCAAACTTAAAAATTATACGGCCGTTTATGCCGCAAAAAACGCATATTTTGACACTTTCAAGGGATACAAAAATATGGTACTTTCCGTTCACATATAACTATGAAATTTGGCAAATAATATCGTCTTATACTACAAGTACGGGGAAAAATCTAAAAACATTTGTAATTGAATCATAAAAAAAGTATTTATTTAAAGTCAGCGGCACGTTAGACTATACATGTTGCCCTTGAGACCGTCTTTATACCGTACGTAATAAAAGCTGATTTCGGAGTTTAACTGTTTAACTTAGCGTGCTGTTGTGCGTACCTACGTACGAGTAATCAATCATCGAGTTTGTATGGAACCCTCGGTGGGCGAATCCGACTCGCGCTTATCCGGTTTTTTTGTAGTGGACTGATCTACCGAATAATAATTCTATTGCGATCCCACGGTTCATATTTTAAGATGGATTTCCCTCTGCTGTCTGTTCTTCTTTTATTTTTAAAACGAATCACAGTTTTTTTAAAGTAAATAATTCAAAATAACTTCAGCCAGCAAAGGCGGTGATAGCCAGCTCGCAGTGCAGAAACATAGACACCTTATAGTACACACACCCTCAATACCTACCCTCTGCACAAACTCCCTCCCTCCTCTTATCTTCAAAACACACGCCTCCTAACCTCAGAGGGGTTGAAAGCCATATTAAATGATATTTTTCGTTACATTGCTTTTGAAATGTGGAAATAATTTGAAAAAACCCAGTGAACTTGTAGTTTTAAAAGAGGGCGGCGAACAGTGAACTTTTTTACAAACGTAATACCAAAAATATTTACAATTTAAGCATAATTAACTCTTCATGTATGTTGTATATACATATGCATACATGTTATTCGGATTAAGACAGATTTGTCTTGGGTTCTATTAAATTAAAAATCCAAAATACTTACCCAATTCGAAATAAAAGCCAGTTCATACAAAAAAATATACAAAACTGTCAATCGCATTAATTTTTATTTGGTTGGGTATTTTGGTTTTTTTTAATTTAATAGAACCCTATCTAAATACTCTCTTAATCCGAATTACATCACAGGAAGAGTTAATTATGCTCAAATTGCAAATCATTTTGGTATTCCGCTTGTATAGGAAGTTCACTATCCGCCGGCCTCTTAATTACAATATAACTTTTAACTTTACTTTACTTAAAAAGTGATTTTTATTTCCGTCTGTCAATTCTTGACATATTTTTCTTTAATTTCTTTATAGGTTGTCAACTTTGATATTACTACAATATTTTATTTAAAAGGTTTTAATTCATAGAAAAACCACTTGCTACACATGACAAATTCAGCTAAAATTTTAATTTTCTGCTGCTCATTAAAAGCAATAAGTAGTTACAATACAAAACAATCCATGTATACTTAATCAGAACACTTTTTATTTTAATCACAAAATCCGGAAGAAGATCCAATAATTTTTCAAACATTTTTCTTAAATCCAAAGTGTAAAATGTTAATTTCTGCCAAATCTCCGAGCACAAAAGATAAATTGCCTGCTAAAACTTTTACTGAAGATAGGCATCTATTTAAAAAAACTGTCTTAATTAAACCGAGATTTCTTGGTTGTTAATTTTTAATCAAGGAGATTAAAGTATACGTACAACTTAGTAAATTAAATCTTTCCGTATTGGGATAACTTTGTTACATAATCTGGAACATGAATGAAAAGAAATAAGTAAGTAGAACCTATCTCAGAAAATTCATGATTTTTGTTCGAAACATCAAAAATACTTACACTTCATGTAAGTATTTTCTTCATGTTGAAAAAGTCAAGCGTAAAATATAAAAAGTAGGTAGGTACAGTTGAGTTCATAAATATGTAAGCAGTTTTGACAGATGTTGACTTTTATTACAAAGGCGTAAGGTTGATGAACTGTCAAAGGTTACATTATTGAACTCGACTGTACCTAACTATCATATTTTTTCCTAATCTTTATGTTTTTAACGCGAAGGCATAAGGTATAAAATATGACTATATAATTAAAAGTACTTGTTATTTATTCCTAAAAGTATGTCAGAATAAAGACAGTTTTACCAAAATGAAATCCATTTTTAAAAGAGTCGAAACAATTTTCAATGTAAATCTCATTAGAATCAATAACAATAAAAATATGGTTTTCTTATCTTTAGGCACCCTTCCGACACGTGACGTCATTTGTCGGGTGAAATCCTATTATTGGCACTCGAATTCCCCTATTCGACACTTACCCTATTACTCATAAAGGGAAGTTATGATTCAAATCGTTTGCAATGATTTTTACGAGACTTGAGATTTGAAACAAATTCGTAAAAAACTAAAACTAAATAAATATGATTAATAAAAGGAGATAAGAGGGGGGAGGAACGGTTTTTTTTTCAAATTCAAGTTGATAGCATTAGTAGTTCTTGAGATATCCAGCTGCTGTGACAGACAGACAGACAGACAGTCTGAGCCGTACCACGAGGGTTTCATTTTACCATTTTGGTACGGAACCCTAAAAATACGGAACCCTAACACCATGAATTGCCAACGTTTTAGTTTTGACCTTCAAAAATAAAACCTTTTAAGTACACACGCAGGATTTTTTTTCATAATTTTGTAGATAGTCAAGCGCTTGACCGCTATTACGCCTGGTGCTAATTGGTGATGCGATCTACGATGAACTAGAAAATATCTATTCACAAACCAATATTGTACCGAAAGGAAACACAGACCCTAAATTGTACATACCATCAGGAAACACAGACCCTAAATTGTACCATCAGAAAAAACAGACCCCAGATTGTACCATTAGGAAACGCAGACTCAGGCAAGGAGTTCCACTCTCTAGCGGTACGGATGAAAAAATTTGAAGCAAAACGCTTAGTGCAAGTCATTGGAATATCCACCAAAAAACGGTGGCGCTGATTCGTACGTCTGGTTGTCCGATGGTAGAAAGGAGATGGCGAAATTAGGTTGGAAATTCCAATGCACTCTCCGAAATGCATCCGATAAAAAACGGATAAACTTGCAACCTTACGTCTATGCTCGAAGCTTTTGAGCTCATTATAGAAAGATTGTCGTTGCCGTTGAGTTTCTTGGCCCTTCAAGCGTCTGGAGCTGGTACTTAGCGAAGCCATCCTAAAGATGAGAGCAGCACTCCATACACGATCGAACTTGCGCTTGGTATAGATTAAGCAGCTGTTCCGGCGTGAAGTGCTTTCTCACCTTTGCCAGAACGCCAAGCTTTTTAGATGCCAATTGTGCTTTACTCTCAATGAAAGAACCAAAACTGAGTGTTGGACTAAATGACTTCAACAAAATTCATTACCGGACAAGGTAGAGTTTCAAAAAAAGGGTTTAATCGTTAATGAATGGTCATCGTGCGATCATTAACGATTGAATCTACGATAGACCGGTTCGCGTTGTAATCATGATTATAATCAAGAGAGATACTTTATTATTCGTCAGTCGCGTGTTAGAAGCGGTCGAGACACCGCGCTCGTGTCAGCAGCTTGCAAGGTACTGTCAAAAATTCAACTTTGATCAAAATAGTTTAACCTTGAACTTAACATCAAGTTTAGAACACAAAGTTCTTTTTTATTTCATGTAGTTTTTTGATAAATTGTCATTATCCTCCTCTATTACTCATTACTAAATAATATTTATTCAGTTTTTTCCTATTTAAAAAAGTTTTAACTTAGAGGTTTGTTGTAAAGGTAGTGAGAATTTGAAGACTTAAATGCAAGATCGAACGTTGAACCAGACATTGCTATTAATAAACTTAGGTTTACTTACCGGTCAATAACATGAGTAATAATAATACTAACTTATTAGATAGTTGATTGACATACAATTTTACAAGTAAACAATATAAGCACTTGGTATTTTAAGTTATGTTATAAAGTAACATAACTTATTGTAATTATTAAAAGCACAAAACAGTAGTGCAGTTAGAGAGCAACGACCACAAAAGTAGTTTTTTATGAGCACAATTTACATAATAATTTGATTAAATAAATCTTAATAAAAACTAAAGTTTGTCATAGTCCGCTAAGTGGTAATACTTACATGATAAAGAACGAAATAGTGTTGGTTAAATTTTTAGACCATAAAAAGGATACTATCATTTTTTTAGATTAAATTTTTAGACCATAAAAAGGATACTATCATTTTTATGGTCTAAAAATTTAATGCTTAAATTTTTATGCTTTTTTTCTTATTGTCCCCTTTGGCCTAAATTGATAAAAGTCCTAAAGACTCACTTCTACTATTTTTCAAATAGTAATCTTCACTTCAATTGGCATATCATGACGTCACCATGGCATGCACAGAAAGGTGTTTCACTAATATTTGAAACAATTGAAATCCTTCAATCTGATTTGTTACAAGATTTAGCTGAATCGTGGCGTTAAACTAAAATACGAATTGGGAGATTTTGTGAACGTTAACTAAAACATGTTCGAAGAAGTGTGCCTAGGTTTTTTTCCAACATTTTTGAAGAGTCCGCGGACAGTGAACTTCCCATACAAACGTAATACCAAAATGATTTACAATTTGAGCTTATTTAACTTCGGATTAAAACAGTATTTGTCCAGGGTTTTATTAAATAAAAAATCCAAAATACCAGTCCAAATAAAAAATAATGCGATTTACGGTTTTGTATGAAAAAATGTAATTGGCATTTATTTGGAATTGGGTTAGTATTTTGAATTTTTATTTAATAGAAACCTATCCTGTCTTAATCCGAATAACATCACAAGAAGAGTTAATTATACTCAAAATGCAAATCATTTTGGTATTACGTTTGTATGGGAAGCTCACCGTTCGCCGGACTTAAAAAAACTTCTGACTAGATGTTGAAGGTCCTTCTCCTACTGACGTTCGTCGTGGTAGCTCTGCTGCCAGTCTACCTCCTGTACTTCAAGAGCCCTCCTCCATTGCCAGAGGTGGACCTCAACGCCTGGTGGGGTTTGGGAGATCCTAAAGATGACACCGCAATCAAACCTTACAAAATTAAATTCACACAACCGGTATGTACGCTATGTAGATTCTGAATCATCAACTAAAGCCCTTCAAATATGGCCAATGTGAAAATATTATTAAGCATAAGGCTTTTACGACCTCCGTGGTTGAGTGGTTTGTACGCCGGTTTTCAAGGTGCCCCCCGCTGGATCGATTTAGAAAACGAACTTTTCGGGTGTTTATAGATCCACCGTTGTCTTTGATTTCCATAACACAAATGTTTTAGCTACTTACTTTGGAATCAGAACAATGTTCGTGATGTTGTCTAATATTAATAATTTATTTAAGATTGGAAGTAGCCTTCATTAGTTGTCGGGTGTATGTATATACCAAAAATACATATTGTAGGTTAGAAATACTACTGATTGGATGTGTTCACGATAAAAGTTTGTGTTTAGATTATCAGAAAAAAATATGGAAGTATATTTTCTTTTCTAACAATCTATTAAAAAAATTATACTTCTATTTAACGAGCCAAATAATGTAGTCATGCATGAGTATAGCAAAGCATGCTTGGATCTGGTATTCATCTCTGAATGGAGTCTCAGTTACGATCCCCAAGTTGATTCAAGGAATAAAAACCATTGGGAATATATGAGTTACCTTAAACTTTAAGAAATCGAATCGAGTTTCACTTAATAAAAAGTCTTTCTTATTCTAGGTGATAAAAGACCTAAAAGACCGCTTGAAAAACCGTCGACTTTTCACGCCTCCTCTCGAAGGGATAGCTTTTGAGTATGGTTTCAACACTAAAACTTTGGAGACCTGGGCTAGCTACTGGATGGAGAAGTACAACTTCACTGAGAGAGAAGAGTTTCTCAACCAGTACCCTCAGTACAAGACCAAAATTCAAGGACTGGACATTCATTTCATCAGGATTCAGCCTAAGGTGTGATTTATTAGCAATTTGTTTTCACAATATTTTTGTTGTGGCCTAACGCTTTGGTTACATTATGTAGTTGAAAAACAAGTTACTTTCTATCTAATTAGACCAAAAATTTCACTCAAAATTAAGATGATCAGACACACACAGATTTTCAGACACTAAACTTTATAAAGAACTTTTCCTGGTTAAGTTTAAACTTAAAATTGTGTTAGATGATCATTTCCTAAAGTCCACCACCCTAATATTTTGTCAACACTTTTCTCTCGTTTGGTGCCTGTCCCGCTCATGCTGCACTGAGAGTGAGACAAAGATAAAAAACAGGCTGGATTTAAAAAAAAGATTTCTACCATCAGGCTGCTGCAGGCAAAGAGGTGGTACCAATTCTTCTCTTACACGGCTGGCCTGGCTCCGTAAGGGAGTTTTACGAAGCTATTCCGCTCTTGACGGCCGTCAGCAAAGACCGGAATTTCGTTTTAGAACTGATCATACCTAGCCTTCCAGGCTATGGACATTCTGAGGTATGTATTTTTAATTGATAGATATTAAGATAACTTTAATTGCGTCATGTAGCACGTAAAACCCAAAAGACTATAGAATTTGAGCCTCGTAGAGTTAGCAGCAAAATCATACCAAATGAAACATTTTCCATGCTAAATTCCTTTTCCTCGACAGCTAGGTAAAAAAACTAATGATGAATTAAACAATTTAATTTTATTCCATTTCAGGGATCAGTGAAACCTGGTTTGAATGCACTACAACTCGCAGTAATATTCAAAAACTTAATGCAAAGACTCGGTTTCCAGAAGTATTACGTGCAGGGAGGTGACTGGGGATCACGCATTGCGTCGAATATGGCAACATTATTCCCTAAGGTAATCGATAAATAAGATCGCAGTCTGTTAAAGTCTTGTTAGATCTGCTTCATCAAATATAATATAGATTAGTGTATGGATCAATTTGATTGAAACCGGTCAAGCACTTTGTACGGCTTTTTTACCTTCTCTTCCGCTTTTATAGCTTTGGGCTTGCATGCATCATAGGTTACAAGCAATGATAAAAGAGCAAAGCAAAATTTACTATTAAAAAGCAGTGTTCATTTAGAGAAAATGTAGAGATTGAGTTTAAGTTCTTACATGCGACTTAACTTTGTCGAAATGTAAGACTTGCTGGAATCGGTACCAGATGCTACAAATTTAGATAAGTACCACTGATTTTTTTTCATTATTTCCTTTTTAGGAGGTGCTTGGTTACCACGCAAACCTGGTCTTTTTAATGTCTTCAACCACCATCTTCTTCTTACTACTGGGTTCCATCTACCCTCCTTTAGTTGTGGATAGCAAGTTGGCTGATCGGATGTATCCTCTATCAGAAATGTTTAGCTTTATGATGGAAGAGACAGGTTATTTACATATACAAGCCACAAAGCCTGATACTGTTGGTAAGATATTTCTTCATGTAAGTAAAGATGTCCTATCTCCTGACAGACTTCATATTATCGCAAAAAATCAAACGGACAGTTTGGGCAAAGAATGCTTACTAACTATTACTACGTTCAGGCTGAAAATTAATATAAAATAAGTTGCTATGACATAGGCATCTGCCAAGAAAGAAATCTTTATAAAGTAGTCTAGCAACCTTTACCTTTATTATTTGACGACCTCCTTGGTCGAGTGGCTTTGTACACCGGTTTTCAAGGTGTCGCCATCTCTGAGGTCCCGGGTTCGATCCCCGGTTGGGTCAATTTAGAAAACGAACTTTTCTATATTGGCTCCGGTCTGGGTGTTTGTGATACCACCGTTGTCTCCGATTTCCATAACACAAGTGCTTTAGCTACTTACTTTGGAATCGGAGCAATGTATGTGATGTTGTCAAATATTTATTATTATTATTATTATATTATTTACTTTTATTTGACTGTTAGGGGCTTTGCAGCTCTGATAGAGCTGTAGTCACTGCGACCTTAAAGATCTCTTGTGACTCGCCACCTAATTATAGTAACTCTTTAAGCCCTGCGGCATATCTTCCTGGTCGATTACGTGTCGCCCCAGATGGATACTACGCTTGTGGATTTGGGGTTCACAATCACATAAGAGGTGCTTGGACGTTTCCTGCTCATTGCAATATCTGCAAACGTCAGTATCACTTAATTTCATGTGAAATAGATGTCTGTTCAGTTTTCAGTGTCCAGTTAAGGCTCCAGTAATCGCGCTGATGTTCGACCTACTGAACCTGTGCTCATTCGTCCGTCTTTGCGAGTAGCCTTCCACTAAGGATTTGGCGTGTCTCAATCCTAGCTGTTTTAGCCAGAATGTGTTCAACTTGCCCAAGAGTTTTTTCCTTTAAGTTACTCATACACTATGATAATGCCTTGTTAGTCATCAAAAATGCCATGTGGCGAGGCTTTGTTGTGGATGAAAACCATGTAGGGAAAAGGGGTCAAATAGCAGTACTTATGTCTATTCTATGCATATACGTTAAACTACATGGGCCACCTGATACCACTTTTGCCGTTAGATCTATCTCTTATCCATCGTACCCAGAAACATCGTTCACTAAATCAACTAAATCTGTATTTTTCAGGTGTAGGCTTAGAAGATTCTCCAGTAGGCCTCATGGCTTATATTCTGGAGAAGTTCTCAACGGCCAGCGATAGGAAGCATAGATCGAAGGTCGATGGAGGTATCGAGCTACACTTCACAAAAGACCAGCTTATTGATAATCTGATGATGTACTGGAGTACCAGGTCTATAACGACAGCCAAGAGACTCTATGCAGAGAGCTTCAGCAGGAAATACCTGAATTATAAGTTGGATGAGTAAGTAATTTCAACTACTGTTAATTTATGACACAATTAATATTCGAGAACATGCATAGTCATCGGTTTTTAACTGACTTTAAAATAAAGAGGAGGTTCTTAGTACGTCGGTATCTTTTCTTGGTCAACAAGACTTAGCTCGTAAAATAATTTTTCATGCACATATTCAAGCTTTAATAATGAAAAAGCACAAATGTTCTTAACAACAACAAAAAAACAAATGAATCAGAGGAACTAGTATTATTACTAGTCAAACTATGTCCAATATAGTTATTCACATTATGTTTATGTCTAAATTTATTTTTCAATATTAGATAATTGCTAAGACAATAATTGATGATAATGCTTAGAGAAACAAAGAAAGATCAACTGCATGTTTTTTATTGTTACCTATCAAAGAAGGTTTTCCGGTTTTTGACACTGATATCATGACCTCAATTATTTTTAACCTCCAACACCACCACCACCACTAAATCAATAAATCTCTTTTCCAGCATTCCAACACCAGTCCCAACATGGACCATACAGGCGAAAAACGAAATAAGTTACTTGCCTTCATGGCTCATCAAGCTTAAATATCCCAACCTTCTGAACGACAATCCCATAGAAAAAGGAGGACATTTTCTCGCATTGGAACTGCCCCAAGAATTTTCTGAAGATGTATTGAATGCTATACAGGCTTTCAGACAATGGCATAAGAAGAACAACGTCAAAACTGATCTTTAAAATTATTGTTAAGCTTATTTTTGTTAAGTTTTTTAGCTGTGTTTTATTACACTTTCAAAATAGCAACATGTTCGCAATTTTTTCACGTTAATATTGTAAAGAAGACATTTTCTTTACTATACGAAATCTACAGTTACTGTCTTTTAGTGGCAAGGTTATGAAACTTAAAATAATTAGTACTTTTAGTACTTGGTCCACAAATAAGTGCTCGTATAATAAAGGCCGCTTTTTGAGCTATTTTATAATTTACATCTTCATTTTTTTATTATTTTTGCCAAAAATACATATATTATGTTTAATCATCAAGCACTGTCTAACGCAGACATGAAAAACTCATAAAAATTCGTACACACTTCTATATCTTCTATCTAGTTATCTTATCAGGGGCCCAATCGCGCTAATTTTCAACGATAAAACTAAAACTAAATTGTTATATCGTTTCAGTTTCGTTTACAAAAAAATACTACCTAGCTTTAGTTTTGTAAAAGTTAAGATAAATAATATTAGAAAAAATCAACTCACCCGTAGCACCTCAGACGGGACTCGAACCCGCACCCTTGGGAACCCGGCCCAATGCACTGACCAATTATGCTAACGAGTCGCTAGTGGGAGCGGCGAAATTTTCTAGTACTTTTTTTACTTCTTCGCTGCAAGCCAGCGCAATTTCATCAATGTGAGGAAATACCCCCACATTCGAAAGAAACATCTTTCCAGATGTTTTGACAATCGATAAAGATGAAACAGCTATATAAATAATTAAATTTAGATTTTTCGCATTCACAATGCTAGTTTTATATTAAAATAAATAAAATTTGTAAAAGTTGTTGAAAGCTATGCCAAGCAGCGAACTTATATCTAAGGAACAAGCATTCCACTCAAAAAATGGCATCACGCAAAATGACAACTAAGTGAAGATAAAAATGCTGGCATTTGGTTTTGCAGCACAAAGCGACTGAACACTGGTTGCATAAATAGCTACTTATCGAAACAAATTGGCCCCGTGATGCTATTTTAAGCATTTTTTTTGCAATAATACTCTATAGATTTTAATTCGCTGATTCAAAATTCAATTTTGCAAAATCAAAACTCCTTTATTCAGTCTAGGCTGTTACAAGCACTTGTGAATGTCAAAGAAGCTACGCTATCGGTTCGCAAACCCTAAGCGGGAGACCTTGTTACGAAATTGATGCCTAGGGATCCTAGGATGCTAATTTTGGACAAGTTAAACGAGAATTTTAAAGCTAAACAAAAGATTTTTATGTAAATATAACCTATAACCTCGACGACCTTCGAGGTAGAGTGGTTCGCACGCCGGTTTTTAAGGTGCCGCCATCTCGCCATGAGGTCTCGGGTTCGATCCCCGGCTGAGTCAATTTAGAAAATGAACTTTTCTATATCGGCTCAGGGCGGCCCCTGAGCCGATATAGAAAAGTTCATTTTACCGGCTACCGGCTAACGCATCGAACTTCGGAAAGTCTGCCGGGCTTCAAATTAAAACAGATGAATCGAGCCCCAATCGGGCCAAAATGGCGAACCCCAATTCATGATGTCACATGAACGTTGATATCTTCTAAATAAGTTCGGCGAATAGTACAATACGAAATTCCTTACTTCGATTTATCTGTTTTAAGTTGAAGCTTAGGACCCGCCGAAGTTCGAAAAGTTAGCCGGTAGGGCCCCTAGTCTGGGTGTTTGTGTGTCTCTGATTTTCATAACACAAGTGCTCTAGCTACTTACTTTGGAATCGGAACAATATATGTGATGTTGTCAAATATTAATGAGAACGTTTTGGTTTTATCGTTCAGAATTAGCGCGATTGGGTCCCAGACGAGGTTGATTGTATAATAGTGACTAGTGTGGTGTGTGTTATTCTATTCATTCAGCAGCGTTGCCAGAATGTTACTTTTGTAACATTTTATGTTACTTTTGACCCTCTCATGTTACCTCCATGTTACACGACCCAAAATGTTACTTTTACGTAACTTTTAGGAATCAATTAAAAATATTGAATTACTTTCTATGCAAATGCAATAGCACCAAAAGAAGATTTCGTTCATCGTGTTGGCTCACTTGATTTTGAGCCGTCGTTCTTTCTCTTTCTCACACTTGAAGAATGAGAAACATAGCAAAGTTTTTTTTTTAAATGGGTTTTAAAAAAAACTTCATCTTAATTTTGGTTGAAGACTTGAAGTCGAGTAGAGGAGTTTTATTTGTTTCATGGGTTTGTTTGTTGTCAACTTGTGTGTGCCAACAATAATCGTAATAAAGTGCCGTATTACAGTTTAGAGTCGTTTGCTACATCAAATAATATAATGTTATCTACTTTTGTCGGGAAAATGTTTTTTTGAGTTGTGTTCATTTTGATTATCGGCCACTGGCAACATTGCTATTCAGTGAATTCAGTTGTCTGGTGGTAGCCGTGTTGTACGCACGTATCGTATTGTTGAGCGGCATACAAGGTAAGGTCAAATCGATTCTGTTTATCATAACCTTGACAATGAACGAAGCATAAATGTCATTGAGAGATTTCATTTTAAATTTGTTTATCAGTTTGTGAAGATTTCTTGCTCGATTAAATAACTAAAAGTAACTATGTGTTTATATATAGATATGGAAACTTATCTTTGTACACACGACGGCACCTCAGACTATACATGTTGACCTTGAGACCGCCTTTATGCCCTACGTAATAAAAGCTGTTTTCGCAGTTTAACTGTATAACCTGACGTGCTGTCGTGTGTACTTAAAAACTGTTAGCCCATCAAATCTTATCACAACTTAAGTTTATTTAACTATATAATAAATTATGTTATTGGTTCATATTTGTGCAAATAAAAACTGTCGATTGAAGCAATAACCTTCAAAGTTAAGTTCATTAGTTTGATAATTTTGTTCCTGAGAGAGATATACATTAGATTCAAATACGACTCAAATAAGTACAGTGACAAAATTTAAGTAAGTTAAGTTAGTTTGTCTTGAACTAGCAAACAATATAAAAAATAATAGCGGCTGTAAAACCAGATAATGTTTAAAAGTCTAACTAACTGTGACGCATACATCTGCATAGAAAAAAATGATTTGACATATTATTCCGAAGAAGAAATCCGTGGTTTCCACATAAATATAAATAATAATTTAATTATCTTATTGAGTTCGTACATCATGGCAACGAAAAACTTCAAAATTATATTACGCTATCATGATAATCCACATAAGAACGATAACACAGATTAAACGTGTTCTTATTAAATTGTTTTTCGTAAAATTATTTTTTATGCAGTAAATGGGTCAATTTGTGTCTAAAAGAAATTATTTAGCAAGATACAAAAACCAGCATCCCTAGCATGACCACCGAAACACGATATAAGTACACACGACAGCACGTCAGGTTATACAGTTTAACTGCGAAAACTTTTATTACGTAGGGCATAAAGGCGGTCTCAAGGTCAACATGTATAGTCTGAGGTTCCGTCGTGTGTACATCGCGTGATTTAGCGTTTTATCGACACTCAACCGTCAAAATACATCGTCTCGCGTTTAAGTGGTCGTAGGACGACCATTTAAACGGAGGGCGGAATAGTTACATTGTTTTAATAAAGTGCGTTACCTATGGTTTTTTTTAACAAATGATAAGACAATCTTTAGGACTTTCAAAACCGAAACTTCTAGAATATAGCTAAAGAGTTTTGAACCTCTACCCAGATGTCAAAGGTCCTGCTCCTACTGCTTCCATTCGTGGTGGTAGCTCTGCTGCCAGTCTACCTCCTGTACCTCAAGAGCCCCCCTCCAGTGCCAGAGGTGGACCTCAACGCTTGGTGGGGCTTGGGAGAACCGAAGGAGGATACAACAATTAAACCATACAAGATCAAATTCACTCAACTGGTGAGTCAGCCAAATTACTACTTATTGGATAATTATGTTGACGACCTCTTGGTGAATCGGTAGCGGTCCTGCCTACAGCTACTACTGCTAAAAGTCCAATATTAAATTCATTTGTGTCCAAGCCATAATGTTTATTGTTATTTATGTATTTATTAATTATTTTGTGAGAGACTGAATGAATGGTGTATATGTGTCAGGAATTCATTGATCATAATAATATTGTAGTTTTACTGTCTTTTTCAGTTTTTCACTATCAAAATTCAAAATTCAAATTCAAAATTCAAAATTCAAAACTCATTTATTCAGTCTAGGCTGTTACAAGCACTTGTGAATGTCAAAGAAGCTACGCCATCGGTTCGCAAACCCTAAGCGGGAGACCTTGTAACGAGAAGAACCGGCAAGAAACTCGTCAAGGGCTGCTTTTTTCTCCCTGTATATTTCATACAGAGTCGTCAAAATTTGAAAAATGAGGTCGGCATTTAAAGTGACGTCATTTTCCAACTTTCACGACGTTCTTTTGAATAATTTGCCCAAAATTCAATGTCTATGACCATGATAGCCGAATGGAGAGAAATCAAAAGGTGTGTCTTCATACGATCGCTTTTCCGTTCCCACTCACTTTATCTGACGCATGCCTCAAGGCATTCAATGGCGCACGCTGATGATGCGCTTTCGCTTTCCCTATCTTCTCAAAAAAACGTTATTTTTTATGGCAGAAAGTTAAACGTGAAAGGGCATGGTTAGAAGGCAATCAATATTGCATGCGTTAGACGCAAGTTAACTTGAAAGTTGAAGCGACTCGGTGAAGACATACCAAAAGTTAGTTTAATCTTTTTGTGATTGTTATAGGGTTTCAATTTAGGTTTAAAAGTGGACTATAGTTGCAAAAATAACATAGTCCTGTAATCCTGACATTGTTTGAATGAGACTGGTACTAGAAAGAGGTCAAGTCACACGATCCCGTTTTGACACGTTCTGTTTCCTGTCAGCATAATTCCATAAACTTTCCGATAAAATTCTTTTTTTTTGTTAGGTGATAAAAGACCTACAAGATCGCTTGAAGAACCGTCGGCCTTTCACACCTCCTCTTGAAGGAGTGGCCTTCGAGTATGGCATGAACACCATGACCCTGGACACATGGGCCACCTACTGGATGGAGAAGTACAACTTCACTGAGAGAGAGGTGTACCTCAACCAGTACCCTCACTATAGGACTAAAATTCAAGGACTGGACATTCACTTCATTAGAGTAAAACCTCAAGTAAGTTTTGCATTGTTAAAATAAATAAAGGCTTTTTTATCGATGCTTTTTTACTAGCAGGACTAAAGAATATATTTTTCAGCACTCTGGTGTCAATTATCTTAGAGGTTTAGCTATTATTGGACCACCCAATTTTTATCCATCCAAGATCCATCCAAAATCCATCCAAGATAATACTTTTTAAATGCACTGTAATTTCATTTTTTTGTAATTAACTTGCTAGCGATTTGGAGCAATCTGTAAGCTAGTTAAGTAAACTTTAAATAATAAATAAATAAGATCCATCCAAGAAGCATCCAAGATGCATCCAAGATGCATCCAAGATACATCCAAGATCCATCCAAGATCCATCTAAGATCCATCCAATATCCATCCAAGATCCACCCATAATCCATCCAATATCCATCCAAGATCCATTGCTTTATCTCTTTCCGTTGCTCATACAGATAATCTCATGACAAAATGTAGTGCCGGGCTGGCCGACGTAGCTTTAACCTAAGTGATTGTTACAAAAGAGACCCTCCATCGTCAGGCTATTTAATAACCAAATCGTTAGAACTAGACTTCCTAAGGATGATAATAGATCTCATACAATATCTTGGGCCAAGATTTGATCAAAAGTTTGATCAAATGTCTTTTACGGATGTTTCTTATACCAAAAATGAAAATGAAAATGTTCCATCACCAGGCTCCAGCAGGCAAACAAGTAGTGCCAATGCTTCTCCTGCATGGCTGGCCAGGGTCAGTGAGAGAGTTCTATGAAGCCATTCCGTTCTTGACTGCTGCCAGCAAAGACCGGGATTTCGTGCTGGAACTGATCATTCCCAGTCTTCCGGGATACGGTCATTCTGAGGTACTTGTGTATTTTATAATATTTAACATAATTTGCCCGTTTACTATGGTTCTTCATACTCAATTTGTTAGATGTAGGTGGTAGACATGATGAACCCTTGGGATGCTAATGATAAGAAAATAATAATTTTAAAGTGCTGGACTCAGTTGGGTTCGATATAATAATATTTTGCTGATGATAAAAAAAACAATAATTATTACCATGTTCAATGGCATTTAGAAGATACTAAAGCACAATGTCAAATATAGATACTGATACTAACGAAATAGCAATCTTACCAGTGGAAAGGATCTAACGACTTTCTCGATTTCAGGGTTCAGTCAAACCCGGTTTGAGTCCACTAGAAATAGCAGTAATCTTCAGGAACCTGATGCAGAGACTTGGATATCAGAAATATTATGTGCAAGGAGGGGACTGGGGATCCCTCATTGCGTCCAACATTGCAACCGTATTCCCTAAGGTAATATTGAACTTATTATTTTGTAAGAATTAAATATAAGTAACAAAAAACACGTTTATGTTTTGCTACTAACTTTTTTATACATAAAGTTGCTAATAATTCGGTTGTACTATACAAGGTTGGGTAAAGTCCACAATAATTCTAATCAACCATCAATTTTAAAATATCATTGAGTCTAATAAAGTTAGCGAAAAGATTACTATTCCTGAATTCTATGAAACATGCACGTGATGATAACTGAATGATAATAGAACGATAAATGTGTAACCGTTGGTTTTAACTAAAATTGTCTCTGGGTTAAAAGAAAATGCTGATTGCGCATCTCCTAAACGTATTATTTTTTACTTCTAGGAAGTACTTGGCTACCACACAAACATGGTATTCCTCATGTCATCAACCGTCACAATCTTCGAGCTGCTTGGTGCCATTTATCCACCGTTAGTGGTGGACAGCAAGTTGGCTGATCGAATGTACCCTCAATCAGAGATGTACAGCTACTTGATCGAAGAGTCAGGGTACATGCATATACAAGCTACGAAGCCTGACACTGTCGGTAGGTTATTTCTTCGATTACGAGCAAATGTAAAATGTTTAATATTATAGAAAAAACATCGAAGAAAAATAATAGGAGTATTACTACTGAATACTACATGCAACTATTACATGAGCTTTTGTTATTTCCGTTATTCCGAATCTTCTAACTTGAAAAATATATTATTTGCTTTGCTGTATTTATATAGGTAACTTCATAAAATATCATGAGCATTCCCTAGAATAGTAGTTATTATCCTTAATAAAATATATCTTTTGTTATTTTACAGGCATATCTCTACTAGATTCTCCATCAGGGCTTATGGCTTACATTTTGGAGAAGTTCTCAACTTGGACCCGTAAAGACCATCGGTCGAAGGTCGACGGAGGTCTTGAATTCCGCTTCACTAAAGATCAGCTGATTGATAACTTGATGATGTACTGGAGCACGAGATCCATAACTACGTCTATGAGACTTTACGCGGAATGCTTCACCAAGAAATACCTTGCTTTGAAGATGGATGAGTAAGTTAATACCTGAATACTGAATACTTCTAACTAGTAACATTGCGATGGAATTAGAAATACTAATTTAGGATCTATCTACAATACTCTTCACAGAATATGTTTTTGGTAGCACTTTTTTTCGTTCTACGATTCTCTCTGTTTTACTGTATACCTACTTCAATAAAAGTAACTGTTCTTCTTCTTAGTCGGGCACTCTTGACAGAGTGGTCGTGGCAGTCGATGGACAGGGTTGCGGTTCGCTGTTGCCATTTGCTCCCAGGGCGGCCGCACGACGTGCGATGTGCGATGTCTCTCCATTTGAGTCAATTTTCAGCGTTGCGAAAACACTGTACTGCGGTCGACTGCGTATTTTTCTTAATGATGTCGATCCAACAAGTTGGAGAATGGCCTCGTGGTCTCTTCCCCTCTGTAAAGTAACTGTTATTGTCTACTTAAATCCAGACTTTATTTTTATATTCTTTCTCAGGATTCCAACTCCCGTCCCAACATGGACCATACAAGCTAAACATGAACTAGCATATTTACCTCCTTGGATAATCAAACTCAAATACCCCAACCTGCTGAATGCTAACCCTATTGATGATGGTGGACATTTTCTGGCATTCGAACTGCCCCAAGTGTTTTCAGAAGACGTCTTGAATGCTGTCCAGGCTTTCAGACAGTGGCACAAGAAGAGCAATGCAAAGACTGATTTATAAGATGATAATTTTAAGGTTGTTAATGTTTTGTTAATAAATTGGATATGTTTATAAACTTGTGTTTTTTTCAGTACTTTAGCTAATAAAAAATGAAGCATTATGAGTTTGAAAGTTAAACAACATCAATTGTTATTTAAACCATTTATTTTATTGATCTTTGGAACCAAAAATATAATGGAAGATCACCAGCTGTTTACATTTAGTAGTAAATATCCCTTCAATCACAATTGTACTTAAGAAATCTTTCCATGCACTAAAATATACTGGGACCCAATTTTACTGATTTCATTTGAATCTTTCCATTCCAATGCAGTAGTGATAACATTTTAGTGATAAAGTCATTAATGTAGTCCGCTAATGAATTAGTAGAATGCAAATAAGTCCTGTATTTCGTGGAATGCAAATAAGTCCTATTTTTTACGTACCTACTGAAGTGGTCGATTACAGAATCGACCACTTCAGTCGCTTCAACTTACAAATTCGGCAGATATAACGAGTCTTCGCGGGTTCGATTCCCGTCCGAGAACATGATCTGGTGCGAGTCGTATTTTTTCTAGTATATTATATGGTATAACAAGTCTGTCATGAAATGGGTGACCAAAAATATACTAGAAAAAATACGACTCGCACTAGATCATGTTCTCGGACGGGAATCGAACCCGCGAAGACTTCTTTAGCTTTTAGCTTCTTCATGCTTGGAAGCCCCAGGTGTGTGGATGGCTATGGTTAATTTTCCTATCTACCCATAAGGAAGGCTCTGTACACCAGAAGTATGGACATTCGCCTAATGACAAAATGGGACCTAAGTATAATTGACAACATTCGCTATTAACAAGATATACATCTGAGTAAAACTTTATCTGCAAAAGGTGTCTGTTGGTCACTTGACGATAACCAATGTGTATCACTCCTTTGTCAACAACATTACGTAACGTGAATCTAACTAACTCTAAAGCCGGTTCGGTCACAGCCAGTGCGCGTTGATACGTGAGGCGTTGCGTACGCGCATACGTTTGTGGACTTGTGGACTTTGGTTTTGTTGTTTTGTCGGTAAGTCGTTTGTGATTTATGATGCTTTGCTATTTTGTGTTTCTTCTTTAAAAGTTTTTTGTCCTCAACGGTTTTGAGAAACAATGAAAACACTGTTAGGATTATTATTAATAATTGCTGTATTCGGTTTGTAATAATATGTACCTAATAGTAATTTCTGGAATTAGAATTCTACTTTGTCTTTTGAAAAGAAATATAAATAACCTCTAAATATTAAATCTAAAATCATAATTTAGATTGAGTTTAAGTGAATAACTTATTTCATATTGTTCTTTTAATCTTGGTCATGCTCAAGTTACCGGCCGGTAAAGTTATTATGCAGTTACTACCAAGTCTTATCGTCTTCTTCTTACAATCGTAATATGAATGAGACAGAACAACAAATTAACTATTCCCCTTCATACTTATAGGATTTCAAGTTCAATTCATAAAATGTATTTTATTTGTACCTATGTATATTTGTTAGTTTTCATGGTAATAGATATCAGTAATTTTCATATTGTCAGAATGACAAGCAGAAAATGATTTTACACACGCATGATGATTAGTTAAAAATAGTTAATTGCCTAAAATCCTACCATTTCAAGTTCATCTGATTGCGAAGTCTTATAATCATAATATTTACTGTTTATTTTAAGATTGTAGTAATCAATACTTTAACCTTTTATATCTCTTTCTTGCTGTTGTTAACGACTGCAAATGCAGCCGGGGCCAACGGCTTAACGTTCCTTCCGAAGCACAGAGGAGCTCGAGATAATTTATTTTGGTCACCCATCCCATGACCGACATTGCGAAAGTTGCTTAACCCCCGCAATCGTCGGGCCAGGCGCTAAACCACTGCGCCATCGAGCTCCTCGTAGTATTAGAAACATTATAGAATGAGATAATTTTCTGAATCACTAGATAAATTAGTAAGTAGCTTGCGAGACGAAAATTTTCCATATGTTAGTTACAAGAATACAATAATTTCCCAGCAGTCCAATACCTGGGTACTGAAATAGATATTAATATTTCCTATTTACGTCATATTTAATTTTAAGCATTAAGAATTGCAACGGGGATCAAAATTTTATAAGTACTGTCACATTTCCAAACTAAGTAGCTGTTGAGAAATACAAGTAGCTATATTTATATATAAAAATCTTATACAACTTTCACTTACATAAAGAAGGCATGTACCCCCTCAGTGGGGACATAATAATAATAATATTGGACTCCATTACATACCTAGATTGACCGATTTCAAAGTGAGTAGCTGAAGCACTTGTGTTATAGAAATCAGAGACAACAGAGTGCTGATAGGTACATACACACCCAGACCTGAGACAATATAGAAAAGTTTTGCTAATTTCACACAGTTGCAGCCGAATATCGAACCCGGGACCTCAGAGATGGCGACACCATGAAAACCGGCGTAAAAACCAGTCTTCTGCGGAGGCCATCACATTAAAAATGTCTGATTACGAATATATCTTTGACAGAGATGGCAAAGTTCATCTTACTCCTGGGTTTGCTGGCAGCGGGTGCTGGAGTGTGGTTCATGCTACAAAGCCCAGAGGTTCCCATACCTCGATACGACCCGGACGAGTGGTGGGGACCGAGTGGGTTGAAGGGAAGGGTCGATAAGACTATAAGGCCTTTCAAAGTGAAGTTCGAGGAAGAGGTATGTATTTTTATCTTCGACTAATAGAAAGTCTTTCGTTACGATTAATGTCGCTTCAAAGGAATTTAATTACCGATCATTCGAGTTGGGTTCAATGTAGATTTTAACTACTACTTTTAAAATATTGATGGAATAAACCAGTGCGTTGTTTATAAAGATCACATTTAGTCAATTGATACAATCTCACTTAAGGTAGTAATAAAAGTAAAGCATTCAATAAAAAAATCATGGACCTTGAATATTTGTAACCATACCGTATGTCAATTTTCTAGTATTCACTGAAGATGTCGCGTTCGGAGTTTCAGACCTATCTTCGATTTCATGTAACCCAGTCTTTTTGCCATAATTCTACTTCTGCCATTGGTAGGTACTTAAAGGAACGATCAATCAATGTGTAAAAAAAACTATATACTTACACTTCCTTGTATCTCTTTAGATGATCAAGGATCTCCGCCATCGCCTCAAGAACCACCGGCCCTTCACTCCTCCGCTGGAGGGTGTTGCCTTCGAGTACGGGTTCAACACCAAGGCTCTTGACAGCTGGATCAACTACTGGGCTGATAAATATGACTTCGCGCAGAGAGAAGCTTTTTTAAACAAGTTTCCGCATTACAGAACTTATATTCAAGGATTGGATATACACTTCATCAGAGTTAAGCCTCAGGTTAGTGAACATTTCAATTGAATTTATTTTTATAGGTGATGACAACTCAGACATATTTTGTGTGACCAAACATCTGCAAGAGGCAGAATAAATGAATACGTAGAAAGAAAACATGCAAATGTATTTAGGAAATGATTCATTTATAATGAAGATAAAACTAGTATTTAGACTCAACATTATCTGTTGATAATGAATAAATCTAAAATAATAAAGTCAATAATGAGTACTTGTTTAAGAAGAATAACTAACTACATACATAATTATTTCGAAATCCAAGTTCTTACTTCGGTAGGTACAATGAAATTTGTTTCTTACAATTACTTCGGATTCACTAATTTGGTTTTGTAGTTTCTTTGATGATTAAAGAGGCAGGATTTATTCTTGATTTTGGCAAGATTGGAAAAAGTATTCATTTTAGACTGATTACATTTTTCTGTCTTTCAGGTTTCCCCAGGAGTACAAGTGCTGCCCCTTCTCTTAGTCCACGGCTGGCCTGGATCAGTGCGGGAGTTCTACGAGACCATCCCCCTCCTCACCACTCCAAGACCAGGGTACGACTTTGTCTTCGAAGTGGTCGTCCCCAGCTTGCCTGGATATGGATTCTCAGATGTAGGTGCATAACTTATCCAATAACATGTTATTTTCTTTTCCTTCAATATTTACGCACATCAGTTAATTTTTCTAGTGGCGAGGCTTACTAGTGGTAGGTACTTAATTAAATTTTAATTCATTCTTTACTCTACATAATAGATATATCGGCGATATCAGGCAACTTGCTGTTACGTGTCACTTCAACCACCATTAACAACAACATATTTAATTTAAGTTGCTAAGACAAGTGAATTAGTTTTGCATAAACTTTTTTCATCAGTCTTCTACAGGCATATATATGTATGTCTAGTTTAGGCATCAGTCTTCCACAAAGTATTACTTTAAATAACTAATTATGTTTATGTTGGGACTAGCACTGGCACTGTCTGTACCTTGTTTGTTGTAAACTTTGTGGAAGAAATAAATATTTTTTTTATTTTTTGATTTTACATTCTTCCCGTTTTACTGTTCTTCTCATAAAACCATTAACCAAATATTTTTCTTTAGGCTGCTGCCCGTCCGGGCCTCGCACTTCCACAAACTGCTGTTATCTTCAAGAACCTGATGTTGCGTCTTGGACACAAGAAATTCTACGTCCAAGGAGGAGACTGGGGAGCGGGAGTAGTCTCCGCTTTATCTACACTCTACCAAGATGACATACTAGGACATCATAGTAACATGGCTTTCGTTCAGGTGGGTCTAGATTACGACAACGACAATTAATACATTGACAGTCGTTGTATCGAACACGTTCCATCGCCGGGTCACTGTAGCGACAGTTCACCATATCGATGGTACGCTGCATCGACAATACACAATAATTAAAGGAAAGTACTATCACTTTGCATCGACAGTAAGCCATATAGATGGTAGGTATCACAAAACAGAATTTTTTAAACAATAAAAAAATATATAAATGACAACATCACAAACATTACTCTGATTCCAAAGCAAGTAGCTAAAGCACTTGTGTTATGGAAATCAAAAAAAACGGTGGAACTACAAACAATTGTTCTAATAATTTTTTTTCGAAAATTCGTTGTAGTTCTTATCGTTTTCTAAGTTGACACAGCCCGGGAACGAACCCTGGCGATACCTTGAAAACCGGTAACAAACCACTCGACTACGGAGGTCGTTAAAGCATTGAAATAATCATCATTTTTTTTCATTTTATTAGATCGATTTTTAGATATTTCAAATGTCATTTTTCTTTCAAATCTTTCTTTCTACATGACTTGTGTGCTAAAAAATAATGGTTCATAAATTTTGTTTCCAGCAACCTATGACCCCACTGAAGACCTTGCTGGGAGCGTTGGTCCCATCTCTTGTGGTGGAACCCCATCTAGCTGAAAGGATGTACCCACTATCTTCTTTCTTCTCCTACGTTATGGAAGAATTCGGATACTTCCACCTGCAGGCCACTAAACCCGATACTATTGGTAAGTATGGTAGTTACGAAAATTTTATCAATTTCTGTCTGGAAATGATATGATGAAACTCGTAGGTTTACCTGTAAGGGAAGATCTCCCATCATTTATTATGATAAATGATCGTTCCTTTACCACACTTGGCAATTTCAAATGTATGTACATAGGTATCTATATACCTTCTCGATTTAGTGTCAAAGTACGATAATATTGTTGTAAGTATGCTGTAAAAATATTTCCGAAACTTAAAAAGAAAAATAATGGACGTAGGCCTATTACATAAAAATAATAGCGAATATCGAACGTAATTCGTCGTTCAGTTTTAGTACTTGATATTAGTCCTTATTTTTTAAATAATAGTGTCACGGATCCTTATTTTTGAGATAATAGTGGACAAACATCGCCCGCTTGTCGCAATTGTTTTTATGTGATATGCCTGCTGGTTTACACGATAATCATATGAACTAGATGTTTGTCAAGATCTAAAATTCAACCACAATGGTTTTTGAATCTCTTATCCAATTTGACTGACAGCTTTGCAACTACTCTTATCCAAATACAGAAGTAAGGAGTTCATAAAAATACTCAACTATTATCTGTTTTCTTTTAGGTGTTGCCCTCAACGATTCTCCATCCGGCCTTCTAGCCTACATCCTAGAGAAGTTCTCAACCTGGGTAAACCACAACTACAAGTTCAAACCAGACGGCGGCCTGGAGTTGCGCTTCACCAAAGACCAGCTAATTGACAACCTCATGTTATACTGGTCTACAAATAAAATTACCACCTCTATGAGGTATTATGCTGAGAACATGAGTAGGAAAGCTAGAGATGCACAATTGGATAGGTGAGCACTGATATTTATCAGATTGATATTTATCATATCAGATTGATTGTTTATTTTTAGGAAAACTTACCCTTAAGGTGAGAGATGAAACTGATCGGTAAAGCAACTATGGTGACCAAAAATTGAGTATATCGGATTCCTTAGTGATTGGAAGACACATTGACCGCTTGTTCTAGGTTCAATTAAGATTGTTTGTATTCTCATTGACGACTGTTTGTACAGCTAGGTACTGTCAAGCCAATCTTAATTGAACCCGCGCAGTATCGTAGCGTAGTAGCCTATATAAAAATCCAACACAAAAGAACAGCTCCACAATATGAAGAATGTACGCAAAGTTACAATGCGATTAATCTGACAATGTGCACGAGGCGCGACCAACTTCACTTCAGTGCGCTTGTGGTGATATTGTAACTCTGTGGTGCGAACTGGTTTAAACCATATTTGGAAAGGTATATAACTAGAACATATTGTCTTTCTTCCTAGGGTGAAAACAAAAGTTCCAACATGGGCGTATCAAGCAAGGTATGAGCTGTTCTACCAGCCACCTAGTTTTCTGAAGGACAAATACGTGAACCTCCTCAACGTCACAGTCACAAATGATGGGGGTCACTTCCTGGCCTTCGAAATGCCTGAAGCACTATCAGCAGACATCTTCAAAGCTGTGAAGGCATTTCAACAGTTTCATGCGAGAAGCAAGAAGACTGAACTGTGATTTAAAAGACTGTTTTAAATGAGCAAAGTTGAAGACTGTTTTTTTACCATCAAAAATATTTATCTAACATAAACTTTGTTATTTTTATATTTTCAAAACTTGCGTTGAGCTATTTATTTTCTATGCGATGAATAAGAGATGCTATACTTAAGAAAATTGTGATTTAAAAATAAATATTCATATCTTGTAATTTTGTTTTCTTCTGATTTTAGCAATGAATAAACGAATACCGAAATTAATTCAGAAATAATAACGCTAACGGACGATTCCACACAGCGCCATCTAGCCCCAAACTAAGCAAAGCTTGTAATATGGGTGCTAGACAACTGATATACTACTTATATACTTTTTAAATATATACTTATTATTCATAGTAACACCCAGACCCGTCACAGTAATTAAAATTCATCTTTTCAATTTCTGCCCGACCGGGAATCGAATCCGGGACCTCTTGCGTGGTAGACCGGCACCACTAAACTCGTCGTCAGCTTTATTTGAAGAGTAAAAAAGATTCGATAAAACTTCGATATACTACTCTAATATAGCTAAGGGCATATTCTGTGCTAAGGGTATCTCCCCTTACAGGGTACCTCTATCAAGTTCACACACTCCCCTAATCTTTAATTTGATCGCAGGCCCGCCACGCGCCGCCACTAATATCGCATTAATATAGCGGATTATCGCTTATCTTTTATTGGACTACCGCCCTTAGGGGAAATTGATTTCACTGACAAATGTTTATGTTGACTTGTTGGTACTGTTTGGTTTTAATACGAGTTGGGTTGTTGACTTTTAATATTCAATTTTCGTTAGGCATTTCCATTATTTTTGAGGTAAAATAAATTGAATAAACTTAGTAGTACCACAGAATATATAATAGTACGTAGCACCTCAGACGAGTGAGTCGATTTTTTCTAGTATTTTTTCTAATATATTATTTATCTTAAGAGAAAACACCACGGCCGAGAGAATTGAAAAATTCCTATAAAAAGTTGACAAAATTAACGTTTGGTAAAAAATATTTATATCGCTCTAGTTTTGTAGGAGGAAACAGGGGTTTTATGCTTTCCTCCTACAAAACTAGAGCGATTTAAATATTTTTTCATTAAAATTTAAAGGAATGAATTTGCTGTGTTCCTATGTTTTCTTTTTTATCATAAAATAATTATTAAAAGAGATATTAATCTCCGAAAACCTTAAAAAAAATTGCCATTGTTGAGACATCCAGCAATCAAATTTGACGAGATTATATAAAAAAGCAAAACATAGGAACACAGCCAAATCCTTTCTTTATTTTTTTTTATGTCAAAAGTATTTAAATTAGTCTAGTTTTGGAGGAGGAAACAGGGGACTACGAAGCGTTGATTTTGTCAACTTTCTATAAGAATTTTTCAATTCTCTCGACCGTGGTGTTTCCTCTTAATATGAAAAGCACCACCCTATCCATAAATGGCTAGATGGATTTCCATTACACGTGGCTAAGAACCATCTCGATTAATTTAGCTTTTAATAAAAAAAACCGCATTGAAATCGCTTGATCCGTTGAGGCACTACAAATATACGTACAGACACACAAACATACGCTTCAAACTTATAACACCCCTCTTTGCGCTGCGTCGGGGGTAAAAATAGCATTGTGAATACGAAAAATCTATTTAATGAATAAATGAATACATGAACTCAATAGATAAATTAGCCATGGTCCTTACATTATACTTATTTGTAATCTTTTGTTTTTTTTTCTAAATAAAATAAGGTGTGTACATCATAGTTTTGTGGTGTATGTGCCAGTCGAAATTTTACAGTAATTTTTATCCTCAGAGGGTTAAGTACGAGATGGTGTTTTCATTTCTCACATAGTTAACTATCGGATATACTGCTCAAAGTCAACGTGAGTGAGCGAATGGGTGAAAGAAAGAAAACGATAGTTAACTAATAAATAATAAAATAATAAATAAATACTTGGACAATTTAACACAGCGCCATCTAGCCCCAAACTAAGTAAAGCTTATAATACGGGTGCTAGATGACTGATATACTTTACAAATATATACTTATTATACATAGAAACACCCAGACCCGTCACAGAAATTAAAATTTCTACCCGGCCGTGAATCTTACCCTCGGTCGGGCGGGACCTCTTGCGTGGTAAACCGGCATGATGACCACTGCACCACTCAGGTCGTCAAGCGATATTATAACTATTCTAAAAGTGAAAACACCAATTCGTACTAGGCCCACTGATGAGTGCATTTCTGACTACTTTAAATTTTATGGTACACACGACAGCACGTCAAGTTATACAGTTAAACTGCGAAAACAGCTTTTATTACGTAGGGCTTAAAGGCGGTCTCAAGGTCAACGTATAGTCGTGCCGTCGTGTGTACCTAATAATCTTTGAATTCGTTCAACATTGAAACAATTTCATTCCACCCTATCTCTGTTGAGAGAAAGTTATGTAGATGGAACGTGGATGGAACGCTGAAAATAGTCCTTTCTCTTTCGTTTCACAGGTGTGTGTGTAATACCGCTCTAATGATTCTGGGCGTGTTTGAACCACGCCCATTTCGTGTATTAATGTATTATAAATATTAGCGAACTCATATTGTGTCTGAAAGATACGATAGTGACAGGCAAAGTAACAATGAAAATGTTGGTATAATCCGCGTGCGATGAGAATGGGGTGGAACCTTGTCAAACTGAGACGCGCACGTTACGTGGGCCAGCCACAGGGATATCCAAAAACACGGTGTCACTCATCCGAGGTGAGGGAACTTTTCTGCAGCAACTTCAAGTAAGATAAGAAGTTATTAATTAGTTGATTAATTAAATTAAAATTAATTATGTTATTAATTAATTTTCGATTTACTTTGACAAGGTTCTATCTGAGAAATTGGTTTATGGAAGCAAACCACGCGAGACTGTAAGAGGTAGACTAGATAGGATGGGACAATGGAAGGCCAAATAATAAAAAGAAAAATCAAAATACTCTATTTAAAACTCAGCTATAGGTACGGGTTGTTTGTAAAATACCAACATACATGCAGAAGTAGATTACTAACATCTTAAACATCAACATTTGTTTTACGACTTTTCCGAAAACAGAAAAAAACAACATTTCACGCGAAGCGTTGTTTAGATTGTCAAAAATATTGAAGTCGCATGACAAAGAAAGTCCAGGCAACTAAGAGGCAACACTGCTCCAATTTATTTAGACCCGCTGGTGTACTAAGGACTCGGTTGATATGGGATCATCTTCCGATGGACGTAAACAACGCATCGCGCATGCGTGCGCCATTTTGACAGATTTTAAATAATGCTTGTAATTAGTAATAGTTATTCTTCTGAGAATTCTACAGATTTTCAGGGCTTAGGTCAATACTCGAAATCAAGTCTTTTCGTACAGCAAAAAGGTTTGCCCCGGGTGAGGATCGAACTCACGACCTTAAGATTATGAGACTTACGCGCTGCCTACTGCGCCACCGAGGCCGGTGTAAAACATTACGAAATTAGCATTCCAGTTTCGCAAGACTTACTAAAAATTGAAACGGATTTATCAGTGTGGCATATATTTATTCAAATAGTTTCTTAAATTTATAAAAACAATATAATACAAAAAATAATATAAAACAGTAACTTATAAATGTAGTATAACATAGTTAAAACTTATAATACTAGTGTAGTGGCTCTGTAAGCTGTAGACCTCGCGTTTGTGACATTTTTGAACATTTTGCAAAATGGCTGAAATGTGTTTTATTTTTAGAAAAACTTCGAAAAACTGAATCGACAAAAAAGTTTTATTACGTATAATAATTATTGAACCTGCTCACAAAATTTTACGAGAATCGGTTGAGAAATGCGACCTGTAGATGAGAACAGACATACTAAAGCATTTTTGTCCAAGCTGAGGAGGCTGATGGCCGAATACTCAAACGATACTCAACTTTGAAGGGCGCTCAAACATTATGCTGTCTTTGTCGTATTTTTGATATTTAATGCGACAGGACGATGTTTGAGAGCCTCTCAAAGTCGAGTGCCGTTTGAGTATTCGGCCATGAAACTGTCAAAAGAAAGTGTCGCCTACTTTAAAAATACTTGCCAATAAGTTATCAATAATCACGTTACATTGACTTTTAATTTATAATATTTTTTCTTTTTTCTAGAAAATGTTATTCACCACGCAGTTGCTAATCACCCATTTCACCAGTACCTCTGATATGAACCTCATTACAAATAACATAATTTCTTTTTTGTAATAACGATTGTCATTTGTTGACAGATGCTCTCGAAAAACAAATTAAAACTTTTCGCCGCAAGCTTTGTGTTTTTTTTTATCAATTATCATCGACGTTACAGTAACGACTGAATAATTTAATCAAAAGATGCTCAGTTGTTATCTCTTTCATCATTCTTCTCTTTACCTTTCACAATATCATCTTTTCCATTCTGAGAAGGCGCAATCATAAGCAAATTATTCCCATTTCTATCCGCCAAGTTCCTAAACGGCAGATTCTGTCGCCATCTCGGCGAAAAATAATACTGATTCCTCAACACCCTCAGGTGATCTTTGCTGAAGAATATCTCTGATCGGCTTCCGATTTGTCGCTGGTATAACCCAAAGTTCTCATTTTCTTCGTTCCCGAACTTCTGGTACCCGTTGTCGTGGCACATCTTCTGTTTAGGGCAGTCTTCTTCGTTGAAATATGGTCTTTTTAATCGTATTCTTCTAGATTGAGGACTGAGAGGAGATTCGCATTTAATGGCCAGGTCTGTGTTCTCCTTGTTCATGGATAAACCTTGGTTCTTCTGCCATTCCAGCACTTCACAGAGAAGACCTATATACCTGTAAAAAACCATACTTAATTCAATTGTACTATCGACAACACTTCCGCTTCCGCCACAAATATACGTTTAGTTCGTGCAGGGGCGACGCGCGTACATGATTTTTTCTGTAAAGTGGTAATAAGCACGTGATTTCCCGATCATACATTATTTCAAGATAGTAATTTATTACAAAGAATATATAAACAAAATGGATACTAATAACAACGAAAAATTATTTTCATTAACTCTAAAATGAAAGAAATTAAGCTTCATCAAAAGTTAGGAAGAGGTCTAAAATTACCTTAATTTGCTAAAACCACCATAGTTTCCAAACTAAATTAACTCATCAGGGGCCGTACCGGCTAACGCATCAAACTTCTTAAAGTCTGCCGGGCTTCAAATTAAAACAGATAAATCGAGCCCTAACCGGGCCAGAGTAGCGAAGGCCAATTCATGATGTCACACGAACATCAATATCTTTTTAATAACTTCGGCGAATAGTACAATACTAAACTCCTTACTTCGATTTATCTGTTTTAAGTTGAAGCTCGGCAGACCCGCCGAAGTTAGAATAGTTAGCCGGTAGGGCCTCAGGGCCTGGAAAATGAGACAATAGATATTCCATTGTAATCCGGCCGCTTCGGTCGCTCGGGCGTTGATGAATTATCTCACCGCTGATGTACTGTCGCCAATGCTCTTGGCAGTTCATGAAGCACTTCCGCAATGATTGAAGAAGGCAAAACTTTACAAACATATAAATGGAAATATCAGCATCGTACCTTATTGCCATCCTCAATATCTCGTTCTTGGACAGCTTCTTGTCAGGAGGGTGTGTAGGCACCAACCTTCTCAGCTCAGCAAACGCCCCGCTCACATTCTGCTGCCGCCATCGCTCACGGCAGTTCGTGAACAACTTCCGAGGTGGTCGGAGAATGCACGAGTTGAGGGACAGATTCTGGGAGGAGAAATGGATTTCATGTAGTTCAAACTCATAGCATATGACTAATCCGATAGTGCGCAAATATCGTAACCTTTGATAAAGACGCTTGCGCCAGTCCACGGCCTATGGAACATTTTGACAGCCTGTTGACAACCCATATTGTATTTTTCAGGATACCTTTTCTGCCCCCTGCCCTGCTGCTGCCACTGCCCCTCCGGCTGCGAGGTTTGATTCGGTTTTCAGAGTAGTTTCTCAGGTTTGCACCTGTTGTTGTTTGTTTGTACCTGGACACTTCTCGGAACGTTCCGCTCGTCATCACTGTCGGGCAGGCACAGGTCGTCGCTCAACATCTCGCTGTCAGGCTCCTCATCAGAACACGACTCCTGGTCTGAAGCCATCGCTGGTGGGTATACTGTGGGCAATATTAAACAATTGACAACAACTTTTGTATTGGAAACTGCCCCTCTAAAACACAATAGGTACGTAGCTAATCTATACCGAAATATAAACGCAACATATATGTGTAAATAATTTTCAAAATAATTAATTGCCTTTACTTTACAAAGTCACAAAGTCATTCGTAGAAGCCATAACGAGTTTTGCTAAGAAAAACTGTGTGGGATTTCCACATGTTAAAAGTTTTCGAAAATCATAGCCTTCTGAAATAAATGATGTAAATCCACATTTGGCGAAGTTCGATATCGCTTTTATTCAAAATGAAACTTTATTGTCTTATTCCAGCCCCCTAATTCAAATGGCCAATTTTCTGTTCGTTCTTAAACTTAAACTTTAATATAAGCAATAAAGTATGAAAATTACGTATCGTAAACTTGTCAATTTCATACAATACAACAATATCAGTGATTTTCATAAGCTTGCGACATGTGACTTACTGTCTAATGCTTATTATGAAAGCTTTAAGTTAGAACGAATACAACATAGGTCTCAATAATATCTTGCGCCAAAACTGTTCTTCGCTACGCTTTTAGATTTTTTTGTAATTTCTACTACTGAGTATGCTTGACTTTCTCTTATGGTATTAGGATCTAAACTGCGTTGTCTGTAGACTGATAATTTATAAAAAAAAACAACATAAATATCCACGGAGGTCGTCGAGTGTACAAAGCCACTCGACGACCTCCGTGGTCGAGTGGATTTGTACACCGATTTTCAAGGTGTCGCCATCTCTGCAGTCCTGGGTTCAATCCCCAGTTGTGTCAATTTAGAAAACGAACTTTTCTATATTGGCTCAGGTCTGGGTGTTTGCGATACCACCGTTGTCTCTGATTTCCATAACACAAGTGCTTAAGCTACTTACTTTGGAATCGGGGCAATGTATGTGATGTTGTCAAATATTTATTTATTATTTATTATTATCCTTTTATTTGTGCAACAAAAATAGTATAATGTTGACAATCCACACTGAGCACAGGATGTTGCTATCAACGGAAGTGCTATATTTACCGCGAGTTACCCAACAATATAGCCATTCTTGTGCATTCTTAATTATTTTTAATTACACTGAGCATTCATTTTCAGTGACCACAACGCGTTGTGGTCACTGCCCAAAAATCCACAAATTTGCGTGGTGGTCATCATTACGACCACAACAGATTGTGGCAATTAAGAAAAGCCATGATGCGTTCTTAGCACTAGCTGGCAACCATAGTACAGCATAATTATAGTTTCCAATAATTAATATTGTTTGTTCAACAATTTGTAGCCTTAATAAGGTGATTTGAAAAAGAAATCAATTACATAACACAAGAAAACTAAAATATTGTAAATTATTTCAAGTATGTAAGTAAATTATATTTAGTAGCAATGGGTCTGCTTCTGCCTACCTGTCTTAAAGTTTATTGAATTGTATGAATTGTTTTTTTTTGTAACTACTTAAGCAAATCGACGAATGACAGGATCTGCGAAAAGTACAATAATATGTAAACATTATACAGACGTGACGTCGCACTACGTCAAGCTAACATCAAGGCAAAAATGTATGAAGACCCTGACTCAAGATATCGAAGTTTTCTAAGCGCTTCGCATAAATACCAATTCCAACATCGAACAGTTGGACCGCGGTCCCCGAGCACAGACACCTAGCTCAGCGGAAGTACTTCCCTTTTCGCTGAATATAATTATGGTTAAGAGGTCCTGCCTTAACAATTTTCAAATAAAAAGTAACTTATATGCAACTTTTCTACTGTAAGTTGATGTGACTGATATTGAGCTAACTGTAACTTGGCCAGTTACACATGCAAATGTATTGTCCGAAATACAAAATTAGTATTTTGTTTGTATGTGATTTTCAAATGAAAATTCGCTCTATTCCTTTCTAATAACAAAAACTAATACTAATGGTATTTGTTTCATGTTGTTATAAAACATCCATTCCTAACGAATACCAAACATACCATTTGGTACAGTCACTGAAACAATTTGTTTTGCTTTTTAATAATTTAATATTAAGGTCATACATAGCTCATTAGTCCCACCCGGCACCCGACCAGGGGGTCTAGCCAAAGTAACATTTGCAAATCTTCGTTATCGCTTCGCTTTTGAAACATGTATGGGATTGACATAAGGTTTCGTTATGAATCGAAATTTAAAACGTCAAATTCATACATTTTTCGTAGCGAAGCGATAGCGAAAATTTGTAAATGTTACTTTGGCAACGCCTCGTCGTTCGGCGTCAACTCGTTGTCGACAGGTGGTCCACGAATGGAAACCCGTTGTTACTTGTGAACTTCGCGTGATCAACCAGTGAACCTCGCGTGGTCAACGAGTGAACGTCGTGTGGTCAACGAGTGGACCGCTCATAGGCATTTGTCTTCGCGTGAATTATTCGCGGGCAGCGCGCGGTCCACTCGGAACCCGCGCGGTCAACGCGAGTATATTGACGCAGTTGTCGGTCTGCGGGTCAGGGGTCAGTCCTTAGTCTTCCCGTCCGTCCGTCCCCGATAGTCATCTGTCCGTCTCTCCGGTACGTCATCCCTGTCAACCTCTGTCGTATGTCTGTCAGCCTGTCAGTCACTAGTCGAAGGAGGCTGGACGCCGCGACAGCGAGGCAAGCATACGAGCAGCGAGTTGTCACCGAGTGGTCCACCCGACGTCCACGCGTGGACCGCTTGCGAGCGAGGCGATTCGGTGACGATACGGAGTTGATGTAATGAGCGCATATCCATAGAAGTCTATACTAACCGCTCGAGACGAGGCGGTGCTGGTCGGCTGCCGGGTGGCTCTAATAAGCTTTAAGATCATCATAATACAATCCTACCCCTTTCTAAAATTCACTACATCCCAGCATTTTTTTTCCAGCGTTTTAGGATTCTTTTGTGAATGGTACTCATTGGGAATAAAAAAATTATAACGACTGTAAACAATAACATTTGGTATTAGTTTTTGGTATTAGAAAGAAATAGATCGAAAATTCAAACTATTTCTATTTGAAATATAAGGGTTCGTTTTTTCCTTTTGAGGTATGGAACCCTAAAAAGACTTTTTATAATTTGGTCATATTGTACTTTGGGTAATTTAAACGTTTTGAAACATCAGTGCTCAAAGTGATACTCATCCAACACCTTCAAAATAATAGTTCAACCTAATAATAATTAAGGAGATATAGGATTTGAGGTTAAGCCAATCAAGCATAATTGATAACAATTAATCTTTTTCCAATTTGACATAAACACTGATATAAAAACTAACCGTTGTTACCCGTTATGTCCGAAACAGTTGGCATAAAACTACACTTGAAAATCACTTAAAAACTTTATACTAAAACACTGCGTCTCCTTCCAAATTCGGAATACGACTGAAATAAAAAAAATATTTCTATATTTGGATTTCGAAGGAGGTTAAATGCAGCACTGCGATTGGTCGGTTCAGAGAGTGCATCAGCCAATCGGATTGTGTGGTTTGAGAGGGCGGGGACAGAGGGATTCCCTCAGGGTCTTTGTTGGGTCATTAATTCAAATTCATGACGTGAAAGATGTGAAAATGTTGAGTTCAGCAAGTTTTCTGTGATACTGTGTTTGATAGAGATTTTCTACGTACCAATAGTCAATAGTCAAAATTTATTTGTTTAAACAAAATTTATAATTAAGCACTTTTGAATCGTCTACATTTTCCTACCACCCGTTCCAGACTCTTTTAACTGACAAGAAGAACGGACACAAGAAACTTATCAGCTTTAACCAATGACTTTAATTACATAGACGAGCTGTTCAAAACTAAAATTGTGTCACAACCAACATTCGCGGCGCATCAGCTGTTCTCTCGGTCGCTCGCAATAGACAGGAGTTTCGGTGCATGCACCGTAACTTAATGAGCAATTTTTCGGTGCTGTACAGCCTGTCAGTCAGTCTAGTGTAGTATGTATACATAGAAGTCTTTGGCTTTAACAGAAATGTGACGATATTTACAAACCTAGAGATGACCAATATACCGCGTTCCACATAAGTTGATTAATTGAACCTTATAGCAAAAAAAAACAGCTGTTTCATACAAAAATTAAAATTGAAATCATTAAAATGTATAAAACAACTAATTGTTTTTTCGCGATTTCAGAGTTGGCCCCATAGTAAAAGTTGTTCAGTTTGATGGTCTCTATATACCATATTCGGCATTAGGGGTATTTTTGTAACACCTTGTAGAAGTTAGGTTTTCGATTCGCTATTTAAATAGCGATTTTACAAGTGTGAATGCCACGTGTCAATTTTCCGGACGACAGTTGTGAATATCGCGGTTACAATTTTAGTTTAAGAGGTTGCTAATGACTTTGATTTCACCCTGTATAAAGAAGGACGAACATCACTGGACCACGATGCCAGTTTTTCATAGAGGAAAAGTCATTTATTAAAGTTTACAAAATACTTTGTACGCACCATTCCAGTACCCCTATAGCACGAACATCTATCGAGAAAAAAAACGCGCGTATAAGTAGTCGATAGAGTAAATATTTATGGGAAATTTCATTTCACTTTTCGGCGGTAGATGGCGCTGTACAAATTTCCCATACAAAATTATTCTATCGAATGTTTTTACGCACGTTATTTTTTTCGATAGCTAAGGGAACTGACGTAGGTACAGAAAACGACACGGTAAGTTAAAAAATAAAAAATAAGTTTAGCCTTTGAATTAATATTCTTCAAAAACATGAATATAATCACTAACTACCTTGTAACTACTCATTGTTGGAGCCATACAAACATTTAAAGATAATTTTAATATCAAACGATAGTGAACCCAGTACAACCGAGCTGTTGGTCGCAAACGCGCGCGTTCGACGTATATAAATACCGAACAACCGTACACACAGAAATGAAGTTAACTACGTCGAAATAGAATGTAAAATCGTTCGAAATTAAATGTTATTATCAAAAACAATGTGATAAATTCTTCTTAAACAGTTCTAATGTGATTTTTTAATTCTTGAACTAAACCGTGACTTTTTTATAAATAGTGTAAAGAAACGCGTTCCGTTCCGATTGTTTTTATTTGTGATCTTTGGTTATTTACGCAGCTGTGACAAGCGGTGGGTTATTCGAATGTTTGAATTAAGAATGGAGTTTTTATTCAAAAATGCTCGTGAGTCAAAATAGTCTACGTTCCTTTTTTCTTTTGTTTTTGCAACATTTAAATCTTTTTTTCTTTAAGAGTAGAGTATTCATTCTAATTGAATATTGTCTATGCTTTGACCTATTAATTTAGTTGTTATATTGGTTCAATATAGTTATCTCATGTTGTTCACTTGCCAAACACCAAACTCGTTGAATTTTAATAAGGTTGTTAGCATAATTATTATGTAAGTATTAACAAAATATATACCGCAGTATCGCGGCTTTATTTATTTTAATAATCAGCACCTTTGTTATACATCAAATAATATACTATTTTTTATTTAAAGTTCAACTTAATATCAAGAAATCCCAAAAAAATATGTACTCAACTGAATTACAAAAGACAGGCATAATTGATAAAACATCGAAGATTTTGACAGTTACTAAGTTAATCATAATAAAATATCTAGACTTTAGTTTACTATTTAACCTAAATAGTTCCTAGCTTGCAAAAATATTTAAGTACAGTGTTTCAGAATTGAGGTCATTGACATTAACAATGTTTTGTTTTTGATCATATCATGATCATCACACTAAATGTTACTTATTTATTAAAGCGCAAGTGTCTCTGTCTGTATGTTTGTTTGTTTGTTACGTGCACAAACCACTGAAGTTTTTTTTTAACATTGGCTAGCATAGGCACAGAGCCTAAGTACAGCCAACGGTATATCCGACTATACATGTTTACTACGAGACCTACTATGTCCTACGTAATAAGAGCAATTTTCGCAGTTCAACTATTTCATTTGATTTGTGCTGTCGCGTGTACAATCGACGGCACATCTGTGCTCGTAGCACGAACATCTATCGAGAATAAAACGTCACTTTTGATAATAGAGTAGCTGTTTATGAGAAATTTCAATTCGCTTTTCGGCGGTAGATGGCGCTGTACAAATTTCCCATACTAAATTATTCCATCTTTTACTTGCGTTTTTTTTATCGATAAATGTTCGTGCTTGGGGGACCAACTATACATGTTGACCTCGAGACCGTCTTTATGTCCTACATAATAAAAGCTGTTTTTGCAGATCAACTGTTTAATTTGATGTGATATCGTGTCCGTGTGTACATACAGTTGGTAGTGGTAGCTCAAACAAACCATCACATGTCAACGATATTGGAGCATCAGTCAATATTGATATTGACTATGATATCTCGACCGAGACTGACAGTATATATAGCTCATGGAAACATTGCAGATACAGTCATATACAAATAAATACAGACTGATATTATGACATAAGACCTCCGATCATATAAACCCGATCGAAGCATAGGACACACAGTGCGATTAATTTAACTATGTACAACAGAAGCGCCAACTTCAGAGCGCTTGCGGTACAAAATAATGTTTTAATCTGTAAAAAATACTCTTTGCCATACATTCTCGAGTGAAGTTGCCGCGGATCACTGTCTATTTTTAATTTAATTGCACTGTACTTGAATACATTGAGGGCCTGTTAATGAAAATAATTTCGTTGAACCAATTTCGATAAATTTTGAAAAGAAGTAGAAGGACAAAAATCTGCTTTATCCTGCGGGAAACAAAATTTGGTGCGAACGAAGTCACATGCTGAAAGCTAGTCTGTCAGTAAACCTATTGTTAGCTTATATTCGATTTATTTTTCATGTGAAGCCGAGCCCATTAATCCATCGTCAGAAAATCATATCGCTTAGTCTAGCATTCGTCGATTTATCGACATCACGCATTATCGCCGTGATAGTGTCAACGATCCCTAATCTACACTTGTAATAGCTATAACAGACAAAATTGACAACATGTCAAAATATCAACCTATGACAACATGACTGACCGATAATTGGAGAATTAATGAGAAAAAATGTAATTCCTACTAACTCAGGTTGACACATCCATTGTGTACATTCTGTGTAAATTCCTCAAACAAAATAAAATAAAACTTTAAAATCTCCCCCCCATCCCCCGCTTATATTAACTTAATGTTGTGTTGTGCAGTTCTGGAGTCAATGTATTCTGTGGTGGTGTCTTGTCTTCTTCTTCTTCTTCTGTTTTTGTTTTGGCAATCTACTTTCCTCTTGGAAGTAATTTTTGCCAGTGTCAAGTGTTGAATAGTTCAGTGGTAGATATTGTTTCATATTTCATTAGAATGCGGGTGCATCGCATTCCAATGCTGCTTGGAGCATTTGGCACCAAGTATATCAAGACAGTTTACTCGGTGTCTTGTCTTGTTATGTGTGTGTTGTATTTGTCCGTGGATTTCTCAGACTAGACTATCGTTCAAAAACCGTACAGTTTGACTAAAAACGGAACAGTATCGTATCGTAATCCACTGTGTCTTTTAACTCGGATATTGGCAGAATCGTCACGTAAAACGAGACGCAGCCATTCATCACCATAAAAGTTGAAGTTGAAGTTGAGAAAAAATGTCAAAAGATTTTACAATCCCAACATTTTGGGATTAAAACCAATGACTTTAATTACATAGACGAGCTGTTCAAAACTAAAATTTATTGTCACAACCAACCTTTGCGGCGCATCAACTCTTTCTCTCGGTCGCTCGCAATAGACTAAAGGAGTTGCGGTGCATGCACCGTAACTTAATGAGCAATTTTTCGGTACTGTAAAGGCTGTCTAGTGTAGTATACACATAGAAGTCTTTGATTAAAATCGTAACTAAAAATTATTTGCGATAGTGGTTGAATAGTTACTTTACACATTGATGTATTATTTTTATTTATTGACAACAAAACAGATTACAAATCACATCTATGTTGACACATCATTTTCAAAGTATTAAGCAAGTAAGATCTACTCTTCAAAAATAAATAGATTTAAATAGGTACTTTATGAATTATTTAAATTATAACCTTATTGATTATTACAAAAAAATATCACTTAACTTCGTAAATACTTAAGGGCGAATCTACGTTATTTCTTACTTCCTGCGTCATTGTCGTTTACTCGAAAATCTTTAAAAATCCAATGCATCGCAAAAAATAAGTTAAAAATATGCAAATTAATATAATTTGTTATCGTACTCTAACGTAAATGATGGCTAATTCCGTTGTGATGCATTGGATTTTTAAAGATTTTCGAGTAAACGACAATGACGCAGGAAGTAGGAAACATAACAAAACAGCGTAGATTCATCCTTAATTACTTGAACGATATGGGCGTGCAATTAAGAAACAGTATAATTACTAACGTTACTTCATAATATCTCAATACTATCACAACAGTTATTCACACATAAGTGTCATAAAGGTATATTGTCCCATTTACAACAGATAATTGTTACACTTCAAGTTGAATGATAAATAAATTATTGATTACGACACAATAAGCCACTTGTCCCTTGATAAAGGAAATTGTAAACTGGTATTGATTCAGTGTAATTGGTCTAGTGATACATAAAATTAGCTAAATAAGCATAAAATAAACTGACTGATATAAGAGCGACTGCGGAATAGAATTTCGTGTGTAAAAGTCAACGCAAATCTGAAAAATCTCACTGTAAGTTTGGTTGATTTCTTAATTATTTTGTTTTTATTATCGTAGTTTTTTGGCATTTAACTTAAACAACCCAAATCGCAAAAAATACTATGGAAATCGCTGGCGGCTGTACTTTGGACATATACAAGGTGTTACAAAAATACCCCTAATGCCGAATATGGTATATAGGGACCATCAAACTGAACAACTTTTACTATGGGACCAACTTTGAAATCGCGAAAAAAAACAGCTGTTTCATACAAAAATTAAAATCGAAAATATGAAAATGTATGAAACAGCTGATTTTTTTTTCGCGATTTGAGATCGAGAGCTGGTCCCATAGTAAAAGTTGTTCAGTTTGATGGTCCCTATATACCATATTCGGCATTATTGGTACTTTTGTAACACGTTGTATTCATAAACTCTTCTTAGAACAATAACCACATGCAGTCGCAATATTACGTAGCAAACTATTTCAATCACATGAGGCAGAAAGATAAATCATTTACAACAAAGTATTAAATAACGCAATTTGAGGATAAATAACTAGTTATTTTATGTTAAGTTATCTGTAATAATAAAGCTTAGCACTTACACGTGACTTATTCAGACAGGAATATTTTTCAGACCATGAAACTGAAAAAGTTTCTCTAAAAACATAGGCCGAATTACGAAAAAAAGCTTGCGGCATGTGATTGAATAGTTATCACTTATTTAAGTTAAGCTTTAAGTTAGCGTTATCATTTTACTTAAACGAAGTGAAAATTGGCCATTTGGAATCGGGGCGATTATTTTAGAATAGCTTCCGCCTGCGATTACGTTCGCGTGGACACTTGGGAAATAGCATATACAACGTGTTACAAAAATACCCCTAATGCCGAATAAAGTAGATAGGGACCATCAAACTGAACACCTTTTACTATGGGACCAACTCTGAAATCGCGAAAAAAAAATGTTTCATACAATTTGATATTTTTGTAATTAATTTTTGTATGAAACAGCTGATATTTTTTTCGCGATTTCAGAGTTGGTCCCATAGTAAAAGTTGATCAGTTTGATGGTCCCTATATTCCATATTCGGCATATTTTTGTAAGACGTTGTATACGCTTGCGATTTCGCCTGCGATTTCGTTCGCGTGGACACTTGGAAAATCACTAGGGAATCTTTGGCTGGGATAAAAAGTCTAGTGTTTTAATCCAGGCTATAAAATATCTGAGTGCCCATCCAAATCCTTTCAGCAGATTTTTTTATTTTTTGTATTATGCAAGATTGAGTAACAAACAACCAAATAAATGTGAAAGACATAAAAATTTATGTATCAGTAGGATAAATGCTATATGAATTAAATAAAACTTTACTGAAACCACTTAATCATTTCGAGCGTATCAAAGGTTTTATGTTTACCTATAAAATATCTATTTTGGTACTAAATCATAAAGCTGTGACTAAATATATTATTTTCATTAAGCCGTATATTTTTTTTATGAACCTTAACTAATTGAGTGATTTTATGAAATACCAAGATAATCTACTAGTTAGTATCTTACTCTGTTTGTCTAGTATTTGAACTTGCAAAGATTTTTCGATATTTCTTGTATTTTTTTTTTTTCATTTAACCTATAAAATACGAAGGGTGATGGCACCAGTAATCGACACCTTATAAGAGTATTCAACTTAAGAAATTAGATAAGCAATGTTTATTACACAATAAGTAATATAGTTAGCTATACAAGGTATTACAAAAATACCCCTAATGCCGAATATGGGACCATCAAACTGATTTTTTTTTTCGCGATTTCAGAGTCGGTCCCATAGTAAAAATTGATCAGTTTGATGGTCCCTATATACCATATTCGGCATTAGGGGTATTTTTGTAACACCTTGTATTGAAGATAAATAATTGATTGAAAGCTATTTCAAAACTTCATAATTATGTTTTTAATACAAGGATACTTTTCTTAAAGTTAAAGGGGAAGATAAATAATTACATTATATGCTAACAGAATTTAATGATTTTATTTAAAAATATAATGTACTTACTGATAATTATGATCTAACCTAAATCGTATTACATAGTAATTTTCAAATGAACGGTAAATATTTTAATTTTCAATTAGTGTGATAATTAGCAGATGAGATTTTCTACTAATAGGAATATAATTTAGGTATTCACTTAAGTGACATTCATTATTGTTTAGTATTATTAGTAATTTGACTACATTCAAGCGTGTGTGTTTTGAATATCGTTAAATTCATAATTTTAATTAAAAAAATCGATGTTAAAGTTGTCAATGTAAATATTATCAGCTTAACTTTATATTTTCTTGCGTGAAAATTCCATTCTTATATTTCTTACAACTACTTAAGTAAATAATACCTACATTAAAGTCAAGTGTGTTGTGTGCATAGGAAAATTTGTTGAGAAATATGAAGTGTAATTTTTTACAGGTGTATTCAGTTGACATAATGTGAAAGCAAACATGGATCCTCAGGAATTAGTGCCTTTGGAAGGTCAGTATCCACACCATGTAAATTAATAAGTACTTCATTAATAATTCAGTCATTAATTAAGTCCAGTATTTTTTTAACCCAAAAAACTAAAAAAGGACCGGAGAAACCACGCGTCTATCGGTATTCCCTTAAGAGCACAAACGATCCCAGCCCGTCGAACCCAGCCTGCACGACAGGATCGTACGGAGAGGCCCTGCAGGCCGGGTGCATGTGGAGATCCATTATTTAGGCAGGGATTCCCAAAGTGGTTTCCTAGGGGTCGACATAAACGTAAACTGATTTTGGGGGTCGACGAGGTCTAAAGATAGGCTCCCTTATTCATAATAGTCTGCTAACTTAAAGCATTGCTAACTCTCACTCTGTCTTCTTCTATTGACCTAAGTCAGAATGAAAAATAACACTCTGTAGCAGCCGTTTTAAGTTAACGGACCATTATGAATAAGGGGGTTGATCTTTAAAGTAGGTAATTTGACCATGGGGGTCTGAGGTAAGAGTTCATTTTGGAAAAGGGGTCACTTGTCCAAAATAGTTTGGGGAACCCTGAGTTAGAGCATTCGGCCACCAAATAATTAGTCTGTGTTATTCGGCCATCGCTATAATTTAACTCGAGTTTCTCCAAGCATTAAATTGCACCTTAGGTCCCGGCTGCATTTGCAGTCGTTAACACCTACCAATCCGCATTGGATCCACCAAGAGGGTTGTGGCCTATCTATCCCTAATGACAGTCGATTGTATTTGGAGCCATTACACCCACCAATCCTTGTGCCCACCACAAGGGTTATGGTGCCTTATTCATCCATAAAATATATGCTTCAGCAGTAACATTGATGATGATAATTGCCCCCAGCCGCCCTACCCCGTCCGAGGCTGAACCGGCACTGCAGCCACCTCGCCGCGCGCTCCTGCTACCGAGGCCCTATCAGGATCTGCAGGCTGCTAGCTCTGCTGATATTTCTGCCTAGTGTCTTTATATTCGTGCCGCTTTATATGAGGTAAGATTATAGTAGGTAAAGTTGTTCTATCTCACGAAGACCGTTTTGCTATGAATGTTGAATTGACGACCTCCGTGGCCGAGTGGCTTTGTATACCGGTTTTCAAGATGTCGCCATCTCTGAGGTCCCGGGTTCGATCCCCGGTTGGGTCAATTTAGAAAACTAAATTTTCTATACTGGCTCAGGTCTGGGTGTTTGTGATACCACCGTTGTCTCTGATTTCTATAACACAAGTGCTATAGCTACTTACTTTGGAATCGGAGCAATGTATGTGATGTTGTCAAATATTTATTTATATTTATGTTGCTAGGCGTGCACTGCACATTAATACGAGAGCAGTGAAGAAAGCGTGCAGACGCACACTAAAACAATGTGCATGTGCACGCTTAACACATTCATAGCAAAAGGGTCTTTGTGAGAAGATCCACATTACATTAAAAATATCTTAGTAAAAAAACTGTATGTCGTGCGGTGTCGTGCGTGCGATACACTAACCAAAAGTTTTACCTCGTACATTTCACGACTTTTCATGATTAAAATCATGAAATGATTAAAATCAAGAAATGTTCTTGTTTTTTTTTAATAATTTTCATTGAAATGTTTTAGATTCCCACTCGATTTTGATAGATTTTTATGCTAAAGTATTGCTAAACCCACCGATTAAGGTACCTCACCGAAAGTGGCACCCTCAGAGATTATTATTGAATTAGTTGTTAATAGAAAAGCATTTTAATTTCTGCCCGGCCGGGAATCGGATCCGGGATCTCTTGCGTGGTAGACTGGTATGTTGACCACTGCACCACTCAGGTCGTTTGTTTCTTTTTAGATACCGAGTGTTCTCTGGCCAAATGTACCCCATGAGCATGACAGACATGAGACTGATCGACGGCAGAATATCAACTACATGGTGTCAGGTAAGTGTAATAACTCTAAATAATATTCTTAGGTAACAATTATCTTCATTACATCTAAAGTTATTTAAGTTTAGAAATCCTACATATTTTTAACAATATTTTTAAAACTTGATCCAGCAGTAGCTACCCTAAATAGTTTTGTGGGACTAATGTACCCGAATATTGTATTTTTATTTGAATGTCCCCACTGCTGGGGCACACACCTTATTGATGGATAAGAAGGATGGGCCATAACCCACCACGCGGGCCCAATGCGGATTGGTGGGTGTTAACAGCTGAAATACTGCAGCTGTGACCAACGGCTTTACGTTGCTTCCTATGCACAATAGGGATAGATATATCTAGTAGAAATATGTTTACGCATTATTTATATTGCATTATTAATCGATATTTATTTATCATCAATAGTATTGTAAAGCATATCAAACTAATTAAGTTTTTAACCGACTTCACAAAAAAGGGGAGGTTCTCAGACTGTCGGATTTTTTTTAGGTATCTATGTTACCCGATTACTCAAAGATTTGGAAAATTATTTTTTTTGTTTGAAAGCGTATACTTCCCAGATTCATCATTTCAGGATTAGCAACCTTAGCACGAACAGCTATAGAAAAAAATAACGCGCGTATAAACATTCGATAGCGTAATTTTGTATGGATTTGTACAGCGCCATCTACCGCCGAAAAGCGCAATGAAATTTTCGAACGCGCGTTATTTTTTTTTCAATAGCTGTTCGTGCTAAGGGTACAGAGTGCTTAGTGCGAGTTTTCTTACTTATTCGATCGCGTTAACGTAAACGCGATTTAGTATGGAATCGGAACAACGCCATCTCGTGACGAAAGGCCGTACTAGAAATTGTGAGTGTAAGTTTTTTACGCGGTCGATACCGAGCATCGACAATCGAAAAGTGAGAGCACCACGTGACCACGTGAGAACGTTCTTGCTTGTGATTGGTCGTTTGTTATAATTTGCGAGTGCGAGCTGCATTTTTGACAGTTCGAATAGTTAACTTAGGTGAAAAAAACGTGAAATCAATCGAAAAGTTAACGCGACGTTGTCACCTAGATTTCTTTAGTGAAAACACTGAAAACCGAAGTTACCGAAAATATTGAAGAAGAGTAAAAGCATGGTAGCTCGGTATTATTTGAAAACCGAAGTTACCGAAAATATTGAAGAGTAAAAGCATGGTAGCTCGGTATTATTTTGCTTGGAGAATGCTGGCGGCGGCTGAGACAAAAAAATATCGGAATTTTATCACCGTCAGTCAAGCAAGAGCTCGAGCTTCATTTAATATCAACAACATAAGTGATGAAGAATTTAAGCGCAGGTACCGGCTAACCAATAAGTCGTTTAGGACTCTTTGCAATGAATTAAAGATGAACACCAATTTAAAGGCATCTCAGAGAGTATCTTTGGAAATAAAGGTATGTTTTTCTTCTCAGAATTACCAATAAAATAATGGTACCAACTAAATAGCAACCTAACATTATTTGTATACACTTCGGCTTCAATAACTTTCTTTTTCATTTTAGGTGCTCAAGTACTGCTCTGCTATTCTTTGCGACGGGTTCTTACCATGCCTATTGGTGTTGCTAAACATGTGTCCCAAAAAAATGCAGTGTGTACATAGAGGAAGTATGTGAAACCTTAACACATAGAAATATAATGAATAAATATATTAATTTTCCTTCCACTCTTGCTGCCAGACAAGCTGTAAGTCAAAGGTTAGTGTTGCAATTTAATTATTTTAGTACCTATTATAAAAGTCAATATTATTGATGTAAACTAGGTAACTTAATTTTGTCATTGTTTAGATTTTACAGAAAGTATGGGATACCAGGAACGGTTGGATGTGTTGATGGGAGTCATTTTAAAATAGTTGTTCCATCTAAAGAAGAAGAACATCTGTAATTTAGTAGGAAACACTATCATTCACTAAACATGCAAATGGTAAGTAAGGAAGGTAGTTAATTAAGACCAAATTGATATTTCAAAACTAACATGTTTAAAAAGGTATGTAGTGTATTAAGGAAGAGAACAATTTTCAGGCATGTGATGATGAGCAACGCATCATCAGTGTAAATGCAGTTTGATGGTGCCAATCATGACTCCTTCATTTGGAAAAATAGCAACCTGAATACTTATACAGGGCTTACACCGTAATGGAGAATCAATTTGGCTTTTAGGTAAAAATATGAACAAAATATTGTGGTCAAATGTCTTTATTTTATTTGGAAGTGTGTATAAATGAATAAAAAATAAAATATGTATAAATGAATGTTGTAGGAGACTGGATATCCTCAGCGGCCATCTTTGACTTTCACAAGCTTTTGTAATTACATGAGTAAACTATTTTGAATTGCATTGAATGTTTTATTTCACTGAATTTCATTTTATAGTAGGTCTATTATATCTATAATAGAATTATTTATTTTGTAATCTCTATTGAAAACAAAAATAACCCAAAGTTCATTTATTGGCCCCCTTTGACCTATTGTTGGCATGTACTGCCCCAATTATTTTTAGGATGTGGATGCTTTCAAAAGTGCGGTCACATTTGTCTGATGCCACGCGCGCCGTATTTATAGGGACGTGTTTTTAATGCATACATTTGTAGCGTCAGACAAATGTGACCGCACCTTAAAACCTACATATTGTATCATGAAAGATTTTGCTAACGTTAAGCTATGTAGGTAGTTTGGGGATCATAATTTTAGAAAAATAAAACCAGTGCTTAAGAAATTAAGTAGTTTTAATAAAGTTAAAAAAATACAAACGAACACGAACTCCTTGTAATCTCCTTAAATTAATTAGATAAATGCTATAATCAGTCTTCAATTTTATTGTGTTACTAGTTACCGCCTGCGACTTCGTCCGTGTGGACATTCGAGAAAATTCTTAGGGAACCTTTAAACAGGGTAAAAAAATATTCATACCTAAAATATACTTCAGTACCCAAAACCAATTATTGGCATGCATTGCAACCCATTGTTAGTACCTAATAAAGTACCCATTGTTACTCATAAAGTGATAGTAATTGAATTTTTTACTATTGGCATGGGGCCAACATTTGGAAATAAAAAAACTATTGTTTACAGTAATTAATGTAAGAAAACTTTTGATAACTAAGTACTTATGAAAGTAAGGTTCCTAATGCAAAAATAATAATGAAAGTACTATCCCAATTATTGGCAATAGGCCAGTAAATTTTAAGTGCATAAAACTTAATTTTTAAAATAATTGAATATTACCAAAGCATATTGAATTATAATAACCCCTTCTTAGATTATGCTAATTATAGTAGTAATATTTGGCATAATTGTAATGAGAAACAATAAAAGTAGGTATATAAAATATTAAAATTAAAATGTAAGTACCTAGGTAGGTATATAAATTCTTAATTATGACAATATTTATCAAATAATTTCTCCATTAATTCCAAACCTCTTAATCCTAATTGCTGCCAGTCTCTTTGGATTTGCAGTTCCATTTCTCTTATCCTATTTTTCTCTCTTCTCTGGCCCATATAGTCCTCGTGTTGCCTGTGTCAGATTCTCCTCCATTCCTCATCGGCCTAGAGAAATATTTGACTGGTTTGTTCAGTTTGAGTAGGCCTCACCAGTCTTCGAGGTGAACATATATTTCTCCTAGCCCATCTGCCACGTTGAGTAGGAGTGTGGCCAACGGAAGAAGGGTGAGGTTGTACCCGGACTGGAGATTGAGGTGGAGAAACAGCCCGGGTTGGATGAGTAACATTGACACCTAAAAAGTTCAATATTGTTAATTAGTTGAGACAGAGTTGCTATTGGTAGCTTTAATTCATTGTGGTAATGTGGTAATAGTGCCTAAATCACATCACATTACATAGGCACTTTTAGAGGAACTATTTTTTTTTAGTCATATAATGGGTTGCAGTGTCAAAATACTTAAATACTATAATTTATTTATTTATTAATAATCTAACCTATACCTAATTAATTAGATGTGTAGTTTACTTACTTTTTTCCATTTCTCAGCAGTTTTAGTATCACCACTTCCATCACTATTTAATAGTTCTGCAAGTTCTTCCCACAACCTTAAATGTAAAACCCTGCTTCTTGCATTTGATGAGGGTTTGCTGATATCTTCATGTCTGTTAAACAATTTCACACAGTAAGTAAATAACACAAATTATAATAAAGCAAAGAAGTATAGCTACTATAAAGTATTTTTCAAATAATGTTTGTTACTCACTGCTCCATTAATGAAACCATAATTTCGAATTGAGACGTGCTCGTTCTCATTTGTTGTTTCGTATGTTTACAAATGACGAAATAACCAAATCAACAGTAAATATGAGCATGTCCGCACAATAATTCAGAACCACTTTAATATTGAAACACTTCAAAACACCTTTTTTTTGACAAAACTTTTTAGTTACGTTCTTTGGTGAGTGTGTACAATACAAAAACAAACCACCGTCGTTTCCACACCATAAATCAATGACTTAATTAGTTAGTTTGACTCTACAAGAGTCCTATTTCGCCCATCTCAACCTTTTTGGGCGATAAGCTTTATTTTAATAACAAAAGTGTAGAAAGAGCATTTAAAAGTTTGTCGACTGAAAAAGTAAACACATTCCTATAACCCTACCAAATCCAAAAGTAGCAGTTTTAATACTTTTCATTTAGCTAGATAGAAAGATATCCCCTTTAAAATCGGTTGGATTATATCACGACGTAAACTTACTACCAACACAAGAAAATAAAAAACTCTATTCACGGTGAGTAAACGCAGATCGAGCGGTTACATGTAACTACATCTCGCACTCGCTCGTTTTCGATTTACGCCGCGTTTCACGTTTACTCGATTAACGCGATAGTAAAGTTATTCGCAAGAATTTAAGAAACTCGCACTAAGCACTCTGATGACCTATCATCAGTACCCTTAGTATGCTAAAGTAAGGGTCCTAACCCTTGAGAAATTAAGGGAACTCTTCAAATATTATAGGCGCACTATTAACGATTTGGTTGCTTTCTTTAGTAGCTCATGCATTTTCTAACAACTTTTCTATTCATAGATATTAACTGTCACTAACTTGTTTTGTTTTTTCTATTCCCGAACCTCTACTTATGTCTCACTTCGTTACATAAGTAGTTCAAACATTTTTATTATGTTATCACAAGTAATACAAAAACTGAGAAGCGATAAGGTATAAAGATAGCGCTATCAGTCGAAAGATTACATTTAAATTATTTATTAAAATAAATGATATTACAAGTTAATGGGCTAACTGTCTGGCAACTATAGTAACCCACTCAATACCCTAAGCACGAACAGCTATCGAGAAAAAAACGCTATGAAAAATATCATTTCGCTTTTCGGCGGTAGATGGCTCTGTACAATTTTTTCATACAAAATCACTCTATCGAATGTTTTTGCACGTATTTGAAATTTGGAGATTTAAGCATTCACAATGCTATTTTTATATAATACTAAATAATATACTAGAAAAAATAGGACTCGCACCAGATCATGTTCTCGGACGGGAATCGAACCCGCGACCTTTGGATAACCGGTCCAATGCTCTGACCGCTGAGCTACCGAGTCACTAGTGGGAACGTCGAATTTCTTCTAGTATATCAACTCTTACGCTGCAAGCCAGCGCCATCTCACCAATGTAGAAGGAATTAACCTCAACATTCAACTGAATATCTTTCCAGATATTTTTATACGTGTTTGTTTTTGCACGTGTTATATTACAGATACTTTGATATTCGTAACGTATTTTATGTAAGTGTGTTAAAAGGAGTCCCCATATTATTTATATTAAAATGCATCGTTTATTTTATTCATTTATTTTTTCTCAGTACAGCCACATGGCAAACATTAACACATCGATTACGAACTAATTCAGATATTAGATCCCTGTTTTTGTAGCTTGTGATTGAAGTAAAAATATTTCAAATATGGAAATAAAACAAATATACCTACATTGCCAAAGATGTCGGCAAATTATTAAAAGCGCGTAGTCTGCACATTAGCGCCGTCGCCATTAGAAAAAAACATAGTAAGTACTTAAATGAAGACGAAATTGTGAATTATCACTCTGTATTACACTCCGGAGAAGCTCTGTGGTACTTTTTATCGCTTAAACAATATTTTATCGTTATATCGTTTAGTTTCATGGAGTTTTTTGCTAACAAATGAAATCTCTTTTATTGCCAAACAATAGGTACACACGACGGCACCTCAGAATATATATGTTGACCTTGAGACCGCCTTTATGCCCTGCGTAATAAAAGCTGTTTTCGTATTTTAACTGTATAACCTGACGTGCTGTCGTGTGTACTTACGTCTTATACCACAGAATTAGATAATAATGCACGATGACGTATCCGTATCAGTTTTAGATAATGTTGTTAGTATATTGTTGGCTAGACAATGTTACGAAGCAACATTATCTTATTCTCTACTAATTGCAATGCCAAAGCCCAAAGGTCATCAAAATATTTATTATAATTATTATTTGTAAAGCATTGTCATGGATTCATCCATGGCATTGTTAATAGATAATTTGAAAATAATTACCTACCTATAGTTAAAGAATAGGTTTTAATGCTTAGTTTTCCTTTACGTAAACAAATATTTATCCAACTATATTTTGAAGTATTGGCTCAGTACCCTTAGCACGAATATCTATCGAGAAAAAAAAAGTACTCGATAGAAAATTATCTATGGAAAATTTAATTTCGCTTTTCGGCGCTAGATGGCGCTATACGTATTTCCATACAAAATTACTAGGTTATGTTATGGTTATGTTATAGTTATGTTATGGTTATGTATTACTATGTTTTTACGCGCGTTATTTTTTTCGACACCTGTTCGTGCTAAGAGTACAGAGTGCTTAGTGCGAGTTTCTTAAATTCTTGCGAATAACTTTACTATCGCGTTAATCGAGTAAACGTGAAACGCGGCGTAAATCGAAAACGAGCGAGTGCGAGATGTAGTTACATGTAACCGCTCGATCTGCGTTTACTCACCGTGAATAGAGTTTTTTATTTTCTTGTGTTGGTAGTAAGTTTACGTCGTGATATAATCCAACCGATTTTAAAGGGGATATCTTTCTATCTAGCTAAATGAAAAGTATTAAAACTGCTACTTTTGGATTTGGTAGGGTTATAGGAATGTGTTTACTTTTTCAGTCGACAAACTTTTAAATGCTCTTTCTACACTTTTGTTATTAAAATAAAGCTTATCGCCCAAAAAGGTTGAGATGGGCGAAATAGGACTCTTGTAGAGTCAAACTAACTAATTAAGTCATTGATTTATGGTGTGGAAACGACGGTGGTTTGATTTTGTATTGTACACTCTTTCACCAAAGAACGTAACTAAAAAGTTTTGTCAAAAAAAAGGTGTTTTGAAGTGTTTCAAGATTAAAGTGGTTCTGAATTATTGTGCGGACATGCTCATATTTACTGTTAATTTGGTTATTTCGTCATTTGTAAACATACGAAACAACAAATGAGAACGAGCACGTCTCAATTCGAAATTATGGTTTCATTAATGGAGCAGTGAGTAACAAACATTATTTGAAAAATACTTTATAGTAGCTATACTTCTTTGCTTTATTATAATTCGTGTTATTTACGGTGTGAAATTGTTTTACAGACATGAAGATATCAGCAAACCCTCATCAAATGCAAGAAGCAGGGTTTTACATTTAAGGTTGTGGGAAGAACTTGCAGAACTATTAAATAGTGATGGAAGTGGTGATACTAAAACTGCTGAGAAATGGAAAAAAGTAAGTAAACTACACATCTAATTAATTAGGTATAGGTTAGATTATTATAGTACCTATTTAAGTATTTTGACACTGCAACCCATTATATGACTAAAAAAAAATAGTTCCTTTAAAAGTGCCTATGTAATGTGATGTGATTTAGGCACTATTACCACAATGAATTAAAACTACCAATAGCAACTCTGTCTCAACTTATTAACAATATTGAACTTTTTAGGTGACAATGTTACTTATCCAACCCGGGCTGTTTCTCCACCTCAAATCTCCAGTCCGGGTACAACCTCACCCTTCTTCCGTTGGCCACACTCCTACTCAACGTGGCAGATGGGCTAGGAGAAATATATGTTCACCTCGAAGACTGGTGAGGCCTACTCAAACTGAACAAACCAGTCAAATATTTCTCCAGGCCGATGAGGAATGGAGGAGAATCTGACACAGGTAACACAAGGACTATATGGACCAGAGAAGAGAGAAAAATAGGATAAGAGAAATGGAACTGCAAATCCAAAGAGACTGGCAGCAATTAGGATTAAGAGGTTTGGAATTAATGGAGAAATTATTTGATAAATATTGTAATAATTAAGAATTTATATACCTACCTAGGTACTTACATTTTAGTTTTAATATTTTATATACCTACTTTTATTGTTTCTCATTACAATTATGGCAAATATTACTACTATAATTAGCATTATCTAAGAAGGGGTTATTATAATTCAATATGCTTTGGTAATATTCAATTATTTTAAAAATTAAGTTTTATGCACTTAAAATTTACTGGCCTATTGCCAATAATTGGAATAGTACTTTCATTATTATTTTTGCATTAGGAACCTTATTTTCATAAGTACTTAGTTATCAAAAGTTTTCTTACATTAATTACTGTAAACAATAGTTTTTTTATTTCCAAATGTTGGCCCCATGCCAATAGTAAAAAATTCAATTACTATCACTTTATGAGTAACAATGGGTACTTTATTACTAACAATGGGTATAAGCATGCCAATAATTGGTTTTGGGTACTGAAGTATATTTTAAGTATGAATATTTTTTTACCCTGTTTAAAGGTTCCCTAAGAATTTTCTTGAATGTCCACACGGACAAAGTCGCAGGCGGTAACTAGTAACACAATAAAATTGAAGACTGATTATAGCATTTATCTAATTAATTTAAGGAGATTACAATGAGTTCGTGTTCGTTTGTATTTTTTTAACTTTATTAAAACTACTTAATTTCTTAAGCACTGGTTTTATTTTTCTAAAATTATGATCCCCAAACTACCTACATAGCTTAACGTTAGCAAAATCTTTCATGATACAATATGTAGGTTTTAAGGTGCGGTCACATTTGTCTGACGCTACAAATGTATGCATTAAAAACACGTCCCTATAAATACGGCGCGCGTGGCATCAGACAAATGTGACCGCACTTTTGAAAGCATCCACATCCTAAAAATAATTGGGGCAGTACATGCCAACAATAGGTCAAAGGGGGCCAATAAATGAACTTTGGGTTATTTTTGTGTCCAATAGAGATTACAAAATAAATAATTCTATTATAGATATAATAGACCTACTATAAAATGAAATTCAGTGAAATAAAACATTCAATGCAATTCAAAATAGTTTACTCATGTAATTACAAAAGCTTGTGAAAGTCAAAGATGGCCGCTGAGGATATCCAGTCTCCTACAACATTCATTTATACATATTTTATTTTTTATTCATTTATACACACTTCCAAATAAAATAAAGACATTTGACCACAATATTTTGTTCATATTTTTACCTAAAAGCCAAATTGATTCTCCATTACGGTGTAAGCCCTGTATATAAGTATTCAGGTTGCTATTTTTCCAAATGAAGGAGTCATGATTGGTACCACCAAACTGCATTTACACTGATGATGCGTTGCTCATCATCACATACCTGAAAATTGTTCTCTTCCTTAATACACTACATACCTTTTTAAACATGTTAGTTTTGAAATATCAATTTGGTCTTAATTAACTACCTTCCTTACTTACCATTTGCATGTTTACTGAATGATAGTGTTTCCTACTAAATTACAGATGTTCTTCTTCTTTAGATGGAACAACTATTTTAAAATGACTCCCATCAACACATCCAACCGTTCCTGGTATCCCATACTTTCTGTAAAATCTAAACAATAACAAAATTAAGTTACCTAGTTTACATCAATAATATTGACTTTTATAATAGGTACTAAAATAATTAAAATGCAACACTAACCTTTGACTTACAGCAAGAGTGGAAGGAAAATTAATATATTTATTCATTATATTTCTATGTGTTAAGGCTTCACATACTTCCTCTATGTACACACTGCATTTTTTTGGGACACATGTTTAGCAACACCAATAGGCATGGTAAGAACCCGTCGCAAAGAATAGCAGAGCAGTACTTGAGCACCTAAAATGAAAAAGAAAGTTATTGAAGCCGAAGTGTATACAAATAATGTTAGGTTGCTATTTAGTTGGTACCATTATTTTATTGGTAATTCTAAGAAGGAAAACATACCTTTATTTCCAAAGATCTCTCTGAGATGCCTTTAAATTGGTGTTCATCTTTAATTCATTGCAAAGAGTCCTAAACGACTTTTTGGTTAGCCGGTACCTGCGCTTAAATTCTTCATCACTTATGTTGTTGATATTAAATGAAGCTCGAGCTCTTGCTTGACTGACGGTGATAAAATTCCGATATTTTTTTGTCTCAGCCGCCGCCAGCATTCTCCAAGCAAAATAATACCGAGCTACCATGCTTTTACTCTTCAATATTTTCGGTAACTTCGGTTTTCAAATAATACCGAGCTACCATGCTTTTACTCTTCTTCAATATTTTCGGTAACTTCGGTTTTCAGTGTTTTCACTAAAGAAATCTAGGTGACAATGTCGCGTTAACTTTTCGATTGATTTCACGTTTTTTCACCTAAGTTAACTATTCGAACTGTCAAAAATGCAGCTCGCACTCGCAAATTATAACAAACGACCAATCACAAGCAAGAACGTTCTCACGTGGTCACGTGGTGCTCTCACTTTTCGATTGTCGATGCTCGGTATCGACCGCGTAAAAAACTTACACTCACAATTTCTAGTACGGCCTTTCGTCACGAGATGGCGTTGTTCCGATTCCATACTAAATCGCGTTTACGTTAACGCGATCGAATAAGTAAGAAAACTCGCACTAAGCACTTAAAATAAAATAGAATAGGTTACTAACGGTATAAGCATAGACTTAATTATAGTATTAGCAACCTTTGTAAAGGCTACATATTTTTACGAGATCTTTCTGTGTATTTCTGTCTATTTAAGGCGGTAACTTCAACACTATAATTTGATTATTTATTGTGAAAGTAAGAAACTAATAACAAATAATAATATTTTTTTATTATGTTATTAATTAAGTTGGTTCATTAAGTGTAGCGCTGCAAATGATTATGGTTATGGGTTCGCCATCTAGCGTTCATTTTCTGAAATAACATTCTCACCAAGGTCAATGAACCACAAGAAGCACAGCATTGCGGGGCGTTGCTCTGTAAGCAGATGTATAGCAGATACATGGTTATATGTCAAACAGATGGCGCAGTCATTGGTAAACTGGGGGAAGAAATCTTTTTCGATAATTACACTAGGACTCCTCTTTTCTTTTATTTTCCAAATAGTGATCCCCAGCAGGGCATATAATTCGTACTTTTTTCCATCCATGATACTTATAACCTACTAAATAGTTGCAATAAAATTAAATGTATGTTGTATGACAATAAATAAGTAATAATACATTTATTGTTCTTCGACAGTAAATATAAACTGAACATTATGTAAACATACTAATCGTTCCATCAACTAATTATTATTACAAATGAACTCAACATACTAGTTAGTTAAAACTTCACATTGTAAACTTTAAATCTTAAATTATTTATATGACATATAAACAGCTTTAAATACTTTTTTATTTGAGATTTTACCTTTCACAATGCTATAATATACATGCAATGCAATGCAATTCATACATGCGATTCATTCGTCATTTTATTTAAATGATTTTGAATTTTTAATTCAGCTTGAACCCTGTAATTTGATTCTTATCAAATAATGTTATTTATTTATTAATCTATGTTAATTGTAACTTTATATGAATGTAATGTCTAGAAACGATATACATATTTGTAAATATCGTTCCTTCTGATAAAGCTGATAAGCTTGAGCGTTGATAAGGGTTGCGGGTTCGAGTCCTGCCTGAGAATCATCCTGGTGGAGTCGATTCTTTTCTAGTATATTATCATTAATTATAATATCACTAGTAAGAATAAAAATTTTGTTCCTCCACAGACGCAAGTAGTCAGATCGAACAACACAACTTTCAACGCCTTTGTGGTTCCTGGTGCTCCAGAGCTGATGGATGAACTGGTTCCCGTTTCCATGACAAGAGAGCTGGAGTTGAAGGACGACATGAAGGAATACTGGGGGTTCTATCTCCTGAAGGGATCAACGGTGACAGTATCAACGTGCGTCAGGTTGGTAATTTTATTTATTTATTTATTCAAAACAACTTGTAGGCTTATTATTATTATTATTATTATTATTATTATTATTTGGAAGGGGGGACGCCTGACGGGTGATCAGTCTCCCTAATCGGAACCATTTCACCCAGTTCCCCAAGTCCCAAGCTGGAAGCTGGCGGAGGCGGGTTATCGTTTACCCCACCGGCGTCGGACCCTCGAACCTACCTATACGCTTACAATACCTGCTGAGTTGACTTATCGTTAACTGCTTTAGATCCTCTTCCTTTAGCTTGTCCGCTCCAAAAAGCTCCCAGCGCAGCGATGCGTACATCGGGCATTCTGCCATGAAGTGGTAGCTTGTCTCTTCTTTTTCTTTACATAGCGGACAGATGTTATCCTCTGTCCGTTTGATAACTGTCAGGTGTCTGTTTAATGGACAGTGTCCTGTCAGTACTCCTACTATGGTTCTTATGTTTCTTCTTAGGCTTACAGAGTATTCTAAAATGCCAGCAAGTCTCAATACAATACAGTTATGCGAAATTACAATACAGTAATGCGAAGTTGCTCTATCTCACGAAAACCTTTTTGTTATTAATGTGTTAACATAACACATTGTTTTAGTGTGCGTAATACGAAAGCGTGCAGACGCACACTAAAACAGTGTGCATGTACACGCATAACAACATTCATAGCCGAACGGACTTCGTGATTGAACAACTAAACATAATATGACCTGAAATCAAAACTGAATTCTCGAGTCTTTTGAACTGACATAATGCGAATTATTATAATAAATAAGTGAGTGGAGTCATTAGAGTTCCTGTTGTGTATCGGAAAGAAATAATTATTTTACATTAAAAAAAATTAATGAGCCACACTCACCACATCCATATGCATTATTTACGTTCACAGTGTTTTGTCCCTTTCTTTTTAATGTGGAACATAAATAGTTTGACACAGAGTAACCATTGTGTAATTATACATCTGCTATACAATTTTTATTGGTAAGGTGGTTAGTGTTTAATTTCTCCATCTTTTCTCTTTCCCTAGATGGCCTGGCGCTTCTCTCATCATGATCAAAGGCTACAAGCACCTCCAAGAGTGCGCGTACATCGGAGACGACTCATCTGAAGAGCTGGACGAACTGCTGGAAGCTAATAAATTAGGACTGATCTCCAACGACCTGCTGCAAGAGAAGATACAAGAGCTGAAGAAGTTTGATGGGAAGGCGAATGACCCGGGTAATTTGATCAATATACCTACAATAGCTTCAGAAGAACAGCCTGTCACTTCGCCATTCAGTCAGCCACATGACGCCTACTGCTGGTTATGGGCTTTCAAAGGGTTACGCACAATTGCTATGATTAACCGATGCATTTGCCAAGATTTCAGAAGATGTTGATTAGCTTATAATTTTAGCTGTTCTTCCTAAGTCAGCTCTTACGACACCTACTGAGATGGGGTAGCGCAGATCGTTCTCATGAATACTTACACACACTTCGGCGAAAGTAGACTAGTTTTACTTACTCTGAGTCTAATCAATGAAATGGACATGAATTGCATTCGTCTAGTCACTCCAGTCTTACGAAATTTTTGTTTACTCTATGCTGTGGTCTAACGTAACAAAATAATATTTATATTACTAAATAATATACTAGAAAAAATACGACTCGCACCAGATCATGTTCTCGGACGGGAATCGAACCCGCGACCTTTGGATATCCTGTCCAATGCACTGACCGCTGAGCTACCGAGTCACTAAGTTTCACCCTAAATCACAGAATATAATCGTACTAAACTTAAACACTGATGTAATGGGTGCCTTTTTCAGTTTAGTAATTTATTCAAAAATCTTTCATAACTGGTCAGACAGGTATTATATACTATTGATACTCGTTTAAGGGACTGACATGAGCCAACTAGCGCCGCCAGTCGATTTTATTTTATTTATTCTTAATAAGCCCATGCAATTTCTTAAAAAAGGAATCAGTCAAGGTCTTGTGAATGACGTCTAATGTTTATTGAATAACGTTACAACATTACAAAATGTGTGCAATAGTTTAAAAACGGGTTTGAACCAACAGTGGCCAACAGTTATTCAATAAATATTAGACGTAATTAACAAAACCTTCACTGATTCCTTTTTTAAGAAATTGGGCTTATTTAGAATATATAAAATAAAATCGACTGGCGGCGCTACTTGGCTCATGTCAGCCCCTTAACAGCTGTTAGGTATCGTCAAGATTATAAACGCATGCCATTCCATATTTATAGCTATTGGCCGTCACTGTTTGAACATTAAAGGCTATGATTTTATTGAGGTCGTTATGTTTTATTTAACAAAGATAATAATTAAATTTTTATGGACATCCTCTGCGCATACGACGACCTCCTTGGTCGAGTGGCTTTGTACACCGGTTTTCAAGGTGTCGCCATCTCTGAGGTCCCGGGTTCGATCCCCGGTTGGGTCAATTTAGAAAACAAACTTTTCTATATTGGCTCAGGTCTGGGTGTTTGTGATACCACCGTTGTCTCCGATTTCCATAACACAAGTGCTTTAGCTACTTACTTTGGAATCGGAGCAATGTATGTGATGTTGTCAAATATTTTTTTTTATGCATAATCTTGCGCTAACAAATGCAATAGCAACTATAAAACCACCTGCCACTGTTATCTGTTACTGATCACGTATTATATGATTTATGTTTTAATAAAAATAAAAAAATACCATTTACTCAAGTTCAGGTATAACTAATTTCATAAATAAACATGGAGCTATTTCATTTGCTGCTGCTACAGAACATTAAAAAAAAGCTTTTAAAAAAAAAAGAAAAACCTCCTTCAAAAAATCCGAAAACAAAAACAAAAACAGCTTTAAAATTAAATACCTCTAAAAAGCAAGAAATAATATTCAAATTATTCAAAGTTACGCATATGAATATTAATATAACCCGTCTATTGAAGTCGGGTGGGGCGGGAGGATCATCTTTTTTTTTCTTCTAATTCTAAAAGTCCCACCCGACTTTTTTTGAAGTCGGCTAAAAAATACAGTTCTGTGGCTGCTGTAGATTTGATTTCTATAATAGTGTCATACTAATTTTAAAAAATCGAAGATCAAAACATAAGACCGCTATAGAGTGGTCTTACGTTTTGATCTCCGATTTTTTTAAATTATAATATTCATAGTTAGAGCCTTTCTCCGTTAAGTAAGTGTATTGGGCTCCCACTTGAATATTGCTAAATAAATAAATAAATTATAAAAATCAGACAACATCATAAACATTGCTCTTATCACAAAGTAAGAAGCTAAAGCACTTGTGTTATGGAAATCAGAGACAACGGTGGAAATACAAACACCCAGACTTGAGCCAATACAGAAAAGTTCGTTTTCTAAATTGACTTAGCCGGGGATCGAACCCTTAGAGCTCAGAGGTTGTCATTACATGCATTATAGCATTGAAATATGGATATATTTTTAAGTTTCTCTCTGATTTCCTCCAGGTACCATGAAACGTCACAAAGCTGGTGTAAGCTTCCATGACCCTAGTCACACGGCCAACGTCACTTCACCAGAAGCTGTTCCGAATGTCGACATCACAGAACAAGATCCTAAGGTAAAAAGACAAAACAATATCTTCTTTAAGATGACTAATTTACTTCTAACACCTTAGATACCTAACTACGTAGCCTAAAATTGATATTCTAGATTGGTAAATATTATGTTTTACTAATTTAACATAAAAGCTGTAATTTCATTTTACGTAAGGTCAACAGGATACTAAAAACGACTTTATAGCCTCATGGATTTGATTTACTCTCAAGTCATCTACTACTTGTTTTTTTTACCTTAATTTATTATCAGTGTTTTGTTTTCATCATTAGGAACTCGTTTAACACAAGTATTTTTATCAATAAGAAACCCCCTGCAAAAATTATGATCTCAAAAATAACAAATTATGGTCTCGTTACGTTCCCTCGAATATGGTTGAGCGAAGCGATAGCTGGTTCATGCGTCATGCTCGAGAACGGGTGCTGCCAGTGGAAATGGGTCTGCTTCTGACTACCTATCTTAACAAATATTGATTTATATGAATTGTATTTTTTGTAAATCTGTACTGAATAATGACTTCCAATTTTTTATTTAGCTTGTACCTTGTAAAATGATTCATTATGAAGTGAGCTAATTAAATAACGTTTTTTAATGATTAATTGTAACAATGAACATAGTTTAATAAATATATGAATGTTATGTGTGGAGATAAAATACTTATTCGTAAATATCGTTCCATCTGATAAAACTGATAATTTTTTTTGTGCAATTATTTTTGTCCGATAAAAGACGTCATAATGGGTAGTAGGGTAAAAGAATTGACGATTCAAAAATGCTTATTATGTGAGCTTATTTGAATAAATAATAATTTTCATTTCATTTCGCTTCAATCTGACGAGTTCATCAATAAAACACTTCTGATGATAATGATCTTTCTCACCTTTTATATCAGGAACTCCGTGAACTCCTAGAACGTCTACACGCCCTTCGGCAGGCGGCTAAAGACGAGCTGATGAAGCACTACCAGCCACCTTCCCACCTCATGTCGCTGCCGAGCTTGCATCGCCATAGAGACACCAATGTGGATAGAGATGAGTTTAAGTGGATCTCTTTTAGAGGTAAAAATAATAATTAATTATTTATTTAAAAGCAAAATTTTAACAGACAATCAGGCGTTCAGTCTGGAGATAGATAGCGATCGATAAGTTAACGAATTCAGTCGTTATCTATGCCGAAACTGCAGGCTCTTTATGACTCAAGGATAAGTAATATTAAAGACCTAATAGAAGCAATAGCAAAAGTTAAATTGAAGTTGCTAGACACACACGAAGAAGTAAAAAGTTCGTTATAGACGACAATGTACAAGGATCTCATAAAGGTTTTAAAATTTCATGTATACATACATATAAATAAATAAATAATGAATTTGACAACATAACATACATTGCTCCGATTCCTAAGTAAGTAGCTAAAGCACTTGTGTTATGGAAATCAGAGACAACGGTGGTATCACAAACATACAGACCTGAGCCAACATAGAAAAGTTCGTTTTCTAAACTGACCCAACCGGGGCTCGAACCCGGGACCTCAGAGATGGCGACACCTTGAAAACCGGTGTACAAAGCCACTCGACCACGGACGTCGTACATAAAATATTAAAAGCTATGCGAATTATATCTTGGAAAGTTGATATTATAAAACTACTTACATTTGATTATAATATCATCATACAAAAATATTAAAGAGCAAATAACTTGATGCTCATGGCAATTTTTAACTTATTTCAGATATCGTCGATGGCAATAAGACTGAAGTCAACAAGGCAAGAAGTAATCCTGAAACAACTACAATAGTTCCCATATCCGTAAACCTGAAAGTTACACTTAACGAAAATAAATCTGTAGTAAGAAATCATGAAAAAAAGGAAAGCAGTGCTACAATTAAAGAACATAAAAAAGCAATTATTGATGAAAATAAAGCATCTGAAGCCAATGATGATCAACAAACAAAGGACGTTGATACGAAATACACCACACAGGTAAGTAGTACCTCCGTGGTACTCAACCACGGAGGTCGTCAGAATTGTATCTAGAGAAATCTATTTCTAAGCAATAAAAAATATTTTATAATCTTCCTTTTCCGACTTTCTAGGTGATTTACAATGTTATCTCTGGTTTAATTGGTTAATTAAATATAATAAAAACATTACAATTTAGTCTATAACTGCACTTTGCCATAGTAAGTACTTGTTTTTTAATCAATCGTGCGTAAATCTTTCGTTCATGACACGGTGCATTCGCGACTAAATTGTGTACCGAGTGCAGACCGAACTCGAGGCGCGTAGGTATGGCTCGTATTTCAACCATTTGTATGAAGTGGAAATACAGCATTGCGATTCTGTAAGACATCATTCGTGACCTCGCATCTGAATCCGCTGTGAGTTTCTTGATTGGTATTCTCAAAACTCGCTTGATAATTCGCATGTGCACTAGCGCTGCACTTGCGAGCGTGTCAGCGAGTTGAACTAAATTGACCGCGAGAATTTTGACGGGAACCGATAACTTGTCCGAAATTTACTTGTCCTAATTTCATTTAACGGAAACGGTTGACCAAAGTTTTTGTTGCTATATGTATTGTTTGCCATATTTTTGAACCATCGAAATATCATTTGGCATATGTTTCATTTTACCGAACTACGTTTCACCGATTTTCAAAATGATTTTTTAGTATTGGTACCACCAGAACAACATTTTACCGAATACTATTTGGCCGCAACCGCAACTATGGTATATTTATATTATGTAGGTAACATTTGACATAATCGATATTTGTTATAATAATACATGTTTTATTAAGCAAGCATGCACCATGCATGCAAGCATTATAGAGCTGCGAATGGTCAAAACACTAACCTAACCTAACCTACTTAATGTATTCAAAGTCTTTCATTTGGTGAACTGAAAATATGACAAATAAATCAGTGGTGTAATGAATGTTCGGGAATATAATACTTCGACGAAATGTTCTTTCGACCGCGCATAACTTCGGTAAAAAGTTTTTCGACCAAATAAGACATCGGAGTAACGAAAAAAACGTAATTTCGACGAAGTCAAAAAAGGCGAAACGAAAACAGTCGAAAAGATTTCAGTAAAATGAAATTCGATCAAAAAAATTTCGACCTTGGGATAGGTTACCGATTTTGACAGATAAAGTATGAGATGATGTAAAAAGTGGCATTCTGTAAGGTATAGACCGAGAGGTGACAGGATTTTTCGTAACGATCAAGGAAACGATTACATTTACTTTTATGGGGTGTAGAGTGGTTGTAGAATGTCCCCTAATGTGAATGATGAATTTCCATACAATATAATGCTATTTTCGCGATTTTTTAGCATATCAAAACAGCTCTTAGAATCCTGATAGATCAGTTGTGTGTATTGCAATCTGGATCTCATCCATTCACTCCCTGGGTAGCTATCTTCAGATCGGCAGAGAACCAAGGCTTCAAAGTTATCTCGTTGGTATGAAAATTATCTGGTGCTTCTAATTATCCAAGGTGAAGGTGCAAGGTGTGTCGCTGTCATGCTAAATGCAGGTATTGTGCACTGATATTTTTGTGGTGTGCATGTGCATTTTTTTGCGGGCAGGCGGGCGGTGCATCCTGCATATATATTTTTTGCGGGAGTAAGCTACATATATTTCTCTTTTCACAATTCTAATTATCCGTCCACCTCTCGAATTAAACAACCTCTCGCATCAGATCTCACTTCGCTACTCCCTTCACTCTCACTTAAATTTGCATTCTGTAAGCATCACCTATTTACTTGCGAAGTGAAGTGAGTTCTGTATTGTAGTGACTGCCACACTCAAAAAAATGTTAGTCGAGATTTATTGATTGCAGTTTTTTGATACAATTGTTGAGTTTTTGGTACAGAACTTTATAGCAAATATGCGTTTTTTTTATTAAAATTTCTTATTTTAAGGAATTTGAGGCAGCTAATAGTCTGCGTGTTGAATTAAAATTGACCGTGAGATTTTGACAGATGAAATATGAGATGACATAAGAAGTGGCATTCTGTAAGGAAATTCCGCCCTCACTTCGATGCTCACCTCGCAAGTGAACCCGATTCAAAGTGTCAAATAAAAAGTATCTATTTTACGAGTGAAAATAGAAGAAGTCCTCTACAAACAATGTTAAAATAATATTTTTTTTAGAAATAAAACACTTTTTACGGATTACAGCGCGTATATTATTAATTCAGGTGTTGTTTTAGAATTATTTAGTTTGTATTTATTGGTTTTTAGAATTCCCGACGTTTCGACACCTTTCCAGGGACCGTGGTCACGGGAGGACTAAAAGTGTTTAAAAAGTGTTTTATTTCTAATGAACTGTATACGAGCGAAAGTCTTAGAAGTGAATATTTTTTTATTTTTTAACACTGACAAGTAGTTTTTAACCACAAATTATATAGCTATTTAATTTGTGAAAAACTATTTTTTTTTTATTATTTAACTTTACAAAAACAAAAATTTTTCATCGTAACAAACCAAAAACCACGGCGGTTTGTCCGGAATGCTAGACTTATACACTAACATTATTATATATTTATGGTAACAACAACATATTATAAAATAGGTCACTAGTAAACAATTTACCTGCGGTGATCGTCCAGTTTTAATATTACTTTCTGTAATGCTTTGTAAGAGATGTAAAGGATGGTGAGAAAAGCTTTGAGTTTATATGTCCAGATGACTTGTATTTATTCTCAATAATCAGAACAACAGATAGGTGTGTCTGTCAACGGTTTGAATTTCTGGACAATTGCATTGCTATTATTGTTGTGCAAGCAAAGATGTTCATGAGCCACAAGCCTTCCACCACCACCACCTACAAGGATGTTATTTCAGAAAACATTTTTATTTTAATGTCAATTTTTTTTTTACATGTTATTGTATAAAATTTGATAAAAAAAAAAATTTATATTGTTAGGTAAAACTTATTATACTGGTTTGTAAGACTCCTGGGAATAGAGGGATTTAGGTGCTTGTTAGTACACAGAATGCTCAATTATCATCCAGACATAGTTGCAAAAATAGTTATTGCATGCTGTGTTTTGCACAACATGTGCAATCGCGCAGAAATACCGGCTTTCACAATTTCAGAAGAAGAGAGACTAGAAGAGCTACAAACAATTGCTGAAGTTCAAAGGAGGCAAACTAGGGATTTGCCATCTTACGCCGATTTAGCTCTAGGGCAATAACGTAGACGAAATATAGTAAATAGCCTATGGCGTTCACGTCATATTTAATTTATCGGTGGTCAAAAACCCTTTACAACTTTTCTTTCGTCATTTCATTCTTGGATAGGCCTTCCAATTTGTGAAATGGTAGTAGATTCAGTAGATTTATACATTTTTAACATGATGTGCTAACAGAAAACCTAAAAAAACTGCTATAAAAACAGCTTATTTTTTTTAAAGCTTTATTTATTTAATACCAAATAATATACTAGAAAAAATAAGACTTGCACCAGATCATGTTCTCGGACGGGAATCGAACCCGCGACCTTTGGATATCCGGTCCAATGCTCTGACCGCTGAGCTACCGAGCCACTCTTTTCTAGTATATGATTTGGTATTATATAAAAATAGCATTGTGAATGCTAAAATCTCAAAATTTAAAAAGCTTTATTTATTTTTAACATTTTTGGGGCTAGGCATATGTATATGTAATAAAAATGTAAGCGATGATATAAATATATTTTATTAATATTTAAACGACAGTTGATCCTTTCAATCGGTTCAGCCGTCTTCGAGTAGTTCTGGTAGCTCTTCCTTCAGGTGTTCCTTCTGGAGTTCCCTGGTAAGTTCAGACCAGATGTTCTTCAATTTGCTAATATGTAGTGACACTTCACCACTGGATTGCACTGTGTAGCTGAAGAACTTCATGCACAGGCTTTACTCTTTTGCAAGCCATCATACAGGCGGTGTAGTTCTAGCCATACTTCCCTCGCTGTAGAATATCGCAAAACTTTCTCACAGTTGTCTTGTGACAAATTCGTAGTAATAAGTTCGCCTCATGAAGCTCTCGTGTCTCCCACTTGGATTGTTGCTGATTCAACGATAGACTTTTCCATCAACTCTCGACGTAAATTCTATCTGAATTTTATTTCCGGTAACTTAACGCTCTGCTACCATATTAAAGTACATACTTTTTGATATTATAGGATCTTGGGAAAGAAAATAATAAAATTAAACTGTAAAAACTGTATTAAAAAACGCAAGGAAGAATATTGACAAACAAGACATTGACATTATATTCAATGAGCAATATATACAAAAAGAGTACTTAGGTCGATTTGCAGCAACATTTACTAAATCTCGATTTTGTTAAACCTAGACTTTACTCATACGAATATGTAAAATTTTTAAATCGATATTTAAAATTTTCACAGTTTCATAAGGGCTACATCTAAGTTTAACAAAGTGGAGATTTAGTAAATGTTACTGCAAGTGGGCCTTAATATAGGTAACTATACAAAGCAGGATTCTTAACAAAATATTATAGGTCTGTCCACGGTCCGGTTTTTCTTGGATGACGGATCCGGGCGTTTCGACGGAGACGGATGACGGAGACGGATCACGTTTGTCCATTGCGTCCGGATCCGATCCAATCCCGAACCACATATCACTCTGCGGTGCAACTGAGATGTCATGTGCACGTGCCTTTTTTTACGTTAGAATGCCGACAACTTCTTGCAATATACGTACAAAGACGCAGAAGACAAAAAAGTTTTGGGTTTCACCCTCTCCTGCAAGAGAGATACCTCGATGGGGCATTTAATACACTATACGATAAATTACAACAACGTGAAGATAATATAATACCAAATAATAAACTAGAAAAAATACGACTCGCACCAGATTATGTTCTCGGACGGAAATCGAACGGGACGGGAGCATTGTAAATGCTAAAATCTCAAATTTAAAAATGATGTAGCTTTCTTATCTTAATCAATTGTTTAAAAATATCTGGAAAGGTATTCAGTTGATGTCGAGGTAATTCCTTGTAATTGGTGAGATGGCGCTGGCTTGCAGCGTAAGAGTTGATATACTAGGAGAAATTCGACATTCCCACTAGTGACTCAGTAGCGCAGCGGTCAGAGCATTGGACCGGATATCCAAAGGTCGCAGGTTCGATTCCCGTCCGAGAACATGATCAGGTGCGAGTCGTATTTTTTCTAGTTTATTATTTGGTATTATATAAAAATAGCATTGTGAATGCTAAAATCTCAAATTTAAAAACGTGAAGATATTTTTTTAACATTTGTTTTTATTAGTAACTCCTTTTTGGTTAGCAGAAATGACCTTTTATTTCGTTGTGACTTAGCCGATACTTATTTTTTTCGCATAACCTAAGTGGCATACGTTATATTAGTGTGTAAACATTAGTGCAAAATGTTTTAAAACGTTAGCGTTCATGGTTGTTAAATAAATTAAGAAAATGTTAGTATGGAAAATTCAAATTCTTTAAAATTCTCCATACAAAACGGCAATTTCATACTTTAACCCCTAATATTAACTTGCCCTAAAAACTTTATTGTGTGAACAAAATAAAGTCGCAGCGCAAGTGCTTGTCGCAATAAGCAAGTTCGACAAGTCGCAAAAGATGACGGTTGACGAAGACGGACGTCGGGTGGCTGCGCCGTGGACAAGTCCATATGTATTTTATATTCTAATGGGGTACTTCGAATCGAGGCTCCGGTTTAGCGGTTCATCCGATCAAGCAAAATCTTCGGAGTCCGTCAAAAGAACGGATGACGGATTTCGGACGCCGGATGTCGAGTTGACAAAAGTTCATACAAATATAATATATAGGCCGCTATTCGGTCCGGTTTTTTCTCTCCGAGGAGACGGACGCCGTGGACATACAGTTTAAGGCATAGGGATTATATTCATGGCACGAATTAAGAGTTTTTTATTTTTTTTATTTTTGCTGCATCAAATTCCTTAAAATAAGAAATTTTAATTTAAAACTCACATATTAGCTAAACTGGAATCGATAAAACTCGACTAACATTTTGTTGAGTGTGGTTGTCACTAGGTACAACGCAAGTCAAGGTCAAGGTCAAGCGAGGTGAGATGCGAAGTGAGAGTGAATTGCGAAGGGAGTTGCGAGTTGTCGTCTGATTTTACAGAATCGCAGGGCTGTATAGACACCATTACCGTGGTTATACTTAACGTTTTTGCGTAGTTCAAAGGAACTCCTTTGGTTCGTAAATTACGATAAAAGACCTTGCACTAAGAAGAACCGACAAAAAGCATTCATAACAGTAACATAACGTTTTTCAAGAGGTGTTAATAAAAAATAGCTAGTCAATCTAACGGTTAGTAACCCTAACTGTAAAACTAATATTTGTTGTTTGAATCGAAATCTTGCTAGGAGTTTGATGAGTTCGATGGGTCAAGCAACTTTCGATAGGGCTGGAAGGGTGACCAAAAATTTATTAAGTAGGTACTTCGGAAGACACGTTACGTTCGCCCCGCCTGCATTTAAAGTTGTTAATACCCACAGATTATATTGACTTCGCCTAGTAGATTATGCCCCCAGAAATGAGGACATTAAAATGATGGAAATAAGGTGCAAATTTGTGTGATTACTTGGTTTCTATACAGAAGACCAGGGCAAATAACAGTTGAAAAGAAGCTGACATGACAGAAAATGCCAAAATATGTATCTTAAATTTTATTGTGCGAACCACCTTTGTGACCAAGTGGTTCGCCCACACGTGTAAGACGCAGGGGTCCCGGGTTCGATTCCCAATACAATTTGTACTCGGTTTGGTTGGTGGTAGGTCTTATTTCAAGTCCGCCTGGCTAGCTACCACCATCTTACCTTACCTAAGTCTGACCGCCATAACAACAATTTAAAAATTTATATTTATGTTTCGGAAGTTAGAGAAAAGATAGCTAGTGCCTCAGTGGTGAGAATTCCAGGTGTAGTGCACTTACACTTTCAGCCTTATCGTCACCTAACATCAGGTGAGGTGCAGGCCAAGCAATAAAAAGATTAAAAAAATGTGAACAAGAACTTAATTTCAATAGATTATTCGTTACTAAATATTGTTTGATAACAAATTGGGACACGACACGTGTTTGATAATAATCTAGTAAACAGCCTAGTAACGATTGCCACTGATAATATTCTTCAGATAATTTGCTGATAAAATCTAATATACTGTCACTATATTAAATGAGCTACGGTAGTTGTAAAGCGATCGGTTACGTGTTTCTACCTTTTCATATTATTTTTTGTTTATGTCATAAAACATGTTACATTTACATAATAATAATAATAATAATAATCATTTATTTCGTCAAACATGAGTATACATTTAATGTAGGTTGTTAGGGTTTATTGTTGTCCTTACATGTTTGGCCTTGTGAGGCATACAAAATTACAATGTCAAGAAGTTGGAGATGTCTATTTTTACAAATGTCAAATGTTAATATTGGTAATAATAAATAAAACAAATTGATATCTAGAATTTACATCTTTACATAGGTATTATAAATTAGGTAAACCTCTATCTGATAAATAATCATTTATGCTATAGTAGCACTTTTCTATAAGGAAATTCTTTAGTCTTATTTTAAATAAATTTAAGTTAAGTTCTTTCAAGGCTCTTGGCAGCTTGTTATATATTTTAGGTCCCATACCAAAAATACTATTGCGCGTAAGTGCCGTATTTGCACTACACAGACAAAGCTTTGTATTTTTATTTTGTCTTATTCTATTACTGACAAAAGATTGAAATTTAAATATCTCTGGGTTCGTTTTCACAAAGACAGCTACTTCGAATATGTATAAACATGGTAGTGTTAACAATTTGTATTTTTTGAAATAGTCTTGACAGCTATCAATACGTTTCAAACCAAACATTGATCGTATTGCTCGTTTCTGGATTTTAAAAATCATTTCTTTATTTACAGAGTTACCCCAGAAAATAATACCATACCTTAATATCGATTCTACTGTTCCATAATAAGCAGCAATTAACCCATCTATATTAAGAACTGGTGCTAATTTGTATAGCGCATATGAGGCTTTGCTTACTCTTAAGGATATTTTTTCTACATGTAACTTCCAGTCTAATTTTTTATCAATTGTCAAGCCCAAAAAGGTCGTAGAGTCTGTTTCATTAATTTTTTTAGCATAATAGTGGATGTTCATTTTCATGCTAGGTAATCTTTGGCTAAAATGCATTAATTTGGTTTTTTCTAGGTTTATCTTCAAATTGTTATTATCTAACCACATAATAATAGATTTCAATGTTTTATTTACATCACTCTCGTAAAAATTTTTATTCTCGCATTCAATAATGACCGTACTGTCGTCAGCAAAAAGGGATACAGGTTTTTTAACTGCTTCCGGTAAGTCATTGATATATACTAAAAATAGTAACGGTCCTAACACACTTCCCTGTGGAACACCATATGTAATGGTACGCTGAGAGGATGTATATGTTTGTTCATGTTTAGACTCTATACATACTTTAGAGATTTCGACAAATTGTTTTCTATTTTTTAGGTAAGTTTCAAGGAGTTGTAAGATATTACCTCTTATTCCATAAGAATTTAATTTAAATAATAATTTTTCATAGTCAACATGGTCAAAAGCTTGAGTCATATCACAAAAAATGACACAAACTGGATTTCTTTTATCAATATTTCTCATTACAGTTTCCAAAAAGTCATATATAGCCATGTTAATTGTTTTACCTTTTCGAAAACCTTTTTGCTCTTTGACTAAAATATTGTGCTTTTCCAAAAACGAGAGCAATAGACGGTAAATGTATTTTTCAAAAATTTTTGAGAACAATGACGACAGAGCAATTGGCCTATAATTTTCCATATGCTTTCTATCTCCCTTTTTATATATAGGCTTTACTTTGGGTACTTTTAACTTTTCTGGATAGATACCAGCACTTATTGCCATATTGAGGATGTGTGTTAAGTGCTTGCATAATGTTTCTGCAACGAATTTCACTACCTTCGTACAAACATCATCATATCCTACACTCTTTGTGTTTTTTAAAGTTCTAATTATATTAAGTATGTCACATGGTAGCGCTGGAGGCATAAACATTGAATTCATAGTATTTTGAATGTCATAATTATATTTAATATTGTTATTTTTTATGGGTTCTACTTTATTTACAAAATAATTGTTAAAACTATTAGAAATTTCTTTAGGGTCAGTTATGATGTTATCGTCAATATTTATAGCAGTAATTGATTCATGAGGTTTATTTTGCTTACTGTTGTTAACTATCTGCCAGACGCTTCTAGACTTATTATTAGATTGTTTAATTTTATAGTTATTTTGAGCACGACGTGTAAGTTTAATTATTGTCTTATATAAATTATTATACCTTTTAAATTCAACTTTATTAGAACTGGTAGGCTTCAATCTACATCGCCATAGAAGTAACCTTTTTTTCTTACTACACATTTTTATACCACGAGATAACCATGCCACTTTTTTATTTAATTTTATAGTTATATTTTTTATCGGAAAACAAAGATCATAAAAGAGTTTAAAAAGTTCTATAAACAGGTCATATGCTTTATTAGGATTATCTTCTTTGTAGACGTCAGAGAAAGAAAGACTACTTAAGCAGTTTTTAAATTTGATCATATTTTCTTTACTATAGTCACGGCGTGTAATGTTCCATTTATCAATGAGAAAATATTTTTTTTCTGGACATTTTAGTAGCTGTGCCGTATGGTCAGATAAGCTGAATTCAATAACCTCTGATTTGCAACCCCCTTTAATATTGTGAGCAAAATTATCTAAGCAAGTCCCACTAGACAACCGAGTAGGTTCTCGTATTTGTAATTTCAAATTATGATTCATCAATAGGCATTCAAAATCCAAAGCAACATTGCTTTTTTTTTAGTACATCCACATTGAAATCTCCAGCTATTATTACATGCTTATTATTAAATTTATTTATTTTGCAAAGAAGTGCAGACAGTTTTTCAAAAAACAGATTCAAGTGTTTAACACAAGGAACTCTGTACACACATACTATAATTAAATCATAGCCACATAATTCCACACCACAACATTCAAAAATACCTTCGACAGAAATTTGCTTAACATCCGGGATAGGTTTACAATGATGTCCATTTCTTATTAAAATACAGGCTCCTCCTCTTTTACTGGACCTTCTACAAAAACTATCTGCTAAATAATAATTTGGTAAAATTAAATAATTTTCATAGCCAGACTCCATAAAGTGCTCAGTTAAACAAATAACGTCTACACATTTGTTTTTTTCTGAAATTTCATTTATACACACTAAAAGCTCGTCAGATTTTGCAAATATACCAGCAATATTTTGATGCACTATTAAAAGGTGTTTATTGACGAAAAAAATCAGAAGATGTTGATGACAGTTCTAGATCTTTCGTATTTGGCAGATTAACATTTCTCGTTGATGAATTTTCACACAAATTAATGTTCTCAATTTCAATTTCATTTACTAATTTAAAAAGGTCATTAAATAAAATTTTAATACCAAGTTTGTTAATGTCACCATTCTTATTGTTAAACATTTTATAACTATAGTCAAGATTGAGATTTGAATCAAGAAGATATGCATGTTCATGAGTAGCAATGTCAAGGTAAAGTAAATTATTAAAATTCTCAACTCTCCAATTAAACATATCTTTATAGGCTGCATACTTATAAGTAGGTAAACAAATTATAATGTTTGTATGATTAATTTTTACGTATTTTTTTTACGTATAACATTTAGTCTTCCTTGAATTACCGATAATTTTCTTTTTGATATTTCTCGTGTTCCTTTATTGCTAAAGAATCATTATTTTTTCTCGATGCTCGCTGGTGGTAGAAACATTTAAATATTTTCCTGTTAAAAAAATTGGAAACAATTTCTTTGAATCTTTCAGACAAAATCACAAGGTCAAATGGGGTCTTTTAATTGCTCGTTTTCACGATTACTTCCTGGAAATTATAAAAATAGACAAAGATAGTGTTCATAGCCTATAAATAAAGTATAATTAATATCAATTTAAATGTGTCTAGCTCTAGTTCTTGCGGAACACAGTCACGTCTTTATGCACAATGTCTGAAACGTGTTCTAAGTATTAATTAATCTATCTTTTGAACAAATTATAGATTTAATGTTCCACAAAACTGACTTTGAGAACATGATTTAGACTTTAATTTTAAGGAAACTATTAATATTTTGATTTGATGTATTATTTTTTATTCATAATGGTCCTTAAAAAGAACAAATAACGTTTAACAAATACGCTGTCTTAATTACACGTTTGTAAACACCAAGCCTTTTCAAATTTTACCTACCCATTGAATGTAAACTTTGTTAATTATTGTAATGGAAAATGACGTCACTTTAAATGCTGACCTCATTTTTCAAATTTTGACGATTCTGTATGAAATATACACGGAGAAAAAAGCAGTCCTTGACGAGTTTCTTGTCGGTTCTTCTCGTTACAAGGTCTCTTGCTTAGGGTTTGCGAACCGATGGCGTAGCTTCTTTGACATTCACAAGTGCTTGTAACAGCCTAGACTGAATAAATGAGTTTTGAATTTTGAATTTTGAATGCCACTGAGGATCTGTGAAATGCCACTGATAATCTAGAATAAATTATTCATCAATTATCAAAAACTACAACTCTAAAAGGCTTTCGATAAATCGAAGGCTCGTTTTAATAACTTTTAACAAAAAGCAATACGTAGAACAGCGTGACATCATTTCAATCACAATGGCACTCCTCGCATTTCCGAGTCTTTAAGGTCACTTATCACTTGATTTAAATACTAAGTCACAACTAGCAGTGATATTTCCTGGACATAGAAACATAATTTTAAGGCTTCTATAACCCTCAAGTGGAGCCCTCGTCTTAATTACATGTACTTATTGCTTGCTAAGTACATAATGTAAGTAAATTCACATGTACAGATTGAAGATAATTTTCTATAGTTTATTTACAAACAATAACCTCAGTAAAATATAGTTCATTGTAGTAGTAGTAGGCAGATGTCCCTAAAGTGACCATTTTTTGCTCTTTTGATATTTAACTGAGGTATTATAGTTTGTAAATAAACTATAGAACCTTTTTTTATATTTGTCTTTTGTCCTGCGATCTGTCTCTTTGACATTGAGCTGGATTTTATGGAGTAGAATAACAGGCGTGTATGGCACACTATCCATTGATGTATCCAAAAGTGGCGCAAACTCCTCATGCAATCAGGTCTTGAGGAGCACGTCTTTTTAGCCTGTTGAAGGTAGAGTTTGGCTCTATGCTCATTAGCTCCATTGCCAGAAGTTTTGAGTGGTGAAACTATAGAACCTTAGGGTTTTTTTAGAAATATAGAGCATGCGCTATTGCTTAGCGCTTGAGACATGCCTCTGATGCGCAAGAGGAAAGGGAAAGTGACTCGGTAAAGATACATCATAATAATATATTCTATGAATAGTCTTTCCCTTTAATAAGATGTTTTTCTTTTGGTTTGTTCCAGGTGACTCCAACAGCGAGCTCACTCGAGCAGGAGACATCCCGGGAGATCTTCGAGGATGTCTTTCAGCGGTTACAAGGATTGGGGGATAGGGGGAAGAGGATCCTCGTCAGATTGCATGAAACAATGGGGGTTGAGTATAATCAGGTAAGTAGTGTATTCGAGCGTGATACTCAAGAGTAAACATGCGATTGCGGAAAAATGCAATTTAATTATTTATAAGACTAGTTGCAGTCCAAGTTGTTGATAAGGTTAATAAGTCTGGCTAGAAAGTTAAGTTAGTTTTTTTAATCCACAACGGGATAGTGCTTGGCCTTCACTTCACCTGATGTTAAGTGACGATAAGGCCGAAAGTGTAAGCGCACTACACCAGGAATCTTCATCACAGAGGAACTGGCTATCGTACGTTTAGCTGCCGGAACACAATAATTTATAAATTGTTGTTATGGCGTCACCTAAGTCTGACGCCATAACAACAACAATATTTAGTAACAAATAATCTATTGAAATTAAGTTCTTGTTCACATTTTTTTTATCTTTTTATTGCTTGGTCTGCACCTCATCTGATGTTAAGTGACGATAAGGCTGAAAGTGTAAGTGCACTACACCTGGAATCCTCACCACTGAGGGACTAGCTATCTTTTCTATAACTTCCGGAACATAATTATAAATTTTTAAATTGTTGTTATGGCGTCAGACTTAGGTAAGTTAAGATGGTGGTAGCTAGCCAGGTGGACTTTTTTTTGTATCACGAGGAGAATGCAATCTTTACGCATACCAAACGGCATGTTGGGGTCGGTCACCCCCCAGATTATTACCCGGGGCATGTTATTCGCCGCACCCAGCCCTCCCGCCAAGCCTAATAGGCTTCGCGTCAGGGCTGGGTGGTTCTGACCCCTGCCTTAGTGGCAGGGGGAGGAAGCATTTTCCCGGCCTCCCATAAGACTACCCACTCGTGGTGGGCGAGCCAGATGGGGGGACGGGAGAATGCACCACTGCCAACTAAACTCCTCTCGAAGACCTGCGCCTTTCCGCCGGGTCTGTGGGATCGCGGTGGCCAGGTGGACTTGAAATAAGCCCTACCACCAACCAAACCGAGTACGATTGTACCCCTCTCCTGGGGATCGACAGATTACACGTGTGGGCCAACCACTAGATCACAGAGGCGGTCAAGTTGAATATTTTCCCAATATGATTTTAAGAAATAAACACAGTATAAACTTTTTTCTGTTTGTTTATATTATTACACGAGAATCGTATTAAAATTATAATAACAAGACACGTGGAGATTTATTTAAAACAAAATAAAGACTACAAAATCTTTATCAATTTTACTCAACAATAAACACTTAAATTATTTTTTTTTACTTTTTTTTGTCTCCTAATGCGCACTGGTTACTTTACTACGTATGTTTACGTAGCTGAAACGCTGGATCCAATTTGGTAAACATTGCACTGTGTTATTTCATAGACTAACGGTCTACATATGCAACAAATCAGTACTGCATCAATATAGAGACCCATTCATCAAGAGATAAAACGAATAGTTCTTGACCTAACTCTACATTTCAAAGCAATTTGTAATCTGAGCCAAGTTCAACTGGAGTAGTTACTTACATCATTTTGTCGTGTTCAGATTTGCATAATCTTGTTGTTAAGTCTTGTATGACATGATCTGTTAATATATAAAGTTATTGCGAAAAGGCGGGCATTATTGTCTGTAATAATAGTAAATATCCTTTTTCTCTGAAAGGCGTGGAGGAATCAAGCACGCTAATATTGACCATCGGCCATTTAATGTCCCCACTGCTGGGGCACAGGCCTTCCTTGTGGGTGGATAAGGAGGATGGGCCATAACCCACCACGCGGGCCTGATACGGATTGGTGAGTGTTACCGACTGCAAATGCACCCGCGACCAACGGCTTAACGTGCCCCCCGAAGCACCGAGGACCTCGAGATGACAAATTTTTGGTCACCCATCCCATGACCGACCCTTGCGAAAGTTGCTTAACTGCGCCATCGAGCTCCTCACGCTAATATTAAATGTACTCAATAAATTAATATTATTGGTCAATGCAATCAAAACAATTGCGACCATTTATCTTTATAAGGCATATTTCTATTGAGAATAATATCAAATTCAATTAATGGAGAAAGTCCCAAAATTGTAGATTTTTTCGGAAGGAAGATTAAAAACCACTAATAATATTACTAATACCACTAATATTATAAATGCGAAAGTAACTCTGTCTGTTACGTTTTCACGCCTAGACCGCTGGACCGATTTTGAAGAAATTGTGTACTGATATAGATGGGACCTTGGGGTAGGACATAGGCTTCTTTTCACCCCACTGCTGGGCACGGGTCTCCGCCCGCACGATATAACCTGTAGCCCACGCGGGCGAAGCTGCGGGCGAAAAGCTAGTCTAATTTAAAAAAAACTAAGCTTCGCTCGTCTTAGCGAAGTAATTAGGAATAGCTATTCAACTTTCTTTAGGATGAATGTTGACAGCTAGGCATTTAACTATGTAGGTAACTATTCTCCCTGTTTCTAAACTTTCTATATATTAACATTGGACCCCTAGTCAAATGGCACAGCTTTCACAGCCGGATGTTGTTCTATAGGGTTGACACTAAAGACACAAAATATTAAGGCAGCCAGAATAACCGCTCAGAAATTACGATAGATTACAGAAATTAAGATATCGTACAAGTGAAGAAAAAAAACATTATACTGAAAGAAGATTGAAAATTAAAACATTTATTAGCAACACGCAGTAGAATTAAGAAAAGAAACCGGTATACAGTTTAATACATTAAAAAAAACAAGATTTAAAAAAATTTAAACAATTTACAACGTGTTGATGAATAAACGCAATACCTACAGGACCAGAATGTATGGAACAGCTGATTTTTTTTTTCAGTTGCAGAGTTGGCTCCATAGTAAAAGTTGTTCCTATTCCTGAGCACAATCACCACCTAAGAGGTTTTGCGTGAATGAATAATCATTAACACGTTATAGATACAAACAAAAAATGGCCCTGTCTTAGCAAAAAACTTCTGAGTCATTCGTAGATGGTCAGAATGACCCAGAAGCACTGTTAATTTGACTTTAAATTAATTTATTAATCGATGTTGGTAACCCTTGCATCGCCTAAAGCACTATCTATGCTATGCTAGAAATAAACGCAACAGTCGAGTACTATCATATCTTACTTGTCATCGCACTTTTTGCTTGTATTGTGTAACATCCGGTTAAAAAGCTTACTCGTAACATTACAATCTTTCATAAAAGTTTTACATACTTTAAGAGAGTCAATCTTTGTTTTTTCTTAGATCAATTCTATACAACGTGTTACAAAAATACCCCTAATGCCGAATATGGTAGATAGGGACCATCAAACTGAACAACTTTTACTATGGGACCAAGTTTGAAATCGCGATAAAAACATCAGCTGTTTCATACATTTTGATATATTCGTAATTAATTTTTGTATGAAAGAGCTGATTTTTTTTTCGCGATTTCAAAGTTGGTCCCATAGTAAAAGTTGTTCAGTTTGATGATCCCTAACCATTAAGATAAATATTATTAGAAAAAATACTAGAAAAAATCGACTCACCCGTGGCACCTCAGACGGGACTTGAACCCGCACCCTTGGGAATCCGGCCCAATGCACTGACCAATTATGCTACCGAGTCGCTAGTGGGAGCCGCGAAATTTTCTAGTACTTTTATTTGGGTCCCTAACCATATTCGGCATTAGGGATATTTTTGTAACACGTTGTATATTTAGTTTAGTAAATAAATATTTTTTTCAAGATCTCACACGTTTACTTTGATAATTACTTTTAGGTCACTGATGAATAATAAATTTAGGTAGGCCATCTTGCAAACGAAGCGTACTTACCTAAAAGTTTTGTTGTAATTGAGTATTTGACTTTTCTACTTTAAAGGTATAATAGAGCAAAAAGAGAAGCAATAAACCCCTACGCGAAAATTTGGCTCGATTTGACGAATTTTACTACGATTCCTAAGACTACAAAGTTCGGTGGCGTAGTGGTTTAGCGCCTGGCCCTGCGATTGCGAATGTTAAGCAACTTTCGCAAGGGTCGGTCATGGAATGGGTGACCAAATATTTATTATCTCGAGGTCCTCCGTGCTTCGGAAGGCACGCTAAGCCGTTGGTCCCGGCTGCATCTGCAGTCGTTAACATCCACTAATCCGCATTGGGCCTGCGTGGTGGGTTATGGCCCATCCTCCTTATCCACCCACAAGGAAGGCCTGTGCCCCAGCAGTGGGGACATTAAAAAATGGCTGATGTCATACCTCAGTGACTTACACTTGCAGAAGACTTTCTTCAAGTCTAGGATAGTAAAAATATCGAAATAAGTTAGAGATTTTCTTGCAGACATCAAAAGAACCAAAATCGGACATAATGTCAGCTGTGACAGGAAGTGATGAAGAGCTGGACAAACTCCGGAAGATCCTGGTGGAAGCCATCGACGAGGAAAAGACGAGGCCGCAAAGACAAGGTAGACTTTTTTAATATAATCTAAAAAAGCGGCCATGTTTTTTTTGAGAATTTATAAAATTACTTAGTATTTTCCACCTTTAGAGTCTTCTATGTTGTGGTATTATCGATAAGTTTGTAGAAAAACCTTCGACTACTATTTTTTTGTTTATGTCACCCTTATCATTTATAGTAAATAAATGGATTGTCCAGGTCTTAGGTAATTGATAATAATCAGTGATTTCAGTACAAATTGATTTTTTTTTATCGTGTCTAAAGAAAAAAAAATATTTATCTATATCTGCGCCGCCGTTTCTGCGTTAAAAACAACTTGGTAGGCATTGATGCTATGAACCCTAATAATGGCGCCTATAACATAAAAAGAAATTAAAATTATAATGGTTGTATAACGTGCCACCCTATTTTCTGTGCGAATTGCCATTCAACTGTGGCCGTTACGCCACCACCCGGTGACGCAAGTGAGTCTTCACGTAATGACACTAGATGGCGCTGTGCCCGATCTCATATTATCACAATCGCGGTGTCAAAATTTTTACACAGTTACTTAAGACATGCCCCTTACTGTTTCTAGTTAACTCTGGTTTCCCTTCAAAACGTATAAATCTTTCGCCTTTTACTAAAGATTTCCGTGGAGGGGAACACTCAAATGAGTCTTACTCTATTTTTGAAAACTCTGATTCGTCAGGGTTTATAATGATTTAAAATAATAATAGTTTTGTTTCACTTTATTAAATTTGAACATGCTTACTTGAGTATCGAATGCGTACCATACCTAAATTAATATGCTGTCTTGCATTTATCATATTTCGCGAATGTGCTATTATGAGATTAAATCTAGATTATAATGTCTTGCTATTGTGAATGATGTTTTGAGCCGTCACAGCCGTCGCTGATATGATAATGATCGTATCCAAGAACCTATCGTATCTAACTTAGCTATAGCTAGTATTAACTATAGCCTACGATTTTTTTTAGTTCATTTTCTTTCGTTGATAGTTTTAATTAAAGAATACAAAATAAAATAATAACGTTGATTCATTGATTCTAATTTCAAACAAAGTTGTATGGAATGCGAAAACCGAAAGAGGTTTTTGAAGATGGGGATGAAATGATATTTGAGATATGAACATGTTTTGATCTATCCTTCCACATAAAAGTCATTTCAGTGATTGATACATGATGTTTTTTTTTTTCACGCGACCACGGACCTGAAAAAAAGACGGACGTAATACCACACTAAAAAGAAGTGAAGCATGCAAGGTCCTACAATTTCGTATGTTGTACAATGACCTACACTCACACAAATGCACCGGTCTTTTCTTTCCAGGTGTATTTGTGTGAGTGTAGGTCATTTTAGGTTCGTGTACGCGACATACAATACAAACTACTTGTGCAAATAATATTTTCGCTTAAAGTAAAGTAAAGTAAGAAATTGCTTTATTCGAATAAACTTAGTGATTAAGCGCTTTTGAATCGTCTATATTTTCCTACCACCCGTTCCAGACTTTTTTAACTGACAAGAAGAACAGGCGCAAGAAACTTATCAGCTTTAACAGAAATAAATAACGATATTTACAAACATAAATACATCGTTACCAAATACATCTTTCTTTTCGCGTGGTCATGGTATAAATAAAGTATAGTAAGCAATTCAGCGGATTTATATCGATGAATCACTCGCGTCGCTCAGGATTCAGGATTCATCTGTGGCCCTCGCTTTAAATCCGTCCTTTATTCACTAATTGCATAATACAACATGTTACCAAAGTACCCCTAAAGCCGAATATGGTATATAGGGACCATCAAACTGAACAACTTTTACTATGGGACCAACTCTCAAATCACGAAAAAAATCTGCTGTTTCATACATTTTGATATTATTGATTTTATTTTTTGTATGAAACAGCTGATTTCTTTCGCGATTTCAGAGTTGGTCCCATAGTAAAAGTTGATCAGTTTGATGGTCCCTATATACCATATTCGGCTTTACGGGTATTTTTGTAACATGTTGTATACTATTTTTTTACAGAAAAACGTCGAACTGCGAGAGAAGACGCCCGCTCCAAGAGAGAGCTGATGCTGGGTCAGATTGAGCTGCAAAAGGAGTTCAACGAGGATGATGAGGCCAGAGACTATGCTGCGGAGGAGGCAAGAACACTATTTACTTATTCACATCCACACCGCTGTCACTTATTGTTGCACAATAAACGTTGCTTGCTAACGTTACTAAGAGAAACAAAAAAGTCATTTTATGTCGACGACCTCCGTGGTCGAGTGGCTTTGTACATCAGTTTTGAAGGCGTCGCCATCTCTGAGGTCCCGGGTCAATTTAGAAAATGAACTTTTCCATATTAGCTCAGGTCTGGGTGTTTGTAATACCACCGTTGTCTCTGATTTCCATAACACAAGTGCTTCAGCTACTTACTTTGGAATCGGAGCAACGTATGTAATGTTGTCAAATATTTAAATTTATTTATTTATATTTATATTGCCGTGCTACCGCCATAGTTTTCGAATATTAGGAAAATGTTATTCCAAAAAACTAACTTTAGTTTTCACCATTACCAATAAAATATACACTGTACGTGACTCCTTTACTTATCTTTCTTTTTTAATATTTCGTCTCTAATTTATTATTTAGCTATTTATCTTTCTAATTAATGTATAACGCGAAAAAAAAAAATTTTTAATCGAATTTGTTGTTTCGGATATTACCTCTTACAGAAGACTTATCTTTACCTAGCGTTGACAAACATATTTAAAAAATCTACTTCCTTACTTTCAATATCTAAAAGATCTATAATTTCCCCAGGATCTTCAACCAGACGGCTTCGCAGAACACCACGAGCAAGTAAACGAGACGACAGCCTTCGACATGAGCAACTCAGAGTTCTGGTCATCATTCTCCAGTAGTGAAGAAGCTCTGTTAGAGTGTGAAGGCCTCATACTGAACCTTCCATTGACACCGCATAGCTCGTGCCATAGTAGAGCTTCGCAGGGAGAAAGTTTCTCTGCTGCGAAAGCTAATGCGCTGACTTATAGGTAACATTTTTGTCTCAAAGGTATTTTTATTGAAAGTTCCAAATACTAGTTGCGGTACTCTAGCAGTGAAGAAGCGCTGTTAGAGTGTGATGAGGCCTCTGGAACCTTCCTTTGACACCGCATAGCTCGTGCCATAGTAGAGCTTCGCAGGGAGAAAGTTTCTCTGCTGCGAAAGCTAATGCGCTGACTTATAGGTAACATTTTTGTCTTAAAGGTATTTTTATTGAAACTTCCAAATACTAGTTGCGGTACTCTAGCAGTGAAGAAGTGCTGTTAGAGTGTGATGAGGCACCTGAACCATTCTTTGACACCGCATAGTTCGTGCCATAGTAGAGCCACTATTATACAAGGTGTTCCAAAAGTACCCCTAATGACGAATATGGTAGATAGGGACCATCAAACTGAACAACTTTTACCATGGGACAAGCTTTGAAATCGCGAAAAAAAATCGGCTGTTTCATACAAAAATTAATTACGAAAATATCAAAATGTATGATACAGCTGATTATTTTTTTCGCGATTTCGTAGTTGGTCCCATAGTAAATGTTGTTCAGTTTGATGGTCTCTATATACCATATTCGGCATTAGGGGTATTTTTGTAACACCTTGTATATTCTGTGGTAGAGCTTCGGTAAGAGAAAGTTTCTCTGCTGCGAAAGCTAATGCTCTGACTTATAGGTACATTTTTGTCTTAAAGGTATTTTTATTGAAACTTCCAAATATAAGTTGCAGTACTCTAGCAGTGAAGAAGCGCTGTAAGAGTGTGATGAGGCCTCTGGAACCATCCTTTGACACCGCATAGGTAGTTCATACATTGCTCCGATTCCAAAGAAGTAGCTAAAGCACTTGTGTTATGGAAATCAGAGACAACGGTGGTATCACAAACACCCAGACCTGAGCCAATATAGAAAAGTTCTTTTTCTAAATTAATCCAACTGGGGATCGAACCCGGGACCTCAGAGATGGCGTCACCTTGAAAGCCGGTGTACAAAGCCACTCGACCACGGAGGTCGTCGTAATATAATATATTTTGTGGTAGAGCTCCTGAGTAGGAGGTGGTAGAGCTTCTCCTACCGAAGTAGGAGAAAGTTTCCCTGCTGCGAAAGCTAATGCACTGACTTACAGGTATTTTATTGACTATTTGAATAAAAATAACCCTTGAATAAACTTAAGCTTCATTTAGATGTGATAAGAGATTACTTCATAGAACTCAGACAAAAAAATAACCTCTTTTTCCAAATTCACTACCAACTCTCTTGTTTTTCAGGGTGCCATCAAACGGGTACTATTTCTTTGTCTTCAACTCGGAGAACGAGGTGCAAACCAACTTCATTAAGGCTCGATTCGACCTGCAGAAGACCAGATACGACGTCGCCAGAACCGCCCTCAGAGAATGCAGGAACAGCACTGCGAGATGCGACCTGACTTTGGATATATTCTCTAGTCAGAAGGTGAATACTGTGTTCTACAGTAAAATCTATGGAAGTGTAATTGCAAATAATTATTGCTTAAAAAACCTTCTGTAAAAACCTTAAAAACAGCTTCAAAAATAAACTGCTCTAAAAAGCAAGAAATAAAATATTCAAATCTGCATAATTACTAACTCGAAAGTTTGTACGCATATCTAATATTAAACAAATGCGTACAAACGCATATCTAATAGATATTAAGTCGGGTTGGGGGACGAACAAAGACTTCAATGTGTATATTGGCAACGAAAGATATTTTTTTATCTAAACTTTATACATGGTTTTAAACATAAAACAATAAATTAAGATTCCCTTGAGTGTCGAAATTTACTTTTTTTGTAGCATGAACGGCAATATCTTTTTTTCGAAACTTAGAAGTTTAATTTTTTTACAGCTTCCAGGGACTGTAGACTTGAGTATATGGTTTTAATTTTAACTCGATACCTCCACGCGTTCCTGAGATAAAGGGTCTTGACAGACAGACAGACTGACAACAAAGCCATCCTATAAGGGTTCCGTTTTTCCTTTTGAGGTACGGAACCCTAAAAAAACAATAAGTCGTTCATTAGGTAACAATGACACAACACTTAACTATTTATTATTTGACGACCTCCGTGGTCGAGTGGCTTTGTACACCGGTTTTCAAGGTGTCGCCATCTCTAAAGTCCCCGGTTCGATCCCCAGTTGGGCCAATTTAGAAAACGAACTTTTCTATATTGGCTCACGTCTGGGTGTGTGTGATACCACCGTTGTCTCTGATTTCCATAACACAAGTGCTTTAGCTTACTTTGGAATCGGAGCAATGTATGTGATGTTGTCAAATATTTATTTATTTATTATTTATTATTATTCTGTACATATTCATAATAATAGCACGACAGATTGCCTTTACGTAAAAACAATGTCAAATACGTCTGACTACGGAATGTCTGTGTATGTCTACGGAAAAAATAGTTTTTGACGAAATTCAACGAGTTGAAAATGCTTTACCCACGAACATTTGTACTAGGTACTTTACTTATTCTTTATAGCAAAATTTATCAAACTTGGTTGAGCGGTTTAAGCGTGAAAACATAAACACACAGACAGAATTATTTTCACCTTTTTGTTATGTAGTTGTTATTGTTCGCAGGTTGTCCTCGAGGTTCCTCTCCGTAACAACGATTCGTTATGGAATGAACAATTCGTGATCATTTCTGAATGCGAACCCAGGACCTCGATATACTTGGCGTGCGTCATCGCTGTACCTATACTCATCATGATGTTCGCGTTCCAGTAACGGTATGAGAGTGTTCACCCTGGCCATGTTATGATGGCCTCGAGCTTAGCTTAACTACGCTCTCGGCCTTCAAGCTTGGTCATCATTGAAGCCCTTGCTGATGGCCGGACCTGGGACCATACCGGCTAACTTTTCGAACTTCAGCGGGTCTGCAGGGCTTCAACTTAAAACAGATAAATCGAAGTAAGGAGTTTCGTATTGTACTATTCGGCTAACGCATCAAACTTCGGAAAGTCTACCGGGCTTCAAATTAAAGCAGATAAATCGAGCCCCAATCGGGCCAAAATGGCGATCCCCAATTCATGATGTCACACGACATCGATATCTTCTAAATAACTTCGGCGAATAGTACAATACGAAACTCCTTACTTCGATTAAGTTGAAGCTCGGCAGACCCGCCGAAGTTCGAAAAGTTAGCAGTAGGGCTCTTGCTTCGCTTTTGGCCATCATCATAGCTGCCTGCAAAGCAGTCATTACAGACCGCGGCATAACAAGGTTTTTGTCAATTACTTTAAAAAGTTTCGTGTCAAAATGACTTTGATAGTCTTTCGTGTTATTAAGGAATGTATAAAGTTTAAATATTGGTACATGTATCAACTTTACTAAAAAGTTTAGTTGTGATTTGCATGAAAGAACTTTTTAATAAGATAGCTGTCTGAATCCATCGTGTTATTAAAATAATAATATTTTAATACTAATAAGTACGTGTTGCATGTATTACAAGTTTAACTTTATGGTAATACACACAAACAATACTCTTTTACTTTTTGAATTTTTGATTCAATTATTAAATATTTATGTGAATGTAAAAAAAACTATACAACGTGTTACAAAAATAACCCTAATGCCGAATATGGTAGATAGAGACCATCAAACTGAATAACTTTTACTATAAGACCAATTCTGAAATCGCGAAAAAAAAATCAGCTGTTTCATACATTTTGATATTTTCGTAATTAATTTTTGTATGAAACAGCTGATTTTTTTATATATATGATATAAAAATTAAAATCGAAAATATCAAAATGTATGAAACAGCTGATTTTTTTTTCGCGATTTCAGAGTTGGTCCCATAGTAAAAATTTATCAGTTTGATGGTCCCTATACACCATATTCGGCATTAGGGGTATTTTTGTAACACGTTGTATAAGTTAATGTTATTTTTGTATCTATTGTAATTACTTTTAACTTTAAAAAGAAATTACTCAACTGCACGGGCCACAAGTTGACAGTCGGTGGGCCGCATGTGGCCCGCGGGCCGCGGGTTGGCCAACCTTGATATAAACCATCATTATTTTTTCTACATTTACATAAAATATTTAGAAATTTCGAATAAAAGTTCTAAATGCCTATCGAATTAATATTAGTATTTTGATTGGAGATTTAAGTTATACATGTATAATCATTAAAGGAAAACACAATAATACTATTAAGTTACAATTATACGCAATAAATATTATCATAATGACTTAACTTAATGAATAATAATAAATAAATAAAAATAAAAAAATAAAACTTCGTTACGAATTTTAAGTTAGAGTTTAAGTACTATTTACTTATAGTTCAGCTAGCATAGAATAAAAAATACATAGGAACTATTTTAAAGCCTATGATTACAGGAAAATATACTTTTATTATAAAAAGTAGATTTGTAAAGCTGCGTCTCCGTTTCAGCTTGGGAAAATGCTATCGTATGTTTGTCCGTCTGTTCTCCTCTACAGGTTGTATTTCTCAACCGAAATTTTGTGAGCTGGTTTCATAATTATATTATAGTTTTTTCAGTTTTATAAAATTTTTCGAAAAAAGAACTTATTTCAGCCATTTCGAAAAATGTTCAAAAATGTCACAAAAGCTCACAGAGTCAATAGTTTGAATAGGGTATGTATAAATAGTTTTATGTATTTTAACATAAAATGATTGACTAATTTGCTATGTCGTAAGGTTTATGTTAATTCAAAACTTCTTCTTCTCAATTCTAAATTCAAAACTTATTATTTTTGAACTAAGTACTTACTTAGATTTTTTTTACCAGATCACATGATTAATAGGTTATTATTTGAACTTTTTATAAAAAACTTATTTTTGTACTAAGTTTTCACTAAGAAGTCATAATAGCAGATTATGCAATAAGGGCTTAAAGTAGTGTATTATGTCCCGGGCGCTATATTGAACCCCGAGTACGAGGGATTCTATGGTTAACTCCCCAGCGGAGCGAGGGAGTTAAGGCTAGAATCCTGAGTACGAGGTGTTCAAGATCGCCCAAGACTAATGCACATTTAAGCCCGCGATGCATACTCTACTTTTTATACTTTCTGCGAGGCAATTGAAACTAATGACTATTATAAAGAAAGTACTTAAGTATTTATTTAAATTATTTTGTTGTCTATTCTGTAGTGGTCCGTTCGACATTCGAATAAATCCTTCTTCTAACTTTTAAAATGAAATTCGTTAAAAGTTTTCATGTTTTTCTTTTTTTAAATTTGTATAGGCAGTGTTAAGAAAATGATAACATGCAGCCTAACTCAGAATAAAATCTCATTGCACCTAAACATTTTTGAAACCAACCTCGATCAAGCACGACTACATGAGCTGCATTCCAAATTCAAATCTCATTATTTCCCATGGGATAAATGACTTACTTTAGGAAAGGTTTGCATGACACATAATATGCCATTGACGAGCAGGTAGTGTAAAAAACTTTTTTTAAGCCTCATTTTCATTTCTATCAAGAAACTTAACTAAGTATATAATTTTCTTTGAACGATATATTTTGTAAAAGTACGTAGGCACCTATAGTACAAAATCTTTAGACAAACAGTACTAAGCCGGTAGTTGACATTTGCCTTACTATGTAAATTTTTCCTAATCACTAACATTACTGATAAAAGAACAGAAAAATCCTTGGCACGCATACTACATAGTATATTACTATAGTAGTAGATAACAGAAAAAGATCAACAAAATTATTTTTTACACTTTTTTTAATTAGGTTGGTACTTTTCATTTCATCCTTTGACCATCAGCCCTTTTTTATGTTATTTTTTTTTATTTTTTTTTTAAATAAAATATTTTATTATTCGTTAATAATAGAGCCTTAATTAAATTATGTCCCCTTTTTGTCCCATTTTTAATTTAATATTTGTAATGTATGGATGGGCCATAACCCACCTCGCGGGCCCAATGCGGATTCGTGGGTGGATATTAACTGCAAATACAGCCGGGACGACTTAACGTGCCTTCCGAAGCACGGAGAAGCTCGAAATAGTAAATTTTTGATCACCCATCCCATGACCTACCCTTGCGAAAGTTGCTTAACCTCCGCTACCGCTGAGCTAGGCGCTAAACCACTGCGCCATTGAGCTCCTCATTTCATCATTTACTAATCAATAGATTCTACGAAGTAAGAGACCATTTTTGCCAATGATTCAATTAAAAACGTTGACCATTTTAGATGGCTATATTTAAAGCTGAGTGAAAAGAATAATATGAAAATTTTTCTTAAATTCACTTTTTTCAAGAATAAACTTTTATCAAAGAGTTCCGTGTGTAGTCACAATGTGTAAGGGCCCTAACTTTTCACTACCTACAGTGCGTAGCGTAATACTAGTATTCTGTGGTACTAGGGTATTGTACAGTATCCCCGGGTCACGTGGTGCATGCAACCGCGATCCCACAGACCCGGCGGAAAGACGCAGGTCTTCGAGAGGAGTTTAGTTGGTATTGGTGCATTCTTCCGTCCCCCCATCTGGCCCGCCCATCATGAGTGGGTAGCCTTATGGGGAGCCGGGAAGATGCTTCCTCCCCCTGCCACTAGGGCAGGGGTTAGAACCACCCAGCCCTGACGCGAAGCCTATTAGGCTTGGCGGGAGGGCTGGGTGCGGCGAGGAACATGCCCCGGGTAATAACCTGGGGGGTGACCGACCCCAACATGCCGTTTGGTATGCGTAAAGATTGCATTCTCCTCTTGATACAAAAAAAAAAGGGTTTGTACAGTACAATCAACAACACCGACGCTTTACCACTCCTAAGGTTAAAAACGCTTGTACGGCACGCCGTCCCTACATAGGTTTAGTACCTGGGTGAATCTACGTTGTTTTGTTGTTTCTTACTTCCTGCGTCATTGTCGTTTACTCAAAAATCTTTAAAAATCCAATGCATCACAACGGAATTTGCCATCATTTACGTTAGAGTAGGATAATAAATTATATTAATTTGCATATTTTTAACTTATTTATTGCGATGCATTGGATTTTTAAAGATTTTCGAGTAAACGACATTGACGCAGGAAGAAAGAAACAACGTAGATTCGCCCAGCTACGGGAAATGCACGTCCCGAATTTTTCTGCAAAGTGGTAAAACACGTGATTGGCCGATGGTGCATTATTAATTCTGTGTTACTAGTCGTCTTTCTCTGCATTTGCGCTGAGACAAGGGAGTTTCAACAAGAAGAGGAGATGTAAAAAGTATTAGTGTGAAGTTTTTCTGTTTCATCATTAACTGTGTGATCAATTTGACACAGCAACACATTGGCACAAGCCCAAGAAAAATGCTAATTGACCATGTAATGCAGTTATAGTATCACCTACTATTTATAAACTACGAGTGAGTTTCATTTGTTCTTTTGATCTTGCCGTCTATAAAATTATCGAAAAATTTATAAATAAATATTTGACAACATCACATACATTACTCTGATTCCAAAGTAAGTAGCTAAAGCACTTGTGTTATGGAAATCAGAAACAACGGTGGTATCACAAACACCCAGACCTGAGCCAATATAGAAAAGTTCGTTTTTTCTAAATTGACCGAACCGGGGATCGAACCCGGGACCTCAGAGATGGCGACACCTTGAAAACCGGTGTACAAAGCTAAGACCACGGAGGTCGTCAGAGTAGAATATAGAATTAGGTAGGTAAATAATTTGATTTCACTTATCTCGCTAAGATCAAAATATACAGTGACAACATAAACAAAATCAAGGGAAACATTTATTAAAATTCTAAATCAAAATATGAAATGAACAGTAGTATTGTTTGCAATTAAATTGAGTTGTGCTCATGGTAGGGTCACAAATACTGATAAACTGGGACCCTGAGACTAGGGCTGCCACCCGTTGGTACTTTATAATAAAGTACATACTTTATTTCGGGATAATTGTACTCTATACTTTATGAGGAAAATAAAGTACGTGAAAATACTTTATTTGGCATGGCTTGTTATTTATCTAGGATAAATTGCCAAAAGTAATAGAAAGTAGGTTTTTGAAGGTAAAAATAATCAATACTTTATTTCCATACAATGTAATTTTTTTTATACCTTTAGCAACCAATGTTTACTTTATTAGTCCAAAAAAAAGGTGGCAACCCTACCTGATACCTAATTTATAGGTACTTAGATAAACATCTGATACTTCAAATTGAGATGAAACTACAACTGTTGAAATTAATAATACTTAAGGTGCTGTCATGAGCCAACTAGCGCCGCCAGTCGATTTTATTTTATTTATTCTAAATAAGCCCAAATTCTAAAAAAAGGAATCAGTCAAGGTTTTGTTAATAAGGTCTAATATTTATTGAATAACTTTACACAGTTTGGAAAGGCATTCAAACAGTTCAAATCGCGATTTTGTTAAAAGTGGCCACTGTTGGTTCAAACCCGTTTTTAAACTAGGTATTGCACGCATTTTGTAATGTTGTAACGTTATTCAATAAATATTAGACGTCATTCACAAGACCGTGACTTTCTTCCTTTTTTAAGAAATTGGGTTTATTTAGAATAAATAAAATAAAATCGACTGGCGGCGCTAGTTGGCTCATGTCAGCCCCTTAATAGTATTCCGTTTTGACGTTCCACTTGATTGTGCAAGGGCACTGACCGGTCCGCGAGTCGCGAACCCGCCTTGACTGATTCGCGGACCGGCTGGTCCGCCAAAATTCGGCTCATTAAAACACAAAATAGTTATGGTATACATATAATCGTCCCATTATACCGTGCTTCAATATTTTTATGAGGAAACGGGCCAGTGATGTCGTAAAAAGCTAATAACTTAGATTAGTCCACCTTCCGTGAGCCAGTGGCCCAACTATGAGTTGACGCAAACTGTTTACGTTACCGTAAACCATCGTCTCCTCTCTTTTACTCGCATTGACTGTGAGCAGTATATCCGATAGTTTACGGTAGCGTAAACAGTTTGCATCAACTCATGGTAGGGCCACAGCTGATCTATTTTGTAACTCTGACAGGTTCGGTTGGCAACCGAGTTTTGCATTTGGTGTAAATACATTGCTTTTACAGTGAAAGTCAAAGTGACGACTCTCACAAAAATAAAGCAATGTACTTCCACCATTATGTCAAACTCGGCTGTCCACCGAAGCTGTCGGAGTTACAAAATAGGCCTACAGAAAGTCAACAGCTTTTCCTATTAAAACGTTCTAATGCTGCGTTCTATAATCCGCCTGCCACGTGAGAGGCATATCCTGGAATGGACTATAATAAAATAAATAATAATAATAAATATTTGACAACATCACATACATTGCTCCGATTCCAAAGTAAGTAGCTAAAGCACTTGTGTAATGAAAATCGGAGACAACGGTGGTATCACAAACACCCAAACCTGAGCCAATATAGAAAAGTTCGTTTTCTAAATTGACCCAACCGGGGATCGAACCCGGGACCTCAGAGATGGCGATACCTTGAAAACCAGTGTACAAAGCCACTCGACCAAGGAGGTCGTCAATGGCCTGTTATGACGATAATGATGAATGTAGGTAAATAAAGCAAAAGAATGACGTCAGAATCGTAGCAAGTGGAAATCCTTGATTTAACTACCACAAGAATGACACTATTATACATTTTATGATCACAGTTGTTTTACGCAAATTGTAAAACACGAACAAACGTGCTAAGGTCATAAACGTCTATTTTAACATAAGTATTGACTTAGCTGTATCTAATTTTACTGTTGACATAATCAAGAAAAACATGTCTACAGAGCAGGCAGCAAAGTATTGGTCTGTCTTCACCGAGCTTCAACTGGCGTCAAACGCATGCATATTGATTGCCTGCAAACGCGCATTCACGTTCAACTTTTTGCCATACTTCCCTTTTTTTAGTAGATAGAGGCTGAGGCTGCGCTGAGGAAAGCCTCTGTTGAAAGCGCAAGAAGACAGCGAAATCGCACGGTCAGCATGCGCTTTTAAATGCCTTGAGGCATACGTTAGATGAAAGTAGGGAACGGGAAACCGATCGTATGAAGACGCACACCTTATGTGACATATTTACAGTAATTTGCCACGTTTTATAGCGATCACATTTCTCTTTAATATCCTCTAAAGGTTTTTTTACAAAAGGAAACAAGAAGAGTAATTTTAATAATGATATAAACAGTTGTATTTTTTCCTGTACCCTTAGCAAGAACATCTATTGAAAAAAAAACGCGCGTAAAAACATTCGATAGAGTAGTTTTGTATGGGAAATTTGAACAGCGCCATCTACTGCCGAAAAGCGAAATGAAATTTTCCATAGATATTACACAATTGAGTAATTTTACGCGCGTTTTTATTCTCGATAGATGTTCGTGCTAGGGGTACTGAACGTAGTCATTTGTTTGTTTTGTTTGTTTGTTGACGACCTGAGTAGTGCAGTGGTCAACATGCCGGTCTACCACGCAAGAGGTCCCGGGTTCGATTCCCGGCCGGGCAGAAATTGAAATGATGAATTTTAATTTCTGTGACGGGTCTGGGTGTTACTATGTATAATAAGTATATATTTAAAAAAGTATATGAGTAGTATATCAGTTGTCTAGCAGCCATATTACAAGCTTTGCTTAGTTTGGGGCTAGATGGCGCTGTGTGAAATTGTCCAAGCATTTATTTATTTATATTTGTTATTTTAATGTGATGCGTGAACGATGCGCCACCAAAAAATTAAGACATAACTTTTTTCAGTTCTAGGCTTACGCGCGTACTAGACATTGAAATAAAACACTTCGCGGTTTTATTAAAACTTCGGGAAAGTAAAAAATCAAACTGATCACCAAAGTGCTTTCAATAAAACCGCGCTAGTATCCGTTAAAAGTGTCATAACAGCTATTTTTCGCAAACTGCCAACTCTATCAGCGATCAGTTTGCAATGTGGTAAATGAAACCACAAATATACTACAGACTAGACTATGTAACTCGTTTTTTTAACGTCCGTTCGTGGAATGGCGCCCATGTCAAATCAAATGACGCGTGCGACGAAATGAAAACGCAGTCGTAAACTATTAAGGCTAAAGCCACACTACGAAGAGCCTCGCTTAATACTAAGAACCTCTAATCGCTTGAACAAGACGTATGGCTTACTATCGCAGTTGGCCACTTACCCTTAGCACGAACATCTATCGAGAAAAAAACGAAGTACCTAATCGATAGAGTAATTCTTTATGGGAAATTTCATTTCGCTTTTCGGCGGTAGATGGCGCTGTACAAATTTCCCATACAAAATGACTGTATCGTTTTTTTACGCGCGTTTTTTTCTCAGTAAATTTTCGTGCTACGGGTACGTATTGCACTCAGTTTTTAATAGTCACCCACCACGCAAGTGTCGTAGCGAATCTCTAAGCTTTGCACGTTAATGTGTCCTTAGCCTTACGTAACGACAGGAGACGATAAAAATCTTGCAAATTACGACACAATAAAACCTGTCACGCACATTTAAACAATATTCAACCTTACCTTAACAAACATAAGATGTAAAATCACACAAGGGTCGGATATTTTTAATAAACTTTTTGATTGATTTAAACTCCAGCGCAAATAGTTTTAATTGGAATTCGCAGTAGAATCTATCTAGACTAGTAAATTGCCTTTATAAACGATATTCGTAAGGAATGTATTGCTGTGCGTATCTCTTTCAATGGCATTTGAAGTATGTTTACTTTTATATGTGTTTGTACAGTATGTGACTCATGGTATGTAAACATTACTGAAATTCTATGGTATTTCGCTAAATGTTACGTATCTTTGCGTTTTTTAACGTTCTTTGTTATCTAAAAATTACTCATATTATGTATGACCACATAAAATAATTAAGTATTATAGTCTATAGATTCTTTAGTGTAATTATTTACTAACTTTTATTGAAATATACAACGTGTTACAAAAGTACTCCTAATACCGAATATGGTAGATAGGGACCATCAAACTGAACAACTTTTACTATGGGACCAACTCTGACATCGCGAAAAAAAAATCAGCTGTTTCATACATTTTGATATTTTCGTAATTAATTTTTGTATGAAACAGCTGATTTTTTTTTCGCGATTTCAAAGTTGTTCCCTTAGTAAAAGTTGTTCAGTTTGATGGCCCCTATCTACCATATTCGGCAATAGGGGTACTTTTGTAACATGTTGTATTGAGGAGCTCGGTGGCGTAGTGGTATAGCGCCTGGCCCTGCGATCTTTCGCATGGATCGGTCATGGGATGGGTAACCAAAAGTGTATAATCTCGAGCTCCTCCGTGCTTCGGAAGGCATGTTAAGCCGTTGGTACCGGCTGCATTTGCAGTCGTTTGCACCCACCAATCCTCATTGAGCCCAATGGCCCATCCTCCTTATCCACCCATGAGGAAGGCCTGTCCTCCAGTGGAGACATTAAAATTGGCTATTGGTCATTGAAATATGCTAATATTTATAGTTCACGGCTCACAACCCGAAAAAAATTCTGGAAAGGTCTTAAAATTAATCATAATATTTCAATGAAAAAATCACAACAGATGTTTTGCTTAATGTTGCGTTAGTCTAAACATTTCAGCTAGCGTAATGTCTGTTTTCAGTGCCATATGATGTAAACGGAACATTTCTTTTAGCTATATCTCAATTTTGACAGCTATTTTTGTTGCCAATGAATCAATATTTTCGTTGAAAAATTCATTCGTTTGCGTTTTATGATAGAAAACGTATTTATTTCTTATTGAGAATCTGTCAAAATAACATCCCGAATACTTTTAATTTTTAGTTTCAGAGCAAAGATATTAAACATATTGCCTAACTAAAGGTCCCTTACCTATGAAATTGATGTTTTTCTCACTCACAGAGAACCTCATAACTTCTGTGATTGAAAATATTTATCAGTTGTTGGATATTACATCAAATTATGATCATAGCCGTCAACTATCAGCATAATTAAAGACTATTTATTTCGTTTTTTTAGCATTCAAAAAATACCTTGAGAGTGACTCCATTTTTATTTTTTTCGCATAAGTTATGTTGCCTAAGTTAGCTTAATGTTCAAACATTACTATTTTGTTAAATACATGTAAGTATGTACCTGTACATACTTACATGTATAAAAAAATACCAATCTTGTTAGAAAAACTATGATCTTATAAATATTTTAATATTCACATTTTCAGTTGAGATAAATTAGTAGTGTTTATCAAACTTGAATAAAATCTTATTCCAAAAGACTTTCAGATTTTCTCAATCGATTTTTGATTAAAAAGGTAACAGAGAGACAGATTATTAAAATATAGGGCTTATTTTTCAATTCAAAAATCATTGACTATTATACAAAATGTACCTATAGTTATAAATAAAATATTAAGGCTCGGTTGCATCATCTTAATTTAACTATAACAGTACATGACACAAACTTATTTGAGTCGGTAGCCAAAACTGGAACTAAATGTTATTACATATTGTTACCTAGGCTACGCCATAGACGACAGCGACGCTGTCACTGAGTCAGATAAGTTTGTGTTTGTTAAAGTTAAGGTTAACTAAAGATGATGCAACTCAGCCTTAGTGTCAGGACCCACTCGCGACCGTCAGCTTCCGTTGTTTCATACAATATGTTACAAAAATACCCCTAATGCCGAATATGGTATATAGGGACCATCAAACTGATCAACTTTTACTATGGGACCAACTCTCAAATCGCGCATTAGGGGTATTTCTGTAACATGTTGTGTACGATAACTTTATAACATGTTCGTTCGCCAAGACTCGGTATATGTTTACGCCAGAAATAATTGCCAATGACATAATTTACTATAATAGTTGTACTGGCTACGCTAGATGATGTAATTTCCTATAGGCCTAATCCTAAAATTATAGTTTTTAGGTCTTAGAGAATCTTAAGTTTTAGGTACACCGACTTTTACAAAATAGACAACCATTTAAAAGTGTTACGACCATCCAGTTCTTTTAGAATTACTCAAGTTTATCGTGATTGTAACATATACCAGAAAAAAACAAAGCCAGCTGTAAATACTTACATTTAAATTCCTCCAAGACAATTATTCAAACATGAAGTTTTCAAATAATGCTTAAGTGTAAGGTCACCGATTGTATAATATTTATTCATAAATGTTAAAAAAATTGCTTCCAATTTGTGTAAAATAGTGTGGTCCCTCTGTATGTAAAGACGACAGCACGTCAGGTTATACAGTTAAACTGCGAAAACAACTTTTATTACGTAAGGCATAAAGGCGGTCTCAAGGTCAACATGTATAGTCTGAGGTGCCGTTGTGTGTACTTGTACATCAACAAGTGGTATTTTTCAAAAAACAGCAATTTAGTCAATCATTTTATTTACGCTGTATACAGGGTTATATGTAAAATCGCAGGAGTAGATTACTAATATCATAAACAACGTTTGTTCTACTACTTTTGCGAAAACAAAACAAAAAAACGGTCAAGAGCGAATCGGACTCACGCACCGAGGGTTCCGTACCATCATTCTAAAAAAATTCTATTTAGTTTGAGAATGTACTAGCAGCGCTCTTTCATATGATACCCCATATGCCTCAGTAGGCTCACTTCGAATTTTTAAGACCTCCTTTTGCAAAAAAATATAAATATTTTTATTTCTCTCTTATTTGCAAAATAATTGGGCAAACATCAGCTAAAACTATTCCAAATTTCAAGTTGATAGCATTAGTTCTCGAGATATCCAGCTGTGACAGTCAGACAGACTGAGTCGCTACCGAGTCGTACCATAAGGGTTCCTTTTTACCATTTTGGTACGGAACCCTAAAAACTTTTCATACAAAACTCGATCAGCTATTTGTATGGAAAATTGTTTTTTGTCTGTTTTCGGAACAGTCTTAGAACAAATGTTGTTGTTAATGATGTTAGTAGTACTCCTGCGAGGTTGTTGATGTTTTACACATAACTCTACAGGGTTTTTCGTATTTACATGCAAAATACAAGACAATATCAAAAAGACAACGTATTTTTTTTATGTTTATTTTTAAGCAAAATAAAAAGTTGTTTCTGAACCAAAGTCTTTTTTTATTTTAACACTCAATCATAGCAATATAATCAGATATTTAATAAATGCATCGTCTTGTTTTAAAATGAGATAAAATTATTCAAAATTATATAATAATGACTATGTATCTTTATTAATTCTACAATACTATAAAAAAGAAATACAAAATAGTTTCATTAATTGATTTTATGCTGATAACATTTGTTGTATTTTTATTTACAATTTGTAATGTTAAAAAAAAATATAAACTTGTTTTAGTTACATCAAAAATGCATAATAATAATTACTCAATGTATTGCTATAGTTATAATTAACGTTAACTTAAATACATAACTTAAATCTAAGTACTTTTATTGTTCAATAAACATTTCGAATTTACCTACTCTTCGTAGCAAAAATCGACCTACTAATGTAATATAAGATATTTTATAATATTTGCGTTTTATTTCTTACTGGAATTTTCTTTTGTTTTTTTTCTTCCGATATGTGACATTCGAAACATAAGCCGTGTTAAAAAAAAACTTTTGTAATAACACGGAATATTTTTAGCAGGTCGGTTTTTTGCTCCTCAGTATATTTTTGATAATAAGCGTTTTCGAATATTTTACATTGACTATTTTAAGTACAATATCACGACTAAATTTATTATAATGTAAATGTCATGCTATTCACAAGAGGCTGTTTATGTGATACTAGTCATAAATCTTATGTAATTAAGTAAATACTGTTGATAATAAAAAAATAATAAAAATAAACATTGATTTTTCTTTAACCTTAATATTTCTTTGGTTCGGAATACATACCAGAGTATAGTATGATATCTGTCTTTTTGTCAGCAAGGATGAAAGCAAACGGTTTATTTGCAGTGAATTCTTCAGATATTTCATTTGACAGCAAAAAGTCTGCCACTGTGCTTGCACTAACGCCTTCCTCGGTAACTTCTATGTCAGCAACTTGTGTCATCAAAGAAGCATACACTTTATAATCACTTATGCCTCTTAGATTAGCCAAATCTGGATGGAATACCCTCTTCACACCCATATCATAAATCAGCTCAGGTATATTATCAATATCAGTAGTAATTTTAAACCTTGGAAGTTTAACGTGGATTAATCTCGCTCTACTTCTTTTGAACTTATTAAATATTGACATGAGACGTATCCTTTGTAACGAAAAGAACAAATCTCGAATAGAACCTTTAATTGGTAGAAATACTAACATCGAGACTCTGTTGTCCGAACCGCAAGGTAGTTCCAACACTTTAGCTCCAATCGAAGATATTTCCGTGTAGTTGAAATAATCCACACGGTTCATCATATTCACCTCACCTCTATCTTCTTCAAATTCTGAATAAAAAGTCTCAGGTTTTGTATAAACTGTGTTGAACGGGATCTTCCAAGCACTTTTGTAGTAAGATGTATCACCCATCAGAAGACCAGTGGTGTTAAAATCGTATGGAGTAAAGGCGTACTGGATAACACCGTTAGTCGCACTTTCGACATGCTTATTCGCGGTATCTGCTGCAGTCACCGGATAATTGAAGTCTAGTAACAGTACTTTCATAGATCTTAACCTCTCAATTTCGCGTACGTACGGCTGTTTTATGTTCATCAAAATATCCCCGATTATAAAACTTTTTCGCTTTGAAACTGCTTTTAAGTTATTGTCTACACGATTGAGAATCACTCTCCATTTTCTCCTGAAGCATTTTAGCCTGTGAAGTTTCGTTACGTTCCAAATTTCTTTCAAAGTCTGTCCGTGAGCACCTTCGGAAAGCGACAAAAGTTGAAGCCAGGTAGATATCGGTGAGAAAACGAAATGAGCATCAGTACTTTGCGAAACTTTGTCTAATAATCTCACTGAGAATTCGTATGTCGGCCTTTTTAGTACGAGTTGCGCGGATTTGTAATTGCACTGGTATCTCGCGGCGAATGTCGACGCGCACAGTGTTAGGAGAACAGTAACTAACAACTTCATGTTTGCACGTCGTGGTGTGCCAGCGGGCGAGCGTGCACTGCCGGCAGACACTGGTTTCCCGCCAAAGCTGTAGACGCTAGCTGAAGCGCGAACAACAAAAATTCGCCATTTGATAACAGTTCAGTTCCACAGAGGTCGAATTGTCCGTTTTTATGCAGTATGAGATCATAAAACACTCCCGTTGCCGATTCAAAATCTTTTATCCTACCATTGAACTTTATTACCGACTGTTAAAAGCCATTTTCGTACAGATAATTGTAGCGTTACAAAGGGTATTTAACAGAATAACGGCACGGTGTTCTATCAATGAATGGTTGATAAAGTCTGTCTATTTTTAACTGGCTTTTTATCATCGCAAAAACCCATCGCCTTAGAATTTGCACTTTATATTGAGATGGTTAAGTCAGTAGATAAGAGATTAGATTCTTTTATGAAATAGCAACTATCAGAATACTTCAGGTACTTATAAAAACTTTAAGTAACTATTTTCTTTACAAATTCTTTATAAATAGTTAGGCAATGTGTTGTATTTTATAAAAAAATATAATTTTGTAAGTTTTAAGGATATAAGTAATTTTTTTTAGAATTGCGTTTTTCGATGAGGCTATGTTAAATACAACATGTTACAAAAGTACCCCTAATTCCGAATATGGTATATAGGGATCATCAAACTGAACAACTTTTACTATGGGACCAACTCTCAAATCGCAAAAAAAATCAGCTGTTTCATACATTTTGATATTTTCGATTTTAATTTTTGTAAAAGTTGACCAGTTTGATGGTCCTTATATACCATATTTGGCATAAGGGGTATTTTTGTAACATGTTGTATAATAGCCCTAAAAATATCAGAAAGCAACAAATTGTGATAACTGATTTTTATCAATGACATCTATGTTGTATTTTATCTTCTCTTAAATTATTATCCTTTTTAAATTAGTAGCATTGCTATATTAAACGATAAGTTGAAAAAAAAAATTACGTATTCTGCATTCCATCATTTCAACACTACACGTCAAACCCAAACACTGGGGATTTGACCTCATATTTTAGAATTAATATAAATAAACACTGGAGAAAGTAAAGAGGAAGCATAATAAGGAATCTTACACATAAATTCGGAGGACGACCTCCGTGGTCGAATGGCTTTGTACACCGGTTTTCAAGGTGTCGCCATCTCTGAGGTCCCGGGTTCGATCCCCGGTTGGGTCTATTTAGAAAACGAACTTTTCTATATTGGCTCAGGTCTGTGTGTTTGTGATACCACCGTTGTCTCTGATTTCCATAACACAAGTGCTTTAGCTACTTACTTTGGAATCGGAACAATGTATGTGATGTTGTCAAATATTTATTTATTTATTTATCATAAAAATTGGGGTAATTTCGCTATCCAATATTTCTGAAGAATTACGTGTATGATACTTAGTTTCTTATCATCCACAAGTCGTAAAAGGATTATTATTATATGATGTCCTTTATTTAGAACACAGGTTGATAACCTCAAATTTATGTAACCTAAATTTATAAAAAAACTGGCCCTGTGTTATATAAATAAGTACAAATCTGTAAAAAACGGTAGGAAACGAATTACGTTTGTATGGGAAGCTCACTGTTCGCTGGCGTATTAACTTAATTTTTAACTAACAATAGCATTTTGAAATGTCAAATTTTTAAATGACGAAGTTCGTTAATGCTTTATATACAATGCGATTAAATTGATTGTCAATTTAATCACAATGTTAGGTATGTACTTATACAACATGTTACAAAAATACCCCTAAAGCCGAATATGGTATATAGGGACCATCAAACTGAACAACTTTTACTATGGGACCAACTCAGAAATCGCGAAAAAAAATTGCTGTTTCATACAAAAATTAAAATTGAAAGTATCAAAATGTACCATCAAACTGATCAACTTTTACTTTTGAACCAACTCTGAAATCGCAAAAAAAATCAGCGTTTCATACAAAAATTTAAATCGAAAATATTAAAATGTATGAAACAGCTGTTAATTTTTTTCCCGATTACCACACAAGATATTTATATGAGCAAAGGTAAAATTTAGCGAAATAGCTCATCATCATCATTACTTATAACCATAACTACCCATTCACGATTATTCTAGGACTCTTAACTGTGATGTAAAGTGCGATGCAAATATTTTTTACCGTTAACAGTAACGTTATTTCTATTTATAACGTTACCAAAAACTGACCGGTATTCCTGACCCTTTAGTTGCGGGGCTACGCGCATCTTTCACAGTTTGCATCGCCTGTAAAAAAATATAAACCACCACAATGACAAATGCTTCAACTATACTTATAATTTTTTAATTGGCCTAACTAATGGCTGAAATTACCTGCATACTTGCATTTCCTCTGAAACTACGAATAACATCAGGCTACTGAAAAAAAGCATTTTTTGCAATGTAAATACCTTCTTAATATATTTTTAAAACTAATCAGCTTGTACTAACGGATTCTATCTTTAATTGAAAACAGTTTACTCCTTTTTTACTAAAAAAAATAAACTGTCAGGAACCGCGTTGTAAAAGAGATTGTCTGGAAACAAACATAAACTTTTAGTTCAACGCACTTAAGAGATAGCATAAAAAGAGCATAGGCATAGTGTAGAGGTTCCTAAGGTAAGTAAAGTTCTTGGAAGAGCCTCGCAATAGAATTATAGATCAACCGCTAATCTGGAAATAATTTTTTTTACCGGGAAAACGGATAATGTTATTATTTTTTAAATTTTGAGATTTTAGCATTCACAATGCTATTTTTATATAATACTAAATAATATACTAGAAAAAATACGACTCGCACCAGATCATGTTCTCGGACGGGAATCGAACCCGCGACCTTTGGATATCCGGTCCAATGCTCTGACCGCTGAGCTACCGAGTTACTAGTGGGAACGTCGAATTTCTTCTAGTATATCGACTCTTATGCCGGCTCCGCACGTTGGCCACGATATTTACAAATTCAGCGTACGTTGCCGGTTTTGTAACAAATGCTTCAAAGAGTTTCTTTCAAAAGCATCAACGAACTATACATTGGCCACGGTTTGGGCCAACGTGTGGAACCGACATTACGCTGCAAGCCAACGCCATCTCACCAATGTACAAGGAAAGGATCTGGTGCGAGTCGTATTTTTTCTAGTATATTATTTAGTATTATTAATTGTTAGCCACAAACATAATCGAGACTTTTATTTGTAGTAGTTACTCAGCCATCGCAAATAAACGCTCAAGCCATCAAAACCAATAAACCATAAAGGTCAACAGGATCGTCACACATTGTCCATGAAACAAGTTGTCATTTCAAATGTCAAAACTGTTTTAAAACTCAAATTGTGCACACGCAGTACAAAGGTCAAAAGGGGATGCCCATTTAATAAATGTCAAAATGTTGATTTTATTAATTATAGTGTACAGTACCCTTAGCACGATCAGCTATCGAGAAAAGAAACGCGCGTAAAAGTAGGTACTCGATTGAGTAATTATGTATGTAAAATTTCATTTCGCTTTTCGCCGGTAGATGACGCTGTTCAAATTTCCCATACAGAACTACTCCATTGAATGTTTTTACGCGCGTTATTTTTTTCGATAGATTTTCGTGCTAAGGGTACAGCTATCGAAAAATATAAAAATATTCGATGGAGTAATTTTGTTTAGCGCCATTTACCGCCGAAAAGCGAATTCAAAACTTCCATAGATAATTACTCTATCGAGTACTTTTACACGCGTTTTTTTTTTCGATGGATGTTCGTGCTTAGGGTATAGATAAGTAATATAACTCATTTTTGTTGTTATTTATAAATTGCTAACTAAAATATAAATCAGTAATATAGACACAGAGAAAATCTATAGGTAAGTATAAATAAAAATTAATTGTCGAAATATATGTAAGCGCATAACTTCAGTAGGTACCCTTAGCACGAACAAACAGCTATCGAAAAAAATAACGTGCGTAAAAACATTCGATAAAGTAGTTTTGTAGCTACCTCTAAATGACTTCACGACGTGCTAGCGGCTTTTTGGCAACCCTAATATCAAGTCAGCCTTGTAGATACTATTATTCTATTCACTGGCCACACTCAAAAACACCCCTGCAGGATGTTTAAAAACAACTTCCGTGCATTTTACAATTAATAGTTCTGAATTTAGTTTGCATAAATTGTATTACTAAAATAAACACCTTGGCGACCTAGGGATTATCCCGGTCATTTAACTATGTATGTGCAAAATGGCTCATTTCCGACCGATCTAAATTCCTTATTAAGTACCTTGCAGTGGTGAGGGGTGAAATAATGGCGAAGTTAAACCGTTATTCATATTCAGAAATATTATGATCTGCATGGTAGATCGGTGGATTTCTAAAAGGTACATCGGCTTGGCACTTCGCCAGGGCATCTAGGTACTTTAATTAAATAAATCATTTTCTTATGCATCATCCAATGACTTCAATTAAATAGACGAGCTGTTCAAAATTAAAATTGTGTCACAACCAACCTACGCGACGCATCAACCGTTTCTATCGGTCGCTCGCAATAGACTAAAGGAGTTGCGGTGCATGCACCGTAACCTAATAAGCAATTTTTCGGTACTGTACAAACATCCTGTCTAATGTAGTAGGTATACACATAGAAGTCTTTGGCATCATCATGCATTATTTTGTCCTCACTGCTGGGGCCTCTGAATACGAGGATGCCATACTACGCGGCCTCAATGAGGTTTGGTATTTTAAAGGACTGCATATTCAGCAGGAACCAACGGCTTAACATGCTTCTTTGGTCATCCTTCCCATGACTGATACCATCGAACACCTTCAGACTTTTCAACAATATGAGTAAAAAATATTGATCGAAGGTCAAAATGTTTTTATAAAATTGTCCTTTATACAAGGTGTTACAAAAATACCCCTGATGCCGAATATGGTATATAGGGACCATCAAACTGAACAACTTTTACTATGGGACCAACTCTGAAATCGCGAAAAAAAATCAGCTGTTTCATACAAAAATTAAAATCGAAAGTATCAAAATGTATGAAACAGGTGATTTTGTTTTTGAGATTTCAGAGTTGGTCCCATTGGTTTGATGGTCTCTATATAGCATATTCGGCATTAGGGGTATATTTGTAACATATTGTAGTATTATTATGACGAATTAGAATTGCAATTGTTAAAACGTATACTTTCATGACGTTATTGATCGTGTCTGGAGTTGCATAACTTTACACTCGATCAATATGTAACGCAAGGCCACAGATAAAATCTGGCGGCTAAAAATAATACGAAACTGATACAAAAACTAGTACAGAAAGCAACACACGAGACTGTACAGTCTCCAGTAATACAAGTTGTTACAAAAATTCCCCTAATGCCGAATATGGTATATAGGGACCATCGAACTGAACAACTTTCGCTATAGGACCAACTCTGAAATCGCGAAAAAAAAATTAGCTGTTTCATACATTTTGATATTTCCGTAATTAATTTTTGTATGAAACAGCTGATTTTTTTCCGCGATTTCAGAGTTGGTCCCATAGTAATAGTTGTTCAGTTTGATGGTCCCTATGTACCATATTCGGCATTAGGGGTACTTTTGTAACATGTTGTATAACTCATTTTCGTTGTTATTAAACTGCTAACTAAAATATAAATCGGTAATATAGAAACAGAGAAAATATATAAGTATAAATAAAAATTAATTGCCGCAATGTATGTAAGCGCATAACTTCAGTAGGTACCCTTAGTACGAACAGCTAACGAAAAAAATAACGCGCGTAAAAATATTCGATAGAGTAATTTTGTATGGAAATTTGTACAGCGCCATCTATCGCCAAAAAGCAAAATTTTGCTAAGGTGCTAACGTGCTAAGGGTACAGTTTAGTATCGACAGCACAGAAATTATTCTATGAACAATCTGTACCTAAAAGGCGAATCCGAAATTTAAAGGGATGCTATAAACTGGGGGCCAATTGTCTAATTAAAAAATCTACCGCAATCGCTTTCATTTGACAGTTGGATCCGACACATTGCTGCATTTCTTTGGTAAGTTTTTATTTGTGCCAAAAAGAAGCATCAATGATTGCGATAGATTTTGAAATTAGACAATAGAAAGGCTGATTATTTTGCCAAAGCGATTTAAATAAAGTATAGTAGGTATAGCAGTATATAACAATAAAAATAATACTTAAATGGCTGGACAATTTCACACAGCGCCATCTAGCCCCAATACAAACTAAGCAAAACTTGTAATATCGCTTATAGTCTGTTTATCCTTACTTGTCTTGAAATATGCTTACTAAGCATTTTTTTACAGTTGTCATACGCTTAAAAAACTGTAAACGCAATTAAAAAAAATCCTATTAAATCAAATTGTCATTAATAATTTATCAACTTCTTTCGTTATCTGTGTGCGGGAAACCATTTGTTGTATTTAAAAAAATAATATATCAATAAGGAGTTGGGTCACAGATTACTAAATAGTAACTAAAAAGATTGTTTGCCAAATAAGACAAATAAGAAAGACAATCAGCCATTTTATTTATTATCCCCACTGCTGGGGCACAGGCCTTCCTTATGGGTAGATAAAGAGTATGGGCCATAACCCACCACGCGGGCCCAATGGTGGGTGTTAAGGACTGAAAATACAGCCGGGACCAACGGCTTAACGTGCCATTGGAAGCACGGAGGAGCTCGAGGTACTTTGGTCACCCATCCCATGACCGACCCTTGCGAAAGTTGCTTTACCTCCGCAATCGCCGGGCCAGGTGCTAAGCCACTACGCTATCGAGCTCCTCAAGTAAGGATAAACCTTAATGCTCTAAGGGATAAACAGACTATACTATTATTTACTTCGACAAAAATTCGCCCACATTATTCCAGCACCTACATGTTATTTCAGTCGACTACGACTGTAAGGACTGCGAAAAAAAGCGCTATCTTGTTTTTCGTAGAATATGCCTCAATTTCTTGTCACAGACAAAATATCCCCTAACTGACCTTCGCATCAACAAGCGATGTTTGTATAATCCAAACCGAATAAGCCGGTCAAGTGTGAAACGAGCGGCACCGAAGGTTCCGTATCATTAACCTTGGATTGGGAATTGTTTTATCCATTAGGCATAGTAGCATTAATTCGTTCCGATTGGCTGTGCTCTGAGAATGCATTGCAATTCGTACCTACCTTTGTTTATTCACTCTCCAGCCAACTTAGGGAGAGAATGTTTAATGACAAACCGTTGCCTAGCAACCAATGACAGGCATGTATTCAAAACCTTTTTTGACACCGAAATTTGTTTATAATAAGTATATAATAATAATAATAATAAATTTATTTCATAAAAAGTTTACTAAAAACTTACAAATTAGGGACACTAAAAATATGATTTAAAATAATGTAACTAATTGGTTATGCTGTAGTCCTTACTAGGGCAATAAAATCACCTGTATGGAGGACATCCAGCCAAGTTTACAAAAGGGACTAAAATATAGTTGGAGAGAGACAAAAGTAAGTTATTTTTGTAACTAGTTATTCAATAAACATTAGACGTCATTCACAATACCTTGACTGATTCCTTTTTTAAGAAATTGGGCTTATTTAGAATAAATAAAATAAAATCGACTGACGGCGCTAGTTGGCTCATGTCAGCCCCTTAAATTGAAAGGATAAACAAATCAAAGAATAGCAGTTTATAATACGAGGTTGGTATGGAGGTTATAAAAAACCTTAACAACCGTGTGCCATACTACGCTTCTCAATATATTTGCAAGAAAACATTATAGGTACCTTCTGAAATAAAAAAAAACCGTAAACAAAAGCGCACGGTGGTGGCGTGCGGTAAAATTAACTTTCCGCACGCTGTACTGTCATCGAAAACACACATTTTCGAGCAACTGTATTGAAAATGTTATTAACGCCAGCTCCTAGTGATAAATACCCAACTAGCAAAATAATGTCATATAAACGTTAAGTTAACGTTTCTTATGCGACTTTAAGTTATTATATGACGGTCATATAAACATCGAGTTAACGTTTATAAAACGCCAAAAAGGCCCATTTTATAAAACTAAATAGTCATGTAGTAGTCCAGTAAAAGTCGTGAGACCGACTAAAACGTTTTATTAAAGGTAGTTATAAGACTTCATTATGACTAAAATGGTTTAATAATATTAAGCTATGACTTTTATAAAACATTTTTTCTCCATCCTAACTGTCAGTTTGTATTGTGCTCCAATTGTTCAACAACTTGACATTTTAATATTGTATTGACATCAAAAGGTAAGTTTATTGGAGTTATGTCTTTTACAAAATATTGGTAATTTGACATGAATGAATGGTGGTATTAGGCACGTTTGGGACTAGATCCTCATGGGAACTTTACTTTATCGGTAATGTATGTGACGATATGTACTGTTTTCCTTAAGCCCTCTCGATATTAATGATTTTTCTGATATATGAGAATATTAATTTCATATAAAATTAATCTTTAAGACCAGCCATTTTTGGTTTAGTTTTATATAGACTGCTATACAACTACTAAACAACAAAATAGTCATGTACACGTTTTGGTATGACTATTGATAAGCTCCATGTTTTATCGCTAGGGTTCTCGAGGTAAATAAGTGAACCCCGTGTCAGAGTAGATTTATATTACAGAAATCTTGTACATTACGAGATATGTATTTGTTAGGGCAGATTGTTGATACCTAAGTAAAAAATTTCTGACATATCATTTTTGCTGATACTTATCTTTAAGTTTTAGCAAAACTGCACGTAATTTGTTAAGTTTTGTTAATAGGCACAGTCAGCCACTGAGAAACCTACCCCCCGAAGACGTGTAGTAGGTAAGACTTTCATGTGAATCTCAATGTTTTTAAACAAAAATTAATAACAATGTAGATCTTGATTACTTCTAGTATTAGAAAAAAAAATCTCCGAAATACGTTGAGTTACCTAGGTACTGAAAAAACAAAATTGTTCGCAAGGAAAAAATAAATAAGATATCACTTTCATGGGTAAGTATAGAGAAATAAAAAAAAATCACCACTTTTACTAACTTTTAACCCACCAATATAAATGCAAGCTACAAGATTGTAATTTAACACTTACTTTCGAGATCTGGTGTATCTTTATCAAAAAGTGTTTGTACGGGACCTTTTGAATTTTCAGTGAGCAAAAATCACGAATTCTGCTTTTGTTTAATAATAAAAGTTGGGTTAAATTTATATGACTGAATGTCGGAAAAGAGTTATATTAAAGTTTTGTAAACACTGAAATGTTTTATAATAGTCAGGTTATCCACATTATATAAATTGTTATATTGCCGTTATATAAATGTTTGCCTTAAAACGATTTTGACTTTTATATGACTTTTATCCAACCAAAACGTTTATAGGACTAAATTGATGTTAGGTAAACGTTTTCTATTTTACCATTATATGATCGTCGTATAAGAAAGTTGGTAAAACGTTTAATGGACGTACCAATACGACTAATTCGGTATACAACTATTATGTAAAATCTCCAACTTCTATACGACTAATAAGTAATGGTAAAACGACTATAAAACATTTCAATGACTAGAAGTCATATAATTTCTATATTATAAAACCATTTTGCTAGTTGGGTAGGGCTTTCAAATACAAGAAATTACGATTTTTTTATTCATTTTTGTTTCAACACAAGAAAATAGAGGTTGTGTAAATTAATCTAGTGTTAAGTGATAAAAAAGTAATTTTCACTATACATAGTGTAATGTGCCCTAATTAAGTCTTTAGGTAGGTATACCGTTTTTGAGATTTTTATATCGAACTGAAGTTGTGATAACCCTAATACGGTTTGTTTGTAAACATTCTTTCCGTAATTTGGAGTAATAGGTATGTACTTTTATTTTAATTTAAAGAAAGAAAGAAAGTTATAAAATGTTCAAAGAAAGTATAAAAAGTTCATTAAAATATTTAAAAATGTAATATGAAAAATGATTTTTTTTACAAGAACCCATCCCATCGTGAAATCAGAATAAAGACGTTTCTACAAATACACGAGATTACAGAAAATATCGTTTCCTAAATTAACCCATCCGGGGATCGAACCCGGGACCTTAGAGATAACGACACTTTGGAGACGCTGGTGTAGACAAGCCACTAGACCACGCACGAATTTTGCACTCCATGACCTCCATGTGCCTTAAAAATTATTAAAAATAAAAGATCATTTCGTTTTAATTGAAAGATTTATATTTTCAGCAAGCTAATCAACTATTCCCAGAATTTCGTACAAGTAAGGTAATTCTTATCAATTCATTTGGGCCTTACCCAGGGTTGCTACTTGCCAACCGTCCGGTTTTCGACCGGACTGTTGGGGTTATACAACATGTTAGAAAAATAACCCTAATGCCGAATATGGTAGATAGGGACCATCAAACTGAACAACTTTTAGGTACTATGGGTCCAACTTTGAAATCGCCAAAATAAAAACAGCTGTTTCATACAAAAAATAATTACGAAAATATTAAAATGTATGAAACAGCTGATTTTTTTTCGCGATTTCAGAGTTGGTCCCATAGTAAAAGTTATTCAGTTTGATGGTCCCTATTTACCATATTCGGCATAAGGAATATTTTTGTAACATGTTGTAGAATGGATTGATGGGGTCAGAAGTGCGATTGTGTAAAGGAATCGTATTCATTTGACTGTTAAAAATGTACGATTTCATTTGTCAAACGTCTAATTTTAATGAGAATTATTCCGTTTGACAAATGAAATCGTACGTTTTGAACTGTCAATTGTATACGATTGCTTCACACCATCGCCTACCACTTAACTACAAACCGGATGCCATAATTGTCAGAAAAATATTTTTCCAACACTTCATATTTTTTCCTAGCTGTTTAGTTACTTAATACATTATGTATTTTGCTTAATAATCCTTTAAGTAACGTGTTTTTTTTTCTATTCGATTTCAGTACAGTGACCAGAATAAAAAGGTATAAGTATAGTGGGTAATTTTTTTTGGCGCTGTCGCTCCCAAATAAAAATATTTCAAGTCGAAGATTGTGATTATCCCAATTAGGAAAATAAACATTCTACTGTGGCGGCTAGAAAAGTTGGCAACCCTGGCCTTATCCGTAGTAATTCTTATAACCTATAACCCTATTATCACACAGGTCGAGCGATAGCCTCGACAATTTTGTTTTGATATTGTTAACAGTTAGTCAGTCCTTGTTACCGAAGACAATAGTCGAAATGGCCCGCTTCAGAATATTAGTTGTGCTTCTTGGTGTCATCCTCCCTTTAGTTCTCAGCCAGTGTAACAGACAAAACGCCGTGCGCCAATTCAGAAGATCCGTTTACGAATTCTCAGTAGAAATACTGGCTAGAATCGCACAAGATACTGAAGCGCACTTCGTGTCTTCAACTATTTCTCCCTGGACTTTACTAACTGCGATATCCTTAGGAGCGAGAGACAACACCCTCGCTGAATTAAGAAAAGTATTGAAACTCAAATCGCATCAATGTTTCAACGACAAATACCTGGCACTCGTCAAAGAAGTCACAACGTCGGATCCACAGGCAACTCTCGAAAGAACATCATCATTATTTGTAGATAGCACTATGGAAGTCAAAGAAGAATTTAGGCGGAAACTAATGAGTACAGGAGTGTGTTCTGTAGACCCTATAGATTTCAATGACTTCACTGCCGCTGCAGCGGTGATCAATGATAACGTGAAGCGAGCCACTCATGGCATTATCGAGGAAATTGTCTCACCAAGTGACTTAGGAGGTGTATACTGTCTTCTGACCGACGCATTATACTTCAAAGGCAAGTGGAAAACTCCCTTCAACATCGAAGAGACAGAGATTAGCACGTTCTATGACTCACGCAACAATCAGATCGGTGATGTCAACCTTATGTTCGTCGATGGCCGATTTAATATGACATCCATCGATCTGATTAAAGCCACCGTCCTCGAACTTCCATATGGTGATAGCGGCAGATTCTCCATGCTTTTATTCCTGCCTAACGAAGGCGTGTCCATCTATGACGTATTAGGCGCATTGATCAAAATCAATTTAAACTCAGTTTTTAGATTGTTCGCGAACGAAGGACCCAAACCAGTTTTGGTACAAATCCCAAGATTCAAGATTTCCTCTGATCTCGACAACCTGAAGGAGTTGCTTGGTGATATGGGTCTCCATGACACTTTTGACAGTGGAAGAGCTTCTTTCCCTGATATCGCTAGCTATCAAATCTATGTGTCGAGTTTCATTCAAAAGGCAGATATAGAAGTGACAGAAGAAGGCACTGTTGCCGCCTTCGCTACTGAAGTAGGCTTCGGTGAAAGAAGTTTGATGCTGTCTGAAAACTTTGTTGCTAATAAACCATTCCTCTTTATGGTAGTGGACAGACAGACGGAAGTGCCCATAATCAGCGGAGTTTATTCCAAACCCACTATTTATTAAATCTGTTGGCATGTTAATAAAGAGACATTTCTGATTTGTGACTTAATAAAAATATTTAAGTATTTTACGTTCTTAAAGTTTAAAATAACATTTTCAGACTTCTTTGTGTTGCGATTCTTTACAAAGTGTATTGGTCTCTCTCTAAAAAGTTTTTTATAGGTATGTGGTATACCTTCAAACTACATCAAATTAAATGTATTTTTTTCTAAAATCTATTTTTATTAATTCTTTATTTTGATATTTTCCCCGTTTTAGGGAAAAAATAATTATTGGGGAATAACTAAAATTATTTTTGGGAACAAAAAAATCGCGTTTGGGGAAAATTTTGTTGTGTTGGAGTTTTATTTTGAGGGTGGTGGTCGTGTAAATTGTGTATACAGGGTTATTTGTAAAACACCAGCAACCTCGCAGGAGTAGATCACTAACACCATAAACAACAACATATATATTGTTCTACGACTTTTCCGAAAACAGCCAAAAAAAACCGCCTTTCCATAGAAATGTCCGAACAGCTGAACGAGTTTTATATTAAAAGTCGATTTTCTGCCTTCTGTTTTTCGGAAAAGTTAACAGCGAACTTATTCTTAACAGCGAATGCCTCGAAACTAAATTACTTGACAAAGCTTCATGTTTAACTAGATATAACACTCGTGAATCTAGTGTAATACCACGTACTTAATACCTAGAAACTTTATACTTTCCGTAAACTCTAGGTACTTTAACGTCATTCAGATTAATATTTAATTCGACGTGCTCAACGATTTAACATCAACATTCGGCAAACAAAAATGTTGTAGACTAGCAATAAATTTTGCAGAAGTTGACTTTCGCAAACTGTTACCACTGTCTAAAAACAGGCACGGTTGTGAAACAGGTGCTATGCTAAAATATCAAAGTGTTGCAGCTTGCAGAAATTGCAGGAAGATCTTGGTAGTCTAAACCTCACTTTAGAGAACGCGGAACGCAGAACGCAGAACTCGTACGGCTGAACTTTTTGTCTGCGCGGGGCTTCGATCGAGGGTTTAAGTGGGTTTAAATGTGATCGAAGGCGGGACCTTAAGACGCCCGGCGCCCCGGCGAACAATGAGCTTCCTATACAAATGTAATACCAAAATGTTTTGCAATTTGAGCATACTTAACTAATCTTGTGATGTTTTTCGAATTAAGACAGTATATATATATCGGTAGGTAGGTACTAACCCAATTCAAAATAAATGACAATTATTTTTTTTATACAAAACTACTATAAATCGCATCATTTTTAATTTGGTTTAGGATTTTGGATTTTTTATTTGATAGAAATCTAGACAAATATTGTCTTAATCTTATTATACTTAGGTAAGTACATACTTACATAAATTAGGAAAAATCAAACCTGTGTGATTTACAGTAATATAATTATTAAAATTCACACTCCATTTTAAACTGACATGCGCTTGAGCACGAAATGAAAACAGTTGGCTGACTGTCACAGTTGGAATGGAGCTGTCAGCTCGCTGTCACTGTCTGTCATGTCATGTGTCATGCACGTCAATGTCAAGTCAAAACGAGTACAATGTATAATATAAATACAGCGTTGCCAGAATGTTACAAAAGTAACATTTTACGTTACTTTTGACCCTCTCATGTTACCTCCATGTTACACGACTCCATATGTTACTTTGTGTTACTTTTTAGATTTTGTGAAACAAAAAAATATCGTGAAACGGACGCATCCAAGAATTTTTTTGTTCGTCATCTTGACACACTTGATTTTGTGAACTACTGAATGCCACATATTCACTCACTCGCATATATTTCTCAATTTTTCTCCCCGCTTACATCAAGTGAGTCGAGTGGTGACTAGCAGCGAATGATTACAATCGATTTTAAAATTTTAAATGTATAAACAAAATCATTAGGTACCGGTTGATTGTAATGATTTTTTGACCAAACCGTCATCACCGCAAGGCCCGGAGCGCGCGGCGCGCTGCGCACGCCGCGACTAGGCTTTTACACGAATGGGTACAAAAATATAGCCATTTTTCAAACACAACCCACCTATGTAGAATTGTAATCTATAAAACTAACTAAAAGTTTTTTTTAAAACTGATACTAATTAGTTTACTAGTAGATAGGGGCCCACATTAGGCATTTTTTAGCATCGCCAGTCGATAATTCAATAAACAATTTTTTCGATGTTTAAAAAATGGGACAGGAAACTTATTTTAATTTTTGTGTAATAAAATGCCATATTAAAGTATTGTGTCGTTTTCCTCGAAAAAAAGATAGGGTATGTTACTTTTCTCGTAAAAATGTTACTTTTTGAGCTATCTCATGTTATATTTGACTATCTGCCACTGGCAACGCTGTATAAATATTTTAATTTAAGTAATTTGTTTGTACTGCATGTACTCAACTGAAGTACAGACCTACTGTAAATATTAATGTACTTATCTTTTTTAAGTAACTTTAATTATTATAATCAAAGTGTAGGAAGTGTAGTGTAAATTCAATTATTATAGGTAGGTGTCTTAAAACTCCTTGATGACATCACATAATATCTAATCTAGCGCTTATAAGTAATAATTTATCCTAAGATAATAATCTCGTCCTAAAAAACTCAATTTAATTTACGTAGAAACAACATTTTGAGATAATTATACTTACTCTTTGATTTTTAGTTTGAACCGTGGTTTGGTGGCTGGCTTGAGTTCAAAGCCAAACCTGACAATAGTTTGTGGACAGTTTCGCTTTTGGATTTTGGACTAAGGTATTTATTATACCTTACCTAGGTAAGGTAGGTACAGTCGAGTTCATTAGTATGTTGGCGCTTTTGACAGGATGTTGACTTTTGCTATAAGTCTGTTTATTCTTACTTGTCCTATTCGGTAAACAATCTTCACACAACTCTATAATGAAATATTCATTTCTAAAATACAACAAATAGTTTTCACACACACATTACAAAAGAAGTTGATAAGTAATTATTAATAATGTCAATTTAATATAATACGACAACATATTTTTAAATAACGATTAAAGTTTAAAAAACGTATGAAAACTGTTTACGAAATAAGACAAGTAAAGATAAACAGACTTATACAAAGGCATAAAGGTTGATGAACTGTCAAATATGCATACATACTATTAAACTCAACTGTACTTACAGCAAGTACAGTAGTACTAGACAATAATTATTGCTATCATTAAAAGTTAAATTTTCATCTGCTTAAGTAGGTAAGTATACCTACTTACTTACTCAGCAAACAAATATCATCATCATCCCTTATTTATCAGCTTTTAAATCTCATCAACGTTAACAGAGATTAAAATAAAATTTAAATTTGATATGTAAGTACTTACCTACCTAAGTATTGATAACTTATCAAAATATTTATTTTAAGTAGCTACTTAGTGTTTAATTTTAATACTATCATTTGTTTGTTGAATCCTAACAACTTGCTGACATTTTATTAAAATATTAACAGCGTTATTATTTTCAGGACACACATGACAATGGATAAATTGTCTCCGGAGCAGATACAGTTCTATAATGACAAAGGATACATTGTTATCAGCCAGTTAATTGATTTTGCATCTTTGTACACCTACAAGTATGTATAAGAACCTACTTACATTATTTTGGTTGAATAATATAAGCTATATGATGTAAGTAAGTACTACAGTTTACAGTTATAAAGTATTTATACTGTGCTTCATCCCACTCTCGCCCAATGTTAACTGTCGATAATACCGAAGCCCTATAGAAATAAGCTAAAATTGGAAGTGCATTTCACCTGGTTTCCTGAAACCACTACGGAATTGTTACTGCCAAAATCTATACAAGGTTTGCACCGGTTTCCATGTAGTCGCCATCTGAGTTCTCAGGTGTGGTTACTTGTTTCCAGGAAGAGATTCATCCAAATATGTAACGGTGTGATTCCTAGGGGTCACATCACAATAGCGAAGGAACATAAACTTAAAGATGACACAAAGAAACCGGAAGAATACATCAATAAGGTGATTTTTTTAAATTGATGAGTCCGGGCTAATGTTATCATATTTTTCTTAAGTAATGCATTTTATACCAAGTCTATTTATTTCATAATTGAGTTAATGATATCTATTGGTACATACAGGTTGGTTTACCACGACAGGGTAATCAGATTCAATTAATTTTATATTTAAATACAAAGACTTTAAGGTCCAAAATTGCAGATTTTTGACAGTTTTGTATAACGTGAAGTGCTGCTGACTGTATCTTAATTCAATTTAGATTATTTTTAAAGATAGAGATTAGATGGGACCATCTAAAATAAATATCAAAGGGAGTGAATTAGGGAATAAAGTCCAATCCACGCGGACGAAGTCACGGGAGTTTTATGATTGACTAGCCGCCGCCCGCGACTTATTCCGTCGGACCCTAGCGATCATTAAAAGTATCCTAGGTTTTTATCCAGGTTATAAACTATCTGTGTGCCAAATTTCATCCTATTCCATCTGTGTAGGCGTGAAGAGGTAAAAAACACACACAAATTTTCGCATTTATAATATTGCTAGTAGGATTTTGTACTCAGTTCCTGTATTATGAGTTTGCACGGTTACGTTTACTATACCCTATAGCGACTGTAGTAAGCAATTTTGTATGCAGTTTGGCACAGCGCCTCTGGCGGTAACTACACTAAACTAAAAGTTGTCATACAAATATCAGCTACAGTCTTAAAGCATTAAGGCCCCTATATACCTCAAGTGGCGCCCTCATTTCAATTAAATTTATTGCTCGCTAAGTACATAATATATCGAAAATTCACATGTACAGATTGAAGCTAAGGCTCTATAGTTTATTTACAAACAATAACCTCAGTAAAATTTTGTTCGTTGTAGTAGTAGTTCGCCAAAGTGCTAAAAGTGGCCACTTTCTGGCCACAATAAATTTAATTAAATGAGGGCGCCGCTTGAGGTATATAGGAGCCTTAAGACTACAGTCGATATCGAGTTAATATCGTAAACTTATAATACGCCTACAGATCCAAGACTTCTTGTTCGATGACGTGCTCTCGGAGTACGCAGAGGACCCCCGCCTGCTGCAAGTTGTGACGCAATTCATCGGTGATGACGTCACTGCTATGCACAGCATGCTTATTAACAAACCGCCTGGGACGGACGAACATCCTCCACATCAGGTAAGAAAGGAAGAAAATGTCCATCCGAAGAAAATCCGGTCTTTTGTGCTTAAGTTGTATACTTATTAATTTTTTAATCTGTAATTCATAATCTGCTGTACTTTTTCACTTATTAGTCTGTGGTATCTGTCAAACAAATGACTGATCAATGCCAAATCGGAAGTCAAATTAACATTTTTTTCTGAATTTCGAAAAAGGAAAAGAATTATGGTTTATGCAGGCACACTTTACATTTCATATTGACTTTTCTGCCCTTTAAATATTGAATGTGGACTTAGAGCATTAAGAACAATGTGGATAAGTAACGTTTTTCAATGACCCGTTGTTTCTGTAGTGTTTCCATATCAAAAAATAATCATAATTAAATAACTTTTTTCTACATGCGCTAAAAATAAGACGAAACTTAATCAATCGTATATTTATTTTTTTATTTATTTATCATTTATTACAGATAACTTGGTCTATTATTTATACAAAGTATACAAGTTAAGTATTTTTTCTATGGCGATTGCCGCTTCTCCTTTAAACTTAAAATCAATGTTTGAAATTAGATTTGGATAATGCACTTAAAGAGTCCAGCGAATATGCCTAAATATTCCTTATTCCAACAAGATACAAGGTATTTTTGTATTATTTATTATTCTAAGTAAGCCCAATTTCTTAAAAAAGGAATCAGTCAAGATCTTGTGAATGACGTCTAACGTTTATTAAACAACAACAGAGGCCATTGATCGACAATCCCTCTCTTTATATTTCCTTATCTTTAACGAGACGGTTTGCCTGCGTTCATTGGTCTGGTGTGTACCCACACTAAAATATATTATAATGTAATAATGTTACGTACATTACGTAAAGCGTGATAGTTTTTTTTTATACAACGTGTTACAAAAATACCTCTAATGCCGAATATGGTATATAGGGACCATCGAACTGATAAAAAAACAGCTGTTTCATACATTTTGATATTTTCGATTTTATTTTTTGTATGGAACAGCTGATTTTTTTTCGCTATTTCAGAGTTGGTCCCATAGTAAAAGTTGATCAGTGTGATGGTCCCTATATACCATATTCGGCATTAGGGGTATTTTTGTAACACGTTGTATTAAGCCTTAGTGTTACCCCAGCATTACTCAGAGGAACAAGCGAAAAACCTAGAAAAAACCTACCAAGTTATTTTTTTTTTGCTTTATATTTTAAGGATCTCTACTACTTCCCTTTCCGTCCAGCCGATCAAATAATAGCCGCTTGGACCGCCATAGACGATGTCACATTCGAAAACGGCTGTCTGTACGTGGTACCAGGGTCGCATAAACAGAAGAAGTTGTATGCGCATGATTATACATCGGTAAGTAGTTACACAACTTATGCTAGCAAAAATGGGAATTACTTCCCCTTTCTACTCCCCCGTTAAGCCGCGGCGGGCGGCGCGGCAAGCGAATACGGTAATCACTGAACGGTCGTTGGCTTTGTACAGTTTTCAAGGTGTCGCCTTTCTTAGGTTCGATCCCCGGTTGGGTCAATTTAAAAAAAATAACTTGTCTATATTGGCTCAGGTCTGGGTGTTTGTGATACCACCGTTGTCTCTGATTTCCATAACACAAGTGCTTTAGCTACTTACTTTGGAATCGGAGCAATGTATGTGATGTTGTCAAATTTAAAAAAAACTATTTATTTCGGACAACATAAATCTATGTAAAAGACTTAAACTATGTTTACATAGAGGGTAACACTTCCAGGCCCCTATTTCATAGACGTGACAATTATAGCGACAATGACAATTTGGTGTCCATGGCGTCAGCCAATTTGAAACTAGAAAATATACTGATCAAACTACTCACAGACACAGCAACGTACCTACATCAATTTGTCATTATAATTTACAATTGTCACGTCTGTGAAAAAGGGAACTGGGGCCCTACCGGCTAACTTTTCGAACTTAGGCGGGTCTGCCGAGCTTCAACTTAAAACAGATAAATCGAAGTAAGGATTTTCATATTGTACTATTCGCCGAAGTTATTTAGAAGATATCGATGTTCGTGTGACATCATGAATTGAGGCTCGCCATTTTGGCCGGATTGGGTCTCGATTTATCTGTTTTTATTTTAAGTCCGGCAGACCCGTCAAAGTTCGATGCGTTAGCCGGTACGGCCCCTGGAATCTAATTCGCATGATATTAAAACAGCTTTGTGAATGCGATAAATAAACACATTTTTTTAAGGTTCAACATAAGATGTACCACGGTATAATAGACTCGACAGTGGCGCCGGAAAGAGACAGAGTTCATTTAGAAATGAGTCCTGGAGATACTGTCTTCTTCCATCCTTATCTGATCCATGGATCAAGACCTAACGTCTCCAAGGTAAGATCATGATGCATACAACGTGTCACAAAAATACCCCTAATGCCGAATATGGTAGATAGGGACCAAAAAAAATCAGCTGTTTCATACATTTTGATATTTCCGATTTTAATTTTTGTATGAAACAGCTGTATTTTTTCGCAATTTCAGTGTTGGCCCCATAGTAAAAGTTTTTCAGTTTGATGGTCCCTATATACCATATTCGGCATTAAGGGTACTTTTGTAACACCTTGTATGTTATAGCAACTTTAACAGTCTACACGTAAATACAGTAAGGCTGTTTACTTTCTTCACCTGAAGGTAAAGATAAAAAATAAATAAGTATACAAGGTGTTACAAAAGTACCCCTAATGCCCCTATCTATCATATTCGGCATTAGGGGTACTTTTGTAACACGTTGTATATGTTACTGTAAAACTCTGAAATCTGGTAAATTCTAAGATTTGCCACTAAAACCTAAAATTTACCAACTCTTAACGGTAAAAGTCCGAACTGTCCTGTAATCATAGGTTTTACCTCAAAACATGGTAAATGTTGAAAAAGTTTTAATTTCAAGATGTTTTAAAATTATATCTAACATTAATAAATAAATATATTTCTATTGTTCATTGCAGAACTACCGTAAGTCCATTTCATGCCACTTTGCTAACAGCAATGTTTCGTATATTAACGTAGCGGGCACCGTGCAGGAAGTGATCGCTAAGGAAGTTGAGGCAGAGGCTGAGAGAAGGGGATATGCGATCTCTTTTGAGGTAAACTAAAAATGTGCAAAATTAGAAAAATATATAAATAAATTAAAAACATCTGGGAAGTACTTCCCTTTCTAATTAATTAATAACGAAATTGCTGCTCCCAAATTAATATTCGACGACTCCGTGGTCGTGTGGTTTGTACATCGGTTTTCCAGATGTCGCAATCTCTCAGGTCCCGGGTTCGATCCCCGGCTGGGTCAATTTAGAAAACGGAACTTTTCCATATTGGCTCAGGTCTAGGTATTTGTAGTTCCACTGTTGTCTCCGATTTCCATAACACAAAGCTACTTACTTTGGAATCAGAGCAATGTTTATGATGTCTAGTATTAAAAAAGGTGGCATATAAATATTCGGGGCAAAAAAGCAAAAGAAGTCGTACTTTAGTGATGAAATATAAAATATAAAAAAAATTTATAAAAAAATATTGTGATTTATTAAATTGTGTAAAATTATCCGTTTGTAATGCTGTTACTATTAAGCACTAATTAATTTACTTACTATAATTATTGTATAATGACAGCATTTAATAAAAAAATAAATTGTTTGTTTCAGGATGTTTGGAAATACAGAAGTAAACCAGTTAAAGGCATTAAGAGCCACTTATAAAGACAATCGAGCATCGATTGTATTCCTAGAAAGTTGAGGATCGATTTTTTTGAAGACACTCAAGTATCGATTGTGTTGTGATTCAAGGTACACACGACAACACGACAGGTTAAACTCCGAAAACAGCTTTTATTCAGTGTTGCCAACTTAGCAACTTTATAGCTAGATCTAGCTTTTATTTTGTGACATTTTATTGTAATCTATCTACCTACTGTAACATTTAACTAGTCTAGCAACTTTTTGGGGCAAAAAATGCCAATCTAGCAACATTTTGAGAAATGTCTAGCAACTGGGTAAAGCTAGCAGTTGGCAACACTGCTTTTATTACGTGAGGCATAAAGGCGGTCTCAAGGTCGACATGTATAGTCTGAGGTGCCGTCGTCTGTACATACCTAATCAAAAACCCTTGCACTTGCGTACATTCCAAAAAGTTTTTAGTTAGAAGTTATTCATTAAATTACTAGTGTAGTGTTACTGCACATACCTATACAACGTGTTGCAATGCAAAAATACCCCTAATGCCGAATATGGTGTATAGGGACCATCAAACTGAACAACTTTTACTATGGGGCCAACTCTGTAATCGCGAAAAAAAAATCAAAATATATTTTGATATTTTCGATTTTAATTTTGTAGGATTCATATTCGGCATTAGGGGTATTTTTGTAACACCTTGTATATGTCGTGGGCCAATAGTTGAACTGGGCCGATCGAGATCTGCCCGGGCAGTTCACGATACGCCGGCATTTCTTGATTTGCCTTTTCAAAACCCACCATATCGTTCAAAGCATAAGGTTTGACGATTTGCCCGGCCATGCTTGGGCAAATCGATTCTGTAGGGTGACCAAAGTAACTGACGCTCGTAATTCACTCGGGAAGCACTTATTTACCCGACTGCAAATAAAGGGTTATGTTTTTCGCGCGTATCTTGTATGTTTGTATGTATGTGTGTTTGTATGTAATATTCTTTATTACCTCATATACCTCATATATCTTTCAAACGGCTGAATGGATTTGTGTAATTTAGATATTGTTATATTTGTCTTGGCAGCCCAAGTGTTCTTAGGTAAGTGGCGTTAAAAAAACCCAACATGGCGGCTGTGAGGTGCTATTATTTGAAGTGTAAAAAGAAATATTTTTTATTACTGTAATATGGGTAACTAATTAAAGGGCATAGAATTTAATGATAAGTCAAATCATTCATAATGTCACTTTATACATGCCTCCGACTGCATGTTATTATGTTGCCTTTAATATTTGATCTTGTTTCTATCTTTTCAGTTGTTTATCGCTCAAACAATATTTTCTAGCCTGTCGTTTAGTTAAATGGAGTTTTATTGATAAAAGTGGCCACTTATTGCAAAAAATCTCCATTTAACTAAACGACAGGCTAGAAAATATTGTAAAAGCGATAAAAAGAACCGCAAAGCTTCTACGGAGTGCACTACAGAGAGATAATTCACAATTTCGTCTTTATTTAAGCACTATGATTTTTTTCCAATGGCGGCGCTAGTGAGCAGACTACGCGCTCTTAAGGTGATAAGTCTTATTGTGATATATTTTGATAGATTTTTTTACCAAATATACATATACAAGGTGTTACAAAAGTACCCCTAATGCCGAATATGGTAGATAGGGACCATCAAACTGAACAACTTTTACTATGGGACCAACTCTGAAATCGCGAAAAAAAAATCAGCTGTTTCATACATTTTGATATTTTCGATTTTAATTTTTGTATGAAACAGCTGATTTTTTTTTCGCAATTTCAGAGTTGGTCCCATAGTAAAAGTTGTTCAGTTTGATGGTCCCTATCTACCATATTCGGCATTAGGGGTACTTTTGTAACACCTTGTATATGTCGTGGGCCAATAGTTGAACTGGGCCGATCGAGATCTGCCCGGGCAGTTCACGATACGCCGGCATTTCTTGATTTGCCTTTTCAAAACCCACCATATCGTTCAAAGCATAAGGTTTGACGATTTGCCCGGCCATGCTTGGGCAAATCGATTCTGTAGGGTGACCAAAGTAACTGACGCTCGTAATTCACTCGGGAAGCACTTATTTACCCGACTGCAAATAAAGGGTTATGTTTTTCGCGCGTATCTTGTATGTTTGTATGTATGTGTGTTTGTATGTAATATTCTTTATTACCTCATATACCTCATATATCTTTCAAACGGCTGAATGGATTTGTGTAATTTAGATATTGTTATATTTGTCTTGGCAGCCCAAGTGTTCTTAGGTAAGTGGCGTTAAAAAAACCCAACATGGCGGCTGTGAGGTGCTATTATTTGAAGTGTAAAAAGAAATATTTTTTATTACTGTAATATGGGTAACTAATTAAAGGGCATAGAATTTAATGATAAGTCAAATCATTCATAATGTCACTTTATACATGCCTCCGACTGCATGTTATTATGTTGCCTTTAATATTTGATCTTGTTTCTATCTTTTCAGTTGTTTATCGCTCAAACAATATTTTCTAGCCTGTCGTTTAGTTAAATGGAGTTTTATTGATAAAAGTGGCCACTTATTGCAAAAAATCTCCATTTAACTAAACGACAGGCTAGAAAATATTGTAAAAGCGATAAAAAGAACCGCAAAGCTTCTACGGAGTGCACTACAGAGAGATAATTCACAATTTCGTCTTTATTTAAGCACTATGATTTTTTTCCAATGGCGGCGCTAGTGAGCAGACTACGCGCTCTTAAGGTGATAAGTCTTATTGTGATATATTTTGATAGATTTTTTTACCAAATATACATATACAAGGTGTTACAAAAGTACCCCTAATGCCGAATATGGTAGATAGGGACCATCAAACTGAACAACTTTTACTATGGGACCAACTCTGAAATCGCGAAAAAAAAATCAGCTGTTTCATACATTTTGATATTTTCGATTTTAATTTTTGTATGAAACAGCTGATTTTTTTTTCGCAATTTCAGAGTTGGTCCCATAGTAAAAGTTGTTCAGTTTGATGGTCCCTATCTACCATATTCGGCATTAGGGGTACTTTTGTAACACCTTGTATACTTATAGGGAATTAGGGATATATTATGGGTAGGTATTATATTTTATAAGTTACTAATTAATTGTTATCTCTATAATTATTTTGATATGACTGTTATTGTTATTAACGAAATAAATATTGTTAAAACATAAAAAAAAATGTTTTCGAGAAATACCGAATAATTTTTGATGCCAATTAATTTTATTAATTGACTGACTGCCGTACTCAGAAACGTAAATTTTTAATGCTTCATTAAAAGTCGGTGCTATCTCTTTCTTTTCCATAGTGATAGTATTAGACGACACTATACTCAAAGAAACATTAAACTTAAGTGACGCCTCTCAACACGGCAGTGAGATATATTACGACGACCTCCGTGGTCGAGTGGTTTTGTACACCGGGTTTCAAAGTGTCGCCATCTCTGGGTTCGATCCCCGTTTGGGTCAATTTAGAAAACGAACGTTTCTATTTTGGCTCAGGTCTGGGTGTTTGTGATACCACCGTTGTCTCCGATTTCCATAACACAAGTGCTTTAGCTTCTTACTTTGGAATCGGAGCAATGTATATGATGTTGTCAAATTATTATTATTATTATATCTTTGACATATTTTTTAATATTGAAGGAATTTTAAAAATGAAACTAATAGCTATTTTGCCAATATCACCATTTAATACAATCCTTTATTTAAAAAAAAGTACAAATATTTAGTAATAGTAATTTATGATACAAGGTTGGTAAGGAGGTTTTTAAAACGAGTTGCAGGCGAGAGTTTATAATTGTCACGAGTTTTAAAAACCATAACAACCGTGTGCCATACTACGTTTTTCAATATATTTGCGAGAAAACATTATAGGTACCTTCTGAAAAAAAAAACCGTAAACAAAAACGCACGGTGGTGGCCTGCGGTAAAATTAACTTTCCGCACGCTGTTCTAAACCGTAAACAACGCACGGCGTGCGGTAAAATCAACTTACCGCACGCTGTACTGTCATCGAAAACACATTTTCGAGCAACTGTATTGAAAAAATACAGTTGCTCGAAAATGTGTTTAAATATAATACTTTAGAATATTATCACAAGAAGTAATAGTAATAAAAATACTTATCCTTTTTATACCATATTTTGTTAGGTACCGGTTGTATTGTCAAAGGAGTTATGTAATAATTATTATTTATTCTTAACTTAAATATTATTATACCTGATCAATGAAAACTTCCTGTAATAAACTTTGTTCCTGCTGGCGTCAACGCCAACAATAATACCGTTTGCATTGAGTGTGTGTACAATGCGATTAATTTAACTTTGTACACACGACAGCACGTCAGGTTATACAGTTAAACTGCGGAAACAGCTTTTATTACGTAGGGCACAAAGGCGGTCTTAAGGTCAACATGTATAGTCTGAGGTGCCGTCGTGTGTACATACGACAGCACGTCAGGTTATGCAGTTGAACTGCGAAAACAGTTTTTATTACGGCATAAAGGCGGTCTCAAGGTCAACATGTATAGTCTGACGTGCCGCTGACTGTATTCAGCAGCACACATCAAGTTACAAAACTGACAATAATCTCCAATTAATTTCGAACTTTATCGTGATCGTTTTTAAGTTTCAAATTTATTGAGGAAAAATTACATGCTGTGGTAGCGCCAGCGTGCCGTTGACTAGGATCGGGATGTCAAATTCAATAAATTTTATACTTCAATACGACGAAATTAAGGTTCAAAATAAATTGCAGATTTTTTTACAGTCTTGTTTACTGCTGAGTGTACATTTGACAAATTGTGTTAAAGGTTACTTTTTAGACCGTGCACATGCTTGCATTTCTGTTTCCAAAACTCTTCCAACGTCTGTAATAAAAAAAGATTACTTTTTAAATTTTGAGATTTAAGCATTCACAATGCTATTTTATATAATACCAAATAATATACTAGAAAAATGCGACTCGCACCAGATCATGTTCTCGGGAATCGAACCCGCGACCTTTGGATATCCGGTCCAATGCTCTAACCGCTGAGCTACCGAGTCACTAGTGGGAACGTCGAATTTCTCCTAGTATATCAACTCTTACGCTGCAAGCCAGCGCCATCTCACCATTGTACAAGGAATTACCTCGACATCAACTGAATATCTTTCCAGATATTTTTAAACAATTGATTTAGATGAGAAAGCTATGTAATTTTTAAATTTTGAGATTTAAGCATTCACAATGCTATTTTATATAATACCAAATAATATACTAGAAAAATACGACTCGCACCAGATCTATATAAAAGTATTATATAAAAGATTACTTTTTTCAGATATCGTAAATCCATACATCTTTGCGACACGCGTATTACTTACTTATGTGCTTCTGTGGTTGAAGATGTTGCGAAACTCTCACTCCATTCATATAAGTATTTGAGAAACGATTCGTTGTGCTTACAAATGCTAGTGTTTTGATATTAAGTCCATAGTAAATGTGTAAAAATTCTACTACACGTAGACGGGTGACGATAAGGCCGAAAGTGTATTGCACACTACACCCGGAATCCTCTGAGGTGAGGAACTGGCTATCTATTTGACGACCTCCGTGTTCGAGTGATTTGTACGCCAGTTTTCAAGGTGTCGCCATCTCTGAGGTCCCGAGTTCGATTCTCGGCTGGGTCAATTTAGAAATCCGAGAATCGAACTTTTCTATATTGGCTCAAGTCTAGGTGTTTGTCGTTCCACCGTTGTCTCTGATTTACATAACACAAGTGCTTTAGCTACTAACCATAGGATCAGAGCAATGTTTGTGATGTGTAATATTTATTTATTTATCTTACCTCTAACCGTCGGAACACAATAGGTAATATTTTAAATTGTTGTTATAGCTAGCCAGGCGGCCTTGCTACCAACCAATCAAACGTGGCGAATCAGTGGCGTAGCATAGGTCACTAGCACCCGGTGCGGATTCCAAATTTGCCGCCCTCTTATTTTTGTGATCCATTATAAAAAATTTGGGCATGGTAAAAAGAGTACTTTTATTAGTTTTATTGAATGATTTATTGAATTGAAAAGTGAAATTAACATTTTTTGACATAGGTAGAATATCACAGAAAAATTACAGAGAAAACGTAATAGAATAATGGAGAAATCGCCTACTTCACGAACGCTCTGAACGAACGAAAATGGCGAAAAAAACACTGAAAGAAATTAACTTTTTTTTAAATTTTTTATATTTTTTTCTAACTGCCACCTCCGCAGTGCCGCCCCCGGCAAAGTGCCGCCCGGTGCGGACCGCACCCTCCGCCTCCCCCATGCTACGCCACTGTGGCGAATCAATTTTTTTCTAGTATTATTTATAAAAATACTCACAATATGTTGAACATTTCCATCTATGGCTTTATATGCGTTATTTATCTCTTGCTCGAAAGGGTCCTGCACAGTTCCTTTCACATCAATGTATTTGCAATCGTTGCTGGCATATATGTTTGTGATGGCTTTACGATAAGTCTGTAATATGAAAATATACAGGGTGTTTGTTAATATCCTTATATGAAGCCGAATATAGTAGATCGGGTACGTGTAGAGATGGGCAAAGGAACCTATTTTTACCCGACTGCTGGGTTTAAACCCAATAAAAACCCACATTGTATGTTAAAGAAACTTTTTACAGATTTTTTATTTCTATTTATATAATACTAAATAATATACTATACTAGAAAAAATACGACTCGCACCAGATCATGTTCTCGGACGGGAATCGAACCCGCGACCTTTGGATATCCGGTCCAATGCTCTGACCGCTGAGCTACCGAGTCACTGTTATATGTCAAATGTGACGTTGCTATAGAAACAATTTCTTGTTAAGACAATAGGTACAGAAAAATATTCAAAGGATAAAACATCTCTTATTTAATTTAGTTCAAGAAAATGGTAAATGGGCGTTAACTGGGTTCAAACCCAGCAGTCAGGTAAAAATCGGGTCCTTTGCCCATCTCTAGGTACAAGCATAAAACCCCGGAAAATAATATCCTGAAAACTACCACATTTTTGGAAAAACTTGTTTCTTTTTATGAAAAACGGCATAGTGGCAACCCTAGCCTGAAATTGCATTCCGATTTCGTCCTGTAACTATTATTTTTATTTCCTTACATTTGAATGGTTTGGCCACGAGCCATGCACCATCAATGCATGAATGAACACCGTGTCTCCAGGCTCGAGAGGCGCCACGCTGTACCGCTTGCTCTCTGCGGCCACTTCGTCCACATCCGGTATCATGAAGAAAAGACGGTTCACGAAACTCTGTAAAAAATACTATGGACTAAAAAAACCGTTTCAAAATCGGGCTAGCCGTTCCCGAGATCAGTGACGACAGACACCTCTTACCCCAAACGCATACACCGGGTGTCCCAGATCAGATATAAAGAGATTTAATCAAATTAAATTATTTTTTTTGTACAAATTAAAAATAAAAATGAGAGCTGTGTAGTTTGATATATACAAATTATCGTTAAATATACTAAAATCAAATTTGCTCCATCAATGACTTTATAGCAGATTTTTCTAGAATTAATACTGCTTTTCCGCTTTTCTTGGCGCTGCAGTCTACCTCTTTTAATTAATTTTACCGATCTATGTTTGTAAGATGTCAATGTTTTTGGTCTTTCTCAATGATATAAAAAAAATAATATCATTGGTTTTTCTGCATACTTTTTTCATTATTTTTTAGACAATGCCTACATCTTGGTGTGGGCTGCGGTTGAGTCGGGTTGAGGTCGGGTCGTGTTATCATTTGAACGCAGCCTAAGCCGTTAACACCAATCCGTATTGGGCCTGCGTGGTGCGTTATGACCTTTCCTCCTTATCCACCCATGAGGAAGGCCTGTAGTGTGCCCCATGGACTTTAAAAATGCCTTTATAGTGGTTAGTTAGATGATAAAAATAGTGTTTTCTGCTAACCGGTATATGAACTTGTCCGTGAAGTTTCCTCTGCTTGTGTGACCCTGGCATGACGAACAGACACCCATTGTCAGTGGACACCGGATCGACGGCCGTCCAGGTTGACAAAATCTTGTCGAAGGGCCTGAGAGGTATGTGGTACACATCCTGCAAAGGAAATCAGAACTCGACTATTCTCCTCTCCTGGGATCTAACTTCTGCCTTTCTATTGTCTAATTTCAAAATCTATCGCAATCGCTTTCAGGATGAAACACATTGATGCTTCTTTTTGGCACAAATAAAAACTTACCCAAGAAATGCAGCAATGTGTCAAATGAAAGCGATTGCGATAGATTTTTAACTTAGACAATACCCCACTGGATCCGCTTCCTTAAAGTGGTGGATCCAGGAGTGGGCCTTCGCCCCTTCGGCCTGCCTTCTGCCTTCCAAAAGCATCTTAACCGACTAAAAAAAGTGGAGGTTCTCCAGTCGACGATTTGTTTATTTACTTATGTTGCATAAGACTTTCACCAATTGATTTGCCGGTTTTAATTAAATTACGTAATGACAAAGGATTGAAAATGGAATAAGACTTACAGATTCACAGACCTCCCCTCAATTCAATCCCCCCTCCCAAACTGTTATTGGGAGGGGGGATTGAACTAGCCTTGGTCGAGTGGCTTTGTACACCGGTTTTCAAGAGGCTGACTCTGAGGTCCGGGTTCGATCCCCGGTTGGGTCAATTTAGAAACAAGTTTCCATAACACAAGTGCTTTAGCTACTTACTTTGGAATCGGAGCAATGTATGTGATGTTGTCAAATATTTATTTATTTATTCTATCCAACGTGGATTATGTATGTCCCATCCTCCTTGTCCACCCACAAATAAGGCCTGTGCCCCCGCAGAAAATGGCTAGTGCAACTAAATTAAACAGAGTGTTTGGTAATACCCTTATAAAGCTAAATATGGTAGATGGAGTATCATGCATGCAGCCCCAGAAAATTATTATAAGCCCTGACAACTATAGTGTATTATTTTTATGGAAAACTGCAGTGGCAACCTTAGACGCAAATATACTATTGTCACAGAATAGATATTAGTTGCTATTATTTTTAATAATCAATCCCATTAAAGGGTAAAAGCAAAACAACTTGGTTTAAGGGTTGCTACTATGCAATTAATCATAAAATAAGTCTCGTGACATTTTAACCTAAAAAATTACAGTATTTTCGGGATTACTTGAACTGGTTTAAAAAAATGGGACCATCTTAAAAGAAAACTCATTCTAACAAAAAAGAATTCACATTACAAGTGTCGTTAAATAACGTTATTTCATTACGATACTTTAAATAACGGTAAATTTTAACCGGTAAATACCGCATTGTAACAGTATTTATAACGTTAATTTTTCAGGGTAAATTCCGGTAAATAAGTAACAGAACTTTAAGCAAGTGAATTGTATTTAACGGAATAAATAACGATAGTTCTATAGATACGTCATTGCCGACGTTGCCGCTCCGCGTGGGTATTTCGTTTCGTTTCTATTCTAGCCAATCAGCCATGTGAAACAGCAACAACGCAAATTCTAATAGTACCGAGATGATAACTGTGTGGTAACTTTTGTGTGTAACGTTAACTCATAACGTTAAAAGGGCTGTAACGTTATTATTATTATCGTTAATAATAATAATAATAAATTTGACAACATCACATAAATTGCACCGATTCCAAAGTAAGTAGCTAAAGTACTTGTGTTATGGAAATCAGAGACAACGATGGTATCACAAACACCCAGACCTGAGCCAATATAGAAAAGTTAGTTTTCTAAATTGACCCAAACGGGGATCGAACCCGGGACCTCAGAGATAGCGACACCTTGAAAACCAGTGTGCAAAGCCACTCGACCACGGAGGTCTTACCTGATGCGGAGGGTGCCACTTAGATCCAGGAGGCTTGTTAATCATCATGCTGTTGATCACGGTGATTCTGTCCCCGATGAGTTGCGTCAATACGTGCAGCAGCCGAGGGTGTTCCGTGTACCGAGAAAACACCGGGTCGAAGGTCAGAAAGTTCAGCTGGAAAAAAAAGCACCTCAAATATAAAGCAGTTTATTGACAAACACATCTCGCAGAAGGAGGCCGCGGAGAGGGTTCGCGAGGCAGACGTCACAGCGAGCCAACTCCGACGTGCGCGGCGGGGGAGAACGAGACGCCAACGTGCGCGACTCGCTCTCCCCTAGCCGCAAGGGGGGGCGCAGTAAGGCCCTCTGCCCCCCATAAGGTGGAACCCTAACGGGTCACCATCCCCGGGTCACGTGGTGCATGCAACCGCGATCCCACAGACCCGACGGAAAGGCGCAGGTCTTCGAGAGGAGTTTAGTTGGTAGTGGTGCATTCTCCTGTCCCCCCATCTGGCCCGCCCACCATGAGTGGGTAGCCTTATGGGGAGCCGGGAAGATGCTTCCTCCCCCTGCCACTAGGGCAGGGGTTAGAACCACCCAGCCCTGACGCGAAGCCTATTAGGCTTGGCGGGAGGGCTGGGTGCGGCGAGGAACATGCCCCGGGTAACAACCTGGGGGGTGACCGACCCCAACATGCCGTTTGGTATGCGTAAAGATTGCATTTTCCTCTTGATACAAAAAAAAAAAAAAAGTTTATTGACAAACAATAGACTCAAATTGCAGTGTATGACACCATCAAAGATTTATATCATTGCACTCAATGCAGTCTGCTTTCAAGTTTTAAGACTCGTGTGTGTTCGTTCGTGTGCTTCACGCTTGCTTCGAACAAATGGGTATGTTTCATTTTGTGCTCAGCCATAGGGCGTATTCACATTGGACGATAACTGTAACTGCACGATATCGTCGGACTGGTACATTGAAACAATCACTATTAAATGCTTTCACACTGTGTCGTTGTAGTCAACGTTGTCGTTGCCGACAGATTATCGTGCCGATATCGGGTGACGACTCAGTGCGGGGTGAAGCGTGATCGGTTACTTTTGCTGGCGCAATGCGACTGACCGCATAACAAGAGCTGTTGGTTATAAATAATAAATAAATATTTAACAACATCACATACATTGACACTCCGATTCCAAAGTAAGTAGCTTAAGCACTTGTGTTATGGAAATCAGAGACAACGGTGGTATCACAAACACCCAGACCTAAGCCAATATAGAAAAGTTCGTTTTCTAAATTGACCCAACCGGGGATCGAACCCAGGACCTCAGAGATGGCGATACCTTGAAAACCGGTGTACAAAGCCACTCGACCACGGAGGTAGAAGGTTATATCATGTCACATACCGATATCCTTGGCGTCCGAGCTGACGATATTTGAGTATCGTGTCGTTATCGTCTAATGTAAAAAACAGCCATTGGGTCACTTCATCGGCAACGACAAAGTATACATTTACACAGTGTCTTTGGTCTTTGTACTAGCTATAATTTAAAGGCGTAAAATACACCTAATTTTAACTGAAACATGCACATTTTGGGGTCTATTCCCTCCTGTTGGAATGACCGCCATTTTAAATTTGACTTTATTTTAGATGGCCCTACCGATAAATATTAATTTCTCCGTATCTCAGCTATGTCTTCCTACTAAATTACTTCAATACTACGTTGAATTAGACATTAGAGACTTACTGCCTTCCTTTTTACTATGGCAGTTAGCGTGGTCGAGCGTGCGATAAATTGTGTGGTGTAATTAGCGCGCGGACTTACTCAATTTCAAGACAGACTAGATATCGCACGCTTGAAATTGTGCAGTCTAATTGTCCCTTAAGGCTAAGAACTCACGACGTGGTTTTCGCCCGCGCCCGCCGCGGTTGCGGGCCCGCAGTTTATTGTTTTATTTCCAAACTCACGAGACCGCAGTTCTGTGCAGCGGTATGCAGCCGCCGCGGTTGCGATTACCGTCCGAAAACATTTCTACTAGTTGCCCGCCGGTGCAGCGGGAACCGCAAACAATCGCGCGCGTCACGGGCGTAAACCGCGTCGTGAAATGTGCTTTAATTTTTTACATTATTATAATCTGCACATCTACAGAAAACTGCGTCATGAGTTCTTAGCCTTAAGAGCAATTACAATAAGACGAAATGTTTTGTTTATGTTGTCAATCAATCAATATTGCCTATTGTCAATCAAACAATCAAAATATTATTTATTCAAATAAGCTCACGTATAATAAGCATTTTAGGGTTCCGTACCAAAATGGTAAAAAGGAACCCTTATGGTGCGACTCAGTCTGTCTGTGTGCCACAGCTGAATATCTCAAGAACTACTAATGCTATCAACTTGGAATAGTTTTAAATGACGTTTGCCTAACTATTTTGCAAATAAGAGAGAAAAATATATGTTTTTTTTGCAACAGGGACTGAAAGAGGGTCTTAAAAATTCGAAGTGAGGCTACTATACTAGGGCATATGGGGTATCATATGAAAGAACGCTGCTTGCACATTGTATAGTATGAGGTTACTACAGAACCCTATACGGCGCGAGGCCCAACTGCACTTGGCCGGTTTTTTTTGTAAGATTGATAAATTATTAATATAAACGGCTGAGCCCCACAACAACAAACCATAGGTCATAAAAACTATGACAATAACTAAAGTAAACCAATCTTGCTGTTCAAAGCCTTATTATCTTAACGGCAAAGGCAGCGGAGCTAAGTCTACTTGACAAGGCATATGAGGGTCCCATTGCAACCGCGAGTCTATAGTAATACCTAAAAAAAAAGATGTCTACTATTTTTTTTAGAATACTGCAATATGGGTATCAAATTAAAGGGTTTCTCATAAGGATTTCAAAAAGGTATATCATGACCGTAATTTAATATAAGAACTAAAAGTAAAAAGACATTTTAAATATATTTTTTTTTAAATAACCCGCCTGCATTAAAATTCAAGTAAACTGAAAAGATGGAAACAAGATCAAATATTAAAGGCAACATAATAACATGCAGTCGGAGGCATAGAATTTAACGATAAATCAAATCATTCATAATGTCACTTTATACCTTTATGCCTCCGACTGCATGTTGTTATGTTATAATAATAATATTAATAATATAATATTTGACAACATCACATACATTGCTCCGATTCCAAAGTAAGTAGCTAAAGCACTTGTGTTATGGAAATCAGAGGCAACGGTGGTATCACAAACACCCAGACCTAAGCCAATGTAGAAAAATTCGGACCGGAGATTGAACCCGGGACGTCAGAGATGGCGACACCTTGAAAACCGGTACAAAGCCACTCGACCACGGAGGTCGTCAAATATTGCCTATAATATTTGATCTTGTTTCCATCTAGATAATATGTAGGTATTATTATTACCTACTACTTATAATCATCACTGAATCGCTCTATTGCTCAATGATTATACTTTATGGTTTCGCAGTTATATAACAAGATAATACTAAATAATATACTAAAAAAAATACGACTCGCACCAGATCATGTTCTCGGACGGGAATCGAACCCGCGACCTTTGGATAACCGGTCCAATGCTCTGACCGCTGAGCTACCGAGTCACTAGTGGGAACTCGAATTTGTTCTAGTATATCAACTCTTACGCTGCAAGCCAGCGCCATCTCACCAATGTACATTCAACTGAACATCTTTCCAGATATTTTTAAACAGTTGATTAAGATGAGAAAGCTATATAAGTTTTTAAATTTTGCGATTTTAGCATTCACAATGCTATTTTTTTATAATACTAAATAATATACTAGAAAAAATACGACTCGCACCAGATCATGTTCTCGGACGGGAATCGAACCCGCGACCTTTGGATAACCGGTCCAATGCTCTGACCGCTGAGCTACCGAGGGTTCGATTCCCGTCCGAGAACATGATCTGGTGCGAGTCGTATTTTTTCTAGTATATTATATAAAAATAGCATCGTGAATGCTAAAATCTCAAAATTTGTATACAGGATGTTTGGCAATGCCCGTATAATCCCGAATATTAGTAAACTAGTTAAAGTTAGAGCCTGTCCAGCCCCCTGATTATGTAACTTTGTTGCAATCAACTCTGACAGAAATCGCAGTTACATTGCTGCTTTAGTAAGAACCAATATGGCAACTATCTTACTTAAAGCAGCAATGTAACTGGGGTTTCAATCGTTTTCAATCGAGAATTGTTAGCAACAGAGTCACGTAATCAGCCTCTCTAGAGCTACGCGTGTATTAGACGCGTTTCGCTATACAATGTTCGCTTAGGACCAGCGACGTCAGCAACGTGTGCAATATTAACAGTAGTGTAACCAAAATCACGTGTCAAATCGCGGCAAATTCGCCCTTTCTGAACAAGGTCTTAGGGTACCATGCGCACAACCAGTTTTTCATAAAAGGAAACAAACCAAATTTTTCAGTCCATTGATGGTTTTGAAGACCGGAGTAGTTGAGTCATCATATGTATAACCTATCTGCCGCGGGATTATACAAATTTACCAAACACCCTGTGTAACATTAAAGAGTGTAATAAACTCACTTTATTGACGTAGTCTTCTGGCTTCTCTTTTTGTTTAACTAGCTCATTATCTTTGACAATTGCTATGTTGTCCTTAGGCACTTTCTTGTTGCACACATCTGCAAATCTTTCCCTACAAAATAAAATTGTACGAAAATAATTAATTAGTATGAATGAATGACGGAAATCAAACCTAAGCAATTCGGAAGAATGTTCTACTCGTAGAACATGGTGGAGAAAAAAAACGCGAGTAAAAAACTGAAAAGACTCAGTCACTCAGCGGACTGAACTTCCAAAGGTCGCGGGTTCGATTACCGTCCGATAATATGATCTGGTGCGAGTCGATTTTTTTTCTAGTATATTATTTAGTATTGTATAAACTCAAAAGGGTAATTTTGTATGTGAAAATTGTACATTTTGCAATGCCACCGAACTGAGAATTTCCATACTATCTAGGTAGGTATGGAGATTATTTTACGCGCGTTTTTTTCTCGATGGATAATTATTATTGTGATGAGGGTAGGTACTAACTACCTGACCGCTGAACTACCGAGACGGTGGATTGAAAGATCAGTTTTTTTTACTTTTGCTGTAAGCCAGGCAGCGTTATGAGAGAGAATACCCTCGACATTCGAAGACGCAATGCGCGGTGATGTCGTGGCCGAGGCGTGACAATTTCATTTTTGCATTAATACTTTATGCTGTTTTTATGTTTAATTTTACTACAGAGAAATAACTAACTCGTCTCAAAGTACTCTAGTGAATCCACACTGGGCAATTATTTCTTTTTGTTTTTTTTTTCTGGGCAAATGCTCTCAAACCGCTCACCACCGAGATGATTTTAGGAGTTGCTTTTTTTCTAACAAAACCATTTTATATGTAAAAAAAATACTAATTGTAAATTCATTAACAAACCCAAATATTACGTAACAACTAGGGCTGCCAACTTTTTTTATCGACGAAAAAGGACAAACGATCATGAATCTTAAAAAATACGGGATTTCTCTTTATCACTCGGGACAAATAAAGGTCATTGCATTTTTACTTAAATATATTTTTATTTAGACTTAAAACTATACTTCGATACAGATTTTACTGCGCACAACATATTTTTTTGTGTTTTCACATGTTTATAAAAAGAAACACAATCAAAATCGCAATCAAACATCGTTGTCACGCGGACGCCGCCGCTGGGGCGCCGGAATGGCCATAATTTTCGTAAAATACGGGACATGGGCTGTCCATGGCATTGAAATCTACAACATATTACAAAAATACCCCTAATGCCGAATATGGTATATAGGAACCATCAAACTGAACCACTTTTACTATGGGACCAACTCTGAAATCGCGAAAAAAAAATCAGCTGTTTCATACAAAAATCAAAATGTATGTTGTTCAGTTTGATGGTCCCTATATACCAAATTCAGCATTAGGGGTGTTTTTGTAACACCTTGTATACCATATTTGGCATTAGGGGTATTTTTGTAAAATGTTGTATACCAAAAATATGGGACGTCCCGTGCAATACGGTTGGCATAGCTAGTAACAACCTACATTCGTATGATCAAAAAACTTAATAGATACGAGTAATACCTACAATCTTAAAGTTAAGTTTACCTGATAGTTAATAGAGTATCATCATCAATTAGTTTTTTTATGATCAAATATCCATTTTCATCGTAGAATTGTCGCTGTTCTTCAGTCAAATAGTATTTATGCGGGAGGCTGAAAAAAAACAGACAAAATGACAAAACGTATATTATATTACCGTATTTTATACCCTACCACAGTATTATAAACCACCTAGGTACCAAGACTGTGCTGTGATGTGACTAGGGCTGCCATCCGTCCGAGCTTCCCCGCATTTGTCCTAGTTTGTAGGGCGTCCGGGGAGCGTCCGGGCGGGGTTCTTAAATATTTGTATTAAGGGAAAGGTTAGGTTAGGTTAGGTTATTATTTTAAAGTATTTTTTTTTCAAGTGCGTCCGGGTAAAATTCTTCGTTTCACTCAAAAACCCGGGGTTTTTGAAATTTTAATCCGGGTTCCGTAATATAGGTGATGGCAGGCTTAGCTGTGACCCTACTAAGAGCTTGTTAAACAGGATAAGTTCCAATTAAGTTTTAAATGTGGAGTTAACGAGTTGAAGCAATAACAACATGCTAAATCTAATTTTGAATTATACACAACAGGTCTTATAATTAACATATTTATAATTTCTGCTTCAGCGCATCTACAATGTATTTTTCGTAAACAAAGACTCATTAAGTATAATGGGAAAGGCTATAATGGGTCTGCTAAATCACATGACCATGTTTTTGTTTCATTTAAATCAAGCGAGTATTTTTCAAGTTACAAGGGTTCAAAGGAAATACCAAGCGCATTGAAAAATGTGCTTTACTACGTACGATGTAAGGTTCACCGCCAGGGTTATGACGTCATAACCCTAGCACAGCCCTAGTAAAAAATAATATCAGTTTTATATAACTTTTCCGTTTTAAGAGATATCGCGAAAACTTCACAGTAGAAAAGAAAAGTCGATTGTGTTCTCCATTACTTACTTAATTCACAGGAAAAATAAGTCATGCATGCGAACTTTGACCAAAAAAGATATTTCTATTGACTATCAGCCATTTTAATGTCATAAGTGAATAAGGACGGTGGGCCATGACTCACCAAGCGGGCCCAATGCGGCGACTGCAATACAGCGGGGACCAACGGCTTAAGGTGCCTTTCGAAGCACGGAGGAGCTCGAGATAATAAATTTTTGGTCACCCATCCGACCGACCGTTGCGAAAGTTGATTACTTACGCATAAGTGCCGTATTATCACTACACACACAAAGCTTTGTATTTTAATTTTGTCTTATTCTATTACTGACAAATTATTGAATTTTCAATATCTCTGGATTCGTTTTCACAAACACAGCTACTTCAAATATGTATTTATAGACATGGTAGTGTTAACTGTATTTGTATTTTTTTGAAAATATATTCTTGACAGCTATCAATACGTTTCAAACCAAACGTTTCTGGATTTTAAAAATAATTTCTTTATTTACCGAGTTAATCTACGGTTCCATAATAAGCAGAAATTAACTACTTATGCTACTGTTCCATAATAAGCAGAAATTAACTGATACTAATTTGTATGGTGCATATGAGGCTTTGCTTACTCTTAAGGATATTTCTTCTACATGTAACTTCCAGTCTAATTTTTTATCAATTGTCAAGCCCAAAAAGGTCGTAGCGTCTGTTTCATTAATTTCTTTAGCATAATAGTGAATGTTCATTTTCATGCTAGGTAATCTTTGGCTAAAATGCATTTATTTGTTTTTTTTCTAGATTTATAAAATTATACAAAAGACTTAGACAGAGGGTAGGCTGAGTAGACCGATTCGTCTGCCAATAACATCTACCCGCACGCAACAATCAACAGTTCTTCCGTGACCATGGCGCATGCAACTGCGCCGAAATATCGGAGTCTCAAAAATAAACAGGTACAGTCAGCGGCACATCAGACTATACATGTTGACCTTTAGACCGTCTTTACGCCGTACGTAATAAGAGCTGTTTTCGTAGTTCAACTGTTTGACTTACCGTGCTGTCGTGCGTACATGGTGTAAATCCCGATATAGTTTATTCTAATAACGTTAATAACCATGGAAATTTAAAACATTATATTTTCTAGATTTATCTTTAAATTGTTATTATCTAACTACATTATAATAGATTTCAATGTTTTATTTACATCTGTTTCGTAAAAATCTTTAATCTCGCATTCAATAATGACCATACTGTCGTCAGCAAAAATGGATGCTTACAGGTTTATTAACTGCTTTCGGTAAGTCATTGATATATACAAAAAATAGTAACGGTCCTAACACACTTCCCTGTGGAACACTATATGTAATGGTAGATACGCTGAGAGGATATATATATTTGATCATATTTAGACTACATACTTTAGAGATTTCAACAAATTGTAAGATATTTATTACCTTTTATTCCATAAGAAATTAATGTAAATAATTATTTTTCATAGTCAACGTGGTCAAAAGCTTGAGTTCTATCACAAATAATGGCACAGACTGGATTTCTTTTATCAATATTTCTCATTAAGTTTCCAAAAAGTCATATATTAGGTATTATTAATTGTTTTACCTTTCCGAAAACCTTTTTGCTCTTTCCGAAAATATTGTGCTTTTCCAGAAACGAGAGCAATTAGATGGTAAAATGCATTTTGAAAAACTTTTTTAAGAACAATGACGTCAGAGCTATTGGCCTATAATTTTCCATAAGTGTTCTATCTCCTTTTTTATAATTATAATAGGCTTTACTTTGGTTACTTTTAACTTTTTCTGGATAGACACCAGCACTTATTGCTAATGAGGATGTGTGCTAAGTGCTTGCATAATGTTTCTGTAACGAATTTCACTACCTTCGTACACACATCATCATATCCTACACTCTTTGTGTTTTTTAAGTTCTAATTTTATTATATTAAGTATGTCACATAGTAGCGCCGGAGGCATAAACATTGAATTTTTCTAACTGCATTTTCTTTTTTTTTACACACTAAAAGCTCGTCAGATTTATTTTATAATAGCAATGTTTTGATACATTATTAAAAGGTGTTTATTAACGAGAAAAGATGTTGATGACAGTTTTTGATATTTCGTATTTGTCTGATTACCATTTCTCATTGATGAATTTTCTCACAAATCAAATCAATTACATTCACTAATTTAAAAAGGTCACTAAATAATTTGAATAACAAAGTTGTTAATGTCACCATTCTTATCGTTAAACATTTTATAACTATAGTCAAGGTAAAGATTTGAGTCCAGAAAATATGCATATGCATGCATATGCAATTTCATAAGTAGCAAGGTACAGTAAATTATTAAAATTCTCAACTCTCCAATTATACATATCTTTATAAGCTGCATATTTATAAGTAGATAAATAAACTATGATGTTTGTATAATTTATTTCTTTTAGCGTTTCCCTTAAATTTAAAATTTAGCGAGTAGTTTTGAAATTTTCTACACCACAAAAAATAGTCCATTTTTTTCAAATTTTTGGCAATATTTTCTGTGTCTTCTAAGAAGGTTTGAAGGCCACAATGGCTTTTTAAGTAATGGCAGTTTTTTTTATATCCACTACGGGTTAGTGCTTGGCCGTCATCTCACCTGATGAGAAGTGACGATAAGGCCGAAAGTGGAAGCGCACTTCACCCGCAATCCTCAGCACTGAAGAACTGGCTATCTTACCTCTAACTGCCCGGAACACAACAATTTTTAAATGGCTGTTATGGCGTCAAACTTGGGTAAGATGGTGGTAGCTAGCCAGGCGGACTTGAAGTAAACCCTACCACCAACCAAAGAGATCCTTGAAGAGTTTCAAGGACTTTATTATTGCTGTTGGAGCTAAGAACATAAAGTCGACGTCTAACTGCATTTTTTTTATGATGTTGAGTTAACTATATAATTTAATGATTTGATAAGTTCCGCCAACCTACTTATATCACTGGTTCTTTAAATCAATTCTTTGATAAGTAAAGATTTTTGTAAAACCGTAAGAAAAATCCGAAACAGTTTTCCGAAAAGGATGAATAAATAAACCCAAAAAATCAACTAAGTACTATTTGTTGTAACTATTTGCTATCGTATTTTTTCTATTAACATTATAAAAATATAACTGTTAATAATTATTCAATTCAGATTACAAAGGAATCTTCAAAGTTCAAAGATTTTATTAGAAAAAAACGGCAAATACGCAGCGGGCATTTTTTCTCACTTTCTTATTTTATTTAAACAAATTCATCAATTATTTATAAAAAGTATCTAAATGTATATTACCTATCAATATCAATAAAGAAAACAATACTAACCTTTCCATAGTTCAGGATAAAACAAATCTCCACACAGGATACCACTTAGCTAGGCAGCGGAACTAAGAATGAACAAAACTAAGATTTATCTGTCGTGATAATTACAACGATAGTGGTCTAAGCAAACGGCGCATTAAGGCCCCTATATACCTCAAGTGGCGCCCTCATTTTAATTAAATTTATTGCTCGACAAGTACATAATGTATCGAAAATTCACATGTACAGATGGAAGCTAAGGTTCTATAGTTTATTTACAAACAATAACTTCATTAAAATACAGTTCGTTGTAGTAGTAGTTCGCAAAAGTGCTAAAAGTGGCCACTTTTAGCATTTTTGCGAACTACTACAACGAACAAAATTTGACTGAGGTTATTGTTTGTAAATAAACTATAGAACCTTAGCTTCCATCTGTACATGTGAATTTTCGATACATTATGTACTTAGCGAGCAATAAATTTAATTATAATGAGGGCGCCACTTGAGGTATATAGGAGCCTTAATAAAAATTTGTATCTTCCCCCTGACAATTCTCGTTTGAAATCGTTTTAAATATCTAATTTGAAATGTAATAAAGATTGACAAGTTCAACTGAAACTATTAAACACTAATTTCAAACGGTTTCAACGTGGAAATAAGTCGCATATGTGTATTCGTATTAAAAGAAAACTTGTCTGTCACAATATTCAAATTTGACTGTCACCTTAAGGCTCCTGTACTTGACACCACCGAATAAATGTTGTTCGACTAAATACAAGGTTGTTAAACGAACCCTCTGTTTTTCTGTCCACTGAGGCGCTGCAGAAGGCCTCCTCACATTCAATCGATTTCAAACGAGAATAAAATTGATAGCAACTGTTTCGTAATAAGAGAACGATTCTCAAGACATTGCACAGACAAGGAAACTATATTTATATTATTTTGTATTCTTTGACTTTATGCTAGAGAGACATTAGGCTAATGATGAAGTTTCCTTGAAGTAGAGATATACAGGGTGTCCCAGAAAATATTATCAAGCTAAAGTAGGGTAACAGTGCCAATACACACAACTTTTACTACGGGAATATATTATAATAATATAAAATTGCAAAAAAAGCTGTCTCAAACATAGATAATAATTATAATACTTATCGTAAAAAAACTGATTCACACAATGGGGATTGACGACCTGAGTGGTGCAGTGGTCAACATGCCGGTCTACCACACAAGAGGTCCCGGGTTCGATTCCCGGCCGGGCAGAAATTTAAATGATGAATTTTAATTTTTGTGACGGATCTGGGTGTTACTATGTATAATAAGTTTATATTTAAAAAGTATTTAAGTAGGATATCAGTTGTCTAGCACCCATATTACAAGCTTTGCTTAGTTTGGGGCTAGATGGCGCTGTATGAAATTGCCCAAGCATTTATTTGTTTGTATTAATTTATTTATTGCATGAATCAGTTTTTTTACGATTTATTACAGGACACGACTGCCTAAACAAAAAAGTAGAGTATATTTTACGATTTTACATATGTCGTCATTGTAAAAGTTGTTCGTATTGATGAATTGCCTTGACCAGACTATATCTTAGGACATTCTGTATAACTGATTGATTTTACAAAACGTTTTTTAATACAAACATACATTACAAACTACTAAGCGATTTAACGTGTGGTTTGGGACAATCATACTTATATCAGAACTAGTTAGATAACAGCTAATTGTTGCAATTAGTAAAAGACTTTTCCTTTTTTATAAAACAATCTTGACGAGCAGAATGGACAATGGCGGTCACATAATTTAAGACACCAGTCGATTTTCATACAAACGAGGTAACTTTGAAGCCTTGGTTCTCCGCCAAGGATTGACATAGCTGTGATCTGTACCGCGTAAAAAATTACGCGCGTAATAACATTCGAGAGGGTAATTTTGTATGGGAAATTTGTATAGCTCCATCTACTGCCGAAAAGCGAAATGAAATTTTCCATAGAGAATTACTCTATCTAGGGTACAGGATCCAGGCTATCCAGGGAGTGAATGGAGGAGCTTCAGATCGCTATACACACCCAACTGATCTGGTCAGCATTCTAAGAGATATATGGATATATTAAAAAAAACCGCGATATTAGCATAAAAATGTATGGAAGTTCTGTAACTGAAAACTCTCATCCTTAAATCTCTTAGAATGCTAATCTTAGACCAGTTGGGTGTGTATTGCAATCTGAATCTCCTCCATTCACTCCCTGGATAGCCATCATCAGAATCACAGTCATCCTTGATGGTGGAGAACCAAGGCTTCAAAGTTACCTCGTTTGTATGAAAATCGACTGGTGTCTTTAATTATGTGACCGCCACTGTATGTGTACTTATTCGAAATAACATAACACAAGCGAAGGCAAAATTAAAAACTTTCGCTTCGCTTTCAGAGGCTTTCATTTTACGCTTTGTAATAATTTTCCGGGGTTTGTATCCACCCTATATACTTGTATATTCAGGTATTTATCAAACACTCTGTATGTTATTAAATTTAGATTTTTCGCATTCACAATGCTATTTTTATATTAAGATAAATAATATTAGAAAAAATACTAGAAAATATCGACTCACCCGTAGCACCTCAGACGGGACTCGAACCCGCACCCATGGGATTCCGGCCCAATGCAATGACCAATTATGCTACCGAGTCGAGAGCGATTCGAGTGCTACGGGTGAGTCGACTCTGTATGTTATATACAAGGTGTTACAAAAATACCCCTAATGCTGAATATGGTATATAGTTACCATCTAACTGAACAACTTTTACTATGGGGCCAACACTGAAATCGCGAAAAAAAAATCAGCTGTTTCATACATTTTGATATTTTCGATTTTAATTTTTGTATGAAACAGCTGATTTTTTTTTCGCTATTTCAGAGTTGGTCCCATAGTAAAAGTTGATCAGTTTGATGGTCCCTATACACCATATTCGGCATTAGGGGTATTTTTGTAACACCTCGTATAGTAATGTTCTTAAAAACTCGAATGACTCGAAGTTTATGCTGCCAACTCGAAAAGAGTAACTTGATGATAATAAAAAGAAAACACAATTTTATATAATCAAAATAATTGTATTTCAATCTAACATCAATTTAAAATTATATAAATGTTAAGGATACCATTATTTGGACGGATTTGACATAATTATTTACTTATTTACATACAATACCTGCATTTGGTGTTGTTTATTAACTATAGTCAAGTCTAATAAAAAGTATACACTTTCGAAAGTTCAGCAAGTTCGGCCTTACTACAAAAGATTTTAAAACACTGTTTAATTTAGAGTTTAAATGTAATGCCGTCCCTTTCAAACCATATTGTCAAAAAAGTGAGAGCATCACATTTAAACAGTGTCTAAATTAAACACTTGTTGAACAGTGTTTTAAAATCTTTTGTGGTAAGGCCGTTAGTCTTTAAACTTTAAAAAATATTCTGGACGGAATCTCGGGACTCAAATAAACTCCATAAACAAACCCGCTTTGTTATAAAATTCAATATTTATCAAAAGTGAACACATTTATTAGACACGATCATACAAGATGTAATAAAATAATCAATTTATCTTAACTTAATAATTAAAACTCTGTTCATTAATAAATGTATAAGTAATTAAACGGTGATAATGGCAAAATATTCGTTATTTTTTACAACACCCCCTTAATAAATATTATTTATTCACAATATATTTAAAGATAACATTATGTTTTACTTTAAATTTTATTTCTAATTAGTAATTTAACAAAATAAGTCAGATTTCTGAAAAGCAATATTTATGAACTTACCTACCTATTTAAATATTTTTTTTTGTAATAACAATTTACATAATACACTTTACATAATAATCATACATAACATTGTATTAAGTTTCTCCTTATTGGAAAAGTAATGCTTAGAAATTACATCCTATATTTTTCCATTATTATTAAATTACTTCTGATAATTATTTGATTGAATCAGGCATTACTTGGCGGAAGTCCCAAACCATTGTGAAAAGAGAAATATATGTAGCTTACTCCCGCAAAAATATATGCAGGATGCACCGCCCGCCCGCCCGCAAAAAAATGCACATGCACACCACAAAAATATCAGTGCACAATACTTGCATTTAGCATGACAGCAACACACCTTGCACCTTCACCAATTAGACTACTCTACACGTGTTTCGCCCCAACCCGGAGCATCCTCAGGAGTTAGATCGTGCGTGAACCACCACCGAATTCGGTGTTGGTTCACGCACGATCTAACTTCTCTAATTGGTGAAGGTGCAAGGTGTGTCGCTGTCATGCTAAATGCAAGTATTGTGCACTGATATTTTTGTGGTGTGCATGTGCATTTTTTTGCGGGCGGGCGGGCGGTGCATCCTGCATATATTTTTGCGGGAGTAAGCTACATATATTTCTCTTTTCACAATTACTTCTGATAAGCCAAATAACATTCTGATGAAATATAATTGTATGAAAATGCTAAGTGTTACTTTTTGTAACTATTTGAACAGAGCTTGATTTACGACTCAACGAAAGTTGAGACGGAAATCAGTAATGTTTATGGCAATGGTTTTTGGGTGCGATCTAATAACATCTATCGCGCTTACAGAAATCATTTGAAACTCGAGCCAAAAAATTATAAGAAGAAAATCATTACTACCCGTTTGCACTAAACTTACTCGACAAAGATAAATAGGCGCATGAAAGCTGCATGACATATAAGTTAGTGACACCGTTTTGATTTGGTCGAGCTGTAGTTAGGAAAATACTTAGGTGATTCTTAAGTTTAGTGAAGACGGGTGTACGTCTTTTGTTTTGTTGCTACAGTTCGACATTTTGACATACTGTGACGTCATGGTGACATCTAACTTCACAATATTATTTAAATTATCATGCGTGCTCTCGCTTGTGAGATGACCCGAATTTGACGTTTGATGAGCATTTGTTTAAAATTGCGATTTCTTCCCAGCAGTCCTTTTGCGTCTAAGCTTCAGTCACACTAGCAAATATTCGCTGCGCTGCGAGTGCATTCGCTGCGAATAAATACTCGCAGTTCGCACTCGTAACACGGTAACTCGTTGTTTCGCCACAAAATTTAGCAGTTTCGTAGTGAGCCTGTCACGCACAGCACAGCGAGTTCTCGCTGTGTATCTATTCGTAGCGAGTATTCGCTGTGTGTGATTGAAGCTAAAAGCACAGACTTAATATTTTGTTCTAGTGCCATCTGTGCTCAGACCTGTGTGAGCTGCTCAACTCAACCCTGGCAAAATGAGAGTTTAGTTGATCGACACTATTATTTCTTATAATTAATATACCCTTATAACAAAAAAGCTTCGTTGTATACAGAACGATTTAATAAAGAAATATATTTTTTCAGTCACCTACTACAATGTACAATCGACCACACCGGTGCTCTACCACCTCTAACGTTCAAATTACTTGAACGCCGCGTCCCGTCACTTCTTTAATGAGCTTGAAACAGTTTTTTTTTTATAAGTTTTCAATATGACAGGCTACTGCCTGTCTTATTCTTATTACTTGTTCTGCTGAACAAGTAATCACTACCGTAGTGACAGGTGGTCCAGGTCCGATGACGTCATCGGACTCCATTTTCTCACTAGTCTCGTTCGGAAACGCATGGCGCAGACTCGCGGATGCAAACGTAATAGTGATTTAAGCAGAATAATTATTTACAATAACTTTGTAAATACTAATCGTATCGAAGTGAAATAAAAACTGTTGGTTTTGGAATTACGGCTTCTATAATGTTGTAGGGTAAAAAATAACTTTTTTCGTTTTTCCCAATTGCTTAGCTTAGTATGCACTGGGGCGAAGCGCGAGCACACGATTTTTTCTACAAAGTGGTAAAGCACATGATTGGCCGACCGTACAGTCAGGGAAGTCGGCGCTCTGTCATCTGTCATCATCCATCACCACCATCATCAAATTGCTCGCGCAAGCAACGTGGTAAAGTGACCTACGAGCGAGCACAGCACAAGCACGGACCTGAATAAAAGACGGACGTAATATCACACTAAAAAAAAGTGAAGCATGCAAGGTCCTATAATTTCGTATGTTGCACAATGACCTACACTCACACAAATACACCGGTCTTTTCTTTCCAGGTGTATTTGTGTGAGTGTAGGTCATGTATAACCTTAGAGCATTTAATGCTCTAAGTGTATAACAAACGAAATTATAGGACCTTGCATGCTTCACTTCTTTTTAGTGTGCTATTACGTCCGTCTTTTTTTCAGGTCCGTGAACAGAACAGACGAAAACAGTGCGAAGTGTTTTGATTGCAATGGCAGAGCGCGTCTTCTCTTGACTGTACATCTTTTAATATGTATTCTAGCCATAAAAATATTTATAGGTATTCAATCTCATAATATTATTTTTCCCTCTACTTATATCTTTTTATATACTTACCTATTCTTAAGTACTTATTTAAATAATTAAAATATATGAAATATCCCCGAATTCTATCTTCGTTCTGCAGCACAAAGTAACATTAAAATATTTACACCAATAATTATGACATTAATTAATTAATTGTGAAAAATAACTTATTTTAAAACTGTGACACGAGACTAGATCTGTTTGGAAATTAAACTATTAAAAATCATTAATATAATTGTGTGTATGTCTTATGATAGAAATGTTATAATAAATTGATCTGTGCTCAAAATATATAAAGTTGGTAACTTATTTGTAAAGAATACTTAATACTCAATATTCACCGAAGTCTCCGTCAAAAATCTGTAAATAGAAAAATATTAATCATGAATTTACAGTTATCATAATAACGAATCATAATAATAATATATTCTGATGTAGAGAAATACATTTCATACGCATATGCCTACCTCAACCTTCAATTAACATGAATTTAAATTACCCATTCAAAATTCTGATTTAAGATGATTGATACGTAGGGACGAACCAAAATAACTTGTCAATTGAACTAAGTCGATAACAAAATTATTAAAAAAAAAGAATCAACACAAATAAATTGATTTAAATTAATTACTTTACACGAATATTTAGTTGTTGTGAGCAATGAATCGAAATAAAAATTAGAACAAAAAATATTTTCTCTCAGCTCTCAGGCATTGAGGCCCCTATTTCTAATTATGCTCATAACTTCATGCGCATGCGTTTTAAAAGTTACAAACCAGCCTAGTAATCATATAGATTCAGAACAGTAGAGATCCCGAAATGCTCCCTTGTGGGACTCCAAACAGTTTTCTTTAATTTTGAGCTTATTTGTAATTTCATATGACTGTCACATTTACTGTCATATGTATTTTTTTTAGTTTGTTCATGCTTTACAAAATCAAATGCTTTATTCAAGTTTATATCATAGAATTTATTAATCACGATAAAATTGCTCCTGTAGTTAATTTTTACCATGTTTTTTATTTGTAATAGTTTTCGTGTACAGTAAAATGTTGAACACAAATTAAATTGCCCTTAGTTTTCAAGCACAATATATTTGATTAGCTTTATGTAGCTTTATGTAAATTACAAAAATGAATAATGTTTAAAATTATGTTTATGTTACCATATCATTAAATAAATAGCAATCCAGGACGGTCAGAGCGCATTAAAATCTTTCCTTGCTCAAAACTGTAAAAAATATTGTATGGCATGGCAATTTCTTTGCAAATGACAAAGGGAAAATCTCGACTAATGGAGGGGTTACTAAATATTAAATTAGTAGTTTTTTCTATGTTTCAGTTATTGCTTGTTTGACATGAAAGTCACTGAATTATTTTCAAATTTTCCTATTATCAGTGAACAGAATTGATTACAATTTTCAGTTTCTACATGAAAAACATTTGGGATAAAAGTTAATGAATTATTCATACCATACAAGTACAATGCATTAAATTTTTCAGTTAAGTGCAAGGAATAGAAACATGCCATCATTCTAACTACTATTTAGTGCTAGCTAACTACAAGCGAGTGCGTTTGAGTTTTAAAAATTAATAATTATTTAAAGCAAGCAACCTATGAACGTCCCTTACAATATTTTGCAAATATTATCTACTTTAGTGTATTTTGTACCCGTAGCACGAATATCTATCGAGAAAAAACGCAAGTAAAAAATTTGATAGAGTAATTTTGTGTAAATTGATTTGTGCAGTGCCATCTACCGCCGAAAAGCAAAAGAAATTTTTCCATATATAATATCTATCGAGTACTTTTACGCGCGTTTTTTTCTCGATAGATGTTCGTGCTAGGGTTACTGTACTCTTAACACGAACAACTATCGAAAAACAAACGCGCGTAAAAGTACTCGATAGAGTAATACTAATATGGAAAATCCCATTTAGCTTTTCGGCGGTAGATGGCGCTGTACAAATTTCACATACAAAATTATCAAATGTTGTTACGCGCGTCATTTTTCCGATAGCTGTCCGTGCTACGGGTACTGTATAGCCCGATTCAAACTTTATGACTTCTGTGAACATCGCGGGACACGATGCGCAGAACACAAATGCGATGTAGTGTGTGAGAGAGACGTGTAGTGGGGCATGGCTATACGCGCATAGTGGCTAACTTCACAGCGGCCAATAAGATTGAATCGTATATACCCTAGCACGAACATCTAACGAGGAAAAAAAGCGCGTAAAAATACTCGATAGAGATATTTCTATGTGAAATCTTATTTCGCTTTTTGGCGGTAAATGACGCTGTACTCCCATACAAAATTACTCTATCGACTGATTTTACGCTCGTTACTTTTTTCGATAGCTTTTTCGTGCTATAGGTATCACTGAAAAGATTATTTTTAAAAAGGCATAATTAACTTTTTTGATTGTCATTTTTTTAATAAGCATTTTTTTAAAAAAATATTCTTTTCTTTAAGTCATATTAACTAAACTACATAGCACACAATTTTTCAATATAGTAAACTACTGGGTGCAGAAAAAGCAATTCAAAATATTTTTTTCTTTTTCTGTATCCCAGTGTTTTAATAAACGATAATTAGATACTGATTTAGGAATAATATTTTTAAAATTTGAGTCCCTGTTTTTGAGAGACTCTCGTAAGCGTCATTTATTCATCGTCGACGTTCGTAAATAATCATTAGGGTGGGACTCAAATTTTGATAAGTCTTCGAAGCTTAAGCTCTCCGGTAATGATCACTTGCGATTGTCATTTTTTTACGTAATTGACGCTCATTGACGCGGAAATCGTTTACATGTGCAATTGAAGCGATTGTCAATTGTTCTAACAATGGGATTGACGGAAAAATTGACAATCACAATTGATCGTTACTGGGGGCCTTTTAGTCCTATAGCATGAGTTATACGATTAAAGGCTAAGATTCTTATTATCGTTTATTAAATATTAGAAAATGAATTACTTAAAAATATTTACATATAAATAATTAAATTAGTCAAATAAATTTTAATAGATAAAATAACTTTGTTAGTTCATCTCAATCACTAAATAAAAAACACTCCACATTTAATTCAATTAAATCCCCTCACACCGTTCTGAATTTAGATAAAAACGAATATTTTGGCATTACCATTAATTTTCTACAACAGAGATAGAACATTGAAATATTTTTATCCTTTTATTTCTATGTTTACTAAGTTGTACCTTTAACTATTGGGCAAAGTTTGGCCCTAGGGTATAACTTTGCCTAAACAGGAAAAGACTTCTGTGCCCATAGCACGAACGGCCATCGAAAAAAATAACTCGCGTAAAACATTCGATAGAGAAAATTTATATGGGAAATTTGTACAGCGCCATCTACCGCCGAGAAGCAAAATTAAATTTTACATAGATAATTACCCTATTGAGTACTTTTACGCGAGTTTTTTTTCTCGATAGATGTTCGTGATTTTGAATAATACTAAATGGTACGAACTAGTACCGCATCGGTATTATCAGCACTGAAAGTAGTTAATTCGTCCGTATGTTTAGTATCAAACATTCTTCTCTGATTTTACTCAAGCTGTTTAAAGATGGCGGGAATTTGAGAACTTTTCCCAGGTTGAGCCACAGTCATCCTCTACTAGGGCCAACTAACCCCCTTCTACGCTACCTACCTCTATTACACAAAATCCCTTTTTGTACCAACCTAGCCTTTTGCTAAGGTTTTACCTATTAATAATTATTTTGTTACTGGCACTGATTTTATTATAATTTTGTAAACCATACTAATTTAAATTCTAATACTAAAATTATTAACTCCCAATTCCATTGTTCAAATTTTATCTGCGTCTAATACACAGCCCCATTTATTTTTGGGACCTTTCAATAGAATACGGTTTTCAAAATGTTGTTATGTTTAGATAAAACAATGAACAAATTACCTAATTTTGAAAACCTTGATGGACATGTTTTTTTTATTTAAATATCTTTCTAGTACCTACTTTTGAGCATGTCTTTATTTTAAAAATCTCTACAATTAAATGCTAAGGCGTAGGCAAAGCTAAATTTATTTTAGCTGTTATCATCCATCTCACAGAATTATCTAGTATTCATGTATTGTCTAGAATTGACAGGGTTACGTACGACGTCAATGATGTCATGCAATTTCTAGTATTGCGTTTTTAAACCTATAAGTTAAAACAAAAGACAATTTGACGTTTGAATAGAAAATTTGAATACCTACCCAAGGCCGTGTTTAACCTATTTGAGGTCCTGGGCTCATTAGGGTAATAGGTCCCTATGGCCTTGACAGAGCACCATTTTATTAGAATAATTAAAAGAAAGTAAATAAGCAAAGTTCTAACTAGATTTATTAGTATTTGTTTAGTCACATTTTATTAAAAGGTAATTGTTGTATAATACACAACAGTAACTATTTTAGAAATTTAAATTAACAATCTATGTGGTTTGAAGAGGTAAATCTTGATGGGCAAAATGGATACCATCTCTTCGAAATCATGTCCTGGAGCATAGTTACCTATCGCATTCTATGAACATCAGCGACAATGAAGCATTGTAATTGCATAGTTTTTATCTAAACATGCCTAAAATCATATCTTAGCACGAACATCTATCGACAAAAACACGCGTAAAAGTAGTCGATATAGCCTGATATTCGGGCAAGAGTATGCAAAAACTAGTAAGCAAGTATTTGGAGTCAGTCATTATTGTTAAGTTTTCGAAATACCTAAATATGTTTTATATGTTTTTTTTGGTAATAAATAAGCAACCGTTATCGTTTAACCATCTGGCAAGAACTAGACGGGCCCGTATCGATCGCAGGGCCCTTGGCACGTGCCCAGAGTGCCCAGGGAACCTTTGACCCGTATGAAAAGTATCCTGTGTTTCAATCCAGGTTAGAAACTACATTTGTGCCATGCTTAATGAGTTTGCAAGAGAGTATTGTGCCAAAATATAAAGTTTTCCCGTCTTATATAATACCAAATAATATACTTCCCGTCCCGTGTTATTCATAAAAATTTATGGAAGTACTATAAACTTGTCATAAGGAATTCCTCGAAAATCATTATTCATAACATATCATTGTTCGCAATCGCAAATGCTGTAGGTACTTCCTCCTCCAGTGATAAACAAGCTGGGGGAGTTAAAACGGCGATAGACATAATAAGCAACTTTACGACGGCTCGGCTTTCATAAAACGCCATCTATCGAGATTTTTTTAACTTAGTTTCCTTTTTTTGACTCTGTCTAATGAAATTATTAATACTAGGTCGTTTTTTGTCATTTACTAGTCAAATCAGTGACATATTTGCAATGTTTTAGTTCGTGGTATCGAAGAGGCACTGTTGATCGAAGCCTCTATGACTCTATCCCATGGAAACATGTCACTCTGAACTGTGCCCTTTATCCCTATAATCCACGTAGACCCTGACAATTTCACCTTCATATTTTCTCTGTGAGGGCATGAAGTAGAAGTCGGGTTGCGCCTGGTCCGCCCGCCGCGGTAAGGAGTAGGCTGCTCGGTCGCCCCTGTTCGCGTACCTGGGTGAAAAAAATAAGCACTAGTTAATTTTAAAGAAGCTAGAAGCCATGCTCGGCGTTTCCCTACGTGATCGAATCAGAAATGAGGAGATCCGTAGGAGAACTAAAGTAACCGACATCGCTCGAAGAACTGCTCAGCTGAAGTGGCAGTAGGTGGGACACATAGCAAGCCGTTGGGTGGAAAGGTTCTGGAATGGTGACCGCGCACCGGAGGACGCTCCGTGGGTAGGCCCCCGACAAGGTGGACCGACGGTCTGGTGAAGGTCACGGGAAGCCGCTGGATGCGGACAGCGCAGGGCCGATCGCTGTGGAGATCCTTGGGAGAGGCCTATACTCAGCAGTGGGTGTGGTGCGGCTGATATTATGAATGTCAAAGACGCTACGAGTACGCCATCGGTTTGCAAACCCTAAGTCTGGTGGTTACTAGAGACCTTGTAACGAGAGCAAGAAAGAACTCGTCAAGGGCTACTTTTTTCTTCTTGTTTTATTTCGTATAGAGTGGTCTTTAAAGTGACCTCAGCATATGATATAAATGAATGAAATTAAATTAATAATAATGATAAATATTGGAGGACATCACATTTGCACTGCTCCGATTCCTTGGTACTACAAACACCGATCTTAACTTAATAATATACGATAGAGTTCTAAAATGAAAGTCAATTAAGCTATAAATTAATTGAAGGTGATAGACGAAGCGAAAAATGTAGGTAGGTATTAGGTATATCTGGACAAATTGACATTGCTATTAAAATTTAAAAAAACCCTACCACAAGTTAAATAGTTTCTTCGTTCACATTATAGATAAGTTATCTACTACATAATGTAGGAAGATAGATATTTTTATAGTTAGTACGTAACATGGACAATTTCACATAGCGCCATCTAGCCCTTAACTATGCAAAGCTTATAATATGGGTGCTAGACAACTGTACCCTTAGCACGAACAACTATCGAAAAAAATAACGCGCGTAAAACATTCGATAGAGTAATTTTGTATGGGACATTTGTGCAGCGCCATCTAGCGCTGAAAAGCGAAATCAAATTTTCCATAGATAATTACTCTATCGAATACTTTTACGCGCGTTTTTTTCTCGATAGATATTCGTGCTAAGGGTACTGATATACCTTCTACTTACATAGCACGTTAACATAATGTTTTTATGTATTTTTTCCTAGAATATCGCCAACATTTTAAACTTCCTAAAAACTTTATTAATGTCTATCAATCCTTAAATATTTATTAGTAGGTACTTAGATTATTCATCAGGGTAGGTAAACAACAAGTAGATTATATTTTATCTGTGTTAGGGCTAAAAAAAACTTTTTCCGATAAGGAATTAGTCTAATCATATCCAAAATATTTGACATTAATTACAATTTTGTAGTTAATAAAAAAAATCCTTGTTTTAATAAAATAGGTAAGTCAAAAAGAAATAACTCAAAAACTAAATAAGTCGACCGTGACAGGACTCGAACCTGCAATCTTCGGATCCGAAGTCCGACGCCTTATCCATTAGGCCACACGGTCTGATAGCACGGTGATTGAAATTTATGTACACTAGCTTTGTATACATTTCATGCGTAAACATTTGATAATTTTTTTTTTTTTAATTGCATAGACTATTTTTTGGCCACTGTATTTTTTTTATACAAGTAAGTCACCCCGGTTTTGCACATTTACAATAATAATAATAAAGAGCAATACTTTTATTTGGGAAGGATTTCTCTTTTTTAAATCATATTTTTTATAATAATTATTACGTAAGTAAATTCTTAGTATTATTAGGTATTCCAGTCAAAATGTACGTAATCAATGTAAAGCAAAATCCGATGATGTTATAGGAATAAGGACAGTTGGGTGCAATGGAACGAAAAAGTCATTTCTATTTTTCTTTTTATCTGTGCTAAATACAACATGTTACAAAAACACCCCTAATGCCGAATATGGTATATAGGGACCATCAAACTGAACAACTTTTACTATTGGACCAACTCTGAAATCGCGAAAAAAAACAGCTGTTTCATACAAAAATTAAAATCTAAAATATCAAAAAGTATGAAACAGCTGATTTTTTTTCGCGATTTCAGAGTTGAGTTGTAACACCTTGTATATCGATTTTTTTGATTCAAACATTTAAGAACGGGCCGCATGCGGCCGGATAACAATGAAATATCTTCTGTGTCACATTTTCTTGGAGTTGAAGGGTTAAACTATTGATTCATTACAAAAACGGGATCAAAAATTTACCAGCTAAAAAAAATTTTTTGCAAAACATCTGCTTTGTTTCATGTGCCCCAGATTTGGGGAAGTATAATACTATTATAGTTGCTAGACTTTTTCGGGAAAATAATAATATTATTTTGGCGCTTTGTCTTGCTTGCCATTGCCAAACTTGGACTGTTGTACACACGACGGCACCTCATACTATACATGTTGACCTTGAGACCGCCTTTATGCCCTACGTAATAAGAGCTGTTTTCGCAGTTTAACTGTATAACCTGACGTGCTGTCGTGTTTACATACCTACAATAGTGCCCGTTGCCACGCTGTGTATACAACGTGTTACAAAAGTACCCCTAATGCTGTAGATAGGGACCATTAAACTGAACAACTTTTGTTATGGGACCAACTTTGAAATCGCGAAAAAAATATCAGCTGTTTCATACAAAAATTAATTACGAAAATAATCAAAATGTAGGAAACAGCTGATTCTTTTTTCGCGATTTCAAAGTTGGTCCCATAGTAAAAGTTGTTCAGTTTGATGGTCTCTATCTAACATATTCGGCATTAGGGGTACTTTTGTAACACGTTGTATAAGGTGACCTGTATAGTGCCCGACGACTATTACGATTTGGTTAAAGTTTGGTTTGTAGTAGGACTTGTTGCAAGTTTGCCTGTCTAGCTACCACCATTTTACTTAAGTCTGAGGCCATAGCAACAATTTAACGTGGTTGTGTTCGTTCCGGCACTTAAAAAGTGAGATAGACCGTTTTTCAGTGGTTGAAGATTCCGAATCATCACTTAATCAGGTGAAATGAAGTCGAACAACTATCTCAATCTAGGTGAAAAAAAATGTACCCGTATTGATCTCTTGGGCGCTGCAGCGAGCGCGTGTCGTGATAGTACTGCGCGGCGCTGTTGTGGCGTGGCGCCGGTGCGTGACCGTTGCCGTTGCCCGCGTTGTGACTGCTGGTAGACATCTTGTGTCCATTGGTAGACATCTTTTGTCCATTGGTAGACATCTTTTGTCCATTGGTAGACATCTTGTGTCCATTTGTGGGAGTCTGCAAGAAACGAAGTGGTTAGAAAATAGTAATGGAACAATAACTTACAGCCTTTATTACATTGATAAGTATCTAAAAGAAAATTGTTCCTAAGTGAGAGCCTTGAGAGATGTCTGATGGGACGTAAACAAACACCTCTTGTGTCTGAGAAAGTTTTGAACGGTACCTACCTACCTTCTTTCGATAAGGATATTGTTGATCAAAGGTAAACAATAAAAAATGGAAACCATGCACATAGCGAATACATTTTACAAAGTAATAATAGATGTTACTTTGTCGAACGCTTTTCTTATTTCAGTAGTGCACATTTTCTAAGATGCATGCATGAATGTCCACGAAGCCGCAATAGAGTTTTGCTGGGCTGAAAGCACTGCCGGCTATTAGACTCTGTAAGTGACGGTTTGTCTGTGCCTTACCTTGTTGGGCGTCACCCTGTGCGCGCTGGACGGGCGCGGCGGCGGCGGGCCGGCGGGGCGCGGCGGCCCGGGCGGGGGGCGCGGCCGGCCCATGCTAGAAGCGTTGTATTTGTCATCGTTCTCGAACGGCTCGAATGCGTAGTTTGTGTTGGCGGAGTAGTCCTTCCATGCGGAATTGGGGATTAACTGGTCCTGCAGAAGGTACATGTTTAAATAATAGTGAGTAGTCGTGTATAGTAGAATAGCACCAACCCTCCATACCTACACGAAGTCATTTATTCAGTCTAGGCTTGTGAATGTCAAAGAAGCTACTCCATCGGAGAGACCTTGTAACGAGAAGAACCGGCAAGAAACTCGTCAAGTAAGCAGGTGCTTTTACTAGGGTGAAATAAAAGGCGACTAATAACTAACATGAAGTACTCATCTCATTAACGAATGCGTAACCGGGAAAATTTGCAGTAGTTTTCCGATGAAAACTCTCCAATACTGAGAACTCCAATCTGACCAAGCGTGGAAATAATAGCAACATTCTCCAACAAGAGAAATCTACTCCTGCAGTGGACTACGAGAATAATGGGCGAGAGGGGATCGGGAATTTTATTAATATTAGAACTTCTTAAAACTTTTATCAACATTGTCAGAGAAACTATTAAAAACCTAGGGTCATATCTATCAATATCCTTTACACAAAAATCTATCCAAATGTAATAGAGCTCGAGTCGTGTCTTTTTAACTTTACAAATTTACTTAATTCTATTTGTGTTAAGAGTATTGTTTATTATAATAATACCTGTCTCTGTTTAGGTGCCCTTAGCGTGCACCCCGCTTGTAATATAGCAAGTAGTATGAGCGCGGCCACACAGCCCACCACTATGTACAACTTCGTCTCCGCTTTGCCGAAGAACGAGCGAGCGTTGCCGGATTCCTCTTCCGTCGGTCGGTTTATTAGCACTGGGAAAGACAAAACAAATGTAAACCAAAAAATTCATTTGCTCAGTAAGCGGTAGACCTCGCTCAAATTGTATGTTGTTTAAAATAAATTAATCTAATACGCCACGAGGTTGACACTGCTTTTGAAAAGCAGTACTATGTGCTGTTTGTTACGTTAGGTATTCTATTAATATAGCTATTGGAAGCTAGATGGCGCTACTAATTTTGAACAAAAAAAACTCGACAAAAAAATCTATAATAATTATCGAATCTGTTCACAAAATTTCATTGGAATCGGTTGAGAAAAATGTAGAGGAGAACAGACAGCCGAAAGCATTTTTGCCCAAGCTGAAGCAGAAATGCTTCGCTCGCGCGATTATCCTTATTAGTTCAAAAGATCCACTTACAGCTTTGAGGCTCGAACACCAAAAACTCCGGATCGACTTTCAAATTCCCCACTCTTCCCTGAGCAAGAGTGTCTCTCACCACCCTCTCCCACTTTTCCATATTGTCGTCCTTGTCAGTCCCGTTGGTGACAGGTGAGATGCCACCATCGAGAGAACGAGCGCTCGAACCCTCGATGGTGTTAGAATCGATCGATTTTAGTGTCAATTCGGCAATGATAGCTTTAGTTTCATTTCTGAAAAACAAAAAATATTTCGATGTGTATTACTATCAAAGGCTACTACTACCTATATAACATTAAGTACTTAAAACATTTAATTACAGTTCATTTCCCGAAATATTACTGACAAGAGAACTAGTAGGTAATAAATACTCAATGATATTATATAAAATACTCTTAATTTTACTTAAAATACAAGGTGGTATAAATCCTAGAGTTTTTCTGTTAAAGTGCTAGACTTGCTGTTTTAGGATCGAAAAAGTGTTGGTCTTTCAAACCTTCATGGGTATTTGGGCTATTTTAGATATTTTTTAGGAAATTAATTTCAATTTCACCTTTTATTAAACAAAACTTACTGCATAAATCCGTTGACCACCATCCCATGGTAGCCCTTATTCTTCCCAATCTCTCTCTCCAAATTGTCTACTACTTGTTTGCTAAGCTCTTCATACTCCCGGCTTCCGGCGGCTGGTGGCCGGAAGCTGTCTGCCAATCCGGTTATCCGGATCAGAAGTGTGTAGGCGGATAGACCGGGGATTATTGGCTCTGTGGTCAGTTCTTCTTCTGTCGGCTCTGTGAAGATTAAAATTTATTGATGTTAGAATTTAGATAAGTACTACCTACAAAAAACACGATTTAATAAGGACTATAATACTACTGTTATTTTATGACTTGTAATATTATTATCTGTTAATATTGTTATGTCTCCTATTCGACATCAGCCATTTTAAATGTCTCCACTGATGGGGCACAGGCTTTCTTTAGGGGTGGATAAGGTGGATGGGCCACAACCTACCACGCGGTAATGCGGATTGGTGGGTGTTAACGACTGCAAATGCAGCCAGGACCAACGGCTTAACGTGCCTTACGAAGCACGGAGGAACTCGATGTAATACATTTTTGGTCACACATCCTATGACCGACTCTTGCGAAAGTTGCTTAACCTCCGCAATCGCAGGGCCAGGCGCTAAACCACTGCGCCATTGAGCTCTTCACCACTGCGCTACCGAGCTGCTCCTAAATCTCAATAATATAGAAATCTCTTATACTACTCTAATATTTGACAACCAATAAAAGGCTAATAAAAGTTTTTTGAAGATTTTTGTTCGCACTGTGGCAACGCTATCCTTCAGTGATATAAGCAATATTTTACTACCGAAACTCCAACGGGAAGTGGTATTCCACGTTCAAATTCACGAACGGATAAATGGAAATTAATATGGGTAAAGTCGATATTGATACAAAAGTTCTTTGCGCAACCGGGAATCGAAAACGAAAACCTAGAGATGGCCATCATCACCACACTCTGCATTATACTAGATAAACTACGCCCCATATCATCTCTTTATATTATTAAATAACAAAGATATCAATCAAGCAAATCTTAGAAGCTTTTCTAAGTCTCCGTCAGAAAATTGATCTGGTTCGTCCAAAAGTCCAAAACTAACATGGACCTAACTAAATCTATTGATAACAATTTTGGAACTTCACCAATATGAATTTTATCTTTATGAAATAAGTTGGAGAATTGCTTACCAGGGCCACACGGCTTGATGCACACCTTCTCCGCAGATATGACGGGCACTTGCAGATGTTTGCTGGTGCGCTTGTTCACGGGCTCAAAGTTGCCGCCTTGCGTTATGAACATCATGTATAAGCACTCGGTGTCCGTAAATGCAAAGTCCTAGAGGAAAAATAAAGAAAATGTAGTATTTATAATAAAGAAGTCATTTGCAAAAGACGCCATTGCAAATGTAGCATGTTTTGATAAAAATCTGTTTGAATTGGCTCCTCCACTCATCTGAGGAGTAAAGTGGGTAGTACATAATAATATATACCTTAGTGGGCTCCTCCAAGTTCCAATAAAAAAACAATATTATGTTATTTTTTTGTTTTGCTCATAAACAGGGAAAACTAAAAATGACCTTTCTTTTTATAGATGGAGAATAAAAATATCACCATATTTCAATGTTAAGGGAAATATATTGCCAATGGGAGAAGCTTTGAAGCTTACCTTCTGGTCTCCAGTGTCCCTCTTCCTCACGAAGCTAAGCGTAGTGATTCCATCCACCATAGATCCAGACTCCTTGCTCAAGTCCTGACGCGGGTCCACCCTCGGAGCGGAATATCCGCTCACGTACGTGTCCATCAGGAACGGTCGCCCAGAACGGGAGTCCACCCAACCTAAGACGGCGTCTGTTTGTGACTGGAAAAAAAATAAGTTGTAGACAAGCACAACAAAGTGGTTTAGCGAATTAGGCCTGCGATTGCGGCTGTTAAGGAACGTCAAAGTGGTATGGGGTTGTAATAGCTTTATATAATTATAGGCTGTTTATCTTTACTTGTCTTATGTGGTAAACAATCTTCACCGTCCTCTTTATTAAAAAAACAATTATAAAATACCTACAACAAATAGTTTTCCACACATGGTAGATTTCGAAATAAATTGCTAATTTATTTAGAGACAATTTGATTTATTAAGACATCATATTTTTAAAAAAACTATTCTAGTTTAAAAGACGTCGTATAATATGACAACTGTCAAAAGCTGTTTACTAAATAGGACTTTTTTTTGCTGCCCCAGATATTTAATAATGTATCTTTATTTCCCTTTCTGGCTTTTCATACTTTTAAAACTCACCATTTTCTTATCTTTGCTGAACCCGATTCCTGTCCACAGATTGGTGTGTTTCGTCTTGATGACGAACCTCACGGAGTCCTTGCCCCTCTTCTGTCCCAGGTACTCCCAGGAGGCGTAGTACTCGCAGGTGTTGTTATCCGGGTTGCAGTTGGTGGGGTGCTTCCATAAACCGCCGCATTTGTCCGCCAGGGGGAGTACCCCGCCGGATATTGAGGACTTGGTCTCGTCTGGAAAAGGAGATCTTATCTGGTTTTGATCCCTAACAGAGTACGAACAACAGCTCTATATTTTTAATATTAGCTTGAATTTGGTCTTAGAATAGAGGGTCTCTTTTGCACGTTTTAAATATGTTTTGTAACTGTGATAATTATATACTTGTTATTCTAATATGGATAGGATACAATTCGGTACCCAAAAACATTTCCCAGTCAGGACAGGAATATGATAAATTAAGATAAAGAAGAGAAGAACCTATATTTCGATTTAAAAAACCATTTTAATATAACTTCTATGATGTTATACATTTTATTTTTTTATTACTCACCAAAGAAGTTAATGCTCGCCACACCCCTCTGCGCGCCGTGCCCGTGGTACTTCAGCTCGTCTTGCCTGTAGAAATCCTTAGTCACGGCGGTCCCGCGTTCGATGCCCGACGGCGGCGAGTGTACGTACTTCGACGGCTCCTGCCCACGCGCCCAGATCACGTGCATCAGGTCGTCCACTATGGAATGGTCGGTGGGTTCTTTGGCCTGAAACAAGAAGATATTTAGGGCCAGGTTCACTGATTCCAGTTATCAGACCTCACAGATAATTTTATACACATTCAGTTCCATTTTCTCATTAAACTAGAAGTTATGCGATTAGTAAGTTGAGCGCGCAATGAAGAGAGACAGATGTAAAGTACCTACACTGCAAAAAATCAAAATAAGATGGGCTAAATCTAGAGTATTCTAGAGTATAGAGGGTTTACAAAGCGTCAGTGATACTTCGACATAGAGGTGTCACACGCGTCTAAATATTACATGCTTATCACAAAGTAAACCAAGATTTAACAATGGGACCATTGAATCAAGAGGGAACGCAGTCAGGCACGGACCAACTATCGAAATTTAGTTAACTACCTTAATCTTCTTCCTAAATATAATAGTAGTGACTCCATTTTCCTCGAAGCCTGAGGCAGCAGTGACGTCATCATGGCCACCCCAGAATGTGTCCACGCGTGGAGTAGACCTGTAGAAAATTATACTTCGTCATAATACTTATAAGAATGGAAAATTATAAGAACTCTTATTTTTAAGATAATAAGGATGGAAAGTATAAAAACTACAGTTTTGAGTTTGAGTTTAATTTTTTAATTTCTTTGTAGGAAAATATATAGAAAGATTTGCAAAAAATGCGTTTGCTCGACGAATAGAATACAATATGATTTAATTTCTAAAATCAGTTGCAGCTTGGTATGTTTATCTTTCTCTGTGGTTGCAGCAGGTTGCAGACTTTCTACGCCGTGAAAAGAGAAGTAAATCTCACCTGTCTCTCGTGTAGTAGTCCAAAACTCTGTGGTAGTTCCCTCGAGCTGTTCCGATCACAATATCAGTGCAATCCATGGGGTTGAAATCGAACTTGGGCGCGTATTCGTGGGCGGGGTAGTAACCTGAAAATTTATATTGATTAGCAAAATAGTACATATATTTTTATTGTAGAATATACTCAAAACTTTAACTTTTTGTAGGTATCAAAAATAAAAAATAAAAAGAAACGAATTAAAGGTGATGAATGATTTTGTTACAATTTTTGTAACAAGAACTCGGAGACCTGTAAATATAGAATTATTTAGTACTTTGGGTTTGTTTTTTAAAATATTTTTTTTTAAATTTTGTGAGATAATGTAACATTGTCATTATTAAGAAACTTACGTTGTTCTAAATAATTTTGCCAGTTCTAGATGAACTATTGAAAATTTTTCTTTCTTTTGAAAAAAAACCAAGAAATAAAATAGGTGGTTTGTTTTGTTCAAAAAGAAAACGCTGTAAATAACCCATACCTTCTTTACACCATTTCATTAGTTTTGTGCAAAATAAAAACTCTTAAAAAACATTCTCCCAATGTAGTATGCGCCATTCTACTAGTAGTTTTTTTTATCAATTTTTTTAAGTTTTTCTCCCAAAAAATATTCTCAGTCTCAATATTTTATTATGAAAAAAAATATTTTTAAGAAAATACTGTGTTTCTTTTTTCTTAACACTATCGAAACATTTTTTTCCCATAAACCACATAGATTGATTAACATAATGTTATTATTTATTATTACATTTTCATTTTGTAAGTAGGGAAGAGTAGATAAACAAAATAAAGATTCTTGTAAGTACCTTTAAAAATAAAAAATAGAACAGAAACAAAGGAAAAGAAAAAAGGAAAAGGATTTGAAGAGGAAAAGAGAGGGAGAAGATTGCAGTTGCAGCGACAGCCCAAGCAAAGCAGTGAAACATAATAAAAGAGACAGAAAAAAGATAAGACAAATCTTTTTAAATTAATATGGATGTAGTGAATTCATTTTTTAATATATATTTCTTATGTACAAGTAGGTAAGTAATCACAAAATACTTACATTTTAGTATTAACTAAAAAAACTTTAGAGATTTAGGTAAGTAATGTTTAGAAATTAAGTAAATTTTATTTTTTTATAATACCTAAATTGTAGGTACATAAAATAAGTGCAATAAGCGAATGTGCGTTACCTGTTTCTTCTTTAAGTCCCTTGACTAGCAAACTTTCAGTTCCCGTTTCCGCTTTAGGTTCGGGGGATGGTTCTGGTTCAGATTTAGGTTCTGGAGTTGGTTCGGGCTCGGATTTAGGTTCTGGAGTTGGTTCGGGTTCGGATTTAGGCTCTGGAGTTGGTTCCGGTTCTGATTTTGGTTCTGGACTCGGTTCCGGTTCTGATTTTGGTTCTGGACTCGGTTCCAGTTCTGATGTAGGTTCCGAACTAGGCGCCGGTTCTGATTTAGGTTCCGGATGAGGCTCCAGTTCAGATTTAGGTTCCGGACTAGGTTCTGGTTCTGATTTCGGTTCTGGGGTAGGTTCCGGTTCGGATTTTGGTTCTGGAGTAGGTTCCGGTTCAGATTTTGGTTCTGGGGTGGGTTCCGGTTCTGATTTTGGTTCAGGAGAAGGTTCGACTTCAGATTGAAGCTTAGCAGAAAGCTCTACTGTAGACTTTGATTTGAGAGTTGGCTCAAGCACTAACTTTAATTTGGGGGTAGGTTCGGGTTCGGACTTAGGTTCTGGAGTTGGTTCTGGTTCAGAAGTAGGTGCAAGAATTAGTTCCTCTAAAGATTTAGGTTTCGGTTCTGGGGAAGGTTCAGATTTAGACTCAGGTAAGGGTTCAGGCTCAGCTTTAGGCTCAGCCGTGGGTTCCGGAGTTGGTTCAAGAGATGTCGGCCGTTGGGTGGTGGGTAATACACGCGGTAATTTATACTTTGGTGCGAACTTTGGTTTTAGTTTTGGTTTATCAGTCTTAGGTAAAGGAGTATCGGTACTAGGTTCAAAGGTTGATGGTATAGGAGTGGTCTCTTTTTCTAATGTAGATTCCACATCTGCAAAAGATTGAATCATGCAGCATTATATGTATATACATTAGTGTACTTTTGTACATTGTTAGGTTTATTTATTAAACATTGTGCTTGCGTGATGCCTGTGGCTTTTAGCACTAGTGTTAATGTGCTGTGTTTTTTAATACATTTAGTTGTGCGCTAATATCAAGCGATACTTACTTTCATTTGCTGCTGCCCTCTTTCGGCGTCCTGTGAAAATTTATGAATAAGTAAGTATTTAGCTTTGTGAGTTATTAATTATACAATTTTAATTTTATTGATGGCTAATCATAAAGGAGCTCGGTGGCACAGTGGTTTAACGCCACTACGATTGCGGAGGTTAAGCAACTTTCACAAGGGGCTGTCGTGGGATGAGTGACCAAAAAATATATTATCTCGAGCTGCTCCGTGCTTCCGAAGGCACGTTAAGCCGTTGATCCCGGCTTCATTTGCAGTCGTTAACACCCTCCAATCCGCATTGGTGGCGTGGTGGGTTATGGCCCACAATCCACCCATAAGGAAGGCCTGAATCGCAATAAAGACAGATAGGTATTTAATTTACAGTTTCTTAGTTTTATCAACACACAATATTTAGAACCGACGTTTATTTTATCTTTTTTGTATTAGGAAAACAGACGAGTATTCTTCAATCTTTTGTTCATTTTTATACAATGTGCTACGAAAAAAAACCTTTAAGTTGAATTAGTTAGGAACCATCAAACTGATTAACTTTTTCTATGGAACCAACTCTGAAATCGCGCAGAAAAAAAACAACTGTTTCATACATTTTGATATATTTTCGTTACCTATAAATTTTTGTATGAAACATCTGATTTTTCTTTCGCGATTTCAGAGTTGGTCCTATAGAAAAAGTTGTTCAGTTTGATGGTCCCTATCTACCAAATTCAGCTTTAGGGGTTTTTTGGTACACGTTATTTACAACTTTACCTTTGGAACTGGACACTTTATAAGACACACTAGTTTTCACAGTGACGTCATCGCCTAAGTTTTTGAAATCTATTCCGTCCATCGAATGCATTGCCACCCTCTTATTTCTGTTATCGTTTTCTGATGGAGCTTGTGTTGTAGGCTCCGGTTTCGGCTCAGCAGTGGGTTCCGGTTCCGATTGAGGCTCTGGAGATGGTTCCGGTGACGGCTCCGATTTCGGTTCCGGTTCGGGTTCGGGTTCCGCCTTAGGCTCGGCTGTGAGTTCCAGTTGCATCTTCGGCTCCCGAGACGGTTCCGGTTCGGCGGTAGGCTCTGCCTTAGGTTCCGGTTCAGGCTCCGGTTTGGCTTCGGACGATGGCTCCGGTTCGGATACCGGTTCCGCTCCCGGTTCCGCCTTCGGCTCCGGTTCTGGCAGTGGTTCCGGTTTAGATGTGCTCTCTGCGACGAAGAAAAATTATTATTTATCTGCTGAATGTAGAAATATTTGGGAAAATTTTGTTGGTGTTAAAAGTTGCACGTACGTTTTTCATCGATACTAGGTCCTAATACTGGAAAATTCTTGCACTGCTTGGTCAAACCACTGGGCCTCCAACCAACACCTGAAATAATTTCATGAATAATGAATTGCGGACTTACTGACTTTTGTCATCCAAAATGAACGAAGAATGTTGTACTCTTGAACGACCCAATTCAGTTTTAAAGTTTTGAATGTTTATCATTGTCTGTGATGTCATTGTTTTACAATAACACAAAAATGCAAGGCGTTGATAAAAAACCAGGGGCCCTATATTTGAAAGGTGTCGATCGCTCTTACTTTTTATTCGAATGAAAAGAGCAATAAAGAGCGCTCGACGCTTTTCAAAAATAGGCACCCTCCACAAACAAACTCTAAACAAAATGAAACTTCGACTATTTAGTTAATTTAGTTCCGCTACTCGCCGCTACCTAAAAGCTCCTTTTAATTATTTATTTATGTAATCTATTTATAACTAAAATAATAGGTAGGTAAGTAGGTAATAAAAAAATATGCTACTAACCAGCATAAGACGTGCCGTTGACCATCATGACGACTTCCAACTCGGCGTCTTCTTTCAGAACGCGCCAATACAAATTGAACTCTTTAGCTAATTCTTTTTTGGTATATAATCCTAAGTTCAACTTCTTGTCCTTCCAAGGAGCCTCTGTAAAAGGTAAGTATTTAAAATAAAAGTGAATATTTCAAATTTTTTTTCTTTAATTCTGAAGCTAGATTAGGTATATTAATTTTGTTTGAAGCGACATCTGTCATTTGACTCTATTTTAATGAATTCGCTACTCAACAACAGATGCGCTACTTACCCTTTAAATTTTTTAATAAACACATTATTCTTGTGAATTCATTCGTTTTCTCAATTAAACCATAATTAATTATCCTTAAAACTTACTTCTATTACACCCTTTCCCGTAAAACCCGAAGGGACAGTAGCACATTTTAGTTGGCGATTCAGTAGCGTTCACGTCTATGCATTTCCCGCGCAAACCGCAGTCATTATCCTCGAAACACTCGTCGGTGAACTGACAGCGGGGTCCGGAGTACATCTTGTTGCATTTGCAACGTCCGAGGATGTGGAATCCGTGTCCTGAGCATGTCTCGTGGTAGTCTTTACCTGTCGAATTAAAAAGCTTTTATAAAGGTACTTTCGTAAAAACAATAAGAACTCTTTAACATGCAATACTAAATACAACATGTTACAAAAATACCCCTAATGCCGAATATGGTTTATAGGGACCAGCAAACTGATCAACATTTATTATGGGTCCAACTCTGAAATCGCGAAAAAAAAAAATCAGCTGTTTCATACATTTTGATATTTTCGTAATTAATTTTTGTATGAAACAGCTGATTTTTTTTTCGCGATTTCAAAGTTGGTCCCATAGTAAAAGTTGTTCAGTTTGATGGTCCCTATACACCATATTCGGCATTAGGGGTACTTTTGTAACACCTTGTATATACCTAGTTCCAAATAAAATTATTATAACGTTAAGAGTCGGTTATTACATGGTAGTTGAAGTTAGGTATAGTTGTTCTATCTCACGAATACCGTTTTGCTATGAATGTTTTTCAGCATTTGTGACATTTTTTAAACAATTTTTGAAATGACTAAATTTTATATTTTTTCAAAATTTCGAAAAGCATGCTCACAATATTTTTCGAGAATTGGTTGAGAAATGCAACCTGTTGAGGAGAACGGACATCATACGAAAGCATTTTTATCCAAGCTGAAACGAAGACGCTTCGCGTTCGCTCGGTCAATTAAAAGCATTTTAATAATCGCAGTAAATTACACGATTTAATTCCATCCGAGTACCTCACTTGGGAAACATCTTGTGCGTAATGACTTTAGCCCATTACCTCTTTAATTAAACTCGTTGGTGGTATAATGGAATCCTGAACAGCATCTCATTACTGATAAAATTATTTCAAACTAGGCATCGAATTGACCACCTGCGCAGTCTCGCAATCAATTTAAGACATTAACTATATGTGCTTTATCGAATTGAATAACTAATAAAGAGCTTTGGAATCCAACAGTATAAAATCAACATAACCAGTTATTATTATTAGATAACCATCGCCCTTGTCAAAATTCACTTTCTTCATTCTGTAGGCTTATGCGCATTCATCATTAGATTTGAATCTTGAGCCTTATAAATATGTTAATTTAATTCATTAAGGAATTCCTTTGTTGCACTACTTGTTTTGATTGTATTCATTAAAGCAAGTGTCTGAATAATTAGTATTTAAATATTTAATCTTTTGAATCCTAAAATCCAGCAATTTATAAAGTTACTCTAATCATTGGTATAGTCACAGAACAATAAAACCGTCATTCTTGACTTGAGAAGTAATGTTAATTTTCATTACTGCCGTACTCAGAGACGTCAATTCAGTTTAATGCTACATTAAAGTTGGTGCTATCTCTTTCTTCTCCATAGAGATAGTATAAGACGACACGATACTAAATAAGGTATTAAACTGCATTGACGTCTCTGAGTAAGACAGTTAGTGATATACTATGCAAGAATTCCAACCTACGACTTAACATAGTCAGTAGCTGCTGTTACATCAAACGATCTTAACTGCAGGATGGCGTAACGAACATTCGCATATGCGAGATTTACAGTTAAAACTGTTTACCGCTTCCATGTGTTACAAGATTCTAAGAAACGATCATCTTACTAGCTCGTAAATAGTATAATAGTTACCTCATACATAGTATAAATAAGACGCAATAACAGATGTTTAACCACATTTAGCAATTTCAATATATGCAATATGCTTTTACACGTCTAAAGACGGTAGCTATTTACGATGGCTAAATTCGTATTTGGACGACAATTCCTGAAAGTGACATTGAGTAACATATCAAACAGTCGAGTTCGGAGAGCCATTCATTCTGTAATGTCATGTCATTGATGACATAGCTGTTCACCTATGCCCTATTCGATGACAGAACTATTCAACCACAAATAGAGAGAGGACAGATGTCAAGCTAAGTACCTACCAAGTACGCAACTCTCACACACATAGACAGCTCTCACAGACCGACGACACTGCGCAAGCATTTGAACTCATTTTGATATTGTTCTGTCTGTACCCTCAGCACCAACAGCTATCGAGAAAAAAAACGCGCGTAAAAGTACTCGATAGAGTAATTCTTTATGAAAAATCACTTTTCATTTCACTTTTCGGCGGTAGATGGCGCTGTAAACATTTCCCATACAAAATTACTCTATCGAATGTTTTTACGCGTGTTATGTTTTTCAATAGCTGTTCGTGCTAAGCATACTGTAAGTAAACTGCTAAGGGTAGCACGAACATTCGATAGAGTAATTTTGTATGGGAAATTTGTACAGCGCCATCTACCGCTGAAAAGCAAAATTGAATTTTCCATAGATTACTCTAGCGAGTACTTTTACGCGCGTTTTTTTTCGATTAGATGTTCGTGGTAAGGCTGCTGAGATTCCGGTTATTCCGTGTCGGTGAGAGGGTGTTTATGTGTGCGTTTCTCGAGCGCGTAGTACTAAGCTTGACTTCTGTCCTCTCCATTTGTTGATTCAACTATGAATTAATTTCTATAATTTTGCTATATTATCATTTCCAGCAAAAACGGTAGGCAAGTTCAAACTTACGAGGCACAATATCGATGTCTGCGCACGACCAGAACCTGTAATTAGCGCCCCATTCGCCTGCTTCTCTCTGTAACTGCAACGTGCAGTTCTCACAGGTAAAGTCACTGGGCAATCGTACTTCATATTTCTGGGCTCTGGAAAGAAAAGTTGGTTATCAACTTCAAATAAAATCACATTAAACTCACCTAGAGTTTAATGTGAATTTTCTTTTTCGTTCAAGGATGACAGAGATTGCTTACACCTTGAAGTGTACGTGCAAGGTAGGTAGGTAGGTGGTTAAAAACAGATTTGTCTTTTGGACACTAAAAAAATGCAGGAGGTAAGTAAGATACTGCAAATTAAAGATTATGACGTTTTAAGAAATTTCCAAACAGTTGTGATAAGTAAATGATCTTGAATGCTGAACAGGAAGTCTGATACAATGACTGCAAGGATAAATGTAGTGTCTAATGACTAAAATAATGCACAAATTAAAGTTTTATACATACGTACATACATTCAAACTGATAAAAAAGATAATATCAACCAACTACAACAAAATATTGTGGCTGTAAAAGAGATAATATGAACCAACTACAAGACAATGTTGTAGCTGTCACCGATTTCTTCATTAAAGTAGGTAACATATTATTTGTCTCAAAAGGAGCCAAAACGATAGGTCCACTTCTGGAAGATTTCAAGTGCTATGATACGAGATATCAATATAAAAAAGTACTTGAAATTTTTGAATGAATCTTCTGTACCTCAGTACAGATACAAAGCAATGTGATATATCTACTGAGAGCGTAGTGCGATTTGTTACTTACTCAAACTCGTTAGTGTAAACTTCATTTCGTATGGGATTGGTGGAATACACGATGAACTTCATCAACGCCATACAAAATTCTAAAGCGCTCACGGTCGTGCGTGAGATGAAAAAACTCGCTCTAAGCACAGATTCCGAAGATTATGCAAATTGGTGCAAACTTACGTAACGTCATCCCTCACGAACTCGGAGCCGCCTGCCCGTGGCGTCAGGTCCAGAACGGGTCTTTCAAGCTCATCTAATATCCTGAGGCTGAAGCCACCCTGCGAGAAACATGGTAATTTAATATTAAATAAATATATTTAAATATATATTTGACAACATCACATACATTGCTCCGATTCCAAAGTAAGTAGCTAAAGCACTTGTGTTATGGAAATCAGAGACAACGGTGGTATCACAAACACCCAGACCTGAGCCAATATAGAAAAGTTGGTTTTTCTAAATTGCCCCAACCGGGGATCGAACCCGGGACCTCAGAGATGGCGACACCTTGAAAACCGGTGTACAAAGCCACTCGACCACGGAGGTCGTCGAATAATTATTAATGTTTTTTTGTGTGCAACCTTTTTTTATTACGACCGTCCCTTTTGCGCTTAGTCCCGCTATGGTATGGTCCCGGTATGGCACCCTCTTAAAATACCTATCAAAAAGTCCCGCTATGGTACCCATCTTTTAGATCTACGTTAGACAATAGAAGGTACAACTGAAAAGAAAAGTGTATCTATAAATAAATACTTTTAGGAGTGTATCAATAAAACGTCTGTTTGCGATATTAAATCAGTCTTTTATTAATTCAAAATATTTATAAAAAAATATCAAACAGTAAAACGAAATATTAATTGCAATATAATTTTTAAAATAATCAACAATATTAATTACCAATAATCAACAATAAAAAAAATATAAAAAATCCACATCTCAGAAAAGTATTACTGTAAATATTATAAACTACAAATAAAAACAACATCCAGACATAAATATTAGTTACAAATAATCAACATTGAGAAAAGGCAGTAATTGTAAATTTATATAAACTACAAAAATAATCAACAACCAACTAGACAAATATATTAATTACAAATAATCAACATGGAGAAAAAGGCGCAAATTGTAAACATAAACTACAAAAAATAATCAACATCGAGAAAAAGTATTAAACATTTTAATAGGCTAAAAACAAAATTAAAATAAACTATTTTTTTAAATGTTCTGATCGAAATATTGACTTTGATATGTTAATCAGAAAATCACCAATGGAGATAGCTTTATTTTCGTAACTTTTTGTTAGCTTTTGAATCTGGCGGTCGATTTCTATACTTCTTCTTTTTCTTGAATTTATAGGTGATCTTTTTAGTCGAAAGCTATAACAAAAATCATCAGTTATTTAAGTTAAGCTATATTTTTTTCAGTAACCGTCTGTAATAGAAGGCGACAACCAATAATATCTACCAAAATAAATAAAATCAAATCCATTTTCAAATTCTTCTATGTACTCGTATTATGTAAAAAAATAGGTATATATCTGCTTTTAAAAATATTATATCTGCTTAAAAATATTGTCTAAAAAATACAACTTACTTGGCTTGTTTTATATCAAAGTGACATGTGTCGTTGCCAATTGTTTGCAGAAACAATAATAAACTGGGATTTTTTCCAATAATTTTGTTGAATCTGCCATTCCATGATTCCGCCAAGTTAGTTGTTCTATGGCGTTCATTATGGCAACACCAAATGAGGTCTGGATATTCAAGCCACTGAGTGACAAAATAGTCATTGAATTTGGTCATAGCTTCATCGTCGAAACTGAAAAAAATACTTATTAAACGTTCGTACTTGTAAAGCAATGAAATTAACAGGTCCTTACTGATATTGTTGTTCTTTACTTTTTTGCCATATAATTAGAGTTAAGTACTCAAACATCATTTTGGAAAGTAACCAAGATATTATACCTATTTTCCATTATATGCAGCCAGCCGTCTTCAATATCTTGTTTTGGCAAAAACGCCAAGCCTATGCATTGCTTAACATGGTTCGAGGACTCTTCGTGTTCCATGAGATTTAAAGATTTCGCTTTTTTGATAACGTTCTTTTGAAAATGTACGTTACATCCATTTATTTTGATATCAGGAAAAATCTTCGCTGCTGCATTTATTACTCCTATTTCATAATCGAAGGTAAATTTCGATGGACGCCATTCAGGCAAAGTTTGTTTAATCAATTCGAAAACTTTTTCATAAGTTTTCCCTTCTTTGTTTTTTAACAGAATATAAAATAATGGTGCTACATTCGTGGATAACTCAGTGCTTCCCATGTCTCCATGAATGACATAAACTTGTTCGAATGGGTTTGGGCAGCCGTCGAAAGTGCCATCACCAAAGTAATGCGTTACACATTTTATATATTCCTTTACTTCTGTCGAGGAAAATATAATTATTCGATTACAGTCTTCATTACAATAATCAGCCAATACATACTTATTAAATTCTTCTGGTATTATAATTTCTTCCACATTCTTAAATTGTGTTTTTGGTACGTTCAACGACTTATTTCGGTGTCTGTATAATACTGTTTTTAATTTTTTATAGTCAGGAACATTTCCTGTAAGGTGTAACCCTTTGTCTTTTAAGTTACCCATGTGTTTTTCGAAAATTTTCTGTACTGATCCGTAATTTGAATTTACTTCTTTTTTGCACTCACTTATAGCCATTTGAACTTCATTGTCTTCAAAATGTGGCACGCACTGATCACTGTGTTTATAATCTTTAATTATTGTATTATTGGTATTCTCAATAGTTATATATCCACTACATTTAATACTATTTCTCCTATTTACACAATGCCAAGTACTTGAATTTTTATTTTCTCTGCGTTTAATATATTTATGTCCGGCACGTAATAAAGTTTTTCCACCGCGTCGACTGTCAATAATTATTAAATTTACACCACGTGAACTACTTGACCCAGACATTGCAATAGATAAACTAACAAGCTATCCTAATTACTCATATCGCAAAAGTACAGCTGCAAATAGCAAACTAAACCCGGAATAATACTGTCTCTCTCTATTTTTATAAAAACAAAAGGGAAGAGCTAGATACGAATTCGAGGAAGGGCTCGTCTCTATTGTTTTACGAAAAAACCGGTTGGTCAGGTAACTACCTGAAGTGAAACGACAATTACCGAGCGTGATTTGTTTAAAAATAGTATTAATAAATATTATCTTGCTTAACTATAATAGTTAAGAAAAGATATTTTTTATTAATACTATTTTTTTCTTAACGCATTGTATAACTTTTCTTTACAACAGTACCAAAAACTGAAGGGTACCATAGCGGGACTTTTTGATAGGTATTTTAAGAGGGTGCCATACCGGGACCATACCATAGCGGGACTAACCGCCTTTTTGGCAAAATCTTAAAAAAGCGAAAACTAACGTGATTTTAGTCAATCGTAAATTATTTAAAATTACATGTATGATTTAGTATATTCATGAGTAGTTATTTGTATTAAGAATTAATTTAAGTACTTACTCATTACAATTAAAATAACTTCAAAGGAACATTGAAATTAATTTTCATTAGTACAGGTACATTCTTTGTAAAACGTTTATTATGTAATTTTTTGCTGTCAAACATGCTTTGTTAAAAGTCTATTTGCTCCTCGATTAATTTTATTGTAAATAAAATAAAATAAACTTACACGATGTGCGTACGCTAAATGCCAATGCACTGTGAATGTTGAACCGGCAAGAAATGAGGTTTTTAATGTGCCTGCAATAAAAAAAACATTTTAATGCGTTTGAAAAATCAAAACAAAAACAGAAAATAATAATATAAACGTCGTCATCTAGTGACGAATAGCGCAACTAAGAGCCCAGATAACACGTTATGCAAATAATTACATTACCCTTAGCACGAACAGGGCCCTTAGCACGAACAGCACTGCCAGCTATCGATAAAAATAGCGCGCGTAAAAACATTCGATAGAGTAATTTAGTAAGGGTAATTTGTACAACGCCATCTACCGCCGAAAAGCAAAATGAAATTTTCCATAGATAATTATTGTATCAAGTACTTTTTCGAGCGTTTTTTTCTTGATAGATATTCGTGCTAAGGGTACAGCTATCGAAAAAAATAACGCGCGTAAAAACATTCGGTACAATAATTTTATATACATACCTACTCAAAATTACAAACTTGATTTTTAAATAGCCTAATTGTTTCTTGTGAAAATATTGTCTGTCCACTATTACCGTTTAGCTTAGTTCTCTGTAACATACATTTTTATTACGCAATTAAACACCATTCTCACCATTCTCATGGTTAATTGACTACCTACTTCCCCCTTTTTGGTGTAATTAGATTAGATAACTAATGGTTTTTGTAATTTATGCAGAAAAGTACTTTCAATTTTTAATTCTGATTTCTCATTTAATCCCAAATTAACTAAAAGCTTAAAGGTTAAAGTTGGTTCAAGCAATTTATATTTTTATCAGATTTTTACGATAAAATCTTTGGCAAAAACTAATTTACTAAGTTAATTTATACTAAGGTGTAACACTTAGTATTAGTAGGCGAAGCCAATCGATTTTTCACGCTTTGCAATTCAATTTATTGTGAGAAAAGTAGGTAACCATTGGTTGTTAAGTTAGGTTTCTGAACCAAAGATAATCTTTTAATACAATCAAAAGCGTAGAGAATTGCATCACAGGATTTGGTGTTTTATAGTTAGAAAAAAGTAAAAGTACTCGAAATAGTAAATTCTCTATGGGAAAGTTCATTTCGCTTTTCGGCGGTAGATGGCGCTGTACAAATTTGTCATACAAATTGCGCTGTAATTTTTTTATCACGATAGAAAACTTAGTAAATTGATTACAACATAAATTCATCGAATAAATATGCACGAAGAAGGAATCGTTAATTCAGCGAAGCAATTAAACAAGTAAAAACAATCATTTATTAAAATACCACTAATACATTATTATATTGCGTAATAAAAATAACTTCGCAGCCGGTAGGATTCGAACCTACGCTCCCAGAGGGAATCTGATTTCGAGTCAGACGCCTTAACCACTCGGCCACGACTGCTAATGCATATCACGTCGAAATTATGTACTGCGTTTGATGTGCAAATTTATGACAATTTATTTATGTTACCGTATTCTACAAACTCGGACAAATTACAAAATGACAATGTTCGTTGGTTCTACTAACTGTTATGTACTCCGTGGTTCTACTACATATCACCAGAGGTAGTTTTTTAGTTTAATTTTTGGTCTCATAAAAACTCTTTGAAGTCAAATTATTTCTAAACGGAAAGAAGTTGTCTTTTGTTTACACAAAACCTGTACCCTTAGCACGAACATCTTTCTAGAAAAAAAACGCGCGTAAAAGTACTCGATAGAATAAATTATCTATTAAAAATTTCATTTCGCTTGCCAGAGGTAGATGGCGCTGTACAAATCTCCCATACAAAATTACTCTATCGAATGTTTTTACGCGCGTTATTGTTCTCGATAGCTGTTCGTGCCAAGGGTACTGAAAACTATTTGTAAAGTTCATCAATATTACGAACAACTTTTTGTATGAAAATACGGTGATATCACGTTCGTAATCAAAATTATCTTCATATAACATGAATTTTATATTTAAACTTAACAAACATTATGATAAAGTTCATCATTTCGTTTATTACTTAGGGCGACTTGCACCGTGCAATGCATGTCGGGGTTAACGTTGACTTGAAAAAAATGTCCTATCAAATCTAGCCTCACCTAAACTGCTTACTTTTAAACCTTATTTATAACTTTGAGAACTGTCTCAAATCAAATGCAACAAATAACTATCTTGTAATGAAACGGTCGTAATATTCGTAGCAAGTTGTGAATGGATAACAACATTACCCACCGACACCACCGCATGATCCTGTACTCATCTACTTTATGATACAGAGCCTATCTCAAGAAATGCCACCGTGAGTCAGGCAGGTCATCGACCTAGGTCGAGGCCGTTCTAGAACGTAAACAGATGCTGCAATGCCTAGATCGAGTCTACAACCAACGGTGGCGACGCGCGGCGAAGTGACAATTAGTTTTTCATAACATTCATCACGAGATCTTGCATGTGACTCAATATAGTTGTTTCATTGTGCTCTGTTTACACAGTGACCATGATTTGGCGGAAAAAAGATGTTTTAAAATAAACATATAGATACCTAGGTGTATATATTTTCACTTACAGGAATTAAATTATATAAAAATACTAGTAATTAAATGAAAAGCCAAAACAATGTAACTTTTATATTGAGATTATCAAGCGCATTATTTACGTAGCAGGATATAAAAATAGTCTCATGATATGTTCGCTAAGGAATGTGATTCCGCGATCTAATTAATGCAAGCTATATAATAAATAAATAAAAAACTTGAATTAACGTGTATAACGGATAATAGATCCGTATTATCGATAAAAATGGATCTGACAAATTGCTAAGCTATATTTGAACCAACAATCAATTCTAGGATTTAGAAATACTTGATTGCATTTACATTTAAGTTAGTTTAGTTAGTTTTTAGTCAGCATTTAAGTATACTTATGTACCTACCTACACAAACTTTAGTCAGCAGGAACACCAGCACTCAATAGTGCTTAAGAAAATACACTTTGAAAGCACTTAACAAGTGGAAATGTAAGTAGGTAGCCCTTAAGAGTTGTCACTACTCATGTCATCTTAAAGAGTTATTAAGAAAGTAATATTTACCTTTTGGCATTCCACATGGTGGTTTTGTTCTAGAATTGTCTAAAAAGTCCAAGTCGTATCTTCTCGCCGGTGGATAAGTTAAAGCCACGTGGCCAAATACACACACTGCTACTGCACTCAACACTGCACTCACTAGTGTCACTTGAACTATGGCTGCCATTTTGTTTTTTGTTTCTATCCATTCATGTTCACTAACACGTCCTCATGGTACTGCTGTGTACCTTTAAACTCATAACATGTTGCTGTTGTGTCCTCCTGTCAGCAACATCTATCTGTAACAAAGAAAAAAAATATTAGTTTTATTAGATTTTATTAATTTAAAATATTTTTTTTTCCTTGTATAGGTACTTAACTAAATAAAACTATAAAAAATAATATTGATTTCGATAAAGGTTAAGATGCATAATTTTATAACAAGAATTTAAGATGGGATTTAAAACCATGGTATTCCACAAGATATTCTTCTTCTTCTTCAACAAGAAATTAAATAATAGAAAGGTAGGTTGGTACTACTCGTTCATACTTTTATCTTATTTTTTCGCCAGTAGTCCCAATATTGGCAACACCAAACCATCCGCAACACACAATAGATTTAAGAAACTTTATCCAAAATCAAATAACAAGTGTAGCCAATTGCCCAGCATCAATTTCAAAACAAAATCGAAGATACTAGATATAATGACAGTGTGAGGTAAAATTGATACAGCCACTTTCTAGCGGCCATTTCACAAGATGGATTGTAACAAGCGGTGGTTGGTTGGTACTCCGTAATCGTGGTAGGTATGAAACATAATCTGTGATGGCAATCACTCAAGTTGCAGGCAGGTTGTTAAGTAAGTAATTGGATGAAATTACTAGTCACTAAGTGAATTCAATAAATTCATCATATCGATATAATATGTAATGTATGTAAGCGATAGGATAGGATCTTTAGCACAAGAAAAGATATAATTAAGCAATTTCAATTATTTTTATTTGGAAAAAATAACAAGTACTTAGTTACTCGTAAGGCCGTAAAAATAAAAACGTCGAAAACATTTTATTTTAAACCAGTACCAACTATTCTGATTACACGAAAAAGCAAATTCGACTTCATTTGAAAACACAAAGCATTGGAAACTATATTTTAATGATGTCTATTATTTTAGAAAACTTAAACTTAATAGTATGCTAAGTAAATTATTTTAACTCATTCAAGATGGTCTCTTACTTATTTGAAAGATATAAGATATACCTACAAATGTAGTTTCAATTTACTACAATGTATAACTTAAGCAAGCAGTTACATCCGTCACAGCTGATGGTCCGCACTTTCACTTAACAAAGGCATCTCGTATTTATATTATTAACTTTTGTTTTCACCACTTCTTTATAAAACCACGACAGGTGGACGTAAGCTATTTAAAATTTGACCATTTGCTACACACAGTGCAATTAAACTTTCACTATCAAAATTAGACGAAAAAGGTAACATTCAGATTTTGAACCAATTCTCTAACAATCTTTACCAAATTGCCCGCTTAGGTACAGCTAATCGTTTGAATTTTATAATCGGTTCGCATGTAACTAATGAACTATATGACTTTCTTATTATTTATTAACTCTATGAACTACATTTCTTATTGTTGAGGTAAAACAGATTTACCTCTCTAAAAACAAAAAAAAACTTAGCGAGATAGTATAGAAATCTATAGGTCATACATAACAACAGGATGGGAAAAAAGGCGGTAGTTGAAGGGAAAGTACCCGAAATATTGAAATATTATATGATAGCGAATTTTATTGAAGGGAAGCATTCCTTTATTTTTAAAAATAAGTAAAACTGCATTCAAAGATGTTTTGAAAAACCGCTTGTCTCAGCCGTGAATCTAACGGGCTAAAGGCTAAACTACTAGGTATTTATTATCTTTCTTGGGTCTGCCTTTAATTTATGATACTATGTTATTACGAAGAATTTGATCCTTATAATTCACCCTATTGATTAGTATCATAAAATTACAGGATGTTATTTTTTCGGATTTTAGCTCGTTCGATTTCTGACTGAAACAAGCGATTTATCAAAAATCTTTGGAATAAAAGAATGTTTCCTTTCAGTTATATTTGCCACCATCAATGTATTTAGGGTACTTTCCCTCCAGCTAGGTACGGTCTATTTTTTACCCTGTATATTATTAAAAAATTGTTCTATCTAACCGGCCGGACTAATAGGGAAACCGGACTTCAATCGTTATTCAATTTTATACTGTAAAGTTTGTTGTCAATACACATGACAAAGCAGCTCCTTACAAAGACATATCACTTGGTAACTGTCAAACCATTAATAGCCTTGAAATGCGATCTATAAAGATTATATCTGCTTGAACAGGTTGACCAAAATTATGTCGTTATAAATTATACTGGTTTGATGCTTTATTAGTTATCTTCAGTATCTGCAATTGACAGTAATACCTTCGTAAACTGGTATGATCTATGAGCAAGGTTGTAACTTCAAGGGAGGCGAGCTTAGCAGGTTTTTGAAACGTAACTCGTAACGCAATTTTTATGTCATTCATTTATTAAGTTGCATTGCAACATGTAACCATTCCATGGTGCTATTTTAACCATTATCAGTATGTTGAGGTTGCTATGATCAATCTTCTTACACTGATTATTATTATTTTGATCAAGCTTAGAAAGTCATTTTTAAAGCAGATATGGATCCAGATTGAAGCTTGTAGCTACTTATCTATTTACATTTTCAATGAACAGCTGATGTTTCAAAAAATCTTAATTTTTGCCTAGTAGGTAATATAGAAATTAATTAATCGCTGAAATGAAATCACATCATAAGTGTTTCTGTTAAATATGTGCAGTGCACAAACAGCCAGGATATGTTATTTTTTATAGAGTCTACATTTCCGTAGCGAAGCATCTCGGGTTCAGCTTGTGCAAAAATGCTAACGTATGTCTGTCCGTCCGACTGTCCGGCTTTCCATCTGTTCTCCTCTACAGGTCACATTTCTCAACCGATTCTATTGAAAATTTGTAAGCAACTTCTATAAATATATAGTCATGTTTTTGTCGATTCAGTTCCGCCATTTTGATTCCGCTTATCGAAAAATATTAAAAAATGACACAAACGTGATGCTTACAGCTCTACAGAGCCACTAAGTAGGTAGTAATACAAGTAACGAAATGTTTGTAGGCTTACACTACAATAAAAAAATTACCCAAAGTCATATACTTAATATATAAAAACAACGGCAAAGGAATAATTTCATAAGAATAACATTTACATAAAAGTTATACGAGTATTAAAAAGAACCTGGAAAGGGCGTTGACCGATCGACAATCGAAGGCGACGGCAGCGGCAGTACAAGCCAAACATTATGGGCGAAAGTTATCATATAATTACATATTGCATTAGCAAACAACCACAGTTACATTACATTTTAAGGGACTTACTAAAAGCACAGAATAAAATTAATAGTACTAATAGTACCTACTATAGTTCGCTAACTGTTACAAGAGTGTCAAGTGCCAGTGCAAAAGTATGATCTGATAATGGCTTACCGATAATAACTATTTTTTAAAGTTTCCTGTAGTTTTATTGCGTTATTTAATCTTTATTGGTTTTATTTTTAGAGATTTTACCTAATATCTGACTTTATTATTTTGCTGCAACTGTCAATAATGACAATAAGTATTACCTATATGTAGGTATAATTATCAATAGGTTTACATAGTAGAGCGAACCACAGTTGGGCTTTCTCAAAAATACTCAAACTTTAATTTGGTTAATTTTATTATTGGGCTATTAGTTTTATATTGTCTGTCACATTCACATGTTAAAAAAAGATATCAATAATGTTTTTTATCTTGTAATTGGGTATTTCGCCATTTTAATCAGAATCCGATATGGTCTAGTGGCTAGGATACCTGGCTCTCACCCAGGAGGCTCGGGTTCGATTCCCGGTATCGGAAATACTTTTGTTCATTTCTGGGTAATTAATATTTTTGACAACTATCATATTAATTTTGTTTTCAAAGGCATTTGGTAATTTGGTTAATTTTGGTTACACAAAATGTCATTTAAATTTTTTCCAACATTTAGACTTTGAAATCCAGAAATAAAAAAGCCGGTTAAACACTCTTCCTAAATTGCTTTCCTAAGAATTTTTGCTGTTATTATAATAAAATCTGCAAACAGACACTGGAAATAAAAACATTACCACAGAATACATAATAGTGCAAGACATTACCACATTACTGAGAAGTAATCAGCGGTAATCAGTCAGATACAGTTATGTAACGCCATCTATGCACGGGTAGCGGGAGTTAATAATTGACGGTTTTTATTCATAGAAGAGTCACGGGCACACGGCATGAGAATCGGCAATGCAAAGTTTTCTTATATCTATTTGTATTTGAAAGAAAGCTGCGCGATGTTTAGTTAGTTATGAGGCTTTTCTTATGATTATAATAATAAATCAAACTTTCGGTATTAATATTAAGAATTTTCCAATTTAGTCTTAAGAGGGTGACCATGGGATCTGCGTTTTTTATTTTAAAAGATGAAAAGAAACGGTAGAAAAATATTTCATTAAATATTGTGATATTTTTTTCCTATTTACGACTTTAAAATCCATAAATAAAAAAGTCGGTCAAAAGCTTTTCATTTATAGCAGTTTATTTTTATTTTTATTGCGATTTTTATAAAATTATATCCACGTGTACTTCGTAGCTCTAGCAATTTAAGTTGATAGTGAATAAATAAATTGAACTGTGTGTAGTGATTATAGTATTATTAATTAGGTCCATGAATGTTTGGGAAACAGCTGGCAGTCATATAAGTCGACTGTGTTTTTTGAATAATATTCGCTGATTCACATAATATTGTATTATCAGTGACAGTACTTTTTTAAATAGTGAAATTATTGTATCTATACCTCAGTGACAGTACTATTTAAATAGTGAAATTGTATCTATACCTACCAAATATTAGATATCAGTAAAAGATAATTGATAGAATCAATACAATAAATCAGATAAATAAAGACAGACAGTGAAATGAAAATAGTGTAAAATCGACAATAAACAGCTTGAAACGGCCGTGGCGAACCGATCCGCCTTCGGTCATGCTTCTTCATGGCTATTTGCCACAACTTTTGCATTCCACTACTTCTTTATTACGAAAGTAGTAAGAATCATTATCTCAAACATAGAGATAATATGTGTGTATTCATAGAGCCAGTTGCGAGAATAGGTATACATATTTTTCGCAATGTCTGCACCTTATGACTATTAATTTATGGATGGTTTTGCAATGTTTTATGATGTAAATTAACTGCAATACGGAAGTGTTTGACTTCCTAGGAACAGCTGTTGTCTTCTGTGGGAAAGATGGTATCAATTGTGTTGTGATTGTGACCTTCTTTGAACCTTTCGCCTTTACATTGTGAGGAGGTACTTTAAATTTAAAGTATGTGATGAACTAATGAGATTAAGTGGATCTTGATTTTAGAGGATTTTGCTTTTGTAATTTGAATATATTTTTTTGTATGTAATATGTTGAACAATAAAATCTAAGTATGAGAAGCTTTATTATGAATGAGCATAATATCACGATAAAAAACACCACTATTGAAAAATCAACAAATGAAAATACACACAGAATGAAAAGTCACCCTTTTTCATCCATAAAATCTGTGATTAAACCAATACAGCATAGATTTTAATGAATATCATAATTTATTCAACTTACATAGAATGGAGTTTAACTCGGTTGTTCCAAGATAATCATTACATAAACAACCATAATGATCCAGATATGCAAGCCCTTCTTAGAACATTGACACGGAAAATCACAGCATTGCCGTAACCAAATTAGATAATTCTGTGCCCACAAATAACGGACATTCTCTCGTCAGTGACGATGATAAAAACGGTATTTGGCCATAATGCATTTGCAGTCTATAATTTATGGCTCGAGTTGTGATTGACGGTGACATAAAAATTGTTAGGCTTCTGAATGCTTAATTACTTGTTTTATCACGATATATTGCTCGCGTTTAAAATAATAAAAAAGAGATATTAAGACCATTTATTTGGCCTAAAACCAAACAAAATTTCGACTGTAATGATACATAAATAAATTATTAATATACTTACTTATCTATATATTCACTACTTATATATTGATAATGGATTTAGGTAATAGAGCATTAGATATTGTGAGAACGTGTGCGGCCCAACTAATATTGACTTTCGGGCTTTCGGCACAATGTTTCTAATGAATTTCTATTGTTGAGTGCCTCGTGCTTAGCAAGCACTGTGAAGCAATACTATTCTAGAAAACAAAGGAGCTATAATTATCTTATCCAGTATAATCTTTTATAGCACCGATAGCTTAACTCCCACTGTCATCAAATTATACTTAGTTACTTAACTTACATGCTGCTGCGGTAGCCCGCTGCATGCACGAGTGCAGTCGAAATAAAATCAGAAGTTCAAACGAGGCAAATGAACTTGCTACAGTGATGAAGAATGTAGTACTTGTTTGACTCTAGCTCGGACCACGGACTACTTAGGTACATTGGAGATTATATAATTGGTGTATAATATTATGAGTCTCCAATCCAAAGTATGTGCAAGTGCAACCTCTGGAAGCACACTCTGGAATTATTTTGTGTTACTTATAATTATTCAACATAGTTTGATCAGTTGAACGGAATTCATATAAAATACAAATTAAAATACCTTTAAGGTATTTGGGGTGACCACACGTAGGAATTTAAAGAACCCGATTAAAATAATAAAATTGAGCGTAAATGGTATTTTGCAGTAATAAAATAAAAGACAATTTTGAAAATAAACTCTAACGTTTAAATAAAACGTCTCCATAGCACGCCATTTTTAACGTAATAGAAACCCAGTTATACAAGAAAATATCATAACTACTTTACATAACAGTATTTGCCGTGACGCTTCTTCAAATCATAAAGGGGACAACTAGAAAATTAATAATTTCGTAAAACTACTCATCTTACAAAAGGTCTCACCGATTCGAAACATAGATTTCAACATTGAATTTATCGATTTTCGATTGGCTTCGTCACACGTAATAAAGTTAGCCAACATTGATTTGCGTTTAATTACATTTTTCAAGTCACCTACTTTGTTCATTTGGTGTGAGATCTAATGTGTATCGGTTACACAATGCTGTTAGAACCGTGAGAAAATAAAGAAGTTATAATACCCTAAATTAAAATATAATATATTTAAACAAACAAGTCAATGTCATTTGTAATGAGATTTTTACAGTACATTTTTGCGTTATGGCAACACGGTTGACGACTGATTGATTTCTGCAATAGTATATTTTAATAGCTGAGAGTAATTACTTATGTTATGGGAGCTTATTGTCCCATAGTCAATGGACCATATTCTATTAAGTTTGCTTACATCATACTTTTTTGTCACATTCGGTCTTAAAAGTATCTAGTACCTAGCAGTACCTAGCTATTATTTGGCTTGTTCCTATTAGTGTTTGCATATCCATTCATTAGTAATTGCTGTAGGTATAGTCACACTTAAGGCACACCGACAGATTAAACTCTTTACAGCTCAGAGATTGCAATTCAGTTTCAGCTAAAAGCATATCACACTTAAATTATAATTTGTATATTCTGAGAACCTCACCACCAGAGAATGCCTATCAGTGACGAAGGGTCAATACAAGCTGATTTTAGCTGATCCACTATGCAGATCATAACATTTTTGGTAGAACAGTTTACCTTTGTCATAATTTCACCCCTCGCCACTGATGCCTTTCATATTATAGATGTAGTTAAATAAATAAATAAATAAATAAATAAATATTTGACAACATCACATACATTGCTCCGATTCCAAAGTAAGTAGCTAAAGCACTTGTGTTATGGAAATCAGAGACAATGGTGGTAACACAAACACCCACACCTGAGCCGAGAGTTGATTATTAATTCTTACTACGCTAGGAATTATCTCATAATAAAAATATTTAAATACAACGGCATCGTGTAGTGTGGATGGATACCGCATTCGCACGAGCAAACGTCAACAAGATGCGACTCTAGAAACGAAATTAAAAGTAATTAATTCAATCAGTGACATTTTATCTGAAACTTAATTACAATCATGATCTAACATTTCGTTTCACGCATCATCGCGCCGGTTAATCTGAACAGACATAACTCTCGTAATGTATGAATCTTCATTCATCATTCATCATAGTCGGTGAACGAACGACATAATTAATAAATCTTAGCGAAAAGGTGAATGGACGCAACGAGAAATATCTTTGAGAAGTTAAACGATGCGATATTAATTCTAATGTCGTAAAGGAAAAGGATCTTTATTAATTTGAAAATATTTAATTTAAATAATAAATACGTCATTGTTCTTTGTATCAGCAGCCATCCCGCAGGATATCCCAATAAATTTAAAGAGAAATTGGACAGGTTAAAAAACCACGAAATAATATTCAGCATTATTATCTAAATTTAAAGAACGTTAAATGAAGTTGGATGGGGACGGAGGAAATTTTGGATTTTTTTTTAATTCTAAAAGCTTTCTTTAAATTAAGATAATAATGCAAATTTGAATATTATTTCTTGGCTTTTTAGAGCTAATTTTAAGGTTTTTTTGAAGGAGGTTTACTTTTTTTTTACTTTTTTTATTTCCAACTTTGTTGTGGGGTTGTTGTTGTTGTCTCAAATTTAGTCCATCGTAGTTAGTTAGGTGCCTAACTTGTTTTTTATTCAATCACAGCAATACAGTTCTAATTTGATTTTGTTGAGTTCCCTTGTGTATCTTCAAAATCCAAATCCAGCCAATCAAATTTGAACAAAAATGAACCATCTAAATCGGTTCATAAATAACAAATAAGTTAGTGTAATGGTAACAAATATGACAGTATCTTCAGGATTTCCTGAAAAATACTAAACCGATTAATAAAAAAATTTGGGACCAACTCGCATAAAAAATTCAATCAAACAAAAAAAGAATTATCAAAATCAGTCCATAAATGTATAAGTTATGCGCGAACAACGATAAAAAAATGTACAATCGAATTGAGATCCTCCTCCCTTTTTGAAGTTAGTAAGAAAAGTAATAAAAGATAGTAGTATACCCATACATATGAATGGATAAGCTACGGTCGAAGCCATTTACCTAATACCCACATTATTGTAGCTGTCTAGTTTCTTATTTTTTTATTTTAAAAACTGTTGACTCGTTTTTTTTCACATGCACTTCAAATCACCTTGTGCACTTCGCTATGAATAAATCTTCAACAATATTTACGTAAGAAGTTTCGCAAACTGCTCATTAATAGAATTATAGTAGCCACTGCATGATGGTTGCTAAGTAAGCTGAGGTATTCGGATGCCTCTCGTTAGAATGTCATTAGTAAACAAACGGAGGACCATCGGCAACTGAGGCACGTTTTGTTGGCGAACTTTCGCTGAGGATGTAATGTTACGCTTCGCAATGCGAGACTATTCGTATTTTCTTTTTGCAATGAAATCTGTATTCTATTAAGTCTGTATTTGTCTGACAACCGGTTTATAATTTGAAGTTTTCTGATATGTCTTGCAAAATCGTCTAAAGTGGCACAAAAGGAAACCAGTAAAGTTTATATTGAAAGGGTAGGTTATACTTGAATTATAGAGAGCATTTATTATATTTAATGCAATGATAATGATCTTAAATCTCCAATACAATTTAGTTGAAATCACATAATCATAATCAAATTATGCTTCATTTCTATTATTATGGAATGTTGGTTTTTGGTTGCGACTATTACGAGCTTCTGAGAACAGCACTATATAAACAAGATAACTAACTTCACTTTCAGCAAACAACTTGAAGCTTGTGTAATATGATTAAAAGAGCAGAGAGAAAAATATTTATACAGTACCATATAACTTTCAATTGCTTTATTTACCAAGAGTCATCTAAAAAACTCCTTCACTACGTAATTTTCATAATAGCAAGAAACGCAGGTGGTATTAAGAAATAGCCCACGTGGGTCGGATGAGGCAAGCGGCCTTGACTTAAGCACCTCTGGCTCAATGTGAGATCGAGATGAGGTAGTAAGGCAAAGATTTACACAGTCATTATTTTAAGTGACTGTGTGAGTAACTTGATACGGCTGGTTCTATTATTAAACACACACATGACTCGAATATATTAATGGGTCGAGATGATTTTCCATCACGATTTCTATTCTCAGCATACGGAAACACTAAAAGTTGCGTTTTTATATACTTTATCATATTTATTACTGCCGCTACTTATTCATCAAAAAAGTAAGGATGTTAATGTATTTGTTTGATTGACATGTAATGCAACAAATAACAAAATCTATCTCTTGACAGTTTTTTGATTAACATCAATAAATAATATCTATTTCTAGCGCGAGTGTCAAAACTTTTAATTAGATAAAAGTAAATATTTAACATTCTCAGAATAACCTCTATAATTTACTAGAGATTAGTTCAGAGTTTATTACAACTTTATCTTCAATAACATGAGAAAGCTTAAAGCACTAATTAGGTATGAACACGAAAGTGTGAGAACGTACTAACAAGATAATAATAATGATTTTCCCAAAATAAACAACCATTTTCATAAAAAACTTAAGGTACACACGACGGCACCTCGGACTATACATGTTGACCTTGAGACCGCCTTTATGCCCTACGTAATAAAAGCTGTTTTCGCAGTTTAACTGTATAACCTGACGTGCTGTCGTGTGTACCTACTTATTAACTTGGCATTCTATACATTGATATAAATAAAGCATCATATCCAATAGCCTCCTTCATATTTGGAAACAAAACGAAAATCATCTTTCTGAAATGTTTTAAGAACCTTTATACAATAAACATTACACAGTGCCTGTTTTGAAACTATTACCATATCGGACTTAGTAAGTTAATTTATAACATCATATCCAATAACCAGACTTCCTAAGTGGAAAAAATCATAAATCATCTTCCCGAAATAATTGTTTTGAGAATCTTGAAATAAACTTTACACAGTGCTTGTTTTGAAAATGTTACCATATCGGACGTAGTAGGTAAGTAATTCACTGCAAGGCTTCAATTCATATCTCAAACGTAACAATTAGTAAACATACATTGTTTCAAATAATAACAGATTATGTTTACAAGGATATTCTCTTGGGAAAATTTAAACCAATGTTGGTACATTTATGGCTAAGTTAGTGCTTTTTGGTGTTTCAGGTACTTTTACTACAAGTATCTGTAAGAAAATATCGACTTGACTTTAGTTATAACTAGTCATAAAAATACAAAAATACAAATACAAATAAATTAATAATATACTTTTCTTAGTATATTTCTAGTACTTATATTATTTATCATAATATAAAAATGTGAAAAATCTAAAATTAATAATAATCTGTGAATAGTTTATTAGTATTAATAGTAACAAATAGAAATATCATGACATCAAAACTTTGTTTTCTATTATGGTCACCCTACAAAATGCACTATTATGAACAAAACAATGGGAAAGAATAGGTTAATTACGTTAAATAGAGCGCGATCTATATCAAGTGGCATTGTTTTGCCTCAGCCTGTGTCTGCGAATAAATAACGCTAAATAATGATGATAAAATTCCAATGATGTGAAAGCGACACCTAGTGCCTAAGGGCGTAATCTCGTTTACTGTCAATGAGAAAGTTTGTTTTGTTTCATAATGGCCTGCTGTTGGTTAACGTTTTAAGTTAAGGAATAATAAAAGTAACAGCAGCATTATTTTAATTTTTTAATATATTTAAGAATCATAATATTATTATCTGAATTAAGATTTATTTTCGTATCTACCCAACAACAGATGGCGCTGGAGCTGTAATTAATTAATTATATATTATTTTATTGAATTGCATTTTAATTAGTCTGTGTTTTTTAAATTATTTTGTCGCAGTAGTACCTATTTAACCTACTCCAGTATAATGAAACCCAATTTGTAGAGTTCTTTTTCCAGAAAAGGCAAAATACCTAGTTGATTATTAATAATTATAATTATAATAATAAATAATAATAATAAATTTTGACAACATCACATACATTGCTCCGATTCCAAAGTAAGTAGCTAAAACACTTGTGTTATGGAAATCGGAGACAACGGTGGTATCACAAACACCCACACCTGAGCCAATATAGAAAAGTTCGTTTTCTAAATTGACCCAACCGGGGATCGAACCCGGGACCTCAGAGATGACGACACCTTGAAAACCGGTGTACAAAGCCACTCGACCAAGGAGGTCGTCAAATTATTAAAGATGCGTTGTTTGGTTGGACAAACATACATTTGTGTGTATTTTTACTAACAAAGCTTTATGTTCCTTTGTATTATGATAATGTCTTTTTACTTTCACCGTTAAATCTTGTAGTTTATTTCCTTTTACAATAAATACCTTCTCGAATAGAACTTTTACTCTTGACGTAAGTTGTGTGTGAACTGTGAACACTAGTCAACAGTGACAGTTTCATAGTGTCTTTGTTTACAAACTGTCAATTTTATCACAGGACAATCAACATAGTCATAACTAAAAAAAATGAATTTTGAGTTATTTATACAACGTGTTACAAAAGTACCCCTAATGCCGAATATGGTCCCTATACAAGGTGTTACAAAAATACCCCTAATGCCGAATATGGTATATAGGGACCATCAAACTGATCAACTTTTACTATGGGACCAACTCTGAAATCGCGAAAAAAAAATCAGCTGTTTCATACAAAAATTAAAATCGATATCAAAATGTATGAAACAGCTGATTTTTTTTTTCGCGATTTCAGAGTTGGTCCCATAGTAAAAGTTGATCAGTTTGATGGTCCCTATATTATTATACCATATTCGGCATTAGGGGTATTTTTGTAACATGTTGTATATTAGTCGGAATCAGCATTTTTAGCAGCAGTTACCGAGGCTTCCACGACGTGCGGCGTCAGTTTGTTTGACAAATTATTTACTTAGGTACATTAATTTTGACTTGATACTGTATGTACTACTACTGTACTATGAGTTTTTACGCTGTATCTTGAAACTTTTTCAGTTATGACTATGTTGATTTTCATGTGCGAATTGTCAAGTATCACTTCAGAGATAACTTGGGCCTATTGTAGTTATAATGATATGCTATTTTTTCGGCTAAGATTGTTTATCTTATATAAATTGTTTATATGAAATAGTTATCGCAACTTTGAAGTATAGTACTTGTTTTAAATAAAAAACATCAATGTCGTACCTTATAACTATTTAGATAAATTGTATTGAAGCCGACTATGAGCTAGAAACAGTTTTTTGATATTTTATGTTAATAAAATTGTACCTACCACATTATGTAAACACAAATTCATGATCCCATCCCATTAAACTCATAAGTAATAATATTAACATTGTTAACTTTTAGTTGTAGTTTTCATTTGTTTCACTTGCCGTATCTAATGGATTTTAATTAAAAGATTATGAATGTAATGGTTCATGTAATTGGATTATTTTATCTATTTTAATAAGAAAAGCATTTTCACTTACATTTATAACATAGGTTAATTTACGTTAGGTACTTATAGTTTTACTTCAGAGATACTAGGCTACTAGCCTTATTTAGTATCATTGAAATTGAGATTGAAATTGAAAAATTCTTTATTCAAATAAGCTCACATAACAAGCATTTTTAAATCGTCAATTACAAAAGTACCCCTAATGCCGAATATGGTAGATAGGGACCATCAAACTGAACAACTTTTACTATGGGACCAACTCTGAAATCGCGAAAAAAAATCAGCTATTTCATACATTTTGATATTTTTGATTTTATTTTTGTATGAAACAGCTGATTTTTTTTTCGCGATTTCAGAGTTGGTTCCATAGTAAAGGTTGTTCAGTTTGATGGTCCCTATCTACCATATTCGGCATTAGGGGTACTTTTGTAACACCTTGTATATATATATATATATCAATTCATACAATTCAATAAACGTTAAGACAAGTAGGCAGAAGCAGACCCATTCCCACTGGCAGCACCCGTTCACGAGCATGACGCATGAACCAGCCATCGCTTCGCTCAACCATATTTGAGGGAACGTAACGACCCGCCTCACACGACACCACCATAGAAATGATTAAAGAGAGCATGACATACTTAGGCTACCCATGTTAAGGCATCGAATTGAAAACTAATATCCAAAAGCTTTTCATAGGCCTATAGAAAGTGAAAGATTGCAATAAAAAAAATAAAAAAATCAAAACATTTCACGCCACATGTTGGATTCAACACTGGAAAAGAATTAAAGTTGTGGGACAAACTACTAAAGACGACCTGAGTGCTACAGTGGTCAACATGCCGGTCTACCACGCAAGAGGTCCTGGGTTCGATTTCCGGCCGAGCAGAAATTGAAATGATGAATTTTATATTCTGTGACGCGTCTGGGTGTAACTATGTTATAATAAGTATACATTTAAAAAGTATATAAAAGTAGTATATCAGTTGTCTAGCACCCATATTACAAGCTTTGCTTAGTTTGGTGCTAGATGGCGATTTGTGAAATTGTCCAAGCATAAAAAAAAAGAGATCAGTTTACTCTAAGACCGACTAGCTCTACTTGGCTCATAAGAAAAACAAACATAATATAGTTATTATTATTTTGCATCCAACAATTTCACCAAAGTTAAAGTCGCAAATAATTATAGGCCTCACATATTTTATCGTATGATAAAAAGACGACATACGTAATCGAGTGGTTTCGTTGTGTAATGAAAAACAGGTGCCGAGTGGGCGGGAAAAGAGACAGTGCGAAAGTATGCCTGCGCACGCGCCGGTAAATTAAGACTGGCGAATTTAATACTCATTTTTGTACCGGAAAGGTAGCAATTAAGAATGTGTCTAATAGTAATTAGAGACATTTTAGTCTGGCTACGTAAAGATTATCTAGAACAGATTGTACTACTGGTTATCCATGTTTTGACATAAAACAGTCATTTTTAAATAATGGAATCGTATTAAGTCGTAAATTACGAAGTAAATTACTTAGATTTACGAATACATACTAACCCCATTACTAATAAAGATTGTATAGCAGATGTATAGTTAGTAACTATACATCTACAATGTTTACTCTCTGTCAAACTATTGAAGTTTGACGTTAAAAAGGAAGGGACACTGTGTAACTATACATCTGCTATACAATCTTTATAAATAAGGGGGATAGTAATTAAAAATTAAAATGTTCTATGGTACTGACACAGAATTATTATATTAGTACTGACGTACCTACTCGTATTAAAACTTCTAACCTATTGATGCAGATATATTTCAAATGAGCAATCAAACTGTCCTGTCAACTGTCAAACTATTGAATCCAATATTACCAAAAGGTTACGCAAAAGTTGCCCATTGTAAGTTCCATTCAATGACCCTTCGTTCAGTCACGAGAGATGTCGCAGGCACTGGACCGGTTACGGGCTGCGGCTGTCAGGTGATATCGTGACATTCAAGTTTTTTGCTTTTTAAATGAAATAAATTGGATTTTTACACACTGTTATAACTTTAACATTTTTGAAAAAATCAGGCTCTTGAGAATCCGAGAGAAATTACTCTCCGATTCGATTAAATAAGGTCTATCCCGTAAGCCACATAGAATACAGGGTAAGGATTAGTACTATTATACAAGGTGTTACAAAAATAGCCCTAATGCCGAATATGGTATATAGGGACCATCAAACTGAACAACTTTTACTATGGGGCCAACTCTGAAATCGCGAAAAAAAAATCAGCTGTTTCATACATTTTGATATTTTCGATTTTAATTTTTGTATGTAACAGCTGTTTATTTTTTCGCGATTTCAGAGTTGGTCCCATAGTAAAAGTTGATCAGTTTGATGGTCTCTCTAATATGGTATACCATATTCGGCATTAGGGGTATTTTTGTAACACCTTGTATATTCTGTGGTAAGGATTCACTCGTCATGCTGTGATAACAATAGTCTGAGCTTTGAATTTCTACCAGAGTGCCATTCAATTCAATCCTATAGAACTAACTTTACTCCCAAAATTAATCTTACGATTAACAATAAAATGCACTTGCTTTTTCACCTTAAGATTCACACTTTCCAACACATCGATGGTGGGTGTTAAAACCTAATTACAAACAATGAGACAACCTACACATACACAACCTTGGCGATGTAGGTCGTCGCGAATGCGTAATGTATGCTTGCTTATTGCCTTTGCTTCGGAATGCTTGCGGTGACACTGTCGCAACTGCTTGCTGATTTTGCTCCCTCATCTGCATAGCGAACAAATCTTTTTTAAATGCCAGTAGCAAAATAAGATGTTAAGCAACTTTGAATTTCGGGCCAATTAATACGAAGACTGTATTCAGATTTGACTTTACATAGGGGTTACGAAGCGAATGTAACTCGGTCAGTGTAGGTACACACGACAACACGTCAGGTTATACAGTTAAACTGCGAAAATAAGTTTTATTACGTAGGGCATGAAGGCGGTCTTAAGGTCAACATGTATAGTCTGAGGTGCCGTCGTGTGTACATACTTGCGGAGTATTTATGAAGACATTAACATATTATCAAATAAAAAATGATATGTCTCATTGAGCACGACCAGGTATTCAAACTTTGTAATGATTTTGTTGATTATTATCGATATCGTCATGACTTTGACAAAAAGTTCGTATAAATTTCCGTCAGGTTTTTTGAACATAAACTTTTTTACAGCCCATTTGACGTGTCACAGAAGATTTGTAGCTAATAGTTTAAACACACAAGACCCGGACAAATACCCGGTAGTAACATGTTTGTTTATTAAGGAATTCCTAAATTATTAAAAAAAAGTTGGTACACAAAAATATTTTTTAAATTTGATATTTTAGCATTAATCCACAATGTTATTTTTATACAATACTAAATAATATACTAAAAAAATCGACTCACACCAGATCATTATTCTCACACGGGAATCGAATCCGAAGCCGAGTCACCGGTACTCACTAACTAGTGACTCGGTAGCTCAGTGGTAAGAGCATTGGACCGTTCGCGAATTCTTCCATAATGAGTTTTAATAAACTCTTTACATACACGAATACCTAGTGCACTTCCCCATTTATAAGTAAAAAATAATCCCATATATTTAATAATAAAACACGTGTATGTATTGTGATATAAATGCTAGAGGTGTTACAGATAGTTTACCTAGTTTACAAAATAAACAATAATATTATCTCACCAATGTTCACTTAGCATTTTCCATAATATTTTTGACGTCTATCACGTTTCGTTCTTGACACAGAACACGTATTGATGCTTGTCATTATCAGTTTTTATCATTTAACAATAAGACGTTAAATTATTTGTCCATGTTTGTCACGTGACATGTCAAGAGGTCTTCTCAGTTAAAATAATGTAAAACTAACTTTTTGATTACGTGCGAACAATTTAGTAGTCAACTTATTAGTCTCATCATTATCTATTGCTACAATTTTTTAAAATTTACAGAAGCTTTATCAAAATTATTTACGGGGATCGTAGCAATTTTGAATATATTTATTTAAGAAGCCGACGGACAGTGAATTTCCTATACAAACGTAATAACAAAATCAGCCTAAATGATTTGCAAATTGAGCATAAATTAAGTCTTCTTGTGACGTTATTCGGCTTAAGACAGTGTTTGTCTAGGGTTCTATTAAATAAGTTATACTAAAAATAATATTAAATAATCCAAAAGACCGAAAAAAATAAAAATTAATGCGATTTACAGTTTTGTATGTCATGTAATTGGCATTTATTTTAAATTGGGTTAGTATTTTGGATTCTTTATACATATAATAGAACCCTAGACAAATACTATCTCAGTCCGAATAAAATCACAAGAACAGTGAATTATGCTCAAATTGCAAACCGACTTCTTTTGGTATTGCGTTTGTTTGCATAGAAACAGGGCCGGATTTAAGGGAGGGCAACCGGGGCAACTGCCCGGGGCCTCCACAAGAAAGGGGCCGCCACAAGAAAGAGGTCTCCACATAAATTGTATTTATTAAAAAAATAATCTTACACAACGAAAGAGTACCTATCTAATTTTACGATTTGAAAACATACCTAGTAATTTTGATTTTAATATTATTTAGTGTCATACGACTAAATAAATAAACGATTGAAACACTTTGCAAGAAAAATATTATATAACCTATTTGAAAAAAAATTAGGGGCCTCCACCCCCTTATTGTCCCGGGGCCTCCACACCTCTAAATTCGGCCCTGCATAGAAAGTTCACTAACCGCCGGCTTCTTAAGTATTTAAGAAGACAAAGTGTCAATTTCATTTGTTTTACTCCATGAGATAAAATGGAGGAATGATTGAATTTAAGATAATGCGTTTTTTATTATAATTTAGGATCGCACTTATACGTCAATCTCGAATAAATCATTTCTGCGAAAACAATAAAAGTCAAATTGTTTTTGTGTGGGTGACTTTATTGCGTGTCGGATCAATAATTAGCTCAATAATATGTGAAAATACTGTGTATAGTTCGGTAATTTACGATATAGTAATTAACATGCCTTTGCTTTAATGGCTCAGTTGTTATGTATCGATGTATAATATTAATTATTGCTTACATTGTTTTTTTAATTACCACTTTTATTCGTTGATAATATGTTTTAAAAACTGAATGATGAGTAAAAAAAATACATGGCAAGAAATAAAAAAAAATATATAAGACAACATCACAAACATTGCTCTGATTCCAAAGTAAGTAGAGACAACGGTGGTATCACAAACACTCAGACTGAGCCAATATAGAAAAGTTCGTTTTCTAAATTGACCCAGCCGGGGATCGAACCCGGGACCTCAGAGATGGCGACACGTTGAAAACCGGCGTACAAACCACTCGACCACGGAGGTCGTCGAAATAAATCACTTGTAAGTGTTAGGGAATACGAAGTGTCACTTTTTAATGTTTTTGAATTATTATAGTTATTCTTTATATTATTTCTGTTCGATCTAATTGAAATTATTTATTTTTTACAAATAATGTTAAAAATAAATAAGGAACGGATCGAATGGAACTAAAACATACGAGTTTAATTGTATTATTATAATTCAGTCAACATAGTTTTACGAGCACACCCGTACCCTTTTTTTTTTTAGCAAACGCAAGCATCACATGGCCGGCGCCACTCGATATTATAAAGCAGTTCCAATAAATTACCTACTCATGGAAACAACATTATTATTTTTTTACCACATTGATCGCGATCGGAATATTTCGAAATTGCCTAAGTATCGATTAAAATTTTAATCGATAACGATCTGTATGTATGGTTAACAGACCATACAACAGCCTTGGTGGTTACTAATGGAGGATTAAACAAAATGTATTTTTGGGCAGTCACTGACAAACAATTTATGTTTTGTTTATATTGCTAACATTCATAAATTAAATTTTCAGGCTAAAAATTTAAATAATAAGCAAAAACAAGAAATAAACTTTGTTTTAGCAGACTCTTGTCAATAATTATATTTTAATTTGTGGACTTGTGCCCTTGTTGTGTAAAACAATGAATAAATTCGTCCCCAATGAGTTGTAAATTAAGTAACTACTACCTAGGTGTAGTTAGAGAATAAAAACGCGCGTAAAATTAGGTACTCGATAGAGTAATTCTTTATGGAAAATCTCATTTCGCTTTTCGGCGTTAGATGGCGCTTTACAAATTTCCCATACAACATTACTCTATCGAATGTTTTACGCGCGTTATTTTTTTCGATAGCTGTTCGTGCTAAGGGTACTGATTAATACAACACGGTCGGCCTTAAACTGACCTTAAGTTTATATAACATGCTCATTCTTTGGTTAGCAAAGCTAAATTACAAATACCAACAATATTAAATAAAAACGTACAATTACGTTCTTATGGCATTAGAATAAGAATGAGGTGTTGGAGAAATCCCTGCAAACATGTTGGTCAAGTGTTGTTATTACCAAAGAGGTAACATCATTCGCTTATAAATTCGTAAATGATGGCCTAGTGATAAGGTATATAATAGTTTTCGATTATGTCGAAATTCTAGGTACAAGGAGTCTAGATACGATCGAAACTAACTGAAATTGAAAGATGTATAATTTATTTGTTTGTTGCAGCTAATAATGGCAGGAAAAATGTTAATGCTTACTTACATCCTTGTGTACGTTGATGGCCGTGATCTTATCAACACCAAACATAAATCTGGAAAAAGAAAATAAGCCTATTAATTTATTTTAAGTATTTATTTATGGTCACAAAATTCATAGCACATAAATAAAAATAAAAACAATAAAAGTGCTTAAATTATATAAAAAATTGTTTCGCTACTGCCCACTAGATGGCGTTGTCACATCCTTGCAAAAGCATGGATGACGTAACTTCTTCATTCACAATTTTTCATATCTCGTTTCCCATGTCAAGTGGTGAAATGCATTAACAAATACCACCATGAGAAATGAAGGCTGCTATCGGTATTCATTGTTGGATAAGATTAGCATGTCGTAATAAACACCCATAGCATAGCATAGCGTGAATCATTGCGACATTAAAACAGGTTTAAAAGTATTGTATGGAATCAGTTTCTGGATTGAATTATTTAAAAGTTACAACAAATAATGTTTGTTAGTATCGAAATTTAAAAAATATCCAAAAGAGTTTGCCCCGGGTGAGGATCGAACTCACGACCTTAAGATTATGAGACTTACGCGCTGCCTACTGCGCTACCGAGGCAGGTGGCAACTAGGTCAAAATTGCGAACCAGTATTATTTTTATAATTTTCTATCTTTGTCTATTTCAATTTCAGTATCGATTAATTTTCTGTTAAAAATTCAGTTGCTCAAAACGACTTTGGAAACTGTCCCCGCGCGTGGGACAAACCATAGAATTAGTACTAATTCTATGGGACAAACGGACCTTTCTTTTGGTAAGATTTAGGCCGCCATCACACGGACTGCACCACAACAACCGCACGAACTCGCATCAGCAACCGCACGCAGTCGCTATATTCAACTGCATGCAGTTGTAGTCGGATCTGACTTCACGCAGTTGACGCCAAGCATCTAGACCAGTAGCTCAGTGTTAGGTTTGACTGCAGACTAACTGCATCAACTGCATGCGAACGGCGGTGGACAGCATGCGGCGACACTACACAACTGTAGCCGACCGCGCGAAGTTGAAGGCACGACTGCATACAGTTGATATTGACTTCACTCGACTGCAGCCGACCGCGTTGAACGTACAACTGCATGCAGTTAAATATATCAGTCCGTCTGTTGTCAGCCTAATAGTGAACGCAATCGATACCGAGTATCAGTTGGTTACGCGAAGGTAGTACGTGCTATCTTCCGAGTTCCGAGGCGGACTTTCACTTAATTATACCGCCTCACTTGGGCTCGAGCAGCATATTTGCGACTGCGATGAAATGAACATGTGAAGTGTGACTAACTTGACATTCGTAGTATCGGATACAACACCCGTAAAATGCTTGTTTTTGAAAACAATAGTTAACAATCTGTACCTACCAGCACGAACATCTATCGAGAAAAAAAACGCGCGTAAAAGTACTCGATAGAGTAATTATCTATGAATATTATTATAATTATAATTTCATTTTGCTTTTCGGCGGTAGATGGCGCTGTGCAAATTTTCCATACAAAATTACTCCATCGAATGTTTTTATGCGCATGATTTTTTTGATAGTTGTTCGTGCTACGGGTATTGTACCCTTAGCACGAATATCTTTCGAATAAAAAAAACGGGCGTAAAAGTACTCGGTAGAGTAATTATCTATGGATAATTTCATTTCGCTTTTCGGCGGTAGATGGCACTGTACAAATTCCCTATACAAAATTACTCTATCGAATGTTTTTACGCGCATGATTTTTTCGATAGCTGTTCGTGCTACGGGTAGGTACTCGTACATCTAAACAACCGTTGCAATAGTTCCTTGACTTCACAATTTTTGTTCCTTCGCAAAAAACGTCCACAGACAAGAATCTATGTCGAATCTATGTCCAGTAAATTGCTTTCAGTAAGTATGTAGTAGGTTAGATAGGTTCCATTGGTGGCTATAAGACGCGTTCACTTCATCATTGCCGCTACCTCCCGGCCCGCTTCGTCATACCGCACCCCCTGTTTCGCCTTTCTAGTACGGCTAGCAACGCAAAACTTAATTTTTGTTTCTGTTGATTTAATCATTACGTTCGTTACTTGTGTTGTTATAATAATTAAAAGAGTAAAGTTCCTACATAAGTGCGAACCTAACTTGTTATATAAATTAATGACACTCTTTGAACAAGAAAAAAATGAAACACAGTTGAAAAACATGATTACTTTTTTGTCTACGGTACCGTTAGCTGTGACGTCATAACGGTTGTCGACGGCAATCACGAAATGAACGCGTAGTAAATATTTTAATACATTTTAAGTGGTCTACTATTGTAGTATCGGTATGTATGTAATGTATGGCGGCAGGCAGGTGTGGAACAACCTTAAAATCCGGGTACTGATTCACTACAGTAGTATTACTTATTTCTAGTATAATATACGTTGGATCTAATACTAAATAATATACTAGAAAAAATAGGACTCGCACCAGATCATGTTCTCGGACGGGTATGCTCAACGGTGGGCGGATATGCTTCACATTGTACAAGTCTTGTTTTTAAAGTGTCGAATTTCTTAATGCGATCCGAATCGCCAAATTACTACATCTCTGTGCCCTTAGCACGAACAGCCATCGAAAAAAATAAGGCGCTTAAAAACATTCGATAGAGAAATTTTGTATGGGAAATTTGTTCAGCGCCATCTACCGCCGAAAAGCGAAATTATTTTTTTCATACTAATTACTCTACTTTTTACGCGCGTTTTTTTCTCAATAGATGTTCGTGCTAGGGGTACAGGAGATTGACGTGAATCGGTACCGATATGCTATTATTAGGTACTTAGTGGTTTAAATTGATAAAGTATCACACTTCCGTTTATAAGCTTAGACTAAACGCAGTGGTTTATTACAAAATATTATATAACACTGACATCTTGCCGTGAAACTATTTACATAAACCATAAACCTGTGTCGGATCCTATTAGCACTTTTACCACATAATAGTTAATAATAGATACATTACAACAGACTGAACGCAGGGTTGCCACTATGTCAAGCTTCTTCAATCGACTATTGGAACTAAACAACTCGTACTAAGATTTAAAATCGGTTGAAGAAATTAACTGTTTCGTATAACCATAAATGCCTTGACAGTAATGTCTATTTACTGCAACTCACGATTGTCTACTACCGTCCTTGGTGGCGAAAATACTTAAAAAAATACCGGAATTATCGTGAAGTACTGCAACATATGTTTTATCTCACAAGCTTTGATTATTTATATGTCTAGATAGACAGTCGAAGCTGCGAACGCGTCGAAAAAAATATCATCCAAGTATTGGCTGATAAAAACACACACACATTGTAAGTAGTGTGACGCGGCCATTGTTTTTATTACAATACTCTTTGGACGCGATGATGCTAAAAACGCACGCCATCTTAAAAAAGTTGGCCTGTTTGCTTTAGTACGTCAAAAGCGCAACACTCTATCTATACATATAAATAATCAAAGTTCACAAGTTAGCATTTTGTGTTTATCATTTTTTGGCTTTAGGAATAAGTCGTCTTCTTCATTGCATATTTTATTCGATAGTGTAATTTTGTAAGAGAAATTTGTACAGCGCCATCTACCACCGAAAAGCGAAATGAAATTTTCCATAGATAATTACTCTATCGAGTACTTTTGCGCGCGATTTTTTCTCGTTAGCTGTTCGTGCTAAGGGTACTCGTGGATTCTTTCAACGAGAAAAGGATCCAATGATTTCCAATTCGCACTGTAAGAATCTTGTTTTTTAAGTGTCGAATTTTTCAATGCGATCCGAATCGCCAACACACTACAGCTAAGCATTTTATGGCAAACGTAGCCATGACTGATGCCTCCGATGGTATAAATTACACCAACCTTGAGCATGTATGTATACGAGTATAATAGAGCTCAACAGATCACGATTTTGGTTCTTCCTCTAAATAATTATTAATCACCGTCTTGAACGGCTTTGATGAGTCGCAGTTTTTGCGTAATCGGTTTTTGCTTGACTCAGCTCATTGTGGTTAAGCTGTGCTATAATGGGACTATATGCTCCAAAGTCTTAAAGAAAATCATTACCAATTAAGTAGCTTTATACTTATAGTTCGCAAGCAGTTAGTTAGCGGGAGACTTCGTAACGAGAAGAACAGCTCGCCAAGGGGGCTTTTTTTAAATTCAATAGAGCAATTTTGTATGCGAAATTTGTACAGCGCCATCTACCGCCGAAAAGCGAAACTAATTTTTTCATAGATAAAAATCTATCGAGTACTTTTACGCGCGTTTTTTTCTCGATTGATGTTTGTGCTATTACTGATGACAAGAAATCCATAAAGTCTAAAAGCATCCATTTAATCAAACTAATCGTCCTAATGACCAGATTACCTTTGCTTTACCTGATGCAGTATTGACCTATGTCCATAAAAAGAACTGACATAGAACATTTATTTTGCCCTTGGTACGTTTACAAATATTAAGTAATCATGCCTATAAGAGATAGTCCATTAATATTAATTTTGTCGGTTTCAATGTTGAATGTCTTCGTTAGTGTTTTACAATTTATTAAGAATTTCATACTCGGGGCCCAACTTTCGTCTGCATTTATTCGATTGAGTTTTTCTCGAAAAATTGGTAAATAATTCAGTCCCAATCTCAACGAGAAAAATAAATATCATTTGTCATCTCAACGTAGTATATATTCTCTTTGGTAATTTCCCCTGAGAGTAGGTAGAATTTGTTTCATTGAACAGCGAATATTCAATGAAACGTTGGCTATTTTGTATGGGAATCGCCATTTCGGGTTACTTTTGACAGCTAAGTTTTGATAAAGAGGTTGTCTGAATAATGATCTTAGTAATGTTGGATAAAAGGACCATAGTGTTGCTTTCGTTTTGGTATTGCTGCTTTGTTATTAACTAACTAATTAAAAAGATAGCGCTGGTTCTCAAGGTAAAATTGATAATCATTATATGTAGGTGATACGAAGTTCACAGGGTCCACTAGTTTATGATATTACTGGAAAATTGTATGTGTATACCTAACTGAACAAGATTTTCCATGTAGGTAAGTAAAGGTTTACCTACATGGAAAAGCAAAAGTGCTTTCAATAAACTGCAACATACGCAACATTCGCGACTATTAAGACGTTTTTTATATTCCATGTACGATTTAGAAACACCGTGCGCGCTGTATGGAATTGTGTCACCGGCATAATTAGCCGAGTTTTTATGCGCTCGCGACGCCATACCTTAACTTTAAGGTGGCATTCCACAAGCCGCGACAGGGGCGATGGCGACAGATTACTGCGACAAGTTAAGTTAATAGGTAGTGAAGGAAATATGATTACAAATTATAATTTGAAGTAGATTTCGATGTATTCTGTATTCTGTTCTGTAGTGTATCAATATTTTACAACTTCATTCTTCTTATTAGTGTTCGCTAAAGTATATTCAACTAAGGGCACGTAAAATGTTTACCTCTAGGACAGACCAAGCCTTGTAGGGATCATTGTAAAGATTTTTTGAAATGACCTCACTCAATGTAAATGTAACTTTATTAATTCAAAGCTTATCAAATATCTCAAAATGTTGTTGTTTATGATGTTAGTGATCTACTCAAATATTTATTTATTTATATTCACAGGAATTACACGTGTCTTGAATCATGAAACGTTACCTTTAATATTGCATGATCTCGATTTATTTTTAAACGACAATAAAATTATTAATCAAGTTCGAGAGTAATTGGCCTACTTTAAATAGGTTATACTTATTTGATTTAATTACTTTTTGGTGCTTTTTGATAATGGTCGCTCAGTAACTAAACTATGATATTTAACCCGGTGTCATGGAGGTGGAAAACTGTTACACGGACTGCGAGGGTGGGTCATATAGACCCTTTTTTTGGATATGAATTAAATAAGTACTACATAAATATAAAAGTTAAATTTTGTAGGGTATATCTTCGTAAAAGTGTATTTATCTTTTTTGGTACGTTAAGTAAATTTATTAAATAATTATTAAATAAGGCGTTTAAAAAAGTTAACAAAACATCAACAAAAAAATTATCTTCTAGTTAAATACAATAATTTTTGATATAAGACTAGTTTATCTTTGGAAAATATACTTATCATTAGTCGGCACTATTTTCGTTGCTACCTCTACCTACCTCTATCGTCGGTTGTTTAAAATGGGTCTAGAAGAAATAGAGGTTCTAGGTAGAAATTCATTACCTATACCTAGAACCTCTATTAAAAAAATATAAATATGGGAACTAAATCATAAACAAATACAAAAACTGAATATAAAACCATAAATATAGATATAATAATTAATAATATAATGTATAACATTACGCGAAATTATTACATTGACTACGGAGGTGGGTCTCCCCCCAACTGTGATGCTTGCAACGTGTAGCAAGACTCAACAGCTCCAGCTACTGAGAAGAACGGCAAAGTTGCACGAGGAGTAACAGAATGTGAGCAAAAATAAAATAGTCCGGGTCTCAAAGACCCTACCCCCATGACGCCGGGTTAATGATACGATGGAGGTCGTTTTTTACATTCTAGATCTTACGACTGCAGTCCTCTAGCTAGCTAGACAATGTCGAATGTTGTTATCACTGTTAAATAATATACTTTGTCTGTAGCTATTAAATTATTTAATACCTAAAGCACCTTTGCTCTAATTAGTACGGAACCCTAAATGTGCGAAGTAGGACACGCACTTGGCTGGTTTTTTTTGTTACAATTCCACTAAGTTATCCATACATTACGATCTGAATATAATAAAGATCGTTCCAGAAACGTCAAATGTAGATTGTCGTCAGTGCGAAATTGCACAATTTTAACTATAAAATAACAATTCCAGTAGATTACTTTAGATCAGCCATCTTGACTTTACTATTCAGCGAGCATGTGTGTTACTACGGAAGCAAAGCTAGCTAATAGGTTTTATGGTGTTTTGTAACTGGCCTAGATGATGAATTCGTAATGTTTATAGTGAACGTACACGCCAGACATACCATGTGTATATGGTGGTGTAGTTTAGCTACTAGACACCATAGAAAACAAGTTATCAAAAAAAGTAATTTAAAGAGAAAGAGAGAGAGAGATTATTTATTTTCACCAAAGACCACACAAAAGGTACATAAAAGGGTACACATAAAATTTAGACGACCTCCGTGGTCGAGTGGCTTTGTACACCGGTTTTCAAGGTGTCGCCATCTCTGAGGTCCCGGGTTCGAACTTTTCTATATTGGCTCAGGTCTGGGTGTTTGTGATACCACCGTTGTCTCTGATTTCCATAACACAAGAGTGCTTTAGCTACTTACTTTGGAATCGGAGCAATGTTGTGATGTTGTCAAATATTTATTTATATTATATATTTATAAAATTAAAACAAAAAAATAACAAAAAATTATATAAACAAAATAAGGCCTTTGGGTCAAAAAGGTCCCTGCCTTAGCATGATGGTTTAAGTATAAGGTTGCTAAACTTTTAACAGAAGAAAACTAATTGAAGATTAAAACTGTAGGAAAACTGTACATTTGCCTACGGCAAAAAATAAGGACAGATTTGGGTAAAATTGTATTGGTAAGTAAGGATCATTACTTTTTACAAAAAATATCCATAATCATTATGCAATGATTATTAATATTTTTATGCAGGCACCCACAAAAACGAACCATTAATTTTATCTTTTACTTATGTTATACCTATTATTTCACATTAGCAACTAGTTTTATGATATTCATTAAATGTTAATGATAAATATTAATCGTGGTTGCGTTGCGTGTGATCTTGCGTAATCTTGAGCGTTCGATAATTTAATGATATTAATTAAAATTGATCATAATAAACTGAGCTTATGTAGGTATCTAATCATCATATTTAATCAGACTTTAAGGTAGGTATTTTTTAGTAGTATATGAATTACATAAATCAACGAAATTATTAAAGTTAATTGCACTCGTACTAATTCACCAATTAAGCATCTTTTCTTATGGTCGGTCTTTGGATGGGTGACCAAAAATTTACTATTTCGACCTTCTCCGTGCTACGGAAGGCACGTTAAGCCGTTTGCCCTGCTTGGCTGCATTTACAGTTTTGCTTGCATCGTATAGTGCTTGCGTGGTGGTAGATACCTGCTACCTGGTGCCCCAGCAGTGGGGACTTCAAAATGGCTAACGATATAAGTAATATACCCCTGTATATTGGGAAATAGCCGAACATGGTAGATAGGGTAACATACCGCGAAAAACCCCTCTTTTTTGAAAAAAAAAATTTTTTTAACCTTTTGGCAACCCTAGGTCCATTTTTCTTTTTATGAAAACTACATAGTGGCAACCTTAGGTCGAAACTGTGTTTTGGTTATTGAAAACAATAGTTTATTTGTGTCTAAAGTTGTCATTAAGCAATTTGCCATGCAAGTAGCAACATAAAATTGCTCATGTGGTTTTCATACTAAGTAATTTTTCGATGTTGTATGCATGGTAGTACTCTATCTATATTCGGCTTTATTTTTCCGGACACCTTGTATATCGCTGATGTTACCGATGTTTAACAAATTACAGCTACTTGATGATTTGTCAAAGCAATAAGTAAGTACTTATATGAGGTTTAAATTACTATTTCGTAATGCAATGGATGGGAATCGCAGCGTTTTCGATTGCGTTATGTTTTGCTACAACCAGTATGTTGGTTATTATAAACATTTTAATCTTTTTGTTAGTACGTAATACTGTTAATAAACAATTCGTTATAATTAAAGCTTTTGGACATCATGCCTTTAATGTTTTACCTGTAGGTTATTTAACTATACAACTGTTACAAGAATACCCCTAATGCCGAATATGGTATATAGAGACCATCAAACTGTACAACTTTTACTATGGGGCCAACTCTCAAATCACGAAAAAAAAATCAGCTGTTTCATGCATTTTGATATTTTCGATTTTAATTTTTGTATGAAACAGCTGATATTTTTTTCGCGATTTCAGAGTTGGTCCCATAGTAAAAGTTGTTCAGTTTGATGGTCCCTATATGTATACCATATTCGGCATTAGGGGTATTTTTGTAACAATATGTTGTACATTCTGAGTTATAAGGAGGTGAGTGTACTACACGGTTTTTTAAGTACATCTAAAGAGTAATGGGCGTATCTCTTCCCTTACTAATCAAGTAAGTATGCGCAGTTAAATGTCTTATAACTCAGATTAAATAGATAAAAATTACCTAAAGGTTGTCCCAAGGCTTTAATTATTGTAGACACGACAGGTTGAACTACGAAAACAGCTTTTATTACGTAGAGCATAAAGGCGGTCTCTAGGTCAACATGTATAGTCTGAGGTGCCGTCGTGTGTACATCCACATGCTGTACTCGGTGTTACTTGAGTAAAAACAACAACATGCGATAAAAATATATTCATTATTTTGAAAACGTATTTACATTGTCCCTTAAAAATCACACCAAACAATTGACGATCGCAAAACATAAAAAAGAAAGATTACTTATAAAGATATAAATACATATCCTATAATATACATATATAATTACCCTATAATGAATTTTGATTCCCTTGAGTATCGAAATATACGTTTTTTGCTGCATAAACGGCCGTATCTTTTTTTACGTTAACTTAGAAGTTTCTTTTTTTCACACTTTCAAGGGACTGTAGACCTTTTGAAGTACGGAACCCTGAAAATAGTTCTAATGATACAGATATCTAGATTATATATCTAGACTAAATTATTACGGCTAAGTCAATATTGTTTGCACGAAGCTGTATCAAATATAGCTCGAAGATTCGCATAGCTAACTTAAACAATCGGTCTTAAACAATGACCACAAACTATTGACTTTTATCGCAGAATCTTCAATTCACAGCCCATTGTCTGACCCACCATGATTTATGGCATCTGGTTATTGCTTTGAAATGACCGAAACAGTTGAAACAATAGTATTGCAATTGCAACACCATGGTATTGATAGTTTTTTATAATCCCTTTACCGATATCGTTACGCACAAATCTATGGTTTGCGTTTTTTCTTCAAATTACAGAGTTGGTTGTGTTGCGTCACTTAACTATCGATTTTTATGGACGCAGAACTTATTTGTGAAAATATGGTACCCACCTCACTAGATATTTTGTGTTTTTCCATGCTTCAAAGAGAACGACGGAGACGGAACCATGATAAATTAAGTCGGTCTACGGTCCCTTGAAACTTGAAAATGTGAATTATAAAATCAAAAGATACGTTCGCATTTTTGTCGCATATTTCGACTCTGTGACCATCAGCCATTTTAATGTCCCCACTGCTGGGGCACAGGCGTTCCTTAAGGGACATTTAGACTACACAATTTCCAGCGTGCGATATCTAGTCTGTCTTGATATCGAGTGGATTTCGATTCTAAATAAATTAAAATGCAAACCCATTATCTGGGTATTACTGTTGACTTTTGTTGTTTAAAAAAATAATTAGTACTATATCAGACTCGCACTTGGCACTTTTTTAACAATAATAATACTGTTGCATTAAATTTAATAATCCATGCTCAGTAATTCTTTTAATGTTGTTAGTAGTTTCCGATTCAAATTACAGTTGCTATCTAGATATTCATTATTACACCTAACTCGCCGATTGTCCTTCCATCAGTTCCATTATCATAATAATATCATAGGTTACCGTCTCAAGATTGTTAGGTACACACGACGGCACCTCAGACTATACATGTTGACCTTGAGACCGCCTTTACGCCCTACGTAATAAAAGCTGTTTTCGCAGTTTAACTGTATAACCCAACGCGCTGTCGTGTAGACCGTAATTGCTAAGCATTATTTTTGGTTATTCAAGTATATAAACTTATTTTTAGTTTATCAGTACATAAGGCAGTACTTAAAACAGTTTTACAGAGTTCGGTTTGCCTTTTATTTTAGTTATTCGCGATATATTGTGAAATACCTAGAAAACCTTTGGGTCTCAAATGTAAAAAAAGTTTCTGAACAATATTGGAACTAGAGGTATTTAGAAACAACAACAAACAACTTGAAACTTAAACCTACAATGAACTAGTGGCTCAGTGACCTTTAGACCTCGCGTTTGTGCGTTAAAAAGTAGCTCAGATTGTATGTTGTTTAAAATTAATCTAATAGATGTCGCCACGAGGTTTTCAAAGCAGTATTATGTGCTGTTTGGTGTATTATTTGATATAATTGAAGCTAGATCGGGCTTCTAATTTTGAACATTTTTCGAAATAGGTGATTTTTTTTAAGTTCAAAAATCTGTCTCGACAAAAAAATAAAATTTAACGAAATTTGGTTGAGAACGGAAAGCCGAAAAGAAAGAATTTTTGCCCAAGCTGAAGCAGAGAAGCTTCGCGCTCGCTCCGTCAATAATTATAGCTCATTCCGTATTCTATTAACAAATCACATGAAAAAATAATAATTTTATCAAAAAAAACTCAACAGAATAGAAGTACTTAAAAACTTGGAGTAGATATAAGAAAGTATACATACTATATAATGTAATCATTCACTTTGTAGGCTTTTATTGACGTTAAAGAACCAATTATTCTAAAATGTATGTAAGCTGTGGTTAAGTTTTCGATACATCATTTAGGAATCCAAAAAACTTCAAACCGATGAGCTCAGCAACCGGTTTTAGAAAATGACGTAACCTTTGTGGAGCTGCTAAAAAGTTTTTGTATTCCCAACTTTACTAATCACTTCACTTAGGTAAGTGAAATCATATGTTTAAGGTTTATGTGCCTTTATTTAGACACCACCATGACCATCAGCCATTTTTAATGTCCCCGCTGCTGGGGCACAGGCCTTCCTCATGGGTGGATAAGGAGGATGGGCCATGACCCACCGCCCGGGCTTAATGAGGATTGGTGGGTGCTAACGGCCGGCACGTTAAGCCGGGACCACCGGCTTAACGTGCCTTCCGAATCACGGAGGATCTCGAGATAATAAATTTTTTGTCACCCATCCCATGACCGACCCTTGCGAAAGTTGCTTAAACTCCGCAATCGCTGGGCCAGACAACTGGCCAGGCTCAGGCCAGCTCCTCACTCATTCATTATAAATAAAATGTTTTGTACTACCATATAAACATAGAAATATTTACGATATATCTGTTTTACTGCTGATCAGCTTCTTATACTTAAGTGGCCAAGATTCCATGCTTTAAAATAAGCGCGGACTGATTTCTCTAAGTTTTGTGTTCGGACAATTGTTTTGTTTTGTGTTATTGCATTAGCAGTAAACTATACAATTTTATGAGCAAACTACAAAATTACGCTACGTAAGCTTGTCAATTCCATACAATAATTGACTTATATTACTTTGCATACAATACATCAGTCTTTGATTTTCATAAGTTTCCGAAATCGTCTATTGCTTATACGATATTGCTTAATCGTCAAACGTATAGAATTGGTCATTTAACAAAATAACTGAGCCCTTAGGGCAGATATTTTGTTAAAAAAATAAGACAGACAAGTTATATTGCGTACAATGCGATTAAATTGACAATAGACAGTGATTCAACAACAACTTCACTTGAGTATGTATGTATCTACGCGTTCACTTCGTGATTGCCGTTGACGACCGTTATGACGTCACAGCTAACGGTACTGTAGACAAAAAAGGAATCATGTTTTTCATTCTTTTCTTGTTCAAAGAGTGTGATAAATTTATATAACAAGTCGCCATAATTTAGAAACTTTACTCTTTTAATCATTATAACAACACAAATAACGAACGTAATGATTAAATCAACAGAAACAAAAATTAAGCTTTGCGTTGCTAGCCGTACTAGAAAGGCGACGCAGGGGGTGCGGTATGACGAGGCGGGCCGGGAGGTAGCGGCTATGATGAAGTGAACGCGTAGTATAGCAAATCTTCAGTAAACCTATCTCTTACTGAGGATAGGTTATTGAAATCGGTCGTCAAACAATTCTCAAACATTATAAATAAATAAATAAATATTTGACAACATCACATACATTGCTCCGTTTCCAAAGTAAGTAGCTAAAGCTCTTGTGTTATGGAAATCGGAGACAACGGTGGTATCACAAACACCCAGACCTGAGCCAATATAGAAAAGTTCGTTTTCTAAATTGACCCAACCGGGGATCGAACCCGGGACCTCAGAGATGGCGACACCTTGAAAACCGGTGTACAAAGCCACTCGACCAAGGAGGTCGTCACATTGTATAATCATCATAGGATAACTCCAAAGAAAGTTCCACGTTTTTAAAATGCCACAAATTAAGAGTCGCTTTGTTGGTTCAGTATTAAAATTCTATTACGGAACAATTTTTCCACTTTTTCTTTGTGTGATTTCAGACAGTTCATTCTCATGTAGTTGCGGAATGGCCTGAGAAAATGCGAGTTCTCTCACGGCTCGTTTAGTGAGTAGTACGTGATAATTTAACTAGAATTACTATAAATTATGTGTCAAAGGCTAATATTATCTATTGCGATAAGATGATACTCGCTAAGCTGTTGAACAGGGGCTCTATGGAAAATTTCATTTTACTGAAAATTACTCTCTATGGGAAATATCGCGATAGATGGCGCTGTACAAATTTCCCATACAAAATTACTCTATCGATATTTTAACGCGCGTATTTTTTCTCGATTGATGTTCTTAGTACAGTTGCTTTTCTTTAAGATTCTCCATTGTGTGACCGACCATAAATGTTTTGTTTGCCTTAACGTGTACTTACAAACAGTTTTAAAGTGAGGTAACCGGTAGTCTCGACAGGTATATAAATAACAGTTATATTAACATGTAAATGAGATTTAACGTTAAAAATTACGTAAGGGAAAGTTGTAAAGTTTACCGGAAAAATAGCGAATCTTGTACCTATTTTACGAACCAAATATGTTGCGTTAATCTTTATTTACTCTTTCATTAAAATCATTTCGTGATTTCTATTTGTACCAGTATGGAGGTAGGGAAAAACCTACTGAAGGTATATATTTAGTATTATTAATAATGTATTCTGTCGTTAGTATACTATATTAGTATATATTATACAACATGTTACAAAATTACCCCTAATCCCGAATATGGTATATAGGGACCATCAAACTGATCAACTTTTACTAAGGGACCAACTCTGATATCGCGAAAAAAAAAATCAGCAAAATGTATGAAACAGCTGTTTTTTTTTTCGCGATTTGAGAGTTGGTCCCATAGTAAAAGTTGATCAGTTTGATGTATATATTCTGTGATTCTGTGCTGAAGCTAAAGTATGGGTAAAGTATAATATTTACCTATATTACACGACGACGGAGGAGATCGGTGGTGCATCGATTGCGGAGGTTAAGCAACTTTTACAAGGGTCGGTCATGGGATGGGTGACCAAAAACTTATTATCTCGCGCTCCTCCGTGCTTCGGAAGGCATATTAATCCGTTGGTCCCGGCTGCATCTAGCCCCAAACTAAGCAAAGCTTGTAAATGGGTGCTAGACATCTGATATACTACTTATTATACATAGTAACACCCAGATCCGTCACAAAAATAAAATTCGTCATTTCAATTTCTGCCCGGCCGGGACTCGTACCCGGGACCTCTTGCGTGTTGTACCGGCATGTTGACCACTGCACCACTTAGGTCGTCAAAGTAACAACCTCTGTACCCTTAGCACGAACAGCTATCGAAAAAAATTACGCGCGTAAAAACATTCGATAGCATTATTTTGTATGAGAAATTTGTACAACGCCATCTATCGCCGAAAAGAGAAATTATATTTCCCATAGAGAATGACTCTATCGAGGACTTTTACGCGCGTTTTTTTCACGATATCTGTTCGTGCTAAGTGTACTGATACGGAAAGTAAACTGTAGTTATGCGCTAATTACTATACCTATGTGTACAACGTACATATAAGACCTAGCTAGGACATGTGGTATTGCGTAGCGAGAGAACGTGTGGAAAAAAACTAGTTTCACATTTAAAGGGCTGGTTTGTGGCTTGGCAAACAGGTGCGGTTTACTCAGTAAAATGAAAGTTGAGTATGTTTTAATAAAAAACGCACACGGCCTTACCACAAAAGATTTTAAAACACTGTTCAACAAGTGTTTAACTTAGACACTGTTTAATTGTGATGCTGTCACTATTTTGACAGTATTGTTTGAAAGAGACAACATTTAAACAGTGTTTTAAAATCTTTTGTGTTAAGGCCGACAGTTTTTGTTTCTTGTCTAAGTTTTGTCATAATTTGGAATAACTCTATTTTTAAAGTCTGGCGTAAGACCTCCGTGGTCGAGTGGTTTGTATGCCGGTTTTCAAGGTGTCGCCATCTCTGAGGTCCCGGGTTCGATCCCCAGTTGGGTCAGTTTAGAAAACGAACTTTTCTATATTGGCTCAGGTCTGGGTGTTTGTGATACTATCGTTGTCTCCGATTTCCATAACACAAGTGCTTTAGCTACTTACTTTGCAATCGGAGCAATGTTTGTGATGTTGCCAAATATTTATTTATTTATAACAAAGTCAAGTCACAGTTTTATAATAGCAACAATGAACTTCGTAAAAAGATATGATTTAAAAAAAAAATGTTATTCCTACGATTAGTCAAACTTACGTACTTACGTTAATTAACCTCATCCATTTTTACGTTTCGATATTCCAAACTTTTACAAATGAATACAACATTATTCATTTTAAAATTGAAAATAAATAAGTTTTTTATTAAATTGACTATAAGAGCTTTAACTTGAGAAAAGTGCATCCCAAGAGTTAAAGCACTAGGGTTAGAAAAACATCTAGGTTTACTTTAGCATTCCAGCTAATTATAATATTCTAGATTAAGGCCCCTATATACCTCAAGTGGCGCCCTCATTTTAATTAAATTTATTGCTCGCTAAGTATATAATGTATCGAAAATTCACAGTAAAATTATGTTCGTTGTAGTAGTAGTTCGCAAATGTGCCAAAAGTGGTCACTTACTGAGGTTATTGTTTGTAAATAAACTATAGAACCTTAGCTTCAATCTGTACATGTGAATTTTCGATACATTATGTACTTAGCGAGCAATAAATTTAATTAAAATGAGGGCGCCACTTGAGGTATATAGGAGCCTTAAATCAGAAAGTGCGACATTTTACAGTCCATTACTTGTACAAACATTTCATAATTACACATACTAGCTAACAAAACCAGTTATGTGCTGAAATATACGCATATCCGTAAAACGCGTATGAGATGAGCTCACTGTACTGTCGGCAAACATAAGCTTTCCCTTACATAACTTGATTTTTATGTAAATTAGTGGACGAGCGTGAATCTGGCAAGTGAAAACGAGCGTTTTCGTAGGAACCAAGCGAAAAAGCGGCAGCAAAGTTTGGTTAAATCTTACGAACTAATGTCTAATAGTAGCACTAGCAATTTGAGCATAATTAACTCTTCATGTGGTGTTATTCGGATTAAGAGGGCGTACAGTCTGCACACTAACCGTCTTAAAGTACAGTAAAGTAACGACAGGATTTAAAATATTGTTTAGGCGATAAAAAGAACCACAAAGCTTCTACGGCGTGCACTACAGAGAGATAGTTCACAATTTCGTCTTTATTTAAGCACTATGATTTTTTTTTCCAATGGCGGCGCTAGTGTGCTTACTATGCAGCCTTAAGACAGTATTTTTCCAGGGTTCTATTAAGTACAAAATCAAAACCAACTAAAAATTAATGCGATTTACAGTTTTGTATGAAAAAATGTAATTGGCATTTATTTTGAATTGATTTAGTATTTTGGTTTTTTTTTCTTTTTTGAGACCAAGCGTTTCCCACGATTTTTAGGCCCATAATTTTGTCCCAGAACTGCAACATTATTAAGGGTTCCTTAATAGTAAGTGGATGCCCGCTTATCTGACATAAAGCTCACACATAGCGTTTCTGCGACAATTTTTCACGCTTAAAAAATTTGGTCTTGCAGCCAAGTGGAATATTCGTGCTGAAAATATTCAGTTAGATAAGTGGATTTTGAAGAGATTGCGAGATGTTGTTATTTTTTGTATTGTTTTGAGACCATGGAACTTTGTATTTTAATCTGAAAATATTTGATTCAGAAAAGAATTGCACGAAAACCGAAGGTTGCCGAAACCTTAGAAAAACAAAAGCACGAAGTAAGAATTAGTTAATTAAAAATAAAATTGAGATAGGAAATTCAAACTTATACCGCCTACAGCTAACGTTAAGAATCATTTATGAGTTTTTGTGGATTACTCTTTATGTTTTGAAGGCTGTGGTCAAATAACTTAATGCCAAATTAGGCTCAAGTGATGATTATGAAATATTTACTTAAACTTGATCACCCCTTGGCAAACGAATATGTTTTGTGGTTTAATTCAAATTGAAGCTGTTGATGTCAAAACTAAGAAAAAACTTTAATCACAAATAAATAAATATTTTTTAGAGAACTTTACATTATAAGACAATAATATTGAAATATTCCTGACCTTTTCTCATTGCTAGGTATGTGTATTTGTTGTAATTAATTATTAGCTACAGTAATTATTTATTACATAAGTTAATCATCGTTTAAGTCACTTAATTAACTATTGGCCTCGTGATGTCTGCCTTTGTTTTAACCGTTAAAATAAATTAATCACTTGTATGTGTAAAATAACTTTACTCAGGTGAGGTAATATGAAATAAGTAAAGTCCCCGTAGCATGAACAGCTATCGAGAAAAAAACGCGCGTAAAAAAACGATAGAGTAATTTTGTATGGAAAATTTGTGCAGCGCCATCTACTGCTGAAAAGCGAACTGAAATGTCTCATAGACAATTTTACTATATTTAGTACTAGTACTTTAACGCGCGTGTTTTTTCTCTATAGATATTCGTGCTACGGATACTGTACCCGTAGCACGAACAGTTATCCAAAAAATAACGCGCATAAAACATTCGATAAGACTAATTTTGTACGAGAAATTTGTACAGCGCCATCTACCGCCGAAAAGCGAAATAAAATTCCTCATAGACAATTTATCGAGTACTTTTACGCGCGTTTTTTTCTCGATACATGTTCGTGCTAGAGGTGCTGAAACACAATAACTTTAAAAAAAAATGTTTGTGTCTCTATTTACCTACGCTGTGATAGATGCTAATGTCACAAATTAAATGACAGGCAGAACTGTCATTTAAAGGAGGTGACACCGGTTTTAACTTTAAACATGATCCTTCATAATTTTATTTTACCATTTTTCAATATTAACTTACAATGAAACATGTTTCATTAAATTAAAATAAAAGATATTTTTTTCTCTAAATACCTATCTACTGAATCGACCTGAAATTGCAAGTCAAGCAAGTCCTTAATTTTAAATGTTTAATTAAATATCGTTTCTTGATTAGTTGCCGTATTTTTTGTCACATTAGAAAATAGATCAACTACGTTCCGTTCTCCACCAAATAGATCGTTTGGCTTGTCTGTCTGACCTTCAATGGAAACAAGATCATAAGGACTTATATAAAAAAACATGTTTTTCAGAGAAGTATTTACTTATTAAATACATTTTAAAGTCATAATTAAATTTAAAATATGTCTTTTTTAATGTCAGTACTTATAGATAGGTACCTACCTACATATTTTAAGAAACTTACCGTTTATTCGTCCAACTGTTGCTTAATATTCCCAATAAATTCCAAGACACGTTTCAACAAACTATCGAGTATTATTTTATTACTAAATTATGCGAATTACAAAATCCATAGTAAACAGCCGATGGGAAGAAAACCCGTTTACGTGTTAAGAAATTCCACTCGATCCAACACTATTATAACAGAAAAATGCCACAGAACAGTTTTAAAACTTTCAATTTAAAAAGTTAGAATGTCCACAAAGTTAGTTTTTGCTTGTTTTGAACGCACCCACACAAAAAGTTATTCTTTTTTCAAACATTCACTGATACTTCGCTAGTTATGCGCGTGCGCACTAACGTCTACGCCTTCCGTCGGCGAAGCGACGACTGTATACGACCAATAGGCGTCTTGCATTCCCCAGAGATTGAGGCATTATACAAACAAATTAGAATGGTCGTTTCTATAATTTAGAAGCTTTATTGCAGTAATTATCTTCCAATCTGCCGTATTAACCTTTGAAAAACTCCTCAAATAAAAAGTGATACAAGAAATTTTAGCTCATTCAGGGGTTTGAAGATTCCTTTTAAGTTACGGCACTTTCAGTTAAGTCCATAGCTTCGACTGGAAGCAAAATTGTTATAAAGTTAATAGTCCTTATTGCTCAGACTTTAGGGTTGAAATTGGTGGGCAAGAATTCCAATTGTTGCTCACCTTAAAAGAAATGTTCGACCTCGCATGGCATGTGCTGCGCATAGCAAAGTTACCTCGAAAGCCTGCGAGGAATCTTGATTTATAAGGCTGTGTAGTGACGCAAGAGCATTAGTCAGGTCAGACAATAAAAGAATAGAAAATGAAATCGAAAGAAAAAAGAACTTAGCTTTTAGAACTTAACTCCAGGAAAATGAGATACAATAGATATTTCATTGTTGTCCGGCTACCGGTAGCCGCGTGGGATTTAGGGATGATTTTAAAATGCCTAGATAAAGCATATTATACCGCCATATTGAAAATGCTTGACATACATTTTATCTGCCACATTTTTCGAATGAAATTTTATTTTATTTGGTTATTAATTAAACTGACTGATATGTTATCTGAGGATTGATAAATCAGCCCTTAATGAATTAAATATTAATAGACATTAACAGCAAAAAGTTACAGTTAACAGCCAATTCTTAGTGGTATGAAATCATTGTGAAATGTTTTTTTTTTTTATGTTTACTACATTAACACATAATTTTTACTAAAACGAATAAAAGATTTTATTTAAAAAAGCCATCAAACACTTGCATTTTTATCGAAAACTAATCGCAAAGAGCAGTTTTGAAAAAGTTTTTTTTTTACTAATTCCGAAAACCAGACTAAACCTATTTAGCAACTATTTCATTTGTTATTTATTGATATATTATTATCGCGAAAAAAATCTTACTAGCGTAACTCGTTGAAGTCTTTTGTATGGCAGATTGAGTTTTCGACTGTTTCAAAGTTTAAATGTGTAACAATTACTATGACACTTAATATTTTATTCAATTACTGCGTATTTAACATTCATTATTAGAATATTGTTTCTCTTTCTTTCTAATAAAATTAACAGGTGCTTGTCAGGTTGATTAATTTGCACTGACATCAGTGGCGGATCCAGGATTTTGGTTTGGGAGGGGCTTAACGTAGGTGAGGGCAGGCTTTACCAAGGCAAACACTAAAAAAGCTCGCATTATTATCGCCCTACTGATTTTGGGGGGGCTTCAGCCCGTTAGGCCCCCCCCCTTGGATCCGCTAGTGACTGACATGTATATCTTTCAGAGACATATTGGAACTGCTAATACCCTAGTACTTTTAATCTTATTCTGTGCTACTATTAACCAATGAAAAAGGAAAGATAATGGGAGTAGTACATACAGACGTCGTTGGAATGTCGGCACTTCACAGTGGTCGCTAACTGTGGAGTCCCGACATCGATTCCCGATTCGGAACTGATCTATTAGGTTATTCTATGTAATCCATGGATTTCCTACAAATGTGAATTTAACTACCTGGATAAATTAACTTTTTGTAAAAGTTACAATGAACTTGCAATGATGTATAAAGTTAAAGTTTTCGCTTTTTAGCTAGTCGCTAAACGTTAGTCTATAACAAAATAAAATAAACAGGGCACTATTTGATAAACGTGACAATTTGTCACCAGTCGTGACAATTTTATATCCATTGTGTCAACCTATTTAAAATGCAAACAGAATAAAGTACTCATAGCTACACCGCAATGTAAACCAAATTGTCATGACAATTGACAAATTGTCACGTTATTAAATAAGACCCAAGCCTAATAAACAGTAAGATCATCTTATTTTATAAAATAAATATTAAATAAGCGCTATAGCAACTTCTATCAGTTCACAATCAACACTTTCTAGTTTATCGAATAAAAAATTTTACTTCATTCGTCTTGCATAGAAAACTACTGCCACTCACGTAGAATGTTTCCGTCAACAGTACGTGACTTCCGAACAAAACATACCGCGATAAATAATACGAATAAAACATTATAGGCACACAAACTTATTCCTAAGCAAATAGAGTTCAAAATTCACAGTTTTTTCAAAGTATGTGATTGTATAATTTTAGATGTCAATTGTTTTTATAACTTATGACGATTTAATTCTAACACTCGTTGCATCAATAAGTGTTTTGGTTAGGAAAGTTTCAATGTTTTTAAAGGTTTTTTTTGTGTCCGATAATTTATTAACTTGCGTGAAGGTTAAACTTGAATGAGGTTGTTCCTTGTTACGAATTAGTTTAAAAGTTGACCAAGAGCTGTTTTTTTTTTGTTACGCACCAATTTTTCAGTTCAATCAGTGTTTCTCTGTCACAGACTCCGAACAGGCCATATTATAACTTTTTAAAAGCTATACCTACTTAATACTTCGACCATCAGCCATTTTTAATGTCCCCACTGCTGGGTCACAGGCCTTCCTTATGAGTGGATAAGGAAGATGGGCCATACCCACCACGCGGGCCTAATGCGGCTTGGTAGGTTTTGACGATTGCAAATGCAGCCGAGACCAACGGCTTAACGTGCCTTCCGAAGCACGGAGGAGCTTGAGATAAACATTTTTGGTCACCCATCCCATGACCGTCCCTTACGAAAGTTGCTTAACCTCCGCAATCGTTGGGCCAGGCGCTATACCACTGCGCCACCGAGCTCCTCTCCAACTTAATTACTTTCAGGAAAATACAGTAAAATGTATTAATTACTTACTTATTCTGAATTATTGCACTTTTCCCCACCAAGCCGACCCACTGCACTGGTGGCGCAGTCTCCTGGCAAACTACCTTGAAGGAAAAAAGGAAGTTCCCCCACGACCGCCTCCCATTATCCCACCCGTTATCTCGGTAGGGGGAATACCTACTAAAACTCCGGTACTTGCCCTCTCGGCCGCAGAATGGTCATTCAAGCGTCACATTGGGTGATTCCCACAAGGGCCCTCTACAATATACATTTTGATATTTTCGATTTTAATTTTTGTATGAAACAGCTGATTTTTTTTTCGCGATTTCAGAGTTGGTCCTATAGTAAAAGTTGATCAGTTTGATGGTCCCTGTATACCATATTCGGCATTAGGGGTATTTATGTAACACGTTGTATAATCGAATCACTCCAATAATGTGACGCCGGCCCCACTACTGGGAGATGGACGGGCAAGTTTGGCTATCTCATACACCCAGAGCAGTTCTAAGCAGACGAATGGGTACCTACGCTTACCTTATTGGCGTTCTTTAATTTCCAAACAGTAGAAACTAACTGTGTTGTAACAGCCATGTGAACTTTATAATTACTCATTGTTTTGCCAAAAGCTGATTGATTGGTTGTGATTGGGACAGTCATTGTCTTAACGCACTCGACTATGTTTGTATTTTATTATCACTTATGATGGTAGTTCTACTATTCAGACATTGGCTGTTTTCACATTGGACGATAACTACAACGACACGTTACTCATATATCGTCAGCTCGGACGACAACGATATCGGAACGATATCGGTACGTGACACGATATAACCAACAGCTCTTGTTATGCGGTCAGTCGCATTGCGCCAGCAAAAGTAACCGATCATGCTTCACCCCGCACTGAGTCGTGACCCGATATCGGCACGATAATCTGTCGGCGACGATAACGTTGACTACGACACAGTCTAAAAGCATTTAGTAGTGATTGTATCAAAGTACCAGTCCGACGATATCGTGTAGTTACAGTTATCGTCCAATGTGAATACGCCCATTGGATGCAATTTATCTGTACTTAACTTACCCTTAGAACAAACATCTGTCGAGAAAAAAACGCACGCAAAAATACTCGTTAGAATTTTTGTATGGGAAATTTGTAGAGCGCCATCTACTGCCTTAAAGCAGACTGAGCGATACGCGCGTTTCTGTAATGACTACAGGAAATATAAAACGATGTCTCTAAATAGTACTTTTTCAGAATGATGGTACGAAACCCTCGGTGCGCGAGTCCGACTCGCTCTTGACTGTTTTTTTTTTAAGTTTATTTGAATTAAATATATTTTGACTCTGACGCCATGACGATGACAGAATGTTCATTAAATAAAAAACAACGTTTATATAAAAATACATATCTATTAATTCAATACGTAATCATCATGGATTTGTACATCACTGTATACAAGGTGTTACAAAAGTACCCCTAATGCCGAATATGGTAGACAGGGACCATCAAACTGAACAACTTTTACTATGGGACCAACTCTGAAATCGCGAAAGAAAAAATTCAGCTGTTTCATACAAAAATTAAAATCGAAAATATCAAAATGTATGAAACAGCTGATTTTATTTTCGCGATTTCAGAGTTGGCCCCATAGTAAAAGTTGTTCAGTTTGATGGTCCCTATATGCCATATTCGGCATTAGGGGTATTTTTGTAACACCTAGTATAATATTTTATGTTAAATGCTAATACATACAGATCATAATATACTGCTCGAAAGAAAATAGGGGCCACTATATGTTATTTTTATACAAAAATAATAAATTCTGAAAAGTATTTTTATGATAAATTCAATCCGATTTTATTTGAATTTGATATTGTTCGAAAACTGTAATAAGAATTTTGAGAAATGAAATCATAAATATTTATATAAGCGTTTAATTGTAATACCTATATGAAAATAGATTTTCAATATCTCAAAAAAATATTATATTATATAATGAAAGGAGACTTGTGACGTCACAAATTCTGTAAAATTTTGTATGAAAAATATATGTTCGTTGTTTTTTGTAATATTAAAATATGTTTTACTGTTATATAATTATTAAAATTTAATTTTAGAATCACAAAAAAATTGGAAACTTCCTTATAGTCAACTCGCGGACTTTACAGTCTAATTTACTACATAATTTCTCGTATTCGCCATGTGTCAGTTAAAAATGAGAAATGTTAAATTTCGCGTATTTTTGTATGAAACTTCAATTTCTTTCTTTCTGATTGTCATTGGTGAATAAGACAAATTATACAGTAAAGTCCGCAACTTGACTATTACAGCTTTCGAACAATATCAAATTCAAATAAAATCAGAATTAATTTCTATTGATAAAAACCTTTCAGAAATTAGCTCGTTTGTATGGAAAACCATATTTTCTTTGGAGTAATATAATTAGAATTATTATAAAACAACACGTATTTTAACATAATACCTGAGATTACAATTTATAATTTGCATTTATTTATACAATAAAACTTAAGAGATCAATTTGTCAATAAAACTCGTTAAATGAGGAAAAATTACATGTATATTATGAATGTCAGATTATATTAAAGATGGTTCATTCTAATAGTTATGGAGCAGAGATATAGTTAATTATAAATTTTGACTTAACCAAACAATTAATAATTTAGATAGTATAATATAATAATTAATATTTAAATATCATAGCCATTCACGGAATAATTTGTATAAGACTAGAATAAAATATACTTTGAATACACTAACCCCCTTACTAATAAAGATTGTTATGCTTTCCAGTCTGTAAGGTAACATTAAATAATAAATCAAACCTGCACTGGATCTCAAAAGGGATTAAAAAAAGCTGTGCAACAAATAGAACCCTCCGACTAAATCACTATAAAAAAAAGACTTACACAAGAAAAAAAAAATACCTAACCTACTCTAAATTATTAAAAAGATGTATACTACAAGCAAAAAAAATATCAAACAACAACTTTATTTCAAAAAGCAAAAATACATGTAAAGCCACTTGGAAAATAATACAGACTGAGACAAATAACAAACCAGAGTTCAATAATTATATTGAAACTATTGAATGTAATGACCAAATCATTAGTAGCCCAAAAAAAATTGCCAACACATTTAATGACCATTTTATAAATCTGACAAATAAATCAAATGCTAATTTAAATTATGAACCACCTAAGGACATATTAAGTAATTCTATCTTTCTGACTCCTATTGACGAATACTATATCAAAAAAATAATCAAATCCCTGAATAACACAAACTCAGAGGGCTATGACCATATTTGCACGAAGGTTCTTAAAGCATGTAACGAGGAATTAGCTCCTGTACTAGCTTTTCTGATAAACCTGTCTATGTCTTCAGGAACCTTTCCTGACAGGCTCAAGTTTTCATTGGTAAAACCCTTGCATAAAAAAGAAAAAAAAAACTAATATGGATAATTATAGACCAATTACGCTGATATCAATTCTTTCTAAAATATATGAAAAAGTCATGTTAAATAAATTATTAATGTTCTTTGAAAAATATGGCATTTTGAACCAAGACCAATTTGGATTTCAAAAGAACAAATCCACAACACAGGCAATATTTAATTTAGTAAATGAAGTACTAAATAGCCTTAACGACAATAAGTATACAACAGCTCTTTTCCTCGATATGTCACGTGCCTTTGATTTCTGTTCCCATTTTCAACTGCTAAAAAAACTAGAACACTATGGGATCAGAGGCCCAGCACTAAGCTGGATAAAAACCTACCTGTGCAACAGGATGCAGGCAGTTGAAATAGCAAAACTTGACTCAAAAAATGTCACGCAAAGATATCAGTCGGAGTTTAGGGAAAACAAATTTGGAGTACCTCAAGGGAGTGTATTAGGCCCTCTTCTCTTCCTAGCCTACATAAATAGTATTCCTGACTTGACAAAGCATCGCTGCATCTTATTTGCTGATGACATTTCTATTATTGTGACGACAGACAAAAAATTGACATTGAATGAACATATTAATGATATCAATAATACTATGAATTTAATAATAAACTGGCTACATTGCAATAACTTAGTAATTAATATTGAAAAAACTTACTTTATTAACTTCAATAATATACTACACCAAACATTAAACATAAATTATCAGGGAATGAGACTCAACAGTACAAATGTAACAAAGTTTTTAGGTATAGAGGTAGATCATAGGTTGGACTGGAAGCAGCAAATTGAAAAAATATGTAATAGGATAAATAGGTTTGCTTATGCATTGTATAAATTGACCAAAGTAGCTTCAATAAGTGCAGCCCTCACAGCATACTTTGCCTATGTCGAGTCCATCCTACGTTACGGCCTGATCATTTGGGGAAACAGTACTGATGTGAATAAAGCATTCATTGCACAAAAAAAATGTATTAGGGCCATCTGTGGTACTGCACCAGATGAACCATGTGCACCGCTATTTAAGTCTTTGAATGTCTTACCTCTTCCATGCATGTATATCTTTGAAATCTCGAAATTCGTAAAGAAAAACAGCCACTACTTCAAACAGGCAAAAGATGTGTATCCACGTAACACTAGAAATGGAAGTAGATTGGTGTCAGACTTTTTCCCAAGAAGTAGCCACTTGAAAAAGAATTGCTTCTGGATGTGCATAGTAATATTCAATCATCTGCCTGAAAGAATTAAAGAACTAAATGTTAAACAATTCCTAAGTTACTTATATAAATGGCTAATCGCACATGTTTTTTATTCAGTAAAAGAATACTTAGACCACCATTGCAGATCATGCACTTTATGAAATATTGAGGTTAGCTTTTCTTGTAGTGTTATTTTATAATGTACTTAGTTACTTACTCGCACTAATTGTATAGCCTGGATGCAATCTCTATTATTTAGTCTTAATTATATCTTGCTTGACATAAAATATTTAATAATTTAGAATTTGACATGTTTTAATCAATTTATTATTTGCATGCTAATATTGTTGGCTGAATGGGAGGAAATATTATTAATTATAAGACCTATAAATGTACCCTAATCAAAAGCAAATAAATATATTTCTATTTCTATTTCTATTTCTATTTCTATTTCTATAGCAGATAGTTACACAGTGTTTTGTCACTTTCTTTTTAATGTCAAACTTAAATAGTTTTACAGAGTGTCACCACTGTGTAACTTATACATCTGCTATACAATCTTTATTAGTAAGGGGGTTAAATTAAAATGTTATTTTTGTTAGCAGAAAGGCAACACATACATAATGATAATAGTAATAAAGCCCTTTTAATCATAATCTACTTAATTAACGTTTTTTTATAACACTAACTTTTAAAAGCTACTATTCAGTTTTGTTTTACGTCTGAATCATGTTTATTGAAAAATAAATAAAACATATATAATGATATTTCAATTTCAAGTTTAGGAGCAACTAAGTACAACAAATTAATAATAAGTAATCTTTAATTTGATAAATTCCAAGTTGTACATTCATAAAATTATAAATACCTTGTCTTCGTAATGCCCACACAATAATTTTATTTTTATAGATCTAATTAATCACTAAATTGATATATTTCATAAATACTAGAGACAACTATTTTACCGACCCACTGATTATTCAACGTTTAGTTACAATTTACAACAAAAAAATTTAACCGCTGTCAAAAACTCAATCCGATTATTATAAACCTTTGATATAACCGCGTTAATACCGGTGGAAGTATTTTATAATAAAAAAAAGTAATTTTAAAGAAATCAGTGGGTAGGATGATATTCATATTTATACTAATTTATCACTATCAGTATACAAGGAATACAACATTCTAATAAGACACATGACTATATTGATCACAAACCCTAAACTTAATTTTAATTTTTAGTCTATAAATACTATCAGTTTTCAAATCACTACCCCCCTTACTAATAAAGTTTGTATAACAAATGTATACACAGTGTTTTGTCCCTTTCTTTTTAGTGTCAAACTTAAAAAGTTTAACAGAGAGTAACCATCTGCTATACAATCTTTATTAGTAAGAGGGTAAGTGTGTAAATACAATGATGGTTATAATAGGCAACTATTTAAGATTGTAATAAAAAGACTTTGTTATTTTATTCATTCTAGTTTAGGATTTTTTTTTGTTATAAAGTATAATTTGCATTGCATATATTAATTCAACATTTTGTATATTTTCAATCCTTTAAGCATGTGTTTGGTCCATGAAACTGAACAACTTTCTCTAAAAAACATTCGGACAAGAATGTTAAATAAAAATGTTTTGACTTTTCATAATCCATACAAATCAAAGAAATCACGTGATCAGTTTAGTGAGGGATGGACATAATTTTTCGCCACATATTTCTTGGAGAAAGTTGTTTAATTTCGTGGACTCAAGGCGACATTATATGCAACACTAGCGCCACGCCCTTACTTACTTACCGTGTAAATACACAATTCATTAAAAATCCTAGATGATGGTCCCCTCGCAAAATATCATTTATAAACACACTAACTTAATGACAGCAAATTTTTTGTGGTTTTTCTCGACGAAAAACAAAACGACGGACGTTTTTAGCTTTTCCATCACCAAAACTACAAAAAATATTTATTAGAATTTAGAACCATGAAAATTTAAAACATTAAACAATTATTTGTCAAATTGTGAAATGGCTGTATAGCGGAGCGGTTTAGAAAAAAAAATATGATGTGGCACCTAGTAGGTAGTGGAAAGGAAGAGGACTCACCAACGTCTGTTCAGCCTTTGGCATTATCTGCCTCCAGCTACACCTCAGGAAACGCAGTACGTGAGCGTCTCATACATCCACACCTCGGATGGACAGGAACTTTGTAATCACTGCCGGCCGGCTGAATTCCACACAACACTAGGCACTAAAGCACTTAAAACAGTTTATAGAAGTCTTTTATAGACGCGGTAATAGATATTTTGTGAAGATTTGTAATTTTTAATGCGGAGACGCAATCACTGCGTCAACATGGTTCGTTATATTATTTTTTCCGGAACTTCAACAGTCAAAAACAGTGCATTTATTGGCGGATGCACTTGTTTGTCTTCTCTTTCACTCGGCGTATGGAGGAGCGTGGGTGGGAAAAGGATAGGAATACCCGGAAGGAAACCACATCATGAAGAGCGCGAAATTAAACTAAGTTAATGGCGTAAACAAATTGTTTGTATTGATATTTTGCGAGGGGACCATCAACATGTGTTTTTAATGAATTGTGTATTTACACGGTAATTATTTTTTGCGGGAGTGGCGCTAGTGTTGCATATAAAGTCGCCTTAAGGGGCTGACATGAGCCAACTAGCGCCGGCAGTCGATTTTATTTTATTTATTCTAAATAAGCCCAATTTCTTAAAAAAGGAATCAGTCAAGGTCTTGTAAATGACGTCTAATGTTTATTGAATAACGTTACAACATAACAAAATGCGTGCAATAGTTTAAAAACGGGTTTGATTTGAACCAACAGTGACCACTTTTAACAAAATCGCGTTTTAAACTGTTTGAATGCCTTTTCAAACCGTGTAAAGTTATTCAATAAATATTAGGCGTTATTAACAAAACCTTGACTGATTCCTTTTTTAAGAAATTAGGCTTAATTATAATAAATAAAATAAAATCTAAGTTGGCTCATGTCAGCCCCTTAACACATGTACTTTAAAATTTGGATGGTGGCTTTTTAGCCGAGATTGTCAACGCAATTGTATAAAAATAGCATGACATTTTACCAGTTTATTTCTTAACCCAGTATAATTACGTTGACAATCTCAAGATTGGGATGTAGAGTCGGCCCTATACCTATAGATTGGTGTTGTCGTCGATATTATTCACACTTTCCAAATACATTATATCAGTCGGGCACTGCCCAAGTGTCATACACATCTCGCCAGTCAATGTGCTTGAAGTAAGGGTGTTGTTTGATCTCATCGATGCCGTCCTTGCCCGCCCCGAGACGTTCCGAAGGCTCGTATGTTAGTAACTGTAGAAAATATGTTTTTAATTTCTCATATTCGGAAAGTGATGTATATTTAAACTGAGCAGCGGGTTAAAAACTCTGCGTCCCACATTAGGGTGTAAAATAATTTTTAAAAAATAGAACTGAATTTGGTCACATAGTCGACCATAGAGTTGGTATAACAGCCAGTGCAAAATTAAAAACATTGGGCGGAGCGACGACGCGGGCTGTTCCAAATTTGAAATAAGAAATAAATAAATATGGTCTACCTATGTAGTTAATACATGTTTTTATTAGTAAATATTTTGGAAAAACTACCATTTTTTTACTTTCCTTATATTCGAAATGAAATGTCTTTAACACGGGTAAAAGTCATCAATTCCATACGCGAGGGCGTCTAAATATCTCGCATGGGAATTGCTTTCTTTTTTGACCCTTGTCTAACAATCTACCTACTGTTATCATACATAAATACCATAAGGGTTCCTTTTTACCAATTTGGTACGGAACCCTAAAAATATTGGTACAAGTAAAAAAGAAGGATGACTATTTCTGACCGGTGAAAATGTTGATTTTATCAATTGTAAATATGAAGTAATGTAGCTCATAAAATTGCATTTTTATTGTTATTTATAAATTGCTAACTATGACAAAAATTGGTAGCACAGATACGTATAGAGAAAAATAATTAATTTCATACAGGGTAAATCTGTGGGATACAGCCATCTCTGTTATGGTACAGTCAGTGCCAAAATGATCTGAGCCTTCAAACCAGCCAAAATAATTGGACAAAAATCATATATATCCTTGAGATAAGGCATATCTTGACATTAAGGGGACGTACAATGCTGAAAGATATTTTCGTAGTAAAAACTATCGAAATTTTGACAACACTATTGTTTTTTTAATTAATAAACTATTTATATTTTTGTAAAATTGACAATCACAAAACTAAGCTAAGGTAAATTATAGTTTCGAGATTTTGAGTTTATTAATTGGTTGGCAGAACATTGAAAAACTACAAAATATGAGGTTACTTTACGATTTTTTTACGAGTTGTTAACAGAGTGCTATTAATATCAGGTACTAACCTAGCTTTTAAGATCCATTGTTACTAACCATTATAAGACTTTGTTTCTCGAATAAATGAATTGAATTGAATAGCACTTTGCTGATAAACCAACCACTGAGCCACGCGAACCACGACCCTTCCTTTGCTCTACCGACCAAAATTTACCTTGGGGTAAGAATTTCCTAACTTACCCCACGGGGTGAAAATTTTCTATTACAGTGGCATACTGACAAATTTCATTAATTTCAAAAGATTTCAAACGAGAATTCTTCATAACAGAGTAACATAATCTGGGAGCAGGTATTTTTGAATTGGTAGGTTTGAAAACTCAGATCATTTTGGCGCTGACTGTACAATTGCAATACTCCCAATAAAATTATTTTTTGATTGAATAATTAATGTATAAAAAAGATAAATATACCTGAGTAAGTAGTGATTCCACTTCCACTGGCAACCCTTCAGGCAGCTGTAGTATAGTGTGACTAGTAAACACGCTCCTATGGAAGTGAGATAATGGCTGAAAAACAAAGAAAAACTTATTTTTCACCTCTTCAGCACGAAAAGGGCGCTTTGGTGCGTAAAATCTTTTTGTCTTGTGATTTCAACTCTGCACTCGCAGCAAAAAATAACTTTGCTCACTTGTTGAACAATTAACTATTATTTCAAACAGAAAACTGCTTGCTGGGAGTTACAATATAATTTTTTTACGTTTATTTAATTTACTTTTGAAAACGTATTTGTCCTTAGAGATTTGGTATCTTATAAAATACACACATCACTGATGTGATACCCTGTCAGGGCCAAGGGCCCTGAATGAATAGCGATCCGCAATTTATAATAGTTGAGAAACCCTGAATAATTTTATTAACTCTAGTACTAGTAGTTACTAACTTCCGCTCGCGACTTCGTCCGCGTTGACATTCGAACAAACTCTAGGGAACCTTTGACCAAGAAAAAAATATTCCGTTTCAATCTAGGTTTATAAAAAGTGTCCTATGTTTTAAAATAGGTTTTAAACTGTGATGACTGACTGATAGTCTTTCTATTTTATTAAAGTCAATACATGACAGATATTTTAAAATTACAAAATATTGTCAGTTAGTGTTTAGCCAGAGCGTTGCATGGTATACATGGTATAATAATCGTAGGTTCAACATAAACTATGTATGTGTCACATCTGAAGCCGTTAACACACATCCAAACTTTCACATTTACGTCCTACCAAAGATTGTATAGCAGATGTAATAATAATAATAATATTTGTTTACTTCCATTACAAATTACAAAGCACATTACAATCATTACAGGTAAATAGGCAAATTATACATTTCTAAACATCTGTGTCTGAACTAGGTCCAAGAACCTCAGACTACAGCGCTCATCCCTAGGATCCAAACCTTATACAATAGTAAAAAAAAAAAGATTGCTTGTGCTTACACTTTATGGATCAGTAATACAAAATAAAGAAAGAAATGTACGTTAGTAGTATAGTTACACGTTTAGCCATTGGTCCCGGCTAAATTTGCAGTCGTTAGCACCCACCAAACCGCATTGGGCCCGCGTGGTGGGTGATGGCCCATCCTCCTTATGCAATCATAAGGAAGGCCTGTGCCCCAGCAGTGAGGACATTAAAAATAGCTGATGATCAATTTGACAATGTCGCCTATCCCTCTTACTAATAAAGATTGTATAGCAGATGTATAGTTACGCAGTGTTTTGTCCCTTTCTCTTTAGTGTCAAACTTAAATAGTTTGACAGAAATTAGCATTGTTTAACTATACATTGGCTATACAATCTTTATTAGTAGGATAGGATATTTTAAAAAACTCACCAATCGACATAACAGCTCATACATAATCACCCCAAAGCTCCAGTAATCACATACTTTGTCCAAGGTCGAGTCTTCAAACCCACATAGATACAACTCCGGGGCCACATACAAGTTGACATGCCCCGGCTTCGCTCGTATCTTACCGAGTACCATGTCGGTTGAGGGGTAACTGATGAAGTAAGTTAGAATCACTTGACCGCGGTCGCCTAGGAGGATGTTTGAGGGGTTTAGGTCTCTGAAATAGGGGGAATATTATTAGTGTCAAAATAAAAATTGAATTTAGTAAATCAATTAGCTTGCTTTAATTTTAGTATTCAAATTTTTCTTGATAGGTCGCCTAAGTAATAACTTAATATTTTAATAGTAGGTTATGCAACAAGGGCTTAAAGTGTATTATGTTCCAGGCGCTATATTGAACTCCTCGTACTCAGAGTTAAGGCTAGAATCCCTCGTACTCGGGGTTCAAGATCACCCAACACAAATACACTTTTAAGCCCGCGATGCATACTCTACTTTTTATACTTTCTGCGAGGCAATTGAAACCAGTGACTGTTATAAAGAAAGTACTTAAGTATTTATTTAAATTATTTTTTGTAGTGGTCAGTTCGACATTCGAATAAATCCTTGGTGCGCGGGTGAAAATGAATTTCGTAAAAAGTTTTCATGTTTTTCTTTTTTTTTAATTTGTAGGCAGTGCACTGAAAATGATAACATACAGCCTAACTCAGAAAAGAATCTCATTGCACCTAAACATTTTTGAAACCAACCTCGATCAAGCACGACTACATGGGTTGCATTCCAAATTGTAATCACATTATTTCCCATGGGAAAAAATGATATTCAGTACAACATTATGACCCGGCTAGACCGTGGGGCTGTAATGACTTACTTTAGGAAAGGTTTGCATGACACATAATATGCCATTGACGAGCAGGTAGTATAAAAATTAATAAACGTACCTGCATATAACCCCCGAGTTGTGCATGCTCTCTATAGCGGTGAGAATCTCCGCGCCCCAGCGGCGCACCGCCGCCGGCGGCAGCGCGTCGCGGCCCATCGGCTGTATGGACCAATCAAATATTTCATAGATAAGAAACATTTGACAACATCACATACATTGCTCCGATTCCAAAGTAAGTAGCTAAAGCACTTGTGTTATGGAAATCAGAGACAACGGTGGTATCAAACACCCAGACCTGAGCCAATATAGTAAAGTTAGTTTTCTTAACTGACCCAACCGGGGATCGAACCCGGGACCTCAGATGGCGACACGTTGAAAACCGGTGTACATACCCACTCTACCACGGAGGTCGTCAAATATAGGATTACGCCTTATACCACAGAATAGATATTAGTATAATCCGTGCGCGATTAGGTTGGAATGGGACCTCGTCAAAGTAAATAAAAAATGACAGTTAAGCAGTCAAGTAGCGCTAGCAAAAAAGTTCTGAATCTATTTAAATAAAAAAGAATTTAAAAAAGTAAAAAGTTTTACTTCTTTTTACACTCATTATAACTGTATCACTAAAATAATCACACAATATCCCCCTTACTAATAAAGATTGTATAACAGATGTATAGTTACGCAGTGTTTTGTCCCTTTCTTTTTAATGTCAAACTTAAATAGTTTAATAGAGAATAACCATTGTGTAAATACATCTGCTGTACAATCTTTATTAGTAAGGGGATATACAAGGTGTTACAAAAATACCCCTAATGCCGAATATGGTAAATAGGGACCATCAAACTGAACAACTTTTACTATAGGGCCAACTCTGAAATCGCGAAAAAAAAATCAGCTGTTTCATACATTTTAATATTTTAGATTTTAATTTTTGTATGAAACAGCTGATTTTTTTTTCGCGATATCAAAGTTGGTCCCATAGTAAAAGTTGTTCAGTTTGATAGTCCCTATCTACCATATTCGGCATTAGGGGTACTTTTGTAACACCTTGTATAAATCTCGCATTTAAATTAAAACTCGAGCAGAAATCCACGCGCACAGTTGTACACAACTAGCATTATGCGAGCATCTACGCGAGCTTGCCGACGCTACGGCTGGCCGACGGACCGCGCGCGTCTCAGTTCCAAAAGGTAGCATCCCACTCTCATTGCACGAGGATTATACATATACATAAAATAAAAAACACTTCACAAGCACAGTTAACCACCCACTATTTTATTTTCATACAAAAATGCTCACTTCACCCTTTCATAAATAAAAAAGATTAGGTATCTCTACAATGTAAAATTGTCTCAATGTCTTGGCCTCATCTTTTCATCAAACATTTGAAGTAGTTACAAAACCGTCTCAATTTCCTAAACAATGCATCATTTTAATTCCAGTACTTTAGATCGAAGCTCTGATACTGCGGCCACATTATCGCGCTGTCGCGAAGCTTTTCGTTGACGTGTTGTACAATTAGGAACTTTGATTCGCGGAATTAGAGTATATTTTTATTAAATCCCTTTACTTTGTTTTCTTTAAGTGAAATGAAACTCTAATTCCTCGACTCAAAGTTTCTAATTGTACAACACGACAACGAAAAGCTTCGCGACAGCGCGATAATGTGGCCGCAGCATGAGTGTACATTCGATTCACTCACATATTTCGCATCGCGCCACAGTTACAGCGAAAGCTATTAGTTCAGGCATTAGATCCAAAATCAAGTGTACACACGACCACACGTCAGGTTAAACAGTTTAACTGAGAAAACTGCTTTTATTACGTAGGGCATAAAGGCGGTTTCAAGGTCAACATGTATGTCGGTGCAGTCGGTGCCGTCGTGTGTACATCGAACATCGAATGTCATTCTATTGACGACCTCCGTAGTCGAGTGGTTTGCGCGCCGGTTTTCATGGCGTCACCATCTCTTGAGGTCCCGGTTTCGATCCCGGCTGGATCAATGTAGAAAATGATCTTTTCTATATTGTCTCAGGTCTGGGTGTTTGTGATACCACCGTTGTCTCTGATTTCCATAACACAAGTGCTTTAGCTAGTTACTTTGGAATCGGAGCAATGTATGTGATGCTGTCTAATATTTATTTATTTTTTATATTTTTTTTTCGCTGTCTTCCGCTGTACACTCGCGTCGGAAATAGTCATTTCTGTAGTGTATCTCTATTGGGTCGCAAAAGCGTGCGTTGAAACTGCTAAATTAAGCAGCTGTTAATAGCAGTTCTTAATATTTTTTAATAACAGTTTCCGAAGTGTGAATATCAAAGAAGCTACGCCATCAGTTCGCAAACTCTAAGCGGGACCTTGTAACGACGAAACTTTCTTTTAATTTAGACAATGTTTAAATGTGATTCTGTCTCTTTCTAAAAATATTGTCAAGTGACAACATCACAATTACAGTGTTTAATTGTCGTACTCAGACACGTAATTTAAGTTTAATGCTTCACTAAGTGTCGTGTCGTCTTATACTATCACTATGGAAAAGAAAGAGATAGCACCAATTTTAATGAAGCATTAAACTTAATTGACGTCTTTAAGTACAGCAGTAAGTTAAACTGTTAGCTTTTAAGGTATGTATGAATAAATAAATAAATAAATAAACAATTTTGAACAGTGTTTTGTGTGGCCGTAAGACTTTAAAAAAAAGTTAACATACCCTATTTAAATACGGAGTTCCTTCCCGCCTCTCAACATCCTTCTTAACTTCAACATCCTCCGCTACATCAGTCTTCGTTTCACTCAACGCTATATCAACGTTCAACAGCAACTTCTGCGAGTTAACCACCAACTCGTTAACACTAACATCAACATTATCCAACTGTTCACTAACACCTTGATTGTTATTCACTATTTCAGACACTTTAACACTTTCAATATTTTCATTTTCAATGTCAACATTTTTCGTTTTCGGTTCAGCGAACACATTTTCTAAGTTCACTTCTCTTGCCGGTGTGTTTGGTACCGATTTAATATAGTTTTTTATGTAATCGAATAGTTTTTCGCCCGGAGCGTAAGCTAGTATAAGGAATATTAGGTTGGGTGTCTCTATGTATGAGTGTAATGGGACCATGTATGGAATAAGTGTGGGTAGTATCGGTTCTCTCGTTTCGCTGGTTCGTCGTAGGAAGTATTCGTCGAACTCTGTCAGGTTGTGCGGCACTTTTTGTACTACCTGTAAACATATTTAATATAAAAACATCTGTAAAGATGTTTCTTTCGAATGTGGGGGTATTTCCTCACATTGATAAAATTGCGCTGGCTTGCAGCGAAGAAGTAAAAAGTACTAGAAAATTTCGCCGCTCCCACTAGCGACTCGGTAGCATAATTGGTCAGTGCATTGGGCCGGAATCCTAAGGGTGCGGGTTCGAGTCCCGTCTGAGGTGCTACGAGTAAGTCGATTTTTTCTAGTATTTTTTCTAATATTATTTATCTTAATATCTAATATATTTAGGACCTGTGGCCCTACTATGAGTTGATGCAAACTGTTTACGCTGCCGTAAACTATCGGATATACTGCTCACAGTCAATGCGAGTGAAAGAGAGAAAACGATAGTTTACGGTAACGTGATTTGCATCAACTCATGGTAGGGCCTGTTTCACAATCAAAAAGTAAGTTCTGAGTAGCTTACTTGACAGATGATTTGACAACTGTGATATGAAAAAGATTGTTTTAAATGAAGGTATTTGGTAACGATATAATTTCTTTGTAAATATCGTTACTCTGATTTCTGACAAAGCTGATAAGTTTCTTGCGCCCATTCTTCTTGTCAGCTAAAAAAGTCTCGAATGGGTGGTAGGAAAACATAGACCATTCAAAAGCACTTAATATCTAAGTTTATTTGAATAAAGAATATTTCATTTCATTTCATGTGGAATCATCCGTCAAGTAAGCTACTCAGAACTTACTTTTTAAGTGTGAAACAGGCCCTTAGTTTCTATAAAGTGGTAGTTGTTCTGAATGACCATCAGGCATTTTTTTAGTGTCCCCACTGCTGGGGCACAGGCCTTCCTTATGGGTGGTTAAGGAGGATGGGCCATAACCCACCACGCGGGCCCAATGCGGATTGGTAAGTGTTAACGACTGCAAATGCAGCCGAGACCAACGACTTAACGTGCCTTCCGAAGCACGGAGGAACACGAGGTAATACATTTTTAGTCACCCATCCCATGACCGACCCATGCGAAAGTTGCTTAACCTCCGCAATGCAAGGCCAGGCGCTAAGCCACTGCGCCACCGAGCTCCTGCGACTGTACATAATGTGATTATTTATTTCTATACATAACATAAAAATATAGCACCAAAAACAAAACATAATTCAAATAAAACTCACTTTCATAGCATAACAAGCCTGTTCCTCCTTATGCAACACCAGCATTATACTCGAGCTGAGTATTGCCAACACCCTGTATAGTGCGAGCTCTTCGTACGGCCGCTGTAGCATGGAGATCGGTATGGGGCAGTGGAGGTTGCGGGAAGTGGTGTCCTCTCGCTCTGGCAACAGCTGTGGGAGAGAGATAGAACAGGTTACTCTCCATAAAAAAACAGTCAATGTGTCAGACCGTAACCAAGTGTGTTAGCTATCATAAATTTCAATACGAATGGTTTGGATACGTAGCCGGCGACGTCGCCTTGGCATCCCAGTGTGTTAGCGCTCTAAGCGTTTCACTGTCATACTCCTCATTCATTGTAAGAATAACCAAGATCGTAAAAAGACGGTCAAGAGCGAGTCGGACTCGCGTACCGAGGGTTCCGTACCATCATTCTGAAAAGTTTACTATTTAGAGACATCGTTTTATTTTTCCTGTAATCTTTACATAAACTTCTATCACATAAAATAGTTTTAGATTTTTCTCTTTGCAAACTTCGGAGATAAGGGGGGTTTGATTATTCATCAAAAGCGAAAACTATGCGGCCTCAAAAAATAATGTTTGAGAAAGTGCAAGCAGCGCTTTTTCATATGATACCCCATATGCCCTAGTAGCCTTACTTCGAATTTTTAAGACCCCCTTTCAGCCCGTTGCCAAAAAAATGTAAATATTTTTATTTCTCTCTTATTTGCAAAATAGTTGGGCAAACGTCATCTAAAACTATTCCAAATTTCAAGTTGATAGCATTAGTAGTTCTCGAGATATCCAGCTGTGACAGACAGACTGAGTCGCACCATAAGGGTTCCTTTTTACCATTTTGGTACGGAACCCTAAAAAGGAATTAAAAAATATGTGTACAGGCAAGTTTAAAATATGTGTACAGTTTAACTCGATCACTTTGTTGTAGTCGTCATTTGTCATCGATTTCAGTTCAAAAATGTAATAGCTTTTAGAGTGGCATAGTTCTAAACTGTATACATATTTATATACGTGACTGTACCTTTGTGTTTTAAATAAAAAATGATTTTTTTCCGAGGCACTTACTACTAAAACGATGTAGACAAAACCACAAGGTGCTTTGTATAATTTCGCAGATTTTTTGTGATGTAATGCCGCATCGCAGTTTTGTGTTTCCACCCATATAGCACATTCTTAAATGGGATATTATTGAGATAAGGTAATAACTTCACAATAGGTGGCAAAGAATATACGACCCTCTAATGGTAATTTGGTATGCAATGAACCCTTCCGACCCTATCAGCCTATCAGGGGGCTGATTACGTAACTCTGTTGCTAACAATTCTCGATTGAAATCGATTGAAACCGCAGTTACATTGCTGCTTTAAGTAAGATAGTTGTCACATCAGTTCTAAGTAAAGCAGCAATGTTTCTGTCAGAGTTGATTGCAACAAAGTTACATAATCAGGGGGCTGGTGGAATCTGGAACCTTATAGGAACATACTAAAAACATTAAACTAAAAATAAACTTATTTTATTACGCATATTACTTTTCTCTTTGCAAAATTGAAAGAGACAATGTTTTGTAGAAGGAAAGATGCGATCACCGAGACCAATATTTGATAAATTTTATAAAATTCCTTGTGTCAACTGAATAAAGTATATTTTATTTTATTGGGAATAAAAGATAATTGAAAACAATTCTCACTCAGTTAAAAGAAATTTGAAAAAAAAAACTGTCTTTAACGTGCATTCTTTCAGCGACCGCACTTAAAAATGAGATATGGGCAGGAAAATGTGGATGATTAAATGTTATGAAAGAGCAAATAAGAAAAACAAGTTTGACATTAGCAGCGTCATTCTTTAAGAAATATTACCTGCGGCGGTATCGGCTAAAAACATTGAAGTTCATGTTAACTGTGTTTTGACAGATGTATGTGATACATTGCTACTCTTCTATGGTAAGTTTTTATTTGAGCCACAACGAAGTAGCGATGTATTATATACATCTGTCAAAACACAGTTAACATGAACTTTAATGTTTTTAGCCTATACTAGCCCCTAGTACTTATGTAAAGTCTGTTTTTTTATTAGAGAGACAAAAATGACATGTTTATCTGTCAAATTTAAAATTGTATTGATCATTTCATTACGTATGATATGATTTTTATGATTCAGGTTCAGATTAAATCAATTTATTAATGAAATAAGAACAATTTGCAAACGAACGAAATGTGCAATTATGCGAAAAATGAGAAACGTCATTTTTGTCTCTCTAATAAAAAAACTTTAGTTTTGCACAAACAATATACAAGGTGTTACAAAAATACCCCTAATGCCGATTATGGTATAATAGGGACCATCAAACTGATCAACTTTTACTATGGGGCTAACTCTGAAATCGCGAAAAAAAATCAGCTGTTTCATACATTTTGATATTTTTGATTTTAATTTTTGTATGAAACATCTGATTTTTTTTCGCGATTTCAGAGTTGGCCCCATAGTAAAAGTTGTTCAGTTTGATGGTCCCTATATACCATATTCGGCATTAGGGGTAGTTTTGTAACACCTTGTATAATATTTTAATTATTTCATTAATTTGAAATTGAAATTGAAAAATTCTTTATTCAAATAAGCTCACATAACAAGCATTTTTAAATCGTCAATTCTTTTATCTTAGTTAAATAAGTTAAATAAGTATGGCAACATTAACTTACACTTCGCTCAGAATCACACAGATGGTCCTTATAAATGGCTTCTGCGTATGAAAGATATTTATTAGTTTTCTCTTTGATTAACGCTCGCCTTTGTGGGTCAGAGTCATCTGAAAAGTAAACATTCATTTCTAAAACTCTATCACTTTTTGACCGACTTTAAAAAAAAGTGTGTATTCTTCACACAAAAACACCATTCACAAGAGCGAGAAAAGGGCTTATTCACTAATCGTAAATAAAATTTTTAATAAATTACGTATCTTAAACTAAATTAATTTATTTGCTAGAATATGGCAAATGTTCGATAAAAATATATGGTGAAATGTTTAATAATTATTTTCAGTTTGTAAGCTTTTTTTATCTATCCCCTATCGCAAAAAGGGAATTATCTATTTTTAATAATTAAAGTTAAAATCTAATGAAGTTAAGTATTTTTTATGTACAAATAATAAATATAACACCTCGCAGTTAACCATACAATATGAAATTGTACTTACAGGCTAGAAGAATTGGGTTATTAATTTGGTCCGAAAAATAATCGCACAAGTATAAAAAATCCATAGTAGGTATCTACTAGGTCGTGAATCACTAGCGAATAGTTCTAAGTCTATATCATGAATCAAATATTTAGTCTGTGGTTTGTTTCGAAGCGATACGGGACTCATGTATAAAAAAATGCCATATTTTATGCGTATCTATAATCATAATCATTAACATTAATTTTGATGTTTGTGATGACGACCTTCGTGGTCGAGTGGCTTTGTACACCGGTTTTCAAGGTGTCGCCATCTCCGAGGTCCCGGGTTCGATCCCCGGTTGGGTCAATTTAGAAAATGAACTTTTCTAATTTGGCTTCGGTCTGGGTGTTTGTGATACCACCGTTGTCTCTGATTTCCATTACACAAGTGCTTTAGCTACTTACTTTGGAATCGGAGCAATGTATGTGATGTTGTCAAATATTTATTCATTTATTTATAATTGTTTACTGATAAAAAATAATGCCAAATATATTTTTAATTTATATTCCTATTAGATTTTTAGATTAATTGAAATTGTCTAACTCTGGCCAAATAAGTGTGTTGGCATACATAAATTTTACCACAGATTTTGATATCCTGACTTCGAAGCTTATTAGTGAATCAGTCATAGCGAACAAAAATATCAAAATTCTATGTTATTGCTAACCAAATAATTTAAAAATCGCTCCCACGATTTAAAACCACTGCTTTACTTGTTTATCGCTATCAGCTTATAGATAAGCACAATCAGTATTTCGGCAGAACCGAACCGAGCCAATCTAGAGTAAATAATCCATCATGTATTTTTACTAATAAAGCCGCATAGACCGCTGCAGATCTGCAAGTTCCAGAACTCAAGTCCGACCGATCGACATTGGAATTGTAACATTTATATTTATAATAATATTTGACAACATCACATCCTACATTGTGTTATGGAAATCATCAGAGACAACGGTGGTATCACAAACACCCAGACCTAGCGCCGTACCGGCTAACGCATCGAACTTCGGAAAGTCTACCGGGCTTCAAATTAAAACGGATAAATCGAGCCCTAATCCGTACAAAATGGCGAACCCCAATTCGTGATGTCACGCGAACATCGATATCTTCTAAATAATTTCGGCGAATAGTACAATACGAAACTTCTTACTTCGATTTATCTGTTTCAAGTTCGAAAAGTTAGTCGGTAGGGCCCCTGAGCCAATATAGAAAACTTTGTTTTATAAATTGACCCAACCAGGGTTCGAACCCGGGACCTCAGAGATGGCGACACCTTGAAAACCGGCGTACAAAGCTACTCGACCACAGAGGTCGTCAAAATTATAGCTATTATTTTGTAGTCATTGAGTGAATTAATTGCAATTGGATAGAAATCGTCCAATCCGTTAGAAGGCGCTGTCGAATTCCAGAAAACGGTTTTTGTGAACATTAAAATTGAGATTGGTATTAGATTAAAATTGTTATAGTAAGGGAGCGGTTTAGTTTGTTTTTAAATTCACACAATAAGGGCCTGTTTCACAATGTAAAAGTAAGTTCTGAGTAGCTTACTTGACAGATGATTTGACAGTTGTGATATGAAAAATATGTCAAATCATCTGTCAAGTAAGCTACTCAGAACTTAGTTTTACATAGTGAAACAGGCCCTTAACTTACTAACTTACTTGCTATTTACTTACTTTGCACTCCAATAAGCATCTTCTCAATACCAGACTTATAACATTCAAACGCTCTCTGATAATCGCCCATATCTTCGCATCTCGCAGCTAAATTCAGCATATAGCCAGCTTCAAACACATAACTATCCTCCGTCCTTGTCTTACTCTCCACGTTAGAAAGAGACAACACACTTTGCTTGCTATACAAAGAGACGCGAGAACTACTCCTCCTTTCCAAATCATAGACAGAACTAGTTGAACCATAGACATTTGAAGATAAAGAAGTGGTTTCTGAATTGGTGTTGCCAGTTTGAGACATGGTGTGGTAATCTTCGAATTTGGAAGTTGATGGTGCATCGAAGTTTATCAAATCTGGCAACACTGATTTGCTTTTTACGCTCGGTTTTCGCTTGTTTATGGTCACTTTGCTGAGTTCATCAATTAAGTCGCTGTTTATGCTGTCCAAAGAGTTTAAGGACTCGAAGCTGTTTGCACTCGATAATTTATTGTCTTTGGGTGATTCTCTGATTTCAACATCTGCCGCTTCGTAAATAGGAATTTGGGATATGAAGTCTGTTACGTCTATGCTCGGTTGTTGGTTGTTTGTGGTTTGTGTTCGTACTAAAACAGAAAAATAAGTACAATTTCATATTTAAAAAGTAAGATTATTAAAAGTATAATTTCGCATCTTGCTGCTAAATTCAGCATGTAAGTAAACTGCATGCATTCAACAGCGATATTAAGAGGTCATGAATGTTTTTTTTTTATTTGACCTGTTTTATTATACAACGTGTTACAAAAGTACCCCTAATGCCGAATATGGTGGATAGGGACCATCAAACTGAACAACTTTTACTATGGGACCAACTCTGAAATCGCGAAAAAAAAATCAACTGTTTCATACAATTTGATATTTTCGTAATTAATTTTTGTATGAAACAGCTGGTTTTTTTTTCGCGTTTTCAGAGTTGGTCCCATAGTAAAAGTTGTTCAGTTTGATGGTCCCTATATACCATATTCGGCATTAGGGGTAATTTTGTAACACGTTGTATGTATTGTCGGTGCTAGTTGACGGCTGCTTGTCCCATAATAGGTAAATAGTACTAAGGGCAGTCGTACACGGTGACACTATTGAAACTGGTGGACATATACAATTGTATATTTTATCTGTGATCTCACACTTTACCTGTATGTGTAGGGCTCCTCGAGTCATCATCGTCGGTCTGGTACTCCAAGGGCGGAGTCTCCTCAATAGGGAGGTGCAACGAAGACCTGATCGCGTTGATGATGCTTCCGGCCTGCGGCTCCGGTTCTGGGTAACCGGTCTGAAGACGGTCACAAATCAGACTGCGATTAATTTGACAGTGGACGGTGGTGTGCGGCAACTTCACTCGAGAATGTATGGTGCGCACAGATTGCAATAGATTAAAATACATCGTATTGTACTGCAAGCGATCTGAAGTTAGTCACACTTCGTGCATATTGTCAGATTAATCGCATTGTAGAGAATAATTAAATAAGATAAAATGGATGGAATAAAACTACTAATCTAATACAACAAAGATAAGACTATTATTTTAAAAAAAACTAAAAGGCAGGCAAATGACAATGATATGGTCGTGTGTCGTGTGTATCAAACTTTAGTTTTCATTCAATAAATAAACCTAGTTTAGTAAAATACTTTTTAAATGTCGTTTTTTGTTTAATTTGACAATAATCATGTTTTATCATTTATTTTATTTAATTATAGATTTTTCAGACAGTGCCTCCATGGACAAGCGGCAATCTAACTAGCTTTTTTTTATCATAAATGGGTTTTTGCTCTTGCTAACAAACTCTGTAGATTGTCACTCATAAATAGCTAACAGATAGATTAAAAATAATATTTCGCCGTTTCCGTTATGGGACGATAACACAAAATAGTGTTTTCCTAAAGGTTAGTTTATAACCTTGGCATAACATTATAATTAGGAATAATAATAATTCAGCTAATGTTGGACTAAAATCAAAGATTTAATTTCCTTGAAGAAGATTTGTCTGAATGTCTAGAGAAAGTAACCTTCACTTTTCAAATGACTGCTGAAAAAATCACTAGCTTTGGTATTGTTGTTCCTGTAATAAGGTTCCAAAGTTCCACAATATAAAAAATAAGCAAATTGGGGAACAGCCCAAAGAAACATTTTCAAATCATCGCATTTTTTTATAGTTAATTTTTTCGCAAACCGTCAGTCATAGACAATATTTACGTCACATAAAAAATATTGGTACGGGCCCTAACACGCGCGCATGTCTCGCACTTATCTGGGTTTTTTTTCACTAACCTGCAGGAAATTTACGAAGTCAGTGCTGGTGAACAGCAGTCTATGTTCAGCCACAAACTCCAATAGAGTCTTGATGCTCTTCGCGCGCTCTGCCACCACCTGGCGACCGAATTGTTAGTTAAAATTAATTTAGTTTCAGGGTTCCGCTGAAAAATCACTGAAATAGTAACGTCTACGGTCCTGTATGTACAGATACGAGTAGCAGTGAACGAAACGTAAGTAGAACTATGATGCAGTGCAAATACTTCTACAGGGGCCATTACTCATTTGTCGGCGCAGCATCGGTACGACATCAGCATGCTCGGTACACGCGGTACCAAACATACTAGAAGCTTACTGGACGAGCGATAGTGTCTAGACACACTATGCCGAAGTTACGCGATCGAAGTTCGGCGGCAACGTTTTAAATAATAAAAAACGCTACGTAATTTTCGGCAGATGTGTTGCTAGCCATTCACAAAGCATTGTAGGCGTAACTAGGCCGAATGTCGGTCGCGTAACTTCGGTATAGTCTTACTCATTTGTCGGGGCAACATCAGCTCGGCGCGGTACAGATTCGGTACAGAATCTGTACACTCACAGTAGATTAAATTTATTGCTCGCCAAGTACCGAATATATTGAAAATTCACACGTACCGATTGAAGCTAAGGTTCTATAGTTTATTTAGAAACAATAACCTCAGTAAAATATAGTTCGTTGTAGTAGTAGTAGTAGGCAAATGTGCCGAAAGTGGCCACTTTTTGCTCTTTTGCCCAGGAAAATATCGTCGATTCAAAAACGCTTAATTACTAAGTTTAAATAAATAAATAAAGATATTTTAGACATTGACGTTACTTAATACTATGTAATAAGTTCAGAAAGTTTCTTCTTCAGAACGGAACCCGCATACAAGCGGTTCTTTGCGCACTTGCCCTGTGTTTAATTAGCGAAAGTCACGCTCGCCACGCCCGTTAATCGCATAATTTTGACGTTTTTTAAACTATTTTAAACGCTGTCGTGTCGATCATTAATTAAAGCTAGAACTCAGTAAATTCAGTAATGGATAATCTGTGGTAATGGCACGTTTTTGACGAATATCGATTTCGTGCAGCAAAAATCTCCCAAGATGGTGATGATAATAAAAGGTTGATATGAGTGCTTGACGACCACCGTGGTCGAGTGGCTTTATACACCGGTTTTCACGGTGTCGCCACATCTGAGGTTCCGGATTCGATCCCCGGTTGGGTCAATTTAGAAACCGGTTGGGTCAATTTCTATATTGACTTCAGGTCTGGGTGTTTGTGATACCACCGTTGTCTCTGATGTCCATAACACAAGTGCTTTAGCTACTTACTTTGAAATCGGAGCAATGTATGTGATGCTGTCAAATATATTTAAAAAAAAGTGCACCCGCCTCCTTCTGAAACCGCTTGAAGTAGCTGTGCCGGGTCAGCGGTGGGAAGCTGCCTCGTAGATGCAACCCTGCATGCAGAACTCGCATGCTTTTGTGCAGCCGCTGCACATCGCTGTACCTCTTCCATACAGACACCACAGTCACAGCTTCGGGTGACTCTATGGGGAACAACTGGGAAAAAAAAGTTAATTAACAACAATTTAGGTTTGAAAAGATATTTTACCAGTCTCAGATTCACAAGTAAACTAAAGCTTATCCATTGGGCTTGTCAGTGAGATTTTTTAAGATTGTGGTCCGGTTTCAGTTTCTGATTTAGTTCCAAGTACCTAACTAACCATTTAAATTAAGCAAAAAGATAAGTAATGCTATCTAAAACTGTAAACACTCACAGCTACCAAAAAAATGTTAAATACTGCTAAAATGTGTAAAACCCCACATAGGCCGTTAAACAAAATGAATTCAGGAAAGTCAATTAAAACATAAAATATGTTACATTCATTAAATTTTGAATTATTCGCATTTACAATGCTATTTTATATTTAGAAAAATTATTATACTAGAAAAATACTAGATACAACACAGATTGTCCCGTCTGAGGTGCTACGGGTGAGTTGATTTTTTCTGTTACATTAATTATTTTGTTTGCATCTAACTAAACTAAGTAGCAGGAAATGTTTAATCCAAAAATAACAATGTATTTGTAAAAAAATACCAATGGTATAGAATTTCCTTAGCTAGATATTTATGCCCAGAAAGGTGCAATCAGTTTATAATACTAAATAATATACTAGAAAAAATACGACTCACACCAGATCATGTTCTTGGACGGGAATCGAACCCGTGACCTTTGGATATCCGGTCCAATGCTCTGACTGCTGATACTTAAAATATCTGATGAGCTGAGAATTAATTTTAAGCTTTTATGTACCACATTCTAGCAAATAAATTCTTGATTCTTGATTTTCATTATTATTCCAATGGGCAAATATTCAAAACATATTTAATTACACCTAGCCTAGTCTTTGGCTTATCACAGTAACCAACCACAAGCACAAGTATGATGAAAAAACATACCTCAGTCCAGTCAACTGGTAAAATGTTTTTGATTGTGTCTAATATCTAATGAGAATTGTTTTCAGACAACTTAAAAGCCAAGTTAAAGAATATTTGAATTATCAAAGTATTTGAAAATTATCTTGCGGAAGTCCATACACATACAAACTTATTTGAAATATAATAAATACGAACTTAATTATGAACCAATTTAAGTTTTACTGTACTGAATTTGCAATGTACAAACCAATAAATAATTTGAATAGAATTAAGTAACAAAAGTTAAGTACAAAACACTCATTATTTAATTACATCAGACAGAACCAATTTGTTTTCAGTTATACTTATATTTCAATATATTTCTTGCATGCCATGAAGAACGTTAACATACATTAGTACGAAAGTTCAGAAAGCATGTTAAGCCGTTGGTCCCGGCTGCATTTGCAGTCATTAGCACCCACCAATCCGCATTGGGCCTGTGTGGTGGGTCATGGCCCATCCTCCTTATCCACCCATAAGGAAGGCCTGTGCCCCAGCAGTGGGGACATTAAAAATGGCTGAACGGTCAATGGTTAATGCTGTGAAGTGTGTTTTTGTGGATTTTTATGTCCTGAAGTTGTCCCTTGATACTTTGAAATACAAAATAATGATGTTTTATAAAGTCACAGCTAATTTTGACATCTACCAATTTCTGGAAAGAAAATGATGTTGTAAGTACCAAACCTATTCTGAAAAATCTTTTAAATTAATAAAAAACTTTATTTTCCCTTCCCAAGCCTAAGCACAAACCCAAAAATTTTAGCATGTCTCAACAAAATCACAAAAATTAATGCTTATTTAAAGAGAACAGTAAAAAAAGGTTTTAATTTAAAAATAAGGTAATAATAGATAAGGTGGTCTATTAAATGTATAGTTCTTTTACCAAATAACAGATGCCATTTTATACAAGTAAAAACAACAACATGTGGAACTTTTGACTGTATTATTTAATTAAGTATGCAAAATCTCATGAAAATTACAGAATTAATAAGTACCTATTGCACAACACGCCACGAAATTAAATGATCCTTAAGTGCTGTAGTATGATTCATACTATAAATAAATACCTACACTTAAAGCAAAGGACTTTAAGATCAATGATCATTGATGAAAGAACTCAATATTAACTCAGCTGAGGATATTAATGAATGACCAACTATTACCTAGTAGTGATTACAGTTCACTGTTCAACTGATAAAAATATAATGACGACCTCCGTGGTAGTGGTTCGCACGCCGGTTTTCAAGGTGTCGCCACCTCTGAGGTCCCGGGTTCGATCCGCAGCTGGGTCAATTTCGAAAACGAACTTTTCTATATTGGCTCAGGTCTGAGTGTTTGTGTTACCACCATTATCTCTGATTTCCATAACACAAGTGCTTTAGCTACTTACTTTGGAATCGGAACAATGTATGTGGTGGTTAAATATTTATTTATTTATTATTATTATTATAATAAGTATTTTTTTACTTACAACAGAAGTGATCTTGTAAATCGTAAAGCCACTTTTGTGTTTGGAAGTTTCATCAAGAGAAAACCGGCGGACCCATTTGTCTTTTCTTTCCGACATTTTAGATTTTTTACGAACTATTTCTATTGCACAGCTTTACAATAACACTGTAAATGGTATTTAGTCATAGTTTTAACGTTTAATCTTCATAGTACACGTATTTAACTGAATTAACTTGAAAACTATATTATTCATTCAGCAGATAAAAAACACAAAACATTTTTGTTGACGATTTTTAATCCCTGACAACTGCTGACTGACAACTGTCAACGTCAACTGTTTGTTTCCATTCCATCCATAAGTTACAATGGAGGGTATATTCTGGCAGATTAATCGCTAAGTCATTGATTGTGAATTATCGGCTGAATGCTCCAAAAATCTGATAATTTTCAACTATTGATGACATCGGACGCCATTTTTTCCATTACTCTTGAATTTGATGAGAAAAAGTGATGTTATGTACGTACATACTTGCAAGTTTCTGTCAGTTGTTGTCTGTCAAAAACTTTTGATTTTTTATAAATGCTCCAAAATAATTTCGATGACTTTCAGCTATCTTAAAAAAGCTTACAGCTTAAAAAACACCACAAAAATATGCATTCTGCATCTACAAATAATCGCTCGATCGATGACCTAGCGATTAGTCTGCCAGAATGCAACCAATATTTTGTCCGTTTGTAAATGCTCTAAGGTTTGTAAGCCCTAAGATTTTGATCCGCTGAAACCTCAGGTTATTCTTCTGAGGCAGAAACTGTACTCTTAATACTACTGTAGCTATAAAAAAATTTCAACGCTACTGTAGACAAAAAAGTAATCGTTTTTCAACTGTTTTTCATTTTTTTCTTGTTCAAAGAGTGTAATTAATTTATATAACAAGTTAGGTTCGCCATTATGTAGGAACTTTACTCTTTTAATCATTATAAAAACACAAATAACGAACGTAATGATTAATTAAACAAACACAATAATTAAGCTTTGCTATGCTAACCGTACTAGAAAGGCGACGACGCGACGCAAGGGATGCGGTATGACGAAGCGGGCCAGAGAGGTAGCGGCAACTTAGCTTAGAGCATAAGAACAGCGGCAATGTTGAAGTAAACGCGTTATACAAACGGCGTTTTCTTAAGCCTTAGAATAGATATAAGTCTCAAGCGCTCTGAAGTTGCCGCAGATCACTGTCTATTGTCAATAATCGCATGGCAGGTACCTACCAAACTTAGAATAACAACTTATTCTAAGGTACCAAAGTACCTAGGTACCAATGATGTCAATGTCAACCAATAGTGTTAAGTCAAAAGCTCAAGCAAGAGTAAAGTCATTCCTCAGAGAAGAAATAACTAAATCATAGAATAGTAGCGAAAATTTTTCTAAGTCTATGAGCTAAATATTCTTCTGAGAGTCATTCATGCCCATTTATAGAAATGGTCTCGGTTTTTGTTTAATATGCCATCTAGCTAGGTAGGTACACATAAATAACTACTTTCATTAATGCTTTTGCGCCGTAAAATACTAATTTCGATCTTTATTGCACAGATGTCGCTGTTTACATGTCATAACCTTTCTCGTTCTCGATCTTACAAAATGAATTCCACTCACAAGATGTCATCAGTTAAGAATTAAACATAGGTTATGACTAAAATAAATTGTGATTCATTAAGGTGGCCCAAAGTATAACCTGTAGGCACAACTTATTATAGAGTGTTTATAGGCAACAACATAATAGTAAAAAAGTATGTAGGTACAGTTGTATTATTAGCAGGAGATATTCGGTAAAGTTGTGAAGGTGCTAGCTAGCAATAGGTCGAACTTGTAGCTTCATTACTTATCCCCTCCTCCTCACTCGAACGAATAGCGCGCGGCGAGAGGTTGTGTGAGCTAAGCTACACAGTGCACGTTCGTGTATCTTGCGTCCTCGAGTTCTTTGCAACAATACTTTTCCTTTGAGACATGCAGCGAATTACTAAGCTGCGACATTATCTGTTATAAAAGATCGTGTGATAAAATAATAGCTAGTTAAAAATGTGTTTCGAATAAAGTGTTATTTGTTTCGTGAAGTGTCCCAAAAAGTCTAATTAACAACCGGATATCGCCAAGATGGGTTCAAAAATCGAGTACGTGGATTCGTCACATTTATATGCCACAAACTATGTTCGAAATTCGAAAGCAATCGGAGTGCTATGGGCAATATTTACGATTTGCTATGCAATAATAAGCGTTGTCGCCTTTGTGACACCGGAATGGATCGGAGACTTGGAGACTGAGTATCCGAGAAAGTTTGGATTGTGGCAAATATGCAAGTCTGATGATGCTATTGAGGACTGCAAAGGAAGGTTGGATGATTTCATGTCAATAAACGGATTAGTGTTTAAGATAGCAACTGTGTTAGTGGGCATTGCGGTTGCCTTAGCACTGTTTACTATCTGTGCAATGCTGTTATTCTTCTTTTGTCAGTCAACGACGGTGTTCCACATCTGTGGATGGTTGCAGCTATTGTCTGGTGAGTTCCGATAGCAAATCATTGTTATTTATTCTTTGAGAGACATAAATACAGTTGCACAAAGCGAAAGTTAGACTTAAAAGTTCTGACCGACCTTGGTGTCTCGCCTGTAAAACGGGTCTGATACAAACAGACTAACTAATAACTATATAGTAAATAGTTTATAGAGAAGAAAACAGGTGCGTTCTGAACATCCGGCATGAATGCATGATGCGGCAAATGTGATCTAGGTTTAGCCACTTTCTTATGCCTAGCGCATAAGGTCGAAAATAGTTCAACAGATCTAAGTCACGATCGGACTATAATCCTTTCTCACTTGATTCTCGCTGCCTGATTCTAATAATTAGCCTTACTTGAGATTCCATCTACCTGTCTGCCTACGGAGCAAATTAAAGTTCAAGAATCTGGCAAAATGCCAAAATGTTGGTAACCTTTGCGAATCAGTTGCATTGAATTTATTTCTTTGTATTGAACATTTAATATAATATTGTATTGTATAGGTATATTAGGTACCTGACCTGACTTACTGACGTGACATCACGTAAACAGCAGCATAAACAATGAAAAGATAGACACAATTTATTTGATAAATGTAGCAACAAAAATTGAATAACGAAAATATTATTGACACTAGAATGTAGTATTAAAAAGATACAGATATTGATACCAAACTAAAATTTGATAAGATATATTGTATTGAATAAAAAAGTTCATCTACCCTCATTTATAATGGCATCGCAGTAAATAAATAACGAGACGCACCAAAGATTTATTTTTCTGGATGCAAAAATCCACTAATCAAAAATTTTAAAAGGAAACTACCTATTCCTTTATTCATTCATGGTTGCAGTTTTTGTCCTGAAAAACATCTTCTTTCCTAATTAAACAATCTCTTTATTGGGGAATACATAATGTTCATCCAGTTTTAATTTCAATTATTTGTAGTTCTATCATAGATGGTTCCGTAATAATTACGGAATTAATCTACTATTAAAGTTAATGAGCTCTAACGATTACAACAATCTATCAAAAATGCAACAGAAGAACATTATAAAAGTATTTATTGAGCGATGTTGTGTAACTTTAGTCTGCAAGTAAACCACGCTGCATGTAATGCGAAGCCAATCATTCTCGGATTACTTTGTACCACTTTGTGTTTTTAGTTTTTTACCTACTGTAGAACATCGAGTAACATAACAATATAAGATCCGTTTTTTGTATGTACATTACTCTACATAGGTGCCTACAAATCACTCATAACTCTAATATCTTTTTAGATCCGAATCTCGCTAGCTTTGAGTCCCATAATTCACATTGTTTCAGTGTTTTGAGGAGTTTGCTGGGGGGAGCTAAGTGTTAAGCTTCATTAGCTGGCAAAAAGAAAGTTCCATCTCACCTTTTGGCACCATACCTAACCAGCTGAATAGTGGTTATGATTCTGGTTGAAGTGCATTTTCACCTTAGGCCTTATTATCATTTTAAACAACATTAGGTACCTAGATTATGAAAGAACGTGGTGAAAGGCTTTTTGAAAATCTATTTACCACATTTGAAAATAATCCAAGGGAAGTAAAACCATCTGTTTTTATTCAAAAACAATATAGTAACATGAAATCAAATAATCATTGAATGTGCATTAAAATGCGAGTGTGCAGAAAGTTGTTAAAACAATAACAACGCAAATAACGGTAATATAGATCTCTAGTCTGGGTATGTCTAATATCTTAAATATTGAAAGAACTTAGTATCTTCACTCTGGAATTTGCGATTAATTAAAAACAACACCGTGTGAATGGAATGGCAAAAGAGTTTGCAACGCCAACAGCAAAACTGATGCAATCACATCAATTTTGTCAAATTATATGCAATCAATGACACTTTTAGATTTGACTGGCAAATACATAGCACTTTTTAGTATTATTATTGAGCTTTACAAAATTTCAAAAAGCAAAGCACCGTATGATTGTAACCTTCGTAAAATCAATATAAATAGATATAAGCAATATTTATTTACAGTTCATTGTATGCAAATACCTTGTAATCCGTTATATTAATACTGGCATTGACATTTGCTGGAACAAGAACGATGGACGATTATACGTGGAGAATCTTACCACTATATTATAATTGTGTATATGTATGTATGACCTCATCACGTCGAAAGTTCACCAAACCGCTACGTGACCGGAAAAAATATACAAATTCGCAAATTACGAATTAGTTCTACCAAACAAAAGTGATAATTTGATTATGAAAAGAAAAGAAACGACGCCATCGGTAAATCTGCTCTAGTTGTATTTAAGAACCAGATGAAAGTACCTAAATCTAAAGGGGTCAGTTACAGGGTGCTTTACCCTACTTGATATTAAATGAGCTTATTATTACGTGGTTTTGTTACTATTAATCGTACGTATTACTACAATATAAAATGAATTACTTTAACTTATAACAAATCTCAATCATACTTTTTATGAATCGCATTGCTATAAGTTTAAACCAAGGTCAATTCACATTTCTAAAAATATTTAAACTGACAGACCGTTTAGCTCCAATAATATTATTACGTGTACATTTAAATGATAACTATCTTACCATGTTATATCACAACCTAATTGCCACTTTCTGGCATTCTCATTAAATGAAATAGAGAGGTACCTACTACCTACCTACAATGACAAGTAAGGTAGGTTATTATTATTAAGTATTTAATAAAGTAAAAGATGAAATCATAAATGGATGACAGATTCTTGTTTTGTTACGCACGGTAGAAAAAAGATTGTTCTACTTTTGAATTGAACTGCTGTGCGAAATACGCAAATTCAACACTAGATAGAAACTTAGATGAAATTAAAGATAGAAATGACAAATGAATGTCATTTTACACTAGCGAAGGGTTGTATTTATTCTTCTGAGGGTTGGATGAAGATCATGATTAGTTCAGTAGCCCTTAGATGATCAACCATGGCTTGTCAATCATTTACATTGCATTATTTACCACCATACTATCACTACCATTTGGGGGCGTGGCCTACTTTTGATAGGCCACGGTAATCACGTGATACCTACGTGCTTATCAAGCATCGCTCCTAGACGATCAAAATGTTATTGACAAGCCGATGCAATGTAAATGATTGACAAGCAGTTTTTATCGTTTAGGGAGATCATTAGATCCTTATTTTTATTATACATACATACATGGACTCATTTAAGACCAAGGAAGCTTGGCCAGCATATAATATTAACTATAAAGTAGACTCATTCATTATACTGATTATATTTTACAGCCTAGTGACAGTTCTGTACGAACATCTATGAAAAAAACGCGCAAAAGTACTCGATAGAGTAATAATTGTCTATGGAAAATTTCATTTTGCTCTTCGGCGGTAGATGGCGCTGTACACCCATTACAAAATTACTCTATCGAATATTTTTACGCGCGTTATTTTTTTTGATAGCTGTTCGTGCTAAGGGTACGATTCTCATACAAATTCTGTTTACGTTAACGATACGAATACTTTTCGCAAGTTGTTCGTGCTCGGGGTACTGTAGTAAAGACGATAGAAGAGAGCTTTCAGTGTTAAGATTTATAAAATTGGTTGGAAATATAAAAAATATATACATTTAAGAATTACGTTATAATAGTGAAGTTTAGTATGAAAGTAGACAACAGAACAGCGGCGGTATCAGCTAAAAACATTGAAGTTCATGTTAACTGTGTTTTGACATATGTATGTGATACATTGCTATTTTTCTTTGTTAAGTTGTTATTTGTGCCAAGACGAAGTAGCAATCTATCACATACATCTGTCAAAACACAGTTAACATGAACTTCAATGTTTTTAGCTGATAGAGCCCCAGGGCACCACCCACTAAACCGGAAGTACAGTTTCTCTTTATTTCGTAACTAAACGGACGATTTGAGATGACAAGTCACTAATTGATTCTAACTGTATCTGTAACGCATTATCACTGGAACTAGAATTAATAAGTTTACCTTAAGTTTACACAGCAATGGAAATTAGAACATTAAGTATATCTTGATAGATATTGATAAATAAATAAAAATGTTAATACCTATATCTTAAATGGATCTGTATTCAGAGTGGGTAGGTTACTTTGTCGGACAAGGAGTAAAAATAAAAACTCATGGCTCTGTGCTGTAGACCTCGCGTTTGTGCGTTAAAAATTAGCTCAAATTGTATGTTGTTTAAAAAATCATCTAATAGATGTCGCTACGAGGTTTTCAATGCAGTACTGTGCTGTTTGGTAAATTATTTGATATAATTGTAGCTAGATGCCGCTTCTGCCCTTAACTACTTAGAAAACCAGCCACTCAATTATGTTGTTATTTTGTCGGACAGCAAAAGTGCTTTACAGCACATCGCTGGGTGCGCCTCTGGCCGCAGAGGCACTCCCCTAGCGTATGCTGTACTGCAAAAGATTGAGATGCAGAATCACGGAGACAGGCGGCTCATACTGCAGTGGATTCCATCACACATTGGTCTCTCAGGTAATGAGGAAGCAGACAGATTGGCAAAACTTGGTGCAGCAACAGGTCACCCATTACAAATTACACCCTGCTATGAAGAATATCTTTATAAATATAAGCGAAACTGCCATAATAAATGGAAAACCGATTTTGATGAAAGATCTAAGTTCACCGGAATATGGTACAGGGTCATGCAGTGTGAGCCTCCACACGTTCCGTGGTTCTGCAACATTACAATTAGTAGAATCCTTGTTGTAACGGCTCTCAGACTTCGGCCTGGACACGTTCCACTAAACAAGTTTGGACATTTAATGAAAAAAGTTGATTCGCCTAATTGCTCTGTATGCGGAAAAATTGAAGATGTACAGCACTTGTTGGTGGAGTGTGTCAGGAATCGAACTCTGAGAGAGGATTTAGCTGCGAAATTGAAAATCAACCAGCTAGATACCGGAGTATTTTTAAGTGTATTGTCAGACCCTACATCACAATCAGCTTTATGGACCTTCGAATTCGCAGCACGTAGTATTAAGCTTAGGCAAGGTACTTAACCACTTTTACTATTTATAGTTACGATGGGGCTGACATGTACTGTTGTATAAAAGTCCCTTAAAAAAATAAAGAGAAAAAAAAAAAGATGCCGCTTCTAATTTTAAAAACTTTTCGAAATGTGTGAATTTTTTTTATAAGTAAAAAAACTGGGTCGACAAAAAAATGCTATAAAATTATTGAACTTGCTCACAAATTTCACGAGAATCAGTTGAGAAATGCGACCTGTAGAGAATAACAGACGTACAGCCGGAACGCTTGGAAGTTGGAATAGGTAGGACATAACCATAGACTTATTTATACTAGCGTGGACATACCAAAGAATTTTTGCCTAAGCTGAAGCAGAGACGCTTCACGCTCGCCCGGCCAATAAAGAAGTCATAGAATAAAAATAACTTTACTGTAAAAATGGCACAAGAGTACCTTTGGTTCCACACTTTAGAAGACATTAGAAACTAAAATATATTTAAGTTAAGTAACTAACTATGCACAGGACGTAAAATGTGTTTGATCTAGTTAGAAAGTAATTCAGCTTTCAAACCGCCACATTAATGACTCAAGTCAAGCCACAGAAAGCTGGAAAATTACCACTAGGTACTTACTTAAGTACCTACTTATGTAGTTTGTTACCGACACTTGCGTACGAGTACTAATTACTTACCTAATTCTCGCATTAATCTTATATTTTGTAATGGAGGTAACTAACCTATACCTGCCTAAAAATAAATTTTGCCATGAAAAAGGCTTAAAACTCAGGTTTGTACTTACTTATAGGTAGTAAAAGATATTAACTTATACTATGGTAGTATTGGTAGTACCACAGTACGTACTTAAGTACATACTTAACTATGTCAGTAGGTATCATGGAAGTATCACAACTGGCTAAAGAAAAATCTTTAAAAATACCTATGCAAACTCTTTTCTGAATGACATTTAAAAGCTTCATGAATTTGAAACTTCATTTTTAGTTTTTACATTATTGTCAAATTTTTAGAAATCACATTGCAGTCATAATATTATTGTATTGTAGCTCAATATTTATTTATTTTTATAAAAAATATTTCTAAAAATCATAATGGCTTCGTTCCCGGAACCTGACAAATGCCCAAAGGTTTGTCATGATATTGGCGCCTTCAAAAAAGCTGCTAAATCTCCGGAGCAAGCTCAGGTGGAAATCAAAGAGAAGGAAGAAGCAAAAGCTTCAGTAGTCGAAGCTCCTACTCCTCAAGTTGCTGAAGAAGCCTATGAAGAGATGAGACCTCCACCTCCTCCGTCTGCTGGCGAAGAATACCTTCCCAATCTGAAACCAGGACCAGATGGTAAAGTTGATTGGACGCCTTTAGGTGGCATGACAGGCACGAGACCTGGGGTAAATAAATACTCCATCAGCAGATACTCACTCAGTGAGTGGAGGAAGCATAACGAAGACGTCTTAGATCCCGAAGTCATAACAGAGTCCAACATAGTTGACTACAACGCAAAGACTTCCATGATGCAAGCCTTCGGAAATATCGACAAACAACAGAACGAAAACAACAAAAGACTTAAACAGAAAGCTAGGGACATATTTAGATGGAAAGTTGAGGTAGAGAGAGCATGCAAAGCGATCACTGAAGAAGTGGAACAATTAGAAATAGATAGACAGCGGTTGAAAGGTGCTTCACGAGTCTTGATGCTTCCAGAGTCTATATCCAAAGAATGTCTGGACCTTCGCTCAAACAGATTCATACCTGATTTAGTAGCAGATTTAGCGGAACAAGAGCTAATAAAAGAAATGGAGCTCGTAAGCGAAGTCAGACAAACGCTTAAAAACACATTAGATCAAATAGAAGAACAACTGGCGGTAAATAAAGCAGCCAAACATCGAATTGAATACGACTGGTGCGATAAAACGATGGCATACAATACTGAATCTATTAATTTGAGTTTGAACACTAAATCTAACACTATTATGTTTAGACCAGGTGCGACAAGATTTGGTGACTACACTGCACCGTTGGAATATTGGGAATTCTTCTGTAGAGAGAACGTACAAAATGTTGAAGCTGCCAGGCAAAAGTCGGCTGATTTAAGAGGAAGTCTTGATGCCATTTTGGTGAATGGAGGACGGAAATTAAGAAATCAAGCGGACAGAACAGATATGGCTTTAGCTGAAACCGTTGCTATCACGCAAGAATTGTGCACAAAACTAGAAGAAACATTAAGAAATACTCTGCAAAGGATTGCCGACATGGAATGTTTGATAAGCGATTTGCAGGCTGCGATCAGGAAAATGGATGCAGCTATGAAGTTAGCTCAGACAAGGCTTGATAATAGAAATAATTGGCGTCCTCATGGAGAGAGCGTGCGCGACCAGCCTCATCTGGGTTTGATAGAAGAAGTAAAGAAGATCCATGAGACGGTGACCTCTCTTTATGGACAGCTGAGTAATGTAGAGAGAGTAAGAGAAGATTTAATGGCTAAAAGAATTACTTTAGAGAAAGATATAGCTTCGAAAAGAAAAACATTGAATATTGATAGGGATAGATGCGGTATGATCAGATCTCACTATCCATCTGCATCTGAATTAGCTGGCTATTAAGGATATATTAACATTTTTATTTCATTTTGTATGTAAAATGTAGTAAATTTTTAAGTAAATCTTTTAATTTTTGAAAAATTGAATTTTTGTGCATTTTCCTGTTTGACCATAGGTAGTATACAACATAAAAGTCTTTGTAGGCAGGTGTAATGTAATACTCTCCCCTCACTCGCTTTATTAGGTACGTTTTTCTTGATTTCGCAATGATGGCAAAAGGTAAGACTTCATTACATGTTAAATTAAGTAATGTCTGTCATTCATTGCAAGTCTCTCTACTTTGTGTTGCAACAATCAATCACTTAAAGCACTTATGTGTGATTCAACGAATGAATTGCTGTAAGAAAAAAGTACCTACTCACTTATTAGATCTTTTAGATTGCGTGAATAATGTAACCCGGTATGGATATAATTTTATATTGTGATTCAGGTACATAGGTGTTTTCAGTAAGTATAGATAAAAAGCTGGGTCTGAAACTAGAGGTACCTACACCTACCTACACAGAAAATAATGCCAATATCGATGGTTTTATAGTGACAATATCGGTGGTTGTATTTTAATGGTCCCACTGCTGGGACACAGGCCTTCTTTATGGGTGGATAAAGAGGATGGGCCATCCCATGACCCACCACGGGGGCCCAATGCGAATTGGTACTGCAAATACCAACGGCTTAACGTGCCTTCCGAAACACGGAGGACCTCGAGATAGTAAATTTTTGGCCACTCATCCCATGACCGACCCTTGCGACAGTGATTTTACATACGTGTGTTAATTACTGTTGATAGATTAAAGATGTGTAATAATAGATACCTACCTACAAATTGAGAGACTGATTGGTTAGGGTACTTTAAATATAAATTAAGTTTCGAAGATATTTCTTAAATTAATTCGTAGAAATGTACTGTGAAATCATTGTATTGTCTTGGTTTTGTCTTGTATTGTAATGTAACTGATTTCCTCAATCATGTTACGTTCACTGCTACAATCATTTGTATCATTCTTGTGAACATCTGTGATAAAACATATATTCTTAAGAGATAAGTTTCTTAAAAACTGGCTACAAACAGAGGAACTAAGTAATTACGCTACACCGAGTGCAAAAACCAAGTCAAATGAACGATATAACAATAGCGTCATTTGCTGCATGCGTCCCACGGTTTGAATACTATTAAGCCTCATATTCACTAATGAACAAAATGTCCCGCACGTGTCCCACGCTATACAGATACAGCTTCGACCAACGAGAGCTTTTTGTTTATCTATGTATTCTGTTCTGTGTCTGAGGTCCCTTACTTTCTCCTCCACATATTTCAAACATCACCCGAAGAGGATAGTGCTTAACATCTTGGGATTTAATCTATTTGTATAAATACAAATGTATGTTTGTTTGTAGATTTGTCGTCGGTGCATCTCTAAACCATTCATCTGTACGTGGCATTGCAACATGACCAAATAAGCACTCTTGAAACAGAATTCGCAGATTCTGGAAAACGTTGTAAAACTTGTAAATTGTAGTGCCATTTTCGGGTCGTCCGTCACTCGTTCGGCCTCTCGTCCCAGCCTCTAAGCAATGGAGTTTAATACGTTAATTCGACGCACGAAATCGCGACAAAACATAAGGTTAAATTTAGTAAAAATGGATCTCATTAGACCTTAAATCTCCATTGTACAGATCCATAATGGATCTATTGATACTTTTAACGATCTTTCTAATGAGAAGAAAACCTCACTAGATCCAACCTAATTTGATATTTTATTAAATAAGTTAATGTTTACATTCATAATTCTCTTCAGATCTATTTTACATAATATCTTTATATAAATAGACCTAAAGAGAAAAATATCTTACTAGATCCACCGTGGATCTGACAAATGGATCGTCTGGCTTGTGGGACAATTGTCCTGTAGTGAATACATGGCTTTAGTGCCTACAATCGCAGAGCTACAATGACCTTTGACAACAATATATTCTGGCTCCCATGGCATCGCATCTAGAGTAATCTGGACAGATTAGCTGTGTTGCCTAACCGTTAAATAAAGGCCTCGCGTTCATATAATTCTTTACATATGGGTTTGTTAGGAATTAGACTGCTTTAACTATGAAAAGTAATGAAAACGAATAATCTGCTGTCTCGAGATTTTAGCATTTTGAAAGTTCTCACAATAATAAAACAAATTAAAGAAAACTATACAATGTCTTTGGTCTTGGATCAGCGATAATAACTCTCGAAATATGCAATAATTTTCATATCGTTTTGTAGATAATAATTATCTCTATGCATCAGAATAATGCAAAAAAATTAAAATTAATGTCTTAGTTTTTGAGATATGTAAGAAAAAGTTTATACTTAAGTGTTTATTTTTACCTACTTGATAGGTTTTCACAGGACTGCAAAATAAAAAGTAATAAATAACGATCATTCCAACAGGGAAGTGGATTGTTCCCATCATGAGGGGTTTTTTTTGTCGTATAAATAAGGTACCTATATTTTATGCCTTTAAATTATCGCTAGGCGTTCAAACCCTATTTTTGAAATCAGTGAAAAGTTTATATTATTCTAAGGGTTAATTCTATTTGTCATTGATATTATTTATGACATAATAGAAATAAAAAATAAATATTGACAGATGCTTAGTGTTTTGTCATTTGTTTGTCACTATGTCAATAGGTTTATGTTTTGTATTTTTATTATTGTTTTAATGTTATTTTTAATGTATATTTAGTTCATATTCGGCATTCTAAATTATTGTCATCATGGCTACGGAGGCGGAAAAAATGACGTGTCCACATATTTGCCCGACTACAGTGAAACCAGTGGCAGACCAAAAGGTGTATCTGGAAGCTGGTGCCACCAACAGAGGCTCTGAGAATCCCCATGCGTCTCCCTACGTACCAGGAAAAATAAAACCACCAGAAAAAAAAGTGTATCCTCTAGGAGCACCGCCAAGGTACCTTCCCCAACCAACAGACAGCACAAGCGGTGATATTTTAGGAATGGGACCCATTGGTCCTTGGGCACCGGGCCATGTAGATTGGACCCCGCAAGCTGGTATGACCGGTGTGAGACCAGTAGTCGACAAATATTCCATCACTAGGTACTCCACCGGAGAATGGAGAAAACACAATGAATTCGTGCTCACCCCCCGTGCAACAGATAAAGCAAAGGCTGTAGAAATCAAAACTAAGAAAGATATCGCAAACGCATTCCAAGCAATGGAAAATAAAGAAGATCAATCAAATAAGCAATTGAAAAAACGCATAAAAGATTTATCACACTGGAAGAAAGAAGTGGAGAAAACTATCGATGCTATGGCTCAAGAACTTGACATTTTAGATGAAGAAAGGGCTAGATTGAAAGGTGCCAGCAGAATTCTGAATATGCCCGAAATGATATCAAGAGAGTGTTTAGAATTACGTACACATCGTTATGAGCCTGATTTGGTACGAGATGATGCCGAGCAAGAATTGATAAAAGAGGTTGCGATAGTCGGAGAAATTAGAAGAGTTTTCAACAGAATGTTGGTGGATGTTGAAATACAAATAGCAAATAATAGAGCCGCAAAATCTGCACTTGAAATGGATTGGAGCAACAAAATGCTTAGCTTGAACTTGGATAAAAAAAATCTCACCATGACTCCACAATCTACTTTGATTTTAAATCATCCTGGGGTTGCACGTTGGCCAGAAAATGCTACAAATTTAGATTATTGGGAATACTTCTGTGGGGAAAGTATAAAGAACTGCAATGAAGTGAGACAGAAGTCTCAGGCTTTAAGAGAAGACATACTGAGTACAATCGTTAATGGTGGACAGGACATGAAATTGCAAGCGGAAAGAACTAACACTGCTTTAGCTGAAACAGTGGCATCTACAGAAGAAGTGTGCGAAAAGTTAGAAGAAAATTTAAAGGATAACTTGCAGACTATAGCAAATGTAGAAATTTTGATTGATCATCTTAAACAGAAATTGAGGGAAAGTGACGAAAAGTCTAAATTGGTCATGTCGAGGCTGCACGGTAGAAATTATGAGCGACCTGGTGTAGAAAATTGTAGAGACGAAGCACAGTACAGTCTAATGGCGGAAGCTAAATTCATAAAGGAAACCTGCGATTCTTTGAAGGATAAAACAAGGGAGGCAGAGACTATTAGGTCAGAGCTTATGAAGTATAGAGGTGAGCTAGAGAAAGAGATAGCTTGCAAACGGAAAAGTCTTAATATAGACAAAGATAGGTGTGCAAGAGTACGCGCACATATGCCGACTCCGGAAGAATTTGCAGGTGGTTAATTTGAGATATCTTAATAAAAGTAATTTTGAAAACAATGCTTTCTGATTTTAAATGTCTCTATGCGGATATTTAGTTGGTTGGTGTCTTCAATAAGAAAACAATACTTTCGAAAATAGGTTGAAGATTGCTTTCACAAAGTAATCCCTTCACTTATCATTGTATTTACTCACAAAGGGCTTCACACTGGTTTTAAACGGCGACGTTCAATGAAAAGGCTAGGCCTAATTGAACGCCAGTTTAAGCCAGTTGCCTGCGACATATACACGCGACTCGAGTGTATGTATACCTTACTCCTATTAACATTATGCTGTGACTCGATACAACACTAAATTCCTTTCCTTTTATTTGTCGTTTCTTCAGAACCTCCACGGAAAGACAGAGAGTAATATAACTTTTATAAGCACTATTTAGCTTATTGTCCACAATTATTATGTTATAAAACTTAGTTTTAGTAGGTCTACTACCTCCCACGATTATAATTCAACCGTTATTCCGTCCGTTATCATAATCAGCATCTGCATTGTTTGGCTGTTATAGTTTTTGGGTCAATGCGATCAGGTTTGGTGAGAAAATTATGTAAGTGTTACATTGGTTAGGTTCATGTGACGACAAAGGGAGTTGGCGAAAATAGACTTTGTATGCATCTTCAATTTTGTATAGTGAAAGAGTGAAAGGTATGTTGAGTCTCTAAAACCAGGTTCTCTTGGAGACAAACAAAAGTTTTTGTTTGAACAAACTACACGTGTCTACTAAGACATAATAGTTATGATGAGATGACATATCTTGCGAAGTCATGCAACCCATATGATGTGAGAAAACTACTTGGTAAGACTAAGTACTGGGAATAGAGGGTGAATTGAGATCTCGGAGCAAAAACACTGCATTTGCTCCATGGTTGAGATTTTGCGCAATATATCTTAATTTCTGAAGACATGGTGTCTTTGGTTCTTTGTTTACTATCAAATGTTGGTTACCTAATTTTCCATAATGACTATCCCTCATCACTCAACTTTCCAAGTATGAAAAAAATTGATGGTCATAATCCAGGAAACAATATAAACTTCTTAAAAACCACTTAGTTATAATTACTTCTGTAAGAAGGTACCTTCATAAACATTTTAAATACCTACTCCATTCGCTATAAATAGTCATTAGGTAGCATTTAATTGAAAATACAGCACTCCACATTCTAAAAATAATATACCTGACAGTACACACGACGGCATCTCAGACTATACATGTTGACCTTGAGACCGCCTTTATGCCCTACGTAATAAAAGCTTTTTTCGCAATTTAACTGTATAACCTGACGTGCTGTCTAGTGTACATCCTCAAGAAAATTCTCACTGCGCAAGTTTTTGTTCTTTTGGAGTACCTTCCTACCTATTGCACTTTCTTTTTTATGGTTAAATATAAAGTCATTAGCAGAAATGGAAAATTACATCTCTTTATTGTTTTTGAACAATGGTGTTTGTTACGCATTATTATGTATGAGTTAAATACGCAAAGTGAAAATGTCATTACTTAGATAGGTACTACCTACATTACTTACCAAACAGACAGTGAACGAGATTTACGTAGAGGAACTCAATACGGGGTACCTAGGTACTTTTACACTTATATTTTTTACCTTTCTCTACATATGTTTTACTTACACGTTTAAAATTTTTATTTAGATACCTAGGTAGGTACTCATAAAGTTCCTGATGTAGCATAAATTATTAGAGAAACTTTATTATTCTACCTCTTCTAAATTCTACCACTCATTCAATACTTTTTGGGCTGGAAAACTACCTATAATGGGCGCAAGTTCATCAGTGCAAAGCTGTATTTTGAAATGTCATTTTATGTTGGTAAAGCTTAATAGTTAAGAAAAGTGACCACGGTCGATAACCTATCCACCAGTAAGCTTTCTAGCCATCAGCATTTCTATTTACTTGTAGAAAGTATTTTACTTAAACCAAGTAGGTAGGTACCTTATATACCTAGATACTTTTGCGGCCGGATTTATTTATTTAGTTAAAGCCTACACACAGTGGTGAGTGGTGAAATTATGGCGAAGGTAAGCCGTTCTAGAAAAAAATATTACCTATAGTTGCATAGGTAGGTAGTGAGGTGGGATTTCCAAATGGTAAGCCGATGGGACTCGGCTGTAGGGAGGGACCTTTTGCCACTTTTACTACCTACACAGTTTTATTGAATTTTGTCTTTGCTGATGACTTATGATTATGAGTCATTGATTTTGTGCTAATTAAATTTTGGATGACTAAACTGTTGATGTAGTGAATTGTTGATATAATAATCTGCTGATCTTATGATCCACTGATCTCGTAATTTGTTGATGTAATAAACTGTTGACCTAATGAACAATTGATCTAGTGCTGTTGATGTAGTAAATTTTAACCAAATGAATGTTGATCTTAAGTATCAAACCCCTATTGAATGTATAAATAGGTATTAAAAAAAAGAATAGTTATAGACTAAGCTAATGCAAAACAATACGGGAATATAATAAAAGAAAGCGTAAATCACAACCAAACCAAATCAAAAGCGAATGATTCTGAGAAACGTTTTCGACCAAAGTAGGTACTGTACCCGTAGCATCGTCAAGAAAAGGCGCGTAAAAAATAATTCGATAGAGTAATTTTGTAAAGAAAATTGTACAGCGCCATCTACCGCCGAAAAGCGAAGTGAGATTTCCCATAGCGAATTACTCTATCGAGTATCGTTTTTTACGCTAGATGTTCGTGCTAGAGTAGGGGTACTAAACTAAAACTAACCGTACCTACTTGTTTACCTACTAACGATGGTTGTCCTACCGATGACAAATGTCCATATTTTCCACATAGGTACCTACTTACCTACAAGGTCTTCGTTCTTAACAATTAGGTATTTAAACGGAATCGACCAAGTTTCCGAAACAGCTGTAAATGCCACTGAACTGAGATAAATTGTAGTATCTACCGTACATTATACCTAGGTAGGTACCTCAGTGCTAAATGCAATGCGCTTTTGTAACATAACTTTTTTTCACAAGTTCCGTGAATTCCAAAGTTTTCACATTGGTTTTCGCAACTTATTCGTCCAATACAAAATATCTAGTTTTCTAAGAGAAGTCGACTACTGGCCACGTTTTTTCCCAAACATTCAACTAACCGTGACTTATGAGTGTTGTGAGCTAACAGCGTATCCACTAACTGCTTATTACAACTATTTCACAATCTGTGTAATTAAACTTGGAAATACGTATTTGTTTAGCTAAATGAGCTCATCATTATGGCTTTAAGGTCGCTGGTTTAGTTATTGATAACATTAATTGTCCACAGGTTCAATGAATGAATCGATAGGTATTGTAAATTGGAATATTAGTCATTTTGCGAATTAGACTTTTAATTTTGACTTAGAAAACAAAAGTTTTCGACAATTTTTATAGCAGACTAGATAACGTTAGCACGATGTGTGGATTTCAGAAATTTCACGAGAAACACTAAAGGATCAAATAAAAAATATCAAGACCAAAATCCAAAATTACTTATTATTGTAATAATATCATCTAGATCAGTGTTTCTTAAACGTTTTGCAGTCACGGACCACTTTCAGAATTTCAAAAATTCCACAAAGCCCCGTCCAACATCATTTTGAAAAAAAAAAACAAGCCATAAATAAATAAAAAACTCTTTTTACTGGAAAGGAATCCGCCTTGAGTCCGCAGTTAATAAACCCTTTCCGTAATGAAATCCGCACGAACAGCTATCGACAAAAAATACGCGCGTAAAAACATTCGATACAGTAATTTCGTATGGGAAATTTGTACAGCGCCATCTACCGCCGAAAAGCAAAATGATTTTTTCCATAGATAGTTACTCTATCGAGTACTTTTACAGCCTATTACCACAATAAAACTGTGCTATTACCGACTCAAATCATACAATGTTGTGCCACAGAACAGTGATTTGTGAGTCGATCTGAAGCGTACGAAATGCGATGACAATGTCCAATAAAAACTTTGTGGGAGCCACCATTGTTTATGTAACGGTTGCGTTGCGTGTTATCAAGGATCATTTCAGACAGGTGTTTGCTTCCGAGGTATACACAGGTTATACATAGGTATACGTGTTGGTAGCATGGGTAGCGAGACTGTTAACTCAAAAGGTTACGTGTTACGTCAATGTATGTGTGAAATGCGTTAGATTAGATGTAGGTATGTATATTTTTGTGTCACATCTGTCTGTAAGACCATCCTTCTCAGAAACGTGTGGAGATATCAAGTTAACATGAACAAACTCTATAAGTACTTTATGGTCACATCACAAAGTTTTCACAATTATACAAAATCTACAGATCAACCTCCAAGAGCTACGAAGTATTTTTTCAAACGAGTATTATTATAGCAAAAGTTATTAGCACAAAATTCATTAAGTTCAACCAAAGGCAAGGAAAGTGAATAGGATTTCACTTAACCAATATTTTGTTATCCGCATAAGTTTATGATGATGAAACTAGTTGTACCTACTTATTACAAAGTGGGTAGAATGCCTAGCCGTGTCTGTTAAATTTGAGTGGTAATTGAATCTACAGCGTCTTGACACTTAAATCCACAGCGATTCCAATCCACTGTTAAATTGTTGTTACGTAAATAACTCATTACATAATTTATTCAAACAGTTGAGTATTATTTGATTGTAAGGTAAATGTAACTTAGATCTCACTTTGCTGGATTTCTTTCAGTAGGTATCTCTAGCACGAACATATATCGAAAAAAAACGCGCGTAAAAGTACTCTATAAAGTAATTATTATTGTCTATGAAAAATTTAATTTCGCATTTCGGCGGTAGATGGCTGTACGAATTTCCCATACATATACTATTTTTTCACGCGAGCTTTTTTTCTCGATTGCTATTCATGCTACGGGTATAGAACAATGTTTATTTCAGTTTCATTTATCTGGGTGCCATTTTGTAGACTATATACTAGTGAGTAATAGGTTTAAAATCCTGAAGTGCAAGTCTTCAAGTGATCCTTTTAGATAACCTTTTTGGCTTTTCTTTTAGATAGTAAGCTAACAAAATCAAACTTCAATTTGCGAGGACTTAGTTAAGTCGATTTTCATTTAACGATTTCACTGAATGTGCCACAGTAAAAGTCGTTCATGTTTGTGAGTAAGTACCTAGGTACTTCAGTCAGAGACCCTTACAAAATTGCTTTCATTATCTTTCAAATAAATTCATAAGCGTAACAAAATTACGTTAGACCAAATACAGTCGGACTCAAAGCAAACTTTCTTTCTCGTTTTTTCCAATGATATCGCATTTCGAGTACCTACCTACCTATCATTGAAGTTAGCGTTTAGTTAACGCATTGGTTCGGAACTGTAACATATTTTCCCTTCGTTAGCCCAGATGCCGTGAAATCGACATTCTCTAGGCTTTCATCCCACTCATCCAATGCAAAAAGCCATCAATAACTTTCCTTTGCAAATCGAAATTTGCGGTGTTTACGGTTACCGGTTCTTGGATGATCGAGGGAGTTATTCTTACATTTAACTAACAATAAAGTGTTGAGGAACCTTTTGATCTGCTTAGATCTTGTCATTTGTCATCTTCGTTCTTTTGGTTTATCGTCGGAACCCAATCAGGGGAAAAGCTGTTCTTCTAGTGGCAAATGCACTTTGTCTTGTCCTTTACATCATACATGTAATGAATGGGTCTATTACTGAGCTTGTATTATAAATGGATTTTAATTAATATATATTTTGCACTAAATCGTAGATAATGTTGATACACCATGTTGTTATTATCAAACTGTTGAATTTACTCTGATTCTCTTTTGTTTTCAGCTGTTTGCATGGTGGCTGGTGTGGCGGTCTACCCAGCCGCGTGGAGTGAGACCTCGGTGCAGGAGACTTGCGGCCCCACTGCTGACCAATATCATTTAGGTGGGTTATATAATATACAATAAGCATGAATCATGCATTATATCTCAACGTAAATCATCGTCATCTCGATCAGCTATCGTATTGTTTTAAGATGTTGTTATTTTTCGTTGTTTGTGTCGAGAGAGTGCCTCGTTCCTCTTATTAGGACGAATAGTTTATGAAACTGACTGGGCTGTAAACAATGTTACTAAGAACAATTAATTCCTAGGTACATACCATCATAGATAGATAGATAGATAAATTTTTTATTTCTGTCACATACAGCAAACACAATATAAATGACGAAATTATAAAGAAACATATTAAAAAAGAAAGAACTGAACTGTGTGCCGCATCGAGACAGAAAAAGGCAAAAACTGCCTTTGCTTATAAATTAAAGCAGAGGACTGTTTTTTAGTTTTTGCCCAGTTGGCGCGTGGTCGCCTGTGACGACACAGACGTGTACCTATGTAAATATTAGAAATTTGAGAAAAAAATGTAGAAAACAAAAATATATGTATAAAAAAAATCAGCATTAAATAAAAAAAACAAACGAACCTGAAAACATTTACTTTGTAGTGTTTTGTTCCAATGATCCAATCCAATCCAACTTATCCAACTATAATGTCCTTGAAATAAGACTTATGCATTACTATGAGTAGATACCCTTCAAAAAAAGCAATGCGTACTTATTGATTGGATTGTTATGCTGTGCTAGTACCTACTCCTCTTTATGCATATCGTTATATCCAGGTCGGTGCCACGTCCGCTGGGCGTACATCCTGGCGGTGATTGGCTGCTTGGATGGAATAGTGCTGGCAGCCCTCGCCTTCATCCTGGCCACCAGACACGTGAGGCTGCAGCCCGACAGCGGGTACCCACCGCCTTCTTTATACAAAGGTTGGTGATAGGGTTTATTTTAAGTCCGCCTGGCTAGCTAGTCTGGTTAACGAAAGATAAGACTCAGTTGGAAAAGGAACTAATTTAGCGCCTTATTTTAAGGGTCAGTTTCCAATTACTTAATTTAACGGGGAAAATGGCGCCACCATTTCCGTCACATCTTTCGTTGACCAGACTCTACCCCCAGCTTACCTAAGTCTGACGCCATAATAACAATTTAAAAATTGTTGTGTTCCGGCAGTAAGAGGTAAGAAGTTCCTCAGTGGTGAGGATTCCGGGTGTAGTGCGCTTACGCCTTCGGCCTTATCGTCATTTAACATCAGCTGATGAGGTGAAGGCCAACACTATGCCGTTGTGGATAAAAACTACACTTTCCACCTAGTCTTGAGTCTTCTTCTGGATTGTCGATCTGGTCAGCATCTTAAGCAAAGCTTTTCTGCACTTCCCTGATTCCTAGCTCTTATACTTAGTTTTTTTAATCTTATCGTTCTGTGCGTTTTTGGTTGAGCAATTTTAACGAAGTCATACAGTTTCAATAGTTCCCATGTATTTAATTTAAGGCCATTGACCGAGACCAAGTCAGCTGTCAATATAACAGATTATAAACATAAGCACTATGCCATCCACCTACCTGGATCAAAACCACACTGATCCAGTTCTCATTACGCAACGAACCCTCACAAAACAAGCTCGTTTCACCCCAGTTACTGTGTGACGGCGTATGCGCAACAAAAGTGAAGGTTTCACATATTTTAGTAAACCTTTGTACTTTGATATAGGATTCACATTTGCTTGTTTGATGACTCATGTGATGTTGTGGTTTTTGTACATAATTTCGCTAGTTTGTCAGGTGAATTTGAAAATGACACGCATTGTTATTGTTTATTAAACGGTAGAGTGAGTATGTCGATTTAATGTTTGCTAGTTGGGAAAGTGATGAAATGAAACAGAAGGAATCTTCTCAAATGTAAAAATTATGGTTGATTGAGAAAATGGCATTTATTTTACAATCCAACATGGTGGACGTGATTGAACCCGAAAAGGCCGAAGTGGGAGTTCAAATTTTGTAAGGAATAATAATACGGGACCGTTCTCGTATTATTATTCCATACAATACATACGTTCCATTCATACGTTTCCGTGAACGGTGTGTATACAACGTGTTACGAAAGTACCCCTAATGCCGAATATGGTATATAGGGACCATCAAACTGAACAACTTTTACTATGGGACCAATTCAGAAAATCGAGATTTGAGAGTTGGTCCCATAGTAAAAGTTGTTCAACTTGATGATCCCTATATACCATATTCGGCATTAGAGGTATTTTTGTAACATGTTGTATAGGAACGGCAGCGGGAACGGTAGGCAACAAATAATATTATAAATGCGAAAGTTTAGATTTTTATTATTCAACGGATGTACGGTTGTATTTTCCGATAATTTATACCATGGATTAAAACTTTTAGGATACTTTTCATCTCGGGGCCCTACATCGGGGGCGGCTAACTTTTCGAACTTCGGTGGGTCTGCCGAGCTTCAACTTAAAAGAGATAAATCGATGTAAAGGAGTTTCGAATTGTACTATTCGCCGAAGTTATTTAGAAGATATCGATGTTCGTGTGACATCATGAATTAGGGTTCACCATTTTGGCCCGATTGGGGCTCGATTTATCTGTTTTAATTTGAAGCCCGGCAGACTTTCTGAAGTTCGTTGCATTAGCCGGTACGGCGCCAGGTCAAAGTTTCCCTAGAGATTTTCCGAATTTCCACGCGGACGAAGTCGCGGGCAAAAGCTGGTAATTTAATAAAATGGAAGGCCTTGGACCATGGGATTTTGATGGGAAATTTGTTACCTATCTAATTTATATTGTCTTCCGGTAAGGGTCTATTATAATCTTGTAAGTACATTTGAAAATGTCAGTGTTGCCAATGTTACGGTAATTACCGTGTTCTACGGTAATCGGTGTCAAAAATTAAGAAGTTTTCATACAAACACGGTAATTTCATAATGCAGTGCAGTGCAGTAATTGTATCGAAACACGATATTTTTCGATTTTCCGCCGATCTACAGCAATTTCACTGACAAAACACGGCAACTGACAAATATACAATGGCAACACTGATGCACACTGCCTAGCTGCCTAGTGCATGTGCATATACTGTACTAAACTTAACTGCCTCTGGCTGGTACCGCGTACGCGTACCGCGTACTCCTGGGCGTATCAAAACAACGAGAAATATCAACATTGGTATATATGTCTCAGTTCGTAATAGTATTTTTTATAAAATTCCGTAAGTAATGAATAGGTTACCCATTCTCAAATTTCCCTGATAAGATCAATGAAGTTTTCGCATTTTTTGATTTTAATGTTTTTACAGTTACTATTGAATAGTTTACGGTAATCTAAAATACAGTTGACACTTTATATATTCTGTGACTTTAGCCATCCCACATGCCATAGAATTCGAAACTCACGATTTGTGTCATCGGAGAGTCAGCAAAACAAGGTGGTCATGAATATGCTAACCGTTGAGTGACACACTTGTGGACTTATTCAATTATCAGCTCTATTACCAAGCCTTATAGTGCTTAGTTAAAAGTGCTGATGGTCGTTTCCATGAATACTTTTAATACTGGCTTGTTTGCATTCTTTGCAAATTTTTCCTTTCGAGGATATCAGGTAATCTAACCCTTATTACAAATGAATTAAGTGCTGTTTTGAAAGATGTTTGGTAAATTCTGTTTAAATGCAATGTTGGTGCAATGATTGTCTTTTTAAATGTCGTAACCACAACACCTAGCTACTACGAATAAATACTAGCCTAGGTAGGTATAGGTAGGTAAGCACTTAACTTAGACACTTTCCAATTTACAAAGTAGGTACGTAAGTTTGTTGTTTGTAGGTACAGTCGAGTTCATTAATATGTTGGCACTTTTGACAAGATGTTAACTTTTATTACAAAGGCATAAAGGTTGATGAACTGTTAAAAGTGCCAACATATTAATGAACTCGACTACCTGTACCTAGGTGTGGCGATTTAATCATGTTGTTTTTAATAAGGAAGATAATTTTGTCAGGATTCCAGTAGTTACCCTCCATCGACAGTAGCTAGCACGACATCCATCGAGAAAAACGTGTGTAAAAGTCACTGACCTGAAAAAAATTTTTTGTAGTTAACTAGGGTAAGCTTTACCTATCTTGGCACACCTGCAGTGATTGGCACTTTAACATTTAAACGCAGATATTAATAATTGTAATGGTAAAATCGTACTAATCTGTTATTTTCTTTAATCTGGCATTACTACACTTCAAAACTTTTATAATAGATATTTCATCCGGATTCTAATGGCAACACAGTATTAAGAAATAAGAACGCGCGAGGAACTTCTTGTTTTTTCTAGCTAATTTTAACGAATCCAATAAGGAAGAGTTATGGAAAAAATATTGTTTTTTATTATTTTGACTTTCTTAGAGGTGCGAAATACCTTAATTATTATTATTATAAATTATATTACAGTTTACAAAAATATTTTTTCCAGTTTTGTTAACACAACTTCAATTTACAATGTGCCAACCATTGATTAAATAGCTTGTACTAAAGTGTAGTTTTTTAGCAACCGTGCCAATCACTAGATTTTAAAATATTTTTTTTAAATAATGATTTTACCCACAAATTATTTAGATTTTAAAATATTTTCATAATACACTTGAAAAAACATTTGCGCTACAGTACTTGCAATTATTGGCACTATACTTTAGGTGGTGCTATTCATACATTTTCGTGTTTGCATTATCACAGTATAAACAATTTTTTCCCTACAGTAGGCCGACGGAGACATCTAGTCAGGGCAATCGTGCGGGGCGTGAGCCATTATAAGAAAATAGCAACACAATTTTAAAAATATTAAAAAATCCAAGATGGCGGCCAACTTTTTTGTTTGTGGGTCGATTTCCATGAAACTCGGTTTGGGGCACTATTTTGACAAGAAAACAGCAACGCATTGTTAAAAATATGAAAAATCCAAGATGGCGGCCAACTTTTTTGTTTGCAGGCCGATTTCGATGAAACTCGGTTTTTGGTACTATTTTGCGTTACTGTTTTCTTTTCAAAATAGTACTAAAAACCTAGTTTTATTAACATCAGTTCATAAACAAAAAATTTGGCCGCCATCTTTGTTTTTTAATATTTTTAATATTACATTGTTGTTTTCTTGTCAAAATAGTACCAAAAACCGAGTTCCATCGAAATAGACCCACAATCAAAAAGATGGCCACCATCTTGGATTTTTTAATATTTTTAATATTGCGTTGTTGTTTTTTGTCAAAATAGTACCAAAAACCGAGTTTCATCGAAATCGGCCCACAATCAAAAAAGTTGGCCGCCATCTTGGATTTTTCAATATTTTTGATATTGCATTGTTGTTTTCTTGTCAAAATAGTACCAAAAACCGAGTTTCGTCGAAATCGGCCCACAATCAAAAAAGTTGGCCGCCATCTTGAGAAAAAAAACACTGAGAAAAAAAACATCAACGCCTACCTCACTTAACTTAGAAAACGAAGAACTTTTGAATAGCTCAGATCAAAGTATATTGGGAGACACTATTTTTACAACAAAATCTCAAGAAACCGATAAACAAACAGAGTTAATTCTAAAAAATATGAGTAGCATGATTGCTGAACATTTTCAGGAAAATAATAAAATCATTATATCACAACTGCAAAGTACAATTCAAACAGAAATTAGCAAGGCAACTTTAAAGTTGAAACAAGATTTAAAAAATGAAACTGATGAATTAAGATACCAAAACAACCAAAGAAAAATGGAAATAGAACGACTTACAAAAGAAATTGAAGAATTAAAGAAAGAAAATTATACCATCCACCAAGAAATTATAAATAATAATAGAGAAAATCCACAACAAAAACAACACAGTTCAGACGATACAACAAAAAAATTTGTTCTATACGGCTTGGAGGAACTCTACAATGAATCGGAACACTCACTTCATTCTAGGATTATTGAAACTTTCCGCAATATATTGAACATAGATCTACTAGGCTACATAGAGGAAACAAACAGGATTGGTAAATACAACAATAAAAGTCGTCCTCTAGTAATAGAACTGATTAGTAAAAGAATGACCAAATACTTACTACGGAATAGCCATTATCTCAAAGGAACTGGGATGTCAATAGCACCAGTATTGGACAGGGAAAGTTTAAAAGCTAGGAAAACGATGTACCAGGAAATGATATCAGCAAGAAAGAAAGGCCTACATGCAACCATAAGAGAGAATCAGCTCTACATACAAGGCAAAAAAATTGAGATATCAAATGAACAACAACATAATTATCTTAATAGCACTGAAAAAAATTATAACGAAAATCGAGAACCTAATAATGATGTAAATACGAGTGAGTCCTTTCGGAAATGAAAACAGTTACTTTAAAGTTCTCTTCCAAAACTTCCAAAGCCTCTACAACAAGCAATACCTTCTTGAAGCGTTTCTAGAGGAAGACCCAAGCTATGAAGCCGTTTGCATCTCGGAATCGTGGCTATCACAAGATAAGCTACAAATAATTCAATTCCCCAAGTATAATATAGCATCATCCTTCTGTAGACAACACCACGAGGGCGGCGGAGTATGCATTCTTCTAAAAGAAGAAGTAGAGAGCGTCGATAGAGAAGATATCACAAATATGTCAGTAGAATATTTACTTGAAATATGTGCGACGGAATTGCCAAAGGAAAATATTTTGCTTGTAAATGTATATTGGAATGGAAAGGAGGAGGATTCATTTCTTAATCAATTGTATAAAATAGTAACTTACATCAATAAAAAATACTCAAAACGTAAAATTATTATGGGCGGTGATTTTAACGTAGACAATTTAAAAAACAGCCCAAGAAAAATACGTCTTTTAAATATTATGACTGAGGCAAATTTCACTCAGCATATAACGGAACCAACGCGGATCACGAAGAACTCATCAACATGTTTAGACCTCATATTTATTAATTTTCAAAAAGTTTGTGAATTTTCGGTAAAAGTAGAAGAGCTTGGTTTTTCTGATCATGCGGGAACTGTGATAAAGCTGAGCGTTCAAAAACTTAAAAAAACAATTTGGTCCATATACAAAAGAATATTTAATACTAAAAATATAAAAAGATTTAAAGAACGCTTAAGTAAAATAAAATGGGAAGAAAAATTAATCCATACAAAAGATATCAATAAAAACTACCAAGTTTTTAATGAAATACTAAGTACACTTCTAAATACATTCTTTCCAATACAAAAAATAAAAATAAAAACAAGCATAGGAAAGAATTGGTTGACAAAAGGCATTAAAACCTCATGTCGCAATAAAAGGCTGTTAAGAATAATTAATCAAAAACTAAAAAACAAAACACTTCAATCACATTATAAAACGTATGAAAAACTGTTAAAAAAAGTAATAATATACGCCAAAAAAAGGAATAATATAAATAGAATAAAGAAATCAGTTAATACGGTAAAAACTATGTGGCAAATCATAAATGAAAATACTAATAAAAGAAAAAACACAAATAGATGTAATACAAAATTAAAAATAAATAGTGAAGTTACCTCTGACCCAAAACAAATTTCTAACTTATTTAATAATCACTTCTCATCAATAGGTAAGCGACAGAATAACTACCAGACGCATAACACTCACTCATCGGCGACAAATCATATAGTAAACACTATGTTCCTTGCCCCTGTTGAGAATAAGGAAATTTTTAAGTACATAAAAAATCTAAAAAATAAAAACAGTTGTGGTGTAGATGGGCTGCCACCCTCGCTCATAAGAAAATGCGCAAGCGAATTGACATTTCCGTTTACCCTATTAATAAATCAGTCCTTCGATGAGAGCAGATTTCCGGATAAATTAAAAGAAACGATTATAAAACCTATTTATAAAAAAGACGATAAGATGAACGTCAATAATTATAGACCCATAGCCCTTTTATCTGTAGCCTCTAAAATATTTGAAAAAGCCATGTGTGAGCGTATCTACAACTTTTGTGAAAAATATGCTATTTTTAATGACGCACAAAATGGCTTTAGAAGAAAACGATCCACAGTTCTAGCTGTTTACAAACTTATGCAAGAAGTCTTTAATATAATAAATAACAATAGCTATGCAGTTGCACTATTGATAGACATGTCAAAAGCTTATGATATGGTTCAGCATGACATTCTTTTAAAAAAATTATATAATATCGGCATCCGCGGGAAAAGTCATGAATGGATAGCTTCATACCTCAAGGACAGAAAACAATTTGTAGAAATTGAATATTGTGATGAAACAACATCGCAGATTCTAAGTATACGCTCTGATAATAAAATTACAAATGCATCGATACCTCAAGGGAGTGTAATAGGATGCCTTTTGTTCTTAATTTATATTAATGACTTACCAAAGGTTACAGATGAACACTGTGTGATGTTTGCAGATGATGTTTCGATACTTACCTCATGTGGAAACAACACACAAATAAATGATAAACTTAAATTAATTATAGAGAAAATAACAATCTGGATGAATAATCATAACCTTAAGATCAACCTTTCAAAAACAAAATTACTACCTTTTTATCCTTATCAAAAAGAACCTATTAATATAAATTTTAAATTTTGCGATATAACTTTAGAGTCAGTAAAAGAAAGTAAATTACTCGGAATAATATTAGATACCCATATGAATTGGAAACCACATTTAAATAATTTATATATGAAACTGTCTAGGTTCACTTATGGCCTTCGTGAAATAAAAAAATGCACTGATCAAAATACAGCTCTGGTCGCATATTACGCGTACGCGAACGCATGGCTCAGTTACGGAATCATTCTGTGGGGAAATAGCACAGATGCTCCAAAGATATTCACCCAACAAAAAAAGTTAGTACGCATTATAGCAAATATACAACAAACGGACAGCTGTAAGCCTATCTTCCAAACAAGAGAGATGTTAACCGTTCCATGCATGTACTTGCTGGAAATGTGTAAATTTGTAAAAAAATATCCAGACTTCTTTACTGCTAGACAAGCCTTACCATCCAAATATTCTCTGCGTCAAAAAACTAAATCTAGATTAATGTTGCCCTCCTCTAAATTGAAATTACATTCTAGTAGTCCCCTAGTTATGGCTATAAAAATATACAACAAACTACCTGTTGTATTAAAAGAAATAACAAATGAACAGAAATTTATAAAAACCCTAAAAGACTAACTTATACATAAATGTTATTACACCATACAAGAGTATTTAAACGATAATTTAGATAAATATTTTGAAATTAAATAGTTACCTAAATCATATAAATTGACAAGAAGAGACCAAATAATTTAACTAAAAATAAATAAATAAACAATAATGATTAAACGTAAATATAATTAACCTGTAAAATACATATAAATTAATATATTCTAATTTTATGGCATATATTAAAACTATTAAAATTCAATTAAAATAAATATTATCAAGGTAACCAATTAACTGAAATTTTGCATAATAATATTAAATTATTCAATGAGATTTAAAATTTAGATTTAAAGTAATTAACATTATAATTAAAAATATAAAATTTAATGCAACGATTATTATAATAATATTACTTATTAAACTTTTATTTATTTCCTTGATTATGAAATAAATATAAAAGTAAATATAAATCTTAAATAATAAAATTATGATTGCATGAGTAAATAAAATTATGCCCTCCTCCCTTCTAATTTGCTGCGCCCGACAGGGCCCATAATGTACCATTTTTGTTATATTAAGACCGAACAACCATTGTGGAATAGCAATAAATAATTGAATTGAATTGAATCTTGGATTTTTTAATATTTTTGATATTGCATAGTTGTTTTCTTGTCAAAATAGTACCAAAAACCGAGTTTCATCGAAATCGGCCCACAATCAAAAAAGTTGGCCGCCATCTTGGGTTTTTTAATATTTTTGATATTGCATTGTTGTTTTCTTGTCAAAATAGTACCAAAAACCGAGTTTCATCGAAATCGGCCCACAATCAAAAAAGTCGGCCGCCATCTTGGATTTTTTAATATTTTTAATATTGCATTGTTGTTTTCTTGTCAAAATAGTACCAAAAACCGAGTTTCATCGAAATTGGACCACAAACAAAAAAGTTGGCCGCCATCTTGGATTTTTTATACTTTTAACTTTGCGTCGCTGTTTTCTTGTCAAAATAATACCAAAAATCGAGTTTCATCGAAATTGGACCTCAAACAAAAAAGTTGCCCGCCATCTTGGATTTCTTATATTTTTAACATTGCGTTACTGTTTTCTTGTCATAATAGTAACAAGAACCGAGTTTCATTGAAATCCACCCACCCATGCGTCCATGCGTCCATGTGTCCGTACATCCATCCATTCATGTAACCATCCATCCAAGCACCCATCCATCCATTCATCTATCCATTCATTAATCCTTTCTTCGTTCCATACTTCCTACCTCCCTCCCTCCCTAAGTCTTTTCTCTCTCCCTTCCTACCTAGGTCTCTCCCTCTCTCTTTAAGTCCGTCCCTCCCTCTCTCACCTTCATTATTTCTTTTTAACTTTAAAACTTATGTTTTGGAGAAATAACGTCACCCTATCTCATACTAAAAAATGAGTGCCAATCACTAGTAGGTTTGTGCCACTGATTGTACTTGGAGTGCCAATGACTATAGTTTTCGATGTTTTTAGTAGTTTTATTTGTTTTGTCATAAAAAACGTTTCTTTTTCATATTTTTTTCGTTCTTATTGTAATAAATAAACCCTAAAGATTTTTTTAAAAGTCGTAAATTACGCCTTTATATCTTACTGATAACATAATCAACAAAATAAGGAGAGATTTCGCTTAGGGTGCCAATGACTCTATAGTTTACCCTATATGGAGGTCAGTGGTAAAAGTACTCGATAGAGTAATTATCTATGGAAAAAATCATTTTGCTTTTCGGCGTTAGATGGCGCTGTAAAAATTTCCCACACAAAATTAAACTATCGAATTCTTTTACGCGCGTTTTTTCTCTCGATAGCTTCGTGCTACGGGCACAGTAGGTACACTATGCCGTCTAGAGTAAGTAAATAAATTAGGTACCTACCTAAGTACCTACTTATTGGAAGGTAAAGTGGGATTAGCGTTAGGTAGGGAGTATCGAAATTAAGTAACACTTGTAAGACTTTCTTTTACTGCAGTGAAAATGTCAAGGAATTAAAAGGCCTTAGGTAAAGTCATGGACGAATTCGTCCATGGTAAAGTAAAACTAGGTAGGTATCTAAGTAGGTAGGTACTTACATTTATTAGTGTCGCCCAATGATATTAAAAAAACTTTTTTTAATAATTAGGCACATTTCTTTTAGGCGACACCAATTGTCGTCTAAAAGAAATGTGCCGCGACGGCCCGTGATCTAAAGATTCTGGAAATGTGTACGTGCCTGTCTTTGGAATTCCAAGGGAATTCCATACAGGTAGCTGTGGTGGTAAGAAGTTTCTAAACTAGTTTTTTTACTTTCAGGTGAAGTGAACAACGCTTACGTGACAGACGCGACATCTGTGTCCGGCTCGCGGAAATCACTCGCGCTTCAACCAGTTTTGATCATGCATCCGCACGCTCCGATGGACATGGACACCTATTCTCACTACTCGGGAAGAACTGCAAGGTCAAAACATGGAATTTATGCGAACACCATGCATAATTATCAGTTGTAAAACAATTACAGCAACTAAATCAAAACGTGTAAAAAACTGACGAAGTAGTTAGTTCTGCCACTTGCCAATAGATGGCGCTCACATCTTGCAGCTTGCTTTGTAAAAATATACTAGATGGCGCTAAGGTATGAAAAGAGTAATAATTTAAAAATTAATCAAGTTCTAAAATACCTTAAACTTAGATAAGTAAGATAGGTATGTAAATATTTACTTGTAAAAGTTGAAAAGTAATTAAATATTTTGTAGTTATGTGTATCGAAGAATCGAAGCCTGTCGAATTAAGTATTTTATTTTTAGATGGTAATAATTATTATAATTTCCGTCCAAACTTTGAAGTGTTCAACGATAAGTAGGTAATACAACGAAATAAGAAAAAAAATGTGATGTTTGGAAATGCTATGGAATTGGATGTTTTCATTTTTATATTAAATAAAAATATTTTAAGTACAAACCAAAGTTTTCTTCAGCTCGTAAGCTCTACCACAGAATAAAATGTAGGTACACCTACACACTTTCCGTCACAGGAATATGTACCTACTCTAGAGTTTATTCACTGTTGAAAAACTGAAATAAAATAAAATATTTTGTTTTTCTTATAAACCCAGTACCTAACTACCTAGGTAGTAGGTACCATGGATGAAGTAACCTACTTACTGTAATATTTATTCTGTAGTAAAACCATAATAATTGTCATTTTGTAACTGCAGCAAAGTTCAGAAAAATTGAACAATCTTGCAATTAAAAATGATCGTGTAGGTACCTCCCTTAGAAACAGTACGAACATCTATCGAGAAAAAAAACGCGCATAAAAGTACTCGATACAGTTATTTTATTATCTATGGAAAATTTCATTTCGCTCTTCGGCGGTAGATGGCGCTGTACAAATTTTCCATACAAAATTACTATATCGAATGTTTATTACACGCGTTAATTTTTTTTTCGATAGCTGTTCGTGCTAAGGTTACAGTACAGGCTCTAGCTCTAGCCTTATTAGTCTGTGGGTAAATAAGGCCCCCTTCGGGGAGCCCTAGCATTAGGCGTCATACAGCTGCCAAATGATGATGAAGTAAAATACTGTAGTACATACGAATTCTTTGGATCTTTAATTAATTTTCCATAAAGATGTCTCTTTGAACCCATGGTTCTCAGTGCAGCTTTCTTTTGGTAAGTCGTACTTGGCCAAAAGGGTTAAGTGTTTGCGGCGTTTTTCTGTCAACCCGTGTCTCCCCGGATCTCCAATTAGTACCTGAGAAAAAGCATGTTTTATTTTTTTACTAAGTCATACCTTTCTTGGAGATCGTGGACGCATATAAAAACTAGAGTGATGAACATGATCGTTGAGTTGCGTTTGTGACGAACTGCTTGTCTGTCGAAGTGCGTGCGTGGCGAGTTGCGTATTTGACGAGTTGAGTATCGGTTTTAAAATGTGGCAAAATGCGTATATGACCACTTGCGTGTGATTCGACGGGTAACGGAAGAATTAAAGAGAAGGACGCACTCCGCTGAAACCTAATATTTCTTTATTTATTTATTTCCACTCTTACTATCTCTGAAATTGAAAATATTGAAATAAGGGTATAGGCCAGCAGGTATTGGTATTGGTGGTATTGGTATTGGTGGTGGGCACTTTTCTCCGCATTTAGACCAATTTGGTCCGTTATGCGTGAAACCTCATAGCATAGGTATGGCTAATCGAGCCATCCCAGCTCCTTCCAGAAGCGCAGAAGCCTCCTGGGGCGTTCACAGGCTTCTAGGAGCGACCTCACCTCTGTGAGGATTTCTGCCCGTTGTGTGGCCAGCCCCACGCACTCCAAGATCACGTGGGCGGCTGTTTCCTCTGCTTCCAGGCATCCCCTGCATAGAGGACTGTCTGTCGCCAGTAGGCCAGCAGGGTAGCGATATCTCGAAGATCATCCGTGGAGATACATGGGGGTCTTCACCCAGCAATGGGGGTATCCGTGTAATTCTTTTTATCAAAACCTATAACAATCGTTAAGTCCCCGACGACTGCGGCTATCGAGTTCGAATTATTCGAAAAGAATCAATCGAGTGAAATACAATACAATGGTAATTAAAAATTACGAAATTTTCTTGGATTGGGTTGGAGATAGCTGGGATTTGTGCTTGATTACCGTCTTCGTCATGTTGCGTCATTACATGAAATTGAAATTGAAAAATTCTTTATTCAAATAAGCTCACATAACAAGCATTTTTAAATCGCCAATTCTTTTATCCTACCACCCATTATGACGTCTTTTAGCTGACAAGAAAAATGGGCGCAAAAAACTTATCAGCTTTATTAGAAGGAACGATATTTACAAATATGTATATCGTTTCCAGACATTACATTCATAGTATTCATACATGTTACCATTAACATAGACAGTGTGACTTGATATCTAACATAACAAGTCAAGATAGTCATCTTGACTTGTTATGTTAGATATCAAGTTATTACAGTCGCACTGACGTAACGTGGGAGGGTAGAAACATCTCACATACCGTTTTACCACCAGCACTGAGCGTCCTCAACCACTCAAACAGCGCACCCCCAAACTCTTCGTCATAAAACATGTCCCCTATCAGGACCATGTCGTATTCCTTGCATGCAGTGCCTATGAAGTTGTGCACGCTGGTTTGTATGTTCACGTTGTTCAGGCTAGCGTTGATGTGGGTCGCTGTGGTTGCATCTAGAATTATACAACATAATAAACAATTAATAACAATTAATAATTAATAATATTTCTGTAACTATATGGAGAAGCTAAGAGGTTGCCCTGTTGTCATCATCATCAACCATATTGTTTTTCTCTAGCATTCTAGAGATTGGAGTAACGAAACGACCAAAACTGATCACTATCCTTTTTAATTTAGCTTTAGTTTTTAGCTTTGGGTTTTCCATGTAATTGGCAGGGTTAATTTAAGAATGTAATGCTTAATTTGGTACGCTTTCTAACAGGGGATGTAGCTCAGTGGTAGAGCGTTCGCTTTGCATGTGAAAGGCCCCGGGTTCGATCCCCGGCATCTCCAAGTTTTTTGTTCCTTATAGCGTAATATTATTGATTTTTTATGACTCACATTCATCTATGTCATTTGCTAATACATATTTAGCGTTCATTTTCGCCGCAGCAATGGCTCCCGCTCCACATCCACATCCAATATCGAGAACCCGGCGATTTTTTACTGTAATTTCGTTGTCCAGAATATATCTGCAATTAAATAATAATGTGTTATGTTTTTAGTTTGCTTTTGGCACCTTTCGTTTAGAAGGAATACAATTGTTATTAGCGCTTCCTATTTAATGCTTTTAGAACTATTTGAATGTTATAAAAGCACACTGGCTGCTAATTTCAGTATGCTAACCAAGGCTGAGTGCGGGTGGATTATATAAAACGTATCAACAGATGGCGCTACCATAATTTTGCAATACTCGAGCCACTTACTTGAACCCTTAATGCTTGAACCAAACAAGTAAAAGATGGTAAAAGTTTGTTGAGGTCTTAAATTTAATTTTTCTATGACGAATTTCCTAGATACCTACATATACATAACAGTCAATATTTTTTCTTTCCTTGCAAACGAGCATTTTAAACTTGTTAGTCTTCTTTATTCTGTTTACTGATTAAAAATAAAAAAATAAAAAATTAGTTTGGTTTTGCCTATTTGGATAATTACTTGTTACTTTTATGTTTGGATTTTAGAACAATGCTCTCAGCCGTGGTTCCTAGAAATAGTATTTTGCTTGTCTCGTCTTAACTCGAATCTAGTCGTTAGACTTTCTGAGAAACCGCCCTAGTGCCTAGGGTACACCCACGTAGGGGGTGAGAGAAGACAGAAGATTCGTTCCTTAGTTAAAAGCAAATTATTTTTTGTTTGATAAAGACGATTCATTTATTTATTAATTTCCAATGGATTCACTAAGATAAACATGTTTTAATCGATAAAGTTTACACAAAAAATTAATATTAAATGATAAAATTTCATCTATATTTTTTTTTATAAAACTGTTTAAGTATAATCAGTTAAGAACCAGGGTACAGTCAGCAACGAAAATAGTTTATCAGCTTAATACTTTGTCATCGTAGCAACTTTCTTGGTTAATGTTTTAAACTCTGACACATCTGTCAAAAAAGTTACAAGTTAGGTATGACAAAGTACTAAATTTTAAGCAACTTTATTTACTGACCGTACCTTACCCTCAGAAAAATAACTAAAGTTATTCTTCAGAGACCTTACCTACTACCTGCGTCTGCAACCTGACTATCCCAAAATTTATGTCAAAAACTAAATTCATGTTTTTGGTTTTTCGTAGTTTTAATATTTAAAGAACACTAAAGACTGTTTCAGTTGAAAAATTATATATTTTACTTAACGATCTCATTTAAAACTGTCGATTCAGTGGAACGAAGCCTTTAGCTATGCACTCTCGATTCTTAGAAAATAGATCGGCTTTATTCCGCAGTTTAATAATAATAACTCGTGAAATGTGTTTGTTCCGAGTTTTCCGCGAAAGACAATTCGTGAATGCGGTATTTACCTACTTGGTTTATAGTTTTTTCTTATTGTGAATAAATAATGTTTTCGTTTAAGTTTGCGAGGCCAATGTTATTTTATTGTGGTTTCAGGAATCGACTTTCTGTATTTACCGTGAGGTTGATCGGAGTTTAAAGCACGCTATTGCAGTCAGTGGACAAATACTGAATCACAACACTTTTTCAATGTTTTAAATATTTTATGGTTTGGTAATGGTAACCCTGTGCGTTAACCCCGCCCGCCCTTGACCGAGGGCGGAAACGAGGTCGCGGGATCGATTCTACGTGGCAGGTTGAAGGCACGTTGAAGGTCACTAGATATGAAAAATGAGGTTTCATGGAATTATACAATCATTATCGTGTGTAATGATATTTGTTTTGATATGACGAATAGCGGGCATAGATTATTGTAAGTAATGATTTTAATTACTTACCTACTTATTAGTGTTGTTTGTGTTCCTACGTTTTACTTCAATATTTTATCGTAAATTTTAAAAACTGACATCTTTCAAAAAAGAAGGAGGTTTTCAATTCGTTTGTTTAATTTTAAATTCGTTGCGATTCGGATTACTTATGATAAAATAAATAACAACAAACTAATAAATCACGTAGATTGCTCGCTTGACACAGCGAGAATCGAATCTAGCACCCAGACAAAATCACTTGTATTCAGAGGTAGATTTGATATTTGACATGCTATGTTTAGCGGAAACTTTGTCGATCCCAATGTTAATCTTACAATAGTGATGGCCACATTATTAAGGACATCAATCTATTTTCATACAAATGAGGTAACTTTGAAGCCTTTCGGAATGCTCATCAGATCAGTTGGGTATGTATAGCGGTCAGGAACTTCTCCATTCACTCCCTGGATAGCCATCATCAGATCACAGTTCGGTCAATCCTTGGCGGAGAACCGGAGGCTTCAAAGTTGCCTCCTTTGTATGTAAATCGACTTAAACAATACATCTATGCAGATGCTTATCGGTAGAATTATAACATTGTCAATTAAATTACATAGGAAGTATAATTATAAGTACTTTGATTTCTAACTTTAAGTCTTACCTATGAAATTGGTGTTTTTTTTCACACACACATTGAACCTCATAACTTCTGTGATTTAAAATATTTATCCGTTGCTGGATATTACATCAAATTATGACCATAGCCGTCAACTATCATCATCATTAAAGTCTATTTATTTTGTTTTCTAAGCATTAAAAATTTCATCGAAAGTGACTCCTTTTTTGTTAGCGAAAATAACCATTTTATCCGTTGTGACTTAGCCGATACTTATATTTTTCGCTTAAGTTATGTTGCCTAAGTTAACTTAATGTTCAAACATTTGTACATATAAGTTCTGTTACAATAGCACTCGGTTGTTAAATAAATTATGAAAATGCTAGTATAGAAAATGCAATTTGTTAAAAAATTCTCCATACAAAACGTCAATTTCATAGGTAAGGACCTAATATTATCAATCGCTGTTGATAGTAGATCTGTACTTTAATATTTTAAGACTTCCTGTTATTGATTATTATATCTAAATAAGATAATCAGCGATAAATATAAGTATTTAATTGTTATTTTACGCTACTGGTAATCTTTATAATTAATTTATTAATGAAAGATTATATTTATCAATTGAATATCATTCATGAATAACATACACCTTAATATCTGTGATTTCACTGAATGTCATTTTGTCATTTATTTAAATTCCATATTTGGTAAGTATACTAGAAATAAAACCCTTTTTTTTCGGATTAAATAGCCAGTTAGTTCAGTTGTTATTTTAGAATTATTTATTCCATATTTGGTAGTTTTACATATTTATTTTACACTCTCTTTTTTGCCCGGTTTTTGTAAGTTTTTTTTATTTACTACCCAACGTTCCCATTGTTTTTTTTTGTGATTGGTCTCTCCCGTTTTTCACAGAAATTCCGTTAAACATTGTTTCAAACAGAGTCTCATGTTATGACGAGTTTCATGAGAGATGAGTAAATTAACTCTTGTCAAAATGTTTACTGACAATTTGAATACTTAATTTTAATTCTATGTTGTATTTATTTTTCGTATCAGTATACTTTTGCCGGCCGATTCACAAAAAAAACATAATCCTGTTTTGAAAGCAAGTGAACAGTGAATCAACAATGAATAATAACACAGTTTAACCTATAAAGATATTTTCTAGATAATCCGTTTGTTTTGTTTGTATGTCGTTTGACTCATCGCTACATAGCCTGAATATTTCGATTCCCATTCTATGAGTCATGCCAAAACACAGCTATCCCGAGTTTTCCCGAAAACCCGTCATTTTCAGAGAAAGTAAATTGCTCTTCCCAGAAGTGTGACTCATTTATCCTGAAGCATTCCTGGATGAGTCATGTGTTGGTATCTCTTTCTTTTAAGTCCAAGAATTGCATCTATCCTTGTTATCAAGGAGCTATATCTGTCTCGTTCTGGTATATGAAAGTTGGGTATCTTGTTGTCTTTTTTGGTTTTGTATGCGCCCGGAATTTCGCTAAGCTTTCATTTTTTATCAGGGCTTTATGTATAGATAGGTCAGGATTTCTTATGTTAATAATTCTCTTTGGAAATTGAAATCTTCTGGTGAAGTAGAGAGATTGCAATATGTATAGCTGTTGTTTTGTTTTTTTTTTTTGTGTAGCGAGATTCACATAATGTAATACCGTCTAAACTGTAATCTAAATAATAGTGAGACTAACCTGAAACTAAAATTATTGTTTAGAAATTATTTTTCAGAAAATCCCAATTCTCGAAAAATATAAGTTAGGTAATCGTTTTTCAATTTTCATTCACAAAATATGAATAAGTATTTCCGAAATATTTTTCAGGTATTGTATTTAGTTCTAAGAAGGCAGCCTTCGGTAAAACCTCAACACAAAAGAACTTGCTAATTATTAATATTATTTTTTAAATATTCATGAATGGAACCGACTATGAAATGGGCACGTGAAAACCAGTTGTAACATGCATGACTCATATTAAAATAAGTGTGTTTGTTTTGAACCTTAAAACGTTACGCATACAGACCATTTTCTACCTATCGCTACATCTGCAACTATGATAAGAAAAATGGTTAAGGTGATTAGTGCCCTCACAGTGGCGCCCTCATTAAATTAAATTTATCGCTCGCTAAGTACAGTATCGAATATTCACACGTACCGACTGTAACTAAGTAAGGTTCTATAGTTTATTTATTAACAATAACCTCTGTAAAAGTATAGTATAGTTCGTTGTAGTAGTAGGCAAATGGATCTATTCCTTTCGAATACCAAAACTTATACTAATGGTATTTGTTTATTGCCGTTATAAAATTTCCATTCCCAACGAATACCAAACTTATTAAAAATTGATTTATTTATTAAAATTAACAAATACCATTTGGTATTAGTTTTTGGTATTAGAAAGGAATAGATCGGCAAATGTGTCTAAAGTGACCACTTTTTGCTCTTTTGGCTACTACTACAACAACGATTTATATTTTACATAGGTTATTCTTAGCAATAATTATGATGGAGGCGAAACTGTGAGGGCACTAATCGCCTTAAGTATAAAAGGTTTGTTTATTAAATAATCGTTTTCTGATACTGGTTATAAAGTAGATAATGGTTTGATACGTTACTTTAGCAGGTGTGTTTTGTAATTTCATTCATAAATTGAAAAAGATATTAAAATCATATTTGGAAACTCATGTGTCATTCATTATTATGAATAACGAATAGCCATTCAAAATAGATTAGGTCCATAAATTAGTAAAATGCATATCGACAAAAAAACAAGAGGTACCTAAACACCAGTGGCGAATAAGGGTTCAAGCCGATTCCTATCGGCTTACCTTTAAGGCCCACTTGCGCCAAGCTGGAACCCAGACTTAGTGCTACTTTTGTATGAATTAACTTTGGGTTAAATTTTAACCCAGCACTATACAGTTCAGAAATTTTTTGTAGAACGACTTAAATTCACCATAATTTCACCCCTCGTCACTGGTAAGTACTAGGGCATGCAAAAACCGGGTAGTTTTAGGAAACCGAATATTTCGGTTTTCACAAAAAAAAAACCGGGTAACCCGGTTTTTTCGGGTATTTCGGTTTTTTTTAAATAAAATTCAATAAAAAGGGTAAAATAATAAAAACTGTTTATTTTCTTTCGTTTTCGAATTAACATTAGTTTCTGAACACATTTGAGATCAATCACGTAACTAAATTATGTATGCCACTATGCACTTATTAACCTTAATAAAATTCTAACATAAAAATCAATAAAATCAACAAATCGTAAAATAAAAAACACGTCTTTAGAACCTTTGAGGTTAATAACAAAGTCAAAATTAAACATAAGAGAGAGATTGAGATAAAATATCTTTTTTTTAAACATACTTATATGCATTTCATATTGATGAAATGTAATGTAATGCAATCAGGTTAATGCAAAGCATGCTTAAATGCTATATGGGTTAATGTTAAATTATTCAATAACAATTATAGAACTCTGATATCACAAATCTTTATTTAACAAGCAGGTAAGATTAACAAACCCTGAATAAAAAGTGCTTTTAAGGTAAGGTATCGGTGGTTTGTTTATAAAATTCTCTGAATTTTTTTGTTGTTGTTGTTTTTTAAATTACAACTTCAGCCGTGAGTTGGCTGAAGTTGTAATTTAAAAAACAATTACGTCCTTGCTCATATTTCCTTTCACAATTATTCAAAAAACAAATTGAAGAGCTTACCTGTATCGTGAAAGTTTCTTTGCGTTTACTGTGACTTGGCACTTGCCAGAGAGTGAAGGCTGGTTTATACGAGGTAAGCAACTGACTCCGAAATCACACGAATATTTTGAAGTCAGTCGGTACTGACTTCTGTACTGACTGACCCTGTGTAAACTTGTCTTGACTGACAAAACAAAATGGCAGCCAGCCGGTAACGTCAATTCAAGAACTAGAGACAAAAATGCGTTTCATATGTATACACGCTTATTACTTTCCTTGAATACCATTGACTATTGCATTTTTGAGAAAATAAGAAAGTTTTTGTGTAAGCTGTGTGTTAAGTGAAATAACCGAAAAACCCGAATAATTCGGTTTTATGACTAGAAAAAACCGGGTTCAAAATTCTGTCGGTTAATCGGTTTTTTCGGTTATCCGGTTAACCGGTTTGCATGCCCTAGTAAGTACCCATAATAATAAAAAATGCTTGGACAATTTCACACAGCGCCATCTAGCCTCAAACTAAGCAAAGCTTGTAATATGGGTGCTAGACAACTGATATACTACTTTTATATATTTTTTAATATATACTTATTATACATAGTAACACCCAGACCCGTCACAGAAATTGAAATTCATCATTTCAATTTCTGCCCGGCTGGAAATCGAACCCCGGACCTCTTGCGTGTTAAAACGGCATGTTGACCACAACACCACTTCATATATTATACAACGTGTTACAAAAGTACCCCTAATGCGGAATATGGTAGATAGGGACCATCAAATGGAACCAACTCTGAAATCGCGAAAAAAAATCAGCTGTTTCTTACATTTTGATATTTTCGTAATTATGTTTTGTACGAAACAGCTAAATTTTTTTTCGCGATTTCAAAGTTGGTCCCATAGTAAAAGTTGTTCAATTTGATATCTACCATAATCGGCATTAGGGGTACTTTTGTAACACGTTGTATTAGTATCATCTTTAAAACTAATAATCTTGACAGATTGATAAAGTAATCCATACCTTGCCGCAGCCTGTCCTCCTGGCCAATAAAACGCCCAAAAGGGGTCCTTAAAAGGCAAATCCACCTCCGTGGCCTTCCACAGAGGGCAGGCTGGGGTGATGAGACGCAGCACTAGCTCAGGAGTGAGGTGGGCACGAGATGACACGGTGTGCTTCAAGATTAGAGAGGCTAGGTCTTTCATTTTGTTACCTGGAATCGACAAAATAAGATATTAATGTAATGTCTGGAAACGATATACATATCTGTAAATATCGTTCCTTCTGATAAGGCTGATAAGTTTTTTGCGCCCATTTTTCTTGTCAGACTGTTTTTTAACCGACCTCAAAAAAGGAGGAGGTTATCAAGTCGACGGTTTTTTTTACGTATGTATTAAAATAACTTCACCAATTGTTAACCGATTTCAATTATTCTTTTTTTATTTGAAAGAAATAGTTCGTGTGTGGTCCCATAAATTACAGAGATCTGGCTAGTATATATTTATCAATAAAAACATCAATTATTTAGCTTACCATCGCACGAGTTTTACGGATTTTCAGGTATAACTTTGTTTATGAACCGATATTATCAGAAAAAGATGCTGCCCATTTTTAGGCCCACGGAGATGTTAGTTAAGTCATTAATGACTAATTTATGACATCCCTAAGGAAGTGTCAAGGCTATTATTTATATAGGCCAAATTAAGTAGCATTACTGAAACAGGTAATAGTGTTGCTTAAACTGAACAACTTACTCCAAGGAACATAGGTCGAAATACTATTTTTTTTTTCCGCCTTTCTATACGACGATCAGCTGACCAATACATTTTGTAAGAGAGGATAAAAGTTTTTTTTCGTATTTCGACCCATATTTCTCGGAGAAAGTTGTTCAGTTTAAACAACAGTATCACCTGTTTCAATATTGTTACATAATTTGGTACCACCTTATATTGTAGTACATATATGAATAATATTATTAATTTATCAAAATATAAGTTAACTTTGAGTCACCATTCGATAAGAAGCGTCGATGAAATGTTATATGGTCCAAAAGAATCTTTGATATTACTTATCCGTGGATAAGTCATTCATGCAATAAAACGACAAGATAAACCTATGCGAAAACAAGATAACATTCTTTTCTTTCATATGATAGGCAAAATAATGGCAGCTCAACTTTTGAACTTATCATGCGAAAATGAATCATCTTAAAGTTATGAATGAAATGTTATTATAATCTAATGTACCTATGTTTATTTTTCTGAGATAAGGTGATAACAGAAAATTTTCACCGTCTTTCAATCAAATCAAATAGAGCTTTTACTAAAAAAATCAAAGTATCAATAAAATGTGATTAAGAAACTACGCCCATGGTTTACTTTTTTAACCAAATTTATAGAAATATACTAACTATTTAGTAATCTGTAATCTGTAGCCTTAATTAGCACGAACATCTATTGAGAAAAAAAACGCGCGTACAAATACTCGTCAGAGTAATTATCTATGGAAAATTTCATTTCACTATTCGGCGGTAGATGGCGCTGTACAAATTTTCCATACAAAATTACGCTATCGAATGTTTTTACGCGCGTTAGTTTTTCGATAGCTGTTCGGGCTAAGGGTACATGTGCCCTGACTTTAGTGACAAGGTATTTACATCGTCCACGGGAATCGGAATTTAACGCCGAATGGAGGACAAATAGTTTCTTGAAATGATTGTTCAGTATTATTTTTTACTTTTCCGTCAGTCGTCATACTCACATAATACCTACCTATTTAATTTTCGTGTCTAGTTTTATTCTTAAGAATACAAAAGTTTTCCATGGAATATGTGGACCAAACCCATAAAAGATAACAGAATACGTACACGTATATGCGTACTATGCTATACTCGTACATACGTACTACCACCGTTACAAAATCATATGACCACGTAGTATATAGTATAATAATATACTGCGCATGACGTCAAAAAATAGGTGTGAACAGTGATTGATCTTAAAGGACTCCACTATGTATAATTGGTTGCATATTAGAAATAAAAAACTTTGTCGAGCAAATTTTTAAAGAACAACGAACAAAACAACAAAGTAAAATAACAATGGTCATTTGACCAAAAGTTCAACTGACCAAAGTCTGGAATATCAATGTTTAAATTATTTATTACACTATTGACCAAATCGTTTTAAGGTCAAAAGGATTATTGGATAAATTATTATAATTAAATCTTAAAACGCATAATTTAAAAAAGCATAATCATCCAAAGGCATAAATTTATTACGGATAAGCAAGAATGCATGCAAGCAAGCATGCAACATGCAGTTTGACGCATGTTGCATGCTTCTTTTGTCTGCGCGTGGTCAAAAGTCTAACCTAACCTAACCTACTACAAGTTTTTGTGTAATTAGATTAGTAATGATTTGTTATTTTAAAATTACATCTAGGAACTTTTGACCAGTCGTTCATTTGATGTGACATACATTGGGATTATTTTTTTTCTAAATAAAACATTTGGTCTATTCAACTTTAATGTTTTGTTCTTTGTTCTTTTAAAATTTGCTCGACAAAGTTTTGATTTTCTAATATGCAACCGTATGTTAGTTGGGTGTACTTTATGACATACTTCGAGGTTACTGAAACTGCGTCTGTGGAAACAAACAATTGACGACGTTTCTATGTCAGGTGATTTTTTTCTGTTATTGGGTCACTGACCTGAAAAAATTTTTTATGGAGGTCAGTGTATTGGGTGATTCACTTATTGGCAAATAGTTTGTTTTCTATTTTAGCTTTTTCTAAGAATTTCATAAATTCTGTTCTAGGGAGGTCATTGCCCTGAAAGTAGGCAAAACTTTTAACTATAGATAGATCGATATTTCCACGCATACACTAAGTCTGCCCTGGCCGCACACTAGGTACACACGACGGCACCTCAGACTATACATGTTGACCTTGAGACCGCCTTTATGCCCTACGTAATAAAATCTGTTTTCGCAGTTTAACTGTATAACCTGACGTGCTGTCGTGTGTACATACGGAATTCCGAATTGGAATTATTTCAAACGCAACAAATCCATATAAATCTATGGACTTACCACACACATTTTTCCTACCACACACGTTCGGAATTTTCATGCATTATCGATATTCTGTTTCTGTCTGTAAATGGCCGCTCTAATACAGACAAATTAAACACTTATTAGGTACAGTAACGCGAACCATCGCGTTATACCAATACTAATACCAATTAGTCATACATATATTTATACTCACGCCTGTTTCCCATGGGGGTAGGCAGAGACTATGGATCGCCACCTGCTACGATCCTTGCACACTTCTTTCGCTTCATTTACATCCATCAACCTTTTCATACATGCCCGGCGGTTTTTCTCACTGCGTACACCAGCCTTTTTTATTGTTGTATTAGTCCTTTTCCGTAAAAACAATGGACAATAGGCCATCATCAATCATCCATCACCATATCATTATCATCAGCCGCACTACGCCCAATTCCCATATTAAATACCCTAGCATGATATAATTGTACCAAAGAATAATATTGTTACTTAATTAATCTTATAGGCGCTTTGGATGGAGACATCTGTTAGCTTTTAAGGCATGTATGAATAAATCAATAAATAAATTAACTGTTTGATATCAGAAATTATAAATTTGATGGTACGTACAATGTTTTGCATATAATATAAAATAAGCAATAATAACATGCACAAAATTTTATCATCATACGAAATATTACAGCAGATTCATTGATATTTATTTAGTGACAGAACAAAGGAGCATAAAATCATTCCAAAGTTGTAGAAAGTATTAGTATTTTAACATTAATTTGAAGAACGTCGAATGTCGTTTGCGTCAATCACAAGAAACAGCTAAAACTACCAAAAGTCGAATTCTTAGTAAATAAGAAAACAAATTTCAAATGCGTATGTTTTCTTTTCCTAGTTTAATGTTTTGTTCGTGTAGTTTAGGTAGCTTTACGACCTTCATTAGATCGTCAGTCACCACGTCATAAAAAAAAATGTTTTCCATACAATTATGAGAATTTAAAACCCACTGAGTAACTATTGTATGACGACCTCCGTGGTCGAGTGGCTTTGTACACCGGTTTTCAAGGTGTCGCCATCTCTGAGGTCCCGGGTTCGATCCCCGGTTGGGTCAATTTAGAAAACAAACTTTTCTATATTGGCTCAGGTCTGGGTGTTAGTGATACCACCATTGTCTCTGATTTCCATAATACAAGTGCTTTAGCTACTTACTTTGGAATCGGAGCAATGTATGTGATGTTGTCTCAAGTATTTATTTATTATTTATTTATTGTTGGTCCTTAATATCCTTGGTCCATGGTAACTACAAATTATCCTTGGTGTTGGTCCATGCTGCAATACAAACTGAGAGACTATCGGCCTAATCCTCAAAGGCCTCTAGCTAAAATCTTTAGTTAAGGTCTTCTTAAGATAAATAATAATAGAAAAAATCGACTCACCCATAGCACCTCAGACGGGACTCGAACCTGCACCCATAGGATTCCGGCCCAATGCACTGACCAATTATGCTACCGCGTCGCTAGTGGGAGCGGCGAAATTTTCTAGTACTTTTTACTTCTTCGCTGAAGCCAGCGCAATTTCATCAATGTGAGAAAATACCCCCACATTTGAAAGAAACATCTTTCCAGATGTTTTGACAATCGATAAAGATGAAACAGCTATATAATTATTAAATTTCGTCTCCTTAAGTTTAAGGAAGCTGTCAGTTTCATAGAATTTCTGTGAAATCTATCAAATTTTTTGAATTTAAGGTGGCCTTAATTTTAAGATTCGTTTGAGTATTCAGCCATATATACAAGAAACTGTGCAACTGATGTTGTTTTGTCACTTATTTCAGTAAAATGTGTTTATTATTAGCTTTTTGTGTTTGATATAGTAACTTCAAAGGAAACTATCGCTTTTTACAAAATATGGAATATTTATAATTTTTAAAGTAAATATCCTCATTTTACTCTTAAGAGGAAACACCACGGTTGAGAGAATTGAAAATTTCCCATAGAAAGTTGACAAAATCAACGTTTCGTAGTTCCTGTTTCCTCCTGCAAAACTAGGCGGATTTAAATACTTTTTTCATTAAAATTTAAAGAAAGGTAGGCTGTTCTTATGTTTTCCTTTTTTCATAAATTAATTATTAAAAGAAATTAAAAAACAAAAATATCCCTAGTTCAGACATCCAGAAATTAAATTTGACGAGATTATATAAAAAATTCAAAACCTAAGAACACAGCCAAAGCATTTCTTTATTTTTTTATGAAAATAGTATTCAAATTCTAGTTTTGGAGGAGGAAACAGGGGACTACGAAACGTTGATTTTGTCAACTTTCTATAGGATTTTTTCAACTCGACCGTAGTGTTTCCTCTTAATCAGTTCGTCTACATTCGCTAGTTTCATAACTATCTGGTTACGTTGCAGTTGGTTTGACCCGGACACACAGACGGACAGACTCCTGATGAAATTGCAACTTTTGAAAGATCCGTTTATGCTTGAAAAAGATTCCGTTCAAATTACATACATACAGAAAAACCGGTTCATTAGTTTGGGGGTTACGTTGCCTTAGACAGACTGACAGATACACTCACACACGTAAACTTATAACACCCCTTTTTTTCGGGGATTGAAAACCCATAAGAAATTAATAGATTTAGTAATAGGTTAAGTTGGCCCATAAGTGTATTTAACTTTAAATTTCAATGACCTACCTTTTAAATGGGCATAGTACGTACAACCATTAAAAATATAAAAAGTTAAAAAATATTTACACGTTTACATACCACAAAAATAAAGAAATTAAAAAAAAAGTTAGAATAAAAAAAAAGATGTTGTTCTCCTGCCCACCCGACTTCAATAGACGTGTTTTATTAAAATTGATATGCGAATGATTTGAATATTATTTCATGCTTTCTAGAGGTATTTAATTTTGAAGCTGTTTTTGTTTTTATTTTCAGGTTTTTTTAAAGAATGTTATTTGTTTTTAAAGTTGTAAACCATTGTTCAAAAAATTTAACTTACTCACACTCCCTTGTATTTATATATTTGACGTGTGTACATTTGTTTTTAAGAATATTGATAAATTTAAAAAGGTTCACGAAACCCATAGTATCAACACCCGTCAAAAAAATAGACTGTATATACCACCTTCTAGAATAAAAATGCTACATAATAACCCGTATCATATGGCAGTAAAAATATTTAATAATCTACCTAATAGCATAAAAAATGAAAATAAATTATCCTTATTCAATGCAAGACTAAAAAAATTCCTAATCGAAAATTGCTACTATTTAATTAATGAATACTTGAATAAACCAAATAAACATTAAAATGATTGAAATAAAAATACGCAAAAGAAAATACCTAATATGAAAGTAAAAATTACATTGGATATCACAATCTGCAAATTCGTTTAATTTGATTTAATTTACTTACTTAGAAATATTGTAAGATTTTATTTAACTGTAACTTTGGAAATACATAACAGCTTGTTTAGATTTTAATGCGCTTCCTACTTTTACATTCACGTTTGCTATACTCGAGAAGAGTAATTAAGTCATAAGTACTGTATTATCTTTAAGAACCAACTGTACACTTCATTTGCAAATAAATAAATTGAAATTGAAATTGAAATTGAAAGCTTTTTTTCGCCGGGCCAGGGTTGGTTTGATTTCATTTGTGTGATAAATGAATATACTATCATTATTTGAAATTGAAAAATAATTTTAGCCAATACCTTACTTATAATACGCAAGACTGTAACTTTGTAAATATCACAGTACCTAAAACAACATTTTAGTGAATAATAATAAAGATAATCTGTAGATAATTCTTATCCAATATTATTAAGAAATGTCGTAATAATTTCAAGATTTTCCAAGAAATTTCACAACCATATTGAAGCTCAATTCATATCTTTGCTTAGTAGCTTACTTGCTATGGATTTTCCACACTTAACTAGTAACTATATTTCAACTTTAACTTACTGAAAATAAAGGTCTTCAAATCACAAACATTTCCAATATCTCAAATAGCCTCAATGTTTGTTTCGCAAACTCAAATGTATGTCAAAGTCATAGCGCTGGGCATACCACCGCACGGCAGTTCAATGAGTGACGTCAACCAACTGGTTTTGGTACGAAAACATGCGCATGCGACGCCGCGCCGGCGCAGAACATATACATCGCCGGCCAGCGACTGTCGTCATGTGTACAATGTGCGTGTGTGTGTTGTATGTATGTATCATATGTATGTAATTGTAGAACATATACTAGGCTAGGGTTGTCTACAGTTGCTGTAAATATAAAAAATATAAAAATAAACGGTTACTACCACTAGTTCTACTAAGTGGAAATCAAGAGTTTTTACAGTTCTGTAATAAAATCTATCGACTGAAATGTAAAGTAAAAATCTATGCTATAAATGAAAACATATTTTAAAAACTTCGTTTAAGTAAGTTAACATTATTTTTATCAATATTTTTTTTTTACTTTAATTCCTGGCCATTTTAATTACTTAAGTAGTCATAGTCATAGTCATAATATTTATTGCAACATGTTGGTACCTATTACAGATGGTAAAAACATAAAAAATGACCCATAAACATGACCCTGCAAGGGCAATTTAAAAGTATAATCTAATCTAATCTATAACATAAACATTATAAACATAATTTAAGTAACATCAAAGCATTCTTTCATGGTAAAATAATTATTGTTTTTTAAATAACAATAATTATTTTGAATTTATAATAAAATGTGGCAACCCTAATACCAGTGTTGTTGTAGAGTAGACGACCTTCCGTGAGTTTAGTTGTGCGATGTTGAGTAACAGAAGGTTAGGGTCAATGACTGAATGTCGCGTGCTACCATTAGTCAGTTAGTGACTAATCCGACTTCACAGCTACCTTAAGATTAAGTGACACGTGGCACTTGCGGCGATTAGGGTTGATTATAATCTTTGAGTAAAGAAAACAGATTGGCAGCTAGAAAAGTGTTTTTTTTTTAATCTTTCTTTATATTTTTCTATTGTTTCTTTTTGTTTCGTCAGCATAATTGTCGAAGTCAGTAATGCAAGAATATTTGTTTTTTCTATAAGTACAAAAGTATTAATTAAAATAAGTATGTAATTTAAAATAAAACTGGACGATTTCAGATGATCTAATAGGTATACATCTGAATAAATTTTTCATTTATAACCTTACAATATGTTAGGTTCCCATATTTCACCACATACGATTTTTCATAATATGTTGCAACTTTTGTTTTTCGTTGTGCTGTGCAGAAAAAACCAGTTGGTGTTAAAAATAAATTCTGCAGGTCGGCTGGCCAGGTATTTGGTTGCAACGAAATTTTTATACCGCCATTTTGTTAAAAACATTTTAGTATGGTCAGCGATAAAAAAAATATTTGGTAAGAAATATCGAAGATAAAGAGAGCAGGAACCGCAACTTCCCAAAAAATGCTTTAAAATCACTTTTATTTATATTTTGTGTAAAATATCCCCTTGCAGAATGTATCCCCTTAAAGGATAGACAATTAGACATCCTTATTAAGTTGTTTTTTTTTTACTATTTTTTTTTTCAAATCCTTTCTTAAACTCTTTACTTATGTAGGTATTTGGTATTCTAATTGAAAAACAGTTCTTAGTCAAAATATTTATCTTTAAACACGTTTGGTTTTAAGTTGTTATTCTTATATTTTAGTCTGCGATTCAAAATGATTGAGGAAAAATATTCTTTAATTTTGTTACGTAAGTGGGTATGGGAAATTGGCTTGTATGGAATAGTTCGTTAAGGAAAATTGTGGGTATTGTGTACAAACATTATCAAAATTAACAATACAGGAAGGAGAAAACATTACGAATAATATTAAAATACTTCGATGTTATTATTTACTTTATATTAATGATGACGACCTCCGTGGTCGAGTGGCTTTGTACAACGGTTTTCAAGGTGTCGCCATCTCTGAGGTCCCGGGTTCTATCCCCGGTTGGGTCAATTTAGAAAACGAACTTTTCTATATTGGCTCAGGTCTGGGTGTTTGTGATACCACCGTTGTCTCTGATTTCCATAACACAAGTGCTTTAGCTACTTACTTTGGAATCGGAGCAATGTATGTGATGTTGTCCAATATTTATTATTATATTATTATTAATCTCATGTATTTCTAGATAGTAGAATAATTATAATTTTCACCCTATAGAAAAAATATAAAAATATATATATATTATAATTTTCACCATAGAAAACAGAGAAAAACTCGAAACGTTTGTCAGGGTTCTGTAGGATTTGCTATTTACTTTCATTTCTGATGAATTTGAATTTTTGTTTAATAAAAGTTGCTTTCAGAAGCCACAAGTCTGATACCGCCCCAACAATAGTTTCAAAGAATTAACAAAAACAAAACACTGATACTTGATATTCCAGACTCCAGACCGTTATCAATTTCACGTGAATTTGTTGCGCGTACGCCGCTGTGCCTGTCACCGATGTCGCTACATCGAACCGACTGTCTGTCGCCTTCTGCAACGCCTACTTTACAGATTGTTATGAAAATTATAATGCAGTCGCGATAAATTGCTACAAAAAACCATAAGCAAGCTTCTAAATCGGATCAAACAAGAATAACCTTGAAAAAAAAACACGTTATGGAGAACCGTAAAATTATAATAACCGGTGGACATACATAAAAAAAAAACAAATAAACAGACGAACATAGAACCTCCTCCTTTTTTTGAAGTCGGCTAATTATAAAATTATTACCGTGTAAAAGTGTCAAATCAGTGGTTTTGTTTCCAATAAGGGGAAAAAAGGACGCCCATTTCAGACCTGTCAAATGTTGATTTTTAACCGACTTCAAAAAAGAGGAGGTTCTCTGTTTGTCTGTATGTTTGTTTTATCAATTGTCGTGTATACATAGAGAAGTAATATATAAATAGTATATTTTAATGATGGTAAATAAGACGTGATTAATAAAAAGTTATGGAAGGCCTATAAGCTTGTTATAAGGGATTTCTTGAAAATCATTATATAGAAGGGTGCTGCTTATTTTATCCCTATTTTAATAACATGGCCGACTACATAACAGCTGATTGAAGTGACAGCTTTCACGTTATTTTACAACATTGTTGACATTAATGACAGAAATAATGAACAGCATTTTAACCGAAATTGACTATAAGTCTATTTTAAGGATTTTTATGAATAAGGCGATAAGTCTTTATACATTTATTGAAGTACCTACAAATTTTTACGGAACCCTCGCTCGGTGAGCGAGACTGACTCGCACTTGGCCGGTTTATTTTAATTTTTATCCACGACGGAACGGAGAGAATGTATATTGTGATTTTATGTTTTTTCCGTCGTGGGTCTTTTAATTTTTTTGTTTTTTTAACCGCCAATTCAATACAATTCCATTATAAATACTTACTCCAGTTTTCAAATGCGCATTGGAAACATGAAGCGTCAAATAACGTCTGATTGTTTTACGTCGGATTTTGATTATATCGACATTGGGATGCTGTGACGCGACTCACGCGCATGTGAATGTACCTACGTCATTTGTGTTTGTTTGACTTTGTTTACAAAATATTATATCAGACATTATTATGTGTTTGTTTTCTTTTTTTTCCTTGAAAATACTTTTGTTTCTGGTTGGCTCGGTAGGATTCGAACCTGCTTAGCTACAAGATGCTACAAGCTACAATAATCAACGGTAGATGATTTTCTTATAGTTATAATAAAACAAATGAAATACAGATACTATATTTTCTGAAATTTACCATTAAGATAAATAATATTAGAAAAAATACTAGAAAAAATCGACTCACCCGTAGCACCCGTAGTCCCGTCTGAGGTGCTACGGGTGAGTCGATTTTTTCTAGTATTTTCTCTAATATTATTTATCTTAATATAAAAATAGCATTGTAAATGCGAAAAATCTAAATTTAATTATTTACCATTAATAATAATAATATTTCTAAAAAATGTTTTTAATAAAACTTTAGTTATAAGGTGAAATAGCTAAACAAAAGTTGCATCGGGAAAATAGTATTGTTTCAACTAAACTTTTGGTATATATTTTTTTTGTAATTTAATTGGAATATTAGTAAACTAGCGACCGCCCGCGACTTCATCTGCGTGGAAAGTTTTTTTGCTATCCCTCGGGAACAATTATTTTTTTCGGGATGAAAGGTATCTCTATGAGACTCTATGTCCTTCTCTGTACCCCTGACAACGTGTATGCATAATTTCATGATGATCGGTTCAGTAGTTAAGACGTGAAGGCGTAACAAACAAACAAACAAACGGACTTTCGCATTTATAATATTAGTAAGGATAATAGGAAATATTACATATCAATACCTACATATAGTATAGTTCATAAAACCTAATAATAGCAGTAACTATACTGCAATTCTAATAATTACCTCAAACATCAATTAAATAATATTTATGAGGATATTTATTGGGTGTTAATAATTCTGTGTATGTCATAAGTACAACGTCATAAGTATCTAACAATTGTGTTGTTTTCCTATAATTTGACGTATTATTAGACAGACGATTATTGTTACGTTCAATTTACACGAATAATTGCGTAAAAAAAACACAGCATACGAATACGAACCAAACCTCCTTCAAAAACCTGAAAATAAAAACAAAAACAGCTTTAAAATTAAAAAGCTCTGCAATATGCAACATGTTACAAAAATACCCCTAATGCCGAATATGGTATTTAGGGACCATCAAACTGATCAACTTTTACTATAGGACCAACTCTCAAATCGAGAAAAAAAATTCAGCTGATTTATACATTTTGATATTTTCGATTTTTAATTTTCGTATGAAACAGCTGTTTTTTATTTCGCGATTTCAGAGTTGGTCCCATAGTAAAAGTTGATCAGTTTGATGGTTCCTGAATACCATATTCGGCATTAGGGGTATTTTTGTAACATGTTGTATAAGTAATTCAAAACATAAGATGTGCATATCAATTTAAAAAAAAAACGAAATCTATTGAAGTCGGGAAGGGGGGCTGGACTGGAGGACAACTCTTTTTTTTATTTCTAAAAGCCCAACAAACCCATTCAGTACCTTAGCACGAACATCTGTCGAGAAAAAAAAACGCGCGTAAAAGTACTCGATAGAGTAATTATCTATGGGAAATATTATTTCTCTTTTCGGCGATAGATGGCGCTGTACAAATTTCCCATACAAAATTACTCTGTCGAATGTTTTTACGCGCGTTATTTTTTTGTTATCTGTTCATGCTACGGGTACAGGAATGAAAAAAATAAGTCGGTATTAATACTCATATCTAAAGATAAATTACAGCTGGATGCGGGCGCAGGACCGATCATTGTGGAGAGATCCTTGGGGGAGGCCTATTCCCAGCAGTGGGCGTCTTGCTGCTGATATGATGATGATGATGATCACGTGAGGAAAGTGTGTCAGTAATGAACAAGTGCAAAACCTAATCTCTGCAAACGTGCCCACCATACAGGAAAGAATATGGCGCAAGGTATGTAATGTATCGATTTTATCTAATCAAATTCTATAAATAGATTTTTTAAACTGATGAACGTTCTGATAATATGTAATGTATGTAGGTACTTAAAGTGATTAATCACCATTAAGTATATCCGGTTTTCAGTTGAATTTATTTATAAAATGTGATAATTAGGACGTGAGCTTTATATTGATTAAAGATATTAGTAATTAACTTAATTAAGGATAAATAATAAATAAAATGTCATGTCACAATCGTAATCTTTATTAATTAATGGATAAGTAATATTGATTAATTCAAATGATTGTGCCCTTAGCACGAACAGCTATCGAAAAAAAATAACGAGCGAAAAAACATTTGATAGAGTAATTTTGTATGGGAAATTTGTATGGCGCCAACTAGCGCCGAAAAGCGAAGTGAAATTTTCCATAGATAATTTTCTATCGAGTACTTTTAACTTGGTACTGAGTACTTGGTACTGAAATGAAATATGTAGTAACACACTTTACAATATTAGCCTTAACTATATCAATCAAATGTAGTGTATGATTATATGAATGACCATCAGCCATTTTTAATGTCCCCACTGCTGGGGCACAGGCCATGACCCACTACGCGTCCCAATACGGATTGGTGGGTGCTAACGACTGCAAATGCAGCCGGAATCAACGGCTTAACGCGCCTTACAAAGCACGGAGGAGCTCGAGATGGTCACCCATCCCATGACCGACCCTTGCGAAAGTTGCTTAGCCTCCACAATCGCCGGGCCAGGCGCTAAACCACTGCGCCCCCGAGCTACCCGAAATTATATTAATATAGAGTTTTATTTGCATTATAATTATAAGATTTTGATACCATACGTAATATACGTTTTAACAGATGGTTATACAAGGTGTTACAAAAATACCCCTAATGCCGAATATGGTATATAGGGACCATCAAACTGATCAACTTTTACTATGGGACCAACTCTGAAATCGCAAAAAAAAATCAGCTGTTTCATTCAAAAATTTAAATCGAAAATATCAAAATGTATGAAACAGCTGATTTTTTTTCAGCTGGTATTTTTGTAACACCTTGTATAAGAATTGCCTATTGCGCCTTAGTGAAAAACATGATGAAATATTTGTAATACCTACCTAGAAAGATAATCAAATTGATTTGATAAAATCAATATTTTATTTAGAAATAAACGGAATCTGTACCCTTAGCACGAACAGCTATCGAAAAAAGGAAAGGCGCGTAAAAAAACGATAGAGTAATTTTGTATAGGAAAGTACAGCACCATCTACCGTCGAAAAGCACAATGAAATTTTTCATAGATAATTACTCTATCAAGTACTTTTACGCGCGTTTTCATTCTCGATAGATGTTCGTGCTACGGGACTTATATCTATTCTGTGCTACGGGTACAGTACTCGTAGCACGAAACTATCGAGAAAAAAAACGCGCATAAAAAATTCGATAGAGTATATAATTTATGTGTGGGTTTGTGCAGCGCCATCTCATCTACCGCCGAAAAGCGAAACGATTTTTTCCACTTATAATTACTCTATCGAGTACATTTACGCGCGTTTTTTTTCCGATAGATGTTCGTGCTATTGGTACTGATAACATTTATGAAAACACCGCCTTTTATATCGATAAGCATGTATATATTTGCGTAAAAAGCGATTTAATTTTCAAATATTTTACGTAAAAGATTTTATAAATAAATACTTGACAACATCACATACATTGCTCCGATTCCAAAGTAAGTAGCTAAAGCACTTGTGTTATGAAAATTAGATACAACGGTGGTATCACAAACACCTAGACCTGAGCCAATATGGAAAAGTTCATTTTCTAAATTGACTCAACCGGGGATCGAACCCGACCGCAGAGATTGCGACACCTTGAAAACCGGTGTACAAAGCCACTCGACCACGGAGGTCGTCAAGGTTTTCCGTTAAATACTTAAAAAAATTACCATATCTGAAATTAGTGAAAGGTACAACATATTTTCGTAGTCATACTTGCAGATATAATTATTATACAATGAGAGAAAATTATTATACAAAGAGTACATTCAAGCGATCTTCTGTTAAATTAATCGCATTGTATCTCTCTCTCTTTCTGGTTGTTTCGTTCACCCATCCGAAAACCAGCTTTAGCGCAGGTTACTTAATTTTTACAATCGTTCAATAATATGGTAACACCTCACCTAAATAACACTATAGTGATATCGCCATAAAGTGGGTGTGACACATCACACAGTCTGACATTGATATGATAATCAAATCAGTCACTGAACTGAATATTAAAACTAAACATAAAGTTAGCAAAAAAACAAGATTAGTAGATGGTTTGCGATATGATGAAATTCTGAAAAATACTGTCAATGGTCAAATAACGAGCAGTGGCGATGGCGACGGGTCCATACAAGCCGATTGCCATCGGCATACCTTTTCCCGAAATATCTCCCTACCGATCCACTATGCAGAACATAACATTTTTGAAAAAACGGCTTACCTTTGCCAAAATGTTATCCTCGCCACTGACACAGAATATATAATAGTACTACCACTGATAACATACAAGAGCAGGTAGGTAACCTTGTCCGTGTGTATCCGAGTTATTGTTTTCTTGCTGCTCAATATAACTTTAATAATGGAGGTAGCTTAGAATAATAACACATAAGGGAGGCAAAAAAACTGAGGCAAAAGGCTCAGTTTTCAAATTAACTTAGACCCATACTAACGTATGTAAAATCGTAAGCAAAATTGATAAAATCGAATAAAATAGTAAGTAATCTATTAAAGGTAGGGAAATTGAAACATTTTCGTTCTTAAAGGTACGATTGGGTAACGTATGAAGGATAAAAATATGAAAACTGAGCCATATGGGCTCAGATTTTTTGCCTCACTTTTGACAGTGCGCTTTCTCGTTAGAGAGAGAAGGTTGTAAAACTGAAAATGCTGGGTCAATTTTGAAGAGAACTTTTCTATGTTGCCTCAGGTCTGGCTGTTTGTAGCTACCACCGTCTTTGCCTCGATTTCCATTACAGAAGTGCTTTAGCTGTTTTGGAATCGTACCAAGTACGTGATATTGTTCAATTTGATCCATGATGTCGGAAAAATCCAATAATTCTTGCGTTACCATAAGGAAAAACAACCGAAGACGATATCGCCTAAAAACCCGAGACGCGTGCCCCACCTCAACACACAAACAAGTTTGGTATTCTAACGGTGCGTCTTCTCTGATATTTTCATACGTCATTAGAAAAAACTAAACGTGTTTCTAAACTTGCAGTTAAATATATCAAGGACGAGAGACACTGCGTCATTCAGAGCTTCATAATTTCGATTTTAAGTAGGAAAAAAACGAAGCGGGGCTTTTTAGTGGGTAATGTGTATCGTGCGTTGCGTCTGATACGACGATAATGAGCCAACTCCCACAATAACAAAATTAGGTCTAGATGTCATGGAAAAATATACGGGGTGCAGACGACAATACGACAATATATGAAAACATTTGTGACACTAGTTCATAGGAGAATTTTAAAACTTAATTGTAAACACGAAAATTAATTGTACTGAAAATCGTAACTGAAAAAAATTAAAAAGAAAAACCTCCTTCAAAAAACATTAAAAAAATTGCTATAAAAACAGCTTCTAAAAGCGACAGCTCTAAAACGCAAGAAATAACATTCAAATCTGCATAATTACTATTCAAGTACTTATATCTACAACATGTTACAAAAGTACCCCTAATGCCGAATATGGTATATAGGGACCATCAAACTGAACAACTTTTACTATGGGACCAACTCTGAAATCGCGAAAAAAAAATCAGCTGTTTCATACATTTTGATATTATCGATTTTAATTTTTGTATGAAACAGCTGATATTTTTTTCGCGATTTCAGAGTTGGCCCCATAGTAAAAGTTGTTCAGTTTGATGGTCCCTATATACCATATTCGGCATTAGGGGTATTTTTGTAACACCTTGTATATCTGATATTAAAAAAATGTCTTTTGAAATCGGGTGGGGCTAAAAGATATTTTCCTTTTTTAATTTATATAAACATTTATCATGGTTTATCTTTCTCAAATTGATTTTTTAATTCTTAAAGCCCTACCCGTCTTCATAAGACGTTTTTTTCCCTCCTTGTTTTGAAGCCGGTTAAAAATATTTCCTGTGACTAAGCTATTGGATATTTTTTATTATTTTTTTATGAGACTGCATGGGGGCGTTCTTAGCTATACGACATTTAAAGTCGCATTGTCGTTGCCAGGTTGTGTATGGGAATTGAAAACTTTATGGAGATCGGTTGGGATTTTTAATTCTTGGTGGATCAGTTACAGTGGATCGGATGGGAATAACTCTAAGAAAAGGACTCAAGTCTTTTTGATTCTAGGATTGCGATGTATCCGTTATTCGATTTAGATAGAGACAAAGACTTTTAATCCAAATTTTATCCAACGATCCGGTTCAGTTTGAAGTTGAACTCTGTCTGCCTAAAACTGAAGAAACATCACGTCACATATTAACTTATTGATAAGTACCTACTTACCTACCTTACGATAAGTTATGATTTTATTAAAAATTACAGTTCAGTTTAAAACAGTTTGGGAGAGAAATTGCTTTCAGTTGCCATAGCCATGGCAAATCAATGGCACAATAGATAATCAAATGGCATGGAATTAATTCTGTGATTATTGTCAAACGCTAACTTCGAAATAGTTTATTGCTTATTTTAATCTAGTAAGTTAGCGTTAGCGTTCAAACGGATCGACAGCTTGCTACTTGTTTAGGAGGGCAGTTATTTCTAAAGTTTTATAGGTCAGTGATGTATAAAGAATCGTGTGTAAGAACATAGTAAGTAAACCAAAATAGCAACGTGCTAATTGACACGGAGCACACCGGTGCAAAACGTTATGCCCTCGATTCTCGGTTGGGTTACACAAGCCAGTAACACGTGGTCACTCACACGTCACTATTATACCACTTTCTTCGAACTTAAGCTCTAATTGGTAGTTTATGATAACTTAATGCAAGCGTTATCAAAATTTTATGAACATTAATACTAAATAATCTGATTATCAGATTAATTTTAAAAGAATACAATATGCGGTCAAGTCGCCTATGCTATGACAATTAATAAAGCACAGGGACAAAGTTTAAGAGCGGCTGGTGTAGATCTGCGCAGTGATTGTTTCTCCTATGGCCAGCTCAAATGTCGCCTGCTCGAGGGTCAGCTCGCAGAATAGCTAGATAAAATACGACTCGCACCAGATCATGTTCTCGGACGGGAAGCGAACCCCGCGAACCCGCGACCTTTGGATATCTGGTCCAATGCTCCGACCGCCGAGCTACCGAGTCAGTAGTCAGTCAGTCAGAGTTAGTGACTCCGTAGCTCAGCTCAGAACATGATCTGGTGCGAGTCGTATTTTTCTAGTATATTATCTAGTATTATATAAAAATAGCATTGTGTATGCTAAAATCTCAAAATTTAAAAAAAATATGAACATTTTCAACATTAACTATAATCACAACTAATTAAAAAAACACCACAGATATCGAAAAACACAATCGGTATCTTCATGACCTTGTCAAAATAAGCATGTCCTTAGAAGAAAGGCAACGATCCATCCTTGTCTTGTTTTGTCTCTAGTTCCAATAGATTCTGCGTGCCTAGTACTTTTATCCTTATTGACCATCGCCATTTTTAATGTCCCCACTGCTGGGGCACAGGCCTTCCTTATGGGTGGATGAGGAGGATGGGCCATAACCCACCACGCGGGCCCAATGCGGATTGGTGGGTGTTAGCGTTTGAAAATGCAGCCAGAAACAACGGCTTAACGTGCTTTCCGAAGCACGGAGGAGCTCGAGATAATAAATTGTTGGTCACCCATCCCATGACCGACCCTTGCGAAAGTTGCTTAACCTCCGCAATCGCTGGGCTAAGCACAATACCACTACGCCATCGAGCTCCTCTTATCCTTATAGACTATATAAAATATAAAAATATCTGTTTTTTTTCTTGTTTTGCAACCGAATTAAATATTTTAGTATTGTTCAGTTTAGTCTAGTCTTAATTAGTTTTCATTATACAATTTAGTCTTTAGTTAAAAGTATTGAAGAATGCAGTGTTAAAATTTTAGATATTGTGAAATTGTAGAAATACTTAGCAGTTTCATAACAAGTGTAAATCCTTTTCCCCCAGAATTTATAGTTTATGTCATTTGAATATCATTATGGATTGCAGTTTATGCGACAAAGTACTTTATACATAAGTATACTTACTTACCTAATTATTTAGCTATACAATGCTCATTTCAAACGACGTTGAAAAGGTAAATTATTACTTTGTCATTAGTATGAATAAACCACATGGGGGCAAACAAATAAGTATGATAATTAAATTATCCTGCCGCCGCCGTTCATTGTCGACCTCCGTGGTCGAGTGGTTTGTACGCCGGTTTTCAAGGTGTCGCCATCTCTGAGGTCCCGGGTTCGATCTTCAGCTGGGTCAATTTAGAAAACGAACTTTTCAATATTGGCTCAGGCCTGGGCGTTTGTGATACCACCGTTGCAAACACAAGTGCTTTAGCTACTTACTTTGGGATCAGAGCAATGTTTGTAATGTTGTCTAATATAAAAAAAAAACTTTTTTTCCCGCCGGACGAGAAGTATACACATACATACATAGACACTACATTATCAATACAAAAACCCCCAGATTAAGTCCTTTGACTGAATCATATTTGTTATTGTATTGCAGTCGGACATAATTTTCCGCTTAAAAGTTTACTAAGAGATTGGTTATTTTTAGGCAATAAGCTGCTTAAAAGATTGACATTTATGATTGGTATTTTTATTATTTCGAGGAAAAGTATCAGCGTCGATTTTGGAGATTTTTCTAATAAACAAATATTCTGTACAAACACTAATCATTTAGTTCCAAATTAAGCATAGCCTTTACAATTTGCCGACATTTTTTATTGTATTTTTCCTTCTCATCGAGTTCAGTTTTCAGACATTTTATGTTCCCCAAAACCTAATGTCTTTTGCGATAAAGTATCTCAGTTTATACTAATTTGATCTCTATTGGTAGCAATAGACCTCCATACAAAAATGATCGTCCTACAACCGAAACACGATACCATCAAAGTCCATTGTCCTTTGACAGTTAAACGTGATAATTGCTATATCATTATAGATGTGTACAATGATAGTGTATGATGCGCAGATGTTTCTGACGTTTTATATGGCGCCCGCCGCCCGCCTTCCTGCACCGGGGCGGTTTGATAAAAATGTCTCGTCAATTATAATCGTCCGGAATTTCAATCCTATAGTTATAGAAAGAGAGGCGACAATCGCTATCTTATCAAAGCGTGCCCGTTATCAAGGGGCCAACTATTTGCATAAAATAAAATACTTAGAGATAATGATAATTGTACTGAATCATCGTAACTTGCCTTTTTTATCGGTCTAAGTATGTTATTGTTACTGCGCAACGAAACTACGAAATGTTTTGTAATGTGTAGATTGTTTTATTTGCTCTTATCAAGTAGGTATCTTTACTGGTATATCGATTTTAAAATATAATCGTTACTTCATACTTAGATGTACTTAGCTTTTTTTTTTCAAATTGCGGCACTGTTAGATTTTGCTAATTTCAAAACAAATTACATTCGTTTTTTACGTGTTTGTTATTGCAATTTAAAAGTAACTACGTTGTGCCTCTCTCAAACAAAAGGACAATAATATTTTCGACTGATTTTTCGAATGACGCAATCTTTTTCATAAAAAATACCAGAAAAACATAGGTACCTATGTAATTAACTAAAATAAGTAACTAAATAAGAGAACCCAGTATCAAATATATAGGCAATTGAAATCAGGATAATTAATAAAAACACTTTATAGTCGTCGCAAGTAGTAAAAATAGGCGCCCTGTTTCAGAAAATATTTTTTTCAATTACCTACTTATTGTAACAAAAATCCGTCTCAAATTCATTATATTTATTTATTTATATCATATTATATTATTTAAATGCAAGCTTCAGAGCTCAAGCTTACACACTCGCAAGTTATATTGCGATTGTCAATTTTTACATAATTGACACTCATTGAGGCGAAAATGGATCATTTACATGTGCAATTGAAGCGATTGTCAATTGTTCTAATAATGGCATTGACGGAAAAATTGACGATTGCAATTGATCTTTACCAGTTAGTCTGTTGCTAACAATTCTCGATTGAAACCGCAGTTATATTGCTGCTCTAAGTAAGATAGTTGTCACATTGGTTCTTACTAAAGCAACAACGTAACTTGCAATTTCTGTCACAGTTGATTGCAACAAAGTTACATAATCAGGGGGCGGGGGCCTGAACGATGCAAGTTCTAAACATATTTCATAATACACTTTTTACGGATTACAGCGCGTATATTATTAATTCAGGTGTTGTTTTAGAATTATTTAGTTTGTATTTATTGGTTTTTTTAGAATTCCCGACGTTTCGACACCTAATCCGTAAAAAGTGTTTATTTCTAATGAAATGTACGCGCGAAAGCCTTAGAAGTGTATATATTTCATAATGTTTACCAGAGTGATTTTATTGGCTGCCACGTAAAAACTGCCACGTATTTACAACCACGAGGATAAAAACATGTTGTGGGAGAGAGAAGGCATTAATAATAATATAATAATAGCAACACCTAGCATTGTTTAGTTAGATTAGACATAAAGATAAAGTGACGACCTCCGTGGTCGAATGGCTTTGTACACCAGTTTTCAAGGTGTCGCCATCTCTGAGGTCCCGGGTTCGATTCATTTATTTCAAAAATTTATATATATATATAATGGTATTTTTTATGTGTGCGACTCGCCGTGTGGCGGGTACCTAGTATTGCACCAAATATTACATTAATGTATGTACACACGACGGCACCTTAGACTATACATGTTAATCTTGAGACCGCCTTTATGCCCTACGTAGTAAAAGCTGTTTACGCAGTTTAACTGTTTAACCTGACGATGACGTGCTGTCGTGTGTACTGTAAGGTGTGGGGGCGTAGATTATTTAAAAGAATGTTTTATATCGTTATAATTATTTATTATTAGCATTTTGATACTTATTTCTGATTCACAAAATCAATATATAGGAGATCGTCCATGTCTGTGCACGGCGAGTCTCTACTTCTTTTCTTTTTAATTTAAATCGAATTATAGTTTTTTGAAAGTAAGCAATTCAAATTAACTTAGTGAGCCACCCACAATACCTAAATTGAAAATTAAATAAAAACGTTAACGATAAAAAAAACATTATTTGAATTTTGATTTTATCTCCTCAATAGCGCGCTGGAAAATCAGTTGAATCTATTATTAATACCTCACGAAATCTACATACCTAACATTTAACGGTTGGTTTAAGAATGTCCAAAAATAAAATATTGGCATTTTAAGTAAGTAGGTACTGCGAGTTTATCAACGCATTCTCATTTTGCTTCTGGAGGATTCTGATAATGGGTCACCGTTAATACCGATAAGTACGTATTTATGTACTTACTTATTCTGAAAAGAAGTTTCCAGGTTTTTTTAGAAAATCTAAGTTCTATAATTTCTTTACGAAAACTTGTTTTATATTAAGCAAAGTTCAATCACTGCAGTGTAGTGAAGTGCGAAACATTTTGATCGCCACCAGTCGTCACGCGTTCTTTAGAAAAAAAGGTCTTGACAGACAGACCAATCAGAAAAAAAACTAAGCCCGAGTATATTTTCTTTTTAATCCTTAAAACAACAAAATAGTGAAAACTTTGTAACTTCTTTCAAAATGTCGAAATGTAAAAGAAATCAAGGACACAAGTGTAGAAACCAGATAAACAATAAAAACCCGTGGATAATGATGAAACTGAAATATAACATTGGGTAAATATTCTCAACAACATGATGAGTTCCAATCCAAGTTCTATAACAATAAATAAATAAATAAATATTTGACAACATCACATACATTGCTCCGATTCCAAAGTAAGTAGCTAAAGCACTTGTGTTATGGAAATCAGAGACAACGGTGGTATCACAAACACCCAGACCTGAGCCAATATAGAAAAGTTTGTTTTCTAAATTGACCCAACCGGGGATCGAACCTGGGACCTCAGAGATGGTGACACCTTGAAAACTGGTGTACAAAGCCATTCGACCACCGAGGTCGTCATTTATCTTTATGTTTAATCTAATTAAACAATGCTAGGTTTTGCTATTATTATTATATTATTAGTGACTTCTCTCTCCCACAACATGTTTTTATCCTCGTGGTTGTAAATACGTGGCAGTTTTTACGTGGCAGCCAATAAGATCACTCTGGTAAACATTATGAAATATGTTTAGAACATATAAACCAATTGTTGCTGTGAGTGTAACTGTTTTGTTAGTGAATTAAATAGTATAATTAATAATGCATTATCATTATTCAGGGCCGGATTTAAGGGAGGGCAAGCGGGGCAACTGCCCGGGGCCTCCACAACAGAGAGGCCTCCACATAAATAGTATTTATAAAAAAAGAATCTTACACAACGAAAGAGTACCTACCTAATATTACGATTTGAAAACATACCTAGTAATTTTGATTTTAACATTATTTATTACTAGCGGTGTGTGTCATTTGAAACATTTTGCAAGAAAAATATTATATAACCTATTTGAAAAATAATTAGGGGCCTCCACTCCCCTGCTGTCCCGGAGCCTCCACATCTCTAAATCCGGCCCTGGATAATGCTACTTGTTGTAGAAATAGAAATTAAATAACGGAATGTGATAATGTGAATTCTGTCTGTATACAAGGTGTTACAAAAATAACCCTAATGCCGAATATGGTATATAGGGATTTTCGATTTTAATTTTTGTATGAAACAACTGATTTTTTTTTCGCGATTTCAGAGTTGGTCCTATTTTACTATAGTTGATCAGTTTGATGGTCCCTATATACCATATTCGGCATTAGGGGTATTTTTGTAACACCTTGTATAGGCAATTCGACACTAAATCCCAGTAATTATAATAATTAAGAAGAAAAATACTTTTTTCTTTACTTCAATAATGAATTTACTAATTAATATACTTAACTTGCTTTTCAATTCACTATGAGAACACAAATAATTTGACGTTGTAGAGAAACCAAATAAAAAAACTAATAAACAGACAGAATTTTATAAAAACAAAACATGTATTTCATCGAATTAGTTAATTTGATGTTATCGAACACATAAATATTTGGTGAAATGTAACGTGTTGATTTTTTAATGGCAACAGTTTAATAGGTTTCCCGAGAATCGTTAAGTATATCGAAAACTTTTCTATCGAATCTATCGAGTAGTCGTTCGTTGAATCGAGTAATTTGTAGGCCTTGTCAAATGTCAGTTAAGCCTTGAACCTGCACTAGAATACTGGGAAAGATCAATAGAAGGTTGTGAGGGAAGTGAGTCGGTATCTTCCGATTAGTTGTCAAGTATAATTACCTATTATTCAGTACCTAACTATCTTCTAAGGCCCGCCACATAGAGACGGAATCTGAATCGGAATTCGGAAACGGAATATCGATACTGTATGTAAATTCTGTACCCTTAGCACGAACAGTTATCGAAAAATATAATGCGCGTAAAAACATTCGATAGAGTAATTTTGTATGGGAAATTTGTACAGCGCCATCTTCCGCCGAAGAACGAAATAATTGTTTCCATAGATAATTACTCTATCGAGTACTTTTACGCGCGTTTTATTTCTCGATAGATGTTCGTGCTAAGGGCACTGATCGGAAAATTACCGCATGTATGTGGTACCTAGGTCCATAGATATGTATGGATTAGCTGCATTCGAAATGATTCCGTTTCAGAATTCCGAATCAAAGTTCTGTCTGCATGGGGCGGGCTTAATAAGTCATTAACGGATGAAGGGTTGATTTTACAAAGGCCTGTAATGCAATCGTAACCCCCAAATGTACTACTAAAACGTGTAATGAGACCAATCGTGACCGTTGACCTTGACCGGCACCAAGGAACAACCGAGGTGACAACCCTCCCTGACTCACGCCAAGAGCTTCACCTAGTAGGGCTGCCAATCATGATTTTCATATCTCATTTTTTTATTTTCAACGTTTTGCTAAACCTTAAGCCTCGAACACATTAGGGAACATGTTGCGGAACATTGTCTCTCTAAAATGTGCCGGGTCTTCCCTTGCAAATGTCACGTAAATGCGTCGCAGTGTTGCGAAACATGTTGCGGTGCGGGACACTGAACAACGTTGCAGCGCTACGTAGAAGATTAATACTTTGTAGAACCAACTAATACACATGTTCAGTAAGTTTAACACCTTTCTGACCCGTGGTCTACCTGACAAGTTCACCTGGGACCTGGGTGGCTACGGGCACTTGTTCTGACCTTTGGTACACCTTTTTATTTATTTATTTTATTTTTATGCCGAAGAAAACACATTTAAGCGCTTCCCCTCCCGCAGGTGGACCCTTGGTACACCTGGGTGGATTACGGACACTGATGCAGACCCGAACAGATAAATCGAAATAAGGAGTTTCGTATTGTACTATTTGCCGAATTTTTTTAGAAGATATCGATGTTCGTGTGACATCATGAATTGGAGTTCGCCAATTTTATCGTTCGTACCGGCTAACTTTTCTAACTTCGGCGGGTCTGCCGAGCTTCACTTAAAACAGATAAATCGAAGTATGGAGTTTCGTATTGTACTATTCGCCGAAGTTATTTAGAAGATATCGATGTTCTTGTGACATCATGAATTGAGGTTCGAAATTTTGGCCGGATTGGGGCTCGATTTAACTGTTTTAATTTGAATCCCGGCAGACTTTCCGAAGTTCGATGCGTTAGCCGGTACGGCCCCTGGTTGGGTTACGGAACTGACGCAGACTCGTAGGAACTCAAAAAGTAATTGACACAAGTAGGTAATATGGAGTTAACCTGCTTTGAGGACAACCGTAGTTCTCTTTTAAGCACTCATTCAAAATTGCTATTTTCCAAATATTATCTTATTAAATCTGTACCCTTATCACGAACATCTATCGAGAAAAAAAGAGATTAATTATCTATGGAAAAGTCATTTCGCTTTTCGGCGGTAGATGGCGCTGTACAAATTTCCCATACAAAATTACTCTATCGAATGTTTTTACGCACGTTATTTTTTTCGATAGCAGTTCGTGCTAAGGGTACTGAGCAATACGACCTTCAAGTAGCCACCTTGAATGTGGGTCATCCTTGATTCTAGGGTTAAAACCCTCAACCTGACTCACGCGTTACCTTGGTTGGGGGCTTGCCCCTGCTATCGGGCATGGCAACATTCAATAATATTATGCTTAAGGCTGGCCCCAGACCTACCGGTTTCATTTCTTTGCTTTGCTGTTTTAGTTGAACAGGGGCTACCAGCTAACGCATCGAACTTCGGAAAGTCTGCCGAACTTTAAATTTAAACAGATAAATCGAGCCCCAATCGGGCCAAAATGGCGAACCCTAATTTATGATTTCACACGAACATCGATATCTTCTAAATAACTACAATACGAAACTTCATACTTCGATTTAACTTTTTAATTTTGACATTCCAATTCCCACGTTCCCACTAGTGACTCGGTAGCTCAGCGGTCAGAGCATTGGACCGGATATCTAAAGGTCGCGGGTTCGATTCCCGTCCGAGAACATGATCTGGTGCGAGTCGTATTTTTTCTGGTATATTATTTAGTATTCGATTTATCTGTTTTAAGTTGAAGCCCGACCGACTTTCTAAAGTTCAATGCGTTAGCCGGTACGGCTCCCTGTTCTACTAGAACAGCAAAGCAAAGAAATGAAACCGGTAGGTCTGGGGCCAGCCTTATGATTTTCCTTATCAACAATCTGGAATTTTATTCATAAAACTTGCCACAGTATCTTTAGTAAAAAGCAATGAAATATTTTCCGTGTTAATAGAAACATATCCGATAAACTATAGTTATTTAGCAATATTAAATAATAGACGACCATCGTCGTGCACAACCAGCGACACATAATTATTAGCTATTCTACATCTACCCGTAGCACGAACAGCTATCGAAAAGATAACGCGCGTAAAAACATTTGATACAGTAGTTTTGTATGAGAAAGTACAGTGCCATCTACCGCCGAAAAGCGAAATGAAATTTCTTATAGACTTTACTTAATCGAGTACTTTTACGCACGTTTTTTCTCTCAATAGTTGTTCGTGCTAAGGGTGCCTGTGAGTAAAGAAGACATTACTTCATAGGGTAGTCCCTACAGTGGCAGTAGGATAAGATTTAATTGATTTTGGGCCACAATCATACAAACATTGCTCTCATCCCAAGATAAATTTGTGTTTTAAAACTTGGATAAGAAGATAGTAACAATATAACGGTAAGGATTATTGCTCATTGACAAAACACACCCATTTTACGTCAATAGAGATGGTGAAACTTTGCCACGTAGGTCGTCACAAAGTCGCAATGTACAAAAATAAGGCGGTTTTTACACGGGTCGACTTGGCAGGCGATTTTAGTCAATTAGCATCGACAATAGCTTGTAAAATCGAATCGCCACCTCATTGAAATTAGGTTTGCGATTAGATTTTACAAGCTATTGTCGATGCTAATTGACTAAAATCGGCTGCCAAGTTGCCTGTAAAGTCGACTCGTGTAAATACCACATAAGAACGAATGTATTGCTTATTCAATTCCACCACTATAACTCGTGACTATATCTGTAAGGTTCAATGATATAGTAAACTTCTACAATGAATACAATGATAAAATGCCACGCCTTCATCACGCGTGTAGAATGTAGAGTCATTTGCGCATCAAGATAAAGCTAAGTTATGTCGTAGATGTTAAGGTTACTAGAGTTGAAGATAAAGTTAGTAGGTAATAGGTATATCTAAATGTGCAAAGAGCAATAATAAAGGTCTGATTGGTTCCGTTTAGCAAATAGGTAGTTGGTTTAAGAACCATTGTCTGCACACTAGCGCCGCCATTGGAAAAAAATCATAGTGCTTAAGTACCTAAAGATGAAATTGTAAATTATTATCTTTCTGTAGTGCACTCCGAAGAAGCTTTTTGGTACTTTTTATAGCTTAAACAATATTTTATAGCCTGTCGTTTAGTTTAATGGAGTTTTTTTGCGAAAAGTGGCCACTTTTAAGAGGACGCATCGGACATTTTGGTGGCAGGGATCTCTATTTTCTCATCAATTACAAAACATATAAAAGTGATATTTAATAACCTGATTATTTATTTCATTGACTACATTTTGTCAGTTGCAGAAACACGATTCGTTAACTTTTAGAACAGAGAAAAAAATATCAAAAAAAACTTCTTTTAAAACAGAGATTTGCATTTTACAGATAAACCTGACCGATTCAAGCCTTTAAATTTTCTTAGTAGATTCGTCTAAACAGACACTTTTAAATGCCAGTTAGAATTTTTTAAATATATCATTGATTTTTATTTAAACGAAAAAAACCAGTTTGGCTTCGCAAAACTGCTTGCCATGAGTGAGATAGTTAAGTGTAATTTACGAGAGTTTGAGCGAGACAGTCGATCCGAAAATAGTTTATCGATGCGTCGCCTTAACAATAAAACTCCATTAAACTAAACTTTACTCTAGCAAAATTTTGCACTTTAAAGCTTAATAATTCGTAAGCGGATCCCTACAATTCACAGGAGCAAGTCGCGGGCGGAAACTAGTTCGAATATAAAATGGTAAATAGTATTTGTTATACTTATGGTATGTACCTATGTGGTAACATTACACTATTATGTAATATTGTGTATATTATGTAATAGATCACACTATTGTGTGATCAACTAACCTATTTAGTGAATCTTCGCAGTATCGAAATTATCTCGATGCCACAATATGTCACGAGCTACTCGCATCGTTCTTTATCGATAAAACGCCACGAGTTAATTACTACGTTAAACTATGTATTACTGTGTCAATGTTGACATTTCGATTCAATGAACTTACTGGGTCATCGAATTCTTGTGGGGAAATAATATTGTGATTTGGGAAAATATATATAAAATATCTTGGAGTGTAATAATTTATGTCTATCACTACATACATCTGCGTTGAGGGAATATTCTGTTACCTCTATTATTGTCCAAGGCACAGAATAATAATAGTACTTGCGTTACAAGGTCCCATCTATCTCTAAATAGGCATACGATACTGCTCAAAAGAAAATAGGGGCCACGGGCCATACTATAATGGTTTTCAATACAAACGAGTTACCTAATTTCTGAAAGGTTTTTTTATGTAAATTCATTCTGATTTTATTTGAATTCGATATTGTTCGAAAGCTATAATACTGTGTCGAATTTATTGTACAATTTTCTCTTATTCGCCATCATGTGTCAGTTAGAATAGAAAGAAATGGGCATTTCGATATCATTAGGGTTTCATACCAAAATGATAAAAAGGAACCCTCATGGTGCGAGTACGACACAGTCTGTCTGTCTGTCACAGCCAGATATCTCGAGAACTACTAATGTTATCAACTTGAAATTTCGAATAGTTTTAGATGACGTTTGCCCAACTATTTTGCAAATAAGAGAAAAATAAAAATATTTATATTTTAATGCAACAGGGGCTGAAAGGGGGTCTTAAAAATTTAAAGTGATGCTACTGAGGTATATGGGGTATCATATAAAAGAACGCTGCTTGCACATTCTCAACGTTTTTTTAGGCCGCATAGTTTTCAACCTTTGATAAAAAATGTAAAAAGAAATACCATTCTCCCCCTTATCTCTGAAGTTTGTATAGAGAAAAATACATATAAATGAAATTATTTTATGTGATAGAAGTTTATGTAAAGATTACAGGAAGAATAAAACGATGTCTCCAAATAGTAAACTTTTTCAGAATGATGGTATGGAACCCTCGTTGCGCGAGTACGACTCGCACTTGACCTTTTTTTTTTAAATTCTAGCTGACACAAGTAAGTAAATGAAAGTTGTAGAACAAACGTTGTTGTTTATGATGTTAGTAATCCTGTATTTATGTCATTAAACTATTGTTACTTTAATTATTTAGTTGTATAATAGAGTCTGTTAGCATTATGCCACTAATTACGTATTTAATTAGTTTTTAATGTTATAATTAGTAAACGATTAGATTTTACGTATTTAGAAAAATATCGGAAAATTTTGTCTTGTTTACCATAACATTTTCAAGATTAATAATAAAATCAGTTTATTGATTCTGTTAAGTCTAATCTGCAAAATGTACGTTATTAAGTTTCGGTAAAACCTACTTAAGTAATTTCTTGGAAATTCTGTTTAATTATTTTTTAAGCAATAAGTTAGATAACTACATATTTTTACTTAGTTTTATAACTGTAGTCAACGTCTATTAATAAACTCAACCATCGACCATCAGCCATTTTTAATAACCCCACTGCTGGGGCACAGGCCTTCCTTATGGGTGGATAATGAGGATGGGCCATATCCAACCGCGCGGGCCCAATGCGGATTGGTGGGTGTTAACGACTGCAAATGCAGCAGGGACCAACGGCTTAACGTGCCTTTCGAAGTACGGAGGAACTCGAGATAATAAATTTTTGGTCACCCATCCCATGACCGACCCTTGTGAAAGTTGTTTAACCTCCGCAATCGCTGGGCCAGGCGCTATACCACTGCGCTGCCGAGCTCCTCAATTTAATAAACTATTTAACCTTAATTACAAGTGGTAAAAATAGAGGTAAAATGGGATGATTATCAGTTGTTGTAGGTTGTAGGTACCCTAAGCCTTTGATTTCACACAAAATTTACTTAAACAAAAGCAATTAAGTGTATTTAGTAAGTGTAAATAGCCGTGTTTACTGCAAACAAACAAAATTACAACTACAAAACATTTTTTGACTATTTTTAGTTATTAATTTCGGGGAAACTTCACAGATAAAATGGACAACAGGAATAACAAAATTCCCGCAATAAATTTGTTTGCCAGTTCAGTAGAATTAATTTATCGTGTTATCAATTAAGTGTGAATTTACCGTCCTGTTTGTTATTTTGGGAGGAACAGTACAGATTTAATGTAATTTACATTAATTTATATTTCCTGTAGATATATCTACTTAATGGCGTATTGGATAAATTGAAATTGAAATAGAAATTTATTCGAAATCAAAACTCTTAGGTACACAACACTTGTATACACTTGTAAATTGCAATACATTTTTTAATTTTTAATTTTTAATTTTTAGCTTCACTACTGGTACGAATTACTGCTCAAGGATCTCCACTTATTCAGTCCTGCGCTTCACCCTTAGCAGGAACAGCTATCAAATTTTATCGAATATTTGACAACATCACATACATTACTCCGATTCCAAAGTAAGTAGCTAAAGCACTTGTGTTATGGAAATCAGAGACAACGGTGGTATACAACCAAGACCTGAACCAATATAGAAAAATTCGTTTTCTAAACTGACCCAACCGGGGCTCGAACCCGGGACCTCAGAGATGGCGACACCTTGAAAACCGGTGTACAAAGCCACTCGATCACGGAGGTCGTCAATTTTATTCAATTTTATTTGTAAGTAGTGTAATTTTTTTGAATGTAATTTGTACAAGGTATTACAAAAGTACCCCTAATGCCGAATATGGTAGATAGGGGCCATCAAACTGAACAACTTTTACTATGGGACCAACTTGGAAATCGCAATAAAAAAAACAGCTGTTTCATACATTTTGATGTTTTCGTAATTAATTTTTGTATGAAACAGCTGATTTTTTTTTCTGTGTAAGCTGAGTTTGATGGTCCCTATCTACCATATTCGGCATTAGGGGTACTTTTGCAACACGTTGTATAGGTAATTTAATTATTTAATTGGCATATTATTTACCACTGCTAAAACAAAAAAAAACAATTCAAATAAATCATCGTGAAAGCGATACAAAAATGTGGGTTAATTATATTTTTCTGCAAGGCCCTAGTAACTAGGGGAAGAACTGTATCTACCCACAAGTAAACAATGGACAGACTTTGTAGTCGGGCGCCGAGCGAAACAAAAACATGTATTTTCTCGCAATTCGTTGCGGTATCGGCCGACAGATAACACAGCCGGTTTATCCCAAGTTACTGTGTCAATAATAAAATAACTAGTAAGTACACTAAGTACACACGACAGCAGGTTATACAGTTAAACTACGAAAACAGCTTTTATTACGTAGGGCATAAAGACGGTCTCAAGGTCAACATGTATAGTCTGAGGTGCTGTTGTTTGTACCTACATACTGTTTATTTACTTAATGCGAGTTTATTATTCGGAAGAATCTGAAGTTTAAAAGATACCCATATCTCGAGATCCATAACTTCGAATTAGCAATTTTTCCGAATAGATATTATAATTTTGTTGGTCTTCCTTTTTGAATCTCTCTCTGACTTATTGAATCTACAGAAATATAGTATATTATATTATAGAAAACTTTGTCTATTTTAATTTAAACATGTGTAAGTCTTACTTTTTCTACAGGATGCAAATAAAAGTTATGCCAAAACCTAAGTTCAACAATTTTTAACTTTTATGATCGCACTTAATGTCTCGAAAAGATTTGATTTTATTAGATTTTACTAGTATCTAATATATGTAACTAGATAATAAAATTTCACTTTTTTTAAAATCTCTAAAGAAAAAAGCTTTTTTAATAAAACAGGAAAATCAAATACTATTATTTATTCGCAGAACTAAGTTATAGAGGTTATCTTTTCTCATATAAATATGCCACAGCATAATATTATATTATGCTGATTAGAAAGTGTTTTATTTAAAGAAAAGTACGCACTAAAATCCAATAAAGTAAGTAGATGTATAAAAAATTTACAATCAAATGTCAATTTTTAATTTTCAATAGTGTTCAACTTCTCATAAGTATTTGAGGATAATATTGTTTAAGTTTTATCAATAGTGGAAAAGTGTGATTTGAATAACAAATGAATTACCTTAACATTATAATATGAGTAGGAGTTTCCCTCGACACGAGGAAATCATTTAACAACATATCTTTAAAGCAATCGACATGGAAAATTGATGGAAAGTATATAATTTTCATGACTATGATAATAGTAATATTTGTAAACTACAGACAATATAACTAATTTAATAAACAAACCCAATAAGGATTAGAATTTTTTAGGCCAATTTTAGTGGGAAATTATTTTATTTTATGCTATGACGTAGGATTAGCTTTAAAAAAGACTGATGCTGAATAAATAAAAAAATATTACAGCTTTATGTACTTATGAATCTTATGATACTAACATGATACGATGAACTATTTAACATAACGTAAAAATCAACAATTTATTAGGAATATATCGAGAAAGCAAAGATTTCTTAATACATTACAAAATTTTGCTTAGTTATCCGACATGCCCATCAACTCAATCTAGCTTATCATTAATAAGTAGTATAATTTCCCCAAAATCTCTTATCAAAACAAGTACACGCTATCTTATCTAAAGTCAAAGTCAAACAAACGTAAAGTATATCAAAGCGAGTAGTTTTTCAGCAAAACTATCGATTACTCAATTTAACTTGCTTTATTACTATTCATTTTAAAAGTTGCATTCAAGTCCGGTACTCGAGCAACCTAATTTAGAATTAAAAACTGTATTTCCTCCAGCTAAAAACCCCAACCGTTGGGAATCCCAAGCAGACAGCCGAACGCAATCGGACAAAACGCACACACACATCAAAAGATAACCTTACACACACATCGATGTTAGTCGCCTTTATCGCCTGAAGAGGGGAGCGGGAAAACTCACAGCTATCTCTTGAAAAACACTACTAAACACGTTGCGACCTGTAATCTAGGTCCGCTGAGAAATGTTACACACACACAACTAAATAAATCGCGTAAAATATGATTATCAGTGCTCTTAAACCCACGCACACAGGCACGCGCCAGCGGATTTCCGAAGAATTGAGTGCTAGCCACATCAACATGCTGACACACGCACACACTGACAGCCGCGTCGAGTGGTGAGGAGAGTACATAAAGGCGGTCGACTTCACATTCTCGCATTCCACAACTAACGCTCAAAGTGACACTACGCTACTTCTGCTCGTGAACTTGTGAAATTATTGTGACATAACTTACGCAACAAGGATTACTCGGAACTTTCAACCTTCTTGGATTGCGACCTCCATCGTGTCTAGTGCAAGTGAATTTGTGAAAATTCTACCACAACAGTGCAAAGTGACGGACGATTGTGATATTTATAACATAAAAAGTATTAATTTGAAAAGCAAAATGTACAAGGATTCAGTTGTTCCTGTGAAAACAGAAACGTTCAGTGGTGTGGCTGCTAAAAGGTGAATATTCAAGACCCAAATTGTTTACCATAACAGGCGCTAGGATTTTATCTAAGCTAAACTTCAAAACTTTCAAGTTCCAAATTTAAACTTGAACTTTTACAAGATATTAGCGAATTTAATAGAAATATTCAATTTATACTTATATAACAGAAAACCAAAAATTTTACGGAAGGGAAGTGAAAGTAATAGTTTTCCTAATAATTGAAAAACATTGCACAATATTAATCAAGAAGTCGAAATAACAATGAATTTGCATTAGTACAGAGTTCAATTATTTTCTTTTGAAAGCTTATAGAAAGTGGATTGTTATTTCTTTATTTTTAAACTTTGCTTTTTACAAAGTCTAAGAGGTAAAGTTTCAATATTTTGGATCCCGCCAGGTAGAACCATTTCCAGAACAATTTCATATATGAATTCGCAAACAATTCTTCTGTACGAGTTTATTGTAGAAAATATTGTTCTTCATTAAAGAAAATCGCTAATAATGAAATTTCTCTATCTTTGCAGTTCTATCAGCCAGTGCATCAAAACGGTGCTTCTAAGGGCATGCGTCGAAAAAAGGTTGACCACAGGCCTCCTACCAGCCATACAGTACCTATCTCAAAACAGCAATGGAGCGCTGTTCTGTTTAACAGCAGAAGCGCCCCCTGGAGACAGCGCCACGCACATGCAAGAAGTCCTGCTTCAGGCCTTCTGCGTAGAAAACGGCATCTACACCATCAAAGTCGACTCAGAAACAAAATTGAAGAAGCTTTTGGGCTGCGACTCTAGATTGGATTTCAGCTGCGTCTTAGTTCACTATCCTTACACAGACCCCTTTAGCGACAGTCAAGAAATTGATCTCTCCATCTTAACGGAATCTGAAAAAGACCTAATCGACCATTGTGAATCAAACTGGGGACACTCGCAGATGCCAGTGATCAAACTCCCGGAGAAGTGAATCAAATGAATAATGTAATTATTGTGAAAAAAAAATTACCGACTTATTTTGTCGCGAAAGCCAATCACGGCATTGTCCATTTGGCTTCGGCGTTTAACGCCATCTAGTATTTGTTGTGTGAACAAAGTTCATGCTTGTCCAGAGGGCATTGAAAAATGATAAGAGTTGATTTTACGTTGGGAGTTTTTTGGAAATTGTGAATTTTCTTGTATTCCTCTTTACTGTTTATAAGATTTTGAAACTTGTATTGTATAAGTAATATTAAGATTACGATGTTCGTAGAAGAATTATGCAGTTTTAGTAGCTTCGTCAAAATTGTGAACTCTAGACAAACTGTAGTAAATTCTTGTAAGCATTCCATAATGTTAAAAACCTAACAATCTTTGTGGTTTTTGAAAATATCTGTAAAATCCTTGAAAATGTAGCAAGTTCTTTTATGATTAAAATTGTTAACAATAGTTAATTCTATACTGATAAAAATATGGAGAGAATGCAGAGTGCAGACAGTGAATAAATATTTTATACTTTTGTAATCTCAATTCTTATTTTACTAGATAAAAAGGAAATAATAAATTGAGAAAACGCTATTTTATGTTTTATTCCGACTCTCCCTTTTTGCTAGTTTAGATATCTGAAGACAGTTATTTCCTTACACTAATAAATTCAGCAAAATACAAGAAGATGATATTATGACAAACATGATACTTAAAGAAAAGATGTGTGTATATGATTTAGTGAGATGGGTTAAAATAAACAACCTGTGGATTTCTTAACAATACATTTTAAATGGGATCGGCTAACTATATTTTTTGCTGAATATCCTAGCAGCTGATGTTATGTTACAGCAAAAGATTTCTCAAATAGGTGGGTAGGTAGGTACCATGGCGAAGGGTCCATATAAGCGGATTCCCATGGGCTTACCTTTTAGAAATCCCACCCCATCGATCCACCAAAATGTTAATGAAAGCATTTTATGATGTGAACATATATGTAGATGATATTATTGTAATGGCAAAATTGGCGAGATTCACGAGATTGGGCATATAAACAAAGCCGGTCCTACGACCATAGCATCATCAATCATCAATTTTAACATTTAAGGGGGGGACAGCGCGTACGCAGTCCCCACTACCAAAAATTACGCGTCCGAGTTATCCACATTAGGGATAATCGCAGGGGTCAACCCCACCGCAGTGCAATGGAGGAGCCTCGCCCTGGGGGAACCGCCTTTCTGATCACGGTGTCCCCTACGCCAGGTAAGTATGATTTCACAATCTTGCTAAGAGGTTGTCTATACAGCGGTAAAAATCTTAACACCGCGAGTAAGGAAAACTGTAAACAAATACAGCCCCATCTAGAAATTCACACATAAACGTAGTTACAAAAAGTTTGATGGCGCGTTTAGTTGTAGTGGCGCTAGTGCTGCATTGTGATTTTTGTCCCAAGGTCTCGATATAGTTACATATAGTAGTCGATAGATAGCGTTTGTTCCTTGTTCTATTTTTAAACCGGAGAGTGGTTTATTATTTATTTTCATATTGTTGTAAATCTTTACAATTGCACCATCTCCATGGGTTTCTACCGACACTACCGACTATCCCGAGTCCCTTGTTTATTATACTGTTATTTTTTCATTGATCGTGTTTGCTCTTACAGGCACTGATTTATTCTTTCATTATTAAAATTTTTTTTGCTCTTACAGTTGTTTTCTTCTTTATTAGATTATAAACATTCTTCTTTCTGTCAGGCTTCTTGATTTCTGTTTGCTACGTTTTTTTTTTTCAAGATTTAATTTCGTTTACAATTACAAGCAGAAGTGTCTTTTCAAGTTTTTTATTATTCTGGATTTCGGGCCTTTATTACCATTACCCAATGACCTTTATAAAACAAACTGTCTTTTTGATACAGTCTCTTTGTTGACTCAGAAAATAATTAGAAAACAATCTAATATAACAACCGGCTTCAATCAGTATGTAAAATTAATTGAGTCGACCCTAAAGAGTTGTTTTATGTATCAAATATAATGCAGACGATAAATTATTGCGTTCAAAACTTTTCTCAACCGCTTCGAGTTGGTTTTTTAAAGACTCAATTAAGATAAATAATTTAAATAGGACGTAAGTAATCTATGTATAATTGAAGATTTATAATAATGCACTGATCTGATAAACATCATTGTGGGGCGAGCGAGAGTCAAGTTCTGAATGTGAAGTGATTTAGGAATAACATAATTTCATGACTTTATATAATATAATACATCGATGATATTAGTATGGTAAATAAATAATTGAATTACTAATTTTAACATTTAAGGGGGGGACAGCGCGTACGCAGTCCCCACTACCAAAAATTACGCGTCCGAGTTATCCACATTAGGGATAATCGCAGGGGTCAACCCCACCGCAGTGCAATGGAGGAGCCTCGCCCTGGGGGAACCGCCTTCTTGATCACGGTGTCCCCTACGCCAGGTAAGTATGATTTCATATTTTAGCCAAGACGTAGTCTATACAGCGGTAAAAATCTTAACACCGCGAGGTAGGAAAAATGTATACAAATACAGTAGCGCCATCTAGGCCTTCACCCATAAACGTAGTTGCAAAAAGTTTGCTGTCGTGGCGCTACCGCTAGTGCAGTATTGTGGCCTTGCCTTTGGCATGATTAAATACTCCTTCCATAGTCTCTACTCTAGCAGGTCGACGAGAGATAGCGTTGGTTACTTGTTCTATTTTTAGAGCGGTGATTGGTAACCGAAATGTTAATTTTTATGTTGTGATTATGAATCTTTGCGATTAGAATTAGAATATGACCCATTTTTTTATTAGATTTGCATTTTTAAGGGTATGTGGATGGTTTTTAATCTAGGTATGTTAAAAGATATGCAGCTATAGTGATAGTGTTAACAGCTGTCTTGTAGGAATTGCTAAGCTTAGAATTGCCGCTTTTTTGAGTAAAAACATCGGTGATGGATGGCTATCGTTATCCATCTATCGCAGATGTATGAATCTTACTCACTATTAGCTAATAGATAACGATTTTATCTTTACCCTTTTCGGTTATAAATAAATAAAAATGAAGATTATTGAAAATCTGTAATTTATTTAAAAAAACGTAAGACTGGAATGTGGATTTATGGATGGACTTCAATATGACATGGCGTGTTCATTGGGAACTTAAATGTACTTATTATCTATTCTGTGGTAGAACGGTCTGGAGGTGACTGGGATGTGGATGGACTGGGCGGTGATTTGTATATTGTAAGTGGTTTGTACGTGGATGGATTGGGCTGTTGCTCAAGATGATCCATCATACATGCTCGAGATACTAAATTATGAATATCGTTCATTAAAACTTCACGCGTGTTTGGATTTCTTATTTTTTGAAGTTTGATTGCTACTAGTTTTCCGAACATTTCATATTCGCATTCCATGTGTTCAAATTCGTCTTTAGTTTTGTTTTCTCTTTGAAAGTGTCTATTTTCTCTTTCTGTGTTGTTTGCAGACCAATTAAAGCTATTCGAATTTCCATCATTTTCACTGTCACTTCTTTCTCGAGCCACGCTGTCTTCTGACATCTGAAACAGGATAATTAAACCTATATTTTTTCACTTTCATAAGGAATTTGTAGGCTTGCTGTGTCTAGTCTACTGACAACAACGTCTTAGCTGCTGCTATGTATTACTCAGTGGTATTAACGATAAAGAAGTTTAGTATTATTCGGAGTTCCAATCGTACTTAATACTACTTTAAAAGTAATAGTTAAGTACTTAGAAAAAACAATTAATAACTAACACGCTACTAGAACTTACTTGTTCTAGTATTTTTCTGTCTGTGTGATTTGTTTTTTAAATCTTTATAATGATTTGAATAAATATAATATTGCCACATACACATTTATCAACATGAAATTAATTTACACACTTACCCCTGTTTTGCTCTCATAAATTGGTCCAAGAAAACTGTCCATGGCTTCAAAAGCAAACCAGTTTGTACTGTAAATTTCATTTCCTCCATCGGTAGATTTTAGAGACTTTTTATACTTGTTGAGATGTATTCGATAGTATCCCATAAGGGAGTCCTTTTTCTTTTTTAAATCTTCAACTGTTGTTGGAAACGGCAGCGTTTGTTTGATTCGTCGCCAAGCGTTACATTGAGTACCGCGATTTTTATAACCTTTATGTTGCGGATTCCATAAACATGGTTCATTTTGAAGAACCTCGAGAAATTCCAGCACTTTTTCGTTACTCCACTCCATAGCCATATAAATGTTTAATTTTTCAGCCGTAATTTTACCCGCTTAGGGCGGAAAACAAACACGTGCGGTTTCACCGCGCTCACGATGCTCACTGACAAAAACAGGCGACCGCCATTTTGAAAATGTTAACGCGCTAATTATAGCGCTAATGGGCGTTATACGATAACCCAGTAAGACCCCAGCTTTACAAAATTAATGCGTTAATTAAGTTGTTATTGTACTTAACTACAACTCTATAGTGTTTGGTTTAAAAACCCTTATAAAGCTGAATCTAGATAGGGTGTCATGCATACAACCCCGAAACGGTTTAAATATGTTAATATAATAAAAATTGAAATTTAAAAACATGTTTTCTCGAGTCAGTAAAAAAACAAAAGTGCAAAATTTATGCCAAAGCATATACACGGGTAATCTATGGGTTAGTCATACTTAAAAACGCTAGAATCTGCGAATCCTTTATAATAAGGTTTTAGTAAGGATGATGTTGGGTCTGCCTCCTTTTTGCAGTGCATCCTGCATGTTTACGGAGTTCCAAACTGATGGCTTCGAAGCCATCATTCGTAAAAAGACCGCCTCCCTAATCCGCAGTCCCAGTCCCATTCTAAAGATTCTGGCAAACCGGTACACCTCCTCGCTGTGGAAGTGCCTTCTCCAAAGAGTAATGGCCACAGGAACTTATCCTTTCCACTGATAGCCAGTTTTGGCACATAATTGTACCTACTTAAATTAATGTTGATTTGTTTATAAGGAAGATAATAACAATAATTTTAATAATAATATTTGATAAATTATTTTACAAACAATACTATTAAGACTACGTACTAACACACATGGATGTAATTATCTGAAATAAACACTTTTTAATTTTTATTTGTAAAACAAAATTAAGAAATTCTGAAGTGGAAAAATGTCAAAATAAAAAATACGTCACAACTTTTCTTTTCAAAATTATTAGTTGACCTTTCTAATACCTTTTGAGCCAATCTTCAACAACAAAATCAACTCCTCTTTCTCCAATCATTATACTAGGCGCATTCGTGTTGCCTCGAGTTACTACCGGCATGATTGAAGCGTCAATCACTCTCAACCTATCGACGCCGTACACTCTCAATCTAGGATCTACCACCGCTTTGTTGTCTGTTCTAGGACCCATCTTACACGTTCCCACAGGATGATAAGTCGTAGAAGTATATGCCTGCGCTAGACATATAGTGTACTCATCAGACCCCCATTCTAAATGCCGACAAGCTTCTAAAGGCGTCTTAATGAAGTGTGCTCCTCTAGACTTAAAAGCATAAGTATTTTCCAGAGACAGAAGGATCCTTACTCCTCTCACAATAGGTATGAAATCCCTGGAATCGCCGAAGTAGTTCGCGTAAATCAAAGGAGGTCCGTAAGGATCGGTAGCGTTTAGTAATAATTTTCCTCTAGCTTTGGGGACTATATTCATCGTGCGAGGCAAAACTGCATTATAAAATGAAGTGGGCAGCGTAGCTATAGAATCTACTACTGTGGGTTCTCTAAGAAATTCTTCCCAGTTGGCAACATTCATTTGAAATTGTACGTCCGGAGCTGGTAAATTAGGATCTGTCCTGATAAATGATATGGAATTGACAGCACCGTTGCCCGATAACGGACCGTTTTTAATTTCAGCATATTTATAGTGGTGCACTTGGTCTAGTATTTCCCTCTGGCTAACAGTAGTTGCCGTCTTATTAGGAAGCGCAATAATGTATCCATTGAAAGATGGATGATCTTGTAAATTTTCGCCAACAGCTAGATCCTGTACTACATTTATATGCAAATTATGTAAATGCTCTTTAGGGCCTATACCAGAAAGCATCAATAATTTTGGCGAGTTTATTGAACCTCCACTCACGATAACCTCTTTTGCAGCAAGAGCTGTATATAATTTGCCACTCTTCATGTACTTCACACCATAAGCGCGATTTTGGGCATCTATGAGTATTTTGATGACTTCCGAGTTAGGTTTCACTGTCAGATTTTTTCGTTTGTATCTTATGGGTTGTATGAAGGCATTGTTAGTTGATACTCTTTCTCCACCTTTGACAAAAGCCTGAGCTTGGTTCGTTCCTTCTTGTTGGGCGCCATTGTAATCGACTAAAGGCAAACCTCTTTCATTAAAAGCTTCAGTTATCATGAATGAAGGGTCATCTATGTAAGGATACCTTGACACATACTGCTCCCCATCAACGCCATGATACTTTCTATTCAGTGCCTCGTAGTTCAAGTTATATTCAGACTTTTTGAAGAATGGCAAGACCTGAAATAATAACAATTTTAAAGTTCCTTATTGTGCAAGAATTTTCTTTGTTTTTAGCAAGAAGATTCGAAATAGCTGCGTTGAACTGAGTTTCACAGAGGTGTTAGGTGTATCACTATTAGAGTTACAACTCTTCTAAGTGTAAAGTGTTGGTGATAGTGCACTGGGCCGTGCCGTGTGCCACCAAAAACTTACGTCTTTGTAACTCCACCCCGGGTTCCCCATCGCCGCCCATCCGTCGAAGTCCTTCATGTTTCCTCTGATATACGACATCGAGTTGATGGAACTCGATCCGCCCATAGTCTTGCCACTGAAAAACAATTGAAATTTAATTTTTGTTATCATTATTCGTAGTTATCGTCATTCGTTTTCATTATTTTCGACCTACCCTACAGCTACAGCTACTGCGAAAGAGCTCAGAAGTAAGGTCTTAAAATTAAGGTAGATTTCCTTAATTTTAAGACCTTACTTCTGAGCTGAACGAAGATTATCATCTGATTATAGGGATTCTCTTTCGTAAAAGGATGCTGGAGTTGAATTGTGATTTGTCACAGTCACTGTTTCAGTGTATCTATCGCAGAAGCGTTCGTCGAAAGAAAAACACGTAACTCAAACAAAATTTTCCTTTTTTTTTAAAGCTTAAACTGAACCCTGAATCAAAAAGTAGTTTTACAAAACCTACAATATTATTAAAAGACCTATGCAACGATACCCCACACTATGTGATTGATGAGAAAAAAAAAATGTTCATACCCACTTTACATGTAGGGGAGGTACACAAAAAAATTTTTCAAGACTTTACTCTAGGACTCTTTTTGCGTAATTTATATACACATGCTTAATTACAGCTTTCTAGTACTTCTAGGACCTCATAGCTAAGCCGCACATGGACGGACGGACAGACAGACATGGAGAAGCTATAAGGGTTCCTTGTTAACTTGACTACGTAACCCTAAAAACCATTATACATCACACTATCGTGAAACTAAATCATAGAACCAAGTTCGTTGTTCGAGTCTACGCAACAATGTAAGTACTATTTATTGCTCTTTAAAGAGGCAACTAATAATCTGATTAACTAATCATTTGATAGACCTATTATGAACCTAGTTAATTTTGGGAGCAATAATTATCGGTACGATCTAATTGCAAGTGAGATACGTACACAATTAAAATCAAATTGGAGATTTCTTTTAAGTAAAGGTCAGTGTAATTTCTATTTGGCTAACACAAACATCACGAAACATGCTCACTAAATAAATATCCATATCTCTAATGATTTACATATTGATGATATTTAATAGACCAAATGTTTAACGAATCTTTATGATTCGACCGATGGATTTATCTCTTCAAATAGTCAAAGAACGTAATAGACCACGTCAACACAATTACTGAGACTTCATGTACTGAAATTTTTACCGCAACTGATTTGTCTGCCATCCATTCCCAGGGATGTATTCAGTTTCGATTAGTTTATGTGTTCCAGCAGTTATTATATGTATAGGTAAGCCAGTTCCTAAGTGGTTGAGGATTCCGGGTGAAATGCTTTTTCGAATCAGGATCAGGACAATTTCGGACGTACCTTCAGATGAGATGTGGATGTGGGATGTGGTGTGGGCCAACGCATGGCCAAAATACATTGTCCCCTAACAATGTATTATGTCAGTAAAGTGTATAACATGAACAGCAGTGTAAACGGTCAAGGACCAAAATACCGGGGCCATGCGCATCGCTGTCCTGGTCTTGCAAGGCAACTTCTGCCATTAGGCTCGGTTAAGTACTTCCAATCTATGCTGGATCCGATGAGCGCGGTGGACAGCCCAGGAACCAGCGTAACGTCCGGTTGCTCCCCACCTGCTTCTAAAAGAAGGACCTGAAAGAGGGTAACGATCAACTATTTAAAGCAAGTAAAAAAGTCTGGAACAGGTGGTAGAAAATATAGACGATTCAAAAGCGCTTATAATTACTAAGTTTATTTGAATATAGAAATTTTTTTTCTTTTAATTTACAAGGCTAATTCATGAAAACTCTCTTTCACTACTCTTTACAATATGCTTGATTATTGCATAGCTTTGGCTAGGTTCTCAAACGAAATTTTAATTGATTTTTGAAATCCTGAATCATTTGTTGAAAATCCTTTAGGAAATGGAGTTAGAACAATAAAAAAGCTATCCTTTTTGTAAAAAAAAATTAAATCGAAATCGTCAATTTGGAAGTTTATGTTATGGTGATTATACAAGGTGTTACAAAAATACCCCTAATGCCGGATATGGTATACAGGGACCATCAAACTGATCAACTTTTACTATGGGACCAACTCTGAAATCGCGAAAAAAAATCAGCTGCTTCATACAAAAATTAAAATCGAAAATATCAAAATGTATGAAACAGCTGAGTTTTTTTTCGCGATTTCAGAGTTGGCCCCATAATAAAAGTTGTTCAGTTTGATGGTCCCTATATACCATATTCGGCATTACGGGTATTTTTGTAACACCTTGTAGGGTTACCAAGGCATTTTTTAATATTATTTTTGGTTATAGTGTTTCTTTGATTCTTTTTCAGCCTACACTCTACAGTAATTTTCCTGTAGTAGAATTTTAAGTAAACCATTTCATTACACTGGAAGCTCTTTTCGTCAGATCGTGAACAAGGAAAAAATGGGCGTCAGAGACGATTAATGGTTGCACCCACTGGTATTCTTAAATGGCAAAAGAATATTTTATTTTTAAGATCCAATTTACTTTAGGTTCTTACTTACTATAATTAAATTTAATATTTTTTGTAGACTAAGTTTCGATTTCTACTTTGTAAGAGACCTTAAAAATTTTACCTTCCAATCTTCTATTGCAGATAATCTATTAGCCACGACACAGCCGGCCGAGCCTGCTCCTACCACTATAAAATCATAATCTTCTGTATATCTATCAGTTCTCTCATAGTTATACAAATTTCTGATAATTTCGTCACTATAGTTATCTTTTTCTTTATAGCCAAGTTTTTCTTGGATCCTCCTGTCTTTGGAGTCGCCATAAAGTCGTACCAATAGATTTAAATACACGTAGCCGAAGTAAGAGCAGGCTGTGATCTGCGTGTGCGCAGGACATACTTGTGTCAAATCCAATGACTGCCAAAGCATATTGGGACTGAAAAAAAAATGTATTTATAACGATCAATTACGATAGACAATTTATTCGTAATTGATGCTCATTGATGCGAAAATTGATTGTTTAAATGTGCAATTGAAGCGATTGTCAATTCCTCCAATAATGCCATTGGCGTAAAAATTGACAATCGCAATTGATCGTTACCGGCGGCCTTAAGTAGACTGTTTGCTGGATTGCTTGGGCCATTAGTAACAACTTATACTAAATTCAAGTAGTAGGTCACTTTTTCGTTGATTTTAATATTTAATAATATATTTGCATGGAGCTACAAACACTTAAAAAAAACATTACGTGGGCTTAATCATTATCCATGTTTGAGCGAGCTTGACCAGAAGGTAAATTCAATGACAGACGCTAAATTTACAATATCATTATGGACTATCTATTTTAAAAACACAGTTAAAGAAATTTTTAACTCTTTGAATATAATATTGACGATTTTAATTATTTCACAAATCATTGTCTTAAGAATGCTTAGATTTTAGTAAGATCTACTATTTATAAATTTTTGATATTTTTTTTCAGTTTCTCATTCTCAAAGAAAATATATAAACTTACTTTTCGTAACAGCCGCTCCCCTCGAGGTTGTGTTTTACAAAGCCACTGCAGTATCGATACTTTGTTATACTGAGTAATCGGTAATTTAAATAAAATTGGTTAGTTCCTTTCTTACCACGAAGCACGCACAGAAACCCGGAATATAGGAGGTAATTATCATAAGTATGTAAGCGATTATTAAAAATTACCTAAATATGTGAATTATTCCGAGTAAAAGGAACAAGCAAGCACCATCTTTTGTTTATGTTCCAATACAGGGTGTCCCAAAACTTTGCCACACGAAGGGAAAGTACCTTAAAATATATTGAAGGTAGGAAATCTTAGTGTAAGAAGACTTAATTTTGATTTCAAAAAGATTGGACTTGCATTCAAAGATTTTTGAAAAATCACCTGCCTTAATCAGGAATCGAACCCACCAAATATGAAAAAATACTTAACTAACTATCTTTTATTTTTACTACACAGATCGAAACGATTACTTATTACCATTAGAATAATATTTTCTTGAATAACACACCATCTTAAACAGTAGGAAGACCATGTAATGTTTTTTTAATTATTACGTATTGTATGGTATAGTATGCGATTTATTCATTTTTAATGAAATTTAATTGAATTGAATGCCGATACAATTATTTTTTAAACTAGTGACTTTGTGAGCTGTAGACCTCACGTTTGTGACATATTGATAATTATTCGGAATGGCTGAAATATGATTATTATTAAATCGAAATCGAATTTTGAAAAAACGAATCGTCAAAAAACTACATAATTTTCGAAACGTCCTCACCAAGCGTGCTGCCTACAGATAATACTTTTTAGCTCGGTCAAAGGTTCCCCAAGGATTTTCTCGAATGTCCACGCGGACGAAGTCGCGGGCGGAAGCTAGTACAAAATGACAATTTCACATAAGTAGTTTCCTTTAAAATAATTACAAAAATATGTGACTAAATTATAACTATTGGCTCAGTGAGCTGTAGACCTGACTTTAAGATATCTCCGCAATTTTCATGATTTAATTTCTGTGACGGGTCTGACTGAGTGTTACTATATATATAAGTAGGTTTATATTAAAAGGGCAGTTGGTTCTCTAATGAATTCTTCCCAGTTAAGGACATCCGCTTGAAATTTCACGTCCGGAGCTGGTAAATGAGGATCCGTTCTGATAAACGATATCTTAAAGTGAGGTCTACACCTCACTTTAAGATATTTCCGCCATTTTCATGATTTAATTTCTGTGACGGGTCTGACTGAGTGTTACTATATGTATAAGTAGGTTTATATTATAAGGGCCCATATTACAAGCTTGTTGTACAAGCATTTATTTTTTTATTTTGAAAATTTCGAAATACGTATTGATCCACTAAAATCCTGCTCACGAAATTTTACGAGAAGCGGTTGAGAAATGCGACCTGTAGAGGAGAATAGACGGACAGACATACGAAAACATTTCGCTTTCGAGACGCTTCGCTCGTGCTTAGCGCTCGCTCGGTCAAAAATGTGTGTATTTATATATTAAACATACGCCATTCTGGAAATCACAACCTTGCGGAGTACTTTGATTTCGGAATTTCGAAATTATAGACTAAATCGTAGTGAGCGCGGCGAAAATTTTTCTAAGTCTATGTTAGCAGTCCTTTTTAATATTATTAGTTGACATTTCAATCAATACTTTTTTAGCCAATCTTCAATAACAAAATCAACTCCTCTTTCTCCAATCATTATAGTAGGCGCATTCGTGTTGCCTCGACTTATAACCGGCATGATTGAAGCGTCAATTACTCTCAACCTATCGACGCCGTATACCTTCAACCTGGGATCTACCACCGCTTTCTCGTCTGTTCTAGGTCCCATCTTACACGTTCCCACAGGATGATAAGTCGAGGATGTGTATGCCTGTGCTAGACATATCGTGTAATCGTCAGTCCCCCATTCTAAATTCCGACAAGCTTCCAAGGGCGTCTTAATGAAGTATGCTCCTCTAGATTGAAAAGCATAAGTGTTTTCCAGAGACAAAAGAAACCTTACTCCTCTCACAATAGGTATGAAATCCCTGGAATCGTCGAAGTAATTCGCGTAAATCAAAGGAGGTCCGTTAGGATCGGTAGCGTTGAGTAACAATTTTCCTCTGCTTTTAGGGACTAAATTCTCCGGGCGAGGCACAATTGCATTATAAAATGCAGTGGGGAGAGTAGCTATAGTATCTGCAACAGTTGGTTCTCTAATGAATTCTTCCCAGTTAAGAACATCCGCTTGAAATTTCACGTCCGGAGCTGGTAAATGAGGATCCGTTCTGATAAACGATATCGTGTTGACAGCACCGTTGCCCGATAGTGGATCATTTTTAATTCCAGCATATTTGTGGTAGCGTACTTGATCTAGTATTTCCCTCTGGCTTACAGTAGTTGCCGTCTTATTAGGAAGCGCAATGATGTATCCATTGAAAGATGGATGATCATGTAAATTTTCGCCAACAGCTAGATCTTGTACTACATCTATATGCAAGTCACGCAAATGCTCTTTAGGGCCTATACCAGAAAGCATCAATAGTTTTGGCGAGTTTACTGAACCTGCACTCACTATTACCTCTTTCGTAGCAACAATTGTATATAATTTTCCATTCCTTATGTACTTCACACCATAAGCGCGATTTTGGGCATCTATGAGTATTTTGATGACTTCCGAGTTAGGTTTCACTGTCAGATTTTTTCGTTTGTATCTTATGGGTTGTATGAAGGCATTGTTAGTTGATACTCTTTCTCCACCTTTGACAAAAGCCTGTGCTTGGTTCGTTCCTTCTTGTTGGGCGCCATTGTAATCGACAAATGGCAAACCTCCTTCATTAAAAGCTTCAGTAAGCATGATTGCAGGGTCATCTATGTAAGGAAACCTTGATACATACTGCTCCCCATCAACGCCATGGTACTTTCTATTCAGTGCCTCGTAGTTCAAGTTATATTCAGACTTTTTGAAGAATGGCAAGACCTAAAATATCAATTAAAATTTTAATGTACAACCATTTCTTTAATTTATTTCGAGCGGGCTAGTAATCGCAGTGTTGGACCGTTTCATCGGAAAAGTAAGTCGTTCATGTTACGTTGCGACACCCCTAAGTATAGGGTTGGTGCAACTAGTCCACACTGAATAAACAACACAATAAACATATTTTCTTTATCTTTCTACTATGCCGTGCCGAACGCTACCAAAAACTTACATCCTTGTAACTCCACCCTGGGTTTCCCATCGCCGCCCATCCGTCAAAGTCCGCCCTGTTACCTCTTATATAAGACATTGAGTTAATGGAACTCGACCCACCCATGGTCTTACCCCTGGAAAATAATTTAACTTTTAGAAAATTAAATCCCTGATTAAGTTGTGTCAGTTAGTTATCAGTAGAGAGGTCGATATTAAGTGTAATTCCAATGATTCAGCTGTATCTATATATGTCCCAGACTTGATTCCCAGGAAGAATATTAGTACATCCGCTATTTTTAATATACTTAAGTCCGCCTAAATAGCTACTATCTACTATCATCTAACTTAACCGATAACAGAAGCAAAGGTTTTTCCTAATTTCAACAATTATGAGATAAGACAGTCAGTTCCTTATTAGGTTAAATATTCGCGTGAAATGCGCGCCCGTAAACTCAACAGTCAACACCTGGTAACAATAATGTATCGGTCAAGGTAGAAAATACCGGGGCCAACCGCATCGTTGTCCTGGTCGTGCGAGGCAGCTTTTGCCATTGGGTTCGCTTGAGTATTTCCAGTCTATGCTGGATCCAATGAGCGCCATGGACAGACCAGGAACCAGTGTCACATCCGGCTGCTCCCCACCTGCCTCTAAGAGAAGGACCTGAAACCGATACCCATTTTATACCTCTAGAATTATTGGAATATGACACTTGAAACCTAATTTATTTAAAAGTATTTTCTCCTCAATATATGATCGACCTCGATTGTTTTGACCACAAAATACGAAAAATTGACTTACTGGGTGATTAGTGGCATAAAAACCTAGGGCCAATCGGCCATGCCGATCTAGCAGTCCAGAGAATGTCTGACTTTATAGTATAGAACTTCATAGTATAGTAATGAGCTAAATGCAACCTAACACTGTCTGCCTATTTGTTACATTTCATGCCTTAACGAAATTTGATGTAAATAAGGTATTCATTACCCATAGAGCACTGTTCTGAAATATTTTGCAGTCACGGTCACGGACCACTTTCAGAATTTAAATACCCACGGACTCCTGTCAAAGAAAATTTAAGGAAAAGGAAAATCACTTTTATTGGTAGTTTCATTACGGGAAGGGTTAACTGCAGACCCCTGATACACATGTTACGGACTCGTAAGGGGTCCATGGACCCCACTTTAAGAACCCCTGCCATAGAGCGAGATAGATTAGCTAACGAACGATAGAAGTCTATAAAAATACGGAACCACTGAGATAACTTTGGTTTTCATAAGTGATACAAAATGCTGTACCGTTATACCTGATTTTCTAGATCATAAATATTTTTTTGATCAATTAATACTATTTTTGGATTTTAAATTCTTACCTTCCAATCTTCTATTGCAGATAATCTATTAGCCACGACACAGCCGGCCGAGCCTGCTCCGACCACTATGAAATCATAATCTTTTCTATACTTATCAGATCGTTGATGCTTATACAAATTTCTGACAATTCCATCACTATAGTCATCTGCTTCTTTAATGCCAAGCTTTTCTTGTATCCTCCTGTCTTTGGAATCGCCATAAAGTTGTACCAATAGGTTTAAATAGATGTAGCCGAAGTATGAACAGGCTGCGATCTGAGTATTCTTAGGACACACTTGTGTCAAATTTAATGGCTGCCAAACCATGTTGGGATTGGGCCTGAAATAAAATGGTTAACTGTTTGTAGGTAGAACACAAACAGGGAATACAGTTAAAATGATTGTTTTATAGTTTATTAGAACTGTACTGGGAGCTAGAAATAAATATAGGCACATTAAAAACCCCAGAGGCATATTTGAGCGAGTTTGCCCAGAAGAAGCCAAATTCACATAGCAAATTATTAGGAAATTATTTCCCATATTTCAGATTATCTTAAAGTATTCAGCCAAGATAATTTTTTATCCTTTGAAGAAGTCATAATTTTGTCGCTTATAAACGTTCACTGCTGAGTTTGCGTTAAAGAATACTCAGATTTTAGTAAAATATTAATGTAATTACTCACTTTTTCGTTAATGTTTTTCTCAGTTTCTTCCTCCTAACTTACTTTACTCCTAGCGAGTTTTACAATGCCACAGTCTGTAGTAAGCAACTTTGTATATTATCATCTGTACTTTGTTTGAGCAATCATTACATTGAATAAAATGGGTTACCTAGTTTAATTTTAACACAAAGCACGTAATAAAAACAGATAAAGGTAAGTAAGTATGTAATACAACCAGCGAACTAAAATCTATGGAAGTGTATTGCAATCAAATATTGCTTAAGGCTCCTACATACCTTAAGTGGCGCCCTCATTTTAATTAAATTTATTGCTCGCTAACCACATAATATATCGAAAATTCACATGTACAGATTGAAGCTAAGGTTCTATTGTTTATTTACAAACAATAACCTCAGTAAAATTTTGTTCGTTTTTGTAGTAGTTCAGTGCTAAAAGTGGCCACTTTTAAAAAATGACACAGCATTTTCGGGCCAGGCCAGCCACGCCGCGCCCGGTGACAGTCGTTAGTGTTCTTTACAATGATTGCAGTTTGTATTGTAAAGAAAGAGAGAAAGAGAGAGTTTATTAGAAATTACGTCCCGTGTAGTCACATGGTGTAGAAAACGCAAAGAAGGCAGTAAAAAGATGCAGAAATAAGTATCATATTTTTTCCAACGAGTATATGAGTATACAAACTATGGTCGCAATTATGCAACCAGTGTTCAGTCGCTTGGTGCTGCATAACTAAATGTCAGCTTTTTTTAGCTTCGCCCCCTGGGCTATAATTTAACGTGGTGCCATTTTTCGAGCGGAATGCTTGTTCCATAGATTTTAGTTCGCTCAATACAACATAAATACCTACACTCATTTTTACTAATAACTTGTCTATCTATTTTATTTCGGTTTTATTTCGTGTGACAGAAAGTATCGAAGTTGCTTATGCATTTCAAAAATCCTAACTCTCAAACGTTTATTTATATTTACGTAATCGGAAATTGAAATAAGTTAGTTAGTTCCTTTTTTCAATTATTTTATTATACTTTAAGTATAGAATAATTTATAAATAGCAGTTAAATTATTACGAGCAAATAAGTTGAGCAACATTCAAGAAGTAATTACCGCATTAAACCCATTGAGGGTCTCCGTTTCAATCATCTATATTCAGTTAAAGATTGGCCTACTATTACTAGATATAGGTATTTCCCTTTATTTAACAGAAATATCTTAGCAACACGTCCTCAGTAATACTACTATCTACTACTTAGTAATCTGTGCCTAGGCCTAGACCGTTCTTTTACTGAGAATAAGTGATTGAGAACGGCTGTATGTAAACCTGGTATTTTTGTGACGAGTAGATAAGTATATTATCTCAATCAGAATCATGCGATACTTAGTTAACGCCATTTCTTATTTATTTATATGTATAGGATGTACAAATAATATAGGTTCATATTATTATGTATCTATAGATATTTAAGGAAGATGTCAAATGGCTTTCATTGAACTCTTAATCAATAGTGACATCTATGTACAAAAAAATCTTTTGGAACTTGCTCACATAATTTCACGAGGATCGGTTGAGCAAAGCGACCTGTAAAACCAAATTAAAACTGAATAATCGAATATGAATGAAAATATCACTAGTTTAATTTATACGTTCGTTTCTAATTTAGACAAAAAAGCTTCTCTTATCGTTTTTTTATTTGGTTATGCAGCGGCGCGTCGGCATGGTGGCATGCCATTCTAATTGCGCAGTGCGCTAGTACGCATGTGCCCCGAAAGATGTCACTGTGCTGTTTACATGATTTTCTAGACGGCGGTGTTCAGATTTTTTCCAATTTCATGACCTTCTTTAGATCCCAATTGTTCGACATCGCTTCTCGGCCTTTTGGCTAAGATCAAAGTGTAGTATCTGTTCTTTTCAGCTTAATATCTGAAAGTTCCCTCACTGAGGGACCAGTATATTAAACTGATTTTTGTAACTCGACGGGATGTTCGGGGCTCGCTCCACTCCCGTCACGGGTCGGCCCGGCATTGCAGTGCCGCCGGGATCGGCCCACATAATCTATTAAAATATTTGACTACGATATTCTAAGCTGTTACTTCCTTTTTTCCTTTGTGATGAAATCTTTGAAGTCTTGAAGATATTTCAGCTGGTTTTAAATGTACAATAAAAATATCTGTAGATCTACGAATTTTTGTAAAGGTAATCTACGGACGACCGTCGCCCTACGGATTTTTAAAAATTGGATCTTGCAACACTGAATTCTATTTAAGTTATTATTTTCAGTTCAGTAACATGATTGATGAAACCGACAAACCATAAACGTAAAAATCCGGTCAGCCGTTTGATAGATACCTACGAGATAATAAGGAATATTACATACATACTTACATACAAGATTCGCGCGAAAAACATAACCCTTTCCTTGCAGTCAGGTAAAAAAGGGGCTAGATTCAGCACTTTCAGCAGAAGATAAACACTATCTTATTATTTTGGAAGTGTAATTGCAAACAAATATCGCTTAAAAAAATGACAACTCGCACCCGGTGACAGACGTTAGCATTCTTTACAATTTTGCAGTTAATATTTTAAAGAAAAGAGAGGAAGATAGCGTTTATTAGAAATGACGTCCAGTGTAGTTATAATGTATGTTAAAGACGCAAAGGAGGCAGTAAACTTTTTTTAATATCAATATGATCAATAAGATGCAGAAATAACATATCATATTTTTCGTTAAATATACTAGAAAAGTATATCTATGACTATACAAATTAAATTATGGTCGCCATTATGAAACCAGTGTTCAGTCGCTTTGTGCTGCATAATTAAATGCCAGCATTTTTAGCTCCACCCCCAGCTGACAATTTCGTTTGGTGCCATTTTTTAAGCGGAATGCTTGTTTGTCGCCTCGTCACCGCCTTGTGTGCGCTTTGATCACCGTATGTATATGCGACACGCTTACGAGTCACCATTTCGTTGAAAGTGTTCCATAAATTTGCCATTGCAATTGCCAACGTCCATACCACGTTGAATACACCGGTTCTCGTCCGATCACCGAAGTTAAGCAACGTCGGGCGCGGTCAGTACTTGGATGGGTGACCGCCTGGGAACACCACGTGATGTTGGCTTTTTGTTTTATTTTAATTTTTAATTATTCGGTAGGCAATTTTGACGGATGTTCATACGGTCCTATAATATATAATTTATTTGAATATTCTGCAACGGTCGGATTTTGACAGTTGAGTGTCGATAAATATATAAATAACACATTTGCTAATCATCACTGTAAGTATAAGATTATTTCAATTTTTGCCATGTTTTCGCTAACCAACGATTTTTAAAGCCGAGTTTCTACGGCTATTTTTTTGTCAAATGAGTGTATGTATTGCGCTCCGGTAACAATAATTTGAGATTGTCAATTTTTACTTAATTGACGCTAAAAATCTATATGTGCAATTGAAGCGATTGTCAATTGCTTTAATGCTGGGGCCACACTGGCTTAACGGCATTAACTATGGCGCTAATTTTCCTTATGCCTATACACAATATAATGTTCGTCAATTTGAAAATTCGACGGCGTTGGCCGTTGGTGTGGCCCTAGCATAACAGTGACATTGACGGAAAAATTGACAATCGCAATTATTGCAATTTGGTCCATGCCGGCCGGAGTGCTTTATGAACCTTCGCTCGGTAGGAATGCAGCTTTATGAAAAAATAATGATTGCGTAATTTGAATGACATTTTCGCCCTCCCCACCACCGCCTCCGTGGCGCAATTGGCTAGCGCGTTCGGCTGTTAACCGAAAGGTTGGTGGTTCGAGCCCACCCGGGGGCGATGTTTTTTTTCTATTGGAAGCCATGCAAGTATTTTTTTATACTATCTGCTCGTCAATGGCATATTATGTGTCATGCAAACCTTTCCTAAAGTAAGACATTACAGCCCCACGGTCTAGCTGGGTCGTAATGTTGTACTGAATATCATAATATCATTTTTTTCCATGGGAAATAATGTGATTTGAATTAGGAATGCAACCCATGTTAGTCGTGCTTGATCGAGGTTGGTTTAAAAAATGTTTAGTAATGAGAAAATTTATTCTGTTGTTATCATTTTCTTCGCAATGCCTACAAATTAAAAAAAAAGAAAAATATGAGAACTTTTTACGACATTCATTTTCACCCGCGCACCAAGAAGGATTTATTCGAATGTCGAACTGACCACTACGACAAAAAGAAATTAAATGAATACTTAGTTCTTTCTTTATAACAGTCATTGGTTTCAATTGCCTCGCAGAAAGTTTAAAAAGTAGAGTATGCATCGCGGGCTTAAAGGTCTTGGGCGATCTTGAGTCCCTCGTACTCGGGGTTCAATATAGAGCCCGGGACATAATACACTACTTTAAGCCCTTGTTGCATAATCTACTATAATTATTTATGCCAATATGTATCTACTGTCCTAAACACACCGTTTACCTGTTTTTACTTGATCTTCACAAACTTAAACATTCCACCGGTGTATTGACGCAGAATACAAATTATCCAGGAATCCACCTGTGGATCAAAGAGGAAAAATTTGTATCCTTCGATCCACCGGTGGGCCTGGCGGTGGATCCAAGTGAACGGAGGGAAATATGTGAATAAAGACATAATATACAACTGTCAACTATTACCTGCCCTATGTGTATGTGCAACACACTTGCGAGTCATCATTACTTTGGAAGTGTTTCATAAATTTGCTATTAAAAGTGCCAACGTCCATACCACGTTGAATACACCGGTTCTCGTCCGATCACCGAAGTTAAGCAACGTCGGGCGCGGTCAGTACTTGGATGGGTGACCGCCTGGGAACACCACGTGATGTTGGCTTTTTGATTATTCAGATTTTATAATGAACATTTTAATCTTATCATTATATTTATTATTATCACTCGCGATTTAGAAATATTTAACTTTATGACTTAATATCATCATTATTATTTATTTTATTGACGCGGGATTTGTAATTACATTAATTACTTTTTGTTTTTGGAATGAAGTTTTGGATCAAAATATTTTGATAAACAATTTTTTTTTAAGTTTTCATAGTTACATATGCATAATTAAGTAACTTAAAGTTGCTAATGCTATTTAATTGTTACCACGAGGTTGACACTACTTTTGAAAAGCAGTATATTGTGCTGTTTGTTAGGTTAGGTTAGGTATATTTGTTGATTTTTATGTCGTTTCGCTTCGATCAAATACTTCATGGTATTATTATATTAGTAATTTTGACATCTATTCATGTGGGGATATAGCTCAGTGGTAGAGCATTCGACTGCAGATCGAGAGGTCCCCGGTTCAAACCCGGGTGTCCCCTAGAGCGTTTTTTTCGTGGATTATTTGTTTTTTGTTCTTTTTCAGAAAAATTCTTCATGATCATAGTAACGATAAGAACCCATTACTTACTGTTCATTTTTATTATTTCGTTAGATCTTTCTTGTAAATCACTGCATTATTGTATAACAAAGTCCTCCGCCGCGTCTCTCTGTCTATCTGTCTGTCTGTTCGCGATAAACTCAAAAACTACTGCACAAATTTTAATGCGGTTTTCACACCAATAAATAGTGATTCATGAGCAAGGTTTAGGTATATAATTTGTCAAGGTTTTGTGTAAATTGGTTGAAATATAACGAACTGTTGGAAGTGTCGTAAAAAGTTAAGGCTTTTATAGTATACCTCAAGTGGCGCCCTCATTTTAATTAAATTTATTGCTCGCTAAGTTACATAATGTATCGAAAATTCACATGTACAGATTGAAGCTAAGGTTCTATAGTTTATTTACAAACAATAACCTCAGTAAAATTTTGTTCGTTGTAGTAGTACTTCGCAAAAGTGATAAAAGTGGCCACTTTTAGCATAGTGAATTTTCGATACATTATGTACTTAGCAAGCAATAAATTTAATTAAAATGAGGGCGCCATTTGAGGTATATAGGGGCCTTAAGCCGCCGGGAGCTTACATCGAAAACGCTGCCATCCCTTTGAGATTTTAATGTAAAAAAAATTTTAAAAAAGATTATAATATTTGCAATAAAATTATAAGAGCAAAAAGCCAACATCACGTGGTGTTCCCAGGCGGTCACCCATCCAAGTACTGACCACGCCCGACGTTGCTTAACTTCGGTGATCGGACGAGAACCGGTGTATTCAACGTGGTATGGACGTTGGCAATTGGCATGGCATATTTATGAAAGACATTAAAACTAACACCTAATAAAAACAATATGGGGTCACATCACATCACAATCACAACAAAAAATATTTGAATGATGCGACCATATCAATCATAATTATCATGAGTGATATCATGGCCCATAAGCAAAGAATACATAACAGCTAAGCTATCTATGAACATTATAATATTAAGCGCCATCAAGTACAATATTTTGTTTATTAAATAAAGTTTAGTTTTGTTATCTTAGGTGTGTCTTCACTTCACCGAGTCGCTTCAACTTGCATCAAACGCATTCAATATTGATTGGATTGCCTTCAAATCGTGCGCTTTCACATTCAATTCAACTTTCACAAACGAATTTGACTTTTTTTTAGAAAATCGAGAAAATAGGGCATGTGCTATTGCGTGCTTTGAGGCATGCCTCTGTTGAAAGCGCAAGAGGAAAGCGAAAGCGCACGGTCAGCGTTCGGGGCGCTTTAGCATGCCTTGAGGCATGCGTCAGATGAAAGTGAAAGGAAATATGAAGACACACCTTTTTGATCCCTTTTTAACCCCCGACGCAGCGCAAAGAGGGGTGTTATAAGTTTGATAAATAGAATAAAATGCATTTAATAGTTTGATGATACAAAATACGGTTTACGGCCTGCTTTTGGTTCATTGCCTGCTAAAAGAATGTATTAGGTGTGTCTTCATACAATTTCATCTGACGCGACGCATGCTGCAAGGCATCCTAAGCACCCGCTGACCGTGCGCTTTCGCTTAAATGTGACAATATAAACAACATAAAAATAACTACCATACAAGCATTATGTCTTTTGATTATTGATGGTGTAGGGATTATTCAAAAAATTCAGACAAACTAGACGTAGCAGTCGTGGCCGAGTGGTTAAGGCGTCTGACTCGAAATCAGATTCCCTCTGGGAGCGTAGGTTCGAATCCTACCGGCTGCGAAGTTTTTTGATCAGCTTATTGGATCTTTTGTTGATCAGTTTATTAGTTTTTATTTTGATTTAATCAAAATGTTAGCATGCAGCCAAATACATCCATCCACAGTATTATTACTACTGTCCTGTCACACACAGTATACATATTATTATATATAAACCACTGTAATAAACAGATCAGTCACGTCGACGTACGTCAAGTATTTTCAATACAAACTCTATTAAACTTACACCTATTTTTAAATATAAGTTTATGCCCAAACTGGCCCAAACTTTAGCATAAACAACAAGATTCACTTACATTATGCTTTTTTCTTTGGTTATGGTTCAAAGTGTAGCCAACAGATGGCACCGTCGTTGAATAGGCGTTCACCGAGTGCTTTTACGAGTACACAGTATTATCACCTATATGAAGTAACGCAATATAGATGACGCTAATGGTATTGTTTACATTTTTCCTACCTCGCGGTGTTAAGATTTTTACCGCTGTATAGACTACCTCTTGGCAAGAATATGAAATCATACTTACCTGGCGTAGGGGACACCGTGATCAAGAAGGCGGTTCCCCCAGGGCGAGGCTCCTCCATTGCACTGCGGTGGGGTTGACCCCTGCGATTATCCCTAATGTGGATAACTCGGACGCGTAATTTTTGGTAGTGGGGACTGCGTACGCGCTGTCCCCCCCTTAATACAGAAAATGTGAAAGTGATTCCAGAGGCCCTACCGGCTAACTTTTCGAACCTCGGGTCTGCCGAGCTTCAACTTAAAACAGATAAATCGAGGTAAGGAGCTTCGTATTGTACTATTCGCCGAAGTTATTTAGAAGATATCGATGTTCGTGTGACATTATGAATTGGGTTTCGCCATTTTGGCCCGATTGGGGCTCGATTTATCTGTTTTAATTTGAAGCCCGGCAGACTTTCCGAAGTTCGATGCGTTAGCCGGTACGGCCCCAGACTTGATATCCCATTGATTAAGATTCTGCAATCTCAATCTCTAAATAACCAAGAAACGCGTTGTATTGTAATTCGAAATGTTTTAACATGGAAAATGTTATCAGATCGATTTCGAGGGGGAGTGTAATTCGGCTATTTTATGGAAATTTATAAAGATAAACTAAAGGCAGTAGAATCAAAAGATGCAAGAGCTTGCGAAGGCATCGTATGGTACCAAATTTTCAAAAATCGGTCCGTAACTTATTTTGTGACAAATGAATCACGAATAAATACAGAAAAGTAGATACTCTCTCCGATTTCAATGGGCGAGCAGATAGCTGACCTAGATACTATTAGTGCCTACTTTTTTTGTATATTATTTAGTATTAGTATTATTATTTAGTATATAAAAATAAGGAATAATGAATGCTAAAATCTCAAAATTTAAAAAATATACATCTTGTTTTAGAGACGCATATGAAAATGATCAGCATTGGCGAATAATCGGCAATAAATTGGGTAACCAACCGATAATTCTAGTATTTACTAGAACGGTTACGGTTATTCATTTAAATAGGAAGTGTCTATAGCAAAAATGAACACCGTAATTTAAGGTAAAGCGATGCAAAACCTTAGTTTCACATTGAAATAAAATATAGAAATTTAAACGTAAATCAAATGTAATTTCTTCAAAAATCCAATTGACAAGGTAAAACCAAGTAAAAAATATTTTTCTTCTTAAAAACAAAACCATAACTTATACCTAAATACCTAGAGTCCCGAACAGGCAGTACCCCCTTTTTATCTGTTTAAGAACAATAAGAACAGATTTACATGGTCTTGGGTTGGGTTGTATTAACTGACATAATAATTCGACATAACTTTCAACTCCCGTATGGTCTAGTGGCTAGGATACCTGGCTTTCACCCAGGAGGCTCGGGTTCGATTCCCGGTACGGGAAATCTCTTTTGGATATTATTTTTGTAGATGAGATGTTATTGCAAAATTAAAAACAAAGCAGTATTTATTTAAGACAAAACTGCATCAACTGCAAAAAATGACAATCGTACAAATAAATACGAATCGAAGCCGAGAAAGTATCTCGAATTGATAGACTATTACTAGCAATGACGTAATAAAAGGAACCTTTATTTTGATTTTATAATAATAAACAAAAAACAAAAAACTGACGCCATAACAACAATTTAAAAGTTGTTGTGTTCAGCCAGTTAGAGCCGTTAGAGGTAAAATACCCAGTTCTTCAGTGGTGAATTCCGGTAGCTCTACCATGAGTTGAGTGAGAGAAAACGATAGTTTACGGTAGCGAAAACAGATTGCAACAACTCATGGTAGGGCCACCGGCCACGGTGCCACGGTAAAGATGTAGTGCGCTTACACTTTCGGCCTTAACGTCACTTAACACTTGTAACTATTATGTTTTTTGTAATTTAACCACAAAATAATTAATAGTACAATAATAGGCCATGCACTATCCCGTTGTGGATAAAAAAAGATTAAATAATTGGTTATATATTTTTATAATAATAACAAAAGATATTGTCAGAAGTGGGATTCGAACCCACGCCCTCAGAGAGGACCAGAACAGCTCATACCCACGTTCAGTGAGCAAGGTAACCTTGAGTCTGGCGCCTTAGACCGCTCGGCCATCCTGACAGATACATGAATGATCGAAATAGAGTAACACATACAAAACATATCTCAAGAATCACTATTTTTAGCTAAACTGATTGTACGCATCAAAGATTATTGGTTTATTAAGAGTAACTTTATGGCTACCATAGAGTACATCGTAACATAAGACAAATAGCTACTCACACTAGTAGTAACTATGATAGGACTTGAAATAATAAACCATTATCATTATTAGCTTGTAACGCCATCTAGTGACCAATAGCTTTTTGGCGTAACCTGCTTGCTTGACAATGCTTTTTGTTACATACGAACGGTGCCAACAGATGACTCTGCGTAAACACTGACGTAATTTTTAGCTTTAGATAAAATTTAATTGAATGTCAACTACTTATAGTCATCGTAAGTAGGTATTCATAATAAGATTCGTACATTGATTCGTAAAAAAAAATTAAAACAGTTTTGCTTTCCTATTATTATTAAAAATATTTAAACTGGTTTTGCTATTTATCGACAAGGTGCTCTAACAGTATGTTTGCTTTATGCCACTGCTCTTTTGTTTGATACGATGCCTACAGATGGCCCTGCTTGACACTGACTATTTTATATTTATTCTCTTTTTACCGACTTCAAAAGGAGGGAGGTACTTAATTCGACCCGTATTATTTGTTATTAAATATATTGTAATGACTACTTCTCTTTCATCATAGGTATTCCATACAAAAAGAAATAAAATGAAAATAGAATACAGTTCTACAACACTGCCTTCTCAAGTTTAGTCAGTAAAAAGCAGGCAGCTAGCAGAATACCTACGGCTTCCAATCGCCACTAGATGGCGGTACCAAACAAAATAAACCCAAAAGTCAAGTAGTTTGTATTGTAATAAAAGTATTGTTTTGTTAATGAACTTAGCCGGAAACTTTAGCCGTTTTTACCTAGTAATATATTATTATATGGGTTAATAAGCTTTCGTACTCACCACGTCTGGAGAGTTCATCAGCGATGATTACAAAACACAACACTGCACAAGTACCACAACTTTAAATACATCACAATCACAACACAAACTTCAAAGCATATTCTTCAAGTTTCCAATAGTAGGTACCTACTATCTACCTACCACAAATTTATTTACCACAGTTTACCGTGCCACAGTGCCCAGCACACGAAGTTCTAACTTTCTTCTCCTGCATGGACTTCAACGAAAATATGCAGCACAGTAGGTACATTTTTAGCCTAGCAACAGTAATGAGAATGTAATAAACTTGCTATGGTTAAGTACTTAAGTAGTACAATAAAATCTCTTATATTGAAAACCACCTTTAAATTATTGTACAGTTTTTTAAGTCGAGAAGTCACAATTTCATCAGCTCAAAAGCGAGAAAAAAAACGGACGTATGTAGAGAGAGATAAACATAAAATGTTGCCATAATATTAGATTGTTTTCCCATACGATTAAGGCACCTGGCAATTTTTTTTTATTTTGTACCTTGAAGTATTTCAATTCATAATTCAATAGCCGCGGACTTAAGAACGCGGATTAAATTAGCCAATATAGCGTCCAAGTTAGGAATCCAATTTAGGGCTGCCACTGTTCCTCTTTTTTTAATAAATATTACTGGCTGTTACAGCTTGGCCAGAAAGAGAACAAATTAAAATGGAACTAAAACTTTTCAGTACAAAATATAGGTAGTCAGTGTTGCCAAGTTATTCGTGGTTTTGACGTGTTTGCATAGAAAGTTTGCACTGGTCAAGCCTTAATGCTCTAAGGGTCAAGCTGTACTTACTACTGTAACACCGGCCACTCTGGCAACACCAGCTGAACCGCGGAGTCAATCCAGCGACCGCGATTCTCTTGTTTCTCCTTCGCTCTCCGCCCCACGCCATAAACGCCGACCTTAGAGCATTAAGAATGCTCTAAGACGCCGACCAATCCGGGTACTAGCGCGCTACCGAGGGTGACGTACAAAAGCGGGCGGTAGTTAAATAGGCCAATCAGGCTCATTTATTTTAAAATTATGTTGGTCAGTCCCAGTTTTCCCCCTCATAATTAGTAGGAAATCCAAAGTATTTCTTCACCAAAGGAGCTCATCTCGGATCCTCGCCTCTGTGTCGTAGGAGTAGGTACGCCACCCAAACTGAGCGAGCAGGCGAAATTACCTAATATTAATGCAGACATTGTAGTGTCCCCCACCCTTTTAAGTTTTACACATAACCATTACATCCGGTCCGGCTTATATTTGAAATAGATTAGAGTAGAGTTCCTGCTCCGTTTTCCCGCAGACCCAATTTAAATCGGTCCTAATTAACGGATCCTTCAGACAAGCTTTCTATGTCTGACCTGAACCTCCTCCTAGAGGCGACGGAGGACGATTCTGCCCCCACCAACCCCGACCCTTCAGGTGATGACCTGCTATCAGCCAAAGCGGGCAGGGGATGCCCTGCCCGCTTTGGCTGATCGTTCCCCCTCAGGGAGTTAGCTTTATAATTGAGCTAATTCCTTTGTTAACAGTACGGCCTCTCTGGGTATTCACTCGTTATCTCGATGCACCGCATCACCTAGGCAAAACTCTCCTGTGAGGGAGGCGGTCACTTTGATCGGTCGAAGGTTCGTTGCATGTCCGGGCATGTAACCATAAATAGAGCCTTTTCACTCACTCACTCACTTTAATAGAGCATTTTGCTCCAGAATAAAAAAAATACTTACCAAAATGTTGCCAGGTTCGGTTTAGAAAGAAACCATCTTATTTGTTTTATTACCTTTTTCTAGGGTGTAATGTCAAGACAAAGATTTTTACCTATAGTGCCAAACATATAGAAATCTACTCTTTGATGCCAAATCAAGATAATTACATTATTTTTCATAGGCGCCTAATTCAGTCAAAAAGGGGCTCAAAATTAGCAATTTAAGTACTTACCTGCTGACTAAATACCTAATTTATGTAGTGGCCATCGTTCTGTAAGCGCCAGTCTCTGATTTGTGTGAAAATTATTAATTTATGGTAAATTATTTGATATTTATAAATTACCTATTAGATAGTTATCTTAATTTATGTCGTAGGTATTATTAAAACAAAGGATAGGCAAGTACATTTTTAAAACATCATTTATTGGATAGCTTCAATTTCTTAGTTTCTCAACTCAAATTCTTACAATAAAAACTAGGAATGTGAATGGAAGTTGTTAAATGAGTAGGTACCTACATAGAATAAATCAAATACTTAACATACAAATCATTTTTGTTTAAAATGTGTTTAATAGATAAGCCAAATGATGTGTTTGTTATGACGGAAAATACTGGAATTAAAACAACCTTTGAAAATAATAAACATTTTGCCACACAACAGGACTAGTATCATACCTAAATCACAGAATACATAAAGTATAAGCCTAAATAACAAATCTTAAATGCTATCTAAAAACGGCATGAACAACATCACTTATAAATAGGTTTTTTGGTTTTATACAAAACTATAAAATTTAAATAAAACAGTTTTATCAATACTAAAGTTAGTTAAATTGTATGATGTGTGGAAATTTTAAAAGTGAGTAAATATAAAAAAACTATATTTAGGCTTACACTGGAATGATTTGCTATATTTGATGCTAAGCTTGTCTAGGATACTTTAAATAGTTTCAGTATACTAAAACCTAAAGATTGTACTATTCAATACTAAATAATATTCTAGAAAAAATAGGACTCGCACCAGATCATGTTCTCGGACGGTAATCGAACCCGTGACCTTTGGATATCCGGTCCAATGCTCTGACTGCTGATCTGCCGAGTCACTAGTGGGAACGTCGAGTTTCTTCTAGTATATCAACTCTTAAGCTGCAAGCCAGCGCCCTCTCACCAATGTAGAAGGAATTACCTCGACATTCAACTGAACATCTTTCCAGATATTTTTAAACAGTTGATTAAGATGAGAAAGCTATACAAGGTGTTACAAAAATACCCCTAATCCTGAATATGGTATATAGGGACCATCAAACTGAACAACTTTTACTATGGGACCAACACTGAAATCGCGAAAAAAAAATCAGCTGTTTCATACAAAAAATAAATCGAAAATATCAAAATGTATGAAACAGCTGATTTTTTTATCGCGATTTCAGATTTGGCCCCATAGTAAAAGTTGTTCAGTTCGATGGTCCCTATGCACCATATTCGGCATTAGGGGTATTTTTGTAACACCTTGTATAACTTTTTAAATTTTGAGATTTAAGCATTCACAATGCTATTTTTGTATAATACTAAATAATATACAAGATAAAATAGGACTCGCACCAGATTATGTTCTCGGACGGGAATAGAACCCGCGACTTTTGGATATCCGGTCCAATGCTCTGACCGCTGAGCTACCGAGTCACTAGTGGGAACGTCGAATTTCTCCTAGTATATCAACTCTTACGCTGCAAGCCAGCTCGATCTCACCAATGTAGAAGGAATTACCTCGACATGTACTATGCAATTAATTTGACTTTGTACAACAGAAGTGACCAACTTCAATGTGTTTGCAGTGCAAAACAATGTATTTTAATTTATTGCAATCTGTGCACACCATAGATTCTTGAGTGAAGTAACTGCGGATTATTGTCTATTGTCAATTTAATCACATTGTTAGATCTTATAATAGTAACCAACATGACACAGTAAACATGCATGACTATAGTAAGGCTTTAAAAACTAAGCGAAGATGTTAAAAAATATAAATTTTCAAAGTTAAAACATAGTTTCTGTTTTCAACTTGGCCAACCTAACATGACACCTGGCTTGGCACTCATTAGTCCCTCTGCTTTCCTAATTTCAATCTAGCCACGTTGCATACAGATTTAACACTGTAAAAAGTTCCTACTCTAAAAAAATACTGGCCTGGCCGCTGCCAAAACCTTCTCATCATTTTGCACAAATAATGTTTGTTGTTCGTTGTTCCAGCCAGGTGTCACATTAAGTTGACCGAATTGTAATCAATGACGACATATAAGTATTAGGCAAGTACTTTGAATGAGTGACACTATGTTTCCACTGTTTCTTGTTTCAAATGATTTAAGAAGGTGTGGTTCAGTTCATTTTAAAAAAATAAGTGCGAAGCTGCCTGCTTCCAGCAAATTGCATAAAATTAATCTTTCACCACAAAAGATTAATCACTCTTTTTTAATTTCAGTCCAACACTTGGCAGTCGTCATCATCCACAAACCCACCATTTAATGCGTCATTCATAATATTATTTTTGTATTTTTTCAGTTCATTATTTATGAAGCTTCTCCGATCTTCTTTTTTCTTTAAGTCCTCAATTTCAGGGGCTGGTCTTTCCACCAAACCTTTTGTAAATGTGTAAATGACAGTTGTAGAATCTCCCTCGATGAACGCGAGATTGACTGAGGGCCCAGTTTCAACGGTACATAAATTCTCTTGGATTCTGTTGATGAACATCAAATTTATATCGTCGTACGTACAAATTGGCACGTATATATTAAGTTTCTCATTTTTACTGGGTCTTGCCACTATATAGAGCGTGTCTATATCTTTGTTAAAACAGTATTCGGTATCGTACATGAGTTTTTCGTCCACTAAATGTATGTACAAGTGATAGGCAAGAGCGATCTTCATATCCGAGTTGCAGCCTAAAGATTTCATGTCTTCCTTGATTTTTGTTTCAATATCCATTATTATATTGATACAACAACAATTGAATAGTAACTTAATAGAATAATAAATGAAATGCCGAAAAAATAACCTCAAACTTTAAAACGCAACTCGCAAGTAAAGTAAGATTGTATGTAACGTCAGTCAGTTGCGTCAGTCAATGTCACAACAAGTCGCATCGTTGCTTGACAGTATTTTTTTTTACTTCTAGCGAGGCTTGGATTAAGAAATTTACATTCATACTGCCTTTTTTACCAAAATGGCAATTGCTCATCGACATTTTTTTAGATTGTGAAATCGTGGTGAAATAAATAGAAATCTATTATTATATTAGACAGTCACAAACCACTCACTTGTGTATTTTCAAAAATAATAAATATAACAAAGTTTAAATTAAGTTTGGCTCCCAAAAGAAATATTTTCTTTCTGACAAGTGACAAGCTCAGCTTAAGTAGTCAGCTATGGTATTGCACGCTCACGGACGAGCGTTCAGACAGCTAGCAGCGGGCCTGGCGACAGGGACAGGGAGGTCTTTTTGCTTGGACTTTTTTCTATTTTCTTGGCTTGTGATTGTGATAAATTTGGAGGGGCGGCAGATTTTTAGTCGGCACCGGGCGACGCAAGCAAACTCTCGCTACGCCACTGTTTACTCATTTAATTTATTTTATGTATGTGATGTTGTCAAATATTTATTTATTTATAATATTATTATTTATTTATTATTGAATCTACCTGCTAAGTATTTATTGTCAAGTAAAACTGTGTTCATTTACTTATATTTCCCAGTGGACGTCAAAATTTGATTTATTTAATAACAATCTAAGTATGTCTGTATAGTTTAATTTTCGACAGCTAGGTATTCCTTTTCGTCGCCCAGAATAATTATTCGCTACAAGAGTACCGTTTCGGCAACGACAAGCTCACCCATGCTTGCCGATGCCGAAGAACATGAAAGTAGTCGAGACGAGAGGGCTTTCTCGCTCTGGGACCTAACAACATAATAATATAACAAATTGTAGTTACCTACCTATTTTTTTTATTCCCGCCTAATTCCTCCAATAAGACATAAGACTAATTCCTCCAATGTTTAACATTTTTTTCACTATTATTCTTCATAAAAAAGGTACTTGAAAGTTATTTATTTTTCAAAATTGCATTAAATAGTCTTTGTTAGCATATTTTTGTCTGCAAATATTCTCATCAGCTTAATATTTACGGTAACTTAAAGTAAAAACAGTGTAGTTGAAAATTTTGTTTATTGTGTATTTTTTCAGAAACTGCTTAAGAAATTGCATTTTTATCTTGAACTTGTAGATTTTTCCGAACCCGGCGCGCGGCGCGGGGGCGCTTTTTGAGCAAGCCCCTCCCCACCGAGGGACCGAGGGACCAAGGGTAACCCGTGCTAAATCAACTTGGTTTTACCTAGTGAATATCTGTGTTAAGTTTTATATTCTTATCTCGATGTGCAAGGTCATGGTTCCTAGGGTCCCATACGATATCACGAAAAGGGATAAAAATAAGTGGTGCTGGGCCGACCTCAAACAAAAACAAAGTTATAATTTGTATTTTATTTATTATATTATAAACAAGATATTTAATAGGGTCATTTATTAAAAAATAAAATATTGTTACAGTAAACAAAACTTATTTGACACAGGTTATTTTGATGGAATTTTACATTTTGGCTTCAGGTGGGGTGAATATTATAAGCAAAAAAGTGTTATTTTCTTGAATTATAATAAAGTAATGAAAATAAGAATGCCCTTATTGTATTTGATTTGAAAATTAAAAGTTATGCTAAGAAATAAATAGATTTAATTCGTAGAAAATACTTAACAGTAAGTTCGGTTACAAAAATATGCTCAGTCGAAATAATTATATTACAAAATTAAAAAAATATCTTAATAAGGTGCACTATAATTAAAAAAGGTACTATGCAAACCGTAAATATTAATATATTACATTTGGGTAAAACTTTTAGGCGTGGCCACAATCTAAAAGTTTATCGTGATTGTTAGAATAATTATACAGAGGTGGAATCAAGTAAAGAGATTTTATCTATTTACAAGATTTCACCGAAGTTTCCTAATGATAAATTAAAAATAAATATACCTAATGTTGATTATTATCTAAGAATTCCTTCTGCAAGCGAAATGCTTTGTAAAATATTTACGACATTTTCGTATACAACCTTTGACTTTAAGTTATCTTTAAAGTAAACAAGAGAACAAAGAATGAAAGCTTTTTCTAAGTTCATTTCCGCTTGCTAAGGAATCGGTGTTGGCTTTTATTACATCTATCAGCACTCGAATATAACAGTCCACACTTCACTTTTCACTACTTTGAACACAAGTCTTTAGCACCATATTTATATAATTATTCTCGTTTTATAAGATGTCTTTGTTGGTTTTGATGCACTTTCCTCTGAAGCATATTTCAGTTTCGTGTGAGATTTCAGTTGACATAGATGTACTGACAACATTCGCCGGATTCATAAAACTGGATTCTGAAGACGTTTCGACATTTAAAGGTTCAGTGGTTTCTACTTTATCATTATTAATTCTCTGAATTTCAGTAAAATCTGTTACTGTTTCTATGTTGTCGTCAGAAAGGACTGATGTGATTTCCTCTGGGATGTAATTAGTTTCTGTAGTTGCTATTTTAGATTTGATTGGTTCCGTTGTTATTTCAATATCTTTTTTTGTAGTTAATTTTTTCACAGTTGTGGTTTTATTCTTTTCTTCTTTATCACTGTCTGTCGATGTGGTACCGAAGAAGTAGTCCATTATACTAAAACTGTCTGATCGATCTAATATAGACATTACGCTCTCAGTGGATGTGGGCTCCGTAGGAGTGCTAAAGTACATACTGTCCATTATTGTCGGATCAGGGGATCCTGTACCTAAATCGAGTTCACCGGGACTTGCAGGTTTCTCAGTCGTTACTTCTTTGTCTTCGTTTACATTCTGTGCGTCTTCATCTTTTGTTTCAATTGGTTGTTTGCTTATTTTGGGTATATCAACAGTCGGAATAACGTCCTCGGGAATTTCATCATCAGTTTCAAAGAAGTCCTTGATAAATTGTAAGTTTGATGGTTTGTAAGTAGTCACGGCTACTTTTGGTTTGTCTTTGCTGTTCCATTTCTCGTGTCCTGTTTTAGATGATGAGACCGGATCACCGAGGCGGTTTACAGTATTGGCGTAGTATTGAGATTCAGCTGCTTCGATGGTTTCCGTGCTCACTGGACGGACTTTGACCTTCTTCCAGTAGCCACGACGACGGCTCTTGTCAGATTGGTCCTGAAAATAAACGTAATAAGTTAATTAAGTAGGCATGACTGATAGACATACTGATGCTAGATTTAGTGAAACTTATGTAAATAAATAGATGATTAAACATTTCTAAAATAATTTTTATTAAGGTACACCAATGAATTCAAGAGATCTTTTGGATTCTCTATAATGTTACAATAATTTAATTTAATGATAATTTTATACATTAGATACAGTGCAATATATGTTTGAAGGGAATCAAACATTAAAAATATGCCTTACCTTTTCTAAGTTGGTTGTCTCGTCATCTACCGGAACTATGGTCGTTGCTTCTTGTTCTGTAACTGTAGCTTTTTGTGTATATTCATCGCCAGATGAGATTATTCTTTCAGGAGGGATCTCACCAATTTCTCCACCCTTGTGTTTCATAACTTTACTGGTGTATTCATCTTCATCTTGTTCTTCCAAGTTTTTCATCACCTCTTCTAACATAGTTTCAAAAGTTGACATTGATTCACTTGATTCCATTTTGGTTGTCTTTGTCTGTTCGACCAATGCTTCCAGTGTGGGCGGAATGTCAGGTATTTTTTTGACTGCTCTTGTGTTGGTAGCTGGAGTGACAGAAATAAGAATGTCATCATAGTCATTTCTCGCTGTTATAATATCTAGTTCACCGTTATCATTTCTGTGTTCAGTAGTCGCTGTCTTTGAATCTTCAACGATGTCATTGGGATTGTATGGTTTGAATGTGTCTCCGGAAAATTTTGGAGACCACTGTTCACTCTCCGGTGCTACATATTTCGGTCTGTTAATCGAGTAGTTGGATTCCTGATCTTCTGATTCTTCGGCTGTATTTTCCGACTTTTTGTTATATCTTTCCGATAGTCTCGTTCGGTGACTGTATCTTTGATGAGGTGTATTTCTAACCTTTGTTGTAGTAGAATCCGATTTTATTTCAGGCTTTTCGGTAGGCTTTTCCGTTGGGCGTGTACCTCTGAACCTGTTCTTATTTTCATAGGCGTTTTTCCTTGTGCTGATTGCTTCAGTAGACGTTGTGGTATAGCTTGGTCGCCTTCTACGGAAGTGGCCACGCTTTGTAGTGCTATCTAAAGAAGATGCCGTTGTTACAGATGGTTCTGTTGTGGGATCTGGTCTATAAACAGGATGCTTGTAATCTTGGAACTCATTACGAGAATGTACTTGCTTAGTTTTTAAGTCAGCCTCAATTTCTTCAATACGCATAGTAGTTCGTCGCCTATCGAAAGCAGGTCTGTATGTAATAGCTTGCATTTTCTTTCTCTCAGCTTTGGTTCTTGGACTCTCAGTAGATGACGCTTGATGGTACTGCCGGATAACCCCAGGGCGAACTCTGACTCTGTTGTAGGATGGTGTTGTCTGTACAACATTTTCTTCAGTTTCAGTTTCACGAGTTTCTTGACTAACAACCTTAGATATATCTTCTTCTTTGATTGTTTGTAGGTCTTCTTGTTTATTAGTGGAGAAGTCATTATTTACGGAGTAACTTGGCAGACTTTGTTCAGCTGTTGAGCTTGTTCGTTCTGTTGCATATGATACTACTTCTAGCGTTGTTGGTCTGGGTTTATCATCTTGTTGTTCGTGACTATCTTCATATGAAGCACTTGCTTGGATGGGTGCAGCACTGCTTCTTGTTTGGTAGATGTATTCTTCGTTGCGTGTTGATGGGAGTTTTGAGACATAAGCAGCTTCGGTTTGATATTCTGTTTCTGAGTTATAAACAGGTGCATTTTCATTCGATCCTGTATTTTGAAGGTAACTTATAGATGCTGACTGGTGTGCATATGCATTTTCAGTGTCATAAACTTCGGCTTCGTTTTCCGTTTTAGTTGAGGCTTGATTGGAAGTGGGTTCAGTCATCGCTTCTATGTCAACAGTGCTCATTCTTTCCATTAAAGTAACTGGATAGTTTTGGTGTAGAACGTCTCTTTGGTAAGCTAGATCTGCCTCCTTGGAGCCGTGTCCTTTGTTTTTCTTATTATAGTAATCTTCGTTTTCGGAAGGCTTGTAGTGGATCCTACCTCTAATTCTTGTCCTAGCCGATTTGGTGGTGCTCTCTCCAGATTCTGAGGGCTTCTTAGTTGCTCTTTCAGTTGTTATCTTATTGGGTTCGTACTTGGTACGAGGAGGTAGCGGTCGTCTTTCCCGTAGAGGCCGTCGAGTAACGGTAGCACGTGTCGTGGTTGACTCACTAGATTCAGTTCTTGCTGTAGTGTACCTTGGGCGACCTCTGGTTCTAAGTGGGGGCGTTCTTCTCGTTGTAGTAGTAGTGGAGCTTGTCGTGGAGCTCGAATATTGGTCGTTTTCAGTTTGGTGGCTGGTCTGATATTGATCATAATTTTGTTGCTGAGACACATTTTCTTCAACAGGAGGTGTTAATTTGTCAATATTGGTTTCTGTTAAGTTGTCATTAGCTGGAGAACTATATTCGGTATTTTCATGTGAGCTTATCTGTTGGTTAGTCGTATAAACGGGTTCTTGAGTCAGTTGAACAGCGTCTGCACTATTTTGATTAACAAATTGATAGTTCTCTGATGAGACTTCGGTTTTAGTTGTATAGTCGTTCGTGTTATAGTTGGGATATCTTGAATTTGTGACTTCAGATTCATAATGTATTTCGGGCGAGTAGTTCTGTAAGTAGTTTGGCGATGACTGCTGTTGATAGGTTTGCTTTTCAGTCACAACTTCATCTTCTTTTGGTGGAACGCTGGATGGCTGTGTCGCTGGAGTTGGCGATGCATTTGGTGCTTGACCTACACCTTGGTTTGCAAAAGGTTCTTTAAAATCATCGTAGTAATTATGGTAGTCCAAAGGCGTGCTGAAGTGAAATGCTTGGTTTATGGAATATGGATTGTGAGTTTCCAACAATTGGCTAGAATATGTTGAAGGTGGCTTTGTCGTGGTAGTCGGCACTGTAGTTCTGGGAGTACTTGGCGTTTCCGGCTTGACGAAATTGTATTGATTGATCGGTTCTTGTTTAGTTTGAGTCGGGTAACTAGCGTACTTAGGAGGATTATATTGATTCCCTACGTTGGTCAAGAAATATGATCCCGGTTGCTTCGGTGGGTCGTTTAGGTTAGTTTCAGGTTGTTTCTGGAGTGGGATTGCTGTAACTGTCTGTTGTTCAAGAGCGTAGAAGTTTGATGGCTCGCGCTGGTTGATTGGTGCATTCGTGTTCGGAGCTGCCGTACTGTAATAAGATAATTGTGGCTTTTGCGTGGCATATTTATGTTGTTGTGGTGTCGCTGTGTATGAATTCGGTATAACATTGGCAGCTGGCGTAGAATGTGTTGAATACGCTGGGTTTACTTGTGAACCAGAATCTTTAATCTGGGAGTTGATAACTACAGATCCAACATGAGGTGAAGGGAAAGGTATCTTCGCAAAACCATTCGGGGTGTTATAGCTCAGAGGCGCCACAAAGAAGGGTAGTTGTCGCAATTTCTTGTCGCTATTTTCGATGTTCGATAGATAAGGTAGTTCGAATTTAACAAAATTCTCTGGAGGGTTCAAAGTCGATGGTCCAATAAACACCTTTGGGGCGTTCAGTTGGTTAACGGAATCCAGAACAGCTATGGTATTAGCATTTTTCAACGATGACAGCACATCGCTCACTTTTAAATGATTCCTCTTTCGTGTATCTTGGGTCATGAAAATGGCTAGAGGTGGCTGATGAGGTTTCAGTTTTTTCGGTTTTGGTGTTACAGGTGGAGCTTTAGGGAAAGGAGATGATATCGTTGAGAATTTAGGTATTTGATCATCTTTGGAAGCTTCATAGTTGGGATAATAATCTAGGTTTGAGCTGAAGGTATCAATAGGCTTTGCAATAGGTTTTTGAACTTCGCTGGAGAATGCTTGTTTCAGAGGGTTGGGTTTTGGCAAACCTTGTGAATATAAATCTGAGTTTATGTGCTGAGGTTGGCTCACTGGATTCCTAAAGTTGTACTGGCCTCTGTTCAATGATTCGATCGGTACGTAAAGTAGTTGGACCTCTTCCCTCTCGACCTTAGGTTTGGAGGGCACCGCTTCAATTTTTGGATGTCTGTCAACATTTTCAAATTTGATTTTCTGCAAAGATTGGACTTTCTTCTTTTGATTATAAGCGAAGTCATTGCTGTTGTTTTCGGCGCGATATCCATCGATAAATTTCGGTGGTTCAGATTTTGTTTTCTGACTGAAGAAAGGTTTCGTTTGTGGCGATGGTAGTCCTTGTTTTGGGTAGGTTTCGAATTTGACCGGATTAGGGGGTAATTGTTGTTGAGGTCTTTGTTTTAAGAGGGGACTGGCAGGGACGTTGTCGAACGTGAATTGAGGAGCGATGAACCCTTGGCTCAATGGGAAGTTTGGTTGTGAAAGTCCGAATCTGATGCTTTGTCCGAACCCTTGGTCGGAAAGGTAGTTTTGTGGGGCTGAAGGCACAGATTGGAGATATAGTTGTCTATTCGCTGGAGAGTTGAAATATGTTCTATGTGGAAAAGCATCTTGGTTGAATCCAGTTGGTCTGGTGAACCCTGGGAAAGGTTCCGTCAGTATCCTTGGTTCAGCGACAGCTTGTCTTTTGATTGGCGGTAAGGGGTGGGCATTTGGAGGTTCTACAGGGACAGTGAGTGGGACCCAGTCGCTTATGTCCGCGGTGTAAGAGCTAATTTGGCGTGACCATCTTGACTGCTCCTTCTGCGTAGTCGCTGTAGCCAGGAGTGCGACGAGGCAAGCCAGCTGCACGGTTCTGTGCGCCATCTGTAAATGAAGGAAAAACTTATTTTAAGGAATTTTATTTTATACAGGCTGTTTGGTAATACCCTTATTAAGCTAAATATGATACTACGCGTTCACTTCATGATTGCCGCTACCTCTCGGCCTGCTTCATCATACTGCACCCCCATCGCGCTATCCGCACTAAAGGGGCGTTGCCTTTAGTGCGAATAGCGACGCAATGCATAATTTTGGTGTCTGTTGATTTATTATTTACGTTCATTTTTTGTGTCGCTACGATGAGTAAAACAAGAAGGTGTGTGGCGAACGTTATCTGTTATTATAATGTTAATGACATTAAACTGTTAATAACGCCATATGATGTTCAAATCATAGCGCCGGCACCGCCGCCCCGCTCAATTCTTCGCACTCGAGTTGCACTATAGGTATCAGTTAAAAAACTTATTACTTTTTTGTCTACAGTACCGTTAGCTGTGACGTCATAACGGTCGACGACAGAAATCACAAAATGAACGCGTGGTAGACAGAGCACCATGCATACAACAATTTATTTCTAGCTATAATTAAGTAGGTGACCTCCGTGGTCGAGTGGTTTGTACGCCGATTTTCAAGATGTCGCCATCTCTGAGGTCCCGGGTTCGATCCCCGGCTGGGTCAATTTAGAAAACGAATTTATCGATATCGGCGTAGGTCTGGGTGTTTATTTATCATAAAAATAAAGAAAAAATAATGCTTGTTTGTGCGATAATCATAAGGAGTTGTTGTCAAATGTGTGGATATTAATATTCATGTATTTTAGTAGCCACCATAGTATTATTAAATTTAGATTTTTCGCATTCACAATGCTATTTTTATATTAAGATAAATATTATTAGAAAAAATATTATGGTAATATATAAGGTGTTACAAAAATACCCCTAATGCCGATTATAGTAAATATGGACCACCAAACTGAACAACTTTTACTATGGGACCAACTCTGAAAACGCGAAAAATTAAAATCGAAAATATCAAAATGTATGAAACATTTATTTATTATTTTTTAGTATTTTTTCTATTATTATTTATCTCACCATGTGTGAAGTGTGAGCTGTTGTCCTTTTGTTTAATATTGTATTGTCTAAAATAATTAATTTCTCTATTAATTTATTTTGCTGACACACTTTCATGTACCTATTTCTAAGTTAAATTCACTGAACAATGCGCTATTTAAAGTAGTTTACATCCGTGCTCGTAGAATTTTTCGCAAATGTAGATTTTAGATAAGGTTTCCCTTATTATTGTGTGTGACTCGAGATTGTCAAACAATGCTACAATATTATTAGAATGCACATGAGAAAAAATAGTCTTAATAATCTTCACGTAACAAATTACATAATTTTGTGTTATATGGATGGTTTACTTTGGGTTTTGTTGCGTTATGTATTAAGTATTGAGAGCGCGTAGATTGTACACTAGTGCCGGCATTGGAAAAAAATCATAGTGATTAAATAAAGACGAAATTGTGCATTTTTCAGCTAAAAATAATTGGCGATTTTGCAAATAAGATAGTGATATCTGAAAGTTCAGCACTTCCCTCCCAGTCTTGCCTTTTCTTTACGTTATCGGTTTCATTCACATTTTTCTGGAGCTCAAAGGAAATGATAACTCATTCATTTATTCCGTACAGAAATAAATATTTGACGATTGTATAGGTATATGTGGGCCGATCCCGGCGGCACTGCAATGCCGGGCCGACCCGTGACGGGAGTGGAGCGAGCCCCGAACATCCCGTCGAGTTACAAAAATCAGTTTAATATACTGGTCCCTCAGTGAGGGAACTTTCAGATATTAAGCTGAAAAGAACAGATACTACACTTTGATCTTAGCCAAAAGGCCGAGAAGCGATGTCGAACAATTGTGATCTAAAGAAGGTCATGAAATTGTAAGAAATCTAAACACCGCCGTCTAGAAATTCATGTAAACAGCACAGTGACATCTTTCGGGGCACATGCGTACTAGCGCACTGCGCAATCAGAATGGCATGCTACCATTCGACGCGCCGCTGCCACAGAAGATAATATTATACCCCAAATAAAAAAACGATAAGAGATGCTTTTTTGTCCATTAATTACAAAACGAACGTAACATACAAATTAAATTAGTGATAATTTTATTCACATTTATTCGTTTATTCAGTTTTTGTTACTTTTGATGTAAGCGCCATCGCGCCATTTTAGTCATAGTTATTATGGACTCTTTTTGACCTAAAGCTGCATTTTGTGATAGAATTGAAGCAAGCCGTTTTGCACAGTGATAGTAGGGACCAAAGTAAACGATTTCATCCGAGGATAAACGACATTCACCCCTTAGGAACAGAGATGGCGCCACTTGTTTAGTAAAAACTTTAAAAAATTCTAAAACCTGAACGGATGATCCGATTTTGATGATTAAGGTTTCTATCGACAGAAAATTAGTTGTTTTATTATTAAAAAAATAATAAGGTGGCAAAAAATAATTATAAATAACAAAAAAACTTTCATTATTGAAAAACAAAAAAAATATTTTCAGTATTTATTTTATTTAATAAAAAAAATGTATGAATATGGTACTTTTTTATTTATTTATATTATTACTCATTTAATTTCACGTTTAATAAAAAAAACCGCATATCATTATCTTGTATAGTTCCAAAGTTATTGAAGATACACTACATGGTGCCGGTATATACCTGAGCAAAAAATCTCAAAATTGATAATTTTTTTCTTTATATATATGCTTTATTTATGATCTCTATGTATACAGATTAATTGTTTTATTATAAAAAACATAAAAAGTTGAATTAAATCTATTACAATTACCAATAAATTCTCTTTTTGTATACAGAAAGAAAAAATACGTTTATTTGTAAATATTATTTTAAAAATGAAATAAAAAAGGTGGACTACCTTTTTTATTTCATTTAAATGTGAACTAATCAATTACACGTATAATAAAAAACTGCATGTCAATATCTTTAATAGTTAGAGAGATACCTATGTCGGGGTACAGGAACGAGAAGCAAGAGGAACAGGAATTCGACGTCAGGTTACTCCCAATGGTTCAATCCGACTTTCTGAGGAATGATCAAAATAAATCGGATCTTTTTGGATTTCTCGGTCGCGAGTTCATAAATAGCTTTTCTGACGCTGATGAAGAATCTGCTTTAGATGCTTCTTGTACTTCAATTGCCGATTCCATTGCATATGGAAGAAGCTGATCGCCGTATTATTTGGCACGCAAAAGATATGGCTGGGCTAGGAGCAACCCATATGCTAGTGCGTTCTTCGGACACAGATGTGTTGGTTCTGCTTATTTCGTACTACGAAATTTTAAAAAAGGAAGGTTTGCAGGAACTGGATGTTGACAGGGACAGCTAACAAACGCCGTTATGTAGCAGTGCATAAAATAGCAACTACTTTAGGTCATGAAATGTCAACTGCGCTTCGAGGCTATCATGCTTTCACAGGGTGTGACACGACGTCTTATTTTAATACAAAAGGCAAAAAACCTGTTTTAAAACATTGATGTCTCACCCTGAAGTAACCACTGCTTTTGCAAGTATGTCGACTCCTATAGAAATCCTCTCTGAAGAAATATTGGCTCATTGGGAAAGGATTGTACCGACTTTTTTATTGTAATGTGGTGTGTAAGTTTACATAATTATTTCACTCGTTCTCAAATAATGGTAATCTTACTTACAGATTCACTTGCAGGCTGCACGATGCTCAAACAGAGAACATCACTGTTAATGCGTTATGTTTTGTACCGTATTGGTATTGGTATTGGTATTGGTGATGGGCACTTTTCTCCGCATTTAGACCAATTTGGTCCTTAAGGAGACCTTAATCATCAAAATCGGATCATCCGTTCAGGTTTTAGAAATTTTTAAAGTTTTTATTAAACAAGTGGCGCCATCTGTGTTCCTAAGGGGTGAATGTGATTTATCCTCGAATGAAATCACTTAATTTGGCCAATACTATAACTGTGCAAAGCGGCTTGCTTCCATCACAAAATGCAGTTTCCTTTTCATAATTACTATGACTATTTGTCATATTTCAAACATAGAGTCCGCAAGTTTCTGCACTTTGTACACATTGTATTGAAATAAAAAAAAGAAATAAAAAAAAAAAACCTCATTCCAAAAACTGAAAATTAAACTGGGGTGATTAGCATCTTGCGTGGTGATTAACAACAGCGACATTTTCGATAGAAAAAATAAATAAAATAAAATATCAAAATTATCTTTTTAGTTTTATAGAAAAATGTTCTTTGAACAGGCTCAAGCGGTTCATTTTGAAATTATGCTAATTTTTTCTATCGAAAATGTCACTGTTGTTATTCACCACGCATGTTGCTAATCACCCCAGTTTACAAATAATATTCAAATCATTAGTTACCCATATCAGTTTTGATTAAAAACACATTTATTGAAGTCGATTTTTCTTTTTTTTAAGGTTTTTTATTTTCAACTTTTTTGTGCGTGTAAATATTTTTATTTGAATACAAAATCATAGTAAAGACGTCAAGGTAATTCATCCAAAATCATAGTACATATTTTCAGGATTGCTTGAAAACTACTGAACTGATTGAAAAAATGGGACCATCTCGAAAAAAACATTTTGAAAATCTGTTCATAATTCGAAGAGATATCGAATAACAAACATACAAAAATAGAAAAAGAAATAAAAACAGTCGAATTGAGAACCTCCTTCTTTTTTGAAGTCGGTTAGATTTAGATTATTATAGGCCATATTATAAATATTTAATATATGCAACGGTATACTTTTGTCTTTATTCCTTGAAATTGACTTTTTGGATAAATGCTGATTTAACACATTGCCTAAAATCTAAAACTTTAAATAAAAAATCACTAAACCTGTGTCATTTATAGAAAATCCACGCCATTCGGTGTATCACCACATTGAAACGGTAGGTCCCCCAGTGTTCGCGCGAGCAAGGCCTTTAGCACCCGAAAGGTATAGCGCGGTTAAGGAGGAATTTAGGCGTATGCAAGAACTCGGTATATGTCGCCCCTCAAAAAGTGCATGGGCGAGTCCCTTACATGTTGTGCCGAAAAAGGACGGGCAGTTGCGTCCTTGTGGGGATTACAGGGCCTTAAACGCTGTAACTAAGCCAGATAGGTACCCTATACCACGGTTGCATGATTTTACTTATGTGTTAGGGGATAAGAAATTTTTTTCGAGACTTGACGTTAATAGGGCTTACCATAATATTTTGGTCGCGCATGAGGACATCGAAAAAACGGCGATAACCACACCCTTTGGATTATACGAGTTTCCGCGTATGACCTTCGGGTTGCGAAACGCGGCGCAAACATTTCAGAGGTTTATGAACAACACTGTTTTTCAGGGGTTAGAAAATTCGTTTACGGAATCGAAAATCGGAGAATCGAGAGCTAACCAATATTCTGATATTTTTTATTTCTGTTATATTGATGACGTCATCGTCGCAAGCGAAACGGAAGAATTACACAGGGCGCATTTAAAGGCTATTTTCGAAAGGTTAAATCAGTTTGGAATAACAATTAATTTAACAAAATGTTCTTTCGGTCAGGAGAAACTCGAATTTTTAGGCTACGGGTACTCATACCTTTACCACGCGCAGTGGCAGAGAGGTAAGGAAGCCAGTTAGATTTAGTTAGTGATTAAGCTACTGAGTAAATGATTGGTTTAAGGTTTGTTTTTCGTCTAGTGGTCTATAGTATTACACTGTAATCGAGCACCGATCCCAAGACTTATGTCGTAGGGCTAGACGAATAACACGTTATTTTTTTTATTGCATAAAATAATATGTAGCCATGTATGTTGTGTTTAGTTTATAATTTTACTTTAGGTAAATCGTTTTGCAATGTCTGAACGGAAGTGATTGCCTATCTATGAATAAAAATAAAATCATAGCGATTATTTAAAAATATGTAAGTATTTTGTTGAAATCGCTGAATACATTAATTTTTATTATGTATGTTGAAATCAATGGTTTTTCAACCACTTAAACTGACATTTTAATACTAACTTTTAATTAACGTTTTGAATCTTGCCTACAGTGGTCGGGTTTTTACAAATAGCTTATTACAAGAATGGGTAATTACAATAGTAAACCACAGCAAAATAACGTGGCACTTGCACAAAGTGTTTCCAACGAAAGTATTGGAGAAAAGGTGAATTTCATGGGAATCGTCCTGATAGTAATCGCAGCATTATTTGGAGTGCTGATAATGTTCCTGTTAAAAAGTCAGTTTAAGAAGAAGATGCGAGGTTGGTTCCGTAAGGAAGCGTCAGCCGCATTTGGTGCTTCACCGCCGGTGGTCCAGGTACATACAGTGCAACCACCAACTTCCACCATTCAGGGAGCGCAGAGTGTGTATCCCGGATGACGTAATGTGTGATGTGATGTATGTAGATTTAATTAAAATAGGTATATAGTTATGTAACATTCTTTTGGGTAGACGAGTACTAATTAACATTAAAAATACTTACCTGTTATCATGTTTGTTGTTACAATTACCTATTATCATTAAAACAAAATATCTAAAATTTAAGGTATAACTTCATCTGAGTCCTACAGTACTTACCTACTAATTCTAGTTATCAGCATTACTTACGTTTCACTTTGTAAACATTGGCGTGATTGTTTTATTACTTATTATTGTATTCATATTAACTTGTGTAATCATCAGCCAAACTTAACAAAATTTGATGAAATTTTAACTTGTGTATTTTTGTTTTGATTTTTTTTTTCTCTTCCTTTTAAGAGGGGGGCTGCTGTAGGCACACAGTAATAAGATTCCTTACATGTATATGTGTGCATGCAGCAATGTCAGATCATCTTATGTAGTAACCGATGTCTGTCTGTGCATTTAAATTTAAATAAAAAAACAGTTATCATTGCGCGCCGGTCTTGGCCGCTCGTCACCCAAATCCCTTGTTTTATTTTCTGAACCTTCTGAACTTTATATTCGTTTGGTAGCTATAGGACACATATACATAGCCCAACCAACAATTTTTTACATTATTTTTAATGTCAATTAAATCTTTTGCTAGGGCATGTTAAAAGCATAAATTTAGGACCCTCCGTCGCCGTATATGATGTTCTCAAAACATCATAATAGCAAGACATTATAATCTCATAATAGCACATTCGCGAAATATGATATTCGCAAAATATGATAAACGCAAGACACCATATGGTACAGTCGGGCAACATATGAAATATGGTTTAGTCGACAAATGTCATATTTGAGTAGATATGGAGAAATAATATTAGCAATCACATTTTTATTGCTATTATGTTTCAACTACACTTGCTGTAGATACGTTTTCTGGGACAATACCGTTATTTGAAGGACGAGAGATCATTTGTAATCAGAGGCGCCATCACACCATAAAGTTGCAAAGGCAGTGGTTGCGAAACTAGCGGGGGCCTATGTTAATTTTGTTGTAATAATTCTCTAGCTGTGTAGCAGCTTACAAAAGAAGACAATCTGCTTCGTCATCAATATGAAACGTCCAGTCCTTCAATTAAAAATATACTATAATATATGTTCAGGCATTTAGAAGTTATGGTGGAATAAAGAAACTCGCATACATACATACAAACATACATGAACGAACCCTGAAGACAATACACTCTTCTTTTTTTGGGCAGTCGTGTAAAAACCAGTTGAAAATAGTTTTCATGTATAAAGATTATTAAATAAATTATTTAGACCATTGTTTGAAAATTGGAAGTAATAGAAAACACCAAAAATACTAAGTAATTGTTGCATCTATTCATTTATTTTTAGCAATAAGTAAGTAAATGTTATTGTCATCTTGCTTGAAATACTTTAATAAATACTAATTTTCCGCTTATCTCTCCCGCTTTTCTCGTGGCCGCGGCTATTTCACCCATTTTTCCTCACGTGTGAAGATTCACACATTTACGCAATCACACTTTTCTAAGGCAATAGTTTCCTGGTGTCGTAACCGCCCTTATTTTAACGCCATAAGCCACGGTTACCTTTGTAGAATTTGTTATGGTAATTTTAGATGCAACTTCTGTCTTTATTTATTACTTGTGGCAGTAAAAGTTGAGCAAATTCTGGGTTGGTTTTAGGTGTGATGGACTAGACTGGACTTTGCAACATGGGGTTACATGATGAAATAAATTTCTGAGTTGAGCAATTTTTTGGTTGGTTATAGGTGTGATGGACTAGTTAGCTATCGTCAGTTAGAAAGTATTTTTCTGTCATTTTCCAACCTATATGTTTTTGGCAAAAAATTTTTACTTCATTGGTAGAACACCTTTCTTAAAAAACGGTTTTAAACGACTACATCAAAATAACGGTATAAAGGTTTATAATTTTAAATAATGTTATTTATGGTATATGTATAATATTTGATTACTGGTTAGAATAATAATATTAGAATAAGAATTAATTGAAAAAAAATGGAATGGCAATGGCAACTAATCCAGATCATAATGATTTTATTGCTATATATTCCATGGTGGAAAATTATTATAGCAATAAAAAACAACTGAAGATAACACGTGTATACTTAATGACCTTCATGCCTGTAATGCTGGTTCAATCTTGTTACGCTCCGAATAACCAAAGTTAAATCTCTTATTGTACAGTCAGCCTCAAAAGTAGCTGACCATTTTAGTACCTTGCCATACCAACTTGAGCAGCTTGGTGGCGCAATGGTATAGCGCCTGGCCCAGCGATTGCGGAGGTTAAGCAACTTTCGCAAGGGTCGGTCATGGGATGGGTGACCTAAAAATTTATTATCTCGAGCTCTTCCGTGCTTCGGAAGGCACTTTAAGCCGTTGGTCCCGGCCGCATTTGCAGTCTTCAGCACCCACCAATCCACATTAAGCTCGCGTGGTGGGTTATGGCCCATCCTCCTTATCTACCCATAAGGATGGCTTGTATCCCAGCAGTGGGGACATTAAAAATGGCTAATGGTCATACCAGCTATACCCTTGTTCATCATAACTTATAAATTATAACCCTTGTTCATCATATAGCCGCACTCCCACTGCTAAGTTAGGCCTCCCCCAAGGATCTCCATAAAAATCGGTCCTGCGCTTCCTGCATCCAGCGGCTTTCCACGACCTTCACCAGATCATCGGTATACTTTGTCGGAGCAAACGAAGCATCGTCCGGAGCGCGGTCACCTCTCTAGAACCTTTCCACCCCAGCGGCCATCAGAGCAAACTTACAAGCGATATCGGTTATTACAGTTCTCCTACGGATCTCCTCATCTCTTATTCATTTGATTGAATCAGGCATTACTTGGCGGAAGTCCCAAACCATTGTGAAAAGAGAAATATATGTAGCTTACTCCCGCAAAAATATATGCAGGATGCACCGCCCGCCCGCCCGCAAAAAAATGCACATGCAATCAACATCATTCGGTATTGGTTCACGCACGATCTAACTCCTGAGGATGCTCCGGGTTGGGGCGAAACACGTGTAGAGTAGTCTAATTGGTGAAGGTGCAAGGTGTGTCGCTGTCATGCTAAATGCAGGTATTGTGCACTGATATTTTTGTGGTGTGCATGTGCATATATTTTTTGCGGGAGTAAGCTACATATATTTCTCTTTTCACAATCTCTTATTCAATCACGCAAGCAAACACCGAGCATGAGCATGACAACCTTGGTAAGTTACAAATGGTGCAATCTTAACGCAATAGTTGGCGTGACAAGGTTCTTAAATGATCAGCTACTTCTGACGCCGACCGTACAATGTTTTAAGTAATTGGTGTATGTTACTTTCCTCAAGCAATTTGGCTTGTGAAAGTAGGCTTGTTAGTGTCATGTATGTTATCGAGTTTTCTAATATTTTGAATATTTACCACAGAATATACTTGGTTTATAAGTTTTTTATCTCATGGTATTTTAAACCCATGATTAGTCTCTTTAATAAGATCAAAATATGGCTAAATCCCACACATTAACTTGATATGCAAAAGACTTGTATTTCTCTCTATAAAAGTCTGTTGAAAATACTAATTGTTAGTGATAATTTGATTTAATAAGACAACATATTTATAAATAAGGTTTTTTTAAAGACGTATGACAGCTGTCAAAATCTGTTTACTCATATAGGACAAGTAAGGATAAACAGTCTTAGGGCTTGTACACAACAAAAACCTGCGAGCTCGCACGACGCCTCGCAAGAAGTTGCGAATTGATTCGCATCACGCATTCCTGCGATGTTGCGTGTGATTACGATGACGTGGAAGGACGCCTTGCCGCCAGGGATGTTAGACGGCCACTCAGAAATCCTTGTGCCGAGCTGGCTGAAAGCTGGTATTGAGAACGAAAAACTGGTACGCCTGTGCTCCGCTGCGGCGCTGCCAACACTGGTATATAAACTATGCCGGAAATCGCATCCTAGTGAAAAAAAATTATATTTCAATTTCAGTACGATGCGAAGATGGCGCAGTAATCGACTAGCCATAGCCAAGCCAAGCAGTTTCACCAACCGTACAGTGACAAAAAACTGACAGCTGACTGCGATTTTCTGTCCGTGTTATATTTAATTTCGTGTTCAAAAAGAAAAGTTGACAATACATCATTTTTAGTTAATTATCGCCATTGTCGGTGTATGTTTGTCGGTTAACGGCCAATCTTGGTATTTTGGCGTACAAGGACCGAGTAGTCTTGGTACATGGTACGTGACGCTAAAAACTAGTATGTTTACCAAGATGTTGGTACGTCTGACATCCCTGCTTGCCGCACGAAATCGCATCGCAGCAATTCGTATTGCTATTTTCTGCGTTGCGAATTCGCATCGCGTCGCATCTCAATTTTGTGTAGACACGACAGCACGTTAGGCTAGACAGTTAAACTGCGAAAACCGCTTTTATTACGTAGGGCATAATGTATAGTCTAAGGTGCCGTCGTGTGTACAAGCCCTATCTATCTATAGCTATATTGCACATCTACTTCCGCCAGATTGTCACCGCAATAACGAACTAATGATAGTTATTTTTGTTCATATTGATTTATCCATAGAGAAAGTAAACGTAGGTAATGACGTTTTCACCACTCTGGAAAGGAAAAGCTTATCTTATTGAATGACACTTTTGCTTTTAAAACGCTCTTATGTCGTAAGACTGAAGGTTCAATGTCGTTTGATTTTTAATATTGATATTATGTTAAGCTAATATGAAAACCACTCAGTGTTTTATGATATTGCGTTGGCAAACACATTTGTAACTGAGGCTTTCTTAGTATATTACTTTATATTAGCACTTTGTCATATTATTTAGATATTATGGGAGTTTTATTTCATCCAATAAATAAATAAATAAATAAATTATAAATTTGACAACATCACATACATTGCTCCGATTCCAAAGTAAGTAGCTAAAGCACTTGTGTTATGGAAATCAGAGACAACGGTGGTATCACAAACACCCAGACCTGAGCCAATATAGAAAAGTTTGTTTTCTAAATTGACCCAACCGGGAATCGAACCCGGGACCTCAGAGATGGCGACACCTTGAAAACCGGTGTACAAAGCCACTCAACCACGGAGGTCGTCAAAACATTTTTTTAATCATAGTTATTTTTTCTAATAGTCTCAAAATGTGAGATAGCTACTGCATTAACTGTAATTAATGCATTTTTTCGCTTACGTACAAATTAAGCAATTTGACAATTCCAACAGATGTGACCGACTTCAGAGCGCTTGTGGTACAATACGATGTATTGTAATCTGGTGGTAATCTGTGCGCACCATACATTCTCGGGTGAAGTTGCCGCAGACCACTGTCCATTGTCACATTAATCGCATTGTATGGCTAAGAGGTAGAAATAAGAAAATATTCACTGATCTCGTAGTCACCATACTCGGAACGGTGCTTTTTATCCGAATACCATCGGGACACGCGATATTGGTACACGTGATTAAACTGCGTCTATTCGTTAATGATGACGAAAGTTATGTGTGTTGGTAGTACGTATGTGTGTTGTATTTAATTATTTCTTAAGTATTTTTGATTTATTGAAAACAATGACTTCAACTACATAAAATTGTGTCACATCACAACCAACCTTCGCGGCGCATCAACTGTTTCTCTCGGTCGCTCGCAATAGACTAAAAGAGTTGCGGCGCATGCACCGTAATTTAATGAGCAATTTTTCAGTACTGTACAGCCTGTTTAGTGTAGTATATACGAGTACATAGAAGTCTTTGATTGAAAATAAACAAAAATATTTAAAATTAAGATATCATTCAACGCTCGTATTTCATCAAAGTGAAATAAATAAACTATGAAATACCTACTTACCTACTTTTTTTATCAGTGATTGTTGTCATTTTGACACTAATAACGAAAATGACATCAAAGTCAAAATTACCTACATAGTTTTAGATTCACCTCTCAAGCTTACGCGCTCACTAGACACCAAATACAATACATTTTAACGGATACTAGCGCGGTTTCATTGTAAGTACACACGACATAACGTCAGGTTATACAGTTAAACTGCGTTAACAGCTTTTATTACGTAGGGCATAAAGGCGGTCTCAAGGTCAACATGTATAGTCTGAGGTGCCGTCGTGTGTACTTTGGTAATTATTTCTATTTTACTTTCCCGAAGTTTCGGCACCTTTGCAGCTGGCGTGGTCACAGGAGACGGATCAAACCAAATCAAACGTCACAGAAGACGGATCAAACCAAATCAAACGTCACAGGAGACGGATCAAACCAAATCAAACGTCACAGGAGACGGATCAAACCAAATCAAACCAATCTAATAACCAAAGTACTTTCAATAAAACCCCGCTAGTATCCGTTAAAAAGTATTTTATTTTAATTCATAGTTAATTATACTAACTTACATGAACAGCAATAAACTGAAAGAACTCTAAAATGTATGCCTTTGCATAAAATGTAACATATTTCACATAAGAAAGGAGGGACTGGTTAAAAAAGTTTTTGATCACTTGCACAGATATACTTTTTGCGCGCCATTTAAAATTATTAAACCGGCAAAGACCGCATTTTGCTCAGCCAACATGCGCGGCTGGGTATCTCGGGCATTCGGTTGCGTGAAACGAACCACGATCCATTAAATAGCTACTTACTACTTAACGTTCGGTTTTACGCAATGATAGAAATCCTTTTCAAAAAAGTTTTAATAAAAAAAAGAGGAAATACAGCTTTTCTAAGCGTGAGAAACTGCAAAGGGATGGTTGGCTGTCTGTTCAGCCAACATTACGACATTGCGTATAGTTAGTCAGTACTAAGTGGTACTAACAATAAGTCAATTACTAACCTCTTTGTCTGTGTAATTGGCTGCAGTGAAAGTTCATTTTGTAATGGCCTTTACAGTACACGTTACTTAATATTGATGCATAAGGAATGTGATGGGAAACGATATTGAAACAAACAGACAAATAAGTAAACAAATTAAAAACGTGTTCAAAAGAAATGTATCAAATATGTATATGTGTGCATTGCCGATTTCAAATAGGCCCATTGCCCATGGAACAGACTTTGTTAAATTCACCTTTTTAACTTCCGTAAAAGAACAGTAGCCCAATAGCACTAAATCTGTCTGTTCTCGAACAGCTATCGAAAAAAATAACGCGCGTAAAAACATTCGATAGAGTAATTTTGTATGGGAAATTTGTACAGCGCCATCTACCGTCGAAAAGAGAAATGAGATTTCCCTAAGAGAATTACTCTATCGAGTACTATTACGCGCGTTTTTTTCTCGATAGCTGTTCGTGCTATAATAGCTAAATAATAAATATAAATAAACGACTATATCAAGTAAGTTTTGAATAGTTTTGTGAAAAACAATCCAATGAAATATAGCAAAAACACATAGCAAGTTATCATTTTATTAAGTATAGTGGACCCTGTTAACTTCGTATCACCTACAATTTAATGATTATCAATTTTACCTTGAGAACAAGCGCTATCTTTTTAATTAGTAAGTTAATAACAAAGCAGCTGAATATTAAAACGAAAGCAACACTACGTCCTTATATCATTACTAAGATCATTATTCAGACTAAAACCTCTTTATCAAAAGTTAGCTGTCAAAAGTAACCCGAAATGGCGATTCCCATACAAAATAGCCAATGTTCATAGTACGTTTCATTGAATATTCGCTATTCAATGAAACGAACTCTACCTACTCTCAGGGGAAATTACCAAAGAGAATATAATACTACGTTGAGATGACAAATGATATTTATTTTTCTTAATTAATCAATCAAATGTACTAAGAAGTTTCAATTCCGACGTCGAAGTCAATCACCCCAAAAGTAGCTTTCTACCACTTTTTAACCCTGTTAGGGGATAAATATAAAAGAATTACAAAAACAAGTGTTTAATTAATTTTGTTAAAAAATGTATATGTCAAATTTCAAGTCAATCGGGCCAAGGAATCGCGTTCTCCCATACAAACTTTGCCACCCTGTTTCACCCCTTTAGGAGTTGATTTTTTTTGTTGAAAAAAATCCCGTCTTGGTGAGCACCTAAGCCCCAAAAGGAGCCTTTTCACAAAAAGGAGGTCTTTTTACAAAAATGTAAGACTCCTAGCACTTGTAGTTTCTGAGATTTCGTGATGAGTGAGTGAGTGAGTGAGTGAGTGAGTGAGTGAGTGATTTTCTCTTTTATGCAAGGTGTTACAAAAATACCCCTAATGCCGAATATGGTATATAGGGACCATCAAAATGAACAACTTTTGCTATGGGACCAACTCTGAAATCGCGAAAAAAAAATCAGCTGTTTCATACATTTTGATATTTTCGATTTTAATGTTTGTATGAAATTGCTGATTTTTTTTCGCGATTTCAGAGTTGGTCCCATAGTAAAAGTTGTTCAGTTTGATGGTCCCTATATACCATATTCGGCATTAGGGGTATTTTTGTAACACCTTGTATATATAGATGTAAGTAAAGTTATAATTATACTCGTAGCTGGTAGCGGTTATGATATAATTTGTATGCAACTTAAGTTCAAAAGATTTATGTCTTATCGAGGATTAATTATCAAACTCATTGGTTGAGAATATTTTAACATATCGATGCTAAAAACTAACATGTAAATTGAAGAAAGCCGCACAACCACTTTCAATACATACAGTTACGAGATGTTTGTTTTGTCCTGTCTGTTTGTCGCTGGTGTCTTGTGTCGCATTGTGAGAGGGAAGTCTCGGGTTAGGTGTCTGACACTTGACACTGGCTGTCTTTGCATAACCGATCAAGAAAAAAGGTATCGCCATAAAAAAATATTATTGAAAAGGTTTTAACTTTTTGAACTTCAAACTGTTTTTATTATTGAAAGATATAAAACCATTTTTCACTGCATAAAGTAATGTTTATTTTCACTTGTTTTGTGTTTTTAATGAGCTTTTTTTCTTTTTGGATCTAAGCTGTTTTTTTGGATCTTTGGATCTTGAAATTGACATAAGTATTAAACTGTTTTGGGATGCTATCTTTTGTTTATTTTCATTTATCACGTGTTTAAAAATAAAGAAGTGTTTTTCCAACATGATTAAATACGTAAATAAATAAATATATGACAACATCACATACATTGCTCCGATTCCAAAGTAAGTAGCTAAAGCACTTGTGTTATGGAAATCGGAGACAACGGTGGTATACAAACACCCAGACCTGAACCAATATAGAAAAGTTCGTTTTCTAAATTTACCCAACCAGGGATCGAACCTGGGACCTCAGAGATGGCGACACCTTGAAAACCGGTGTACAAAGCCACTTAGTACACACGACAACACGTCAGGTTATACAGTTAAACTGCGAAAACAGCTTTTTTTACGTAGGGCAAAAAGGCGGTCTCAAGGTCAACATGTATAGTCTGAGGTGCCGTCGTGTGTACATGATATTGCTGCGCATACCCCTCGATGCAATTTCGCGTACCCCTGGGGGCACTCGTACCACTAATTGGGAAACAATGGCCTAAATAAATGTTATGCAAACTTTTGTAAATGCTACTTGATCTAGTTATCTCTAATCTATGGTTAAATGTCAAGCCGTTAAATCAAGGTTAAACTAACGATAGATTTAACAAGCGGATATTATGAATTAAGTTTTATTTATTAGAGTTGAAATATTTTTAGCTGTTGCTTTTGTTTATTTGTCCACCTACGTTTAGTCAAAGCGGAAGTTATTAATATTATAGATACTTTTGCTATAATCCTTGCTAATATTATAAATGCAAAAGTCCGTTTGTTTGTTTGTTACGCCTTCACGTCTTAACTACTGAACCGATCATAATGAAATTTTGCATACACGTTGTCAGGGGTACAGAGAAGAACATAGAGTACCTACCTTTCATCCCGAAAAAACAATTGTTCCCGAGGGATAGCAAAAAATACGCACGCAGACGAAGTCGCGGGTGGTCGCTAGTAATTAATAACCTAGGAGCTTGGTGGCGCAGTGGTATAGCGGCTAGCCCATCGATTGCGGATGTTAAGCAACTGTCGCGAGGATCGGTCATAGGATGGGTGACCAAAAATTTATTATCTAGAGCTCCTCCGTGCTTCGGAAGGCATGTTAAGCCGTCGATCCCGGCTGCATTTGCAGTCGTTAGCACCCACCAATCCACATTGGGCCCGCGTGGTGGCCCATTCTCCTTATCTACCCATAAGGGAGGCCTGTGCTCCAGCAGTGGGTTCCGTGAAAGAAGTATGCTTAAAAGCGAATATTCATATTTAAATTTTGTTCAACAGCACTCAGACATATACACTTCTAAGACTTTCACGCGTACAGTTCATTAGAAATAAAACACTTTTTACGGATTACAGCGCGTATATTATTAATTCAGGTGTTGTTTTGGAATTATTTAGTTTGTATTTATTGGTTTATATATATAAAAATATGAGCAGCCTTTTTGCTTTAGTCCTCCCGTGACCACGGCCCCTGGAAAGGTGTCGAAACGTCGGGAATTCTAAAAAACCAATAAATACAAACTAAATAATTCCAAAACAACACCTGAATTAATAATATACGCGCTGTAATCCGTAAAAAGTGTTTTATTTCGAAAGCACTCAAAGACGTTTTAATTACCTAAGTACCTAATTGACCTCACTGAGTGCAGCTGTTAGTATGTGAGAGTGCGAAACTGAAGCAAATAAGTATTGCATCGTCGACAAAACATTTTTATTTATGATTCTGTGCTATACTGCCAATTCCAATATAACGCAAGAATTTTATAAACCTTACTAAAAAAACATACCGAAACCAGCTATCCAAAAACTTGATTACCTGCAAAAAAAACAAAAAATACTCATTAAAATCAATCGTTCATTCAATCATGTCGGGCATCGAACCGAAGCGAACTGACCAACCGTTGGATGCGTGCCACTGAGCAATTAGTGACCTATTATGTCTTTATTACTTAACAAACAAACATACAGGCATAATGTTCCTTTCATACAAGGGTTGAGAAGTGATATAGGGGTTAGGAAATAGGTACTCAAGTCCCTAAATGGATCTTATAAAGTTAATGGCTCCTACACACATGTGGCAGTGCCGCCGGCATAGTGTATAGGAGCCTTAAGGCATACTAACCAAGAAAGTTTTCTCGATTCCGTCGCCGTTCAAAAATAGATAGATTTCATCCGATGTCAGCGGATTTTAATAATTAACTTTGCCATAAACGAATATCGATAGCGGCGGACATCCGTACCCTTAGCACGGACAGCTTTCGAAAAAAATAACGCGCGTAAAATCATTCAATAGAGTAATTATGTATGGGAAATTTGTACAGCGCCATCTACCGCCGAAAATCGAAATGAAATTTTCCGTAGATAATCCTCTATCGAGTACTTATACGCGCGTTTTTTTTTCTCGATATATGTTCGTGCTAGGGTTACCGTTAATTACCATTTCTTTCGTAATTAACTTGCCCCTTGAAGAAGAAATTAATGTTTTTTTTTATGTCGCCATACTAATGCGTGGTTTATTCGTGGAATATTTCACACATAAAATCCTTACCCCTTTATTAATAAAGATTGTATAGCAGATGTATAAGTTACACAGTGTTTTGTCACTTTCTTTTTAATGGCAAACTTAAATAGTTTGACAGAGAGTCACCACTGTGTAAGTTATACATCTGCTATACAATATTTATTAGTAAAGGGGTTTATTATTATTATAAATGCGAAAGTAAGTTTGTTTGTTACGCCTTCGCGTTCTAACTACTGAACCGATTATCATGAAATTTCGCACACACATTGACAAGGGTACAGAAAGGGATATAGGGTACCTTTCATCCAGAAAAGATAAACTATTCCTGAAGGATACAAAAATTACTTTAAGATGCTTTTCCGCCACAACAACTCAGCTGACATTAATAAGAAATAATAATAAGTTAACTATAATATATATAATAAACATAATCGCGTTATTGGAAGTAGGGTGCAAAAGCTAAACTGTCTTAAAAACTATTTCTACGCGAACAAAGTCGCGGGCAAAAGCTAGTCAGTAATAAAATTGTAAATCAGGATTTTTTGTATTTCATTTTACTGCTTTAAAAATTACTTCAGTTGATATTGATTGTCAGCTGTTTAATGATGACGTGATTGTGTGATGAATGAATGAATGATGTCGGTAACGAAAAATATGATTAAGAAACAGCAAGTTTTGTTATACATAATAAAAACAAGTTCTGAGAAAATCTTGTTGTTTCATCAAACCAGTATTTCTAGATTTCTGTAGTTCTCGATCTTTTTCGTAATGGAAATTGGAGCATAAAAATTTAAGTTTATGTCACGAAAGTATTTTACAAGAAATAAGTAATGTGTAAGGCTATATACTTTTTGAACATTCAATTAAGTAGAGAAAGTTTAAAATAGTTTAAATAATATAAGTAAGCATATGAAAATCAACGATGTCATAATGTAAAAGAATTGACGATTTAAATATTTATGTGAGCTTATTTGAATAAAGAATTTCATTCATTCATTCAATGCTATTCGATCTAATTAATAACATTACTAAAGTTTTTCTGACTTAATTTATACTAATTCGATTAAATAAACGAAAGTTGAGTAATTTATTATCTACACGCGTCAAAGAAGAAATCAAAAGCACACCTCAAAGTAAAACATCATAAGTCACAAAACAGCGTTTTGCAGCAAAGCATATAAAATCTTACATAAATGGAGGCAAAGGCTATTTTTTCTCAAAAAAGGCGGAGGCTTAAAAAGTAGTCATGGAACTTCTAGTACAGACAGTGAAACGACAGGAAGAGTGGTCTGTCGGGTTTGACTTGAAACCGGTTAGATTTAGTACAAACGTGGGCTCGTGGTCAGTGGTTCTGTATATTGAATTATGCATTAGGAGCGGAGATAAATAACATTTGGCTTTTAAACAACTTAATTTCCGTATCCAAGCAGGCACGTATGCGAGACAAATAAGCATGACTTGTTTAATAATATGCCTTTGCTTTTATCATTCTCAATGTATTCGGGGGTTATCATTAGTAAATAACCTTCATTTTCTGAAGTATGTAAACAAAAAAATTACAATAATTAAAAAATAAACGATTCTTAAACAATTTTTTAAATGAAAGCATATACAATGTTACTACTACTATATTTTAGTCATTCTCGTGAAACAAATTTTATTATTTACTTACCACAAAAAAATACTGAAAGTAAGTCAATCCTATTAATATCTCACAGCCATCTTTTTAGGTTAAATCCGCTGCCTTAAGTTAACATCTAATCTAGTCGCTGCCACTTTTACCGGAAACGAGAGTGGATATTTACTTATGTAGCTACGTCTGTTTGTCAGGTTTGGTCACATTCGGCATAAGTTATGTGAAACTGAGTATATTTAAAAGACGTAAATATAACTTTTGACTTGTGATGTTTTTGGGTGCTGGTGCCAAAATGTTTGTCAGAGTTACGTGAAAAAAGGGCAGTAGGGATACAAATCGTAGCATACGTAGGTATTACAAATTAAATCTTTTTCATAACTGTTTATTTTAGGTTACTTTTGTTTATGTCATGATTTACTGAGACATTCATTTAATAAGTTGAAAGCATAATGGTAGCATAATTACTGTTTGGAATTTGTAAGTTTCGAAGTTAGGTGAATTAATTAATAAGTTCAAATCAATAATATGTAGGTAGATAATACTTCTTGCGAATGTCTTTACACTAAAAAAGCTGGCGTATAAAAACTAAAATGGCGACATATAAAAAGAAATCTTTTCAACAAAAAGTTGCTCCATTAAAATCCTATTTAAGGAAGTGAACCCGAGAGTGCTCTGATTACTCCTACACTTGACTGCTTCCATATGTGGTCGTGTTTCACTTTCTAGGGAAGCGTTTAGTATTATGTCATAGTAATATGTATGATTTAGGTATAGCATAGTTTCCTCATAGGTGTGTTGGGTTGACATATTGGTAATGCAAGGAAATCGACCGTAGTAATTTTAGTATGTACTTTAGTTGTTAGCACTATAAAAAAACAATCTAGTTATTTTTTTTTATAGCCACAGATAAGGACGCAAAAATTAACATGTATAAATACTACACTGGCCTTCAAAACTTAGTACAGAAGTTATTATAAAAAAAGTTTCTTTTTGTCGTTTTTATTTTGAAAATATATGTTGTGTATTTTAAAAGTTATTACAATTTTAAAAGTGTGGTACTAAGTTTTGAAGGCCAGTGTAATTGATTTAAACACTTTTTAAAATTATGTAAATATTGCTTTTATATAAATACTTCACAAACCTCTGAAATAACCTTCTATCTGATGTTCGTCACTCGAAATCACTCACCGTATTTAAGACTCATCTACACAAACCTACTGGCTAAACCCTAGTTTGCAACAGCTAAACAGAGTGTTACCAACTTTGAAATCGCGAAATTTTTTCAACCACTTTCAGAGTTGGTCCCATAGTAAAAGTTGTTCAGTTTGATGGTCCCTATATACCATATTCGGCTTCATTGTTTTTTTATAACATGTTGTATATTTATTTAGGTTTATGTAACTAGTGTATTTTTGTAACATCACAAAGAATGAAAATATTTTTATTTTAATATATTTTCCAAATAGTGGTACCTATTAGCAATTTAAAACGATAAATAATATAACGGTACTTTGCTATGGTAATTATAGGAAGTTAATTCTTTCCACTTGAACATTTATACTGTAATAATAATCAAACTTATAATAATACAATTACAAATAAAGATTATGCAAATAATTAATTTTTTACCTTAACATTTATTGATTGTAGTTTTATAACTTTTCACCTTGATGTTTATGAACTTTTTGGTCAGAATCAAAAAGTAATGTTTATTTTTTTTCACAGATACAACGTTACGTAGGGCGGGTGTCTCGTGTCGTGTCAATGACCTCAAACTATGCACCAAAGGTCAGGCCATTCCTCAAGATCGACAACATTATTACGTAAACTGGAGCGAACGAGAGAGTGAGAGAGTGGTGAAAGATATATTTCAATAACGAGAAAAAAGTTTGTTCGGAATGAAACTTTTGTTGCAAAGTTGTGTTCTTAATTTGAATTCTTTTTTTATTTTGAAATTGGAACAACAGACAACAAAGTCTGCGCAAAGCCTCGAGCAGCGCAAAGTCCTAAATATGTAAATACATATTTAATAAAACCTTTTTTTTCGTTACGTACGGCAATTGAAATGAAATATAAACTTGTGACCACAAAAATTTTTTTTTGTTCTGTGATTGTGACAGTTAATAAACTATTTTATGAGTTATTTAGCTATAGTATTAGAAACAAAGGGGTGCCTACTTGTAAGTAGTTTAAGTACTTAGTTAAGGTAAGATAATTAAGTAAGAATTGATGTAATAGTACTTAAACTTTAAGTAGGCCTAAATAAATAAATAAATAGAATTCAAACGTGGAAGTTTAATTAAATTAAAAACTGCAAATTACATGTTTGTTACCAAACCTAAAAATGATAAATGAAGTCTATAGATTAAAATATTTTACAATAGTTTTTTTAATTTAGTTTATAATGGTGAAATTAAATTTAACATGTCTTAGCCGCAAAATGGAAAGAAAATCTATGGTGTAAAAAATTTCTTAGTTCTGTGGTCAAATAAACTCGGAAACACTACCTACAAAATTCAAATAAAATTGCTGCTACTATTTTATATCAAAGTAAACAAAAAGAACGCATATTAATATGAATTTCACACGTGATTTGTTGCATTCAGCTACACAATGAAAATAAAAACATTAAAAAAAACTCATTACAGACAAGTGGAATTTTCTGATTTAATTATGCCCTTTGGATTTTTCTTGGAAATATCACGAAAATATAAGTTACTTCACTTTTGCTGCTAAAGCTCATGTGAGGCTTTCTCTAGAAAATGATCGATGTTGTACTTTCGTATTTTGAGCTTTCGGTCTCAACGAAACTGGTAGAATAACTTTCAGTTTTACGTAACAAGGGGTGTTTCGGAGAATTTCATAATAATAATAATAATAGCTAGTTATAAATATATAATAATAAATATGATTATGATAATATAAATTATGTTTATTTTAAATTAAATTACTGGAAAACAATGCTCGGAAAGTAAATTATTCAAATAATTTTCTTTCTATTTTTTCTTCTAAACTTACTTCCTTTTCGTTTTGAAATGTAATATGTTGTTATGTAGTTAAGTGACATTCTTAATTCATTCGTATTTAATTTTAATTCTCATAGAAAACCCAAGTATTAACTTAACTCTCATCAGATTTAGGTTCTATATTACCAGTTTAATTCCCATTCAGTAATTTATTACACTTTTCTATATATTGATACACATGAAGCTAATTGCCGAGCGAGGGCTCCGTTTCAGTTTGGACAAAAACGATTTCGTATGTCCGTCCGGCTGTCCGGCTGTCCGTTTGTTCTCCTCTACGGGTTGCATTTCTCAACCGATTATTGTAAAATTTTGAGCAGTAGCTCTACCATGAGTTGATGCAAACTGTTTTCGCTACCGTGAACTATCGGATATACTGCTCGCAGCCAATGCAAGTGAAAGAGAGAAAACGTAAGTATTAGTCAAGTTTTTAACCGCCATGTACCTATGCGCAGACATTCTTTTTCTGATTTTATTATGAAATCATAAAACAAATGACTGTGAAATAATAATAATGCTCACCTAATTTAAACAACCCCAATTTCAAGGTGAACAGGGGGCACCAATTAAGTCACCAACCGATTTATCTCATGATATACACTTCTAAGACTTTCGCGCGTACAGTTCATTAGAAATAAACACTTTTTACGGATTACAGCGCGTATATTATTAATTCAGGGAGGACTAGTCCTCCCGTGACCACGGCCTCCAGAAAGGTGTCGTAACGTCGGGAATTCAAAAAACCAATAAATACGAACTAAATAATTCTAAAACAACATCTGAATTAATAATATACGCGCTGTAATCCGTAAAAAGTGTTTAATCTCGTGGTGATAAACCTAGGTGATATTATTTTGAGGTGATTATATCGACTCTATAAATACCACTTTGTATACCTGGGGCCTAGGTGCATATACCTTTTTTAGCACCTGATATTCTTTAGGTGAATGTAGTGGAATAATCCAACAAACAAAAAGTATTTGCTTATTTTCCGTTTGAGCAATGAAGCTAAAGAAGTTTTTAGCGAAGACAATATGATCCTATACATGATCTGGTGCGAGTCCTATTTTTTCTAGTATATTATTTAGTATTATATAAAAATAGCATTGTGAATGCTTAAATCTCAAAATTTCAAATAGTTATATAGCTTTCTCATCTTAATCAACTGTTTAAAAATATCTGGAAAGATGGTCAGTTGAATGTCGAGGTTAATTCCTTCTACATTGGTGAGATGGCGCTGGCTTGCAGCGTATGATACTAGAAGAAATTCGACGTTCTCACTAGTGACTCGGTAGCTCAGCGGTCAGAGCATTGGACCGTATATCCAAAGGTCGCGGGTTCGATTCCCGTCCGAGAACATGATCTGGTGCGAGTCCTATTTTTTCTAGTATATTATTTAGTATTATATAAAAATAGCATTGTGAATGCTTAAATCTCAAAATTTCAAAGACAATATTAAGTAAAAACTATGTGATATAGAACTCGGATTACTTTAAACGGTTTAAGTTATTTGCTTTCTAAACAGTAACAATTTAACAGTTTATATCCTATAGCCGGCAGACTGCGGCCTTTCAAATAGTTTGCGAACAATTTATGCATGAAGTACATTATTAACGTTAAACACAACATGGGCAGGACTTGGAGATAGTGATTGTTTATGTGATACAGTTACAGTTTTTTATATTACAGTGATAACATTATAAAATGCAATTGCAAGATGGTGGCATTGCTTTTTCATTTCTCATATTCGGAAAGTGATGTATATTTAAGCTGAGCAGTTAAAAACTCTGCGTTCCGTGCTAGGGGGTAAAATAATTTTAAAAATAGAACTGAATTTGGTTGCATAGTCGACCATAGAGTTACCTTATCGGCAATGAAAACGTTTACAATGGATGCATTCCAACAGCTTAATCGCTGAGTCATCGATTGCCATAAAGTACATTTTAATAATGGAAAGAAATAAAATTGGACATTGAAACAAATTACTTTAGTAAATATTTTGGAAAAACTACGGTGTTTTTACTTTCCTTACATTCGAAATGAAAAGTAGAGTGTTTAACACGGGTAAAAGGCATTGCTTCCTTTTGACCCTTGTCTAATAATCTACTATTTCATATTTCTCTTAAGTTTAGCTGTTTTTGTGGAATCTTTACTTTCTTTAATAAGTCACTTAATATTCATCATCGCCCGAACGGCCGAATGCGGCGGGATAACAATGGAATATCTATTGTGTCTCATTTTCCGGGCCTTGATAGGTTAATGGAAGGGATAAACTAGAGAGTGCAATAAGAGACGAAGCAGAAACCACGGATTACCTAGTACCTACATATACAGATATGACGACCTCCGTGGTCGAGTGGCTTTGTACACCGGTTTTCAAGGTGTCGCCATCTCTGAGGTCCCGGGTTCGATCCCCGGTTGGGTCAATTTAAAGAATGAACTTTTCTATATTGGCTCAGGTCTGGGTGTTTGTGATACCACCGTTGTCCCTGATTTCCATAACACAAGTGCTTTAGCTATTTACTTTCTATTCTTATATTACTTGCTTCTCTCGAGGCGAATATAATTTCTGTAAACAGCCATTAAAAGTGTATTTTTCCAAGTCCGTCCCCTCCCCGGCGAGTCCGCTAAGATAAATCAGTCGTTGTAATGACCAGCCGAGTGAAACATGGTGACTTGCAAATACAGGAGTCCTAGATTTCTAATGGGGGGAAACCTATACTCTTCACTATCGTGGCGATCCATCATTGTACAAACACCACGTAAAGTTGCTAGTTAAACAATAGCATATTAGTAAGCCGAAGAACTCAATGGCTCAGAGGGCCACGTTCGCCCTGCGATCGTGGCAGATAAGCATCTTTTGCAAGGGTCTGTCATAGGATGGATGACCAAAAATGTATTATCTCGAGTCGATCTCCTGATCGCCGGCTTTTAAATAAATAAGAAATGTAACACTAATGCCACTCCCACAAAAAAAAAATTACCGAGTAAATACACAATTTATTAAAAATTCAAGCTGATGGTCCCCTCGCAAAATATCAATTGTTATTTATAAACACACTTCTTTGGTAAGTTTTTATTTGTGCCAAAATGCAGTAGCAAAATGTCACATGAAAACGTCTAATCAAAGCTTACCTACCTGAACTTCATTATTTTTAGCCGATAGACCCGCGCTGGTGCTTGAACTAAGCTTGCTTGTGTTCCAGTGCACCAGTACCCCCCATCTCGTGATCAGACCATGAGATTACAATAAGATGGCTAACTACGAATTTGAAGCCCATTTATCTATAGCACAGATAATATAATACTATACTAGTTCTATAGGGAATAGGGAAGGCATGTGCTCCCACAATTAGGGTTGTCATAAAAAGCGGCTAATGACTTACGGCCCCACAGCCTACCGCGGTAGGTGGCGTGGCAAGTGATTCAATATTCACTGCGCGCTACCTTGATATCGGCCTGTCAGCTCGTCGTCACGACCGCTCAGTGATTACCGAATTCGCTTGTCGCGTCGCCCGCCGCGGCGGGCTGTGGCCGAACCCTTAGAGGATGTAGACTCGAAAAGGGGACAGCGTTTTCCAATGTGTTTTCGAGTAACTGAACTATTGGAGAGCTAAATTCATAGAAAATAATGGTTGAAAGGGACTACTGACCCATACAAACGAGAACAAACAGGTATTTTACTATTTATACACCCTGAAATTTTAATCATTTGTTTCTTACAGTGAGGTGGTTCCACTCATGATTACAAGCAACTTTTGCTATGGGGCCAACTCTGATACTGCTAAAAAAAATCAGCTGTTCCATACATGAGGTCGAGTAGGTATAGCGCTTTTGTATGGAACAGCTGATATTTTTTGAGTGGAACCACCCCACTGGGGGAACCAAATGACTAAAATTTCAGCTTGTGTAATGCACAGGAGCGCAAACTTTTTAGAATTCAGCTGCAAAAAATGAGACTTTAGATAGAAAGTAGTCTATTATTATCCTACCATTTCTTCTGATATGAAATAATCTCTTTATGAATTATTAATAATCGTTACGAGCATTTCTCAAGTATCAAGACTGTTCGTTATAGTACATTACCAACATATTAATAAACGGCTGCGCACTTTCTCCGTCATTTGCGGTCACGATTAAACAAAATTCAACTTAAACATCTTTCTTATCACAAAGGCATAGAGTTTACATCACCTTGACATATTCCGTTGTGGAATGACTCAAACTTGCCATTGGCATTGTATTTTGTCATCTTTTTTCGATGGAAACGCGTTGTTAATTTATTACATGACCATAAAGGTGTTTATAAAAAGGTACCAATAATTTTGCCAATGAAAGTTCTTATATAATTTATTTATCATACTTTTTGAGTGCTATACAAGGTGTTACAAAAATACCCTAATGCCGAATATGGTATATAGAGACCATCAAACTGATCAACTTTTACTATGGGACCAACTCTGAAATCGTGAAAAAAAATCAGCTGTTTTATACAAAAATTCAAATCGAAAATATCAAATGTATGAAACAGCTGATTTATTTTTAGCGATTTCAGAAATGGTCTCATAGTAAAAGTTGTTCAGTTTGATGGTCCCTATATACCATATTCGGCATTAGGGGTATTTTTGTAACATGTTGTATAGTTACGTCGAGGACAAACGGAAAAATCTGAGATTCCACTGTCTTTGTTTTAATTTTAGTAAAATCAGTGATGGGTTATAAACATTTGGTTATTATAATTAATAGTCCTTGTATTTTATGTGTCATAAAGTGATAAAAGTTAAGGTATACTGCCTTCATTGACCTTTCTATAAACTATTTACGTATAAACCAGGGCCGTATTTAACAAACGTGCTGTCATGACAATTTTATATCTATTGCGTCAATCAATTTGAAAATAGAACAAACTACTCATAGCTACATCGCATTGTAAACCAAATTGTCATGACAATGTACAAATTGTATTAAATAGATACAATATATTTTATTAACGTGACAATTTGTAAATTTTATTCACGAGAGAATATTTATGACTATAGTGAAATATATATATATTTCACTAATTTCACAAATTAGGTACGTACAACGACTAAGTATTTTGACAGCTGTCATAAAACTTATTTCGATAATAAAATATATTTTTGCTGAAATGTAAGTAGCAAAAGTTACTCGTATTCATGCCTGTTCCCTAAGTTGTCAATTTCCAGGTTTTACATAATTTCTGTGCAACTTACATAATGCATAGAACAAGCTCTTTAGTAAATGTTCCTTATTCCCATCACAATCTTATTGCATAAACAAAATGTAAATCATCACAATCCTAATACCTACTTGATGCCAGCTGTGACTTAGAAAGTGAAGACTACAGTTAGATAATACGCATTATATTGTAACTGGGCTGGCTAATAAGAAGCGTTTTGTCTCGAACTTAAATACATGGATATGGATTTTAACCCTTCAACACCCGGAAAATGAGACATAATAGATATTCCATTGTTATCCGGCCGCATGCGTCCGCTCGGACTTTGATGAATTAAACGATTTAAATGTTCATTTATTTTGTTTATCTACACCCATGCTATAAATTCTGTATAAAAGGTTCTGAAATAGTTAGCTTATTGCCAAAATTACAACAACCAGTGTCATACCGCGCGCGCCGCCGGAGTTGCATTATGAAATTCAGTACAGTACAACATAATAACACTCGTTTGGATGATATTATGACGGCAGCGCGCGCGGGATGGTATGGCGAGACGGCTACGCGCTCAACCACTCGTTCGGATCATATGGTTCCTGTGACACTGGTTGTTTTAATGTTGGCAATAAGCTACTGTTTCAAAACCTTTTAAGAGGATTCATGTCATCGGTGTAGATAAAGTCTTGTATGCAACTGTACATAATTAGGTATTTAAACACTCATGTGATATACTCGGCTTCGCCTCGTGTGATAAACCCACATTAGTGTTTTAATACCCCTTATTATAATACAGTTGCATAAATAACTATTAATTCTTTTCTTAGTCTTATTTATGTTTTTGAAAACACTATGAAACTGATAGCTTTTTTAAAATTTAGAGACCTCAGCCAAAGATTTCAGCAATTTAGCAAAAACTTATCAAAATTTACCTCTCTTACAAAAAAACTTATATTTGATTAATATGCTACCTATACATGTGTGTATTGTGCTCAAACATAAATGCTAAATAGAAATGTCTTACAAATAAAAATATTAAATATTAGAAGTTCAATGTTCCTCCAAGCTTCTGTAATTCCTCTTTCGTCATTTTGAACGCTTAAAAAAACAATTGAAGATCGTTATGACGTAACTAGAAAGCATAATTATGACGTAAGCAACATCATTGCCCCGTGGGATAGTCTTTTGTTCAAGGTTATGGGGGCAATGACCTTTCGCCATGAAGGTCGGGGTAATTACTTTACGTTAATTCACAGAATTGTTAATTTTTCGGACACATATTTAGCTTTTTATGTGCTGGAAATAATATGATTGAAACAGGTGTATTAAGTTTGAAATGCAATAATATGATAATTATTTATACTACAAAAGTCCATAATGTTGTTACATTGTTTGACTCAATAGCTAGGTTAATGTAAAATAATTCAATAAGTATTGACAACCCTAGTGTAACAGTCTGTTTTCGATTGCAGAATTAACCAACCTTTCGTTATGATTACGACTTACAAACAAACACGACTCTCACTTTCATTGTCAATGTCGGCGCGGGCGCAGATTGATAACCTTTTAACTTTTAAATTAAATAACGTATGGCCTTTTTCTCTTTCGTTATACTTACACAATGATTGGATGAAAGTGTTTTGAATCAATTAAGCGTCTTTGTTGAACTGCCTGGCATGGGAAATAGTTTTATTGATTTTTTTGCGTCGCCTTTCTTTACATTATAACAGATTGAAACTATGAATAGGCATTCATTCAAATAATATTATCTGTATAATAATTATGATTTCCGTTTAATCTAAAAAACTAAATAGTTAATGTGATTTTAGAGAGTTTTAGAGATAGATTAATATTAGTTATTGACTTTGTAATAAATATTAAAAAAGTCTGGAATGGGTAATAGGAAAATATAGACGATCCAAAATTGTTTGATTGAATCAGGCGTCACTTGGCGGAAGTCCCAAACCGAAACTGGTGTTGGTTTACGCACGATCTTACTTCTGAGGATGCTCCGGGTTGGGGCGAAACACGTATAGAGTAGTCTAATTGGTGAAAGTGCAAGGTGTGTCGCTGTCATGCTAAATGCAAGTATTGTGCACTGATATTTTTGTGGTGTGCATGTGCATTTGTTTGCGGGCGGGCGGGCGGTGCATCCTGCATATTTTTTTTTGCGGGAGTAAGCTACATATATTTCTCTTTTCACAATGATCCAAAATTGCTTTATTTTGACATTGACTTTGACTATGATTAAAAAAAATCGAATGAACATTGGCATTAATTGGACCCTCAAGATTTGACCCAATCCAAAAAGTACCCACGTAATTAAAAAAATCCCATTGGATCTAAACTGGTGGTCATTGGACCTTTGGTCATTTTTGATAAGACTGCGAGCGAGCTGCGTGAACGACAGATTTTGTCGAACAATGAAAGTTAAAAGGGCGCATCCAGCTAGTGAAACAACAAGGATAAAAAAATACATAAAAGCTCACGTGAAAAAGGGACACACAAACCGCAGAACACGACAAAATACGAAATAATACATATAACTCGTAAAATATAACACATTTAAAACAAAAACGCTAAGGCAGTAATGAAAAAAACCATTATACGCTTTTTAATGTGAACTAGAATGAATGCGTTAATAATTTAGCTCGGAAATAAGCAATATATTGAAAATAAATCGATTTTAGTCTAAAATTGGACCTGTGTTTTTTTTTATCGAAAAATTATCATGCTTTTATGTGTTTGCTTCATCTAGACTCTCGACTATGTGATGTAATATTTATGTTTTTGGTAAATATATAAATTACTACTGTAAAAATATTACTTTAACTATGACTTCATAGTTATTTTCCCATAGTTCTATTGTCTTACCCCAATAATCACAAAGACCGCTTTCTTTGACTCTTTGAACTTGTCCGTCGATCCGTTTAGGTGTCACTGGTTCATTTACGAGTTTCTACTTTTACCTAATGGTATGACAAGAAAAGATGAATATGTAGTTAAGTTGAAGGTCAGTAACCTTCACAAAAAACAAAAGCATGAGTGTCGGCCAAATACTCAAACTTCTAAAGTTAACGTCAGACAGATTTGACAGAAAGACTATGAAGTGACAGCTTTCTTAAACATAAGTAGACCTTTCAATATTTTAGCTTAGATGCGTTTGATAATTTGAAAATTTTGACGACCTCCTTGGTCGAGTGGCTTTGTACACCGGTTTTCAAGGTGTCGCCATCTCTGAGGTCCCGGGTTCGATCCCCGGTTGGGTCAACGAACTTTTCTATATTGGCTCAGGTCTGGGTGTTTGTGATACCACCGTTGTCTCCGATTTCCATAACACAAGTGCTTTAGCTACTTACTTTGGAAACGGAGCAATGTATGTGATGTTGTCAAATATTTATTTATTATTATAATCCGTTGTATTTATTTAGTTTTTGGATAAAATAGTTCAAAACTAAGATTCAGGGAGACTATGGCTCTACTTCGTGGTATTTCGCATTCAACTGTTTCATATGTGCGATACATCATATACCACGATTGCTTTGATTTAACTTTTACGTAAACGTCAGCCCTGAGCGTAAACGTTAGCGAAATGTCAACGATAATACTATTTATTCTGTGATAATACTAAAGCTCGACTAAAGTTTTCAGCAAAAAACTTTTCATTTTAAATTAGCGTGAGCGAGTCACTGGTTTGGTTTTATTATAAGAACTACGCCACTATGTTAATTTATAATGTAACTATTTGTACTTCGTAAAAGTTCGTTTAAATAATTTCTTAACGAAGTCATTAACGACTTTCTATGGTGAATTATAAAACATCTGTCGCAACTAAAACCAACGCTATTTAAACACAAACTAAGAGTACTACACTTGAGTATGCAAACGGCACAGTGCAAAGTAAGGTGTAAATTATTCAATAACCCACTCGCCTTGTGCCTACGCAAGTTTGTACAGTAGGTCTCAGAAGTAACTAAACGATTTAGAACCATGTCTCATTAATTATTGCGTTTCTATACAACGTGTGTCAAAAAACCCCTAAAGCCGAATATAAATATTTGACAACATCACATACATTTATCTGATTCCAAAATAAGTAGCTAAATCACTTGTGTTATGGAAATCAAAGACAACGGTGGTATCACAAACACCCAGACCTGAGCCAATATAGAAAAGTTCGTTTTCTAAATAGACCCAACCGGGGATCGAACCCGGGATCTCAGAGATGGCGACACCTTGAAAACCAGTGTACAAAGCCATTCGACCACGGAGGTCGTTAAAATTAAATATAAATTAGTAGTAAGCATTCAAGCCCGGAAAATGATATTAAATCATGAAAACCGCCACTTTTTATAAATAATAAAAATAATTCTTTTCACGATAAACTGCATAGTAGCAACCCTAGACCTAAATTATGTTTTTTTTTTGCCCAATAATGGGATTGATTATAGAAAACAATAGTCTATTTTCGTCTAGGGCTGTCGCTTTGAGTTATTCCCATCCGGTCTGCTGTAACTGATCCACCGAGAATTAAAAATCCCAACCGATCCCCTTAAAATCTTCAATTCTCAACGGATCCCCTGATTGTATTTCTTAGCAAGAAAAGGTAGGTGAGTACAGTCAGAGCAAAAGAAGTATTAAAATCAAACATACATTTATTGAGTAATTATTTTTAATGTAATAAATATCTCAAATAATTAAGATTTAAAAATGTTGCAATAATTGTTAATAATTAACATCTAAAAATTATGAAGTATCATTTCATTAGGCTAAGCTCAAATATAAATAAAAATATTTAGCTGCTTTTAAACCCAACTGTACCTAATGAGTATTGGCTTAATTAATAATAAAGTGTTATTGTGAGAAAAAAAAATGTGGGCGAAGGTAAACAATGGTTAAACCCGAAATTAAACCTTTTAATTGTTCAATGTGCTTTTGCAATGGTATGGTGTAGTAATGATTTTCGTATATGATTGTCAACTGTACCTAATTAAACACAATATAAGCGTGACATTTTTAAAATAATGTATTGTGTTAATTAGTGACAAGATTATAATGATATCACTGCTTTAGAAAAAAATATTACTCTATTTATTTAAGATTGTGAAACAGATTTGAACGAATATTAGTATATATTCTAATAATATTCTAATGTCCAGCCCAGCAAGGGTAGAATATAATATTGATAATAACCATTTGACCTCTTTTTCCTTAAGGCTCATATAGTCGTCAAAGTGGTGTTAATTGCTTGCTAAGTACATTATGTATCAAAAATTCACATGTACAGATTGAAGCTAAGGTTCTATAGTTTATTTACAAACTACCTCAGTAAAATATAGTTCGTTGTAGTAGTAGTAAGCAAAGGAGCAAAAAGTGGCTACTTTAGGATCAAAATGAGGGCGCCACTTGAGGGCTGTAGGAGTTTTTATGCTATACATAGTCCCTTTTACCCTTTTACAAACCTAACTTTAAGAAAAACTAAATGAAAAGGCTTTATTGAAGCTCTTGCTTATGTTTAACACTCATGAATTAATCCAATGCTCCTTTTTTGTAACTTATGTAACATTTCTTCTTCCCTCTACCCTTATCCCAATTTATTTGAGGTCGTTGCAGTGCGTCCTTCTCTGCCATTCTTTCCTGCCACTCGTCATCTCCTCATCCACTCCCTTCACATTCCTATAATTTCTCACACAATCCATCCATCTTTTCTGCGGTCTTCCCCTTACTTTCCTGCCTTTAACATCCATATCCATTACTCTTCTAGTAACATGCCTTTCATCTCTTCACAAAGTGGAAGAGGAAATCGTTACAGCTTTGTAGCCAGACGATTTTCTCTCAAAGTTACTTAACAGAGTGATTAGTAAGTTAATATTTTGTTTTTGCAGAAGTTCGTTGTTAAAAAGGCCTTATTTAAGTTGAATTGTATAACAAAGTAAGTAAGTAATTGTATGACTAAAGCCTCTTTAGTCAGACAAAGCTCATTCAATGCCATTATCGCCCACGTCTACTTTAAAGTAACGATTATTTAATACTAAATTAGGAATGATTAGGTATTGTTTCGAAATTCTAGAGACTTTTATTCTTTACCAATTATTGAATGTTACTAAAGAGAGACAATTAAAACTATTTGATTTATTTTTTTTAAATTTTGAGATTTAAGCATTCACAATGCTATTTTATATAATACTAAATAATATACTAGAAAAAATACGACTCGCACCAGATCATGTTCTCGGACGGGAATCGAACCCGCGACCTTTGGATATCCTGTCCAATGCTCTGACCGCTGAGCTACCGAGTCACTGTCAGTCATTTGATTTAGTTTTTTTTATTAACACTGCTAAAGATAGTTTAAATTATTATTATTATTTAGTTTTGCTCTACATATAAATGACATTTAAAAGCCGATAAGCAAAGAGTAAAACATTTTTTTTTAAGAGAAAAAGCATCACTCTGTGCTTTATAAAAAATACTTACTATGAAGTTGTAGTTAGTGATGTAGTTAAATACCAAATAACGTACCTGAAAGAAAGAAAAGCAATAAGTTTTAGTTTTTGAATAAATTAAAACATGTAACAAACATCTATAATATTTATTATTTCAATAAAAAGTTTAAATACACCAATTATAAGCAATGAGGAAGTTTCCTTAAGTCAAATTTTGAGAAATAAAATCACAAATATTTTAAGCATAAGCGATTAATTTTAATATAATATTAAAATAGTTTTTCAATATCTCAATAAAAAATAAAAAAATATATATAAGAAAAAAACATTATTGATTATGACCCCTTACAATTTCAAAATGCTAAATCACAACATGACTCCCATTTTGTGTAATCTAGGTCTTCAGATAAATCTACGTTAGTTAGTACGTTACACCAATTACTGGCTTTACGGCGAATTATTCAGGTGACGACTAAACGATCCAGTTTAAGGCGCAGCTGTTTATAAGCTGAGGCGGAATGGAAAAGCTATCATTCCAAAAACAAATATACAACACAAACAAACACGGAAACTTAAGGAAAGCAACAATTTAATTTATTCCCTCTGACATTCGTTTTATAACAAAGGTTTTCATAGTAATGTACTTCCCAATGGTCCAATCTATCTTTATAACTACGTGGCCGAGTGGTTCATACACAGGTTTTTAGTTGTCGCCATCTCGGAGGTCCCATGTTCGATCTCTGGCTCAATCTAGAAAACGAACTTTTCTATATTGGCTCAGGTCTGGGTGTTTGTAGTTGTGTCTGATTTCCATAATGCAAGTGCTTTTAGTTACTTACTTCAGGAGTCAAAAGGTGACAAACAGATAGACAGAGTTACCTTTATATTTATGATATTAAACTATGAAATATTGGACTCTATTTATTTGTAAATAATAAAATTCACTCTTCAGTAGAATCTAAAGCATTGCCTTTCATCAGTAAATAAACAGATCTTTCATTGATTTCACGGAGTCGCTCCCTCCTATGCACTTTATAAATTCAATTTCACAACGGTTGCACTTATGAAATGTCAAACTGGTTCTCGGCATCGCAGTACCAAATTTGGTACAAGCAGAACCTGCTCATGGTGCGATACCGATGCGTCGGCGCAACTATAATGAAACGAATTCTTTACTTCTTTCACGATTCTTAAGGCGATCTTTAAAGAAAATTAACACTTTTTGATGTAATGCTATTGGTCGCTGAAAGATTATACGGATCTTTAATTAAGATCCCTTTATATTTCTTTATATCTTTATCCAGACACGCATTGAACCAGAACCACGATTGAATGATTTTTGCTCGATACATTTTAATTTCAAAATTACCTCTTAAAAAGTCTAAAGTTTCATATTATTAAGAAACAACATTAGGTATTCAATTCAAAATAGCTTTAAATAGTTTATATCATCAATATTCACAATGGTATTGAAGCATTTCTTTTTATACGCTATCGTTATTTATTACGAATTGATTTCGTGATATTTTCGCCTAATCTGCCAAATCAGTCTCACTCCGGCGCGTGACGTTTTATCGTTGCTATATCGCTTTATTGATATAGCGCCTTAAATCAAATAATACTTAAATGCACAGAAATGACAATAGTGTTGCCACAGAATATCTCTGATAGTTCAGCTACAAATAGTTCGCTGTGAATTCTGCAATTACAAAGTTTAAAGTTTATTTTTATAAAGCGTATACTGACCGATAAAACCAAAACTGTTACGTGTTAGGTTATACTTACCTGAAAATATTTGGTTTAGCTTTAGAATTCTCATTTAAACTGTCTAAGATTAGCATCCTAGACTCCCTAGGCATAGCTTTCAACGATTTTAAGTAATATAAAGCGAGTGTTTTTTTGTAAACGAAACTGAAACAGTAAAGATTTAGTTGATAATTGTTAAAACTTATGATGTCCGACAATCTTATGATTAGTGCTAAGCTAAGCTCTTTTAATGTACCGCTATATTAATTTCTTATAAAACCTAAGTTGATATGTATTGATAAAGTGTAACAGTAAATTAGCAAGCTGTCTACAGTCTTCAGATAAAGCAACATTCGCTTGCAATGGATGTATAACTGAACATCTAATAAGGACTTAAGCCATCAATTTAAAAAAGATTTTTAGATGACTTTTCAATGACAAATGCAATTGTAATGTATGGTAAATTGACCTTTATTGCTAATGATATAGTGTATGGTGTACAGTGTAGGTGGAAAGCTCAGCCTTGGGTTTTGTTTGTTATGCAGATTGTACTTTAAGTATGTCAAGAACTAAATCTTGCCTACAGGGAGTCTATTAAACTGACAGTATAATGAGTAGGCGGTGTTGCCGAGCCGGCCTCCTTTTTACTACTTTATGGTTTTTTACTTTAACTTATATTTTTGAATTCCGTACTTTTTATACTATAACATATTTTCCTTGTTTTGTACTCTGTGTTTTTTCTTCTATGTGTCAAGTCGTGCTCATCAGTTTGCAATAATAAAAGTACATTTACCACTAATTAACTCTCATTTTTTAGAAACCCATTTAGCTCAGTTTCATAACCTTTAGATATAATGCATCAAATAATTATATTTAATAGAAACACAGGAATTGAATTAAAAGCAATTTATATATTTTGTAAAGTAAACGTCAAAACAGACAAATCATTTTTTCCTTTTTTTTTGAATCATGATAGTTTATGCTATAGAAACTCTTTCAACACAGCCATCTTCGTACATGAGACGCCAATACGCGACACAAGCGTATGCATGTTCGCTGGCATCGGCAAAGACGTGCAATTCGCGGTGTAATGGTTCTGAGTTCAAGGAAGACGAGTACCAACGTGGAATTTTAATAGACGCCACGCTGGCAACTGTTTGGAGCCACTCAGTCCACTTTGAGGCTTCATTGGGTGAAAATTCAGTATCCCAACCGATATTAGACCTCCACGCTTGTTGGAAGAGTATACGACCGTTGATTATGACCGGTCCTAGCAAACCTAAGGGGTCGTATACGCGCATCAAGTGTGAAAGGACCTTTCGTTTCGTGAGCGGTTGAGGTAATGAATCCTCAAGCCCAGTGCGAAAACCTAGCAAGTCAGCGAGAGGCTGCCATACGTCTCGCTCTGATTTCAAGTAAGGCGAGGGTTTCTCCGCTAAAACCGACGTCCATTCCCCGTTTGGAGCTCCAGGCCGCCCTGATTGCCTCTCGCCTTGCTCTAACTATCACAGACAGTCACAAAAAAAAGCCGTCGCGCGTACTCTTTTGGACTGATTCCATGACTGTCCTGGGATGGTTACGCAGCGACGCACGAACGTTCAAACCATTTGTTGCCCACAGAATTGGAGAAATTATTGAAAATTCTAGTGTTGCAGATTGGAAGTGGGTACCAACTGATTTGAACGTTGCAGACGATGCTACGCGTCCGCGTAATATCGTCTTATCTACGTCGTCACGTTGGTTTGCGGGGCCATCATTTCTTTTCAAGTCCCCAGAGGACTGGCCCCAAGAGCCAGCAGGAGTCGCACCAGTTCGGGAGGAACTCAAATCCACCGAAGTGGTGGGACTCCTCACAACGGCACAAACGCCAATAGACTGGCCCGAGCCGGTAACAGCCAATGTCAGCCGGTTTAGTGACTGGTTGCGCCTTTTGCGCGCTACGGCGCGAGTAATTCAAGCGGTCCAAATATTTAAAGACCGTCCTCGTTCCGGTCGCCGACATCCTCGCCAAAGGCGTACTGCAACATTCCCTTGTACATCGGACGCAACACCCATCACCCTTACCCCACTTACAGCAGATCACCTTAAAGCCGCAGAGAGGCAAATTCTACTTCGAACACAGCTCGACAGCTTCAAAGAAGAATTCCACCACCTCCTGCAATCTCAACCGATCTCAAAGAAGAGTCGCCTTCTCAAGCTCTCACCCTCGTTAGGAGAAGACCGACTCCTCAGGCTGGCGGGTAGGATTAGTGCCGTCAGGGACGTACACCCAGACATTCGTCGTCCGATCTTATTGGATGGGAAACACGCAGTCGTCAAGCTTTTGGTAAAACACTTTCACGGGCGAATCGCTGCCCACGGAAACAACGAATTGGTGATTAACGAAATGAGGCAGAAGTACTGGGTAGTTCATCTAAGGCCTACTGTACGAAGTGTCGCCAGCAAATGCGGTTTTTGCCGCCTTAAAAAGACCCAGCCAGTGATTCCCGTGACAGGAGATTTGCCCCCACAAAGAATGGCACACCATCAAAGACCATTCACATTCACCGGCGTGGACTATTTCGGCCCCATCAACGTCACAGTCGGCAGACGACACGAGAAGCGGTATGTGGCTCTTTTCACCTGCCTAACTACCAGAGCCGTCCACCTAGAACTGGTTAACAGTCTGTCTGCCGATTCAGCAGTAATGGCGTTTCGACGATTCGTTGCTCGCCGAGGAACACCCGCTGCAATATACTCCGACAACGGAACAGCCTTCGTGGGGGCTAATAGAATCTTGAAGGAGTTCTTCAAAAGCGACGTCCAGGATTTTGCGGCGAACCGAGGAATTGCGTGGCGTTTCATTCCCCCGGCCGCACCTAACTTCGGTGGATGCTGGGAGCGAATGGTACGCTCAATCAAGACGGCCCTAGCAGCAACCCTAAAGGAACGAACTCCGAAGGAAGAGGTGCTCATCACTTTACTAATGGAAGCGGAAGCCATTGTTAACTCTAGACCGCTCACACACGTGTCGGTCAACTCGAATGACGCCGAGACTTTGACCCCGTTTCATTTTCTGATTGGCACATCTTCCCCACAGAGCCTACCAGCATTTGTAACCGATGACGGAGACCTCTCCGGCCGGGCGGAATACAGAAAGGCTTTGCGGTTAGCCGATTTATTTTGGAACCGTTGGGTGCGCGAAGTCCTCCCGACGTTACAGCCCCGTCAGCCAGGCAACGAATCAACGAGGTTTGAGTTAGGCGACCTCGTCCTAATTGCCGATGAGACCTTACCGCGGGGAACATGGCCGCGGGGGCGCATCACCGCCATCCATCCCGGAAAAGATGGCGTGATAAGAGTGGTGGATGTTGCGACCGCTGGTGGTGTACTTCGTCGACCCTCACGAAAAGTTATTCGTTTAGTTTAGTTTGGCTGTGCACGTTCTTGCACGAGGGGCGGGAATGTTGCCGAGCCGGCCTCCTTTTTACTACTTTATGGTTTTTTACTTTAACTTATATTTTTGAATTCCGTACTTTTTATACTATAACATATTTTCCTTGTTTTGTACTCTGTGTTTTTTCTTCTATGTGTCAAGTCGTGCTCATCAGTTTGCAATAATAAAAGTACATTTACCACTAATTAACTCTCATTTTTTAGAAACCCATTTAGCTCAGTTTCAGGCGGTATATAAACTTAAGCTTTTAAATAAACTTTGCAATTTCAATTGAAAAGTGAAAACAATATAAAAAATGAATTAAATATTTGATTAATTTCAAACGATAAAATAAAAACTGAATCGCTATCGTTGGTTTTAAAATTAGTTAGATTTACAATAAATTATTTTCACCTCTCTAGCTTATGCGCTCACTAGACATGAAATAAATCGGATACTGGCGCGGTTTTTCTTGAAAGAACTTTGGTAATTAGTTGGTCTTTAAGTGACTTAATTACTAACTCAAGTCATCGAATAATTTAAATATTAGTCAATTTATGAGTACGCCCTGGGTCATACCGAATGCGTGTACGTTGCGTAGCGTAGCGGCGAATGTTTAATTTTTTGAGACATAAAAACTTTAGCCACAAACAAGATGCAATGCACATGCACAACCAATAAAGAAATGCAAACCTACAGACACACTAACAGCAACATATCTTGCACTTATCACCAACTACTCTACCCGTATTTCGCCACTACACGAAACATCACCAACGTAGCATGGCGGACTCAACAAAGATTTTGACATTGAAACGCCATTTTTGACAGATAAACAAAAGGTTTATTGTCTACGTTGCGATGTCATTTTTGACATTTCGACGTAGACGAAACTGCTCTCAAGCTTGTCGCGTTAATAGGGGCAGTAGCTATTAGACCGCGCAAAACAAGCACCGAGTCACTTATATTTATTGCAAACACGAAAAGATCTAGATGCGATGATTAAATAAAAGGCACGATTTTACTCAGGTTCCGGTTATAATAGTGATAAATTATAAGGCTGATTTAAAGGTCAGATGGATTGAAATATTGTTATCGAGATAATTCATATACCTACTAGTAAAAATCCACTCACCCGTAGCATCTCAGATGGGACACGAACCCACAGGCTGTACTTTTTACGTTTTCGCTGTACTGCCGTCCATAAGCTAAAACGCCGTTAACCAACATCTGCTCGATTTTCACTTTTTGATGGCATCGTAATCAAAAAACGATTCTCTATCGACCTATCTAAGTCATATTTTCCTATCTTATTTAGTTTCTGAAATAATTAAAAGTAAATTGCCGTTATATGACTGATTTTCCTATGCATACACAGCAACAATGCCTCTAACTACAATTGTATAGTTAAAATGCCGTCAAAAAATATTTTTCGTCTCAATTGCATATCTTGATTGCCGGTAAACTGATTTTTGTAAGCTACAGCGCGATTAAAATACATTTACTGTATTATAGTTATACAAAGTGTCAAACTTCTAAAATAACGACTCTAGACTACAATGCCGATAAATGAAAATGTTACACTAGAATGCGACTAAAGGATTTTAACGGCAATTTAGTAATTTATTTGCCAAATCATTATTCGAATTTTACAATTTGTGCACTCATGCTTAATAACAAAATTTGACTAACACTGTAAATATTTGCATTGAAGTCATAACTAAAATGCGGTTATCCCACGTTACTACACTAAAGTACCGTCAACTGCAGTACTTGGTTTGTTTCGCCGCCCGGCGTCGGTGATTAATTTGGTCCGGCGCAGGAGCTTGAACGTTCAAGCTCCTGCGCCGGACCCATGCCCATGTATATCCTCGTGGCCATACTGGTATGACAAACTAGTATGGCCACGAGGATATACATGTCCTCGACGGGCGTGCGTTTCATCGTAACCTGCCGTCTTCTCGAGCATTTTGTCGGCGTCAAATATTACGTAAGTATAAATTTGCGTAGTTTTATAAGAATTTGCGCAGGATTACTCGAAAATTCACACTGTGCCTACTAATATTCTAGTGAACGTAGTTTGCGTTTAATATTCACTAAAGTACCTAGTCTTAGATTTCATAAAGTACCATCTCTGTGTTAATAATTTTCATTTTAGAATTTACTAAAGAATTTCTAATATCGTTTCAAAAATTTTCAACTCGCTAGAAGATGGCATAACAGATTTAAGGCTGTTTAACTAGGGCCCTCAGTTCAAACATGTCTAAACTGAGAGCCCAAGATAGAATCTTCAAAATGTTAGATTTAACTGAAGAAATACAATAAAATTACGTTTTTATATAAAGTTTAACACCTTAGTGAATTTCTAAAAAAGAAATATTCGTTAAAAAGTTATTGGTTTAATAGTTAAGTCAAAACTAAATTTCTTAAAACCTCTGAACTGAGGGCCCAACGTTTTCGGCTATATTGACTTGGCTAAAACTTATAGAATAATGAAAATTACACCAAGTTCTTTTAGAAATTCTTTATTAAAAATTAATATATCGTTCGTTGTTCTTAATACCATACTTTAAGAAAAAATTCAGAGGTTTAAAGAAATTTAGTTTTCACTTACCTATTAAACCAATAACTTTTTAACGAATATTTATTTTTTAGAAATTCACTGAGGTGTTACACTTTATGATAAAAACGTAATTTTATTGTATTTTTTTAGTTAAAACAAATATTTCGTAGATTCTATCTTGGGCTCTCAGTTCAGATAATATGTTTGAACTGAGGGCCCTAGTTAAACAGCCTTAGATCTGTTATGCCATCTTCTAGCGAGTTGAAAATTTCTGAAACGATGTTAGAAATTCTTTAGTTAATTCTAAAATGAAAATTATTAACACAGAGATGGTACTTTCTGAGATCTAAGCTATGCCTCTTATTGCAACCGTCTGGATTGAGGGCCCAACACATTCGGTTATAAAAGTTTTAATTCACGTTTTAGAAATTTTTGAACCTATGCTTTCAGTTTTTGTTTTTTTCGCGAAATCCCCTATAAGACTCAGTTAGATTCGCCATGATTTAAATTAAAAAAATGGGCTCTCAGTTCAGATGCACATGTTTTATTTTTGATCTTTAAATACATTTTGTTGGATTCTCTCAGTTATCACAAAATGTTTACTAAGCTAAATTGCCATTATCTAAAAAGGTTTGAAAGTTAACTGCAATTTATCATTGCAATAGATAAAAAAAAATATTTTCAAATACAACTGGATAAATTTACACTTAAATAGCTTGTCTTAAATGCCGCTAAATTATTATAGTAGCATTAAAGTTAAGTAGGTATGTCTTGTGACCAGAAAACAAAAGTTTGCTTAAATGCCGTTAAGGTACTTAGTGGCATTTTAGTAAAGCAATTATAAAGCGATATCTAGTATTTTACAAGCCAATAAAATAAATCTAAAATGAAACGCTAAAATGTCGCTACTATAACGTCAACGACATTTTAGTGATGTTTATATAAACAAATAAATAAAATAATACTAATTACAAACATATTTTTTTAAATATTTCCATAACTGTTTTATATTTCTTTGTGAAAATAAAAGCATTGTAAAGTTCCCTCAAATACCATTTCAATGATACCTCAAAGTTGTAAATAGCTGGTTTATTGATCAAACAGCATCCATTTTATCTTAAATCCCGCGTAAATCGAAAATTCATTTTCGTAGATAACGGCATTATTGCTTATAGACGGCAGTGTAAGCCAGTGGTATTTCATCAATATAAGGAAATACACTCGACTTTCGAATGCAACAGCTATCGAAAAAAATAACGCGCATAAAAGTACTCGATAGAGTAATTGTCTATGAAAATTTTCATTTCACTTTTCGGCGTTAGACGGCGCTGTAAAAATTTCCCATATAAATCTAGCGAACGTTTATATGCGCATTATTTTTTTCGATAGCTGTTCGTGCTACAAGCGATTAAGATGAAACAGCTATATAAATATTGAATTTTTAGCTTTAGTCGATTTTTTTAGTATATTATTTTTTCTTAATATAAAAATAGCATTGTGAATGCCTAAAATCTAAAAATTCAATATTGTTATTAGTAATTACTACCGCAATTCACATCATTATGTGTAAAACTCATTAGTAAAAGTAGGTATATCGTTAGAAATAAAACACTTTTTACGGATTACAGCGCGTATATATCCGTAATCCGTAAAAAGTGTTTTATTTCTAATGAACTGTACGCGTGAAAGTCTTAGAAGTGTATAGGTATATCGTGCTCTAATAAAAAACAACATTTAAAAATAAACCCACTTGCATTGCATGTTTGCACATTACGCATATAAAACATGTTCAATTTCAAGTAATGATTACTGAAACTTATGATATGTGTGCATATCGATATGATATATCATTAGTTTCTCATTATAACAACCCACTCACAAAAACACATACAAAAACACAATCACATCCCGTTTTATATTCTTGCCCATTGCAAGATCCAACATTTATGCGGTGTCTATTAGGGGTTTAAAAAAAGCATTTAGATTTTGGATAAGACAAGTCGTTTTAAAACCCGGTTTCCCTCAGATTCCGGCTTCATCTTCAGATCTCATTGTTAAAGATATTTTGCTATCGGACATACAATAGTTCGCCTTCACGGTGCGTACTATATCTACATACAATAGACGTGGGCTGCATCGGATGCAGTTTAGGAACAAGTTAAATTGCGCAACCTATAGTTTATCTCACTTAACGTTATTTTATATATTTTCTACTTCATCGTTAACAAGGATGAAAACTCTTGAAAACACTAATGGGAAGTAGAAGATCAAGTAATCTATTAAAATACCTCTTTATTGACATCAAACATGAGTGTAACATATGTTATAGTTATTATGCAACTGTGGCAAAATACCTAATTATGTATTGCATACAAGATTTTATCTACACTAATGATATGAATCCTCTATGAAAGATTTTGAAACAGTAGCTTATAGCCAACATTAAAACAACTAGTGTCATATTGTACAATTGACAATAAGTTGCGAATACTCAAGTTCTTTGGGCATATCTCCAGAAACGAGGAATCGATGGAGAGGCTCGTAGTACAAGGCCACACAGAGGGGAAGAGACCACGAGGCCGCTCTCCGACTCGTTGGATCGACCTCATTAAGAAAAATACGCAGTCAACCGCAGTACAGTGTTTTCGCAACGCTGAAGATCGACTCAGATGGAGAGACATCGCACGTCGTGCGGCCGCCCTGGGAGCGAATGGCAACAGCGAACCGCAACCCTGTCCATCGACAGCCACGACCACTCTGTCGAGAGTGCCCGACTAAGAAGAAGAGTGTCATAGTAACCATTATATAAATAAATAAATATTTGACAACATCACATACATTGCTCCGATTCCAAAGTAAGTAGCTAAAGCACTTGTGTTATGGAAATCAGAGACAACGGTGGTATCACAAACACCCAGACCTGAGCCAATATAGAAAAGTTCCTTTTTCTAAATTGACCCAACCGGGGATCGAGCCCGGGACCTCAGAGATGGCTCCACCTTGAAAACCGGTATACAAAGCCACTCGACCACGGAGGTCGTCAGAGTGTCATAGTAACCATAATATCGTTCGGATATTATGATTACTATGACACTCTTCTTACTATGAGCGGGAGTACATAAATAAGAAAGGTTTAGTACCTTTCTTATTCATGTGGAGTAAGCTGCCTTTTATTGGTAATATTTTACTAACATAAGGAATCTTGCAATTTGAAACAATCTTGAGTAATTTGAGTGTAGAGATTTTTATTGAGTAATGCCACTTAGTGTTTATTACTTTGAAGCAATTCACTCAATTTCCTCAGAGCATGTGCAAAGGAAGTAAATGTTGCAATCATCATGATCATGAGGCCATTTTTTCCGTTCTGTACAAGCCGTAAGTTCTCTTCACTCAACCTTATAAGTGGCGTAACTCAATATGGAATTAATATCCACAGTCAATTTACTCAAGATTATTTCCATTGCAAGATATGTTAGTAAATATTTTCTACTTCTGTAGATACAAAGAAATAAATAAAATGTTTAGAATTCGATAGTAATCAAGCAAGAACAGCTATTAAAGAGGCTGTTTTATGTTATGGTCGTCTTTGAAAAAGAAGACTGATGTTTCAGTATTCACGAGAAAAATGAATAGTCCCATCTTTCTATTTCTGATTGCCATGTTTGAGACGGGATGTCATAAACTGGAGAAATCTTGAAATTTCTTCTGCACCACACCATCATATACTTTCGCTCAATGAATATTCAAGCTTTATTAAATAAAGGATAATGTTTAATTTATACTTTATATGTATAGATTAACGATTCACGACATCGTAGATTATTCTATTTTATCGGTTTCTATGTAGGAGGTAAGAGCTAAGAACTGTTTATTTGGTGGTAGAACACATCTGCAGGATATTAGACATTAACAATAAAATATATTAAATGTTATTATTTATTTATTATAATTACTGCTCGTGCAATATTATAATAGAACCTTAGGATTGCAATAAGAATTGATATGAAATTCAGATTTCAGACCGGAAGTGGTCTAACTCATTGCATGATAACATAGTATTTTGTCATACCACAAAAGTGCTTTTTTTGGTAAGTTACTAGTCTGCTATGAATGTAATAATTGGTGTGACATGGTATTCAAGTGTTTAACTACTTCTAAGGCTGAATAAATGTACTTATGTTCTTTTTTATAAGGTCAAGTCATAATAATTTTCGAGTTTATAGACAATAGAGTCCACAATTAGATAATAGTTACTGACAAAAATTTCCAGTTGAATTCCAAAGTTGTTTGAGGGAATTTTTACACTTTCTGAGACAAAATAGCATGACCGACAACAGTAAGCATTTATTTAGACTATACAAGGTGTTACAAAAATACCCCTAATGCCGAATATGGTATATAGGGACCATCAAACTGATCAACTTTTACTATGAGGCAACTCTAAAATAGCGAAAAAAAAACAGCTGTTTCATACAAAAATTAAAATCGAAAATATCAAAATGTATGGAACAGCTGATTTTTTTTTCGCGATTTCAGAGTTGGCCCCATAGTAAAAGTTGTTTAGTTCGATGGTCCCTATATACCATATTCGGCATTAGGGGTATTTTTGTAACATGTTGTATAATCCTAGACCAGTAGTAATCTGGAACGAGTGGTAGAAAAATATAGACGATTCAAAAGCGCTTAATTACTAAGTTTATTTGAATAAAGCAATTTTTTACTTTACTTTACCGGGTAGTTTCTCTTGTGGTTTTTTACGTAACACCAAATGCAGAAAATATGTTTCCCTGTCTATAATGTTTAATCATGAGGATGATAAAAGTTGCAATTTAATGTTAATTGATTTTCCTTTATAACATCGGAAATTTAAAGGAAAAGGTTCGGTTCGCTCCTTCGACGCTCCAATAAATCGATTAAAGTCGATTAAAATCGATCATGTTTCTAAACAGGATGGTCGTCCGTTCGCAATATCCTTCTGGAAAAGTGTTATTCGTTCTACCAAATTACGACTTTTCTAATTGTTGAACTATTTTGTATTGAATTGTATTTAAAACATTAATTACGAATAATGAATGATATACAGGGTGTTGCAAAACAACCCGCAATTCCGAAAATGGTAGATAGGGACCATCAAACTGAAAAACTTTTACTATGCCACCAACTCTGAAATCGCGAAAAATACATTACATACATTTAGATATTTTTGTTATTAATTTTTGTATAAAACAGCTGATTTTTTTCCGCTATTTCAGAGTTGGTCCCTTAGTAAAAGTTGTTCTGTTTGATGGTCTCTATTTACCATATTCGGCATTGCGGGTTGTTTTGTGACACCCTGTATTAGGACTGTCAGTTTTTTATTTATTATTATCGGTTTCAAAGTTTGATATTTCTTACTTCCTGTGTTGTTTCAGTGGCACATTTCTCACAAGCAATATTGACGAGAGTACCTACTAGGTAAATACCTAAGTATCTATTTAGTTTGAAAAGTGACATTTTGTCACTTAACATAATTTTGGTGCGAAAATCATAGTTAACATTTTGCTACTTATTTTTTTAAAACGACGACCACATTATTTTTGATTATTTGGTTTTAAAAAACTTACATATATTCGGATGCTAATTCAATTCAATTCAATTCAATTTATTTAGTGATTCATAAACATGGGTATTACAAGATTTTAGGTACAGAGTATCGTACAGCCATGATTCACCTTATAGGTATATGAACATGCACAATCTTGATGATGATGATGCTAAAATATAATAATATTGATTTCAGAATTATTAATTATTATTTCAATTATTAGTATTAATTATCATTATTACATTATCATTAATAAATTTATGTCTAATTAGTTACAGTCATAATAAATAAAATTGTAGTAAGCAAATGTAGAATGTCAGTATTTTAAATCTATTATTCACAATTATTTTTAAGTCGTTACTTATGTTGTTATCTATTTTATTATTTAAAAATGCCTTTATGTCATTATAAGTTTTTTCAGCAAGAAAGCCATTGAGCGCAGTTTTAAATCTTTTATTGTCATTAATCGATCTGATAACCAATGGGATTTTATTATAAATTATAGGTGCCATGCAGTTTACACTCATTCGTCTAATAAGAGTTTGCACCTATGAGCTACTTTCAGCTAAGGAAAGTCAATGGTTATTCTTAAGCCCACTTATTATTATATAATTTATAAAGTTGATAATAATTATATTCACTCTATACTATTACAGTCGTTTGCATTTAGTTTATATTTTTATGAAAACTGATTTCAATTAAGATACTGTGCCTATTAAGTCATTAAGTTGACTAACTAGCGTGGTGGTTACTGACTTAATTGAGATGCAATGAGAATATGTATAAAAAACTATTTTTAGTTTGTTTCACCTAATATTATGTGGGCAAATAAATCAGTTTTTCACAAGTTACCGGTTATTAAATGTTACGTAACTGTAAAAAAATTTAAGTATAACAAACTACTACTTATTTATATTTTTCGTGTTAGTTATCGAATATTTTAAATAATAAACATTTTTTTTATTTATCTCTTTATTTGTTTACCTCTTTTGTTCAATATTCACAGAGCAAACTCATTTCCATTCATAATCTGTCGTTCCATTTTCAAATTGAGTTGCCAAGTAACGGATCACAGACAAAACAAAAAACAAGTGACAATTAGCCCACAAAAATGTTTTCGGCATTGCGTCAGATGTTGCGCAACATAATTAGTGTGACGAAAAACAAAGAGTGCAAACACAACGTAACGTAGCGATGAAAGTAGTACCGACCGGGGAAAGTTACGAGTAGGCACTGTAAAACAACTAGTTGGGCCACAAAACTTAAAGTCTGTGTAATAGAAGCACAGAAGGTTTTTAGGGTTCTGTAGTCAAGCTAACAAGGAACCCTTATAGTTTCGCCATGTCCGTCTGTCTGTATTTTTTTCTCATCAATCTCATATGGTGTCGTTGGACGAGCGCTAAGCGTCTCTGGGCAAAAATTCTTTGTATGTCTTTCCGGCTGTACGTCTGTTCCCTCTACAGGTCAAACTCAAATGATTCTCATGAAATTTTGTGAGCAGGTTCGATAATTATATATATATTTTTTTGTCAAGCCAGTTTTTTTAACATTTCCTTAACGAAAAAAAAATCACCCATCCCAATAAATTTTCAAAATTAGAAGCGCCATCTAGCTTCAATTATATCAAATAAATACCAAACAGCACATAATACTGCTTTGAAAACCTCGTGATGTCGATCTATGAGATTAATTTTTAAACAATATACAACTTTTTAACGCTCAAACGCTTCTGTCATTTGTTTTGCTGCGCTAGGCAAGGGAGCTGCCGAATATAGCTGAATTGATCTGAAATTGCCTCAACATAAATGTTTATGTGCACGTGTACAAAAAACATCGATTTCTTTGGAGTACCTTTTCTGCTAACTCTGCCTCTGCTTTTTAAACATGTTTAACATGAGTACCAAAGATAAGCCACAGATCTGGGGCCCAGAAAATTGTAAAATGAAGATATAGAACTTTTTTCGGCAGCCATTTCATAGAAAATAAGTCTGAACGTTATCAAAACTTACTTCAGCAAAGTTGAAAATTAATAAAAGACCTTTTGACACTATTTTTGGTGTAAAAGTATGAGTATAAGGCTACAAAGAAACAAAAGTTATATCATAATGTCATACGACACGTCTCAAAATAGAATTTCACCAAATAAGATGGTCACAGAAATCAATGAGCACTCAGAAAACATACAATTTCGTAACCGGAACTGTATTCGGCTTTCCTCGTTTATGAATAGATAAATAAATAATACGGTCCGAATTCTTCTCGTTTCACCGTGAAACTATCTCCGCAGAACCAACGAGTCGACGTACTCTTGGAATTTTAACTCTGTTTCCATTTACACACGACATTTAAAGTAAACTTTATAAATTAAAAGATAAGTTGACGACAGTAAAAGCGTCAGTAGTGGGAAAATTTAAAATGACTGATGAGGTGATGAAAATGAATACAAAAAAAAAACAATAATTTATTGGCCGTAGCTGATCAAAAAACTGTACCTGACTTGTTTTATGCAAACACGTCGTGTCCACGCACTGAAATAATTTAATATTTTAAGATTCATTAAGACGAATTAATAAATACTTTCTTTTGCGCACCTATATGATATATGATATATTATAACACTACATACTTAGCAATTCTTATGCGAATGCAAATAGATAATACAATGTGACAAATGTAGAGTTTACACGACTGACTGTCATGTCATCAGCATTCATACTATTCTACAGCGCAACGATACGATTTTACTGTCGTACCTCCTCCAACAGTGGACACTGCCGTCCCACTGAACCAGATAGTCGCGAGCGCATCGCACGCGATCCGAGTCGTTCACCGCACATGCGCTTTGCGGCCCGATTGCAGTTTCTACACGCGGAATGATTTGGCCTCAAGTGGGTTTTTTAAGGTGGTCATAATAGCTATGATGGCATGCACAACGCTCACTATGAAAGAGTAGCATGTCACTTTCGCCCTTTAAAAATAACATACGTTTTTCTCTTAGATAGAACTTTATGCGTCATGTATCCCAAGATAATCGAAGGTATGCCACATTATATTTAAAGATGCGAAAATAACTCATTAAAGTTTGTAAATATCGTTATTTATAGCTGATCAGTTTCTTGCTCCCGTTCTTCTTGTCAGTTAAAAAAGTCCGGAACGGGTGGTAGGAAAATATAGACGATTCAAAAGTGCTTAATTACTAATAGTTCATTAATAAAGTTATTTTTTACTTTGACATTTTGTAAGTGGATTATATAATAAATGTATAAAGATATATTGGAAATTGCTGAAGGACAAAGGCTATTCCCACAACTTCGTTTTTATAACTCCATAGTTTTATATACTCTACTCGTTTTTTTTTTACAAATAGCTAGTAAAGCAGTACCTGTAACTGCCTATTGCTTATGTAACTGAAACTTCTCTTTATCAACAGTTATTTAAAGAAAATCTAACTAAAGAAACGACATTGAAAATGCATTAGTTTCCTCGGTTCGGTAAACCTCGTGGTTTAATTCTAATAAGCCACAATTTTTTCTTAAAAATAACGCTAAAGTTTATGTTTTCTTTTTATTTACTCTCTCACTTTTGGTCAGTTATGCTTTAGAGATTTTTTTAGTTCAAACTTTAGTATTATATATTATTTCCATAATATTATTTAAGCCTTCTAAGACTTCCGCGCGTAGTTCATTAGAAATGAAACACTTTTTACGGATTACAGCGTGTATCAAATATTTATTATTTATTTATTTGTTGTTAATTCAGGTGTTATTTTAGAATTATTTAGTTTGGATTTATTGGTTTTCCAGCCCTCCCGTGACCCAATAAATCCAAACTAAATAATTCTAAAATAACACCTAAATTAACAATATGCGCGATGTAATCCGTAAAAAGTGTTTTAATTCTAATTATGTAAGCCATTCGCTGTATTAAGTCCAACGTGACAAACTTTATTCAATCTTTATTGTTTATTTTTGTTTATTCTTCAAAACAACAATAATGTCAGCGCCATGCCCATTGAGTATTGATTGCGAAATCTTTAATAGTTTGTTTTAACTTTATTGGGTTCGTGTAATACTTTTTCAAATGTTTCGTGGCAATACTGGCAATAAAATGTTCACGGTTATTTTTTTATACATTTTCATGCGCATAAGCACAAGCTTCTGTATTTCATTCACCATAAACATATATTACTGTTGGTGAAAAGAAAATTTCTTTATTTTTACGTCGAGTGAAAAGTTTACTCTGTAGTTTTATTTGTCATTGTTATAGTTATTGTTCTAGTGAATCTATAAAGTGGTAAACCAAATTATTGCTCGAGTAAATTCATATAAATTGATAATTTCTTAATTCTTTTTACATGATAAAAAATCTTACAGTAAATTTTTGCCCCAAACAATATTTCAGTATTTTCTGAATTTACATCATACCTCTACTACAAAATATATTTTATAACAATATTTCTGTGAAATATGAAACAGACAAACTATTTATTAATCCACAGTTATGAAAGATTAAAAATGTATTAAATGGCGAAATCATTTTCGCGTGTCGGTTCCGGTTTTCTCCGGTTTCGTCCGGTTACCGGTCATAATTGAGTTAGGCCGAGTTGACAACTTTCCTCCGTTCATCTTTCATCATCAGGCGAAAGTAGACAAGTGACATATGTAAGAACAGTCAGGGTTGTCACTACTGTGATTTATTGTGAGTGATTTACAAAATTAAATTAACTATAGTCAATGTTTTATATTGTTAAAAGTGGCCACTTATCGCAAAATAACTCCATTAAACTAAACGACAGTGCCCGTAGCCAATGTCACATTTACAAATTTTCGCTATCGCTTCGCTTCGAAAAATGTATGGATTTGACTTTTTCAATTTCGATTGATAACGAAACTTTATGTCAATCCCATACATGTTTCAAAAGCGAAGCGATAACGAAGATTTGCAAATGTTACTTTGGCTAGACCCCCAGGCTAGAAAATATTGTTTATGCGATAAAAAGTACCACAAGGCTTCTACAGAGTGCACTACAGAGAGATAATTCACAATTTCGTCTTTATTTAAGCACTATGTTTTTTTTCCAATGGCGGCGCTAGTGTGCATACTACGCGCTCTTAAAAATGAAGTAGTTTTTTTTTGTTTTTGTTGTCTACACCATTACTTACTTCTAATTCTTTTTGTTTCTGAAAATAGACAAGGCACCTAGCTTTTGGAAGTGATATAATGTTTTATTTCAAATATTATAAATTTTACGGGAAAAACTCTTAAAATATTGTCTGTTTCAACCAAGCAGCTTACCACTAAGGTATAGTAAAGTGTAATAACTAGTAAATGCAAAAAAATATAATTTGTTCAACCCTAACCTAACTGGTCATTGTCATCTCGCCACACCGGTTAGCGATGAGCAGTTACTGAATCGCCACGTGTGGCTAAGCCTTTTTATAACACCGTAGAATGTGGCTGCGGCCTTAAGAGTGGTGGAAAGTGATGCTTATCTGGGTCTAAGATAGGGAAGATTTTCCACTCGATTTTTAAAACAAAAAGCTTGAAAAATCATGGAGAGTCGATGCAAAGTTTCTAAATGGGATATGAAAGAGAAGAAGATATGAAGCTCAAATTCAGATTTGAAAAATGCCTAACTTATTAGATTTTCGCGCGTAATTGCGATTTTTCACTGAAACGAAACTTTTGCGAAACTAAATGCATATTTTGAGATGTTGATTGAAGAATATTTAGTTTATTTTAATTGATTTTTTTAGTTTCGGCACATTTTCAGGGACCGTGGAAAAATTAACTTCTTTTTTTTGTTAGTGTAGCGACACACTATCCAGAAGTACATCGAATGTTCACGGCTGAATCACAATACAGTTGCAGGTGCTTAGACGAGCCAACCCTAACCAGTCACACAAGCCGAAATTACGTCGCGTAATAATAGACTACTACAACCGAAAGTTCAATGGCCGAAGTGGGGCTGTACTTTCGGCAGGTGTGGCGCTACACTTCAGAAAAGGCTGTAGTTTTTTTCTGTAGTAAGGCTTCATGCACAATAAAGTAGTTTCAGGCCAAATGTATGCTAATATACAACGAGTTACAAAATACCCCTAATGCCGAATATGGTAGAGAGGGACCATAAAACTGAACAACTTTTACTATGGGACTAACTTTGAAATCCCGATAAAAAAAATCAGCTGTTTCATACAAAACTTAATTACGTAATAATTAAATAAAATATCAAAATGTATGAAACAGCTGATTTTTTTTTCACGATTTCAGATTTGGTCCCATAGTAAAAGTTGTTCAGTTTGATGGTCCCTATCTACCATATTCGGCATTAGGGGTATTTTTGTAACACGTTGTTTATACTGTGGTAAGTGCACAGACTTGATCGGAAATTCGGAAAGCAGGGGCATAGATACCTTTAAAAAGAGTTTTGTTCGAAAATACAGCCATCCAAAGTCAGAGCAGACATTCAAAACGGGATGTTAGGTCGCAGTATTTAAGTGAGACCTATTTCATAATTTTTCTTTTTTGTCTACTTTACTTTTTCATAATGATTTTTATTCAAAAAAAGAATTTTTGAGTTATTACTTATACTAAGTATGTGTAACTAATAATTCAACTTTCTAAACATTCCACCGGTTGTTTGATTTGGATTCTTACACATTGTTTCGTAATACGAAACTTTCTATAACATAAGGCTATTATTAAGTATATACTAATGACAACGAGCCGAACGGAGACGCGCCCAAAATAACCACTTTCGATTTCGCACGATTTTATTATCGAATGTTTTCGCGATCGAATTGGAATCGATATGGAATCCCAGGTTTATTATTATCATAATTTTATTATAAACGTTACAAACTTATACAATAAATGAATAAAATAAATAAATAATCATACCTAATCGTAATCTTTATTTTGCTAGAAACACTGTACAATGTCGATGTCTTAAAATATAAGTTCAAAATATTTCGCTGAATATAACAGCATGCAAAAAACTTTTTATCGAAAAACACAGGTGGCAATTTTCTGGTTTACGGAGGTGATTTAGTTTTCAATATTGATAAGAATTTTGCAAGATGACATCATTGAACGCTCTGATTACCATATAATTGGTATGTGAAATATAATATGCGATACTGAAATATTATTTTACGAGCGAAGTTAATACAATAACCGATTTACCTAGCTGGGTTAACGGTAGCTATAAAATAATGCACGCATTGCCAATATTTCGCACAAAACTGACCAATTTGTTACGTGAACTATTGAGAAGTATTTGTAATGTGTTACCAAATTTCGTATGTAACTTTTGTTTAATTAAGGAAAAGGTATTCTGTATAGTTGTGTTGTAAAAGTTGTTAAATTCTGGAGAAAACGAGCTTTGAGAATACCAGCGGACCTACTCAAATGGCCATTCTACTAAAATTAACGCTAGTAGAATAGAATGACAATGTATTGGATTGACATAAGCTAACGAACTGTCACGTGATCGAGCGTAACGAATTGCTAATTGGTACTCATGTACAATGTTTCTATTCGATCAAATTTGCCTAGTTATGATCACTTTTCAAGAACTTTGTCTTGATCAAAAGAACCAAGAACATTTCCTTGGAAATATAAGTAAGAAATGTAAAATTGTATAAGCCTACCTTTCCTAAAACCCAACATGGGTTCAAATGGCAAACGTTTCTAAGCGTTTTTCTCTATACAAAATTCAACGCCCAGAAGCTGAATCGTTCGATTATGATGTAGTTTAGCATCTTGATTTACCTAGTTTATAACCGATGGACCGTTGAAGTCTTTACAATAAAAAATCTCTAGGGAGCTGCACGGAGTCCCTAAAACTTCTATCCGTATAAATAAATAAATATTTGACAACATCACATACATATTGCTCCGATTCCAAAGTAAGTAGCTAAAGCACTTGTGTTGTGGAAATCAGTGACATCGGTGGTGTCACAAACACCCAGACCTGAGCCAATATAGAAAAGTTCGTTTTCTAAATTGACCCAACCGGGGATCGAACCCGGGACCTCAGAGATGGCGACACTTGAAAACCGGTGTACAAAGCCACTCGACCACGGAGGTCGTCACGTCAAAATATAATAAATATATAAAAACACAGTTAGAGCATTTTTTTACATACACAACATAATATTTACACTAATTTCACTTTCTAAAGAAACAGTTTTGCGGTCTTACCGCACACAGCTTTGCCCTTGAACTGTAGTGAAAGCGAATTATAATCACTAGATGCTATTACAAAGTGATTTATGACAAACTGAAATATCGTAGCGAATCATTATCCGAGTGAAATTGAGAAGAAAACCGAGTGAAATCACCTGTGATGAGATTTTTTTAAACTGTGATGATAATGGACTGTGTAGTCGATTTCAAAAGAAAAATTGACTGTTTTTCTCCATTGAATTTTGATGGAAAGATGGCCACCGTTGTACAGTCAGCAATAAAAGTGGCTTTAACACTTTGTCATAGCAACTTTTTAGATTACTCTCTGTTCTTCTTTTTCTTTTTGTGCTTTGGCGGTTCCCTTTTGGATTTCGCATGTGTCAAGTGGTTTGCTCAGTTATTTGTTTCTACAGACTCTGCTTGTCCACGAGCCAACGATTAATTATTGTGAAAGTACAAAGCTGCTAGATATCGTTCTGTCAAAAAAGTTGCTATGACAAAGAAATAAAGTGTCAAGTGATTTTCGTTTCGACCTTACTAAATGACAATTATAAAGACCGGCGGTACAGTCGAGTTCCAATTCCAAGTTCCTTTGTGAAGAAAGTCAACATCTGTCTAAAGTGTAATCATATATTTATGAACTCGACTGTACAGTGGGAAATGGTTTATTATTGAAAAATTAAAATAAATAATAAATATTTGTCAACATCACATACATTGCTCCGATTCCAAAGTAAGTACCTTAGGCACTTGTGTTATGGAAATCAGAGATAACAGTGATATCACAAACACCCAGACCTGAGCCAATATAAAAAAGTTCGTTTTCTAAATCGACCTAACCGGGTATCGAGCCCGGGACCTCAGAGATGGCGACACCTTGAAAACCGGTGTACGTAGGTCGTCAAATCAAAAATTAACTTTCGTCATATAAATTGTTGAATTTAGTATTCTCAAAACTTTTAATAATGCGTTTTTTCTTGATAGATGTTAGGAGTACATACTTGGCAAGATTTTAGGAAGCATTCAAGATTTAAAATAATAGTTTTACAAAATTCATGCTGTAAATTCAGTTTAGCGGCAAAGATTTCCAAAGTAAAATATTATAAGGTTTTCATTTTAATGAGCTTAGTAAAGATGAAAATTTTTTTTTAAACTTATGTATGTACGTACGATTCAATATGTTTTTAATTAATTATTTACTGAAAAAATCAATTCATAGTAAAAACAATACATTTTATCATTGTTATTATTATAGTCTAAAAAGATTTTATTCATAAAAGTTTATGAAAAAAATGTGCCGTTACTTGAGTTTAAAACTAAAAATCGATAAAGTCCAATTTGTTTTCTAGTTAATAATAAAACAAAAAATTTATAAGATAAAAATAATGTATAAAAAAGAGAGTTTATTGAAAAAAACTCACCTTTCAAATGTAAACGCCGCACTTAATTCCAATCTCCTTTCTCAACAGTTCAATCACAAAAAAAATCCCAAAACGAAAACAAAAATAAAAATTCTTCTCAAAAAAAAAATTACGCGACTCTCGACGACTGAATCACATTTTCCGTTTGGCAAAAATGGTTCATCATAACACTTAACCTTTACTTAGTCAACTTATTAACTTAGTGACTTCAAGTTGCGTGCTTTCACCCCAACCGCCGCGATCTAACTGAAGTGAACTCAAGTTAAGCCGTGAGCAGTGACTTAACTATCACTTATACACTGGTTTTCGTTAATGCTATGCAATATTGTCGGCCATCTTTTGGAATTTAAAGAACTTAACTTAATTAAGTGATTTTTTCGGAGAAATTTTGCAATATTGGTCATTAAAGTTTCTAATGTATCACGAGAATTCGATATTAATTTAATAACCAGTGAATCATAAATCATAATTACGGACACTTCAATGCAAAGACACATAATACATATGTGTTTCAGTGATTCTTGAATAAAATTCCTCCTACATAAGTCTATCTAAAAATAAATAAATAATTTATGAGCACTTAATAATGTAAGTTTAAATAAATCAATTTGCCATAAATAATTTACGGCGTAACAAATTCTATTAATTAAACGGTTTTATGACGGAAAATTTCAGTAATTGTTGTAAAATTCTAGGTAGTAATCCTTCACAGGGGTGCTTGCCACAACCCCCACAGACCAGAATGTATTTTTATTATAAAAAGTAACAAGATTTAGTCACTTTTTTAACATAAACAGCATAAACTTTCTGTTCCAATTTCTCACGGTGGTGGAGGGTTGACTTTTTATGCCAGGTTTGTAATAATGTGTAAATCTTTTTTTTTCTAAACTCAGAATAAGGGTTAAGCCTTTTTTACGTCTATCTTTTTAGGGTTAACGCTAAAAAGTAGTTTGCTTTTTTTTCCGAGTTACGGTTACTTACTATAAATAATATTTTTGTTATAAAGTAATCTTAACTTAATAGTTACTATTTTACCAAATGAAAAAAAAATCTTTAAATGATAACGAAAGATAAAAAAAAAACTTCATGGAACACTAAGAGGCAGAATACTGTAACTCTCTTACTAATAAATATTGTATAGCAGATGTATAGTTACACAGTGTTTTGTCCCTTTCTTTTTAATGTCAATCTTAAATAGTTGGACAGAGAGTAACCATTGTGTAACTATACATCTGCTACACAATCTTTATGAGTATTTGGTAACGATATATTTAAGTTTGTAAATATCGTTACTATTTCTGTTAAAGCTGATAAGTTTCTTGCGCCTGTTCTTCTTGTCAGTTAAAAAAGTTCCAGGGGTGGTAGAAAAACATAGACGATTCAAAAGTGCTTAATTACTAAGTTTATTTGAATAAAGCAATTTTTTACTTTTTACTTTTAATTTTAAGGGTCTTACTAAATACGCCAGAAATAAAGGGCTATGCCTATTTACTAACATTGTTTAAACAACACCCTTAAGAACTAGAACTATCTTTTGATAATTATTTTAAGAGGCAACCCTTGTAGTGTCACATTAGAAAAGGTTTTTTTTAACCAATGAACCGGAAACATTCCCTTAATATAGGTAGTTGACTTTAAAGTGGAATGGAATAATATAAGTACCTGCTAATATGGTAGGTTTTTTAATGTTATTATATTAAAAGAAGCTAGCACTCTCAATCAACAATTAGAATTCCAAACATATCATATCATTTTTAAATTTTGAGATTTTAGCATTCACAATGCTATTTTTACATAATACTAAATAAAATACGACTCGAGAACATGATCTGGTGCGAGTCGTATTTTTTCTAGTATATTATTTAGTATTATATCATATCATTTTACAATTGAACCATTACTTTGTTTTTTAAAAAAGTTAGCGTCCTAGCTGAAATGAAGTATTAATATATTTCTGAAATATTATAGTATCGTCGTGTAGATTTTAAAACATAATTCTGTTATTGACTATATTTCTAAGTTTTTATTTTACTGTACCCCTAGCACAGCAAAAAGCGAGTAAAAGTACTCGATTGAGTACTTTACGCTTTTACGCTTTTCGGCGGGCGGTACAAATTTCCCATCCAAAAAAAATCACTCTATCGAATTTTATTAAACTATCAATTTTTTTCTCGTTGGATGTTCGCGCTAGGGATACAGATACTATTACAAAAAAGAATCACAATAGTCAGACGATGTTCGTTGATCGATTTACTTGATTTTGAACCTTATACATGAGTTAATAATGTCACGGAATGGGACGAACATCGTACGCTTATCGCGATGCTTTTTAGGGTTCTGTACCAAAATGGTAAAAAGGAACCCTTATGGTGCGACTCAGTCTGTCTGTCTGTCTGTCACAGATGGATATCTCGAGAACTACTAATAATATCAACTTGGGAATAGTTTTAACGTTTGTCTAACTGTTTTGCAAATAAGAGAGAAATAAAAATATTTATATATTTTTTGCAACAGGGACTGAAAGGGGGTCTTAAAAATTCGAAGTACTAGGACATATGAGATATCATATGAAAAAGCGCTGCTTGGAGATTCTTAAACATTGTTTTAGGCCGCATAGTTTTCGACTTTTGATGAAAAATGTAAAAAAAACCTGTCTCCCCCCCTTATCTCCAAAGTTTGCATAGAGAAAAATCTGAAATTATTCTATGTGATAGAAGTTTAGATTACAGGAAAAATAAAACGATGTCTCCAAATAGTAAACTTTTTCAGAATGATGGTACGGAACACTTGGTGCGCGAGTCCGATTCGCTCTTGACCGGTTTTTTTGTAAAAGGCCCTCTGTTTTGCCAGTTTGTTTATCTTACTGTCAGTCTTCATACATATTACACTTGTAACGACTAAACCATTAAATAGAGCCTACATTTCAACAGGTATGTCGCTGACGTAAGATTCCAAAACTGGCTTGCAAGTAACACAATTAAGTACTCTTGCGCACGACTAAAACTTTTAAGCAAATCGTTAAACTAAAGATTTAAACCAAAGATTTACGAAATTGCGTGCCATAGCTCAGAGATTAGTTTAGGATCAATAAACGTAAAAAAAAGATATCCTAAAGTTTTTAACTCTTGGATTTACTTAAAGCATAAAATAAATAAAAGTACTTACCTAAGTTTCTTAAAAAAAAAGAAATATTAATACGACTGCCCTGCCAAAACGAACTAAAAGTTAAATAACAAGTGTCTTTGCAGTCGGGGGACCGTTTTGTGGAACAATTTTTAATCAAAAAGGAGCCCCGACTGCAATGACTCTTGTTATTCAACTTTTTAGCTCATTTTCGGCAGGGCGTGTTATTATTTTTTTTTTAATTTAAATTATATATTATAATAATATAGATATTAAATTAAAATGGATTGATATATCTATTGTGTGTACAATAGTACATGAGAGAGCTTTCTTCGTCGCGCCCTTAGTTGCATAACCACCATCTGGCATTTGGCTCCGATGAAAGTTACGCGTTAACTTGACCAATGCCGATTGACTACTTAAGTCAGCTGTCAAAATAAAAATATAGTATAAATATTTGACAACATAACATACATTGCTCAGATTCCAACGTAAGTAGCTAAAGCACTTGTGTTATGGAAATCAGAGACAACGGTGGTATCACGAACACCCAGACCTGAGCCAATATAGAAAATTTCGTTTTCTAAATTGGCCCAACCGGGGATCGAACCAGGGACCTCAGAGATGATGGCACCTTGAAAACCGGTGTACAAAACCACTCGACCACGGAGGTCATCATTGATTTTTTATAAAGCTTTTATTTTTTGGTGCACAAGAAAATTAAGGTTAAGTATTATGCAGGCTTACAGACTAGAAAATCAGAAACATTAGCAAGTCTGGGCAATCTTTAGGGTGTTATAATTTTTTAAAGTACTAAAAACTACCTTTTTTGGTAACTTATCTCATATTAATATTAATAGTAACTTTTATTGGAAAATGCGAGGTCGTACTTTCAAGTTGCATTGGTATTTCCTGTTATTATTATCCAATTTTTATTCTAGATTTATTATACAACGTATTACAAAAGTACCCCTAATGCCGAATATGGTAGATAGGGACCATCAAACTGAACAACTTTTACTATGGGACCAACTTTGAAATCGCGAAAAAAAAAATCAGCTGTTTCATACAAAAATTAATTACAAAAATATCAAAATGTATGAAACAGCTGATTTTTTTTTTTCGTGATTTTAGAGTTGGTTCCATAGTAAAATTTGTTCAGTTTGATGGACCCTATATACCATATTCGGCATTAGGGGTACTTTTGTTACACCTTGTATAGATAGCATTAAGAGCAGCTTGTGGTATTCACAACAACAATGATCTTATATGTCCATTCGACCATCAGCCATTTTTAATGTCCCCACTGCTGGGGCACAGGCCTTCCTTATGGATAAGGAGGAGGGGCCAAAATAACCCACTACGCGGGCCCAATACGGATTGATGGGTGTATGTTCATTATTAAAATCAAATTAGTTATAAGAATATGAGCTTGAAAAGCAAATGGTAAGTCACAATAACAACGCATTTTTTGATCTCTAACATTCCTAAATAGAGTAAAAAGCAATTCCAATTCCAAATACAATCGTAAAATCAATAATTCTAATAAAAGAATTAGCAAAATTCACCAAATACTTCACTTTCCGTTCCCACACTTAAGTGTCCTTAAAGCCCTGTCTATAAGGTTCAAAATAGCATTAACAACAGCACCCACGTCGAAATTCTTTGTATAACATTCCGACCAAATTTCGAGGCTGGTTTTACTTTCATCGAAGCCTGCGGGGAAGAAAGCTATCGTTTTAAAATCTACTGTGGTGTTTATGATAGCGGGGCGTATGGTAAGCGGTGCGGAGAGTGTTTTACCACAGCCCCTAGCATGACCACCGAAACGCGATATGATAAAGCGATTTATCACGTTTATCTGTCAAAAGATAATAGGATTTGACAGTTGAGTGTCGATAAAACGCTGTATCACGCTATATATCGTGTTTCGGTAGTCATGCTAGGCTAGCTGGGTTAACAAAAATCTTCTGAGAAGGATTTATTGAACTGTGGTGCTGAAGCACTATCTTTTACTTTTTCATGTATGATCATGGAAGTTTTCGACGAAAAACGACGTAAGATTAGTTAGTAAATCGATTGAGATAAAAAGAAAAATAAATAAAAACAAACACCTACCACCACCAGGACACCTCCCAGGGTGAGTTAAGAGAAAATCATGAGTAGAATAAACGTCATAAAATGAGTATGGAATAAGCGGGCTTTAAATACGATATTGTAAGTACGGCTTCTTCGAAAAAATTATTCATTTGCAAAGGTTTAAACATCATAAAGTTCATGAAATGAATTGAAATGTGATTGGATTTTCATATTTTTTTACAGTATATTTCCCAAACTACAGTGAAACGAATTAAAAGATTTAATGTGTGAGGAGCTCGGCGGCGCAGTGGTTCAGCGCCTGGCCCTGCGATTGCAGAGGTTAAGAAACTTTCGCAAGGGTCGGTCATGGGATTGGTGGCCAAAAATTTATTATCTCACATTAAGCCGTCGGTCAAGGCTGCGTTTACAAAGGTTAACACCCACCAATCCACATTGGGCCTGCGTGGTGGGTTAAGTTATGACCCATCCTCCATATCTACCCATAAGGCCCGGTTTCTGGAGGAGATGTCTGATTTTTATAGAATATTTCCACATCACATTTTTATAGAATATCTCCACTTAGCTCGTGCGCGGCACAAGATTCTATAGAAAAATGAGACATCTCTCCTCTCCGCTTTGGTGGAAACCGGACCTTAGGAAATCCTGTGCCCAGCAGTGGGGACTAGGGCATCTAATCTCGGTATACCGAGATCTCGTAATACCGAGATCCCGCGTCATTTTCCAGTCCCGCAAGGAGCGAGATTACCAGCGCGGGATCCGCGGGATTTACGGGACTGGAAAGTAGCATAGAAACGTCATCTTGCAAGCGCTGGCGCGTGAGTACTGAATGACTGGCTGCCGTTGGCGACCGCGGGCGGCTCGTGGCGCTTGTCCCGCGCATGCGCCGCGCTGTTGATATCGCCATGTTTGGTTTTGTTTGATGGTTTTGTTGACAGTAAGAAGAAGTAAATGCTAAAAGCAATAAATGGATACTTGAGAATTTTATTTTAACATATAAATACCTCTTTACACAACACTTAATAGGCAGCTCATCTTACACCTGCGGGATCCCGCAAATACCGAGATCCCGCGGGATCGTAAATCATCGATCCCGCAAATACCGAGATCACAAATAACATGCGAGATTGGATGCCCTAGTGGGGACATTAAAAATGGCTGATGTCGATGTGATTTTTTACATGATGCAACGTAATGGTTTGATTACTCTGAGTTGGTGATAGCATGGCAGTGCCCAACCGCTTATCAAACTCCGCTGTCATTCAAACCTAACCTTCACACCACCTGTGTTACAATTATGGTGACGCAATATATTACTCAGGAATGAGATTTCATAATGATCGTACTTATTGCTATTATTTACAGTAATGAGAATGCTCGTTAGATAATATGATACTTGCATTAGACGCTTTCACCTCTTTTTCCTTATGATTAATACAGTTTTAGAACTTGGACTTTGATGATGGTTAATTGTGTTTTTGATACCATTATGAGTAGGTAACCATGATAATGCATGATTATTACTATAAATGTCAAATTTATAAGTGTAAAAGCCACAACACAGAGACTTAGGGTATAAAATATTTTTTCTGTGCTATTTTGTCAAATGTGATCATCTATTATCTATTCCTTATGGAATGTTTGTTTTCTTGCTTAACAAACATTATCTGTTAATTAGTATTGTAAAAGAATGTTAAAATATTAATAAATTTATTTCATAAAAAGTAAATTTAATTTATTGTATCTTGTGTATCAGACTTTATTAAGTAATTATATTAAGAAATAATATTTGTCGAATTAAAAAGAGATAATTAATTAATAAAGTTCTATTCCTTATGGAATAGATAATGTTTGTTTCCTTGCTTGTTAAAATCTGAATGAAAATTAATAACAATAATCTGAAACATCATCCCAAAAAGTGCCAAAAAATTTGAACAATTTATTCAGTGTGAGCGTAAATTTTTCTTTTTTTGTATGGAAAACTACAAAGTGACAACCCTAGACGCAAGAAGACTGTTGTTGTCGATAATCAATCCCATTAATGGCCAAAAGCAAAACACAGTTTAGGTCTAGGGTTTATCACTATGCATTTTATCATCAAAATTTTTTTTAAAAAATGTGACGGTTTTCGGATTGTATAATAATTTTTGAGGTTGTATGTATAGTACTCTATCTACTTAATACGGCTTTAGGGGTTTTTTTGTTTAGGCTAACATCAAATCATTAATAATTCAAATATAGATTTTAAGTATCATATATTAATGTTTAAGTATCATATTGCTTTTTTTATTATCTCATATCCGGCGCGGCTTTCCTTTGATTAGCTCTTAACAAAATTACACTTTTGATTTGTGAACGACAAAAAACCTTAGTAATTTCAACTTTGCTTGGCTTTCTGGATTAGTTTATTGTCACGTAACCTCAACTGCAAATGAAATTATTTAATTTCCGCTCCGACTTATTTTATTACATCTTAATTATTATACAATCGATTTTCAGCCCAAATTGCGTATCCGCTTTAAGAAGTAACATACACATTATGTAAGTTAATTAAATAGTCGAACATTTTAGTACTATGTCACATCAGTATGTTATAGGAACGAAGATCTATCGAGAAAAAGAAAACGTGCGTAAAAAATCGATGAAACAGTTTTGGTTTTTCAAAATTCTTAATGCGCCATCACAACGCTTGACGACCTTCGTGGTTGAGTGGCTTTGTACACCGGTTTTCAAGGTGTCGCCATCTCTGAGGTCCCGGGTTTGAACCCCGGTTGGGTCAATTTAGAAAACGAACTTTTCTATATTGGCTCAAGTCTGGGTGTTTGTGATACCACCGTTGTCTCTGATTTCCATAACATAGCTTTAGCTACTTACTTTGGAATCGGAGCAATGTATGTGATGTTGTCAAATGTTTATTTATTTATTTACAACCACCGAAAATTCAAGGATAGATACTCTATAAAATATTTTTCGTCCTTTTTTTTTCTTGATAGATGTTCGTGCTAGGGATACTGAACACAATATTTAGTGCGACAAAGAACTAAAAAAATTACAGTTGCTGATCATTGAAAGGTACGTAGCATTGAGCCCCATCATCATCATCAATAGTTAAATGTCCCCACTGCCGGGGTACGGACTTCCACTACCCGCTCACTACACGGCCCCAGTGCGGATTGGTGTTTTACAACTGAAAATTCAGCCAGAACGAAACGCCTTCCGAAGTATGGAGGAAACTTAAATACTAAGATAAAATTTATTTTTGATCATTCATCCCATGACCGACTCTTGTGATAATTGCTTAGCTGCCGCAGTCTTAGGGCGAATGCGCTACGCTACGCCCTATCCAGGGGCCCTACCGGCTAACTTCGAGTTTCGGCGGGTCTGCCGAGCTTCAACTTAAAACAGATAAATCGAAGTAAGGAGTTTCGTATTGTACTATTCGCTGATGTTATTTAGAAGATATAAATGTTCGTGTGACATCATGTATTGGGGTTCGCCATTTCGGCCCGATTGGGGCTCGATTTATCTGTTTTAATTTGGATCCCGACAGAGTATCCGAAGTTTGATGCGTTAGCCGGTACGGCCCCAGCGTCTCTGAGCCCCAGTATGGTACATCACACCCAGCAATCCGCATTGAGGCCGCGTGGTGGGTTATGATCCGTCCCTCTTAACCATCAATAAGGAAGGCCTGTGCCTCAGCAGTGGCGACATTAAACAAGGCTGACCTGCATGGTACACACGACGGCACCTCAGACTATACATGTTGACCTTGAGACCGCCTTTATGCCCTACGTAATAAAAGCTGTTTTCATAGTTTAACTGTATAACCTGACGTGCTGTCCGTACACACAAAGAAGTGAGTACCAAAGTATTTGTAATTCCTAGAGTGTACTAACAATGACACTAAATGCTCGCGTTGTTATGAAGAAATACTCGTAGAAATAGCCACGAAGGATATTCGCAATGGGGTCGTGTGATCACACCGTATTTGGATAGCAAATTAGTGAACCAGGTTTAGGTCATTCGTGATTGCCTAGTGTAGTTTGCCCAAAATAGGCTGTTATAATTATACCATAAATTGTGTTCATGGGATTCCATAAACTATAATAATAATAAATAATAATAAAAGAAAAACATTATTTATTTATTTGGCTAACTAAGACTATAAGCCAGAAAATGGTCAGAGTGAAGGAAAAGGTGCGCAGATAGGCATGTTTATTAAAAGGACTTTGAATTCACTGACCTAGAGGTCATGGGCTAAAGGTCACTGACCCAAAAGTCGGGTCAATTACTTTTTTAACAATAGTTAATTTTTGGTGCTCCGCCAGCGCGTTCTTGGTCGCAGTTTACGACCCTGGCTCCAGTGTTTCAAAATGTTTATATCAAATTATTCTAAAAGTTCTGAACTAGAAGAGAAACACACTTGATTTTGACATTTTAGACAAAATCATAAAATGAAATCATCTCAAAATTATTCCATCTATTTCTCGCGGACATTCTGCATCCGTTCCTGTTACTCACACCCAGAACATCAAGAATTAAGGCGATTTAAGCACCCGCCCGCCACCGCCATCCTATTTCAAATACTTTCTAGTGTATTTTCTTATCATTTTCTTTATATTAAAAAAAAAAACAAGTTGGGATATTAGCACACTTGCGATATCCCATTATTAATCGTTTATACAGGATATTTACGAATACCCATAGCATAAACATCCATCGAGAAAAAAAAACGCGTAAAAAAATTCGATACAGTAATTTTGTATGTGAAATTTGTACAGCGCCATCTACTGCCAAAAAGTGAACTGAGATTTTACGCGCATAACGGTCAGATCGTGCCAATATGTAGAATAGTAGTACCTGTATTGTCCAAAAAAGTAAAACTTTAAAAAATAACTTTTATTATAGAGTAAAACTTATTTTATAAACAGTCGCAAATATAGCTACTACTGCTATCTAGGCTGTATTTCAATCACTAATAAAAGCATGCTAAATTATACAGCGCCATCTTTGGTCTCATGGCAACATTAATCAGATACCTTTTTTTTATTTGCTTCGTGGGGAAAGCAAAGAGAAACATTGTTCCAGAATTTTATTTGTAATGCAATAGATGGCGCTTATATAGGAGGATCGTACTGAATCAAAATATAAAAAAAATGTCACTGAACTATCTGAGTGATGTCACGTTATGAGAATAAAAACTGCCAAATAAATTAATATTAAGATAACGCAACAATATTAGCTACATAATTAATTATTAAAATAAGCTATGTAGGTACTATATTGTATTTATATTTAAAAATGTAAAAAATAAATTTGTTTCTCTTATTCTAACTGCAACTCTGCATAAACTGCCCCTTAGATAGTATTATATATTATCTGTGCGTGGCAGCCCGTGGTACATTACGTCATAATGGCCAAGTTGTGTTGTCCCGAGGGTACCAGCTATAACTGGCAGCCAAAGTTACATCTAAACGGGTGCTGCTTTTTTAAATTTACCTCTTTATTTTATTTTGGCATTAAGCTACATAAAAAAATTGGAAAACGTCAACATGGAAACATATCTTTATTTTTTTAAATAAGTCAAACTGCATTAAAAGATTTTTAATAAGTAGCTTGTCCCGCCTGGGAATCGAACGAGCTAAAATATGAAAAAGTAATATCCTATTGTACTGTACTCTACCCTTAGCACTAACAGCTATCGAGAAACAAAACGCGCGTAAAAGTACTCGATAGAGAATGCTCTATGGAAAATACAATTTCGCTTTTCGACGGTAGATGGCGCTGTACAAATTTCCCATACAAAATTACTCTGTAGCGTTATTTTTTCGACAGCTTCTCGTGCTAAGGGCAAGGTACATTTATGATACCAATTGGTAGGTTCAATTTCTTCTAAATAACATGGTATCTTAAATTAAACGCAGACCCAAGAGAGATAAAAAAAATTAGTACAGTTAATTTTTTTTGTAGATACCTACTACTTACCTTTTTTATCTTTCTCGACCCTATCTATTAACCCTTCAACGCCCGGAAAATGAGAAACAATAGATATTCCATTGTCATCCGGATGCATGCGTCCGCTCGGGCGTTGATGAATTAACATCATACAAATGCATGTTATTTTATGGTTTGTGCCCGTTAGATTCCAGGCTGAAGCGATTTAACAAAAATATTTGCAAGCAGTTTTACTTATTTTTAAAAATAAAATAATGTTTCCTTTCAGTAAAATTTTCCACAATCAATATTAAGGGTACTTTCCCTCCAACTACCGACTTTTTTCCACCCTGTATAGTAATGTAAGTTCTTACTTTCGCCGTCATTTCATTAAGGGGCTGACTTGAGCCAACTAGCGCCGCCAGTCGATTTCATTTTATTTATTCTAAATAAGCCCATATTCTTAAAAAAGGAATCAGTCAAGGTTTTTTAAATAACGTCTAATATTTATTGAATAACAGGCAACAGGGGACTACGAAACATTGATTTTGTCAAATTTCTGTAGGAATTTTTCAATTCTCTCGACCGCGGTATTTCCTCTTAAAACTGAAAACATACATTACATTTTTCATTTACATTTTTGTTATTTAACAAAGATCTAAAATAATATTACTATAGCTTCAGTGTAGCTATTCAGTGCACATCAGTCAGCGCTCCCCCGCTCCCTAGAGGGCGCCACTTCATTTGTCCCAGCCCGTCTGTCTGCGTACACGGAAATTTCATTAGCGCATCTATTATTATGGCCACTGGTTTACTTAGTACTATAAGGAGATTGACTATGATACTGCTATGTAATGCATTTATTCATGGTGACATTTACACATACAATAGAAAAAATGCATTACAAAAATCAATAATGACAACAAAGAAAATGCGCAATGAAGAGCTTTGCTTCTGCGTTAAAAATGTTCAGTGATTGTTCTAATTTCTTGGAATTTTCCATAATGCAATCACTGCAATTATATCCGTCCTCTATATTATATTATTTTGAGAATATTGAACGTGTCAGAAAATAATTAACCCGTTGATCAGCTGCGAGCTTTCAAACTGAAATTGTCAATGAATTTCAAAAAATACTATCATGTCTCCTTTGGCATGTCTACAAGACATGTATTCTATTATGAATTTGATAAGTTACCTTCCGCTTTTGCTAAGGCCATTAGAAAAACATATACTAATCTACGACAAAAATATCTTATTTGTAAATTAATTTCTTCAAACGACAGTTACGATATATTTTTAAAATTGTACTTCTTTTACTTTTATTGACCGAGTGAGCGCGAAACGTTTCTGCTTCAGCTTGGGTAAAAATTCTTTCGTATGTCTGTCCCGCTATCCTGCTTTAAGTTTGTTCTCCTCTTACAGGTCGCATTTTTCAACCGATTCTTGTAAAATATTGTGAGCAGGTTCGAAAATTATACATATTTTTTTGTCTAGCCAGTTTTAACTATGATCAACATTAGAAGCATTATCTAGCTTCGAATAGATATAATGAAAGAATCTCTGGTTGGCAACACATAGTACTGCCACAGCCTATAGACCTTCTCTATAGGCTGTGGCACTGCTGTGAAAACCTCGTAGAGACATCTATTAGATTAATTTTAAATAACATTCAATTTGAGCTACTTTTTAACGCATTTAAACGCGAGGTCTACAGCTCACTGAGCTACTAGTAATAATAAGTAAGGCTACCAGAATTCTTCTTAAAAATACTATGCCCCTAATAAATGCTATGTCTCAAGCAACTAAACATAGGTACGTTTAGAAATCAATTATCACTCTTTTGTGACATTTTAACGTTTCTGTGTGCGTTTGCTTCTAATGGCGTGAACTTTTGGACACACACGCTTCTTATTAGGTATTTCGTTTTTAGAGAGTACTCTACAATTTGTCTTATTACAGATTTGAACTCACACCGACCTTAAAAGGATGGAGATTTCTGATATTTTTAAATTGGAGCTTTTTTAAACAAAGGGTTCAGTGTACAAGTCTCTTAGGGCCGGTTCCTATATTCGAGAACGATTGAATTTTGACACATTTACTATGGACTTTATGTCAAAACACTACCATCCGTAAGCAAAATTAGTCGTTTATCGAATATAGGAACGGGTTAAAGACAGAGGTTATACACAAAAATGTGAAAAGAAAAAATAAAGTGTTTTGTCATCCTGATTTTCTTGAATTTTTACGAAACGTGAAAGAATGAAATAAAATTAAATGAAATATCGTTAACTTTTTAAGATCCTGAATCCGCTAACTAATCCAACGTGATCACAACATATTCACTAGTGGCTCCGTGAGCTGTAGATCTCGCGTTAAAAAGTAGCTCAAATTGTATGTTGTTTAAAAACAAATAATATACGAATTCATAAGTTATTATTTTCTCGAGTATTGGCCAGAAATTTTTTGATTGATTTTGAACTATGAACTCTTGAGTCTTCTAAAAATAAAAAACAAAATTTGTTTCCACCTTTAACAAAGAGGTTTGTGTTATTTTTGATCATTTTTCAAACGGCTGAAACATGTTTCTTTTACATATCGCCGCCATTTTAAAAAAAAAATCGAACTGTATCGACCAAAAAAATTCTAATCGAACCTGCTCAAAAATTTTTACGAGAATCGGTTGAGAAATGCGACCTGTAGAGGTAAACAAACGGATATCCGGACCCCGGAAGGATATACGAAAGCAATTTGCCGAAGCTGAACCAGAGAGCCAAAAACACAAAAAGTCATCTTGGTGATTCTGATGTAAAGTGGTTTCGTGGGCATAAGGTTAAACTTATTTGTGATTTTAGATGCTTTGGTCAGTCAATAAAGTACATCATATTTTAAGAGCATTGGACAGGATATCCCAAGGTCGCGTGTTCGATTCCCGTCCGAGAACATGATCTGGTGCGAGTCGTATTTTTTCTAGTATATTATTTAGTATTATATAAAAAATAGCATTGTGAATGCTTAAATCTCAAAATTTCAAATAATTAATATTAGGTTCTCACAAAATTATGTTTTTTTTGATAATTGCATGAAATTAAATAACGCATTGTGCATTAACCATTTTAACTATAAGTTAATAATACAATTAATATTTGTTTTTTAAGATCAGTCTGTCGGTATCGAACCCTTAATATTTTAGAGATTTTTTTTTTGAAAATGGAGCATTAACAGTACGTATCTTACGTAGTTCCAGATGAAGCAACCTACTGTAGTGTAGTCAGTAGGCCTCCTTGGAACCAGTAGACAAAACTCTTTACAACGTCATTTGTTATTATTGTAAATAATTTATTATTATTATTTATTATTTATTGAGCACTGCCACATGGTACATATTATGACATACACCACTTATAATTACATACAAAAAATAATAAATAGAATATCAACAATCATTTGTGTAAAGTGATTACATATTTAATTTTTTTTGAACTCTGGTAAAATGTATGAAATTATTGTATTTTTTTTTGCGATTTCTGGATTGTTACTATAATAATCAACTTTAAAAAATGTTTTTAGATTTTCTATTTGTAAAAAATAACGCTGTAAAGAGCCTGATCTTTTTTTTAAACTTTACAAATGGTTTTACCTTTAGCACGAACATCTATCGAGAAAAATAACGCGCGTAAAAGTACTCGATAGAGTAAATTCTCTATGGGAAATCTTTTTTTGCTTTTCAGCGGTAGATGGCGCTGTTCAAATTTCCCATACAAAATTTCTCTGTAGAATGTTTTCACGCGCGTTATTTTTTTCGATAGCTGTTCGTGTTACAGATATCCAGTGCTTCTATTTTACTATTACCTATTTGTGGGCCGGTTCGTACCTCGCTTCGCGCCGGTTGGTGCTAGAAGCCGACAATGTACAAGATAGATAGGTAGGTTGCAAAATATAATTAGGTACTTGGGTTTAAGGGGTTGACATGAGCCAACTAGCGCCGCCAGTTGATTTTATTTTAATTATTCTAAATAAGCCCAATTTCTTAAAAAAGGAATCAGTCAAGGTTTTGTTAGTATAATATTTATTGAATAACTTTTTGTACACAGTTTGAAAAGGCATTCAAACAGTTTATAACGCGATTTTGTAAAAAGTGGCTACTGTTGGTTCAAACCCGTTTTTAAACTATTGCACGCGTTTTGTATGGTTGTAACGTTATTCAATAAACATTAGACATCATTCACAAGACCTTGACTGATTCCTTTTTTAAGAAATTGGGCTTATTTAGAATAAATAAAATAAAATCGACTGGCGGCGCTAGTTGGCTCATGTCAGCCCCTTAAAGATATTTATTTTCTCATAAGAACTTACATGTTCACTTAAAATGAGATAATACTAAATAAACTTATAGCTGATGTTATTATGGCGGCGCAGCGCAATTGCATCAATAGTTATAATACGAAACAGCTATAACGCACACACGCAAGCCATGCGCATACGCACACCATGCGAAAAAAGGAACCGATCGATCGGAAGAAGTAAGATGCCCGACCCGATCACGAGTTCTTTACTTTCAAAAAGGTAAAACACAAATGTCAGGATAATGTAATTGCGCTGTTCCAGATTCTTTTAAAGTTGGTACGTGTCCTACTGCTATGCATTAGTTTCCGGTGCACCTATTTCACTATTGTTTGCGGGCCGGTTCGCACCTCGCGCCGGTCGGTGCTAAAAGCCGACAATGGAGGTAGCAGGATCGCGACTAATGGGTAGCGCACACGCTAGTGACATGATCTGAAGGTGCATTGGAGATGGAAGTTTCAAATGTTTCTATTAATATATATTTTTAAAAGATTTTTTTTGGTCGAATCTTTCTTTATAATTACTAAAATTTTGATTTATTTGTCGTTGTTTAATATGACACTAAATGGTTCATGTGAGAGTTTAAGACTTCATAACGTTTGAGCATTTCAAAAAACTTCCCAGAACCTAAGTTCAACATTATTTATCAGCACTGACATTTATATTTTACTTCGAAACTTCTATAATAATATTATAAGACAACTTTATTATAAACTAACCAAGCAAGACAATGTTTATTCAAGCTTGCAATTTTATAAAAAAACCGCGACCCTGCGAGAGACAATCTGGCACCTTATTAGCAATAAACAAAACCGGGGGCATGACTCTAGCTTTTACTGCGGTCCAAGTTCAACGAGGTTGGCGAGACATCCACTTTTATTTTGCTCTTATTTATTCTGTTTTTTATTAAAAAAACAAAATGTTTTATAAAAATAAAGTGCTGGAATCTCACCTCGTGTATTTAACTTTATCCAGCTGTGCAAAAATACGCTTTTTTTCACGCTCATGCACGCGTTTCGAAGTTAAAGGTAAGCCGTAAGATTTTGATAGTTTGGTTAACTAGAGCACTTGGTTTTTATTTATTTGAAATAAAGTGTTAAATTAAATCTAATTTTATATTAAAGTTTATATAAAACAAACAAAATTAATTTAAATGAAAATGTAGAGTACATTTGGATAATAATAATAATCATTTATTTCCCAGTATATGGTAGTTTACATTGATGATACTGATTAAAATTAAGTTCTGCATTATTCTGCCTTCTGCCTTCTTCTGTTTTGATAGCAAAACCTAAGTAATTAACTACCTTAAGTATTTCTCTGTATCCGATGTATATATTAGAATGGCAAAGTGTAGTAATTTAATGCAATTACTATGAAGGCAATTCTAAGCATATATTCCACTAATCCATGCGATACAGAGCTACAATTGTTTTGAATCAGAATGATTCCAGATAAATTATTTATAGAGTTACGAAAATTTTATCTCGACAACAATAACAGTTACTTTAATTTTATATGTTTCGAAATTAAAATTAACCTCTCATGCCTTGTGGCACACCAAATAAATCACTAAGGTTAAAACATCATTAATATTAAATCACGGCGCGCTGATTTATCGCAGAGGGCGCCACCCTCGCCGATTTGTTATGTTAAACTCGGCTTAGCTTGACTTATATGAGGTAACACGAAACATTCATGATACTAGTTTAGTTTCCATTCTTCAGGTGTTTAAGATCAGAATATTATAGGAAGTAATGTTTTATAAAATATATTTTTACATGTTTTTGTTAGTATTCAAGAAAAATGGCGGGTACATGAGAGTGTGTACAACTAAGCTACATTTATAAAGATAAATATGAAACCACTACAAGGTAAAAATAACCAGTTTTTTTCCTTGTACCGTGAAACCTTGCTCTATGACTGATCCTAGTTCAATTAGTACAATAGTTCAACACCCTGTAGGTTTGTTTTATGTATTGGCGGGGTGATAATGATAAAGCGATACAAATCTAATTTTATATTAGCTTGGACTCAGAAGCTTTATTTTTCAGCTCCTAGGGATCGTAAAAACCTTAGTATTTTATTGGGAAAAAGCTTGATGGACAGACAGACGGACAACGAAGTTTTTATTTTTATTTTTTAATTTGACAACATCACATACATTGCTCCGATTCCAAAGTAAGTAGCTAAAGCACTTGTGTTATGGAAATCAGAGACAACGGTGTTATCACAAACACTCAGACCTGAGCCAATATAGAAAAGTTCGTTTTTCTAAATTGACCCAACCGGGGATCGATCCCGGGACCTCTGAGATGGCGACACCTTGAAAACCGGTATACAAGACCACGGAGGTCGTCATCCTACATGTTCTGGGTTTCACAATTTTTTTTCTATAGGTATGTCTTAAACTATTTTTAGGACGTATGATTTAGGGTTTTGTATCGATGTGTATGTGTAGTTAGCAGTGATGTATTAAGAACTTTTTGTGACACAATGGATATCTGTAGGACGTTGACATCACTAAACACATAGAAATAAACTGCTGAAAAGTTAAACTTAATGTTCAAATAAGGTCTTTCATTGTAACATTTAGTTGTATGACGCCCACTGCTGGGCATAGACCTGCCCCAAGGCCCAAGGGTCTTCACAACCATCGGGCATCAACCATCGATCTTAATACATTTGACGACTTCAATACGAATAGTGTTAGGTCCTTACCTTTGAAATTGGTGTTTTTTCCTCACACACGCTATGAGGCTCTCTGCCTCATAACTTCTGTGATCAATTGCTGGACAATACATCAAATTATGACCATAGCCGTCAACTATCAGCATTATTAAAGTCGATTTATTTTTATATAATACTAAATAATATTATACTAGAAAAAATGCGACTCGCACCTCATGTTCTCGGACGGGAATCGAACCCGCGACCTTTGGATATCCGGTCCAATGCTCTGACCGCTGAGCTACCGAGTCTCTATTTATTTTGTTTTCTTAGCATTAAAAAAATAACTTGAATATGACTCTTTTTATTTTAGCGAAAATTACCACTTTTTCTTTTGGAACTTGGCTGAAACTTATTTTTTTCGCTTAAGTTGTCTAAGTTAGCTTAATGTTCAAACGTTTGTAAATAAAAGATTTGTTACAATAGCTTTCACGGTTGTTAGATAAATCGACACGTGCAAGGAAAAACATCGTAATTCAGTTTAAGGCATTTCTCAGGAGAGCGCAACAAAGATTCAAAAAAATCTTACCAATTTCGGTTAAGTCGTAATGCCAATCGATCTTAAACATTTAAGTAAATGTGGTAAGACCTACCCAATTGTATTATTATGATGCCATAAATGTATATATTGAATGATTTATCGTATGTTTTTGAGAGTTACAATCAAATTCGTCCACATACACTTTATAAATGACATTGTAACTCAGACATACAATCATAAATTGTATGAAATTGTTATATTCATTGAATAAAATAACTGTATGTCTGAGATACAATTTTTAAATAGTTTAAGTTATGTGTTTTAGGGTTACAATTAGAAATAAAAATGTAGTTTTTTATACTGTTTTCCATGGTTATCGACATTATTAGAATAAACTATGTCGGAATTTACTCCATGCACCTGTTTATTTTTGAGACTCCGATATTTCGGCGCAGTTGCATGCGCCATTGTCACGGAAGAACTGTCGATTGTTGCGTGCGGGTAGATGTTATTGGCAGACGAATCAGTCTACCCTCCGTCTAAGTCTTTTATTTTATTACGCACGATACCGGTACCACTGTCTGTAAACTCACACTCAAATATGTGGGCCTAGTACGAGTTGGTGTTTTCACTTTTCGTAGTTAGTTAACTATCGTTTTTTCTCCTTCACTCACTCACATTGACTATGAGCAGTAGATATATCCGATAGTTAACTATGCGAGAAGTGAAAACACCAACTCGTACTAGGCCCTCTTCTCGACACACGACACTCACTGTATCTGTACGCGAAACGACACTTTTATGATTTTTGTTGTTTTTACACAACCGGACTACTGGATTCCAGATACTTGACAATTTAAACCCATCTTCACGATTGAAATTTTTGTATTTGGTAATTTCAATCGCTTCCCTGACCATTTTTTGTATATAGTGGCGTTTTGTTGATATAATCTGAAGGTTATGCAACTTGATCCAGTGATTTGTGTCCAAATGTTCAGTGATGGCCGATTTTTGCGTATCGTTGTTTTTGACCGCTATTATGTGTTCCTTTATACGGCATGCTATTGTGCGTTAAGTTTGGCCGATATATGAACTACCACAACTGCTGTGCAGTCGATCTTGTAAACACCAGGTTTCCCAAAGGAAAACTACGGTTTTTCGGGTACCGTAGACATTGTGATACCTTTTTCAAAGGAGTGAAGATAATTTTATTGCATACTTTTTTTTAAATTTGAATTAATTGCGTATTTGAGGCCTTATCCGTCACTCCCTTTACATAATATGAAAAATACTGGCTGTCTATCTACTTCCTGTTTCTGTAACTGGTGCTTTTACGTGTGTCTCGGTGGAATCGAAAACACGAAAAAGCACAAAATTTTCTAAGAACAAGATCGTAACTTGTATTACAATTTTATTCATGTAAACTAATAATGGTAAGCAAAAAAAAACACATGTAACTAAATATACAATTTTAGTAACGGCAGTTAACCTCCACTTACGATGTTATAATTCTGTGTATATTTTAAATTATAATGAATTTAGATACGACGATAAGAGTAAAAAATTCCGCTTTTTTTGCTGAGTAAGAATATCATCTTAACTCAATATCGCCAAAAACTGAGTTACGATGTTTTTCCTTGCACGTGTCGAAATTATGAAAATGCTAGTATGGAAAATGCAATTTGTTAAAATTCTCCATACAAAACATCAATTTCATAGGTAGGACCAAAGGCTTCTATGTATAGACAGGCTGTACAGTACCGAAAAATTGCTCATTAAGTTACGGTGCATGCACCGCAACTCCTTTAGTCTATTGCGAGCTACCGATAGAAACAGTCGATGCGCCGCGAAGGTTGGTTGTGACACAATTTTGGTTTTGAACAGCTCGTCTATGTAATTGAAGTCATTGGTAAAGACCTAATATTTCGTTGGTATCTTTCATACAGAAAATTAATTAGATATAGAAATAATTGATGAATCTATGAGGCAAGGGAAATCTACAGAAACTTCAAAAAGTTGTGGCTACGACAAACAGTCTCATCTCATCAATACTGCGAAAACAGAAGGATAAATATAAAAAATTGTTTCGGTTTGTGTTACATGTGTAATTCCTTATAAATGAATGATCTTTTATAAACCTGACCATCAGCCATTTTTAATGTCCCCATTGCTGGGGCACAAACCTTCCTTATGGGGGATAAGGAGTAGGATAGGCCATGACCCACCAAGCGGGCCCAATGCGGATTGATTGAATGCAAATGAAGCCGGGACCAACGGCTTGACGTGCCTTCCGAAGCACGGAGGAGCTCGAGATAATAAATTTTCAGTCACCCATCCCATGACCGACTATTGCGAAAGTTGATTAACCTCCGCAATCGCTGGGCCAGGCGCTATACCACTGCGCCACCGAGCTCCTCAGGTACCCTCCTCTCCTTATAGTACCTCCGTATATTTAAACTTTAAGGCGTAAAGCAACGATTTTTTCCATAGATCCAATGCAGTGTGAAAATTCATTCGGTGTACATCCGTTGACCATTATTCATTTTGAGTTTTTATTAAAAGATTGCAGTTACTTTGGTTAACGCTGAAAAACTGAATGAAAATATGTGTACAAGTTATACCGCATATTAGATATTACGCTCTACTTAGTCAGTTGGTGACGTGATGTTGACGTTGCGTTTGTATGAGAGTTGTCCAGATTTTTTATGTGTGATACCTACAGGCAAGCAGTTGTTACAAATGAAGTGATATAGTGTCTCTATCCTGCTATCAAAGTATTTAAAACTTTATATTTATTTAAAAACTGTCTAGTGAGTTTTTTAATTAAATGAATATGTTGGAGTCTGAGACAAAATATTCCGGAAGCTGATTTCACTCTTCCAAAATTTCCATTGTGACCAAATGAATATTGTAACGGATGGGAACAAACCAGCTACAGAAGGCGTGCCCAGTTCGTTCGCAGCAACGGTCGCTACCGTACACACACGATTGTTTTACGCGCCTAGGATTAAGTACAGGGTGCTCCTGAAATCAAATTATTTAGTTTTTTTATTTTACATACACCAAAAACATACAGCCTACTGAGGATGTAAATGTTTCGGCCAATAACTTTACATCCTCGTTAAACTAAAAAGTTTGCTTATAAAGAGAAATATTGCTAAGCAAAATTTTTGGTTTAGCCAGGGTGTAAACTTATTCTTCGTTTACACCCTGTGTGTTTAATGTGATGTGCTGTCATATACCACGCATTAGGTGGGTATCTACCACACCATTATTGATAGAGCTTGAATTTCCATTTTAAGTAGGTATCTTTTCCCGTCAATGACAGGTACGAGTAATGTACATTCAGTGTGAACACCATGTACGTGATGGCGTAGTTCACATGGAATTCTTGCGTTTACACGCTAATTGGCGTATCAGTTCTGTGCTACTGTGCGCGCGCAGCTTCCGGCCGCCATTACGGTGCTACGCTCTTACCTATTTTAGAGTTCCCAATTGAATTATGGTGAACGGGAGGAAATTGTTTTACTTTACACTTGAAAATATTTTCAGTAGCTTATTTTGCATAATAAAAAAAAAATAGTACTATACTTTTAACCCAAAAATAATTGTTATTTGTTTGCAAAGTAATGTAGTTTTCTTTTAAAGATAAAATAAAACTTCATGATGTGTTTTCGAGGTCGCATTTTGGAACCTAGGCAAATATTTTAACTTTTTCCTAAAAATTCTGTCCCATTTTTTAATTGATTCAGAAGAGTTCTTTACGGAGCCTTTGTTATTGGACTTGTGTGTTTTAAAACTGCTCACACTTGACAGATATTATTTTTAAATTCGTACCTAATGCGTGGGAGGTCGAATCAGAGTCTGATACTCACAACCACAGATTATAAAGTTATGTACAAGTCTCACAACCATAAACTGTGTCTTTTGTATGACTTTTGGTAGAAATCAGTTATAAGGAAGTTTTATTTACAACGAAATAAAGTTCAAAATTCGACAATTATTAGTGACTATTGGATAAAAAACATTTTCTTTTTATTTCGTGCAATGAATGAATGTGTCAAAAAAACACATACGGTGCATAAAAGGGGAAGATTTGTTAAGTTTTTACTCTAGGGTTTTTGCTGTTTTATTTTATTTTAATGCATTAAAGATCTTGTGTTTCAGTCTAATCTAAAGAATAATTAAGTACTTACAAAATTAAACGAGTAGATTGAACTGACAAGTGTCTGATTGTTATATTTTAATTATAAAAATAATAAATATAATTATAGAATAAAATATAATAATAATAATCTTTATATTTAGTAATTTACTTCAGATTTTGTTAAATTGGGTTATTATTGAATGTATTATTTAAAATAAATATTATTCTTTGACGCTACCTACAAAATAAACGCTAGCTTTGGTGGAATGAAACTTTGAATTATACTAAATCATGAAGTTTTTTACATTTTCCTCATTCTAACTAAAGTTTACCATGAAAATGATAAATTCATGGATAGGACCAAAAAATATTTTTTTTACAAGACAGTCTCAGTAAATGTGAAAAAATAAACAACACATTATGTTTTCAATTCATTAAAGATATTCCCACAGTTACCTTCTAAGCAAATATTTTAATAACAGCCCTTATCAATCAAAGTTACCTCCGCTAATAAAAACTAAATCCATAAAGCCCTGTACACACTTCGTAACTACCGCCGCGTGGCTGCCACGTGACTTGGTACAGTGAAAAGTGACGAGTATCGTAATAAAACCGTTACGCTTCGCTCTACTACGCGTTCACTTCATCATTGCAGCTACCTCCCGGCCCACTTCGTCATACCGCACCCCCTGCGTGGCCTTTCTACTACGGCTAGCAATGCAAAGCTTATTTTTTGTTTCTGTTGATTTAATCATTACGTTCGTTATTTGTGTTGTTATACTGATTAAAAGTGTAAAGTTCCTACATAGTGGCGAACCTAGCTTGTTATATAAATTTGATGACACTCTTTGAACAAGAAAAAAATGAAAAAAAGTTTAAAAACATGATTACTTTTTTGTCTACAGTACCGTTAGCTGTGACGTAATAACGGTCGTCGACGGCAATCACAAAGTGAACGCGTAGTATGTGTAGGCCCCCTACAAGGTGGACTGTCGATCTGATGAAAAATGCGAGATGCTAATAGAAGCGGGTAGCGCAGGACCGATCGTCGTAGAGATCCGAAGGCATCAAGGATTGTCGTGATGCTGGCAATGATCAAGTCAAAGTACATACAGTTGCTTACCAAAAGTAACTTAAAGTAAAAAAAAAAATATCATTTACGAGTTTTAAGTGCACATATTTGAGGGACTCTTGAAGTTTTAAACGTCATTTAACGACTTTTAGAAAAAATAGTCTCATAATTTAACATACTTTCCAGGTTTAAGAGATATTGATTAAAAAAATTATAACATAAAGAGCCCAACATAAGAGATGATCTGGTGCGAGTCGTATTTTTTCTAGTATATTATTTAGTATTATACAAGGTGTTACAAAAGTACCCCTAATGCCGAATATGGTAGATAGGGACCATCAAACTGAACAACTTTTACTATGGGACCAACTCTGAAATCACGAAAAAAAATCAGCTGTTTCATACATTTTGATATTTTCGTAATTAATTTTTGTATGAAACAGCTGATTTTTTTTTCGCGATTTCAGAGTTGGTCCCATAGTAAAAGTTGTTCAGTTTGATGGTCCCTATCTACCATATTCGGCATTAGGGGTACTTTTGTATAAAGAGCCCATTTTGCGTCCTCAATATCTTCTTTTCCAGAGCACTACCATACTGTTGACCCTACACTACGCAGCACCCCCGTAACCCTGGCAAGCGTTAATCGCCTAATATCTATTTATTATTGCGCGCTGTTTGCAAGGTCATTACCGCGGCGGGGCGCCACGTGTGGCCGCGCCTTTATTCGAGCTTCTGCTGCCGAGTCATCTTTAGGGTTAGAAATGTATTTAAATAATACTGTTGTGTGATAGACAGGTAAAGTGTAGCTTGAATTATAATATACGTGGTTCGAATTCTAGACAGGATCATACAATGTAAAGAAGCTTTTATGGTTATGACTATAATAAAAAACATTAAAAAAATTCAGCATAATAAAAAAAAAATAAGTTAGTTTTAGTTTGTTATCGTAACAAGTAAACAAAAGTGGCCAAACACTTTTAGATATGGATGGAGATTCTTACGGGTTATTTCAATTTTAACCTAATAAGTTATTTACACTTCTAAGACTTCCGCGTGTACTGTTCATTAGAAATAAAACACTTTTTACGAATTGCAGCGCGTATATTATTAATTTAGGTGTTATTTTAGAGTTATTTAGTCTGGATTTATTGGTTTCTTGAATTCCCGACTTTTCGACACCTTTCCAGGGACCATGGTCACGGGAGGACTTGATGATGTCCTCCCGTGACCACGGGCCCTGGAATAATATACGCGCTGTAATCCGTAAAAAGTGTTTTATTTTTTTATTTAATAAGTTATGTTGTAAAAAGCTTAATTTAAGATATTTGTAAGTTTATTATGATAACTCTGTAAATACAGCTCACCCATCTTTACTAGCGCGTTCACAAACTCGCTTAACATTCCTGATCAGCTACTATGACGTCAGCTACATTCATAACGCGCTGTTTACAAGCTGATTAACTCAGCGGGGCACCGCGCGTGTGGCCGCGCCCTTATTGATAGTTTAATGAAGGCACGAACGATCTATTGCAGGGTTAACGTTAAAAAAAACCATTTTAATTTTACACTGACTCATGGATTTTAGTTATTTAAAATTTAATTAACTTAATTTCAAAAAATAACCCATAGATTCAAACTATTGTTATTATTAAAAGAAAAAAAGCATTAAAACAGCTTCAAAAATAAACAGTTCCAAAAATCAATAACTAATATTAAAATCTGCATAATTATTGTAAAGTTGGTATGTACCTACGCAAAATATGCGATATTAAAAAAACGTCTGTTTATTTTTTTTAAGCTGTTTTTTATTAAAAGCTTTTTACTTTTAATTTTTTTATGGTAGGTAGGTATGTATATGTAAATGCTATCGATTATACTATAAATAAAAAGTTTTATTATCTAATATTTTTAAATGGTATGATATGGAGTGGTAACAAAAACAATGCAATTTTTTTAATTAAGTCTGATGTTTATTCCAAACTACACAGCGCGCACCGCGTCAAAGGGCTTGTTGTCGCAGGCAACAATGCAATATGTTGCGCGTGGCGGCAGGTGACGCGTGCGCTCGCAACGATGAGTTACTTTGGTTGATTCCACTTGCGTTATTTAATTTGCTCCCGTTTAATTTTTTCAACACAAGCTTTCTGTCGTATACATCTTTCTGTTTTAATTTTTTGTTTGTAAAATCAGAGTTTTATATTCTAATCTCTGTGTTTTGGCCACACTAGTGTTGGAATACTTAGCCAACATAAATACTTTTTGCTTATATTTTGAATGTTTTTATTTTTAAATTACCAATTGTTTTTTGTTCTGTCAAACTCTCTCTTCCTTCATCTTTCATCCATACAAGTTGTACGTTTGAATTTCTCCAAATACATATAATTTACAGCCTTTTTATTCTTACAATCGGCCCTATCCACAAATACAATACAGTCCACGCTTTCACAACTAGGTCTATCTATTTTCGCAGTAATAGACCTTACGTGAATTTTTTATTTTGGAAAACTCTTAATCACAAAACTAAAGAGCAAGCTAAGGGGTTTATTATTATAGTAAAATATTTTCAAGATTGTTGTTTATTAATGTTTTTTTTCTACCAAGAAAAGTTTTAGCTATATTTTCTGTCAATAATAAAATTGAGTACTATAGTCCACTATCTGCATTATTTTTGAACCGATTAATCAAGTAATACTGTGTGAAATCGTTGCTCAATTATGTTTATTTGACGTGCTACGGCCCCTTAAGCTACGCTACTTTTAAGGCTATGGCCGCAATAATAATAAATAAATATTAAGCTTTAGTGTGGCTACAACATAATACCTACTTGGAACAATCTTAATGACAAAACTTGTAGAGCAGCGAAGAAATCAAATTGCTACGGCGTAGTTATAATGCTACGAAGTTGCATATTGTAAGTTTTCTCTAGCGTAGTGCTGATATGAAAATGACATCTTTTATGCACTTGTTTCAATTTAAAGTAGATATTGCATTAATAAAAAGACATTACTTTTAGTTTTCGAAATCATTGAATCCATTGTGTACGTGTATGGATTAAAATTGTTTAAGGTAGTGCTATCAAAGCAACAGCAAACACAATTTAATTTACTCGCTCATATTTTGATATACAAGGTGTTACAAAAGTACCCCTAATGCGGAAAATATCAAAATGTATGAAACAGTTAATTTTTTTTCGCGATTTCAGAGTTGGTCCTATAGTAAAAGTTGTTCAGTTTGATGGTCCCTAGATACCATATTCGACATTAGGGGTATTTTTGTAACATGTTGTATACTGTGTAGCAACCGGTCACAAAAGGAACACACCACATAAAAGCACGTCAAAGGTGCATTTAATAGCAACTTGATTGATGTTTATTAGTAGGGGGAATATTCAATCTGACCTGTACGAACCAAGTTAACTTGACACCGAATTAACTCTTTACCACCACTTTAAGTCAAAGGATTAGAGTTGAAACTCTATTGTGTTTTTGAGAATCCAGGTGTTAAAGTAAAGTTGTTCGATACGAATATAGTTCGTCAATCTGTCTGTTCGTATCGATGTATTCTCGTGAGAATTCCTGCGTTAATTGAGGAATATTGTTGCGTTTGATGTGAACGTTGTCGGTTGTAATGAGAAATGTCGCAAATTACGACTGTAACAAAATTGAACTGTGATCAAATGTATAGTGACAGCTAAACGTTTTTAATAACGAAATTGGGAAAATAAAATAGGAATTAAATCTAAGTTAATAAAAATGTATAACTTAGATTTAAAAGAATATTGGTTTACCTAACAATATTTGAAAAATGTGTAAAAATATCTTGAAAATGTTGGTAAAATTTAATTGTGAAACGTTTTTGATAAGAAAATCGATTAATATCATTATTTATTTTGTGCATCCTTAATTATGTTGGAAATATAAATAAGTAATCTATCACAAACAACATAATTAAATATCGTAAGTGCAAAAGGTTTTTTTTTGTATTTTTAGTTATGATTAACATTAACTGACGCATAAACAATGATATTAGTGTGTCTAAAATCAGGAGTGTGAAAACTTATATAAACTGATTATGCATGAAACAAGCAAGTATTTGCTTATACAGGGTGTTTGGTGATACCTTAAAACGCCGAATTGGTAGATAGGGTAACATGCAATCTCGAAACCCTGAAAACCACATTTTCGAAAAAAATAAATTATTATGTTTGACTATAGTCACAGAATACATAATGATAGTGGCAACCCTAGAACCAATTTTGCACATTTAATTAATACGATTGATTTGACGACCTGAGTGGTGCAGTGGTCAACATGCCGGTCTACCACGCAAGAGGTCCCGGGTTCGATTCCCGGCCGGGCAGAAATTGAAATGATGAATTTTAATTTCTGTGACGGGTCTGGGTGTTACTATGTATAATAAGTATATATTTAAAAAGTATATAAGTAGTATATATCAGTTGTCTAGCACCCATATTACAAGCTTTGCTTAGTTTGGGGCTAGATGGCGCTGTGTCAAATTGTCCAAGCATTTATTTATTTATTATCAAAATTATTGCGCCTAGGGTTGTTGCTTTGCAGTTTTCCATAAAAATAAATATATAAACATAATTATCTACAATATCTACCATATTCGGCTTTATAAGGGTATACAACCTGTAGTAAAGAATAGTTTATACTATAAGTGAAAAAAGGGAATGGGCTCAGTTATTAAACTAAATACCCCCTAAAATGTCCCACTTAGGGCCGATTTTTAAATCCCCAGATAATAGATACAAGTCAGTTAAATTATTAACCAAATAAAATGAAAGTAATTCAAAAAAATTGACAGACAAACGAATGACAAACATTTTCAATTTGGCGGTATAATACGTTATCAAACGAATAAGTTTTATCTGGGCATTGAAAAATCAGCCCTAATTCTAACAAATTAAGAAAACACATACAATTTAAGTATAATGTCCACCTGTATGTCATCGGCACGTGGCGAATATTGGCAGTTGTCAAATGATTTATCAAGCCCTTTTAAACATTGGGGATATGCTGGGAATAAAACCTTTGTGATGTGTTTGATGAAATTTGAAATTGAAATTGAAATCGAAAAATTCTTTATTCAAATAAGCTCACATAATAAGCATTTTTAAATCGTCAATTCTTTTACCCTACCACCCATTATGACGTTTTTTAGCTGACAAGAAAAATGGGCGCAAAAAACTTATCAGCTTTATCAGAAGGAACGATATTTACAAATATGTATAATATTGTTCCCAGACATTACATTCATACATGTAACAATTAACATAGATTCATAAATAAATAACATTATTTAATTAGCTCAGCTCTACTGAATCAATTTACAGGGTTCAAGCTTAATTCAAAATTTAAGGTTCAGTCTAGGCTGTTACAAAAAAAATCAGTTCATACAATCCAATAAACGTTAAGACAGGTAAGCAGAATGTTAGCATGGGGCACAGAATAGATAATTACTCGTATAACTCAATATCGCAAAAAATGTCGCTTAGACCAATTAGCCTTTCAACCGTCGATATGTTTTATAACTTCTACTAACTCGCCAGTGTTCTATTAAATAGATACACAACGACTTTTATAAACTACACTAGGGAAAATGCAAGTTTTTCAGAGAACTTTTATCGTCATAGCTAACTTGTTAAGCCCTACTCGCGTATCCCTAAAGCTATCCATATCGCGCAGAATACAAACTGCTCATAAACGGGCCGTGCACATAACTCAACGGGCATTACTGTTGATTTATAAAACTGGGGCGAAACGGGAAAAATTCTGGATAATGTTGCCTTATAGGATAATCGTGCCTTAATAGATGGGTGTGGAGGCTTTTTGGGATGTTTATGGTATTTTATGTTTTTTTATGACAGAACGAACTAATGTTCTAAAAGACAGGTTCATATCCAGATGTGACTGTATTATCCGCATAATAATTTGCTTCGAAGTCATGGTTGCTATTCTCATGTCATGGTAGCTGACCACTCTAGTCCTTTGTCACACCAAGCTTAGCGTTTGTTTAGTTATTGTTTCCCTTATAAGTGAATATCGATTGGCACAACATGGTACTTAATTGTTTAGCTAATTCTAGTGGGCCAATCCACTAGGTACACACGACAGCACGTCAGGTTATACAGTTAAACTACGAAAACAGCTTTTATTACATAGGGCATAAAGGCGGTCTCAAGATCAACATGTATGGTCTGAGGTGTACAATTATTACCCTGTTACGAAGAAAATTGTATAAGTATTTCATTTTTGACAAGAATTTCACTCAAAAAAACAAGACTTTGTATACCATCCATTTGACCACCGAAAACTAATTCTAATCCAAGTTACTAGCATTAAAATTAGGACGATGTTTTTTCTAATCTTAAACTGTATTACCCTAAAAATTTATTTCATTTCCCTTCTCTATTACCCTATAAAAGTCTTAGCGGGTAAAAAAAGGTGTTTAGGCCATATAGATAGGGATGTGCGAGTATTTCACAGTAGGTATTTCTGTTACAAATAACAATATATTAGTTCCCTGGGGAGAACAGGGCTTAGCTCTTACGGCGCGCGGGGGTAGGGATGTTACCGATTGTGTTGATATCGATGTTCGTACAGTCAAACGGGCTATCAGACTGGTGTAAACCATGGGATGAGAAACTCAAAATTAATTCATTTCTTTTGAGTACCAAAATCAACAAACTATCAGAATCTGTAGAACTCAGCTGCATGCGAAAAGAACTCACATTTATTTTTGATCTGCTGGACAATGTTCTGCTAAGTTCACTAACATATACAATATTGGCTTAAATATTTTTGCTGCGCCCGACAGGGTGGTAATGTACACACGACAGCACATCAAGTTAAACAGTTGAACTACGAAAACGGCTTTTATTACGTAGGGAATAAAGGCGGTCTCAAGGTCAACATGTATAGTCTGATGTGCCGTCGTGTGTACTATATTTTGTTATTTAAGACCAAACAATCATTGTGGAATAGCAATAAAGCATTGAATTAAATTGAATCATTTTGATTTTATAGTTTAATCTTAGTCTGACTTTTGATGTGTTGGATTTAAAAAATCCGCGATTAATTTTATTGAAAGTATGTTTTGTTACAACTATATTCAATAAAATTCACTTTGCGTTCTGGAAATTACCTTAATACCTTCAACATTTTCGATGAAAACAATCTTTGTTTTGATAAAATAAATAATCCGGCACAAATTCAAATATTATAAAAAAAGCATCGATATTTTATACCTCAACACTAGCTAGAACGAACTTTATCCGGGGTACCGATTTAAGCGGGCGGAAGAAGTATTCATTTTGCAATGAAATATTCCGGAGACGTCTACCCGCCTTGGTGTTTAATTAGAAACTTCTATTTACTAAGGCAGCTATTGGGTAAATGCATTCATCATATAGGCATAAATAGGAAAGACGCGGGTTTTAACTGCCATAAATCAAGCTGCATAGTGCGTGACAGCAGATTTTAAAAGTTTGTAATTCAGTACATCACAAACAGCTATCGAAAAAAATAATGCGTGTAAAAATATTCGATAGAATAATTTTGTATGGGAAATTTGTAGGTACAGCGTCATCTACCGCCAAAAAGCGAAATGAGCATGAACAGCAATCGAGCAAAAAAACGCACCTTAAAGTACTCGATAGAGTAATTCTCTATAAGAAATCCACTTCAATTTTTGGCGGTAGATGGCGCTGTACAAATTTCCCATACAAAATAACTCTATCGAATTTGCGTTTTTTTTTCTCGATAGATGTTCGTGCTACGGGTACAGAAACTAAAAAATGTTATCATTCATGTTATGTTTACCGATTTTTTTTATTAGCTTTAGTAATTCATTGAAATTGGGCGGGATTGGCATTCCGGGCTTCTTATTTTCTTTCAATGTTGTTTATTTGATGTGGTCAAATAAGGATAACAATAGCCTTTATCAGACTTTTCACGATCACTTACACCTTTCATTATTGACTGAGCGAACGCGAAATGTCTCTGTTTCATTTTTCTTTCGTATGTCCGTTTGTGCTCCTCTACAGTACTTAACACGAACAGCTATCGAAAAAGATAACATTCGATAGAGTAATTTTGTATGGGAAATTTGTACAGCGCCATCTACCACCGAAAAGCGAAATGAGATTTTCTATAGAGAATTACTCTATCGAGTACTTTTACGCGCGTTTTTTTCTTGCTAGCTGTTCGTGCTAAGGGTCGCATTTTGCAACCAATTCTCATAAAATTTTGTGAGTTTGTCAGTTCCATAATTATATAGAATTTTACTGTCGAGCCAGTTTTACGGGAAAAAATCACTCATTACGAAATATTTTCAAAATTAGAAGCGCCATCTCACCTCGAATAGATATAAGAATAACCTTCCAAACAGCACTTAGCATTGCTTTTTAAAACCTCGTGGCGACATCTATTAGATTAACTTTTAAACAAAATACAATTTGAGCTACTTTTTAACGCACAAACGCGAGGTGTACAGCTCACTGAGCCCTAGTATTATATGGATCTTGCTTTATCATTTTCTGTCATGGTTTTTTAAGAAAGTTGCGGTGTTTTTCACAATACAAAGAGGAACCGTTTATGTATGAGCACAAAGGCTATGGAAATGCCATCCGGAGGGCGCCCGAGTTAAAAACCGTGTAACTTTATTACAATCTCTGTGTTAGGGTGCGGGTGCACTGGCTGGCAAATAAATAAGTAACACTGTAAATAAAACACTTTTTACGGATTACAGCGCGTATATTATTAATTCAGGTGTTGTTTTGGAATTATTTAGTTTGTATTTATTAGTCTTAGAAGTGTATAAGTAACACTGTAACTATTTTCTTAGCTTTTTTCTTTCTTTAATAATTGTGAATAAAAGCTCCTAACTAAAAGGTTAGCAGGGGTGCAGAGTGTACAGGCTGGAAATTTAAAGAGGCAACTGTATTATCTTTTCTTTTCCCCTTTTTTAATAATGTTTATCTGTGACTGAAATCCCTGAAAAGATGGTGAAAATTAGAAATCGTGATGTAACATTAAAATAACTAGAAATAGAAGGTTTATTATTATTATTTTCTTAACAACAAACGGAAAGGTGGTGCCTTTGTGTGTTTTTGAAATTGTTGTATTTTTCCAATTTGTACGGTTTCTGTAGATTTAAAGTTTGATTAAAGTGCCCAAATGTTTCTCTCTGTCTCATTCTTCTTTAATTGTATTTTGTTGAACAAATTTTAACCATTAATTTAACTTTCTTTTCTGTATTCATGATATGGTTGGTTGGTATGGCTGTTTCAATATTTTAAGACTAAAATATTTGCATAGTAAAATGTGACCAAGACATTGTGGTACGTCACTTATTTGTCCGCCAGTGTACGAGCTTGGCGAGTAAAGGCGGGTGCGTATTAACTTATAATAAACTGTCCGCGGTTTTACTGTCGCGATGCGTTACCCCACACGATTGTGTATACTAGCCTTAACTACTTTTGTAATGCAAAGCAAAACAAACTTTGGGACATTGAAATAAGAGTAAGTATTGTTTGGCAATGTTTCCTTTTGAAATTATGCATGGGAGCGAAAATTTTATGGAAAAATGATCCTTAAAAAGCTGTTGTAAGGTTGTTGTTTGAATGTGTTTTGTGTAGTTGTTATGTCGTTTTAGTTACTTTCAAAGGTCAAACGGACCCTTACCATAGCCAATATTAAAACACGGTTATATTTTTTATTAAAAATCATAGCTTAGCCCCAAAGTCGTATTAACAGGATTTTTGTTGTTTATTTTTATTGCTTGTTTGGTTATGAATACGAAAGTGAACTGCGATAATAAGTTGGGAATGAATGTAATTCTTATTTTTGGGGTTAAAGATTGGGTAATCTTTTTGTTGTTTGGAAAGTTTGGATTCAAAGATTTATTATAGATTTGTGAAGTCCGCTCAGGCGCCAGAGGTCTACTACTCATATAGCCCACTACTCATTAAAAAAAAAACAACAATAACACAATATACTACTTCGGTATTGGTAGTAATACCTTTGTTATATCTTGTTTACTCTTTCGGTACAATCCGGGCGGGACACACAGCGAGAAGAAACGATAGCCGTTGGGGCTTGGGGCAGAAAGGTTCTGGAACCGACCCTGCACCGGACGATGCTCCGTGGGCCAACCCTCGACAAGGTGGACCGACGATCTGTACCCTTAGCACTTACCCGGGACCTCTTGCATGGTAGATGTTGACCACTGCATCACTCAGGTCGTCAATATAGGTTGGCGTTCATTATAGCAATTTTAGCTCTTTATGCCACTTGAAACTATGATCAGGTACTTTTATTAGGGTTAACCGGGATAGTATTTTTTTCTAATATTATTTATCTTAATATAAAAATAGCATTGTGCGAAAAATCAAAATTTAATAATTTATAGCTGTTTCATCTTTATCGATTGTCAAAACATCTGGTAAGATGTTTCTTCCGAATGTGGGGGTATTTCCTCACATTGATGAATTTACGCTGGCTTGCAACGAAAAAGTAAAAAGTACTACTTAGAAAATTTCGCTGCTCCCACTAGCGACTCGGTCTTATTGGTCAGTGCATAGAGCCGGAATCCCAAGGGTTCAGGTTCGAGTCCCGTCTGAGGTGCTACGGGTGAGTCGATTTTTTCTAGTATTTTTTTAAATATCATATATCTTAATATGAAAATATCATTGTGAATGCGAAAAATCTAAATTTAATAATTAACCGGGATAGTTGCCCTACTTTTTGTAAGAGCCTCCTAATTTTTGTCTCTACCTCTGGGATATCTATCCCGGTTTTACCCTATTACAAGGGACGCAAGTTCTTTAGCATTATATTCTTTCTCAACTGTTTCCTTTTACTTTGTATTTCAACTTTAATATCATACTTCGTGAAGATACAGTTTAATAAGCTATCTTTGCTTGTTTTGAAGTAAACCTAGTTTTATAGTGTACGGTCGGCTTAAACACTTTAGTACCACGCCAAGACAATTATTCCATTCATAATAAAGTAGTTGCGACTAAGTAAACATGTGTTATAGTTTTGACAAAGTACTCAAGTGTTCAGGTACTTTTAAGCCCGACTACAGAGACTGTTGGATCCAATAAAAGCATTATAATGTGACGAAAAACTTTTCATTACTATTTTTTTTCAAGGTGTAAGCTATCGAGAAAAAAACGCGCGTAAAAGTACTCGATAGAGTAATTATCTATGGAAAATCTCATTTTGCTTTTCGGCGGTAGATGGCGCTGTACAAATTTCCCATACAAAATTACTCTATCGAATGTTTTGACGCGCGTTATTTTTTTCGATAGCTGTTCGTGTTAAGGGTAGAGAATGGTTAAAAAATATTTGACAACATCATATACATTGCTCCGATTCCAAAGTAAGTAGCTAAATCACTTGTGTTATGGAAATCAGAGACAACGGTGGTATCACAAACACCCAGACCTGAGCCAATATGGAAAAGTTCATTTTCGAAATTGAACCATTTGGGGATCGAACCCGGGACCTCAAAGACCTTGAAAACCGGTGTACAAAGGCACTCGACAACGGAGGTCGTCAATCGTCACTCGTAATCAAAGACTAAAGTCTATGTCACGGCTACCAGATAGTTTCATATCGGTTTACCTAATTTAAAAATTGAATAGATTGTCTATGATCTATGGTGAAGTCATTTAAAACCAGAAAATGTTTAAAACGGGCCTAGGCCATCTTTATCTTCTTTATAGGCCTATCTTTTCTCATATAGCGAAGTAACAGCTTATATTCCCATCCATCTCTCTCGTCTTCACCCGTCCTTGTCTTTCCGTAATTGCATTAGTTTTAAGTAAAGACGTATTTAACTTAATCTGGCTCGTCTCCGTTAACTGGCGTAATGTGGGATTAGTTCACTTAACTAACAGTTAAGTGATTTTTGGGTTGTTTAATGCAATTGTTATTATTTAGATACATTTTTGGGGTTCTGTATTTAAATAAGAAATAGAATTTCGAACCTAAAATGAATAACGGAACCCCTATGATCACTCGATTGTCCATCTGGCTGACTGTCAAGTCAAGACCCTTTTTTTTAAGATGGCGTAATGGTAACATAGTTGATAATATAAACTATTGAGATCCGCAATCCTTTAGAGCAGTGAAAATAGTAAATATTATGAAAAAAACCGCAAAAAATAAAAAAATACGTTAATATTTTTGACAATCAACCATTTTTAATGTCCCCACTGCTGGGGCACAGGACTTCCTTATGGGCCAAGACCCACCACGCAGGCCCAATGCGGATTGGTGGGTGTTAACGAATGCAAATGCAGCCGGGACCAACGGCTTGACGTGCCTTCCGAAGAACTAAATTTTTGGTTACCATCCCATGACCGACCCTTGCTTAACCTCCGCAATCGCCGGATCAGGCGCTAAACCACTGCGCCATGAAGCTCCTCAATAATAGCAAAATCTTTTTACTAAGGATATTCGTAATGTTAAACTATGATTAAACTATCTAAAGAGGCGTTTTTGTTTTGACTAATGTCAGCTTCAATTTCTTCTGTCATAAAAAAAAATATTACAAAAAAAACCGGCAAGTGCATGTTGGGCCACGCGCAGTGTAGGGTTCCGTAGCCCATCTCAATAATGTTGCCTCTGAGAAAAGGGCTTTTATGCACATTGTACCTTTGTATTGTAGATACTACCGGTTTTACACACCTGACAATGGTATTTAAGTAGTTTCCAATGAGAAATTTGTACTGCGCCAAGTACTTTTTATAAGTTGGTCGACTGTTACTTGTAAACTTGTAAAGCCGTCTTAGGTGTGATGGTTTTCCATTTAACTTCGTCATATATACAACTACCGTGAATTTTTGTACGTATCCAAAAACAACCATTTGGCTGGTAGGGGGGAGGAAGGGGAAGTGGTACTTGACTCTAACAAAATTTTGCACCTTAAAGCTTAATAATTCACAAACGGATGCCTCAATAAAAAAACTGTTTCCACAAACCCGTTTAATATTTTTAAAATTCAACGACACCCCACACTATGGGATTGACAAAAAAAAAATTACATCCCCATTTTACGTGTAGGGGAGGTAAACTAAAAAAAGTTTTTTTTTTAATTTTACTTTACCACTTTGTCGGCGTGATTAATATATCAACGCCAAATTACAGCTTTCTAGTACTAAACGTCTATGAGCTAGGCTGAGGATGGACAGACGGACATGGCGAAACTATAAGGGTTCCTTGTTGACAACGGAACCCTAAAAAGCCATATTCCATTTGACTCTACAAGGCAAGACTAAACGGTTCTCTTTCAAACCGTAACGAAACAAAAAACAGAATATTTTAGAACTCATAAAAACAGCTAGCTCGCCGTTCTATTCCAACTGCCCCGGATTTTTTCATAAACCCGTAACCAATGGCAACTGGAGCACTTGAGATTCCTCCCCCTTCCCCCACAAGTCAGAAATGTCAGGAATTTCATATTGAATTTTCATGGCTTACCCAACTGAAGTAAGTGGAGTAAAATTAGTTTTCTGTGTAGCTAAGGGAAAGTTGGATGGGAGATAAGATTGTGGTGTTGCTTTAATAATTATTAGTAAAAATATTTTTCTAGCACACTTAGAAGTACCTGAATTCGATTAAATTGATAGTAGACAGTAACTTCACTCGTGAATCGCAAAGAAAAAATTGTACAGATTAAAATTCGTCGTTTTGTACCGAAAGCGTTCTGAAGTTGGTCACGTCTGTTGTACATTGTCAAATTAAATGCATTGATAAGTATCTAAATATTGGAGCCTATGGTGTGTTGTGCTTAGTGACGTCACTAAAAAATAACTCTCTGAAATTGAAATTGAAAAATGAATTTTTTTTTATTCAAATAAGCTCACATAATAAGCATTTTTAAATCGTCAATTCTTTTACCCTACCACCCATTATGACGTCTTTTAGCTGTCAAGAAAAATGGGCGCAAAAAACTTATCAGCTTTATCAGATGGAACGATATTTACAAATATTAATCTACATACTCATATTGATTCATAAATAAATATGAGTACTTATGTAGATTATAAAAAAAACCCTGCCTATTTAATAATTATGATTATACAGAGGAAAGGTACCTTAGCTAAGTTAAAAACATTTAATTCCGATAATAAAGGTAGGTGCAGTCAGCAGCACGTCAGACTATACATGTTGACCTTGAGACCGTCTTTATACCCTACGTAATAAAAGCTGTTTTCGTAGTTCAACTGTTTAACTTACCGTGCTGTTGTGCGTACATACAATTGTTGTTTTGTAAAATTCCATATTGTTACTATAAGCGAAAACCTATAATTAGCTTATCGTTTCCTACGTATTTTTCTACTCTTAATTGTACAGCTGTACAATAAAGTGTAGAAAAAAACGTAAATAAAGGCTGGTTTTCCATGAAAAAATAAAAAAAATAATGAAAATGTGCAAAAATGCTCATTTAAAATCGTTTATTCAGTCACGTGAAAGTCTGTAATACGCCATCGAGCCGCAAAACCTTGCAATAAAATAACCGACAAGAAACTCTCCAAGAAATCGATTTTCTCCACGAATAAATTCGTACGTATAGTCGTCGAATTATTATTAGCTTAACTCTGATTTTTAGATTTTGGCTGATGAAAATATAACACAGATATTGAGCTTGATAAAACAATTAAAAAAGGTAAGTAATGATAAAAGACTCAACTTAAATTATTAGCTTAAATCTGATTTTTAGATTTTGGCTGATGAAAATATAACACAGATTGAGCTTGATAAAACAATTAAAAAAGGTAAGTAATGATAAAAGACTCAACTTAAATTATTAGCTTAAATCTGATTTTTAGATTTTGGTTGATGAAAATATAACACAGATATTGAGCTTGATAAAGCAATTTAAAAAGGTAAGTAATGATAAAAGACTCAACTTAAATTATTAGCTTAACTCTGATTTTTAGATTTTGGTTGATGAAAATATAACACAGATATTGAGCTTGATAAAGCAATTTAAAAAGGTAAGTAATGATAAAAGACTCAACTTAAATTATAAGCTTAACTCTGATTTTTAGATTTTGGTTGATGAAAATAACACAGATATTTAACTTGATAAAACAATTTAAAAAGGTAAGTAATGATAAAAGACTCAACTTAAATTATTGAAAATGACACAGATATTGAGCTTGATAAAACAATTAAAAAGGTAAGTAATGACAAAAGACTCAACTTAAAAAGCCAGCTGTTTAATGTTGTTTAAGCTGTATAATCTTGAATGAGTAGACATCATAAAAATAACCATAAATATAGGATTTTCTAATTAACATTGTTAGTTAGTTGGTTCTATCAATACCCAGTAAAAGTTTTTCTTTACTTTGAGTCATATTACTCTACATAGAGTTATTTGACATATTAAAATGCCTTACTTATTGAATTTAATAACCTGTTAATTTGTTTTAAAATAATAGATTTATTTGAAAGTGTCAAGCATTGAGAGTAAAATAAAATCAGAATAACAGAAGTTATAGGTACTAGATATTCGAGGGTGAAAATTTCGGCAATTTTATAGTTATGACCTTAAATACATTTATTTTTAGGTAAAAGTTTTAATTGTTTCTTTCGACTCTACATTTTTCCTATCTTAGGTAGGTACTTGTATTTGAGAGTGTAAAAATGTAGAGTAGAAAATTACAATTTTAAATAAATTTTGATGTTACACATTTTTTTGTTTAAGCCAGTTTTATTTTCACCATTTTTTCCCTAATTTGCGTCAAAAAAGGATGTTACCCAACAAAAAACCCATAGTCGGTCCAAATATAAAACTCCGTGGAAAAGGTCCGAATACGTTTCAAATCCGCATTCCTTATTCAGCGACGTCCGAAAATTAAAGGCGCTTACAAGAAATTGCACTCAGTCAGCGACGGCGCCATCGAAGCTTCCACCTAAAATATTTCCATTCGAGTACTCTTATTTACCAGCTATACCGTTTGTATCTATACTGGCTGTATTTGTTTTTTCCATTACAAAGAACGGAACGCCTTGCGCTCGGTGTAGCAATAATATTTCAATATTGTGACGCGGAGCCAACCCTAGTCGCGCTCAAAGTGATTTCTCTGCACCGCTATTGGTCGGCTCCTGGAGGCTACCACCTTGTTCGATATTCAAACCACGCGTGCGAAAGAGATAAAAGACCTTCCGTCTATAAGCAAACACGAAGAGAGCGAAAGAGACAGATAGGGGAAAGTGAGCGCATTAATATTGCATGAACGCGAAAGGTCCGTATCAATAATACGTGCACGAATGAAATAATAGATTATTCGTTTGTTCAAATCGAACGTAAACAAAATGTAAGCATCCATTACTGATGCACCGAGCGAGATGACTGTGTCCCTTTCATGATTTCTGATATGAGTGAAAGAGACGAGTATGTTTCTCTTCGCGTCTGTCCGTTTCGTAGCGCGGGCAACAATGTGAACACTATCTGTTTTTGTACCAGTCGACAGTCGGTTTTCACATTAAACGATCATTTTAAGGGCGAACCAATCAAACTGTAAATTTATACAAATTGATACTAAACGGGTTATATTAATTTTATAACAAAAATTAAGTGTGTAAATAAGTTTGAGCGGAGTCGTAATTAAAACTAATTGGGTTTAATACGGCGCTAATAATATTGTATTAAGGCGCGTTTTCGCTGGAATTTTGTCCTTTTTGGAGCGCGGGAGTGTTTAAACATTTTTTTTATTGTGACGCTTTTTTTTCAAAATGATTGGCTTGTGGTTCGCGTGTGGACACTAGGACTGTTTCGAGGTTAAAGTGTAGTTTTTTTTAACTGTTGTGAAGTAACCATTGTCAATGGTTTGTGGAAGTGTGGTGAAGAGAATGCCGGTATAGGGGTGGGCCACGGCTGGCCTTTTGAGGCCATGCTTAATAATCTCACGGCGACAGCCCTAGGAGGTAAGGTATTTATATTTATTATGGATCTTTTTTTTTATTACAAAAAGTTACGTCAACGCCCAATACTTTATATTCTTTATGCATAAAGATATTACTTACGATAACCATTTTTTTATTAAGTACTAACTACCCGCCCCGACTTCGCACGGGTGCTGTAATCTATCAATACTGACATTTATTTTGTTAATCAAAGCTTCTTTTGGTAATTATAGTAATCTACTAGTTATATAACGATTTAAAATGACGGAAAAGAGAAAAAAAAATACAGCTTTCCGTATTTTTTTAAATTATCTTTTATACAAACCTTGTCATGATAATAACAAACAAAACAAAAAAAGAATAATCTAATTTGGTGCATTCGTTCTGAAATTATGCGCGTAGGTACATACATTTTGGCGATTCATTTTCATATAGGTATATAGAAGATTTTAAGCTAGCTAACCCAAAAGATATTGTCCTGTCCTAATTTCAATATACTAGGTAAGTATACAAAAATGGGAGAAAAAGGGACATCCAGTTTTCCCTTAATTTGATGCAAGACCCATTTTCTAAGGACAGAACATTCCGCTATAAATACCTTGTACCCTAGTGATTGTAATTGAATTTAGTTGCTATTGTTACTAAGACCACATAGGTACAGAAAATGTCATGTCCAAATAATACCAGTATCCTTAGCACGAACAGCTATCCAAAAAAATAAAGCGCGTAAAAATATACGATACAATAATTTTGTATGGGAAATTCATACAGCGCCATCTACCGCCGAAAGTCGAAATGAAATTTTTAATAGATAATTACTCTCTATCGAGTACTTTTACGCGCATTTTTTTTCTCGATAGATATTCGTGCCAAGGGTACAGAAAAAGAAAAGAAAACTAATTAATGATTATAGTATCAGTCAAGAGATGGCGCTGACCTAAAACTGCAATATTCTACACCGCAGTGTTTTTATATAATGATGGCACGGAACCCTCGGTGCGCGAGGCCGACTCTCTCATGCCCGGTTTTTTAGACGTCCCGTATTGGTCCCTGAAAGTTATGGCAACCCTAATTATAGCATAAGGCCTATCCAGCTGGAATAATATACACTAGCCTTTAAAACTCAGTACTACACTTTTAAAATTGTAATAACTTTTAAAATACATAAGATATATTTTTGGATTAAAAAGGACAAAAAAGGTTTTTAAATAACAGCTTCACAATCGATAACCTAAATAAAAGTAAAAACTTTTTTATTCCAAAATTCTTAACTTTTTTTTTTATAATAAATGGGTTTGCTCTTTTAATTTAAAAAGTGTGGTACTAAGTTTTGAAGGCCAGTGTATATTGCTATAATCAGTATGTAATTCGTTTTCTTTTCTTTTCCTGGTTTTAATTATACAATGCAATTAAATTGACAATAGACAGTGATCCGCTGCAACTTCACTCGAGAATGTATGGAAGTGAGAAAATACAGATTAAAATTCATCTATTTGCACCAGAATCGTTTTGAAGTTGGTCACTTCAGTTGTACATTGTTAATTTAATCACATTGTATGTACATCAGATTTTCTGTAGTGTTTTGAGGTTAGATACTGACTAGACAATATGGTCTGGTTTTCAATCTCAGAAAACGAAAGATAGTTTCAAATATAGCGTAAGGAATGAAAAAAAAAATACAGTATTATTAGGTATATTTTAGAGTTTGAGAAAAATAGTGCCGTAATACGTATCAAAAAAAGTACTGTTGACAATATATGAAAACGAAAGAAGAAAGAGTTTCAAATACATCGTTAAGAATAAAAAAAAAAAAATTAAATTTTGAGATTTAGGCATTCACAATGCTATTTTATATAATACCAAATAATATACTAGAAAAAATACGACTCGCATCAGATCATGTTCTCGGACGGGAATTGAACCCGCGACCTTTGGATATCCGGTCCAATGCTCTGACAGTGACTCGGTAGCTCAGCGGTCAGGTATTTGGTAAAAAATAATATTCCTGGATATTAGGGCTTAAAAACTGTGCTGTAAAACGAATTAAAAAAGTTCTGTGGACAATATGGAGGGCGTTGACTGAGATAAATCATAGGTAAAGTTAATAATGCACATGCAGATCTTCGCTTATTGTCGTATTCCCGGAAACATCTGAATTATTATACATAATTCTACTAAATTATGCATGAAGAAAATGCACTTAACCACTCTATATACGTATCGTCTTCCGACGCTCGGGGAATACGACTGTTGCCGAACAGTGACGAAGATTTCTATGCGCATTATCACTTTGGGAGCACTGTAAGTCAATTAGCTTCTCATTAAAACTATCTTTAATCTCAGGAAATGAAAGACAATTTCAAATATATCGTTAGAAATGAAAATAAAATATTGGGTTTTATTTTGTTGAGGCACGGAACCTAAAACGATGGTATCATTAGTAGACATTGACCATCGCAGGATTTTTTTTAATTTCCACTAGAAACTTCTTGACTCTAATGAAAATTTTCAATAAAAAAATAACCAAATCAGTTCAACCGTTCTATAGTGATGCGCTTATTAAGATTTTAAATGATATTCAACTAGCTCAAGCGCTTCTTATAAATAAACATATCTCTAGCAAAAATAAATTCTAGTTAAAATTAATTAATGACAAATAATTATGAAACGTTAAAAAAATATGAAGTTTGCGAATCAATATAACAATTAAAACAAGATTACACGACATCGATATCGTTACGATCGGGTCCTGATTGTGTGTTGTCTTTTGACAGCGTGTTTTGTTTCTTTGATATAAATAATTACTGTCAGCTTTGTTTTAATAAATTTTATTATGTTTTTATGGTCAATAAACAGATTTTCTCTCTTTCTCACTCTCATTACATTAGAAGTCATTGAAATAAAACCGGTTTGACTTTCCAAACTGTCTTTTATAATTAAAACAATATAATTTATAGTTCACTCAAAAAAGGAAAATCAGTGTAGAGTTGATCTTATGAGAAACTATTTGTATGGAAACAATCCTGAAATCGAGAAAAAGTTTCAGTCGTTAAAAGAGCACTTATGTCATAATTTCTAGCCTTTTTATTTTTTTTTGTTATGGCAATCTACTTTCCTCCTGGAAGTAATTTTTGCCAGTGTCAAGTGTTAAATAGTTCAGTGGTAGATATTGTTTAATTTTTCATTAGAATGCGGGTGCATCGCATTTCAATGCTGCTTGGAGCATTTGGCACCAAGTATATCAAGACAGTTTACTCGGTTAGTTCTGCCGAGGAAGCCACCACTTCAATAAAAGTCTCAGCTTCACACAACCAAGATCGCGTCTATTTCAATTATCCCACATATTGTTCAGTTATGTTCCCACATATTGTAGTTCTTGTACCATATAACTGCACCAATTTTAAGACACAATATTCACTTTGAATCAATTTGAAAATATTTAAAATAGGCACCAAACCGAACTCGACAAAATGGCGCCAAAAACTCCTTCTAGCCTAGTGGACGTTTATTTTTGTATTTACTCATTTACAACATGTTAATGAAAGAATCCAAAATGGGAACCTTTGGAAACCCGTTTCTTTGGACCATCTAACTGAACAACTTTTGCTATGGGACCAACTCTGAAATCGCCAAAAAACAGCTGTTTCATGTAAAATATCAAAATGTATGAAACAGCTGTTTTTTAATTTTAAATTGACAGCGTTCTTTTCAAAGTCAGTAAATCGCTTTGAGCTTTAAATTTTGTATCCCTATATCTTATGTAATCATAAATTCAATAAATCAAAGCAGTCCTACTTAACTTCCACAAAATAACTTAAACTTTCAGCTATTCAAAGTCTATAAGTGTACTCAATCGATCGGCATGTAATTTTTAATTTCTCATATTCGGAAAGTGATGTATATTTAAACTGAGCAGCGGGTTAAAAACTCTGCGTTCCACCCTAGGTTCTAAAAGAATTTAAAAAATAGAACTGAATATGGCTATTTAGTCGACCATAGAGTTACCTCATCGGCAATGAAAACGTTTACAATGGGTGCATCCAACAGCTTAATCGCTGAGTCATCGATTGCCATAGAGTAAATTTTAACTACGGAAAAAAATAAAATTGAACATTGAAACAAATTACTTTAATAAATATTTTGGAAAAACTTAGATTTTTTTACTTTCCTTATATTCGAAATGAAAAGTAGTGTTTAACACGGGTAAAAGTCATCAATTCCATACTCGAACTATAGCCTAAATATCTCGTATAGGAATTGCTTCCTTTTGACCCTTGTCTAACAATCTACTATTGCATACCCATACGTTGTCAGGAGTATTTACAGAAAAGGACATAAGTTTCATCCAATACTCCTGTTCTCATGGTGTCGCCATGAGAACAACCGATTCTCGTGAAATTTTGTAAAATTATACGGTTCTTTTTTTCGATTTAGTTTTACGAAAATTTTCAAAATGGCGGAGATATTGGGAAATATCCCCTCCTGCCATTTTCGCAACTGCGACATATTTCAGCAATTTCGGAAATGTTCAAATATGTTACAAAGGCGAGATCTACAGCACTACAGAGCTACAAGTCCCTATGTGTATATATATCAGTTTTGTTACCAACCCTTAGCACGAACATCTATCGAGAAAAAAAAAACGTAAAAGTACTCTATAGAGTTATTATCTATGGAAAATTTCATAGATGGCGTTGTACAAATTTTTCATATTAAATTACTCTACCAAATGTTTTACGCGCGTTATTTTTTTCGATAGTCCGTGTTAAGATTAAAACACTAACGGCCTTACCACAAAAGATTTTAAAACACTGTTTAATTTAGACACTGTTGAATTGTGATGCTGTCTCTTACAAACAATATTGTCAAAAAAGTGGCAGAATCACATTTAAACAGTGTCTAAGTTAATCACTTCTTAAACAGCGTTATGTGGAAAGGCCGTAACTCTTCGAACATCAAACAAAACACTATCGCATAAACTTTAATCGTTGAAATCCTAGTTTATATCGTTGCTCCATTACATCGAAGGGTGCCATTCCCTTTACGTCGCTCGATCCCATAAAGGGGTGTTTATGGCCCCGAATAATCCCAACAGCAGCGGGATGGTGTTGGTATCGTAGGCAAGTCGTAAGATTTGCCTTGATCTCTGTTAATAACTGTCAACGGTGGGTAAATTAAAAAAAGATTAATGATTGGTGATGGATGCAAAAATGTACTTACGGTTATTTAACACTAGTTTTCGCCCGCGACTTCATCCGCGTGGATATTCGGATTTTATTTGGATTCTTTTTGATTTACCTTTGATTGGGTTAAAGTAGCATTTGTTTTAATCCGGGTTATTAACTATCTGTGCGCCCATCCATATCCATATAGTCGTTTTTGCGTGATTGAGTAACAAACATCCAAACATCTACACATCGAAACTTTCTCATTTTGTAATATTAGTAGGATATCCATATCTCGTTCCTGTTCGTTCCCATTTCGTTCTCGTTCCAGTTCCCGTTCCCGTATTAATTTTCCATACATTCAAAAAAAAATCGTTTCTGGCGCTTCTTTCCCCTTCCCCCCTTGCCCAAATTCGAAGTTAACATGAAAAAAGAGCATTATGTCTCTTTCATAGAATAAAGAAACAAGGTCATTGATTTGGCGGCAGATCTACTTTTTGGCGACAGAAACTATAATCGGCCAGCAAATAAAATATTTTATAGATACCGCGATTTGCATTAATTTGATGTTACGAACGTTTTGATTAATATGGTGATAATAATATTTGTTGGGAATAAATTTTATAATTAGGTAATATTTAAAAGTGGTGACAAATACATAAGCTTTGGTGATAGAAATAATAGTCCCAGTTTTTTTATACAAATATCGTTTTTACAAGGGTAACACTGAAAGTTTTTAGAACTGGCTAGTTAGTAACATATCAAAACGAAAAATTTATTTAAATTTCAAAGTTAGAACTCTTTGGTAACCTAATGATGTAAATTAAATTTAGCTGTCATTTGTTTTTATAAATTGGCGGCAATTTGAAAAGTGCGAGTAGCACGTCAAGATGAATTTAACAAGAGAAAATTTTCGCTCTATGATTTATTACGACTTTCGCTGTAGTCTTAGTCAACAACAAAGTTATGAAAGACTTCGACTAGCCTTTCATGATGAAGCCCCATCTCGTGCCACTGTTTACAACTGGTTCAATGAGTTCAAGCGTGGTCGTAGGAATCTCACTGATGATCTGCGTGAGGGACGACCTTCAACGGCGACAACTGAAGATAACGTCATTGCTGTGCGGTGCATGATAGAGGCTGATAAGAGAGTGACCTACCAACAAATTCGAGCAAGCTTAGGCATTGGTATGAGTCAGGTACGAAAAATCTTACATGAGCATTTAGGCGCCAGGAAGCTGTGCACTAGATGGATACCCCACAATTTGACCGAAGATCAAAAACGACGTGGCGTAGATTGGTGCCACGAAATGATAGAAAAGTACGACGGAGGTAACTCGAATGCTGTATTTGACATCGTCACAGGTGATGAAAGCTGGATTTATTGTTACGAACCCGAAACCAAAAGACAATCTGCTCAGTGGGTGTTTCCTTTTGAGAATTTGCCAACAAAAGTAAAGAAAGGACGAAGTGAAGGAAAAAAGATGATTGCCTCATTCTTCGGGCGGACGGGTCATTTCGCGACAGTTGTACTGGAAGACAAAAGGACAGTTACTGCAGACTGGTATAATAACAATTGTTTGCCAGTTGTCTTAGAAAAAGTTCGACAGCAGCGCCCACGAAGCAGGATTGTACTTCACATTCCGCGCGACAGACAGTCGAATATTTGACTATGGCGGGTGTTGAGATAATAAGTCATCCGCCTTACAGTCCCAACCTAGCACCTTGCGACTTTTATTTATTCCCAAAAATCAAAAATAAACTTCGAAGTATTCGCTTTACGAACCCTGAAGCTGCGGTGACTGCCTACGAAATGGCCTTACAAGAGATCCCTAAAGAAGAGTGGGCCCACTGCTTTTCTCGGTGGTTCCATCGAATGCGACGTTGCTTAGAAAGGAATGGAGAATACTTCGAAAAACAATAAAGGTATAAGCAACTTCACGTTTCGTTTATTTTTTTATTTTCTAAGAACTTTCAGTGTGTCCCACCTAGTGTTCCGTATTCAACAAGGAACCCTTATAGTTTCGCTATGTCCGTCTGTCCGTCCCCAGCCTAGCTCATAGACTCTTAGTACTAGAAAGCTGTATTTTGGCATGGATATATATATTTATCACGCTGACAAAGTGGTGACGTAAAATTTTGAAAAATATTTTTTTACGTTATCTCCCCTACATGTGAAGTGGGGATGTAATTTTTTTTTCTTGTCTACCGAATAGTATGGGGTGTCGTTGGATACCAATTTTAAAAATATTGCGGGTTTGTTGAAACAGTTTTTTGATTGAAGCATCCGTTTGTGAATTATTAAGCTTTACAGTGCAAAATTTTGTTAGAGTTATGTGCTCCCCCCGCAGCCAAATGGTTGTTTTTGGATACATTAAAAAATTCACGGTAGTTGTATATATGACGAATTTATAAGGAAAACTATCACAGCTAAGTAGGCTTTACAAGTTTACGAGTAACAGTCGACCAACTTATGAAATATACTTGGCGCAGTTCAAATTTCTCATTGGGAAATACTTAAATAACGTTGTCAGGTGTGTGAAACCGGTAGCATCTACATTTAAGACGATTAGTGCCCTCACAGTGACGCCCTCATCATAATTAAATTTATTGCTGGCGAAAGAGCAATAAGTGGCCACTTTTGGCACATTTGCCTACTACTACTACAACAAACTATATTTTACTGAGGTTATTGTTTGTAAATAAATTATAGAACCTTAACTTCAATCTGTACGTTTGAATTTTCGATACATTATGTACTGCGAGCAATAAATTTAATTATGATGAGGGCGCCACTGTGAGGGCACTAATCGCCTTAAGTATATGAACCATGGGCTACGGAACCTTACACCGCGTGTGGCCCGACACGCACTTGGCCGGTTTTTATGAGTCTCGGAATAGTTAATTAGTTTCAAACAACTATTCAATTCTTTCGATGTTTAAATAAATCCAATTCAGTATAATGCTGAATCTCTTCGCAGCAGGCAAATGGGCAAAGTTTCACTCCGCTCGATGAAACCCGACAGTTCTAAACACTTTTATTAGTCATTCGATTTCTATTGGGTGTTCAAAGATGCCTGAAAAGTTACTTGATGATTTTGAGATTGAGATTGAAATTAGATATTTTAAGATTTTAATAATTCTTTTTGAGATTGAAATTAGATATTTTAAGATTTTAATAATTCTTTTTGAGATTGAAATTAGATATTTTGAGATTTTAATAATTCGTTTTGAGATTAAAATTAGATATATTAAGATTTTAATAATTCGTTTTGAGATTGAAATTAGATATTTTAAGATTTTAATAATTCGTTTTGAGATTTAAATTAGATATTTTAAGATTTTAATAATTCGTTTTGAGATTGAAATTAGATATTTTAAGATTTTAATAATTCGTTTTGAGATTGAAATTTGATATTTTAAGATTCTAATAAGTTGGATGGTTTTCTAGATACGTTTAGCTTTAAAGTTATTATACTTATACTTATTTTATAAAAAAGAAACTAACTAGAGGAAGAACTTTAAATGAACTATGTATTTTTATGAATGTTTGAGTTATTACTTCTCCACTGACAAATAGATTATGCAATCATCTTTGCTTTAATAAATTATCTTTTCGAATATTTGTTAAAATTATTCACTTCGTTCTTCGGTATAAATATTGCTAATAAGTATATTTTTTAAATATTATTATTTAATATTACTTACCTATATTATGTAAATGTATATAAAAATAGCATGGTCAATGCTAAAATCTCAAATTTAAAAAGTATATTTTTGCTTATATTGTTAATTTTACCAATTGTTTGTTGGACAGGTCACAAAGATTCGTGCTCCGACGAGAGTAAACAACACGAGATCAAACCGAACATAGAGCGGTCGCACCATGCGCTCGGCGCGCGTCTGCACATCGCGCACAACATCAGGGGCGATCACTTGCAAGGTAAAAAGCTGTGTCACTGTTACATGTTACAAATGAACATAAAGCGGTCGCACCATGCGCTCGGCGTGCGTCTGCACATCGCGCACAACATCAGGGGCGATCACTTGCAAGGTAAAAAGCTGTGTCACTGTTACATGTTACAAATGAACATAAAGCGGTCGCACCATGCGCTCGGCGTGCGTCTGCACATCGCGCACAACATCAGGGGCGAGCACTTGCAAGGTAAAAAGCTGTGTCACTGTTACATGTTACAAATGAACATAAAGCGGTCGCACCATGCGCTCGGCGTGCGTCTGCACATCGCGCACAACATCAGGGGCGAGCACTTGCAAGGTAAAAAGCTGTGTCACTGTTACATGTTACAAATGAACATAAAGCGGTCGCACCATGCGCTTGGCGTGCGTCTGCACATCGCGCACAACATCAGGGGCGAGCACTTGCAAGGTAAAAAGCTGTGTCACTGTTACATGTAACAAATGAACATAAAGCGGTCGCACCATGCGCTCGGCGTGCGTCTGCACATCGCGCACAACATCAGGGGCGAGCACTTGCAAGGTAAAAAGCTGTGTCACTGTTACATGTTACAAATGAACATAAAGCGGTCGCACCATGCGCTCGGCGTGCGTCTGCACATCGCGCACAACATCAGGGGCGATCACTTGCAAGGTACATGATCTATGAACAACGTTATAAACATCGTTATGAACTGATAGTGAGAATACAACTCTGTCAAAAATATTTATAATTGACAATGTTGGCTAAACAAGTCAACGTAGTGGAAATGTACGGTTACATGTTACAACTGAACATAAAGCGGTCGCTTACATTGAATTTATTTAAAATACAAAAACTAATGATTAAAGATCGATACGCCTGCTAAGCCAAACAGTTCAAATTAAAATTATTTCAACTTTTTCTAAAGTGGCTTAATAAATTAATATATTTTTTCCTAGGTGGCATCCACCAACAGCACAGTGGAGGGCACATGGCAACGGTGCCAGTCAGCATGTCTTCCTCAGCATCAGACAGTGACAAGCCTGCCAAGCAGAAGAGGCATCGGACTAGGTGAATTTATACTCCAGCTAACTTACGGAAAGAATGTTAACAAACAAACCATCCATACTTAACCTCAAAAGTACTTTTTTATTGCATGTTTTATGAATATATGAATATCATTGATAGCATAACTATGTTGTCCAAGTTGTATTTATAGTGTTAATTCACTGAAACTGTATTTGGTTGAATCAGGCATTACTTGGCGGAAGTCCCAAACCATTGTGAAAAGAGAAATATATGTAGCTTACTCCCGCAAAAAATATATGCAAGATGCACCGCCCACCCGCCCGCAAAAAAATGCACATGCACACCACAAAGAATATCAGTGCACAATACTTGCATTTAGCATGACAGCGACACACCTTGCACCTTCACCAATTAGACTACTCTACACGTGTTTCGCCCCAACCCGGAGCATCCTCAGGAGAATCACCACAATCAACACCGAATCGGTGTTGGTTCACGCACGATCTAACTCCTCTTTGCATCCTGCATATATTTTTTGCGGGAGTAAGCTACATTTATTTCTCTTTTCACAATCACTGAAACTGAACGTATTTGTGGAATAATTACGAAAGATGCGCAATGTTTTGTTTACAAACATTCTTTCCGTAAGATGGCTGGAGTATAGTCTCATTTTCTCGATTCTTTTAAATCACAATAATAGCAGTGATCATCCAGCCTGCCCGACTGATGACGACTATAGCTTGTAGATCATTCATCAAGCATAAATCATTTAAATAAAAGATTTATGCTTATGATAATAAATCATCATTTAACATTATCAACTGCACGAACCTAAACATAATTTTGCGCTTACAAAAGTCTGTTTCACACACTAATTACGCAATTTGGTGTAGTTTTCAGTTCCAAGATCAAAAAGTTAGTACATATATGTATTGTTATTCGAAAAGTTCATTCAAAATCTAAGTCAAAGTCAAAAATATCTTTATTAAAATAAACTAAGTAAGTAACTTTGAATCGTCTATATTTTCCACTCGTTCCAGACTTTTTTAACTGATAAGAAGAACGGGCGCAAGCAACTTAACAGCTTTAACAGAAATAAGTAATGATATTAACAAACTTAAATATATCGTTACCAAATACAATACAACAGATTATTAACAACAAAGTACTTATACTAGCAAGTTATGTGTTACATAATTTCCACGCATTTTGGTCTTTCAGATAATCATCTACTTTCTAATAACCTTAAACCATGAGCGTCTTTTTAACATAATTTTCAAAGTAAAGATTTTTTTAATTTTAAAGATTTTAACTTTGTATCATTCTGGCATAACAGCTTTGCGAACAGAGCAACGTGTGTGATGTTGTTATGATGTTTATTAATATATACTTACTCACATAGCATTTATTCATTCTGTTTTCGAATCCTCTCAATCTATCCACTAGTTTAGAATATAATAGACAGTTCAAGTACCTTTTGTATCTATTTGGGGCAAATTTTTATGTTAATGACTTTTTTTTCTGTTATACAGGTTTACACCAGCACAACTAAACGAGTTGGAGCGATGCTTCTCCAAGACACACTATCCTGACATTTTTATGAGAGAAGAGATCGCCATGAGGATCGGGCTTACGGAGAGTCGAGTTCAGGTAAGCCGAAATAAACTTACCCACTTACTGATAAAGATTGTATAGCAGATGTATAGTTACATTGTTTTGTTCCTAATGTCTAACTTAAATAGTTTGACTAAGAGTAACCATTGTGTAACTATTCATCTGTTATACACTTTATTGGTAAAGGGGTAAATGTATGTCTGATGCGAATCATTATACTAAAAAACAATACTTTATCTACCAGAAAAACACAAAAAAAAATTGTATAAACTTTAATTGATCAAAGTGCTCTACAATTTACGATTAAAGAAGTCTGGAACAGGTGGTAGGAAAATATATAGACGATTCAAAAGAGCTTAATTATTAAGTTTATTTGAATAAATAAATTTTGGCTTGACTTGATTAACTCTGACCTGTTACGCTATATTCACCGTGCGATATAATCTCAATAAAAATCGGACGTGTTAAAAAGCGGTCCCAGTGTGCCACCTTGCGAGACACCCTCTTCGCACGTTCCATACAAAAGTTGCACTGTGTTGATACATTTCACAGGACCTTCTACCTGATTCAACCTTCGTACATATAAAACACTTTTACGTTTTAGTTATGACTGTTTAAGAGCTTCGTGAATGGGTGGCTGATATTGCCTGACGCCTTAGTCAATTTCACTGCGACATGAGTTTAAGAATATAGGCTTTTTATGGGCACTAGTAGTAATATAAAGGTGGGTGATATTATGTTCTTTTTATCAAAGTTTTATTTCAAGGTGACAATTTTGGAATATTCAAAATTGTCAGTTTTCATCAAAAAGTATTGTTGATGAAAACACGTTGAAAAATCATTTATAAAAACATGATTTATTGCAAAATGTTTCTTACGACTTTCTCAAGTCTCTATGATACAATAAATAGAAATCTTATCACACTTTTACTAATGCTAAAGGTCTGGGTAATAATTTTAACAAGCTGTGATAAACTAGCGGTAAATTTGGGTGCCATAAACGAAGACTTGCCCAGCCATGCTTAGTAAACAACTTTTTAGTCAATCGTAAATTGTCTTATTCAATAGGATAAACAAGTTGAACAGTAATCTGCTAACAGCTACTTTGTCCAAGCACTTAGTTTCAAGTTAAATAGTACTTTGCATTAGACGTTAGTCTTAATTTGTGTCGTGTGTTCACTAATATTTGTATTTCGTTAACACTCGTGACACACTGCCGTGTGAGTGGTTGAACATTATCCGGAAAACACTGTGATGTGAATCGCTTCTTACCTACCCTCGTACTAATAAAGATTGTATAGCAGATGTATAGTTACACAATGGTTACTCTCTGTCAAACTATTTCGGTTGAAACTGAGCTAAATGGGTTTCTAAATAATGAAAGTTAGTTGGTAGTAAATGTACTTTTATTATTGTAAACTGATGAACACAACTTGACATAAAGAAGAAAAAACACAGAGTACAGAACAAGGAAAATATGTTATAGTATAAAAAGTACAGAATTCAAAAATATAAGTTAATAGTAAAAAACCATAAATTAGTAAAAAAGAGGCCGGCTTGGCAACATCGGTCTTACCACAAAAGATTTGAAAACACTGTTTAATTGTGATGCCGTCTCTTTCAAAACATTGTAAAAAAAGTAACAGCATTACATTTAAACAGTGTCTAAGTGAACACTTGTTGATATAGTGTTTTAAAATCTTTTGACATTAAAAAAAAGGGGACCAGGGAAGGTATAATGTTCAGGTCAAGTTCTTGGCAACACTTTTATAGTGATCTGTAAGAGGGTAATCTTCTGTGAAACCTTTATGTCAAGTCAAGCTAGCAAAAATGTAAAATTATTTTTCAACGGTGAAATACATAATTTTGGTTCTATACTTTACTGATATTTGAACAATCGAAGGACTGTTGAGAAATATGGATACAGAAAAGGGTCTCCAACATATAAGACGATACGATACTTAATGAAGCATTCTCTGAGTACGTCAGTTACTCACTGTTCTCTACAGCAGTGTGTCACGCCCAAGGAATCTATAAAGTAATCCGTGAAAATTACCGATAGATCGTGAAGCTAAGCTTCTGTTCAATATGATTATTGACCATTTCACACGGAAATAAACACCCAATGACAACCAATATCGTTACGGAGAAGGAAATTAAATCCATGTTTATTGAGATTGTTATGTATTTTTGCTACGTTGTAAAACATAATTTTAGAGATAATTTGACGACCTCCATGGTCGAGTAGCTTTGCACACCGGTTATCAAGGTGTCACCATTTCTGAGTTCCCGGGTTCGATCCCCGGTTGGGTCAATTTAGAAAATAAACTTTTCAATATTGGCTCAGGTCTCGGTGTTTGTGATACCATCGTTGTCTCTGATTTCCATAACACAAGTGCTTTAGCTACTTACTTTGGAATCGGAGCAATGTATGTGATGTTACAAATATTTATTTATTTTATTTTAGATAGACTTTGATTAGTTCTACCAGACACTACCTATACCAGATATATTTTACTAAAATCTTCTCTCTCAATTTACTATTTACTAAAAATTGAAACTGTGTAAATATTACTTCAACAAAGCTACCTATACTATAAAATATTGTTTTGTGGTTTCATTTTTTTTTTATGAAAAAAGCTTGGCCGGTCACTTAGGCCAAGCTGGCCAAGCTTGGGTGGTTAAAGTTAGCATCAACCAATAAACTTTGACTTTACTTAATCTATAGTCAAATATTGCAATCCATATTTTATTTACCAGTAGGTGGTTTAACCAAACTGTTATTGTTAAACTCTGGTGGTGGAAAATACAAGGCTTTATTATCTAACTACTAGATATTAAAGTAACTAATTATCGCATGCGCGTTGATAGGCATAGCAATGTGGAAGAGAGGGACACGTTAACAGAATAATTACATTTTGTTAGTAATCATTGTTTTAATTAATGTTATATTAGAACTTATAACATTTTCCGTCCATTAGTCATTGGCCATAATTCTAAGGATGTCAGTTGCTGCAATAGAAAAGTTGTCACAGATTCTTAGAATTCGCACTGAGTGGTCGCAGTGGGTGGGAAGTTATTGGCACTGAACGGACGTTGATAATTTTAAAAAACGAAATGAAAAAAATATGTGGATTTTTAGAAATATATTTATGCTACTTTTTGAAAAGTTGGTTGAATTTTTTGAAAAGTTGGAAAATTCTTACGGTTTTATGTTAAGTTCAAGACCGAATAATTACAAATAATCCTCTATATTTTTTTGGCAGTTTTACTTAGTAATACTAGCTACTTCCGTCCGGTTTTTGGATGCTTGCAGTTTCCGTTTGCGATATCGTCCAGTCAAAAATTTCAACTGCCCGTAAGAACTTTTAAAAATCTTTTCTTTAAATGTCTACGTCATAATAACTATCTATATGTCTCTCTCGTGGTTCAGTAATCAGTATCCTTACCACGAACAGCTATCGATAATTTCTCTATAAAGTACGAAAATTTCATTTCGCTTTTCAACGGCAGATGGCGCTGTACAAATTTACAATACAAAGTTACCCTGTCCAATGTTTTTACGCGCGTTTGTTTTTCGATAGCTGTTCGTGCTATGGGTAAATCAGCCAGTTTTTTGTTTTTGGGAAATCTGTGAAGAGATTATGATTTAAAAGATTTAAAAAAATTAAAATATCAAAACCTTCACCTGTCAAACAAGTAACCGAAAAATAAAAAACTGAAATTCCAAGTAAAATAGAGGCGACCAGAAATAGTCGACGAAGTAAATATTAAAAGAGAAAAAAAAGGTATATTAAAGAGTGGCGTTGGAAAAAGTCTTGCGCAAAGAATCTCGCGGTGTGGCGCGAAGTGAGGGCAGATAAGGAAAAACGAACAAAATGTCCGTTTGTTTGTCAGTCCGTGGCTGGTCCCGGTGCTACTGTTGGCTTTTATAGGGATACGGGTGGTGGAACAATAATAGCTTTGTGTTAGGCATTAACATAAAGAAACCTTTTTTGAAGAAGCGATGAAATTAAACGTACATGTATTATTAAAACAATAGATTTTAAACTAGAGGCGAGGCCGTTTACGATCTGACGAAAATATTGATGATTTAGCTTCTAGTGAGTAGAAATGATCTAGAACTCTACTACACAAAAATACTGTAGACTGAAAAAAAAAACAAAGAAACAATAATCGAACAGAATATTTGAAAAACGGTTGGGTAACTCTAAAAAATCCTAAATATCACCGGTTTGTTTGTTTCAAAGCGGCCTGGATACCATCATCATGTGACTGAAAATAAACATTTATATAGTTTCAGAATCGTCCGTCACGCACTTGGCCGGTTTTTTAATGATATCACTGTCGTTTTGAAAATTACGAAGTCGTCAACATGAAAGTTGATTTTTATGGTGATATTTAGGATTTTTTAGAGTTACCCAACCGTTTTTCAAATATTCTGTTCGATTATTGTTTCTTTGTTTTTTTTTTTCAGTCTACAGTATTTTTGTGTAGTAGAGTTCTAGATCATTTCTACTCACTAGAAGCTAAATCATCAATATTTTCGTCAGATCGTAAACGGCCTCGCCTCTAGTTTAAAATCTATTGTTTTAATCATTCTCAGAGTCCGCATTATTGAGATTGGCTACGGTCCGTCACGATTCTGAAACTTAACTTCGACAAACGTTTCTCTGCCGGATGAGCCGCCGACAGAATGTTTCGTTTACGAGTTGTTCAACGACAAAATCTTTCAATTACGAACGATTCGCCGACAGAATATAGTAAATACGACAATGTTATTTAAGTAGTTCCCAATGAGGAATTTTTCTACGCCAAGTACATTTTATAAGTTGATCGACTGTTACTCGTAAACTTGTAAAGCCTACTTAGCTGTGATAGTTTTTTTTAACTTCGTCATATATACAACTACTGTGAATTTTTGCACGTATCCAAAAACAACCATTTGGCTGCCAAGGGGGCGGACACTTGACTCTAATGATCCAAAAATAAATTAAAATGTCATTCGTGAACCTGGCGAAAGCTATGCAGAAATCAACCATTTGTAAAAAGATTTTCGTGAACTGGCCCGGCTACAAATAACTTGCATCCCAACTTTATTATTTTAATAAATTTAGAGTTTGAGTCATCTTTAAAGTGTAGAGGAGGTTTGGCTAAAACTTGACATTAATATTTAAATTCTAAACCAATGTTCTTGTTTTCAAATTAGCGTCATTGTGTTTTCGATTCTAGCTTACATTTTGCCTTAACTTCTTTATTTTGCATTTTTCCATCTGCAAATTGATAAAAATATCAAGCACAAGCAAAATGTAGGGGACAATTTAATGTTGCGTATTTATTTCAATGTGAAAAACCCCTATTTACATTTAAAATTAAGTTTGAATTTGCCAGAAGGACTGGATAAACTTGTCACTTAAGGCAAGGCAGTTCGCGAAATCTACTCTTTCACTATCTCTTTAGAATATGGTTGATTATTGCACAGCTTTAATTGTCGCTTCGCCAGAAATATAACGAAATTTAACACATTTTTATTGATTTCTGGAATGCTAGATCATTCATTAAAAATGTACTCGGTTATTGTGTTAGATCAATAAATAAGCTATCCTTTTTGCATAAAAATCACACCACTGTCGTTGAAAATTACGAAATCCGACGATTGGAAGTTAATTTTGATAAGTTTTTATGGTGTTATTTAGCATTTTTACAGAGTTACCGAGACATTTTAATATTCTGTTCAGTTATTGTGTTTCTTTGTTTTTTTTTCAGTCTACAGTAATTTTTGTGAAGTAGAATTCTACATTTGTTCTTCACATTGGAAGCTCAAATGTCAATCTTTTCATCAGATCGTGAACTGGCCTCGCCTTAAACTCGAACTCTGCCAAAAGTCACGATTGAAACTCATGATAAATAACATCATAATGTACTTTGACCAATATTTATAATACTTCTGAAGATCTGCCGCGAAGATATCCCACAGTGTTTGCTCACAAGCAATGGAAACATATAAGCTAAGTAAACAGCATGGTTAAGCAAATATTGCTTCTCGTCGAGAAAATGAGCATCAGAATATATGGATAATATTATACATTTTTTATGAAGCAAGTGGGCAAGGACTTAAAATGACTACATTTATAAAAAGATACGTATACACCAAAGATAAATAATATTAGAGAAAATACTAGAAAAAATCGACTCACCCGTAGCACCCCAGACGAGACGTCCCGTCTGAGATGCTACGGGTCCCTTATAAATAATAATTAGTTAAATAATATTAGAAAAAATAATAGAAAAAATGCTACGGGTGAGTCGATTTTTCTAAATTCTATTTTTTATATTATTTATCTTAATATAAAAATAGCATCGTGAATGCGAAAAATCTAAATTTAATAATACTTATACACCAAAGATAAATAATATTAGAAAAAATACTAGAAAAAATGCTACGGGTGAGTCGATTTTGCTAAATTCTATTTTTATATTATTTATCTTAATATAAAAATAGCATTGTGAATGCGAAAATCTAAATTTAATATTACGTATACACTGTTAATTTTTAAGTATATATAAAAAGTCAATGGTGATATCAGATCATTTTGCTAAATACATAATGTGCAGTCAAAAGTAAAAAATCAATAGTATGAATATATCAGAAAATAAATTGATTATCGACAAACTCACAAAAGTACGCAAGACGCATTCATTCTTTCTATGATTTACGTAAACAAGATGGTCTTTCTCTATGTTTATGAATGAGACATAAATGGTCATTGATGTCTATAACATCTTTTTAATCTTTTACATATGTATTTATAATCTATTATCAATTTCTAAAATAAAGAGATCCTTTGAATCCACAACGGGCAGATTGGCCTTCATCTCATCTACACTATTTCAGAAGCTGAAAAAGCATTACACTCGGAACCCTCAACCACTGAGGAACTGGTTATCCAACTGTTGGAACACAACAATATTTTTATTTTTATTTTTATTTTATTTATTGGGCAGTCAACAAAAACACCTTAAATTTAAGTACAGTTCTTAATTAAAGACAGCCACGGCATTCGATGTGAAAAATTATAAAATTAAAAATTACTTTTAAGGCAACTAAACTTATAAAATTATATAAAACTCAAGATAAGCGGGGGTTTACGTTGCTTTCTTACTTATATTAAATACTAGCGGCCCGCCCCGGCTTCGCACGGGTACAATATAGTGACTAATGTGGTGAGTGTGAAGTTATTAGACTATACTACAGGATATCTTGTAATAATATATAGTGGTGGCTACATAATTAAGGACGCCAGTCGATTTTCATACAAACGAAGTAACTTTTAAGCATTGCTTCTCCGCCAGGGATTGACCGAGCGGTGATCTAGTGATGGCCATCCAGGGAGTGAATGGAGGAGATCCAGATTTCTATACACACCCAAGTGATCTAACCAGTATTTTAAGAGATGTTAAAATGTATAAAAATCTTGCTACTGACAATTCTGATGCTTACATCTCTTAGAATGCTGACCAGAACTGTTGGGTGTATATTGCGATCTGAATCTTCTCCATTCACTCCCTGGATGGCCATCATCAGATCACAGTTTGTTCAATACCTAGCGAACAACAAAGACTTCAAAATTACCTCGTTTGTATGAAAATCGACTTGTGTCCTTAATTATGTGGCCACCACTAAGTATGTATATGTATATACGACGTACACAACTAACGCAAGGCGTGTTATAAGTTTGACCTGTGTGTGTGTCTGTCTGTCTGAGGCAACCTAGCTCCCAAACTTATGGACCGATTTTGATGCGGTTTTTTATGCATAGTTTAAAAGATCTAAGTGTACAAACGGCGGGACTCCTAAGCCATTTATCGGATAATGATGAAATTTTGGTGAGTTGTTCTGCGTACGACCGAGAAGGTCGCTGGCTAAAAAAACGGAGCATTGCAATACGCATGCCGGGTGCAGCCAGTTTTAAATAAAAATATGTTGTGCATTATGAGGATTATCAATCTCGATCATCCAACACACTTTTCTTGTCATTTTATCCACTTGCAAAATAAAAAGGCTATTCGGCGAGCTGACTCTCGAGCACGCGACATAAGATCTGGCCATAGGAGAAACAATCACTGCGCAGATCTACACCAGCCGCTCTTAAATTTTGTCCCTGTGCTTTATTAATTGTCATAGCAAAGGCGACATGACCGGATATTGTATTCTTTTAAAATTAATCTGAATAAGGAAAAATGACAGCACTGCCAACATAACGCCATAGATACTATTTAATGAAATGCATTCTACCTACTCTCAGGGGAAATGACCAAAGAGAATGTTATACTACGTTGAAATGACAAATTATATTTATTTTTCTTAATTAATCAATCAAATGCACAAAGAAGTTTCAATTCCGACGTCGAACGTCGACGACACCCCAAAAGTAGCTTTCTACCACTTTTTAACCCTGTTAGGGGATAAATATTAAAAAAATACGAAACACGTGTTCAATTAATTTTATGAAAGAATGTGTATGCCAAATTTCAAGTCAATCGGGCCAAGGAATCCCGTTTTCCCATACAAACTTTGCCACCCTGTTTCACCCCTTTAGGGATTGAATTTCGCAAAATCCCGTCTTAGTGAGCACCTACGCTCTAAATTGAGCCCCCATGCAAAGTTTGAGACTCCTAGCACTTGTAGTTTCTGAGATTTCATGATCAGTGAGTGAGTGATTTTCCCTATTGGTAACGTGGTTTGTGTTTGACTGGTGTAATGACGTGAAAACTGATGACGTGAAAAAAGAAATAATATCACTTTTGTTTAGTTTCGTAACGCGACATTAAATCCTCCAACGATGTATTCTGTGCTCCAACGCACACACGCACACTGTTTTGATAGATATATGATTGAATTTTTGAAGCGCAAATTGACTCTTTGACGTAAGGAACATACGTACATTGTTTAAACAACCGTCAGTGCTTGTAATTTAATATGATCTTTATACAATAGTAATAAAGCTCAAATTGACTCTACGTTTTAGTTAGAAAACGTTTGTATGGGAAAGAGAAAAGGGCTGTTTTAAAGGTTTTTCCGGCAATTATTCGAATTTTTCTCGCCGTAAAAACCATCCTTGAACTTCAACGAACATTTTAAAAAAAGAATTGGCCAAATTGGTCCAGGCGTTGTTGAGTTATGCGCTTAGCAACACATTTTGCGATTCATTTTTATATTATAGATTGTTATGGGGTTAGAATTTGGTAAGATGGTGGTAGCTAGCCAGATTGACTTCAAACAAGCTTTACTACCAATTAAACCGAGTACAAATAAAAATAACCCAAACAGATGTCTCCACCCTAATCTCACTTAGAATGTATTCATTTATCAGATCTTTTATTTTGAATGGCACTTTATAGGAACCTAACTCATATGTCAATGAAAAAAAAATCAAAATAATAATAATAGTTTATTTTATTTTCACCACAAACAAAAATTCAATATACAATTTTATATAATAAGGATTACAATTAAAAGAACTATAATTATGCGGACATAACTTGTTTGTGGCCTGTAGAACCATAGTAAGTAAAGATACTTGTGTTATAAGGTCTCCAAAAGTCAAATATATGTGAAAATAAAAAATGTTCATATCGCAACATTTCCATTTATTATCTTTTTGTACTGTAGCACCTAGCGCAGTTATTACAAGACTTATTTCTTGTATATAGAAATTCAACAAGTCCAACTATTTAGAAGAACGGCAATGTAACATGTTTAGTTTTCAAACTGTAGGAAAACCAATAAATGGCGGGTAATTTTGACCCAACCCCCATGACGCCAGGTTAATGCGTGTAGCGTGTAGCGTGTGTAGAAAGTCATCTACTTCAAAACATTATCACGTTTGCATAAAACTGTGTATATATCCGTTATAGCCAGCAACAGTGCATAAAAACCAATAAATGGCGGGTAATTTTGACCCAACCCCCATGACGCCGGGTTAATGCGTGTAGCGTGTAGCGTGTGTAGAAAGTCATCTACTTCAAAACATTCTCACGTTTGCATAAAACTGTGTAGATATCCGTTATAGCCAGCAACAGTGCATAAAAACCAATAAATGGCGGGTAATTTTGACCCAACCCCATGATGCCGGGTTAGTGCGTGTAGCGTGTAGCTTGTGTAGAAAGTCATCTACTTCAAAACATTCTCACCGTTTGCATAATACTGTGTATATATATGTTATAGCCAGCAACAGTGCATAAAAACCAATAAATGGCGGGTAATTTTGACCCAACCCCCATGACGCCGGGTTAGTGCGTGTAGCGTGTAGCGTGTGTAGAAAGTCATCTACTTCAAAACATTCTCACCGTTTGCATAATACTGTGTATATATATGTTATAGCCAGCAACAGTGCATTAAAACCAATAAATGGCGGGTAATTTTGACCCAACCCCCATGACGCCGGGTTAGTGCGTGTAGCGTGTAGCGTGTGTAGAAAGTCATCTACTTCAAAACATTCTCACGTTTGCATAAAACTGTGTAGATATCCGTTATAGCCAGCAACAGTGCATAAAAACCAATAAATGGCGGGTAATTTTGACCCAACCCCATGATGCCGGGTTAGTGCGTGTAGCGTGTAGCTTGTGTAGAAAGTCATCTACTTCAAAACATTCTCACCGTTTGCATAATACTGTGTATATATATGTTATAGCCAGCAACAGTGCATAAAAACCAATAAATGGCGGGTAATTTTGACCCAACCCCCATGACGCCGGGTTAGTGCGTGTAGCGTGTAGCGTGTGTAGAAAGTCATCTACTTCAAAACATTCTCACCGTTTGCATAATACTGTGTATATATATGTTATAGCCAGCAACAGTGCATTAAAACCAATAAATGGCGGGTAATTTTGACCCAACCCCCATGACGCCGGGTTAGTGCGTGTAGCGTGTAGCGTGTGTAGAAAGTCATCTACTTCAAAACATTCTCACGTTTGCATAAAACTGTGTATATATCCGTTATAGCCAGCAACAGTGCATAAAAACTTATGATATTTGGTTATCTGAGATCGCCCACATCTCTTCTTTATGTGAATTTTAGCGTACCCATAAAATTATTAGGGCACTGTTCTTTGTGTTGCCGCCATTCACGAATGAATAAAGAATGTGAATGTAGCGATAAAATTATTTAATAAACGGAACTGGCAATGTGAGACTGGAATCAATTTGGTCGCGTTTTCGTTTGAATCAGTATTTCCCATTAAGGCTCCTATATACCTCAAGTGGCGCCCTCATTTTAATTAAATTTGTTGCTCGCTAAGTACATAAAGTATCGAAAATTTACATGTACAGATTGAAGCTAAGGTTCTATAGTTTAAAGTGGCCACTTTTAGCACTTTTGCGGACTACTACTACAGCGAACAAAATTTTACTGAGGTTATTGTTTGTAAATAAACTATAGAACCTTAGCTTCAATCTGTACATGTGAATTTTCGATAAATTATATACACTTGAGGTATATAGGGGCCTTAATGGGTAAAACTAAATTTAGGCTGACTACAAGCACTAAAGCTTGTACATGCTTGCGGAGATGGACCTTGATCTAAAAAGGACCAAAAAAACTCAGCAAGCTATGGAGCTTGATGACTCTTTCTCAAAGTAAAGAGCCATCAAGCATTTCTCAAGAAGATGAATCTTTTCTCAAAGTAACCTTAGTGCAACTTACGTCTCAACTAAAGTTTAGGATTAAAATCTTTTTTCTAGCATGGAAACTGAAAATTTACCCCAAAATGACAATGAGCCGAAACAGGACAAAAACATTAGACCCTCACATAACTAACACAGTGTATTCAGCTGTCTAGGTACACATAAAAAAAACACACATAAATGTGCGTTGTATCGATTACTGGCTGACAAGTGTTTTTATAGTGTTAAGGAATTTATTAATTGCAAATTTTAAATACTATCAGACCACTTTTTTTTATTATCATTATTATTATTATTTTTGGTATATAATTATGTTTTAGGTATTTATTCAATTCGATTAATTTTGGACATGTTTTGATTGTTATTATTATTGTTTTTTATTTAATTTATGATTATTTTAAGACATTGTTAATTTATTAATAATCAAGACCCACCTCTAATTTGCATACTAATGTTATTTGGTTAAATGTGAGAAACGAAATCGATAAATGTTATAATCTTGTACTGACTACATTTACAGCAATAAAGAATTATTATTATTATTATTATTATTATATAGGCGTTTTAGTCGCGGCGTAAGTCTGTCATACTAAAGCGCCTACATGGTGGAAACGATCTATGATGATGGATAAGTTAGGTTTCAATAGTTATTTATTTATTGTTTTTTGATACCTAACAGCTTATAAACATATGCTATTAGCAAGCTACCACATGTCGAATTCAAAAGGAATTGATTTTTAGCTAATGTAATCCTTACTAATACTATAAATGCGAAAGTCCGTTTATTTGTTTGTTTGTTACGTAACTACTGAAGCGATCATCATGAAATTTTGCATATACGTTATCAGAGATACAGAGAAGGACATAAAGTACCTGTTATCCCGAAAAATATTTGTTCCCGAGGGATAGCAAAAAACTTTCCACGCAGACGAAGTCGCGGGCGGTCGCTAATTATCAATATACTAGCGACTGAAATGCATTTTATTAAATAACATCTCTGAACACACAGTACACTACACTTCGATCGCCTACAAGTTTGTATCCGTCCACGTCCAAATAGTTTAATCAAGGCAGTAATTGAACTTGCCTCAATCTGCCTTCGTCTGTGGGGGAACTTAAGTAAGGGATAGACTGGGGTTTATATTAAAAGGTAAGCTTTAAACCAAAAGATTTTTATATAATATCAAATAATATACTAGAAAATACGACTCGCACCAGATCATGTTCTCGGACGGGAATCGAACCCACTAGTGACCCGCTACCAAGTCACTAGTGGGAATGTCGAATTTCTTCTAGTATATCAACTCTTACGCTGCAAGCCAGTGCCATCGTACCAATGTACACACGACAGCACGTCAGGTTATACAGTTAAACTGCGAAAACAGCTTTTATTACGTAGGGCATAAAGGCGGTCTCAAGGTCAACATGTATAGTCTGAGGTGCCGTCGTGTGTACAAGGAAATAAAAGTCCCAATGGAGGAAAAAAGTCCTAGCGGAGCCCTCTGGTACAGGCATTGTCATGCTTAAAAGAGGACTCCAGCTACTAAATGTTATGTTTTTGTATGCTAAAGTAAATAAAGATTTTGATTTTGATTGAAAAAAAATTTTTTTTTTCACTTTGCTCTAGACAAAACCTTTGAAATAAATTTGAATAGTAGATTGTACAACAAGTGCATAAAATCGACATAATTACTTAGAGGGTAAAATGGGTTTTATGCACGAGTTATACACTCTGCTTTTCACTTCGATTGTGAGGAAATTGAACGTAATTGTAAAACAATTCTAATTGCAACATAAAGAAAAAATAAGGACTTCCCGCCCGCCAATATACTTTTTTTTAAACGTGGCAGTGGCAGCACAGTGACTTAGCAGATATCGTAGTCCATAAAGCTCTTGAAATATTTATTTCTTAGAAAACTCTTGATTATTGCCTAGTTTTATTAATTTAGTTGTTAATTGAAATTAAGAAACAGAATGAAATAACAAGTTTATTCAACGAAGTTTAATTGCGTGTGTGGCTGTTTACCTGTCGACTTTTGTCTTAGAGTCTGAGACTTAGAAAAAGATTTTACTTTATGCACTAGAGCATGAAAAGCGATTTTATGCAGCCTATACCCAACATAAATACGAACTTTACGAGCATGAGAAATGAAAATAGTATTTGTTGTCTACAAAGCTTAAATTACTTCTGCCTTTGGCAAAACACAAACCGTTTCGTTGTTCTATGGATATTTACCTGAAAAACTTTGGTTTAGCTTAGAGTTCTCGTTTAAATTATTACATTTCATACATTTTTTATTTAATTTTTATTCTCGCAAATAATAAGATAAAAATAATTGTAATTATTTGTACTGAGCGTGTTCTCACTCAAAACGTTTACACTACATAATTATTCCCGTGTTATTGTCAACCACACCACTAAACCACACCACTGGTGGTGTCGTTAACTATTTTTGAGGTAACCACATCACCGCCGACTAGTGATGTGTAACATGTTATGTCGTGATCTTATGAATGATAATTAATAAATTGATATCGATAAATGCAAGTTTAGTATTAGAACATCACTACGATGGTTTGTTTACCTAAAAAAATTCAAATGACAACCAAGTGGTGTGGTTCAGTGGTGTGGTTGACAGTACACGATAATCCGTTCATCTACCCCTAACTTAGTCTTTTTTATATTTAATGATTATAGACACTAATCAAAACCTTATACCTATTTTGTCTTATCACTATCCCCAATTAACTATTTCTGCGATTGTTTTAATCAGTTAAAAACGCGTATCACTGTATAATCCGCGCGTGATCAGAATGGGATGGGACTTTGTCAAAGTAAATAAAAAATGACAGCTAAACAGTCAAGTGGTGTTAGCAAAAAATTCTGAATCTATTAAAATAAAAATGAATTTAAAAAAAAGTAAAAAGTTTTACCCCCTTTTCCACTCATTATTAATTAATCACCAAAATAATCACACAATAATGTATAAATCTCACATTTAAAATAAAACTCGAACTGAAATCCACGCGCACAGTTCTAAACAACTAGCATTATGCGACCATCTGCGCGAGTTTGCCGACACTACGGCTGGCCGACGGACCGTGCGCGTCTCAGTTCCAAAAGGTAACATCCCATTCTCATCGCGCGCAGATTATACCCCATTTACAAAGACTACATTAAAAATTAAACAAGCGCGAAATGAAACAACCTCTAAAAAAATAAATAATGTCCCCCGCGGTCACGATTTTGTTTACCAAATCCTTTCATTATTAAAAAGATGCATCGGTTAGTGGTGTCACACGTAACATGTGCCGATATCGATAGAAATAAACCGAGAACATTTGCCAGTCGATGATTAGATTAGAGAAAATGTCACTAAAAGGGAAATAATTTGGTGTCATCAATAATTTATTTTTGTTGTAAATTTTAGCGTGAAAATATCTATGCCGCTAATATTTGCTATACGTACTTGACTAAAGCAAAATTGAAGAGTCCATCTTCTATTTTTAATGTGTCTGGAATAAATTATCTTACACAATTTTTCCATTGTTTTGGCGAAATGTCAACTGTTGATTAATTGATATCTATTATAGGTACCTACTTTCCCTTTGTAAGGTTCACATTATAAGTATTTCGCGCTTACAATAGGTACAGTCGAGTTCAATAAATGTGCACACCTTTGACAGTTCACTAACCTTATGCCTTTGTAATAAAAGTCAATATCTGCCAAAAGTGCTTACATAATTATGAACTCGACTGTACATGGAAATGAAATCTTTAAAATTATGACTTTTAAGTGTTATTTCGAGTTAATTTAAGTGAATTATAATTTAAAACATACGCTTATTAATTAGAAATGTGAAATTTTCCTGACATCTACAACGTGTTACAAAAATACCCCTAATGCCGAATATAGTAGATAGGGACCATCAAACTGAACAACTTTTACAATGGGACCAACTCTGAAATTGCGAAAAAAAAGCATCAGATTTCAAAGTTGGTCCCCTAGTAAAATTTGTTCAGTTTGATGGTCCCTATCTACCATATTCGGAATAAGGGGTATTTTTGTAACATGTTGTTTATTTTAGCGTCTAATTTGCAACTTTTCACTTGATATCAATCTCACTCGCTCTGTAGGAAACAATAGTAAATGTAGCGAGTTCTTTAATTTCCAAAACAATCGACTATCGATCGGCTCCCAACACTATCCATCCGACCCCATGACATTAGAGGCCATTAGCATGCGCGCCGCGTATATTAAGATTTATTAACCTAATAATTTACGCCTAAGTCCTTGGTCAATGGATCGCAACACCCGGAAAATTTGTTGCTCTGAATAATTAGCCGAGGATTTGGTATATAGAACCTGAAAATTATTAATGAATTTCAGGTTTGCTTTGAAAAGAAATATACTTTTTAGGGTTCCGTACCAAAATAGTAAAAAGGAACCCTTTTGGTGCGACCAGTCTGTCTGTCTGTCACAGCTGGATATCTAGAGTACTACTGATGCTATCAACTTGAAAGGAATAGTTTTTGATGACGTTTGCTCAACTATTTTGCAAATAAGAGAGAAATGAAAATATATATATTTTTTTGCAACACGGACTGAAAGGGGGTCTTCAAAACTCGAAGTAAGGTTACTAGGGCACATGGGGTATCAAAAAACATTTTTTTAGGTCGCATAGTTTTCGACTTTTGATAAAAAAATTATGTAAAAATACCGTTTCCCCCAAAAATAAAACGATGTCTCTAAATAGTAAACTTTTTCAGAATGATGGTACGGAACCCTCGGTGCGCGAGTCCGACTCGCTCTTGACCGTTTTTAAGCAGTTATCGAGGTGTTTACATCGATAGAAAGATGAGCACTTACACTTAGGCATAAAAAATATACTCCTTTTACTTGAACCAATGGCAATTCATATTTTTGCTAGTGTCAAGTTGTTTGTTTTTATCTTTTTGTTATTATGAGTTGAGTTTGAATGAGGAAAAAAATATAAAAGAAAGGCAAAGCTATCTACATCTATACAGCAGAGTTCTAAATATTTTATTACATTAGGTTTTCATGTGATTTTGGAGCATTTAACACTAAATACATAGTCTGCCTTATTGTTAATTTCCGATGTGATAAAAATAACATCTGCGATAGAATTCTCAGCTTCATATTATTGAGGTATGTGATTTCACATATTGTTCAGTTACGAAGACACTTGTGACTTAGAGCTAAATCAATTTTTAATCGACTTCAAAAGAGGTGGAGGTTCTCAAATCGACTGTTTTTTGTATTTAAGTTACTCAGTTACAACGTCAAATACTTCACTTTTCGAGATCAGTCACGGGCAGCGTGCCTAGAAAATCGACTCGATGTTATACTACTCGTACCTACTACCTAACTGCCATCTATCGGGTGCCCAGTGCAGCTACAACTGTGATTCCTTTTGACTAGATACAATGAGAGATAAAAAAAAATTAAAAAAATGACAACATCACATACATTGCTCCGATTCCAAAGTAAGTAGCTAAAGCACTTGTGTTATGGAAATCAGAGACAACGGTGGTATCACAAACACCCATACCTGAGCCAATATAGAAAAGTTCGTTTTCTAAATTGACCCAACCGGGGATCGAACCCGGGACCTCAGAGATGGCGACACCTTGAAAACCGGTGTACAAAGCCACTCGACCACGGAGGTCGTCAAAAGAGATACTGATTATTTTTCATTAAATAACTCAAAATCAACGTTTTTCAAGTTGTGACAGTATTTGATCGGAGGTAAGAAATTGATTTAGATTGTCACTTGTCAAATGTCAATATTGGGCCTTTCTATTATTTAATAATAACAATGATCATAATGATTTGCTAATCCGTTTTTTATTGATAGAATCGAACCGGTCAGTCGATATGAGGGTGGTTCCTAGGCACTACCAGGTGTTCGTTAATCATATTATAGTTATTGTTTGGGGTGTATAATACAGTGATTGTACTACTATAGCCATGATGACTCATAATTTTACTATAATTTCAAACCTGGATATATCAAATTAGGGAGAAATAAACAAGAAATCAGATATTCGAAATAAAAATAGAAACATTTCTACAACAGCTCCCGAATTGTTTTGTCGTAAAAAATAAAACTCCTATCACCATTCAGAGAAAACCGAACAATAACCACCTTTACCGATAAAAGATAATGTTGCCACATGGAAAATGGTGCACCCCAAAAGTTACCCCATATTACGAGGATTTGCGAGTGATTTAGCATTATTTGCCACCATTTGCAATAACAGCGTATTGAGGATCGCGAGTTAATTTAGCTGGCAACACCGGGGGATGGTTTGAGGTCGGGGTCAGTGCGGGTTCGATTCCCAAGACGGTTGGAAGAAGTCATTAGTCGTTGTCAAGAAATGACCTCTCTTTTATTATTCTTGTGGGCATTTCGTCCTTTCATTACGTTACACGTATATAATGAATATTTTTCAACGATATTATAGCAAAGCAACATTAATACATTACAGCCGAGAACGGGAAGTTAACATTTACATTGTCGAGTATGGTTTGAATAAATTTTAATCATTCGAGGCAATGTAAATAACTTCCAGTACAAGGCTTCCATAATGCTTTTATCAAGAAATGCGAAGAAATATAATTTTCCAAGTAATGTGATGTAATTTTTAAATTGGTTCGTGTGACCAGTCATGCAGATATAAAGTTTCGTAAAAATAACACAAGCTGATGAGTTCTACCGTTTTGTAAATATCGTTACTTATTTCTGTTAAAGCTGATAAGTTTCTTGCGCTTGTTCTTCTTGTCAGTCAAAAAAGTCTGGAACGGGTGGTAGAAAAATATAGACGATTCAAAAGCGCTTAATTACTAAGTTTATTTGAATAAAGTAATTTTTTACTTTTACTTTACTTTGAATTTGGAATAGGTACTGTAGAGACGAAGCGTCTATCTATTGTAAATAAAAGATTTAAATAACTTTTCTTATTTATTTTACGTATAGGTATAGATATAATTCGTGGCCAGAAGGGCACAGCCTAGCTTCTCTACTTCTAAACAAAAGCTAGAGAACTGTCATTCGCATTTGAAATTCTTTTTTATCTCTATAGTCTGTAACCAAAGAGTTACAGATCTCAAATAGTTTACATACTAAGTATTGAAATTAATTCCCCGCACTGAATTTCAGAACGTGATGAACCAGTCACCAAGTAAATGAGGTACTACCCGCATCCTTTTTCAAGTGGAATGATAGAATTTCAGAGCATAAGTGAGAAAAAGAAATTATTTTTTTAATACTTAATACTCTTACTTCCCGCACTTATTGAAAATGTGTAATATATATTTTTTTTGACATTTTGACTTCTTCTGAAGTTTCTTCCCCAATAAAGGTAAAATAATAAACATTATCTTTGGGGTGGGTAGTCTATCGGCCAGTGGGGTGAGTTACCCCATTTGACTCAGTCAGCAAGGCAGATGTTTTGTTATTAACGCGGATTTAATGCTCAATTAGATGGGTTTTGAATGTTTATACGGGCTAGAATTGATAGTGGTTTGGTACCTTAAATTTTTTATTTGAGGAGATAAATTAAGTTTGGTTGCCATTAAAACAAGCAAGAAAAATAATAAAACATATGATAGTTTGTCTTAGTTTGTTAAATAAAAAAAACTCCGCTATTGCCGAATGTAATTATTTGTAAACATTTTAATAGGAAATATTAAATTATTATCGTAACTTAAAATACCTTAGAAATAATACACTTTTTACGGATTACAGCGCGTATATAAAAAATTCAGGTCTTGTTTTAGAATTATTTAGTTTGTATTAATGGGTTATTTAGAATTCCCGACGTTTCGACTCCTTTCCAGGGGCCGTGGTCACGGGAGGACTAAAGCAAAAAGGCTGCTCATATTTTTGTGAAATTACCCGCTCGAAACTTTATAAAAATGTATTCAAGTTTATTGAATTATTTTTTATAGCTGCGTTCATCTTAATCATTATTACTGAATTAAATTGAATAAAGTGAATTAGAAAACAAGATCTAGCTACTGAATCTACTACCAGCTCACAAATTGGGAGGCCTCTGAGAAAAGAATTAAAATACCTTACTTATTTTTGTAATTGGTCGTTTAGTACTGTGTGGTGATTGGTTACTGAACATCAAACACCTACTAAGCTATTAAACATTTTTTTTCTTATCATCTCTATGTTTTGATACAAATTCAGGAAAAATCTAAACAGCGCAGTAGAACAAATTGCTAGACATATTACTAACCCTGAAACATCTGGGAATCATCTCCGATCCCGATAGTCCATACTGTAAGTTATTTTTTTTTTGGAAAGACAAGTGGGCCCTGTGACCTTTGTATTACTGTATCGTACAATTTATATGATTATCAATTTTGCGCTTAAAATTTTAAAATAATAAACCAGCGCCATCTATTAAATTAGTTAGTTAATAACAAAGCAGCTGAATACTAAAACTAAAGCAACACATTTCACCGAGTACCTATTTTTTATTATTATAGCACAGCGTAAAAACCTAAGAGGTTAATAGACTGTGATTATATAATAAAACCTCTATTTTACAACCTCTTTATAAAAAGATACCTGTGTTCTTCTTCTTCTTTTTTGTTTCGGCAATCTACTTTCCTCTTGGAAGTAATTTTTGCCAGTGTCAAGTGTTGAATAGTACAGTGGTAGATATTGTTTAATTCTTCATTAGAATGCGGGTGCATCGCATTCCAATGCTGCTTGGAGCATTTGGCACCAAGTATATCAAGACAGTTTACTCGGTTAGTTCTGCCGAGGAAGCCACCACTTCAATAAAAGTCTCAGCTTCACACAACCAAGATCGCGCCTATTTCAATTATCCCACATATTGTTCAGTTGCGTAGACACTTGTACCATATAACTGCACCAATTTTAAGACACAATATCCACTATGAATCAATTTGAAAATAATTAAACTAGACACCAAACCGAACTCGACAAAATGGCGCCAAAAACTCAAGTTACCTGTCAAAAATAATCCGAAATGGGCGATTTCCATACAAAACTGCCAATGTTGAGTTTTCAATTATTTAGCTGTTACTTTGGGTTCTTTCAATTTTGTTATTTCTAAACCACCTACTATAGAGAACAAAACAAAAAAAAAAAAATTCAATCGGTCAAGCCGTTTTTGAGTTTTAGCCAGACTAACACTATTCTATACAACCTGTCGTTGTCGCTGAAAGCTAAATTAGAAAAACCAGCCAGCTCCTCTTTTATCGAAAAAGATAAAAACTTCTTAAGGGGCTGACATGAGCCAACTAGCGCCGCCAGTCGATTTTATTTTATTTATTCTAAATAAGCCCAATTTCTTAAAAAAGGAATCAGTCAAGGTCTTGTGAATGACGTCTAATTTTTATTGAATAACGTTACAACATTACAAAATGCGTGCAATAGTTTAAAAACGGGTTTGAATCAACAGTGGCCACTTTTAACAAAATCGCGTTTTAAATTGTTGGACTGCCTTTTCAAACTGTGTGAAGTTATTCAATAAATATTAGACGTTATTAACAAAACCTTGACTTATTCCTTTTTTAAGAAATTGGGCTTATTTAGAATAAATAAAATAAAATCAACTGGCGGCGCTAGTTGGCCCCTTAATCATAATCTTTTTCATATTAATTTGTTATGGATTATCCACCTCACTATTTTCGCTTCCATTACCAATGCGTGTACCATTAAGAAGCATTATCGCGTAGCTGAACCCCAACCGCGGACAGTTACAAGCAAACAGAATTAAACATCTCTTGGGAACTGAGAACTCCTCGCGTGGTATGATAGCCTAGTACTTTTGGGCATCTGTTATGTTATCTTTACGCTTTGCTATTGATATTGTGTAATTAAATAAACAGCATTAATTTTCTTGAGTTTTTGTTTTACTTTAAATTTACAAGCTGGGACCTGGTTTTTTTTTATTTTTTAGCAATAATGTTTTAACCACGGCCCCTGGAAAGGTGTCGAAACGTCGGGAATTCAGAAAACAAATAAACACAAACTAAATAATTCTAAAATAACACCTGAATTAATAATATACGCGCTGTAATCCGTAAAAAGGGGTTTTATTTCTAATAAGGTTTTGTTAAAAAAATGTGTTTTCGATGAGGAATAATATTTTTTGAACAAAACATGCTTTTTGCTTAATTTTCTTCTAGAGGATCTATCACGTTTCGACAAAGTTTTGTTTTCGCTGCATGTTCGTTCAAAAAATATCTTGTTCAACCGAAGGTATTCAAGTTTCGAAAAGTAGATATACCTACCCAAGTATTTTTCAGTAAGACAAGAAAACATAAAAAGGTATAATAGCCTGGTTTTTTTAATACTTAAACGAATTTTATTTTAATATAATGTTTGAAATTTCCATGGTTTTTGACGTTATTAGAATAAACTATATCGGAATTTACACCAGGTACAAGAATTTAATTTAATTTTATCATAGGTTCCAAGCAACAAAGCTTTTGTTGGAATCTTTAAAAAAACACTGTTGGCGAAGACAGAATGTTGCCTTCAATTATTATGTAAATAGCTTAGATTACATCAAACCGACCCCGTACAGCTTAATAAGCTTAAAACTTGGCCGCGAAGTAATCTCGCTCATTGCGACTGGGCCTTAATTGAAATACAGAGAAATTCTTAAGTCAAACACTTTGAAGTCATTTTATTAATATTTTGGCATTTGGTAAGTAAACAAAGTTCTAGCGATTTTTTTTATATGCGAACGATTTTAATTATACAAGGTGTTACAAAAATACCCCTAATGCCGATTATGGTATATGGGGCCCATCAAACTGATCAACATTTACTATGGGACCAACTCTGAAATCGCGAAAAAATATCAGCTGTTTCATACAAAAATTAAAATCGAAAATATCAAAATGTATGAAACAGCTGATTATTTTTTATAATTACTAAATGCATTAAAGTATTTATTTTTGTAATGAATATTACAGTATTTTTTAAGCTCTATTTTATTCTGTACCCCTAGTATGAACATCTATCGAGAAAAAAACGCGCGTAAAAAAAATCTATACATTATTGGTAATTTGTACAGCGCCATCTACCGCCGAAAAGCGAAATTAGATATCTCATAGAGAATTGCTCTATCGAATACTTTTATTTACGTGCGTTTTTCTTCTGGATAGATGTTCGTATCACGGAAAAAAAAACGCGCGTAAAAGTACTCTATAAAGAAATTATCATTTCGCTTTTCGGCGGTAGATAGAGCTGTACAAATTTCCCATTTAAAATAACTCTATTGAGTACTATTACGCGTGTTTTTTCTCGAAAGATAGGTGTTGTTTTCCGTTTAGAACTGTTTTTTAACCCCCGACGCAAAAAGAGGGATTTTATAAGTTTAACGTGTCTGTCTGTGTATGTATGTATCTGTCTATTGTATCGTAGCTCCCAGACGGATGAGCCGATTTTGCTTTAGTTGTTTTTCTGTGAAAGAAAATTTTTTCAGCAAGAGACTGTGACTCACTTCCATAATTTTGCCTTTTTAGCATCGTTACTAGGATGTTGTTTTCTTCTAATCTTTTTTTGTATCACATACAATGCGATTAAATTGACAGTAGACAGTGATCCGCTGCAACTTCATTCGAGAATGTATGGCAAAGATAATATTTTACAGCCTAAAATACGTCGTTTTGTACCGTAAGCGCTCTGAAGTTCGTCACTTCTGTTGTTCATTGTTAAATTAATCGCATTGTACGTTTATAAACATGTTTTGGTGCAACCTATCCTAGCTATCAAGAGTAAAAAGAAACTCCTTGCTCACATAAAATTGCTTCACCGTAAAAGTTTCACTACCTATCAGATATAAAAGGCATTGAGATTTTTATCGGCGCTTCCGTAAACGTTGAGCGGAAACGGGCGGGGCGGTAGGGCGGAAATGTTTGGTGATGTTTACATATTTTGATATCGATAGTTTGAAGTTATTTTATAAGTTCATATGCAACATGTTACAAAAATACCCCTAATGACGAATATGGTATATAGGGACTATCAAACTGAACAACTTTTACTATGGGACCAACTCTCAAATCGCATCAGCTGTTTCATACATTTTGATATTTTCGATTTTAATTTTTGTATGAAATAGCTGATTTTTTTTCGCGATTTCAGATTTTGTCTATAGTAAAAGTTGTTTAGTTTGATGGTCCTTATATACCATATTCGGCATTAGGGGTATTTTTGTAAAACATTGTATATTTATCTAATTATGTATAAGTTTCAAACAAAGATATGAAATCGCTTGAAATTAAAATGTTGGCTGTACGTACAGATTTGTAGTGATTTCAGAAGATTTTTTTCAATTATGATTAAAATAACTTTAAATCTGATAATTTTAATTTAGTTTAACAATTTTTCAAAGTTCAAATTCAATTTAAGATTTTCATTAAATTTAATAATAATTGGTTAAATTAGTTTATAAGTTCATTATTTGAGTTGGTCACAACAAGTAGATGTTTATTTGCTTGTCAGATTTACAATATTATTGTAAACAAAAACGTTACGCCAGCGACACAACTCGACGGTTTTTATTAAAATCTCGGTTAAAGATATTGCATATTTGTTTGTTATTCAACCTGTCACCAATAACAAAATCGGGTAGACTGCCGTTTTTTTTAAATCTCAATAATAATTTTCATTAAATCCTATGCTCTTTACGCCTCCTGAAATTTCTATTCACTTAAAATTGTGAATTCAAAAATTATTAATAAATAATTAATCCTAATTTGTCATCGATATCGATATCATCGATACTCGTACATCACTAATACAGCAGAGGAGTGTACGCTTGCGCGCGTATGTATCGAGCGATCCTGTCCGGTACATATCCCGGTTATGTGCCGGTTATGTGGACTGCGATAAAACTATTTGGTGTCATTGCGTCGGGTGTTTGAAGAAAAAATACTTTCTTTTTAAATTACATCTGTTGCACGCTGAAGAATCTCTCGACATCGGAACTTTTCGAGAATCATCCTCTTTGTTACCAAGTACAAGTTTTCATGCTATCCCCTATATACAGGGTTATTTGTAAAACACCAATAACTCATAATTAACAACGTTTGTTCTGCGACTTCTCCGAAAAAAACAACTTTTCATAATTTTGTCGACTTGAGTGGTGCAGTGGTCAACATGCCTTCGGCTTCGATTCCCAGTCGGGTGGAAATTGAATGATGAATTTAATTTCTGTGACGGGTATGGGTGTTACTTTGTATAAAAAGTATAGTATATTTAATAAGTATTTATCACCCATATTAAAAGTTTTGCTTAGTTTGGGGCTAGATGTCGCTATGTGAAATTGTCCAAGCATTTATTTATTAATTTGTACAAAACTCTATCAGCTGTTGGGACATTTGTATGGCAAGTCGTTCTTTTTGTCTATTTTCGGAAAAGTCGTCGAATAAACGTGGTTGTTTATGATGTTAGGGCAGGTGACTATTACTACTACCGGCTACGATTAGTTTTGCTTACGGATGGTAGTATTTTGACATTAAGTCCATAGTAAATGCGTCAAAATTCCAAAATAATAATAAATAAATAAATATTTAACAACATCACATACATTGCTCCGATTCAAAAGTAAGTAGCTAAAGCACTTATGTTATGAAAACAAAGACAAAATTCAAAATTCAAAACTTATTTATTCAGTCTAGGCTGTTACAAGCACTTGTGAATGTCAAAGAAGCTACGCCATCGGTTCGCAAACCCTAAGCGAGAGACCTTGTAACGAGAAGAACCGGCAAGAAACTCGTCAAGGGCTGCTTTTTTCTCCCTGTATATTTCATACAGAGTCGTCAAAATTTGAAAAATGAGGTCGGCATTTAAAGTGACGTCTTTTTCCATTACAATCACAAACACCATACCTGAGCCAATATAGAAAAGTTCGTTTTCTAAATTGACCCAACCGGGGATCGAACCCGGGACCTCAGAGATGGCGACACCTTGAAAACCGGTGTGGTGTACAAAGCCACTCGACCATGGAGGTCGTCAAATCCGTAAGCATAACAAATCGTTTCTCGAATATAAGAATGGTGAGTTAGTAATTTACTCCTGCGAGGTTGTTGGTGTTTTACAAATGCCCTACTCTTAGACCTAGTGCTATAATTAAACCAAGTATAATTGATGAACATTGACCAAGGCCCAGTTTGAATCCGCAATAAGCCACACGGCACCTCCCAACTCCCAGGGGACTTTAATCCAGCGATCCCAGCACCGGAATCAATATCCCGGAATGGATGACGCGCGATTCCGGGATAAGCCACCGTCATTTGTCAACTTGCCCGCTATCATCTTCAAATTGACGCTTATATCTTCTTTTATTGATTTCAAATGATTTGAACAATGACTTCAATTACATAGACAAACTGTTCAAAACTAAAATTGTGTCACAACCAACCTTCGCGGCGCATCGACTGTTTCTCTCGGTCGCTCGCAATAGACTAAAGGAGTTTCGGTGCATGCACCGTAACTTAATGAGCAATTTTTCGGTACTGTACAGCCTGTCTAGTGTAATATATACATAAAAGTCTTTGGATTTGAAAAAAATATTTTAGCCTACCCCTGTTTAGGTTTGTAACTATGTGATTGTGTGTTAAGGGTAAACCTATATTGGGGAAGATTTTCAAGGAATGATTTTTGGCTTAGCCGTGTGCCACATCAGGTACCCGTAGCACGAACATCTACCGAGAAAAAACGCACGTAAAAGTACTCGATAGAGTAATTCTCTATTATTCGAGTTAATAGTGTCATGGAGTGGGTGAACATCGTCCGCTTATCGAATTTGTTGTTATGTAATAGGCCTGCAGAGTAGAATAGAATAGAATCAAATAAACAATTTAATCGCACTGGGGAGTGACATAAAATTAGCTACTTGACAAAATTGTTTTTATTCCATAAATTAAATTAGTGCATCTTAATTTTTATTTTTCTGCTATCAACATTTATTGAGATATGATGCTTTGAATGTTGACATCATTGCAGCCGCGTGACAACTCCCCATACAAAAAGTATCAGAAAAGTGACGTCACATTTCTAACCGCGCGGCCGATACATAATAATATGTATGGCGCGCAAAAGAAATTAGTGATTATCTAAGCAAAAAATGTTTTTACAATAATATTTCCATAACAACACTTTTTTGTAATTACGTATGGATTCTAATAATCAACACTATTTTGTCACTGGAGCATTTTAAATGTTTACCATTTTTTACCAACTTTGGAATTTTTAGTTAGAAATCATAGTAAAATTAGTCAAATCGAGCTAAGACTTCGCGTAGAGGTTTATTTTGCTTCCCTTTTTGCTCTATTATATACCTTAAAAGTAGAATCTATTATCAAATACCCAAATTCTACTAATAATAACCTAGAGAAGAGAGATAGAGTTCTTCTATCAATTATCGGGTTCACAAGTACTAACTCGTACCTCTCAAACAATTTCGTGAACCCGAAAACGGACAGTTGCATTTTCCGATAAAAACATCCTAGGACAGCGATCTCTAAGCCTTTTTTTTCTAAGTGCGAAGATTATGGAAACATCCTCCCATGGGAGAGGCCTACGTCCTGCAATGGACTATAATGGGCTAATAAAAAGACTTTTTTAAAAGGTAAAGGCTGTTTTAATATTAAAAAAAAATTTTAAAGGTCATTTCGAAAGTTTCCACCTTACAGTGTTTCGTCAGAGGTCGTGAGCGAGATGTTAGCTCTACCCCGGTGTTTGTGCGTCGTGTCTAGCGAGCGTGCTGCTACCTGTGTCTGGTGCAAGTCACAAGACACAGGCGGGGCGTGACGGCTTCTTCCTCGCTGGCGGCTGCAGCTGCGGCGCCGGCGGGTGACTCGTCGAAACGAACCCGTGCCTGAGGGCGCGATCAGCTTCCCTCATCAAGAATTTAGAAATCTTGATCAACTCGGGGCACGGGGTTCGATCCTCTTCTGCGTAGTCGTACCACCGGCTCTTCAGGTGCAAGTCACAGCGTCAAACTTGGGACGTATAGTCTGTTTATCCTTATTTGTCCTATTTAGTACACAGCTTTTGACAGTTGTCATGCCTCTTTTAAGTTAAAATCGTTATTTAAAGATATGTTGTCTTATTAAATCAATTTGTTAGTAATAATTAGTAGTTTATTTCGTAATCTATGTGTGGAAAACCTTTTGTTGTATTTTAAAATTGTTTTTTTCAATAAAGAGTTGTGAGAAGATTGTTTACCAAATAAGACAAGTATATCTGTCTATAGGATGATAAAATACAAGATGTATGATAAATGTGTATTTTTTTTAAATCAATTTAACACATATTGTTTATAAAAACAGCCTACTTTTCTAAATAAACAATGAATGATGATAAAATCAATTGCTTTTGTAATAGATTTTAGCTTATAATTTTAGGTCAACAACAGTAGAAATGTTAATGTGAAAAGTATGGTATAAGAAGTCGGTTAACAAAGTATGATACACTTAAACATTAAAAAGGTCTTAAAATATCAGTATTCTAAAATCCATGCTCTATTTTAGTAACTTTAGAAATTAACAGTCAACTACACTTGCAATGTTTGAATCTGAAAAAAAGCCTAGTTCAGTTTTCAAAATCGCTCGTCGCTTATGCCTTACACTGTTACAGATGCTCGTCAAAGCGTTAATTGCCCGAGCAAACAGTCTAGATCACGGTAGTGGTCTAACGCCTACCGTTCGGCCTGTTGTAGCAACTGTAAAATATAAAGCCAATGTTAAGAAGAGGGAAATGGAAAAGGCACAAAATAAGGGAAACAGCTATCTTTGGTTACTGTAGTGCACAATCTAAAATGTACTCGGTGATACGTGATATTGATTATTGCATAAAAACACATCAACTTGCTATAAAAATAGTATATTGGTAATTTAAAACTTATAAACTAATTCGACGACCTCCTTGGTCGAGTGGCTTTGTACACCGGTTTTCAAGGTGTCGCTATCTCGGAGTTCCCGGGTTCGATCCCCGGTTGGGTCAATTTAGAAAACGATTTTTTCTATATTGGCTCAGGTCTGGGTGTTTGTGATACCACCGTTGTCTCCGATTTCCATAACACAAGTGCTTTAGCTACTTACTTTGGAATCGGAGCAATGTATGTGATGTTGTCAAATATTTATTTATATTTATTTATTTTAAACATGTATTAGATTCTAGTGTCTAAATCGGTGTGCAAAGAGCGTCACTAAACAAAAGACGATCGTAGTTATTAGGAAAATAAATGTTGTTTCCAAGGAGGTTGCATACCTTGCTGGTATACAACCTGCGTTGGTTTGATTCTAGACAGTAGTGTTATTTTAAAAAAAAAACAATATGAAATTTCATTTCACTTTTCCGCGGTAGATGGCGCTGTACAAATTTCCCATAAAAAATGACTATGGAATGTTTTTACGCTCGTTATTTTTTCCAATAGCTATTCGTGCTACGTGTACTGCCTGTAATAATTAAATAGTTAATATATTAAATTAGCTATTAGAATTTTCTTGTTCATGACATTTTTGTTGCGGATGACGTTAACGTGAATGTTAATGTGACGAGGTTCTTGCACAATTGGCGCGGATAGTATGTGAAATAACACAATATTGTTCGATAATGGGTAAAAAAAATCTGACAAACCTGAAAAGAAGCAGTTTGGTGCTCCGTACTGCGAGTAATTCGATGGCGAAGAACATTGATCTATTATATAAATGACATAGTTTCCAACCATTTTAAACTGAAAATTTTGGTTTAAAACGTTTTAAACGTAAAATCGGTTGTAAACCGATGGGTTGAATTCGTTTTAAACCGGCTTTACATCCCTTTAAGATCGGTGTACTTAATGCTCTATAGACACAACACGTTTTAAAACAAAACAAATGAAATACGAAAAAGTTATCAATAATTTAGAAATAGGTAAGTTGTAGTGCATTAAAGAGTGCAATTTTAACAAAGAAAAAAGAACACAACATTCCAAATTCGAAATACAAACCGATGCAGAGTTCCACAAACGATAAATAATGGAAGCTTGCCAGTGACAGTTGCCAAATGAGTAGCGCCGTCTCACCCACACATTACCTCTCTGTCGCACGGTAGGAAGTGAAATTTTAATGTGATTGTCACTTTCTGTGTAGGAGGGTCCTGATAATGCATTTTATGTGTACTTTTTATGTAAATTATTTTGTTGGTTTCGCTTTCTATTTTCATAGACAAGTGGTATGAAATCGTAATGAGAATTCGTTTTAAATTTAGTAGAGACCTGCATTTTTAGAATTGCATGTTCCTAAATAAAAAATTCGTGAGTCTATGCCTGCAGTCTCGCTTCATGTTTTCCTACCAATTAGTAGAATGATGTTCAGTATTGAATATAGAACTAGTGGTACAATTTTATTGATGTTTCTTTTTGCCTGATTATGATCAGTCAGGATAGTCTAGTTATGACTAGAGAAATCTCTGATATTGACCCAATTCAATGTCCTCATTGCGTGGAACAAGCCTTTTAAAAGAATAAGTTAACCCTCTTTTTTCTCATTCTTGCATCTATACGGCTATATTGTCTATGCAAGTCTGAGATCAACTATTAATGCATCTCTTTTAAAGATGCTGGATCTACCTACATCTATATCTATCGCACATTTCTTGCGAGAAAAAATTATCCAAAGCTTATCGCTTGATCTTCGGTGCCGATGGCGCAGTTTTTGAGTTGTTCACAATTCTATTCTGCGCTAGTGTGCAGACTACGCGCTCTTAAAGAGGTAGAAACTTCGGTATGCTGTGTCGGTAGAGCTATAAAAAGATAATGTAGAGAAATGAAATAAAATACTGTTTGTTCTTTCCAAAGTCATGGATTTATTAAACCACTCTTGTAATAATAGAACAGACAATACTTAGGCATTAAACAATTGTTACCAGAAATATAGAATTAAGATATTAATGTTTAATGACGGGAAATACATTTGCCTAGGCACAGAATCTATTAAAAAGTTAAATTTGAGATCTAGCTATACTCTAGCCAACTTACTAAAAGAAGATTTACAAACAGTCATCCATACTTAACTTAAAAGTACTTGTTTATTGTACTTTTATAAATATATGAATATCATTGATAGCTTACCAATGTTGTCCAAGTTGTATTTATGGTGTTAATTAACTGACGACCTCCGTGGTAGAGTGGTTCGCACGCCGGTTTTCAAGGTGTCGCCATCTCTGAGGTCCCGGTTTCGATCCCCGGCTGGGTCAATTTGGAAAACGATATTTTCTATATTGGCTCAGGTGTGGGTGTTTGTGTTACCACCATTGCCTCTGATTCCTATAACACAAGTGCTTTAGCTACTTACTTTGGAATCAGAACAATGTATGTGATGTTGTCAATTATTTAATATTTATTTATTTATTAATTCGCTGAAACTTTATGTATTTAAGGAATAATTATGGAAAATGCGCTAAGTTTTGTTTTCAAACATTATTTCTGTAAGACGGCTGGAGTATACCTTTTTAAGATCATGACGATGTCGTGAGAAAATAACACTGAATAATATTTTCAAGTGCCAATCCATTTTTCACCCAGCTTCTCCGAGCGATCACCACAAATCGCAGTCCATTTTTCACCCGTCCCTCTTGATCTATTGATTCAGATTACCCGCGGATCACCCCGGGTTCGCGGCAATATCTTGACTTATGATTGTTTACTTACGTTTGACGTCTCATGTATTGGGAAATATAATAATTAATAATTTTCGTGCTACGGGTATACCTTTAGCACGAACATCTATCGAAAAAAACGTACGTAAAAGTACTCGATAGAAAAATTATCTATGGAAAATTTCATTTTGATTTTCGGCGATAGATGGCGCTGTACATATTTCCCATAAAAATTACTCTATCGAATGTTTTTTCGACAGCTGTTCGTGCAAGGGTACTGTACCCGTTGCACGATATCGAGAAAAAAACGCGCGTAAAAGTATTCGATTGTGTAATTTTGTATGGGAAATATATACAGCGCCATCTATGACCGGAAAGTAAAAGCTCATAGACAATTACTCTACATCGAGTACTTTTATGTGCGCGTTATGTTTTTCGATAGATGTTCGTGCTACGGGTATTGAGCGCAACAAAACAAATGATGGTAGCGTTTTCGAATACGGCCAGAGCGGACCTTCTTTCTCAAACGCACAAACTTTTTGTTTTGTGCTACAGATGCCTAAGATATTAAGGGACCGAGATGAGCCAACTAGCGCCGCCAGTCGATTTTATTTTATTTATTCTAAATAAGCCCAATTTCTAAAGAAAAGGAATCAGTCAAGGTTTTGTTAATAACGTCTAATATTTATTGAATAACATTACACAGTTTGAAACGCGATTTTGTTAAAAGTGGCCACTGTTGGTTCAAACCCATTTTTAAACTATTGCACGCATTTTGTAATGTTGTAACGTTATCCAATAAACATTAGACGCCATTCACAAGACCTTGACTGATTCCTTTTTTAAGGAATTAGTCAAGGTCTTATTTAGAATAAATAAAATAAAATCGACTGGCGGCGCTAGTTGGCTCATGTCAGCCCCTTAATCAAATATTTTCTTCGATAGGTGTGGTTCCAAAACCGGCGGGCGAAGTGGAAAAAGCGCAAGAAGAGCACCAACGTATTCAGGTCCCCTGGCGCCCTGCTCCCTTCCCACGGGCTCCCCCCCTTCGGGGCGGGGGACGTCTGCAGCCCCGGGGTATTCGCCGACCGGCCCTGGTCTATGCCTGCAGGTATTGTCATTAAAGCTACTTTCTGTTCTCCAAGGTATAACCTTAAATATATATAATTATATATATATATTTAAGGCTATACCTTATAGTCAAATCGTTGTTCATTGAAAAAGACCGAGTATATTTAGCCAAATGGGATGTGAATGTGAAAGACTAGTTAGTTAGTTAGTGCGATATTATATTTAATGCGTTTATTCGACAATAAATAATATTGTAACTTATACTTAGCCGTACCAATCATGTGAAAGTACAAACAAGATAGGGCAAAAATTTTCATCTCATCTTCTTTTCTAGATGTCATTGCAATATATGTTTCACCACAGATGATGCAAAAACGCTTCATAGTTAGCGTTGTACGCCTGATAGAGTATGTAATAAGCTTTTTAGCGGTACTAAGTAAAGCAATGTAAACGAAACTAACTCTAAATATTAGCTTAATTAAACCTTTTTTATTGGTTCCAGGTTTAGGCCAGCTGTCCCAAGGTGGGGTGTCCATGGGTGGGTTCGGGGCCAGCACCCTCCCGCAGCTGGCGGCAGACCTCAACCCCATCAGCTCCGTGGCATCTTCGCAGCCCTACCAAGGACATTATCCCCTCAACTCTTTAGGTAAGTGGGTATGTTGAGGAAGTTGAAGAGATAGATAGCCGCAAATTTTTTAAAGAAGGCCTTTAAAAAATTTGCTGCGAACTATCCCTAAGATAGTTATGCGGCTGGTAAGTGAAAATATTTCGCATACTTATTTTGCAAGCTAGTTTACCAACTTTTAGGGAATAAGTAACTTTTGGAACTAAAACTCCTCCGTAGACAGATTTTTATAGAATATGGCTATCTATAGAATAGACTTCTTGAAGGTCGAACAAAGATTTCTGTAGCCGATGGTAAACTAACTAACGAAGGGCTGCCAGGCCACTATAAACTCTGTACCTGTAGCATGAACATCTATCGAGAAAAAAACGCGCGTGAAAAAAACCGGTAGAGTAATTTTGTACAGCGCCATCTACCGCCGAAAAGCGAAATGAGATTTCCCATAGACATTTATTTTATCGAGTACTTTTACGCGCGTTTTTCTTCTCGATAGATGTGCGTGCTAGGGGTACTGACTACTATAGGGGCACGAAAATTCCTTGAAGGTCATAATGTATCAAACAAGCAATCACCAAGATGTATGATGATGACAGAGTTAGCCATTTTTCGTCTATGTACAAATGTATTTGCGTAAACAAATATTGGTAAACAAACAAACATAGATTTACGACACCTGTGGTAGCATTATTGCGTTGGCAACTCTAATGTTGAGATAATTTTGACCTTTAACGCTCTAACGCTCTAGTAACGCTGTACACGTTATAATGTAGGCTTAAAAGCACGTTAAAACTATCAAAGAGAGAGTTGTTAAGAAACAAGAAATGAAACCTTTATTAGACTCAAATGGCCATGTATCACCAAAGATGTATACAAGGTGTTACAAAAATACCCCTAATGCCGAATATGGTATATAGGGACCATCAAACTGAACAACTTTTACTATGGAACCAACTCTGAAATCGCGAAAAAAAATCAGCTGTTTCATACATTTTGATATTTTCGATTTTAGTTTTTGTATGAAACAGCTGATTTTTTTTCGCGATTTCAGCGTTGGTCCCATAGTAAAAGTTGATCAGTTTGATGGTCCCTATATACCATATTCGGCATTAAGGGTATTTTTGTAACACCTTGTATATATACAACACTAGACGTACCGAAAAATTGCCCATTAAGTAACGGTGTATGCACCGAAACTCCTTTAGTCTATTGCAAGCGACCGAGAGAAACAGTTGATGCACCGCGAAGGTTGGTTGTGACACAATTTATTTTAGTTTTGAATTGCTCGTCTATGTAATTGACGTCATTGTGTATCACCCGCGGTCGTATTTAAGGCTCCTATATACCTCAAGTGGCGCCCTAATTAAATTTATTGCTCGCTAAGTACATAATGTATCGAAAATTCACATGTACAGATTTAAGCTAAGGTTCTATAATTTATTTGCAAACAATTACCTCTGTAAAATTTTGTTCGTTGTAGTAGTAGTTTGCAAAAGTGCTAAAAGTGGCCACTTTTAGCACTTTTGCTATTTAAGGTATATAGGGGCCTTAATTAGCTGATTTGTTTTTTAGGAGATACCATGATGTCTTACTGCAACAACTTAGGCGGTCAGCAAGGAGGCGGCCCACTAGAGGGCTCGCCCACTCCCCCCCACATGGGCCACTGCGCGAACAACAATGCCTCACCCACTGCATCAGGTAGGCCTGATAGAAATAATACTGATAAACTAAAGTCCTTAGCACGAATGTTGAGAGCTGTCCAAGAGATATGCAGAAGTCATGTTTAGGTCTGAACGGTGAAGAGGGCTGCGGCGCAAGAGTGTTTTATTCCAATTACGTGATTACCTACTTAGCTTGCCCGGTAGAGTTACGGCCGTTCTTCATAAGTTAAAAAAGTCTTTAGACCCATTCAAGGAAAAGGTAGGAAAAAATTTAAAAAAGTGCTTAATTTTTAAGTTTAATTAAATAAAGATAATTTTGACTTTGACTGGACGCAAAACTTTAATGCACTTAGTATTATTTTTGTTATTTAGACAAGAAATCCTGTGGTAATATCCTGATAGGTTACCAATTATTATTATTATTTGGAAGGGGGGACGCCAGCAAAGCCTGACTGGTGATCAGTCTCCCTAATCGGAACCATTTCACCCAGTTCCCCAAGTCCCCTGAAAGCTGGAAGCTGGGGGAGGCGGGTTATCGTTTATTTATAGGTTACCAATACATTGCTGCTAAATTATTAAATTGAATCCAGGCAACGGCGGCGAACACGCAGAAGAAGAAGTATGGCGCGGGCACAGCATCGCGGCGTTGCGACGTCGAGCCTCAGAACTGTCCGCCGCCATCCCGCCGTACCTCCAGCTCAACTACGACGCACACAGCCCTGTCTACTGACGCCGTAACACTGATTGGGACCGCCATATCTATTGAGATAATTTACGCCATTTCCCAAATGTGATGTGATAGGCGAGATAGTTAACGCCATTCATAATTTTGTGCTTGGAATTATCATAGTGACAAAAGAGACTTTAATTAATTACGCCATGTGTCCGTACTGTACTCCGCCATATCTCTACTCAACTACGATGTACATAGCCCTGTGTACTGTCCGTTACACTGACTACCGCCACATATTTAATGTACTGACCTTACGGAGATAATTTACGCCATTAACAAATGTGTTGTGCGAGATATTTTATGCTTATAATTTTCTGCTTGGGAGCTTTAAGAAAGTTTAATTACGCTACGAGTCAACTAAAATTCACGTAAGTAGCTCTTTCTACTGACGTCGCTACGATAACTGCGACTGCGATATAATATCAATAGCCCTAATATAATATCATTTCACATTTATTTTGGTTGATGGCGTATATAATTTACGCCATCAACCAAAATAAATGTGAAATGATAGGCGAACAGTCTTGAGTTTACTGCAATCAACATCAGGATCAGGGGATACGTTATGCCATTTCCAAAATGCGAAATGATAGACAAACAGACAGATACTTAGATGAGATATTGCACAAAATTTATACTATTTTAAGTTTTCTTGGAATTATAATAGTGATGTTATTCGCTTCAATTTCCTTTTATGACCTGAATTTGTGAAATCATAAACTACATTGCTCATTAAGTGAGACCTGTTAAAGATGTTTTTGAAATAGTATGTTCATCAGTGAAAACATCTTTTTTTTCATTAAAAAGGTCATTTAAACATCAAAAGTTTGCTTTTATATTGTAGCAAAGAATAAAAATAACAATTTGACAGGCTAACTTTTTTAAACATCTATAGTGTCGATAATTTAGTATAACTATTCCAAATAGTTGATAGAAAAATTGAGCTGTATTCGAGAAAATACATGTATACGCATTCGTACAATAATAAAATTAATGATTATATTCGTAAGCTATTTATTTCATAGGTGATATTATATAGGTATATAATATATAATTTTAAGTAGAAATAAAGATTCAATGTATTCACAAAAATGTGGTTTCAAATTATTTTGAATAGAATATTGGTTTTTTAAAGTTCAGATTTCAATGTAGAATAAAATAATTATTCCTTACATTTTAAACATTGTTTTTAAGATTGAACCTGCTTGAGAATTGTTTTTTTATGTCTTAACCTACTTTTGATAAAATAAACTAAAAGTACCTATATTTTGTGTGTGTTTGGACTATGACAATATCAACATGACTGTACCGGACCGACGAATTGCAGTAATTGACAAGTAAAGTGACGAGTTCTAGAAACCGACAAAAAGGAAACTGACCTATTGACGAATTTCGCGACACTGACTAATGATGTAAACTGACCAGTTAGAGAAACTGACTGATTAGGGAAACTGACGAGTAATAACCCGACCCATTATAACGTTTATGGGTATTATGTACAGTCGAGTTCATAAATATAAAAGCACTGTTGCGCACCTCTTTGCTATACTGGCCTGTTTAAGTTAACTTTTTAATATTTTTAAATCAAAATTCTTTACGTTTGTCACTTTTTACACTTCAGTTGAAATTGTCTTATCAATTCTGCTGCTGTCTTTCTTTGTTATTACTAGTGTTTGTGTTAAAAAGGAATTTTATTCATTATATCATCTCTTATGCAGTCCTCTTGTTCTCATTTCATCCCTGTCCTCATCAAGCACTTTTGACTGACGTTGTCTTTTATAACAAAGGCTTAAGGTTGATGAACTGTCAAAGGTGCGTAGATATTATGAACTCGAATGTACAATAATAATGTTTTGTATTAGACGCTAATCGCGACCTTTATTCATGTTCAGTTTTACATACCTAGTTGAGAAAACTGTTTTTGTCTACTAGTAATTCGTTTTTCAGTGTGTTATAAACATCATAGTTAACGATATGAAATAAATTGTATACAGTCGCCTATTTATAAATAAATATACTTTATTTATTAATTTCAAACCATTTTAAAATGTAAGGAATTTAAAATGTTACAATAAAATCTTGTTTAAAAGCTACATTTAAACGTGATTTAGATAATAAACAGCCAAAATACTTCTTTTAAGTGAAAGTGATCGAAAGAAAGTGAAAATTTTTACGTCATTTTCTTTTATTTAACAACATTTTTAATAAAAATAACAAGATCAGAAACAAAAATAACATGTTGTTTTACATAGTGAAAAGCGTTTCGTTCTACCATTAAATGGATTTTATTTCAACAAAAGTAACATTTAAAAACATGATCAATTAAAAAATAATTTAAATGTTTGTTTATTTTTTTATGATAAGAAAATGATGTCAAAATTCAATGCAATGCATTTATGGGGTTTCTCTTTCCAAAGCGTATTTCAAGTGTAAATGTATGTATAGGTAGGTTATAATAACGAACAAAATTAATTACTTTAACATAGTTTTTTACGGAAAGTTGCGGCCACTGATTTTGTTTAATTTTATCTTCGATCATGCATACCAGTATCACACTTTATAACAACGTAAGAAATAATAACTAGTCATAGCTTTTATATTGCTTGACTGTGTTTGAAACACCCTGTCCCCGTAGCACGAACATCTATTGAGAAAAAAAAACGCGCGAAAAAAAACCTGTACCCTTAGCATGAACAGCTATTGAGAAAAAAAACGCGCGTTAAAGTACCTCGGTAGAGTAATTCTTTATAAAAAATCTCATTTTGCTTTTCGGCGATAGATGGCGCTGTACAAATTTCCCATACAAAATTACTCTATCGAATATTTTTACTCACGTTATTTTTTTCGATAGCTGTTCGTGCTAAGGGTACTGATACAGTAATTTTGTATGGGAAATTTGTACAGCGCTATCTACCGACGAATAGCGAAATGAAATTTCCCTTGGGTAATTACTCTATCGAGTACTTTTACGCGCGTTGTTTTACTCGATAGATGTTCGTGCTAGGGTTTCAGGGGGCGTAGTGCGAGTTTTTTACTTACTCGACCGCGTTAACGTAAACTTCATTTTGTATAGGATTTGTGGCCCGACATCTAGCGGAATACGCGATGAACTTCATCAACGCCATACAAAATTCTAACGCGCTCACGATCGAGCGTGAGGTAAAAAAACTCGCACTAAGCACTCTGAAGTAAAATAATGTAAATCTTAATGATGTTACGTAAAATGCCTTTATCATCTCACAAAAAAAAACAATTGTCCAATGTTCTAGGTATGTCTTTTTGAAAGTGGCTAGAAAAGAGCCTTTTTAAGAAATGAAAGATATCTATGGCAGAATGATCGAAGTTCCATTTTTTTAAATAATTAGTAGAAAGTGGTTAAATAGTTCCTATTTGCTTTCCGATCCCGTTTTATTTTTAATTTATGTTCCGTCCGTAGTGTTTGTTTTAATTTCAAAGGAATCTCTTTATAAGTGTTTTATATGTATAGATGTTCTTTTTTTTTAATAAAAAAAGCCAAAGCAAAGGAATTTGGTTTGATTATATCTTTGTTGTCAAAATAGTGTTGTGAAGCAATTGTTTTGAAAAATATTTTCAGGATGTATGTACGTTTTTAATTTAATTTAAATAATTAAGTAAAGGACTGAGTGAATATTTATAACGTATAGAAATACATAAATAAGTATTTACTATTATTCGCTCGCCCATGTAGAATACTATTAGTTATGTAATACTATTTATTATGAAGTTCGTACAGAACATTATAATAAAATAATACTACATAGTTTTAGCATAGGTACGCATTATATTAGTTATTTAAGTATTATAAATACATACAATAAAATAGACAATGTTCGAAATGTGTTGTTTTATTTTAATTCCCAAATTACACAGGCGAGTTTCGAAAAGATTTGACGATAAAAAATATCACAAATTATTAGTAATTTCCATAAATAATAGCTAAATTTTCACGTTTTAATATACAGGTAGGTATAATGTTAGGCAATACAATTTACTTTTTTGACAACTTATTTGAACCACTGAAGTCTTATGAATTTGAACAAACTTGAATATACTTGAAAAAGTCAATTTTCATAATGAATCAAAAGCTTAATAATATTTTCTGGGGTATTTGAGTAATTCAAAATAATTTTAATAAACAAAAATTAACATCAGTTGAACTTCTTTTGTTCAGTGTTAAATTTGTACAGCGCCATCCACCGTCGAAAAGCAAAATTAAAATGTTCATGGATCTTCTCTTTTACTCTCCTTTTGCGTATTCGTTTTCCGCATTAGGAATTCCGTGACGCGCCTTTTTTTCTTGACACGTACTTACAACAAATTTTTTCAGGTCAGTGACACGTACCCTTAAGTAATTTTGTATGAAGAAATTTGTACAGCGCCATCTACCGCCGAAAAGCTAAATGAATTTTTCATACATAAATTATGTATCAAAGCGCGCGTAAAAGTACACGATAGAGTTGTTACTCTCATTAGATGTTTATGCTAGGAATACTGACCTCTTATAGTAAACGTAACGTCTATGGAACCCTAAAAATTTCCTTTTCTAGATAGATGTCCGTGCTAAAGAATGGTACAGAAATCGGAAAATTTCTGTTACTAGTGACATCTGTACTCATTTTCAAAGACTACGTTCTCTTTCAAAAGCTTAATAGCATCCCTTAATAGAAGCTTTTAACTTCTACGTGAATTGTCTACTCGCTAATAGATGGCGCTGTTTTCAGTATTATTAACCGACTTCATTTTTATGTCTACGATATTTCGTAGCAACGTGCTACGATTGATTTAACAAAATTTTCTCTTGATAATAAATAATTGCTAAAAGTTGAACATGTCCTTAAATTCGCTAAATTCGTTAGATGACGAGTGTTCGGAGGTTATTGATAAAAGTTATTCATTTAGAAGTGCTTCAGAAGAGAGCTTGTCATGGTTTGTATAACTTTTTAGGTACCTACCTAGGTAGGTACTTTATTATTACTGACATAGGTACTATTATATAGAAAATTTTAAAGTACACATTAAAATTTGATTGCTTTGTAATAAATAAATAATTCTCATTCATAATGCAAAAAAAAATCCGATTCAGAAAGCAGAATTAATACCACTATCTTCTTCTTTAAAAATTGTTAATTACACTCGTGAAAAAAAGGTTCGCTAGTTATATATTTTTCGCATCTGACCGAGCAGTGATGATGAAGACGAGAGCTTGGCCCGCGAGCTGATGACAAAGATGACTCCAGCAGTCCTCAGCAAACTGAGGAGAAGTTTCAAGAAGAATCGAGATAAAAGCCATGGAAATAATATCGACAGGTATTGATGTAATTTTTATTTCTATAGTCCTAAAGCAATCGACGACGACCTCCGTGGTCGAGTGGCTTTGTACACCGGTTTTCAAGGCGTCGCCATCTCGGAGGTCCCAGGTTCGATCCCCGGTTGGGTCAATTTTATTTAGAAAACGAACTTTTCTTTATTTGCTCAGGTCTGGGTGTTTATGATACCACCGTTGTCTTTGATTCCCATGACAAGTGCTTTAGCTACTTACTTTGGAATCGGAGCAATGTATGTGATGTTGTCAATAAAAAAAAAAACAAAATTATACTAAAAAAATTGTTTATACATTTTACTAAACACAATTAAGTTTATGCGCCTGATTTTCGCATTCACAATGCCATTGTGAGTAAAAAAAATACTTGATTATTTTTTGTATCTAAAAAAGTCAGATAAAATTACGAAAATATTACAATAAGAGAATATTATTTCACTTGTTTACACTATGTTCTCTCCCTAAAAATATATTTCTTAATTATTGATAAGATGTGTGTGTATGTGTATGACGTGTCTGTACTGCGTATTATCAACAATATCAGCTTTATCTTTAAGGATTAAGGTTGTTTATTAATTACGGTACGATTACGGGAAAAAACCTATATACAAGGTGTTACAAAATACCCCTAATGCCGAATATGGTATAAAGCGACCATCAAACTGATCAACTTTTACTATGGGACCAACTCTGAAATCGCGAAAAAAAAATCAGCTGTTTCATACAAAAAATAAAATCGAAAATATCAAAATGTATGGAACAGCTGTTTTTTTTCCGCGATTTCAGAGTTGGTCCGATAGTAAAAGTTATTTAGTTTGATGGTCCCTATATACCATATTCGGCATTAGGGGTACTTTTGTAACACCTTGTATAGTAATTGTCAAAAGGACAAGTATCCTTATTTTTAAATGTTTAATTATATCTAAATATATCTTGATAGTAAACTGAACACCTTATTCCACCCAGACAAGAAAAATATATTATGGGTGGATAAGGAGGATGGACCATAACCCACCACGCGGGCCCAATACGGGTTGGTGGGTGTTAACGACTGCAAATGCAGCCAGGACCAATGGCTTGACGTGCCTTCCGAAGCAAGAAGGAATTCGAGATAATAAACTTTTGGTCACCCATCCCAAGACCGACCGTCGCGAAAGTTGCTTAACCTCCGCAATCGCTGGGCCAGGCGCTACCACTGCGTCATCGAGCTCCTCCACCATCGAGTTCACCTTATTAGAAAAATTACAAAGAGACAAAAACTATAAGTATGATTTCTTCCATTTTAAATATTTGGTTCGCGTTCACATTTTCGATATCGTTAATTATTTTATCAGTTTGTTAGTTATAATCTATTTTATCGTTTTAATTAGCTGTTACGGATAAAAGATTAATTTTTATTCTAGATAACAATATTTTGAAGATAGTTTAGCTATTAGTTTCACTTAAGCAAATCTTCAAATTTTAGATGTAGGACCTTTTAAAAGGCAGTACCTAGTAAAACAGATTATTTTTAATAAATATTTGACAACATCACATACATTGCTTCGATTCCAAAGTAAGTAGCTAAAGTACTTGTGTTATGAATATCAGAGACAACGGTGGTATCACAAACACCCAGACCGGACACAATATGGAAAAGTTCATTTTCTAAATTGACCCAGTCGTGGATCGAACCTGGGACCTCAGAAATGGAGACACTTTGAAAACCGGCGTACGAACCACTCGACCACGGAGGTCGTCAACTAATGTGTAATTCTTAAAAAAAAATCATTACCCTATTACAAATGAAAAGTTATCTAGATACATGACTTTTCCATAGGTGAAAAATGTACATGAAAATGTAAATGTGGTAACCTACATTAATACATTATACTATAAGGTGGAACCAAATCATGTAACAATGCTGAAACAGGTGATATTGTTGTTTAAACTAAACAACTTTCTCCAAGTAACATGAGTTGTAATACGAAAAAAATGTTATCCTCCCATACAAAATGTATTGGTCAGCTGATCGACTTAGTATGGAAAGGCGAGTTTAGTTTTCCGACCTATGTTCCTTGGAGAAAGTTGTTCAGTTTAAGCAACACCACCTGTTTCAGTATTGTTACATAATTTGATTCCATCTTTTATTTTGAACAATGTTGTTTGACATATTACCTCGAAGTAGACTCCAGTTTTTAATTAACAAAGCCTATTTTTACCGACTTCAAAAGGAGGGAGGAGGTACTCAATTCGACCCGTATTTTTTAAAAGAAAAGGTATTTTAAATCTATTTGTATCATTCCATACATATAAGAAAAGTGGAGCAAGTGATGCGAGCCGCAGCAGCGCAAGAGGGCATTGAGTTCGCAGCGCCGTCGTCCTCACCGGAACACTCCTTGTGGTTGGACGAAGAGGGGTTCGTCAGTGCTTTGGACAACATATTTGGTAATAGCCGAAGGATCCCTTTTTAGATAAATGCCGACGACTTCCATGGTCGAGTGGCTTTGTACACCGGTTTTCAAGGTGTCGCCATCTCTGAAGTCCCGGGTTCGATCCCCGGTTGGGTCAATTTAGAAAACGAACTTTTCTATATTGGCTCAGGTCTGGCTGTTTGTGATACCACCGTTGTCTCTGATTTCCATAACACAAGTACTTTAGCTACTTACTTTGGAATCGGAGCAATGTATGTGATGTTGTCAAATATTTATTTATAAATAGGTCCAAATACTCTAACGTAACTGCTCCGCCTGCACTATCATTGTGAATGTGACTAGGGTTGCAGGTTGACCTTTAAATTATATACATTGTAAAATATCTAAAAGAACTACCATAACGAACCAAAAATGCAATTATAGAAGAGTTGCATTGGTTGATTGATTTGATATTATGATGTTTGATGTTTAAGTTTTTCCATGCCAATGATTCATGAAATTAAATGAGTCAAAACCTACGACATGTAAGATTAACTGCCTGGACCAAAGTACCTACTGTAAAAAACAAATATTATTGGTCTTTTTCCTCAGGGCACCACAAGTTCACAACCCACGCTCACAAGCTCTTCAAGCTATTAGATCCGTTCTGCAGCGGCAGGGTCTGGTGGCGGCAACTGATCAACCGCCTGGTGGCCGTAGGGGCGAAGAAGACCAGCTCTAGAGCTGACTTATGGAAGCCGTTGAGAGAAGGGATGATGAGACGATTGGAGCATTGTAAGGTAAAAATGTGTAAGTGTGTGTGGAGCTCGGTGGCGCAGTGATTTAGCACCTGGCCCTACGATTGCGGAGGTTAAGCATTTTTGGGTTCGAACTTCTTTAAGGGTCGATCATAGGATAGGTGACCAAAAATTTTTTGCAGTCGTTAACACCCACTAAACCGCATTGGGCCTGCGTGGTGGGTTATGGCCCGTCCTCTTTATCCACCCATAAGAAAGGTCTGTGCCCCAGCTGTGGGGACATTAAAAAAGACTGGGGTCGAATGTAAAGGCTTCTATGTATGAGAACCTTCACGATGATTGATCCTACACTGTTTTCCCCCAGGTCGTTAGTTCATCTTGTTTGGGGCATACGCTCTACAAACACAAACAGCTCCCACCTCGTTGTTGCAATTCCCAAGCCTTACCGCCTCAATGGCTTTCAGTTCTCCCTGCTATGTGTTGCGCTCAGTGCCACTTTAGCTGAGCAATCTATCGAAAGACGTAAAATTCTACAAACGTATTTACTAAAACTTAATTACGGTAATGTAACTATCATGAACCGGTTTTTCCAGAGGGAAACAATTGTTAAGTTGGTGAGTGTTGAGAAAGAAGACTCCTTCTGTTACGTGGCTGTATCCAAGGGAGGCCGCGTTGGCATATACAGTGGCGAGCTGCGACTGCTGGCTTCCTATGAGGTAAGTACTACTTACCTTACTAAGCAGGTAAGCAATTTAAAACAAAATATTTTGATTTTGTTATTTATACACCAATTTCTTCCAGCAGTTAATTTAACTAGGATGAGCTATCGGCCAAATAATTCCATTAGAAAATGTAGCTATGCTTAAATTTTCAGACTGTTTACCAACAAAGTTTGTGATTTTAATAGCTGAGTTATTACAATTTAAAATGTAGCAAGCAGTTAATTTTGTATGACAAAGTTTCTACCAACATTATAACTAGACTCTGGAATGATGAGCTTATTAAAACGAAATCTGAAAAATTAAATATGGTTTTCAGTACAACCAATATTAATAAAGAAATAAATATTTGACAACATCACATACATTGCTCCGATTCCAAAGTAAGTAGCTATAGCACTTGTGTTATGGAAATCGGAGACAACGGTGGTATGGTATCACAAACACCCAGACCTGAGCCAATATAGAAAAGTTCGTTTTCTGACCCAACCGGGGATCGAACCCGGGACCTCAGAGATGGCGACACCTTGAAAACCGGTGTACAAAGCCACTCGACCAAGGAGGTCGTTCGTCCGTAGTAATGTAGTTTATAATTGAATACTAAACTGAATATTTTTCAGGTATTTTATCATCGAACTGGAATATGTCGCCGCGTGAAAAATTCTTGGATTACAGATGTAATTTATTTGGGGGTAAGCAATTATATTTTCCAAGTTCCAACAAAAAAAAAGTTGAACTAGTTTTTATATACCATATTTTTGACTTAATCATTTACTTTTTTTTTCAGGATGTAAAGTGTCTGATACTAGCGGCTTCAGACAGAAGTATAACTGTATATGATGCAACTACGTTAACACATACACCCATATTCTGCATAACTGGTATACCGAACATACCTATGGTAAGGATATTTGAATTTATAACTTTTAACAACTTATATTATTAAAATAAAAATCTAAATAAATCAAAAAATCTACTGTGTGGTATCGATTGACACATATACCCTTTTTGCAGTAGTAATTGAATACTTGTGAAGAATTACGACACAAGGGTTGGCATTAGTTTCTATTTTTTCAGTTTCTACCTCTACTTACCATAATTTACTACCAACAAAAATAGTTCCTAGGAAAGAAGAAGGATTCCTAGGAACATTAAATCTTGATATTTTCCAATTTTAGTAATTTGGCCCTCTATTTCCTATCCTCAATTCACCAGACCCGAGTAGCCGAATGCAGCCTGACAACAATAGAATATTGTGTCTCATTTTCCGGATTATTATTGAAATTATTTTCTGTATTTTTCAACTTGCTTTACTCTGATGGCTCAGTGACCCGAAGTGAGTCCTAGCATCGAACACAAGGTGATGCCACTGCTATATGCCAGTCGCTAGTCTCCAGGAGTTAATGGAGGCCCTCGGAGAACTATATTAATATTTCATTACTATGAATTCTATTTCTTCCTTTCAGTGTCTGGCCTACACCCCAATGTCTCCAATTGGAAACACATCAGAACTAGCTCTTGGCACTGAACGAGGAGACCTCATCAGGATTCGGTTTCTGCAGCCGAGGATATCCCTGTTCTACAGCAAAACTCCTGAGAATATCAACTACTACTTCTGGACGGTAAATTTGATGTATTACAATTTTATCATCATCACGATCCTGATAATCTTCTCTGACGTTGATCACAAATAAAAATAATATGAAAACTATGTACTACAGCGACTGTGGATGACCAATGATCATCTTTTGAAAAAGATTGGATTTTGAGATTGTCAATCCAGATCATTCTTCAAACGAGCAGCCCTTATGAAAGTTTCTCAACCTCCACAGTCTCAGATTGATGCAGTTATATATGAGCATAAGCTTAAGTAATTAGTCACTGCGCCATTAGGCTCCACTTTATGTCTTGGCAATTATCTGAAGATACACTTATCTCAGTTACAACTAGTACTTTTATCTCTATTTGTAACTATGTATGTGCCTTTTTGTAAGACTTGCAAAAGAAAAAGTAGAAGAAGAAAGAAGAACTAAAATCTAGTTGAGGGTAAAAAGTAGCACATACTTATGTTTTCAGGAATTATCAGCAGCACCTCATACTACATACTGCGCAGTGACAACATGGCGGGGTGTCCACTCCCGAACCATCCGTCGTCTAGCCTACACCCGAGACGGGGATATATTGCTTTCCTGCTCGCACGACTCCATGGTCAGCGTCAGATCGAGACACGTTTCTGGGAAGCTCGATGACTATGTTTTTAAGCTTCAGAGAGTAAGTAGAAGTGTGCACACTGATTGATTGTCCACTTAAAACCATTTAGGCCCATGTCTACAGATTCTCAATTCTACAGAGGTTGCTTTAGCCTGGAACAGTAGACCAAGCAATAGCACAGATGAATAAAAAAAATTATTAATTGTTTTTTTAAGATCATTTGTGAGGGACAAATGATCTTAAAAAAACAATTAATAATTTTTTTTATTCAAATAATCTTGGAAAGTTTTTGAATTGTCTACATTTTTCGAGACATTTTTAGCTGACAAGAAGAGCAGCGGGCGCAAGAAAATTATCAGCTTTATCAGAGATCAGAAGTTACGATATTTACAAACACATAGGGTATGGAACAACATAAAGTCCTTTATTTTAGCCTGGGTGTGATATCCCTCTTGCACTTGCTGTTTACAAGAAGTTTTTTATCGCATTTGAAAGGACAGAGAGTAGATGTCATTCGCAACTCTGACAACTGATTTTAACCTTTATCCTGTTACATACAGGGTGTAACATGCTTTCACGTGATTTCTCCTCTGCATCTGCTGGCCACTGGCAGTTGTGACGGCGTGGTCCGCCTATGGGAGACCACGCAGTCTACGCCATTTGCGACCTTAGCGGCTCCAACCACGCCAGCGGTGCTGGATGTGGTCGTGGTGGCGGCTGAAGAGATTGTGTTGGCTTACTGCAATAATTGTGTGAGTTTAATTCTTTCTCCTGTGCCGTTACAAAGCAAAAGTAATTCATATTTGTCAGTTTTTTTCTATGCCTCGAAAACAGTACTTTTTTCTGGTATACCTAAATATACTATTTGTTCTTTTCTGTACTCCTGATAAATATGTATGCAAAATTTTAGTGAGTTTTAAAGGAAAACCATTTGCCATTTCAGACTATCCATATCTGGGACATGTATGAAGAGTGCTTACTTCAAAGCATTAAGCTGAAGTACCCTTTCCTTGGAGTTCTCGGCAAGAGAGTGGAATTTGGAACATATTGTATTCATCCTGGTAACCACATTTTTTTTATTGCAGTTGATAGTAGGACATTTTAATATTATGCCTGTAGGCATTTATGACACATTATATCTACAATGGATTCGAAAGTGGCCTCTTTCCTTTGGAAATAAAATGTAGTGGAGAGCGAAAATGGTAGTGGCAAGTCAGGTAGAACTAAGATTGTCAAACCTTTTCACCACTTTTCAGAACAAGAACGCCCTAAAATCTTAATCCCATGTAAACTGAAGGTTAATGTCCAACAAAGGGCAAGTTTCAATAATCAAGACCTTTATTTCAAAACAAATTGCAGATAGGCTCTTTCGTAATTAGTTTCTAATGTTTTAAGGTCCGGCAAGGAAATCACTGTCTGATAACGATCCACCGTCAGATCCTCCCATTGAAGCGTTTTCTCGTCGAGGGTCGAGCGTGTACCAAGGGTCAACCGGTGGCTTGATCCTGCAACCAGAACCTAAGGATGACTGGCAGACCAGGGGCTTGGAGCAAGAACCGTACGGATTATTTATTAATTTATGAAGACAACCAAAAATAAGTGGACAACATAAAACTGTAACGAAAAGTTTTTTTTTCATGTTTACGTTGAATTTTGATTATACAGTGTAAATTGTTCTTACTTTTTACTATATTCATAGTTAAACGCGATTACACATTAAAAAAACATTGAAAATCAAAATGAACGTCGTTATTAGAGTAGACCTTTTCACTACAGTGGTAACCTTATACGCCTTTCCTTCCACAACAAATTAATATATACTGAATTTGACTTTGAACCAATTCTGTTTAGAGAATACATTCGCTTCAACCGTCCAGAGCTGATGTTCACCTGCTGTGACTACATCAGCGTCCTCAAGTTGAAGGACACAGAGTTGGGAGATCTTCTTCCTCCACCAGGAGACACGCTGCGAGCCAGGAGACCGTCTATCTGGGAGCTGCCTGAGGATGTGATGATGGGTAAGTTTATTTGGGAGGACCTATAAATGACCCCTGCGATAGTTCTTACCATGATCGGTCATTGTTTCTGGTTTCCATAACGCAAGTGCTTTAGCTTATACTTTGGGATCGGATCAATATGTGGTGTCGTCCAATGTTTATTATTTATTTCTTTATCATAAAAATCTGATAGTGACGTATTTCGTAGCTCCATTATCGTCGCGTCCGTCGCCGAGGTCCCCGAGAGCTCCGTCACCGTCACTGTCACCTCGTCATCTACTGGCGCCCTCTTCTGCTGAGTTCCCCACGCACGACCTCGATACTCTGTTGAAAAATGCCGGTGAGTTACCTAGCTAAATGATTGGACATTTGCGAATTGTTACAATCATGTGATGTGAAGTTTGGTAATGATGGGATCGCAAAATCATAATAGCTAGATATATCGCTAAAGTTTCGGTTATAAAAAAAAAGGAAAAGTAGTGTAAATCGAGGAAAATTCCTGAGTTAGTTACTTATTTTACTACCCGCTTGTACATAACATTATGTCAAGAAAAGCATTGCAATGACAAAATGGTAGAGCCCCGTAAAAACCAACAAAATTGTCCAGGTTGAATATTGTTCATTGAAAAAGATCTCTTTTGCTGAAACCCAGCAGGTATGAGGTGATAAGTGAGATAACCTTTACTCAACAATAAGTAAATGTTCAGATAAACAAAGTCAAGGATTTTCATTCATATTGGGGACATTTCAGGTCTTGAAGGAATACTAGAAAAAGATTTCGTGCTGATGCAAGGATTAAAGCAGGACTTAAATAGAAAACTTGCGGACATGAAGGCTAACATGAGTGAGGTGGGCATAATAATATGGTAATAATATTTACTGTTTATCATACAGCAACTTTCAAAAAAGTAAAGCGGGATATGGCAGGTCTCAAGCTATTTCTTTATTAAATTTCGGTTCTTTGCCCTATTATTTTGGAAATTTCATAAAGTTTGAAGCACAAGGTTTGATATTTTTCGAATCTAAAGCAGGTAACGATTATTTGATAGTAAAATAAATATTCCGACCTTTCCTTTACGCAAAATTAAACTTTGCAAATGGGGACGTGCATATTTACAAACATAGCATGCGATTGCGAATAATGTTTTCTGTTTTATCACTTTTATCAGTCAAAGTTTGGTCATTATCTATAACAATATTATTATTTATAAAAATGAGTTAAGTATAATATTGTTTACTTTATCTTATTTTAAAATGACGTAAAATGGAATGTTTGTTTACAGTATACTACATATATTAATAACAAGATGTAATAACGACATAAAAATCGAAAGCGGGTATATCAAAATTACAATTTTAAAGGAAATACAAAAAACAAAAATTGTCTGTCATTTCTAATCAATGTTACGTATTACACATAGTTTTGTAGATAAGAGTTTGACGTATTAGCTAAAACAGAAAATCCTATTTTTCGGACCTGTATGGATGTTATGTGATCCAGATGTCAGCTGCGGTGAATGCTGGTGCTCCCTACCTGGCCTTGAAGACCTTCGAACCTGTCCCCATGGAGCCGGTGGATGAAATGATGGATGCTTACAAGCGAGTCATGAAGTATGTAATATCAGCTATTTTAATGTCACCATTTCTTGGGCACAGGCCTTCTTTATGGTTGGATAAGAAGGATGGGACATATCCTACTACGCGGGCCCAATGTAGATTGGTTGAAGACTGCAGATGCAGCTGGGACGAACGGCTTAACGTGACCCACCCATCCCATGACCAACCCTTGCGAAAGTGACTTTACATTAGGTACATTTCTTCCCCTGCCGCACTTAAAGTACGGGTTAAAGTACAATTTCAGCGTATGATCGTGTTTTTAAATCGAAGCATTTAAAAAGGTCGAACAATTTTATATGCCTCATCTGTAACCTTAGCACGAACATATATCGAGAAAAAAACGCGCGTAAAATAATTCAACAGCGTAATTTTGTATGGATTTGTACGGCGATATCTACCGAAAAGCGAAATAAAATTTCTTATAGACAATTATTGCTCTAGCGAGTACTTTTATGCGTGTTTTTTTCTCAATAGATGTTCGTAAGGTACTGATTACAGTATCTTAGATACACGATGGATTTTACTTGTAAATTTTTTTAAAACAGTTGTTCTTTCCAGTATTTTTATTTTCTCAATATACCTAATTACAATAAAGTTTTAGATTGTAATTTAAAAAAATTTTAGAGATCATTTTGTAATTAGGTATCTAATGTCTGAAAAAAAAACAGATTTGCTGTTTTTTTATAGGTAGGAATAAGCTGCCTTATTATAATATTATATGTATAGAAAAATGATTCAGAATTTTTGGCTGCGTGAAAATATCTACAAAAATAAAATAACTTCGTCTTCGCAAAAGTACGGGAGTAACAGTAGTTTGACGACCTCCGTGGTCGAGTGGCTTTGTACACCGGTTTTTTTGACGTTGTTTTGACTACTTACACATTATACTAAACTAAATTAACACTAGAATGCCTAAAAGCTCATTAAATATAATAATTCATGGTTTATATAATCATAATGACGACCTCTGTGGTCGAGTGGCTTTGTACACCGGTTTTCAAGGTGTCGCCATCTCTTGAGGTCCCGGGTTCGATCCCCGGTTGGGTCAATTTAGAAAACGAACTTTTCTATATTGGCTCAGGTCTGGGTGTTTGTGATACCACCATTGTCTCTGATTTTCATAACACAAGTTTTAGCTACTTACTTTGGAATCGGAGCAATGTATGTGATGTTGTCAAATAAAAAAAGAAAAAAAAAGAAAACAAAAAGTAGAATGGAGATTATTATCTTTGTGAACGGAGGTTGTTGCAGGTGGTGGCTGAGGAATAATCTCCCTTCTACAGTTACTTCCGTATCTTTGCAAAGACGAAGTTATTTTATTTTTGCAGTCGTGCTGCAACTGTAAAAAATAGAAAAACATGAACAGAAAATTATAATTTACGTAAAAACATTTTTTGTTTTATTAAATTCTATCTTAGTTCCGACACTCTTGATTCGACTTCAGACATATGAATATCCACTTTAAAACCCGTTTTACCTAACTAGTGACTAGCTATTTTAATAAAAAATATATTTGTTTTGCAGATTATTCCCAGGTTCGAGCATAGCTGTAACTCCGACGGGAAGCGAATCTTCAACTCCCAGGAGAAGTTCAAGGTTATGAGTAGGTAAACGCGCGTAAAATTACTTGATATAGTAATAAATTGTTTATGGGAAATATCATTTCACTTTTCGGCGGTAGATGGCGCTGTTCAAATTTACCATTAAATTACTCTATCGAATTTTTTTACGCGCATTTTTTTTACTATAATGTTCGTCAGTACCCGTAGCACGAACATCCATCGAGAAAAAAAACGCGCGTAAAAGTACTCGATACAATAATTTTATTGTATGTGAGAAATTTCGTTTCGCTTTTCGGAAATAGATGACTCTGTGCTTTCTTATACAAAGCAATAAAGCTCATTAATAATAGTAATAAAGAAACAGTCATACAAATCACACCAATCATTTACTATGGTATGGTAACTAAATAACATATAAAAATACATAAATGAGAACTGGTGGCTCAGTGAGCTTAGACCTCGCTCTCTAATAGATGTCGCCACGAGGTCGACACTGCTTTTAAAAAGCAGTCCTATGTGCTGTTTGGTAGGTTAGGTATTCTTTTATTTTATCTATCAATAAACTGCCAATGGCAATGAAAGAATTACCAATGAAACAATTTAAATGTGCGTTGTATAGATTACTGGCTGACAAGTGTTTTTATAGTGTTAAGGAATTTATTAATTGCATATTTTAAATATTATCAGACCACTTTTTTTTTTTTTAATTATTATTATTATTATTATTATTTTTGGTATATAATTATGTTTTAGGTATTTATTCAATTCGATTAATTTTGGACATGTTTTGATTGTTATTATTATTGTTTTTTATTTAATTTATGATTATTTTAAGACATTGTTAATTTATTAATAATCAAGACCCACCTCTAATTTGCATACCAATGTTATTTGGTTAAATGTGAGAAACGAAATCGATAAATGTTATAATCTTGTACTGACCACATTTACAGCAATAAAGAATTATTATTATTATTATTTCGAAGCTAGATGACGCTTCTCATTTTAATCATTTTTACGAATGGGTGAATTTCTTTTCGCTAAATTTCGAAAAACTAGCTCGATTAAAAAATTACGGATTTCGTGCTTCTCGCAACCATCGGGGGTACATAGTTCAGCCATCTTCTCGTCCATTGAAATTGGAGAGAGTATCTACTTTCTGTATCTATTAGTGTGTGTAGTATTAGTGTAATTTCAGATACAGAAAATGTTTCATTGTTATAAACATAACTATTTTATTGAAAGGTAGTATTATATAACCTAAAACTTCTAAAAATTTCTATGATTTCGCCCTCTCTCCTCTTCAACTTTCACTCAAGATTCGTTTATTCGTAAATAAACTAAATGCAATTTCAAACCTACAGTAATTCACACACGACATAAGCATACTTAGCGTAGCCTATATTTTTAAACATAACTTACACGACCAACCTCAAAATAAAACTCCAACATAACAAACAATTTCCCCAAACGCGATTTTTGGTTCCCCAAAATGGAGAAAAACCCGCAATCTGGCAGACCTGGTTACAGAAAGAATAAGTTACATCCTAGACCGTAAATGCTAGAGAGGTTAAGAACACAGGTACTAAACGCGTTTAAACTAAATATAGGGTTTAAACACCGACCTTATCCCACGGTTCAACTGAGTTGCACCGGCCGTGGTCACGGGCTGACTGGAGATGCGGTGTTACCTCCTCCTCTGCGGTGAAATCTTCATCCACCGTCGAACAGTTTTTCCAACTACCGTCGCACGCTGTTGTGACACGGAATACAGACACCGTTAGTGTTCTAACGGTGTCCCTAATCCGTATCATAGCCGTATTTGATAGTTAGCCGACCGCAAACAAAGTGTTTGCTATTATTACTAGATTGCACCAGTTCCGGATTGAAGTTATTTGGATGTTTTTATTCTAGAGTCGTACGTGAAGCGATTGAAATAAAAAAAACATCCAAACTTCAATCGGGAAGATGGCTACAAATTATCTGCAGTGTGGAATTCAGTAATTGCAAACGTCTACCTCTTTGCTCGCGGTCGGCTAACTATCAAATACGGCTATGATACGGAATACAGACACCGTTAGACCACTAACAGTGTCCGTATTCCGTGTCACAACAGTGTGCGGCGGTAGTTGGAAAAACTGTTTGACGGTGGATGAAGATTCCACCGCAGAGGAGGAGGCGTAACATCGCATCTCCAGTCAGCCCGTGACCACGGCCGGTGCAACTCGGTCGAAACGTCGGGAAAACGTAGGTGTTGAAACACCTATGTTTAGTTTAATCGCGTCCGTGTTCTTAATCTAATAAAATGCTACGCGAAAGTTTCAAAGTGTATAAGGATAGAGAGGTCCTAGTTTTTTTAAATGTAGCCCAATTTCATTATCTCTAGGGGGTTTTTTTTCTATCTGATATTCATTCAATGAAAAGGGCATCTGCCCAGCCCACGGTTTTCAACCTATTCGAAAATCCATAACTCGGGCACAGATGCTTGTAACAGTCTCAGTGGCGACTTTATTAAAAATACTCGCTGAATACTCACTAACAATTATCTAAGCGACCCTATCTTATTATTTAGATAATTCTGTATTGATTTGATTACTAACATCACTTTTGAACTCATGCCCAATAACAGTTCTGCCACTGTTAGTATATATTTTTTAATTTTTATATTAAAAGTCCGATAAGTATGCATCATTATTATTATAATATAAGCTGTTCTTTCACATTGTTATTATAAAGATAAACTGACAAAGGCGTTGTAAGAAATGAATTCACATTTTTTTTATCGTATAATGACATTGCATGACGTCATAGTCTATTGATTCTGGAGTTAATTAGCAAAGTTTTAATTCAATTCTGTCTTAGTTGATATACAGACGTTTGCCATTAAAAAAAAGTGACTAAATAGTTTTCAACGAATTTTGACAAAGTTGAAATACAATTAAAAACGTTTTCAATTAAAAACGTGATTAAATATATTTTTGTAGTAAACTTTAAATAAAAATGATAGTAAGTGTGAAATACAGTAAAATGAACAAGGAGTTTGTTAAAAAAGTTTTTGATTTACGGCCAGTGTTCTTAGTGAATAGGAGATATTCCCAGAAGTTGGACGACTTTTTTAAGTTTTATAGTGAAGGAGCTTCCGTTGGGAAATATGAACCGCTTAACGAACATGATTATACTCGATTCTTTAGCCAAAGGGCTATGAGGAGGGAACCAGCATTAACCAGGCAAATGAGTAAGTTATAACTTTTTTTCACATAATTTAACTTGGTTGAGAGTTTCGTCTTTAATAGTTTACCTTTCTTACCACAAACTTATGTCAAACATTAAAATTACTATTAACCAAGAATGGATATTTTTCAGTTAACGTTAAACAAAAAAGCTTCAGGTTAGCTTTGCTATAATTATAATGGAAATCTTTCGTTGGCTTTCCGTTTACTAATTTCGATGTATTTTGTAATAATTCCGCTGTTTTATTAAAAGTAGGTACCTAAGTGAAATAGTTTCGTCAATGAAACAAATAAAAAACAATATACAATGAAGTTTACATTTAGTTAGCTTATTTTTACTTAAAACGCTAAGGTTCCCCCCGAAACAGAGTTAAATCTTGAATAAAATTGACGAAATTAGATAATAAATTGTACAAGTTATTTACGTAAGTATGCGAAAATAATTTGTACAATTTATTTTATGGTCAAGGACAGTAATTAGATAGCTAATTGGATAAAGCAATATAATTTTACGAATCAATGTCCATTATTACACCTCACAGATAATCCGACAGATTACGATAAACATACTTACATTCCTGATAAAAACAACAGATTTTTATTATGAACACGTGTTTTTAATTTTAGCTTGATTTTATTTCGTACTATCATTATATTATATTCTACTTAACCAACCAGGGGCCTACTTGTGCACATATTATGTCAAAATCTCTCAAGATTGCATTCTGTATATACTACACCGACTATTTTTTTTTTCATTTTTGTTTCAGCAAACTTAGCGTATAAAGTAGGCAAGCAAGTGATATCTTTAGCAGAGGGGATGCCCAACGAGGGGGTGTTCCCATTCTCCAAAATAGACATCGAGATGAAGGGGGGAGGACGATTGTTCATGGAGGGGAAGGATCTGTCTGCTGCGTTGCAGTACATACCATCGCAAGGGTAAGTTTTTAGTTAATTCACGAGAGCAAAAAATATTTGATTTGGCACAAAGAAGGCAGTTTTGAAATGGAAACAAAACAAACTTTAAAATATGACAAACTACATCGGAATTTGTGAGCCTTCCGAAACGGGTAGATAATTAAAATAAATGATAATACTCTTGATAGGGCTTCTGGTGAGTTTGAAATTGAAATTGAAAAATTCTTTATTCAAATAAGCTCACATAACAAGCATTTTTAAATCGTCAATTCTTTTATCCTACCACCCATTATGACGTCTTTTAGCTGACAAGAAAAATGGGCGCAAAAAACTTATCAGCTTTATTAGAAGGAACGATATTTACAAATATGTATATCGTTTCCAGACATTACATTCAAAGTATTCATACATGTTACCATTAACATAGATTCATAAATAAATAACATTATTTAATTAGCTCATTTCTACTGAATCAAATTACAGGTGTCAAGCTTAATTCAAAATTTAAGGCTCAGCCTAGGCTATTACAAAAAAATTATATATATATCTATTCATACAATTCAATAAACGTTAAGACAAGTAGGCAGAAGCAGACCCATTCCCACTGGCAGCACCCGTTCACGAGCATGACGCATGAACCAGCCATCGCTTCGCTCAACCATATTTGAGGGAACGTAACGACCCGCCTCACACGACACCACCATAGAAATGATTAAAGAGAGCATGACATACTTAGGCTACCCGTGTTAAGGCATCGAATTGAAAACTAATATCCAAAAGCTTTTCATAGGCCTATAGAAAGTGAAAGATTGCAATAAAAAAAAAATCCAAAACAAGGTAGTAGTTATGAATTTTATCTTTTGGGTAAGAAGTGCCATACATATAGATAATATTAAACATTTTATATATATATATATATGTATGCGACGTCCTTAATACAAGTAGTCAGAAGCAGACCCATTCCCACTGGCAGCACCCGTTCACGAGCATGACGCATGAACCAGCCATCGCTTCGCTCAACCATATTTGAGGGAACGTAACGACCCGCCTCACACGACACTACCGCAGAAATGTTTAAAGTGAGCATGACATACTAAAGCTACCCATATTAAGGCGACGAGTCAAGAAACCTGTAAATACGTTTTTTAAGTAGGTAGGACACTTCTTACAAACTATACTTAAAAAGAAAAGAAAAAAAAAATATTCGCCACACTCTCGCCGTCCTCGAAAATCACTAGGGTTATTATACTACTATATTAATTCTTAATTTTAAAAAGGAGTAGGAAGTAAGTGGTACCTTCACCACCACCATCGTGGTATCATCTTCAGTATCACTACCAGTATCACCATCACCACCAGTAGACAAGTAACGATGTTCTCATAACTATTCTTTAATTTCCAGTCTCCCGTCCCTACTGACGGAACTCCGTCAGTTCCAGGAGTACATGCACCGCCCCCCACCCCTCCCTCGTGACGTCATGGTCACCAACGGGGGACAGCATGGGATCTACCAATGCGTAGACTTGCTGATGGAGACTGGCGACCCAATCATCGTCAACGAGTATGCGTATACTGGAGCTCACAGTTCGGTAAGTTGTTTCAATATTTTTTTTGCTGACAACTTTTCTGTCGTTGAATGAAGGATCATGTTAGATGTGCTATATGTTCAAGACTGGTGCTCTCAAAGTAATAAACTAGGTAAACTTGGGCTCATAGCTACTGCTCAGTAAGTTGCTTTTTTATTCACAACAGGTTGGCGCTTGGCCTTTACCTCACCTGATGTTAAGTGATGATAAGGCCGAAGATGGAAACGCACTACACCTGAACCCTCACCACTGAGGAACTGGCTATCTTACCTCTTACTGTCGGAACACAACAATTTTTATATTGTTTCAGATTCAGTTTAGCGTCAGACTTAGGTAAGATGGTGGTAGCTAGCCAGGCGGACTTGAAATAAGCCCTACCACCAACCAAACCGAGTACAAATGTACCCCCCTCCTGGGAATCGAACACGGGACCCCTGCGCCTTACACGGTGGTTAAGGCTTGGTCTAACCGGAAAGATATTCAACAGTAAACCTATGGTTTCAGCTTTGTGGCTTTTGTAAAAAATATATTGAGGTTAAGGCATTGTCTCAAATTATATCTGTAGTGTGGTGTGGTATATTATTTTGTGATCGAGAAAATGTAAATAGATCGCGATCGCAAGTTTCCATTCAACTCGTACTACCTGCCAATAGTTTTTGAAGCCATGTTTAGTGTCTTAACAAAATCAATGAAAGGATTATCTTTGATTCCAGCTCAAGCCCTACAAACCAGAGATAATCGGAATACCAGAAGACGATTTCGGTCTCATCCCAGAAACCCTAGAGCACGTTCTATCAGACCGCCTGGCTCGCGGGATGAAGATGCCCAAGGTCCTGTACTTGATCCCGACGGGCAGCAATCCCTCGGGAACTGTCCTCCCAGAAGAGAGGCGGAGAAGGATCTATGAGATGGCGTGCAGATTTGACTTTCTAATTATCGAAGATGATCCTTATGTCTTCTTAAATTATAGCAATGTAAGTGTAACTTGATCAATTGTGTTCTTAATTGGGTTTCTAAAACTATACGTAGTCGTTGATAATATTTTATTAGATGAAGTCTAAAATCATCTTTGAGCGCTTGTCTAACCTTTTAATATCATCTTTTAGAGTTTTTTAGATCGTTATCAAATCATATAGGTATGTTATTTTCGAGGTTTTTAAAAAAGGTTACCTATATCTAAGGGATAGAAAATTTGGTTTTCACAATATCTTTTTCAGGGTGCCGTAGACGTTACGTTTAGGTACTATAAGAAGACAGTATCCCTAGCACGAACATCTACCAAGAAAAAAACGCACGTAAAAGTATTTGATAGAGTTATCTAAGAGAAATTTAATTTCGCTTTTCGGCGGTAGAGTGCGCTGTACAAAATTTGCAATTAAAATTGCATAATTGAATTTTTTTACGCGCGTTTTTTGTCGATCGATGTTCGTGCTACGGGTATTGTACATCTAAAAATCTATAGTTGAATTGAAATGAAAATATCTCTCTCGGCTCTAACGGCCTTACAAAAGATTTTAAAACACTGTTTAATTTAGACACTGTTTAAATGTGACGCTGTCTCTTTCAAATCATATTGTGAAAAAAGTGACAGCATCACATTTAAACAGTGTCTAATGGCCGAATACTTAAACGTCACTCAACTTTGAAGTTAATCACTTGTTGAACAGAGTTTTAAAAAACTTTTGTGGTAAGGCCATTATAGTCTTCTAATAGCCTCGATGTTAGGCGTAAGCATAATAAACATGAAAACCATGGCTTAGACACGTTTTTTTCTTCAATCAGAAAAACGTACCATCGTTTCTGTCCCTGGACACGTGCGGGCGGGTGATCCGTCTGGACTCCCTTTCGAAAGTGGTGAGCTCGGGGCTGCGCGCGGGATGGGTGACCGCGCCGCTGCCGGTACTGCAGAAGTTGGAGTTGCACATGCAGGCCGAGCTGCTGCATAGCTGCACATTGTCACAGGTGAATGGCGTAACGTACAAATTGTATTGTCAGTAAAAAAAAATACTTACAATACAGTTTGTGTAAATATTGTACTTATTGAAAAAAACTAAAATGTTGAAATCCTATCTAAATTGAAAACACTTCTTTCTCAGGTAATTTTGCTTCACATGATTTCCCACCGGGAAGCGCTGGCGTCCCACTTGAAAGCTGCTCGCGACCTCTACCGGAATCGACGTGACGCTCTTAACTACGCGCTACGAGGGGTCACTGACCTCGCGGAGTGGACGGTGCCGGAGGCTGGCTTGTTTTTCTGGGTCAGAGTGAGGGGCATAGAGGACGTTTACAATATGGTACGTGTGCTTTTTGATAGGTAGCACTGGTAGTCAGCGTTTTTAAATTTTGGAGCTTTGAATGGTTTTTGTAGAAACCTAGTCGAAAAAGGAATGCTGAATTTAAATAATCTGTTTACAATATTACAGAACTCATTTAAATAATAAATTACATGAACTTAGGTTAACCTTTTCGTTTAACACTTGTTTTTTAGGTCTTCCGAACTGCTTTCAATAGAGGCCTAATGGTAGTGCCAGGCCAGGCTTTCTCATTCGACACAACTGCCCCTTGCCAATATCTCAGACTGACTTTTAGCAAAGTGCGCTACGAAGATATGGACAAAGCAGCGCACCATCTAGCGGAAATAATAAAAGAGGAACAACAACTTACTTTACAAAAGCAACCACAAAGGCTAGCTACTGAACGCTAGATGGCGTTGTGCGGACTATTTTTTTAATCTAAAAATGATTCTGATAAAATTTATGAATAAACCTTTTATTTGATAAGTTTATGTTCTAACTTATCACTGGAGTTAGTGCAAATCAAACGACGAATTTAAACAACAATGATTATGAGGTAATTTCTATTCGCTACTAGATGTCACTAGTGTCTAAGTGTTGTTCAGTGTGTACGTGTGTGTAAAAATGTATTCAGTATTTATTTATTCCCTAGTATAAGTTACTGTAAGTTTAAACTAAATGTAAAGATTATTTTTGAGCAAATTTACAATTTTCAGCATTTAAATACAGTAAATAATATAATAAAACAGTAAGTAATTCTAATTTTTTTATTTTTAGTAGGTACCTTATTCTAATAAACCTAATTTTGAAACCAATTAACAGCCAACAAAATAGTTAAACATGCAGCATGTAGCGCAGTACTCAAATCTTTGAATACTCTGTCATCTGACTGAGTATTTGTATAATATACTACGTGTTACAAAAATACCCCTAATGCCGAATATGGTAGAATGGGACCATCAAACTGAATAACTTTTACTATGGGACCAACTCTGAAATCGCGGAAAAAAAACAGATGTTTCATACATTTTGATATTTTCTTAATTAATTTTTGTATGAAACAGCTGATTTTTTTTCCGCGGTCCCATAGTAAAAGTTTTTCAGTTTGATGGTCCCTATCTACCATATTCGGCATTAGGGGTATTTTGTAACACCTTGTATAGAATGATCAGCGCGCTGGCTGATTCCGGCGCTACCGTCAGTCATAGAAAAGCTACCAACACACTTTATTTATAATAATCTACAGTAGTTGGGTAACTAATTAATAGTGAACAAGATAGTTAAACATGACGCGTATGCGTCAGCAATCGAAGATGGCTGAGTCTTTCCAGGATGATTAGCGCGCTGACTGATTCCAGCGCTACCGGTGTAGAGTAGCTACCACAGCAGAGACCAAAGTATTATTAAAACCTCGGGAAATCGTTTGACTTTAGCTTTAGGGCAAAAAACTGCGTTAGAATAGTTGGGTGATTCTTCAAAAAGTTCAAATTTTGAAAATCCATACACGTATTTTTCTGAAGATAAACATTTGCTTGCAGATGATAGTATAAACCTGAAATAGATCACATTTAGAGAAACGGCTCATGGATTTGATACGGAATCACTCAGTAAAGTTATTCCGTTTAGTTATATTGGTTATGAATTGAATACTTATTTGATTCTGCATAGAAACGGTATTTGTTTGTAACTAGATCTAAGATGCTAGGATTTGCCAATGAAAAATGTCATCTTGCTTTTCAGCGGTAGATGGCGCTGTTCAAATTTTGAATTTTTTATGCGCGTTATTTGTCACGATAGTTCGTGTTACGGGTTACAAAATACATTATAACACTAAACGCTACGGGTACTGAGAGTCTGTTACAAAACAAGGATCGCTAATAATCGGATGATGTTCGTCGTTCGATTTACTTGATTCGAAGCCTCATACTCATACAAAAGTCATTAATGTCATAGAGTGAGACAAACTTTGTTAGATTTTAATGTCATTAATTACTTAATCATTTCCTACATATGTACCCTTAGCACCAATAGCAATCGAAAAAAAACGCGCGTTAAATAATTTGATAGTGTAATTTTGTATGGGAAATTTCTACAGCGCCATCTACTACCGAAAAGTGAAATTAAATTTCTCATAGACAATTAGTCTATAGAGTACTTTTGCGCGCGTTTTTTTCTCGATAAATGTTCGTGCTAGAGGTACTGCTTCATAGAAGCTTAGTTGTCAGTTCAACATAATGCATTAGTTATTGAAATAATTCTGTTTTACTATTACATGTACCGTTTAATGCTGTATGTTTCCCTAAGAAATAAACAAATAAATTATCACGATATTTTTTTTGTAACAGGCCCTCTGGTTTTCTAATCTACTCTATCCATTCTTTCTCATTATTAGCGCAAAGAGTTGTTTTATTCCGACGTCGGTGAGTTAGCGTACAATTTCCCATTTACCCTGTCTCATCATCTCACTTAAAAATTAAATCCAACCTTATCATCTGTACATAGAACTGAAATTTCTCAAACACCTACTTTGAGTTGAAACCATCAGGGTTGTCAAAGGAATGTAATTTTTAAGGGTTATCGTTAAGGTTGTATTTTCTTTGGCTGTTTTAAAGGAAGACTAAAAAGCTATTTAAGCGACCGATTGCTGCGAATTAAGGAAATAAGCAGTTTTAATTGCTGGGCGATTATTTGAGAACGATTTTCCATTTGACGTTCGGCGCTTGGCGAGAAGAGTTCATTTAGGCTTTGATGAGTTGGTAAATTGTTATTTAGTAGTATTGTAATTGTTATTAAAGTTTGTATTCAAGAGTACGTGAACATTACCTTACTTCTTCACATTCGCCCCTTCATATCTGACCTTTGTTATTGTTCTAAATTATATTATACAACATGTTACAAAAATATCCCTAATGCCGAATATGGTATCTAAGGACCATCAAACTGAACAACTTTTACTATGAGGCCAACTCTGAAATCACGAAAAAAATTAGCTGTTTCATACATTTTTTTAAATTTTCGATTTTAATTTTTGTATGAAACAGCTGTTTTTTTTTTCGCGATTTCAGAGTTGGTCCCATAGTAAAAGTTGTTCAGTTTGAAGGTCCCTATATACCATATTCGGCATTAGGGGTATTTTTGTAACACCTTGTATATTACTTTATTATAATTTATTTTTACTCCAAACTTACAACTATCATTACAGGATAATCCCAATTCGACAGTGTGGGCATCTTATTTTAATATTATAATAATTATTACTAACTAACAACATATACAACTACTTATGCGAGATCACTCAAATTGCTTGAGAATATGTCAATGCTTTCATGAGCTTTGTTCACTAAATTTATTGTTCGGACTAGAGGCGTTTTCGCCAGTATAATAGTATGGTATGTAGGTTTTATAGATAAATCTATTAATTTATATTCAATGCTGTCTCAGTTCAGTTTTCTCTATAGTTTTAACGTCTGGACGGATTTGGATGAAATTTGGAACACAGATACTTTATAACCTGGAATAAAACATAGAATACTTTTTATCCTGGTCAAAGGTTCACGCGGATGAAGTCGCTGGCGGCCACTAGTATGTAGACATATTGACCAATTTAAAAGTGCAAATAAAACACATTTTGGTAACATAATATTCATTAACAAAGAAGTTTATTCAATTTCTAATCGGTAACCAAAGTCATCCAAAGCTAGTTTCCAAGGAGTTACAATATTCATTTATCCAAAGGAAATAATAAAAAGTGCATCCTCTGTGTTGCCAGGTAACGCGATTAATATTCCATTTCCCTGCAGCCGTTGCATCCATTATTACCTACTAATTATATAGTAAATGGATTTGAAGACATTTCTCGGAAAGCGAAGTTAGTCTAACTATATCGCTAAATGAAAATTCTCAATACTTAACCTCTGGATCTAAAATTGTTATTTTCTTTAATTGAATAATACAATGAGATGACCTGAGTGGTGCAGTGGTCAACTTGCCGGTCTGCCACGGAAGAGGTCCCGGGTTCGATTCCCGGCCGGGCAGAAATTGAAATGATGAATTTTAATTTTTGTGACGGGTCTGGGTGTTGCTATGTATAACAAGTATACATTTAAATAGTATATAAGTAGTATATCAGCTGTCTAGCACCAATATTAGAAGCTTTTTTGCTTAGTTTGGGGCTAGATGGCGCTGTGTGAAAAAAAACACTAAACAACATCACAAATGTGCTTGTATTGATAAGTGTGACATTTCAAAGTTATGTTCATCCAGAAATTTAACTTGTGAGGTTTTTATATTTTTAACACTAATACAATGTAGCAAAATTAGTATTGATGAGTTTATTATTTATTCGCAAACTTTTTGGAACATCTTAAGAACAGTAAAAATTAAAGTAATCTATGGTCATTCCCATAATTGATGTTTTTGGCTTGAAATTTTGCTAGCTTGAATATTTTATTGTTTGACTTTATTTTTGGATTGACTACTACCGAGTTATGACTTTTATTCACGGACTAACAAAAAGTAATGAATTAACATTTGAAAAAGATATAAAAAATGACGAGGCAGTATGGTCTAAGACCTTAGCCTGTTCTTCGGAACGAACTAAAAAAAAAGTAGTCTATGGTTTGGCGGTTTCTTCAGATATTTCTCTGTAATATATCCGTTTCTTTATTTTCGGTAAGTACCGTGTAAACAGATTTCTGGAAGTCCAGAAGTCTGTTTATAAAAAGAGATCCGTCTAAACCACTACAATAACGCAAAATACTAAAAAACTAATTTATATCTGACCTTCTTTAACAACTTACCATGGAATATTCATCTTTATGTCAACGAAATAAGGTTATGCCAAACAAAACTAATAACATATAAAACTTTGTGCAAACGTGCTAATTAAAAAAAACTCTTTTGAAAACCGACGAAGCGTGTAGGTTTTAATAAATTGTATTTTAATCTCATGCAGTAGGGTTCATTTTTATTCTTTTGTTACATATTTAGTTGTACAACAATACAAATTTTGTTTCTGCAGTTCCTAAAAAAGTATTTTGGTATTTGAAGAGCTTTAGCCTGTTAGACATAAGGACTTAAATTCCTTAAAAATGTAGTAGTAAACAATTGTTTTTGTTTGTTAAAAGGTGTTACAGTATTTTCTATGGCTTGTGCTGTGCTATGGCCATTATACACCATGTTTGAAAACACACTTCAAAGATAAAAGCGAAAGTGTGAAAAAGCGGTTTTTTTCTCTAATGCCAAACATGTGATGGATGTTAAGATTTTTGTATTGCTTTGGTGATACGCTTGGATTGGCCACAAAAAATAATCAGTAGGTACCTATTAAGAAAAAAACCAATTCCTAGAAAACGGATAATGTTTTAGGCTAGTACAGTTCGCGCTCTATAACTTGAACCCAACCATAGACAATGAGCTTTCGCACTAAAAAAAATTTGTACCTAAAATTGCTACTGCGTGGTACTAATACAAGTTATTTTGCATCCAAGGTGCGTAATATTTAGGTATGTTTCACAGCAGTCTTCTAGTAATGGTACTTGTTTGCTCCCACCCTCGTATCTACAAGGTGTTACAAAAGTACCCCTAATGCCGAATATGGTAGATGGGGACCAACAAACTGAACAACTTTTACTATGGGACCAACTCTGAAATCGCGAAAAAAAAATCAGCTGTTTCATACAAAAATTTATTACGAAAATATCAGAATGTATGCATTAGGGGTACTTTTTGTAACACCTTGTATAGACGAGTAAGTGATGACTTGAGTGAAACTTGCAATTTAGCTTATATAATTGGAAGAACACACGCATTATGTATAATTTTTATTGAAATAAGTTTAGAGCCCGCGCAGACGACAGCCTTTGTGCTATCTTACATCGTGACATGGTCTTCATTACCTAGGGCGCAAAGTTGAATTTATTCCATATAAATAATATAATATTAAGTATGTCCACAGGCAATTTATAGTATAAATTAATCTTAAATTCACCAAAACTGCACTAAAATTGCATTTAACTATAATTTTACTATAAATTGCATGTGTGAATAATATTAGGCATTTGAAAATTGCAAGTTTTACTCAGTCTTTACTTAGGTAGGTACTCGTCTTATTGATACGAGGATTAATCTTGATATTAAATTAAGATTTTTCTCACAAAATTTAGCTCGTAAAACGGCCAATCATCATATTTTACTACTTTGCAGTGATTGTGAAATAAGCTTTTAATAAACTAATGAATCATCAAAAATATTTATATGTAAATATGAATGAATCCCTATTTCCCTTTTTAACTTTTTAACGGCTGGACCGATTTCGCAAATTCTTGTGTTTTTTGTGTTTGTAAATTGTCAGGACAAGGTTTTTATGAAAGAAAAAAATAAGAAAATTGCGCGGAGCATTAGAAAATTTCCTCTGCCCACGTGGTACGTGGTCCGAATACCTTTTAAGAATACTTAACCACCATATTAAATTATTTCTAATGTGACCTTAGCGCTTTTGACAATTAAAACTTTTTTAATGTAACCTTATGGCGTTTGACATAACATTGACAGAATAGTTCAGTGGTAGATATACTGGCAAAAATTACTTCCAAGAGGAAAGTAGATTGCCATAACAAAAAAAGAAGAAGAAGAACATTGACAGAATGCGTGCTGCAAATATTGTCAAAAGAGAATGTAAAAAAAATAATATCGTTTAAAACAGATGCTTTTATTAATTAAACCAATTTGAAATCAATATTCATAGTTCAGACAGGACAACGTCTGTCGGGTCCGCTAGTTAATAATAGAAAAGAATAGAATAGAATAATAAAAAACAAAATATTCCCAGTATTTGATATTAAAGAAATAAGGATACTTTTTAATTCTCCTGCATATTAAATCTACTCCTTCCCTATAAACCACATTTCGCGGTTTTCCGTATTAAAAAAAACTGTGTTAAGATTTTGATCCCTATTTTAATAAGGAAGTACAAAATAATATAATAGAGACCGCTCGCTGTTTCATCCTTATTCACAATAATACTGATCGGATAACGACGTGTTAATAACGTTATTGAATAACGCGTTAACAAATAGCGTTATAACGCTTATGGCGCGATATAAATAATATGAGATATTTCACGGTTGATGCGTGTGGAGAATACGACGCGAATTTGTATACAGGGTGTTTTGCTTTTTCAAACATTAGTACCTAAAAAAAACATTTTCTGATTTATACCTAATTTTTAAAATAATTTAAAAAGCTGAAATATTGAAAAGATATTAAAAGTTTCGTTTTTAAATTCACCAATGACGTTTATTAGTCCGATTAATTAAGTCCACGAAGGAGGAAACGATTAAAACATTGCGGTTTTAGCTGTATAACTAATATCTACCTACTTAAAGTGTTTGACAACCCTTTAGAAATTCTGAAAAACTTACTGAAAAGATGAATGCTGATTTGGTAATAATATACTTGATATTACTGACTTCTTGTGAGCATTTCCCTTCCGTTAAAATAGTATTTGAAATTTTGAATACTAATAAGTGAAAATATAATAAAAACATTAAATTATAAAGTATTTACATTTTTAGATTTTTTGTGTAAACAAATTTCAACAAAGCAAACTATCACCGACACACCCTGTACTCAACAACAATGTTGTGTTCGAGTAACTGCCGCTCGTGTGAAGGGCTCTTAATGCGGGGATTACTCACATTAGCACCTTTTTGTGAACTCGCCCTATGGTGCGATCTCAATGTACGCACGACAGCACATCAAGTTAAACAGTTGAACCGCGAAAACAGCTTTTGTTACTTAGTGCATAAAGACGGTCTTAAGGTCAACATATATAGTTTTTGCACTAGTAATGTATAATGTCGCACATGCGGTTTGGATCGAGTAATTCTTTATTTGTAATCGCTTGAAGTCTTTCTTTCATGGCAAACAGTAACAGTCAATTAGTTGTTGTTACTATACAACTTGGAGACGACACTGCGACAATAAATTAAATGTCGTATAGCTCAGAACGCTCCCATGCAGTCTCATAAAAAACAATTAAAAATATCCAATAATTTAGCCACAGAAAATATTTTTCAGTTACAATTTTCAGTACAATTAATTTTCGTGCTATTTAGTTTGCTTGAAAAAAAAAATTCTTCGTTTCTAGGAATTATTTGATAGTTTTAAAATACTCCTATGAACTAGTGTCACAAATGTTTTCATTTATTGTCGTATTGTCGTCTCCACTCCGTATAAGTAACTATCTTAATTTTCAGTTTTCAATAACTTAATTATGTTTTTTTTTATTATCTTGTTATTTTGTTTTAAATAATAGGTATTTGGTATCGATATAATTTCTTTGTAAATATCGTTACTTCTGATTTGTGACAAAGCTGATAAGTTTCTTGCGCCCGTTCATCTTGTCAGCTAAAAAAGTCTCAAATGAGTGGTAGGAACATATAGACAATTTGAAAGCACTTAATATCTAAGTTTTCATTTTCATTTTTCATTTTATTACTTTCATATTAAGGTGAACTGATTTCTTATTAAGTGTAGATTTTTCGCATTCACAATGGAACTTAGAATGGTATATCGAAAGACCCTTCGTCGATAGATAACTTCACCGAAATCACCCTTATTCGACCGTTGGTTTTACGAAAAAATCCTTCATCGATAGATAATTTCACCGAAATCACTCTTAGCCGACCGTTGGTTTTACGAAAAAATCCTTCGCCGATAAAACGTTTCGCCGATAGAATGTTTCGCCGATATCAACCTTCAACGCTAGTTGGTTTTCCGAAATAACTATTTTGCCGATGAGCGTTGCACCATAAAGGGACTGCGTCCACTATCTCGACGGCACGGCAAGGGTGACGAATAAATATGTGTACCTAAGGAAAGATAAGATAACACCACGATTGAAATAAATTCATGGTTGAATTTAATTATTTAAATTTTAATTATTATAAATGCCATTTAAGTATCAATAGAGAAACACAACACGAAAAAAACAATAATTTTACAAAAACAAAAACAATTTATTAAATAATAGATCCCAAATACCTACTTGGTAAACAGAAAAAATTGAGCTTTTTATTTTTGATGAAAAAGTAATTGGCTAAATAAGGATATTAACGAAAATACAATTTAAATAACCAAAAAGTAAATAATACTCCAGTGTATCTATACAAATATCACCAAAATAGAAACATGTAACGTCTATGAACAACGCCAATAGATCCACAAATTACGAAACTACCCTCTGCAAATAAATTATTTAATAAATGTTGCTACCCAACAAAATTTGCTTTTTACTGGTAGGTAGGACTTCTGTTACATAATCATTTACTAGTACATGTAAATTATTGATGTGTAAGTATTGTGTTCTGATAATATTAAACATAATGTCAAGTATTATGACATTGAAAACTGTATGACTAGGTATAGCTGATTTTACAAATTGTAAAATTATATTGTAAGCAATCATGGCATTTAAAAGAGTAAGTAACTAGTGAGTTTCTTGCCGGGGTATTCTCGTTAGAAACAACATTATGAACCAGTGTCGAGTCGCATTATGTTTAACAATAATAGTTTAATAATATTTAATAATATCAATTGTAATAATACTATAGACGAAACGTTCAATTGGCGATACGTCGAATCAGCGAAACATTCTATCGGCGAAATGTTTTATCGGCGAAAGATTTTTTCGTAAAACCAACGGTCGGCTAAGAGTGATTTCGGTGAAATTATCTATCGATGAAGGATTTTTTCGTAAAACCAACGGTCGGCTAAGAGTGATTTCGGTGAAATTATCTATCGATGAAGGATTTTTTCGTAAAACCAACGGTCGAATAAGGGTGATTTCGGTGAAGTTATCTATCGACGAAGGGTCTTTCGATATACCATTCTAAGTTCTTCACAATGCTATTTTTATATTAAGATGAATAATATTAGAAAATATCGACTCACCCGTAGCAAGTCCCGTCTGAGGTGCTACGGTGAGTCGATTTTTTCCAGTATTTTATCTAATATTATTTATTTTAATGTGAACTGATTTCGTTGTGAGTAAGTATAATACAAATAGGTATTTTTATAACTCAATTGACTTCCAATAGTTTTTCTATGTACCCCTCCAAGAAAGACATCAAACTCACGTAACTTTTATTGCAGGAATGATAAATAAAAAATGAAATCAATTTTATTTATTTATTTCATTTTATTTATTTGGGATAACAAACAGTTGACGCAATTAATACTATTTATAAACTATTACATTTCCAATATTAACAATCGTGCAACCCATACCGCTATCCACGAATTTTTTTTTTAGACAACATCACAAACTTTGCTCCCAAATTAAGTAGCTAAAGCACTTGTGTTATGGAAATCAGAGACAATGGTGGTATCACACCCAGACCTGAGCCAATATAGAAAAGTTAGTTTTCTAAATGACCCAGCCGGGGATCGAACCCGGGACCTCAGAGATGGTGACACCTTAAAAACCGGCGTACAAACCACTCGACCACGGAGGTCGTCAATTAGAACACAAGGCATATGTTAATTTAAATACGATTGTGCATTATAAAATCACAAAGGTTCGGTAACGATTTGTTTTTCCTTCAAGATACTAATAACATGTTTATGTTTATGATACTCGTATCTTAGGTAGAGCTCAAACACACAGAATGCGTTCCGGTCATGCGATCCGATCCACAGATCGCTGCGATCTATGCCATGTATGAAGTTCTCTTATCCCTTCCACACTGGTTGCGTTCCGATACCATATATCACATACGGATCGCTTCCTGTGTGTTTGGGCTTTTAGAAGATGGCAGCGTGTACCCCGCGATGCATATCGCGTACCCCTAGGGGTACGCGTACCACAAATTGGGAAACAGTGCTATAACTCATAAGTACTACTTATTTTTAACATAATATCATGCTCCCATAAAATTAATATAGAAAAGTTTTTATGACATTATAACGAGCAGTTTTGATTTCTTCTAAGAAAAGATTAATTAACTGTTATGTTAAATTGATAAGGTATTACAAAACAGATTTATCCTGAATAACAACACTTGAATTAATAATACACGCGCTGTAATCCGTAAAAAGTGTTTTATTTTTATGAACTGTACGCGCGAAAGTCTTAGAAGTGTATATGTGAAAATAAACCTTATTATTCGTTACTTTGTCAGCAGTCATCAACAAGATAGACCAACGATCAAACAAAACATAACAGTTTAGTAGCTGGAGTCCTTTTTTAAGCCTGACAATGCCTGTACCAGAGGGCCCCGCTCCTCGATTCACCCGTCTCCTAAGGATCTTCATCATGAAGATCCTTAGGAGAGGCCTTATACACAGCATTGTGTGTCGTGTGGCTGATATGATGATTATGATGGTGAGTGTTCAAAACGAATTATAACAAATAGTCTTGGGTTTAATTCTTGACTGCGTCAAGTGCTAGGGCCGATTAACAGGACGGTGAGTCGGTGAACGGCCTGAATCGAGTTTGTGGAGCCGAGATGATCGCCTGATGCGCGCCTCTCAGTGCTTTAATGTTTAAACATAGGGAGGGGTGATGTGCGATATATCGATAGGTACTTATAATATTTTAGAATAGAATGGAATAAGTGTTTATTATTAACCTCTTAGCAAGAAAAAAATATTATAATTATAATTAAATACTTAGATATACAAAAAGGGAGAGATTAATAAAAAGCCTCTGTCTCAGCGTATAATTGACGTGGCGTTAGAATAGCGCCACAGCACGCTGATATTCCGACAGGGCCTGGGCTGTCAGAGAAAAGAAAGAAATAAAATAATAAACAAAACAAAAAAAAAGCGGAGAGCTCATAAAAAGAAATCAGGACTTTGCGGCTCACTAATAATTATTACACGGCCTATTCCCGTTGACCCAATGGGGGGCAAAAGTGGTGGACACGGTGGAAACGGGAATATGCTTTATTACACGGCGGTGGCAATATTGTTGTTAACAATATTTAAATAAGGTGTACTTCTTTTGAGATTATTACATTAATTTGCTTTTTAACCGACTTCAAAGAAAGGAGGAGGTTCTCAGTTCGTCGGGATCTTTTTTTTAAAATGTTATACGAGTATATCTCAAATTTTTTTTTCCTTTGGTGAAGTATGCATTTTCGTTACGATTGGTGTGCAAGTAATAGTGTGGCTGCTAAAAGCTAATCATTTCTTAAACGCTGAAACAAGACATCGATAAATTATAAAAAGTTGTATGTGTAATGTGTACAACACTACCGAGGCGGGGGCGAGAGCGCGAAATTGGAGGAAAACTTTCGTAAGGGGAAATGAAATGGGATTGATAAAAATTGGAACCAAGCCGCCTGGGCAGGGCCGCACTGAGGGAAGCTTACGGTGAGTGTCATTAGGTTACTATTATTTTTATGCGGTCTTTATTATAAATTTAGTTACCTACCATATTTAAAAAAATATATTGGTAAGAAGATCTCTAACGTACTACTTAGCAAACTAATCATATTTTTTAAATTATTTACTGTAAAATATATTTTATCTGAAACTGATGAAACGCAATTATAATAAAGGAATGTGATTTAGAAATAGTGGATGTTCTTCTCAAAATTTTATTGAAAAGAGATGGTGAAGTAGGTAAATAAATAATGACATCAACAAAACTGACAATGCATCTATGTAGGTTATACTTTTGCATTTCAACAGATGTCTTTGCAATTCTGCACTATCTTCGGCACTGCTAATAATAATTGCTTGGACAATTTCACACAGCGCCATCTAGCCCCAAACTAAGCAAAGCTTGTAATATGGGTGCTAGACAACTGGTATACTACTAATACACTTTTTTTAATTTATACTATCACAGAGACCCGTCATAGAAATTAAAATTCATAATTTCAATGAAATCATCAGGTCGTCAAACTTACTGCATTGAGCTATTAAATAAGAGTGAGAGTTTTTAATAAGAGGCTCCTCCATTCTAATTTCAAAGTCGTGAACCCTTTTTTTATTAGTTAAACTCGAAAATGAACCCCGCCGACCAAGTCCGTTTCTGCGTTCACTGAGGGCTCGAAATTCACTTAGCTTCGTTTGTCGAAGCTTTTCGCCTCTTGAAACTTTTCAATAGCCCGGAATCGAATTCAGGCACCACCCTCTGAACACCTGCCTCTGCCTCGGATAGAACGTGTGATGTTTCGACGTGTACAATGAAAATGTTTAATAGATTCTGTGCTTTCAGTGAAACGTGGTAGTCGATTGTTTTTTCTAGATTAGGTACATGAAGGTCGAAGTATCATAGGATAAGTGACCATAAAGTGTTCTCGAAGTCTTCCGTCCTCAATTCACAATTTCTTAAAAAGTGTTTGACTGATTAGCAATGATTAGGTTGACATTGTACATTAGAAAATAAGAGAATTAATGGAGAAAATATATAGCAGTATTTTTAATTATGTGACAAAAGTTAACAATCATGATAATTATATTAACCAAGACAAATGAATGGCAGAACTTTAACAATTGGTCAGTTCATATAATTTTTATCTAGGCTTTTAAATTAACCATAAATAACATGAAATAATAGATTTAATTATTTTTAAATCTCCTGTGCAGCTTTGTATGTTTTGAGTAGGTAGGACTCTACAAGAATCTTTCAACATTAAAAAAATAAAAAGATATCTCAGATTATTTTTTACAGTCAATGTGTTACTACAGACATAAAGGCGGGCTATGATCACAAATGTGTAAGCTGTTAAGAATGAAATAGTTTTAAATCCAATACACACTTGAAACTCGCATCTAACGCCTCCAAACAAACATTGAAATACTCAAGAACCAACCCAATAATGTAAACTAAATCCCTTTACTAAACCGACAAAAACCTAATACCACTAATAGAGCCGAAAAATTTCTTAGAATTTTTTGCCCAGAATTAATAAGTAGCTGACCACTGTGCGACTCACAATAGGCAAACAAAGTCGGTTTTGTAGCATCTCAAGAGTCTTAGGTTACTATATCGGAAAGTGTGATGCACTATGGTGCGTGCGCACAAAAGCTGATCATAAAATGACCATTAGGGATTATTCGATTCGCATTGTAGTTACAAAATGTTTGTTTAGGTAATAAATAGATTTTGATGATATTATTCGGTTTTCTGATATAATCCGCCCATGCCAGCATTCTTGGTATAGAGGCATTCTGCTTGACTAAACGTAAAGTAAATATCTACAAATAGAATTATGCTTTTGGTTCCCAATTAGAAAAGTTTTCTTAACAATATCGCGTTAATGTGAATTTTCTTTAATGTTTCAGAACCATAGACTTACATCATTACTGGAACGAAAACTTGTTGGGTCACATCAAAGTAAAAAAAACTTTTGATTTAAAAAACAAATACTGTGTCAATACAAATAACACAAATAATACTTGGTCTTGAACGTAATACCAAATTCCCTTAATTAAAAAATGTTCGATTACTTCAAAAACCATTTCTTGGAACTATTAGCTTTTTTAAGAGCAATTTAAGTTAAACTAAGTACAATTATTAGCTTTTTCTCAATGCAGCTGCGGTAAAACTCTGACACATAATTACTGCCTCTGATATTTCACAAAAACCGGCATCTAAATATCAAATCCTCGATCCCAAACATAGATAGCATTGCACAAAGATCGCCGAAATACTTTAAGAAGCTCCTTTGTGTTTGCCGAACTTTCAGTAATATTATACTTTTCCGATGAAAACATATTGAGCAGAAAACAAATTTGTGTTACTTTGTATTTAGCGAACAATGTCATTCAGTAAGAAGTACTGCCCATTGAAAGTTCGAGACCAAAATCTTGTTTTTTTATGATTGGGAAAAAATAGCTCAAGTGAATAAGTATGTAATTCAAAGGTTTAGGATAGTTTAGATGTTTTAAAAAAATAAAACATATTTGAGAACATTGAATTGATTTCAATAAATTAATTTTGCTGTTTATTGGTAATGTAATTAAAATAAACAACATTTTTGTAGTTTAGACAACTTGCGAGTTGCTAAATTAATACAGGCTGAGAAGAAACTATTGTTATTTATAAAACACTGATTATCTCTACATTTAGATAATATTTAAAAATAGCATTATTTAATTATTCACTAGGTACTCACAATAGTTTTTTTAACATGTAACCAAACACAAGCAATTATTTCCCCCCTACAGAAACGAAACATTTCGTTCAAGAATAATTTGTCACATTTGCCCTCGTAAAATGACAATTTGCAACAATTAAAAATAGAAAAATACAATTTCATTTGTCGCAAGCAACATATTGGGTGAACGCCTCACACAAATGTCACAGTTATCGAAAAATGCAAATTTATCCCACTGTGCAGCTAAACCAATTTAGGTTTTACTGCATTGAGATAAAGTAGAGGTGTGTGTAAAAATAAGGTTGTAAACGGCATGTGTAGTTTTTTATTCTATTTCCCGTGTTATTGTATTACAGAGTTTATTCAGCTAACGAGTCTGCGGGGAGTCTGCGCAAATGAGAGGGGTCTAGAGCGGGACGGGTGCATGTTTTTTTCTTTTGTTTCCTTGCGGTCCGGTGTGTAGTGCGGTTGTCATTTTTTATGTCCACATTTAACTGAATTCGACCACTGTGTTTGGGAAATATTACTCTAATAAAAGGGAAAATATATCGGATATTCATATATTGTTAGTTTTTTTCTAATTAGTTACGTTTTCTATCAAGAAGTATGATTTTAATGCAACTAGTAAAGTTACAATTATTTTATTTATGAAAACAAAACTGAAATATTTAATTAACAGTTTAGTTCAATTTAATAAAGCACAGTTAAGACAAGTTCTAAGTAGAGTTGCCTACTTTACATGTAAATATGCACCTAAAATAAGCCTGGGGCCTGTTTTATAAAAATTACAATTTGTAATTTACTACGGTAATTCGCATACATTGCGGTGTCTGTGAGTAGTTTATTTTCTAGTTTCAAATTGGCGACGCAATGAACACCAAACGATCGTTTTAATTTACTTCGGTAATGCTTATGGAACCGGGCCCTGTAACAGACTTTTCGTATCAGCAGTCGAATAATCAATGTCCAAATGAAATGAAAGTTTATAACAAAACAATAAAATATTAGCCGTCTAAAACCAATCTAGCTTTTTATACACACGAAAATGTTCACAAACAAAATAACACTAATTGCATAACAAAAGCTATTACCCCGAGTAATTCACGCATGCTCTATTAAATACTATCTTTGAAATCTTATTCGATTCCAGCTAATTCGATATAACCTCGTTCTTTGTGAGAAATCGACTTTAATCGTATGTCGAGATAATATCATACGCACCCTCAGTTACAATACAATGTGCCACACTGCCACAGCTTAGATGATTTCAGATGATTCACTACACAATAGAGACACAAAACAAAATAGAGACTATTTTTTTTAAATACCAGCTAGACGACCTCCTTGGTCGAGTGGCTTTGTACACCGGTTTTCAAGGTGTCGCCATCTCTGAGGTCCCGGGTTCGATCCCTGGTTGGGTCAATTTAGAAAACAAACTTTTCTATATTGGCTCAGGTCTGGGTGTTTGTGATACCACCGTTGTCTCTGATTTCCATAACACAAGTGCTTTAGCTACTTACTTTGGAATCGGAGCAATGTATGTGATGTTGTCAAAATTAAATATAAAAAAAAAAAAAACAAAAAGAATAAAATAGTACAAATACAGACTCTGTTTTTGTCTCCTGAAACGCTTCTGAACTCAGTGATTTGCTTTTGTAGCAAATAGATCGCTGAGCTGTACCTTTTTGCACTATTTCAGCACACATACTTAATATTAGTGTAGGTTATGCATGATAACTTTAAGTTAATATTTGTGAGTTTCACTGGCTTTATACACTGCCTTATCTATGTGTCTGTAGTGTCAATATAGAGATGTTATCTATACATATTTATATCTAACTATTTATTTTGTGATAGCTTTGTTAATAAGAACGATTTGTTTATCTTTAATGTGTTGCACATGGCTTAACTAATTTAATTATCTATTATAGAATTTGTACCTGCAGATTTTATTTAGACAGACAACCCTATCAGTCCTAAGTAAAGTTACTTAGGGCTGATTTTTCAATGCCCTGGGCCCTATTTAATAAACGTGACAATTTGTCACCTGTCCACGACAATTGACAAATTGTCACGTTATTAAATAGGGCCCAGACAAAGCTTTATTCGTTTGATAATGTATTTAACTGCCAAATTGATTTTTTTTGTCATATTATTATGTTTGTTTTGTGGTAATAATAATTTAAATGACTGATATCTTATCTGAAGATTGAAAAATCAGCTCTTATTGAATAAACCACTTTTAACACAAGAAAAAATATTGTAATCAAATTATTATTTTATTCGAAAGCTTCAATACTTATAGCTCTCTTCAAAAAAAAACATAACAAAAATTGCTGAGTTTAGGGGTGTTTGCATTAAAGTTTGTAATGCAAATTAAGTAAATAGTCTGTGACATATTTTTTTAGAATAAGCGCTTGAACGTATTCAATTTGCTCTACAAAATGGATCATGGTCGTTGTATACACATTGTAGAAAAACGATTTTTCGTCGGAGCTTTCATATACTACTAAATAATATACTAGAAAAAATAGGACTCGCACCAGATCATGTTTAAAGCTTTCTTTTATTAGGTGTTTTAAATAATATTAATTAATATTATTTAAAACATGTAATATTAAGTACCTGCAGATTTTATTTAGACAGTCAACCCTGTCAGCCCTAAGTAAAGTTACTAAGGGCTGATTTTTACATTACAATTTGTAATGTAAAAATTTTTACATTCCAAATATATTTTTTTCTTGTAAGTACAAGAAAAATTTAATATATTACAAAACTTAAGTATTCTTTGATTGAATGATATCGAAAACCGAAAAAAAATGAAGTAGGTACTAACTATTGAAGACTTTGCCAGACTGCGACTGTTAAAGATTTGTCGTATTTTTGGCGTTTTTACTTAAAAATACAAAAAAAAACTAGTTTGTTGTTAATTATCTTTAATTTTTGGGTATATATTTTTTCTACAAAGAGTATTTGTTATCTTTTTTAGATATCATAGGTAGGATCTATCTGATATTGCCACTGGTACACTGCACAAGCGTCTGACTGACACTTCCAGTTATTTAAGCTTCTTATTTAAACTTCCACTTATTTAAGAATCTTCAAAAAATTCCAAAATTAAACTGATATCTGGAATCTAATCACAGCCTAACAGAATTGTAAATTTCGATCAGCACCCCAGCGCCGGAGGTGAATATCACAATAAGTGAGTCAACAGTCGGGAAGCGAACCGTGCACCACCACCCGCCGGCGACATCCCGTCTGCTATTGTCGCGGACTTATGGTTAAGTGTGAGCTGTAAGTATGGGTAGGGCTCTTCTTCTATTTTACTCTATGACAGTAAATTGAATTTGTGTATAAAATTATTTGAGGTGTTTGGTGGAACAGTGGTTTAACGCCTGGCCCTGCGACTTTTCTTAAGGGTCGTTCATGGGATAGAGTTCCTCTGTGATTCGTAATTCACGCCTTTGGTTCTGGCTGCATTTGCAGTCGTTAATATCCACCAACCCGCATTGGGCCTGCGTGGCGGGTCCTTTACCCTTTATTTCACTTTACGAAAAAAGCTTAAGGCCGACTTTATTCGTCTCTTGATCTCAGTCATTAGGCACAGCACTTATTTTAAAGATTCCATCCAGGTGTGTACAAAATATTTGGAGTACTGACTCGATATTTTTTCATGCTAACTGTAGATAGACTTACAAATTGTCAATAATTAATAGTTTACTGAAGACTAAAGCATATATAGTTATACATATACAAGGTGTTACAAAATACCCCTAATGCCGAATATGGTATATAGGGACCATCAAACTGAACAACTTCCCATAGTATGGGACACATAGTAAAAGTTGTTCAGTTTTAATGGACCCTATATACCATATTCGGCATTAGGGGTACTTTTGTAACACCTTGTATAAATAGTCAAAAAGTTTCCGTCTGTCTCTGAGATCCAAAATAATGTAGTTTCAATAACATTACAGTTTTAATACAATTGTAAGTGCTTGGTAGCGCCATTCAAATTAAATCCGTAGATTTTATGTAATAAATAATTTTTGAACCTATGTTTTCAGTTTTTAGACTTTTTTACTAAATCCCCTATAAGTCTCAGTTTGATTCGCTATGATTTAAAAAATGGGCTCTCAGTTCAGATGCACATCAATGTTATGTGACTACCTATACAAAGGGAATCGTGATGACAACTGGTAGCTGTTCTGTTTTTTGTTTCTACTTCTATTTCTTTCACACTGAACCCTAAAAACATTATCAGAACACAAAGGAAAACATCGAAATTGCGACAGTGGCGCCCCGCAGCGCTAACTACGGTGTACGGAACCTAATGACACGTTTAGTCACCGGTGCAATCGAGCGGTGCCATCTGATGCTACGGACCCCTAAATTAAAGTTGGGAAAATATTATTAAAGCATTTTTGTAGCTAATTATTATATATTTTTAAGCGGTGAGAACTTACCGCTTAAAAATATATACCGATGTACTTAACAAGTACATGATGTACTCACCGATGTACTCACCGATGAATGAATACATAACATCATCAATGAATACATGATGTTATGTATTCATTCATTCTCATGATGAATACATAATAACATCATGTATTCTCATCGCTTAAAAATATATAATATTATGTTTCTTTTCAAAATATAAAGAGAAGTGACTTCATTGCTACCTACTACAAAATTCAGTAACATTATTCTAAGTCGCGGACTAAAATTCCACGAACACGACCACGTTCTGCAGTACTTTAGTGGTGTAATGATGAAACTCCTGGGGTTCTAGCCAAAGTAACATTTACTAATTTTCGCTATCGAAAAACGTATGGATTTGATGTTTTAAATTTCGATTGATAACGAAACCTTATGTCAATCCCATACACGATTCAAAAGCGAAGCGATAACGAAGATTTGCAAATGTTACTTTGGCTAGACCCCCTGGATAAATCCACGTATTAAAAGAGTGAGTACTTATAACTTCAAGTTATATTTACGTAAACTGGCCATATTTATGGTGTGTCATCCCTCTTTTATCCGAGGCTAAGTGATGTAAAATGGCAAAAATTGCCAGCCAAATCACTGGCGTTTTTTAATAATTGTTTTATGCCCTAACAAATGAGTTTGAAATTGGATCGGGCTCGGAGCGCTTACAAAAATGGATGCTTAATACGATTAGAGTGAGGGAGACGGCGATATTGCGTGGAAAGGGACGGCGGTTCGTTATTGTCTCGCATTTTTGATATTGTCGTATTTTATTGACAATTTAGTTTTGTCGCTTTAGGGTTGATAGTTGGTATTTTTTCTTGTAAATAATTCAGTGAAAAATAACTTTACTAAGGGCTGATTTTTCAATGCTTAGATAAAGCTTTATTCGTTTGAAAACGTATTATACTGCCAAATTGAAAATGTTTGTCGTATGCTTGTTTGTCAACTTTTTTGAATGACTTTTATTTTATTCGGATAATCTGAGGATTGAAAAATTAGCCCTAAAAAGGATTCAAGTTTACTTTACAGTTACAGTTTACTTTTAAAATTTTACAATCAAATCTAAAGATTAAATTTGAAAATTGTATGTCATTTAAATTAATTCGAAATCTCAGAGACTGTCTGTTTGGAAACTACTTACAAAAACAAACATGCTTTAGTCGGTAAACTATTATTCATATTCATATTATTTATTCATTCATAAACATGGGTATTACAAAGATGTCAGTTAAATAAAGAAGAAATACGTACAGCAAACTGCAAATTATCAAATTCTATGAAGACTACAATTACTTTATACAACGTGAATATCAAAATGAATGAAACGTCTGTTTTTTTTCGCGGTTTCAGAGTTGGTCCTACAGTAAAAGTTGTTCAGTTTGGTGGTTTTCTCATTTTTGGCTCATTCATTAACACCATATATAAAAAAACTTATCAAATCGTAAGAGTTAAGAAATCCAGCTCCTGGTAAATGTATGTGACAATTATTATTTTAAGACCAAATGTATCCCATTCAAGCAAAAATATCTTGATTCTTGAAAATAACTCATTAACAAGTATAGGAAAAATCTATTTGAAAACCAAATTACCTACCTTTAATATTTCTTTCAAAACTTCAGTGCCCTTTCTAATTCTGTTATAACTCTATCAATATTAGATTCGTGAGATGAAGTTTTGCTTTAAAAATTTCGTAATGAAATAAAAACCCCCATTAAAAAGATAAATACTTCGCTAAGAAAATTTTGTCAAGGTACCGTTTAATAAGATTGCCGCCTTATCAGAGGGTGTTAATAACCCCCCATTCCCCCCCTTTTATCTGGTCATCAGGGAGATTATATTGTTCCAACTTAATAGACTTTTTTATTGTTTTATACTGCCTAAACACTAAGTTGGGGCGATTCTAACGCGATAGACAAAATGCCGAAATAGAGATATTTCGAAATAAAATGGTGGATCCGCCATTTCGTATATTAACCCTGTTTTAACCGACTTCAAAAAAGGAGAAGGTTATCAAGTTGAAGGTAATTTTATTTTTACTATTTTTTATTAATGTTTTACCATAAATTCACCAGTTGTTAACCGATTTCAATATTTTAATTTCATTTTTATTGGTCCATGGACTTACGGACTTATTGGACCCATGACTTATTGGACTAAGATACACAAGGGAACTCCGCAAATAGGGGTTTATGACAATCCAGAACAAACCGAGCTATGGTCTGCAACGTTTTTGGACTAGACTTGGACTACGAAGGACAAACGAAACTCCTTAAAAACAAACAGCGTGAATTTGAAAATTGAGTTATTGACGTTGTACCATAGGAAATATTATATAAACCGTGTGGCCGACGATGCTAGAAGCAATCAATGTTTGCAAAGGCTGGGTATGTGATGGGTGACCGTTTGAAACTGTGATTACAAATATTAAACAACTTTGCAAAAAGGTCTGGCTTGGGATGGTGTGACCGATTAAGCCACACATAAGGTACAAACTCGGCTTAATCCTAATGGTTCATTTAAAAATAACAAAGGCAAATGTAAGTACGTTATGCGATAAATAAAGTTTATGGCTGCTTTGAAGAATAGTGTCAGCTTCTGTATAGAACGATGTTATTGAAAAAAATAACGCGCGTAAAAATATGCGATAGTGTAATTTTATATGGGAAATTTGTACAGCGCCATCTAAACTATATTTACCTAAAATAAAATATGACCTAAAAATAAGGCTAATGGGAGGCTAAAATTATAGTCACTTTTGATAAATGTAGTTTTAAAATCTATATGCCATTCAGTTCGATCAATGAGTGGCTGAATTTGAATAACTGGCAAGAAATCGTGGCCTACCACTTTTGTTCATACATAATTTATTTATTTATTTGTTTACTTACATAATTATGGTATCATAATATTTAAGAGCGCTTTTTGCAAATTCACAAAAAACAAAATTTTTGAGGTCGCATAGTTTTCGACTTGATGAAAAATGTAAAAAAATCCATTAAAACCCACGACAAAAAAACAAGAAATTAAAAAAAAAACAGTCAAGGGATAGCTTTTTTATTGTTTGTTTTTATTTTTTTTAATTTACAGCTAAATCGATTAGTATTGTGTAAACATGAGTGGAGTGGACACCGCGTATATTATCGAATTAACTCTAATGTCGAGATTATGGCATGACGAGGCATTGGAACCATTAGCCACCTCTTATACAGAGTGTTCTTTTTTAAAGTCAAAGTCAAGTATTTTTACTTAATGTCAACTTTTACATGCGCTTATTGACGTCAAACGGCAGTTCAGTTGTGAGTTATCAAACCAACATTCTATTATGTTGGTTTGATAACATTGAAAACAATTACGTCACCGTCAATATTGCTCGCGCTCATGGCGGAGCTTGACAGACTGATCGTACTCGATCACGTTTGTTAAGCAACGCTCAGTCCGGCCAGGTGTCGGATGGGTGACCGTTAAGTGGCATTACAACTGAGCGCTTCCATGCTTCGGAGGGCATGTTAAACCGTCGGTCCCGGCTGTTGTCATCTGATAACAGTTAAGCCAAGTCAGAGGCCTTACAGGCGGCTTGATAAACTCTAACACCAGAGGTGGCCACTAATCCTCATACGATAGGAAAGAAGATCTCAATATTTTAAAACATTCCCTTCGTAGTAACATCTCAAACATCGTCTTTTTGTTTCCAATAAAATAAAACCGGCTGTATAATAAGACATTACAGCTCAATATGTACCAATCTAGCACTCCAAACAATTTGCTACCACTCAAAGCATGGAGATTTAATTCAATTTCGTTATTATTGTTTAAGTGGCCACATATTTGTTTCTGCTGGCTGGAAATGTTTATTTTTTTTACTTTTTTCTCTTTTTGTGTGTTCGTGATTCAAATTCAATTTGTTGAAATCACAGAGAAAAAGAGGTATAATCCGCGGGCGATGAGAATGGGATACTACCTTTTGGAACTGAGACGCGCACGGTGCGTCGGCCAGCCGTAGCGTCTCGTGAACTGTGCGCGTGGGATTTCGAGCAGAAAGCTCGAGTTTTATTTTAAATGCAAGATTTATATTATTATTGGGTCATTTATTTTAGTGATTAATTAATAATGAGTGGAAAAAGGGGAAAACTCTTTACTTTTTTTAAAATCATTTTTATTTAAATAGATTCAGATTTTTTGCTAATGCTACTTAACGGCTTAACTGTCATTTTTTATTTACTTTGACAAGGTCCCATCCCATTCTTTATGTGCGTGAATTATATTAATATACTTAAGATAGTATTTTTTTTATCAAAATGTTGATTTTATTAATTATCGAGTATAGAGACGTAATAATTATCTACGGTCATAGCAATTATTCAAATATTATTTTATTATCATTATACATGAACTTTTAAAAAAAGCTATTTGACAGGTCAACGCTTGTGTGGGAAGTGGTCATTGTTCTTTTACTTAAAAATATTTTTCTTTTTCCCGTATATTGAAAAAAAATTATGCTTTCAAATAAAATTATAGACAACCTCCGACATTTAATTTTCACATTAACATTCGAACTTACTAAAATACGGAAAAGTAATAATTATTTACGTAAAAAGTTTACATATAAATATATCGATGGCTGTTCTAAAAGCACTCTAAATGCCATTCTGGTCCTTAACAACGAAAATAACCCAAAAATTAACATTGGTAATAAGGTAGTATTATTTTACAACCAGGTCACTAAGACCCCTTATAAAAAATGCCGTGGGAATTCTTCATACTGAAAATAAAAGTGGTAAAGTTTGAGAGGTCATATTATATTGGTCTGCCAATCTATCAAATACATTTTGGAATAGGCAGGTATTAATTTGAGCTTGGGTTATAATGATCTAAGTGATGGATTGGATGAATCAGCGAATATTTGTGTTTTTCTTCGGCCAGTTATTGGATCAAATGTTGGCTGAGAGTGGCTGACATTACTTTTTTAATTTAGTGGCATTGTAAAACTACTGTTGTTGGTTTGGAAATTTTTATTTGATGTTCTTGTGTTGTTCAATCGTAACTTAAACATATTGTGCAATAAACATGTTTAAGTTGATTTGATAAAAACTAATTTAACATTTAAATTAAGTAATAGAATGAATTTAAATGGTTTGGTGTTTTTTTTAATAAATTTTCAATAATAGCACGACGGGTAGGGATCATTTTAGCAGAATCAGATGCATATGCCATCAGTCAAACATAACCCGATTAATTATTCTTGTTTTTTTCAATTATATTGGACCTTCGTCAAAGCTAGGACCTTATCTTTGACTAGCTTCCGCCTGCGACTTCGTACGCGTGGACATTTGGAATATCTCTAGAGAACCTTTTACCGGGATAAAAAGTATCCTATATTTTAATCCTGCCCCCCTAGCATGACCGACGAAACACGATATATATCGTGTGATATAGCGTATTATCGACACCTAACTGTCAAAATCAGTCTTTTGACAGTTAAAAATGATAAATCGTTATATCATATCGTGTTTCGGTGGTCATGCTAGTGGGACAGGATATAATGTGTGCCAAATTTGATAGATTAACAAACATCCAAACTCACAAACTTTCACATGTAATTATTATTAGTAGGATGAATTATCTTAGATTTTGACAGATATAATTGGATAATGATGCGCATGTTTTTAATCCCACTTAACCTTCATAACGTTATAATTGAGACAATATCATAAAACCGACTCCGCTAAAGAGCCCCTTTTTTGCACAATTTGGGCACGAACCTAATAGCTTATACTTTTGTTGGAGACAGAAGTAATGACTTCGCAAAATTTCGCTTTGTTTGTTGACAGTTATGTAGGTACCCAATTATAGGTAACATAAGAATTCACTTATGACCAAATTGTGCAAACATCCCCTTTTATAAGGATGCTATCGATTAATTAATAAATAATTTAACCATTTTTTCTACCAAAGCAGTTTGACTTAGTCTACAATATTTTACACAGGGGAGGGCAATAACTTCTGCTACGTAAAAGTTTGACAGCGTACGATTTTGGCATAACAAACTTTGTTCAAAACAAAATTAGTGGGGTCAAATTGACCCTACTACATTCTCAACGGGTTAATAATCTCCAGTATGTAATATTGTGTTTATTAACTTCAAAATAATCATTTCCACAACCGTAGTAGGTGCCCATAATAATCCCATTGGTAAACCATGGCAGTTTATGGAGCACAAACGCCCAATTAAGCGTCGAGTCTGCACAGAACGAGGTTTCAGCACTATGGCTCATCTCGGCTGCAATCTAGTTACACGCCGTCCACTCTTGGGCACTATGCATAGAGCACTTCAAGCAGTCAGAGACAAAGATGTAGAAGAAATAAACGTTACTCATTATCGATAATTCATATTGGACCCAACTACTCATGTTTTATCTCTCTCCACAGCTCAAAACCAAAAAGCATCATGTGCTTTTGGCATACCTACCTGTCCGCCATTTTGATAAAAGTCGGTTTTGGAGGCCAAACATGAGGAACAAACAGCTGTTTCTTTTGTCGACAAGTTAAAATGTAATCTAAATAACTTAAACAAAAACCAAAGTGATAAGGGCTGTGCGCAGGTTCCGGAAGGGAATAATGGATGGCAGACTGTGCAGTCTAAAGCCGCCAAGAAATACAAACTCATTGGACAAAAAGGTCGTGCGTCCACAGCACCCGATGTGAAGTTTAAAGCGGCTGACGTCAAAGTTCCGTTATTTATTTCTAACGTGAGTAAAGATACAAGTGATCTTGATATTATTATACCAAATAATATACTAGAAAAAATAGGACTCGCACCAGATCATGTTCTCGGACGGGAATCGAACCCGCGACCTTTGGATATCCGGTCCAATGCTCTGACCGCTGAGCTACCGAGTCACTAGTGGGAACGTCGAATTTCTTCTAGTATATCAACTCTTACGCTGCAAGCCAGCGCCATCTCACCAATGTAGAAGGAATTAACCTCTACATTCAACTGAACATCTTTCCAGATATTTTTAAACAGTTGATTAAGATGAGAAAGCTATATAACTTTTTAAATTTTGAGATTTAAGCATTCACAATGCTATTTTATATAATACCAAATAATATACTAGAAAAAATAGGACTCGCACCAGATCATGTTCTCGGACGGGAATCGAACCCGCGACCTTTGGATATCCGGTCCAATGCTCTGACCGCTGAGCTACCGAGTCACTAGTGGGAACGTCGAATTTCTTCTAGTATATCAACTCTTACGCTGCAAGCCAGCGCCATCTCACCAATGTAGAAGGAATTAACCTCTACATTCAACTGAACATCTTTCCAGATATTTTTAAACAGTTGATTAAGATGAGAAAGCTATATAACTTTTTAAATTTTGAGATTTAAGCATTCACAATGCTATTTTATATAATACCAAATAATATACTAGAAAAAATAGGACTCGCACCAGATCATGTTCTCGGACGGGAATCGAACCCGCGACCTTTGGATATCCGGTCCAATGCTCTGACCGCTGAGCTACCGAGTCACTAGTGGGAACGTCGAATTTCTTCTAGTATATCAACTCTTACGCTGCAAGCCAGCGCCATCTCACCAATGTAGAAGGAATTAACCTCTACATTCAACTGAACATCTTTCCAGATATTTTTAAACAGTTGATTAAGATGAGAAAGCTATATAACTTTTTAAATTTTGAGATTTAAGCATTCACAATGCTATTTTATATAATACCAAATAATATACTAGAAAAAATAGGACTCGCACCAGATCATGTTCTCGGACGGGAATCGAACCCGCGACCTTTGGATATCCGGTCCAATGCTCTGACCGCTGAGCTACCGAGTCACTAGTGGGAACGTCGAATTTCTTCTAGTATATCAACTCTTACGCTGCAAGCCAGCGCCATCTCACCAATGTAGAAGGAATTAACCTCTACATTCAACTGAACATCTTTCCAGATATTTTTAAACAGTTGATTAAGATGAGAAAGCTATATAACTTTTTAAATTTTGAGATTTAGGCGCTGGCTTGCAGCGTAAGAGTTGATATACTAGAAGAAATTCGACGTTCCCACTAGTGACTCGGTAGCTCAGCGGTCAGAGCATTGGACCGGATATCCAAAGGTCGCGGGTTCGATTCCCGTCCGAGAACATGATCTGGTGCGAGTCCTATTTTTTCTAGTATATTATTTGGTATTATATAAAATAGCATTGTGAATGCTTAAATCTCAAAATTTAAAAAGTTATATAGCTTTCTCATCTTAATCAACTGTTTAAAAATATCTGGAAAGATGTTCAGTTGAATGTAGAGGTTAATTCCTTCTACATTGGTGAGATGGCGCTGGCTTGCAGCGTAAGAGTTGATATACTAGAAGAAATTCGACGTTCCCACTAGTGACTCGGTAGCTCAGCGGTCAGAGCATTGGACCGGATATCCAAAGGTCGCGGGTTCGATTCCCGTCCGAGAACATGATCTGGTGCGAGTCCTATTTTTTCTAGTATATTATTTGGTATTATATAAAATAGCATTGTGAATGCTTAAATCTCAAAATTTAAAAAGTTATATAGCTTTCTCATCTTAATCAACTGTTTAAAAATATCTGGAAAGATGTTCAGTTGAATGTAGAGGTTAATTCCTTCTACATTGGTGAGATGGCGCTGGCTTGCAGCGTAAGAGTTGATATACTAGAAGAAATTCGACGTTCCCACTAGTGACTCGGTAGCTCAGCGGTCAGAGCATTGGACCGGATATCCAAAGGTCGCGGGTTCGATTCCCGTCCGAGAACATGATCTGGTGCGAGTCCTATTTTTTCTAGTATATTATTTGGTATTATATAAAATAGCATTGTGAATGCTTAAATCTCAAAATTTAAAAAGTTATATAGCTTTCTCATCTTAATCAACTGTTTAAAAATATCTGGAAAGATGTTCAGTTGAATGTAGAGGTTAATTCCTTCTACATTGGTGAGATGGCGCTGGCTTGCAGCGTAAGAGTTGATATACTAGAAGAAATTCGACGTTCCCACTAGTGACTCGGTAGCTCAGCGGTCAGAGCATTGGACCGGATATCCAAAGGTCGCGGGTTCGATTCCCGTCCGAGAACATGATCTGGTGCGAGTCCTATTTTTTCTAGTATATTATTTGGTATTATATAAAATAGCATTGTGAATGCTTAAATCTCAAAATTTAAAAAGTTGATATTATTAGTTATATTAAAGATAGAACAAGTGAAACAGTGTCTCTTAAAATGATAAAAATGAAATCTACCAAAAAAATATAACGCGTACAAAGTGTTTGTATCGAAAAGTAAGCTCGAATTATTTTTAAAGGATGATTTTTGGCCGGATGGCATTACATTTAGGCGTTTTGTGCATTTTACGTATGGGACTAAACATGATGATGTAAGTAATAGCTAGTTAGTATTTTTATTATAATGGATAGTGATAAAATCATAACCAAATATTGTAAAATAAGTAGTTATAATTGCAAAAACTTTAAAACATCAATTGATGAAGTTCGGAATTTATGTAAATTGAGCAATGTAGTGTGTCTACAGGAGACCTGGCTTCTCGATCACGACATTCCATTATTGGGAACAGTTTCATGTGAGTTTGAATACACAGGTAAGTCTGCTGTGGACACATCTGCTGGCATTTTAAGGGGGAGGCCATACGGTGGAGTTGCCATTCTTTGGAGAAAGGGAATTTTCGATACTGTGTCGGTCATTGAGTGTAGTAGTAAACGATTAGCTGCTATTAAAGGCACTATGGGCGGCCGTACTATTTTAGTTTTTTCAGTTTACATGCCAACAAAGTCATATAATAACTTACCCATTTTCACTGAAGTATTGAGCGAAATTAGTGCAATTGAAGCGAGCAACGACGTTGAAACTGTATTTTTATTAGGTGATTTTAATGCCCATCCCTATGAAATTTTCTATGATGAATTAAGTAATTTTTGTACGGATCGATCTTGGGTCTGTGCTGATGTGGAAACATTGCCAGCCGATTCGTATACATATATTGACCAGTATCATGGAAGCAAGAGCTGGCTGGACCACTGTGTGGTCTCCCAGTCAGCTTGGCAAACTGTCGTGAATGTAGGTATAATGGAGGATGTGTTTGTATCGGATCATCTGCCTATTTATGTTGATTGTAACTTAAGTACAGTTAGGCCTAAGCTGATGACGCATGGCGTGCCGCGTAATGCAGTGATTTGGGGAGAAAGAGACGAATCTCAGAAAAACTACTACCATGATCTCTGTCACAAGCGCTTAAGGGATATTGATTTTCCTCCTGAGTTTATCGAGTGCAGCCATGGGTTATGCAGCGTAAAAGATCATAAGATTGTGTTGGACAGGTATTATGAACGTGTCATTTCTGTATTGCGGGACGCGGCTGTTCAAACCAAACACCAAGTTAGAGAAAAACCTCGGAAAAATAGAGTGGTGTGTGGTTGGAACAGCCACGTGAGGGATGCTCATCTGGAGGCCAGGCTTGGTTTCCAATTATGGGTTTTGCACAATCGACCATCATCGGGCCCCATATACGAGCGGATGTTTGAATCGCGTAAGATTTTCAAAGGCAGACTGAGATGGTGCTTGAATAATCAGGAGCAAATTAAAATGGACAGAATAGCAAAAATGAGAGCCGATAATAATTTTAGTCGTTTTTGGAAATCTACTGGTAAACTGGATACTAGGCCTGGCCTACCGGCGAGTGTCGGGGACAAGAGTGATCCTAAAGAGATTGCAAATTTGTTTATGGAGCATTTTATGGTTCGATCTCCCCTTGGACCGTCTACAGTAATGCCCGGGGCTGAGCCCGGCGTGCGTGAGGATGAGCCGCTGCTGAGATTTACAACTGCACAGGTTAAGACTGTAATAAATGGGATGAGCAGAGGCAAATCTCCTGGGCACGACGGGCTTAGTATCGAGCACCTGAAGTACGCAGGTGTCCACTTACCGAGGGTCCTCTCTTTGTTCTTTAATATGTGTATTAGTCACTCATATTTACCAGCTGAACTAATGAAAACCACTGTGGTGCCCATTGTGAAGAACAGGACAGGAGATATCTCGGATAAGACTAACTATCGCCCCATATCCCTTGCTACCACGATAGCTAAAGTGTTGGACAGTTTGCTTGATTCTTGTTTGCAAAAATATTTAAATCTCCATGACGCGCAGTTTGGGTTTCGACCTGGATTATCAACTGAAAGCGCAATACTGTGCCTCAAGCATACTGTCCAATACTACAAAGATAGGAAAACACCGGTTTACGCATGTTTTCTAGACCTCTCCAAGGCATTCGATCTCGTTTCGTATGATGTGCTTTGGAAGGTTGTGGAGAACAGGGGTGTCCCGGTGTCCATGTTAAATATATTTCGATATTGGTATGCGAACCAGGTGAATCATGTCAAATGGTCGGACAGTCTCTCTGAGCCATACAGGTTGGAGTGTGGAGTGAGACAGGGTGGGTTATCGTCTCCTAAGCTCTTCAACCTGTATGTAAACGACCTCATAGTGGAGCTCAGCAGCATGCGTGTTGGATGCCGTGTCGGTGGTGTTAATATAAATAACATCAGCTACGCGGACGATATGGTGCTTCTGGGCCCGACTGTGAGGGCTATCAGGGAGATGCTACAAGTTTGTGAGACCTACGCTGCGTCACATGGTCTTGCATACAATGTGAAAAAAAGCGAGTATATGGTCTTTAAGGCCGCAGGTAAGCGTCCCGAAACTTTCCCTCCAATCACCCTAAACGGACGAGACTTAAAACGGGTTAATCAATTTAAATACCTAGGGCATTTCCTTACCGACGACCTTAAAGACGATCTAGATATAGAGAGGGAGCGTAGGGCATTGGCGATACGTGGCAACATGTTGGCCCGCAGATTTGCTCGCTGCTCTGAGCAGGTAAAAATAACTTTGTTCAAGGCGTACTGCCAGGGTCTGTACACGGGCGGTCTTTGGACCAATTACAACAAAAAATCGCTGAACACCCTGCGCGTACAATATAATAACATTTTCAGGATGATGTTGGGACTCCCTCGCTTCTGCAGTGCATCAAGCATGTTCGCACAATGCCAAACAGACGGGTTTCATGCCGTCATTCGAAAGAAAGTGGCGTCACTGCTGGGAAGGGTGCGAGGGAGTGGCAACAGCATCCTGAAAACCATAGCCGATGATCCATACGCGCCCATCTTGAGACACTTCGCGCGGACGATGACCGCAGTGGAGGATAACTCCTCTGGGTGTTGTCCGCGCAGGTGGCCTCTGAGGTATTCATAATTTATAATTTATTCATTTCATAATTAATTTGTACCTAAATTTACTAACCCTTAGTTTTTAAGTATTTCTTGTTTACTAACCCATGGATCTTTGTTGTCTGCAATAAATGAATTTGAAAATTGAATTGAATAAATGACGGCTTTTACTGGAGAAAAAATAACGCTCAGTGAAGATCGGCTCACCGACGTTGAAAGCTGCGATCAAGCGCCATGGTTTTCTCGCTCTATTAAACAATATTTCGGAGTGACGCAAAGAGACAGGGATTTGGAAAAATGTGGTCGTAGGTCCAGCGCCTTCCCAAGACCTTCATCAGATCGTCGGTCCACGCTGAGTAGTCCTTCAAGCAATATTTTATTATGTTCCTCTTTACATATTTCCTCATTTCAGATTTGATCAGACACGGAAACATTAACTCCTCTCACCATTTATTTTAGTTTTTTATTTTCCACCAGTTGAAAGAGAAAAGTTTGAAGGACTATTACTGCAACCTACTTCAAAAGCAGATTTTCAAAAACTCTTATCAAGTGTCAATGAATGAATCCAAAATGGGAAAACTGTTTCTTTGGACTAAACCACTTTTACTATAGGACCTAACTCAATCACGAAAATTTCATTTATAATTTATTTTTGTGTGAAACAGCTGATGTTTTTTTCGCGATTTCAGATTTGAACCCATAGTAATTGTTCAGTTTGATGGTCTAAAGTTTTTCCCATTTTAGGTTCATTCATTATCACGTTGTGTAATTATCTGCCGTACTCAGAGACGTCAATTAAGTTAAATGCTTCATTAAAATTGGTGCTATCTCTTTCTTTTCCATAGTGATAGTAAAGACGACACGATACTTAATGAAGCATTATACTTAATTGACGTCTCTGAGTACGGCAGTCAGTGTAAGTCTCTGTGCTCACCTACTCTGCGCCCCGGACACACGTTATCACAAGACGTGGGACAAGTAACTAACTAACTGACCGCTGCATCTCAACTGCTGTGGCTTCTACCTAGAGCTACACAACTCAATTTAATGACCCAATCGGTGCATACACTCACTATGACATTAAATTGAAAACGTATTTGGGACACGAAAACGAAACTTGTAAAGTTTTGCATGTCAATCAGTAATTGAAAAATCAGTAAATATTTTTTTGCATAACAAGATAATATTAAAGAGTAAAGATTTTGGGATAATAACTTAAATTTTAATATTTTCTTGTATGATTCTACCACTGCATAAACTTTGTGATTACATCAAAATCACTTCACACATAATCGAAAGATAGATTTGATGTTATGTACTTATAAGTTTATGAATAAAGATTTATGACTATTTATTTATTACTATTATGTAAGAGTAGGATTTACTAGAAGAAATTCAACGATACCACTAATGTCTCCGTAGCTCAGCAGTAAGAGCATTGGATCGGACATCCAAAAGTCGCGGGCTCGATTCCCGTCCGAGAATATGATCTGGTGCAGGTCGTATTTTTTCTAGTATATTATTTAGTATTATGTATTTAATTTATGTTCAAGTTTCTTAAATCCGTTAAATAAAAAATATGGTATTTCACCGGGCAGGTCTGCCCCCGTATTACCAGCTCAGCGCTTAAAACTTGTCGCCTTTGATATAAGAAAATCTTTAACTCAATAAAAACCCCATAACCCCGTTTCTCATAGCATTGTATTTCAGTTCTGCCCGAAACACTTGTCAGTTAAAACTTGTCAGTTTTTTGAATGGCTATCAATGAGTCTCTTTTATTGGCTTTACAGCGAGAAAGAGATGTAACTATAGCAATAATTGTAAGAGCTTGTACCAAGTTAACTGGCACAGCCCAGCTGAAATGGCAGGAGGCGGCCTTTGATTTCAGAAAAACTTTACCTCAATAAAAACCCTATTAAGTTTCAGTAGATAAATCCATTATGTGTCTGCTAAAAGTCTTTACTTTAATTTAGCTCACAAATTGAACTCTTTGAACAGCAAACTGCTAATTACTAAGTTAATGACGATCAACAATCAGGTATAAACGGGCCGTACCAATTTGTTAGCTAGATAAAGGATAATTCGCGAAGATCAAAGTGAGACACAGGCAGGTGGGGTAGGGTGACAACGATGGTAGGCCAATAGGCGGACAAATTTATTATTCTTTTATCTCACTTTTTCTTTTCTTACCAAAAACGTCAAACCTCTTAATATCATCAGCAGTAGGGAATGCAATATAGGAAATGGAAACGAGAGATAGGAAATATCAATCTCGTGATATCGCCATTTACGAGGTCTCGCGAGATTGGTTATTTTGATACATTTTTTTTTTACAATTTCACAATAATAGGATTTTTCATAATAAATAAAGATATATTTGTATGATGTTTGGCGTTTTGTTGCATTGCATTTGCATTTTATTGCATTTGCGAATTGCATTTTATTTATTTATACATTTTACAAACACTCAATTTATTTACAAAAAAAATTAGACAGAAGAGGGCAAGAAGATGACAAGGGCACCACTAAAGTTTATTTATAATTTTTTTGGATGATCAGACTATTGACATTCGAAAAAATATATTTTTACCACCAGTCGCTCCTTTAAGTGATCAAAACTCTTCTCATGTTGTCTTTCTTAGTGTATAAAAATGTCCTACAAAGTCCACATTGATGGTCACCGCCACCACCCGTAGCGCTCATCGTTTAATAGCTCACCGGCAATCTATGTTATTAATTAACTCAAAGGTTTGTTGCGCCGTGTGGTCAACTGAAGGGGGACTAAAGGGGGGGGTTGGGAAGAAGTAACCCCTACCATAGTGTAATAAGGTGAACATAGTTGTAATTGGACATCAGATTGGTGTACTACCTCCTTACTATGACAATGTTTTATAAAACTACCGTCCATAAGTACGTATCTCTAAGTATTTTTTATTTTGTAAATTGTGTTGTTCTCATGTAAGTGAATTTATGTGTAATTATTAATGAGAATAAATATCTAAACCCTACTATTCAGTTATTTGAAATCATTTTAATCCATGTCATTTAATCATGAAAAACCTATAGTGAGGTAACTCCTTTATCTCGGCGATGAATGCAGACAAAAGATGACTAGCTGTACGTTACATAGTTAAGAGAGAGTCAAATACCACCTTTTTGTTTAAAAAACAAGCTTTTAGTGTGATTCTTTAGACCTGTCATATCCATTTTGGGTTACGTTTATAATTATGCTGTCCATTGCAAGCAAAATCATAAAACATTTGTTTCCAGAAAATAAAATGTTTGATTTTGCAATATTTTCCTAAAACAAATAAATACTCGTTAATAACTAGGTTTAGACAGCATTCAAATTGAATAACATGACACCACTTACTTGACGTTTCTGAAGAATCCCCTAGAGAAAAAAATATAATTACGGTTCTTAAAAAAAATACAAAAGAGTGATTTGATCTAAAATATATAATATTGTTTTATCTATATATATAAAAGGGAAAATCACTCACTCACTGATCACGAAATCTCAGAAACTATAAGTGCTAGGAGTCTCAAATTTTGCATGGGGGCTCCTTTTAGGGCGTAGGTGCTCACTAAGACGGGATTTTGCGAAATTCAACCCCTAAAGGAGTGAAACAGGGTGGCAAAGTTTGTATGGGAGAACGCGATTCCTTGGCCCGATTGACTTGAAATTTGGCATAGACATTCTTTCACAAAATTAATTGAACACGTGTTTCGTATTTTTTAAATATTTATCCCCTAACAGGGTTAAATAGCGATAGAAAGCTACTTTTGGGGTGATTGACTTGACGTCGGAATTGAAACTTCTTTGTGCATTTGATTGATTAATTAAGAAAAATAAATATCATTTGTCATCTCAACGTAGTATTACATTGTCATTCCCTTTGGTCATTTCCCCTGAGAGTAGGTAGAATGCATTACATTGAATAGTACCTATGGCGTTATGTTGGCAGTGCTGATATTTTTCCTTATTGCGTTGTAATAAGGTGCAAAATTATTCCATCTGATTATCAGATTAATTTTAGGAGAATACAATATCCGGTCAAGTCACCTATGCTATGACAATTAATAAAGCACAGGGATAAAGTTTAAGAGCGGCTGGCGCAGATCTGCGCAGTGATTGTTACTCCCATGGCCAACTCTAATGTCGCCTGCTCGAGAGTCAGCTCGCCGAATAGCCTTTTTATTTTGCAACCGGATAACATGACAAGAAATGTGGTAGGTAGGTATACAACATGTTACAAAAATGTTACAAAATGAACAACTTTTACGAAATAAAAATCAGCTGTTTCATATTAAAATTAAAATAAAAAATATCAAAATGTATGAAACAGCTGATTTTTTTTATCGCGATTTGAGAGTTGGTCACAATAGTAAAAGTTGTTCAGTTTGATGGTCCCTATATACTATATTCGGCTTTAGGGGTATTTTTGTAACACGTTGTATATTATAGAGAAGTGTTGGATGATCGAGATTGATAATCCTGATAATGCACAACATGTTTTTATTTAGAACTAGCTGCACCCGGCATGCGTATTGCAATGCTCCGTTTGTTTAGCCTCTCGGTCGTAAGCAGAACAACTCACCAAAGTTTCATCATAATCGGATCAATGATTTAGTAGTCCCGTCGTCTGTACACTTAGATCTTTTAAATTATGCATAAAAAACCGCATCAAAATCGGTCCATAAGTTTGGGAGCTAGGTTACCTCAGACAGACAGACACGCACAGGTCAAACTTATAACACCACTTGCGTAAGTTGTGTACGTCGTATATACGTATACATATAGTGGTGGCCACATAATTAAGGACACAAGTCGATTTTCATAGAAACGAGGTAATTTTGAAATCTTGGTTTTCCGCTAGGGATTGAACTAGCTGTGATCTGATGATGGCCATCCAGGGAGTGAATGGAGAAGATTCAGATCGCAGTACACACCCAACTGATCTGGTCAGCATTCTAAGAGATATTAGCATCAGAATTGTCAGTTGCAAGATTTTCATACATTTTTATTCTATATTCGTTTTTTTTTTAAACATATCCTTACATATCTTAAAATGCTGGTCAGATCACTTGGGTGTGTACAGAAATCTGGATCTCCTCCATTCACTCCCTGGATGGCCATCACCAGATCACCGCTCGGTCAATCCCTGGCGGAGAAGCAATGCTTAAAAGTTACTTCGTTTGTATGAAAATCGACTGGCGTCCTTAATTATGTGGCCACCAATATATATAGATATCCTGTAGTCTAATAACTTCACACTCACCACATTAGTAACTACATTGTACCCGTGCGAAGCCGGGGCGGGCCGCTAGTGATGCTATATTGCTTGTGTATATTGCGTGGATAATTTCACACAGCGCCATCTAGCCCCAAACTAAGCAAAGCTTGTAATATGAGTGCTAGACAACTGATATACTACTTATATATTTAAAATATATACTTATTATACATTAGTAACACCCAGACCCGTCACAGAATTAAAATTCATCATTCAATTTCTGCTCAGCCGGGAATTGAACCCGGGACCTCTTGAGTAGACCGGCATGTTGACCACTGCACCGCTTAGGTCGTCAAATAAACACGAAAATGAAAAAGATTACCCATTTTATGTTTTTATTTATTAAATGAGAAAATACATTGTAACAAAATCACTGATGTAATTTTATTATACAACGTGTTACAAAAATACCCCTAATGCTGATAGATAGGTAGATAGGGAACATCAAACTGAATAACTTTTACTAAGGGATCAACTTTGAAATCGCGAAAAAAAAATCAGCTGTTTCATACATTTGGATATTTTCGTAATTAATTTTTGTATGAAACAGCTGATTTATTTTTCGCGATATCAAAGTTGGTCCCATAATAAAAGTTGTTCAGATTGATGGTCCCTATATACCATATTCGGCATTAGGGGTACTTTTGTAACACGTTGTGTACTACGGTTTATCTTTACAATGTCTTTGTTTCAAACAAAATACAAACAAACCCGGGTAGTTTCAAAGAAAACTAATTTCGCAGTGAAACGTTGTTATCACCGCTAGCCCTTTCGGGGATTGGAGGGGGGGTCTCGAAACCAATCAATGTTGGTTAATTGCCGCTTTAATGCTGCCTCATTCAACGATTAGAGGTCGCCGAGCACGGACGGATGGGCTGTGAAATATACCTATCGATGCATCAATAATATTATTTAAAACTAAAGACCCGCCCCGACTTCGCTTAAATTCGATTTGAAATTACGGAAAAGAGAAAAAAAAAATACAATTTTACAATAAAATTAAAGAATTAAATGTCTATTTATTATATTTTATCACCCAAAGTTAATTGTATTCATAAAATGCTGACCTCTTTTCTGACATAAAAACTCTTTGCTAAGATTTAAAAAAGTACCGTTGTTTTAGACATAGCATCTTAATAAACCGTGCGTTTTACATTACCATAACGCACAAGTACGTAATGAGATACAATACGATATTGAAATTGGTGTAATAAGAGTTCCTTTACGAGCAAATATGTTAAAAAATGAATTACATAACATGCGAAAATAAACGTCGACAATTAACACATACAACACTAAACACAAATTGTTGTATGGTCGTCGCAGATTAGCGCCCCCTCGCCCCCCATTTACCCAATCAATCTCGAGCGAACTCGCTTAATTTGCCGATGAATTTGAAATTAACCACTCTTTATTATGTCATAGCTATGAAGGGTAAAATTGTTTCAATTAAACGTCGATTACATGCTATGGATTTTCTCTATGATATCAATTTGTTTGCATCTCCGATTTCATATATGAATTAAATTCAACTTTTGCTTGTATAAAATAGTACAAAAGACCATTCAAAGCTCCCGACTTAAAAGAAATGATTTTATAGTCTCTATCTTGCCTTATTTAGTAAGAAGCTTTTGACAGTCTTCAAACGTCTTTAAAACTTCAATATTTATTAAAATTTGTCATAATAAATTAAATTGTCATTAATAATTATCTTTCACTTCTCATGCTCGTAAAGTTCGTTTTTATGTTGGGTATAGACTGCATAAAATCGCTTTTCATGCTCTAGTGTATAAAGTAAAATCTTCATCTAAGTCTCAGACTCTAAGACAAAGGTCGTCAGGTATACAGCCACACACGCAATTAAACTTCGTTTAATAAACTTGTTATTTAATTCTGTTTCTTCATTTTTATACATAATCGATGTTATAATACTAAATTAATAAAACTAGGCAATATTAATGAGTTTTCAAAGAAATAAGTATTTCAAGAGCATTATGGACTACGATCTATGCTAAGTCACTGTGCCGCCACTGCCACGTATAAAAAAAAGAAAAAAATATTTTACAATATTTACGTTTAATTTCCTCACAATCGAAGTGAAAAGCAGAGTGTATAATTCGTACATCAAATCCATTTTACCCTCGATTTGCGTTTTATGCACTTAAGATAACTAAGTAATATTAGAAAAAATACTAGAAAAAATCGACTCACCCGCAGCACCTCAGACGGGACTTATTTATGCACTTGTTGTACAATCTACTATTTCTTTCGTAATCTGTGTGTGAAAAACTATTTGTTTTATTTTAAAAATCAATACTTCAATAAGGAGTTGGGTGAAGATTATTTACCAAATAAGACAAGTAAGGATAAATAGATTCGTGCTAATAAAAAGTTAATATAGGTTTATCCAGTATATTATAGTATGATCTACCAAATAAATATCAAAATCTCTATTGAAAAAGCACTAACTACCTAATTCGTATTTTACTATTAGTCGAGAAGAGTGACTACATATATCAATAATCACTATTGGGGATGCCTAGTTTTAATAAAGATAAAGATATTTTATTTGCTTGAAATGCGGTAAAATACATGTGGTGTTATACAAGGTGTTACAAAAGTACCCCTAATGCCGAATATGGTAGATAGGGACCATCAAACTGAACAACTTTTACTATGGGACCAACTCTGAAATCGCGAAAAAAAATCAGCTGTTTCATACATTTTGATATTTTCGATTTTAATTTTTGTATGAAACAGCTGATTTTTTTTCGCGATTTCAGAGTTGGTTCCATAGTAAAAGTTGTTCAGTTTAATGGTCCCTACCATATTCGGCATTAGAGGTACTTTTGTAACACCTTGTATACAAAAAGAATCGTACTCATTCCGCTACATCTAGCATGCAAAAATTTTCAAAGATGATTTGCTCCGAGTTTAGAACATTTACAGTAAAAAGTAGTTTAGTTAAAATAAGGCTCGGTTGCATCATCTTAATTTAACTATAACAGTACAAGACACAAATCTATCTGAGCCGGTGGCCAAAACTGGAACTAAGTGTTATTACATATTGTTACCTAGGTTACGCCATAGACGACAGCGACGCTTTCACCGGTTCAGATAAGTTTGTGTCTGTTAAAGTTAAGGTTAAATCAAGATGATGCAACTTAGCCTTAGTGTAATAAGTAATTACATACCAAGTGATGTACATACCATGGGTTTATCTAACCCTTAATGGATGATACGATAAATTTTTAAAACCAATTCAATTTTGAAAAGCGAACATCAAATTGAAAATGGTTTTTAAAAAAGGAACACAATTAAATTGCATTCGCTCGAAACATTTGCGTGATTCCAATCAAGTGGAGAGTTTTCGGAATTAAGTGTCGCAAACCGTTAAATATTCAAAGGACGCTACAATCACGTTAATGTATTGCACAGTTGTTTAGCGTGTTACGTGTGTTGTACACTGATGGCAAATGTTTATTTTTTAATTATTGGATTTATTGGCTTTGGAAATTAACCATTGCCTTTTTAGTGTTCCGTACCAAAATGGTAAAAAGGAACCCTTATTTCGATTCAGTCTGTCTGTCTGCCACAGCTGGATTTCTCAAGAACTACTAATGCTATTAACTTGAAATTTGGAATAGTTATAGATGACGTTCGCCCAATTATTTTGCAAATAAAAAAGAATTAAAAATAAACATATCTAAATTTTTTTTGCAACATGAACTGAAAGGGGGTCTTAAAAAATCAAAGTGGGGATACTAGGAAATGTGGCGAATCATATAAAATAGCGCATTCTGAAAAGTTTAAGCTGCATAGTTCTTTTAAATACCCCCTCTCCACCCCTTATCTTCGTTGCTTGCATAAAGAAAAATTTAAATTTTTAAAATATGATAGGAATTTATGTAATGATTACAGGAAAAATAAATGTCGATGTCTCTATACAGCACATTTTTTCAGAGAAATGGCGCTGATCTAAAGCTGCTATATTCTACACTACTGTGTAACAATTTTTAAATTGTTGTTATGGCGTCAGACTTAGGGAAGATGGTGGTAGCTAGCCAGGTGGACTCGAAATAAGCCCTACTACCAACCAAACCGAGTACAAATGTACCCCCCTTCTAGGAATCGAACCCGGGACTTCTGCGTCTTACACGGGTGGGCGAACCACTAGACCACAGAGGCGGTTAAGTATTTATATAACCAAAAATAATTTGAACAGGTATTAAAATAAAGCATATTGTTATTAGCAACAGTGTAAACCATACTTTAGTTGGAATTGATTATCCAATCAGATTTTATCACTTGAGCAACAGCATATTTTGATAAACGAGTAGTTACTGCAATATTTTTAAAATGCAGTATAAAATAATCTGTTTTTTTTCATGAAAACTTTTGTAATGAATTAAAAATGTAAATTTTAAAAGTGCATAATACTTATGGACAATTTTTTAAGACACTTGGGTATTTGACACTATATTTCCTTACAGTATCAAATTAGTGTCTTAAATATTTTGTTCATAGGTTCGGTTTTTTTTGTGAAGACTGCGCCCACATTGTTGCTCTGGACAGAAAAGTCCAAAAATTTAAAATCTGTTTTCAGTAATAAACTGTTAGAAAGAAGTCATTGGCGTTTTCCACTTATCTCCACCAATCTCATATTATCTCTTCTCGGCGAGACAAGAAATCAACCCCCTACAATACTTATTTTATTAGTTATTTGGAAAAAAAAACGTTGTTTAAATTTTACTTTGTTTTTGAATAACCGTGAATTTTTAATTTAAATGAATTTTTAGTTTAACCCTTCCTTATTAGGTAGTGCCTAAACGCTGCTCTGTATATAATTGATTTATCTTTCCAAAGCAGCCTTGTTATTCCTAAAGTTAACCCTCAACTGCAAACAATCACTGCGCCTCGGACAAAAGAAACCCATCGACAAAAGAAGCGGGAAAAGAAAAAAACAAATCCCCATCACGATTGGTCGATCGATGCGTGACGTCACGCACGCCCCGCCCCTTGACAACCGTTTCCACACCTGAGATGAGAGCGAGCGAGATCTATATAAGTGCGAATAAGACAAAATTATATTGACGGTAACAGTTCGGATTTTGAAACGCTATAAGCGTGCATGTCGACTAATTAGAATTTACATTTTATTGCAATTGTTATAGAGTTGAGATTTGGATGACGACTAAAGTTATTTATGTTGATATGCAAATTTCCGAGTGGTCAGTTGGAAAAGCTGTTATTGTTTGGTTACGGGTTAACCGATTTGGTTAAATTTGTGTGTTAACAAGCAGATGTCTACTGTTCTATCTCTTTCGTTCATTTGAGCGTTGAATGAGATAACTTACTCTGATTGGCTGCGTATTGATTAGTTTGATTAATTCAAATTGGGTTCATTAGCATTTGCGTAATTGTAAGTTTGTTTGTCATCGCTTCAATTATCAGCTTGTTTGTTCAGTAAACGAATATATTTGATATTAATTAAACATTTGTAGTGAGTTTAATTCATAAATATTGAATAAAAATGTTGGCTCTATAATTTATAATAATAAGTTGATATAAGAATAGTTGCTTTGAGGTCAATATCCTCACAGCACAGTTACTGCTGTTTAATGAAAGACTCAAACAAATTCAAGAAAAAGCAATAAACGCGTTGAGAACCCTCAAAGAGCCGCTAACAAACCAGATGACACTAACACCTAGCACAATCGACCCAATCAAACCGAAAAAAAAACTATTCAACCGTCACATCTCAATACCGAAGAAACTCCGAGGGGAAAATGCTAATACGCCGCTTCTTGCTTCTTACCAAACAAAATCACAACGCGACCCCAAATTTCGCACTTTCAATGGGCAATTTTGCGACCCCCACCCTTTAAGCCACGCCCCCACTCCAACCCAGGCGGTGTTTGAAAACGCGCGCCAGTCGGTTACGCTCTCCCGTGCGAGATGGACGCGAACGAAGAGCGTTACTATGGCAACCAAACGCCGGACCGGTCGGAAACGAACAGCCCACGCTCGCAGATGAGCAGTCCTAATTCGAACTCTTCAATAAACGTGACTGATCAATCCCTTTCGTTATCACAACATCAACAGAACTTAGAGACTTTAAATAGGATGGGAATGTTTTTTCACGCGCAACAGATGCATTTGAATCAAAGTTTTGAGTCGGTTAAGTCTAGGTTGGGTTTGACGCAAGTGCCTAATAGTCAAGGGCCTAGGCATACGATAGACGCGATTCTTGGACTAAATGGTGCTAGGCCCGTGAATAGAGTGCAGAGTGAGTTTGAGCAGAGAAGAGAAGAGAGGGAGTGTGAACCGGTGCCGGTGTCACCCGGCGCGGTTGAAAGTGCTGGTGAGTAATACAATAGAATAATATTTTATTTGGCGACACACAACACGTACACAAAAGGAAAAAAAAACATTAATAAATAAAACAAAGCATAAAAACTATTATACTTATGTAGGGATAACTTCAAAATGCAAGGAATGCTGAATAAGAGAGCAATTATTCTTTTTACAGTTTATTACAAATTACGCAAATTATATTAAAATATCAATGTTTTAGATTCCAGTACAACTAAGGCTATGCTGATATAATTCAATGCTCTGAATATCGTTCTTCTTTTGTTTAAGAAAAATAAAACTATTCGTATGAATGCAAAGAGGTTTTATATCTCTTTGCAATGAGGTTTGTACATTTTATAAAAGAGACTCGATACAAAATCTATTAGACGTATACAATCATACCAAAGTAATGAAATATTATTTATTAACACTCACGTAAATTATAATGTATACTAGATAGGCTTACTTAACATAATATAGGCTAACACTTAGTTATTTACATTTAGCATGTTTCCACGTTTAGCAGTAATGCTTGGAACGGAAAAAGATAGTGTAGGTTTAGGGTTGAATGTAAAAATTTACATCATTATTTTTATTCGATCGAACATTTTATATAGTTTCTTTTATTTGGTTTTTTTTTTAAAAGATTAGAAGGAAAGGCTAATAAAAAATATACATAGTAAAAAAAATGTGATTTCAAACACTGAACATTATCAAAATAGGCTTAGTTTAAAAATATCGTTTCATCGAAATAATACCTATAAACTAATAATGGTGATGCAGGAAATGTATGGAAATGCAGGATTTTTTTTTCCGTTAACAGTCGAGATATTGTGAGCTTGCTATGTCAAAAATACATATACAATGCGGTTAAATTGACAATACAACAGTGATTCGCTGCAACTTCATTCGAGCATGTACGGCAAAGAGCAAACTTTACTTACAGATTAAATAAAATACGCCGTTTTGTACCGCAAGTGCTCTGAAGTTGGTCACTTCTCGTAGGTGTATATTAATCGCATTGTAGTATAATAGTAAAAAAAATAGTTTTTCCGATGTTCTTCCAATGCATTTGGGAAATTAAAATGTATCAATGGGAAATTAAAATATGTATTTTAATCCTAAGACTTTTAGTTAAAGTGTATTATTGAAAAAATCACGTCTAACTTAGTGTTAAGTCGCGGGCAACAGCTAGTTATAAATAACATTATGAAAATAATATGGTTTTAGTTTGTAATCTTTACAAATTAACCGACTTACAAGTATTTTTAAGAATTAGTTTATTTATAACTTTATAAGTTCAAGCGTCTTCATTTGGTATATTAAAAATATATATTTTTTTAACAATATTTTTAACTAACTTATAACATTCATCATAAGTTAGTTTGAAATAATACTCTAAACTATTAGAGCATGTATTAAATTGATTTTTGGTTTTTAAAAATCTTCTTAAAGGTTCATTACTTTTAAATACGTTTGATTATTGCATTAATAGATATTTTGACTCCTTCTCTTACCTTTTCGTGCTTAAACTTTAATTACCGCATTCGATGACTAATTAAAAAGAAATCTTTATTAATAAAAATAAACCCATTAGATTTCTCTATCATATTAATGCAATCGAAGGCGGTACCTACATAAAATGATTTGCAACTTCCAATAGCCGAGTTGCGTTGCGTTGTAGGCGCCGCCCGCCCAATTTGCACCCGCCGCCGCCGCCGCCCTAATTGGAAATATAAGAAATGTGCTTTTTTATGTTCACAATAGTGGACTGAAAACATTTCACTCATACATACACATGCAAAGACACATAAAGTAAATAAAAAGTAAAAAAGAAACGACCAAGAGCGAGTCGGACTCGCGTATCGAGGGTTCCGTGCCATCATTCTGAAAAAGTTTACTATTCAGAGACATTGTTTTATTTTTCCCTGTAATCTTTACAAAAACTTCTGTCACATAAAATAATTTCTGATTTTTCTCTATGCAAACTTCGAAGACGGTATTTTTTTACATTTTTCATCGAAAGTCAAAAACAATGCGGCCTAATAAAATGTTTGAGAATGTGCAAGCAGCGCTCTTTCATAATAATATGATACCCCATATGCCGTAGTAGCCTCACTTCGAATTTAATGAACCCCTTTCAGTCCCTGTTGTTAAAAAAATTATAAATATTTTTATTTCTCTTTTACTTGCAAACGACATCAAAGACTATTCCACAAGTTGATAGCATTCGTAGTTCTCGAGATATCCAGCTGTGACAGACATACAGACAGATTGAGTCGCACCATAAGGGTTCCTTTTTACCATTTTGGTACGGAGCCCTAAAAAGGTTAAAATAAATGTCAAGACATAAAAGTGCATAAAAATAATTAAAAACATAACACACAGAGGAGATTATATGGACCCTGTATCAGTGGTTGTTGCAATATATATAATGGTTTATAAGATGTAGAAGGCGTTGTTACGACCAAACAAAAGTTTCGATTTTGAATATTTAAAACAACATGGTATTGTGCACTGCTAACAGCACAACTAAAGAGAGGCACAGTAAAAAGTGAGGCACTTTCAAAAAGGCTGTACAGTACCGAAAAATTATGTCCATCAGGATTGAGGAGCCACGCCAGCTTTTAAAGCGCAGCTAACACCATTATTTAGCACATAAGTAGATTATTTTGCAGCACAAATTCTAGATTTAACAGCAAAATATATCACGAGATATATCAATGCAAAGGTGGCTCCTCAGACGAAACATTAGGATTGAGGAGCCACCCTGGAACTCGCTAAGTACCAGTTGAGTATTTTTGAAAATTAGTGCATCATTTAGCACGTACTGTGTATAGTACTTGCTAGAAATTTAAGCTCAGTAGTGCTGGAGTTCAAGAAAATACAATATTTTTAGTATGGCTCCTTAATCCTGATATCCTGCTCATTAAATTACGGCGCATGCACCGAAACTCCTTTAGTCTATTGCGAGCGACCGAGAGAAACAGTTGATGCGCCGCGAAGGTTGGTTGTGACACAATTTTAGTTTTGAACAGCTCGTCTATGTAAGTAGTTGAAGTCATTGGGCATATAGGTTCTTTGATTTTTGTATTGTAATGTACTTGGCAACAGCTGTTTTTTATACCATATTTCTGTTTTTTAGATCCATATTATATTTAACTATTGCGTGGTTTTTGATACATTATGTTTATTCGAACCCTATTTATTAGTATAAACCATAACTATTTTAATATGTCTTCAAAAAAATTGAAGTGCATGTCATGTAACAGAGAATGTGTTGCATTTTGTTTCCTTGTCAAAGTTAAAAAAACAGGATTTAATTTCAAAAAATTCTTTTGAAATACAAAGCCGTAACTTCGACGGAGAAAAAATCTGCGAATTAATATGTATTTAAGTGATTTGATTCTCTTTCTTCTTCTTCTTAGTGAGTGGCTTGCTCTGTGGTCTATGCACAATTCATAGATATGCACAATTCCGCCCTCTGATTCCGCCATGTTTCTAAAAGAATCCATCATCTTTTTACTTTTGACATTGTCAGTGAACTTTCTCATAGGCTAATACAAAAGTGAGATTGTTTGTTTGTTTGTTACGCTTTCACGTCTCCTACTCTACCGATCATCATGTGCATACACGTTGTCCGTGGCACAGAACAGGACATAGAGTACCTTTCATCCAGAAAAATTACCTACTGTTCCCGAGGGATATACGACGATACACGACGACCTCCGTGGTCGACTGGCTTTGTACACCGGTTTTCCATCTCTGAGGTACCGGATTCGATCCCCGGTTGGGTCAATTTAGAAAACGAACTTTTCTATATTGGCTCAGGACCATTGTCTCTGATTTCCATAACCCAAGTGCTTTTGCTACTTACTTTGGAATCGGAGCAATGTATGTGATGTTGTCAAATATTTATTTATTATATAAAAACAACTGTCCAGACGAAGTTGCGAGCCGCTAGAATATCAATTTCTCACTTTTTAACCCTTTCAACTGCAACAGCTATATTATGACATGTTTTTGTTGACGGCCCAATAAATAAACAAAAGTAGTCAGTAAAAAATAAAGTAAAAATATTATTTTTTTGTGCAAACATTCCCAGTCAACCCGATTACTATATTAAAATTGCGACATTCATTTGACCACTACACAGTGGCACTAGTGGGCTACCATTCACTTTGTTACAGATTCAACAGTTAACAAAAAAACACCTATTAAGTGCTTGAAAGTAGCCAAACTTTATTTAAAAAACAACATATTATTAGTGCGCTCTACAGTATATATAACATTAAGTAATTATAACAGCACATAGAATGATTTATTTATTTCCCAACCGGATGCACGATCTAGATCTATCGATTCGGGTAATGCGTAGATCATCGATCATTGTGGAATTATAGTTTCACAACTATGATTTTCGAAAGCTACTGTTGACGGGTTGTTTCCGGCGGTTGTATCTTTTATTTTATTAATTATTAGCTGTGAGGTAATTTAATTCATCAACGCCCGAGGGGCCGAATGCGGCCGTACAACAATAGAATATCTATTGTGCCTCATTTTCCGGGCCTTGATGGGTTAGGTTGTTATTGTTAAAAGGTTCTAAATATAACTTAATATTAACTTGCAGTTTGAATTATTAAATTAACTGTTAAAGTTAAAAATACTTGAAATAGTGCAATCTTACTTGAAATAGTCCATCTTTATAAAAAGTAAAACATAAGAAAACAGTAGCCGATTATTTTTTATAATCCTAACACACATTAAGCTAGGATTATAAAAATTTATACAATGTCATTTTGTAGTAGTTTTAATTAACTAAAGGGAGTGTTCTACCAATGAAACTATTTTTTTTTCTAAAGAACAATGGGTCAGAAACTAAACTGCTAATACAATGTTTTAGCTGTCTAATTAGTATGGAAGGAGTTTTAACATTTTTTGCAATTTTCGACCCATTTTTCTTTAGCTAAATTGTTTAGTTTCATTGGTTTATCTTTCACTCCCTTGACTGAAACGACTACAAAATGACGGTGTATGTATAACAGTTGTACTGCACATTTTATGCCCAAAACAAGATCCACCCGTAGCACGAACATATGGGGCAGTATAGCGCCATCTACCGCCGAAAAACAAAATACTCAAAGAAAATTATGTCGAGTATTTTTACGCATGTTTTTTTCTTCATAGAAGTTTGTGCTAGGGGTACAGCTGCTGTCTAATTCTCAAAATAAGCTTTATATATTTTTTTTTAAGTAATTTTTTTCTAAATATTTACTAATAATGAATTTTTAACACTTAACACTTATGTGGTTATAAATCTAAAAGTATTAAGGACGGAAGGAATGTAGGCAGATTTAAAAAAAAACTTTTAATTTTCTACTGTTTTCTTGAATTTAGTTGGTATAAATTAAAAACGCCAATTTTAAAGTAAAAAAATATTACTTTTGGAAATACATTTATTTAAGTAGGTCCCCTGGTTTACCTATGAGCTTGGTTCGTCCAAGCCTTTAAGAGACTGAGCTTAGATTAGTCCTAAACCACCTAGTTAGTTTATTATTAGCTAATTAAACTTGGTTCGTCCAAGCCTATAAGAGACTGAGCTTAGCTTAGTCCTAAACTAGTTAGCTTATTTATTAGCTAATTAAACTTGTTCTGTTTGTAGTTAATTGAATTGTCCGGAGCTTGTTGTTTAACCCACATTTGTTTGATTCGGTTACGTGATTGGTAATATATAATGTAAGAAGTAGGTCATGTGAGTTATTCTCCAAAATCTTTGAATTTTAATTTGTAACGTAGGTAACTGCTTTTTTAACACACTTGCTTCGAAAGTGAGCCTTATCACATCGGTCTTAGTGCCATAAACCAAGCCATAACACACGTTCGTAATAACATTACACAAAGGGCGTAATAGAATTATCCCTACAAAGTTTTTAGTACAACAAAGTTTTTAGTAACAACAAAGTTTTTAGTAACAACAAAGAGGTTTTATGCCGCTGAAAATCCATATACATTTTTGGACTAAATAAACGTGTACATCCTTAATTAAGTCAAACAAACATTTATTATCAAATTATTCATAATTCTCAATAATTTGTAATAAAATGTAATTTATTAGTTAAAAGTTCATTTTAACTATTAACAAAAAGAGAATGAAAAGATAAAAGAGATGAAAAGGTAGGCAGATAAGGTAGGTAGATTTAGGTAGGCAGTGACATAATAAATGTCACTGCCTACCTAAATAGATCTAGTCCAATTTTCAGCACTAAAAAGTTATCGTTTCGTTTTTTTATAATATAGATATACCATTAATCAGATTGTGTTAGTCAGAGAACAGTTAGTATTTGCCACCTATCTTTAGCAGCTTTGAGTCTAAAAATATTTTTCCGATAATTAAAAGTCTAAAAAGTGTCTAAATGAATCACCCACCTAGTTAAACTCTAGTTGGTTATAATTTGTGTGAAATTATTAATTAACTAATCGAGTTACTTATCGTGATCAAAGGTTCGTGTCTGGCGGGCTTAAGAAAAAACGAGGGAAAATATTAAGTTGACCGTGTTTATTAGACGTACTTAGAAATTAATGAGGGCTTTAATAATAATGAGGGCTAAAATAATAATAAATACACGATTCTTGTAGTTCACGCGTTATGGGCATGTCCACAGAACAAAATTATTTTCTCCTTCACGGGTATCGGCAACAGCCATTTTACCATCCCCACTGCTGGGGCACAGGCCTTCTTTATGGATAAGGAGGATGGGTGGGCCTACCACGCGGGCCCAATGCGGATTGGTGGGTGTTAACGACTGCAAATGCAGCCAACGGCTTAACGTGTCTTCCGAAGCACGGAGGAGTTCAAGATGATACATTTTTGGTTGCGAAAGTTGCTTAACCTCCACAATCGCAAGCCACTGCGCTATTGAGCTCCTACTGTTGCTATATCAGAGCGAAATAACAACAAGTTTGAAAATTATTTACTACTAGCTTTCGCCCGCGACTTCATCCGCGTCGACTTTTGACCCCTAGGGGACTTTTGACCGATGTAAAAGTGTCCTATATTTTAATCCAGGCTATAAACTATCTGTGTGCTATTCCAAATCCATCGATTGACTAACAAACATCGAAACATCCAAACTTTTACACTTAAAATATTGAGTCTTTACCTATGAAATTGGCCTCACAAATAGAGAATAAAATATTAATATGATTTAAAATATTACCATATCGCACATGATCTGGTGCGAGTATATTATTTAGTATTATATAAAAATAGCATTGTGAATGCTAAAATCTCAAAAATTTAAAACAAGTGATCTATTTGAAACTTCATACTTTTTAGTCTCGTGGAACAGTACCATACACTAATGTGTAACGGACCTAATGGTCCGCGTGGTAGGTTATTGCATGCCCATCCTCTTCTGGGATAAGTCTTGGAATTAGAGAATCTACAGAAAAAACAAGACGCAAACAAAAACAAATGCCAAACAAAACTCGCACAGAAAACTCGTAAAACTCGATTATGGTGTCCTCGCCGCCCATTCGATTGTGCGGTGCAATCGATTCACATTCGCTATTACTGGCGATTATTCGATTAAGCCCCGCTCTGACCGCTCAGGTAATAGGTTGCAATGGGTTTGCGTTAGGTTTGCGTTAGCTCTGCGTTCTATTCATTGAAGAGTTATTGGGAAATTGAAACATTTCAGTCGCACTTGTGTTGGAGTAAATGGGAAAGCAGTAATTTTAAGCGAAATTGTACCTTAACTTTATGTGATTAGTTTTATATTGTAAAAGACTGAATTAATAGTAATTTTTCGAGTGCTTTAAGTAATAACACTTTTTCTTAAAAAAGCGAATAATTATACAAATAAATACTTGATTCAGTAAAAAAACAATTCTAATATTACGTGAAAAATGAAGTTCTTTTTAAAGTACTTCCTTAGTTTAGATTTTTTACAGCAATGCATTTTTATCATATTATAAAGTAATAAGGCATTAAAAATGTGTCTTTAATACACATAAAACTAGATTTGTTGCCGATTTTCATCCTTCAACGTTAGTATCAAATTTTCGTATACATCAAGATACCCATACATCAAAATTAGCCTACTTAATTACTGTTATGTAGACGCGAATCTTCGTAGTATGAATATTAATTTTACAAATCAACCGATAAATAAAAGCAAAATAAACCTACAACCGACAATGCCGCGGTCACTCACGGTCGCATAATCGAATACTCGACTAATACCTAGGGGTTGCGAATCGATTGCGCCGCTGAATCGAGTCACCGACATCAATCGTAAACGATGTTTCCGACCGAACCGTGCAGTACTGTAGAGGTATGTATGTACATTCAATGCGCGTTTTATTGTTTCCCAAGAAAATAATAATACATAGAATAGACACCCGCTTGATATCATGATAATGAGGCCAGATGATATTATGATAAAAAAGAAAACTGTAAGTATAACCATATACACTAAAATTGAAACAATAATATTTGGTGTGTAACTTTATTTTGCACCACGCAGGTTCTTCTTCTTCTTTTTTTGTTATGGCAATCTACTTTCCTCTTGGAAGTAATTTTTGCCAGTGTCAAGTGTTAAATAGTTCAGTGGTAGATATTGTTTAATTTTTCATTAGAATGCGGGTGCATCGCATTCCAATGTTGCTTGGAGCATTTGGCACCAAGTATATCAAGACAGTTTACTCGGTTAGTTCTGCCGAGGAAGCCACCACTTCAATAAAAGTCTCAGCTTCACACAACCAAGATCGCACCTATTTCAATTATCTCACATATTGTTCTGTTGCGTAGACACTTGTACCATATAACTGCACCAATTTTAAGACACAATATCCACTATGAATCAATTTGAAAATAATTAAAATAGACACCAAACCGAACTCGACAAAATGGCGCCAAAAACTCACCACGCAGGTTTTATATCAATTTAAAAAGTATTCTAACTGCAAGTCACGAAATAGCCAAAACAAAACAAAAAATGAACGAGACTTTTAAAGCAAAGTTGCGACACAAAAACAAGATCATAATCAAAATGGCTGATTAATTATAATGGTGTACTAACACGAAATTATCAAGAGAAGGTCCAATATTTCGTTTACATCTCTTCAATTAGCTCCACAGCCTCATTTAACGGACAATAAAATTATGATTAACATATCGCGTTATTAAACTGTCGGCCTGTATCGATACGAGTCGAGCAAAAACAAAATCGACTTAATCACAATCAATTAACTAACGAAATCGGTTGAAAAATGCCCGACAAAAACGAGAATAATTTGATAACGCGGCCATTTTGAAAATTCATTAGTGACGAAGTCACAGCTTAGAAGTAAGTCAGAAGGTTTTGTTGTTAACTTATTATTATAAGTTGTAGATAATGAAACTTTTAGCTGTTTCTTTTGTTCTTAAAAAACCTTTTTCTGAGATAATAATATGCTTTTTAGAGAACATAGAATCTTTTCTTTAGTATATTGCCTTAATTGATTCAATAAGTAAAAGGCTATGGTGTTACACCATGGCTTGTAGGTATGATTTCGATGCTTATAATGTTTCACAGATGTGAATTTGATTAAATAAAAAATATGAAGCTGAGTTTCTTCTTTTAATAACTATCCTACTGTAGCCGAAGCCGCAAATCTGACACATGATTAGGGTTGCCACATTAAAAAAACAACGAGACAAGCCATTATGGTCGATAATGCTCGCGAGTGTTGCCAGATTATCGATAATTATTACAAAAAAGAAAAAAGTCCACCGATCGTATCGCGATAAGTGTAAAACGTCTTAATGCGTTGCCCATAATATTTTTATTTGTTTTGTATGCTCGCTGGTAATCTGTTTTAGTGATCTAAATGCATCGTCTGTCTCTTTCTCTCGGGTATTGAATGGTTGTGCGTGAAAGTGACGGAGACACAGTAGTCTGTTTTGACTTATGATCGCTCAATCTTGCCCGACACGGCTTCTATACTGATGCCTCGTTTTGTCACTTATATCTTTGATTTCTTAATCGTTAAAACGAGTGACAGTTGACATTTTGATTCCTTTTAAAAAGTTAATCTATATTATTTTATTATGTTTGTCTTTCGATAAATAAAGTTTGTACAACATGGGATTTGGTTCCTTTAGACTTTTTTGTATTAATGAAAAATTTATTTATGTTAGAGCCGATCAGATCATCGTGTTAAAATTTTTAGTAACTCATATTTAGAGCATTAATTGTATGCATATATTAGCTTAATTACTAGTTACGCTAATATATTAGGTCCTTATCTATGAAATTGATGTTTTGTATGTAGATTTTTTAAGAAATTGCATTTTTCATACTAGGATTTTCATAATTTATTTAACAACCGTGAATGCTATAGTAACAAAACTTTTATGTATAAATGTTGGAACATTAAGCTAACTTAGGCAACATAACTTAAGCGAAAAAAATAAGTTTCGGCTAAGTTACAACGGATAAAGTGGTCATTTTCGCTAACAAAAAACATAAATTTAAAAAAATATTTAGTCGGTTAAAAAGAGGGGTCACTTTCAAAGTATTTAAAAAAAAAATAGACTTAAATGATGTTGATAGTTGATGGCTATGGTCATAAATTGATGTAATATCCAGCAACTGATAAATATTTAAATCACAGAAGTTAGGAGAAGGTTCTAATGAGTGTATTAAAACCTAATTATGTACAGTTGCATACAAGACTTTATCTACACCCATATTCTCTGTATGTGAGAAAAAAACACCAATTTCATATTATTAGTATTTAGTTTTACCAATTTCATAGGACCTAATAATAATAATGGTCTGATGGATTCCGTAATTTTTTTCTTCACATTCTACATACATTAAGTACATTAATTTAGACTCTCAAGTCTATTAGAAAATCTCCTTTTCACAGTCAACGTGTATGTAAAGTTATATTACTAAAGTTTGTGTTAAAGTAGTAACTATTTATATACCCAAAGAGTACATTACAGGCGAGAACAGGAAGTTAGGATTTTCATTCTTGAAAATGTTTGAGCCTGAGCCGTAGGAGAGGGCTTTAATCATTCAAAGCAATGTAAAGTGCTTTTCGCACAAGGTATTATATAGTGCTTCTCTCAAGAAATGCGATATTTATATTGCCTCGACTGATTAAAACAAAACCATCCTCGACTATGTAAATGCTAACTTCCAGTCTTGGCTGTAATGTACTACTTTATACACCGCATCAATTTTAAAGTATATAGTTTAATAATATTTTATAAAGCCGATTCATTTATGTTAATAGTGAAATCATGTATCTAAAGGCAAACGAAAATAATCATTGATAATTATATAAATTTTTGAATAAATTTCAAAATTAACAACGCAATGGCTTTTATAAAACGGTATGCAAACTACTCCTTAATCAAACATAACCTTAAAATTTCGTTTCCCGCAAAACAATTAATCATTTTACCAGCACCAATTTTCCCAAACAAACATTCACAAAACATGCATTTAATGTACGGAACAGACAAATGTTGGGGAGTGATACTACGTCCGACTCGGTTGATCGCGAGATATGGTATGATGTATACTTCAATTATACTGAAATTTATCGTCTGGCAGGTTTGTATAAAGTAGCGGTATAAAACCTTTTTAAATTCTCTAATATCAAATTAAATTAGGTACCTATGTTCATAAGACTAAAGTAAACTTGTGGTAGCAAAAAGTATCGATATATTTTTCTAATGAAGTAACAATAAGAACAAATGAACAACATTGCATTTAGTAAAAAAAGGTTGAATAGAATTTTTTAAAAGTTTTTTTTTTTACTTCTGAATTAAAAAATATTGACGTTCGTATAGCATTGGGGGCTCAAACAAATGCATATTTTTAATCTTAGACTCTACGCCACCTATACGCTAATAAAAAGTTGGTGTGTATTAATGACCGAGCGAGAGCGAAGCGTCTCCGTTTCAGCTTAGGCGAAAATGCTTTCGTATGTCTGTCCGGCTGTCCATCCATCTTCTACAGGTTGCATTTCTCAACCAATTCTCGTAAAATATTGTGAGCAGATACAGTAATTATAAAAAAAAATATTCGATTAATATTTCGAAATTTTTCTACAAAAAAACATATTTTAGCCAATTCAAAAAATGATCTAAAATGGCACGAATCCGAGGTCCCAAAGAGGCAATCCTCTATAAACTTCTAAGACTTCCGTGCGTATAGTTCATTTACCGTTGAGTTCAGTTCGAAACGTCGGGAATTCAAAAAACCAGTAAATCAAAACTAAATATTTGTAAAATAACACGTGCATTAATCCATACGCGATGTAATCCGTAAAAAGTGTTTTATTTCTAACTTCTCTATAAAGTTCAAAGTCGCCTAAAGTGCTACTCTCTCTATGTTGACTATGGAAGTGCTAAATTCGAGTATAATTACATTAGATACAAGACAAGCTCTTGCTGAGCATATCGTTAGCATATGCAAACATAAACGCTGTTTGATTTATTGCTGGTTATGGTAATTGCGGTCTGTTGATAATAGCCTTTGCTATAGTCTGTGGATGTTATATCCGGTGTGTAAGTATATAACGGCGAGTCTCTTCCGTATTATCTATCTATCGGTGGGTTTACTATAAAATTATGAAATTGCAATTTTAAATAATAAACCGCAGGCTGATTCTTTGAACAGTGGACAAATTTTGTGGTGTGGATTAGACCGAAACTGAACTTAATCAGAGCAAAAAAATAATAAGCTGTTCCATAGAAAACGTCATTATCTACTCGTCCGAAATGTATGGAAAAGCTGATAATATTTAAGTTGGTCCCATAGACAAAGTTGTTCAGTTTGACGGTTTAAGCCACACCACAAAAATTATCGACTGTTTTCGATTTCACCCTGTAGCAAAAAAATTTACTCGTTACCAGATCATTTTCTCAGGTTCAACGATCCCACTAGTGACTCGGTAGCTCAATTGGAAGAGCATTGGACTGAACTTCCAAAGGTCGCAGGTTCGTGTCCCACCTGAGAAAATGATCTGGTGGCGAGTCGAATTTTATTTACTACCTATTAAATATTATATATAAAAACAGATGAACATAGAACCTCCTCCTATTTTGAATTCGGTTAAAAATAGCATTGCGAATGCTAAAATCTCAAATAAAAAAATATAAAATTAGTTGAACTCACACAAAAAGTGCGGCAATTATCATTATCACATTAACTTAATTCTTTGTTGTTCATTTTAGGGTGTATGCCTCTCTTGTAGGAAGATTTACAGAAAATGCTGCTCCCCGTTTTCTGGTCCACGGAGATGTTAGATGTACCTACTACTTCTACTACTCTGTGGAGGATTGTAGAAAGACAAAAACAAAACAACTTTTCACTTACAAATCTCAAAAAAATGTCATGACCACCAGAAATTAATCGGAGAAACGATCATCTCATATAAATGTATTTCCAGGTGAAGGTTCCTGCAACAGCAACGATGGCTATAGTCGAACACCTCCTGAAGACAAGTCACCCCCCGGCAGCGATGATGACACTCCTCGACCAGGGTCTGCTGCCGACAACAAGAAGAAGCACAGAAGAAACAGAACTACATTCACCACATACCAGCTCCATGAGTTGGAGAGAGCATTCGAGAAGAGTCACTATCCTGATGTGTACTCAAGAGAGGAGTTGGCGATGAAGGTCAATTTACCTGAGGTCAGGGTTCAGGTAAGATAACAATAACCTTTATTTGTTAACCATGTCTACACAACCAGATTAGGTCTGTCGCTGACAACATCAAGCAACATAGGAGGATCAGAGAAGGAACATAGCTACTTTTCGATGTATGTACAATCGAACACACCGGCGCTTTACCATCTCTAAGATTAAAATCGCTTGCAAGCCGCGCCGTCACTTTCATATGTGAAGTACACCCTGAAGCGAACAGTGAGCACACGAAATTTTCTGCAAAGTGGTAAAGCACGTTTTGACCGATCGTACCAACCACATTGGAGAGAGCCTTTGAGACGAGTCGCTCCTGATGTCTACTCAAGATAGGAGTTGGAAATAAAGGCAGGGTACAGGTGAAATAGTGATATTAATGATTAAGGAGATATGGAAATTATAAACTTCGGTAAACAAAATTAGATTTTAATAAAAAAACAATTAGATAGCGATATTAAAAATGCAAGAGTTTAAAAATACGAAATTCAACAAAATAAAACAAAATTACTACCTAATACTACAAACTTTAAATTATTGATAACATCCCCTTCTATTTACCAAACACCAAAACTATGACATTTTAATATCCATAAGTTGAACTAAACAAAATTTCTCTTCGTCACAAACGAAATGAGAGCACTCGACAAACATTGGAACGAGTGCCACGAAAAGGGTAAGGGGGCCAATAATGAAGCAAAAGGGCTTATACCACTCAATCCCTTGGCTTTGCGAGACGAACATATGTCAAGCATGTTCAACCAGCCTTAAAAGACCTCTCTAACCCCATTTTTTCATGACAAAACCTTCAACGCAAAACGTTTTTGCAGCTCTTACAAAAATAGTCACCCTCTAATTGCTTTCTTGCTGAACGACAAAAATGTGACGAATCAAAGAAATATATCACTTATGACGAAACGAATAAGGTTTTGCTAAGTGTCTTTGTTATGTTTGTAGTGGCACTTTCGATGGTTGGCTAATCTGACACTTTAGTTAAGAGTAAGGTGAATATAAGCAAACGTCTTTTGCAGTCGATGATATTAAGTTGGAGCTATTTGGCAAAGGTGGTGTGTTCACACAATGAACTAACGAGCTAAGGTACAATATATCAGTTCAAATTCACGAAAATCGTGTGGAATAAAAAAACAGAACTATATCTACAAAAACTACTACTACTAGTAATATTATGCCATAAATAAACACTTATTTATTTACAAAAAACTACTAATGCTACCTTTCGCAATTGTAATAAAGAAAATTCATTGTTACGTTTTGGTTCAACTGACAAAGCTAACCCATTATTTTCTAAATCAAGTAAAATATTACGTGAAATCTCAGTAAACCTTTAAACTAACATTGAAACTAAAACTGCCAGCTTCAAATAAGCCATCAAACGAGATTCAGTCGCATGTGAACGAGGCAGGCAAAGTTAAGTGAATTACCGGCCACTTCCGTCGCAGACGCGTCTGCAAACTAGCATAGATAGATTAGGCTCAGCTTAGATACAGTTAGATAGATGGAGCTTTAGTGGAAGTGTGGGGTAGGTATTGGGATTAACGCTGTATCTACACAGTCAGAGAAGTTTGGGGAGCAGGTAACAAAAAATTAAGGCAATATGAATTGAACCATCGATAGCTTCCTTCGTAGACTGGTGTACGAACTAGCATAGATAGATTAGGCTCAGCATAGATATAGATAGATAGATGAAGCTTTAGAGGAAGTGAGGGGTAGGTTTTGGGATTAACGCGGTATCTACACAGTCAGAGAAAATTGGGGAGCAGGTAACAAAAAATGCAGGCAATATGTAGTGAACTATCGATAGCTTCCTTTGTAGACTGGTGTATAAACTAGCATAGATAGATTAGGCTCAGCATAGATATAGATAGATAAAGCTTTAGAGGAAGTGAGGGGTAGGTTTTGGGATTAACGCTGTATCTACACAGTAAGAGAAAATTGGGGAGCAGGTAACAAAAAATGCAGGCAATATGTAGTGAACTATCGATAGCTTCCTTCGTAGACTGGTGTATGAACTAGCATAGATAGATTAGGCTCAGCATAGATATAGATAGATGAAGCTTTAGTAGAAGTGAGGGGTAGGTTTTGGGATTAACGCGGTATCTACACAGTCAGAGAAAATTGGGGAGCAGGTAACAAAAAATGCAGGCAATATGTAGTGAACTATCGATAGCTTCCTTTGTAGACTGGTGTATAAACTAGCATAGATAGATTAGGCTCAGCATAGATATAGATAGATAAAGCTTTAGAGGAAGTGAGGGGTAGGTTTTGGGATTAACGCTGTATCTACACAGTAAGAGAAAATTGGGGAGCAGGTAACAAAAAATGCAGGCAATATGTAGTGAACTATCGATAGCTTCCTTCGTAGACTGGTGTATGAACTAGCATAGATAGATTAGGCTCAGCATAGATATAGATAGATGAAGCTTTAGTAGAAGTGAGGAATATTGGAATTAACGCCGTATCTATATTTATGACTAGTAAAGATAATAAATAAATTATTTATGAATCAAGGTTGGAAAACATCTTCAGAGACACTTGTTTTTACCATTTTCAATTATACTAAGTTTTTGCATGCTGGAAACGGCTAATGTGAGGTTTAAACATTTTATTAATATCTCTGTACCACATTTACTGCGAATAAAGTTTATTTTAGCAACTAAGGCTCTTGTGATAAATAAATCAGGAGCACAGGAGGCTTAACATCTCGAAAGATAAAGTTAACCCTCTAGTGTTCTCCAGTCTTCGCTCGAAAACTTCTTCAAAATAGGTATCGCATTGACGTCTTAGAAATATGGTGTCGGAGGAAGATGCCTTACTTAAATTCACGCTACGTGCCTATTCTAATTGTAATAATGTAACATTGTAATAAGTCATTGACGATTTTTACATTCAACAATATTTTTTCAAATTAACTCTAAAAACTTTACAATAATAAAAAAAACATATAAAAACAAAATCCCGTGACCCGTATTTTCCGTTAACACTTAAGTGTGACCCAAAAAACTGCAAACGCCCATTAAATGTTGCAAATTGAATCCTATCTAAAAGCAATTCTATCTGATCTTTGTATCAATTAATTCTTTGTCAATCATTCAGACGAAAATATCTTATTGTCAACCCTATTAAAGACCAGTATAGTATGACTTATATGGGCATATAACCTCTTTAGTGAAAGGTCTCTTTTGTGACTGGAATTCAAAATGGTGCCACTTTTTTCTGGTCTCGGCGTATTAGGAAAACACTAAGGAATAAAGGTCTGTATAATTTGGTGGAATAACAATGAGTTTAGAGTCCATTAGGGACAAACACAACAATGAGGATGTGATGGTAATCGAATTCGCTACGACGGCTCGCTTTATAGAGAAAGGGTGACCACACTTTTTACTTAACAAAACTGTTATTTATACAAATTAGTTAATTTAAAATGTAAAATAGGAGATGAACTGACATCACAGAATAAAATATAATATTTACATAGTACAATTAGTATTGATATGCCGTAGTATGTATAACTAAACTAGTTTTAAAGCCGGCTTCTGGAATGTAACTTTTTTTAAATATTGTTAACAAAAGTTATTGTAATAAGTCGTTAAATAATTATAATTATATAATTTTTAGGGCCAAAAAATGGCTACCTATTTAAACTAATTTGAGACTGAATTTCCCTAATTCAATAAAAAGTTAATAAAAGACCTTTTACCTACCTAGAAAAAAGCCACCTAAATTATACGTGTTAATTTTTTTTTTGTTTGGAAACAGCTGTTTATTATTAATACTTTATAATTAACCCTTACTTTTACAAAACATCATCAAACATTCGACGAATAATATCAACATTTAAAGTCTCCCTAAACACATGATGTGTGCTTACCCTACTCTTCTCAATGGCTTGTCACTTATCACCAACACGCTCGACTTGCTAGAAATGTGCTAATAAACGTTTCGCTCGTCTACACCACCCTTATATAAAACTTTAACCCAAAAACGACCCTACCTAATCGAGTTAAAGCCCATTTCTGATCACATTAAACTTTTTCAATTTGAAGGGTTGTTAAAAACGAATTAGAAGAGTTTTATAGCGTTTGTTTAGCGACACTTTATTGTTGCTGAACAGGAATTGGAATAAAAAAAACATGGCGTTTATGGGGTTAAAAGTATGGGTAGGTATTACCATGTAATATTAGGTCGTATAAACTTGGCGAACCTAAGACGTTCACACACAGGAACAGTACCCTTAGCACGAACGTCTATCGAGAAAAAAAAACGCGCGTAAAAGTACTCGATAGACTAATTTAATTTCGCTTTTCGGCGGTAGATGGCGCTGTACAAATTTTCCATACAAAATTACTATATCGAATATTTTTACGTGCGTTATTTTTCTCGATAGCTGTTTGTGCTAAGGGTACAGTTTCTTATTTATTTGACAATCAAAGTAAGTAATTGAAGAAACTGTACTGAAGTGAACGAAAATATGATAAAAAGTGTCTTTTGATATCATAGTCATGAGACAAACAAATAAAATAAAAATTATTGTAAACAAGAAAGAAGTCTTTTACAAGTTTTATTTTAACAATAACACACACAGTCACACTATGAGAAAAATACTTGCAATAAAAATATCCAAATTAATGACTAAAATACAGCAGGTTTATTTATCTAGTTTTTATGTTAGTTTACAAATTTAGAACTGAATTTTTATTTTGCTAGTGTGTTGTTTTGTTCAATAGTAATGAAAAATAATTAGTGATAGTTTTCACCAAAGCCCCTTGTACAAATAGGTAATTACCCCAAAAAAGGGTTAATTTCTTGCCAGTTACACTAAACGACGCAGCCACAAATGAGCCGTGGCAAATTGCTTTATTACCCCGTTTGGGGAAAGCAATTTATCTGGAACAGTTTTACCATAAGACGCGGACTATTAGTAGTTTTTGTAAGGCTTTGTTTACGGGTTAACTTGTTAAATAAGTAAACAAAATATAGCTGCCTAACCATAAAAGATTTTAAAACACTGTTCTGTTTTTGTGTGTTTAATTTAGATACTGTTTAAATGTGATACTGTCACTTTTTTGACAATATTGTCTGAATATTGTCATAAAATTCAGACAATATTGTGGTCGGTTTTGTTTCGTATGGCAAAGGGTGACAGCTTCCCTTTGCCATACGAAAGGAATGCTGTCACTTTTTTGACAACATTGTCTGAAAGAGGCAGCATCACATTTAAACAGTGTCTAAATTAAACACTTGGTGAACAGTGTTTTTAAATATTTTGTGGTAAGGCCGTTTATGTTTTAAACATAAACGGTGATTTTTGAAAGCTTATTCTTAAGGCAAGGCAGTTCACGAAATCTACTCTTTCACTATCATTTTAGAATATGGTTGATAATTGCATAGCTTTAATTGTCACTTCGCCAGAAATTTGACGAAATTTAATACATTTTTATTGATTTTTGGAATACTGGATCATTTATTACAAATGTACTCAGTCATTGTGTTAGATCAATAAAAAGCTATCCTTTTTTAACCGACTTCAAAAAAAGGAGGAGGTTTTCAGTTCGTCGGAATGTTTCTGCATTAGAAATCATATCACTGTCGTTAAAAATTACCAAAGGGGTATGAGTAAAAAGTGGGTCATTTTTTTTTGCGATGTCGCTTCCAAAAAGCTCTTTCATCTCAAAGACCTTATCGAAATAACCAAAAAATTATTCTACAGCGTAAGTCTATCATGGGCAGTTTTATAAATATTTTAGTTTAAAAAATTAAATTCGGGACATTTTTTTTTGCGCTGTCGTTTCCAAAAAACTATTTCATCGCAAAGATCTCATCCAAAGGGGCAAAAAACTATTTGGCAGCGTAAGTCTATCATGGGCAGTTTTTGAAATATTTAAGTTAAAAAAAATAATATGTGGGTTATTTTCTTTTTTTGGCGTTGTCGCTCCCAAAAACTATTTCATCGCAAAGATCTCATCCAAATAAGCAAAAAACTATTTGGCAGCGTAAGTCTATCATGGGCAGTTTTTGAGATATTTAAGTTAAAAAAATAAAATGTGGGTTATTTTCTTTTTTTGGTGTTGTCGCTTGCAAAAAACCATTTCATCGCAAGTATGTCATACAAACAAGCAAAAAATTATTCTGCAGCGTAAGTCTATCATAAGCAGTTTTTGAGATATTTAAGTTAAAAAATTAATATGTGGGTTATTTTCTTTTTTTGGTGTTGTCGCTTCCAAAAAACTATTTCATCGCAAAGATCTCAATCAAATAAGCAAAAAACTATTTGGCAGCGTAAGTCTATCATGGGCAGTTTTTGAGATATTTAAGTTAAAAAATTAATATGTGGGTTATTTTCTTTTTTTGGTGTTGTCGCTTCCAAAAAACTATTTCATCGCAAAGATCTCATTCAAATAAGCAAAAAACTATTTAGCAGCGTAAGTCTATCATGGGCAGTTTTTGAGATATTTAAGTTAAAAAAATAATATGTAGGTTATTTTATCATTTATCTCAAAAACTGCCCAATATTGGGAAGTAGATCATATCAAGAGTCATAATTAATTAATTATTTTTTGCTTATTTGGATGAGATTTTTGCGATTAAACGGTTTTTTGGAAGCGACAACGCCAAAAAAAGATAATAATCCACATTGGATTTTTTTTAAACTTAAATATCTCAAAAACTGCCCATGCTAGACTTACGCTGTTGAATAGTCTTTTGCTTATTTAGATGAGATCTTTGCGATGAAATGGTTTTTTGGAAGCGACATCGCATTAAAAAAAGGACCCACATATTATTTTTTAAACTTAAATATCTCAAAAACTGCCCATGATAGACTTACGCTGCCAAACAGTTTTTTGCTTATTTGGATGAGATCTTTGCGATGAAATAGTTTTTTGGAAGCGACTACGCCAAAAAAATAAAATAACCCACATATTATTTTTTTAACTTAAATATCTCAAAAACTGCCCATGATAGATTTACGCTGCCAAATAGTTTTTTTCTTATTTGGATAAGTTCTTTGCGAAGAAATGGTTTTTGGAAGCGACAACGCCAAAATAAGAAAATGACCCACATATTATTTTTTAAACTTAAATATCTCAAAAACTGCCTATGATAGACTTACGCTGCCAAATAGTTTTTTGCTTATTTAGATGAGATCTTTGCGATGAGATAGTTTTTTGGGAGCGACAACGCCAAAAAAAAGAAAATAACCCACATATTATATTTTAAACTTAAATATCTCAAAAACTGCCCATGATAGACTTACGCTGCCAAGTAGTTTTTTGCTTATTTGGATGAGATCTTTGCGATGAAATAGTTTTTTGGAAGCGACATCGCATAAAAAAATTAATCAAATATTTTTTTTAAACTTAAATATCTCAAAAACTGCCCATGCTAGACGAATGCTGTACAATAATTTTTTGCTTATTGGGATAAGATCTTTCCGATGAAACGGTTTTTTGGAAGCGATATCGAAGAAAAAATTGACCCACCTCTTCTTAGAAAATTACTCATACCCCTTTGACGATTGGAAGTTTATTTTTATAAGTTATTATTTTTTTTTTTTTTTTTTTTTTTTATATTTGACAACATCACATACATTGCTCCGATTCCAAAGTAAGTAGCTAAAGCACTTGTGTTATGGAAATCAGAGACAACGGTGGTATCACAAACACCCAGACCTGAGTCAATATAGAAAAGTTTGTTTTTCTAAATTGACTCAACCGGGGATCGAACCCGGGACCTCAGAGATGGCGACACCTTGAAAACCGGTGTACAAAGCCACTCGACCACGGAGGTCGTCATATGGTTATATTATGGTTTTATTCAGGATTTTTTACAGAGTTACCAAGCCATTTTTCAATATTCTGTTCGGTTATTGTGTTTCGTTGTTTTTTTTTTCAGTGTACAGTAATTTTTGTGAAGTAGAATTCTACATCAGTTCTTCACATTGGAAGCTCAAAAATCAATATTTTCATCAGACTGATCGTGAACAGAACTGGCTTCGCCTTAACAAACCGATGACGTTACTTACATCTTTGACTTCCACAATTGTGTCTGTAAATTGTGAGTCATCCTAATAATATTAACTAGAAATTGAACTAGCTGTGATCTGATGATGGCCATCCAAGGCGTGAATGGAGAAGATTCAGATCGCAATACACACTCAACTGATCTTATCAGCATTCTAAGAGATGTAAGCATCAGAATTTTCAGTTGCAAGATTTTCATTCATTTTTATGCTATTATCTCCTTTTTTTTAAATATATCCTTACATCTCTTAAAATGCTGGTCAGATCACTTGGGTGTGTATATAAATCTGGATTTCCTCGATTCACTCCCTGGATGGCCATCACCAGTTTACCGCTCGGTCAATCCCTGGCGGAGCAGCAATGCTTAAAAGTTACTTCGTTTGTATGAAAATTGACTGGCGTCCTTAAATATGTGGCCACCACTATATATAGATATCCTGTAGTGTCTAATAAGTTCACACTCACCACATTAGTAACTACATTGTACCCGTGCGAAGCCGGGGCGGGCCGCTAATAATATTAATAAATTGCTTTACTACATATATTTTTCTATATTTTATCTCTCTTAAATTAAAAACCATAACATGCCTGAAAGCCTGAAAAACCCCATACAGCTCATTATTGATAGGTACTTTTACACACAACATTAATCCATAAGCACACGAATAAACGATGTAACGAGCGATAATGCGGTGATCCCGTGACCAATCCCGCATATTACGGGGATCACAATCTCGCGACAGCTGCGTGATCTCACACTTGTGTATGTTTTAAAAAATGGAGGCTTTGTAAGACTTTAGAGGCCTTGTAGACTGACTTATTTTCGGCCTGTGGCTGAATTAGTTAATACTTACTTACATACTCATTACTTATCCTTACGTATATTATAAATAAATATAAACATATTATAATATCGACATCAGCCATTTTAATGTCCCCACAGCTGGGGAACAGGCCTTCTTTATGGGTGAATAATGAAGATGGGCCATACACTTGACTCTAACAAAATTTTGCACTTTAAAGTTTAATAATTCACGTAGATGCCTCAATCAAAAAGCTGTTTTCACACACCCGAAATATTTTTAGAATTGCTTTCCAACGACACCCCACACTATAGGGTAGACAAGAAAAAAAAATACATCCCCACTTCAAGTGTAGGGGAGGTAACCTAAAAAAATATTTTTCATTTACTTTGCCACTTTGTCGATGTGATTAATATGTATATCCATGCCAAATTACAGCTTTTTAGTACTAAGGTTCTATGAGCTAGGCTGGGGACGGACAGACGCACAGACGGACATGGCGAAACTATAAGGGTTCCTTGTTGACTACGGAACCCTAAAAATGGATTCAGGATAAGATCCCTTTAGCAGTTTCTATGACAGTTTCAAATATCACTAATAATACCCACCATTATTCAATTTTACACTTTAAAGCTACTAAACACAAAGTCCAAAATAAGGTTATTTAAGTGTTTATTTCAAGTGCCGCTATTATTTTCATAGAATGCCGATTTCAATGCCTCTGAATGCCATACGAAAGGAATTGTTTGGTAAATTGGACGGATTACGAGCGCTTGCGCAATGTAGGGTCAGCATAATTAAAGGGTGGGTGGGATAAGTTAGGAAAGCCGGTTGTCTTTTATTTTTGTTTTCAAAATGTCAGTTTTAGTGCCATAACGTCAACGTGACATTTAAACAGAAAGAGAAGAAACATACTTAGTCCAAAAATATTTCAATCGAAAAGTTTCACTGATGTTAAACTTTTTTTATACAAGGTGTTACAAAAATACCCCTAATGGCGAATATGGTATATAGGGACCATCAACCTGATCAACTTTTACTATGGGACCAACTCTGAAATCGAGAAAAAAATCAGCTGTTTCACACAAAAATTAAAATCGAAAATATCAAAATGTATGAAACAGCTGATTTTTTTTTCGCGATTTCAGAGTTGGTCCCATAGTAAAAGTTGTTCAGTTTGATGGTCCCTATATACCATATTCGGCATTAGGGGTATTTTTGTAACACCTTGTATAAAGGCAGTAGATCACAGATTGAGGAGTTGGGTGGCGCAGGTGGTATAGTTAAGCAGCTTTCGCAAGGGTCAGTCATGGGTTGAGTAACTAAAAATTTCTTATCTCGAGTTTCTCCGTGCTTCGCATGGAACATTTTATTTTCTCATAAACCAAAGATACTAAAATGTGTGTTAAGAAGAGTTACAATGCCTAATATTTAAAAAAAAACTGACTTTCTCTGCAGTCGCTAAACTTTCACTGCGACAACGTTTCATCAACTCTAAATTGTCCTTAACATTATCATTAGATGGTCATCCTATCTAGCGGTCATTGTTAAAATGGCGGCAAATTGTCAATAGTGTTTAAGATACAAAAAAATACTTTCATTGTTACTTTGAAGTAAAATACGGATTAGCTATCGAATATCCAAATATCACAGGTAAATATACATTTATGTGAATTTAAAATGTTCAAATCGTAGACGACAATTTAGAACAAAATTGCTATAGAAGAATACCCAATTAATTTAGTATGGTAATAATAATAATAATAATAAACTAATTATAAATACTTGGACAATTTCACACAGCGCCATCTACCCTAAACTACTAGACTACTGATATACTACTTACCATAAAAAGTAAATAATCAGTAACTTGTATACAAAAAAGCATGAAATGACATCATAAATGAATAGAAGATGGTCAGTAAAATTGAATTTAAAAGAATAACACGACAATATTTGAAAATCCACGAAAGATAGTTTCGGCAAAAATAATCACACAAAAAAGGACGGATTTGCCAAAAAAGTCCGCGACCGTAACGGAAATATCGTATTCGGAGTACACTCGCCGACATCGTAATCTACACCGACATGATACTTCCAATACCCAGTTATTAGCCGTTTATACCATTATACCTCTTTTGTACCACCTTTGTTCCACTTTTATTCCCCTACCAACTTAACCAGACCTGTACCCTTTAAAAAAAATGTTGACTACACAGACCCACTTAGAATGGCTCTACAATATAAGTTATAATCAAATTACCTTTATATTCACTCGTTTCCTGCATTTTTTTGTTCAAATTCTCAAACAGGATGAAGCTGTCAAATTTTAATCAAATTATTCTAACAAAAGCCAATACGTTATGATTAAATTCGTTCAATAGCTTTTTTTTCATTATTGATTTTTTATAGCATTCATTCACTAATCAATCTTTTCATTTTTGGATGTGTATCAAATATCATTTTGTAAGTTATTTTCGGTGTCTTACTTTTTTTGTTACGTTAATTCTGTAGTGTCTCACAAAAAAGATGGGATTAAGAATCATTAGTAATACTATACATAAGTATGCCTTGGTATTTTATTTTATATTAATATTATCAATCGCAAATTAAGTATGTTTAGTGTCATATTTACTGAAATAAACTTACTTAACCCATCAATGGTGGTGAGTTACCACATAGGGCCCGCATAGTGTCAAAAATAATAATGACTGATGATAATGAAGATAGCTTTTTTATGATATATAAACAAGCGCTTGACCGCTATCACGCTTGATGGTATGCGATTATGCGAGCTACGATGAAACGCGTTTGCCTAGATGATAACCTTTTCACTCGCGACTTGAAGGCCCCCATATTGCATCCATCAGGAAACACAGAATCAGGCAAGGAGTTTCACTCTCTAGCGGTACTTTAAAGCTTTTTATTTCACTTCACCGCAGACTTTAAAATTTTTACTAATGACCAATAAAATTAAAGGAAGCAAAATAAAAGAAAATATATAGTTTAAACGATTACAAAAGAGTCATTATGATTCACTATATCGCCGTTAGCTCAAACACCCTCCTACAAAAAAACAAACAATTGGAGGGATCCAACGAAGAAAACGCAATCGACATAATATCCGCCGATTGGTGGTAATGTCAATCATCTTGAATTTCCCATGTAATTTGTCTAATGTTACAATTTCATGGATACTCAATAGGACTACGATTATTTTTCTGAGTATTCGATATTTTTTAAATGTGATAGGAGTGAATGTCTCCGATGCATTTATTTTCAAGTGAAAACTATCTTACAGATTCGATGTGTATCTATTTAATTAGTAACTTTATAAACTCTATAGCATTTAAAACATTTCCCTGTTCTTACCGTATCATCTCAGTAAAATACTTTGTCCTTAGATTTGTAACATAATGTTCTAGATTTTCCTAATGAACACGTGTCTTAAGTTTGAGATTCAGTATGAAATAAAAAAAAATGTCATTCCCTTCCTTTCTAGGGGAACCCAAATAAATCCTTACCTGACATCGCGTTTTGTTAATAAATTTTAGATTTTTGCATTTCACAATGCTATTTTTTATTTATTTATTTATTTTTGAAAGTAAAAACATTTGAAGTATCAGCCCTTCTACATTCTAAACAAAACACATCACTTATTTCTCATATCGTTGGAGACAAATGACAAACGTAGACGTATGACGAAATGGCCCGGCGCTACATCCCCTTGCGCCGCATATTGTAGACACCTTTCCATTCCCACGATATTTCCGGATCTTTGGGACAATTCCATCATACTCCGTTTAGGGTTAACTGAGTATGTAATGCGCTGTTAAGAAATAATTACAGAAGTGTTAGGCTAAGAACTCACGATACGGTTTTCGCCCGCAACCGCCACGGTTGCGGGTCCGCAAACATTTTTTTTACAAATTCACGAGACCGCAGTTCTGTGCGGTAATGCAGCCGCCGCGGTTGCGATTATCGCTCGCAAATTTAGCGGGCGATGATCGCAAGACGAGTGGTTGCAAGACGGACGGTTGTTTACGATCACATTGCCCGCCAACCGATCGCAGAGCGTGCGGGTGCAACCCGCCAAGGCTGCGGGTGACTGCGGCTCGCATGATTCTACTAGTTGCCCGCCGCTGCAGCGGGACCCGCAAACAATCGCAAACGCCCCGCGGGCGTAAAACGCGTCTTGAAATGCAGTGCTTTAATTTTTTTCATATAGGTATATTCTGCATTCCACAAAAGCTACGGTCCCGCAACCACAGCGGGTGCGGGTGAAAACCGCTTCGTGAGTTCTTAGCCTTATTCTGCTAAACAAAACGCAAAAATATTTCAGATGAAAAGTAGTTTGGTCAGTCTGATTAAAAGTTGAAAATGTAAAATTATATAACAATGTCTTCTACATACAACTATTATTGACTATAATTTCAAATAAGAGTAAAAGAGAAAAAGATACTTAAGTTTACACCCTGTTTACTTATAATGTTTAGTCTTAAAAGTAAACAGAATGTATGTAACACTATAATTACCTACGCTTTGGGTGTACATGTGTAGTGGAGAGCAAGTTAACTGCGCGTTAGGCGGCACGTAAGTGAATTATACAAGGTTACGCGTCCTAGTAGACTAGGCTTAAAATTTACTGGAAGTGTCTGATTAACAAACTCTCTCGTTGCGTGCCGAGAGACTGCTACCCGTATTACTTTTTTTTTAATTTGTTTTGTGTTGAGGTATTTAATTTTTTTTTGTCTTTCCTCCTATTTTTATGGGAATGATCATATTAATATTATTAATCATGCTGTGTTTTGTTCACTTTACTTAAATACATTAGATTTCGAGTAAATCATCACCATTATCATATTACTGTAGATGTATGATTGGGATGCCTAGTCACATTACCTACCATATTCCTCCTTGTAAAAGAATTACAATAACCTCCTCCTTTTAATTTTTTAAGTCGGTTAAAAAATATTGCTTTACAACACTTGAAAGTTCAGAAATTACACTATAGTACCTTCTTTATCTGTCCTTTAACATAGGATGCTTCAAGTTAATGACGCTATATTATGTTAAATCTTATAATCTCATAGCTTTTTATTAGCTAAGTTTTCAGTTAAAAATGAAAGTGAAAATATTCTTTATTCAAATATGCTCACATACGTTAGCTGAGCGCTGGGACTCCCCGCTGCTGATGCGCTGGGTGAGCCTACATGCGCCAGTGGCGAGTTACTAGCAAAAACTTGTAGTTAAGTCTTAGGTTTAATCACTAACATTAGATATAATCTCCGATGTTACTAACACATATGGATGTTTTTGTGAAATATCTTTTTTTTATTATTATTATTATTGTATCTCGCCTGGAAATTCTCGGGGCGAAGCCCGGTCCTTTTGCCAGGCTTGCGTGGGGACATGGGTCCAACACGTAGAGGCCCTTTGAGACTGTTTTAATATAATGTGAAATGTGTGATGCACATGCCGGGATGCGCTCCCCACTACACGCAAAAGTGCGCAGACGGAAGCGGACCCCGGCAGGTCCATAGACTATTGCGAGTGTGAGAATACATAAAAAATAACTAAACGGGCTATTGGGTGGAAGGATAGCGGATTGGAATTCTGGGCTATGGGGTGAGATAACGGACTTCGGCCGTTTCCTACATCTCACAAACTCGAACCGTCGGCGGAAGGTGGCTCGCCGCCCGCTAGGTGGGCACCCCAAACTGGTCAGCGACTGCCGACCGGGGCACAACACCGGCGCGGGCAACTGAGGGTGTAGAGAGGTGTGCACCGCTTTCTACCCACTGCACAAGGGACAGTGTGCCAACTCGCGTCTTACGCATATTTCACTTCCACCCTGCGAGCGTATAGCTCTAACGACTCCACCCTGGACGGCCAACGAAGGCAAGCCAGGGGCGGGAGTCCGCAGGCCCCCTTGGGGTCCACCCCTGCTGCGGGGACGAGGGCCTGGATCGACTCCCTGGAGCACTCGGGTCCGTGGTGTCGCTACTCACCAACAGCTCGCCACAAGCTGCCCTGCGGGCTTATTATTATTATTATTATAATAAGCATTTTTAAATCGTTATTTTTTTTACTCTACCACCCATTATGACGTCTTTTAGCTGACAAGAAAAATAGGTTCAAAACACTTATCAGCTTTATCATAATTATGGAACGATATTTACAAATATGATGTTACGAACTGGCCATCAGGCCGGGTGTAAATATGTTTGTCTTCGATTTATCTTTAATCTTTGTTCTTTTCTGTCATCTATCTGTCGAGGATAGACCCATACTTGTATAGTTTTATTATACTTTTTTATACTATGTAAATATCTATACTATGATATGTTCTTAACTCTCTGCTCTATTCCTGTCACCTTATTCTATTGCTTAGCTTTTGTATGTAATTAATGTGTTTCTTTATTTTCAATATATCTTCCTTTTCTCTTTCAAACAGTCGTTTCCTTTGCTGTCCTCAACACTATCTGTCTTCTCTTTGGTTTTCTGCTTACTGTATGGTTTGCATTTTATTATTACCAACATAATTTTTCTCCCTCTTTAACATACGAGTATGCACATCGTTTCCAGACATTAAATTCGTTTAAGTTATATATGTCATAGATTAATAAGTAATTTTTTCGACAAAAAAAACCTTTTCATAGTAAAACTTCCGAATATTTCTGCCGTTTCTATTCTACAGATATCTTTGTTCAAGCCAGGCCGCGTGAGATTAAGTTATAATAGTTATTAATTGCAAAGTAACTCGATAGTCGACGCTCGCTTGGCTCTAATCGAATACTGGTTACTCGGTTAACTCGTTAATACTCGTGTCTCATAATGTACTCGTTGTTTATAAGGTTTGTTTGACTAGTACGTTTATTGACAGAGCGAGCACTAAGCGCATACAAAGCGTCTTCGTTTCAGTTTGGGGAAAAATGGTTTCGTATGTCTGTCCGGCTGTTCTCCTCTACAGGTCGCATATCTCAAACGATTCTCGTGGAATCATGTGAGCAGGTTCGATAATTATTTCGATTTTTTTTGCCTTCAGTTTTCAAAATGGCGGAAATATGGCGGGTTGAAAACATCTAGTTATAAGTTTGGTCCTTGTTCGTTATTCACAGATAATATATCATAAAGCGCGTCGTCCACGATAGAGTGATAAGTCAAAATTCAAAAATTCAAAATTCAAAACTCGTTTATTCAGTCTAGGCTGTTACAAGCACTTGTGAATGTCAAAGAAGCTACGCCATCGGTTCGCAAACCCTAAGCGGGAGACCTTGTAACGAGAAGAACCGGCAAGAAACTCGTCAAGGGCTGCTTTTTTCTCCCTGTATATTTCATACAGTCGTCAAAATTTGAAAAATGAGGTCGGCGTTTAAAGTGACGTCATTTTCCATTACAATAATTAACAAAGTTAACATTCAATGGGTAGGTAAAATAAATTTCAACTAGTTGAGAAATCGCTGTCTACTACTCGATAACTAAGAAAATCATTGTATGATATGAAGAATTAGCCCAGGTGAATTAAGTCTACGACGGGGCAACAATAACTGGAAGTTACTTGACATGAGAAATATAATATTATCTCATCTCTTCGTATACGCAAAAATTGAGAGTGCCCCATTGTAGTTCTTTGGCTTATCGTAAAGTATCTCCATCATACATATAAGTAATCATTGTTAAAATTTGAAAATAGAAAAAGTCTGACGTTTGCGGATGATTAAATCAGGATTTGAATGGCTACCTATTTTATACCACATAGATTAGAGGCCATACAACGTCTAGTACACATTTTGGAGCAACGATTTCCCATAGTATTACTTGATTTATCGGTCCCAAAAAGTAAAGCACAGAGTAGATTAGTATTTAGTTCAATGTGATTGACAGAAATGATAGAACATGATAGCTAAACTTTCTCGATAAAAAAAAATAGTAAAGTGACCTCCAATTTTGTAGTTTTTCAATGCTGTGCCAACCAATAATAAACTTATAATCTTGAATCTATAATAACAAAACCGTAGCTCTCTAGGTTTTGTGATCACAGTTGATGAAGGTTCAGTCACCTTTATCCTTATCCATGCATTTCTCAAAAATTATTTTCCTATTTCAACAAAACCTTTGTCCCAAGACACAAAACACACACACATACATACACATTCACACGCACACACACACGCACACACACACACACACACACACACACACATACACACACACACACAAACACACAGTACTAGATTAGATTAGATCAGAAAATTAAAACGGATTATCATCAGGCAAATCTTTTATATTTTGAGTAGCAGCAGCAGTTACGGGGTTCGGTAAAGCCTCCTATAAAAATAAACTCAATTCTGAAATCATCAATGTATTTTATTTATCCACCACCACAATGATTTCCAAACATACAAGTTCCATATTTTCTTACGTCAGTCTTATGGAATCTTCGATTCTCAAAACTATAAAATATTGACATAAATGCGTAATGCCAGTATTACTACACAGCATAAAAAAAACATTGTACTAGGTGGGCGATAATGACTGCGACACAGTTTTCAACCACTACAGCCATTAACAATCACTACTCTTTTCGTTAAAATTAAATAAATAAATATAACTAAATATTTGACAACATCACATACATTGCTCCGATTCCAAAGTAAGTAGCTAAAGCACTTGTGTTATGGAAATCAGAGACAACGGTGGTATCACAAACACCCAGACCTGAGCCAACATAGAAAAGTTCGTTTTCTAAATTGACCCAACCGGGGATCGAACCCGGGCCCCCAGAGATGGCGACACCTTGGAAACCGGTGTACAAAGCCACTCGACCACAGAGGTCGTCAATTATGTTTTAGTTGCAAATAAAGAAAATTCATTTCATTTCATTTCACAATCCTATTATTATAATTAATTCGTGATAATTTTTCATTATGTTCATTTTAATTTCGTCTAATAATCTCACAATAACGTATTAACGAGAGACAACCGTGTTAATTGCGTAATTATTTGATTTACGACCCAAGAATTAATTATAATTATGAAGGAGAGAGGAAAATTAAAGATTCCTGGAGGCTTGAGCAGGGAGATATTAAAGGAAAGTCTGACTCTTGACCATTTTTGAAAAGAAAATTGTAATTAATCTATTAGGGAGTAAATTTCATTCGTTATTTTATTATAAACAAAGAATAATTTTGCTTGTTTGACAACGCATGCTTACACATTACAATAATAAAACTTATCTTAATGATAAGCTTTGAAAGCTACAATATTTATACAAGGTGTTACAAAAGTACCCCTAATTCCGAATATGGTAGATAGGGACCATCAAACTGAACAACTTTTACTATGGGACCAACTCTGAAATCGCGAAAAAAAAATCAGCTGTTTCATACATTTTGATATTTTCGTAATTAATTTTTGTATGAAACAGCTGATTTTTTTTCGCGATTTCAAAGTTGGTCCCATAGTAAAAGTTGTTCAGTTTGATGGTCACTATCTACCATATTCGGCATTAGGGGTACTTTTGTAACACCTTGTATAAATTAGATCATGCCTTAACACATAAAATTATGCATATCAAATTAATTAGCGTAAACAAGAGTTAATTAATTAACACGTTTTGTTGTACAACGTAATTACATTTTCACTGTCAAAATAAATACAAGTACCTACTCCGTTATTCAAATCCGGAGAGAGCAGTTTCTCGTCTGTCGGTGCCTTAACTCATTTGAAAGCTTTGGAACTTAACTACAAATTGTTTCTCATTGCAATACCGAGTCTAAAGCTAAGAGATAAGGTTGAAAATTAGACTAGTCTTCATTGTACATAAGATGTTTAAATAAATTAAGTCTGTGTCAAATACTAAATTAACATCTTAGCATCGCGTCGCGTTGAAGGTAGTGAAATCTAATTAAGGATTCCCAGTTTGTTGGCTGATAATGGAAGACTTTGTGCGAGTAGATGAAACAGCTGTGTTTATTGGGAGAAGACATTTGTACACAAATCTCTTCGTAATAAAGTATTTAGTTGAAGGTCGTAATTTCAGGATAAGTTTCATTTGACTTAGATTATTATACAGTTTCATATAACATCAACTTTAAATTTTACTAGAAAGTAATGCTATCTGAAACACATATACGAAGATCGTTTTCAGGTTTTGTAAACAAAAACTAAAAGTTTGCTAAAGCATCTGAGTCATTCACAGCCTATATCTTAAGAGGCAGACAAAGCAAAATAAGCAGCTGTGACGTGTATCGTTGGAATATCGGACATAAAGCATTAGACTAAGATTCAAATCAATGTGCGCTCTAACGCGGCGGTTACGTCGAGATTAGCGGTTGTAATCTGATTTTTGACGGTTTTAATTTAATAACTCGTAAAATATAAATTATTTTCTAAAATCGCTAATAGGGTCGCTTGGTAATATAATTTGATAGTATGGATTAAAATATTGGCTCAGTAATATGCATCATATTGAAAATAAATTAATATATTGATAATATTTTTAAATTTTGAGATTTAAGCATTCACAATGCTATTTTATATAATACCAAATAATATACTAGAAAAAATACTACTCGCACCAGATCATGTTCTCGGACGGGAATCGAACCCGCGACCTTTGGATATCCGGTCCAATGCTCTGACCGCTGAGCTACCGAGTCACTGATCATGACACATATATGATCTGGTGCGAGTCGTATTTTTTCTAGTATATTATTTGGTATTATATTGATAATAGTTGAAAATTAGATGTAACTATTTTTTTTATCGATAAAATTTTATTATTTTACGTTTTCACTTAGTCCAGTCCCTTTGAAGTATGCTTTAATATGTATGATTTTTTTTCGGGTAAATAGGAATTTATTTTCTAGGGTTAAAATAAAAAAATCCGACTGGCAATTTGCTTTGTACCTCCTCTTAAAAGTATATCTTTAGACAGTCCGTATATTTCTAGATCTAAGCACAGTTGATAGTTATGTCTTAAATATTTTCTTTCTAACCCCCGACGCAAAAAAGGGGTGCTATAAGTGTGTGTGTGTGTGTGTGTGTGTGTGTGTTTGTCCGTCTGAAGCAATTTAACTCCCAAACTCACTAGTTTGGGACCTTTGACCGATTTTGATCCGGTTTTCTTATTTGAAAGCTGGTTATTAAGGAGTGTTCCTGTCTGCAAGTGTGAAAAAACGGAGCTATTGACGAGTTTCTTGCGAGCCGATGTTGTAGCTTCTTTGAAATTCACAATGTTGTAAATAAGACTGAATAAATATTAATTTGAACACTTATATATCAGGGTAATTTTTTCCGCAATAAATAAATATTTATATTTTCCTCAGTCAAATAGGATTTTAATACTTTGGTTTCCAATTTCGTGGGCTACATCTCCTGTAACCCAATACCCCTTAATTGGCCAGTTTGTGTGTGACGTAAACTCCCAATTGTAATTAGTAGAGGCCGCGTGGCGACGCGTGCGACGCGCGTGGCGACCCGAACGATACTGTCGCTAGTGTCGCTAGATTAGCTGGCTCTGACTCTTGTGTATGAAGTTTGAATTTGAAAAAAAGAACTTTCTGTGTGGCATCTGGGGTTCAAAAGTCGAGTTTTCTGTCAGTACTTAATTATTTTTCGGGAAATCTTTTCAAAGCCGTGTCACTTAACTACAATTATAAGTCGTTACATGAAAATCGCTGTAAAATATATTGATTTAATAATATTATTTTAGAAGGAACCTATTTAGATTATAACATCACAATAATATTCGAAAAGAAGATTTTTCATCACCGAAACTCGTTTCATTCTTTCTACTCTAATCTGGTTTTACCTTTCTTGATATCTAGCATTCTAGGCTGAATGACGTTAAGGTAGCATTCCAATGTAGGCGACCGCGACGCGCGACCACAACCAGCGACCGCGATGTGCGACCGCGTGACCCACTGCTTAGTATAAATTTGTATGGAGCACTAAACAACGTAAGCAACTGCGACCCACGACCAATTAATTAGTTAAGTAATTAATATTATAATAAAACTGTATATTCTAAACGTTAATGAGCAAATCCCGCAAAAACCGCTAAACGAAATTTGATGTGATGTTCACAGTTTCATTACTTGGGGTCCAACTTAAAATCTAAGTAATGTTTCATCTAATTCGGGTGGGTAAAACCTGGAAAACAGTATGAACTCTCCGTAGTATTAGATTTCATACACTAAGGAGGTTATTTAAACTCGTCGCATTATTGTAAGTCACGGGCAAAAGAGATAGAGTCCACGCGGACGAAGTCGCGGGCTAGTGGGCGGGTCGCAGTCGCACCTCGCGGTCGCGGGCCGCGGTCGCCACTATCGGGATACTACCCTTACTGTAAAATTTTTCATTGCGACAAAATAATGGCCCAGCAGTAATTACGCTAAATATACCAACTATTATTACCCAAACATTCGTTTAGTTAATTTACATTTGAATATGTCGTCCTCTCTAAGGGTATAAGTAAAGTATACATCCGAGGGTAGAAAAAAAATCATCAAATTGGATACATACACATGATTATGTTCCCATTGCATTGTGGTGAGGGCAGGGAGAATGAAACACAATGGCCATTCAATATTAGCAAAACGATACAAGTTTGTGACACGTTTTTAGTTTTGTATTACATTTTAATTTGTGTTTGGTACATTTTAAATGTATTGAGTAGCGGAATAAATAAAATATATTATTGTTAAATAGCTTACATTTAAAAGTTAATAATGATAATAAAGGAATCCGTACATTTTGCGTACATTCAGAATTGTTACAATTTTTTTAAAGTATTATTTTTTCTCGGGAAACTCGGTAGTATTAAGTAGTTAAAAATAAAATTTAACTCATCTATATTGATATTTCATAACAATTTTACTTACTTTACACGTGTTCTAACAAACTATATATTAACAAAAGTAATCTTACTGAGAAATCCAATTTGAGTATTTTAAAAATAAGAGATTTCTATATTCTAGTTTTTTCTAAAATACCTATAACATAATAAAAATCATGTCAATCTCACTAAAAAACTGACCAATAAACGTCCAAGCAATTTATCCACGACCCACAGCTTTTAAAAGTTCATTAAAAAAAGTGATTAAAAAAGCACACACTTGTTCCTGAATGTCATGTCGCACGTAATTAATTTTCCTCTACAAAGTTGATTCGATTGCTCGCCCGTTTTTTATCGATAACAATGTTGCTAACGAATCGATTCTATTTGCTCGTAAGTAATTTGTTTTCAATTGATTCGCCCGTTTTATTGGAAACTCGTATTGTATCGAATGAGGTTATATTCGTTTAACTGCTCTGTCAGCAAAGGTTATTTTGACAACTCAATTAATGAAGTTCACCTTTGGAAATAATTTTATAATTCACTTAATTTTGTAATTGGTTTTGGTTGAATTGAAATTTCAATCAGTTGATTGAATGTAGGCGGCTATAGAGATGAATTTTAACAGGATTTTGAGGTGTTGTCGCTTTTTGGTTAGTTAATTTAATAAGTTAAGAATGAGTTTTAATATTTACTTTCGTTTATAATCACGCTTATTACTTAAAAGTTTGAAAATAACTTTTTTGCCCGAGCGAGCGCAAAGCGTCTCCGTTTCAGCTTGGGCAAAAATGCTTGCGTATGTCTGTCTGTCTGTCCGGCTGCTCTCCTAATCGATTTTCATCAAATTTTGTAGGCAGATTCCTAAAATTATAAAGATTTTGTTTTCAATGCACTTCTTTTGAAATGTTTCGAAAAAAAAAAACATTTCAGCCATTCCGAAAAATGTTCAATAATGTCACAAACGTGAGGTCTACAGCTCACACAGCCACTAGTTTATTAACTAATGAAAGTTCTTATAGCCAAACTTTACATCGCATCAAAGAAAATTAAACAGTAAAAGTAAACGTAATGTCTCAAACCTAAACGGCCTTACCACAAAAGATTTAAAAACACTGTTTAATTTAGACACTGTTTAAATGTGATGCCGTCTCTTTCAAATAATATTGTCAAAAAAGTGACAGCATCACATTTAAACAGTGTTTAAGTTAAACTCTTGTTGAATAGTGTTTTAAAATCTTTTGTGGTAAGGCCGTTAAACATTAAAATAAACTTAGCTAAATCAACATTCCTAATCAATTTGATATGTACATGTTGACTAATTAAACTTAGGAGTTCACAATCAAAAAACGACTTATTTGTGCAACCACAGCCAAGTCTCAAAAGTTACAAAATTTAATTTTTTCTCCCTCCGGTGCGCGGTGTCAGATTCGCAAACAAAGCCGCGTGCACACAAGTTAATAGTTCTCATATTAGGGCGACTATTACAGCCCTGATCCTTTGTGCAAATAAATAAGTCGTTATTAAGTACCAACTCTAGCGGGAGGATCAACAAAGGGTCCTACCCTCGAGGTTGAGTAAGATGCGTTGCGCAACTCTAAATGACTGTGTGTAATGGACTTTATAGTAGACACATTTTTAAAGTAATAGAAACTCCATTTATTTTTTTATTGGGCTATCCTTTTTATTAAAAAAATATAGAAACTCTTTTTTAATTTTTTTATTGGGCTATTCTTTTTATTTGAAAATCGAAAGCATTTCAAAAATTTGATAAATTGGTACCTGCTAAGTACATACCATAGATTTTTGCGTTTTTGATTAGTCAACTTGTTTTATTTTAATTTAAAGTATTTATTGAAAACACGACTGTTATTTATAACATTTTGATGAAACAAGTATTTGGTTATTTACTTAATCTATGCTATATCTCCAAAGAAAAAAAATAAAATTACTCTCATGATATACATTACAAAACCTCTCTTGCCAGGGGCCGTACCGTCTAACGCATCGAACATCGAAAAGTCTGCCGGATTTCTAATTAAAACAGATAAATCAAGCCCCAATCGGAACAAAATGGCAAACCCCATTCATGATATCACACGAACATTGATATCTTCTAAATAACTTCGGCGAATAGTACAATACGAAACTCCTTTACTTCGATTTATCTGTTTTAAGTTGAAGCTCGGCAGACCCAGCGAAGTTCGAAAAGTTACCCGGTGGGGCCCCTGGTTGGACAATCGGTTTCCGACTTAAAAGCAACGTTTAATAGAAACATCATATCATACTAAAATGTATAATCCGCGCGCGATGACAATGGGATGGAACCTTGTCATACTGAGACGCGTTTGTTCGCTGGCCAGACACAAGGATATCAAAAAAAAGGTGTCACGCATCCGAGGTGAGGGAACTTTTGCAACAACTTCAAGTAAGATAACAAGTAAACAATAAATTGATTGATTCAATTTAAATTGATTAAAAAATTTAACTGATTAGTCCATTTTCGATTTACTTTGACAAAGTTCCATCCCATTCTCATCGCGCGCTAATTATAACAGGCTAAATGCAAGAACAATTTAATATAAAGCGGCTAAAGCGCTAAATAAGTAATCAGTAACCACAAAGTTGTCTATTACACGGACACCCAACCCCAACGTCATCGTTTAGCAAATATTCACGCCCGAGAAAAGGTTATTTGCGCTTAATAACACTTAAATATCTCTCTAATGAGCGAAAAAACGCATTCTTCCCGCAAAACCATTTACAAGCAAAATCCAACCTTATGTGACCGCACGAAAGCTCACATTCTATCGCACCACAAACGGTAATTAAGTCTATACAGAACGCGCAAAAACTAAATGATGGGAAGACAGAATGAAATCAAGAGATAAAATGCCCACTACATTTAATTTTCGATCTAATAGCAAAGGAAATAAAGTCGTTTATTTCAGTAATGAAATCAGAGTTGTTGTTTGTTGCAAATTAGTTGTTGTAAGTATGAGTTAAGGTTCGATTTAGTTTGACGCGTTATTTTTGTTTAAGGGTATGTAGTATGTTTATAGTGAGTTAATTTAGTTGTGGATTAACTGGGTTCTGGGTGATTGATGTTTTTGAGATCGCATTTGGGCTGTTTAGGGTATGTCGCGAGCGCGGTCGTGTGATTTCATTAGTGAAGTTCTGTGGCTTAATCTTTTTTGTGTTGTTTTTTTGCTTAAATATTTTATGATCAATAAGAATGTTGTTGTGTTATGTAATGGTTGTAGAGTATTCTTAATGGTCGTTGTTTAAACAAAGATAATAGTAAAGGTTGTTAGGGTTTTCGTAACAAAATGGTAAAAAGAAACCCTTATGGTGCGACTCAGTCTGTCTGTCTGTCACAGCTGGATATCTCGAGAACTACTAATGCTATCAACTTGAAATTTGGAATAGTTTTAGATAACGTTTGCCCAACCAAGATTACAGGAAAAATAAAACGATGTCTCTAAATAGTAAACTTTTTCAGAATGATGGTACGGAACCCTCGGTGCACGAGTCCGACTCGCTCTTGACCGGTTTTTTTTTATTTAGATTTTCTTTTTTAAATTATATTTTATTAGGTTAGGTTAGGCGTACCTACATTACTTTTATAATTAAGACTTTGTTCGTATATATTGAAAAAAACTGCTTCTTTGGTATGATTAATAAGCAAGTTAAAAGCTTGAAAATATTCCCGAAAAAGACTTTTAGAAATTATAGTACCTAGACCTACTCGATTCTAAGTAAAATTTAAATAGATTTAGGGCTCTTTCACACATTTTGATATTTTCGATTTTAATTTTTGTATGAAACAGCAGATTTTTTTTTCGTGATTTCAGAGTTGGTCTTAGAGTAAAAGATGTTCAGTTTGATGGTCCCTTTCTACCATATTCGGGATTAAGGGTATTTTTGTAACACCTTGTATAGTGAAATGTATTTTTTTTAAAGGATAGTACCGGACTTCTAAAAATATTTCCTTCGTTATATTTTAGTATGTGTAACTTCAGTCCTTTAACTAAATATATACAGAACAGAAACACGATTGGTAATACTTTTCTCGATAGTTTTTTATTTTGAAAATAACCAAATATGCCGAAACTAAGCAATTAAAATGCTGTATTCGATACTTATCCATTAAACTGATTTTATGACCGAATATTTTATCGATACGTTTATTATTTCAATTACTACGAATTAATTCGTGATTTTTACGCCTAATCTGCCCAATCGGTCTCGCTCCCGCACGTGTCGTTTTCTCATTGCTATCTCGCTTTAGTAAAGGAGCGCCTTAAGCATGAAGAACAATTTGTTAAAAAGTGACTAAAGCATTAAAGTGGGTATTATTACTTTCAACAACACTTGAAACTACTGTTGTTAATGTTAACATAACAAAGACATAACACGATAATTAACCAAATCTTAACAGAACACAACCTCGCCAAACGCTTTGAAATATAACAAGCCCAAATTAATAGTCTCAAACATAAAAGACTTCAGGAGCAGACTCCATCACGATTCCCCATCAAAAACAAACCATCGTTACAGAAAACCCTCCCCTTAAGAACTCCCCAATCTCCTACAAACGTTATTATTAATTTTACCTTCAACACCCTCAATAAAAACCCGACCTTCCGCAAACACAATAAAGCCCAATTCCCCAAACCAATTGTGCGGCACTTAGCCTCCTTTGTATCGGACTCAACGAGTTATTGGCTAACTTCTGGTCCACGGACTGCATCCTAAGATGGCGATGTAACGCCGTCCCTTTCACACCTGAGAGAAGGTGTATTCGCATCTCACGTCTTATCTTGCGTAATAGAAAGAACGTGAAGTACTTTTTGTTCATGTTTGTGTTCGGGGTTAGAAAGAGAGGGCATTAGAAAGTCAATTTCGTTTGTTGTGTAAATAAAGAATTGAGGCGATCGATTGTGACGCTGTACCTATTTGTGATCTTGAAAATCTTGTTCTGTAAGATATTTTTTTATCATTTTTAGATAAATGACGATAAAAATTGCATTTCTCATACTTCAGACGCCATAGTCGAGTTTTTAAACCACATAATAAAATATGTTGGAGCTACTCTGCATGTTATGTGTATTATGTATATGTTCATAATTTCCCTAATATTGTCGATTATTTAAGCCTTATCTATGTCAAAATCACCTTTTTATTGAAAGAAAAACAGGCCCTAGCTATGAGAAGGCTTTGAATACACAAGAACTGATTACACGCAATAATAACTTTTCTTATCGATTAGAAAAACTTACTAAGGAAAACAAATAAAAATGCAATTATTCCTCATTTCTCGTAAACCAATAGAAGTAAATTAAATTACTTACTATGACATATACGTCCAATTAGGTTACAGAAAGGGAGCTTTTTCTCTTGGCGAGCGGTTTACTAGGGTGACGATGACGAGGCTGCTACCAATATTATTGGACAACATAATATCGTTCCGTTTCTGATTTAAAAAAACTCAGATGTTTTGTATAACACTAAAATACGTCAGCACCGAAATAAGTAGGTACTTAATTATTGATACCTACTAAATCAGCTATTTAAAGTGCTCACAACAATAAAAACTTTTCAGATATTTTAAAATAGAAGACTGTAAGCATTTAGTCAATAATGTTCAATATACTTTCTTTTCTCGTGTTTGAATATCTGAAGTAGGTACCAAAATGCGCGAGAAATATACCGGCAATATTAAGTGATACCTTTCAAGGTATTTTGGATTTTAAAATCTACAACGACTGTGAAAAACTCAGTAGTTAATAATCCATAAGTATAAAAAGATAACACGTTGTCATATCCCGTTTAAGACAGTCAACATGGTGTCTCTAATCTAGGGTAAGAGTGACGACTGCTGTCAGTCGCGGTTGGCGCATTGAGTCTGCGGCTTTGGTCCATCTAGATTTTACTCGAACAATATACTGACTAGTTGCGGCGTCCTTTTATTATTCTGTTGTCTTTCGCTGGCTACACCACTGCGCCACCGAGCTCCTCAATATCCTCCTCCTATAGTGCCAAAGTACAATACAAAAATAGTAGTTCCATACCAAAATGGTAAAAAGGAACCCTTATGGTGCGACTCAGTCTGTCTGTCACAACTGGATATCTCGAGAACTACTGATACTATCAACTTGAAATTTGGAATAGTTTTAGATGACGTTGACGGAATATGGGGTATCATAAATGAAAGAGCGCTGCTTGCTGATTTTTTTTAGGCCGCATAGGTTTCCAGTTTTGATGAAAAACGTAAAAAAATAAAGTCCCCCCCCACTTATCTCCGAAGTTTGCATAGAAAAAAATCTGAAATTATTTTATGTGATAGAAGTTCATGTAAGGATTACAGGAAAAATAAAACGATGTCTCTAATAGTAAACTTTTTCAGAATGATGGTACTGAACTCTCGGTGCGCGAGTCCGACTCGTTCTTGACCGTTTTTTTCTTTTTGTATCACGTCTATCAACTTCGCTGTTACTTTTGTTCGTATTTTTAGTTTGGGCCTGTTATTGATTGTGACAGACTGATGGATAGCAAAAACGTCTAGGTTTGGTTGTAGGTAATAAAAAAGTGAAATGTCTGGCGAGACAAAAATTCGACAGAACTGCGATTTGTTACTTTTTTATTGAAACCAGCAGTGCTTGCCAGGTTTTCATGGTTTCCATTTTGCAGTCAAAACATTGATGGATTTTTTTTTACTTTTATTTATTAGTCCAAGGTTTTATTCAACGTAACCTATTCCTAATTAACAATATTTATTACATTCAAATTATAGAGTAGATTTCATAAGAAAAGAACTCATTCACAGTTTGGGATCAAATTATTTTTATCTGTGGAAATTTTGATAACACAAACTCATCCCTTGTTCGATGATATAAATCTTAAGGTCTGTGGTAAGTAAAACTGTGGTTCAAGAAAACATGGTCGGGCAATCCGGGAGTACCACAGGCTTATGTCACTATCCAGTTGCGCGACTTTGCTTTACTTTTAAAAGTACTTTTACCGTTATTACTCTTACACTGAGAAAAATAATGGCTAACAAAGTCACAATAAAAGCTTTGCTAAAATTTTCTTGTTGTAGAAACTAAAACCTCTGTTACCACATCCAGGCTCGTTTAGTTTCCATATCAACTTTTTTATTGTTCTGGGTTTGTTGTGATAAGAACAACGCGCAACTTGTTATTATAAAAAAGTTCTTATAGTTAACAATAGTACGTTGTTTTTTTAAGGAAGTATATTTTGATGTAGTACTCAAGTCCAATCTAACAAAATAAATACTGTTATAATAATAACATGTGCATTGTTATTTTAACCATATTAACTAACTTGGTTGAGACGACAATTTGCTTGAAGTGTGCGACAAAGTTAATATGTTAAGTTTTTATTGTAACACGAACAATAAATAATTTGTCTCTGCCAAAAAATTCAAGTAATTTTGTTGTGATGACAGGATTTTATTGTGAAGTTAAATAAATATGAAGTTAATACAATAGCAAAGTGAATCCATCAAAAGCGTTTGTTATGGAGTTCAAACGTAAGCTGTCAATCTAACAACGTACAATGTAAACTTTGTTGTGATAAAAATATTTGAGGGTATGCGGGGAGTAGCGGGGAACGAAGAACTTTGTTATAATATCTATTTGGCATTCATTTCTTTTACGGGTGTTCGTGAATACGCACGGAAAAATGAGTGTAGACTGTGTATATAAAGAATTAAGTGACTTTAGTGAAAGTTGGTGTAACTGAAAAGTTGGTAGGATTGTCATTTTGTCGTGAAAGTATCGGGAGCACCATCACTTAATGAAAATAACATTTTGTAGCTCCAAACTATAATACGTCAAAATTTTAACTCCAATTACTTAGCTTACCTAAACTCTGAAATCGAAAAAATCTATTCCGATAGTATTTAATACTTATATATAAAATGAGAGCATTTGTGTGTTAAGGTTGACACCACAATATGTAATTATATTATGGTGATCCCACCACTTTCATGAAAAATTACAACCTTTTTTGTTGAATATCTTTTTCTTAAATAAATGTTTGTATATTTCACAAGAAATTTAAAAAAGCATGGGTCCCGCCATTATGGTCGTGATCCTATGTCAAATGTTTTCTGCACTGATTGTGACTATGTTGAATAAATATTTCAATTTGTCTATTTAAACTTTATTTTACTAAAAACCTTTATAATATTATTTCCCACAGATAATGGACCGCAGACGGCTACTACCGACAGTGGCGTCACTCCCTAAAGTTATTAACTACTTTCTGAGAATTAATTAAAACCAAGTTCTATCTAGAAAAGCACTTAAGAATATTTAGAACCAATAGAATTATTGAAACAAGACATTTTCCAGATCTAGTGCCAAATCACACGAGACAGTGCATTACTAGAGAATTTGGTTTCAATATATTTTCAGGCAGTAGTTAATAATTTTACGGAGTGGCGCTACCGTCGCGGGAGTAGCCGTCTTAAAACTGTCACAGTAACAATTTTCCTTTGCTAGAGTAGCAAAAACAAGTTGATAAGAATACAAGGTTATTTTGTTACTGTAATGACATTAACTTAGTACTACAGCAAAGATGAAGTTACTATCAACCTTACCTAACAAATTAAGTTTGCCGTAGCAAATATTGGCATTTGCTGTAGTTATTAGTTAATGTCATTACAGTAACAAAATAACTTTGTATTTTTATCAACTTTTTTATGTGACGGTAGGTGCAATAACAAAGGAAAATTGTTAATCTATCAAAGTCTATCAAAGCTCAGTTGTTATAGGAACATAGTTAAATTAACGCCAAAACATTTTCATATTGTTACAAGAACAGTTTATTGATTGTTGCAATAACAATATAATAATTTTGTTGGTCTAACAATCCCTACGCAGAACGTTAACGTTGTTAGTGTAACAAAAACCAGATAGCAATAAAAACGTTGTAGTGGTAACTATCCACCTTAAACGGCTCTCCCCTGTTAAAGTTTTATTGTTACACCCAACAATATTTTTCTCTCAGTGTACTCACACACTCTCAACACACACTCATACATCTACACACTTACTCACCGAGAGGACATAAACTATTTTTTTATTATTTAATATTATTATTAAGTATTATTAGGTTTGTAGAAGGAATTAACCTCGACATTCAACTGAACATCTTTCCAGATATTTTTAAACAGTTGATTAAGATGAGAAAGCTAAATAACTATTTGAAATTTTGAGATTTAAGCATTCACAATGCTATTTTTATGCTATTTTTTACATTGGTGAGATGACGCTGGCTTGCAGCGTAAGAGTTGATACACTAGAAGAAATTCGACGTTCTCACTAGTGACTCGGTAGCTCAGCGGTCAGAGCATTGGACCGGATATCCAAAGGTCGCGGGTTCGATTCCCGTCCGAGAACATGATCTGGTGCGAGTCCTATTTTTTCTAGTATATTATTTAGTATTTTATTAGGTTCTTCATACTTTCTCTGTTATTGTAGTGGATTTTACATTCCTAAGATTGGAAACCTGTAGCTCTACCATGAGTTGATGCAAACTGTTTCCGCCACCGTAAACTATCGGATATACTGCTCACAGGCAATGCGAGTGAAAGAGAGAAAACGATAGTTTACCGTAGCGAAAACAGTTTGCATAAACTCATGGTAAGGCCACTGGTGACCTGAACCACAGGTATTTTTATACTTTCTTCGGGCGCCAGATCTCATACTAAACTTAAGATAAAGATACTGTACCATACACAATATGTAATTTTTGGTATGAGATAAATAAAGCATATTTTAATATTTTTTTAGAAACAAGCAAAGAATGAACGATTTTTTTTCTGTTACACTCATTACAAAATTATTATAGTGCATTTTAATTGTGACAGTTCATGTTAAAGATGAATGAACGTAATTTTCAATACCCCATGACTTCCTCTGTCTCCGAATGCTATACCAGGGGCCGTACCGGCTATCGCATCGACCTTCAGAAAGTCTGCCGGACTTCAAATTAAAACAGATAAATCGAGCCCCAATCGGGCCAAAATGGCGAACCCTAATTCATGATGTCACACGAACATCGCTATCTTCTAAATAACTTCAGCGAATAGTACAATACGAAACTCCTTACTTCGATTTATCTGTTTTAAGTTGAAGCTCGGCAGACCCGCCGAAGTTCGAAAAGTTAGCCGGTAGGGCCCCTGGCGTAGTATATTATAGTACCATAAAACTAATGGTGAAACCCTAACATACAAAATATATACAACATGTTACAGAAATACCCCTAATGCCGAATATGGTATATAGGGACCATGAAACTGAACAACTTTTACCATGGGACCAACTCTCAATCCGCGAAAAAAAAATCATCTGTTTCATACATTTTGATATTTTCGATTTTAATTTTTGCATGAAACAGCAGTTTTTTTCGCGATTTCAGAGTTGGTCCCATAGTAAAAGTTGATCAGTTTGATGGTCCCTAAATACTATATTCGGCATTAGGGGTATTTTTGTAACATGTTGTATATTGGAAATACTAATTTGTCAATTACCTATATTTAAAAAGTAAAAGTCTATTGTAGTCAATACTTTTTAAACCATTTTTAATTGCATCTCAATCACCAGATGAACAGAAAGTATTAAAACCACCTTAGAAGAAAAAATAAGAGTACTTGAAAACACGTAAATAGACAACTACAAAATTAACTTAAATCACACCCGAGTGTCATCGTAAGAAGTTGCAGATTAAATGAGGTGTTTTCAATATTTTCAGCTGTTTTATCGAATCGGAAGCGCACGTGATGTGGAGGGGAGGGTGGAGGGGAGTATGACACTTCCGTGCTCTAACGAGCTGTCTCCGAGGCGGTAACGTGATACGAGAGTATCCGAGTTTACGAGAATATATTTTGAGTATGATCACAAAATAAAAATTCTTTGGGTCCACTCTGGCGCGGGCCGTATAGGAACACAATTCCGTCATTTATGTTATTGCATTATATAGGAATTGCTGGCTAGGGAACTCCTATAGTAGGTACTTATGGCATGTACTCATTACCTAGTTTGGCCTGAGTTTGCCTGCACTTAGAATCCGGCGAATCAAACCTTCCCATACAAACGTAATATCAAAATGATTTGCAATTTGAGCATAATTAACTCTACTTGTGATGTTATTCGGATTAAGGCAGTATTTGTCTGGGTTTCTATTAAATGAAAAATCCAAAATACTTATGCGAGATATAAGAGTAAATTATGCTCAAATTGCAAATCATTTTGGTATTACGTTTGTATAGAAAGCTCACTGTTCGCCGGCGTCTTAAGGTACGGAAACCCGCAATTTGTTTTGAGCACTTATTGGCTCTAATCATTAGTTCCTTCTACTAACTGCAACTTAAGTTTAGGGAATTCAGACTACGTAGTCCCTGAGAAATCTAGCACTCAAACCATAGCCCTCTTAAAAGTTAAATATGATTTTCGTTCGTCCAAAGTTTTTCTAAATTTAAAAAAAGTTTAGCTTCTCTTTTATCATGATTAAATTTAGATTTTTCGCATTCACAATGCTATTTTTATATTAGGAGAAATAATATTAGAAGGGATTCCGGCCCAATGCACTGACCAATTATGCTACCGAGTCGCTAGCATAATTGGTCAGTGCATTGGGCCGGAATCCTAAGGGTGCGGGTTCGAGTCCCGTCTGAGGTGCTACGGGTGAGTCGATTTTTTCTAGTATTTTTTATAATATTATTTATCTTTTATCTTCAAAAAAGTTTATCAAACTATTGAAATTCATTTAAAAATCGAATACTAACGAAAGACATGGCCGACCTACTTTAACGAAACATAAAACACAACTGACACAGGCTGTGTAAGCACGCGTGCCACACGGGACCAATTAGTACAACAATTCTGGCCACGAAATGTTTAGCAGCCTTAATTTCACCCCAATAACACGTTAATTTCACCCCCGAAGCCTGTTCCACCCCGCAACGGTTAAGGTAGGGGCACACTGAAAGAAAAGCTTTGGGAAACTTTTTGAAGCCTTAAAAAATTATAACAGCACCTTCGAATTTTAAATTATTTATACACTTTGAGTATGATCACAAAATAAAAATTCTTTGGGTCCACTCTGGCGCGGGCCGTATAGGGACACAATTCCGTCATTTATGTTATTGCACTATCTAGGAATTACTAGCTAGGGAACTGCTATAGTAGGTACCTACGGCATGGACTCATTACCTAGTTTTTCCTGAGTTTGCCTGCATTCAAGAGTCCGACGAATCGTACAGTTCATTAGAAATAAAACACTTTTTACGGATTACAGCGCGTATATTATTAATTCAGGTGTTGTTGTAGAATTATTTAGTTTGTTTTTAAATTATTTACTAATTTTTCGATTATCTGGGCTTCACTCAATTAAAGTAATTAATTTCAGTAAGTAAAAGTTGACTTATATGAAAAGCTCCTTTTCGTCAACTGGGTGATAGTTATTTGAATCATAAACATTATTGAAGCTATTAAAACTCTTTCGCCTGACATATTTTGCCTCACACTGGAATACAAACCGTAAAGATAAGCAGTCCGTAATAAAAATTAAATTTGTTTAACTGTGAGCGTTAACCGGCTCACGTGAGCGATATCGATGTGAAATAATGAACAAGCTTACTTAACTGTAATGCTTGGGAAATTAGATTATTTGCTCTGGAGTTTATTCGGCGGCATTTAAACGCCTTTTTGAAGAGCTTCATTAATTCTTATCGACTGATTGGAGGTTGATAACATTTCATTGGTATTGGAGCTTTATGGTTACTCGTATAAATGTAGTTTTTGCATTTATTATTTGGCTTTTACTGGCATTTGATTGTTAAATTTTGGTTACCTTTATGGGTATACCTTTATGACGACCTCCTTGGTCGAGTGGCTTTGTACACCGGTTTTCAAGGTGTCGCCATCTCCGAGGTCCCGGGTTCGATCCTCGGTTGGGTCAATTTAGAAAACGAACTTTTCTATATTGGCTCAGGTCTGGGTGTTTGTGATACCACCGTTGTCTCAGATTTCCATAACACAAGTGCTTTAGCTACTTACTTTGGAATCGGAGCAATGTATGTGATGTCGTCAAATATTTAATATTAATGGGTAGAAATAATAAAATGTATCTTGAGCACATTTTTCATATAATATACAAGGTTATTTGTTAAACACGAACAACTTCTCGGAAGTAGATTACTTAGGTACATAATAAACTACAAAGCTTGTTCTACGACTTTCTGAAATAAAAAAAAAAGACTTTTTGTATAAAACTCAAAATGATTATCTTAGCTAGTGCTCAGGATCTCCTTTTAAGTATCAGTAATACTTGTGCCAGGGGACCCCGCTCTTCTTTAATTAATAAATATCAACTGTTCGAACATTTGTATGGGAAGTCGATTTCTTACCCTTTTTCGGAAAAATCGTAGAGTAAACTTTGTTGATTATGATGTTAATAATCTACTCCTGCGACTGCTGGCTGCTGGTTTTTTGCAAATAACCCTGTAAATTAATTATTCTGAAAAAAGTGAAGTATGAAAAATTATATAAAGTAAAATTATTATTTAAGTTAATAGCTAAGTCGAAAAAACAAAGTACAGAATAGTCTCTCATCAAATTGTATGTTCCTATAAACAAGAAATAAGCCATGTGTTGCACAACAATCGATATTCCACTCGATTAGCGCTGAAAGACCGCATACTCACAGAATAATCGAATTACAATCAAAATAATACAACAAACCAATTCGTCGAGACAATTGAATAACATTCAAAAATCGAACAACATAGGACGCCCCGCCGTAAAACAAGTGCAAATCTGACATCTGTCATATTTACGCGCGCTGTTTGTTACTTTTGACGTTTGTTTTTTTAATTCGACATTTGGCGAGGGTGGAGCTTGTTATTTTGACTTCTCCGATTTGGGTATAATTCAATCTGTAAATGAAATTAATGAAACAGCGATATGGTTCTATGAATATTAAATAATGCATAATGGTTTGGTCAAATTACGTTTTTAGAGACATGAAGACAAAAATGAAATGTCACAAATAACAGGTTGATAACTAAGCAAAAAGCATTAGATTTTTCGCCGCCGTTATTTATGAAAATACGTGGAAAATACCTACAAACTGGAAAATAAGTACAACTTTTTTAATAATGTATACTTACGAAAATATTTTCACAAATGTAACTCAGAGAACTAGAGAAAATGTATAAGACAGCCCATTTTTTTCGATTTCAAAGTTGCTTTATTTTTTCGTGGTAACACTACTATTGGTTTTCAGTTTGAGCTTTATCTCAGATACACATTCCAAAAGTAAGTTTATTCCAACAATGCAATACTTTCTTTCCGTTTCTTTACTTTGTTCACAGCAGTTCATAACAAAGTTAAGAGTTGCGTGCAGTAAAACCCGTGTGTGGCAACCCTACATGAACTATGGTGTCGGTTAGTGCCAACGGGTGCGATCGAACAATTATTAATGTTTGTGTGTTTTATAATTTGTATTACAAACTAAATAAAACATTAACTGTATCCGTATTTATGTGTTGGAAATCTAATTTCCCTTTACACTGTGCAATGTACAAAAAGTACAAACATTTATGAATTCAATCGTGTATTGTCAACTACACCACTACTGGACCAAACCACTGGGGTGTCGTTTATAATTTTACTTTAGGTAACCACACCACCATCGTGAAGTTCTAATACTAAACCTGCATTTATCAATATCAATTAATTATCATTCGGAAGATCACGACATGACATGTTATACATCACTAATCGGCAGTGGTGTGATTACCTAAATAAATTGAAACGTCACCCAAGTGGTGTGGTCCAGTGGTGTGGTTGACAAAACACAAATTCGATTGACTCGATAGTTTTTCGTGCTAAAGGTACTCAGAATGCGATCAAATTAACAATGTACAACAGAAGTGACCAAATTCAGCGCTTGCGGTACAAAACGATGCATTTTAATCTGTAAAAATTACTCTTTGCCATAAATTCTTACTTTACCGACATTTGATAAAATTTACCAAAAATCGGGCCAGACCAAAGAATACATAATAGTAGTCCAGACACAAAAAATACTTAAATGTTATAGTTTGTCTATAACGGGTTAAACTTGAAATTTACGTAATGACACGGTATGACTGAAACGATATTCTAATTTACAAGATGATTACAAGTTGATTTGATATGATTAAGTAGTACTTATTGTTTTTAAAATAAAAAAAACTGAGACGACTCTACCTATTCACCGCGCGCTATGTAGAGGATTCTCTAAAATTCCTACAAAAAATTTCATACTCTAAAATATTCTATGAATATAATACTGGCGTAGACAGAGAAAAAAATATTAGCTAAAGAAAAAACATTCTGTAGGTATCACTATAGAAAAGATCTCATTCCAAATAAATAAATAATACTACAAACTTATAAATACAAGATCTAATTAAACTGAGCCGTGAGCATTTAGCTTCGACGGAACAGCTTGACACCACACGACTCCAAACTTCGGCATCGCGTGTCGCAGCTTATTAAGGCACAAACGCTACAAATTAACCGTTAGGAATAGTCAAAGAGCAGTTTTGTGTAGCTGTACAGCTTAGCTCGTTAGTAAGAGGTATTATTGTAAGCAATTTCAGCTTTAATAGTGCGGTATAATTTTCAAAGGATGTTCGCTGGTCTCTTTTCCGTATAAGTTAATAATCTAAGGCATTTTTTTTAATCTAAACAACTTTGTGTTTAATCATATAACTGTATCCGGCTATAAGTTACCAATTTTCAGGTGATAGTAAATTAGATTTTAGGATAAACTAAAAAACTTATCCTCCGATTGCAATAACAATTGTTATTTAACTTTTTGGTTCGCTTTTGGTGGGGCAGTTGTGTTTTAATTATTTTTTAAATTTATTAATTTTCATTTCTAACACTCAAGTCATAAATGATATAGATTTGGAATGGGTATCAAATTAAAGGTCTTGATGACCTTTCATTTGAGACATATTGTAATAATTGAAGTTTTTTTTCACATTACTAAATGGCGTCATGCAACCGATATAATAACTCTTTTCAAAATGAGTGATGTAAGGATTTACACATCCAAATCTGTTCAGGCATTTAGAAGTTATGGTGGAATAAAGAAACTCACATAAATATATACAAACATCTAATACAATACACTCTAATTTTTTTGGGCAGTCGTGTAACAATATAATTAATGCCTATTAATTAACCATCTGATAGTTTTTTGTAAACATAAAAGAGACAAATAGCCTCTACTTTGATTGGTGTAAAGAAATAGAGAATATATCTGTTGAATTTTTTTATAAAAATATATTTGTAGTGAAAGAATTATACTTGTAATTTCTACTGGGCTTATTTATACGTCACGACGGCGACGGTGTGTATGTAGGTACTAATAAACTATTTACAAAATGTCTTCATTGTTTGTTTGAGCAATGTCCATTTTGTTACGTCGTTGGTATACTGTTGTGTGTCCGAAGTAATTAAGGGTGACAGGTTACAGACAAAAAGTCACACATTTTTACGACTGTGTTAGTAAGTATGCAGTTTATACAATAGGACATATTTTAATGTTGTATATAGGTACGGGTAACGTCACAACACTTTCTGCTGCGTAACTAAGCGTTTATATTTGGCATTGAGCAACTTTCAGAAAAAAATTGCATATTTCAATTTATAGAAGATTCTAATAATATTATGCCATACCTGGCATTACTTCAACACTACACTTTACTAATTTAGTGTACGAGTAGGTTAAGTTCTAAAAGTCCTTCTGTATACATCGCAGAGATTATCTTTATTTTTAGGTGAGTAATTGTAAAATTTACGTCGCAAAATTTTTCGGCTAAATGGTAATAATGGATCTGATTTATTTCGCTATTCTATTGCACTATAAACATAATGAAACATCGCCCGTCTGGCGAAAGAAATAAAGTCAATGACCTTAATAATCGAAAATTTAAAGAACCACACACATTACTATAACGCTAAAATTCCACACTCGCGTCTACATTTTCATTGTCAAACAAATTTAATGTTTGTGACAGCAATAGCATCAAAACTTGCATGCCGCTAACTCTCTGTCTCCGAACTGAAATCGAAACGATCACGCGATCGGCTCGTATTTTTACCGTTCCACGACCCCCCGAATATATCATTTCACACTACAATTTGACACCACATTCATAACACATACATACTAAATCAACAAAGGAATATAAACTTTATTAAAATAACTATAAAGGTGAATTCAGGTTTTCAAAAATTCGGTTTAAGGGTGCATGGCACAGTGATGGTACACCGTTTATGTGATTGAGTTCGTGTTTCAAGCTTTCCCATATTCGAAGTTAGTTTTGTTATGTCTGGCTCTATACTGCTTAGAAGTGACGTGTTTTCGCTGATTTATTATCTAAGCTTAACTTTTAGGGGCTTGCAAACTTTATATAATAGATCGTGGCACATTAATTAAGTTGAACTTTGTTCGATTTAAATGTTCACCAGTTTGTTCCGGATATATGGTTATTTATGAAATGGGTATTCAGAGGGAAACAGTCGTATGCGAATGACATGAAGGCTTAGCGCTTCAATAAATAAGACTAAAACCGACCGTGTTCCTTGACTGAATTTTTACTTGCCCGTGTGGCTTACTTCCAACTATTTTTAAGTGATTCAAAAATGATAGATCGTTACGACCGATTGCGCCGTGTATGAAGCACTTTACGATGTGACAAAAAAGGTCATTCGATTCTGTCGCCTTCTTAAAGGCTGAAAAGAGATATGACGGTTGATCTCTTATTAAGGTTTCAAGGAATTCGTAACTGCCAGTGTGTATTAAACTGTTGTTTACTTTACAGGTCTGGTTTCAAAATCGACGAGCAAAATGGCGTCGGCAGGAGAAGATGGAAGCGGCTCGCTTGGGGCTGTCTGATTATGGGTGTGGGGCGGGAGGTGGCATACCCAGGCTGAGTGGACTCGGTCTACCTGTGGACCCGTGGCTGGCACCACCGCTGTTGACTGCCTTACCAGGTTAGTAAAAATCCTTCTTATTTTTGCACATGTTAACTAAGCATAGTTCAATGCATTTTGGATGATGCTCGACGGAAAGCACAAAATAAAGAACTATTAATCTTTCCATCTATCCTTATTTTTCATCCATATGGAATTTTTCGTCGCTAGTGGTGATATTAGCGCGATGAACTGTCACAAACGAGTTCGTAACTTACCTCCGATTTATAAAAACTTTGAATCAGCGTTACTTCTTTAAAACAGAGATTCTGAGTCTGAAACCCACTACCTTTAAGCATACAAAAAAGTTGGGTTTTTTATTTTCATTGTTCTAATTTTGAAATGTTCATGAAGGTTTCACTTTACTAACCAACCTCATTTATTTTCCAGGTTTCCTCAGCCACCCGCCCTCCGGGTACCCGAGTTACCTCACACCGCCTGCGCCGGCGCCGCCCGCGCCCCCCGCGCCGCCAGATCCCCGCTCCTCCTCCATAGCTGCACTCAGAATGAAGGCGAAGGAACACGTCGAGAGTCTTAGCAAAGGCCTTACCATGGTGTAGTGTGGTTAGGGCTTTATGAATTTTGAGTTTTTTTGTATTGTAGGTTATCTTAGGTTTTCAAAGTATTTTGGCCAACATTCTTATTTATTAGTTTGTCATAGTGAAGTGTTAATAATTAGCAAACTTTACTAAAATTAGCATGTCATTTCATGGCTACAAAGCTGTTAATATAGTATGGATTAATGAAATTCGTCAACAATTTATTTGTATTAATGCGCTTTCTAAAATAGAAATCTAACTACTTCAAACCACTTGGAGTAATGCAATTAAAAGATACGTAATCTTATTTTATTAAATTTTCAGTCGCATTAATTTAGTATAAGCCCAGTAACCATTAAATTGAAAAACGGTGTATTTTCACTTCACAGTTACGCCATTATTCATAAAAGTCATTATGGTAATTACATCCACATAAAGACATTGCAACTTCTGGTTTCTACTGTAGTAAAGTTAGAGGTTTATGTTTCCTATTTGTATTTTAACATTATTTATTTGACTAAATATTGAAGGCATTTTCAAATAAAATGTGTATGTATTCATGTCATTAAAAATAAGAAAAATAGGATTAATACTCTATAAGCAATAATGTAAATAGTTTAAAGATGAAATTATGAGTACTTCGTTTTTTTATATTTTCATAATACAATAACAGTATCTATAATATTAATGTAATATCTTGTAATTAGTTGGATGTCACTTGGAATAAAAATAGACCTACTGCTCACTTAAAGGTATTAAAAAAATAGCAGCTGTCATTTCATTATTATATGTACATAGTCATGTATTTATATTATATAATTATGATATAATGGTCAATAAAAGCAATACGTAATTATGGTGAAATTTTCATAGGTAATTAGTACTATAATTATGATTTTAAGTTTTATAAAGCCATGATTCGGTATTGAAAAGGATATATTGTAAAAAAAGCTAATTGTAAGATAAAATATTTATAAAATTATAAGTGATGACTTCAATATGAGAGTTAAGGTGACTTACCATATCATGCTGTGCTGTGCTAATCCTGTGCTCGATGGCAGTACGGATGAATGTGAAAAGTCCTGGCCATGTACGAAAGTACATAATAAAGTAACATTTAAAAAAAATTAACTTCCAAAAAATGAAAATCCATAAATTTTTACTTGGCAAAGTTCGAAGTTTTTTTGTGCAAGTGTAAAAATAGAAAGTTATTTATTTGTATAAAAAGTTATTACACGTGTAGGTAACTTTTTTCTAATGTCTGGTGATAAGATTTTGTTTGTTTTTCATTAAAATTTTATCAGCACTAATTTTCTAGTAAAAAGTAGGGCTACCCACTAAAGATTTGCTGCAAAGATATTTTTGTGAATGCTGGGAAATAACGTCAGTTGCCTAAGTAACTACTTAATATTACAATCATATTCTAGTAACGATCTATAAAACCTATCTTTACAGAGAATACGTTAATATTGGCTGTAAATAAATACTTAAAGCACAGCACAGATAGCTCAATGTTGATGAGCCACCCTTATAATGTATTTTTTAAGCTTTAATTGTGTATATTACTTATGTATTAAAATACACCGTAGCAGTGTGTTAGTTCGGTGTCGCCATATTTACGTATTTATACAGAATAGTACTAAATACTATTTTTTCACTTCACTAATAGTGAAATACTTAGTTCAAATATTGTGGAACTATTAATTCTTTGCTCAATTTTATTGTTAATTATCCCTTTGGTTTATACACCGTCATTTTATGATCATTTTAAACCCACCTTATGGGAGTGATCTATGGTGTATGGAGTGCGTCAAAATCCAAAAAAAATTTGGTCTTCTCTTACTAACTATACAACTAAAACATTGTAGTAGCGTGGGAAAGTATTTTTTTTGTCGTTTTCGACCCATGTTTCTTTGGCAAAAATGTTTAGTTTTATTGGCACATTACTCTCGAAGAGCTCAAGACACTCAGGATGCATTCCGGTCAAAGACTTCTATGTGCATACTACACTAGACAGGCTATACAGTACTAAAGAATTGTGTATTAAGTTACGGTGCATGCACCGCAACTTTTTTAGTCTATTGCGAGCGACCGAGAGAAACAGTTGATGCGCCGCGAAGGTTTGTTGTGACACAATTTTAATTTTAAACAGCTCGTCTATGTTCCGGTGATCCGATCTAATCCGCAGATCGCTGCGATCTATGCGATGTATGGAGTTCTTTCATCCCTTCCACATTGGTTGTGTTCCGATCCCATTTAAGGTGATTAAAACGACTACAAAATGACGGTGTCTAGATTTATATAGAATCTACACTTTATAAATTATAAGTTTTATTATTTTAAATGGATCATTTATGTACATTTAGTCATTATTAATTATTAAACAGTTTAAGGTTTTATTTCTTGAATTTAATTTTTTAATAATATAGTCGTGTAAAATGCATTTAATGGCAGGAGTTAATCGAGCTTTGGATCACAACTTATAAGTAATATTTTTTGTTATCTACGTAGGTATATACCACATAGGGCTGTTTCCACAGATTTTGGCTAGCAAATATCTAATATTAGAAAAAAAACTAGAAATAATCGAGAGTCGTTTTTTTCTAGTATTTTTTCTAATAGTATTTATCTTAATATAAAAATAGCATTGTGAATGCGAAAAATTTAAATTTAATAGCAAATATCTTCTGGTTTAGTTAAAAAATTGAACTGTAATGAACATGTAATTTTTGGTCACAAAAAATTGGAACTTATCTAGAACCTCGTAGACAGATTAAAAAATCCAATCTATCTTCTTTGTCGAAACATCTGCTATTTTTTTATTTGCGTTTCCCAGAATTTTTGAAAACATAAATGGGAAAGATTTCTCAGGATGTTTTTGGGTCATCTTACAATCGATTCAAGATTTTAAAATCTTATGTTCCTTCAAAGGTGAAATATGAATACAACATGTTTGATATGTATAAGGAAAAACTAGAATCATTTATAAAAATAAATAATTTAAGGTTTTTATTTTTAACCTTTTCACCGCCAACGTCGGCATATGACGTCATAAAAAAAAAGTGTCCCGCACGCCAACGTCGGCATATGACGTCGCCCAAATTAGATGCAAATTTAAGTATTCTACCAATCAGTTTAATTTTTTTTTTGTCACAACATGAAGTATTCAGCCTTACTAATATATTTTCACCAAAAACACTAGAAATTATTGCATATATATTGCAAAATCTATTTAAAAATAATTGGCCGTAACCAAGCAATACAGTCCGAATGTCCTCGGCGCCAGCGTCGGGAGCTGCCGACAGCGACGTCACAGGTAGTGTTGTGCTAATGTGTTTATTAAAAGGTCAAAGTTTATTTATCAATTAGCATTTGGTCTGATAATTACGTCGAAAATATGAAATAAAAATGTTTATGGATACATTACAATGTAACATGGACTATCACTTAGTAAATTCTCTGTAACGAAACAAAAATATTTGGTTTTAATTTGCAAAAGTCTACACTCGCCGATTAACTAAAGAAGGATTAGAAAGAACAATACGCTGGCACCGAGGCACGGCGTACTTTGATCAATTATTGCGAAAGAAAATAGATAATTTGGCCGAAATATTTTTATGACTGCCCATTGTTTTTAAAACAGCTGCAAGATTTTTTAGGCTGACCATAAAACAACAATGGGTACGTCGCGGCATCTATCAATACACTAAAATACTTTCACTTTTTATAAAATAGGTACCAACAAAACTGTTCTTAATATTACTTACGAAAATATTTAGGAATAAGTCAACAGATTTTCCTTCAATTTAAGTATACGATGCAATGATATTGAATAAAAAATTAAGTAGAATCAAAATAAAATTTCTATCTAATATTGAAAGCGCTATAAAGGCTATCTTTGTAATGTATTTAATTAATCATCACGCAATTACATGTCACGAGGAGAGAAAATAAAGTACCTACAAAAGAATGTTATAATTATTAAAATTATGTCGATGTATTAGAGGAACATCACTATTGTTAAAGCACGCGGCTTATATAAAGTATGGTCCCTGTACGCCAACGACGGCAGCTCACGTCCGCCGAGGCGACGGGAAGCTTAACTAGGGACGTTCCATTTTCAATCACAATTATTTATTGTTTACTTGATATTTTGGTTGAATGTTAATTTAAACACACAGTTATTGCTGTGAATTGTTATGATTTACGGAATCTAATAATTGGATTTAAATAAATGCAAGAAAATTCATAGAATATGGGTAGGAAAAGGTAAAAAAGGGGTTGTCGATTGTAATCACTGGACATCACTATTTTTTGGAACCTGTTTTTATTGTTTTAGTGGCGTGGCGTGGGACAATAGATTTTTTTTTGCTATACTTGGCGGCGAAAAGGTTAATAATGTATTTTGATCGCTCCTATTTTAAGTATTTTCTCCTATTAGAGTTTGTGATGTAAATATTCCGATAAATTATTATAAATATTTCTATCTTTGTACATAGTATACGTGTGGCTGTAGTTATGCTTAGTTGTAAACTAAATATATACATAACGAGAGATAATAAATGTGTCTTTTCCTAATTAAGTTCTTTTATTTTACCAATGAAAATGCATATTCATATTTATACTAAATAATATACTAGAAAAAATACGACTCGCACCAGATCATATTCTCGGATGGGATATGATCTGATGCGAGTCGTATTTTTTTTATAGTATATTATTTAGTATTGTATAAAAATAACATAATAAATGCTAAATCCTCAAATTTAAATATTCATATCCATTTATTCCACATTTTGTAACATTTAATTTAAGAAGCTCGTGTTTAGTGCATTCGACCTGCGATTGCTACGAACAACACTATTTATGGTTCAAAAACACTCTGACCCGTGACATACCTCTATAATCCAAGGGTTGCTGGTTCGAGTCCCGCCTGATAAGTTGACGATGACTCGTTTTTCTATTTTATCATGTAGCGCATTAAATACAGTTAGTCTTCTACACCGGTAATCAAACCTGGGACCTCAAAGATCTATGTAAACCGTTGGCAAGTCTCTTGATCACAGAGGTAGTTAAATTATGTAGAGCAGTGTTAATTACCTTCAGGGGTACGCGTACCTTCAGGGGTATGCACATACACAGTAATAGAGCTGGTGATTCCAATATAATTAGAAACTTTAATAGATACTACTTACACAAAACTTCTTGTCCAGAGAAAAGAATATAAAAATCAGTTTTCATAGCAATTAGGGAGGTTAATTACCATAGATAAATGATAAACGAATAATAAGGCGTAAGCCCAAGCAATTATATTATAAATTTAAAGTTCTTGCCTAAACCTTTCTAATAAAAAAAGAAAGAGCTATAAAATAGTTATTCTTCTGTATTTTTCTTTCAAATTTTTAAGTGCGATTCAAATCACTGTGCAAATACAGAGTCGAGTATAAACCTATTCATTTGTAGGTAAAGGCGCTTACTAGCAACTTAATTGAGTTGTTTGTGCCAGCAGAACACTTAGCAATAAACTGAACAGACTCCGTGTTTTTCAAAGAACTACTACTAATTATTTACTCTTTGGAAGTAAAGGTTGGCTTACATGACGACGCGAATTTCTCTTTAAAATACCTAAGAGCTGTAATTAAGATAAATATTTTTTTAGTCAGCAACATTTTTAATTTATTGAACAACATGACAATATTTGAACAAGATGACTAACGAAGTCAAAATTAGTGTACAGGTTTACCTATTTGTAAAACACCAACAACCTCGCAGGTGTACAAACATCATAAACAACAACATTTGTTCTACGACTTTTCCGAAAACAGACAAAAAAATACGACTTTTCATACAAAATTCAATCAGCTGTCCGGTCATTTGTATGGAAAGTTGAATTAATTTTTGTCTGTTTCGGGAAAAGTCGTAGACTAAATGTTGTTGTTTATCATATTAGTAATCTTCTCCTGCGAGGTTGTTGGTGTTTTACAAATAACCCTATATTGTATTTTTCTAAATTCTTTGAATATAAGTGCTCACCTGGTAGCAAATTAATCACCAATTCACGGCGATTCTTATTATGTTTATAGTTTTACCATCTCTCGTACATTTTTATTCACTTTCATACAAATTTCCATATTTTATTGAAAAAGTGAGGTTACAATTTTGTATTTATTTTGACATCTTCTTGTTTTTCATGACAGTTTATTTTAATAAGTTTATCTCGGCTTTTCCTCACATTTCAGTAGGTTGTATATCTTTTTATTATTCTTCTCGCTCTTTCATATTGCTACCGAGTGAGTACACAAATTCTCATTTCGAAATCTAGAATTATTTTTCTTCTACGCGATTTCTTTCGTTTTTCAAAATTCCTAGTGTGTATAAAAGGCTCCGTTTCTTTGATTCGGGAGTCAGTTCTTCGTCGAGTTTTACTCCGCGTAATTCGAACAAGTGGCCGTTCCCGGGCCTTAGGCAAAGGCCCGGGACTCAAGAAAGCCCCGCGCTACAAGTGACAGAAGCCTCCAACCCCTTGCCGGTCAGCACCTTCGACTCTGTTACCGCTGCTCGACCTCTGCTACTGCTGCACAACCTCTGCTACCGCTGCACGACCTCTGCTACCGCTGCACGACCTCTTCAACCGCTGCACGACCTCTTCAACCGCTGCACGACCTCTTCAACCGCTGCACGACTTCTTCAAGCGCTGCACGACCTCTTTAACCGCTGCACGACCTCTGCTACCACCTACGTACGAGCTGCGTCTACGCTCCACGTCGACACTCTGCGACCCATCCATGCTCCTCTCCGTACGCAAGATCTCGTTCACTGTTCCTCTATCCCCTGAAGACTCGCCCTCTTATCCTCTTCCCCCGTACTTTAAGTTTAGTTTTAAGTGTAAATAAACTATTTTATCTTTCCACTTCACTCCTTACTAGTTAGATACTATCCATCCTCTATCTTAGGTAGTCTCTCTCTCTCTACTCTCCTGTAACGTTACACTAGTCCCTCAACAAATACACTTATGAAGTCCTCACTAACACACCGTCTCCATGTGAACCAACGCTAATCGATTGGTAACAAAATGAATAGTCGCGGTGCGCCCGATTAGCGCTGAAACGGTGCATTAACATGTTATTACGACCGACCCCGCTTGGAGGGGGCGAGACCAGGGACCTACGCAGGGACAGCTTGATTTCAACTTCAACTTTTATGGTGATGAATGGCTGCGTCTCGTTTTACGTGACGATTCTGCCAATGTCCGAGTTAAAAGACATAGTGGATTACGACACGATATTGTTCGGTTTTTAGTCAAACTGTACGGTTTTTGAACGATAGTCTAGTCTGAGAACTCCGCGGACAAATACAACACACACATAACGAGACAAGACACCACCACAGAATACATTGACTCCAGAACTGCACAACACAACATTAAGTTAATATATGGGGGGGGTTGGTTGGGCTTGGGGGAGATTTTACAGTTTTATTTTATTTTGTTTGAGGAATTTGCACAGAATGTACACAATGGATGTGTGAACCTGAGTTAGTAGGAATTTTATATTAATAGGACGACAAACATTTTTAGTTAGAATGTCGTACAGGGGGTGGTAATTTTCGGGCAGTCGAAAAACAGCTTGATTTATCAAATTCTGAAATTTTCTAGACAGTGTCATCTGTGACAATGACAGCTAAAAAGCTAGTAAAACATATGGGTACATACAAACGGGGTATACATAAGTATATCTGATTATGACTGCAATCATCTACTTTTGCTGTTGATTGTACGTATAGTTTATTAGCAATGCGTTCTTATATACTTTTAGTTTCCATGCGATACAATTTTGTTGCCAGTGAGCGTTGGTATAGAGTAGGTAGTCTCTAACCACCACAATTTATTTGTTTATTTTATTTACAATGTGTAATGCTATTATTTTCTCATCGCTCACCAGACTATAATATAGCACACGCCTCGAAGATAGAGCGAAAATCTTTTCTTCGTTACGACTTTGTACGTTTTCTTTGCGGTTTTTCGCTTTTCTTTCATATCTCCCACCCTAACTCCGTCCCTGTCTCACGCCCCTAAGTAACACCACGTAAAAAGCGATCGGATGAATCAATTTGAATCGAGCAACGATTAGGTTTGGTTACATTTGCTTGGAAGGAGATTGAGTTTCGAAAGAATTCAACCTAAAGTGGGTAGACTTCATTTGGCAGAACTTTGAAGTAAAAATAAGAGTAACCTCCATAAATTATACTCATGAAAGCATATTTATGGAAGTAAAATTATTTTTACAGGGTTACAGTGCTTTTTAATAGGAATATATAAATATTTCTACAGGCTTCATTTCAACCGGCCCTTGAAATGAAATCGAATTAAAATCGTATAAAGAATATAGATGATCAGCTTGGTCTACTAGTACTTAAATAATAATTAAATTCCTAATAGTTCAATGCACCGGTTCTTAAGACACCAGCGAATAGTGAGCTTCTCATATAAACGTAATACGATGTTATTCGGATTAAGACAGTATTTGTCTAGGTAGAAACCTATAAATACAAAACCAAATAAAAATCAATGCGATTTACAGTTTTGTATGAAAAAAATAATTGGCATTTTTTTGAATTGGGTTAGTATTTTGGAATTTTTATTTAATAGAAACCTAGACATATACTGTCTTAATCCGAATAACATCACAAGATTAGTTAATTATGCTCAAAATGCAATCAAATTTGGAATTACATTTGTATGGGAAACTCACTGTTCGCCGGCGTCTGAATACCTCAATATTTAAAGGCTTATTTTAAATGCAACATATTAACAAGCAACCAAAAAATTAACCCTAAAATAACATAACAGCTGCTGTGGATGGGCACGTAGATGTGGACTGTATTTAGGTAAATAAGTGAAACTCACTGGTAGCTTGTTGAGACTGAAGGCAGGGTTTATTGGACAGCAATAGCAAATGGTACATACAACTTTGTATTTGACTTAAACACTTATTAAAGTATAAAAGCACGGGAACACAACCTATGCAAATGGTAGCCGGAAGCGAAGAGAGAGAGCGAGAGGCGCCCCTCCAAAATGAAGTAGTGATGTGCAGTGAGAATAGTGTTGGGTAACATGCCAACATGCTGCGGCCTCACAAAAAATATCTCTACGTTAAACAAAACACTATTTTCTTTTATTACACTGCACTGCAAAAGTTAACAATTTAAGCTACAGGTAAACATTATGGGTTTCAAATATCAAGTAAGTACTAAAGACTAGTTTGCATAAAAACAGTTGAGAACTTTTTTTTTAATCAATTATCAAATAAATGCTCAGTGTTGTAACCCTTTCTTAGTAAGATACAAAACTAAATTGTTGTAAATATTATGTTACATAATGCCTTGTTTTAATATCTACCTTACATACAGGAAAATGCTTAATCATCTATAGGTAATACACTAATCTTTAAAATAGAACGGACATGACACTTGCCATTGGCAGCCCTAACTTCCACAGCTCTTACTAGGCCATCATGACCTGGAAATACTTTAGTTATTCTAGCCATGGGCCATGACAATGGTGGTGTATTGTCCTCTCTTAGAATAACAAGAGTACCAATTTTTACATTAGGCGATACATTTAACCATTTAGGTCGATTCTGTAAGATATTTAAATAATGTTTGTACCACATTTTCCAAAACGACTGTTTGATCTGAGTACACAATTGCCAAAACTTTAATCTATTTTGTGGTACATTAGTTACATCTCCTTCTGGATACATAGTAATGGCATTTCCAATTAAAAAATGTCCAGGAGTTAAATAGCTAAAATCATTTACATCAGATGTTGATAAAGGTAGAAGTGGTCTAGAGTTTAAGATACATTCAATTTCTATCAAAATTGTATTAAATTGTTCATAAGTTAACAATTGATTTTGTAAGACTCTTTTCAAATGATATTTGGTACTTTTAACTGCAGCCTCCCACAGTCCGCCAAAGGTAGGAGAATAAGATGGTATAAAATGGAAGTTTATACCATGTTGTGCTGCATATTGACAAACTTTGCTTTGGTGACTGTGTGAGGACATTAAATCAAAGAGCTCAGTTAATTGGTTCCTTGCGCCTTTAAATGTGCTGGCATTGTCAGAGTAGATTTCTTTAGGCAACCCCCTTCTGGAAATGAATCGCCGAAGGCACGCGAGGTAAGCTTCTGTTGTGAGGTCGGAAGTTAGTTCAAGGTGAATCGCCTTGGTTGCGAAACAAACAAACACGCAAATGTACCCTTTTCCCTCTAGGGAGCGTCTCACGCGCGAGAGTTTGATTTTAACAGGGCCAGCAAAATCTACTCCAACCTTTTCGAACGGACGGCTCATAGCAGTCACCCGATCAGCTGGCAGGGAACCCATTAGCTGCTTAGTGGCTTGCGCCTTATTTCTGAAACATGTTATACACTTTTTTGTTATTTTCTTGACATACAATAATCCATTAGTGATCCAAAATTTTTGATTTAAATTAGACAATAACAGTTTTGGACCAGCATGCAAAAGCCTCTTATGTTCTGATCTTACAATACACTGAGTGATAGGTGACTCTCTGGGTAAGATAGCTTGATGCTTTTGAGTATAAGGAATATTAGAGTGATGCAAGCGGCCACCCACACGTAACACGCCTGAGTTATCAATAAATGGAAATAAGCTTTGTAAATTGCCTTTGACACTTTTATTATTTCTTAAGCTAGTAATTTCTTCTTTAAAATATATTTCTTGCTCATTTTTAACAAGCAACATTAAAGCTTTATTCATTTCAGCGCTAGACAAATATTTATGGCTAAGTTTATTACCTTTCAAATTATTAATGAATCTTAAAACATAAGCTAAAGTACGAACCATTTTGTGGATGCTAGAATAATTGCGTACATTATCGAAGACATCATTAGGTACCTGGCAGCTTGTGAATGCAGATGTGGGCGCAGACTTCGTCTCAGGTAAGTCCTCCGGTAAATCTATAGGTATATCAAATGTGTAATGCCTGTTATACAGAAAACTAGGTCCACACCACCATGTAGCACAAGCAGCAAGCTCACTGGGCGCGACTCCTCTGCTGACATAGTCCGCAGGGTTCTGGTCAGTGCTGACATAGAGCCAGTGACTGTCAGGAACATTAACGGTGATAGCTTTCACTCTGTTCGCCACGTAAGCGTTGAGACGCATAGGTTCCGCGTGCAACCATGCAAGCGCTATCTTAGAATCCGTGAACAAATAGATATTCTTTATATTAATTTCTAGTTTCAGCGTGCTTTGAACTTTTTTGATTAAAATGGAAAGAAGTAAAGCGGCGTTAAGTTCTAGGCGCGGCACGGTAGCATTCTTATTGTTAAGCGGATTAATGCGTGATTTAGAACAGAGCAAATGCATGTTTATATTACCTTTAGGATCTGTGATGCGCAGGTACACGCAACATCCATATGCCGTTGAACTAGAGGCATCTGAGAAACCTATGAGCTCAACAGTGTCTAAGCCAGATATAGGTACATTTCTATTTATTAAAATTGGCTCCATTACAGCCAGACTTGAACAAAATTGTAGCCACTCATTTTTGACATCATCATCAGGTGTCGAGTCCCAGCTTGTTTTCGAGGACCATAATTTTTGCATGATGGCTTTGGCCTGCACTATAATGGGTGATACAAAACCCATTGGGTCATAGAATTTCCCAATATAAGAGAGAATATCTCTTTTTGTAAAGTCTTTAATGTTAAATAGCTCTGGGCAGGTGATCTTAAATTGATCATCCTTTACTAACAATGTTAAACCTAGGGCTTTTAAAGTACAATCATGTTTTTGAAGTTCAAAATTATCAAAGTGCTGTTCAGTTGAAGGAATGTCCACTAGTATACTGTCTTCATTGGAAGACCATTTGTGAGTGTGAAAAGAACCTAATTGCAGTAGCTGCTGAATTTGAGACTTGGCATCTAAAACCATTTGTAAGCTATTATTACTGTATAATACATCATCGACATACGTACAGTTATTTAATATGTGTGATGCTAAAGGAAATCTTTGCTCATGCAATGTTGCCAATTCTTTGAGACATCTAGTTGCAAGATATGTAGAACTTTTCAAGCCATAAGTAACTGTGTTCAGTCTGATGCATTTAATAGTTTCATCAGGACTGTCCCTCCATAAAATATTTTGCAAAGTTGAATGTTCTGGAATCACATTTATGTTTCTGAACATTTGTTTTATATCAGTTGTAAATGTAAAGTTACCAATTCTGAATAGCAATAATATTTCAAACAGATCTCTCTGAACAACCGGCCCATTTAGTAACAGATCATTCAGTGAAATCTTTTTGTTGGTTTTCATAGAACCATCAAACACTGTGCGTAATTTAGTTGTTTTGCTATCTGGTTTTAAAACTGCATGATGAGGCAAAAAGTACACAGCATCCTTATTTAATTGATACAGTTCAATGTCTACATAATGAGCATGTTTTAAATTTATATAGTCATGAATGAATTTACTATATTCAGCAAAGAGATTAGGATCCTTATGTAATTTTTTCTCCAAGTTAAGAAATCTTTTTAAAGCAAGATTAAAAGAATTGCCTAAAGCATCGTTCACATTATTCAAAGGCAATTTTAAAGGTAAAGCAACTTCAAAACGATTTTCCTTCAATTGTACAGTATTTTTAAAGGTATATTCACATAATTCTTGCTCTGAAGATTTTTCATCAAATACTTCAGGGACACTTTCGGTTTTCCAAAAGTTAGATAAAGTATTATTGATATCATCATCACATGTAAGACATTTAAAAGCTACCTTATTGCAGACCTTCGATGATGTCAAGTTGGGCAGTGTACCTCCAATAATATAACCGAATTGAGTGTTGATGAGACGTGGAAGCTGTGCACCACACGGCGATGCAGGTTGCTGGGAGTTAAGCGGCGCCACAGACGTACAGTTCGGTGACTCCGATGGAAGCAGCACCTGGAAAAACACATCAGCCCCCATTAGTATGTCAATCTCAGCTGGTACATAAAATTTATCGTCTGCCAATCTGACATTTTTCGGTATCAAAATACTTTTGTGATCAATTTTAGTTTGTGGTAGATTGCATGTGATCTGTTCTACTACATGGCAGTTGACAGTTACATTGTAAGGATTAGTTAAAGAGTAAACTATTAAAGGTAAGCAATGCTTCAACCTAGTTTTTGCATTTGTGATGCCAACAACATTGACACTAGTCTGTGTGGGCTTCATATCAAGCAGCTGCATTGCCTTTTCAGATACAAAAGACAGCTGGGACCCACTGTCAAGCAGGGCTCTCAAATGAACTTCGGTGCCGTCTCGAGCTATAAGTTTGACCTTTGCTGTAGGTAAAAGAACATCATTAGAAATTTTAAAATCATTATTATTTGCTGCCATTGAGACAGAAGATGAAGCGGCGACACTGTTGGAATTATCAAGCGACAGTGATGGAGCACTGTCGTTGTTATTGTGCGACGGTGAAGCACCATCGTTGTTTTTATGCAACAGTGTATTGTGGGCCTTTTTGCACTCCGCACAGCGGAAGTGATACTTGCATCTATTTTGATGCTTACCCAAACATATGCAGCAAAGTCCTTTATCTTTTACAAATTGTACCCTTTTAGCGACTGGCAATAATTTAAAATTGTTACAAAGATATAATCTATGTTCAGACTTACATAGGAGACATGTGGGCTGCTTCGTGGCAGTGTAGGCTACTAGCCCTTGCTCCTTGCTTTGCTGGCGATGCTGACCGGTGAACTTGCTGCCCGGATCCGCATTCTCAAGCGCCAGCGCTCGCTTCTCCACATAGGCGAGGAAGGCATCAATTGTGGGCTCCTCCTCCATATTCCTCTCAAGTTGATATGCGCGCGACGTGTACATGTCTAGTTTGCGACAAAGTATACACAATATTATAGCATCCCAGTATTTAACATTAGGCTCAAGATTTGATAAAGCTGCAATAATTTGTTTAATGTTACATACAAATTCACGTAAATTGACAGCTGTAGATTTTACAATAGGCTTAAGTTCAATTAACAAGTTAATGTGTTCATTCAATAATCTATACTTATTATTGTATCTATTATTTAAAATGTCAAGGGCTTTTACATAACTTTCTGGTGTCAGCGGTAAATTTTTAATTAAATCAAGTGGCTCAGCCTTTAAATAACTACGTAAATAATATAGTTTTTGAATATTGTCTAAGTTTACATTTTGATCAATTAATGATATAAACAAATTTATAAATGGAATGTAGTCTGAACACTTACCACTAAAGGTGTCAAGAACAATGTTGGGTAAATTAATCTTAGAAGACACTGATGCCACTGGATTGGTCACTGGAGCTGAGAGAGATTCATTTTCGGCATAAATTTGTTTGCCCTTGCTAAGCTGCTGGTCAATTTTTGTAAGGATCGCAAAATAAGTATCTTCCACCTTTTCAATGTTTTCCGAATCGGCGGGATCCAACAATGATATTTTAACATTTAAATTCTCGTACTTTTGAAAGGCGTCAATGAGTCGAGCCTTTTTAGCAAGTATTAGCTCGTTGCACGCAACAGACAGAGATTTTTCATGCACAAAATTTAACAATCTGGATATTGCGCCTTTTGTTTGACCACGCGAGGCAACTAACTCTCTCAAGTCCACCGCCACTGTCTGGCTACTTTGCGCCAGAATTTGCTCACTTTTTTCAGCCATTATTAATGATACAAAAACCTTATGCAATTTATGACACAACAAAAAATACTATAACCAAAACTACAACACGCCGTGATTAAAAACGTGACTGCACACAATGGCGACGGATGCAGGCGCAGGAGCTGATGCGGGGTTCACACGGCAACAAACGCGCCGTCCAATGGGGTGCGAGTATCGCTATTTCCTCCTGACGCTTGCTCCAATCGTAGAGCTAGTCAGCAGGCTTGTCCGCTCTTCCTGTTTCTTGATTGGTGCTTGATTGTGCCACGATCACGGGCCTTGGGCTAAATGAAAGTGCCACAAGACAATATTCTATTGCGACGACGAAAAATATGGCGTCGTATGTACGTACTTGCTTGAGACGTGGCGTGGTGTTGTACGAATTTTCGATCGAGGTTATCTTGTATGCCTTTCTTGGATGTGTTTATGTCGCTTGCTCCCAATTGCAAAGCAAATCCTTGGAAGGGACCCTTCTTTCTTTGGAGTCTTTTGGTCGGCGAAGAGGACATGTGGCAAGCAGGGCTCTCAAATGTTCAGAGAGATCTGTATCCGGATCGAAGTACCATGTGGATGGGCACGTAGATGTGGACTGTATTTAGGTAAATAAGTGAAACTCACTGGTAGCTTGTTGAGACTGAAGGCAGGGTTTATTGGACAGCAATAGCAAATGGTACATACAACTTTGTATTTGACTTAAACACTTATTAAAGTATAAAAGCACGGGAACACAACCTATGCAAATGGTAGCCGGAAGCGAAGAGAGAGAGCGAGAGGCGCCCCTCCAAAATGAAGTAGTGATGTGCAGTGAGAATAGTGTTGGGTAACATGCCAACAGCTGCTTTGTTACTTATTTTTCCACTTCGTAAACAAACTTTTACCACAGCAATATCATAACTGTTACAGGCTGAACTATTCAAATTATGAAGCAAATTATTCTGGTTGGCAAGAAAACATGCGTTTCACAAAGGTTGGATTAAAATTCATGAAGTATAAAGTGCTTTTATGAAAATAGTTTGTTGCGGATAGGTTTATGCAGAAAATAAAATCGTAAAAGCAAACATTTATGAATGTAAAGTTTGATTAGACTTAGAAGGTTTAAATGCTGCCTCCAACATCGTTGTTGTTGTGTATTTTATCATTTACCTCAACTAGTGTTATAATTTTTAATGAATTTATAATATTGGTAAAGACACTTAAAAAGCACTACAAATTATTTAGGATTCAAAGTGTTAGGGACTCTTTAGGAATTTAGATGTAAGTTATGGTTTTGTTTTTAAGAAGAAACATATTTATTACTTTGTTTTACCTTGTCAATTGAAATTTGGAAGAAATTACATTTGATTTACGTTAAAAATTTCTATATTTTATGTCATTGTGAAAACTAGGGTTTTGCATCGCTTTACCTTAAATTACGGTGTCCGTTTTTACCCTAGACACAAAGAATGTAACACTATTTACTTTTATTTTTCATTTTCTTTAAAATCAAGTCTTTACTTGAACACAAAATTAGACATAATTCTTTAATTTCACCATTTCTTTTCATTGCTGTTTTTTAAGCTGCTTAAAAACAAAACAAAAATATTTATGGCTCACTCTCAAAACGCAGGCAAAACTAAACTATAAACAGTCTAGTTATCAGTCACAGCTATCAGCCGCATTTAATAAGTCCGACTGCGCTTGTTTGCGCTGACGTAATTAATAGTCACACAGTTATGACTAAATTACTTCACTTGTATTTTAATATTTTTTAAGTCAATGAAGTAAAGTAAAAATTTGTATTCAAAAGTTATTGTTAGAAAAATCGTAGCATCGTAGTGAATCGTAGTGCTACGACATTGTCTACGGGTTTCGTAGCAGGCGATGCGTGGTAATAAAATTTGTTATAAATGTATTTTTGAAATATGTACTTGATATCTCGTGAAATAGAAAGACACTTTACCACTTTGTTATATTTAAGGTTAAATAACTATCTTGGTGCAATCTGGAATATTAAAAAACACTCGAAAAGGTTCCGATACTTTTATTGCATCGCTTAATATAAACTTCAATTATTTTAGTCATTGTTTATGAGACTTTTGGTGTCATGTTATTTTTTCAAACTAAACATCTTAAAATCTCATAAATTCTTTGATATATTTTTTTTTAACAAACCCTATGTTTATTAGCGCCGCCATTAAAATCCATGTTAGCTAAAACTGGGCTCAATCTTTATTGTTGATAACACAACACAAATTAATAGTAGCAGTGATTTTTATTAATTTAACTCATTAATTAGAGCCACGGGCTCATGGTAATGCCCGCTTCACGTGATCCCGGCAATGTTCACTAATTCTCATAGCCATGGGCTTATAGGCCAAGGGACAGGATGCAACTCTTATACCTTAAAGTATAAGGCTAAGGTATTTTTTTTTTATATTTGACAACATCACATACATAGCTCCGATTCCAAAGTAAGTAGCTAAAGCACTTGTGTTATGGAAATTAGAGACAACGGAGTAATCACTAACACCCAAACCTGAGCCAATATAGAAAAGTTAAATTGACCCAACCGGGGATCGAACCCGGGACCTCAGAGATGGCGACACCTTGAAAACCGGTGTACAAAGCCACTCGACCACGGAGGTATGAGGGCTTACCACCGAACATGGAGGTAGTGAGGCTTACAATGGCTATAGCTGACTTTTGAGTTTAGGGTTATTATTTTAAATAACAGTTTTAACAATCTTCTCACATTCTTAAGTCTTTTGAGAATATTAAAATGTTGTGACTGTTTAACTTTTTAAATTTTGAGATTTAAGCATTCACAATGCTATTTTATATAATACCAAATAATATACTAGAAAAAATAGGACTCGCACCAGATGTTCAGTTGAATGTAGAGGTTAATTCCTTCTACATTGGTGAGATGGCGCTGGCTTGCAGCGTAAGAGTTGATATACTGGAAGAAATTCGACGTTCCCACTAGTGACTCGGTAGCTCAGCGGTCAGAGCATTGGACCGGATATCCAAAGGTCGCGGGTTCGATTCCCGTCCGAGAACATGATCTGGTGCGAGTCCTATTTTTTCTAGTATATTATTTAGTATTATGTTGTGACTGTGTTGTTGGCTGACAAATGGATTATAGAATTGAACATGAATTCCCTTTACAAAAAGACAGTTGATCTAACAGTAGCATGCGCAATTTTACAGTAGTTTATTCGAATTGTGGTACCTAATATTTAGAACCATAGTATTAAAAAAAACCTAATCAATTTTGCAAAAAAAAAACAGAATTGCATTTTGTTGCCATCATTGCCGACATAAGTAGTTCTTGTTAATATACAAGGTGTTACAAAACTACCCCTAATGCCGAATATGGTATATAGGGACCATCAAACTGAATAACTTTTACTATGGGGCCAACTCTGAAATCGCGAAAAAAGAATCAGCTGTTTCATACATTCTGATATTTTCGATTTTAATTTTTGTAGGAAACAGCTGATTTTTTTTCGCGATTTCAGAATTGGTCCCATAGTTAAAGTTGATCAGTTTGATGATCCCTATATACCATATGCGGCATTAGAAGTATTTTTGTAACACCTTGCATAATTTCAACTAGGACATTAAGTGTTTTCATAGATTGTATCAAACTTTTTATTAGAGCACAGAATATAATATACTTAAGTCATAAATAATTTGTCAAAAGTTATATTGATATTTTTCTTACACTTTGAAAACTTTAAGTTTCTTGAATAATGTTAATAAGAACAACCCTATCCCCTAGCCTACTTCATAACAGTTATTACGTAGAACATTAATCGCAGTGATTCAGTTAGCGGCAAATGCAAATAAATTTACTGCCGGACAAATTGTAACGACTTACGACCATTCCGCTTATGGTTTGTTACCACGCAGGTCGTGGGTTCGAGTTCTGTCCGATGAATGACCTTATAAGGCAAACAAATAACTAAATCAAAAACTGATGGCCTGATATTATGAAAGTTAATTTCATGAAAGAACCTAGAATAGTGCAATCAGTAAATTTTTATTCAGAACCCTTAGCACGAACAGTTATCGAAAAAAATAACTCGCGTAAAAACATTCGATAGAGTAATTTTGTATGGGAAATTTGTATAGCGCCATCTAGCACTGAAAAAGCGAAATTTAATTTTCCATAGATAAATTACTCTAACGAGTACTTGTATGCGCGTTTTTTTCTCCATAGATGTCCGTGCTATACGGGCTCTGATTTGAGTTTAAGTTATAAAAACAACTTATGCAATATAAGTTATAACATGTTATACTATTTTTGTGCTCTATGTCATCACTAACACTATAGTATGGTCTAACACTATCAGTACAACTAAGAATTACCCTACTTTCACCGATTCAATCGTTAGGGTTTTTTAAATCAGTCAAGTGTCTTTTCGGCAACCTTTCGGTAGAACTCAAATACCTACCCAGATGTTACTGAAACTATTTTTCAGTATTGATCTTTGTGATTTTCGGAAATATATTATTAAAAAAACAGCCATGAAATAACTCATTTCGCAGTATTTGGGTCTAGTAATTTTATGCAACATAGCGCCATCTATGTGTCAGAAGAAAAAGTAATAATAGCCTTGACATTTCCTATTTGTAAGTATCTAAAAGTCAAATCATTTTATTATAATGGTGTGCAAAGTTATATTTGTCTATTTTTTTAAAAAAAGTGTAGTTAATTCATATTACAATCAATCACGACGAAAAGTGCCTACCTTCAATTTTTACTAACGCGTATTAGTTCCGCTACTCGCCGCTTGGAGCGCTGCAATCGCGTCTGATTTTTAATTACGCGCGAAGCCCGGGGCAGCGGCGGCGGTGACAATTTGCAAGTCAAAAGCCGCTGAAAAAACCCTAAAACACCCGACACACAGCCCTTTGGCATTCGCGCGCGGACAGAGATTCGGGGAGACGCTATGTAGTATTTCAACTAATTTTTTTATGACGTGTATTTGATGAACTTCTTCGAACACATGACAAAAAGCTTGCGGTAGTACCGAGCCAATCAGATAACACAGTAACAAAAACTGATAAAGTGGTATTGGCCAACTTATGACTTTCCTTAAGAATGTATACCTTTTATTACGCAGTGGTACTCTTTTAAAGGTCGTGGCGGGGGCCAGTCCGGTGAGTTCAGTGCCCTTAGCACGAACATCTATCGAGAAAAAAAAATACGTGTAAAAGTACTCGATAGAGTAATTCAGATAGTATTAGATAGTAGATGCCCATAGAAAATCACTGTATCGAGAGTATTTACGCGCGTTATTTTTCTCGATAGCTGTTCGTGCTTAGGGTACAGGACTCTCCTCCGCACAAGTCCGATAAGTCAAGACTCATCGGATCCGTACGAAGGTATACCTGTTAACCCCCACGCGGTGTTCCATCTGTACATTGGCCGGGGGTAGCGGGACGATGTGGCCAGTGGCCCTACCATGAGTTGATGCAAACTGTTTACGTTACTGTAAACTATCGTTTTCTCTCTTTCACTCGCATTGTCTGTGAGCAGTACGTCCGATAGTTTACGGTAACGTAAACAGTTTGCAACAACTCATGGTAGGGCCACAGATCTCCGCCAGTAACTTCACCGTTATTTTATTTGTTTTTTTTTATATTAAATTATTACCATAGTAACTTTAAAGTAATATGCCGTTTCCGTTGGTCCTGGTTGTATTTGGAAGTCTTCAATTCCCACCAGTCCGCATTAGGTAAACATGGTGGATTTTGATCCGACCTCCTTATCATATTAGAAGTGGGAACATTAAAATAACTGATAACTGCTCCATGCAATCGCTGTTCCTCTGTTGGATCTCTCTCGGAGGTGAATTTCGTTAGCTCTCATTTGTTTTGTCGTAATTGCTGGAGATATGAGGGTTTACCCCCCGCCCCTTCACCGGGCCCGCCCCCTCGCCTTATTGGATTGCCTTATTGGGCTCTATAAAGAGATCTCATGTAACCACTGTTTAACGCCAGAATGCTTTTTTGTGCAATGAATAAATTAGGATTGATTGAGTTTTTGTTGTTTTGATGTTGTAAAAAAGCTCTAACGGCCAAATTCTGAAACGGATCTTAAAGTTAAAGCCATCTAAATTAAAAAAATGTAATTTGACAGGTATCTATGAAACTGACAGCTTCCTCACAGTTAAAGAGACCATAACTAAAGGTTTTAGCTAAAAATCTTTTAAGTATTCGGAAGTTAAGCTCGAATGAAACCAAAAGAGTAAAAACTTGGCACGAACTTGTTTTCAGATAACTTATTGGGCTCTATAAAGAGATCTCATGTAACCACTGTTTAACGCCAGAATGCTTTTTTGTGCAATGAATAAATTAGGATTGATTGATTTTTTGGCGGGAAATTAGGAGATAAATTGGTGAGTTATTGTGAAGTAGCTAATCAAGGATTATTGAAGTAGAAGATGTGTCATTTTGGAGAAAAAATTGTATATTATAATTTAATGTCATTTTAGTGTCTTCTATTGTTGTCTGTCTCAAAGCATTGTTATTGTTAATTTATGACACTTTTATGACAATCCGCAATATATCAGAAAATGTAACAAATACTATAAAATAAAACTATTATTTATTATTAGGTTTGCCTGTGCAACTAATTAATTGGTTGTATAATTATTATTATAAAAAAGTATTACGTAAGTATATTTATCACATAAATTAATTTACTTTCATACTCTACAATAGCTGCGTAGCGCCCTCTGTGCTCAAGGTAGCTTATGAAAATGTGCCGAAAGCTCGAGCTTTTTACAAAAGCACGTCCCGTTGCCTGCTCGGGAAGTATTACTGCCTCCTAGCGGCAAGTAGACCTACTATTACTTACTAAAGATTCTACTAGATGGCAATAGCCGCTTTCACATGATTTAAATTATGATAATACTTTGAAATTCAAAGTATTATCATATTTTAAATACATTTCGTTGTAATGAATTTAAATACGGGCAATGAAAGTAATATGGTTCTGTGTCAAATATAATACGGACTAGTATTTATAATGTTTTGATGTTGTAAAAAAGCTCTAACGGCCAAATACTGAAACGGATATTAAAGTTAAAGCCACCTAAATTAAAAAAAAATGTCATTTGACAGGTACTCTATGAAACTGACAGCTTCCTCACAGTTAAGGAGACCATAACTAAAGGTTTTAGCTAAAAATCTTTTGAGTATTCGGAAGTTAAGCTCGAATGAAACCAAAGGAGTCAAACTTGGCACGAACTTGTTTTCAGATAAATCCGATTTATCATAGTATCATAGTGTGTTTATTGTTATGGCGGGACTTCACATGGTTATTAGAGTTTTTTGCCATAATACCACCATGAGAGGACGAACAACGCGATATAAGTACGTAAAATACAAAAAAACACGACAATCACTTCCATGTACGAAATGTGTGTTTTAAAATCATTATTACAAGACGTTTGTATAAAATCTAATTTGTAACGTTTCATTTTACTAAAAAAACACCTACCTATATTAATATATTTTTCTTGTCAAGAAACCCGAATTCGAAACAAAACTCAATTAATCGTACCCAAATGAACTGGGAGCGGGAACATTTTTAATTACAAAGTTGCCTCATTCAATGCCGCGAAATGAAAAACGCACAAACTGGTTAGGACCTTGTTTATTGACGGTAGGAGGTGGGGGTTAGGTTTTGGGGAGGTTTGTCACTTATTTTTTATTTTATAAATACCATGGGTTGGAAGAGACAAATGAATGCTTTTGAAGTATTGTAGTGGGAAGAAGATTTTTTACATAAGTCCATAATTCACAAGAAATGAAACACCAAACTGATTACTTCGTTTGTTTCTCGCGGTACAAGATGGGGGGGTTAGGTTTCAGGGAGTTTGTTATTTGTTTGAGAAGAGATAAATTGAGACTGCATTTGAAGTATTGCAGTGTGAAAAATAAATCGTTACTTGTCTATCAGCCATTTTCAATGTCCCCACTGCTGAGGTACAGGCCTTCCTTATGGGTGGATAAGGAGGATGGGCCAACGGCTTAACGTGCCCTCCGAAGCACGGAGGAGCTCGAGATAATAAATTTTTAATCACCCATCTCATTAACGACCCTTGCGAAAGTTGCTTAACCTCCGCAGTCGCTGGGCCAGGCGCCATACCACTGCGCCACCGAGCTTCTCAATGTTTACTTAAGTCTTACTTAATTCACATGTTACCTTGTTCACGCTATTACAGATAACAGTTAGGCCACTAACCCAATGTTCAAAAACCTAGCAAACAATTCAATAAACAATACGCGCGGAAGCTTTAAGTGTAATACCAAATAATATACTAGAAAAATACGACTCGCACCAGATCATGTTCTCGGACGGGAATCGAACCCGCGACCTTTGGATATCCGGTCCAGTGCTCTGACCGCTGAGAACATGATCTGGTGCGAGTCGTATTTTTCCTAGAATATTATTTGGTATTATATAAAAATAGCATTGTGAATGCTAAAATCTCAAAAATTTAAAGCTTTAAGTGTACCTACCTATATATGAATCAACTTGATATAAAAACCTCGTAAATATATCGTGGCGCACTCGCCGCGGTCCCGTCGCGCCCTCGTGACGCCCCACTACTGTTGACTGACAGTACCGCAATTTGTGCTTGCTTGCACACAAGTTACGCTACCATCCAACTGCCTAAGGTATTATTCACTTGTTTCATTTTAAAATAAAAAAAAAATCAAACCTCTATTACAACAAGTACTGCAGAAATACCCTAAAGCTTAAATCTTATGATGAAATAAAGAGAAAGATGCTTCAATCAAACCCCCAGTCATACAAGTATTTACATCAAAAACGGCAATGTGTCCGAAGCCTACGGCCGGTCAATGCGGCGACCCCCTAACGACAATTTAATAAAGAAAGCTTGGTAACTTCAATCGTCTGATATAATAAAAATAAGGAGTCCTTAAATAAAGTATGTAATAAAAATAAACAAGAAAAGTTGAAATACTTAATAAAGTACTCCAAACCCCCGGTCATACAAGTACTTCATAAACGCCAATGTGTCCGAGGCCTACGGCTGACTAATGCGGCGACCCCCTAACGACAATTTAATAAAGAAAGCTAAAGCCGGCCGCACACCGCACGCCGCACCGCCGCCGCCGCGCCGTAATAACGTTTGTAAAAATATCCGCAGACATACGCTTAAGGGGTAGTTACTTGAAACATAAAATTCTCCGCCTTTTAAAAAAAAAATTTTTGGTAATTTAACACAAATCCGAGTTGGGCTTACGGATGGACGGTTTTTTTTTATATTTTTTAACAAAAGTCGAAAACTATTTTTGAGAAAAATAATTTTTGAGAATGTGCAAGTGGCGCTGTTTTATATGATACCCCAAGTAGCCTCACTTCGAATTTTTAAGACCCCCCTTTCAGTCCTTGTTGCAAAAAAATATAAATATTTTATTTCTCTTACGTCATCTAAAACTGTTCCACACAAGTTCAGACAGCATTAGCAGTTCTCGAGATATCCAGCTGTGACAGACAGACAGAGAGACAGACTGAGTCGCACCATAAAGGTTATTTTTACCATTTTGGTACGGAACCCTAAAAAACAGCTTGGACTGAGAAGTGAAAAATAGTCTGAATGGATAAGGAGGAAAACTGCAATCTGCTAGATTTCAAATTCCGTATTCCGTATTTCCGGAATACAAATATATTCCTCTTTAAAAAGTATTTTAATCTCCTGTAGCTTCGCCTTAACGCGCGGGGGTGCGGTCTCATAGCGTTCTATTTGCACGTCGCCTTAACCCGCGCGCTGCCAATATTAAATTCTGCGCCCCCAGCCCCCCCATCTCCACCACCGATTACATTATATGTTTGCGATGTTAGGATTTACGCTCAGTTATCATTTTCAATTACTTTCAAGAAAAAATCTCACTGGTTTGTGCTATTATTGCTGGATGATGTAGGTAGATTGGCTGTCCAGGATATTGGAAAAAAAAAATTTGGAATACGAAGCACCACATGCAGAAATGATGCTGAGTCGATCTAAACCAAATGAAATTAATTATTTTATCAATAGTTTATAAAAAACCTTTACAAAAAAAATGACTTGGGAATTTTTAATGCCAAAAATCATTATTGCCGGTTGAATTAAAGTTTAGTAGACTTACTTATTTTTAGAATACCTGCGCCCTATTTAATAAACGTGACAATTTGTCACCTGTCATGACAATTTCATATTCATTGCGTCAACCAATCAGAAAATAAAACAAACGACTCATATAGCTTAACCGGAATGTAAACCAAATTGTCATGACAATTGACAAATTGTCACGTTATTAAATAGTGCCCTGTTTAATAAGTTATCGTTACTTTAAATAGCATTATCGATATTATAATATCATTGTGTATGATATGACACACCGATATGTTTTTGTTGAAAAAAATATATGGGTCAAACGGCATTTTGTTTGAAAAATCTGTTTTCTAGTACATTTTTACGTTTCAGTTTGGGTAATTGCCAAACCCGATTTAATTTAGTTTTTCTACTTACAGACGACACTGTTCAGCTGAATGATAATTTTGAGATGTTATGGGATAAAAGAAGAGCTCGATGGCGAATTGGCTAAGCCCATTAATTATTCCCTGCTATTGTTATAAAAATAATTTAATATAATAAACTTTATTGCACACTAAGACAGAACATACACCAAAGAAAACAACAAACAAAGAAAATTGCAATTTCTTCCAGGCAACCTTGTGTACTAGAGTAAGAGAAGAAGAGGACAGTGGGAGTGGGTGAAAGAAAATATGGGGAGGAGAACAGATATAAGATACAAAATAATAAAGAAAGAAATAAAGTTTTCTAGATTATAAAGTGATGATAAGGATAGGAAAGGGTTAAGATAGAAGAAATGAAATGTCTTCTGACTTGATCGCGAAAGGATCTCAGAGAACAAGCCTTCCGGATACCCTCCGGGAGTAAATTCCACAGATGTCCAGCATGCACAGAGAAAGAATATGAGAGGAAATCAGTTGAGTAGCGCAGGATTTCTAGAGTGAGATTGGAAGAAGAGCGCAACGTGCACTGTGTGGATGAGGAGCGGAAGTAGAAAAATTCATTGAGATAGGCTGGGGACGCTGGATGGAATAAAGAAGCGTAAAGTATTTAAGTCCTGCGCTAGTAAATGGGAAGTACTGTATTTAATCTGTTGGTGGTACGTCCACCTGGAGCTACCACTACGAAATAAAAAGTACTCAGAAGGCGCGCTTGGTGGTATTCTAAAATCATTACGTGTCGTTTATTTCGACATTTTGACATGTTTTGACGTCTCACTTAATATTTGACTTCTTGGCCACGCGCGGCACATGCATGCGTGCCCGCGCTGCCGTGTTAGGCCGACCGGGATGACCCGAGTTTGACATTTATTGAGCATAGACAAAAGATCGCAATTTCTTATATGCGGGTCTTCTGTCTCAAAGGTAACTACTTTGTGCTCCCACACCGTCTTACCCAAGTACGTAAGTTTAACTTTTTAAATTTTGAGATTTAAGCATTAACAATGCTATTTTATATAATACCAAATAATATACTAGAAAAAATACGACTCGCACCAGATCATGTTCTCGGACGAGAATCGAACCCGCAACCAATGACCAATGACCGCTGAGCTACCGACCGCTGAGCTACCTAGTGACTCGGTAGCTCAGCAGTTGGACCGGATATCCATTGGTTGCGGGTTCGATTCTCGTCCGAGAACATGATCTGGTGCGAGTCGTATTTTTTCTAGTATATTATTTGGTATTACGTAAGTTTAAATTCATATTTACGTAATGTCTTACGCCATAACAACAATTTAACATTGTGTTCTGTTAGTAAGAGGTAAGATAGAAGAGGTAAGATTTTCAAGGAGTTTTATGATGAAAAAACAATTTGGCAATAGTTACCCAACATCAAACGATTCTTTAAGCAGGAAATAAAAAAAGGCTTATTATTTAAACTCACGACAACAATGGAACAATTACACAATGCTTCTGTTATTTTATAAAACACTAGCCACTCAAAGATTTAAAATAATAACTTTTAGCTAAACTTCAATCGTAAATATAGTAAGGTAAAGTTTAAAATACGTTTCCATTCCCAACCCTTAATAAAGGGTTTCATTTGTTAACAATAATTTAAAGGGATAAGCTCCTATTATTTATTTTAGTGTTTTTTTATCTGCTGCTGGTTTGTCTACGAGCTTACATTGCAAACGTTTAAGTTAAGAACCAATGAATGAATGAAATTGAAGTGTGTCAGTTAAGTTTGTAACGATACCATATATTCTATGAAGATACTTCAAATTGATGGTACTCATTATACAAGGTGTTACAAAAATACCCCTAATGCCGAATATGGTATATAGGGACCATCAAACTGAACAACTTTTACTATGGGACCAACTCTGAATTCGCGAAAAAAAATCAGCTGTTTCATACAAAAATTAAAATCGATAATATCAAAATGTATGAAACAGCTGATTTTTTTTTCCGCGATTTCAGAGTTGGTCCCATAGTAAAAGTTGTTCAGTTTGATGGTCCCTATATACCATATTCGGCATTAGGGGTATTTTTGTAACACCTTGTATTTTGTGTCATCATCCAGTCAACCTTTATTTTTATGACTTGATTTGATTTTCGCTTTTGATTGCGTCAACTCTATTATGTCGTTTATCCTAAAAATTATTTGTATAGTTGTGTAACATAGTCAGGAGACTATTTTTTCCACAGTTTTTTAAATTACATTTAGGTATGTATGTATACCACAGAATAGTTAGTATTATTTGCCATTAGTCAGTTTTATTATGAATAAGTTATTTTACATTTTTACGCCTAAAACAATGCACCAATTATGATACATTTTGGCATGGCATTTATCAATTGGAATTAAGACAAGAACATAAGTTAGGTACTATAATTCGTCAGAACTAGTCAAGGAATAAAATTAAAAAATTTGTGCTATTATAGTCACTAGTAATCTTAAGTTGTCGAGTATTTCAACTTAGAAATTTTAAAATAAGCCCTTTAAGGGTTTAGTCAGCCATATTTAATAGTCTGAAGTACAAATACATAATTAAAGACCACACAATAGGAGAAGTTAAACCTTTTTTGTGTCTTTTCAGTATTGGGTAATACTTAGTAAGAAGTGAAGGATTACCCGGGATTTTCGGATTCATGTTTTTGTTTGTTAAGTAGGTAATGTATTTTACTTTGTGCTACTGGGGAAATTCTAAGTACATTTTTCGAATACTAACACCCTTATTAATAAATATTGTATAGCAGATGTATAGTTACACAACGGTTACTCTCTGTCAAACTATTTAAGTTTGACATTAACCAGTTAGTTAGTTCTTCCTCTAAAAACAACAACTCTTTACAGCAAAAACGCGTAGGTATTGCATGTCTATAAGCATATACAACGTGTTACAAAAGTACCCCTAATGCCGAATATGGTGTATAGGGACCATCAATCTGAACAACTTTTACTATGGGACCAACTTTGAAATCGCGAAAAAAAAACTGCTGTTTCATACAAACATTAATTACGAAAATATCAAATTGTATGAAACAGCTGATTTTTTTTTCGCGATTTCAGAGTTGGTCCCATAGTAAAAGTTGTTCAGTTTGATGGTCCCTATATACCATATTCGGCATTAGGGGTACTTTTGTAACACGTTGTACAAGATTGCCTGATGATCTCAAGATTTTACTTATAAATGCTTTTAAAAACAAACTGAGAAGTTTGTTGGTTGAGAACTGTTTTTATTCAATCGATGAATTCAATGACTTTCTTAACAGACAACGGTAATTTTTTTTTTTTTTTTTTTATTAATTTGTATCAATGATTGTAATGAATGAATTGTATTGTATTATTATTTAACTAAATTTTACTTATGAATTGTAATGTTATCAAATAACCTAATATTGTAAATATACAAAATTTAAAGAAAGGGACAAAACACTGTGTAACTATACATCTGTTATACAATCTTTATTAGTAAGGGGGTTAGTATAAATAAATGTTAAAAACACATTTTTTTTTCTATAATAAAAATTTTGATATAATTGTTTACTTTCTTTTTTTCTGTTTTAATTAAATACAACTTTTCGTAGAACTCTTTCGTTATTTACTTTAGTTGTTTCCCCTCCAACTAAACGTTTTATAATAATTATTAACAAAAGAAAGAAAAACTGTACATGTATATTTGCTAATTAACAGAAAGTTTAAGCAACTTTCGTAAGAGTCGGTCATGGGATGGGTGACCAAAAATGTATTATCTCGAGTTTCTCCGTGCTTCGGAAAGCACGTTAAGCCTTTGGTGCCTGCTGCATTTGCAGTTGTCAACACCCACCAATCCACATTGGGCCTGCGTGGTAGGTTATGGCCCGTCCTCCTTATCCACCCATAAGGAATGCCTATGCCCCAGCAGTGGGGACATTAAAAACGGCTGATGTCATATAGGTTTTATTACAAATGGATGTAAACGAACTAACAGATGGACGCACTTAATAACGACATTACGTGAAAAGCATGACTTGTCGTTAAATTTTTTTTAACTACCTACCATAAGACAGTTTTATCTGAAAAAAACATAATTATTCTAAATTAAAGGCCAATCTAAGTTTATTTCAACTATTTACACCACTTATTTGTAATATTGCTTTTTTGACATTTAATAGTTTGTCTGAAATAAAGTTACAAAGGAAAGATAATAAGACATATTACGAGTAATATGACAATAAAACGCTTTGATGACTCAATAAAGCCCCTCTCACATTGTATCCGATTTTAAACGAATCACTGGCACTGGCAAAAGACATATGAATTGATCCGAATAGGTTTCTGTGAACTTTACCGATCGCGAGTATTGTGCGAACGCAAAAAACATCCAATAAGCTTCCCTATTCAGCGAATATCGACTGAAGTAGGCCAGGGGATAGGCAGCTCTTTAGAAACATCTTTTCCATATCACAAAACAAAAAAGTTTGGTTATGATTACCGCTTTTTAATTTTAAAATGTAAATGAAAAAGTTTGCATTTTAGCTCTCCTTTCGTTTCTACAGATACATTATGCAGGGTGTTTGTTAATACCCGTAATAATCCAGTATAGAGTAGGTACTTACTTACTATGCATTCACCCGGGATAATAAATATGATCATTTTCCGAGGTTGCAGGCGTGGTACCCTTACCATATACATGATAATACAGATATTAACTAACACCCTGTATCATCGTTGCAGTAATAAAATAAAATTAATCAAAAATAATTTCAAGCCCAATTTCGGAATTCAAAATACCGAGGGTTTACCCTAGCGTTTATGCGTAACTGCATTGTCTTCAGTATAAAAACATTTCCTAAGAAATGATCGTAATGTTTCCCATCCCCTAGTTCAAAAGTTATTAAGTGCGAAATTAATAGAAAGCTCACGCGCGTCCCCGGACGAGTGGCTTCAAAAAAGCAACACCAGCGTCAAGCGATAATGCGCCTTATTGATCGCACGTCAATTAAATTCATCTGCTTTGACGGATCGGGCACATTCCGACAATGGGCATTTGTTATTGGCCCAGGGCTGTCACCAGAAAGTTGCAAAAAACGAATTATAAAATAGATTTTTTTAAATGAATTTCTAATAGTAAATAGTTTTTGTACCCTAATAATAAGTACTTATATTATTGTATTTTAAGAAAAACAAACAAATTACTACCTTAGATTGCTATAATTCTATCATTATGTTGTTGACAATTTTCAATAACAGGTTCTAGGCTAGGCTTTAAAATGGAATGGCTGATGATGAAGCTGACTAACGTGGTTTTTAAGGTTTTTCATCTTAAGCATGGTGTTTTTGTCTAATAAGCGGCATTAGTAGACATCCGTGAAAATCCTTTTAGGGCTGACGTACTTATCAGTGGGGGTCTTTGTTGTTGATATGAGATGATCCGTAAAAATTATTTATTTCAATGTGTACTCCGGGCGTAAATTGAAGTGAATAATTAAACTGACCCTTTAAAATAAATCTTTAGTTTCTAAAACAAAACCAAAAAATTTATATAATTATTATATTCCCGTATTCGACAACCCATTCCCTCCCCGCTGGGTGTCGCCTAGTTTAGTAGTCTTTAGCTTTGATAAATCAATAATAGTAAGATTATAATTATTAATAACACACACACCCCCCCGTGGCAGAATTTGGGAAAGGCCTGTGGCCAAAAATTAACTGGCTGGACTACCAAAATCCCCGTATTTGTTATATAAATTATTTAATTTCAAATAAAAACAGTTGTTGACAGCCCTGCCCCTCCCGCTGGGTGTCGCCGGCAGGTTAATAATGATTATTAATATAGTTTAGTAGTCGTTAGCTCCGAATGGGCGCGCGAGAACTTGTCTAATATCGCTACGGGTAAATACTGGCGGTTTGACTGGACCGGGAGCCGGAGGGCGAAATGGAGGTTGGCAATAATAGGATGTTATTATATTATGTAAAAAACGAATTCTTGACTGGTGATTTATTTCTCATATGTGTTATAAATTCATTTGTGTTAGGCAACAGCTTTTAATCAAATTAAGCAACAAAAATTCATTCAACATAATTCACCATTAACGATTATGGCATAGCATTATGTTTGTCAAACGGAGTTACAATCTACACAAGATATTCAGTAATCTTGCAAAGCTATTCTTTATTTTATGTAAGATTTTAAACTGTTGGCACATTCTGTCAACATAATTCCTCTTTGACTGAAAAGAGAAAGTTCATCTAACACTTCTCTAACGAAACCTAAAAACATTAAATAATTAAGTACTTAACTATTCTTTTCTTCATGACTAGAAATATAAAAAGACTTTAATGCAAGAGTTATGACCTTTATTACTTTTGTCTCTATTTAACATAAGAGGAAATTATTTTAAATGGGCCAATAAAAACCCATTCGAAAAAAATACCACCAAATGAAAATCGCAAGAGTTTCAGAACAATAAAGTTTATTTTTACATCTCTTTTTACATGACCCGGCTCCCGGTCTATCACTAAAAGGAGGTGGAATATGAATCGTGCTGTAGCGATTTCTATTAGCTCGCCACTCAAACAACTTCCCTATCTTTGTTACAACAAGATTAATAACTGTATTATTACCGAGAAACGTTATATTGGTAATAATAGGTGCCTAACTCAATTTCTTGATAAATTAACGTGTTATTTATTAATATATTACTCTTGGATGTTTGCAGATTAGCTTGGTGCCAAAAACTCCGTAACTTCGCAGTAGAAGCGAGTAGTTGTACATTTTTCACTATTTTATGAACTCGTAGATTTTGAGAGTTTTAGATTTAATTGAAATTGAAATTGAAAAATTCTTTATTCAAATAAGCTCACATAATAAGCATTTTTAAATCGTCAATGCTTTTATCCTACCACCCATTATGACGTCTTTTAGCTGACAAGAAAAATGGGCACAAAAAGCTTATCAGCTTTATTAAAAGGAACGATATTTACAAATATGTATATCGTTTCCAGACATTACATTCAAAAAATATAAATGTATGAATGAACGAATGAATGAATGAACGAATGAATTAATGAATGACTGAATGACTGAATGAATGAATGAATCAATCAATAAATGAATGAATGGATGGATGAATAAATGAATCAATTAATCAATTAAATCTTTGGTCGCATAAAGTATACAATACGTTAAGATGTCCACTGTATCAAAACGTCCACAGTATCAAAATGACCACAGTGTCATTATGTCCACAGCATCATGATCCCATCGGATTCTTTTATCTTTGAATAAATTATTTTATCTAGTTAAAAAATATCAATAGCTCCATATTTCGAAAGTTATACCTTTTAAGTTTCACAGTCATATATAGGTATATTTTGATATCAACGTTTAATAATTATACACACATGAAACTCCACAAATATCGGTAAATTATAATATACTGAAGCTTAACATTAACTAATATTAATTACAAACTACATTTAATTTAACATTGCGAGACCCGGTTTGATCTGGTTTTAATCAGTTTAAAGCCGCCCTGAAACTCAGTTAAATCAAACACAAATAACTTGTAACTAGTATATTAGTTACAGCAAACATTTTACGCAAACAAAATTATGATTGTGAATTTTGATCAAGTGTACTTATTTCTTCATTTTTGGACTATTATAGTTGTAGGATTTCCGTTTTCTATTGAATGTTTTTTTAAGTAGTAAAACTTTCTTTTAAACATTAAAAAAATGCATGAATATTTAGCTAATGCACGATTTCAAATTTAAGGTTTATATGTGTTGTGTTTATATTAAAAATGACCCAGAGTCATGAATGGAAATATAATAGAAGAAATTAAGGGTAAGCTTCATGAACTACGTGTAGTATTTGAAAAAACATTTTTTTAGTTTATGTTAAAGTCTCAGCATTCATTCGAAACCTAAACAAAGGTGAATCATACAAGCACAACAACCTGTAGAGTTTAGTAACAGTAATTATTTCTGGCATTCTCTTTTATAGTAGTATGCCACGGTGCCAAGCCGACAACCTACGTACAGCTGATATAATTTTGAATCACCAACCTATTTTCGTATTCGAAAAAAAAATTAGACAACATCACAAACATTGCTCTAATTACAAAGTAAGTAGCTAAAGCATTTGCGTTATGGAAATCAGAGACAACGGTGGAACTAAAACACTCAGACCTGAGCCAATATAGAAAAGATCGTTTTCTAAATTTACCCAGCCGGAGATCGAACCCGGGACCTCAGTGATGACACCTTGAAAACTGGTGTAGAAACAACTCTACCACAGAGGTCGTCATAAAAAAAAGAGTTGTTTGTACTACGTCTATCAAGTTCTCATAGTTACACTTCACCCACAGAACAGAGAAAAATGTGGTTACACCGATTTTCAAGGTGTCGTCATCTCTGAGGTCCCGGGTTCGATCCCCGGAGGGTCGATTTAGAAAACAAACTTTCCTATATTGTCTCAGATCTTGGTGTCTGTGGTGCCAACGTTGTCTCCAAAACCATATTAAACAAGTGCTTTAGCTACTTACTTTGGAATCGGAGCAATGTATGTGATGTGATTATTCGATTACTTTTTCACTTTTTCAAAACAATCACGTTTCATTCAGTGACTTGATATTCAATACATATATAAATTACCCTTAAGAATAGAGAGAGATTAGGTTCTCCTTTCTCTTTGCTGTCATTAGTTACATATTTCTTTTGCACATGCCCGCCTATTTTAAGTAGGTACTCTTGAACCGGCCATTCCAAAAATATTTTCAATGCCCTGTATACACGTCGCACATTTCCTGCATCAGCAGTTACGGCAGTAAACATTATTTAATTTATTTAGCTTTAGTAAACAGTTTTGCAATATTTAACCCAATTTAAGTCAGTCTGCTACATGTAGTTCTCTCTTCTCCTAGCTAGATCATATCATTATAATTACCTTGGTTTAAATAAATATACGATTATCAGTTCGATCAGTGTTTCTATCATCATCATCATCAATTAAAAGTGTACGGATCAGACTCATACACCCTGTTTATCAAAATTTACAAGACTACAAGTTACACTTTACAAGAAAAAATTACAAGTTCATGTAAATTATGTTTTTTCCAATAGTTATAATAATTAATTAACTGTTCCAATTTATAGGTCTTAAGTCTAATCATTTATTAGAATTCATAGGTCATGTTTTTAAGACCATTACAGGACTATGCAATATACTTGTAAAAATTGTAAGACGAAATGGAACTCGCCATCCCGTCTTACTTGTTCTTATTCTCCGGACACCCTTGTGGGCAACCCACATATACATAAACACAATACATACATATATTTACACATGCAAACATACATAATTTAATTTATGATGTTTATATTATGTTTATATAAGTAAGTAGATATGTATATATTATAATATGTATGTATGTATGTGTATACATATATAAAATTATGTGTGTTTGCATGTGTGAATATGTATGTATTGTGTTTATGTATATGTGGGTTGCCCACATCCTCATTTTAGGATTTTAGGATTTTCCATAGAGTTTTTTACAAGTTGTAAGTTAAAAATATTTTTTTATTAACGTAATCACACAATTGTAACGTGTAATTTAACGTGTTTTGATAAACGAATTTGAGGAATAATGATTTTCATAAGGAAAATGCTTGTAATAATTACAAGACTTGTAAGTTTTGATAAACAGGGCAATGGTCTTCAGATGAACCTAGGTTTTCCACGTCGCGAATCTTCACCCACTTTCGATTCAGGAATTCTTTTTGTCAATCTCCTTTCAATCATCCTTTATACATGGTCAAACCATTGTTCAGACTTATTTTTTCTTCACCCTATATCTTTTCCCTTACTTTTTTACTAATTAGGTACTTTAACTAATTAAAACTGAGTGATTTCAATAATAATATGTCATATTTCATGGCATATCAAATATCAGTTTAGTTTTACAAACGTAATGAAAGAAAAGTTGTCTAATTTTAATGTGAAAAGTTTAAATACGAACTAGAATATTGCATGTTTCTTAAAACCATTTGAATTTGAACTCTATTCCTAAGCATAATCTTGAAGAAATCACATAAACATCCAGCCAACGTCTTGGCAGAACGTCAGCAATTGAGAATTAGCAGATTTCGTTGTGTCTATTTCTAGTTTAATTAGCATCCTAAAATCTGAACCGTGAAACAAAGTCACTTTCTTAATTTGCAACTCACATCAAAATTGTTATCTATCACAAGTCATCAAAGGTATAATACAGTTATTAAATGAGACCATCTCATAAGAAAACTCATTCAAACAACAAAAATATCATCGAAATCGCTCCATAAAATGTTGAACTTATGCGCAAACATCGATATTAAAAACATACAATCGAATTGAGAACCTCCTTCTTTTTGAAAGTAGGTTACAAATAAATGGGTCTGAATTATTCTTTATATTCTAAAGTATAATAATTGAGAACGTTGACATGTGTCTCAACGCAAAATTTAACTGTAAACAGAACACGATCGCGTCACAGAAACGTCACAAAACAATCGATTCTAAAACCTAATTCTTGTGTAACAACGTAATATTTACATCGACCATAATCCCACACATCGATGGACAAGCGAACGCGATCCGGGAGTCTGGAGTATTAATAGAAAAGTTGAAACTATCGCTTTTTTACACCCACCGAGGAAACACGTGCCCACACGAAATTTGATCTTAGCCCCCCGAAACTAGGACCACGTTTCTCCAGCTGAACCCGTCAGCCGTATTCTGTTAAAATTAGAAAATGCTTTTGGTCTCTGGTTCTGTGTTTACTATTTAAGGTAATGCGTGCGCCCTGTCTAAATTTGTAGCGTGTGGGGTACCCGATTCTAATTTCGTATCGACTGCTCGCGTGAAAGATTTTACGCTTAGGAAGTTACGTTTTAGAGGGGCTATCGATTCCCCGGAATTTAAAAACTTTGACTAGTAGGCGTCGTCAACTGCAGGAATTTTGGCATCTGCACTGACCTACTTATAGACAGGTGGTAGTATAGTGTCACGTGTTTCGTATGTAATACTATATCGTAACCAAAATACAGGAAGGAAGCAAGGTACAGGAACTATAATCAATAACCAACTCTTCAGTAATATAAAAAAAGAAATATTGTAATTAAAATAAATAAATTAACCGTTTATTTATTAATTACATTTGGCGTGAGATCCATAAAGATCCCGTGTATATAATAAAAATAAAAAATGAAAAAAAAATTATAAATTTATATAAATTTTACAAATAAATTACAATTATAATAAGATGGCGTTTTATATTAAGATGTTCAGTTCTGTCAGGTATCACTACGTACATCGTACAAATGCTCGCGTTCCGTAACTCATATGAGAACCACAACACTCAGCACTATCACCCAGCCGCGCCCGGTGTACCAGCCGGCTGATCCGTCAGGCGGCTTAGAAGCACTTGCGGTGGACGATTCCAGGGCCGGACTCGTCGTATTCCTCCTTCGAGATCCACATCTGCTGGAAGGTGGACAGGGAAGCCAGGATGGATCCACCGATCCATACGGAGTATTTCCTTTCTGGGGGAGCGATGATCTTGATCTTGATGGTGGAGGGAGCCAGGGCGGTGATCTCCTTCTGCATCCTGTCGGCGATACCGGGGTACATGGTGGTACCACCGGACATAACAGTGTTGGCGTACAAGTCCTTACGGATGTCAACGTCGCACTTCATGATCGAGTTGTAGACGGTCTCGTGGATGCCGCAAGATTCCATACCCAGGAAGGAAGGCTGGAAGAGGGCTTCAGGGCAACGGAACCTCTCGTTACCGATGGTGATGACCTGACCGTCGGGAAGTTCATAGGACTTCTCGAGGGAGGTGGAGGCGGCAGCGGTGGCCATCTCCTGCTCGAAGTCGAGGGCGACATAGCAGAGCTTCTCCTTGATGTCACGCACGATTTCCCTCTCAGCGGTGGTGGTGAACGAGTAACCCCTCTCAGTGAGGATCTTCATGAGGTAGTCGGTCAAGTCACGGCCAGCCAAGTCCAGACGGAGGATGGCGTGGGGGAGGGCATAACCTTCGTAGATGGGTACAGTGTGAGAGACACCATCACCGGAGTCCAAGACGATACCGGTGGTACGACCGGAGGCGTACAGGGAGAGCACAGCCTGGATGGCAACGTACATAGCCGGGGAGTTGAAGGTCTCAAACATGATCTGGGTCATCTTCTCCCTGTTGGCCTTAGGGTTGAGGGGGGCCTCAGTCAGCAGGACTGGGTGCTCTTCAGGGGCGACGCGCAGCTCGTTGTAGAAGGTGTGATGCCAGATCTTCTCCATGTCGTCCCAGTTGGTGATGATACCGTGTTCAATGGGGTACTTCAGGGTGAGGATACCTCTCTTGCTCTGGGCCTCATCACCCACGTAGGAGTCCTTTTGACCCATACCAACCATCACACCCTGGTGGCGAGGGCGGCCCACAATGGATGGGAACACGGCGCGGGGCGCGTCGTCGCCGGCGAAACCGGCCTTGCACATGCCGGAGCCATTGTCGACTACAAGCGCAGCAACATCGTCGTCGCACATTTTTGTGTTTGTGTTTGTTCGAGGGACGCGCTGGAAGTTGACTCTACGGCAGCGAGACTGCGAGTGCGGCGGAGAGCGGTGCGGGAAGCTTATATAGGAGCGGCCCGCGCGGACGCAGCGCGCCATACATGGCTAGCGCGCCAGCCCCCGCGACCCGGCGTTCCGATGCTTTTTTCTTTCACACTTGTGAAAATTTTCATTATCATATGTTATAGTAATATCAGAAATGTCATAAACAATGTCGTAGTCGATATATCGATAGGAATTTCTGATTCAGCGCGCGAGCCGTAAGAGGCGCGCTCACTGCTGCCGCCGCCTGCCTTGCCCCATTTCGGGCGTTGCGCGCACGACGAATTATATCAAACTATTTAATAATTTCACACAAACTAATGAGTTGAACATAAACAGTCAATATCAGTCGAAAAATATTTGGACATAGGTTTTCAGAAAATCTACTAATTATTAAAATATTCGGTAGCAAACCATCATCGCATCATATTAATAAATTAGCTAATTACATCGTTAAGTTTCGTCATAGATACACTCACCTTTTAAATATTTTTTAAACCATATATAAAGAAAAATACAACCAGTCAATAGGTACTGAATACTATTTCATTCATTCTATTAAAAAAACTCACTGAAACTATAACATAAACATTCACACATAGTAATTTCATCGACATTAAAATTGATAATATTTTATATTCAGTTATTCATATTGGGATTAGTATTTAAACATTTACAATTTTAAAAACAACTACCAAACTTATTAAGTTTTATAACAATAATTTTCACTTTTTTTATTTCCTTTCAGAAAATATTTTTACTCGAGTTATATATTTTCTTAAGAATTTCAAAGCAAAGTAAAGAAAATCATTACTGAAATTTGATTCATTAAATTAGACGATTTGGGTATTGGACAGTATGCGACTTCAGGAATTCAACCAATATACAGGGTGTTTCATAATAACTCGTAAAATTTTGTTGTTTATTTGTATAGAAAACTGCAAAGTGACAACCCTAGACGCAAATAGACTATTGTTTTTGATAATCAATCTCGTTAATGGGGAAAAGCAATATACAATTTAGGTCCAGGGTTGCCTTTATGCAGATTATAATGAAAAGAAAAAAACTGGCGGTTTTCAGGGTTTAAAATAATTTTTTGGGGTTGTATACATTACCCTTAGGGAACATTCCCAATGTCCCCTAAGGGTTTTTTGTAACACGTTGTGTAAACGCTATTGCAGTCTAAATACAACTAGAAACGTCAAAATTACTATTTTATTAGCTGTACATTGGCATGTATAAACACCAGTGGCGAGAAGTGAAATTATGGTGAAGGCAAGCCGTTCCACAAAAATGTTATGATCTGCATAGTGGGGTTGGGATTCGGGAATCGGCTTGTATAGACCCTTCGCCATTGATAAACACCAAACTTTGGAATCGAACGATTCAAGTTATAAGCACAGAATATATAATAGTACTAACGTATTATAAGTACTTTATTGGGACTTCAAACATGAAATAAATAGATGGCGAATAATCGAATGAAATTCACCGCTTTTAACCTAACAAAATAAATTTGAAAGGTTTTTCCAATATTAAGTATTTAAACAGGTCATTCGCAAAAATACCGACGTAAATTGAAATACTTATGTAAACATTATATTTATTTATGTAAGGTAGGTGTAATTTTAAAGTATTACTTATACAACGTGTTACAAAAGTACCCCTAATGCCGATTATGGTAGATAGGGACAGATTTTTTTTCGCGATTTCAGATTTGGTCCCATAGTAAAAGTTGTTCAGTTTGATGGTCTCTATCTACCATATTCGGCATTAGGGGTACTTTTGTAACACGTTGTATACAGTGTATCTAACTTATGGGACCCGCAAAATTAATCATTTATAAAACGTGACAGTGGGTTTGTTTAAATACATGCTGTACGGAAACTCATGAAATTTTGCATACACGTTGTCAGAGACGTCGATCATTTTTTGTATAGATACTGACATAATACTTTCAATATGATGTAATAATGATATAATCCATAACAAAATCAATTCAACCGCTAGTCTAAAAGAAGATCGTTTGTTTACCTATCAATTATAATTAACTCCGTATCTTAAGCCAAGTCTAAATTAACTGCAACAATACAACAAAAGTCTAATTTTAAAACAATAGTTCACTACTATCACCATTCATCGATTTCGCTCAATTAAATACCAATACTTGCACCACTTCACCAAATTAGTTTCCAATTCATTACTATTTGCTACAGCTTCTATAACCATCGCTACTTCAGTTCTAGCATTGATAAAAACTTCTGTAGATGTAGCGTCAACGTATGTTGTGCCAAGGGTTTCAGTGTTTATTTCAGCGGTTGCATTAGTTTCGTATTCCTGGTTTCCGTGGGTGCATTGGCCTGTTCTATTTGTGTGAGCAGGTGTGGTGGTGTTGGGTTCGCTATGTTTGGAATGAGAGTTCAGGTGCCAATGCTTTTGCTTTCAACTTTTTTCTTTGAATATTTTTTTGTGTTAGTAATCTTAACTAAGGACATATGCACTTTTAAACAGAAAAAAAACTGTTTGTAAGGGATAGAAGAATAACTGTTTACGCAGACGAAGTCGCGGGCGGCCGCTAGTGGGTGAAATTTCCGGTTTCTTACAAAGAAAAACAATTGCTTTATGTTATTTTAGTTTATGATCAAGCCAACTATAAGTATAAGATTTTTATTATCGTTATTTTTTTTTTAATTTAGTGCCTAAAGTGGCCACTTTTTGCTCTTTGCCTACTACTACTACTACAATGAACTATATTATACAGAGGTTATTGTTTGTAAATAAACTATAGATCCTTAGCTTCAATCAGTGCATGTGAATTTTTGATACATTATGTACTTAGCGAGCAATAAATTTAATTAAGATAAGGGCGCCACTTGAGAGCTTTAAGGTCCTTAACGAAATAAAACAATAATTTATGCATGATCTATACGGTTACTGTTGCGAACAAACTGTCGCAACAGTAACCGTATAGATCTTAAAGATCTACTGCCCAAGTTCATTGTTGATCAATACATAGTGATCGAGTGTGGCCATAAACAAAGCGATCTAAGAAAAATCATTTACGGCCGTTCCCAATAATTTATCTTAAGAGATAGGTCAACTTGTTATGGCCAATAAAGATTTTTAATTTTTTTATTACTTTTTTAACTATGGATTAGGCAATCTAGGCAACAGATCTTGCTGAGGATAGACTATGATCACCTATTACTAGAATATCACTATGAGAATTATTACATAGGAAAGAAATACGTACTAATAATAAACTTAATTTAATAGAACATGTTGACGCCTTTTTAGGATTATTAAAAAAAATACATCCCTTTCGAGAATGTTTGCTAATAAACATGCATGTAAGATAATTTTGTCTGTCGAATCGAACATTTTCCCGAGATAAATGGTAATCTCACGCTTCTTACAATTTATTCGGTGACAATAAAACACTTTTATCAGTGCTTTGTTATACATCATAGAAGTCATTGCTTTGTAATGACTTCTATAAATGACACACTGCAGTTTATTCAAAATTGACGGCCAGAAACGAGGTGTTTGACATCGTATCACCTGTAGTTAACCATTTTAGCAAACCTGACAGTTTTTTATCTGTTTCGGCTCATCATCTTCAGACTTTTGGTAAGTTTTATGTTGTTTTCTTTGAATGGTCAACTTAAATACGTAATAGCTTTACGTTGCGATAAGTATTAAATTAATATTCAATGATAGTTGTTCTCAGTTAATTCTTAACTCTTTATTCATCTCACATGTAATTGGACGAAATGACATACTTGTACTTCGGACAAAATGACATATATGTATTGTGTCCATACAGATTTAGTAAATTTTCATTTTCATTTTAAGGTAATATGCTGCTCAACTACAAAAGGAAATCTGAATGTCAAACGTGGTCATGAATCTATGCAAAAAAGAAAACGATGATGGTTGCGCTTGTATTTGCGCTTATTGTAATTTTCTTATTCGCGTTCCCAATCTGAAGAAGTCAGGTTAAAATGCATGTAAAGTACTCACTGGACTCATGCATCACTTGCTGATACTGCTGATGTTCCTCGGAAGGCTTAATCATTTTGAGATTAACTATGTTGTTTTTCTCTTACCATACGGACAAAATGGGTTTTTCGACTTTTTGTTGATTTAGTTCTAGAATTCCTATGTTATGGTTTCTATTCATTTTTAACTTTGAATTACTGTAAGGTGAATAACTAAAGATGATTATAAAAATGAAATAATGATTGTAATTACTTTATTTAGAAAGATATAGTGACAAAAATACTATGCCATTTTTAACGTCCTTCCCCTACATATTTAGCTGCAAATCGCTCGCGTTTTCTATGGCTCCCGTTGAATGTGGAGCGAGATATATCGGTCTCATGCCAACGGGACGGTCTACGCGACCTTACTCGGTTCACGACGACCAAAATACGATCCACTGTCATGTACACAAGACGACATAGCGCGGTCGTGACACTTAGTAGTGGTAGAGTTAGAAAAAAAATCTATATCTATAGGTAGAGTCTGCGCCACTGAAGAAGTCCCGTAGTGGAAAAAGTCTTTATTCAAATAAGACATCGTATATTTTAGTGCCATCAAACATTTTTTTTCCACGTTATAGTGCTTGGTCTTTCACCTCACCTGATGTTAAGTGACAATATGGCCGAAAGTGAAGGCGCACTATACCCGAGATCGTTACCACTGCGAAACTGGCTAGGCAGTCTTTAATATGTAAAAAAATACAATCTATTATCATTTTGACGACCTCCGTGGTCGAGTGGCTTTGTACACCGGTTTTCAAGGTGTAGCCATCTCTGAGGTCCCGGGTTCGATCCCCGTTTGGGTCAATTTAGAAAACGAACTTTTCTATATTGGCTCAGGTCTGGGTGTTTGTTACCACCGTTGTCTGTAATTTCCATAACACAAGTGCTTTAGCTACTTACTTTGGAATTGCAGCAATGTATGTGATGTTGTCAAATATATTTATATGTACAATCAACGTCTTAATTTTAAGGCAGTTTAAGAAATATATTTAATATGTTATGTTGAGGAGCTCGATGGCGCAGTGGTTCAGCGCCTGGCTCAGGGATTGCGTAGGTTAAGCAACTTTCGCAAGGGTCGGTCATGGGATGGATGACCAAACATTTATTATCTGGAGCTCCTCCATGCTTCCGAAGGCACGTTGAGCCATTTGGTCTCGTCTGCATTTGCAGTCGTTAACACCCTACAATCCGCATTGGGCCCGCGTGGTGGGTCATGGCCCATCCTCCTTATCCCATAAGGAAGGCCTGTTCCCCAGCAGTGGGGACATTAAAATGGCTGATCTGATGGTCGTAAGAAATATTCACAGTGATGAAGAATATAATTTTAAGCCGATTTTTTAGTTTTAAAAATAGTTCTGTGTAAGTTGTCAGTCATTCAAATTTTGACAGTTCATAAATTATTCAATGAAATTGTTATTGATTTGAACAATTATGAAAACATAGTTTTTTGGTATTTCCGGTAATTTTATTATGAAATATCAAATATAACTCAGTATTGGTCGTCTTATGAACCAATTAATGGATGGACAATGCAAACAAAATAAGCGGCATTAATTTCCTAACTAATCATTCACTCATCTCTCTTTATTCCCACAATCCTCAAATTATCTACCATCAAACCGCTACATGATACCTCAAAAAAAACCATACGGATTGATATGAACTCTCAAAAGACTTATCAACGTCAGATCGGATACAGATAAAACTAATAACTTTTCACTCATTGTACCCACAGCCTTACAGACAGACCTAACTTTAATTCACCTCAGTATAAAATCAAACTTATTTCCTTACAGCAAAGTTCCAAATTAGTTACGTTGCTTTGAGATATAAAACTTTTTCGTTATTTTTCAGCGGACTGCGTTAAAAATCTGCATGCACCCTGTATGATTAAAAATGTATTCTATTTTCAAACTTACGCTCATATTCTTTAAATATAAAATAGGTTGTAGTATTATATTTGGTATGTGACCTTTTTGGATATTTTCGAGATTGCCAGTACGATCGTATGGTAGAGATTAAACTTTTTTTCGTATCAATTTGTACGGCAATTAAAAGGGGATGAGTCGTGTGCAGTGATTTTCATTTAGTCAATTATATCGATGTACGCTTCAAAGAGGAGGAGCTAGAGTTGAGGAGCTCGATGGCGCAGTGGTTCAGCGCCTAGCCCGGTCGGTTGCTTAGGTTAAGCAACTTTCGCAAGGGTCAGTCATGGGGTGGGTGACCAAAAGTTTATTATCTCGAGCTCTTCTGTGATTTGGAAGGCACGATAAGCCGTTGGTCCCGGCTGCATTTGCAGTCGTTAACACCCACCAATCCGCATTGGGCCCACGTGGTGGGTTATGACTCATCCCCTTATCCACCCATAAGGAAGGCCTGTGCCCCAGCAGTGAGGACATTAAAAATGGCTGATGGTCAAACGCTTCAAAGGTTGTACCTATTTATATTTTTTGGAGAGAAAAAGCTTGTTATTTCTAATATACCATTTTCACATGTCATGTTTGGTAGTATCTATATCGTTGTTTTTAATTTTATTTTTGTTTTTTTAGTTGTCTCGTTATTGATACATTCACAGTTAAGTAAAAACTATAAAATTGCCCTCACTACTAGTTCTAACTTCAGTATAATGATAATCTATTCATTTTGATAATCAAATATTATTTGATTGTTTATGATTATAATTATCAGTGAAAACTTTTCTTATTTTATTTTGTGAAACAATAATTTTCTAATAAAAATAAACACACTGAGTTGATAATGTATAAGTACATACAATGAAAATATATAATATTTAACTACATTAATAAATAAATATTCGATATCATCACATACATTGCTCTGATTCCAATGTAAGTAACTACAGCACTTGAGTTATGGAAATCTGACACAACGGTGGTATCACAAACACCCAGACCTGAGTCAATATAGAAAAGTCCTTTAAAACCGGTGTATATAAGCCACTAGACCACGGAGGTCGTCAAAATTATTATTATTTTAAATTATGTTATGAATTGTTCATGTTTTTTATTTCGAGTATTTTTTTTTATTTCTACCGGATTCACGAAAGTTATTTTTAAAAGCAGCTGTTATTATTATTATTGACATTTCAATATGACATAACACCCCATGAGAAAACCAATCAGCGTAAAACATATTAACACCCCAACATAATCGAATATATCTAATAAACTGCCACAGTCCAAATCAAAATTGACATCGATCACTGATCGCCAAATAAACCCGATAAATGGTGGGCAAAGGAATCGTTTTATAAATCCTAAAGGAGCAACAATTGACAATTATTAGGGCAAACGAACTGCAATGTATTATATCGGGGGAATACAATAAAGGACAAATTAAGTATACAGTGCGACGACGGTCGCAGGCGATTCCGGATTAACGACGTATGCTAGTGAGTACACTGGCAGGCATTGAAAGTAGACATACATTTGCAAAAAAATAAAATAAACTTTTAATTTCTAGTGATGTCAACATTATAATTATCAATGTTATTATTTATAATTTCCCTCTTCAAGTGCGTATTTTTTTGGATTATTACATTACTAACCGCCTATAACTTAGTATGCGTGACCAGACATTTTTCTATCCTTCTAAAACAGTACTTTTTTTGATTAAAGGTACTTGTCCCTACCCCATGTACTTATCTGTACCCATGACATCCCGGTACCCGATCCTCATTAAACGTGTATGCAAAATTTCATGACGATCGGGTGAAAGCGTAAAAAGCAAACTCATTTTCGTATAGGTGCATAGAATAAAAAACCAATAACAGTCTTTCCTCTTACTGGTGGCAGTTTTCACTATTTTCTTCTGTTGTAACATTGAAAACGGACATTCTTAACTTCACTAACAAATAATTTGCAATAAACTAGAATGGTCACATAGAAAAAAAATACCAATGCCCGATACGAAAAACTCCTAGTTCAGAGGCCTGGGTCAAATGACCATTCTTCTTTGTATATACTTTAGTTTGCTCGCCAGTGTACAGAGGCCAGCAAATCGGCAATTAGCATTATGATTGCAGCGTGCCACGCGCCGCGATGTACACTTAGTGTCCTCCTTTGTGGGGTAGCTGGCCAAAGAATAAGTAGTCACTCATTAAACAGATTCGACATTCATGTTTTTAAAGTCTTAAACATTCGTTTTATAAAATAAAATAAAACATTTAAGATCGTGAAAAGCAGAAGGTATATGTTAAAGAGGGGGAAACTTAGGTCTAAAGTAACACCTAAGTCTAATAAATTAACGATGGCAAGCCTCGTTTAACTCTATAGTATCCAAGCCAAATAACTTATTAGTTATTAAAAGTTCTTTGGGTCACATCGATCAATCTGGAATCATTATACCTATTGAATTATTTGTACTTTGATAATTCATAAACACAGTAATTTTTCTAGTTGTTGATATTTTACTAAACCATTTAAAACTCTTTTGTTTCTCCATTGCGATGAAAGAAATTATATTGTAATTTTTATTTTCCTTCACAAAACCCAAAAAACAAATTGAAAACTGCAGGCATTTCCTTTTTACACGGCTGCCAGAAAAAGAGAGTATTGTGCTCAAGGTATATATATGTTTGTATGTATGCGAGTTTCTTTATTCCACCATAACTTCTAAATGCCTGTACAGATTTGAATGTGTGAGGTATCGTTAGAATCCTTACATAACCATTATATGTCATAGTCTCATTTTTTTTTAATTTTGACTCGCATGGTTTGTGCAATGTAGGCATTTAATAGTGACTACTTATTTACCCTCCACTACACTGCACCATACTCTTTGGTCACACGAGGCTGATGTGATTCACCCCGTGATTTAATTCGTGTCGGCATATTTGGTCCCTTTACACCCACGACACATCGACCGTGTAATCTTGTAATAATTGCCAGTATTTAGCCAATTAACTAATATTTTATTGGTAAACTTTTTCTTTTTGGTAGGTGGTACCAATTTTCGCATAATTCCTAAGAAACGCCGAATATAAATTTCACAAAAATCTCATGTTAATAAATATTATGTATGTACTTGCTAGAAAAAATAAGTCGTCCTTACCTATGAAATCGGCATTTTGTATGGATAAATTTCAACAAATTACATTTTCCATTCTAGCATTTTCATAATTTATTTAACAACCGTGAACACTATTTTAACAAAACTTTTATGTACAAATGTTTGAACATTAAGCTAACTTAAGTAACATAACTTAAGGGAAAAAAATAAGTATCGGCTAAGTTACAACGGATAAAATTGTCATTTTCGCTAACAAAAAAAAGAAGTCACTTTCAAGGTATTTTTTTAATGCTAAGAAAACAAAATAAATATACTTTAATGATGCTGATAGTTGACGGCTATGGTCATAATTTGATGTAATATCCAGCAACTGATAAATATTTTAAATCACAGAACTTATGAGGTTCTCTGTGTGTGATAAAAAAATACCAATTTCGTAGGTAAGGACCTAATATTATTTAACATAGTAATCAAATAGCACTGTAAATACAAAAATCTAAAATCTAATAATAATCACCAAAATCTCGTTTTCACAACTTACTAATAAAGGACTTGTTATTGAAATCAACCACAACATTGTTACCTTCCACCTGAAATAAATATTATTATTCACATTGATATTTTATTGACCCAGACACAGGGGGTTGAACCCGGGGCCTTGAACACTGGTGTACAACTCACTCAACCACGGAGGTCGTCAAAGTGTTCAAATATAGTATTTTATTATTTCTATAATTTCTAAAATAAGTTATTAAATAAAGTAATAAAACCATCTAATACCTACTTAATTACTTCAAAACCCTCTGCCGTCTACCATTGATATTGTAATAAGAAAATAACGTTATTATTTTGAAACCAGTCTGCTCAACAAACAAACCAACGAGGAACTGAAATTAAATAAAAGTATCGTTAAATCCTCCCTCTGTAGGAACGGAGGGTCTATAACGAAAAAACGAATCGTAGTAATCGTACGATGTTCGTCCCACTCCTTGACATTATTATACGAATCGATCCATAACTCATGCATAAAGTTCTCCTCCTCCTCACGTCATGTTCCTCATTGCTGATATTCCCGACTTCCTGGATATTTACTGTATTTCTTACGATGTTTTGGTCCGAGGTGTCTCCTTCTGGTACGATCCATGGCAATGTCGTGAGCAATATGAAAATTAGACTTGATGGTAGTGGCGGATCTGATCTGCCATCTAGCATGACCAAAAGACGATACATATCCCGTGAAATAGCGTTTTATTGATACTCGGCTGTCAAAATGCCTTTTGACATATCGCGCTTCGGTGGTCATGCTATATGGGGTAACGTCCCCTTGGTCTTTGCCAGTAAGTAACAAGTAAAACAATAATGTTATCTTTAAACAACACAGCTGAGACAGCTACCCGTTGGCCTCAACCGTAATTTTTATGCACCTTTTAACATAACTATACTCCATCTTCCTTTCTGTATTTTTTTCTTTTATGTTTTTTTTGAGGCCAATAAATGTTTCTTTCTTTCTTTCTTAAACATTACCGTGCTAGGAATATCTCAATGTTATCCCCGCTTTTCCTTGCTGCCGACATACTCAACCACTCTTTGAAGACTGGTTCAAAATCAAGTAATTAAATCGATCAACGAACAAAGTCCGATTTTCGCGATTGTTTACTTGTAATAGGCCCCCCGCAATGTTATTCGAGCAAATACGCGGGCGGACGACAGTTTGTTTAATATTGGCTGTGGGAAACGGGGTGTAAGGGACCAAATCTCGGATTTTGTTAACTTGGCTTAGTTTTTGGACCTACTATAATTGTTATATACGATGTTATTTCATTGTGATGGCCATTCACAGAAAAAGCAACCACTAAACTCAACATTAAAATCGGGAATTAAGATCAAGAAGAGAAGAGAGAATAGATTGAGAATTATCTCAAAAAAATGGCCAACATTTATTTCTGCTTTAAAACAACAAATAACTCGTGTTCCGATGGTTTTGGCCGTATATATAAAATAGGATGAAAACCTATTTTGAAAGTTACTATGGCATATGAATAACATACTAGCGCCGCCATTGGAAAAACAATCATAATGGCACTTAAATAAAGACGAAATTGTGAATTATCTCTCTGTAGTGCACTCCGAAGAAGCTTTGTGGTACTTTTTATCACTTAAACAATATTTTCTAGCCTGTCGTTTAAAGTCGAGAAATAAAAAAAATACACTAGATAAAATCGCAATTTGTGACAAAAGTTAATAGTAGAGTAGAGATGCATACGTGCAGAAAATTCTAAGAAGTTAAGGAGAATGAATTATCTAACATAACTAGGCAGACATAGTAGGTAATATTAAATAATAATAATAAATAAATATTAGACAACATCACAAACATCGCTCCGATCCCAAAGTAAGTAGCTAAAGCACTTGTGTTATGGAAATCTGAGACAACGGTGGTAAAGACACACATTCAGACCTGAGCCAATATAGAAAAGTTAGTTTTATATATTTACCCAGCCGGGGATCGAACCCGCGACCTCAGAGATGGCCACACCTTGAAAACCGGCGTACAAACCAGTCGACCACGGAAATCGTCAATGTTTGTGATGTTGTCTAATATTTATTTATTTATTTATTATTATTTATTTATTCAATATTTAATTAATTTTCTAATAATAGTAAAGATCTTTTTACTTATTACTTAATTGTTTCTACCAAAGAATGATGGTTAAAAGAGTAAAACAGGTGGGATGGTACTCAGAAGCATGTCGGATGGAGCCAAATAGTGCACACCTGTCATTATATTTTAATCTTTGTGACACATACTCCATTACGTGACATCATGTGACGTCGTAGGCAGTGGAGCTAGTAATACCATAATACTATGGTAATATACAACATGTTACAAAAATACCCCTAATGCTGAATATGGTATATAGGGAACATCAAACTGATCAACTTTTACTATGGAGCCAACTCTGAAATCGCGATATAAAATCAGCTGTTTCATACAAAAATTAAAATCTAAAATATCAAAATACACAGGCTTTCCTTATGGGTGGATAAGGAGGATGGGTATCGGAGGAGATGTTTTCAATATCATTCTTAATTTTCATTTTTCATCATTCAATATCATTAGGGTATTTGAAGGATTTATGTTTTATTTATAATTCCAATATAATTTTACCTTGTTAAACCCAAAGCCAAGGAAGAAAGAGCAAAAATTTTTGTGCCATACATACCTCTCATAATCAATGCAGCTGTTGCCCATGGTGATAAAGCAAGATAAAAGAAATACATGCGTCATGCAACAAAGCATTGTTCAACAATGGACAGTACCTATTTGGGGAGAAATTTAATGACAATATCAAGACTGCCACAGCAATTAAGAAAACCGCTGGCACAATATTAAAACAAACCACCCCTAACCGAAAACATATACCAACTAATCGACCAAACTAAAAACTTAAGTGGTATTTATTATTTATCAACAGAACAAAATAATTATCTTATCAGTGACTATTTGAAACTTTTTCTGTAAAAACAGAGTCATGTACTAAAATAGTGATGATTTTCATTCTTCAGTATCAAGTACAATGTAAACAGAATGTTTTTATTACTACGTTTACGGAACTCGCAGTTTCAATTACTGGAAGGAAAAAGCACTAATACCCATTCGTAGGCAATGCTTTCGAGCAAATGTTTTTCAAAGTCACTTTCACTGATTTCCACCAACAGGTACCCCAAAGAAAGATTCATCGGATTAAACGTTGCAAATGAACCAATTTTAATTTTACGAGAACCGAGGGATATTCAACGAGTATTGATACTTGATTTCGAGATCGATGGAAAGATCATAGTCAAAATATTACTAGGGCAAAACGATCGCCGGCGAAGCGACTGCCGGCGAAACATTTATTGGCAAAAGATAATGCAGAGTAAAAATTCATAGGTGAAAGATGTTTTAGAGAAACATTCGCTGATAAAAAGTTGAATTGGCTAATAGTTTAACGGACAACGGACAAACTCTGATTTCCATTGCTTTTATAGTAGAGGACAGTTTGAAGGAACCTGAATCTATCAACAGAAATGTATTTTTAATCGATGGTGATTTATGGAAACTACTCAGACCGTATGACACCAGAACTTACCACAGGTAAACTGAAGGCTATGTTTCGTTTGATCGTCAACATAGCTGAGAAACTTCATAAAATCGCAGCTGAGGCAGCCATGAATAATGAAGAGATTGATGTAAAAGACTTAGCAGCGAGAAACACGACTGATTTTATTGGAGCCAGTAGGTTCGGAATTGATATGCTTTTAAAATCAAATTATTATAATTTGATTTTAAAAACTCAGAAAGTTTCCTAATATGTAAGTACACCTTGTCGCATTCTAAAGAAAAATTATGTTGTATGTTTGTAACGTTTACATTATAATTACACAAGCAACGCAATGAAAATATTATATTGACTAAAACAACCACGTGCCAACAAACTAATATAGACAGAGGCGAGATGGAACATTTTCCAGTACAAATAAAGTACTGTCAGAAAGGGACGGAAAAGTTGCACCGCGACACCAATTCAGGAGAAACTCTTTCCATGACATATTTAAAAATGCACTAAATAGCTTGACCATTTTTCAGCAATTTTCAATTCTGTTCTCTAGCAATAAGGTTTGCTTTCATTCGAACGCTTTCGAACGAGTTATTTCTAGATTACCGCAGCTGTGTGAGCAAATTTCATTTCAACCGCTAGAAGTTTAAAGTGCAATTTAAATTTGCGATACCATCGCGGGGGCAGACTGTATTCACAATTTAGGTCCGTTCCGAGTCGGAAAATCCAAAACACTGTGTCGCTTTTCTAGGACGATATAACGACACAGTGCTTCTAGCTGGAAAATGTAACAATGCCTATGAGATACAATTTGTAATAACAAAGCAGGTAAAAAGATTTCGTCGTGGACTAGGAAGCACATTGAGCTTTGTATGTTGTTACAATAAGGTCGTTTATTGAACAGCTTATGATTCGGAGTATATTAATAGATTGCTGCAGAATGCGCGTGAGGGCGGCTTATTTGGTGGGAGATGCTTGCGGTTCGATAGAGGAGCCTATCATTGTAATTTTAATTTTATAAAAATTACAAAGATATTAGGGGTTTAAGTACTTATAAAATTATCGTTTCGTATAGAGAATTATAAATAAGAAGTAGCATTTTCAAAAAGTACTTACATTTTCTTAATTTATATACGAATTTAACCACGAACGACAATGATCTAAAAAAATTTATGCACAAATGTTTAAACACTAATTATCGGCTGAGTTTAGAGTGCTTTACATTTTAATTTTATCACCTAGCAAAGTCTAATAGAGAAACAATAAAAAAGTTGTGTAGAACAAGCTTAGGTCGACGTCAAATAAAATCTAATGATTTGGTTCTATTAAATTAAACAGACAGACAGATAGACGGACTACAAAGTGATCCTATAAGGGTTCCGTTTTTTCATTTTGAGGTACGGAACCCTAAAAATGAGACCAAAAGACTTCGGTTAATTCACCTGCACGAATAAAAAACTGAACATATTCCAATAAAAAAAAATCATCTACCAACCTGAAGAGTCCGTCAAATAATTACTAAGTGACTCCGAATTCCTATGTTACATCTATATATATAAAAGGGAAAATCACTCACTCACTCACTCACTCACTGATCACGAAATCTCAGAAACTGCAAGTGCTAGGAGTCTCAAATTTTGCATGGGGGCTCCTTTTAAGGCGTAGGTGCTCACTAAGACGGGATTTTGCGAAATTCAACCCCTAAAGGGGTGAAACAGGGTGGCAAAGTTTGTATGGGAGAACGCGATTCCTTGGCCCGATTGACTTGAAATTTGGCATAGACATTCTTTCACAAAATTAATTGAATACGTGTTTCGTATTGTTTAAATATTTATCCCCTAACAGGGTTAAAAAGTGATAGAAAGCTACTTTTGGGGTGATTGACTTCGACTTCGGAATTGAAACTCTTTTGTGCATTTGATTGATTAGTTAAGAAAAATAAATATCATTTGTCATATCAACGTAGTATTACATTCTCTTTGGTCATTTCCCCTGAGAGTAGTGCATTATCGCCATAGGCATTGAATAGTACATATGGCGTTAAGTTGACAGTGCTGTCATTTTTTCCATATTGCGTTGTAATAACGTGCAAAATTATTCCCTCTAATTATCAGTTTAATTTTAAAATAATACAATATTCGGTCAAGTCGCCTATGCTATGACAATTAATAAAGCACAGGGACAAAGTTTAAGAGCGGCTGGTGTAGATCTGCGCAGTGATTGTTTCTCCCATGGCCAGCTCTAATGTAGCCTGCTCGAAAGCTCGCTATATATATAAAAGGGAAAATCACTCACTCACTCACTCACTCACTGATCACGAAATCTCAGAAACTGCAAGTGCTAGGAGTCTCAAATTTTGCATGGGGGCTCCTTTTAAGGCGTAGGTGCTCACTAAGACGGGATTTTGCGAAATTCAACCCCTAAAGGGGTGAAACAGGGTGGCAAAGTTTGTATGGGAGAACGCGATTCCTTGGCCCGATTGACTTGAAATTTGGCATAGACATTCTTTCACAAAATTAATTGAATACGTGTTTCGTATTGTTTAAATATTTATCCCCTAACAGGGTTAAAAAGTGATAGAAAGCTACTTTTGGGGTGATTGACTTCGACTTCGGAATTGAAACTCTTTTGTGCATTTGATTGATTAGTTAAGAAAAATAAATATCATTTGTCATATCAACGTAGTATTACATTCTCTTTGGTCATTTCCCCTGAGAGTAGTGCATTATCGCCATAGGCATTGAATAGTACATATGGCGTTAAGTTGACAGTGCTGTCATTTTTTCCATATTGCGTTGTAATAACGTGCAAAATTATTCCCTCTAATTATCAGTTTAATTTTAAAATAATACAATATTCGGTCAAGTCGCCTATGCTATGACAATTAATAAAGCACAGGGACAAAGTTTAAGAGCGGCTGGTGTAGATCTGCGCAGTGATTGTTTCTCCCATGGCCAGCTCTAATGTAGCCTGCTCGAAAGCTCGCCGAATAGCCTTTTTATTTTGCAACCGGATAACATGACAAGAAATGTGGTAGGTATACAACATGTTACAAAAATAATTAATGCTTAATATGGTATATAGGGACCATCAAACTAAACAACTTTTACTATTGGGACCAACTCTCAAATCGCGAAAAAAATCAGGTGTTTCATACATTTTGATATTTTCTATTTGAATTTTTGTATGAAACAGCTGATTTTTATTTCACGATTTCAGAGTTGGGCATTAAGGGTATGTTTGTAACATGTTGTATATTATAGAGAAGTTTTGGATGATCGAGATTGATAATCCTGATAATGCACAACATATTTTTATTTAGAACTAGCTGCACCCGGCATGCGTATTGCAATGCTCCGTTTTTTTAGCCAGAGACTTTCCCGGTCGTAAGCAGAACATCTCACCAAAGTTTCATGATAATCGGATCAATGGTTTAGGAGTCCCGTCGTCTGTACACTTAAATCTTTTAAACTATGCATAAAAAACCGCATCAAAATCGGTCCATAAGTTTGGGAGCTAGGTTGTCTCAGACAGACAGACACACACAAGACAAACTTATAACACCCCTTGCGTACGTCGTATATACATATAGTGAGGGCCACATAATTAAGGACACAAGTCGATTTTCATACAAACGAGGTAATTTTGAAGTCTTAGTTTTCCGCTAGGGATTGAACTAGCTGTGATCTGATGGTCCAATCCGATGAATCCAGGGAGTGAATGGAGAAGATTCAGATCGCAATACACACCCAACTGATCTGGTCAGCATTCTAAGAGATGTAAGCATAAGAATTTTCAGTTGCAAGTTTTCATACATTTCTATACTATATTCGCGGTTTTTTTAAACATATCCTTACATCTCTTAAAATGCTGGCCAGATCACTTTGGTGTGTATAGAAATCTGGATCTCCTCTATTCACTCCTTGGATGGCCATCACCAGATCACCGCTCGGTCAATCCCTGGCGGAGAAGCAATGCTTAAAAGTTACTTCATTTGTAAGAAAATCGACTAGCGCCCTTAATTTTGTGGCCACCAATATATATAGTTATCCTGTAGTATAGTCTAATAACTTCACACTCACCACATTAGTAACATTAGTAACATTGTACCCGTGCGAAGCCGGGGCGGGCCACTAGTTATGCTATAAACGAAAAAATTAAAAAGAAGTTATACCTGAAAAACAGAAAAAACTCGTGCGATGGTAAGCCAAATAATTGTTATTTTTCAGGAGTATGAAAAAACTACTAGCCAGATCTCTGTAATTTTTTTATGGGACCACACACGAACTGTGTTCTTTCAAATAAAAAAAGAATAATTAAAATCGGTTAACAACTGGTGAAGTTATCTCAAAACATACATAAAAAAAAACATACAGTCGACTTGATAACCTCCTCCTTTTTTTTAAGTCGGTTAAAAAGGCCTTCCATTATAAAAAAAGCCCCTCTACTGCACCGGGAGTCTGAAACTTCGCTGGAAACAACTAAATATGGCGCGTACAGATCTTACTACTGAAGTCCAGATGCCACAACTCAGCCATATTTGTTTGACCTCTCGTTCTTCATACGTAATCTTTAAACTCCTACATAAATGTATGAAGCGAGGAGAGGGGCAGGTCTAGATGTTTTGGTGGGTGTGTTTGAAACAAGACATGCGTATAGGCAAGTACGACGCATGAGTCGTAAGGTGCGTGGGAGAGATGGTCTTTTACGGGGCCGGTTGAACAATCAGCAGTTAATGATTAATTGACTAAACGTTAATAAATAAATAAATATATGACAACATCACATACATTGCTCCGATTCCAAAGTAAGTAGCTAAAACACTTGTGTTATGGAAATCAGAGACAACGGTGGTATTACAAACACCCAGACCTGAGTCAATATAGAAAAGTTCGTTTTCTAAATTGACCCAACCGGGGATCGAACCCGGGACCTCAGAGATGGCGACACCTTGAAAACCGGTGTACAAAGCCACTCGACCACGGAGGTCGTCAAAACATACATAAAAGTTTATTAGGAAACTTAATTATTTTTTATTAATTTGATAATTATAATTTATGAATGTGACATTAAATTTGTGAATCTATTACTGACATTAAAATATTGTGAATTATTTGATGACGACCTCCGGTGGTCGAGTGGCTTTGTACACCGGTTTTCAAGGTGTCGCCATTTCTGAGGTCCCGGATTCGATCCCCGGTTGGATCAATTTAGAAAAATGCACTTTTCTATATTGGCTCAGGTCTGGGTGTTTGTGATACCATCATTGTCTCTGATTTCCATAACACAAGTTCTAATTACTTTGGAATCGGAGCAATGTATGTGATGTTGTCAAATATTTATTATGATTTATTTATTATTATTTAATTAATAATACAATAATTTATGCATTTATTTCCAGTAACAATGAAAACTTAGGTGATTATTATACGGTCTCTTAAAACTTAGGTGATTATTATACTCAGCGGTCAGAGCATTGGACCGGATATCCAAAGGTCGCAGGTTCGATTCCCGTCCGAGAACATGATCTGGTGCGAGTCGTTTTTTTTTCTAGTATATTGTTTAGTATTATATAAAAATAGCACTGTGAATGCTAAAATCTCAAAAAAAAAAATTAGGTGATTATTGTTTTTTCAAATAATAATAGTTGAAAACTTTCATGCTGTTGTTAATGGCTGAAAAGGCCGAAAACTAGATTAATACTTTCGGCATATCCATAAATTTCTAATTTACAAACCTTCGGGAAGTTTACCTAGACCCACCTGCGTTAAATCCTGTTGTATAATTTAACTTTTGTGTTTTTGTAATTTAATAAACTAAAAGTCTTATTGAAGAAAACTTGGTTGCTTCTTTTTTTAATACACCTGGTTTAAGCTACATTAGACTAAAATAATCATAATTAATTCCTCGTACTTCGGAAAACACGTTATTCCTACCAGTAGAAATAAACGGATATTTTTTTCCGTTTAGTCCCACTAGTAGAACTAAACAGTAGAACTATATGGACTACTTCGGTTAAGTAAACGCGATGGCCCCGTCTGCACTTGTAGTCGTATGACTATTGAGTAGAAACTGGCAACAGACATAAAGCATGGATTTCAAAGCAATAGTTCTGTCTGTCCCACTAGTCCCATTGACCGAGTCCCATGATGGGACAGGTGGGATGATTATGTGCCATTAGTCCCATGGGACAACTGATACTAATATATATTTTACATTATGTCCCAGTAGTCCCATGGGACAACTGATACTGATATTGAAGTCCCGCAACTCCCATCACCTTATTACACAATAAATTACATTCACTATGCATTTAAAGTAAAGCCTCCCTGAAAAACCAAATCACGTTTCAGCATTCAATCCCGTTATAAATATTCTACTGCAGGACATTAGGCATCTCCTGTGGGAGGATGTAACCAAAATCTCCACGGGGATCGCAGACCAGTGTTGGTGAAACCAATTTCTGCGAAAGACTCTACAGCACATTTTCTGGTCCATTAAGGTGGCCATTGTGGTTAGAACATGGACGTTACGAGGTACGGGCAGGGGGCAGCTGCCCCCTTCTGACGATCTTCATAGCTTGCGACGCTTTTTATAAGACCTAAGAAACTAACAGGTTTGAAGGCTGGCTTGTGAAATCCAACAATACGGGATGTGTTTCTAATTTTGAGATTTTAGCATTCACAATGCTATTTTTATATAATACACAGATTATGTTCTCGGACGGGAATCTGGTGCGAGTCGTGTTTTTTCTAGTATATTATTTAGTATAATACGGGATGTGATCTCTAATATATTTTTTTTTACATCATCAAACAACGATCAAAATAATATAACCTAGGATTTAGACTATAGGTATCACCTTTTACGACACCCTTGTGTGAAGGGTCTGTGCCATTCTACTCTATCGGACACCACATGGCTAAGCTAATGGTAAATCTAACGAGACGTAACCCAGACCAGTGATTAACTTTAACGTCTATCATAAAAACTCGTCCTCCGATGACGTCATCGCCGTCTTCAGCGACTATTCCACGTTTCGAGCGTTTCAGTTACATTTCAGAGTTCTTCACGCACTCCCGTCGATACAGTGATGATATTGCAACGATATTGTACCGATGTCGAATCGAAATTAGAACTAGCAAACCCTGGATAGCGCTATTCTCGTCTTAAACATCTTGTGTTCTTTTTTCTAGTGTATATTTTAATCTGTGTTTTTTTATATAAAAAAATTTGTGCCAACATCGAGGCTCTTTTGAAGTGTAAAACAAAAACGGACTTTTAATGAGTTAGATTAGATTTCAGTTCCTCAGGTAAACTGTGGATTGTGTATTAGTCGTTTAAACGCCCTGTATTTTTAACCCCGTGTTCAATTTAGATTGCGTTTGCGCATCGTGTCTTTGCTAAATAAATTTCTAGGCCTACAATGTACCAAGAAAGAAGATAATTATTGAAATCTACAGTATATATACAACATCAAAGTGTATTTTTAATACATGTATTGTACATGTTAAAGTGTATTACGTTTTATTAAAAATACATACTCTTTGGACTACTGATACCACACAATACATGTCTGATACCATGGATTGAGGAGCTCGATGGCGCAGTGGTTTAGCGCCTGGCCCAGCGATTGCGGAGGTTAAACAACTTTCGCAAGGGTCGGTCATGGGATGGGTGACCAAAAATGTATTATTTCCAACTCTTCAGAGCTTCGGAAGACACGTTAAGCTCTCGGTCCCGGCTGCATTTGCAGTCGTTAACACCCACCAATCCACATTCGGCCTGCGTGGTGGGCTATTCTTATTCACCCATAAGGAAGGCCTGTGCCCCAGCAGGGGACACTAAAAATGGCTATGGATAACAAAATACAACTATGGAGTGGACGACTGCAACTACTAATGCAGCCGGGACAAACAGTTTACTTGCCTAAGCACAGATACTCGAGATAATAAGTTTTTGCCCACCCATCCCATAACAAACACTTGCGAAAGTTATTTAACTACTGCAATCGCATGGTAAAGCGCTAACCCACTGCGCCATCAGCTCCTCATTGATTTTCACTACAAAATGCTTTTAACTTTTTTTCTAATTTCTTTAAATAAAAACTTGGTTGACTGTAATTAGAATAAAGTATCCGGAAGAGGGTGCTGATTACTGAGATACAGGTATTTTACTTCGTTCAGAAATCAGAGACTTCATTATGTCTGTATAATGTCTGTTCAATATGTTTTATGTCAATAAAGTTATTATTTATTTTTATCATTATTTAAGTTCAAAATGTTTGCCAACAAAAAGGAGCAGCACACATTATAACCTCATTTCCGTTCAAAAAATCATATAATACCCCCTATTAAAGCGGTGTAACTGGATATATTGATATAGTTACAATTTGTCAACGAGCTCCTTTCATGCAAGCTTTCATTCTTACTATTTGTGGCTTTGTAGCGGTTTTGAATGGCGCAGTGGGTGTTATGAAGACAATTTTTTATTATGTAATTTTTAGGGTACCGTAGGTGAAGTAGGTTTTTTTTAAATAGGTCATTGAGAGCTGTATATGATAAAGTGACTGAAAATAAATATGGATAATTTGAATACAGTTAACATTCCATCTTAATATTTTTACTTACATATTAAAACTAACTTGCTTGAGAAATGTTCACACTAAGTTAAAGTTTAAATTGTTTGGTTTTAGTCGATTGTGTGTATTTGATATCAACTTATTCAATTAATTTTATATCTTACTGGTGTTTGTAATTTCGTAATGATATGATTTTGTTTATAGTTATTGAAACCTATAATAGGCTTATTTAAGACCTATACAACATGTTACAAAAATACCCCTAATGCCGTATACGGTATATAGGGACCATCAAACTGAACAACTTTTACTATGGGACCAACTCTCAAATCGCGAAAAAATGAATCTGCTGTTTCATACATTTTGATATTTTCGATTTTATTTTTTTTGTGTGAGGTCCCATAGTAAAATATGTTCAATTTGATGGTCCCTATATATACCATATTCGGCATTAGGGGTATTTTTGTAACATGTTGTATATTTATAATTATATAATATAGCTGATGGTTTTCTAAATAAAATAAAAATACTTAAATGTATAAGATACGATACTATTACATAGTTAAAAAAGTTGGTGATTGAAATAAAACTAAATAAGAAATGGTAATAATAAACAGAACCATTGTCAAAATAAATTTCACACTTGACTGTTTTTTTCAAAAATTTTTTGTTGTTGTATTTTTTTCTTATTTCGTGTGAATGCGGTTTGTAGGTTATTTGGCATTTTCACGGGTAACTCAATGAAAAACTTATCGAGTGTAGGAACATTTGTCAGGATTTAGTGATGCGTTAATGATTAATGGAGGATTGAGGCCTTTTCAGCTGTCTTTAAGTAAATCGGAGTTTGCAAAATCTATGGGTGAGATTGATTTTGCTATTTGAAGATGTAATTATCTTTAAGGTCAAAGTCGTAATGTCAAGTGATTTACTTGACTTTAATCCCTTATTAATTAAGATTGTACAGCAGATGTATAAGTTACACAGTGTTTTGTCCCTTTCTTTTTAATGTCAAACTTAAATAGTTTGACAGAGTCACCACTGTGTAACTTATACATCTGCTATACAATCTTTATTAGTAAGGTGGTTAGACTAAGCTGATTGCTTATAAAATAATTTTGCTCCTCTTTTAATTTAATGCACGAATATTTTAGTGTTACTCAAATCAATTTTAATGAAAGAAATAAACACAATTCAATAGTGCGACATTGCCGTTTGATTCCGCACTTCCGCTGATTTGTTGCATTTTTTGTCGCAGTTCTTTATCGCAGTCCTTTGTCGCAGTCCTTTGTCGCTGTCACCACAAAAGTGTAATAGAAACCTTATTGGGTGTCATTTCGCTCCGCATTGTGGTTGCACGTATTATGTAATTTATACTTAGATTATTCAAAAGATATGTTACATTCGACCTTAGAAAAAACTGAACTTTTTGATACTTTGTCACACCAAGTATTTCGCGCGTTTAGTAAGCAACCCTTACTATGAACTCAATTGTAAGTTAGATATGGTTCTAAAATGCTTTCCTACTTACAAAAAGTTTTGTTTTTTTTTAAAGGATATTGTATGATACGAATCAAAATAAACATTTTATGAAATTGATGGTTCTCATTTCTCCCATTCATTGTGCGAGTAAAAAGGGGCTTAAAATAATAATTTAAAAGTAATTGTTTTTATTAAGACGAACCCATTTTGAGATGCTGCGCCATCAAAGTATACACAACTTTTGTTAAGTTCTTTGTAATTTTTTTTCATAATGTTTAACGTAGGTATTTTTGTTCGTGATGAAATTGGATTTCGATCTGTTTGTGATTTTAAATCATCTTCTCTCTCATGATTTGAAGTAGGTACTAATACTTAGATAAGATTTAAAAAGTGCTTCAACTTTTTACGTCCACAATATTTTTATCTTCAATGACAAAGCGTACACTTTTTGCTTCTTAAAATACTCTCAAATTGTTTAACACTTTCTCCAACAATCGAAAGGATTTCGCAAACGACAGAAGCTACAACCTTTTCTAATCCTTCCGACCACCCAACAAGCCAAAGAAAAAAAACTACAAATTTTAATCTTTCTGGCATTAAAGTCTATTATATTAAGTATTAAAATGAGGGATATACGTTTGAGTAAACCTATTTTTATTACAATAAATATTTGTATCAATTAGCGATCTCCTAAACACATTGTTAACGTATTTCCGTATTCGCGAGCTCAGTAGAAAATTAATAATAAAGTTGTCGACGCATAAATTTAAGTCTTTTAGCTAACCGCATTTGTTAGGTAGGGAAATAGTTGTATATGAGTCGACAGGTGGTCCTATGATTAGCTTACAGTGGAGTAAACATAACTTTAAGGGCACAGAGTATTTACATTTGCAATATGACCATCAGTCATTTTTAAGGAGCTGGGGCTCAGACCTTCCTTATGGATGGATAAAGATTGTTTTTATAGATTCAATTTTTTTTCTGAAATAATTTTCGATCGTTCAGATTTATGTTTCCCAATTGTTGTAAAAACTGTTTCACCCGAATGTAAAGTGCACAGATGTTGGAGCAGAATAATTACTGCAATTTTTTTCATATTTTAATTATGTAGTAAGTAATTTATAAATAAATACTGAGATTTTAGCATTCACTATATATACATACATACTCTTATTCTATTTAATTCTAAAATCTCAAAATTTAAAAGTTATATAGCTATTGTTTAAAAATATCTGGAAAGATATTCAATTGAATGTCGAGGTAATTCCTTGTACATTGGTGAGATGGCGCTGGCTTGCAGCATAAGAGTTGATATACTAGAAGAAATTCGACGTTCCCACTAGTGACTCGGTAGCTCAGCGGTCACAGCATTGGACCTGGTATCCAAAGGTCGTGGGTTCGATTCCCGTCCGAGAACATGATCAAGTGCGAGTCGTATTTTTTCTTATATATTATTTAGTATTAAATAAATGCTGACTTTTATTCATTATACAGTTTAATAGAATTCACCGTCGGACAGTTTAGCGGCGTATATGTGCAGTGAGCGGAATTCGCAGAACTGGTTGGTGCACCACCCGCTGTGTCCGTCGGTGCAGCGGCAGGAGTCGCACTCGTCCATGTATTTCTCGCCAGGGATGCATTTGAAGAACGGGTTCTTTATCACTGGGGAGTAAAGACTGTTTTTGAATGAACAGAAATAGCTAGGGTTAAAAGGTTCTGACTAATTTTGGTCGCGGGAAGCCGCTGGATTCGGGCAGCGCACCGATCGCTGTGGAGATCTAGGGAGGCATATACCCAGCAGTGCGCGTCATGGGACTGATATGAAATACATGGTAGAAGACAGAAGCACCGCTGTGGCTGTATTCTAAAACTCTTAAGTCATATTTCGTTTTGTGCCGCTAGGAACAGGGGCCCTACCGCGCAAGTGTCGTCGACTTCGCCGTCGGCTTCATTTGATAGATGGATGAGATACATTGCTTCTTCTTTTTGGCACAAATAAAAAACCTACCAAAGAAAAGTAGCAATGTATTACATCCATCTGTCAAATGAAGCCGACGGCGAAGTCGACGACACTTACGCGGTAGCCCCACTGCTTTACTGTTACAATAGCCACTACAGTCCGGTATAGCCTGAGATTGCCTGTTCGTAATGTCTATGTGTAGTGTACGTGCTCGGAAATAATTGTTCTTAGCGGTTTCCTATTCTACATTATGCTATGTGATTTCAATTTCAAATTCAAAGAAAAACATTATGCTCTCTTTATCAGTGCATCTAAGGCGCTGTCTCCACGGGCGAGAGAATCGCGACGAGTAAGCGCTTCTTCTATCGTTGCATCGCCGCGATAACATCGCCGCCGTGTGGAGACGCATTCATAGAGAGAATGTAGAGAAACGTAGCACGACGATAATATCGCCGCGATTCTCTCGCTCGTGGAGATGCCGCCTTAGACGAGGCCTACTCCTCTTGCAAAGAGCTGTGACCGTCGGCTCGCACTAGAAGCATAATAAACCCTAAATCTAAAAACATAAAGATTATTTTACCAGTGCATCTAAGGCAAGGTGTGCTCCTCTCGCAAAGAGCTGTGACTGTCGGCTCACAGTAGACGCAGGAAGGCATCGCCCTACACGCGCCTGAGTCTTGCATCTCACACAGCAAGCAGTTCTTGTTATCAGGAACAAGCGTTAGAGAAGTCTCCTCTTCCCAATATTGGTGGGGAGGTTTGGGTTTCACGAAATGGGATACCACGTAACTGAAATGGAAAAAATGCAATCAGGCAAAATTAATAACTATTTCACAAAGACTTACCAAATATTTTTATACTACACTAGACAGGCTGTAAAGGACCGAAAAATGCTCATTAAGTTACGGTGCATGCGCCGAAACTCCTTTAGTCTATTGCGAGCGACCGAGAGAAACAGTAGATACGCCGCGAAGGTTGGTTGTAACACAATTTTAGTTTTGAACAGCTCGTCTATGTAATTGAAGTTGTGGCGTCTGCAAAGAGGTCACTACTCCTCTATGGTTAATAAGCAGAAAAGAAAAAGATTGTACTGACTTCTGTTATTCGGGCTGATGTCATAGAATTTTATAGTTGCGATTTTTCTATTGGAAATTAATATTATTCCTGCCTATTATAATGTGACTTATCTTTGTAAATATTCACTGTACATAACATATGTGAAGTAAACATAGTCACAAAGTCATTGCAACTTCACCGAGCAATTACTTTGCTGATAAGTGCGAGGAGTATCGCTGCTTGTGTGTTTTATTGTCCGTATTTTCATTTGTTCATGTTTCAGTAAATGCATTTATTTGCGGGTAGGTGGGCGATGTACAGGTATTTTACATGTTTTGCTAACTGATGTGTGAAAGCAAAAGCAAATATTACATACGCTTGCGAGCCAGGACGGTATATTGGGGGGGATTCCTCACCACCACCCCCCACTGAGCTCAGGGTTCCGGATAGTGGAGTTCCACGGACCCGTGAGCGTGGGTCTTAAATCAGAATAATTAAAATTATATATCATTTAATCAATTTAGGCTGATATAATCACTTGTGAAATCAAATGAAGTAAATTAGAAACTTGATAAAAAAGTAGTTCGTCGAGGTTGATGTCCAAGCCAAGATTATTAGACTTCATTTGATATCGTAGTTAGACATTATAAAAATTTACAATTAATAATTTATAGTTTCATTACCATCTCCGTAAGCCGAGACCTTTGAAAACGACACGGAAAATATGAGCAACACAAAAACTACTCGTAATCTTTCCATTTTAAAACTTCATGAAACTGTGTCAATTTTTGGTCGAAGCCGCTCAGAGTTCAACTTTTTGTCGACAACTCGAACGTTAGTGCAAAGTCGAACTATTGCGATAGTTATCGATACTAATTGGCTAACATTCGCCAATTACGGGCATTGATTCACATGGGTTAGGGTTATACAGCATGAATACGTTTTTGAGGCCAATGAAAATGTCGTTTAGGGCTGAGCGATGGTCGTTACAAAATTATGTATTCTTTGACATTTTAGTAACAAATGCTTGGAATTAAATAGGTAGCCATTCTTTTTGTTTGATGAAATGGCAGTAATTATATGAAATGATAATGTGACTATCATTCTTTGATTTTCATTTTGGCACGATCAATGTAATATCTCCTTTTTTTTCGTTTTTTAAAAAGTTTTCAATAAATTAAAAGGTGACTTTTGTGTAATAATCTCACTATATTAATCCAGATTAAGTTTTGTGCACACCTGTACGTTATATCGGTAAAACAGCAATTACCAGCGTGTGTACCAACTCGTTAGCGATTCAGATTAGATTTACACTAGGGATTTTTTTGATTGCATACAATGAAAACTATCAGAGTGACTGGAAATAGGACTGAGAACATTGATGTGTTGGTAATTGGATATTACCCTTCTAGTCGCTTAGTAATGATTTCCTAGTATACCTTGTTAAAAAATTATAAGGTTGCAGAAAATTTCTTAGCTCTATTTTCATATTTAAGTAAGACAGTCATATCGTAAAGAAGAATGTTTACAATCCCTGATGTGAAGGTTTGCCGGCCTTGCCCTTAAAATAGAAATATTAAGAATTAGTAGGAATCAGTAGGAATGTTACTGTTAAGATGAGAATCTGTAGATATGGGAATCTGTAAACATGAGAATCTGTAGAATTGGGAATCTGTAGACATGAGAATCTGTAGAATTGGGAATCTGTAGACATGAGAATCTGTAGAATTGGGAATCTGTAGACATGGGCCTGAGTTGAATGAATAAATAACACGCCAAATCACATGTTAAAATGTCATGAAACGGTCTTGCCTCCCATTGCACGAGAAGACCATCTACTCGTCGAATTTTATTTGAAAGGTTTTCTACGATAACTCAGTTTGTGTAGCACAAAATTGTTTTTAATTGTTGTTAATGTTTTATCATATGGTATGTTAAAGAACGGTCTAGAACATGTCGCCCTTACCCCAGTGGGGCGCACCCCCCTGGGGTAAGGGCGTAGAGACATCCAAAGGGGGGCGCGACGAGCGGCTCCAGATAAAATATGCATAATTAGTATGATTAAGATTAATAATTTCGCACGGCGTGCATGGTGCCACCGATGTGTAGTGCACCACTTGCATTTTGATAACGTACTTATAAATAAACATACTTATTAATAATACCATCGTTGTCGGGGGGAGGGGGAGGGGGACCGTGTTTATTTTAAATTTAAATATTTCATTCAAATTACCGTCATTCGAAACTACGACAGCTTGAGCAATCGTTTTTTAATCAAATAATTCCTTCCCGACCCGTCCACCCACTGGACTTTTTCACTGGTGGGTAGACGGGTAATTCACGATTACCCCTTCATTCGAGCAATCGTTCATCCGACTTCGCGTTTACCCGTGCACCTACACAATTTTCTCTGGGGAGACACTAGGGCTACCCCAGGGGGGGGCTTACCCAACCCCGGGCTACTACCCGATAGAACCACTAATGACGAAATAAAAAATATGCCTAATTATTAAACAAAGAGTGAATTGTCAATATACTTTCGGCACACGAAAGAGCTTTCCACCAATCTTTCTAATAGCAAATACGCTGATAACATTTTGATATTATTATCATTAGTATAGATAAAGGATCATTATTGTAAATTATGGCAAACAGGTGGTGGTTCCCTGGCGATGATCGATGGTGTTATTGCATTAATATTTCTATTTTATTAGGGGTTTATCGGACGTTTATATCGAATTTATTAAGACGCCGGCGAACAGTAAGCTTCCCATAGAACCGTAATACCAAAATGATTTGTAATTTGAGCATTATTAACTCTTCTTGTGATGTTATTCGGATTAAGACAGTATTTGTCTAGGTTTCTACTAAATAAAAAAAATCCAAAATACTAAACCAAATAAAAATTAATGCGATTAACAGTTTTGTATGAAAAAAAAATAATTGTCATTTATTTTGAATTGGGTTAGTATTTTATAATTTTTATTTAATAGAAACCTAGACATACACTGCCTTAATGCGAATAACATTACAAGATTAGTTAATTATACTCAAATTGCAAATCATTTTGGTATTACGTTTGTATGGGAAGCTCACTGTTCGCCGGACTCTTAAGTTGTGACGTTGTGGGGTTTGTTAGTGGTGTTTTTAATGTCCCCACTGCTGGGACACAGGCCTTCCTTATGGGTGGATAAGGAGTATGGGCCATAATCCACCACGCGTGCCCAATGCGGATTGGTGGGTGATAACGACTGCAAATGCAGCCAAACGGCTTAATGTGCCTTCCGAAGCACGGAGGAGCTTGAGATAATAAATGTTTGGTCACCCATCCCATTAATGACCCTCGCGAAAGTTGCTTACCTTCGTAATCGCCGGGCCAGGTGCTAAACCACTGAGCTATTGAGCTATATATATTTAAATAAAAGGCTCGGAGCTGTATCCGATACTAATACTTGCGTATAACTCCAAACGCTACTTTGTATAATAAAACATATTTAGCATTTAAGTTAAAAATGAACACACTTAAATAAAAGTTATTAAGTTCTTTTATTAAGTATCAATAAATAAATATTTGACAACATCACATACATTGCCCCGATTCCAAAGTAGCTATATAAAGCACTTGTGTTATGGAAATCAGAGACAACGGTGGTATCACAAACACCCAGACCTGAGCCAATATAGAAAAAATCGTTTCTAAATTGACCCAACCGTGGATCGAACCCGGGACCTCAGAGATGGCGACACCTTGAAAACCGGTGTACAAAGCCACTCGACCACGGAGGTCGTTATATGTAATATATTTTTATTCATGTAGTTAGTTTTTAAAAAGTTTAAGTTTGTAAATATCGTTACTTATTTTTTTTTAAAGCTCATAAGTTTCTTGCGCCTGTTCTTCTTGTCAGTTAAAAAAGTCTGGAACAGGTGGTAGGAAAATATAGACGATTCAAAAGTGCTTAATTATTAAGTTTATTTCAATAAAGTAATTTTGACTACTGACTATTGACTAATATTGACTTAACAATTTGAGAATTTTTGTTTGTCCAATATAAAATGAAAAGTGAACAATATACTTGAATGGCAATCACGAATAAATTGCAAACGAAACCTGTAAGCTCATTGGGCGATAATATTGTAATTATGATTTCATGGATTTAGATAAGATTGGCTACATACAATAAGTCATTATTTTTAATCTTTATTGCAGGAATATGACAAAAAGATTGTATTATGGCGCTAGGTATATCATAGATACATATACACGCACTAATAATATTTTTTCAATACAGTTGCTCGAAAATGATTGTTTTCGGTGACAGTACAGCGTGCGGTAAGTCGATTTTACCGCACACCGTGCGTTTTTGTTTACGGTTTAGTACAGTGTGCGGCAAGTTAATTTTACCGCACGCTACCACCTTGCGTATTTGTTTACGATTTTTTTTTATTTCAGAAGGTACCTATAATGTTTTCTCGCAAATATATTGAAAAACGTAGTATGGCACACGGTTGTTAAGGTTTTTTAAAACGTGTGACTATTATAAAACCTTGCCTGCACCTCGGGCTTATCAAACGTCAACTCATTTTAAAAAACTACTTACCAACCTTGTATCATAAACTACTAATAACAGTTGGCATTTAATAGGCAGGAAGTAGTTTTTTATCCAGATGTATAGAATTTTTCCCCTCCCAACCCGTCCACCCACTGGACTTTTCCACTGGTGGGTGGACGGGTAATTCACGATTACCCCTCTACCCACTACGCTAGTGTGAACCGAATTAAGTACGTCTAGTAATCGACTAATTTATAAATTCGAGAAATTATTATTATTATTCGATTCAAACATTTATTTTCCTTCATGTTTCGATATTATAAATCTATATATATAAAAGGGAAAATCACTCACTCACTCACTCACTGATCACGAAATCTCAGAAACTACGAGTGCTAGGAGTCTCAAATTTTGCATGGGGGCTCCTTTTAGGGCGTAGGTGCTCACTAAGACGGGATTTTGCGAAATTCAACCCCTAAAAGAGTGAAACAGGGTGGCAAAGTTTGTATGGGAGAACGCGATTCCTTGGCCCGATTGACTTGAAATTTGGCATAGACATTCTTTCACAAAATTAATTAAACACGTGTTTCGTATTTTTTTAATATTTATCCCCTAACAGGGTTCAAAAGTGATAGAAAGCTACTTTTGGGGTGATTGACTTCGACTTCGGAATTGAAACTCTTTTGTGCATTTGATTGATTAGTTAAGAAAAATAAATATCATTTGTCATATCAACGTAGTATTACATTCTCTTTGGTCATTTCCCCTGAGAGTAGGTCGAATGCATTTCATTGAATAGTACCTATGGCGTTATGTTGGCAGTGCTGACATTTTTTCCTTATTGCGTTGTAATAAGGTGCAAAATTATTCCATCTGATTATCAGATTAATTTTAAAAGAATACAATATCCGGTCAAGTCGCCTATATGCTATGACAATTAATAAGGCACAGGGACAAAGCTTAAGAGCGGCTGGTGTAGATCTGCGCAGTGATTGTTTCTCCCATGGCCAGCTCTAATGTCGCCTGCTCGAGAGTCAGCTCGCCGAATAGCCTTTTTATTTTGCAACCGGATAACATGACAAGAAATGTGGTTGGTATACAACATGTTACAAAAATACCCCTAATGCCGAATTTGGTATACAGGGACCATCAAGCTAAACAACTTTTACTATTGGGACCAACTCTCAAATCGCGAAAAAAAACAGTTATTTCATACATTTTGATATTTTCGATTTTAATTTTTGTATGAAACAGCTGATTTTTATTTCGCGATTTCAGAGTTGGTCCCATATTAAAAGTTGTTCAGTTTGATGGTCCCTATATACCATATTCGACATTAGGGGTATTTTTGTAACATGTTTTATATTATAGAGAAGTGTTGGAGGATCGAGATTGATAATCCTGATAATGCACAACATATTTTTATTTAGAACTAGCTGCACCCGGCATGCGTATTGCAATTTTTTAGCCAGGGACCTTCTCGGTAGTAAGCAGAACAACTCACCAAAGTTTCATCATAATCGGATCAATGGTTTAGGAGTCCCGTCCTCTGTGCACTTAGATCTTTTAAACTATGCATAAAAAACCGCATCAAAATCGGTCCATAAGTTTGGGAGCTAGGTTGTCTCAGACAGACAGACACACACAGGTCAAACTTATAACACCCCTTGCGTAAGTTGTGTACGTCGTATATACATATACATATAGTGGTGGCTACATAATTAAGGACACAAGTCGATTTTCATACAAACGAGGTAATTTTGAAGTCTTGGTTTTCCGCTAGGGATTGAACTAGCTGTGATCTGATGATGGCCATCCAGGGAGTGAATGGAGAAGATTCAGATCGCAATACACACCCAACTGATCTGGTCAGCATTCTAAGAGATGTAAGCATCAGAATTGTCAGTTGCAAGATTTTCATACATTTTTATGCTATATTCGCGGTTTTTTAAACATATCCTTACATCTCTTAAAATGTTGGTCAGATCACTTGGGTGTGTATAGAAATCTGGATCTCCTCTATTCACTCCTTGGATGGCCATCACCAGATCACCGCTCGGTCAATCCCTGGCGGAGAAGCAATGCTTAAAATTTACTTCGTTTGTATGAAAATCGACTGGCGTCCTTAATTATGTGGCCACCACTACATACATAGATATCCTGTAGTCTAATATCTTCACACTCACCACATTAGTAACTACATTGTACCCGTGCGAAGCCGGGGCGGGCCACTAGTATGTGATAAAATTACCACTTTACTGCTCAAGTGCACAGGACATTTGCATACTCTGAAAAAATACTAAAACAGTTTTTTTTTCCCCTTTAAACAGATAAATCTTTTTGCCATCGATTTTACGATTTGATAGCTACTTTTACAAAAATAACTCTCTTACACTCCCAACGCATGTTTTAACAACAAAAAATCACAAATTAAGAAATTAAATAAAGGAATTAAAATGACAAAAGATTATTTTTAAAAAGAATTATCAGTCCACAAAAAGCAATAAAGTTAATTGATAATATATTCATAAATTTAATTTCCATCTTCCCACGTTTAAATCTGACTTCACAGAATCAATATAATTAATTAGTTGATTCGAACTTCGTTAGTTGCATTCGCGAAACGCATTCAAGCGAACGCGTCTATTCGAGCGAACGCGCGCATTCGCCCGGCGCGAATATTTGCGCACATTAGTGGCGAACCAGTGAACATTGATTTACGTGAGAAATTTAAGGATTCGGGGTTAAATTTTATTGGGTGAAATTGGTTTGTGGAGACAACAATGAGCTATTATGCGTTGCTTATTTATTTTTATCTTTAACACATGTCATTGTTATGAATTCACATTGCCACACAGTGAATCGTATAATTCACTGTATGTCAAAAATTAACTTAAATGGCGTTTTATTCATCTTTGGACGTAGTTTATATAGGTAAACACATAATGTGGCAATATCCTATACTATACAGAATACTATTAAAAAAAAGGTTCGAACCCAGCGCCAGCGTTAATACAAATCAATCAAAAATAATAAAAAATGTTTTGTCATTTTACTCAAAATATCATTGAGTGGATTGCTTGTGATGCCGCCTTTTATATTATAAGATTCAAGTACGAACTACACAATACAGACAGATGCTGCAATGCAAAACAAGATAAGATTGTTAACCTTTTGAGTATTACTTTAATTTAAAGTAACTGCTAGTCATTCCACAGAATGTCGTCACCACAAAACAAAATGACATCCGAACGCCACCTCTTTTAAAAATTACACCAACATAATGCCATTTTGATTAATATTTGATTGATACTAACTTTGCACACAAGTAGGAGCTAATCCTTCTAAATAAGGAAGCATTAGGCGGTGAAGTAATATTGAGGGGGCGGCAATTGACCCAATAATAACGAGCGCCAACTGGGAATTAGGGGCGACGCACATTTATACCCAAAAACGCTAGATGTTTACATTATGACAGTGGCGTGAAACTTGTGGCATGAAACTTGTGGCGTGAAACTTGTTGCACGACACTAACACCCGTATTCACAAACATTACTACGAGGTCTCATAGTGCGCGCGGACGCACAGGGTAACAAAAACCTATTCTAACACTTGAGTTAGAAGCAATGCTATGCGTTCTAAAAAAGTAACGCACAGCTAAATTAGCAGGCGAGGTATATTAAACAACGCATAGTGTAGGTCATAGAGAAAGGTAAAAAAATGTGGTGTAGGTGTAACGTCAAAAAATGACACTTACCTATAAACAATATACTGAAGAGAGCAAAGATAATGTTATATCATTATGGAGGATAGTGCTGATTTCGTATGCAGAATATATTTTTTGGAAATGTGTTCATTTGACGTGTTTTTCTACTCTGTACTACCTACTACCGTCTATGGCCTAGCTGTTGAAATCTCATGGCAAATACTAGAATGAACAGAGCCACACAAAATTGGCCAATCATAGGGCCGCATAATGCAATGCGATCACTCATCAAAGAGCGCCCTAAGTATTGTTTGTGAATTGAAAGGCTTGTCATATGAAATGCATTGAGAAATACCTTACTTCGCACAGTAAAGGTACTCTACATAAACAAGTATTGTTTGTGAATACGGGTATAGTTTCACTAACACACGGGTATAATTTCACTACACGTGTAAACGCACAGCCATATTCGAAATTAGTGTCATGCATAATGAAACTAATTTCATGAAACTTGTTCCAGTACTTGTGTAACTAGTTTCGTTAAATCCACGGTTTATCTGAAACTATGGTTTCGTCAGCATCGAAGCTTTATTTCGTAGCACAAAGGCGAGGCGCACAAACGCTTTCGTGACACTAGTTTCGCGTCGCATTTACACGGTAGAATTAATTGCATGAAATTATTTTATAACAATAAATAGCGCATGGCACGAAACTCTTTTAGTGTCATAAAATTAATGCATGCATTGTAAAACTTGATGTTTACACGTACAATAATTGTTGATGAAATTAGTGTCGTGACATTAATTTGACGTAAATTCGGCTGTCGTAAGTTAATAGTTTCTTAAATTGTATCAAAAATTAACAACACTAAAAAGCTTTTGTATTTAGTTTAAAATCTAAGTGAATTGAATGATTTAGAAATCATTTAATAACTTAACACTTATAAAAACATCCCATTTACAAACATCAAATTTACTAAGAGCGAAATCGCGAACGATGGCGTAATCAAATAAGTATACAAGCATTTGTCCCCAATAATGTTCCCATCAAACAGCGTTTCGTTAACCCACTACGCGTCACTTCGCTCGGTGTAAAGAAGGGTACAAATCGTTGTATAAACTTAATATCGTCTAAATTGCGAGGCGCGCCGCGGGGCGGGCCAGTGCAAACATCTCCGCTTTTATTGCCGTCATCTCGTATTGATTCCGGTCATAAGCCACAGTTAGCGGGATAATTTTATTGAGACGTGGAAGAAACGAGGAATTTTTCGGACAAAACGTATCTACTTCTTATAGTACTGCTATAACTTTTGATTGAAGGCACACTTTCTGATTTCAGGATTTGAGTTATTATTACTGAAATAACGTCATTTAAAGAACACAGAAACATTTCAAACTTAGAGTAATAAAATGTGGTTTAGGAACCTTATTTTCTCATAAAGAATTACATCGATTCAATTACTGAGAAAACATTTTTAACTGTACGTTAAAGAAAACATAATGAGCGTACACAATACAACTTAAATAAAAGATTTAAAAAAATGTCGGGTATGTAAAATAGTAGTTTTATTCCAATGAAAAATTATTATCTTTAGTAGTTTATTTCAGACGATCATGTTAGAAAGAGCAAACATCTCCACTTTATTGCCGTCATCTCGTATTGATTCCAGTCAAATCCACAGTTAGCGGAATAATTTTATTGAGAAAAGGAAGAATCGAGGAAGTTTGTCGGACAAACGTGTCTCTGCTTCATAAAAATACATCCGCATCAGACATTAAGACATATTTTTTTTATTTTCTATAATATTCTATAGTTTATTTATTTTTGGATATACCCACAGGGATAGTAATTGACAGGGGCCGTACCGGCTAACGCATCGAACTTCAGATAGTCTGCCAGGCTTCAAATTAAAACAGATAAATCGAGCCCCAATCGGGCCAAAATGGCGATTGGCGATTCATGATGTCACACCAACATCGATATCTTCTAAATAACTTCGGCTAATAGTACAATACGAAACTACTTACTTCTATTTATCTGTTTTAAGTTGAAGCTCGGCAGACCCGCCGAAGTTCAAAAAATTTGCCGGTAGGGCCCCAGGAGCAAACATTTTAAAAACTTTGCCTAATATTATTTACCGCCGTCATCGCATCGTATAATATTGAGTAGGAACGAGGAAGATTGTTGTATTAAAACTATTCCACTATTTAAGATTTTAGCATTGCAAAGCATGCAATTTTTATATAATCCTAAATTTCTAGTATATTATTTAGTATTCCACTATTACCTACTATTGATTTAAGTTAGACATAGTTTCAGATTTAAGTAAGTACGATCAGTGGCGTGCTCAGGGCAAGCCCGAAGACCAAAAACTCAAAAAAAAAAAACAAAATGCTAGGCCCGGTTTGCCGCTTCGTTGTTGTTGCAAATGTTTTTCTAAGACAAGATCATATTTTGATAGCAAAGATACGAGTTCTAAAAAGTTTACCTTTATTTAAAGAACTATTTGATTCACCATGACCTCTAAAAGAAAATTGTTGTTGTGCTAAGTGACAAACAATATCGACTTATCTTTAAAAACACTGCGGTTGTGGTCAACACTCGCATATTGTGTTTTGAGATCTCATCACATAATTGACGAGATAAAGAAGTTTCTATACGCTGTTTACTGTACGATATTTTTGTAGTTAGTAAAAATAATTACCTTTCGTACGTACAATGTATATATTGACACGTTATCTCGGGTCTCTTGTGAACCGCCACGTGCTCGATAAGTGATTGTGTGTTTTGTTAACTAAATATTATAGTTAAACTATTATTATTTATGCACAGGTGTTGATAATATTGTTTGAATAAAAACAGTCTCAACTATTTAGTGTAAGGCCTTTATATTTTACGACTCACGACGCATTTAAAAAATCGAAGGTTATTCAAATCTTAACATGCGTCTATGTGGACGTATTTGTCCGTTTGTTCTCCTCTACAGTTCGCATTTCTCAACCGAGCCTCGTAAAATTTTGTAAGCAGAAAAGAGAAAATCATATTATTTCAGCCATTTCGAAAAATGTTACAAACGCGAGGTCTAGGCTCTACTGAGCCACTAGTTAGTAAATACTGTTTCATAATATCTAGTCCAAGTCTTCGCTAACTGACTGGTATCTCATTAAAGAGTAGTTATTAAAATAAGACAAAGGACCTCAGCTGTCAGTAGCAGAGTTGCGGTAACGAGCTATTGTGGTCTCGAGTTCGACCCCCGGCTGTAGGGTTGCAATTATGATATCAGGTTACGACTTTAATTAGTTTTTGCGAGTTGTTTATTTTTGTTCGGATATTGCGATTGGATTTAAGCAGCATTTGTAAAATAACCCTTTTGATATTAAAAAAGTTTATAAGCATTAGAAATAATAATGTTTTACAAATCCTTAAATATACACTATTTATAAAGGGATTAGAATATTAAATATAAAGGTAACCTATTTTTTTTTCGTTTTACATAGTAATTTCTTTCATTTAATTTTAATGCTATAATGACCTAAGAATATCTCTCGCAACTAAGTTCTAATATTTAGTACACACGACGGCACCTCAGACTAAATATTTTGACCTTGAGACCGCCTTTATGCCCTACGTAATAAAAGTGTTTACTGTTTTCGCAGTTTAACTGTATAACCTGACGTGCTGTCGTGTGTACAAAGAAGTAAAAACCTCTTTACTTTCCGTAGGTTAACCACATGTTAATAATGACTGTTTATTTCACACACTAAAATGTATACATAACCCGTAAAATTTTGTTTTTTATTTGTATGTAAAACTGCAAAGTGACAACCCTAGATGCAAATAGACTATTGACTTCGATAATCAATCCGATTAATAGGCAAAAGCAACACACAATTTAGGTCTAGGGTTGCCACAAATCAAGTTAATCATGGCAAGAAAAGATTTTTTTTTTAAATAGTGACTGCTTTCAGGGTTTAAACTATTTTTTCGGGATTGTATGCATTGTAACCTATCTACCATAATCGGCTTTGAGAGTTTTTTGTAACACTTTGTATTATTGCCCTTATATTATACTACGTCCTACAAACGTTATCTAATTATTTAGTGAAGACAAAAACCACAAAAATTGTTTACCTCAAAGTACAGTCGACGTCACATCAAATCACATCAACTTTGTTTCTTATTTCTGTGCAGTAAAGTCGAATTGCGATTTTCGTTTGTTTTCCTAATGAAGTTAGCCCACTGGGCGTGTGAGTGGGCGGTGGGAGGTCTGTCGGATAATCAAATTACGTCAGGCTTTATGTTAGTGTTAAGCTAAAATAACTCTTACAAGAACTTACTAAAGTTCATTGTCATTTGAAGGATGAAATTGAGCAATGTAATCATTTTGTAGGTAGTGTCACAAGCAAAACACCCAATCGCTAATAAAAAATTCTGGTTTGTTACCTTATTGAATAAAAAAAGGTTTACAAAACATAATTCTCTTATTACCTCCTTTTTTGCGTGCTAGGTGCATTCAGTATTTCGTTACACGTCAACATAGAACAGAACACGGAATTCAGAAATTTGTTTGTCATACTACCGACTTTTTATAGGACAGATTTTCTGACGTTAAAACAGAACTAATAAATTAGGACCGAGTTTTGGTACAATTGGTACAGACCTAATAAGTATAACAGAACCAAGTTTTGGTACAACGCTCACATCCTAATAATACGAAAGTTCTGTCCTACGTTTGCATTTTGAAGGACTCAATTAATAATTCGGAAGCCGTATGCCTCGGCTGCATTTGCAGTCGTTAATACCCATCAATCCGCATTGGGCCCGCGTGTTGGATTATGGCCCATCCTCCTTATCTACCCATAAGGACTGTGCCCCAGCAGTGGGGTCATTAAAAATGACTGATGGTCCTAATTAGCTAGTTAAAACGAATACAGTATAGCTATTAACTGATTCGAAACAGCGTTTAAACTAAACTAACCATATTTTTTATTCCACCAGTTTTCACCAAACACTAATATTCCACCAACCAACTTATAATCATTTTATCATCCTATAATACCTCCAAGCTGAAAGCTACATAAGCCTCAACTTTTAACTCGTCGGAGTATCTTCATAATGGCGTTGGCGCTACTTATACCCGCTTACCGTTCCGCAAATCTCCTTAAACAGTTGCTTACTCGTTGCTTATTGTTCCCTCCCAAAGGGGGGGTAGGAGGGTGACGCCATTACGAGTAAATGTCTTCGAGAGTGTAATTGGTGGACGCTTAACGCGTTTTTCGATACGATTATTGTGAGCTTTCATCGAGTGGAAGAACATTTTATGTACAAGTGGAATGTATAGGATTGGTAGATTGAACAGGGGGCTGATTACGTAACTCTGTTGCTAACAATCTCGATTGAAATCGATTGAAACCGCAGTTACATTGCTGCTTTAAGTAAGAAAGTTGTCACATTGGTTCTTATTAAAGCAGCAATGTAACTGCGATTTCTGTCAGAGTTGATTGCAACAAAGTTACATAATCAGGGGGCAGGTGTACTTATTTGTTTTTTATGTAACCAAGTGTGAACTTATGTTATCCATAGTGATATTTATAAGTACAATGAGGTTATACAAATTATCTTTTTTTCTTATTCACATAATAACCTAGAACGATAGTTCCTTAAAAAGCGCACTGTCAAAAGTGAAGCAAAAAATTCTGAGCCAAAATGGCTTAGTTTTCCGATTTTTATCTTTCATACGTTACCTAATCTTACCTATAAGAAAGAAATAGTTTCAATTTCTCTACCTTTAGGGGATTAGTTACTATTTTAGTTACGATTAGGTAACGTATGAAGTAAATTTGAAAACTAAGCCATTTTGGCTCAGTATTTTTTGCTTCACTTTACATACAAGGACTCGGTTTCTAGGTATTATTATTATAAGCCTCAAAGATGTTCCGTTTATACAAACGTGGTTACTGGTTACAGTATCGCAAAAAGCCCTATCAAAAAACCAAAAAGCCTATAGTAAAATTGCGTTTTAACAGAGAAATAATGTAATATAATAAGTCTTGTGGAAATAGGTCGCATTGTAATATGCGTATTCGTATTAAAAGAAAATTTGTCTGTCACAATATTCAAATTTGACTGTCACAAAAGGCTCTTGTACTTGACACCACCGAAGAAAATGTTGTTCGACTATATAAACCGTTATTGAACAAACCCTGTGTTTTTCTGTCCACTGAGGCGCTGCAGAAGGACCCCCCACAAGTCTATGGATACGATGCAATTAAATTGACAATAAACAGTGATCTACTGCAATTTCACTCAAGAATGTATGGCAAAGAGCTTTTTCTTGTTTATAGTTTATACGTCAATTTGAATTGAAACAAAAGGGTCAAAATTGTTTAAAACGTTCAATGAATAAGTACCTTCAATGCTTAACTCATACCAAATAATATACTAGAAAAACTCGCACCAGATCATGTTCTCGGACGGGAATCGAACCCGCGACCTTTGGATATCCGGTCCAATGCTCTGACCGCTGAGCTACCGAGTCACTAGTGGGAACGTCGAATTTCTCCTAGTACATCAACTCTTACGCTGCAAGCCAGCGCCATCTCACCATTGTACAAGGAATTACCTCGACATCAACTGAATACCTTCCCAGATATTTTTAAACAATTGATTAAGATGAGAAAGCTATATAATAAAATAAAAAATAAAATTTTGAGACTTAAGCATTCACAATGCTATTTTATATAATACCAAATAAGTCAGAGCATTGGACCGGATATCCAAAGGTCGCGGGTTCGATTCCCGTCAGAGAACATGATCTGGTGCGAGTCGTATTTTTTCTAGTATATTATTTGCTTAACTCACACACTCAATCCACACTCGAATTAATGTTTGTTCAATCAAACACAAAGATAAGTTTAGCTAAATTCGTATCTACGTTTGAACAACCTCATTATAAAACTGTCATGGCGACCAAAAATTACTCAATTACTCCCAAGCTCTGTACTCGCTCATTCACTCCACACCCGAATTTTTGCCAAATTAATCTTTCTTCAAACACTCTCAGTTCTTTGCGGAACAATCGACGAGAAGCAAATTTAATCTTGCTGAACCGATCCCATATGAAAGGGGGATGGGGGAAGGAAATAAAAAAATAAGGCAAGAGCGAGTTGGGGGAACGAATAAAGTTCAGTTTCAAACAGATTTTGAATTACTGCAAGACTATATTCCTGAATGCTAATGGATTAGGAGATAATCTTTGTTGAGAAGAATAGCACCCAGATAACGGGTGAGAAGAATACCACCCACGGCCCACATTTATTTATTTATAAATCTTTATTGTAGAAATACACAAAGTAAGGTACAAATGGCGGACTTAATGCTAAAAGTCAACCAACAGTAAACAGATAGACACGAATGCGGCACAAACAAAGAAAACTAATATTTACATGCATACAATATAAATATTACATAAATACACAGCATTAAATACATGCCTACATAAGTATCTTCACATCACACTTTAGCGACTTACAGGTAGTAACTACAAACTTACACCTCGGTACAAGTCGGTACCGGGAGTTCTGTGATGTGAACGAAGCTCAGGCTCACCCTCGCACCAAGACGGGCACACAGCACAGGCACTTTACCACCAGCACTTGAGTACACCAGGAAACCACCAGTGGCCCTACCATGAGTTGATGCAAACTGTTTACGCTTCCGTAAACTATCGGATATACTGCTCACAGTCAATGCGAGTGACAGAGAGAAAACGATAGTTTACGGTAACGTAAGCAGTTTGCATTAACTCATGGTAGGGCCTCAGTACTTCTGGTAATTTACTCTCGGCGTCCATCAACGTAAACTCCCGCCATCACATTCCAAAGTGACAGTGACACTTACACAAGTAGTAGGTATTTCAATATATTAGAAACATACGCGTGGAAACCTAAAAATAAAAACTGTGTCATGAATGTTTTATTTCAACAAGCAAACTTTTATTAGTCATTTCAACCGGAGGGTCTTTTACAAAAAAAAACGCGATAATTAGTCAATGTTCGTCGTTTTATTTACTTAACTTTGAACCTTAATAAGTGGATAAAGTCACGGAGTGGGACGAAATCACGAATGCGTCCGATCAACGCGATCCAATTTTTTGTAATAGATCCTCTCTGTATTGTATGTAACTGCGTTGAATAATCACGAAGGTTCTCAGTAACTCAACCCCAAAAGCTAAAGCGCTAAAAGGCATCGATTGTAGCGGGAATGAGCAAGGCATTACAGCTAAGTGTTTTAAAAAGGTCGTATACCCACCTCTTGTGGTTCGATCCATTACGCTTTTGTGCGTTTGCTGAATGTACGGTTTGGTATGCACCAATCAAGTTAAAGTGTCCCTGTATGAGTTGTTAAACGGTTTCGATGTGACGTTTAAAACCATTTTCGATGAATGCGTTACTTATAGAAATCACTGTTGTACCTATATGTTTTAAGTCTCGATGTATTATAAGATTAAGTGTCTAGACACACTATGCCGAAGTCACGCGACCGAAGTTCGGCCAAGTTACGCCTGCAATGCTTTGTGAATGGCTAGCAACACATCTGCCGAAAATTACGTAGCGTTTTTTTTTTCTTATTAAAAATGTTGCCGCCGAACTTCGGTCGCGTAACTTCGGCATAGTGTGTCTAGACACTAACCCACTTACTAATGAAGATTGTATAGCAAATGCATAGTTACACAGTATTTTGTCCCTTTATTTTTGATGTCAAATTTACATAGTTTGACAGAGAGTAACCATTGTGTAACTATACATCTGCTATACAATCTTTATTAGTAAGGGGGTAATTTGTTTCGCGGGTTTGTCGTTCGGATCGTATTTATTTTCTAATTCCATTAAAAAATTTAACATTTGTATGAAGTTTCGTTTTTCCATTAAACTTTTTTTATAAAATAAAATTCTTATTCAATCGTTAATTAATAATCTTGTGTTGTTAAGCTTATCAGTTCCATGAATGTCTGTGATTTGCATAACTTGCGATGCAACAATCTGGGCCCTATTTAATAAACGTGACAATTTGTCACCTGTCATGACAATTTTATATCCATTGCGTCAACCAATTTGAAAATAAAACAAACTACTCATAGCTATACCGCAATGTAAACCAAATTGTCATGATAATTGACAAATTATCACGTTATTCAACAGGGCCCAGATTTTAATAGTCTACCTACTGCTTGCCTTTAAGCTTTAAGTTAGAGTTAAAATATAAATAAATAAATAAATATTTGACAACATCACATACATTGCTCCGACTCCAAAGTAAGTAGCTAAAGCACTTGTGTTATGGAAATCAGATACAACAGTGGTATTACAAACACCCAGATCTATGAGCCAATAGAACCACAGCGATGGCGACACCTTGAAAACTGGTGTATAAAGCCACTCGACCACGGAGGTCGTCAAATTATCTATGGAATAGAAAGTTGGCTATTTGAATTGACTGAGGTAATTTCCTATTTATTGCGAAATAATTAGACCCGATTGCGCTAATTTTGAATGTAAAAACAAAATTACACCCGTATTCAAGCGACCCGTATACGAGTTGAAATAGAGCTCTGTGATTGGTTCGTTTGTTTTCTTATTACGTGTGATTGGTAGTTGAGACGGTGTGCGTCCGCGGGCACTGTGAGACCTCATAGTAATGTTTGTAAATACGAGTGTCAAATACGTATAAAGCGTTTCAATATTGATGTCTCGGAACATCACGTGAGACGACGCGAACACAAATTCGATGCAAGTGACGACCTCCGTGGTCGAGTGGCTTTGTACACTGGTTTTCAAGGTGTCGCCATCTCTGAGGGCCCGGTTTCGACCCCCGGTTGGGTCAATTTAGAAAACTAACTTTTCGATATTGGCTCAGGTCTGGGAGTTAGTGTTACCACCGTTGTCTCTGATTTTCCATAACACAAGTGCTTTAGCTACTACTTTGGAATCGGAGCAATGAATGTGATGTTGTCAAATATTTATTATTTATTTATTTAAGTGGTTGAGAGAGGCGTATTACGGTAATATTATCTATACAGTATTGTGACTCAGCCCTGTCCTAGAAAAATTACCTACAGCCGCGCGGTACGTCAGCATGCGATAGGGCTACCCCCTACAGTATTTTTTCATAGAGATACCTGATTGAGTTTCTGACCTATTGAAATATATTTTAATGACGACTACCTCCGAGTCGGCTGGCTTTGTACACCGGTTTTCAAGGTGTTGCCATCTCTGAGGTCCCGGGTTCGATCCCCGGTTGGATCAATTTAGAAAACAAACTTTTCTATATTAGCTCAGGTCTGGGTGTTTGTGATACCACCGTTGCCTCTGATTTCAATAACACAAGTGCTTTAGCTACTTACTTTGGAATCGGAGCAATGTATGTGATGTTGCCAAATATTTATTTATTTATTATAATTTAATGCAATAAAATATGTTAATAAAACTAATGATGACCATTACAAACAAGTAATAATGTTACATTAAAAATTATTTTTTGACATTTAAATATAATTCATTAGGCAAGTAAACTATAGCAAAAAAACTAGTTTTATTAATAAGATGTCCTCAACTTGAGCTTCGAAAAATCTTCGCGTCCAACTTACCTCAGTGTCTCAAGACAAAAAATCTGTGATCAGTGTGTAATGCCAGTGACAGACAATAAGGTAGACAGGCTGGACAGTACCGGAAAAAATCTCATTAAGATACGGTGCATGCACCGCAACTCCTTTAGTCTATTGCGGACGACCGAGAGAAACAGTTGATGAACCGCGAAGGTTGGTTGTGCACAATTTTAATTTTGAACAGCTCGTCTATGTAATTGAAGTTATTGCTTACAGCAGTAAAACGTGGTCGCTAACTATGGGTCTCATAAGAAGACTCAAGACCCAGCGTGCAATGGACAGAGCCATGGATCCCTACGCGATCGAATCAGAAATGAGGAGATCCGTAGGAGGACTAAAGGTAAACTGCCGATAACGAGCAGACGCCACACGGCGAGGCGGTGCTGGTCGGGTGCCGGGTGGGTCTAATGAGCTATGACCTTAAAGTAACCGACATCGATCGAAGGATTGCTCAGCTGAAGTAGCAGTGGGCGGGACACATAGCGAGAAGAATGAACAGCCGTTGGGGCGGAAAGGTTCTGGAATGGCGACCGCGCACCAGACGACGCTCCGTGGGCAGACCCCCGACAAGGTGGACCGACGATCTGATGAAGGTCGCGGGAAGCCGCTGGATGTGGGCAGCGCAGGACCGATTGTTGTGGAGATCCTTGGGAGAGGCCTATACCCACAAGTGGGTGACGTGTGGCTGATATGATGATGATGAAAAAGCTAATTTTGACTGACCCTTAGATAGTTATTGATTATTTATCATCTGTCTTCTATTTGACACTCACTGAACAAAAAACTTTACTAAAAGGGATCGGTAAATAAAATTCATTAATTAATTCCTCATACATTATATTGTTATTTTGCTACGTCAATACATTATTGCAAACGTCTACGCCTACTTGTTTGTTTTAATAAATAAATAATCTACATTTACAATATTCTTAAACAGAATGTCCGAAACACTAATTTTGTTCTTAATAAATTTATTGTTAAATTAAGTGTTTAACCCGAAATATTTTAAGTAGGTGCTGAAATCATAAAAAACCCTACATCTTATCATATTATAGGGATTTTAAAGCAATACAATGCAATCATACATCGGAAACGTTTTCAAATTTTTTGTGTTCATGTCTGCATTAAACAAATTATGGACATTCTGTATAACGCTATACATTAACTAGGTACAACTTAAACTATCAAACTTAATGTAATCTAAAATGTACAATATTTACACGACTTAACGAAAATATTTACAATATTTAGTATTTCAACTTATACAATATAATAGTTTAAGTACGCATCTTAGCAAAAACTAAAACTAGCACACTTTATTTTTTCATATGGATTACATTTTTGATCAAAGATCGCATTTAAAAATAAAGATTATGAAAAAGGATATTTGACTACGACTTGCTCCGAGAAATGCTACGAAAAGAAATGACGTTACGAAAAATCCGTAGTGGGTATAGAAAATTGTCTTGGCATCTTTTCGTAGCACGCGTGTAGCCAAGACAGCGTTAAATGTCTCATAGAAAATTAAGATTGAAAAATATTAGATACGAAACCGTTTAAATAATAAAAATCATAAATAATAAAAATTAATATAAATACGAATGAATGAATCAAAAGATTTTTTTTTACGGCAACTTTGTAAAATGAAAGCATTTACCTGTTTATGCCAGAATAATTAAAATTTTAAAAAACACCACGAAATGTACAGTTTGGCTTAATCTATAATTAAATGATGTACACAGAAAAAAAATGTTCGACTTAGCTTAATTAAGTAAACTGTCTATAATTTTATACTTAATATTTACATTATTACGATTAATAATAATATATCTATATTATTAAGTACAATGAGATCTTAATAAAGAAAATTTTGCGGAAAATATACAACGACGATAATTAAGGCACACGTCTTAATATTGTAATACGCACACCAATAGTTTTATAATTTCATTTTAATTTAAATGTTTTAAAAACCTAAATTTCATTTAGAGCATAATATTTAACACTTTTCAGAAGTACTTAGTGCAAACAAATGCAACTTTTTTTCTTTAATATGAAAAAGGTTTATTAACAATTTTATTACGTGTGATCTTTATTGTTATTAACTTGTTTGAAAAAGGTTAAAAATTTGAAATTAGAAATTAAAAAGGTTGATCGTATTCCATTTTCAAATCATTACATTTGAGAGACATTTTGTTCCCGGATTCCATTTTCAAATCATTACGTGTGAACTTTGTTGTTGTGGATGATGACTCGGTCTTGCATCAGTGCGTCGTGGGCTCTCAGTCGAAGAGCTTCAGCGCTGGCCAGGCGGGCGAGGGAGGACGATGGCGAAGGGGGCGATGGGGGAGAGGAAGGTGCTGGAGGCTCGGGCTCTGGAGGACGGAGCGCTGGTGGGGGAAGGGCTAGCACGTACCTGGGGGAGGAAAGAGGAGAGTATAGTAAAATAACTCTAAAAATAACTTTTTATAAAGTATGACTACTTCATACATTATTTTAATTTTAAGGAACCTTGAATCAATCTTGAATATTTTATTTTATTTATGGAATGGAAAACTAACAGCTATTATTAGCTTATTAATAGACTATTGTATAAAATATCACAAAGACCTAAGTTCATTATATTACATGGAAATACTAAAGAACAAAACCATTTGTTATCATCAAACGAATACCAAGTTTTCAAGTTTATAATGGAACTTAAATATATTTTCGCTTTCAACTTAGTACAATGGTTAAGGTATTATTGTGAAAAATCAATTATTATTGATCAACACCAACTTTTAGATGCGGTATTTTTAAGTTCGGATAAATCATCTTACCTATGCAGCAGAGCTCTAAACGCAGCAGCAGGCTCGGCATCATGCCACAATGGCGCTGGTACTCCTAGAGCCCCCAAACCAGCCCCCAGTCCTAGAGCCCACCACTCCCCCGGGGGAGGACCACCGCCTCCCCACTCTCCTACCACTGCAACAAAACAATATCTTTAAATTTTGGGTAAACTACACACGTGCGACACAAAAATCTTTTTTTCCAATAATCATCATCATCATCAATTCAGCCGCACGACACCATGGTACGGTATAGATCTCCCCCAAGGATCTCCTCAGCGATCGGACCTGCGCTCTTTAGTTTTCATTTTCCAGATATATTGTTTCCAATATTTTTTAAATTTCCAGTCTTAATAAATTTTGACGACCTCCATGGTCGAGTGGCTTTGTACACCGGTTTTCAAGGTGTCGCCATCGCTGTGGTTCTGGGTTCGATCCCCGGTTGGGTCAATTTCGAAAACGAACTTTTCTATATTGGCTCAGGTCTGGGTGTTTGTGATACCACCGTTGTCTCTGATTTTCCATAACACAAGTGCTTTAGCTACTTACTTTGGTTTAAAAAAAAAGTGCCTTATTCAAATTATTTACCAATTACTAACAACTTTTGAAATGTGCTGCCATAATTAGAAGAGCAATAGTTGATTGCATGTTATTTGAATGTTTATCTAAAACCGTCAACTAGCGCCGCCAATGCACTTATTTTTATTATCCTTAAACCATCTATGTTCTGTAATCTCTTATTTATCGAATAGGTATAGTTGTTCTATCTCACGGCACACCTAACACACTCATAGCAGACCCTTTTGCTATGAGTGTGTTACGGTGCTATTTTGCAGCGAGCTGCCAACTGCAATTGCCGACTGCACGAGTTTTTTTATATGAAGCGATCAAGCTTAGCCGCGGCACGTGCAGCCGCGCTTCATAGAAAATAACACGAGCTGTCGGCAGTTGCAGTTGGCAGCTCGCTGCGAAATAGCACCTTTAGGCGTGCACATGCACATTGTTTTAGTGTGCGTCTGCACGCTCTCGTATTACGCACACTAAAACAATGTGTATCTGCACGCCTCACAACATTCATAGCAAAAGGGTCTTCGTGAGATAGAACAACTATAACTCGAATAACTCGTCATAAATTCTTTCCATTCTTTAAGTTAATGTTAGATCTAAAGTGGTGAAAATTTTGGTCAAAAATTCCTAAAGACAAAATGATTGTGACGTGAATAATTAGAAAAAAGCAGAGCTGCTGTTTTTTTAAATCGACGGTTCACTGTTGTAGTATAATATCCCCCTTTAATTGTCACTAAAGGTGTGAACACACAACGCGGCAGGTGTCATGCCGTGACAATGAGTGTCATTGTGCGCTATCGGTGACGGCAAACATTATTAATTCCACATTAGGTGACACCGCCGTGTATGACACCTGCTTGGGGTCAGTTGATGTTTTTTATAGACTTTGATTGGTGGGTTTGTAAATGTAATTTTGAAGTTTTAAAAAAATCGAGAGCATTAGGGTTTCACAATAACTCGAACATAAATATTGTCTTCTGTTGTAATAGTCTCTAGTAGTACCCTTTAGTTTAGTAGTACAATACAGAAAAAAATAAGCCAATATTTAACAGATTAAGAATGAGAGAAAATTCAAGGCACTGAACTTATTTCGAAGTCGAAAAAGTAGGTAAGTTACGTAATTTTTTTCATCAAACCAAAATTCAAGAAAGACTACCATGACCTAAACTAAATTCATTTTATGAATTGTAATTTTAAACCTAAAATTAATCATTAGCGGCCTTACCGCAAAAGATTTTAAAACACTGTTTAGACACTGTTTAAATGTGACGCTGACTCTTTCAAACAATATTGTCAAAAAAGTGACAACATCACATTAAAACATTGTCTAGGTTTAAACACTTGCTTAACAGTGTTTTGTGGTAAGGCCGTAAATCTCTATCAATTTGATTTTAACCCTAAAATTCAAAAATAAAGCCTAATAACCGGTACTCAAATAAACATTACCGGCAACCGAATCAAAAAATCATGAACCAAATAGATATTAAGTATAATAACAACGTGCGATATCGTTAGGGCTGTCACCGATTACCATCGCCACTATTACCGGTAGTTGTCTATTTTGTGAATCGTTACCTCATAGGGGTGGTGCTATCAACAGATTAAAAATATTTTTTCATTGATATTTGTTGTAGTTTTTGAATATTCAAAATATTTAATAGTAATTAAATTGAGATTTTTCGCATTCATAATGCTATTTTTATATTAAGATAAATAATATATTAGAAAAAATCGATCATCCGTAGCACCTCAGACGGTCCCGTTAATAGTATTTTAAGTAAAAGGTATGGATTAAAATTAGTATATTTTCTACTTCTAAATTTTTTTACTTTTGTAATGGTTAGCTTTTTTACATAGGTATTTAATGCAATCTAGTTTTTATCGCTTTTAAAGACAATTTACTGATTTATTGTCGAGAAAGATGTTTTTTACAACATTATTCAACGTTAAGAACACAAACTTTACTAACGGATTTTTTGTATATTTGTTTCAGTGTCTAAATAGATATAAAATAAAATAATTTGTAAAAAGAAAGGTCCACCAAATGCTAAAGTTTATAGGCAACCCCTAGTAATAACACACACACTTTCAATGCGATACTGATCGGTAAATACCGATAATTATCGGTAAACACACTGTACCGGTAAACGCTCCTACCGGTATTATCACCATAAAATTACTCGTCAATAATCGGTATTTCGTATTTCATTACCACCTTAGTACATAGAATTAGAAGGAATAACGTATAATTCGATATTAATGCTTTTCGTAAATATCTAATAATCGGTAACGCGTTTTTAAACCTTTTTTTGGGTCAACGTAATCATACTTTTCGTATGTTGTGTGTGTATGTGTCTTTATTTTGTTAATAGCTGTTTATGACAGTTTTATTCTTTTGTTTTAGTTTTTTCATCAAAGAACAATCTATCTGGACTAATTTCACATATAAAGTTTTAACATTGAAAATGTTTTTTCGATCGCTTCTGTGTAGCTCCTCAATTTCGCTCAAAGTGCGAAATTGACATGGTGTCGTGAGTTTTAGTGCTACGTGAACGTCAAAAGATGCGTATTGACAAGGGCTACAAAAGTCGAAAACCTTTTTCTAAAAATGCAAAAATGTCGAAAAATGACGTATATTTTTTACTGTTTTTTCTCAATAAACCGCCTATATCTCGAGGACTAAGACCGATATCGAAAAAATTTAAAAACCCCCTAGAGATATGATATTGGGCTACATTTTGAAGAAATCAGGACCTCTCTATCTTTTATGTTCTAGGCTGTAGCTTATCCTTTGTCCGCTTTCGGAGAGTGTTGTGATAAGTACCGGGTGTGTTGTGTTGGAGTTTTATTTTGACGTTGGACGTATAAGAATGAATGAATGAGTGAACGTGTAAGAGTTATGAATGAATGAATAATTGAATAAAATTCTTTATTCAAATAAGCTTACATAATAACCATTTTAAAGCGACAATTTTAAAAACCCATTATGTCCCATTATGACACTATCGGCCTTACCACAAAAGATTTTAAAACACTGTTTAAATGTGATGCTGTTTCTTACAAACAATATTATCAAAAAATTTACAGCATCACATTTAAACAGTGTCTAAGTTAAACACTTCTTAAACAGTGTTTTGTGGCTTACCACATAACAGGCTGTACTTTAACATTGAATTTAGTAAATAAATAAATCCTTATTAAATATAATACATTTTAAACTTTATAAAATATTGTATGTTTGCAATTGCATTTGAAGGAGGTTAATACTATTAAACGAATCTTGAGCAAAAGTTAAAGAAGTGAGTGCTGATATTATAAGCCCGGTACAGATTATGTGCAACGCAACATGCAATTTCGCGAGTGAACTACGCGCCCAAACGTGTACCGGGCTTATAATATCAGCAAGAAGTAGGTAAGTAGGATGTGAAAGTTTGCTATTTTGGATGTGTGTGATGTTTGGATGTTTGTAATAATCACGCGAAAACGGCTGAACGAATTTGGAAAAAATTTGGCACACAGATAATTTTTTGCCTGATTTTTTTGCCTGGAAAACATAGGATACTTTTTTTAGGATTAGTAGGATATGACGGTATTTTTCTTATCAGGTTTAAATTATTTTTGACTTTTTAGTTCTTTTTCTATTAACAAGTAATAAAAGCTTGACTTAAAAAAATTTTTGTTAATTTTTTTTTAGGATTAGTAAGATATGATGATAATAAAATAGGTACTAACCGTGGTCATGGTGCATAAAGGGAGCGTGGTCTCTCCCCAAAGCCTTCTCTCTTTTACGCCATTTCGCCCTTCTGTTCTGGAACCACACCTGTTGAAGAAATTAATTATGAGATAACGCTTCATTCGAATATTTATTTCAGTCAAAAACATTCAGTGAAAGTTATTCAGTTTCTTTTATGACAAACTTAACTAGTTTGACAGACAACTTTACATACAAATAAAACATGTATTTGCTATCTTAATTTATTTTAAGTGAATATATTTTAATGTTTAAATTTTGAGATTTTAGCATTCACAATGCTATTTTTATATAATACTAAATAATATACTAGAAAAAATACGACTCGCACCAGATCATGTTCTCGGACGGGAATCGAATGGCGCTGGCTTGCAGCGTAAGACTTGATATACTAGAAGAAATTCGACGTTCCCACTTGACTCGGTAGCTCAGCGGTCAGAGCATTGTACCGGATATCCAAAGGACGCGGGTTCGATTCCCGTCCGAGAACATGGTCTGGTGCGAGTCGTATTTTTTCTAGTATATTATTTAGTATCATACATTTTATTGTTTTTTAACAATTCTATACAGGGTGAAATCGAAGTCATTGGCAATATTTTAACTAAGAATCTAACTGCGATACAGATAACTTTGGGACAAAATTTTTCAAAACAAAATGATCAAAATTAATGATAAAACAAACATTAAAAACACAAGAAGCCATAAGTAAAAGACAAATGATGCTAAATGACGTGAAAGTTAAAAAAAAAACTTTACTAATTAGTTATCTTAATAAAAAAAATCGTTACTTCCATCTTGTTAGATTCTTCATTTAAAAGATTACCAATGACTTCGATTTCTACCTAGGTGTCCATTTATAATTATGTGTTTAATAATTATGTATGTTAGTCTGTAAGGTATATATTATATGGGCCTAGTAACCTGAAATAAATAAATAATAATGAATAAATATTTGACAACTTCACATTGCTCCGATTCCAAAGTTAGTAGCTAAAGCACTTGTGTTTGTGATTGAGACAGCGGTGGTATCACAAACACCCAGACCTGAGCCAATATAAAAAAGTTCGTTTTCTAAATTGACCCAACCGGGGATCGAACCCGGGACCTCAGAGATGGCGACACCTTGAAAACCGGTGTACAAAGCCACTCGACCACGGAGGTCGTAAATGGTTAAATAAAAAATATTAAGAACCTATAAACGATACAAAAGAATCAACAGCATACGAACTCGGAAAACCCACATTTCCCAAACATAATACACAATTATTACAGCGCAAAAGCATTTCTCAGCTAATCGTCCATTATTCCTAATTGGCATTATATTAAAATTTTGAGTATTTAATGCGAGCGAATCCCTTTGTGAGAATGCGACGAAACGAACACTCATTCCACAATTATGAAATTACACCAATTTTTGGGCGTCCTACGTACAATTTCTTTTTATTAGTTCACTGCCTCAATTTATTTCTATTCTCATTTTGAAGAATTGCAAATGAAACCTTATTTCAGACAGGATTGAATTCTCATTCCCGTGTCTACAATGTGGTGTGGAAACCACGTATGGAGTAATTGCTTTTCATTACGCGACTATTGTAGTCGAGAGGTGGGAGGAGGGGGGGCAGAAATTGCTAACAATTACACAATAAAAAAATTAAACGACAGCTACAGACGACGGTGAGCTGCGACTGAATACTTTGACTGTTCCAGACATTTTCAGCAGTGGCATAATAGAAAAAAATACGATTCAAAACCTCTTATTTTGAAAGTTTATTTGAATAATTATTCTTATTTTGGTTTTAAAAAATAATGTAAATAAATCACTGAAAACCAAAACATTTCAGTCGTTGGTAAGAATAGTACATTATTATACAAGGGGCGAAAGGAAGCAATACCCATACGAGCGAGGGCGGTTTTAGTTCGAGTACCTCTATGGAATTGATGATTTTCATTCACCAGTGTTAAACGCTCTATATTTCATTTCGAATACAAGGAAAGTAAAAAAAATGTTTTCACTTCTCATGCTCGTAAAGTTCATCTTTATGTTGGGTATAAGCTGCATAAAATCGCTTTTCATGCTCTAGTGCATAAAGTAAAATCTTCGTCTAAGACTCGGACTCTAAGACAAAGGTCGTCCGTCAGGTAAACAACCACTCATGCAATTAAACTTCGTTGAATAAATTTGTTAATTTTTATACATAATCCTTGTTATAATACTAAATTACTAAAACTAGGCAATATTAATAAGTTTTCTAAGAAATAAGTATTTTAAGAGATACTGACTACAAAATCACTGTGCTGCCACTGCCACGTATTAAAAAGGAAAAAAAAAGTATATCGGCGGGAAGTCCTTATTTTTTCTTTGTGTTGCAATTTGAATGTTTTACAATATTTACGTTTAATTTCCTTACAATCGAAGTGAAGAGCAGTGTGTATAACTCGTACATAAAACCCATTTTACTCTCGACTTGACTATCTACCCTCGCCTACGACGGCTCGAGTAAAATGGTACGTTTTATGCACTTGTTGTACAATCATTCATTCATTATTCATTTTGTAAAATAAAAATTACAAAATGAACTGTTTGAAATTTTGAAATTCGGCACCGCTCACAGAGTTCGTATCCTGCCAAATTATAATTTCGTTTTTATTTATTTTAAATATGGAACACACCGCGGCCGGCTGTCCAGCCCAAGTGTTTAATTCGCACTGGCTGTTTAAACACACAAGTATAACAAGCTGCTCGGTTTAAATATAATCACTTTCTGAGTACGAGAAATGAAAAAGCTATTTATAATAAAGTTCTATAGTAATTAATAAAAAAACCACTGAGAAGTTGATGAAAATTCTTATAAAATTGGCAAAAAAACAAATGAACCGACAACCCAGTTTTACGACAACCAATCAAATCGAATTCAATAAAAAAGAGGTCCGAATCAAGCAATCGTTTCTAGTGCTCTCCAAACACAGTACCCGTGTTGATTACAAGTGCAATCACTTCATATCCCGCTCTACTCAAGATTACTCAAAAACCTCAGAAATCAACGCCCCATTCAAAAATCAACTCTAACTACCGCACTATTAAAGTCACTTTTGGTTCAAAAAGATTGATTTGAAATTAAGTACTGCTCTATTCAAATTTGAATTCTAATTCTTGGATGTTGCGGGTGGTATTAGCTTGATGCTGTGTTAAACGCCATCTATTGAGAGGATTAAACGCAATTTGCGCGCGGTTGAGAGTGATTTAAGAATAGTGTAAGTGAGCTTTAAGTGGTAGGGCTGGCGCTGGTTCTTCAAAAGGATTTAAAGATTCGGATGCTTTTGAGGTTATGTTCTGGCTTTTGTGATTAATGCACTGATAAGGCTTTAGTCTGAATATTTAATTTTCTACTTTATTACAAAATAATATTTTTTACACTATCTCTTTCTTATGTATCAAATTGCTTTGAATTTATTGACGAAGTTATTCGTCTCACTAATTCATAATTGATCTTCTTCGTTAACTGGTCGTAGATTCAGTAGCTTAGTCTTGTTTTTTAGCTATTTGCTTTAATCAATTTAATTCAGTAATAATATTTAAAAGCAGAACGAACGCACTTTCATAAAATTATAAGCAGCTTTTTTGCTTTAGTCATCCCGTGACCACGGCCCAAATCAAAAAACCAATAAATCCAAAATAGGTAAATAATTCTAAAATAACACCTGAATTAGTAATATACGCGCTGTAATACGTCAAAAGTTTTATTTCTAATGATCTTCTTTCATCAAGTTTAAAGCTTGTAAGTAATAAATAATATACCACATTATACAAATTATTAAAATTCTGTATTTCAAAAGTGATAATTTTGTTCACAAAACCTCAAAAACTGCTAGTTAAAAATACTTTGTGTCAAAAATCACCAACCCTAAGAATACCACAATTTATATTACAACTCTAATTTTGAAGTAATAAAGTTCAATTTGCTTCAATTAAATGTTCTAATAGAAATCATGTGAAAATCACTCGTTATTGATATGAGGGCATGCATGTCTCTGAGTGTACTTAAAACTGGCTTTTATAAATTAATAGACTAGTTCAATTTGGGGTACAAGTTTTATTCTTTTCTTTTTAGGGTTCCGTACCAAAATGGTAACCCTTATGGTGCGATTCAGTCTGTCTTGTCTGTCACAGTTGGATATCTCGACAACTACTAATGCTATCAACTTGAAATTTGGAATAGTTTTAGATAACGTTTGCCGTATTTTGCAAATAAGAGAGAAATAAAAATATTTATATTTTTTTGCAACAAGGACTGAAAGGGAGTCTTAAAAATTCAAAGTGAGGCTATACGGGCATATGGGGTATCATATGAAAGAACGCTGCTTGAACATTCTCAATTTTTTTTTTTTTTAAGTCGCATAGTTTTCGACTTTTGATGAAAAATGTAAAAAAAATACCGTTCCGCCCCCATCACCGAAGTTTGCCTAGAAAGAAACCGAAATAATTTGTATGTAAAGATTACAGGAAAAATAAAACGATGTCTCTAAATAGTAGAACTTTTTAGAATGACGGAACCCTCGGAGCGCGAGTCCGATTCGCTCTTGACCGTTCTTTTTTTTTGTTCCTTACCAGTTTGTTACTAAAACAGATAAATAGAAGAACGCAGATAAGTTTGAAGTTAGAGTAATACACGTAGGGAGTAAATTATTAAGCAACTATAGAAAATGAAAATAAAAAATTATATACAAGGTGTTACAAAAATACCCCTAATGCCGAATATGGTATATAGGGACCATCAAACTGAACAACTTTTACTATGGGGCCAACTCTGAAATCGCGAAAAAAAAAATCAGCTGTTTCATACATTTTGATATTTTCGATTTTAATTTTTGTATGAAACAGCTGATTTTTTTTTCGCGATTTCAGAGTTGGTGCCATAGTAAAAGTTGTTCAGTTTGATGGTCCCTATATACCATATTCGGCATTAGGGGTATTTTTGTAACACCTTGTATAGAGTCTTTATTACCTAGGTAGGTGTTGCAGAAAGAAAAAATTGTAACCTAACCTAACCTATCCATTAGATTTGAATAAATGCTCAGCACCGTGCGTTGGTAAATCACAAAAATCAATACCATTTATAATCTCATGGAATTTTTCATGGTTTAAGGCCCCTATATACCTCAAGTAGCGCCCTCATTTTAATTAAATTTATTGCTCGCTAAGTACATAATGTATCGAAAATTCACATGTACAGATTGAAGCTATGGTTCTATAGTTTATTTACAAACAATAACCTCAGTAAAATGTTGTTCGTTGTAGTAGTAGTTCGCAAAAGTGCTAAAAGTGGCCACTTTGAATTTTCGATACATTATGTACTTAGCGAGCAATAAATTTAATTAAAATGAGGGCGCCACTTGAGGTATATAGGGGCCTTAATAACATAAATAACCCAAAGTGCAGTCAGTCTACAAATCTACGTTAATTACAATATTATGAACTGCGGTTTGGATCACTAATTCTTTTCAAGCACTACGCTTAAAACTGAAGACTTAAAACGTCAGTAACCATGCCTCCCAGTCTATGCTAATTTGAGTCGTAATGCAAAGGCTAAGAATATAAATTCGTGTCTGAAATCGAATATTTACGTTCATGTAATTTAGAATATGACTGAGTCATTAGGCAGTATTCAAACCAAGTAAGTTTGAGGATTATAGGTACTTTAATAGACTTCTGCGTCCTCATCTAAAATTAAACGTGTTACAAAAAAAATACCGTCGACTTGATAACCTCCTCCTTTTTTTGAAGTCGGTTAAAAATATAACTAAATCCACGACACCCCACGACACGATATCGTAGCTAATTGACGACAATGTACACACGACAGCACGTCAGGTTATACAGTTAAACTGCGAAAACAGCTTTTATTACGTAGGGCATAAAGGCGGTCGCAAGGTCAACATGTATAGTCTGAGATGCCGTCGTGTGTACATGTAGAGAAATAATTATTAACTAGCACCACGCATTAAAGGTCATACTGTCAGTAAATGGATGCTAGCGCCATCTAGTTATAAAAGTCTTCATCAGTTTATTTAACTGCAGTTTAGCAATAATTGTTGCGGGGAGTGGCTAATTTTTACTGTACTTGTGTCAAAGACTTGTGTGTATAAAATGATTGTATCACTTTAAATTTAACTAAATATAGATCATTTCGAAATTTCGAACCACTTTTCATACCAAAATATCCAACACGAGTATAGGCATGATAAAATAATTAATTAATGTTTTGACAACATCACATACATGGCTCCGATTCCAAAGTAGCTAAAGCACTTGCGTTATGGAAATCAGAGACAACGGTGGTATCACAAACACCCAGACCTGAGCCAATATAAAAAAGTTTTTTTTCTAAATTGACCCAACCGGGGATCGAACCCGGGACCTCAGAGACGACGACACCTTGAAAACCTGTGTACAAAGCCACTCGACCACGGAGGTCGTCAATATCCTATAAACAGTGAAAACTTGTAGGGAATAAAATTGTTATATAAACTTAAGTAAAAAAAAAAAATTGATAAACCGATTCGATTATGGGCAAGCTCGCTCCATCGTAGGCCCTGTCTTTGCTTTTGGGCTAGACTAGGGTCAAGAGCAAACCTATTTATGATTTAAAAAAAAGATTAATTTTGAATAATGTAATAAATAAAGAAATCTAATTATCTTTTATGTACTAAATAAATCAGGTGCAAAAATATTAAAAGTTAGACACTCCGAAATACAACTGTGAAAATCACATTTAATTTCGTGCAGTAGTTTTTGCGTGATCCGCGTCCAAACATACAGACAAACAGACAAAAATTCTAAAAATAATTTGTTTAGGATTTATTACTCTTATATACATTATATACACAAGCATTACTAGTGTATTGCATTTTTCCAACTAGGTCTATGTCTATAGTTAATTAGTGATATTCCTAATTACCTACCAACTAAAGTACTCATGCCTTTTTATTCTTAAAAGCTAAGTTAAACCATAATCTCCAAAACAATCTTTAATTCCTTCAACATTAAGTTTAAAATTGTATAATAGTTAAATGGAGGGACATCACCCGTTCCCACCGTATAATCTAGGGTTGGCACAATACGGTGGTAATTCGCGCGTCATTATGCACTCGGTATGAGCAGCCCTAATGTTTGCCGCGTCCGAGATCTACGCAATAGGGTTGCCACTGCCCACATGCAAGTAAATTAACCTATAGTATTAAAAGTTAAACATATTTGTAATTTTAATTTATAAGGTAGTAATTTGTAATCAGATTAAGTATTTACCAGATAAATTTTACAAAAGTATTAAAGAAATATTTTCAAGGAAATATTTCGATCTTCCATAAAAATAAGGTAATCACATAAAAGAATCTTTTTTTTTTCAAAAAAGTTACTCATCCATCTTCTTAAGTATAGTTTCAGGGTCTCTACCTTAAATCCATATAGAACTTACTCACAAAATTCTGCAATTCTGCCAGCCCTAGTGCGAACATTAAGGCGCCTAATTGTCGCCAATTTCAATCATAATTGTCTTCTATTAAGTCATAATCTGCATGAAGCAGTCACTTTTGCCAGCCCTGGCCATTTGCCACTATGAAAGTTACATAATTAACGTAGTTTTAAACTTAACAATTTGAAAAAGTTTATATTTTTTATTCTTTCCGTTTTTATTATATCTAAATACGATTAAGATTAAGATATAAATATATATATATATTTGACAACATCACATACATTGCTCCGATTCCAAAGTAAGTAGCTAAAGCACTTGTGTTATGGAAATAAGAGACAACGGTGGTATCACAAACACCCAGACCTGAGCCAATATAGAAAAGTTCATTTTCTAGATTGACCCAACCGGGGATCGAACCCGGGACCTCAGAGATGGCGACACCTTGAAAACCGGTGTACAAAGCCACTCAACCACGGAGGTCGTCATGTATAAAGTGACATTATGAATGATTTGACTTATCATTAAATTCTATGCCTCCGACTATATGTTATGTTGCCTTTAATATTTGATCTTGTTTCCATCTTTTCAGTTGACTTGTCTTTTGATGCAGGCAGGTTTTTTAATTTTTAAATTTATTTATTTTACTTATGTCTTTTAGTTATTATATTACTTGCCAAACATAGTTCTAGGTCAGCGGGAAGTACCTTATCAATTTTGATTTCCTTGAGAGTGTCGAAATATGCGTTTTTTGCGGCATAAATAGCCGTATCTTTTTTTACGTTATCTAAGAAGTTTGATTTTTTCACAGCTTGAAGGGACTGACCTGAGAATATGTTTTTAATTTCAACTCGATACCTCCACGCGTTTTCGAGATAAAGAGTCTTGACAAACAGACAGACAGACAGACGGACAACAAAGGGATCCTATATAAGGGTTCCGTTTTTTCCTTTTGAGGTACGGAACCCTAATTAACATTATTTAAGCGTTTAGTTTATTTTAAGTCTATTTGCGATTATTTGTGATTTTTTTTAATAAATTATTATGTAATGTTTTTGATTGTTAATAATACATAAAACAGTAAAACCAAAATAGGTATTTTTTTTTAATATTTACATAAAACATACTAATTAAACCCTGTTTTTATCATAAAAAAGAATCCCTTACTATACTTACCATCTTGTATATAAGATACAGATTATTATTACGTGTCTTATAAAACTATGTAGATAATATGAGTGCTGACAGTCCAGTGGGCCACAGATAGTGGTCCATGGTCCAATTTGCCACGATTGTGCTCGGGTCGATATGCTAATCGGGACTAGAATGGACCTGATTTTAATTACGGAAATCTGCGGCATCGTTCATTTGGATATATAATTTGTAACAATGTGAAAACGGCTTTAAACAAACTTGTATCTATTGTGGTTATTTTTTTAATTCTTATTTAATTCTACCTGAATTAAATTTTATGCAAGCTTTTTTAGACTTATATTTTGTAAATCACTTTTATTAATTCATGAAACTTGATTAGAGGCAGATTACACAATCAGTCTGCCGCCAGTATGTAGGTTATACGATCAATCTCCCGCCAGTCTAACTAGACTGATGAATTGACTGCTGGCAGACTGGTGGCTGGTTTGGTTTGTCGTGTGATGGAGTAATACTGTATCAAAGAGTCGACGTCTGATAAAGATACGGTGATATGACATGCCAAAATGATACATATGTCTGGACATAGCTTAAGAAACGTAACGGAAGAAAAGTTTGTATTCAAAACTTTTAAGTCCCTAAAATCGTAAGCAAAATTATTCATATGCAAAGCTTCATATTTATTTTTATAACTGCCTTATAAAATCATTCAAGCACTCCATATTTAACAATATTAAATTTAAATGTAACAAAGCGTTAAGCCTCTAATTAATATTTAAATGGAACATTAATGAACGACGTTCAATTATTAATTAATTCCACATCAATTAAATCTGCTAATAATGACCGCAAATTGATACTAATTGGTTTGAATCTATCACTAAATGAACTCAATTCATTATAAGCTGTACGGTTAGATTTTTATTGAAGTATGAATTTGCTAATCCTAATAAATAAATGCGATAGTAAGTTTGTTTTTCTCGACCAACATCATGTTTGCATACACTTTGTCAGGGCACAGAAAAGGAGACTTTCAAAAACTGGTGCTAGCGGATAATTACGTCATAATTAATAACTATCTGTATGCCAAACTGCAATCCAATCCATCAGTTTGAGTAATATGTTTTACTTTAGCATTCCCAAAAAAAAGTATACCTCTTGCATAGAGGGACTACTGTAGGATATGGAATGTCTTATCTAAAGGACACATCTCTGTTATTTTTAAGGCCAAATATGTACTCCATCCTTATTATCATCAAGGGGGAAAAAAATCAAGTAATAAAATACTATAAGAAGGAGTATTTGACCCACCCACCTGTACTCTCGACTCGCTGAGATCCAGCCTCATCGCGAGTTCCTCCCTGGTGGACACGTCTGGGTACTGGGTCTTGTCAAACGCCAGTTCCAGCTCGTGAGTAACGTGTAACGCTACCAAACATTGTAACACAGATAGGAGTATAGAACCTATCTATTCTGAGGTCTTGTTAAACGCTACTCAAAGCATGGAAAGGAGTATGGATATACTGACATAAATCAAATGTGTAACCCACCTGTACTCTCGCCTCGCTGAGATCCAGCCTCATCGCGAGTTCCTCCCTGGTGGACACGTCTGGGTACTGGGTCTTATCAAACGCCAGTTCCAGCTCGTGAGTAACGTGTAACGCTACCAAACATTGTAACACAGATAGGAGTATAGAACCTATCTACTCTGAGGTCTTGTTAAACGCTACTCAAAGCATGGAAAGGAGTATGGATATACTGACATAAAACAAATATGTAACACACCTGTACTCTCGCCTCGCTGAGATCCAGCCTCATCGCGAGTTCCTCCCTGGTGGACACGTCTGGGTACTGGGTCTTGTTAAACGCCAGTTCCAGCTTGTGCAACTAGTAACGTGTAACGCTACCAAACATTGTAACATAGGTAGGAGTATAGAACCTATCTACTCTGAGGTCTTGTTAAACGCTACTCAAAGCATGGAAAGGAGTATGGATATACTGACATAAAAAAATATGTAACCCACCTGTACTCTCGCCTCGCTGAGATCCAGCCTCATCGCGAGTTCCTCCCTGGTGAACACGTCTGGGTACTGGGTCTTGTCAAACGCTCGCTCCAGCTCGTGCAGCTGGTACGTGGTGAAGGTCGTTCGGCTGCGGCGCACCTGCTGGGACACGGGTTATGCTTTATTCGTCCATAATACATAAAATAAGGGATACAATACAGCAGAAATATTCCTATCGGACGCGGGTTCGATTTCCGTCTGAGAAAACGACCTGCTGACGAGTCAAATTTTTTCTAGTATATTATAGAAAGAACCTCCTTCTAAAAAGAACGCAACACGCGAGAATAGTTACACCAAAAATTATAAGTTATAAGAACAACCGCTCGGGTCAAATCGCGGTTTTACGTACACACATACATAGACATATAAGTACCTACAGACAATCTTTGACCAAGCCTGTAAATGGTTACAGCTCCCTAGTGCAACAAACCAAAATGAAGTAAGCATTTTCGAATACCACCAGCGGCGATTTTAACACAGACTGTCTATTATGTGGTTATACTTCTTTCTCTCTGTGCTCGCTCACATGTTCATGTTCGATCTCATGATCAAAGTCTCCTATTGTTTTATTAGTAAATTACCTTGCGTGGTCGGCCAGTGTCGAGTGCCTCTAAGTGGTCGGAGTGGTCCGCGTGAGCGTGGTCGCTGTGCTCGCTGTGTTCGGTGTGCTCGGTGTGCTCATGCTCATGTTCGTGCTCGTGCTCATGCTCAGAGTCTGAGTGAGCACCACTCTCGCTTTTTAACTCCACTCGATCTGTAGAAGATAGTGTGAAATAAATAAGAGAGTATACCGGTTTGAACCAACAGTGGTCACTTTTAACAATCAATGGTCAATCGCGGTTTAAACTGTTTGAATGCCTTTTCAAACTGTGTAAAGTTATTCAATAAATATTAGACGTTATTAACAAAACCTTGACTGATTCTCTTTTTAAGAAATTGGGCTTACTATAAATAAAATAAAATAGACTGGCGGCGCTAGTTGGCTCATGTCAGCCCCTTAAGTTAAAACTAAACAAAGCTAATAACCTACAATCAATAATTTTACCGAAACGTATTAATATTCAATTTATTATTAATTTTATTTGGTATTGTCAATTTTATTTCCCCCTAATAAGCCTATAGCTTTTTCCCACCAACCATTCATGACATGTATCTTTTAATCCTCGGTATAGCAAACAAATGTGACAGTAGCGAATACAGATAGTGCTGTCAGGTCCCGAGTATTTTTGTATCGAGTGAAAAGGCACAGTGGTTTTAGAGAATACTTAAGGTATATTTCGTAATTTTAAAGTCTTGATTTTTTATATTTTAGTTATATTTAAATAACGAGGTAGACGAATATCGTTGAAGAAACAGTTACAAAGTTTAGCTACATCAAAAAAAAACATCAAAGAAGTGCCCTTCAATTATTTTATTAAAACTTTTAAAAATAAAAACTTTTTCAAAGTTTTAATTTAATTTTAATAATAACTGTTAGTTTCTTAATTTACTAAATAATAATTAGGATGTCAATAAAATATTAGCCATGAAAATTGTGTTATCAGTGACAACGAAATTTCACATGTCAGGAACATTACCCCATCCCTAACTTCAGAAGACCCCACTCGAACTTTCAACTGGCTAATTGCATATCAACAAGCGATTTACGTGCTCAACACCATACAATAAAGATTATTTTACCCTAACAACATTTTAACAGGGCTGACCCCACACTTACAAAATACTTTTATTGTTAAGCACTTAACGTCACTTCATGTTAGCACAGTATTTATTTATACTAATTCTATTTTAATTTCTATTTAACAATTGTTCAAAGATTTAATAGTGAATTAACAAAAAGAATGCTTGTAAAACGAAAATATTTATTGTATTACTATCATTGTGAGACACCCCTGACCTTTTTTTATAAGTTTATTTTGAATAAGTCATCTTGTTTATCTTTTTAGGATGTACTTCATGGTATAATAGATTTAATAATGTTTTTTAAAGTGTAATTCTCTAAAGCTCGTTTGATATTTGAAGATATACAAGGTGTTACAAAAGTACCCCTAATGCCGAATATGGTAGATAGGGACCATCAAACTGAACTACTTTTATTATGGGACCAACTCTGAAATCACGGAAAGAAAAACAGCTGTTTCATACAAAAATTAAATACGAAAATATCAAATTGTATGAAACAGCTGATTTTTTTTTCGTGATTTCAGAGTTGGTCCCATAGTAAAAGTTGTTCAGTTTGATTGTCCCTATCTACCATATTCGGCATTAGGGGTACTTTTGTAACATGTTGTATACAATATTATTAGGTCCTCTCTCAGCTATGGCGTTTTTTCTTACACACTGATAAGTTTATGTTTAAATAGAAAATATAATCGAAACGATCAAAATTTTAGGAAAATTAAGTAATTATTTTGATTCTTTAAAGTTAAAGAAGTTGTAATACTTATAAGCTCTTTTAAGGCCAGTATATTCGAAAAACTCTGTCTCTGTCTTTTTCTATATGGGTGAAGAGTAAAAAAAATAAACTCACTTTTTCATTTTTTCAATGCTTTTGTTGTTATTTTGTCACTTTTTGAAAAAGTAACCGTTTTATATTCCTTTATATGGCATTACCTATTTTTCTATGTATTATTTGTGAGTTAGAGATGAATGAACTCTAAGTATTATCCAAAAAATATAAAAATAATCAAAATTTTCTTTGTCTTTTCATATTTTTATAGTCGAGTGAAGATACGAATATCGTGTTTTTACCCTTAAATAATCAAGATAGTTTATGAAACTACAACATATATTTTTATCTGCTCAAAATAAAGAACATTGATTGTTTACCTTTGAATCAAAAATAGATTAATTTCGATAAATTCGAATATACTGGCCTTAAAAACATTTTAGCTAGCAATCGGCATCGTTTATAGACATTCTAATCTAATATTCAATCTAATATTATGATGAAGTCGTAACTAAATCAAAAAGATACATACTGTTGATTTTAATCCGCTTTATCAGAAATAATGTCCATAAAGTATTCATCACAAAAGTCCAACTTTGATCAAAATGTGATTGATGTTCATAATAAGTGGAATTTTCTCCTGAAAGTGTTGCAATACAAAAGCATTGAAATAAAGCTATGTGTAATATTAATATTAAACAATGTCAGTTAAACAATTTGCAAATGTTCATTGTTACCAAAAATGTAATTAAAAGTTGGGTAGAGTGGCCAAAGTTTGGAATTTTAGTTAGATATTATATTTTGGGATAAACTAATAACAAAGTATTAAAGTTTCAGGGACTAAACATGTAACAAAATACCTAAGTTTTTTTTGAATTATTTAAGAAATTTTTATACACCTACCTAGTTAAATGTTGACAGTGAATTCTTTAACAAAATTGTACGCAATATTTGACAGAGCGAACGCGAAGTGTCTGTTTTCAGCGCTTTCGTATGACTGTCCGGCTGTCCGTCTGTTCTCCTCTACCAGGTAGTATTTTTCAACCGATTCTCGTGAAATTTTGTGAGCAGGTTCGATAAATATATGTATGTATTGTCGATTTAGTTTTTCGAAATTTTTCAAAATGACGAAGATATGTTAAGACATGGTCTACAGCTCACAAGGCCACTAGTTATATTAATTAGTTTAAAACCGTAAACACGTTTTACCACGAATCTTTAAGTTTCTGTCGAAAGTAAGTGACAGATCCGAAAGCGGGTTGTTTAATAATTTACACGCGTTTGAGCTTTTACGTTCGTTCAGAGTTCATTGTATTGCAATTGTTGTATGTATTGCATTATACCAACATAACACAGCAGATATTCAAACCACTTAAAACAAAACACTGATGCGAATCGAGTGCTTTCTATTTTTTGAACGAATAAATAAAGCTTTCACTGGGTATGGCCTTATGTCATCTTCGGACGGAAGAAAATTAAAGGTAAAATACGTCGTTTCCTAGATCACCCCAAATCACAGTCACCCCACCCTACCCTGTCCCTATTCAACGATATCGTCAAAGAGATAAGCGGCCAAGCATGAGCTGTGAATAGAGCAACTTTCAAATGACAAGACGTAACTGAATTTCAGAAACAATGGTATTTCAATTAAAAGTATTATTAGACTAACTATTAGGTAATTTTATTAAAGGTTTATTACTCAAATTAATGTTTAATTTTTGATATTTTAGTATCATTTTCATAGAGAGATTTCTAGGTGTTTGTGTACATTGATTTAATCAGATTTTTTTTAGTTTGTGACTGAAATATACACCGTTAATTTTTAAGCATATCTAAAAATGAAATGGGGATTTCAGACTAGGTGAATGAACAACTTTTACTATGGGGCCAACCACGGAATCGTATTAAATCCACATTCATTCAGTCAAAATCCACATTATGGTCTAGTCGATGTTGAACTTTTCTATGGAACAGCAGATTTTTTTTTTCGCGATTCCGTGGTTGACCCCATAGTAAAAGTTGTTCATTCACGTGGTCTGAAATCCCCATTTCATTTTTAGATATACTTAAAAATTAACGGTGTACCTATATGTACGTTATTCTGATAAAAAAAAGTGTTTGTGGTACAGTCGGCAGCGAAAGCCGCTTAACACTTAAGTACTTTTTGTAGAAACTTTTTTATCAATGTTTTAAACTGTGGCACATCTTTTATATTAAGATAAATAAATAAATACTAGAAAATAGTGAGACATCTGTTAGAAAAGTTGTTATGACAAAGTAGTAAGTACATTGTCAAGCGTCTTTCGTTGCTGACTGTACCTACCGTCGTTGTTATTTTCATAACGCAAGTGGTACTCATAGCTAAATTTTGGAGTCGGAGCAATGTATGTGTGTCTAATAAAAAAAAATAGAAAAAAAATATATAGATAATATTATTTATCTTAATATAAAAATAGCATTGTGAATGCGAAAAATCTAAATTTAATAATTATATAGCTGTTTCATCTTTATCGATTGTCAAAACATCTGGAAAGATGTTTCTTTCGAATGTGGGGGTATTTCCTCACATTGATGAAATTGCGCTGGCTTGCAGCGAAGAAGTTAAAAAGAGTACTAGAAATTTTCGCCGCTCCCACTAGCGACTCGGTAGCATAATTGGTCAGTGCATTCGGCCGGAATCCCAAGGGTGCGGGTTCGAGTCCCGTCTGAGGTGCTACGGGTGAGTCGATTTTTTCTAATATTATTTATCTTAATAGAAAAAAAACATAAATAAATATTTTGACATAAATGAGCAAACAAAACAAAACACACGTGAACATTCAATACACGATCACTTATTAAAACAAACCCAATTGAGCAATAAAAATATACCGTCTGAATCAACTGAACAAAAGATAAGGTACCTTAAAGTTATTAGTATAAAATTGAAATTGCATATGACATGCGAATCAAAGAGTAGCGATTCTATCGAGTGCCAATTTGGAAGGATTACGTGTGTGTATAAGGCTCGAACAGACTGGACGGGCCAGCCGCCAAAGTATTTGACCCGCCACTATAAATTACTACAGAAATATTTTAGTAGGTAATAGTACTATTGATGAAAACAATCCACTTGCTCTGTGCTCTTTAATACATTCTAATCGAAAAGGTATTTATTAACTACCGATAACTTTAAAATTTATGGTACAGCTGAGTTTTTCTCAAGATTCCAGAATTAATCCTATTCAGATTAATATACTAGAAAAAATAGGACTCGCACCAGATCATGTTCTCGGACGGGAAACGAACCCGCGACCTTTGGATATCCAGTCCAATGCTCTGACCGCTGAGCTACCGAGTCACTAGTGGGAACGTCGAATTTCTTCTAGTATATCAACTCTTACGCTGCAAGCCAATGTAGAAGGAATTAACCATGACATTCAACTGAACATCTTTCCAGATATTTTTAAACAGTTCATTAAGATGAGAAAGCTATATAACTTTTTGAATTTTGAGATTTAAGCATTCACAATGCTATTTTTATATAATACTAAATAATATACTAGAAAAAATAGGACTCGCACCAGATCATGTTCTCGGACGGGATGAGTCAGGATCATGAACATGATCTAGTGCGAGTCCTATTTTTTCTAGTATATTATTTAGTATTATATAAAAATAGCATTGTGAATGCTTAAATCTCAAAATTCAAAAACTTATTCAGATTGTTTGTTTTTGTTGTATAACCTCTCAATTTTTGATGAATGCAATGGTATCTGTGGAATAAATAATTTTCACTCATTAACTCATGTGCAATGAAAAACTTAAATTACAATTCAGCAAATAGGAATGATCAATTTTGAACTTATAAGTGAATACTTTTTTCATAAAATTTTACGTGATTCTTCTTTAATCAGTCATCAGATAAGTGAAAAATCGAGTACTTCAGACGTCTAGGCTTAATCCAGCTACTAAGAGTTGTGAGAGATAGAATAATATGTTAAAACGGGCCCGTGACCAGAAAGAATATTACAAGCAACAAATTTTTTAAACGACTCCAGAATTTAAGATGGCAAATAAACAATTCCTTATCATTTAAACTAACACCTCCAATATCGAAAACCAAGCATACAAACGCTCTAAAAACGTAACATGTGTTTCGAACCTTAAGTAGGTATAACTTTTATCTTGTTGATGTGATCACGGCAATTAAGGAGGATGCATGCCTTTTGAACTCTATAAGATCAGGGAATTTAAGCTTTTTAAAGTTATATTCTTAGATAAATGTTTGAAGAGAAACTTTTAAATCATGAGATATTAGAATAGATAAAATAAATCTTTGGAAAGACTCCGTATAAAAAGTTTTGTTTCTAATGAAAGTCTTAGATATTTTGAAATACTAGTTTTATCACTCAATGTTGAATAACTAGAAAAGCTACGATTTTTTATGAAATAGGTAACGCTGAGTAAAAATATAGTGGTGGCCACATAATTAAGGACGCTATTCGATTTTCAGACAAACGAAGTAACTTTGAAGCATTGCATCTCTGGCGGAGAACTGCCAGAGATTGACCGAGCGGTGATCTGGTGATGGCCATCCAGGGAGTGAATGGAGGAGATCCAAATTGCTATACACACCCAAGTGATCTGATCAGCATTCTTAGAGATGTAAGGATATGTTTATAAAAACCGCAAATATAGCATAAAAATGTATGAAAATTCTGATCCTTACAGTTCTTAGAATGCTGATCAGATCAGTTGGGTTTGTATTCCGATCTGGATCTTCTCCATTTACTCCCTGGATGGCCATCGTCAGATCATAGCTAGGTCAATCCCTAGCGGAAAACTAAGACCTCAAAATCAAACCGTTTGTATGAAAATAGACTTGTGTCCTTAATTATGTGGCCACCACTATATATCAGTAGGCCTATTACACAAAAAGAATCGCGATAATCGGACGCAATTCTTGGTTCAATTTAGTCGATATTGAACCTTATTTGTGGGTAATTAGTGTCACGGAGTGGGACGAACATCGTCCGCTTATCGCGACTGTTTTGTGTAGGCCTGCAGGGGTTCTTAAATGCAAAGATGTTACATTTACTGATAGCAGAAAACCCATTAAAACTCTAAAATGGTGACAGTTTATGATAATCTACAATAATAAGGACACAAGTCGATTTTCATACAAACGAGGTAATTTTGAAGTCTTGGTTTTCCGCTAGGGATTGACCTAGCTGTGATCTGATGATGGCCATCCAGGGAGTAAATGGAGAAGATCCAGATCGCAATACAAACCCAACTGATCTGATCATCATTCTAAAAGATGTAAGGATCAGAATTTTCAGTTGCAAGATTTTCATACATTTTTATGCATTATTCGCGGTTTTAAACATATCCTTAGATCTCTCAGAATTTATTTCATTTCAAAAGAATATTACAAACTTTATCGAGAAGGGAACTAAGTAAGTATTTTGAAAGAATCTCTAAAATGTATTATTAAAGAGCCTAAATCAAAGCAATAAACTTGTTTAATTTCAAATTAATGATACAGCTTCAATAAACGCAAATTAATTTATATTAAATAATTACGAAATAACAATTTATGGCGCCAACATATCAATTAAATAATCTTGTCTGATATTTGCGACACGATGTAAATTTAGTAATATTAATGTAGATTTCAAAAGATTTTAATAGGTTTCTAAATTTTTAAAGTAATAACTAATGTGCGGAATGACATCAATAAAAAAATTTAAAAAAACTTACTTAAATATATTATATATTTGAGAAGTTAATTATTCACTTTAAACATTAGTATTCACCTATATTCTTAATATTTTTAGTATTCACCTAGGCTTATTTTTACTGAGAAAAATATGTTAATTAAAATTATACAATACTAAATAATATACTAGAAAAAATAGGACTCGCACCAGATCATGTTCTCGGACGGGAATCGAACCCGCGACCTTTGGATATCCGGTCCAATGCTCTGACCGCTGAGCTACCGAGTCACATGTAAACTACACTTTATGGTCTAACTATTACGTTTAACAGAATGTTTGCTACGCCCAGATTTGTAGATTTGGGGTTTTTTTCGCAAATTTGGGGAATAAATTAATTACTAGGAAAAAAAGAAAATCTTACTTTCATACAAAGCGTATCATTTTGGAGAACGAAAAAATCGTGTTTGGGGAAATTTCAAATTCTCTCTTCATATATGTTATTTAAAAGTGGTATACTTTTGGGGAAAATAAAATGAGGTCGGGGGAAATTTGAAATTCCTATCTAGCAACCCCTACACCGAATATTATGATGTTTTGAGAATATCATAATACTGCGACGGAGGGATTAAACTTTTATAATGTGCTTAAATTAAATCTTAAGTTTTTAAATTTTGAGATTTAAGCATTCACAATGCTATTTTATATAATACCAAATAATATACTAGAAAAAATACGACTCGCACCAGATCATGTTCTCGGACGGGAATCGAACCCGCGACCTTTGGATATCCGGTCCACTACTCTGACTTAAGTTTTTATTAATGCAAAAAAGAAGTAACGATGACTAGCTTCAGAGCGCTTGCGGTACAAAACGACGTAAGTATTATATTCTGTAAAAGATCTCTTTGCCATACATTAGTAAAGTTTCATTGAAAGTTATAAAGGTTTTATCCAAACTCAACGATATAATTTCTTTGTAAATATCGTTACTCTGATTTCTGACAAAGCTGATAAGTTTCTTGCGCCCATATTCTTCTTGTCAGCTAAAAAAGTCTCGAATGGGTGGTAGGAAAATATAGACCATTCAAAAGCACTTAATATCTAAGTTTATTTGAATAAAGAATATTTCATTTCATTTCATTTCATATCACTCAAACTCAGCCGTTACATAATTATTTTTTAAATTACTTTCACAGCAACTGTAATCCTTTAATGACCATCCGACTGAGATAATCACCTTTTATCCTGTGTTATTATTAGTACACATGTGTTAAAATATAATGGATGTTATGAATCATTTTTACGAACGCCACGGGACGTCCTTTAATAAGGCTTTGTGAATAGAATGGTGAAGTATGCGGTAACTTTGTGGTTTCAAGGGCCCTTGAATGTTGGTGTTTTTATATTTTATATGAGGATACTTATCCTACTGTATTATCCTACTGTGCTGTACTTAATATGAACAAAATGATGAAGTGGGAGTTGGGTAAAAATTGCGACTGTTGTGAAATTTGCAGTCGATTGTTATAGGTAGTTAAGAACTTAAAATTAAAACAATGTCAAAATTCGTACATACATTTTTTGAGGTCGCATATAAGTGGGTACTTTTTTGATAAATTAATAATAATAATAAATGGTCACAACATTAGAGCGAACAAACATGTTTTACCTGGCATGCAGTCTATGTAATAGTTACTTTAATTAATTTAAAACTGATGCAGAGACTTTTTTTTATAAACCGTATTATTCTTGTTCTATAATTTTCACCAAATGAGTTAATTTTACAAGATATATTTTTTACCAATTTAAGCACTGCTAAAAATTGTTTGAAAAGTATGATAATATCTTATAACACGAATATAATTAAAATAATTAAAGTTATTTTCTCTTATTTTGGAAATGAAACGCCAATTTCTTGTTTATTTTTTTAAATTATGGTTTATTTTATTGATAATTAAAAAAAATCAATATAAAATTAAAAAGGCAGCATTATTTCTTATTTAGTAATAAAATTACTAATTTTATTTATAATTAATGTAAAATAATAAGGCTTTGATTCATGTCTTTTTTTCAAATTCAGTTCAAGAAAACAAAAAATTAAGAGATACTCTAAGATTATTATATCATATTAACATACAAAAACAAAATACGTAAATAAGTAATTTTTTCACACCAAATGAAATTACCCTTCCTTACAACATTACTTAAAAGCGACAAAAATACCTACGCTACCTATTTCACATCAAAATTATAAAAATACACTTACCTGATTGTCTGTCTGTGTGTCCAAGAATGTTGTCAATAGTGTATGCCGTGCCTCTTCGACTTGTTTCGGACATAGCGACTAAAACACTATGAAAAAATTGCAATAAAATATTTATTGCCTCTAACTTTAAGTTTAAAATCCAAACTTAATATCAAAATTATCAAAAAGTTCCTAAACCACTTTAATAAGAAAAAAGTTTATTTAAAAAGTATTTACTTCTTTTGAAGTAAAAACAAAAACACTTCACTTAAAACTTAAAAAAAGAACAGCCGAAATATATTTTTAAACAAAGCCATACAGTCCGCTTATTCTCTAATAAAATCGATTATTCAAATTGAATCGTAGTGTTATTTTCGCAACTTAACCCGTAAACGACTGTGGGTCTCCGGTGCCCAACCTAAACTTAAACTGTCACTAAAATGACCCTAACTCTGTACCGCCTGTTCAATTATGACAACTTACATGACGTATAGTCGTCCTTTTCTGTTGTACTTGGTTTTAGATATTGCTATCTTTTTCTGCAACCGCACCCCTCGGTTCTGATTGGTGGGTATTAAGGGTGGGGTTGTAAAAGGCGATATGATCGAGGCAAGTCTAGTAGATTGTTCGGACCACTCATGGGGAGCAGTTGATAGACTCAATTTTACAGAAATTCTTTTATTGTCCGAACAAAAGTATTTTCTCGCGTTCAAATTTTTTAATATCGGTACGTAGAATCGAACGAAATTCAATTAAAATTTAATAACTTGCGAAACTAAAGCATTTTGCAAGTTCTTTTCTATGTTTTTATGATCTGTTATTATACCAAACATAAAATACTAGGTAGGTACCTATGTTATCTTTTCGCTCGAAATATTATAGGAACAATGTGATCAAATTGACAATAGACAGTGATCCGCTGCAACTTCACTCGAGAATAAATGGAAAAGAGAGAGAGAGTCGTGTGTACCACAAGCGCTCTGAAGTTGCTGCTGATCACTGTCTATTGTCAACATAATCGCATTGTTCATTAAAAATTGTCTAGCCACTTTCACTACTTTTAAACGTTTCGTGCTTTTAAGAAAAACAGGAATATCTCTACAGGGTGTTTCGAAAAACACTTACAAAGCCAAATATGGAAAAAAAGGTACTATGCATAGGTACAACTTCCAAAAAATTTTACAAATCCTAAAAACCACAACATATTTTGAAAAACGAAAACACAATTGTATATTTGCGTCTAGGGTTGTCACTTTGCAGTTTTCCATACAAATAAAAAATATCTTAGGTTTTCAGGGCTTATAATAATTTTCCGTAGTTAAACTACGGAAAATGCATGGTACCCAATTTACCGTAAGAGTGGAAATAAATAAATAAATATTCGGCTTTATCAGGGTTAATATTACCAACAGCCTGTATAGATAATCCGAGTTAAGTATGGAAAAAAATAGGTACATAGATTGGCGAGAAACATAATACGAAAAAACGTCAAAAATTAAAAAAAAAACAAATTTAGAATAAAAAAACCACAGTGGTTAAAATTAGTTATTCTTAATTGAAAAAGAGTTAAATATTTTTTGCGAAAATCCTTCGATAAAAAGTATTTGTAGGTATAGTCTATCTCACGAAGAACGTTTTGCTATGAATGTTGTTAGGCGTTCACATGCACATTATTTTAGTGTGCGTAATACACGCGTAATACAAGAGTGTGCGACGCACACTAACTAAACCTATGTGCATGTGCACGCCTAACACATTCATAGCCAAACGGTCTTCGTGATATAGAAGAACACCATTATACATAATTTATCCACCTATTCATAAATTACAAACGCAAGAAAAATCTGTCGCGGCTACCATTACCTGCCCCAAAATGAACAAATATTTTGCAGTTGTGATTAATTGAAATTTTAATTGAAAAAAACATGAGAGACACTTTTTTAATTTTTTTTTTATGATAAACTGCATAATGGCAGCCCTAGATTTGTCTTTGCCCATTAATAGGATTGATTATGGAAAACAATTGTCTATTTGCGTCTAGGGTTGTCACTTTGCAGTTTTCCATACAAATAAAATATCAAAATTGCTGAGCCATAATTATGGTGGTTTTTAGGATTTACAATATTTTTCCGGGATTGTATGGATGGTACCATAACTACCATATACGGCATTACGGGTTTTTCTTAACACGTTCTATTATGTTCTCAAGAACTTAATTAAAGTTCAGCACAGATAAAGTAATACCACGTAGTACTATGTATCAGTAAAATTAATACTACCAGCTCAAATGCCATATCGGTTAAACATCCTTTATTTTCGCCCCATACAAAACTAGTCTTATACAATTTAATCACATTTATTGCATTCTGAACTTCTAATTAAACCACTACGCTCGTTGGCAGAACCACAAGCGAATAACATGAAAGCTACCAAGTAAGTAGGTAGTGTTCACTAAGAACTGATTTAATATAAGTTCTTAATTAAATCTTCTATATATATAAAAGGGAAAATCACTCACTCACTCACTCACTGATCACGAAATCTCAGAAACTACAAGTGCTAGGAGTCTCAAATTTTGCATGGGGGCTCCTTTTAGGGCGTAGGTGCTCACTAAGACGGGATTTTGCGAAATTCAACCCCTAAAGGGGTGAAACGGGGTGGCAAAGTTTGTATGGGAGAACGCGATTCCTTGGCCCGATTGACTTGAAATTTGGCATAGACATTCTTTCACAAAATTAATTGAACACGTGTTTCGTATTTTTTTTATATTTATGGCCTAACAGGGTTAAAAAGTGGTAGAAAGCTATTTTTGGGGTAATTGACTTCGAAGTCGGAATTGAAACTTCTTAGTGCATTTGATTGATTAATTAAGAAAAATAAATATCATTTGTCATCTCAAAGTATTATATTCTCTTTGGTAATTTCCTCTGAGGGGCCCTCAGAGTAGGTAGAATTCGTTTCATTGAATAGCGAATATTCAATGAAACGTACTATAAACATGGGCTATTTTGTATGGGAATCGCCATTTCGGGTTACTTTTGACAGCTTCTACCTAGACCTTTTGATAGAGGTTTTAGTCTGAATAATGATCTTAGTAATGATAAAAGGACCGTAGTGTTGCTTTCGTTTTAGTATTCTGCTGCTTTGTTATTAACTTACTAATTAAAAAGATAGCGCTGGTTCTCAAGGTAAAATTGATAATCATTAAATTGTAGGTGATACGAAGTTCACAGGGTCCACTAGTAAGTAATAAGAGTCCGGCGAACAGCGAGCTTCCCATACAAACGTAATACCAAAATGATTTGCAATTTGAGCATTATTAACTCTTCTTGTAATGTTATTCGGATTAAGACAGTATTTGTCTAGGGTTCTATCAAATAGAAAATCAAAAATACTAACCCAATTCAAAATAAATGCCAATTAAATTTTTCACACAAAACTGTAAATATTGTCTTTATTAACTATAAAATTTGTGTTTTTTTCTCACACACAGAGAACCTCATAAGCTCTATTAGATTTTAAATATTTATCGGTTGCTGGATATTACATCAAAATATGACCATAGCCATCAACTATCAACATTATTCAAGTTTATTTATTTTGTTTTCTTAGCTAAAAATAAATACTTTGAAAGTGACTCCTTTTTTGTTAGCGAAAATTGACCACTTTATCCGTTGTAACATAGCTGAAACTTATTTTTGTTTTGATTAAGTTATGTTGTTAGCTAAATGTTCAAACATTTGAACATATTTGAACATAAAGTTTTATTACATAGCGTTTACGGTTGTTAAATAAATTAAGAAAATGGTAATATTGGAAAATGCAAATTGTTAAAAATTCTCCATACAAAACGTCAATAATTAGTGCTAACCCACGAGTCACTGGTGGTATTGTCAAAACCTTTATAGTATTTCTATTAAGCCAGCGTTATTTCATCAATGTGAGGAATAATTAACTTTTCTTTTTTAATTAAACAAAGTAAAACCTAGTGACTAAAACCCGATTAGGTTTGTCCAGTCACTACGTATTCGTCAAAATAGATAGTCGGTAGGTATACAAATAAGCAGTATTGAAAAAAAATACAATATTTGCTTCATTCTTATGAACCCCATTCTTAGAGCATTAAGACGACATTCAATTGAAATATCTTTCCAAATATTTTGACAATCGATTAAGATAAAATAATGATTATTTTTTTAATAAGAGATTTTAGCATTCACAATACTATATTCGATGACCTCCTTGGTCGAGTGGCTTTGTACACCGGTTTTCAAGGTGTCGCCATCTCTGAGGTCCCTGGTTCGATCCCCGCTTGGGTCAATTTAGAAAACAAACTTTTCTATATTGGCTCAGGTCTGGGTGTTTGGGATACCACCGTTGTCTCCGATTTCCATAACACAAGTGCTTTAGCTACTTACTTTGGAATTGGAGCAATGTATGTGATGTTGTCAAATATTTTGTTTTTTACATTTTTTTATAGGTGTCAAACTGGTGATCAGTCGAATTTTTCCTAGTAAGTAGGTAGGTATATGATTTAGTAAGGTATAAAGTTCTCAAAAACCTTCCCCGAACACTTTCTCACGTTTCGCACGCGCGTAATGACACTTTATCCTGTCAAACAATACAACTTCGCATAATCTTAGATTGTCTTCTCATAAAGTACTTTACAAAGCACTTCCCAATGTCATAATCCCATTTTATTATAATGGTTGACAATAACTTACGATCAGGTAGTTAAGGACTCATAATCTTAACGTGAATGAGCGTTTTGTTAGTAATAAGCACTTGTCTAGACAAAGTTTAAAGTTGTTGTAAGTAGGTATACACGACGGCACCTCAGACTTTACATGTTGACCTTGAGACCGTCTTTATGCCCTACGTAATAAAGGCTGTTTTCGTAGTTTAACTGTATAACCTGACGTGCTGTCGTGTGTACCTATTGTTAATCCAGAGGGTTAAAATTGCTAAGCTAAGATTTTTGAAGAAATCTGCTTAATTAAGAAACATTAAGGCTCGGTTGCATCATCTTAATTTAACTATAACAGTACATGTCACAAACTTATCTGAGCCGGTGGCCAAAACTTGAACTAAGCGTTATTACATATTGTTACCTAAGTTACGCCATAGACGACAGCGACGCTGTCTCCGAGTCAGATAATTTGTGTCTGTTAAAGTTAAGGCTAAATAAAGATGATGCAACTCAGCCTTAGACATAGGTGTTTAATGATATGGAAATTAATTGGGTGCTTAATTTTTTTTTTTAATTTCATAATTTAAATTAATGCGTCGTAAAAGAATTATCAGTGATTTTTTTTATGCGATCAATATTTTATTGAGATATAATGCTTTGAATGTTGACATCATGGCGGTCGGGTTAAAATGCCTAATACAAAAAAGTATCAGAATAGTGACGTCACAGTTCACACGGCGCGGCCCATATGTATGGCACGCAAAAGAGTGATTATCTAAGCAAATAATGTTTCCATAACAACATATTTTATAATTACGTATGAATTATTGTATAGTCAACACTATTTTGTCGCTGAAGCATTTTGATTTTTACCATTTTTTACCAACTTTGGAGTCTCAGAAACCATAGTAAAAGTCGTCAAATCGAACTCTTCTGTTTTTATTTGCTTAGAACAGGTGGTCGGCAAAGTTATTATGACTATGATTTCTTAAGAGAGCCAAACTTTATATTAACTCTTTCCCGGTTTAGAAAATTCTCCACAAGTGGCTGGATTCTTGTAAGATGCCTATATTATTATCTTTGTACCCATATGTATAGCTCTATACATGTGGGTATAAAGATATCTTTCTCTTCTGCGCCGCGCGCTCCGGGCCTTTCGGCGATGATGGTTTGGACAAAATCATTACAATATAATGGTGTAATGATTTCATCTAAGCGCGATGAAAAATCAGGTCTCGAATCAAATCCCGCTGTCATAATAGCGGTATTAGGCAAGCTTGCATTACAGATTCGCACGGGATTAAACAAGTACTTATTACATGGAATTAATTTAAAAAAATAAATGATTAAGTACATGGTCACTTTTGGCAGAGCCGTACAGGGGAGCAAAAGAGCCCGCCGACCACTTGCTTAGCATACTTCTAAAATGTTCTCATTAATAGCACTGCTTAAAAAGCCTGTTAAAAATGTCATAGCAAATTCGCACCGACGCAATTGCCCAACAACAAAGCGTAGGCGCTCACTGTATACTATCATTATCTAAAAGTATTCGCCGTCCCGTCTCTTTGTAGCGAATTAAGGCAATTTTGCGAACGCCGGAAAATAAAATAATAGCCGTCCCATTAGCGAGATTCCCCCCGCGTCTCAAAGACACCACTCGCTAATCGTCGGAAATAAATTTGACGTTTCTCTCTCTCCGCGCCCGCTTTGACTCGGGCCCGTTCCGGATCATTTAACGTCGCCGCCGACGCTGTACTGAGCTTAGGGGTGTGGCAAACTAACGAATAAACTTGTACGTAAGTACCTAATAAAACAATGATGATCACTATTTAAATAGGTACCCCAATGGGTAACACCACTTAATTTTTTGGTGCTTACTTGATAACAGCTGTCCTACTATTTACCCTTTTAGCTAAATATTTGATGAGAGGTGAGAGGCTTACGGCATATAATGAGTTACCTTCTGGTCATACTAGTTAAAAACGTAGGTACATACCTATGCGTAACCCCAGCAAAATGTTGCGCCTTAGAGAAATGAGAGTAGGTGCCTATTCAGATAATTAGTTCGTAGTTAATTGCAATTTGTTCAAGTAAGTACCTATGGCAGAATTTGTGCATGTTGTAGTTTCGAAGTTTTCGAGAAAAACTGATTTTGCTGGTGTAACGTTACTCCAGCAAAATGTTTTACAACTCATCAAAAGCTATCTTTTCATGTAGGTACACACGACAGCACGTCAGGTTATACAGTTAAAATGCGAAAACAGCTTTTATTACGTACGGCATAAAGGCGGTCTCAAGGTCAATATGTAGGTATAGTCTGAGGTGCCGTCGTGTGTACTTGGTTATTTTTTTTTTAATATTTGACAACATCACATACATTGCTCCGATTCCAAATTAAGTAGCTAAAGCACTTGTGTTATGGAAATCAGAGACAACGGTGGTATCACAAACACTCAGACCTGAGCCAATATGGAAAAGTTCATTTTCTAAATTGACCCAACCGGGGATCGAACCCGGGAGAGAGAGAGAGAGAGATTGCGACACTTTGAAACCGCCTCAGAGATGGCGACACTTTGAAACAGCCTCAGAGATGGCGACACTTTGAAACCGGTGTACAAAGCCACTCGACCACGGAGGTCGACAGGCAAAACTCCTTTTTTAAAAAACATTTTAAAATAATTAAATTATACGATATACGAATAGGATGCGTAGGTAACTGTGAAAAGAGTTGGTATGTAAGTAGAATTGTTTCCTATTAACCTTCTTTATTTTCTAGTGTAGCTTGAGTGGCATTAAAACAAAACTTTTTCCGTCTTCGCCCGCCCTAACCGTCGCAAGTGGAGGGAGCGATAGGAAACGATTACAGCATTACCCGCCACTTAATTACAAACAAAATGGACATGCGTATTGCCCCTTAAGCTTTAGACACACCGGCTCAAGACATTCGAACTAGACAGAGTGGGTTTACAAAGCAAAATTAAAACTACATTGTAACAGATATAATATAGGTACCTACCTACCAGCTTTTCGCATAGATAAATAGATAGGTACGAGTAGGTACTTTAGTGAGGGTCAGTCTTGCAGACAAAATCCGTATCGAGTCGAATGTTTTTGTGTGTAATGTGTAGTCAAGTATATTTAGCATTAAAACTCACTACCTAAACTATATGATTACCTTCGTAACAAATTAATGCCTTAGGTACACACGACAGCACGTCATGTTATACAGTTAAACTGCGAAAACAACTTTTATTACGTAGGGCAAATGTTAAAGAGGGGGAAAAGGAGAAAGGCTCAAAGTAAGGAAGTAAAGAAATTATATTAGTAAATTAGTAAAAATGTACAAACCAAAACAGCAAAACCAAAATGAAGCGAAGACAGATAGATGACTGATAAAAGCAGAGATAAAAACACAAACCATAAACAATAATATATTTACAAAGCCAGCCTGGGGCTCTATCGGCTAAAAACATTGAAGTTCATGTTAACTGTGTTTTGACAGATGTATGTGATACATTGCTACTTCGTCTTGGCACAAATAACAACTTAACAAAGAAAAATAGCAATGTATCACATACATCTGTCAAAACACAGTTAACATGAACTTCAATGTTTTTAGCTGATACCGCCGCTGGGGCTCTATCGGCTAAAAACATTGAAGTTCATGTTAACTGTGTTTTGACAGATGTATGTGATACATTGCTACTTCGTCTTGGCACAAATAACAACTTAACAAATGTATCACATACATCTGTCAAAACACAGTTAACATGAACTTCAATGTTTTTAGCTGATACCGCCGCTGGGGCTCTATCGGCTAAAAACATTGAAGTTCATGTTAACTGTGTTTTGACAGATGTATGTGATACATTGCTACTTCGTTTTGGCGCAAATAAAACTTACCAAAGAAAAAGAGCAATGTATCACTTATATCTGTCAAAACACAGTTAACATGAACTTCAATGTTTTTAGCTGATACCGCCGCTGGGGCTCTATCGGCTAAAAACATTAAAGTTCATGTTAACTGTGTTTTGACAGATGTATGTGATACATTGCTACTTCGTTTTGGCGCAAATAAAGACTTACCAAAGAAAAAGAGCAATGTATCACTTATATCTGTCAAAACACAGTTAACATGAACTTTAATGTTTTTAGCCGATACCGCCGCTGATGGCCAGTTCATAGACGGTCTCAAGGTCAACATGTATAGTCTGAGGTGCCGTCGTGTGTACTTACTTTAACCCTTTCTTGCCCGTTGTAACAGGCAATATGGCCGAACCATTATCCTCTTACTAATGTATTGTGCATACGCCATCCACTCGAAAGTCTATAGGTTTACAGCAACCATTTCTAACTTCACTTCGATAGCGTAATGGATCTTGTGCCACTCCACCTATGGTGACTTAAGTTGTCTAGACTTCTAGACTGCCTATAATGAATGAAGAATAATTTTGAACCTAGAATAACCAAAAAGTTTGTTTATGAATATGTGACACCCGCAGGGCCGTAAACGTAGACGAAGCTAGTATTAGATATTGTTAAACCAAAAATATTTTGACATCACCCATTTCTAATGTCTCCACTGCTAGGGCACAGGTCTTCCTTCATTAAGGGTGGATAAGGAACGTGGGCCCATAACCCACCACGCAGGCCCAATGCGGATTGATGGGTGTTAACGACTGCAAATGTAGCCGGGACCAACGGTTTAACGTTCCTTCCGAGGCACGGAGGAACTAGAGATAATAAATTTTTGGTCACCCATCTCATGACCGACCCTCGCGAAAGTGCTTTACCACTGCGCTACCGAGCTCTTTAAATATTTATTTGTAATTATTAATATACATAGTGCTTTTAATTATATCTATTGGACTTGTTATGTGCAACAAAAGAAAAAAAACATTATTTAAGTGTGCGTCTGCTCTGCACGCTCTCGTATCACTCACACTAAAACAATATGCATGTACACGCTTAAGGCTCCTATATACCTCAAGTGGCGCCCTCATTTTAATTAAATTTATTGCTCGCTATAAGTACATAATGTATCGAAAAAGTGGCCACTTTTAGCACTTTTGCGAACTGCTTCTACAACGAACGAAATTTTACTGAGGTTATTGTTTGTAAATAAACTATAGAACCTTAGCTTCAATCTGTACATGTGAATTTTGGATACATTATGTACTTAGCGAGCAATAAATTTAATTAAAATGAGGGCGCCACTTGAGGTATATAGGGGCCTTAACAAACAACATTCATAGCCAAACGGACTTTGTGAGATAGAACAACTCTATTAGGATTTCAATAAAACAAACAACTTTTTAAATATAAAACACCTGCATATATTTTGACAGTAAAATTAACAAACTTCTATGTTAGAATGGCTACATTTTGGTTACAATTTATGTAAGTAAGTAACAGTTTGCTATTTTAAATACAATGCGCTACATATTATTATGCATTTGGTTTATCTAAAGTGATAGAATTTAAGGTTCACAAAATGTAGATGTCGACTTTAGCTGGATTCATACTAGACCGAGCCGTGTCGTGTCCGGGGCTCAAGCTACGTTGGTCGTACTAATATACTTTATTAGACCAATTGAGCCCCGTGGCTTCAGAAGCCGAGCGACAACCGAAGCTCAACGCCCACTGGAGTATCATACAGAATGTTGACGCGACTAACGCAGCTTGGGCCCCAGCCCCCCGCATGACCACCGAAACGCGATATGATATAGCGATTTATCAGGTATAACTGTCAAAAGACAATGGATTTTGACAGTTGAGTGTAGATAAAATGCTTTATCACGCGATTATACCGTATTTCAGTGGTCATGCCAGACACGGCCCGGCCAGGTCTAGCATGAATCTTTATGATATAATCCGCGCGCGATGAGAATGGGATGGAACCTAGTCCTAGTAAAAAAATAATAAAATTAACTAATTAGATTTTAATTTAATTAATCAACTAATTGTTTACTTATCTTACTTGAAGTTGCTGCAACAAGTTCCCTCACCTTGGATGCGTGACACCGTGTTTTTGGATACCCTGTGGCTGGCCGGCGGACAAACGCGTCTCAGTTTGACAAGGTTCCATCCCATTCTCATCGCGCGCGGATTATAACTATTAGGTAGGGTAGTATTAACAACCTAAAAATTCTAAAAATACCGGCGCTGTTCCAGACTTGTGTAAATTGTAATGTAAATGTGGGTACACACAACGGCCCCTCAGACTATACATGTTGACCTTGAGACCGCCTTTATGCCCTACGTAATAAAAGCTGTTTTCGCAGTTTAACTGTATAACGACGTGCTGTCGTGCGTACCTACTGACCGGTGTTAAGGGGCGTAATGTAACATGTAACAAAGCTAGCATTCGTACAGTCAGTAGTCAGTACGTAGACACGAGCACGAACACGACAGATTTTAGCACACGGCGCGGCATAACGTTGTATATTCGTTGCGAACCTACATTAAGAGTCCGGCGAACAGTGAGCTTCTCATACAAACGTAATACCAAAATGATTTGCAATTTGAGCATAATTAACTCTTCTTGTGATGTTATTCGGACTAAGACAGTATTTTTGTCTAGGTTTCTATTAAATAAAAATTCCAAAATACTAACCCCATTCAAAATAAATGCATTTTTTTTTCATACAAAACTGAAAATCTCATTACGTTTTATTTGATTCAGTATTTTGGATTTTTTATTTAATAGAAACCTAGACAAATACTGTCTTAATCCGAATAACATCACAAGAATATTTAATTATGCTCAAATTGCAAATCATTTTGGTATTACGTTTGTATGGGAAGCTCACTGTTCGCCGGACTCTTAAGCCCCGTAACGTCGGTCAGTACCTTAACACAAATTCTGTATACCGGCACGAGCGTTACATGAAATGTTCGTAGTGCCGTCCACATACGAATCCACGTTACATTACACAAGTCTGGACACGCCCCCTGATAACGTAACTCTGTTGCTAACAATTCTCGATTGAAATCGATTGAAACCGCAGTTACATTGCTGCTTTAAGTAAGATAGTTGTCACATTGGTTCTTACTAAAGCAGCAATGTAACTGCGATTTCTGTCAAAGTTGATTGCAACAAAGTTACATAATCAGGGGGCCGGCCTAACTAAGCTTATTTGGTAAATACACTTACGCACACACCAACATGAATGTCAATTTTTTTGGACGCCAAAATTTTTGAAACAATTCAATCCTTAATTGCAACAATAGTGTACAGTCGGCCTATAAAAATGTTGAGCATATATTGACAAGCGACATTATTTTTACATGTTACTGTCACTTTTTGCCTTATTTATTTAATTTGACACAGTACTATAGTCCGGCAATCTCGTGCGCGACCGTCCCGCGGGGTGACAGACGGTGGCGGGGACGAGGTAGCAATAGTATTTGACGCGCAGATGCACGAGTTTCTTTCCCCCCTCTTCCCCGCTACACCACCCACTACCCGCTGACATCATGGATACCTCGTCCCCGTCACCGTCTGTCACCCCGCGGGACGGTCGCGCACGAGATTGCCGGACTATAAAGTGCTCAACAATTTCGTCGGCCGAGTATAAAATGTCAAATTCTATGGTAGTTGATGGGTAGTTCTAATTGTCCTAGTTGTAATGCCGAAAGTACAATGGTTTAACTTTTAAATGGGGATGAAGCAACAAAATTGAATCAAATTGTAGACCAATGAAAACACGTCAAATTCTATATTCAATTTAATGCATTGCTCAACATACATTTCTGCACCTTTCAACCACGTCTTTTTACACGACTGCCCAAAAAAGGTAGTGTATTATGTTCAGGGTTCCAATATTATTATGTATTTATGTGAGTTGTGTTTATTCCATTGTTATTTCGGAAGTACTCAATAGCCGCGTCAGTAAGCGTAAAAAAAAGGGAGTTTACAGAGAAAAGACAGTTTCTCGCCGACAACTAGGCGACTGACTCTGGTCTGTAAGCTCCCTTAGTGTTGAGATATTTGTTCATGAATAGCAAAATAACTAAATAGTTAGGTAATTAAAAATGCTTGCTAAAATAAAATGCTCGTATCTTATCCACATAAAAATTACAAGTATACAATCTACATTACATAATAAATTATGTAATAAGTACAATATTACATGTCAAAGAATTAATGGGAAATTGTTTCTTTGGAACATCAAACTGAACAACTTTTGCTATGGGACCAACCCTGAAATCGCGACAAAAAGCTGTTTCATAAAAAAAACTAATTATATCAAAATGTATAATAATATCTCATTTTTCTAACGCTTGTGCCTTATAAAATGTCATCTACAAGATTAATTCTATAATTGGTCTAACATTGGACAAAATTCAAAATCATTGAGGATCTAACAAGTGCAATTAAACATCTGAATATTAGTAAATACTTATCATTATAAGACCAAACCGAAATCAACTCTAAGAGAGACATTTGCTCAAACGTTCTGTTGAAAACAGCCTTAACCCTTCAACGCCCGGAAAATGAGACACAATAGATATTCCATTGTTATCCGGCCGCATGCGTCCGCTCGGGCGTTGATGAATAAAAAGATGCTAATGATCTTGGAATAATAACATCGCTTTTTGTAAGTCCAGTCCGCAAAGAAAGTCGCTTAACAATTTAGTACTTTATCATAGCAACTTTTCTGATTAAAATATTCCAAACAGTGAGACAACTGTCGAAAAAGTTGCTATGACGAAGTACTGTGTTAAGCTACTTTCGTTGCTGACTGTACCTACCAAAGAAACCTAATACGCGCATACAAACTGAAGCAACTAAATTGGTGCAAATTTGGTACCGGCGTAGCAAAAATGACAAATGTCCCGTTTTTTTTAAAAACTCAAATAAAATTGCTTCACTTTCGACATTGCATTTTGTTGACAACATAACTTCCAGATTATTCTAGGCTAATGATTTTAATTTCTTAACTAAAGGCAAGGTACTTTATATAACAGCCAACAATAGCCTTCGCGTTGCATAAATAAATGACAACGACAGTTTAACTTGTGAGTAGCTAAAATAAACTCTACTACATTTACCTTAAGAGTATTTTTCGATTAACAACTTATAGATATATCAAACAATCATTTACACTAATGATGACATTTTCTAGCAGCTACTGAAAAAGCAATATTCATCATTTCGGAAATATAAGATTTTGTGTGGTTCTTATACTACAATCGATGGAAGACGCAAAATCACGCAAAAATACTAGAAACCAAATATTGTTTATCAAATTCATACAAACAAAATCTAAACTTAATCAACTGTCATCAAAATTACGATTTTTACATTATAATGAAATAAGTAGTTATTATTTTATATTGTCTAAAAAGTAACGTAGAAATAGCTACCGCATGATCCAAGAAGACAAGGTTTGGGCCCTATTTAATAACGTGACAATTTGTCAATGTAAGCCAAGTTGTCATGACAATTTGACTTTCATTTCGGTGTAGCTATGAGTAGTTTGTTCTGTTTCAAACTGGTTGACGCAATGGATATAAAATTGTCATGACAGGTGACAAATTGTCACGTTTATTAAATAGGGCTCTGGCATTCCGGAAGTGACACTTTCTTACGTCACTATCCAGTTGCGCGACTTATAGTAACAAGCAAAGACTGAAGGATTTTTTCTGTCAAACTCATTACAAAATTATTATAGTGCATTTAATACAAATAAGTTATTGACAGCTGTCAAAATTTTATTGAAAAACATATATTCACTACAAAAATTTGGCGATAATATCATTCTACAAATATATATTATAACACTTAATTTTTTTTATATCTACATTGTTCCATTAATACGTATAGTAACATCAGTCATTCGTTTAACTAAAGAGATTATCATTCATTACGTCGTAAATAAATAAGTCATGAATTTGACAAACACCCTTTTAAATTTATGAAAAACAATGGTGTCGATTTGGTTGGTACGACTTAACTAAATTGGCAGGACTAAACCAGTCTCACTCCGCGGGTAAACTTTTTTATCAGCCTACTGCTCGCGGCTGACTCAGTCGAGCCAGCGCACGAGGGATGTCATGACGTGTCGGTTAAGGCTCCTATATACCTCAAGTGGCGCCCTCGTTTTAATTAAATTTATTGCTCGCTAAGTACATAATGTATCGAAAATTCACATGTACAGATTAAAGTTAAGGTTCTATATAATATTAAATAATATACTAGAAAAAATAGGACTCGCACCAGATCATGTTCTCGGACGGGAATCGAACCCGCGACCTTTGGATATCCGGTCCAATGCTCTGACCGCTGAGCTACCGAGTCACTGGTGAGAACGTCGAATTTCTTCTAGTATATCAACTCTTACGCTGCAAGCCAGCGCCATCTCACCAATGTAGAAGGAATTAACTTCGACATTCAACTGAACATCTTTCCAGATATTTTTAAACAGTTGATTAAGATGAGAAAGCTATATAACTATTTGAAATTTTGAGATTTAAGCATTCACAATGCTATTTTTATATAATATTAAATAATATACTAGAAAAAATAGGACTCGCACCTATTTTTTCTAGTATATTATTTAATATTATATAAAAATAGCATTGTGAATGCTTAAATCTCAAAATTTCAAATAGTTAAGGTTCTATAGTTTATTTACAAACAATAACTTCATTAAAATACAGTTCGTTGTAGTAGTAGTTCGCAAAAGTGCTAAAAGTGACCACTTTTAACGCTTTTGCGAACTACTACTACAACGAATAAAATTTTACGGAGGTTATTATTTGTAAATAAACTATAGAACCTTAGCTTCAATCTGTACATGTGAATTTTCGATACATTATGTACTTAGCGAGCAATAAATTTAATTAAAACGAGGGCGCCACTTGAGGTATATAGGGGCCTTAAGACAGAGCTACGCGACAGAAAGATAAGCCCTTCGAAGGTGCTTATAATAATAGGCACGCAGCGCTGTGCAATTTGAAATTGTACTTTATTGCCGTGCAGCGAAAGTAGTTTGTTATTTGATTGTCCTCGCGCAGATGGGCTTCTGTACGTTTAGTACTATTATACAATGTGTTACAAAAGTACCCCTAATGCCGAATATGTTAGATAGGGACCATCAAACTGAACAACTTTTACTATGGGAGCAACTTTAAAATCGCGAAAAAAATCAGCTGTTTCATACAAAAATTAATTACAAAATGTATGAAACAGCTGATTTTTTCTCGCGATTTCAGAGTGGGTCCCATCGTAAAAGTTGTTCAATTTGATGGTCCCTATCTACCATATTCGGCATTAGGGGTACTTTTGTAACACGTTGTATATTCTGTGACTAAACTTAATTTTATTTAGCATTCTGTTCCTGTCTTTTCGATACAAAAAGGAAAGGATGGAAAATGACATTTAGTTTAGTCCTGGTAATATAGTTAAGTCGTGCCAATCGAATCGAACCAATGTCTGTTTATCCTTCAGTAAAAGAGAAAAGGACATAAATTTAGTGTAAGTAATTGCAATACATTATTAATATTGCCACTAAAGATTATATTTCATACATACAAGGTACTACATTATTTTCTTAACGATAAAGTAACATAGAAGAGCTAGTTTTTATACACATTAGCGTTCCAAAGTAATCATAATTTATTTGACATGATTTTATTATGATCTTAGTCTTACACAAAAAATTAGCTGCCTTATTTTTTATAGGCACCATTCAAGCTTGCGCAATTTTATAGTTATACACAATGCTTAGAAAAAAAGGTATGTTTTAGAATTATTTCGTTTGATTTTATTGGTTCACTTAAATCAATAATATACGCGCTGTAATCCGTAAAAAGTGTTTTATTTCCAATGAACTGTACGCGCTGAAGTCTTAGAAGTGTACAAGCATGATTTTGTTGACTCAATTTATTATTTAGTGTCAAAATCTCCAAGAAGTATTGGAATGTTGCATCCAGATGAAAGTCATAATTTTATCGAAGGAACTTTTCACTGGCAAATAAACTCCCGCGTAGTGAATTGCCATTGAAATATATAAAGAACATATATTTCATAAACAATCGACATGAATTATGTGTGAACATCCGCGCAATACGCTTGTAAGGTGGTCAGTCCACTGGCGGCGATTCGCGCGTTGTTGCTACAAACCGCGGGGTTTATATGAGCGTTGTGGAGCTCGGACACTTGCGTGGAACAAGCGGCTGCCGGGTCGCCTGAAGAGGTTAAACTGCCAAGCCTAGGAAAAATGCCTTATACATTAAACTACTAATAACCTCGTAGAACTAGATCACCATCACCTTAGAATAATAACACCTAGAAGCTGAGTCATTGTCTGTGAAGTGAGGCAAAAAAAACTGAGCCATTCAGTTTTCAGATTTATATTCTTCATAAATTACCAAATCAAAATGGCTCAGTTTTCAGATTTATATTCTACTTACATTATCTAATCAAAATGGCTCAGTTTTCAGATTTATATTCTTCATAAATTACCAAATCAAAATGGCTCAGTTTTCAGATTTATATTCTTCTTTCATTACCTAATCAAAATGGCTCAGTTTTCAGATTTATATTCTTCATAAATTACCTAATCAAAATGGCTCAGTTTTCAGATTTATATTCTACTTACATTATCTAATCAAAATGGCTCAGTTTTCAGATTTATATTCTTCATAAATTACCTAATCAAAATGGCTCAGTTTTCAGATTTATATTCTACTTACATTATCTAATCAAAATGGCTCAGTTTTCAGATTTATATTCTTCATAAATTACCTAATCAAAATAGCTCAGTTTTCAGATTTATATTCTTCTTACATTACCTAACCAAAATGGCTTAGTTTTCAGATTTATATTCTTCATAAATTACCTAATCAAAATAGCTCAGTTTTCAGATTTATATTCTTCTTACATTACCTAATCAAAATGGCTTAGTTTTCAGATTTATATTCTTCATAAATTACCTAGGTAATCATAACTAAAATCCAATAAAATAGCAAATAATTCCCTAAAGGTAGACATTGAAACTTTTTCGTTCTTATAGGTACTATTAGGTACGTATTATCATCCCCCTACCCTTATCCCAATTTATTTGGGGGGATAAAAATCTAAAATCTGGGCCATGTTGGATCAGTTTTATTTTTGCCTCACTTTTAATAGTGCGCAGTTTTGTAGGGAACTATATTTCTAGGTTGTCATTATTCTAAGAACACCATAAACAACGTTTGTATAAAAAAAAAGATATTTCATGCAGAACTCGATCAGGTGTTTGGACATTTGTATGGTCCGATGTGTGGATGGAAAGCCGTTTTTTTTCGGAAATTCGTAGAAAAAACGTTGTTGTTTGTGATGTTTGTACCTAACCTACTGTTAAGTTATTAACATACATTAGGAGGAATAATTTAAAAGACAAAATAAAATCTTTAAGTTAAGAGTTATATACTTACATGAATTAAAAAATTGTCTCACAGAAAGAAACGTTAACTGTCCTTGACAACCGTAATACACACAGGAAATTGATTTCCACTCGGACCAAAAACATAAAATAAAAAAAAAAAAAAACTTACCAAAATTCATTCCCAGGATGCGCGTTCCCGTCCCAGGCATACGTCATCACTAACAACTTCCCCTCATGTTCCCCCACCAACTTAGCTGCCGGCTCTCTGTTCTCCATCAAAACATTAATTCCTCCTTTAGGATGCCTTTTACTCTCAAAGAATATCCTTTTTTCACTCTCATTATCAGAGAAAAGTCTTAAAATCCCCTCGCTGGGTTGTATGTACGCGAAGTTGATGTCAGAAACGTGATTTAATAGTTCTTTCTTTAAATATGAGCGTATTCTTTCGAGAAATGTTAATACGTATACGTCAGTTTGGTGGTCTGAGATCTTCCAGACACCGAGACCTAAAATAAAAGGTTTGCTAAAGTATCCCACACACGATCATGCCGCATAAGTATTTGTTTTTTTTTTCTTTTGTTTTTGTTTGATTTTCCTTTGTGTACGACATGATAAATGCATGCTGCTGTTGTTGGCTGAATGGGAGGTGATAATTATTAAGAGACCTATAAATGTACCTACCCCAGTCATCATTTCTATTCTATTTTTATTTCTAAGCCAGTGGCATGATGATGACAATTACAAATAAATATGCTTAAATCAAGTCATTTTGACGGTGTGTAGGTAGAAATTTTGGAAGGACATGCCACTTGACGCATCCACACATGGTCAAAATGGCTTGAACAAGTATATTTGACCATGCTACTGGATCAAGCGGCATGATCGTGTGTGGCCTACATAATTTCAACCATATGGCTTCAAAAATCTATAACCAGTATCATGTAAAGATATAGGATGATGTAAAGATTCTAACGATACCCCACACATCCAAATCTGTTCAGGCATTTAGAAGTTATGATGGAATAAAGAAACTCACATACAAACATACATACATGAACCCTGAACACATTACCCTCCTTTTTTGAGTAGTCGTGTAAAAAATAGTCCCAGCTAAGCTACAACGAATAAAGTTGTTTTTATTCCTGATAGCTGACCGACATGATCATAATTAGATATCTGACTGATATTATAAATGTGAAATTTTGTGAGTTAGGATGTTTATAAGTAACTCAATCACGCAAAAACTGCTGAACGGATTTGGATGAAAATTGGCATACAGATAGTTTATAGGATCAAAGGTTCCCTAGGGATGAGCTAGTTATAAATAATAAACACATACCACATCCAATAATATTGAGGAACGCATCTTTTTCCGCTTCTTTCGCTCTATGGTCCGCTTCCAATAGCGCCGTTTCAGCTATAATAGTGATCCTTTTGTAGTACACTTCGTTGTCAAATATGAAGTCTGGCGAGGATCGCAATGTGACATATCTGTCTAAGTACTTCTTGTCGTCCGGTTTGTTCTGTAAGCCTACATAGGATATAAGCTCTTCGTATGTGTAGCTGTGTACCTGTAATAATTAATAAATATAACCTTACTTCATATTATAAACGCGAAAGTATGTTTATTTGTTTGTTACGCCTTCACATCTTAAGAGTACGGCGAACAGTCGGCTTTCCATACAAACGTCATACCAAAATTAATTGTAATTTCAGCATAAATAACTCTTTGTGATGTCATTCGGATTGAAACAGTATTTGTCTAGGGTTCTATTAAATAAAAAATCCAAGATACCAAACCAAATTAAAATTAATGCGATTTACATTTTTGTATGAAAAAATTTAATTGGCAATTATTAGGTTTGTTTGTGTCAATATGTATGAAAGGGTGGCGTTATTTCGAGGGTTGTATTTGAGACTCAGACCGGACATCTAGGGTATACTTGATCGAAGGGTGTCTCGGTTTTGCTCCGGTTGAACTTCGGACTAATTAATATACAAGGTGTTATAAAAATACCCCTAATGCCGAATATGGTATATAGGGACCATCAAACTGATCAACTTTTACTATGGGACCAACTCTGAAATCGCGAAAAAAAAAATCAGCTGTTTCATACAAAAATTAAAATCGAAAATATCAAAAATGTATGAAACAGCTGATTTTTTTTTCACGATTTTAGAGTTGGTCCCATAGTAAAAGTTGTTCAGTTTGACGGTCCCTATATACCATATTCGGCATTAGGGGTATTTTTGTAACATCTTGTATATTCTGTGACTGCGGTTTCGGTCCGGCTCCAGTAGAGTTTCGGTCGATCTCCGATCGAGTTTCGGTTAATCTCCGGTCGAGTTTCGGTTAATCTCCGGTCTAGTTTCGGTTGATCACTGGTCGAGTTTCGGTCGATTTCTGGTGCTACATAAGTCATACAATGTGAACATTCAAATAGAGCATAAAATTGATCTTACCTGATAGAATTCGGACCACATCTGCCGCCACATATGCTTGGCCGACTGGTTATTCCTAACATACGTAGTCTTCAACACGTTCAAACATGTTGTGGGCGTCACTTCTTCTCCGTAACCATTCTCTAAACAATTCTGTTGTTCAGTGATCAAGATGTCTTCGTGATCCATACGGAATTTGCGTTTGAAACGAGCTCCTATAAGACCTGAAATTAGTCACTTTTTTAATTAAACAACATAATTTTCAGTGATTTAACTCAGCCATCTTAATCTCGTCTGCATTTTTTTGTTGCTGGCCGCAACTCTAACCTAACCAATTCTGTTTATTTCTGAATCTAGTAACAATGATAGATAACAAATTGATGATTAGATTAATTGGGTCAGTTTAATTTGTAACCTAACTTTTAGAAGCGAAGTAAAAAGAACTGGGATATCAAACGTTTTCCAACGTTTTGGTAGCTCAGTGGTCCGGGCGAATGCTGTGATCTACTAGGTCGTTAGATGAACATGCCTTTATTAATAGCGTCATTTTCAACCCCATCTTCTTAGACGACCCCTGCATTGTTTCTAAACCCACCATTGATGCCCCCTGTAGGGTCACTAGCTGATAGTTTCACAGCATCTTCTATAATGAAATAAAATAAAACTAAAACCAACCTATAATAATAGCGTCACTCTCAACCCCATCTTCTTTGAAAACCCCTGCATTGTTTCTAGACCCACCATTTATGCACTCTGTAGGGCCGCAGATATATACAATAGGTGATAGTTTCACCTCATCATATAATTAAATATAATCAAACTAAAACTATCCTATATTAATAGCGTCACTCTCAACCCCATCTTCTTTGACTACCCCTGCATTGTTTCTAGATCCACCATTGATGCCCCTGTAGGATCACTAGCTGATAGTTTCACCTCATCCTTTATAATTAAATAAAATAAAACTAAAACCAACCTATAATAATAGCGTCACTCTCAACCCCATCTTCTTTGACGACCCCTGCATTGTTTCTAGGCCCACCATTGATGCCCCTGTAGGATCACTAGCTGATAGTTTCACCTCATCCTTTATAATTAAATAAAATAAAACTAAAACCAACCTATAATAATAGCGTCACTCTCAACCCCATCTTCTTTGACGACCCCTGAATTTTTTCTCGTTCCATCATTGATGCACTCTGTAGGGCCGCTGACATACACCATAGCTGATAGTTTCATTTCATCATAGCTTAAACAATTCTCTAGTAAAAGAGGGGGTTTTTGATGGAGAGTGCCTACTGATTCCCAGCCGTCTACACTGTAAGGTAGAAATAAAACATGTACATTATATAAATAATATATGGTTATTTAAGATAGGTTAGGTCAAGGTTTTGTGTAAATTGGTTGAAAAAGTGTCGGAAAAAAAGCCCTTTATGACGACCTGAGTGGTGCAGTGGTCAACATGCCGGTCTACCACGCAAGAGGTTCCGGGTTCTATTCCCGGCCGGGCAGAAATTTAAATGATGAATTTTAATTTCTGTAACGGGTCTGGGTGTTACTATGTATAATAAGTATATAATATTATTTTAAAAATATATAAGTAGTATATCAGTTGTCTAGCACCCATATTAAAAGCTTTGCTTAGCTTGGGGCTAGATGGGGCTGTATGAAATTGTCCAAGCATTTATCTATTTATTATTATGGCATGTACGAGTATCTATACAATGTACAATGCGGTAATTGGAAGCTATTTAGACATATACACCGAAGCGAAGCCAAGGCGGGTCGCTGGTATACATTTGTATAAAGAAAAATAATAGATTCAAATTTTAGTGTTATGGGTATAGAATGCATCTCAATCAAAACAATTCGGTGAGCCGCACAAATTCAAACTTTATCAAGAAGAGATAAGACTCACTCTTCCTCGCCAGAAAGCAGCTTGTATGTGTCTCCCGCGCCTACAAAAGACACAGCGCGTTTCTTCAGCAACCTGTCGATTAGCTCGGGCACTGTCATGTCTTTGTAGAAAGCCTTTTCGATACTTGTGCCGAATTCCCTAGAAAAAGATAAGAATTCAATGTGATGGGTACTCATTTCACACCGCGGTTTATTATTGCACGACAAAGAGCGTGCGTTAGGCTATTTATACTATTATTATTTGAGTGTTATGGGGATTTGCAGCTCTGACAGCTGTAGTCTTCTTCTTCTTCTTTTTTTTGTTATGGCAATCTACTTTCCTCTTGGAAGTAATTTTTGCCAGTGTCAAGTGTTAAATAGTTCAGTGGTAGATATTATTTAATTTTTCATTAGAATGCGGGTGCATCGCATTCCAATGCTGCTTGGAGCATTTGGCACCAAGTATATCAAGACAGTTTACTCGGTTAGTTCTGCCGAGGAAGCCACCACTTCAATAAAAGTCTCAGCTTCACACAACCAAGATCGCGCCTATTTCAATTATCCCACATATTGTTTAGTTGCGTAGACACTTGTACCATATAACTGCACCAATTTTAAGACACAATAGCCACTACGAATCAATTTGAAAATAATTAAAATAGACACCAAACCGAACTCGACAAAATGGCGCCAAAAACTCCACAGCTGTAGTCACTGCGACCTATAAGGTCTATTGTGATTCACTACCTAATTATATGAATTTAAGTTCTGTGGCGTCCAAAAAGTATAGTAAGATACCAGGAAGAACTGGCTCTGAGTTTTTATTTCCTCCGGGTCGGGTACTGTAGGCTTATTTTACACCGCGGTGTATTTCGTGGTGCACAATAGACACCATATGCCTTAGGCCCATTTTACACCGCGGTGCATTTCGTGGTGCACGATAGAGCGCACCTTAGGCTCATTTTACAGTGCGGTGTATTTTGTGGTGCACGATAGACAGCGTGCATTAGGCTCATTTACACCGCAGTGGAATGGAAGCGAATGAAATAAAAGCTAATTTACGTACATAGTATAATGAGTCTTATGTCCATTGCGTATAGTGCAAATTAGATACGAATCAAAACAGAGGTCGCGTGACTTCCGAGGAATTCGCGCGCATTCTCTACGTTGATACTAAATTGGTTGGCTGGCACTTTACGAGGAACCGTTCAACTTTAAAAACTGCAAAAAATGTGACATCAAGAAGTAAACTTTAAATTTTTCAGTAAAGCTTCATTCTGAGATCCGTATGTACAATCAAGATTGTCCTGCGAGCCTAGCATGCGCACCGCGACTATTTGTCGACATTATCTCGCGATATCTGTCCCACTCACATCAGTATGGTGTGAGTGGGACAGATATAATATATCGCTAAATAAAAACCAGTTTATCTTATAACAAAGTATCACCTAAAATCAGATTTGGCCGGTAGTAGGTACTTTACTTACTACCTTTTGTAAATTACTTACCTTTTGTAAATTAGAAAATGTGTCATGAGAAGTAGTACTCTCTCATGTATTAAGGGATACGTAGACACAATGTTTTTTCTTAGTTTCTCTATTGGTCGTCTCACTATGAGTTTTTCCAATCTGTAAAATATGAAAAAGGTCAGATCAGTAAAAGATTCTCACCCGTATTCACAAACATTACTATGAGGTCCCACAGTGCCCGCGGACGTACTCACGACAGCATGTCAGGTTATACAGTTAAACTGCGAAAACAGCTTTTATTACGTAGGGCATAAAGGCGGTTTCAAGATCAACATGTATAGTCTGAGTTGCCGTTGTGTGTACAGCGTCCCTCGAACCAATCACACGTGAAACGTAAAACAAACATTTCTAAAAGCGATAATGAACATCGCTAGCGAATGATGTTTATGTAGAATACTATTAAAAAATATATTTCCAAAACGATGTTTGCGTTTGCTATAGATACACAGCAGCATTCATCATATCATTTAAAATACTTCTTAAGGCTCCTATATACCTTAAAGTGGCCACTTTTAGCACTTTTGCGAACTACTACTACAACAAACAAAATTTTACTGAGGTTATTGTTTGTAAGTAAACTATAGAACCTTAGCTTCAATCTGTACATGTGAATTTTCGATACATTATGTACTGAGCGAGCAATAAATTTAATTAAAATGAGGGAACCATTTGATGTATAAGGGGCCTTAAAATATAATGTAGGGTACATTATTGAGATTCGCTGTAACAAACAACGGTATTTCGCGCTTATTATCATCCCATTCTCATCGCGCGCGGATTATACTAAGTTAACTCTACAGACCTCAACAATGGTATAATAAATAGATAATTAAAACTGTTATGCTCATAAAATTGGGTAAAATCTGGTGAAGATCACGTTCTAAATATCGGTACAGACCAAATTAAATTGCTATTTGCTTGTATACTTACGAAAACTCTTAGTGCATTAATGGTGAAAAATATGCAGTTTTTTATTTCTATTTATTTAGCAATGTTTTACGTTAAATAAATCTAGTAAAATCCTACTTACTATAAATGTCTTATCCATACTATGCTGTCCTACTGTACTAGACCTAAATGTGAAAGTTAGTAACTTTGGTTGTTTCATAGGACATAGGATACTTTTTAGCCTGGTCAAAGGTTCCCTAGGGATATTTCGAATGTCCACGCGGACGAAGTGGCGGGCGGAAGCTAGTAATACAAAGTTTGTTATAACTCGTGACCAACTTCTAGCTCGCTGTGAAGACACACAATCACGCGTAGTGAACGAAAAATTATGTATCGCCTCGTGTTTACAGTTTCAGATGGAGCCAGAAGTTTGGCGTGATTATTACCTGACTGTCTCGATCGGGAAAGGTATGGGGAAAGCTTTGCTTCTCCTTATGATCTCCTCTACGTCGTCCGACAATTCAATGTGTGGTAGATTTGCGCATTGACGAAGGAGTTCGTTGGTCTCCTTACTCATGCTCGGAAAGCACCAATCTGGCTTACACCTAGAACAAATTAAATAATATAGATTTCTTTTTTTATTCAAAAATACAATGTGCCTTTTCAGATGAGAATCGAATCCTTACTAAATAAAAAATCCGAATTAGAGATCGAGAATTTTTGGCGACGGTTGGGCCAAAGAGGCAATACATACTGGCAATCTATCTACGCTTCAAAATTATTCGTCAGATGTACTCTGTTCTGGACTCTGAATGGGAAGAGAGATGGCTGCGCAATTCTAGGGTTATAGGTCGCCACTATCGTAGTCTAGTCTGTTATTCCGCGTAAGCCCTGGTTTTGGAAATTCCGTGCCTTACCCAGATATGTTGTGTCAACTATAAGCCGCCTTCGCCTTGGACATGTTACTACCCCAGTATTTAACGTTTTTATGTAAATCGAGCTCCTCCGTGCTTCGGAAGGCACGTTAACCCCGCTGCATTTGCAGTCGTTAGCACCCACCCATCCGTATTGGGCCCATACTTCTTATCCACCAATAAGGAAGGCCTGTGCCTCAGCAGAGGGGACATTAATGGCTGATGGTCAATGTTACTTCAAAATTTTAAGTTTTACCTAAATATATTTGACATTAGCTTAAATAGACTTAAATAGACTTAGACTATGTGTATCGTAATCATACAATACACATAGTCTGTTTATCCTTACTTGTCTTATTTGGTAAACAATCTTCACCCAACTCTTTATTGAAATATACATTTTTTAAAATACAACAAATGGTTTTACACACTTAGTTTACGAATAAAGTATACATAGTTGATAATTAATAATGACAATTTAATATGATAAGACAATTTTTTTAAACAATGATTAAAGTTTAATAGACATATGACATGGCAACTGTCAAAAACTGTTTACTAAATGAGACAAGTAAGGATAAACAGACTAGTTTCTAATGTGCACCGTTTAAATAAAACGGCCAAGAAATAAGCTTGCTTTTAAACCTTGTTTCGTTTAATAGGATTTCAGTTAGTTTTTAGTCTATATTCATTAATTAATTTTACTCTGTTAAGGATAAGTCTACCTACACTAAAGTAGGTGTCACGTCAAAAGAGTGCTGAACATCAAGCAAATGATGGAGGAATCTATACTGTTTGTTTTACAAAGACATAAGATACATTTTCGCTCACCTTTGAGGCACTTATCAGCACTCATTTTTACGTGACGTCTACAATACCTTTAATGCCAGTTATAAATTGTAATTAAAAGTAATTCTTCAAACTAGGTAAGAAGTAAGTACCATGTTAGCCCATCAAGGCCCCCGAAAATGAGACACAATAGATGTTCCATAGTTGTCCCACCGCATTTGGCTGCTGAGACATTGATGAATTAAGAAATTGTTTATCATCTACTGATCCAGCTCGAAAAGAGGAGTTATATGGTCTAACTGATAACAATAACAGTAAATAATAATAAGCCTCTTATTTCTGAGCTGCCCTTTTTTGGATGTTAGATTAAATTAAATTAATATTTTAATCACGTTACTCAGCTCAGTGTGGCCCCGTGCAACATTAACTATGACCTCTATAATGCAATAACGTCATTTTAATAAAAATAAAACAACTGTTTCCTGAAAGTGTAGATGCTATACTTAAGCTAAGTTTTACAGAATCAGGACAGCAGGTTTTAGAAAAACCTTATTATTTTATTCCTATGAGTTGTAAATGCATCATTTATCAATAAAAAACAAAGATACATACCACGAAATATTTTGAAAGTGCCTCAATATATCCATGTTGGGTGGTTTTCCCTAAAAACATAATAACTTGGTAATTTACTACAATAATATTAAAGACTACACACAAAACAACCTTAGAATCTTATAATAAACTTTTTTTTCTATAGAAATGCCTGTCCAAAAGCAGTAAAAACTGCAAGAAATAAAATAAAATACCACTACAGCATTAAGCCACTGCAAACTAAATAATAGTAAAAAACGTAGGAAAGTATTGAAAAGAAATCTTGTAGCAAGCTTTGATTACAATATTGCAAGAAACTACGCACGATACGCAGTGCAAAGCAGTGACTTAGAACTTAGGGCACTTACCAATACCAGAATATCTGTGACAAGTGTTTTAGCAAACGTATAAAAAACGACAAGCTTTTTAAGGAAAAATATCTCATAAATTCATTTGAAATGTTCGTTCGTAATTTGCAAATGATTCATTCAACTACTTGAACTACTTCCAATTCCAAATATCTCATCTGTCACTGTCAAATTCAAAGGAAAATAGGTCAAAAAATTGATTGAAAAAACCTGAAACTGTCAATGTCATTTTTTTATTCTACTTCTAATGAAAAGGCAATAACATCTATGTTCATACAACCAAGTTTTCAGTGATTTTATTTTCTTTAGCATTAATTCATCTTTTGTACCGTGAAACCCGCCAGCATTGGTTTTCAAGTGTAACATTGGCCAGTCACCAAACGACTTAAAATAATTTTGACGAAAAATAGAGTCATAGTCATCATAAACATACATCCATACACGATACGCGCGAAAAACATAACCCTTTCCTTGCAGTCGGGTAAACACAGAAATAATAATTTCACAATATGGTATATACTACTTTTAGACTATTAAACTAGACTTTAAAACTATTTCCTTTGCCTATGTACGCACGACAGCACGGTAAGTTAAACAGTTGGACTACGAAAACAGCTCTTATTGCATACGGCGTAAAGACGGTCTCAAGGTCAACATGTTTAGTCTGACGTGCCGCTGACTGTACCCACCTAAGATTATGCTTTTAGTTTACTTTTAATATTTTTGAGGGTAGGAAACATAACGTGCATCACAAACGTTGAACGCTTAATTGTATCGGGTTGTTTTAAAAATAAATAGTAAATAATGGATTCTGATTTCACGTTTACTTTGTTTGGTCAAATTCGGGAAAAGCTCGGAAAAAACTGCGAGTCTCGATTCCTGAACTATTCATAAATGTACCTACAAACAAAGTACGGAACCCTGAGTGGGCGAGTCGACATGCACTTGTCCGGTTTTTTTGGCTTTAACTCTTAGAGCAGGGGTGGCCAACCTTTTCGGTAGCTGGGCCAAAAATTCGGAAATAGAATTTCGCACCGGGCCGCACTACAAACAAATTTTATGTAGCTAACCAACTCACAAAAAAATTGAAGAAATTTTTTATACGTAAATGAAGATATTACTTAGTGGTTTATAGATTTTTTTTTTGATAAATATAATGTCATTTTAGTACCTATTGTAATATTTTTTTAAACTTTGAAAAGAAATACTTAACTCCACGGGCCACAAGTTGACAGTCGGCGGGCCGCGGGTTAGCCACCCTTGTCTTAGAGCATTAAGAACTCTAAGGCATAACTTAAAATGTTTTTGGTAAAGCGTGATTTGGGATTTGTTTTCATTTGGGTGAACGTTATTCATATTTTCGGATAGCACTCAATTAGAAGCCATGCAAGAACTTTAAATAAGAATATTAGGAATTCAAAGTTCTTCAAGCCGTTGTCTTTATTTGTCTTCTTTACCTTTAATAAAAAAAAGTAAGTCTGTTAAGGACGTCAATGAAGTTAATGTAAGCTTTGATTTGACAGATGCATGTGATACATTGCTACTTCTTATTTGCACAGACAAAAACTTACCAAAGAAAAGTAGCAATGAATCCCATCCAACTGTCAAATCAAAGCTTATATTAACTTCATTATTTTAATATACTAGGTATATCTATGTTATGAGCCTTTTAAGCCGATAGACCCGCCGTTATTCTTCTAAAGGCAAGACACCGTCAGTCACACAGACACAGAACTCGGACATTAGCAGAGACCGCAGAATCGTCACGTAAAACGAGACGCAGCTATTCACCATAAGCAGCGGAAGCGGAGCGGAGTCATCGGAGCTAAATGAAGTTGAAGTTGATCGAAGTGAAGAAGAACCTTTCGCCTGTCCTGAAATTCCTGAAAAGGACGAACTGAAGTGAAGAAGGATTGGTTTGGCGGCTTATGATTCGGCATTTATTTGTTTAACAATTATAATTATTTCAACCTAAAAAATACTAACTAATAAATAAAAAGTGCAATGAGTGATTTACAAAAAATTCGACTAGAAGTAAACAATGCGTTCAAACTTAGCGGCTTCACAATACGTCGAGAAGCAAGTACTTTTGTTGCAGAGCAACTGTGTTCATTAACTTCGTCAGAAAGGCAGAAAATGATTGACAAACTGACTGCACATTTGTTACACCAGTGTTTATCCCAACCAGTCTTAGAAAAAGAACACTTAGAAACAGCTTACAAAGAATGTTCATCTCATGGCTTAGAAGAAAGTGAAACAGTTTTAAATGTTATTGACGCATTTAGTATTCCTAAAATACAGTACGATAATGAAAGGAAGCGGTTCACTAAAGACGCCAGCAGTACTAATAACTTGTACCCTGAACCAAAATGGAAAGCTCAGTATTTGATTGATAGATATACACTCATATGGCAGAGGACTGAAAGAAACAAACTATTTGTTCAAGAAGTGCTCCCATCAGGCGTGGAAGAAAGAAGGTTTCAACTCCACAAAATTGAGGTACTGCTAAGTTCTTCAAGTAAAATTGACGAGGTCATCGTATTAGGACTTCTTACTCAACTGACCGAAGGTAAATATTATTTAGAAGATCCCACCGGTAGTGTTATGCTAGATATGACACAAACAAGATACCATTCAGGCTTATTCACTGAGAATAGCTTTGTATTAGCCGAAGGATATTATGATGATAAAGTCTTACACGTGATGGGGCTGGTGTTACCTCCATCGGAGAACAGATCTACATCATTAAATTATTTTGGAAATTTAAATACTTTTGGTGGTAAATCAAAGTCATTGTTAAAGAATTCACAGGCTTTATTAAAAATTGAGCAAGAAAATGAAGATGGTATGATTGTTTTCCTGTCCGATGTTTGGTTTGATAACCTGAAAGTAATGGCCAAGCTAAAAACATTGTTCTCTGGTTACAATGACTTTCCTCCGATAGCGTTTGTGTTTCTGGGTGAATTTTTATCATGTCCGTATGGTTACGAGCACAGTGTGCAACTAAAAGCTGCATTAGCAAGCTTAGGAGATATGATTTATCAGTTCACAAAACTTAAAGATTCATGCAAGTTTATATTTATACCAGGAAGAGGGGATCCGGCTGCCCCCAACATCTTACCTAGGCCAGCTATTCCAGACTCTATCACAAAAGACATAAGAAATAAATTAGGTGAAGCAGTCATATTCACAACAAACCCGTGTCGGATTCAGTATTGCACACAGGAAATTGTTTTGATAAGACAAGATTTGGTGACAAAAATGTGTAGAAATTCAATCCATTTCCCGGAGTCAGGGGATATTCCAGATCATTTGACGAAGACGTTGCTGAGTCAGTGCACTCTTTCACCGTTATCTTTAGGGGTGCAACCGGTGTATTGGAAACATGCTGATGCATTGAGTTTATACCCAATGCCTGACTTAATTGTAGTGGCTGACCACTTTCAACCATACACAAGATCGTACCAAGACTGTCAGGTACTCAATCCTGGTTCGTTTCCTCGCACAGAATTTTCATTCAAAGTATACATACCGTCATCTAGAACTGTTGAAGATTCCCAAATTCCTAAGGAAGACACTTAAATTGATTTGGTTCACTGTTATTGTTATTATTGTGTTGAATAATGTAAATAAAACAGATAGTTTTTAATTAAGTATATTATTTTATATTTAGTATTTTAATTTAATTTAAATATTTACACAAATGACTTAAGTTACTCACTTAAATAACTTAAATTATATTTAGATCTATTTTGCTTCATGTATTATCTATTTAATACTATGATTAAAACTTATAAAAAGACTGCATTTTATGACAAGATGTTACAAATTAAAAGTGCAATTCAATTAAAAAATAATTGTCCATTGATTGAAATGAATAGGTGGTAGATACCTACAAAATCTTTCAACAAAAAAGCGCTTAACTGCCTATATATGTAGATACTTCGCTTATTAATCAGTTAGTATAATGTAAACAGATCAAAACATATAATATTAAAAACATTATCTTTAATTATTACATTGTGTAAAATCATACACCTACACGAGCGGTTTGTGATTGTGTCTGCTGCGGTTTACATGCGGATTTCCGCGGGGCGGGAGAACCGTTCGTATAGGTATGGGCCTGTGCGTTTGCTATATTTACATAGAACAGTTAAAATTCGACTTTTATCTTCAAGCACCCATGATGTTATTGTAAGTGGACCCGATCGGAGCCAAGGCTACGAGGCAGATCATGGCAACTGCTAAAATCAGGACAATGGGTGCGTAGATACCCAGAAGTAGTCTTCTGAAGCTGGAGAACTGTAAAAAAAGAGATAAATAATAAATAAATAAATATTTGACAACATCCCATACATTGCTCCGATTCCAAAGTAAGTATCTAAAGCACTTGTGTTATGGAAATCAGAGACAACGGTGGTCTGAGCACCCAGATCTGAGCCAAAACAGAAAAGTTCGTTTTCTAAATTGACCCAACCGGTGATTGAACCCAGGACCTCAGAGATGGCGACACCTTGAAAACCGGTGTACAAAGCCACTCGACCACGGAGGTCGTCGGAGATATTGATATTATAACGATTTTGTCGGTCTTCACGTGAGGTGTAGGTAAGGTTTTCACTTGTAAAAAGATTTCGACGGCGGCGGTTGATTAGAGTATCAGACGTGAAAAAGGACTAAAAAGCAAAAAGTGCTATCTCTGCGTTTTCCTTTTGTTTGAGTAGTAAGTAAACGAGTATCGCCAAGTACATATACTAGCCAAGTACAGTTCATAATCAAATATAATCGAACTGACAACTTTATTTCTGTGCAGCTTATCAAACCAATCAATCTTCAAAGAATTCTCGTGGTGATTGCTTCTGATATCTAATAGCCAATGATGTAAGCGCGAATTAAATGCTATGATCATCGAAATGACATCATTTTCATTCTTCTATATGGGACAGCTTTGACCTCAACCTATTATCATGGACGACTAATCCTTGGACCTTGCTAATTTTTATATTCTGTGCCTCAACTATCAATTTATTTATTTCTTCGTCAACCAATTTTTTATTGAAAACATTTGATGCAATGTCTAGACGAGAGGTTTTCAGTCCATCTAATAGTCTCGTCTGTCTATTTACTATGTGGTTTCGTACGATTTCAGTAGTATCTTATGCCTTATTTACACGCTTGGCAAGTCTCGGCAAGTGTCCACAAAGTTAACATTTTAAATAAAAATATGTCAAGCCAAAAGCAGGCACAACATCGACGTCCATGTCTGCCATGTTTGCCTGCACAGCTTGGCTGTCCGGAACACACTCGCAAGCTCAAGCGTGTAAATGACATCCGATCGTTTGTCAAAGTTTGTCCAGGCTTGGATCTTGTGGAAGCTTGCCAAACCTTGGCAAGCGTGTAAATCGGGCATTAAATCAATCAAAGAAGTCAATTAATTAAAATATTACTGAAGCTAAAAGACATGAAAGCTTAGGTTTGACAACCTCCGTGGTCGAGTGGTTTGCACGCCGGTTTTCAAGGTGTCGCCATCTCTGAGGTCCCGGGTTCGATCCCCGGCTGGGTCAATTTAGAAAACGAACTTTTCTATATTGGCTCAGGTCTGGGTCTTTGTAGTTCCACCGTTGTCTCTGATTTCCATAACACAAGTGCTTTAGCTACTTACTTTGGAATCGGAGCAATGTTTGTGATTGTTGTCAAATATTTATTTATTATTTATTAGGTTATTTATGTCAAGCATGAAAGTAACGATTTTTAATTTTACTAAAAAGCTAACGTAGCCGCGAAGCGGTAGTGTGGACCTTGTTCCACACTAATTCCTACATTAATGTAAGATGTAAATAATTCTCCTAAAGTTATTAATACCGCGGTTAGATTCTAAGTTCAAAAGATTACTAATGACTTTGATTTTACTTTGTATGATCCTTGGAGAACCTTATATACCTAGATAATAAGTGAAAATATAATATCACATATAATTTAGATAGAAAGACACGATAGATGACAGGCGCAGAGAAAAATATGGGGAAATGGGAAGATAGTGTGATATAAATGATAAGATGAAAGCTGATAGGATAGAATGAAAGAAAAAGACATGTTGCTGGGATCTCAAAGAAATTGAGATAAAGCAGGAAGAAGAAGGCATTTTAGGATATAAACATCCATGTTTCATACCGGAGCGTCTGTGCTCCTGTCGACTTGCGTGACCTGCCGTGTCTGTCCCATCATATCTTTCATAGGAAATGCGTTAACTCGTCCGTTGCTTATCCTTCCGTCTGACACGCAAACTGTCAACTGTAAACAGAAGACTTGTTAGAGATAAATTATAACGTAGGCATCCTCTTATTCTAACCAGTATCTTCCCTTGAGAAGAACACCCTAGAAAAACCCATAGAAACCCAGAAGCATTTCAAAATCTAGTGACGCTAGTAGTGAAAGCCTTAGAAAACAATAGCAAGGAGATCTCTTACTTATTATGTCATCTACAGATGACTTAATTTATTAAAATAACTATAAAGATAATGCTTAGACTTACCGATAAAACAATGTGCATGATAACGTGGAAAACTACGAATGCCGCCAAAATGTAGACACTCCATGTTGGCAGCTCAGCCTTTTGCAGGTACACCGCCAAGAAAATGGTGGCAACTGCAAAAAGAATATCAAAGATAAGAGGTAAAAATAAATTGCGAACTAAGCAAATTAATAGAGGCTAAACTGGAGATCTTTTTATTGTTTATATAATATGGTAAAGCTACGGATTGCTTCTGAACTCACTTCCAAGAATGTGTGCAGCGTTTCCGATGAACCAGTGGAGCCAGTTGAATATTGGCCGCTTCTTGGTGCCCGGGTGTGGTCTGAAGTAAGCACCTGAAAACGAAATATTATTAGGTGTGACGTCACAATTGTATTTGCATACTATGAGTAAACTATTCCCCATAGAGGGAATAGTCGTATATATAACGTGGACATAGCGATGGATTTTGATATAGAAGTGAAGTGATTTTTATTTCCATTGTAAATTCAGATACATGTGGGTCGCCCGCCCATGTTAGACGCAGGGGTCCCGGGTTTGATTCTACCACCATCTTACCTAAATCTGACGCCATGAGTTCCGGCAGTTAGAGGTAAGATAGCCATAGCCAACTGGCTAACTTCAACCACTGAGGAACTCTCAGTAGTTGAGGATTCAGGGTGCAGTGTGCTTCCAGCTACGGTTCACTTAAGAAGTGAAATGAAGTTTTTTTTTTAAATTTTGAGATTTAAGCATTCACAATGCTATTTTATATAATACTAAATTCCTTCTACATTGGTGAGATGGCGCTGGCTTGCAGCGTAAGAGTTGATATACTAGAAGAAGTTCGACGTTCTCACCAATGACTCGGTAGCTCAGCGGTCAGAGCATTGGACCGGATATCCAAGGGTCGCGGGTTCGATTCCCGTCCGAGAACATGATCTGGTGCGAGTCCTATTTTTTCTAGTATATTATTTAGTATTATATAAAATAGCATTGTGAATGCTTAAATCTCAAAATTTAAAAAGTTATATAGCTTTCTCATCTTAATCAACTGTTTAAAAATATCTGGAAAGATGTTCAGTTGAATGTCGAAGGTAATTCCTTCTACATTGGTGAGATGGCGCTGGCTTGCAGCGTAAGAGTTGATATACTAGAAGAAGTTCGACGTTCTCACCAGTGACTCGGTAGCTCAGCGGTCAGAGCATTGGACCGGATATCCAAGGGTCGCGGGTTCGATTCCCGTCCGAGAACATGATCTGGTGCGAGTCCTATTTTTTCTAATATATTATTTAGTATTAAGTGAAATGAAGGCCAACCTCTGACCCGTTGTGGATAAAAAAACAAATATATTATTGAAACTTACCAATAGGATTTATGTATGACAACAGTACTAAGGTATTGAAACTTACCAATAGGTTGTATGAAGCACAGTATGACAGTAACGAGGCCGGTGATGGCGTGAGGGTTGTCGCCAGTGGTGGACCAGCCGCCGACCTCGATGAGGATGATGATGAACCCGCAGACCGTCAGCAGCCACGTCAGTACCATGAGGATTCTGTGGTACTGCAAGAAAAGTAAGCAGATTTATTATTACCTACGGTCAACAACGAAAGTCGATTAACAAGTTAGTAGATAATTTGGCGTATTAACTTTTTTTAACAATGTTTCAAACTGTGAGATACTTACATTCAAGAACAATACTCAAATGACAATTGCGTATGCGTTCGCACTGCGTTGAAATAGAGCTCTGTGATTAGTTCGTTTGTTTTACGTATAACGTGTGCTTGGAAGTTGGGAAGCTGTGCATCCGCGAACACTGAGAGTGAGACCTCATAGTAATATTTGTGAATAGTGTTAGGAATCTCTCAAAAAAGCTGCTATGACATAGTACTAAAGTGTTAAGTGACTTCCATGCAAAGGTACTGTTCACTGTTATTATGGAGCACAAAAATACTGCTTCTTAAGACTTTAAAATTAGAAGTTAAGCACTAAAAAATTGGAAACTGTAACCCTTACGATCACTGATAGTAAGAAATACTTACTGCAAACCAAATGTCCTTGCCACCCATCTGTTTGCCAACCCAAACTTGTCTGAAGTATCTGTGACCAAATAAAATTGGAATTAGTTTAGGGAAGATGGAATTGGAGATACGCTTGGTTAAATAAAATAATTCAAAGACGCACGTCATGGTAATATTTAATTATTTACTTATTAAGCAACTTTAGGAGCAATTTGAATATGTAATCAGTAAGCTAGGTCACTAACCTTTTTGATAGTATAAAACTAATGTATGATTTAATACCTGGCCAGTAATATTTGCTCCAAACCAAGCGGCGATCATGAAGTTTCCATGCTATTTGAGCAGCAGTTTGAGTATGTCTCAAGGCAGTAAGCTAGGTCACTAACTTTTTCGTTAGTATAAAAATAAATCTTACCTGGCCAGTAATATTCCAACAGAGGCTGCTCCCAACCAGGCGGCAATCATGAAGCTTCCATGCAACTTGAGCAGTAGTTTGGAGGAACCTGCTGTAGGACCTACGGATGCTAGGGCCAGGGGTTCGCCCGTCGACTCGTAGGCTAATGTATGGAAACCTACGCGTTCTGCATCTGTTGATAATGAACAAATTTTTTTTAACATCTCATACCTTCCAGAAGTATATCCAGCTGTTTTTGTTGTGCCACCAGGAAATGTCGACAATATGTATATAATATTAAAACTGTAAATTCTAAATGTTTGTGCGCGTATCACTCAAAGACCGCTGAACGGATTTTGATGGGCTTTTCACAGTTTGGTAGCTTGGGGTCCAACTTAAAATCTAAGCTATGTTTTATCTAATTCGGGTGGACAGAATCGGTAAATAAAAGCTGCGTTCGAATGCGTACTTTCTACTCTTGCAATAAGTAGGTACCTAATGTCTAAAGTTTTGAATTAAGTATTTTATTAAGTTACCTTTCATTGAATCGCCTGAAACCACCATCAAATTGTACTTATTGTTCACCAAATCGAAAGTCTGTCCTTTCACAGTGGACACTACGTCTCTCGTGAATTTGCAGTAAAGTTTTCCATTGATGAGGGAAGATTCCTTCAACTGAACAATGTCTTGAGGTGAATCGGATCTGCTTACATACGGTTCAGCCTTTGGATAAGTCCAAGAAGTAAAAATACTGATTCTTCCGTTATCGTTTCTTACACATTCCATTGCACTGTCGTCTCCCATTTTATTGTCCATACTCAGACCAGCTGCCACGTATTTAGGATTGCCTGTGCCTTGTATTTCAAACGTGTATATATCTCCTGCGACCAAAATTGCTACGATTGCTATGCAGTTGCCTTGCTGAATGCAGTTTTGGGGTACTCCAAAGCAGAGTTTGGTGTCATCGCAACCTTGGTAGATGAGGTCTCGAGTTTCTGATGCAATGCTGGGCTGTAATAATCGAATGACTTGTCATCACGTTAAGGAAATTAAATACACGGAAATTACCATAGAAAATAACTACTGCAGTCAAATAAATATCAACTTTCGGTCGTATAATAGAGTATTTTACTTCTGAGTGGTAAAATATACTTAGTAGGGATTGAGGTTTTCCAATTCTGAAGTGATAGGTACATAGGCGTGGTGGGTGAGGTCTATATAGCATCCTTCTGTGAGCTAAAGTAAGTATGTTTGTGGACGAGCTGGCTCTGCACTTACTTTGCCATAACTCTATCTCTTTTCACCGATCAAAAAATATTTCGCCAAAAAGTAACACTTTCTGTAGGAGAAACTCATATCTCCCAACTTACCTTACTCTCCGCGATAATAGGTGGAGCCCTAGTGGTGGAAGGCGCGGAGGAAGGCGAGTTGGTAGTAATCACCGTGTCTGGTCTCACCACCTCTACCACTGGGGACTCGACGTTCCTCCAGAAAGTTGCGTAGCTCTGGGCTACTGTTGCTCTGAAATAATTAAATGATTAAGATTAATTACCTATTCACTTCTCAAGCTTACGCGCTCACTAGACATGAAATAAAACACTCTTAGCGTATACTAGCGCGGTTATATTGAAAGTACTTTAATAATTAGTTGGTATTTCGTTTGATTTTGCCGACATTTCGGCACCTTTGCAGCTGCCGTGGTCCCAGAGGACAAGATTACCTAGTTACTTTGATTTTAAGATATAACTTTGGCCCAATCTGGGCTAGAATTTTAACTTCCAGCCAAACCACTTGATTGCAAGTTCAATTCGAAATTTCAGCGTATTGCATTGCACATAGGTAGGTACTGCTGGGTGAATGTAGGGAATAGAGTTTTGTGTAGGTAAAGCTTATTTGAAGTTCGTCTGTTTGTTAACTGGCTGCAGTTATGTACTTATTTGATATTTTAGGCCATTAAATATAACGTAGGGCGTAGTAGAGCGTAATAAGGTCTGCTATTTGAGATTAGATCTGATTTAATGTTGTTATTTTCTTTGCTACTTACTACTGAACTATCTTTTTCAACCAACCTGAAGCCAACTCCTCCCAAGAAGTCTGTAGGAGCTTCCCACTGGAAAGTGAGCGCCGGTTTCTCTTTAGGGTTGGAGTGGGTAGCAGTGTCGTTGTCGTTGCTGCATTTAGTCAAGTGCGTGTTGTCAGGGTTGGGGACAGACACGAAGCGACCCACTATTGTGTCCGGGCTCTGAAAATAAATAAAAAAGGCGATTAGTGCCCTCACAGTGGCGCCCTCATTATATTTAATTTATTGCTCGCTAAGTATTAATGTATCGAAAATTCAAACGTACAGATTGAAGCTAAGGTTCTAAAGTTTATTTACAAACAATAACCTCAGTAAAATATAGGTCGTTGTAGTAGTAGTAGGCACATGTGCCAAAAGTGGCCACTTATTGCTCTTAAGACTTACCTAGATATAGCTCTTGTGTTATGGAAATTAGAGGTGCGTTATTGGCATTGGCACCTAAACACCCAGACCCAGACCTGACTGGTCTATATTGACTATATAGAAAAGTTAGTTTTCTAACTTCTTTGACCCAACTGAGGATCGAGCCTTGAAAACCGGTGTACAAACCACACGACGGTGGTACGGTGAGACGGTGGTCGGTCGTCAAAAAATATAATGAAAATGTTATTCTCGCCACGTTATGTGTAGGTACCTATGTGACACTTCACTCATCATTGTTCCCTGGATTGTACTATAGTACTCTAACTATATAATTTGCGTTGGATTGACACATGTAAGTATTTGAATTTTACTTAATATTGAGGGTCTAAGAAAAAAATTGTTTAGTTCAGTATTCTGTGGTTCGTTCAAAAAAGTAAAGCTACACTTCCCACCTACATTTCATTAATAAGGAAAAATTTAACTTGCATTGCATAACTTTTAAATCCGGATAAACTATCCACGAAAGTACTTAAGTAACTTGCCACCTAAGTAGGAAATAATATGTAAAATTTAATATAATTACTTGTATCGACCTAGCCTGCAGAATAAACCCTCCAATCGGCAGCGGAGCTCCTGCAGGGCTCCCGATGGTCACATTCAGGGTGTCTCCTTGTCGGACTTGGGATGAGGACGTCTCGATGATGTACGGGGGCACTGAGGTCTGGGGCAATATGACGGAGTGCCTGGGCGTCTGGTCGATGCAAGCCTGGAAATATAAAGATAATTCTGTCAAACAAAAGACAAGGATTTTGGCAGCCTAATTTTGATAAAACGATATATCACGCGATGTTATATCGGGTTTCAGTGGTCATGATAGGAGACCACAGCATCACAGTTGCGATGCTGCGAAGCAGGGAGGGATGGCAGGCCGTGGTCTCCTTCTGCGAGGACGTCATCTCGCAGAAGGAGGCCGCGGAGAGGGTTCGCGAGGCGGACGTCACAGCGAGCCAACTCCGACGTGCGCGGCGGGGGAGAACGAGACGCCAACGTGCGCGACTTGCTCTCCCCTAGCTGCAAGGGGGGGCGCAGTAAGGCCCTCTGCCCCCCATAAGGTGGAACCCTTACGGGTCACCATCCCCGGGTCACGTGGTGCATGCAATCGCGATCCCACAGACCCGGTGGAAAGGCGCAGGTCTTCGAGAGGAGTTTAGTTGGTAGTGGTGCATTCTCCCGTCCCCCCATCTGGCCCGCCCACCATGAGTGGGTAGCCTTATGGGAGGCCGGAAAAATGCTTCCTCCCCCTGCCACTAGGGCAGGGGTTAGAACCACCCAGCCCTGACGCGAAGCCTATTAGGCTTGGCGGGAGGGCTGGGCGCGGCGAGGAACATGCCCCAGGTAATAACCTGGGGGGTGACCGACCCCAACATGCCGTTTGGTATGCGTAAAGATTGCATTCTCCTCTTGATACAAAAAAAAAAAAAAAAGGAGACCACAGCCCCCTAGCATGACTACTGATACAAGAATAACATCGGCTGTGGTCATGCTAGCTAGAGGACACTAGAGGGCTAAAATGCAATGGTGTATTGCGAGGCAAGTTTTACCTACTTCAACATGATTTGTTTATTTCCGTTTCAATGCTGAACCACAGCCCCCTAGCATGACCACTGAAACAAGATATATATAACATCGGCTGTGGTCATGCTAGCTAGAGGGCAAAAATGCAATGGTGTATTGCGTGGCAAGTATTACCTATTTCAACATGATTTGCTTTATGTCCGTTTCAATGCGGAACCAAAGCATGACCACAGAAACACGAAAACATCGGCTGTGGCACTGGCGGACTAAGGGGGGTGCGGTGGGGGCGGTCCGCCCCGGGCCCAACACCTATGGGGGGCTCCAGTTTGGCATAGAAAAAAATAGATTATTTTGTCCATCGAAAGAAAAGCAGCGTCGGTTTTGGATTTTGATGACGTAATTAATAAATTTAGTGTATTAAAAGCCAGAAAACATAATTTAAAATTATTATAATTTGTTTGCACTTGTTGTAACGCTGTTAACGTTATAAAAATATTCATTATGATTTAGCATCTGTATTGTGTTTAATTCAGTTAATATTTTAAACCTGGAAGGCGCCAGGGGGCCCAAAATTAAAGATCGCCCCGGGCCTCAAAAAGTCTTAGTCCGCCAGTGGGCTGTGGTCATGCTAGCTAAAGGGCTAAAATGCAATGGTGTATTGCGTGGCAAGTATTACCTACTTCAACATGTTTCGCTTTATAAATGTCCGTTTTAATGCCCATAAAGAGGTGTTATTAACTTAAGATACAAGTGTTCTTACCCCTGATGGCGCTCCGTTGCCATGTTGCTCGGAATACTTGATGATGACTAGAAGAGTGAGCAACAGCATACTTCTTTTCCGCGGCAACATGGTGAAATATTCTGAAAAAAATAAAAGGCCGAAATCAATAAAGAAAAGTTTAAATATATACATTTTAAAAATAAGTAGGTAAGTACGAGTAGGTCCTTAATTGATTAGGTAGGTACCTACTTATTCGTAACAAGATTTTACCGATTATATATTTGATAACATCGCTCCGATACTAAAGTAAGTAGCTAACGCACTTATGTTATGGAAATCAGAGACAACGTTGGTATCACAAACACCCAGACCTGAGCCGATATAAAAAAGGTCATTTTCTAAATTGACCCAACCGGGGATCGAACTCGGGACCTCAGAGATGGCGACACCTTGAAAACCGGTGTGCAAAGCCATTCGACCACGGAGGTCGTCAGATTAGATTAGTATTATTTTATTTATAGGTAGGTACTTAGGCACCCACTAGCTATTTTGTTTATTAAGACATCATGTATTTTAGCACTAAACAATATAACAGGAATTTTCCTTGTCTTAAACTATCAGAAGGACAATAACATTTGTTTATGCCTTGAGCTTTTAAGGAAAGAAAACCGTAAGTGACGTCATTACGCAAGGAAAAAAGCCACGTCAAGGATAAACAAATGAAAAACTCGAGCGCAATTCGATCGAAACTTGTTCCTATTCAATTATTTAACACTTGAATGGCACCTTTTGTGTTACCTACGAATTTTTTATTTCATGATAAGTCTGATAATCGGTGGCCAACCAACCGAGACATCTTGTCATGAAGCCGGTTGAGAAATAGATACCTCTAAGAATTAGCAAAACTAAAAAAAGACGTGTGAAAGTTAATTTGAGATTTTTTAGTGCAGCAGTGTTGCGGTAGGCGGTATATAACACAGCGGTAGGTATAGTCATTAATTGTTCATATTTTGGATATAGGTACTTAGGTATACAACAGCTGCTTCTGACTCGTATAATAATAAGGTAGGTAATATAATTTAAGTATGTACCTAAGTTAATAAAATAAAAAACAAATTGTGTATTTTTAGATACCTAGTAGGTTTTTGTTTTTTTTTCTTGAATTATCATTATATCTAGGTACATACCTACGTAGAAAATATTTTAGTAGTAAGAAGAAATAACTTGTGGGTAGATGCACCAGAATGCAATAATAGTACAATTAGTGTACTTGCTCAACTCGGTCAAAGCAGAGCAACATTCGCTTCCCAGTCGCGGTAGTATTTTTTTAATACCTTTTTTATATTTTTTCTAGTAGATATATTAATTATCTTAATATAAAAATAGCATTGTGAATGCCTAAAATCTAAAAATTCAATAATATCTATAATACTTAGTGCCTATTGCCCGGAAGCACTAAACTTAAGAATCGCCTAAGTCTTTTCCTAACTACAAAACTTGACCAAATTAAAACGGTGTCACTAACTTTTTTGCAGTGTTGCAGTGTTCCCGTGTGAATTTTGGAAAACTCAGGAATAATGCAATCTCTTATTCAAACATTCAACTTTGTTGACGTTTTTTAATTCGTTCGATTCCTTTTCCAAACATTAGATCTCACCAGCTGATATAACAAACATGTGGCTATGTATAACTTAATCGCATTGTTGCTTTGTTTCGTAAACATTATAATAAGCTGTTAATGTCCACTAAACCTTGGGGCCTTTCCTGCCAAAATGACCTTTATTGCGTTACATTTTAGGCGGATTTCGCAAATTCACAACAACATTAAGACATTAAAGCAACCGTAACATACTTGTCACGTATGATAACATCCGTTACACCAGGTGGTGTGGAAAGAGATGAGAGATTATGTGTTACAATGAGTTGGAATGGGATGGATGATAGGAAGTTGGCAAGTGAAGGGAAGGAATGGCTTTATGGTGTGTGTGTGTCGATGCGTGTTTTATCGAGGCTGTTGATGTCCGCATTGTTTCTTAATAAGCACGATCATTTACCGGTGTTTGACTTGTCGCAAAAGTTTGCATTATGTTATTAATAAAGTAATTCCGTAACCACGACCACTGAAAAAGTGACGAAACGTCGGAAAATGCGAAAATAATCAAAATTACTTATCCGAAAAAAATTTGAACATAAAATTTAATTATCTCGAGTTTCTCCGTGCTGCGGAAGGCACGCCGTTAAACGGATGGTCCCGGTTGCATTTACAGTCGTTAACACCCACTAATCTGCATTGGGCCTGCGTGGTAGGGTAATGGCCCATCCTCCTTATCCACCCATAAGGAAGACCTGTGCCCCAGCAGTGGGGACATTAAAAATGGCTGGTGCCAACTTACTCATAAAATAATGAAAAATCACACAATGGCATATAATTTCCTAAGCCTTTTTGGAAATACAAAACATTCTAATAACTAATAACGAATCATTTAATGAAGCATGATTTGAGCAAAGTATTTTTCTTTATTCCGGGAGTAACTTTACCGATACCAACTCTCATTAATGAAATCATTCAATCAAAATATTTTTTTATCATATAAGTAAGTTACAAAAGCGTACCTATTACTTACATCGTCAATTTTTCCCCCACTGCCTACCAGTGGCGAGGGGTGAAATTACGGCGAAGGTAAGCCGTTTTACAATAAATATTTATTGAGAGCTGCTTAACTTTAAGTAAGATCGCTTACAGAGGTTTTTCCAGGTTTCCCCGTTCCTGGTCCCTACCGCAAAGTTTATCGGAAAACGTTAGCTGCTAAAAGTTTTGTTTCACCAGCGGCGGTATCGGCTAAAAACATTGATGTTCATGTCAACTGTGTTTTGACATATGTATGTGATACATTGCTACTTCGTTTTGGCACAAATAAAAACTTACCAAAGAAAAGTAGCAATGTATCACATTATATCTGTCAAAACACAGTTAACATGAACTTTATTGTCTTTAGCCGATACCGCCGCTGGTCGTAGTACAGACGAATTTACTTCTTTCTAGTATAAAATTTCGTTAAATTAAGTATATTGTGAAAACAAAACTCTAAATCCAGACCATTCATATCAAGCACATTCTAAAAGTAAAGTGACGTTTTTAGGGTTTTGTACCAAATTTGTAAAAAGGAATTCTTATGGTGCGACTCAGTCTGACTATCTGTCACAGCTGGATATCTCGAGAACTACTAATGCTATCAACTTGAAATTTGGAATAGTTGTAGATGACGTTTGCCGAACTATTTTGCAAATATCGTTGGGGTTGCATTTCTAAAAAGTAAGCTGATGAGAATCGGCTTGTATGGACTCTTCGCCACTGCTGCCTACCTATAAAAGAGGTGTATATTTTAGCTGACGAAAAAAATGGGAGCAAGAAACTGAAAAGAATCCTGTACTTAGAGTTAGAACATCTTTTAATGTTTCTAATCCTCTGAATTTAAGATCCAAGTCTTTTTCCTAAGAGAAAACATTATTTTTCGCAAATACCAAAACCAAATGACCTCTAAAATCTAATATAGCATTGGTTGGTTTATTTCTCGCCTTCCAATGTCAAGACCACTTCCGTGTCTTACAATGTCAGTGGGATAATCACCTTGATCTAAGGTACGTACTCGATTAAAGTAAAATATATCGATTAAACTGTGAGTCAGAAAGTTTCACTACAGGCACAGAATATACAAGGTGTTACAAAAGTACCCCTAATGCCGAATATGGTAGATAGGGACCATCAAACTGAACAACTTTTACTATGGGACCAACTTTGAAATTGCGAAAAAAAAATCAGCTGTTTCATACAAAAATTAACTATTAATTGACCTAATTAATAACGGGTCTACGAATTCTACGATGTTGTGAATTTCTCAATATCTTTGTGGCAGGCCATTCCCGACGACGACCTCCGTGGTCGAGTGGCTTTCTACACCAGTTTTCAAGGTGTCGCCATCTCTGAGGTCCCGGGTTCGATCCCCGGTTGGGTCAATTTAGAAAACGAATTTTTTTATATTGGCTCAGGTCTGGGTATTTGTAATACCAACGTTGTCTCTGATTTCCCTAACACAAGTGCTTTAGCTACTTGCTTTGGAATCGGAGCAATGTATGTGATGTTGTCAAAAATTTATAAAATATTTATATTCATAAAAAAATATTTATTCCCATTGCAAAAGTTTCAGAAGCGTTGACAAAAATTTTCTAAAATGATAAAAATACGTTATGATTAATACATAATTTTGTGAATTTGGCAGTCGTAATGCCATGTTTGTTTAGTCAGGTGATAAAAACACACTATTCTGTGCTAATAGTGTCGCTCGGTGACTGTGTGATAGATAACGTTTCGTTTTTAATAACTGCAGAATTAACCAAGAGATTTTTTTTATTATTGCAGATTTACTTTCTAGGATAACAGTTTTTATGCTCTTTAGATTACGTCGGCCCTATTTAATAACGTGACAATTAATTAGGCGGGTATTAGACCTTCTTGAATAACGGATCCGATATTCAGAGTCCGATTTAGCATCCGTTTCGTCGGAGACCATATCATCCTGAAAACGAATGCTAAATCGGATCATATCTTCCTGAATGCAATTAAACTTCTCTGAATTTAGAAGCGACTGAATATCGGATCAATTATTCAGGAAGTTCTAATAACCTCTTTAGTTGACGCAGTTAATATAAAATTGTCATGACAGGTGACAAATTGTCACGTTTATTAAATAGGGCCCTGGTTGTTGAAAATATAATTTAATCTGTGTAAAGTTGCACGCGTTATCCGCAATCTTTATACAGATCAGATTGATTCAACGGCATTTAAAAGGATTTTAACAAACTTGCCGAATAATGCAAAAGGGTTGCCGAAGGACGTAGAGGTAGGTTTTTCTACCTTGTAAAACTCTGCAAATATCATTACACATCACAACACAACACCTAGTAGGGTTAGTAGGGTACCTAGAAGTCCCTAAAAGTATTCTGTCAAACCTTTCAGAGGTTTAAACAAACCACTGTTTCTACTATTATCCCTGAGACATACTAGACGAGCCGTTAAAGGTATGAATGTACCGGGCATCGAACCATGCATCATAATCGTCGTTGCTAACTACAGACAAGGTTGTCAACTATCCTTCAATGGTTTACCCAGACTATGTTGATCAATAAAATTATTATAATTTAGCAGTTTAGTGCAACCTTCATTCAATTTGTATCATTATTATTTTTATAGACTGACGTTAACACAAGTTTAAGGAAGAATTTGCTACCGGATTTATAACATTATTTTTAATTAAGTAACAACTTAATAATAATTACACTTGTAAGTAAATATTCTTTGTTTTAAGTATTTTTAAAGGAAAGTGCTTACCGTGAAACGTGACAATTTGTCACCTGTCATGACAATTTTATATCGATTGCGTAAAAACATTTGAAAATAGAACAAAATAGAACAAACTACTCATAGCTACACCGCAATGTAAACTAAATTGTCATGACAATTGACAAATTGTCACGTTATTAGATAGGGCCTAGTTCATTGTCTTACAACCAACCTACCAATTTTTTATTCCAAATATCCGGTAATTCAAAAAAAGAAAAAAAATTGACAAGGTTCTTGTGTTCAGCTACTTCCGAGACTGACTGTTACGTAAATTGATTAATAACTGAATATTCAGGTTACTTAAAATATGCACCATTCCATTCTAATGTAGGCCAACCAAACCCTTCGAGTAGAGTTTCTTACGCTTCGTATGTTAATAATTTATGTGATTCGTTATTTGGGGCATTCACAAATGTGGGTTAGCTTGTCTTGGCCGTTAACACCAACGGGCCATGGCTAACATATTTACAAGTTAACGAACTATTATATTAACCATGGACCAATGGAAGTTAAGCAATTTTCGCAATGTCGTTCACTGGATGGGTGACCAAAAATTTATTATCTCGAGCTCCTCCGTGCTTCGGAAGGCACGTTAAGCCGTTGGTCCCAGGTGCATTTGCAGTCGTTAACACCCACCAATCCGCATCGGGCCCGCTTGTTGGGTAATGGCCCATCCTCCTTATCCACCCATAAGGAAGGCCCGTGCCCCAGCAGTGGGGACATTAAAAATGGCTGATTGTTATTATGTATTCTTTGCTAATACTTAAAAAAAAATGCGAATTAAGGAAAGGAGAAAGAAAAAATTGCAAACGGCAATGTGCAAGATTTAAAGAGACATAAAGTTTTTATTAAACTCTAACATCAAATAAGACAACTATGTCGATTGTTGGGTTCAAATACCATTGTATTTGTAGGTTACCATGAAAAAGAATTAATATTAAGTATATTGTTAAGAAATTAAAACACTAGGTGCCTATGTGTTGGAGTCATGCAATGCAATCCAATGACCTCAGCAATTTTTTTAACCAATGCAATGAACTTATGTGAAAATCGATGCATTTCCATGGAAACGTATTACTTTTGTATACCGGATTAACACAGTTTTACAATATAATGCATTCGCATTCATAAATTGCAAAAGACTTTTTTAATAATTAACAAAAATTATATGTGATTTGCGCGAAAGTTTAATTATCTCATTTTTTTTATTTTTTAAGTAAATGGGATATCAATCTTATACACTTCTATTTATTTATTTATTCATACATGCCTTAAAAGCTAACAGATGTGTCCATCCAAAGCGCTTATAAGATTAATTATTAAGTAACAATATTATTCTTTAGTACAGTTATATCATGCTAGGGTATTTAATATTTATGTCAATCAATTAAAGGTTCTAAGACCCAAGTTCACCAACTACTATACAAGCCGAATCATATATTTTCTCTAACGTCAGAAACAGGCGGTTCAAACTAATCAGCTGTTTAAGAAGTAGACCTCTGGCGCCTGATGGGTTTTAAGTATGTGTTGGTATTTTTTCATCTAGACTTCCGCGCGTACAGTTCATTAGATGTAAAACAATTTTTACGGATTACAGCGCGTACCTATATTATTAATTCAGGTGTTATTTTACGATTATTTAGTTTGGATTTATTGGTTTTTAGGGTTCCGTAGCCTAATGGCGAAAAACGGAACCCTTAAAGATGCGTTATGTCTGTCTGTCTGTCCGTCCGTCCGTATGTCACAGCCATTAGCCAGTTTATTCCGAAACTTTTAAGATTACACTCTTGAAACTTGGTAAGTGGATGTATTTTATAAACCGCTTTAAGATTTTTACACTAAGTTATTTTTGCAGACGATAAATTAGTGGCATTTTTAAGCCCCGCCCCTTAGCCCTATTTGGTATGTATGGAACCCTAAATGTGCGAAGTCCGACACGTCCTTGTCCAGTTTTTTGAATTCTCGTCGTTTCGACAGCTTTTTTAGGGGCTGGTGGTCACGGGAGGACTGATTGAGGTCCTAACTAAATAATTCTAAAATAACACCTAAATTAATAATTTACGCGCTGTAATCCGCAAAAACTGAACTGAAAAAAAAAATATTTCTAAGGTTAACAATCTTTTTAAAGCTAATATTTTAATGGTTTACATCAGAAGTCACTTGTTGGGTTTTGCCAAAGTTTTGAAGATATTAGAAGTCTTTTTCCTTGTAAATTAGCAAGTTTCATTTTATAGTATAGTGGTGACGAAATCGATTGATGTACAGACGACAGCACTTCAGGTTATACATTAAAACTGAGAAAACAGCTTTTCATTCGGCAAATCCTTAGGGAAACTTTAAACGGGATAAAAAGTATCCTATATTTTAATCCAGGTTATAAACCTTTAACCCAAAACCGTTCGACCGTTTTTGCGTGATTGTGTAACAAACAAACATACATACATACAAACTTTCGTTTAGGAACTAAGAAAGGGCTTTTGGACCTAAACATTTTATCACAACGCTAAGTACACATGACGGCACCTCAGACTGTACATGTTGACCTTGAGACCGCCTTTATGCTCTACGTAATAAAAGCTGTTTTCGTAGTTTAACTGTACAACCTTTCGATTTAGTATACTGTCGATGTAGGGTACCGTCGATTAAGTCTACTGTCGATTAGTGTACTATCGATTTGGTGTATCGATTTGGCGTGCTGTCGATGTAGCGTACCATCGATTCATTAACCCGTCGATGGAGCGTTTTTGATATAGCGACTGTCGATGCAATGACTGTCGATATGATCCAGATCCAGACCCGCTGTCGTGTGTACACACGACGGCACCTCAGACTATACAATACATGTTGACCTTGAGACCTACTTTATGCCCTACGTAATAAAAGCTGTTTTCGCAGTTTAACTATATAGCCTGACGTGCTGCTGTGTGTACATACAGCTAGTGTAAAAAAACTTCTCCAAGTACTGACCTCACAAACTGATTCCTTTGTTATCTCAGAAGTTCATAATCATAACATAAATGATAGCATACAACTATTAGCACACCGAACTGACTCCCACGGTAACCATTGTCTTTATGAGTCATTATAGCTAAGGTCGACTCAAATGATCGAGTCAAAGTCACACTGCGTAACTTGAACCAATCGAGAATATGAATATGACCCACGTTTGCAAGAAAATAAATAATACTTAATAGGTACAAATGACGGCACCTCAGACTATACATGTTGGCCTTGAGACCGCCTTTATGCCCTACGTAATGAAAGCTGTTTTCGCAGTTTAACTGTACATATAACCTGACGTGCTATCGTGTGTACATACTAGCCACAAAATTTTGATAAAGTCTGTGTTGTAGACAGAAGTGAAAAAAGGTAGGCTTACTTTTTAGGGTTCCGTACCCAAAGGTAAAACGGTACCCTATTACTAAGACTCCGCTGTCCGTCCGTCGGTCTGTCTGTCAGTCTGTAACCAGGCTGTATCTCATGAACCGTGATAGTTAGTTGAAATTTTCACAAAAATAGAATAAAATAAATTATTTAAGGGGGCTCCCATACAACAAACGTAATTTTTTTGCTCGTTTTTGCTCGATATTGATAACGGCAACAGGTAGACGTTAGAAATATTTACAGAATATTTAGTTATACAACGTGTTACAAAAGTACCCCTAATGCCGAATATGGTAGATAGGGACCATCAAACTGAACAACTTTTACTATGGGACCAACTCTGAAATGGCGAAAAAAAAAATCAGCTGTTTCATACAAAAACTAAAATTGAAAATACCAGAATGTATGAAACAGCTGATTTTTTTTTTTCGCGATTTCAGAGTTGGTCCCATAGTAAAAGTTGATCAGATTGATGGTCCCTATATGCCATATTCGGCATTAGGGGTATTTTTGTAACACGTTGTATAGATATTCACTTTAAAAAATAAATACTCTTCGTGCGCGAGTCCGACTCGCACTTAGCCGGGTTTTTTGTTGCGAGTTGCTACAGTACGGAGGCTTGACTAGGTTGGATAACCAGTTTTGACCTGACATTGTAAGTATGACTACTGACTAGTAAGGAAAACAGTTTTATCACTGAATGAACGTGCATTGTAGATTATGTGAATCACGCAGCACTGTTGCCGATGTCGACAACCTCAACTTGCACTATAAGATGAAACGTCAAACGAAGAAGAACAATAAAGAACATGCATTTTTCGAAGAAGGGTTCTGTGGAAGTAGTGTTATTCGAAGTTGTGTGTGTCGAAATATGTCCTGTCGAAGCAGTGAGTAGTCGAACTATTGTTATTCGAAATTGAGACCCTGTCGAAATAATTGACTGTCGAAATTCAGAATGACAGTCTGCATTAGCATTTCTTGTTGAATGCCCATTTGTGGTTACAACGGAAAAATGGGCCATTCTTACAAATGTTCCTATGTCCACACACCCTTATGTGTCTTTTTGTATTATAGCAACTAAGTATACTTACACTAATACAAAGTTCCTACTTACTTACTTACTTGGGTAGTTTACAAATAATTACAGAGTCTACATTGTGCATAGCTACAATACTGCGCATTGCTTTCCGTCTCCAATTAATATCACACTCAAACGTGTATTGTTAATATTGTTGTTTGTGTTGAATGTTGAAGGAAATGATTGACCGATTTGTTTGTGTTTTCCTACAATTTAATTTGAACAAGATTACGAATCATTATTTTTGAGAAAGAAAAGCCTATTGCCATTATTATTATGTGCCATTATTGTATACCCCCCTTACTAATAAAGATTGTATAACAGATGTATAGTTACACAGTGTTTTGTCCCTTTCTTTTTAATGTCAAACTTAAATAGTTTGACAGAGAGAAACCATTGTGTAACTATACATCTGCTATACTATCTTTATTGTAAGGTGGTAAGTATACAAGGTGTTACAAAAGTACCCCTAATGCCGAATATGGTAGATAGGGACCATCAAACTAAACAACTTTTACTATGGGACCAACTCTGAGATCGCGAAAAAAAAATCAGCTGTTTCATACAAAAATTTAAATCGATAATATCAAAATGTATGAAACAGCTGATTTTTTTTTCGCGATTTCAGAGTTGGTTCCATAGTAAAAGTTGTTCAGTTTGATGGTCCCTATTTACCATATTCGGCGTTAGGGGTACTTTTGTAACACCTAGTATATGTGTTGTTAGACTATTTCCCTAACCGGTTCCGTTGTAGGTAGACGCATCGTCTCGCAAGTCTCGCAACGAAACAGCAATGGACCGAGACAAGCAAACAATTCACGTTTGATTAACTTTCTCAACGGTCGGTCATGAATATAAACATCCAGTGCTAATGATTGACAGAACGAAATGTAACAAGTAAAAATCAACTCTAGTCACATGTCAGTAAAGTTAAGTTTAGCGTTTAGCAAGACGTGCTTAGAGAACCTTTCTATTTATTTTGATTTGTGCAAAAACACTCTTTGTTTATTTTTTTAAACAACATGGGAAGGAAATAAACATGATTAAATTTGTTTTTTCTTATAATTATAAGTATTATAGTTTAGAATCTAAACTTCATATCATTTATACACTTCTAAGACTTCTGCGCGTACAGTTAATTAGAAATAAAACACTTTTTACGGATTACAGATGCCTCCCAATTTGTGGTAGATTCAGTAGCTAAATCTTGTTTTCTAATTAACTTTAATCAATTTAATTCAGTAGGTAATAATAATTAAAATCAGAACTCAGCTATAAAATAATTTAATTAATTTGAATGCATTTTTATAAAGTTCCGAGCGGGTAATTTCATAAAAATATGAGCAGTCTGTTTGCTTTAGTCCTCCCATGACCACGGCCCCTGGAAAGGTGTCGAAAAGACGGGAATTAAAAAAAAACAATAAATCAAAACTAAATAATTCTAAAATAACACCAGTATTAATATAATATAGGCGCTGTAATCTGTTAAATGTATTTTATTTCTAATACATTCATTTTTTTCACAAAACACAAAACAAATTAATGTTCATTTTGTCTTACGTATTCGTGACTTCTGACGACCTCCGTCGTCGAGTGGCTTTGTACACCGGTTTTCAAGGTGTCGCCATCTCTGAGGTCCCGGGTTCGATCCCCGGTTGGGTCAATTTAGAAAACGAACTTTTCTATATTGGCTCAGGTCTGGGTGTTTGTGATACCACCGTTGTCTCTGATTTCCATAACACAAGTGCTTTAGCTACTTACTTTGGAATCGGAGCAATGTATGTGATGTTGTCAAATATTTATTTATTTATTTAACTTTACGTTGAATTCAAAAAATAAAATATAAAAAAATACGTTAAATGAGTGCTGATTGAATAACACCATGTTTTACCTAGTTGGTGAACTCCAGAGGCTCTATCGGCTAAAAACATTGAAGTTCATGTTAACTGTGTTTTGACCATAGAAATAGAATGTCAAAGAACAACAATGTCAATGAACAAGTGATCCGAAAAACGAAGTGCAAATGTGTGAGTGAAATAGTGTTGTGTACACTACTTAATAATGGTATCGGTGACTGTACCTACTTACGTCTTTCTGTGTGGCTTACATAGTGGTGATATTGACATTTTCAATCCAATTTTTCATCTGCGCCATCGACCTACAATACAACTACAACCCGTAGTTGTATTGTAGGTCGATGGCGCAGGTAGTTAGTGCACTCAACTCAGTATCGTAGGATTCGTAGGTAGGTAATTAAAACATTGCGTAAAGTTCGAATAATTATTAATGGGTGTGTAATGTATGACATAATATATTTATATGGACAAGCACAAAATAATATCATACCTACAGTATTAACGTGATTTCACTTACGTACACGTACTTTTTTGTTTGAGTAAATAAGTAAATTGATTTTGATAACGTTAATTTTTCTAATTAGGTCTTTCTTAAATTCTATAATTAGGTAAGTACTAACAGATTTCCACACCTGACGGAGGCAGAACAGCAGATCTTATCTTATATGTCATCAATGTATACTATCATATTTTGGTAAATAAAGGATTATCCCGCGACCTTGTCTGTGTGGAAAGTTTTTTTGCTATTTTTTTTTTCGGGATGAAAGGTACCCTTTAACCTTTTCTGTACCCCTGACAACGTGTTTGCAAGATTTCATGATGATCGGTTCAGTAGTTAAGACATGATGGCGTAACAAACAAACGGACTTTCGCATTTATAATAGTAGTAAATTTACTACTGGCACGTCATCTTCATTAAATTACAAAATACCGAAGCAAAATACCCACCATAAACAAAAATAGATACTTACCTTTTGCATAGGTATTTAGATATGTACCTACCTAATCAGTAACAATCTGATTAATGAACTATAAGTAGTGTAGGCAAATCAAACCTCAACAAATATGTCAACAAAATTAGCCATTCATAATATCTAAAAACTTTAACTTACTTTTTCTAGAAACAACCGGCGCGGCAAGTGAATTCAATAATCACTGCACGCTGTATCGATGGTGACTTCTCAGCTCGTCGTCTCAACCGATTACCGAATTCGTTTGCCGCTCCTCCAGTTCCGACCGACCGACTGACGATATGGTCACCCTACACTTTGATTATTCATAGTAAATAAATTTGCAAATTTCTCTAAAACGAATGAAGATATCGTGGAAATATGTTTTCGGGACGTTTATCGTGATCAAACGGTTAAGAAAATCTGTTTATTTTTAATCTGAATACAATTTTCACCAATATTTTAGACTTTACATTACAAAAATAGTATGAACTGGAGGTTCGCATGCTTTTAAAACTTTAGATTGCGATATCTTTGTCCCGGTTGCGTTACATGAGCAACGAATGTATTCATAGCTGTCACAATGAATATCTGACGGCTACAAATACATCAACCCACCGGTATAGGCTCGGATTGATCTGGAATTCGACGATTTAACCAAAACATTAACTCAAAAAGTGGCGGATCTCCGGCCCACATGTTTTTGTAAATAATTCTGCCGGGGAAGCCGTCACAATCATAACGAACCCTAAAATAAGAACGTATATCATCGGTACATTACTTCTAGGTGGTTTTAGGAAGGAATTATGCAAGTGGCACGGACGTTCGCATGTTTATCTTTTTCTGGTATGTAGGCAAAGACATATTTCGTTGTTCAAGCTCTAGCTACGTCACATCTGGTAAAATTTTAGAAAAGTATTAAAAATAGTCAAAATCAATAAAACTTGAAAATAACGAAATCAGTTTCTTAAAATGGTCTTTATTTAAAAAAAAAAAAAAAATACATCAAAAATAAATAGTATGGCCAATTGGACTGCCGCCAGTCCTAGTTTATCGATTTTATCGATACTCGTGACGTCATCAGTTAGTCAAGCCCTATTGTAAAACAACATTTTACTATTTTACGTAAAATAAACTAAATTATCTATAGTACATATAAAATATGACTATATATGGCAAATGAAATTAATAAACTATGTTCCATACTGTTTTCTTCGTCGATAAACGAATAAATGTAGCAAAATTTTGTTTTTAAAGAAATGTGTGGCAATATCTTATTTACCTGTGAAAAGTGTGATTACTTGGATTGTTTCTTTTTGTCACATCACAATTACATAAAGAACAAGACGCCGTGGCTCCACGATACCTTTATTAAAAATTCTAATTAAGATTTTCAAATATTTTAAGCAAAATGTGATTGCTCATTTGCAAGACGGGACGCTAGGGGCTCTTACTGTAAAAAATGTTGGCACACTGTCACTTGATCCTATGTCTCTTTTTTTCATAGACCGTGTCCGTATAACGATAACTTCTCTTTTCCACGCTCTGTTGGTCTTCTTGAGCGCAGCGAAAATTTTTCTAAGTCTATGGTTTTGACAGATTTATGTGATACATTGCTCCTTCGTCGGCACAAATAAAAACTTACCGAAGAAAAGTTGCAATACATATATCTGTCAAAACACAGTTAACATGAACTTCAATGTTTTTAGCCGATACCGCCGCAGGAGGTAAAATCATAGACACCTAACACTCCTACCTAGACCATCACCAATATTAATCTAATCTGTGACGGCACCGAAAATAACGCCTCACTTCAAACTGGGGTCTTGTCATTGATTTAGTTCGCTTGTGACTGCGCCAACGTGCTAACGCAATGCCGCAGTGTGCGTTCAAAAATTGTAAAAATAACCAACGAAATAAAAGTGTATCGGATGGAATATCGTACTTTCGGTAAGTAATTATTTATAATTTTATTGATTAAATATCGAACAATCTTTTTATCAAAATATAACGTGGATGTGTGGTGTGACGCGAATGGATAAAATTAGGAATGAGTATGTGAGAGGAAGTTTGAAAGTAGCACCAGTGATAGAAAAGTTGAAAGGGAATCGTCTGGCTTGGTATGGGCATGTTATGAGAAGGGATGAAAGGCATGTTACTAGAAGAGTAATGAATATGGATGTTGAGGGTTGGAAAGTAAGAGGAAGACCGCAAAAAAGATGGATGGATTGTGTGAGGAATGATATGAATGTAAAGGGAGTGGATGAGGAGATGACGAGTGACAGAAAGGAATGGAAGAGAATGACACACTGCACCGACCCCAAATAAATTGGGATAAGGGTAGGGGGATGATGATAATGTTTTAGCACAAGAATAGTCAGTCTGTGTGTTTAGTTTTTAAAACCAACCTACGCTCAAACATTCGCCATTGCTTGGCGTGGTTTGGCCAACAGTTGGTTGTTTTAGGACAGTGCATCTATGGAGTAGTTATACCTACTTTGTTTTTCTACGTAGTTTTCAATTTCTCTTTTTTTAAGATTTCCGGGGGATCCTTTTCAGTGTGTAAAATGGATTTCCATTGTAGCGACGGAAAGACATGAGCTGTTCATACCTAAAAAAAGTTCTGTGATATGCTCAATCCATTTCGAAGAGAAGGATATCGTAGGAAATTCTCAAAGACGAAGATTGCATAAAACAGCTATCCCTAAACTACAGGTAAGTATATTATTAATTCAGGTGTTGTTTTGGAATTATTTAGTTTGTATTTATTGGTTTTTAAGTTAAATACAAACTAAATAATTCCAAAACAACACCTGAATTAATAATATATGCGCTGTAATCCGTAAAAAGTGTTTTATTTCTAATGAACTGTACGCGCGAAAATCTTAGAAGTGTATACAGGTAAGTAATTAGGGAATTTATTTTTCTGATATTGCCAGTGATACCTACCTAATAATATTTAATTTGTCAATTTACAGATTAAATCAATGGCCGAAAACACAAATAAATCGGTTCCGGACGATTCGGTTAGTGATTTCACATTATCGAATGTGAAGGTAATTATGTTTAGATTAAATATAGTTAAACGTCACAACAATACATCCGATCCATTATTTTAGCAGAAGTGTAAAATTTTTCGAAATTTATCAAACGAATAACAAATTCTGTTTACGACGACTGACGTCTGCCCAGCGGAATCTGATTTTCTTTAATCTCTCGAAAATGTTGGGGACGCAATTATTTAATTTCCACATACATTTTCATGACGTAATGAACTAAATATTATCAATTTTACACAAATTTTAAAATTTATCTTGATATACTAGACGCATAGTTGGATTTTTTATTACACAAGATAAAATGTTTATATAAAATTGCAGACTGAACCCCCTTGCCAAAATGATGTGATTAATGAAGTCTTAATAAAACAAGAAGCGATACCAAAATTGGAGGTAAGTATGTTATATTTTTTCATTTCCTTCAGAGAAAATATTTTATTCTGTTACACACTATTAAATTATTATATGAAATTGCAGACTGAACCCCTTGACAAAATGATGTTTTTAATGAAGGCACAATAGAACAAAAAGTGTTTTGGCCGTCAGAGCCAATTAATTTGTTGTCTGCCATATTGTAATTGCACTCTGTAGTTACTTTACTTATTTAAATTGTTTTTATTACAGGTAATACCTAGAGAAAAGTATGAAATAGTCATAGGTAACGTATGTCCTAGTTCTCCAACCGTTTCTTTATCTGATCTAATACCTGTGAGTGAAACCCCAAAAGAAATATTTTTAAAGAAGAAGCTTGATCGCTCCCGGAAAGTTATTATAAATCAGAAAAATAAAATTCGTAGCTTACAAAAGATGAACAAGAGATTAATTGTTAAAAATAATAAGTTTAAAAATTTAATACAGATGCTTAAAAAAACTTGCAAATACAAAGCCACAGCATCTCAGAAATAAAAAATACATATCTATCCAACTGTTTAGTTTAGATGACACCTGTGAGATATAAAATATGGATACGCAAGAAAAATATTACTCTACTTGTAGTTGGATAAGAATACTTATTACGCTGGTTAATAAAAATGATTGTGGTTATATTGTTGTTTACATTAAAAACCTGATAGGTACCCTTGCCAAAAATATACACTTACCTACATTATATATATTATTACATTTTTCGCTAGGAACTAGGTAAATAACATGAAACAAACTAAAAAAACGAAATATATATTTTGTTATTTTCTTCTTGGGAAAAAAGAATTCTTAGAGAACGCGATTCCTTACACACTCTGTTCTGTTTGAACCAGTAAACTTAAGACTGTAATTTTAAAATGTCCTAAGTAAAATGTTATACAAAAGATTCTCTTCATTGTTTTTTACACTATAAAGTTGAATTTGGAAAGAATAGTAATTGTACACGTTATAATTTTTCTGAGGATATCATGTATCGCTCTTTGTCATTCATATCAAAAGATCATAAGTGAATATTACAACGAACAAAACTACGCTTTATTGACTTAGTGGATAAGGCATAATTAAAATTAAGGTATTTTCTCTTGCGTCATTATTTGAGTTTTCCACTAAAGAAATCTTTTGGAAAAGACGCTGCTATAGTTTAAAAAGTCTTAAAAAACTTTATTATTGCATGCAAGAGTAAAAACAAAATCTGTGCGATTTTGTAGCGGCGCAGGAGCAGACTCTCATTATTTTTAACCTTTTCACCGCCCAACTATCCTGCACGCGATGTCCCGCTGTACGCCAACGTATATATGTATAACAAATTCTATAGTACGAAAGCAAGGATGGCGGTAACGTCATATCGATAATAAAAAAAATTACGTGTAAATTTAAGTTTGTATCTAAATTTACAAATATAAATAAACACTGATACATTATAATGGTAGTTGGTTTTATTTTATGAACAATTTTAGTAAGAAAAATGAAAATCCATTATCAGAGACAAAAAGACATGCATATACTTGCTAGAGATATATTATAATAGGCACTTCACTATTCATTTCATAACGTCGTCCGTTGACTTCATATCAAGTCTTTGGCGCTCGTAGCACGATAAATTTCTTAAGGAAAAGGGTTGTCTATGCTTTTTTTCATTCTAGAGTTTTGTTGGTCTATACTTAAAATAACCTATCGACGTTTTATGTAGGTACCTAAAGTGTTCGCGTTCAGTTTTAATGTTGATAGGTATACAACGTATTTTGGTTAAGTGGCTGGCTTACAGACTTTTAACTACCGCTGAGTTACTGAGTGTACGTTCTCTGTGAACGTTTGAGTACTCTTTGTTTTACAATAAACATTTGATAAGTGTTTTATTAGCCGCTTTCTTGTTTAAACACGCACGAACGAGAATGGACAGTAAGTTGCAACAGATGGGTGTTGCAATATCGAAAATCCTCAGTAAACTTAACTAATTTTAATAAAGTGATTTGATACGTACATTAATTTTAAAATGTATTATGTAATACGTTATTTCCTGACCGGGATTTATTTTAAATCATAGAATTTATGAACATTTGGATGGAATAAAACATAGTAAATATGGAGGATTGTAGTGAATGCAACTTTCGCGTCACATCACTGGCCTACTTGATATGAAGTCGTTGGCGTGCGGGACATCAAAATATTTGAGACGTTTTTGTTTTTATCCATTTTAAGACTCAAAAAAGCCTGTTTTGCCTAGGAAAATAAAAAATAGGGCTTCAGCTGTGTCCATCTTACAAAATTACAAAAGAAACAAATGTTTTATGTATCGTAAATGTATTTTATCAAAGTAGGTATAATGAAGAACTTCTATAGAAGTCCTGGCGTGGAGGGCACGAAAATCTCGAACTTCTATAGAAGTCGTTGGCGGTGAAAAGGTTAAACTAATTTATTACTCGTATTAAAAAAAAAATACTTTAAAACTCGTAAGTCTTTGTTAAGATTGACGTAGTTAACTAAGTTTAATTTTAAATAGGAAAATATGCTTTAAAAGTTAACTATCTAGTACATTGTAATAAGTAATCAATTCGAGAGACATTTCTAGAATAATTTCTTAGGTAAGATATTCATTTGGCGTGTTTTACGTGCTGCTCACAGTACTACACCTCAACTGAGAAACATCGTTAATCAGAAAACTGGTAGACCTTGAGAATTCTTGCGTGCTTATGGTTAAAGTGGCCTGTCATCGCAATGTGACCCTAATTTAAAGCAACGAAGGTTCATTTATGCTTGAATAACTCTGCTTATGGTATCGCCAAGAATTAATCTAAAAGACTCATTATTTTTTAATCTCTCCAAAATCGACTGTAGGAGTTTATATTGTTGACCTTTCAGAAACTAAAGTAAAGGTTTCATTCAAAATAATAAACTACCATGTGAAAAGGGGAGTTCAATTATGGTAGACATTATTGTTTTTAAATTCATATTTTTTAAGTACCTTCGTAATTATTAAGTAATGTTAAAAGAACATACTTATCACATTACTTGTAATGTGATTGTTCTTGAACAACACACAAAAAATCTTAAATCTTATCATATTATAAGAACAACACGCAAAAAAAAATGTTTTAGACTTGTATTATGAAAATAGGTAATCGACCGACTCCAATGATTTTTATGCAAATCTGCAGAAATGCACTGATTAAAATTTTAATCTTAAATTCTGTTAAGTAGTATTATTCCGGAGCTCGAAGGCGCACTGGCTTAGTGCCTGGCCCAGCCATTGCGGAGGTAAAGTAACTTTCGCAAGGGTCGGTCATGGGATGGGTGACCAATTATGATCTCAAGCCCCTTCGTGCTTCAGAAGGCACGTTCAGCCGTTGGTTCCGGCTGCATTTGCAGTCTTTAAGACCCACCAATCCGTATTGGGCTCGCGTAAGTGTCAGAAAAACTTTTCCTAGTGACCCATGAAGGCCCCATTTAGTCACGCTTTGGTGACTAAGTTTTTGTACCGGAAAATATATTAAACAAAACTGAGTAAAAAAAACTTATTTTTGTCCTCTTTTAAGTTTTAATTTGAACTTGTGTAAAAATACTCGATAATCGACCATTTAGGTCTAAAAGAAATTTAATTTCGCTTTTTGGCGGTAGGTGGCACTGTACTTTCCCATACATAGTTACACTATTGAATCGAATGTTTTTGCGTTTTTAGTAAATATCATTATACTTATAAAAATGGCATTGTCAATGCAAATCTCAAATATAATTAATATTGCTTGCTACCCGATAAAGAAATGATTATGCATTTTATGCAATCGGCACTTAGAAATGCCGTCAGTTAAGTTATGTAAGCACTTTAAAATTTTAAATAACTCGATTCTAAATTTTCACTTATTTTTAAGATGCTGTTCAAATATGTACTTACAGTTAAATTACTTACGGTACATTTCGCTGAGCCGAGAGTTACTTACTGAAAATTCTTTTTTTTAACTGGACTAGGTGCTTAGTGGGAGTTTTTTACTGTGTAATTTCTCCTATTTACCGTGTGTCAGTTAGAATAGAAAGAAATTGGAGTTTCATTTCATACGAAAATACGGTAAATTTATCATTTTTCAATTCCAACTGACACACGGCGAATAGGATAAATTATACAGTAAATTCGATAGTAAAAGTAATAATCTATGGAAAATTTCAATTTGCTTTTCGGCGGTAGATGGCGCTGCATTAATTTCCCATACAAAATTACTCTATGGAATGTTTTTACACGCGTTATTTTTTTCGATAGCTGTTCGTGGTAAGGGATTTAATTTATCATAACAATACCTTTCAGAAGTTAGCTCTTTTGTATGGAAAACCATTATAGTGGGCTCTATTTTCTTTTGAGCGGTATAATTTGACTGAAGTAGAGGCAGTGTCAAAGTTGACTACACACAACAAATAAGGATCAGCGACGATTTTTGTTTAGTGGCTTATCTGAAAGCTTATGCCACCACATGTTTAACTTGAAATTTTCACGATAGCTCTTAAACCTGAGAAGTTATACGAGTTAGAACGCTGCATTTTGGGGGTTCTTATGACGTCATCCGCCACGTACGCGAACCTTACGTCGTATGGTACGTGATAAAGCACTATTGCATTGAGCTTGGCATTTCCTTTAAACCCTTACCATTTATAAAAGGATTTCAAATAATCTTTCACTAGGGTTCATAACTATGAATATGTTTTTATACTATATCAATAAAACTTTAGGATTCAAACCTGTCGCTCATCCTCATTGCGTATACCACCCAAAAGTGCCAACATCAGTCAAGTCAAGGTACAGTGTTCGCAAAAAGTGGTATCGTTTTGTCGCGCGAAGGTCGCTTTTGTCACGGGTGACGTGCCGACGCGCGACGGGCGTGCCAATGACACAGTTATTTGACAATACTAGAGAGCCCATTTAAATTATGTAAAGAAATACTCAAAAGGTCGGTTACCTATCTATTCGCAAATCATGCTAAAATATTTTATTTTATTTATTTATTAAGAAACAAACGGTCGTACACATTCATGAACAAAAAACCTTAAATAATATCTTACATAAGACCTATAGTTTCCTTAATGAAACAATGGAGTGCAAATCATAACACAAATATTATGATATACATACTTACATACACACTTACGTAGTTAAAAAGTACAAAAATCAAAAATTATATAGAAATATTGGTAATTATGGGGTTATGGCACAGAATATAATAATAGTACTAAGCGTATTATGTCCTGTTTTTAATTTCAGATCCTACCTTTTTTTTAAGAATTTGCCGTTTTGTAGGAAAATGTAATAATGTTGCTTACTAACTTATTTATTCATTAATAAACGTGTCAAGAAGTCATTTACTTAAATGAAAAAAGTTATTGAATTTATTGCAAAGCTTATGCTATATAAGAGTACCTATGACGTAAATTTGGATAGACGTATACATAAAACCAAAATTTAAAAAAGTTAATTTAAAAAGAAAATTCACTTATGCACTTACTGATTGAGTTTGGTTTCTTACATTGTTGAAATGACACTTAAAAGCTCTTAAGGAAAATGAACAGGTTGTGCGACGTAAAACCACTCAAGGATTTTCCCCACTGCTTTGATTTAAATGAATAATACCTAATACACTTTAAAATGGGACATTATACAGCTGAATTAAATATTCGATGGTCGTGCTTTAACTGTACCCTTACTACGAACAGCTATCGAAAAAAATAACGCGCGTAAAAACACTCGATAGAGTAATTTTGTATGGGAAATTTGTACAGCGCCTTCTACCGCCGAAAAGCGAAATAATTTTTTTCATAGATAATAAAATTACTCTACCAAGTACTTTAACGCGCGTTTTTTTCTCGATAGATTTTCGTGCTAAGGGTTTAGCAATGTATAATTATTATTACGTCCGAAATTTAAATCTACAATCACCTTCAAAGTTTCATATACTAAATCCCGGTTGCGCTAATTGTTACAATTCAAAACAAAAGTAAATCGTTACTGAAGTAAATAAGTATAAACGAAACGGTAACGATTAGTAACATTTGCTATAACTACCATTGGAAAGTGATTAAACTAAGCCATGCTGAACCCAGCAGGATGCTTAACCCTAAAAATTTCAAAGAAAATACCCAAGATGACAAAAGATTTTTCCATATTGCTTTTGTCACTTCACTTTTCGCGGGACTTTTAGCTTTAAGGGAATCTGTCTTTTATTAAATTAAGATTTTTCGCATTCACAATGCTATTTTTATATTAAGATAAATAATATATTAGAAAAAACTCATAACACCCCTCTTTAAGCTGCGTCGGAGCTTAAAAATCGACTCACCCGTCTGGGGTGCTACGGCTGTGTCGATTTTTTTCTAGTATTTTTTCTAACATATAATTTATCTTAATCTGTCCTTTGTTTATGATCATTAGTTTACATATACTATTTAATTATTATAGTTTTTTAAAAAGTTTCCATTCATGGCAATTTTATCAATTAAAAGTCTAGTTACATTTTGTTATGCAAATTGAAACATAACAAATAATATTGTGTAACTTTAGAAACAAACACCCAAGTTAAAATTAATTACATCTCGTTTAAAAAGACATTTATCATTAAGTTGTTGATGTTATCAAGTACATTTGTTATAAAATATTATGAAAATAAATAAATAATATAATGACCAACTGACATTACAAATTAAGATAACTAAAACGTCGTTCATTAATAACAAAGATGATTTTTAAATCATTCATTCATTCGTTCAGGGTAAATTAATTTTTAAAAGTTGTTATTCATTATTCAGAAGACGTTTTTATGGAAAAAGTAAGTTATTCGTAAGTAAATAGGTACCAGTTATAATCGTCTTATTCATTATGCAAGGTTTAAAAGTAGAACGATAACCCAGAAAAAATATACAAGTATTTGCATTAAGTATGTGATTAAGAAATCCTTATGAAAATACCCACACTTAAATTAATTGAAGCTTCGATATCAGCTATTTTAATGTCCCCACTGCTGGGGCAGGCCCACGTCGTGAGTGGATAAGGAGCATGGGCCATAACCCACCACGCGGGCCCAATCCAATGGCGGTTTGGTGGGTTTAAGGACTGCAAATGCAGCCGTTACCAATGGCTTATGATGCCTTCCGAAGCACGGAGGAGCTCGAGATAACACATTTTTGGTCACCCATCCCATGACCGACCCTTGCAAAAGTTGCTTATCCTTCGCAACCGCAGGGCCATGTCCTAAACCACTGCGCCACCGAGCTCTTCAATGGAAATTTGTTGACATCAGCCATTTCTAATGTCCCCACTGCTGGGGTACTGGCCTTCTTTATGGGTAGATAAGAAGGATGGGCCATTACCCACCACGCAGGCCCAATGCGGATTGGTGGGTTGAATAGAAGTTTCTTAACTTCAAATTTAGTGGAACGGAGGTAGGTAATATGTATTTTTACGGTTGCCATAATCAATTTAGCGTAGGTATTTAAGTTTCGTATATTATATCAGCTGTAAATATTTTTAATTATTCCTTACTACCGCATGCCTGTGAATGTGAAATTTTAATTAATTCGTTGACCTTCTTAACCGAAAAGTTCCTTAATCATACTACGCGCAAGTGTTCGGACTTTTACTTTCAATACTTACTAAAAACCGGTCATGCAAGGTTGTCCGCGTACGTAGTATAAAACAGAAAAGTTTCTAAACACTGAACGTGAACTAAATAGTTTATATTATCACAAAAAAAACTCGCACAATTTCTCACGATACACAGAATACCAAGTTTCTTTTGCCGAGTAATTTTCACAATTTTAACACAAACACAAAAAAGACTCGCAACCAAAAGTTTGACTTGTATCCGATTAAAAACTTCTTAGAGCGATTTTAAGAAAAAATCTTTAAAAAGTTTCGTTACTTAAAAGTTTTATTTCCAAGTTTGACACCACTTTCATACACGAACGACACCACGCAACTGATGAGTGAACGAAATCCGGCGACAGGTGAATGAACGGTGAATGAGTGAGTCATTCGATTTCTGTGGGGTTTTTACAGCAGCAGCAGAATGCGTACATAGTAGCGGAGTTTACTTTTTTTACACTTGGTGTGGGTTCTTATAACACCACAACAATCAACGTAAAATTATCGCAACTGGTGTAGAAAACTGGTTGGGTTTATAGCACTTTTATATACGGATAAAAACCGCACTGACTGATTGGGGGCGGGGCGGCTGCGGCGGAGGAGACTCATGAATAAAAAACTCGGTCTATGCTATACAGAATTGTAGGATATTTTTAGGCTTAGCTTGGTACTAAATTCTTAGAATAAATAATGTATAGAAGCCAAGCAACGCTCAATCTAGATAGGTAATGTTGGTAACTAGTCTAGTAACTCAAATAAAGTAGGGACGTGGGTATGGGAATAATTGCACAGGAGAGAGAGTAACTCAACGTTAGTTAATATATTTTTACTAATATATATACATATGTACTTAGCAGTTCGCAAGATTTGCAAGGGGTCGGAAATTCTCATTTCGCCGAAAGACAGTCAAAAAGAAAAGTTTTTAAAAATAAACTTGGTCGGATTTTTATTTAGCATTTATTTTTTATTTTCTTATTTTTTTACTGACTTTTTAATATTATTTATTTATTATTAATTCAATATTTTATTTATTTAATAAACATATTTTAATACAAAATTAAAACAAACACAACAAAACTTCAAAAATAATTTAATATCCTTATGTACATATTTATTATAATAAAAATAATATGTATATTGTAAATTATTGGTAGATACATAATAAATGAATTATCATTTATAGTATATTGATGTGTTATTGTCTCTGGGTAGGTACTAAAATCCGGCGAAATGAGAATCCGACTATCCAAATGCTAATAATCCATATTAATTGGAATCGGCTAAAATAAAAATAGCCCTCTGTCTATTTGAAATTTTGAGATTTAAGCATTCACAATGCTATTTTTATATAATACTAAATAATATACTAGAAAAAATAGGACTCGCACCAGATCATGTTCTCGGACGGGAATCGAACCCGCGACCTTTGGATATCCGGTCCAATGCTCTGACCGCTGAGCTACCGAGTCACTGGTGAGAACGTCGAATTTCTTCTAGTATATCAACTCTTACGCTGCAAGCCAGCGCCATCTCACCAATGTAGAAGGAATTAACCTGCTACATTCAACTGAACATCTTTCCAGATATTTTTAAACAGTTGATTAAGATGAGAAAGCTATATAACTATTTGAAATTTTGAGATTTAAGCATTCACAATGCTATTTTTATATAATACTAAATAATATACTAGAAAAAATAGGACTCGCACCAGATCATGTTCTCGGACGGGAATCGAACCCGCGATAGCATTGTGAATGCTTAAATCTCAAAATTTCAAATAGTTATATAGCTTTCTCATCTTAATCAACTGTTTAAAAATATCTGGAAAGATGTTCAGTTGAATGTAGCAGGTTAATTCCTTCTACATTGGTGAGATGGCGCTGGCTTGCAGCGTAAGAGTTGATATACTAGAAGAAATTCGACGTTCTCACCAGTGACTCGGTAGCTCAGCGGTCAGAGCATTGGACCGGATATCCAAAGGTCGCGGGTTCGATTCCCGTCCGAGAACATGATCTGGTGCGAGTCCTATTTTTTCTAGTATATTATTTAGTATTAGCCCTCTGTCTACTAAAATCCATTAAAACATACATTGGTGGATCTTTTCTAATTTAATATCCACATTAGTCCATTATGAAGTTTTAGCTCACAGAAATAATATTGTGTGTATCAATTTCAAAGGATTTGACGATGGATCGATTTATGGATTGTTTTATGGAACAAATAAATGAAATGAATGAAAAAATGATGTGTTTAAAATAATAATAAATGCTTGGAGAATTTCACACAGCGCCATCTAGCCCCAAACTAAGCAAAGCTTGTGATAATATGGGTGCTAGACAACTGAAATACTACTTATATACTTTTTAAATACTTATCTTAGTCGTCCCAAATCCGCCACAGAAATTAAAATTAATAATTTCAATTTCTGCCCGACCGGGAATTGAACCCGGAACCTTTTGCGTGTTAGACCGGCCACTGCACCACTCAATCGTCAAAAAGGAAACAAATGTTACATTTTTAATACATTTTATTGATATAATTTTGTACAAATAACGGCGTATAATACATCGGACAGGTCTCACATACAAAACTAATGCTAGACAAGCTATTCATTATGTCACAAGTTCTACTTTTATTCCAACTAGTTGTTGACTTCATTTACAAAATAAATGTACTAAGAGGGAAATATGAAGCATAACATTTTGGTTTTAACAAAATTTAAATGAACTTTTCAACTTCATAAATGAACTCCTCATTTATGAAGTTGAAAAGTTCATTTAAACGAACTTCAACTTCATTTAGATATGTTTCATTTATTGCAAATGATTTGTCCTAGTTACGTTTATAGAAAACAAACATTTGAAGATTATAGATATGCATTTCTGTATGTGTTCACACCCTGTGAAGTACTTAATTGACGAAAATTATTTGGTGTAAAAACATTAATATAGTACCTATGCGGTTCGATTATTTAATGACATAATGTGTATAATTAGAGAACAGTCTTATTTATTATAATCTTTACTCTGTCAGTATAATGGATACATTGTGTATTTATTGATAGACGCACAATATTGTAATTATTCTAAAAATGTTAACATCTTTATGAAATTGACACTAATCAATAATTATTTATAATAATAGGTATGTAGAGTATGAAATGTATACCAGCGCAAATTCAAAATGTCATTAGCTTTTGATTTCGTAAAAATTTGACTCGATAAATATTTGGTAAATACTTACTTTGTTGTTTGTATTGAACTGTGGTATTTACATATGCATGAACTATTTTTGTGCGTCTGTCAAAATAATCATTAAATAACCGAATTTCACATAAATATCCTTCATTTTATACATACAAAGCGCATTTAAAATTATCCTACCTCGTAAATATAACTATGAGTATTATCACTAAAGCAGTGCTAAAAGTTAGGTTGCTTCAGAACTTCATTTATCGAAGCGAAAATAAATGAAGTCGCCGTGAAAGTAAAACTATTTACGCATCACACTTAAATGTAACAAGCCCAATAATTACCCATCGCTATTGTATTTCATTTAACTACTTACAATCGTCTAAAAACACGTCCATATGAAAATTTCCGATATACAAACGCTATGTATGTATACTTATTGAACTAATTTTATAAAATACACTCACATTGTAACAAGTTTGTAATAACTTGGTAAGCTATGTATGTATTAGAGTAAATGAAAATGCGTGCAAACCACTCGTACGACTAGAATTTCATTTAGTTTAACATTACAAATAGTTCCTCTCATATCTACTAGATAGTAAAGCACTTTGAAAGTTACTCCATTATTCATGGAAAATTATAATGAAGAATTATAATCATTGAAACAATTAGAAAGAACATTGTGTTAAATAAAGTTTTTCAATATCCTTATTCTAAATTGACTAGGTATTTAATTTATTTATCCAACTAATATTTTTAGTAATGTTAGATGGCAATTCATAATAAGTATAAAAAAGTTGTAATTTCAATATTGTAGTTTATTATTGCCTCCGATTTTTATTTTAAACATTGATATGTAACGGAGCTATTAAATTAATTGGTCATTTATATAAATAAAGCGGATATCCAGTAAAATAAGTATTGTTTTTAAGATATTATAAAATGAAACTGTAACATTGTAAGAGCCAACTGGTTCATTTAGAATGAAGCGATAATAAATGAACCGGTGAAGCTAGCGTAACAAATGAACTTGATTCACTTAAATGAGCCACATTGGTTCATTTAAATGAATTGGCTAATTTTATGGCGTACATCTTCCTACGTTGTTCGTGATTGTGTGAGGGAGTTTAGAAAGGGAGAGAGGTATGTCAAAATCACCGTTTAGTGATATTTGTGAGACACATCCTACTAAACCGCTCTTGTATCTTCCCATTGTATTCATTTCTATGGAAGGTAGACCACCTGCAAACGATTAAATAGAGTTAATATCATGGGCGCCGGCAGCAGAGTGCAAGGGGGTGCACCCCGCTATCAGGAAAGAAATACATAGAAAAACATTTTTTTTTGTTAAGTTACTATTTGAATAAAAACTGAAGGCGTCTAGGTTGCTGTCCAAAGGAAGTAGACTATATTTTTTTATGATTTAGTTACAAATGTATAGTTTTCAGATTTTTTCCTGTACTTGTAGTATATTACTTGCAAAACTTAGTTTTAGGTCAACGGAAAGTACCCTATAAATTTCAATCATCTTGAGAGTGTCAAAATATGCGTTTTTTGCAGCATATTCGGCCGTTGTTTTTTCTTTTAACGTACGGAACCCTAAAAATAGGACAGTAGAAGTACATAGATTCAATGAAAAGTTTAGAATAGTTTTACCTATATAAAGTCCATTTTTTGTGTTCAGTTGTTTCAGTTTTCCTGGAGAGATTTTCCCTACTGAACCCAATCCGTCTACTTCTAGCACGCCCGCTTGTCTGTTCCTGTAAAATTTAATCAAACATTACTCATCGACGCATTTTTAAAAACACCCGGAAAACCACATAATTTGTAATAATTCTCAGAAAACAAACTAAATTGTTGTTCAAACAATAAACATCACGTGATTACTAATAGTCACAAAATAATTATGATTAGTCATAATTATTTTGTTAATTTGATTAATATTGTGGGTTTTACTCGTTTTAATATCTGAATGTGACATCACTGGCTGTGGTGAAGGGTCCATACAAGATGATCCACAGATAAATAAATAAATAATAAATAAATACATATTTGAAAACATCACATACATTGCTCCGATTCCAAAGTAAGCAGCTAAAGCACTTGTGTTATGGAAAATCAGAGACAACGGTGGTATCACAAACACCCAGACCTGAGGCAATATAGAAAAGTTCGTTTTCTAAATTGACCCAACCAGGGATCGAACCCGGGACCTTAGAGATGGCGACACCTTGTAAACCGGTGTACAAAGCCACTTAACCACGGAGGTCGTCAAAACAATCATTACATTTTTGTAGAACGGCTTATCTTCGCCATAATCTCACTCCTCGCCACTTCACAGTTTTATCTTTTGGAACTAACTGAAATTAATTAAATGGCTGATCTGACTGATCATAAAGTTAATTATACCTTGTAGCTCTAGCTCTGTGCCACAGTCCATCGTCCACTTTAGTGTGATTTGCAATAATCACTACTTCTCCACTTCCCAGGTTGTATCTGAAAAAACGCCATATTTCATCTTATTAGCATACGCCATTTTGAAGTTCTTATTAAGTACTCCATATTTAATCTTATCAGTATCTGCCATTTTGAAGTTCTTATTAAGTACTCCATATTTAATCTTATCAGTATCTGCCATTTTGAAGTTCTTATTAAGTACTCCATATTTAATCTTATCAGTATCTGCCATTTTGAAGTTCTTATTAAGTACTCCATATTTAATCTTATCAGTATCTGCCATTTTGAAGTTCTTATTACTGGAGCCTTCCTTATGAACGGATGAAGAGGATGGACCAAATATTGCTTAAAAAATAGCACCACGGGGCTAAAAAACTACAACCCGCACAGCATTTAGTCGGGCCAGCCACGCGCCCGGTGACAGACGTTAGCGTTTTTGACAATAATTACTTACAGTTTGTATTTTAAAGAAAAGAGAGAGTTTATTAGAAATGACATCCTGTGTAGTCAAATGGTGTAAAAGACGCAAAGAAGGCAAAAATTATAATAATATCTTTAGGAGGAGAGTCCCAATAGCATCCTAAAAACTCTGGCAAATAGATACACTTCCTCAGTGTGGAAGTGCTTTATTCGACGAGTGACAGCCATGGGAACCTACCCTTTTATGTAATAGCCAGTCTTGGCACAATATGATGATAAATAAAATAAATAAATAAAATTAATAACAGTAGCATTAAGATCAGGTACTAACACATATGGATGTAATTTATCTGAAATAAAAATGATTTAATTTTTATTTCATTTAATTTTAAAAAAGATGCAAATATAACGTATCATAAGTATTAAATTTGTTTCGTTTAAGACTAGAAAATATCTATGAGTAAGTATACAGATTATGGTAAGCAGTGTTCAGTCGCTTTGTGGTGCATGACCAAATGCCAGCATTTTCAGCCCCGCCCACCCGGTTGTAGTTTTTGTGTGGTGCTATTTTTGAGCGGAATGATTGTTCCATAGATTTTAGTTAAGCGCTCCGGTAACGATCATTTGCGATTGTCAATTTTTACGTCCTTGACGCTCATTGACGCGAAAATCGCTTACATGTACACACGACTGCCTTTATGTCCTACGTAATAAAAGCTGTTTTCGCAGTTTAACTGTTTAACCTGACGTGCTGTCGTGTGTACAATTGAAGCGATTGTCAATTGCTCTAACAATGGCATTGACGGAAAATTCACAATCGCGATTGATCGTTACCGGGGGCCTTTAGCTGCTAGTGGCACATGTAGGTATACCTGAACACGAGCACGGAGTCGTGTATGGCGAGCGAGAGGAAGTCCGCGTGCGGCGCCGCGCGGCCGCTCCACACGAGCAGGCCGTGCGCCGCCGCCGCGCGGAACCTGATGTTGATGTCCAGCGTGTAGCTCACCAGCCTGCGGGGACCACGTGCACACTCAGCGACCATTTTGTGTACGGGTGTGAGGAGAACGCTTCCGTACGAGTCACGCGCAGGTTAGCTCTTTTCCAGAAAGGACGAATTCGCCGCGATTTGACACGTGATTTTGGTTACACTGCTGTTAATATTGCACTCGTAGCCGACGTCGCTGGTCCTAATCGAACATTGTATAACGAAACGTGCCTCATTCGCACGTCGTTCTGTACGGATCTTGAGCGGTGACATTTAACGCGTAGAAGTCATTTAGGTCTCAGTGGCGGGGGACGTGGTGCGGGGCGACTGCAAACATGTGCAGTAATCCCCTCCACTTTATGTCACCGCTCACAATTCGTGCCGGCACATAACTGCCGCCGCCGCAGCAGATAAGCTGATTTATTTTCGATTCATTACGTGTAAGTATGTACTAAGTTAGACTTAGAAAATATTTTTTTATAAATACTTATATTTAAGTAATAGTAATAAAATTTCGCACCATTGCAATTGAAAAAAGGTAGATACTTATAAAAAGTTAAGAATAATTAAATCTTTTTTTAAGCTATATTATCCAGAATCGGTAACCCTACTACCTGCCTTTTTTCGGAAGCGATTCCCTCACACCCTGTATAGAGCATACACACTATTGTGATATTTGGATGAACAGTAATTTTCTCAATATGTGTATGATAGCCCCTTGTGTGTTTCAGTTTAATTTGGAGACCATTCCTTATGTGGATTGTTTGAATCGTACTAAACAATACGTATCTACAAAACTACCACAACCAAATCATCTTACATTTTTGTGATAGTTAAATATTTTGAACTCAAATCTTTAACATTATCATAAATTTTACCCACAATAACGTTCTTTATATAGCAGAAATCAGCATACATAATTCAGAAATCAGCGTATATAATTCAGAAATCAGCATATATAACTCAGAAATCAGCGTAAATAACTCAGAAATCAGCGTATATAACTGAGAAATCAGCGTATATAACTCAGAAATCAGCGTAAATAACTCAGAAATCAGCGTATATAACTCAGAAATCAGCGTATATAACTCAGAAATCAGCGTATATAACTCAGAAATCAGCGTATATAACTCAGAAATCAGCGTATGTACAAAAAACAACATAACTTACCTCTTCATAGTTTCATCATCATCTATGTGAATGAAGCTGTCTTGCCCACTGAAACTTGGATAAGAATTCGTATCGCCCCAGTTGATTTCGTTCGCATTCAAATACTTAACTTGCATATAAGTCTGTCCATCATACGGCTCCTCCGTAGCTATTTCATTACTTCTTTCAATACTGTCTTGTATATATTGAAACTTTTTAGTGGGATAATATTTCTTTTTCTTTGATTTTTCTGTGTGTAAATGCTGAGTATGTTTTTTCGGTTTGGTTTTGTGGAATTTTACTTTGGGACCTTTCTTTGCCACTATGTTGTGATGAATATCTGTTTCAGATATGTTCTGGGGGTACACTGGTATCGGTTGTAAGATTTCTTTGCATTGTTTTTTATCTCTGGAAAAGAAATTTACGTTTATATTCGATAAAATTAAAAAAAAAATAGTTTATTTGGCTGTAACGCATATTTTTTTATTTATAAATAGTAGTTTTTTCTCATAGTAAAGTTATTTTTTCTCATAAAATTGAAATTATTCAACTGGAATAATGAAGTTAATTTAAAATGTATTAGTATCAAAATAAGTCAAATGTAAAAGTCCTAATAAAAAGTGCATTATGGAATATAATTTTTTAAAAGTTAATGAACTTTATAAATAAACAAATATTTGACAACATCACATACATTGCTCCAATTCCATAGTAAGTAGCTAAAGCACTTGTGTTATGGAAAGCAGATACAACGGTGGTATCATAAACACTCAGACCTGAGCTGAGCCAATATAGAAAAGTTCGTTTTCTAAATTTACCCAACCGGGGATTGAACCCGGGACTACATGTTTACGTATACCATACTAAGTATGTTAATTTGAGAGGTTGGGAACCTGATGACCTGACATACAGGCATACATATGTTTAGTTTAGGCATCAGTCTCGCACAAAGTATTACTTTAAATAACTAATTACACTATATGTACCTTGTTTGTTGTTGTATACTTTGTGGAAGGAATAAATATTTTTTCATTTTTTTTTTTCAACTTACATGCACGTGTCATTGTTAGGGCCGTCGCAGTTGTCCACGTTGACTCCGCCTAACGCTGCGGACACTACCGCTAACTCCTCGTCGTTTATCACCAACTGTTAAACAAAGACAGTTGAATCACAATTATTAATAATTAATAAAAGCACTCTAGAACAAAATGCTCATCAAAAACGCGTATTATGCGTCCACACCAGCCAAGTGATACGTGGTCATCATGATACAGCGTATTGATCATAAATCCACTAAAATTTAATGACTCTTAACTTTTGCGTGTCTCTTGTTCAACGCTCAAGATCCATGCAGAGACTAATACTTGAATGTAGCCCATATAATACTCACTTGCCTCACACACTCACTATAATAGTTGCTAACGCCAACCTCGGACATCGCATCGATTGCTGCAGCATCGGACGCCGCGTGCCAACACCGATTACGTGGCGTCTATCGTACGCGGAGGGACGGGTGAAGATATAGTATTTATTGTACTCACCTTCCCCATTGCCACTTTTGAATCCACTTTTTAAATCTTTAAATCCTTAAAACGGTGGATCGAGGTGGAAAAAGAAATGTATTATTATTATATTTAAATTCACTTTTTCCGTAAACCGGAGAATCGAAGAACAAAAAAAATATCCACCGGTGACCTCGTCGGTGGATCGTAGAGGAATGAAGGGAGGCGCGCCCTCGAGCAACATCATTATAGTACTTAACGAATACTCACCAATTCACATCGACCCATCTATCAGAAGACCGAGCGGTCGTAAGGACATTCAATGGCTCATATGTACCCACCTGCCCAACACAGCCGCTATAACACTTGCTCAACGCCAACCTCGGCGGGAGCGGATGCGGCGCGCCGCCGAGCAACATCGGCTGCTGCAGCGTGAGGCGCCGCGCCGCGCCGCGCGACCACACCGACCGCGTGCCGTCCGTCGCGGCGCGGCCTGACGTGCTGCGGACGCGCAGGGACGCGCGACGACCCGACCTGCTCACTGACACGCGGTGCCACGCGTTCGGTTCGAGGGGGTAGGCTGATCTGTGAGACAAAGTAAGATAACTATGATTATTTCTGATACATAACGCAACATTAAAAAATACGCGTAGGCGTACATAATGATTATGTTGTGTAAGTAAATAAACATTGGAAAAATATTTAGTATCTACCAAAGACTTCTATGTTTATACTACAGTAGACAAGCTGTACAGTACCGAAAAATTGCTCATTAAGTTGCGGTGCATGCACCGCAACTCCTTCAGTTTATTGCGAGTGACCGATAGAAACAGTTGATGCGCCGCAAAGGTTGGTTGTGACACAATTTTAGTTTTGAACAGCTCGTCTATGTGATTGAAGTCATGGTATCTACAGGCAAAGAAAAAGTTGAACATTCATCATAATCTGACGTTTATACGTCACATGTAAAATTGAAAAAAATATTAAAAAAACATTGGCCCAAGATGTTAGAAGTGATTTTAAAGTTCTTGCATTGGCCGTTACCATAACGTCTTCTAAAAAATAAATGAAGTCAGAAAGCTATTAAATGAAGTCACTCACCTAACCAACGCTATTCCAGAGCCTAAATCGAAGGCGAACTCTACGAAATATTCTCTTAGGTGTAGTGAGAAGAAGTCGCCGTCGCCACTAGCGTGCTCAGAGTTGTAGAGCACCAGGCCATCGCCGCTGGTGGGTTTCAACATAATCTGTAACAAATCAGTCATTAAAATCATCGTTGACTCGACGCGCGCGATGGATATGTAAGGAACTTCACATTTTCAAATACAGGGTTATTTGTCAAACACCAACAACCTACTGGCAGGAGTAGATTACTAACATCATAAACAACTACATTTTGTTCTACGACTTTTCCGAAAACAGTCAAAACAAATCGACTTCCATATAAATGTTCAAAAAGCTGATCGAGTTTTGTAAAAAAATAAATTTTTCTTGCCTGTTTTCAGAAAAGTCGTAGAACAAAATGTTGTTGTTTATGATGTTAGTAATCTTCTGTTGCGAGGTTTTGGTACTTTACAAATAACCCTATAATTTTTACATTCATTACATACATTCGTTTATTTTAATATTTTGTAAGACCGACTCTATGCACAAGGGAACTCCCTTAGGGCTCAGATAAAAAATACTAAAACTTAAACATTATGCAACAACTAAATGTCTAAACAAAACAAGATGGTACGAGACCATTCAATCGAAGTGCACACACAACACTACAGAGTTTCGAAAGTGGGACGACTGAACTGAATAATCGATTTACACACAAACCAACAAACTTGGAAATTCAATCGGCCGGTATCGGGATGCTGCAAGCGAACAACTTTTCCGAGAGACGAACCATTTAAAAGTTCTAGAAAGTTCCCCGTTAATAAATACTGGGAATACTGTAATGGATACTTTTAAATTGTGATTGGGAGGGCAACTTAAAGCGGAAGATATTAAGCTCAAAGGAGGTTGCACTGAATTTAATTCAAGTCTCCCTTGTGTTAGCCTATATTATATTAAGTAAGCCTATTTTGTATTAATTATAATTTACGAGTGTTAATTAATAATATTTAATTGCTTTGGTATGATTGTATACGTCTAATAGATTTTGTATTGAGTCTCTTTTATAAAATGTACAAACCTCATTGCAAGGAGATATATAACCTCTTTGCATTCATACGAATAGTTTTTTTCTTAAACAAAAGAAGAACGATATTCAGGGCATTGAATTGACATAACCTTGTTGTACTGGAATGTAAAACATTGATTTTAATGTGATTTGCGTAATTTGTAATAAACTGTTAAAAGAATATTGCTCTCTTATTCAGCAGTCCTTGCATTCTGAAGTGATCCCTACACTTGTTAAATAGCTAACGCTATTAGCGAAGTAACTTTCTGTTTTATCCATAAACATATCACTCAGGTCAAAAGTTCTATAGGTTCGGACACAGTCCTAGACTGCCATTTCCAAAGTCAGGGCAGAGAAGAAGAATAACGAGAACAATATTATAAAAATGTGGCAAAGCTTGAGACAAGCAATTTTAACACTGATTCTCTTTACTGCGGTTCCCGATTACAGAGCGAGCCAGGTGAAAATCTGCCATTTTTAATAGATTGATTAATTTGTAAGTATTTGATTTATTTGTTTAGTGAAGTGAGCCCTGCCCTGCCTCTACAAATCCATAATGCTTCAATACGAGTGAATAAGATTCTCTGTGCCATAACTCACTTATACAGGTTTTTTCATAATATACTTGTTGAAAAACTTTCTTTCAGGCAAACATGAACACACTCCACATCACGTATAATTTACTGACGCAAAGTTATTTTTCGTCGGAACTTTTAAAAGGCCTTAAAACTTAGTTGAAAATTATGTGGAAAGTCTTCTTAATACTTTGTTGGCTCATTTAGTTGTATTAATTCCGAGGAAAATGTAAGAAAAAGTGTCGTGCAAAATTCAAGGTGTAACTTTTTTCAACATAATATTTCTGTTGGCAACGAAAACGTTTCTTTTGATACTTTTATTATTAATAGGAACGACTACTTAATTAAGTTTTTACGGCAGAAACTTTTATGGCTGCCACGTTTTTCTTTTAAAGTCGCAATTTTTTTATGATGAGATAAAAGATGAATGAGTGATGAGTTATATTGACATCAAATAATAATAAGTCGTACCTTTCAAATTAAAAAATACCAATTTAATACAGAAGGCAGTAATGATGAAATTTTATTTAACGAGATTCTTGGTGTGATTACTTACTAAGTATTTTAATTTCTTCTAAAACTTATAAAACAAAGTTTTTTAGCATTATCATTAGTAGGTATTGGTAATTCCTAGAACATTGTTTTACCTGTATGTCCAACCACGATAATGCAGAGTTTCCGAGGCCAGGCAGACGAAGATATGAAGATCCATTGAATCTTGGGACCTGGAAATGAATTATTTCTAATTTCATTACACAATAAATTTATAACAAGTTGAAACTAAAACGAGACGACAAGGGTTTATAGAATGGAAGAATTTTTTTCACATGAAATGCTTTTCATGATACAACAGACATATATTATCGCTATTTATTTTAATATTATTATTTTATATCGTCGCTATTAAATAGGACCATTGGCGGCTTTATCGCTAATAGTAAAAATAGTAAGTTATTCCAAATGAAATGTTTTTCTGTAAATTCTTCCACTAATGATTATCGTGAATCGACATCAAGGTGTCTATTTGGGAAATCGAAATAAGCGCTTGAACTCACCTTTAAATCCAAAGTAATTTCACATTTGTCGCCGGCGTACCCCAACGGGCATAAGCAAACATTGCCAACACACCCGCCGCCGTGTTGGCACTCGCACGCAACATCATCTCTATCCAGTTTCATTACCTTACCATCACCACTTTTCGAATCATTATTAACATCATTATCAACTTTATTATCTCTTCTATCCAGATCCAGGTGTATTTTTTTGTTATTATTAAATTCTCTGTACTTTTTGAACTGGTTCACAGAATTGTCCATTTTATTCTGGTCGTCATATTTGTGAGAGTCTCTCATCACCAAATCGTTGTCTTCAAAATGTACTATGTCGTTTATACCGTAGATAGCATGTGATTCCACTTCATTTGGGTGGTGGATGTTTTCACTGGTGGTTAATTCAGCAACTGGCCTCCATGGTGCTAATGTTGGCGCACATTCAGCTGAAACAATAAAATGAAAGTTTATATCAATTAGTCGAACCTACACTATCAATATTGACACTCGACTTGAAAATTCCAGTATGGGGTTTTATTTGTTTAAACAAAATTTCTTCAATGTGGTGTCTAGAATTTGTGTTTTGACAGTATCTTGGTAATGAGAGCTGTAAGATCGTATATTTACACTTTTCCATTTCAAAAATCAAGACAGGCAAGGCGAGGCGACCGTCAATGCCTACGTTACGTAGTTATTGGTTTCTATGTGCATACGCACGGCGTGCTCTTCTCTAAATTGAATCATCAATTAAAACAATTCAAATAAAATCCAACCGAAACGGCGGTGATGGCCAGCTCGCAGTGCGAAAACATATATACGATCTCCAGAGTACCTAATCACAATAATGATAATACCTAAGTATTATTGTGATTATTATTGTGATCACGACAGGTGTGTACAGTACAGTAAATATTGCTGTCGTTTTATATTAAAAAAACAAGAGTGTTTGCACTTAGAACAAAAGTTTCATTTAAATAAGTGCACTTGAATGTTAACGGCCATTTTTGTTTCAAATTAAGTTTGTAAGCTATAAAGCGTTAATCTGGTATTCACGTCGCCTTCTCATCCGTTTTAAACAATAAACTTTGTCTACAAACACCCCAGCATAGTCGTCGCGAAATTCAAACATAAAACACACGAAACGAACATTATGTATGCTGATCGCAGCAAATCATTGGCATAGTGAAAACACATCGGTGATATAACTACCTGTATTTTACATGGATAAATCGTAGTAATATGTATAAGGCTTCGATGCCGATGTAATTTAAAACAAACCGGACAAGTGCGAGTCGGACTCGCCCACCGAGGGTTTATAAAGACTATTTTTTAAGATTTAATTACAAATGTATTGTTTTCAGACTTTTCCCTGTATTTGTAGTATATGACATACACCCGTCATACCTCACATATACATATGAGGCATAAACGGGCGTATCATATCACATTTTCAAGGGGACTGTAAACTTGAGTATATGGTTTTAATTTCGATTCGATACCTTCACTCCTTCCCGAGATAAAAGGCTATGACGGATAGACAGACAGACAGATGGACAACAAAGTGATCCTATAAGGGTTTCGTTTTTTCCTTTTGGGGTATGGAACCCTAAAAACGATTCAAAAACATTAAAAAAATCTTTTCATAATGAAATTATCAATATTGTTATTAAATTTCCATTTCAATAAAATGAATCAGAGAGAAAGAGTCGCACAAACGAAATAACATAATCGTTGAAAACACTCATTACTGGCTGATGAAGTCGTGTATTAGTGGAATCGCAGTTTTACAATTTTTCTAGCTACAAAACACTATGCGAATAATCCAAGATTAGCATATAGCCTACCGTCGTCACTCCACTGCATTATTTATTAGGTATTCACGGAGAGCAGTCGCGGAATTTCATTATTCAGGATATGTCCGCATTACAGGGGGATTGTGCGAGGTGCTCGATGCATTGTTCGTGATAATCTGACTCCAATGTAACAAACACTATGCTCACATATACAAAGTGAAATCAAAGTCATTGGCAACCTTTTAAACTAAGAATCTAACCGCGGTATTGCTAACTGTCCATTTACACGGGTAGATTTTCCGGGCGACTTTAGTCGACTAGGGCTTTTTATCGACAATCTCTTGTAAAATCGCCACCTCAGCAAGTTGCCCGCAAAATCAACTCGTGTAAATGCCCCCATGGGTCGATTTTACGGGCGACAGCTATCAATATGGCGGTTAGAAATATTGTCAATGACTTCTATTTCACCCTGTTGATAAAATGATGCTTTAATTAAAATAAATAAATATTTGACAACATCCCTTACATTGCTCAGATACCAAAGTAAGTAGCTAAAGCACTTGTGTTATGGAAATCAGAGACAACGGTGGTATCACAAACACCCAGACCTGAGCCAATATAGAAAAGTTTGTTTTCTAAATTGACCCAACCGGGAATTGAACCCGGGACTTCAGAGATGGCGACACCTTGAAAATCAGTGTACAAAGCCACTCGACCACGGAGTTCGTCAACATCGTTGTCACAAAAGGTCGTCACAAAAGATCTGCGAGGTTCGATCGAGGAACTTATGAGACCCATAGGCTAGTATTTTTAGATGAGACCTATCATTAAATTCCCTCGTAGTCATTTCTAGAAGTAGATAGCAAAACTGCTAAAAGTGGCCGTTTTTGACACATTTGCTATCTAATTCTACTACAAGAAAATGTAATGAATTCTTATCGTCTAAAAGAACTAATTGGGTTTCAAAAATTCCACGTAAAGTTTTATTATAATCCTTTTCCATTTACAACTTAATAAACAAAGACCTCTGAAGGCGCACTTTCAAAAAATTCAAAACTCATTTATTCGGTCTAGGCTGTTACAAGCACTTGTTAATGTCAAAGAAGCTACGCCATCGGTTTGCAAACCCTAAGCGGAAGACCTTGTAACGAGAAGAACAGGCAAGAAACTCGTCAAGGGCTGATTTTTCTCCCTGTAGGTATATTTCATACAGATTCGTCAAAAATTAGAAAAATTAGATTAAAGTGAAGTCATTTTGCATTACAATAATTAACAAAGTTTGTTACATTCAATGGGTAGGTAAAATAAATTTCAACTAGTTGAGAAATCGGATTGGTATCCACCTTTGGCATGATTTCCTAAGAAGCAAACAAACTAAATAAGTTTTTAAATTTTGAGATTTCAGCATTCACAATGCTATTTTATATAATACCAAATAATATACTAGACTCGGTAGCTCAGCGGTCAGAGCATTGGACCAGATATCCAAAGGTCGCGGGTTCGATTCCCGTCCGAGAACATGATCTGGTGCGAGTCGTATTTTTTCTAGTATATTATTTGGTATTATAAACTAAATAAGTGTTGAGGATCAGTGACGATTTTTGTTTAGTGGTTTATCAGAAAGCTTATGCCACCTCATGATTAACTGTGAAGAAATTTTCACGATATCTCTTAAACCTGACAAGTTATACGAGCTAGAACGCTGTTATTTTGGGGGTCCTCATGACGTCACCCGCCACGTTACGTGGTACGTGATAAAGCACATATTGCATGAAAGCTGAAGCTTGGCATTTCCTTTAAACCCTTATAACTCAACCATTTCCAAACGGATTTAAAAAAATCTTTCACTAGGGTTCATAGCTATGAATATGTTTTTATATTATATCAATATAACTTTAGGATTCTAACCTGTCGCTGATCCTGAAAATACCAACTTACTAGAATCTTTACAGTATTTCTTTAAAGGGTAAAGGAACTTAATTACTCAAGAGAAGTTTATTGCTTTTCTAACTTACAATGCACTTATTGAACATGCTTTGCTATTACGTCCGTAGAACTTGAAGCGAGGCGAAGCCATTAGAAACAAAGCAAGGTTAGTAAAGTGATGTAAGAAATAAAAAAACCGGCCAAGTGCGTGTCGGGTCAGGCGCAGAGTAGGGTTCCGTAGCTCATCTTGTTTCATATACTTAAATGTAGATACTACCGGTTTCACACACCTGACAATGTTGTTTAAGTAGTTCCCAATGAGGAATTTGTATTGCGTCAAGTACATTTTATAAGTTGGTCGACTGTTACTCGTAAACTTGTAAAGCCTACTTAGCTGTGATGGTTTTCCTTTTAACTTCGTTATATATAAAACTACTGTAAATTTTTTCACGTATCCAAAAAATAACCATTTGGCTAACAGGGGGGAGGGTGGGACACTTGACTCCAACAAAATTTTGCACTTTAAAGCTTAATAATTAACAAACGAATCCCTTAATCAAAAAACTGTTTCTACCAACTCACTATATTTTTAAAATTGCTATCGAACGACACCCCACACTATGGGGTAGACAATAAAAAATTACATCCCCACTTCACGTGTAGGGGAGGAAACATAAAAATTTTTTTTTTCATACTTCACCACTTTGTCGGCGTGATTAATATGTATTTTCATGCCAAATTACAGCTTTCTAGTACTAAGAGTCTATGAGCTAGGCTGGGTACGGACAGACGGACATGGCGAAACTATAAGGGTTCCTGACTACGGAACCCCAAAAACTTAATAAAATAAAACTTAAGAAATACTTTTAAGAAATTACTAAATTATCGAATTTGTTACTACGTCCACTAGGAGCAACATTACCGTGGCAACATTCCCATTGAACTACAAAAAATCACAAATGTTAAATCAAACAAATCCTAGCTACTTTCTGAAAACTTTACGTAAGCCTATTGGGAAATAAATATTTATAAGGTATTTAGTAAGACTACTTACAATAGAGGGCATAATTTAGTTAAGTACTTGAAGAGAGTAGAAAGAGGCAATTCAAATAATACTCTCCCTCAAGAATAAAGTGTATTAATAACATTTTTACTTATTTCTTTATCATACCACTTAAAACTCCACAAATATCTAATCAAACAAATCCAACTCTAAAATAAAAAAGTACTTCAAAATTATACTCAACTTAGCCGCAAGTTTAATAATCCCCAAACGTAGGCATTAGAAAAGTTTCGAGATTGCGAATCTCACAGAAATCTTGATAATTTATCTTTAAAGAGTCCGAAGTTTTACTCTCTAGAGAAACTGTCAGGGTTGCCAGATGTAAGGTCTTCCCGATTTAAGGGAAAATTATTGGGTTATTTTTGTAAAATGGGTGGGAAAAAGATTTTAAGAAAAGTTCTCGAGTTACGATGATTTGAAGTTGTTTACAATTATTTGTGCTAAGCTAATATATTTATTTTGCTTTTCTTTATCGATCAAAGTAAAATTCCATAATAATTACATTGAGATAAAAGAAAATTTAAAGTCGAAATAAAGGGAAATTTCAAGTTAGGTCTAGCAACCCTAAGTACCAATAAGTTTGCAGAACAGGAAAAGAAACCATTTATCACACTAATATTTAATCTTTTAAGTTGTCCGTCCGTGTGTGTTTGAACAAATGGTTACATATTGGTGGAACATATTTTACACTCGAGACTCCGTATTTGCGTTTGTTGCACTCTTGATAAATGTTAAAACTGTTCATTTAAATGCAGCGGTTGTTGTTTTAACTTCCATAAAGTTTTGTCTCTGCATACTGGGGGCTAATTGTCCAATTTAAAAATCTATCGCAATCGCTTTCATTTGACATTTGGATCATTTGGACATTTTGGAAAGCTTACCCAAGAAATGCAGCAATGTGTCGCATTGCTGCATTTCTTGGGTAAGTTTTTATTTGTGCCAAAAAGAAGCATTAATGTATTTCATCCTGAAAGCTATTGATTTCAAAATCTATTTTGAAATTAGGGTCGTGCATAAGTTTAACGGTTCATTGACATTTGATTTCATTTAGACGTTTTATCATATCGTTCTGCTAGCTAGATTTGTTTACCATTTTACTTAAGAATTATATCTCATTTTTTCTTAAGTAAAATGAATTTCTAATGAAAACTGCCACGGTTATGAATTAACTAAACGATCACTTTGTGTGTTTCGATCTTTAGCGTTTACATACTCGTAATCATCCAACTAAGTTAATTCTAGTAGAGTATGTCTTGTCAACACTGTTCCCGCTGAGTTACGTCATAGTTTAGTATAATAAACAGTGACACTTGGGATTGTTATGTGAAGTGACACTTTGATACGCTTGCAAGTGTTCTGTTTGAGTTACAATGTGATCAGACACACGGTTACGACTGTGTAATACGATCTCAAAACCTCTGAATCGTAAATATTATAAGCTTTCTCATCTTAATCAACTGTTAAAAATATCTGGAAAGATGTTCAGTTGAATGTTGAAGTTAATTCCTTCTACATTGGTGAGATGGCGCTGGCTTGCAGCGTAAGAGTTGATATACTAGAAGAAATTCGACGTTCCCACTAGTGACTCGGTAGCTCAGCGGTCAGAGCATTGGACCGGTTATCCAAAGGTCGCGGGTTCGATTCCCGTCCGAGAACATGATCTGGTGCGAGTCCTATTTTTTTCTAGTATATTATTTAGTATTATATAAAAATAGCATTGTGAATGCTTAAATCTCAAAATTTCAAATAATTATGAGTATCATGTTAGCGAGCAAGTGATTTTGGTGGCCTAAACTTTTGGCCTTAAAGTGGCCACATTTTGCTCTTTTGCCTACTACTGCTGCAATGAACTATATTTTAATGAGGTTATTGTTTGTAAATAAACTATAGAACCTTAGCTTGAGTCTGTGGTTTCACAACCACTTTCGGTGCACTATGTACTTAGCGAGCAATTTTAATTAATGGGAGGGCGCCACTTTGAGGGCTATAGGGCTCTGAAAAAGTAATAAATGACGTCATTAAACGTACAAAATTAAATATAAATTTAAACTCTTTTCATATTTGTTTGTAATATAATCGGACTAAGTAAATAATAATATACATTCTTAGAAAACTTTATTCAACTTTTTTGAGTTAAAATGTCTATCTTGAGAAATCGAAGTCTAGAACAGAATTTAAGGTATTTTTAATTGCATGGTTTCTTAAGCAGTAGCAAGTAACACAAAGTACCTAATTTCAGAGGTTTCTTGAAAAGAGTTTTCCTCAAAAAAGTTACCTGCTAAGTTCCTATTGTCCGAATTTTCCGAAACCCAAAGTAATTGCAAAACAAGTGGAGTTTCTTCAGGTCCTATTTGAAGTTAGTAAAAGTTTTCCAACAATAATCAGTGAAAAGAAAGTAATTTTCAGTAGAAAAGTATTTAATGGTAAGTAGAAATGCATCTATAGATTTTTTTATCTTTTAACTCAAGTAAGTTAAAGCATCATTTTATAAAATTCATTGCATTTTTTCTAATTCATCAACGCTCGAGCGGACGCTTGCGGCCAGATAACAATGGAATATCTATTGTCACATTTTCCGGGCCTTGAAGGGTTAAATGAAGACGTTTCATAAAATAAGATCACCATTTTAGGGTTTTCTAAAGATTTCTGCTACAAATCATTAAACTATTCAGATATAAATGTTTGACACTCAGATTTAAATAACAAACTGTGTATAGTAAGGTTGAATATCGAATATTCAAAAACAATCCATAACCCAGGCGAAAAACCTCTTCCGTAAAATATACGTCAGAATAAGCGATCCCCAAATCCCGCCCAGTTAACAACTTACATCCCTGACGCAGGGCCGCATTCGGGCCTAGCCCAGTCTTGATTTATTATCACACTCTGTACGCGTGTTACGCTTTAAGGCTAATTAATCAAATGAGCCCTTTGGAAGAAATGTGTGTGCCAATGTTTACGGATCAAGTAGGTTTCTACGTTACAAAAGATGAAAATAGTTTACCTTGTTAAAATACATCGAAATTAATATCAAGTTTTGAACATTTTCCCCCTTATTCTCAAACGTGTAAATAATTTTCCTTCTTTCCATCATCAATCAATCTGTATATGTTATTAAAAATCAAAATATTTAAATCCACTTGTCATCCCATCTTGTTTCGGGGTATCATAAAACGGGATCGTAAAAATGTCTGCCAAATAAAATATAATTTTAGGATGTAAAAAGATGTAAAATGTTGACAGTTTCAAGCCTCTATCACAGAATATACAACATGTTACAAAAATACCCCTAATGCCGAATATGGTATATAGGGACCATCAAACTGAACAACTTTTACTATGGGACCAACTCTGAAATTGCAAAAAAAACATCAGCTGTTTCATACATTTTGATATTTTCGATTTTAATTTTTGTATGAAACAGCTGATTTTTTTTCGCGATTTGAGAGTTGGTCCCATAGGTAAAAGTTGTTCAGTTTGATGGTCCCTATATACCATATTCGGCATTAGAGGTATTTTTGTAACACCTTGTATAATAGTCCTAAACATCTTCTACCATAAAATAAGTTTAGTAAGTAAACTACACTTGATGTTTAAAAATTTTTTTTTTTAATGTCGTTACCTTCCTTGGTCTGACTAAGAGGGCCTACTCAAATGGCCATTCTACTAAAATTAACGCTAGTAGAATAGAATGACAATGTATGGGATTGACAGGAGCTGAGCGTTAGCTTATGTCATTCCCATACATTTTTATTCTAAGTATTCTACTATAGCGTAGAGTGTCCATTTGAGTAGGGGGCTGATCGGTCCTTGCTAAACTATTGCAGTTAAAATAAACTGGAACGGGTGGTAGGAAAATATAGACGATTCAAAAGCGCTTGATTACTAAGTTTATACACTTCTAAACTTGAATACATTTTTATAACATTTTCGAGCGGGTAATTTCATAAAAATATGAGCAACCTTTTTGCTTTAGTCCTCCCGTGACCACGGCCCCTGGAAAGGTGTCGAAACGTCGGGAATTCTAAAAAACAGATAAATACAAACTAAATAATTATAAAACAACACCTAAATTAATAATATACGCGATGTAATCCGTAAAAAGTGTTTTATTACTAAGTTTATTTGAATAAAGCAAGTTTTGATTTTGACTTTGACTATTAAGTTACTAGGTACTTGTAGTTTTGTGCAAAAAATATGGTATTGGAATTTTAGTTTCCTTGAGGTGGTGAATTTTCTATTCTTATTAAACTTGATTTAAGTATATTACATAAGCCAGAATAAGCAGCTTTATAACGTTCGAACTAATATCGAACTAAAAGCTTTAAGTTAAAGTACAAACCAGCGCGTGCTCTACCGTGGTGGTTACATCATGTTGCCAGCGATCAATGAAATTTGAGGTTTTTCTTGACTTGTAAAACCTTACTTTCAACTTATAAATATGATAATACAATTTTTTTTCCGGACTACAAAAGGTCGCGTGTTTGATTCCTGCCTGAAATAATTCTGGTGACGAGTCGATTTTTTCTAGTAAATTTTTAATATAGTTAAAAAGGTGATTTGATAAAAAGGTTTTGTACATTAATAATTACAATTAAAATATAATACTACTAATTTTTCTTCGTGAATCATAAATGAATAACAAATATTTTTGGATAATATAACCAAGATATAGTGATTTTTAGAAAGCTAGACTCTGTAATACAGGTACTCTTAAATTCGATTTGACAAAGTAAGTTTTTCGTGCTTAGAGTTTAGGATATTTTAATTTTAACACAACCAATCATACACTCAGAAAATTAAAACCTGCTAAATTATTTTATTTTATTAAATAAGTTCGGGAACTAAACTAAGCAAATAACACGCTTCCCCTATTATAAGTTGGGACGTGATGGGAATCTAATGAAATGCGGCCTTGGATCTGTATCGATTGTAAGACAACCTTGACAGATGTTATACCAAATGGTATCTGAAGGAATGTTCGAATCGCAGTGAATTTGAATGTGTGCCCTTTGATGCGCAGATTCTCTTTTATTTATTTTATCATGGCATACACAACAACGTATTAGAAACAGAACTGTTATTCTGTTAATCTTTATACTTAATGTTGTTACCAGTCGTTTGCCAAGAAGTCCGCTTCGGGATTTTGTAAAAATGAGGCGTTTGTCAAAAGCTCGGGCCTTGCGGCAGATGCGTGTCTTAAAGTTTCTTTTTTAATTATCTCAAGTACTTATTTATATAAATATAAATAAATAAAAATTAGACAACATCACATACATTGCTCCGATTCCAAAGTTAGTAGGTAAAGCACTTGTGTTATGAAAATCAGAGACAACGGTGGTACACAAACACCCAGACCAGAGCCAATATAGAAAAGTTCGTTTTCTAAATTGACCCAACCGGGGATCGAACCCGGGACCTCAGAGATGGCGACACCTTGAAAATCGGTGTACAAAGCCACTCGACCACGGAGGCCGTCGAAACGAATGGCAATATATAATAATTTATATTTGACATTTTATTATTAAAAAAAGATTATTAAAAGGATTTTGATAGGTCTGTTGAGAAGGCTGTTAATGTGAGCATATGCATTAGTTTCCGAATCATAGATGTATATTAATATATAAAACAACCAAAGTTTTTAGACAACAACCGCCTCTGTGGTCTAGTGGTTTGCCCACCTGTGTGAGACGCAGGGGTCCCGGGTTTTATTCCCAGGAGGGGGGTACATTTGTACTCTTTTTGGTTGGTGCTAGGGCTTATTTCAAGTCCACCTGGCTAGCAACCACCATCTTCCCTAAGTCTGACGGCATAACAACAACTTAAAAATTGTTGTGTTCCGGCAGTTAGAGGTAGTCAGTACCTCAGTGGTGAGGTTTCTGGGTGTAGTACTCTTCCAACTTAAGCCTTATCGTCACTTTACACCAGGTGAGGCGAAGGCCAAGCGCTAATTCGTTGTGTATAAAAAGAAACTTTCATTAGGTAGGTACTTTTATATTTCAACACAAAGTTTAAACTCTGTAACTTTGAAAAGACGTTCCACTTACCATTACGAAAGGACTATAAAACCAAACGTTAAAACTAATATGCTGTAAAAGCCATCCGGGAAACGATGAAAATTAAACTGAACTTCAGCATTTTAGTGGCGAATAACATATCTTTTAGCATACGGAAACTTAAATGTCTTTTGGCATTTTCCGACACGACGACAGTGGTGAAGTGAATGAACTTTAACAGCCTTGGGCGATGCTGCATCATGCGTGAATGCGTGTTCTAAAGTTGCTTGCAAATAGATATTTAACGGAGATCCGTTTGTATAGAAAACACGCACAGTCCAACACACTGAAAATGCATCCACGCGCGTTCATGCGGAGAAACATGCACACACGCGCGTCGGTGCGGAGCGAGACGCAAAGTATGGAGTCCGCAGATGCGTGCGTGATTTTGGAAGGGTTTGACGTGTGTTTGAAAATGGATATCAATATTTGAATGAAATGAGTCAGAGCCAGAGTCAGTGAATAGCTTTAAATTACGACTAAGATTATTAAGAAAAATTTAGTTGCTTTGACATTTATGGTATTATGGTCAATCAGGACGACACTACACGCCTAAACCTAAAGTATCATGATAAATAATATTAGAAAAAATACTAGAAAAAATCGACTCACCCGTAGCACAATTGGTCAGTGCATTGGGCCGGAATCCCAAGGGTGCTGGTTCGAGTCCCGTGTGAGGTGCTACGGGTGAGTCGATTTTTTCTAGTATTTTTTCTAATATTATTTATCTTAATATAAAAATAGCATTGTGAATGCGAAAAATCTAAAAATTTAATAACTAAAGTATCATATTAGTTTCAAATTGCAGATACGTAGTTAAAGACAATTTATTTTGTACCACGCTCCAATCGAGTTTATTGACAAATTCTCCCCCCCTCAATATGTCAAAACAATTTCCCACCTTTGCTAGGCGTGATCGATGGAGTTCCCGTAGGATCTTTCATTGGCGAACAACGTCGCCTTTTCGTTTGCAATCCCTAAATCTATCAGGAATTTGTTACCGACCTATGCAGGTGTGGCGGCGGTAACAGCGATTGGCGTAAGCGGATCTGCTATGCTTTTTGTAGGTTGTTGTTGACAACTTAGCCAACACATTTTTAAAATGCTGTATATTTGTTTGTCAAATGTCACGTTTTTTTAATTTCAGTGTAATGAAAACTAAGCACTGGCGTTTACTAGGACTAATAAACAGACGAACATAGAACCTCCTCCTTTTTTGAAATCGGTTAAAAATGCATTCAATGCAGTGCAACAATGTTAATACCATAAACAATCACTGGATTGAAAAGGTTTCCTCAATTGTTTTATTTGTTTGTTTTTTATCCGAAAACATTATTTTTTTGCTTTTTATACCTATTGAACTTGGTCGGGTAAGTTTGTAACTAAAGCTATAGAAATTATAAATCGATCCGCTTTCCTGCTACTCTCACCGCTGTGCTCATTGATGCACCTTTAACAACTTCACCGATGCTAAATTGAGGTTCTGGGCGGCCGAGAAAATTACGTATGCGACAGCCCTAGTACGGAATTACCTTAATAGGTAAATTATGAGAGGGATCGCTCCAGCCTCTTGTAGATCCTCGAGTTTTATGTTTGTTACATTGAAGTATTGCCAGATTTAAAATTTTGTTAGAGATCAAAACTTTTTCTCATTACAGAGACTTATAAAATAAGATTTTTATGTTTGCAATACCAAACCGAAGCGTTGATAAGCGGACAGCGAGGACGTCAACAAAACCAAAATGTAGAGCCAAGACGAACAATATCTGCGGCGAGCGGACAACAGCTTACGTGGTTCCTCGATTGATCAATGAACTACCTACTGAATTGCGGAATATTATCAGCGCACAAAATATTAAATCCAGACACAAATGTCACTTTTTAAAATAATTAACATTCATAATCATAGCGTTAATTAAAAATCATTTAATTTTTGATAAAGTATCGAATGGTAGGCTCTAAAAGCACTCACTATAAACCCCAGCGGTTTGCGTTGTGCTTTTTGAATGTGTATTTCTCTGTACCTATGTTTATACTGATAAATAAATAAATTTAAAAAAAGATAATTAAAAACAATGATTTATTATTACGTTACGTGTAATGTATTTTTAGTAACGTTTGTTAACTCTTTATCAAAAACACCTACAGTGTCTCTAATGAATTTTTCTACCCTATACTATAGAAAAGCTACATCTTTCTAGACTACGACAATACAGCGCTTGATTTCATAGCTCTTCTGTAACAACTTTCTTATTGTTACTGGAATTATATTTTCCGATCGTGAGACTTTGATGTCCGCTCGATAAGTACCGTAGCAGTCTTCAAAGTTTTAACAGGATTCGAGATTTATGACGATAATTTATTTCGTTAAGATATCAGCATGAGATAGTAAGAATGCCGTACCCTTAGCACGAACATCTATAGAGAAAAAAAACGCGCGTAGAAGTACTCCATAGAGTAATTATCTATAAAAAATTCATTTCGCTGTACAAATTTCCCATATATAATTACTCTATCGAGTATTTTTACGCGCGTTTTTTTTTCGATAGCTGTTCGTGCTAAGGGTACTGAAAATAACGTTTCGAAAGCAAATTCCTATCATAGATAATTCTGCCATCTCCAACATTCATTCCTATAGGTTTTCCAAACTTCGATTCCAACTCAAAGCAAACTAATATCCCGGTCGTATTGGCGATTCCTGTTAGCCGAGCAAACGTTAAAAATAAGGCAACTAAACGTGTTCCCTTTCTAAAACTTGTACTATAATCAGACTTAGTTTGATGCTGTCATTTTTATTTGCTCAAAAGAAGACAGAGTTCTAAATCAGGATTATAACCGTTACTTTAGTAACAAAACTAATTCGTAACATCCAAACGGATGGATTTTTATGATTATTTCTTATTATAATAAAGTGGATTTTATGAGATGTGGGTGGACATTTCGATACTGTAGAGTTTGGACGTTTTAACACAGTGGACATTTTGATAGATTGATAGAGTGGACAGTGGACCTTATGAAGTATGGACGTAATAATGACGAGGACATAATGATACTGCGGACGTTTCGATACTGTGGACTTTTGATACAGTGGACATGTTGATAGAGTGGACCTTATGAAGAATGAACATAATGATGATGCGGACATAATGCTATTGTGGGTATACTGTGGACGTTTTGATACAGTAGACATTTTGATATAGTGGACTTTATGTGACTAAAGGATTCATTGTTGTTACATTTTTGTTGACAGGTAAATTTTAACTTAGAATGCATCCAGAAGTGCATCATTTGTCCCTTGCTTCAAAGAAACATTTCACAGAGACTATTTCACTCCCTTTATTTTAACTTCTGAATGCAAACTAAAAAAATACAAAATCATTCCTCGCAACAAAGTTTTAAAGTCTGTTGTCGGCTTAAGCTGTTTCTACAAATCCTCCAATAGGCGTGCACCGGTTCGTTTAAACAATTTCTGGCTGTACACGGACGACGCCTTTGCCTCGATTGGATTTAAAACGTTCCATTTGACACGACAAACAGACTAGACGGATGTGTTTGGCGCGGAAATGTAGTCTACATTGAAACTACAAAATGGAGGTAGAGATCGATTGAAGTTACAATTTTCGCAATAAATGAAGGCACAATTTTCAAATGCAGGGTTATTCGAACTTGATACTTAATCTTAGCAATAATGTATCTTTAGTTTTATCGTCAATTATTATTAACAATGATGAATATGATCCTGAACAGCTCCTTCATTCTAGAACGGGTCTAAAGTAAACGCTGGCGTAAAACTGATGTTGCCACTTTAATTGCTGAGACAGCATCCGTAAACCGCGGTCTTACTTTAATCTACGTTTTAGGATGAGGAGCAAGTAAAATTTTTAATCATGCTAGTATCAACTATTGAGTTCATCTGAAATGTTGTGACTTCTACCAACTATTTCAGATGTCGAAAAGTTATTCTCCTGAAACTTCAAGTACTAGATATATTGATTGATAAATCGATAGTTTGCTTAAAATCCAGATTGCAGTAATGTGAAAAAAATAACGTAAATAATTCTAACATGTTTACTGAAACATCGAAAGCAAAAAATCGTATAATCGACGTTTCACAAAATTAACATTTAAAAACGGAGCGTATCCTTACGTCCTATATCGATAAACTCGAGTTTTGATTCGATCCCCCTCCAGTGAAAGACGTGACTGGAATGACGTCAAAATTCCCGCAAATCCGTATGGAGGGGGAATTGGAGGGGAGGTGTATTAAGTTATGGATGTTTTGTGCATATTGAAAAGAGAATTTCTGCTTATTTTTCAAATTTAATATTTGTTATAAATGTGAATGTCGCATTATGTTGTATTTTCCGTTATTAATATTGTTATATAATGACTTTTTACGTGCCATATTCTCGCCTTTAATTTAATCAGGTACCATGATTATTGATCCTTATTATTACTGTAAGAATCTTAAAATGGTGCATTAATATTATCTAACTTTATTTAGAAATAAAACACTTGATTACAGCGCGTATATTATTAATGTAGTGATGTTTTAGAATTATTAGTTTGTATTTATTGGGTTTTAGAATTCCCGACGTTTCGACACCTTTCCAGGGGCCGTGGTCACGGGAGGACTAAAGCAAAAAGGCTGCTCATATTTTTATGAAATTACCCGCTCGAAACTTTATAAAAATGTATTCAAGTTTCTTAAGTTATTTAATGGTTGGTTTATCCATCTTATTGTACTCTCTTTTAGTCAAATTAGTAACCTCAATTAACAATAATAAATGGCAATATTGTTGCTTATTCTAGTTATTTATTAGTAGTTTATGATACAAGGTTGGTTAGGAGGTTTTTAAAACGAGTTGACGTTTTATAATCGTTACGAGATTTAAAAAACCTTAACAACAGTGTGCCATTCTACGTTTTTCAATATATTTGCGAGAAAACATTATAGGTACCTTCTGAAATAAAAAAAAAACCGTAAACAAAAACGCACGGTGGTGGAGTGCGGTGAAATTAGCTTTCCGCACGCTGTACTAAACCGTAAACAAAAACGCATGGCGTGCGGTAAAATCAACTTACCGCACGCTGTACTGTCATCGAAAACACCATTGACACCACTGACTGACTTCAATACACTTGAGCCACTGTATTGAAAAAAATTTACCCAACCAAAAAAGTTTACAGCTGATCACCCACGCCCACGATCCACAAACCCTTAAGCTATCTACGCACAATAAACGGAATCTGACAAATCCGTGTTGCGTGAAGCGTAATTGAGATTTTGACAGCTCGGAAGTTATTAGACCACCGAAGGATCAAGAGGATCAAACATTTATGTTCATAAGTAGCTTTTGTAGTTTAGCATGAAAATAATATCGAGTTATAACTTTTTTTTACCATCGCCACTCGAAAAAGTGCGAGTAATTCATCGATAAGAGTGAATAATACGCGATTTTTTATTCACCGAGTGAATAAAAATATTTTGAATTTGGAACAAGCGCGCATCATAATTATGCATTATGTAAAAAAAAAAGTAAAACTATTCCATAGAGCTATAGGATGAATTCCAGCAGACTAATGATGACTCAGCGTCATCGATCGCCATAGAGTACATTTTAGAAAGAATCTAAAAATAAAGTTCTATGGTGTTAAAATGTATTCTGTGGTGATCGATGACTTAGTGATTGGTCTGCTGGAATGCATCCATAGTACACAATTAAATAAAAAAAACCCGCCAATTTTAGTAAGTAGGTATTTTCTTTTCTGTCTGTTTTTGCGTTGGAAAATTTAAACCACTAAATACGGAGACTTTGCCAAATACCCAAGTCTTATAAAATACGACTGTTTCAAAACCAAACATGAATATAACCCTGAATTCCAAAAACAGAGAACGAGACTTCTGAAAACGCGAACTTCTGTTCGTTTGGTAAAACAACCAGTTAAAAAAGCTTAAAAACTCACCGATATCCTGAACAGCAACAGCATCCTTCACGAGATGGTACGTGTCTCCATTGATCCTCAGGAAGTCGACGCAGCCCAGTAGCCCATCAGACAAGCCCAGTTTGCTCTGCAGTCCTGTAGTATTGCCAGCTCCACCCACCCAGACAGGTTCCCGGAACGTCATGCGAGAGAACAGACCCTGAGAAGAAGAATAATTTATACTGAGAATTTGACGGCTTTTTCCAAATAATGTTTCTTTGTAAGATGATACTATTTTTTAAAAGGATATCTAACAATGCAAACATAGCTCTTATTACACTGGGGTTGAGGAGAAACAGAAGTGGGGTGTTGTTGTGTCCTTGTGTTATTTTGAGTAACACAACAACACCGGGATAGAGGTATTATTGTGTCCTTGTCTTACTCAAAGTTACACAATAATACCTCGGTCCCGCGACTCACGAACGACTCGCGAGTCGTGAGTCGTTTTGGAACAGTCTCAGCCTACACCGCAGCATGTGTTTCGAAAAAGACCTACTCATAAAATATAAACGCGATGATTCCAGTCTTAAGCAAGGAGTTACGATATCGCGACTTTTAACTCATAAGACTTGTTTTAATGAACCCCTCTATCAAGTCTTTGTTAATTACGCATAATAGGTACTTATAGTTGTTCTATCTCACGAAGATGGTTCCGCTATGAATGTTGTTAGGTGTGCACAATAATTGTTATTATAAAACAATGTAATAAAACAACAAAATATTGTATTACGAGAGCGTGCAGACGCACAATAAAAATAGTGGCTTAGTGAGCTGTGGACGAAGTGTGTGTGACATTTTTCGAAATATCTGAAATATGCTTTTTTTTCGAAAAATTTCGAGTAATCTATATTATTATCGAATCTGCTTACAAAATTTCACGAGAATCGGTTGAAATATGCGCCCTAGAGGAGATCATGTGACATTTTTGTAATGATCAGAAATGTCACGAACGCGAGTTCTACAGCGATACAGAGCCACTTGTTACTAGGGGCTCTGTGAGATGTAGACCTCGTTTTAAAATAGGTATCTCCGAAATTTTAAATTTTTTTAAAATTTAATCAACAAAAAAATCTAAATAATTATCGAACCTGCTCACAAAATTTCACGAGAATCGTTTGAAATGCGACTTGTAGAAGAGAACAGACGGACAGCGGAATAGCGAGACAGCCGGACATACAAAAGCATTTTTTTGCCGAAGCTGAAACGAAGTAAAACGGAGATGCTTCGCTCGCGCTCGCTCGGTCGATAAAAAATCGAAATACGAACTCAAACGTTTTAATTAATTTTGCCAGCCAGTCTTAGTTACTGATTCCAAGTCCATTTGTAATGTCAATAAAAAAGTTCCACAAAAAAGGTTGAAACAAACATTTCCGAGCAAAACCTCAAAGGTTCGATATTAAAAGTTATAGGTTCAAAGAGGCTTGAATGGTTACCCATTAGGGGGGAGGAGGGAAGGCTAGCCTGTCTTCTGAGACATTACCCCCGTGCTGGCAATTATGCTAAACTGAAATTGGACGCCGTAGGCTGAAAGAGCCCAAGTTTGGGGAGACTTGGCAAAAATTATGGGAAGCAGGTATTGCAGGGTTTAAAATTAAAATCTTTGCATTTATAGAAAGATTTTTAGGCTCGAAGTTATGCAAAATATTTTTCTTAAAAAGTTGCAATACGTTTATTTTTATGGAAATTCTTAGTGAATTCCAAATAACTAGGTACAGGGTGTTGACTTTTATTACAAAGCCATAAAGGTTGATTTACTGTCAAAAGTGCCAACATATTAATGAAATCGACTGTACAAATGACCTTTTTGGTAAAAATACTGCTCTAAAGAGACAATGTAATAATAATTTGAATTTAAATGTATACATTTTGGAAAGCAGGAGGTGTTAAATAATCCATATTTACCGCTAGCGCCTGTGTTTTACACCACCAAATTCCTACAATAGGTACTCTCCAGCCCTTTACCGCTTAACGAACCAGCCTCAATGGAGTTATTTTTATAATTTTTCTGCGAATTTAAATATTACACACTTTTTTTCACAATCTACCTTTTTGTGTTTACTGAAATAACTGGTAATTTCTTTATGCTACGGGTACAGGTGTGAAAACCGTCGTATTTTAATCAATGTTGACAAATTCGTAAGCTTGATGTCTAGAATAATAATAATAACTAATATCTGCATTAAGATTATTATTGTAAAATAACTACTATTTATTATTATTGTAAAAAAATTTTGCTGTAAAGGTTTTTTAATGTCATCTGTCTTTGTGTCTGTAAAGGTGTCATAATGTGAAGGTTATTTGTATATTTTTAAATTTTCTTCATTATAAAGTTTTATATTTTTGACTAAGAAAACAATTAGTAGTGCATTTAAAAGTTGTCAAAACGAGTTTTTTCCTCTTTTTATAAACAGTTTTTTGTTTACAAAGCGTGTGTATATTTATAAATGTTTTATTTCAATAAAAAAAGCTTCCCCTATTTCTTTCGCCCGAATAATTCCACCCTCACGATGCATGGTATCGACCGGACTAAGCGGGTGAAACACTTCACCCGGGGGAAATGCTTCAAGTTTTGTTTCATACAAATGTATGTATGTATGTATCGATGATATCTGAGGTTGAATGGCTTGAATACCGGTTTTTATGTTCCCATCTCTGAGGTTCTAGGTTCGATCCTCGGCTGGGTTAATTTAGAAAACCAATTTTTCTATATTGGCTCAGGTCCAGATGTTTGAGCTACCACCGTTGTTTCTGATTGCAATAACACAATGAGGAATGTCCGAAAAAAAAACGAATTGGCTGATTTTTCTTATATGTATAGGAACAAGATCAGAATTTTTGGTTGCGTAGAAAAAAATAGTGCTTCGTTTTCGCAAAAGTACGGGAGCAATTAGCAGAATGGAGATTATTCCTTACCTTAGCCCCACCACCTGCCACAACCACAACATGTATAAAAAAAATATTTTAACACAATTTAGACATTTCTGCATAACCATAGACTAATTGCGTCAAAACATAATCAGCCAATTTGTTTTTATCAACAATTCCCCATTATACAATACTAAATAATATACTAGAATGTCGAAGTTAATTCCTTCTACATTGGTGAGATGGCGCTGGCTTGCAGCGTAAGAGTTGATATACAAGGAGAAATTCGACGTTCCCACTAGTGACTCGGTAGCTCAGCGGTCAGAGCATTGGACCGGATATCCAAAGGTCGCGGGTTCGATTCCCGTCCGAGAACATGATCTGGTGCGAGTCCTATTTTTTCTAGTATATTATTTAGTATTGTATAAAAATAGCATTGTGAATGCTTAAATCTCAAAATTTAAAAAAAAAATCCCCATTAGTTTAGCAATAGATAGATACCTACTAATTTTTAAGCAAAATGATGTGATTGCCCAGTTTAAGCAACTTTTGCAAGGGTCGGTTATGGATTATTATTATTATTATGGAATATTACTGCCTCGAGCTCCTCCGTGCTTCGGAAGGCACGTTAAGCCGTTGGTTCCGGCTGCTTTGAAGTCGTTAGCACCCACCAATTCGCATTGGGCCCGCGTGGTGGGTCATGGCCCATCCTCCTTATCCAAATTTTTAGAATTCAAATAAGTGAATTTCAATACACTAATACACACAATCTGCTCAATTTGTAACACAGAGTTTACATAAGGATCTTCAGAGCTACGCCAAGAATCGTAAGTTAAACTAAGGTAGAACTTTATCACTATCACAACTAAATTAATTTCTTCACAAATTGCAGAACAACTCGGCAGAGTGAACAAGTACTGTTATTAAGTCGACTTCAAGTAACTTGGCTTAGATGAAACTTGATTATAAATAGCTCCCTTGGTGGCTTCTCATGAACTAATAACCAATTAAACGATGGAGTTTGAGAAATCCTTTAATTTTAGCTTTGAATAGAATTATGCATTCATAGTGCTATTTTAGTAACTACTTAAACTTAATTTTATACTAAAAAAACAAATATTTGTTTAAGTTAGTAGGTAAGTACTTAAATTGTGATGTAAAATAAAGAACATTGTTGTCCTTTTCTAAAAAATATAAACATACCTGATATATATAACGACCTGAGTGGTGCAGTGGTCAACATGCCGGTCTCCCACGGCCCCGGGTTCGATTCCCGGCCGGGCAGAAATTGAAACGATTTTTTTTTTCATTTCTGTGACGGGTCTGGGTGTTGCTATCTATGTATAATAAGTATACATTTAAAAAAGTATATAAGTAGTATATCAGTTGTCTAGCACCCATATTACAAGCTTTGCTTAGTTTGGGGCTAGATGGCGCTGTGTGGAATTGTCCAAGCATTTATTATTATTATTATACCGATTTCATTTAATTTTAATCTATCTTTCTTTCTGAAAATCACACAGTTAAAACTTGATTGTTTAGATTGTTATTACCTGTGTGAATTTACGCATAATATGTCAGCATTTTATTGAAGTTCTATACTAACCAATTTAATTAAATCTACAGCTCATAAAAGATCTACAGCATCCGTATAATAAGCTTACCAACTGTTGAACTTAATTAGCTAAGTGATGAGATGCTATGTTGCAACTTACTTCAAACATGTTCAACTTAAAGATATTAACTCGTACTTGATAACTTTTCACTTTATTTTCTGTTTTTCTCCTCATCACGACGGTGGTGGTGTAACTGCTTTAATTAAAATGAATAATTGCAAAAAAGATGCCGTTACGTTAAAAAATACCTAAACTAATAAAAAATATGTGTTGTAATTAGTGATGGGTAAATGCCGGGTATTTTTGGCAGATTGGGAATATTTCCAATAAGCGCTCATAAATCTCGCCCATCGGGCATTTATTTTGTGTATGTAACAAAATATATTTTAACAATGAGAGTCACTTTATTTAGTTAAATAAGTTATAATTCATTGTTCAAAAGCCAACCGTGCCATTGCAGTACAAGAGCTCAGGACCAACTTTTGAATTAGTAAATATTGGCGTAGGCGTAAATATTATTACTGAGGAGTAGTAAACTATTGTGACATTGATTTATTTGAAAAATTTATTGTGTTGTTTAACAGATACTTAACTATTGTTGATTTTTTTACAAACTCACGTCTTTTACGTACGTACTTTACGTCTACGTGGGCATATACATATTGCTATCTTCGGGAACAGTACTGTGGTAACGGTGGCGCTGATTCGTACGGCTGGTTGTCCGATAAAAGAAGGGAAATGGCGGAATTAAGTACAATTCAACAGCACATTCGCCAAAATGTTTCCAATAAAAAACCGATAAGAGTGCGTATGTGCTCGAGGCTTTTGAGCTTATTACAGAAAAGATTATCGTTGCCGATGAGCTACTAATAATATTAGTTTCAGGATATTGTGGATTGTTTTTGTACGGTCTTAATAAAACTTTTATAGAAAAAAAATCAGAAAGTCAAATACTAATAAATAGTTGTAAAATCACTATTATTTGTTTTATTTCTATCATGTATTGGGCACAAAAGCTTTTTTCCCAAAGCGCCTGGGTATTTTCCCAATTTTCCCGCCCGGGCAGAAACACTTGCCCATCTCTAGTTGTAATTGACATTCTTACATTTATTTGTATTAATAAAGTTTTTAAAAGTTATCAAACTGATAATTTAAACATCTAATAGTTATGTTACTACGTTCCCATTTCCCGTTATATGAAACAAAACATAGTTCGTTAGTTCACACTTCAAGCCTTTGGACGTTATATTATGAAAGTTACATAGCTACGATGTAGCAGAGTTCGTAGCAACGATGGTGAAAATCTGCTACGTATCTCGTAGCATTAGGGTGATTGTCCACACACGGATGCAAGGCGTATAAACCGTAGATTTTGTAGAAACCGTGTGTGGAAATGCTTGGGTCAAGGTGCGTATAGTATACGCTTCCAAGCTGAGCACGAGCGGAGCACGATTCGAGCACGAATTCGTGTAGAATGGACCGAGTAACGGCCGAAGGGATGCGCCTCGAGCGTTTGGTTCGTCAAGAACACAAAAGGATTTGCATCGCGATAGGGCAGTGGTTGTTGAAGGTTCGTAAGATCACACTTGACATCGCGAACGATGACACGCAGAGCGGCTTCGCTAGTGCTGGGAGGCGTATTTTAATAGTGCAATCAGTAATCGTAACCCCTTTAAAAATGCAATCAGAAATCAGGATCCAAAAAACTTTACAAAAACGTAAACATAAAAAAATAATATGATGATTCAAATTTTTCTAAATTCATGCAATGACGTTAATAATTGCATTATGAATGTTACACTCAGCAACAGTATTAAAACACATATGTTTTAAGAAAAAACAAACGTAATATGAATAAATGAAAGATAGACCGACATCAGTATCGTCAGATTTCAGATAAACATCAAACAATTCAAAGTAATATAATAATGTTTTTTTTTGACAAAGATGAATGACATTTATATACAAAAACACAAGGCTACTTTCTCTGAGAAGGGCTGTCTTATATAAATTCAAAGTTTACTTTTCCAAACAAATTAATTATAAAAGACGTACTTAACTCAATGTTTACTCAGAAAGTCGGAAATTCTGTAAAACAGACTGTAACAATTCTGACAGTCAGTATTGTTTCATCAATTTGGACGGCAGGCTTTAGAAATAAAGTAATTTAATATTAGCCTGATTGAAATGATATTTTAAAAATTTACATTTAATTTTTTAAAGTTGTGATTTTAACATTCAAAATATTTTTATACAATACTAAATATTATACTAGAAAAAATACGACTCGCACCAGATTATATTCTTGGACGGGAAACGAACCCGCGACCTTTGGATGTCCGGTCCAATGCTCTGACTGCTGAGCTACCGAGTCACTAGTGACTAGTATTTACATTTAATTTGAAGGAAATAACAGGTGCGCTGAATTCAGAATTTGGAGATACAAATAAAAATGTAATTTCGTATGAGCATTTTTTTAAATCACCTATATACTAGACTCTATTTCGTTAGGTAGATGACTCAAGTAACTAGAGTCATCTACCTAACGAAAAAAATATGCGTTCGTCAGCTTCTGTCAAGTAGGGTCGTTGGGAAATAAGATTATTTATTCAGACGACTTATTGGTCGTAATTCAATTATATTTGTAATTATCTTCTAAGCCTTGGGAAAATGCTTTTACACAAAACAGATACCACAATAATTGACTTTACGACTGGAATATGACTGTGCAGGTCAACTTCTTGTCAGCTAAAAAAGTCTCTAGGAAAATATAGACAGTTCAAAAGCACTTAATATCTAAGTTTATTTGAATGAAGCATTTTTCATTTTTATTTTCAACTCACTTTTTAAGTTGTTAAAAATAAATAAATATTAGACAACATCACAAACATTGCTCTGATTCCAAAGTAAGTAGCTATAAAGCACTGGAAATCAGAGACAACGGTGGAACTACAAACACCCAGACCTGGACCAATATAGAAAAGTTCGTTTTTTAAATTGACCCAGCCGGATCGAACCCGGGAGCCTCAGATATGGCGACTCATTGAAAACTGGCGTAGAAACCAAACTCGACCACAGAGGTCGTCAAATGTTACAAATAATATTGGATTATTACTTTATGTATTAACAGTGTATAAGTTTCTTATCCACCAAATATAAAATTCCATTGAAAAGTATTCCAGCTACTTTCTTTATAAGCAAACGTTGAAATATTATTTAATATTTCCAGACCTAAACGTTTGCTTTCAAACGAAAAGCATATTTAAAATGTATAAAGGGAATAAATCGCAACAGTTTCCGTATCCGTTTCGAGATAAACTTTTAATAATTGATAGAACGGAAGGTAAATTTTATACACAGAAACCTGTGTAATAGAGAAGAAAATTAATTTTAAAATTATTTAAGTTAATAAAAATATAGTACAATAAAGTATCATTTAAATATAGTAAGTGAATAGTTAAGTTAGTGAACTAAATGTGAAGGAAAATAAATTTAAATCCTATCAACCCTCTAAAAAGAACACCCTCTTCCCGAATCCCAGTCTCAAATAATTTGAGCACAAAATTTATTACTTTCACTGACACAAAGAGCATTAAATTTAACTCGGAAAGTAAACTTATAACAGAATCAATTAAACTGAAAAGGCGATTCGTTACAAAACGAAAGTTTCTCAATGACTTCCCGCTTTCCATCTGTAACCGAAGTTTCAAGAATCCGATTCTAAGGTTCACATTTAAATATAACTAAAAAAGCTCGAGGGCCATTACACTGGTCCCTGATAAGTTTTAGTTAAATATATTACATATATTTTTATAGTGATTCTGTTTCATTTAAAAATAAATATAATAATTAACGTGTTTAACATTTTTCAATTCAAATTGACACACGGCGAATAGGAGAAATTATACAGTAAATTCGACAGACAAGTCCGCAATTTGAGTATTACAGCTTTTGAACAATACCAAATGCAAATAATAATAATAAGACAACATCACATACATTACTTCGATTCCAAAGTAAGTAGCTAAAGCACTTGTGTTATGGAAATCAGAGACAACGGTGGTATCACAAACACCTAGACCTTAGCCAATATAGAAAAGTTCGTTTTCTAAATTGACCTAACCGGGGAGCGAACCCGGGACCTCTGAGATGGCAACACTTTGAAAACCGGCGTGCAAACCACTCGACTACGGAGGTCGTCAAATAAAATCAGTTTGAGTTTATCATAAAAATACCTTTCAGAAGTTAGCTCGTTTGTATGGAAAGCCATTAGTGGCCCCTATTTTCTTTTGAGCAGTATATATATATAATATTGTTTAATATTATACTCTGGTAGTAGGCTGGTAAGGTAAGCCATTTAAAAAGTTCACCCTCAAAACAAAATTTATAAACCTAATATAATGTTGTTATTTGCAATAACATAACCGTCTGAGGTCTACAGGTGAGTCGATTTTTTCTAGTATTTTTTCTAATATTATTTATCTTAATGTAAAAATAACATTGTGAATGCGAAAAATCTAAATTTAATAATAACATAACAGTTCTATAACAGCACAATCAAAGTAAAATTAACAGCGCAGCAGTAGAGAATTCAAACTGTTGCAAAGTTTTAATTGTGTTGTTTCTAACATACTCATTACCGCACGGATGGCACGTAGGCTTTTAAGTTTTTTTTGAGATTTTGTTTTTTGTTTATTTTTGTTCTTCGAATCTAATGGGTGTGGATAGCGGCATGTTCATTTGAATGTGGATTCAATTGTGTTACGGAGAAACAGAAATAAAATCTTTTTAACAAGAACTTAACGATTAATTCTATTTACCATCCATCTAATTCTATATTTATTGCTTTTTCAGGGAAATGTTTTAGCTTGTGTCTTCAACGAGTTGCTTTCCCGCTCTCTTTCCCTTTCGTCTTCAACTTTCAATTTCGTCTTGCGTCAAACACATGTCATACATTTTTTTTGAGACGATAGGGCATGCTCCCACTTTTGTGCATGTCAAGAGGCATGTCTCAGTTGAAAGCGCATGAGAAACGGGCTAGCGACTGTATGAGAAGACAAACCTTTTGAGATTTGTTTGTGTTCACAAATACTGTGCAGGAAGGATACACACAGAGAACACTGACTAGTCAACGCATTCTATTTTTGAGCAGTTCTCACTGACTTGGGTTATAGATAGTAGGCTGATCTCCATCTGTTACTCTGATGGTGGAAAAAGGCCGGGGGAAACATTTCGCATTTGCCCCACGCGCCAAAGGGTAACCGTATATTCTTTGGTTAATTCTACTATGATCACCTGAGAGATAACATTTGGATAATCGCAGTGGTGGAATAGATCTTAAGTTATTTATTCCAGTAAAATCATCACCTGGGCAAAAGGTGGTTTATCGTCGCTGTCATTTCAAAAAGTCGTATGTAAAATATTAGTTTTTTAGCTGTAAGTTTGGAACGTAATCTTCATTATCTTCATTTTGTCAAAATGCCATTAGTATGTGTATTTGACGATTTTGTAAGTTATAAGAAAAATGTCTCATTCAACAAGTTTTTGTCAAATTGCTCGCTGTTACCAAAAAGTCGTATTCGTAATATTCATTCCAAAAAAAAAAGATTTTTGACGTGTTTTAAAAACTGTCTGTTTTTACATACGACTTTTTGAGTTACGTTTGACAGATTCACGCTATTTTGTTTGTGATAGATAATTTCCTTGCTGTTACCAAAAGTCATATTCGTAATATTCATTCTAAAAAAAATTTTATTTTACGTGTTTTTGAAACACTCTGTTTTTACATACGACTTTTTGAAATAACAGCGAAGTTATTTTTCTATGTTTAGCCAGGTGATCAAGTAAGATTGAGCGTTTTTTTTACGTTTTTTTTTAGTTGACTTACCTTAGACCTTCCTCTAACCCTCTTCCCCGCGTTTAGCCTTAACCAGGCGTCCCACCGGTGGCGGTACACTGAGATGGTGTTCCACCTGCCAAGCCTCACCGGCTCCGGGGAGCGGAGGACGCCCGCGCCGCTGCCGCAGTCGAATCTGAGGGGGAAGGTCCTATCTTAGGCCCTTATTTATAAACCGCTCTCAACGTTGAGAGCTATCTTGAGATCATACCTGAGATGATGTTTCTATAGAGCATCTCAAATATGATCTCAAGATAGCTCTCAACATTGAGAGCGGTTTATAAATACGGGCCTTAGTAACAGTATAGTCTTATCACGCGCTAATGCGTTCGCGAATACGCTTTCGCGCAGCGCTATGGCCACCTTTCATCTCAATGACAATCCCTAGTAAGAGTTTAGTAAACATACAATAAACCTTCGCTAATGTCTCTTATAATCATGTAGATTTTCACCGGCAGTAGTTTTCAATATCGTAAACAGTTTACATGAACTCGTTGGTAGTGGTAAGAGCTCGTTAACAAACATGTTTTTGAATTTGTTCAATAGAGAACGGCATAGTTGAGTAGTTAATAAGCAATTAATCCTTGTGTATTGTACGAGTCATCGATTTTGTCTTACGATGCGTCGCTGCAGCTAATTAGCCGGCATATTGTTGCTGATCTGGATTTGCGGGATCCCGGGACAATCGGAACGGGGCTTACGGAAAAACTGTTAATTAATCTCGTCCAGGAAAAAGTAAATGTTGACAATAAAGAAATAAAACAATTATTGGTTTTAATTTTTGTACGCTTTTAGAACATTTATAGAAAAAGTTTGCATAACAAATGAGTGTAGGTTTTGGCGCTAACTAATTTTATTTACCTTGTGATTGTTTGATTTTTTAAGTAACTCACGCACCAGTAGAATTTTTTCTACACTGATGGCCGAATACTCAAACGTCACTCAACTTTGGGAGGCTCTCAAACATTGTCCTGTCGCATCAAATGTCAAAGTACGACAAAGGCAGCATGATGTTTGAGCGCCCCTCAAAGTTGAGTATCGTTTGAGTATTCGGCCATTAGTATTATTAATATTATTATACAGAGGTATTATGCAATGCCAGAAAACATATGAAACACCCCAATATGACACAGTGGCCCTATTGGGGCCCGAAGTACGCACCCGTGCTTCGGGCCACAAACCATTGGCCTGCCTTCTTAGCATGACCGACGAAACACGATATAGATCGCGTGATATAGCGTTTTATCGACACTCAACAGTCAAAACCCATTGTCTTTTGACAGGTAAACGTGATAAATCGTTATATTATCGGTCATGCTAATAAGGAGACCAGTGGGGACCTAAAGTGGCTGATGATAATTAAATAAAATCATTTTTGTAAAGCTATTTTTAAGCTAAACATAAGTTTACTACGACATGTAGTTTCGAATCTTTACGTCTCTTCCGCTCTTCACTTCCCAATTTACTACCTACTTAAACATTCACCTATTCTCCAGACTCAAACCTGCTCAAGCAATTACATCGAACGACCGCTAGATGGCAATGCTGATTGTTTTTAATTCCCCGCAATGGGCGCTTCAGGAGTTTTTATTGCCGTTTCGCAAGGACACATAATTGCTTCTTGTTTTATGTATGGAGGGAAAAGGTTTGAGACAAACAGTTACACGGGAATTTGAGCCTTAAATCAAGGTGACAAAGGCCTCTGGTTAATATAATGGTGTATTTTGTGGTGAATAGCTGAAGTAAAAGATATTTCTTCTGGGGTGTTATAATCGCTTCTTTTGTGTTATCAACGGATATCATTATGATTAATGACAGATGTATACTTATGTTTCATACGTAATACATCTATTAAGGTGGGTTCACACTTATAACATTTTGGCGTGTCAGAACACCGTGTCTTTATCGTACATTGTCTCTTTGATACAGTATTACCACAGCGCACGTTCAACAAAACTAGCGATGTATGATAAGACACGGTGTTTTGACACGCCAAAATGTTACAAGTGTAGACCCACCTTTATATTTTATGTAGTTACTAAATAGGTATGTATCAGATTTTATACAGATAGGTTTACTTACCTCTGTTTCTACCTTTAGATTTATTATAAACGTATGTACCTTCAACCTTTCTGTCGAAAGCTAAAGTAATAAAGTCAGTAAAGTAAATTAATTCCTCCTTAATAAGATTTTTATCTTCTTCCTTAATAAAGTTTTTATTCGACTTTTTAATTTTGAAGTTAGTGCTTGTGTTCCCAGAGACAAAACAATGAAGGAGATTTGATAAAAACCTACATGTTGCAAATATCTAAATGGTTTACAGTAAAATAATACAGGTGCCTAATTCTGTGACGAATTCGTTGAAACTCTGTAGATAAATAATATACATACGCTATGCGTTTTGTTACGAATGTTACGAATGAATTTTGTATGAGCTTTAAAACTCCTCTACGCACAGTGAAGTGGCGAGTCGAGTTTTGATAATAATTGCGCTACATTTAATTTGCTAAATTGTATATTTTATGAACTAAAGTGTAGTTTTAATTTTCAAAGAAAATCTCAGAGTTCATCTTTGAATATCATCCAACATTAATGTAAAATATCTAAGTCGCAATGTCTCTCAGAAAAATGGTTCTGTTAAACTTCGTAATATCTACATTAAAAGCGAGCTAGCTTTATAAAAATGTTTCTCAGCTGAGATGAAGAAAGTCAAATAAAAGACTGAGCTGAGTTGAATTGCTAAAATGCAAAAATACAGCCACTTATGTTTCGTCTCTCATTTAAATGTTATCATTTTGATCTTTGTGTAAAATCTTTTAGTGTAGTTTACTCTTGAGATACGTAGATAAAAGGTATCGCATGTTTTAATGTTGCTCTCACAATTACCTATCGGATATGTATTTAGATAGTCAGTTAATTTTAATACCTACCCATTTTATGACTTTCACGTGATAACGCTGAACGCTAGAAGGTTGAATACCTTCTCTAACTAAAACTTTTATCGTTATTGTAATGTATAAAAAGGGGCCATTTTGAGATTTCTTTTTATTTTAACTACTTACATACCTCAGTTCTACATGTCCATTCCTCAGCAGCAACGCCAGGTAGTCTCCTGACAGGTCATCATGTTCCCCCGTCAGTAGTAGCACGCCTCTCGCGCGCTCCGGTCGTACGCGCAGTCGCAAGCGCACACGTTTGTACGCGCCGCGGAGCGCGCGCAACGCGAGCCATGACGTGCCGGAGAAGCGAGGCGTGGATACGTTGTGATCTGTGGATAATGTAATTGTTAAAATAGCTATGCCTCCATTTTATTATTACACAGTCTACCTACAACTTCTATCGTGCGAAGTGTAAAAAATAGGTGGGTTTAACGAACAGCCCTATAAAAATAAATTATCTATGTATTATTACAAAAAGAAAAGCCCGACGACATCATACGTTCGTAGCACAGCGCCACTACGAAAGTTTACGTAGCGTATCGTACTCTATCCGGGCGGGCGATGCTACAACACCGACTGCGCGTGCTATACGATTATGATATTTGTGATGCAAGATTTTTAATCATTTTTAGGGTTCCGTACCAAAATGATAAAAGGAACCCTTATGGTGCCTTACCTCGAGAACTACTAATGCTGCTTGCACATTCTCAAACATTTTTTAGGGTTTTCGACTTTTCATGAAAAATGTAAAAAAATACCGTCCCCCCCCATTATCTCCGAAGTTTGCATAGAGAAAAATCTGAAATTATTTTTTGCGATAGAAGTTTATGTAAAGATTACAGGAAAAATAAAACGATGTCTCTAAATACTAAACACTTTCAGAGTCATGGTACGGAACTCTCGGTGCGCGAGTCCGACTCGCTCTTGACCGTTTTTTCTTTACATCTGTGTGTAACCTACGTATATCTACGCAAGCTTGTCAAGAGGTACAGACTCAAAACCTACTCATTGTGAAATCGTTCAACTTTGCACACAAAAACAGTTGTTACCAAAAGTATAAGAAAAGTTATTAAGGTACGAGTAGGTGCAAGAAATCTCTTTCTAAAACCATAAAAACCTTTTTGTTGAAAACACAAAAGATTCAAAAAAGCTTTATTCGTTAACTGTGCCTAATTAACGTAAATTTCTAATAAGAGTTTGTTAGATAATCAGCGTAAAACATTGTTGGCGAGCATTTTTTATTTCACCTAAACGCCTGAACTTCAGGCAGAAAATTAGGCTGAAGTAATTTGTTGCTGAGTTAAGCGTATTTTGATTTGAAATTTGATAATTCTGTGAATGTCAAAATAGAGTGTAAAATTAAGATATGTGGTTATTGTGTGAATTAAGTATAAGTACCTAAAGGTTAAAGTTATCGTAATACTTTCAGTATAGATTTATATGAAACCAAAAATCCATCTGTTCCATTTTATTTATGTATTGGAAGTTTTGGAATTTCCAAATCTGTTTTTTTATACAGTGCAGTGCCTACAGTGTACCTAGAACAAATATATTTGACAACATCACATACATTGCGCCGATTCCAAAGTAAGTAGCTAAAGCACTAGTGTTATGGAAATCAGAGTCAACGGTGGTATCAAAAACACCCAGACCTGAGACAAGATAGAAAAGTTCGTTTTCTAAATTGACCCAACCGGGGATCGAACCCGGGACCTCAGAGATGGCGCACTTTGAAAACCGGTGTACAAAGCCACTCGACCACGGAGGTAAAGTATCGAAAAAATATATAAAACGACAATAACCTCAGAGTTAGCGATATTTGAGCCTGCCTGCGTTTAGGAAAAAGCTTACTTATAGCAATAGATTGAGTATCAATAACATAAAGGAAAATAAACAAAAAAGAATCTTTTTTCCAATTAAAAAGTATCTCTGTATCCAAATACATTGGCCTTCAAAACTTAGTATCACACTTTTAAAATTGTAATAACTTTTAAGATATATTTTCGAAATAAAAAAGACTAAATTTTTTTTTTTTAAATAACAACTTCACTATCGATAACCTTGAAAAAAAAACCCTATTTTATTTCAAATCTCGAACTTCGATTGTTTAAGAGAAATTGCAGTTTTAAAAGTGTGATTCTAAGTTTTTAAGGCCAGTGTACACACAATCAAAAGCAAAAACAGCAGGCATTACGTGTTCCGCGAATACATGAGTGGAATTTAATCCGACTTCCAAGGAAATGCCGTATTTACTTCGGAGTAATAACGGACAGTTAACATAAGCTATTTACTGACGGCTTATAAGCTTCGCTTGAGGTGGTTTATTTTTGAACCATTCGCTTTTTCGAAGCAACTAGTTCCTACGAGGATACAATATAGAAAATTCCTTTAAAAAAATCATATAGGAATTCCTTGAGTTTTCTTATTAATCCTATCGGGCAGGTTAGAAAATAGTAATTTACTTATTTTGTGAGTTGTGAACGCGGATGTTTTAACGAAAGGGACTCATCAACAAGTCAACCAATATCTAGCAATTCTAGCACAATAAAAGACGTCATGTCAACTGTTTAGTCAATAATTACATAATAATAATAATAATTGGACTTTACACAGCGCCGTCTAGCCCCAAACTAAGCAAAGCTTGTAATATGGGTGCTAGACAACTGATATACATTTTAAATATTTACTTATTTTACATATTAACACCCAGACCCGTCAAAGAAATTTAAATTCATCATTTCAATTTCTGCCCGGCCGTTAATCGAACCCAGGACCTCTTGCGTGGTAGCCCGGCATGTTGACCACTGCACCACTCAGGTCGTCATTTCAACTCAATTTCTCAAATTCAACAAAACTTTGTGGTGTTTTTCGTGGTTTACAGTTTACACTTCTAATGGCGCGTTAACATTGTCAGTTACCGAATCCGGTCACCCTTTCGGTCTATGTGTTATTTTTAACCATAGACTTAGAAAAATTTTCGCTGCGCTCAAGAAGACCAATAGAGCGTGGAAAAGAGAAGTTATCGTTATACGGACACGGTCTATGAAAAAAAGAGACATAAGATCAAGTGACAGTGTGCCAACATTTTTTACAGTAAGAGCCCCTAGCGTCCCGTCTTGCAAATGAGCAATCACATTTTGTTTAAAATATTTGAGAATCTTAATTAGAATTTTAAATAAAGGTATCGTGGAGCCACGGTGTCTTATTCTTTATGTAATTGTGATGTGACAAAAAGAAACAATCCAAGTAATTACACTTTTCACAGGTAAATAAGATATTGCCACACATTTCTTTAAAAACAAAATTTTGCTACATTTATTCGTTTATCGACGAAGAAAACAGTATGGAACATAGTTTATTAATTTCACTTGCCATATATAGTCATATTTTATATGTACAATAAATAATTTAGTTTATTTTACGTAAAATAGTAAAATGTTGTTTTACGATAGGGCTTGACTAACTGATGACGTCACGAGTATCGATAAAATCGATAAACTAGGACTGGCAGTCCAATTGGCCATACTATTTATTTTTGATGTATTTTTATTATATTTTTTTTGAAAACAAAGACCATTTTAAGAAACTGATTTCGTTATTTTCAAGTTTTCTGACTATTTTTAAAATTTTACCGGATGTGACGTAGCTAGAACTTGAACAACGAAATATGTCTTTGCCTACACACCAGAAAAAGGTGAGCATGCGAACGTCCGTGCCACTTGCATAATTCCTTCCTAAAACCACCTAGAAGTAATGTACCGATGATATACGTTCTTATTTTAGGTTTCGTTATGATTGTGACGGCTTCCCCGGCAGAATTAGTTACAAAAACATGTGGGCCGGAGATCCGCCACTTTTTGAGGTAATGTTTTGGTTAAATCGTCGAATTCCAGATCAATCCGAGCCTATACCGGTGGGTTGATGTATTTGTAGCCGTCACATATTCATTGTGACAGCTACGAATTCATTCGTTGCTTATGTAACGCAACCGGGACAAAGATATCGCGATCTAAAGTTTTAAAAGCATGCGAACCTCCAGTTCATACTATTTTTGTAATGTTAAGTCTAAAATATTGGTGAAAATTGAATTCAGATTAAAAACAGATTTTCTTACCCGTTTGATCACGATAAACGTCCCGAAAACATATTTCCACGACCACGTTTTAGAGAAATTTGCAAATTTACTTACTATGAATAATCAAAGTGTAGGGTCACCATATCGTCAGTCGGTCGGTCGGTACTTATAGTTCATTAATCAGATTGTTACTGACTAGGTAGATACATATCTAAGTACCTTTGCAAAAGTTAAATACCTATTTTAGTTTTTGGTGGGTATTTTGCTTAGGTATTTTGTTATTTTATTAAGATGTGCCAGTAGTAAATTAACAAGTGAAATCACGTTAATACTGTAGGCATGATATTAATTTTGTGCTTGTTCATATAAATATATTATGTCATACATTACACACCCATTAATAATTATTATTCGAACTATACGCAATGTTTTAATTACCTACCTACGAATCCTACGATACTGAGTTGAGTGCACTAACCACCTGCGCCATCGACCTACAATTCAACTACGGGTTGTAGTAATGAAATACAACTACAGATGAAAAATTGGATTGAAAATGTCAATATCACCACTATGTAAGCCACACAGAAAGACGTAAGTAGGTACAGTCATCGATAACATTATTAAATAGTGTACACAACACTATTTCACTCACACATTTGCACTTCGTTTTTCGGATCACTTGTTCATTGACATTGTTGTTCTTTGACATTCTATTTCTATGTTTTTAACCGACTTAAAAAAAGGTTCTCAATTTGATAGTACTTATATTATTTTATCGTTGTTCGCGCTTAACTTCGACATTTGTGAACCGATTTTAATGATTCTTTTTTTGTTTGATTCAGTTTACTTGCGAGAAGCTCCTATTGTTTTTTTTCTAAATCGGCTCGGTAATTTTCAAGTAATACTGAAAATACTATTATTTCAGTAACTATTACATTGATAATATAGTTGTTTGGACATAACTTCTTTGTTTATGAACCGATTTAGTATGATTCTTTTTTGTTGGAAAAGAGATACCTTTAGTGTAGTCCTTTCAATTACATTGTCATTTTATAAAGCTTTTTTGTCTATTCTAGTTTGATTCACCGAACTGAGCGACCGCTTCTGACGAAGTAATTGGCTATTCAAATGCGTATGCGATATAATACATATAAAGTTATCGCTTAAGTTGCAGCCACAAAACGATCAAACCGAGAGGTTTAAACGCACCATAATCAGTATATTATCTACTGATTATGGTGCGTTTACACCAATAAATAGATGACCACAGAAAATCAGCGTCATCAACTCTAGGGTGTCGTGGCATAATGCTGAGTGGGAGCCATTTTAGGACATGTACCTATATTAGGTTAGTTTAAAAAGCATGTTATGTTTATTTGTGTGCTAAATAAAATTATTTTCTTTCTTTCTTCTTACATCATCACAAACATTGCTCCGATTCCAAAGTAAGTAGCTAAAGCACTTGTGTTATGGACATCAGAGACAACGGTAGAAACACCCAGAACTGAGCCAATATAGAAAAGTTCGTTTTCTAAATTGATCCAGCCGGGGATCGAATCCGGGACCTTAGAGACGGCGACACCTTGAAAACGGGCGTACAAACCTACAGGTCGCATTTCCCAACCGATACTCTTAAAATTTTGTGAAAATTATATACTTAAATTTTTTTTGTCGAGTCAGTTTTTCGAACCTATTTTTACCCATTTCGAAAAATTTTCAAAATTAGAAGACTTGAATTAAGTATATCAAATGATATACCAAACAGCACATAGTATTGCTTGGATAACCACGTGGCGACATCTATTAGATTAACTTTTAAACAACATACAATTTGAGCTACTTTTTAACGCACAAACGCGAGGTCTACAGCTCACTGAGCCACTAGTTATATCTTCTGCCACTCTCGCTTACCAATAAATTTTATTTTTCTGAATAAACAGATTGAGATTAGAAAGTATAATTATCGATGCTTCGTGTAGATATGGCACAGGGGCCGTACCGGCTAACGCATCGAATTTCGGAAAGTCTGCCGGGCTTCAAACTAAAACAAATAAATCGGGGCAAAATGGCAAACCTCAATTCTTGATGTCATACGAACATCGATATCTTCGAAATAACTTCGACGAATAGTAAAATACGAAACTCATTACTTCGATTTCTCTGTTTTAAGTTAAAGCTCGGCAGACCCACCGAAGATCGAAAAGTTAGCCGGTAGGGCCCCAGGAGATCAATTGAAACTCGACTGGAGGTTACCCACGAAATTACTCGACCGATTTCAAATACGACCGTTGCGCATCACATCGCATTTGTTTGACGGATTCATTTTGATTTATTTACTCCGCATTTCGAAAAGGAAACACGAATGAATCGGATTATAAAGGAGTGGTGCGTTTAAATTGAGGATTTACGGAATTATGGGAAAATTTTGAGAAACACATCGACTTTTTTATAATATAAATGCAAGATTAATATGAGACTTTAGATGACAAAGAAATTAATTTAGGAAAACTTAATTGTTAGGAGATTTTCGTTATAATGAAGGATTAAGTTGTACTCGAGATAAATAAAAATATGATTTAGATTAAAAACTAAACGCTATAATCAAATAACGCAATGATAAACTTTTCAATTATTCTTCTTTCAACGTATTTTTTATAAAAAAAGGAAAATCTTTATAAATATCTCTACATTATTTTTCTGCTATGATTGTCATTCATTTGCATAATTTTCTACCCATCGACTCATTGATTTTGCCAATTTACTGTATTACTAATTGCTCGTTAAAATTTAATTAGTCAACCATCGCTCATTATGTCTCTTATACTGTCTACTGAAATTAAAGGCCATTTCATTGGAGTGAAAATTAATTGTTATCATTTTTGAGTGTTGGTGTTCGCGTGGCTGGCGCGACTTTTTAACCTCGTGGTGCCATTTTTTAAGAAATATTTGTTTGCATAGATTTTAGTTCACTGCTAAATAGATCATTTTACAATAAAGATTTCATTTCATTTCCTCCAAATTTTTGCAATTTCGTATCATCAAAAGACGAGCTTATCAACAAAGTATTCCCGGATATCATTGCTAACCACAAAAATACTAAATGGTTAAGTGAGCGAGCAATTTTGGCCGCTAAAAATAAAGATGTAGATGACCTCAATTTTATTTTTTATTTTTTTTTATTTTTATTCTCATTCTGTATGTATGTTTTCATCATCATTCATCATAATAAAATACTTTTTTGTTTCTATCTATATAATTGTTTTACGTTCATCAAAGCCTAAATTAGTTCAGCTAAAAAGTAACACGACATTCATTGACTGTTAGGCGGTACGAAGTTCGCCGGGTCAGCTAGTTTTACAATAAAGAAAATACAGACATTCCGCAAGTCCATTGACCCCTTGCAAGGTACAAGGCAACGCAAAATATTGTTCTACCAGCCGCGCCGATAGCCGGAAGCCAGTAGCCGCCATTACCGCGATCCGCTCCGAGGCTTCCGGCGAGCTGTTCATATAGTTATTGAGTTCCTCGACTATTTAGGATCATGCTGCTTACTTCCGGCATGGAATTATTAATTTCGCTTGTGTTGAAAATACGGAGGTTGGTTGTTGAAATAATTATATTGTGGCTGGCAACTTGCCAACTTTTCTGTAGCAATTAGAATAAAGCATATTAACGTACACACACAAGGACTGAACGACTCTGTATTCAAGTCATGAATAAACAAATAAAAAAATATCTGTAGCAATTATCTTTTTTTTCATTTATCTAATAAATATAAATATTTTGATAACATCACATACATTGTTCCGATTCCAAAGTAAGTAGCTAAAGCACTTGTGTTATGGAAATCAGAGACAACGGTGGTATCACAAACACCCAGACCTAAGCCAATATTGAAAAGTTCGTTTTCTAAATTGACCCAACCGGGGATCGAACCCGGGACCTCAGAGATGGCGACACCTTGAAAACCAGTGTACAAAGCCACTCGACCACGGAGGTCGTCTAATCAAACACATATTTTTCTTTTGACGTATTTAGACTGTTTAGTCCTGCAGTGGATTATAATGAGCTGTTGTAATAACGATAATGATGATCTAAGTAAGATAATCTCACGTTTACAGAGTAATACCTGGTCCTGTCAGAGCAACTCGCCACGACCCCAAAGATCACGTACTATATGTCAAGGAGTAAAAGAAAACGAATGTCAACCTTACGTTACGGGGCGCGATAATTTAAGTTCCCCTACCCCTAAATGTAGGGTGGGCAAACTTCTGAAAGTTTTTAGGACAATGCTTAAAAGCTGAAGGAACATTTTCAGTTTAAGATCATCCATAGCTTTGATTTACGTAACATAGGTTTTCCATTACAATAAAGAAAATATGTGGTAAAAGGTGTCGAAGTGTCGGGAATTACAAAAACCAATAAATACAAACAAAATAATTCTAAAATAACACCTGAATTAATAATATACGCGCTGTAATCCGTAAAAAGTGTTATATTTCTAATGAACTGTACGCGCGAAAGTCTTAGAAGTGTATTATAGGTTTTCCAATATAACATTCAATTGATAAAATACAATATGGGCGAAAATTTTTATTTTGAAAATATAGAAAACATAAAAAACTTACATTAACATTAACAATTCTTATTTTAATGGTTCTGCCACGATCACCCATACGGGAACAATAAATATAATAATGATCTACCACAGAACATACACTCGCGAGCAAAAGTATGGAATCACTTAATTCGAATTGACTCCGCGCGGTCATGAGTACTTAATAACTAGTTAAGATTAATAAAAGTGGTACCATTTTAAAGGTTAAACTGTTAACTTTAAATTGATACCAAATTTATTGAAATCACATCGGTATTTAAGGAGCTATCCCGGATTAAGTGAAGGAGTAAGGAAAAATATATGTTTCAATTGTTTGATACGTCGCGAGTTGCGGCCTATTGACCCCCTATAAAAGCACGTGTTATCGGATTTTCTTTATCAGTCGGCTTTCACACGTGGTCAAATGGTACCATTTTTATTATTCTTAACTAGTTATTAAGTACTCAAGATCGCGCAGAGTCAATTCCAAGTAAGTGATTCCATACTTTTGCTCGCGAGTGTATAATAGTACTTCCACTTTAAGATTACGAAGATGCGATGTTCTAACAACCTGACCACGAAGGTAATCAAACTTTAGTTCAGCTTGGAAAACAAACGACACTGTTTAAAATCTATTTCCAGTGTGGTAACCCTACACTGAATTGAATTTTCGATTACGCCACCCTAGGGGTGTACTGCCCTAATCGCGCTGCTGAAGAATGCGGCCCCTTGAATTATATTAAGTGATATTGAGGGTTCGAGGTATGTGCCGTGGGTGCACTACTTTATACAACCTATTCAGAGTGAAGAAAGTGCATTATCGATTGAAAACATTTGAAAACCTTTTTGAAAACACGGAGAGAATAATAAAGGGTTCTTTTTCTTCAAAAAAGGTTGTTGTTCAGACTGTTCTGTACTGTGTAATGCAACTTTAAATTGTTTTTGTGCCCATTTTAGAAAACGTGTTTTTCACATTCGGTTAAAAACATTATTACTAGTGGCTCTGTGAGCTGTATAATTCGCGGTTGTGACATTTTTTTTTTCGAAATGGCTGAAATATATTTTTTTACATTGTCCGCCGTTTTAAAATAATCGAAAAACTATTTTTCTTGAAATTTTCTTTATTGAACCTGCTCACAAAATTTCACGAGAATCGGTGGAGAAACGCGACCTGTAGAAGAGAACAGCGGGAAATACAGACATACGAAAGCATTTTTGCCCAAGCTGAAACGGAGACGCCTCGCACGCGCTGCGCGCTGGTTCGGTCAGTAACATAATTATGCATACATGTACAAAATGTTTCATACAAAAATTAATTACAAAAAATATCTAAATATGATCTACCTACCATATTCGGCATAAGGGGTATTTTTATAACACGTTGTATATACACAAAAGATTCATATAATGAATCGAATATGCACAACAAAAACTCCTATATTTTTCTGGTACTAAAATAAATATATTTTTTTTATCTACTTACTAACGCGTTCGTTTCATGATTGCCACTACCTCCCGGCCCACTTCGTCATACCGCACCCCCTGCGTCGCCCCTTTAGTACGGATAGCAACGTAAAGCTTAATTTTTGTTTCTGTTGATTTATTATTAAGGTTCGTTATTTGTGTTGTTATAATACGCAAAAGTGGAACTGTCCTACACAATGGCGAACGTCATTTGTTATAAAATATAATGTTAATGACACTCTTTGCACAAGAAAAATAAAAACAGTTGATAACCCCATAATGATGTTTTAAAATCAATAATCATAGCGCTCGGCGCCGCCCGACTTGCTCAACTCTTTTTTTTATATATTTGACAGCATCACATACATTGCTCCGATTCCAAAGTAAGTAGCTAAAGCACTTGTGTTATGAAAATCAGAGTCAACGGTGGTATCACAAACACCCAGACCTGAGCCAATATAGAAAAGTTCGTTTTCTAAATTGACCCAACCGGGGATCGAACCCGGGACCTCAGAGATGGCGACACCTTGAAAACCGGTGTACAAAGCCACTCGACCACGGAGGTCGTCACTCTTCGCACTTAAGTCGCACTATGTCGCAGACATAAAACGTGATTACTTTTTTGTCTACAGCAGTGACGTCATAACAGTCGACGACGGAAATCACGAAATGAACGCGTAGTATTATGCTCCATATACCTATTTAGGGAAAGACAAGTCAGAACCTCCGTGACTATCTCTACATCGCAGACGTGACTTCGTTACAAGAAGACTCGGAAAGGAAAACATATGATATAGTCGATTCTTTAAATAAAGCTCTGCCAAGGGATCAGTTATCGTAAAGAGCCCAATTAGAGGCGAGGAAAATGTGAGGAGCTTACTAGATTTCCTGAAAACTAGGAAGTAAATTTCCACTTCTTAGATTTCAGCGCGTTCTTTAAATAGAATTAAAACTCCTTCAGCCATTTTCGAAACCAGATTCGAGAAAAGAATCAAAATTCTGGTTTCGAAATAATTTATGTAAATATTACAGGAAAAATAATACGATGAAATCATCAGAAATCATCAACAAAAATTACATTAGTTCCACTATCGGCCAAGACTTAAAACTGCATTATCGTTCTTATTATTTTAAAGAATTCGGTAGTCAAAATTAGTCAATTGTCAAAATTCTTTATTAAAATAAACTTAATAATTAAGCACTTTTGAATCGTCTATATTTTCCTACCGCCCGTTCCAGACTTTATTAACTGACAAGAAGAACAGGCGCAAGAAACTTATCAGCTTTAACAGAAATAAGTAACGATATTTACAAACTTAAATATATCGTTACCAAATATAGTACAACAGGATTATTAACAACAAAGTACTTGTGTTACATGTTACATCATTTCCACGCATTTCGGTCTTTTAGATTTCATTAGGAAGGCAGGAAAGTAAAACCTTAATAATAATTGAAATGTAATTTCTTATTGAAATTATTCTTTGGTGTGTTACTTTAGTTGTTTCAAGTGTTTCATGTGGATCATGTGTTTTTGTAACACATTGTATTAATTTCTGTTTTGAAATAAAGCTTTTAGAAAAACGAATAAAAAGTGTCTGTATTATGTTATTATGTATGACCAATACCTGTTTTACATTTGGTGTGTGCACAAGTGCATCTCGAGTCACAAGTGTCGCACTGGCAGCTTTCTACGGCGGCCGTCCAAGGAGGTGAGTAGGTGGCACCTGGCACCTGATAAAAGGAGAAGCCGATAATGTCTGAACTGGTTTAGAAAAATCGAATCTATCTTAAGGGGCTGACATGAGCCAACTAGCGCCGCCAGTCGATTTTATTTTAATTATTCTAAAAAGACCAATTTCTTAAAAAAGGAGTCAGTCAAGGTCTTGCGAATGACGTCTAATATTTATTGAATAACGTTACAAAATAACAAAATGCGTGCAATAGTTTAAAAGCGGGTTTGAACCAACAGTGGCCACTTTTAACAAAATCGCGTTTTAAACTGTTTGAATGCCTTTTCAAACTGTGTAAAGTTATTCAATAAATATTAGACGTTATTCACACAATCCTGACTGATTCCTTTTTTAAGAAACTGGGCTTAATTAGAATAAATAAAATAAAATCGACTGGCGGCGCTAGTTGGCTCATGTCAGCCCCTTAAGAAATAGGTAAGTCCTCTGGATTCGTTATAATATGAATATTTGTTATTTATAATGAAATAATCTAGCAATAGTTTTAATAAACGACAGCTTGCGTAAATTCAAGTCAAAGATATTGCAGACTCGTAAACCAAAGTAGCTTTAATCAGTATTTAATGAACATATTTAAACTATTTAATCATAAAACATGTTGCAGTATTTATATTTCTTTTTTTTTCTTTTTGGCTTTTATTTGTATTTTCAATATTATGTTAGATTAAGATGTTAAAACCTTGTTGCAAATTAACCATTTGTACAAATGCTGTGCATATCTGTAATAGTCATAATACACTAGCTATGTAATGTAAAGAGATATTCTGTAAGTGTACTGTGTATATTATTATGATGTTGATGAGCCTTATTAAATAAATAAATAAATAAACTTATTCTTACCTTTTGTTCTAAGCTAGGTCCTAGCGTCGTAACTCTCAACTCATTCGCATCAAACGTCCTATCATCATCAGCAATGATATTAATATCCATTCTGCTTACACCATCTTCCATCAAACTCTTTAGACCGTCAACCTCTTTGCTCCTCTCACCAGTAAAACTGATAGATCTGTCTCTCGTCTCTGTTGGCAGTGTCGCTAGTCTTTGATTGTCGTCGATATGTCTGTCACTTATATTACTCTTAATAAATCTACTGGACGGGGCTACTTCTAACTCTGCTGAGAAGGAAACATCCTTCTGGTATAAAACGTCTTCTTCGGTGTCTGCAGACATGTCTGTTGCTCTTGTTGCGTTTAATTCTGGAACAATATACAGCGTGAAAGTTTAATTCCCGCAGTGGGGTGGTTCCACTAATGATAACAAGGAACTTTTACTATGGGGCCCGATAGTAAAAGTTGCTTGTAATCATCAGTGGAACTACCACACTCCGGGAACCAAATTATTAAAATTTCAGCGTGTATATGTACAATAACAATAGAAACAAGCTTTTTACTATTTGCTTTTGGCGGAAATGTAGAGCTGTGCCGTCACGTCAAATATGTATACAGTTTAGAACGCTGTCACTCTAAAGAAAACTCTAAAAGCAATTACTTTTTTGAACAGAAATCAATGACAACTCAACAAAGTGAAAAAGTTTTAGACTGTTACATATTTTTAGCCGTGACTGTACCTACGTCTGGCAAAGTAGAATAGCAACTTCTCTACTAAAAATGTCGTAAAGAGTGTATTAATGCCGAAGAGGTTGTGACCATAAAATGGGCAGCAACATTTTCCGATTAAAACGGCACAACATTACTATTGTCAGCCCGCCCATCAAGCGTAAAGGATGGTGGATGGTCTTTTACTTAAGAGTGGATTCTCTTTTACTTAAGACTCCGGCAAACAGTGAGCTCCCCATACAAACGCAATACCAAAATGATTAGCAATTTGAGCATAATTAACTCTTCTTGTGATGTTATTCGGATTAAGACAGTATTTGTCTAGGGTTCTATTAAATAGAAAATCAAAAATACCAAGCCAAATAAAAATAAATGCGATTTACAGTTTTGTATGAAAAACATTAAGTGGCATTTATTTTGAACTCTTAATAAGGCAACACGGAATCTTAATTGATATATCAAAAGCACAGTCGAAAATAGATGTTTTAATCTGACAGGTGCAATAATTAAATGAACATCATTAATAACCCAATCCATTACTTACTGAACTTTAATTACAGAATTAATAATTTATTCATCTATTTCAATGCTTCTTGCTCATTTTAAATAAAATTATAGAAGAAAATAAAATGCCAAATGAATACAAATTATTCCCTGCTTTTTATTATCTTTGTCAAAATTTTATGAGCGATACCATGTTTTCGCGATTTGGTCTTCCGTTCCGTCCTAACAACAATGCTACATTGTACCGAAGGTATGAAGTAGAAATTTCAAGCAATTTTCAACCATTCTATCAAGAGTTACCGAAAATAAACTCTATCGCCACTTTGACGACCTCCGTGGTCGAGTGGCTTTGGACACTGGTTTTCAAGGTGTCGCCATCTCTGAGGTCCCGGGTTCGATCCCCGGTTGGGTCAATTTAGAAAACGAACTTTTCTATATTGGCTCAGTGGGCCTACCGCGTAAGTGCCGTCGGCATCGGCGTCGACTTCATTTTGACAGCCGACGGCGATTTCGTACCGCGCAATCTCCCAAACCGACGCGTCGATGGTCAAATCGACGCCGACGGCGAAAGAACGAATGAAACGCTGTTTTTGACAGATAATCGGTACCGCCTAAAAATTTTGAAACCGACGGCCGTTTCGACACGTCGATTTGAAGTGTCATTTCAATACGGCATCTCTCGAGTCGTCGATTTGATTGTAAAAAGGTTGATTTTTCCAATTTAAGCTTGCTTTTTTTAATTATTCTGCTTTCTAGCGACTAATTAAAGCATGTTTTATATATTTTTTAATCACTTAATCCTTTTTGACGTTTTGTTGTTTTCTTTGTATTTTAGGAGGAAGGCGGCGAAATCCTATAAAAATATCGTTATCTCATAGGCGAACCCTAAACACAAAGTAAAGCTTTTCCAGAAAGAGAATAAATTAAATAAAATGGAACTAAAATTTTTCAGTACAAAATATGGTCAGTGGCACCCTCATTTTTTGTCAACTCTTTATGGTCAAGCTGTAAATACTGTAAATTTGTCGAGTGATCACTAGTTAATAAAAAACGGTGCAAGTGATTTTCGACTTCATTGATGCTAACCAAAATAATGGTTTTCTAATGAAACAGCAAAGTTAGTGAACGGGAATGTGGGAAAAGACGGCCGAATTTCAAACGTCAATAAGGTCGAAAATCGTTGGCACGTGTTTTTTAAAATATAGATCACTATGCAATGTTTTCCTGAAGTAAAGCTTAAGTTTTACCGTGTTTCGGGCAACATAATAATATGCCTATTTTTGCATTTTGCAATTCAATCGTTAAGAAAGTACGAAATAGTACGATTTGAACGCTCAAATAGTACGTAAATCGTAATAAAGAGCACGTTTTTTCAACATTACTACTTGATAAATATACTGAGCGTCTAGTCATGCGTGTATATTCCATCGACGGAATGTAATCCACCAGCGGCGGTATCGGCTAAAAACATTGAAGTTAATGTTAACTGTTTTTTGACAGATGTATATGATACATTGCTACTTTTCTTTGGTAAGTTTTTATTTGTGCCAAAACGAAGTAGCAATGTATCATTACTATACATCTGTCAAAACACAGTTAACATTAACTTCAACGTTTTTAGCCGATAGGTAAGGTATTTACCACACTGGACCACAGTATTTACTGTTCTGTGACAGTCAGTCGGCTGTCATGTCAATAGTAAAGTAAAAGTTAAAAATTGCTTTATTCAAATAAATATTTTGCTACCACGTTCCATAAATAAATTTTACGTTCCGTTAACGACACACGCATTTAATGAAAATTAAATAAAAAACACTTTAAATACCACGAAATTAAGTGACTTCTTTATAAAAATCAAATAAACAAAGGACAATTAACCTTTATGTACCTTTAAACAAATAAAATTGTAAAAATATTTCAACAACGATGTTTGTAATAACTTCAATGTTCTGAATAAAACGGATCGCAAGTCGACGGCGTTTTTCCATTCATTCACGATATCGACGGTCACCAAATCGACGCAACATTATTTACGCGGTACCGATTATTCGACAGCGTCGGCGTCGGCATCGTAATCGAGCGTCGGAATCGAGTTCAAATCGACGGTACTTACGCGGTAGGCCCACAGGTCTGGGTGTTTGTGATACCACCGTAGTCTCTGATTTCCATAACACAAGTGCTTTAGCTACTTACTTTGGAATCGGAGCAATGTATGTGATGTTGTCAATGTATGTGATGTTGTCAATGTATGTGATGTTGTCAAATATTTACCTAAGCACCCGTATCCATCGACGTGCAGCACGTACCCTGGGCTACAGCCGCACTCGTACGTGCCATCGTGCAGCTCTCTGCACAACTGTTCGCACGGGCTGCCTTCTCCACACCGACCTGTTAACAAGAAATCAGAAGCTTGGAGCAAGAATGGACGTGGAAAAAAATCATTTTTACCCTATACTAATAAAGAAGCCGTAATTCCAAAACCAACTGTTTTTATTTCACTTCGATACGATAAGTATTTACAAAGTTATTGTAAATAATTTTATTAATCTGCTTAAAACGTTTGCATCCGCGAGTCGGCGCCATGAGGCCTTTCCAAACGAGACTAGCGAGAAAATGGAATCCTATGACGTCATCGGACCTGTGGCGGTAGGCTTAAAACATTGAAGTTATTGTTAACTGTCTTTTAACTAATGTATGTGATACATTGCTACTTTTCTTTGGTAAGTTTTTATTAGTGCCAAAACGAAGTAGCAATGTATCATATACATCTGTTAAAAGACAGTTAACATTAACTTCAATGTTTAGAGCCCCTGGACCTGCTTGTCACCACGGTAGTGATTACTTGCTTAGTGCCTGTTACGTAACCAATTAATGAGTCGTCATTTTTACGAATCTTTAAAAAAAATATTATGAAGTATTCTTTTTTTCTGTAAAAAAAAATCATTTCCCTTTTCGCCGATAGATGGTGCTGTACAAATTTCCCATACTAAAATTGCTGTATCGAATGTTTTAACGCGCGTTATTTTTCTCGATAGCTGTTCGTGCTTACATTGTAAAACAGACTTTAAGGTACTATTATATATTCTGTGCCCTAAGTGTAAGTTTATAAGACAGTCTAGGAAGGGAAGCGTCAGCACAGTGCCACGTTTGCGGCGATGCGGAGGACAGTGCACAGTACACCCTTGAGGTGTGTCCTGCCTGGGCTCCGCAGCGCGGCACTCTGGTCGCTGTGGTCTAAAGGGATCTCTCGCTGCCCAGTGTGGTACAAGCCATGCTGGCCACCGAGAGATCCTGGGAGGCGGTAGTGTCCTTCTGCGAGGAGATCATCCTGCAGAAGGAGGCATCGGAGCGGGTTCGCGAAGAGGAAGCTCACGCGAACCGGCTCCGACGTAGGCGGGTGGGTGGTAGGTATTTATCATGGGAATATCGTTATAAATATAAAACTGTAATTCTCGTAGTGTAAAGCTTAATGAACCAATAAAACACTAAGCTCTTTGCTTAGTGTTTTATTGGTCCATTGTTTTATTCTTTACAAAAAAAAAAATTCTAAGATAGTCTTCTGATGATTCTGTCGAAACGATACACTTATCAAATAACTATTTGCCGTTATTTGGTATTTATTGGCCGGGGTTTGATCCAAATATTTAGGTACAACGAATTATTAACATTCCTTAACAATATCTGGGACGATATTAAAGGGACTTTCTTTACGTAGATAATATTCAAAGTCTATTAAATAAACATAATGGTTGTATCACACTTACCAATAAATACTGATATGCTTAAAAAATATTTCTTTCCAAATAAGTTCTTGGAAAGAAATATTCCTGTTGATGATATTTTTTTTTATTATTTTGAATTACATATTTTATATGTACATGATTTTTATACTTCTACGCATCGTTATTAAAAGTCTATTAAATAAACATAATGGTTGTATCAAACTTACCAATAAATACTGATATGCTTAAAAATATTTCTTTCAAAATAAGTTCTTGGAAAGAAAAAATCCTGTTGATGATAACTTTTTTTTTTTAAATTACATATTTTGTATGTACATGATATTTATACTTCTACGCATCGTAAATATCTTTTACCACTATTTTGTTTTCTTTGTTCAGTACAAAACGACTAGGTAAAATTAACTTGAAACTTGCATATTAAAAACTTGACGTTTAGTTAAGATTTGGTTATGCATCATTATCAAGTAATTCCGAGGCATATTTTATTTATTATCAATTCTTACGTATTGGATGAAAAATCAACAACCCTTTTACAAAGGTCTCCTCATAATTCTTCCCAAAGGGTCAATTTCCCCTAGACCATTCTACCTCTAGGTTATCGAAAAACAAGCACACAAGCTATAACTCACTGGCAGAAAAAGAGTTGGCAAAAACTCGACAGAGCCACAGAATAAATAAAAGCTAAAGCAGTAACGCAACTACATAGAAATAGTTCGCATCTGTCACTTCGTCGCTACGAGAGCTCTAAAAAAGGTTTTTAGTACAGAGGGCCTAGCCTATATCGCTTCGTGTTCGAAACATGTCTGGGATTGACACAAGGGTTCGAATTTTAAAACGACAATCAATACATGTTTCGAAAGTTTTTCGTAAAATCACTGCGGTGGAAAACTGGACTAAATTGATGAACTAGTGCGAATCGGGGCCCCTATGACTGAGATGTGTGAATAAATGAATGAAATACTTTATTCAAATAAGCATTTTTAAATCGATAATTATTTTACTTCACTACCCCCATTATGACGTCTTTTAGCTGACAAGAAACATGGGCGCAAAAATGATCCTATTCACAAACGTCCGAAACATTCCGTGTCCGATGCTACAATGTTACTTTGGCTAGAGGACAGCTCAGCAGCTAGCCAGTCGTGAGTCGCTCAGTCAGTACAGTGTCACACAGTTTTCCCCAGCCGCCTGCTGAAAAAGATGCCAACCCTAGCATTCCGACCGACGACGACACGGCAGCGTGGCGCGCGCGCGGCATAACAAGCAAAACCCTAAAAAGGCAGTTGAAATACTACTGCTTCAGCTATATATTTACTGTGACCGGGCGATGATAAGCGGCATGTGCTGCCGGGAATACCAGCAAGTCTTTATAAACGTCAAAAGCGGTCGATTTACATACTCGAGCTGTGGTAGATATAATTTAGTGGGTGTAAAATTCAAACCTTCAAGATTTCGAATAAGGCGCGGCGCTTCCACACATATCAGCACTTCATAATATTATAGAAATACAGCACCAATAGCAGAACTGATTGCAGTTTAAACTTTTAACCGGCCTCAACTATCTATTTAAACTGAAGCCTATACAACGTGTTAATGAATGAACCCAAAATAGAAAAACCGTTTCTTCGGACAATCAAACTAAACAGCTTTTACTATTTTGGACCAACTCTGAAATCGCGATAAAAAGACAGCTGTTTCATACAAAAATTAATAACGAAAATATCGAAGTGTATGAAACAGCTGATTTTTTTCCGCGATTTCAGAGTTGGTCCCAACTTAACTGGTTGGTCCTAAATTCAACTGTTTCTATTGAACGTTTTAAAACAGACTTTTACCCACAGTTTCACATAAACTTTAACGGCCTTACCACAAAACATTTTAAAACACTGTTCAACAAGTGTTTAAATTAGACACTGTTTAAATGTGGTGCTGTCACTTTTTTCACAATATTGTCTAAAAGAGAGACGGCATCACATTTAAACAGTGTCTAAATTAAACAGTGATTTAAAATATTTTTTGGTAAGGTTGTAAACGTTTTATTTTATCGAGAAAAATATACAACTTTTTTTACAAGTGTCGGCTTTACCAAAATTATAAGTTGTCCATTTCCAACATGTGGTCTGACAGATAATTATATTAGTCAGTAATAAATAATAATATAATAAATATTTGACAACATCACATACATTGCTCCGATTCCAAAGTAAGTAGCTAAAGCACTTGTGTTATGGAAATCGGAGACAACGGTGGTATCACAAACACCCAGACCTGAGCCAATATAGAAAAGTTCGTTTTCTAAATTGACCCAACCGGGGATCGAACCCGAGACCTCAGAGATGGCGACGCCTTAAAAACCGGTGTACAAAGCCACTCGACCAAGGAAGTCGTCTAATAAAACAGAAGTACTAATAAGTTATGAACTTAGTTTACAAGCTGGTCCAGTTAACCGTACCAAGCTACTTACGTCACAGATTATACGTTTAATATAACCGCTTTGATCTTCCATAAGAACGCTTCAGCGAGAACTATCCATGTGTTTGAACTACGGTTAACCGAGAGCTGTATGTAACTCAAACTAGGTTGTTTAAAAGTAGTTTAGAGTTTTTGAAGTTAGGTCGTTTACGTAAATCTTTTATGAGATAAACAGTGTAGTTTTTAACTGTTTGTTAACAAGGTACCATTGATTTGTAAAAAGCAAAGCCGTAATAAATGTAGGGATCTATCATACACGGTATAAGTGTTCAATAAACATGAACATAAAAGACAACGCTGGCTATTTTTAGCGGAATGCAACACAGCGCCTTGCAGTGCGCAGCGTGAAGGCAAACGACGTTGTAATTTGTATGTATGAAATGCAATGATAGGGATATAATATGTCACTTACGCCGAACGCGCGACTGATGCGCAGCAGCCGCGTGACACGTATAGTATACAATACTGTCGCCATAAGATAGGACGAAACGCAACGCAACGCGCACGCATTTGGTGTGACCTAGGCTGGCTATCCTTAGCCGAATGCAACACAGCGCGTTGCAGCGCGTAGCGTGACGGCAAACGACGTTGTAAATGGTAATGTATGAAATGCTATGGACTTATCACTCACACCGAACGCGCGACTGATGCGCAGCAGCCGCCTGACATGTTGTATACTGTCGCCATATAGGACGACAAAAGCAACGCAACTCACTGTGCTGTAACGCGCACGCATTTGGTGTGGCCTAGGCTAACATAATCGCAATATAATAATGTTATCGTTTAAACGTAGTACTAAACCAAGTTAAAACATTAAATACTTTATTACCACGATGGAAGAGTAACAATTTGTTCAAATGTCTTCGCTGAGAGAGCCTTCTGTAGATTCTATTTTATCCCTCTTACTAATAAAGATTGTATGGGAGATGTGTAGTCACTGAATAGATCGTTTAGTTACACAATGTTTAGGTACTCTTTGTCAAACTATTTAAGTTTGACATCAAAAAGAAAGAGACAAAACACTGTGTAATTTTACATCTGCTTTACAATCTTTATAAGTAAGGTGTTTAATGATATTGAGTAACAATTAAGTTAGAATTGTTCTCGAATTGTTTGATGTGTCACATTAAATTAAATTCATTTTACCTATCTTGAGCTGATCCCAAGTAATAAATATGAACAAAGAAGAATATTATTTTAGAACTTAACTTAATAAACCTTCAGATGAAGATAGATATCTTCCACGTTCTCTTTCAATTAATGGGATGACGGATTATCTCCCGGTTTACAAAAGTAAATTATAATAAAAGTGACATTTTAATAATATTTCTCAGATTTTTTACAGAAATTAGAATTTTTATTCCGTCTGGGAAAATGGAGTTCGAAAAGAACTAATAATTATTATTATTTTATTTTTTTCATTGTGTTATTTTGCTTTTGCCACGTTCAACATAAAAAACAATATCTGTTTAACATAGATTTTTTTTGTAACTTGATTAAATAAAACTGATTTTTCAGTAAACATTAATTTTCTCTATTAAGTAAGTTATTTTTGTGTCAGCAAAAATTTGTTTTTTTTCCTCGGTAACATTCTCATTTCTCATTATAAAATTTAAAAGAAAGTAGTACTACTTACCTATAAAGTTCTTACGAAAGACAATATGTAAGTTATAAAGTAGATGAAAATCACTCAACTGAAATATTTCTTTGATTGAATCAGGCATTACTTGGCGGAAGTCCCAAACCATTGTGAAAAGAGAAATATTTGTAGCTTACTCCCGCAAAAAATATATGCAGGATGCACCGCCCGCCCGTCCACAAAAAAATGCACATGCACACCACAAAAATATCAGTGCACAATTCTTGCATTTAGCATGACATCGACGCACCATGCACTTTCACCAATTAGACTACTCTACACGTGTTTCGCCCCAACCCGAACCGATTTTTTTTTTTCCGATTCGGTGTCGGTTCACGCACGATCTAACTCCTGAGGATGCTCCTTTTGTGGTGTGCATGTGCATTTTTTTGCGGGCGGGCGGGCGGTGCATCCTGCATATATTTTTTGCGGGAGTAAGCTGAATGAAATATTTCTGTAAAAAATATCTATACATTTATAGATAAAAAAATATTTATATATTTTAAAATTAATAAGACAAAATATTTGAAATACAATCCAATCGTGTAGCATCTACGGCGTAGATTAACATTTAAGTACTAGTTTTTAAGTTTCAACATACTTGAAGTTTTCAGAGAAAGTCAAACAAAATGTGCAAAACAGTGTTTTTTTTTGTAATTGATAAATGAGTAAGTAGCGCTCATGGCGGAGCTTGACAGTACTCGATCACGTTTGTTAAGCAACGCTCGATCCGGCCAGGTGTCGGATGGGTGATCGTTAAGTGGCATTACAACTGAGTGCTTTCGTGTTTCGGAGGGCACGTTAAACCGTCGGTCCCGGCTGTTGACATCTGATAACAGTCGTTAAGCCAAGTCAGAGGCCTTACAGGCGGCTTGATAAACTCTAACACCAGAGGTGGCCACTAATCCTCATACAATAAGAAGAAGAATAAGTAAGTAAGTATGAGAGGTACATAAATGAAATAAAATATTCCTACTCTACAACCCCATTTCTAAGATAGAAACCATAACTCGTCTTTATTAAAATAGATCCAGTCTTCAATGGAACATCAATCTGTTGAATTTTTCGTCATAAAACAGAGCCTTCCTGCGCACGGCAAACGACGTTGTAAATGGTAATGTATGAAATGCTATGGACTTATCACTCACACCGAACGCGCGACTGATGCGCAGCAGCCGCCTGACATGTTGTATACTGTCGCCATATAGGACGACAAAAGCAACGCAACTCACTGTGCTGTAACGCGCACGCATTTGGTGTGGCCTAGGCTAACATAATCGCAATATAATAATGTTATCGTTTAAACGTAGTACTAAACCAAGTTAAAACATTAAATACTTTATTACCACGATGGAAGAGTAACAATTTGTTCAAATGTCTTCGCTGAGAGAGCCTTCTGTAGATTCTATTTTATCCCTCTTACTAATAAAGATTGTATGGGAGATGTGTAGTCACTGAATAGATCGTTTAGTTGCACAATGGTTACTCTCTGTCAAACTATTTAAGTTTGACATTAAAAAGAAAGGCACAAAATACTGTGTAACTATACATCTGCTATACAATCTTTATAAGTAATGGGTTTAATGATATTGAGTAACAATTAATAAATAAGAAATATAATTTATTATATAATATATAATAATAATAAATATTTGACAACATCACATACATTGCTCCGATTCCAAAGTAAGTAGCTAAAGCACTTGTGTTATGGAAATCAGAGACAACGGTGGTATCACAAACACCCAGACCTGAGCCAATATAGAAAAAATCATTTTCTAAATAGACCCAGCCGGGGATCGAACTCGAGACCTCAGAGATGGCGACACTTTGAAAACCGGTGTACAAAGCCACTCGATACGGAGGTCGTCAAAAAAATAAGTTAGAGTTGTTCTCGAATATTTGGGTTTGATGTGTCACATTAAATTAAATTCATTTTAACTACCTTGAGATGATCCCAAGTAATAAATATGAACAATGAACGATATTATTTTAGAACTTTACTTAATAAACCTTCAGATGAAGATAGATATCTTCCACGTTCTCTTTCAATTAATGGGATGACGGATTATCTCCTGGTTTACATGAGTAAATTATAATAAAAGTGACATTTTAATAATATTTCTCAGATTTTTTACAGAAATTAGAATTTTTATTCCGTCTGGGAAAATGGAGTTCGAAAAGGACCAATAATTATTTTTCTTTTGCCACGTTCAACATAAAAAACAATATCTGTTTAACCTAACATAGATTTTTTTTGCAACTTGATTAAATAAAACTAATTTTTCAGTAAACATTAATCTACTCTATTAAGTAAGTTATTTTTGTGTCAGCGAAACAATTTTTTTTTCCTTGGTAACATTCTCATTTTAAAATTTAAAAGAATGTAGTACTACTTACCTATAAAGTGTCTTACGAAAGACAAAAAGTAAGTTATTAAGTAGATGAAAACCACTCAACTGAAATACTTCTGTAAAAATTATCTTAATTGGCTATTAAAATTAATAAGACAAAATATTTGAAATACAATCCAATCGCGTAGCATCTACGGCGTAGATTAACATTTAAGTACTAGTTTTTAAGTTTAAACATAGGTACTTAATATAAAATTTCTTAGTTTTCAGAGAAAGTAAAAAAAATGTGCAGGGCAGTGTTTTTTTTAATAATTGATAAATAAGTAAATAGCGCTCATGGCGGAGCTTGACAGACTGATCGTACTTGATCACGTTTGTTAAGCAACGCTCGGTCCGGCCAGGTGTCGGATGGGTGACCGTTAAGTGGCATTACAACTGAGTGCTTCCGTTCACGGAGGGCACGTTAAACCGTTGGTCCCGACTGTTGTCATCTGATAACAGTCGTTAAGCCAAGTCAGAGGCCTTACAGGCGGCTTGATAAACTCTAACACCTGAGGTGGCCACTAATCCTCATACGATAAGAAGAAGAAAAATAAGTAAGTAATAGACATGAGCGTTTTCGATATTTTATGATAACCGATATGTAACCGATATAGAGTTTTAATATCGGATAAGATATCCGATATCACATATCGATATACCTAGTTGTATTGTTTGCTAACTAAGAACGGTTATACGGTTTATTCAGTAACGGGTCAGATATCGATATTGCTAGTAGAAATCACCTACTCATTACGCCATAATATCTGAATAACCGCGTCATCTCTTTTACTCTAATGTAAGTATACCGTCTAAGAAAGAGAAAAAGCGAATATGAACTAAGATATCGTTGTACTCGTACGTTCGGTTATGAATAGTTTCGTCGATTTGAGTTTTGTGGTTTTGTTACAGTTTTTCGATATACCGTTTTGAGTTTTGGTCTTGATATTATAGTTTTGAAATATATGATATGATATCTATCTAACTGATAGCCGATATAAGATACGTTTTGATATATCAGTCTCATGTCTAGTAAGTAAATATGAGAAGTACGTCAATAAAATAAAATATTCCTACTCTTTAACCCCGTTTCTAAGATAGAAACCATAACTCGTCTTTATTAAAATAGATCCAGTCTTCAATGGAACATCAATCTGTTGAATTTTTCGTCATAAAGCAGAGCCTTCCTGCGCCATTTTCGCGGCACAATTTCTCTTCCTGTTCCCGTAATGAAGCGGGGCATAGAGATGACATAAAATATGCCTAAATTAATGAGGCGAAAGGGAACTTACTTATACTGTGCAAGGGGATGTGACATTGTGAACGCAGAATGTTTACTTTAACCTATATTATAATATGTGTACATAAAAGAAGTGCAGCAGCTGTAAATACTTTTATTTTATTTTATATTATCTTGACTTTTGGTAGACCTCAAAAATGTTTGAGCTAGGTTACAATATGGCAAATAAACTTAGGTAACTTAAGCATTCGTCCGCGTGGATTTTATTGTATTGTAGGACCCAAAACGAACCTACAAATTAATATAAATAAATATTTGACAACATCACATACATTGCACCGATTCCAAAGTAAGTAGCTAAAGCACTTGTGTTATGGAAATCGGAGACAACGGTGGTATCACAAACACCCGGACCTGAGCCAATATAGAAAAGTTCGTTTTTAAAATTTATCCAACCGGGGATCGAACACGGGACCTCAGAGATGGCGACACCTTGAAAACCAGTGTACAAAGCCAGTGACCACGGAGGTCGTCAAAATATTATTTCTACTGAGATATATTTGAAAAAACTGTGATACATGTGTTTCTTTATTTTATTGAAGAATCTCTCTACCAGGTTTCTTGTCAATTGACCCAAAGAATAATAACTATTATACTAAAATTAATGCGGAATTTCAAAAATCTTTTCATAGCGTATGCACTAAGCTCTATATTCTAATCCTCTAGATTATTTGTCTATATTCTAGTCCCATATTCTTGAATTTTGAAGCCACCCTTCTGTCCTCCTTTTTCATCACAGCGAGTTCGTGCTTCAGCCCATTACAGCCATTCCGGCTTTTTTGGAAGAGAATTTTCACAGCCCGCCCTATTGCGGGTTGCTATTGTTAGCGGGAATGAGAAAAAAACGTGATTTGATTTAAGTTATAGTTGTTCTAACTGCTATCTAATAAATATTTGACAATATCACATACATTGCTCCAATTCCAAAGTAAGTAGCTAAAGCACTTGTGTTATGGAAATCAGAGACAACGGTGGTAACACAAACACCCAGACCTGAGCCAATGTATAAAAGATGGTTTTTATAAATTGACCCAACCGGGGATCGAACCCGGGACCAAAGCCGTACAAAGCCACTCGACCACAGAGGTCATCAAAAAGGCCATGGCTAAGAATGTGTTAGGCGTGCACATGCACATTATTTTAGTGTATAATACGAGCGCGTGCAGACGCGCACTAAAACAATGTGCATGTGCACGCCTAACTATATACAATATGTAACCAAAACCCTGTCAGACCCGAAAGGGGCATAAAAGTTTACCAATTATGTTAACAAGAAAATTATAAAAAAACTTCTTTTGCTAAATGAAAATTCTGTCGTAATTTAAATTACACCTTTTGACGGACCTTTAGTACCCAAATCTCCCCGAAACGTGGGAAAATATTTCTATCACAGTAGCATGTTTGTTTTATTGACTTTGTCTTATAATGTGTTAAAAAAAATGTTTGTTCGAAAAATATTTCCTATGCTATTCGACTCTATTTCATGGTCTCAATAATTATAAAATAACACGCTGTATAAAATAATGATGTTTTTGTTAAAGTCCTACTGATAGAACTACAGACAAAAAATGCCCGTTGTTCTACCAGTAGAACCACGAGCATTAGTAGTAGGACCATTGCCCACACAAAATAATGATGTTTTTGTTAAAGTCCTACTGATAGAACTACGGACAAAAAAAAAATTGCCTGTGGTTCTACCAGTAGGACCACGCAGTAGGACCACGAGCATTAGTAGGACCATTGCCCACACAAAATAATGATGTTTTTGTTAAAGTCCTACTGATAGAACTACGGACAAAAAAAAAAATTGCCTGTGGTTCTACCAGTAGGACCACGCAGTAGGACCACGAGCATTAGTAGGACCATTGCCCACACAAAATAATGATGTTTTTGTTAAAGTCCTACTGATAGAACTACGGACAAAAAAAAAATTGCCTGTGGTTCTACCAGTAGGACCACGCAGTAGGACCACGAGCATTAGTAGGACCATTGCCCACACAAAATAATGATGTTTTTGTTAAAGTCCTACTGATAGAACTACGGACAAAAAAAAATTGCCTGTGGTTCTACCAGTAGGACCACGCAGTAGGACCACGAGCATTAGTAGGACCATTGCCCACACAAAATAATGATGTTTTTGTTAAAGTCCTACTGATAGAACTACGGACAAAAAAAAAATTGCCTGTGGTTCTACCAGTAGGACCACGCAGTAGGACCACGAGCATTAGTAGGACCATTGCCCACACAAAATAATGATGTTTTTGTTAAAGTCCTACTGATAGAACTACGGACAAAAAAAAATTGCCTGTGGTTCTACCAGTAGGACCACGCAGTAGGACCACGAGCATTAGTAGGACCATTGCCAACACAAAATAATGATGTTTTTGTTAAAGTCCTACTGATAGAACTACGGACAAAAAAAATTGTCCGTGGTTGTACCAGTAGGACCACGCAGTAGGACAACGGGCTTTGAATGGAACATACAGGCAGTAATAGAAAACACACTACAAAAATATTAATTTTCAATGATTGTGCAGGCTCAACTAAGACTTGGGTCAAGGCCTTACATTACTTACTTCAGTTCTTTCTCGCTTTTTGTAAGGCCACATAACATATTAATTATCTACTAACTTATTTAGTCCGACCCAGGATATTGTCGGCAATTAGTCCCTGTCAGATTGGAAGGACTAACGCCCTTGCCAGCGATTGTGTCAGTTAAAAACTTGGTCCAAACTTTTTTATAGAAAAAAAACTCTTTGAAGGAAAAAGCAGTAATTAATTAAATAATTATGTCAACCTATCATGTTTTACAACATTTTTAGGTAAAGGTCTGTACTCCACAATTTTCTGTTTGGTATTGATTTCTCACTAAGAAAGATTTACAACATTCCTGGGAAACTTTATTTCATTTTTTATCGACAATGGCCAACGTCACCACAGCAGTGTCACGATAAGGCTGAAGGTAGAAGCATACTTGACGACCTCCGTGGTCGAGTGGCTTTGTACATCAGTTTCCAAGGTGTCGCCATCTCTGAGGTCCCGGGTTCGATCCCCGGTAGGATCAATTTAGAAAACGAACTTTTCTATATTGGCCCAGGTCTGGGTGTTTGTGATACCACCGTTGTTTCTGATTTACATAACATAAGTGCTTTAGCTACTTTCCTTGGAATCGGAGCAATGTATGTGACGTTGTCAAATATTTATTATTATTATACTTCACCAGGAGTCCTCAACCACCTATCTTACATCCAACTGCTTGCTGCCAACACAAATACTTAGTTGATGGCGCTTAGTCAGTTAAGCTAGGCAGGCTTAAAGCAAGCACCCTCAAACTAAATCGAGTACCTACAAATGAAAATAAACTTCAAAATATGGCCGAGGTACTACAAGCGAGGAGGTTCTTCCCGTAAATGTGAATAATAATTAGATTAATGTGCCGGATACTCTGTAGTCATGAAGTACCTGCTCGTTATGATTCGTTAATTAAGACTTCCTAATGAAGTTTTAAAAAGATATAAACAAGCTGCGACATCTACCAACTTTTGGAGTAAATCACAAAGTTGGATAACTTTAGGTTTTTCTTTGCGGATGAATAAATAACAGTACAATATTATTTTTATTTCGTTGCGTGACAGAAAGGCAATTTTCCCTTAAATCTCTAAGCACTGTGTCGGTTCTCATGTCTTAATCATGACCAAAACCTTTTGTTTTCAAGTGGTGGTTGATAATAAAACATTTTTGTATGTATTCTAAGTAATATACATTGATCAGCCTGTAGGTATTTATTATCTGGAACCACTTAAATGTTATTTTCATCTATCTTTTAGGCACAACTTGAATTTCCTTTCACCCTCTTCATCACGTAGAATTTGTTAATCGTAAAGAAATAAAATCTTTTACGATCAAAAAACTCGTCGGTAACATTTAGAAGACTAATTTCTTAGATTCCCACCCCTTTTTATACTGGAAGGGTTAAGTAAACACATTTTTTCCGTCACCAGGGGTCGTTAAAACGGATTTATATGCCCTCTCTCGCTGTTCTCTGGTAGAACGCGGTCATTTATCAGTACAGAGTACTGGGACAGGGTCGGACTGATTAATATAAGGAAACACCATAACAATGTGAACAATACCCAATCTTGCCGGTTCTTCTCGTTATAAGATCTTTAAGTATTTACCATCTATCTATCAGCAAAAAATATTTATTTCTTTTTCTATAATTCAAGGGAAACCGGTTTTACTTTTAATTTCATATTTATGTCGCCTTCTCCGGAATTGGTGACCACTAAAAATCAGCGCCATGGTGCTTCTCTAGGGTGCCGTGGCATAATGCTGAGTGGGAGCCATTTTAGCACAATACATTACAATATTTAGGTACATACCTATATTAAGTTAGTTTTAAAAAGCATATTATGTTTAAATGTGTGCTAAATAAAACAACTTTCTTTCTTTCTTCTGTCAATTTTTTTTTTTGTGATTTCAAGAATTGCAATGTCTAGTTAGATGTTTGGCGTCCGCAGAGTAGAGAAATAACAACCCTTTATACTTTGGGGGTACCTAGTTACAGCCATATATTTCAGAAAGTCAGAAAAAAACTGGTTAACTAATTTACCTTTATTCAATTTTTTTTACCTTAAATTCATGGTAGATTATATCTCTGCGCCCTGCAAAATCCTTAATCCGGTCCCTACACTGACCTAAATCCGGATATATTGAATTATCCGGTAACCGGTCCAACACTTCATCATTCCGGATAGAACCGGATAGAAATATGACTAATTCCATCCGGTCGAGCGAGCGGTTCGTATTTTTTGCGTTTTTCAATTCATCAATCATAATTTTTGAAGCGATAGGTCGTAACATTTTATTGGATATCGAGTAACTATTCGATTCGAACTACGTATTTTATTTGCTGAAGCGAAAAGTTTTTGAAAAGTTTTAAATGAAATCTAGTTTGCTAACATTCTAACAGTGTGAATCTGTTATTATATTTTAAGTTTTTACGTTGAAATTTAAAGGAATATTGTGAAGCTGATGATTCACAGAAAAACATGTTCAGGAAAGAAGAATTAGATGTTGTTTGGGACTGTACTTCTGCCATTTACAGAAGCGGCCATTTCCAGAATCTGCCATTTCCAGAATCTGCCGTTTCCAGAATCTGCCATTTAACGAAAAAAGGAAACAAATTAGCTGTCAAAGTCTTCTTCTTCTTCTTTTTTGTTTGGCAATCTACTTTCCTCTTGGAAGTAATTTTTGCCAGTGTCAAGTGTTGAATAGTTCAGTGGTAATGCTCTAAGGTGGTAGATATTGTTTCATTTTTCAATAGAATGCGGGTGCATCGTATTCCAATGCTGCTTGGAGCATTTGGCACCAAGTATATCAAGACAATATTTTTATAAAATAGAAATCTTTTTATAGACGTTTATTGACGGTAATACCGAACCTACTTACGTGTACCAAGTACTATACTGACAACAAGGTAAACGCATGTGGCAAGTAGTCCGTATAAAAAGCATCGAAAACAGCAATAAATAATATTAGAAAAAATACTAGAAAAAATCGACTCACCCGTAGCACCTCAGACGGGTCTCGAACCCGCACCCTAGGGATTCCGGCCCAATGCACTGACCAATTATGCTACCGAGTCGCTAGTGGGAGCGGCGACATTTTCTAGTACTTTTAACTTCTTCGCTGCAAACCAGCGCAATTGATCAGTGCATTGGGCCGGAATCCCAAGGGTGCCGGTTCGAGTCCCGTCTGAGGTGCTACGGGTGAGTCGATATTCTCTAGATTTTTTTCTAATATTATTTATCTTAATATAAAAATAGCATTGTGAATGCGAAAAATCTAAAATTTAATAGCAATAAATAGATAAATACCACTACGCGCTTCGATTGTAATGTAACAGAGACGAAAGCTATTATCTTGGCAAATTGAATGAATAATTAAATCTCTCGCGATTGACGAGCCCGGCGCCCGACGGCGAATCATGTTTTGAGTTCGAATAATGTAATTTCGGGTGTTGCCACTCACCAACGCCCTTTTGGTAGCAAATCTGTAATGTTTTTATTTCATTAAGATTAGCGGAGGCTGGTTTTGAAATTTTGTGGGCTGTGTTTCCACGAAATTTCAAAACCATCGTTCCTACAACGAAAATCAGTGTTTCAACGTGTTTCTAACATTTTATTTCAGTTTATTTTCAAGAACTGCAAACCCTTTTATTATTTTACTGCAAGGTGTAAAAGTCTCATGAAGATGAGAAACTGCGTAAAAGGTTTTTTATAGTCCTTTTTTAGGCTATGTTGCGGCTGTAAATTAAGTATTAATTGCATCTTACCATTATGTATTATGTATTCTGTGATCTTACAAACACTTGCAGCACAAAACTTAATTATCAAGATGGAGCTTCTAAGTGCGGATTCCGTCGCGCATGCAGTTGGTTCGCAAATCCTTTTTTTTAGAAAGCTTATCCGGGTAAAAAGTACTAAGGAAGGACCAACTGCATGCGGAAGGAACCTGCATCCGCTTCCGCGTAATATAAAAACCACCCTTAGCACACAATATCGGCCCCCTGATTATGTAACTCTGTTGCTATCAACTTTGGATTGAAACTGACAGAAATCGCAGTTACATTGTTCCTTTAAGTAACATAACTGACATATTAATTCTTACTAAAGCAGCAATGTAACTGCGATTTCTGTCAGTTTCAATCAAAAGTTACATAATCGGCCCCCTGAAAGCGACTTTTGATAAAATTCATAACATAGATGGCAAACTTGTATTGTATATTTAAACTTTCAACAATTCACGTCTTATTCAGAGAGCTATAACTTGCTACTTTACAAGCTTACTCTGAACTAAATCTCAAAATAAGTACAGTATGTACTAACGCCGAAGTACTTCGGTAACACATTTATCCGGCGTAGCTCTTCGAAGCAATTTGGTCAGGGAGGCACTCGAATCGAAATTCAATTGGCCAGAAAGCCAGAAATGTATCGGTCTAACATTGTAAAATGTAAGAAAACGTGTGAGTATCGAGACGTCCCGCGGTAATCGAATCGACGGCTGCTCGAAAGTGGTATAAAAGTTTATTCGGGCTATTGAAATATAAGTAGCTTGATTATCTTACAAGGAATGGCTAAACAAAAATAGGGAGGTATACTGTAAGCTACATTAAAGATTCTTAAAGAAGTGGGGAAAAAAAATGTCTTACTTTATTAGTAAAAAAACCGGACAACTGCGAGTCGGACTCGCCCACCGAGGGTTTCGTACTAACTCGCTACTTATATTTTTTTTTTCTCTGTACTTGTTCCACTGTACTTCAAGTATAAGACGATATTACTTACCCATAGTTCTAGGGCAACGGAAAGTACCCTATAAATTTTGATTCCCATGAGTGTCGAATGCGTTTTTTACGGAATTAAACGTCTGTATCTTTTTTTACGTTAATTTAGAAGATCGGTTTTTTCACAGCTTCAAGGGACTGCAGACCTGAGTATATGATTTTAATTTCAACTCGATATCTCTACGCGTTCCCGGGATTTTCTTTTTGAGGTACGGAAGGGTCTTGACAGACAGACAGGTAGACAACAAAGTGATCCTATAAAGGTTCCGTTTTTTCCTTTTGAGGTACGGAACCCTAAAAATTATAGCAATGGATTTACAAAACGATGAAAAACGGCAAAATCATAAGTGACTGCTAAGTAAAACCAAGTGCAGACTTGGTACCAATTTCGGGCGGTGATAGGTGCTATTGTGTGTCACAAATGTCATTGCCTTCCGAACGCGAACAATTTTTGCCACACTTTTGACATTGCATTTTGTTGTCGACTATTCTTCTAGGAGTTATCATTATAAGCTTTCGGAAAACCAATGAGCCGTTGGCCCAACCATTTTCTACAATAGGTACCAATCTACCAAGCTCAACCCCTAATTCCGTAGACAATCAAATGCCAGCTCAAGAACACTCGACTCTCGGCTCAGTCGATCGATTGCACGCACTCGATTTGCTGACCCATCGCATAAGCTACTCACTCCAGCAACTCGGGAATGATGTACACACGACGGCACCTCAGACTATACATGTTGACCTTGAGACCGTCTTTATGCCCTACGTAATAAAAGCAGTTTTCGCAGTTTAACTGTATAACCTGACGTGCTGTCTTGTGTACCTACTTGAAATCTTCTTTTTTATTTCTTTTCAGAAGGAAATGCTGTGTGATGTTATAGGTACTACGAAACCTTCCAGTAATCACAAAGTTAAATTTCTTTACCCAAATAGATTTTCAGTAAAAAAATACACAGGGTAATCATTTCCAGAGTTTTTTTGTATATAAACATTTATTGAAAAGTGAACAGTAAGTCATTTTAAATAATTGCAGATGATATTCACTAGGTAGGTACAAAAAATTAATAAAATCCAGAGTAACTTTCTTTTGACACTTGTTTAGGACTTAAAATAAGTCATCTTTGAGTTTGAAATTCCAACATTTCATGCTCATTACAAAATGTTAAAACCCACGTCGCTTTAGATGCATTTGCACGTTTTGTGCCTTCTTAAGAGCTTTTAGAGGTACCTAGTTATTTACGGTCGGGAAGTTAGTAGTGGAGGAAATGCTACTAGGTACCTACACTATTCTCACAGTTTTACAATTCTAGAACTGCTTTTAAATAGTGAGTTGTCCAGAATTTATTTAAAAAATCTTTTTTACTCTAACCATCAGGCATTTTTAATGTTCCCACTGCTAGGGCACAGACCTTTCTTATGGAGGATGGGCCATAACACGACACGCGGGCCCAATGCAGATTGGTTGGTATTAACGACTGCAAATACAGCCGGGACCAACGGCTTCACGAGCCTTCCGAAGCACGGAAGAACTCGAGATAAAAAAAATTTTTGATCACCCATCCCATGACTGATCCTTGCGAAACTTGCTTAACCTCCGTAATCGCAGGGGAAGGCGCTAAACCACTGGGTCACCGAGCTCCTCTTGTATTTGAAACACGGAGGAACTTGAGATAATAAATGTTAGGTCACCCATCCCATGACCGACCGCTGCGTAAGTTGCTTAACCTCCGCAATCGCTGGACCAGGCGCTAAAACACGTCGTCAAGCTCCTCTTCCTATACTTATATTTTGATAATTTCATCGTTGTCATCATTGTCAGCCACACGACGACCACTTTTGGCTAAAGGCCTACTCCAAAGAACTCCACGATGACTTTCTGTGGCTTTTACATCTTCTCGTGGCCGTGATTGGTAATGGAATCGGTGCAGCAGCGCGATTGTTTTTCATTGCTACACGTTTATATTTTTGTCTGTTTCCCATTTTATGTTTAATAATCGACATTATATTTGTTTATTACGTTATTTAATTTCTGTTAGGTGCCTGTATTGAATGTTCATAATCTGAAGAAGTCTGTTCACTGTTGTTAAAAATAATAAAATCGTTGGTTAAATTTTAAAACGAAAGCAAGCACTCAATCTACTTAATTACTTACATAGTTAGTATGGTTTATTAATTGTTTTCTCAAAAGTCATCATGATATTTTATCTGTATTTGCAAAGCTCCTCACCTCATTAATATAGTACCGCTTTACAATCCACTTAAGGGAAACGCCATAAAACAATAAAGGCCCAATGATATCAGTAGCTCATAACTCCAACCCAAAGAATTCATTACAGCCCGTACATAAATGTTTAGCGACGCTCCGCCCTTCATATCTTACTTTATCGACGCTATGAACAACCTTTATTTCCTCTCCTAACGGGGGATCATAATATTTTGAGCCAGCCTTTTTATTGGAATGTTTAAATTGATTTGGTTGTCCATTAATAGTAATTTATTTGGAATTAAAAACTTTGTCTTCGTTTTCCGTCATTTATCAGTAATTTTCAAATAATGTTGTAAATTTTTTGCCATTTGTCTAATAGCGTGCATAAGCGAACATGTCATCTTTTCATCAAAACTTAATAGAGTTCATTAAACAAAACTCATTTTACCTTTCGTTACTCGCATTCCCGTTTGCACTAAACTTTAAAATCGCCTAGTCTTTTTCTAACTACAACTTGACCAAATTAAAACGGTGTCATTCACTTAGCTGTCATGCAGCTTTCATGCGCCTATTTATCTTGGTCGAGTTGTAGTTAGGAAAAGATTTAGGCGATTCTTAAGTTTAGTGAAAATGGGTGGCATTGTTAAAACGCAACATATATCATACTCGTAGCTCTATAATCTGTGGATCCATTCCGATCCGTCGACAAACATTAAGACAGTAACGAAAACTATTTTAAAGCTTATTTATTCTCATGCTTGAAATTATCAATACCCTCAAAATGGTACAGAAAGAAATTTCCCTAGGTAATAGCAGTTTCAATTCAAAGCAAAAGGATTTGAGAGCAAAGCTCTTATAACGGTTCCAACAAAAAATGTTATAAAGACTCCAAACAGATTCATTAAATAGATCGTCTACCTTGAAAAACACAAAGTAAAACTGGAGAGGTGAATCTATAGTGAAGGTCCTCTTCAAACAGAAAACTTTGAGATGTTATAAGTACCTACCTACCGCTATCTGTCTTTAAATTACTTACTGAGAGAGCAAAATCGCGGATTGGTAGTATCTGATTAAAAATGTTCAGTGTGCTCTGTTCTCGAAGTTTTATTTCAGAATAGCCGCAGCAGGCAGTGCGGTGGGTAATTAAATGAGGATAAGATGCGATCCGACGAAAGAGGATTATGCGACAGTCACCACAATGTTTGAAGTCGTTAAAGGCTTGTTCTTGCAAAGCTCTATGATTGGGGTAATCTTTTATGCGTGTCACGCTTAGCGGTTTGTACAAGATGTTATTGACGGTACTGAAATGAATCATTGACAATTGATACAGAAGCCATGTGATAAAATAATTAGGGGAGCAGAGGCTACTCCAAGGGCTCTACCGGCTAACTTTTCGAACTTCGGCGGGTCTGCCGAGCTTCAACTTAAAACAGATAAATAAATAAATAAATAAATACTTGACAACATCACATACATTGCACCGATTCCAAAGTAAGTAGCTAAAGCACTTGTGTTATGGAAATCAGGGACAACGGTGGTATCACAAACACCCAGACCTGAGACAATATAGAAAAGTTCGTTTTTCTTAATTGACTCAACCGGGGATCGAACCCGGGACCTCAGAGATGGCGACACCTTGAAAACCGGTGTACAAAGCCACTCGACCACGGAGGTCGTCAAGGAATAGAATAAATAGAAGTAAGGAGTTTCGAATTGTACTATTTGCCGAATTTATTTAGAAGATATCGATGTTCGTGTGGCATCATGAATTGGGGTTCGCCATTTTGGCCCGATTTGGGCTCCATTTATCTGTTTTAATTTGAAGCTCGGCAGACTTTCCGAAGTTCGATGCGTTAGCCGGTACGGCCCCTGGGGCCTATTTCATAAATCAAATCAAATCATTTCTTTGCATGATTATGGGTGGATTACAGTAAATGTGTTGTAAAAAAAATTTTGGCTCTCCATATTCAACTTTACTAGGCATGCAGAATTCGTTAATAATCTTATCAATTTGCAATTTACTGCGGTAATTCGCGTACATTGCGGTGTCTGTGAGTAGTTTATTTTCTAGTTTAATATTGTCTGACGCAATCAACACCAAACGATCGTTATAATTTACTACAGTAATGTTTATGAAACAGGGTCCAGTTTTTACAAGCTTTTATTGTTTGTTCGTCTGTAATCAAATCTTGTCCGTCCGCACCCGCAGTTATAGCTCAGAGGCCCTTGGTACTAATTAGGCTCAGAGGCCTTGGTAATTTGGCGTGAATGTGTATTTAATTATGCCAAAAAAGTGTTAGAATAAAATTTCCCAATTTTTTTTGGAAGAAAATAGTTTTTCTCATCGATCTTATAATATGATAAAAAGATAAAAATATTTTTAATTCCATTAAAAATTATTCAAAATAAAAGTGTGTTACATTTTAACAGCAAGAGAGAAAAAAATGGGTGTAAGGCCCGGTTTCCACCAAAGCGGAGAGCTGAGTAATATCTCATTTTTCTAATAGAATCTTGTGCCGCGTGCGAGCTAAGCGGAAAGGGAGATGTGAAAAATAGTGAAAATATTCTACATAATTAGAAAAATGAGACATCTCTCCTCTCCGCTTTGGTGGAAACCGGGCCTAACACGCTTTTGTTATGCAAACTTTTGACTGTCAAAGTACACAAAGATTTTAGTACTGGTATAAAAATTTCAAAGTTTTCACTTTTGAGTTCTACAAAAATAAAATTATTTTTATCTTTTTAGTTTTTTTACTAACGTGTTTAACTTTATAGTTATTTTTTTACTAACGTGTTCTTATTAAAAGCTTGTTTTTTTTAGTGTATTTTTTACTTAGCACTCTTAGCAGCGCGGGCGATACACTGTATGAGTAAGTATGTACCTATACAACGTGTTAATGAATAAACGCAAAACAGGTGGTGATTGTGCTCATGAATATGAACAAGTTTTACTATGGAGCCAACTCTGCAACTGAAAAAAAAACAGCTGTTCCATACATTCTGGTCGAGTAGGTATTGACAACTTGTATGAAAAAGCTGATTTTTTTTGTTGAGTTGCAGAGTTGGCTTCATAGTAAAAGTTGTTCATATTCATGAGCACAATCATCACGTGTTTTGCGTTTATTCATTAACACGTTGTAAAGGTAGGTACTCATACAGTGTATCGCCCGCGCTGCTAAGAGTGCTAAGTAAAAAATACACTAAAAAAAAACAAGCTTTTAAGAACACGTTAGTAAAAAATTAACTAGAAAGTTAAATCATCATCAATGTCACAATCACCACCTAAGAGGTTTTGCGTTTATTCATCAACACGTTGTATAATACTGTATGTAGTTACTATGTGGAGTTACCTTGAAAGGCGGCCTCGAACTGCACGGGCTCCTGCGTGGGCAGCGACGTGGCCGTGACGAGGAGCGCGGCGAGCAGCGCGGCGAGGCGCGCGACCCGCGGCGCAGCCATCTCGCCACTACGACATGCCATCACCGCCCATACTCAGGCCGCGGGATGACTCTGAAACCAATTAAACTCATATAAGTATCTCGGAAAAGGAATGGTAGACTGACGAAGGTTCGTTGCCTTTCCGGGCTCGCAACCAAACTCAAGGCGGTTTTAGTCAGTAGGAGTTTGACATGCCCCCCATAGCCGGCTATGGGGAAGTCCAATGAGGATTTCCGCCTCTTTCCCCCCGCGCAAAGGGGAGGGTGCTCCGAAACCCTCTGGTCGAGAGCAAAAAAAAAATCATGGTAGACTCCAAGACCGGACAAAATGGCTTACAAAAGTAACGACCTCCATGGTCGAGCGAAACGAGAAGTTTTTACGTGCTTTTACAGTGTAGGTACACATCGGTTCCCATTGTTTCGCCATCTTCTCTCTTCGATTTGATGATCTCCGGATTTGATTTGATGATTGAATTAATTTATGAAAAAAACTTTTCATATTATTTCAGGGTTGGATGTTTGTGTTGCTGTCGTTGTCTCTGACTTCCATAATATACAAGGTGTTACAAAAATACCCCTAATGCCGAATATGGTATATAGGGACCATCAAACTGAACAACTTTTACTATTAGACCAACTCTGAAATCGCGAAAAGAAAATCAGCTGTTACATACATTTTGATATTTTCGATTTTAATTTTTGTATGAAACAGCTGATTATTTTTTCGCGATTTCAGAGTTGCTCCCGTAGTAAAAGTTGATCAGTTTGATGGTCCCTATATACCATATTCGGCATTAGGGGTATTTTTGTAACACCTTGTATTTCACATTTTGCTAATCAAGCAAACCCATTCATTCCTTCACGTCAAACACTACAGGCTTCGATCGATTTTACTGTAGATTACACAGTAAAAGGTCATTAGCCGGCAGCCGAGGGCAAAAACAAATTAAATCAGTGCACTCCATCCCCTTTACCAAGGGAATCTCAGCCAGAAAATAGGCCGGCTTCTAACGCGCACAATTCCTATTGAACGGTGAAATGACCTCGGTTATAATTCTACTCGAGATTCCGAAATGTACGCACTTTATTCTGATGCCGTGATGGCCCAAAAGGTAGGTAAAGAGATTTGCCGAAATGAAAATGGTTCAATGATACAATCAGCGATTGCGAGCCAGTAATCGAATGTTAGTACCTACTTTTGTGATCTTTTCCTAAAAGAAAGACCCTAGCTTAAATGATCCATGCAAGATGCGTTAGAGCTCGTATCGTATCGTAGGGTATGATTAAGGGAATTAAGTTTGTTCCCCACAAAAACGAAAATCAATCGATTTCATTCCGTCGTCGACTTTGTGCCGATGCGTACGCGCGTGCTCGTTCTGTTCGCATAGATAACGTGTGCAAGTGAAAAGCAAATAGTGTAAATCGTTTGCGTCGTCAATTCACGTTGAGTGCCGACCACTACTGAAGCGACTGGCAAGGCACAGAGTAGTTTCTAGTTCAGAGACAAACTATGAGTCAAATGGATCGTACGTTTATAAGTCAAACTGAGGATCAAACTGCCCGTGGAGATATGAGTGTTGACACTTCGCTCTTAGATATGGAGTCACCACCAACATATGTCACCCAGCGCAAGGGTACTATGAAAGAGGATGACTATGATTTAAAGAAAGAGTTTAAAATAATCCAGGAGAAAATATTTCAGAAGTTTACGGAACAAAATGACTATATTGGGAAATTACTGAACGACTTTAGAGTTGTTAAAGATAGTATTAAATTTTTAAGCGATAAATACGATGAGATCAACAAAGATACGCAAGACATTAATATTCGTGTTAAAAAGATCGAAGAAGATAAGTTAAATTGTTCAGAATCGTCTCAGCAAATTGCCGAATTACAGGCAAAAATAAATGATTTTGAGCAAAGATCGCGTAACTGTAACATAGAAATCAGCAATTTGCCCGAAAAACGCGGTGAAAATCCCATCTGCTTGATCACAGATATAGGTAACACCATAAATCATCCCATATAAAGTCAAGACATTGTCACTATTCATCGAGTTCCCCAGTTGGATGCAAAAAATAAGAAACCAAGAAATATTACTGCGAAATTCAGCAGCCAGATCAAAAGGGATAACGTTATCACTCAAGTGCGTCTAAAAAAAGGCTTAACCACCGACCAACTAAAGATTTCTGGAGAACCTCGCAACATTATACAACGTGTTACAAAAGTACCCCTAATGCCGAATATGGTAGATAGGGACCATCAAACTGAACAACTTTTACTATGGGACCAACTTTGAAATCGCGAAAAAAAAATCAGCTGTTTCATACAAAAATTAATTACGAAAATATCAAAATGTATGAACAGAAAATAATTTAACTAAAATTAGGTCAATTATTTCGAAAAATAAATATTATATTTAAATTTTTGTTTGGTTGGATAATGTCAATTCATAATTTAGTTTTACCAGTCTTGTCCAATGTAAGCTGTATCACCAGTAATCTCTGTTTCTCACATTACGCTACGTAATACCAAATAATATACGTGTTTACGTGTTAGCGTGCATCATAGTTCGGATACTTGATTTTATTACTAAATTGTTACCATACCTTCATTAGGTTTTTATTACTAAATTGTTATAAATGGAAAATTTCTTTGTTTCTTGTATGTTTAAACTTTGTTAGTATACCATGAAATAGTAACATGGCATGTCTGTTGTTACTGTATTAATACCTATAACAAAGTTGTATTTGAAATGTTCGGAGAAAGTGAGTGCTTTCAAATTGTTTGCTTTATCGATTTAATATTTTTGAATAAGCTAACTATGCTGTCGTGGCGTCCAGCCTCCTTCGACTAGTGACTGACAGGCTGACAGACATACGACGAACAGATGACTATCGGAAAACGGACGGACGGGAGACTAAGGACTGCATGACTCCTGACCCACAGACGGACAACTGCGCCAATATATATGCATTTTAATTCATCCTACTTGTTCGTGTTTACAAATGGCAAATGAACTTAGCATTTATTATCAAAACTGCAGAGGATTGCAAACCAAAATAAATTATTTATATAATAACATACATATTTATCTAAATGATACGACGTAATTATTTTATCCGAAACATGATTAACATCTAACATTCTTAACTTATAGATTCCCGGTATTCTGTGTATCGTTATGACAGGAATCGCGGGGCTTGTGATAAAACTGACGGTGGAGGTGTTTTAGTGGCAGTGCGCCGTGATTTTTGTGTTACTCGATGCGTTTTGAACAATAACAACAGTGTTTCTTCTTATAATTTGCCGGCTCAAATCGACTACTGTGTCAAGAACAAATTACAGGTTAGCATTTCCAAATGCACAAGTATCACATTCACTAAGAAAACCAATAGTGTTAATTTTCAATACTCCATAATATTCCACTACAAAAAGTCTCCTTAATAAGAGATCTAGGTGTTCTTCTAGATAATAAATGGCATCTGGACGCACATGTAGACAGTGTTGTAAACAAAGCCTTTCAAATGTATGGTTTTGTCATGCGTACTTGTGCAAATTTTTAAGCGTCCCTCCTCCTACTTAGCCTTATATAGATCGCTTGTTAGATCGCAGTTGGAATATAGGACAATAATATGGAATCCATTTTACCTAAAATATAATGACCAACTCGAAAGAGTTCAAAAGAAGTTTGTACGGTCTGTCAATTATAAATGCTTTCATACCAAATTGTCATATGTTGAACTTCTTAATTTTTCTCTGCTTTCTTTAAGATCGCGTAGAATGCTTATTAGTCAATATATACAAAGTCATAAACAATCAGTTTGATTGCACTCATTTAATCAATAATGTTTCCTTAAGCATACCAAGTAGATCTCAACGTATACGCAACTCTAGAGCACAAACTTTTTGCTTTAAAAATGTGTAAAACTAATGCTGGTGAACGTGCACCCCTGCGTCACGTTATGCAAAATTGTAATGAGCATTTTGTTGATATCGATTTGTTTAAGCTTTCTCCTGGGCAGTTGGACGGAAGTCCTGCTGCATCTTCAAAATTTAGATACTATGATGTAAGATCTGAAATTGTATGTATGTAACTATAGAAACTACTCAATTCTTAACAATGAAATGTTGTGGATAACGTGGTTGTTTACAAAATTAGTAAGCTCCTATGTAAGTGTAATATGTATAACCTCATTTTGAAAATGTTTGTTGTTCTTAATAAAAAAAATAAAAAATCCAGTTAGGAATTCCCAGTGGAACGCAGGGCTTGATTTACCCACAGGCTAATAAGGCTAGAGCCTAGGGCGCAAGGACCAAGGGGGCTGCGGGCGCAGGGCTGAGTTGGTACAATACTCTTACTTACATAGTAATATTTGATAATTTTGGGTTTGGGGAAATACATAGACATACGTGTATCTTCTCGGCACCCCTGCCCCGCCCCTGTAAGTAGGTATAGGGAATGCAAGTTTGCCTACTACCGTTTCGCATTGTGTTATGTTATGGCAGCGGGGATAGGGATTTAAATCGGACTCTGCCCGGATTTCATTCAAGACCGGATTTTTCAATGCGCTTTGACAAAATCATTATCATCAATGATGATGTATCCTCATTGATTGTAATGCGCGGCGCGCTTCGTACGCCGTGACTAGGCTTTTACTCACGTGAGTACCTACATAACCATCTTTCAAAAAACAACCCAATTGTGTAGAATTTTACAAAAACAAGTTTTTTAAGACTGATACTAAGTAGTTTATTAGTGGATAGAGGGGCAAAGCCCAGCAGTCGTGGATTGCTTAGGCCCTAAGACTAATTGATGCCCTAAGCCTTAGGGCATCAATTAGTCTTAATCCGGCACTGGCTAGAGAGCGCATATTCATAGACATCCTAGGGCGGTCAGATATCTAAATCAGGCACTGGTGAAACGAGAGGTACCACACGTCCAGAGACTAAGATGCAATGAGGCATTTGGTATGAATCGCATCTTCTTAGCACTTCTGCCGATTCATTTAGCTAGACCTATCAAGTTACCAAACAAAAGAGTTTAGAACTCTCATGGAAATTATATAGGTACCTAAATCAAATATAAATATTCACGATTCGCATCGCATTCCAAAGGCTTTTAAGCCTCGATGACACATCAAATGCAAGAGGTCACGTAGCACCGAGCAATCGGTGAAGGAAATAAAATGTAACTGTTGTCGATGTAGACCATTTAAGCGAGGGTCCGACCCTGCGCGTTATAGCTGCCTGCCTACACTAGGCAACGAGGGCTACCTCCATAGACAAAGATAAATATAGTTGTGCTACCTCCTTACAAAAATGGTTAAGATAGTTAGAAATACAGGGGAATTAATTAAATTGGACAAAGAGGTCAAGAAAATTTGATCAAAATACTTATCAGGGAAATTTGTTTGGAGTAGACTTTTCCTTTTTCGCTATTCTTTCTTGATTATTCAAATATCAAATAATTTCCACCTCGATAAATACAATCATATTAGACAGTTTAATAATGCACTATTTAAAAAAAAAAATTACTTTAGGTAGGTACCTACTTTAAAAATTAACAAAATAATACCTTTTTAATACAAAACAATACCTACCCTCCTAAGTCCTAATTTGAAGTGCCATCCCTAATACAAGAGCCTCGCTAGGGAAAGGTTAAGGAAATAAAACTTTCCAGTAACATAAAACATAGTTTTGTGTTTAAGCACTTTTGCCCTTCATGGCAAAATAAATACTGCTGCTTACAAAACCGCTCTTTTTATATCTTGACCAGCTTGCAATTCGGAATATTAGGAACGGCGAGTTATTGACCGAGATTGAAGCGTGATCGAAGCGTCTTCGTTTCAACTTGGGCAATAATTCTTTCTTATGTCCGTCTGTTCTAAGTACTCTACGGTCGCATTTTTCAACTGATTCTCGTGTTTTGTGATGGTTCGATAATTACCAATATAAGTAGGTACCTTTTCAATCGATTTAATTTTTTGAAATTAAAAAAAACATTTCGACTATTTCAAAAATGTCACAAACACGAGGTCTGCAGCTCACAGAACCACTTGTTAAATAATAATGTTGTAAGTGAATTTTTAAAAACAGCAGGTGTGCGAGCAGACACAGTACCTAAGAATAAATCATAAACTTATTATACTAACCCCCTTACTAATAGTTGAATAGTTACACAGTGTTTTGTCCCCATCTTTTTAATGTCAAACTTCAATAGTTTGACAAAGAGTAACCATTGTGTAAGTATACATTTGCTATACCAACAATCTTTATTAGTAAGAGCATAAGTACCCAGTATTTTTATACAAGTCTATGGAATAAATAAGAATAAAATTTATTTTCCTACATGCATGCATGTATGCACCATTGAGGTAATCTTAGAGCATTAAGAGAGGTAATCGACACTAGTTAAGACTATAAATAAGTCTATGGTTAAAACAAAACGTGTCTGTCAGTTGACTGCAGTGACAATCTGTCAAATCAACTGTCACTGTCAATGTTAATCTGTGAGTAAACAAACCAAAATCAACGTAATCACAAAACAAACAAACAAAACAATGCATTTGAAATTGTAATTTTAATAAATTTTTAGTACCTTGTAACGATTTTGATACGAGATTCGCTAATTAAATTATCTTTTGATGGTATTCTAATAGTGAGGCTGAAACGACAATTTCTTACAGCGATGTCTAAATTGGTACCCGTTCGGAATTTGATGTTTTTGATATTAATTTTGCTGGACGACGTAAAATTGTTGAAAAATAATCTTGCTCTGACTCCTCCTATGGGCTGGATGTCGTGGGGTTACTATATGTGTGCTTCAAACTGTGATGAATATCCTGAGAAATGTTTGGAGTAAGTCCACAATCAACATTATAATATAATTTATCTTATGTCTAACTACAGCAATAGCTAATTCTTCCAACAGCGTTATAATCATATTTACTTACTTTTAAATAGATTATTATGAATTTTTAATAAAACTTTCGTACCTTTAAGCTATTACTTAACTTTTTAATAGGTTAGTTGAAATAACAGGACTGTAATAAATAATAAATATATAAATATTTGACAACATCACATACATTGCTCCGATTCCAAAGTAAGTAGCTAAAGCACTTGTGTTATGGAAATTAGAGACAACGGTGGTATCACAAACACCCAGACCTGAGCCAATTAGAAAAGTTTGTTTTCTAAATTGACCCAACCGGGGATCGAACCCGGGACTTCAGAGAGGGCGACAACATGAAAACCGGTGTACAAAGCCACTCAACCACGGAGGTCGTCATAGATGGATTGTATTCAGTTTTTAGAATAGAATAGATTATTTATTTGTGAAATGCAGGTGTTAGTAGTACAATGATGGAAGCTGTCATTTGTTATTATCACTACATTCCCATATATTGGATAAAGTGTTGGCCTTTAGGTTACAGAGTATTTGAACACATTCCATTACTTATATCCTCTAATTTTGTCTGATGGCTCAATCACCAATCATTAATATAGAAGTCTTTGCAAAAACAAAACAATATTCAACTATATGAAGACTGTGTTGAGGAGTGTAGATATAATTAATCAATATTTACTGGCTTCATAGTGTTAATTATGTTAATTTTGTTTTAGTGAGAAGCTAATCCTGTCAGTGGCTGACACTTTCTATGAACAAGGTTACCAGGAAGCGGGTTTCGAGTACATTATCATTGACGACTGCTGGTCAGAACGGACACGGGATAAAGATGGAAAACTTGTAGCCGATAAAAAGAGGTTTCCTAATGGAATGAAGTATATTGCAGATTATGTGAGTAGTTTTTATATAGTAAGTAATTTAACTAATTATGAATGAAGTATACTATAAGGGAAGTCTATTTTCTTCCTAATAAATGTGTTACTGTGGTTAATATTGTGAAAAAACGTATTATATTTTAGTTTTAAACTATTTTTGTATGCTTCTTTTTATTTGTTTAAAATCATTTATGTAGCTACAGCTCGCGCAAAATAACTTAACCCATATTTTAGTACCACGTGACTTGCTAAGTAGCAAAAAAAATATTTGTGCGCCTCATTGTCTATGGTTTGGTTCAAGTTATATTGCGCAAGCTGTACAATCAAGAAAACCGCCTAAAGTGGGAGACTCGATGCGCGCTGAAGTTTTAAGTAAATATACTTACACTAACTTTAAAACTTAAACCTATTTTTCTACATTGTTTCTTACTTATTCCTCCAGATACATGCCCGTCGTTTAAAATTCGGCATGTACACAAACATAGCAGCAGTCACTTGCATGCACTACCCAGGGTCTAAGAACTACTTTGACGTCGACGCAAAGACCTTTGCAGAGTGGGGTGTTGATTACTTGAAAGTGGATGGATGTTTTGTGAAAGAAGACTATCTTAATACAGGTAGTTTTTATTTGTCTTGTGCAACCTCTATAATGACTGCATGCATACAGAACGAGAAACGAGTAACAATCATTTTTTTTTAAATATTTGACAATGTCACATACATTGCTCTGATTCCAAAGTAAGTAGCTAAAGCACTAGTGTTATGGAGATCAGAGATAACGGTGGTATCACAAACACCCAGACCTGAGCCAATATAGAAAAGATCGTTTTCTAAGTTGACCCAACCGGGAATCAAATCCGGGACTTAAAGATAGCGACACCTTGAACGGTTTTCAAGGTGTCGCTATCTTTAAGTCCAAAGCCACTCGACCACGGAGGTCGTCATTACGTTATTTAGGTATTGGAAATCTGTTTCGTTTACGGAGGTACTTTCGATACATTTTGACATCAATGCTCGATGTCAATAGATAGTGGAAGCTATGACGTATTGGGATAAAAACAAAGACGAGAATGTTGGCACTTTTGCTTTGTTATCAAATTATTTAGTTATTTTAGTAATAGGGCTACGTATTATGCTAAGTGTACTTGATTGTTTTCATTTAATAAAAAAATACAAATGATCCACGAAACCCACATAAGTAATAAAATTGATGTTGTTATTTCAGCATACATTGACTTAGGAAAGGAATTGCAGAAAGCTGGTAGACCGATGGTCTACTCTTGTAGTTGGCCATATTACATACAGTACATCGTCAATAAAACGGTAACTTTCTTTTTATTATATATTTGTCCAAGAATAAGTTGCTTCTTAGCAATGAGGCTTTCAGTTGTTGCTATTTTTTTTATATATTAACACGGACAAGTAAAAAAAGTAAGGACTCCGCATCATAGCAAGTGAAGCAACATTTATGCTGTATGTGTGTATCTTGGTGTAAGTGTGTGCGTGTAGGTTCGTATTTACATGTAGGCTGGCTTGTTTTGGGTGCTTCATTTTTATGTAGGTGACGCGGAGTCCTTACTTTTTTTAACTCATCCGTGTATATTTAATAGATGATGGGTAAACTACAAAGCAGTTGGTTTATACTTCTAGCAATGAGTGATAATATCATTGAAAAGGTATTTCTAAGACAAATATTTGCTGCTAACATACTTTATATTTATTTAATACTAAATAATATACTAGAAAAAATACGACTCGCACCAGATCATGTTCTCGGACGGGAATCGAACCCGCGACCTTTGGATATCCGGTCCAATGCTCTGACCGCTGAGCTACCGAGTCACTAGTGGGAACGTCGAATTTCTTCTAGTATATCAACTCTTACGGTGCAAGCCAGCGCCATCTCACCAATGTACAAGGACTTTTTCCCGTCCGAGAACATGATCTGGTGCGAGTCGTATTTTTTCTAATATATTATTTAGTATTATATAAAAATAGCATTGTGAATGCTAAAATTTAAAAATTTATATTTATTGTTTGTATTTTTTTAGTTTTAGGCCATTCAAGTAATAACTATATTGAGTTCAAAGCTTTCTTAAAATACTAATAATTGACATTAAATGTCAAATTTCAACAAGAGAAAATGTTTATCTTATACATTAAAATGTTTTTAATTACCTTTCCAACGATTTATACGATTTTGGCCGAATACTCAAAGGCTTCTTAGCTAAAATCTTTAGTTAAGGTCTCCTTAACTTTAAGGAAGCTGTCAATTTCATAGTTTCTGTCAAATCTGACAACTTTCTTGAATTTAAGGTGGCCTTAACTTTAGGAATCATTTGAGTATTTGGCTGTCATTGATAGAGGAGGCCCCCGTGTTTTGCCAGTTTTCTGAATGGCTATCAATACGTCTCTTTCATTTACTATACAGCGAAAAAGATGTACCTAACTATAACAATTCATAAACCTGACAAGTTTTAAAAGGTTGTAATACCATCACAGAACGGACATCATAATTTTTCTTAATCATTAATTAGCCGGATTACGCGCCCGTGGCACATCACTGCAACATGTGGCGTAACTACCACGATGTAGTGTTGTCCTGGAACGCTGTCAAGGCCATCATACATAAATACCAGGAGGAATATGATAAAATCAGCCCTTATCATGGACCTGGACAGTGGAACGATCCGGATATGGTATGTATGACATTACATCTGTAGGTACAGTCGAGTTCAATAATCTTTACGCAACTTTGACAGTTCATCAATTATGTCTTTGTAATAAAAGTCAACATCCTGTCAAAAGTGCCAGTATATTAAAGAACTCGACTGTATGTACCTATTTAACTTTTTAAAAGTATTGACAAATTCTTAATATTTTGAAAGTTACGTGGGTTAATTTTCGTGGTAGTCTCTGATTTACAATAGCATTTTCAGTAGTCTGATCTGAACTATTGTTATCCGCAAATAAATTATATTACATAGCGGTTAATAAAAAAATAGCTTTTAGACAACAACACCAGTTTATCCAAAACTGTATTCCTCAAATTGATTTTAAACTTTAACGGCTTCAACTTATGGTTTCGAATTTAGGAAGTTTGTTATTTTGTGGTAAACAGCCTGATCATCTATCAAAACCGGCAATGTATTATGTATTGGTCAACGTTGGGGCTGAGGAGCTCGATAGCGTAGTGGTTTAGCGTCTGGCCCAGTGATTGTGAGAGGTTAAGCAACTTTCGCAAGAGTCAGTCATGAGATGGGTGACCAAAAACTTATTGCCTCGAGCTCCTCCGTGCTTCAAAAGGCACGACAAGCCAGGCTGCATTTGCAGTTGTTAACACCCACCAATCCGCATTGGGCCCGCGTGTTGGATTATGGCCCATCCTCGTTATCCACCCATAAGGAAGGTCTGTACTGCAGCAGTGGGGACATTAAAAATGACTGATGGTCAACAATGGGGCTAACGCATAGAGCCGACAAAGTCAAATTTACGAGCGAGAGACAATCATGGTCAAACACACTTGTTTTATCTCACGAGTGCGGTTCGGCTATGAATGTTGTTAGGCGTGCACATGCGCATTATTTTAGTGTGCGTATACGCATGTGCACGTCTAAAAACATTCATAGCCGAACCACATTCGTGAACTTTTCTCAGACATTTAGAACTTTTTTTAAGACTGACTAACATGCTGCAGATAATTTTCGGTTCAGGAGCCCTAACCGACAGTCAAAGCCGAGTGCATTTGACAGTATATCTCATGCTATCAGCCCCTATACTGCTCAGCTGTGACATGAAAAAGATCACAGACTACGAAAAGAAACTGCTACAGAATCTTGATTTGATCGCCATTGGGCAGGACCCATTGGGAGTCATGGCTAAACCCTATCAGGTAATTATTAAATTTTGGGTTTTTGCATTGCAAGTTCAGACGACAGCACGTCAGGTTATACAGTTAAACTGCGAAAACAGCCTTTATTATGTAGGGCATAAAGGTGGTCTCAAGGTCAACATGTATAGTCTGAGGTGCCGCCGTGTGTACAAGTGAAATACTAGTTAAAAACGAACTAAATAGTTAAATAACAAACGTCATGACAGTTGGGGGACCGTATTGTGGAACATTTTTGAATCAAAGAGGTCCCCCGACTGCAATTACATTTATTATTTAACTTTTTAGTTCGTTTTTGGCAGGGCAGTCGAGATTTTAATATTTTTTACTATTTCCGAGTATTATTATAAAAAATTACTGCGTCCAGCTTGGAAGATAGTTGTAACTCCAAAAGAGTTGAGAGAACAAGTTTCTAGCTGAATTTCACCAGGAAAGTCACGTGAAAATAACTGTTCTTACCTATAACACTTTTCTCGCTGGTAAAGGTGAAAAGTTGTATGTTTAACACGAGACCAAATTTTTGTGATGTCTCGTCATCTCGTGCCTTTGAATCGCACAAATTTATTTTTTAACCGACTTCAAAATATTAAGGAGGTTCTATGTTCGTCTGTTTATTAACAAAAACTTTTACAAATGACTATTTTAATAAAGAAGACTTGGGGGCTGATTACGTAACTCTGTTGCTAACAATTCTCGATTGAAATCGATTGAAACTGCAGTTACATCGCTGCTTTAAGTAAGATAGTTGTCACATTAGTTCTTATTAAAGCAGCAATGTAACTGCGATTTCTGTCAAAGTTGATTGCAACAAAGTTACATAATCAGGGGCCGGAACATTGCCTAGAAAATGCATAAATTGTATACGATTGAATATGGTCTTAACATTTATATCAAACAATACTTGCTACATGAATCAAGTAAGTTTTGTCTTATTTTTAGCGCATTATTTTTTGTTACGGAAACACGAAGTCATCCAAAACGTTCCGTTATCCACATTAAATCTTAAAAGAACAGAAATGTCAGTATGAAATGTCAAAACGTGGCTGCATAAACCACATTCTTTGCTTTTTTTCGAAATTAAGAAATGAAATGTCAAATTCGATTTGCCATTGAAAGATGTCATTTGGTTGACAGAAAAATTGACAGATTATAAATCACAGATTAAAAAAATGTCAAGCTTAAAATGACAAGTCACCTTTATTGTGATGTTGTCAATCTTTTTTAATGTTTTTTCAACTCTTAGTTTTTTTTTCAGGTGGAACAGACGGTGACTATTTGGGTGAAGCCACACTTGCCCATGAAAGGGGACCGGTTTGTCTCGTTTTCGTTTGCAATCGTCAATTTCGATACGGAACACCACTTGATATCATTTTTTCCGGTTGCCTATGGTGTCAACTCTACCGATGGATACTCTGTTATGGTATTTATTATAATTTTAATTTCCATACACTATATTATTTGTCATATTTTCATAAAGGTCATTGAATGGTTTTTTTTTTCAGGATGTGTTCGAGAATACGTTCAAGAGAAACGTCACATTGAAGGATTCTATCGAAGTTGTGGTGTCTCCGGAAGGTATTTTTTTATTATTTCTATTAATAATCAGTATCGAAATTGTGACGATAGGTAGTCATTATCAGCCTGAAATTTTAATCATTTGGTTCCCGCAGTGAGGTTCCACTCATGATTACAAGCAACTTTTACTATGGGGCCAACTCTGATATTGCTAAAAAAATCAGCTGTACCATACATTAAGGTCGACTAGGTATGTATTGTACTTTTGTATGGAACAACTGGTTTTTTTTCGCGGATTTAAGTTTAAAAGACGTATAAATCAAAAACTGTTTACTTAATAGGACAAGCTATATAAACACACTATAGTTGTATGAGCGTCTTTGTTCCCACAACACATTATTCCGGATTCAGTAACACACACAATCCGATGCGATTTTGTTACTGTATCCATAGCAACGGATCCGTTAAAACGGTCCTGTAAATGCGGTGCGAACATGACGTCCATTAAGGGCGCTGTACACGGGTAGAGTAAATAGTAAAGTCAACTAGCATACTACTCTACCAGTTCCAAGTACTCTATCAGTTTTAGGAGAGTAACTGTCTACACGTAATTTACATTTTGTTAGTCGAGTGGTTAGTTGCGTAATTATTAGAATCCCATGAACGTGACATGACGGATCCATAAAAACTTAAAAAATCTGTAAAACGGATCGTTGTGTGAGCTCACGGTTAGATTGACAGATCGCCGATTTTATTTTGTTTCAGATGTGGTTCTATACACTTTGTTCCCGTTATGAAGAGCTCGCATTTCTTTTAAGGGCAATTTTTTAATTGTATTTTATTTTAGTTACTCAAATTGTACTTAATACGACAAAAATAAGTTTGGGGTTTTTTCAGTAGCTATTAATTATTTGTAAAATATTACATACGTCACAAATACTGAATAAGAAATATTTTGCTCACAAATTGTGATATTAGTTAAGTTATTTATTATCATTGGAATTAAATAAAAATCCAAAAATTTGTCTTAAAATCAATATGTAACCACAATTAATTTATATTTATTTCGTTAAGTATAAAATTTTGTTAGCAGACTTTACTTACTCATTTATTTGTTTGAAATAACAACAGGTGTTTTGAAGCTTTTGGAGCATCCTGTTATTTTGGACAATAAGTCCAAAATAACATCCCAAGGGTGCGGGTTCGAGTCCCGTCTGAGGTGCTACGGGTGAGTCGATTTTTTCTAGTATTTTTCCAATATAGTTAATATAGAGTTACCCTCTTTTATCTACAAAAGGAATCAAAGAGGCTCACTGAATTCAACTTATATTCGTTTGGAATCGCCAAATCTCTTCAGCAGTCGGATGCTCATGCGATCCGTTGTCCTTAAGACTCCGGCGAACTGTGAGCTCCCCATACAAACCAAATAATTTGCAATTTGAGCATAATTAACTCTTCTTGTGATATTAATCGGATTAAGACAGTATTTGTCTAGGTTTCTATTAAATAAAAACTCCAAAATAATAAACCAAATAAAAATTAATTCGATTTACAGTTTTGTATGAAAAAAATTAATTGGCTTGTATTTTGAATTGGGTTAGTATTTTGGATTTTGTATTTAATAGAAACCTCGAAAAAATACTGTCTTAATTCGAATAACATCACAAGAAGAGTTAATTATTCTCAAATTGCAATTCATGTTTGTATGGGAAGCTCACTTTTCGCCGGCCTCTTAAGTTAAGAAATTGAAATTGAAATTGAAATTGAAAAAATTCTTTATTCAAATAAGCTCACATAACAAGCATTTTTAAATCGTCAATTCTTTTATCCTATCACCCATTATGACGTCTTTTAGCTGACAAGAAAAATGGGCGCAAAAAACTTATCAGCTTTATTAGAAGGAACGATATTTACAAATATGTATATCGTTTCCAGACATTACATTCAAAGTATTCATACATGTTACCATTAACATAGATTCATAAATAAATAACATTATTTAATTAGCTCATTTCTACTGAATCAAATTACAGGTGTCAAGCTTAATTCAAAATTTAAGGCTCAGCCTAGGCTATTACAAAAAATATATATATATATCTATTCATACGCAATCTCAAGCCGAAAAGAAACGGTTCCCGATATTCGAACTTTCGGAACAATCTAGAACAAAAGAGGCTCATTGACGCGGACTTTTGATAAAGAAAATTAGGCCTTATTATGATAAGCTTAAGTTCAAGTCGCTGTACATACTAGCTTGTTAACTTAGAAAGGTTTTCGACCGTGTCAATTTTTAATACCTACCTACTTAAAATGATTACAAGAAAAGATTAAAAAAAATAATACGAATAGACTTGCATATTACATATCTGTCTACTTGTCTTAATTGAATAGCAAAACTAATTAATTATTAATAATGGTATCTTAACCTCATGCCTACATAAATAATTTATGATTGGTTTATAAACAACATGTATGCTTGGTTGGTTGGACAAATACATACAACTATTACTTACCCTAGTGCCGATATTAATTAAAAACTTAACATCGTGTCTCGTTAGTGTAGATTGGACTTGGACAAGTTAGTTATGCGACTCTGAGCCTCATTGGACAAGGTACTGTCCACAACAGAGGACAGTTGCACCGTCTTGGGTTTTAATTAAGTTACGGTGAGCTTGACTGAGCTACAGTTGGTCAAAATTATAGAAACAATTTTTAAATTTTGAGATTTTAGCTTTCAGAATGCTATTTTTATATAATACCAAATAATATACTACAAAACATATTAGATATAGCATTGTGAATGCTAAAATCTCAAAATTTAAACATTAATAGCTTTCTCATCTTAATCAATTGTTTAAAAATATCTGGAAAGGTATTCAATTGATGTCGAGGTAATTCCTTGTACATTGGTGAGATGGCGCTGGCTTGCAGCGTAAGAGTTGATATACTAGAAGAAATTCGACGTTCCCACTAGTAACTCGGTAGCTCAGCGGTCAGAGCATTGGACCGGATATCCAAAGGTCGCGGGTTCGATTTCCGTCCGAGAACATGATCTGGTGCGAGTCGTATTTTTTCTAGTATATTATTTGGTATTATAGAAACAAATAAGGATGAAACAGAATTTTAATTTCTTTTATTGACGACGTCCGTGGTCGAGTGGCTTGGTACATCGGTTTTCAAGGTGTCGCTATCTCTGAGGTGGTTCGATCCCCGGTGGGGTCAATTTAGAAAACGAACTTTTCTAATTGGCTTATGTCTGGGTGTTTGTGATACCACCGTTGTCTCTGATTTCCATAACACAAGTGGTTTAGCTACTTACTTTGGAATCGGAGCAATGTATGTGATTTTGTCAAATATTTATTTATTTCTTTTATCCTAAGCTGTGAACAAATTCTGTTTTAACCAAAATGAAATATAAATACCAGTCAAAATTTAAGCTTTAAGTCAGCGTTAGCGGTCAAACAAATACAAAGTTGGCCATTTAAATCAAGGCAATTTTTATAACGTCACTCCTATACCTAAAACAATGACCCCCTTACTAATAAGGATTGTACACAGTTACTCTCTGTCAAACTATTTAAGTTTGACATTAAAAAGAAAGCGACAAAACACTGTAACTAAACATCTGCTATACAATCTTTATTAGTAAGGGCGTGAACCTACAAAATCATGGTTCACCAAACCTCCATGCGGTTATCTATTACTCGTAAACTTACGCAACAGCACAGATAACTTAGTAAAGTTCCCAACTTGGCTGCGTAGGTAAACGTTAGCTATACCAACTTGGGAACTCCCAATTAGAGTGAATAATCAACATCGAGATGTGCTGTGCTGTGTTCACTATGCGAACGAGGTACATATACAGGGTGTTTCATAATAACCATACTTATAATAGAATTTTGTTTTCTATTTGTATGTAAAACTGCAAAGTGACAACCTTCGACGCAAATAGACTATTGTTTTCGATAATCAATCCCATTAACCCATCAAGGCCCGGAAAATGAAACACAATAGATATTCTATTGTCGTCCGGCCGCATTCGGAAACATTAGTAATTTCTAAGAAATATGTAGCTTTTTTCAAGTACCTAAACAGAAAATGAGTCAGAATGGCTGGTTGCCTGTGGCGAACGGTTCTCAAAGTATATTTACGAATTGCTACCTAATTGCTACCTTTCTTTATAAATTGCTACCTACAATACTTTTAGAGAAATGCAATATTTTTTTGACCAGCCATTCTGACGTCAGGTTGGCTGGTTGCCTCCTTGTTAAGTATGTAAGACGTAGAATTTCTTCAACTTTGCTTTATCAATATTTGCTACCTAATTGCGACCTTCACACATAAGTTTTAGCTTCATACATGCATTAGGTAAAAACAAATTATGCATTTTAAAATTTTCCGCTATAAGGATTTGCGATAGCAATATTTCTTTTTACGCAACGTCCTTCTACATCTATTGTGAAGGCGTTGGCATAAAAAGAAAACCAGCCAACCTGACGTCAGAATGGCTGGTCAAAAAATATTGCATTTCTCTGAAAGTATGGTAGGTAGCAATTTATTAAGAAAGGTAGCAATTGGTAGCAATTAGGTAACAATTCGGGAATATACTTTGAAAATCCTTCGCCACAGGCAACCAGCTATTCTGACGCTGACGAAGAAATATAGCCCATAAGAGTGCGAATGGCGTGCAAAGCAGGCCGTAATCGATAGCAATTCGTCTGATTTTATACAGTTCAAGGTCAGTAAATATTCAAAACATAATGCTAGAGATTTATTGGACTGGATCCTAATTCCAAATAGAAAATATGAAATTGTAAAAATATTATCTGTCTGTTTCCGATAAAGAAAAACCTCCGTCAAAAAACCTTAATAAAAGATATACCTACCTACAGGTATAAAAAAACAGCTCTAAAAAGCTAGAGATATTATTCAAATCTGCATAATTACTATTTCAGTATGCATATCTGATATTACAAAAAACGTCTTATGAAGTCGGATGGAGCTTTAAGAATTAACAAATAAAATTGAGAAAGAGAAACCACGTTAAAAGTTTATATAAATTAAAAAAGGAAAATATCTGAAGTCAGTTCACTAGTAATGTTTCGCTATCACAATGGTTTTGCAGATTCCGCATGCGTTTGCGTTATAATAAAGGCGTAATACAAATATCCGTAAATACGAGATCAAAATTCACATCCTCCGTGTAGTGTAGGGTGTAGGTTCGCAAGAGGCCGAGGGCTCTAGCTTTGAGGGTGCCTCATTACCGTCTTTGTTCGCAGAGTAATTTGAGCTGAGCGTCTCGCAGCCGTAATGTAGCCGCCTCTATTCGTTACGCCGTGTTTGTGGTCTGTGCCGTGCAGACTGCTCGTTATTTTCCCGCGCAAATTAAAAAAAGATATAATGTGTTTGTCTATGGTCGAGGTTGTGTTTGGGCCAAGATGGCATTTTTAGGGATCCGTACCAAAATGGTAAAAAACTACCCCTATGGTGCGACTCAGTCTGTCTGTCTGTCACAGCTGGATATCTCAAGAACCACTAATGCTATCAGCTTGAAAGAAATAGATTTAGATGACGTTTGCCCAACTATTTTGGGGGTCTTAAAAATTCGAAGTCAGGCTACTAGAGCATATGGGATATCATATTAAAGAGCGCTACTTGCACATTCTCAAAAACATTCTTGCCAGTCGTCAAAAACAAATGAAGATTTTGAACATAACTTTAGTTGTTGCTAACTTATCACGTGCTTACGTTCGTTAAATTAGTTAGTCTAATTGCTTTGGAGAATCTATTAGTAAACAGTCGAAATGGTCATTAAATCATTTTTTGTCAATATTTTTAAATGGTTTACTTAATTTTATTTCGATTATCCAATTGTTTGATTCTTTAAGCCTTGAATTATTATCACAGCCTAAACGTTATGATAACATGTCTATTTACAGAAAACTTAACTTATCTCTTATCCACTGACTGGCCACATCAGCTGGTTGTTTGATGTAAACAACCAGCTGATGTGGCCAGTCAGTGGATATTATTTTTTTTTCGCGGATTTTCCGCAATTTTAACAGAATTAGTTAAGACTAGAGAAATACATAAGCTGGCACAAATACAAAAAATCCACAAAAATCTAGTAAGTATTATGAGTGTTCACATTACACAAATTGACGCATTTTTACTAAAAATTTTATTGTTAATCGATAGCAATTTATCTTTTCATGGTTTACACAGTACCTCAGCTCAGGCACATTGTTTTGCTAATGAAACGTTATTATGAGTAAGAGCCCGTGGCAACAGACGATGCCATCGCCCCACCGTACGCCATAATTAAATTACCGCAGGCGTCGTGAATGGGGCCCTTTATAAAATGGCGGCGATAGCTAATTATATACTTTGGCGCGAGAGCGCTGGGAACACAGACTATCATGAAATAAGGTCTCATCAGAAGTAATGAGTAAGGTATAAAAACATGTTGCCTAGGTGCCTAGCCAAAACACGTGCTGTGGTTTCTGTTGAGATAATAAAGCTAAGTTAAGTTAAGATTTGATGGATGGCCTGAAACATCCACTAAATCTATTAATTGATAGAAGAATTTAAACAATTTTTCTGTCACACTGACATGGCGACAAAAAATATTTGCTTCTCCTTCAAAAAATGTTAAAAAGTAGATGTACCATCACACTCCAACAACTATTTAACATGCAAAGATTACTGACAAAACTCCAAAATTTAAAGAGCTTTCCTGAAGGAAATTTTGCTGCTCTTTGAAGAAGAGAAGATGACCAGATCCTCAGTGGTTGAGGATTCTGGGTGCAGGCGCTTCCACCTTCGGCATTATTGATACTTAACATCAGGTGAGATAAAGGCCTAGCACTGACTCGTTGAGGATAAAAAAGAAAGATAAGTAGGTTTGAGCTTCTATTAGTGCAGACCGCTGGTGAAGGTCGCGCGAAGCTGCTGGATGCGGGCAGCACAGCACCAATTGTAGTGGAGGCCTTTGCCCAGCAGTAGGTATTGTGCGGCTGATATGATAAAGAAAAGCTGCCAAATCATTTCTTATCATTTCCACGGTGGATCAAAAAATAAGAGTAAAATACTTTATTTTATACGTAAATATAACATTTTCGTACCCACTGAGCAAAAGTGACGACAAGAGTGAAGGCATTACGCATTCTAGTCGCACATTCGGGGGAAGTTTGACAAAAAGGGACTAAACCATTCGGCTTAGAAGGACGTTGAACCTAGGGCTGTCAAAAACCAATGCTGAGAATTAAGTAAATTACTTATATTTGTGTTAGGTAAATCTCCTTTGCCGTTTCACTCATATATTTAGGTACTAAGCAATATCGCTGTACTCACATATGATATCTGTACTAGGGGTACAGATATCATAATATGTAAGTAAGCACTAACATCTATCGAGAAGAAAACGCACGTTACGTAGTTCGTTATTTTTTTATGGGAAATTTGTACAGCGCCATCTACCGCCGAAAATCAAAATGAATTTTTCCATAGATAATTACTCATTGGAGTTTTTTCTTGGTATAGATGTTCGTGCTAATGGTACTGAATTCTAACTCGTAACTCGTAAAGTAAGTTTTTTTATATATTTTTTTGTAAGTAGGTATTAGGTTAGGTATGTCATCCGTTTTATTTATATTTTATATTGTCTTCTGACTTAAGTAGTCCTGCGTTCTATATCTGGATAAATGCTACAAAAGGTTTATTTTTTCGCTGGCAACCCTAGCACTTACCCTTAGCAAAGTTCCGCCAACGTGTTGAATTACAAATATAGACTTTTAACGACAACCCACTCACTGTGCGACAGTACATTTGTGATTTATTAATTATATAACTTTATATAATTTAATTTATTCCAGCTAATGCTTGCAAACGCTCTTTGAAAACAAGAAACTGAAGTTTTTTTTAATATATAAATTATAAATATTTGGCAACATCACATACATTGCTCCAATTCTAAAGTAAGTAGCTAAAGCACTTGTGTTATGAAAATCAGAGATACCACTATCGCAAACACCCAGACCTAAGCCAATATAGAAAAGTTCGTTTCCTAAATTGACTCAATCGGGGATCGAACCCGGGACCTCAGAGATGGCGACACCTTGAAAGCAGGTGTACAAAGCCACTCGACCACGGAGGTCGTCAATCTTATCTTTTCTTCGTGTTCCCACTGGGGCCTCGGTCCAAAGAAGTTGTTCATATTTCAACACCTCTCCTCTGTTTCATTAACCGATAATCGATCAGAGCAAATAAGGCCGATGCGATTAAACAACGCTTCTATCGGATCTTCTGATCCCAACGGTTCTCAAACAAGGCACGTAGCGTCGCATATTATGTGATGTCCTGTGAAGATTATGCTCTGTGTCTCCAAAGAAGTTTGTAGATCGTGGATTAAATCTGCAGGAAAAAGTTTCTATACTTATCTAAAAAGAGTTTCGTGACATGGCAATATTAATATTATGTTCCCAGTGGTATTTTAGTAGGTTATTTCTTGGCCCCGTACAACGATATGCTTACAAGGTAACTTAAACGTCATTTAACATGGAAAATTATACCCTATTACCCTATTCAAATAAGGGCACACCTTTAAATTTTATTAGGGTAGGTACGAGGAAAAACAGATTTTACTAGAGAGTTTCTCGAGCGTATGATTTTGTTAGGAAGATGTTTTCCTTGAGAGGAAATATAACTGGAAATCTCAAGGTTGTTTTTTTTTATTATAACTTTCGTATCTATTATTATTATTATCTTGTTTTAAGGTAGGTACGTTCTAATTTTGTTACCAATAGGAATTTATGATTCATGAAGATTGAAGACACACCTAAACTATTTGCAGTAACTACTTATGTAGGTAATATTTCCTATTTCGGTAGGTAATTATGTTGCAGACGGTACCTCAAAATAAAATCCTCCAAAAGTAAAGGGTTGTCCGTGCCTGTTTTTTTTTCTCAGGAACGCTTGTGACATTTTTTCCTAAATACCTTCGCGTAAAAACTACCTGGAATCGTACAATAAAACAAAAAAGTAATTTATTCGCCAAAATTTATTCTGTCGCCTTGGAAGTAGGCCCTCTCGCTTGCAAATACAGCTATGCCAGCGCTTGACCCAGTCCGCCATACATTTTTGTATGCTGATTGAGGTATGATCTTCAACTCTTTCAGCGAATATTCTTTTATAGCTTCAATCCACTCGAAACGCCTTTGTTTTTCATGTGATCCAGCCTCTTTCATCACAATTATAAATTTCAGAGTCAAAGATGAATTAAACCAGTAGATAATGCTATCTTTAGAACCTGTAAAATGACCCTTAAATATTGTTAATGACTCTAAATGGAAATCAGAAGATGGTGGTACCTACGCCAGGACTGGTGTGACAAAAAATAAATGTTTATTTCCTGCGCATAATTTTATTTCTGTAGGTACGCCTTAAGTATTATGTTCGTTCATATACTATTTCCATGTTCAATTATTACTTTTGATTAGATTTGTGAAGGAAAATTGAAAGAAATACGTAGCTGAAACACAAAATTTACCAAGAACTCCAAGAAGCACGGTACCCGAGTACTAAGTTAAGGCCCTTGCAAACGATCGTCCAACTACGTAAAGACGTTCCTGAACCATTGGGCACACATGGTACCATCTAGCCTTGGGTTGGGTGTAATATAAACGATGCCTCAAAGTTTCCCACGTAACAGGGGCCCACTCAAGTAGAAGCTTCGAGTTAGAAAGAAATATTCTCGAAACTTTGAAGCTTCACCTAAACTAGTTAAATTGTATGAATTTCTATCAGGCAATGTTTCGTAATTTAGGTGCAAATGTCACGTAAAACATTCGCTCTTTTGCAGCTTCTCGCAAACGCATAACATTCGCACAATAATTCACCATCTAAAGTTTAATATTTTCTTCCAAAGATTATCATTTGTAAATAAAAGAACAATTCCATGATAAAACTCAACCAAAAACCTCCCAAAAGCCTTAGGAAAACAATAAAGAGATTAGGAACTTCCAAGCCAAATATTCGCCAACAAATATTAATTGGATTTGTGGAAAATTTGCGGTGAGTTTCGCGCGAACACTTTTGAGACGTTGTCGGTGCACAAAGTTGTATGATACAGAAAGTTTAAACGGTCTCGAGTCTTGAGTCGATCGATCATATCTCGAACTTAGAGAACTTCGAACTTGGTTTCGTTATCAACCACTGATCGAACAAGCGGGTGCAATTATAACGGGAGGTTTTGATAATATGAAATTGAGATGGACTCCATTTTGGATTCTACAAAGGGATAGCGCTTGACCTTTATCTCACCTGAGCGTAAGTGATGATAAGGGCAGAGGTCGAAATGGTCTTCACCCGAAATCCCCGTCGACCAAGACTCAAACGACTGGAACAGCTGTCTTAAGATTAATAATGGGAAGTACCTACTTTACCATGTTTTTATTAGGCTGCTTTCTCGTTAGTTTGTTTGTTTGTATGTTTGTTTGTGTGTCCACAAATTTTGAAAACGTTTTTATACTAGGTTTTCGATGAGCTAGAGACTTGAAACTTTGAATATAGGTCACAACTGAAAGGCAATGCAATATTATGGTGTCATTGAGCTGATCTGTTGATGGAACTGGAAGAAAGCCACAGGAACTCTATGATGAAACCATACAACCCCATCGTGTACTTAGGCTCGTTAGAATTGACTTGACAAATACTCTGACGGAAGACAAGGTCCAGGGTTTGATGATGAAGCCGGAAGGCTATGCCATAGGAACTCAATATTGATGGAAAATGGAAAAAAGGGGAGGGTGGGGTATCCCCCCATACCTCATACGCCATCCCATTTCCCATTCCCCAATTCTGTGCTATAAGTTGGTCGTCTGCGGTCACCCTTTACTTAAATATTTGACTGTTATTAAAGACACCCTAACAATCCATAGCATCGTCCTTTTCCTACACGTCATTAGACAAAATGGCGTCGAAACCCTTCAAATGTGTGTTGCCAGTCAGAAAATCACCCCATCGCAAGTAGAGTGATCCGCCCTCGGATCAGATTTGCAATTCATTAATATAATATGTCAGCTCCACGCATAAACGGTCGCCAGTCATGGAGTATAATGAGATAAATTGATATTACGACGCTTCAAGTTAAGAAACATTGAGCGAAACTGGTAAGAGAAATAAATGACGAAACGAGCTCCAATCAAATCAAATAATTTATTTGCTAACGCAGTATGTGCTACGTTCTTGGCTACTTTTACTTTTACTAACATAGTTTTTTAAGGCTCATTGTTACTAACACTCTATGGACTACTTTTTTGTCTGAAATAAAAGACTTATTATTATTATTATTATTATTATTATTGGTGGATTGCAATGGTAACGTAAAGAAAAAATTAGTTCATATTCAACCTTACTAAGCGTGCAAAATTCATTCAATAATCTAATCAATTTATTTAGCTGTTGAAAGATCACCCATCAAGGCCCGGAAAATTAGACACAATAGATATTCCATTGTTCCGGCTGCACTCAGGCGTTGATGAAAGTCGTAATGGACTCTTCGTGCCTACCTATCTAGTGTCTACTAGAATATGAAATAGGTACCTTTATAGAATATGCAGAACTAAATTTTTCTTTACATCACTTGCAATCCACCAATATAAACGCAAATAAATTATTTGATTTAAATAGTACTTTTACTATACCCAGATTATACCGGACTCTACGTGAGTACCGTGTCTACGTGAAATTACTCTACTCATCAGCTGACTAAGGTCAATGACCTCAAATCCCCACACGGTCGGGTTCTGAGGATTCCCTACTCTTTCTCATTAATGACAAAATGCGCGGGGGTTACTTTTTCATTGTCACAGCTTCGAGACGTGTGGGCCAATTAAATGCCAGTGCTGTGTGGTGGGGATTTTCTCATGTTTCCTTTGCACGACATATTAAGGGAAAATAAACAAATCTCGGCTCGCTATCCGATGTCATGTTTTTGGTATGTGCCTAGTTTGATTAACAAAATATTATAAATTTGACTTAAATTTCTTACATTCACTCTTAACTAAATTATGGCAACATGTTCTTTCCGACAAAGTTATTAAAATCAATAAAAATAATGCTAAAACATACATAAAAAATTACGACTTACGAACGTCCTCCTTTTTTTAAGTCGGGTAAAAAGCATCGTTCTTTGATTTAAAAGTACTTAACCCTGCTCTTGACACTCGCAAACAAAAGCTTGTAATTAGGTAGCTATTGCATTAAAAATGGACTTGGAATTAAAAGAAACGACGACGATGCAATTAGCATTTTTATCACACACCCAGTGTTTTATATGGGAAAGAACAGCTGAAAGGAATGGATTATAAAGCCTTTCTTTCAAAAAGCGTGCAATAAAACATACTGAATGAATGAATGAATGAATAAAACTTTATTTTGGTTACATACAAAGTTTACAAAAAAAACATTCACTTATAAAATAAATGCATAAGTTAGGTATAAATATGTAATAGTAACCAAAAAGGCAACCAGCTCAGCTAACAATATCATATGACCACTCAGGGTCACGACGCTGATTTTCAGCTGTGCCTGAAACAGGTGCACAGAAAGGAATTACAAGAAGTGTTTTTATAGTGTTGATAGATAAATGATGTGTAATGATAGATACTGATAATGTTAGGGTACTTTAATTATAAATTAAGATTTAAAGATATTTTAAATTGGAAGATACATAGGCACTTATTACTTTATATTAATGTACTGCAGCCATCTTTTTGTTGTGACAGAATTAGTTCTTTAAGTCCTTTACGAAACACTACAACTGTTGGAATGCTTATTAATACACTTAAGATAGATGAACAAATTTGTCTTTATTATGAATGCAAAACCCACGATCTTTGAATACCGACAGGGTTAATTGAGTTAGACGAATCATAAACAAGACAATACGTAGGTATTTTTTTACTAGAGCCACTGTTTAAAAGTGGTTGGTTTAGTATTAATAAAGAAAAAACATACTTTTATAAATTTAAAAAGTAATTATAATAGGTACTTTAAAAATAACAAAAATTTATATCCTAACACCTCCTGGGCTTTGACTCGCAATTTAATTATTTTTGTACCTACATATTCATTGTTTTATAATAACAACAGGTACAAATTTTGCTTAGTTTGAAATTAAAATCATTTACAAACTGCTCCTAAGCATTGTATAAATTAGATCACTTATTATACTATGCTTAGGAGCTTATATTTTGTGGTGATGGCCTACAAAGAACCTGAAAAAAGTTAAATCTTAGACTTCAGTCTCAAGAAGAGAAAGAATATTTATAAATTTTGGGAGTCCATAAAAATAAATCAAAACCTAAACTGAAGCAGAAAAATATTTTTTAATAATTTAAAACCATGTTTTAATTCCACGAGCCGCGAAAAGGAGGGAATTTTTTTAAATACGAAAATTACTCTGTTATTTTGTAACAGCATTTTAAATTACTTTCTTTGTAGAAAAGATAAAAATGATAATTGAGTTTGTTAAAGCGACGTCATACCGGGGCTTCTATTGAGTTTTTTTCTTTAATACGTTTGGAGACGTTTCGTTTCACTCTCTTTTGATCTCATTCGGGATATTGCGCTTTATTCCATCGATGTGATATTAATTTAATGTTCTTGTGAAAAGGCCTTTGGTTATATAAATTGAATAAAAACTCTGGCGTAATTTTGATATTTAATGATATTTTACGAAAATATGAATCAGAAATGGATGCTAACGCAAATCGTAGAAAAGAAGTGGTATACAATGACTTCAATTACATATACGAGCTGTCTCAACCAACCTTCGCGGCGCATCAACAGCTGTTTCTCTCGGTCGGTCGCAATCATAGAAATAGAATGCAGCAGCGAAAATTTTTCTAAGTCTATGCTTGCAATAGACTGCATGCACCGTAACTTAATGAGCAATTTTTGTACAACCTGTCTAGTGTAGTATACACATAGAAGTCTTTGGTGGCATATTTTAGTTTTCAATTTGCACATTTATACAACGTCCAAGACAATGCTCATATGGAATTCTTCATTACGACTATAGTCTGTTTATCCTACCTTGGCCTATTGGGTAAACAATCTTCACCCAGCTCTGTATTGAGGTAATCATTTATAAAATACAACAAATAGTTTTCCACAATAGAATACGAAAGATATAATTAATTTAATAACTTAACTTATTTTTAAACCGAGATTCAAGTTTAAAAGACGTATGACAACTGTCAAGTTTACTAAATAAGACACAGATATGTAAATGTATGTACTGCCCCCTTACTCTAACTATCAAAAGTAATATCATAAGTGAGATGGCGCTATACGCGATGTATAGCTCTGTCTCTATCACAACAACTTAGTACCCTCCTGTATGTGGGTCTGCGACGTTTTGGCCTAGACTTGGACTACGAAGTACGAAGGAGCAACGGAACTACTTAAAAGAGTTATGGGCATTGTATGTACCATTGAAAATATTGTATAAAGCTAAAAAATATTTACACGCTTACATACCTACCACAAATATTATATAATGTAAAACAAGATTTATATACCTACCACTAAAAAGTTGAAAATAAAAAAAAAATAAAAAAAGAAAAGAAAAAAGAGGTTTTTTTTCTTCATACTCGTACTTAACTTTATTATTGAAATGGTTTCAAATTAATTTCTTGTTTTGCAACATGTTTTTTCTTTTTTCTCTTTAATTTTTATCCGATAATAGAATCTTTTATTCTCGGCAATACTTTATAAAGAATGGAACTTACTTGCTCAAATTATTGTTTTAGTTTTTTTCTTATTTGTTATAATTTTTCGATAAAAAAGTAAACCCTTATAGTTGAGTAGGTGTTATATTTCAAAATATACGGCTTTAAGGAAATGAGACCGTTAACACAAATACTACTTTAACATAATGACAGCAAATTCCATTATAAGTTAACCGGAAAGCATACCGAACTGAAACCTCACAGTTGTACGTACTTTAAAACATTAAAGGCAAAGGGATAAAGCCGATTTTAGGCCAACAGCTAACATGTGTCACGAAATGGCATCTGTTGTCACAACGGAAAATATATTGTTCTAGTTTGAAATAAAGTGTCTTTTCGCCTGTCGAGCATGACAGGATATTAACCGTCAGCTGGCTGGCGCCATATCCGGTGACTTGACTACTTCCGTTTCTGGTACAGTCAGCAAAATGATTTATTGGTCTTCCAATGCTATTGTCTATCGCAATGTGATCGATATTGTGATTGAATGTGAAATTATGTGCGTGTCTAGTACCTATTTATGTACGTGGTTTAACGGAGTTGACAAGGAAGGGTTAAATTATGAATGCTTATGTGGTTATATATAAACTAAAACCCATTCATGTAGGTAACTGTGTCAAAATTCTTAAGCGATTTTTTTTATAATCAGTAGAAAGAAACCCCATGCCTGGCAAATTTTCTTAACATTTTTCATTGTGATTAATTTGAAATTTAAACATAAATGCAATGACTTCAATTACATAGACCAGCTGTTCAAAACTAAAATTGTGTCACAACCAACCTTCGCGGCGCATCAACTGTTTCTCTCGGTCGCTCGCAATAGACTAAAGGAGTTGCGGTGCATGCACCGTAACGTAATGAGCAATTTTGCGGTACTGTTCAGCCTGTCTAGTGTGCGTATATAGGTACTTACATAGAAGTCTTTGCATAAATGCATTATTCTTATATTAGTCAAGCAAGCATAATAAACGCACCATTTTTATACAAGGCGCAACGAGGGTGTCATAATAATATGCAGTTGATAGCAAAATCTCTCAGAAGCTGCATAAACAGGCACCCTACTCATAAACAGACTAGAATGCCATTTGCATACTAACTAGCCGGTATCTAGTCTGTGGAATGAATAAACCATCTTAGAACTGACGACGACGGCGACGACGGATAGCGTTGCTGTTTTAATATTTCATGCAACTTGAATAAAAAGTGGGTGAGTTAGAGTTGAGATTTTAATTAAATAAATAAATAAATAAATAAATAAATGACATAATAATAATAATTTAGGTAAAATAACAAGCTCTGTACGTAAAGTCCTAATAATATTAATATTATAATATTGTCTTCGAGTGGTGGAGATCCTGGTATCCTATCATACAGGCCTCTCCTTAGTTTAGGTGCCAGTCTCCATACAAATAAGTGTCATATTAATTAATGGTATTTACTGTTTTATTAAGCATGGGAATATTTGTAAAGAGAAAATAAACATATTTTATTATTATTATTATCCTTACTTGTCCTATTTGCTAAGCAATCTTCCTTCACCCAACTCTTTATTATAAAATATCAAAGACTGCTATATGTATTTAATTATTCATATTTTGAAATAACGTTTTTAGTTAAAATACATACGACAATGAAGATGACAACTGTTAAAACTGTGTAAGAATAAACAGACTTATGTCCAGATTACACGAGGACAGTTTTTGAAGCCAGAATACCAAGACAGTATCAGTATACCAGCAAGCCAGTAACTCTGGTTTCATGTAAACCGAACTGGCTTCATCTCTAGGCAAGTAAGCGAGAGAGCAAGCATGTTCCAAGCCAGAACTAAAAGCCAGGGCAGTACCGGCTTACTGAAACTGGCTTGGCATTCTGGCTTCAAAAACTATCCTCGAGTAATCCGGACATTATAGCAGAATGAACGCTATGGTCACCAAAATATTTCTACAGAAGAGACGCTTGGAACATATTGTGGTTTTCCACATATATATTACGTAAAGACAACCGGTCTAATATCTATTTAACTTAAAAACTAGAACAGTACAGTGTGAAGTAGAAAAAAGACTAAATTTATACGTACGGTCGAGGCTAACTTTAAATAAAGTAAAGTTAATATAAAGATTTAAATGCATGCCAGGCTCCAAGCTTCAGGAGACACGTCAGCTTACACAGATTTAACTAGGCTGTGGCAGATAAGGCGGGCTCGAGTCATGCCCATATTATACGTGTAGCGGCGCGATCATACCGCTACATAAGCGATCGACGAATGACGAAGAAACGCAGGAGCAGCGAAAAGTACAATATTATGTAAACATTACGCAGACGTGACGTCGCACTACGTCAAGCTAATATCAAGGCAAAATGTATGTGAGACCTGACTTACGATATCGAAGTTTTCTTCTCAAAAGCATATATACAAATTCCAACATCGAACATATTTCACTACAATGGTTTAGTTCATATTTAAAGAATCGTAAGCAGTGTGTTTCTGTGAGTAATGTAATAAATCAAGAATTGGTGACGTTTACATCTGACTATTGTGAAAATAAATTTGGTGTTCCACAAGGAAGCATTTTAGGTCCCGTTTTATTTCTTCTTTATATAAATGACATAAGTGAATGTATTGACCATAAATGTATTCTTTATGCAGATGACATTTCAATTATAGTGACCACTGATAAATTTGATAATTCAATTGCTCGACATGAAACTGACATTAATAATACAATTGACTCTTTATGCGTTTGGCTTGATGACAATAACTTGAAAATTAACCTTAACAAAACGGTTCTTATGCAATTTAATAAATCGAAGCATACTAAGTACAACTTCAAACTTAATGTAAGTAGAGTAAAGGAAGTTTCTAATACCAAATTTCTGGGTGTCACTATTGATGATAAGGTAAATTGGTCTTCACATGTAGATGATCTCTGTAAACGAATCAATAGATTTTCGTATGCGATTAATCAGGTTAAAAAGGTGACCAATAAAAATACTGCCATTCTCACATACTATGCATATGTGGACTCAATCCTGCGTTATGGACTTGTCATTTGGGGAAACTGTACAGAATGGGAAAGAGTATTTATTTCACAAAAGAAATGCGTCAGAGCCATAGGTGGTATTAGACGGGATGAATCCTGCAGACCACTTTTCAGGAGTTTTGGTCTGTTGCCGCTTCCTTGTCTTTATGTTTTGGAAGTGTGTGTTTTTGTATATAAACACTAGTGGCCCGCCCCGGCTTCGCACGGGTACAATGTAGTTACTAATGTGGTGAGTGTGAAGTTATTAGTCTACAGGATATCTATATATATAGTGGTGGCCACATAATTAAGGACGCCAGTCGATTTTCATACAAACGTAGTAACTTTTAAGCATTGCTTCTCCGCCAGGGATTGACCGAGCGGTGATCTGGTTATGGCCATCCAGGGAGTGAATGGAGGAGATCCAGATTTCTATACACACAAAAGTGATCTGACCAGCATTTTAAGAGATGTAAGGATATGTTCAAAAACAACCGCGAATATATGTAGTATAAAAAAGTATGAAAATCTCGCAACTGACAATTCTGATGCTTACATCTCTTAGAATGCTGACCAGATCAGTTGAATCTTCTCCATTCACTCCCTGGATGGCCATCATCAGATCACAGCTAGTTCAATCCCTAGCGGAAAACCAAGACTTCAAAATTACCTCGTTTGTATGAAAATTGACTTGTGTCCTTAATTATGTAGCCACCACTATATGTATATGTATATACGACGTATACAACTTACGCAAGGGGTGTTATAAGTTTGACCTGTGTGTGTCTGTCTGTCTGAGACAACCTAGCTCCCAAACTTATGGACCGATTTTGATGCGGTTTTTTATGCATAGTTTAAAAGATCTAAGTATACAGAGGACGGGACTCCTAAACCATTGATCCGATTATGATGAAACTTTGGTGAGTTGTTCTGCTTACGACCGAGAAGGTCCCTGGCTAAAAAATTGCAATACGCATGCCGGGTGCATCTAGTTCTAAATAAAAATATGTTTTGCATTATCAGGTTTACCAATCTCGATCATCCAACACTTCTCTATAATATAAAACGTGTTGCAAAAATACCCCTAATGCCGAATATGGTATATAGGGACCATCAAACTGAACAACTTTTACTATGGGACCAACTCTGAAATCGCGAAAATAAAATCAGCTGTTTCATACAAAAATTAAAATCGAAAATATCAAAATGTGTGAAACAACTGTTTTTTTTTCGCGATTTGAGAGTTGGTCCCAATAGTAAAAGTTGTTTAGCTTGATGGTTCCTATATACCATATTCGGCATTAGGGGTATTTTTGTAACATGTTGTATACCTACCACATTTCTTGTCATGTTATCCGGTTGCAAAATAAAAAGGCTATTCGGCGAGCTGACTCTCGAGCAGGCGACATTATAGCTGGCCATGGGAGAAACAATCACTGCGCAGATCTACACCAGCCACTCTTAAGCTTTGTCCCTGTGCCTTATTAATTGTCATAGCATATAAGCGACTTGACCGGATATTGTATTCTTTTAAAATTAATCTGATAATCAGATGGAATAATTTTGCACCTTATTACAACGCAATAAGGAAAAAATGTCAGCACTGCCAACATAACGCCATAGGTACTCTTTAATGAAATGCATTCTACCTACTGTCAGGGGAAATGACAAAAGAGAATGTAATACTACGTTGAGATGACAAATGATATTTATTTTTCTTAATTAATCAATCAAGTGCACAAAGAAGTTTCAATTCCGACGTCGAAGTCAAGCACCCCAAAAGTAGCCTTTTATCACTTTTTAACCCTGTTAGGGGATAAATATTAAAAAAATACGAAACAGGTATTCAATTAATTTTGTGAAAGAATGTGTATGCCAAATTTCAAGTCAATCAGGCCAAGGAATCGCGTTCTCCCATACAAACTTTGCCACCCTGTTTCACCCCTTTAGGGGTTGAATTTCGCAAAATCCCGTCTTAGTGAGCACCTACGCCCTAAAAGGAACTCCCATGCAAAATTTGAGACTCCTAGCACTTCTAGTTTCTGAGATTTCGTGATCAGTGAGTGAGTGATTTACCCTTTTATATATATAGATAAGCATCTATTTAAAAAGGCTTCCGATCGCAGACAACGTAGAGACCCACACGGAATTGTATTGGATACTGTTCCTAGCTCACGCAAATACGGTAGGAGCTGTCTCGCAATGTGCGTCAAGGTTTATAACAAAATCCCAAATGAACTAAAGGCCATTAATAATATTGGATTATTAAAGAGAAAACTAAATAAATGGCTTGCCTCACACAACTTCTATAGTTTAAAGGAATTTTTTGAGTGTAAGAAAGCATGAGTTTTTGTTTTTTACTTGACATTTCGATATTGTGACGGATTTTAATATTATTAGTTTGTTATCAGATTTGTGTATTTTGTGGTTATTATCATTATTATTAGGTATTGACATTTCAATTGACATTTTTTATTTTATTATTGATGTATCATTTTAAACAATATTAAGTAATAATTATTTTTTTTTTAAACTTGATAAGTAATGCCTTATATTCTGACTTTTTTTTCGTTTTTTTCTTCTTTGCGTATCGCCTGTAAAGGTGGAAGCCAGTGGAACTGTACTTAGTTATAAGACCTGACTCTAAATGTACCTGTGTTTCGTGTGCAATAAATGATTATGATTATGATTATGATTAACAGTTGGACCGCGAGCAAAGACTCCTAGCTCGGCTGTAGTATTTCCCTTTTCGCTGAATATATGGTGACGAGATCCTGCTTCAACATAATATATGTTATGAAGAATTTCCATACAAGAATTGATATAACACAAGACTTTCGCGCGTACAGTTCATTAGAAGTAAAACACTTTTTACGGATTGCAGCGCGATTATTATTAATTCAGGTATTGTTTTAGAATTATTTAGTTTGTATTTATTGGTTTTTAGAATTTCCGACGTTTCGACACCTTTCCAGGGGCCGTGGTCACGGGAGGACTAAAGCAAAAAGGCTGCACATATTTTTATGAAATTACCCGCTCGAAAGAAAAGAATTGATAGTTTGTAATTTAAACTTGTGAAATTGGAACCCTCCCAAAAATCTACAAGTAAGTTTCACTTAGTTTCGAAAGGAAAACTTAAAGAACTATCTATATTTTGATTTTCATAGATTTATTTTCTAGGTCAGCCTTTAATTTACTGAAACTAAGCGTATCATTTGAAACCAATTTTCGCAGGGAAACGACCCAATAGTTCGACAGCCTGTTTCATAAAGGAAATGGTGTTTTAAGTGGTCAGGGCTGTCTCTTTCGAGATATACCGCTCTTGAACTTTTTTTTGTTGAACACTTTAAGCACCTAGAATGTGTTGTAGAAAAACTTTTCCACACAATGCTATTTTTATATTAAGATAAAAATAAGAGAATAAATACTAGATGTTTCTAGTTTCTAGCATTTTCATTATTTCATCTGGAAAGATGTTTCTTTCGAATTTCAGGGGTATTTCCTCACATTGATGAAATTGCTTTTTTTTAAATAATAAATTAATTTAATATTTTCCCAAATAATTAAAATAGTGTATAAAAAAATCGTATTACAAAAATTTGGCGATTTTGTTTTTGCCCAGTGGAAAATTTAGGTAAATCCGTTTAATGTCCCAGTAACTGAGTATTTTTTGAACTTGCAAAATTTACTATCACATATACTTGTGAATTTGAAATTTTGGCGGCAGGGATCTCGATTTTTCTCAGCAATTACAAAACATATGAAAGTGATATTTGAAAACCGAATTCTTCATTTTGTAAGTTGCAGAAACACGATTCGTTAACATTTATAACATAGTAACTAAATATTAAAGAAACCTTTTAAATACAGAGATTTGCATTTTATAGGTAAACTAGACCGATTTAAATTAGATTAGTCTAAACATACACTTCAAAATGCCAGTTGGATTTTTAAAAATAATTTGTAGTTTTTTAATATATCAACTATTTTCATTATTAATCGCTTATTTAGACAGACGTGCGCTATTGTTATCCCTTTTCTTGGGCTAAGTTATATTACTTTTCCTCTTTGCACAGGAACGTCAGACAGACTTTCAATTTTCAACTGCAATTTTAATTATGACGTAAATGTTTACGTTTGTATATTATAAACCCACAATATACCTTCATACGCAGCTCACCAACTCGCAACTTTACATTTTGTCTGTACTTAAATAAGATTACATTTTTTATAAAAAAAATATTACATTTCATACAAGCTTGTAACAAAGCATAAAGAAATAAAGTAATTCTTTTAATATACAATAAATAATATTTGTAATCCTGATGGCATTCGACAACCCTACTGCTGACCCAAATAGCTCCGCGATTCCGCCACACACTCCCGTAAAACAAACTACCAGTCATTCGTCTGCATCCACGTTGGAACCTTTGCGAAGCCCAAATTCTAATACATTATTCGCAGCAGTGGGTAAATATCTCTTATAGTTAGGGAAATTAGCGCTGGCTTAATTTTACTAAAGTTGCTACGGGCTAATTTTATGAAAAAAAAACTTCCACTGTTAAAATAGGTATATTGGATTTTATCGCATAAAATGGAATGGAATGCATTGGATGGAATAGCTTTCCAAGATAAGTGTCAACTTAGCGTTTTAACATAGTATACGTGTGTTTTCGAAATAAATCACAACAACTTATACTTAAAGATAGTTACATTCTAGCATGAATTCTGCCATACTTTAAGTCTGTCAACTTTTAGATAAACAAAAATACAACCACGACTCGATGGCTGCACATTTACCTCTGTGCGACGACGGTTAACTATGGTCAACTCCATTGACAGTGAGCTAGGCGCAAATGCTGATTCAAATAACCGCAGCTTACCGAATTCTATGCTTTGAATAGAGGTCGCAATCGGCAACCCACCACAGAATATTATTATTTGCTAAAGTACTACGTCCTCAACCATGAGTAACGCAGTCAGCTTCATTACCCACTAAACCAAATATTATACCTAAACCACCCAAAACAGACAGTCCGAATTCCAGATTGATTGATTGTAACATCCATAACATTAAACTGTAACTGCTCGGTCTTCGCCACTTAGGCTGCGGAGTGTTCCGCAACTCCATAGTTTTGTGTTCCATTAGTAATCCGCCTACGATTCTGGTCAAACAATTAGTTGATGAAGAAGGGAATAATGATAACTCAGGCTAGGCACATAAGCTGAAAACAGAAAACAATATCACTGTGATAATTGGTTATCTACTTAATAAACTTTGTCTTAATTTACTTCTTGGCTTGCGGATTTGTTGTTATTTTTGGGATTGTGGGTGGGTAGGTATCATACTACTTTACAAAAAAAAAACAGTTTGAAAAAAACTAAAAAGAAAACTTCAAAGAAGTGCGTCTCGAAGGTCTGATTGCAAAACGACCCGACCGAAGAAACTTACAACGCAACTCGACAGCGGCTGGCTTCAAAACTAAGTTTGGCTTGTCAAGTCACATGCGGGCTCATGCAAGTAAATAGCTAGTGAGTCGCTATCGACGGACTCGTTGAGGAGTACATCATCATCATCATATTTTGTCCTAAAGTTGTGATTTTTCCACATCATACACACATTCCAGTAAACAATGCAGTAGTTACCGGAGCAAATGAAATGAGACATACAGCCGTATGCCGCGGTTTCACCGCTCACCGCCACAAAAGAACAATCCAACAATCAGCGCTCTTCGCCCGAATTTACAGCCAATCAACGCTTTGTTGCGGTCGGCTGCAGTAAACTATGAATGGTGCAATTAACGCTGTCACTGGAAGAGTTTTCAGCGGGAATTTGAATCTTCCATTCAGTTCTATGGTTGAAAATAAACCTCTTTTTATTCGACTTTTCTATGTTATGCCTGGAATATACAAGGCAAGTTTTTCAGCTAGGACAGCAAGCTAGTGTGAGTAAGCTAGCAAGCTAGTAGCTAGGATTCGTGTAAATAGAACTTGCTCCATTTCTTAGGGACGGTTAATATAGGCATAGTATGGAGTTCTATTTTTTGAGCTGGTAGCACCCCCACCACCTTGGGTAGCAACTTTCATTACGTAGGGACTATGTCTCTGCCACTACTAAGTATGCCTGATGTCGCTCTAACTACTGAGCTACTCTAACATTTAGATCATATACAGTTAATATTGATTAAATCATTAATGGAACAAACTTGTTGATTTATCTCCAAATTGCCAATCTTTTTTATGTTTTACGGCACAAACAAAATTATTCTCCTCCTACAACCTTAAAACACTATAAATTAGATTGTAAACATCAATATGAACGGCAGTGTAAATACTGATCGAGTTTTACGGACCATTAAAAGTTAACTGCCTGCGACCTTAACTCTATATTCAGGCTAAAATAACGAACGTACCTAGGTAATGTTTACCTACTTATATAGCTACCTATATACTATGTACTTTTTGAAATTGTATGTAGAAAAATACATGACTGATCTATGGTCACACCAAGCTACCACAGGTGGAGGGCCTTTTTTTTATTTTATTTTTTTGATAACGCAGGGGTAATCTTATAATCAACTTCCGGACATGATTTCAGTACCCTTAGCACAAACATCTATCTAGAAAAAAAATCGCGTAAAAGTACTCGATAGAGTAATTATTATTTATGGAAAAATTCATTTCGCTTTTCGGCGGTAGATGGCGCTGTACAAATTTCCCATACAAAATTACTGTATCGAATGTTTTTACGTGCGCCGCGTTATTTCGTGCTAAGCGTAGCACGAGTTGGTGTTTTTTTCTTCTCGCATAATTAACTATCGGATATACTACTCATAGTCAATTCGAGTCAAAGAGAAAAAACGGTAGTTAACTATTCGAAAAGTGAAAACACTAACTAGATACTACGTACTAGATTCTCGGATCTATAGTGTGTGATTAACTGTTAGCTGTACACAAGATAGGTATATTTTCGAAATAAAAAGTAATATATTTTTTAAATATAATAAAAACTGCACAATACCTACCCTTCTTGAAAAAAATCAAAAAATAACCTTGAAAAAAAAATCTTTTTTTATTTCAAAACTACTTTCTTTTGTTTAAGAAAAATTGCAATTTTAAAAGTGTGGTACCTACAGGTTTTAAAGCCAGTGTAGTTTCCACTTATTTATATCTTTACTGCTCATTATTATCTGATAGCACGGCATTCCTTCCGACAAGTTGAGTAAAAAAACATATAGGTATAACAGCCGTTTCAACTTTTTTGAATACACACTGAAATTATAAAAAAATACTCTTAGGTCCTGAGAGTAGGATCGTTCATTACATTTCAGTAACTTCAGGAGTCTGAAAAAGTAAGATTGTATTTGAAACATTTACCTAAACATGTAGCAAAAATCCTTTGAAAACTCTTTTACGTTTTGTAATCATAATATTTAAAATGTTCAATGTTAGTTTTGTGATTCATAATATTACTTCATAGTATCGGAAATGAAATATTATTATCATTTTATGTACGTAACATATACCATTATGCCTTTTAGAGCTCCGATAAACGTTCCCCTTGCTCATAACTACATTGTGAACTATCGTGGACACCCAAAATAACATAACACTGTCTGTACCCAAACAAATCGATGCACAAAAAGAAAAATTGTAAACAGCCCACTTGCCCGAAATAGCTGTAAATTGGGCAAGGAAAATGTAAGGGAAATTTATTCCCCGTCCCAGAGGAACGCGTTCCCCGCCAGAGGGTATTAACTAATGCGAATTTATTGGGCCCACTCGCCAAATATTGTTACTTGCATTCAGCGGCTGTTGCTTGCTGTGTTGTGTACAAGAGTCTTCTGGGATTACAAACAATAGAATGCTAGCGATGACCTGTTTTGCATAACTTTTAAATGATCTTGCTAATGTTATGTGCAAAATTGTATTTGTACTTCTAGATCCGGGAAAAGATTGTGACTACGTGATCTGCTCCTCTTTTAAGAGTAAAATAAAAATATTAAAATGTGCATTTCCCATTTGTTATTTTTATGTTTTACAATTGTATATGTGTCCATTAAATATTAAAGACAGTTCAAGATAAAAGCAAATTCAATGATTCCCTTTGACATAAAAAGACAGAACTCTTTAATTAATAATTCACATTCCGAGGGTCTAACCTTTTTTACATTCCAACACCTTTTCCGCTTGAAAATGAATAATTTCATTACAGCCGTTGAAAAATTGTTTGAATAAATTTTTACTTTTTAAATAAAATGGAATCTTTGAATTTTTTTATGTCTCTAAGGAGAGATATTTTTTCATTCATTCATTTGAAGTTTTTTTAAACTGTTTTTTTTGTAGGTAGAGCAGTATGATACCTACCCACAATCCTGAAAATAATACAACAAATCCGCAAGCCAAACAAATAAAATGGAATCTTTGAATTTTTATATGCCATAAAAAATTAAAAGATTTTATTGTCAGTCAAATCAGTCGACATTGATTATTATTGAGCATAATAATACTTAATATATAATTAAGTATTTTAACAACCTTTGTGAAGTGTAAATAAAGAATATTTATTTATTTATCATATAAGTACAACCTAACACACGGACTTTGATATAAGTATTTGGAAAAAGTTGAAAAAACTATTTAATACAAACAAACTATTGTAGTTATATAATTTTTAAGATCACCTATATAGCGCTTTCCGCATGTATACTCGTAGGTTAGATCTTTAATATGATATTGTAATCTATTTGTGTGTAATAAATAGATGACTATTAATTAAAACGAGGCTTAACATCATGATTTAAAAAAAACCATTTACAAAAAGGTGAAATACAATTTGTAAAGGTCATTAATTTTTCGTTTAATCAAATTTAAATCCGCATGTTCGCAATTTCGTTTGGTCGGAACGGCAAATATTAATGTAGAGCGAAGGCCATCAGTCACCGCGAGGCTTAATCGGGAAATATCGGCAAAGTGGATCGTGTTTGGCGTGCCACCGAAATGAAACCGGTGGCTTCTGAGCGTTTTACATTGGAACCTGATGGGGAAAAACATTGGGAAGCACTGAAACCGGTGGCTTCTGAGCGTTTTACATTGGAACCTGATGGGGAAAAACGTTGGGAAACACTATATTCTTACATTGATCTTTCTTTTTTCACAATTGTGAAGATTTGTCAATGGAATTGTACATGTTCACTTATAAACTTTAGCTATATGAAATGTTATTTAACAATAAATCATCCATGAAATAAATAAAAGATTTGGATAATATAATATCATCCAAATCTTTTATTAGAAGAGTAGGTAGAATGCGTTTTATTGAATAGCGAATATTCAACGAAACGTACTATGAACATTGGCTATTGTGTATGGGAATCGCCATTTCGGGTTACTTTTGACAGCTAACTTTTGATAAAGAGGTTTTAGTCTAAATAATGATCTTAGTAATGTTGGATAAAAGGACCGTAGTGTTGCTTTCGTTTTAGTATTCAGCTGCTTTGTTATTAACTTACTAATTAAAAAGATAGCGCTGGTTCTCAAGGTAAAATTGGTAATCATTAAATTGTAAGTGATACGAAGTTCACGGGGTCCACTAGTTGTTTTATAGTTTAATCACTGCAAAATGCAATGCTTCAGCTACAATTTTAAACTGGATGGAAATTGCAATCTAGATAAATGCCGCCTTCGCGATAGCTATCTTGCGGCTATCTGGGCACCTCGGACGTGGATTGCGTTTAACTGATTTAGTTGCTTCGCTGCAAGTCTTAACGGGTTTTTAAGGAAAAAATATATTTCACCATGTATTTTTTATGACTTTTAAAGTCGTTAAATATATTGTTCGGCTGTATGATTCGTTACTTCGGATTAAATGCAAACAATACATTTTACTAATGCCAGAGAGAAAATTATGCTCTGTGGAAAAGTAAATTAAAAAACACCTTACTTATAATATTTATTAAAAACGTTTTTCATAAAGATAATATTTGATTTTTGATATTCTATTCTGTTTTAACTGTTGCCCTAACGTTTTTACTATTTTAATAATAAAAACAATCGAGCCGAAGTGGCACTTGAAAGCGGTCCGGATTTACCGGCCGTGCGAGTGACGAGGCGGACACTCATTGGTTTAATACATCTCCCCGCGGACATTCATTGGTGAGATCTGTCCGCACTCCACTATGATTGGTTGCTCTCGACTTTGTTAGCCTGAATTTCGTATGCTTTTATTGTAGATCACTAGGCTATTAGGCTGTTATTTCAATAAAACATAGCAGATTATATACCAACATTAAAATTAATAATAATTGTTATTATTGTACACTTTGGAATTTACGGGTCATAAGTGACCCTCCCCCTGATTATGTAACTTTGTTGCAATCAACTCTGACAGAAATCGCAGTTACATTGCTGATTTAGTAAGAACCAATGTGACAACTATCTTACTTAAAGCAGCAATGTAACTGCGGTTTCAATCGAGAATTGTTGGCAACAGAGTTAAGTAATCAGCAACCGGTCATTTAAGGGTTGCGTGGAGATATGGATCCAACACGTAAATGCATTTAGCGCCTTTAATCTAAAATGCGTGTGGTAAACCTGCCATATCTAATCTCTGACAACATCAGTTTAATATACTCAGAGACTGTTCCCAGCAAATGCGCAGGAGTCAGGAACTATGAAATCTACTGGTTAAGGACTAGTGGGCTATTGGATTGGGATTTAGATGGACTAGGACTTGGGCTAGAGAAAGAGACTACCGGTCACCTGCCTTGTCACAGTTTCCATACTGAAAATTGGGTAGGCGGTGACTAGCCAATGACTAATTGGGCCCAATATTATTTCCATAATTCCTATGAACTTTTCCAATTTTGGTACATTTTAAAACCTTAAAATAGTTCTGTAATCAACCCTTGATATTTTCAATATCAATGATTTCAAAGATATAAGATTTAAAATAGCTAAATGTTGCTTGAAACTTAAAACACCTACGAGCGTGATATAATTGCAATATAATAAAATAACATGAATTACTATAAACCCCAGACAAGCTACATCACATCACACAAAGAAAATAATTAAAAAGATATTCCATTGAATCCACAATTATAGGTTGTTCTATCGTCAGTGGCTGAATTAGTATTTGTTGTATGGTCTGTGGTTGTATCGAATCATAAGAACCGAAATCCTTTGTCGATGTAATTGAATATCTGTTGTAACAAAACCGCGAGGCACTAGAAAAACTACAGAATCGACGGGAATCGAATAAAAGGCGTTTCGATTGGATCCCGCTAGTTCCGGCCCTTCAGAGTACCTCCGTAAGTGTGTCTGTAGGGTGAAACAGATTGCAATGGTTTGTGAGAAAATGTAGCTTATTGACCGAGCAAGCGCGAAGCGCGAGCGAAGCGTCTCCGATTCAGCTTGGGCAAAGAAGATAGAATTAAGATATCGAACATTTTAAATAAGCCTGAATTTAATTTTAAGTAACAATATTGTAATGTCCTTACAGGGCTCATGTGTATGCACCAAAATAATTTTAAGATCCTTAATGTACCACATGAAATGCAATAAATAAATTCTATTCTATTCTATTCTAAAATGCTTTCGTATGCTGTCCGTATGTTCTCTTCTACAGGTCGCATTTGTCAACCGATTCTCGTGAAGTTTTGTGAGCAAGTTCGATAATTATATGGATATTTTTAATATAGAGCCAGAATTTTGAAAAAAAAAAAATCTTCAGCTATTTCAAAAATGTTTAAAATTTTCACAAACGCTAGGTCTACAGCTCACAGAGCTACTAGTTTGTATTGCTACATGTTTTAAATTAAACGCTGCCAATGCATAGACTTTACAAACTGTTTTCTGCCAATGAATTTATGGTTGTATCGCTTTATTGAACGAGCGAGCGCGAAGCGTCTCTATAATCAGCTTAAGCAAAAATGCTTTTGTATGTCCGGCTGTTCTCCTCTACGTCGCTTTTCTCAACTGATTCTCGTGAAATTTTATTAGCAGGTTGGATAATTTTTCAAAATGGCGGAGTTAGTCTCTATAATCAGCATAAGCAAAAATGCTTTTGTATGTCCGTCCGTTCTCCTCTACAGGTCGCTTTTCGCAACTGATTCTCGTGAAATTTTATGAGCAGGTTGGATAATTTTTCAAAATGGCGGAGTTAGTCTCTATAATCAGCATAAGCAAAAATGCTTTTGTACGTCCGTCCGTTCTCCTCTACAGGTCGCTTTTCGCAACTGATTCTCGTGAAATTTTATGAGCAGGTTGGATAATTTTTCAAAATGGCGGAGTTATTAAAGCGAGATCTACTGCTCACAGAGCCACTGTATAAGTAAGGGTTATTTTCTAGATATGGAATGACGCTACTAATTTGTATCGTAGCATCGTAACACGTAATTTCGTAGTCGACTACGACGTAGCACATCTAATCTACATAATTTTGGCTACGTCATCTTAACGATACTATTTCCAAGCGGAAATAGTATCATTTAGACTATTTACAAGGTTTTTATAAAACAAATCTTTCTAAATAAACAAAAATGATTAAATAAAGCCAGCCCACAGTATTGTCACTCTCGGTGATCTCTACATGGAGGGCTACGATCCCCCCTGTTTAATTCAAGCAGATTCTACCTTCAGTGACCGAGACGGCTAAATATAGCTAATCTCCCCTCCCTATTCAAACTTAAAATAAGTAATTAATTTCAAATCGTATGTAATAGATACAAGCTTTGTAGTGTTATAGTTGCAATGCAATGCACGTTGATGAAATAAACAAGAGGAACTTTTAATTCAAAACTCGGATAGAAATCATAAAGTGTTCAAGTATTGAATATACGTTATGTTTTTTGTGATACGTATAGGACGTATCACAAAAAAACATAACGATTTTATACTTTCTGTCTGTCTTTTCGAATCAGCAACGGTCCTAATTTTAAGCTAAGAATAACTAAGTGTACGTTTTCCAATATGAATAATAAAACGCCGATCCTTTCAGATATCAAGAGATGATCCATCTTTACACAAACAAAATAAAGCGTAATCTCACGCTCAACAATAAACTAAGCAACAAAAGTATTCTATCTCAACAACTTTCCGAAATTTCAGCTATTCATTTTCAGGGCGAGTAGACCTATTGATTGTTGTCTTAGGCTCAATTTACACCGCAGGCGAAGGGGAGCATCTTTTATGGTAAGCGACTTTTATGGTAGGTGAGCCCCACATACCCTCTCGCTCACCTGCGGGAAAGGATGCGTTTTCTTCGGCATAAAAAATAAAAAAAATAAAAAAAGGTAGGTACCTACATAGTACTGTGTTATGGTGTTGATTGAATTGAACTTATCTTAGGTATATTGGAAAGAAAATCATTGCCTTGCCGTCACACAGTCAAGTACATGAAGCATATGTAGTCATTGGAATATTGAAATGTGTACACTTATTGATGAATCGGGAGAAATTGATATGTAAAATACAAGCTTGGCCTAGTTTAGATATCAATAATTTGCAAATTGTGTGCACATAAACTTTACGTACATTTTGCATTGCTGGTAAAATGTTAAATCTTTTATTTTACTTTCATTTGTGTTTTTACTTAACTATTTTGTGTTATTTTTGGAGGTCAATAAAAAAAATATTATTACCTACTTATAAGCAGTGGATTTTTTTTTTTGTTTTGTACCCTTAACACATAAAAATTTAAGCTTCTTTAAACTGTATTTTTTTAGTGTATGTACTAACTGTATTATAGATTGCACAATATTTTTTATTATTATTATTACGAATCTTATGTCCATTTTGCAAAGTGCAATCTGCAGGCCTATTACTAATTAAAGAATCGCAATAATCGGAAGCAAATCGTCGTTCAATTCACTTGATATTGAACCTTATTCGTTAAGTAATAGTGTTACGGAGTGGGACGAACATCGTCCGCTTCTCGCGGCCTACTTGTACGACAAGATACTGCGCGAGAATGCGCGCGAATTTCTCGGTAGAACGCGCGACCCCTCTTTTAGCTCGTTTCTTTACACAATAAATAAATATTTCACAACATCACATACATTGCTCCGATTCCAAAGTAAGTAGCTAAAGCACTTGTGTTATGGAAATCAAAAACAACAATATAGAAAAGTTCGTTTTTTAAACCCAACCGGGGATCGAACCCGGGACCTCAGATATGGCGACACTTTGAAAAACTCAATAAGTATACCAAGTATTATGTACCATTAAATTCGCTTCGCTTCCAGACGGTTCCCTTCGCCCGCGGTGTAAATTGAGCCTTAAAGACACAATGAGGTCTCAGAAGCTTAGAGTATACCTGCCTTTTGTCTCCCTAAGACACCCTTAAGATAAGGCACTTGGGCTCACTACAGTTGCCTGTTTAGTTTTCGAAGACGTTGAGGACAATAGCCTTAGCAAGTCAAAGATTTTATCTATTCTATAAATTGCTGATTAGAAGTTTTTTTCTATGTGATTGGCTTTAAAAACGTAAAGATTAGTCGAATAGAAGAGAAACCATTGATCGATAGCGTTTCAATTCGATATTTAATTTAACATGTCTTATTACATTCATTTATTTAAAAAAATAGTCATGCCTATATATAACATTTTGAGTTCAACAAAAACATAGGAACCTATTTAAAAACTAAAAAAGGTTCAATAAAAAAAGAGATTTAAAAATCTGTGTCGTGCCTGCGACTAAGGTTCAATATCAAGTGAATTGAACGACTAATTATATGATCTCCGAATACGTACGAAAATTCAGTGAAAACACTCGTTTTTTTTCGATTAGAAGGCGTTTTTTTCGATTTCAAAAAAAGTTTTTGACTTTTCCAAAATAATTTTTCATTAACATCTTCTTAAAGCCCTTCAAATTCCGCGTCTTTTGAGCCCTCATACGTCCTCGTGGCCCTAAACCTCAGGGTATCACGGGCGAGTCGCACTTTCAGCAAAAATGGGCCTACTGCAGCGAATGAAAAAACCTTTTCAATTTTAATAAGAGAAAAACAAACCACACTTAACACAAATCATTTTTTCTTTGTTCTGTGCTTAACACACATACCCCAGCATTTGACCAACAAACAAACAAAAAACAGTTGAACGACTGAACCATATAACATTCAACGTTACAACGAGATGAGTCGGGTCTACAAAATGAACAGAGTAGGTAATTGATGATCCTAGCATGACTTTCAAATACCTATTTGCGAAGTTGCTGACCATTAAAACCCCCGATATTCAAAGGAGTATACACGTTTGTATGAACTACTTATCTAGTCGAACCGTTTTTTACTTTGCCTAACGTATATTCGTTAAATGCTTTGACATGAAAAGCTATTGTTGTTTATAAATATATTTTACAACAGATGTATCTGATGTTTATAAAGCATAGTATTTACGTATTCAATTTACACTGGATAGAACATTTTCCATAACACAAGTGCTTAGCTATATTGAAATCAGAGCAATGTTTGTGAAGTTGTCTATTATATAAAAAAAAATACAGAAATCATACACTTTTAACGGATACTAGTGCGGTTTTATTGAAAGTACTTTGGTAATTAGTTGGCATTTAGTTTATTTTTTATTTTTTGACGTTTCGGCACCTTTGCAGCTGTAGTGGTCACGAAAAAAAAAGCAGTTTACCGGTTTGCACAAGTTTCGGTTAGCACTATCTTTTGGTTTCTTTAAGCGCCTCTGTAGTCTAGTGGTTCGCCCACCCGTGTACCCCCGTAGACGCAGGGGTCCCGGATTCAGTTGCCAGGAGGTACACACGACAGCACGTCAGGTTATACAGTTAAACTGCGAAAACAGCTTTTATTACGTAGAGCAAAACGGCGGTCTCAAGGTCGACATGTATAGTCTGAGGTGCCGTCTTGTGTACATTTTTACTCGGTTTGGTTGGTGGTAGGGCTTATTTCAAGTCCGCCTGGCTAGTTACCACCATCTTACCTAAGACTGACGCCATAACAATAAATAAATAAATAAATAAATATTTAAAAATATTTGACAACATCACATACATTGCTCCGATTCCAAAGTAAGTAGCTAAAGCACTTGTGTTATGGAAATCGGAGACAACGGTGGTATCACAAACACCCAGACCTGAGCCAATATAGAAAAGTTCGTTTTCTAAATTGACCCAACCGGGGATCGAACCCGGGACCTCAGAGATGGCGACACCTTGAAAACCGGTGTGCAAAGCCACTCGACCAAGGTCATAACAACAATTAAAAATTGTTGTGTTCCGGCAGTTAGAGATTAGACAGTCAGTTCCTCAGTGGTGAGGATTACGGGTGTACGCTTCCACCTTCGGCCTTATCGTCATAACATTAGGTAAAAAACACTATGTCGTTGTGGATAAAAAATATAATAACTAAAATTTAACTGTTTGCCATACAGTTATTTGTCTGGTAGATAAGTTATTAGGACCTTTTTCTAAATTATTGGAAACTGCTAAATAAAATAGATTGTGCTATACTGAACCATGTTGTTAATCACAACAAAGATTGTGTTTTCATAACCCTGTTTTTAAACGTTTACTAAAATGGTACGCTACTCACCATGTTGTTAATTTCACAACTCAGTTTATGCGTTCATAATCCACGAATATGTCTTCACTCGATGAGACTTCGTATCAAAGTGAAGCTTTGAACTTAGTTCTGAAGTCGAAAGTAAAGGATGTGCTTAACTTCAGAAATCCTACTTTAGAACAGCTATTTATGTAAAGCGGGTGAGCGTTAAACTTATGTCTTTTAATTAGGATTAAAAAGATTAATTTGCTACATTACATGAAGTTGAAATGCTTTATTTAAAACCTGACTTTTTGATTAATGTCATTTTAAAGTATACATTATATTAGGTGTTCGGAAAAGTTCGCGGTCTTTTGTACTAAAAATAATAAAAATACCACAACGAGAAACATCTTTATCATCAAAATTACAAATTAACCATTTTTTGTAGTAGTATTCGACAAACATCTTATCCATAAACATTTCAAACAATTTTCAGAGCACTAGCAGCATTATTTTTTTTTCGATAAGGCTCTGAACTCATTGAAACAAAAAATTCAGACCGTATCTAATAAAAACTATTAAAAATATGTCAATTACCCGCCATTACCAGAAAGTCAGCTGTCAAACAATATTATTACATTCCCGCCTAACTTTAATAATGCCAGAAATATTTAACACGTAAAATACTTTTTAAATTTTGAGATTTTAGCATTCACAATGCTATTTTTATATAATACCAAATAATATACGAGAAAAAATAGCTAGTATATTATTTCATATTATGAGTGACTCGGTAGCTCAGCGATCAGAGCATTGGACCGGATATCCAAAGGTCGCGGGTTCGATTCCCGTCCGAGAACATGATCTGGTGTGAGTCGTATTTTTTCTAGTATATTATTTGGTATTACGTAAAATTCTGCTTCAAAAAGGCCGTGAACTTTTCCGACTATCTATTATTATACTATAATACATGTGAATTTAATCATGAGGTGTGCAAAGCTTTTATATTTCATAAATAAATAACGGCAGAACGGATTTGGATGAAATAGTACAACAACAGTTCAAAGTCTGGATTCAAAATTAAAAATTAAAAAATCAACACTCGTTTATTCAGTCTAGGCTGTTACAAGCACTTGTGAATGTCAAAGAAGCTACGCCATCGGTTCGCAAACCCTAAGCGGGAGACCTTGTAACGAGAAGAACCGGCAACAAACTCGTCAAGGGCTGCTTTTTTCTCCCTGTATATTTCATACAGTCGCCAAAAATTTGAAAAATGAGGTCGGCATTTAAAGTGACGTCATTTTCCATTACATTTAAGATAAGGTATTTTTTATCCCTGATGCATCTCATAGCATGATTTAATTCTATAGATTGCGCGGACATATTTGGGAGCAGAAGCTAGCTATTAAATTTTGATTTTTCGCATTCACAATGCTATTTTTATATTAAGATAAATAATATTAGAAAAAATACTAGAAAAAATCGACTCACCCGTAGCACCTCAGACGGGACTCGAACCTACACCTTGCAGCGAAGTTAAAAGTACTAGAAAATTTCGCCGCTCCCACTAGCGACTCGGTAGCATAATTGGTCAGTGCATTGGGCCGGAATCCCAAGGGTGCGAGCAGAAGCTAGCGTTCAAATAAAACTAACTTGTAACATAACTTGTTAATTCCGACCATTCTCATTTGGCCGCGTTGGCTGCGTTCCCAGAATGCAAGCGTATGGATTCTCTCCAAACCGTTTTGGTACAAGATACATATGGAAATTACGTCAGTACTTAAAGCTTAATCTTTGTAAATGATGGTCTGGAATCTTAAAACATTGTGAAATGTGCCTATTGCATATCTACTTCAACTTCAAAAAAATTACAGTAGAAATATACGGACTGCTTCAAAGTAAAGTGATGACTTTTACTGCAGCCTGTCGATTCTGTAACCAAACTCGAACCTCACTTCACTGCGCGGAAATTTTAAATCATAAATGAGATAATGATATACTGTTTTTTTGATCTCAAAAGATTTTAGATAGCTACGGTTGCTTTTTAATTTTGAGATTTTACCATTTACAATGCTATTTTTATACAAGGTGTTACAAAAATACCCCTAATGCCGAATATGGTATGTAGGGACCATCAAACTGAACAACTTTTACTATGGGACCAACTTTGAAATCGCGAAAAAAAAATCAGCTGTTTCATACAAAAAAACGAAAGCCACATTTGCGAATGTTCGCTACCGTTTCGCTTTTGAAAAATAATTTTAACATGATCTGCGCGTTTCTTAACAAAAGGGTATTGACGAACATACAGTCGGACAATTACTATCCTACTAATATTATAAATGTGAAAGTTTGATTGTTTGTTACTCAATCACGCAAAAACGGCTGAGCGGATTTGAATGAAATTTGGAAAACAGATAGTGTATAACCTGGATTAAAACATAAGATACTTTTTATATTGGTCACAGGTTTCCTAGGGTCCACGCGAAGTCGCGGACGATAAATAAATATGTATGTATTGGATCAACATTGTTCCGAATCTTAAAAAGTATATGTATTGTTCCGCTATCTATTTTATTATTTTATGAAAATCAGAAATAACGACGCTACCACAAACACCCAGACCACAATATAGAAAAGATACTTTTCAAAATTGACCCAGCCGGGCATTGAACTCGGGACGTCAGAGATGACGATAAAAATCAGTTACATCGGAACCACGCAACGAGTATCATGAATCCTATAATTATAGGTATGTGAGCTTTTTTGCTTTTGAAAAACCCTAAACAAACTCTTAAAATACTTACGCAGAGAACTCTTAACTTCAAAGCACCACATATCCAGTGGCGTAGCTACCTAGGGGCTAGGCGGGGCAGTGCCCCGGGGCCCTCGAGCTCAAGGGGCCCTCATATCCTTACCAGATAATCTCGTTCGAACTGAACTTTTGAAAATTTCTCCCATTTTCAAAATAAATATAACAAGTTGCAACCCGACTTTAATCATCAGCAACTCAGCAACTCAGTTGAGAGAAATTCGAAAGTTATACCTAGGGAAACCAAGTATTAATTGTAATTTATGTCGTTACTGTTAAATATTTTTATTACCTGCCCTGCAGTGCACGAAAAAGAGCTGATGTCTAAGTAGCTTAGCATTTTTAAAGTATTTGTATATTTAATATTTTACTTGATAAAACCAAACCAATTTAGATAGCAGTGGGGCCCCATTTTTTTATTTGCTCCAGGGCCCTTGGATACCTAGCTACGCCACTGCACATATCCCTTATCCCAAATATAGCTTAACAGCATTATTCTCTTTTATTGGTGTTGACTTAATTACGTACTGTAATGTAAATACTGAAAGGAAGCCTGCGACCGCAAAACGGGAATCGGGGGGGACTTCACAACTTCCAAAACATCTGCTCAACAATTTGGTCACACGAGTTGATAATAAACAGGTTACATCACGAATACTTTCTGTCTTTTTTCGTGTAAATGATTCGGAGTATTTTAATTAGAGACAATTCTAGAGTGATTAGAAGTTTTTTTTATTCCACAACGGGTTAGTGATTGTTGTTATGACGTCAGACTTAGGTAAGATGGTGGTAACTAGCCAGGCGGAATTGAAATAAGCCCTACCACCAACCAAGCCGATTAAAAATGTACCTCCTGGGAACCGAACCCGGGACCCCTGCGTCTTACACGGGTGGGCGAACCACTAAACCACAGAGGCGGTAAGGCTGAAGTAAATGCGCGCTTTTCGTAAATTTTCCATCATTCAATCCTATACTGGTAGTGCCATGCAGTAGTAACACGGGCAAAAATGATTTTATCGCATAGGTATAAACATTCGCCTGTAGAACAAGAGAAATTGCAAAATACTAATCGTCAAAAGTAATAATATTAATAAGTTTATCTAAAAACTGCAGATAAAACAGTACTATTTTATACAATACTAAATAATATACTAGAAAAAATAGGACTCGCACCAGATCATGTCCTATTTTTTCTAGTATATTATTTAGTATTGTATAAAATAGCATTGTGAATGCTTAAATCTCAAAATTTAAAAAGATAAAACAGTAGTCAAAATGGTGTACCTATTTAATAATGTATACTCAATACTAAACTTTTTTTATTAATTTAAGTAAGTAGGCCCTTTAATCTATTCAATTTGATCCAAGATTCCAAAAACCTTAAGGACTTCAGCGTACAGCGTACCCGCCCTTCTGTTAACATTTTAATAGCTTTATCGTCTTAAAAAATTACAATATTTTTTTCTTTACTGTTATTACCATCGTTTGGAAGCTTAGCTCGGATTCTTATCCGTTCTCCACTGTATATACAGGGTGTATTTTTATTCACTCTCCAATAATGATGTGTTCAGTCCATGAAACTGTACTTGCTCTAAGAAACAGTGTCGAAATACGCCACAAAATTTTGGTCACCCTTACTTAACTGATTTTCGCTTTTTTATTTGTACAGGTAGTATTTTTTTTTACATATTTGGCCTTATGTTTCTTAGAGAAAGTTGTTCAGTTTCATAAATTGAACACATCCTTAGGAGAATTAATAAAAATACAGCCTGTATTATAATTTATTCCAGCTCCATCAATAGATCTTAATGGGTTTTAGTGAATAGGGAGGGGCTAAAATACTCTTCAGATTCGACTTTTTATTACATCACAGAAAGGCAACATTTGATCTTATGTAAGACTTGAGACTTGAGCACACCTCAGTCCGCGTGCATTCCGTCTGCAGAGCATAAAGTATATACCTAGGTGTCTTTCATAGAATTTCATAATTTACTAATCCTCGCGAACTGCGTCTAAAACGCAAAAATACTGCAACTGCGTTTAATTTGTTCCTCCAGCCTTTTTTTTTATCTATGTAGTAAATCCTACTATCCTACTAATATTATAAATGTGAATGTTTGGATATTTTGCTAAACGGATTTAGATGATATTTGGCACACAGATAGTTTATAGCCTGGATTAAAACATAGGATATTTTTTTATCTCGGTCAAAGGTTCCCTAGGGATTTTTCCGAAAATCCACGCGGACGAAGTCGCGGGCGGAAGCTAGTAAATCATATAGCAAAAGTATCTATGTATATAATATTGATCATAAATACTGTTTCATTATTATGGAACTAAAATGTTAAAATCAACTAATTAGTTAATTTTAATTTAATTAATCAACTTGTTATCTTACTTGAAGTAGCTGCAGCAAAAGTTCCCTCACCTCGGATGCTTGGCATCGTGTTTTTGGACATCCTTGTAGTAGGCCGGCGAACAAACGCCTCTCAGTTTGACAAGGTTCCAACCTATCCTCATCGCGCGCGGATTATACCGACTGACGAAACAAAAGCTAATCGAAATATTGAAATTCGAATCTCCACATGAATATTTTATCTGAGTACAAATTACTATTCATTCCAAATTCAACTTTAATTAGTAAAAAAACAAAGAAGACAACACTTTGTACAAGATAACAACCCGGTTTGAAAGTGGAGCATTATTTCGAGGTACCGTTTTTGGGACTGACTGATCGAAGTCTAAAACTGAAGATTATACCTATTGTGATGTAAGCGCAATTGAAATTAATTAAATCAAAATTCCTTGAATTTTCTAAGCCCAACTGGATTCCAGCGAACAATGAGAGGATATCATCTCGTTTCAAACATAATAAACTGAAATCTTCGTATTATTGCGATCATCGTGCTGTCTGAGCTTGGATTTGAAATAAAGCCGTGGTTTTTCAAGCAGCGATGAGAAATATATTAAGACCTTTCGCGAAAAGTCTCTCCAAAAAAACCTTCTGATAGTACCTATAAGTAAACTAGTTTCCGCCCGCGATTACGTCTGAGTGTACATTTGGAAAATCAATAGGGAGCCTTTGATTTTGTATCCTATGTTTTAATCCAGGCTATAAACTATCTGTGTGCCAAATTTCATTAAATTCTGTTCAGCCGTTTTTGCTCGCTTTCTGTTCCAAAAACAATCTATTCTATACAATATAAAATTGTAATTGGCCGATGCCTGTACATTGAAGATATTTAAGAAAACATTAAATTAGGGGTCTATTTAAGAGTAATAGAAGCCTAAATAATTATTTTTAGATTTTTTGTCTGACTGTACGTTTGTACGCGCATCACACAAAAACCTACTGCACGAAATTAGATGCGGTTTTCACAGTTGTATTTCCAAGAGTCTAACTTAAAATCTAGTGCATGATTCATCTTGATACGCTAACTAGAACAAAATCCACGCGGACGAAGTCGCGGGCGTCCGCTATCACTACTGCTTCTTTAGTCGCTGTATTAGCGACCACGGGTTAAGAGAAGTCCTCTTTCACCCCTCACCAAGACAATCTAAAAGCCAAAATTGCGGGCGCTCCCCTCGCATTTTTGCACACAGAAAGATTGTGTAGTGTAGCCAAATATCAGGAAAACTAAGTAATTATGACAATTTCAACACATCATAACACTTTGGAGTATTCAAGGATGCTTTCATTATCTAAAATGCTCGAAAAAAAAATTATTTGTAAACTATTTTTGCCCTATTGCTGTATTTAGGACCGTAGGTACCTAGTACCGACACAGCACAGCAAAAAAAGATTTTTAAGAAATGTTTCTTAACTGCTTATAATCAAATGTTAGTTATTTAATTCAAGTGTTTTCTAAACTGCGAAATCCTTTTCATTTTCAGACAATTGAAACAACACTGGCGCAAAACAGAAAACTTCCATAAACATGTTATCTAGCAAAGGGCTTAATTATAGCATGCCTAAGTTTTACCAAACGTTGTTTCCGCGCGCCGCCATTGTATTTTATTGTACAAACATTGACTTTGTCCCGTACAAACAGTGAGGCTGGTTACCCTAAAGGGTGACACCCCAAATAATCTGCAGTACGGGAAGGTATAGGTCCATTGTTCCAGCTCTGAGTGTAGGTGTGTAGGGGCCCAATCGCCCTGATTTTCAAAGATAAACCAAAACCTTCACCGTTTTAGTTTCATTTACAGAACAATAATACTGTCTTTAGATTTGTTGTTGAAAGCTATGCCTAGAGAGCCTAGGCTGACAATTTTGGTCAATTTAAATGAAAATTCTGGAGCTAAAGAAAAGATTTTTAGGTAAATATAACTATGATAATGTTATGGCTTACACAAAGACATTTCTATCACTTTAATTTTTCATCCAAATAATAATGACCATCGGCCATTTTTAATGTCCCCACTGCTGGGGCACAGACCTTCCTTATACCCATAAGGATAAAGAGGATGGGCCATGATCCACCACGTGGACCCAATGCGAATTGGTGGGTGCTAATGCAGCCAGGACCAAAGACTTAACGTGCCTTCCAAAGCACGAAAGAGCTCGAGGTAATACATTTTTGGTAACCCATTCGAATGCGAAAGTTGCTTAACCTACGCATACGATGGGCCAGGCGCTAAATCACTGCGCCACCGAGTTCTTCAATAATAATATGTAAGTTGAATGTACTTCAATAATTTTAGTAAAGTGACAGCTTACACGCTTCAGCTTGTCCCTCACGCCCGAAATGCAAGTACGAATAGTTACCGAGTATAAGTGAGCTCTCAGACGTGTAGCATTTTAATAATTCCCCCACTCCTCAACTCACGACATTTTGTCTAGTCGTTGCAACACAAAATGGCTGACACGCTTGAAATGTGGCACAAGAGTACTAAAAATATGAATACGGTCGAAATAAAGATCTACTCCTTTATCACAAAATGATTAATATTAAACAGATTCATTTTAATACATAATCACACACAACCTACTTAAAAGTGTTCCTCTCATAAAATTTCGATAGTACAACAATAATACTTCAAATAGTAAAGAATGAAATAAACAACTACTAAATCGATAAGTATACAACATGTAACCAAGTTACAGCAAGAACACAGCATATTTTATGGCAACCTTTTTTCTGCCTCCAAACCGATAAGCTTGGATAACATAATCCTACCTACCTGTATGGGTTGTTTTGAAAAACAAAAAGGCGGGAACAAACACATTAATATGTATGCGTGTGCTATTCGAAAATAGCCCTTAGAGGATAATGGATACGAATAATGCATATTATTCAACGGATAGTATTGTGCGATAGAAATAATAAATAGCATGTTTATATTAACATCATCAACAACAAAAATACCTTGATAGAGAAAGTCTCGAAAGAAAAAATAAGAAAAAGAAATTCATCAGAAAAATCTAATTAATAATTCTTGGAAAATCTTTTAGTTTTTGATAAAAATATACTAAGTACTACTTCGCTAGTATTTTTACGTTAACAGAACTACAATAGTAGTTTAAGAAACAGTTTGCATACACACAAACGTGTTTTAATACCTAGTTATGTGCAGTTTCATACACCACGTTATTGAACCTACTAATAAAAGATCAATGTTAAAAAAGCTTTTTAAAAAGCAAAACCTTCAAAAATAAAAAAGAGCTTTAAAAAAGCAAGAAGTAATTAAGTTCAAATCGATTCATTAAAAAAACGTCTATTGAAGTCGGGTGAGGCTGGAGTAATTTTTTGCTTTTATAATTGTGTCTTTTTCTCAAGAAGTATTGTATTTTTTTTATTCTAAAAGCCCCAACCGACTTCATTAGACGTATTTTTTAAATAATCGATTTCAAGAAGAAAATTTTCTGTTTGGGTTAAGTTCATTTCACATTTTAGAGATTTCATAAGACACTGAAAATATGATACTTAAACTAAAATATTGTTCATTTTAATCTTCTCATTATAGCCCGAGCGGCGTAAACCGTAGCAGAGTATAATATTTTGTAGAGCAATCCCGTAGTCTTTGATTATCCCGTAGCATTGTTTGCTACGCCGTAGCACAAGCAAATTAATGCTACACCGACGTTAATAGACTCTTGTTTAAGGTTGCATAGGAAAATTATTATTATGAGTTATACTAGAGTCTCAACTGAATTATGTGTTATTACTATTTATGGATCACATATTATTATAATATAACCTCCAGAGCAGTTGCGTTGCGGGGCGATTCATGCAAACTTTGAAGATTAAAAACATCTTGTTACGTATCGAAAATATTATTGGTTTCATTCTTTTCAAATTGACTGCACATTACAATTCCTGAATCGTAAAACTCACAGTACACCTTGCACACTTTTTCCAAAATAGCCTTAATTCTCAAAACGTAATAGCCATTTTTTTTATTTGTATTATAGTACAATTATATAAGCAGAATACCTTTAATTAGATATTTGTTTAATGTTTGGTTAATTGTGCGTGTTGAAAGCTTGTTTTTGTTATCAATATAGAAGATAGAAGGTCCTCCCATCACTATTACAAAATTAGTAAATATGTTGATTAGATAGGTACAATATTTTTTTCAATATATCTCTTAAACTTATTGTATCTTATTGCATAACTTTATGTATTGTCGACAAAACAAAGGTTTTCATTGACCTTGACCTCCATAGTCCGTGATTCAGTTTTTTATTAGAAAGATCGATGTAGTCACGGAAACGCCTCGCTGGAAATTAGCTTTTGTTACAGCAACATTTTTCATTAAATTACCAGTTTCTTTTTACAAGTCATTTGCCGAAGTCTGTCGACATCAAAAAAATCTCAATTTATGTTTCTATTTTTATATTTAGTTGCGTTTCGAATTTTATTGTTTAATTTATTACAACGATTTCTTGATAGTAAGTAATTTATTGCCGTCATTTTATTAACTAACGTAGAGATAGGGTGATTTGATTAAACCATTGATCAACTTTCAATAATATAAAGAAACAAATGAACGTCATTTGTAAATGATTATTTTGTTTATTTATTTTCAGTAAATCATCAGCTCTAGAACTAATTTATCTATCAACTTATAAATAATTTCGGTACTTATCTTAATACTGGCTTTTGTCAGCGGCTTCGCTCTTGTTTTCCCGGGATAAAAAGTAGCCTATGTGTTACCTACTTGCATAGTTTTGTAGATAAAAAATTTGGTTTTCTAGATATATCAATTAAAAATGTAGAAGACTGAAGACTAACATTAAACACATCTTTGCACATTTTATTTTGACATTAAAAATAAACTTTAAATACTAAGATTGCACTCCAAATCAAGTTTACCAGAAACTAAGAAAAGATTTTAGCATTCACAATCTAAAATGATATACCTACACTCACAATCTTTTCAGTCCCCTAGCATGACCACCGAAACGCGATATGACAAAACAATTTATCACGTTTAACTGTCAAAAGACAATGGATTTTGACAGTTGAGAATCGATAAAACGCTAAATCACGCGATATATATCGTGTTTCAGTGGTCATGCTAGGGGGGCAGATATTTCGATTGAATGTCGAGTTAATTCCTTTACATTGATGAAATAACACTGGTGTGCAGCGTAAGAGTGGGATATACTAGAATAAATTCGAAGATGCCTCTAGTGACTCATTAAATCAGTGGTAAGAGCATTGGCCCGGGCTTCCAAAGATCGCAGGTTCGATTCCCGTCCAACAATATAATCTGGTGCGAGTCGAGTTTTTTCTAGTTTATAATTTAGTATTGTCTAAGAAAATATTTTTGCCGATTTATATGTTTAAGTAATCGAAAAAAATTGCTTCATTTGATTTCACAAATCGCAGTTTTATCAATACTACTAACGGATCTTTATAAAAACATAATGTCACACGCTTTTTTTGCTTAACGTATCTCATTATCAACATCCTTTGTTTCGCTTATTCACACTCCTCAATCTCCTTTTATATCGAAGCAAAAATCCATTATACACGTTCCAGCACCCTCGAAATCAAATGACAGACATTACGGCCTAATGGTATGTAACAGGCCATTACTGCAGAGGGTTGTACCTTCTAATTAAGGTAACCGTTTAAGATGGCGGAAGTCTTGAAAGTTGAGCTATGTAAACATGAGCTACTCGTGCGTGTAGGTGAGTTGATTATAACAATTACGAGTTGTAATAACGAGACAACTTTGTCTTTTGATGGCTGTTAAATATTCATTTTTAATTTGTATTGTAACAATACTTCGCGGTAGTGTTGTATTTCTGTTGATGAAAAATGTTTAGCAAAACGTGAGTCGGTATCTGAAGGCAGCAGTGCAAAAAAAAAACTAGAATTAAAGTTTTAAAAATAGGGCCCTTAAACTAAAATTCACCGGCCCTGGACATTCGAAAGCCGAATCGCTAACAGTATCCTTGTATCATTTATTATAAGGTGATCATCAGACTCAGCCAGTGGGAATGGGTCTGCTTCTGCCTACTTGTCTTAACGTTTATTGAATTGTATGAATAGATATATGTATAATTTTTTTGTAATAGCCTAGGCTGAGCCTTAAATTTTGAATTAAGCTTGACACCTGTAATTTGATTCAGTAGAAATGAGCTAATTAAATAATGTTATTTATTTATGAATCTATGTTAATGGTAACATGTATGAATACTTTGAATGTAATGTCTGGAAACGATATACATATTTGTAAATATCGTTCCTTCTAATAAAGCTGATAAGTTTTTTGCGCCCATTTTTCTTGTCAGCTAAAAGACGTCATAATGGGTGGTAGGATAAAAGAATTGACGATTTAAAAATGCTTGTTATGTGAGCTTATTTGAATAAAGAATTTTTCAATTTCAATTTCAATTTCAATCATATAAGGTGATCATCAGCGGCTGGATACTTGTCAACTCTTGTTATACAACATGTTACAAAAATACCCCTAATGCCGAATATAGTATATAGGGGAAAAAATCTGAAATCGCGAAAAAAAATCAGCTGTTTCACACATTTTGATATTTTTGATTTTATTTTTTCTATGAAACAGCTGATTTTTTTTCGCGATTTCAGAGTTGGTCCCATAGTAAAAGTTGTTCAGTTTGATGGTCCCTATATACCATATTCGGCATTAGGGGTATTTTTGTAACATGATGTATAAATGTAAAAGGTTGTAAGTAAGTCAGACTCCATACATGGACCCTAGCGGAATCTGTTGTAGCAAAACAGAAAAGTTACCTAACAAAAATTGTTTACACAATGTCACAAAAATACTTACGTTATAAGTACTGCTACTAAAAGCCGTCAGTAGAAGGACTTACAATATTATAACTTGAGTAAGTCGAAAATAAGCAAAGTTATTCTTTACCTAATGGAAGTTATCCTACGTAAACACTTGACATGGGTTTACTTGAACAAACACGATAAAGTCGTAAATTTTCTGCTTTTTATTCTTTAATAATATTACTTTAGGAGAAGTGGAGATAAGGAAGCGCTTTCTACCGAAGATTGAGGAGGTTAAGCAACTTTCTTTATGATCAGCCATCAATTGGGTGACCAAAAAATTATTATCTCGAGTTCCTCTGTGCTTCGGAACGCACGTCAAGCCGTTGGCCCCGGCTGCATTCAGCGAACTAAAATCTGTAGAACAAGCATTGCGCTCAAAAAATGGCACCACACGAAAATGACAACTAAGTGGGTGGAGCTAAAATGCTGGCATTTAACTATACTATACTTAGCACAAAGCGCTGCACCGAACACTGGTTTCATAATAGCGACCATAATTTGTATACCTACTCATAAATGTTTTCTATATTTAAACGAAAAAATATAATACGTTATTTCCGCATCTTTTTACTCCCTTCTGGGCGCGGCTGGCCCAAGTAAATGCTATGCGAGTTGTCATTTCTTAGCCCCCGTAGTCCCGGCTGCATTTGCAGTCGTTAGCACCCACCAAATTGGGCCCGCGTGGTGGGTCATGGCCCATCCTCCTTATCCACTCATAAAGAAAGCCTGTGCCCCAGCAGTGGGGACATTAAAAATGGCTGATGGTCAATTTCTCTCCACACAGCATTCACATAACTATAAATGTAAGTGCTTGTCCTAAATGTAAGTACATGAATGAGGCCATTTGGCAAATGGCGGCCAATATTCGACACTCGCCACCTCTATAGGACATCTTGCAAGCCTCAATGAAATGTTGCTGTTTCATACATTTCAACTCAGTTTATTTGAAATATTATTTCACTATAAGTTATGCACAAGAAACTTATAATTAAGTTTATTATTTCACTATAAGTTATGCACCAGAAACTTATTATACTTTATATCCGCGTAGGAAAATGCGAATATCAAGCCAAAACATCGAAAAACATAAACATCAATAAAAGTGCGTTTGTATCCAATTTTTTTGTTTATTACACGAGTAACTTAGTACAATACAATTACAGATTACTCTTATATCTGTTTGAAAATCATTATTTACCAATCATTACGATTCACATTAAATTAAAGAACTTGGTTTTTTTTTATTAAAACAAGTATCACCACATTACGGAGATGGATTTCAGTTGAACTGATTATGCTTTCTTTTACATAATGAAATAGCACTGTGAATGCAAAAATCTAAAAATGATTATTAAATGTGAAATTTTAGTATTCCCATGCTATTTTTATACAATACTAAATGATATAATAGAAAAAATATAGTGACTCGGTAGCTCAGTGGTAAGAGCATAAGACCGGACATCCAAAGGTCGCGAGTTCGATTCCCGTCCGAGAATATGATCGGTGCGAGTCGTATTTTTTCTAGTACATTATTTAGTATTATCTAAAAATGACTTGATTAAATCCGTAACGTCGACCCGTAATCTGTTGCACGATTTTATTTAAGGGCGAAAGCAATATTTATTGTGAACGTTCGTTCGGCAGAAAAATCCAGTAACACACGCTTGCTCGAGCACTCCCAGATTGCCGGAAAATAATAAAGGAACTTTTTTCATATCCATGCCGTGAAATGATATTTCATCTCGCAAAGCCGGCAACAAGCGGTGCGATTTGCGTAAAAAGGAACGTCGCAAATGAAAAAACAACTTTTTAAAAATGAGTTGAACCTAGACATATGATACGAACACTTTATGAAATATTTTTGATGAACTTAAACAAAAATAATATATTCATTGTAGATAAAACTCTTTTTTTGAAACTGATTAAAAAAATGTGGGAGTGCAATGCGATTAAATTGACGATATAGACAGTGATCCGCTGCAACTTCACTCGAGAATGTATTGCAAAGAGAAAATTTTACTGATTAAAGTACGTCATTTTGTACCGCAAGCGCTCTGAAGCTAGCCACTTCTGTTGTACATTGTTAAATTAATCGCATTCTATGTTTGAAATCGTTTGGTAGTGCACATTGTTTTTCTTTTTTAAATCTTTTCATTACTTACAATGAAAGAACAGAGTAATCAAAAATCTTCTGTGGAGAAAAAAACGCTGCTGAGAGCTGTGTGTGTGATACTAACTGTACTATGGTTGAGGTTGAGGTTGCCACTGCTTTTGAAAAGCAGTACTAGCTATGTGCTGTTTGGTAGGTCAGGTATTCTTTTAGTTAGTATATCTATTCTAAGCTAGATGATGCTTTTAACATTTTTCGAATGGGTGAATATTTTTATATAATACTAAATAAAATACTAGAAAAAATACGACTCGCACCTGATCATGTTCTCGGACGGGATCAAACCCGCGACCTTTGGATATCCGGTCCAGTGCTCTGAGCGCTGAGCTACCGAGCCACTAGTGAGAACGTCGAATTTCTTCTAGTATATCAACTTACGCTGCAAGCCAGCGCCATATTTTTACGCGAATTTTCGAAAAACTGGCTCGACAATTTTTTTTTTATATAATTATCGAACCAGCTCACAAAATTTCACGAGAATCGGTTGAAAAATGCGACCTGTAGAGGAGAACAGATGGACAGCCGGAATGAAGGACAATTGTAATACTCCTTTGTATGAAGGACATACGAAATAATTTTTGCCCAAGCTGAAGCAGAGACGCTTCGCTCGGTTAATAAATAAAATTTTGTTTACTCTGTTACCAAACCGTTATTGTTAACCGTTATTATGGCAACTTAATTATTTTTTCAAAACGCGCCCTTATTCAAATATGGAACACTTTCCCGCGCTTACATTAGCATAGCTAGCGATTTCGCGGCATGTGTAATTAAATTTTTGGACGTAGTTACTGCTTTGCATAATATTAATCTGATAACATCCACCACAAAAAAAGTTTTTAGGGATTCAGCAATTACTCAATGCCTTTTCGCAGAATTCTCTCTTCTTGTTTTAACCGTATTTTAACGGAGTTAGTTGAGTAGAGTTTACAGTTCGGTAAAAACTCGGGTTCAGTGCAAACGGGAATTTTAATTCATGTCTGTGCTGACTGCTGTTACGGACGTTCGGTAAGTACTTGCTAGTTGGTTTTGTGAATTTTGTGATCGATAATGTTTGTAGCCGCTGCGTTCTTGAAATTAATTTACACGAATTGGTGTATTACACTTCCGACCTATTTCACAAGTTTTGGATAGCACTATCTTCAGACCCATCATTTTATGCTGAAGTTGTATACTATTTTTATTTTTTAAATCTGTGATTCAGAATCTTCTTGTACTTGTTTACTTATTAATCTATGGTATCTGTCAACCTAATGTCAGCTCTCAATGCCAAATTTAAGTCAAGTTGATATACAAGTTAACCATTTTTTCTATGGGATGTGCCGGGTCTCCTTTGTATGTAATAACTGCTAAATAAGTTAACTGGAACATGTAACCTATAAGACTGACACTTATTTGTTTTGAAATTAGCCACGTTTCTCTTTCAATTCATACTCGTATTTTAGTGATTTATAGGTATTTTGTTCTAAAAGCCACTGGAAATCACCCTCTCTTTAAAAGTACTTGAAGCTTTCACTTTGATGATTGTAAAAAGACGCTTATTCAATCGTATTGATATTATATCCCTTCTAAAAAGTGCTCGTATTTTGCAAGCAAATACACACTTTACTCCTATAATACACCTAGTTGAAACGGTGAATAACCTGAAAAAGCGCCAATGCATCATGTTTATCCAACAACCAAAAGTATTGGATGATTTTAAATGTAAATTACACCGATCCACAGCCCGCAAAAACATGTGCTGAAAGCAGTATGTTAATGTGCAAAAACGAAGCTGTTCAAACTCTATAATTTTAAACTTATTGAATATCTATTTCAATACTTTCAATTCAATAAAAGCTGATGATGGTGTGCAGAACATACAAATATAATTAAGTACTTTTATTTTGTTTAGGTAGGTACATAAAATTGTTGTATTGTAAAATTCCATATTGTTACTATAAGCGAAAACCTATAATTAGCTTATTGTTTCTACACCTATTTGTACAGCTGCTGGTTTTCCATGAAATAAATATATAATAACTATATAGCAAATTGGTATGTCCACGGGCCCGAAGGGATTATATTCTGTTATTTAACTGAAAGAGCACGGCTTCTTGAAGGTCTAGTTGGTGACATAACAAACTTTAAATACTTTTTTATTTTATTATACATCATTTTATATCTCGTTGTGTATGTTGTGTTTTATTAGTACCTAGCAGTGGCGAGGGATGAAATTATAGCGAAGGTAAGCTGTTCTACAAAAAAGATATGATCTGCATAGTGGATCGGTGGAGTGGGACATCTAAAACACTTCGCCACTGGTACCTAGTTAGGTAAATAAACATGTGTCACTGTAGGTACGGAACACTTAACTTTAATGTTCAGTTAAATTAGTCTATTCTATCTAAAATTTTCAATTGCAATTGCTGCTGAAGAAATCTTATTAATTAGTAACATTTTACTTACCTTATTACTGCATGCACGGTGCTAGTGTAGCTCAAGTAAAAAAGTAGTCGCTCAGTTTTTAAAATGCCTTGTGAGCATTTTTCAATATTATTTCAATACTTTACGAAAGAATAAAAAACGCGCCCTTTAGTGTCATTTCATTAATTTGTAATCCTATTAGCTATGACGAACAGCGCGTGGTATAGAAAGAAGCATGCTTTGACGGGCTTCTTTGATCGATGAGCCGCGCCAGCGAGCTCTCTGATTACACTCTAACGGGTGTGACGTGACACTTACTCGTTAGTTTTATACACTCTCTCATATGCAAATTTTATTGATGCTAGGTGATAAAATTTTATTGACCTTAAAGGTAATGAAACTCTATTCAAATCTTTCGATAAATAATCAAAACAATCAACATTTCCAAAATGAAATTAAACATCAAAAGTAACAGTTAGGGTAGATACAAGAAAATAATTTCAGTTTAAATCGTTGAGTTCCAAAACTGAGATTTAAATTTCTTACCTGAGAATTTTATTTTATAATTAGTTTTGTTTTTAAAATTGAGAATTTGACGACCACCGTGGTCGAGTGGTTTGTACGCCAGTTTTCAAGGTCACCATCCTGAGGGTTTGATCCCCGGCTGAGTCAATTTAGAAAAACGAACTTTTCTATATTGGCTCAGGTCTGGGGTATTTGTAGTTCCATCGTTGTCTCTTATTTCCATAACACAAAAGCTACTTACTTTGGAATCAGAGCAATGTTTGTGATTATGTCTAATATAAGAAAGAAATACGATCTTTAATTTGTTGGGAACTAGAATAAATTATATCGGGATTTGCACCATGTGCCTGTTTATTTTTGAGACTCCGATATTTCGGCGCAGTTGCATGCGCCATGGTCACGGAAGAACGGAATATCGGAGTCTCAAAAATAAACAGGTACATGGTGTAAATCGCGATATAGTTTATTCTAATAACGTCAATAACCATGGAAAATTAAAACATGATATTGTTGGGAATTATTTGAAAATTCCAACGCTACCTTCATAAAGTAGTTTCGATTGATATCTCAGCTTTAAATTTTATTTCAACCCAATAATACAAAAACTTTTCAATGCAAATAAGTAAATAAAATAAAAAATACTTAACCTGATCTACGAGCGGTAGCGGTAATTGGTGTTATTTTCATATCCCAGGACAGCGCATTATTTTTACAGACAACGTCGTAATTGATGATAAACAGGCGACATCAATCATAACGCTGGTTGTGTACACAAAATCATTTTGCGTAAAAGCAGAACTTGTGTTTGTCGAGAGGAAATGGAGAGAAAAATTTGTATTTGTCGGTCGATGAAGTTACTATTATAATCGTCCAAATGAACTTTCTAGACTAGAGTTATCTAGGTAAAAAAAGAACATTAATATCAAATTATTCTTAATTAGTTTGGTTATATTAGATTTAGATTTCATAACTTGTTTATTCAACGGTCGAAAAACTTTAAGAACTTTCCTTTTGTTTTTGCTCGGGTGGGTACTTACCCAGTATTACTTATTATTAATCCATTGTGGCTTCTAAAATCTAGAGGCCATAATGGTTTAGCTAAGAATTAGACCTAAAATAAACAACAATTCTATTATAAACATTGTTTACAAATTGAATTATAAGTTCAACTTATTAGCAGCTATGCTTTTACTTTGTAAATAATTAGATTTTTGTCAGAACTGTATTTTCTACTCATTTAAGTAATAAATAAATAAATAATTAAAAAAATATTAGACAACATCACAAACATTGCTCTGATTCCAAAGTAAGTAGCTAAAGCACTTGTGTTATGGAAATCAGGAACAAGGCTGGAACTACAAACACCCAGACCCGAGGCAATATAGAAAAATTCGTTTTCTAAATTGACCCAGCCGGGGAGCGAAACCGGCACCTCAGAGATGGCGACTCCTTGAAATCCGGTGTACTAACCACTCGACCACGGAGGTCATCAATATAAAGACAACATGCCGGTAACCACGCAAAAGGTCACGTGTTCGATTCCCGGCCGGGCAGAAATGGAAATGATGAATTTTATTTTCTGTGACGGGTCTGGGTGTTACTATGTATAATAAGTTATTTAAAAAAAGTATATAATTAGTATATCAGTTGTCTAGCTCCCATATTACAAGCTTTGCTTGTATGGGGCTAGATGGCGCTGTGTGAAATTGTCCAAGTTATAAAAATAAAGAATAATATAAAGAAAAAATGTAGGTTCCCCTTTTTATTTCAAATCCCTATCAAAGTAAAGGCCACAAAGCTTGCGTTGCGGTGTCCACTCGAGATCCAATGAATAAATTTGCCTTCAGACAAGCCAATCTATGGCGTTCTATAATTTGTAACACATATTGTTATAGTATTCTAGCATTTGTATCGCTAATCTTTAATAAAATGTTGTATAAACACAATGTTAAATAAATAGAATATAAGACAATAAAAACTTGATCCTTCTTCAGTAACACAATTTTAAATTACTTAAGTACCTACATTATTTTTTTGTTAAAATGCTTTCTGAAAAAAGCTTTTTTGTAAGCTAGAAAGCGCTTAATTTTGTAGTTTCTTTGTATACATTTCATTTTGGGCTTGAGTTTTTATTAATATTTAATTACGATTAATTTTCTAGTGGTTTTTATAGATTTGTATCACATACACAGCTAATACGACTGTCAAAAAGTGACAATTGAAATTAAGAGCGCGTATATAGTCTGCACACTAGCGCCGCCATTGGAAAAAATCATAGTGCTTAAATAAAGACGAAATTGTGAATTATCTCTCTGTAGTGCCCTCCCCTCCGAAGAAGCTTTGTGGTACTTTTTAACGCCTAAACTTTACGCAAAAAAACTAAACGTCAACATTTTATCTTCAGAGTGCACTACAGAGAGATAATTCACAATTTCATCTTTATTTAAGCACTATGTTTTTTTCCTAATGGCGGCGCTAGTGTGCAGACTACGCGCTCTTAAAATAAGACATAGAAATTGTTATCAAATAATAATACAGACGTTGTGCTAGTGTGAATTTTGCTAAACATAAGCAAGAACTGGAACGTGAAAAAAATATCTTTTCTTAAATATCTTTTTTTTCACTTTAGCTGGCTGAAAATAATGTTACTTGAAAAAAGTCATAAATAATGCAAACTATTTTATCAATATTGAATATCCCTCAAAAGAGGTATGGCTTACCGTATCAAACTAATTATCCTAAACAAATACTTGACTGTTAACTTTGGGGGCTTGATATTAACATCGCTCCTCTGAGCCTGCTCCAAATATTATCTAAATCAAAATCTTTTATCAAGGCCGTCCTGCAGATGAAAGGAAGTACGCTCGAATTGACGGTAATTACACTCTGGCACTTAAATGAGGTTCTGCCATGTAGGTCGTAAAACGACGAGAAAAAAGAAAAAGTTTATTTTTATCTGTGCTTCTCGTATTCTGTGATGAAAGAAAACTTGAAATTAGAAACAAGTGATTATCAGGAACGTTTGATAGGTTTCGAAATAAATGTGCTGCGTAGATGGAACATCTCTTAATTTTACCAGTAGTTTATATGTTTTAAATTTATATATATATATATGTATTTAAATTAATGGTGTGATTTAAAAATGAATCTCTATTTACCTTGGTCACGGCATCACGCGTAAACGGCTGGACCGATTTCGCTAAGAATACTTAACCATATTAAACTATTTCTAATGTAACCTTAGCGCGTTTGACAATATAAACTTTTTTAATTTAATATTTTTTCACAATTTAAACTTCTCTTATGGCGTTTGACATCACATTGACAGAAGGCGTGCTGCAAATATCGTCAAAGAGAATGTAAAAAAAAGTTGCTTCTGAAATATTTTTTTTCGTTAATTATACCAATTCGAAATCAATATTCATAGTTAAGACAGGACAACGTCTGTCGGGTCCCCTAGAGGTAGACAAAATAAACCAATTGAATAGAATGACATCAATTGTATATTTTCTGAATATTACTGATATTAGACTGTGGTTTTGGTTTTATTCCCAACTTTGTTTTCTCTTCAACCATTAGAATGATGATGAAATTACATTTGCTTTATCACATCATATCTTTATTAAAAAGAGGAGATGAAATATTTCAAAGTCGAAAATTATCAATTCCTTTAGATCCGTAATCACGTTGACTTCAATTGTTTTTAGCGTTCCGTATTTCAAAAGGAAAAACGGAACCCTTATAGGATCATTTGAAATTTTGAGATTTAAGCATTCACAATGCTATTTTTATATAATACTAAATAATATACTAGAATAAATAGGACTCTCACCAGATCATGTTCTCGGACGGGAATCGAACCCGCGACTTTTGGATATCCGGTCCAATGCTCTGACCATAGTATATTACTAGTATATTATTTAGTACCTTATAGGATCACTTTGTTGTCTGTCTGTCAAGTCCCTTGTCCCTTTTACCCCGGGAACACGTGGTGGTATCAGCTGAAATTTAATACAAACGAATAGTTTTCAGACTTACAGTACTTGTGCTTGTAGTATAAGACGATTTTATTTGCCCCTAGTTCTAGGTCAACGGGAAGTACCCTATAAATTTTGATTACTTTGAGAGTGTCGAAATATGCGTTTTTTGCGGCATAAACGACCGTATATTTTTTACGTTAACTTAGAAGTTTGATTTTTTTACAGTTTCAAGGGACTGTAAACTTAAGTATAATGGTTTTAATTTCAACTCGATACCTCCACGCATTCCCGAGATAAAGGATCTTGACAGACAGACAGACTGACAATAAAGTGATCCTATAAGGGTTCCGGTTTTAGCGCAGACAAAATTATAATTCAACCCATACTCATTATGTTTTCAGGGTTCCGTACCAAAATGGTAAAAATTAACCCTTATGGTGCGACTCAGTCAGTCTGTCTGTCACAGTTCTATATCATAATTATTATTCAAGTCCACCTATAACCATTATTTCCAGTGACCTCCAAATAGTCAAGTGGGCGGGGGTGTGTTATAACATTTAGTAATAGCGTTTCAGCGCCAAATCGCTGTAGGTTTCATAGATAATCGTTACATTTTATTGCTTTTGGTAGTGGATTGTTATTTTTCAGGAAGTTGTGTGGAATCCAATAAGAAATCACAGTTAATAATAACACAAAGGGAAACAGAATTTCCTCTTCTTTAGTAATCAGTTGAGTTAAAGAGAGATATTCGTAATTAAATTATATTTTAAGTGGAAAATACTTCTTGTAATACTAAAAACTACTGCATTAGAAATAAAATATTTAGAAGCAAAGCTTTTAATGTTTTTTTTTCTGAAATAGACGCAAAAAAAAACACTATTGTTTGCTAATCATTTGTCAGTCAGTGTCAAAGTTCATAATATCTGTTTTTCACAACTTAAAAGTCTTTGGTTTTCATGAATTAAGAAGTTCTGAAAAGAAAAATAAAAAGATGCGAGTGTTTTAGTAGATATGATTTGCAATGTAGTTTTGACACACTCTCATTTTAAATTAAGGTACCGACAAATAAAAATGATGATAAAGGAGATAATGATAAAGGAGCTCGATGGCGCAGTGGTTTACCGGCTGGTCCAGCGAATACGGAGGTTAAGCAACTTTCGCAAGGGTCGGTCATGGGATAGGTGACCAAAAACTATCTCAAGCTCCTCCGTGCTTCGGAAGACACGTTAAGCCGTTGGTCCCGGCTTCATTTGCAGTCGTTAATACCCACCAATCCGCATTGGGCCCGCGTGGTGGGTTACGGCCCATCTTCCTTATCCACCCATAAGGAATGCCTGTGCCCCAGCAGTGGGGACATTAAAAATTACTGATGGTCACACATATTAAAATAATACCTTCTTCTAGAAGGGTTTTTTTGTACAAAACTTTAGCTGATACCGATTTGAGTTTCGTTTTCAGAATAAATACTTTTTAGAATTCCTTTTTTTCATTATTCTATGCTACTCTTCTTTTACGTCTGTCACTTCCTGTCTAGATTCCCTGCGCTGATGTAGGCTTTTTTGCCTGTATTTTATTTAGTTTTGCCTTTTATTATATATATTTTTTTCTAACTTTGAGCCTTTCCTTTTCCCCCTCTTTAACCGTTTCCGTCATAAGAGGTCCCATACATGTCACTTCTTGTCCCATACAGCCTACTACTGTTTTTTACTATTCTAAATTCTACTATTCATCTTGTAATGCAATTCACCTCTTTTGCATTTAATTTTAATAATAGTATAAAAATGATGAACATTATGAAAATTGGTGTAAATAATTTTATGTCGTTTAAATGTTATATAGGTAAAAATTAATACACTTTAAATTGTGAAAACTGATGAAGTACCTACCTACTTATATCTGTTCGTTGTGCAATATTTTAAATTTGTCATAATAAGCATTTATAGTTTTTCATAAATAATATATTGTTGTATTTATTGAATATTTTTATGTGTTTTACTACCTATGTATTATCTATATTTGTTATGTATCACAAGAATAGTCGTATACATAATATTAGTATAATGTTCTTCCGATAAATTAGTGTATCACCATACGTAAACAAACACAAACAAATAAGCATCACAAACAAATTTTTAATTTCGCATTAAGGCCAACAGGTCGACGCCTCCGACGTCCGAAGCCGTTGTAAAAAACGGGGCCGCACTAAAATTAATTAAACGTCAAAGCCTGAGGGAAAAATTCCTCCCCGAAATTGCTAAGGCGTTCACGACGGGCCAAAACTTTTCAAAATCAATAAACTGTATAAACATTTCTAGCAGACATTAATGGTTCTTTCACCGTCACTCACACATCCGTAAGCACTCCTAACCTCCCACACATTCATAAACCGAAAACACGTAAGCGTAATCACGAACCATCAACGACAGCCATTAATTTTTCCAGACAATAATTGCTCAAAAAATACTCACGGTTCGAAACAACCAGTTTGAAGCAGAAAAATCCGGTTTTTGGACGCCCCTCTGTTAACTTCCAGTGGTCGCACCAACACAGTCACAAACCGTTCAAAAACCGTCACAAACGCACTGAAACACTAAAGAGTTTAGTATCCTCGATTTTTACTATTATTTCCAGTCAACAGAAAAAGGTTATACGGGTGCAAGAATACGCGACGACGCGACGTCGATACGCGGACTGAGTAGCCATGACAGTTAGCTGGGGTGCAACGCATGCGCACTGAGCACCACCTTAAGGTCATTCCCCATTGTTCGCCCCGTGATGAGGGTAGAAAATTGATGCCAACTCAAATTGGGAGCGGAGAAACCTTTTTAAGTTTCCAAATCCTATTTCAAAATGGCTGATTCTGTATGCCTGAGCCCATTTTGGGGCATCACCTTTTATGATGCTTAAGTGCAAGAAACGCGCTCGAAACAATGAGCTTAAAAGCTTTTCTTTTTAAGAATGTACGAGAGAATTATGAATTCCGCTTATTACATTCGACAGGGCGTTTGTCGTGTTTCAGGCAATTGTCTTAGTTATACAAAAAATCTTTCTGTAGAGTCGCTAGCTTTGGGCAGCTAATAATAAGGGTCGCGCTTTCATAAAATGTTATCAGAGCTCTACGATAACTATACAATACACGTAATTATAGCTCTGCCTAGTTTTACCCTGTTTTTATTGTTTTTATAGTAGGGGGAGTGTTTTATGCATCCTGGAGGTATGTGGGACTTGTCAATTTTCATGACAATTTGGTTTACGTTTCGGTGTAGCTTTCAGTAGTTTGTTCTATTTTCAAATTGGTTGACGCAATGGATATAAAATTGTCACGACAGGTGATAAATTGTCACGTTTTTTAAATAGAGCCCTGGGCAAACGGCCATCCCCCTCTTGAATACTAGGGGAACGAGGTGTGCGTAGCATATCCTTCTCCCTCCTAGCCGTCGTCGCCGGAGTTGGTCCGCGTTGTCCTCTGCCTCACGAACTCGCTCCGCGGCCTCCTTCTGTGAGACTACATCCTCACAGAAGGAGACCACCGCCTCACATGCCTTACGTCACCTCACAGCATGGCAATCGCCACGCTGGGTAGTGAGAGATCCCCTCCCACCAGTGCCATCAGCGTCTGTCGCTGGATTGACCACGCGGGGCAATCCATTAGGACGTGCCGAGCGGTGTTCTCTGGTGAGCTTTACCCTTTATCCACCGCTAAGAGATTAAAAACATACGTTCGTTATTCGATGAGTTTTGATATACACAGGATGTTTGGTAATACCCTTATAAAACCGAATATGGTAGATAGGGTGCCCTGCAAAAACTACCACTTTTTTGAAAAAAATATATGATAAACTGCATAGTGGCAAACCTAGACCGAAATTGTGTTTTTATTTTGCTGATTGATTGTCAAAAACAAAAGTCTTTTTGTCACTTTGCAGTATTCCATACAAATAAGAAAAACTAAATTTCAGGGCTTATAATAATTTTCCGGGGACAACCCCGGAACCATGCATACAAATGAATGGTACCCATATTCGGCTTTATAATTATATGTATGTATAAAACTGAATATGGGCTATTTGTATATTACCAAACGGCCTGTATATTATGTATATGAAACCATGGGGAGTTGCGCCTTGGGAAACAATAAAGCTGATTAAGTAAATGGTCAATTCTGTGGTCGTACAGGTTAGGATCACGGTTTTCATTATTTTTACGAAACATATCTAATCAAACACTTCTTCTATAACAAAAACTATTTTCTTTCTTTCTTTTTATTCTGAGCCAGCGCAAAGAGTTTCCGTTTCAGCTTGGGAAAAATGCTTTCGTATGTCCAGCTGTCCATCTGTTCTTCTCTACAGGTCGCATTTCTCAACCAATTCTCATCAAATTTTGTGACCAGGTTCTATAATTATATAGTTTCTTTTTATGGATTCAGTTTTTTGAAATTTCTCAAAATGAGAGAAAATCATATTTCAGCCATTTCGAAAAATGCTCAAAAATGTCACAAACGCGAGGTCTACATCTCTACAGAGCAACTAGTTATAAATAGTCAAAGAAAGACACTACACGCATATAGGTATACTTTATATCTAGCTTTTACTCACGACTGCATCTGTGGGGATCTTCTTTCCCCGTGGGAATTTGAGAAATAATAGTAGCGTAGGTTTTCTCTATGGTTCAATCTATCTTTACAGTACCTAATTTAAGTGCGAAAACGTAAGAAACAAACAATACCCATTTGTTTGTATCTTATTTGCATTTATAATAATTAGAATGGATCTATGCGATTAAATTGAATTAATAATTTCACTCTTAAGTTTTTTAATATATCTATACATTTAAAACTCTATATTGATTCATTCATTCACTTACTAATTGTTGGGATATGCGTAGAGCGCTAACTGCTGAAGGTAGATACACCACTTTTGGAGTGTAGATACCTTTTATGGTTTAGTTAAGCACTAAGAAAGTATTTTTAAAACTCACCCCCTATGGGGATGAAAGTTTGTATGAAAGGTTGTATATTTTAATCCAGGTCATAAACTATCTGTGTGCCTTTCATTCAAATCCGTTTAGCCGTTTTCACGTGATTGAGTAACACACAAACAGCAGACTTTCATATTTTTAATTTAGTAGGATATTAATATTATCAGTAGTATCACTGCTATTAAGTAGTGAATATATAAATTAATTGTTTCACCAACAAGAATAGTTGAATAAACCATATCGAGATTTACACCATGTACATACCTGTTTATTTTTGAGACTCCGATATTTCGGCGCAGTTGCATGCGCCATGGTCACGGAAGAACTGTCGAGTCTCAAAAATAAACAGGTAGGTACATGGTGTAAATCCCGATATGGTTTATTCTAATAACGTCAGAAACCATGGAAACTTAAATCATTATACGAGAATAGTTGAACTCCTAACATTAGCTAAGCTACTTTTTATTCCCACGCTAATGAAAAATTTAGTTAACAGCAAATAATAACTTATATTTCACGAATTTTGTAACATCCAAATGCAGCCTTGCTATTGTAAAATTTTTGTGATTATTTATTCACCAAGTCGTAATGTCTGGGTGTATTGATTTTCATATGAAGTAGAGTAAGAAAGTATTATCGTAGTAAGGTCTGAACGAAGGCACTCAGTAAAAAGTATTACTTGAGTGGTTGCACTAATCCTTTTAAACTTATTATTTTCTTAGGTTTAAAAAAAGTATTTTAGAGCCCATTTCTACTAACATGTTTTAACAAAACGTAAATTTGCAGATAAGGTTGAACTATAATGTCACATTTAGTTTTGCTACGTCACGTTTCAATGGGTCTTGCGATCTCATGAACATTCCATTTATTAAACTTTCGATTTCAGAAGCTTTTGTGATCAGCTTGATTCTGTAATCACGTTTCAATTTCAATTCACGTTTTCAATAAACATTTACTTTACATTTACAATCGAAGAGCTCGATGGCGCAGTGGTTTAGGGCCTGGCCAAGCGATTGCGGAGGATAAGCAACTCTCGCAAGGGGCGGTCATGGGATGGGTGACCCAAATTTATTATCTCGAGCTCCTCCGTGCTTCGGAAGGCACGTTAAGCCGTTGGTCCCAGCTGCATTTGCAGTCGTTAAAACACCTCCAATCCGCATTGGGCCCGTGTGGTGGGTTATGGCCCATCCTCCTTATCCACCCATAAGGAAGGTCTGTGCCCCAGTAGTGGGGACATTAAAAATGGCTGATGGTCGAAATAATTACTGAATAGGTACTAGGTCTTCATCTGACCGATGGCAACTAAAGAGGAACCAAACTTATTTATGATAATAATGTAAATAAAAGCTATTTACCAACCATTTTCTTACACTTACGCCCTAAGTGAATAGTTACAGTGTTTTGTCTCTTTCTTTTTAATGTGAAACATAAATAGTTTGACGGAGAGTAACCATTGTGTAACTACACATTTGTTACCTTTATTAGTAAGAACCTAATGGTTTAGTACATTGAGAATAACTGAACAACATGAAATTATCATACTGCACTAAACCTTTGTTACTAGATCGTTGTAAGTCGTTTATGTCTCAATCAGTATCCTTTAAGTTAGTATGTCTATATTAGGTTGAGAGTTATGACGCCTAAGAGGGTCTATTTGAATTAAACATGTTCGGACAGCCTTGTTTGGTATGTTTGTGAACACAGCGATAAGCGAAGCGGAACGACTAAGCCCCGGTTTCTGAGGTAGGTACTTTATCGGAGGTTTGACTTTATCGAAAGGGTCCACATTATCTGGTTTAGGGCCTGTTTCACAATGTAAAAGTAAGTTCTGAGTAGCTTACTTGACAGATGATTTGACATTTGTGATATGAAAAATATGTCAAGTGTAATAAGCTACTCTGAACTTATTTTTACATTGTGAAACAGGCCCTTAAAGTAATAAAATTAAACTTTAAAGCAGATAATATGGACTTCTTCGATAAAGTTAAACCTCTTATAAACTACCGATAAGTACCCAGAAACCGGGGGTAAGGAACGCTATTTTGTTATCAAGTTTTCACACCAACTTGGTAGGGTTGTAATAAAAAAAAGTTTCTACTTATCTGAAATCTGAAAAAAACTGTAGAAACAAATAAAATTACATATTTGATCCGATCCTTGTAGCACACTACACATTAGGGCGTAACTTAAACCATAATTAATTTTATATCGTAAACCATAATTAGCGGCCTCCGTGATTTCCGCGTGGACCTTTGACCAGAATAAAATAAATTCTATGTTTTAATCCAGATTATAAACTATATGTGTGCCAAATTTCATTTAATTCCGTCCAGCCGTTTAGGCGTGAAGAAGTAACAAACACACACGCACAAACTTTCGCATTTATTGTTTTAGTGGGATTTGTTATGGTTATGGCTCATCCTAGAAAGTTCTGTGCTCTAGCAGTGAGGATAATATAAGTAAATAGTAATAATTGTTATTGCCTTTAATGTGCTATCAGCCTCATCACTTATGCCAGCCTCCTTTTGTGTAGCCGATGACACATTTGCAAATCTTCGCCGTCGAGGAAAGATTTTTCGAAATTAGCGAATGTGACTTTGTCTAGAGTGGCAGAACTGGCAGTTGATCTAATCGGTTTAGGGCAACATCGACAGGCTTTTTATTAATCGCTAGTAGCTATAATCCTGACCCCACCTCCTCGGGTAGGGGGCGTAACCAAAGTTTGGGAACCTCTGCTCTAGACATGCTATGATAATAATAATATTAAGCTAGCGCCTGCTTTGTTTGGTTTGGGTTCGTATTGTAACCGCACGAAGATGACCGAATTTTAATAATAACTAACCTACTTCAAATATTTGTACTTTTAGAAAACTCAGTTTTCATCTGTTGTAATAGAATTCATTTGGTGTTTCGGTGTTTCTGATTTCCTTTTGGATGGATAAAGAGGATGGCCCATAACCCACCACGCGGGCCCAATGTGGATTGGTGGATGTTAACGACTGCAAATGCACCTGGGACCAACGGCTAACGTGCCTTCCGAAACACGGAGGAGCTCGAGATAGGTAATAAATTGTTGGTTGCTTAACCTCCGCAATCGCTGGGCCAGGCGCTAAACCACTGCGCTATCGAGTTCCTCGATAAAATATATTGTGGATAATATTTATGTTACCCACAATATATTTTTTATTATTTTTATTTTCCCTGATTATGAAAATTTACTTATGTTTATAACCGCTGGATGCGGGTAGTGCTGGACCGAAAATCGTGAAGAGATCCTTGGGGGAGGCCTAATCCCAGCAGTGGATGTCGTGCGACTGATTGTGGGCTGATATGATGATGATGATGATCACGTGAGGAAAGTGTGTCAGTATCGAACAAGTGCAAAACCTAAATCTCTGCAAACATGCCCACCTATTGTAGTTTAACACAATCCAACTTAATGGCTAAATTGAAGAATTGTTTGTTTAAGACCTTGGAATGCACCTAGTTTACTCCTTGCTGTGGAATTATTGATAATCGTCTCATTTTTCTTTAAAGTCAAAATCAGTTATAAATTGTATTCAATCCCAACGCGAGCATTCAACAGCGTTGCTATAAACCTCTGTGGATTTCTTTACGCTGTTAATAACAATAAAATGTAAAATAATTGTTTATACTATAATTTGACGACCTCCGTGGTCGGGTGGTTTTATACACCGGTTTTCAAGGAGTCGCTATCTCTGAGGTCCCGGGTTCGATCCCCGGTTGGGTCAATTTAGAAAACGAACTTTTCTATTTTGGCTCAGGGGTGTTTATGATACCACCGTTGTCTCTGATTTTCCATAACACAAATGCTTTAGCTACTTACTTTGGAATCGGAGCAATGTATGTGATTTTGTCAAATATAAAAAAAAAATATTATACAAGGTGTTACAAAAATACCCCTAAAGCCGAATATGGTATATAAGGACCATCAAACTGAACAACTTTTACTATGGGACTAACTCTGAAATCGCGAAAAAATAATCAGCTGTTTCATACATTTTAAAATTTTCGATTTTAATTTTTGTATGAAACAGCTGATTTTTTTTTCGCGATTTCAGAGTTGGTCCCATAGCCAAAATTGATCAGTTTGATGGTCCCTTTATACCATATTCGGCATAAGAGGTATTTTTGTAACACCTTGTATAATAAAAGAAAAAAAAAGTATTATTCGTATTTTAGTTGTAATAAACTGAAAGTGTGCATTGTTAATGTATTAATTCATATTGGTTTAACTTGAATGTCGTTTTAAGCCCTACAATATAAGTAGTATTTGATTGATCACAATCTCAAAATATGACAATCCAATATATTATATCTACAACTAACTAAAGCAAAACATTATTTGGATTTCGTTATTCTAATATGTAAGTAAATAGTGATACGCTACAAAATTCATATCGCAAACGAATATGTGCTCAATGAATGTTGTATAAATCTTAAAGATGTTATTCGAAGTAACATTGTAAGATGTGCATCTGGATTGAGGGCCCAACACATTCGGTTATTAAAAGTTTTAATTTACGTTTTAGAAATTTTTGAACCTTTGCTTTCAATTTTTATATTTTTTTACTAAATCCACTTTAAGTCTCAGTTTGATTCTCCATGATTTAATAAATGGGCTCTCAGTTCAGATGCACATCATTGTACTTCTATTGGAAATCTGTGTAGGTACTGTAACTCGCACTTGACTGTTTTTTGACATTTCATTCAATACCTCTTATCTACCTCCGGGCTTCGGGGTTCAGTCCGGCGAACAGTGAGCTTCCCATACAAACGTCATACCATAATTATTTGCAATTTGAACATAATTAACTCTTCTTGTGATGTTATTCAGATTAAGACAGTATTTGTCCTAGGGTTCTATAAAATAAAAAATCCAAAATACCAAACCAAATAACAATTAAAGACGCCGAGTACAAAATGTACCCCCTTCCTGAGAATCGAACCCAGGACCCCTGGGCGAACCATTAGATTACAGACGCGGTTAAAAGTTACTGATCAATAAATGCGCTTTCTGTAAAATGTAAGGTGGTACCAAATTATGTAACAATACTGATACAGGTGATACTGTTGTTTAAACTGAACAACTCTCTCCGAGAAATATGGGTCTAAATACGAAAAAAAATTATCCTCCCATACAAAATGTATTGGTCAGCTGATCGACTAAGTATAGAAAAAAGAAAAAAAAATCGTTTTCGACCTATGTTCCTTGGAGAAAGTTGTTCAGTTCAAGCAACACCATCACCGGTTTCAGTATTGTTACTTAATTTCGTTCCACCCTATACAACCTGGAGACGACAATGCCACAATAAATTAAATGTCGTATAGCTAAGAACGCTCCCATACAGTCTCATAAAAAAACAATTAAAAATATCCAATAGTTTAGTCACAGGAAATATTTTTCAGTTACGATTTTCAATACAAATAATTTTCGTGCTATTTAGATTGTTTAAAAAAAAAAAATCATTTCGTTCCTAAGAATTATTTGATAGTTTTAAAATACTCCTATGAACTATTGTCACTAATGTTTTCATTTATTGTCGTACTGTCGTCTCCACTCCGTATAAGTCTTCTTTCTTTATCCTTCGAACACGAAATCAACATAAATGTTAGGGCACGTTATAACGGACGGCTACTTAACATTATTGCGTCCTGCATAGCCATCAACTTTAACGGCCAGCGTGGGGCTTGATGGCGTCCTTACAAAGATTGCCGTTATGGTATTATTGCTCTATTAATTCTTTGGTTTAATGGAGTTTGGTTGGAAGTGAATTTTCGTGCGATTTCGGTTTGTGCTTTCATTGCATTATGAATAGTGACTGTTCTGACCGGGATTAAGGGTTAATAAAGAGTTAATATAATTTGATTATTACCTCAAAGATGCCAAAGAACTCAAACACAAGTTGCTCAAAAATCTTCATAGTTAGATTTTGCGCGCAAAGTTTAATTACCGAGTTTTTTGACCAAAGAGATCACTATCGAAACTCCGGAGCTAGATTTTGCTTATAACTTGAATGGTCGAGTGGTTTACGTCTCAAATTTGACTCCAGGCTAGATATGTATGGTAAATTAACTTTTCTATATTCTCTTAAATAATCTATCTTCATATTTTTCAATACCGAATTCGAGCAATTTATGTTTAGCTACTTATATTACTCTTTGTACATACTGTATTATTCTTTATTAACAGTAGTAGTAGTATTCCAGACAAATTATACCAAACCACAAGTTCAAGCACATAAATCTAGCTGAAGCAAAATAAATTCTATACATTACAGTGCTCTAGAATAAAACTTCGAAGATAAATAAACACAGTGATATTAAGGATCTTTACAACGATCTTTGGTGTCTAATTATTTGGGGTGTGGAGGGGAGGGGGTTTACTGCCGAAACTACCTACTTACATAATATTTGAAATGGACTGTCCATAAAATAAACCAACCTATCTATTCTTTCATCACCCCTGTCTCCTTTGATGGATGGCTTATTGTAACGGGACATTAACTGAAGCCTGATAAGACACTGTCAATGTCAAAGTTATTAACCCCAAGTTTGCATATAACCGACACCCTGCCATATCGAACTACTTAATTAAATTGCATCATACCTATTAGTGTAATCAAAGCGGCCAAGATTAAGGCCAGACAGGGACAGATAGGGATGTTACACGGGGCTTATCGATAAACAAACGTTTGGAAACAAACTAGATTTTTAAATATTCGTGGCTAAAAATGTACCTTACCGTCATAACATTATAGAACAATTTACTATTATTGGAATATTTTTTTAAGTTATAAAGTGAAGAATAAATGTAGTTGTGATATTATTTGCCTCTAGTGCTAGTGTTATGTAAAATGACAATCAAATTCAGATTTTTAGAAACACTTCCCTATTTGAGGCTAAAAAGCCTCAAATATCAAAATTTACACAAAACAATTTTGATATCCTATCCAGATCAGGAAATACGATATGATATAGTGATTTATCACGTTTAACTGCCAAAAGACAATTGATTTTGACAGTTGGGCGTCGATAAAACGCTATATCACGCGATATAGCGTCGTTCATGCTAGGGGGGCAGGCAGGCCCCCAGTGGCGTAGCATGGGGGAGGCGGAGGGTGCGGTCCGCACCGGGCGGCACTTTGCCGGGGGCGGCACTACGGAGGTGGCAGTTAGAAAAAAAATTGAAATTTAAAAAAAGTTAATTTCTTTCAGTGTTTTTTTCGTCATTTTTTTTTATGTTACCAAATACCCAGGTACCTATGCAGGTTCTATGCATGGGTGATGCAAGCGCAAGGTTTCTCAATAACTATTATTTAGGAAACTTATTTCCGATATTTCGTTTCAATGTTATTTTAAATAAATATGTCTCCTTACGCATTCTTTGTACTTCACCGTAATACGGTAATGACAGACCGTCGTTTCACAAGGCATTGATGACTTTGAGTAAAAAGCAAGATATAAAAACAAGCTTGCGGATTGTTGCCCCAATTTGTCGATTTCGCGGCTTCTCGTATGAAACTAACTACGTACATATTGATATTCTGCGTATCTAGTGTCAAAAAATGTTAATTTCACTTTTCAATTCAATAAATCATTCAATAAAACTAATAAAAGTACTCTTTTTACCATGCTCAAATTTTTTATAATGGATCACAAGAATAAGAGGGCGGCAAATTTGGAATCCGCACCGGGTGCTAGTGACCTATGCTACGCCACTGCAGGCCCCCAAGCATGACCACCAAAATGCGATATGATATAGCAGTTTATCACGCTTTACTGTGAAAAGACAATGAATTTTGACAGTTGAATGTCGATAAAATGCTATAGATATCGCGCGATATAATAATATATCGTGAGATAATAGTCACGCTAGTAGGGCTGGCCTAACTCCAACCTTAGCTATTAACTAAATTAACCACTAACTGGCCCGTAAATCCGTCCGTGCACTCCGTCTAATAAGGGTGGTTGAACATAGCCACGTAACAGCCGTCTGGGCATTTTATTGACATTCGTATCAAGATCTTTTTTTACAAATAAAACGCGAAAAGCAAGCGATAAATAGTATACAACCATGAACACGGCATGCAGTAAATACTCTAAAATATTTCAAATTACAGTTTAAAACGAAATTCAAAATGTCAAAAATTCATTATATTGCATTATTTTACGAGTATTATAATAAACTTAGGACACATGAGTTCATTTGATCCTTCGGGAAGTAAAATTCAACTAGCGGAATGTATCAAAATAGGGGCTGATTTAATAGCCATTTACAACAATAATAATACTTGGACCAGACGTGTTATATAAAATTAAATAAATAGGCGATACCCCATTGGTGTTCTAGCTCTGATAAAGGAAACTAGTGTAAGTGCCATATCTACGAAAAAAACGTGCATACCTACTTCATACTACTCCATACAAACGCAGCTAAACATGGCGGCTTAGCTTAGTGTACGTGCACCTTATCTAAACAGCATAGAGTAGAAATTGTAACGTGTAAACAGCGACACAATATGGCGGACACGGCACGCGCCTGATGTCGCTATTGCTTTGTATTTTTGTAGGTATTGCAGTTTAGGTCACCTTCATTAGTTTACCTTTTCAGAGGTTCTAAGCCGTGTGTGGAAGGCAAGTGGGGGCCGTCGTCGCTCGCCGCAGTGACTCCGCCCGAGCGTGGTAGATCGGTCGGTAGGCGACAACGAAGATCGCCCTTTTATTTAAGGTTCTCGTTCTTCGACTTCAGCCATTTTGAATGTCGCCACTGCTGGGGCACAGGCCTTCCTTATGGGTGGATAAGGAGGATGGGCTATAACCCACCACGCGTGACCACCCATCCCACCGACCTTTGCGAAAGTTCTTTAACCTCCGCAATCGCAGGTCCAGGCGCTAAACCACTGCCTCTGAATATATATCCACTGCGTCATCGAACTTCTAAAATTGTTATTTTCGAATATTGTTTCAATTTGATGTAAAAATGGAATCATTACGCGTGTACTTTGGTTAGTGTGTAATTTAATGATTGAGACACTATGCGAAACCTCAGCGTCGACACAACACAACAAGCCATTAGCATGAAACGCAAACCAATAATATTCTCAAACACAGTATGCCTTGAAAACGAACAAACAAAGGAATGCCATAAGGTGCCACATTAGTACCCGTACCTACTTATAACCTCTGTAACAGAAAACATAAAGTAGACAGAAGCTTCTTTGAACTTTCCATGCACGCACAATAACGTACAGTCAATCTCAGGCCAAATCCAGGTATAGTAGCAGTTCCAAAACTGCCCCCTACTCCGCAAAATTGGCGGGATCGAGTTCACATCAGGATCGAATAAACGTCAAAAATCTGTTATTTTGGTACTTTGAAAACGGTTTCCATAGTACCGTAGTTTATATGTGTATATAGTTTAACGGTTACTCGATTTCGATCTCGATATTCTCGATCGCGTCGGGAGTAACCCCCAGCGCAAACAAATGACGGTTTTCGAACACACAAACAACATAATGTGCCCGTAGCCTAAGCAACAAGTTAGGTCGATACTACCATCAGAACTTTGACGTATTCATAAAATACATTGCTAACTTAAATAAGAGATCGCGGAAACCGATATCCAGTGTTTAAAATGGTCGGATTAACAAAATTGAAAGTCAAACAAAGTCCAATTTATTTTGGACATCCATTTCAATTTTGGCTGGTAAGTATTTCTTGTAAGTATAATTGCTTATTTATAACTTTACCGCGAGTTCTTCGATCATCCTACACCATGATCGAAGCGCAAATTATTTGACGTTTACAATTTTATAATCATACGGTCAATCTTACTATCTTTTTAACCGACTTCAAAAAAAGGAGGAGGTTATCGGTTAGACGGTTTTTTATGTAGGTATATTTTTGTTAAGTTCGTGTTTTTTTGCCAACTTTTGATAGATAGGTAGGTGAATTTTGTGTTTCTGTAAGGTAGAAGTTACTTAGTGAACTCAACTCCAATATAAAATTACAGCCTAAATAATGACTGAATTATCACGTAGTTTGAGAACACAATTCTCTTTGCGCTGTGTTCTAATCTTATTTAATTGGCTCGATAATAAGGTTGAAGCAAAGGTAATAGTGGTTTGCGTCTGAAATATTAAATAGCTTCAGAGGAATTACTTATGAATGGAAACTTTGTTTTGTGAATGAATATCGTTCGACAGGGTATTTAATAATAATTCAGCTTTAATAGGCAAGATAATCCTTTATAGTTGAAGAGCTCGATGACCCAGTGGTTTAGAGCCTGGCCCAGCGATTGTGGAGGTTAAGCAACTTTCGCGAGGGTCGGTCATGGGATGGTGACCAAAAATGCATTATCTCGAGCTCCTCCGTGCTTCGGAAGGCACGTTAAGCCGTTGGTCCCGGCTGCATTTGCAGTCGTTAACATCCACCAATCCGCATTGGGCCCGCGTGGTGGGTTATGGCCCATCCTTCTTATCCACCCATAAGGAAGGCCTGTGCTCAATTCAAAAAGGCTGATGGTCTAATGTATGATTTTGTAACTAAACAGTTAGCATTTTGTTTAACTACTTAATAAATATAAAGTTCCTTTAGATGAACTTGTAAGTTGAAAACGGTCGTAAAATCTTTTTATTTATTGAACTTTCCTTCATTCTTCTTTCCTTCTTCACCCAATTCTGTACAACTACATCTAAATAATAGTTTTTAAAATAAAAATAGCAACTAAGTAACAATAACGCTGCCTTTTGTCTTTGAATCATGAATTCATGATGAACCCGCCCAGAACTTATACTCCATACGCATTAAATGGGATAATGCCACTTCACCCGATGACGTTATTCGGATGTTTGATTGAATCAGGCGTCACTTGGCGGAAGTCCCAAAAGAAATATATGTAGCTTACTTCAGCAAAAAAAAAACTTGCGGAAGTAAGCTACATATATTTCTTTTTTCACAATCATTCGGATATAATTATGTATTAGAGACCGCCCGCGACTTCGTTTGCGTGGAATGTTTTTTTGCTATCTCTCGGGAACAATTACTTTTTTCGGGTTGAAAGGTATCCTATGTTCTTCTCCGTACCCCAACGACAACGTGTATGCTAAATTTCATGATGATCGGTTCAGTAGTTAAGACGTGAAGGCGTAAAGAACAAACAAACGGACTTTCGCATATTAAGTAAGAATTTATTCGATTCTCTTAAGACCTACTTCAACCCAAAAAGTCTAGACAAATAAACATTTACTTTAAAAGCACGTCTCAAAGCGATAAATTCGATATTGCATTCAATCCAATAAAAATAACTTTCAATTCTATTGAAATCGTATTATAGCTAAACATAGCTAGATATAATAGTAAAACAAATGTTACGCTCATACCCTTTATCAAATTGTAATGTAAAGATTTTTAGTAGGTATTAGAATAATGTAATTTGTCTACCTACATCACATTTTAAAGATGTTTTCAAACGTGAAGACTACGGCTAAGAACTCACGACGCGGTTTTCGCCCGCGCCCGCCGCGTTTGCGGGCCCGCAGCTTCTGTAGATATGCAGATATACAACGTGTTACAAAAGTACCCCTAATGCCGAATATGGTGTATAGGGACCATCAAACTGAACAACTTTTAATATGGGACCAACTTTGAAATCGCGAAAAAAAAACAGCTGTTTCATACAAAAATTAATTACGAAAATATCAAATTGTATGAAACAGCTGATTTTTTTTCGCGATTTCAGAGTTGGTCCCATAGTAAAAGTTGTTCAGTTTGATGGTCTCTATCCACCATATTCGGCATTAGGGGTACTTTTGTAACACGTTGTATATGTAAAAAATTAAAGTAGGTACATTTCACGAGGCGTTTTACGCCCGTGGCGTGTGCGATTGTTTGCGGTTCCCGCTGCACCGGCGGGCAACTTGTAGAATCGCGCGGGTCACGCTCGCGGAATCAAGTTTGCGGGTGATAAAATCGCCACCGCGGCGCCTGCGTCGCACAAAACTACGGTCTCGTGAGTTTGGAAATAAAACTGCGGGCCTGCTGCCGCGGCGGGCGCGGGCGAAAACCGCGTCGTGAGTTTTAAGCCTAAATACTTTTCTACTCTACATGTAAGTACTCGAAGTATTCCCAAATCGAATACAGTACGTATCGGAGGACGTGTAAAAAATATAAAAAGATGGTACCTAATTGTTAAAAAAAAGCTTTTTTTCGCCAAACCCACCTTTTCCTTGCATCACAAACACCATAATTTGCGTAGCACCACGTAGCACGCCCCAGTCGGTTTGTAGCATCGCCCGCGAGGATGGAGCGCGCTACGTAACTTTCGTAGTGTGTGTAGTGCTACGACCGCGCAATGTCCAGTGTTTTCCGGTCTATGTAGTCCTTTTGTGATCCTTACTAATATATCGCTTTTATAAAGCGAAAGTCAGTTTGTTTGTTACGCCTTCACTTCTTGACTACTTAACCGATCGTCATGAAATTTTGCATACACGTTGTCAGGGGTACATAAAAGGACATAGGGTACCTTTCATCCAGAAAAAATGAACTATTCCTGAGGGAAAGAAAAATTACTGATCACGCAGATGAAGTCGCGGGCGGTCGCTAGACAATATTACCAGTGAATTTATTTTTGAGGTTTTTTTACTTTATTTTTTACACGTCGCTCGATACACCTTGGATAAATCATATACATCTTAAATAAAGGACTTCTCCAGTTAATAAAAAAAACTCAATCAATATTTCCAGGAGAGGAAAAGATTAGAGATGGAGCCAGCAGTCGACGTGGAAGAAATGAAAAAATTGGTGGACATAGTTGATTATGACAACACACATTTACAAAAGTATAGTTTTACTTCTTATATTTTTTTCTTGCATTACCTACGTTTTTTTTAATCAAAGACGACTCTTCTGTACGAAAAAAGTAACATGATTTTGTGATTAACTTATAATTTTGATTGTTCTTTCCTCATATCAAAGAGCGTAATGATTTTGAACGTGGATTTTTTGCTAAGCAATTCTTATTGAAAACATTTTTGTCTTTGACTTTGAAATAATATTCGTAATAGTAACAAGGGAGTAGTGGTATAAAGTTGATAAAAAAAATATATTAGCAAAAATGTTTTAGATTAATCATCAACAGAACAGAAGAAAAGGTGAAGGCAAAATTTAAAGAAGAAGAAATGAGACTATGACAGCGACAAGAGAAGTTACAGATTCTTTTGAAGGATGAAGAAGAGATGTTTATACAAGAACTAGTAACTAAACAAGCTTTAGAAGAATGCGGGTATTGTAGAGAGAAACAGGAGAGAATAAAGAACTATTATGAAGAAATGGAAAAAGAGAAGATTGATGAATGTCTGAGAGCATTAGAGAGAGAGAAAATGTAAGACGACATTGGGTTAAAATTATTGTCTATTGTCTAAAAACAAATCAAATTCAAGTGATTCGCTATAAGAGATAAAATTTAACATAATGAAATTCGATTTTAAAAGTAATTTCGATGGTTTCTATGCTAACAATTTTTATGAAATTCAAAACAAAAAGGCCACATCCGAATTTCTGGATTTGGTTCCCGTATTGATTTTTGTACATATTGATTTAGGTCACAGTGGCAAATACTACTAACAGCTTTAAATTCAAACAGTAATGTTTATTTATTTTCACTCATTAGAGCTCGAGGAATACTTGGAACCAGAGATGATGAACTACGCCTAAGAGAAATGCAGAAGCTTCAAATGATTGAAAAACAACGCATAGAGCAGGAGAAAGAGGATGTCGAGAACATGTGGCATCAAATACTGCTGAACGATGTCAAGAGAAAAGTAAGTAAACACTGGGACAAGTAACGCTGGGTCCACACGGCGCGTTGCGTCGGCGTTGCGTCGACGCAGTGCTGTCAAAAAAGGGAGGGCCGGCTACACGACTCGTTGCGTTTTGTATGCAAAATATTTTGCTATTTATTGTTGCGACGACGCAACGTGCCGTGTGGTCAGGCCCTAATATCATCTACATGGTGTATGTAACACGGATTAGAAATAAAGTGTAATAGTAAAGTACATGTTCTACAATCTCCAATATATACCTACCTACTTATTTTGTTTTTGTTTTTGCCCTAGACCATTTTTGTTCTTGTATGTACTAATACACCCACAAAAATTAATTACGAAAATAAAATGTATGAAACAGCTGATTTTTTTTCGCGATTTCAGAGTTGGTCCCATCGTTAAAGTTATTCAGTTTGATGGTCCCTGTCTACCATATTCGGCATTAGGGGTTATTTTGTAACACGTTGTATTGAAACATAATAAATACAAGTTCTCCGATTATTAAATGAGAACATTATGAAATGTGCCACAAGGTACCACCCTAGGTCCATTGTTGTTGCTCATTTGCATAATAATTATCAAGCACACAATTAGCCTATTGTTCTTATTGTTCACGAATACCATTGAAATGAAATGGGGCATTAGACTGAACTGTTAGAATGTTATTTTTTTTGTATAATTTTATTACTTGATGAATTATGTGTCCTTTGTTAATGTTGGAAAAAATATTTGAACACGCAATTTATCAGTTTTAGTTCATTGGGGTTTTTTACTACATCACAGATAAATGATAGTTATATTATGACAAAAACTAGATTTGAGTATATGGTTTTAATTTCAACTCGATACCTCCACGCGTTCCCGAGATAAAGGGTCTTGACAGACGGACAGACAGACAGACAGACAGACAGACAGACGGACAACAAAGTGATCCTATAGGGGTTCCCTTTTTTCCTTTTGAGGTATGGAACCCTAATTAATTTATTTGGCAACTGCATCAATGCTTTACTCACTTAAAGTTATCTCATTACGACTTTTATTTGGATGAAAAGGCGCCGCATTAAGGCGACGCATCGATAAGCTATTTTCGTATCGAAAGTCCCGCTCAAACTCTCGTAAATTACTTACACTTAATTATCTCACTCATGGCAAGCAGTTTTGCGACGCCAAACCGGTTTTTTATCTATAAAAATCTATATATTTTAAAAATTGAAGTTTTGTCTGTAAATGCAAATCTCAGTTATAAAAGAGGTTTCTTTAAAAAAAAATTGTCTGCGTTATAAAAATTAACGAACCGTGTTTCTGCAACTGACAAAATGAAGTCAATGAAATAAATAATCAGGTTATTAAATATCACTTTTATATGTTTTGCAATTGATGAGAAAAATCGAAATGCTAGCCACTAAAATATCCGATGCGTCCTCGTTTTCGCGCTAAGGTCCTGCGCCTGTGGTGCGTAGATCTTATTTTTATTGTGTAGAAGAGAATTTAATATGTTTTTAATAATGTTTTTTTGAAGGAAGAACATGAAAGATTAGAAGCGGAAAGACGTCGCTTGGAGATGTTAGACAGGCGGAAGGCGTATGACGAGCAAATAGCAAGTGCTAATAAAAAGAGAAGAGAAATGCTTAAAGAGGAGAGGGAGAGAGAAAGAAGGAGGCTGGAGAAAATGAAGGAGAAGATGGAAAAGGATCACTATGAAGGTAATATTTAATAGGACCGTGTGATTTTTCCTACATTTTATGATTTAATAAAGCAATAGGGTCTATTAAGTACCTATATAAGTTATAATTAATCACGGGTACGAAAGGACCCGATGGCCCTTTAGTCAAACGCTTGACACAGGTTCGGTTTCGAACCTCGCCTGTAATGATGGGCAATGAGCAATTCGTATGGATTATTTTTTAAATAGCAGTCAAACATCTTTGGTGTGGGGTATGTACACACGACGGCACCTCAGACTATACATGTTGACCTTGAGACCGCCTTAATACCCTACGTAATAAAAGCTGCTTTCGCAGTTTAACTGTATAACCTGACGTGCTGTCGTATATACTAATGACTAATTGTCTTGTTGACCATTTTAGGAGATAATCGATCAACATTAAGTTCATAATTCAATGTTGGTCAATTGGAAGCAAGAAATGGCATATCTATTGCACAGGCCCAAATAGGAACGTTAAAAAGTATCGTTAAAATAATTATTTTAGTTGCATTGTCTGTACCTTTAAATAACGGTAAAATAAACTATTGTTAACTACAAAACTTTCACATCGATATTGAAATAGTCAGAAATTACTAAAGCGGGCTTATAAGCACGTTTCAAACTACAAACTAAGCTATTTTCGATATTTCAGAAATAAACAAGAAAAGGGACCAACAATTGACGAACAAAACAAACTTTATAGAGGGCCATAAACTCAAAACACTCAGGAAAATGGAGGAAAAGTCAAAAGAACGGGAAATCGATAACAATACTATTAGAGATGCATTAGAAAAGTTGAACGCTGAAAGAATTAGAAAACGGAACGATATTGTAAGTACCTATTTATTTACACTATACCTATATAAGTAAAAATGCGAAAGTGACTCTGTTAGTCTGATTGTTAAATAAATAAATAAATATTTGACAACATCACATACATTGTTCCGATTCCAAAGTAAGTAGCTAAAGCACTTGTGTTATGGAAATCAGAGACAACGGTGGCATCACAAACACCCACTCGACCACGGAGGTCGTCAAATGTTACATTTTCAAGGCTGAAAATTGAATGAATTTTGAGATATCTCACGTGGTACTAAAATATGAGTCAAGTTATTTTGCGCGAGCTGTACTAAGCTTGACTTTTGTTTATATATTCTATGCTTCTGTCCTCTCACTATTTTGTTACGTAATATTAATGTCTCAATGGTGTTTAATTGTTAACGTAGTTCTTGTTACTAAAACACAAAAAATCAATACTAATGAATATAAAACTGATGACGAGGCAGCAAGGTCTAAGACTTTAGCCTGTTCTTTGGAACGAAAAAAGCTAAAGTTACTATTGAAACACCAATAACACACATTGCTACGATAACAATAGAATCAAGGCCAATATCGTAAACACCCAGACTCAGAAGAATAAAGCACCCAGACTTGCCGCCCTAGCATGACCACCATGACAGATTTATATCACGTGATATAGCGTTTTATCCACACTCAACTGTCAAAATCCATTGTATTTTGACAGTTAAACGTGATCAATCGCTATACCATATCGCATTTTGGTGGTCATTCTGAAACAATATAGAATTAATAAACAATAATTATGTATTATGGTCGTATCGAAGTCCCTGTTCAGAAATACGCGCGAGTGAGACGCGTTTCGTTACAAGTCAGTGTTCGCTTAGGGCCAGTAGCGGTGTCAGCAAAGTGTGCAATATCAAAGACAATGTAACTAAAATCGCGTGTAAATTCCCAGCGAACGGAACTTAGGTTAAGCTATAGGAAACCGAAACCATAGATTCAATAAAGGAAGCTCAATATCTTTCGACCTCTCGGCGTGCCTCGGCTACCCTCGGCATTCCTGCGGACACAGCTATGTGGCTATGCCATGCCGTCAGACGATTCATAATACAAAATAAAGAGGGCGCTGCAAAAGACAAGAGAATAGTTTAGTACATACCTACTAGGCATTCTACTAAAGCACACATAGACGAGGAGCTCGATGGCGCAGTGGTTTAGCGTCTGGCCCAGCGATTGCGGAGGTTAAGCGACTTTCGCAAGGGTCGGTCATGGGATGGGTGCCCAAAAATTTATTATCTCGAGCTCGGGCAGTTGGTCCCGGCTGCATTTGTAGTCGTTAACACCCACCAATCCGCGTTGGGCCCGCGTGGTGGGTTATGGCCCATCCTCCTTATACACCTATAAGGAAGGCCTGTGCCCCAGCAGGAGAGACATTAAAAATGGCTGATCACACATAGACACTCTCACCACCACGGAATATGAAAACAGCCCAAAAATTATACCAACACTTTTATGGTTGTGTTGGTTATATCTGTATCAAACTTGCTTAGTTTTTGGAGTAATAAATGATTGGTATGAAAATCAGGAATGGAAGAAAGTTTGTAAAAACTGTTTATTGCGGCAACTTCTTAACTCGAAAATATATGGTGCGCTCTGAAGTTGCTGTTGTTGTGGTACATTGTCAAATTAATCGCGTTGTAGATCTCTCAAATACATAGGAAAAAGGAGTTAAGTAAGATTGATTCAAGAACGTCGTCGTCGTCCCCCATCATACCATATAAACGGTTGCTTTTGAGAACGTGAAAAAATTCAGGACAGTAGTACTTACATAATAATATAATGAAGTTAAAAGGAAAACTATCATTGCCAGGTAGGCTTTACAAGTTAACGAGTAATAGTCGATCAACTTACAAAATTAATTTATATTGGAAAAAAATTTCGTAGAATAAAAATTCATATACAAGGTGTTACAAAAGTACCCCTAATGCCGAATATGATAGATAGGGACCATCAAACTGAACAACTTCTACTACGGGACCAACTTTGAAATCGAGAAAATAAAATCAGCTGTTTCATACAAAAATTAATTACGAAAATATCAAAATGTATGAAACAGCTGATTTTTTTTCGCGATTTCAGAGTTGGTCCCATAGTAAAAGTTGTTCAGTTTGATAGTCCCTATCTATCATATTCGGCATTAGGGGTACTTTTGTAACACGTTGTATATTATTATTTATACTTAGTTTTAGTCGTTAGTTTTGTAAAACAGGAAGTAATATAAGTTTATAGTCATATGATAAATGTATAAGGTTACTGCGGAACCCTATACTGCCCGTGGCCCGACATGCACATGGCCAGTTCTTTTTTTTAAAGTCTCAAAAAATTTTAACTACACAGTAGTAAGAGTACAAAACTTCATTTCAGCTTAATTGGCGCCAAGAAGAAGAAACATTTACGCAGAACTTTAACCGCGAGAGAAGGATAGCTGAGGGTCTGGATGTGGAGTCAGAGAGGGTGGCCGAGGTTTGGAAGCAACAGGAGGAACAGAAGACTGACGAATTCCTCAGACAAATGGAGGATGAAAGGAGGATCAATAAAGAGGTAAAATATGGAGGCAATGTGAACGGGGCCTTACAGGAGGTGTGACGTCATGCTACGAAAATAATGTTAGTTTTGTAAAATGACGTCACACCAGTACATTGTCAGATTAATCGCATTGTCACAGTAGCCGTAAACCATTATTATCATAATGCTTTCAGAAAGCCGTTCAAGACTACCAAAAACACTTAGAGAAGCTAAAAGAGGACATGATTAAAGACAGAAAAGAAAGATCGCACAAGATGCAGCGGGTGTCAAGAACTGCGTACAAAGAATTGCAGAGGAAGATGGAGTCAGCAAATCAAGAGTTGAAGAAACAAATAGAATACAGGAACACTCTGTTGAGCCAGATTCAGGAGAATCAGAAGTGTTTAGTAAGTGCTTTCACAGATTATGGAGAAGCTCGATTGCACAGCGGCATTTGCATGTCTGTTTATCATTACTTGTCATATTTTGTACACATTCTTTACCCAACTCTTTATTGAAAAAATCAATTATAAAATACATACAACAAGGTGATTTTCCACACAGAGATTACGAAAAAAATTACTAATTATGTATTCTGTGTTATTAGTAACAATTTGATTTATAGAAAACATATTTTTAAATAACTTTTTAAATTAAAAAGATATATGATAAATGAAAATAAATGCTAGGACAATTTCACACAGCGCCATCTAGCCCCAAACTAAGCAAAGCTTGTAATATTGATGCTCGACAACCGATATACTACTTACATACTTTTTAAATATATACTCATTCTAATAGCAAACCGTCACAAAAATTAAAATTCGTCATTCCTGCCCGGCCGGGAATCGAACCCGGGACCTCTTACATGGTAGACCGGCATGTTGACCACTGAACCACTCAGGTCGTTTATAGGTGGCTCGTAGGTTTCGAATATAAGGAAATTAAAAAAACTTAGTTATTCCAAAATATTTATTAATAAAACTACATAGGTAGACCATATTTATTTATTTCGTATTTCAGGAACAGCCCGCGTTGCCGCTCCGCCCAATGTTTTTAATTTTGCACTGGCTGTTATACCAACTCTATGGTCAAATATGTAACCAAATTCAGTTCTATTTTTAAAACTCTTTTACACCCTATGGTGGAACACACAGTTTTTAACCCGCTGCTCAGTTTAAATAAACATCACTCTCCGAATATGAGAAATGAAAAATTCTTACTTTACTTTTGTGTTTCAGGAAAATGGCACGATCAGCACTGAGAGCAAAGACTGGCCGTTCACAAAGAAGTCTGAAATGTTCAGTGACGTTATGCTGAACAGATACAAACAAACTTCTGCTAGAAAAAGGTCAGCTTAAAACAACGAGACGTAAAATTTTCGTAGTATTTCGAAGTAGAGTTTTTTTTGCGAAAAGTGGCCACTTTTAGAAAAAAATCTCCATTAAACTAAACGATAGGTTAGAAAATATTGTTAATACGATGAAAAGTGCCGCAAAGCTTCTTCATACAGAGAGATTATTCACAATTTTGAATTTCGTCTTTTTTTTTTAGTGTTCCCAAAATATTACAGACAAAAAATACAATTTAAAAATCACTCGCCAAACTTTTAAGTTTGATGGCGAGATGCGCTCATTTTTTACTAACTTAACCTACCCTCTCCCACAGTTCTTTCACAAGGAATTTGTAACAATAACTTAATAATAATGTATCTAATCTAATTTTTCCAGAAATACATCTTTTAATCTTATTTTTAACAAATTTTTACTTAATGTTCTTGTCTCAGCAAATCTATCTTATTAAATAATTTTGGTACTACAAATTTTGACAATCTTTTTCCATAATAGTTATTCACCCTGGGAATAACAAATTTCTTCTGTCGTACACTTCTAGTATTATATTTATTTTTAACATTGACTTTATACTGGTAACAGTAGTAGTGTTCTAATCCTAGCAAAAATTCAACCTTTTTTTATTTAAGCACTATGATTTTTTTTCCAATAGCGGCGCTAATGTGCAGAGTACACGCTCTTAATCAAAAAGTGGTTTTTACAAACCTACAGTATAGTTACTTAACTCCTTTTTCCTATGTATTTCAGAGATCTACAACGCGATTAATTTGACAATGTACAACAACAACAGCAACTTCAGAGCGCACCATATATTTTCGAGTCAAGAAGTTGCCGCAATTTGTTGACATTGGCAAATTAATCGCATAGGTAGGTTACTCCTTAAATATTTTTGGTATGTACATACCTACTCCTTTTAACTTGTTTTTTTTATTGCAGTACAAATCCAGTCCATCCCTTCAAAAGAATAATGGATGATTCAAAAAAGAACACCGTACATCTCCCAATTATAGGAACTAAGTACAGATAAAGTAAACCCGGTTGTGCATTAAATAAATAATAATACTGTTAAATGCGTGTAAACCTTTATTTTTCCCTTTTCTGTACAAAAAGAAAAGCCACAAACAAATGTAAACTTCTCAAAACGTGTGCACGCCATCTAGTCTAAATAAATGAAACTATCATTAAAGTAGTGTAAAAAATTCCTTAAAGATATTATTAAAATAAAATATTGTGCTAAATAGGTATACATCATAAAATAAATAACCGTTCACAACTTTAGCATCCATTTTCACAGTGGATTTGTTAAAACAAAATGACATCGAGTACGAGTACAAAAACTATTAGCGAAACAAAACGCAACGCAGCGCAACTATCTTTTTTTTTCAATTTCAACTTTCTTGTTCAAGTAGGTAGGTAAATTCCATTTGTGGCAGATTTCTGCCATTTGGGCAGATTTAAGGCCTAAATTTTAACTGTGGCAGACTAAGCTGACGATTCAAAAATGTGGCAGATTTTGGCAGATTTCATGAATATATTTTTTATTATTCTTGAAATACATATGTATGGATTAACATTTTTATTTAGTAAAAAAATGCCTTTTTATTTACTTCTTTTATAATACATTTATTTCGTTACCTATTGTATATGCATTTATTATTTACTGAGGTGGCAATTACTTTTGTCCTATGCCAAATAGTAGGTGAATCCCCATATTATTCTATTTTTATTAAGGTACGCTATAAGATTAAGTATAACTTCCTCCTTATCTACCTATAAGGAAGGCCTGTGCCCCAGCAGTGGGGACATTCAAATGGCTGACGGTCTACGCTATATGATTATAAACGGCAATTAAAAATCATCAGTGATAAGGTTTTTGATCAAGGTTTAAATCAATTTAACAAACATTGATTTCTTGTCATCACTCATGACAAGAAATCAATGACCGCCATGCTCGTTCGCTCATGACCGCCACCTTATTTTCTAAACATTGAGACCAGTTATAAATTGTACATACATACAAACGAAAAGACGTGAAACTAAACTTTTGCTAGAGTCGGGCAGATTCGCCATTTTTGAAATGGTCACCCTGACTAAACCAAAAAAAATTAAACAAACAAACAGACCGGCCGGCCGGCGCCCGCCGAGCACTTAAATTTTCGTTGAAATAAAAAAAAAGGTAGCGAATAAACAATTCTTTTGTCTCTGTTAAAGAGGGTAAATTGAAAGCCAGTTTATAAAAAAATAATAAGCTTTTATACCTACTTTTTCGTGTCAGTGGAGGGAGCACGTGTTTTATTTACGCGATTGAAAATAATGAGTGACTCAAAATTTTCCCTGGATGATTTGGAAGGACGTTCCTATAGAGACCTACAGCAGCTAGCTAAGTCTTTAGGACTTCCATCCAACGTAAAGGTAATTTCAATACAGATTTAAAATGTTTGAAATTATGAGCACATGCATGACACATGTCGCATACCTAATTACTTAACGGAGCATTTACTTAACTAAGCGTTATTTAGCATACATTCTTTAAGAAAACTGAAATGTTTTGCCTTGTTTATTTTAGAAAGTATACTTGATCCAACTGATTCATGCCAAAAAGTACAAGACTAAAGAACAAGTGGATATTATTGTTCAAAACGTGAAGCTGGAGAGGCAGCAGTTCTCTAAAGTGAGGAAAAAGAAGACGAGATTAGAAGCCACAAGAAGAAAGATCCATTTACAGGTAAATTTTCTACTGACTTGTGGGTCAGTGTGTGTCATTCAGAAACAGAACAAACCAGTACCCGCATATGGCCCTAAAAGTTTGGCAAGTTGTACTTGTATGAAACTATTATATTTCAGAGTAGGTAATTAAGACTTTTTGGTCCTATTTGGATCACAGTAATTTGACAAAATTATTAATGGCCAGTCTCAGTTAGGTACCTATATTGGAATGGAAATGTTAATTGTTTGCATAAGAGGTTTTATCCAACCAACAAAATTTTATTCACTTCTTTGTTATATGTAGTGATTCTTCTTTTAAACATAATCAATCATCAATTATTAAATTTTAGATTTTTCGCATTCACAATGCTATTTTTATATTAAGATAAATAATATTAGAAAAAATCGACTCACCCGTATGGTCAGTGCATTGGGCCGGATTCCCAAGGATGCGGGTTCGTGTCTTGTCTGAGGTGCTACGGGTGAGTTGATTTTTTCTAGTATTTTTTCTAATATTATTTATCTTAATAATCAATCATCATCTATCATTTTTTATATTATTCAATTTCAGGGCTCTGAAATATCATCCACAAGTAACTCATCATCTCCACCGATAATTAACACTCCAAAAAGGCCAAATCAAATTATAATTAAATGCAGCCCCAACCTTCATCAAACAATCATGAAGTACCCTGGGCCAAGCATACTCGGTTCCACTTACGTAAAGAAGACATACCCTCCAATAAAACCAGTCGACAGTAGTGACAGAGTACTGAGAAGTTTTAATGTCAAATCACAGACTTCACATTCACAAGCCACCTTAAATGGTAACTTATTAAAAGTCATTAAGACTCAAAGTACAATGAACATGAGGCCGGCTATAACTCAGAGACACACATCTATTTCTCAAGAAACAAGGGTCAATTTGGATAATCAAGAGAGTCGTTTTCAAGAAGGTATTGTGAACACTAAGTGTGTTGGAACACAACTCACTGGATTTATGCAGAAGCCTCGTTCTAAAACAATCAAAAATGTGCCTAGAGTACAGTTGATGACTGTTCAAAATAGTATGGTGAGTAATATTATAAATATGTCACTGTTTAAAAAACCACCCAATGGATTAGTTACCCAGTCGCAAAAAAAATAGGTTTAAATGATACACATATTTTTTATAATGTTTTAAATTTCCATGGTTATTGACGTTATTAGAATAAACTATTTTGGGATTTACACCATTTACCTTTTTATTTTTGAGACTTCAGTTCATCCATAACCATGGCGCATGCAACTGCGCCGCAATATCGGAGTCTCAAAAATAAACAGGTACATGGTGTAAATCCCGATATAGTTTATTCTAATAAAAAAGGTGTTCTTTTATTAACTTTGTTCACAATGCTATAACTAAAAACTTGCAAACCATAATAATGAGAAGTAAGCCAACTAAATACTACTTAGTTAATTAAATTTATGAGTGGCATATCATCCTCATCAAATATTTTCTATTAAACTTATCAAAAATAATAATTATCAACCTATATTTATCTTGATAATTATCAATGATAATTATCACTTCGAACCCTGCGATATAGTTTATTCTAATACTTATTTTTTTAATTTTAATATTGTTTTCAGAACTTAAAACCAACATTACCTGCAAAACGACAAAGGGTATTGAGTGGTGTATACCCAATAGATAATAAAAACCCAACACCAAAAGTTAAATATGACTACATACAAAGCATTGGGTACCGACGAAACGATGGAAAGATATCCAAAATTAATGCTTTAGTACAAAAACGTAATGATGCCAATAAAAACTTTAGGAACATTGATCTGACTGTACAAGACTTGATTAATTCGAATATAGACTCTCAGAACATGAATTCAGAGTATCAAGTCCCAGAGAATACGCCTAATTTGCAATATCCTAATACAAATGGTTATGAATGTTTGGAATATATACCTTCATCACCGCTGTGTAATCAAAGACAGTTTAATTACATTAATACTAATGAGACTTATAAAGAAAATGAGTGTACTCAGTCTGCAGTTTACTTTCATAAGAAGATCAGAAGTGAACAAATCAGGTCTCAGAGAAAGAGTATTCATAACGATGTGAGGGTTCTCAGTGATGAACAATTGCCTAGAATCAACGAGGTCTTTAGCAGATTCAATAATGTAAACAATAGGGATGTCACACAACCGATTTATGTACAAGACAGGGAGGAATCTGAAAACAGTAAGTTTAAAACCTAATATAATCTAATCTAACCGTCTTAAAACTAAAACCCGTTTAAATTGTTTATAAATTAAACAATTTAAACGGATTTTAGTTACTTGTATTTTTTATCTCATATTATGAAGTGAGTTTGAATAAATTAGACAAAACACCATAACTAAAATAGGTTTTAAAGCATTTTTTTGTGAATAATACAGTCAATCTCTTGCTTTGTTTGATGCTTATTTTTAACTTTTTGATTGGTTTCATTACAAAGGTACAATAATTATTTTGTTTAAATATTTAATCTATTCATGGTTCAACAACTTTTTTTAAACCAAAGTGTCCACCAAAACCAAAACAGTTTTTTATTTCTTACTTTAATGTTAGGTACCTACAACAGTTGACAATTCACACTCAATATAAAAATAAAAAGGTAATATGTTTTGTAGGGATAAATTCAGAATGCAAGGAATACTGAATAATAGAGCAGTTATTCTTTTATTTAACAGTTTATTACAAATTACGCAACATTAAAATATCAATGTTTTACATTCCAGTACAACAAGGCTATATCCGTTCAATTCTCTGAATATCATTCTTCTTTTGTTTAAGAAAAATAAAAATAATTCATATGAATGCAAAGAAGTTTTCTATCTATTTGCAATGAGGTTTGTTTGCATTTTATAAAAGAGACTCGATACAAAATCTATTAGACGTATACAATCATACCAAAGCAATGAAATATTATTTATTAGCACTCACGTAAATTATAATTAATACTAAAGAGGCTAACACTTTTGTATTTGTATGGTGTTTGATATATACCTTTGTATAATAACAAATATATATTTTTGTTATTATTTTCAGTACTAAACTACCCGATATTCGTATCCAAAGCCAACAGCACCAATATGCTGGAGACGCTATACAATTTCAAGAGCCAGTTCCTCATCAGCCAACCGCTTATGCAGATAGCTACCACAACTGCAACGAGATGCGTTTACAGCACACCTGTTATCGCTACCCCGTAAGTACAAATTATAGGACAGAAATTATAGGAGACATGTCATGTCTCTTAATTAAGATAAAAGACCTTAAATAAAATAAAGAAAAAAAAAAGTACAAATTATTCAAACAAACAATATTCAAATAAGCTCACATAATGCATTTCAAGAAGTCAATTTTTTACCCTACCACCCATTATGACGTCTTTTAGCTGACATTGGCTGATATATACATTCTGAATTCATATGGAGCTTTGTATAACTTAACAGACTTGACAGTTTTGTATAACTTGACTGTACTATGTATCGATTGCGATAAATGCTGGATTTACACAATTTAAGAGCTAAAAGTGGCCACTTTTGACACTTTTGCGAACTACTACTACAACGAACAAAATTTTACTGAGGTTATTGTTTGTAAATAAACTATAGAACCTTAGCTTCAATCTGTACATATGAATTTTCGATACATTATGTTAGCGAGCAATAAATTTAATTAAAATGAGGGCGCCACTTGAGGTATATAGGGGCCTTAAAAATGCTTATTATGTGAGCTTATTTGAATAAATAATTTTTCAATTTCTATTTCAATAAGCAATATTTTTCTTTGCATAAGTTTGGTCAAAAAGAAACTACTTACTTACATGTAATTTGAAACGCACACTACAATCTTTTATTTTAGTCATAAGTTGTCAAAATCTGCGGCCTACATGGTTAAGTGGCTTGCATACCGATTGATTATATCTAAACCCGTAGGTCCCGGGTTCTCTTTAGTCTCTTTCAACTTGACACTTTGTGTAAAATTTTATTCATGATAGTTTTTTTCAAATTTTATGTGCACTATTGTAATTAACAGCACAGATGCTATTCATTATAAAAATACATCATGCGCTTCCTGCTTGAAATGTGACCTTGGTTCTTAAGGGAGTAAAACTGTGTTTTTCATGACTATGGCGGCTTTACTTTATTCATTCATTAACCATTCGTTGTATTTATTAACCTTACTAATAAAGGTTGTATAGCACACACTGGTGGTCTGTCAGACATTAAAAAGAAAGGGACAAAACACTGTGTCAACTATACATCTGCTATACAATATTTATTAGTAAGGACATAAGTAAAAAAAAACTAAAAATCTATACTTCTAGCACGACCCGACCGCGAACTCAATGTTGGTAATGCACCAGGAGTACAATTTTTAAGATAACATTAAAATGTATTGCATTGTATTTTGTGGATTATTCCTATAAAAAAATAAAATAAAGCTGCTGTCGTGCTGGTCACACCCTTTTTGTGTTCTCACTGTTCTCAGATGGCAGCACTGTACGTAAAATGTACAAGATTGCAAACAATTATTTACATAAACTATCAAACACAATACAGTAAAAATTTCTCTATTAATATTACAACAGCACTGCCATTTGAAGCTTTTGCATTACCCCATAATTGAATTGTTTTTTTCTGCACCTGCCATTTAACCTGTTTTATTTTCATTTGCTATAATTAACATAATAAACTTTCACAACGAATTAATTAATTTACTTTTTATATTGACGCGTTTTCATTCATATAGTCTGATTGTCTAGAGTTGATAAATATCGTGAAATAGCGTCTCTGAATAGCGACTAGCGTAATTATCGCACGGGCGTCGCTTTATCGCTGCGCGCTTTCCGACGCAAATTAAAATAATAGGCTGTGGTTTTACATTCCAGTACAACAAGGCTATGTCCTGTATGAATGAACATTACATGCAAAGAGGTTTTAAATCTCTATGCATTGAGGTTTGTACATTTTATAAAAGTGCTCGATACAAAGACGTATACAATCATAACAAAGCAGTAAAATATTATTTATTAACACAAGTAAATTATAATAAGAAATAGGCTTACATAATGTAATAGGTACAAAGCGTTAATGAATAAACGCAAAACCTCTTAGCTGGTGATTGTGCTCATGAACATGAACAACTTTTACTATGGAGCCAACTCTGCAACTGAGAAAAAAATCAGCTGTTCCATACAGGTCGAGTAGGTATTGACAACTTGTATGAAAAAGCTGTTTTTTTTTTGTGGAATTGCAGAGTTGACTCCATAGTAAAAGTTGTTCATGTTCATGAGCACAATCACCACCTAAGTGGTTTTCCGTTTATTCAGTAACACGTTGTATAGGCTAACAGCTGTGTGGGCATATCGTTAGAATCCTTACATCATCCTCCCGAGTGACACTGGCTGTAGATTTAAAAATCTTTTTTATTAACTCTGCAAACAGACTATAGGTATTGCTTTGTGATATAGTTTTCTTGAAAGTCCAAGTTTGTGAAGGTTTATTTTCTATCTCGCTTGCACGTCACATCTGCACGGCTTTCAGAATGGCGCAGCCATCAAAAGCTACCGCCGATGCTTTCTATGTGTCTAGTGAGTACCTATTTAATTATCCGTCGCATTACAATTTAAGTACACTTCATTCGATCAACTTATGGAAATAATGCTTGTGAACAAAACTTCCATACATAATCCACCAAATATGTTAGTCTGTCAAAAAAGTATTGAAACGGAATTAATAGTAGATTATGCAACAAGAGCTTAAAGTAGTGTATTATGTCACGAGTTCGAGATCGCCCAAGACAATACATATTTAAGCCAGTGATGCATACTCTACTTTTTATACTTTCTGCGAGGTTGGTGTAGATAACAGCACAGCGATTTGAGCGGTTGGCGCCTTTTTTTCTTTTTTTGTCGTCTATTTGTAGTGGTCAGTTCGACATTCGAATAAATCCTTCTTGGTGCGCGGGTGAAAATGAATTTTGTAAAAAGTTTTCAAGTCAGAATAAAATCTCATTGCACCTAACTAAACATTTCTGAAACCAACCTTGATCAAGCACGACTGCATGGGTTGCATTCCAAATTCAAATCACATTATTTCCCATAGGAAAAAATGATATTCAGTACAACATTATGACCCAGCTAGACCGTGGGGCTGTAATGACTTACTTTAGGAAAGGTTTGCATGACAAATAATATGCCATCGACGAGCAGGTAGTATGAAAAATATTTTTACTAGTAACACGAGGTTGTTGCATACAAAATAGTCGATTGTTGCCATATAATAACATTAATGACAAAGAAAGTGGCTCCTCCATTATTTATTTTCTCGACTTTTTTGACAGACTGTATTATTTTCAACTTTATAGTTAAACATTTGTTACACATTGTATGTACTGTTTTGAGATTTTAGGAAGTAATCTTAATATAAGAAATCTTAAAAGTCCAAGAGTTACTTTAATAAATCAAAAATGAATTCTACAACTTGTTGAAAGTTAAATTTCTATTGTAAGGGTCTTATCACACTGGCGATTTGCCAGCAAGTTCAAAGCGCCATGATTGTGCAAAGAGCGCTCGTTGCGAACTCGCCGCGAACACATCGCGGGCGCGCAGTGAGCTCGTGTACAAAATGGCATCCACTGCGCTAATCGCCGCGATCTCTTTGCGTGCCCGCGGCGTCTAATCGCCAGTGTGATAAAGCTCTAAATGTTTTTTAGTTTTGAAAACCAACGAAAATCCACAGTCCATTAGATAACCTCACATTTATTGTAGCGTGCGAGCAGGATAGCCAGTGCAGTAACGAGACAGCAGAAATGCCGAGGTTATACGACCTTTTGACAATGGCTGATCAAGATTTCACGGCCAATCGCTGCTATAGAAACGACTCTTTAGAAGGTAGGGAAAGGTATCATCACCACCACCACCACCCCCGTGATATCATCACCACTACCACCACCCCCGTGGTAGCATCACCACTACCACCACCCTCGTGGTATCATCACCACTACCACCACCCCCGTGATATCATCACCACTACCACCACCCCCGTGGTAGCATCACCACTACCACCACCCTCGTGGTATCATCACCACTACCACCATCCCCGTGATATCATCACCACTACCACCACCCCCGTGGTAGCATCACCACTACCACCACCCTCGTGGTATCATCACCACTACCACCACCCCCGTGATATCATCACCACTACCACCACCCCCGTGGTAGCATCACCACTACCACCACCCTCGTGGTATCATCACCACTACCACCACCCCCGTGATATCATCACCACTACCACCACCCCCGTGGTAGCATCACCACTACCACCACCCTCGTGGTATCATCACCACTACCACCACCCCCGTGATATCATCACCACTACCACCACCCCCGTGGCAGCATCACCACTACCACCACCCTCGTGGTATCATCACCACTACCACCACCCCCGTGATATCATCACCACTACCACCACCCCCGTGGTAGCATCACCACTACCACCACCCTCGTGGTATCATCACCACTACCACCACCCCCGTGATATCATCACCACTACCACCACCCCCGTGATATCATCACCACTACCACCACCCCCGTGGTAGCATCACCAGCTACACTGTGTGCCAGCTACACTCATGTGTATTCCTGGCTTAATTCGAAAACTTTGATAGCACACTGCTTATTTAAATTAAATAAATAAATAATAATAAATCCTTGGACAATTTCATACAGCGCCATCTAGCCCCAAACTAAGCAAAGCTTGTAATATGGGTGCTAGACAACTGATATACTACTTACTTATTATACATAGTAACACCCAATTATAATTAAGTTACCACAGCAGCGAGCATTAGTTTAACTTTGTCATTTATAAGCAGGTAGTGTTATCTATTAAGCCACAACAGTTTGAATATTTCAGACATCAGCACTACACCAACATCGTCGTTGGACAGATCGGGCTTACAGCAAACCAACATTCCCGATATGGTGGAAGATGCACTGGAAATAATCAGCCAGGACGGGGTAAGTTGACCTCTTTAACAAAGGTTACAGCTTGGCCGGAACTAGTAGAAATTAAAAAATATCACACACTAAAAACCTGCATAGAAAGTGGCGCCTTCCATTTTTGTCAACTGTTTATGGTCAAGCTGTACGTGGTTGTGTAATTTTGTTTTAAGATTTAGCCCACAAATATTCTTGATTATTTTAATTACTAGTGCACCCTGTGAACTTCATATCACCTACAATTTTATATGTATCAATTTTACTTTAAGAATTTAAAGAATTGAAAAGCTATGCTTATATGACGATTCCCATACAAAATTGTCAAAGTTAAATTTTCGATTATTTAGCTGTTCTTTTGAGTTTTTCCTATTTTTTTTTTCTAAACCACCCCAGTACTAGTCGAAAGCATTTTTGCCCAAACTGAAACAGCGACGCTTCGCGATCGCTCGGTCAACAAAACTGACATTAAATACAATCATTTTGAAACTTAAAGTGTTCTTCTATAGGTTTAATTTGGGTTTAATATTGATTGAGTGTGGCAGCCCAAAGTGCATAGCGTTTCATTGACATTACAACTAATGATGAAATATTGTTTAAAATTAATATGATAAAGTTTTATGACGAAAATCAAGTCACAATTTTTTTTACACATTATCTCAGAGTTATACAGCGTGAAATTATAATAATTTGGTTCCCGCAGTAGGGTGGTTCCATTCATGATTACAAGCAACTTTTACTATGGGGCCAACTCTGATATCTCGAAAAAAAATCAGCTGATCCATACAAAAGCGCAATACCTACTGAATTTTAATGTATGGAACAGCTGATTTTTTTTCGCGATATCAGAGTTGGCCCCTTCGTTGTATTGTTCATTTCAGCCTGTATAAGTTCAACACAAATCAAACTTTGGGACAGTGGCGTAGCATAGGTCACTAGCACCCGGTGCGGATTCCAAATTTGCCGCCCTCTTATTTTTGCGATCCATTATAAAAAATTTGGGCATGGTAAAAAGAGTACTTACATGGTACTAAGAGTTTTATTGAATGATTTATTGAATTGAAAAGTGAAATTAACATTTTTTGACATAGGTAGAATATCACAGAAAAATTACAGAGAAAACGTAATAGAATAATGGAGAAATCGCCTACTTCACGAACGCTCTGAACGAACGAAAATGACGAAAAAAACACTGAAAGAAATAAACATTTTTTTTATATTCAATTTTTTTTTCTAACTGTCACCTCCGCAGTGCCGCCTTTGCGGACCGCACCCTCCGCCTCCCCCATACTACGCCACTGCTTTGGGAAGCCAACCATACACAGGACAATCGTACATATAAGGTCCTCTTTCTTTTTACAGGATTATATGGAGCGAATTGGCATGGATGTGAGGATGCAGTGCATTATCTGTTCCTGGGCTGGACCCAGGATCATACTTGAGTACCACATCAGAAAGGTACTGCCGCCTGTTTTTGCTCTTTTCATAATATTTTATCACGCACCTGTTATTTTTTTATAGTTTAAAACTTATCTTTCTCTCTCTCTCTCTCGCTCTCTCTCCAGGACCATCCAAACCTAATTCACAAACAAGGCAAAAGTGATTGGCACGTAGTATACACTTTAGGCAGCTTACTGCAGCAGCCGTTGTGGCTCAGTCAAGTTGTGGAGTACGGCACTGCCCTGTACGTACTCAGCGCTAAGTACGAGCCGGGGTACTTCATGGCGACACTCACTGTGAGTACTTGTTATGCGATAAACAATTTGTACAACCACATGAATAATCCAGAAGGATAAATATTGCTGAATTTAATGTTTAATTATCAAACCATAAACCGCTCAGGCCCACTCACATGACCACCGAAACACGACAGGTGTCCCAAAACCACAGTAAAGATATCTACCAGTATTCTAACTTGACGCTGACTTTGTAATACTTACCTAGAGCCTCGCGGTATGTCAACATACGATAGGGCTGCCAGCAACTTTATGTACAAAACTAGAAACAAACTCAAGTAGGTAGATGAAATTAAGATAACAGAACCTATCTCTTACTTAGTTTGTTTTTAATTTTGTGATTGTATGTTATATTTTAGAAATAAAACTTATGGTGATACCGTGATAGGTTGCCTAATAATTCAAAATAGGTAATCATTTTGCTATTAAATAATATTTTGATATATTGATATATACAATTTATAATTTGGTTTGATATTTTAATCAATCTTACTAATTCACAACTATCACGCTCTCTGATCACAAATACAATACCACCGTTCGTTCGTCAGTGCGGCGCATTCGCGACTGTTGTGTACCGAGTGCAGACCGAACTCGAGGCGCGTAGGTATGGCTCGCTTTTTGACCGTTTGTACTAAGTTGCTACTGTAGATATCTTTACCGTGCCAAAACTTTGCCACACGAAAGGAGAGGAAGGAAACCTTAAATATTAAAATTAGAAAAATATACTGAAAGAATATTTTTTTTAAATCTTTAAATGTAACTCCTATAATTTAAAAAAACAAAATGAAGTTTTCTTTCAGTAAAATTTCCTATCTTCAATATTTAAGGTGCTTTCCCTCCGTGTGGCAAAGTTTTGGGACACCCTGTATATTGTTTGATAGCGTTATATCGACACTTAACAGTCGTACAAAATAGTCGAGTGTTGCCATACAATAAAATTAATGACAAAGAAAGTGGCTCCTCCATTATTTATTTTCTCGACTTTTTTGACAGACTGTATTATTTACAACTTTATTGTTGAACATTGTAGGTATGTACTGTTTTGAGATTTTAGGAAGAAATCTTAATATAAGAAATCTTAGAAGTCCAAGAGTTACTTCAATAAATTCCCTCCGTGTGGCAAAGTTTTGGGACACCCTGTATATTGTGTGATAGCGTTATATCGACACTCAACTGTCAAATTCCATCGTCATGCGCCAGTGGCGCGGACTCCAGCGCAAGCCAGGATAATAACGTTAAAGTATCGATATTTTAGTAACGCTTCTTAATAAATAGCGGTATTTCGTAAGTAACATAACGTTATCGAAATGTTGGAAAGGTATCCCGTCCCAGCTTTTAACACAGGCAAAGCCACAAATACCTAGCTTCAACATAAATTATCTATCCTATCTTTTACAGATGTTATCAACAGAATATGTGGCCAAAAACGCAACAGTCACAGTGTATAATAAAGTGACAGGGCGACCATACACTTGGTCTGGAAATGTGGACATTTTACCCCCCACTTTACCTTATTATTTAGACAGTGTCTGTCCTAAACTTGAAGTACCTTCTCTTAACTTGATCCCTAATAGTGTCAACTTGAAACTTATAAGTAGGGAGATGGCTTTTAATTCTCCAAACAAAGTAATATTAAATCACCCCGAATTAAATGATATTCAGATAATTTTCTTTGTTAGGATTTGTGATTAGTTTTGATTTTTTTATTAGTAAACTTGTTATTTTTTTACATTAATTGGAAACATAGTTAGACAATTTTATTGTTTTAAAGTTTAACAAAAATCTGAACCTCTGAATTTAACAAGTAAGATGGTTCTGTATCTTTGTTTTAGAATTGTGGTAGCCTATAAGTACTTACCTATCTTATTTAATGTTTAATACTCAAATTATGCATGTTACCAACCAAGCAAAGAAAAATGTGATGTAATCTTAAAATTTTAGGATAGCAAAGAATCCGTCCAAATACTGATACATATATCGATGTCGAGAAAACATCGTATGTATGTATATATGTCTTAAAAAGGCTTAATTTTTAAGATATTATTGTTTTGTTGTTTATAATGCCATGTTTACATGCGTTTAGCTACTAATGCTTGGTACTTGTTACTTCTCACTAATACCTTACGTGTAAACACACTGAAGAAGTGCTTAGTCAGTAGTTTACATGAAAGGTATTAGTGTCAGTGACAAGTACTAAGCGTTAGTAGCTAAGCTCGTGTAGACATGGTATAAGATACTTAATTCAAAAGAGTTGCCCCAGCCAATGTCACACACATTTAACTTGGCACTGTAAATATGTGTGGGATTGACATAAGTTTTTCGTAACCATAGAACAGGATATACAGGGTGGAATTTTTTAATGCTGCCTAGAGAGAAATTACTCTTAACAGTTCAGATAGCAAACACTCAAAGAAAACATTCCTTTATTTTTGAAAACAAACAAAAACTGCATACAAAGATTCAAAAAAATACGCTTCTTATATCCAGGAATTGAACCGTCGAAAAATTCGAAAAAAGCAACACCCTGTACTTTTGTGATATCAATCGATAGGAGCAATCATAAGTATCGATTGATGTCATAAAAGTACAGGATGTTGTTCAATTGTTTAGAGTACATTCTCTAGGGCCTTACCGGCTAACGCATCGAACTTCAGAAAGTCTGCCGAGCTTCAAATTAAAACAGATAAATCGAGCCCCAATCGGGCCAAAATAGCGAACCCCAATTCATGATGTCACACGAACATCAATATCTTCTAAATATCTTCGGCGAATAGTACAATACGAAACTCCTTACTTCGATTTATCTGTTTTAAGTTGTAGCTCGGCAGACCCGCCGAAGTTCGAAAAGTTAGCCGGTAGGGCCCCTGTGGCCGTACCGGCTAACGTATACAACTTCGGAAAGTCTGCCGGGCTTCAAATTAAAACAGATAAGTCGAGCCCCAATCGGGCCAAAATGGCGAACCCCAATTCATGATGTCACACGAACATCGATATCTTCTAAATAACTTCGGCGAATAGAACAATATGAAACTCCTTACTTCGATTTATCTGTTTTAAGTTGAAGCTCGGCAGACCCGCCGAAGTTCGAAAAGTTAGCCGGTAGGGCCCCAGGTGGCATTAAAAATTGCATCTGTATAATAGTACTCAACATACGTTTATCTTTCGCGAGCTTCAAGCAAAGTTCGCTATCGTGATTGCAATAACTTTGTCTAGCTAGGGGTATGACTTTTTCGTCTAACCCTTAATATTTTATGTAAGAATCTTTAGAAGTGATCTATGTTTTTTTTATTCCTAGTTGATTGTTTTGAAAATATTTGAATCATGGTTTTGTTTTAATATTTGTTAGGTACTTAAGTGTTGATTAAGTTAACTAAGGTTGATTATGTTAGGCTAAGTTTGTGAACTAAATCAAAGTATTATGTAATAAGTAAGTTTTAAACGACTTTTGATACGTCTCTTTTCCTACTTAATAGCGTTGTATATTTTCGATCTCAATTTGTTGATTTATTAAAAAGTTCATTAAAAAGTTCAATCATTTAAGTTGGTATTTTGATGTGAAAAGATCTACCTACTTACCCCCTTAGTAATAAAGATTGTATAGCAGATGTATAGTTTCACAATGGATACACTCCGTCAAATTATTTAGGTTTGACGGTGTGGCGTCTGCAAAGAGGTCACCACTTCTCTATGGTTAATAAGAGAAAAAGAAAGGTTGTTCTGTCTTCTGTCTTGCGTACTGATGTCACAGAATTTTTATTGTTGCTTTCTTGCTATTGTAAATTAATATTATCCCTTCCTTACTCGTCCGTGTTCCTTCCTATTTTAATGTCACTTCTCCATGTAAAAACACACTGTACATAGCATTTATGAAGTAAATAATAAACACGTTGGAAGTGTTTTCATCATAGTTTTAACAACGAACACAAGTATAGTGCGGGCAGGGAACAAAGCCCGCACAACATTAAAAAGAATGGGACAAAACACTAAGTATGCATCTGCTATACAATCTTTATTAGTATTAGAGGATTAGTATTTAGTCACTCACTAATTTGTTTGTATAGGCACTTATTTTTTTAATTTGGCTTTAGTTTATCGTTTTTCTGCTGTAATCAGTGGGCTGATTATGTAATTTTGAATGAAATTATTTCAATCAACATTTTGTTGCTAACACAGAAAAATTTCTATCGATGAAATGCGATTACGTAAAACGGGGCCCGTGAGATTTGTTGCATTGCTATATGGTTGCTATCGATACAACACTAACAGGTGTAAATGTAAAATCACAGTTAAGGGCGCATAGTCTGCACACGGCTCTAGCGTCATGTGCCATTGGAAAAAACATAGTGGTTAAATAAAGACGAAATTGTGAATTATCTCTCAGTAGTGCACTCCGAAGAAGCTTTGTGGTACTTTTTATCGCTTAAACAATAATTTCTAATCTGTCGTTTAGTTTAATGGAGTTTTTTTTTTTGCTTAAAGTGACTCCATTAAACTTATTATCTCGTTTGTATGGAAACCCCTTAAAACCACATAGTGGCCCCTATTTTGTTTTGAGCAGTATATACTGTGGTAAAAGGCAGAGAAACTGTATGCTAACCTTGCGACGAAAAAATTTTTTGACAGTTAAAAATAAATAATGACATTTGTAATATCTGTCATATTGACACATATCAGTTGATTTTTACGCAGGATTTAGTTGTTTTTTGTAAATGAAAATAAAATAATGATAGAGCCGCCTCAAGCCCCGCGTACCGGCAGGAAGGACGGCCCGGGGCCCAGGGGCCAACCCGATTGTTACTATGTTAGTGTTTATTTATTTAATCTTAAGGAAGACCAACAACTAGTAACAAAAAAATAGCATTCGTAATAACAGTAGGAAGTCATTTACAAGCAATGACTTCAATTACATAGACGAGCTGTTCAAAACTAAAATTGTGTCACAACCAACCTTCGCGGCGCATCAACTGTTCCTCTCGGTCGCTTGCAATAGACTAAAGGAGTTGCGGTGCATGCACCGTAACTTAATGAACAATTTTTCGGTACTGTACAGCCTGTCTAGTGTAGTATACACATAGAAGTCTTTGTTTACAAGTATTACTTGCATTGCTACAATTACAAAAAATTACCGCCGGCCTTTAACCGCCTCTATGGTCTAGTGGCTCGCCCACCCGTGTAAGATGCAGGGACAGGGGTCCTGGGTTCGATTCCCAAAAGGCATTATATGTCTATGCCAGGTGTGTACTTTTGTACTCGGTTTGGCTGGTGGTTAGCCTTGTTTCAAATTCACCAGGCTAGGTATCCACCATCTTCCCCAAGGCGCCATCTCCACGAGCGAGAGAATCGCGGTGATATTATCGTTGTGCCACGTATTTCTATATAAGGTGGAACCAAATTAAGTAACAATACTGAAACAGGTGATAATGTTGCTTAAACGACAACGACTTTTTCCAAGGAACATAGGTCGAAAAACGTTTTTTTTAACCTTTCCATACTAAGTCGATCAGCTGACCAACACATGTCATTTTGTATGGGAGGATGATTTTTTTTTTTTATTTCGACCCATGTTCCTTGAAGAAAGTTGATCAGTTTAAACAACAGTATCACCTGTTTCAGTATTGTTAGATACTTAATTTAGTACCACCTTATATGCTCTCTATGAATGCGTCTCCACACGGCGATGTCATTGCGACGATGCGACGATAGAAGAAGCAATTCTCTCGCCCGTGGAGATAGCGCCTAAAGTCTGACGCCATAACAACAATGTAACATTGCTGTGTTCCGGCAGTTTAGAGGTAAGATAGCGAGTTCTTCAGAGGTTGGGGATTCCGGGTACAGTGGGATTCCTTCGGCCTTATCGACACTTAACATCAGATAAGATGAAGTCCAAGCATTGACGTTATGGACAAATGTTTACGACAAATTCTAAATATGAATTTACTCCAGACGTCACGCGTGCTAAACTCGACATTCCGCTACGTGAAATTCGTGAAAAAACTTCGCGCTTTAGAAGAGGAACAGAGGAAGGGTGCTGAGACCAAACTTAAGGAGCTCAAAGATAAGCAGTACAGCGACTTCTTCATCAGCTGCGATCGCAGGTAATCGAGCAGTCGTAATTTGTTTAAACCAAATTTTTCCTGCAGATTCGAGATTTTGACATTAACTCGCCCGCAGTTTTTAGTTAATTTTGTGCTTGTCACCGTTCCAACCTTATATTTATTCAACCGTTTATTAACAAAAGTCTAGTGTTCAACACTCGACAGTTATATATGATCTAGCGTGCTGTCTGTAGCTTTAACCTGTGACTAGAAATATTAAATTGCGTATGAGTTTATAAAGCTTTTGTTTGTTACGCCTTCACGTCTTAACTACTGAACCGATCATCATGAAATTTTGCATACACGTTGTCAGGGGTACTTAAACTAACTAAGTAACTAACTTTCCAGGCAGACGGAAAGTCGCGGGCGGTCGCTAGTTGTCTATATTTTCCTACCAGTTTAACATCTTATTTTGAGTAGCTAGCTGTGGTTCTTCATCTTCAACAGCCGCACTAAACCACTGCTGGATATAGGCCTCCCCCAAGGATCTCCACAACGCTCGGTCTTGTGCTGCCCGCATCCAGCGGCTTCCCGGGACCTTTGCCAGATCGTGAGTCCACCTTGTCGGGGGCCTATCCACGGAGCATATCATCGTATAGATCTTGAAGTTTAAAACATTTCTTTAATGTTTATGTTAGGTCCCTGATAAACAATGTGGCTCGTCGCGTGGACCTCTGTTTGCAGTCGTATGAAGAAGACGTAAAAGAAAAGAGAAAAAGGTAAAAATAATCATTAGCAATTTTATTTCGAAATTAATAAATAAATAAATATTTGACAACATCACACACATTGCTCCGATCCCAAAGTAAGTAGCTAAAGCACTTGTGTTATGGAAATCAGATACAACGGTGGTATCACAAACACCCAGACCTGAGTCAATATAGAAAAGTTCATTTTCTAAATTGACCCAACCGGGGATCGAACCCGGCACCTCAGAGACGGCGACACCTTGACAACCGGTGTGCAGAGCCACTCGACCACGGAGGTCGTCAAATTAATATTAACCCTGCGTGGGTTACTTCTGGGGTGCACTTCTTGTAATGGCAACCTCTTATAACCATTTCTGTAATTGACTTTCTTAAACGACTTCTTTAAGCCAAAGTTGTTAAAAAAGCAATGTTTAGGTGGCTTCTTATGCCCGTTTGCACTAAACTTAGTATTTTCCTAACTACAACTTGACCAAATTAAAACGGTGTCATTAATTTAGCTGTCATGCAGCTTTCATGCGCCTATTTTTCTTGGTCGAGTTGTAGTTAGGAAACGAATTAGGCGATTCTGAAGTTTAGTGCAAAAGGGTGTCAGATTTTAGCGTTTTAATGATACAAGAGAGCGAGCGCGAAGCGTCGCTGCTTCAGCTTGGCCAAAAATACTTTCGTATGTCTGTCCCGCTGTCCGGCTGTCCGTTTGTTCTCCTCTACAGGTCGCATTTCTCAACCGATTCTCGTGAAATTTTGTGAGCAGGTTCTATTATTATGGATTTTGTTTCGTCGAGTCAGAAATGGTGAAGATATGGGGAATACCCAATAATCATATTTCAGCTATTTCTAAAAATATCAAAAATTACACAAACGCGAGGTCTACAGCTCTAAAGAGCCACTAGTCTAACATTCGCTCAGTAAACTATGAATAAATAGTGTTTACTTGCCGCAGGTTAACAGAGCTATTATCGAAAGAAGAGGAAGCCAACATCCGCAAAGTAGTGGAACAGGGGCAGGCGGGCGCTGAAGCGTTGTGGCAAGACAAGAAAGAACGTCTCGCGTACTTGCTCAATAAACGGCAGAAGGAGCATGAGGAACGATACAAGGATACGCCACTGTGAGTACACACACACGCGCACGCTCAAACACACATACACACACACAATCGAACACAAAAAGGATCGCCTCGCGTACTTGCTAAACGGCAAAAAGAGCACGAGAAAGATATAAGGACACTCTACACACACACACAAAATACAAGAAAGATCGATTCACTTACTAAAGTCTGTTCCACTCTTATATAAAACCGTTAACTGTAAACAGGCACTTCGTCTTGGTATTAAAACATTGCTATCTTTCAAAGGAGGTTTTTTTACATTCTCTACCTACACTAACACTTAACTCCAATCCAGAAACTAATTCCATTGATATTCTAGCTCGAAATGCTCCCACGTGTTACCGTGCATCTACAAGCTACGCGCTAAAGAGGCTGAAGAAATCCAGCTGTACCAGATGAAAGAGAAGGCAGCCATGAAGATGGCGGAGAAGGAGTTGGACCAGATGTGGCACGCCGTCGCCATGAAAGAGGCCGAAGCCTTGGTGAGGTTTTATTAAATCTTTTACTGTAATGCGGTAGAGATCCAGCTGTAACAGATGAAGGTGACGGCGGAGAAGGAGTTCGACAATATGTGGCACGCCTTCGTCATGAAGTAGGCTCAGGCCTTAGTGAGGTTTTATTAAATCTTTTACTATAAATTTGGTAGAGATCCAGCTGTAACAGATGAAGGAGAAGGCAGCCATGAAGATGGCGGAGAAGGAGCAGATGTGGCACGCCGTCGCCTTGAAGAAGGCTCAGGCCTTAGTGAGGTTTTATTAAATCTTTTACTTTAAATTCGGTAGAGATCCAGCTGTACCAGATGAAGGACAAGGCAACCATGAAGATGGTGGAGAAGGAGTTCGATAAGATGTGGCACGCCGTCGCCATGAAGAAGGCTCAGGCCTTGGTGAGGTTATTTATATTTGTGATATAATCTGCACGTTTTCCAGAATATTTTCCATCGCTCAAACTTTTTCTATCGCACTTATAATTAATTACTACTAATTATTACAGAGGTTGCATGCGTCAAGAGTAAGCCAGCTGATCGACTACACGCATTCTGCAATCTTTGATTCTAATAAAGTAAGATTTTTCTTTTCTCATATAAAGACTGCTCGAATGGAACGAGACACGATGGAACGCCTGCGCAGAGACCAGGAATGCAAGCAGTACACCGACTACCAGCTGGAGCAGAGACGGCTGCAGCGGGAGAAAGAGAGGGAGATGTTGAAACAAGAGACGATCCGGTTCCGCGCCATTTGGGACGCGGAAAATAAGAAGGAGGAAGAAGGTTAACTAATGCGATTAAAATGAGAATGTGCACGCGTATTCCATCCATTAATCACGTGAAGTTCGAAAGGGGGGAAAGGGGTGTAGTGAGGTATCCCGTGTATTTATTTTTTCGTTGAACGCGCGATTTTTGTACCGGAATAATCGTCATTTTTATTAAGGTTGTACTTAAAGAAAACCACGTGACTTTGGGGGGTAGGGGGTTAGTCTAAAACCTCACCACGTATCACCAGGGGGTTAAAATGTTGCTAAAAAACATAACGTGATTAATGGACGACCCCTTAATTTTAACGAAGCTGGACATGATGACGATGAGGGATTGTCCGTCTATCTTCATGTTACAAAAATACCCCTAATGCCGAATATGGTATATAGGGACTATTAAATTAAACAACTTTTACTATGGGACCAACTCTCAAATCGCGAAAAAAAACAGCTGTTTCATACATTTTGATATTTTCGATTTTAATTTTTGTATGAAACAGTTGATTTTTTTTTCGCTATTTCACAGTTGGTCCCATAGTAAAAGTTGTTCAGTTTGATGGTCCCTATATACCATATTCGGCGTTAGGGGTATTTTGTAACATATTGTATAATAATACCTAATCAAATTGTCCTCTTGGTACAACCTGCTGACTTTTTTTTAAACTACAAATTGACATTATTGTTCTTCATTTGGTGTAGTAGCTACCTATTATGTACTCTGTAGTTTGGTCACAGTATTGAAGACTGTGGTTTGGTTGATGAAAGCAATGTGGTAATATTTAAAAAAAAAAACAAGTTTATCACTAGTGTTAAACCAATTTCAACCTCCCCAATCAGCCGAAAGACTGCGAACCGAAAAACGAATGAAAACAGCAAAAGAGAGAAAGAGGATGATTGAAGAGAGACAGGAGGTGGTAGCCAAGCAGGAAGCTGAGAACAGGCTCATAGCGGCCACTTGGGACTCGCTGGCCGGACAAGGACTGGCCGATGAGTTTGCTAAGGTTGAGTTTAGGAAGAAGAAGGAGGTAAGTTACAAATATTTAAATCGTAAATGCCGTGACACCGTAAAATTTGCATTATTTTGTAATCTGTTATCTTTTTAAGTTTATATTTTTATGCATTCCGTGGCAATCTTTAAGTAAAGCAATACTTACCTCGTTACTAGCTATTGATTTCTAAGGGCGCCTCGTGAATCCACTAGCGCTGCCAATCAAGAAACAAGTGCAAGTCGGACTCGCGCTCGACGTTCCTTACCATTATGAAGGGTTCCTCACCATTATATAAAAAAACGGCAAAAAAATCATTAATCTATTATTTGTAGTATTTGTTGTTATAGCGCCAACAAAAATACATCATCTGTGAAAATTTCAACTGTCTAACTATCATGGTTCATGAGATACAGCCTGGTGACAGACGGACAGACAGACAGACGAACAGCGGAGTCTTAGTAATAGGGTTCCCGTTTTACCCTTTGGATACGGAACCCTAAAAAATCATTACAAAGAAATAACTATGTTTAATAAAATTTTGAAAAATATAAACATACAAAAAAGTTTATTTAAGTAAAGTTTCTGTAAAGCTTTTGATGTATAACATTGTTACTGAAAAAATATATTTATATTAAATTAAATATATTTTATAACTAATAATGCCTTGTTATTTATTTTTTCCAGAATTTTATTAAACATCGTTATTTCGTTGTAACGATTTTTTCTTGATTGGCGGCACTAGTGGAATCACGATGCACCCTTATGTGCATGTTTAGAGCTTACTAATGCTTAGCACTTATGCACTACTTAAATAATCTGAAACTTGTATTCACAGAGAGAACTAGACGAATGCAACAGGAAGATGGTAGAGCTGAAACAAGAGTTGGCTCGCTTGGAGACAGCCGATGACGCGCTGTTCAAACAATTCGCGGCGAAACAGCAGGAAGTAGTCGACAAACGACGCTGCGAGTATCTGGCGTGGTCGCAGAAGACTAACAGGGTAACTATAGGACTTTGAAATAGCAAAGAATGCAATGATTGGACTTATTTATCCACAACGCAGCGCGACTGTAGGAAGTATATGACTGATCAACTTTTACTATGGGACCAACTCTGAAATCGCGAAAAAAAAATCAGCTGTTTCATACATTTTGATATTTACGATTTTAATTTTTGTATGAAACAGCTGATTTTTTTTCGCGTTTTCAGAGTTGGTCCCATAGTAAAAGTTGTTCAGTTTGATGGTCCCTATCTACCATATTCGGCATTAGGGGTACTTTTGTAACACCTTGTATAGAATCATAACATAAACTAATCTCAAAAAAATAAATAGAAACCCCTACTTTCTTTAAATCGGCTTATATTTGGAGTCTTCTGGCCCCTCCACTATTAATATAAGTATTAATTGTTAAATTAAAGATTATCTCCCCATTCCTATATTCGAGAAACGAATCGTTTTGCTTACGGGTGGTAGAATTTTGACACGTTTACTATGGACTTATGTCAAAATACTACTACCATCCATAAGCAAAACGAATCGTTTTCAAATATAGGAACCGGCCCTAACATCATGAATTGTAATTACGCTTCGTTTTGCAACCTGGGGGCTAATTGTCTAATTTCAAAATCTATCGCAATCGCTTTCATTTGACAGATGGATGTGACACATTGCTGCATTTCTTTGGTAAGTTTTTATTTATGCCAAAACGAAGCATCAATGTGTTACATCTTGAAAGCGATTGCGATAGATTTTGAAATTAGACAATAGAATGGCTGACTATAATATTAACTATGTAAAAATAAGGGTAATTATTTAAGCCTATCATTCATAATAAAAATAATAACTCTTCATTAAATATCTTCCATCGCAGGAGGTCCGTCAAGCCATGGTCGACCAAATAAAAGACCGTCAAAACGCCCGCGACGTCCTCAAGAAGAGACTAGCGGAACAAGACGAGTACCACCGACAGTTGTTCGCGCAACTTCAACAGTTGGCAGCTCACAAGGACCTCACCGACGCACAGGCTAGGAAGACACATCAAAGGAATCTGTTGCAACAGATCGAGTACAATAAGTTATTGAAGGTAAGTTAATAAGACGTTGAAGGTAAGTCGATAAGATTTTGAAGGTAAATCAAAGGTAAGTTAATAAGACGTTGAAAGTAAGTCTATAAGATTTTGAAGGTAAATCAAAGGAGGTTAATAAGACGTCGAAGGTAAGTCAATAAGGTTTTGAAGCTAAGTCGATAAGATTTTGAAGGTAAATCAATAAGATGTTGAAGGTAAGTTAATAATGAAAGGTGTTGAGAGTAAGTTATTAAATAAGTATTAGATAACATCATAGTATAGATTTGCGGAACAAAAAGCGGAGCAATTCATTTCAATAACGTTTTAATTGTGAATTTTATGATACATAAAATCATTTGAAGATTTAGGAAATGAAACTTAATGTAGTCCTTTTTCTACAATGAATTTCAGTCAGCCACTCGCCAACGAGCTAGGAGAGTTTTTTTTCCTCACCTAATAATTGAATGTAAGAAAATAAATTAATTTACGGTTTTATTTATGTGGTACAGGTGACGGCAAATCAGATGTAGCAGTTGTATTGCAAAAGCAACGACAATCGTTAACAAAATAACCTTTGCCTTGTTTTCTAGGAGAGAGCGAGGCAAGAAGAATTGGATCAAATAAAGAAAGGGAAGATCGCCACACAAGAGTATGATCAAGAAATAGCCAGGATGCTCTCTCGGTAAGTTTATTTCAAGGGTTCTATTCTATTAAATAACACCTTTTATGATTGGTTCCGAACCTGGGGGTAACCCCCGCGAGGGTAAAACGGCTATTTTATGAAGTAAGAGTAGAAAATGTAATTATTATTATTATCATCGTAATTAAATAAAATGACACTAGGTCCCCCCCCTCCCCCAAATTAGGGGTAAAGTCTGTTTCCGTACATAGGTCATATGGGTAACAATACTGAAAAGTTTAGGAACCACTGCTTTATATAGTGATGGACGAAGCGGTGAGAGTGAATCATCCTTAATAAACCCGTTTTATAGCAAATAACGTCGAAACTAATACATAAGAAAACCATTTCGCATCTTTGAGTTAAAACCCGAATGTATCAGTAGGTAGCTTAGTCGATTAATTTCATAAACATCACATCGTGCGAAAAAGTGGCGAGCCAGGCAGGATGGCTTCGGCCCTTATTATACGAGGGTTGAGTTAAATAGTTTATCAGATAAACAATTTAATTACCTACCTGTTCATTAATATTTTTTGTCCTTATAGTCAATTCTTCAGTGATGAAGTGCATCCCTTTATGAAGCAAATGGCCAAAGAACTGGAGATACCCAAAAAATGTCCCTGCTCTAAGCCGGACTACTGCAAAGACTGCAAATGAACCCTTACGTATTTTTCATAAAGTCGATATTTGAATAAAGTTTTTTTTGTAGTTGTTGTTTAATTATGCCTCCAGGCGATTCTAACAAAATGAAAGTTATTTTAGCAATAAATAAAGTCTATGATACTTTTTTTTTATTATTTACCTAAAATTAGCATTCGATTCAACAAACAGGATCATATTAGGTTTTTTCCCCTATTCAGGTGCCAGTCACTTGATCACATTTGACGTCATACACGTAGCTTTAGCATTATCTCTCAGCATTGACATTGTACCTATCTAATCTAACGACATCTTATGCACGCGTTTTGACATTATTCTGCTTCCAGGCCACTGTTTTTTTACGTACTTCCTAATTTTAATGCACAGTGCGTGCTATAGATCAAGTGATATGTGTACTTAACATGGACCCACAGTTTTCCTCAAATTATTAAATTAACTATGCGCCAGACGTACACGAACATAAATGCGTTTACGTTATGTATCACTCATTCATAATAATTTAAGATACCGAATTTCCTTTAGTTATTCATAGTAATTGTCCTAGTTTCGTGTTATAAAAGCCAGAGCCAGGCAAGGTCCACCATCATTCGGACTAGTACTACCACAGTATGTACAAGCTACTTATATTTGTTGCCTTCGTGACTTTGGCTAAAAGTCATGATGTGATCATTGGGCCAAATGAAGAGGGTAAAAAAATCTTTGATGAAGAGCGTCAAGCAGGCGCAGGTGTAATATGGCGACAAATACAGAATGTTACAATCAATGCGAGCGACGACGAAATCATTAGCAAAATAATCGTAACAGATTTGAGATCGGATAAGGAAGGACATGCGAGAATAGTTGAAGGAGGAAAAGGACAGAAAAACGTTACGCTGGAATTGAAAAGTCCCTCCCTTTTAACAGGATTTGATTTCCGCGTGGAAGTGTATTCAGCTACTGAAGACAAAGCAAGAATTTCAACAAGTACAACCACTCGGAAAGCCCCATATAATGAAAATGATCAAGCCAATATTTATCCACCTATTCTATCATCAAGCAATCCAGAAAAAACTAAATTCCCTCGATCCATCTCTCAAGATACCAAGACAAATAATGAGAAGAAATCAGTTGAAGCCAACGCAGAAAACGTGCCTAAAATAAAAGTAGATCTTTCTGGAAAAATACTAGAAACTAAAGCAACTGATACGTTAAATAATTACGAAAATAAGACCCCTTATGATTTAACACATGAAGATGGACACAGGCATATTCGTGATGCCGTTAAAGAGCGTGACGAAAAATCTAACGAGCCTAACGTTCATAATGACAAAATGTATACAGAAATTCGAAATTTTTCAGAACATACTACTGCTACCGAACCCTCAAAACAAAGTGAACACACTGAAAATTCTGAACGAGCATCACCAAAATTTAATGCAGATTCTATTTTACCCGCGGTAAATGGTGGAAAACGCGATGCCAGAGATACAGATTCCAAACATAACGCCGACTATTTGAAAACTACAGCTAACAGTGAGAATAGTGGCCAAAACAGCTCGAAGGTACCACCAGCACAAACAAGTGGAATCCCTACAGCTCTTCACGATTTTAATAGGCAGATAAGCCTAGGTGAAGGTAATAACAATTCTGGGACTTTTATCAATGATGCTACTTTGCCTGTGGAGTTAGCAAAAGTTTCTTCAAATAAAAACAATACAAGTGATACAGAAAGAATGGCACGCGACACTCAAGAAAAATCTAAAGCTGCACTTTCTCCAACAATAATTACGAATGAAGGTCCCAAGTTTACTTTACCACATGTAAACAGTGATGATTCAGAAGATGAGAAAGTAAATGTATATCCACCTATGTTAGAAACTAATAGAAATGATACAGCAAATCCAGCTAACCACAGAAGTTTCGCTCCCATTCCGTATGCTGATTTAACTTCGACAACTACTACAGAAAAATCGCAAAATAAAAGAGACACAGAGCAAAAACTGTTAGAAAAAGAAAATAAAGAAACGATATTAAAAAACACACCACAAACATTTGGACAACAAAAGCATACCCGTGAGCAAAAACCTGTGATATCTATTCAGTGAAATATTAACTTTTTCAAATAATTAAGTTAGCATTAAAATGCAGCTATTTAAACCACATTTTAATAGGTAGTCGAAAAAGTTCGCGGCCTCTTTGAAGCATAAATTTTGCGTGTTATATTTCTGTTCTGGCAATACTAAACTCAGGCGAGTGCAATATATTGTTTGACGCCTGACTTTCTGGTAATAGCGGTAAATTTGCTAAATTTGCGTTTTTATATTTTTATAATTTTTATTAGAAACAGTTTGCATTTTTTTTTCAATAAGGGTTAGTCAATAGTCAAAACTTCTTTATTCAAATAACCTTAATGGTTAAGCACTTTTGAATCGTCTATGTTTTCCTACCACCCGTTCCAGACTTTTTTAATTGACAAGAAAGTTCAGATCCTTATAAAAAAATGAATGCTCTAAGAAAGATTTGTAATAGAGAAGATGCTTTGTCAAATACTACTGCAAAAAAATGGTTCAGCTGCTTCAGATCTGGTTATTTTGATGATAAAGATGTTCCTTGCTGTGGTATCTTTATTATTGTACTAAAAAGGCCGCGAACTTTTCCGACTACCTAATATTTTATAGTATTATTAATTTGATGTGTAATTTTTATTCAAATAAAAGAAGTATTAAAAAAACAATGTTTATTACTACTGTAAATGGAAATAGTATATCACAACACTTATTTATTATGCAACATTACATACAAATAATAACAATTGAGTTTCAATTGGAATGACTTGGACACTGCATTATTGACAATGGTGTTGATTCGGTTGGCACGACACAACTAAATTGACTAAACTTAATTCTAGCATTTAGTTCTTATCCTTTTGATACAGAAATAAAAGGATGGAAAACTAAATTTAGTTTAGTCCTGACAATTTAGTTAAGTTGTTGCCCAGCCATTCGAGCCGACACCAATATCTCTCAAGATACCAACAATATAAATAATTATTACCTACTGAATAAAAATAAAGAATATCAATTTTATTGTATTCCCTGTTTTTGGCTTATAAATATTAAAGACAAAGTTGTCTAATTAGTTAGATAAAGTTGTAAATGGCATTCTGTTTTTATCTTAAAGTTACTAGAAGCTGCTTTGGTTAAGTAGTAGGTACAGTCACGTCTTTAAATATGTATCTATACAGTTGAGAACGATGTCACTCTAATAGCTTGTACAGTGCTTTACTCAAACAATGCGAGTACTACTATACTATACTATAATAGGTATACAAGGTGTTACAAAAGTACCCCTAATGCCGAATATGGCATATAGGGACCATCAAACTGAACAACTTTTACTATGGGACTAACTCTGAATTCGCGAAAAAAAATCAGCTGTTTCATACAAAAATTAAAATCAAAAATATCAAAATGTATGGAACAGCTGTTATAACCCAATTTATATAAAAAAATGCTAATATCTCAGAAACGGTGCGTCGTGCGTTGGAGCCGAAAAATTTAGTTTAAAAAATTTTCGACCCCCTTAGAAACCTCCGAGGTAGAGATGAGATATTTAATGAAATGTCTAAAAACAGCGAATTTTTTATATTTTCTATTACTAATTAAGTACAAAACCGTCATCTGTGTAATATGGTCTTTCTCCCCTCGATGTACAAGTGTACAATATACTTTTTTTTTAACCTATGTTGGAAACAAAACTCGACCCTAATGGATTTTCAAAGGAAATTGCTGGTGGCTAAAACTCGACAGTAATGAAATTCCATATAACTTTGATGCGCCACGAGTAGCTCCGAGTAGCGCGGAAAGGTTGACTTTGCTCAAAGAAATGACCACATTACAAGCATTTTTCAGTAAAAGCTATTACTTTTTTTGAACAGAAATCGATGACAAATGACAGCTAGAACAAAGAGACAAAGCTTTAAACTATATAAGTACATATTTTTAGACGTGACTGTACAGTCACGAACAATAAAATGCAGGTATACAACATTGGACCATGTAGCCCTATGTATGCCCTATGGCTACATGGTCTAGTGTTGTCAACATTTTATTGATCATGACTGTACCATGAAATCTGTAATAAAATAATGCTATTATTTTTAATAAAACTTATTTTAAAACTACTGACATGATGGTATTGCATTTATGAAATTTTAAAAACTTTTACAAAAAGATAGTTTCCAGATCTTGTTTTAGAATAAAAAGAAATCAAACATAAAAAATGCCCTTTTCAAGGAACTTCATATCAACTTACAGTATAAATGACTACAGTAGATTATTTTAAAGTGTGACTCACATAATATCAATTTAATGGAGAAGCGGCACTTGCCACATAAAAAATGATTAGCTTGTAAACAATTTAATTTGGTCTTAAAATAAAGCCATTCTACATTCTTACATTGATCAAGTTCCGTCTTATTTTCAGCGCATTTAGAAAAAAAGATATTTAATTAAAAATATTTTTTTGATATGGAAACACTACAAAAACAATGAGTCATTGAAAAACATTTGGTTATCCACATTCAACTTTCAGAGTCACTATGAAATGTAAAAGTGTGGCTGCTTAAACCATAATCTTTTTGCTCTTTTCGAATTTAAGAAAACTAAATGTCAATTTGTTTTGGCATTGATCTGTCATTTGGTTGACAGACACCACAGACTAATAAGAGAAAAAGTACAGCAGATTATGAATCACAGATTTACTTTAGTACAAAAACAAAAACATTTACTTTAGCATAAAATGCTGGGTCTCCTTTATATAATTAACATCAATCTTTTAACTACTCTAATGGCTTATGTAAAGTAAAGTCATTTTATAAAATATGATGTCTACAATCAATGTAAACTTTGCATTGTCTTACTAGTACATATAGTAAACAATATCAAAATAGTGAAGTTAAAAACAACCACTTACAAGTTTCTACTTGATATGCATTAAATTATAATCTTCTTCTTCTTCTTCCTAATGAGTGGCTTGCTCTGTGGTCTATGCACAATTCCGCCAATTTCACGTAGTTAGCTTTTACACGAATGGGACTTTATGGGACTTTTTTTTTTTAAAGTCACCCTAAGCAGATTTACCTAGAATAAAAACAGCACATCCAACAACACAAACATAAGACTTTAAGCAAAGCAGAGGGAGCTTAGAATTTTAAATTGTTATAGGAGATAAATTTGGCCAGAACTTTTATAAAGGGGGTATTGATGAGGGATAAAAGGTGTTTCATATTTACGGGGCGGGGAATATTGTGAGGTAGAATATCGTAAAGTGACACTTTTAGTTTGGGGCAGTTAAAGAATAGGTGGTCAACGGTACCTTCTTCTTGTTCGCACTCACAAAGGGGACTGTCACGAATTTTTAATCTGGCTAGATGAGTGGGAGTACAAGCGTGACCTATGCGTAATCTGCAGATAGTAGACACTACTTTCTTGTTTAGCTCTTTGTTTCTAAAGAACCAGGGTTTGGGTGGTATTTCCTGCTGAATGTCAAAGTAGTACTTTCCCGCGCGATCCTTCGTCTGCAACCATTCAGTTCTCCACGATTTTTGAAGGTGTTGAAGAGCCAGTGAGGAAACGTCCTGGTAAAAGATTTCGGAGTGTTCTAGAGAGCCGGAAGTTATAGCATGTTTTGCACAGGAGTCTACCGTTTCATTGCCAGGAATTCCATTGTGGCCAGGGATCCAGGTCAAGACAACTTCAATGGATTTTTTTTGACACCTAATCAACGCTTGCCTAATGTATAAGATTACTGGGAATTTGGATTTTGAGCGAAATGGGTTAGACATGATCGCTTGTAGACAGCTTAGTGAGTCACTGAAAATTATGGACTTATTAAGACCATGGGACTCTATGAATAGAATGGCTTCGAAGATGGCAATAGCTTCCCCGGTGAAAACCGAAGAGAGGGGGGGAATTTTAAAACTCAAGACAATTTTATGAGACGGGATCCAAACCGCGGCTCCAATAAAGCCGTTTTCTTGTAATTTAGAAGCATCCGTGTATATAGGAAGCCAACCATTCCAATCTGATGAGAGCAACTTAATGAATGACTGCATTGCGTGTGGAGAGTCTTTATCAATCCCAAAATAAGTTTTAACGGGAGGGATGAAAGTCAGTGACTCAAAACTGTTGTCAAAAAGGGGTTGACGTGAAAATTGCTTTATTGGTATTTGGGGTTGGTTGAACTTATTGAAGCTGTGAACGATACAGGGAGTTTTATTAATAGGATCAGATTCTGATAACTGAGAGAGTCTTTTTAATTTTGCAAGTAGGGGGTGGTCTGATGAGGTGAGGATTTTAAGGATGAAGCGGTCACTGAGATATTGTCTGCGCAGAAATAGAGGAGGGTCACAGCTTTCAATTTGAAGAGCATTGATAGGGGACGATCTCATAGCTCCCAAAATGATACGCAGACATTTGGATTGAATTTTAGTAATTCTGTCCAAAGGAAGCTTATTGCATGGGTCTAAAAGAAAAGAGCCGTAATCAAAGTGACATCTGACGATGGCGTTATACAGTAACTTTTGGCTATAAGGATGAGCGCCCCACCAGACGCCCGACAAGGCTCGTAGAACATTTAACCCCTTTTCAGCTTTCTTGGCAACATTCTCAAAGTGAGGAATACCCGAGAGGCGGGAGTCCAGGACCAGACCCAAGAATTTAACTTGATTGCGGGGAGGTATGAGATCACCCTGAAACTCAATATGAGGGTCAGAAGAGTTGCGTTTCCTGGAAAAAGCCACGGCTGAACATTTAGCAACCGAAAGAGATAATCCATGGTCTGAAAGCCAGTCACCAAGGTAGGATAGAGCTGTATTCAATTTAGATGAAGCCTCTAAAGAATTACTGGACCTTACATACAAAGCTACATCGTCTGCGTATTGAAGGATTTGGCAAAATGGATTAACTACAGTTTCCATATCGTACGTGTAAATGTTATATAAAAGAGGGCTTAGGACTGACCCCTGAGGAAGACCCTTCCATACTGTTCTTGGTGGTAACGAAGCACCTTGACATCTGATTTCGATGTTTCTGCTAGATATTGAATTTAGTATAAATCGAACCAACTTCTCTGGGACGCTCAGCTGACGCAATTTTTGCCTGAGTATCGGAAGCAGAACGTTATCGTATGCTGAAGCAACATCTAGGAACACGCCTACTACTTGCTCCTTTTTCTTGAATGCCGTTCGAATATCAGATGTCAAGATGCTCAAGTTGTCAAGAGTGCTACGGCCCTTTCTGAATCCGAATTGGGACTTGGCTAGACGGTCCTGGCTAGCGAATGCAAAACCGGACAGTTTTAAAAACCGGTTTTTATTTTCGGTTTTTTTCATAAAAACCGGTTAACCGGCTAAACCGGTTTTTTTTTAAATTAAATTTTTGAATATAAATAAAAACGTCAGATTTTCAAGTGTATTGATTGGTTAATTGAATTCAGCTCGAAAGGCAACGGTGTTTACTCTACCTACACTGTGAATAAAAATAAATGTAAATTGATAAAGTTTAAATTAAAAAAACAGCAAATAATTACAAATCCTGTTCAATCCTACCATTGTTGCGTATGCAAGCACGGAGCCTACGACGTACTTCATTCACTGTCACTCGCGTTGAAAGTGAGGTTTTTATTTGTTCGGCAGCTGCCAAAATTCTCTGCCTCAACTCTTCAATGGATGTCGCTGGTCGATTCGCATGGTACACCAAGTCCTTCATGTCACCCCAGAGATAAAAGTCGCATGGCGTTAAATCTGGACTTCTCGCCGGCCGAGGCTACGGGCCACCTCGACCGATCCATCCAAGCGGATAATTCTCATCCAAGAAAAATGAAAGAAAGGGCCCACCAGAGAAGATTTTCGTTAAATGTTTGGATGGTAATTGTCCATGATAAGGTGATCGAGCCTTTCTTCTTGCCTCAAAATTTGAATGGCATATTGGACGAAAAATTTTTAAGAAAAGAAGTGAACTGATCACGCTTTTGGAAGATGTGCACTAGGTACCAGAATTCCATCATTTATCATTTTTACCGAGGTGTGCGACAATGGCTGGATAAGAATTATCCGCTTAGACGGATTGGTTGAGGTGGCCTAACGCCATGGCCGGCGAGAAGTCCAGATTTAACGCCATGCGACTTTTATCTCTGGGATCACATGAAGGACTTGGTGTACCATGCGAATCGACAAGCGACATCCATTCAAGAGTTGAGGCAGAGAATTTTGGCAGCTGCCGAACAAATAAAAACCTCACTTTCAGTGCGCGAAGTGACAGTGAGCGAAGTACGTCGTAGGCTCCGTGCTTGCATACGCAACAATGGTAGGATTGAACAGGATTTGTAATTGTTTGCTGTTTTTTTTATTTAAACTTTATCAATTTACATTTATTTTTATTCACCGTGTAGGTAGAGTAAACACTGTTGCCTTTCGAGCTGAATTCAATTAACAAATCAAAATCAAAAGTTGGACCTAGAGCGCCCTTTTGCTGTTTTTTATTTAAACAGCTAAGAAAGTTACTAACATTTATACCTTTTTGGAAAGGTAATGAATTTAATAAGTTATTTTACTAATCTGTACGCTTACTTTCATACAACTTTTTTCAATAACTTACGGCGATTATTTAAGAAAAATACAGAAAATAAAAATTATTGCTACTAAGGACCTTTTATTTCTGAGATTATGTGTGTTTTGGGCCAGCGTTTTTATTTAAACTGATCACTTATTTTGCAGCTTTTAGAAAAGTATCAATTCAATGTTCAGAGTGGAGTAGTTTATTCATAATTAATGGTTTTAGGTAACAAGTCAGAAAAAAAATCTTAAAAATCGAAGAACCATTACAGCTCAGTAACCATTCAGTTTTGACCCCTGATTCACTGGGCTTAATTTGTTGCTAATGACTTCTACTATAACCCCTTTCAAGGAATAGGTCGAATTTCCATGTCACCCTGTATAATGCTACTCTCTAGAATAATGTCTATTAGTAATATTGCAAACTTGTTACTTAGTTTGTCATTAAAATTGTCGAACTATTTAATATTTAGTTATTCACAAATCTTCTCCAAAAAAACCGAAATAGCCGGTTTTAGAAAAAATAAACCGGTTTTTTTAAAGAAAGAGAAAACCGAGAAAAAACCGGTTTTTCGGTTTTCGGTGAAACCGGTTTGCATTCCCTAGTCCTGGCTCTCCAGGAACCATTCCAATCGGTTTCTAATCATATGTTCTAAAATTTTGAAGAGGGTGGAAGATAACGCTATAGGTCTGTATGAACCAGGGTCCTGGGGGTCCTTCCCAGGTTTAAGGATCGGAATAATTATTTGTTTACTCCATGTGACAGGGATAGTGCCTAGATCGAAAAAGGCATTAAGCAAATTAAGGAAAAATTGCTTCGTCCTATCCGTAGCTTTCACCAGGAACGAGTAAGGGATTCCATCGACACCAGGGGAGGAGTCAGAGAGACCAGAGAGTGCGGTTTGTAACTCTTCCAAGGAGAAGGGGTTGTCCAATATATGTGTAGGAGGCATAACACTGAAGGGATTAGAAGGGAGACATTCGATGGAGGGAACGAATGGAGGAGCAAGTTTGTCGGCAAAAGAGTCTAACCAAATTGATGGGTTGTTAGATGTAGGGTTGGGGCGGTTCAAGGCTCCACGGAACCTTTTAATTTGTTTCCAAACTACAGATGGAGGGGTGCCGGGGGAAATCGACTCGCAAAAATTTGACCAGCCCTTCCTTTTCCTCATAGCAAGGTACCTCTTGGTTTGAGCATCAATTTTTTTGTATTCTATGTAGTTCTCCATAGTCATGGAAGAGTTGTATTCCGATTCAACCTCTTTCCTTCTCTGAACCATATCAGAACATTCAGAGTCCCACCAAGGCGGAGATATTTTTTTAAAGGAGCGATTCTTTAGAGGGATGTGAGAATCTGCCGATGACTTTAACGCCTCGGCAAATGAGGAATAGACTTCGAGGCAATTTTCGGTGGAAACAGTAGGGATGGAATCTAATTTATTATCTACTTCCGAGGAAAAAGTAGGCCAATCCGCTTTTTTTAAATTATATTTTAGAAGGGGGGGTGGAGCAATACAAGAAGGGGAGTCGAAAGGGCAAGATATAAAAATGGGAAAGTGGTCGCTTCCGAAGGTACTGGGAAGGACATCCCAGGAGAGTATCGATGCCAAATTCGGAGAACATATGGAAATATCGACTGCACTAGGGTTCTGTGATGGAGATGTTCTCCTAGTAGGGCGACCGTTATTCAGTACGCAAAGATTTTCTCCATCTAGCAAGTCCAGCAGAAGATTGCCGAAGGAGTTGGACTCACCTGAGCCCCATGATTCATGATGGGCGTTTAAATCGCCCATAACTACAATTGGCGGCGGAAGAGCCCTAATAATATTTTGTAGCTCCTGGAGAGCATGGGAGTTGGGATGAGGAATGTAGACAGAGGCAAAAGAAATATTACAAGATCTAATAGCTACTGCGTTTATAATATTGGTGTCGTGAGGAGGGATATTAACCAAATCAAAAGCTAGGGAGCGCTTAACAAGCAAAGCACTCCCAGCCCATCCATCTTCCCTGTCATCTCGGAGGCAAGAAAAGCCGGGAACCCCAAAGTGTTTACCTGGGGCCAGCCATGTCTCCGAGATGGCAAAGAGGGATGGGGAGAATTTATTAATGAGGTAAAGGATTTCAGGATATTTGTGCCTAATACTTTTACAATTCCATTGGATCGTGTTCACCGCCATTTTTGCTGAGTGAATTAAGGAGAGGCATAATTTTAGAGGCAACGTTGGGCGGTAGAGGGATGTCGCTAAACTTGGACAAAATGTTTGCTACAAGTAGCCACATAAGGTCCAGAGTGTCGTCGTTAGGAGAGTCATCGGAGAGTTGTGAAGTGTTCCCCAGCAGAGCGCATCCATTGGGGAGTGAAGATGGTACATTAGATGTGATAATTCCATGAGCAATTTTATCGTATGGTTTGCTCAATGGAGCTCTTGGGCGAGGAGTGCGGGTTATAGTTTTGACGTAAGAGGAAGGGCTACAAGTGGCAGGAGATCGCGGCTGTGAGACCGGAGATGGTGCAGCGTATGAAGTTTTAGCCGAGTCAGCGTAAGATTTTCTGGATTGAGGGTATAGTTGAGATGCTTCCTGATAAGAGATGTTATCTTGTGACATGCTGATTTTTATGGATTTTTGGCGGGACTGTTCCGGGCAAGACTTATTTGTGGCAAAGTGAGAAGAGGAACAATAGAGGCAAGTAGCCTTATCCTCTGTTACAGAGCATTCATGACCAGGATGTGGCTGAGCACAACGGAAACACCGGGGCTTAGAACGGCATTGATCCTTGATGTGGCCAAATCTGCAGCAGTTATTACACTGGATTGTGGGTAGAAGATAATTTTCTACAGGGATGGCAGTGTAATAGGAAAAAACTCTATTAGGCAGTGATTGTCCTTTGAAGGTGAGTACCACGGATTGAGTAGGAGTCCAAGAGACCTCACCGTTAACAATTAGTTTGCGGTTTAACCGCCTAGCTTTAAGCACTAAACCGCAACCTTCAGGGAGTACCAAAGATTCTACCAGCTCTTCCATGGTCAATTCAGTAGGGATGTTTCTTATAATACCCATTCGGGTGACATTGTATGTCGGTATAGCGACAGTGTATTTGTGTAAAGCCAGTAGGGGGTGTGTCAAAAAATTATTTGCAGATTTGTAGCATTTAAATTCTACAGCAATGCGATTACGGCCAACTTTTTTAATGCCGTCATTGGCAATATTTTTGATATCATTTTTAGACAGAAATCTGCCAAAAATGATGGGGCGAATGGTGGTTCCAGACGAGGGTGAAGTTTCCGTACGTGAAACGTGAACAATATAAGGGCCTTTATCTGTGTCCGAGTAAAGTTTGGAAGAATCGTCTTTAAGTGACGGGTGTAAGTAAATAGTCTGACCTGGAGACGATGGCGATGCTTCGGTAGTAGTTTCTACGATTGTTTTTTTAGGTGGGACCGACTGGATCTCAGGCTCAAGTCGCCTTTTTGTCCCAGATTGGGAGAATAGAGGAGGAGATAACTCCATCGTTTCCAGGGGCAGGTCTCCATCCGGAGGGTCAGGAGGGTCAGGCGGGACCTTTTCCATTGTTTACGGAGTAAACAACGGAAAGGGTGGGTTTTGAGTTGTTAGGCTAAGCACTTACCGGATTGAACAGCACAATACACACATAAACACAAAACTAAGTAGAAAAAGCTTAGGAATATAAACTTAAACTAAAATGTTTGGAAAGACCGGATAGAGAATAATCCCACGAACACGTGTATCCACTAACACTCGTGAGCACGGAATCAATTATAATCTTGAAAGTGGAACACACATTTTTACCAAATAATGACACATTAAAAAGTATTAAAAAATTAATAATTGTTCTCAAGAATAATATCAATTATCTGAAGTTCCAATTATTGGCTTACCTACTCGACAAAAAATGACATAGGTACTGAAATTCTGTAAAATTTTTCCTAAACCAGAAGTATTACCGAATTTATGAAACAGGCCCTTAGCATGTTTATCTTTAAGAACTAATCATATTTAATAAGGGAATGTATGTTTGTAAGATCTTTTATGTTCTGGCGACCATTGAGAGCTACAAGCTCTATTACCGTTAAGCATCCGATAACGTCTGCTCTACATGTCTTCAGCAGTTGTACTGCGGCATTGATGGAGCCACCAGTAGCTATAAGGTCATCTATAATAAGACACTTTAGGCCCGGCCGTATAGTATTTTGGATTTCTAATACATCCTGAAAGGGAGAACAATTTTATTAAGTATTATCAATATACACAAAGTAATGTTTAAGACAGAATGATATTTGAAGCCTTTAGGCTAATGCTTCAAATATCACATAATAGCCGACTTTTATCCACAAAGGGTTAGTGCTTGTCTTTCAGCTCTTCTGATGTTAAGTGATGATAAGGCCGAAGGTGGAAGTGCACTACACCCGGAATCCTCACCACTGAGGATCTGGCTATCTTACCATTGACTGCGGGAACACTTTTTTCAAATTGTTTTTATGGCGTCAGACTTAGGTAAAATGGTGGTATCTAGCCAGGTAGACTTGAAATAAGCCCTACCACCAACCAAACCGAGTACAAATTTTAATGTACCCACTCCTGACAGTTGCACCTGGGATTCCTACGTCCCGGGTGGGCGAACCACTAGACCAAAGAGGCGACTAAAACGACTTACTTTTATTGAATTAGTAACATATTGTAAAAGTTACTTACTGAACCATACTCCAGATCATATTTATATGACACAACATCCCCAGGCAATTTTCCTTTCTTGCGAACTGGAATGCAGCCAAGGCCAAGCTCAGCTCCCAGAGAGAATGAGAAGAGGAACCCTCTGGACTCTAAACCTACCAAAGCTTCCGCTTCTGGGTATTTATCTTTAACAGTTTGTACCAACAACCTTTGAAGTAACCGACATGTGTTTCCATCTGAAATCGCTGAGAATATGTCCCTAAAAATGTATATATTAAAATTAAACAATAGAATTCAAATTTTAAATAATATTACGATAATGCAGTCTACAATTAATTAAGTGTATATTTGTAGTCTGAGGTCAGTTAATTCACTGAACTATTTGAGGATGAGGTTAGTTTTTTAATATAATCCTATAATAATTACCAGAACAAGATTCCTTTTTTTGGGAAGTCTCTAAAACTTTTAATTTTACATTTTAGCTCGGCAATATCCTTCTCATAATCAGAGGTCATGTTGCTTGATAGACTCAGCCACAAATTATATACCTAGGTAGTTTAGTTATTTGAGTACACTGAAAACCCGACGAACGAAAGTCGAATAGAACTATTTTACTGCTGTCATCAGTGTCAGTGTCACAGACAGAGTACCTACTTTTTTTTTTGGTTCACTTTTTCCGCTATGAGCAGAAAAGGCAAAGGCTCATTTTCGCCATACAGCCATGACTTAAGAGATTTTACAAGGTATTTGTACAGCGTATGTTCACAAGTTTTCAGTCTTCATTCTCCTCATATGTCTTCTATTGTGCTTCTTATAAAATTGTATAGAGCAGGATAGCATTTATAACTGCTGTGTTCTGCGATATAACGCATTCGGACGGAAACCGTCTAGGGGTTCATTCCGATTCAGACTAAAATCAATTTCAGCGCTGACAGCGATAACGCGTACCGACTCAGGATATCGCGCTTATGACAGTTGGGATTGGGACCTGTCAACGATTCGGAATGCTTGTGAACGCGCTCATTACGCTCAGTGATCTCTTGGACCACATAACCTCAAATTCCGACCTTTTTATTTTATGTTGTGTTCATATTGGCGTATCTCCTGCGCCTAAAAATAACAAAACATATTATCAAAACATGTTAGTAAAACATTACAGTCTCTTGCGACTTTTAAACACGAACATCTAACAAAGACATCTAACTACTCGACAAAATGACTTCGAACGAAAGACGTACTTGAAATGAAATTACCCCTCCCCCCGCAGGCGAACACGGGGATGTTTTCCGTCCGCCTCGGATAACATGTTTGCTTGTTTGAGCTAACAAAACGCCTATATTTTGTTAGATGTTTGATGTTAGGTGTAGAAAATACAAAACAGTGTCGCAGGAGACACAGCTTTATGGATCATATTTTTGGCTATTTACTTTCATGATATGCGGCACTAATTATCAATTAATTTAAATTTTTCATATAAATGCATCTGAGGTAAACAAAACAAACTAGTGCCAGTTTTAACAGGACGCTCACAGTGATATCATTCGGAGCATGGGCGGAGTAAGCGCAAGTTGGTGGATGCTATGACGCAATCAGTGACGTCACACGGGCTGTCGTTATCGTGCTTACCGTGAATCGGTATGCAAATCAGCGCTATGACATCGCTGCCAACGCGAATCGGAATGCACCCTTTATGGGACGAATTCTACCTGTCTGTCACTGTCATGTCAATGTCAAAGTCAAGCTTGAACGGTGCGGTTGACAAATTTTTAAAAGTAAACGGTGGTGTGCAACTGTACAAGATAAAGATGAAAAGCAATATTTATTTATTTGGTGTGCTGATTTGTTTCTACAGAATTTGAAAGCTTTGATGTAATTTAATTATTTAACGATTAAACAAAAATACTAATTATATTTTTCGTGATAGTCAGTGTTTTCTGTGCTTTTTATTTTTCCCGCGTTCGATACGAAATACGAAAGTAAACTTTCGCATTGTTTTAAAACAATGCTGTCGGCTATAGATTTAGAAAGTTTAATTACTGAGAAAAAGCTCCAGATTGAGAAAGAGAAAACGCTTCTGAACCTGGCGTCGTCATCGAAGTCGAGTTGCGACGTAAGTTTTATCATCTTTTAATAAACTTACACACACTTGTTGATTCATTGCAGATTCAAGTATCGATTTTCTGCTACCGCCGGCCGTCAAGCGTAGCGTAGGTTGATTCGACGTGCACTGCACAGTCGATCGCGTACTGTCGAGGTTCGTAAATACATAAAGGTTACTCTGCATAAAGTTGTGTTTACTTACATGAATTCTTTATGTAACTATTCAGTCATAATTATGCCAACATAGTGCTCTGTTAACTGGGAGTAATTTCCGACTAGAAACTGTCCCTTGAATCTTTTATCAGGTAAGTAAACAACTTTGATAAGTTATTCAAAACACCCTCCTTTGTCTTTCATCAGCAATTTTCTGCGAAATCAATTATGATTAGTTAAAGTTATTAACCTTATAATCCAGCTAGTCATTAAAATGTATGTAGGTACCTACCTATTTTACATACATTAATTAAATAAAATAAATAATAGGAATTCTCTTTTTTAATGCAGAGTTATAGCTAATATTTAACACTCTTAGTCTGCTTATCATTTGGCAATATTTTATCCTTCCTACCTTCGAAAATCAGCTGTAGCTCTACCAAGAGTTTATGCAAACTGTTTACGCCACTGTAAACTATTGGATATACTGCTTACAGTCAATGCAAATGACAGAGAGAAAACGATAGTTTACGGTAACAAAAACAGTTTGCATCAACTCATGGTAGTAGGGTCACTGGTGTCTGTATTGTATCACTTGTCAGATGACCTGATCATATAGCCAGCTAGGATATGATAATAACATGATATTAGAGTCTGTAACTTCAAATTTTTATTATTCAGATTCAGAGTTCAATCATACTTTGTTCATATCATATCACATTTATGAAAACCTAGTTCATTTGTAATATGTATCTTTTTGGCAATCATTATTGTTATATATTTTTAAGTTACACGGCAGTGTTACCTTAGGAAGATACTGATCTATATTACTTATATCCTGTAATGTTTATAAGGCACTTAATTACCTAATAATTACACAATTATGCAATAATTGTGTGTCATTGTGTGATGAAAAGTATAATGAATTTCTAAATTATAACATTTAAAATTAAAAGTGAGACAATTTTGTATCAGATGCATCAGAAGACTAATTGATAATTCTATCAAGAACACAATGTTAAAAATAGTTCATATTAGATTCAAGGAATTACATCATTATTTATTTAGATTTCAATTAGAATTATGGCATACCTTCACCTTAAGGGTAGTCATCCATCCATCAGTTATTGATGGCTTACAGAGTAAATGCCAAGCTGCCAAGACTTATTGATTTAACATTATGAGAACTTTGTTCCAGTTGTGAATGCTTTGTTTAATATGGTAACACTAGACGGATCTCTAGGTATTATTTGAAAGTGTATCTAGAAGCAAAATAATGTAGAGCATAAGTTATTTACTAAGGTTCCATTTTGTTTTGATGAGTTTTATATAATTTCAATTATGATTAATATGTGACAAAATTTTCTAAAATATTAACAATTCTGTACCTATTTCGAACCTGCGACCTTTGGATATCCGGTCCAATGCTCTGACCAACCGAGTCACTAGTGGGAACGTCGAATTTCTTCTAGTATATCAACTCTTACGATTCCCGTCTGAGAACATGATCTGGTGCGAGTCGTATTTTTTCTAGTATATTATTTAGTAGTATTACTGTTTTCAATTTTCATTTAAGATTGTTTTAAACCCCTTTTTACCAAGGACACTGTATTTAACATGGAAAATAAGCTTAATGTAGGTCGTATAGATTGCGATCCTAGATTACGAAAATGCGCTTAAATGGTTTGCCTGATGGGGTTTTAAGTGGTTTTTTTTGCTTCGGTCACGGTGCGGTGGTACGCCGATGAAATAGAGATTTTATCGCGTCTAAGAAATATTAACTTGTGGCTTAGCCTAAAAAAAATAAGAAATATTTTTCTGATTGATTTGCTTTTGTTCGGTTAAAAAGGCTCTTTCTTCGCCGTTTTCAATTCTAGCAAAATTGGTGGTGGTTTGAATACTTGTTTATAAAATGATACCTACTTACCATTTAATTATAATAAAGAAGTAATGCACTAAAGATGTAAATCAGACGTAATTCTTATTTCCCATATAAAAGTGCACCAGTTTTTGCATAAGTTGGTCTATTAAAGACCCAAACACAAGTCAGAAAGGTACATTTCGTCTTAACCCTTTAACGCCCGGAAATTGAGACACAATAGATATTCCATTGTTATCGGGCCGCATGCGTCCGCTCGGGCGTTGATGAATTAAAAGGGTTGAGTGAATGGGTCTTAAATACATATTAAACTTTCTGTTCACAGGTTCAAAATGTGAAGCCAGAGTCAACTACCAAAGAAAATCCTAAACAAGTGAACTTCGCGCCAACCAAAATCGTGAGTCATGACGCAGACGCAGAGAAGAAGAAAGAGGTTGACCATCAGCATCAGCACACAGTTCAAGACCTGGAGGAGAGTATACCACCAGATTTAGACAGATATATTAGGGTAAGTACCTACTACCTTGCTTTTTTTTATAAACTTATTACAGGTGCAAGCACAATGTTTTGACCCTGACTCGAGACGGTATAGAAAAACATTAGATTTAAGGTTGTAGACAAAAGTTAAATTAGAAAATAACGTAAAAATACAACCCCGCGAATTCTTCTGTCCACCTTATTTTTCCATCCCTCGGGAACAGTACAGTTCTATAACCCTAACAACGTGTATGCAAAATTTCGTCATAATCGGTTGAGTTGTTAAGACGTGAAATCATAATGCCGGATTTACACGCTTGCCAAGCCTTGGCAAGCATCCACAAGTTCCAAGCCTCGACCAACTTTGGCAAACGCTTTGATGCCTTTTAACGCTTGCGCAAGTTGCATGCGCTTGCCGCAAGCTCCTTTGATCTGTGTTGAAAAACCGACACCGACAAGCTCTTAAATGCTCACGCAAGCCACGCCAAACACCCGTTCACACGCTTGGTGTTTGTGAACGCTTGTCGAAACTTGCCAAGCGTGTAAATGAGGCATAACAAACAAACTTACTTTTGCAGTTAACATATTAGTTAGGAAGTTAGGCTAATAATATACGTTTGTTGTGGTCTTCGTAGCAATACAGTCGCGTGGGAGACCCAGATATCACTTGCGCTTGCGCCTTAGTTAGTTTGGCATTGACAATGATAAAGTCTTTTATTTCAATCAGTGCGAATGCATATTAGTTTTATTAGTGTTGTCTGTATTGGTACCTCGAATAAGTACTCGGACTTTGTTTTCGTTCAAGCGGGTCTACGTTGGTAACCGTATCCACCCAGGTGGACCACGGGTCTGCGTCAGTGTCCGTAATCCACCCAGGTGTATCAAGGGTCAGAACAAGTGCCCGTAGTCCACCCAGGGGCCCTACCAGCTAACTTTTCGAACTTCGGCGGGTCTGCCGAGCTTCAACTTAAAACAGATAAATCGAAGTAAGGAGTTTCAAATTCAACTATTCGCCGAAGTTATTTAGAAGATATCGATGTTCGTGTGACATGATGAATTGGGGTTCGCCATTTTGGCCCGATTGAGGCTTGATTTATCTGTTTTAGTTTGAAGCCCGGCAGACTTTCCGAAGATCGATGCGTTAACCGGTACGGCCCCAGGTGAACTTGTCAGTTGGACCATGGGTCAGGATGGCGCAAAACGTCTATTTCATATAACGTATGTTGCATATTATCCCACTAACTTTATGATTTAAATAGCTACATGACAAAGTAGCCTCTGATACTCATTTTACACTATCAAAGATATCTCCAAGTGGATCGTTGCTTTTGCCAACCTGACGCCATATATCTATACTCTATATGTATAAGTCTGGCGCCCTTTTCACCGACACAACACAAATTCAGATTCAGAGACTCAAGGTTTCTAGATAAAAGCTGTTTTTTCTGCTGATAAATACTCGTAATATTTTGTGGAGGCTTCGTAAATATTTCTTCCATAAATATTACAGCAGCAGGGGTATCTAGCGAGCGCGAAGGCGTGCGAGCGTCTCCGTTTCAGCTTGTGCAAAAATGCTTTAGTATGTCTGTCCGGCTGTCCGTCTGTTCTTCTCTACAGTTCGCATTTCTCCACCGATTCTCGTGAAATTTTGTAAGCAGATTATAATATAATTTTCGAACCTGCTTACAAAATATCACGAGAATTATTATACATATATGTATACAAGGTGTTACAAAAATACCCCTAATCCCGAAAGGTGGTTGAAGTACATCATGTAAAGAGTCCTCTGTAAATTTCTCAAATCCCTAATATTAAGTTTTAATTTCGTCTAAAATTAGCTATTTTTAATCGTGAATAAAAATATCGACAATGTTAATCCACATCTCTATTTCCGGTCTATGACCTTGTTCATACTACTTTGTGCGCGCACCGATTTGTTCGCGAACATGTAGGCGGAGCCACGACGGGTCTAGGACTGATCAACGAAAGTTATATGTCATCGAAAATTCACTTCAGCGATGGGCTATTTTACCTTTGGGTCATTTCACTGAAAATCAATTTGACGAAAAACTTAAATCACTTTATAGTACATTTCTTCGAACGCCATATTATCGAAAGAGAAATAAAATCTAAGAAAATCGATGTTGACTACTAAACTACTAAATACTTTTTATTTCTTAATAATGCGAATAGTGGTTTATTTTTATAAAAGTAATTTAGCGTCACCTAAAATTTATGATTATTAAATAAAACTTTTTAATTGAGACTATTTTATTTGCCTTTCGATAATATGGCGTTCGAAGAAATGTACTATCGGTGATGTAAATTTTCCGTCAAATGGCTTTTTGGTGAAATGACCCATCGGTAAAATAGCCCATCGATTTCGACGAAATAACTTTCGATTTTCAGTACTAGACCCCCGACGACGCGCGACGGACGGACTGACCCGCACCAATTTAAAAGTATAAAACTACGCGCGCTTCATAGAAACGCCACCGCTGCCCACAGTTTGTATGTGTGACAAAAAAAATCGTTTCATTTCAACCAAGAATTACATTACTTACATTACATGCTCAAAAGATGTAGCTCGAACTGCACTCCATTCATCTCGAGCCGTTCAAATGATATGCTAAATAAAAACCAGTCTCTTGCCAATAAAGGCAAGAGAAGCATAGCCACATGCTTCTACTAAACCATAACACATCACTATGTACCCGTATTCCCAAGCACTGCGAACGTACGGGCATGATTAAAATAACGAATAATAGTTTTATTACACTTAAAATAAATTAACAACTAATCTAACTTAACGAAAAACCTGGGTAGAATGCGTTTCATTGAATAGTACCTATGGCGTTATGTTGGCAGTACTGTAATTTTTTCTTATTGTGATAAGGTGCAAAATTAAGTTGATTTTAGGATTTTCCGATAGAGTCTGATTAATTGAATTGTAGCATTTTTTTCCATGTCGTTTGATTCCATTTTTATCACACACACGCACACAGTACTGCTTGAAGGCAGGAAAGCGACTAACCGTAGTCCGTACGCACGGCGCGGCGCCTGGCACGGTTGTTCGCGTGTTCGTCGAGCGAACACGCGAACAACCGGTCGGTCAGTGCGTCGTACCACACCGCACAAGCTTGTCCAGTAGGCCTATTTTTCACACAAGTTACCTAGGTACCTAATAAAAGGAATAACTGACCTGACCACGACGAAGTCGCGGGTGGCAAGCTAGTTCTTCATAAAAGGTGCAAGCATAATTAAATCAATCTACCTCAAAATTAATCAATCTACTTACCTACAGGTACAGTTACAGGTTTTTAAAATAATTCATTTTTCATGATCTTTTTTAAAATTCATGTTATTTTTCCAACACTGCTCAACTAGTTTTTGCGTCAATAACAACAGTAGAAATTTCATACATTTCTTTTCATAAGGTCCGATAGTATTTTTTCTCCTACCATCCTACATCTTATTCAAATAAAAATAAAATGCGATTAAATTGACAATAGACAGTGATCCGCGGCAACTTCTCTCGAGAATGTATGATGCGGTGCACACAGATTTCAACAGATTAAAATACATCCTTTTGTTTCGCAAGCGCTCTGAAGGTGTTCACTTCTGTTATACAAAGTTAAATTATTCGCATTGTACCTACATACATCTTAATACCATAAAAACTATTAACGAATTTTACGCTAATCGGAACAACTAAGACTACTGACATTTTTTTAACTGTGCCATAGCGCGCGCCGCGGCGGAATCGTTTGATGGCTTTGTGTGATGCCGACTTTTGTTCGCGGACAAGCCCGGCGCGCGCGCGTCTCAAACACGATTTCAAAGATTAAACAACAACAGATAGGACTTCTGGTACCTGCTTAAAATTACCTATCAAAGCAAGAATTCTCTAGGTAAAATTAGTAATTTACTTAACTTATCCATGGTATTTAAATACTGATGATGATGCTTACGTGTCTTTTAGAAATTAATTTTACATTTTTGAAATAATTGATTCAGTAACTATGTAATTTAGAAATTACGTTACTGTAATGTCTCAGGTATTTATTTTATTTTAAATACGCTTATCTCGTAATTAGCTTAATACTTAGGTCACTGTACTGTAAACGTAGGTACAAATATCAACAGATGTAACCAGTCTGAAGAACGAATAGTCTTTGATTTGGAAGCCAATGACCGGAACAGGCCGGAAAAGCTGATCAGGCAGAGATGGGAATCTTTCAAAATCTTGTCGATATTTTTGCAAACCTTCGATACTGTTTTTCTCCGTAAATATTATAGCTAATAAATAAAGAACAGTGCCCATTATTTCAATTTCATTAATACTCATTGGCATTTCCGGCATTAGGGGTATTTTTGTAACACCTTGTATAAATAAAAATGAATCGCCGAAATGTATGTAAGCGTATAACTACAGAACGACTGCACCAAACAAAATATTTTTTTTGTTGTTTGTTGTTATCAGGACAAGGTTTGTATAAAAGATAATGTTAAAAAAATTGTACGTAATTGTAATAGATGACGCCACCCGTGCGAAGCCGGGGCGGGCAGCTAGTATATCATATTGAGAGGAAGACATTCGTTTGCACCCACACAAAATAACTTATTACTTATAAGATAGTGCTACCTTTTTAGATGCGTATCTTTTTTAAGAACTGGCTGTCTATAGGTATTAAAAACTTGTTTAATAAAAAAAGAAACACATGTTTTTTTTATGTTCTGAATGCTCTAAGTTTTTTATTTACACGCATAATTGGCTAGAAGATCATTATCCTATATCATTTGTCATCATTTGGGTGGGAATTAGTTTCGTCGTCTTCGTTTGTATGTACACACGACGGCACCTCAGACTATACATGTTGACCTTGAGATCGCTTTTATGCCCTACGTAATAAAAGCTGTTTTCGTAGTTCAACTGTATAACTTGACGTGCTGTCGTGTGTACTTATATTCTTAAAATTATTTTCTTCATTTATGCAACTATTTTATACTCTGTGATATAAGTATAAGATTACTGTCGGTTCGTATATTGTACCAGTCTCGATGAAAGCAGATCCGTGAAAAGTAATTTTTTAAGAAAACTTTTTCATTGGAAACATTCTTTAGAAATGTGTGGCGGTATTCATTGATGAGTTTTTAATTACTTATTTCAAAATTATAGGTTGATATCGTTTGTATGCTTTACAATTGAACAGTAATCTTGACTTGATTTTCACTTTGATTTGATAAAAAATATTTTTTTATTTTTTCAATTGTGAGTAAAATAAATTAAGACTGTTTTGAATCTTCAGTTGATTGTTTTATTTGCTGAAAGGTAAACAGACAGCGTCCGTCAGGATTATAAAATAAAAATAAAAAGCTTTTTATTCCACATCTCTTACATTATTTTACTTTACTTTATTTTTCTTTATATTTCATTTGTTAGTAAATCTAATTATTTACTATTATTATTTGTTGTTTTTAGATATGGATCCCATCTGGGTAAAAACCTTTGCCTTCCGTCATTACCAAGGGAAAATTGTCTTTTATGTTTTATGGTTTTACCATCTTAAAATTAATTATCAGTTGCTAAGACAAATATCTAAAAAGTATTTGATAATTCGATCAATAAGGTTTTCCAAAGTAAGGAAATATTTGGCTTAAACTTCAGTTGTTCTTTGACAAATGTACCAGGAGTTCAGTGAGGTGTAGGAGTTCACACTATATTGTTGATCCTTCAGAGTTTATGAACACGCCGAGGCAACGACACGTTTTGCAGCAAAACGTCGTCGTCGGCTGTCATTTATCTTGCGTGTTCCTGCAAAGTTTTATACCAGAATCACAAAAAAACATAGGAGTTGAGTAATCGAGATTGCTTCTTTTGTTTCCTTTGTTTTTTGTGTTTTAACTGTACTTACTCCTTTTAATTTTCTCTGTGGCTTTATGTTGTGGTGCGCAGTGTTTTGTTTTCTCATGTGCGTTGATTGCTTTTGTTCTTGCAAAGGTGAGTAACGATATCAGATTTCAAATTAAATCTGGATTGGATTACTGGCCCTCTATCCACCACGTGGGCTCAATGCGGATTGCTGGATCTGCAAATGTGGGGCAACTGCAAATGCAACCGGAAAGGCTTAAAGTGCCTCCCAAAGTACGAAGGAACTCGAGACAAAATATTTTGGTCACTCAGCATCCCATGACCAATCCTTGTGAAAGTTGCTTTATAAATTTGATTTTCAATTGTTTACCAAATTGAGTCTATTTTTCACACAACTTGATATTATTTTTGCTATTTGCGTATAGATTATTTGCATTCTATTATAGATTAATATAGGTATGCCCTAGTTAGACACAATGAAAAATACGAGACATCAATCAGCTTACGTCATGTATGTGTGTATTGTATTTACAAGGGAGCGGTGAGGTCGCCAGACAGAGTTATGATATCGCGACAAAACAGACTTTACTCTTCAAGATGTGTCTTATGTACTTATAATTCTTTGATTATTTATATTTATAAAAAAAATGGAAATCGGACCCGATATACTTATACCGAGAAGCCACTGACTGACGGATCTCAAAAAAAGGTTAGCAGCTTCGAGTATTTAAATTATTTTTAATGTTAACAAAAAAGTTATAACGAATCCCCGTTGTAATGCGCGTGAATCCGAATAGGAACGCGTTTGGCAATTTAAAAACCAGCGGATTTACGTGCCATAATTTGTCAGTTATACAATAGCAGTTAATTGTACCACTTTCTTTAAACCTGGGCCAACAATGACGGTGAACAGAACAATGCATCACATAAACTTAATTCAAACTGCTATAACTTTGAGTTTTTTAACCGTATTCACAAACTACACCTTAACGACCATTGACTACGTGAACGCACTGCGTTGATATACAGCTCTGTGATTAAATAAATAATAATAATAATAAATAAATTAATTTGACAACATCACATACATTGCTCCGATTCCAAAGTGAGTAGCTAAAGCACTTGTGTTATGGAAATCAGAGACAACGTTGGTATCACAAACACCCAGACCTGAGCCAATATAGAAAAGTGCATTTTCTAAATTGACCCAACCGGGGATCGAACCCGGGACCTCAGAGATGGCGACACCTTGAAAACCGGTGTACAAAGCCACTCGACCACGGAGGTCGTCAATTGGACACGGAGTCGATTGGTTCCTTTGTTTTATGTATAACGTGTGATTGGTTCGTGTGACGCTGCGGGCACTAAGACTTTCTGGCCTATTTTGTATCTCAATTGACAACTTAAAATGATCATCACTGATTAAAGTTGCAAGTGCATTGCAGCTACAGTTAAAATCAATCTGACAACTCTTTATAAAACCCAGCAATCTCTATAAAACTGATCAGTGATGATCATTAAGCTGTTAGTTGAGTTACAAAATAGGCCAGCTGATAGTTTGTGATTACGGGTGTTTGTGCAAAAGACTTTCTTCAACTGTTAAAGTCTGTTAAAATCTAAAATAAGTATGTTTACTTAGTATTTTCTTGTTAAATGGGTTTTAGGTTTCCAATTATATTAGTAACGCCTACGTAGATCACCAGCCCAATAAAAGTGACAACAAAAGACATTAATTTCTTGTTTATTCAAAACTATGTCATTTGAACGTATTACACGATTAACGAAGAAATCATCACACCTATTAAGAGGCTGACATGAGCCAACTAGCGCCGCCAGTCGATTTTGTTTTATTTATTCTAAATAAGCCCAATTTCTTAAAAAAGGAATCAGTCAAGGTTTTGTTAATAACGTCTAACATTTATTGAATAACTTTCCACAGTTTGAAAAGGCATTCAAACAGTTTAAAACGCGATTTTGTTAAAAGTGGCCACTGTTGGTTCCAACTCGTTTTTGAACTATTGCACGCATTTTGTTATGTTGTAACGTTAAGACCTTTACTGATTCCTTTTTTAAGAAATTGGGCTTATTTAGAATAAATAAAATAAAATCGACTGGCGGCGCTAGTTGGCTCATGTCAGCCCCTTAAGTATCGCGTGCGTTCTTTTAGATTTGTTCAACCACGTGTAATTGTACGTTCCCACTGAGCGATGCGGCTCAACAGCTGAACGCAGCAATTATGAACGCCCGTTTCTCCATCGTTCTTTTGTATTGTTAGTTTCAAAATTTCTTTTGTCTTGTAAAAAGTCTTCCAAATTATCCTCATTGTCATAATAGTTTGTTACATCTGTAGTGGTGATCATCATAATCGTGTTAGCCATACGACTTCCACTCCTGGGCAAAAAAATATCTTGGTATTGGTATTGGTGATGGGTACTTTCTCCGCATTGAGACTCCGATTTGGTCCATTATGCGTGAACATAGCATCGGTACGGTTAATCGAGCCATCCTAGCTCCTTCCAGAAGCGCAGAAGCCTCCTGGGGCGTTCACAGGCTTCTAAGAGCGACCTCACCTCTGTGAGGATTTCTGAAAAAAAGATCTTTTCCAAGGTTCTTCACGACGATGGGTCTGTGCTGCCCGCATTCAGCGGCTTCCCGCGACCTTCACCAGACCGTTGGTCTACCTTGTACACAGCCTATCCACGTAGCGTCGTCCGATGCTCGATTGCCATTCTAGAACCTTTCCAACGCGCAACGGCTACCTATTTTTCTAGCTATATCCCTGCTATGTGTTTAGCAATAGCCACAGTCTAGTATTCATATTTTTTTAATCAAATTTTGTAAAGGACTTATCTTACAAGATATGCCAGTCCTATCGTATCCTAAACATGCTAACTACATGCTCCCGTGACTACGGCCCCTGGAAAGGTGTCGAAACGTCGGGAATTCTAAAAACCAATAAATACAAACTAAATAATTCCAAAACAACACCTGAATTAATAATATACGCGCTGTGATCCGTTAAAAAGTGTTTTATTTCTAATGAACTGTACGCGCGAAAGTCTTAGAAGTGTATACATGCTAGTCTAGTATTCATAAGATAGACTGCTATACTTATGTCCCGCCCACTGCCACTTGAGCTGAGTAATCTTTTGAGCGATGTTGGTTATTTTTCATTCTACAGAACTCAATAATTTCGATTTCGAGCAAGAGTAGTTTACTCTAAAGTTAATAGAAACTTGTGACTCCATGTGCATTGCAAAACCTGACCCCATTCTCGTGCCCTTAGAAACTTCAAAAAACCGGACCTATAAGAAACACAAGTAAAGCAATTTTAGCAATATCATTCACTAATATTATTCCAATTTTTATCGATTCACACACATTAATAAATATTTTCTTCAATATCCTTATAAAAGAAGCCTTATTTGTATTTTGTTTCTATTAAGATAATGTCTACATCATCTAGATACTGAATACTTATGTCCTGAAGACTGACTCACTGACAGAATCATGATTACATAGTTCAAACCACTGGGCGGATCGGGCTCTGAGGCGCAAAAGGTTAGACGTCAGAAAGGAGTTCTCGAATTTCTCACGGCAAGTGAATTTCCACGCGGATGAATTCGAGAAGCAAATGCCAATACTGGTTGGTGGTAGGGCTTATTTCAAGTCCGCCTGGCTAGCTACCCTAAGTCTGACGCCATAACAACAATCTAAAAATAGTTGTGTTCCGGCAGTTAGAGGTAAGATAGCCAGTTCCTCAGTGGTGAGGATTCCGGGTGTAGTGCGCCTACACCTTCGGCCATATCGTCACTTAACATTAGGTGAGGTGAAGGCCAAGCGCTAACCCGTTGTGAATAAATAAAATACGATTATTTATTCTATAGTGGTTATTTTTTAAACGAGTAACAAATGGGTGTGGCGACAGGAACCGTTTGGGCGTCTGGCCTAGGAGTGGCAGGGTGAGGTTGTCGGCGAAACATTAGACAAATTACTGACGCGATAGTGCCGCCCTTATTTCAAGGTAACTTATTATAATTAGCTATATTCTGTTACCCAATTATGAGCAGCGTTATAGCTTTAGAATAGAACGCAAGAATTTTTGGTATTAATAAATAATAAATATTTGACAACATCACATACATTGTTCCGATTCCAAAGTAAGTAGTTAAAGCACTTGTGTTATGGAAATCGGAGACAACGGTGGTATCACAAACACCCAGACCTGAGCCAATATAGAAAAGTTCGTTTTCTAAATTGACCCAACCGGGGATCGAACCCGGGACCTCAGAGATGACGACAACTTGAAAACCGGTATACAAAGCCACTCGACCACGGAGGTCGTCGAATTTCGTAGTGGTGAAATGATTTTCAAAAAATATACTATCGAATTGAGAACCTCCATCCAAGGTACACCTTAAGTCTGCAGTCGCATCTCAGAACATTATTATAGCTAAAATAATTATAAAATTGTACATGATAATTGGGACATTCTGAAAGCTGGGACATTCTGTATCTTTTTTCTTGGTTCTTCAAACATTTGCAACGGTTCAATTTGTTAATCACGTTAAATAAACTATAATAAGTGACAGTTACGTTAAACCGTAGTTCAAATATCAATAATAATAAGTCAAACTTAAGAAATTAAATAGAAAATCGTACCAATTTCGCGAACGTGAAATTAAACACGAAACTCAATTAATGTATTGGGGTTGTTTCTACGATTAAGTCATAAACCCCACCTGAAAACCCGAAACTGTTTCAGTACCTATCGGAGGCATTGCGTGACGCCGTAATATTCGCGAATCGTACGATATTTCAGTTGTATTGTATGGCTATAAATAAAGCTACCTTTTTGATGTTGAATAAATTAGTCTAGTCTATCTAAGTAAGAAAATGAAATAAAAATGGGGCAATGAATATACGAGTAATTGCAAGCGAAGTTTAAAGAGAGAATATTTTTCTTTCTGAATGTGTCTTAAATAGATTTGCCAAAGAAAAACAGAAAGAAAAATGTTTATTGTTGTCTATTTATTATACAAGGTGTTACAAAAATACCCCTAATGCCGAATATGGTATATAGGGACCATCAAACTGATCAACTTTTAGTATGGGGACCAACTCTGAAATCGCAAAAACAATCAACTGTTTCATACAAAAATTAAAATCGAAAATATCAAAATGTATGAAACAGCTGATTATTTTTTCGCGATTTGAGAGTTGGTCTCATAGTAAAAGTTGTTCATTTTGATGGTCCCTATATACCATATTCGGCATTGGGGGTATTTTTGTAACATGTTGTATATGGAAGGTATGTACAAACAAAGCTCCAGGTAGTGCTATTCTATAGCCATTCATTCAGTAAATTAAATGAATGATTGCAGCTAAAGGCTGGTAGAGAATGCTTTTAGCATTAAGTCCGCCATTTGTACCTTACTTTGTGTATATGTACAATAAAGATTTATAAATAAATAAAGGCTACATAAGCTACATACTGCTGTTGATAGACAGTAAATATGTTATGAGAAACAGTTGTTTATGTGGAGAACCATAATAATAAAAGTACGGTACTTACAGGACCGCATTGTGAAAATTAACACCTGCAATCCATCGTACCCGTAGTTATGCCCATGACCACCCACCCCTCTTTATTTGAAACCCATATTCACGCTTCTAACTCAGTCGCCGAATAACTTTCACGGAGGGCGCTTGTAACCTAAAGTTTCCAATGAAAAGTAAAAGTTCAGACTTTCAGTGTGGATGATAATTAAAAAAGTTGATAAGTGTTAAGAATGTGATAAATTGGTTTATGTGACTTGGGCTTTGTGGATTGTAGTGTAGTTGGTGGTGGTATTTTTAAACTTTGTTGTGAAAACAAATGAACATCCAGGTCTCTTTGGACTAAGGTGATTTTTCTCTGGACAGAGGTGAGATCCAAGAGTTATCTCTAACTTCCCCGTGCTTCGGAATCGGAACGTTAAGCTGTTGGTCCACTTCCATCTGCATTTGCATTCATTAGTTAGCACCTAGCTAACAAAGCTAATCCGCATTTAAAAGCATTCCATTTATAGCAACTGAGCGAATAGCAGTTGAGAGAATATTACATATCAACTGAAGTAAGTATTCCAGACTTTAGAGCAACTTTCAACATTTTCTGAAATTGCTCTAAGTAGGAACCTATTGAAAAATATTGAATGTTGCTATAGTAAGTGGAATACTTCAGTTGCTATTTTCCCAGTTTGATCCGCGTGCTAGATTTTGACTTTTTGACCCGCCCCTCGTCATCCATGGAAGACCTGTGTGTTACATACATTAATAATGGCTGATATTGAAGGGATAGGAATGAGGTCCCCCATACTCAAATGGCCCAACATTCTATACGATCGAACGCTACGCTTACTTTTAAAGCTTAAATATAAGCAAAAAATGATTAAATCACATGTAGCAAACTTATGTAAATCACAATATGTATTGTATGGAATTGACAAGCTTACGGCATGTAATTTTATAGTTTTCTGCTCATTTTAAAGCTTTAATAGTAAGCGTAGCGTTCAAACGCATAGAATGTTGGCCATTTAAGTAGGGAAGCAGGTGGTAAATCGCGATCATATTAATTGTCATAGTATACCATCCTGTCGCGTGTTTTAGCCCAGTTAGGGAAGTTTCTTAGACGCTAGGTAGTATTCCAAGGATTTGCGGGGCCAGAGATTGTATCAAAACTTACGATTTGTGTTAATTGTATGGTAACCTGGTAACATTTGCAAGGTCGATCGTGGAAATTGTGTTATATTGTCAATGAGGTTTCGAATTAGAATTCATTCGATAGATTCATAAACCTTACTGGTTTTCTATTAATTTTGAAGATTCAATTTTACAAAATAATAGCAATTACTGCTTTATAGTACCAATAACTTATAAGTAATTATTTGATCGCACACCGGCTTTTGCATTTACATGAATTTTTTCATGAATAATAATCATCGTGAAACTGAATACTTATGTTTCAGTTTTTGTGATTGCCTAATAATTACTTTTCCGTTTAACCGGTAATTTCAAGTTCCGATTGATATCAATGTTACTGTGCCATAAATGTTTTTATTGAAATGTTTGCTACAAAAATAGTAGATTATGCAATAAGGGCTTAAAGTAGTGTATTGTGTCCCGGGCGCTATTATTGAACCCCGAGTACGAGGGATTCTATGGGTAACTCCCGAGCGGAGCGAGGGAGTTAAGGCTAGAATCCTGAGAACGAGGTGTTCAAGATCGCCCATGACAAATACACATTTAAGCCCGCGATGCATACTCTACTTTTTATACTTTCTGCGAGGCAATTGAAACCAATGACTGTTATAAAGAAAGTACTTAAGTAATTATTTAAAGTTAGAATAATAAAATATGAAAAATTAAGAATATTTATTGAAAATTAAAAGTTATGTTAGAAACATTACACCAATTGTGCAACGACAAAGTTACATTCTTTGGTACATTTATAGTTGGGTTAGAGTTTATGTTTTTGTCGTCTATTCTGTAGTGGTCAGTTCGACATTCAAATAAATCCTTCTTGGTGCGCGGGTGAAAATGAATTTCGTAAAAAGTTTTCATGATAACATACAGCCTAACTCAGAATAAGATCTCATTGCACCTAAACTTTTTTGAAACCAACATCGATCAAGCACGACTACAAGGGTTGCATTCCAAATTCAAATCACATTACTCCCCATGGGAAAAATGACTTACTTTAGAAAAGGTTTGCATGTCACATAATATGCCATTGACGAGCAGGTAGTATAAAAAAATAATTACATAACACGACGAATCCGGAATAAATCCTATAATTTGGCATTCAAACTCATCTATGATCTAAGTAATCCAGAAGACAAATACCTAGCGGCTGTTCAGTGTCCAAACCACGCAGGTTGCCTACGAAAAAGGTATACAACCTCTTTAGAAGTGACATATCTTTTTTATTATTAACGATCGTGAGTTGTTTGACGACGCGCGAAATTATATTTTATGGCACAGTAAATAATGTTTTTAGAATTATTATACTAGGTGTTACAAAAGTACCCCTAATGCCGAATATGGTAGATAGAGACCATCAAACTGAACAACTTTTACTATGGGGCCAACTCTGAAATCGCGAAAAAAAATCAGCTTATTTTTTTTCGCGATTTCATAGTTGGTCCCATAGTAAAAGTTGTTCAGTTTGATGGTCCCTATATGCCGTATTCGGCATTAGGGGTACTTTTGTTACACCTTGTATATTTGTATTCGCAAGTTGTCGTTTTATTCAAGTATCACCGAGTACAGCATTTGGCTGTACATTTGCTCCTTCGCCCCTGACGGCTGCCTGTGGACTTTGTTTGGTCCCCGTATTTATCCCATATTTGAAGTTTCTTTTTTTATTGTATTAGCTTTTTTCATTCCATTACCTACTTATTAGGCGCCTTTTTCTTCCTTGTAAGTCATTTGTAAAAAAGATAATAGATCTTCGAAAGAGGTAAATTTTCGATGATCTATTGTCTTAACTTGAGAGTATTTCCATAATAATAATAGCATGATAATAATAGTAATACCTAAATCCTCATTGTTATATTAATTGTTTTATAAGTAATCCAACTAATTAAATTATAAGTACCTCGTTGACATATCTATATGGACATCTTGCGTGCAATTTTTCGACCCACCGGCCGTTAAGAATGTTGTGTACAATGTAGTCTATTAATTGAGTGGTTAATTTTGTATAATTGATTGCTTCTTCACACGAAGTGATCGTAACTAAGGGGGATCTACACTCAAGATTATTTTGACATAATACAACATGTTACATAAATACCCCTAATGCCGAATATGATATATAGGGACCATCAAACTGAACAACTTTTACTATGGGACCAACTCTTAATTCGCGAAAAAAAATCAGCTGTTTTATACATTTTGATATTTATAAATTTAATTTTTGTTTGAAACAGCTGATTTTTTTCCGCGATTTCAGAGTTGGTCCCATAGTAAAAGTTGTTCAGTTGATGGTCCCTATATACCATATTCGGCATTAAGGGTATTTTTGTATCATGTTGTATAAAAAAAATTTATAAGAAAATATTTTTAGTTTAGGCATAATGTCCCGATAAGTACTATTTTTCGGGATGCATAAAAAATCCCCCTTGTTTATTCGTTTAAAATTACCTATAGATTACAGAATTTAATTTTCAAATTGTCTTTTGCACAGAATGTGGTTTTGATATTGTTTATTCGTTTAAAATTATAGATTACAGAATTTAATTTTCGAATGGTTTGGTTTTGATAAAAGGGTTAACAATTTTATAAGCTTTGTATTTTTTTAGTTAAATATGTTTAGTTACAAAATGATACGAATACTTTACAAACCTCATAATCTGCTTATAACTACGGAGGTTACCAAAGTATGATTAAAATTTCATTAATGTTAGGGTATATGGCATACATAATACAACAAACGTAGATTTCAAGTTTCAACAAAAGAGCGGCCGTTCGTGTGAACTTGCCTCTAAATGCATAATTTGCATGTGGATTTACTCGGCTTACTTGGTTGGCTTTCTAGGGTCTTTGACCGGACTGTGATTAGGAATAAGGAATGTCTGAAAAAAAAACAAATTTCTGAAAAAAAAATTATAGTCCGGAATAAGTTTCTTTTTTAATAGAAAAAATATTTAGAAGCTATTTTGATCATTCATTGTGGTCGCACTTTTTATTGCCCCGCGTGCAGGAGATATTGCGACTAGGGCATGAATCTCGGAATATCGCAGTATCGGAATCTCGGAACGTAAGTTCCGATATTTAAACTGCTTTTAGCGAAGAAAATAAATCTAACGAATATTAATTCCGATATTGAGATCTACTATCGGAAATCAGTATCGGAATTGAAAACCTTCCGATATTACATGCCCTAATTGCGACATCTTTAGCGATTGATCCAGCCAAATGCGCTTAAGCCGATGCGCCGTCGAGTTCTTCAAAATTACTTAACATTAACATCCCCAACATTTGTCTCCAGCGTTACCTCGGCCTCCCCGTGATGCTGAAGGCCGGCGAGTACTCCCCCAATAACCCGATGGTGCGCAGTGAGCGTGCCTCGGGCGATGTACTGTTCGGGTTGGGGGAGTACGAACGAAGAAGGCACACGTTGAGAAGGATACGGCAGCAGCAGTATAGGGAATACTTGGATCAGGTAAGTAGCTTCCTAGACGGGGTAAGCGGAATCTTGGACTAGGTAAGGATATTTGAATCAGGTAAGTAAGTGGCTTCCTAGACTGGATAAGCGGAAACTTGGATCAGGTAAGAGGCTTCCTAGACTGGGTAAGCGGAAACTTGGACCAGGTAAGGAAAATACTTAGATCTGATAAAGGAAATACCAATGCTGAGGAAAGACATGAGGAATGTTTTAAGAACAAGCAAGCGGAAAGTTTGGACCCAGGTAAGGAAAATATTTTGACGTGACAATTTGTCACAATTTAATTTCCATTGCGTCAACCAATTTGAAAATAGAACAAACTACTCATAGCTGCACCGAAATGTAAACTAAATTGTCATGACAATTGACAAATTTTCACGTTATTAAATAGGACCCAGGCAAATGAAGTTCCAGTAGCTCTACCATGAGTTGATGCAAACTGTTTTCGTTACCGAAAATTATCGCATATACTGCTTACAGTCAATGCGAGTGAAAGAGAGAAAACGATAGTTTACAAGAGCGAAAATAGTTTGCATCAACTCATGGTGAGGCCGCCTCATCTGAGTTAAGTGTCTTTTCATGCATGATAAAATAAGATAATAAAATTTAATGTTGTCTACAATCATATATTTTGTCTATAGCAAGCCAAGAAGAAGCAAGAAGCCAAAGAGCAAGCAGATAGAGAAAGGAGAGAGCGTGAAGAAAGAGAAAGAGAGCTAGAAGAAAGGGAGAAAGCTCGCGAAGACAGAGAACGGGAGCAGAGGGAGCGAGAGAGAAGACTGTCAGAGCAGGAGAGGCGGAGCCCTGAGCGGAGAAGAACTAGTGTTAATTACGCTAGCAATTATTCCTATAACAAGTAAGTACACATATTATATTGATTCAAATAGAGAACAATTTCATTACAAAAATTATGACATAGTGCAATAAATTTATCTTTCCTTAACTTTTGGTAACAGCAAATCTTTTTAGAACTGACAATGTAATTTTTTGTCGATTGCCCATCTGTCACCGTGCTCTTTTCTTCTCTGTATTATTTCTCTCTATTCTCTGTGTATTTTGGAATTTACACAGAAGGCCAAATAATGTATTATTATGATATGTAGAGTAATATGAATAGTGTTTAAAGAAAAAAACTAACTACCATCTTTTGATAAAAATCTCTAATAATACTCAACTCTGACTTACTGTAAATCATTAATATTTCTCAACTTACTCTATTCCAATACCAGTAAGGTGGACTTTGGCGTGCAAGTGGACAGCATCAGAACGCCTTTGTCAGTCGCCGTTCAAACAGATGACATAGATTTATATCAGGTAAGAATATTATAAGTACAATACCTACTAAATAATATTATATTATTTAATTTTTAATGTAATTTAACTTTAAGATTATATTTTGATGTATACTAAATAATATGCTAGAAAATACGACTCGCACCAGATCATGTTCTCGGACGGGAATCTAACCCGCGACCTTTGGGTATCCGGTCCATTGCTCTGACCGCTTAGCTACCGATTCACTAGTGGGAACATCGAATTTCTTCTAGAATATCAACTCTTACGCTGCAAGCCAACTTCCCACTAGTGACTCGGTAGCTCAGCGGTCAGGGCATTGGACCGGATATCCAAAGGTCGCGGGTTCGATTCCCGTCCTAGAACATGATCTGGTGCGAATCGTATTTTCTAGCATATTATTTAGTATTATATAAAAATAGCATTGTGAATGCTCAAAATAAAAAAATATATTTTGATGTTAATTTTATTTAAAAAAGATTTATAATGCCATGCATGCACTAATTTCATAAATAAATATACTAAAAAAATTTCGACTCGAACACGAATTTAGTGTTGTTTCGTGCAGTGACCACACTGCGTTATTTCGCTCAATAAACGAATTCGGTTTTTGAGCCTTACATTTATATTTTTTATGTAAAATTAATGTGTTTGAAAATAAATCTTTCCTCTACCAGTTATCGTCCTCAAAATGCCAGCTAACTCAAGCGGAGCGCGAGCTATCCCCTCACACAGTAGTTACTAACGACGAACGTCCCATACAACCCGCCACGTGGGCACAATCTGCCCAGCGCTGGGACGAGAGGAGAAGAAGCTTGGGGGACCCATTAGGTAAGAATTAGAAAAAAAAAACAATTTAATTAACTTTAGGATAGGAAAACTATTTTCTTTCAAATAAAAAAAGAATAATTGAAATCGGTTAACAACTGGTGAAGTTATGTTAAAACATACAAAAAAAAACCATCGACATGATAACCTCCTCTTTTTTTTGAAGTCGGTTAAAAAGGAGAAATTGACCCTCATTTCCAAGCAATATTTTTAAACTTACTTAGGAAGGTTTGTTTTAAAATTAAGTTACTTTGAAGGTAACTTTACGACATAGCTAGCCAGTGGTCCTTTACAACCTACACTACTACTGATCAATAGGATCAGCGGAGAAGTTTAGGGAACCAAGAACCATTACCTAATTCTTGGTCCCCTAAACTTCTCCGCTAGAAAAAAGTAAAATTATTTTGACTTTTTATGTTTAAAATCTTAGTTCAGGCTTTAAAGAGCAAAAAAACTAAATCAAATCATAAGCTGTGGATATTAACAACAATTGTTAAACGACTATTATACAACGTGATTAATTATTCGTATTTCGTAATTATTTTTTGTATGAAACAGCTGATTTTTTTTTCGCGATTTCAGAGTTGGTCCCATAGTAAAAGTTGTTCAGTTTGATGGTCCCTATATAACATATTCGGCATTAGGGGTACTTTTGTACCACGTTGTATAATCCGCGGGCGATGAGAATGGGATACTACTTTTTGAAACTGAGACGCGCACGGTCCGTCGGCCAGCCGTAGTGCAAACTCGCGTAGATGCTCGCATAATGCTAGTTGTTAAGAACTGTGAGCGTGGATTTCTGCTCGAGTTTTATTTTAAATGCGAGATTTATTATATTATTATTTTAGTGATTAATTAATAATGAGTGGAAAAAGGGTTTTAAATTATTTTTTATTTAAATAGATTTAGAACTTTTTTGCTAGCGCTACTTGACTGCTTAACTGTCATTTTTTATTTAATTTGACAAGGTCCCATCCCAATCTAATCGCGCGCGGATTATACTTTGTAAATTAACAGAGTCTGTTTATTCTTACTTGTCTCATTTGGTAAACAATCTTCACCCAACTCTTTATAAAAAATCAACTATAAAATACAACAAATTGTTTTAACTTAATTAACTATTAGTAACAATTTGATTTAAATTTAAAAGTCGTATGACAAATGTCAAAAGCTGTTTACTAAATAGGACGAGTTAAGATAAACAGACATAAAATTAGATAAATCCGAGCTTCCCTTAGTATTTGTTAATATTATCCTTAAAACTACAAATAAACATTTTAAATACTTACCTTAAAAAGTAACTGGTTTTTTTACTACTTAACTTTTACGAAAAAAAAAATGTATTTACAGAAAATACGCCCATCCTGAAGAAACCGAGCCAGAACCTACAAAGCATGTACATGCCGTCCATATTCGACGCGGACGCGATACAACAGCGGAATATGCAAGTTGAGAAGGTAATTAATAATTACAATATAATTTAAATTGACGACCTCCGTGGTCGAGTGGCATTGTACAAGGTGTCGCCATCTCTGAGGTCCCGGGTTCGATCCCCGGTTGGGTCAATTTAAAAAACGAACTTTTCTATATTGGCTCAGGTCTGGGTGTTTTTGATACCACCGTTGTCTCTGATTTCCATAACACAAGTGCTTTAGCTACTTACTTTGGAAACGGAGCAATGTATGTGATGTTGTCAAATATTTATTTATTTAAATAAACTGAATTAATGATAATTACTAATTATTATTTAATTTATTGTTTATTCAAAGAAAGTGATTAATTTTTAGATAAGTAATAGTTATACAATTAAATAATATACTAGAGAAAATACGACTCGCACCAGATCATATTTTCGGATGGGAATCGAACCCGCGACCTTTATCGACCGCTACCGAAGTGGCGACGTTGTCACCAGTGACTCGGTAGCTCAGCGGTAATAGGACCGGACATCCAAAGGTCAAAATTATTTAGTATTGTTTAAAAATACCATTGTGAATGCTAAAATATCAAATTTCAAAATAAGTAGGTAATAGTTTATTGATAAATTTCCTATTGTATTTATGATGCTGATGACAGACTGCTAGCGATTTCGTATGCGTCGACAGTAATATTTTTATCCCAATAATTACTAGTTTATCGAGAATAGTACTTTTTTCCTAGGGCCCTGCCGGTTAACTTACATGGCTATCGTAATTACTTTTATTTGACAGATGGATGTGATACATTGCTACCTTTTTTTGGTAAGTTTTTTTATGCCAAAAAGAAGTAGCAATGTGTCACATCCATCTGTCAAATGAAAGCGATTACGATAGCCATGTAAGTTAGCCGGTAGGGCTCCTGAACGAAAGGTACACACGACACACGACAACAGGTAATACAGTTAATTTGCGATAACAGCTTTTATTACGTAGGGCATAAAGGCAGTCTCAAGGTCAACATGTAGTCTGAGGTGCCGTCGTGTGTACCATAATGTCCTTTCCTGTACCCCTGACAACGTGTATGCAAAATTTCATAATGATCAGTTCAGTAGTTAAGACGTCAAAGCGTAACAAAAAAAAAACTTTCGCATTTATAAATTAGTTAGTTATGGTTGATTTAATGATGAATAATGTTATAGGAAGCCACAGCGCGTCGACTTTACTACCAGCAAGAGTTGAGGAATCAAATAATGGAGCAACAGCGGATCAGGGAAGAGAGGAAAGCCAGGGAGAAGTAAGCTTACTTGGAAAATACGTGCGCGTAGTCTGCACACTAGCGCCGCCATCGGAAAAAAAAACATAGTGCTTAAATAAAGACGAAATTGTGAATTATCTCTCTGTAGTGCACTCCGAAGAAGCTTTGTGATACTTTTCATCGCTAAAACATTTTTATTTTATGTTTTTTTCCAATGGCGGCGCTAGTGTGCAGACTACGCGTTTTAAACTAAACGTATTTGTGAAACAATTATTATGAAAAATATATATTTTTATTTACTAACATTCCGACCCTTTCAGAATGTAACAGCCGTTTTGCATATTTTACAGCAGGTTTTTTTAAAATTATACTTCAAAACTTATAGTAAGTGTCAAGTATTTAGCTTACGTTGCATAATTTACTAGCATAAGCGCCAAGTGGTATGCTTGTTATATAACCCTTTAAACCTAGTTAGTAGTTTATCTTAAGCGACCTAGTATTTTGTCGTAAGCGACAGTTACCATATCCTAAGTAACTATCCTAATTTTCAGTTTTTAATAACTTTATTGTTTTTTAATTATGTTGTTTTAAATGAAGGTATTTGGTAACGATATAATTTCTTTGTAAATATTGTTACTCTGATTTCTGACAAAGCTGATTAGCCTTGCGCCCATTCTTCTTGTCAGCTAAAAAAGTCTCGAATGGGTGGTAGGAAAATATAGACCATTCAAAAGCACTTAATATCTTAAGTTTATTTGAATAAAGAATATTTCATTTCATTACGATATATCAGTCGATGGAGGTTACGACATAAAACATAATGGGTTGAACTTACTATAAACTTAATTTTTTTGTAAAATTTAATTATATTCTACTGTGAACTTTAAAGTGAGTGGCATAAGGTGCAAAATCAGCTGATATTGCAGTTACTTTAAAAGCTCACTTTGGCGCTTACGATGTTTTTCGTGAAGACTAGATTCGTTCTGTGATTTATTTATTTATTTTACAATCTTCGGGAAGCTTACATCTAGGTTAAAAAGGAAGTGGCAAACTTAAATAAATATAAAGGGCCAATTACAAGCTTCCACATATTTGTAAGGCTAATTTTTGATTAAATTTCAAATGGAATAAAATTTTATGAATTTATCTGTCCAATAATTTTATGAAAACTTCTAAAACAGGCCTTTAATTTAACATTTATAAAATTGTTCCAGAATGCTGGAGCAAGCAGAAATGAGACGGTTAGAAGAACAATTGAGAATGTTGCGCGCTGCCCAGGAGCAGGAACGGGGGAGGCATAAGGATATTGATGTTGCTGTATGTATTCATACCAAATACATTATATTATTGATACAAAATATATATTTTTCCGTATTGCATATTTGACGATTTAGAAACATACTAAAAAAAATCACATTTCTAAACTTTTCTCTCAAACAACAAATATATTTGTTAACAAACTACTTGTTACTTGTACTACTATATTTGTTGTTTTAGCAACGTATAATGTAGACAGATGAAATTTTTCGATATGTAATTTTTATAGTGGGAACTCGACTAACGTTGAACATTGAACCCATATTTTTTTCCATCAATTTCTAAAACCCCACACGCACTGAAAGACAATGCTACATTGTAGATTCGAAAATTTATGAGTTGACTTATTTCTTTTTTCATTTCAATGCAATATTTTTTACTGTAAAATAATGCAAAAAAGGAAGATCAAAGTAACATTCGATAAATTACTATTAATCTTTTCAGATGAAAAAAGACGCCAAAGAATACGACATCAAACGCACAGAACTTCAAAAAGAAATAGACTACGAAGAGCAAAAACTCAAACGAGCCCCACTAATCCACCAAGCCCTACCGAAACGCACAGAAACTTCTAGAAGCGAAGGAAGCAAACTACCCTTCTACTACCCAAGTAAACCAGAAAGAAATGCAAATTACGAATTTTCCTCAAACCACGAGAAAAAACGTTATAATTCGAACATACAACAAGAAACTATGTTTTCTCCGAACTATGATGTAGACAGTTATTTGAGAAAGAATTTAAATTTCAAAGACAATTTAGACTTTGATATAGAGAACATAGGTGTTGAGAAAGAGAAAAATGTAGAAAAGGTTTTAGTTCACGAGCGACCTAAAACCAAGCCGGAGAAATTGAGAGAATATAAAGAGACTGAAGATTCATTGCCTATACCTGTTTTGCGACATTCGCCTTTAATACAAAGTGATAAAGTTGAAAGTGATTTGAGCGATGCTATGAAGAAAGTGGATGATAAGTGGAAAGTGCCTATAGTTCAGAAGAATATACTGAAGTCTGTGCCGAACGATGAAGGTAAGAGTGTTAATATATTGACGCAACTTGGGTCGATTCGGCGACAACTTCAAATGGAGCAATTAAAATTAGATCAGATGTCTAAAACCGAGGAATAGGTATAAAGAAAGCAAGAAAATGGTATTTGTATAAGTCTGTTTGTCCTTACTTGTCCTATTAAATTAAATTAATTAATTTGTAATCTATGTGTGTTGTATTTTTAATTGATTTTTTCAATAAATAGTTGGCTGAAGATTGTTTGCCAAATAAGACAAGTAAGAATGAACAGACTATATGAATTTTATGATTAATTGTATGTGCGCTGTGTGATGACAACTAAAATCTTTGAAAATTTACTTTTGGTTCAGCAAATATAATAAACAAGTTTCTAAAAATCATTTCAGAGACTGATAAGTGGCGATTCTTTTCTATTTTTTTTTTTCTTAAAATAACTTATTTATAATTAAAATAATATTGATTAGAACGAAAATACATGGTTTCGAAAAAAGGTAAAAGTCAAGTCAAAGTCAAAATATATTCATTTAAATAAACTTAAAATTTAATTGCTTTTGATTCGTTCATATTTTCGTACCACCAATCAATATCTAGTATCATATCTGAAAGATAATTGATACCGATTCAGTTTCATTGTAAATTAAACTAGAAGATAGTATAAGTGGTAATTGATTTCGAAACCTGTGAAAGCCCAGTTTATTTCCAAAGATATTTTTCTATTTTCGCCCACACCACGCGCGCATTTTCTTCTCAGACATCATGGATCAGCGTTTTTCAGAATGTGATTTTCCTTAAATTTTTGAACACTAAAAATATTAACAGCTGTAGTCTGTTTATCCTTACTTGTTAACCGACTTCAAAAAAGAAGGAAGTTCTATGTCCGTCTGTTTATTTGTTTTTTTCTTATTTGTCAATCTTCACCCAACTTTTTATTGAAATAATCATTTATAAAATACAGCAAATGGTTTTGCTCACATAAAGATTACGAAATAAATTTTTAATAATTAATAAAAAATTGATAAAGTTACTCACTTGTTTTTAAGTAACGGTTAAGTATAAAAGACGTATGATAACTGTCAAAAACTGTTGACAAAATAAGACAAGTAAGGAAAAACAGACAGACATTGAATTTAGGACCTCCAAAGAATCTTTTCTGAGTGTGTTATTAGTTCAGTGGTTAGAGTAGTAAAAGTCCCAGGTTATCATAGGACTGTGCAAACCAAAGCTTGTTAATTGATTTGTGAATTTCTTTGTTTCATTGCTGCATTACAGTAGAAGTATTATTAAAGTAGAAAAAAAATTCTATACTTCGCTTGGGAATAGAAAAAGTAAACAATAAGAAATGGTGCTGAATTTTGGATTAAAAGTAATAAAAAGTGAATTGCAGGGGATTTTAAGCATTCGAAAATGCTATAAAAAATATAGGGTTAAAATAATTAATATACACTGTTATTGTCATTATTTATTTGCAATTGTTTAGTAAAATCTATAGAATGTTATAATTATTAATTTTTAAATTTGAGGTTTTAGCATTCACAATGCTATTATTATACAATACTAAATAATATACTAGGAAAACTTCGACTCGAACCAGATCATTTTCTCTGACGGGAATCGAACCCGTAATCTTTGGAAATCCGGTCCAATGCTCTTACCACTGAGCTACCGAGTCACAAGTGGGAATATGATCTGGTGAGAGTCGAATTTTTTCTAGTATATTATTTAGTAATGTTAAAATCATTTAATTAATCTTTTATTATTTTATGTTTTGCAATTATATTTTTAATTCTTAGCTGTGAATGTTTAAATATTTAAATTATTAAGTTTTATAAATATTATTAAGGCACAATTTTCAAACAAGAGAGGCGATACAAACTATTTTAAATAAAAATTGATATTTTGATAATCCTTCTCTTGTTGCTAATTTTCAATTAATCTTTTAATTCTAAGAGGTATCTTTAATCAAAGTGATTTGTAATCTTTTAAATAAGATCTTCAAAATCTACTATATTTATATCACAATGACACTTCACTTCATGCCATTACAACTGTATTCCTTTAGAAGTAGTGCCAAAATGTATAATGATCTTCCTAATTTATAAACTCTGTGGCACTTTAGGAAACATTGTTATTTGAGTAGATAGAATACATTTTCTAATATCACCATGTATAGCTTTAAGCGATAATTTCGTGTCCCAAGTCAAATAGTGATTGTTTTAATAGGCAATTTATTTTGAGCACAATTATATTATAAGACTGCAGTGGTAAGGCACAGTTTGTAAGTAAGGAAAGTGAGATTATTATAAGAATGTTGTATTTTTTTTTTTAGGCAGAGGGCAGTTGTGTGCCCAACTTTGTATCATTCGAGTTTTTTTTGTGATTTTTATAATATTTTATCATAATTTGTTTGCGCACGCAACTAAAACTCAATAAAATGTAGTAAGTACAGTGAAAAGCACTAACTTGCATCAATAAATTATTGATCCTACTAATACTGTAAATGTGAAAGTTTGTAGTTTGTAAATGGCTGAATGGATTTAGATGAAATGTGGCACACAGATAGTTTAAACATAGGCTACCTTTATCCCGGTTTTTTCGCAATTTCAGAGTTGGGCCCATAGTAAAAGTTGTTCAGTTTGATGGTCCCTATCTACCATATTCGGCATTAGGGGTATTTTTGTAACATGTTGTAATCAAAGTGGCGCCCTCTTAATTAAATTTATTACTCGCTAAGTACATAATGTATCGAAAAGTCTCATGTACAGAATAAAGCTAAGGTTCTATCTATAGTTTTTTACAAATAATAGCTTAAAACATAGTTCGTTGTAGTTAGTAGGCAAAAGAGCAAAAAATTGCCACTTCAAGCACTTTTGCCTACTACAACGAACTATATTTTAACGAAACATCGTAACAATTGTTTGTGAATAAACGAATGAACCTTAGCTTCAATCTGTACATGTGAATTTTCGATATATTATGTACTTAGCGAGCAATAAAATGTAAGATGAGGGCGCCGCTTGAGGGATATTCAACGTGTTACAAAAATACCCCTAATGCCGAATATGGTATATAGGGACCATCAAACTGAACAACTTTTACTATGGGACCAACTCTGAAATCGCGAAATAAAAATCAGCTGTTTCATACAAAAATTAAAATATCAAAATGTATGGAACAGCTGATATTTTTTTCGCGATTTAAGACTTGGTTCCAATAGTAAAAGTTGTTCAGTTGAATGGTCCCCATATACCATATTCGGCATTAGGGGTATTTTCGTAACATGTTGTAGAGTCGCCTTAAGTTTAAAGTCGATTGAGAGAAGTTGACAAGTAGTAACTTAGCGCGCTACTGAGTATACATTATTTACACGATTCTCGCTTATATTTTTGTACCGATTACGTAGGATAAGTTATCAGAACGTCCAGTTATTCTTACAATTTGCTATTAGTGCAATAGCAGATATGATAAATTATTCTGCCTAATAGCTTATATGGATAATGCCAATGTTTAAATGATAAGTGCAGTTTTAAAATAATTTGCTTGTTAATATTATGTATATAGATTTAAATACTTAAGCCATTTTAGGAGCCAATTTTTAAAAGAATTCGACGTTCGAATAATTTATAATTTTGTAATTGCATGTTTATTGAAAATCTGTGAGCATGATTAAGTTAAATATATAAAAAAAATATCATTTGAATTTATAATACCGATGTGGTCTAATCGAAAATAATAAAAAGTGTAAATTGAACAAAGGGGTATGAGTAAAAAGTGGGTCATTATTTTTTTGCGATGTCGCTTCCAAAAAGCTCTTTCATCTCAAAGACCTTATCAAAATAACCAAAAAATTATTCTACAGCGTAAGTCTATCATGGGCAGTTTTATAAATATTTTAGTTTAAAAAATTAAATTTGGGTCATTTTTTTTTTGCGCTGTCGCTTCCAAAAAACCATTTCATCACAAAGATCACATCCAGATAAGCCAAAAACTATTCAACAGCGTAACTCTAGCATGGGCAGTTTTTGAGATATTTAAGTTTAAAAAATAATATGTAGGTCATTTTCTTTTTTTGGCGTTGTCGCTTCCAAAAAACTATTTCATCGCAGAGATCTCATCTAAATAAGTAAAAAACTATTAGACAGCGTAAGTCTATCATGGGCAGTTTTTTAAATATTTGAGTTAAAAAAATAAAATGTTGGTTATTTTCTTTCTTTGGTGTTGTCGCTTCCAAAAAACTATTTCATCGCAAGTATCTCATCCAAATAAGCAAAAAATTATTCTGCAGCGTAAGTCTATCATGGGCAGTTTTTGAGATATTTAAGTTTAATAATTAATATGTGGGTTATTTTCTTTTTTTGGCGTTGTCGCTTCCAAAAAACTATTTCATCGCAAAGATCTCATCTAAATAAGTAAAAAACTATTAGACAGCGTAAGTCTATCATGGGCAGTTTTTTAAATATTTGAGTTAAAAAAATAAAATGTTGGTTATTTTCTTTTTTTGGTGTTGTCGCTTCCAAAAAATTATTTCATCGCAAAGATCTCATCCAAATAAGTAAAAAACTATTAGGCAGCGTAAATCTAGCGTGGGCAGTTTTTGAGATATTTAAGTTTAAATAATAATATATGGGTTATTTTCTTTTTTTGCCGTTGTCGCTTCCAAAAAACTATTTCATCGCAAAGATCTCATCCAAAGGGGCAAAAAATTGTTTAGCAGCGCAAGTCTATCATGGGCAGTTTTTGAGATATTTAAGTTTAAAAATTAATATGTGGGTTATTTTATTTTTTTGGCGTTGTCGCTTCCAAAAAACTATTTCATCGCAGAGATCTCATCTAAATAAATAAAAAACTATTAGACAGCGTAAGTCTATCATGGCCAGTTTTTTAAATATTTGAGTTAAAAAAATAAAATGTTGGTTATTTTCTTTTTTTGGTGTTGTCGCTTCCAAAAAACCATTTCATCGCAAGTATCTCATCCAAATAAGCAAAAAATTATTCCGCAGCGTAAGTCTATCATGGGCAGTTTTTGAGATATTTAAGTTTAAAAAATAATATGTGGGTCATTTTCATTTTTTTGGCGTTGTCGCTTCCAAAAAACTATTTCATCGCAAAGATCTTATCCAAATAAGTAAAAAACTATAGGCAGTGTAAGTCTATCATGGGCAGTTTTTGAGATATTTAAGTTTAAAAAATAATATGTGGGAGTTTTTCTTTTTTTGGCAATGTCGCTTCCAAAAAACTATTTTATCGCAAAGTTCTCATCCAAATAAGCCAAAAAATATTTGGCAGCGTAAGTCTATCATGGGCAGTTTTTGAGATATTTAAGTTAAAAAAATAATATGTAGGTATTTTATCATTTATCTCAAAAACTGCCCAATATTGGAAAGTAGAACATATCAAGAGTCATATTTAATTAATTAGTTTTTTGCTCATTTGGATGAGATCTTTGCGATGAAACAGTTTTTTGTAAGCGACAACGCCAAAAAATGAAAATGACACACATATTATTTTTTAAACTTAAATATCTCAAAAACTGCCCATGATAAACTTACGCTGCAGAATATTTTTTTGCTTATTTGGATGAGATCTTTGCGATTAAATAGTTTTTTGGAAGCGACAACGCCAAAAAAAGAAAATAACCCATATATTATTTTTTAAACTTAAATATCTCAAAAACTGCCCACGCTAGATTTACGCCGCCGAATATTTTTTTGCTTATTTGGATGAGATCTTTGCGATGAAATAGTTTTTTGGAAGCGACAACGCCAAAAAAAGAAAATAACTCACATATAATTTTTTTTACTTAAATATCTCAAAAACTGCCCATGATAGATTTACGCCGCCGAATATTTTTTTGCTTATTTGGATGAGATCTTTGCGATTAAATAGTTTTTTGGAAGCGACAACGCCAAAAAAAGAAAATAACCCATATATTATTTTTTTTACTTAAATATCTCAAAAACTGCCCATGATAAACTTACGCTGCAGAATATTTTTTTGCTTATTTGGATGAGATCTTTGCGATTAAATAGTTTTTTGGAAGCGACAACGCCAAAAAAAGAAAATAACCCATATATTATTTTTTAAACTTAAATATCTCAAAAACTGCCCACGCTAGATTTACGCCGCCGAATATTTTTTTGCTTATTTGGATGAGATCTTTGCGACTAAATAGGTTTTTGGAAGCGACAACGCCAATAAAAGAAAATAACACACATATTAATTTTTAAACTTAAATATCTCAAAAACTGCCGATGTTAGACTTACGCTGCTGAATAGTTTTTTGCTTATTTGGATGAGATCTATGCGATGAAATGGTTTTTTGGTAGCGACATCGCATAAAAAAATTAACCAAATATTTTTTTTAAACTTAAATATCTCATAAACTGCCCATGCTAGACTAATGCTGTTCAATAATTTTTTGCTTATTGGGATAAGATCTTTGCGATGAAACGGTTTTTTGAAAGCGATATCGAAAAAAAAATTGACCCACCTCTTCTTATAAAATTACTCATACCCCTTTGTTTCATTAACTATGGCCAAAAGAAAAAAACTTTTTATAGAAAACTTTTTATTTGAAAAAATAAAATTTTCTTTAACAAATTTAGAGACGGACCAAACTCTAAGCAATAAATTACATACAAATCTCAAGATTTTTGACATGTACTTATGCACATTCTTATAGTCTCTAAAAGTAACATACAAATAAAAATCTAGGTTTCACATGAGATGAGTTACATCACACATTTGTATTTTAGATATCAACATTCATTACATTGAAAATAAAATGCAATACAATAACAATTTACAAATGACTTTTTCATTGCAAATGGCAGCAGCGTTAACTTATTCATTTTAAAATAATTATCATTTCAATTATTGAAAGGCCCAGCGCACCTGCGGAGTCCCGGCGAAGAGACTGATTCATTTATTAATCGAAATTAGACTATGGCTATTTACACTAAGGTCCATTTTCAGTTGGTAAAGACTAAATGCTTTTCGCCGTGTGCGCTGGGCCTTGCCGTTACAATAACTTGTAAAATGCTGCAACATTGCCCTCAAGTCCCTAGTTTGCCTACGGCTACTACTAATTGCACACTCGCACGAGTGACGAGGCGAATAACGAGTGTGTAGAATTACACTATTCGCCTCGCTACTTGTGATTGCGCATAATTGGGTAGGCAAACTTGAAGCTTATTGGGCAAAGTTGCAACATTTTACCGATACTTAAAATCTTTAAAAAATCGCGAGTAATCCCTACCATTATATCATAATTCAAATTTTTTTGAACAGATCGATGAAGAATTTCTATTTAAATTTAAGATAATCAATTTCACATACTAAACTATAAGAATAAAAAAACCGGCTATTTTATAAAATAAAATTTAAGAAAACCGAACATGATAGAATATTATCTTAGTATCACATATGTGACTTATCTATACTATCACTTAAAAAGTACCATAATTAGAATGGCTTTTTTAATTAAGTACGATTTTAGGGGGTTGACTTTCAGGCGGAAATTTTAGGAAGGCTTCTAGGGAAGGTCCATTTCTTCCTAAAGGATCTTTGGGAAACATTAACATATCGTCGACCCACGTGAAGGGCAACAGTCTGTTTTCAATCACGAAGCGCCATCTTGGGTTCTCTTGCATCAGGTCCCTATAATTGTCGCCTGACACTATGATCCCGTCGAACTCGGCTGCACATTGCACTATGTACCTGCAGTTTTAGAAATTATTTCTAAAAATCAGCTGTTCCATAGAATACTTTTCTCGACAAATCACATTTTCTCTCAACATCGACTCGACAATAATGTATGGAACAGCTGAATTTTTTTTCGCGATTCTGTGGTTGGCTCCATAGTAAAAGTTGTTCATTCACGTGGTTTGAAATCCCCATTTCATTTAATTTTAGATATACTTAAAAGTAATACCAAATAATATACTAGAAAAAATACGAGTCGCACCAGATCATGTTCTTGGACGGGAATCAGCTCAGCGGTCAGAGCATTGGACCGGATATCCAAAGGTCGAGGGTTCGATACCCGTCCGAGAACATAATGATCTGGTGTGAGTCGTATTTTTTCTAGTATATTATTTGGTATTATATAAAAATAGCATTGTGAATGCTAAAATCTCAAAATTATACTTAAAACTGTATATACCTGGCGCAGTATATTATTGTATACACGACAGCACGTCAGGTTATACAGTTAAACTGCGATAACAGCTTTTATTACGTAGGGCATAAAATCGGTCTCAAGGTCAACATGTATAATCTGAGGTGCCGTCGTGTGTAACATGGTTTATTGCATTGTTGTACCGACCTGTCGTCGTAGGACGTGACTAGTCGGCCTTGTATCTCGCGCGAGGGCGTGTACACGACCAGCCCGCGGCGCTCCAGCGCGTCCAGCAACCGCGGCTCCGTGCTTTTGTCCCAGCGACACCTGCCGGATCGCGCGATCAAGGAGAAATACTTTAAAGTGTGTCTTCACACAGTCGCGTTCCTCTTGCGCTTTCAACAGAGGTATGCAACAGTGCATGCCCTATGTTCTCAAAAGAACTTGAAAGTTGATAGCTATGGGTACTTATATCTATTTTGTGCCAATGGCATGCGTTGACGCAAGACGAATTGAAAGTTGAAGACGAAAGGGATTGGGAAAGCGACCGGCCTCATGATTACGTAACTGTTGCAATCAAGAAGCTGACAGAAATCGCAGTTACATTGCTGCTTTATGTAATAGTCGTCACATTGATTCTTACTAAAGCAGCAATGTAACTGCGATCTCTGTCAGTTTCAATCAAAAGTTGATAGAAACAGAGTTACATAAGCAGGGGGCCGGTGAAGACACGTTTGAGTGTGTCGTTTTCCCGTTATGGGCATTCACGAGGGCATTAAGGCCATTATTCACGAGCCAACTTGATCGGGACGGGACGATTTGACGAAACTGTGTGTCACCACGTTTGGTCGTCCTCGATCAAATCGTCCCGTTTATGTTTTTATAATATGCAAGTTTAAGAGAGCTGCCAACTTATTTATTATCAAACTTGCATATCACCATACAGTGGAAAATGTCTGGAAAAAAAACAAATTAATGTGGTGATTAGGGATTAAGCAAGGGAATCGTCTCCAATCTGCTGTTACTTCTGTAAGTTTGCGAAAACTTAGTACAAACTTTATTAACCTTTTTTTAAATCGAATCGTCCTGACCAAGTAGGCTCGTGTCGTGAATAGTGACTGATAGCGTAATAATTACTATAGTGGGGTAACTCGGCCGTGTTAACAGGGCAAGAGATGGGATGGAGAGCGGGGCAGGGGGCGTCCCCCACCTCTAGTTAACCGGCGAGAAGAACCTAACATTCTATTACTGAAAGTGCGATACTGTAGTACTTATGGTTTATTGTCTGCATTCATTGCCAAAGGAGTTAACTCACAATAAGTAAAGATATTACTCATTATACTATAGCATGGCTGTCGAGAGAATGCACTTGACAGATTCGTCAACTTACTATTTTAACTGAATATAGTACTCATATTTTCTATTAAGTATTCGGTAAAGATAATCGAAAATATCAAAATATGTATTATGAACTTAAAATCTGTCAAAAGTGCATTCTCTCGACGACGGCTAAACTTAGCATAGAACAAGATACACAATAATAGCAAGCGTTTTAAAAAATTGATATAAATTATACTTTACCTGATTTGCCAAACAACATTCACCAATCTATCATCTCATTCTTTACACTGAATAAAAAAAGACATATCTTACCATTTTTCTTCTGCAATGATTTCAGCTGATAAAATTATATGTTCCTTTAGTTAAACAAATCAATACTATACACTGTGTAGGGCGTAGGGAGGGCTCTCCCATGGGTTGACGTTTAAACTCCATGAAAATTAGAGATCGCAGTATTGGATCGGCTTCATCATGACAGAAAAATGCTGCTACCCATTTTCTGTTCTCCAGAGGGGTTAAATGTACCCTTTTATTGCTTTTTACACACAGTGTGAAGGGTTGGTGATATTTCTACTCTGCCGGACGCCATATGGTTACATTTAACGTTTAGGGATCGTACATTAATCACGTGAGGCTCAACAGGGGAGAGGGGGTTCGGAAAAATCACGAAATAACACAAGGGCCTCCCCCTTGTGTTATTTGATAGTGAGGTATGACGTGTATCTATTTTTTCGTGCATATAATGTTTGCCTGGACATTTTAAGCTAAGTATTCTGTCCACAAAAATACACGTGACTTCGGGGAGAGGGGGGTTACTTTACTACATATCACCAGATGGAGGGTGTTAAAAAGTTGCCAAGAAACATCACGTGATTAAGGGACACCCCTTAGAGCCTGTTTCACAAAGTTCGAATAAAATATACTTGACGAGTAATTTTATATAAATTCTGTTCATTTTTAAATTAAACCAGGGAGGGTATTGGTACTGAATGGCTATCAAGGAGTCTCTTTCTCGCTGTATAGCAAATAAAAGAGACGCTTGATAGCCATTCAGAAAACCGAAAAGTTTTAAGAGCTCTTAATACTCCCCCCCGTAAGATAGTGAAACAGGCACTTACTTAAGTACCTAGTTATAAATAAAAATGTACTTACCTACTATTTTACCTGTTATTAATTTGAAGAAGTCTAGTCCAGATTCTTGAATGTAATAATGCCCAACTTAAATGATTATTTCTTATACAAACCTTAGCTCTTTTAATGAAATATCAATAATGTTAAATATTTCAGCACTGAATCAACACAACTAAGTAGGTTGTACATCTTACTAAAAATATTTAAATTTAATACATTTTTGATAAACATCATAAAACAAAAATAAATTCTTCGGTTGTCGCACGAAGCACTTTAAATTTTGAACCTGGAGGCGTCAACCTAGAGATAAACATTATATTATTCTAACTAAATAATACATAATGATCATTTACCTAAATCTCGGCACGAACGCTTTTACAACATGGCCGCGCCTTAAGAAATAATCAACGCAAATTTTCAGGCCCTTCACTGAAAATACCCTGCCTTTGCCGTGTCTGGAAATATAAAGATGTTAGTAGCATGCTTGGTTTTGTTGCTTTGAGCACAAAACATAAAGTCTGTGTGCTATAGACAGAAGCGTCGCCTTATTTGAAATAGGTCGTATTGTATTCTAAGGCCCTTCTCACACGGAGCAACTCAAACCGACCGGACTAGTTACAAACTCAAATTGCTATAACGAGTCACTTATTCTCCATACCCCGCGTTTTCACCAAGAAACAAGTAAAATACTAGTAGTAAACAAAACATGTAGGATACTTGTCAAAAACCAAACTTGTAGAATTATTTGTTTTATACATGTATTGCCTGAAACATTTTTTGTTCACACTGTGTCGCCAACAAGTATTTATACAAGTTTACAACTCATTGGTGTTTACACTTATGTCTGTGACATGTTCAAACTTGTCTAATACACTGACAGCGTTCTCACCTCCAAAACACAGTCGTGTTAACTCGTGTTCAAGACAAGTATTGATTATTTTATTGAAATTTCTGTAGAATACTAATTACAAACAAGTTTGAAACTTTATCCATGCTTGTTGGATAAAGTTTTAAACTTTTTCAACACACTTGCTCATAAAGTGAGCTTTAACATCGCCTAGGGCCATAAACCGAGCTATAATAACACACGTGCGTAATATATTACGCACTAGTGCGTAGAATTATCCCTACAAAGTTAAATTAGTCCCTTACTGCAAGTTATATGCGAGAAAACAGAACATTCTCAATTTAACCGAGAGGTTTTAAGCCGCTGAAAATCCATATACATTTTTGGAATAAATAAATGTCTACATCCTTAATTAAGTCAAACAAACATTTATTATTATCATTTTGTATTCAATATGTATAATACAACAAAAATTCGCTTTTTAACCGACTTCAAAAAAAGGAGGAGGTTATCAAGTTGACGGTTTTTTTTGTCGTATTCTACAAGTATTCACTTCTCGTTTTCTACAAGTTTAGCTACAACATGTATAAAACATGGGATGTACATGTAGACAACTAGAAGCAAAAACTGTCCGAAACTCATTCATTTCAACCAACAAGTTTCATACAAGTTTTGTATACAACATATTTTATACATGTTTATGAATGAGAACAAAAATCAAAACAATTGCATAAAACTTGTATTATACTTGTATTATACCTTGGTGAAAACGAGAGGTTCGCACACGAGGCGACTAATCAATAACCAATCACTAACTGAACTGGTCAGTGACGCGTTGGCAACTGATCACGAGCGACGAGACCTGCCGGTCGCCGCGCTACTAGTTGCCTGAGCAGATTATTGAAAAATTATAAAAAAAATCATCAATCATTATATTATGATTTTTAAACTATGATTTTTTTCCAATGGCAGCGCTAGTGTGCAGAATAAGCCCTCTTAACAGAAAGAGCTTAGGAATGATGATAACATACTTAATAAAACAATGTTGTCTTCATCCTCGGTCGATCCACTCGACATGTTTCCCCTTGTGAACCGTGTGCTTTTGTGAGCAGAAATAACAGAAGCGACTGAAACCTTTGCAACTTGAGTAGCCTCGTGTGCAAGGTATAATTTGTAACTGTAATTACTAGCTAGTTCAGTCTTAGATCCGTCACTTTTCAGTAGCTCCGTGTGAGAAGGAGCTAATGCTACTAGAGATGGGCAAATGACTCAGTTTAAACCCGACTACTGGGTTTAGACCCAGTAAAAACCCACATTGTATGTTAGGTAAACTTTTTAATTTTTCTTTTTCTATTGATATGTCAAATGTGACGTTGCTATGGAAACATTATTTTTATAGATAAATCAATACAGAAAAATAATCAAAGGACAAAACATCTCTTATTTTAAAAGATTTTATTTATTTGAAATTTTGAAATTTAAGCATTTACAATGCTATTTTTATATAATACTAAATAATATACTAGAAAAAATAGGACTCGCACCAGATCATGTTCTCGGACGGGAATCGAACCCGCGACCTTTGGATAACCGGTCCAATGCTCTGACCGCTGAGCTACCGAGTCACTAGTGGGAACGTCGAATTTCTTCTAGTATATCAACTCTTACGCTGCAAGTCAGCGCCATCTCACCAATGTAGAAGGAATTAACTATTAACCGGTTTATAGATATAGATTTTATTTAGTTCAACAAAATGATCCATGGGATTTAACTGGGTTTAAAGCCAGTAGTCGGGCTTAAATCGGGTCTTTTTCTCAACTCTATACAGAACTGACTATAGCCCGGTTTGGCTTGAGATGTACGTAATGCTTACGTATGCTTGTTACGAACGACATTTCTATCTACTAATCAACTTTATATTTTGTTAACAGGGTATTTGACTGTTATTAAAATGTTGATATCTAATAAGTTTTAATCAATGTATCATGCAGAACAGCAGAAATACCAATATTTAAGGAAAAAAGAAATAAAATCGATTGTACAGTTCGCGCAATATAACTTGAACCCAACCATAGACAATGAGGCTTGCGCACTAAACATTTTTGTACCTAAAATTGCTATTGCGCAAGTCACGTGGACCTAAAGTATGGGTCAAGTTATTTCGCATCTAAGTACTGTACAGATAAGTAAGGGTAAAGTTCACCAACACTTTGACAGCTGATTAAGTTTTAACCGTCTGTTTTTGACGTTTTTATGTATGGAGAAAATGACAAAAACAGGTGGTTAGAACTCTTCCCCCCCAGGTGAGATGAAATTTAGCTCGATCCTCCCCCTCTAAATCTCAGGAGAGTTAATCAGTGCTTTGTTGCATTGCTTTTATCAATAAAAACATTATTGAGTAGGATTTAACCATATTTTGGCAAGAAAAATGTACTTATTACTTTCATTCATTAATGAAAAAACATTAAATTATTCTAATAATAATAATTGGCAGCTGTTTTAAAAAATGACTTCACTGTTGTCAATTTATGAATATACTATACTGTTTTATTAATATACTGATTCAGTTTTATTTTAAAGCACCACAGTTTATTGATTAATATTCTTATTTCATGTTAAATTTAGGGGGGCAATAAAAAGGGAGGGGGGACAGGGGGTATTATTGGGGCGAGTTTCCCATACTAATCATTAATTCAATTAATGAAATAAAAATACATCAGTCAAATACCCTACAATCCATTCTATATTCTATTTTATTATTCTATCATATAACTATCTTTATCTATATTAGTTTATCCATGTATTTCATGAAAATATGTTATGCTGTTGGTCCCAGTCCCAGTTGCTAGGGTAAACACAACTATAATTTATGTTGTCAATATTAGCACAAAATAGAGAAAGGACAGCCCCCGTATTACAAGCTCTTAAGAGGCCGGCGAACCGAGAGCTTCCCATACAAACGTAATACCAAAATGATTTGCAATTTGGACATAATTAACTAATCTTGTGATGTTATTCTTATTAAGACAGTATGTCTAGGTTTCTATTAAATAAAAATTCCAAAATACTAACCCAAATCGAAATAAATGCCAATTATTTTTTTTCATACAAAACTGTAAAACGCATTAATTTTTTTTTGTTTAGTATTTTGGATTTTTTATTTAATAGAAACCTAGACAAATAATCCGAATAACATCACAAGAAGAGTTAAGTATGCTCAAATTGCAAATTATTTTGGTATTACGTTTGTATGGGAAGCTCTCTGTTCGTCGGAGCCTTAAAACTTGCCAGGGGCCCTCCGGCTAACTTTTCGAACTTCGATGGGTCTGCCGAGCTTCAATTTAAAACAGATAAATCGAAGTAAGGAGTTTCGTATTGTACTATTCACCGAATTATTTAGAAGATATCGATTTTCGTGTGACATCATGATTGGGGCTCGATTTATCTGTTTTAATTTGAAGCTCGGCAGACTTTCCGAAGTTCGATGCGTTAGCCGGTAAGGCCCCAGTTGTCTGAAAGGCTATTAATTTTGTCTGTTTCGTTTACTTTACAGCGAAATAGAGATGTAACTATAGCAATTCATAAACCCTGGCAAGTTTTAAGAGGTTGTAATACCCCCAAAAGTCAAGCTTAGCTAAGTGCGCTCGAGCAACGTACACAACACTCACCGACACGGAATAACCGGAATCTCAGACCAATCTCAAAACGAGTTCGAATGAATCTCATTTATCATAATTATCATTATCAATATTAACATTGACATTTATAAAAATAGGGTAGACAGTTTGTACCATTTTTGCTATAGGTAGGTACTTCATGACATTGTAATTTTGTTTGTCCTACAGGGCCAAACATGTCAGGACAATAATAAACCCTGACAACTACATTAAAATGTAGGTATACTCATGTTTGACAAAATAAATGATTGTTATTTTGTATTGAATAAATAAAATAAATAAAAATAAATTTGACAACATCACATACATTGCTTCTATTCCAAAGTAAGTAGCTAAAGCACTTGTGTTATGGAAATCGGAGACAACGGTGATATTACAAAAACCCAGACCTGATCCAATATAGAAAAGTTCGTTTTCTAAATTGACCCAACCGAGGATCGAACCCGGGACCTCAGAGATGGCGACACCTTAAAAACCGGTGTACAAAGCCACTCGACCACGGAGGGCGTCCAATGCGTGAAGCAGTGTCGTCGGTCGATGAGCGCTGTCTATGTGCGCGTGCGTTGCGCGCGTAGTAGGTACTAAGCTTGACTTCTGTCCTCTGCCTATTTTGTGATGTTAGTGAACGTCAAAATTATGAGTGAACAGAAATATCAACTCGAGCTCCTCTGAGCTTCGGAAGGCACGTTTAGCTGTTGGTCCCAGCTGCGAACGCAGTCGTAACACCCATCGATCCGCATTGGGCCAGTGTGGTGGGCTAATGTTTACATTTTGGTAGGACCGGGTTCGATTCCTAATATTTAGAAATCATTTTACCATTTTTCCTAAGAACGTTTTGCTGTTGGTCCAGATTTTTATCGTAACAATGGACATGGTTTTTATCGTAACACGTCATGGTTTTTATCGTAACAATGGTCATGGTTTTGAAACGAAACAAAACTAAAAACTACTATGAGTTGACATAGAACAACATATTAAGTACAGTATGACAACTTAAGCTGTAATTTAAAAAAAACATTTTAACCAACACAAACCAACAAGATCAAAAATGGATTTTAGGTGATGAGGTTTAGGCCTAGAATTTTAGTTATATCTACAGTAATTGACCCAGAGGGAATAAAAACTCTTAAAGTCAAGAAGATACTAGACTTCCTGGACGCCGCTGGGCTCAAGGAGTTACTGTAATTAGGTGGCGAGTCACAATAGATCTTTTAGGTCGCAGTGGCAAGATTATTAAAGCCTGTTGATTTCGGCCAGGTCCTTAGCCGAAACGCTCTGGCTTTTGTAGTGGATTTTTGCGGCCGAATCACTCTGGGCTTTGAAGTTGTTTGTTCCATCTTAAAAAGCCTGTTGATTTCGTCCAGATACCTGGCCGAGTTCAACAGGCTTTTGTAGGCGATCTTTTTCACAAACTTTACTCTAATAGCCAGGTACTTGGCCCAAACGCTCCAGCTTTTGTAGTAAAAAAATCCACTACAAAAGCCAGAGCTAAGAGGAACGGAGCAATACGAAGAAAAGGAAATGTTGTCAGTATGTCCCTTTTCTTTGTATTGCTCCGTCCCTCTCGGCCTCTCCTTGTGTTGTGGGTTTCATGTGTACTTTCTGTGACAATTAATTTACACAGGAACAGAATAGACAATAAGATGAAAACAAATAACTTATTAACTTAAACAAAAAACTGGCTATTGGGCATAAAGCAGAAAGAAGTTGTTGGTTTGTTTTTAAACCGAACTATGTTAAAGAAGTACTTATTATGTTGTTGAAAAATAGGTCATGGTTGCATAATAAGCAGAAAATGTTGCACTGCAAAGTGGTTTTAAAAATATAGGAAAACTACCAGCCTCCCACGACTTAGTCTGCGTGGACAATTAATTTTTTAATCCTTCGGGAATAGTTATTTTGTCCGTATCCCTAACATGTTTGCAAAATTTCATTACGATCGGTTGGGCATTTAAGACGTGAAAGTGTAACAAACAAACAAATAAACAAACACACTTTCACATTTGTAATATTAGTTAAAAAAAAACCTTTTTCTGTGGTTGTTGTATACTATTACTAATTGACTATTTTGAATGTTAAGTTGGTTATTGTTTTCTTCTCTCTCGATCCTCCATTTGAAATGACAAACATGAGAACAAAAAAATTATGTAAAATTAAGTTTTCCACAATCACTTTTATCTGCAAAGCAGTTTAACAAAAATTACTTATCAGCAACCATTCAAATAAAGTAGCTATAAAGTGTACTCTATCTCTCATAGCGGATCTTCGTCACTTACTCCATGGCCACATTGCTACCGTCTATAACAATCATCCGTAGTCCGGTCTTCTTGTGCGCCTTCTCCGGGTTGTAGATGTTGCTGCCGATGCTGTTCCTGGATGGCTTTTCTCCTAAGATCACCTCTTTGATGAAAGTATCTTCTACCGTTTCTGTAGCACAGTCAACATGTTCCTGAAAACAGACAAAGGATTATTTATGATGAATTTTTAACCAACTTCAAAAAAAGGAGGAGGTTATCAAGTCGTCAGTATTTTTTAATTAAAAACCATCCACATTGAGACCAAGTTGCCAATATTATCGTCAATATCAATGATATAATGATGGTCATTATTGGAAGAAACCTTACCTTCACCATAGAAATATTTCTATTAATCTTTTTTGGCTCTTTACACCCGTTGAAAATATTTTTTGTGATCAATTCCAACAGCTTCCCTTTTTCAGTAGCGTTCAGATTTGCAATACCATTTACAAAGCTGTTCATACTTTTTCCCGCTACTTTCTTTTTTTTTGGAGGCAGATTATTGAGTACAGTAACATCAGACTCTCCACTGATAGACAAATTTGAATTAGTCATTGATACAAACATACAATCTTGATTTTCATTTGTACCATCTAAATCAATAACAGTATTGACTAAATTACTTTTGTTTGAAGTGGTCTCCGTTGTTAAATCAATTGTAAGATAAGAATCTCTGTTGATTTCTTTTGTTAAATTGTTCACCTCTGCATTGAAATTTTCTAATTCTGCAGTATTGTTGTTCTGAATAATTTCTTTACTGGTGTTAGCAATAGGAGTTGAGCAATCTTTTGGTGCTGTGTCTATGTTTTTTCTCGGAGTTCTATTAACAATAATGACATCATCATCTACCGTAACAGCTGGATTGTTTTCTAACTTAATACACTTGTTTGGTTCAATAATATTTGATTCAGAAAGTTTTCTCTTATTATTTGGACTTTGTATTGTATCCTCCAGAACTATAACAGTAACATCTGGAGCAGATTGTATGCTGTGATTGCTTTGGTTGCGTAAATTGTCGAACACTTTTTTCAGTTTCTCAATTTTGCTGCGAGTTTCTCGCTGTTCCCTTAATTTAGTGTTGGGCTTGTGTATCCCGTTTTGTTTTGATTTTTTCTTTTTGTTACGTTTCCCCATTTTTTCACCGCTCTTTGAACTTTTTTCAGAGATCTCAGATTCTAGAGATTCCTGAGATTGTTGCCTCTGTAAAATAGTAATTGAGAATGATTGGAGAAAAAAAACAAAGTCCTATACATTGCTTGAAAATATGCTTTTTTACCAATATCACCAAACCATAAAATTAAAGCTTTAATCAAGTCAATTAAGCAATTGTTTAAGATACTTAATCTATTTACGTGCACCACAAAAAATATCCTCTCTATAGCAGTGTGTAAATAAAAATTATTTTATGTACAATTAAGGAAATCCTAAAGTTGAAAAAATCATTTCTTTTCCATTTTTTTGCTCAAGCCTTTAAAATCCACTTAACAGTGGGTGAAACCACAAAACACTATTGTTTTACATTATTTGACACTTGAATTTGAAAGAAACACAAGTAAAGATCAATAAAATAGTTGAAAATCTGGTGGAAGATATTAAATATGGAAGTTATTTTTGGAAAAAAAAATATGCAATAATTCTATCACAAAGTGAATTAAAAAAAAATTGTAAGATTTTTTTATACAAAAGGAAAGAAAAAAGCAACTTGATTTAATCAATGATTTTTATTCAAAAAATCACTTGATTTAAATCATTATAAAAATCAAAGTGATTGACACCCAGTTTCTGAAACCTAGGACAAATATTAAATTAGCTAACAGACTGCCATAAATAACAATCTGTTAGACAACTATGGAAGCCAATTACCGTAAAATTAGATGATTTATTTATTCACCTGGCCACCTTTGTAGACTGATATCAGACTGATACAGGGCTGCCATTTGTACGATTTATTATTAGAAAAAATACTACAAATGGCAGCCCTGTATCAGTCTAGTGTCAGTCTGAATGATTGTGAAATCTCCCTCATAGAAGTCATAGAAAGAAGTCAGGGAAAGATATTAGCAAAATAAAATAGTAACAAGGTGTGACATTTTGATCAGTCGATGACTATTAGTCTTGGCTTGGACGAATTTATTCGTCCAATTATTAGTTTTATTAATTATTAATCAGTATCTAGGTACTTTATAATTTGCAAACTAAAGAATACAAAACATATGGGATGGGAAAGCAAGTGATATGACGGAAATATTATTCAATGTTTGTATTATATATCCACGTGGATCTTCAGCGTTATTAAGCCATGCTACACATCTTCCCCAGCCCAGCGTGCGTAAAATTTATATATTCATTTTACCTTCAATTTTGTTTACAGTCCGCAAAAATAATAATAAAAAGACACACTAACAGAAAGTCGTGAACTTGATCTCGATGTTTTACCCATTGTTATATCATGCTAAGACTGCACTTAAACAGCGAACCACTTGAATTTGAACAAAAAACTATTAAAAATAAATCGGTTTTTATCAATAATAATACAAATTCGAGGGTGAATGAAGTTTTTTTGGTGTTATAGGTATATCTAACAATGGCGGAAATTAACGAATGAATGACAATGACACACAAGGAAGGGGAAAAAAACACATTTCATTTAGTGATGGGCGATAAGGCTATTTAAAATCAATTTTTCACTGTTATTATTTATTACATAGCATCGAATTATTATTATATATTACTAAAAACGAACTAAAAAGTGAAAAAACAAGTTATGTTACATCATCTGTACTTATATTATAATATAAAGTATATAAGGTCACTTATTATTTTATTCATCGACTAAACAGATAGGTAGGTAAGTAAATAATATTGTCATTGCAGTCGGGGGACCGTTCTGTGGAACACTTATTTATTAATCTAAGGGGGCTCCCATGTCTGGGACTGCAATGTCAATTTTTAATTATCAATTTACACATTTTGGTGACAAGATTTATTTTTTAATTTTCAAGAGGTGGTTTTATATTATACTCGCACGGCGCAGCGAGGAGAGGTGTGTGTTAAGACGACTGATACGGCTAGCGCAGGGTTTCGTCGCCGCCACTGTACAAATTATTATTCGGGAAATTTCTCAGATTTCTCAGGTGATTTCGTTTTCTTTCGTTCTTCTAAAGACTTTTTATCGAGTGGCTCGTAGATAATTTTTACAGTATAGATTACAATACTTAGTAATCATTTATTCAGGATAAAAAGTTATGTTTCAATTTCATCAACATTAAAATCCAATTAGTAGTTTTTACGTGATTAGCGGGTCCCACCTGGACCAACAGTCCACGCGGACGAAGTCGCGGGTGGAAGCTAGTTTAAAATATTCAGAATGGGGTCTGTCCCCGTACCATACTAAAAGTCTGTTTAAATAGATTGTGGCCAATTTGACTGATTCAAATTGTCGATTCGATTCGAGATATCTTCGGGTGTTTCAATCGATTAGAGGATTTTTTCGATTCGATCCCATCACGTAAAATTAAAATAATTATATATTTTACGGGGAAATCCCGCGAATAGAGTGGTATTATCTAAGGAAATGAATTAGTGTTGCCTGCACAGTAAAATTATACTCCAAAAATAAAGAAAAAATATGATTAATACCAACCACTAAAAGCAATTTTTCCCCACTAAAAGGAGATTCCAATCCACCAGTTTTAGTGGAAAAGCCACTAAGCTGGCAACACTGCAAGACAGGATAGTGAATGGGCCCCTTTATTTAGGGACTGCCCGCTATGCCACGCCCCTATCGCCATCATCTCAATCATCTCATAATCATTAAGAAGTACCTAGGTGTAGTGATTATTTCCTCTTTGATAATCACAGTAATAAAAAACACACCTTTTAATTAAATACATTTTTATTGACGTTTATTTAACATATTCAATACTGTATATTCTATTTGTCCTTCCAAAACACGGCTGCATAAGTAGGTAGGTACTAAGGGAGAAGGGGCATCATTGTAGTTTGTATCTTTTATTCCGAGACAGACGGAAAACATCCCCCGTGCGGGTAGAGAGGGAAGGGATTGTTTCATTTTTAAGACTGCCAAACGTTACAAACTTAGCCTTTTACTTTTTATCTTCACGGAACTTTCACCCTTCGCAATGGGTGTGAAAAAAAACATATTTTCGTAGTATTATCACCACGATAAAACATCTTCATTTACACGTAAACAGTTCAATAGTTCTGACGCAAGTGTTGCACTCGACTCGGCAGCACCAGTGGAACTTGCAGCCGCACCTCTCTTTCAGCACCTCCTTTTTGGTGTTGTAGCCTCGGCCGCAGCACATGAGCGAGCAGCCATCCATGCCTGCGGAAGTTCTGTTACATTCCCTGCCTGATGTACCCAGTGAACCCTGAAAACAAATTAAGTAGGTACCTTCCTAAGTTTAACATTAAGTTAAAGTCGTTTACAAATATGAAGTACCTAAGTACTAGATTTCCGCTCGCAGCTTCACCCGCGTGCACTACAGGTTATATCAAGCGGGCGGAGATCAGTGCCATCTATATCCATACCATCCGTACGAAATTTCGTCAAAATCGGTCCAGAGGTCTAGGCGTGAAAACGTAACAGACAGAGTTACTGTCGCATTTATAATATTACTTAGTATGGATAATGCCACAGATAATATTATAATATTAGACTTACAACTTTAGCTTCTAACTAAAGTAATACTTAGGAATATTATCTGTGGCTCTAATACTTTCTAAAGTTAAAGTTTATGGCACACTATTATTAGTAACATTATTACATTTATTTACACCACCTGCATGTAGGGCTTTGAGTAGCCCGCTTTAGGTGACTCCTACAAGTACCTCCATGGCACCGTCTCGCCTTTAATGGTATTTGTCTATAGTTACCAGGGTATCATTTCTGACGCAGTAGTTGGGCGACTCCTCCAAGTAGACCAGGTCCTGGGCGGTGGGCAGCGTGTGGTGAGCGTCGCCGAGCCGCAGCCTGCCTCGTCGGGATACCTTGACCTCGGTGGCGCTGTCATATTTGTTTTTTAGGTAGTCACCTGCCAAGTAAACATGACAGAAGAATGGTCCCTCTAACTAAACCACAACATGGAGAGAGGTAGATCACAGTACCTACATACGGAATACAACGGAAACTACCTACTTAAATCAGATAGCAGTCAATAAAATAATGGAAAAATGACTCTGTTTAAAACATAATTATTTAGAATATATTTCTCAATTTGAGATTTTAACATTCACAATGCTACCTATTTTAAATATTTATAATTTTTCATTCTGTTTTTCTGGACCTTAAATAAATCTAAAAAAAGTTAGGTGCCTATATTTTTTAATAAAAATAGTAAGTTCGGTTGGTTATAGGTACATCGAATTCAGATACCTTGTACCTTGCCTACCCTTTGCCTACCTAATAAAATCTTTCATAACATTTCGGAAACGAAAAAGCCGTAACGAATATTAACGCTACGTATTATAGCTGAATATAGTAGTTAGGGTGCACCTGGGCGAATCTACGTTGTTTCTTACTTCCTGCGTCATTGTCGTTTACTCGAAAATCTTTAAAAATCCAATGCATCACAATAAATATGTTAAAAATATGCAAATGAATATAATTTATTATCGTACTCTAAAGTAAATGATGGCAAATTCCGTTGTGATGCATTGGATTTTTAAAGATTTTCGAGTAAACGACAATGACGCAGGAAGTAAGAATCATAACAAAATAACGTAGATTCACCCACCTACCATGCATACAACCCAGATAAATTATTATAAACCCTGAAAACCTGAAAATCAATGTCATGCATTGGCTGTGTGTGGCATGGCAATCAGTGTTGCCAACGCTGCCTAAGGTAAAGGCGCTCGGTTGTGTTGAAAAAAAGCTTTAAATTAGGAAGATTTAAAAAATAAGCGCTAAATAAAAAAACTTTAGTATTGGTAACTGTTCTAATGTTTTTGTTAAATGCTTTTAAGCCGATTATCTTCTTTCTATTTCTATTTTTATTATACAGTATGGCAACACCAAAACTTACAGACGGATATTCCCAGTCCGATAGAGTAAAACGAGAATGCGTTCAAAAACCAATCTATGTTATCTATGGTCTTTTGTTGACTGACGCTGACATGACAGCAGGACAGGGATGTCAGACGTACCAACTTCTTGGTAAACATACTAGTTTTTAGCGTCACGTACCATGTACCAAGACTACTCGGTCCTTGTACGCAAAAATACCAAGATTGGCCGTTAACCGACAAACATACATCGACAATGGCGATAATTAACTAAAAATGATGTATTGTTAACTTTTCTTTTTGAACACGAAATTAAATATAACACGGACAGAAAATCGCAGTCAGCTGTCAGTTTTTTGTCACTGTACGGTTGGTGAAACTGCTTGGCTTGGCTATGGCTAGCCGATTACTGCGCCATCTTCGCATCGTACTGAAATTGAAATATATTTTTTTTTCACTAGGATGCGATTTCCGACATAGTTTATATACCAGTGTTGGCAGCGCCGCAGCGGAGCACAGGCGTACCAGTTTTTCGTTCTCAATACCAGCTTTCAGCCAGCTCGGCACAAGGATTTCTGAGTGGCCGTCTAACATCCCTGCAGCAGGATGGCGCATACATTATATTTTGTCACTCACTTACCGATTTCTCTGAAGTTGGGCAGTTGCTGCCAGCACGTGACGAGGCTGCAGGACCCTGACACACCGTGGCATTTGCAGGTCACGCGGGATTTCTTGATCACCGCCTGTAACAATATTTGATAACATTGAGTCAATCGTCCATCATTGCTATATGTAGGAAGATTATTATTTCTGTGTCAGTGAGTATAGTACGTACATTATAGGCAAGCGCGGGAAGTTAGCATTTACATTGTCGAGGATAGGGGAGGGCTTTATTCATTCTAGGCAATGTAAATCGCTTCCCTTAAGCCTTAGGCTTGTATACCTAGTGTTTTTCTCAAGAAATACGAGAAAGTATCCTTAGTAAAAATGTAATTTTCAAATTGGTTCGTGTCGTGCGTTAAACGACCAGTCATGCAACCATAAAGTTTTATAAAAATAATGCTAGCCGACGAGTTCTACCGTTTGAATTTGGAATACTTCTTCACGCACTAGTGCGGTAAGAAGTATTGAAATTAATTTCCACACTGAATTTTAAAAGAATGCGACGAACCAGACCACGAGTTTTTGGCGCCATTTTGTCGACTTCGGTTAGGTGTCTATTTTAATTATTTTCAAATTGATTCATAGTGGATTTTGTGTCTTAAAATTGGTGCAGTTATATGGTACAAGTGTCTACGCAACTGAACAATATGTGGGATAATTGAAATAGGCGCGATCTTGGTTATGTGAAGCTGAGACTTTTATTGAAGTGGTGGCTTCCTCGGCAGAACAAACCGAGTAAATTGTCTTGATATACTTGGTGCCAAATGCTCCAAGCAGTATTGGATACGATGCACCCGCATTCTAATGAAAAATGAAACAATATCTACCACTGAATTATTCAACACTTGACACTGGCAAAAATTACTTCCAAGAGGAAAGTAGATTGCCAAAACAAAAAAGAAGAAGAAGAAGAACCAGACCACCACGTAAATGTGGAACCTATACCGCATTCTTTTTTCAAATGTGATGATCATAATTTCAGAGCTTAGGTGAGAAAGTAGGTACCTTGCCTATTTTGACTAACCTATATTTTGAGATTATGTACTATACCCGTCTGCCAGCTTCGTTGTTGTGTCTGTTCATAAGTTGCCGCCCTTGTTCGCTGCTGCCGCGTTTCACCTTCCTCTCTCGCTCTCTTATGTCAACGAATTCTTCAGTAAAACTGAGAAAAAGAAAAGTCTAAACTTACCAATTTGATAAGTAGACACCTGACACTGATAGACAATACAATTATTAATAATGCTATTTAGAACCAATGAAACATACTTTTTGATTAATATTCGCATAGCCAAATATTTTTGAGTGCATGGTGGTTTCTTAGAACAGTTCTATACCCTGAAAAGTTGGATTGTTTTGTCTTTTATTTCACGAAAGGGGTAATTTGTTTATGTAACATATGCTCGATTTCTTTGGTCAAACCTAGCATCGTGTTTATGAATTAACAATGCTTACACAATTACAATGTAATGTTGTAATGTCGTGATACGTGGAAGTAGATAATAGGTAAAGTAGTATCTCTAGAAACAGAGCCGTTTGAGTGTGTTACTGCCATACTCAGAGACGTCAATTAAATTTAATTTTTCATTAAGTATCGTGTCGTCTTATAGTATCACTATTGAAAAGAAAGAAAGAAAAGCTTCTTTGATGTTGAAATGGATGAAAAATTAAACGGCAACAACCTCGCAACACTAGATTACTAACATCATAAACAAAAACATTTGTTCCGTTGACTTTTCCGAAAACAGATAAAAAACACTTAAAAAAGACTTTTCATACAAAACTTGATATAATAATAACTTGATATGGAAAGCCGATATTTTCTGTCTATTTTCGGAAAAGTTATCTAGGTACACTGCAAGATTTTCGGTGTTTTACGAATAAAAAGTAACATTTGCAAATGTTCGTTACTGCTTCGCTTTCAAAACATGGAATTTCATCATAAGTTTTCGTTATTTTTAAAACTTAGATCCAATCTTTAGACTACATACTAGGTACCTGTGTGCCAAACTTTAACATTAACTTGTGCATATGGCAGGAAATAAAATGGAAGTTTTAAATCATACTTTTTATTAATTATTACTTCGGTACAACTTATGTTAGATAATAATAATTAAGGTATATTATTAATTAGTAGGTTTTTTACAGGCATTTTTTCGTACACATGTGTAGAGCGAGATAGGTTTTTAGTGCGACTAAATTAAAATCGTATAAACTGAATTCGCAATAGTTGCGTATTCGCATTCGATTGAATTAAGGCTCCTATAGCCCTCAAGAGCCTATAGCCCTCAATCTCATATTAATTAATTTTATTGCATGTACAGATTGATGCTAAGGTTTTATAGTTTATTGACAAACAATAACCTCAGTAAAAAGTTCGTTGTAGTAGAAGTAGGGAAAAAGTGCCCAGAGTTTTTATTTTATTTTATTTATTGTCACAAAATCCACAGCACTTAAAATTAACAGTAATTATTATCTTACAAGTTTTGCTTACTGCCAATAACGGATTTACATTTTATTTATTAATTTTTATTTATTTTATTAAGAGTGGCCACTGAGGTTCTTGATTGTAAAACTATAAAACTTTAGCTTCAATCTGTAGGTACATGTGAATTTTAGATAAATGGTGTAGATATTTAGCGAGCAATAAATTTAATGAACATGAGGGCGCCATTTTGAGGTAAGCCCTTGAGCGAGACCCCTAATTCCGTTCCTGATGTGCAATTATCTCAACTATCTGTTGCCCTATTACAGCTATTTGCTCTAGCAAACGGTTTTGCTCTCGCGCCGCTTCGATTCTTCGGGAGTCAATACGAAGTCTTTCCATTTCACGCTCGTGAAGCCGCTGTTCTCTTTCCTCTTCTAACTGAAGTCTACGATTTTCGATGGTTACGAACTGAGTGAGCATTCGGTTTAAAGTTTGTTCGCGATTTCGTCGCGCTCGTTGTATTAATCGGCGCATTGTGGCGGTCTGACGTCGGTTGGATTGCGATTGCGATGGAGTCTCTTCTGGCTCTGGTGGCGATTGTAGTACACGTTTAGGCGATTGCAGTACATGTATAGGCGATTGCGATTGCATTGTGTCTTCCATGTGTGGTGATGGTAGTGGTGAGTTTTCCGGCGAGTCTTCTAAAACAATAATAATAATAATTTTGTGGTATAAAAATGGGTTAGGTGGATCACAACACACATTGCCTTTTGCCACGCATCACGCTCCGTCAAGCATTATTTTGCGGAATCAGGCACGTTAACTCTATACAACATGTTACAAAAATACCCCAAATGCCGAATATGGTGTATAGGGACCATCAAACTGAACAACTTTTACTATGGGACCAACTCTGAAATCGCGAAAAAAATCAGCTGTTTCATACAAAAATTAAAATCCAAAATATGAAAATGTATGAAACAGCTGTTTTTTTTTCGCAATCAGTTTAATTAAGATGAGGGCTATAGGAGCTTTAAAAAGTGATTTCTATGCAAATTTTGCGCTTTATGTACAGTAAACGGCTCGGTGGGCTACTACATGTCCCTAATTTTGACAGTTTTGTATAACTTATGTGATGCTGATTGTACAACTATAAACTCTGCAACTCTGCAGTCTCGCATATGCAGCGCGCTGCGTGGCAGTGTAAAAGCTAGCCACTGACGAGACATCCATTTCGCATACTTGGGTAAGTACTTAGTTAATTACCTCTAACCAAATGGATGTACTCCAGGTAGATATAATTGATATTAACTATAGATACCTACTTCCATTTGGATACACCAACGCCGCGGTGGCGTCAAAATTAATGCGTAGGTATGTATGTAGGTACTACGTACTCCAGATTTACGCTATGGAAGTGATGCGCCGTCACTTCCATGCTTAAATCTGGAGCACTTTCATTTGGAAGTATTCCATTTAGAAGTAAGTACCTATGCCAAATGGACGTCTCGTCACTCGGCAGTGGAACAGTCTAAGCCTTTTGATACAAAGTCAAAAAGTAGAGAGGTAACTTATCTTAATAAAGACGACCTCCGTGGTCGAGTGGCTTTTCACACCAGTTTTCAAGGTGTCGCCATCTCTGAGATCCCGGGTTCAATCCCCGGTTGGGTCAATTTAGAAAATGAACTTTTCTATGTTGGCTCTGGTCTGGGTGTTTGTGATACCACCGTTGTCTCTGATTTCCATAACACAAGTGCTTTAGCTACTTACTTTGGAATCGGAGCAATGTATGTGATGTTGTCAAATATTTATATTTATTTATTTAAAAACATAGGTAAATAATTATGTGGTTGACTAAAGTATGATCTGTTTTGAACTTACTAATATTCGAGATATGAACCTCAACGTCTCCTATACCATACTGAGGAACCTCATTGTTTGAATCGTCATTAATGCTGAACTGAAAAAAAAAATTTGCTGAGTAACATTTACAAGTTTTACACAATTCAAATGTTATATTTTTATAAAAAAAATGTATCTGTCATGTTCTTCTGGAGTAAGTACCTACCTATTAGGTACAGGCAGGGAAGTCGGCGCTCTGCCACTTTGTAATCAAAATGCTTTGTACGGCTTACGTCGCACGCTTAGCTTAAGGTTACGCCCGGAAAATGAGACACAATATAGATACCTATTCCATATTGTTATCCGGCCCTATGCGTCCGCTCGGGCGTTGATGAATTAAAGAGCAAGCTATTTTGGCTAAGCGCCGACTTCCTTTCAAGTAAATAATTACTGCTTATAAAAACAAAAAAATATATTATGGTTGCTGGTTGGCTGGCAGGGCGGATAATATTATACAAGGTGTTACAAAAGTACCCCTAATGCCGAATATGGTATATAGGGACCATCAAACTGAACAACTTTTACTATGGGACCAACTCTGAAATCGCGAAAAAAAATCAGCTGTTTCATAGTTACATTTTGATATTTTCGATTTTAATTTTTGTATGAAACAGCTGATTTTTTTTTCGCGATTTAAGAGTTGGTCCCATAGTAAAAGTTGTTCAGTTTGATGGTAACTATCTACCATATTCGGCATTAGGGGTACTTTTGTAACACCTTGTATAGACATTGTACCTAAGATAATCTTCTTATCAAAATAAAATTTACTTGCAATGTACAGTAAGATCAATTTATTTTTCAAAAATGCATTTTCCTAAGAAATCTTTAAAAAACGGTTTTATTTTAAACAAACATGTACACACGAAAGCACGTCAGGTTATACAGTTAAACTACGAAAACAGCTTTTATAATAAAGAGGCATAAAGACGGTCTCATAGTCTGAGGCGCCGTTGTGTGTACCTACCACGTGCAAGTTTCGACTATTCTAGTTATCGGGTTGAAAGGATTGCCTTTAGTTGGTCCTACATGCTGTAAAAATAGATAATCAAGTTGAAATACTGACAATAGGTCCCAAGTCCTGGATGCCTTGATTAGCAGAAGCGCTCAATATGGCCACGACCCGATCCTCTAAGGCAGTTGTTTGCTGTCTGCCAGGAGTCGGACGACCGGAGGCCCGTGCATGTTGTAAGTTCAAGTATTTCTTTTTAGTTTTTGTTTTCCAGTCAGCCCACACCTGAAAAATGATAGAGTGGAATTTAGTGCCAAAGCATAATGCATGTCTTTAAAAAAAAAAAAGGAAAATGGCTATAGTTACCTACAGCGATGTTAATAATCACAGAACATACAACATGTTACAAAAGTACCCTTAATGCCGGATATGGTATATAGGGCGCAAAAGAATCAGCTGTTTCATACATTTTAATATTTTCGATTTTAATTTTTGTATGAAACAGCTGGTTTTTTTCGCGATTTCATAGTTGGTCCCACAGTAAAAGTTGATCAGTTTGATGGTCCCTATATACCATATTCGGCATTAGGGGTAATTTTGTAACATGTTGTATAATAGTAGGTACTTCCTAATATAATGGGGAATGTCTGAAAAAAAATACAGATTTTTTTATGTTTTACACTAAAGCTGAACGGCATTAATTATGGTGCTAATTTTCCTTATGCCTATACATATAAGGTACATAAAATTGAACGGCGTTGGTCATTAGTGTGGCTCAGCAGTAAACACTTTTTAATCTTTTATTAGTTTTGCTAGTATACCCCTGTAATTTATAAACTCGTAGAGTCTTCAACGAGCGTGGTTTGTGTTATTGTCAGTCAATTTACCTTCTTCCATTTGTCGACAGATTTAACGACACCACCACTTTTAACAGTATTCAACTGGCCCGCCAAATGTTGCCATAGACGGTCAGACCTAACGCGTCCCTGGACCCCGGGCTGGGCTTTGGACAGGTCGCCATGCCTGTAAAAAGATAAACACATAAGTAATAAAAAATACTCAATATGCTGTTTCACCAAAAATTTCTCCATTCATCAAAATATTTTTTTATGTCCAATAAAGCACAGAAGAACTCAAGATATTCGTCACCCATCCCATGACCGATCCTATTGCGAAAGTTGCTTAACTGCCGCAATTGTACAGCCAAGTGCTAAACCACTGTGCCACCGAGCTCCTTACTAATGTGTACTTAAAGCTTTTTGAGTAATTGACACTTTTTATTTAATTACTAGTGACATGCCCTTGCTTCGCTTCATTGTTAACTATAGATTTCCTACCTTTTAAAAAGATGTTGAGACACAATACACAATCTAAAACCAAGCAGAGCCTAAGGGGTTTACTCTCAACGCTTTCAGATGTTTATTCGATCTTGATGTGAACTCGATCTTGTCAAACAGATAGGTACTTAAACGTAACTGTGCAAACTCATTTTACAGGCACTATTCTGGGGCGCGGACTAAAATAGTTCAACTGGCCCGTAAAATAAAATAACATTTAAACTAAAGTCAAAGTCGAATATCTTAACTTTCTACCACCCGTTCGTGTCTTTTTAGCTGACAATCTGCATGGACAGGCGCAATAACTTATCAGCTTTATCAGAGTTAGGTATATCGTTATCAATTACAATGAGCGAAATAATAATAAGAATAGACAGACGTTATATCATATAAAAACAACAAAGTAAAAGATTTGCCTAAAGAACTCGTACCAATAAAGAAACGAATCTAAAATGGCGGCAATACAGGGCAGCAGTTTTTATGCTGCCTCAGCCATACAACTAAAAATCAATGACCAACAGCGTGAGATGGCATGATAATGGCCGCCATTTTAGATTCTTTCTTTATTCGCGCGGGTTATACCAGAATTTGAACCTAGGACCTTTAGAGCAGTAGGTAGGCAGGATCGCCGAGGATCGCTAAGCTACCGACCGCGACCGATGCACCAAGCGGTTGTATCTACACAAATCAAACAGTGCCTAGGTACCTAGGTACTGTTTGACCTGTACCTACCTACTACCTACATACAAAAATCATAAAACAATAAAATTGAACAGTTCACATGCCATAAAGTAGTGTGCCACATGACATTATTGCTTTAGCGACCTATTTCAAGGAACTTGTAGGTAAGTAAGTAATTAAAAATATATTATTATTTATTTCATGAATTATTTACCTTTCCATAAACTCCAGAAGACATGCAAATTGTTCTGAAGTAGCTCGAAGTCTCGTTTCCATCTCCTGAAAAGACGAAATTACATAGTAAGTAGGTACACAAAAACGATTACCTACAAACATCTTTCGAATTCATAATGAATAATGCCTTAAGTTATAATAATATAGTACCTACATACATTCATGATTTAAACCTATTTTATCAATATACAACATGTTACAAAAATACCCCTAATGCCGAATATGTTATATAGTACCGAAATCAAATCGCGAAAAAAAAACCAGCTGTTTCATATAAAAATTAAAATCGAAAATATCAAAATGTATCGAACAGCTGATTTTTGTTTCGCGATTTGAGAGTTGGTCCCATAGTAAAAGTTGTCCAGTTTGATGGTCCCTATATATCATATTAGGGGTATTTTTGTAACATATTGTATATTCTCTGCTAAGGCTTCTGCGCTAATTTATATTCTAATAATACTGATTTTTCCCGAACTAGGTTAAACCTGTGTACTTTTAATACAAAACTGACTCGTATCATTTAGTCACATTATTTTGAGTACTTACCACTTTGAAAGGAAGTATTACCACTTAATAGCACTATGTTTTGCACGTTGAACGTTCCCGCGCCCCAGCGATGAGCTCGACTTGACCAAGGTTATTATAAAATATGGAGGTCGGCTCGGCTCGAATGACGTTTCGCGAGCGACAAAATGGCCGTTATCGGCTTTTTGACGAACGATTGAATAGAATGAGCACTTGCTTTTTACTTTTACTGCTTAGCACTGATTTAATCACGGAATAATACGAGAAAATAGGTAAATCAATATCGAAACACGTCAAGCGTTATCGTTTGTCGAAATAGAAATGCTGGGAATCGTTCGCTTTCGCTACTGACGTGAGTGAATAGAGGGAATTTCACAATGTGACGATGCTCAGTGACGATGTGACGGTATTATCTGTCTCGCTTGCACGCGCGGTGACATTATTGCCGTCGCCCTCGCGCTCGAACAAATGCTGCGACCGTGGTCCTCCGATATTGATAACTTGATCCTTATTGTCGCCAGAATACGGCGTTCATGCGTGAACGTGGTATTTTGTTTGTGGACAAACAAGAGTCACACACAGCGATAACGAACTTCGTAAAGATTTAAAACGACGCCATGGTTTCGGATATATTACGACGTTAATAATTGTTAGTATTTTAAGCGGTTTTTGCTTTTCGGATCAAAATTTTCGGAAAAAAGAACAATAATCAAAAAAAAAAGTACCTACTCGAAACAATAACAGTAGGAAGGTCTTTTATCTTTGATTATTTATGTCTTTCAACTTCCAACTTTTATGGTAGGTAATTATGTTCTTTTTGAGAAATGATTTTATTTGACAGGTGACAGAGTTGGGTCGCGTCCAAGAATAAAATATTAATTTCCAAAACATCTTGGTCGCGTCGTATTTTGATATTTGATTTGACAGCATAGTTTGACAGTACCTACTTACACTACCTAGTCAAATGCCAAATCTTTTGAAAAGAACATTTTCATCTGTTACTCGACAAATCATACAGGGGCTCTATCGGCTAAAAACATTGAAATTCATGTTAACTATGTTTTGACAGATGTATGTAATACGTTGCTACTTCGCTTTGGCACAAATAAAAACTTACCAAAGAAAAGTAGCAATGTATCACATACATCTGTCAAAACACAGTTAACATTACTTCGATGTTTTTAGCCGATATCGCCGCAGTTCATAAATATGTCAGCACTTTTGACAGATGCTGACTTTATAGGGTGGATGAACTGTCAAAGGTGCGTATCTAAACATATTAATGAACTCGACTGTATGTAATACGCGCCGGGAAAATAAAAAAAAAACTTTTTCACCGAAACACGGCAACAAAGGAGGTAAGGTAACGCTCTGCTCTGTCTGGTCGAAACCAACCTATAAAGGCGGTGTTAAGTCAGGAAGTCAGGACATAATCATCACCGCCAGCTAAGTGGTATCCTATGAGGATTCTTGCCTTCTTCCTCTCGCCACGCGACCGGGAAGATTGTTCCCGCAGCAAAAAAATAATGAGCATCAGGATGGCTGGTCGTCTGCATCGGTTCGCGTCAAGCTGGTGACCAAAAATTGCTACCTATTTGCTACCTACAGTCAGTTAATTGCTACCTAACTATAAACCAAAATAAAGGGATTGCAAAATGTCCAGCCATTCTGATATCAGGATGGCTGGTCCACTCTCCGTTTGTGTAAACTATATAAATTCCTGTTATTATTTTTACTTCAGTAATTGCTACCTGATTGCTACCCTCACGTTTATCATTGTCTATCTTGTAGCTGTAACAACTAAAATGTTATGATCATTTGAAAATTTTACAGGGAATGGACTAAGGGTATAAATAATATATAATTTTATTATTTTGCAAGCTAGGTAAATATAGTTCGAAATAGAAGTCTTTGATCCATTTTCTCTGTTCTCAACCAGAGTTGTTCGTAATTCGCGACTTTAAATGACGAACTAGCGAGGTAGTCTAGTCTAATATAATATAGACTACTGAGCACGTGAGTGATTTAAAAGCCTCTACAGAAAACTCGCAAAAAATAGCTTGCGGGCTTGAGGAAAAGTGAATCGAAACCACGCTCGCAGCAAAAAGCGATTTTGCTGCGAGTTTCTGCTTTTTCGGAGGTGAAATGAAAACATTGTTGTTTGTAAAATAAAATTGACTATTGATTTTGGTAAGTACTTACCAATTAATTTGACAAAATGAGTGCAAGCGATGAGAATGAGACGCCATTTAGCTGCACTGTAAATTTTATTGCAAGTTGCAAATTGCAGCGCATACGCACCGATAAATAGGAATGCACAGAGATAGAATATACTTAGTACCTAATAGTACCTAATATTTATCATATAGTTAGGCGACGACGACGCGGCGACATTGTAAGTAAGTATGATCCGCGCGCGATGAGAATGGGATAGAACCTTGTCAAACTGAGGCCGGCAGCCACAGGAATATCCAAAAAAATTAAAAAGAAAAATGCTATAAAACAGCTTCAAAAAACAGCAACTCTAAAAAGCAAGAAATAATATTCAAATCTGCATAATTACTATTCAAGTACCTACGCATATCTGATATTAAAAAAACGTCTTTTGAAGTCGGGTGGGGCTAAAGATATTTTTCTTTTTAATCATAAACATTTATCGTGGTTTCTCTTTCTCAATTTGATTTTTAATTCTTAAAGCCCCACCCGACTTCATAAGACTTTTTAGAGACTTTTAAGATTTTTTAATATCAGATATGCGTAGGTACTTGAATAGTAATTATGCAGATTTGAATATTATTTCTTGCTTTTTAGAGCTGCTGTTTTTTGAAGCTGTTTTTTAAGGTTTTTCGAAGGTTTTTCTTTTTAATTTTTAAAAGTTTTTTATTTTTAACTTTTTTGTGGTAGGTATGTATAAGTAAATGTAAGCGATGATATAAATATATTTTATTCATATTTCACACTTTTCAATGGTATAATACGCCTAGTAACTCAATATCCACTTTTCGCACTGTTAATTTTAGCAAGGGTCAGACATGGGGCAGGTGACCAAAGTGTATTATCTCGAGCTCCTCCGTGCTTCAGAAGACACGTTAAGCCGTTAGTTCCAGCTACATTTGCACATTAACACCCACCAATCCGCATTGGGCCCGCGCGGTGGGTTATGGTCCATCCTATTCATCAGCCCATAAGTAAGGCTTGTATCCCAGCCCCAGTAATGACAATAAAAATGGCTGATGCGAAACCTTTCAATACCGTAGAGTAATCACTAATACACTATCATATTTGATTTTGAAGAGTTCTTTTGTGTATCTTCGAAGTGCAAGATCCAATGTGAAGGAAATTTGAATCAAAACATCCTTAAAGTATCCCCTTTCTAACGAAACAATAATCATCTAAATCGGCTTATAAACAAAGAAGTTATGTCTGAAGATCCGTTAAAACTCGTGCAAAAGTTACCTAAAAAATACAGTATTTTCAGGATTACCCGAAAACTACTGAACCGATTTAAAATTTTCAAAAAGTGGGACCAACTGGGGAGCAAACCTGATAAAGTGGCGTTTGAATCATGTCAATCGGTTCAGCCGTTTTCGAGTAATCGGTGGACATACATAAAAAAAATAAAACAAATAAACAGTCGAACATAGAACCTCCTCCTTTTTTTGAAGTCGGTTAAAAACACGGTGTCACGCATCCGAGGTAAAGGAACTTTTGCTGCAGAAACTTCAAGTATGTTCAAACATGTAAACAATTAGTTGATCAATTAAATTAAAATTAAGTAATGAGTCAGTTTGCGATTCCCTTTGACATACAAGATCACGCTAAGACAAGGTTCCATCCCATTCTTATCGCGCGCGGATTATAAGCCATATTGCCAGTTCTTGAGAATGCTTCTTGGAGAGGTGTAATAGTTCCACATATTATTCCTTTATTTCCGTTTCGTGCAGAAGCGCAAATAAAACTTGACACACAAAAACAACCGATTGAAATAATATAACTTAAAACAATTTGCGATTTTTAAAACACTAGACCTAACTCCGAAAAATAGCACCAAAAACTTTAACGAATTAAAGGTTAAAAAAACACACACAAACTTACTTTTTTACCTTCACGGAAGTAAAGTTTAGCGGGAAAAGAAGTTTTAGGTCCCCTTTGAAATTGGCATTTTGTATGGAAAATTTTAAAGAAGTTGCATTCTCCACACTAACATTTTCTTAAGTTATTTAAGAGAGTATAGGTTGCACACTAGCACCGCCATTGGAAAAAGTCATGGGGCTGACATGAGCCAACTAGCGCCGCCAGTCAATTTTATTTTATTTATTCTAAATAAGCCCAATTTCTTAAAAAAGGAATCAGTCAAGGTCTTGTGAATGACGTCTAATGTTTATCGAATGTTTTAACTCCTTTCTCGGTTTCTCCTTCTATCCCGGATGTGGCCTCAGCTCCTGGTACTCTGAAAACCTCCCCTAAGCGAGAACGAGAAGGAACGATAAATGTTAAAAAGAAATAGCAATAAATTTTCCCTCCTTTATATATGTAGCCACGCCTACAAACGCTACGAGCCGCTACGATAGTATTGATCCGTAGCATCGGAACAAGTAAAATAGTATCTACTGTCGAGTATTAAAGTCTATTTTTGTAAGTATTGTAAACTTACTGAAATAGTTTACAAAATTAGAAACAGTAATATTTTTACTCACCTTTTATTGGTTGATAAAGCTTTAGATTAGCTTAACTAAAAATATATTGAACTTTCTTTAACCGTAAAGTAGGCTGTTGCACTTAAATTTGGACCACGGAACACCCCAAGACGATCGAGCCGGATTAAGCATCTTCTGCACTTTATGCAGTCCTAGTAATTGATAACGGATTTAAGCAATCTGAACCGGTTAAACCCGGGTTATCCCGGCGGATCATTCCCGTATCCGGATGTTGAGAAAAACGGAACCGGTTAGTAGTTAGTTCTCATGCTCTGTGGTTTTGGGAAAAGAAAATAAATTCTCTCTGGTTTTGGATGACATCAAAAATGGTTTTATTTTATTCTGAATAATCTTAAAATATCAAGAAAATCATAACAAACATGATTGAATAAAAAGCTTTTTTAAATCCGTAGTACGTACGTTCGTAAAAAATGTGATAAACAATGGGTAAAAAACATAGACAATATTGTTTTATGCTAGGTACAGTATAATAACTAACCTGTCTAGAATTAGTTTCATCGTTTAAATATTTATAGTAAGTAAAACATTACTCTATAGCGGCCAATAACCAGCAAAATAGAAATGGATGGATGACGTGGCAATACATATTCGAATTCACATACGAAACTAGTCTCATCTCATGTCATGCCTTACAAAACTAATTTCACGACACTACTTTAGTTGCAGTGCAACTAGTAATGTCGTGCAACTAGTTTCGTACCTACGTCAGCATCCCGTTAGTATCAAAACTTTATTAATTGTATTTGTACTTTCGCGACACTACAGTTTCACATCGCGTTCACATAAAATAATCAGCTGTTTAACATCGTTTCATTAAAAAATGCGCGTGGCACGTATCGAAAATTAAATCTCAAATTAATTTTTCTCAAATAAAAAGAAAATCAATTCAATGACAAAGTATAATACTTTTCAAGTGCCAAAATGCTCGTCAATTGTTTTGGTTGCTACCACTGACCTGAAAGAAATTTTTGTAGTTAATTTTTTTCAGGTCAGCGGTAGCAACCAAAACAATTGACGAGCATTTTGGGTTGCTACTTACACAGACACAGTCACTGACCTGAATTTTTTTTTTGTAGTCAGTTAAGAAATGTGACACACATGAAGCTTTGCAATCAGTGCTTGCATCTTTCTGTTTGCAAGCCAGTTCCAAATTGAAGATCAAATAAAATGTTGTTATTACTTACCTCCTTGGTTGCAGAGTTTCGATGATCATTCTAATAATAATTTTACACGACAGATATGGACTAGCTGACCGACCGCTGCTTTGCTCACGACAGCAATATCGATTTAGCATTGCGAAAAAGGTTTTGAAAACAATGATCGAATTCCCAATTTCAAACATGTTTGAGATTGTACTCGTAATTTAAGTCAAAATTCACTACCTCTTTCTAAACTTTCTGAGTCATAGATATAGATTTTCAATAAATTATTAGTAGCATGATTAATAATCGTATTTGTTTGTTTTATGATAAGTTATGTCGGGATAATAACATTTTCTTCAGGAAGGAAAGCATCCTGAAAGCATCACATTCCTATCATAGCGAACATTCCTTCTAATCTTTTCGTATTTATGTTCGCCTGGTAAGAAAAATACTCGAATGCGGGAAAATATTCCCTACGAAGTATCTGAAATAGGATCACGTAAATTCTCGAGCACATTCCTAACATTCCCCATCTCCCACAAAAGCTGTTGCTCTAGTGAAGAAAATTCAAACAGACAAGTCGGAAAGGCTTTTTTAAAGTATTCCATATAAAAAACTTAAAAAGCTCCTCCTATGAAGCTTTTCCCTTTATAGGGGTGTGCGTGACGTAAGTCCCTCCCACACGCGTCACACATGCGCAAATCAACGCATTAGCTTTTTTTTTGATTTGCCGAATGTTTTTGAAACTTTCAGCTGGTTTATACAGTCCTAGTATCCAAGGCTTGGATTTTTACAAAGCCTTGTCTCAGAAAGGCCGAATACCTCCGCCTTTTTCACTTCCGTTTTCTGGAAAGGCCCCTATTCCTCAGGAGGATTTGGGGAACTTCCCTCACTATCACGTGGACTCCTCTATTGATTTATGAACTCCTGGTAATTATGCCCCAAAAGTGTGACGTTTCAGAAGCGAAAAAAGCGATTTTCCGTTGTCATGGTGAGGCCGCGTACTAAGTAATACTACCTTTTGAATTAGATTAACTCTCATCGTTTTTGTATTCCTGGTAACATCGACTCGAAATATGCAGAAAATTCCATGTTTTTGTGAAAATGTGCCTTAAAAGAAAATAAATGAAATATTTTTCCAATTGAATTTCTTGCAATTCGGCTACAGAAAAGCTTTTGTGTTTCATGAAATCCTGGTATTCTTGAAATACGTTGTGGAAAAATACCGTTATTTCGGCGTCAACCTTTAATGGTTAATATGCTGAAATTAGATTATTATTTTGACTCAATGTTATTTAAAATCTCTTATGTCGTGTAATTTAAAAGTGGAAACAGCTTTTCACTGACCCAGCAACCAAGGAGCTCCAACAAATATTTTTTCACCTCGCCAGCACGAAAGGGGCACTTTTGGCGCGTAAACTCGCAGCAAAATCGATTTATGCTGCGAGCGTGAGGCAAAATACTTTTTTAATTTCTAACATCACCTTTTGAAATAATAAAATAAAAAAATTGAGTGACAAGGATGAGTGCCAACCATTGGCTACAGGTCCTTCCTTGGTCACAAGAAGGCTTACTAAAGATAAATTGCCTAGATTTCTCACCATTAGTATGTAGCGCAGAAGGAGAAAGTCAGTTCTACTAAGATACAAACTTCAACGATGTGCAGCTTTTATGGTTTACTAGTTTTTAGGTGGTGCCGAAATCTCAGTCGAAGTGACAGCCAACCCGAAATTAAAGACATTCATGGAAATTAATGTCAAAACTCATAGTTCCATTATTTGCATAATCGAATGGCGCTGCTTTCTTCTGACGTTCGAGTATACCAAACGACCAAACGACCGACGCGACTCGCAGAAAGGCTTAGCTTCTGAAAACGACACTCAACCCTGTTGCCATTAGCTACCACGGCGGTCTAACCCTTTCAGTACGTGAAAACTTCCCAGGAATACACAAGTTTGCAGGAGGTGGTGGTGCGGCTACGGTTGCTACGGAGTTGCTACGTGAAAACCCGACTACGTAGTGCTACGCGGCAAGAAATTGGCGAAAACAATGGATTACGAATAATATAGCAAGAACGGATTTAATTTAGTGTTGCATATTTTTATTTATTGCAAATGATGATGATAATTATCTGTTTTCATTGCAGTAACTAAATAATTATCTTTTAAGAGCACTGAACATTAATTACGATGCAACTAGGTAGAAGCGTTACTTTGAAACAAAATATTATGTTTTAATTTTTCATGCGTTCGAAATGCTATAAATTCTTCGAACTCATTTGTTTCTTACGTTGAATTGAGGTACGTCCAATTGTTAATTTTATATAAAATGTAGGAAACATTTTGTTTTAATAGACATTCCTTATTTAAATATTCTTGGTAATCTCTCAAAACATTCGAAATTTAAAAGTTAAATAGCTTCTTCAATAACCTAACCATCATCCATTTTGGTGCCGTGTTGTCAGAAAACCGCGACCACCTTTTCATACTCCTCCTGGCTTTATGCTACCCTAGTATCCGACCTGTCTTTAGCCATGCTTTGACACCCGTGAAGATCAACTGACAGCTCTCATTAACCGTTTCCCGATTTTCTGGTGCCACTAGTCACATGAGATTCTATTTCGATTTGTTATTAGGAAAATCAGGAAATTATGAAGTAGGTGGGTACCTAAGCAATTTTAATAAATCTTATTTCTAAATATTCATACGTACTTTTATGTGCTAATTCCGTACCTAAAAATGCGAGGAAATAAAATTTTCTAAGTAAAAATGTACTTTTTAATTTAGTTCGTGTGACCAGTCATGCAGCCCTAAAGTGCTAAAGTTTCGTAAAAATAACACTATATTACCTGATAAGTTCTACCATTTTGAATTTGGAATGGAGTAAGCATTGAAATACATTCCCCGCACTGATTTTCAGGAGATAAACCAGCCACCTTGAAAATGTGGAATGCCCCGCATTCTTTTTTCAAATGGAATGATAACATTTCAGAGCACGAGTGAGAAATAATTTTTACCAATATTCTATGAAAAATTGAGTCGAGAAAAAGAGATTGGCCACGGTTACGCAAAGGTAAATTTTTCACCTGTCTTATGACTCACCTGGATACTGGGAGAAAAGGAAATAACAGGAGAACGTTTACCTTTTTCACGTGGAAACGTGTCTTTTCAGGTAACCGACTCACACACACATTGACATTATGTTAAATTGAACGTTCACGGGCTGAAATCACTGAGAGTGATAGAGAGGGATATTCAGCTGTCTAGCTCAGCAGTCATGAATGGGAAAGTGGGGGTTGAAAACGCCCCGTAGTGAGTTTGGTGACAGGTAAGGAAATGACTTCAGGTAAATGTTGGAATCCTGGTAAACAGGTGCGAGTTACAGGTGAATTCTACCTTTTCAGAATTACAGTCGTTTTCAGGTGAGATAATTGATTTTCATTTGTTTGATTACGTTGGTTTTAATTATGCACTCTTTTGTTTTTATTTTCTCAGTAAACAAAAAACGCCATTGAAATTGATTACAATAATTATTGAAGAAGCAAAAGGTTTTTTTTATTTTGGATACTCCTTTACTTCGTAGACAAAAATATTTTTTTTTTAATACAATCGAATTTCCCGCGGGGAAATTTTCGATAAAGTGGGGGAAAAGTACCAGGCGTTCATAGAATTCGAAGAGTGCATTCCCGGTAACCGGGAGGGACGTATTTAAATAAAATAATAATCTCGGAGCAGGATTACAGAAGTCCTCAGGTGGTGTGTTAATAGAATTCTAGTTTACTTCAAGGTTTCTACTGTAGTTGTAGTGGAAAACATAGTAGAATGTATTGGGCAAACAGAATTCGTTAGAAGTTACATGAACTAAAATTGTAGTACTGTTTTATTTAGTACCTACTTTATAAAAATATAACAAAATGTGAAAGGTAATTCATTTAAAATGAATTGTAATGGAATGAAATTTTAACTACTATATGACGTATCTAATCATCTTAGAGATTATTTATTACAATATACTTATTAATTAATTTCATGCAAACCAAATACAATTTTACTTATTTAATATGAAACTCAACTGAAATTGTGTCTGAAAAGCACTGGTATAGTGGAAATGCAGGAGAAGGTAATTGCTGCTTCTAATTAGCTCATCATGTACCAGGAGCTCATAAGTTTGCAGCTGGTTGTGTGGAAATTGTACTCAGAAATAGGTGAAAATCATTTGTTTTTTTGTAAACATAATACGATACATGCTTTGAAAAGTTTAAAAGTATAGCCATTATTTTTTTTCTAGCGGCTGCTTTTCTCTAGTCTTATTTCAACCAGCTCTATTGCTTCTTTCAAATCCGTTCCTTGCCTTCCGTTTTGGTTTTTTTAATTCCGATTTAATACACCTAGAAAAAAGAATAATATTTAATCTTGGTTCCCCGTTACACTGTACCCTACACCTACTGTTCCAAAATAAAAATTCGTAGTAATTATAATAAGTTTTGTTTACTATAACCACCATACTAACACCAACTAATTGAAGATTAAAGGAAACACATTATGTTTACTTACCAGAAATTATTCGTTTTCCTACAAGAACAAAACTTCACTAAGCTTTCTCTCATTTTTTTCACAAAAAACATAAATTCGAGCTTTGATTCGTGTTCCGTACACCCAGCAATGGGACTTTTATTAAGTTCAATGTTTCTTCTTGTTTAATGAATAGCCTAGCCTGTTTGTAGAACGAAGTTCATTAGTCGTTCTAGGGGGGCGGTATGTTTAATGTTTTACCGTGTAACAAGTTGTGCCATGAAGGATTTTTATTTGTCTATGGTTTGTTTTTAGAAGATTATATTTTTTCCTTTGTTTTGTTGTCAATAGTGAATTTTATTTCAAAAGACAGCTGTTTATGATGGCAACACATGAGACCGATTTAATTTAGTCACCTATTCTCTTGTACAAAATGCTTGTTGTTGTAATACTTTTTGTACAAAGTTTAAATTTATTTTGTTGTAATCTCTCTTTTGTTTGCTTATCTTATGCTTTAAGTTAGCGATTTTCCTTGTGTGTGTACGCTACTGAAGGACTGAAGGACTCTGTATCCAACTCATGAAAAAACTATTAAAAAAAACATGTAAGAGACACTATAGATAAATAAAAAAAAGTTATTTAACATGTTATACTGTGCTCCATGTTGCACTGTTCCCACTTGACCTTACCTTTCTATTAATTTGACAAATCGAGTTTTAGAGAGAATGATATTGACAGCGACTGCCCGTGACGTCACTGCACACACGACACATTTTTTTACCCTGTGACACAGTAGGTACTCACGTGTATGAGTAGTACAGAGCTCGTAGCTAATGTTACATTTACAAAATTTTTAAGTTTTAAAATTCGATTGTTAACGAAACCTTATGTCAATCCCATACATGTTTCGAAAGCGAAGCGATAACGAATATTTGCAAATGTTACTTTGGCTAGGGGCCCTGGGCCCTATTTAATAAACGTGACAATATTGTCAAACCATGAGAATTTTGTACCCATAGCGACACCGTACTCACGTGTATGAGTAGTGCAGATCGTCGCCGCAGCCCGCCCACCGCCACTGGGCGCGCAGCCCGGGAGGGCGGTGTGTGCGCCCGCAACCGCAGCTCGCTAGCCGCCCGTCGCGGCACGCGCGCGACACTGACAGCGAAACGCCCGCTGACGTCACTGCGTGAGTAAATGCTGTCTCTCGAGACCCTGAGATAAATGATAATTGGTTCATGCGCTGAATTTTCATAACAATTTAGTTTGAATTATTAGTTTCAGATTTTTATCATTCATACGTTACCTAATCGTACCTATGAGAACGAAAAAGTTTCAATTTCCTTACCTTTAGGGGATTAGATACTATTTTATTGGATTCTAGTTACGATTAGGTAACGTATAAAGGATATAAATCTGAAAACAGAGCCATTTCGGCTCAGTTCTTTTTGTCTCACTTTAGATACAAGGACTCAGCTTCTAGGTGTTTTTAAATGCAGTTTGCTAATGTGAAATCAACTTCATTGTTTGACATCATAAGTTTGCAGCAAAAACAGGAACAACTCATATAAAATCACTGTTACAATTTTAGATTTGCAGCAAAAACAGCTATATCCGTCATGGTAACGCACTGCTTCGGAACCAAAAATATTTTTTCCGCCATTTTGGAAAAACTGGATGCTGCCACAAAGTAAGTACATGCTGCCTTTGCTTCTCTAAACCTACCAATGAGAGTGAGCGGTCCAAACACGGTGACATCATCGGTCGTCGTACAGTTCCACCTCATATCCTTAAACTGGTGCTGGCACTCCACGATGCCTTGCTTCACTCCAGCACTAATCACCGGCATGTGGTCTTTATTCCTTCGACATATCCTTCTCTGTCCAGGAGTCAGGCCTCGAAGTTTGGCACACATTCGAGATTTGTCGGTGTAGAGATTTGGAAGGTTGACCCATTTCTCGAAGTCGTGGAAACCCAGGCTGCTGTAACAAAAGAAAAAAAATCAAGTGCTTTCTTTCGTTCAAAATATTAACCTTCCCTTTATTTGGTACACACGACAGCACGTCAGGTTATACAGTTAAACTGCGAAACCAGCTTTTATTACGTAGTGCATAAAGGCGGTCTCAAGGTCAACACGTATAGTCTGATATGCCGTCGTGTGTACCTATTTAATTTTTGGCTAGGCGCTTTGATAATATAAGGTGGATTTCCCGAAAATAATGCTTATGTATGTATCTTTAATTTTTAAATATGAGTTTTAACATAGTTTCTATGTAAGTAGGTACAACGTAAGTAATATAAAATAAATAAATAATAAAATAAATATTTGACAACATCACATACATTGCTCAGATTCCAAAGTAAGTAGCTAAAGCACTTGTGTTATGGAAATCAGAGACAACGGTGGTATCACAAACACCCAGACCTGAGAAAATATAGAAAAGATCGTTTTCTAAATTGACCCAACCGGGGATCGAACCCGGGACCTCAGAGATGGGGACACCTTGAAAACCGGTGTACAAAGCCACTCGACAACGGAGGTCGTCGTCGAATATGTAAGGTTGTTTTCTATACCACCTCAATGTGTCTAAAAATAATCCTGTGCACCGAATGTGTGGTTACTATAATGATATCTGCGGCGATCACGACATATTCAATTGTCATGTCAATTCTTTAAAAAGAGCTCTCATGTTGCATCCCTGTCTTTGATAATTATTGTTTCGTTCCTTGATATTAAGCCTAATAAAATATATAAGTAGGTACCTACTTTATTCTCTCAACTTATTTTTATAATCTTTCTTTTATAGTAACTGTTATATGTCATGTTTCTAAAAAAAAATTGTGCTCAATTGTAATTGGACACAGACATGCACCTATATACAACATGTTACAAAAGTACCCCTAATGCCGAATATGGTATATAGGGACCATCAAACTGAACAAAAAAATCAGCTGTTATATAGACATATTATGTCGGCGCAGGAGCCTGGACTACTGAAGCCAACTTCAACTTAACATGAATTTAAATTGATATTTAAACTGATTTCAGACTGTTTTAAGAAATAATGAAGTTTCTCTCTCATAGATTGGTTCCTTTGATTATTTTTTTAGTATTACTTTATAAAAAGATGGCTAATTGCTTCCGTTGTTTTAAGTAAAGTCATATTTAGTAGCAAGTGCTACCTTTTCTTAATCTAAATTAGTATTTCAATTTATGATGAGTTATCTTGATAAAATCATAACTATTTTAATAGTTGATATTAAAATAATAAGTAATCGATACCGGTTGCCGGAAATAAGCGTCATCTTGAGACATACTTTGTGATTCTGCAAGTTTGATTTTCTAATATTAAATTATTCATAGAAAATAAACCAACCAACGTGTTCTAAAATGTTATTAATTAAATATAGATTTTTGGTAACATTATTACAATTCATAACTTGTTCAAATAACTTTTGCTCGTGATTTCATGTGTAACCGGAAATGTAAAAGAATGGCGCGCTGCATTTGCTATAGTGTTTTGAGAATGTGAATTTGGTGTCATTTGCTTTCCTGATTTTGGTCGAGAGAGGTCGAGTTTACTGAAAATTGTGAGTACTGTATTTAAATCTACTAGTTTTAAGTGCTTTTAATTTAAGGTGTTAATTATTGGTGATTCTAATAAAAGTGTTTAAATGAAAACTTGTTATCATTTGCAATGAATGATCCTGTGGATGGGGATAGTGACGTCATCCTAGCTGACGTCACTGTTTCCAAAAACTCGAAAGAGGTTCATGCTCCGTTATATTATATAGCTGTATTTTTTCGCGATTTGAGAGTTGGTCCCATAGTAAAAGTTGTTCAGTTTGATGGTCCCTATACAAGGTGTTACAAAAATACCCCTAATGCCGAAAATGGTATATAGGGACCAACAAAAAAAAACAGCTGTTTCATACAAAAATTAAAATCGAAAATATCAAAATGAATGAAACAGCAGATTTTTTATTCGCGATTTCAGAGTTGGTCCCATAGTAAAAGTTGATCAGTTTGATGGTCCCTATATACCTACCATATTCGGCATTAGGGGTATTTTTGTAACACGTTGTGTAAGAGTTTTAATAGTATACTTGTTTTCTGTCTGATGTCTATTAATGTGTCTTAATAAATTAATAAACCCCCAACAAATAAAAGAAAAGAAACCTCCGCTTAGGTACCTACTTATTATGTTCTAAATTAAGACCAATCAAAACACCAACACCTATTGTCAATCCAAAACTCATTAATATTATCTTAACTCGAAACACTTTGTAGCGTACCAAATGTCTCATAGATTACTCCATAGACTTAAAATAAATTAGAATAGAATAAGACATTTCCAAAAATAGTAAATTTTAGTGGTTCTGTGTTCTGTAGACCTCGCATTTGTGACATTTTAGAACATTTTTCGAAATGGCTAAAATATGTATTTTTTTTTAGAAAAACTGAGTCGACAAAAAAATCTGTTATTACTGAAACCGCTCACAAAATTTCACGAGAAACGGTTGAGAAATGCGACCTGTAGAGGAGTTAGACGTTAGAAAAATTACGGAAAAGAATTGCGATACAATATCCTTTGTGAAATACACAACTAACTAATAAAATAACAATAATTATCGTCAATGCCTAAATAATCAGTAGAGTAACGTTTAAGGACTTTTCATTCAGTATTTAATACTTATCTAAATAATAAATTTGTTTTAATCAACGGTTTTAATCACTTTAGTTCTATTTACTTTTCTTAAAATTCCAACTCATTTTAGAGGTTGTCGAAATTAAATTATCTTTGTCTGTCTTTATATAGCTCTATGGTCAAACTCAACAATTTATGGTTCCTCCTAGCCCTTCAGTTAACTAATGGCCTATAATTAAGTATTTTGATAAGGCAACATTCTCCAACTAACAGAACAGGAAAAAAATAAGTTGATTCTCTTTTATTGTTATTTTGATTCGGTGTAATAAAATAAAGCAATAAATATGAAATGTATACTGTACCGACTATATTTTACGGCTTTGGACATTAGTAGGAGTTTTGGAGATGTATTTTAAAGAATTTGGTTTGAATGATTTTGGGAAAGTTTGCTTACCTCAAATTAACAAAAGACTAAGGTAATTTAATTCATCAACGCCTTACGGTCTCGTTTTACCCTTTGTGTACGAAACCCTAAAAATGGTGTGTAAAATAAAAAAAAACTACTATTTCTAACGCTCGCAGCAAAAATAGTTTTTCTGCGAGTTTTCACGCGCTAAAAGCGCCCTTTTCGTGCTGGAAAGGTAAAATTAATTAAAATTACTTATTGGTTAAAACTATGGTGGTTGATTTATGGTACTCTTTTTAAATAGCTTTATATATTTTCTTGTACATAATTTATGAAGCTCCTAAATATATAATGCGAATGCATTAAAATTTATTAAAACAACCATTAATTTAAGCACCGCTTATGATAAAAATTTGTGATTTTTAATTGTCTATTAGATAATATTTAGTATGTCATACATTTGGTACCTACTTATTACTATCCTTCACTATGTAATAGCATAGAATATAATTATATTAGTACTAGTAATAAAATATTAGTACGTCTAATAAGTAATTTGTTTAATTACAGCTTTATTTTATGTTTAAAGGTAAATGGTATGAAAATACGAGAATTGTTTGCAACTTTCTGAGTAAGCGTGATTCAGTATGGAAAACAAAAGACTGAAACATTGTTACAATAACCACCTTATTGTTTTGTATTAAAGTTCATTATTGCTGAGCAACGCTGTTAAGAATTCTATGTAGCAATGTTTATTTCTTGATATCGAAGATATTGTAATAGGAGTGTGTGTTTGTTTTTCAACCAACTTGACTGTCACATAAGATTCGACAACTTTATCCTATTAAAGACTAATATTTGCACTAGTAACAAAACGGACATAGCTTATAAATGTAGATGAGTGGAAAATAAAAGATATTATAATAGTTTTTTTTTTGTTTCGTTTTTACTAATTTAAGGCATCACATGACAGTTACCTATACACACAGTAGCAATCATTAGATAGGTTTTAAATTATTTATGTGATAAGTAAGTAGTATAATTTAGGCAAGTGGGATCGCAAAATATTACATTCGCAAAGTTAACTCGTATTTATTTACATTGATTTGACACTTTAAGAATACCCACAAAGATATGTTGTAATTCTAGCAAAAATAGACCATTATTAGATATTTTAGCACCTTGTATTAATTACAAAAAATAAAATAGCTTAATTTATTAATTTAAATTTTAATCAACACAAAAATACAGGACTAGACAATACTGATCAAATAAATTAAACCAATAAATAAAAATGGCAAACATCTTAAAGTACCAGGCTACCATGAAATTGAAGTATGTCAAAATCTTCCATAAATAGTGATGGTGAAGTTGAATCCATTGCCTTTTTGACTCTTCAGTTTGATCTTGACAAACCTCTGGCCAACACCTCCACTGGCAATAGTGGGGTAACCTCCGGTTCCATCTCTGTCATTATCCTTGATGTAAATGGCCTTTATATATGCGAAGTTCGTCTGTCCCGGTTCAGGGTATTCTATGGTACTCTTTCTCGTTATAAAAGGGAATGCATATTTGTATTCGTTGACTTTATATATCACCACATCGCCGTAAGAAGCTTGACCGAGTACGAGGTCGTGACTTTGGCACGTATATGCACTGATGAAGCAGAGCAGAGAAAGCAATGTTAAAGCGCGCATTTTTGCGTCGTTCGTTCGTTACTGATGTGAATGAGGAGCGTTCTTTTGTTTTATATAGAAATGATTACGTTATGCAAGAGTGAAGAAAGCAGTCACGTTTAAGATGGAACATTTTTTGTAAGTTGGTAAGCACGTGCCTTGACAGCCGTGTGACGTGCGGCAAAGTAGAATAACTCCAACCCTTCACGTCGTAAAACGAGACTGACTAATTATTTATTCAAACACTTACGTATATCTTAAAGTGTCTACAGACGGTGCAATTTGACATACAATCTGCTGTTCCAATCTGCAGTGATACAGCAAATTGTATCGTGAGTAGGCGTGTTGTCGCTCTCTTTCAACATGTTGCAAGTCGGATCGGCAGTCCTAGCAATCTGCAGATTGTAACAGCAAATTGTAACCGCGTTGTAACGTGAGTAGTGCGATTGTAGCAATCTAGGCTCAGTCGCGATCGTGCCGTCGTTTGTGACTGTCACTGGAAGAAGATACTATTATTGCTAAGTATGTAAGTATACACTGTCGTTCTTTTGACAGCATTTCTTTAAGAGAGTGTAAGTTTAATTAAAGTTTGTGTTTACTCTTTGCTGTCGTTGCTTTCTAGATTATTGTAAAATGAATACCGTAGAAAAAAGAGTATGGGCGAGAATTTTAGAAGTTTATAAGGACTTGCCACATTTGTGGGATAAGAAAAACAGTAATTATATGTCGAAAACAATGCGGCATGAATCCTTTCGTGTACTTCTAGAAATGTACCTTCTTAGTTGGTATAATTGATGAAGCGAAGGCAATAGCAAGACCCGCTTTTTCATATTTGGACAGCATTGAATTATTACAGACGCATGTGCAGGCTGTGGCGATCAAATTCGGAATGAAATTGTGATCACGGCTGCTACGTGAGTAGAGTACAGCCAACCGCGACTCCAGCAGATTGTAACAGCAGATGGTATGTCAAATTGCACCGTCTGTAGACACTTTAACATCTACACAAAAAACATGCTCTCTGATGCTAACGATCCTACACCATTCGATTTAGGATGTCCGACAAGTCCGACAGCACGTCTTTAGAGTTTATAATAAATTGTACAATATTTTTTTAGTTTTGCCTGAGAGTCCAATTTAGTGCTGAAAAAAAGGAGGCATACGTCATGTAGTACTTTAATTACAATCGGCTGTTTTGATGATAATTATTTATTAATAGGCACTCCAATGAAAAGAGATTTGATGCCAACAACGAATGATTTTCGTTGTTCACCAATGATTCTGCTAATTACTAAATTGGTTCTGGTTGTTAGTGGAGAATTATCTCGTCACTGAGCATTGCTAGTTGCAGTGTGTTTTTATTTTATTTTGCATGTCGCAGATTAACCCTCATGGCACACATTTATTTTGTAAATAATATTGAAAAAAATAAAAATTGAGATCAGTGATAAAATATCAAAATAGTGGGACAAGTTACATTGAAATGTGTTGTTCTTTAAACTGCTCTAACGTCTAATAAACCGATGGTTCCGTACAGTTGAAAGTCGTCCTCAACAAACAACAACTGTAAAGTATATATCAATTTTGTGGACGTTAATTTGATAACACTGTGACAAGTGAAGTCATTTTTCTTACACATATTTAAACAAGTGAAGATGTAAAATTGACGTCAAAAGGGACAGAAAACTTTAGTACCGTGTCACACCAGATCTAAGAATAGTTTAGTAAGTTGCAAACCTACCAAATGTTTGCAATAATTGGCGTGATATGGTGCTAAAGTGTTCATCTACTTTTGAGGCTGACTGTACATTTTCTTATAAGTTTTCGGTAATATAATGCTCGTCTTTATGCCTAAATCTATATGCGCATGCGCTCATAATAAGACCAAGACGTGACTGTAAACTAGGTCTAGGTCAAAGTCTACAAACAAACAATTTAGTTCTAGAAATTTGATTGAATCATACGCATAGGTACTACCGTATAACAGAGTAATAGGATGCTGGCTTAAGTGAATTGTTTTTTTACACACAGTGGCAATACTGCAATAGGTGTGCATAATGTGTCACCACTAGGGTTGTTAGTGAATGAAATATTTTACATAATACATGCAAAATAGTAAAATTGATCTGACATTTGAGGCCGCCCGCAACTTCGTCTGCGTGGATAGTTATTTCTCTTTCCCTCGGGAACAGTAGGTACTTCTTTTCGTCATGCAAGATATATACCTTATGTCCTTTTCTGCAATGCAAAATTTAATGATGATCAGTTCAGTAGCTAGGACATGATGGCGTAACAAACAAAAAAACAAACTGACTTTCGCATTTATAATATAAGTAAGGATAATTCCTGTCGTCTATGGGTGCATATAATTACAAATTGAGTTCTGCTGGAAACCCTTTTATAATAGGTACATACGAGTAGGTTTTGTTCAAAAGGACGTATACATCAATAACTTTGTTAAAAATTGCGTTTATTAAATTGCGTGATTTTCTTCAGCATAAAGTCGTCCAAAACAAACAAAACAAGAAAGGCATCACCTATCCATCACGGTGAGACGTGTGATATGACGCCGATCAATGTCGCGGTGATCATCACTTGTGTGACTAATTAATCTTGAAATCTAATTTTACCAGAAAACCCTTGAAAATATTATGTAAAATCAAACGACCGTGACTTTGCGGGGTGTCAGATTTTGATTATATGCTTTTTTAGTTGTGTATAGGCTCGCCTATGAAAAAGTAAATTAGTAATGTCCTGAGTGAAAGACGAAGGCAGGCTTTATCCCGGAGTTGAATACTTGTACTATTATGTAGTCTGTGACTCAAGTAACTACTTTACGCACCTTCTGTGAGACAATTAAAACCCCTCGGCTACAATACGGAACTCTCATAATAACGTCAAACACTTCTTTTGTTTTACATTCATTGCAAACGCACCTTTTTTATGTTTTTTTTAAATAAACCATCTTTACAATGCAAGCAAAGAGTTTTCATTTAAAGTTCCAAATACAAATCGCATTAAATCCCTTGGGATTTTATATACATTGTTGTTGTTTGATTATTAAATGTGAAATGTGTGTGACCAAAGTCAGATTATTGCTGGTGAAACACACGTGATCACAGCGCGTGGTTCGGCATGCCAGAAGACGCACGTTCGAATTCTCTCCGTAATGAATGTTTTCATATTTTATTTTTTACAAGAATCTGTTGATGATCTTTTCATAATATGCATCGTCTCTGCATGTACGTATCTTCTTACTAATCGGTCGGTAAACAACAATTTTCCTTTATGAGGGGAAGAACGGATAGGGTAACGACTTCATTACTTATAGAAATGTTCGTGACATCAACTCGTATTACTCTACACTGGATAGGTATGTACCTATTCAAGTATGTATTATGTGCTGTCTCATTACCATCATAATTGTTCAAAGCGTTCACAAATACCTACCGGTGAATGTGGAAATCAAATTGTCAAGAAACTTTGTTCAAAAACTGTGCAAGAAAATAAATAATTAAGATATTTAAGTAATAAAAAAATATATAAATAAATATTAGACAACATCACAAGCATTGCTCTGATTCCAAAATAAGTAGCTAACACGGTGGAACTACAAACACCCAAACCTGAGCCAATATAGATAAGTTCGTTTTCTAAATTATCCCAGCCGGGGATCGAACCCGGGACCTCGGATATGGTGACACCTTGAAGACCGGTGTACAAACCACTCGACCACGAAGGTCATCAATGAAATGAAATGAAATAAAAAGTTGTGGTTTTGTAAATGCTACTTACTTAATAAACTCATACCTCTAAGATGGGTTTTTAATAATCTACCCACATGTGTACCCTAGATTCATAACTTCATAACTTTGGTTCGAATAAGATCACAGTAACAGTAACAACTTTACCTATAATATTACCTTCTACAATAGTATAGTGCAGAAGTAATTTCATATTTAATAAAACTAGTATTTAATAAAACACTTGTCCATTAATACAAGAATTTTTATTACAAGAGAGCGAGCAGACTAATACCACAGCTATTATAGACTATTGGTAACTAGGATTGGGGTACATACAAAGTAAATTAGTGAATCACAAAGTATTGGAATTGTAGGTATTAATACTTCCTTGCATAATTTGCATTGACTGAATCATAATAATTGGAACTACCTCTAACATTATAAAATTCTGGATCAGCAAACACTTCAACTCGAAATCTGTATCCCTTAACCAATGAAGTGGTTTCCAAATGAATTGTCACAGTCTTCATACCAACACCACCATTTGTTATAGAAGCTTTTCCATTTAAATCGTCTGTCAAATCAGACACAAAAATGGCTGAAATCAATCCATCCCCTGGCAAAGTCACATTGACAGTAAGATCTTCGCTCCTGTACCACAATAAATAGGCGGTAGCTTCTTTGATTTCATTATAAATTCTCCTTGAATAAGGCTGTACATATCCTACTCTTAAATCACTCGATTCGACAACTACTATACTGAGTATAACTACGAAACTGAATTTCCACATTTTGTGGAGACAACAAAAACACAATTGAACGATTTACAAGAAACTCGCACTTATATGTGACACAAACCAATTTAGATCATGCTACAACTCGTTCGCAGCTAAGTGTTAAAGACATTATGCATATAGTCATTATAATATATTAACTAATTTTACGAGGAAGTCACGTCGCTTCTAGATGGAAATGATGTCATCATGTCCATTCATAAGATCAACTTATTGGCACTTCGCTGTTAATTCGATATTTACATAAGAATCTGCTATAAGTTTTGTGACTACGTATTTATTATCATTTGTATCACCCATCTGTGAAGACGTATCAAAAATGTTTCCATCATCAATAGTTTTGATGACACTTTTTGTTTTTGGTTGTAAAACTCATGATTTACTTCTTGGGTACCCTGATATTGGTTCAAAATTGATTTACAGTAAAGTTCATCAAGAAAATCCGGCTATTTGGGTCAGATCCGAGACTTTCACAGTGAATTGTTCGAAGAATGAAGTTATTAGTGCAGTACAAATTATGGATTTAAGAGAAGACAAGTGGGGGGAAGCGTACGTGAAGGAGGGAGGGATTGGTACGAAATACGTCACTATAGAGCTGGACAGTCCGAGTGTGTTCCGAGGCTACAATTTTTGGGTGCAGATCTATGCTTTGCAAAGTAATGACTTTTTGTCTCAACATGGGAAGAAATAGTGTCAAGTGCGGTAATAAATAATGATTTGATAATGTAAATAAAGTAAAAGATTTTTTACAAGTATAATATTGTTCTTTTATTAAGTTTAATAGCCTCGTCATCTTGGACAAATACGAGCTTAAAAGAAATTTATAAGCTCGTCGTAGTTGAAATGTATAGTGCAATACGGCAATACTTAAGTCTAAATTTATTATAGTCTTTCTGACTATTGTACTTGAAAGTATTTGCACCATTTGTTTCCAATGGTGTCCATAATTTAATATTATGATTTATATTATTATAAGTTTTTGTTTAACTGCGATGGCGACGTGGAAGCATTTGACCTGAAGGTCAAATCTTCTTCTTTATCGTCAGATAAAGAGAAGATAGAAGCAAACTTCGATTGATTAAAAATGAATCGATTAAATGAATAGATTTTGTTTTAATTACAACCATGATGTATGCGATTTCACAAAAAGCTACAGATAAGTACTTCTGTAATTTTCCTAAACAATTTGTCATGACGTAAACTTACAACCGGATAAATTAACATAACGCTTACATATCAAAGTAAATCTACAAAAAGTTTAAGACGTCAATTAACAATATATAAATAAATCTTGGTATTGAAATTCACACAATTCGCACCACAATACAATATTTGTGAACTTTGTGAATCATCTTTGCTATGATGAAGTGTGTACCAGCTATATCTTAATATACAGGGTGGAAATAAAAGATGGTAGTCGGAGCAAAAGTACCCTAAATATTGATGATGGCAAATATTACTGAAACGAAACATTCCTTTATTTTAAAAAAGAAGAAAAATTGCATGCAACGATTTTTAATAAATCACTTGTCTCAGCGTACTATACTAATTCTGTGTCTCAGCTGAGAATCGAACGGGTTAAAATCCGAAATAGTAACACACTGTACATTTATAAATATAAATATTTGACAACATCACATACATTGCTCCGATTCCAAAGTAAGTAGCTAAAGCACTTGTGTTATGGAAATCAGAGACAACGGTGGTATCACAAACACCCAGACCTGAGCCAATATAGAAAAGTTCGTTTTCTAAATTGACCTAACCGAGGATCGAACCCGGGACCTCAGAGATGGCGACACCTTGAAAACCGGTGTACAAAGCCACTCGACCACGGAGGTCGTCATTATAATATCAATCGATAGGTTGGTCAAATTCTTCTAAATAACATAGTATCTTAAATTAAAGAGAGAACCTAGAAATATAAAAAATGGTAGTTTTAGTTCAAAAAATCTTCGAAAGCAGTTTTACGTAATTTATAAATAAAGGAAGGTTTCCTTTAAGTAAAATTTGCCATCATCAATATTAAGCGTGCTTTCGCTTTAACTACCATCTTTTATTTCTACCCTGTATACAGGCTCAAAAGAAAATAAGGGCCCTATTAGGGTTTACCTACCAATAAAAATTTGGGCCCATTCAAGAGTAAGTTAAACCAAAAACATGATCATGAACTCGTATTATACGTCAAGTTCATGATCATGTTTTGACCTCCTTGATGATCATGAACATACGACTTCGGAATGTAAATTGAGTGGCTTACTCACTGTACTTGTTCATATTCTAAACAATATTAGGGTTGGTTCACATGTGTATTGAGATTACGAAAGGCAACATAAGTAATTGTCAAGCAGTTACTAACGACTCTACAAATACTGCTAGCCATAATTTAGAGCGTAAAATAACATTTAGACACATCATCCGCCATTTCTAATATCTCCACTGCTGGAACAGATCTTCCGCATGGATGGATACCGCGGTCCGCGGGCCCAGAGTGGATTGGTGGGTGTTAACGATTACAAATGCAGACAGGGCCGACGGCTTAGTGTACCTTAAGCACGCGAACCTTAAAATAATTTAACGATTAAATTTTGGTTGGTATTTTGACATTATATGAAAAGAGTCATAGATAGAAAAATAATTACGGGATTCAATTTACTTCCACACCCCGGACACTCCATATAAACGTCTCGTCTATATCCCCTACTTCTATTACATAAACAGAATGACGTCTGTACACACTGCGTATGTGTGGGTTACGTGTTCAGGGCTACTTAGCTTTTTTAAACATTCGCTCAAAAGCTAATCATTATGAAAACTTTTACGTAATTATTATCATATTGTCTGTATCATACTACATCGTTGCAACTGTCGAACCGAGGGACGGGCGTCGGACTGCGACGGCCCTCATTAAGGATACAGGATATATAAGGATTAACTCGCCCAACCTAGTGCGGGGTGGGGTGCGGCACCACTGATCGGTGGGACGGTGCTAGTCGCCATTGTACGTCAGATATTAATTCTGTGGTAGAGGCAGGACCTTTGCCATTATTAAAACCCAATTCGTACAGGACATAAAGGTGCATTTAGTACAACTGTTTATTACATTACAAAAAGTACATTTTCGATAACCTAATTTAATCATCTAACTTGACCTGCGTTGACCTCAGAAAACGATAAGAGAAATCCCCGACTCAGTTGTTGAAAAGCAAGCATACTGTCAAGATGTCTATTAAACACATTATATTACTCTGGGCTATTTTAGCTGTGGCTTACTCCAAATCAGTCATACTTGGTCAAGTTTTTGATCAAAGTGGGATGATAAGGATGGTAGATCAGAAAGTAGTGGAAAGAAACGCCATACCATTTATAAAGAGGAAAGATGAAGTTACGTTTTTCACACCAGGACAGATAATAAAAGGGATTGCTATGAAGGACTTGGAGAATGGACTTGCGGAACCATCTGTAACTGGAGGTGGGCTAGGGTTCAACTATGCGAATATAAAAGTGAAGAGTGAAAGAGGATCTGGATACAAACTTGTGCTGGAAGTTTACGCTTAGTGATAAGTGAGGATATTTTTGCTTAAGCGTTGGTGAATAAGTGTAAGAATTTATTTTCATCATTTGTTTGGATCAAAACCATTTTTGTTTGGACCATTTTGATAGGTAAAGTCGATAAAGAAGCATCATTCTTCATTTGAACAAGTACATCTTCAAAATATAAGATTACACGAATTTACAAAATAAATTCGATTCTAGAGAAACAGCTGAATATGTCGATTACTTAGTAGAAGATCAGAATATTTCAGAAGATTTTTCAAGATAATATAATATAATTTGTTTTTAAGATTGTCAAAAACATAATGGAACATAAGACTCTATTACACATATACATATTAAGTGTACGCACGACAGCACGTCAGGTTATACAGTTAAACTGCGGAAAAAGCTTTTATAACGTAGGGCGTAAAGGCGGTCTCAAAGTCAACATGTATAGTCTGAGGTGCCGTCGTGCGTACGTTGGTGTCATAAAATGACGTTTATCTAATGTTTAAATTCATTAAAATTCTTGTTTGCAATCAATATATAACATTATCTTAGATAGAAGAGGAAAACACAAAAGCACACGGCATGTAAGCCAACCTTTATCGATAACCATTGAACATTTGACCTCACAACTTCTCAGCAATCATTTTACTCACTCGCGCAGTTCTGCACATGTAAGCCACTAGTGAACCCGCTCAAGATGTCAAAGCAAATCACCCTTTTGTGCGCCATATTAGCAGTTTGTTACGCAAAAACCGTGATAGTTGGTCAAATTTCTGATTATAATGGTCTTGTGAGAAAAGTTTATGAGAAAACTATAGAAACTTCTGGAATTCCGCTTTTAAAAAGAGAGCAGGAGGTATACTTCGAGTATCCACTAGGAGATCAGAAGATCAAAGGAATTGCTATTAAGGACTTGAATAATGGTTTATCTGAACCGGCTATCAGTCGAGGAGGTCTGGGTTTCAATTTTGTGAACATCAAATTGAAAAGTGAGCGGGGGTCAGGATACAAATATTTGATAGAAATCTACGCTTAATGTTTTTGTTTTTTTTCTGTTTTGGTATGAATACTCAAATGGTTAATAAATATTTATGAAGTGAAAGTGTTTTATTCAATTGTTGCGTGTTAGTGAACATTTCTTAACTTGATTGTAGGTTCTGGTTTTGATATTTCCTATATCTAACTTTTCATTGTTAATTTTATCAATTATGAAAAATAATATCAAATTATTATTTTTTTATACAAAGTCACTTCCTTATCTTAAAAGGTCAGATTTAAGCAACCGCTTATTCATCATGGAACATTTCCTTAAAATAATCGTGATCTCACATCTACGTATAAGCGTTTGAGTGAGGCGGAAAATATAGGTAATTTGATAATACTTACATTTACTTATTCAATGCAATACGTGATTTATTTAAAACTAGCCTCCGCCCGCGTCTTCGTCCGCGTAGACAGTAGAAAAACATGGTGCCAGTTTAAATGACCTCCGTAGTGTATGGAAGAGGAGAGTGCTAGCCGTTTCTCTGATTTTACCCATCCGAATTAAATGAAACATGGCTTAGATTTTAAGTTGGACCCCAAGCTGTCAAACTGTGAAAGTTCATCAAAATCCGTTCTGTGGTTTTTGCTTGATGCGCGCACAAACATTTTGAGTTCTAAGATATGTATACATTATATATATGTTAAAGGACATTGGACCGGCGCTAAGATGACTAAATTAACATGATAAATATGTTGATGATCCCATAACCTATTTAAAATATAGATATCACCTTAATTCTATGCATACAGATCTAAACTAATATCATTATGCGAAAGAAATTACGTTTGTCTGCTTTTTTTAATACGTTCCCATCCTTAAAATGCAATACAAATTGGACAAGCTACTATTATTAAAAAAAAACCCGCATGAGAAAAAATACAGGTGGACGTATGCGAAATCAGCTGAGTGGCTTTGTACACCGGTTTTCAAGGTGTCGCGCCATCTCTGAGGTCCCGGGTTCGATCCCCGGTTGGGTCAATTCAGAAAACGAACTTTTACATATTGGCTCAGGTCTCGGTGTTTGTGATATCACCGTTGTCTCTGATTTCCATAATACAAGTGCTTTAGCTACTTACTTTGGAATCGGAGCAATGTATGTGATGTTGTCAAATATTTATTTTTTTGTCATAGCGATAATAATTTAATATAGTTTTTACCCAGTGTTCATAAGTCATGTGACATAATGTTTCTTAGAAATAATTAATGTTTTATTATCTTTGACATTTTTAGTACCTACCCTATGACAAACAACAGTTTGTCATAACAACGTAATGTAACAGTTTTAAGTTGTTTTCAAACCTCGAACAGGTTCAGTGTATCATCACAACAGTATAGGTAAGTACTTACATATTACTCATATTTATGTTATATTATTATATGGGTATTTTGTTATCATTACACCTACTTAAGGTTGTATATTGACAAAGCTTTTTATCTTATCACATAATTTTATCATCAGACAGTGCCGTTTACATCAAACGCAATATTGCAAAACAGTGGATTTGATGTCAGTACTTAGACCTCAGTGCCGTTGCACAAAAGAAAACATTAAAAAAAGAAAAATGGCGCGAAATTTGTGGAATATTTCAGCCGCCATTGCAGTGTTGTGTGTTTTAGAAAAAGTTAACTCGGATAGTGTTTTTCTAGGTGCACGAATTGACACCGACAGATTAATACACAGAAGTGTACACGAAAAAATTCCTTTTATATTTAGGTCTTCTGACATCGCGTTTCCACAATATTACGAAGAAAACGATAATGTGATAACTGCTATTAATATTATTGACAATAATTTGGATGATTGCGCATCAGCTGTTGTGGATTATGGTGGTATAGGGCATACATTTGCTAATATACATTTAAGAAGCACGCTGTGGAGTGGTTTCAATTTTACTGTAGAAATTTATGGAGTAAAACTGAAGTGATTAATATAATAATTGTTTTTTTCTAAGAGTTATTGTTTGATATTTACTTTTTGTGTTATTTTATACACCAACGATTTGTTTGTCTGATATGATAATCAAGGGGTCGTCTGATAATAAATAATTAACGGAAACACGATTGCACAAAAAAACCCAGATAAAAATGTATTCAAATAAGAAAATAATTTAATCATTAGAATAAAAGCATAAGTGCCTACCTATTTTACAATCTCAAAAACAAAATACATATTCGATACCTCAATCAGGTATCGAAATGTTTCAAAACTAAAACTTGAGTTTTTTTTACCCGACTGTAAAAAAAGGGTTTTGTGTTTCGAGCGTATCTTGTATGTTTGCATGTAATATTATTTATTACGTCATATTTTTCAAACGGCTGAACGGATTTCTATGAAATTAAGATATCGTTAGATTTGTCTTGTCAGCCCAAGTGTTCCTAAGAACTTACTTAAGTAAGTGACGTTAAAAAACCAACATTCCTTATTTTCTTTTGAGTAGTCTATAAAATAAATACTATGATATAATTTCGGTATTCTATTACAAAATTAATTATTAAGTACTCTGATGTCTGTATATACCCACCACATTCACTGAATAACCCGAGATGGTTCGAATACAGCTTGGATACAATTTTAATTATAGGTTGGGTAATTATATAGAGCTGCTTTTCAACTTTGGAAATAATAAGTTTAACTCATTATGATCCTGCAGTCAAACTGTGCAAACAGTTTTGCAGGACACTGTTGATGTACCTAAATGTTTATATTTGTCTCAATAAAGAAAATAAAAAAATAAAAAAGCCTGATATTTTAGTAAGGGCCTGTTTCACAATGTAAAAGTAAATTCAGTGTAGCTTACTTGACAGATAATTTGACAGTTGTGATATGAAACCGAGTACAAATACGGTTTGGTTGTTTTCAGGGCTTATTTCATGTCCGCGTGGCTAGCTACCACCATCTTACCTAAGTCTGACGCCATAACAACAATTTAAAAATTGTTGTGTTCCGGCAGTTAGAGATAAGATTGAGGATTCCGGGTGTAGTGTGCTTACACTTTCGGCCTTATCGTCACTTAACATCAGGTGAGGTGAAGGCCAAGCACTATTCCGTTGTGCATAAAATAAAATAAAAATTTCAGCAAAAGATGACAATTTATTGAAAACGAAATGAGCTACAACACAGAAGACGTTTCACAATTTCTTCAGATTTTTTTACTCCAAGTAGCAATATCAACTCTATGGAATTTCTTCGTACCATAAAATAGCTCTTCAAACCTAGCACAATAATATTAGGGCGTGAATATAATGAGCTATAATTGTGGGCAAGAGGTTTTAATGAAGGGACGAGGCATCAAAGCTTGGGATCCCTTTGTGTGGACCGGTTTGAGCTTGTCATTAGATCGTGGAGGCTTCCGGGGGTTTTTTAAGAGGGTCACCCTGGCTATGGTCAGTTGACAACAATAAAATTCCAAAACATCTCTCTGAAAATAGTTTTGCAATTTCAGATGCCGACGTAAGAAGCTTTTTTTGTTTATTTTGGATAAGTGAACTCAAAGTTTCCATACCTTAGTAGCGATGGTATAATCCGCACGCGATGGGAATGGGATGGAACTTTGTCAAAGTAAATCGAAAATTGACTTTAATTTTAATTGAATTAATAGACTAATTGTTTGCATTGTTATCTTACTTGAAGTTGCTGCAGCAAAAATCATCGGAAGCGTGACACCGTGTTTAAGTTTTTTATCAAGTCATAATTATTTATCATACTTATTAGAAAAATATGATGATTTTATTTTTTAATTTCAAAGCAAATTTTAGTCGCAAAAGTGATCTCCAAATAAATATAAGCCACTCAATCACCTCTATTTATTTATTATTTGTCCAAAGGTTTGTTCGCGTACAATGCGATTAAATTTACAATAGACAGAGATCCGCTGCGACTTCACTCGAGTTGAGACTTTACGGCAATGAGAACATTTGCAGATTAAATAAAATACGGCGTTTTGTACGTATTTTATTATTATATTTTATATATTTTATTATTGTTATATTATTTGTACGTTTTGTCGCGTAATCGCATAACAAAATAATTACAAAGCTAGTTTATATTGTAACTTTAACTGTTAATGAATACGGGAGATAATTATAAACTAATCATTCCTACGAATTAAATACGCTTGTCACTTTATCGCTTATCAATAAAAATATGTATGATAACAATTTGCAACTAAACATTATTCCGCTAATTAATTTGCATTGAATAACTTGTCTTTTATCATTAGGTAACAAATCAAATAAATCAATATCGTAACATTTTGCAAAGAAATAAACTACAAAAGTGTTTTATTTAATATTATGAATAACAGTGTTCCCCAAATTTTCTTTAACATAATAATATTATGTTCAGTGTTTTTTTCAAATGTTTTCACTGATAGTGATGGGAATAAGCGAAAAACTTTAAAGTATTCGAGTTACCCAGTGAATGAGACGATACCGAATCGAATGAATTCATTTATATATCAAACGGCGCACAAGTACTCATGCCGCTTCGACAAAATCAGCAGTAAGTTACAACACTATTATATCTTGAGATACGCTTATCTGTTTTTGTTGCAATAGATAACAGAATACCTTAAGATACGTTGTTTGTTATGTCTTATTAAACCATCCTTTGACTCAGCACGCTGCCGTGTTGAACAGTATAGGATATGTTACAATGCGCTTTTACCACTGTGTTACGAATCGAATTCATACTTCGTGTCAACACTAAAATGCAGTATGATGTTCAACCGAGATATTTTAATTTACACGTCACTAATAGTAGGATTATGGATTCAGTATTCTGTGGTTATAGATTAGTATAAATAAATCGTAAAATTATTCTCGATGTCAACAACAAACCGGTCGTGGCGCAATTCTACTATTTTTTTGCTGCGTATCAGAAAAATAGGTATATAATGGTAAAATCAATATGTTCTAGTTTATATTAACTGTAACTATTGCTAATCTTTATTATTAATATTCTCTATCTGTATAACTTTAAACATGCAATTTTATGATCTATATTACTTATCTATACACGATAATTGATAAAACTCTACATTTTGACAGGTCAGAAATAGGCGTCCTTCTTTTTAACTTTTCCTTCATTACAAAAGAGAAGAGAGCGCGTAGTCTGCACACTAGCGCCGCCATTGGAAAAACAATCATAGTGCTTAAATAAAGACGAAATTGTGAGAGATAATTCACAATTTCGTCTTTATTTAAACACTATGTTTTTTTTACAATGGCGGCGCTAGTGTGCAGACTAGGCAGGCTTAAGAAGCTCAGACACAGTTTTGTTATATAGCGATTGTTATAAAAACATTATACTTTTAAAGAGGAATATATTATGAGTTAGTTTAATCCCTTGGTAGTAATAAAAAAGTATTTTAGTAATACTTAACTATTTAGTTAAGGGTTTATTCAGTAAATATTTTATTTTTAGTTTTTCGCCAGACCAGCTACTAAATAATTTTAATAAAATTCTTGTTTTTTATTTACAGATCCTGAATTGTTAGTGTACGGAACCAAATCATGGACATTTCCCGAGCAAAGCGTAAATCTTACTATATCATACCCAACACAGGTCTCTAAATAGTTCTCCACCCATCTGACGTACGTACAGTATCTCGTCCAAAAATATGTATACAGTTAAGAACTTTGTCACTTTTTGTAGTTGTAATTTGTCATAGATTTTTGTTCAAAAAGTTTTAAAGCTTTTAAAGTGACAAAGTTCTAAACTGTTTACATATTTATAGACGTGACTGTACGTACGGTCAACAACAAAAGTAGCTTAACACTTTAGTACTTACTTCGTCGAAACAACTTACTTGTTTAATGCTTCAAATAAAACAAATAATAAATATAAGGCAAAATCACAAACATTGATCTGATTCCAAAGTAAGTAGCTAAAGAACTTGTGTTATGGAAAGCAGAGACAACGGTGGAACTACAAACACCCAGAGCCTGAGCCAATATAGAAAAGATCGTTTTCTAAATTGACCCAGCCAGGAATCGAACCCGGACCAGAGATGGTGACACCTTGAAAACCGGCGTACAAACCACTCGACTCGACACTTGACAAATGACAAAGAGACAATGTGAGACTTTTGTCAAAAAGTTGCTATAGTATTAAGCGACTTTCGTTACTGACTGTACTTTAGAATGTGGATATTTTTCTCAGTGCCGGATTAAGACTACTTGATGCCCCAAGCAATCTATGTCTGTGGGCCCCCCCCTCTCCACTAGTAAACAACTTAGTATCAGTCTCGAAAAAACTTTTTTTTTGTAAAATTCTACACAAGTGGGTTTTTTTAAAGATGGCTATATATGTATCCACTTGTGTAAAAGCGTAATCGCAGCGTGCGTAGCGCGCGTACCTAATGATTTTGTCCAAGCGCTATTAAAAATCTAGATCCAAAAGCCAAAAAGCTGCATGCGGCTCGCGAGCCGCGGTTTGCCGACCACTGGCTCTAGTCATATTTTATTCATGCCGTTTATGGTGCCCCAAGATGTGATGCCCTAAGCTAGGGCATCATCCTATTCATTGCCCTAACCCATAAACAAATGAAGCAATCGCTTAAATTGTTTATGGACTAATTCGGCACTGGTTTTTCTATTATAAAAGTTCTTATTTGTTTCAGTCCTTGATAGATGAAATGAAGGATGATCACGAATTTATCATCACAGGGTTTAGTGTCGTTTTGTTCTCGGACACGAGTAAATCCAGGGGATACATAATATCAGGGGGTATTCTGACAGTATGTTTATATTTTTATTATTTTTTATAAGCCATTTTTGTCATTGTTAATGTCCCTACTGTTGGGGCTAGCGTTGCCAGTCGGCCCGATTTAGCGGGACGTCCTGATTTTTAGCCCAATATTTAATGTCCCGAGCGGGACCGACTCAGTCCCGCTTTTTCGACGGTGCCGATTTGCCGACCTAAGGAAGGCATGTGTGCCCCAACTTGGCAGCCCACCCACGCGGACCCAATAAGGATTTGTGGGTGTTAACGAAATGCTAATGCAGCTTTAGACCAACTGCTTAATGTGTTTTCAGAAACACGCAGGAGTAATACATTTTTGGTCATTCATCAAGGACTGGTCATGGACCGACCCTTGCGTTGCTTAACTGCCGCAATCGTAAGGCAAATGCCCTCTCCTACTGCTCCATCAATTGGCTGGACAAGAGATCAAAAAGTCTAACACTGTCCAGCTTTATCCAGGCGGATGGCAACGCTAAGCATAGGTGTGGTTGATGGTCCACTTTCTGGATGCTTTAGGCCTTTTACGTTATTATGTTGCAGAAGACAATAAGCCTATCATTCGAGTGTTCAGACGTGACATCAATCAGGTACCAGTTCTGGTTGTATGGGGTGCCATTCCACGCACCTCGCTTCCTGGAGCATGTGTCTGCAGACGCCCCACTGATCGACCGAGAAGATATGTGCTAATAAACGTATGCTCGATGACTTTGAGGTTTTATTTTCTGTAATGATTTTTTAGATATAATGCATCAAATAATTATATTTAATAGAAACACAGGAATTGAATTAAAAGCTAATTTTGGATACAAACGTCAAAACAGACAAATCATCTTTTCCTTTTTTTGAATCATGATAGTTTATGCTATAGAAACTCTTTCAACACCCCCCCTTAAACTAGCAATAGTCTCATACAACCATCATACAAATCATACAAAAGACTAACTAGGATAAAGTCACTAAACTATCCATACAAAACTTATGTTTTGGATATGGCAGTGCTTTCGTGAAAATGTCTGCTATCATTTCCGTTGTAGGTTTATATAAAATCCTAATTTTGTTTTGTGCTACGGCTTCTCGAACAAAATGATAACGGACAGCCACGTGTTTTGTACGTTTATGGAAAACTGGGTTATAAGCCAACTTTTGAGCAGACTGGTTGTCGTTGAAAAGATCTATATCTTTGTCACAGTCATAAATATCAACTTTGCCATCGAACCTTAATAGCTCACTCAAAAACTGTTTTATAAAAATTGCCTCTTTTGTAGCTTCACTTAGAGAAATGTACTCTGCTTCTGTAGAAGACAGCGCAACACATGTTTGTTTTTGACAACTCCAGGATACTGTATTATCATTAATTTTAAACACATATCCTGTATAAGATTTACAGTCAACATCATTGGCCCAATCCGCGTCTGTGTGCCCCGTTACCTTAAAACTCTTATTGGTATTATTACTACCTTTAAAGACTAATTTTGTTTTTAAAGTACTCTTTAAATAACGTAGTATGCGTTTTGCGGCAGCCCAATGTTCATCAGAGTAACAAGTGTTAAACTGGCTTAAATAAGAAACACTATAAGCTAAATCAGGTCTAGTCATTTGACACAGATACATCAAGGAACCAATTAATTCCCTATAAGGTAAAATGTTATTACATTCCTTACTTGGCGCAAGTTTCAATGTAGGCTCTAGGGGAGTCTTTACAGGTTTGCATTCTGTCATGCCAAATTTTTCTAAAACATGCAGAATATATTGTTCTTGGCTTAAACATATTTCACGTCTGTTTTTATCATAAGTAAATTGAACACCAAGAGCATTATTTAACTTGCCTAATTCTTTAATCTTAAATTTTTCTGACAATGCGTTTTTAAGTGAAATTGCTAATTTTTTATCATTATAAAAGAGAAAGAAATCATCAACGTACAGTGAAATAATTATTATGCTCTCTCCCGCCCCTTTCACAAAAATGCATTGCTCAGTATCTAATTGTTTAAACTGCAGAGATAACAAAACTTCTTTGACTTTAGAGTACCAAGCTCGTGAAGACTGTTTTAATCCATAGATGGCTTTCTTTAGTAAGCATACTTTGGACTCTTCACCGGGTTTAATAAAACCACTTGGCTGTGCCATGTATATCTCTTCAAACAAATCGCCGTTTAAAAAAGCGGTTTGAACATCTAAATGCTCAATATCGAGATTTAGCTCAGTTGCTACAGTGAATAAAATTCTGAGCGATGAGTGTCTGACTACTGGTGAAAACACCTCAGAGTAGTCCTCACCTTTACACTGTGTATAGCCTTTTGCAACTAAACGTGCTCGGTATCTACTGATATTTCCATCAGCATCACGTTTTATCTTAAATATCCATTTATTTTGTACTACATTTTTATTTTGTGGTCTATCAACTAAGATCCATGTCTTATGTTGATGAAACGCATCTATTTCTGTTTGCATAGCTTCCTTCCATTGCTGTGCATCAGGAGAGCTTAAAGCTTGAGCAACTGTAGATGGTTCTAGTTGATCGCCACAGAAATTAGATATTGGATTTCCATACCTTTCGGGTTGATTACGTTCACGTGCTGGATACCTTCTGTTCCTTTCACCATTACTCATACTTGTCGTATTCTCCATTTGTGGGATTTCTTCAGCAGCATCTATACAGTTGTCATTTCCATAAATTTCAATTGGATTTTCAGCTGTCTCTTTATCGGTTTCACCTTCACAATCATAATATTCTTCTTCGTCGGAATCATTATTTACTGTAAAATGAAACGGTATGAAGTGACGTTCATTTGCAGAACTATTAGTGAAAGAGAACTGATTTTCAATGAATTTGACATCTCTGGATAGAGTTATTTTATCAGTATTAGGGTCTAACAATCTGTATGCTTTAGACGTATCGTCATATCCCACAAACATAAACTTTTTACTTTTTGGTTCCAGCTTATTGCGTTTATTTTTAACAACATGAGCATATGCATCGCAACCAAACACTTTTAGAGAATCAAACTTGATAGATTTATTCAGCCATACTTCTTCGGGAACCTTGTCATGTAACTTTTTAGTAGGCGATCGATTTATCAGATAAACTGCTGTATGAGCAGCTTCAGCCCACAATTTAAAATCACATTTCGACTCATATAACAAACACCTAACCTTTTCGATTATAGTGCGGTTCATGCGCTCGGCTACTCCGTTTTGTTGTGGAGTGTAGGGAACAGTCAATTGATGTATGATACCTTTTTGCTTGAAATACTTTTCTAAGTCCTTATTACAGTAATCCCTAGCATTATCCGATCGAATAACTTTTATTTTGGATGAACACTGGTTTTCAACCATGGTAATAAATTCTTTTACTTTCGAAGTTGTTTCGAATTTATTCCTTAGAAAATATATGAATACTTTTCTACTATGATCATCAATAAAAGTTAGAAAGTATTTCTTACCTCCAGCTGATTCGATTGGTAGCGGTCCACATAAGTCAGTATGGATCAAATCTAAGTTGTTCTTCACCAACTCTTTGTGAGGATTTGATATAAATGGATCTCTTGAGTGCTTACCTTTGATGCAAACTTCACACGTATTATTCTCTACATTATCTGTAAAATTAATAGTCTCAGTATGATCTCGTAATTTTTTGAGAGCTTGCATGTTTAAATGACCCATGCGCTTATGCCAAAGATCAATAGATTCCACAGCTTTAGTAATATTGGCATTTTCATGACAGATATCAATTTGATAAGCTTTTCCTACTTCAGAGCCTGTTGCTGAAACTTTGCCAGATATTTTACAATTATTTGAATCATACATCTTACAACCTTTGGAATCAAATACAGTGACATAGCCTTTCTTAACAAGATCAATTACAGATAGTAAATTTACGGAGAGATTAGGTACATACATTACATTAGTGATTGTCCTAACTTCATTATTAATAAGTTTAATATCTACATTACCAATTCCTCTACATTGTAATTTTTCACCATTGGCAATCGTCAAGTCAACAGCAGAAATATCTTGGTAGTCTTTTATCCAATCCTTACGACCAGTCATGTGGTGTGTTGCACCGGAATCGATGAGCCACACTCCTCGGTCATCATTGCAGACAGACAATGCAGATAAAGATTTAGGATTTTCCGAATTATTTTCGGGTTTCTTATTCTTGAACCAACATTCCTTCTTAGTATGACCTGCCTTCTTACAGTTCCAACACCACTTTTTGTTCTTTGTGTTTACTTTCGACTTGTTTTTATTTCCAGAATATAAACATGTTTCAGCCTCCTCTGTATTACCATTCCACCTCGTGTCTTGCAATAACTTTGTTTTAATCATGTCACTAGTGATGGTCACACCGGAGTGCTCCAATGCCATAACCATGGGTTCATATTCTGCAGTCAATCCTTTAAGTAATACAACACCTAGGAACTCATCATCTACAGGTTTTCCTATAGCGCGGAGTTGTTCACCGATAGAAATGGTGTCATTTACGTACGCTTGCATTGAGCTGTAGTCAGTTAATTGGACGGAACATAGCTTGCGTAATAGTTGTAGACGTCTGTTTAATCCTTTGTCATCAAATACCTTTTCAAGTGTATCCCATGCATCTTTGGCGGAACATGCATTTATCAAATGTGGAAAACACGATTTATCGACCGATAAATTTATTTTCGACAACGCTTTTTCGTCTTTTCTCTTACGAGTTTCAGTCGTAGTGCTATCACCTTCAGGGTATCCACTTATGCAATGCCATAGATTTTCATGAATTAAACAATTCTTCATAATGAAACGCCAGTCATTATAATTTTCTCTTCCTTTCAGTTTCTCAACCGAAGAAAAGTGTGACGAACTTTCTTTTTCCATTATGAGAAATTTCACTAGTAAAACAATTTCTGATCACTATTTATTATTTGACTTTATAAATTCACCCATAACCTTTAGATATAATGCATCAAATAATTATATTTAATAGAAACACAGGAATTGAATTAAAAGCTAATTTTGGATACAAACGTCAAAACAGACAAATCATTTTTTCCTTTTTTTGAATCATGATAGTTTATGCTATAGAAACTCTTTCAACAGATTTTGTTACGCCTGCAATGATGATACGTTTTGGGTGTGAATTTGTGTGACAAATGAACATGCTTATCAATAGGGTATGCTTGATCTTATATCAACCATACTATGACCATGACCATCAACCATTTTTAATGTCTCCACACACACAGGGCACAGGCCTTCCTTATGGGTGGATAAGGAGGATGGGCCATGACCCACCACGCTGGCCCAATGCGGATTGGTGGGTGGTAACAACTGCAAATGCAGCCGGGACCAACGGCTTAACGTGTCTTCTGAAGCACGGTTGAGCTCGAGATAATAAATTTTTGGTCACCCATCCCATGACCGACCCTTGCGAATTATACTTAACCTGAGCAATCGATGGATGTTATACTAGTAGGAAATGGGTGCCGGTCTAAAACTGAACCGATTTAATCCCTTGACGTAGGTACATTCTAGGTAAACTAGGTATGCTAGTATATTCTTGCAATTAGCTCAGTACTGCGTGAGAACTCATAGTGAGGAAATATCCAAGTACCTATGTATAAAATAGATATAAAAATCCTTATAAGCAGGTAAGTACCTACCTCGTATATATTTTCGACGACCTGAGTGGTGCAGTGGTTCGGTTCCCAGTCGGGCAGAAATTAAAATGATGAATTTTTAATTTCTGTGACGGGTCTGGGGTATGTACATATAAGTATATGTATATAAGGTGATTCCAAATTAAGTAACAATACTGAAACAGGTGATACTGTTGTTTAAACTGAAAAACTTTCTCCAAGGAACATAGATCGAAAAACGAAAAAACAAAATTCATCCTCCCATACAAAATGTATTGGTCAGCTGGATCGATTTAGTATGGAAAGGTGTAAAAAAAACGTTTTTCGAACTACGTTCCTTTGAGAAAGTTGTTCAGTTTAAGTAACACTATCACCGGTTTCAGTAATTGTTACTTATGGTTCCACCTTATATTTATGTAGTTGTCTAGCAGCCATATTACAAGCTTTACTTAGTTTGGGGCTAGATGGCGCTGTGTGAAATTGTCCAAGGATTTATTATTATTATTATATATTTTTAATCCTAGGTATAAAAAATAAACATGAATACATTTTTAGATCAATTCACGAAATACTTAGGTACTCAAATTCTGAAAGGTATTTCAAGTTTAATCAATTTGCCACCAACGGATTTATTTCTATCTTCTTTCATAAATTCATAAAGACACGCGAAGCACAACAGACACAATGGTAATTGGAAACAGCAATATGTAACTTTTCTTTCTCAAACGTCTACACAAGTAATCTTCAGTTATTTGTCGAAGTTTTCCCAAAGGCATTGCTTTACTACCGCAAGCCACCTGAGCCGTCTAGACTTGTAATAAAGTTGTTATTGATGAAAATGGTCGTAAGGTAATATTTTTATGTTGCTTGTACGTAAAGTCTCATAAGGTAAGATTTTGAAAGTTAAGTGAATCATACTGAGTCTGGAAATGGGATAGTTGATCGAAAATATTTTACCATGCCCCTTTCGGGCCATGTATCATAATATGATTATAATAATATCATGTATCATAGTATGATACATGGCCCGAAAGGGGCATGGTATAATCAATTAATTTTCGATCAACCATCCCATTCCCAGACTCAGTATGATTTGCTTTTATTATGTTGTGTCCACCAGCCATTTTAATGCCCTCACTGCTGGGGCACAGGATAAGGGCACCCATAAGGAAGGCCTTATGGGTGGATAAAGAGAAATTATTATGTTGTAGTAGATCATAATTACTATGTTTCATCATTTCGGATACATTTCGGCGAATGTGCAGGGGAATTGCACAACCGAATTCCGCCATCACTTTTCTTTCATCGGACAACCAGACGTACGAATCTGCGCCCCTATTGTTTGGAGGATATTCCAAACACTAAGCGTTTTGCTTTTAATTTTATCATCCGTATCGCTTGAGTGAAACTCCTTGCCTGAGTCTGTGTAACCTAATAAATACAATCTGGATCTGGGGGCCTTCAAAATTCAAAATTCAAAATTCAAAACTCGTTTATTCAGTCTAGGCTGTTACAAGCACTTGTGAATGTCAAAGAAGCTACGCCATCGGTTCGCAAACCCTAAGCGGGAGACCTTGTAACGAGAAGAACCGGCAAGAAACTCGTCAAGGGCTGCTTTTTTCTCCCTGTATATTTCATACAGAGTCGTCAAAATTTGAAAAATGAGGTCGGCATTTAAAGTGACGTCATTTTCCATTACAATAATTAACAAAGTTAACATTCAATCAAATGGGTAAGTAAAATAAATTTCAACTAGTTGAGAAATCGCTGTCTACTACTCGATAACTAAGAAAATCATAGTATGATATGAAGAATTAGCCCAATTCAAGTCGCGAGTGAATAGGTTACTTCCAGGCAAGCGCGTTTCATCGTAGATCATCATCGCTTTCCACCAGGCTCGATAGCGGTCAATCGTTTGCCTATCTAAAAAAAGCCGCACGATACCCTACAGGAAGCCTACCGCCTTACTCAAAATGCTTTCAAATTGCTAAAGTTTATGACGTCAGTGCACTGTCTGTCCTTGTCATCGTGTTGTGATATGACAAGGACGGACAGTGCATTGCTATCGCTATCGCTATAGCTTTGAGTAAGGCGGTAGGGCCCCTGGTCATAGTCATATGCATTCCCTAAAGGACCTCCAGTTCGATCGGTCGCTGAACGATGACGTCAATGCACTGTCTGTCCTTGTCATCGTGTTATGATATGACAAGGACGGACAGTGCATTAAAGCCGTTAGATCACAGCTGTAGTTGTAGTCGTCAAGTTCCAATAAAAATCACAAGGAACTAATGAGAAGAAAAGGTTTCACCAGTTCCACCGGGACTACTTCCACCGGGACTACTTCCACCGGAACTAGTGAGAACATTTGGACGAGAATTCAAACCCTAGAGGAGCTCGGTGGCTTAGTGGCTTAGTGACTGGCCCTGCGATTGCAGAGGTTAAGCGACTTTTGCAAGGGTCGGTCATGGGATAGGTGACCAATAATTTGTTATCTTAAAGTTCTCCGCGGTTAAAGGCACGTTAAGCCGTTGGTCCCAAGTGTCCCAACTGCATTTGCAGTCGCTAACACCTACCAACCCGTATTGGACCCGCGTGGTGGGTTATGGCCCACCTAATCCACCCATAACGAAGGGCTTTGCACCAGCAGTATGGGGACATTAAAAATGGCTGATGTCGAATGTCCAAAATTTGAACCCGCTTGGTGGAATATGTAGTACGACACCTCATCTTTATCGATCCATAAGGAAAGCCTCTGCTCCAGGAGTGGGGATATTATAAGTGGCGGCCAGACACACACCGCTCACGCCAAACGCATTTACTGTCCTCCTTCGTGGGTGAAAATGGCATGTTGAACTTATAAATAATGTGAATATATTACTTACAACCAACTACCATTAATCCATGGGTCCCTTTGTTTCCTTGTGACGTTTTCAGCATCCACAATCCACACCAGAGCAGTCAACAGGATCAGGAACCGGAAAACCGTGCGCGACGCCATCTTGTTAACTCGTGCACAAAATGGCGGGTCTCATTGTTCACGACATGGCTGTTTCACTTCAATTATAATTATTTGCACTGTACCTACTGGTTTTTCACTTCTGAAGGATGAAATAACACTGGCTTTCAGCGAAATAATACAAAAATTTAAATGTTAGTAAGTATTTCAAATTTTAAGTGTGTGTCGGTAGCTTTTATTTACTTATTCACAAACTAAGCGGCGTGCACTATGGGTGGGCACAAAGAATAATGATCCACATCCGTTAGTTAATTCGATAAACTTATGGTACGTGACGTAACCAATTTGTATTTTCATTGCAAACACTAGTTTTACATTATGTTGCTTTTATGTTATTTCACCACATTTCTGTAATCCAATTTGCAAACGGTGTGCATGCACCCTTAAAGGATTTGCCGGTCGGTCTGACAGTACTAAGCTTAAGTCACTAACTTAATAGCATTCAGTGAGCATTACACGATTTCATTTGTATTTTGTAGGATTGGAAATAATAAGCGTTGACTTTCGTCCCTGTAAAACTAATGAATACCTAGATGCGAAAATATGTGTGTTAGAACCACCGTATTGATAAATTTTGGTATAGTGATAAGGCTGGTTCTTAAAGTTAAATATCAACTACTATCATTCCCAAAATTTCCACGGGTAAACGAAGTTAACGCAGACGTACACAAGGGCTAAAGATAGTGTTTTCATAATTATATATAAAAAATCAGGTGTTATTGTAGAAATATTTCGTTTTTATTTATTGGCTTAACTTATTCTTACGAACACAAGAGTAAGTTGAACCAATAAATACAAACGAAATAATTCTACAATAACACCTGAATTTTTATATATAGGTACGCGCTGTAATCCGTAAAAAGTGTTTTATTTCTAATGAACTGTTCGCTCGGAAGTCTTAGAAGTGTGTAAGTTAAGTCAGATTTTTTAAAATATTATGTGAGGTCTTTCTGAGAATTTGATTTCCAGTATGTTTGATGTAGAAACTCGAGTCTACTAAATGAAGTAGTTCCTGATTTTGACAGATGGAAAAGCTTAGATTGGTTTAAATTAAAATTTTACAATTAGCATCAAAGCTATAATACGCCTTCAAAGGTCTTCGAATTATACTGATACTTCAACTGCCTTGCTTTCACGTTATTATTTGTAGCAAAAGATGACTGTTTCTCACATACTTTTTAATTGAATACTTAGAAAGTTAAATCAACGCTGTTTCTATAGAACAGTGATTAGTTTTACATTATCTCTTAAAGTTAATAAAAACTTTTCAAAGTCCAAAACTTTTATAGTTCTATTATTTTTGAGAACAGTAAGGATTTTATTCTGTTTCTTTTCATTGGAACTCAATACGCGCTTATCTATAAATAGGAGTTCAAAAATCTCAGTATAGATACTCAATACTCCTTGCTTTTAGCTTCCACATAACAAAAACAAACAAAAAACTTCATACTCAAAAACTCTACAAAACTAACTTAAACATCACATAAGCGCATAAGCGCACGTCACTTGAAATCACCGAGTCTAACACTTAACAATATTATGTTTATTGTTTTATAAGTGTTCATCGAAAATCCCGGTTAAGTTACGTCTAAGTTTACTTTAAGTAACGTGCGCGTCGCCCCGTGTTTCGGTCCAGACTGGCTGTAGAGCCAAGCGAAGCAGAAAACTTGAATTTAACTTAAGTATAACTTAATTGTAAGTTAGGTAGGTATAAGATTGTGATAGATTTTGTGGTCCATAAAGTTGTAGGTGGTTGAACTAAGTTTACTAAGTGAGATTTTTTGTAGCTTAAAAAACGAGATAGCTTATGTGTGAATTGATCTAAATGTTGTTCAGCAAAGATCTATCTATTATTGATAAGATAAAGACGATATGTTTGTCTATGATTAGTTAGGTAGGTAGGACTGTGACTATAGATCTATTGCTTATTGGTTGAGATTAAAATATAAAAAAACATAATCCTTTCCTTGCATAACATAGTCGGGTAAAAAACGGAGTGAAGAGTTTAAAATACGGACTAAAACATAAAAAAGGGACTAAAAAGTAAAGATTTATAACTATATCTACAGAAGTTTGAAACTTAAAAACGTAGGGCGTATTTTGTAACATTTATCATTTGATTTTATTTTGCATGCGCCCCAAGTTTTTAGGTTTAAAACTTTTAAAGGCTTATAATTCTTTAGGGGAGATATTATTTTTTACTTTTTTATTTTATTAAAAACGGACTAACCGTTTTTAGAATTCCGTAGTCAACAAGGATTTTCGCCATGTCCGTCTGTCTGTCCCCAGCCTAGCTCATAGTCTCTTAGTACTAGAAAACTGTAATTTGGCATGGATATACATATTAATCACGCCCACAAAGTGGTAAAGTAAAATTTAAAAAAATATTTTAATTGTAATTTTTTTCTTGTCTTCCCTATAGTTTATGTTTAATTCCGTCTTTTATACTTATTACTTCGTTTCAGTTGAAGTTGTTTGGTTTTATTACAGAGTTCCTGAGGCCTACTTCCGGCTCCAACATCAGACCCTGGACACTATCTCAACAGAGTACTCGTCAAGACGAATCAAACGAGCCCAAGCTCGATGGGGTTGCATGGTATTAATAGAGAGTTCCTGTGGTCTTCTTCCGGCTCCATCATCAGACCCTGGACCTCGTCTTCCATCAGAGTTCTTGCCAAGACGAATCAAACGAGCCCTAATTCGATAGGGTTGTATGGTTTTATTAATTATTCCTATGTGACCTTCTTCCGGCTCCATCATCAGATCAGATCAGGTCAATTACACCAAATATTGCGTTGTTTTCCAGTTCTGACCTACTTTTAAAGTTTCAAGTCTAGCTCATCGGGAAGCTAGGTGTGTAAGTATAATAATTTTGATTTAGAATTCCAAATCGGAATCATTCCGAACGCAGGTAATCTAAACAAATGATTTTTTTTTTTACGGAATTTTCATACATTATCGATATTCCGTTTCGGAATTTAGAATCTGATTCTATAAGGCGGCGCTAACAGGCGAAAATGATACATACATATTTTTTTTGGCGCAAAAATAAGAAATTCTAGGCAAATATTTAAGTGTTTGTGCTGACATCTAGACGATGGAGCATGATTTATTAAGCAACATATGAACGCCATCTATAAAATTTTACAATAATGTTACTTGTTCTACTCGATAATAGATGGCGCACTAAGTTTTATTCTTTAAACGAATGTAAAAAACCAACTTAGCCAAGGCTGGCTGGGTAGATAAATATTTAATTTATTCTTTATACCTAGTTGCATTTTAAATTTATTTTAATTTGAATGGAAATAAAAATATCTAGCTTAAGAGTTTTATTATGTAATGATAATACAGTAACTACCTAAACCTATGTTTCTGGTATTTCTTAGTCTTGCATTTCTTGAAAATATTGGTACACTTCTTTGTTATAACAAGGTACCTAGGTTAGGTAGGTACTCTCATAAAGATCCTGTTAGCATCCAGTTTTTGTTTATTTTTCAAGTATTACGGAGTTTACTACCACGAAGTGTACCACCATGTGGCAGAACTCGAAGGGTGTCTATGATTATATTGAGACAAATGGACAACCAGCTGAATAGCCCTCTTGCCTTCCTATAGCCAATGTCATATTCGCTTAAGCTATAACGAAATTCGCTATACATTAGGAAGAGTACATTAACTAGCTTAGAATCCATTACTTGTGATAACTAGTTTAACAAAAAATCTAAATTCAATTTTATTGTCTGTCTGCACTTACCCATAACCTGTTTCATTCGTCCGTCCATTAATAATTGGTCGTCAACGAAAATATTCTCTTCACAATTGCAAATTTCAAAAATATGAGACAAATACGGGACGTGTTAGCGATACGGGACGCTATGGTCAAATACGGTGACAGTCCCGTATGTACGGGACGTATGGCAACCCTATCGATAGCCATAGATTACAAAATGTCAATCAACTTTTTTTATCTTTTGAAAGCGAAATCCGCTATCGTTTTTACCTTCGATCAAAAATATCCTAGATATCGCTTCACGAACTAAAACAGCACGCAAATGTGGCACCGGCTGACAAAACAAAAAGCGATTCAAAATTCCGAATCCCCACATGAATATTTTTATCTGGGTACAAATTTTCTTTCCAAATTCAACTTTTATATAGTAAAAAATAAAGAAGAGAATACTTTGTTCAAAATAACAACACCACAACAACACCGTTTGAAAGTAGGGCGTTATTTCGAGGTGTCATTTTTGAGACTGACTGATCTATGGTATTATTTTTGATCGAAGGTTTTTACAAAATAATTTGATTTTGTCATTAATATTATAATAAATAATCTAAAAAGTCCAATTGATTTTTTTTATAATAAACTATAACTTAACTATTTTACAGAGACTGATTAAGGCTTTGCTTATTAACCGACTTCAAAAAAGGAGGTTATCTGTTCTTCTGTATGTTTTTTATAATACTTAAGTAAGTGTCTCGATAAATTGGTTTTATCGACTATTATTTATATTTTAGTAGCAGCAAAGTTTAAAGTGTGGTTACCTCACTCACAGGTAGGTGGGATCCAAAAATGTCGGTCATCGTGCCGTCGGCAAAAAAGGTTTCGACGCAAAAAATCCTTCACAGAGCCTTGTGCGTCTTTTGGGCTCTTTGGGATGACTCTACCTTTACTATTTATTCTGTGCCTCTATAACTTTATTTTAATATGTATAACTATAATAGGTCCTTATTTATTTTCTGTTTTTAGTTATAATAATTAAGAACGAACGGTTAATTCTTAAGTTTAATAATCCAAATGCATAACTCTATAAGTAGCTCCTATGAGCTCGGTGGCTCAGTGGTATAGCGCCTGGCCCAGCGATTGCGGAGGTTAAGCAACTTTCGCAAGGGTCGGTCATGGGATGGGTGACTAAAAATGTATTATCTCGACCTCCTCCGTGTTTTGGAAGGCACGTTGGTGCTTTTTTCTAAGACTTAGGTACATTATTTAGTATTGTATAAAAATTGTATTGTGAATGATAAAATCTCAAATTTTAAAACTAGGTAGGTACCTACCTACTTATAAAATTATACTATGTGTATATTGTATAAAAAACTAGGCAAACTCAAGTAGAACTCAAGCTCACTTAGGGTTTAACTCTTAAAAATAGTTTTGTAGTGTGGAAAGCACTATTTTGCTCCAATGAAAATATACTAAGACAGATAGATAGAGCTAATGTCGGCTCCACACGTTGGCCCAATGTATCGTTCGTTGATGCTTTTGAAAGAAACTCTTTGAAGCATTTGTTACAAAACCGGCAACGTACGATGAATTAGTCAATTTTGTGGCCAATGTGTGGAGCCGGCATAAGGGAAGGATTACACGATCATTCAGATGCTGCCTTTTGTACCATTTTTTCTAAGAAATTCTAAGAATAAATCTTACAAATGGCAGCCCTGTCATCAGCTAATGTCAGTCTGCATGATCGTGTAATTCCTCTCTAAGATTTAGACACTAATTTCCACTTCACATTGTCCTGCAAAAAAGGTTATAGACTGACTGATAGACGAATAACGAAATAGTCTTTTTGTTTTTAGGTAACGTAAAATTAAATAAAACCCGTGACTATGGGTATTTGTGCTACGTTCCAGTTTGCAGCTAAATTTAAAAAAAGGTTTATAATCTTTTTACAGGATATAGGTATTTATAGTCCTGTGATTTGTTCAGTCCGACACGTATTCTATAAGTTTAAGCCCCAAGGACTGCAATATAAGTATTGTGGTAGCACAGAATAGATAGAATTGAATGCCTATCAATCATTGAGCATCAGTCGTAGTTCGTATTTCTTTGTTGGGATTTTCACATGGCGCATTTAAAAAGACCTTCAATATTGACGCTCGTATGAGAAAAAACACAAGCACAGTGTGAGATTGAGTTGATAAATGAAGCTGTTTCAAAATTATGAGTTTTGATATTATGTTAATGTTTTATATGTCCATCATAAACAAGTAGTTTTTTCGAATTTTAATTTGAATTTATTACCAATACAACGTGTTACAAAAATACCCATAATGCCGAATATGGTAGATAGGGACCATCAAACTGTAAAAGTTATTCAGTTTGATGGTCGGTACGGGACCAACTCTGAAATCGCGAAAAAAAATTCAGCTGTTTCTTACAAAAAAATAATTACAAAAATATCAAAATGTATGAAACAGCTGTTTTTTTCGCAATTTCAGAGTTGGTTCCATAGTAAAAGTTGATCAGTTTGATAGTCCCTATATACTATATTCGGCATTAGGGGTATTTTTGTAACACGTTGTATATTATTTAAACTCAAATAATTAAAAAAATCTTGGATTTAGGTAACGAAATTAAATTTGTATGTTACCCTTAGCACGAACAGCTATCGAAAAAATAACGCGCGTAAAAATATTCAATAGAGTGATTTTGAATGGGAAATGTGTACAGCGCCATCTACCGCCGAAAAGCGAAATGATTTTTTTCATAGATAATTACTCTATCGAGTACTTTTACGCGCGTTATTTTTTTTTAGCTGTTCGTGCCAAGGGCACTGATGTATAAAAACTTTGACGAGTAGCTATAACGCCGTTCTCTTTATCTACAAATTACTAATATTTTCCCTGAACTGTAAGTAACTGTAGACTGCATGTGAAACAAACCATAAGGTAGAAAAAAAAGAAAAAAAAAGTCATTTTAAGGCTAAAACCAGTCAAGCGGAACGGGCGGGCTGCATGTCTCACGCACACATTCAAATCAGCTGATTTACATCAAACAAACCTTATGTTTAAAAAGCAGTCTTAAATCGTTCTAGCTAAGGCTCAAAATCTTATGAACAAAGGTGACTGTAGCATCTTAGCTATTTGTATGGAAATATCTGCTTTAAAACTAAGCTTTAAGGTTGGTTTTCAAATGAGATTGGATTAGAATTTCAATAGTTTTTTTTAGTGTGTGAGAGCTTACCTGTGGAATTTTGTGCGTGTTTTTAAAAATGGCCGCGATTCGATGTCAGAGGATTATAATAATAATAAATTAGCATTTATGTCTTCAATATTATATTTTTATGTCTACCTACTTATTATGTATAAAACGGGGAGGTTTTGTGGTTTTGGTCAATATGTATTTTAATCCTTTTTTCTGATATTTTGGATTTTGGGTGTAGCAGGTAGGTAGAGTTCTGTAATAATGATACAACAAAGTATGTTGCTTGAATATATTAAATTCGCCTTTTCTGTGGTATTTATTAATGTTACCTTAGTACCTAATGTATTATGTTACATTTAAATTATTACCTATTTAAGTTCATGTTCTTAATTACTTATGTATTATTTATTGTAACTGGTAGTCACTACATTGCAATTGCATAACATAATACAATAAATTTCATAATTATTGTACTTCATACAGCTAACTGAAGACATTATATAAGTTTATTTTATTAATTTAAAAATATATACGTTAGTCCGAGCACCAAATGTGCTGAAAACACTATGAATTAAAAAAAAATTAGAAAAGTCTTTGAGTCCGATGCGCACAAAACTTGCAAGCATTTCTTATTAAAGAAAACCTGCTCCTACTACCTAGTTCCAAGAAACTCACTAGTTTTTCTACTCGCGTCACCGAGTATCAGGCACGAAGTCTCGACTCGACCCGTGAGTCCCTAAACGGCCCGACCGACGGACGAACCAAAACGTTCCATTTTCGAACGCGTTTCAATTCGAATTTTCGTATTTGGAACGCTCCAACCGGTCGCCCTTGTAATAGTTGGCCGGTGTTATCAAACGACCAGCGTAACTTTACCCATGTCACAAGAGTTTATAACTCTTATTGTGTAAGGAATAGATGCTAAACAGAGAGGTGACAGGTACTTTTCTAAGTTGGTCGCAACTCGCGGCAAGTGCACTGAACGAAAATATACGGCGCGACGCTGAGTTGTTTTGCCGCCTTATCACTCAATCCAGTGATTATAAAGACGAATCCATCTGTCTGTGATAACCTATTTTTCCAGATCTCTGAGAGAATTTTGTGATTTTTGACTCAATTTTTTTGTCCTATTGGTTTAAATTACACTTAAGACCTATGTAAGTTCCTCTTCCACCTCATTACTTACATTTACTGGGAAATAAATTTTTCATTGGTGTTCAGCGTGAAGCGGATTTAATCAGACCACCTTAGTTGGGCTTCGAACCCTCGGCCGTTTGCCATCGACTTTGCCAGTATCCATCAATTGTTTAAGGTTGTGTCCATCTTTTCGTAAAATATGACCGGAGAATTCCAGGATTTTTCGAAGACTAGAATTGTATAGCCTGGTTTTAATGTTGAGCACTCGAAGGATAGACTTGTCTGTTCGGAATGCAGTCCACAGTATTATTACATCCTCCTCCAGCACCACATCCCAAAAGCGTCCGTGAGATCTCAGTCGGCCTTCTTTAATATCCACGTTTCCGAGCCGTAGCTAAAGATGGAAAACACTAGAGAGTTAACCTATTTTATCTTTGTCTTCCGAGATATGTTCCGGTCTCTCCATATTCTATGCTGTAAGCAACGTTTATGACGTACCAACTAAAACATAGTAAAAAAATCATAGTTCTGTACAATGAGAAAATAAAATTGATTTTTGAATTTTTGAGTTAATTATCATACTAAAAATATCATTAGATATCGGAAAAAGTGAATATTGATTTACCTACTATTTTGTAGGTATAAAAGGTAACGGTATGTCCGCTCTACATTCTGCGTAGTCTACATCGCGAGCGAGAGGGCCGCCGCGCGGGGAAGGCGTGCTCTCAGTCCGCCAACTTAAAAATGCCGCCGCAGAACCTCCGAATCGATACGACTCGCGTCACGTGCCGACGCCCGCGACCAATCGCCGCGCGCCGGCCGCGGCACCCCGCACCCTCGCCCTCCAGTTCTCTCCCAGCCGTCGCGGGGAACGCACGCACGCTGCTTTCCCAACCGCTCCGATGTGTATAAACTGTGCAGTGACGCTATGAGTGCGTGGACGGAGGATGCGCTCTCGTGGCGCGACGAGCGGCTCAGCATCACCGAGCTGCCCACCAACAGGAGGAAGCAGCGCAGTGCCCCTTACAGGTTGCACCGACCGCATTTGCACGTGCCCGAACCGGTACCGGAGCCGCAAGGAACGCACATATCGAGATTGTATCCGGAGTTGCTCGCGCTCATCTTTGAAAGGCTTCCAGTGAGAGACAGAGGTCGCGCGGCGCAAGTTTGCCGCGCGTGGAAAGATGCAGCTGACCGCCGTTCCGTTTGGCGGGGAGTAGAAGCAGCATTGCACCTCAGAAGACCTGCCCCCGTGTTATTCGCGTCGCTTGCTCGTAGAGGAATAAGAAAACTACAAGTGTTGTCCCTTAGACGTGGTCTGAGAGACGCCGTTGCAGCGCTTCCGGGATTAGAATCCCTATCACTGAGTGGGTGCTACAGCGTGACCGATGCAGCTTTGGCCAGTGCTTTTGCAGCGGAGCTGCCAGCTTTAAAAAGACTAGACTTATCCCTTTGTAAGCAAGTGACAGACTCGTCTCTAGGAAGAATAGCGCAATCCTTGAAAAACTTAGAAGAATTGGAATTGGGAGGATGTTGCAATATAACTGACACTGGATTGTTACTCATAGCCTGGGGACTGAGGAAGTTGCGTCGACTAAACTTGAGGTCATGTTGGCACGTGAATGACGCGGGTATTGCGCATTTATGTGGAGGAGGAGAGGCGAGAGGAACGCCGGAGCTTGAACATTTAGGTCTTCAAGATTGCCAAAGGCTGACAGACGAAGCGCTGAAGCATGCAGCAACAGGTCTCCCTAAACTAAAATCTATAAACTTATCATTCTGCGTAGCAGTTACCGATGCTGGGTTGAGGCACTTGGCGAGGCTGCCGCATTTAGAAGACATAAACTTGAGGGCGTGTGATGGAGTGTCCGACGCAGGAGTGGCTCACTTAGCCGAGAGCGGCAGATTGCGGGCTTTGGACGTTTCGTTTTGTGATAAAGTTGGGGACGAAGCGTTATCTCATGCGACGTTAGGGCTATCGGGGCTGCGGTCGTTATCTCTGAGCGCTTGCCGGTTGACGGACGAGGGCTTAGAGAGGGTCGCGAGGCTATCGCAACTAGAGACTCTGAATATAGGACAGTGCACGCGGGTAACGGACCGAGGGCTCCGCGCGCTCGGCGACGGGTTGCTAAACCTGAGGGCCATAGACTTGTATGGGTGTACATGCATCACGCCCCAAGGGTTGGACCACATCGTGAAGTTGCCTCGGCTTAGTGTACTTAACCTCGGCTTGTGGCATGTGCGGTGACCACACACGCGTTAACTCGTGTCCGTACGCAAGGTGTGTGTGTGTGAGTGAGCGGCCATTATAAAGTGAAGGAGCTACCAAGGTTGTATGCTCTGGACAGTGGATAAAGAATTAACCAATTTTAACGATATTATCCAATTTATTGTTAGGAAGTGGGGTCGCTTTCTTTTGTTTCTGTTTAGAAGATGTTTTTTGATATTTGTTGAATTAAGTTTGGACTGATTTTGAATCGCTTCGGTTGTGTTTTAAGAAAGTTGCCCCAATGCCTAGTCGTGATATTGAGCCAGATCTCTTTGGGCCTGTTAGTTATGTTCTGTTATACCTATTTGACGTCTGTTTACTTCACGAGAATGTCGCAAACAAGTACCTAGCTCAAACCTCATCGTTACTATCCCAAAAAGGTCTGGTTGCCCAATATAGTTGCTCCATTAGATAGATATTTAGCCATTCTTCAAATTAAGTGTTTTAATTCGACCTTACGCATTAGGGAGCTAAACTTTATTATAATTAATTATAGGATATTCAATTGTTATTGTGGTAAAAGATTTGGGAGAATGTAATGTGAACTTTTAGGTTATAAATTGACTGACCACCAAAAAGTGTGTAACAAATGACCCAATTTAGTTTCCAAAGAGTATTTTGTACGAAATAACTGCACGTATAATATTAATCACATTTGTGTCATATAAAGTGATAAAGTTATAGACTCTGTCGAAGACAATAGACCTTCTAACAATAAAGTCCCGACTGAATGTCAAACAGTTTACTGTAAGACGGAAAATTTGCCCCTTTGTAAGAAACTAGCATTCCTAACCGTAAAGTCATTGTTATATCCTTGCATAGAATACGGAATGTTACTTTAAACATTTATTTTAAAGGTCTATAGTCTTAACGGAGATTTAGAGGGACTTAACGGAAAAAGACTTTAAAGAGTCAAAAAAGGACTTAAAACTGTTAAATTCCTTGCAACAAAGTCTTAACGGAGATTTAAAGGGACCTAACGGAAAAAGAATTTAAAGAGATCAAAGAAGGACTTAAAACTGTTAAACAAAAGCTTTTTGAAAAGATGATAACCATTATGATCAAATTCAAAACCAATGAAGTAAATTAATAAATAAAGCGTAAAGAATGGAAAATACAATATTCTGTATTGTCTTATGCTGAAATTGAAAACTTTGTTTGGATGATGGCACACGGTGACACACATTAAAAAAACATAGCAAGCAATAATAGAGTAAAAATACTGATTAAAAATTACAGTAAATAAGTCTATAACTCTTCCAGACAAATAGAAAACAAGTGTTAAAGTAATAAAAAATAGTTTTAAAGCTCGTAAGTACATAGAAATAACGGTGACGCAATGCCAAGACGTTGATTTATTCAATTCATTTATAATCCTAGCACGGCGGACATATTTTTCAAGACATGCCTTGACATAGTTCTGGGTAGAAACAAATCTCGAAAACTAAAGGGTTTTGAGGAACGTAAATTAAATTGTTTTTGTTACAATCATCGTCTTCCGGTTGCCTTGTATGGATTTGTAAAGAAGATCGAATGTAGTGTAAATCTTTTTGTTGAAAGATTTTCTAGCGGTGAGAAGTGAAAAATATTTGTTCAACTGTTATTTAAAACAAGTGACAATCTTTGAAGATGGATCTAAATTGATTAATTAGGAGAAAAAAACAAACTGGATAATTAGTAATTATTATTGAATAACGATTGCAATGAAATGTCTGTTAGATAGTTTTGCAGAGTATTTGCACAAGGGAAAGATAATGCATGAGGATAATAAACTGTAAATGGAAATAAAACTTATTACACAGGTTAGGAAAATATAGTATGAATTACGAAAACTCAAAACAACAAGTAACTTAGCAACAAACAAACATATACCTAGTTAAACAGATATAGAACTATTTGCTTGAAGGTGATATTCACCAACAAGTCGCAAAGGGATCATCAAAAACAATCTTAACAACAAAATACTAATAAAATAATAAATATATGATTTAATTAAGTAAAACTTTCAAAAATCTGAAAATAAGAACAAAAACAGAATAAAAAATGCTTAGGCTGAGTTGCATCATCTTGATTATTTTAACCTTAACTTTAACAGACACAAAATTATCTGACTCGGTGACAGCGTCGCTGTCGTCTATGGCGTAACCTAGGTAACAATATGTAATAACACTTAGTTCCAGTTTTGGCCACCGGCTCAGATAAGTTTGTTAGATGTTATAGCTAAACTAAGCTGATGCAACCGAGCCTTACAGTTTTGTTCGAGAGTCTGCTACATTGTAATATAAGATGACCAATAAGTTCTATTTCCAAAAATGTTTGTTGTTTAGCGATTACGATATCTCCATTTTGTATGATTGATTACACAGGATGTTTCATAATAAACCGTAAAATTTTGTTATTTTTATGAAAAACTGCAAAATGAAAACCCTAGACGCAAATAGACTATTATATTCGGTAATCAATCTCATTAATGGGCAAAAACTAAACATATTTTCGGTCTAGGCAATGAGACCGAAAATGCAGTTTATCATAATATTGTTCGAAAAAGTGGCGGTTTTTTAAATTTCAAAGAAAATAGTCACAAGTTTAGCTAAAATCTCTTGTTTTAATCGTATTGTTATGATTTGATTTATGAGGAAGCAACGAAATGTTTACGTTTATTTGTTCAATTTTTGTTTGTATTAGATTCGAATCATATTATGAAAGTATTGATAATAGAAATTGTTATTAAGAAGACGCATCAATAAACTATTTTCGTCTCTATTTTTACTCTCTATTGTCTCGCTCAAACTCTCGTAAATTACACTTAACTATCGCACTTATGGCAAGCAGTTTTGTGACGCCAAACCGGTTTTTTCATTTAAATAAAAATCTATAATATATTTAAAAACATCAAACTGACATTTTAAAGTGTGTGCTTAGACTAATCTACTAAGAAAATTTAAAGGCTTAAATCGGTCAGGTTTGTCTGTAAAACGCAAATCTCTGTTTTAAAACAGGTTTCTTTGATATTTTTTTCTCTGTTATAAAAGTTAACAAATCGTGTTTCTGTTTTCTGACAAAATGAAGTCAATTAAATAAATAATCAGTTTATTAAATATTACTTTTGTATGTTTTGTAATTGATGAGAAAAATCGAAATCCCCGCCACCAAAATGTCCGATGCGTCCTCTTAATTTTTCAAAATTTGCAATATTTACGTATTGTGTAAATATTATCATTTTTTTTTAATACCATCGTGAAATATTCAAAGTTAAGGACAAAATGTTTAATAAGTTTTTGAACGGTAGCATGTATTGATCATGTCTCCAGTTATCGTCTCCCAAACCACGATCTCGTGTAAAATACGTAATTTTTGATATTATTTTTAGTTATTAATTTTGTACTCTGTGATAAGGTCGAATTAAAATAGAAATACGTTGTATACTTCGTCAATAATTGTTTTTTGTACAAAACGAATGTAATATAGGACAAAAAATGTATTAAAAGTCATGGTTTAAGTTACAAATTATTTGGAAATTTTATTTAATCTCACCTAAAACTTCTCATCATATCAAACTTTAGAATTACTTTAGCCAAAACTGGGAAAAGAGTTTATTCCGAGTTTATTGTGTAACGGCCAAATACTCAATAGAATTTTAAAGTAAGGGCCACCTTAAGTGTCTAGACACACTATGCTGAAGTTCGGACAAGTTACGCCTGCAATTCTTTGTGAATGGCTAGCAACACATCTGCCAAAAATTACGTAGCGTTTTTTTCCTATTAAAAACGTTACCGCCGAACATCGGTCGCGTAACATCGGCATAGTGTGTCTAGACACTAAATTCAAAAAAGTTGTCAGATGTAAGTGATATGTGGTGCTGTTATTCCATTGTGACACTTCGCTAAAAACTATTTCTACGTTTTGCCAAAGTTATACCGTTGGGTCAAAATTACCCGCTTTTACCTTAACCCTATGCTATTTACGGCATTCTAAAACGAAAAATAAAAATAAAAGGAAATGACAATGTGGTTTACTTACGAATGTTTTTGTTTTATTTAATTCCGATGATGTAAAACAAAAAATTAATAAAAATAAAAATACGCCATTTTAAGCTTTATCATTGATTATTTCGCCCTTACGTACGCTTACTTAACTAATTGATTACTGCTAAGCACTAAGTTATTTCTAATTTGCTAATTGTCAGTTTATTTTCTTTTGTTTTAAACTGGTTTATTAAAACATAATTAATAAACAACGCACATTTAAATGAAATTATAGGGATCACACATGAAGCAATACCTAGCTAGAATTAAACGCTATCACAAAATAATCAATTTAGATTGTTTACAACATTTCAAATTTTCCCTCTTCCCCACATCTCGGTTTATATTAAATCTTAGAATAATAACAACTAGAACGATAGTTATAACAAAGCGCACTGTCAAAAGTAAAGCAAAAAATACTGAGTCAAAATGGCTTAGTTTTCAGATTTTTATCCTTCATACGTTACCTAATCGTACCTATAAGAACGAAATAGTTTTAATTTCCCTACCTCTAAGGGATTAGTTACTATTTTATAGGATTTTAGTTATGATTAGGTGACGTATGAAGGATATAAATCGGAAAATTAAGCCGATTTTGCTCAGTATTTTTTGCCTCACTTTACATACAAGGACTCGGCTTCTAAGTGTTATTATTCAAGTTTTAAATAATGTAGAAAATTATAAGTTATTAGAGACATACAAATATCTCTTCTGACCTCTGATAGCAAACTGTCGCATGTCGTTCCTTAATTGATAGCGTTAGGTTGTTTATCTATAAAGATAAATAAATACTTATCTGAACGTAAAAAATCACTTATTTTTACCGTAGGTATACAAAAAATCGAATTTTGTTGATTTTACACAATTTGATTGTGTAAAATTTGTAAAGTTGATACAAAAATTAAAAGTTTAACGTGATTTATGGTTTTATTAGACTAGAAGGAATAGTAAACATAAAAGAAATAAAATGCGTTTTATTTTATTTTATTTAAATAAGTTTACGAAAAAAAAATTTTTAGACCATCTTATTTGGTAAAGCTGGGCACTTGTAACATTTTGGCGTGTCAGATCACCGTTTTTTTTTAATCTACATCGTCTCTATGATACAGTATTACCATAGCGCAAGCAACAAAACAAGGTAGCGGCCCCTCAGCATGATCACAGAAACGCGTTGTGAAATAGCAATTTATCTCGTTTAACTGTTAAAAGACAATGGGTTTTGACAGTTGAGTGTCGATAAAACGCTACAGCACTCGATATATCGTGTTTCGGTGGTCATGCTACGGGGGCCGAGATAACACAAGCTTACGTCACTATCCAGTTGCGCGACTTTTTAGTAACAAGCAAAGAATTAAGGATTTTTTTCTGTCACACTCATTATTATAGTGCATATTAAGTAATATTTTTTTTATAAATATTTGACAACATCACATACATTGCTCCGATTCCAAAGTAAGTAGCTAAAGCACTTGTGTTATAGAAATCACAGACAACGGTGGTATTACAAACACCCAGACCTGAGCCAATATAGAAAAAAATCGTTTTCTAAATTGACCCAACCGGGGATCGAACCCGGGACCTCAGAGATGGCGACACCTTGAAAACCGGTGTACACAGCCACTCGACCACGGAGGTCGTCGATCGTCGAGGTCGTCGGTCGTCGATCGAAGTAGGTAATTGCGATATGTTTCTTTTACCAACGAAACAGTTCAAGTAAAGATGAATGAACGTTATTTTCAATACCAATAGCAAAGATGACGTAAGCTTGTGTTGACTTCGTCACTAGCTTTCTGTGTCTTGGAGTGCTATACCTGGCGCAGTACCCATATTATTGTACATACCATGGCGATGTATGATAGACTAAAGACACGGTGATCTGACTGACATGCTTAAAAAATGTTACAAATGTGAGTGAACCCAGCTAAACGTAGCATCCTTGCGCTAGCGCTGTAACTTTTTTACGACCACCATAAAGTGATTTTGAAAACAAACGAATTGAGAACTTTTTATTGCACCCTTTTCGGAGTTACTTCACAGCTTTCTTAACTATTCATAAATAAAATAAAAAAGTTTATGACGGTTCTGTTTTCAAAATGAGCTGCTCTATGGTATGTACTTACAAGGTTATTTAAGTCATCTTTGCTGTCTTTATGCTTTTGTTTCTTTTTAATTGTTGTTTTGTGTCTGTTATTCCTTTTTCAAATTGTGTCAAAACTTATGATTGCACGATTTGGTTATGTATTTTGTGTATTAACCAAAATAATAAAAGGACCCCGATAGCGCAGTGGTTTAGCGCCTCGCCCAGTGATTGCTGTGCCCATGTTGGTTCCGCCTGCATTTGCAGTCGTTAATACCCTCCAATCCGCATTGGGCCCGCGTGGTGGGTTATGGCCCATCCTCCTTATCCACCTATAAGGAAGGCCTGTGCCCCAGCAGCGGGGACATTAAAAATGGCTGATGGTCAACCTAAATGAAATTTATGATTGAAAATTTAAAACTGACTGATATGATACGAAAATGCCAAAATTATTAAGTTCATATGTTGAGAATTTCAAATTGATTGTGAGAATTTTAGATGGTCTTTATTCAGCATATAGAACGAATGTTGTTTAACCCTTCAGCGCCCGGAAAATGAGACACAATAGATATTCCATTGTTATCCGGTCACATGCGTCCGCTCGGGCGTTGATGATTATATAAAGGAAAAAAAAATATTAAAACAATAGGAAAATCCCATTCTGGGATCTGTTTATAATTGTTTTATAATGTTTTTTTTTTATTATTTGGCATACATCTATGCAGAGAGTAAAGTAACTATGTTTATTGGTAAGTAAAATGACGTATAAAAGGTCGTCGTTTTTGCCTTTGGTATAAATGACGGTTAACCTAAGATTAACCTTCAACGTGAAAAATATTGTGTATTTCCACAGCTAGTGTTACCTACTTTTATTTCTTATTTCAATATAATTTTACGAATTAATAAAATTTTCCAGCGATGAAGCGGATATTTAAATTACAGATTTGTCTTAAAATTACTTAACTTTAAAGAACTTATCACCTATATTATATCATGGCAAACAACTTAACAATATGATAGATAGGTACTTTAGTAAAGTCTATATAATAAGTAGTATAATATTATGATACAAGTGAGCTATGTCGTAAAAACGTCATGTGAAAGAGTTTCTTACGACGATTTTCAACACATTTGCGAGGAAAAAACAAAATAATTTACTTACCACACAGGGACAAATACGATAAAAAAAATATGAAAATTATGGGAAAAGGCGCGTAAATATTTTTTTCACGTGTTTTATGCTAGAATATTTTGCGAACAAAGGGATGAGTGAACATACACCCTACTTCAAAATTATAATTTTAAGTGATATTTAAATATTTTATAGCAATGTTGTGAATTATGAAACATTTGATAATAGTAAATGTTTGCTTGACCTAATTAAGGACATACACATTTATTAATTCCAAAAATGTATACTGATTTTTAGCGGCTTAAAACCTCCTTGTTGTTACTAAAAAATAACTGTATTACCCGGTTAAATTGAGAATGCTCTGATTACTTGCATATAACATGCAATAAGGTACTAATTTAACTTTGTAGGTATAATTCTATTACGCACTAGTGTGTAATGTTCTTGCTCGGTTTATGGCCGTAAAAGCGATATAATAAGACTCACTTTACGAGCAAGTGTGTTAAAAAATCTTTCCAAATAATATTATTGTGAAGGTAATCGTTCGCAAGTACCAGGCTACCATAAATGAGCAACCAGTATTATAAAAATTGTTACCATCAGAAGTTGGGGAGATTCGTCTACTAATCGATGACATTTTGCGAATATGACGTTCTGAGACAAAACCATGCCAAATACGTAACAGGCGAGACCTTGACACGGCATTGGGCTGCGCTAACTTACTCAGTCAATGTCAGTCTTATTGCTAAACCATGAAGATGCAATTTCATTGTTCCACTTTATTCTAGTTGCAGCGAATTTGTACCATTGTCTTTCTAGCGATGGGAGATAATTTTGGGTTTCCGCAATAAAATTTATCAGACGACGTGTAACATCCATCAAAGATAATCGGAAATATTATGAAGATGATGGCATTAACTGGTATTTTTATCATAAGAATATACCAAGTTAGATAAAAATTGAAAAGAAAGTATCTCTCTAGTAAATTTTATTGTAAAAAGATCATCAGCTTTTGATTGCATTTGAAAAACACATGGACTGACAACAAACAAACAATCGGTAATTTTGAATAATTTGTACCGATCATATAAGTAAATAAATATGTTACCAAAAAAATGTTGTTGAACTAAGAATTTGGTTTGAGAGACTTACCACAAAAGATTTTAAAATACTGTAAACTGTTCAACAAGTGTTGATGCTGACACTTTTTTGAAAGAGACGGCATCACATTTAAACAGTGTTTAAATTAAACAGAGTTTTAAATTTTTTTGTGGTAAGGCAGTTTATGTCTCAAGAAATATCTTAAAATCAATTTACACTGTTTTTCCTTTTTGGGCGACTTCAGATGTTCATTCATATCTTATCAGACTAAACCCCTTCTAAAAAAAAACTATCTCTGTATTTTTTCACACATCGACTCTTTTCGATTCTCAAAGATAACCCACCAATGACATCGGTCCGATAAGATATTCGTTTCATCAAAACAAAAACAAGAGGCCATTGACAGCAATACTTTCACTCTCACTAGCTAGATCTTGTAACTGTTTTTCTTCTGTTTGGAGGTACCATGAAGGCAGTATATTTTTTATCATGCAGTCTAGTTTGACTGCATGATAAAAAAATATACTGCCTTCATCAGCTACTTAATCATCATCATCATCGAAAAAGTCATTCAATAGGGTTGGTTCTGTTCTACCTGACATCACTCGGTTATGTTTCATCTCATCACCTCAAAACATCTGAGACAAATGTATCATAGTTTTCTGGGTAAGTATGCCGCATCGCATGTGTAAGTTTAGATTCTAGACAAGTTAATCTGTGTCTAAAATGAAACAGTTATGAGGGGTAAGTAAATATTTTTAAAAAGGAAAAGCGATTACGAACTTCGCTAAGTAAATATTAATGAATTTGACATTTAAAACTCGCATTCATAAGTATATCTTCACTTTGTGAAGCTAGGGCCGCTTTTATATGTTTAGAGACCGTAAGAGTTGGAGACGTCTAAAGTCAGTAATCTCGGCATTATAGAAAGAAACCATAGACACAATAATATTTTTTTTTTCCATCATTCACTTAATACTACTTAAACGCATCAGATAGTAACACAGACTGTATAATATTATTGAGATAATTAACAATTTTTACGTCTTTCCCAGTATTTCTGAGGCTAGCTTGCTTGGTTCGGTGCGTGATACGCTCAGAAGAACACAACTCAAACGTTTTTGCGTTTAAAACCACCTCTATTCTAAAAGCTATAAAATTCATAATACTTCTAACTAGAAGCACTGTACGTTGGCATAAAAAACCATATAAAGTTTGCATCTCTTAGTTTCTTAGTAGTTAGCATTTAAAGTTCATATTTCTTTGTTATGTGTAGAGTTTTAAACTGGTTTTCCATACAATCCGTAGCCAAGCAACTCGTTTCGCCTACTCGCGATATTGTCTAAATAGGTCTTTCGTAATTTGCCCTGTTTCGCAACCTAATGAAATGAATCATCTTTGTAAAGGAAGGACATGTCTGTATTAATTTAACCCTTATTTCGACGACATTAGGATGTTCAATTCAGAAAACCATTATCTTAAGCGACATGCGACCTTTTAAAGGTTGACTTTGCAGTTATAAAGTATTTGAAGAAAATTCATTTCTTTTCGACGTTCCTAACAGTCAATATTTACTAACACAAAGTGAAAACACTTTTCACATAATAAGAGTAAGTAGGTTAGGTTCCAAAAAATAAAAATAAAAACAACTTTAAAAAAAATGGTTAAGAGCGAGTCGGGCGGACTCGCGCACCGAGGGTTCCGTACCATCATTCTGAAAAAGTTTACTATTTAGAGACATCGTTTTATTTTTCCTGTAATCTTTACATAAGCTTCTATCACATAAAATAATTTCAGATTTTTCTATGCAAAATTCGGAGATAAGGATAAGGGTTTTTTTTACTTTCATCAAAAGTCGAAAACTATGCGTCCTAAAAAAATGATTGAGAATGTGCAAGCAGCGCTCTTTCATATAATACCCCATGTGCCCTTGTAGCCGCACTTCGAATTTAAAAGTTGGGCAAACGTCATTTTAAACTATTCCAAATTTCAAGTTGATAGCATTAGTAGTTCTCGAGATATCCCGCTGTGTCAGACAGACAGACAGACGGACTGAGTCGCACCATAAGGGTTCCTTTTTACCATTATGGTACGGAACCCTAAAAATATATATACATAATCTTTGCTTCGATTTTCAAATGTCTAACAGCGAAACCTTAAGTTTCTCAAAAACTATTCGTCCAAAAAGTAGCAGGTATCAGTCTAACGGTGAATCTTTAGTATTCATGGGCCACGGATTGCGACGCGACGGACGATGCCGATGGCTCTGTCCCTTTGTCACTGCCGCTTCTTGCCGACTGTCCTATAACGGAGACACCGCTGTGTAGGGTGAGTATAATGGTGTGAGACTTTGAAACTTTTGGTAGGAATATCATGCAATAAATAAAGGTGACTTATTCTACTTTAACTTTGATTGGTCAATCGATTGTTAATTTGAGTAAAAAATTGTGTTCAGAAAGTTCAATTTTATTAAGACTTAAATGTTGTACAAGTTTATTCATACACTTATTAAAATTCCAAGATTACTTGAATCATTTTGTGTTATGAAAATTGATGTCAAAACAAAACTGCCAAAACTTTTTCAGTCACAGACCTTCCTTATGGGTGGACAGAGAGGATGGGCCATAACCCACCACGCGAGCCCAATGCAGATCGGTGGGTGTTAACGACTGCAAATGCAGCCGGGACCAACGACTTAGCGTGCCTTAGGAGCTCAAGATAATAAATTTTTGGTCACCCATCCCAAGACCGACCCTTGCGAAGTAGCTTAACCTCCGCAATCGCAGGGCCAGGCGCTAAACCACTGGGCCGCAGAGATCCTCCTTATGTATAACTTAAGTTGATCTAATTATAAAATTTGAAACAGAAACAAAAGAGCTAAATTAAGAATACTAGACTCTCCGTCAAAAAAGTGGACGAGAAAAAATCCCTAACTTTTTATGAAAATAAATAATTTTATGCAAGAAGTTTCATTAACTTCGCGAGTCTCAATGACTTGAAAAAAGGTACGAATTAGCATTATTTTCTGCATTGTGCATATTTTTGTGCGCTGTTCAAATGTTTAAGATAACAACTTAGTTTTTACTTATGACCTTCCTCAAACAAGAGTAGCACTTGAAAACAATTTTTTTATCCAAGTAGCCTGGAAGGTCATGTAACGTAAAACTTTTGTAGCTTCGAGGAGGTCATATTCAACAAGTTTTATGGTCTATCGGCCATTATTGCATTCGATTTCTGGATGAGTTACTGAAACCCTTATTTTATATTTTCATCTGGCTTAATTAATTTCAATGTTAATTGAAATTGATTTAATTGAGCGAGCGCGAAGCGTTAGCGCAGCTTCTCTGTTTCAGCTTTGGCAAAAATGCTTTCGTCTGCCCGACTGTATTTCTCTACTACAGGTTGCATTTCTCAATCGATTCTCGTGAAATTTTGTGAACAGGTTTATTTAGATTTTTTTTTTCGATTCATTATTTCGATATTTTTTTAAATGGCGGAGATAATAATTATATTAAAGGGAGTTCTACAGCTCACAGAGCCACTTCTATTTCAATTCTGAGCGCCATTGAATATCAAAATGTATACTGAAGAAGTAGATTTTGTTGTGTAAATAAATCAGGCTCGGAAAGTAATAAAGATTAATAATTACTTAGGTACCAAATAATATACTAGAAAAAATACGACACGCACCAGATCATGTTCTCGGACGGGAATCGATCTACTAGGAGAAATTCGACGTTCCCACTAGTGACTCGGTAGCTCAGCGGTCAGAGCATTGGACCGGATATCCAAAGGCCGCGGGTTCAATTCCCGTCCGAGAACATGATCTGGTACGAGTCGTATTTTTTCTAGTATATTATTTGGTATTGTATAAAAATAGCATTGTGAATGCTAAAATCTCAAAATTAAAAAAAAAAAATACTTTAGTATTTATTTAAAAATATTACTACAGAAAATGAAACAACGAAAATTGTCGAGTCCCAGAATTATTTATTGAGGTGGTCACCCTTCAAAGTCCCTTTATCCGTCGCTCGGTGCAGGAACTTGACGGCTGCATCAACCGTCTAAAATTATCTATTGTTCGAAAAACTGTAAGAAGTGAACGTTATTATAATAAAACTTCATTATTTCAGGGATTACTCTAACAATGTCCAAGGACCTTTTGTCCAAATAACGGATTACACTTTTGTATTATTCGAGGACAAAGCAAAATGTAATTATCATAAGATTCCTTTTTCAAAGCGGCCATTTTAAAAATTTTATGTTTCGAAAATTATTTTTTTTGTTCTTTAATTATGGTATAAATGAGGATGCATTGGTCTTTCACTTTCAAATATTTTGTTGTAAACTTTATTGTTCTCTAATAAATTTAAAAAAAAACATTGACATAAAGGAAAACACCATCTGTTAAATCAGAAAGCATAAAGTTTTTATTTATTTATTTAAATAGGATGGGTATGCAGTACAACGGCTTAATAATGTATGCACTATTTGATCTAGATATTCACAGTTAACTAAAACGTAAGTTTATTATTTTAAAAACCTAGTTTTCCTGTTGTTTACAGAGTTAACAGAATAATAAGTTTTTCCAATTCACGATTCCCTTTGAGACTTATTTCCAATTAATTGTTTTAATTTCTCGAAGCTCTTTGATTAAATCCTCAAACAGTGAACATATAAAAGGAATTGTTAATTATTTTTTCTAAAAGAATAGTACATTTTGACATCAAAAAGAACCCTATAATTAACTCAGTTATCATTTTGCTTTTGTTAAATTTTTTCTTCAATTCCAATTAGGTTCTTAATAAGGTCGCACGTTTCTTAAACGGAAGCATTAATTGACAGTTTAGTACATCGGAAAATGGAAAAATCCAGTTTCGAAAACAGTTTAAAATTAACAAAATTGTTTCTTACTTTATCTGGTATACGAATCGGTGCGACAAAATGGCCAATGTTTTGGGAAAAGTGTTTCGATCTGTTCTTTTACTATTTTGAATTGATTTGGCTGTACATGGTTATATTGGGAGAATTTTACTGGCTGATCGATGGAGTTTTAGCTGCAAAAAGTTTCATCGAACTCTCTTTGTCGATTCCAACTATCACCGTCAGTCTTTTAGCGACTTCTAAATCCATATTCCTTTATTTAAACAGAGATATAGTAGTCAGGCTTGTTGATAAATTAAGAGAAATACACCCAGAAGTTAATGACGAGAATACTGATTATATCGCTAATGATCAAAGAAATGATCTTAACAATGCTGAATTTGAGGGAAATGTAGAGAGAGATATAGTGAAAGAATCAATGACTTTTCTAAAACTTGTCGTATTATTACAGTACTACATTTGTACTGTAGTTGTAGTAGCTTTCGCTTTAATGCCTGTAGTAACAATGATCTTCGGTTACTACAATACCGGGGTTCTTGAATACAAGTACCCTTATATGGTGAAATACTCCTTCGATCCTTTCAAGATGGAACTTTGGCCGTTTATATATTTTCATCAAGTTACGGCAAGTTAGTAATTAAACTTTTTTATGCAAAATCCTTATTGAACGAATTACCTTTGATCATTGATTTAAAGTCATGGAGACAATAATAAACAAAAATAATTTTTAAATTAAATATTTGGTGGCATAAAACATCATTCAACCTGATGTTAATTCTTGATCTTGTCATGATCTCCACCACGGTAATGATATATCACCCGTGTCTCTACGCTTGAGATAAGGATTGGAGATCGCAGCGTTGAACTGTTTTTATCGATAACTGCTGCCACCCATTTTCATGTCTACAGAGATGAAAATACTGTACTGAGTGAGGGGTTTGTAAAGTGTTGGCGCTATCTATCTACTCTGCCGGACGTGATTGGTGATTTTAAGTTATTCCTCTGTTAAGGCTGGCCACATACAGACGGAATCTTATTCGGAATTCCGAATTAGAATATCGACAATGTATGAAAATTCCGAAAGGAAAAATACCGCATGCGTGTGGTAAGTCCATTGATTAGTATGGATTTGTTGCGTTCTGAATGATTCCGTTTCGGAATTCCGAATCAAAATTCCGTCTGCATCTGCGAAACTTTATTCAATTCACAGTTAAAAGACATCGCATCCATGACAAAATGACTCAGTAGCGCTACTGAGTCACATACACACATAATTAAACAGCCATTCGACTTTAAAGTAGCGGCATAGAGTTTATAATTGACAAAAGTTGACAGACTGGTGTTGGACTGATCTCAAAACAGGAAAAACCTTTGTCAGTGGCTTTTATAAAAATAGAACGTTGTCACAGTACAAAGTTTAGAAAATTTACAAGTAGGTATAATTTTACATAATATTGTTATGGTAATTTATCTGTCATAATAACAGTAAAATACCAATATTATACTTAATGACGTATTTGTTATTCAATTTGGAAAGGAAATTGTAAGTTTTGTTTCATAAACTATATGTCCCTACTGCTGGGGACATACTTAAGTATATTATTCTTTCACATACTTAAGTATATTATTAATTATTATATGTATGACTGCAACAAAAAGTAAACAGTGTTAGAAAATTCCAACGACTATTCTTGTTTTGGTAAATCCACGTTAGCTCTAACGTCACACGTATTGCGAAAGGTCGTGGATTCGAATCCCATCTGAGTATACTTACGTAGTTAGAGACTTGTAACTTTTTCCTTGTAATACTACTCAAAAGAAAATAGAAGCCATTTTCCATGCAAACAAGCTAATTTCTAAAAAGTTATTTTAAATTTAATTGCTATTGTTCGAAAGCTGTATTAGTCAACTTGCGGACTTTACTGTCGAATTTACTGTATGTCTCCTATTCGTCGTGTGTTAGTTAGAATGAAAAATGTTAAATTTCGCGTATTTTTGTATGAAAATCTATTTTTTTTTTCTTATCTAACTGACAAACGGCGAATAGAAGAAATTATCGACGGTCGAGGCCAGATGTTGACTATTACAGCTTTCGAACAATATCAAATTCAGACAAAATCAGTATGAATGTATGATAAAAAAACCTTTCAGAAATTAGCTCGTTTGTATGGAAAACCAATACAGTAGCCCTGTCGCGGAAGTAAAACGAATTACAGCCTTTCAAGAGATTTTAATGTAGCAATGCAATTTTGTACAAGAACGAAAAAACAGTCAGGAAAAAATATAACAACCGTTGCTTGGAAACTTACAGACTAAAGAACAAAGACTGGCCACAGCCTAAATAACCATCACAAGCCCCTATATTCTTTTGAGTAGTGAAAAGATTATAAAAATATCATTGTGAATGCAAATATCCGAAAAATCTTTTCAGCTGCAATAGTCGGAATGAACGTGTTCGGGTCCGACACACTCTTCTACACTGTGTGCATATTCACCCAGATGCATTTCCGTATCCTGTGCCATCGGTTCAAGAATGTTGTCTCTGGTTCTGAAATGGAGACGAGGGGAAAACTCACCACGGCGGTTGTGAGTCATCAGGAGTTGATTGAGTACGTAATCCTCGTAAATAGGTATAATTTTATCAATAAACATACCTATCTTTTGTTTAAAAAGAGCGGAAAATACTGTTATGCATGCCCCATGATCGGATGGAAACGGAGTTTTGTGAGAGTTGCTCGCAGTCAGGCTTCGATATGATCGAAGTATTCAGGGTTAAAATACATCATTGTACTTTATGTTGTATTGTAGAAGAATAAGAAGAAGGAGAAGAAGAAGAAGGTGTACCCTTGAACGAATAAACAAGGAATATTCTATAAATTGAACTTGAAATACCACGCAACAAGCCTAATATTTATTTTCTCAATAAAATATCACCGTAAATTATAGTTTCTGCTATTTGATTTTTTTTTTAATAAAGACTAACTACATTTATTTCATTTTGAAAAGACAATCCTCTCGATTGTTCTTATTTTTGAAATCTCAACAAAGAACAAAAATATATTATCTAGTAACTAAACAAATACTAAGTTAAATAATTAGAAAATAATACTAGAAAAAATCGACTCACCCGTAGCGTCTATAAAAAAAATAAAAAAATGGCATTGTGAATGCAAAAAATCTAAATTTAATAAACAAATACTGTTTTACATTGTCTTTACAGTTTGGTGGACCAAGCGGAGATATTATACTCGAAGTCTACTCTCTTCAATATAGTTACAAGTTCCGTTCTAATATGTCTAAGCGGGTTTAATATTACGGTAAGGATTCGTTGTTTTTTTCAAACGCAATTCTTTGATAGTTAAAACACCTTAAAAGCACGTCTGAGAGATATTACCTAACACGCAGATTATCTCACTGAAACATTATAGATTCCTGCAATCCCTGTACAATGTACACACGTGACACGATGCCATGAGACCACCTATATGCCCTACGTAATAAAAGCTGTTGTCGCAGTTTAACTGTATAACCTGACGTGCTGTCGTGTGTACCTACCTATAATAAAATAAAATATTTGATTGATTGATACCAAAGCCCCCTTAGCATGACCACCGAAACACGATATGATATAGCGATATCACGTTTAACTGTTAAAAGATTGTCTTTTTTTGACAGTTGAGTGTCGATAAAACGCTATATCACGCGATTTATATCGTGTTTCGGTGGCCATGCTAGGGAGGCTGGCAAAGCGATGGGATACGATAATGTGGCATATAGCCTCACGGCTCACATTATTCTAGAAAACATTTCAGTCCCGCGATTGGAATAATGTGAACCCGCATTGGAATGTACAGACGACAGCACGTCAGGTTATACAGTTAAACTGCGACAACAGCTTTTATTACGTAGGTCATAAAGGCGGTCTCAAGGTCAACATGTAGAGTCTAATGTGCCGTCGTGTGTACCCATTATAGTGAGCAAATAGAGCCGTTGATTCAGTGGTGGTTCACAATATTCGCATCATTCCAGCAGCACTAAATTCGATCGTCGGACTGGAATGCTGCTGGAATAATGTAAACCGAACATGAGCACAAAATACTAGCCTGACCAGCCTGCCGATTTTGTAACCAAACTCGAACCTCACTTCGAATCTCACATCACTGCGCGGGAATTTTAAATCATGAATGAAATAATGATAAGCTGTTTTTTAATTACAAAAGATTTAAGATAGCTACGGTAGCTACTAAATCCTTTTGCAATCGGAAAAGTAGCTTATAATCAGCTAATTTCTTTAATTAACAAATTCACGCGAAGTGGAGTGAGGTTCGAAGTGAGATGCAAGTTTCGACAGGCTGGTCTGTAGTCTACAGAAATAACACATCTATATAGGTATTTAATTTTTCCGAACTTTCTAGATGGTTGAAGACATTTCAGTAGTGGTGACGTTCGCGACTTTCCTTTTCATGAATCTATCGCAGATATCGTTACTCTGCTACTTCGGAGATATTATCATGAGATCGGTAAGTAATTTCACATTGTTATGTTATATTCCCACTAAAATGGATCAGAATAATGAATCAAAATATATTGTAGTTGCTTCATATCTCATTAACGATGAAAACAAAGATGGAATCGTTTTCGAATACGACCAACGAGGCATATTTCCCTAGAACACATTACTTTGTTAGTAAACGAAACCATATGCACCCACTCCCATTTTTTTAATGATAAAGTGTCTCTATTGGGTACATTTAAAGGTACTGATGATATCAAATACCTTTTCTTCGATGTATTATCAAGACTATTTGTTGCAATTGAAGTACAGTCAGCGGCACGTCAGACTATACATGTTGACCTTGAGACCGTCTTTACGCCGTACGTAATAAGAGCTGTTTTCGTAGTTCAACTGTTTAACTTACCGTGCTGTCGTGCGTACTTCTACTATTATCTTATTACTGTAATTGCAGAGCACTCAGATTAGCACGGCAATCTACAATTCGCAGTGGTACGAAACTGACCAGCGGACCAAGAAGAGCATGTTCTTGGTTCTAATAAGGTTAGGACATGTTTTTTCCATGGTTATTGACGTTATTAGAATAAACTATATCGGGATTTACACCATGTACCTGTTTATTTTTGAAAATCCGATATTTCGGCGTAGTGCCATGCGCGTAACGGAAGAACTGTCGATTGTTGCGTGCGGGTAGATGTTATTGGCAGACGGATCGGTCTACCCTCCATCTAGGTCTTTTATTATTACGCCCGGTACCGGTATTCGTTATCAATAACATCTACCCGCACGCAACAATCGGACAGTTCTTCCGTGACCATGGCGCATGCAACTGCGCCGAAATATCAGGGTCTCAAAAATAAATAGGTACATGGTGTAAATCCCGATATAGTTTATTCTAATAAGGTTAGGAAAATTACTTTTTAATGACTCTTTGATTAGTTTTATTAAAACGACTGCAATTTTAAATGGGAGCCACTTTTTAGTGTTCCGTACCAAAATGGTAAAAAGGAACCCTTATGCGTCTCAGTCTGTCTGTCCGTCACACCTGGATATCTCAAGAACTACTAATGCTAACAACTTGATTTTAATAACGGATACTAATGTTTTATGATGCTTAACAAGAAGCCGTTCAATAGCGCCGCCAATACATTTAAATACTTTTAATTATTTCTACTGTCTTCACCAAAAGTGACCTAGAGGGGTATTACAATTACAACCTCTTAAAACTTGACAGTTTTCTGAATCTTGCTATCAATGCGTCTCTTTTATTTGCTACGCAGTAAGAAAGAGATGTAAATATTGCAATTCATAAACCTGCCAAGTTGTAGTACCTCCCAGTTTTTTTTTTAATCCCGTTTAAAAATTTATTATCTCGAGCTCTTCCGTGCTGGACGTCGGAAGGCACTTTAAGCCGTAGGTACCGGCTACATTTGCAGTCGTTAGCACCCACCAATTCGCGTGGTGGGTCATGGCCCATCCTGGAAAGCCTGTGCGCTGGGGCCACACAGTGGGGACAATAAAAATGGCTGATGGTTTGTGATGTTTCCTATAAATTTTTTTTACTATTTAATTTTATTTACAGAGCGCAGAAGCCTTGCAAGCTCACAGCCTGCAACTTCGCAGATCTGAATTTGACGGCATTTACAACAGTTTAGTAACATTCAGATATTAACAAAATATTCAACTAATTTAACAATTGACGACTTGAGTGGTGCAGTGGTCAACATGCCGGTCTACCACGCAAGAGGTCCTGGTCGATTCCCGGCCGGGCAGAAATTTAAATGATATTTTTTTTATTTCTATGACGAGTGTGGGTGTTACTATGTATAATAAGTATATTTTTAAAAGTATATAAGTAGTATATCAGTTGTCTAGCCCCCATATTACAAGCTTTGCTTAGTTTGGGGCTAGATGGCGCTGTCAGAAATTGTCAAAAAAAATTGAATTAACGTTTATTTGTTTTCTTTTACAGATACTGAGCAGATCGTGGTCGTATTTTGCCCTTTTGAAGACCATGTACAAATAAGACTCACAAGGAATTTACTACACACAAACCTAGTTACCGATAAAATTATATCATTTTAGAATCAAAATAACTTTTGTGCTTACATCAGCCATATTTAGTACTAATAGAAATACTTACAAATAGTATATACAAGGTGTTACAAAAATACCCCTAATGCCGAATAGTATACAAGGTGTTACAAAAGTACCCCTAATGCCGAATATGGTAGATAGGGACCATCAAACTGAACAACTTTTACTATGGGACCAACTCTAAAATCGCGAAAAAAAAATCAGCTGTTTCATACATTTTGATATTTTCGTAATTATTTTTTGTATGAAACAGCTGATTTTTTTTTCGCGATTTCAAAGTTGGTCCCATAGTAAAAGTTGTTCAGTTTGATGGTCCCTATCTACCATATTCGGCATTAGGGGTACTTTTGTAACACGTTGTATAGGGACCATCAAAGTGGACAACTTTTTCTATGGGACCAACACTGAAATCGCGAAAAAAAAAAAACAGCTGTTTCATACAAAAATCGAAAATATCAAAAAGTATGATACAGGTGATTTTTTTCCGCGATTTCAGAGAAAGTAATTTCCTTTGGCATATAAAGCAATAAAATTTAGCAAAGAAGGAAAAGACTTATGGATTTGACATTTTAAAACGCTACTAAAATTATCAAAAAGTAAACAAAAACCTTTTGTGTAGATTTTTCCTGTTTAATATTCCTGTGCTTAATCCACCCACGGTGAGCGTAAAATGAAGACCATTGAACTTACCGTGTTTTAAAAATGTGATTTCCTCTAAGTTAGGGCAAAAATATAACTTAATTTTGTCCTATTACTAAGGGCAGCTGAGCAGAGCCCACTTGACTCCTTCAAGTTGGAATCCATAAGAGATATACTTAGGTATTAAGTTGGATTATTTCTCGTTCTAAAATAGCGTATCAAGAGGCCTTGCTCTAAATAGGTAGTTGTTATAAAAAATACTGAAACTTCTAAAAGCCAAGTTGCACAGACATTATACTATTCTACGTCGCCATGCACGACTGACAATTTTATTTTATTCACTTACCATCACTTTTATACTTAAAGGAATAAGGTCTAAATATCCATTAGCAATGTTTGAATAAAATAATCCGCATCCACAAATATAAAAACAGTTATAGCACATCTTATGTCTTGGCAATAGAGTCGATTTACGAATAACCGAGTGAAAATGTGGTAAATAGCCTTAAAAAGATGGCCGTAAGAGCGTTCGAAATTTGAAATTCTAGCCAGAATGGGGCAGTCGCTGCCAAGTTAATAGATGCGGCTTTTGTAGCGTTTATTGTGAGGTGTTAAGGTTTACTTTTTTGTATTTATTTGTGGGAGATGTTTGGTGAGGGGACATGACAGCCGGTGCCCGTGTGCGACGGCATGCAACGTATACCTACTTCGTACCGGCAGCCATGGCGTCTGATGCACGCGAGAATTTAATTTATCTCGACATCGTAGGTATTTTATTTTAAAATAAAATACGCAGGTTACTATGATGGTAAGGGGCATTAGAAGGCTAGCCTCGAATAATAACTAAAAAACAAAGAATTTTGACGCGGTCCCTATGAAAAATGGTTTTAATAGTAAAGAAAATAAGTTTTTACGGTTTCATCATCATTACCATCATATCAGCCGCACGACAACCACTGCATTAAAAAAATTACATAGAAAGGGGAAATTTTACGATTTACTTAAAATAATTTTTATGACAATTCGAAATATTACTTTAAAAGCGACTTACTTACTAATCAACAAATTGTTGAACACAAATTATTTTTCATTAGAAACTACAACCACACTCACAACTAATTAGAAAATTTAAGTTTTTTTTATGACAATTGAATTTTTTTTCAAATCATCATAAAGGCTCAGAATTGTTGAACACGAAATATTAGTCATTAGAAAGTATTTACCGGTCATAGAAACTATTTACTTGTTATAAGTAGTTGCACCAACAACTCGGAACTAGTCAGAACGCGTCATGGCTTTTCTTCATTTCCACAACGCGTTGCGGTCGTTTGATATGTTGACCACGACGCGAATTTCACTTTGTGGTCTTTCTGTGATTACCACAACGCACCATGAGTGATTTTATAAAAGCCACAACACGAATTTCGCGTTGTGAGCGGTTTTTTTTTTGCTCAATGAGCGACCTCCGTGGTCGAGTGGCTTTGTACACTGGTTTTCAAGGTGTCGCCATCTCTGAGGTCCCGGGTTCGATCCCCGGTTGGGTCAATTTAGAAAACGAACTTTTCTTTATTGGATCAGGTCTGGGTGTTTGTGATACCACTGTTGTCTCTGATTTCCATAACACAAGTGCTTTAGCTACTTACTTTGGAATCGGAACAATAATGTATGTGATGTTGTCAAATATTTATTTATTTATTTATGAGCGATGCCGCTCTTCGAGTCTAACATTATATAATACAATATTCTTCTGAATTATTATAACTCTATCTCGCGATAAATCTTAGGAAATTTAATGTCGTACCCATTCCTTGACGAAAGAGCCGAGCTCGGCTGACACGGGACAGGCGAGTCCAAGTTTTTGTCCCTCAATTTTTTAGAACACTCTTTCCTTCGTGAAATCTGTATCGCACGATACACGAACTCTTTGCGTGTTCCTAAAAAAAGTTACGATCCATAGACTAGAAAGAGTTACAATTACAAAAAAGTTTTTTTAAAGCGCGTCATAGTTGAATGAGCACTGCGCAATGTTCAGATATAATTTTTAGGTAAATAAAATAAAAGGCAGATGGAACATTACAAAATGTTGTTTCTGAGCTCGGAGTATTTATTGAGTAAGTAAAGTTAAGATGACGTATTTGGTAAGGCACATTCATTACTCAATAATACTCACCTTACCAAGTAACAAAAGTGTTGACAATGTTGAAACTTATGACAATGATACAGATTTTAACAAAAACAGCTTAATTTTAATGATATCACCAAAGTTTCTAAGTATTCATAGTGTATCATTCCTAAGTATCAGAGAAAAAGTAAAGACTGTTTTAGAAATTTTCAATAGCTTAAATACTTATTTTTTTTTAAATCTAAAATGCAAACTTTATACAAACACAGAACCATAAATTTAGATAACTACTCAGTTATCTTAAAGTTTTACAAAACTGTAAATCACCGAAAACATTTCTCGAATTTCTCATTTTCAAAAATTCAATGACTAAAGTTTATAAATAATTGTAGAATCTTCTGAATTTGAGTTTTCAATGGTGTACTCTAAGCAACAATAGGTAAGTTAGGTACTGTATACAACGTGTTACAAAAGTACCCCTAATGCCGAATATGGTAGATAGGGACTGATTTTTATTTCGCGATTTCAGAGTTGGTCCCATATTAAAAGTTGTTCAGTTTGATGGTACACACGACGACACCTCAGACTATACATGTTGACTTTGGGACCGCCTTTATGCCCTACGTAATAAAAGCTGTTTTCGCAGTTTAACTGTATAACCTGACGTGCTGTCGCGTGTACCTATCTACCATATTCGACATTAGGGGTACTTTTGTAACATGTTGTATAACAATATCGTAATATTATGTACCTATCAGGTTTTTTCTCTTAAATAAGTGAATGATTTAGGTTCTAGCAACTATTTTAAATATTCCGCTTAATAATAATTTGCACACCCGTAAGGGTAGAATATGGCGTACTTTGTTAATTTTAAGTCATCTGTAGGTACTGTTTATACCCAGATAAATATATTGATCCCTACCGGCTAACTTACATGGCTATCGTAATCGCCTTCATTTGGCAGATGGATGTGACACATTGCTAATTCTTTTTAGCACAAATAAAAACTTACCAAAGAAAAGCCGCTATGATGTCTTACACCCATTTGTCAAAATATGAAGCCGATGGAGATGCCTCTTTATATTAACATAAGTGTGACGAAACTTATGTAAATGTGATGTTGTCAAATATTTATTTATTTATACATTACTCCGATTCCAAAGTAAGTAGCTAAAGCTCTTGTGTTATGGAAATCAGAGACAACGGTGGTATCACAAACACCCAGACCTGAGCCAATATAGAAAAGTTCGTTTTCTAAATTGACCCAACCGGGGATCGAACCCGGGACCTCAGAGATGACCTTGAACACCGGTGTACAAAGCCACTCGACCACGAAGGTCGATAACTTATCATCGTCACTTGCGCGGTAGAACCACACCTGTGGGTGGTATTTCACACGCGTATGCTCGTGACTGTACGCGTATACGCGTACAGTCACGAGCAATAACCTTAAAATTCAAATGTACAGACGTCGGCACATCAGACTATACATGTTGGCCTTGAGACCGCCTTTATTCCCAATGCAATAAAAGCCGTTTTCGTAGTTCAACTGTTTAACTTGATGTGCTGTCGTGTGTACAGCTATATTGTTCATGAGACAATAATAAAATTGTGCCACAATTATATGCTAATAATAGGCTCAACGTATGAATATTCATTCGAGCATTTTGTTGTCGGCTTATTAATTTGCAGTCTTTTGTCACTGCATACGATGGCTGGCTGAACCGTAAATGTATTGTTTTTTTAATATATACTTACCACGCATATTCATAAACATTATAATGCAATTGAAAACAAGTAGACTAGCTATTGTATGGGCATTTAAAACAAATATAAATTCCGCATTCTAAAATACTATAAATAAGCTGTTATTCTAGTGGAAAACTAGCTTGAAACACTGAAAATCCCGAATAATTGAGTTTTGTAAGTATTATACTTTGTTATTACAAAACTTAGCGTAAATATGTAGCGTTCTATATCTAAGCAGAACAACGCTCAGTAGCACGCAACTCTACCAAAAAAAAAAAACGCGATGGACAATTTGTACAGCGCCATCTAACGCTGAAAAGCAAAATGATATTTCCCACAGAGAAATTACTGTATCGAGTACTTTTACGCGCGTCTTTTCTCTCAATAGATGTCGTGCTAGGGGTACAGAACTTCTAATAAATAATTAAATAATTAAAACATCGGTTAACCTATCCCCCGCTTGTCGTATTTATCTTAAAAAGGAAAATGTCAAGTTTGATGAGGTTTGATGATGTTATGTCAGATCTTTTGAAATACGAAACAATTTAAAAAATATATATAATTATCGATCGATATGCCTCGCCATTATTCCAAATATTAAACGCCTTCCTATTTTATTACCTCCAACTGGAAACATTCTCCTATTGTCGTTCTAAGAAATATAAAATGTCACCGTTTGAATGGATTCATGGAAGGAATTTATTGGCTTGGCTACAAGCACTTGGTTGCGAGAACTTGAAATTTGTTTAAAATGTCGACAGACTCACAGTATAAAATTCTCATGCACTTTCTTTTTTTTTATGATAGCAACATAAACTTACCGTGAAAAAGTAAACTTTCGTAGGAAAACAAACTCTGAAAAATTTCAGCAATTTTGAATAAGAACTTATTTTATTATTATTATAATTTAAAACAATTTTACTGTAGGTGTTTTATTTTAATTTTTATATTTGGCAAAGTCATAATATAAATAAACTTTTTTGTTTTGGGTATTCAAAATATATTTTTTTTAAATATTTGACAACATCTCATACATTGCTCCGATTCCAAAGTAATTAGCTAAAGCACTTGTGTTATTGAAATAAGAGACAACGGTGGTATCACAAACACCCAGACCTGAGCCATTATAGAAAAGTTCGTTTTCTAAATTAACCCAACCGGGGATCGAATCCTCAGAGATGGCGACACCTTGAGTACCGGTGTACAAGACCACGGAAGTCGTCAATATTTATCATCAAATCAAATATATTTATCAATTTCTTTTGAATCTTTATTCAAAATTAAATTTCTCGTATCTACCAAGCCTGCGTGCGGTCGCCTCGCGAAGCCTAATCACGTAAAAACGGCTGATCCGAATTTGATAAAATTAAAACTTCGAAGAATTAAATCATAGAATACATTATATCCTGGTTAAAGCTTCTCTAAGAGTTTTCTCGAATGTCCACACGGACGAAGTCGCGGGCGGAAGCTAGTTTGTGACTATAATGACTAAAAATAACAAAACGATTAGTTAACTTTAGGTTGCACTAGAAACTACAAAAATAAATATGTTAAAAAAAAGTTACACGCTCGACATTACCTACGGGGTGTCACATATTTCATGTGACAATGCACTACCCCCAAGCAGGTTCTTTTTAATTTATGACCCGTCAGTTTTTGTGCGTACCATACCATACTTACATCGTGTGTGTGTGTGTGTGTGTGTGAATTCACTTGCTGATCGTGACGGGGGGTGCGATACAAAGGGTGAGACGCAGGGTTGGCAACGTTGCTGTTTTAATATGTTTTCTTTATATTCACTTTTATTCTTACGATCCGGTATGTTGAATACACCTGTACGGTTCAATACTTGCAAAGTTGAATGTAAAAGTATAAGAAAAATAAAGTTTTAACAACTTTCTTTTTGGTTGCATCAACGCAGTCTATATATCCATTACAGAAGGTAAAACCGAATAATGACTAATGGCCTTTAAAATAATTTCAACTTTAATTAGTATGAATGAATGAATCAATGAATTAAACTTTATTTGGTTAAATACAAATTGGTTAACAAAAAAGAAAACTTCATTCTAATAATGTATAATCGGCGCGCGATGAGAATGGGATGGAACCTTGTCAAACTGAGATGCATTTGTTCTCCAGCCAGCCACATAACAGGGATATCCAAAAACACGGTGTCACTCATCCGAGGTGAGGGAACTTTTGTTGCAGCAACGTCAAGTAAGATACCAAGTAAAAAATTACGTGATTAATTATATTAAAATTAATTAGTCAATTTTCGATTTACTTTGACAAGGTTCCGTCCCATTCTCAATGCGCGCGGATTATAATAATAGTCCCTAACCAAAAGGCAACTATGCTCAGCCAACAATACCATTGACCACTCAGGGTCACCACTGATTTCCAACTGGGCCCGACACAAAGGAAATACAAGAACGGTGGTTCATACTTTTAAATGCATAAAAAACGTAAATAAAACGGTGATTGTGCGAGTGTTGACCAGTCTCACACAATTTAATATTTTTTTATTTATTTATGTGTTTATCATGAAGCGGAAGGTATGTATAAAAAACCCATGCAGATCTTAACTTTTTTCAAACGCATTTCATCATATTGCATAGAATATTTACCAGCAGTGACAACCCTACATCCGTGTGACGATAACGCAGCGGGTGTGATACCACTATCTGTCTAAGTAGATGACTACAAAATAGACTTTGTCTGGAACACCGAAATATAGACAGTAGACACCATGTACACACGACAGCACGTCAGGTTATACAGTTAAACTGCGAAAATAGCTTTTATTACGTAGGGCATAAAGGCGGTCTCGAGGTCAACATGTATAGTCTGAGGTGCCGTCGTCTGTACTAGCTATAATATTATGTATTTAGCAATGTAGAGCAACATGTTTAACTTTCACGTTATTTAATAACTGGTTAGGGTTCCGTACCAAAATGGTAAAAAGGAACACTTATGGTGCAACTCAGTCTGTCTGTCTGTTTTTCATTGTCTATGGTTGCTCATGCTCAGTGCTATCTACTTCAAAATAGTATGTTTTACTTGTCTGGAGCCCCGAAATAGAGATACCAGACCAGGAGGGTCTATTACAAACAAAATAGCATCTCGATAAGCGTACGATGTTCGTCCCATTCCGTGACATTATTGTCTCATGTATAAGGTTCAAAATCAAATTCTTTTTTTCACGCTACCCTTCATTTGTATGGGAGCCCTCATCTAGAATATTTGAAAATGTTTTTGTAAGCTTATACACTACCTGGCTTTAGGTCGGTAGTGTTACCAGATTAAAATTATAAACTAACGTGTTGACAAATTAAAAATACCGTGTTTCAGGCTCAAATTACCGTGCGTACATTAAAAAATACAGTAGAATTACCGTGTAAAACGTAAGGAAAACTAATAAGATTTTTTTTCGATATTTTATAAAAAAAAAACAATTCTCTAAACATTCTATTATTACATGACCAATGTGGGTGGGTTTACGGCTGGCTGGCAAATCGTAAATCCTTTTGCATTACCGTAGACCGTGTTTTAGCCAAAAATACCGTGTTTCTACGGTATTACCGTGTACCTGGTAACACTGGGTCGACACATCTTTGGTGCAAATATGAAGACTGTAGTTTGAACGGCTTAGCTGCTAGAGCTGTGTGACAGACTACGGACGGATGGACAGACAGCAATGGGGCTCCGTTTGGCCCCTTCCGCCACGGAACCCTAAAACACGGTAGAAGAAATGTTACAAAATAATGGCGGGATGTATGACAGAACATGTATCCCACTTGGTGGCGCTGCTGTAGATGAAGACCTTTTGTATCGGTTATGTTCCCGGTTATTTTACAATTATGTCTAAAATGGTTAATAACAATGATAATACTTATTATTATGGAAGTTGGACAGTTGATTGAAAAAAAGAAAACCAAAATGTTGGAAGAAAAATTTAATATTTACGAAAACTCGCTTCCAACATCCAAAAATTGATCAACTTCAACTTCAACTTTTATGGTGAATGGCTGCGTCTCGTTTTACGTGCCGATTCTGCCAATGTCCGAGTTAAAAGACACAGTGGATTACGATACGATACTGTTCGGTTTTTAACCAAACTGTACGGTTTTAACAAACACAATAATATGTTTGTTATGTCATAGCAAACAACAAAATGACACTAGCGCCAAATTGGCGGATAGTGCGCCGACTGGTGGACAATTTGTGAATCAGCCAAATTATCCTTCCATCAGAAGTAGACCTCTGGCGCCTGACGGATTTATTTGTTTTCAAAGCTACGTTCGAAACTAAATAATTAGTATCACATACCTATAATATAGATGTTGTCCGAGATTTATTGGATTAGGAGAATTGTTATGATTATTTGTTTTTCGAGTTTCTATAATTATAGTAATTATAAAACCTCGTTCAATTATAAAAGTTGGTTTGAAATTCCGTAACTCATGTAAAATGCATGGTCACTACAAATGAAAGAATAAACTTATAAGGGTGTTTAGAAATGACTTGCACTGGCAATAAAAATCCTATTTTATTTAAGGCCCCTTTATACCTCAAGTAGCGCCCTCATTTTAATAAAATTTATTGCTCGCTAAGTACATAATGTATCGAAAATTCACATGTACAGATTGAAGCTAAGGTTCAATAGTTTATTTACGAACAATAACCTCAGTATAATATAGTTCATTGTAGTAGTAGTTCGCAAAAGTACTAAAAGTGGCCACTTTTAGCACTTTTGTGAACTACTACTACCTTACTAACTAACTGTATTTTAATGAAGTTATTGTTTGTAAATAAAGTATAGAACCTTAGCTTCAATCTGTACATCTGAATATTCTATACATTTTGTACTTAGCGAGCAATAAATTTAATTAAAATGAGGGCGCCACTTGAGGTATATAGGGGCCTTATTGTTTGCTAAGAGGCCCTAAAACGAGATAAACACATTTTGAGCAACGATTTCACATAGTATTACTTGATTTATCGGTTCCAAAAGAGAAACTTGATAGCTTAAACTTTTCTCGATAGAAAATAATCGTAAAGTGACCATAAATTTTGTAGTTTTTCAATGCTGTGCCAACCAATAATAAACCTATAACCTTGAAACTATAAGTATTAATAAACAATCTTAGCTAGCTTTCTAGTTTCGCGGTTGTCATTTTTCCAAAATAGGAAATAGTTTATTAGTTCTTAAGTTAAAAACGATGTCACTGTGTGACTAAACCCTCTATAAAAAAACAAAGATTTAAAAAAAAGTTAAAAACGATAATGTTGTCAATAATTCGATAATTTTTACTTACTATGTTTTTTTTATTATTTTTGCTTTTATCTTTTACATAATAAATATTTGACAATTTTGATAATATGTTAGTAGTTTGATGGTGTTAAATATTTACGTTGCAGTGTACGTACCTACTTTACCCTTCTGCTATCGAATAGACAACTAGGAAAAAAATAATTAACCAATGATCTTAGCTTCAACAATAAATCCATTAAAAGTGCTAAAATGACTTAAAAGATTCGATCGAAATGCCGTTCAAAAACCACTTCTACAAAAGCAGTAACGGAATATAGGGAGTTTTTTGGCGCCATTTTGTCGAGTTCGGTTTGGTGTCTATTTTAATTATTTTCAAATAGATTCATTGTGGATATTGTGTCTTAAAATTGGTGCAGTTATATGGTACAAGAACTACAATATGTGGGAACATAACCGAACAATATGTGGGATAATTGAAATAGGCGCGATCTTGGTTGTGTGAAGCTGAGACTTTTATTGAAGTGGTGGCTTCCTCGGCAGAACTAACCGAGTAAACTGTCTTGATATACTTGGTGCCAAATGCTCCAAGCAGCATTGGAATGCGATGCACCCGCATTCTAATGAAAAATTAAACAATATCTACCACTGAACTATTTAACACTTGACACTGGCAAAAATTACTTCCAAGAGGAAAGTAGATTGCCATAACAAAAAAAAGAAGAAAGAACGGAATATAGAGAAAGAAAAAACGTCGTTACTGGCGAACGTAAACAACTTGTTGCATTGTGAAAAAAAAAGTGAAAAAGTGCATCGCACCCATTAATCATAGAGGGAGCCACAAAAAGTGGGACAGAAGTTGCGGTTTTTCTCGTGTTGGTGTGGATTTTTGACCGAACGAGCGAAGCGTCTCCGTTTTAGTTCAGCTTGGGCAAAAATACTTTCGTATGTCTGTCCGGCTGTCCGTTTTTTTTCCTCTACAGGTCGCATTTATCAACAGATTCTGGTGAATTTTTTTGAGCAAGTTTAATAGTTATAAATCATTTTATTGTAGATACACATTTTTGAAATTTTTAGATAAAAAATCGTATTTCAAAATTTTTTAAAAAAAGTCGCAAACACGAGGTCTTCAAGCTCACAGATGTTACTCTGATGTTGCTCACTGCGGCGGTTAAGCAACTTTAACTTGGGTTGGCATTCAATGAATTATAAAATTCATTAATTTTTCTTTTTTTAAATTTGCTAATTTTTTTATTGTTATTTTCGATGTGATGGACATATAATTTCGATCTAGATCTTCGATCACCTAGATCTTAAATTTGATCGATGTGTTAATTTATTTTAAATGCGATACAATACATTATATTAAAGCCGGATTTCGAATATCAAATATAGATTCAATGGAAATGTTTCATGAATCCATGAATCGTACCAGTCCCGTAACATTCGGCATTGTCAATGTTTTTTCCACAAAGCTATCCCACAGACTTGTGCAACAAGTGGTCCAGGGGTGTGAGGGACGATCAACTGAAGCCCACAAGTTTGTTTGCGAATGTTACTTTCTTTGTATTACGATTATTTGATGGCAATGGATATTTGAGATATTTTCTGCGCACTAATCGAACTATTATTATTGGATTGCGTGCGATTTCTCCTTCGGGTTCCATTAAAATGTTAATTTACATGTTATAACAATAATAATTATCACAAGGTTTTACATTTATGTGTCATAAATGAGTCTACGGAGGAATTGCAAAACTTGAATTTATACATAAGATAGAGAAAAATCCTACAAATTTATAGTATCTACCTGTATTCACATTAACATTATTAGCTTAAAAAATAACTATGTTAATTATACAAAGTATAAACAAACTTTTTAACTAACATCCAAGTTTCAGTACATTATGGCAACCTACATTCATATCTTTACCGACTTTCAAACTCACTGTACGTTTGTAAAATGTAAACATAGAACCTCCTCCTTTTTTTGAAGTTGGTTAAAAATGAGACAAAAGGAACTCCATGTCGACTTCTCATTTAAAAAGAACAAAACTTTATTTCTGATTACCGGCATCGAAGTGGAGAAAAAGAAATATGACCCTAAACATAAGTTCATTTTCTATTTTAACATTTTCTGGCTATTTTTCGACGGTGCAGGATCAGTTTTTAAAATCATCGAACAAATTATGAGCGGGAATGAGTTCGAGCACATAGCATACACTTCCCCTATAATGGTTCTATGCAGCCTATCTATGTTTAAATCGATATCGGTTCTGTACTACAGGGACATGGCACATGGCTTGTACAGCCTACTGCAAAATTTGGAAATAGAAGAACAAAAACAAGAGACGACTTTCGAAAAAGAAAAAATCATAAAAGAAGAAAGGTCTTTCTTGCACAGAGTCATAAACTTGATAAACTTCGTGTTCATTGCTTTATCGGTCGCTTTCGCTATGCATCCCGTCTCTACAAGTATTTACACGTATTATAAGCGCAATGAGGTTATTCTGTTATTGCCATTTCAAATTAAGTATCCGTTTGACGCTTATAGCATCAAATATTGGCCAGCAATCTACTTGCATCAACTTTGGTCTGGTATGTGCATTTTTCCTTATTTAATAGCAACAATATAAAATCCCTTTGGTTTCTTTTAACATAATTTTAGAATCTTTAGCGTTAAAAATGAAATTGGTATAAGTTTAAAAAAGTGTTTTGAAATATTACTAATGTCATTTGTATAATTTAATTGTTTCTATACTAAGAATAATTTTGATTCATACTACGCGTTCACTTCATCATTGCCGCTACCTCCCGGCCCGCTTCGTCATATCGCACCCCCTGCGTCGCCTTTCTAGTACGACTAGCAACGCAAAGCTTTATTTTTGTTTCTGTTGATTTAATCACTACGTTCGTTATTTGTGTTGTTATAACGATTAAAAGAGTAAAGTTCCAACATAATGGCGAACTTAACTTGTTATATAAATTAATGACACTCTTTGAACAAGAAAAAAATAAAAAACAGTTGAAAAACATGATTACTTTTTTGTCTACAGTACCATTAGCTGTGACGTAATAATGGTCGTCGTCGGCAATCACGAGGTGAACGCGTAGTAGAAGTGTCAATGCAATAGTACCTAACAATTGTTGCAGAAGTGGTAGTTATTTGGAATCTAGTAATTGTGGATCATCTATTCTTTACCTTCTGTACATACATACGCGTCCAATTCCGTCTCCTGCAACATGATTTGGAACATCTCATTAATGATGAAGAATTAAGTCGGGATAACTTCGCGATGAAGTTTCGGGAACTTATTCAACGACACATTAAGTTGATTCAGTAAGTATTATTAGCTGTCGACTCTGTATAACTAGTTGTTAGTTTGTATTACAGTAAGCTTTACTTAATAAGAATAACCCACGCAAGGGCAAAATTGGGCGCTTGACCAGATTCCAGGGTCCTCGAATCCAGAAAACTTCGTCATCAACTCTAACAAAATGTCGACATTTTGCAAGCGAAAACGGAATGCAATTGCAAGTTAGGCACATCCTGAAGACATTTTTTTTATTGTGAAAACAATCTACTTAGTTTCACTTCATCTTAAATCTAAGATGAGATTTTTCCCCACCCTAAATCAAACCCTGGCTATGCTCATGATAGAAAAGGATCTTCCGCCTGCTTTGGCCTGGGCAATGAAGTAAGAACGACTACGTACTACGACTTTTATTGTTGTTGTGCCTGAATTAGGGTTTCTTTGTTTTTATACGAATGTTAATGAAATTAATACTTGAATTTGTCATGGTTCACAGGGCTTCCGACATGTTAGAGGCAATTTATACGAAATCAATTCTCTGCAATTTTTTGAGCAGCTCTGTTATGATTTGTCTGACTGGATTCGATCTCGTGGTAAGTGAAAATATCGTTTTTGACTTTTGGTGATCATTTTGATTGCATTTATAATTGATGTAGTCTTACCCCAGTATTCTTAGTGGTTCCCTCAAAAGTTCCTCGACTCAACCTTTTCTTGAGGTCTCCTTAAGGGAATTCCTCGAAGCATCTTGATAATGGTATGCTCGTTATTAACTTGGGCTATAAGGAGGGCACCTCGTCTGTGGTGAGACATGACATGAAACTCGGGGCGAGTCGCCCTAGGTTTTTAAAAGCACGAATTTCACCTTAAATATACCACATCATAAGTAATTAAAACGCATAACCAATTTGTATGCTCATTATAATAATTAATAATTAAAATTGTGAAAAGAGAAATATATTTAGCTTACTCCCGCAAAAAATATATGCAGGATGCACCGCCCGCCCGCCCGCAAAAAAATGCACATGCACACCACAAAAATATCAGTGCACAATACTTGCATTTAGCATGACAGCGACACACCTTGCACTTTCACCAATTAGACTACTCTACACGTGTTTCGCCCCAACCCGGAGCATCCTCAGGAGTTAGATCGTGCGTGAACCAACACCGACAATGGTTTGGGACTTCCGCCGGGTGATGCCTGATTCAATCAAATACTAATAATTAAAAATATAATATAAGCCGAGGAAGCCTCAAGGTTTGTCGAAACGTACCTTGAGTTTGATAGTATTTAATCCACTCACACTCGACTCGACTGATGAAAATCCTTAAGTCGAGGGATTTTTTTTCATCTCTGTTGTTGAGGTTGAGTCAAGGTTTAGTCCAGTGGAGAAAACAACTAACGATCCGGGGTTATTAGGATTAAGTAAGTTAAGTACCTATAAGTTGTGGCGGTTTAAATATTATGAAAACTAACGTACATACGACGGCACCTCAAGCTATACATGTTGACCTTGGGACCGCCTTTATGGACTACGTAATAAAAGCTGTTTTCGCAGTTTAACTGTATAACCTGACGTGCTGTTGTGTGTACCTATACCATGACAACGTTTCATGTCTTACAAATTGCTTGTACAACATAAAATTTTGTATTTATGGTATTTGTAATAAACAGCACAGCTGTTATCTATGTAGGTATTGTAATAAACTGTGTGGATTGCAGATGATTTCAAATAAGACTCTCATCGTCATCTTTATATCTTTCCTTGCTGCGAGTTTGCTGCAAGTGTTCTTCTTGTGTTTCTTCGCAGATCTGTTGATGGTGTCAGTAAGTAAGGTTTCATTACCACAAGTTGACATAATTTTACCAGAAAAAAACCTTAATAACACAAAAATATTGCATTCAGATGCTTTTAGTCAAATTGGATAAACAAAAAAGCCAAAGTTTAAAACAATGTTACCTATTGAAATTGTACTTGAATAAATTGGTAGTGCGAAAATATGTTTATTATTTAAAAAATATTTATTTTGTTGAAAATTATTCAACTTGCAAACTACTTATAACAAATTATTTATTGAAAATCACTATAATATTTAATAAAATATTCAATGAACTAAACAAAAATATAAAAACGTATCAAACGTATACAACATGTTACAAAAATACCCCTAATCCCGAATATGGTATATAGGGACCATCAAACTGAACAACTTTTACTATGGGAACAACTCTCAAATCGCGAAATAAAATTCAGCTGTTTCATACAAAAATTAAAATCAAAAATATCAAAATGTATGAAACAGCTGATATTTTTTTCGGGATTTCAGAGTTGGTCCCATAGCAAAAGTTGTTCAGTTTGATGGTCTCTATATACCATATTCGGGATTAGGGGTATTTTTGGAACATGTTGTATAGTGAATAAGTACCTATAATTATGTATTATTTTTTCAGAGTATGGAAATTGGAGATGCTTTATACAATAGCAAATGGTACTTAAAAGACTCAACTGTGGGAAAAAACTTTCTAATAGTTTTGATAAGGTAATGAATTTACGGATATGGTAATATTGCATTTAAACAAATGTGAACAAAACACGTGCTAATAAACAGCGTTCATTGATTTAGTTAGTCCCTTGTTTATTTTTAAAAATTTACCTCCTTTAAATCAAAATTTTTGCCTTCATAGCTAATGCTTAACTATATGTTTGATTTCTGTCCCAAAGTAATATAAATAATGTTTAATTTTACAACATAGCAAGTTATAAAAGCGATTTTATTTTAGGTCGCAAAGGCCCTGCAAGTTGACAGCATACACATTCGTTGACCTCAATCTGAGAGCTTTTATGAGGGTAAGTTTATTTATACATTTAAATCGCTGCCTTTAAATCTAAATGAATAAAAGCTGCCTAAAAATCTGCGTGAATATAAAGTACATTTTCATTTATTTCAGGTTGTAAGCAACGCCTGGTCCTATTTTGCTCTATTGCAAACGATTTACGGTTAACTTTCACAAAACTCACATAAAAAAGTTTAGTCACATTGGTTGTAGTTTCATAGTGGCACAATATAGTGCAGTGCAAGATTTTGTAACTTATGATTTTCAAAAGTCAACGCCCGCAGTTAATCGTCCCTCCAATAAGAAAACAAAAACAGTGCACATCGGTCAGATTTGGCGGGAAAACGCGGAAAACTGGGAGGGAATTACGGAACAAATAGATGACCGACTGTGTACTGATCAAGTGTGGATTGCATACTGCATAAAGGACTGTAAACTGTGCTATCGATAGCTCTTATTACTTGAAAATAAAGTTTACAGTTGATGCTTGAAGTTTCCCTACTGTTTTGTTCATAAAGTTAGTGTACCTTCTTCTGTTTATGATGCGAAATCAAATAATAGTAAGTACTTACATATTGCAAAGGAAACATGAAAGATGAAAGTATCGTAAAGCATTGGTATGAAGAATGTTATCGTTTTCATGTCTCTCCTATGATGAAATTAGTGATTCAAACGCGATCACTGTAGAAAATATGGTTGTTCTCACATGATTAATGGGAAAAACATATTACCTATTGGAGGTTTCGATGAAGATTAAAAAAATATCAGCTTTCAAAATTTAGAGAACTTTGTCGCCGCTGGATCTTGAACCCACCATAGACAAAACGGGCTCGTATTGATTGGTGTAAAAAATATGTTGTTAAAGTGTGAACACGGTCGTCCAAATGTTATATGACATTGTAATAAAAAAAGAAAGATGGATATATTGTTCCGGAAGCGGAAAGATAGCAATAGTCATCTATATGAATGTCTGAAGTCGACAGCAAACCAACAAAATTATTTTTCAGCATACACCGCGATGAGGACCCTTTCATTTTCAACTTCAGAAAAGTTGGAGTTCATGATCCATTACGCATTAAGTCTCGACCTTATATCTTGCGACTTCTTTATTTTCTTAGAAATTGAAGAAAAGACTTAGAAAGTCGAGACGGCGTGATTTAGTTTACTAAACTACGCCGTCTCGATTTTCTAAGTCTTTTCTGTCGCGACGGTGTGAACTCTCTCTTACTTTAAATTAGGTACTATAATTATAAATAAAAATAAAATGTTAAAAAAGTTAAGCTACTTTAGTTTGAATTTCAGTACTATACATTGGCATTGGCCGCAACTAGGCATTGATGGACTTACGTATGTGTGTCTCGGCCCACATTTTCAAGTTCGTCCTTCACTGCCCGTGTTGCATGCCGCTGCAGTAATGTACTATTAATACTAGGCATAGGTACTAGGCATTGGCGAATGTTTGCTAATAAAAAAGATAGTAGAAGTTTATTGAGAATCTAGAAATGAGTTGTTGTTTTATACCATAGAGTGATAAAAAGAGGAGTTTTCTACTTATATTTTGTACTTATGCATTTTTTTGCATTGTAATATTTAATACTTTGCTAAAGTTGAACCCAAAAAAACAAAATATAGCTCGCAAATAAATAGAAAATGATAAATTAGTATTTTATTATTTTTCTTACACGAAAAATATTTAATTTATTTTTTCCACGAAAGGCAACTTTTTAATGAAAGAAAAAACTATTCTATATACGATTGTTATTATAACAGCAATCTACATTTTAAAATTTTGATTCAAATCGGATCAAAAGTTTTTGAAAAAAATTACAGTATTATCAGGATTACCCAAAAACTACTGAACCGATTTAAAATTTTCAAAAAATGGGACAAATTTGGGAACATACCTGATAAATTAACGTTTAAATCATGTCAATCGGTTCAGCCGTTTTTGAGTTATCGGTGGACATACATAAAAAAAAAAACAAATAAACAGACGAACATAGAACGCCCTCCTTTTTGAAGTCGGTTAAAAATACAATCTACCTTTTTAAATGACAGTTGTATACTGCTCTATTGTCGTAATTCCTAAGAATCAACATTTAACATAATTTGCTTGGTTCGATTCTACTATCGCTTAGTTCAATCTCGACCCCAAAAGCTAACACTTCAGTTCCTATGACTGGCTATGACGTAAAAGTCGTAAAATATACAAGAAAAAAAAAATATTGAAAAAAAGGACAAATCAAGTGCAATTTAATGAAATCACCCACCTTGTTAAAATATGGCGTAGAAAATTTTAATCACTGTAATCGTATAATGGGCATTGCTCAAGCTTAACTGAAAATTACAATGGAGCTTAATAATAGCGTTAATACTTCGGTAACTTAATTATATGAAATTATAGCATGAAATATTAGTAACGTCCATTAATGAAGTTTAAATTCAAATTGCATAGTTGAACTTACTACGATCAATCTAAATGTGTTAGTTGCACTTGAAATTGTAACAAGTCAATATGTCGAAAGAGTTGCTTTTCGACAAGTCTTTGAAGAAGATAAAATTCCTATTCCACTTGACTGGAATTAATATGGATCCGAGGAAAAGGAACTTCAAGCAGAATATCGTATTCCTGATCAATTTTATATGGTTGAACGCAGCTATCGTGGGAGCTCTACACTATGTTTTTTGGGGTATTATGACTGGTACCAATTTTACTGAGATCACATTTGTGGCTCCTTGTGTAACGCTTAGTGTTTTGGGAGATATAAAAGGTTTGCTATTGGTACTTAATGAGAAACAAGTGCATAAAATGGTGGTGAATTTGCGAGAATTGGAAAGAAGGAAGAATGAATTCGACAATATTGATGAGGAGGAGGTTATAAAACCAGATATAAGGTTTCTTGACATGGTGACAAAGGTGCTGAATATCCTGAACTGTTTGATGATAGTGGTTTTCGATCTAAGTCCCTTAATTTTGATTGCGTACAAGTATTATAGGTTGGGGGATCTAGAGTTGATACTACCGTTTATGGATGTGTATCCATTCGTCAACGCTTTAGATCTTCGGTATTGGCCATTTGCATACATCCATCAGATTTGGTCAGGTATATGTATGAAAATTTAATTTCATTTAACTCAATTAACTTAACACTATTCTAGCTCTATCTCTTTCCGCCGCTCAGAAATGTTATTTACTAGAGCGAGAATACTGCTCGTTGACCATTCAACGATGACAAAGAGCACAAGCGGTTGAGTGATTGTGTCGCTCTAGAGAACGATGTTTCTGAGTTACGGAAAGAGAAACAGCTACTGCGAAAAGCGATGTTGGACGACTATGTGGTACAACTCCAAGGAAAACTATTACAAATTCATCGTCCTCTTTAACAGTTTAATTAGATTGGTAACCAAATTTCCATAAAAATTTCGAAGAAAGGGTTCACAAAATCACACGTGCTAACTCTTGCTTCCAAATTAATTGTGAAGCATTTTGGTTTTTTTTCCAGAAAGCATCGTCCTTCTGGAGATATGTGCCACAGACTACTTTTTCTTCACTTGCTGCACCCACATCAGGATCCAATTCAGGCTGCTGCAACGCCAACTAGAAGATATCATCCCTTCTATGAACCATTCCGCTTCCGGCTCTATAAGCTCGCGATACAAAGAAAAGTTAAAGGAGTTGATTAAGTGGCATCAACAGATTATAAGGTGATTTTTCGGAGCTGGTGACAATTCCACGAGGGACTACTTCTTCTTGGATGCAAAATTCATAATGTATTAATATTATGACTCTTATAAATACAAATCAAATTCTTTTGCCAAATTCTTGGCTGAGAAGATGTAACTTTTGTTTTAAATGGGTAACTTATATACCCATTTTTGGATTATATCACAGAATAAATAATAGTACTAGTGTACAGAAATTGCACTGCTTTGATACCTACGCGTGGAGTGACAAAGCCCTGATAATGTCGATGATGTGGCTCGGTGGGATCTCGGAAGGGGAATACCCACTGAAAAAACTTCGGCACTTGCCCTCTCGCCACCGTTTGGTCTATGGGGGTTCGTTGTGGCAATCGCCCTCGAGATTTGGTTGACCTAAATATTTATTTAATTTAATTTGGATACTATCACGCGGTTTTTAGAGTTAACAGTATTAACAGAATATAAACAGACGGGCAACGAAGTGCCCCTTCGGGTTCCCTTTTTCCTGTTACGCGTTAGTAGCATGTTAGGTTATACAAAACTGTCAAAAAACTTGCAATTTATTTTGAACCTTAATGTTTTAAGTGTTTGATTACCCTGTCGTAGTAGCCTACTAGCATGCTGTTGACCGTATAAAACCATCAAACAGGCCCATCATCTTATTTTTTTTAAACTCTATTGATGTTTTCCAGCTCAGCTAGTATTTTGGAGGTGGTGTACTCGAAATCAACATTATTTAACTTTCTGACAAGTTCATTCGTCATTTGTCTAACTGGATTTAACGTGACGGTATTTCTTTTGATTACATATTGCAATTTGTTACATTAAAATGCCATTAGGTGGATAAAATTTTTAAATAAAAAAGGGAAATTTTCTTAAAGAATATTGAACTCTGTACATAAAACTCTTAGGGCCTATTTTACAATGTAAAAGAATGTTCTTAGTAGCTCACTTGACAGATGATTTGACATATTCTTCATATCACAACTGTCAAATCATCTGTCAAGTAAGCTATTCAGAACTTACTTTTACATTGTGAAACAAGCCTTAATATTTTTAAGGACGGTTGGCTATCAGAAATTCCTATTTATTACTAAGAAATAAGTATCGTTAATAATAGGATCGTTTAAGAAACTTTTGTTATTCATATTAATAATATATTTTACTACTTATATTATTTATTCCAGATAATCAATGACGTAGCTTTTCAAATGACGTTTCTAACTTTTCTGTTCATGAGTTTATTGCAAATATTTTTTCTTTGTTTATTCGGCGACACGTTGATGAGATCGGTAAGTTTAAGAATTAAGTAAAACATTATTGTAACTGTACCAACAACTTTTTTTAATAACAACGGATATTATACAAAGCAATTAAAATTCGTCGTTTTAATAGGTACCGCGTAAGCTCTCTGAAGTTGCCGCAAATTGTACAACAGAAGTGACCAAATTCAGAGCAAGGGCTGATTCTTCAATCCTCAGATAACAGATATCATTCAGTTAAATTATTATCCGAATAAAGTAAATGTCATCCAAAAAATTTGACAAACAACATATGACAAACATTTTCAAATTGGCAGAATTATATGTTATCAAAAGTATTAAGCTTTATCTGAGCATTGAAAAGTCAGCCCTAAATCTGACAAATTTACTCTTTGCCATACGTTCTTGAGTGAAGTTCCTAGTTAAATTAATCTCATTGTACGAAAATCTTTAAAGACTTATAGTCACTATATAACTACTACTACAGGCAGGAAGTGAAATTTTTTTTTTTTTTTTTTAGATTTGGCATCCTTAGCCTCCATCAAATTCTTTATTACTTATTTTTTCTTTTTCGAAAATGTTCAATGTCTGTTAAAACCTACTAATTTCATTGTTTTCTTGTTTACCAGCATGGAAAAATAGTAAAGACCTTGCTACTTTAGTTATAAAGTAAAATATAAAGTATTCATGTTATTAAGAAGTAATATAAATATTTGACAACATCACATACAACATCACATACATTGCTCCGATTCCAAAGTAAGTAGCTAAAGCACTTGTGTTATGGAAACCAGAGACAACGGTGGTATCACAAACACCCAGACCTGAGCCAATATAGAAAAGTTCGTTTTCTAAATTGACCCAACCGGGGATCGAACCCGGGACCTCAGAGATGGCGACACCTTGGAAACCGGTGTACAAAGCCACTCGACCACGGAGGTCGTCAAAATTGCAATAACTTAATTATTTATTGCATTCTTGAATGTCTGTAACAAACTTATTGAAAATTCTCCATTAAAAATCTGCTATTTTTATTCTTATAACACCTAGAAGTAGAGTTCTCGAATATAAAGTGAGGCAACTAAAACCGAGTCAAAATGGCTCAGTTTTCAGATTACCTAATTGCAACTAAAATCCGATAAAATTGTAATTAATGTCTTAAAATTGGGGAAATTAAAACTTTTTCGTTCTTATAGGAACGATTGTAACGTATGAAAGATAAAAACCAGAAAACTGAGCCATTTTGGCTCAGCTTTATTTGCCTCAATTTTGGCCTTTCGTTCTAGGTTGTTTTTATTTTAAGTCTGAATAAAAAAACTTTGTTACAGAGCATGGACGTAGCTGACGCAGTCTATAGTTGTCGATGGTATTTGAGCGATGCAGGGACTTGTAAAAAAGTCCTGCTGGTTCAAACTAGGTAAACAATTCTTTTAATTGTATAGAACTCTTTTGGCATTAATTAATTTTACGGAAAAAGTGGTTCTAATTAAGTATTTTACTTTTTTTGCATTTGACTTAAAGCTATTTATTGTAAAAATCATTGAAATAATTTAAATTACTTTCGAAATACAATACTTTCGATGCAGCGTACTTTCGATACACAATACTTACGATGTTATCGAGTAGTAGACAGCGATTTCTCAACTAGTTGAAATTTATTTTACCTACCCATTGAATGTAAACTTTGTTAATTATTGTAATGGAAAATGAAGTCACTTTAAATGCCGACCTCATTTTTCAAATTTTGACGACTCTGTATGAAATATACAGGGAGAAAAAAGCAGCCCTTGACGAGTTTCTTGCCGGTTCTTCTCGTTACAAGGTCTCTCGCTTAGGGTTTGCGAACCGATAGCGTAGCTTCTTTAACATTCACAAGAGCTTAACAGCCTAAACTGAATAAATGAGTTTTGATTTTAAATTTTGAATTTTGATGCAGCGTACTTTCGATTTAGTGTAATGTCTATGTAGGGTACCGTCGATTTAGTCTACTGTCGATATAGCGTACTACCGATTAGGTGTACTGTCGATTTGGCGTGCTGTCGATGTAGCGTACCATCGATTCATTAAAATCGATGGAGCGTTTTCGATACAGCGATTGTCGATGCAGTGACTGTCGATATTTGATCCAGACCCATGAAATTGACATACCCTAAACCAGTGTTTCCCAAAAAGGAGAGCCATGGCCCCATTTAATAAAAGAGACAATTTGTCACCTGTCATGACAATTTTATATCCATTGCGTCAACCTATTTGAAAATAGAATAAACTACTCATAGCTACATTGTAACGTAAGCCAAACTGTTATGACAATTGACAAATTGTGACGTTATTAAATAGTGCCCAGGGGAACGCGAGGTTGCATCAAGGGGTACGCAAAAAACAATATGTGGTCTTTCTTAGAGTGGTATGTAGAAAAAAACTAATTGGGAACCACTCTACACAGTAAATAGGAAAAATTTACCTTATAACCTAATTTGATGAGGACGCTTGTACACCGGTTTTCAAAGTTGTCGCCATCTATGAGGTCCGATCCTGGCTGGGTCAGATTAGAAAACGACCTTTTTCAAGTTGTACACCGGTTTTCAAGTTGTCGCCATTTATAAGTTTCGTGGAATGAACTCTAAGTATAAAATGTTCCATAATTTTTTAGGGCCCAAAACCCTTGCAAGCTGACTGCTGCGGAATTCGCTGATGTGAATTTGCGTGCTTTCATGAAGGTAAATATGAAATAATTTTCTACTTATTAATTATCATCATAAATAGCAAGCGATTTTTTTAAACTTCCGTCTTAAAAAATTTGTTTCAGATTTTGAGCACATCATGGTCGTATTTCGCGTTACTGCAGACCATCTATGGTTCAGAGAAGTAGATTTTTATCATAAATTAAATAAAACTAGATCTACCTGCTGTCATTCTTTTATTACCTACATTTATCATTTATCTAAGTACCTATTCGTAGGTAAGGTACCTGTACCCGTATCACGAACAGCTATCGAAAAAAAATATAAAAAAAAAATCGAAAGAGTAATTTTGTATGAGAAATTTGTACAGCGCCAACTATCGCCGAAAAGTGAAATGAAATCAATGTTTAGAATCTGTAAGAATAGGAATAAAAATACTGGTTTCGAAGCCGCAGCATAGAACTGGCAGGTAGCGAAATTCACATACCTAGACCATCAAAAGGTTGCTTTTTCTTAGAAAGACTTCTTCGTGAGGTCACGTCAGGTTTTGTACAAACTTTTTTTGTAGCCGCGAAGGATCGATACCTTTTTTTTCTTAAATTCCTCGAAGAAGAAAAAATAAGTGAACACTTACCTATTTAAGCGATTACTATTTTTTGTATCAAGTTCGTACTTATTATGGCTCAAGTGTGCTGACATAATATAAAGGAGATATTTTGTAGATAGAACACAATGTACTACAGTCTGTTTATCCTTCCTAGTCCTATACAACGTGTTACAAAAATACCTCTAATGCCGAATATGGTATATAGGCACCATACATTTTGATATTTTCGTAATTATTTTTTGTATGAAACAGCTGATTTTTTTTTTCGCGATTTCAGAGTTGGTCCCATAGTAAAAGTTATTCAGTTTGATGGTCCCTACATACCATATTCGGCATTAGGGGTATTTTTGTAACATGTTGTACAGTAAACTTTACAACATGTTACAAAAAAATAATTGTAAATGAAAAACCTTTTGTTGTATTTTACAATTGATTTTTTCAATAAATAGTTGGGGGAAGATTGTTTACCAAATAAGACAAAGTAAAGATGAAATGAAATTAAATGAAAAATTCTTTATTCAAACAAACTTAGATATTAAGTGCTTTTGAATTGTCTATATTTTCCTACCACCTATTCGAAACTTTCTTAACTGACAAGAAGAATGGGCGCAAAAGTCCCTTGCGCCCATTTGTCAGCAGCTTTGTCAGAAATCAGAAGTAACGATATTTACAAAGAAATTATATCGTTACCAAATATTATACCTTCATTTAAAACAACATAATTAAAAAACAAAAAACAATGAAGTTAAATAATAGATAATCAGACTATAGGCTAATAATAGGTATTTTGACGACCTCCGTGGTCGAGTGGCTTTGTACACCGTCATCAAGGTGTCGCTATCTCTGAGGTCCCGGGTTCAATCCCCGGTTGGATCAATTTAGAAAAACGAACTTTTCTATATTGTTTCAGGTCTGGGTGTTTGTGATACCACCGTTGTCTCTGAATTCCATAACACAAGAGCTTTAGCTACTTACCTTGGAATCAGAGCAATGTATGTGATGTTGTCAAATATTTATTTATTTATTTAGGTAGTTTATTATGGCTCCTACAATACAAACTATGTCAGCGGGCACAAGGTATATGCGCTCGACAAAAATTCCCTCCCGACCAGTGGTACAACTGCCGTCAACTGATTGTGCCACTGGGAGTAAATGTACCCATGTTCCATCTGGTTGTACCACGGGGAAGTTACCTCCTAAACCGATAAAAAAAAATAAACAAAAAAATAATTATTAAAATCCTGAATGCTCTAACTCTAAGGCTGGCCCCAGACCTACCGGTTTCATTTCTTTGCTTTGCTGTTCTAGTAGAACAGGGGCCCTACCGGCTAACTTTTCGAACTTCGGCGGGTCTGCCGAGTTTCAACTTAAAACAGATAAATCGAAGTTAGGAGTTTCGTATTGTACTATTTGCCGAAGTAATTTAGAAGATATCGATGTTTGTGTGATATCATGAATTGGGGTTCGCCATTTTGACCCGATTGGGGCTCGATTTATCTGTTTTAATTTGAAGCTTGGCAGACTTACCGAAGTTCGATGCGTTGGCCCCCAGGGGCCTTACCGGCTAACGCATCGAACCGTCGAACAAAAGTCCGCCGGGCTTCAACTTAAAACAGATAAATCGAAGTAAGAAGTTCGTATTGTAGTTATTTCGACGATATTAATGTTCGTGTGACATCATTAATTTGGGTTCGCCATTTTGGCCCGATTGGGGCTCGAATTTCCGAAGTTCGATGCGCTAGCTGGCAGCCCCTGTTCAACTAAAACAGCAAAGCAAAGAAATGAGACCGGTAGGTCTGGTTCAGCCTAAATCGGTCCATAAATGTTGAAGTTACGTGCGAACAGCGATAAAAAAAAATGCAATCGAATTGAGAACCTCCTCCTTTTTTGGAGTCGGTTTATAATCAATTAGTAGAAGTAGTATATCTCGTATACATATACCCCCTTACTAATAAAGATAGTATAGCAGATTAATAGTTACACAATGGTTACTCTCTGTCAAACTATTTAAGTTTGACATTAAAAGAAAGATTCAACACACAGTGAAACTAAACATCTGCTATAGAATCTTTATTAGTAAGGGCCATATAATAATAAAGTCTTCGATTCAATTACTTGTTGTAAGCTTTGTAAATCACAACACAAACGAGATAGTTCAGGGTTTCAGTATACAAAAATTAAATTCATATGGCAGTTGACAACCCTACCAACTATCCGGTCAATAAAAAGTTACAGGGATACGCTCGAACCAGTCGTCTCATACATAATGTATGTAAAATGATAGTGAATTACCGTTAGCTAGCTGGATATTCCATGCATAATTAGCCACTATAGTAGACAGACGATGCAACATTTTTAATGGTAATATCTGGTAATTTGCAGCTTCCGACCAGTATGGATGGCGCTTAATGCTAGGAATCAGGGAAATTTTAGTCGACATAAGTATTACCACTTTATTAAATGGTATTAAGTTAGGTACAGGTACTAGGTATCTTACTTAGATAATATTATGTACCTATAGCATTTTTCGAAATGGCTTAATATTCTTTTCAAAAAGTGTCGAAAAACTGAATCGGCCAAAAAAAATTATGAGCTTGTATTTTTGGCCAATCTCGAAACTGAGCTGCTTCGCTCGCTGGTCAAAAATACGAATATTTTTAAAATTATTTTACCGAATATTCAAAAAAAAAAAACTTTTCGTACCAATTTCCTAACAACTGATTGAGTTTTGTATAAAAAGTAGTTATTTTTTTTTTGTCTTTTTCGGAAAGTCGTAGACAATCGGACCAAGCGGCCAGAGGGGTTGTTTATGGATCCACTCCGGCGAGGTTGTTGGTGTTTTATAAATAACCCTGAATACCAAATAGTGTAAAAACCAGATTTTCATATTTTAAATAACACCATGCTAAATAGGTACGAGTACGTACACACGACAGCACGTCAGGTTATACAGTTAAACTACGAAAACAGTTTTTATTACGTATGGAATAAAGGCGGTCTCAAGGTCAACATGTAGTCTGAGGTGCCGTCGTGTGTACGTGGTGCTCGGAAAACCTTGTCGTGTTTAACTACGGAAAACCATCAACGCACTTTGAAAAAAGTCAAAAGTTTTAATTAAGTAGGTAACCGTGGTTTTCCATTAAAACCCGAGATTTAGCAAGTTTTCTAAAAAAATTTGAATTAGTTATAAATACTCGTATTAAAATTATTGTTCTCATTTTACCTACGAGATAAGTCAAACAAAAAATTAAGTTATGAACGAACTTCATAACTTAATTTTGTATCCACACCTTTACGTTTTACGCTTGGAATAAACGGAAATAAAGGAAATCGGTAGAAATTACAAAAAAAAATAAGTACCTACCTTAGGTACTATGTGGCAAAATTTTGCAGTCCGTCTTAATTATTATGTGGCAAAATTATGCAGTCCGTCTACCAACTTATTTTGTATATAAAAATATCGATGTTCTCTTTCCATAAATTTCATTTGTTTCCATTTAAAGATATTGTATGCCAAAAATTAAAAGTTAGTTACTACAGTACCTGAAAATTTCGGAAGTTTTTCCGGACACCATGCAGTTAGTACAAAAGTTTTTCGAAACTGCAAACTATGGTAATATTATGTAATAGACACTTTAAAACTAGGAAACGTTGAAAAGTTAAAGGGCCATGTTAAAGTTAAAAGTTGAAAAGTTACCGTGTTCAGCGAAGTTTCAGAGGTTCCGGATAGGTCTATCTTCTGGTGTAATTTTAAAATGGAACAGAATTTATTCGTCAAATATGTCAGTTGGAACTTTTGTAGTCTCTGCGTTGGACAAGGCACGGCAGGGCAGTACAATGCGATTAATTTTCACAATTGTACGCACGACAGCACAGTAAGTAAAATAGTTGAACTACGAAAATAGCTCTTATTACGTTCGGCATAAAGACGGTCTCAAGGTCAACATGTATAATCTGAGGTGCCGTTGACTGTACATACTTACCTACAACAGAATTGACCAACTTCAGAGCGCTTGCGGTACAAAACGACGTAGGTATACTACCTATACTTATTACCTTTGTCATACCATACTTACATTCTAAAGTGAAGTTGCAGCGGAGTGATCCGCTATCCGCAACGAACTATATTTTACTGAGGTTATTGTTTGTAAATAAACTACAGAACCTTAGCTTCAATAGCTCTGTTTATGTGAATGTTTAATACATTTGAACTTAGCGAGCAAACTTGATGGATATAGGCAAAATAATAATAATCACGAATAGTGAAAAAATTGAATGAACTACAAGTGCCATCTATTGGGAAGCGAAGGCGTAACAGAAGTCGGTAAAACAGTCGAGAACGAAAAGTGGCGCCAGTGCTGTTTTACCGACTTCACCTACATTGACGAGCTGTCATGTCATGTCTGTCATGGCGTTTTGAAGTGTACAGTTTTGTGCACGGTAAAAACTAAAACATAAATAATGATTCTTAGGCAAATTATTTCAATAGATAATGTGAAAATATTTTGTGGATACTGTAAAGTATCATGATTAATGTGTGTTTATCATAATTTCACGAAAGCGTGAGTTAAAATGGACAAGAAAAATGCAATTCGGAGGGCCAAAAGGCAATCAAAAGTGCTTGAAGAAAACTATTGGGATTGCAGCGTTTGTACTTACAGAAATAACGCAGAAGCCTTTAAATGTTCGATGTGCGACGTTCGAAAAGGTAAATCAAGTGTTTTACAGTGTATTGACATTCCATTGTCCTAAATTTTCGATAGTAGGCATGTCTAAGTTTACATCGATTTTGTCGCTGTCACTGCTTTGCGAATTTCTCAAAAGTAGCAATTCAAATAGGCCACGTATGGAAAAAAAAACAAACTCCAATTAGGTCATATTTTACGTTTCTGTGTCTTATTAATCTCGGAATATCTGTAATAGGTTAAAAGTCTACTATTATTAATATACTATTGAAGTTTACCTATTAAAACCTATAAATTTTGACTTTTAAGCTACCATCAAACTATGTTTACATAATTCCAACATTAATACTTAAAGTCCACACTTCTCACACATACCTTGATAAAAAAACTAAGAAATTATTGGTCAACCCTGCTACACTAAACTGTATTGAAGATCGTGCTTCAAGTATGTATGTCTTATATAAGAGTTAATTTATGTTAAAAGTGGCACCAATAAGAGCCAGGCATCGAAAACAATCTGGCAGTAAAATTAAAATACAACTGCTGTATACAATCACGTTGTTTTCGTTATGATGTCACAGTTATGATTTGTTATTGCCAAAGAATACAATGTTTGCCCAATGTAAGGTATTGAATCTATCAAGTATCATTTTGATCTAAAAATGATGCAGCAAAGCAATTTGTTTGTATGCAACGCAACATATACGGTGTTACTGTAAAAGATTTTAAAACTATGTTTCATTTAAACACTGTTTAAATGTGATGCTGTAACTTTTTTTGAAATGATTGTTTGAAAGAGACAGCATCACATTTTAACTGTGCTCTAATACATCAACGCCCGGGCGGACGCATGCAGCCGGATAACAATGGAATATCTCATTGTGTGTGTGTCATCAGTGTCTCATTTTTCGGGCGTTGACGGGTTGATAAATATAGTTTTAAAATCTTTTAAAATAACATTGATAAAATCTTAGGTATATCTGATGATCATAATATTGAAAATTAGAACAATAAATATATAAAAACTAGACAAATTGATAGCCTCCTCCTTTTATTTTAAATTGGTTAAAAAGAGAGCATAAGGTAAAAACCTTATGCTCTGTTTTTAACAAACATACTACTAAATACTAGTAAATACTTAGAACTCTTACTCTCTTGGTAAATATAATTTATTGATTTATCATTTGGTAATCTCCTTTACTGAGTGATGAGAAGAGCATTTTCTGTCACCTTCATTATCTCCGAAGTTATGTGCCAGAGAGCTATTTCTATAAAGTCTATATAATTTTTGATCCTTAGTAGTTACCGGTAACCGTTACACATCTTTCTATCCGATCTGATTTGTCAGATGAAAATGTATGACCTCAGAGTACAGTGCTGTCGGGATAGCACCAAGATTTAAGATCTAAAAAAATAGACTATTTATTTGTTTGTTAAGCGGTTTGAAAATTTTAGTATGAAGTGTGGCATAGTCCGTGTTTTTTTTCTTTCAAATCACATCAAAACAGGTTAAGTGAATATAAGAAGAATTTGGAATGCATTTATAACGTTTCATTTTTCTATTCAAGGATAAATTAATTTAAGTATGTTCTCTTTGTATTATATTAAAAGTTAAAACTACTTTTTTAATAGAACCTATATTGCATTGTTACTTGCCTAAATACTAATACTTATTTTTAATTAAAGCAGTATTTATGCAAAATAATTTAAATTACTAGTAATTAACGAACAATTACCTTATTGATTACCTCCTTACATAAATGGAAAGTGATCAATTATTTGGCTTATTACACCCACAATTAATTTACACCTGCAAGCACGATAGCACAGTGAGTTTTATAATACTACGATAGTTAAGGCTGCGTAGTCTGCACACTAGCGCCGCCATTGGAAAAAAATCATAGTGCTTAAATAAAGACCAAATTGTGAATTATCTCTCTGTAGTGCACTCCGTAAAAGCTTTGTTCTATTTATAGCTTTAACAATATTTTCTATCTTGTCGTTTAGTTAAATGGAGACTTTTTGCGATAAGTGGCCACTTTTAACAATAATAATTGTCTTTATTTAAGCACTATAATTTTTTTCCAATGGCGGCGCTAGTGTGCAGACTACGCCTTCTTGGCCCCCGGTAACGATCAATTGCGATTGTCAATTTTTGCGTCAATGCCATTGTTAGAGCAATTGATAATCGCTTCAATTGCACAAGCAAATGATCAATTTTCGCGTCAATGAGCGTCAATTACGTAAATATTGACAATCGCAAATGATCGTTACCGGGAGGCTGATTACGTTACTCTGTTCCTAACAATTCTCGATTGAAATCGATTGAAACCACAGTTACATTGCTGCTTTAAGTAAGATAGTTGTCACATTGTTCTTACTAAAGCAGCAATGTAACTGCGATTTCTGTCAGAGTTGATTGCAACAAAGTTACATAATCAGGGGGCGGAGCGGCGTATAATCCGACCAAGTTGAGGAGTACGACACTACCTAGGTATCTTTAATTGTCCCGGGTAGTATTCGTTAACCTCAGTGTGACGTCACGTCTACTCGCGTATGCATAGGTAGGTACCTACACTTTCTATTTCGTTCGCACGTTTTCGTAAGAGTAAAAATCTGTTATGGCATTTAGAAGTTATGGTGGAATGAAAAAAATCACATACCCACAAACACATGAACCCTGAACACATTACACTCTGTTTTTTTGGGCAGTCGTGTAAAAAGAGATCACGCGCGTTAAGTTTAGGGTTATTTTTGATGTTACCTTTAAGTTTAGTGTTAGTGTTTCAAATTATACAAGGACTGTCTACCTACTTAATAATGTTAGTTGTTGATGGTCTTATCTATAGGGTTTAAGAAGAACACTGAAACACAAGGATTCATATTCGAAAAAATTTAGATTATTCTTCATTAAGTCATACTTAATATCCTCGCTGCTGGGGCAGCTTTCTTATTTCTATCCTCATGTATTTATGAATAATAAGAATGGGCTGAAATGAAATGAAATGAAATGAAATATTCTTTATTCAAATAAACTTAGATATTAAGTGCTTTTGAATGGTCTATATTTTCCTACCACCCATTCGAGACTTTTTTAGCTGACAAGAAGAATGGGCGCAAGAAACTTATCAGCTTTGTCTATTACCTAGGTACCAAGCGGGCCCAATGCAAGAGGGGTGGGTGGGAGGTAACGACTGCAAAGCAGCCGGAACATCCTTATGAAACACGAAGGAGCTTCACATAATAAGTTTTTGCTATATCATCCGATTACCAACCATTGTATAGTTAGCCGCTGTAATCGTAAGCCGAAAGCATTAAGCCATTGCTCCTCAAGACATTAGTGCACCTAATGTATATTCTAGACAAGTCCAGACTATTTGGTCAGACTTTCATGACATGACACTCAGCTGCTAACGCTCGTCAATCTGCTGACGCGCTGATGATGTACAGAACGTACTCTATGATAATTAAGTTTTCAATTAAAAAACCGCATTGAACCGAATATACGTACAGACACACAAACATAGGCTTCAAACTTCACCCCTCTTTGGGCTGAGTCGGGGGTTAAAAACGCTGCCAGCTTGTTTAAAAATGTAAGCATGGGCCCTTAAAGTCCGTACGTAGCCTACGGTTTAATAACATTTCGGTACGCCAAATAAAACCTACTCTGTAATACCTTTTTGGTCGCTTTTCGAGTGTTTTTATTATATTTTAACAGAAATAGATACGCATTCAGCATTCACCTGTTTCCCTCTTTACATCTATCGAAGTGTCGAGAGCTGTAACTGCTACCGCATGGCGGACGGTGACGAACAAAACCACCGAACTCCAGAGCAGCGTTTCCAATAAGTTATACGGAACTCTACAACGTTTCTACATTAACAGATTCGCTAGAGGGCAAAAGGGATTCAATATTAGGTTATTTAGAAATCGGTAAAGGGTTTGAATTTGGTTGATGTTGAGTAAAATTGTACATATGGCGAGGCCAGTTCACGATTTGATGAAAAGATTGATTTTCGAGCTTCCAATGTTCCTGATGTAGATTTTACTTCACAAGAATTACTGTAGACTGAAAAAGAAAAAAAAAATTAAACAGAATATATTATTGAAAAATGGCTTGGCACCTCTGTTAAAAATCTAGTCTGTAAAAAGTCTCGCATCTCGGCAACCACTGCGCGGTCGCGACGATGAACTAAGAGGCCGATATCGAGACAGCGCGCAGTGGTTGCCGAAGCGTAAGGCGCAGGACCGGCGACACGCTGCAGAATGAAAGGGGCCTATGATAACTAGCAAATAATTGAACCATAGTACATATCTGTCTTGAAGGGTCCACACAAGGTAGTTCCCATCGTCTTACCTTTTCGAAATCCCACCTCATCGATCCACTATGCAGATAATAACATTTTCGTAGAACGGCTTACCTTCGCCATTATTTCACCCCTTGCCACTGGTACATTACATACCAATTATATGTATTAATTAACCACAGTTAATTTCACCAAGAGATCTACTGTCCAACATTATGTAGGCCAAGCTACATGAACAGCTACAAAAGGCTCTAAATTCGAAAACTTCAATCCTAAAAGTCTATAGCTACAAAAGGCTCTAAATTCGAAAACTTCAATCCTAAAAGTCTATGAGTGTCTATGAGCCAACGCAAACCCTTTTGTTTCGGGAAAACTTGCAATAATAAGCTCAAAGAGGCATCCGAATTTGATCTCTATTCCTGCAATGCTAAGGTCCAGTATATCGTGTGCTTCTGTTTAAAATAGATCACTAAACTGTACAGGGACGCATAGACTCTGATTTTCCACTTTCCCTTGGGCTATATTGCGAGTGGTTTTCACTTTTCACATGTACCTTCTATATTTATTAAAAGTAGATTTATTTGGTAAAATGTTTTTGTAAATGAAACATAATCTATGCCATGCTCTAAACTTAGCCATTAATTGAAATAAAACCACTATTAGTAATTTAACAGTTGACGACTATGTTTGTCCTGACATCTAATCGTATCTTTTACACTAATTAACACACATTATTAAAACTCTAGAAAAATATCCGAAATGTTGTGAAGTTATACTTTTTTATTAATTATATTTCGGATATTTCTTTTTAATATAATGAGGACGCCACTGTGAGGGCTCTAATCGCCTTAATGGCGTGCTAAGCATCAGACATTTCTTTCAAGATTATTTTGGTTATTAATAGTGAAGGTTAGGTTATTGAAAAAGGCTTCCTACGCCTTTCACAGACTAGGATATTTTCATCAGTGTTGCCAACTGCTAGCTTTACCCAGTTGCTAGACATTTCTCGAAATGTTGCTAAATTGGCATTTTTTGCCCAAAAAAGTTGCTAGACTAGCTTAATGTTACAGGTAGGTAGGTTACAATAAAATGACAATTTTTGACTGAAAAAGTTTAGCTACAAGTTTCATTAAATTGTAGCTGTCAGTCACCACATAATAGCTAGATCTAGCTATAAAGTTGCTAAGTTGGCATCACTGATTTTCATGCGTCTGTCATAGTTGAGTGATAGTCGGTTTGTATAATTCAGTTAATCATACGTTCCAACTTTCAATCCAAACCATGGTTAACATTAATAATTTTCACCGTTGGCTTGTTAATCGATCTAGAAAATAAAGTATACAAAATCCCTGTATTCCCTTCTACAAACCACAGAATATAATAATAATACTAAACGTCCAAACAATCTTATTTTCCCGAACAGGTACCTCAACGCGGAAGCCCCGTATCAACCCAGCGCTGGTTGCGGCGCAGGCTGCCGGGACTGCGCCCACTAGCTCACAGAAACGGCCGAGGTCGGCAAACTCCCTCAAGAAGAAACGAAGATATCCGCCAAGGCTCAGTAATGTCGACAGGAGTTCGGCTCAAACGAGAGAGGTAAGACTTATGATGATACTTCCACAGGAAATCTAGGATTCTCGAAAAGATCAGCCCCCCTACTCAAATGGCCAACATTCTATACTTTTGAACGCTAAGATTACTATTAAAGCTTAAATATGAGCAATAAACCATTGAATCACCTGTCGCAAACTTATGTAAATCACAGACTTTGATGTATTGTATGGAATTGACCCTATATTGATATTATATTAGATTACCAGGAAGGGGGTACATTTGTACTCGGTTTGGTTGGTGGTAAGGCTTATTTCAAGTCCGCCTGGCTAGCTACCACCATCTTCCCTAAGTCTGGCGCTATAACAACAATTTAAAAATTGTTAGAGGTAAGATAGCCAGTTCCTCAGTGGTGAGGATTCCGGGTGTAGTGCGCTTCCACCTTCGGCCTTATCGTCACTTAACATTAGGTGAGGTGAAGGCCCAGCGCTAACCCGTTGTGAATTATAAAAAGTACCTAAACTAGGTCGAACCACGAAGTTTGATGTGTATGCGCCATGTGTATGTGCGTTTGTAAAAATGGCTATTCTGCACATCGATTTGCGGTTTTCCTTTGATATTGAGCTCTTACTCCGACCACTACAAGTACAATAACAAGACTGGGATTGAAAGCAAGCCTCTGCTTGCTGTAGAGTATATTTTTGAAATTAGCTTTCTTCATCATGAGGATGAGATTGAAATTTAGTATTTTTCGCGAAGATGTGTTTCAATCCCTAGCACATCGAAGAGAGTACAGAGACTTAGCCCTTCTCTACAAAGTTATCAACAATTACGTTGACTCTCCATATCTACTAGGCAAAGTATTGTTGAAGTGCCCAAGACCAAATTTGCGTTCCCATGATACATTTTGCATTCTTATGTGCCAGACCAATTATCCAAGGAATCGTTTTATTGTCAGAGAAATGAAACTATAATTCTAAATATAGTCACATTGATATCTTTAGCACTAAAGCATCTTAATTCAAAAAATATTTTTTCTCTTAAGTATTATTGTTGTTTTAACCCTTTTGGCTTTTAAAAAACTTAATCTAATTTGTTTGTTGCCTTAATTTAATTTCGTCATATTATAAAGTCACTTATACTTACCTACTTGTTAACTTGATGCTGATATGTACTAAGCATTAGTGGAAACTATTAAGGCAATTGTGTTTTTTAAATGTGTTGTAAAAAATTGTGTTAACAAATGCTGTTGTTTCCCATAATGTCAAATAAATAAATACAATAAAATATAATAAATAAATCATGTATCAAACTCCTTACCTTGTCACCAGGTAACCGTGAGCGGCGTAACAGTAGTAATTACAGAGTATAAGCCGAAGAAGTCAGTTACGAGTAGCTCGAGCGACATGGAGTCGTCGAACGACGCGCGACCATGATTGACCCTCAACCCCCTTCTTCCCATCTTGAAGCTCACCCCACTGTCGTTGGAAGACATTATGAAGCACTAATGTTATGTAAGTACTTGTATATTGTTAGTGTCCCAAAAATCTTGATATGGTTCATTCACACAACTCAGTCACGTCAACGGTCAGTCAAATGAAACTAGCTGTGTCGGTTGCCAACCATTTTTATGTTGGTTGGGACGTGGTGTATTTACACCATCTTTATTAATACATAAACATTTCTGACGAATAATAAATTTTCAATCAACAACTGACGTATACTTATTATTATACTTATCTACATATAACGGTTAGTAATTAATGTTTTCATAGAGCAAACTAGTGTGTTAAAATTTTGTTCAATCAAGATTTTCGGGATGGTAAAAGACTGCTATGTAAAACCTTCTAGTTTTACTATATACCAATATTTACTCTTTAGTGTATTTTAGTCTGCTTTCGTTTAACATTATGCAATGAAATGTATAAAATATCAAAACTAATTTAAATTAGGGCCAATTTAATAGATCACATTTGACACTTCATCAAAATTCAACAATGCAACCTTCTAACGGCAGGCACCAATGACTTCAATTACATAGACGAGATGTTCAAAATTAAAATTGTGTCACAACCAACCTTCGCGGCGCATCAACTGTTTCTCTCGGTCGCTCGCAATAGACTAAAGGAGTTGCGGTGCATGCACCGTAACTTAATGAGCAATTTTTCGGTACTGTACAGTCTACACGTGTAGTATACACATAGAAGTCTTTAGCGGGCACACAATATTTATTTTTTCAAAGACATATTTTTTTGCTAAAAGTCCACCACCCACCTTTGGCAAAAAAACTCTATTAAACTAAACGACAGGCTAGAAAACATTGTAAGTGATAAAAAGTACCACAAAGCTTCTTCAGTGTGCACTACTGAGAGATAATAATTCACAATCGTCTTTATTTTTTTTCCAATGGCGGCGCTAGTGTGCAGACTACGCGCTCTTAAGTTGTTTTTTAGTTTATAATACGCATTTATTGTTATTAATCTCAAAAGAAAGCAAATTGGCCCTAATTTAGTGTTGGATATACAAGGTGTTACAAAAATACCCCTAATGCCGAATATGGTATATAGGGACTATCAAACTGATCAACTTTTACTATGGGACCAACTCTAAAATCGCGAAAAAAAAGCCAGCTGTTTCATACAAAAATTAAAATCGATAATATCAAAATGTATAAAACTACAGATTTTTTTTTCGCGATTTCAGAGTTGGCCCCATAGTAAAAGTTGTACAGTTTGATGGTCCCTATATACCATATTCGGCATTAGGGGTATTTCTGTAACACCTTGTGTATAAAAATGCTAGCTAACAAAATTTATATTTGTATAAAAGATTGTGAATAAAAAAAAAAAATATGTGACTTTAGTTACTATGAAAATAAAACAAAAGTAATCAACACACCAATAATGAAACATCACTGCATTATTACAAAACAAAAACGATGTTTTCTTTTTTTTGAACACACAACATAACGGTTGAACAATTTTTTTCTTGTTTTACGACATTTATTATACTATTGTTTAAGTATAATTATTTCTTTGCTTTTAATTTATTATCTCGCTTTAAATTCGAATTGGTAAGGATAGGGTTTGTAAATAAATTTGGGAACCAGCGGGTCACTGCCAAAGTGAATTGTATATAGGCTGATCGGGCAGTAAGGCTTAAATAATTACTGTATTGTGGCTACTCGAGTAGTATTTTTGGTAAAAAAAATCAAAAAAGTGTGTACAGATCGATTCTAAAATTGTCACCACACCATAAGCGAAATAAAACTTTAACGCAAAATAATATTTAAACATTATTTAGCTACTTAAAAAAAAATACACATTATATTTTTGCCACACAATATCTGAAATGCAAATTTTACTTTAATGTCTTGCATAATATAAAATAAAACATCACTTTTTATAAATATATTCGCATAATATACATTTATCTTTGTATTATAATAAATTTTATTTAATTCAAACAATTCTCTTTTCTGAAAATATAATTTTATAATAAGGGGGATTAGCATAGAACTAAATATAAGCAATTATATTTTGTTTTTTATAAATATTTATACAAATAGCTCATAAAGTGACTGAAAATGTAATGAAATAACAGCATTCTTACTTAATCACGTTAATTAATTTATGACAATTTTAATGTTTCTCCAATTTTATTATGTAAGCTTTATTTTATTGTCCATTTTATTTAATTTACTGTTTTGATCTGATTATTAAGAATTGGTCCCATAACAATTTGGAAATGTGGTTTTAATAGTTTACTGAAATCAATAATTTCTTACAATTAAACACTGAAAAACCTCAGCAAAATTTTCTTCCAAAGTCATATAAATTTATAGTCTGTTTTTCCTTACTTGTCTTTTGGGTAAACAATCTTCACCCAACTCTTTATTGAAAAAAAAAAACAATTCAAAAATACAACAAAATGGTTTTCCACACATAGATTACAGAAATTAGTGACAATTTGATTCAATAAGACAATAATATTTAGTATTGTATAAGACAACATATTTTTAACCTCCGACGCAGAAAGAGGGGTGTTATAAGTTTAACGTGTTTGTGTATATCTGTCTGTGGTATCGTAGCTCCCAAATGGATGAACCGATTTTGGTTTAGTTTTTTTTGTGTGATAGATAATTTTTTTAAATAACGGTTTTTTAAAAGACGTATGACAACTCTAAGTCTTTTACTAAATAGGACAAGTAAGTATAAACAGACTATACTGTGACTAAGGATTGCAAAATAAGACTGCATTTTACAACAATATCAGATATTACATAAAATTATTTTAGCCCTTTTAAAACCCAACCAGTACCATGGAAGACTGGCAGAAAATAATAAAATTTTAACTTGATTGTTCAAGTGTATTAAATAGTGATACGAAATTGATGACTTATTGTTAACATATCCGTATATTTTACAGTAAATTAACTATTTTCACGTAAATTATTTGAAATGTTAAGCAGAGTTGACATGATAAGAGTCAACTCGGACCGAGTCACGACCGAGTCCACTCGTACGAGGCAGCTTCATACGTAGCACTTCCGAGTGCGCTCGGATTACATGTTTACACAATACGAGTAGCGTCCGAGTAGGTATCCGAGTAGACTCAGTGTACTCTGATCATGTCAACGCGGCATTATGGCAAAGTTTCGGTATTCGACTGTCAAATGTTTTTATTGCAGTATTTTAATTTCTCAAAAGATTTAGTTTAGACTTCTTTAGTAACTATTTAGTAGCTAAGACCTTAGGTGCGATTGTGTAAAGCAATGGTATTCATTTGACAGTTAAAAGCCTACTATTTCATTTGTCAAACGTCTAATTATAATGAGAGTTACCCCGTTTGACAAATGAAATCGTACGTTTTGAACTGACAAATGAATACGATTGCTTTACACAATCGCCTACTTTGTACAGAAAGGGCGAATTTGCCGCGATTTGACATGCGATTTTGGTTACACTGCTGTTACACATTACACACGTTGCCAATATCGCTGGTTTTAAGCGAACATTGTCTAACGAATAACGTCTAATTCGCGCGTAGCTCTGGGGGATAGATTACGTAACTCTGTTGCTAACAATTCTCGATTGAAATGGATTGGAACTGCAGTAACATTGCTGCTTTAAGTAAGATAGTTGTCACATGTAACTGCGATTTCTGTGAGTTGATTGCAATAAAGTTACATAATCAGGGGGCGGGGAACTGTAACTAAGTATGTATAACATCAAACTTACTGATATAAGCACTTACTAAAGTTACGGCTTATAGGTAGTTTTTTTCTTTCAAGATAAAGAAAAGGTTTCTTGTTGATTGATATTTGGAGAGAATGCACGTTTCTTAGAGCATTTCCATATATTTTAGTTTAAAAAAATGCAAGTCATTATTCTTAACATTTGATTTCCTTGTTCAACTCTACCCGTATAAAAAGCGAGAATTGTAATTTTAGTGAGTGCTTTCAGAATAGTTTGCTATTTAATTCATCAACGCCCGAGCGGACGCATGCGGCCGGATAACAATGGAATATCTATTGTGTCCCATTTTCCGGGCGTTGAAGGGTTAAATATAAACCTATAGTATTTATAAGTTACCAAAAATAGAGCGGCCCTGTCGTGTGTTCCATGCCTTTGTAAGTATTTATTATAGTCATTAAGTTTTAATTAATTTACAATAACTTTCATATCCGAGTATAGCTCTTATAAATAAAAATAACCTGTGTTTAGAATAGCTACCTATTTACCTACCTTGTTAATGCAGTGTTAATGAAATCAATGAACATATTATTTAAACAAAGATCTAACAAAGCACAGTTTCTATTTTTTAAGGACAACAAATTACAGATTTATGTCGATTTATAGTTTAGAGAAAACCATCAGGGCAGGGGCTCTACCGGCTAACTTTTCGAACTTCGGCGGGTCTGCCGAGTTTCAACTTAAAACAGATAAATCGAAGTAAGGAGTTTCGTATTGTACTATTCGCCGAAGTTATAGAAGATGTCGATGTTCGTGTGACATCATGAATTGGGGTTCGCCATTTTGGCCCGATTGGAGCTCGATTTATCTGTTTTAATTTGAAGCCTGGCAGACTATCCGAAGTTCGATGCGTTAGCCGGTACTGCCCCTGGTGGAATAAGAAAAGTATTACTTTAACACAAGCTTCCATTAGACTGATCTAATGAAAAAAAACAACAAATAAAATAGTGGTGTTCTACTTAAAATTGCATGTAAAATATTTTTTGTATGGCGAAATTAATAATTGCTAAGGCTAAGGGTGCGTCCACATCTGGCGAATGCGCGGCGAATGCGCAGCTCACGAGCTGCGTACGCGCTGCACGCATGCCATTACTGCCGCTGTTTGGTGCGCCTCATTAGCGCAACTCAGGAAATGCTTGTATAGTGAGCGCGATCTGCGCGCGTGCAGTTCGCGCGGGTGAGTTGGTGCGGGACTTGAAGGGCGGGCGGGAGGAAGTAAGTGCAGCGCGCGAGCCGCGCACGTACGGCGCGTAGAATGCGCGCGATCGGCGCGCGGGCGACGCAGGAGCGACGGACGAGCATAAACAGCACGCGCGCAACTCGTATGCCGCTCGCAAGCTGCGCATTCGCCGCGCATTCGCCAGATGTGGACGCACCCAGACACATTTAAAAAAACAATAACGAACCAAACGAACTTAGCCAAGTTTACTTTAAATATTTCAAAACGCCGTTGCTAGCGGAAACTTCATTAATCTCAAAAGCCATCGGTCATTTAAGTATGAAGACTGGCATACCTACCTGTCCGCCATTTTGAAAAAAGTCGGTTTTAGAGGCCTGTGCTAAAAGTGGTGTCAATCGTCAAATCGTCAATTAATCCAGAAAATGTCTGATTTTGTTTTCCAACTTTAAACTCAAATATCTCGGTAAGTATATCACTTACGAGATTTTTTTACTTATTACTTTTTGTTTGTAATTACTTATTCTATCGATTGGCACTTTTATCACAGGTCTCCAAAACCGATTATTTAATTAAAAAAAAATCAGCTGTTCCATACAAAAATTAATTACGAAAATATCAAAATGTATGAAACAGCTGTTTTTTTTTCGCGATTTCAGAGTTGGTCCCATAGTAAAAGTTGTTCAGTTTGATGGTCCCTATCTACCATATTCGGCATTAGGGGTACTTTTGTAACACCTAGTATTTTAGTAGAGAAATCACGCGCTTCGATGCATGGCTGGTGTGCACCATGCACAATTTTTATACGAACTTTAAAATCTGAAGTCACGCATAATTAATGCAGCGTCTTATTCCGAATGTCGACTTGTTCCTGTTCACATCAAATGAAAACACCATTATTCATAAGCGACATATTTTTGTAATCGGAATTCTATGAAATAGTTTTTTTTATGAATTATGAATTTTTAAATGATTAAATTAGTGAAAATTCATACAGTTATTTGATGTCATAAATAATCACAGTTTGTTTACGGAATATTTATTTATCCTACTGTCAAATACCATCATTGGTGTGTATATAGTTAACCTATCGTAGACCGGAAGTCTAAAATTGTATAATTAAACGAAATAAGTGTAAAAAGGCGATCGATTCGAAGGAAATGATGCATTTTCTTCGGCATACAAAAAAAAGGTACCATTCATACAACCCCGGAAAATTATCATAAATCCCGAAAACTGCCACATGACTGAGAATTTTGTTTTTTATTTGAATGGAAAAATGCATAATGACAACCCTAGACGTAAATAGACCATTGTATTCACAGATTGTATTCGGTAATCAATCCCATTATTGGGCAAACGAACACAATTTCGGTCTAGGGCTACCACTACACCTTTCAACTAGACACCTACATTGTAAATCGATTTTTTAGGTTTGAAACGAATCAACAAATGTATTTTTATTCTGCAGTTTACTAAAAAAAGATTTTTAAGTTATGGTTTTCAGAGTTCATAATAATTTTCCGGTATGCATGGTACCGAATCTACCATATTCGACTTAGGCTATTACCAAACACCCTGTAGATTGCAAAGTTTGAAGTAGGTAGGTATAGTGCTGGATCTATTGTTTTGAAATACTAAATTTTCGAAGAATTTTGTTATTTCAAGATAAACAAAAGATGACACTTCTTTGCAAGTGGATTCACATCAAAAATAAAATAGACAATATTTGATGAACTGAAGCTCAAATGTATATTTAAATTGCATAATTGTGTAATAAATAATGGAACATAATCATTACACTAGCATCATAATTGTGTTCTAATTAAATTAACAATAATTTTAAATTGTATTTATTTGCATTATTAATTAGATACTGTAGGTTCGTACTTTAGGACTCTGTCATGAAATGGATAATGTATGTTATTTTTGTATGAGTGTTTTTTTATGAGAAACTGTTTACCCCTGTGACACTATTCCCTCAAAATATACAAATAAAAATACTTAAATAAAAAACCTCCTTCAATAACCTGAAAATAAAAACATAAATAGCCTCAAAATTAAATACCTCAAATTATTATTATCAATTTTAATAAAACACGTCTATTGAAGTCGAGTGGGGCTGGGCTGGGCTGAACTTATTTTTTTTTAATTCTAAAAGCCCCGCCCGACTTCATAAGACGTTTTTACTAAGATTGATATGTCTTTCTAATGATTTGATTATTATTTCTTATTTTAAGGTTTTGAAGGAGTTTTTTTTTAAGAATTCGGTTAAAGGCGAAGTTATGGTAAAACATACATTTAAAATAACTGGCGACTTGAGAACCTCCTCCTTTATTTGAAGTCGGTTAAAAATGATAATTAACGTCATCATTCACTTCCCTTCACCAAATACCTAATAGATATTTTGATTTATTAATTTTGAAACCTCTGAAACTAAACATAATTAGACATACATCAGCGGTAATGGCAGCCATTGGTCGCCAAAGAAATAAAGTTCTTGGTAATTCTAGCAGAATATGTATCGTAATAGATATTTTGATTTATTAATTTTGAAACCTCTTAAATGAACTAATTATTTTATCAGCAACTAACAAACTCATAAACAGCAATATTAAAAAATATCAACCAGTAAATATTAAGTGTGAACTTAAACGCCAAATTAGTCCTCCAGAACTAAATTTCTTTTAAGTTTTGAGTGAACGGGGTCCAGTTTTAAGTGTTAATGTGGAAATAGTATCGTTTAGCATGATCACCGTATGTTAACTGAATGTGTAAATTTAGTTTTAAATGTTAATTATTTCTAAGTTCTATGTATTAATGTACTATACTGTATATAAAGGATGTGGAAAAGAATTTGCGGTTTTTTATTTACGAATAACGCTTTCTTGACATCTTAAAAACAAATAAGTCTTATAGGGTGCTTACATTATTTATGCTCTTGCGATAATAATTATAGCGGCTACAGAAATACTGGCTAACTATCACGGTTCAATGAGATACAGCCTGGTGACAGACGGACAGACAGACAGACCGACGGACAGCGGAGTCTTAGTACTAGGGTCCCGTTTTACCCTTTAGATACGGAACCCTAAAAATCGAGAACCATTGCTAAACTTCACTGCGAGATGATATCTTGGGAATAAAAAGGACTGCACGCATACAAAGCCTAAAAAATGTTATCACCGATACATACAATAATTTCCCCAATTATGTTTCCTCACTGGCTGTTTTTACTAATTTCAAATTCTATTGAATTAACCTGGGTTTCTAAAAAGGCTAAATTGTTTGTTAGTTAATCGTTCATAGTATGTTTCATATCTTAAATCATATATGCTTACTTAAATTCATCAAACCCCGAGCATCTACCGGTAGTCGGATAATAATCTATCATTTTCCTGGAGTTGAATCTATCTCTACAATATTATGATTGATTATTGCATAGCTATAATTGTCGCTTCGCCAAAATTTAACGTATGATGTCTGTAACTGGATCATTTATTAAAAATCTACCATGTCTGTTCTAGGTTATAGATTTATCTATTTTGATAGAACTAACTAATAAAAAGGCTATCTTTTTGTAAAGGTAATAAATCATATCTCACAGTCGTTGAAAATCACGAAATCTGACGACGTTTATTTTTATGGTGGTTTTTTAGGATTTTTAACGAGCTACCAAATCATTTTTCAATATTCTGTTCGGTTAGGTATTGGTTTCTTTTTTCAGTCTACTTACAGTCATTTTTGTGGAATTCTACATAATTTCTTCACACTGGAAGCTCAAATATCAGTCTTTTGGTCAGATCGTGAACTGGCCTCACCTCAAAACATTATTGATCCCAAATTCAGTTGAAACATGGCCTATAGACATTTTGGATTAGCATATTACTCATTATTTAAGTGAACCACGCACCGGCAAGAAAAAGTGCCCATGGTCCACTCAGGTGTTTTAAGCAAGTGGACCACGACCCAAGACAGGAAATTAATTGCAGTTTTTTTATATTTATGTCTTTTTATAATGAGTTTGCTCTTGATCCCAAGGCGGGATCTACGAATGGAGCTAACTTACCCACAGGGTATTCATAGGAGAAATCCTATTGACTGTAGGTGAAACATTTATTGGTTTGTAGCATTTCTGGCCTTTTTAGACCCCTGATCGCTTTTTGTTTTCCCGCTAAAGTTCCAGTCCCGCGGCTCCCTTTGTAGTCGGCTGGGCAGACGGTCGAGTTTTTGTCGCAGTCGGCGGCGCTTTATTCCCGTCGACACGGTAGGCCTGACAGATCGAGATTACAAGCCGTTCAAGATTGCCTCACGACATTGACAATACGCGGTGGGTATGCGGAGTTAGTAAGTCGAGGACTGGTGAATGTAAGTATAACTCTTACGTGCAAAATAAAAAGATGATGTGTCAAAAAGACGATCAAAAGTTACGAGCGTTAAGATTGAATGCATACTTTTGGAAATTAATCCGGATTGATCAACACATTAGATGATATGATAGTTTTGAAGTCTGTTTGTATCGCCAAAATGGGTCAATACTGTAGTGCTACATAGGTAAGAGTTAGTATTCTTTGGTACTATATTATTAGAGTCTCTTTTTTAAGAGTATGATTTTAGCTATCATCAAATAAATGCACGTTAAATGATAAATAAGATCTGTTGCCAAAATCGAATCGCCAAACAATATCAAAGCGATTATATAAAAATGTATTAATTGAAAATCGTCTGTATTAATAATTATCAATCGACAAAATTATAGATGTCTCCAAAATAGCACATCTATTTATCGCCAAAATCGAATTACCAAAAAACATCAAAACAATTATCCAAAAACGTATTATAATTACCTGCAAATCCTCAAAATGGGGGGTCCCCAGTCCCCTCCGAAATCGATGTCAACAATGAAAAGAGCATTGTATAGTTATTTATTTGGCGACAGAAAACACTATTTTGGAGACAGACCCATGATAATCGGGAAATAAATAAACCTACCTATTTAATTTTGCATTAATTTAATGACAGGAAATTGGAGACCGTTTTGATTAATATGATGATAAAAATAATCTTTGGTGATAGAAATAGTTGTTCCCCTTTTTAATGGTGAACGTTTTTCGAGCAATTTTTACTCAACTAACATTGTCATCATCGGTCTCTCACGTTTGGAATCTTCTGGAAATCTGATGGAAAACCATCAGATTTCCAAAAGATTCCAAACGTGGCACAACTTAAGTGCCACGGTGGCCGTAAACTGTGTGTAAAACACTTTTCACTGCGAGTCTGCGAGCCGCTCGTATAACGCAGGTAGGCTCATAACTCGGTTACGACAATGCTTACCGACTTTGCTGCTCTGCTAGTAGATAACTGTTCGATGTTCCAAATTATTCTTAAGTTTTAAATCGTTTCATGAAAATAGTCGCTCGCTAGTCCGCTATTCTCCAGTGAAAGATAAATTCTAGATACAGTTCTTCAATCTCATGAAATTTTGCTATGAATGTGTTAGGGTGCACATGCACATTGTTTTAGTGTGCGTCTGCACGCTCTCGTATTACGCACACTAAAATAATGTGCATGTGCACGCCTAACAACATTCATAGCAAAACGGTCTTCGTGAGAACAACTATGACTCACTTTCTTTATAGATCATAATATGGCAGATGGCACATAAAAAGCTAGTCCACATTAGTTATACAAGGTGTACAAAAGTACCCCTTATGCCGAATATGGTAGATAGGGACCATCAAACTGAACAACTTTTACTACGGGACCAACTCTGAAATCGCGAAAAAAATCAGCTGTTTCATACAAAAAATAATTACGAAAATATCATAATGTATGAAGCAGCTGATCTTTTTTTCGCTATTTCATAGCGTAACACCTTGTATAGCTAACTAGATAAAGCTTATAATTTTTAAGAATTAGGTAGTTAATAAATTAGAAAGTATTTTGAAGCATAAACCTGCAGTCCAAAGGCGGAGCAGAAGAATACAACCAACCCTTTTCAGTCCGGGAACTGCGGGCTTACTCAACAGCACCTTTGCAATAACGAATTTTCGTGTCGTGATCGTCAATTTGACGTTACAACATTTTGCGATGACCACGGTTTTACAATGCATGAATTTCGTTATTTCTTTATTTCTTTCGTTATTTCACATGCTTGTGTTCACCAAGTGTCCATGTGCGTGGTTCAGCGTCTCATAGAAGGAATCTTCTAATATTCCACATCGGTAAGAATCAGCAAGAAGTTTCACGATTTCCTAAGATGACGGTGCCGTCATAGCGGCCATAGTATAACGGTATATGACGTCACAAGAACGTTTTCTATGTACACAACATTTCCTAATACCGCTCTCTAGGAAACCGCACCGTATTGTTTACATAGACAACCTTCTAGTGACGTCATTCACCGCTATATGACGGCCGCTGTATGACGGCTACCGATCTTAGGAAAACCGAGCTTAATGCTCTGGCAGTACTTTTGAAAGCATCACAAGATAATAAAATTAAATCGTTTTGTACTTATATTTTTCTTATTAATCAAAATGTTGGATGTAGGAAAAAAAAAAAAAACCATCTGCAAAAAATCTTTATGAAACAAAACGACCTTTACAATACTATAATACTATTGTAAAATAATAGTAACTAGTGTGTATTTTGTGGTATAACTGTTTTTTTTTGTTTCGATATCGCATCGTGTCTTAGCCATCTCTTTAGTGGGACATGTTTATTTTTAGGTACCACTTAACGCTACGTAGTTTCACGCAAGGATATTTTACGCTTAGCCCTAATTTCTTTTTTAAAGACCCTTTCATATGCTCATAAAAACGCACCTATACGTGGATGAAGTTAGAAAAAAAATTTAATGACGCAGAGCTTTGACATAACGTGACTCACTTGATATAGGTAACCGTTCAAAGACACACCGCTCAAAAGACTGACACACGTCGAATAGGGGAAATTATAGTACCTATAGCAAATTAAAATAAAATCAGATTGAATAAATATTAAAAACACCTTGCTAAAATTTGCTCGTTTGTATGGAAAACCATTATACTGGCCCCTATTTCCTTTTGAGTAGTATATTAGTCACTTGATTGATTAAGAATCTAAAAGCAGCTGATAAAATACCGATCCGATATAAATATAAATAAATAAATAAATTTTGACAACATCACATAGGTACATTGCTCCGATTCCAAAGTAAGTAGCTAAAGCACTTGTGTTATGGAAATCGGAGACAACGGTGGTATCACAAACACCCAGATCTGTGCCAATATAGAAAAGTGTATAAGAAAACCTTCTCCACCTGGGGCAAAGAGAAGTCTCAATACGTAGTATACCGAAAAATAACGTTATTTTTTTCGATAGCATTCTTTAGATTAATTTTGTATGGGGAATTTGTACAGCGCCATCTATCGCCGAAAAGCGAAATGATATTTCCTATAGAGAATTACTCTATCGATTATTTTTACGCGCGTTTTTTTTCTCGGTAGCTGTTCGTGCTAAGGGTACTGGTCTAGGCCTCCTCTGGCAATTAGTCTTCGTCATTGGAAAGGTCTTTTTGGAACATTTCATTGTACGACAGCAATGCATAATTAGTTGACCGAGTGAACGCGAAGCGCGAGCGAAGCGTCTCTGTTTCAGCTTGGGCAAATTTTTTTTCGTATGTCGTCTGGTTCTTCTCTACGGTCGCGTTACTCAACCGATTCTCGTGAATACCGATAATTATATATAATTGTTTGTTGATTAAGTTATTCGAAATTTATCAAAAAAAAAACATTTCAGACATTTAAAAAAAAAATCAATTGACATAAATGCGAGGTCTACAGCTCACTAAGCTAGTATTTTAGGAGTTAGGTATAACACTAGAATATGAATTTAAACTTCTTGGGTATAACGCTCTGTACTCTACAATTTTATAACTTTAATGACATAAAACTCCGAAAATTGCTAGAAGGAGGTTAGACCAAAAGAACTGCCTTGTCTCTTGCTCATCATTCTTTAAACACAAAATTAGTTTTGACTCATTCTTTCTTGTCAGAAAAACCTATACCTACTATAAATACTTCCTATATTACAAATTCATATAATTTAGCAGAAAAATGTGGGCCTATATATTATAAGACAAATCGCTTTGTGACAACTATAAATAAAATATTATAGCTGGCTAAACTGTTATTGCATTTTAGCAGGTAATGAAAATTTTGAAGAACATTCTCGATGACATAATAATAGTGCTATTCAAAATACTTTAAATGTGATGATGACAGGATTTCAGCGTTCATAAATTATTTTTGCTAAAAGTCGCCATGTCGAGTTGGAAACAGGTTGGCATTTATTAAAATTGATATTTAGTGTGGACAGTATTACACACGTTGAAATGAAAGAAAATATAGTTGGCAGTAGGTATTGGTAGTCAACAACTAGTTATTTTTCTGAGGATAACAATACTATACTATAATTTCAAGTGATTCGAGTCATCGATATTTTTTTTCTTTTCTTGTTAAGTATAGTTTGTAAGAAGTGTCCTACCTACTTAAAAAACGTATCTACAGGTTTCTTGACTCGTCGCCTTAATATGGGTAGCTTTAGTATGTCATGCTCACTTTAAACATTTCTGCGGTAGTGTCGTGTGAGGCGGGTCGTTACGTTCCCTCAAATATGGTTGAGCGAAGCGATGGCTGGTTCATGCGTCATGCTCGTGAACGGGTGCTGCCAGTGGGAATGGGTCTGCTTCTGACTACTTGTCTTAACGTTTATTGAATTGTATGAATAGATATATATATATATATATGTTTTGTAATAGCCTAGGCTGAGCCTTAAATTTTGAATTAAGCTTGACACCTGTAATTTGATTCAGTAGAAATGAGCTAATTAAATAATGTTATTTATTTATGAATCTATGTTAATGGTAACATGTATGAATACTTTGAATGTAATGTCTGGAAACGATATACATATTTGTAAATATCGTTCCTTCTAATAAAGCTGATAAGTATTTTGCGCCCATTTTTCTTGTCAGCTAAAAGACGTCATAATGGGTGGTAGGATAAAAGAATTGACGATTTAAAAATGCTTGTTATGTGAGCTTATTTGAATAAAGAATTTTTCAATTTCAATTTCAATTTCAATAACTTTTAAGGTGTTATCGCACTATGTCGCTGATTGACAGATAATGATGGTCGATTGATGCGGTACGTACCTATAACTACCCCAGCCGATGGACGAATGAAAACATATTTTTTTTACCTATAGGTACTGAGGTAAGCTTAAGTATTAGGTAAAGGGTTTTAAAGTTTGAGAACCACTTTTTAAGTAGGTAGAGATGTGGATAACAACAATATAATATTATCTTGTAAGTACTTAGATACTATTATTATTATCTAAGTATGTTACTTACAAACTTTTTTCAGAGGTTAACTTGCTATCAAAACTTTTTGGTGGGCCAGCTATTCGTGACACTCGTGGCCCAGAAGATTGTACTAATGATCGAAGCACGTAATGTATAGGTAATAATGCGTGGTCTGGGAGCTCCAAATAGGTATTTTGGAAGTGGTCTTCGGGTTAAACCTTTATTTAAAAATTAAAAAGAAAAACCTCCTTCAAAAAACCTTAAACAAATTGCTATAAAAAACAGCTTCAAAAAACAACAGCTCTAAAAAGCAAGAAATAATATTAAAATCTGCATAAGTACCTACGCATATCTGATATAAAATAACGTCTTTTGCTATAAAATAAGCTATGTCTGAAGATCCGTTAAAACTCGTGCAAAAGTTACCAAAAAAATTACAGTATTTTCAGGATTACTCGAAAACTACTAAACCGATTTAAAATTTTCAAAAAATGGGACCAACTGGGTAACAAACCTGATAAAGTGGCGTTTGAATCATGTCAATCGGTTCAGCCGATTTCGAGTAATCGGTGGACATACATAAAAAAAAACAAATAAACAGCCGAACATAGAACCTCCTCCTTTTTCGAAGTCGGTTAAAAACGCAGCATTGCAGTTGCATCGGAAGGTAAGTACACAGCATAGAGAAAGGTAGAAACACAGCGAGTACAATATTAACAGCGGGCGGATTTAATCAAGCCTCGATGAAAAATGCCTGCGGGACCCTAGCGCCCGCCTGGAGCAAGTACAGTCAGGGAATTACTACCAAATACGAATGGAGGAATAGTATTATTTTCCCAGAGAATTTTCCAAGACAACTATTGTTTTCCGAAGGAAAAGCACTATTTTAGGAAATAGTACTTGTTACTAACTGATTGAAAAATCAATATTAGTTGTAATTATTTTTAGTCACAAACGAACTACAGAATCTTATAATAAAGTACACTTTATGTAGGTGTTACCTACATCAAGATGCCGTGTATTTTTAACCGACTTCAAAAAAAGGAGGAAGAGGTTATCAATTCGGTTGTATGTTCTTTTAATGTTTTTTACTGTTTTATAAAAGTTTTAGACTAATATATTTTCTCTAGATATAATCCGAATAATAGTTCGATTTAAAAAATAAACAATAAAAGCCACACAAAAAATAACTCTTCGTCCAAAAATGGTCCGAGACGTTAAATATTCAAGCTCCCTTATTTTGCCACCAGTACGGGGGTGGATTGCAAAGGGTTGCAAGTAATGAGAAGAATGAAAAATGGCCGTCCAACCCCTCTATATATTAAAAACTAGTGGATTCCTCTACCACCACAGTAGGGCGATCATTGTCTATGCCTGCCTCATTTTCCAACGCACAACCATAGATTAAAGGAGTGATACCATGGATATTTTCTAAAGGAAAGTAGTTGTGTTGGAGCTCTTGGTTTGGGGCTCTATCGGCTAACTTACATTGCTATCGTAATCGCTCTGATTGCAATTGCAATTGCAATACATTGCTTCTTTTCTCTGGTAAGTTTTTGTTTGTGCCTAAACGAAATAGCAATGTAGGTAAGTATTTGTATTTGTATCTATACAACGTGTTTTTTTTTTCGCGATTTCAGAGTTGGTCCCATAGTAAAAGTTGATCAGTTCGGCATTAGGGGTATTTTTGTAACATGTATAGAAAAAATGTAAGATGACAAGCCTAGACGCAAATAGGCTATTGCATTCAATAATCAATCTCATTGATGGGCAAAAGCAAAACAGAATTTTGGTTTAGGGTTGCCACTAAGTAGTTAAACATAAAAAGAAAAAATGTTTTTTAAAAAAAAAGTGGTTTTTAGGGTTTTTTAATAGTTTTCCGGGGTAGTATGGACCCAACCCCAACTATATTAATGCCCAACTATATTCGGCTTTGTAAGGCAGTTACCAAGCATCCTGTACATAGTATGATTTTAGTCATAGGACTTAAGTTGTTACCTATTATTTACAAAAGTAAATTGTACCATGTCATGTTCCTGAATCATATTAGCCCGTGGCGTGACTGTAACGACTGTTTCCTAACTCGTATTCCCATGGCGAAAAATAACCGTCGAAAACAGTACCCTTCCGTGAATATAATTACCGAACAATTTCCCCTTATCGGTAAAAAAAAATCGGTAAAATAGGTATCGTTGCAATATGCTGGAAAAACCAATTTAAAAAGACCTGTCGAGTATTACAATTTTACTTAAAATACGTGTAGCGTGAGGGGTCAAAATATAGTGGTTGTGTGTAGCGTGTTAAGATCGTGTGATAGGGACATATTATAAATTGCCCTGTCCGTCTGTCTGTCTGTCATGGAGCACGCGATGCAAAAAAGTTGGCTCGACTAAAGAAATTGTTAGTTAATAGAATAAGAAAAATGTGGATTCGATGTGGTTTAATTACGATGAAACTTCATGATTTTTTTTTCTTGTTTCATGAAATCGTTGTCGTTTAGGAAAAGTTTTATAACGAACATATTTTAGAACACTATCTTTGCTTATTCTACCTATATCTAAAAATATGATGTTCACACGACGGCACCTCAGACTATAAATGTTGACCTTGAGACCGCCGTTATGCCCTACGTAAATAAACTGTTTTCGCAGTTTAACTGTATAACCTGACGTGCTGTCGTGTGTACATAAGCAATTTTAATTAAATTCATAAATTTCCAACCAGATTTCTAATGATCGAAGTCCAAAGAACTCTTCTATTTTTAACCGACTTCAAAAAAAGGAGGAGGTTGTCAAGTCGACTGTATTTTTCCTGTTACGATAGTGGCATCAGCAATTAAAACGAAAAAAACCGCTTAAGTGTTGATGTAGTCTTGAAAAGATTTCTTTAAAGCTAAGGTACAGCCGAGTTCAATATTATGTACGCACCTTTGACAGTTCATCAACCTTATGTCTTTGTAATAAAAATTAACATCTGCCAAAAGTGCTTTACATATTAATAAACTCGACTGTACTTTCCCGGTAGGGTTGCCACCTTGCTACTCGTACTCTAAAATAGTCCGTGTAGTACTATACAAGGTGTTACAAAAATACCCCTAATGCGGAATATGGTAGATAGGGACCATCAAACTGAACAACTTTTACTATGGTCCCATAGTAAAAGTTAATCAGTTTGATGGTCCCTATATACTATATTCGGCATTAGGGGTATTTTTGTAACACCTCGTATAATCTACGACAGCAAGAGTACGCTAACATTTTTACGTAATTCTTGTTTGAAAAAGGCAAATATTTGTTAAAAGTTGCGAAAAGTAACACAAAATGTGTTTTTAAAAAACCTCAAGTTTGTGACACTTTTTTAAACATTTTTCGAAATGGCTAAAATATGTTTTTTATAAAAAAAAACTGTTTAAAATTATCGAACCTGCTTACAAAATTTCAGGATCACTATCACAATCGGTTGAGAAATTCGACATACGAAAGCATTTTTGTTCAAGTTGAAACGGAGACGTTTCGCTTCGGTCAATAAAACTAAGATTACTTACCTATCATTTTTTATGCTGCGTACTTTATTTTTGGTCGACCTAAATGACAAAATGATATGTCTAAAAAAAAGATGGCAATTTTTCCTCTTTACTTGTTACTAAGGTCATAGGTACTAAGTAATATAACTTATATTCTGTGTGTTTTAGTCCCTACCTGACAATCTTAATTATGATTTTCTCTTAGAAACCTTTTATCCGCCTCTGTGGTCTAGTGGTTTGCCCATCCATGTAAGACACAGGAGTCCCGGGTTCGAAGGGGAGTACATTTGCACCCGGTTTGGTTGGTGGTAGGGCTTATTTCAAGTCCGTCTGGCTAGCTACCACCATCTTCCCTAAGTCTGGCGCTATAACAACAATTTAAAAATTGTTGGGTTCCGGCTGTTAGAGGTAAGATAACCAGGGGGCTAATTGTCTAATTTAAAAATCTATCGCAATCGCTTTCATTTGACAGTTGAATCCGACACATTGCTGCATTTCTTTGGTAAGTTTTTATTTGTGCCAAAAAGAAGCATCAATGTGTTTCATCCTGAAAGCGATTGCGATAGATTTTTAAATTAGACAATAGAAAGGCAGTTCCTCAGTATTGAAGATTCCGGGTGTAGTGCGCTTCCACCTTCGGCCTTATCGTCACTTAACATCAGGTGAGGTGAAAGCCAAGCACTAATTAACCCGTTGTAGATAAAAAAACCGTTTTGTTCTCAGTTTTTCCTTTTCCTGCTAAAAACGTCAACATGTCCTTGGTGTACAAGTTCCACCATTTTACTACAATATTTTCTTTGTACTAATTACACATTGCGCTCAAAGGAACGTAGGCCCACAGAATAATTCAACGTAATCATATAACTATGTGTGTTGGCTGTTCGCCGCGGGATGTTTGCTCAAAATAAACACACAAGCCTGTATGCTGTACCTATAGCTACTTATTGTAATAATGAACGAGTACAATCGAGGACGGTTATGTTATCTATTCTGTGGTTGTGTTCCAGATTCAAAAGGAGATTTAATGACTGCGTAAAATAAAAAACAAAACAGAGTCAGCCATTTTTTATCCTTCTGCAAGATGATAGGTCAATCCAAGCCCAATCGCTATGCCCGGCAGCAATACAGAAATATAGATTGTGTTCGGTTAATGAAACTGAACAACTTCGTCCACGACACATAGGTGGTAATAATAACAAAAAAAAATTTGCTGACTTCTTATACAAATCAGAGAAATCACTTGATCGATACGATAGATAAAGATTTATTTTTGCGGTGTCATGGACTACATTTGCACAGCATACGCCTTTAAAGTTTTTATGGAACAATTTCTGTATACAACGTGTTACAAGAGTACCCCTAATGCCGAACATGGTAGATAGGGACCATCAAACTGAGCAACTTTTACTATGGAACTAACTTTGAAATCACGAAAAAAATCAGCTGTTTCATACAAAAATTAGTTACGAAAATATCAAAATGTATGAAACTGATTTTTTTTCGTGATTTCAAAGTTAGTTCCATAGTAAAAGTCCCTATCTACCATGTTCGGCATTAGGGGTATTTTTGTAACACGTTGTATAAAGTGGTACCAAATTAAGTAACAATACTGAAACAGGTGACACTGTTGTTTAAACTGAACAACTTTCTCCAAGGAACATGGGACGAAATACGAAAAAAAATTCATCCTCCCATACAAAATGTGTTGGTCAGCTGATCGACTTGGTATGGAAAGGCGAAAAAAAAATCGTTTTTCGACCTATGTTCCTTGGAGAAAGTTGTTCAGTTTAAGCAACACTATCACTTGTTTCAGTATTGTTACTTAATTTGGTTTCACCTTATAAACAAGTGAGTATTTATAGTACCTTTGAGGAGCTCGATGGCGCAGTGGTTTAGCGCGTGGCCCAGCGATTGCGGAAGTTAAGCAACTTTCGCAAGGGTCGGTCATAGGATGGGTCATCAAAAATGTATTTTCTCGAGCTCATCCGTGCTTCGGAAGGTACGTTAAACCGTTGGTCCCGGCTGCATTTGCAGTCGTTAACATGTACCAATCCGCATTGGGCCCGCGTGGTGGGTTATGGCGCATCCTCCATATCCACCTTTATAAGGAAGGCCAGTGGCCCAGCAGTGGGGACATTAAGATGTTCATAGTATCTAGGTACCAGCGGCGAGGGGCCGTTTTATGGCCGTATTTCGTAATTAATTTTTGTATGAAACAGCTGATTTTTTTTTCGCGATTTCAAAGTTGGTCCCATAGTAAAAGTTGTTCAGTTTAATGGTCACTATCTATCATATTCGGCATTAGGGGTACTTTTGTAACATGTTGTATAGGGACCATCAAACAGATCAACTTTTACTAAACGACCAACTCTGAAATCGCGAAAAAAACAGCTGTTTCATACAAAAAAATTAAAATCGTAAATATCAAATGTATGAAACAGCTGATTCTTTTTTCGCGATTTCAGAGTTGGTCCCATAGTGAAAGTTTGATGGTCCCTATCTACCATATTCGGCATTAGGGGTATTTTTGTACCACGTTGTATAGAAAAGAAATTATAAGAAAAAAAGAAAAAGTCCGTAACACTTTTCCCAGTGACTGTAGCGAGCGGAACGTAGGTACTACGAGTATGTGTGTAGGTACATCCAATGTTTGTACATCCGTCCATACATGCACAGCCATGTACTTCATGAATTGAATTTAATTAAAACGCAAAATTTGAAGAGAATGAAAAATAAAATAGTAATATACACGTAAGTATACAAAATGTAAGAGTCAAAATAGTAATAAAATAACTAAATTTATAGTTAACAAAGTCGTGGGAGTAGTGGATATGACATGATCACATGACAAACAAATTCATTACAATTATGATTCATATTCAAAACTCATTTATTCAGTCTAAGCTGTTACAAGCACTTGTGAATGTCAAAATGTGACCTAAGTAGACTGTAAATACAAGTAATTTTCACATGCAAACAGTAGGTACTTACTTAAAAAATACTAAGAGTGCGACCAATTTAAAATATCATAGTAATGTCAGTGAATCGTTCGTGACGCGAGTGAAAATAAAGCAAACAATTAGTTTTCAGTATTCTTGAATAAATGATATTTTTAGTTTTCAATTTTTTATATACTTAGATAGGTACCAGTAGGTACTTAGGTTGGTACATTTTCTGTCAAAAGATTTTGTCAAATACCTCCTTTGTCTATGTCCTGGTAGTTCTAGTAAACTAAAGATTCCTTTAACATATTTCGGGGCAATGGAGAAAAAAATACATTCAATTAAGTACGTTTCAGGGCATTGAGTACCTACTATTTCTACGGGTCAATAGGGAAATTAGGGAACACGCAAGAAATTAAAATAAAATATTAAACTGGCCCGGGGCAATGGAGCCTAAATCGATTTTTCAATACAATTACAGGAGCTGCGAAAGACTGAAGACTTTAACGTATAGCTTTAAGATGGTTGCAATAGGTACTTGTAATTAAAACAACCTAAGTATTTATAATAATTTTCTTAGAGTTACCTATATATTCGAAGCTTAATACAATTTTATACAATGTTGTAGGCTTGTTGTAGGTAAGTAATGATTTTGTCTAGGAGAAAACTATAGAAGACATTTTTTATCAAATTATATAAAAAAGTATGTTATGTACGAATAAAATCCCAACTTACACATTGATTATTCATAAAAATAATTTATAGAGGTTTATATCATGCACAATCCAAAGATACCGCGGCCCACACACAGCAATTGAGAAAAAACAACCACTTCCCGAATTCCCGCCAAATCAACAATGACAGTTGACATTCCCAACCAAAATGGCGAAAGCGCGCGAAACGCACAGATAATAAAAATATAAAAACAATAAACGAGACGAGGCGGGCGATATGCAAAAATTTAACGAAAATAAAAGGGAATAAATAAAATAATAAAAAAAATATATAAATCCAGCCTTTTTGTTTCCCGTTGCTCGGATGGGCTCTCGATGTAAAAACGCGCCCGCTTCTAGACAGGCCGTCAGCCGCTCCGAGAATAACCACGTAAGTGGGTTTTCAGGGATGATTTTATTAAAGTTTTTTTTATAATTTTTATTCGACCATATTATACAACGTGTTACAAAAATACCCCTTATGCCAGATATGGTAGATAGGGACCACCAAACAGAACAACTTTTACTATGGGACCAACTTTGAAATCACGAAAAAAAAAAACAGCTGTTTCATACAAAAATTAATTACGAAAATATGAAAATGTATGAAACAGCTGGTTTTTTTTCGCGATTTCAGAGTTGATAATTATTTAGGTAAAATATTGTGTACTTAATAGTATTGTTTTGTATACCTATTAAAATTGCCAAGTAATCTTTATAAGTATTCGTTCACTAGTGCATGTGAAAGGCTTACGCACTAGATTTTACGGCCAGAATAATTATAACCGTAAGAAGTAAAACTGGCCTGCAGCAGTAGCCTAAGATAATATCTATTCATCAAACGGTTGTATCTTGTGCTGTAATCCATAATACCATAACATTCGTAAGTGCATATTATACTAAGTATACGTACGACTACCTACTAGAATAATAAAATAACGAAACAACCTAGAACGATAGATAGTTATAACAAAGCGCACTGTCAAAAGTGAGGCAAAAAATACTGAGCCAAAATGGCTTGGTTTTCAGATTTTTATCCTTCATACGTTACCTAATCGTACCTATAAGAACGAAATAGTTTCAATTTCCCTACCTCTAGCTAGGGGATTAGTTATTATTTTATTGGATTTTAGTAACGATTAGGTAACTGAAGGGTATAAATCTGAAAACTAAGCCATTTTGGCTCAGTATTTTTTGCCTCACTTTACATACAAGGACTCGGCTTCTAGGTGTTATTATTCTGAGCTACGACTATGACTTTTTGATAAAAAAAAAAATGAACTACGAAAAACTGAACAAGTCTGTAACAAGATTTTATGAAATTTTTAATGGTCATTGGCATTTATTTTGTATTCTGATGTTAACATAATGTAATTCTTTATTTACGATGACATGGAAAATCATATTTTCTTCAACATTCTAATTAGGTTAATACGTGCAACAAAAATTCACAGGCTTTTAAAAGTTTTCATTTATAACTCAGTTTATTAATAAATAAACTAAACCGTTATATTTTATTAACTACAAACAGACAGACAGCGCATAAAACTGACACAGTCAAAGTCTGCCAGTTGCGACCTTCTGCCGGTGGCGCGCGATATTTCAAAGTGGGCAAAAGTACGTTCGCGCTATAACTACATAGGCGCGCAGCGGCGGGACGCTACGGGATGTGCCCCTGCTCCAGTGGAGGGTGAAAGCTACGCTATACTATCACAAAATATACTTTTATGCCCTTACTAATAAAGATTGGATGGCAGATGTAGAGTTACACAGTGCTTTGTCCCTTTCTTTTTAATGTGAAACTTAAATAGTTTGACGGAGAGTAATCATTGTGTAACTATAAATCTGCTTTACAATCTTTATTAGTGCTGGAAAATAAAAATAAAAATTAAAAAAATCTTTATTAAAAATTGATTGTCTTTGTTCAAAATACTTACTTACTGCAAAAAGTACCAAGATGATTGCTTATTACAGAAAACAGAATAAATATTTGTGGTACTAATGTGTTTCTGTTATTTAAACGATCACCATCAAACGCGTACTATGAATTAGTCTCTATCTCATAAAATAACTGAAAGCAATGACAAAGAGAGCTATTTTTATATAATAATTTGAAAACCCCATACCTACTTCGAAGCTTTTTGCTTTTCCTTTGATAATTTTCCGAAGATAAGTTGAGTTCTCGCATCAAATCCATTGTTCTTTGAGAGATACAATACCTGATTTTTGCACTTTTGTGAAGAAAAATTGATGTTGTAAGTACAAAAGTACTCTTACTGAAAACGAAGGACCAAAGATTTTTCATGAAACATAGCGAGCAGTGGTTCACGGTCCTATGAGTAGAGGAGCACAGTCGACCGTCGTGCAAGACAAGGACGGAGAATAAGACGAAGGGTTGCTCCGAGACCGAGCAAGTACCGAGTTTCCGTGCTCCAGCCGTCGCTCGCAGAAATACAGTCCAACATGGACGTGCACGCCTATAAAGTACCGCATTTAAAATACACGCCAGAGAGATAAGGAATTTATTTTGGAACTCTTTATATCACTATTATTTTTAGTTTTTGATCAGGTTTATTTATATCGAAAAATTTGAAATTTTTTGCTGAACATTTCTATGTAAAGAAATCTGAAGAAAATTTTATGGTTTTCAAGATATTACGTATGGAATCGGAGACTAGAGATGGAATAATTCCTTGCCTCTAACGCGGTACTTTATGGGAACTTCGTAACAATAGCAGCGAGGGGGGAGAGGCGCGCACATCAAGTACCGTATACCGTTGTTCGCGAACATTAAGATAATAAATTCGTTACTTTATGGACGCCTCGCCTAGAGAGGATATGCCAAGATAACAGTAACTTTCGTACGCCGTATATATGCGTTGTACGGTAGGTGCGGGTTTTTTCTTTGGACGTCCGTCTTAGCCCTAGGCCCGCTTGTCTAGCGAATTAAAAAAACAACGATGCGAAATATGTTCGGATTGTGATTTTGAAAATGGAACACGCTTTTGTTTTTTTAGGAGCCAGTTACGCGACGTGAAATCGAAAAAGGTTTTTCTAATTAAAATAACGTGAACTCGAACAAGCGAGATAAACATTTTAACTCGTCTGTATAAATACCAAATGGTAGAAAAGTGATTGAAAAAATAATAAAGTTAGTGTAACCATGGGTTTCGTTTTATCGTACATAAGGAGGTCAAACTAACTTTTATTTCGAATATATGCAATTTGTATCCAACTTTTGCAAGGGTCGGTCATGGGATGGGTGACCAAAAATTTACTATCTCGAGCTCCTTCGTGCTTCAGAAGGCACGTTAAGCCGTTGCTCGCTGCTGCATTTGCAGTTGTTAACACCCACCAATCCGCATTGGGCCCGCGTGGTGGTTTATGGCCCATCCTCCTTATCTACCCATAAGGAAGGCCTGTGCCCCAACAGTGGGGAATTTAAAAATGGCTGATGGTCAGTCAGTCTTGTTTTTTAGAGCGCTACAGCGTTGTTGCGTAGTCGAATACGAGGTTCAAGATTCGCATCCGGCCCCCTGATTATGGAACTCTGCTAGCAACTTTTGATTAAAACTGACAAATTGCAGTTACATTGCTGCTTTAGTGAGAATCAATGTGGCCACTATGTTACTTAAAGCAGCAATGTAACTGTGATTTCTGTCAGTTTATTGATTGCAACAGTTACATAATCAGGGGGCCGCGGCGGTCAATCCATTGTTGCCATTTCAAATCATAATTTTCTATTCAATATTATATTTATTTCAATCATATTTCGTAGTAAGTAGTAAAAATAATGTTCCTTTCATTAAAATAACTTCGACCATCGGCCATTTTTAATGTCCACACTGCTGGGGCACAGTCCATCCCTATGATGGGTGAATAAGGAGGATGGGCCAATCCACCGGTCCCACCACGCGGGCCCAATGCAGATTAGTGGGTGTTAACGACTGCAAATGCAGCCGGAACTAACGGCTTTATGTGCCTTCGAGATAATACATTTTTGGTCACCCATCCGATGACCGACCCTTGCGAGAGTTGCTTAACCTCCGCAATCGCTGAACCAGGCGCTAAACCACTGTGCCACCGAGCTCCTTACTAATAAAATAACTTAAGATACTTTATTTGATTATTTACTTTTATTGAATTTCAACTTGATACGTAATTATTGAGTAAATAAGACTTGGATGACAGACAGACATAAAGAAGTAATCTAATAATGGTTCATTTTCTTTCCTATAACGAACCCAAAAACCCCATTGAAACCATTTTGTATGTAACCAAATAAAGTTTTATTCATTCATTCATTCATACCTACCTATCTCTTTTCAGCAGTAAGTGCACTTTGAAATTTCTGCATACTGGTAAAAGTATACTGCGGACAGACAGACAGACATATGATGCATAATATAATATAACGCAAAATAATATAGATTGCAAGCGCGCGTGCGTGTCGCGTACGCATAGAATTAATTGATTTGACACTTGTGATTTTTTTTCTATATTTCAAAAAGCAACTAAGCTTTATTTCGATAACTGAGTTGAGTGGCTTAAAATTTTTCATGTCATAAGACATGAATGAACGAGTATAAACTCGGAAAGTGACGTACTTATATTTAATTTTAAACGAACTGGTGGAAAACACTGTTTTTCACCCTAGGGCGGAAAATAATAAATAATTTAATTGTATTTTAAATTTAATACCTCGGCAAAAAAAGTTACAGCCTTTCATACTTTTTTGTGTATAAACAGCCAGTGCGAATTAAAAACATTGGGCTGGACGACCGACCGCGGCATGTTCCTTATTTAAAATAAAGAACTAAGTAAATTATAATTTGGCAGGATACTAAAGACTGGTTTATACGAGGTAAGCGACTGACTCCGAAATCGAGACAAGTCAGCGCTGACCCAAAAAAAACCCAATGTAAATTGGTTTGAAGTCAGTACAGCGGCATGAAGTCAGCGCTGACTTGAAAATTCCCACACGAATATTTTGAAGTCAGTCGGTACTGACTTCTGCACTGACCCTGTGTAAACTTGTCTTAACTCTGGTGAGCTGTGCCGTATTTCAAAATTTCGTAAACCATCGGAAAGGTGAAGTAATTTTTTGCAAACTTTAACAATTGTACAAAACACAGATGTTATAACATAAAGCGGTCCTTTCAAACATTGCAAGTTAGAGGCTTCTTGCTAGTAGGCGTATTTATTTATTTTATTTCATGGACAATAAAATAGATAGATAGTAATAATTAAATTGCATTGCAATATGGGCTTTTTCAATTTAGTCGTTTTGAGTCGACTGAAATGTTGCTCTAGCGGAATGAAACTAGTTATGAAAGACACATAGGTACCTAATTTGTGTAATGAAAAAAATTTCAAATTTTATATTTTTAAATTTAGTTTATCTAAAGTATCAAGATCACTCGTACCTCCATATTCGCAGACCACCGTCCATTCTATATGTATGTACACTCCGTACACGAGCTATATGTAGGTACATACGCATTACACATTTGCATAATTCACTCCAGTTTTTTAATCCTTACTAATATTATAAATGCGAAAGTCCGTTTGTTTATTACGCCTTCACGTCTTAACTACTGAACCGATCATCATGAAATTTTGCATACACGTTGTAGGGGTACAGAGAAGGACATAGGACCTTTCATCCCGAAAAAAATAATTGTTCCCGAGGGATAGCAAAATAACTTTCCACGCAGACGAAGTCTCGGGCGGTCGCTAGTTAATTATAACTATAAGACGACCTCCACTCGGGTTTGCACACCGGTTTTCATAGTGTCACTATCTCTGAGGTCACACGTTCAATCCTCAGCTGGGTCAATTTTAAAAAAGAAACAAAGAAAATGATTAATTTTAGATTTTTTTTGTTTTCCTCAGCGCCCGTAGCACGAACGGCTATGGAAAAAAATTAACGCGCGTAATAACATTTGATATAGCAATTTTGTATGGGAAATTTGTACAGCGCCATCTATCGCCGAAAATAGAAATTAAATTTTCCAAAGACAATTACTCTATCGAGTACTTTTACGCGCGTTATTTCTCGGAGATGTTCGTGCTAAACAGAACCCCTACTCAAATAGCCAACATTCTATGTGTTCACTTTACTATTAAAGCTTAAATATGAGCAATAGACGATTAAATCACGTGTCGCAAACTTATGTAAATCACAGACAGAGAATACAGCACAAAATTTTACATACTGCTTATTTTAAAGCTTTAATAGTAAGCGTAGCGTTGAAACGCATCGAATGTTGGCCATTTGAGTACCTAGGGGGACAGGTTTTGTGTGTAGCCATCGTTGTCTCTGATTTCCATAACACAAGCGCTTTAGCCACTTTGGAATTAGAGCAAAGTAGGAGCTTGGTGGTATAGCGCCTGGCCCAGCCATTGCAGAGGTTAAGAGAAAACATCAAGGTCGAGAGAATTGAAAAATTCCTATAGAAAGTTGACAAAATCAACGTTTCGTAGTTCCCTGTTTCCTCCTGCAAAACTCGTGCTTCGGAAGGCACGTTAAGCCGTTGGTCCCGGCTGCATTTGCAGTCGTTAGCACCCACAATCGGCATCGGGCCCGCGTGGTGGGTCATATCCCATCCTCGTAATCCACCCATAAGGAAGGCCTGTGCCCCAGCAGTAGGGACATTAAAAATGGCTGATGGTCATGTACTGTTATGACTGACAAATATTTAGCCGGTCGCTAGTAAGAGAATAAAAGGCTTCCGTTAGCATAATAATAAATAAATAAATCAATATTTGACAACATACATTGCTCCGATTCCAAAGTAAGTAGCCAAAGCACTTGTGTTATGGAAATCAGAGACAACGGTGGTATCACAAACACCCAGACCTCAGCCAATATAGAAAAGTTCGTTTTCTAAACTGACCCAACCGGGGATCGAACCCGGGACCTCAGATATGGCGACACCTTGAAAACCGGTGTACAAAGCCACTCGACCACGGAGGTCGTCAAATTCATCAGAATTCGTCAGAATTAAGGTAAACAAGCCTTAACCCTCCTTGGCATTAAAAATAAAAAAAACTCGTCAATCTCCTAACACGAATTTAAACAATCGATTGTTATAGAATGTTTTTAGGACTTGGGTCGATAATGGTTGTTTTTTAACCACCATGGCAGCTCATGGTTACTATGCAGGGTATGGTTATCCTAATTGACTTAGCCGATGGTACGAATGCCGCGGGCAGAGTAAATCTCGAGGAGAGATATTCGAGGTATAGTCTATGCTTTAGATGCTATTAGAAAATAATATACAAAAAATCTTTGCTTAAGGCCCCTATATACCTCAAGTGGCGCCCTCATTTTAATTAAATTTATTGCTCGCTAAGTACATAATGTATCGAAAATTCACAAGTACAGATTGAAGCTAAGGTTCTATGCTTTATTTACAAACTAAATCAAATAATGTTTTATTCCTTACGTAATCTTTGAAAACTCGTTCTGTCCAAAGGACTTTGAGAAGAACTATGGATGCAATTGTAAAAATTGTGATTGAAAATATAAAAATTAACGCATAAACAGTGTTTTAATAAACTAGGTACACCTCTTATACGTTATTATACCACCTACATTACACAGATATCTAAATGATTAAAGTCTTTTTCGAAAGCTCGAAACCACAGTGATCAACGCGAGTGCTCCGAGGATAGGCTTAAATAAAGGATTACAGTATATTTTTTAACCGCATTCCCGATGATTGTGGAGTGTCGTTAATTGCATGATTAATACCACGCGGACGGAGTCGGGGGGCAGCGTATAATTAGACTGAGTTCGCGTGTGGTGGGTTAAAACTAGCAACTTTGTGCTTTTTTTAACCGACTTCAAAAAAAGGAGGAGGTTCTCAGTTCGTCGGAATGTTTGTTTTTTAATCTAAAGTTTTTGAAAAAGAGATTGTTTATAATATTTTTTATATCTGCAGTTTTTGTTATTTAAAGACGTTTCGATTTATACAACATGTTACAAAAATGCCCCTAATGCCGAATATGGGATATAGGAACCATCAAACTGGACAACTTATACTACTTTTTAACTTTTGACGACCTTCGTGGTCGAGTGGCTTTGTACACCGGTTTTCAAGGTGTCGCCATCTCTGAAGTCCCGGGTGCGATCCCCGGTTGGGTCAATTTAGAAAACGAACTTTTCTATATATTATTGTCTCGGGTCTGGGTGTTTGTGATACCACCGTTGTCTCTGATTTCCATAACACAAGTGCTTTAGCTACTTACTTTGGAATCGGAGCAGTGTATGTGATGTTGTCAAATATTTATTTACTTACTATAGGACCAACTCTCAAACCGCGAAAAAAAACAGCTGTCTCATACATTTTGATATTTTCGATTTTAATTTTTGTATGAAACAGTAGCGTGTAGTTAAGTAGGTAGTAGGCGTAGCACAGCACCTAGCCAGGCGACTAGTTGCAAAAATGATAAAAAAATATATATACATACTAATAGCAATTTGGTGCTTCTTAAGGCCAGTATATTCGAAATTATCGAAACTAACCTATTTTCGATTCAACGGTAAACAATCTAATATTCTTCATTTTGAGCAGATAAAAATATATGTTGTAGTTTCATAAACAATCTTGATAATTTTGCGGTTAAAAATACGATATTCGTATATTCACTCGATTATAAAAATAGGCAAAAACAAGGAATTTTTTTTCTATCATATTTTTTGGATTATACTTAAAGTTTATTTACCTCTTACTCACGAATAATATCTAAAAAAATGGGTAATGACTTAAAGAAGAATATTCAACGGTTACTTTTTCGAAAAGTGACTTTATGCACAAAATAACAACAAAAACATTGAAAAAAATTAAAAAGTGAGGTTATTTTCATTACTTCACACATAAAGAAAAAGACAGAGACAGAGTTTTTCGAATATACTGGCCTTAAAATTTGGAAAGTCATCATGATTTTTTTTTTATTAGATATTTACCATCACTCGTTGGTATGTTTATTGGGGTAAAAGGGTGTTCATTTATTCATACCACCCCAGTCAAATGTTTCGTCTTACATAGTTCAATATTTTAATCTCCAATATTTTTTATGTAGACTTTTTTCTTACTCATATAACTTCCTCCTTTTTTGAAGTCGGTTAAAAATGATGAAAAGCTTTCTCAATAGAATAATTAAATCGCTAGCATAATCTATTATACTACTTATTTCAATAATTTTTCAATTTTCTCAATCCCCTTCCGGTGTCACGCCCGGCGTGCGGCCGACTGTACAGCAAGTTGACACACTTCCCCCTCCCGTCACGCGGCGTGCGCGCCACCTGTATCCGGTACCGCGCTTCCGGTGATACCGGTAAGGACCGGTCACCATATCTTTTGTTTAAGCTCATTTAAAAAAAATAACAATCAGCAGGATGTATGTCTCTCTCGTGTGAGGATGTTGCTAGGTGGTAAGTTCGCAGTGTAGGATCGTTTTCAGCGCAAAAACTGCTGCCAATTTTCTGATCCACGAAGGTGTTATATTATCTCTAGGGGCCCTTACATTTGCGATATTTTCCAGCGAAACAAACGCGCGTTCGACAGCCGCGCGACTGTATCGCGACACCAACGATCTCAATTAGTATCGAGAAATAGTGTAAAGGACAATTTGCGACCGTATCGATGCTGCATCACGACTGAATAGCGATTGTATCGCTGCAAAAAGGCGCAATGTGTAAGGGCCCTAAATCTAGATATGTAACACCCCTGTCAAGAGTTAGTCACCGGCCCCCTGATTATGTAACTTTGTTGCAATCAACTCTGACAGAAATCGCAGTTACATTGCTGCTTCAGTAAGAACCAATGTGTCAATCTTACTTAAATCAGCAATGTGACTGCGGTTTCAATCGATTTCAATCGAGAATTGTTAGCAACTTTAGTAAGAACCAATATCACAACTATCTTACTTAAAGCAGCAATGTAACTGCGGTTTCAATCGATTTCAGTCGAGAATGTTAGCAACAGAGTGACGTAATCAGCCCCCGAGTCTAAAAATAATGAAGTTTAGATAAGCTTTGATTTGACAAATGAATGTGATAGATTGCTACTTTTCTTTAGTAAATTTTTATTTGTGCCAAAAAGAAGTTGCAATGTCAAATCCATCTGTCAAATCAAAGCTTACATTAACTTCATTGTTTTTTTATCCGATAGACCCGCAGGTGTTTCTTGTGTTATTACTATCTACTCTACCGGAAGGACGTCAAACGGCTACAATAACTTATTATTTATTACGCTTCAATATTATCGTGAAAAGCTATTTTTTAATTTATTTATTTACAATATACACTTCTAAGACTTCTTAGAATTAAAATACTTTTTACGGATTACAGCTGTTAGAATTATCTAGTTTGAATCTATGGGTTTTTTATTTCCCGAAGTTACGACACCTTCACATACACTTGAATTAATAATATACGCGCTGTAATCCGTAAAAGGTGATTTATTTACTATTAGTTAGAAACTAGAAATATAATAATTGACTTTTTGTTCTTCATCTACTTATAAGTAATTTATTTTTCTGTGTTTTATTAATCACATTTAAATATATTACATACTAGTAAAATTAATGGTTAAAAGTTATTTTTAAGACTTCAAGAAGCTGTGAAAAAATTTTCTTATTAGGTAGGATCATAGAAATAGAATAAAAAATTTCTAAGTAATCTATTTTGTTTCGATGAATTTGACGAATGTTTGAAATATTTCTAACAAAACTTTGGTAAATTACTGCCATCTAGCGTCGAGTAGCATAGTAAACGTGTTTAAAGCACCGATGAACTCGGGAAAAAGAATGCTTTTGTTGGTTTTATAAGTTTGCTTTTCAACACTAGACAGCGCTAGGTTTACTAATATTTAAAAATGAAAAAGAAGAGAAAAATAACAACATTAGTACGTACCATAGACTTAGAAAAATTTTCGCTGCGCTCTGACATTTATTTTTTATTAACAAATCAATAATTATTTTTTCAGACGAAGTTTTGTTTAGGCAAATAAAATCTGGGTGAATCTCATTTGAGCTATTCCTTAATGGCTCTACAATGCCATAACTTAAACTTTTATAAGTACTTTTATTTGAATTTGCTTTTATTTGCTCCCGTACTTATCAATAATACTTCTGGGCATTGCTAATATTAATAGGCCATAATGACAATCAACAACTTACCATCACCCAAGCTGTTTCCATAAAATATTTCCGAAAAACAAATTTTTCGCTGTAAAAAGTTTAACCGTTAATTTGGATTTTAAGAATTTACCTATTTGGAGTAGTAGTGTAAGAAGTGATCTTGAAGACAATATGGCGTTATGGTCGCCTTTGCAGCGGATGGCGCAATGAGCTCGTTTTTCAGCATTTTCCATGACATTACAAAGTGTTTCGGGCTCTATAGCGGCTATTTCACAATTGAGAAATTGTTTTGAATGTAATGCCGCACAATAACAGCAGTTTTTGTACCGTGTACGTGCTGCTCCATGTTAAAACTTCGCAAAAACTTACGCTTCGAACGCGCGCTTTTTCAAGTCTATCTGACAACCAGTGTCAAAGTTACAGGGTTGCCAGATGCTAAAATTTTAAATGGCGACCCTTTACTTACTTCTCAAGTTTTTGGTGCCATTAATATACCAAGCAGGTGATACAAAATAAAACCAACAATGCTGTTCCGTATATGAAGATATTATATTTTCAAAGAACATGTATTTTTATATTTTCAGCATAATTTCGGTCAATACAACGTGTGAAACAATACGACCCACTGTTTATTTATACCATTATATTTATGTAACAAGTAACTAATATCATTTACTTTAATACCATAGTAATTATTGTGACTTGATCGACAATTTCTACACACTTTGAGTCGATACGAAGAAGGTCGCTCGTAGCTGCAGTGTGTAATGAAAACTCTTTGCTGATAACAAAAAAAAGGAATAAAAAGTAAAATGCCATATTTTCTAAAATGGAACTTAATTTTTTTAATTGTTCGATTACACACCGCAGCAGTCTATACATCCCGCCTACCATACGAATACACAACTACATTCAGCGAATGTGTATAAAAAGCCACAATTTTTTTGCCAAACACTCTATAATTATTATCAGTGAATTAAACATAACAAGTATACACGTTAATTTATTGACAATACTGAGGAAGAAAATACAGACAGAAAACTTTAGCGGCCATTTTACAAAATAGGTTAGTTGTAGGACCGTTACATTGCTTAAAAAAAACGACTCAAACATTATGCAAAAGTTCGATGTTTCACTTCTTTTCGAGCGACAATCCAATTCATGAAGGCGATTCTTTTAAAAACAATTGCTTAAAACAGCAATAAGCTTTTACGTGGTTATATAAATCATGGCTTAAGATTTAAGAATTACTTAACTAGATGTACAAATTATGTTTTATCGGATTAACGAGAGAGAAAGATTTAAAATATTTTCATTTCACAAATTGGATTTCGATCCGGTCGACTATTTTTATTATCACAAATACAATACTGTTGTATAGACATTGTAAAAAAGCTCACAATAATAGTAAAATACAGATGTGGGTAGTTACAAAATAGCTGCCGTTAACGGAAGAGGTAAAACTTGCCCACGATTACTCATTTCATCATAATCAGTCGAAGAGAGCGGATGTCTCTCCAGTAAGCCAAGGCGTTGATTTAATGAAATAAATTATAACTATTTATTCTTTTATTTTACTTAGAATGTAAGGCAGTGCTTCTTTTGACATTGTACAAGCGTTTTTCTCACAATAGTTTGAACACCGACAACATTTTCCTAAGGAATTTTTTAATAGAAGAAGCCTACATATGTTATATATAGATAGAATGTAATGATATGCCGACTGTCAGCTTGGAATGCCACATTTATACTTTGTGCATGATATGTAAAAGTTTTAAAACAATTATCAATGATTAAAATGAGTCAGCTAACAAATAGTAAGTAGTTAACGTTAGGCAAATAATTAACTACAATTTTCCAACGAACACATTATATAAGTTCCGTGAATTAACTAGCTATTGTTGTACCGGTGTAAATTATTCCCCTAAAATTAATTAATATACCTACTAAATTATAATAACGACTATTTTTGTAAGATCGGATCAATCTAATCTAATAATTTGTATTGAGAGATAATAAATTCTATAACAGAATATTATCATGTTGGAACAACACCATAAACAATGCATTGTCAATAATAAAATTTCAATTTAATTCACTAATATTTTAAAGATAAAAAATAGACACCAAACGTGGATTTACCATGATATAGGTTAGATAAAATTATTGCTCTAAATAGGTATACATTTTCTTAACAAGTGCAAATAGAATAAATAATTATATTTTTGGTTCCGTTTCGATTCACGAAGGTATAAAAAAATATTCATTTAGCTCCGCGAAATTGAGACCTTAAAAAGTAATTTGTGAATTTAAAAATAAAAAACATTGAAAAAAACAAAGGAGTTTTTATTTACAAATAAAGACTAAACTAAACCTTCTTTGGTCATAATGGCACGGTTCGATTTTTAAATGGTTTCTTTTTTTAATGCGCGTCGAGATTGCAAGCTAGGGCAATGTTTCCATTCGGCCTTGTTTTTGCAGAACGGGTTATTATGCTGGTGATAAAGCAATGATGGTAAGGTAGCAGTGATGGGGTGACAAGTGCGTGATGCTAATGCCACAAACACATTTAGTTTTTGACTTAGCTGTGACGTCAGAGGACTGTTGCTGGGATGTCCTTCTCCTGTAATCAGATTATTAAGTTTCAATTTAATGCTTTTTTAAATTAATCAAGTGGCTAGGTACATTTTTAAACTTAATTTTTGGTGCCTTTAATTTAGCAAAATACCTCATTTGTCATGATCAGTTCAGTTCATTGTAAATAAACGAAAAAATTCGTTAAAGAAGTAAAAAGTAGTAAGTTTTTTTTGCAAAAAGTAAAAATAAGTAAAAAAATATATCCTATTTACAAAATATAAATGTAATAAATGGTTTAAAAAGTAGCGTCTCATAATTCATCTTGAAGAAAATAAAGAAAAAATCTCACACTCCTTTTATTAAATAGGTAGGCCTCGTTAGTAAAAAGCTCTATGAAATGAAAACTTTATCTAGTTCAAAAGCTCTTTTTAGGGTTCCGTATCAAAATGGTAAAAAATAACCCTTATGGTGCGACTCAGTCTGTCTGACTGTCTGTCTGTCACAGCTGAATATCTCGAAAACTACTAATACTATCAACTTGAAATTTGAAATAGTTTTAGATGACGTTTGCCCAACTATTTTGCAAATAAGAGAGAAATAAAAATATTTATGGTTTTTTGCAACAGAGACTGAAAGGGGGTCTTAAAAATTCGTAGTGAGGCTACTAGGGCAAATATATCATATGAAAGAGCGCTGCTTGCACATTCTCAAACATATTTTTTTAGGCCGCATAGTTTTCTACTTTTGATGAAAATTTATAAAAAAATACCGTTCCCGTTTTCCGTCCCTTAAAACTGTGAAAAAATTCAAACTTCTAAGTTAACGTAAAAAAAAGATACGGCCGTTTAAGCCGCAAAAAACGCATATTTTGACACTCTCAAGGGAATCAATATTTGTAGGGTACTTTCCCGTTGACCTAGAACTATGTTTGGCAAGTACACACGACAGCACGTCAGATTACACAGTTAAACTGCGAAAACAGCTTTTATTACGTAGGGCATAAAGGCGGTCTCAAGGTCAACATGTATAGTCTGAGATGCCGTCGTGTGTACCTAATATCATCTTATACTACAAGTACAGGAAAAAGTCTAAAAACTTTAAATTTGTAATTAAATCATAAAAAATATAGTTTTTACCTACAAATTTATACGGAACCCTCGGTGGGAGTGTCCGACTCGCACCTGTCCGGATTCCACGCATATTAAATTTCGTTGATGGAAAAGTTATTGCAAATGCTACTGATTTAATTTCTGTGTAAGTGACATTACATCTTATAACATACCCGTAATACCAATGTCAATCTCTAGAGTACTTATATTTGTTCTGCGCTCCGAAAAATGTATAGATTTGACGTTTTAAAATTCGATTGTTAACGATACCTTACGTCAATCCCATACACGTTTCGAAAGCGAAGCGATAACGGAGATTTGCAAATGTTACTTTGGCTAGGAGGTCTGTGTCGCTAGCTTGGTAAAAGAGTGGGCAGCGAGCATCTTCCCTGCTAGTGTAAGTTTGGACCAAAATCTATTCGCTAGGTTATTAAAAGTGCATTCAATTACCAACCTTTAGCGCTTGCACTAAGCGTCGAATTGGCATAGGCAGCAAACTCACTCGCATTCGTAGTAGAGAGTGTACAATACCCAGATAATTACATTGTGGTCGACGGCTATCAGCTGGTCCGCTAGCGCGAGGTCGGGCGCGGCGTCGTCGGCCGCCACGCCTTCCCGCGCCGGTAAACTACATCGCTCCAACTCCAGTATGCGTTCGTTCTAGAATAAACACGTCATTATTCCGTGACCTAACGATCTAACTGCTTGGTTACAAGAAGCGGGGAATGGCGAAGCGACTTGTGAATTTCTAATAGTCATGATGTGTGCTACTAATTGTGATTAATTGCTGTGCGGTGAGCGAGTTGAGCGCGCAATGAACAAAGAATTATCTCGTCGCTTCGCCTCTCGACGTTTCGTGTTGCCAGGCGGTAATGAATCAGTCAAGAAAATGTAGTGTCGGCACGCTTGTCTAATCCGCTCGTGGTGAAAATGGGATGGAACCTTGACAAACTGGACGCGCACGGTACGCCGGCGAGCCATAGGGAAATTCAAAAACACGGTGTTACGCATCCGAGGTGACGGAACTTTAGCTGTAGCAACTTGAAGTAAGATAAGAAGTAAACAACTAAGTAATTGATAAATATATAATTTACTAATTAGTCAATTTTCGATTTACTTTGACAAGATTCCATCCCATTCTCATCGCGCGCTGATTATAGCACTAATTCGCTGCAAGCCCCCTAGCTTGACCACCCAAATAGGATATGATATAGCGATTTCTTGACACTGAACTGTCAAAATCCATTGTCTTTTGACGTCATATCTTTTTCTTTGATCGTCTGCTTAAAAAAGTAATAGCAACGATTTATCAGTATTGAATAATGACTGATACACTTCGGAATGTGTTTGCACAGACAGAAAAAGAGAACCTTATAATAGACTTCACGCTAAATGTGAACTTGCCTCGATCTTAAGTCTATTGAGCAGTCTGTCTCGCTCGCTCTTGAGCGCGCCGCATCTCGCCGTCTCAGCTTCGTCCAGAACACCCTTCATCTCCAACTCCGCTATCTGACTGTCTTTCTCGGTGATCAACTCTTCCAGAATATTTTGACTGAAATAGTGAAACGAACGTACACACGACGGCACCTCCGATTATAGACCGCCTTTATGCCCTACGTGATAAAAGCTATTTTCGCAGTTTAACTGTATAACTTGACGTGCTGTTGTGTGTACAAAAATTAAAGAAAAGAGAACACTAAAACAGATATGGTAGTTGGAAAGACTTCTGCTCGTGTTTTGCAATAGGTAGTCAGTCATCCTAAAAGTATGACAATTAAATTGCATCATATTATTATCTGTCCTCTGTAAGAAGGTTAAATTATTGGTTGCTTGGATATTTCTGTTGAATGACAAGAAATAATTGTTGCTCATCCATTACCAACATCAATAACTTAATGTCCCCACTGATAGGGCACAGGCTTCCTTAAAGATGGATACAGAGGATATGATATGGCCATAACATAAACCAACAAGCCACAAAATACGAAAGGGAATGATTGATTGATAGCATAGATAGACAATCACTAATTTTAAGGAGTATCTTTGTACCCGTGCGAAGCCGGGGCGGGCCGCTAGTATATATATAAAAGAGAATATCACTCACTCACTCCTCACGAAATCTCAGAAACTGCAAGTGCTAGGAGTCTCAAATTTTGTATGGGGGCTCCTTTTAGGGCGTAGGTGCTCACTAAGACGGGATATTGCAAAATTAAACTCCTGAAGGGGTGAAACAGAGTGGCAAAGTTTGTGTGGGAGAACGCGATTCCTTGGCCCGATTGACTTGAAATTTGGCATACACGTTCTTTCACAAAATTAATTGAACATGTGTTTCGTATTTTTTAAATATTTATCACCTAACAGGGGAAAAGTGGTAGAAAGCTACTTTTGGGGTGATTGACTTCGACGTCGGAATTGAAACTTCTTAGTGCATTTGATTGATTAATTAAGAAAAATAAATATCATTTGTCGTCGTATAGAATACATACATGACGCGAGCCAACGTGTGTAGCACTCCGTTCTTCGTCGCCTGGCAGTCAAGCAGGTCTTGTTCCAGCCACTTGAGACGTCTCATCAGCGGCGAGCAGGTCTCACAGCTCAGCGCTGACGCATTCTGCAGTGACTTTATTCGCTGTTCCATCTTGTGCATCTACAAACAGTGTTATTGAAATGAAGAATATGGTGTTTTAGTCAAAGAAATCTCAAGTGTGGTAGTCAGAAATCAAGCAAAACTTAAGAATTGTTGTTTTGTCATATAGTGCTCTAACTTCATAATATAAGCCAGTGATAAACAAGTTATTGTATAATCCGCGTGCGATTAGAATAAGATGGGACCTTGTCAAAGTAGATTTACTTTGAAAAAATGACAGTTAAGCAGTCAAGTAACGTTAGCAAACATCCTGAATCTATTTAAATAAATATATATTTTAAGAAAAAGATAAAAAGTTTTACCCCATTTCCACTAATTATTAATTAATCACTAAAAAAATCTCTCAATAATATAAAAATCTCGCATTTAAAATAAAACTCGGGCAGAAATCCACGCGCACAGTTTTACACAACTAGCACTATGCGTGCATACGCAAATTTGCCGACGCTGGCTGGCCGACGGACCGTGCGCGTGTCAGTTCCAAAAGGTAGCAGCCCATTCTCATCGCACGCGGATTATATCTGTTATTAATAGTCTACTTATAGTTCTACGATTCAAAATATTATTATTTGAAAGTTCGAATAAAAAAGTTTAATACATTACCTTTTGTAGTGTTTCAATTCGCCTTTGTTCTTCTTCATAAAATACTTTTTCCCTCTCAGCTGCTATCAAAAATGATTCTTTTAACGCGTCTTCCAGTTCCAATATCCTTTTGGTTTTGTAATCACTTTCAGTAACCCCAGACTCTTTGTTAACAATTTGTTCTAATTCGTTGATTCTTTCATCTTTACTTCTGACTACTGCTAAAAGCTGTTCAAATTCTGCTATGTTATTATTTTCTCTAAGTGCATCTTCCAGTATAGATATACATCTTTGCTGCTCTATAATTTTGGAATTTTTCACTGCCATCTCTTTGGTTAAATCGCTTATCTTTCTAGTAAGTTTCTGGACATTCGATTGTTGTTCTCTTTGCATGACGTCTAGCTCGTTGTAACTTCTACTGAACCGGCATTTGTCGAGCCTCTCAGCTACCTTACCACTTTTCTGCAGCTCGAAAAAACTCTTGCTTCTCTGTAAACTACTCAACTCTTGCCCTTTCGACAACTTCAACAACTCCGACAGTATCAGTGATGATTCGTTCAGCTCAATCTCTAAGTCGATTACTTTCATTTTGCTCTCTTCTAACTTTGCTTTCAAATCATCTTTCTCTTTCAACGTTTGCGTCAAATCATTAATAGCCTCAACCTCACTTTGCCTTGCTCTGTTCAGATCCTAACCGAGGGTTACGGTATCCAAAAATAAAAAGAAATTAATGATAAATTAAACAATAGTTTTACTATAACAAGAAAACTCAACAATATATTCAGTAAACTCAAAATAACTCGAGAAAGGTCAACAAATCGTATTAAATTTTTATTTATATTTATATCGATATCTCGCATAACAAGATTGAAAGCTGGGTAACATCGACTAATTAGTGGACAGCTTACTTCATCTAAATACATGTTTACTTAACAGTTTTACATTTTTTTATATATCAATACTTAAAAAATTATTCCCGCTGAACACGATTATTAATTTTTTCTTTAAACATCACTTAAAAATTATCGCTAAACTAATATTATAATTATTATGTTACTTGTGTGCTGGTTACAATGATCGAATCGACCAAACCTGTGATACATGGTTGTCGGAATATCAACAAGATGAATGTATTATTATCTGAACACATCATCAATATATACTTGTAATATATAAATACCGAAAACATTACCTTAATACGAAATTGCGATTTTCATACTTATGATATTATTGATAATTTGAAAGACATGGAATAAGGAGTTGTCGCTTACGGAGTATTTGTGAATGTATCGACGGTTAAAGAAAAAATAAATCAAATAAAAAAGAGCAAACAAATTAACGACAGTCTTGGTGCGAAGAACTAACTTAGAAAAAGCTTTTGAGGAAGCCTGCGGGTCCGGCCTGCGTGAAACAAAACGGTTAGTATGTTAGTAGGCGATCATGTTAGTAAAGTTAATAATAAGTATTATAATGGAAAACACTGCCCATATAGTAATGATTTCTTTTTAAAAGGTTAAAACAATGCATTGAATAAAAATTCTGAAATTTTTGACAATCTAAAATTGTAATAGAATGTTTTAAAAAGTTCTTAACTTAAACAATGCATTTTGATTGAATCTAATGAACATTATTTCTTTCTAGTTAGGACACCAACAATGACATCAAATTAGTGTGTGAATACAAATTGTTCAAATAATGATTCGCAGGTATCGTTGTTATTATTATTCTGTGAGTTGAAATTACCTCTTCTCTTTGTGCTTGTGCTTGTTGCTGACTTTTCAATTTGGCTTGAAGGTTCCTCACAGATCTGTAAAAGTAAATAAGTTTATCATATTTAAATATTTTAAATGTAGTTATGTCAACAAGTTTTGTCAGTTCTTAGTTAAATAATTTGGATTTCTTACGTCACTAATAGCCCTTCTGTACCTGTTCCTCCTGCAGTCATTCCTACGCCTTTTTCTTTATTATAATTATCAATAATAACACTTACTGTTGCAACTCCATTCTCAGCTTCTCTTTTTGCGCCTGTTACTTCTGCGACATCTGCATCTGCTGCAGCAGCCGTTCAATCTCGGTAGGGAGCCTCTTTGCCGCTTCCATAGTCTTAAGTGTCACAAATATTGCTTACTGTTCGTTCAAGCTCCATAATTTGTCTGCTATCATTCTCTTGACCTTTTCCTTCATTTAAAGCACCACAATAAATAATACCACTTACTTTAAGAACTCCATTGTCTGTTTATTAATCACCATGACATTTTTTTGCCTCTTTATTTATCAAAATAGCTCCGCCTTTTTCTTGATCTAATGTACCACAAATAACACTTACTGTTGCAACTCCATAATCTGCTTCTCCTTCTGCGCCTGTTCCTCCTGCGACATCTGCACCAGCTGCAGCAGCCGCTCGGTCTCAGCGGTGAGCCGCTTCGCCTCCTCTTTTGTTTGATCAAACTGCTGCTTGAGTTGCTCCGCGTCCTTCTGTGAATCAGTCAGCTTGCGGTTCAAGTCAGACACCGCTGCTGTGCTACCGCCGGCCTGAAACGAAATTGTATATGTTATAAATAAAAACAGAACTAAAACTGTGATTAAGATTGTAAGTACATAGATAATCAAATGTTACATTTATAATTTAACAGCCAAACACCTACTCAAACAATTTTTATAGTTAAATGATTTTTAATAAGTTGGCACATTTATCAGAAACGCTATGGAAGTTATAGCTTCCTTAAAATTAAGGAAAAGAGGTCTCTTTTAAAGATTTTAGCTAAGAAGCATTTGTACATTGCCACACGTGACAGAAAATTTTGGCACAATAAATATTAATTCCAGTTTTAACTTCGAAAAATTGCTTATATTATTGTAATATATGAGCGATGCAGATGTTAAACTGCACTTGAAAGAAATAGCGGATGCTTGCTGTCATCTGAATATGAATTGTTGTACTAACCTTCCTCAAAGATGCTTCCATTTGGTCCATTTGCTCTTTCCTCTTTTTCAACTGTCGATCTAACTCCGCAAGCGACTTTTCCTTTTCTTCCACGTCTTTCCTCCTACTCTCAATAGTTCTTCTCTGGTCTTCGAATTGTTTTCTCGCGTCTTCAAGCTTCTTAAATTCTTCTTGCAGCTGCCTCTTAGTTTGGGCTGTATCTTCCCCAGCTCTTGCGTTCTGAGCGCCAGCCGCTTGTAATTTCTTGTTCGCCTCGTGGAGATCGAGCTGTAGTCGAAAAAGAACCATAAGGTAACGAAATAGATGAGATAATTGAATGAAATCTGCGAAAATAGCAAAGACTCAATTCACTGTACGATAAGCTCGTTGAAGCTGATAATTTCAAAAATGTAATCCAAAAAGCGAACTTTGTACAAGTAACACTGCAAAACATAAACTGTTACCCGCAGCTAAATAATTGAATGATAGAAATGTCATTTTCAAAAACACATTTAATTCGGTTGTCGATGAGTGACGCAAATACACAATACAGTAGCGAATGCGGCTGAAAAAGACAAGGAAAAATAATTAACATTTCAAAAACACATGAAGCTTGCAATTTTGCACCCAACATCTTACTCACCGCAGAAACTATCAGTGCGTTCAGTGATCGGAATGTAAGGTGCAACATTTCGCATGTAATTTACAACAACCATTCTCATGACGTCATAAACACTGATGGAACTAATAAAATAATAAATACGAATGAGGGGTTGGAGGATGCCCGCGGGCTGTGGGTGGCATGCTACTATACACAACATACATGACGCGCGATGATGACCCCAAACAAAAATGTAATGAACATCCAAATCAAAACATCTACTCTTTACCGGTGCAATGATAAAGCGACAACGCACGCGACTTTGATGCGGTTCAATCGAGTTTACGAATATCCACTGATTTTGTGTGCCTTTTATGTTATCTCTAATGAAGTAGTGAAAAAAAAATACCACGAGTATAATAAATTATGTATGATTGTTCAATCAATAGACTTAAACGTCGATTTCAGCGAGCATTTAAGGAGTTCTGTGGACTACAGAGTCATATTCAATTAATTTTGAACGTAGTCAAGTGATGTTTCTTGCTGTAAGTAACTTTTTTATATTGTAATTTCTTTTTTAGATTCTGGACACATTGGCCTATCATTACATTAATTATTAAATTTGTATCAGTATTTCGTTCAAACTCGATTCAACCACGCATTGCCGTCCCGACAGCCGCTCGTCGACAGGCTATCCTCCAACTGACCTGGCTCTTCTCCAATTCTTGAACGAGCATCTCGAGCTGCGACTGGCATCGTTCTCGTTCGACGGCCAGCGAGCGCGCCTCCGCTTGAGCCGCTTCAAGCTGCTTTTGCACCTCGCGCACGTCCGACGGGCCCCGCGCTTGCAACTGCTGCAGCTGATGCTGTTGTGCCTGGAACTGTTTCTCTAAAGACTGTAAGCGTTGCTGACATTCGGACAGCGCTTTCTCCGCTGCGATTGCTTTTGTTTTTTCCGCTTCGACGGCAGCTCGCCACTTATCAATTTCTCCGACTTTCTGCGCCTCTCTCTCCGCCTTCTCCGCTCGCTGTCGAATCGTATCTCGGTCTTTAGACACCGCTTGAACCTGCTGCTGAAGTTTCGCGATTTCTCGTTCGCGATTCTCGAGGACGGCTTTGGCACCCCGTTCCGAATCCTGTGCCATCTTTTTCTGTTCCTCTTTCAATCTGCGGACTTCCTCACGTTGCTTCTGCAACTCGGCTTCTGAGGCGTTGAGCTCTCTCTGGAAGTTTACGAGCATATCCTGAGATTTTTCTAACTGAGCTACGAGCTGATCGCGTTCGATCGTTAACTGTTTAGTATCAGCCTCGAGTTTGACTATTTGCTTTTCTATAGCATCCGCTTGTTTGTCCCGCTGTTCTAATATCGATGCCATCTTTTCCCTATCTCTAACTGATTGTGCGAGCTCTTGCTGAAGTTTCACTAATGTTTCTTGCGTTCGGTGATCTAGTGTTCTCTGTTGTTGTTCGATATTTCGTCTCGTGTTCTGAATCTCTGCTCTCAAAACATCCCTTTCTTGTTCAATTTGACGCATCTCTAGGATAGTACGTTCAAGGCGCTCGTGCATTCTACCCAATTCATTAGTCATCCTATCGTATTCCACTCGAGTCGTTTCATTGGTCTCCTGGTATTTGGCAAGATGCATCTGGGACTTTTCGAGTTCCTTAGCGAGCCTGCCCGCCTCCATCTCTGTAGAATCTCTCGCTTGAATTGCTTTCTCGAGTTTATCACGAAGTCTTTCAATTTCAAGTCTATCTTCAGTCCTAGCTTTGTCACCAGCGACCGCTTGAAGCTTCATCCTCTCGATTTGTTGCAACTCGCCTTTAAGTCTTTCGTTATCTTTATCTAGTTGATCCGAACGCAATTTCAGTTTCTCACACCTATCTCTGAACTTCTCGCACTCAATATGAGCACGTTCAAGATCAGTGCGTTGTTTCTCCAACGCTGCACTTAGTTTGGTCACTTCGCTCTTTGATAATTCTAGTTGGATATTAAGTTCGTGAAGTTTCGTTTCTGCTTGCTCCTTTTCTGCTTGCAAACGCTGGATGTCCGCCTGCGACGCTTCATAGCGTTCGCGTTGCTTGTCAAGCTCAGCCTGCATTCGGTTTAGTTCGTTGGTCCACTTGTCCTGTTCGAATTGGTATTTACCTCGGAGGCCTTCGATGCGTTCGAGCTCTGAACGCAGACGGAGCACTTCCTCCTCTGCTTTGCGCGCTCGCTCCAGGTCTAATGTGGTCTTCTCTAACCGTGCACGAAGTCTTTCCACCTCCAACTTAGTCCTCTCATGCTCTTCTTTCGTATCGTGATACTTTCCGTAGCGTGCCGCATATCTTTCGGCTTCTTCTCGCGCACCACTCGCATCTTGTTTGACTTTGTCTAGTTCTGCCTGAACCCTCCTCAATTCCGAAGCCACTTTATCATGTTTGTCATACATTTTTTCAAGCTCGAGCTGTACTCTGGCCATTTCTTCTTGAGTCTTTTCGTTAGACGCTTGCGCTTTTCCGCACTGTGTCATCGCTCTGTCATACTCGAATTGCAATCTTTCATTATCGGCGATAAGCTTTTCTTTTTCAGCTTGAAGCCTTCTCAGTTCTATTTGACTCTTCTCGTATCTATCGCGTACCATTTCTATATCAACATGTAATCTATCCATATCTTCTTTAGCTTTCTCTTCGAGTTCTTTAGTTCTGCCTAGTTGCAAAGATGCCCTATCGTACATTTCCTGTAACCTAGCCAATTCATCTTGCATTTTCCTTTGGTCTTCCCTAGACTTCGTGGACAGGTGTACTTGTTTCTCCAGCTCAAGTTCTATACGGTCTTTATCGGCTTCTAGGATATCAATCTTGTTTTGCAGTCTATATATTTCATTCTGGGACCTGCAAAGAAAATTATTCTTAATATTATAGTCAGTAAAAGTGATTTTGCAGCTACGCACACGACATCGCCACCAACACAAGACGACATCCATAGATAAATGTACCTATCATACTTTTCAAGCATTTTCTCGTATTCTTTGTGCGCTGTCTCTTTCTCTTCGATGGTCTTTTGCGTTGAGTAAAGAGCTTTGTCAAGTTTCTCTTTCAGTATTTCAACCTCTGTCAAAGCGCCGTCTCGCTCCATCTGAAACATACAACATTCACATGTAAGTAAGTATAATAATGCACAGCAATCTTCTATTTGCCTATTGAACACAGTTACTGACAACTCCAGTTAATAAGTTGCATAAACCAACCTTATTGTAATCGAAAGGATCTTTTCAAATTAGAGAATCAATTAATCTATTATGATGGGGATAATAAACGACGACGACTGAAATTGTCCTTTTACGACTTATTTTTCAATTTTGACTTCCACTTCTAGTGAAAGATAGTTTCTGCTGCTATTCGAAAGATGTCTTCTTTGCTACAAACTGGCTTTGATCAAAAGAAACCTTTGTGAATCAACGACAACTTCTCATCGGACCCCATATCCGCCATCTTGTTACTCACCGTTAGTTTCTGATGCTGCTGATGTGCCTTCTCCCATCGTTCCCGCAGCACGTCCAGCTCAGTCGCCGCGCTGTCACGGTCCCTCGCCGCCCTGTTCGCAGCGGCGGCCGCGGCCTCCGCTCTCTCGCGGCAGCTGGCGGCTTCCGCTAATGCTGCGTCTCTCTCTTTTTGGATGCGGGCTACTAGTGCCTGGAAAGAGAGTTTTTAAATTATGAGCAGCCTTATTGCATTTGTCATCCGGTGACGGTGACCACGAATAAAAAAAAACAATAAATCCAAACTAAAATATTTTAAAATAACACCTGAATATAATGTTACTTTTTTACATTTTTTATGATAGATTGGCAAGCGCTTGCCCGCTATCACGCCTGATGGTAAGCGATGATGTGATCTACAATGAATAGCGCTTGCCTAGAAAATACCTATTTACTCGCGACTTAAAGGCCTCCAAAATGTTCCTATCGGAAAATACAGACTCAGGCAAGGAGTTCCACTCTCTAGCGGTACGGATGATAAAATTTAAAGCAAAACGCTTAGTGCGAATCTTTGGAATATCCACCAAAAAAATGGTGGCGCTGATTCGTACGTCGGGTTGTCCGATGGAAGAAGGGAGATGGCGGAATTAGGTTGTGCAATTCCGCTGCACACTCGCCGAAATATATTCGATAAAAACCGATAGGCTTGCAACCTTGCGTCTATACTCGAGGCTTTTGTGCTTATTACAGAAAAAAAATATCGTTGCCAGTGAGCTTCCTGGCCCTCCTCTCAGTGGATTCAAGCGTCTGGAGCTGATATTTGGCGGAGCCTTCCCAAAAAATGAGAGTAGTACTCCATACATGATCGAACTTGCGCTTGGTACTTTCTCCCTTTGCCAGAACTCCAAGCTTTTTAGACGCCAATTGTGCTTTATTCTCAATGAAAGAGCCAAAATTGAGTAATGGAGTCAATGACATGCCGAGAAGCTCTAGTTGTTCAGTAATCGGCACGGCGATACACCTCGGAAAGTACTATTATTCCTTATTCCTTTCTAACAATGTCCCCCGTGACAAAAAAATCAGCTGTTTCATACATTTTGATATTTTCGATTTTAATTTTTGTATGAAACAGCTGATTTTTTTTTGCGATTTCAGAGTTTGTCGCATAGTAAAAGTTGTTCAGTTTGATGGTCCCTATATACCATATTCGGCATTAGGGGTATTTTTGTAACACCTTGCATAGGGACCACTAAACTGAACAACTTTTACTATGGGATCAACTCTCAAGTCGCGAAAAAAAATCTGTTGTTTCATACATTTTGATACGTTCGATTTTAATTTTTGTATGTAACAGCTGTTTTTTTTTCGCGATTTCAGAGTTGGTCCTATAGAAAAAGTTGTTCAGTTTGATTGTCCCTATATATATACCATATTCGGCATTAGGGGTATTTTTGTAACATGTTGTATATTATTATACTATTATGGCTAGTATAAATAAGTCTATGTTTTATGGTGTTTCTCTTGCCCTACCTGACCTTACTCATCTTTACATTATTTTTTGTAATGTTTTCTGTCATTTATTTCATTCATATAAAAAAATCTCCTTTTGATAAAAAGGTCCCCACAAAACACTATAAAAAGAGTTATGTCCTGTATTATCGTCAGCCACATAATCCTGGTAATAAATCATGGAACTACGAGAGAGGTTTTGGCAAGCTTCCACCAAACTTAATGCCTGCCATGTTGACTTGTCCTACAGAATTCTGACTTAATACGGGAAATCTAATATCGAAAATTACATTTACAATTACACAATATACCTATGCTGAATATTAAAAGCTCATATAAGTTTATGTATGTCTTTATTACAATAATAAACAGTTACCTACACATGTAAATTACAAAAGATGTGAGCAAAGGTGAGCTTGAATACAGATGTGTTCACGCGCAAACGCAGTCCCAACACTAGCGGAGCGGGGAGCGGGGGCGGCGGCGGGTCCGCCAACCAAGGAGCGTTACTCTGAACATTCGAGCGGCCACGCATACGCGTCTCTTAATCATTGTCTCTGTTTGCCATTTTGAATGTTATATCTCAATTACATCCATAATCATATATATACAGTCCGCTTGTTTCATTTCGCATCAAAACAGATGTGATGTGAGTCGTATAAGTATATTGTTTCAATTTTTCATTAACAAGTTTTACTACTTGATTTTGAATATCATTTTCCCGATTTCTAATGTACCAAAGCAAGTCATCAAGGCTCGAAGGTTCGTTTTTCCGAAATGCAATAATTCACACAGCTAGTAGGTAGTTCGATCAAGCGTTTCACCGAATATACATTTGTGAGGATTTGTAATAAACCACGATACCACTAGGTTTGTCGATTTTAACCGACTTCAAAATTGATTTTAAGAACATATACGATTCAGGTATCCTAGAAAATCGTTGGAAAAACCATTACAATAACGTCAAAAGGACAAATTACAATTCGTCGTAACTACAAACTGAGCATGCCATGAATAATCAAGCACAGATCTATTGTAAGACTAAATTGACGTATCACATAACGTGGCATTAATTATTCAAAAAAAAAATAGGCATTTTAACCACTGTTTGCGACTGAAACATTTCAATGTATGATGTCTTGATAGCTGCTTTTTTGCCGAAACATAACGTCACGTTGAGTTTTTAGCGCCATTTTGTCGAGTTCGGTTTGGTGTCTATTGATTCATAGTGGATATTGTGTCTTAAAATTGGTGCAGTTATATGGTACAAGTGTCTACGCAACTGAACAATATGTGGGATAATTGAAATAGGCGCGATCTTGGTTGTGTGAATTGAGACTTTTATTGAAGTGGTGGCTTCCTCGACAGAACTAACCGAGTAAACTGTCTTGATATACTTGGTGCCAAATGCTCCAAGCAGCATTGGAATGCGATGCATCCGCATTCTAATGAAAAACTAAACAATATCTACCACTGAACTATTTAACACTTGACACTGGTAAAAATTACTTCCAAGAGGAAAGTAGATTGCCATAACAAAAAAAAGAAGAAGAAGAACGTCACGTTAGACATCTGACAAGTTTTTCGAATTTTTGAGTCGGAGCAATATTCAGGGAATAAGTACCTAGTTTAAAAATAAAAAGAAACAGATAACAGAACGAATGTTCACATTAAGTTTTTAATAATATTTCAAACTTAGCGGGAGATGTCTCAGTTAAACGACCGTTAGTGAAGAGTACTTTATTACTATTTTTTTTATTTATCTATAATTTTATTTAGATTGAAGTTGTAATTTATTTTTATAAAAGTATTTACGGGTAAAGACGCATACTTTAAAAGGTCTCTTTTGGTTAAGATGATAGATTTCAGGAAGTATTTTATTTTAAAATGCTATTTAAATATTGTTATTTATTTATGAATCTATGTTAATTGTAACATATATGAATGTAATGTCTGGAAACAATATACTTATTTGTAAATATAGTTCCATTTGATAAAGCTGATAAGATTTTTGCGCCCATTTTTCTTGACAGCTAAAAGACGTCATAATGGGTGGTAGGGTAAAAGAATTGACGATTTTAAAATGCTTATTATGTGAGCTTATTTGAATAAAGAATTTCATTCATTAATTCATTCAATACTCTTAGCTTAAGTAGTTTATCTACTCAGTGTGGCGACACTTACGCTAGTATAAATAAGTCTATGGGCGACACTGAGTAGACAAACTACTGGATGGAGGCGTCCATGACGTCAGTTTGTCTGGACTGAATATACTTATGTATTGATTACGTTGGATTAGTGTTTGATCAAACATTTGAAATGAATATGTAGTCGTATTCTATAAATCTTCGTTTCTTACGCGGGAGCTAAAATACTGTAAGTATTTTTTAAATTTTGAGATTTAAGCATTCACAATGCTATTTTTATATAATACTAAATAATATACTAGAAAAAATAGGACTCGCACCAGATCATGTTCTCGGATGGGAATCGAACCCGTGACCTTTGGATATCCGGTCCAATGCTCTGACCGCTGAGCTACCGAGTGATTCGGTAGCTCAGCGGGTTCGATTCCCGTCCGAGAACATGATCTGGTGCAAGTCCTATTTTTTCTAGTATATTATTTAGTATTATACTGTAAGTAGTTAGTTTATAAGTTGATTTGCGGAATCACAAAAACAGCGGTCGTTTTATGTCTTAAGTTAAGGGGCATGTTCAGTAAGTTATTTATAAGTTTCAGTTGCGCAATTAATAAATAAACAGATACGCAGCAACCCACTCAAGTAGATCTCTAATTTAATGTTCTAACGACGAGTCTTATGAATTTCCACGAAAAATAATTACCTTGGTAAATGTTGATTAAAGTATGTTTACATTAAACTTTAATACGTCAGAGTGTTACCAAAATTTTAACTAGAAGTTTTAATCTAAGCCAAATAAGGCTGACAGCGGTGTTATATTCGTAAAGGTATGTAATTAATTACCCAAAACATAAGCCGCTTAATTTAAACTCCTCAAAATATACCTAATAATTAGGTACCTAATTATTATATTTTATTATATTAGGTACCTATTTAAAAACATAATTAAAATTGCAATTTAAAATCTTATCGATTTATAGATATTTGTTAATTATTTTATACCTTTATAACTTTAGTTTACGCCGTAATTTCATAGGAAAATATAGGTAGGTACTCAAACATGATAAAAGAAAAAAAATAATTGATTAATCAATTATGTTACAAATTTCTATTGTAATTCATAGAGTGCATTGGTTTAGTGTAAGCAAAGTTGCACTTTTCAATAATTTAAGTAGTTACTTAGAGGGTGAAATCAAGTCACTATATAGCATTCTTTTAAACAGAATCTAACCGCTATATTGATAACTTTAAGACAAATATTTTGTGATCAAAATTAAAGGTGAAATAAACATATAAAAATTTCAAAAAATCATAAGTAATAGATAACTGATGCTAAAAACCTGAAAGTAACGACTTTTTTTTACTAATAAGCTAAGAACGCCCGGCCTGAACACTATCAAAGATCGCCGTGACAGTGCAAACAAACCCCTGTTTCCACATTCACCAACTTCCTTTTTCGACCATTCCTAATTCGCCAATTCCCGATTTGCCAATTCCTAATTCGCCAATTCCCGATTCGCCAACTCCTGATTCGCCGTTTCCCGATTCGCCAACTCCTGATTCGCCGTTTCCCGATTCGCCAACTCCTGATTCGCCATTTCCCGATTCGCCAACTCCTGATTCGTTGTCATTTACAATTGTCACGTCTGTGAAATAGGGGCCAGATCTATGTATCGACTCATCCACATAGGACTGGTCCATCAATTTTGACGATCACATCGTTAATAAAACTAGCCGTTTCGTTAGGATACGATAAATTTTACGATACTATTCGAAGTTTACGTGACTGGACTACTAAGTACCTACCACGCGAGTGAGATGTTTACGGTATGATAAGCTTATTAGTTTGTTTTTCATGAAGCAATTTTGAAACTAACGATTTAATTTTGATAATCTCTCGTAAAGCTTATAAGTAGATCACAAGCCTTTCGTTTATTTTATAAAAGTAAATGTTGTTTTATTTTAATTAAGTAAAACAACATGTTTTCACTAAAATTAAATTTTAAATGAAAATATGAGTTTGAAAGCGGAAATGGTAAATTTTATTAGGTATGAAGGTTATGGATTTGATTAAAATTTGTTTTCAAACTTGTCCATTAATTAATAATGATTAAAAAGCACAGTTTGTCTTAGAAATTGTTAATTTTAATTCAACTCTGACTTATGTAATATGTAAATTGAGGCTTATATTCGTACGGTAAAAAATGGCAATTGGCAACTATGTGAATTTAGACCATCTAACTAGTAATTTATGAAACCACCCACAGATTATAGATTAGAAAGATTTAATTAATATCAATATGGAAAAATACACCTGAAACTCATTACGCTGTAAACTTGCAAATTAATACGGCACTTTATGGCCATTTGTGTATTGACTTTTTCAACGATGTTTAACGAACGTATAGTTAATTTGCATACGTTTTGCTAACGTTTTCACCGATTTTGCTAGCTATAAAGATTAAATTCGGCCGAAATGTAAGAGATTAAGGTTGTTACTTACTTTTTTCTAATAAATATTTCTTTGATTGCGATTTACAATATCACAAAACTTCACGAGAATCGGTTGAGAAATGCGACCTGTAGAGGAGAACAAACGGACAGCTGGACACCGGAAGGACATATGAAAGCATTTTTGCCCAAGCTGAAACGGAGACGCTTCGCTCGCGCTTCGCGCTCGCTCGGTCATTAATAATAAAGAGTCACAAAAAAATGGGACCCACTTTTAAAGAGATCCTAGAGTATGGAAATGAAATGAGATAAAGAATATCACAATATGAGATTCTGATGTAAAAAATCTTACCTGTGCCTTGTCGTGCTTGTCCCGGAACCGCTCAGTGTCCAGCTGAGCTGTGTCCCTCTCCTTCTGGAGTCGGGCCGCCTGTCCCAGCGCCTTGTCCAGCTGCGATTGTAAGGACTCGAAGTCGTACGATTGCTTCTCGCGGTCCACTTGTAGCTGGTAAGAAAGAAATTAAGTGAGTGGAAAATCTAGAAGTTTAAATAAAGATCTTCCTACTTTTCTAAGTTTAAATCATCAGTAGAGCTTTTATTTACAGTATATTATAAGAAACTGATCTATTAAAACTATAAGCTTGAATACCTAGATCCGACAAAATTGTATATTACAAATCTGGACAGTCACTAAGACGTATTTATCAATTTAATAACCAAATATAATGTGTGCTAGGCAATTTTCTCTTCCTCCCTTACATTAGCTTTATCAACTAAACTAATTTCTTCGCCATCATCAATAATAATGCTGGGTGAAATGGTTCCGATTAGGGAGACTGATCACCCGTCCGGCTTCGCAGGCGTCCCCCTTCCAAATAATAATAATAATAATCATCAATAATAAGCTCACCTTCCTATTCTCAGCCGCTGCTTTATCCAACTTCTCTTGCAGTTTGTCAATCTCCGAGTGCGCGTTATCCAGTGCCGCTTGCAGCTTGTCTTGTTGCAGTTGCGCCTTGCCGAGGGTAGCTTGAGTCCTTTCCAGCTCTTCTCGAGCCTTGTCTAGCTCGGCTGTTGCTTTGTCCCTCTCGGAATGCAAGCGGCTGATTGATGATTGAATTCTGTTGGAGAGGAAAATAATTTATAAGTTTGATTGATAAGACTAATGAGAACAACACAACGGTAGTCATTGCTGACAAATCATTGAAATCATTAGACACTTACCGATCATACTCTTCTTTCAGGCTATCTTGCTCAGTTTGTGCATTTTCAAGCTTCGCTTTCAAACGATAAACTTCCCCTTGTGACTTCTCCAACTTCTCCTGTAGAGCGCCTGCCTCTGAATGTGCTCTTTCAGCATCCGCTTGCGTCACTCTCAACTCAGCCTGAGTTCGTCGTAATTCAGCTGCAGACTTATCAGCCTTCTCTTGCACTCTATCCAGTTCTTGAGAGGTGGTTAGAGTGCTCCTACCGAATGTAGTTTGAGATCTTTCTAACTCATGTTTGAGCCTTTCGTTTTCTAGCTCAAGACGTGCCAAGCGCTGCTTCGCTGCTTCCCAATCTGCACCAGACCTTCCGACTTCACTAGCAGCCTTATCAAGCTCAGCTTTAGATTTTCCTAGCTCTGATTGTGAACTTTCTAGCTTAGCTTCAAGCCTATCCTTTTCTGCTTGTGCTCTTTCAAGCCTAGCACCGAGTTTCTCAACCTCGCTCTCGAGAGCATGGAGTTTCATTTTATAATCGGCTATCTCTCTTTCGTGTAGTTCTCTCTCTTCATTCTTTTCGTGTTCCGCACGATCTCTCTGTTCACGAAGCTGTTGAATTTGCTTTTCCTTATCTCCTATCACTTCCTCGAGCGATGACAGTGCGCCTTCTGAGGAGCAGTGGTGCGCTTGCATTGCGTTAAGTCGAGCTCTAGCCATATCAACTTGGTTGTCCTTTTCTTTCAGAAGATCTTCAAGGTTCTCGATCTGTAAATTTATGTGTTTATGTAAAACAAAACATTGAAGTTGCTTTGTAAAAATAATAATGTAAAATATTTAAAATAAAATAAAACAAAAGTAAATAAAAATAAACATACCTGGCATACATAACACAAAACACAAAAATATTCAAACTAAACAAAAGAATACGCACAAAACTATATAAAAAAGAACGTACTAGCAATAAAACTTTGTGGAGGATAAAGTAATTTTTGAAACGTATGCAGGAAGAGGAAAAAGTTTTTAATTCAAAGGAGCTTGTTTAACAAGGTGGGTGTATCCAAACTTCTACACAAGATTACTTGTAGGATGACGAGTTAGAAAAGTGGACAAGTTGGAAATATGGACGACTTGGGAAAGTAGACGAAGACGTCCTGAAGGTAAGTACCTAAAGAACTTTCATTTATACGTATTTCGTGTTCGCTACAGATGAAGATTTAGCTCTTTTCTTGCAATGTAACAATGATTTTTGAGTTTTGTTTCTTGAAATCAGACTTCGAATCAAAATGCACTGTTCTATGAAAGTTCCATGGGTCTTTTTTTAATAACGAAAAGTGTAAATATTTGTATGAAAACTTAATTACTTGCGTTGCATGACCACTAATAAATAGCGGAAAACTCAAAATATATAATAAGTGCAAACGTTACTTCAACTAGTTTTTGATAAAAGGACATTCTAGTAACTGCACTGTATAATCGTAACTCGATCATAAATCGATTAATTAAATGAGGCCGTCAGCATAGTTCTGAACATTTATGAAACCTATTCATTTGATGTTAATAACTCCATGCCGTGACTGAGTTATTCGAATGCATGGGGGAAATTGAATGGAAACTCGCTCATATTAAACGTTTCGACATAATTGTACTTTCGAATGAAAACCGTGCTTTTTGTAAGCTTTTCAAAAATATATTTGCCATTGTTAACGAACGTTGAGCTAATAAAGTTATTGAAATAGTCTAAGACTTTTGAGGAAATATTATTATCAACATACTAAATGGAAATAAGTACTAACTACATAAAAACAAAAAATATCAAGTTATTCAAAAACCTTTCCACGTTTATTTATATTTACAACTAATTACCCAATGGTTGTAGTAAAATAAAATGTTTTGATTTTTAAAGCAACGATAATGATAATAATTTTTATTTGCAATTAGGTATTGCAGAATGTATTTGTATTGGTTCTTGAATGTATTATGAAAGTATACAAAACTTAAAATGTACAAAAATACAACGTACTAATGATACACAATTATGATAAAGCACTCAAAATTTCACTTAAGATACTTCCAGTGCTATATTTGTCACAGCTGTAAGTAGCATTATGATGAATTGAAAATCGATACGGCGTACATTAGAAGGGGCACAGAGTTTCGTCGAGGAAAATAAATATTAGCTTACGTTTGTTTTATTAACATCCATCAGTTGATTTTTACAGTTTCTAATAATATTTTTTAATATTTAGAACTGCAATATTGACTCGAATCTACATGATTTACAAACAAGTAAGTATTTTGCCATAATCATTCTATTCAGTATTTAAAAAATTTAATTCTATCTTTAGTATCCATATATTTTATTTTGCTATACTTACGCCTTTCTTTCTTTAGTAAAATCATATTCATAACCCTCCTAAATATTTCAACCGTTTTCAGGTTAAAATGTGTCAATACACCTTTTGTCACCAATCTAGCCAAAAATTCCAACAAATCATAACAATAGCTTAGCCAATTCCTACTCTCATTGAATATGTCCAAGGTCTACAATCGTTTACCTTTCTCTGCAGTACATTGATCTTTCTATCCTTGATCTCTGAGTGGTCTCTGAGCTCAGCCAGCTCGTGTGCCGCTGCTAAAGCTGCTGCTGTCTTCTTCTCCACCATACGGCTCTTCTCATCCAGACGTGCTTTCAACTCTTCCACCTGTAAAGAACTTGATTCAATAAAACTGAAAATTGTACGATAATTATCTCATAAATTTTAGACCTTCGGAATATACAGAAAATTTAATTTTGCTAATATCATTATTTACAGATTTTTTAGGCGAATGAGTCTACTCTGTAAATCAGGCAATAATAATCAGATGAAGTTCGTTCCGCTTTATAATATTATTAGATCAGAAATAAGATTCAAAATGTAATAATCCAACAGCATCCAATTATCTTGTTTTTTATTTAGTTATACAAGGTGTTACAAAAGTACCCCTAATGCCCAATATGATAGATAGGGACCATCATACTGAACAACTTTTACTATGGGACCAACTTTGAAATCGCGAAAAAAAATCAGCTGTTTCATACAAAAATTAATCATGAAAATATCAAATTGTATGAAACAGCTGATTTTTTTTCGCGACTTCAGAATTGGTCCCATAGTAAAAGTTGTTCAGTTTGATGGTCCCTATCCACCATATTCCGCATTAGGGGTACTTTTGTAACACGTTGTAGAGGCCCTCAACCCTAAGAGTTTTAGAATACCTAAGGTTACACAAAGGTTAGTAAAATCTCACATCAGTCTGCAGCATGCTGTAATGTTCCTCTTTCGCACACAGAGATTCCTTCAACACGGCGATGTGGCGCTGATAGTCCTGGTGCTGCTCCTCCAACGCCTTCATCTTGGCTGCCATCGCCAGTATCTCCTGATCCCTCCTCTGGATCTCCAGACGAAACTCGTCCAACTGTTTATCATTCCACCATCCATCCGACAGTCGGTATAAAATTAGACAAATCCAAACATCCCATTAGTAGAACAAACTTTAACCATTTAGATAAAAATACATAAAATAAATCTATCTACTTAGGCAAAAGTGATGGCGGAAATGATATAGATGTTAAAACTTTAAATCTACTTAGTCATACTGATCGTATGGTCACTTAAGATACAAAAGTTAGTGATGTTATCGATGTATGAGAAGCGACGTAAGCTGATTTACGTTTTTTAAATACGAACGAAATGTTTCCAGAACATTTGAACCACTTATAATAGTGCAATGGAAGACATTTCAGTAATTTCCCGAGAATTCTTTAAATCACATGCAGTAAAACTTTCAAACATTTTCTCCATCATCGTATTAATTTCAAAATCGTACCGTATCGTTAACAAGATTCGAATATTAAAATGGACAGTTATCGCTGGAAAACTTTCTATGCTAAATACTAAATTTAAAAAAGTATGAAGTCTCGCTGACCTGTAGAAAGTTTTCCAGACTTGGAATAGCTAAGTATCAAAAGTTCGACAGTAAACATGTTGAGATGCACGGGCGCCTATGTTGTGATACATTTGTCTACCGATACTGTGACAGAACTGATGATGGCTACATGAAGAGATCGGGTCGTGATGAACTACTGATGACGGGTGACGCGGGACCAAAGCTGATCGGTACAAGTACTGGAATATGATTGCGATCACACCGAAAGCACAACATGATCAAACCATAACAGATTAATAATGAATTCAAGTTTTATTAGATAGAAGAATTAATTCGATGCATATACGATCTCGACAGTCTTAAATTTGAAACAGTCTATCGATAATCATCAATTTGGTGTCAGCTTAGTCAATCTCACATGTTTCAACTAACCGTACAATTACATCTAGAATATACTCGCATCGCCTAGGGCCCTACTTAACAAAAATATCTCAATCGACATCTTTCAAGAATATAATTCCTCTTATAATATTAATAAAAATAGCTTTAACAACGAACAAGTTCACACAAAAATATTACGAGTCAACACAGTCGGCGACGACTTCGGCTAATTTCGGACTTAAAGCGAGAAATTGACACGGTAACTCGTCTGGAGCGACGGAGTCACAGAGTGGTGGCACTATAATAGGGCGACAGGCGTCGCAGCGCCGGCTGGCACGGTGGGCGCGCGGGCGGCGCGCTCGTGCGTCCGTCCTTCATCACGCGGACGTCGTTCAGCAGAAAACTTACTTGTCTCTTGAAGGGAGGGTCGGCCTTATCGTATAGCGAGGCGTGCGAGGGCGCGAGCGAGGGCGGCGGCGGCGACACGAGCGCGGCCAGCTCGCCTTCGAGCAACGCGACCTGCCGCTCGAGCGTGGCGATGCGCGCTTCCTTGGTCTCGAGCACGGCGGTGAGCGTCGCCCCCGCGCTGCCCCCGGGGAGGCCGGCCGCCGCGAGCGCCCGCTCCAGCTGCGTCTGCAGCGCCCGCAGCGTGTCCGCCGTCGCCTTGAGCTCCTGCCAGTCACGCGACACGGTCAGCCGCCGCCGCCGCCCGCGCCCGACGGCGGCCTACATACAACCTACCTACAACAGGCGACGCGTCTCGACGCCTCGCTGGGGCTGCGGCGTCCCGGCAATTTACTCCACTCGAGGGCGATATACGGCGTGCTACACGGTGACTGCACATCTCTGAGAGCGACCTTCGCACTCAAGCCAGGGAGGCTCTTCTCACATCAGGTTCCTACCTACGTACAATTTTGACAACGTTCCGGAACAGGCCCTAATGGTATATTTGCTTAAAAGCAATTCAATCACCACGCACTGATGTGGGATTCGGGATGGTCGGTCACCATGCATCACTGTTACGTCTATCGTGCCCTGAGGTACTTCGTAAATTGTTGGGACTCCTATTTCGCGACTGTTCCGCATTTACAATCAACAATTTTTAACAATTTGCGGTTTTAAAAGACGATGCAGCCCCAGATGAAGGCAGTGTAAAAGAAAATTTTGCATCTAATTTTAATGATTGCTCAACTGAATGCCCAATAATAAATTTACGAGACGGTCTAAGGTTTTTGTGACGGGGACATAATGAGCTTCTAAACATGCAATGTCGTGATCTTAGTCGTGTTTGTGTCGATTTCAAAAATGTATCGTCAAGTGAGTTTTGGCCGAATTGATTTGACTTTATTTTGTTTTGAAATTTTACTTTTGTTGACGTGTGAAAAGGGGGTTTAGAAAAGGATGCTTGTGCTTAGGGAACAAGCTTGAGTGTCATATAGGCTTGAAAGACCGTGGAAGTGAAAAGCAAGAATTGACAAAAGATTTGTGGAGACGAGTAGTCTCGTAACATAAAAGGCTTCGCGACAGTCACATTCCGCTTAAGTCAATGAATGAAATGAAACTATCAAGAGCAACTCTAACAGAAACAGTGACGATGATAAAGGTATCACAAAATAAAACGCCCATGTGGTCACACTATTGTACACAAATATAAGGAAGCTGTGGCATGCGTAACAACTACGACAAATGCAGGAACATGTCACTAACGAGTCTCCGGTAAAATAGGATTGTTACCAGAAACTTTGTTAGTGACATTAGCGGTCAAACTATATTAAGCCATTCTTCTCCACAGTTTGAGTAGCCCTATCTCTTCTACTCAGAAGCATCGTTAGTTGATTCGAGCGAGAATACCGCTCGACAACAACTCACCGAAACCGAAAAGCGGACGCAGCCGAGTGGTATTCTCGCTCTAATGTACAGTGCTTCTAAATGACAGAAAGAGATGGAGCTACAAGAAAATCCAATGTCAGACGGGCTAATGTAGTTTAACCTTAACTTAACTAGCATGCGATACGGACAGAAGTACATTACGATAATTACCTGTTTCTGCGCCATCGCCTGCATTTGTTGGAACATTTGTCTTTCTTCCTCTTTACCTGAAATTTGTTGAAAGTTCAATATATCGTTATAGTTACAGAGCTAGTGACAAAATACTGCAATAGGTATCCCAAAGGCCCGTCAATCAATATGATATAGTGTTTAGGGTGTACATGAGTCAGTCAGCACCTACTCGCAAGGCAAGGAAGTGGAACACCTAGCGTCAGCACGCTTTCGAGCGCTTTGAGCGACTGCTGACTGCCTATGTTCCATGAATCTTTGGTCTGGCTATTTTTTTCATAAATTATGCATAATAAATTAAGCATTATACGAATTTTCAGCCTTGAGAAAGCTGTTGTACCGTCCTCAAAATTGTGACGGCTTACGTGGCGTGCTGACTCGGCATGTTCCACGATTCGCCGCATTCGGTCAGACTACCTTCTCATTTTTTAATACTATTCTCTAGGTATACTGCAATGAGATAACTCTTGTCTTGAGCATGTCGAAATGTTATATACTTGAAAGCGTGCTGACGCCAGGTGTTCCACTTCCTGGCCTTGCAAGTAGGTGCTGCCTCACGTACACCCTAAACACTATATTATCATATAGAATGATGATGGCCCTTTAGATACCTCTTGCAGTATTTTGCCACTAGCTCTGTAACTATTAGTGTTATCTGTTGTTTATAGTAGATAGCACTGTTTTTGTCTTCATACTAACATCCATTGTTTAAAACGTCATTTTGTTTGTTTGTAATATTAAGTTTTTCATAAAAGTTATTGTAGGATCTGTGAAAAGTTTCTCTATTTCAGACACATAATTTTTTTTTTAAATATTTCATAATTATTAAGAAAGATTCTTGACTGTAGGTAGTAGATAATATTAAGAAAAATCCAAACAATCCTTCAATATTGAATTATTGTCATATTTGTAAATTTAGACATTATTTTTCTTTGTATTTAGTCTTCTTTTTTTATAGTATGAGGATTAGTGGCCACCTTTGATGTTAGATTTGATCAAGCCACCTGTAAGGCCTCTAACTTAGCTTAACGACTGTTATCAGACGACAACAAACGACGACTCCAAAGCACGGAAGCGCTCAGTTCAGTTGTAATGCCACTTAACGATCACCCATCCTACACCTGGCCGGACCGAGCGTTGCTCAACAAACGTGATCGAGTACAATCAGTCTGTCAAGCTCCGCCATGAGCGCTTCGTGTATTAAGAAATATTAGTCAATTATTAAATTTAGATTTTTCGCATTTAGTCAATTTTAACTATGTATTTACTTAAAATTGACTATCATTTCTAAGAACTAAAACGAATAATATTCAGTTAACGTACCCATTCCCTTATTTTGTAGCATTTCCAGTAATTTTTTAATGCTCTCATCTCTCGCTTGTAGTGTTTGCTTTTGCGTTTCGATCCTTAATTCTAGTTCCTGCGAGAAAATTATAACATAAAAAACATATTTTTGTACATTAAAATAAAGTAGGATGCCACAAAACACCCTGAGTCGATTAAAAATAATTTATGTATAGTGAGATACGGACGGCAGCACGTCAGGTTATACAGTTAAACTGCGAAAACAGCTTTTATTACGTAGGGCATAAAGGCGGTCTCAAGGTCAACATGTATAGTCTGAGGTGCCGTCCTGTGTACAACAGACATAGTATGTCCCAAATATGCAATTTGATTTCGCTTAAACAATCCCCAACATTAAAAAAAAGTTGTGAGAACGCGGGGTACTATTACAACATAGTGCGTTTGTGTTTAACATGTAAGTGTTGTTACGATGTTTGGTGATTACCATGAATATTATTATTGCATGATGTTGATAGGCTAACAATCTGTAAAAAATAACAGCTAGTATTTAACAATCGTAAGTTTTTAATAAAAATACATGTTTTTTTCTACATAAATTATTTTAATCGACTCTGGGTTCTCTTCATTTATTTTGTATCTTATCACAATATAAACATTTCATTCATTCATTTATTCATTGTACATAAACATAAAAGAATGCATTGATTCATAGTCAATCGGTGAGATAATATTTCAGATTCTCTAGTACAGTCATTTCATATTAATAATAATGAATTGCATGCAGATACATATATTTTTATATTAAAGTTAGATAACGCTGTGCCTAATTTTTTTAATCCACAAAAAATATCAATCAGTCAAATCTTTGCAAATTAAGGGTCAGTTACAGCAAAAACGTGTTCTTGAATTGTCATAGGTTTTTTATAAAAAACGGAAAAAAAAACATCAGACTTGATAAAAAGTTGGATAGGCCCTACAAAAATTCTATTCCACTATCCATTTTATCACCTAATAGTTCTGTATTACAAAAATATTGATGGAATCGTGATCTATTTGATGTTCAAGATCGTGATAATATTATAATGGCACTCATGCCCGTTTGCACTAAACTTAAGAATCGCCTAATTCTTTTCCTAACTACTACTTGACCAAATTAAAACGGTGTCATTAACTTAGCTGTCATGTAGCTTTCATGCGCTTTTATCTTAGTCGAGTTGTAGTTAGGAATAGACTTGGGCGATTCTTAAGTTAAGTGCAAACGTGTGTTAAGTTCCTCACCTTGATGGTATCTCTTAATATCGCTATCTCCCTCTGCAGGTGTTCGTTTTCAGCGAACAGAGCCTCAAGTTGTTGCTGTAGCTCAGGTGCGGGCTGTCGCAGGCGCAGTCTTAGTTCTTCTTCCAGTTGCCGAACGAGCATAGCTTGTTTCTGTAAAGAAGATTTTAATCTATAAAATAACGAAATATGCCTTTTGTTACTTAGTGACTGCGCTAGTTAAAATATATGTAGTTAGTTTAACTAGATTTTTCAGTTGCCAGATATAACAAAATTAAACAAAAATCTAAATGTCTATTTGTGCATAACACATTTTTAATTTGTAGCGTTAGAAATAACTTCTGAATAAAATCACGTACGATGCTTTCGAAATATAAAAATAAATATAAAATGAGTTTTTAATAACGTCTTTACTCTATACTTTCGAAGGTAATACGAAATGTTTTGTAACAAAACCTTAATCGATTGAACTGCCACTAGAGAGCCTACTACGAAAAACGAATCACGATAATCGAACGAACTTCGGCTTTTCGATCCACCTACCTAATTTTATTTTTTGGAGCCAATAATGACACGGAAACGGTGCGCGATGGCGCAGTTAGTTTAAAAATTCACTCTGTAATATTTTGGTACCAAAAATTTGATATCCCTAGCACCTAACTGCTTCGGAAGGCACATTTAGAAGTTACACGAAATCATTAATGTTGGGTTATCGCCTATCCTCCTTTTTATTCGACTTCAAAAAAAGGAGGAGGTTATCTACCCATAAAGAGGGCCTGTGTCCTATAGAGATATTAAAAATGGCTGATTATGTCAGTTTCACGAAACGGAACGAACTTCCGATTTTCGTAGTTCGGTTTTCGGAGTAAGCTCTCAGATTTGATATTAGTTCGCCAGGGGCTGCATTCACAAAGTCATTTAGTTCGCATTAGGAACCTTTGACATTAGTAGGTAGCTCCTGTCAATGTATCTTTACTAATACTTTCTACTTCTTTACCCCTAATGCCGATTATGGTATATAGAGACCATCAAACTGAACAAATTTTACTATGGGGCCAACTCTGAAATCGCGAAAAAAATGATGGTCCCTATATACCATATTCGGCATTAGGGGTATTTTTGTAATACCTTGTATAATTAATGGGAACAAAATAAATAAAAAATTCATAGAGTAAAAATTAATATTAAAACCTACTTAATCCAGCCTGCTGAACGAAGAGACAAACTTCTCAGTTTCACGAATCGGCCATAAAGTTGCATAATCAGGAAATCTCGGACGTTTAATATTCAAAACCAGTGCTAAATATAAAGTTTTATTAGTTTCCTCGACTTTGGAATATCGCTACGTAAAGTTCTATCGTGTCTGGCTGGACGAAATATTACAATGTTACCTCCTTACTAATAAAGATTGTATAGCAGATGTATAGTTACACAATGGTTACTCTGTCAAACTATTTAAGTTAGACATTAAAAAGAAAGGGACTAAACACTGTGTAACTATGCATCTGCTATACAATCTTTATTAGTAAGGGCGTTGATATAATGCGGTTAAAGTAAGAATGTGAAAAATGTGTGACGTCATCCTGACTTAACTTGAGTCAGAAAGTAAAGTCTTACTTAAGTGAAGTTGTTTTCACTGAGAATGCCGTCACTCATTCGACATCAGCCATTTTAATATCCCCACTGCTGGGGCACAGGCCTTCCTTATGGGTGGATAAGGAGGATGGGCCATAATAAATCATAATCCGCCACGTGGGCCCAATGCAGATTGGTGTTAACGCCTGCAAATGCAGCTAGGACCAATGACTTAACGACCCTTCCGAAGCACGGAGGAACTCGAGATAATACATTTTTGGTCACCCATCCCATGACCGACCCTTGCGAAAGTTGCTTAACCTCCGCAATCGCAGGGCTAGGCGCTAAACCACTGCGCCACCGAGGTCGCAGTCGTCACTCATTATGCCATTCTTACTTTAATCGAATGATATCAGATTATCTTGATCTTGGTCATTCAAAAAGCAATAAAAAATATTCAATTTAAAAAAGATGTTCGCTTGTAGTTATTTTTTGTTGTGCTTTGGATTTTGTTTTTAAATCAATAATTTGTGTGCTTTCAATTAAATTGTATTACCTTTTCCGTCTATGTTTTTATTGAATCAACGCCGAATTAATTATAAAACGTACATAATAAACCAATTAATATTTTATTTATTTATCCATATATTAATTATTGTACAGATAGCTTTGTTATGGACAGTCTACTAAGGCATTAACATTACGTTTCTATACATTGAATAAGGTTGACGCACACTGAAGGTATATTCAAAAGATGCCATTTGATTAAATCAAGAACCAAGGGTCTGTCCGACCCAAATGAGATAAAGTAACATTGAATAGACGTTTATAAAGATCGAAGGATGATGGGCGTTCTAGTCTATGCCTCCTCAATCAATGAGTCTTACATCACTGGAGAAGTCTGGAATATTTTATTGTATGACAGCAAACGTCAACTATTAGTATTTCAGGATTTTAGGAGTTGACGCTCTGAAGTCAACAATTTCAAGAGCACTTAATATCGGATTTTGATTTTAAAAGTGGCCACTTTTCTCAAAAAACCTCCATTAAACTAAACGACAGGCTAGAAAATATTGTCTAAGGCGATAAAAAGTACCACGTAGCTACTTCGGAGTGCACTACAGAGTGATAATTAACAATGTCGTCTTTATTTAAGCACTATATTTTTTTTTCAATGGCGGCGTTAGTGTGCATACTTAGCGCTCTTAAGCAGATGTAAATAATTTTAATTAAGAATTTGACATTAAATAGGTTCCTAAATATGCTCAGGGGTTGAATGAAATTAGCTTTACCGGTGTATATGAAATTAAGCTCTGCAAAGCCATAAAAGTTTGTTTTTATTCTTTTGAATTACGTAACTTATTTTTTTAACTAAATAATACTCAATCTTTGAACTTCCTTTTAAAACGTCTTAAGAGCTAGTTTATTTTACTCACTTTTACTCTAGTAAGTATTACTTTAAAAAGTATTTAAAATGGCTCTTTCTCTAATTTTTCAGCAGTTTTGATTTTGAAAATGCTTTGTTCCGAATTCTATAATTTTATTTCTCAACAATATAAACTAAAATTTTGATTCTAATATAGAGTGAAAGTTCTTTATTCCATAAACACGATAGAACAGCATCTTACAAGCAGTAACAGCAATTTTATACCTCTCAAGTTTCCAATACTTTATCAGTAAAAAGTTCCGATATTTGAAAAAGTTTGTAAGCCAACCTGTTTGACTACCTTCCTCATGTTTCTTGGCTGTTTATAAGCTACTACTTTAGTCAACTCTTTCAAGTTAAAATTAAAAGTTATATTTTCTAGCTAGTCTGCTATTGCAACACAGATTATAACGGTAAACGACGCACCTTTCTTAAATAATTTGATGGTCGAAGATCTTTCTTTTATTTCTGTAACTTTTACATAACCTTTCGGAATTTTCGATCCTTTTCCCAAAATATCCATTTCCAAAACATCCGATCCAAATCATAGTATCTTAGAACATTCGTTTCCTAAAACACCTGTTTCCTAACACATCCGATTCCTAAGACATATTTTTTTAAAAACATCCGTTTGCTAAAATATCCGTATCCCAAAGCTGTATTCCCATACAGCGTGAAATTGCCTACCCTACCTATCTAAACCTTTACTCTGTCTAATTATCAATTTCTATTTTATATCTATTTTTATTTTTGAACCTTGATTGAACAAAACACAATCGTAATCTTTAATTAAAAGAAAACAAAAGAGAATTAACAAGAGGTTTTATATTATTTGCCTCTTTTTTATTTTTTCCTTTTCGCCGGGTTTACCTCAAATAGTATTCCTTTTTATTTTTATAATTGGAATCTCTTCAATGCCTCAAAATTTTAGGAGCTCGGTGGCGCAGTGTTTTAGCCCTTGGCCCAGCGATTGCGGAGGTTAAGCAACTTTCGCAAGGGTCAGTCATGGGATGGGTGATCGAAAATGTATCATCTCGAGCTCCTCCGTGCTTCGGAAAGCACGTTAAGCCGTTGGTCCCGGCTGCATTTGCAGTCGTTATCACCTACAAATCCGCATTGGTCCCGCGTGGTGGGTCATGGCCCATCCTCCTTATCTACCCATGAGGAAGGCCGGTGCCCCAGCAGTGGGGACATTAAAAATGGCTGATGGTCAATGCCCCAAAATAATTTATTATAAGACATTGGTAGTAACTACATCGAATAGATAGCTACAATGTAAATATTGATAAGTGTGTGTTGCAAAATAATAACGATATTTTGCTTATAAAGCTGTTATGCTGTTCGTGCTATAATGTTATACCACCCACGTTTTAGATACGATATCAAATTTGCCAATTAATGTTAGGGTATCTTAAAACGCTGACTATGCATATGCAGGGTCTGCCTTATAGAATGTTATAGAAATGCTTTTAACTTATTTCTGCACTTGTTTGGTACTTTTAAGATATAAAAATCCTTACCAAACCTTTTAAGGGTACTTATTTCACGCAGAAGTAACTTTTTCTAAAACACAGACTTTTTATTTTGTGGTAAAATTGTATCCAAAACAAACTAAAAATACTATCGGGTTTTTATTCACACGATTGATGACTGTGTCATGACAGACAAAATGGTAGGTTGTTTGTTTATCACCCCTTCAAGCTGGTTGGGGTGACGTAGAAACAAAAAATATACGGACATGATACCTGGAATGTCCTTAGTTTCCTTTTAAAAGTTGGTACACTCGACTATGCTGAAATAATATTGATAAAATAAATATTGATCTATAAGGAAATGAAAAGTAATAATTCTGGACATATTTTCATGAGCCTTTTATTACGGAATCATAGATTCCAGAAAGCACTGTCCTTTGATTGATGGTGAACAATAAAAACCGGCCAAGTGCGAGTCGGACTCGCGCACGAAGGGTTTCGTACCATTACCTATAAAAACGGCAAAAAAAACATATCTGATGTATAGTAGCCCCACTTAAATATTTTTTTTATTTTAATTTAATTATTTATTTTTAAAGTGAATATATAACTATTTAGTCTGTGAATAGAATATTTAGTCTGTGAATATTTCAAGCGTCTACCTGTTGCCGTTATCAATATCGAGCAAAAACGAACAAAAAAATCACGTTTGTTGTATGGGAGCCCCCTTATTTATTCTGTTTTTTAGTATTTGTTGTTATAGCGGCAACTGAAATACATCAACTGTGGTTTCAACTGTCTAACTTTCACGGTTCATGAGATTCATCCTGGTGACAGATGGACAGACAGACAGACAGACGGACTGCGGAGTCTTAGTAATAGGGTTCCCGTTTTACCGTTTGGGTACGGAACCCTAAAAACTAAATAGTTTAGATCTTTCGAACTTATATTATTTAATCTGTGCATTCGCAAGCAAAATATTTCTAAAATGCGAGTGACAGCATACTTTTGTGAGACTCATATTTCAGTCTAATTTTAGACATCACTACCTGTGAGTACAGTGTGGGTTGACGTACATTACGCAGACGACGCGTAATGTAAGAGGCGAGTGAGTAGTGAGCGTTAATGTAGGCAGGTTAGTGCGGGTTAACCTTTACATTACAGCGAAGAGTGGAACCATTTTGTGTAAGTGTGGGCGTGTGGGATGTAAAGAGTATTTTTTTTTTTTAATTTTTGAGATTTTAACATTCACAATGCTATTTTATTATTTATTTAGTATTTTATATAATACTAAATAATATACTAGAAAAAGTACGACTCGCACCAGATCATGTTCTCGGACGGGAATCGAACCCGCAACCTTTGAATATCCAGTCCAATGCTCTGACCGCTGAGCTAGTCACTAGTGGGAACGTCGAATTTCATCTAGTATATCAACTCTTACGCTGCAAGCCAGCGCCATCTCACCAATGTACAAGGAATTACCTCGACATTCAACTGAACATCATTCCAGTTTAAACAATTGATTAAGATGAGAAAGCTAGGTATATATATTTTTTTTAATTTTGAGAGTTTAGCATTCACAATGCTATTTTTATATAATACTAATTAGTATTCTAGAAAAAATACGACTCGCACCAGATTTTATTTATTTATACCCTCTTACACACTAGCGGTCAACAGCGGGGGCGGCCAACCACCCGGCTTCATTTTAAGGCCCCTATATACCTCAAGTGGCGCCCTCATTTTAATTAAATTTATTGCTCGCTAAGTACATAATGTATCGAAAATTCACAAGTACAGATTGAAGCTAAGGTTCTATAGTTTATTTACAAACAATAACCTCTGTAAAATTTTGTTCGTTGTAGTAGTAGTTCGCAAAAGTGCTAAAAGTGGCCACTTTACTTACTTATATAGGAGCCTTAACATGGAATTTCGTGGCGGACGGTTGCATATTAAAATGGGAGAAGCGGCTAGCCGCGCGGCCAGCCGCTAATGCGTAGACCTATTTTAGCGGTAGAAAAAAATCTGTCAATGTTTTCTATGTGAATCATTTTAATAAAAATCGTCGGGCTAATTCGTTAACCTGCCAAGTCCACTTTTTAATTTAAATAATTTTAAGTTATTAAAGTTATACGACGTTTAATAAAGCCGTGACGTAACATTATCCAATCTAGTGTATTTAAGAGCCAATTTAGAATTGTCACCCGTACTGGACAATAAAATATTTTTCGCATTCACTATGCTATTTTTATATAAAGATAAATAATATTAGAAAAGATTCTAGAAAAAATCGACTCACCCGAAAAAATCAACGCGACTTGGTCAGTGCATTGGGTCCGGAATCCGAAGGGTGCGGGTTCGAGTCCCGTCTGAGGTGCTACGGGTGAGTCGATTTTTTCTGGTATTTTTTCTAATATTTTTTATCGTAAAATAAAATATTGTATAATTAGTTCACTCTGAATTTACAGTTATAATGGAAGGAAAACATTGTTTAAGATTAGAGATTTGAATCGGAAATAAAAAATCAGAAACAATGTTTATAAGATTCACTGTAAAAATTGAACTTATTATACGGGTGAGTGGACACTAGATTGGATAATGTAAACGCTGCTTAAGCCTTAACAGCGTTTTAACTAAAATTGACTATAACTCTATTTTATGAATAAGGCGGTTAATGTTTATGTATACTGAATGTTTTCCACAGTCAATCTCTAGCTTTCCATCAATCGCTCGCTCGAAGCGACGCGACCCTCCGTCCTATTTCTACTTTAATTTCGACGAATCGATACTCACATTTGTTTGTGTAAAACATTTACTTGTCAATCGACTTAAAGGATTTGCGGCTTGAAATACTGCGTGTGTTTTCAATAACGTTTAAATGTAACTTTTTTATATTGAATTCCATTAAGCGTAAATTGGTACTGTTTTGTTTTGAACAATACATTTAATGAAGCTAAGTAATCAGATGTCCTTTTTTTAAATGGCAAATATTATATAGCAACTAATGCTCTTACTAATAAAGATTGTATAGCGGATGGATAGTTACACAATGGTTATCTATGTCAAACTATTTACGAGTAAGTTTGACATACACTAAATAATCCTACACTTTAGGTTTATGGACAATGTTGACCTATATTTATGAAAGGTTTTACAGAACCACGAGTATACTTACTTCCAAAAGAATCTAAAAAAAAACAAAACGCATAAAAAACTGCAATGCTTCTGAAACTAAGTGTACCCAGAACCTTATTTTGGTAGCGCAGTAGGTAGTGACGCAATTATTTCGCAACTGGTCTCGCAATAAAGAAAGGGACAATACACTGTGTAACTATACACCCGCTATACAACGTTTATTAGTAAGGGGATATATGTCTAAAAGTGTAAATAAAGATTGCTAGTAAACTAACACCCGTATTCGCAAACATTACTATGAGGTATCACAGTGCCCGCGGACGCACAGCGCACAACGAATCAACCACATGTACACACAACGGCAACTCAGACTATACATGTTGACCTTGAGACCGTCTTTATGCCCTACGTAATAAAAGCTGTTTTCGTAGTTTAACTGTATAATCTGACGTGCTGTCGTGCGTACCTAAAACAAACGAACCAATCACAGAGCTCTATTTCAACGAAGTGCGTTCGCGTAGTCAAGGGCTGTTTGTGAAAACGGGTGTTAGATAGAAATAGTATACTATCGAATTAAATTAAGTAAAAATCTCGAAATATAGGTACCTTTTTATTTGTGTCTATGAAACCAGAAAAACTATTCAATTTTTTTTATTTAAAACCAAATGATAACGGATACATTGATACATAACATAAGTATGTAAAAGCTATTTTGATTATGACGACGTTGCGAATAAACACCTACTAACTCAATTTAATGCCACTGTATTTATTTACCGCTGTTGTCAACTCAACCATAGCTAACTGTAAAGAATTATAATATCGTTATTTAATGTTAAGTTACACGTAGCAACTCAGAACCCCAAATATTATATTAAGTCTCTCGTACAATAATTACGGAATTCCGTAGGCCGCAAACAGTCGGCCGTAGCACGTAGCGTGGTCGTAGCGTAGTACTACGATGTTATCGCTGTAGCTGCATCGATTGACCGGCCTTACGGCTAACGAAGGTATGCAATGTAATATGTTTAAGAGTAAACCTTACTTTATTTTTTTATAAAGTCGACATCTGCCATTTTAATGTCCCCACTGCTGGGGCACAGACCTTCCTTATGGGTGGATAAGGAGGATGGTCCATAACATAACCCACCACGCAATCCCAATGCTGATTAAAGGACCAACGGCTTAACGAACCTTCCAAAGCGCTGAGGAACTCGAGATATAAATTTTGGTCACCCATCCCATGACCGACCACTGCGAAAGTTGCCAATCGCAGGGCCAGGCGCTAAACCACTGCACCACCGAGTTCCTCAGCAAAGTAACACATAATAATTAGAGATATGCCAACTACTTATGGTATTTACACAGACCCACCAACTTTTCTATGCACGGCGGCGTCACTAGTGGTGAACATCAAAATGTCATTAGTGTAAAATAATTTATTAGAAAAATACTAGAAAAAATCGACTCACCCGCAGCACCTCAGACGGGACGGGATGTCACGGGATACGGGCGAGTCGAATTTTTCTAGCATTTTTTCTAATATATTATTTATATCAATAGTGTCAAAAATCTATTGCTGCCAAGAACTTTAATCATAAACATTTAAAGCATCATATCTCAATAAATATTAAACACAGAAAAAAAAAATGACTGATATTTCTTTTCCGATGCACTAATTTAATTAATGAAATAAAAAAACATTTAGTCAAGTACCCCATTCAAAAAGCACTTAATTTTTAAGTTTCAAGAAAGAATTTTTGATCTAGATCTAGGTTTTGATTAGTAATCTGCCATTTTATAACACGCACCGCATCCGTCATTTTGTTTTATTTTAAAAATCATCTCGTAAACTGTTCACATCAATCGAAACTTTGAATCCTCTTTGCTAACACTTGAGTAGATGAGTACTATTGGCAGTTGAAGCACCCTCATGTGAAACTGCTTCGAAAGATTGGAAAAAGAGGCAGAGATATGATGCACTCTTATATGGAAGCTTAATATAAACATTTACTGAAAAATAAATCTTTAAAAAAAAAAAACACATTTTAAAACATAAGACTTTTTTCCGAATGAATGAAACAGAACAGTTTTTTATTTTTATTTTAATATACAATATGTTACAAAAATACCCCTAATGCCGAATATGGTATATAGGGACCATCAAACTTAACACCTTTTACTATAGGAAGGCCCAACTCTAAAATCGCGGAAAAAAAAATAGCTGTTTCACACATTTTGATATATTTTCGATTTTAATCTTTGTATGAAACAACTGATTTTTCTTTCGCGATTTCAGAGTTGGTCCCATAGTAAAAGGTGTTCAGTTTGATGGTCCCTATATACCATATTCGGCATTAGGGGTATTTTTGTAACATATTGTATATTAAAATAAAAATAAAAAACTGTTCTGTTTCATTCATTCGGAAAAAAAGTCTTATCTTTATCATTTGTCAAAAGAGTAAAAGAAACAAAACACATTAAAACCTCCTTTAACTTTAGGCGGTAAAACTTTAAACAGAAAATGTTTATATTTACTTAGTTCAGCTGTTTCCTATAAATGTTAAATTGGATACAATAAACGTAATTTTTGTAATTTAACAAAGGTTTTATACTTAAAATGGGACCCTAACCATATGTTATGTTAATGTATTTAAAAAGATACTAAATAAATATTTTTCATTTTTCACTTCCCATTTATATCTCTCACTAAAGTCACTGCCACTACTCCAACTAATAAAGTTACCTAAAATGATGCCCAAAATTATCAAATCACTACACCGCAAGGTCATTTCATAATAGGAAACTCTTTTTAACCATCGCTCCAAAGTACGCAATCGGCGAAAAATCGATACGTTCTTCTGATCTCCCCCTCCTATGTAAACGGGGATGGTATGATCAGCTGTCATTCGGGCAATTTAAATTTTATCCCCAATAATGTTGGGAGGCTTGGCTTACAAATCTTTGGCAATTATGCTTAAGTTTTGACAGGGAATTTAGGATTTATTAGACAGCTTGATGTTAGTACTTTGTTGTCAAATTGTTGGTTTGTCTATCACTTTTTAAGAATATATTCGTGATGTTTTATTCATTACTTTAGTTTAGTTACTTAGGTCAGGATTTAGTTATTAATCAATTAAGTAATAATTATATTTAGTTAGTTAATCAATTAAGTAAAGTCTTTGTTTTTTATTTATACGTACATTAGTACTTAACATTATTTAAACAATATAAAGTTATTAGAATAAAAAAAATGGTTTTAAAAAGTTAAAAACTTCAGAATAAAAGTTCAAAAGTAGTGAAAAGGAAAACTGCTGCCAATTTTCTTTGACACAGTTGGATTTTTCTCTCTTAAATGCAGTGAAAACTGCCTCACTCGCACTTTAAAAAGTTTGCTATGGTGCAAGCCATTTCAACTTAGCTCTACAGAACTAGTTTCATTGCAATAAAGTTGAGAATTGTGTGAATATGACATGGCACGCGATAATTTTCAAGGAAATGTAGCGGGGAAGTCCGTTTTTTCCCGTCAAGAATAGCTGTAATTTGGCTTTAAACTAAGAAGCAATAAGTGTAGCAAACCGGTATAGCTCTATTAATTTATTTGATTAAAAACAATCAGCAACTCTATCAAACGATGTAAGTATTGATTTTCTACAAGTTTTATTACATTCATTTAGCTTAACTTATAGGAGAGGACATAAAGATCCACCTGTATTTTTGAAAATTTGACTTTTTAAGACTTTTTTAAGACAAATAATTATATAAGTGAGAATAAATTTTACATTAGATTATAAAAAAATGGATTCACAAAAAAATGTTTATGCTAAAAAGTATACCGAGCGCAGATCAAAACTACCAGGCTCTCATAAATTGTGTGTAGGTCGCGAGTTACGTTACGCTTCCGCGGGGCGAGGTCATCGGCCGCCACCCGTCGGATGGCGCCACCGTCGCCGCTTCATTGATCCGCGAGCAGTTTGGACAACCGAAAATAGCAACCTTGTTACGCAATAGCCCTCCATTGAGGCAGGCTGCTGTTTGCTTCTTAATTTTTCGTCCTTTGCGGCCAGCAATGCAGTTTATTTTTTAAAAAACACGCGCCTTTTGCTCGAATGAGGGCGTATACTTTTTTCAGCCAGCGGCTTGTGATTAAATTCTCGGGTTGAGTAGTTTTTTTAATTCATGAATGTTGTTTTTATTTCTCTTTTCAACGTCCTTTACGCTTAGTAATTAGCAATGGGTTTTTTAAGCTTTTGTGTGAATTAGTCACTTTCTAAGCTTGGTATATTTACAAACAAGTCTGCATTGTGCATCAAGTTTAGGCTGAGTTTAGGTATACATTTTTAGTAAAAAAACCTTCGATCATATAAAAAAAAAACACACACACTAGAATGTAAAATACTCGTTGATTCTTTTCATTCATGACTCTTTCTATTCGCAGAATCTTTAAAAAAACTAAGTAGGAACTTAATATTATAAAACTAGTCCTATAAGTAGGTACCTACAAACTAAATACGGGCAAAATATAGAAACCTAACTAAACTTCTAATTAAACTTGAAAATGTTAATGTTTACTTTTTTAATATCCATTAGTATGTCGTTCATAAATATGACCGATAAATCAGTCATTCAGAACCTCAAATAGGAGCAAAAGAAAGAGAACAATATATCAAGAATGTAGGACGGAACTGTTTATATCTCGTCGCGACTGACTCATATAATCTATTATTGGATCTTAATAGCAGGACATCAGAAATTATGAATAGAAAACAACGAACCCTCCGTTGTTTTCTATTCATAATTTCTGATAAAATAAAAAACAAAGTAGGATTTTTAATTCGAGTCTGTAATTTGAAAGGAGATTTTATGAAGTTATTTAGTTCCTAATCTTACTGCCGTACTCAGAAACGTCAATTAAGTTTAATGCTTCATAAAGTATCGTGTCATCTTATACTATCACTATGGAAATGAAAGAGATAGCACCAATTTTAATGAAGCGTCTCTGAGTACGGCAGTTAGTGCTCTATATAAAGTATAGAAGTATAGATTATGACGACCTCCGTGGTCGAGTGGCTTTGTACACCGGTTTTCAAGGTGTCGCCGTCTCTGATTTCGTCGGGTTCGATCCCCGGTTGGGTCAATTAAGAAAACGAACTTTTCTATATAGGCTCAGATCTGGGTGTTTGTAATACCACCGTTGTCTCTGATTTCCATAACACAAGTGCTTTAGCTACTTACTTTGGAATCGGAGCAATGGATATTGTGATGTTGTCAAATATTTATATATATTAATTATACATATATAGTGAAAAATACATGGGATCCCAATACGTGGAATGAAAGGTACCCTATGTCCTCATCTATAGGCCTGACAACGCAAAATTTCATGATGATCGGTTCAGTAGTTAAGACGTGAAAGTGTAACAAACAAGCAAACTTACTTACTTAAATAATATTAGTAAGGATATAATTATCAAAAATACTATTTCTAGTATCTTGCCCCCTACGGGGGGTAGGGGGCAAGATACTAGAAATAGTATTTTTGCCCCCCATTTTTTTTTCTGTATCCGCCACTGGTTACAAATACTTCTGCTCCGAAGCGTAAAAAAACTGGTTTAGTTTTCTATTTCTAACGAGTTTTGTTCCAATCTAATAATCTTAAGTAATATTAATGATTGTCTGTCTGTCCGTACAACTTGAGCTTAGGTTGCGCATGAGTAAGACTATCGAATTACCATGTGACAGACAGACAAAGCTAATAATAAAGTGATTTAACTACTTACTGTAATTTTTATGTTCATTGAACTCGAAAAAGAAATCTATTGTTCATTTCTTGTCTTAAAATTACAGTCCCAATCTTGTAAATTAAATGTAAAAATGACACTAAACTACTTACTTATAGGCAAACAATATTTTAGCCTTTAGCCAAAGAATATATTATGATAGTACTCTTTAGCCATCAAAATAGCAAACGTTACCCGTAGCACGAACAGCTATCGAAAAGAAATAACGTGCGTAAAAATATTCGATAGAGTAAATTTGTATGAGAAATTTGTACAGCGCCATCTACCGACGAAAAGCGAAATGAAATTTTCCATGAATAATGACTCTAACGAGTACTTTTACGCGCGTTTTTTTCTAGATATGTTCGTGCTAGACTGCTAGTGGTACTGTGGCCCTAGTTCGAACATCTATCGAGAAAAAATCGCGCTTAAAAGTACTCGATTATTTTCGGTAGATGGCGCTGTACAAATTTCCCATACAAATTTACTTTATCGAATTTTTGTCACATCTGGCAGAGTTTATGACAAATACACACAATCCTACTATTATTATAAAAAGTTTGTATATTGGATGTTTGTTACTCAATGAAATGAACGGATTTGTAGAGGCTAACAGTTTATAACCTGGATAAAAACATAGGACACTTTTTTGTCCTGGTCAAAGGTTGCCAAGGATTTCCCGACTGTCCGACGAAATCGCGGGCGAAAGCTATATTCGTTTTACATCACGTCACAATCCGTTATTAGACTCATAAAAACCTATTGTCCGTACAAAAATGCAGTAATAACTTGGTTGGTGATAAAAATAGCAGTTATGTCAAATTGAGGATATTAAATATAGTCTACGAGGGATGCCTAGTCGATGAAAACATTAAACATAAATAATATAAATTTTTCCTTTTTCTATTAGCAAATAAATTAATAAACTGAAATATTTGATGCAATTATACAGCGTGTTAGTAGCACCCTAGCAAAAACTTTAAATGATGATTCTACCCTTAGAGTTAAGCAACTTTCTCTATGGAACCACTTGTCGCAAATGCATAGTTGAGATTTTGATTTTTCGTTGAGCAGTAAATGTACGCGTAACAACTCGATAACATCTCGGGAGTTCGCGCGCGCTTACAACAAAGCCACGACCTTTTATACGACCTCGAGCAAATAGCTGTTGTTGTACATACATTACGGGTTTATAAAATTTTGATATTTTAGTTACTTTTCTGTAAATGTAGGTTCTATGCAACTAAAACAGACTCTGTGTGATAGAAAAATAAAAAAAAAACACTTAACTTTTCATGAATTTTACGACGGAATATTCCACTTCAGTCAGATAGAATAATGAGTCGACTATACCCTGAAAGTTTTTACTTTTATTAAGTCTTACAGAATTCAATTGAAAACTATGTAAAATGTTATACCATATTAGGTACCTATATTCAGGAACTTCTGAAAAAACAACTAGTTCCTTATACCCCAGCTAACTTACGGAACGAATATTTAGGTGTTACAGAAGTACCCCTAATGCCGAATATGGTAGATAGGGACCAACTCTGAAATCGCGAAAAAAAATCAGCTGTTTCATACATTTTGATATTTTCGATTTAAATTTTTGTATGAAACAGCTGATTTTTTTTTCGCGATTTCAAAGTTGGTCCCATAGTAAAAGTTGTTCAGCTTGATGGTCCCTATCTACCATATTCGGCATTAGGGGTACTTTTGTAACACCTTGTATACAACGTGTTACAAAATAACCTCTAATTCCGAATATGGTAGATAGGGACCATCAAACTAAACAACTTTTACTATGGGACCAACTCTGAAATCGCGAAAAAAAAAAATCAGCTGTTTCATTCATTTTGATATTTTCGTAATTATTTTTTGTACGAAATAGCTGATTTTTTTTGCGGTTTCAAAGTTGGTCCCATAATAAAAGTTGTTCAGTTTGATGATTGTAACACGTTGTATATGTGAGTATCATTGATAGCTTACATATACGATATACGATTGACGACCTCCGTGGTCGAGTGGTTTTGTACATCGGTTTTCAAGGTGTCGCCATCTCTGAGCTCTCGGGTTCGATCCCCGGTTGGGTCACTTTAGAAAACGAACTTTTCTATATTGGCTCAGGTCTGGGTGTTTGTGATACCACCGTTGTCTCTGATTTCCATAACACAAGTAAGCTATACTTACTTCGGGATCGGAGCAATGTGATGTTGTCAAATATTTGTTGTTATTATATATACTTTATGTAATGAAAATAAAATCCTTCATTCTTTGTACTATAAAGTCGCGCGACTGATAGTGACGTATGCCTGCCTGGATAGTCGCACAACTCCCGGAATGCCAGACCGTGTTTTTTTGGACCATGACTATGTCCACTAGACATTTTAAATAACGACAAACTCCTCATTAGTGATTCATCGAGTCAACAGGTTGTGCACTACAATCACGGAACATGGCTGCCCGCTGGCTTGGCGCCAAAACTGACAGCCACTATGGCGGCTCACAATTTTAAAGTGATTATGGCTTGATTGCTTCCAGTTCCTGCTCATGTCCAATGTTTACCTAGAATGTTTTCTTTTCAGTGGATAAGTAATTTATCGAAAGCTTTTTGTTGAGCAATAACAGCAATTATGTCCATCAGCCATTTTAATGTCCACACTGCTGGGGCACAGACCTTCCTTATGGTGTAAGGATGATTAGCCATGATTCACCACGGCCCAATGCGGATTGGTGGGTGCTAACTACTGCAAATGCAGCCGGGACCAACGGCTTAACGTGCCTTCCGAAGCAGGGAGGAGCTCGAGATAATAATCTTTTGGTCACCCATTCCATGACCGACCCTTGCGTAAATTGCTTAACCTCCGCAATAGATGGGCCAGGCGCTGTACCACTGCGCCACCGAGCTTCTCAGCAATATATGCAAACTTAATTATACAGGGTGTGCCATGGTGTATCATGAGACGTCTAATGCAAGAGGGCACTACATACATACATCATACACAATTTTTATTTAAAAAATAATCTAATGTATGTATACAACATGTTACAAAAATACCCCTAATGTCGAATATGGTATATAGGGACCATCAAACTGAACAACTTTTACTATAGGACTAACTCTCAAATCGTGAAATAAAAATCAGCTGTTCCATACATTTTGATATTTCGATTTTAATTTTTGTATGAAACAGCTGATTTTTTTTCGCGATTTCAGAGTTGGTCCCATAGTTAAAGTTGATCAGTTGATGGTCCCTATTACCATATTCGGCATTAGGGGTTTTCTTGTAACATGTTGTATACTGTGCTGCATACTTAAATGAAATCGATAGGCATTAGTGACCTCTAATAGTAGTCGCCATTGACGCCTAGTTTGTGTATCTCTAGGTACACAAATTTTGTTCCTGGACTTAAGGAATTGAAGTGATTTAGATATTTTTTTATAGATGAACACAGCTTTATAAAAAAAAATGACTAAGAAAATGGCCGAGTATTGAAAGAAAATAACACTTTCTGTAATACTGACTTTCAATCCAAAATAACAATAATTTATTTGATTTGATTTGATGACGACCTTAGTGATGCAGTGGTCAACATGCCGGTCTACCACACAAGAGGTCCCGGGTGCAGTTCCTGGCCGGGCAGAAATTTAATCATGAATTTTAATTTCTGTGGCGGGTCTGGGTGTTACTATGTATAATAAGTATACATATATTTAAAAAGTATATAGGTAGTATATCACCATGTTACAAGCTGTGCTTAGTTTGGGGCTAGATGGCGCTATGTCAAATTATCCAAGCATTAATTATAATTATTATTATTTTTCAAACTTTACCTATGCAGCCATAGCCACGGTAAACGGCGCAATCTTGATAGAAATATTTATATAAAAGCCAGCACAATAGACTAACGGACAGTTCTTACCGACAGCTGGTCGGAGGCGGCAGTAACGAGCCATTTCCTGCCTCCGTGCCTCGGCATTAAACCTAGACGGCTTTTAATCAAGTTTTTTATTTTTCAGGAATTTTCTGTTCGATAATGATACTGACTGGGTGAAGGTTCTTAATACTTTCATTGTACTTTAGTACCTAATTAGAAAAGTGTTCAAAATGTATCGGAATCCTTACTAATATTATAAATGCGAAATTCCGTTTGTTTGTTTGTTACGCCTTCACGTCTTATATACTGAACCAATCATCATGAAATTTTGCATACAAGTTGTCAGGGGTACAGAGAAGGACATAGAACCCCGAAAAAAATAACTGTTCCCGAGGGATAGCAAAAATTCCACGCAGACGAAGTCGCGGGTGGTCGCTAGTAGTTAATACTTTTTTGTTTGGAATGTTTAAAATCAAATATTTTCTCATTCATATAAAAGTACATATTAACATGAGCTAAATACAGAATCCTAAAGTCGTAAAGACATAATCCATATCTATCCAAACTGACAAGTTGGATGGAGCTACATCTAAAAATGATGTGAAAGTTATACTGAGACAGGTAACGTAAAAATTATATTTTATGTGTTGTTGGCAAACATGCGGCAGTATAGAAATAGTTATTTGTTACACGAGAGACCAAAATCAATTTGTGCTGCGGGTGCTGACTTTAAATCCCATACTAGTGAAGAAGTCTATCACGCACGAGCATAGCGAGTGATTCTAAATAAACTTATGAGTACAGTGAGTGATTTAAAAAGGCACGAGGCAGTGCAATTTGGTCTCGTGTTAAACATACAACTTTTCACCTCTACCAGCGAGAAAAGTGTTATACCTAGATAAGAACAGTTATATTCACGTTACTTTCCGGATTAATAGCTGATTTCAGCATAAGAAACTGGTTCTCTCAATTCTTTTGAAGTTAGACAACTATCTTAATCGCACACAGTTTTTGTAATGTATCACAAAAATAGTTCGATCTAACCTTTACTGAAATAAAAATTCATAGTGTAAAGATTAAAGTAGATTTCCGTCGTTTTGTTTTACATTACGTTGTATTTTTCTCTTATTTATTAAATATCATATCTTATTAAATTTGTCATTATAGCCTACATGATTTTTTCTTATTTTATATTTCACATGAAACCTCATTTCGTCCATACTCTTTATTTCGAATTATCAAACTTCTTGTTTAACAATCCTTGCTCAAAACTCCTTGGTCCCAGTATCTTATTTTTTATACTTTTTAATCCATGTGCGACAACATAAAGCATTCTATCTATCCTTTTCTCACATATCAATTTTACAAGTCTAATCTGTTTCTTTTTTCTTTATTATTCCAAAAGAAAATAAAAAATCTCTTTGCCTCACGCTCGCAGCAAAAATCACTTTGCCTCCCGCTTGCAGCAAAAATTGATTTCGCTGCGAGTTTTTACGTGCCAAAATCGGCCTTTTCGTGCTGGAGAGGTGAAAAGTTCTTTTTCTACTCGACTACGGAGGTCGTCTGGTAGTGGCAGTTTAGAACCTTAGAAAATTAAAGAGTTCTAAAAGGAGGTTCCACGTGGCAATAAACCTTTTCAGTGGCTATTACAACTGCGAGCTGCCAGAAAAGAATTCCGTCTAATATTTGCGGTGGGCAATAATGAAGTTTGGTCGATGTTCAAACAGGCCAATATGCCCGCCAAATATTTGGCAAGGGAACCGCAGTGTCCTTGGACGTTTTATCAACATTGTAGCTTAGAGTAAGAGGTTGATTGGTGTCGCCCAAATTACTTACATTTTGCTAGGTTTTACTGAAAATATAACACTTTTCTAATCTTTTTCTATCAATTAACTTAGTAAAGACACAAACTACGTAGTGGTGGTGCGGTGGAAAAGTAAAGCCTGAGAAACAATCATTTATTTGGCCACTGGACGTATACTGAGGCGTAAGAAAAAAATCAAAGTAAAAGTTTTTTTTTTGGTGCGGGAAGGCGCTGGATGCGGACAATGCAGGACCGATGGAGTGGAGGAATCATTGGGGGATTTCTATTCCCAGCCCGCATACAGCAGTGAGCGTCGTGTGGTTGACAATGATGACAAGAAAAGTTCGCAACTTTGTTGAACAGCCTTATTTGCAGCCTTGCCAAAATTTAGCGATGTCCTAAGGCAACCCCATTGGATCTACTCCCAAAAGCCAAACCACGAAATTTGGATTAAGTTCTATTCTAAGATAAATGATGTCATAAAGTAACTAAATCGAATGACAAACATCAGCCGGTTATCGCTCTTTCTTTTCCGTAGTAGGCCTTCAGGAACATTCAAAACCCTACAAAGTATTCACGCCTTCCTAAAGTTTAGCTGTTCCCCAAAACAATTCAAGAAAGAAGAACAATTCCTATGCAAAACTATTTGCCTATAAAGAAACAAAAATCATGCCGAATCCGCCCATTTTGAATCGATGCCAACCAGGACTTGGCAGGAGAATGTGGCCAGACGATTTGTAAGCAACGGTATAACATTTTTGGGCTACACTTTGGATTAACGGCTTGTTCACATTGTTACAAGGATGAATGTTAATATTAGGTAGTCGGAAAAGTTCTCGGCCTTTTTGTACTAAAAATAATAAAGATACCACAGCGAGGAACATCTTTATCATCAAAATTAAAAGACCTGGATCTGCTGAACCATTTTTTTGCAGTTGTATTCGACAAAGCATCTTCTCCATAAACATTACAAACCATTTTTGCAGCATTATTTTTTTTCGTTAAGGGTGAACACTTATCGGAAAAAAATTGCAAAACGTATGTAATAAAAATATTTGACGACCTCCTTGGTCGAGTGGCTTTGTACATCGGTTTTCAAGGTGTCGCCATCTCTGAGGTCCCGGGTTCGATCCCCGGTTGGGTCAATTTCGGAAACGAACTTTTCTATATTTACTCAGGTCTGGGTGTTTGTGATACCACCGTAGTCTCCGATTTCCATAACTCAAGTGCTTTAGCTACTTACTTTGGAATCGGAGCAATGTATGTGATGTTGTCAAATATTTATAAATATTTATATATATTAATATGAAAAAGCAATTGTTTTAATTTTACCGCTATTACCAGAAACTCAGCTGTTAAACAATATACATTCCCGCCTAAGTTTAGTATTCCCAGAAAAATAAATGTACTTCATTACAAATAAGTAGAGCAGCAAATTGGAAGTCAGATAACAAGAATCGAACCTTCAATTAAAGAAATAGACTGGGGAAAAATACAAGGAATTTTGCAAGCTTTCCAAGAAAATTAATTATTCTTGCTGGTCAGGATTATTGTTGGATTCTGCGGTTACGTAATCTGTGCCTCTGTCTGTGCTTTTTAATATATAGCGATGTTTTATAGTATTTTATAGTTTTATTATGATCCAATCTGAGCGAAAATTATTTGGTTGCCAAAATAGTAACTACCCAACTACTTAATAATTTTGTTGATTTGAAACAATCTATGGGTGATATATATACCTTTCTTGGTAAGTCAAATGGAATAAATAATACCTCAAGGGATTTACTAGTACCTACAGCTTCAAATGTCAATGAAGTACAAAGTGTTTGTCTTTCCGATGAGATGCGTAGAATACCCTTGGGCACTACCCTTTAAGATAAACTTTGTAAAAACATTTGCCTTTTTACTAAAAGGAGTAGTAGAAGCCCGAAATAGTTTCGTATTTTTTCAATCTCAAAAATCATCTTGTATGTACACAAGTGATAAAAACAGAATACTGAATAACCACTGCCAGCTTAGAATCCTAACAGTTTGGTTTAAAGGAAGATGCTGATTTTACTATGAGAGTTATACCATGATTGCGCTTTGATGATTACCGATTTACTTTAGGTATTGGCTCGAAATATGTTAATAATGTCGTTAAATTATGATGCGGAAGAAAAGATAAATCTCAATCTCAAGAAGCCGTTTTGAGGTTATAATGTTTTTTTACATTTTCGAATTAAATTAAAGAACTTTTTGTTTTAATATGCCTCTTTTAATTATCTTTGTACGTAGGCAAAGGCTAAGCATAACTCAAGTCATGACGCTAGTTGTTGGTTAACTAATGCCGAACATACACGATCATGTGCAAGACAAAGCCTTAGTTTTTCTTCGATTACTCGACTAGGTAATCAATATTATCCTTATTAGTACCTACGTTTAATCGATTAATTTATATCGACTCAAGAAAATAATCGATAATCAGATAATTGATTACCATTCCTAGTTCTAGTATTGTCTGTCTGTATTTCCTTTCAAAAAGGAAGTGTCTTTACCCCGGTGTGCTCCGGATATTAGTTTTTTTTTTATATTGAGCGGTGCGCTCCGTCCGGTGTTTCTCAGTCGTCACAAGTTCTTGTAAAGCAACGGTTAAAGAGGATGTGTATAAGATGGGTGACCATTTGGTACTGCGATAACAAAAGTAAAGTAACTTTAGGAAAGGCTGATTATGATATGAGTGACCGTTTGGGACTGTGATAAAGAATGTTAAGCTACCTTTGAATGCTATCCATCATGGCCTGGAATCCGGCATGACCCTTAACCTTATCGTATACAACGTGTTACAAAAGTACCCCTAATGCCGAATATGGTAAATAGGGACCATCAAACTGAACAACTTTTCTGAAATCGCGATAAAAAAATCAGCTGTTTCATACAAAAATTAAAATTGAAAATATCAAAATGTATGAAACAGCTAATTTTTTTTCGCGATTTCAGAGTTGGTCCCATTTTTGTAACACGTTGTATAATTCAGTTAATAGAAGAAGCAAGATATAATGAAGCAGAATAATATTATGTGCAACTACATAACACGACACAACAGATTCATCAGCAAAACTTCTGTTTCCATTTAATAAACTTAAATAAACCACTATTTCAAAGGGAATCTGTGAAGTCTTATATTTATAACTAGTGGCCCGCCCCGGCTTCGCACGGGTACAATGTAGTTACTAATGTAGTGAGTGTGAAGTTATTAGACTACAGGATATCTATATACTATAGTGGTGGCCACAAAATTAAGGACGCCAATCGATTATCATACAAACGAAGTAAATTTAAGCATTGCTTCTCCGCCAGGGACTGACCGAGCGGTGATCTGTTGATGGCCATCCAGGGAGTGAATGGAGGAGATCCAGATTTCTATACACACCCAAGTGATCTGACCAGCATTTTAAGAGATGTAAGGATATGTTTAAAAAAACCGCGTTTATAGTATAGAAATATATGAAAACTTGCAACTGAAAATGCTGACCAGATCAGTTGGGTGTTTATTGCTATCTGAATCTTCTCCATTCACTCCCTGGATAGCCATCATCAGATCACAGCTAGTTCAATCCCTAGCGGAAAACCAAGACTTCAAAATTACCTCGTTTGTATGAAAATCGATTTGTGTTCTTAATTATGTGGCCACCACTATATGTATATACGACGTACACAACATACGCAAAGGTTGACTTGTGTGTGTCTGTCTGTCTGAGGCAACCGAGCTCCCAAACTTATGGACCGATTTTGATGAGGTTTTTCATGCAGAGTTTAAAAGATCTAAGTGTACAGACGACGGGACTCCTAAAAAATTGATCCGATTATGATGAAACTTTGGTGAGTTGTTCTGCTTACGACTGAGAAAGTCCCTGGCTAAAAAAACGGAGCATTGCAATACGCATGCCGAGTGCAGCTAGTTCTAAATAAAAATATGTTGTGCATTATCAGGATTCTCAATCTCGATCATCCAACACTTCTTTATAATATACAACGTGTTACAAAATGCTATTGGAACCAACTCTCAAATCGCGAAAAAAAAATCAGAAAAATTCAAATCGAAAATATCAAAATGTATGAAACGCATTTTGATATTTTCGATTTAAATTTTTGTATGAAACTGCTAATTTTTATTTCGCGATTTCAGAGTTGGTCCCAAAGTAAAAGTTATTCAGTTTGATGGTCTCTAAATATACCATATTCGGCATTAGGGGTATTTTTATAACATGTTGTATACCTACCACATTTCTTGTCATGTTATCCGGTTGCAAAATAAAAAGGCTATTCGGCGAGCTGACTCTCGAGCAGGCGACATTAGAGCAGGCCATGGGAGAAACAATCACTGCGCAGATCTACACCAGCCTTAAACTTTGTCCCTGTGCTGTATTAATTGTCATAGCATAGGCAACTTGACCGAATATTGTGTTCTTTTAAAATTAAACTGATAATTAGATGGAATAATTTTGCACCTTATTACAACGCAGTAAGGAAAAAATGACAGCACTGCCAACATAACGCCATAGGTACTTTTCAATGAAATGCATTCTACCTACTCTCAGGGGAAATGACCAAAGAGAATGTAATACTACGTTGAGGTGACAAATGATATTTATTTTTCTTAATTAATCAATCAAATGCACAAAAAAGTTTCAATTCCGACGTCGAAGTCAATCACAGCAAAAGTAGCTTTATATCCATTTTTAACCCTGTTAGGTAATAAATATTAAAAAAATACGAAACACGTGTTCAATTAATTTTGTGAAAGAATGTGTATGCCAAATTTCAAGTCAATCGGGCCAAGGAATCGCGTTCTCCCATACAAACTTTACCACCCTGTTTCACCCCTTTAGGGGTTGAATTTCGCAAAATCCCGTCTTAGTGAGCACCTACGCCCTAAAAGGAGCCCCCATGCAAAATTTGAGACTCCTAGCACTTGCAGTTTCTGAGATTTCGTGATCAGTGAGTGAGTGAGTGATTTTCTCTTTTATATATATAGATGTAACCGGAAAAACTAACGATGGTTACATAATCGATAAAATTAGACGAATCCTCATTTAAACAGCGCTATCTAGAAATAAACGCGAATAAAAAATGTCCAGCGACGCAAGAATTTCTCTGCAACGAATCAAAATGAATTTATTTTCGCATCGACTTCAGGCTATAAGCAATAAAATGCAATTAAGGTGATTGTGTCCTCGAATGAAATTATTACGCTTTTGGATTGATTGCTCTTGACAAAATGGATGACGTAAAGAATACTGAACAAGTATTACAATACGATCTTCTTATACGTCTTTATCTGCTGAAAATGTAACCATTTGTGCCACTAAAAATATGGGCTTCAAAATTACTTAGGCTCGTATTTATAAACCGCTCTCAACGTTGAGAGCTATCTTGAGATCATACCTGAGATGCTGTTCCTATAAGAAGAGCATCTTAAGATGCTTAAGTATGATCTCAAGATTGATCTCAACGTTGAGATAAACCGCTCTCAACCTTGAGAGCTATCTTGAGATCATAATTGAGATGCTCTTCATATAGGAACAGCATCTCGGGTATGATCTTAAGATAGCTCTCAACGTTGAGTGCGGTTTATAAATACAGGCCTTAGTCATGCTTCCTGCCAAGTCAGACATTAGGTATGTACTTTATTGACCCTTCTGGTAATCGATCTCGGTACTTCAGCATTGGTGACGTCACAATACAAATTAAAAAGATAGGTACTTCATCATTAGTGACGTCAGAGGTTCAGCGTTTTAAGAAGTTAATTACAGAGATCATGTTACTGTTTTGATTTTGAGTTCAGTTGATGTGTAATGGGATTTAGTTAAAATTTTATGATGATAAGGCCTTATTGCGTTATTTAAATAATGTTTATCTGGGCCCTACTTAATAACGTGATAATTTGTCAACTGTCATGACAATTTGCTTTACGTTGCGGTGTAACTATGAGCAGTTTGTTCTATTTTCAAATTGGTTGACGCAATGGATATAAAATTGTCATGACAGGTGACAAATTGCCACACTTATTAAAAAGGGCTCTGGAATTTCACTACCTATAAGCAATCAGGAAAAACTGAAACTCTATTGCGATTCCGTAAATTTTGAACAGTTGTATTTATGAAGGTCGTAAGTTCGACTTCCAATATAGTGACAGTTAATTTCATTCCAATTTCAGTTTTTCAGTGAACAATTTTATTCTATAAAAAGGCAAGCTAACAGTGGCGAAGGGTCCACACGAGCCGATTCCCATCGTCTTACCTTTTAGAAATCCCACCCCACCGATCCACTATACAGATCATAACATTTTTGTAGAACGGCTTACCTTCGCCATAATTTCACCCCTCGCCACTACAAGCTAATAATAAATTTCCACCCAAATCCGCCTGTCTGCTATCCTCAGGCACGCGACAGAAATTCCAGAGGGCAGTCCCAAAATATTATCCTTTATTCGGAACAAAACGCTTAATGAAGGAATGTCGAATAGCAAGCGGGACGGTTGATTAAAAACAATTCCAATATTACTTCATAAATTGTCAGTTGTTGAATACTTAGGTTTAAAGAATAAACTATATCGGGATTTACACCATGTACCTGTTTATTTTTGAGACTGCGATATTATATGTCGGCGCAGTTGCATGCGCCATGGTCACGGAAGAACTGTCGATTGTTGCGTGCGGGTAGATGTTATTGGCAGACAAATCGGTCTACCCTCCATCTAGGTCTTTTATTATTACGCTCGATACCGGTACCACTGTCTGCAAACTATCGAGCGTCATAATCTTCAATAATAAGTCTCAAAAATAAACATGTACGCACGACAGCACGTCAGGTTATACAGTTAAACTGCGAAAACAGCTTTTATTACATAGGCCATAAAGGCGGTCTCAAGGTCAACATGTGTAGTCTGAGGTGCCGTCGTGTGTACATGGTGTAAATCCCGATATAGTTTATTCTTATAACGTCAATAACCATTAAAACATTATGCAACATGTTACAAAAATACCCCTAATGCCGAATATGGTATATAGGGACCATCAAACTGAACAACTTTTACTATGGGACCAACTCTGAAATCGCGAAAAAATAATCAGCTGTTTCATACAAAAATTAAAATCGAAAATGTCAAAATGTATGAAACAGCTGATTTTTTTTCGCGATTTCAGAGTTGGTCCCATAGTAAAAGTTGTTCAGTTTGATGGTCCCTATATACCATATTCGGCATTAGGGGTATTTTGTAACATGTTGTATACTTAGGTCTAAAGGCTTACAAGTACAAAACATTTTAATTTACAACTGGTCTTCATCTGTCTATTTTCTGGGTTGATTCGTGAATAGAAAGAAACGCGAATAGGATGAAAAAAAGGATGATGTTTGTGTAAAATTGAAGACTGCGATCAAGAAACGAAACGATATACATAAATTTGTAAATATCGTTCCATCTGATAGAGCTGATAAGTTTTTTGCGCCCAATATTCTTGTCAGCTAAAAGACGTCATAAAGTGGTAGGGTAAAATAATTGACGATATAAAAATAATACCTATTATATGAGCTTATTTGAATAAAGAATATTTTCCTTTTCACTTTTCAATGGCAGTTGTGCGGAATCCATATTGTGTAGAATCACGTAAAGGAAGAAAAGCGATTGTCAAGAAACAATTAATTCAATGGAAAGAGATTAAGCGAAGCCAGGTGGTACAATCTTAAGCTGCTGGAGTATCAGGCCTTCTATGGATCACCAAAAGGACAGACATAGCACACAAGAAGGAACACACACAAGAGTTGTTTTTTTTTTTCTGAACGAATATTTAAAGATTAAAAAAAAAGTATTTCCAATAACCAGCCAGATGTTATAAAACCAAGTAGGTCGGTTCCAAACGGCATATCACGTAGACGAACTCTATACTATAAATTAGTTTGTCCTCTTTTAACCATTCCTGTTACGTAAGCCAGTGGTCTTTGGCTAATGAGAAAAGTTTTGTGGTTTTCATGCTTTATTCCTACTGGTGATTATTCATCTATTAGTATTGGTTTATCATTATTTATTTATTCATTTATAAATAGGTACTGATAGATTATCGTCTCTAAAATAACAACTTCAAGAATAATATATAGCTAGACAAGACAATAATCCGCATGATTCATTATTATCTAATTTATAATTGTGAGTATTTGTTAGATTTTTGAAAAATATAAACTAAAAAATAAATTTATCTGTGGTGCGGTAATGCCTAATTATTCCCTACTTACTTTTCATTCTTTGTACTAGTTTCAAAACGCAATAGAAACGACAGTGGCCACTTTTGGTTTAAATGGATTTTAAAACTTACAGAAAGAATGAAAAGTATTAAAAGTGTTATTAAAGAAATATAAGAGACAATTTAAGAGGGCATGGTGGTTTCTTTTTTACCCGACTGCAATGAAAGGGTTATGTTTTTCGCGCATGTGAAAGGGTTATGTGTGTTTGCATGTTCTTTGTTACCGCATATCTTTCAAACGGCTGAATGGATTTCTGTAATTAAGATATCATTAGATTTGTCTTGGCAGCCCAAGTGTTCTTAGGTAAGTGGCGTTAAAAAAAACCAACATAGCGGCTGTGTGGTGCTATTATTTAAAGTGCAAAAATTTTTTTTTTTGTTTAATGAAATATGGGTATCTAAAAGGGCTTATCGTTAGGATTACAAAAAGGTATAACATGACCATAATAATATATTAACTAATTTTAAATATTAACCTGGTTTATGAATTATAAATATAAATGAATTGGCGGCGCTAGTGGACGGGTATAGCCGCCTTAAAAGCAGACGTTCCCGATTTAAATTACAACACATTCTTCTTCAATTTAAAGTTTTTTAAAATAATCATCAGTAACTTTTTTTTGAGTTCTAAAAGCTATAGATATTAAATTCAGTATACAAAGCTGTCACATGCAAATATTTAAAACTACTAGAAGCACGCTCGGTAACGTTCAACGAACGTAATTTAATATCGCTTGTGTATAATTTATAGATGCTTGGTCGAGATCACAAAATATAGTGTTTTATCAGAAGCAACGGATGGCCGTATTCAAAAACATAAGCTGCTACAATGCGACTACTTATGTCTGAATTACACGAGGATAGTATTTGAAGCCAGAATGCCAAGCCAGTTTCAGTTATCCAGCAAGCCAGTATTGCCCTGCTGGTTTTCTGTCCTGGGGCCCTACCGGCTAACTTTTCGACCTTCGGCGGGTCTGCCGAGCTTCAACTTAAAACAGATAAATCGAAGTAAGGAGTTTCATATTGTACTATTCGCCGAAGTTATTTAGAAGATATCGATGTTCGTGTGTATCATGAATTGAGGTTCGCCATTTTGGCCCGATTGGGGCTCGATTTATCTGTTTTAATTGAAGCCCAGCAGACTTTCCGATGCGTTAGCCGGTACGGCCCCTGCTCTTCGATTGATATGATCGAAGGTACAGCTTGGCCAGAAAGAGAAGAAATTAAATAAAATGGAACTAAAATTTTTCAGTACAAAATTTAGTCAGTGTTGTCACGTTATTCGTGATTTTGACGTGTTTGCATAGAAAGTGGCGCCCTCATTTTTTGTCAACTCTTTATGGTCAAGCTGTAGCTTGACACATTTATGCTCTCTTGCTTACTAGCCTAGAGATGAAGCCAATTCTCTTTGCTTACTAGCTTTGAGATGAAGCCAGTTCTATTTACATGACGCCAGAGTTACTGGCTTGCTGGCTTACCGATACTGTCTTGGTATTCTGGCTTTAAAAAACTGTCCTCGTGAATTTAGGACATTATAATATCGGTTTCTCCCGAGATTGTCTGTACGCAATGTCTATGTGCACGTGCACTGAAAACTGATATATTTCCGAGCATCCCTTCTGTCTATAATATGTTGTTCTCCAGAATGTGAGTCATAGCAAAGTGTTTATTGATATTGCGTCTGGGATCTGTTCAAATGTTAGTGTACTTGAAAATTATGGCAGCAATACACTTTATTGGATACAAATCATGCTCATGAACAACTTTTCGCCTTGATGATTTAAGTGAGATAATTATCGAATACTTAAGTACCTACAACATATTAATAAATAAATATATATTAGACAACATCACAAACATTGCTCTAATCCCAAAGTAAGTAGCTAAAGCAATTGTGTTATGGAAGTCAGGGACAACGGTGGAACTACAAACACCTAGACCTGACCCATTATAGAAAAGTTCGTTTTCTAAATTGACCCAGCCGGGGATCGAACCTGGGACCTCTGAGATGGCGACACCTTGAAAACCGGCGTACAAACCACTCGACCACGGAGGACGTCTTAAGTCACCTAAATACTTTTTGGTAATCAATAACGTGTTACAAAAACACCTCAAGCTGAATATGGTACATACTACATAATATGGTACATACTACAATAGATACAACCCCGGAAAATTATTATAAACACTGACAACCGCTACTTTATTGAAAAAAAAATGTTTTCATCATATAAACTGCATAGTGGCAACCCTAGACCTAAATTGTGTTTTGCTTTTACCTATTAATGGGATTGATTATCGAAAACAATAGTCTATTCGCGTCTAGAGTTGTCAGTTTGCAGTTTTCCATGCTAATAAAAAACAATTTTTTTACGGGTTTATTATGAAACACCTTGTATACAAGATTATTAGGAAAATTATCAATTCTACCATAAAATCACTAAATACAACTTTTTCATTTAATTTAACAAGTAGATTTTATATTTAATACGAAGCAACTGAAGTCCAATATGTTCACCTTTTGATTATTTATTCCATGACCATCAGCCATTTTTAATGTCTCCACTGCTGGGGCACAGAGGCCTTCCTGATGGATGGATAAGGAGGATGGACCATGACCCACCACGCGGACCTAATGCGGATTGGTGCTAACGACTACAAATGGACCAACGGCTTAACGTGCCTTCCGAAGCACGGAGGAGCTCGAGATAATAAATTTTTGGTCACCCATTCCATGACCGACCCTTGCGAAAGTGGCTTAACCTCTGCAATCGCTTGGCCAGGCCACCGAGCTCCTCATTTATTCCATAGTTTGTGTGAAAGAGGTCCCTAGATAGAAACTACATGTTAGTTTCAAATGCAATTTTCGAGACAGATAAACGCAACGAAAAATACATTACAAATACATTTAGTAAAACAATTTATAATTTTACATCATTATTTGCCTTCATAATAACATTCTATATTTATCTATTTTATAAATTACATAACTCTTTATTGTTTAACTCCTAAATTTAAGACCCAGACTCACTGTTTAAACAGTAACAAAATAACACGTCTGAATAATAAATTACCTTTCTCGGAACCTACGCTCTGCTGACCCGGCAAACGTTGCATTGCCATATTAAAAAATAGGGTTGGTGGTAGGCCTAAAAAAAATTGTCAAAAAAATAACAAATAAAATTTTTGGGGTGGACCACCACCACTTAGGGGTATGAAAAATGGTTTACGTCCTATTCTCAGACCTGAATATACACACAAAATTTCATAAGAATCAGTTAAGTCGTTTCAGAGGAGTTTTGTTACAAACACTGCTACACGAGAATTTTAATATTAGATGAATTCGTAACAGCATAGAATGTGCTTTCGAAGAGATGTTTTGGATTCGATTTATATTCATTTGTATCATAAGTGTCTTGACATTATCAATTACTTAATATTCAATTTGTATCGATCAGTAAAAATCATTTTTTTTTCAATTTCTAATAATTACTTTCAATCATAATATAGGACTATAGTTCTAAGTACATGTAAAGGATTAAATTATAAAAGGTTTTCTCGAAAAGCGAAGATACAGTAGGTAGTAGTAGGCAGTAGTAGTTTCTTACATTCCGTAAAGTCGATTAATAAATTATTTCATAATTATCTTCTTCATAAAAATACTGACTGGTATTAAAAGTAAAAATAAACAATTATTATTATCCTTCGGTTCATTTTCAATGACTGTTAAATAACCAGCTACAAAAGTGTGAAAATAATTTTCAACTGTTTTTTTCTGAAAAAAAAAAAGTGTTGGTGCTGAAATAATTTTAGATTAGTAAACTATTTCCAGACTTTATCGACTGTAAAGAGCGAGTCGGACTCGCGCACCGAGGGTTCCGTACCGACATTCTGAAAAAGTTTACTATTTAGAGACATCGTTTTATTTTTCCTGTAATTTTTACACAATCTTCTATCACATAAAATAATTTCAGATTTTTTTCTGTGCAAACTTCGGAGATAAGGGGGGAATGGTATTTTTTTACATTTTTGCATCAAAAGTAGAAAACTATATGCGACCATAAAAAAAATATTGAGAATGTGCAAGCAGCGCTCTTTCATATGATACCCTATTATGCCCTAGTAGCCTCACTTCGAGTTTTTCACTCCCTGTTGCAAAAAATATAAATATTTTTATTTCTCTCTTCTTTGCAAAATAGTTGCGCGAACGCCATCTAAAACTATTCCAAGTTTCAAGTTGATAGCATAAGTAGTTCTCGAGATATCCAGCTGTGACAGACTGAGTCGCACCATAAGGGTTCCTTTTTACCATTTTGTTACCGTTTTGGTACGGAACCCTAAAAGACTGGAATTCTGACAAATAAAGTTTCTTGGTGTGTTGTGTTGAAAATACAACAGTAAAGCAATCTGAAAGATTCTGTCGCTGAACTGGGGCGAGCGCGCGATAGTTCACTTATAAGGAACGTCAACCACAGTGGCACTCGCCAGATTGGGTGTGCAATATTGGGAAACTCTCGAACTTACTTCAAGTTATTTTTGTTATACAAGGTGCATTTTAAACCACTCTTCAAACTTTTAGGATCTGTTCAGACCATGAAACTGAACCACTTTCATTTTTCAAGAGGTGGGATTATTGGACCATCCTCGTAAGTAGCCAACTTTATACTTATTTAATTTATTATCATAAGTGTAAATATAAAAACAAATAAGTAAGTATACAAGGTGTTACAAAAATACCCCTAATGCTGAATATGGTATATAGGGACCATCAAACTGATCAACTTTTACTATGGGACCAACTTTGAAATCGCGAAAAAAAAATCAGCTGTTTCATACAAAAATTTAAATCGAAAATATCAAAATGTATGAAACAGCTGATTTTTTTTCGCGATTTCAGAGTTGGCCCCATAGTAAAAGTTGTTCAGTTTGATAGTCCCTATCTACCATATTCGGCTTTAGGGGTATTTTTGTAACACCTTGTATAAGGTGCATTTAAAACCACTCTCCAAATATTGAAGATGTGTTCAGCCCATGAAACTGAACAACTATCATTATGGGACCAACCTTGAAATCGCAAAAAATAATCAGCTTTTTCATACATTTCGATGGAGTAGGCATTGTACTTTTGTATTGAACAGCTGATTTTTTTTCGCGATTGTACCCCGATGCATAGTACCCCGGAAAATTATTATAAACCCTGCAAGCCACCACATGGCTGAGAATTTTTATTTTTAATTCGTATAGAAAACTGCAAAGTGACAACCCTAGACGCGAAGATTTATTAATAGACAATTTATTGTTTTCGATAATTAACCCTATTAATGGGCAAAAGCAAAACATAATTTGGTTCTAGGGTTGCCACTAAGCAGCTTATCATAAAAAGAAAAAAAAAATTGCTAAAGATTTGGTTTTCAGAGTTTATAATAATTTGTATGCATAGTACCCTATCTACCATATTCGTCTTTTTAAGAGTATTACCAAACAACCTGTATAAGACAAATTTCCTTCTTTATTACTTCTTCGTAAACTCTTGCTATTTAAGATTTGCCCACGCTTTTCGTGTGGGAAGCATAAATAACATTGAAGTTTGGGACATTTATGATAAGAAAATACTAAGTAAGTTCAAAGCAGATTTTCTCAGGAATATAATAATAACTAAAGGCAAAGACCTTTAGGTAATTTTCATATTTCAGCTGCCCGCATGATTCATCAAATTCAGTAATTTTGCATTGCATTAAGTATTTGAAGAAGCTAAATAAAGAATTCCTAATAAATATTCTATAAAAAAAGACTCAACATGCAGAAATTTTGAGAATTTTAATGTACTTTTTTTACTGAATTTTCTTTCCAATTTTCAGCCTACGATTTCGTTTTAGGTTGGCCAACTAATAACATAAAAAGCCACCATGTTGCGGAAAATGAGCGGGAAAGTTAAAATAAAAAGTTCTTCATCTGAAACTGACGTAAATCTGACATAAGAACAATGAAAACTCAAACGTGGCGCCCCTAGAGCAAGTATTTTTATTTGGTCAAGGGCTATCAACAAGATGACGTTAAATATTTATGCCGATTACGTTCCATTTTTAAATTTCAATACAAATAATCAAAACAACTCTGCTCGAACCGTTATGAAGGCGAACTTTGAAAATTCCTACCTAATTATTAAATAGATATATCGATTTAAAAAACATTCGATCATCTATAAAACACGCAATTCATTAGACAAATACCTGATTATTCTTGTAAAAATTTGCTTTAAAATCTTCGAGTACCAGTAAAAAAACATGTTAAAGTGTGGGTACCGATTCCAGTTATTTTCTTTGTATATTAAAAACATTTTTGTAATTTTACTTCTATAGTGCACTCTTTGACAAGACATAAGTAGGTACAATAAGTGAAAAAAGAAATTATTCTTATTTGTTACAGCTGAAACTTTCGTAAAAAATGCCTCTGACAAGGACTTGAACATATTGTCTTTTAAAAAATACTTGATTTATGTTTTTCTCTCTATACGGCACTAATTTAAGAAATTTGCTTTTTAAAACTAAAAACACCAATATTGAAGCTTTCATTCTTTAGACTTTGTCTTTAGAAAAACGCGTATTTGGTTTGAAATAAGAATATAAGCTTCTTCTTGTCAGTTAAAAAAGTCTGGAACGGGTGGTAGGAACTTATAGACGATTCAGAAGCGCTTAATTACTAAGTTGATTATTTTTGACTTTGACTTTAATTGCACAGTAAATGCTTTCTGTATATTAGAGGTCATCAGCCAAACACAAAATTATCATTACAATACTGCCAATCAAGATCTCAATTCTGTACCTTCAGTGAAAACTGATTTAACTCGAGTTATATCGATTTTGAATTTATTTCACTATTCAAGTCATCGAAAAATTAGCTTTTTTTGTGTCTAATCGGTGTATTTTTACGACTTATATCAAAAGAGATAAATTTTGTGCATAGTAATATAAGTGCTTGCTTTTCTATGATTTTTATGAAATAAAATGTGTATATTAATATATCTCTAGTTAAAACAATGTGTACCGAAACTTATTTCTCTTTAAATTAGTGTCTAGAAATATAACTCGTTTTAAAACTTTACACACAATTCAATAACAACTGACTTAAATTGTGCGTAGTGATTTATCTAGAATTATATCAATACACACATATAATTTCACAGTATGCTAGTTTGTGAACATTGATTTAACTCGACTTATAGCATTAAAAATGAAGTAATAATCAAGTTTTATTTTGTGTTTATCGATATAATTCAAGTTGAATCAATAATCACATATAGGTTTGGGATAGGTATAAAATTATATAATTGACTTATATCAAAAAATATTATGAATAAACGAAGTAAAACGTTTGATTACTTATTGTGTAAAATGATAAAACTGCCCAATTTGCACTAACTTTTTACACCATTGCACGTTATTTTTTACAAAAAATTAAATTCATAGTATTTTTTGATTCAGGCGAATTTTTTGTTTCTTTTTATTCATTATTGCCTGTCTTACTAACACGTGGAAAAAGAGTTGTGTTTTTAACTGCTTTTTGACCCCCGACGCTAAAAGAGAGGTGTTATAAATTTAACGTGTCTGTGTATCTGTCTGTGGTATCGTAGCTCCCAAACGGATGAACTGATTTTGGTTTAGTTTTCTGTTTGAAGATAATTTTATCTTGATTGTTCTTAGTCATGTTTCATGAAAATTTGTTCAGCTGCTTGAAGATCATCAGCTCTTTTCTAGTTGCTGACGGGATCTGACTAACTTCTTTATGTCCGATCGATTCGGAATTTGGTACAGTATTACTTCAATGACATTGAAAGAACATGGTAAGGCAACCATGACCTGATCAGCCGTTAGAAGATCATCAGCTCTTTTCTAGTTGATGAGGGGATCTAGCTAAGTTCCATATGTCCAGTCAATTCGAAATTTGGTACCGTGTTACTGCAATGATATTAAAAGAACATGGTAAGGTAACCATGACCTGAAGCTTAAGCATCAACTGGAATCTGCAGAATACTCAACTCCTCACCAACATACAGCAGAGGTATAGTGTTTGGGATCACTAGAATGGTCTTTAATGAGTAGATTGCGAATAAAGTATAATAGGTGGTGATTATGAGGCATCATCTAGAATCTGAAGGATACCCAACTCTTCAACAACATACAGCAGAGATATCGTGTTTGGGATCACTAGAATGGTCTTTAATGAGTAAATTGCGAATAAAGTATAATAGGTGGTGATGATGAGGCATCATCTAGAATCTGAAGGATACCCAACTCTTCAACAACATACAGCAGAGGTATCGTGTTTGGGCTCATTGGAATGGTCTCGATGATTAGGTTATACTCCTAGATTGGTAATCAACTCATCAGCTTTTTGAAATTGAATTCAAAATTTGGTACCGTGTTACTTCAATGATAATGGCCGCCAAAAATTTTGTTTAAAAAGCTTCAAATAAAACTGAAATTAAAAATTTAATAAACCCCTGATACAAAAAAGCTAACTCTTAATAAAATACCCCCATACAAAAAAGCTAACTCTTAAAAAGTTGAAAATAATGTCATCATATCATCAAGTCTTAAATAGATCTATAGGCCCGCGAAGTTAATGTGACGAGCTTACATGTAAATCCATTAACTTAGCGGTCCCCCGACGTCTACGATTTTTCCATAGATTTATTTATAATTTGATAATAATTATGATATTATATTTAACTTTTTAAGAGGTTAGCTTTTTTGTATGGGGGGTTTTTATTAAGAGTTAGCTTTTCTGTGTCGGGAGTTTTTAAGAAAAATTAATTTACTATAATTAAATGTACTATTTTGGGAGTAAATTTATTTATTTTTATTTGCTACTGAATGGAAATGGGACTTATGAATGGTTTTTTAAGATCGGTTTATTGCTAGTTGTCATTTACAAGTTGGCTAAGTTTGAGTCTGAATGACTGTAGTATTGATTATGTTGTCTTTACATGAAGCACTCCGTAGTCAAGTCAATATTAAGCCAATGGGATCAATTCCCGATCAGCTCAATGGAATGAACTTTTATATTCATTTTCTTTTCTCTGAGTAGGTGTTTAAATACCAGCCTGTTTTCTATATTATGTTACGTTGAATTTCGATACAACAACAGTTTTAACAAGTCTAAAGATCTGTTATGATTTCTTTAAGTTAGCCTTTAAGTTTAATATTGTTATGTTAATTTTTCTAAATTTAAAACACATTGTTCTGCTTATTCAAGATTGATTTAAGCGCTAATGAAGCAAGATTTAGTATTTTATATGATTACCAAAGTGTTAGTAATAAATTACCGAAATATTTTTGGGTTTTAATAACAGCAAACATTACCTCATGATATTATTTAGTATTTTATCATAAGTTATATCACTATTCACATAGTATACGTACTAGTTATATCGTTTGTGATAAAAGTTATAACAATATCCACATCAATTTTTTTCAAAAAAATTGTGTAAATTGATATAATTCGATTTTTTTAAACGATTCTACAAAACTAAACTCTAATCACTAACATTTAGAGTGTGTTCAACAATGTTTGTTCTACAACTTTAAAAAAAACATACAATTGAAAAGGCAGACACAAAAAAAAAAAGTCAGTTAACATTTTACACGAAAGCAGATTTTCATGGTGAAAAATGATATAAGTCTTATTACATCAATATACACAAAACAAATAAATGTGATTAGTGATGTAACTAAACAATTTCATGAATACTGAAAAGTCTGTAAGACATTTCTCTTTAAATAATACAAAAAAACAAGTTAGCTTAACCATCTACAGTCTACAAGCACTTATTTTATTTTATCATTCTCAGTTGAAAAGTGAGATTTTTTTTAACTTTAAAGTCAATTTCCCGAAAATCATGTTTTTGGAGTTATACCTCTTTTCACGGAAGGTACAGAATTATGCCATAGCCGATTGTCGTGTACCTACTTTTTGTCAGTTTTCTTAAAAATTGTTGTATGAGTGCCTAAATATAATGGAAACAAGATCCTTCTGCAAGGTACGAGTACTTCTGTTGAATGATACATAATGTGAATGAAAATAGGTTGTAAAATCGATTGACAACATTCTCACTTTACTTTAACACTTATTATAAACGATTTATATACTGTATAGTAAACATTATACTCGTATAAAGAAAATGAAGTGTGGAACTTGGCTGAACTTTCTTCCGCGTGGCGCCACTGTCGACAAAGAAGGTTGAATCAACTCCATTGAATTATATTTTGTGGAGCTGGTTTGCTACAATAGCCATTTTGATATGTAATTTATAATTTACCAATATAGAGAAGAAGTAAATAGTTGCTAATTTTCAGGTATATTATGCCGAAAGAACATACCATGTTCATGTCCTGTCTAAATCTTTTTATGTCTATGACAAAACGTTAATTTCAAATTGTTTGCTGTGTATTGTTGTTTTTATATCTTTTATTATCTCAATCTGAAAAGATTCACAGTTATATGTATGTAATAGGGTCTGTTATCTTCCGCCCTAATAGAAAAGAACTAGGTTAAGAGTCTTCGTACAAAGACTTCACGTTAGGTTCACTAACCTGGTTTTCTTGATTGAGCAGTTTCAGTTGGTCATTTATAAGGCTGTATTTGGCGCTCTCCTCCTTCCTCAAAGCTCGTTCTTTTTTCAGCTCAGGGCTCCAGAAGGTCTTTATGCTGTGCATGCTGGAGCCCAGCTTCTGGTTGGTCAGTTCCAGTTCTTTCTTGAGGTTGCCAAGCTCCCGTTGGAGGTCGGAGTTCTGGGACTGCAGCTCGCCGAGGAACAGGGGAGGAGGTTCTCTCCGGTAGTACTCCTCATCGGGGGGCGGTGGCGGGTACGCGCGGTCGTAGTCACGCTCCAGGGACTGGTAGCGGAGCGGACGCGGGCGCGCGCGATGGTGAGCGCCGGCGGAGGCGGAGCGCCCGCGCTCGTCGGGCGCCGGCGACGGCTCGTCATCGCGCGTGAGGTAGGGGCTGCGCCGCGACGGACTGCGGTCCACCTGCGGCAGGCGCCCGCGCGCCCCGCCGCCGCCGCCGCCGCCGCCCCAGTCCTGCCGCCGCCACTCCTCCCGGCACGGCGGCCGCTCCTCTTCGCCGGCGTACTCGCGGAGATACAGCTTGACTATTTCCCGCGTCACTGGGAGCGCATTGTGCGGACTGCGCGGCGAATACGCGAGCACTGAGCCGAGCGGGCGTGGGATCGATCGCTTCCAATCTACGCATGCGTGCTGGTGGGACCGCTCAGCCGCTGCAGCGCTCCCGCCCGATCGGGAATACCGTTGATAATTAAATTATTTACTTACATCGTTTGCTGAAATTGTGATTGCGGCCGATTAAGACGAGATCGTTTTGATTGGAGGTTAACCTCGACATTGCGTCTACCGAATGACAATTGACGGGTCAACCATATCATTGATTGTTCATCGATCTCCTACTGTCTGTGAAAACCCTCCAAACGAATACGTTCTTGACATTACTAATAGGTACTTGTGTTGAATGTTCTGACGCAAATAATAAGTATTTTTCTTTCCGAATGCAGTAGTTTTATGTTGATACCTTATCCAATTTGCATACATCAAGAATTGCCACATCCCTTCTGGTTTAAGTTAGTACTTAAGTTATTTAAAAAATGAACAGAATTTGCTGATTTTTTGTCAGTAGGTAGATAGTAGAGGTTTAAATATCTTAAAATATCAACTTATTTTGTGATCCCGATCGATTATTAAATAATATATTGTACAACAGGTATTTTATATAGAACAGTATTAGCTCACCTAAACCCGATTAACTCATTCCATCAAAATTTTAAAAAACATGGAACTTTTTAATAAGCATACATATTTGCTATGGCATGCCATTAAAGAAGTTGGTATCTTTAAATAGACTGCCGATTTGAGCTACAACTCTCTTGTTAGTATTTTCAAGCGGTGCAGCGCTGTACAAAAGCGGCATTCGAAAACGCCTCTATCCCGTGACCTACTTGTGCAGTTGGTCCTTGTCTCGTAACGGGGAAACGTGTATCCCTGTCTTTGTCTGTAGTAAGGTCGAGTTATGTCGGTCAGACGCTTGACGCTAGTAGTGATCGAGAAGTGTAGGGATGAGCTGTGTCGTGAGGGAAGTTATCGACATCCTTGATTGACATTTTATTATCAGCAGTTTTATCATTGATCCCACTGCGAGGGCAAAAGTCTTTCTTATGGAGGGAGAAGGAAGAAAGAACATAACGCAACACACCTATGTGAATATGTGAATTAGTATATAATATGTGGATTAGTGGGTGCAAATGATGTTGGGACCAACGAATTAATGTGACTTTCCAAGTTCGGTAATTGGAGGCTCCTCAAATAGACACTGGGAACTAACATTATTTGATTTTCGTACTTAAGCTTTACTGAAAACACAGGCATTTTTTTTACAACTTTGGTCCAGTATGTTTTATGTGAGTTTAAAATATTTCTGAGAATAAAAACAATAAAATCAACTTTAGTAAAAAAAAGTACAAATTTAATAGACATTGCTAACAGTTAATTATAGAATATAACAGAAATGATAAGAAATCGTTATGATTGTCGATCATTTCTACAAAGATTTTAATTCCCAGCTGGTTTTAATCAATTTCAGATCTGGTTCGAAGGACCAAAATGTTTACGCATCACGGAATAACATACAAAATGAAATTGTCTACCTATCATAAATACCTAAATCTATGAAAGTTTACTGTTCTACATTAAGAAATATTTTTATCGTGAAAATTCCCTTTCTTCTACTTCCTACGTCACTATTTTCAGTTCGGAGTTCGGGCGATGAATGAAAAGCAGAGAATCTCGAGTGAACGCCTCGTAAAAATTACACCGTAGGTGGCGCCACTGGCAAAGTAGGTGAACACTTCATTTCACCGCTTCATGGCGCCCTGGTACATGGGTTCAATAAAAAATGTCATGTCGTTGAAATCTCTTGAGTTTTGCAATCTGCAAAGACCCAGTAGTGCATAGCCTATTTTTCGTTTTGGTTGTTGACTAAACTAACTTAAATCCGTAGCGTAGGTACAGGTACCGAGTAGGTAGGTAGGTACTGAGTAGGTAGGTCTACCTACTCAGAAATGTCAATTAATTTTAATATCTACTTCATTATAGTTCGTGCTCTCTTTCTTTTCCATAATGCTAGTAGAAGACGACACATTATTTAAGCTTTAAAAATAATTGACGCGTCTAAGTGCTACTGTAAGAAATTTTAAAAACTAGGTATGTAGGTACCTGCCAATCTCGATCATCACTTTTTAGTGAACAGTAGGTAACAAAGTGTAGGTACTTAAGCTTACCAAAGTTCTATGTCCAGCAGCAGCCATTGTACGGTTAGTCAGTTGATAATGGTGACATGATTATTTACTAAATAAAATATGTGCGCATTGAACTTCTGCAAGGGAAGTCCTCTAAAGCTATAATAACAACAAATTAATTACAAAAAAAATGTAAGTATCTTATCAATCAATTTTATAGTCTAATCCAGCAGTGAGCTAGGATGACGTTGAGGGCTTATTTACATCTTCTATAGGTATATCATTTACTACTCGTTCATTTCATCATTGCCGCTACCTCCCGGCCCGCTTCGTTATACCGCACCCCCTGCGTCGCCTTTCAAGTACGGCTAGCAACGCAAAGCTTAATTTTTGTTTCTGTTGATTTCATTTTTAATTTCGTTATTTGTGCTGTTATAATGATTAAAAGAATAAAGTTCCTACATAATGGCGAACTTAACTTGTTATATAAATTAATGACACTTGAATATGAAAACAATGAAAAACATGATTACTTTTTTGTCTACAGTACCGTTAGCTGTGACATCATAACGGTCGTCGACGGCAATCACGAAGTGAACGCGTAGTAGTGAATTATCATTATCTGAAAATCATTTTACGGTACTTTATTCTATGTAAGGAAGACTTGGCTGTATGAGTATAATTTTTATGCGTTCCCCTATAATTGGAAATGGGGAAATTTAAAAACACTAAACAACAAACCAGTCTGTTATTTATTGTCAATGTCAAATGTCAGTCAGTCCGGTGTCTAGTCTGTGTCAAATAAAGTGAGGTGAGGTTAGAATATAAATAAAATAATTTATCTTTCTAATGCAAAATTGATTGATTTCTATATAAAAATGTTACCTCCGGCTAGTGGCACTGGCAGGTATATCGCAAAATCAGCTAAATCTATACGTCTGATTCGTCAAGGGTGTACTAATAGACCCTTTTTTCATATATCTGTAACTGAGGTAAGGATTCATATTTTGTTTATATTTCAAGGAAATTAATCCTTACAATTATATTAAATTTGTTATTTTGTATGTACTAATCGTTCAAAACTTCTCTTTTAGCCAATCAAATTTTTTACTGCTACATGAATATAACTTAATAATACAGTATCAGTTAATTGTTTTAATATATATTTGTATTTACAGAGAAAAAGAATCAATAGCCAGCCAGTTATAGAGCAGCTTGGTTCATATGATCCTATGCCAAACATAAACAATGAGAAATTGGTCGCTCTCAACTTAGAGAGAATAAAATATTGGCTTGGCAAAGGAGCTCAGGTCAGCCCACCTGTCGCTGAGATACTTGGTATGTTTATCTAATAATTATCAAACTAACCAGTTTTCTGTACCTATTGGTGTTTGGTTGGTATAGTGATCTGGTTAGTACAAATATCTATTCTTATTAGAACCTCTTAGTTACTTGTTTACTTGAGAGCCTAAAATATCAAGGCTGTATGTAGTATCTGTGACTGTTTTTTGACCATTTGAAATGGTAATGATTTTAAATTTGAACCAGCTAAAAAATGGTACTTACCTAATAAGTGAAGCTAAACTGGCATGATTATAAAAGAGGTTCCTCTTAACAGAATAGCAAAGATTATCTAAGATATTGCTATGCTCTAGATTGCAGGCAACCACCAACTTATTTATTTATGATTACCAGTATTTTTTCTATAAATTAATTATTAAAAAGTTTGCACTCTACTATCAACTTAAAGTGCCTGCTACACGACTGTAAACCACGTTCCAACCAGTGTAGATGGAGGTTTGCAACCAAATTTCGATACAAGCTGTCGGTTGGTTCAATTTAGAAAACTAACTCTTCTATATTGTCTCAGGTCTGGGGGTTTGTAGTTCCACCATTGCCTCTTATTTCCATAACACAAGTACTTTAGCTACTTACTTTGGAATCGGAGCAATGCTTGTGATATTGTCTAAAAAAATCATTTATATTTTAACTTTTTCAAGGACTATCTGGGTTCTTCCCAATACACCCTCGATCATACATGAATGCTTGGAGAAACAGAAAAACGGAACAGGAGAATATTGCGAAGCAAATGGAGGCTGCAAAAACTGCTACTACATAAATTAATTATATGAGTATTTTAGTTATCTGATAGTTGTTTAATAAATGTAAATAATTATTACGAGTTTTTTTAATAATTTGAAAACTGCGATTTGAAAGAGCTCATAACAGTAGGGTGTTCCTTTTTTGAGTAAGTTCAAGAATGGTCTATAAATAAGTCTCAGGTTCGATTCCTAAACACATTTTTTAGAAGATTCTGATATTTCTAGTGTACTATTTACTAAAAAAATAGCACTTACATACTCTAAGCTTGTAAAATAAAACCTTTTTTACAATGAATTCCTCTTTATTACGTGAAAAATGATGGGACAACAATTACTTCAATACATAATACCAATTGCCAAAATGTTCGTGACTTCAGCCAGACTATTTAATACATAATTTAGTAATATGTATAGATTTTTTATATTGTAAGGTCAGGAAAGATTTCAGTCGGACCTTAGTATTCTAAACTTTCGAGTCCTAAATTAATAATTTGTACCTTAGTTTAGAAAATAGTCTCGCTGAAATCACATAAAAAATCTCAAAGGCACGTAACGTCGGTAACAGGTAAACCACAAGCAAAAACATAAAAAACTCCTACAAATGATTAAAATTTTTCAACTAATTCTCCAGGCTTACAAAATTTCAGTATGACTAACTGTAAAATTGTTATGGTCCATTCAATTATTAAATACAGCCCCTACTTACAATTTCATAATGGCAGCAATGTAGGTATATTATTTTATACGGGCAACACTAAAAAACTAATAGTTCAAACTTATAAAAAAAACAAACTTAAACAGTAACTACAAACATTCCTTGAGCAAATGTGTTTCTGTTACGAAAACTGTATGAAATTCATTGCTTGTTTAAGAGATCTTATTAAAGGGAAGTAAAAAATACTAGATGGGTTTGCTTAATTTCTAATCCCTACAAGATCAGCCAAAAGATTCAACTAAAATTTAATAACTAAAGAAAAAGTTAAAATTGCGTCACGATTAATTAATACAAAAACAACTTAATATTAGTTTTTCAAAAATGAAATTGGTTTTTATTCAGGTCTTTTTTACACCAGAGAATGGTGTCGGAGGAGGTTTTTAAAATAACTCTTGTTAACACTGACTTAAAAGGCAAGACGAGATATCTTAATGTCAGTTAATATTCAAGTAAGTATGTACACTTAATTACACAATTGACTTCACAGAATTTTTAATAAAAAAATTGAACAGTTAACAGAACTTTTTTGTGTAAATTTTTTTGCATGATTTAAGCTATACGTCATTATAATTTTAAAGCCAGTGATTGCATTGCAAAGCTAAAAATAGGGTAACGATTACGAATTTGTACTTTCGCTCCCAAGTGTATGAAATATAATATTAATTGTTCTTCCTTATAGCTTCTGCTACCATGCGGGTGGCTGGAATTGAGAAAAAAAAACATTAGACACCAATTTAATCTTGACCAGGCAATAAATGAAACTAGGCCATTTTTGCCATAATATAATTTCGTTTAAAGCTTGGTTCACCCCCCTAATTAAAGGATTAAAAGCAGCAACACTCACAAAAATATACGTCTTTTCTGCCAAAGTAAGTATACAGACAATAAAGCATTTATTATATTTTAATTGCAACATTAGAGTAGGCTTTGTTTTGCAGAAAAGACCTGTATGGAAATTCACTTATATAGGGTACAATGGGCCAGTCACGTGCTTTACCACTTTGTGTGCGCGCGCTTCGCCCCAGAGCGCGTATAAACATAATATGGAAGTGTCGGGGCGCGGCTTGCAAGTGATTTTAACCTTCAGAGGTGGTAAAGCGCCGGTGTGGTCGATTGTACATTACATTACAGTTTATATTTTTAATCTATGATTTCTGAGTTGCCACAGTTACTATCAAAAAATTTCCAATTACCACACAATTTTTCTATTTTAAGACAAATCGTGTACTAATTTCAAAGTGGATTTTAGGTACTTTACTACTAAACTAAGTTACTTTTTTACTTTTATATTCTTAAAGTGTGATTCTCAAAGTATAGGTAAGTAATTGAGTATCACTAAAATCAAAGTAGAGTAGAGTGAATGTACACAACTATTTAGGTGGTAGTAATCTATTTAGTACGTAGGTTAGTCACTAGTTGAAGAAAATAAGAAGTGCATGGATAATTTAACGATTATCTGGCAGAAAACATAATATTATTATGTTAGTTGACAGGTCAGTGCAATTAGCAAACACAAGCGCATGTTATTTTTATGCAAACCAATGCAATCAAAATTAGCATAATTCGTCGACTGTAATTAAATTAATAGCTCAAAGTTTTTGTCCGTTATATAACCATTTTCACTGTCGTATTTTATAGAAAAAAAAACATTATTTTTTTAAACAAGGTACGTCTAATAACATTTTAAAATATCTAAATACCGTATTGACTATAAGATTTTTAATATTATGGTATTTGCATGGAATTGTATTTGGTCCTACTATACTGAAATTACGTTAACATGTGTAGGTACGTTACATTAATGTCATAAATTATCATAAAAAGATTAATGTATTGGCAAATTAATGTAAATATTAGCATTCTTGTGTGAAATGCATTCGAATTTGAACTTTATTTCTTGCTTACAAAGATCAAGATTTGTTCGCGCGTCAATACCACAGGCACACTTCAAATTTGATCTTTATTACAGTGTAACAGTGTGATGATAATATAACTAGAGAACTTAATACTAACGAAACTGGTCAGTTTAGCGTAGGGATGTCGAAAGTGGAAAAATATCGATATTTCGATATTTTAAAAGAATATCAAAATCTATAAGGATATATCGAGGAAAAATATCGATATATCGGATTTTTTTAAGAAGAATATTGATGTTTCCTACTGTCTTACTAAAGAAGAACAAGTCGCCCGTTTAACAACTGTGAAACTATGATAGTAATAGGGGAGTTATAGATCTCGTATACATTCGTTTACCATTAAAGATTTGTATTGTATTGGGTAAGTACAGGTAGTTACACAAAGGTTATAACGGATGTCACTTGCAACACTGCTGCTCACGTTCTTAAACAACATTAACCATCTTTGATTATTTTGTAGTGAAATATAAAAAAAAATGTAAATCTAATATAGGTAAGCTTTATATTGTTATGGGGTTTTTTATTTCTTGGTTTTAATTATAGTTAATTTACATATTATTTTTTAGGTAAACAGTTTATCGTGTTTTTAAACGAACAGGAAATGTCATACTTGTCATGACAAAAATGAGAAAATGTTGTCTAATGTTCAATAAAACATAGTGATATTACATTATCTTTGATGTTCAAAATGTATGTACGAAATACACAACATTTTCAACTTTCACAGTTTTTGATTTACGTCTACAAGACTTGAGTCAAGTCTACATGTCGTTATACGTAGATATATACGCATACTTAGTATGCGTATATATCTACGTATAACGTCATCCCAAGGGAATAAACGACGGCGAGATGTGATTCTTCCCAATCTTATAAATAATGATTGTTAACTAGAAATCAAAAACAATCTAACAAGCACCAGATCATAAATTAAGATCATGGAAATAAGATTGGAGAATCATGCACATAAAAGAAATATAAATAAATAAATAAATCATTATCACAACTTTTTTTTTTAAATATATTTGTAATTATGAAAAGAAACTAATGTAAATAGTTCCTTTTTCAGAAATATAGTTGCTTAAACAACGTGTTACAACCCCTAATGCCGATTATGGTAGATAGGAACCATAAACTGAACAACTTTTACTATGGGACCAACCTGGAAATGGCGAAAAGAAAATCAGCTGTTTCATACAAAAATTAATTACGAAAATATCAAAATGTATAGGTAGCTGATTTTTTTTAGCGATTTCAGAGTTGGTTTCATAGTAAAAGTTATTCAGTTCGATGGTCCCTATCTACCATATTCGGCATAAGGGGGTTATTTTGTAACACGTTGTACAAAATATTGTAGGCAGTTTGACAAGCTAGTAAATGCTTATTAGTATGGCAGCTAGTGTTTTAGCCCAACAATATCACTGTCTACATAAACACAAAAGCATAAATTCTAATCCTAAATCAAACGATATTATGATATATTCTTATAATATCGTTTTTGATATCGTTTTCGAAACTGCAAACATTACATTGATATATCGATGCGATGCGAATCGATTTTGCTTTTTTATATAATCTCGTCAAATGTGATTGCTGGATGTCTAAACAATGGTATTTATTTTTGGAGATTAATATCTCTTTTAATAATTAATTAAGAGAAAAAAGAAAACATAGCAACACAGCCAATTCATTCCTTTAAATTTTAATGATAAAAATATTTAAATCGGTCTAGTTTTGGAGGAGAAAACAGGGACTACCAAACGTTAATTTTGTCAACTTTCTATAGGTATTTTTCAATTCTCTCGACCGTGGTGTTTCCTCTTAAGTTTGCGTTTTTTTTGTCAATGTGTTCGGAATTATTATGGTAACTTAACTCTAGATCTAGTCTCAGTCAAAGAAAGCAAAAAACCTCATATAAAATAAACAAATTAAAAGAGAAGGTTATTAAATAGTGAGTTAATTTACTAAATAAGGGTTCGGTTTTTCCCTTTTGAGGTACGGAACCCTAAAAATAGTTTTTTTTTCTGTCGATTATTTATTTCATTATAATGTAATTAGGTACTTTAATAATTATGAATCCATAATATTTTTATTGATTAATGCTTACTGAAATATATATATATACAATACAACCTAATAAATAAATATTTGGTTGAAATATTTTTTTTAACCACTAACAAAAAAATGTTTTCTGCCAGATATTTCGTGTTTCAACACGCAATAAAGCAAAGCTAAGCAATGTTAGTGTTTACTTGAGTAGACCATACGTATCTACTTACTTACCAAAGAGTATTGTGTAAATGTTTCTCTAATCCGCTTTACCTACAATAAACGAATGTGATAAGCTTGTATTTTGAAACATCGATTTTTGTAAGAAACAATGGGCGATTTTCAGAGACCAAAAAAAAAAGAAATTAGTTCAAAAAATCTCGATAGATGGCGTTTTATAAAAGCCGAGCCGTCGTTAAGTTGCAAGTCTCGTTTAGCACTCTAAGGCGGAGGGGTAACTACAGCATTTACGATTAAAAATTTCAAAAAACTACATGCGATAAACTGCTTAGTGTGAAGGGGGTTTAACTTTACGGCTCGGCTTTCATAAAACGCCATCTATCGAATTTTTAAGAACTACTTTTTTTATTTTAGCTATCAAAAATCGCCAATTATGGTTTCTTGGGTTGAATTTGGAGTTCTTCTTTATTATTATTGTATCATATACAACATGTTACAAAAGTACCCCTAATGCCGAATATGGTATATAGGGACCATGAAACTGAACAACTTTTACTATAGGACCAACTCAAATCAGCTCAAAAATCAGCTGTTTCATACAAAAATTAAAATTGAAAATATCAAAATGTATGTAACAGCTGATTTTTTTTTTCGCGATTTCATAGTTGGTTCTCTAGTAAAAGTTGTTCAGTTTGATGGTCCCTATATACCATATTCGGCATTAGGGGTACTTTTGTAACACCTTGTATATGACACTATTATGGGGATAAAGAGTTATGTTGGTACTTAATAATTTGTAACTTAATGAATTGAATTAATGTTCGAAAGTTTCACAAATTGATGTAAATATTTTTTATACATAAATAAACCGCGACGGAATATATACGTAAATAAATAAATCGTGCTAAATAATTGGCTAAGTGACTTAAAAAGCGTCTGTTCTGTACCTAACATAAGCATTTAATAAAAGAAGCCTATAGTGAATTGTGAAAATGTCTCCGACTGTCGATGGTCCTCAAAGTATGGATAAAAAGGTGAGACTTTTCAAACTTTCTCTAAATACAAAAGTACATCTACAAAAACTAATTTAAAATAAACATACTCCGCAAAAAAAAAACCATTAACAATCTTGACAACGACTGTACTAATCTCAGTCTGAAAACTTTTTCATTGATTGGTTGATCTTGTTGTTTGCTCCTTGCACCAACTCGCGAATGTTTTCCCTTTGCACTTAAAGAAAAAGAAACAAAAATGTCTACATAATATCCTCTATGGTGAAAAAGTGTATAAGTAGGTACCTACTATTTTTGCTTTAAAAAAAGTGAAATATTTAGCTCTAATTTGGTAGGTATGTGATGTAAAAAATGTTTGTAAAGCTTTCAGTTTGTGGTATCTTTTAATAATATTTCTTGTCGTTAATATTACATGGGAGGCAGATAAATATAAAGTCCCATTAAGAGGCCGCCGGACAGTGAACTTCCTATACAAACGAGCATAATTAACTCTTCTTGTGATGTTATTCGGATTAATACAGTATTTGTCGAGGGTTCTACCCTACTGTGAAAAACCGGACGACAGCCTGGGCTGCCATCGCGTGTTGCGCGTGCGCATAATGGCTGTCATCTCGAGACTTAAGCGCAGCGCAGTACGCATCGATACGTACGTCGATTTTTTCTAGTATTTTTTCTAATATTATTTATCTTAATATAAAAATAGCATTGTGAATGCGAAAAATCATAATTTAATAATCTGCAAAGGTACCTAATAAAAAAATTCAAAATACTAATCAAATTAAAAAATAAATGCAAATTAAATTTTTTCATACAAAACTGTAAATCGCATTTATTTTTATTTAGTTTGGTATTTTGTTTTTTAATAGAACCCTAGAAAAATACTGTCCTAATCCGAAAAACATCACAAGAGGAGTTAATTATGCTCAAATTGCTAATTATTTTGGTATACTTATTACGTTTGTATAGGAAGTTTACTGTCCTGCCTCTTAATGAAAATAAAAATCCAAAGGAAAGTAAATAAACTGCCTCTACCAATAGAGAAGTGTTAATTCCATTTGTGTTCAGATAGAAAGAAAATATTGATTTAAAAAAAATAAGCATAATGTGAATTGAATTCAACTACTGTGAAATAAAGGTCAAGTTAGACGAACACAACATATAACATCAGCCCCGTTTGCCTTACTATTGGCTGTAAAATGCAAGCCTAATGCAGCCCAAATGCAAAGCCGAGCAGTTTAGCATTTGTACCTGCAGCCTTACAAATCCTTCAGAGCCTTATTGACATCTTTAAAAGTTTTGTCCATATGCTTATTGATGTTTTTGACGACGTCTTTCAATTCTAAAATAAAGCAATAATAAATATGTAACTATATCTTTTTAATTATTTATTTGTCAATTTGATGTTTTGTAAGCAGTAGTGTGAAACTTTAGGTTTTGAGAATCTTTAATTTATCGTTAATTATTTATAGAGTGAATTGATAGTGAAACAAACATAAAAAACCGAACATGTGCGAGTCGGACTCGCGCACCGAGGGTTCCGTACAGATTTGTAGGTAATAGGTAGGTACTTAAATAAAGACTATATTTTTATGATTTAATTACAAATATAGCTTTCAGACTTTTCCATATACTTGTAGTACCTAAGTGTAAGACGATATTGCTTGCTAAAGAGGTATGAGTAATAAGTAGGTAATTTATTTTGCGATGTCGCTTCCAAAAATCTCTTTTATCTCAAACATCTTATCCCAATAAACAAAACAATATTGAACAACTTAAGTTTTATCAGTTGGTTTTGGAGATATTGAATTTTAAAAGATCATGGTGTGTCATTTTTTTCCAACGTCGCTTCCAAAAACTGTTTCATCTCAAATATCTTATTCCAATGAGCAAAAAATTATTCGGTTGTATAAGTCTCATCATGTGCAGTTTTTGAGATATTCTAGTTTAAAAAATATGTGGGTTTTTCTTTTCTTTTCGGGGATGTCGCTTCCACAAACTGTTTCATCTCAAAGACCTTGTCCCAATGAGCAAGTCTATCATACATCACAGACAGACGGACAGACAACAAAGTGATCCTATAAAGGTTACGTTTTTTCCTTTTGAGGTACGGAACCCTAAAAACAGTGAATAACTCTATATTGATTTAAGTATTGAGAAATAAAAATTATGAATAAGTAATATAATATAATTCTATATAATGTAAGCGTCCCTAATAAATAAATAAATTAATATAATGTATATTTTTAAATAAATAGTCTACACCTGATGTCTAGTTTATATTACAGTAAATAGACAGTTTTCTCCAACAAAATGGCAACACAGTGAAAGTGCATCCATTTCTATTGAATTTCTACAGACTAACTCTTAAGATGAATTTAAAAATGAGGGACAAAATGCAAAAAATTAAAACAAACAAATAATACAATTAAAAATGTGACCTTACAATACTAAGGTATTGGTTATATTCATCATGACAATAAACAATACAGTCAACAGCACATTAGTTAAGTTTATCAGAACATGCTTTCTTCAATTGATTTTAGACCATAACGTATTGTAATTAAGTTTCAAAGTCAATTGATTGACATATATGGTCGGAAGTCAGCGTGCTGCTGTCTGTATAGTATAAGAAAAATGTGACTCGAGTCTTAAATTCTCTTCATTTAAAAAGTAAAATACTTATTAATACAAGTAATGTGGGTTTTTTATAATGTAATTTAATATACAATGTTTTTTGTTTGTTTTTTCAGCATCTTTTTAACCTTTTTTTATTTAGAGAGTGTACGGTCACACTCTCTGACAAAAAAGTTAGACTGCGCGGTCACTTTCTCTAACAAAAGTTAGAGTGCACGGTCAAAACAAAAGTTAGAGTGCACGGTCAATCAGTCTTACCAGAGCTAGCCATGTTGTCAATGCGTTCGTGGTGTTTTTGGTAGTAAGGACGGATGATGCGGTGGTAGATCACTAACGACCCGTTGAAGTCGGTGGGTAGGTAGCACCATATCACGAAAATGCACTGAAAGTCAAAAATGAGGTACAAATATAACATTTATCAAAAATGACATAAAGCTAGAATTTCTTTTTGACATTCCTATTTAAAAGAAAAACCAGAAAAATCAAAATCACCTTCAAGTTTAAATTATATTAACAGTTTACATAAGCCACCATTTTTTATGACGACTATGTCTCCTAGATATCAACATAAGGGGTTATTGTTAATCAATAACTTGTAAGTTAACTAAAAACTCATAAAATCATAATTTAAGAATAGTCTTAAAATAAATATATACTATTTATGATAAAAATGACATTGAACAAAGCCACAGATAACGAAGTAAATGATTAACAATGAGTTGGAAAGTAAAGTGCCTATCTTTAATTTGTATCATAGTGACATTCAATTGTGACAAATTGCATAATTATTGTTATCAATGTATCTAATATCCTATCTGTTCTTATATCGAGTTTTATAATATTTTTTTAAAATTTACCTGCTTAAAAAGGGTTTTATCACTCTAACGTAGTGAAATCAGGCCCGTAGAAGGGGGCGTGAGTAAAATTAATACGAATATTACGAAAATCTAAATAAATGCATGGACGATTCCACACAGCGCCATCTAGCCCCAAACTAAGCAAAGCTTGTAATATGGGTGCTAGACAACTGATATACTACTACCAAATAATATACTAGAAAAAATAGGACTCGCACCAGATCATGTTCTCGGACGGGAATCGAACCCGCGACCTTTGGATATCCGGTCCAATGCTCTGACCGCTGAGCTACCGAGTCACTAGTGGGAACGTCGAATTTCTTCTAGTATATCAACTCTTACGCTGCAAGCCAGCGCCATCTCACCAATGTAGAAGGAATTAACTAGGGAATGCAAACCGGTTTCACCGAAAACCGAAAAACCGGTTTTTTCTCGGTTTTCTTTTTCTTTAAAAAAACCGGTTTATTTTTTCTAAAACCGGCTATTTCGGTTTTTTTGGAGAAGATTTGTGAATAACTAAATATTAAATAGTTCGACAATTTTAATGACAAACTAAGTAACAAGTTTGCAATATTACTAATAGACATTATTCTAGAGAGTAGCATTATACAGGGTGACATGAAAATTCGACCTATTCCTTGAAAGGGGTTATAGTAGAGGTCATTAGCAACAAATTAAGCCCAGTGAACCAGGGGTCAAAACTGAATGGTTACTGAGCTGTAATGGTTCTTCGTTTTTTAAGAAATTTTCTGACTTGTTACCTAAAACCATTAATTATGAATAAACTACTCCACTCTGAACATTGAATTGATACTTTTCTAAAAGCTGCAAAATAAGTGATCAGTTTAAATAAAAACGCTGGCCCAAAACATACATAATCTCAGAAATAAAAGGTCCTTAGTAGCAATAATTTTTATTTTCTGTATTTTTCCTAAATAATCGCCGTAAGTTATTGAAAAAAGTTGTATGAAAGTAAGCGTACAGATTAGTAAAATAACTTATTAAATTCATTAGCTTTCCAAAAAGGTATAAATGTTAGTAACTTTCTTAGCTGTTTAAATAAAAAACAGCAAAAGGGCGCTCTAGGTCTAACTTTTGATTTTGATTGGTTAATTGAATTCAGCTCGAAAGGCAACGGTGTTTACTCTACCTACACTGTGAATAAAAATAAATGTAAATTGATAAAGTTTAAATAAAAAAAAAACAGCAAACAATTACAAATCCTGTTCAATCCTACCATTGTTGCGTATGCAAACACCGAGCCTACGACGTGCTCACTGTCACTTCGCGCACTGAAAGTGAAGTTTTTATTTGTTCGGCAGCTGCCAAAATTCTCTGCCTCAACTCTTCAATGGATGTCGCTGGTAGATTCGCATGGTACACCAAGTCCTTCATGTGATCCCAGAGATAAAAGTCGCATGGCGTTAAATCTGGACTTCTCGCCGGCCATGGCGTTAGGCCACCTCAACCAATCCATCTAAGCGGATAATTCTCATCCAGCCATTGTCGCACACCTCGGTAAAAATGAGCTGGGCACCCATCGTGCTGGTAGACCAGCACGATGGGTGCCCAGCTTCTGGTACCTAGTGCACATCTTCCAAAAGCGTGTTCAGTTCACTTCTTTTCTTAAAATTTTTTCGTACAATATGCCATTCAAATTTTGAGGCAAGAAGAAAGGCTCGATCACCTTATTTATCATGGACAATTACCATCCAAACATTTAACGAAAATCTTCTCTTGTGGGCCCTTTTTTTCATTTTTCTTGGATGAGAATTATCCGCTTGGATGGATCGGTCGAGGTGGCCCGTAGCCTCGGCCGGCGAGAAGTCCAGATTTAACGCCATGCGACTTTTATCTCTGGGGTGACATGAAGGACTTGGTGTACCATGCGAATCGACCAGCGACATCCATTGAAGAGTTGAGGCAGAGAATTTTGGCAGCTGCCGAACAAATAAAAACCTCACTTTCAACGCGAGTGACAGTGAACGAAGTACGTCGTAGGCTCGGTGCTTGCATACGCAACAATGGTAGGATTGAACAGGATTTGTAATTGTTTGCTGTTTTTTTTTATTTAAACTTTATCAATTTACATTTATTTTTATTCACAGTGTAGGTAGAGTAAACACCGTTGCCTTTCGAGCTGAATTCAATTAACCAATCAATACACTTGAAAATCTGACGTTTTTATTTATATTCAAAAATTTTATTTAATAAAAACCGGTTTAGCCGGTTAACCGGTTTTTATGAAAAAAAACCGAAAATAAAAACCGGTTTTTAAAATTGTCCGGTTTTGCATTCGCTAGAATTAACCTATACATTCAACTGAACATCTTTCCAGATATTTTTAAACAGTTGATTAAGATGAGAAAGCTATATAACTTTTTAAATTTTGAGATTTAAGCATTCACAATGCTATTTTATATAATACTAAATAATATACTAGAAAAAATAGGACTCGCACCAGATCATGTTCTCGGACGGGAATCGAACCCGCGACCTTTGGATATCCGGTCCAATGCTCTGACCGCTGAGCTACCGAGTCACTAACGATTTAAGAAAGAGACGAGTTAGAAAAGTCACAAGTTTGAAAAAATGACAAAGTCGTCCTGAAAATCGCTTGCACCATTTTTTTCAAGCACTTTGGATGATCGATCACTTTCTGATAGTCTTTTGTTTTGCCGTCTTTCATTTGTTTTGTCAGCGTTCATTTGTTTGAATTTAAAAATCACGAACTCGTAGACATAACACTGTTGACATTTTGAAAAACTGGGCATTTTGACACTGTGGACATGTTGTAAGACTGGGCATTTTGACACTGTGGACATGTTGTAAGACTGGGCATTTTGACACTGTGGACTTTATGATACAATGGACATTTTGATACGGTGGACATTTTGATAGAGTGGACTAGATGGACCGAAAGGAATACTTTTTATCCCGGTCAAAGGTTCCTTATGATTTTTCCGAATGTCCACGCGGACGAAGTCGCGGGCGGAAGCTAGTATTGAAAATATTTTCGTTTGTTTTTAACGATATTCATTTGTTTTTAACGATATTCATTTGTTTTCAACAATTTTCACTGGTATCAGAAAAGTGGTCGCTTTGGGAAATGGCCGGGTTAGTAAATGACGATTTAAGAAAGAGACGAGTTAGAAAAGTCACAAGTTTGAAAAAATGACAAAGTCGTCCTGAAAATCGCTTGCACCATTTTTTTCAAGCACTTTGGATGATCGATCACTTTCTGATAGTCTTTTGTTTTGCCGTCTTTCATTTGTTTTGTCAGCGTTCATTTGTTTGAATTTAAAAATCACGAACTCGTAGACATAACACTGTTGACATTTTGAAAAACTGGGCATTTTGACACTGTGGACATGTTGTAAGACTGGGCATTTTGACACTGTGGACATGTTGTAAGACTGGGCATTTTGACACTGTGGACTTTATGATACAATGGACATTTTGATACGGTGGACATTTTGATAGAGTGGACTAGATGGACCGAAAGGATAATACTACTAGAAAAAATAGGACTCGCACCAGATCATGTTCTCGGACGGGAATCGAACCCGCGACCTTTGGATATCCGGTCCAATGCTCTGACCGCTGAGCTACCGAGTCACTAGTGGGAACGTCGAATTTCTTCTAGTATATCAACTCTTACGCTGCAAGCCAGCGCCATCTCACCAATGTAGAAGGAATTAACCTATACATTCAACTGAACATCTTTCCAGATATTTTTAAACAGTTGATTAAGATGAGAAAGCTATATAACTTTTTAAATTTTGAGATTTAAGCATTCACAATGCTATTTTATATAATACCAAATAATATACTAGAAAAAATAGGACTCGCACCAGATCATGTTCTCGGACGGGAATCGAACCCGCGACCTTTGGATATCCGGTCCAATGCTCTGACCGCTGAGCTACCGAGTCACTAGTGGGAACGTCGAATTTCTTCTAGTATATCATAGAATTAACCTATACATTCTGTAATTCGGTTAATTCCTTCTACATTGGTGAGATGGCGCTGGCTTGCAGCGTAAGAGTTGATATACTAGAAGAAATTCGACGTTTCCACTAGTGACTCGGTAGCTCAGCGGTCAGAGCATTGGACCGGATATCCAAAGGTCGCGGGTTCGATTCCCGTCCTATTTTTTCTAGTATATTATTTGGTATTATATAAAATAGCATTGTGAATGCTTAAATCTCAAAATTTAAAAAATATTATATACTACTTATATACTTTTTAAATATACAACGTGTTACAAAAGTACCCCTAATGCCGAATATGGTAGATAGGGACCATCAAACTGAATAACTTTTACTATGGGGCCAACTTTGAAATCGCGAAAAAAATCAGCTGTTTCATACAAAAATTAATTACGAAAATATCAAAATGTATGAAACAGCTGGTTTTTTTTTCGCGATTTCTAAGTTGGTCTCATAGTAAAAGTTGTTTAGTTTGATGGTCCCTTTTTACCATATTCGGCATTAGGGGTACTTTTGTAACACGTTGTATACTTATTTACATAGTATCACAGACCATACAACAAATAAATGTAAGTATCAAAGTTACAACAACATTTTTTGTTTTCAATGCAAATGAGGTTTTTCGTGTTTGTTGACGACAGCAAAGCAAAACTGTTCATTTCATTCCTATTTTAAACTATCTACCTACGTAGGTAATGCATCATGGAAGCTACTAGACGAGGTAGTACAAGGTAAATTATATATTTCATTGGAAAATAAGCTTTAGCATAACCACATAAGTTTGATATTTACAATACTCAATTAAAGCAGCATCAATAAAACCACATACTCATCTCATTATTACACAACGAAGCTATTAGTGTTAATAAAATCTTTTCCTAGATTTGTAGTCAAGTTACAGATTTATTTATAAAATGATGGCCTACTTTTTTTGTGAAATTACATGCACATGCCTAATATTTTTTAATTCTTCCACGCACGTATTTAAGAGTTAAGTACACATCTATCTGTTTTGATGTAAATTTTATATTATGCATACTTACCTACATATGGATGGACATGATAAGCGATAAAAAACGCAGATTACAGGTAGAGACATCGACATAAATTTATGTTTGGGCGTGTTTTATCGTAAGTGGGCCTTAAGTGACCTAGCCTTCGATTCGATTATGATCGAAGAACCTAGCTTAAAAAAGTTTGTTGAAATTTTTTCATAGTTTTTTTTTCTTTAGTGTACAGAAGAGGGTGCCGACACCTGCACTTAAGAGGCCGGCGAACAGTGAGCTTCCCATACAAACGTAAAACCAAAATGATTTGCAATTTGAGCATAACTAGCAAGGGTTATATTAAATAAAAAAAACAAAATACTAAACCAAATAAAAATAATTAACCAATTACATTTTTACACACTAAACTCAAAATCATATTATTTTTTATTTGGTTTAGTATGTTGGATTTTTTTATTTAATAGATCCCTTGACAAATACTGTCTCAATCCGAATAGCATTCCAAGAAGAGTTAATTATGCTTCGCCGGCCTCTTAAGACAATCTTTTAAAATATATATTTTTTACTAACTGCATGATTTTGTCATAAAAATCTCTACTACACTACTAGTTCTAGTCGTGCGCAAAAAAAAACCGCAAATCGGTTTATGTACAGGATTGCCATTTGGCACACGTTTACTGGTCAAAAGATTTTTTTTGAGCCGCAGTTCTTAAAAAAAAACTATTTTAGGAGAGGAGTCATAACGTCGTCTTTTTTTTGTATAGGAAAAAAAATTGTTCTTAAACCTATTTTGTGTGATACCAAACGAAAGGGTTTTCTGAGACGATTCTAAAAATATACAACTATACCAAATGTTTTTATATGCTGATGATAATATTTGAAAGTATAGAATGGATAATAAAAAAATAAAAAAACTTTGATTATCTCTAAGTAGGTACTAGGCTATATCTTATCTTGAATAAAATAATAGGAGACTACACTTGCAAAGTATTGTGCAATTTAGTGACAAGTCATATTTTTTAACAATGTGTTTGCTCTTGATCCCAATCTAGACCGAGAACCAAGACGAGATTTACGATGAAGCAAGCTCACAAAGAAGGCGCCTTACGTTAAGGTTCAGGTTGTAAGAGTTTTGCATAATTAAGAGTCTGCCTCTGTGGTGTAGCGGTTCGCCCAGGTTCGATTCCCAGGAGGTAGTAGGGCCTATTTTAAGTCTGCCTGGCTAGCTACCACCATCTTACCTAAGTCTGACGCCATAACAGTTTAAAAATTGTTGTGTTCCGGCAGTTAGGTGGATCCACACTTGTAACATTTTGGCGAGTCAGAACACCGTGTCATCATGCATCGCTAGTTTGGTTGGGCGTGCGCTGTGGTAATACTGTATCAAAGAGACGATGTATGATAAAGACACGGTGTTCTGACACGCCAAAATATTAAAGTGTGGATCCACCTTTAGAGGTAAGATAGCCAGTTCCTCAATGGTGAGGATTACGGGTGTAGTGCGCTTACACATTCGGCCATATCGTCACTTAACATCAGGTGAGGTCAAGCACTATCTCGTTGTGGATAAAAATCATGAGTTTAGGCTGATGACAATAATCATTTTTGAAGGTCAGAAGCAATGTCATTGTAATACCCTAGGAATAACATACTTTGACCTGGAAAAACAGCAAGATTAGCCAGCACCAAGGGTTTACCTTTAAATCACCATTTTTATATAAATATAAAAATTCAATTCAATTCAATTCAATATTTTATTGCATACAATAAAGTAGATACATAGGTGGTAATTTTATAGAAAGAGAACATTATGGACCCAGTAGGGTATAGCAATTGAAGGAGGAGAGGACGTCTTATTAGTAGTTCAAAGATATTTAAATTAATTTTAATTTTATAAATTTTTAATAAATAACTAATGTTCCTATATCATACGTGAGTGTGATAACAGATATTATACTAGTATGACAAACTAAAAACTTTGTTCAATAGAACAGTTGATAATTTGTTAGCTAATTAGCATAAAGTGTATTTGTTAATGATAGTAATTAGTCAGTAGTAACAACTACAGTAGTTAGAACCGTAAAAACTGTTTGTTTGGTTTTTGTGTGTTGTGTGTATATATATTATTGACATGCGTCTGCTCAGATATTAACCTTTTGAGTGCCACGGGCTTCTATAAAAGACAAACATTTCCGTGCCCTTCGCGCCACGACTTTATTAGTTTTATTAAAGTCTTGGTGTGGTCGTTTTGTACAAACATTTCCGTGCCCTTCGCGCCACGACTTTATTAGTTTTATTAAAGCCGTGGCGTGGTCGTTTTGTACAAACATTTCCATGCCCTTCGCGCCACGACTTTATTAGTTTTATTAAAGTCGTGGCGTGGTCGTTTTGTACAAACATTTCCGTGCCCTTCGCGCCACGACTTTATTAGTTTTATTAAAGTCGTGGCGTGGTCGTTTTGTACAAACATTTCCGTGCCCTTCGCGCCACGACTTTATTAGTTTTATTAAAGTCGTGGCGTTGTCGTTTTGTACAAACATTTCCGTGGCGCTCAGAAGGTTAATGAAGTAATGAATCTTCAGATATTGTTGTGAGGTACTAAGTAAAACTTTGACGGCCTTACCTCAAAAGATTTTAAAACACTGTTTAAATGTGATGACGTCTCTTACAAACAATATTGTCAAAAAAGTGACAGCATCACATTTAAACAGTGTCTAAGTTAAACACTTGTTAAACGGTATGGCCGTGAGTTTTTATTAGACCTTTAAACTATTATGTACTAATTAAAAATTTTTTTTCATTAAGTGTTAAGGAATATCAATTAATTTTCTCAAACCAGACACGTACAGTTGTGGAATCACAGACCACACGCGCAGCAAGCGTTTAGCGCAAGGGTGCGACCGCTGGAAGGTTAAAAACTATGACTCCTACAAAAAGATATTTTTTCAATCATCATGTTTATCACAAATATAATATGTTTGTTCCCAACTCAATGTGAACTTTATCTCATTGCATAAAACAACAATGTCATTATTTTCCAAACCCCTTTATCAAAAATTTGCTTTTGTGTTAACGAAGATAAATATATATACCTATGTAAAAAAACTGGGTATTTGACTTAACAGTATGTACTTTTAAGAGCTGCAAAAATTCGATGTTCCCATAGATTTTGTATGGCAATATCACGGCACTAAATTGCCAACTCAATTTATTGATTTCAAAGCAAATAAAAAAATCAGTTGATTGAAAGTTAATCGAGTTTGTGGCTTAAAGCAAAGTGTTGTTTAAAGCAGTTGTGTTTTGGAGTTATTGGTTTATGGTGTCCAATATCAAACTTAAGCCAAAAAAAAAACCAGTCAGACAGGTACCACTGTACATGTATATGTGTAAAACTGTATACAATTTAGTTAATGCACTGTTCTAGTGTTACATTGGCAGACATATCATAGAAACAGGTTTAGTAGAAGAAAGAAATTGTGTTATTTATGTAAGTCGAGCAATCTGATATTGCATTCACGTACAGATGTTTGGCTACATGACAATCTAAACAGATTTTAATGTTTTTTGTTGCGTTTTAGAATTTTAATATTACAAGGATCAGGATTATTGTTGAATTTTTTGTAGAATTTCAATGAGAAAATGTGATTTGAAACAATATACTAGAATAGCAAATTTTGACTTAACTATATGCATTCGACTATTATGTGATAACAACTATGCTATAGGCTTTTCATATTTATAGATAGAACATGCATACATTTTAGTCTTCACTACTAATTTATGGACCTTTTCTTCTCTATTAATTTCTCACTTCATTGTGAAATAGTGTCTCAACTTTTGTTTGGTTATAACAATTTCACCTATTAGTTTCAAGATTTTAAGATATTAGATTTTAAAATTTTACTTAAATACTACTGTAATGCCTATGGCTACTGTTTTTATCCACAACAGGTTATTGCTTGGCCTTCACCTCACCTGATGTTAAGTAAGGATAAAGCGGATAGTGTAAGCGCACTACACCAGGAATCCTCACCACTGAGGAACTGGCTATCTTACCTCTAACTGCCAGAACACAAAAAAAAAAATGTTGTTATTGAATCAGACTTATATAAGATGGTGGTAGGTAGTCAGGTGAGCTTCCTGGGAATTGAACCCGGGACCCCTGCGCTTACACAGGTGGGCAAACCACTAGACCACAGAGGTGGTATAAAATATTCATACTATACTCTATCTTCTTACTATTTTGTCTAGAATTTCAATATTTTGGGATAAGATTAGATAAGCAGTGGAGTATAAGATATTATTACTGATACAAAGTTATCACATCTATTATTTTATGACTCATTTTTTTACCTGATAAAGCTAGATCATGGTGACTTTGGCAAGAATAAGAAAACTGTGATGTGAAAAAGTAATTCTCCTTCATTCAACATATAAATAAGTACAACAATTATTAAGAGTTTTGAGGAATAAATAAAGAGGTTCTATAAAATGCAGAAGTATTTCATCATTAAACCTATTTTTGCAATGAGAATAAATACCTAATAGATGCTACCTATTATTACCTATATTATTTTAGGTACTACTTTTTCCTCATTTTGTTTTAACCTTGGTAACTTGAAACAAAATTAACACAAGGCTTTTAAAAGTCAGGATAAACTCCCAAATAATATTCAGTCAATTCAAAATGTATTCAAATTATAGGTTATTTTTAACGACAATATAAATGTCGTAATTTTGGAAATATAACAGAATCAGAAGGAACAAGTTTCTTACCTTAATTAACCAATAAAGCGGGAACCAACCGACGATGAAGTCGGAAAAGTATTCTACGACCGAGAAGCATGCGTACACCACCCAGTACGTCAACCATTTGGTGTCGTCATCCTTTTGCGGCGATTCCAAAGCCTTCATGGACATGTACGCGGGGTACACAAAACCAATCGTGTTGCATATCAGTTCAGCTCCGAAACCGAACACTAAATATAAACCGGTGAATGCGACCAAACCTGCAAAAGAACCAACGTCAAAGCGACTGCTAAGGATATAAATAAACGTGGAAAAGCAAGCTACTCACCCACGAAAAGGTATACTCTGTTGACGCCGGTTTTTTGCTCTGCTTTATCGAAATATTTGGTCCATGGCTTGCTTTTGTCCACGAGATTACGCTCTAAGGTGTCTTTGTACTCTTGCAATTTGGAACTCATTGTTTAAACTGTATGTAGTTTTTTTGGAATCGTGAGAGATACTTTGGCAGATCACTTGCGGCCACGACTCGTTTCGTTTGGCTTTTTGACAAGAAAGACTGACACGATTTGACGTTGACTTGACAGTGACAGTTAATGGCCGACTAGATTTTTTACAATCTTTCTGATGGCTTTGGGCATCAGTGTATTGGGACTTGCTATTAATGGCAGGATAACAGAAAATTTATCCCGCTTGGTGGCGCTACTGTAGATGGAGACCTATCGTGTGCAAAAATGGTTGATAATATTGATCAAGGAAGTTGGACAGTAAACGAATTAAAGTTCGAATTGAAAAAAGAAAACCAAAATGTGTTAATAAATAAATTGATATTTACGAACATTAGCTTCTAACATCAAAAAATAATTAACGCTAGTGCGTCGACTGGTGCACGATTAGTAAATTAGCCAAATAACCCAGTCATTCATTTCACCACTTGACGACGAGATTATAGCGGGCAGTAGTGAAACAAACTATTGTCAATTTGAAAAGCTGTGACTATTAAAAGTTAGGTACTTTACTTAGTAGCATCTGCTCACAACTCGAGATAATACCACAACGTCACGCTAGATTTTGTAAACGCGCTAGTGCATGCGGACCGGCTTCAAAAAGCTCCTTCGGAGTGTACTACAGAGAGATAATTCACAATTTCGTCATTAGTTAAGTACTATGATTTTTTCCAATGGCGTGGTGGCGCTAGCGTGCAGACTACGCGCACTTAAACACAATTTTATCAGCTGGTAACGTTTTCCCTACCGCTTGTTGACATTTACAGTTGTCTAGACGAGATCTGGACCTAGATGACGATAAAACAATATTTTAGAGCCCGTGCATGCCTATTTTTTATTTTAGCTTTAAATCCACCCAGTGCTGTCGTCACCAGTTCAACTTTAATAGCAATAACTCGGAAGCGCGACGTTTTTGGAAATTATGTCGTAGGTAGGTACCTACCTAAAACAATGTTATTCTTGTTGTTGTGGGTATTGGTACAAGCCAAGAACTTTATAACCATATTCTTCTAAAATTCTTGGTACTTACTACCTTTCGATTTACACAAATTTCATGCGTGGCCGCTATTTAAAAAATAAGCAAAATGGCGTACAGTAATAATGCAAAAAAGGGGTTTAACCCTTTAGGTACTGCCACGCCACGCGTCAGTTCGTGAGATGAAATAAAAAACATTATTCAAAAAACACATCTTTTTAATATTTTAAAATATGAAAGCATTAACATTTTTTCATCACTTTTGAGGTTTATAAAACGTATCTGTACTTTTAAAAAACACTTGGACTGGAAGAGATAATTCTAATAACAGTGCAAATTGCCAAATTATTTTATAAAACAAAATTGAGGCTATACTTAATGATTATATTTTTTATACCTACCTACTATCGACCGCCCGCTAGTTAGATAACAGTATTATTTTATATCCCCAATGATATTATTGTCTATCCCTGGGGAACAGTACTTTTTTCTGGATGAAAGGTACCCAATGTCCTTTTGTGTACTTTTGCAAGATTTATATACAAGGTGTTACAAAAATACCCCTAATGCCGAATATGGTATATAGGGACGATCAAACTGAACAATTTTTACTATGGGACCAACTCTGAAAATGCGAAAAAAAAATCAGCTGTTTCATACATTTTGAAATTTTCGATTTTAATTTTTGTATGAAACAGCTGTTTTTTTTCGCAATTTCAGAGTTGGTCCCATAGTAAAAGTTGATCAGCTTGATGGTCCCTATATACCATATTCAGCATTAGGGGTATTTTTGTAACACCTTGTATAATTGTGTGATTATTTTCATGATTAATTAATAATAAGTAGAAAAAGGAATAAAACTTTTTACTTTTTTAAAATGATTTATTATTTAAATAGTTTTGAACTTTTTTGCTAGCGCTACTTGACTGCTTAACTGAAATTTTTTATTTACTTTTACAAGGTCCCATTCCAATCTAATCGCGCGCGGATTAGGTATATAAATAAAATAAAATTACCCGGCTGTGATCACTACCCGCAAATTACTTATTCGCTGGAAGCCCAAATTAGGTACCTACCCGAAATCAGGTAAAAAAATACCCGTACCGGCAACGCTGGGTCAAAATCATATAAGTAGCTGTATGTATTTGACTGCCGCAGTAGCTTACGTCAAAACCGCGGGTTTACAGTAGGTACTTTGTTTATCCTGGTTTAAGTTCATTATAATTAATCACATATTTCATCAACCATGGATTTGGAGCCGGTACCGATACAAGCATCATGAATTCATGATTACCTAATTTCATCAACGCCCGAGCGGTCGAATGCGGCCGGAACAATTGAATATCTATGGTGTCTCATTTTCCGGGCCTTGATGGGTTAAGCCTTTTAGCCATACCTAAAGTAAAAATAATTGCCATTTTCATCGCTACCAAGAATAACAGAAAAATAACACCTAGGTACATACTTATTTTTAAGTTTACTTTTTTTACTTGAAAAGGAACAGGAGACCTTTTTGATTAAAAATTGTATTTAACTTTTTAGTTAATTTTTGGTAGGGCAGTCGTGTTTACTTTTAATTCATTTAAATTTATTTCACACATTTTAGTGACAAATTATATAGCTTTGGAATATGGTCATCAAGGCCTTTAATTTGATGCCCATTTTGTATCTAATAATTGAAGAAAAAAATGTTTCACATTTAAAGTGGCGTCGTACAGTCGCCATATTGTTTTTTTCAGAATTAACCAATATCACATTTAAAAGTTATTGTGGAATAAAAAAACATACCTACACACATACATGAACCTTGAACATATTACACTCCCTATTTTTGGGCGGTCGTGTAAAAAAATAAGTTGACTTGTACAGACCTACAGACTTTTATTACTGCAAGTTTCAAGATTTAGGAAGACATAAAGATGCCTTAAGAATTTAAAATGTATACTTTTCATAATTATGAAAAGTATAAAAACATTCACTGAAAAAACTTTTCAGTAAATAGTTTTCTTTATTCTGTTAAGCATTTAAAGCAGTTATTGCAAAAAGATACAAAATAAGATGAAAATTAGCATTTGAATGTGATTGAAGTGTTCGGAAAAAGATTGGTGTTACTTTTTTTATTTAAATTTGTATACTTGCAAGAATAAGATCAAATTAATAGAAAAATAAATTAAAGACTAATTAATGTTTAATACGAGCTATTTATCACAATTTATGCGGCGCTTATTTACAATAACAATTCTTGTTTATTTAAGAATAAAAAATATGTTCTTAGTTCGTTTAAGTGCATTGTGCGAGATGAAGACAGTGATTTCTAAGCTGTGCGCATAATTAAAGAGTTTGTTTATAACCTACTTACTGTTTTAAAGGAACTTATTATTTGAATAAGCCGATTGACTAGAATCTATTTTAAAACAAAAACATACTAAGGTAAAAAAATATAAGAAATTCGTAACATAACAAAAATATTAAATAATTAAATTCCGCTGTATGTTAAAAATTTGAAGACAGTTTTAGTAACAATAAGTTTGAATTTAATCATAAGCAAAGCATGAATTAGTAGATTTGGTATAAAATTTAAAAAATGTCATGGAAGCAAGAAACATGGTAAGTTAGAGATGGAAATATCACAAAGTAAGTTGAAATACCTACCTATAAGCTAAGATTATAATGAATAAAGTTTTTGGAATGAATAGGTGTTCATAGTTATTAATAGAATTACATAGAACTTTGTTAAGTTAACATTACTGTTAAGTTTCAAATCTATAAACATTTTTCCTATCTATGATGTTAAGTAATCAATGAGATTGGTCTCAGTCTTATTATATACTATTTTGTGAACTATTATAATGTTATGTTATATTTGAAGTGAGAAGGAATGGACTTTTATCTTCTAAAAATAAAAATTATTAAAACAATCGCAACAATTCGGTATTAAAAATAACAAAAATGTAACGTAGGTACATACATACAAAACGTTTTTAAAAATCCTATCTAACTTTAACAATCTAATTTATTTAGCTAACTTGGGACTTAAATGCAACATGTTTGTTTAATAACGGTGTAAATCTTGTGAAATCACAAAATTATTCATCGATATTAAACTTAATAACAATTTAGTGAACTTTACTAATAAAATAGTTTTAATACTAATAAAATAGTTAGTGATATTTAAAACTTAATAATTACATAAAAACAATATTTATTCACGTGTCATCGAAAAGTAAATAACTTTTTAAGTTAGTATGTTTTAAAACATTATTCTAGCAAACTAATTTTACACTTTAACAACTAGGTACCTAGTTGTTTTGTTTCTGTGGATTTTATGTTCTAACTAAGCCCAGTCATTGGGCCTTTATGCGATACCAACATTTTTTTATTAAATTCTTTTACACACATTATCAAACCATTTATAGATAGAAGATCTTTCAGATCACAGCTATTTTTCTCCCGTATCAGCATTTCAATATTTGATAATACTTATATTATATTTTGTAAATATATTATTTTTAAATGGACGACGCAACTAATGAATATAACATCGATACCGGCCGTGGTTATTTCCAGATTGCCGTTTTCATTTCAAATGGCAAGTGATTAACAACAGCTACTTAGTGATTTCTTTAATAATATCTGTTCGTTCTATGCCAAACGATACAACAATGAGCGACTTGAAAATTAAAAAGTTATTTTCATTCAATCGTTTATATACGGGTAGTTCTATCTTGAAGACTTATTGCGTTTTAAGAAACACAATTAAAAAAATTAAATCCTCGCATAATATTGTTTCATTTCACATGTAAAACTAATAAGCTTTAGTACTGATTTGTGTCAAATATAGTCTTATCATAATTTAAATACCTAGTTCTCTTTTGACTCCCTAATATAAATGAGCTTGGAGAGTAATTGTTTGACCCTCTGTCGGATCGACGGCGGGTTTTGTTATGCAGCTTTGTGCTTCTTTCTTGCGTCACGTCTGTGTTCATTCGGTTGTGGTTTTATTTCTCTACAGTCCAGCTAAAAATGCAAAGAAAAAAATTTGAACATTATTTAATTTGAACATTTTATCTTTCGTCGGACTCAGTCAGACTCTTCTTTGGTGGAAAATAGTAGGTATTGCTTCTGTACCACTAGTGAGATTTTGGAAAACTATCGGCTCTCCCTTCTACACAGACCTTCTGTTTTACCGACATGACTTAGTATCCAACATATTTCAACAGTTGACAAATTATATAGTTCTAGGGGAAGGTACCTACTGACTGACTCAGTCATGCCACTTTATCTCTGTAGTCACTTGTCTCACTTAATAGTCTAATAGATAACCATCGATCACTCTACACTCACCAATATTTCATCATCAGGAACTCTTGATAAAAGATCTAGAACTTCGTTGTTAGGTATTGTATGTGGTCGTAAAATCTTCCTTGTAAATTTATTAATACCTGTTAAATATAAATCAAGTAAATATTTGTCTCGTAAATAGATAGGAATAGAATAGTACAAAATGGAGTCGTAATCTTACCCCATGCCATCAAGAGATATCTCAATGGTATCACATATAACACTAACATTGCCCCAAATAACATTATTATTGCTAAATAACTTAGATATGGCACCGTGAAGTTCATCAAACTGAAACAAAGTATTTTTTTAGAGCATCACTTAAAAACTACAAAATTAGATCATACTAAGAAACACTGTTAGAGTATTTACTTTTTAACAGCTTCCCCCAAAGACGCTACGTAACCGATAGCATTTTGGACAGTTTGTGTGACCTCTTGTATTGCTTGTAGCCTCTCCTTCAGTGACTTTTTCTCCTCCTATAAATTTAAATGATCATAATTTAGACATGCATCACACGTTTAGATTTTTGTTGCTGGTACTTTGTGATTTCTATACAAGATTTTTAATTGCAGTAACGCATGATGCAGCATGTCTTAACTCTATCTTTTGAGGTAGAAATATAACTTTATAAAATAAAAATAGGTACCTTATCAGGTTCATCTTCATCATCTTCTTCTGCTAATAAATCATCATCATCAACTGGCAATAATAAAGGATTGCCACCTGTAAGAATAAAATTATCATATTTTGAAACTAATAGAATTTGTAGTTTCTTAAAAATTCGTCGATAAAAAAATATTATGAAAGTACAATAATGACCCACAATATTTATATGAAAATAAAGTCTCAGGAATTGAATTCCTCAATGAAATATACTTAAATGGGAAAAAATAGAGGTTAAAATACGTTTAAAATAAACACACAAAGAAAGTCACAACAAGCTATAAATTGTAATTGTATCTGAAACGTTATTATTTTAATATTTATTTTATATCAATCTCGACAGCACTATTTTCATGACAAAGTTGTTATCTGTTAGTGTTATGTGTTATGGTTTCATGCTTAATAACTTAGTTCTTTAAATAATGTCAATGATAATGTTTTCTTATTTTACCAGAGTTTGATTTAATTTACGTTTTTCATCAGTACTCCTGAATTTGGTTTTATCAACTGGGCAACTTTAATAGATTAAAGTTTATTTATCTTGCTAATATAATACAGCTATAATACAATGCAAACAATCAGTGCAAGTACGCTGACATAACACGAAACTAGAAAACTTTACAACACTGTTACATCAACTTACGACGGAATAAAGAAAGTAATGTCCAAGTTCCGTATTTGTATTGTCGGGAAAAAATCTTAAAGTGCGCTAAAAGAAAAAGAGAAATGAATAAACCAAAAATCTAAAAAATAATAAAAGAAAATAATGAGGGTTTCTCTAATGATAGTCATTGTAACCTAAAACTTACCTGTAAGTCTATAAATAAGCCAGTTCCTTCCTAAGAACATGAGAATAAGAAAAGGAAGCATCCACATTTCATAATAATAGCAGAAGGCCAACCATACAAGAAGACCGAGAAATGATCCCACTCTTGACTCCCATTCAAAACAATCTCTGGAAAAAAACAATGACAATAATCAAGATGTTGCAATTGCTTTGAACGCTTATCCTGCCATTCACGAGGATTTAGGATTATCTGAGTATCGCTTACCTAACGACACTCTTTCAGCAAGGGAAAAGTAAACAACGTTAAAATCAAGGGAAAAGGTATTAACTGGGAAGCTGCCTGTCGATTTTCACTGCATTTTTTGTTTTTAAACACGGAAGCGCACGCGCACATTAGAGTTCGCTTTCAGGCACACCGGTTGTCTATAATAATGTGACAGCCACATGTCATGACAGGCAGACGTTAAGGATTTGTTCGGAAGCAGCAGGGGAAGGAAAAAGGATTAGGATATAGACTCTAGGCTGCAACACTGGTCATTGACCTTCATATATCTTCTAGAAATTACTGTCGAACTACATCAACTAGATAGATTTTAAATTTGAGATTTTAGCATTCACATTGCTATTTTTACACAATACTGAATACTTAGCTTAGCTAGAAGATGCTAAAAAACTAATAAATAAGAGTATATTTATTTTTAGAAACATCAGATAATACAAAATCAACATTTTCAAATATTTTAAAAGGTACAAGTTAAATATGTGACACTCACTGTAAAATTTTCCCAACTTCTATGAACCACATGATTATAGCTTTCAGTCTCATTACGTTCCGTATGAACAGTTGCCTTTTGAACTTCGCCTCTTGGTGCATATACTTTGGCTCCTTTGGGTTCACCGCCCGTATCGCTCCCTTTAGCTACAACATTTATTACAATCAGTAAGTACCTAGATTTAGATGTATTTATTTGCAAGTCACAAGTTGAAAGGGTGTTTCAAAATTAGTAGGTAATAGTACAAGTGACGCCCTGCTGGGGCGCAGCAAATATGAGGGGTAACTATAGCTTTTACTTCAAAGTTAATTAAAACTTAAGAAAATTGAAAGTTGATATTGTTTAATTTAATTTTGTTTATATCTTGGTTTGGTAGCCAAACAATGGTATAGGTGTATTGAAAAGAAAATTTTCTTAAATGGGATTCAGCTTTATTTATGTTAAAATTGGATAGTTTGATGTCTCTCTATCATGCTGTATTTAAAAGTTTAAACTGCAGTCATCTTTCTAGTTGATGACTGAGAAAATAGCCGTCTATTGGTCTACTATCTCACAGTAGCAGGTAAAGATCTAGATATGGCGGGATATTTGTAATTCTTATCTTATTAAATGTACTTACTGGATTCCATATTACTGTCATTTCTAATTGTATCTGCGGATAGTTTCCTTTCGCTCGAGCCCTCATCTTCTTATCTTTGAGAGCGTACCAGCGCTTTTCCCCGTTCCTAATACTCAATAGAGGTACAGCAAGTTTGCCTAAGAACTCCACTTTATGGTCGTGATCCTCATCGTACACGGTTAGTTCTAATATCGAACTTATATCTTTCACTGTGCTGGAAAATTCGTAATTATTTTTTATAGGTAAACAGGAAATAAATAATGATAATTTCGAGTTAAAGTTTATTCAACAGGCAACTTTCAATTTTTCAATATCTGAATAAGTATTTCCCCAATCCTTACTAATATTATAAATGCGAAAGTAAGTAATAAACAAACATGTTTGTTTGTTACGCCGCGATCATCATGAAATTTTGTATACACGTTGTCGAGGGTACAGAAAAGGATATAGGGCCCTATCAAAAAAAGTACTGTTCGCAAAACAATAAAAAAACAAGGATATCAAAAAAAACTTTCCACGCAGACGAAGTTTCAGGCGGTCGCTAGTATATAATAAAGGAAAATTATTAGTTAGGTACTGCACTAGTTTAGTATTTCTGTTATCTGTGTTATTGAAATTGTTGATATAGGCAAACTTATATTAATCAGCAAGTACACACAACGGCACCTCAGACCGCCTTTATGCCCCACGTAATAAAAGCTGTTTTCGCAGTTTTACTGACATGCTGTTGTCTGTACCTATATGGAGAAATTTTCATATCAAACTGGCAAAATCGTTTTTTTTTTAATGCAAACTTACAACGTAAATATTTTCATCCAGTTAGGCGTTAGCGTTTTGTATTCAGTGTGAGTCTGCAACCTCGCGTTTCCCAGTTCCAGCACGCAGAAAGGGTCAGATTTCCCCCCTAAGTCTGCCGCCGCCAGTCCTTTAGCACCAAACACTTTGACACACAGCCACCCCACACCGCTGGAGTTCTCGTTGAGATGATACCACGCCTGAGGGATACAAAAAGTGGTAACAATATTGTGGAATTTGATTTAATCTACCCTTTGAAATGAGGATCAGCGACGATTTTTGTTTAGTGGCTTATCAGAAAGCTTATGCCACAACATGATTAACTGTGAAGAAATTACGATATCTCTTAAACCTGAGAAGTTATATGAGCTAGAACACTGTTATTTATAATGACGTCATCCGCCACGTACGTGAACCTTACGTCGTATGTGATAAAGCACATGCATTAAGCTTGGCATTTTCTTTAAACCCTTATAACACAACAATTTCCAAACGGATTTCAAAAGATCTTTCACTAGGGTTCATAGCTATGAATATGTTTTTACATTATATCAATAAAATTTTAGGATTCAAACCTGTCGCTGATCCTCATACTATGCCATATCTGCCAAATTCCAAATTTTTTCGCTAATGTTCAATCAGTCAGATGAAATGGTTATGCGCCAATCATCCTAGGATTTTTAAGCTTATTTTAGTAATTAGAAATACTTTTAAAACAAGTAATAATCGTTCTCGATTCATATTTGACTTGTTAAATACTGATTTTCCTATTAAGCTTCATAATAGAAGGATATTTGTTGTGCTGAAATTAAATTTTGATAGGGTTTTCGTTACAAAGATAATTTTTACTCACATATCGCCTTTCAATAATTTCTCTATCTCTCGGGTTTTCCCTATAGCTACCAAGATCCGTTATTGTCTCAGACTGCGTTGTGCCACTGATTGTGAGTAAAAGAAATATCTGCCCATTACCATCTTCTAAGTCTTGCCAAATGTTATGTGTTTTCTCCCTTTCTAGTTGCGATAAGTCTATGGCACATCTGGAAAACAAAGTCCTTATAATAGGTACATCCAATGATTTGTTTAAAATATCAATATCTTTATGAACATATTTTTTTATCATGCGAATCAGTTATTTTAACATTTTTTTTTGTTGTTTGGTAACTTTCGCTAGGTTCAGTAATGGGATAGATGACAAACAGTTTTATCGAGCTTCTTGGACCCTTGGAAGGCACGTCAAGTCTTTGGCCCCAACTGCATTAGCAGTCGTCAAGTCGTCAACAGCCACTGATGGCGCACGTCCGGATCTTGTCCATCCATAAAGAAGGCCTGTACTCCATATAAAATGGCTGATGATGACGAACAAAGCCTAATTCTAGCAACTAACCTTCCAATGAAATCATCTTTCGTTTGTTTGTCCTTATCCCAAACTGTGACTTCCAAGATCTGCTCCTGGTCATCATAGAGATGGAGATCGAATTGCTCCAACCAAGAAGGATGTAGCGATTTCCAAACCACTTTGCTCTTGTATTTTTCGTTGCCTAACCTGGAATTAATATGACGAATGTTTAAATAAGTAGTGGCGTGTATGTGAAGTTATGAAAGTAATCATTTTCATTTATAGGAATCGCATAGCAATTTCTACTACCTACTTATAAAATCAATTAAAACTGAAACATAACATTGATAAAGATAGATATGGCTAAATTTAATAACGGAAGATATTTTTGGGTTCCGCGCCAGGAAAAACGAAATTATACCTATACGCTGATAATCAGCTGATTTTTTTTCGCGATTTTAGAGTTGGCCCCATAGTAAAAGTTATTCAGTTTGATGGTCCCTATATACCATATTCAGCATTAGGGGTATTTTTGTAACACCTTGTATAGGACCTTTATACTCAGGTTATTATGTTAGATTACCTAGTTGCAAGGCATAATTTTTTATTACGATTGTCTTTATGTCTGTTGAGTATTTATTACACTAGCTAGTCAGATGTGTTTCGGATAAGATAGAAAGAACTACTTATGATGTTGTTTGTCTATGATTAAGAATAGTAATTCCACCAAGATGATCTAAGCCTAGGTTTTCTCGTGTGTAAACTAACACTAATCATTAATGGCCTTGAGTCTACGTTTCAATTAGCTAGTTAGTTAAGTACGTAAGTGGGTAGGTGTTTTTAATGTACACACGACAGCACGTCAGGTTATACAGTTAAACTGCGAAAACAGCTTTTATTACGTAGGGCATAAAGGCGGTCTCAAGGTCAACATGTTTAGTCTGAGGTGCCGTCGTTTTACATGATTATGATGTTTGTCTTAAAAAAGTGTCTAAAATATTAAAATCTTAAGTCTTCAACCTTTTCAGTCGTAATCGTAGTTGATATTGAACTTGCTTTGATTAATATGTAACGACTAAATAAGTAACATTCAAATATAGAGTAAGCCGAAGAATGTAGGTTAATTAGAGTTCCGTACCAAATTGGTAAAAAGGAACCCTTATGGTGCGACTCAGTCTGCCTGTCTGTCACAGCTGGATATCTCGAGAACTACTAATGCTAATGGGTCTTAAAAATTCAAAGTAAGGCTACTTGAGCATATGGGGTATCATATGAAAGAACGCTGCTTGTTCTGCATAGTTTTCGGATGAAAAATGTAAAAAATACCCACTCCCCCCCTTCTCTCTCCTAAATTTGCATAGAGAAAAATCTGAAATTAGTTTATGTGATAGAAGTTTATGTAAAGATTAAAGGAAAAATAAAACGATGTCTCTAAATAGTAAACTTTTCAGAATGATAGTACGGAACCCTCGATGCGCGAGTCCGATTCACTCTTGTTTTCTTGTAGGTAGATATGCATTCAATAATAAAGCGGTGTTATAAGAAACACCTTGTTTGTAGTCAATTAGATTTATCAAAGCGAAAAGGTTATCTTTAACATGTAGCAATTAAACTTATCACGTAAGCAATATTACGTTTTTATCTCATAGATATTACTAGGTATGCAAACAAAACTATGATGTCACTATAAATCATGAACGGTTTATGGTACCTAAACTTCTTCTAAATGACTCCAAAACATTGATATTCATGATAGAAGTTTACGCAAAGATTACTTACAGGAAAAATTAAACTTTGTGTTTAAATAGCACACTTTTTCAGATTATCATCATCAAAATGTCATCATTACTTCCAATATCGGTCAAGAGGTGGCGCTGTCCTAAAACACATGATGGCACGGAACCCTCGGTGCGCGAGTCCGACTCGCTCTTGACTGGTTTTTATTCACCGATTTGGAACTACCTGTTTCTTTGTTTGAATTTTTTGTATTACATCATTTATTCACATGACATGTGTTTATGAAACTTTTTCATTTCCCTTTCCTTTACAACCCCAATTTAGTAGCTTTTATTATTTTAAAAAGTTCAAAATTAAATAACAGCTATTCTCCAGGCAACTTACAGATCGAATATTTCCTAATAATTGTCCCACAAATACGATAAGTTTCATTGAATTTTGTCATAATATCAAACTTGGACAACATAATTGCATATTTTCATACTCGGTAATCACTTACAGACTTACCTAAACTTACAATAAGGGTCGCTGGACCTGGTGTCCAGGTCCATGGCCGGTAGGTTCTTCGCTTCCACCAGGACGATGGTGACAACGGAGCTCCAGATCTGTGCCTTGAGTCGCTTGTTCACGTCGCTGAGTCGGGTGTTTTTCATCAGGTACTGAAATTAATGAAATTAACCTGTTTATGGTTTTTGCTTAATTCTGAACTGCGGACATAGCATCGTAAACTCAGATGTCTATCACTTAACCACCTCGACCCGGCTCGACCTATTTAAACGATGACGCGGCGATCGCGGCGTGCAAGTGACTTTATTATAACCTTTCTTAAAAACTCAAGAAATCGACTCATGAAATAGCCAAATGGCGAAATCAATGTTAAAATCACAACATAATATTATAAAACAAAGTCCTTCGCAGCAACTGTCTGTCTGTTGGCGATAAACTCAAAAACTACTGTTTGGGTTTCCATGCGGATTTCACCATATATTGAGTGATTTATGAGGAAGGTTTGGCATGTCATTTGTCAAGGTTTTGTGTAAATTGATTGAAATATAACGATAATTGTTGGAAGTATCGGAAAAGTCAAACCGCCTGGGAGCTTTCATCAAAAACGCTGCCCTTTGAGATATAACCAAACAATGCATGGTGGGATATTCCCCATTTCTGGTGGGTTATTTTCCTTATAAATCTACACAAAAGTCCGCGAAGGCCAATTTGCGAGAAGAGTAAAATCCTTCGTAGTCAATTGACAAGCTTATCTAAATTGCATCGCGATTTGATTGTTGGGTGACCACAAGCACCGAAACATTTTTTCCTAGTGTCCTTCACTTACACCTTAATTGGAAATCGATGAGCATTTGTAAGTGCATCGTGGTCACTAGAGACTGAATACAATAAACATTATGTAAATCTATAGAAGTAAAAACCAACTAAAGGCACATAACTTGTATCAATAAATGTAGATGAAACATAGAAAACTTTAATTAACTAATTTAAAAAAACATAGTGGTGGCCAGATAATTAAGGACACCAGGCGATTTTCATACAAACTATGTAACTTTGAAGCCTTGTTTCGCTGCTAAGGATTGATCAAGCTGTGATCTGATGATGGCCATCCAGGGAGTGCATAGAGAAGATTCAGATCGCTATACACACCCAACTGATCAAACCTTTTAAGAGATATCAGGATATGTTTAAAAAATTGCGAAATTTGCTTAAAAATGTATGGACGTCCTGAAACTGAAAACTCTGATCCTTATATCTCTTAGAATTTTCGCAATACAATTTTTAAGTTATTTATTTACTTACTGCAAAAGTTTCAGTAGTTGTACTAATGTTTTTAATAACAATTAGGGTTGTCAACTTTTTTTATAAAAATAAAGTATAGTTAGGTCTGAGAAGGAAAATAAACAGTACTTTAGAAAAAATAACAGGAAGGAAACAGAGTATTATGTATAAGTACTTTATTTTTATTCAACAGTAAAAATAATAATGCAGTAAAAAAACCGTATAATACTAGTGACTCGGTAGCTCAGCGGTAAGAACATTGGAACATACATTCAAAGGTCGCGGGTTCGATTCCCGTCCGATAGTATGATCTGGAGCGAGTCGTATTTTTTCTAGTACCTATATTATTTAGTATTGTATAAAAATAGCATTGTAAATGCTAAAATCTCAAATTTAAAAATTATATAGCGGTTTCATCTTAATCAATTGTCGAAATGTCTGGAAAGATATTTCAATTGAATGTCGAGGTATTCCTTACATTGATGAAATAACGCTGGCTAAGAGTGGGATATACTAGAAAAAATTCGACGATACTACCAGTGACTCGGTAGCTCAGCGGTAAGAGCATTGGACCAAACGTCCAAAGGTCGCGGGTTCTATTCCCGTCCGAGAATATGATCTGGTGCGAGTCATATTTTTTCTAGTATATTATTTAGTATAGTAAATACTGTTTATAACAGTATGGTTGGCAACCGTGATAACAATTGTGCTATTCCGGCTGTTTTGTTTGGAACTACAATTTCAGAACTACAAATGTAAGTTGGTATGGTATCAAAGAAAAAACTGCGAGTATTAATATTCAGTGAGTCATCAAATGGTCGAAGTCAGACAATGCTATTTTAGCAAACCAGTGTTTGACAGCCATGGAAACGAGTCGAACAATAAAATTGGTTAGAAACAAGCATCAAACATAATAGGTACTTACCTATACAGAATGTTAATATATTATTTTCTAGCTTCACAAAAGGTTGAATTGTTAATATAGTTAAAAACAGGATAAGAAAAAAAACAGCTTCAAAAAGCAACAGCTTTAAAAAGCAAGAAATAATATTCAAATCTGCATAATTACCTACTATTCAAGTAACTACGCATATCTGATATTAAAAAAACGTCTTTTGAAGTCGGGTGGGGCTGAAAGATATTTTCCTTTTTTTAATTTATATAAACATTTATAGTGGTTTATTCTCAATTTGATTTTTTAAATTTTAAAGCAAAGGAAATCTGTAAAATTTCTCCATGATTTTAAATCAAAATACTTATTACCTAATGCAAATTAAGATTTAAGTCGTTTGAAGTTTAATTTCTGCTTTGGGGACATACCTGTCTACATCTTTATCTCATATGTACACATCAATTAGGTACTGTGACGCTTTAAGCGTCATATGCAGACTATTTGGGTTCTGTAACTCTTTCGTTACAGTCTAAAAAAAAAGAAAAAAGAAAGATTTTGAATTAAATTCGAATACGGTCGGCAGTTTGCTATTTTGTTTTATAGAAGATCATTCTAGGCTACGCCGTGATGGTGATGGGATTTGACCTTGTGTAAATAACAATTTAATGTGAAAAAGATTTTATCATTTCTCGCCTTCGCTCTAACAGTACCTATTAAGTGATTACATTACAACACTTTTAATAAATTTCTTTATTCCCGTTGGGAACCAAAGTATGAACTTACATTTTTTTTAAACAATAGAGCTGTGGAGCTTTGGGAATAACCCAATTTAATCATAAAGGTAACATGCGTGTTAGTTACCACCACCGAGAAAACATTAAATTTTTTTCAAATACCCTTTGGATCTTATCGCCTCTACTCTTAAGTCCCGGAAATCTGTTTCCGATCTTCTCAATGATGTCTGTGCAAGTGTTGAATGTCTGAGAATGCTCTAAACGAGGACCTGGTGGTAGACTGCCAGCTCTTGGCCTGTGTTCTGGAAATCTGTGATGGAAAGAACTTATAAAAATCTATTTTAAAAGAGATATAGTGATCTAAAATTGTATAGTTTTCGAAATGAGTGATGCTGAATTTTATAGAAAGAAATAAAAAAAGTTATAATTATTTAGGTGTCGTTGTTGCTGGTAAGGACGCTGTTAAAAATAATTATAAGTAAAGATTATAATTATATTCTTATTTCCAATATAACTTTACCAGATATCCATACTAATATTATAAATGCGAAAGTAACTCTGTCTGTCTGTTAAATTTCCACGCCTAGACCGCTGGACCGATTTTGATGAAATTTGATACGGATATAGATGGGACCTTGAGGATGGGACATAGGCATGGGTCTCCGCCTGCACGATAAAAAGGTCCACACGGGTGAAGCTGCGGGCGAAAAGCTAGTTTATTATATTGACATCAAAGTTTTCCTTATGAGTATAGGTATCTTAAGCCAAAGTTGATTTCTTAGAAATAGTATTAATATGCGAGGTATTCCTAAAGTCTCGTGATCTTTGACCAAAGGTACTCATAAAAGTGGGGGAAAGAGTAACTTAAACGCAATTTTAATGAAATTAATAATAAAATGTGTAGTTACCTCTCATCGCTGGATGACAAACATGATACACATGAATCAGTGGAACTATCGTTGCACAACCCATCCTCCGTATTCAAGTTTGAAGTCGACAAACTTCTCTTTTGGTAAAAAACGCCATTTCTCTCAAAATGAATGAAATTCTCACAGATTTCCTGAGCATTTTCATCTGTAGGCTCATCTATGACCACAGAAGGTATACTGTTGTTTATATACGACCTGCTTTCTGTAAATTTTCCTGAATCTGTGGAAACGTTATCTCCTGTGGAGATATTATCTCCATCCGTGGGTCTTTCATCGTTAGATTCTCCTTCTAAAGAACTTCTGTCATCCGACAAATGTGATATGAACTTTGATATCTTAGATTTTTCATATTTACTCTGTACTTGATCTTGCAAATCGTCCATGCGATCTTGAATCTTGCCGTGCATTCTTATAAGTCGGTTTTTGAATTTCTCAACGTTATCCATTATTCTCAAAAGATTCACTTAGTGTCCGTCTAAACACATTCACTTCTAATTTCACACTGGCCTTTCAATATTTTCTGGAGATTTACAGCACCATATTTTATAGAGCAAAGTGTTCTTAGTAAACTTTGTTTGTTTTGCTTTAGTGAAAGATTTAGATAGCACATGAAATAGCTGGAAATCGGAATTGAACATTCAATGTTTGTTTTATATTGGAGAAGCGATTCAGGTTTCCGATAACTTTGAATTCCACAAAATACCTATTTGATTGAAAAAGAAATCGTCTTACTCAGATAGATAGTTCCGATAAGAATTATCCTATATTATTTCAATAAAAAAGTTTCTAATACTTGTAAAACCATTACTGCGAAGATGGATAACAGGTTTAGCGATAATGACAGATGCTAATTGTCATAGACATTTTAATGTCCCCACTGCTGTGGCACAGGCCTTCCTTATGGGTGGATAAGGAGGATGTGCCATGACCCACCACGCGGGCCCAATGCGGATTGGTGGGTGCTAACGACTGCAAATGTAGCCGAGACCAACGGTTTAACGTGCCTTCCGAAGAACGGGGGTTCGAGATACTAAATTTTTGGTGACCCATCCCATGACCGACCCTTGCAAAAGTTGCTTAACCTCCGCAATCGATGAGCCAGGCGCAAAACCACTGCGCCACCGAGCTCCTCAGCGAGAATAACGAGAATAGTTACTTTAAATATACAAAATGAACAGTATTTGCAAACACTCTATACAAAGTGTTACAAAAGTACCCCTAATGCCGAATATAGTAGATAAGGACCATCAAACTGAACAACTTTTACTATGGGACTAACTCTGAAATCGCGAAAAAAAAACAGCTGTTTCATACATTTTGATATTTTCGTAATCAATTTTTGTATGAAACAGCTGATTTTTTTTTCGCGATTTCAAAGTTGGTCCCTTAGTAAAAGTTGTTCAGTTTGATAGTCCCTATCTACCATATTCGGCATTAGGGGTACTTTTGTAACATGTTGTATAGGTAATGAAAATAAGGAAGTTTTTTTCCGTCCGCTTATCCTACATTTGTTCAATGAAAAAGTTTATTAAATACTTCTAAAACCATTACTGCGAAGATGGAAAACAGATTTAATGAAAACAGTTACTTTAAGTGTACAAATGAAAATGTTTGTTGCTCATATAGAATAAAACTTATCTTACATTCTTTCAATGAAGAAAAATTTCTGATACTTGTAAAACCATCAAACCATCAATAACTGTGAAGATAGAAAATAGATTCAGCGAGAATAGTTACTACTTATAGCTACACAAAATGCGGGGGTATTATTGAATTCCTTTTTGTTTTGAATGTTTTTTTTTAAAGGTAAAAGGTCTAACTCCCAAAGGACCATTTTGACCAAGAGTTTTCTTAATAGCACTTTCTAAGGATAAAATAAGATTAACACTTATATCCCTAAAGATTTGTAACTTATATCCCTGAAGGATTACTTTCTTTTACTTGGGATGTTTAGGCCTTTTCGTTTCTACTGTTGATTATCCATATCTGCTTACATTTTTAAACTTTTTTCATCACTATGTTTGTGGAGGATTACAGCTTTTTTATATTTCTCTATGCTTTTCTATCTTTTTTTACTGAGGTTTTGTTTTTATTGCTCTTTGACAATAGATTTTAACAGTCGCCTTGTTTTCCGGTTTACAGTCCTTAACCCTTACAATGGTAATTGCAGACGTGTTTTATCATGATCGTGATCACGTTTGTTAACGCCGGTCCTGCCAGGTGTCGGATGGGTGACCGTTAAGTGGCATTACAACTGAGCGCTTCTGTGCTTCTGAGGGCGTTTTGGTACCTTTGCATCTTGTCATTTAAGTTTGTTTTAATTGTATCTAAGTTGAATTCATTTCTTAAAATGATATTGTATTTTTTCTGAATAAGTATGTAAAAAGTGGTCTGATTGATGCATTATTCATATTTTCCTCCACCAATTTAACTGTCTAGCGAAAGCTTGAGAAATTCAATAAAACTTGAAAAGCCAACTTTTGGCCAAGATGAATGTCATAAGAAGTTATGTTGGCATAAACCTAAAGATTTCACATTTTTTAATGTTATTCAGATAAACTTAGTATTCTTAATTGCTGCTAAATTGATATAATTTTCAACTTGATCCCCCACAACGAGTAATCGTATAAGGTTCGTTTTTACTATTTCAGGAACATAACCTTAAATAACCGTTTATTTCAGGAAATGGGAACTAATTTCGTTTGAATGAGAAGAAATAGTAAGGACTTGTATTAATAGTTGTTTTCTTATGTTGCCGGAATTTTCTTACACGCTATTATGCGCACATTAACTGTTATGATGTAAAGTGTACATTACAATATTTAGCAACTTACAATAAAAACAATATTGATGCATCAGTTAATATTACCACCGACAGTAAAGTTTCTGAGAGATTATTTTTATTGTCAGCAAAAATTATTATATTCACAACTGTTGCGAAAGCGCAGTGCAGTAAATGTACAAACTAACCAAAACATCATAATTTTATTAACTTAATTAAACCGTGACGACAAAGCAAAGATTCATTCTAGAGGTAAACATAACAAATGAGTGAAAAATATTTGTCGCTAATTTGTTTTCAAAATTTTTAAACTTATTTGGAGTAAAAGCCGAAAAAGCCTTTCATAAAAGAAAACTCTCAAAATGTCAATAATATTATGGTATTTTTAATTGAAATATGTATTATCACTTTTGACGTATATTATTTTCTTCTTAGCTTTGTTTTTTTTACTTTCAGTTTTTGGAAAGTTATTGTCAAGTATAAGTTGTTGTTAGAAAATTTTCAGGTGAACGCGGGAAGAGCATTAACATTGCTTCCCGCACAAGACTTGTATAGTGCTTTTCTCAAGAAATGCGAGGAAAAATATTTTCTTAGTAAAAATGAAATTTTTAAATTGGTTCCTGTGGCCATGTGAAACGACGATTTATGCAGCCATTTTATAAAAATAACGCTAGCTGATGCGAGTTTTACCGTTTTAAATTTAAAACACTACTTTCCGCACAAGTGCGGGCATTATTAATGTCATAAAGGTGTAGACCACCACGTGAATGTGAAACCTCCCACATTCTTTATCCAAATGTAATGGTAATATTTCGGAGCATATGTGAGAAAAGTTTTGTATTAATGTTTAAAGTACACACGAGACGGCTGTTTCCGCAGTTTAGCTGTAACGTTTAGCCTGAAGTGCTGTCGTGTGTACTTACTATTCAGTAACAGAAGCACACTAAACAGTAACATAAGTAATATTTGCTAAGTAAGACTTTTTGATAAACGAAAATAGTTTTTTAAATATTTCATTTGAAAATCGATATAATTAACATATAATTTTGAAAAAAGTTGTGAATACCTTCTTAACTATCACTAGCAGTCGCTAAAGAAAGTAATTATTACTTGTTTATCCTTTAGGTCGTTGTTTTCAAACAAACATTTTCATGTAATTATTATAAAAATTGCTATGTGATGGTGAATGACGACATTGTTAATGACTGGCTTACTCAATAGCGTTGCAACCATATTGCAGTCGTGTTTTATGTAGTTATAACGAAACATTATGTAAAAAGTCGGGCAAGTGTAAATCTGACTCGCATTCCGAACAAAATATGATACCTACCTAGTATTATAGAATAAAATTTATTACAGAAATTAAAGTTTTTTTCTTAACTTAGGCTGTGAACCAACTTCCATAATTCTATGTAAACGGGAAGTAACCCATAAGTTTTGTTTAATCGGTGGTGTCGGAATATGCGATTTATTTTTAACTACAATGCGATTAAATTAACTATGTACGATATAAGTGACCAAATTCAGAGTGTTTGCGGTACAAAATAATGTATTTTAATCTGTAAAATTTACTCCTTGCCATACATTCTCGAATGAAGTTGCCGCTTCTGTTGTTTAAAATTAAATTCCGTTAAATTAATCGCATTGTACAGCCTCATTATTTGATTGCTTTGACTTTCGTATTAAATTGCACTTTACACTATTGTTTTTTACTATTTCTTGTAATGTAAAAGATATGACGTGAGAATTATTTATGTAATTCAATAGTTAGTAATAGAAAACATTTATATACATGAGTCGATGCTGTTAACTTTTTCAGTTTTATTTAACACATTTGATAAAGAAAAACGCAGTGTATAACACAAATAAAAACACAAAATAGATAAGCTGTTCTCATTGGGTAAGGTCCGAGACACAAAGACACTACGCCTAAGTAAACGAAAAATGTTGTCATAGAACACACAATTTTATCAGTAACAAACTCCTTTTGAAAAACGGTAAAAACGCGCTTCCAAAACTCTGTTTCCCGCCAAATTCGCTGTCAAATCTTTGCAAAACAAAACACATTCGCTCTATTTAGGTATTTTAATAAACAAAACACGCTTCGCGTTTGTTAACCATATGCGTATTATCAATCAACACTGTTTATATTCTTGTTTTCGATTGCTACGTGCGCTTACGGCGATGCGCATACGATGACTGGTTTTGTTTGAGCAATATTACTGTTCGCCGGGGGTACCGAACCAGCTATCGTTCGTTTGTCCTAAAAAACGGCTGATCGATTTTGTGAATGAAGGTCAAAACTTAAAACGTTGTTTCGGGTATGGAATATGTTCTAAATAGGTCTTCAACGTGTTGTTAACTGAGTACCGAATGTGTTAGAAGGAAAAGTCAGGTAAGTAGATAATAAATATTTATTAATAGAATTAAATTGGGAATTTAGTCGCTGCTATACTTCTTTGTGAGTTTTGTCAAAAAAACTGAAACTGCTCACAAAACTTCATCAGAATCAATTAAGAAATGCGACGTATATAGGAGAACAGACGGACAGACGCACATGTGAAAGCATTTTTGCCCAAGCTGAAACGGAGACGTGTTCAGTATCATATTATACATATAGTTGCTCATAAAAAAATATAAATATTAAATATTTGACAACATCACATACATTGTTCCGATTCCAAAGTAAGTAGCTAAAGCACTTGTGTTATGTAAATCAGAGACAACGGTGGTATCACAAACACCCAGACCTGAGCCAATATAGAAAAGTTCGTTTTCTAAATTGACCCAACCGGAGATCGAACCCGGGACCTCAGAGATGGCGACACCTTGAAAACCGGTGTACAAAGCCACTCGACCACGGAGGTCAGGTCGCCAAGGCCTTCCATTTCATGCACTTCCTGTAATAATTGAAGATTTTTTTCAATATTACAAAATGGCGTCATGTAGCCGACCTATTGAGTTTTTTTTTAATCTTTAGCCAATGTCTGTCAAAAGGCACATCCATATGTAACGTACCGGGTTAAAAAAAATGCTTAACTAGTAATAAAATTAGTGAGATTAAAGGAAGGTTAAAAAGTAATGCGATAAAATACCTTAATGCGTATGTTTAAAGATGGTAATGGAATGTTTACTTGCACAACAGATGCTACACTTATCGTTATAAAATAAATATACTGGATAGATCAATAGACGACAGTGATTCTGCGAAGACCCATAGACTATACAACTTATAAGTCATAGAATAGATATAAGGAATACATTCGTTACAAAAACATTGATAAGTACCTATTTATTTTTCATTGTTTTATAATCGTTTTTCCATTATTTAAATATTGTCGCCATTTCCTTCCATTAACTAGTTTGAGCATACTCAGGGAAAAGTCCACATTTCTTTTAACGAAATATCGGTAATAGCAAATTAAATGCGAATAACGTAAATGAAAATAAATTAAGGTAAGTACCTAAGTATTTAGATTTTCCATAATCGTAGGTGATGATATTTTTTTAATGGAACTTTTTACAGCGACTGAATTTCTTCTGCTGATCAAACCATCAACTATTTTTCAAGCATTTAAACGCCATCGGTCAATTATGTATGAAGACTGGCATACCTACCTGTCCGCCATTTTGAAAAAAGTCGGTTTTGGAGGCCCGTGAAACTCAAATCTCGAATATCTCAGAACTCAGAATACAAATATCTCGGTAAGTATATTACTTACGAGATTTTTTTACTTATTACTTTTTGCTTGTAATGACTTATTCTATCGATTGACATAGATATTGACATATACTTTTATCACAGATCTCCAAAACCGACTTTTTTCAAAATGGCCGACAGGTAGGTATGCCAAAAGCACATGATGCTCTTTTAAATAAATTCTTTTTCACCAATAACATTTTTCTTTTTTATACCTGTGGTTCGACATCACATCAAACGTAGCACTATCAAAAACATTTTAGTTTCAGCTTTCTGTGTATTATGACTCTTTTTGGCAAAGCAGTTGTTTGTTTTACACGTATAAATACTCTTTGGCTTCGATTTCCGACAGGTAAAACTAATTATAGGTGTAATGATTCATTATTGAAGACGTATATTATTAGTTCGTGCCACCAGACAAGCAGTAAATATTTCAAAGATGTTATAGATGAATCAGTTTATTTAAGCTATAAATAAATTCGGATCAAAGTCAGTGAAAATCCAATACAATTGACGTCAAAGAACATAAAAAAGAAGTTTAAAAACTAAAACGCAACTACGGAAAAATCGCACTCTAAAAAGTAATAATAATAATAAATATTCTGTATTTATTCTTCACAAAGGTTGTTACAATACTTAATTATAGGTACACGAGCTAAAGTTTCAAATAAAACCTTTGTGAGAGACTGGAGTCCATACTAGGATCCCCGAGGGGCCTGTATTACAGATGTCCAGGCTCCCACCCCATTTTAAAGAGACCCTAAATTTTTATGAATTTATACCTACGTACAGTTATAGATTATTATAAAGGGTGTTTTTTTAGAGGTATAGAAATTTAAATTGGCATTACTTTTCAAGATGGCGACCGATTTGACAGCTGTCAAGTGATTTATTCTCAGTTTGGTTTGGCAATTCATCATGAATAGACTCACGCCTGAACAACGCCTGCAAATTGTGCAGTTTTATTTCGATTTATTGAAAGACACGTTTGGTGACTGCCTAATTTCACGTTTTGGACCTGTGAATTGGCCTCCAAGATCTTGTGATTTGACACCGCTAGACTAGTTATCCTTTTTATTGAATTTTGGACTCGAATATTTTTTCTTGTTTTGTACTTTTTAGAGTGAGATTTTTCCGATTTTAGTTTTTAAACATCTTTTTTATTTTAAATATTTTGGGTTTGTAAATCAGGTGACAGCAAGCAAGCCACGAGCAAAAGCTAGCAATACATAATTGAAAATTGCTAATTAAGCCCTTTCATTTGATACCCAACACGGCATCATCAGAAAAGATATTTTTTTAGTTCATGACTTTAAAGAGCTTATTAAACCTTCCTGAATTCCGGATCCGTTATTCAGCCGCTCCTTAATTCCGAGACGTTTAATTGCAGTCAGGAAGGTAGGATCCTACCTAGCATCCTTAATTCAGGATGAAATGTTCTTCGGCAGAAAGGATGCTACATTAAGGACAGTGTAATCGCATTTAGGACGCTCTGCCGCAGTAGTCATTTAAATAAATAGCGACTTTACTCCGACACAATAAAGCACAATTCAGATCGGACACCGCTACAGTTCCTACGACGTCTCTTCTCTCTCTTTCTGACGACGCTAGGGTTTGTTTAAATGAACTGCGTTTATCGATACTTTGCGGCTCAAAGGGCGTAACATTTTGGCCAAAATGAGTTTTATATGCCATCTTATTTAGATTTTTCTCCACTATCGATCTGTAGTATATTTGAAATTCTCAAATTCTGAAAACAATGGTGAATACGACCCATAAATTATAAAATACCACATTTATTTTGTCATTACAAAAATGAATAAATATAAATCTTCTCTAGTTAATTGGCCTACCTATATAAATGTCTGCATAGAATACAAGTCTCTAAATTATGGGTTAAGGGTTGCCAAATTTACCTATTATACTAAAAACAGATGTAAGTATTGTATTGTAATATAAACCCAAAAATGGAATAAAATAACATCAGAATGATATAAACTACAAATTTAATTTTGATATTTGGTGATTACACCCTGCGTTACTCGCAATTTATGGGGACTTTAAATATCGGAATACTAGCTTTATCCGTAGAATGGCGGTGTCGCTAGTGGTGAACAAATAGTGAACATCAAAATGACATTAGTGTCAAAAATCCATGGCTGCAACGCAGTTCCATTTTATTCGACTCAAGTTGAGAACAAACGAACAGTCAGTCGATACATTCGGCCCCCTGATTATGTAACTCGTTGCTAACAACTTTTGATTGAAACTGACAGAAATCGCAGTTACATTGCTGCTTTAGTAAGAATAAATGTGACAACTATGTCACTTAAAGCAACAATGCAACTGCGATTTCTGTCAGTTTCTTGATTGCAACAGTTAAATAATCTGGGGGCGGGTCGACTCGGGCTTGGTTGGGATCTTCGTACATTTGACATTTATAGTACTTAGCAATTAGTAGTTATTATTCGAACATAGACATTAGTATACTCGGTACTAAATTGCCATTCGAATATCCAAATCAGTAGTTACGAATTAGTCGAAAAGTAGAATCATTTGGAGTCGTGCATCGCTAGTAAAAAATATCGTTAGGTATATTTATTTTTTTAAATATGATATTATCGTTCATATTTTTTTCTCTATACAGGGTAATTTGTAATTCATTTAAAATCTCTCGTGGGGTTGATCAGACCATCAAACTGAACAACTTTCATTATGGGACCAACCTTGAAATCGGGAAAAAAAACAGCTGTTTTATACATTTCGATGGAGTAGGCATTGTACTTTTGTATAAAACAGCTGTTTTTTTTTCGCGATTTTAAGGTTGGTCCCATAATGAAAGATGTTCCGTTTGATGGTCTGATCAACCCCACGAGAGGTTTTAAATTAATTACAAATGACCCTGTATAATTATCATTAGATCGATATTTTTTTCTCAATATATCGATATTTACACACATGAAAACCGTATGAAATTCGATATTTTTTAGATCTTCTCATGTCTTGTATCCGACCAAAAACAACGTTTTTTAACATAAGTAGGCTGCATGTGTTTAGTTGCCTTGTAAAAAATATCAAAATATAGTTTTTTTTTTATATAGCTATAGTATATATCATTAATACTTTTTTCTCGATATTTCAATATATCGATATTTTGTTATTTTTACATATTAATATGATATATTTAAAATAATATCGATACGAAATATATTTGATTCATTCACCCATATCTATTAAGGACGCTGAATCAAGGAAGGTGTAATAAGCTAGCTCTGGCGGCTGAATAACGGATGCTAAATCGGACTCTGAATAACGGGTCCGGAATTCAGGAAGGTCTAATAAGCTCTTAAGTCCTCTAGACGGCGCCATATTATATTTAATGTGACGTCACATATCTTAAAACTAGCAGACGTTGAAGACGCTTTTAACGATACCTCATTTGTCAAATTATGATAAGTAGTTTAGAAGTTATGAGGGAAAAGATGAACATACATACATACTCACTCACATACATATTGGTCAAAATCATAACCCTCCGTTTTGCTTCGCCGTAGTCGAGTAAAAAGCAAACAGCAACTTAAAGTTACATACACTTGTTATTACGTAAGTGTAAGTTAAATGTTTCTAAGTATAGGTACTTACTTAGTTAAAACTAATTACTTTTATCTGAAATTGCATGAAAATTAAATATAATTTTACTCAATTAGGTGTACATATTTTACTTTTGTGCAATTTCCGGAGTTTTTCCTTGTTTTTGTTTAGTTATAATTTTTTTTAAGAAAAGATGTACCTGAGTAATATTCGGAATATTTTTTTTTAAATAAAGATTTTGCGTTATATGTACTTAGTCCATTACATTTTATTGTTAAATATTTGTACCTTCATAAAGGATTTGTCTAGGTAGTGTTCATATTGGTTGAATATAAAAAAATATATAATATAATATAATAGCGTATGGAAAATGCAACGTTTTTTAAAATGGTTTAAACACGGCAATCTCATATTAAACCCTATATTTGAATGAAGTAATTTAATATCGTTCAACTACCTGTTCCTTGTCTTCCTGAGATTTAGGCCACAGCGTAACGTTAAGGACGATCTCCCCCATATCCTGGTTGGGCTTGTTCGGGTCCCGGAGGCAGAGCACCAGGTCCTGCGGCCTACCAAGCTCCAGGGCCGTCAGGTCTAGCTGGCAGGACCCCATGAAGTCGTCTTGGAGGCCCCAATCGTAATCAAATACCTGAGTGAAAGAAATCTCTTTTAATCATGTCAAAGACAAGGTGCTTATTAACATTTGAACATAATTAAAAATCAATCCGAAGTCTTTTCACTATTATTTAAACTTTATTTTTATTTGGATCGCTCGTTCAGTTTTTTAATGACAATATTAGCCCTAAGTAAAACAATGCGCCAAGTGGTTTTGTCACTTGCAAGCGCATTTTAGCTATAATATTAAAACATTATAATTGGAAATGCAGCTACGATTTTGGTTTACATTGAAAAAAGGCCAGATATATCTAGCTACCAGATTAATAGAACTGTACCACTCGGCCGACTAATCACTAACAATGCCAATTATTTTCTCTCCACTTGAGTTGATAGGTCATTAACGAAAAAGGTATAGTTAATCCTAATAGAGAGAATCGTTTCATGACCTCTCTAAACAGGGTTATTTGTAAAGCCGAATTTACATTACGTAATTAGTGTCATGCATGTTGAACTTGGTTCCACGAAAGTAGTTTCGATATAAGCGAAAGTAGTTTCGTAAAATAATTAGTGTCGTGAAATCCTCAGTATCGCAGTTACCATGGCCCCGACAGCATCAAAGCTATATTTTTCTATATTCAATGTAGCTAAAGAGATGATTCTATATAAACTTAAAAAAAGACTATTAAGAAAAATCTGTACTCCATCGTTGGTTTGCCGCCATTTTCAAAGCTTGAAGCGCGTGCGATGACAAAAATACACACGTCCGCACAGCCTAGGCACTTTCGCGACACTAGTTTCAAGTCGCATCTATACTATGAAATTAGTTGCATGACACTAATTTCACTAAAAAATCGCGCATCGACCGAAATTAATTTGCATTCATGAAATTAATGCATGCATTACGAAAATATTAAATTGCACGTGAAACTGTTCGTAACGTATGTCACGAAATTAATTTCATGCCACTAATTTCGTAATGTAATTCCGGCTTTAAACACCAACAACCTCGCAGGAGTAGGAGTATTACTAACATCATAAACAATTACGTTTGTTCAACGACTTTTCCGGAAACAGCCGAAAAAAATTGAATTTTTATACAAAACTTGATCAGCTGTTCAGACATTTATATGGAAAGTCGAATTTTATTTTCTGTTTTCGGGAATGTCGCAGAACAAAATGTTATTGTTTATGATGTTAGTAACGAGGTTGTTGGTGTTTTACAAATAACTCTGTATTTAAGTTACTATTGATTATCTACTATAGCGATAGACAAAGAACTTCTAGGAAAATGTATTGAATTTAAAATAATGACGTCTGGCCAACTGTGAACTTTAAAGTTTTGACGTTAATCTAGCGGACTGTGAACTTTAAAGTTTTGACGTTAGTCTAGCGAACTGTTTGAACTTTAGTATTGCAGTTTATGAAGATGAGAAAGTACCAAGAATTAATAATTTTTCGACTATTGTAGTAGCTTTGGCCAAGGGGTGTCATCAGAGAATCAAAAGAATCAATAAGATGAGAATTCAGTGACACTATTGTAACATTAAACACATCCGTGTTTACAATTGAATTAAGTAACTATATAGAAAGTAACATTCGCTCTACTTAAAATGTAACAAGTGACGAAGAGATAAGTAGTGAATTTTCCTTAAAATAGATACGCTTTTTCTCACTTTAAGCGCGATCAGAATCTCATTCTACTTAGCTTATTTTTCATTCGTAGCACTTTTATCGTATTTTGATATAATAAGGCATTTCGTCGGCAATTCAGTTTAAGTAGATAATAACTATATCGTTTACATTTAAATAACCTATTATTTTAAAAGCATATCGTCACATCTGTAAAAGCTCTATCGATTTTCGTTATTTTAAAACGCTAAAAGTCGTTGTTCATGGGCGTTACATCCTTCCTTTTTGAGAATCTAATTTCTCACAAATTGAATAAGTGCTAGACAACACCGCAGTGCTTCAAATGAAATAATTTGATTAAGTCGACTTGCAAAATGATGTAATTCTTCACTCAGACTGGCTTAATTCAATGTTCTGAATAATCGTAGTATGAAAATTCGTAGTTAAATTTTAGCTTCACAAAAATTTAAATTTTTGTAAGTGGGTTGCGGAAATATAAGTTTGAATTCCTCTGCGTAATTTTGTTGTTTTGGAAGTGTAAATGAGATTTGTTTTTTTTAATTATGTAATTTTTTTATTGATAGTAATCATCAATGACGTTTGAACGGAGGCGCAGAAAAAGGGGAGATGATTATATTTTTCGACCCGACCCGACCGGCCCGAAATGCTGTGCGGGTTGTAATTTTTTGGCCCCGTGCTGCCATTTTTCAAGCAATATTTGTTTGCAATCACACTTCCATAAATTTTAGTTCACTGTTACCAACTTTGCATCATAAACTACTAAAATAGTGACTCTAACCAGTTTGTACATTTTTGGACCATCTCCTTTTGTACACAATTCTAAACTCCCAAACAATATTTAGCCACAACAAATCCCAAGTCGCCTGTAACTGGAAGGCTAAGTGATTTCCCTCGGTATCTGTTTAATCAAAATAACCTCTACCATAGGACCTACTACGAAAAATGAATTACTTGGTGAATGAATTACTTACAATAATCGGACGAAGTTCGTCATTCGATATACTTATTGTCGCGGCGTCCAGCCTCCTTCGACTAGTGACTGACAGGCTGACAGACATACGACAAAGGTTGACAGAGATGACGTACCGGGGAGACGGACAGATGACTATTGGAAAACAGGGAAAACGGACGGACAGGAGACTAAGGACTGACCCCTGACCCGCAGACGGACAACTGCGCCAATATACATACATATATTTAGAGCCTTATTCTTGCCCCTTATTGAAATGTTTATCCATCAACTTTTAAACTATCTTTCTATACATTTGGAAGCTAATCGAAGTTGAAGCATAAAAATAATCAATGAGCTGAGCTGATAATGTCATGAAGAGAAACGATTATTCTTTCAATTCTCGTGTTTCAGTTCTCGGAGTACACCCTCAGATCTGTCCTCTGATTATGTAACTTTGTTGCAATCAACTCTGACAGAAATCGCAGTTACATTGCTGCTTTAGTAAGAACCAATGTGACAACTATCTTACTTAAAGCAGCAATGTAACTGCGGTTTTAATCAATTTCAATCGAGAATTGTTAGCAACAGAGTTACGTAATCAGCCCCTTGGTACCCCAGAGGGCAATTTACGTAAATCAGTCTTGATCGGATTAAAGCGAGTATTCATTGTTAAGTGGACATTTTGGGAACCAGCTGATGTATGCAATACGAGATTTGGTAAAGAAAGGGCATTGACCGAGACTGAATTAAACTGGATTCGCATATAGCAGGGCAGGAGCTTAAACGTGAGCTTGAAATACAGTATTATTGCGGTTGGGAAAACAAGACGTCTCGATTTGATTCAATTACAGTGATTTCAATCGCCTATATGGTCTAGTGGTTCGCCCACCCGTGTAAGACGCAGGGGTCCCGGGTTCGATTCCCAGAAGGGGGTATATTTGTACTCGGTTTGGTTGGTAGTAGGGCTTATTTCAAGTCCGCCTGGCTAGCTACCACCATCTTACCTAGGTCTAACGCCATAACAATTTAAAAATTGTTGTGTTCCAGCAGTTAGAGGTAAGATAGCCAGTTCCTCAGTGGTGAGGATTCCGGGTGTAGTGCGCTTCCACCTTCGGTCTTATCGTCACTTAACATCAGATGAGGTGAAGGCCAAGCGATAACCCGTAGTGAATAAAAAAGAAAAACAAAGAAATGCTCGTATGCAACCCAGCATAAAATCTAATTATCATTTAACAGCAGGTCTTATTTACCAATCAATTCACGTTGAATCAGCAATTTTTTGTTGAGGGCTAGTGCTTAAATATAATCTAGTATAAACCTAAAGCGTTAGTGTATATTGTCTTTGCCTAAAGTGTACGTGGGCGTGAGTTTTTAATTAAAGTAACGTCATGAAATAAAACGTGTCAAACGACCGCCATTTTGTCAAAAATTAATTTGATCACGTCTGCTACATTTATCTAGTTAAAATGTGAATTTGAGTCTAACAGACTTGTGTATTAACTTATTCAAATTGAACTTTTTTAAATTTACATCTCCCCGGATAGCAGCGGGAACATTTTAAAGTTATTTTTAAATTAGTTAAGTTTAATAAAATAATATTATTTACGCATAATTTTTACAAAAAATTTGCGACTTTTTACTGTTTTTATGACCCGGTACATAATGATTTTTTTTTTTATTGTCCACAAAAAGTTTAAACAGTAAAATTACTTTGAGTGCAGTAGGCGCGCGTTTACTTATTTATAAAAAAAATCAATTAATGACAAAATCCTTACCTTTAGTTGTACTGGAAGAAAGGGATCTTCAATTGGCACGGTGAAGCACTCATCCCAAACAGGATTAAGGTCTCTGTACACGATCCTCGACTTGTGCAGAAGTCGCCCGCCAGACTTGAACTTCACATAAGGATCGCTCGTCCCTGACAACAAACCTGTTTTTGGACCCCACAAAACGCTAAGTTAGAGAAGGAAGAAGCAGAAAATTAAAAAACATAAATTAACACTACGATAAAGTGGTTTTATCTATGCCCCGTATTTGAAAAAGGTTGGTTAACCTTTGACGGTAAATTTTGAAAAACAGTTTTTAACTCGGGTAAGTTATTGTTCTTGTAAGTTATTAATTTTACTTTACTTTTATTAAATATTGAACAGTGGGATTGAAACTCTGATATTGCAGACAAAACCAAAACTCCTTAAGTACTTTATATATATTTTTAACCGACTTCAAAAAAAGGAGGAGGTTCTCAGTTCGTCGGAATGTTTGTTTTTTATAGTAATCCTCAATTCCTAGCGAATGTTAAAGTCAAATGTTCTTTTTCATACTAGAAAAGTTGGAAATTGTGTGATATTGTTTTCATATTAATTTCCTAAATTCATTTCCAAGCATTGCAAGTGATTTTGATATGTGGTGGAATTTAGTATCGCCAAATGTGTGTTTCGAGAACAGAATAAGTTTGTTAGTGCAAAAAAGGAAAGCAAAGCACTATGCAAGAAAATTATAGAAACGTGCAAAGTAAAATATAAAAATATAAAAGGTATAGTTACTTAAACATTGTGTAAAAAGTGTGCCTGATAGAAAATGTTAAACTGAATAGAAATTCGACGAACAACTTAGTTACTTTTACCTTACCAATAAACCATATTTATTAATAGTTTATGCAGAACAATAAATATAATATTTTGATCTAAATGTTTTATATCAAAGTGGTGATAAAACACAATGATATTCGAGTTCATGAATGCAATAAATAAATATTAAAATACTGAATAAAATAATCTGTTTTTATTTATTTATTCAATGTTGTTATCATAACTGGCTGAAAATCAGTGCAGTGAGCGGAGCAAAGTGTTAACATTTAATGTGTGTGTGTGTGTGTCTTTATGTGAGGGAGTTATGTAGTTACCGTTTTTGTCCATTGCTACTAAATTTTGTCCCCTTTTCAAATGTATTCTGAGTTGGAAGAATGCGTAGTGTCTTAGCTGTTGTTCACGTAATCTTTGGCCTTCGTCGGGTTCCTGTAAAAAAAAAGAAAAAAAATATTTAAAATTCAACGTAATCTCATACCAACTTTGGTCCTATAATAGTAGTACGATCAGCAGCGAAAGTTGCTAAACACTTTAGTACTTTTTCATAGTAACTTTTTGACTAATGTTTCAAAATGTGAGACATCTGATAAAATTTTGCTATGACAAAGTACTAAAATGATAAGTGACTTTCGTTGCTGACTGCACCCAGGGGTTTTTTTTATTATAAAAAGAGACGGGATATTATAAGTTAAACGTATTTAAAGCTATCGATATGAGTTGTTCGATATGGGATAATATTAGATCCTCAGTGGTCGGGGATTCCGGGGGGGTGCACTAACCATCTTCGACCTTAAAGATCACCAAGCACTAGTGACACTCGTTGTGGATTAAAAAAACCGAGGGTGCTAGTCGGACTCGCCCACTGAGGGTTCCGCATAGGTACTTAAATAAAGATTTTATTTTTTATGATTTAATTACAAATGTATAGTTTTCAGACTTTTCTCTGTGCTTGTACTATAAGACGATATTACTTGCCAAATTTAATAGTTCTAGGTCAACGGGAAGTACCCTATAATTGTGTTTTATATTTATAAATTAGCCGTAACATACAGATAGACAACAAAGTGAAACGGAACCCTTAAAGTATGGGTTCCGATTTTTCCTTTTGAAGTACGGAATCCTAAAAAACTTAAGTATCTGAAATATTCCTATTTTCCAAATAGCTACAACCTCTTTGTTATATCAGTCGCCTCCATAATAACAGTAACTTCTCGACAGGAATTGTATTTTCAATTCAGTAGCGTTGAAATTTATAGCGCCTGGGTAAGACATAACAGCAATGTTGCTTCTGTGGAATTTATCAGGCGTTGAAACGTAACAAAATATGGTGTATTGAGAGTTGAGGTTGAGGCAACTAAAGAAATGATGTCAGGGTCAGCAAAACAGCTGCCGTAAATGTTCATTGAAGACGATGGCTGTTTCCTCGCAGTTCATTTACGTCTTGTACAGGAATGAAAAATGGCCTAAAATTATTATACTATAATATCTAAAATAGATGTAAAATGTCTCAGAATAAACAACTATGATATTGTGTAAAGAGAAATATATGTAACTTACTCCTGCAAAAAAATATATGCAGGATGCACCGCCCGCCCGCCCGCAAAAAAATGCACATGCACACCACAAAATATCAGTGCACAATACTTGCATGTAGCAAGACAGCGACATACCTTGCACCTTCACCAATTAGACTACTCTACACGTTTTTCGCCCCAACCCGGAGCATCCTCAGGAGTTAGATCGTTTTGGTTTACTGCTAAATGCAGGTATTGTGCACTGATATTTTTGTGGTTTGCATGTGCATTTTTTCTGCGGGCTTTTTTTGCTTTCGGTGCATCATGCATATATTTCTTTGCGGGAGGGAGCAAGCTACATATCTTTTCACAATGGTTTGGGAGTTCCGCCAAGTGACGCCTGGTTCAATCAAAGACTATGATATTAATAAAAAACATAAACAAATTATAGGCACACCAATCAATTTAATAAAGGTAATAACATAAAAAGTACTAAGGTATATACACTCAGATGAACACGTTAGCGTGTTCACCTAATTTAACTTAAGTATTAATTAAGTGTCTATTCTATTGTTGTCATTATCACTTTAGACACAATGCACAACAGAACAACGCGACATCACGACCTTTGCCCTCGAAGGTACCAGCAAGAGTGGGGAGCTGGTCATGCCCCGCTGCCCGTGACGAAGGATGTTTATATTTCATGAGGAGCGCGTCATCATTCCTCTTATACCGGATTTACACGCTTGCCAAGGCTTGGCAAGCGTTCACAAGCTCCAAGCCTCGACCAGCGTCGCAAGCGCTTGCCAGAAGTTCCTTTGATCTGTGTTCAAAAACCGGCCCGGATCGGCGCTTCTTCCAAGCTCTCGCAAGCCAAGCCACCTGTTCACATGCTTGGTGTTTGTGGACACTTGTCGAGGCGCGGCGGAGATACTGAGAGGAAAGCAATCGAAAATAAGACTTATATTCTGAAATACAGTTAAAAATAGTATGTCAAATAAACTGCGCGCGAGGAGCCAAGCTACGAAAGGAGCGTGCACGCGGACAAGTGGGCTTATAGAAAATAAGGCTTATTTTCGATTGCTTTCCTCTCAGTATCTTCGCCGCGCCTCGCCAAGTGTGCGCTGGGCCTTAAGCTACTTTGTTGTCCTATCGTTTGAGGGATCGTTTCTTTCTTTTATTTTAAGGAACGAAACCTTTAAAAGTACTTCTCGTAAGCGGCGATAAAAAATTGCTTTGTGTTGATGTACTTAACACGATATTAGAAACGGTCCAGTATATCCTTAGAAAAGTCTGAAAAGACGATTACAAAGAGACGGAATAGTAAATTGTAAGACAAAGGTCAAAAGGAAGCAATTCCCATACGAGATATTTATTATGGTGGTCCATACTAAACTAAACTATTGTAATCGATGACTCAGCGATTAAGCTGTTGGAATGCACCCATTGTAAACATTTTCATTGCCAATGAGGTAATTCTATGATCGACTATGTAACCAAATTCAGTTCTATTTTTAAAATTATTTTACTCCCTAGGGTGGAACGCAGAGTTTTTAACCCACTGCTCACTCACAATATAAGACTTTCCGAATGTGAGAAATGAATAATAATTTGAAACGTTTTTATTGTGAACAACTCTTATTTATTCTACTTATAAGAACTTCTTATAATTTACAAAAAAATAAACAAATCATGAAGGTATAAACTGCGCCTTTAAAGAAACAAATTTAAAATAGCGGCAATTATTGTGGCATCTCATGCGGTTTAAGCATTGTTTTTTTTAGTTGTATAAATAAATAAATAAATGCTTGGACAATTTCACACAGCGCTATCTAGTCCCAAACTAAGCAAAACTTGTAATATAGGTGCTAGACAACCGATATACTACTTAAATACTTTTTAAATATAAACTTATTATACATAGTAACACCCAGACCCGTCACAGAAATGAAAATTCATCAATCAGGTTCGATTCCCGAGCGGGCAGAAATTCCTCGGGACAATCCTCGGTACCTCTTGCGTGGTAGACCGGCATGTTGACCACTGCACCACTCAGGTCGTCAAATTCCCGTCATTTTATATATTCGTTTCTTTATTGGCGCGGGTTATACAAAAATGTATGAGTTTCCACAAACTGCTTATTTATTCATCTTGAAGGAGGGGGCCTAGCGACCTTCATTTATTTAGACAGGACTCTCAATTTAATAGTCCTTAACTTGAGCGACTTTTGGCTGCTTTGAAGAAATGAGAGCGAGGAGATGAGTATTCATAAGTATCCTAAGTCAGCAAATATTACGAATAATTTCTGATGACTTTTAAGAACTTTAAGAGCACCCAATTAGTTCTTAATTTGAGATTAGTGACCTGGAATTTAATTAGGTATTTTAGATTCTATTGAATGGTAAAGCTGCCAAATTTCCCAAAACAAAATGTGGGACAGACAAAAAAAAAACGAAATTCAACGGCCAAGAAAAAAACTATATCCACCAGCTTGTTTTTTAACCACCGACGCAAAAACGCACCCCTCGTGTTATAGTTTGATGTCTGTGTGTATTTGTGTATCTGTGTGTGTATTGGCGTAGCTTCCAAACGAATGGACCTATTTTGATGCGGTTTTTTTATTTGAAAACTGACGTGATCGAGATGGTTCTTAGCTATAACTTATGAAGATCTGCTCAGCCATTTGAAGACCATCAGCTCATTTACTACTTGAAACCCTTTTGTCACAAAAGCCGCCCTTTTTCGCCAACTTCCACAAGACAAAATGATTTGAATTTTGGATTTTCTATTTCAATTTTGTATTTCGTTCCGAAAAGTATAGACTGTTGATTGTAACAGGTCGTTAATTAACTCGTTTTGGTGAGTGAGAGTGGCTGTTGCTGTCTTTCTGTGCATGTTTTAAATGTGGGACACATTTGATATTTGGGGAACAATGTGGGACGCTTTTGATGAAGAGGAACACTAACGACAAATGCGGGACGGCTAGCAGCCTTATTGAATGGAACTTTTAAAAATTTTTTTTCGTACGTAAGATACAACATACTTATTGTTCTTGTTCTCTAGTGAAATAAAAAATTAGGTAACTCTGCTAAGAATAATAGTTTCAAAAAACCCATCGAATAACTACCCAGTCGTGTAAAACTTACCTACATACGACATTGGTGGTCCATAGAACACAGAGCAACCATTTGAAGAAAGATTTCTCCAAGTATTTAAAGTAATAAATTATTGAACACTTTTTTTAATCTTAAGTTTCGTAAGTTTACATCCTGAAGTAATGTAAAACTTACCAGTGTGCCACTCTCCACCCAGCGGACTATATCACAGAGGCCGGTGGTGCCGTAAAGCGGCTGAAATGTGGCAGACCTACCAGTTGCAACAGTTCTACCGGCGGCGGTCTCGGGTGGTGCGCAGGAGTGCCTGAAGTGGAGGGCGTGGGGTCCGTAGATACTTGGCGTGTCATCGATAGATCTGTGGACAAAACAAAACTGTTAGCGAAACACTTTACGTTTGAAGAGCGGGGGAAATTGGTGCCGGCGATTTGGTGAAGGATTTCAATATTACAAGAAATAAGCATAGTTTACTATTATCATTTTTAATGTCCCAACTATTGATGGGGGTCACGTCTTGCCTATGTAGATAAGGAGGAACTCGCTCACTTTAGAAAACGCCAGTAACTTTAAAAACGTCCACTCAGCTTTGTGCATCTCTAAAATGTTATCTATGCTTTCTAATTGGACACTTGATGATGCGCTGTAGTGTTTTCTTTGTGGCACATATTCCTAAGAGCATTTAACCCTGACATAAAATGAATGCATAGGTTTTCTGTGCAAGCACGCTCCATCTCCTACCTCGTCTTTGTCTAAGATTCAGAATGTGAGCCCATTATTCTAAAAAATGTTTACATTAATCCAGACAAATTCGAAGTTAATAGGTTACAAAATATAGGACAAATACTGTGACCAAGTTGATTATTTACAAGATTTAGGAGGCGTTCAAAAATTGTAAAGTTTACAAGATTTACAATTTTCGAATGGCTCCTTCTTTTGTTAAAATAACAAAAGAAGAAGCCATTCGAATATTGTCATCTTCGTGTGATAAAAAAAATCAAGGGAGCTACAGACAAGCAACAATTTCCATATCAACAACAATTTTTGACAGTGGCAAAGTTACCACAAAGTAAAAAGTCTGTGGTTTTTATTTAATAACACCTAGGCCCTATTTAATAATGTCACAATTTGTCAATTGTCATTGTACGATTACGTACAAATGAATATTTTGATCTGCTGACTACGCGACCTACTTTGGCGCGCCGCCGGTCGCCCGATCGTTTACATTATTATGAAATATTAATTAGTTCTATACTTGACTCATAACTGTTAACTGGTACTTATCTATTAAATTAAAATAACTTTAAACTCAGTGTTTCTACTATCTTCTTCTATTATCTTAATCTACACTCTTCAAGACCCATACATCTCTTTGTGGTCCTTCGAAGCTTTACAGGTACCTATATAGTAAATTTTGTTCGGTAGCGAATCGGTTTGTCTGGCCTCCCACAAGCGGGTCTCACCAGGCAAATTGAGACGGGCGCATATATCGTGCAAAAGGAACGGTTATAGGTACCTATAATTTACGTCCACGTAATCTGTGGCCGTAAAGAACCATCACCTATTGGAAAAGTTTTTGGTGAACTTACTAAAAACTTATTATGTCAACTGAAACTCAAGAACTCATATTGCGTCAGCAAGACAGCTTCCTAAAAATCAAGCAAATCTGCACCAACTTCAAGAAAGACAGTGCATCAAGAAAAACTTTAGAATATTTGGAAAAAAGACTTAGTGATTTAAAATCGCAATGGCAGGCTTTCCAGAGGAATCATGAGGTACTTTTGCAATTAGAAGATAGGAATATAGACTACTTTAATGATAATATTTTTGAACGTACTAAATCTCTGTGTGAAGAAACTGAAAACGAGATTTTGAATTTGCAAAATGACATTGTTATGTCATTTAGAACTCCTTCTGCCTCTCAGGGAGTACAGAAAAATCCTGAAAAACGGGAATTGAAAGAAAGCACTGCTTCATCTGTGACTAACAAACGCAACGAACTTTTACGTTATCAGCAGTGTAATTTCAAGATGCTGCGACGCGCCTTATCTAAATACGAGACTGTCACTATAACTGAAAAATGGGAATTAGAAGATGCCTTGGGTGACATTAAATCAAAATGGCAAAGTATTGAAAAAACCCACTTCGAACTGGATTATTTGTCACCGGAAACAGATTACGTTTACGAACACGAGTACAGTGAGCTAGAAAAGTCATACGATAATATCAAAAAACAACTTAACCATAAAATATGGAATAACGTCCATTATGAAAAAGCAACTCCAAGAATAGAAATTCCAGACTTCTATGGAAATTATACCCAATGGTCTTCGTTTAAAGACCTTTTCGTCGAAAGCATTCACTCCAATCCCTTGCTGGCCAAGACTCAGAAGATGCAGCATTTGAAATCCAAACTGAAAGGAGAAGCTGAAAAACTTGTGCAGCATCTGAACGTCAGCGCGGAAAACTATGACGCGTGCTGGGACATCTTAACTCATCGCTATGACAATCAACGACTTTTGTTTACATCGTACATGAATACGATGCTCAACCAACCAACAATACAACATAATAATGCTTATTCCATCAAAAAGTTACATGACACCACTGTGGAGTGCTTAAACGGTCTCACTAACCTTGGATTGGAGCTATCGGCATCGCATTCGATTCTCGCGCATTTAATTTGCAAGAAACTTGATAGTGAGATTTATGCCGAGTATGTGAAGGGACTTAAGGCCCCAAGAGAGTTACCAAACTTAGAAGAGCTTTTAAACTTTTTGGAATCTAAGTTTATTGCACTCGAAACTTTGCAAAATGGTCAGAATCCTAGATCGTCAGCAGCATCCAGTCAAGTACCAAATCAAAAATATGTCAGTCAGAAGAAGCCTACTTTTTATAACAGATCTGAAAAAGCGCATAAAACTTATAATTTTACTTTCTCACTTCAACGGTGCCCGCTATGTAAACACAATGGACACGTTTTAATGCAATGTGACAAATTTTTAAATATGACTTATGACGCACGGCGCAGCGCTGTTGCAAAACTGCAATTTTGCAAAAACTGCTTATACAGTCACAAGAATAAGGCATGTAACTCCGATAAACGATGCAAATTATGTAATAAGGCTCATCACACATTATTACATGAAAATAATTCTGAAACTTCGACATCTCAAACTAAACCACCTGCCGTGAATAGCATTACAGATGAGAATAGAGAGATTTTGCTTACTACTGTACAACTGAAGGTGAAAAATATACATGGAAACTACGTCACCTTGAGAGCGCTCCTGGACCAGGGATCTCAAGTTAGTCTCATTACTGAAGATTCTGCTCAATTACTTCAACTTCCACGACAAAAAATGAGCGCTGTTGTATCTGGAGTTGGAAGCATCAGTGGAAACAGCAAAGGCTTATTACAATTAGAATGTAAATCAATACATTCTAAGTACACTTTCAAAACTGAAACTTTAATTATGAATAAGCTGACGAAGAAACTCCCCGCAACATCCTTTTCTGTTGACAACTGGAACTATCTCAATAACATCAAACTTGCCGACCCTGAGTTTAATATTTCGGGACCGGTAAACTTACTTCTTGGAGCTGATGTGTACTCAGAACTGATAATGGATGGAGTCATGAAGAGTGAAAAGAACCTTCCTATCGCTCAGCAAACTAAATTAGGATGGATTCTCTGCGGGAACGTTCAGACCTTTAACTGTTTTATTACTTTAAATGAACTTGAAAACATTACACACTTTTGGGAAACTGAAGATATTAACCAAAACAATCGCTGTGTAGAACTGAATGAAGAAGAATACTGCGAAAAATACTATACGAACACCACTGAAAGACAAAACGATGGAAAATACATTGTTAAAATGCCCATGAAACCTGATTTTGAAAAATACTTGGGAGACTCGAAGCCGCAAGCTATGTTGCAATTTTTTCAACTGGAAAGAAAAATGCAAAGACAGAATCATTTTGCAGCCCAGTACAAACTTTTTATGAAAGAATACAAGGAAATGGGACATATGAAACCTGTTTCTACAAAAACTGAAAATCAACCACAAGCGTATCTTCCTCATCATGGCGTGCTGAGAAACGATTCTACGACCACTAAGCTGCGAGTAGTTTTCAACGGCTCCCAGAAAGCTAAAAATAACTACAGCCTAAACGATTTGATGTATACTGGCCCTAACTTACAGAAAGATATAATGTCGCTAGTATCACAGTGGCGACTCCACCAATATGCCTTTACAGCTGACATGGAAAAAATGTACCGAAATATCTTGCTCCATGAAGATCAACAGCTACTTCAAAAGATCATATGGCGTGACACACCAAAAGAGCCGTTATGTGAGATGCAATTATGCACCGTAACGTATGGAACTAAGGCCGCACCATACCTCGCCATGCGAACTCTACAACAACTCGCACAAGATGACGGTCACAAGTACCCAGAAGCTGCAAAAGTGCTTTCATCATACTGTTACATGGATGATTTACTCTATGGAAGCGATACAATAGAGTCAGCAAAAAACTTAATTCAAGACCTTATACTACTAGCAAAAGGCGGGGGACTTAATTTAAGAAAATGGACAACCAATGAGCCTCTTATCTTACAACATCTTACTGAAGAGCAGAAATCTAAAACTGTTTTGAACTTTAAACAAGAAAACTCTGAAAAAACTAAAACTCTCGGCTTAAATTGGAACCCACAAAATGACTATTTCTATTTTGACTTCAAGCAACCGCCTTCTCAAAAACATACAAAGCGCACGTTGTTATCAGAGATAAGCTGCCTTTACGACCCCCTTGGATGGCTGTCACCGGTAATCATCAAAACTAAATTGCTTTTCCAAAAACTATGGCTCGATAACTATTCATGGGATGAAACTGTACCCGAAAAAATCTATAAAGAGTGGGAAAAGATAAGAAAAGACCTTGAAAACATTCAAACATTGAAACTGAACCGATGGCTGTCGACAAGTGGTGACGAAATTGAGCTTCACGGATTCTGCGATGCCAGCGAAAAGGCTTATGCGGCCGTGGTATACTGCCGAGCTCAAAATAAGAACGAAGTAAAAATCACATTAGTTGCTGCTAAAACTAAAGTGGCGCCTATCAAAACAAAGATAACTTTACCACAACTAGAATTATGTGGAGCTTTATTATTGGCTAAACTATTAGAAAAGCTCAATAATACTTTTAAAGATAAACAAATAACTTATCACTGTTGGACAGACTCGAAAGTGGTATTAGCATGGCTACAGCGTGACGTCAATAAGTCAGAGCGATACATCGCCAACCGCGTGAATCAAATACGCGCGATTATTCCTGTAACGCAATGGAGTTACGTGAAAAGCGAAGAAAACTCAGCTGACTGCGCTACCAGAGGTCTCCTTCCGTCGAAACTTTTGACATTCAACTTGTGGTGGGAAGGACCCCTATGGCTGAAAACATACAAAGGCTCTGAATCGCCAGATAAAAAACAATCATTCGTCACAGAGTTTGGAATGATTAGTAACTGTTGTTTCGCAACTAAAAATAATCAAGACAATAATACAATATTTAGTGCACTACTTATGAAATGCAGTTCTTTGACCCGTGCAATACGACTCGTCAGCTGGATACTTCGTTTCGTAGCAGCGACACGAAATAAAATATTTAATTGCACAAGTTATTTATCGAAACATGAGACATCCGCAGCTACGCTATTGATTGTGAAAAACGTTCAAGATCAATATTATCAAAAAGAAATAGAACTACTGAAGAAAACTGAAACTGTAAGAAAGGGTCCTCTGTCGAAATTAAGTCCGATACTGGATGAAACTGGTTTACTGAGAGTAGGAGGACGACTTCAAAATTCTACGCTTCCATATGAAACTAAACATCCACTTATTTTGCCGCCAAGTAAGCTGACTGAACTGATAATAGATTATAACCACAAACTAACACTACATGGTGGACCTCGTCTAACATTGGCACTAATTAGAGAAAAATACTGGATCGTGGGTGGCAATAAAACTGTTAAAAAGCAACTTCGACTTTGTGTTTGGTGTGCTCGATTCAAGTCACACCAAAATCAACAAATCATGGGCGAACTACCCAAAGCAAGGATAACACCGTCAAGGCCATTTACCAACACCGGTGTAGATTACACTGGTCACGTGGAACTGAAAATTAATAAAGGAAAGGGCGTACGAACTTGTAAGGGCTACATAGCCATATTTATTTGCATGGTGACCAAGGCCGTTCACCTGGAGTTGGTGTCGGACCTCAGCACCGAAGCTTTCCTGGCAGCATTGAAACGCATGTGTTCTAGGCGTGGCCGACCAAGAAACATGTACTCTGACAACGGTACAAACTTTGTGGGGGCTGCCAAAGTACTGAAAGAAGATTTTAAATACCACAAAACTTTTTCTTCTCAAGAATTTTATGATGCTGTAAATGAACTAGATATTGAGTGGCACTTCAACGCCCCACTGTGGCCAACTGCAGGTGGATTATGGGAGGCTGCAGTGAAATCAATGAAGTATCACTTACGCAGAGTCATCGGAGAACAGAAACTGACCTACGAGCAGTTCTCGACTTTACTTACTCAAGTTGAAGCGTGTATGAACTCACGCCCACTATGCGCTTTAACCGAAGATATTGAAGATCTTGATTATCTCACACCGGGGCACTTTCTAACCGGTAGACCAATCCTGTCAATACCATACGGCAGTGATGTTCATGATGGCAACCTAGATCTACGCAACCGCTGGAAACTGGTCGACCAAATGAATTTACATTTGTGGAAACGCTGGTCACAAGAGTATTTGCAACAACTGCAAATACGTAGCAAGTGGCAAAGTCCATCTAAAAATCTTGAAACTGGAGACATAGTGTTGCTAAAAGAAAATAACTTACCTCCTGGAAAATGGGCGCTCGGACGAGTCACTGAACTGCATCCTGGAGCCGACGGATATGTTCGAGTCGTCACCCTGAAATCAAAAAATGCCAGCCTGAAACGCCCTATCACAAAGCTTGCAAGATTGCCTATAGAAGAGAAAACTGCTACTTCAGATGAAAACTCAAGTCAAGCTGGAATAAAACAACGAAAAAAATCGATCAACAAAGGCTGTTTCGCGGTATTGATGACGTTACTATTTTTTTTTGTCGCGCCTGCTAAATCCACTCACTTGCCGCAGCCAAGCTACAAAATAAACACCATCGAAAACCAGCCTATATATTTCGACGAAATCGGGAAGATACAACTGATACACGATGACTGGTCACTTCTCATTTACTACAATTTAACATCATACTGGAACTCAATGATTCGTATCCAAGCAAACGTCGAACACATACAAGAAATTTGCAGCACTATGAAAAGTGCGCCCTGTGACGTCATCGCAAACCAACTACGTCACGAACTTGGCTACTTATTAGAACGCAACGACTTATTACTTACCACGCCGAAGTTGAGACGCAAACGAGGATATTTCAATGGCGTTGGGAACTTAGCAAGAACATTATTTGGTACCCTTGATGAAAACTTCGCTATAAAATATGAAAAGGACATCGAAAATTTGAAGTCAAACGACAATTACTTAAAACATTTAATCAAGAACCAGACTCTAATTATCGAAGCTGAAAATAATATAGTAAAGAGAAACGAAAAATTCATTAACGACCAATTTGAAACAATGCACAATTATATGAATGAAACAAGATACGAAATACAACAACTTGAAACCAGAGTCGGCATGCTATTTGTTATGAATGACGTCAACGCGATGTCCCTTACCGCGAGCTTGATCCTTGCAAACTTACACAGAACTCAAGAAATGTTATTGAACGCGCTAGCCGACGTTTACAACGGGCATCTAGATATGCATTTATTTTCGGCTGAACAACTGATACAGCAACTTCACATCATATCTGGAAAACTACCGATTGGGTTGTCTTTACCTATTACAGAGAGTCAACAGGAAATAACTGAACTATATAAACTATTACACGTGAAAGCCCGAATAACGAAAAACTACTTTTTGTTTGAACTGCATATACCACTCGTCAGCGATGAAAAATACAACATCTATCGAGTGATTCCCGTACCATTCAAAAGGGAAGAACACTGGCATATGATAGCAACTATTACGTCATACATCGCCATAAATTTCGCGAAGAATTCATATCTGAACCTTCAAGAACAAGAACTGCAATCTTGTACTTTATATAACAAAGATAATTATATTTGCAGTTTACAACAGCCTATTTATAAACTACACAATCAAGACGCACCATGTGAAATAAAAGTATTCAATCAGAAAAGGTCATTGTCTTGCACTATTAATGAAATCGCGTGCAGTGATAAATGGGTCAAACTTCATAGGAGTAACATATGGTTATTCACGTGCTGCGACAAACACCTGTTACGGATTATATGCAGTGATCAAGTTACATCAGCTGCGATAACGGGAACGGGACTTATTGCATTACAAGAGGGATGTGCAATACAAAAAGAAGACGCGACTATTTACTCGTTCAACCATTTCGGGAGCGATTATAATTTAAAGACGAACGATGACGTATCGTCTCTTGACTCATAGATTAATAAAATAATGAATATCACATGGCACAACACGCAGCTCAAAATTGATTTTAGAAGGTTGAATAATTCTGAAGATTTTGCTAAAATTCAACAGAGTTTAATTGAGAAAAAACTGAAAGAACAAGAGTCACTACCGTCAGAAACTGATACTTTATCACTTCACGACGTTTTCCACTACTCGTTCTCTTGTGTCGTCGCGGGAGGAGCCGCTGTGTGTATAATATATTTTGTTATCAAGAAGCGAAACTTAAGACACACGAATACAGCGTCCATGCAGCAAGAAGTCACCGCCAACCAGCCACTAGAGATTGAGCTGCAAGAAATGAACACTGTGCCCGCGCAGCAACCCCGGAGTTCGGGGATAACTTTTGATTTTAATTAAGTTTTTAATATTGTGTAACTTTTTGCTTTATGTGTTTTTATATTTAACTTTACATTAATCTTTAGACATTTTTCTGTCATATTCATTTCATTTGTTATTCTAATGTAAGTAACTATAGATTTTTTTACGTTTTCCCCTCGGGAGCATGTACGATTACGTACAAATGAATATTTTGATCTGCTGACTACGCGACCTACTTTGGCGCGCCGCCGGTCGCCCGATCGTTTACATTATTATGAAATATTAATTAGTTCTATACTTGACTCATAACTGTTAACTGGTACTTATCTATTAAATTAAAATAACTTTAAACTCAGTGTTTCTACTATCTTCTTCTATTATCTTAATCTACACTCTTCAAGACCCATACAGTCATGTTGCGGTATAGCTATGAGTAGTTTATTCCTTGCTCAAACAACTGATTGACGCAATGAATATAAAATTGTCATGACAGTAATGTAACTTCGAAATCACCGAAGGATCATCACTATTAGGTCAGTCGATGAGTCGACTATTTTAATTAGAAGCCCGGCAAACTTTCCTAATTTCGATGCGTTAGCTGGTAGCCCCTGTTCAACTAAAACAGCAAAGCAAAGAAATTAAACCGGTAGGTCTGGGGCCAGCCTAAGATGAAAATGTTAGTTTACGGTATCGTAAATAGTTTGCATCAACTCACGGTAGAGCATAGCCTTATTTATACTATGCGGTAGAGCCACTGTACGCGCGGAAGCCTGTGTTTAAAAAAGTCGGTCCGCTCCGATGAGCGATGCTAGAAAAGCTAGAAACTCCTTGGTAACTGCAACAGTATCTACTGTCTGCGTTGGCCTGAAATTGCCTGTACGAAGGTCTTTGTGCGCGTGCAGGGAAAACCGTTTGTGCAATCTTACCATCTTGTTTCCGGAATAGGCGCATTCTTCGCCACTTCCTCACTGCAGTCTTAAGTTTCTTCATGAGTACGCAGTTTAACAGCGCGTTGACGATCGTTCGCCGCCATATTGAACACATTTACGGTCTATGCCCTCGGTCTGTAGTCTCTGCCATCACTGCACAGTCTTTTTACTTAGTTTAAATAGTTTAAATTACTAAACTACATTTAATTTGAATACGCGAAGCTATTTTGAGCCTAATGTTACAAATAATTATTTAATTTTCAAACTAGCCAAGCCTACTGGTTATGGTTTGATTCTAATAAATCCGTAGCCACATTCCAAAAACCTAAAAAATATACTATATTACCCTATTTTCAATTTTTTTTATAACTTTTTCAGTCAAATGCAATGATAGCTAAGTCAGTTGATATTTATGTAAGTAGCGGCCCATGAAAATGTTGAGCACTTTAGTACTGTGACAAATTAAATAACAGATGAGGCATAAAGAGTGACAATGAGATGTTAGTATATGTCAATATCAAAAGGTTCTAAGTATGCTCAACATTTTTATGACTAATATAGTAGTTAAACAAAATAAGAAAAAGAAGAAAAGTACCTAAAATAAATGCCTTTTTTTACTACTCGTCATAAAGCTCAGGTACGTAGTTTATTATGCTTAAGAATCATAAAAAATATCCCCGTACGTTAAAAAAGGGAATAAAATGAAAAATAACTCGAACGTAGTCTTTATTTTTGATTTATATTATAAAATAACAAGCAAGGTGTTCATGGTGACCTGTAGGTAATTAATTTAGTAAATAAATAGTTAATACACCTTTTTTGTAAATATAGTACTTAAAAGCCGTGAAGACCCAAACATAATGTTTATTCTCTCACGTATGTACCTATGTCAGGACAGGCTGTGAAAAAAGGATAAGGCCACGTACGCACTGACAAGCGGCTTGCTTAGCGCCTAGAGCTTAGCAAGTCACTTAGCGTGTAGCGAAGTGAAAGGAACGTTGTATTAGGCCACGTACGCACTGACAGGCGGCTTGCTTAGAGCCTAGAGCTTAGCGAGTCTCTTAGCGTGTAGCGAAGTGAAAGGAACGTTGTATTAGACCACGTACGCACTGACAGGCGGCTTGCTTAGCGCCTAGAGCTTAGCGAGTCACTTAGCGTGTAGCGAAGTGAAAGGAACGTTGTATTAGGCCACGTACGCACTGACAGGCGGCTTGCTCAGCGCCTAGAGCTAAGCGAGTCACTTACCGTGAAGCGAAGTGAAAGGAACGTTTTATCTATTATGTTCGGATCCGGCCGCACTGCGCGCTTGGTGCCTTCGCTAGTCGCTACACGCAAGGTGACACGCTAGGCTCTAGGCGCTAAGCAAGTCGCCTGTCAGTGTATACGTGGCCTAAAGGTTCTAATCATTGACAAAGACAGGAAACAAGGGTGAGCTCAGTGGAAACAGCTTCACAGTACTTTTCCAGTTCGTTGGTTAACATTACTTCGAACAAGAAGCGCCTTTTCTCCGGAGAAAATACAGAAAATGAAGATGTCCGAACTTTCCTGTAAGTGTATGAAAAGTTTCTTTACGTTGTGTAAGTGAAGCGAGATACATATATTTTTTATATATATAAATATTTTAATTTCTGTAATCAAGGTGACTCGCAAGTCGCAACATATTTTGCTTCTTGGTTTAGATTAAATTGATAGAGATAACGGAAGATTTTTAGTCTTTTAAGTTGCATATGTCAAATAAATACTTATCGTAAAATTGGCCACAACATCACAAAGTGTTCGAACATTTCGTGATTTGACAAATTTTACGAAATTGTTTGTGTCGTCGTTTGTTTTGCAAGTAACTACAAACCTTCATTTGTTTCACGTCGTATCACTTCAGAAAACAGTAGACAGGACAAAAACCTGCGTCAAAGTTAAGAACTCCCGCGTAATCTCAAAGGAAACCTCATTTCGCCCCCTTCACTTGTTTCAATTCCACACAAGCAAACATAAGCACTCCGTCACCCGTATTCAAGAACAATACTCAAACGACTCTTATCTATGCGAACGCACTGCGTTGAAATAGAGCTCTGTGATTGGTGCGTTTGTTTTGCTTAGGTATTACGTGTGATTGGTGGTTAGGACGCTGTGCGTCCGCGGGCACTGTAAGACCTCATAGTATTGGTGTGTGTGTGTTCTAGATCTAGACAAAAGCCCCGCTTGCTCGCGCCGTATTCTGCCGTTATTTTGTTTTGTCGCGCTTACATTACAATCAACATCAACACTGACGCTCAACAACAATAAACACGCTGCTCTATCAAAGCAAACTCAACTTTATTCCGTAGGTAGACCAGCAGGAAATCCTTCGCCGCTACAAACTAATTGACTAGTTCCGAATTTCAATTCTGTCATAAGAATCTGTTTCGAGACAATGTTTAGAACAATGTTGATTGACTAGTGGAAACGCACAGTTATAAGTACAAAATCAGAGCTCAAACACACAGGAGGCGTTCCTGTCAAGCGATTCGATCTCAGATCGCTACGATCTATGCGATATATGGAATCGGAACGCAACCAGTGTGGAAGGGATAGATAAGAACTCCAAACATCGCATAGATCGCATTGATCCGCATTAGCGACCGCGATTAGGCTCTTAGGCCTAGGATTGTCTGCAGCTAGGGTTGCCAGGTGTCCGGATTTAGCCGGTCATTTTTGGCTTTTTGACCTCTTGTCCGGCCAAATTTGACTGCGTCCGGCCTGTCCGGCTTTTGTTAGGCTTTTTGTGTGACTGCCGCGCGAGTCGCAAATAATGCTGCGACACGAATACCCCGCAGACAGACCGCTGTTTGCAAGGCGGTAATAAATATTGTCCGGCTTCTGGAATATATGTCCGGCTTTATTCAATATAAATCGGTTAGGAGTCCGGCTTTTGTGTTTTTGGATTATCCTGGCAACCCGTATTGGAGATACGAAATATCTATAGGTGCGTGAACGGAAAAACGATATTTGCTACGAGCGGCTTATATTTTGTGACAGAAGTACAAAAGAAACTTTGTTCCTTAATTCATGTAATCAAAGCAGCCTTCGGTATACAAACTTTTTAACCGACTTCAAAAAAAGGAGGAGGTTATCAAGCCGACTTATTTTTTTTAATGCGTGTTTTAACTTCACCAGTTGTTAACCGATTTCAATTATTCTTTTTTGAAATCGTTTGTGTGTGGTCCCATAAAAAAATTACAGAGATCTGGCTAGTAGTTTTTTCATAATCCTGAAAAATAACAATTATATATTTAGCTTTTAGAATTAGAAAGAAAAAGAAAAGCAGTTGTCCTCCCGCTCCACCCGACTTCAATAGACGTGTTTTACTAATATTGATATACGTAACGAATAAAAGACAGACGCAGTTCATGGTTCGATTTTGCAATAATAAATTTGATTATTAGCAAATCGTGATAGATAGATAGGTTGTCAGTTATAAAAAATAAATATCAATCGACTAACCAGATTGTTAAACAAAATGTACTAACCATCCCACCAGGTGGAACGAGTGGTTTGTCGGTTAGTAATAGAGGATTAAGAAAACCAAATGCCATATTAGTCAGTTGTTTCGGCAATTTTCCTTACATAAATGAATTTTAAGAAAATTAAAACTATATTTACATAGAATATCCTGCACGTTCTACTTATCCCATGCCATTGAAATTTTGCCAAGAGATGTCAAGGCTAACGGGTGTGCAATAAACATACATCTTGGGTACTAACCACTACCCACCAATATAAAAATATTGGGTCCTTACCTATGAAATTGGTGTTTTTTTCTCACACACAGCGAACTTCATAATTTCTGTGATTTAAAATATTTATCAGTTGCTGGATGTTACATCAAATTATGACCAAGGACGTCAACTATCAGCATAATTAAAGTCTATTTATTTTGTTTTCTTAGCATTAAAAAAATACCTTGAATTGACTCCTTTTTCCGTTAACGAAATTACCGTTGTTATTAACCTAAACCTATTTTATATTGCCTAAGTTAGCTTAATGTTCAAACATTTATACATAAAAGTTTTGTTACAATAGCGTTTACGGTTGTTAAATAAATTATGATAATGCTAGTATGGAAAATGCTATTTGTCAAAAATTCTCCATACAAAACGTCAATTTCATTGGTGAGGACCTTTTTTTTTTTTTTTATATGCCGTAGAAAAACGCATTTACGCGCTTCCCCTCCCACAGGTGAGCGAGAGGGGGGTATGTGGGGCTCGCCAGGAGGGGACCGCAACATTCAACGTTGCGACTCCCTCCACGACTGCTTCCCGTGATCGCACCCAACCAAGTGGTTCGGTGGGATCTCGGGAGAAGGAAATACCCACTAAAAAACTACGGCACTTACCCTCTCGCCGCCAGTGCCGCCAGCCATGACGCTGTGTGGGGGGCCAGAGTGGCATTCTCCCCAACATTGGTGAGGACCTAATATTTTCAAAGAAACACTGCAGCTATCATTGAAATAATTGAAAAAGAAACTGTATTCATTTGTTATTAGATTTTTCGCTAAATATTACTATTAAGTAGGTACTTCATTCATAATCATAACAAATACATAATATTTGTGACATAAAGATTCGATTACGAAATAATTGCAAAAACTGAGATTTCGTCCTACATCGCACTCCTTACTCTTCTACTTGCAATTTTTCGTTAAAAATATTTTTTTAATCACTGGGATAGTATCAGGATTCTCTAAAGACATCCAAAGAGTTTTTGTCAATGTACTGGCAGATGATTATCTGTAAAATCCTTGGGTAAGGATCACATTTGAAGGCATCTTACATTCTTTCCACAGAAAAGAGCAAAAAATTTACTTCATCTCGCATGCCACATTGGTTCAGTAACTTAACTCATTAAAATTCCAAGTTGAACTCCCCCAACTCTGGTTAAGCCACGACGTGTATTAAAATGGAAACGTGCATCAGGGAAATGAGCGAAGCAAAATGTGCCGGTGAGCCAAGAAAAGTCATGTCAGTCAAGACTGCAATCTGAGATATTGGAACTTTGTAGTAATCTGTGGCATAATAAATATTGGGTCCTTGAATTATAAAACAAGATTAAGAAATCAAAACTCAAGAATTGGCAGTATGGCTTAGACCTTCGCCTGTCCTGAAAAGGACGAATATAACTACTACTACTACTGGGTCCTTGAAACCAATGAAATTTGTGTTTTTTTTCTCACACACAGAAAACCTCTACTTCTGTGATTTAATATTTATCAGTTGCTTGATATTACATCTAATTATGACCATAGTCGTCAACATTTTGATTTTCTTAGCATTAAGCATGTGATTTGATTGATTCTTTCTTGATTCCTTTTTTGTTAGCGAAAATGACCACTTTATCCGTTGTGACTTAGCCGAAACTATTTTTTTTCGCTTAAGTTATGTTGCCTAAGTAAGCTTAATGTCCAACATTTGTACAAACAAGTTTTGTTATAATAGCGTTCACGGTTGTTAAATAAATTATAGAAATGCTAGTATGGAAAATGCAATTTGTTTAGAATTCTCCATATAAAACGTCAATATATAAGGACCTTATAATATAATAATACAAAGATACAGAGCTTGATTTGATATCTGACGGCTAGCACAGAAATAGAAAAGGAAAACGGTTCTGTTTTTCAATGGTTTTTCATCTGCCTCTGTTTTGATCGTACAAGCAGTATCTTACCAAAATCAGCTGTACTAGATTTTTTACAATAAATGCAACTAAATAATATTATTTTACATACTGCTCGATAACTAGGATTTACTAGTATGGTAAAAGGCTGTGTAAGTTGGCATGTGCAACACAGTGCATTGTTTAGATAGAACGTTCTATTTTCAAATCACTTTACAATTTTATTAAGCATTTTGTGCTTTAATTGTAAAGTACACTTTACCATTCAAGCTATGTAATACTCCTCGGTGGTCAATATCTTTTCTTATAAAATGACGAAACTTTTTATTAATTTTGTCATACCAATATAAATGTTTTATTTACCTCGCATGAATGATGTAAAGTAGAATGCTTACCTCGGTTGTAAGTAGCTATTACACCCTCGAACTATATTCTCGGGTGCACTCGATCCATTAGCGCCCTTTAGCACGGGCGCCAAATTGGATCTTGTTCTGTAATAGCTCGCTTACGTCCCTTGTGTAACAAACTATTATTAAATCAAACTCGTTTATGAAACAAAGGCATCTTTGTCGAACGTAGTCTTGTCTATGATAAGGGCGACTTTTTATTTTATTTTAATGGGAATTGCGTTTAACTACGCCACCATTTACAAGGTTTACCCAAGTTTCGGGTTCTTCGATATTGTCGTGTTCTTATTACTTAGTAGTGAAATCGAATAAATATCACATGCTCGAGCTTCGAAACACATTTAATTACTTAGTTATGCGTCTTTCGTAAGCTAAAAACTTTATGTTCAGCTATTTTGTGTGTAGTTAATTCGGGCAGGCATCAGGCCGCCCCGGTGACTTGTTATTCTGAATTCTCTTCATTGCTGTCGATGCATAGTGAAAATTAGACATGTTTTTTACTACATACATAAATTATTATTACTCTTTGGCAACTGGTTACGAACCCACGTAATACACGAAATAGTTTTGTTGGTGCCGAATGGTTATTAATTATTACTTACATAACTCGTAATCATTCAATTATCAACGTCTGTGATTTACGTAAGATTGAGGTTTGTCTGTTGCATAATTTACTTTAACAAATAAATAGTTGCCTTATTAAACGTTTTGCTTATTAGTAGGCTTCTACGGCTTTATGAAAAGGCCATCGACAATATAGCTTACTGGGTATGTTTCAACAATGCCATAGGGCAATAATCCCTGCCTCCCAAATTTTCTCCAATGGCCGAAGTCAAGGTCCTGTGACGTCATTCGCCCTACTCCCTGTTTTTATTAACAATTTCTATGTGTTCTTTATGAATTCGTGAGGAGCATGGCGCAGTAGCAATATGTGGATGTTAAGTAACTTTTGTAGTTTGTCTGTTATTGGATGGGAAAATTGTTTTTATTTAAAATTTTGAAGTATAAAAATTGTAAAAGCATACAATTTACTTCAAGACGTTTCTTTTCTAAGAACTATTAATATTTCAGTTCCAAATATATGAAATTACTTGCCTCTACAAATATTTCGAAACCAAAAGCTCTACCATAAGCTCAACAACGGGTATTATTCTGGATTGAATAACCAACTTCAAAAAGGGAGGAGGCTCTAAATATGATTGTATATTTTTTCGTCAATTACCTACAACCAATCACAAGTAAAGTTTCAGTAAAAAGGATGATGTAAAAGAGTACATTTTTTTAATAAAAACTTCTCTCTCTTAATCTAGGGCTTGTTACAGATTGATGGAACGTTCCGACCGTAATTGTTTTTACGTATGTTTCATGTTTTATTCATATTTTTAATGGAATTTTGTTTCCTTTTAATGGAAACGTTAGGTAATGTACAAATTGTAACTTGGCGCTAACACATGAAGTTTGGATTGGATAAAGTTATCCACATAACATAACGCACTATTTGAAATTTTTGAGATTTAAGCATTTACAATGCTATTTTTATATACTACTAAATAATATACTAGAAAAAATAGGACTCGTACCAGATCATGTTCTCGGACGGGAATCGAACCCGCGACCTTTGGATATCCGGTCCAATGCTCTGACCGCTGAGCTACCGAGTCACTAGTGAGAACGTCGAATTTCTTCTAGTATATCAACTCTTACGCTGCAAGCCAGCGCCATCTCACCAATGTAGAAGGAATTAACCTCGACATTCAACTGAACATCTTTCCACATATTTTTAAACAGTTGATTAAGATGAGAAAGCTATATAACTATTTGAAATTTTTGAGATTTAAGCATAACACACAACTTTAAATGTCACTCGGCTGCTTGCTTGCTAGATTTCCTTTCACACACTTCTTAGATTTCCGCGCCTTATTTTAGGTGTTATAATGGGCATTCTATTTTTAGGTAAGAGTACATTCTTTTTAATTTTACGACTTTTTTCAGATGCGATGAACATTAATAAAATGCAAGTTGTAAAAAGTGTTTTCTTTCAAACTTTCTTTAAATCAAATTGTAATACGGCAAAGGAAAGATGTAAAAAGTTTAGAAATAACAGAAAAAAGCATACAATGCTATTCAAAACAATGTTCTACCTGTAAAGAACTAAAACCTTAAACAATCGATTGTTTATCTTAACCTTGGCACATATGGCCAAACACGCAACCAATACCGATTTATCAAAAGAAATGTGTAAACCTTAAAACACAGCCCTAGGTGGGCGCGGCTGGTATCTTACGTAACAGAACAGTCAATGTTCTCGCAAGTTTATCAAGAAAACAAACTATACACCGTTAATTTTTAAGTATATCTAAAAATGAAATGGGGATTTCAGAACATGTAAATGAACAACTTTTACTATGGGGCCAACCACGGAATCGCGAAAAAAAATCAGCTGTTCCATAAAAAGTACAACATCGACTCGACTATAATGCATGGAACAGCTTATTTTTGTTCGCGATTCCGTGGTTGGCTCCATAGTAAAAGTTGTTCATTGACGTGGTCTGAAATCCCCATTTCCTTTTTAGATATACTTAAAAATTAACGGTGTATACTATGATAGTCAGGTAAACTACAAAATAGAATATGTGACAGAAGTCGGAAGGTCAGATTAGGGTGAATCCAGCACATTCAATACTAGCGACCGCCTGCCCATGATTTCAGCCGTGTGTGGTCGGCGTACGAGCCCAATTTCGAGAGAAAACCGCAAATCAGTGTACAGGAAAGCCGATTGGTCCACGTATACTTGAGGTCAAAACAATTGTTTTGAATCGAAGGTCTTAAAAAAATGCCCTTAGGAGAGGAGTTATGACGACATCTTTTTTTGTATGGGATAATAAATTTTTTTGTTCTAAAACCTTTTGTGTGTGTAACCAAATGAAAGGGTTTTCTGAGACAATTCTAAAATTATAACACATCATTACATTTCAGACACTTGTTTTAAATGAAACCAAAAAACATTTTTAAAACATACCAAGTTTGGACTGCAGATACGATACTGTTTTTTTTGTAAAACATAAAAATAATTATAAAAAAATGTATTATGAATAAAATAACATACAAGGTGTTACAAAAATACCCCTAATGCCGAATATGGTATATAGGGACCATCAAACTGAACAACTTTTACTATGGGACCAACTCTGAAATCGCGAAAAAATAATCAGCTGTTTCATACATTTTATTCAACTATAGTAAAAAATATAGAAAATTGCCACGAAAAAGCTACAATAAAAATAAAAATTACTAAAAATAACAATAGAATTAATAATAATTGGATTGACAAGAGGATAGTCAAAGCTTGTGAAAACAGAGATAAAATGTTTATGAAATGGGTTGCAGACCCAACAAATAAAATATTAAAACAAAAATATAATTCAACTAGGAACTATGCCAACAAAATAATCAATAAAAGTAAAAATAAAAAATTAAGAGCAGATATAATTAAAAGTAAAAATAATCCCAGAGCACTGTGGCTAATATTAAATGAGCTAACTGGCAGGACAAAAGCCATGGCCGATACTATAATATTAAATGCTTTCAAAAACAATAACAGTACGACTGCAGAAATAGCGAATAACTTTGCCAAATTCTTTAAATCAAGTGCAATAGATGGTGCACCGATATGTAAAACAAAATTGTTATGTAAAGACACCTATTCGTGCCCCATCAATGTATCTTGCAGATATCAGCAAGTCTCCACTAAGTCTGTGCTTAAAGAAATTAGATCACTAAATAATAGGAAAGCACCAGGCATCGACGGCATTAGAGCTCTTGATTTAAAAATAATTGGGGAAAAAATTGCAGAAGTAATAGCTCATCTCATAAATACTTCTTTGAAACAGGCTAAATACCCGCATAAGTTAAAAACAGGACTAGTCAGGCCTATTCATAAAAAAGGGAAGCAAGATACTTGTGAGAATTATCGACCAATAACTATTTTACCCACTGTTGATAAAATTGTTGAAAAATCAATAGCTAAGCAGATACATCAATTCTATAAGGATAATGACGTTATCTCTAACAAACAGTATGGGTTTCAAAGAGGCAAAAGTGCAACACAGTTACTATCGAATTTCACAGACAGTATTTACAAACATTTAGATAATAAAGAGCATATCCTAGTAGTGTTTATAGACTATACAAAGGCTTTTGATACTTTGAAACATAATATCCTCGTTGAAAAACTCAATGATTGTGGCATAAGGGGTCCACTGAATAAATGGTGCAAAGAGTATCTTGATGACCGATCATATGTGGTAAAGATTGCTAATGTCAACAGTAAAGATATAAACGTAACAGATGGTACAGCTCAGGGATCCGTGCTGGGCCCATTGCATTATATCACATACGTAAATGACGCTGTTAACGTAATCAAAAAATGTGAGATTTATCAGTTTGCAGATGACACTTGTCTTGTGGCGTCAAACAAAAACTTGGATATTGCTTTATCGGATTTGCAAAAAGATTTCACGTCATTATTAAAATGGACTCATGATGCGGGATTAGTGCTGAATATTGAAAAAACAAAAATGATGTACATTAGCTCTAGCAAAAACCGAAAAAAACAGAGTCTCAATCTTATTGCACATAACCACACATGCCTTCATACGAATAACCAAAACTGCTGTTGTAGTTCCATAGAGGTTGTCTGCAAACAAAAATATCTCGGCTTGATAATTGATGATCGACTTAAATGGACGGACCACGTCGGTTACGTATGTGATAAGCTAAGAGCAATTTTGGCCAAGTTTTCCATAGTGAAGCGTAAAATCCCTTATGCTACATTCCTTAGTTTATATAAGTCTCTAGGGGAAACAATAATTCATTATGGTCTTGATAGTTACGGCCGAACGTGTAAAACACACCTCGAACCAATTTACAAACTACAACTCAGGATACTTAAAGTAATAGTACCTGATAAAATTAAAATCAAGTATCAAGATAACTATAACGAACTTTTCTATTATTGTTCCATCATACCGATATACGACCACGTTAAATACTTGTTGTTGGTAAATCATTTCTTCAACAAAGAATTACAAACAACCATGCAGCGTGATAAGCGAACTCGCAGCGCATCGCTAATAATATTAAAAACTCCTTCTTATAACAATTTGTATGGTAAACAATTACTACAGTACCAGATACCAAAGTTAATAAATCACTTACCTCAACAACTAAAGCAAGAATTAAATATATTGAATATTAAAACCAAATTAAAAGTGCATTTCCTTAATTTATTACTATTATAAAATAATAAAAAATAATAGGTTAATTATTGACAGTTTTAAATAATTCTTACAAAAAATATTATTGCAATATTTCCCTAAATATAAAACCTCCCGTGTGAACGCTCGCGTGTTGTTCTTACACAAAACTGACTGGTCGATAATTTCATTTGATTGGTATGCAGGTAGTGCCGATCAGCCGCGATCGCAGTTTATTCCTACCCTCTGTAAATTTATTCAAATTCAGTTGTGATACACGGAATATTATTGTGTTAATTATATTATAATTTAAGTATATCTATGTATGATTAGTTTAATACTTAGTTTACTTTGCAATGTTTAAATATAAGATGGTGAATGGCAGTGTTCAGTAAAATCTATGCTGATTTTTGTAACACTGTACAGTCTAATTTATGTTCTGCATCATTGTAATTATTAAATAAATAAAAAAAAAAAAAAAAAAAATTTGATATTTTCGATTTTAATTTTTGTATGGAACAGCTGATTTTTTTTTCGCGATTTCAGAGTTGGTCCCATAGTAAAAGTTGTTCAGTTTGATGGTCCCTATATACCATATTCGGCATTAGGGGTATTTTTGTAACACCTTGTATACCTATTAAATAATATTAAACTATTTTGTAAGTATACATAACTTGTAATTTAGAATATAATATAACATACTAATCTAGAATTGCTTCTTATCCCATTTCCTAACTATGTTTTGTAATATGAACATATTAATTTTTGCTCCATCATCACAATTTCCGTATACCTACATACAAATACATAATAATCATAGTATACTGTATTCCACAACATGTAATATGGCGGCAGTGGTTTGTAGGTAGTTACAGACGAATAAAATCGGACCGAGCCAAATCACAATACACATTTTCTTTTTATAAAAATTATCACAAAAGATTTTAAAACACTGTGTAATTTAGACACTGTTTAAATGTGATGCTGTCTCTTACAAATAATATTCTCAAAAAAGTGACAGCATCACATTCTAAGTTGAACATTTGTACAGTGTTTTTTGGTAAGGTCGCTAGTATTTTTTACTGACAAAAGATTTTGCTTTGATCCTCTTTTTTGACCAACTAAATTCTCTTGAATAAGCATACAGTAAGAAAAACAGAAAATACAACAATTATGTAAGCAGTAGTGGTTTTTTTTGTTACTTATCACTTGAATAAAAAGACGAGTTTCATTTCTAAATTTAACTTTATAACATTTACACGATTACTCTGAAAATAAATTTATTTTACGAAATCATCGTATTTTCTTTAATCCACAGCGGAATAGTCCTGGCATTCACCTCACCTGATGTTAAGTGACGTTTTATTTTTAGCATTGACATATTATAATCCGCGCGCGATGAGGTTCCATCCATCATTTTAATGATGCGGTTGTTATACTCCAGCCATCTAACAAAAAGAATGTTTAAAAACAAAACTTTGTGTATTTTTCGTAACTACATCACAAATACAAAAATTAACACCATAAATACAACTTGGACAACATATTTATAAAACATGCAATAAAAAGTACTTTTGAGGTTAAGTATTGGCGGTTTGTTTGTAAACATTCATTCCCTAAGTTGGCTGAAATTATAGCAACTTTATCTCTGTTCTACACTTGCCTCTTCAAGGACTGATATAACGCTATGAATAATGGAACTTATCAAGTAGGTACATTTCGGTCGTATTTGTTGAAAGAACGTTTTAAGGTCCCAAAATGTAAGTGTAACTTGCAATATTAATCGCCTGGGTCGGTATATTGGTGTTGTTAAACATTCAGAAAGTATCAAAAGAGTAAATTTACTACCAGCCATGGTACAATAATATAATGCGCCAGGTACAAATACAAAATTACTCTATCGAATGTTTTTATGCGTACTAGTACTCGAAGAGTGGTTGTCTATGAAAATTTTTTTTTCCCTTTTCAGCGGTAGATAGCGCTGTACAAATTTTCCATACAAAATTACACTATCGAAATTTACGCCGTTTTTTCTTGATAGCAGTTCGTGTTACGGGTGCTGATCAGGAAAAATCACAAAAGATTTTGATATTAATGAAATTGTTGTTACATTGGATTTTTTTACGCCTTTTACCACAGTAAATATAGTTGTATCCACGTTTAATGAAGAATTATTTTCTCATAAAACAAAACTTGTTAATTTATTATTTTAGGACGCAAAGTTTTTTTGTAACTTTTGCACCTGCTAACTTTTGTACTATGTAAATAAACAAGACTCACAAATTAAGGGTTAAAGTACGAGAAGCGTCATTCCAAACAAACACATAGGTACATAAATTCCTTTAAAGCACCCTCGGGAATGAGGCGGACATTCACAATGTACTGAAACACTTTACGTGTTCAACGAAATTTGGGTAGAAAAATTACGTACATTAACGGTTAACTTGGGCCAAAAAAGGTATTGGATGTTAGCTCCTTACTTTTGTGCTAAATATTTCTAAGGACACTAACATCTTTTGAGTCACCTATATAAATGTTTTAAAGGAAATCGTTTTCCTGATAATATTAAAACAAAGTTTCATAAATAATTAAATAAATATTTGACAACATACATACATTGCTCCGATTCCAAAGTAGCTAAAGCACTTGTGTTATGGGAATCAGAGACAACAGTGGTATCACAAACACCCAGACCTGAACCAATATAGAAAAGATCGTTTTCTAAATTGATCCAACCGGGGATTGAACCCGGGACCTCAGAGTTGGCGACACTTTGAAAACTGGTGTACAAAGCCACTCGACCACGGAGGTCGTCATAGATTTATTTTTGTGAAAAAAAACATGAGATGAAATGCCTGTTTATGATTTTACAGCAAAATGTAACCACATTGTGCTTCAAAAATTAGATTAAAATTAGGTAGGATATTTTTAATTTGTTGGGCTTAAAAAATGATTACATACAGTCAAGTTCAATTACGAAATGTCGGTTCACCCATTTCAGTGGTTCGCCAAAGGTCAGCAAAGACTGAAATTAATACGTATGTCTAGACTTCAAGACATTCCCACTTTATTTTGAATGTGAAAACAAAGGGGTTTAAATTACTTTGAACGCTTTTGATGTCACCTTTTGTCTAAGAAACAATTTTAATTTTAAAAGAGGCTTCACAAAGTAAAATTTAAAAAACATGGCAAATGTGAATTATTATTCTTTTGAATCTTCTTTTAATAGTGACACATAGACTTCTATTCGTTACCTTTTCATGCTCGAATCGATGAACCAATTTTGATGAATTTTAGTATTGAGATTAGAACTAGGCTACATTTTGTCTCGAAAACGTATATTAAAGGGATTAAATTAGGAGATGAAAGTTGCTATGGAAACCAGGAACAAAGCCCACAGTAGACCACACGTGGGCTCGCAGGTGGCTGCGAGTTAAAACTCACCAGAGGGAAGTTAAGCTGATTTCACACTCTTAGGCTCGGTTGCATCATCTTAATTTAACTATAACTCTACATGACACAAACTTATCTCAGCCTGCGTTAATTTTCACGTCGACAAAGACCATCGTTTTAATCGATTCATTAGCCTTAATCTCTTCAGGCGTCCTCAATTTCTATAATTATAGTTCTAAAACTAGATGTGAAAGTAGGTTCTAACCTGAGGGCCTACTCCGAAAACCAAATCACGATATTCGGAAGAACATTCGTATGTTGTCAGCGCAACGTATCAGTTCAGCCCTCAATTCAAAAGGCCAACATTTTACTCGTTTGAACGCTAACGCCACCTAGTATTAAGTTATCTGTACGCTAACTTAAAGCTTAAAAATAAGTAATAGACGATTTAGTAATCACATGTCGCAAACTTATGTCAATCACGAATATTGGTGTAGGTATTGTATGAAGAAAGTCAACCATTCGAATAAGAGGGTACGAGTAAGGTCCAACCGTAATTAAATATTCGAATCGATTGACTAACGTACGCTTAAAACAATAACAATGGTACTCTATCGTACGATTATTGTAATTCTCTTTTCGTAGTAGACCCTCGGCCTATTGAAATTCCGTGCTTGGTTTTCTCGATCGTTGAATTAAGGAAATCTTCGGTAGAAGTAATGGATTGTGTCGGTAACAAGAAAACTGCTAATGAAAATGGAATTGGATATAAAAGAGGTATTTTCATTTGACGTTTTACTTTTCCAGTTAATCCTGGGAAGCGTGAGGTGCAAGTTAGTATTATATATATTATAAATTACAAAAAATGGGAAATAAATTATCTAAATGATATTTTAATAATTTTTAATACATACATTATGTAACATTCTTTTTTTAATCAAAAAAATTAACAAAAAGCCTTTTTTTAATCAAAAAGACTTTCAAAAGCATTTTATGTGGCTCGTAGATTGATCATGTAGCTATTTTCCACATAATCTATATTAAAAATGAATCCCTATTTTCCTTGGTCACGGCATCACGCGGGAACGGCTGGACCGATTTCGCTAATTCTTTTTTTGTTGTGTTTGTTATTGTCAGGAAAAGGTTCTTATGAAAGAAAAAAATAAGAAAATTGGCGGAAAATTAGAAAATTTAAGAATATATAACCACCGAATTAAAACATTTCTAATGTAACTACTTTTGACAATTTAAACTTTTTTAATTTAACCTTTTTTGACAATTTAAACTTTTTTAATTTAGTCTTTTTTGACAATTTAAACTTTTTGGCATTTGACGTAACATTGACGAATGCGGAATGCGTGCTGCAAATATCGTCAAAGAGGATGTAAAAAAAGTTGTTTCTGAAATATTTGTTTTAATTCGCAATCTTTATATTCATAGTTAAGACAGGACGTCTGTCGGGTCCGCTCATAGACTTCGAGAAATTATCGCTGGTCCGCTAGTAATAAGAAGTAATTAGTAGAGTTTTTTTAAACATAATCTTTAAAGGTTATCTTATGACAAAATAATATATAAAAACATTTTTTTTTAATCTGTAGGTACCATGCAGTAACACGAACATCTATAGAGAAAAAAATGCGATAGAATAATTATCTATGGAAAATTTCATTTCTATTTTCAGAGGTAGATACCGCTGTACTTTCCCATACAAAATTACTCTATCGAAATTTTTTATCGCGTTTTTTTCTCGATGGCCGTTCGTGTCTCGTGCTAAGGGTACTGTTCAGGTTTTGCATCATACTAAATTTCACATTTATATTTTGAAGTAGAATTTAGCCTAAGTTTTGACTAATGTTGGCTAAAATCACTATCATTTCACTAAATCTAGCGAAAATAAAAGACACGGTTATAATAAAAATGAAGATGAATGAAGTTTTTTTTCACAAATGACTTCTTTCGGTCTTCGCGGGGCTTATTGCCTTGTTTGTCTCAGCTTGCTGACATTAATTTTCTACGCTAGCAACATTCGTGGCTTGTCAAAATAATATTATCTTCATTATTTTTTGGGAGAAATTATCGAAAAAAATTTTAATTATCTAATTAAGCTAAGAGAAAAAAATTAACAATCTAATGATGATTTACAGCAAAGGGGTGTTATAAGTTTAACGTGTGTATTAGTGTGTCTGTTTGTGGCATCCTAGCTTTTAACAAATCATGGGCCGATCGAAAACTAAATTGTAATGCAATAATAATATACTCGAGTAGGGCCACAATTTTTCTTAACCTAAACTTAGAGCGAGTAGAATAGCTACTTACAATATCAAAAAGTTTATTCATTACTTATTTTACTAGGTGGATCCACATAAAGGCACAGAAAATGTTACATCACTAATTTAACCTCATGTAAGACCCTTAAAAATATTTTTTTCTCAAAAATTTAAGGGGGTTGGATTTCTTGTTTACTTGCTCTATCACACGTGATTTTTTTTCAAACTTATTTAGCACTGCCAAGATTTTGATATTTCCTACTACTTTACATAGTATTTTCTTTCTTTCTTTACATAACTCATGTTGCTTGGTATTTATATCTTTTTCAGTATATTTTTACAGTTATCCTAGATTATGGCCTCCCATAATAAAGTAGGTTTTATTCGAAAGTAATACTAGTGTTGCCAGTAGTTATAACTAAGTATAAAATGTTGTTTATTAGAAAAAAATTACCTAACTATGATGAAAATAAAAAAAATCTGTAAATTATTATGAAACAGTAAAATATGTCTAGCCCAAGTTCGGCTTTTTCCATAATCACTCAAAAGTTAAAAATATCACTAGGTATTGATGATAATGTGGCTACGGATTTCATAGTAAGTAATGAATTATTTCTACTGTTGTAAAGGGCCATTAAGCTTATGAATGACCAAAGCAAAACCACGATTTCTCTACACAGTCACGTTCCACTTAAGCACTCACAAAGTTTTGTTACTGCATCCAAGCTTATATTTTTTTAATCTTAGCACTTTACACTAGATCTATAAGCCATTAACAAAAAATAAAAAAATAGCACAGATTAAATACGAAAGGCGAAGCGCGAAAATTCTGAAGCATGGAGTTTGAATATAGAACGCGACCTTTTCGCGCGGTACCGCGCCGAGCACTGGTCCGAATTGTGGCGAGACCGCGGGATGTTCACCACTATCTGTCAGGAAAAGTGATAAACACTTGATTCATGTAATTGTTACGAAAAGCTATGTATTTTGTACCAATAAATTAACCTTGGACGCTATCATTTGCTTAAATAAACCAACGGTGCTATCTGTTATATGTTGTCAAATATTAATATAGCTAAACCCGATTATTACAAATAATATCTGAAGCTTTTAATTCGGAATATTAAAACTTTAAAAGTCAAGCTTTCTTTATACAATTTTTTTTACTTACTCATTATTATTTTGGGATTTTTATTACACAATAGATTTTCAATTACATTTTGACTACATTTACCGATAAACGCGTATCGATTGATCATTTAAAAAGTTTCAAAGGTAAACAAAACATTAAACCTGTTTGGTAAATTGGTATGGACACGGTATGGCCAAGTGATTACCTAGGGTAGAGCAAACATGCACGTTGATTGAAGGTAGTAAAACGTGAGAAAAACAGTCAGTGTCCATACCTACTAAATCCTGAAAGTAGGAAAATATAGACGATTCAAAAGAGTTTATTTGAATAAAGATATTTTTGACTTTGACTTTTGAACCGAGTTCAATGACATTGTGGTAGGTACTTACTTGCGATTACAAAAGTAGAGCAACGTTATTTCGAAGGTCGTTCGAAAGATGGGAGTCTAACGTCATTTTGAGCTTTTCGATATGTTAAAGAAACCTCTTTTGATATTCCTTTTATAGTTTTTATAAATCCAAACTGAAGTTCTTTTTGATTTTAAATAAATAAAATGCCAATAAGCCATTTTTAATGTCCCCAGGGCACAGGCCTTCCTTATGGGTGGATAAAAAGGATGTGCCATAACCCACCACGCGGTCCCAATGCGGATTGGTAGGTGTTAACGACTGCAAATGCAGCCGGGACCGACGGCTTAACGTGCCTTCCGAAGCACGAAGGAGCTCGAGATAATAATATTTTTAGTCACCCATCCCATGACCGACCCGTGCGAAATTTGCTTAACCTCCGCAATCGCTGGGCCAGGCGCTAAACCACTGCGCCATCGAACTCCTCAATGAAATAAGCTAGTGAGAAATTTCCGACAAAAGCGCCAATATCACGCTGTCGCACACAGACGTCTGCCAAGTGGATGGATATGTAAATATGCATTTTATTCCATTATTGCTTTACGACATCGATACGTATCCACCATAAAATTAAACGTGTAAATTATACTTACATCAAAATATGTACTTAAAAACATTGCGATAAACCTACGATGTTCGTCCCACTCTCCGTGATATTATAAACTCTGGTATAAGGTTCAAAATAGTTCAAATCAAGTAAATCGATCAACGAACATCGTCCGACTATCGTGATTTTTGTTTGTAATAGGCCTTCTGACTTGAACTTTTTTCAACCTTTTTAGGGTTCCGTACCAAAATGGTAAAAAGGAACCCTTATGGTGCGACTCAATCTGTATGTTTGTCTGTCTGTCACAGCTTGATATCTCGAGAACTACTAATGCTATCAACTTGAAATTTGGAATAGTTTTAGATGACGTTTGCCCAACTATTTTGCAAATAGGAGAGAAATAAAAATATGTATATTTTTTTGCAACAGGGGTCTTAAAAATTCGAAGTGAGGCTACTAGGGCATATGGGGTATCATATGAAAGAGCGCTGCTTGCACATTCCCAAAGATTACAGGAAAAATAAAAGGATGTCTCTAAATAGTAAACTTTTTCATAATGATGGTACGCAACCCTCGGTGCGGAAGTCCGACTCGCTCTTGACCGTTTATTATATTGAAATAAAATATCCTTACATATTAGAACGTTATGATTATTTAATTTGGTTTTATAGTTTTTTTTTAAAGTTCCAGACGTTTCGGCAACTTACTTAATCCTAAATCAACCCCCAACGCTTTGTAATCAGTAAAATGTTTTATTTTAATGAATATTGCACGCGTATTAAAAATATAATATATATTTTTAACGTTAAATACATTGAGATGTACCTATAACCGTTATATAAAAAGTCTCTTTCAAGTCGAGCAGAAAGAAAGCTTAACAGAATTAGTGTTCAGTATTCATAGCAGGTAGCATTTTCTTTCTAGAAAGGTACAAGGTATGGGTTGGACATGTGTTTGTTCGTTCTATGTAACTACTATGTTGAGATTAATGTCGTGTGCCGAGTAGGTACTTAGATACTGTTCCTTTTTTTTGTATACCGGAGAAAATGCAGTTACGCATCCTCATCGACACTTAACTGTCAAAATCCATTGTCTTTTGACAGTTAAATGTGATAAATTGCTAAATCATATCACGCTTCAATCATAAACTTATTATACTAACGCTAATATAAATAGGTCTATAATAGGTCTATGGTTTCAATAGTCATGCTAGGGGGCATGTAAAAATTCAATCTTTGCCGGGTTTCAAAAATGAGTACTAAAGTTTGACGTTAATTTTGGTTAGGTCGCTCTTTTATTTTTTTTTGAAGAGCTCGGTGATGCAGTGGTTTAGCGCATGGCCTTAAGCAAGAAAGTTGCAAGAGTCGGTCATGGGATGGGTGACCAAAAATTTATCATCTAGAGTTCCTCCGTGCTTCGGATTCGGAAAGCACGTTAAGCCGTTGCTCCCGGCTGCATTTGCAGTCGTTAACACCCACCAATCCGCATTGGGCCGCGTGGTAGGTTATGGGCCATCTTCCATATTCACCCATAAGGAAGGCCTGTGCCCCAGCACACGTGTTTCGCTCCAGGGTTGGGGCGAAACACGTGTAGTGTAGTCTAATTGGTAAAGGTGCAAGGTGTGTCGCTGTCTTGCTAAATGCAGGTATTGTGCACTGATATTGATGCATGTGCATTTTTTTGCGGGCGGGCGAGCGGTGCATCCTTCATATATTTTTTACGGGAAAAAGCTATATTATTTCTCTTTTCAAAATGGCTGTTGTCAGGTATTTTATCAATCAAATCTTCAAACCCTAGAAGGTGCTAGTACTATTATGAAATTGTACTGTAAGATTTCTCTAGGGCTATCAAAATCTTGTTATTGAGAATTTTTTGGTTACCTAAATGAAAACTTCTAATGTTCCACTTAACCATTTTAAATTGCATTTTCACTGAAAAAAGAAAATAAAGAAATAAATACTGGGTGAGAATCCCGGAGTTTTCTAAGATTTCTTTCAAAGAAAGTAGGTACCTATAAGTAATACGAGAACAAGTCCCCTACTACGAGTATTGCACCAATTCACAACATAAAGAATAAGGAAGTGTAATTAAAAAAAACCTTATGATTTAAAGAAGATTATGCCAAGTGTGTTATGCCAAAACGTGAAAATGTGGCCACTTGTAGCAAAAAAACTCCATTAAACTGAACGATAGCCTAGAAAGTATTGTGTAAGCGATAAAAAGTATCACACAGCTTCTTTGAAGTGCACTACAGAGAGATAATAATTCACAATTGCATCTTTATCTAAGCACTATGATTTTTTCCAATGGCGGCGCTAGTGTGCATACTACGCTTTCTCAAGTTGTCAGACTCTGACTATAGTTAAGTTTTAACTAAACTTAGGGCCGGTTCCTATATTCTAAAACGATTCGTTTTGCTTACGGATGGTAGTATTTTGGCATAAAATCCATAATAAATGTGTCAAAATTCTACCATCCGTAAGCAAAACGAGTTGTTTCTCGAATATAGGAATGAGGGGGTTAATAAATAGTAGGGGCCCCAGCAGATGTTGTTAACTGCGCTGCCTCCTACTCGAGGGTCCTACGTAAGTTACGAATTCACGCCTCGCAATGCCAGAATGGGAGATGGCAAATTGTTTGCGCTCGTACTTTGGAACGAAACATACAATATTTGGCTTCTAGGAGTAAACATAATATCACTTTGATATGGTTTTAAATGACTGAACTGTATTTGCGGCCCACTCCTAATTAATCTAAAAGGAAGGCCATGTAATAAATCAGAGAAAAGCAAAGCATAACTTTCGATTAGGGATCTTATTACACTCATTAATACGTACGGACGGCAGCACGTCAGGTTATACAGTTAAACTGCGAAAACAGCTATTATTACGTAGGGCATAAAGGCGGTCTCAAGGTCAACATGTATAGTCTGAGGTGCCGTCGTGTGTACATATAATATGATATACCTACAATGCGATTAAGGCGAGCCCAGTTCACGATCTGATGAAAAGATTGATTTTTAAGCTTCCAATGTGAAGAACTTATGGAGAATTCTACTTCACGAAAATTACTGTAGACTGAAAAAGAAACAACTTGACCGATTAGAATATTGAAAAATGGCTTGGTAACTCGTTAAAAAAATCCTAAATAACATCATAAAAGCTTAGAAAAATAAACTTCCAATCGTCAGTTCTCGTAATTTTCAACGACAGTGATATGTTTTTTTATGCAAAAAGGAAAGATTTTTTATTGATCTAACACTTACTGAGTAGATTTTTAATAAATGATCCAGTATTCCAGAAATCAAAAATGTACTAACGCCAAATTTCTGGCGAAGCGACAATTAAAGCTATGCAATAATCAACCATATTCCAAAGAGATAGTAAAAGAGTAGATTTCGTGAGCTGGCCGTGCCATAATTTAACAATGTGAAGTGACCAACTTCAGAACGCTGGCGGTAACGAACGACGTATTTTAATCTGTTATATTTTCTCTTTGCCTTACACTCTGGAGTGAAGTAGCAGCGGATCACCGTCTATGGTCAATTTTATCGCATTGTACCGCTAAAAATATAAGTGGCCTGTATATGCATTGATAAGTAACGTGTATTACCTAACTAGGTACATGTTTTCTTTTTGATCTTGACTTTTCGTATACTAAATAATAAATAAATAAATATTTCACAACATCACATACATTGCTCCGATTCCAAAGTAAGTAGCTAAAGCACTTGTGCTATGGAAATCAGAGACAACGGTGGTATCACAAACACCCAGATCTGAGCCAATATAGAAAAGTTCGTTTTCTAAATTGACCCAACCGAGGATCGAACCCGGGACCTCAGAGATGGCGTCACCTTGTAAACCGGTGTACAAAGCTACTCGACCACGGAGGTCGTCAAAATTCGTCGTATGATTGTTATGTTACGGCGTCACCACCAAAGCATAAATAAAAACTATTTCTCTCATTGTTATTCCCTTTTTATTCATATCTCAGAAACAGCTAATTTCCACTGCTATTTACTTAAATTGATATAACTTCTTTTGTGGGTTCACGAAAGTTTTCCTCATTTTCTATATTAAGAGAGACACAGAAAGTAAATTGAACGGAACAAAGATAACTTATGTACTTAAATGACTCTCTGAAGAAATGAGATTAGACCAAAGGCCTTTTGAAAAATGACAAAGTCATGCTTTTATAAATTTCCAATTAAGGTAACTCGTAGGTGGTGAAGTGTATTATGTTAATTAAAAACTCTACGTACATAACTGAGGCGCCATTATCTTTGAATTTAAAAAACTCTCTTTTTTGGGCAGTGTTGTTAAAAATACTATGTGATACAAAAAAATTCAAATCGATTCAGTAATACTAAATAATATACTAGAAAAAATACGACTCGCACCAGATCATGTTCTCGGACGGTAATCGAACCCGCGACCTTTGGATATCCGGTCCAATGCTCTGAGCTACCGGGTTCGATTCCCGTCCGAGAACATGATCTGGTGCGAGTCGTATTTTTTCTAGTATATTGATCAGTGTAGACAGTGATCCTCTGCAGCTTCACTCGAGAATGTATGAAAAAGGAAAAGTGAAAATTTTACAAATTAGAATACGTCGTTTTGTACCGCAACCGCTCTGAAGTTAGTCACTTCAGTTGTACGTAGTTTGTCAATTTAATCACATTATACATACATACTAAACAAATAATTATAATAATTGTCTGTGGCACTATGGTCGCACTGTGACTGTGTGCCATGCTCTAGGTTATTTTCTTCAGCTTTCGATCGATGAATCAATTAATATAGAAATAGTGTTTACCTACTTCACTCTATAGTCTATTATTAATTAAAAACACAAAATTCATAATTGTATTGTTAATTAGTATTATATTGTTTTGATTACCAAATTATATCTGTAGATATGAGAAATTTGTACTTACCGTTTAATTTAATTCTTAAAAATGTTTGAGTAAAAGTTTAATTTAATTCTTTCAAAGCCATGATTTCCTTTTTATTTGTCTCATTGTATGTAAAAAAATTGATCTCTTTTTTTTATTTAATTCATTATGGTCTTCGCTAGGCAAATCTCATCGTATTATTATTATTTATTTATTTATAAGAGCTGTATGTTTCTTTAATAATTAAAAAATAATAATACCTACACCAATATGTTCAGAAGTCTGTGATAAACTAAACCACTACCGCGTGTCTTCTGTTTTATTTCCAGATAATTTAAAATGCATCGATGTTGAACGCTTTTCACGTCAAGTTTCTATTTCGAGAGGAAACCTTTTAGTTGAGAGAGAAAATTCAACATGCATCTAGGTCACACCCTTACACTTGACAATATCTGTACAATGTGTTACAAAAGTACCCCTAATGCTGAATATGGTAGATAGAGACCATCAAACTGAACAACTTTTACTATGGGACCAACTCGGAAAACGCGAAAAAAAAATCTGCTGTTTCATACAAAAGTAAAATCGAAAATATCAAAATGTATGAAACGCCTGATTTTTTTCGCGATTTCAAAGTTGGTCCCATAGTAAAAGTTGTTCAGTTTGATGGTCCCTATCTACCATATTCGGCATTAGGGGTACTTTTGTAACACCTTGTATAACATAGATGTAAGTACTACATACCTTTTGCTATTTCATCCAATGCGAGCATAATGCACTTCATTTTAATCCGATATTTATTTTAGTTTGTTTTATTTTATGTTTCTCATCTGAATTTACATTGCCAGTAAGTCAAAGCAGTGAACTTCAACGAATTTTGCAACTCTCTAGTATTTTCCAACACAACACTGAAACTACATGATTTTTCATTAACTCACACATTCAAATGAAAATAAAGAAAAACATCAGCAAATTAATAAGTAGTGTCTGTTTCACAGCTTATGATTAAGCACTAACTTTTTAAACAATTAAAAAATGGAGCCCAATTTCGATAAAATTATTTGTCTAGTAACTTTGCTAATTCTCATACTATTTTTTCTTACGTTAGATGCAATCGCTACATTTCAAAACACTGGACATTTTGCAACCTTGGACAGTGTCTGAGAACGTTCAATTCTTTCAATTATTAGTCCCACCCACTTAGTCTTGTGGACTGACCACAATTTTTAACAAATTCGCGCGAGCAATGTCTTAATACGTTGAATACTCTTCTGCGGCAGTATATCTAAATTAGCTTATTTAGTTAATATAAGGAAACATTATTGCTCACTTGCTAAAAATAGTTATGTACACCGTTTTAATACAAGAAACAATGACAAACTTGCCGTTCCAAGTTTTAGACTAGCAAAAACTAGGGGCTCATTTATGGGGAAAGGAATTGCCTTTTTGAATAAAGTTACACAAAATGTAATTGAACTGCCTTTGCATGAATTCAAAATACATGTTAAAAAGACGCTCATGAGCAAAGGTTATTACAAAGTAGAAGATTATTTAAAAGACAGCAATGCATGGATGTAACATTATAAGTAACTATCCTAATTTTCAGTTTTCAAAAACTTTGCTTTTTGTTTTTTAATTATGTTGTTTTAAATGAAGGTATTTGGTAACGATATAATTTCTTTGTAAATATCGTTACTTCTAATTTCTGACAAAGCTGATAAGTTTCTTGCGCCCATTCTTCTTGTCAGCTAAATAGTCTCGAATGGGTGGTAGGGAAATATAGACAATTCAAAAGCACTTAATATCTAAGTTTATTTGAATAAAGAATTTTTAATTTCATTCATTTCAGCAAAGTGACGGAAACGTGAAACGTGAAAATCTGCGTCACAACACGTAGCCGGGCAAAAGTACCCTGCTCGCGCGAACGTGTTAATAAACACTCATTGTTAATGTCAAATGTAAAAAGTGGGTATTTTATTAATGTGGGTATTTTATTAAAGTGGGTATTTTATTAAAGTGGGTATTTTATTAATGTGAGTATTTTATTAAAGTGGGTATTTTATTATTACCTACACGCTGCAGAAATTGTACACATTGAAAGCGTGAAATAGAAGAGGAAGTTTTAAGGAGATATTTGTTCAGTTTCACGGACTGAACACATCCTTTTGGAAAGTGAATAAAAAACAGCCTGTATGATTGTTCACTGCAATAAAATGTGTCACTCTTAAATAAAGTACTGCAATTATGGTTAATTTGTAGTCTGTAATCAGCTGGTAGTAAATATTTACTCTGCATGTACAAGTATGTAAGCCTTTTTAGAATAGATTAATTTCAAATCATCGAGATCACTGACCTCCATAACAAAATTTTTTTTCAGGTCACTCATCGAGATATAAAGAGAATTTTAAAAAAAGGCTTGCGACGTGATGTTTTGACGCACTCCATAGTGGACCGGCTTAGTACCAGGTTCTACGAGATCAATTAACATTGTTATGTTATGACGACCTCCGTGGTCGAGTGGTTTGTACACCGGTTTCAAGGTGTCGCCATCTCTGAGGTCCCGGGTTCGATCCCCTGTTGGGTCAATTTAGAAAACAAACTTTTCTATATTGGCTCAGCTCTGGGTGTTTGTGATACCACCGTTGTCTCTGATTTCCATAACACAAGTGCTTTAGCTACTTCCTTTGAATCGGAGCGATGTATGTGATGTTGTCAAATTTATTTATTATTTATTTATTTATAAAATGATACAGTGAAATAAAGTAATTTCATATTTATACTATCTTTGATTAAAGTCATTAGAAGTAGGAGCCCTACATTAGGTCTCTACAGTACCTATAAAAACATATATAAAAAAAAAACATACCGTCGACTTGATAAGAGTGATTCGTCGTGTATTCAAAGATAGACAGTCTCTAAATTCAGTTGAATTCGAGGTCAGTTCGTATCGATTTAATTCTCGACTCGCCTGCCTAAAGGCAGTTTACATATCGCGGGGTCAATTGGTGGTAATTATTTTTGCATCCGTTTTTTTGAGTCCTGTGATTTGAATCAATATGACCTTGTATTAATCGCACTAATTTTTGAATGTTTTGTCTTCAAGTTTAAATTTTTTATATAATACTAAATAATATTCTAGAAAAAATACGACTCGCACCAGATCATGTTCTCGGACGGGAATCGAACCCGCGACCTTTGGATATCCGGTCCAATGCTCTGACCGCTGAGCTACCGAGTCATGATCTGGTGCGAGTCGTATATTTTTCTAGAATATTATTTAGTATGAATAATAAATAAATAGCATTGTGAATGCTAAAATCTTAAAATTTAAAAAGAAATGTTTTGTTGATATCTACTTTTTTAGTAGTTTATTGACCAAGCGAGCGCGAAGCTGGAGCAAAGCGTCTCCGTTTCAGCTTGGGTAAAAATGCTTGCGTATATCCTTCACATTTCTCAACCGATTTTGGTGGAATATTGTGAGCAGGTTTTTAGAAATTTTTCAAAAACCTGCTCACACCAAAATCGGGAGATATTTTCGAGATATTGGGAATATCATGTTTTAGCCATTTCGAAAAATTATTAAAAATATCGAAAACGCGAAGTCTGCAGCTCAATAGAACCACTAATATTATTTTAATGATCTAGAAAAACAACAGAACAGAAGTAGGCTTGCATATTACTTGTAGGTCATAGAAGTCTTTGCTTGTAGGCGGTCAATTATTAAAACCTTCTTGGTGCAAGCCACAGTTAGTTTAAAAAAAACTTGACATAACACAAAAAGACAACATTAAAAATATTAAGATTTTTATTCAAAAGCCACAAAAGACTTGACATTATTCATATTTGATGATAAAATAATACATTTTTAAATACAATTCATTTTTCAATGGAACGAAATTTACGAAAATTCACTCCCTCTAGCGAATCACATAGTCAACTTTAGTCCACCAAGCTTGTAGACATTTACCGTAATAAAAAAGGCATAGAATTTAGTTCCAACTGGAGCGAAGAGATGGCGTTAGTCATTCTTTTGCGTGCTACGTGTTGCTACGAAACGTTACGAATCCAAGCAGCCAACGTAGGTATAGTATCTATTTCTATTTTCTTTAAGCGCTATGCAAATGTTCATATTGAAACGTTGAAAGTTTATAAAAAATCCGGAAATAACCAGATAACCAGACATTACAAGAACATTAATATGCATTTACAAAAATAAATATTCTTAGTATATTGCATATTATTTGAAATGTTATAAAATAAAAGTTTCTTATTCATATTCTTTAGCTGCGTTCTTGTTGTATACATGGTGTTTACAATAAAAAGTTCCGAACAAGAAATTTTATTATCTAGCCTATTATTACTTTAATACTGAGCGGTATAAACAATTATTAAACATTAAAAAAAATATATATATTTTATTTATTAAAAAAATCACTTTAAACTGTTTCAATAATTATAAATAACTTTATAAATATTGAAATTCGAGTTTTACTGATACTTTATACTGTAAAAGTTATCTTTTTGTGAAATTGAACTGTGATTTTTATTGAAATAACTTTAAAAGACATTTTAATTGATTTCAATTAAAAATGTTTTTCTATGATTTAAGAAACTCATGTTAAGTAATGACATAACCTATAGCTATTAAGAATACGATAGCTTAAAGTAAATGGCTTCATTGTAACATTTTAATTAATTTCTGACTGAAATCGCAGTCAGTCGACTGTGGAGTTGAACTTTTGCGCTTTCGATATTCAATAAAGGATTGACTTACCAGTATTTCTAGACCTTTCATATGTATAAAATAATAACCGATACCTTGACATTTTAACTATGACTAGTGCACGTGAATGATTATTATTATGATATTGAAACGGAATTGTTGTTTAATTATTGTAATCATGATAATTTTTTTTTCTCTCAACTATTATATTATATCCCAATTAAATCTAATTAAAATTTTGCACATCGTTTACACAACGATAGAATATGTTGGTATTTAGTATTATTTAAGAACACAATGTACCATATTCACGCAAATAAACGATTACTATTACTTACTTACTTAAAAAAACGAAAATTGTTTACCCTTTTTGGTAATTTAAACAAATTACTGTAGTGCATTTTTATGGTTTTTAGGTTTCGTTATGATGACAGTCTTTGATCACCGTCTCAAATCTGTATGTACCTTTTAAATACATTCCAACAGTAATGTCCTTTCCTCTTAGAATATAAAGTATAATACTACGTATGGATGCCGAAATCAATCACACCCCGCCCGCCCTACGACACGCCAGCTGAACCGTAAAATATGGTTTTATAACTCGCCTATCGGGATAAGCGTTTTTGCGGGATTACGTTTAAGTAATTTTACAAAAATATATACATATGCCCTTTTATTGCATTGTATATGCCCTTGTATAAAGATTGTATAGCTGGTGTATAGTTACACAGTGTTTTGTCCCTTTCTTTTTAATGTCAAACTTAAATAGTTCGACAGAGAGTAACGATTGTGTAACTATACATCTGCTATACAATCTTTATTAGTAAGGGGGATTCTTTATAGATTGCACATAACGCATTTTTAATGTTCCCACTGCTGGGGTACATACCTCCTAGATGGGTGCATAAAAAAAGGATGTGCCATAACATTCTATGTGCCTAATCCTTATGCACCCATGTAGGAGGCATGTCCCCAGCAGTGGGGACAATACAGATCTAACCTCCCAGAATGGTGAAAGTTTTCTTTCGTAATATTTACCAAACTTGTCATCAAAATTATCTCTGATTTATAATTTTCGTAAACCATAGCATCTATAATGTTAATTTGGTTCTCTCAAACAGAAATAAATCAAGCCTTTTTTAATTTTCTTATCGTTTATTTCATCCAATAGCCGAATCATTAAGTACCAAAAATATTCAATGACTGGCCAAACTCATTAATTCCGTTTTCGCTTTAGTGCTTAAATTCCAGACGATTCTTAAACATAATTGCCTCTAACTTTTAAGATAGATCTTATTTTCCAGCATTTCGATACAGAAATTCTCTTGAACAAGTGCTTATATTATGTTTTATTATTATTATTCTACATACGCTTAAGAATTCACGGGTCAAAAGTGACCCGGTCCTTAAAGGTTTGCGTGGGGATATGGATCCAACACGTAGAGGCCATTTTTAGCGACTTTAATCTAATATGCGTGTGGTACTCCTGCTGGATCTAATCTCTGACTACATCAGTTTAATATACTCAGAGACTATCCCCAGCAAATGGACAGGAACTATGGAATTTACTGGTTCATGACTAGTGTGCTATTGGGTTGGGATTTGGATGGACTTGGGTTTGGGCTATGGAAAAAGACTACCGGACACCTGCTTATCATAGTCTTCAGACTGAAAAAATGGCAGGTGGTGACTAGCCAAGGACTAAATGGGCCTTCCCGTGGCAGTTTTCTGGGTCTGCTATCGGGCGCGTCCCCGGGTGGCGGATTGGGGATCGGCTCCCAGATATGGGAGCTACCGGCGTTTTAGGCCGGCGCGGACCAAAACCAGAAAAGTGAGGTGGCTATACTGGCCTTTGTGTTGGGTGACATTCAGTGGTTACATTTGTGGCTTTGGGTCAACGTCCTGGAAGTTCTCTGGGTAGCGGTGACTTGATTCGGTGCTCGGCCGGCGTCCTGGATAGTCTGGGTAGCGGCGGTGCGAGCGTGGGCGGCGGGTTCGTCGGTTGCGGTGGTCGTGACGGGCGAGCAGGCACTCTTTGCCAACCGCCGGCCAACCCGTTACCCCACGTTGAGTGGGGCCGGGGAGGCTGCCCTTGGTTGGGTGTCCTCATGAGGAGACAACCTCGTTAAAAAACCCTAACCCTAAGTTTTTTGCTGTGCGGCGAGGGGGTGAATGGCTGGTGGGAGACCAGCCATTATGCAGCAACGGAGCAGGGGATCGGCGGCCCCCCTGTTTCGATAACCCTACGCTTGCCCGGGTATGGGACCTCTGCCCGGGTGGACTTTTAGTTGTCACCAATCTCGTGGGAACAGTTATGGAAGAAAATAATTTAAATTTAAAACTTAATAAAACGGACAAAGCGCCGGGTCCGGTTAAAAACTGCGCAAAAAACAAGTCACGCGACCAGTCTGTGTCGGCTGGGTCGGATAAAGTTAGGAGTGTGGTGGATGAGTACGGTGAGTTGATGGAGGCGGACTCTAGTGGTGAGGAGGGAGAATATATATCCTCCCAGAGAAAACGTCCAAGTGAGGGGACGCTTCAGGAATTGGGTAGCTCGGACGAGACTGAGGTTCCGTTTGCGGCCATGGGGAAGGCTCAGAAGTCGAATTCCAATGCTGTTAGGGGACGTTCCTCTGGAGCAGGGAATTATGTAGGTCACAGCTCCATGCGAAAAAAGAACTCGCAGGAGGCTCGTGAATTGTATGAGCATGAGGAAATAATGAGAAAGGAAGATCAGAGAAAGGCAAAAGAACAGAAGAAAGAGGAACTGAGCAAAAAGAAAATGGGAAGGAAAGGAAAGGGTAAGGGTAAGGACACGAACGACCAGGAGTCACAACAAGGTCAAATGGGCCCACCTGAATCCCGAGTAGAGTTGGATAGGGCTCCATCTGTGGAGTCTTTGCGGTCATGCGTGTCGGAAAGGTCCGAAAGATCCTCAATGGCGATGAGGCAAGAGATAGAGCGACAGACCGAAAGAATAGTGGAAGTCGTATCTAAATCCGGGAATTTGAAAAAGGAGTTTAAAAAAGAACTCTCCGAAGCCGGCAATAAAATAAAAGAGGTGGTTAAGGAAATTACTGGCCACACAACCACGGAGGAGACTCGTCGCCTTCAGGCGACTAACAAGAGGCTGCAGGAGGAAATTTCAAGCCTGAGGTCGGAAATTACCGCCCTCAGACGTCAGTTTGAAGAACGCTGCACGATCGACGCCCAGCGCAGGCGTTCTGATAATGAGAGCTTAGCGCATCAACACGTAGAGCCGGAGCATGCCCTAAGGCAGTCGGAGTCGCAATCACTGACTGATTTTGAGCTGCCGGAGTGGGTGGGTGTCCTTCAAAAGTCGCTTGCTAACATGTTTGGCAACATGCTGAATGCAAGGATTGCCGGCATTGAGCAGCGTCTGCCCCCAGCGCCCTCCTACCGCCCGCCGTTGGCGGCAGATAAGAGGAAGGAGAATGCATCTACTGCTCCAGTGGCTCCTCCTGCAAGACCCGACGCGGTGTCTGGTCCCTCCTGTGGAAAACCCCAGCCTCCGCCACCGTCGTATGCGGATAAGGCCAAGGACAATCAATGGACTGAGGTGGGCAGAAATGGACGTCCGATGAAAGCAGTCGCGCCTGCAGAACCGTCCACTTCAGCTGGTAATAAGGCGACGAAAGCCCAGCCTTCTAAACCTGTGGCTCCGAAGAAACCGAAGCTCAGTCCCCCTAAGTCCTCGGCCGTGGTGATGACCATTCTCCCGGAACAGGCGGAAAAGGGGGCGACGTATGCTGAGGCCATTTCAAAGGCCAAGAAGGAAATAAAAATTAAGGATCTCGGAATTGAGGAGCTTAAAATAAAAGTTTCAGCCACCGGCACCCGAGTTTTTGAAGTCCCTGGCTCTGCCAGTGGGAACAAAGCAGACCTCCTTGCGGAGAAGTTAAAGGAGACCCTGGGGGACTCAGTAAAAATCTCGAGACCCGTGAAGACCGCGGATATGCGAGTCTCCGGTCTCGATGATTCTGTTGATGCCGACGAACTCCGTGCTGCGGTAGCTGGTCAGGGGGGCTGTCCACCCGACCAGATTCGAGTTGGTCCTATTCGTGTGGGCCCAGGGGGACTGGGCTCGGCACTGATAAAGTGTCCTGTCAGTGCAGCGAAAGTATTGGCCGACTCAGGCCGTCTTAAAGTTGGTTGGGTCTCGGTACCGGTTCGTGCGCTGGAGCCACTCCCGCTCCGGTGCTTTAAGTGTATGATCACTGGGCACACGAGACAGTTGTGCTCCTGTGAGGTTGATCATACTGACACTTGCTTCCGGTGTGGGAGAAAAGGCCACAAGGCCGCAGAATGCTCTATGGAGCTAAACTGTGCGGTGTGCAAAGCGGCTAAGCTCCCAGCCAACCATTTCATGGGAGGGAGCAAGTGCCGCCCCCCAGCGGTCAGAGCCAAACTATCGCTAAGAAGTGTGGCACCGCTGCGTCAGACGGCAGAAGCTGCGACCCGGAGAGATGTTGAGGATGGCCATATGTCTTCATAATGCCCAGACACCTCAACATTCTCCAAGGGAATTTAAATCACTCCGCTGCTGCGCAGGATCTTCTCATGCAGCATGTAGCGGAGTTGAATGTCAACTTGTTGGTAGTGGCGGACCCATATTTTGTTCCCCAGCGCCCTAATTGGGCAGGTGATACGGCGGACAGCGTCGTCATAATGGCCCCATTTTCTGCCGTCTACTCCCCTCCACTCTCGGTCGTAGAGAGAGGACCGGGCTATGTGGCGGCCTCTTGGGGAGATTTGACACTCGTGGGTGTCTATTTCTCCCCTAATCGGAGCGTGTCTGAACTGCGGCAGTGGCTCAATGTGTTGAGCGTTGTGGTGGGTCGTCTTGCGCCAGCACAACTGCTGGTGTTGGGCGATTTCAACGCCCACCACATGGCTTGGGGCGAGCGCAGCGACACCCCAAAGGGAGTGGCGGTCCTGAATTGGGCGGTGGCAGCAGGGCTAGTGGTCTGTAACCAGGGTCGTGAATTCACATTTGTAAGGGGGGACGGCGGGTCCATTGTTGACCTGACGTTTGCGACCCCTGCACTGGCGGCACGGGTTCAGGATTGGCACGTGATGAAGGACGTTTTGTCAATGTCAGACCATGACCACATCCATTTCAAGGTCGTAACGTCCACAGACGGGAACCACGCCCTTCCACTTGGGGCATCGCAGCGTTGTTTTCCTCGCTGGGCTTACACAAAGTTCGACCGCGAACTGGCGGAGGAGGCGGCTCTGATGGAAGCCTGGAATCTTCAAGACAGACAGGTAGAGGAGTCAAGCGTCGACGATCTCGCTGCAAAACTGACGGCCTCCCTGACGAAGGTGTGCGATGCCTCCATGCCGAAAGTCAAATGTCTTCCACGTAGAAACCGGGTGTACTGGTGGAATGAAGAGGTTTCATCCCTCCGAATCACCTGCCTGCGGGCCAGAAGAGCCTTGCAACGGTGCCGGCGCAGGCGAAATCGCCAACCGGGGGAGGAATCCCGACTTCGTCAGGCCTTCAGTGAGGCGAAGCAAGCCTTATCGGAGGGCATTTGTAGGGCGAAAACATCGGCATGGGAGGAATACCTAGAAAGTTTGGACGCGGATCCGTGGGGGCGCCCGTATAGGATGATTAGGAGTAGACTCCGTAACCAGGCGCCGCCCACCGAGTCGATGGATTTAGGTTTCCTCACAAGTGTGATAGATGGCCTCTTCCCTGCCACGCCTCCGCAGGTGTCCCCCCTGATAGGTCCTACGCCCCAGGCTTCCAACCCGGTACAGGGGTTCACCCCCATAACTGACGCGGAACTGAAAGGCGTCATTGATCGCCTCCGAAACAAGAGGAAGGCACCTGGCCCGGATGGGATTCCTGGGCGAATACTGCCTGTCGCTCTGGAGCACTTAGGCGAGCAAGTTAGGGCGCTCTTTAATGCCTGCCTCCGTACCTGGCTATTCCCGAAGGCATGGAAGAAGGGTAGACTCTGCCTCCTGAAAAAGGGTGATAGGCCTCCGGATTCTCCGAACGCGTACCGACCAGTGGTCCTCTTGGACGAACTCGGTAAAATGCTCGAGAGACTGATAGCTGACCGAGTCGTCCAACATCTGGACACGGAGGGTTCGAACTTATCAGACAGGCAGTTTGGTTTCAGGAGGCAGAGGTCTACTATAGACGCAATCATGTCTCTGAAGGAGTCATGTCGAGCAGCGATCGCAAAAGGGGAGAGAGTCGTGGTGGTATCTTTAGATATAAAGAATGCCTTTAACTCTCTCCCCTATAGTGTCATCAGGGATGCGCTGAGATATCATGGCGTCCCCCCTTACCTGGCAGAAATATTAAATCATTATCTCCAGGATAGAGAAGTCCTATTCCTGGCATCGGATGGCCAATTAAAGGTCCGGCATATGGAGTGCGGTGTTCCACAGGGGTCGGTGTTGGGCCCACTCCTGTGGAACTTAGCCTATGACTGGGTGCTTCGTGGCGTCCTTCTCCCCCGAGTTAGTGTCACCTGCTATGCGGATGACACTCTAGTCACTGCCCGGGGTAGAGATCTCGCGGACGCGAAGCGCCTGGCCAAGATTGGGACGGAGGGAGTGATTGCCCGTATAAGAAGGCTGGGCTTAGAGGTAGCGGTGGCTAAAACACAGGCCATGGTATTCCATGGGCCGAGACAAAGCCCACCGCCGGGCGATGATATGGTCGTGGATGGAGTAGTGGTCCCACTTCGTCCGACCATGAAATACCTGGGGCTAGTGCTGGACAGTCGGTGGAATTTTAATGCTCACTTCCAGCAACTGGCTCCCAGATTGGTGAAGGCAGCGGCAGCCCTCGGCAGATTGCTGCCTAACCTCGGAGGGCCAAACAAAAGTTGTCGGCGTCTGTATGCGGGGGTCATACGCAGTATGGCACTGTATGGTGCCCCCGTATGGGCAGATGCCCTAAACGCCGAAAACAGGGCTGCATTGAGGCGCCCCCAAAGAATAGTAGCCTCTCGCATGATTAGGGGCTACCGCACCGTGTCGTGGTCCGCGGCATGTGCGCTTGCTGGTACGCCTCCATGGGAATTAGAAGCCCAAGTTCTATCGGAGGTGTATTGGCGGCGTAAGGAGGAAAGGGCAAGAGGAGACCGCCTTGCCCCGGAAGAGCGACAGAATGTCCGGCGTGTCGCGGAAGAGAGATGCATGGAGGAATGGGGGCGCCAACTTGAGGCCCCAATAGCAGGTCATAGGACGGTGGAGGCCATCCGCCCAGTCCTTAAAGAGTGGAAGGAGAGGGCTCACGGGTCACTCACCTTTAGACTGGCACAGGTGCTTACGGGGCACGGCTGCTTTGGTAGGTACCTGTGCCGAATTCAGAGGGAGGCAACAACGGTGTGTCACGACTGCGGCGCACCGAACGACACCGCGGAGCACACTCTGGCCGAGTGTGTGAAGTGGGCACCACAACGCCACGACTTAGTCGCGGTCATTGGACGGGACCTCTCGCTTCCCAGCATAACAGTCGCCATGCTGGGGAGCGACAGGTCATGGCAGGCGATGGTCTCCTTTTGTGAGGAAGTGATGTCACAGAAGGAGACTGCAGAGCGAATCCGGGAGGCGGATGCGCAGGCGGAGCCGTTCCGACGGAATAGACCGGGCAGAAGACGAAGGCGTCACGCACACCTTCTCCCCCCATAGTTTTGTGGGGCTAGGGCGACGGGACCGGGGATCCCGTTGTCCACTCTAGGCCCTGTAAAGGTGGGACGCTCAAGTGTTCCGAGCGCCCCACCAGGTAGGAGTCATCTAAAGATGACAAGTAGCTGGAGTCCGAAAGGATCAGCACAGGTTGGGGAGGCGGAGATTGTCACAATCGTCCCGTTACCCCCGACCAATGTAGAGATGGAACACCGCAGGGGGGTTAGCAGGTATGCCTCCGTGTGGATCCGATGAGCACTTTGACTTATCGGACCTGTGCGGAGGAGAGTCCTGAACTCGCCGGGCTGGCCCCCGCCAGGCCCGGAAGTCTTTAAAAGAGTACCCCTGCGTAATCAAAAAAAAAAAAGGACTAAATGGGCCCCCCAAAATAGCCGCGATGACAAGAGAGCAACATCGGTGTCCTCGGCTGCAGGGTGTAGAGAGGTGTGCACCGCTTTCTACCCACTGTACAAGGGACAGAGTGCCAACTCGCGTCTTACGCATGTTTCACTTCCACCCTGCGAGCGTATAGCTCTAACGACTCCACCCTGAACGGCCAACGAAGACAGTCAGGGGCGGGAGTCCGCAGGCCCCCTTGGGGTCCACCCCTGCTGCGGGGACGAGGGCCTAGATCGACTCCCTGGAGCACTCGGGTCCGTGGTGTCGCTACTCACCAACAGCTCGCCACAAGCTGCCCTGCGGGCTTATTATTATAAGATTTGCATGCATAGTTAATAGCAGAAGTTTTAAACATTTAGTATCATTCTTGGTGATTCGATCTTGAGTAAAAAGGTACTCATAGTTAGCCGTCATATAGCCATGTCACAGTCGAATTTAAAGTGATCAAGATCTCTTATTAGTTCAATAATTATTGCACTCGGAAGTCAAAGCAGATAATATTATTTTCTATGAAACCCGATATTGTTTTTTTTATATTTGATAACATCACATACATTGCTTCGATTCCAAAGTTAGTAGTTAAAGCACTAGTGTTATGGAAATCAGAGACTACGGTGGTATCACAAACACCCAGACCTGGGCCAATATAGAAAAGTTCGTTTTCTAAATTGACCCAACCGGGGATCGAACCCAGGACCTCAGAGATGGCGACACCTTGAAAACCGGTGTACAAAGCCACTCGACCACGGAGGTCGTCAAAATATTTGTTACTCAATCACGCAAAAACGGCGTGATTGAAATGAATTGTGGTACACAGATAGTTTCTAACCTGGACTTAAAGAATATTTTTTATCCTGGTCAAAGGATCGGATTTTTTTAATCGAAGGGCGAAGTCGCGGGTGGAAGCCAGTTTACTATAAAACTGGATAATGCTAATAAATTAAAAACTTTCTAAGTAAGTTAACTTTCGCAGTCATGTTATCCCGAAGTTGAAACTTTCATCTTGTTTATTCTCAAAAAGCTGATTATAAAAGCGAAGTTAAGTAATTAAGCTCCAGATTAAATATGTCTGTTCTTGCCGTAAGCAATGAAGAGTTTAGAAGGCACTTGTATTTACTTAAAAAGACAAAATATTTTTCACTTAGATGAAATAATATTGAAATATTGAAATCATACATAACAATATAAAAATAAAAATAAGGAGAGATTATGGAGAGGGTAATAAAGCCGTTCTACAAAAATATTGTGATCTGCATAGTGGATCGGTGGGGTGGGATTTTTAAAAGGTAAGCCGATGAGAATCGGCTTTGTATGGGAATGCCTTTCTGTGAGTCACATATATTTTATTGTTAAGGTGGTAAAAATACTAAAATGTGGATAGTTCTTAATTTTTGCACGAATTGTTTATTGAAAACTGAACTGATGTCCGTAATTGTAGTTTAAAGATATCAAAACCGGGCTATTATGTTGAAAGTTATATTATGCATGATCAATGATCATACAATAAAAATAATACGCGTCAAAATTTATTATGTCTTTGCAGTTGTTTACAACCACCAATTCACATCGGGCCTACGTGGTGGGATGTGGCCTCCTATCCACCATAAGAAAGGCATGTGCCCCAGCAGAGGGGATATTAAAATGACTGACGTCAACATAACTTCCTTTAAGTCTGACACAGTTCGCTTGGAAGCATCATTTGCCATCATTTCCTAAATCCACCTTATATATCACCCGTCGGCCACATATTATATCAGATGAGTAGGGTCGGGTGGCGACATGAATAAATAAGGTACCTAGCCTGATAAACGGGAACATCCTGTCAAGAAACACCTTTGACATATTTATGGTACCTTTATAAGAAGTCAAGTGAAGAGAAGATGAGAAAATCAAGGAGATCAATGCAATAGAATATAACCTATGTTCTGTGGTTGCACCTTTTTTTTTGTAATTTGGCCTGGTAACATTGTTGTATTATTATTTTTTTGTATGTTGGGGCGTGTTTGGTAAGCTGCCTGAAATTTTCAAGAGTAAGGAAGTGCCCCTCTCTCTGAAAAAAAGGCGTACGAGCAATGCATTCAGCTGGTCATGGTCATGAATAGAAACTTGGACCCTCAGTTATTTAATTACCCCTTGGAACCCTTTGGGCTACCTAGCCCAAAGGAAGATGGAACGCGCCATGTTAGATATCACTCTGCGCGACAGATTAAGAAACACGGTGATCCGAAGTAGCACTAAACTTAATCACTGCACAAATAGCGATGGGCCGGTCACATATGTCGCAGAACCGATGCTTTGTGCAGCAGAAAGTTACTGGAGTGGAGACCAAGCACCGGTTCCAGAAGCGTTGGCTGCCAAGAAGCCAGATGTTCGGACGACATTACAAAAGGGATGGCTTGCAAATGAGAAGGCCTACACTCAGCAGTTGTAGGTGACTTGAGGCTGAAGAAGAAGAAGAAATTCTTGCACTAATCTCTTGGGAAAGGAACCAATGTTATTTTAGTTTTTTTTTAATAAACTTGTATCGTTATTACTGAAATATCTTTCTCAATATAATTATTTAAAAAATCAGGAACCAATGTTATTTGAGATGCTAACCTAAAGTTTCAAATGGAAACTAAGCAGTATCGCAAGGATACGTCAGGGTCGAAATATGATGTGTGATGAACAGCTAATAACTGTTGTTCAAAAGAAAGACTCAAGCTGAAAGTTTATAATAAGAAATACCATATGTCCATACCTATTTAAAGTCTCAGCCCAATGCACATCCTACGCTAGACTGGAACGGGGATTTCAGATGACGTACTTGAGAATTCCCCAAGTTTATGATGTGGAATCCCCACAAGGTTAAGACACTTTCTCCATAAGTGCCCCCCTGATTGACCCCCACCGACATTCGACTGCCAAAATCCATTGTCTTTTATTTATAATTAAGTGACTTACGTATCATTAATCGCCATAATCATAAATCGTGTTTCGGTGGTCATGCTAAGGGGGCTGGAACCGCCACTTAGGCCTTGGTCTCCTATTTTATGCTAGACGAAACGTTCCCACACGTCAGCATTTGAAAAAGACCAAAACAGTTCAATAGTTTTATCCTAGCCTCATCATCATTATCATTATGAAAATGATGACTTACCTCTCCTTCCTTTGCGTCTTGGTGAGTTGGCCGGCGTGCTGTGCTCAGAGCTCTGGTCTGCCGCGTACTCCGTGCCACTACTGTCATGTCCAGGCGCAAGGGAGAACGTGGTGCCGGCCGGGCACCGCTCCCGACTCCTGCTGCGCTGCCATCGGCTCTGAGGAGATGTGTTTAATTAATATTTTGACACATAATATATAATAGTACTAAATGTACAGAAGCCCATTAGCGCGAGGATAATCAAATAATAAGCTACTCTCGCTGCACGACAATAAAGTGCAATTTCAAATTGCACAGCGCTGCGTGCCTATTATTATAAGCACCTCCGAAACGCTTCTCTTTCTGCCGCGTAGCTCTGTTTCAACCGACACATGACATCCCTCGTGAGAAGTAGGCTAAACTAGTTTAAACGTGGAGTGAGATAAGACCCCCTGATTTTGGGGTAAAAAGGTTTTAATATCATTAATTATAGCATTATTTAAATGAAGTACGAGACTATAACTGAATCCGTTTCACTGAAATAACTGCTTAATAAAATAAATAATTAATCTCTTCAGATCTCTCCCACAGCTTACCTAAGGCACGGATAAAAAAACATACCGTCGACTTGATTACCTCCTCCTTTTTTTAAAGTCGGTTAAAAAATAGAGTTAACTCAGTGCTTCGTATAAGTACGGTAAATCCTTCGTTTTATTATTTATTATGTGGTTTAAACAATGTTTAAGTTAAATTAACAACTTATTTCCAAGCTTTTAAATTGTTTCTATACATCTGCGGTCGTGGTTATCTAATTAATCAAAGTTCTCCATCAAGATGTCATCAGTTCAACACCCTCAATAGTCTATTTACAAACAAGTATTTGTTTAGTTTTGTGAGGGTTGTAACCATATTAATTTAACAAAAACGGGACTTAAAATAACATATGTTATTTATGTAGGTAATAATTACTTTTTACAAAAGCACTTAGCAAATTGTCAAATCATCAAAAAAAACAATAGATAAGTGTTTTTCTAGATTTCTTTAGTGAAAACAAAGCACATTTGAATTCTTATAATTTATTATTATACAAATACCAAGAATAGGTAGGCTGTTATAATCCATAATAAGCAGTTTATAACTGTTAATCTTTCCTTTACAGTCCCAAACTTAACAGCAATAAACCTTTACAATATCCCTCGCCGACATAATTTCAAAGTAATTCCATAATGAGTAACCTACACAATATTCCAAGAATTTACCATCAGTAGTTACTATTAATTAGGGTTCCATACCAAAATAAGAACGGACCCTTATGGCGCGACTCAGTCTGTCTGTCTGTCTGTCTGTCAAAGCTGAATATCTCGAGAACTGCTAATGCTATTTACTTGAAAGGAATAGTTTTAGATGACGTTTGTCCAACTATTTTGCAAATAAGCGAGAAAATCAAAATATTTATATATTTTGAAAGGGGGTTTTAAAAATTCGAAATGAGGCTACTAGGGCATATGGGGTATCATATAAAAGAGCGCTGCTTGCAGACTCTCAAGCATTTTTTTTCGGCCGCATAGTTTTCTACTTTTGATGTATGTACAATGTACAATACCGTTCCCCCTTATCTCCGAAGTTCGCATAGAGAAAAATCTGAAATTATTTTATGTGATTGAAGTTTATGTAAAGTTAACAGGAAAAATAAAACGACGTCTCTAAATAGTAAACTTTTCCAGAATGATGGTGCGGAGCCCTCGGTGCGCGAGTCCGATTCGCTCTTGACCATTTTGTTTATTAACAGTAGCAAGTATTTGTAAGGTAAACTTTTCAACTACTTATGAGTCAGTTTCATTGGAAAATTAATTATAGGCAGGTAGGTTATTGTAAGTAAATTTCGTAGTTCGTTAACCTTATTAATGAGACAAATAATATCAAGGATGGTACACGAAGAACATAAATATAATAAAACATAAAAACAGACATTGTAACAGAACAGACCTAATTTGGCAAGCTGGAATAAATGAGTTGTGAAACAGTAGCAAAAATAATAGAAAATACGTGGTGATAATACAATTCTCTTTTCGTATGTGTACTCTACAATGTATACTCTGTGTATAATCTAAGTAATTTTTTGATTAAAATAATTAAAGCGAAATGTTACTTACATGCATAATACCAGGCAGGCAACATAGGAAAAACGTGTAGGTAAACCTGTATTAATCATGAACAGTGTAAGGCGGTTAATTTGGTGCATTGGTAGTGCAAGTCAGCACAAATGCTGTCTTTATACCTTTAGGTGGTGAAGAAGTGTAGTGTGTGATGAAGACCGTAACAAGGGGCCAATTTAATACATTAGTGGTAATGGTGCATGACAGCTCTGAGGGTAAGTCTGAAAGGTGACCACACAGCCAACCTATCTTTAAGTTGGTGAAAAAGTGCGTGGGTCTGTATACGACGGAGAGCGGAGCGTGGTGGTGTGCGGAGCGCGCGCGGGGCGGGGGTGAGTTTGGTGCGTTGGCGATGCATGACAGCTCTGAGGCTGATTTTGACAGACGACCACATTGTTAACATACCTTGAGGTTGGTGAAGAAGTGTGTGGTCCTGTGTACAACGGAGAGCGGAGCGTGGTGGTGTGCGGAGCGCGCGCGGGGCGGGGGCGAGTTCGGCGCGTTGGCGGTGCATAACAGCTCTGAGGCTGATTTTGACAGACGACCACATTGTTAACATACCTTGAGGTTGTTGAAGAAGTGTGTGGTCCTGTGTACGACGGAGAGCGGAGCGTGGTGGTGTGCGGAGCGCGCGCGGGGCGGGGGCGAGTTCAGCGCGTTGGCGGTGCATAACAGCTCTGAGGCTGATTTTGACAGACGACCACATTGTTAACATACCTTGAGGTTAGTGAAAAGTGTGTGGTCCTGTGTACGACGGAGAGCGGAGCGTGGTGGTATGCGGAACGAGCGCGGGGTGGGGGCGAGTTCGGCGCGTTGGCGGTACATGACAGCTCTGAGGCTGATTTTGACAGACGACCACATTGTTAACATACCTTGAGGTTGGTGAAGAAGTGTGTGGTCCTGTGTACGACGGAGAGCGGAGCGTGGTGGTGTGCAGAGCGCGCGCGGGGCGGGGGCGAGTTCGGCGCGTTGGCGGTGCATGACAGCTCTGAGGCTGATTTTGACAGACGACCGCTCAACGCTTCCGTGCGCTCTGAAAAGAAAAAAGAGGTATTATAATTTAAAAATGAAGAGGAGCCAGATTTAGACTGATTCGATCGCTAATACCGAATCTACGAAGTAGTATTTTAAATGTGAAACGCAGATTAGTTTTTACCTAATTTTATAAGTTATTTCAGCATAGTTTATTTATCTCCAAACTTTACTAGGTACTGTATAACAACATTATGAATGCCTATCTTAAAAGGGGTTTTTACATTAAAACAATTGAGTAATCATCGTAAAAAACATGTTATATTTGCTAATCAGCGTAACTGATTCACTTACTAACCTTAGGAAGTTATTACCAGCAGCCTATCAAAATATTATCTATCGATTTAATAAGAGGCTCGTCTTAGTTAGCCGTGAAAAATCCAAAACCCTTCCAAAAGAAATCCCGAACTCCAGAGTCAGATTAACAGCCCACTTTGACGTTTCTGTATTACCATAGATTAAGGAGTTGTTACAGTATGAACAATTTTTTTTTTACTTATAAGTATTATTGCCTCCGGGCTCAACACATTCATTTGCTATGTTACAAAATTATTGTGACCTACATCTGGTTCAATTCTTATTATTACCAATAGCTATACTCTATTTTTTATCTGCCAATAGCTAATAGTAATTGTCAATCTCACACGGTCAAACAATAGCGGCAACCTTTGGGATTATCATAAGCTTGCAACATAACAATACAACTGTTAATTATTTCACTCCTGAGGGACTGATCCCGGTCTACGTGACTGGACTCAATATTCATGCAAATAAAAGCTGTATTGTTGCATTGTTTAAGGTCAAATCCCGGGTTGTCGATTAAAACTTTAAAAGTAAAATAAACATTCAGTCGGTGTTTGTTTATACACAACAAGCACAAAACTTAAAGTCTGTGTTCTAGACAGAATCCATAAAATAGTCAATCTGTGTTCAGCCCTGCGATTCTGTAAAATCAGACGACAACTCGCAACTCCCTTCGCAATTCACTCTCACTTCGCATCTCACCTCGCTTGACCTTGACCTTGACTTGCGTTGTACCTAGTGACAACCACACTCAACAAAATGTTAGTCGAGTTTTATCGATTCCAGTTTAGCTAATATGTGAGTTTTAAATTAAAATTTCTTATTTTAAGGAATTTGATGCAGCAAAAATAAAAAAAATAAAAAACTCTTAATTCGTGTCATGAATATAATCCCTATGCCTTAAACTGTATGTCCACGGCGTCCGTCTCCTCGGAGAGAAAAAACCGGACCGAATAGCGGCCTATATATTATATTTGTATGAACTTTTGTCAACTCGACATCCGGCGTCCGAAATCCGTCATCCGTTCTTTTGACGGGCTCCGAAGATTTTGCTTGATCGGATGAACCGCTAAACCGGAGCCTCGATTCGAAGTACCCCATTAGAATATAAAATACATATGGACTTGTCCACGGCGCAGCCACCCGACGTCCGTCTTCGTCAACCGTCATCTTTTGCGACTTGCCGAACTTGCTTATTGCGACAAGCACTTGCGCTGCGACTTTATTTTGTTCACACAATAAAGTTTTTAGGGCAAGTTAATATTAGGGGTTAAAGTATGAAATTGCCGTTTTGTATGGAGAATTTTAAAGAATTTGAATTTTCCATACTAACATTTTCTTAATTTATTTAACAACCATGAACGCTAACGTTTTAAAACATTTTGCACTAATGTTTACACACTAATATAACGTATGCCACTTAGGTTATGCGAAAAAAATAAGTATCGGCTAAGTCACAACGAAATAAAAGGTCATTTCTGCTAACCAAAAAGGAGTTACTAATAAAAACAAATGTTAAAAAAATATCTTCACGTTTTTAAATTTGAGATTTTAGCATTCACAATGCTATTTTTATATAATACCAAATAATAAATAAATAATAATAAATTTATTTATTTATTTGTTCTCTCACATAGAATCTTACAATGTATGACATAAACTAAAATCTATTAGAATTTTTTTTTTTTTTTTTTTCTATGCGAGAGACTGGCGTCCGTACTAGGAATCCCTGTGTTACAGATCACCAGTCTCTCCACATCCGAACCGATGAATACATTCAGCTTATTCAGTAAGATGACAAATACAAGAAAGGTTTTAAACTACGTATAAGAAATTTTTGTGTGTTTGAGTGCGTCGGGGCATGTGCATCTCTCGGTGTGTGTGTGTGTGTGTGTGTGTGTGTGTGTGTGTGTGTGTGTGTGTGTGTGTGTGTGTGTGTGTGTGTGCGTTAGTGCGTATGTGTGGGTATGCGTGATTTTTATGTAAGAACTGTTAACAACTCTTCAGTTGCGTTGTAGTCCAGTGATTTTAGCCATGAAGTAGTATTATTTTTACAGATAATAAACTAGAAAAAATACGACTCGCACCTGATCATGTTCTCGGACGGGAATCGAACCTGCGACCTTTGGATATCCGGTCCAATGCTCTGACCGCTGCGCTACTGAGTCACTAGTGGGAATGTCGAATTTCTCCTAGTATATCAACTCTTACGCTGCAAGTGAGCGCCATCTCACCAATTACAAGGAATTACCTCGACATCAACTGAATACCTTTCCAGATATTTTTAAACAATTGATTAAGATAAGAAAGCTACATAATTTTTAAATTTGAGATTTTAGCATTTACAATGCTCCCGTCCCGTTCGATTTCCGTCCGAGAACATAATCTGGTGCGAGTCGTATTTTTTCTAGTTTATTATTTGGTATTATATATCTTCACGTTGTTGTAATTTATCGTATAGTGTATTAAATGCCCCATCGAGGTATCTCTCTTGCAGGAGAGGGTGAAACCCAAAACTTTTTTGTCTTCTGCGTCTTTGTACGTATATTGCAAGAAGTTGTCGGCATTCTAACGTAAAAAAGGCACGTGCACATGACATCTCAGTTGCACCGCAGAGTGATATGTGGTTCGGGATTGGATCGGATCCGGACGCAATGGACAAACGTGATCCGTCTCCGTCATCCGTCTCCGTCGAAACGCCCGGATCCGTCATCCAAGAAAAAACCGGACCGTGGACAGACCTATAATATTTTGTTAAGAATCCTGCTTTGTATAGTTACCTATATTAAGGCCCACTTGCAGTAACATTTACTAAATCTCGACTTTGTTAAACTTAGATGTAGCCCTTATGAAACTGTGAAAATTTTAAATATCGATTTAAAAATTTAACATAATAATATTCGTATGAGTAAAGTCTAGGTTTAACAAAATCGAGATTTAGTAAATGTTGCTGCAAATCGACCTAAGTACTCTTTTTGTATATATTGCTCATTGAATATAATGTCAATGTCTTGTTTGTCAATATTCTTCCTTGCGTTTTTTAATACAGTTTTTACAGTTTAATTTTATTATTTTCTTTCCCAAGATCCTATAATATCAAAAAGTATGTACTTTAATATGGTAGCAGAGCGTTAAGTTACCGGAAATAAAATTCAGATAGAATTTACGTCGAGAGTTGATGGAAAAGTCTATCGTTGAATCAGCAACAATCCAAGTGAGAGACACGAGAGCTTCATGAGGCGAACTTATTACTACGAATTTGTCACAAGACAACTGTGAGAAAGTTTTGCGATATTCTACAGCGAGGGAAGTATGGCTAGAACTACACCGCCTGTATGATGGCTTGCAAAAGAGTAAAGCCTGTGCATGAAGTTCTTCAGCTACACAGTGCAATCCAGTGGTGAAGTGTCACTACATATTAGCAAATTGAAGAACATCTGGTCTGAACTTACCAGGGAACTCCAGAAGGAACACCTGAAGAAAGAGCTACCAGAACTACTCGAAGACGGCTGAACCGATTGAAAGGATCAACTGTCGTTTAAATATTAATAAAATATATTTATATCATCGCTTACATTTTTATTACATATACATATGCCTAGCCCCAAAAATGTTAAAAATAAATAAAGCTTTTTAAATTTTGAGTTTTTAGCATTCACAATGCTATTTTTATATAATACCAAATCATATACTAGAAAAGAGTGGCTCGGTAGCTCAGCGGTCAGAGCATTGGACCGGATATCCAAAGGTCGCGGGTTCGATTCCCGTCCGAGAACATGATCTGGTGCAAGTCTTATTTTTTCTAGTATATTATTTGGTATTAAATAAACAAAGCTTTAAAAAAAATAAGCTGTTTTTATAGCAGTTTTTTTAGGTTTTCTGTTAGCACATCATGTTAAAAATGTATAAATCTACTGAATCTACTACCATTTCACAAATTGGAAGGCCTATCCAAGAATGAAATGACGAAAGAAAACTTGTAAAGGGTTTTTGACCACCGATAAATTAAATATGACGTGAACGCCATAGGCTATTTACTATATTTCGTCTACGTTATTGCCCTAGAGCTAAATCGGCGTAAGATGGCATATCCCTAGTTTGCCTCCTTTGAACTTCAGCAATTGTTTGTAGCTCTTCTAGTCTCTCTTCTTCTGAAATTGTGAAAGCCGGTATTTCTGCGCGATTGCACATGTTGTGCAAAACACAGCATGCAATAACTATTTTTGCAACTATGTCTGGATGATAATTGAGCATTCTGTGTACTAACAAGCACCTAAATCCCTCTATTCCCAGGAGTATTACAAACCAGTATAATAAGTTTTACCTAACAATATAAAAAATTTTTTTTATCAAATTTTATACAATAACAAGTAAAAAAAAAATTGACATTAAAATAAAAATGTTTTCTGAAATAACATCCTTGTAGGTGGTGGTGGTGGAAGGCTTGTGGCTCATGAACATCTTTGCTTGCACAACAATAATAGCAATGCAATTGTCCAGAAATTCAAACCGTTGACAGACACACCTATCTGTTGTTCTGATTATTGAGAATAAATACAAGTCATCTGGATATATAAACTCAAAGCTTTTCTCACCATCCTTTACATCTCTTACAGAAAGTAATATTAAAACTGGACGATCACCGCAGGTAAATTGTTTACTAGTGACCTATTTTATAATATGTTGTTGTTACCATAAATATATAATAATGTTAGTGTATAAGTCTAGCATTCCGGACAAACCGCCGTGGTTTTTGGTTTGTTACGATGAAAAAATTTTGTTTTTGTAAAGTTAAATAATAAAAAAAAAATAGTTTTTCACAAATTAAATAGCTATATAATTTGTGGTTAAAAACTACTTGTCAGTGTTAAAAAATAAAAAAATATTCACTTCTAAGACTTTCGCTCGTATACAGTTCATTAGAAATAAAACACTTTTAGTCCTCCCGTGACCACGGTCCCTGGAAAGGTGTCGAAACGTCGGGAATTCTAAAAACCAATAAATACAAACTAAATAATTCTAAAACAACACCTGAATTAATAATATACGCGCTGTAATCCGTAAAAAGTGTTTTATTTCTAAAAAAAATATTATTTTAACATTGTTTGTAGAGGACTTCTTCTATTTTCACTCGTAAAATAGATACTTTTTATTTGACACTTTGAATCGGGTTCACTTGCGAGGTGAGCATCGAAGTGAGGGCGGAATTTCCTTACAGAATGCCACTTCTTATGTCATCTCATATTTCATCTGTCAAAATCTCACGGTCAATTTTAATTCAACACGCAGACTATCAGCTGCCTCAAATTCCTTAAAATAAGAAATTTTAATTAAAAAAACGCATATTTGCTATAAAGTTCTGTACCAAAAACTCAACAATTGTATCAAAAAACTGCAATCAATAAATCTCGACTAACATTTTTTTGAGTGTGGCAGTCACTACAATACAGAACTCACTTCACTTCGCAAGTAAATAGGTGATGTTTACAGAATGCAAATTTAAGTGAGAGTGAAGGGAGTAGCGAAGTGAGATCTGATGCGAGAGGTTGTTTAATTCGAGAGGTGGACGGATAATTAGAATTGTGCAAAGAGAAATATATGTAGCTTACTCCCGCAAAAAATATATATGCAGGATGCACCGCCCGCCTGCCCGCAAAAAAATGCACATGCACACCACAAAAATATCAGTGCACAATACCTGCATTTAGCATGACAGCGACACACCTTGCACCTTCACCTTAGATAATTAGAAGCACCAGATAATTTTCATACCAACGAGATAACTTTGAAGCCTTGGTTCTCTGCCGATCTGAAGATAGCTACCCAGGGAGTGAATGGATGAGATCCAGATTGCAATACACACAACTGATCTATCAGGATTCTAAGAGCTGTTTTGATATGCTAAAAAAATCGCGAAAATAGCATTATATTGTATGGAAATTCATCATTCACATTAGGGGACATTCTACAACCACTCTACACCCCATAAAAGTAAATGTAATCGTTTCCTTGATCGTTACGAAAAATCCTGTCACCTCTCGGTCTATACCTTACAGAATGCCACTTTTTACATCATCTCATACTTTATCTGTCAAAATCGGTAACCTATCCCAAGGTCGAAATTTTTTTGATCGAATTTCATTTTACTGAAATCTTTTCGACTGTTTTCGTTTCGCCTTTTTTGACTTCGTCGAAATTACGTTTTACCGATGTCTTATTTGGTCGAAAAACTTTTTACCGAAGTTATGCGCGGTCGAAAGAACATTTCGTCGAAGTATTATATTCCCGAACATTCATTACACCACTGATTTATTTGTCATATTTTCAGTTCACCAAATGAAAAACTTTGAATACATTAAGTAGGTTAGGTTAGGTTAGTGTTTTGACCATTCGCAGCTCTATAATGCTTGCATGCATGGTGCATGCTTGCTTAATAAAACATGTATTATTATAACAAATATCGATTATGTCAAATGTTACCTACATAATATAAATATACCATAGTTGCGGTTGCGGCCAAATAGTATTCGGTAAAATGTTGTTCTGGTGGTGCCAATACTAAAAAATCATTTTGAAAATCGGTGAAACGTAGTTCGGTAAAATGAGACATATGCCAAATGATATTTCGATGGTTTAAAAATATGGCAAACAATACATATAGCAACAAAAACTTTGGTCAACCGTTTCCGTTAAATGAAATTAGGACAAGTAAATTTCGGACAAGTTATCGGTTCCCGTCAAAATTCTCGCGGTCAATTTAGTTCAACTCGCTGTCACGCTCGCAAGTGCAGCGCTAGTGCACATGCGAATTATCAAGCGAGTTTTGAGAATACCAATCAAGAAACTCACAGCGGATTCAGATGCGAGGTCACGAATGATGTCTTACAGAATCGCAATGCAGGGGAGTTATTCACGATTGTCGGAAATCAACTTTCCGAATCGAATCGGAAAATCTTCCGATATAGATCTTATTTTCTAACTTATGCTACCCAACTTTGTAAATGCATTGAGCTTTCCCGTTGGAAAGTGAATCGAAGGCCAGTCGAATGTATTTGTGAATAGCAGTTTTCGAATCTATCGGAGGATACGTATTCGAATCGAATGCTTTTGAGTAGATTTCCGACAATCGTGAATAACCCTACAGAAGCGCCGCACTGTCTGTATTCGAAAACGCTTCCATCTTTTGTTTTCAGTCTTGCTTTATTGCGCTAGAAACTGCTGCCGTAATGATTATAGCCTTGTTTGGCCAGACATTTTTTGTACGTTAGGTCTATATGGGCGTGCATGGAAAACCACGATTTATCAAAAAGTGGCTCTCCTTGTCTTCATTTATTTCGATTGTATCCGTATTTCAAATATTATTATCATTATTCATCAGGCACAATGGTTTTCCTGTATGAGAGATAAAATGTCTGTCACCTTAATAAAGATATGTTTCGGCAAGTTTCTGAAGATTTATAATGGCTTAAAATTCAAGAAGGCTTTCAATATACGCTCCATTAATCTTATGGATAGAGATCGAAGCTCAACCTTCTTTCGAACCAATTTGTTACGTGTCAACTACTTCGAGTAGAAACATTGTTAAAGTAGGTATGTGTACCTGTTCTTAAAGTCAACTTTAACATATGGAAATGTAACCGCTAATTATATTAAAGGTATATGTTATTATGTGTGTCGTATGTGTCACTTATGTATTTTAATATCCGTAACACTCGCACATTAACAGATTATGGTAAATTATTGTCTTTTAAATATGGCTTTTAAAGTACTTGTCATAAAAATAGGATGGTAAGTTTTGTATAACATTTAAATTTCATTATCATTTACAGTTAGGCTACAATTAATTTCCATATTGGTTCAGTGGTTCAGGCGTGAAAATATAATAGAACAAACAGAGTAAACATCTGGCATACGTATTATATAATATTATAAATGGAATTTAAAAAAACATAAAATGAATATGAATATCCATGTACCTGACTGTATTAAATGCAATTTTAACGTGCGAGTGGAAGTCACAGCTATGAAAGTTCGAACACGTTTTAAAATATTAAATTTCCGTCACGCAATATTGCGTGATAATTTTATGCGAGTATAAACAGTAGCGATGTAGTTCCACTGGAATATACGTGCAAATAAATAAAAAAACTGACCATTAATTAACTATAGTGGTGATGGGGTATAATAAGTACATACTTCTTTTAGTTTACAATTAATTAAAATTCTGGTTTCTGCTCTTCTTCTATTAGAAGCGGCCTGAAGATGTTTTATTATAATCGGTTGAGTAGTTTAGTCCTAATAGCGTAATCAAACAAACTTACTTTCGCATTTATAATATTAGTAAGGGTCACAAAAAGAAATGTCATCTCACGTTCGTAGCAAAGCGTGCACTACGAAAGATACGTAGCGCACTACGAAAGTTACGTAGCACACTACGAAAGTTACGTAGCGCACTACGAAAGTTACGTAGCGCACTACGAACTAACGCACTACTACACACCGACTGATCGTGCTACACACCAACTGCGCGTGCTACCACAAGTGCTATGCGATTATGGTCTTTGTGATGCAAGGAAAAGATGGACATGGAGTAAAGAAGGCGTTCATTTTTAGGGTTCCGTACCTCAAAGGAAAAAACGGAACCCTTATAGGATCACTTTGTTTTTCGTCAATCTGTCTGTCTGTTTGTTAGGACCTTTTATCTCGGGAACGCGTGGAGGTATCGAGTTGGACACTCTCAAGGGAATCAAAATTCATAAGGTACTTTCCGTTTACCTAGAACTATGAGGCTAGTAATATCGTCTTAAGCGCTCCGGTAACGGTTACTTTACTGAGTTATTTCCTCAAATTTGATTTAATAAAATTATTACGAACCCCGACGATAGAATTTCATCTTACTATAATGTATTACGTCACCAACTTCACAAATATCAATGTTATCCATTAGGAGATCCGATACTGAATACTTGAATATAGATATTAGATCTTTTATACTTATCCATCAGCAAATAAGCTCACATTTCCTTTCCTTTTAAACAATATTTGTTAACCGACTTAAATAAGGAAGAGGCAGCTCTCAGTTCGTGGTTCATGTCTTTGTATGTCCGACGATTACTCAAAGATGGCTGGACCGATTGAAATGATTCAAACTTTATTGCACCGTCCACTCCCAAGTTAATCCCATTTTCAAAATTTGGAAATCTGTTCAGTAGTTTTCAAGTAATCCTGATGATACCACGAAAATACTATGATTTTAGTGAACTACTTCGATGATTTTGATGATTATTTTTTTGGCGGCAAAGAGATACCTTAAGTGTAGTCCTTGTAATTTCATTGACATTGGGCCTTGGACTTCGAAGATACAAGGGAACTCCTCACTAAAATCAAATAGTATATGTATACTGATTAAGATAATGGTAGGTTTATGGCGATCCAAAATAGAGCAGGTAGGTTCTTAACTATAATTCCATATAAGTAATTATGCAGATTTGAATATTATTTCTTTCTTTTAGAGCTGTTTATTTTTAAAGCTATTTTGTTAGTTTCTTAAGTTTGTTTCAAGTTGTTTTTTTTTCGAGCACTACTTATACCCCAATTTTTGGTCAAGTGCTAGGATTTAATTTCTCATCATTTTGTTACACAGAAACGTGATATTACGTGGAAATACTCGCATTGATGCTCTAGTTTATTCTCACCTTTTATATATCGAGTTACCAAGAATATTCTTTTATATAGAGGCTACATAAAATCAGTGAGGTAGAAGGAGGGCTTTGTGTCATCTTATCTGACATGCTTGTTATCTCCGGGACAGTATTATTCGCTTTGCATAACAGGTCACAGGCGGTCAGCTTGAAGGAGCGCTTAACGTGTAGGACAGTCAGTATGATATGATCATTTTTATCACAGTCACTACGTGTATGTAGACAAGTCAGTGTGTTCTAAAGTGGTTTTAAAAGAAGCGCTTCTCTGCTCCCCTAGCATGAATTATGAATTTTACTTTCTGTGACGGGTCTGTGTGTTACTATGTATAATAATTTAAAAAGTATATAAGTAGTATATCAGTTGTCTAGCACCCATATTACAAGTTTTGCTTAGTTTGGGGTTAGATGGCGCTGTGTAAAATTGTCCTAGCATTTATTTTACTATTATTTTATTTTATTGCGCTTGGATCTCCTTGGATCTGCTACAGCCCGATTTGGTCTAAGATTTCCTTTACGTTACATAGACCTTACGGTCTATTATATGATCGCATGGAAAATTACAAGTTCCGGCGGCTCTTCTAGCTATGTTGTTATCTTAAACGAGCTTTTTAGGGTTCCGTACCAAAGTGGTGAAAGGGAAACCTTATGGTGCGACTCAGTCTGTCTGTCACAGCTGGATATCTCGAGAAGTACTAATGCTATCAACTTGTGGAATAGTTTTAGATGACGTTTGACCAACTATTTGCAAATAAGAGAGAAATAAAAATATTTATATTTTTTTTGCAATAGTAAACTTTATAAGAATTATGGTACGGAACCCTCGGTGCGCAAGTCCGACTCGCTCTTAACTGTTTTTTTGTCTAAGCTTTTGTATAAATGAAATACTTATTTCTAATTGCACATTCGTGATATTATAAATCAAGAGCTTTCAGGCTTGTCTGGTGATGCAGGTTTGAATCCTGCCCGTTGTAAAATTTTATTCTCATTTTTCTATATGTTTATAATCTAATAATGTTATACTTATTTCAAACAGTAGGGTAGGTAATGTTCTACCATATTTTGATAACATTTTGTCCTAGGTTTCTCATAAGCCATTTGCTAATCACTTTTAGTTTTAATCCATCATGTCACATCTGCGTTCATCCTTCTTACGAACTTTTCATGCAATTATTAAACTTAATTAAACTCTAAATTCTCAGAGACGTCAATTAAGTTTAATGCTTCATTAAAATTGGTGCTATCTCTTTCCTTTCTATAGTGATAGTATAAGACAACATGATACTTAATGACGATAATTAAAATTAATTGACATCTCTGAGTACGGCAGGAAACCCTAAAGTTTAATCAACACCTTCCTAATCCATTTATTTTATTAATCAAATAAATGGATTAGGAAGGTGTTGATTAAAAGCTTGTTGTTGAAGTCAAATCAAGTAAAGCGGAATTTTAATTATGAAATCAGTGTTCAATGAATTAATGTTATTTTTAATTATAGAGGCGCTAGTGGCGCTTCTTTGCTGAGCCTTCGGAATTAATGCCCATTTTTCTTTCCTTTCACTTTGTGGAAAATGTACTGTGCTGCTGATAAAATTAGTCTCTCTTACTATATAACAAAAAAGATCTCGACGAATTGATAACCTTCTCCTTTTTTGAAGTCGGTTAAAAATGAAAAGCAAGCTAACGCATGGTGATTAAAAAAAAGACACAATAATTAAATTCGTTAGCATCATTGTTACTATCATATTATTATGTCATATACATATGATTTTATGCAATTCCGTCAGAATAGGTGTACCGAAAACGAAGAGGATATCTACTCATCGTAAATTCGTTTGTCTCATAAAAAACAAATGGGATAATGGCGAAGTGTTTGTCTCTTTCAGCCATCGTTGTATGTAAATTGGAATGCCAATTCTTCAATTTACTTATTTTTGCATTGGATTATCGGGTTAAATTACTTTTATGTTTTTATGGAAATTAATATTTTTCAATGTTAATAAATTTAAAGTAAATTAATATTTTGCTTTCTGTAATGTAGGTATTGTAAAGTTTATCCCGCAATTACATTCTTTATATTTAATTCACCTCGAAATTAAACGTTTGGCAAATATTATACACCCATATTGATAAAACCCCGTTAAATGCTTATAATATTTATTTTAGGAGCCAGAAACTCAAATAATCAAAAATTGACAGCAAAATTGCATTTTACGGAATCGCCCAGCAGCTAACGAAAAAGGTTTAGTATTGGCAACGCGAGAAAACATATTTTTAAATTTTCTTTTCTATATTTCATTAAGGTTAGGTATAAAATATAGAATAGAACATTCTCCGTTTCAAATTGGATGATTGCGTGTTTCACTTGGTCCGTTAGCAGGACGTGAATATTTAATAAACACAAAGTTTTATTCAGTTGTATTTCATAAACCTTTCTGGGCCATGCTATTCATGAAATAAAAGTTCGATTGAGTAATTTTTCCACTCTTGATATAATAACAATTACCGACGCAGTTTTTTAGATTACTTCCAGAGAAATTAAAGGTCTATCGACACAGTGTTTAGTATTACCACGTATTACTTAGGCCTTTAAACTTAATCCTAATTACGCTATGACTCTACCAAAATAAAATAATATCCCTGACTTCAGGCATGACAAAAGACAACTAACCTTTATATGTAAAACAGTTGACGTCAGATTCTCTTGGCTTCTTGGCAAAAAAAAAGCAAATTGTAATCCTCCAACGTCATCTTTTCATATACTCTTCTAAGATTTTCGCGCGTACAGTTCATTAGAAATAAAATTTTATTCAATTTAATTCAGTAATAATAATTAAAATCAGCACGCAGCTATTAAATAATTTAATAAACTTGAATACATTTTTATAAAGTTTCGAGCAGGTAATTTCATAAAAATATGAGCAGCCTTTTCCCGTGACCACGGCCCCTGGAAAGGTGTCGAAACGTCGGGAATTCTAAAAACCAATAAACACAAACTAAATAATTCTAAAACAACACCTGAATTAATAATATACGCGCTGTAATCCGTAAAAAGTGTCATCTTTTCACTTACTATAACCGAACTACTTTGCAACAGTCTTCTACTGGCATCGCCTATTACACCCGTATTCCCAAACATTACTATGAAGTCTCACAGTGCCCGCGGACGCACAGCGTCCCCCAACTACCAATCACAGGTTATACGTAAAACAAACGGACCTATCACAGGGCTCTTTTTCGTTCCCATAGGCAAGGGTCGTTTGATTATTGTTCTTGAATACGGGTGGTTCTGCTATGTGGCATTTCCCTTTTTAAATAGGTTCAAAACTACAAAAATATTTTTTTAATTAATAAAACAATACCTCTACCGTTTATTTTTGTAAAATCTTTAGATAAAGCTTAAGCTTTATTGTAGGTAGACATGGGCCTTAGCTTTATTGAGTTATCTATAATAATTGTATCTTAGGAACTTCTTTTTTACCGACTTCAAAAGGAGGGAGGTACTCAATTCGACCCGTATTTTTAATGTTTTTGTATGTTTCACCGATTACTCTGGTGTTGGTGTGCCGATTTTAATAGTTGTTTTTGTTTGAGTGGGTATACTTTCGGTTTAGTCCCATAAAAGTTTCATTGAGATCCGACGATAATCTTCGGAGATATAGGGCCTAATGGTATGAGAGTCATGAATAATTAGAACAAAATAATAAGTAATTTCATGACCTATATTAACATTATACCACATAATACTAAATGATTATGTCCCTCTATAGGCTGGAACCAAATTAATTAACAATACTGAAACAGGTGATAGTGTTGCTTTAACTAAACAACTTTCTCCAAGGAACTTAGGTCGAAAAATATTTGTTTGTTTCGCCTTTCCATACTAAGTCGATCAGCTGACCAATACATTGTGTATGGGAAGATGAATTTTTCTTTGGAGAAAGTTGTTCAGTTTAAACAGCAGTATCGCCTGTTTCAGTATTGTTACATAATTTGGTACCACCTTATATATACTCTAGAAAAAACTTAGAAAAAACGTTTCCCATATGTAACTTTGACGTATCCTGACGTAACTTTAGCAATAATGTGCCCCAACTGACTGAGTGGGCGTATAGTTCTATACTTATAAAGTCCACAACAGTGCTCGTTCGCTAATTAAGGCCTTGCGGGTTTGCGGCCATGTTTTATTTGTCCAAGGTAGGGTGACCAAATAATTGAATGGAAAGTCCTGACATCGGAAGAACTAAAAGTCACTTTCCGCCACTTCGTCTGCGTCGAAAGTTATTTTTGTAAATAGTTAAGACGTGAAAGCGTAACGAACAAAAAAGTCACTTTCACATTTATAGTAAATGTATTAATGTGACGGCTGTTTGGTGCAATGGTACCGATCCTAGAACTACTGCGCCAAGAGACCCAAGTTTGAATCCAGGTAGAGGCAAGTGTTTGTGTGATAACCAGAGCAGACATGTACAAGCAATTAATTTTATTCCGTAGTGATATTTAAAACTATTATTATTTAAATACGTAGGTATTATATCCGCAATTTAGTCACTGTAAGTTCTGCTTATATTTATTACACTGTTGATGTAATTATGTGTTGGAATGAATCCTACTCTATAATATTATAAATGTGAAAGTTTGGATGTTTGTTACTCAATCACGCAAAAGCGGCTGAACGGGTTTGGATGAAATTTGACACACAAATTGTTTTTAGTCTGGATTAAAACATAGCATACTTTTTATCCCGGTTACAGGTTCCCTAGGGATTTTCCGAATGTACACGCGGGCGGAAGCTAGTAACGAATACTTCAATTTGTCTTAATCGATAATATTTAGTCACCCTACATGTGAGCGCTAACGATAAACTAAGTAGATGTAATTTGTTAAGCCAAAGGATAATTGAGGTACCTATGGCTTAGTTTGCTCTTATCGAACAGAAATCCGAAACAATTAGTACCTTAATACCTATATAACGTCATTTTTGTTAATATGAAACTTGAATACTATTTGTACAGTACATTATTATGAACAACGTCTTTTTGTTTGTTCTCATGCTGTTGGACCTAGCTTCCATCAAATAATGATGATACGAGGGGAGGTCAATAAGTTCGCGGAATGGAGGGGTTGGTGGGGATAAATTTACTCGTCCAGGTAGGCACCAGTTAAGCACCTCATTAAGAGTATATATACCAAGTTTGAACCTAATCGGGTCATTAACTTTTGAGTTATCGACCTGCAAACAACTAAATCGGGAAGAAGTCAGCCAGTATGGAGAAAATTGAACACCGTGCCGTTATTAAGTTCCTTACCAAGCAAGGAAAATCCGCTCAGACGATTTTTCAAGAGCTGTTAGCGGTTTACGCCGACTCTGCCTCTGGTAAAACCATGGTTTACAAGTGGCATGGTCTTTTCAAACAAGGAAGGGAGTCCATTGAAGACGACCCCCGCTCCGGACGGCCAATTGAGGCCACCACACCGGAAATCGTCGAAAAAGTAGAAAAACTTGTATTGGAAGATGCCCGACTGAAGAAGAAGCAACTTGCAGCAATGGTTGGAGTATCCGAATCAAGTATTTTAAATATCCTACATCATCATCTTGGGATGACTAAAGTCAGTGCAAGATGGGTTCCGAGAATGCTCACGCCACTTCAAAAACGCGAGCGTGTCGAGTGCTCTCACCAGTTTCTGGAGCTCTGTGGAGAGAGAAAGGAAGAAGTTATGGCCCGGATTGTTACTGGAGATGAAACCTGGGTTCACCACTATGAACCTGAGTCGAAGCAAGAGTCGATGCAGTGGCATAAAAAAGGCACACCTCCTCCAAAGAAGTTCAAAGTGTCACAATCGGCCGAAAAGATCATGGCGACTATCTTTTGGGATACAGAAGGTATTTTACTGATCGATTATAAAGAACGTGGTGCGACTATAACGGGACAGTACTACGCTTCTTTACTGGAAAGATTGAAAGAAGCCATTAAGGAAAAAAGAAGAGGAAAACTGTCAAAAGGTGTGCTCCTTTTGCACGACAATGCACCCGTCCACACGTGCCATGTTGCGACGGCTGCTATTCACCGATGCGGCTTTGAACAATTAAACCACCCACCATACAGTCCAGACTTGGCCCCCAGTGACTATTATTTATTTCCAAAAATGAAGAAAGAGCTGCGTGGAAAGAAATTTGACGACGATGAAGAAGTCAAGTCGGCAATTTCGGCCTATTTTGACACCAAAGACAAATCATTTTTTTTCGATGGTATAAACAAGCTATTTGAGAGATCCGAAAAATGTATTAGGGTTAAAGGAGAATATATTGAAAAGGAAAAATAATTTGGTGTTTAATTTCAACCTCCTTCTCTCTCATTCCGCGAACTTATTGACCTCCCCTCGTAGTGGCCTGTCTTTTTAATATAATGTTTTAAATTTCCATGGTTTTTGACATTATTAAAATAAACTATATCGGGATTTACACCATGTACCGGAACTGTCAACGGAAGTTCTTCCGTGACCATGGCGCATGCAACTGCGCCGAAATATCGGAGTCTCAAAAATAAACAGGTACATGGTGTAAATCCCGATATAGTTTATTCTAACCTCTGTCTTTTTATTGAGTTGTTATAGAAGTTTGATTTTCACAGCTCCAAGACAAAATAGACCTAAATACTTGATGGTAATTATTTTGCCTTAAATTGATACGCTCATGTATCATGATCGCTCATTCTTACAGGCAGACAGACTGATAATCAAGTGATTCTATAGGAAAAGAAAAGGATGAAACTCTTAATATTTGTTTTTTATGTGCTGATTCGTGTTGAAAACACATAATAATACTAAATAATATACTAGACAAAATATCGCACCAGATCATGTTCTCGGACGGGAATCGATTTAATGCTCTGACCGCTGAGCTACCGAGTCACTAGTGGGAACATCGAATTTCTTCTTGTAACTCTTACGCTGCAAGCCAGCACCATCTCACCAATGTACAAGGTATTAACCTCGACATTCAATTGAAATATCTTTCTAGATATTTAACTATTGATTAAGATGAGAAAACTATTTAATTTTATTTTTTTTTAGATTTTAGCTATTTTTATATAATACTAAATATTATACTAGAAAAAATACGACTCGCACCAGATCATGTTCTCGGACGGGAATCGATTCCCATCCGAGAAATTTGAAAACACATAATAATGTTTTAATTTCCTTACGTTTTGGCACCTTTGCAGCTACTGTGGTCACGAATGACATTTTATAGGAAACCTATAGGAGTTCCACTTTCCCTTTGAGGTACGGTACCTATAAAACCCTATTATATTTTAAAATTCCCTTCCATAATTGTCGAATAACACAATTTGTCATATTGTAATCAGAGTTATGGCTTTGTTCTAGCATAATTAAACGAACACAATTTTCTTATGTAATGAAAAGGTGACACGGAAAATGGCGTGCCGTTCGCATTTTATAAGTAATACAGAGTGCATTCATATCACTTTTTATTTATTTACTCAATAATTAATTTGCTATTAGGTAATTACTCATTGTTGTCCTTAATCCCCATAAAGATATTTAGGTACACACGAAATCACGTCAGGTTATACAGTTAAACTGCGAAAACAGCTTCTGTTACGTAGGGCATAAAGACGGTCTCAAGGTCATCATGTATAGTCTGAGGTGCCGTCGTGTGTACATTCCTAATGGTTGTGGTGTTGCGAAACGAGAACTAACTTTCAGAAGTTTCAATTTTCGTTGACATTGTACAATTAATCTTCAAATAAACTTAATATACAGGGTGATTGGAAATAGGCTTATCAAACCGAATGTGGTAGATAGGAACCATCAAACTGAACAACTACGAGACCATTTACTATGGGACAAACTCTGAAATCGCAAAAAAAAACCAGCTGTTTCATACATTTGGTATTTTCGTTATTAATTTTTGTATGAAACAGCTGATTCTTTTTCGCGATTTCACTGCGTCCCATAGTGAAATAATTTCAGTTTGATGGTCCGTATCTACCATATTAAAGCCGATTTTATAAGTCTATTTCCAAACATACAAAAGCTGAAACTTTCCGCTAACTGAAAAGACGACAAACGCTAATAAGTTTCAAAAGAATTCTGTTTTTTTTTTCAGATGTGTACATTATGTATCATTATGTGTATTATGTGTCTGACCAATGAACTAATTTTCTCTACTGAAGCTGACACAAAATATGGGCAACTTTTTTCTGTGAAGCTTTTCAAACAAAATATGTAAACAACTGAAATTAACCTCGTCTGATTGTGTTTTGTTTGTTAGTTCATTTATCTTATCAAAAAGCGTCGCTTTGTCGGCGGTTCGGTACCCCAGACAACACAAGTGGTACTAGATGTCAAGGGCGGCATGATTCGCCCAAATTCGATTAAACACTATTTTAAGTGTGTGTATGTACAACACAGAAGTCCTTGTGTGTGTGGGTGTGTGTGTGTGTGTGTGTGTGTGTCATTTTTAGGGTTCCGTATTCAAGTCTTATTATTAAATAGACAAGTAGAAAGCCGTGTAGTGGTTTTTCCTATTTTTTTTTAGGGTTTTAATCAAAGATTTATCATGCTTCCCATGCTTTTCGTGGATTAAAAAACATATATTTTCCTTGCGGTTTAAATTTAACTTATGCAATAGATAAGCCGTGAAAAGCCAATAATAAGTTAAATATTAAATATTTTAAAAATTATTTATAACTTTACAATCCATTACAAATACTTTTTTTCAGTAAAAAGTCTACTTTAGTACTTATACTTATTGATCATAGTCGGTCGTCCTTCAAAATCTGAAATTCCGTATCAAACAATTAACGGCCTTACCACAAAAGATTTTTAAACACTGTTCAACAAGTGTTTAACTTAAACACTGTTTAAATGTGATGCTGTCACTTTTTTGACAGTTTTGTTTGAAAGAGACGGCATCGCATTTAAACAGTGTCTAAATTAAACAGTGTTTTAAAATCTTTTGTGGTAAGGCCGTAAGGTTCTAAGTAAATTAATTGAATCCTCTTTGAAATAATCATACCGTTTACGTCCCAGGTCACAGACCCATGAATATTAACTACAATCAGCTAATCCGTTGAATTACGACGGATCGCTGAATGTTTATTAAGTAAAATGCTAAGCGCGAAGTGGGTTTCATTTGTTAAATGGAAGGATCAGCTTTAGATTATTTATATTATTTATGGTAAATTTGAAATTAGGTATCTAATACTAATAGCGACTTTATCCCCCCCGCAGGTGAGCAGGGAGTTCGTATGTGGGACCTGGCTGGGTAGGACCACCTCCCGTGGTCCTACCCAGCCAGTGGCTCGATGGGACCCCGGGACGGGAATACCCACTAAAAATCCAGCACATGCCGTTATGCGCCGTCGGTTGGCCCTGAGGGTCCCCTGTGGGAATCACCTCATATTTTCTCTCCACTTGGCAGGCGGGCTGGAGACGACTGCAGTGTTGGGACCTTTGCATTGGAAATCGCTGCAGCCCATGTTCCGGTATTTTTATCCACAACAGGTTAACGTTAACGCTTGGCCTTGGCCCACCTCACTTGATGTTACGTGACGATAAGGCCGAAGGTGGAAGTGCACTACACCCAAAATCCTTACCACTGAGAAATTGGCTATTACCTCTAACTACCGGAACACAACAATTTTTAAATTGTTGTTATGGCGTCAGACTTAGATGGTAGTAGCTAGCCAGGCGGACTGAAATAAGCCCCACCAACCAAACAGAGTACAAATGTATCCCCCTCCTGGGAATCGAACCCGGGATTCTATCATGAAAATGACATTTCCATGATACAATCTTTGATACATATAACGATGAAAGCCTTCATTAACTAGCCTGGTATTCAGAAGATAATTAACTGATATTATCATTTAATTAAAATACTAGCGTAGCATTATTTCGTTTTGATGAAATGAAAAATACAAAGCTATTATCTTTCAGTTTTTCTAAAATTAGAAATAAATATCGATTAATTTGAGCTGAGGGCTGTAGGTAACATCCATAAGTCAAGTTTATTGGGTTCAGCTCATGTGAGCTGTCGCAGTGAACGCACGCGATCATGGAGCCCATCAGCCCATGGTCCAAGAAGACAAGGTCTGGCACAGGCTTACGTCATTATCCAGTTGGGCGACTTCATAGTAACAATCAAAGAAGGAAGGTTTTTTTTTCTGAAGCACTCGATACAAAATTATTACAGCTTCTTTTAAGCCAAGAGAAACAAATCACAATTAAAAATCGAACCAACAGGAAAAAAATCCGCGTCGTCTGATTCATCAGATAAAGCAATCGGAACACGCGGCCAGAGGGAACGAAACAGTTAAGTTAAAGATGAATGAACGTAATTTTCAATACCGATAGCGGAGATGACGTAAGCGTCTGTTACTCACTTGACTTTCTCTGTCTCTATGCTTTCAGTTTTTAGAATTTTTAACTAAATCCCCTATAAGTCTCAGAATTGAAAATTTCTAATAGTTATATAGCTTTCTCATCTTAATCAACTGTTTAAAAATATCTGGAAAGATGTTCAGTTGAATGTCGAGGTTAATTCCTTCTACATTGGTGAGATGGCGCTGGCTTGCAGCGTAAGAGTTGATATACTAGAAGAAATTCGACGTTCTCACTAGTGACTCGGTAGCTCAGCGGTCAGAGCATTGGACCGGATATCCAAAGGTCGCGGGTTCGATTCCCGTCCGAGAACATGATCTGGTGCGAGTCCTATTTTTTCTAGTATATTATTTAGTATTATATAAAAATAGCATTGTGAATGCTTAAATCTCAAAATTTCAAATAGTTATATAGCTTTCTCATCTTAATCAACTGTTTAAAAATATCTGGAAAGATGTTCAGTTGAATGTCGAGGTTAATTCCTTCTACATTGGTGAGATGGCGCTGGCTTGCAGCGTAAGAGTTGATATACTAGAAGAAATTCGACGTTCTCACCAGTGACTCGGTAGCTCAGCGGTCAGAGCATTGGACGGGATATCCAAAGGTCGCGGGTTCGATTCCCGTCCGAGAACATGATCTGGTGCGAGTCCTATTTTTTCTAGTATATTATTTAGTATTATATAAAAATAGCATTGTGAATGCTTAAATCTCAAAATTTCAAATAGTTATATAGCTTTCTCATCTTAATCAACTGTTTAAAAATATCTGGAAAGATGTTCAGTTGAATGTCGAGGTTAATTCCTTCTACATTGGTGAGATGGCGCTGGCTTGCAGCGTAAGAGTTGATATACTAGAAGAAATTCGACGTTCTCACCAGTGACTCGGTAGCTCAGCGGTCAGAGCATTGGACCGGATATCCAAAGGTCGCGGGTTCGATTCCCGTCCGAGAACATGATCTGGTGCGAGTCCTATTTTTTCTAGTATATTATTTAGTATTATATAAAAATAGCATTGTGAATGCTTAAATCTCAAAATTTCAAATAGTTATATAGCTTTCTCATCTTAATCAACTGTTTAAAAATATCTGGAAAGATGTTCAGTTGAATGTCGAGGTTAATTCCTTCTACATTGGTGAGATGGCGCTGGCTTGCAGCGTAAGAGTTGATATACTAGAAGAAATTCGACGTTCTCACCAGTGACTCGGTAGCTCAGCGGTCAGAGCATTGGACCGGATATCCAAAGGTCGCGGGTTCGATTCCCGTCCGAGAACATGATCTGGTGCGAGTCCTATATTTTTTCTAGTGTATTATTTAGTATTATATAAAAATAGCATTGTGAATGCTTAAATCTCAAAATTTCAAATAGTTATATAGCTTTCTCATCTTAATCAACTGTTTAAAAATATCTGGAAAGATGTTCAGTTGAATGTCGAGGTTAATTCCTTCTACATTGGTGAGATGGCGCTGGCTTGCAGCGTAAGAGTTGATATACTAGAAGAAATTCGACGTTCTCACTAGTGACTCGGTAGCTCAGCGGTCAGAGCATTGGACCGGATATCCAAAGGTCGCGGGTTCGATTCCCGTCCGAGAACATGATCTGGTGCGAGTCCTATTTTTTCTAGTATATTATTTAGTATTATATAAAAATAGCATTGTGAATGCTTAAATCTCAAAATTTCAAATAGTTATATAGCTTTCTCATCTTAATCAACTGTTTAAAAATATCTGGAAAGATGTTCAGTTGAATGTCGAGGTTAATTCCTTCTACATTGGTGAGATGGCGCTGGCTTGCAGCGTAAGAGTTGATATACTAGAAGAAATTCGACGTTCTCACCAGTGACTCGGTAGCTCAGCGGTCAGAGCATTGGACGGGATATCCAAAGGTCGCGGGTTCGATTCCCGTCCGAGAACATGATCTGGTGCGAGTCCTATTTTTTCTAGTATATTATTTAGTATTATATAAAAATAGCATTGTGAATGCTTAAATCTCAAAATTTCAAATAGTTATATAGCTTTCTCATCTTAATCAACTGTTTAAAAATATCTGGAAAGATGTTCAGTTGAATGTCGAGGTTAATTCCTTCTACATTGGTGAGATGGCGCTGGCTTGCAGCGTAAGAGTTGATATACTAGAAGAAATTCGACGTTCTCACCAGTGACTCGGTAGCTCAGCGGTCAGAGCATTGGACCGGATATCCAAAGGTCGCGGGTTCGATTCCCGTCCGAGAACATGATCTGGTGCGAGTCCTATTTTTTCTAGTATATTATTTAGTATTATATAAAAATAGCATTGTGAATGCTTAAATCTCAAAATTTCAAATAGTTATATAGCTTTCTCATCTTAATCAACTGTTTAAAAATATCTGGAAAGATGTTCAGTTGAATGTCGAGGTTAATTCCTTCTACATTGGTGAGATGGCGCTGGCTTGCAGCGTAAGAGTTGATATACTAGAAGAAATTCGACGTTCTCACCAGTGACTCGGTAGCTCAGCGGTCAGAGCATTGGACCGGATATCCAAAGGTCGCGGGTTCGATTCCCGTCCGAGAACATGATCTGGTGCGAGTCCTATTTTTTCTAGTATATTATTTAGTATTATATAAAAATAGCATTGTGAATGCTTAAATCTCAAAATTTCAAATAGTGAGTTTTTTTCTTTCTAGTCGAGATGATCATCGTTCCCCCAGCGGCGGGCGGTGGCGGCGCCGCGCCGGCTCTATCATGGTACGATAATAATATACTTTCTGCGCCAAGTACAGCATTCCGAGACTGCTGAAAAATGATCGCCGCCACCGCCCGCCGCTGGGTGAACGATGATCATCTCGACTAGAAAGAAAAAAACTCACGTTTATTTTTCGACTCAACGGACTTTAGCGACTCGACAGTCTAATATTGCGATTCTTTTTCATAGAAGACCTACAGCTACTGCTAGACAATGAGCAAATAAGGCCCAAAGCTGTTACTCACTGGATTGCGGCGAGTGTTTCTTAGTGGACATGACGTGGTTCAGCTCATGTCAGCTGTCGCAGCGGACGCACGCGATCATGGAGCCGGCGCGGCGCCGCCACCGCCCGCCGCTGGGTGGGACCAGTTTTTGTGCAGACCACGATGATCAGCTTGACCGAGATGACGCTAAAACAGAAAAATACCAATTTTTAGGGTTCCGTAAAAAAATGGTAAAAAGGAACCCTTATGTGCGACTCAGTCTTTCTGTCTGTCACAGCTGGATATCTCGAGAACTACTAATGCTATCAACTTAAAAATTCGGAATAGTTTTAGATGACATTTGCCCAACTATTTTGCAAATTAGAGAGAAATAACAATATTTATATTTTTTGCAACTGGGACTGAAAAGGGATCTTAAAAATTCGAAGTGAGGCTACTAGGGCATATGGGGTATCATATGAAAGAGCGCTGCTAGCACATTCTCAAACTTTTTTCTAGGCCGTAATAGTAAACTTTTTCAGAATGATAGTCCGGAACCCTCGGTTCGCGTGTCCGACTCGCTCTTCACCGTTTTTTTAATTTATAATTTTTTTTTATTACTTGAGGAGATTGATGCTTTGGCATAGCGCGTGAAGTAATTTTCGCTAGGATAGTTCATCGAATAAGTTACCAGATTTTGGTTTTTATACTGTAGTTAACACTTTGTAAATTTCGGTATAGATATAAGTTGCAAATATGAACTCCGACAAAAATTCTGCCTATTTCAAACTATATAATGTTTTAAATATCCATGGTTTTTGACGTTATTAGAATAAACTATATCGGGATTTACACCATGTACCTGTTTATTTTTGAGACTCCGATATTTCGGCGCAGTTGCATGCGCCATGGTCACGGAAGAACATATCGGAGTCTCAAAAATAAACAGGTACATGGTGTAAATCCCGATATAGTTTATTCTAATATTTCAAACTAAGCCAGGAGATATGTCCGGAGCCAATGAAACAGGCGTTTGGTGTAGTCTATTGTAAGCTGTAAGTGTATCGATCATTTTGCTTTTTTTAAATATTTGACAACATCACATACATTGCTCCGATTCCAAAGTAAGTAGCTAAAGCACTTGTGTTATAGAAATCAGAGACAACGGTGGTATCACAAACACCCAGACCTGAGAAAATATAGAAAAGTTCGTTTTCTTAATTGATCCAACCGGGGATCGAACCCGGGACCTCAGAGATGGCGACACCTTGAAACCGGTGTACAAACCACTCGACCACGGAGGTCGTCATAAATCAACAAAAAGTAGTTATTTTCAATTACCTAGGTGTCTTTTCATCCGTTCGATTCCGTCCAAAAATGGGTCAAAATGTCCCTTTAATAGTAAATCCTCGTGAACGTCTTCGCTTAAAGGTCAATGTGAGGGTAAGATTACCGTAGATCTAATTATAGATCCCACTTTACTTTCCCGAAATCTTGGTCTTAATAGCGCGTAGGCTGCACACTAGCGCCGCCATTGAAAAAAACATAATGCCTAAATAAAGACGAAATTGTGAATTATCTCTCTGTGTGCACTCCGAAGAAGCTTTGTGGTACTTTTTATAACTCAAGCAATATCACCTAGCCTGACGTTTAGTTTAATGGAGTTTTTTTTTTTTGCGAAATGTGGCCACTTTTAACAAAAAAACTCCATTAAACTAAACGACAGGCTAGGTGATATTGCTTAAGTTATAAAAAGTACCACAAAGCTTCTTCGGAGTGCACACAGAGAGATAATTCACAACTTCATCTTTATTTAAGCACTATGATTTTTTTCCCATGGCGGCGCTAGTGTGCAGACTAAGCTCTCTTAAATGGTTAGCCACGATTTAATTTTAAAATTTCGGCAAAACTGTCTGACTTCATCTATTCGCGTTATGGTGAAAAACTGATCACAAATTACATAGTTAAGTTCCTGATGAGTCAGTGTTGCTTGCTGCCCATCGATCACGTTAAATAACAACACTATTAAAGATTTTTATTTATTAAAAATTTATAAATATTTTATAAAATTTTAATTCAATTATTTATTCCATCATTCTTAAGTCCGACCGAGCTTCGAACATGTCCAGACAAATCCTTAGAGATGGCAACCCTAGTCGCAGGTATTTCTCTTTCTCGTCTTACTTGTGCTATTGGAGCGAGATAGCTATATTAATATTTACCATAAACTTATTATACTCCCGTAGTATAAATAAGTCTGTGATATTTACGATGTAGTTAGACTAGTTAGGGGCGCACGTGAATTTCTCACTGAAACCTTCCACGGAGGTGTATACTACCTTTACTACCTTTAATAACGTGGCAATTTGTCAATTGTCATGACAATTTAGTTTACGTTGCGGTGTAGCTATGAGTAGTTTGTGCTATTTTCAAATTGGTTGACGCAACGGATATAAAACTACTTATCATAACCGGTGACAAATTGTCTCTGGGGCCCTGTAAGTCAGTTTTCACGACACCCTAAAGTGTACTACTCTACTCTGCTGGACACCACACGGCTATACAATTATATTTAATTTATATTTTGTGAAGTATGATTCCACCATAACACAACATATCATAAATAACATTATTATCATTGTTCTGCTTTGTAAAAAGATCTGGGAAAAATCACGTAACTCCGTCACGTCTTTACTTAGCGACATAAAAAAATAAAAAGCTGCCACTAGGCAGCTTTTTACTTACTGAAGTACTAAAAACATTATTGCTGTGTACTCAGAGAAATCTGAGAAGCAGGAAAATGTAACAGGTATTACACTTATAAACAATTTGTATACTGCAGCTTATGTCTAGGCTATTCTATTTTAGAATTTAGACTGCAATTAGTAACAATAAAGTAGCTTCTGTGGTTTTATACTTATTTGTAGCTTTTAAAGGATAGTTTTGTCTAGTATCATAGTGCTTACATTCATTAAAAATAATTAAATAATTTAAACATTGACAACACAATACAGTTATTAAGCACAGAATGCATAAAGTAAAAATATAGGGAAACAGAATGCGTAGCCACAGTATATTATAGAAAATAATATAAACTGTGGCGTAGCTCAGGGCCCTATTTAATAAACGTGACAATTCGTCACCTGTAATGACAATTTTATATACATTGCGTCAACCAATTTGAAGATAGAACAAACTACACCGCAACGTAAATCAAATTATCATGACGATAGTGTACCCGCATTTTTAAGCTTTATTTAGCATTTCTGTGAGATTAATTTGATTCAATCATTCCAAATTCAAAAACAAAATTCGAAAAAAGCGCAAACAATGACAGATAAAAACCCTGTAAATACCCAAACAAAACGTTTTCCAGCCAGTGTCATAGGCAGATAAGCTGTTTTTCCCCAGTTTTCTTATCTGTGACACATCCGACGTGAATGCCTGTTCGATGGCTTTATAAGCCGCGAGTCGCTTAAAGCTGTTTTTTTATTTATAAAACAAAATCTGCTTTATCTGTTTATACCGTTTCCTTAATTCTTAAGGACAATTTCAGTAATCATTTTACATTGAAATATATTTTTGAAGTGAAAACTTTTTGGAATTATTCACCGCACTCTTTTGCAAATAAATTTAAAATAATGCAGTTAATTATTTTTTAATAGGAACCACATTTAGGAAACAACAGCATATATACGCAATTATAATAAAATATATGTTAGCAAATTAGCCTAACAGTTTCCACTATTAGTTAACACAGATACGATACCTGTTAAGTAACAAAAATGCGATCATAATAAACGTACTTTTTTTTAACAACAAAAACAAAGTTATAAATTAAAATTATTTGAAAATTTTGGTTTTATATAATAATATGGACTATATGTAAAAAAAATTGAAAAATAATCATAGAATAACATAGAAAAAAGAGATTTGAAACATTCAAACGAACTAAACTCAAACATTTGAACTTTGACAGCAGAAACAGAATAAAAGTTAAATAGAAAAAGGAGTTAACTCACAATTTAAAAAGTTTCCACCAAAGAGATCTAATAGTAAAGCCCTGTAGCAAGGAGTTTTAATTCATGTGCGTCATAGCACTAAGGGCTGTTAATAATACATTTTTGCGACCTTGAAAACTGTGTGGAAGTTTAAAAAAAAATGTGATTGAGCTCTTATTTATGATATGATCTGAACTTTGAAAAAAAAAAACAATTTCCAACAATATGTGTGGGACCAAATGCAACAATTTATTATACTACAACATTTTGATACAATCTATAGTTAAAGAATGACAACATAATAGACATGAGTAATTGTAGAAACATCAGTAACACTTACCAATGTTTATCTTGTTGTCACTCTTTAATTATAGATTGTATCAAAATGTTGTAGCATAATAAATTATTGCAAATGAAGTCCCCTTTGCTTCCCTCACATTTGTTTTTCTTATGAAGACATTTTTTATTTTCTTTCCTGATATTATCAAAAATATATGTCCCAATTTTGTTTTTTTTTTAAACTTCCACACAGTTTTTAAGGTCGCTTTAAGGTATTCTTAACAGCCCTTAGTGCTATCTGACACACAAAAAGTCAAAACTCCTTAAATTATTTTGTCTCATTAAAAACCGAACAGTATCGTAATACACTGTGTCTTTTTACTCGGACAGTGGCAGAATCGTCGTGTAAAACGAAACACAGCCATTCACCATAAAAGTTTGAGTTGTATAGTTAAATTATTTCAGTTACATAATTTAAGTTAAGTTAAATATGACGACCTCCGTGGTCGAGTGGTTTGTACGCCGATTTTCAAGGTGTCGCCATCTCTGAGGTCCCGGGTTCGATCCCCGGCTGGGTCAATTTAGAAAACTAAATTTTCTATATTGGCTCAGGTCTGGGTGTGTGTGTTTACCACCGTTGTCTCTTCCAACAATTTCTCATTTCCACAACACAAGCGCTTTAGCTACTTACTTTGGGATCGGAGCAATGTTTGTGATGCTGTCTAATATTTATTTATTCAAATAATTTCCAGTTTACCAGTCTGACTACTGGACTATACTCAGCATTGTAATTTCCCAGCGCGAAAACTTTAAAATCGACTGAACAATTTAACCTTATATTAATTTATTTGATTTTTGTTAACTTTTCCTCAAAGGTTTAAATTAGTAAGTCAGGAAGCAGTTTAACAAAAGGCTGATTACTGCCCCGTAATCCTTTGTTACAGAGGTTTAATTAAAATTAGAGCTGTTACTTACACAGTAGTGTGACTGAAAATGGCTTCATTTAAATCTGATAAAATAAATTCACTGTTTCTGTGTGGCTTTAGTATTTAGTTTGTGACAAATGTTTTAGTAGAATTGGCTCTCTGGTACCTAATTTAGGTACTACTTAATCTAACTCTCTTAACCATAGTTAGGTACTTATACCTAATTTGTTTAAGATTGTCATCATGACACAATAGATATTTCATAGTTAACCGGCCGCATGCGTCCGCTCGGGCGTTGATGAATCAAATTCGTTTTTCTGAAAATTATCCTACCAATATTTCAATAACTATACTATACAGTTCCTCAGACTTGTAAGTACTTGAAGATACACAACTTCAAAATCTAAGGTCCAATGCCAATGAAATTATAGTGTCCTCTTTCAAACAAAAAAAAAATATTAAATCTGTTCATAAACAAAGAAGTTATGGTCGATCATCCGTATAAGTAACAATGGTAACGAAAACGACAGTATTTTCAGGATTTCATGAAAACATCTGAACCGATTTCAAAAATATGTGAACAACTTGGAAACAAACCTGATATAATAACGTTTGAATCATATTAATCGGTTCAACCGTCTTCGAATAATCAGTGGACATACATAAAAACCATACATACAGACAAACAGAGAATCTCCTCCCTGAAGTCGGTTAAAAACAGACATGGTATTAAAGGTCACCTAGCTAAATTTTAACCCTGACAAAGGATATTTGAATGTACCTGTAATTTTTTTAAATGAGAAAGAAAATGGCTTCGCCGAATGGCTCCATCCCGCGACGCTTTCCCAAATTTCTTCTTTAAAGACTCATTTATGTTAATTCACTTTACAATTTAAGAGATGCATATTAAATTATTACTTAAACAGAAAAGGAAATCCATTAGCAGAGACCTTTAGGAATTCCATTAGCTCTCACATAAATCAGCTTGTACGAGATTAATTTAAAAGAGCTAACTTTAAACAGATGGGTCGAAAAATATGTCAATAATGTCCGACTCTTCGCACTTACAAAATTAAATAACACGATTCACCTGATTGATTTAGTATGAAGAGATCCAAACAAAGTGCAACGGGAAACGAAATCTCTCGCGGACGAAGTCGCAGGAAAAAACTAAGTATTAAATTTAGATTTTTCGCATTCACAATGCTATTTTTATATTAAGATAAATAATATTAGAAAAAATACTAGAAAAAATCGACTCACCCGTAGCTACGTCCCGTCAGCTCAGTCCCGTCTGAGGTGCTACGGGTGAGTCGATTTTTTCTAGTATTTTTTCTAATATTTTTTCTAATACTATTTATTTTAAAAACTAAGTATTTTAAAGTCAACTCGGTACTGTAATGAATGGGCATTATATTATGCACTATAACTATTTAGGTTCTATAACTCTTTGGTTGAGTTGCGGTTAAAATAGAAAAGGGAGTTTGAAAGTTTTTCGAATACGAACGGCAGTTCTCTATTTTTTGTAAGAGATCATTCTAGATTCTAGGTTGTGCCATTGTAGTAGCGGTTGGACTTACTAAAATAAAAAGATTAAAGAGTGAAAGTTTTTATTATTGATGCGCCTTCGATCATCACAGTTCAGACAAAATAACAAGAAACTGTCAATAGAATTTGTTGAAGAATTTTTTAACGAATAACTAGACGTTGATTAATAAATAACACTAGTTTTAATTGAAGTATGTAAAATAAATGTTTTTTGAGCGTAAAATTTATTTCTCTTTTTTAATATAAAGCATCAAAAGTTCTGTGCTAGATTTACAAGAGTAGAGCCGTTATTTATGTCATAAAAAATGCTTCGCAGTGGGGTGCCACTCTATATTATGTCCTTCACATTATATCATTATTACTACGGACAACAATTATTTAGTAATATAAATGTTATAGTGAGTATAACCGAAGTTACATAAAAGTAAGAATGTTATTAGAAATAAAACCACTTTTTACGTGGATAACTTAACTTTTGACGACCTCCGTGGTCGAGTGGCTTTGTACACCGGTTTTCAAGGTGTCGCCATCTCTGAGGTCCCGGGTTCAATCCCCGGTTGGGTCAATTGGAGAATATGAATTATGGCACAGATTATATAATTAGTCTAGCATTATAAAATCTGTGCCATAACTCATATTCTCCATTGGTTGGTATCTAATCTCAAACTAAAATTGTATTTCAGTATTTTTGTTCTTTTTTACTACTGTGTATTTTTTTTTATTTATTGCTGAGGGCCTAGTACGAGTTAGTGTTTTCACTCTTCGAATAGTTAACTATCGTTTTCTCTCTTTCACTCATTCACTCACTCACATTGACTAGATAGTTATGTACAGTCTAGTATATATCCGATAGTTAACTATGCGAGAAGTCAAAACACAACTCATACTAGGCCCTCTGAAATTGTTTAAAGTTGACATAATTGATGAGGTTTACCTCCTTTAACTATTCAAAAATATGCCAAATGTATTTCAAACAATAAAAAAAAATTAACACCATTGGGTCACTGATCTATGACTTTACTTTAATAGAAATCAATACTTTAGCTATTAAGTACTTTGAAGAACTTTCTGCCCCTACGAGCTTTCAGAGCTTTCGAAACTACAACTAAGTTTTTGATGTATCTAAGTTACAATAAGCCCTCATATTATTTGCCAAGTCTTATACTTAAGGCTGAAGACGAGAGGTTTGTTAAGGCGGTACCCAGGCCGAAAGTGGCGCCACGTTGAATTTTATTTAATATTGTAATTATGATACACAATTTTAATAAAACTTTACGTATTAAATTTAGATTTTTCGCATTCACAATGCTATTTTTATATTAAGATAAATAAAATTAGAAAAAATACTACAAAAAATCGACTCAACCGTAGCACCCGTCGTCTGAGGTGCTACGGGTGAGTCGATTTTTCTAATATAAAACTTTACATGTAATTTTTAAGACCCATAGTCTAGTATAAGAAGGTATCATTACACTCCCTCGTGGTCATTTCTAAAAGTAGATAGCAAAACTGCTAAAAGTGGCCGTTTTTGACACATTTACTATCTATTTCTACGAATAACAACGAAGAAATGTAATGATCACCTTCTTAATATATTAGACTCTGGGTCCTAAAAATTCCACGTAGTTTTATTAATATCCTATTCTTTAACAACTTATTAAATAAAACCTCAGGCGCCACTTTCAGCGTGGGATGCACCTTAATACGTAAACATTATTGCAGAATGCAGTTGATAATCGGAAATGAAACTCATTCCTCCGTAAAATAGCCAAAGCTTTGAACGATACAGTAAATATGAAACGGCAAACCAATTTACTTTACAAATGTTTCCTCGAACGATTCCCGACGCAGTAAAATATAACTTTATGTACCAGTGTCATGAAACTTCCTCGAAGTTCTTTATAATGACGCTGTAAAAAAAATTCTTTGACTTATTATTGCTGAGCTACGAATCTACAAGATTAACAAAAATATGTTTTTAGCAGTTCCAACTTTAAATCATTTTATTATTATTATTATTATCGTATGAGGATTAGTGGCCACCTCTGGTTAGAGTTTATCAAGCCGCCTGTAAGACCTCTGACTTGGCTTAACGACTGTTATCGGATGACAACAGCCGGGACCGACGGTTTAACGTGCTCTCCGAAGCACGGAAGCGCTCAGTTGCAATGCCACTTAACGGTCACCCATCCGACACCTGGCCGGACCGAGCGTTGCTTAACAAACGTGATCGAATACGATTAGTCTGTCAAGCTCCGCCATGAGCGCTTCGAGATTTTTATTAATGATCAGCGTGCAGCTTGCAGCGTAAGGGTTGATATACTAGAAGAAATTCGACGTTCCCACTAGTGACTCGGTAGCTCAGCGGTCAGAGCATTGGACCGGATATCCAAAGGTCACGGGTTTGATTCCCGTCCGAGAACATGATCTGGTGCGAGTCGTATTTTTTCCAGTATATCATTTAGTATTCAATTAATAAGGTTATGTTTTCTGGTATGGAGTTCGATAGCGCCACCAATCCACATTGGTCCTTCGGCCGTGCTGTGGTTTATGGCCGATCCATCTATTGAATGCGTGTGCCCCACAATGGGTACATTCAGAAAGGTACAAGGTTGTGATATTTTATATGATTTTAAAAATAAAAAAGGTTACCATATTTTCAACCTCCTCGCAAAAAACTATTTCTAACCTCAAAATAATCCAACTAGGACGCAAACGCCCCTTTATTCAGCGCCCCTAACATAAAACACATAAAACCCTTCACCATTTCCTATTTCTCTAAACAGCCAACGTAAAATGACCCTTAGAGATATAAAAAATAAACCACTACAGAGCTCAAGATATTTTGGATGTTTTATGTAGTATTTTATACGATTCAGGTGGGAAAGGGTAGCTTTCTCTGGTATAAAAGTTGGAGAAATTGTCTCAGCATTTCAGTTGGAAAGAAGATTGATAAAGTTATCGCTTTGTCACGATGAACATATCCGCCAACTCTGCAAATCTACTGTTTGTCGAATTTACAAAAACCTTAGAATAATAACAACCTAGAACGACAGTTCCCTGCAAAGCTTACTGTCAAAAACAATACAAATAATACTGAGCCAAAATGGCTCAGTTTTTAGATTTTTATCCTTCATACTTTACCTAATCGTACTTATATAAAATGAAAAAGTTTAAATTTCTCTATCTTTAAGGATTAGTTACTATTTTATTGGCGTTTAGTTACAATTAGTTAACATATGAATTATATACATTTGAAAAGTGAGCCATTTTGGCTCAGTTTTTTTGCCTCAATTTACATACAAAAACTCGGCGTCTTGATGTTATTATTCTAAGTAAAAAAACTAACAAAATACTTACGAAAAAAAAATTAATAAAAACTTATAACTTTCCTAATAATTGGTTGTCTGACGAATATGTCTGTAAATAGTATTATAAATACTGAGTAACCAATGACTCGCTCGCTAGCGACAACTATTATTAATAGTAGTGAGCTTGTGTACATCAACGATCATTAGTATTGAATTGAATACAATCATAAATAAATAAATAAATATTTGACAACATCACATACATTGCTCCGATTCCAAAGTAAGTAGCTAAAGCACTTGTGTTATGGAAATCAGAGACAACGGTGGTATCACAAACACCCAGACCTGAGCCAATATAGAAAAGTTCGTTTTTCTAAATTGACCCAACCGGGGATCGAACCCGGGACCTCAGAGATGGCGACACCTTGAAAACTGGCGTACAAACCACTCGACCACGGAGGTCGTGGTACAATATGAGGTCGGGTATTTCAGTGTTAGCGTCCGAGCCGAATGTGTAACGATTGGATAAACCTCGTAGGTTTATGAGCGTAAAGCCATTGATGTAATTATTGTAATGTTATTTGGATAAATTAAAAATAATAATATGCAGAATGCATATTATTATTTTTGCAGGGCATGGAACCTTTAAGGGGCTGACATGAGCCAACTAGCGCCGCCAGTTTATTTTGTTTTATTTATTCTAAATAAGCCCGATTTCTTAAAAAAGGAATCAGTCAAGGTCTTGTAAATGACGTCTTATGTTTATTTAATAACGTCACAACATTACAAAATGCAGACACTTGTAATACAAAATTACACCAATTTTAAGTTACAATATCCACAATATGAATCAATTCGCAAATAATTAAAATAGTCACCGAACTGAACTCGATAGAATGGCGCCAAATACTCTTTGTTTTATTTTATTTTACGTGTTATCATCAATCGCATTAATTTGGACCCTTCAAAATGTTCCGAAGAGTTTCCAATGTCATATTATTTTGGATTATTATTATTACGTATTCAAATCAACTTATTGATCTCAAGTGTCGACGCAACTAGGACGAATAGATATTAATTTGAATCATCATAATTTATTATTTCAAATATAGCTAGCAGGCTTTCTAAATTGATGTTTTTTTGCTACAAACTTTTGCTATCTCAACTTTCTCGGTGGCGACCGAAATCTTTTTCCTTTTTATCGGGCATTAAGTTTCGGTGAATAAGAAAGTATGGGAGGATAATCTCTGGCCTTTTTTATAAAAGAAAGTCATAAAGAGCAGGTAACTTGATATTATTTTTATAAATATTAGACAATATCACATTGCGCCGATTCCAAAGTAGGTAGATTAAGCACTTGTGTTAGGGATATTAGGGGCAACGGTAGGTAGTAGATACCACAAAGACCCAAACCTGAGACACTAAAGAAAAGTTAGTTTTCTAAATTGACCCTGCCGGGGATCGAACCGTCAGAGATGGCGACCCTTCAAAAACCGGCCAACCCACTCGACCAAGAAGGTCGTAGAGTATTACTAAACATATCTCAAATCGTTTCATACGCAATTAGATTAGAATTAGAAAAAGACAAGTAGATATGTTTCGTAGAAAACGTTTTTTTTTCATAGTAAAAGTTCTATACTCGTAGTTCTCTCGTTAAGCACAGCGGGATCATAATAGTTTTATGAAAAAACCATTACCTACTACTCAACAAGCTCACATTTCCAACACTAACACTCAACACAGCACCTTAACCCGCTTTTGAATCAGTTCTCGGTCACAGTATTATAAACCACCTACTCGGAAGCTGAATGAATGCGGCACCTTTTACAAGAAAAATCCATGCAATAATAAACCGTATTCTACTGGCTAAAAGTTTAAAGTTCAGTGAAACTCTTCAGTTTACCGCAGCTTGTAGTTTTTGATATTCTTTGATAGTATTTTTAGGCAGTAGTGTATATTTATCTTATCAACAACTCTATATAGGTACAATATTAACTTCCGGTTTAATTTATAATCATTATCTGTCAAGTAGGTAACTAATTCAAAGTTAACTATACCTATAAGTATTATGACTTTGACCAGCCGGGCGATTCCGAAACGAAACTCGCAACTCACTTTGAAAGTCATCTCACTTTGCATGAGTTTGATGGAAATTAGATAATTGTAAAAAAAATCAGCTGTTTCATACACTTTGATATTTTCGATTTTAATCTTTGTATGAAACAGCTGATGTTTTTTCGCGATTTCAGAGTTGGTCCTATAGTAAAAGTTGATCAGTTTGATGGTCCCTATATACCATATTCGGCATTAGGGGTATTTTTGTAACACCTTGTATAGTTTCAGGTTTTATAAGAACGAACTCTTTTATTAAAAAAACTCACAGAGCATTGCAGACATCTCAAGTATCAATTTATTTATTTTCCCAGTAAAGGTGAGAATCTTTTATCAGTTCTACAAGATTTATATTTGATCTTATTTTCAAGGAGGATGTCGGGCAAATGACGACTTTATTTACCGCTTACTTTTGCTTTTAATTACAAAACAAAATCTGATTCTGTATAACTTAAAAGAATTTGAACCTCTATTTAACTTGAATACTTCGTTTAATAATCTAAATTATATTAACTTTATTGCACATGACTAAGACAAGAGAACAAATAGAAACAAAAGACTTTTTGTCAATTTACAATACACAAAATACGTTTAGGTCACAAATTACTTAAATTAAATGAATATTTACACCATCAGCCATTTTTAATGTCCCCATTGCTAGGGGACAGGCCTTTCTTATGGGTAGATAAGGAGGGTGGGCCATAACTCACCACGTGGGCCCAATGCGGATTGGTGTGTGTTAACGACTGAAAATGCAGGCGGGACCAATGGCTTAACGTGCGTTCCAAAGCACGGAGGAACTCGAGATAGTAAATTTTTGGTCACCCATCCCACGACCGACCCTTGCGAAAGTTGCTTAACCTCCGCAATTGCTGTGCCAGGCGCTATACCACTTAGTCATCAAGCTCCTCAAGAGATCAAGTATTTTGATTATGAAGCTTCTTTTCCCAAGCGTACACTAACTCCATTAGTAAAAATATAAAAAATTTTTGACAACATCACATACGTTGCTCCGATTCCAAAGTAAGTAGCTAAAGCACTTGTGTTATGGAAATCAGAGACAACGGTGGTATCACAAATACCCAGACCTGAGCCAATATAGAAAAGTTCGTTTTCTAAATTGACCCAACCGGGGATCGAACCCGGGACCTCAGAGATGGCGACACCTTGAAAACCGGTGTACAAAGCCACTCGACCACGGAGGTCGTCGAAATTATTTATGTTAAAAGTTTCATCCTTTGAGATTTTTTTTTATTTATATTGGGTTGTAATGTAATGTAATGGATGTTGGCTTTGCAAACAACCAAATACTTCAATATTTGTGTTCCATTAACATTAAAAGAAAAACACGGTACGTATTTTCTCAATTTTCTTTCAGGGAACTGAAAAGATTTTGTTATTTCTATGTGATTATATGTATTTTTCCAGAGGGCCTGGTTTGATAATGAGGTTAGCACAAGGCTATGATGTTATTATTAAAATAATAATATGTTACGAAAAAATTCAGGAGGCCTATTTCATAAAAAACGGTCAAGAGCGAGTCGGACTCGCGCACCGAGGGTTCCATACCATCATTCTGAAAAAGTGTACTATTTAGAGACATCGTTTTATTTTTTCTGTTATCTTTACATAAACTTCTATCACATTAAAAAATTTCAAATTTTTCTCTATGCAAACTTCGGAGATAAGGGTAACGGTTTTTTTTACATTTTCATCAAAAGTCAAAACCTATGCAGTTTAAAAAATAAAAAATGTTTAAGAATGTGCAAGCAGCGATCTTTCATATGATACCCCATATGCCTATACAACATGTTACAAAAATACCCCTAATGCCGAATATGGTATATAGTGACCATCAAACTGAACAACTTTTACTACGGGGCCAACTCTGAAATCGCGAAAAAAAATCAGCTGTTTCATACATCTTGATATTTTCGATTTTAATTTTTGTATGAAACAGCTGTTTTTTTTTTCGCGATTTCAGAGTTGGTCCCATAGTAAAAGTTGATCAGTTTGATGGTCCCTATATACCATATTCGGCATTAGGGGTATTTTTGTAACACCTTGTATATTTCCAGTCCCAGTTGCAAAAAAATATATAAATATTTTTATTTCTCTCTTATTTGCATAATTGTTGGCCAAACGTCATCTAAAACTATTCCACAAGTTGATAGCATTAGTAGTTCTCGAGATATCCAGCCAGACAGACTGAGTCGCACCATAAGGGTTCCTTTTTTTACCATTTTGGTACGGAACCCTAGAAACAATCGCGATCTGAGAATAATAACTAAAGCAATCGCGATAAGCAGACGATGTTCGTCCCACTCCGTGACACTATTAACTTACGAATAAGGTTCAATATCAAGCCAATTGAACGACGAATGGCATCCCATTATAGCGATGCTTTCTATATAATAGACCTGCATGCAGCCTGGCCTTTAAAATCCTTGTTAACAAAAAACACCCTGTATTTTTATGTCAAAAAACCTTAAAAAAATTGATATAAAAAAACAGCTTCAAAAAACAACAGCTCTAAAAAGCAAGAAATAATATTAAAATCTGCATAAGTACACACGACGGCACCTCAGACTATACATGTTGACCTCGAAACTGTCTTTATGCCATACGTAATAAAAGCTGTTTTCGCAGTTTAACTGTATAACTTGATGTGCTGTCGTATGTACCTACGCATATCTGATATAAAATAACGTCTTTTGAAGTCGGGTGGGGCTAAAAGATATTTTTCTTTTTTAATTTATACATATAAACATTTATCGTGGTTTCTCTTTCTCAATTTGATTTTTTAATTCTTAAAGCCCCACCCGACTTCATAAGACGTTATTTTATATCAGATATGCGTAGGTACTTATGCAGATTTTAATATTATTTCTTGCTTTTTAGAGCTGTTGTTTTTTGAAGCTGTTTTTTTATATCAATTTTTCTAAGGTTTTTTGAAGGAGGTTTTTCTTTTTAATTTTTAAAAGCCTTTTTATTTTTAACTTTTTGTGGTAGGTATGTATAAGTAAATTTAAGCAACGATATACCTATATTTTATTCATATTTCACATCTTTTAATGGTATAATACTCCTAATAACTCAATTTTCACTTTTCGCGCTGTTAATTTTAGCAAGGGTCAGTCATGGGGTGCGTGACCAAAGTGTATTATCTCGAGCTCCTCCGTGCTTCAGAAGACACGTTAAGCCGTTAGTCCCAGCTACATTTGCACTCATTAATACCCACCAATCCGCATTGGGCCCGCGCGGTGGGTTATGGTCCATCCTATTCATCAGAACATAAGTAAGGCTTGTATTCCAGCCCCAGCAGTGTGAATAAAAATGACTGATGCGAAACCTTTCAATACCGTAGAGTAATCACTAATACACTATCCTATTTGATTTTGAAGAGTTCTCTTGGGTATCTTCGAAGTCCAAGGTCCAATGTGCAGGAAATTTTAATGTAAACACTCTCAAGAATTATCTAAATCGGTTTATAAACAAAGAAGCTATGTCTGAAGATCCGTTAAAACTCGTGCAAAAGTTACCAAAACAATTACAGTATTTTCAGGGTTACTCGAAAACTACTGAACCGATTTAAAATTTTCGAAAAATGGGAATAACTGGGGAACAAACCTGATAAAGTGGCGTTTGAATCATTTCAATCGGTTCAGCCGTTCTCGAGTAATCGGTGGACATACATAAAAAAAAAACAAATAAACAGCCGAACATAGAAACTCCTCTTTTTTTTGAAGTCGGTTAAAAATAAAATTTATTTAGTACAGGAAGTAGGTACTAAAAAATCCTGTCAATGTTTCGAGTGTCGCAAATATTCTAACTGATCTTCGGAGCTGACTTACCTCCGAGTTTCAATTGGGTATTTGACATAGGAATATGGGTTCTTGTTTTGATTAGAACCCATTGCCTCCTAAGTCTAAGCACCCACCATAATAGGTACCATGTGTTCACATAATACCTAAAACATACACCAAGACATTCCACCTTCCCCTAAACTAACTGTCATTAACCTTTTGATTACATCCATTAAGATAGATTGCTGCTATTATCAAGTTAGCGGTGACGAAATTACGGTACTTCAAGATAAAACGAATTTAATTCATCAACGCCCGAGCGGACGCATGCGGCCGGCTAACAATGGAATATCTATTGTGTCTCATTTTCCGGGCGTTAAAGGGTTAAAGGAAACTAATACCTTTCAGGTTTTATTCATATGGAACATGAAATTACTAATCAAATCCAGCAATGCATGGGTTTTTCACCAACTCGACACGAAAGACTGGACACACGTGTGTCCAGTTGGTGAAACTCAAAATTAGTATCACTTATTATTTCGTCATCTGGACACGCCAAGATTTTGACGTGTGTACAGTTAGTGAAACTTAAATAAAATCACTTCATGTTTTCGCCAACTGGACACACTTTCACATTTTATCAGAATTCATGACAAAGTACAGTCGCGTAGATAAATGTTTCGTGGCAAAATCATCATCGCCCAATAAATTGTTAAATATTCAGCATTTGTGAATTTATAAAGAATATATTTTTGCCACTGATAGTATTGAAAAATCACGTCTCTATGCTTGTATGTGCTTGCTTGCTTGTACATGTAACCATTTTATTATTTTTTGCCACCTATAGCTCCTCAAAGCTGAATGTTTCAATTCCACTTCTATTTCAACGAAATTTAGTAAACATTGTCATAGTAATATTCTATGTTATACTGTTGATTTTATCGATCTCTAAATTATCTAGTTTAATGATTGTGATATAATTACCTTATTTATAACTAAAATACTCTATTTCCAAAGTATCAAAGATTGTTGTTACAGAGTTAAGTAGAATGATTATTGTTTGTAAAATTACAAATTTTATTATTGTTATGTCGTAAGTTAAGTATGATTTGGAAAACTAACACGATTTGCAAGTTTGAATATATAGTTTGCATCTTTCAAGACTAAAAACGTGATTGCATTTAACCCTGTGAAATACAAAAATACTTTTTGCTGAGTTTAATTATGTATGTCCTTATTTGATTTTTCTGTGATACTCGAAGTGATGATCTTAAATTATTAGGTATATTTAGATTTAGACTTACCTATAGGTAATCAACATTAGCTAAGTATACTTGTCTTCATATTAATAAATCATGTTATTTTTTTATTCTTGCATATTTTGTTTTATTTCAAAATTTAAATTCAATCAAAAATGTGATGCACCTTTTTCATGAAATCTCCTTGTTCAATAATTCAACGGACGAAACGATTATTAACTTGACTGTACCCTTTTTTGCAAAAAACACTGGGTGTCCAGTTGGCGAAAACATGAAGTGATTTTATTTAAGTTTCACTAACTGGACACACTTCAAAATCTTGGTGTGTCCAGATGACGAAATAATAAGTGATACTAATTTTGAGTTTCACCAACTGGACACACGTGTGTCCAGTCCCTCGTGTCGAGTTGGTGAATAACCCCAATGCATAAGGTTATTATTAAAGCAAACTGTTAGAGAGAAAAATAAAGATTATTTTGATTACTATTATTATTATAAATTGAAAAACTCAATAGAGCATACAAGTATCAAACCTTAGTTCGACCATCAGCCATTTTTAATGTCCCCACTGCTGGGGCAAAGGCCTTCCTTATGGGTGGATAAGGAGGATGGGCCATAGCCCACCACGCGGGCCCAATGCGGATTGGTGGGTGTTAACAACTACAAATGCAACCGGGACCAACGTCTTAACGTGCCTTTCGAAGTATGGAGGAGCTCGAGATAATAAATTTTTGGTCACCCATCCCATGATCGACCCTTGCGAAAGTCGCTTAACCTCCGCAATCGCAGGGCCAGACGCTATTCCACTGCGCCACCAGCTCCTCAAACCTCAGTCACAAAATCAATCTAACCTTTTAATCACTAACGTATTTTAAACACCTATTTTCAATGTTAGTCAGTGCCTTGAAACTTCACAAAGCAACAGTCCCATCAATAAAGGGAGTTCCGCGCCAAGCACGTTTCAGACGTTTCCCTCTCTGTCACACACTAGTTAAACTATGAAGCACCATCTCTTTCTAACCTGATGTTTTTTTATTATCTGCTCTGGAAGCAGGACACGCTTCTTGCCAAAATATTTGGGTCAACAAACGCTATATTAACTCTGGCTATGCTTAATTCATTATGTTGTAGGACGAAACCACTGGAATTTATATATCATTCCTTAATTTGGATATCCCAATCCCTTAATGTATTATCTATATTACTATTATCCCTTAATGATCGAAGGGATATCCAAAATAAAGCATCGCAATTGGGAATGTCTGAAGAAAACCAATTGGCTGACTAATTTTTATAGGTATGAAAAAGATCCCTTATGAGGGGAACGGTATTTTTTCAAATTTTTCATCAAAAGTCGAAAACTATGCGGCCTAAAAAAAAAGTTTGAGAATGTGATATGATACCCCATATGCCCTCGAGTAGTTCTCGAGATTTCCAGCTATCCAGCTGTGCCAGACGGACAGACTGAGTCGCACCGCACCATAAGGGTTCCTTTTTACCAATTTGGTACGGAACCCTAATTAGGTAGGAAATAAATCCCTTATTTTTTCTATGAACAAGGGAGCTAATTCCTACCTTTAAATTTTTTTTAGATTAAAATACGTCGTTTTACCGCATGCGTTCTGAAGTTGGTTACTTCTGTTGTACACACGACATAAAAACTTTTTATACAGTTAAACTGCGAAAACAACTTTTATTACGTAGGGCATAAAGGCGGTCTCAAGGTCAACATGTATAGTCTGAGGTGCCGTCGTGTGTACCTACATTATTAAATCAATCGAATTGTTTAAGGATTTAGGTACCGCAATTTTATTTTTTGCTGGTCACATTTCAAATCAAAACGAATCAATCTTTTTAGTTAAGAAATTATAGTGCTTATCAGTATTTACAAGTAGGATATTAAAATAAACTATTTCTTTGTAAATAAAAGTCGTTACATTATGTGTCTATAAATGGATTACGATTATGACTAAAAAAAAGATCTATTTAGCTTTTTAAAAGAACTTTGAAAAAACACTTCGTTACACGTGGTAATTTAATACTCAAAGTACTTTATTATGCGTACATTAACCTAATACTTTTGTACTTTCCCCATAGCAAATTTATTCGTCCCAAACTCCCATCGTGAAGACACTTATGCAAAATATAAATTTTAGGACAGGCCTAATACATAATTTCATGGACGTGTCCTTTGCCCAATCAATGACATTCACAGAAAGGCTGAAAAGAACCCACGCAGCCATTCAACGTTGCCTCAATTTGTCAACTTTTTACCACAGTGTAAATAAACTCCAGTATTCCTTTTTGGTTAGCCATTTAGTTATTACGCCTGGCTAGCTACTTACTTAAGTCTGATGTCATTTACAACGTTGTTGTAACGTTTTGTTGAGGCAGTTAGAGATAGCATAGTTCCTCGGTGGTTGAGGATTAACATCAGGTGAGATGAAGGAAGCCTGCTCATTGATTATCACCCTTGATTAAGTTTAATAATGTGTGAACTGCTTCAAATACAGATGAGTTCAAATATTAATACAGAACGGTAATTCAACTGTTTGTCTAAACAGTTGAATTACGAAAACAGCTTTTATTACGTAGGTACGACATAAAGATGGTCTCAAGGTCAACATGTATAGTCTGATGTGCCATCGACTGTACACTGAACAGCGCACGCGTGCCGGGCACCACGACGTAGTTGGTATGAAAAATATATCACAAGCAGTACCCGTAGCACAAACAACTATCGAGTGCGAATCGAGCACAAAATTTCAAATTATTGTATTTTGTATAGCGCCATCTACCAACGTAGTCTGTCCGTAGGTCCTACACTGCAAGCGTAGCATGACAAAACCGATAAAGATTTTGTGTGCCCTAAATGTCATACATTTATGACAGAAAAACAAAAGGCTTGTCTACGAGACGCTATGTCATACGATATGTCATGAAACACGATATACAAGGTGTTACAAAAATACCCCTAATGCTGAATATGGTATATAGGGACCACCAAACTAAACAACTTTTACTATGGGACCAACTCTGAAAACGCGAAAAAAAAAACAGCTGTTTCATACAAAAATTAAAATCGAAAATATCAAAATGTATGAAACAGCTGATTTTTTTTCCGCGATTTCAGAGTTGGCCGCATAGTAAAAGTTGTTCAGTTTGATGGTCCCAATATACCATATTCGGCATTAAGGGTATTTTTGTAATACCTTGTATATCGCGTGATAAAGCGTTTTATCGACACTCATCTGTCAAAATTCACTCTTTTGACAATTAAACGTGATAAATCGCTATATATCATATCGCGTTTGAGTGGTCATGCTGAAAAAGATATCACAAGTAGAACATACTTAAGCTTAACGTAATCTGTCTGCGTCGTACGTTACTGTGCGGCACACTTGAGCGTCATTTCGGCCGTTTTATATGAAGGCAGAATACCGGTAGTTATCTATACTGTGATTGTACCCTCCAAGTGTAAAATGTTCTATTTCTTATAAAGAATGATTAATGTTTTGGATTGTGTGTAAAATTGAAAGTTACGAAAAACCTTCGTTGATAGGAATTAACACATTAATGTTTGTGCTCATAAATGCGTAGCTTTGTGGTAAAGAAATTGAATTTTGTTTACACAAATTCCTTGGAAAGACATTTTTGAAAAGAAAATTAAGTATTTAACTTAGGTAACAAGCCAACAAGTTAATCAAGCACGTGATCCCTGATAAAACAAATTCTGAAAACATTTGCTTACGAACCACAAACGCCTAACCTCGATAAAACACCCTTTTAATCACGGCCCGACCAAACAGGATTTAATCCGACATAAAAACTTTTTATAGTCTTTGAAAATTGCGTTTGGGTAGAGTTCACAATAAAATAAAACTATAAAATCACAAATAGGTAGTTAGGTAGGTAGTAGATCTGGAGTTTTATTCTGATCACTTATTATAAGTAGGAAAAAAAGCACTTCAATGGACTTTACGGCTTGTTATTATTTTGAATCTTTCAGAAAAAAATGTGAAAAGAATCGAGACTAAATCCAATCTTTTTTAATTTTTTGTTCATACTTTTAATACTGACTTATGACCTTGTGACCACTAGTCAAAAAATGCTAAGACAGAAACAGAAGAGCCGCTCGGAACAAATTGAGAGCCACACACGCACATAATTAAATAGACATTTACCTACATACAAGACTTTAATTAAAAATACGCTTTACGAACTAAAACAGCACGCAAATGTGGCACCGACTGACAAAACAAGAAGCGAATCGAAATTTTGAAATACGCATCCCCGCATGAATATTTTCATCCGAGTACAAATTACTATTCTTTCCCAATTCAACTTTGAATAGTAAGAAATAAAAGAAGAAAATACTTTATACAAATTAACCACCCAGCTTTGAAGCGGGGCTTTGACATCTAGGGTATTCTTGACCGAAGATACAAGTTAATATTATGTACTGTGTTACGTATAAGCACAGATAATATAATACAAGCAATTTCGGACTAAACCGAGCTGACTTTAATCAGGGGGGTTACTCTCTACGCGATCGAAATCGAGTTCGATTCGAGTAAACCCGTTTTCAATGTACCAAAATAACAGATTTTTGACGTTAAAGTATTCGATCCTGAGGTGAACTCGATCACGTCGAGAGTAGGGGGGATCAGCTCCTAGCGCAAAAAAGGGTAAGATGAAGCCGAATCACCAACCAAACCGAATACAAATGTACCCCCTAGTGGGGATCGAACCCGGGACCCCTGCGTCTTACACGGGTGGGCGAACCACTAAACCGCAGAGGCGTTTAAAATTATCGACGCTTCTGTCATACACATATAAATATTTTAGGCCGTAGTATATTAAAAAAGATTTGTGTATTTTTACCGTGGTTTGTGCATAAAATAAGGGCAGCATAGAACTCGATACACAATATAGAATTTTAAGTGACCATTAGCCATTTTCAATATCCCCACTGCTGGAGCATAGGCCTTCCTTATACCCATAAGGAAGGCCTATGCTCCAGCAGTAAGGATAAGGAGGATGGGTCATGACCCACCACGCGGACCCAATGCGGATTGGTAGGTGTTAACGACTATAAATGCAGCCAGGACCGACCCTTGCGAAAGTTGCTCAACCTCCGCAATCACTGGGCTAGGTGCTATACAACTGTGCCACCGAGCTCCTCGATGTTTTAATTTTTAATAAAGCTAGCTTATATTCCAGCGGCTACTGAAACGAACCTTTTAAAAGTTACGGCTTTTGAACACGGTAATTACTTAGTTAGCTTATTATTATAGCTACAGGTATAAGAATTGTATACTTTCGTGTCAAAAGAAAACTAGGAAGGAATAAAGCAAAGTATTATGTAAATCGCTAGCGTTCAAAATTGATTAGATTAGATACTTGAACAAACTAAACATCAAGAAAAATAACTATTACCGTACTTCCACGTCAAAATTATTATTTCATTTAATGATCATATTACGGGTTGTTCCGTATTCATCCCATGACGTCACATCCCACTTATTATTTTTTCCTTACTCAACCCAGTTTTGTTCCTTACTCAACCCACAACAATAATATCATTTTTTATTCCTTATTCATCCCAAAAGTATTCCTAACTCAACCCATTACGTAAAGCCACTCAAAAATTTAAGATTTATGTGTACGGTCTGAATAAAAATATTATCACTTATTAGAAATATTTTAAACTCAGTTCATTTTTGCTTTATTGTTGTTATATTAAAAAAAACATAAATTTCAAAAATAAAAAAGGTAAAAGAAACACAAACAATATTATTAATAATAACATTTTTTTTACAATCATATCAATTATTTAGCTGATAAGTGGTTTTCATTAAAAAACTGTGTTATGGAATCTAGATAGTTGATAAATATATTCTTATATACTTACTTTTTAGTAAATAAATACTTAATATATAGGTACATAGATAACACCCAGGCCAAGATAAATAGACATGATCATGCACACAAATATTTGTCTTGTTCGGGAATCGAATCCTGTGCCGGTATGCACAAGATAGCACACGTACATTTTATAGATAGCAATTTACTTATCTAAATAAGATTAGGCGCGTAAGACTAGCGATAAGACATTATTGTATTTTAGTATTTAAGCGCATAGTTTACATAAGAAAATATACTTCTACAACATCCACTGGAGTATCAATACCTCTCCTCCGTCGCACGGTATATCTGGTGACCCCGACAAAGAACAATACCTTCTGAACAGAGTGTTCATGCGAGTCTGAAAAACGGAATCAACATGTCTCAACCATCTCCCTGCAAAACGAACACATGCTCCGCCGAATCTCACGAAGTGGCCACTACAACCGTCGCATCAAGGATTCCAGAATTTTGGAAGGATCAGCCTCGCCTATGGTTCTCGCAACTGGAAGCAGTACTCACTCCTCAGAAACAAGGCGACGAGTACAAATACAGCATCGTCGTCTCAAAGTTAACTAAGGACGAAATTATCCTGGTCAGCGACATAATCACGGCACCCCCAACGACAGGAAAATACGCGACTATCAAAGAACGCCTAATTAGCTGTTTCGAAGAATCCGAGCAGCAACGCCTTCAGAAGCTGTTGACCGAAATGGACCTGGGAGATCAAAAGCCATCACACCTTCTGCGTCGGATGCAGGAATTAGGGCGCGGAACAGTCGGAAATGAAACCATTCGAGTCTTGTGGCTCAAATTACTTCCGGCCCAAATCACCACTGTCCTAGCTGTCTCAGAAACGTCGGATTTGAATGTAATCAGTCAACTCGCAGACAAGATGATGGAAAATATAAGAATCAACGAAGTTTCAGCAATCAAGGCAAACGATAATGGAAACGAAACGACAAATTGCATTTTAAAACAATTAAAAGAAATGCAGTTAGAAATGTGCGCCTTGAAGCACGAACGGCAAAACATCCGACGCGGCACGTATCAGCATTATTTCCAGCCAAGGCAGAGGTCAAGGTCGCAAAGCCGAGACAGGCAGTTTTGTTATTATCATCATAAATTCCGTGAATACGCACGGAAATGTGTTAAGCCGTGCGATTGGAGGAAAGGTGGCATCCCGCAGAACCAGGGAAACTAAAAAATGCACAGACTACGGCGGACCTCTGTGCTATTCACCCGTCTAACCGCCTCATCATTACCGACCGAAAAAGTGGTATGAGGTTTTTGATCGACACGGGAGCAAATATTTCAGTTATATGCAAGCCTCACAGAAAGTCAATGACACCTAATCAGCAGTATAAACTTTACGCTGCAAACGGCTCCAAAATAAATACGTATGGAGAAAAAACACTTACTCTCAACTTGGGGTTGCGCCGAAACTTTGTGTGGACATTTATAGTCGCTGACGTGTCCCAGCCTATAATCGGAGCCGATTTTTTGGAGCACTACAAAATATTAGTAGATTTGGCAGGAAAGAAACTTATGGATCGAGTAACAGAACTCACAACTCCTGCAGGTTTAAGCCGAACAGAACATCACAGCATCCGTTCGATCGACGCAGGAATTAAACCGCAGATTAAGCAAATTTTGGAGAAATACGAAGATATTACTCGTCCATCATCTTTAGCAAACACGCCCAAACATAATGTCAAACACCACATCATCACCAGAGGGCACCCAGTCTCCGCTCGAGCAAGACCACTCCCACCCGATAAATACCATATTGCAAAGAAGGAATTCCAGAATATGATGGAGCTTGGAATTTGTCGCCCATCCGACAGCCCATGGGCTAGCCCTCTGCACATGGTTAAAAAGAAAAATGGTGAATGGAGGCCATGTGGGGATTATAGAATGCTGAATAAGGTCACAGTTCCAGATAAATACCCATTGCCACGATTAAGCGATTTCACATACATTTTGGAAAACGGGAAGATATTCAGCAAAATTGATATCCGCAAGGCCTATTTTTACATACCTGTGGAAGAAGTCGAAAAAACTGCGATTATCACTCCGTTTGGGCTATTTGAATTTCCAAAAATGCCTTTTGGTCTACGCAATGCCGGTCAAACGTTTCAACGATTCATGGACTCCATATTTCGCGACTTGGATTTCGCATTTGTGTTCTGCGATGATATATTGTTAAGCGCCCCAAATGAAGAAACCGCACTCAAACAACTAGAAACAGTGTTTCAAAGGCTACAGAAAAACGGAATTACAATTAATTTAGAAAAATGCAGCTTCCTCCAGAGCGAATTGGATTTCCTAGGTTATCATATAACGAGCCAGGGAATACGCCCGACTGAGGAAAAATATAAAGCAATCGACGAATTCCCTAAACCAAAGACAGTAAAGGAATTAAGAAGATTTTTAGGGATGGTTAATTTTTATAGAAATAATCTACCGCATGCCGCCGAATATCAAAGCATTCTCAACAAGTATATGAAGCACTCAAAAAAGAACGATAATTCGCCCATTTCTTGGACAGCAGAGGCCGAAAAGGCTTATGAAAAGTGCAAGGAAGGCATTAAGAACGCAGTACTAACCGCTCACCCATCGCGTAGCACCGAGCTAGCGATTATGACTGACGCCAGCGCGACTTGCGTCGGCGCGGTTTTGCAACAGAGAGTAAGGCATGTCTGGGAACCACTTGGTTTTTTCTCGCAAAAATTAAGCGACGCGCAAAGAAAATACTCAACATTTGATAGAGAATTACTGGGCATCTACATGGCAGTGCGGCACTTCCAAAGATTAATTGAAGGAAGAGAGTTTACAATTTTTACGGACCACCGTCCACTAACTTACGCTTTTTCCAAAAAGCCATCTGTTACCGACACTCCGCGCAGAGTGCGTCAACTAGATTACATATCACAATATTGCACTAATATCCAACATATTAGTGGACGTGACAATATTGTTGCCGATACATTATCACGTACAATCGAGCAAATCGACACTCCGTCACCCATTAGCTACGAAGAGATATCAAAATATCAACATAATGACGCAGAATTATCACAGCTGAAAAGAAACGCAAGATTGCATTTCGAAGAGGTCGCATTGCCAGGGTCAAGCACTTCCATCGTATGCGATACATCTACGGGAAAAGCTCGACCTTACTTACCATTGAAGTTTCGGAAGCAAGTTTTCGACGTCACACATGGGCTGAGTCACCCTGGCACACGTACAACTCGAAAAATGATAACGGAAAAATACATATGGGCCAGTATGAACAAAGATATTAATAGTTGGTGTAAAACTTGCCTAGCCTGTCAAAAATCTAAAGTGCATAGGCATACGATTTCACCACTAGGAAGTTTTTTGCCTGCACAGCGGTTTGAACATATTCACATCGACATTGTTGGTCCACTGCCTATGTCACAAGGAAAGCGATATTTAGTTACAATAATAGATCGTTGTACATCGTGGCCCGAAGCTTTCCCAGTGGGGGATATTACTGCAGAAACAATCGCTCAGACTGTTTACGAAGGCTGGATAACGAGGTTTGGATGCCCCATACGCATCACCACCGACCAAGGTCGTCAATTCGAATCAGCTACCTTCAAAGCACTTTCTAAGTTCCTAGGAGTACACAAAATCAGAACCACTCCTTATCACCCTCAAGCAAACGGAATGGTCGAAAGATTTCACCGAACGTTAAAAGCAGCACTTATGGCAAGAAATGCTAACGTTAACTGGGTCAAAGAAATACCTTCAGTACTTTTTGGATTAAGAAATTGCTTTCGCGATGACACAGGCTATAGTTCAGCTGAAATGGTTTATGGCACACCGATGAAGCTGCCCGGCGAATTTTTTGAACAATCCAGTACGCACACTACCTACGAAGAAATCATGAAAAGCATTCAAGAAAGTATTGCAAAAATGACATCAGTTCCAAAACGCCAGTGTCATAGACAGTCAATTTTCGTGCATCCGGAACTTAATGAATGTTCTCACGTCTTCGTTCGTTGCGATAGGCTACAAAAAAGCTTATGCCCACCGTATGAAGGGCCATTCCCAGTCATTAAGAGAATGAAAAAAGCATTCTTAATTAAGATAAAAGGCAAAGAATCGGTGATATCAATCGATAGATTAAAACCCGCATTTCTTATGAATAATGACTGTGAAAACGTGCCTATCAGCAAAGAAAAAGGCACGTTGATTTCGAGATCAGGAAGAACGATTAAACCAGTTGTCCGTTTTAAAATTGCTGACTAAGAATATCACAATCATATATATATAGAATGTAACTTATCCACTCTCAGTCACTCACCTCTACTCCAGTATCCAGTAAGCATTACATAATTATTTACAACAATGGGAAACCAAAGTTCGAAAGACCAAATCATCTACAACGCGGACAGTTGCCTCAACCAGGACGAAGCAGAAAAATTAAGAAGAGAGATCCTGGAGGAGCTGCGCTGGTCGCGCAACATAACCTTGGCGCAACTGATTATTATAATAATTATAATCGTCATATATGGATTTGTCACAACGCTGGATAAGAGGATGAAGGCACTGGCAAATAAAAAAAATCACGCTGGCTGTCAAGGCTAATCGTCGGAAACCACAACTACACCACGACCACATTGTGCATTTGTGCAAAACAGACGTCAGCATATTTACAGTCAAGGCAAGCCAATGTTCTTGCGCGCTCAGCAAAACGACAACAGCATAACGTAGGTCAGTGTTTAGTATCAGCAACTTTTTAATAGTGTTTCATTTGTTTGTGTTTAATTTTATTCCATTATTGTTATATTACTTAAATTATTATTATTTTTTATTTTTTTTAAAAGGGGGGAGTACTGTGCCGGTATGCACAAGATAGCACACGTACATTTTATAGATAGCAATTTACTTATCTAAATAAGATTAGGCGCGTAAGACTAGCGATAAGACATTATTGTATTTTAGTATTTAAGCGCATAGTTTACATAAGAAAATATACTTCTACAACATCCACTGGAGTATCAATACCTCTCCTCCGTCGCACGGTATAAATCCGAAACATCTGGTGCAGAAGGTATCCTTCCCCTGCGCCAAATCGGTCGTTAAAAATGTATTATTTTGTTCTCACCAACAATTTTTACTTATCTATTTGATAATCCAAAAAAAAATAGATGTTATAGACATTAAAACTTAGATAAATTAACACTTATAAAAAATATATCTAAAAGATGGTACAATGATAGGGGTCATAACAAATCGGGCTTTTGCTGGAAATTTATTTAAATAATTTTAACTTAAAAATAGATTTTATTATAATTCGGAGACAGTGAGGACTATAATATATAGGGGTCAGTGGAGAGTAAAAAATAATAAAATAAAGTATTGAACTACCCCGGGGACAGTGGTGAATAAATCTGCCTATCTGAGGTATACTTTTATTTACAAAACATGCATATTTAATTTCTAATGAGTACATAAGTACTTAGTATTACTTAGTTCAATTAATTGTATTCCTATATAATTTTCTGATAAAATATTAATCATTGTATTGCTATCCATACTTTTTAGTGATAAATTAATTTGGGATGAGTAAGGAATGCAATTGGGTTGAATTAAGAAAATATATTAAAATAATGTAATGGGTTGAGTACGGAATACCAATTTGGGATGAGTGAAGAATTGGGATGAATCGTCATGGGATGAATACGGAATAACCCCATATTGGGTACATCAGTCTATCTGGATTTATAAACATAATTCTGAACAATGAAAGTTATCAAGTTATTTTAAGTAAGACAATTTGGTTGTATTGTGTAACTTATATTCAGTGTACTTAATTATTAAGCTAAGAATACATTATCTTGGTCATACACTTTCAAACTTTCACGTTGTATTTTATTAGATTAAAATCCCAGGTATTATACGCGTTGAAACTAAAACATAAATGTTTAAACATCTATACATAACTCAATCAGTTATTTGTTCCCTTTAAAAAAATCCCTCGCTTGACCCCATTTTTTATTTCTGTAATTGTTCTTTGGCAGGCTAGCGGATTATCTTAATTGTTTTTACTCGCATCAATGCTACACAAATTGTGTTTTTAATGGATGTCGGTCGACTCAACTACTCAGAATGACAATGAAACCGTATGTGTTTATCTAGTTGTAGTGTAACCAGCGGAGCATCTGAACCAATTTAAAAACACTACTTTCATTAAAAAAACTATTTACAGTAAAACGTACAGTCAGCAGTTATACAAAACTGTCAAAAATCTGCAATTTATTTTGAACCTTAAAATATTCGAATTAAAGCATAAAATTGATTGAATATGATAATCCTGTCTTGGAAGCCAAGCGTGCCGTTATCTGTACCTATGTTATCTTCTCTACAACACTGAATACATACAAACTATTGGCTTAATTTGATCAAGGCCAGACAACATGTTGTCTGCTCGTGCTCGAGGATAATAAGCTCAGTAAATAGATTAAACATTCGCCAACAACCTTTTAAAAAATTCAAACCTATGTACCACATAATTATGTGAATAAAAAATCATTTTTTTCATTCCGTTAAAGGGTTTTGTTTATAGTATTAAAAAAATCACCCCAATGTGGATGAAAATTTAGTTTTTCTGTTAATAATGCCATTTTGATTATAAAATTATCTTGGTTGTCCAAGGTTTGTCATGCGACGCCGGCAGAAGTCACAATCGAAAACGGACTACGACGCAGTCCGTTTCCGTTGCCTCCACCTATGCATCACCAGTTGCATTCAACTTGTTGTACTGTCAGCGGCACGTCAGACTATACATGTTGACCTTGAGACCTTTATACCCTATGCAATAAAAGCTATTTTCGTAGTTCAACTGTTTACCATACCGTGTTGTTGTTTTTTTGCTTTTCTCGTCATTTATGTATCTACTTTTTATTGAATTCGCCGCAAAGGTAAAACGTGAATCACCAAATGACATTAGTATCTGTTAATTTTATTTGTAGCTGCCTACATCAACTAGTGATTAAAATAAATTATTAATACTGCCAATACGAACCCTACAATAAGCTGATTGACCCAAAATACCTGAACAAAGACAATTTATTTATTAAACAGGCTGCGATTTAGCTGTCACCGAAACATTTTCAGTTGATCGGTTTATTGAGATCACAATTACCAATAAAAGCTTTGAGCTTGACTTTGATTCGAATTCATCGTTAAAATATTACTTAGGAGAGCAACTTGATTAAACAAATCTTTTGAGTTATTCGAATCAAAGATTGAACAAGACAATTTGTTGTTTACTTTAGACAAATACAAATAAAAAAATATAGAACATTCATTCTCTAATCGCATGATATCAATTTGGAAGGGACATAAACGATATCGTTTTTAAAAATACAGAATTATAAGAACTAAAAGTTCTTGGGTCTAAATCAGACCCGTGTATTTTACATAATGTATTCAGTAAACTCGACCCTTTTTAATGCGGTTATTTTTTGTTGGTGTTCATCTAACTATTAATATAAAACGCTTAATGATTTGATAATATAATCTATTCTAATTCTATTTAACGATTAGGTCGACGAGCTGAATGCATCTGAGATAAACGCATAGTAGCATGTTTCATTCCCCTTAATCAGGTTTCCAATGTTAAGACAAAGGCTTTTGATAATGGAGCGTGCAATATGAAGCCCCTCTTGAACATTGAACGAAATTTAAATACAGGGTCTCGACTTCAAATAGAAAGCTACCTAGAAAAAAAATTCGGAAAATATTGTCGTTGGCGATGAGCTTCTTGGCCATCCGCTGAATGGACCTAGCGTCTGGAGCTGGTATTTGGCAGAGCCATCCCAAAGATGAGAGCAGTACCACAAAATAGAGAGAAGACAAAAGCTAAGCTTAGTACCACATGCGCTTGAGCAACCCACACATAGACACCCTCTCACGATACGGAATAATCAGAATCAGCCCAATCTCAAAAAAAGTTCGAGTGCGTGACGCAGTGTTTATGAAGTTTTGAGAATGTCATATACGGCGACGGAGAGGGTGAGAGCTGTCTATGTCCGAGTTTAAGTAGACAGTGATTTTATTGGACTAAAACACTAGGAATTTGAAACGCCAATATTACCGATATTTTGAAGTAGAATTCTATATTTTTTTGAATATCGATATATCGATTTTTTTCCACTTTCAACATCCCTATCATAGGATATAGAAGATTTACATGTAACAATATTATTTTAATGTTTTATTCATCCTAATTAATTGTAGTAAGTATAGTAAGTAGGTTTAACTTTTATTTTAGAAAAGGTGGCTACAAAATTACAATAATTGTGTTAACCCGAATAAATAAAAAAAACAACGACGGCATATGGGCTCGTTGGACCTAAACTAATATTGGTTAGGTCAACCTGCATGTAACATAATTTTAACCTCCTTTTGTTCTTAGTACTTTTGAATAAATATTTTATTCCATTGTTCGTTGGCCAGAATTTAAGAAATGTACGTTTACTATGATCATAACCAAAACCCTGAGCAAGAGAAGGAACGTTAAAAAAAAGAATTCGAATGTATTGAAATAAACGTGACTATAACATGCTAGAACCATAGCTTAGGACTGAGCAGAGCACGTTGTACCAACTCAGGACATGTCTTTTCAGGACTATGCACTCAGGACTGTGCACTCAGGACTCTGCACTCAGGACTGTGCACTCAAGGACTGTGCACTCAGGACTCTGCACTCAATACTGTGCAGTCAGATCTGTGCACTGAGCATTGAACTCTGTTCCTTTATCAGGATGTTCTGTGTTGTTTAGAGACTTCATTTATTATTTATCTCCTCATCATTTAAAACACTATTTTTGAAGATATTAGCTTTTATATAATAAAAGTATTGTTGTTGTTATAAAGTTATAAAAGGATTGAACAAATAAAAACTTTACTGATCTAGACATACCTAAAACAAAACAGTTGTAAGTATGCATTATTTATTTATTATTAGTATTCTACAAAGGTCGTTAAGATATTTGCTACGTGAATGCAATGCATATTGCTCAGTTGCACATCTGTGCCTTCAATTCTTTGCACATTGGTAAACCGGAATGCATAATATTTATAACTCGTTTAGAGGTTGAATAAATATGATAGGATAAAGTACGCAAATTAATACAGTTTGAAGGTTGATCAGAAGGTTCTATTTAAACTTCTGTTTTTCTTATACCTACCTTATTTTCGCACGTTTCCATAAAAACACCCCCTTTTTCTCAAACTCGGAAAGCCATCTTATTTTATAGATAGGGGTTTAAAATTCTGCTGTTTTCATTTCAGCAAATAAAAGCACCGCATCAGTTTTTATTAAGAAGAGTTTTAAAGTTTTAGTTTAAGAAGTTTGAAGTTTATTTCTATTTTAGCATTCTCCAACATTTAGTCTTTGTTTTTGAGGGCTATTATGTCTCAGTAATCTGTTCTTAATTGTTTTAGGGCCGACGACCTATCAACCCACCCACGTGCAAAATTTCATATAAGTAACTATTTTTAGTGTTGAAATTAATCACTCGCTCAATTAAAATACCTATCATGTCACATTTTTTTAATACTTATGTTATTTACTGAATATTTTTTGCCGAATACCTATGTAACCAAGAAAAATTTTTCATTTTCAATTTCATTTTTGTCAATATCACTGTTTGCGATTTGAATATTTTACTCTGTCCCATTTTCGACCTGTTAACCATCCTATTCCAACAAAAAACTACGAAATACCAGTTTATTTTTACCATGAAAAGTTTATTTAGAGCACGCATATTTGCCAAACAAACACATGAAATTACAACGCTACCCACCTGTCACGGTTGGCAACTTGGCGGACATTTTGTAAATTACGTAATAGGCTCACGGAAACATCATGGCCCCCGTTTCCGGTTCCTAACCCGGTTTTCGTTAATTTCGTGCCGTTAATAACTGCATTAATTACTGCATGATACCGATTACTGTCGGTTGATTTTATACCTCTGAATCCGAAATAACTGATAGAGTTATAATGACAAAACTTATTAAAAGAGTTATGATTAATTTTAGCGTCTAGATTGATTTTAAAAAATGAGACTTTATATAGGGTTGGAAGGCAGATTACTCGACTACGGAGCTTCCCACCAAGCCAGTAGCCTAGTGCGAGGCCCCCCCACACGCGGCAACGTCCTGCCTCTAAAGGCAGCGTGCTTGGTGGGGCGCCTAATCATGTAAAAACGTCTGTTTGGATTTTGATGAAATAAAAACGTAAAACACTTATTATCCTGGTTATAGGTCACCTTTTGATTTTCTCGAATGTCCACGCGGACGATTGTCACGGGCGGAAGCTATACAACATGTTACAAAATTACCCCTAATGCCGAATATGGTAGATAGGGACCATCAAACTGAACAACTTTTACTATGGGACCAACTCTGTAATAGCGAAAAAAAATCAGCTGTTTGATACATTTTTATATTTTCGTAATTAATTTTTGTATGAAAGACCTGATTTTTTTTCGCGATTTCATAGTTGGTCCCATAGTAAAAGTTGTTCAGTTTGATGGTCCCTATCTACCATGTTAGGCATTAGGGGTACTTTTGTAACACGATGTATAATATAAAGTTAGTATAATCCGCGCGCGATGATAATGGGATGGAACCTTTTTAAAGTAAATCGAAAATTGACCAATTGGTTAATTTCAATTTAATCAATCAACTAATTCTTAACTTGTTATCTTACTTGAAGTTGCTGCAGCAAAGGTTCCCTCACCTCGAATGCGTGACTCCGTATTTTTGGATATCCCTGTGGCTGGCTGCGGCGTACCGTGGGTGTCTCAGTTTGAAAAGGTTTCAGCCCATTCTCATCGCGCACGGATTATAAGTTATAAGAAGTTTAAATAAATAAATAAAGTCGAAGCCCAAACACCCAACCCCGAAGGACGCTAAACTGCCGGTCCCATCTGTGCGTGAGATATATGATTATCGTTAACCTGCCCTCATCTCTTACAATGATTAAGTAGTGACTTTATTTGACATCCAGGCTATCATAGAGTGTTTGATTGAATCAGGCGTCACTTGGCGGAAGTCCCAAAGCATTGTGAAAAGAGAAATATATGTAGCTTACACCCGCAAAAAAACTCTGCAGGATGCATAGAGATTTCATAGAGTGTTTGTCCGGTTTGTCCTTTTCTGTTTTCCACAATAACTATTTAGCTCTGCATTCGAAATTCAAAAAAAACTAGTGATCTATTATCCGAAGACATGTCTTTGTTTACCAATCAAAACCAGACTGGCTGTTTGTTAAACGTCATTGGTCAAACAAAACATAAAACAAAGGTTTTTTTATTCTACTAATTCACATTTTTCATATTTCTCATTAATACATACCAGTTTTCATCTGGTTAACAGATTTTGGCAAAGATACATTAGACCCAGAGAGAAAAACAACCCTTCGATACATGTACCATAAACCGCCAGCTATGAATATTATACAAGACGTTGAAGTTCGCTTTTAACATTCTTATGTACATGTAATACATAGCCTAGACCTAATTAATAAGTCAAGTTCAAAAATCAATAGATACTAGTGGCTCCGTGAGCTGTAGACCTCACGTTAAAAAGTAGCTCAAATTGTATGTTATACTAAAATATACTAGAAAAAATACGACTCGCACCAGATCATGATCTCGGACGGGAATCGACCCCGCGATCTTTGGATATCCGGTCCAATGCTCTGACTGCTGAGTGTATGTTGTTTTAAAACAAATAGCATCAATAAGTTCTGTCACAACCTTTTTTAAATTCAAGTTCGAAAATAAATAAATTTAATATAGAAACAACACTAAGGGGCACTTTAAAATTTGGCTGACAAACAGCGGCGTTCCGTCTACTGAATATGACCTAAATGTGGTGCCTAATTCATAACTAATTTGCAAAAGTTAAATTAGGTATAATTAATCAAGAAATGAATAAAATATCAGCGTTATTTTTTGTCAATTATTGTACCACATTGAAATAAATAACTAGATTACATAAACCAATTAAAACGGGAATTCAAGTTGGGAAGCCGCAAAAAGTTGAAAAGGCTTGTGATTAAATGTGAAAAACTTTAGTTTCGAAGCGAGCTGGCAGGCTGAAATAAATTTTGTTCTTAAATTTGAGATTTTAGCATTCACAATTCTATTTTATACAATAGTAAATAATATACTAGAAAAAATGTTACATATTTCAAAGCGAAGTGATAGCGAAATTTGCAAAGTTACTTTGGCTAGGGGGACAGTTGTCTTTGCCTAAGAATTCCAGGTGAAGCCATCATTGCCTACCTACTATATTCGGCGCTACCGTAACTTAAATCAAAAAATTTATTCGTGTCAAGTACGTACTTACAACACAAGTCTAGTGTGACGGACCAGAGATTTGCTTTACTTTTCAAATAAAACATATCGTATTCAGATAGATCCATCATACATAGTTGCCACGTCCTCAATACTTACTACTAGACAACACATGGGTGGGTGCTAATTAAAAAAAAATTCAACACTTCTATAAACAGATACAAAACATTGTACACACGACAGCACGTCAGGTTATACAGTTAAACTGCGAAAGCTGCTTTTATTCCGTAGGGAATAAAGGAGGTTTCAAGGTGTGTACAAGCTTTCAGATCGCTAAAACAATAAAACTTATACAAAACGTTAATTCTTGAGAACACAAAGAACAGTTTTATTTCGTTTCAATCTTGTTATTTTACACCTCAGCGATGGTTTAATTGACCGAGTGAGCGCGGAGCGTGAGCGAAGCGTCTCCGGATCAGCTTAGAAAGCAAAAATGCTTTCGTATGTCTTTCGGTGTCCGTTTGTTCTCCTCAAACAGGTCGCTTTTCTCAACCGATTCTAGTAAAATTTTGTGAGCAGGTTCGATAATTATATTAAATTTTTGGTCGATACAGTTTTCCGTTTTTTTTAAATGGCGGGGATGTGTAAAAAATATTATTTCAGCCGCTTGGAAAAATTTAAAAATATAACACATCTTTTTTGTTAGCGGTGCAAAGCAAATTTTATTTATTTATTTTTAGAAGACTCAAAATTTCATAGTTCAAAATCAATCCAAACATTTCTGGACAATATTCGAAATTTGAAAATAATAAGGTTGTGACAGAACTTATGACTGCGTATATTATTTGTTTGTTTTTAAACAACATACAATTCGGAGCCACTAGAAAATATAATATTTTATGAAGCTTACTAAAATATCACATCTTAAATTGCTTTTATTTTTGACCAAATAATAACATTTAAATAGCTAGGTTTGGGAAATAATGAGACTAGTGATTGAAATAAAAAAAAAAAATTGACCAAGCATTTATTATTATTATTGTTAATAAATTAGGGTGCTTTTAAATGTTGTATATAAATGAATACCAATATTTACAATGTAATTTTTCTATGAATAGAACTAGCAGAAGGTTATTTTTAAGGAGAACTAGATTTCATGAGCTTCACTCTTCTTTTCATGTTTGATTTTTCAAATAAATGTAAAAAAAAAAATTAATAATCAGATAGATTAACCTGGATTGAGTTAATCATCTACAACATTTATTAAATCATGTTGTATTTTTTATGTAACAAAAAATAAAAAACGCTTACTGAAGAGGTTGTTATGTTAAAGTGTCATTTGCGATTTCTAATTTCATTATGTAATACTTGAATTTTAATAATATTGTACTTACGAACACATCCCATCGTAGACCAAACCCAAAATGACCCACAAACACTTCACTGTACTCCAAAAAAACAACACACAGCCCAATGATTAGCACAAACCACAATTTTATCGTTACACCAACGCATTCACAAATACACCACAAACAATATCAATGCATTCAAATCACACTAAAACAACTAAATCACACGAAAATCACACCAATTGCCGATCAAATAAGGTTTTTAATAAAGAAAACTGTTTTTTTTTACAATATTGGTGTTTCTGAACGCTCGTAGCACCCGCTTGCTACGAATTGTGGCTACGTACTGACGTAGCTTCGTAGTCCCAAATTGGAGGGAAAAGCTTTTGCGCACGTTCTTGCTACGGAATTCCGGGGACATGTAAATTTAGACTGTAACACAAATTAATGAAGTATGCTTTCGCTTGCTGATTTAATTCTTACGATTACTGATGATTTAAATTGTAAGTTACGCTACGAAATTAAACTGTGTGATATATTACCTGTACTGAAACTGAGTGAAACTTTTCTATTTTAATTTCTGTCTGTTGCAGGAGACTAGCTGCAGTAAATTTGCGAAAAACCGCTACAAAATGCTAAACGTTATTCATAGTTTTCCTACTTAATATTCAAAGGATGAGGTTTAACAGTTGTCAAGGGGCCAATCGGAGCATTATTTTACCCTACCCTAAGCGTTACAGTAACAATTTTCAGTTTAGGAGCACTTGAATTAGAGCAGAGAATTATGTTTCATAGAATCTTCTTAAGAACCTTAATATTACATAAGAATCTTCTGGTATAATAAAAATGGAATAGAATTTGTATGAAATCATCAGCTGACCTATTTTTTAACTCAACTGACAGCTTAAAATGATCATCACTGATCAAAGTTTTATAGAGATTGCTGGGTTTTATAAAGAGTTTGTCAGGTTGATTTTAACTGTAGCTGCAATGCACTTGCAACTTTCTTCTTCTTCTTCTTCTTAGAATGCGGGTGCATCGTATTCCAATGCTGCTTGGAGCATTTGGCACCAAGTATATCAAGACAGTTTACTCGGTTAGTTCTGCCGAGGAAGCCACCACTTCAACAAAAGTCTCAGCTTCACACAACCAAGATCGCGCCTATTTCAATTATCCCACATATTGTTCAGTTGCGTAGACACTTGTACCATATAACTGCACCAATCTTAAGACACAATATCCACTATGAATCAATTTGAAAATAATTAAAATAGACACCAAACCGAACTCGACGAAATGGCGCCAAAAACTCCACTTGCAACTTTAATCAGTGATAATTATTTTAAGCTGTCGGTTGAGTTACAAAATATGCCAGCCGGTCAGGTTATAAGGTGATCATAATCATCTGGAGCATATCCTTAACCAGTGAAGTTATGCACGGGTGATTCATTAGCTGCATATTTCAGGATTCAACGAAAACGTCTTAACCATGCACCATACTAGCACGAAAAACTATCGAGTGACAATATTAAGATTTACTGTACTGGAACATTAAACATACAAAATTTTGTCAATTTTGTTCTCGAAACGAATTCGATAGGTCATTTTTCGTGCTACGGGTACCTACTTAAAGTATCGAACTGATTAATCTATTGAGTAAAGTCGAGTCCTTGCACAAGACTAAAGTTGATGATAACAATAAAATTAAAGAAAAATATAATATTTTTTTTTATGGAAACTCATTTAATAAAGTTATAAATTAAATACTCACAGCTTCTGTCAATATACAATAAATAAAGGACACATTGATTGTTACGAAAATTGTGTCACATTTTATTTGATTTACTTTTTATTTTTGTTTTCCACGTATTTCTTGATCAGCGCACCGACAACGAACATAGGATGTTTTTGCCATTCTATAAGAATTTGTTTGGGTGTAGTAACCTGAAATAATGTTTTTTTTTTTATTAAACAATGCTCAAAGTCCCGTGACTGACATCGGTTCTTGAAAATATGCTGTAACATCAGAAGTTGAAAAATCTTAAAATCTTAGAAAACAATCTGAAATTTTTGAAATCTGAAAAAAATTGAATAATCCTTACTATAAAACCAAATAAAACAATCATTTACCATTTCAACGGAAATCTAATTAATGAAGCAGGTATTTTTTTCGGTAGTTAAGTAGGTATGTAGGTATATGTATTATAAATAACTTCATCAGATAATAGTAAAAGAAACGACTTGCAGGAATCCTTTTTGTTTCACTTTATGTTTTAATTTTTATTATCCGCTAATTAATGACGTATGTTCCCAATAACTTTAATTACAAATGTTGACTAAATGATCGCGGTATCTCTAATACTTATGCTTAAATATGTCTGTTTTAAAACTTTCCAGCAGTTAATTAATGAATGTTAATTAAGGATCAGTAAAACTATTTTTATTTTGGTTAATATTAATTAAGTAATATTTTAAAAATAAAAAACGGCATTGTAACAACAGCGTAAATGTTATACTTAGGCTGTGCTTGAGCTAAATGACACAAGCTTGTTACAGAAAGATACAATATACCACTTAGACTCAATACAATAAAGATAATCTCCATTTGTAGATTTTCTACAGCAAAATAAAATAAAAAGGAAACATCTATATGGCTGTCTCTCTGTCGAGATCACCAGGAATGTGTGTCTCGTCAAGATGTTATCTGTAAGCTCTATGTACTAAGATAGTGGCTAACTTCAGAGCGCTTACGGTATAAAACGACGTCTGTAAAATTTTCTCTTTGCCATACATCGAGTGAAGTTGCAGCGGTTCACTGTCTATTGTTAATTTAATCGCATTGTACTTATTTTTTTACCTGGTCTCCCTTAAGCCGGTCTACCAGCGTGACGCACACGATGCCCGCCCTCACGCCCGCTTCGCTCGTGATCGCCGCGAACGCGTTCGCCTCCATTTCAATGTTCTGCACGCCTAGAGACGCCAATTTGGCTAAATACGCCATCTTGTCTTCCTCGGTGTAATCGCATAAGGGGCCGTCTAATCGGCCTTGTCCTGAAAAAGACAATTATATTTTTTTTATCCACTACGGGTCAGTGCATTCATCTCATCTGACGATAAGGCCGAAGACACACTGCACCCGGAATCCCTTACCACTGAAGAACTGGCTGTTTTTTATCTGGGAATCGAACCCGGGACCCCTGCGTCTTACACGGTTGCGCGTACCAATAGAAGCTAACCACTAGACAACAAAAGGCACTCAGTAATGCAGTGCAGTGAATCAATATCGCGAGGCTGCTCGACAAATACTCGCATTGAATGGTAAATCGCATTGCGATGTCATGTTGACTCGCGAGGCAATGGCTCGCAAACCAACATCGCGATATAAATAAACGGCATACGAATACTCACAGATCAAAATAATTTACATTCGCTTGTATAGTAGCGGAGTTTATACAGTAAAGAGAAATAAAAATGACGGTTTACAAACCCCGGTAAAAATCGTCCGCCCCCATGGTACCAGCAGCCAATACTTTAAACTCCTTGAAGTCAGACGCTGACGTCACCAGCTCTTCGCAGAGCCTCCTGTCTAGATATGACGGCCATTTGCGCATCACACCCAATACTGGCTGAAACATCACAGAATGTCCAAGCAAAAACAGAAGTTGATTTTCTTCAGATTTTCTGACTTCGCCCACGTCACATTACTTTTTCCGTGAGTACTTTAGGCATATTTATGTTATTTTTGACCGACTTCAAAAAAAGGAAGGTTCGATGTTCGTCTGTTTATTTGTTTTTTTTTATGTATGTCCACCGATTACTCAAAAACGGCTGAACCGATTGGTTCCCTGGTGGACTTCAAAAGACGAATATCAGATATGCGTACTTGAATAGTAATTATGCAGATTTGAATATTATTTCTTGCTTTTTAGAGCTGTCGCTTTTTTAAGCTGTTTTATAGCCATTTTTTTTAAAGACTCAATCTATTTTAATTGATACCATTTATCGGTTAGCGTATAACCGTAAGAAAATCATTTTAAATCAGTGGATAGCCACGCAACATACCGAATTTATGGCGCGACGCACGATTCTCTCTTCTTTGCGCGAGCCTGCATGCATAGCGTTTATTTGGCATCACATCACATGCAATGTATTGGGAATACCAAGTTACGCTGCCGTCGCCGATCGCTCTGTTGCATGGCCAAGCCGTTACACCTTTTGTTCTAAAAATTATCTCACCAATTGGTAAACCTTCTCCATCGTGCCACTGAGTCCGAACGTCGAAACCACCACAGACCCTGGTGGTATACCGAGCCCACCGCTGGTGCCCAGTCTGATGAAGATTGGGTCTTGCGCTTTAGCGTAGGCCATCAGCTTGATGACTTCTTGAAGAGCCGTTGTCATTGAAGGAATACCAACACCGTGCTGGAACAATGGCATTATAATTTATTTTATTACGTACAGTACAAATTGGTCATGTTTACTAATAAAATTATGAGCAATATTTATTTGTTATAAAGCTTTAGCTATGTAACCATAGTGTTGTCATAATTAATATTTCCTATAGTGAGGAAACTCCTTTGTCTCGGTGAAGAATAGAGACAAATTTGACGACCTCCGTGGTCGAGTGGTTTTGTACACCGGTTTTCAAGGCGTCGCCAACTCTGAGGTACCGGGTTCTATCCCCGGTTGGGTCAATTTAGAAAATGAACTTTTCTATTTGGCTCAGGTCTGGGTGTTTGTGATACCACCGTTGTCTCTGATTTCCATAACACAAGTGCTTTAGCTACTTACTTTGGAATTAGAGCAATGTATGTGATGTTGTCTTATTTATTTGTTTATTTAAATGACGACCAGTAAGTACCCTTAGCACGAACATCTATCGAGAAAAAAACGCGCTTAAAAGTACTCGATAAGGTAGTTATCTATGGAAAATCTAATTTCGCTTTTTGGCGGTAGATGGCGCTGTACAAATTTCAAATTTAAAATTACTCTATCGAATGTTTTTACGCACGTAATTTTTTTCTATAGCCGTTCGTGCTACGGGCACAGTACTACGTACCGAACTTTCAGTAGTGAAAAGTTAGGTACGTACGTCTCGCCTGCGAGTTAGCGATGGAGGCACATCCTGCACGCATCGTTGCCCTGTCAACACAGCCGAGTTACCCCACTATTAATACTACCCCACTATACTACGCTATCTATGGCATAATTAAACTATTGTAAAGTTGTTATGGTGATTGAATTGATGAATGGATATGTGTGTCATAGAAAAAAAAGTTGTTATGACCGTAAGTTACTTAGACCATGATTAATAAAAATATCCGTATAGTCAATGGTGAGGCATAGCTGTTGCACCACGGAGCTGTTAAGGCACGTAAGACTCAGTGGTTGGGGATTCCGAGAACAGTGCTTTTCCATATTCGACCATATTTAAACTAAGAAAAAAAGTTACAATAGTTTATTAGATGCTTATCAACTATTTTAACAGCAAAAGTGTAAGTACTTAGCTATTTCTTTATCAGTTGTTTTAATTTTAAAAAAATATGATCCCTTTGTTGTGTACTTACGCTAACAGACAGCACAGGCCCAACTTTGTAAGTGGCGAACCTTTGCGATGCCTTCGTTAAGTTCACTATTTTGGTGTCCAATCCAAGAAGTTCGGCCACGTAGATCGCAAATTCCTTCATCCGATGTTTCGTCCCGCCCAAACAGACGAACTAAAAAAATCAAAAGATTACGATATGAGGGCAATAAATAAATAAAAACAGAACTATCCGAATAATCTGACAATAATCCCCGAGGTGTGATCAACTTCAGTTGGCTAGTGGTGATAATTATTGTAATTCTGTGGTGCGAACCATACTCTCTCAAGTGAAGTTGCCGAGGACCGAGGACCATTGTCAAATTAATCGGATTGTAATTTAATTTGATTAACTGTCTGTATTGGATCTAACATTTATTTTAAATAACCAGAAAAAAAATTTGAGGGCGAAACCACTTTGAGGAGGGTTTTATAAATAAAAAAATAAATACATTAATATCATTATATTGAATATTATTAATATTGATATTAAAATCCAAAGTACCGTGCAATACTTTAGTAAAATAAGACATAATAATATATATCAGAAATAAACATAGACATTCTCAAAAAAGGAAAAATAAGAAAAAATAAATATTTTTTTTAAATAAACCATTCAATCACCAATGTCGTACCTTCACATCTCCAAACATAGCTGGTAGATCGAAACTCTTAGTGTCGAGTGCCAAATGGTACAAGACATCCACCTCCAACTTCGATAGATGAGCATTCGGCAATTGCAAACTCCCATCTGGGTTTCTGCAATTGAAAAAAAAAACTTTATAGTAGGGATTAAGTTTTTTTTTTTTAAATATTTAGAACATCACATACATTGCACCAATTCCAAAGTAAATAGCTAAGGCACTTGTGTTATGGAAATCAGAGACAACGGTGGTATCATAAACACCCAGACCTGAGCCAATATAGAAAAGCTCGTTTTCTAAATTGACTCAACCGGGGATCGAACCCGGGTCCTCAGAGATGGCGACACCTTGAAATCCGGTGTACAAAGCCACTCGACCACGGAAGTCGTCAAAGTCGATTAAAGTATAAAATTGCCAATATTTTTTCTCACACACAGAGTTTAGTTTTTTTAATGTTTGTACAATTCACATTAGCCCCTTCATTTTTTGTTATTTTTCTAATTATAATGTATTATTTTATTATAATAATTAAACGGGAGACCTAGTTACATAATTATTCATTTAAGAAATGTTTTCACAATATTTTAAACATGTAGATATTAACAATTTCCATTGATCGACAAAAATATTTAGTTCAGGAAAGGCGACTAAGAGAGCGTTGAGGGCTGTGAGCATTCGGCAGAGGGGGGACTGGGCACGCGCTACAGTAAATAAATTAATAAATAAATAAATGTTTGGACAATTTCACACAGCGCCATCTAGCCCCAAACTAAGCAATGCTTGTAATATGAGTGCTAGACAACTGATATACTACTTATATACTTTTTAAATATATACTTATTATACATAGTAACACCCAGACCCGTCACAGAAATTAAAATTCATCATTTCAATTTCTACCCGACCGGGAATCGAACCCGGGACCTCTTGCGTGGAAGACCGGCATGTTGACCACTGCACCACTCAGGTCGTCACAGTATACAAGGTGTTACAAAAATACCCCTAATGCCGAATATGGTATACAAGGTGTTACACAAATACCCCTAATGCCGAATATGGTATATAGGGACCATCAAACTAAACAACTTTTACTATGAGACCAAGTCTGAAATCGCGAAAAAAAATCAGCTGTTTCATACAAAAATTAATTACGAAAATATCAAAATGTATGAAACAGCTGATTTTTTTTTCGCGATTTCAGAGTTGGTCCCATAGTAAAAGTTGTTCAGTTTGATGGTCCCTATCTACCATATTCGGCATTAGGGGTACTTTTGTAACACGTTGTATAGGGACCATCAAACTGAACAACTTTTACTATGGGGCCAACTCTGAAATCGCGAAAAAAAAATCAGCTGTTTCATACATTTTGATATTTTCGATTTAATTTTTGTATGAAACAGCTGATTTTTTTTTCGCGATTTCGGAGTTGGTCCCATAGTAAAAGTTGATCAGTTTGATGGTCCCTATATACCATATTCGGCATTAGGGGTATTTTTGTAACACCTTGTATAGTATATGAACCTATACTTATATTATTTTACTATTTAAGTATGGTATGAAAGTTTTATAATTCTCTCTCTCTCTCTCTCTAGCCTTCTTCAACGAATAGCTTGGTGTGGTCTCCTTCAATTGTTTCCATCTCTCTCTGTTTTAGGCAGTTAGGGTCCAGTTGCTGTCCGCCTTCTTTATGTCATCCTTCCATCGCATTTGTGGCCTCTCTCTTGGTCTTTTTTGGTCCCATGGTCTCCAATCTAGGATTCGTTTGCACCAAGATTCTTGCTTTCTAGCAATGTGGCCGGCATATTCCCACTTGAGTTTTGCCACTCTAAGGCCGATGTCAGTGACTTTACTTTGTTTTCTGAGCCACTTGTTCGACTTCCGGTCCCTCAGAGTAACACCTACTAACTTCCTCTCCATTGCCCTTTGCGCCACCCTCAGCTTGTGTATATATATTTATTAATTTAACTTATAAGTAAGTATCATAAGTGTTTTTCCCTATAGATTGCCGGCACATTAGTGTTCTCTGACACAATTACTGGTTGACTGGGAGAGAACGTCTAATGGCATTAAGTCCGCCATTGTATTGCATTGTATGTTTTTTATACTTGCAATAAAGATTAAATAAATACATGTTCAAGTTTTAAAAATGAGTTAAGAATGTTCTGATGCTGATTACAGAATAGCGAAAACATAATTCGGGGAAAAACCGATAAATTGATAAGTTCAAAACTCGATTTGCGCTACTTAAGTAGATAAACATTGCAGTATATAAACTGATATCCCTGATATCTGTAATTTTAAATTGAAGAAATCTATTTAAGATGTAATTTTTAAGTTAAACTCGGGTGCATACGAAATAAAAAATAAAAATAAAATATTGTGTCTAAATTTTTTAACAAAATCAAATTATAACGTTAATAACCACATTAACGTTATAATTTGTCAAAGACTGTGTCGCAGTTACTAGCGCCCACCTCGAACTTAAGGAATTGTAACAGTTAAACACAAGATTTTGAAATATAATGCATATTTCTAGAAAAAGTAATAAATTATTAAATTTAGATTTTTCGCATTCCCAATCCCTTTTTTTACATTAAGTTAAATAATATTAGAAAAAATACTAGAAAAAATCGACTCACCCGTAGCACCTCAGACGGGACTCGAACCCGCACCCTTGGGATTCAGACCCAATGCACTGACCAATTATGCTACCGAGTCTGAGGTGCTACGGGTGAGTCGATTTTTTCTAGTAATTTTTCTAATATTATTTATCTTAAAAGTAATAAATGATAAAGAAATACATACTTTTTACTAATCCCGGTGTTCTGTACAGAGCTACAGTTGCTATAATGCTCTTCATTCACGTCGCCTTTTCCCAGCAAGTATTCGCAATCGCAGGCCATGGTCACACCCCTTTATACTAAAATATATTGTATATTCCTTCCTACAAATATAAAAAAATATATAAAAATAAATAACACTAGGAAAACATCGATTGGAAAACATGGATTGACGACCTCCGTGGTCGAGTGGCTTTGTTCACCGGTTTTCAAGGTGTCGCCATCTCTGAGGTCCTGGGTTCGATCCCCGGTTGGGTCAATTTAGAAAACGAACTTTTCTATATTGGCTCAGGCCTGGGTGTTTGTGATACCACCGTTGTCTCTGATTTCCATAACACAAGTTCTTTAGCTACTTACTTTGGAATCGGAGCAATGTATGTGATGTTGTCAAATATTTATTTATTTATTTATTTATTATAATTTATTTTTAAATGAAGTCTCATCTCATAGCAGTCAAAGAAAAATGAAAATTTGTTAGTTTAAAACTCATCTTTGTTGGATGAGTTGTTATTCTTATAAAAAGCAAATTAAAATATTATATTATTATATTTATATATTAAACGCAACAAACTAAAACATAATTAAATTATATCTCCTTTAGATTATACCTGATTTCTTTGTTTGGTTGTAAAGTGAGTACTTACCTATCAGTGAGTGACACATTAGTTGTAATATGAGTTATTATGTTGAATGAAGTACAGATAAAAATACAATATAATATTGGGTACTTTGATAGCGATTAGTGGGACAGTTGTTACTAAAATGTTCATTTAAAGATTTAATTAATAATAATAAAGTGACGGGTTAATTCTACTGAATGTTTATGATAAAATTATTAAAAACCCATATCAATTTTAACTTATTTTGTCACGTAACAAACTTATTATTAAATGCCTTTTTCATAACAACATTAAAACACTGCAAGTAAAGATGACATTAAAATCGTAAACTATTACTTCTAAGCAGGGTTAATATTCTCGAATGAACAAATCAGAAACAAAGTTTAATAAAAGTGATTATAAAACTTAAATCAATAATTGCCTAGGCACTTACAAGAAAAGATCAAAACATAATAAATAAAAATATATCTTAAACTAATAAAAAAAACTAATTATCTAAAACCTTTTACCTATTTTATTAATAAAATTAAATTCAATAATCACCTTTCCTGTTATTCGCCGATATTAGCTTATAGCTCAATTACCTAATACAACTATTTCGAAAATGTTTTTATTTACGACATGTGCAGACTTTTGACACAATAAAATATCGTTAAAACACTTGTGCACTCTGCAAAGTACAATTTAACACTGAGTTAAGTTGTGAATTGTGATTGTTATTGCATTGCTACCGTTATCAATTATAAAATCGACTATTTTAATATATCTTCTTACTTGCACAGCGTCCTATCACTAATACATAGGTAATCTATAAAATAAACCGAATGTTTATACCTTGTAAGTACTAAGTACCTATCTGTATTTGCTGATACCAAATTATTACTTAATGTTATGACAAAGTAATGTTATCTACAAATTAGATAAATTTAAATAAGTGAATTTTAATTTTACACTGTCGTTTGAAGAATATGTATTGTTAAGTATAAAATAGAACAGTCGGCAAATGGCAGTGAAACTTTTCACTTTTCGGTTTATATTAGTCTTCGTCTAAATTGTCAATTTAGCTAGTACTTATTAAATAAGAATAGTAGAGAATAAGAAACTTTCCTAATAACTGAATTAATGACAAACTGCAACCATCAATTAAGTAATAATATAAATTAACGAAATATTTACGTAAATTATGTTATGATATCAAAATATACCTAAGTATAACACAAAACGAATGTAGAGTTATCAATGACAATAACACTATATCTTGACTATCTAACTGTTGGTTGCAAAGATAAAATTTATATGTTCAATTGATTGTAAAGCGAAAAATGCATAATAAAATTATTGTTAATTGTAGCCTATTGATATAAGGGCTATTTACAGAGTGACCGCCTGAGGAAGTCGTCGAGACTGCAACTGATTTTAAACTCCGAGACAGATTACATTTATTCTGAGCTGAGCACTGTGTGAAGGTCGAATGTTTGGTTTATACACGTAGCGTCAAAATGCAGACTAAACGGTATCATTACTAAACAACTAAACACACAATACAAAAATAAATATGTAGTACCAAATAAATCGGTTGTTTGGTGAAACGATCACATTCCTGTTTGTTCGAATCCTGGTAGAGGCTTACTTAATGTTTGTGTCAGATTAAAATATGGAGTAGAATGCAAATGTAATTAAAAATGGCATTGTCCAACGTCCATAGTAAAAACTATCTACATTTTACTGATTTGCAGTCAAAAGTGGATCTGACCGGTTATGAGTTTTGACTGTAACTTACGAATCTGTAACATTTTTCCAGCAACCTCGTCACGTTTTGAAAAGTTCCCTAAAACTGAAAATAAATTCGCCTCTCCTATGGAATGTATGTGTAAATAAATTCGTCACAAAGGATAAATACTTACATAAATAGAATGTATTTTTACATAAAAAGTTCTTATGACACAAACTTTCAAATTAAGAAAAAACCAACCAGATGAAAAAAAATAAATGCCTAAATGAGTGATAGTGTTTTCATTCCTGTCATTTCTTATGAATCACTTTTGCAGTAATGTTTTTATAAATCTTTTCAGTTCATTTTCTAATTAGGTTTTAGTTTTATTTTTCTATTTTTATCCAGTGTTATTTTTAGACCTAGGTGATATCGCTAAATCATGCCTGAGTAAGTTATTTAATATTTCGTCGCTAAAGATTTTGCAAGGGCAAGGGCGCACACACTAGCCAATTATTTCTGAAATTGTATTTTAAATGAAAATGTGACTGATGGATGACATAAAATTTCAACGATATCAGCCTTATTCCATATCATTTTCCTGTTTATTGTGCACTCAAATTGGACTTAAATGGGCCAGTCCACATTATTACAGTGCAGCACTCCAAATCAGCTATCATTATTATCTATTAATTATGTTACCATTTTAATTTTTTAAATGTGTTTGAACGTCGATTACTCTACTAGGTCACTTGGTACCTTGGGCCTAAATTTCACCCATAACAATGTCACTAGATCCTATTTCTCTTTAACGAGTCCTTAACACAGTCGATTACTACGGATAAACTGATATAATGTCATTAATGTGTCAGGCTGTGTCAGGACAACCGACAGCTGATCAACAGCATGACTGACTTTAGCGGGAGTTTAAAAATCTTGAAGGCTTATAATTTTTTCATCAATAATTTGTTAGCATAAAATTCAAATTCAAAACTCATTTATTCAGTCTAGGCTGTTACAAGCACTTGTGAATATCAAAGAAGCTACGCCATCGGTTCGCAAACCCTAAGCGGGAGACCTTGTAACGAGAAGAACCGGCAAGAAACTCGTCAAGGGCTGCTTTTTTCTCCCTGTATATTTCATACAGAGTCGTCAAAATTTGAAAAATGAGGTCGGCATTTAAATCGATTTTCAGTCACTTTAAAGTGACGTAATTTTCCATCACAATAATAAACAAAGTTTGCATTCAATGGGTAGGTAAAATAAATTTCAACTAATTGAGAAATCGCCGTCTACTACTCGATAACGCATGGCTAAGAAAATCCTATTGTATGATATAAAGAATTAGCCCAGGTGAATAAAGCTTTGATAACCCAAGGATACAGTTTATTCGTATCGATTTCTGAGTTTTGGTATATACATTTTGAATCTTATTTTACTCGCTATTTTGTCTCCAGGTGTGTACCATGCCCGGCGGCGGCCGCGTGCGCCCCCACAGCCGGCGTGAAGGGCGGCCCGCAGGATGGAAAGCCCATGGACGGCTACCAGGACCACCCCTGCCCCTGCCGCTCCTGCTGCTGCGGGAAGCCGCTCGCCGTCAAGCCTGTGAGTTGGAATCTAAGGTTTATCATAATAATGATCTACAGTTTAGCAAAACCGGCGTGAAGTGTGGCAAGCAAGAACATCCCATTCCTGCCCCCACCTCCTGCTGCTGCGGGAAGCTTCCAATCGTTGGAACCTTTCTTTAAGTAGAGGGGGAATGCTTTTTTGAATGGTAAGCTACGGGGAATATGGGACTCACCCTTGGGGACCCAAACCCACTAAACGCCTTCAGACGCTGGGTACCCTGAACATGCCGACTGCGGGCCGGAAACTTAGTTTATAAAGACATCAATATTATTGACTAAATAAAATTACCATTGGAGTAAGTATCACAGCAGCGATAATAACTATCGCGAACTGAAGTAGCCCGCCTTGGAAGATTTTCTTCCCTCGAATCTGCTACAACCATTCTTAGGGGATGAGCGTCCAGAAAAACTTAATTTCATCCTAAGAGCTTTATTTTGACCGTTTAGATTTTTTTCTTTTGTGCATGACTGATATGTTGCCATTTATTTGCTTATCTTGATATCCACATTAAGATTGTTATCCTACGAGATTATAATAATATTTCGTAATTGAAAACATGAATTAATAAAGTGCATTATGGAATAATAATTCCAATTATTTTTATCTTTCGCCGACGATAGGTAAGTATTATATATTTGGCTATTATGTACGATGGATGACCTTTCATTAACTTCGAAAGAATGAAGAGTTTAGTGAATATTTTTTTAATTTGTCACAGTAACTAAAAACTGAGTTGTAACAATGAAATCGGAAGCAAGTCGCAACAATTGGCGTGACATAAATGTCAGCTTTCATTATGCCAATCGACTAATAATGTTGTTATCTGCTTTTAATTCATGTCTTTTGCAGTGCTACAAACAGCCCAAGATTCCGGACTCGTACGCGCCTCGTCGATGCTACATGAAGCCGACGGCGCGGGTGGAATCGGGCACCACGTACAATATGTCCTACTTGCCCGTAGACGGCTGTAAGAACCTGCGAGGAGTGATTAGAAAGCCGCCGCCTAACCTGGTGCCTAGTTGCGAGCCGATGGAGAGCTGCACTGTGCAGAAGGTCAGCAACAAATTCTTTTGTTACAGCTGTATCGCATCATCTAGCTAAGTATTTCTATTTTGAATTGTAGCTGTAAGTGCCAGGGCACGGATCTAGAGCACTGAAAAAACACTGAAAATGAATTAAAGGGGTTCGTTTTGTGCATATACTTTTCGGGAACATAACGATATGTTAACTGCTCAGTTATGATATACAAAATGTTATGATACATAATCTACAAAATTAAATCACGTTTCCCGCATCACGCATCGTGACCCGGACAGGGGGGCTACCGGCTAACTTACATGGCTGTCGTAATCGCTTTCATTTGATAGATGGATGTGATACATTGCTACTTTTCTTTGGTAAGGTTTCATTTGTGCCAAAAAAGTAGCAATGTGTCACATCCATTTGTTAAATTAAAGCGATTACGTTAGCCATATAAGTTAGCCGGCCCCAGATCCTAAAAAATCTTATGATGAGCCTCTTCCGCTCAGCGCCTATGAGCCGTGCTGGGTTATATCAGGTGGGCCACGCTGGGCATGGGCCTCTCCAAACTTCTAAATCTGATGGAGGTGTCATAGAAAGCAAAGATACTCGTAATAATAAAGCAACCTTATCAAAACGTGATAAAATATCACGCTAGTATACGAGCCAGACAGAACGTGAATGACTTGCAGATAAAAACAACATCTGAGCAGTCAAGCTGACATCGATGGTAACAGTAAAGTTATTGTGCTATGTGCAATGGTACGGTTTGTTTTAAATTGATTATCACATGCCATATCGTTGTTATTCTTACGAGCTTGGATATTGACAGAAATATCCGTTACCACCATATCAAATAATTACTTTATTTTCCACCAGCTATCCTTCCTGCCGAACCCAGTATGTGCGACGCAGCCAATCCGTCCGTGCCACCACGACATGTGGGGACAGGGACCCATGCAGAACGTCACCACGCAGCGCCACGACTACGTGCCTAAGCCCTGTGTCTTAAGGGAGAGCTGCAAACCCCCGCCGAAGTTCCACGCCGTTGAACAACCCTTTGAAAGTGAGGATTTCCTGACATGAAAACTATTAATGACCTAATACAGTTTAGGTGGAGCTCTTGACTATCATTAGTTACAGTGGTGAATCTTGTACTAAATAAAACTGGCTATTATGCTTTGACTTTCTACTTTCGTATGTCTTCATTTGTCCAATTTAATGACAAAATGGATCTACCTATCCCAGCCATTATATATTATAGACTGTAAGGGGCGTATGAGAAAAGACTACATCCTGGGCCACGAAACTCTTCAAAAAATGAAAAAAAATAAAAAACATTTTCTTGATAACAAACGCTCTATCTTAGCTCTTAAGTGCCCACTATCACAAATCGCAATCTTGTTGATACACAGGTTGGCCTATTTAATGGAATGTTTCTAAGTAACGCTATCTAGGCTTAATACGAGTACCTATCATGTCATGAAGAGCTAAAAATATTTTGCAGATCGCACGGTTAACAAGCTGTCTTATTTACCTCCTGAGAAGGTTGAGATCACCAAGTCTTATGCTCCGGAGCGGTGTTACGAGAAGCCAGCCGCTAAAATGGAGGGTACCACCACTCATAAGATGAGCTTCATGCCTAACCAGGTATGTCGATAGTTTAGATCCTGTAGGTATGTATCTACTATATAGAAGTTATTCTACTAACTGTAACATAAGATAAAGTTGTTAAATGATTCTGATGATTAATGATTCGACCATGTAGTCTATCATGATCATAAGGAAGTTCTGGCCTATCCTTGGTCTATATTTAAAAGGGCTCTGTCTTACTAGGAGACCATTGTTGCGCCACCAGCGGGTGATTCGCTTGTCGGTAATTTAGATATGGTGTTAAGAACCGATAACTTGGTTGGTTACTCTTTTTCTGATTAAGAATTTCTCATATTTAAGAAGGTCTCACGTAAGTACGATTAGTTAAAGAATCGTTCATAAAGGATCGATATTCTTCAATCTTCTTTTAATGTGCGACTGTCTTTCAAACTCTACAAATTCTACAATCGTAGCGTTTGTTTCAAGATAATGCCAAAAGAGCCGGTGCCATGGGCCTGCAAAGGGCAATACCAGAAACCTTGCCAAGCTCTGGACGTGAACACAACTTACACTATGAGGTATTCACTATGGTTTCCAATCTATCCAGAACTTGAAAGAAATAGTCTAGTTACCTAACCTATGAAATAGGTAATACGATTTATTTATAGCATTTCAAGGTCTTTATCCTTTACTACCTGCTATTGTAAAAAGTGTAGAAAAAAATAATCGATGGTAGGCATATAAAAACTGCTGATAGAGAAATTAGATTGCCCCTGACCCCCTGAGTCGTAAATTTTTCACGAAGTTACGCCAAAGAAAATTATGTTAGAGTTAGGTAGGTATTTCATAAAACTGTTGATTGGCTAATCAACATAATATGGCAATTATCTAAGCTAATCAACATTTATGATCTTATGAACTAATGATGTAGTCATTCCATAAGAAAGTTTTGTCCCGTAACAATATCAAAACGCTTGTTCTTGAAATACTTAAATCATTTTTCTTATATTTTTTTCAATTTCTTCAATCGCAAGACTTTATGTGTCAAATCCCGTAAAGTTACATTGATACCCAGCTTCCTGGACGCGAGGAGTGACTGCCGGCGTCGAGCGATCATTCCCGATAGCTGCACCAACCCCGTTACAGCTTCCAAGAGATTTGAGACACAGACCATCTATAAGAACAGGTGAGCTCGCCAAGATTGTAGAAAACAACATTCAAATTAAACATTTTACTGATCTCTAGCAGAATTTTTTGAAAACCCTAAATCAAAGTCGTTCCTAACTTAATTTGTTTTGAATGACAGCTACTTGCCAGCGAAATCTGCAATACCTCAGCCGGTGAAACCATTGCCCAATCTAATGCCGTCTACTGCTCAAATGGAAGGAGACACAGTCCATAAGGTACTTTTAGAGCCGGTAAAGATTTGGATGAAGTCATGTGCGTTACTCGAGCACGTGGAGTGCTAAGCTTCACTTCTGTCCTCTTTCTATTTTGTGACAGAGGCCCAATGACGTGTCAATCACTGCAAATGCAGCAGAAACCACGGCTTAATGTGCAACAATGAATTTTTGATCACCCATCCCATGATCGACCTTTCCGAAAGTCGCACAATCGCAGGGCAAATGCACTACGCTAACCCACTGCGCCATCCAGCTTCTTCTTTTCACATCTATTGAATCCCCACAGTTGTCGTTCCTGCCGAACCCAGTGTGCGTAACGCAAGCGATACGTCCGTGCCACCACGACATGTGGGGGCAGGGGCCCATGCAGAACATCACCACGCAGCGACACGACTACGTGCCCAAACCAGTCGTGCCCACGGAGAACTTCAAGCCACCGGCGAAGTTCCACTGTGTGGAACAGCCGTTTGAGAGTGAGTTAATTTCTTCTTATTACAGCTGGAATATGAAAATTCCTGAATTCCTTTGTATTTGCCAATTGAGTTCTTTCGTCTTCCATTCAGTCTACCTTATTTATGATTATGACTAGTCCTACTTATCTACTTACAATATACTTAAAATAAAATAAAAATGCCTAATTTTTATAGGTAGGTTAGGTAGGCTGCTTCTATATAAAAAAACTATTTTACTCTTATTGGCTCATATACTCTATTTTACTCATATGTCTGTTGTAGATCGGACCGTGAACCGGATGTCGTATTTGGACCCCGGCAGGATACCACCGCCAGAGTCCTACGCACCAGCCAAATGCTACGAAAAACCATCAGGTAAAGTTCACACGCAATTCAAACCACCTACCTATTTTGTAATTTCTAGCATAACGTCGTAATATTTTGCAAAGAACATGCTAAGAAATAGACTTGTATTATTTAGTATTATTATGAATATAAAAATAAAATTTAACAATAATGTTTAATTTTTATTTTAGTGATTTTTTTAGTTTAATTTATTATTCATAGACTTTCATTAAAACTAGGTAAGTACGTACTTCCACGTCGTCGGCAATATTTTTAATGTTCTATTACTCTGAAACGTGGAACAAAACAGTTTTAACAACCAAGGATTACAATTGTTAATACGCTTCGTAATGGTTCGTTGTGTCATAAATTTACTACAGTAGGTACTTACACTACTTATAACTACAAAACAAGGTATCGTCAGCCACCTTGAAAAAATATGTCAATATCTTTGTCAAATGTTGCTTTTCATATGCGTAAGTAAAGCACTTTAATTTGAATAGAAATGACATTTAGTATTCTTTCGACGTAATATCATTGTCATGTGTCATCTATGTTAGGGTTTGGTTTAGTATGTTCGGAGTTCGCTGACCGTAATACTTTACATAATAAAGCAATTGGCATGACAAAGGTTTTAATATTTTTTTTATTTATGAATCCACCAACTTATATTCATGGAGTAATATAAAAGGATTCAATAATTCACATTAAACACATGAGTGACGTTACAGTCCAAAGCTCTGTCAAGCCAGCCGATAACACAAAATAGATTTTTTTTCAGTATTTTTATAACTAGTTACTTACGTTTAATATAATTCCAGCTAAAATGGAAAGTGAAACGACGCAGAAGATGTCGTACCAGCCAGTGTGTGTGCCCTCGCCGCAGCGGCCGCCCTGGGCCTGCAAGGGACAGTACCAGAAGCCATGCCAGAGGGTATGTTTTAGTACACTGAACAAAAATACCGGAAAAACCATGTACACACGACAGCACACCAACTTAAATAGCGAAAACAGTATTTATTGCGTAAGGCCTATTATTTATTTATTCTGTGATATGGCATAAAGACGGTCGCAAGGTCAACATTTGTTATGTTACGTCTGATGTACCGTCGTCTGTACTATCTAATTGTTTTTGGTTATTGTTTACTAATTCACAACATGTTAGTGCTTGGCGTTCATCTCACCTGCTGTTAGGCGACTTTATATGTAACACTAGCACTACTCCCGTTAAAAATAGTTACCGTGTAAATACACAATTTATATCCAAGCTTATGGTTCCCTTATAAAATATTAATAGTCATTTGTAAACACACAAACGTAATGACAGATAATTCATTGTGGTTATTCTCGACGAAAACAAAACGACGGCCGTTTTTAGCCTTTTCACTGCCAAAACCGCAACAATTATTTGTCACTGAGTTCGTATGTTTATAAATAACAAAAATAATAATTGATATTTTGTATATTGAATTTTTAATAACTTGTGTATTTACACGGTTTTTTTTTTCGGGAGTGGCGCTAGTGTTGCATATAAAGTCGCCTTGATAACGCCGAAGGTGAAAGCGCCCTGATTGCATGCACCCGGAACCCTTGGCCCTTGACCACTGAAGAACTAGCTATGGTAGCCATCTTATCTCTTAACTGACCGAAAACGTCAATGTTAAATTGTGATGGCATCAGAATTAGACAGATGGTGGTAGCTAGCCAGGCGGGCTTGCAACAGGCCTAACCACCCACCAAACCGAGTACAAAATTCGTCCTGATAATCGAATCCGAAACTCTCGCACACGGGTTGGAGAACCACTAAACCACAGAGGCAATCCACCCGTCTTTGGACACTGGCCTCCTCCATCGCCTATGATCTCCCATCTTTTACCACACCGAGCCAATTGTAACCAGCATGTCTCTAAGTCCTTGACCCAACTCTCTGTTTGCATCCATTGCAAAATAGACTTCCGATCCGACCACCTTGATACTGATTAATTGTTATTATCTTGTTTTTCAGTTGGAGAGTACCACTATATACAAGTCTTCATTCCTGCCGCCCGGAGAAGACTGCACTCAATATATGGACCCGTGCTCCTATGGAGACTGCAAACGTATGTACTTTACCAACATACACCACATTTAATTTTGATATTGAACTCTAAGTGTTTGTCGTAAAGTTTAATTTTGGGTATAATATTGAACTCTTAATTTTGGGTATAATATTGAACTCTAAATGCTTGTCTTAATGTTTAAAAATTAAATGATACCTATATCATTTAAATCATTGTGGGTACGTGACGTTGACTTTTGGCTGTATGATGCAATTTCCTGCGCCTGTTCCAACACACGCAATTTGTTTCTATTATAATTTATTGCTTATATGGTACAAGTGTCTACGCAACTGAACAATATGTGGGATAATTGAAATAGGCGCGATCTTGGTTGTGTGAAGCTGAGACTTTTATTGAAGTGGTGGCTTCCTCGGCAGAACTAACCGAGTAAACTGTCTTGATATACTTGGTGCCAAATGCTCCAAGCAGCATTGGAATACGATGCACCCGCATTCTAATGAAAAAATGAAATAATATCAACTCAAGAATTGGCAGTATGGCTTAGACCTTCGCCTGTCCTGAAAAGGACGAATATAACTACTAGTATAATTTATTGCTGTATTCCTTGACACATAGCATATTTTAAAAACTTAAACGAATTATACGCAAACAGTAAACTGGTATAGTATTAATGCCTTTCAATCTTAATGACAGCGAAGTTATTAGCCACTATCTTAGATGCTTTAAGGCCACTATGCGCGTAGCCATGCCCCATCATTTGTCTCTCGTTTCTTCTCGTTTTCTGCGCATCGTCTCACGCGATGTTCCGAGTACTTCCGAGCCGCCAATAAGTTCAAAACGTATTGTATGTACATACACTTAGTTGTAATAGTGTATTTTTTCAAATAAAGTTGTTTTTTCCAGCTTGTGACTGCATATGCCCGGCAGAGTGTATAGCGACAGACCCTTGTGCGTGCAATTTCCCAAGAGCAGCGTGTTGCAGCTAGCGGTCACCATTTTGTCGTGTTTCAAAATTTTAAGATGGCGTCTTGTGATAAATTTGTTTGACTTTCTGTGATATATTATATCAGATTAAATTATACTTTTCTATCATGTTATAGATAAATTGTGTTAAGTAGAATAAGTTACGGCTATATAAACGTAGTTTGAAACCCGTTAGTCTCACGAGATTAGTGAGAAAAGGGGTTAGAACATTATTGCTCTGACTACATAGGTAAATTATATTTTGTTATGCCTTATTTGTGATAAAAATACTATTTTTAATACTTTCTTTTATTTATATAACTATATAAGTACTTAATTTGCAAAATTATTTCAAAAAAATGCATTTTGAGATTAAACAATTCAAACCCGATCATATTTCGATTATAATGTAAATTAAATAAAAGATTTATTTATTTAATCAAATATGAAAGGTATATTCGATCGTTCTTGCGTTTCGCAACAAACTCAAATGTACAAATTATATAATACTAAATAATATACTAGAAAAAATACGACTCGCACCAGATCATGTTCTCGGACGGGAATCGATCCCGCGACCTTTGGATATCCGGTCCAATGCTCTGACCGCTGAGCTACCGAGTCACTAGTGAGAACGTCGAATTTCTTCTAGTATATCAACACTTACGCTGCAAGCCGTTATCGTTATCTCGTTATCTCACCAATGTACAAGGAATTACCACGACATTCAATTGAATATCTTTCCAGATATTTTTAAACAACTGATTAAGATGAGAAAGCTATATAATTTTATCTCTCTTCCATACATTTATAAGTCTTAATATTAATCAGAGTAACGACTTCACTCTGATTATATTAGTTAGGCGCTGTCTCCACGGTCGAGAGAATCGCGACGATTATTCGTCGCGCGCTTCTTCTATCATCGCATCGCCGCGATAACGTCGCCGTGTGGAGACGCATTTAGAAAGAAAGAAAGCATATAGAAATACGATAATATCTTCGCGATTCTCTCGCTCGTGGAGATGGCGCCTAAGTGATGATCTACGAGGTACGGTACAGTCGAGTTAATTATTATAAGTAAACACTTCACAGATGTTTATTATCATAACAAAAGGCATAAAGGTTTGATCGTGCGGGGGATGGGGACCACGGGGTATAATTTATTTTAGTTTATTTATTCATTTAGAAACTCAACCGCTTTTTTACAACTTGTACAAAAAATACCTTATTTAGAAAAACTTATGCTACTTCACAGTTTTACAACTTGACTGTACAACACTTGTTGAGACTTGTTTTGTGGCCCAGCCAAAACGATTTAAGAGAAACATTTCAATTTTGTCCCAACCGGTTTTATAGGGCAGTTCTACTGTAGAACTAATGAGACTCTTTTCCCATTAGTGCTACTTTTTAATGCTTATGGCAGGACTATTGAGAAAAAAAATCTTGTTAGTTCTACGGTAGAACCGCCCAGTAGAGCAAGTGGGAACATCCGACATTTCACAAATCAAAAATTTCAAATAGTACATAACGTTTATTGATACAGGTTTAAAGTAATTAAATACAATCAAAGAACATAACCGGAGCTTTATTGCGAGGTAAAATCCAACACTCACGTATAAAAAGTCTAAGGCGACCGATTTTAGTATCTACTTTAGCCGTTGCAGTAAAGTAGTATTGAGTAGATTAGCTTGAGCGAGCGTCGCGGTCGGGTCGGTTAGCTCCGAGCTGGGGAAAGTGGTGAGAAGTGCGAATGGTTGTAGCTGGTAGAGGGGCTCGGCTCGCGACACGTATCGCTGGAGGTCGCCCACCGTGTGCGAGTGGTTGAACCGCCCGGTTATACGGCTGCCGTCTGCTAGCCGGAACTGGAAATGGTTAACTTCATTAGTTTATGCCGAAACCTTGAGCCTTACCTAATAATTATGAGTTTTGTAGAGGGATCAATATTTGGGTACACATTCCCATTTGACCATTGAAACATGAAATTCGCCCATAGATCTGATCGGACGCGTTTGAAAAATGACATTTATATAAGTACTGTAAGGTGTAAGGGCGTAGTTTATTTAAAATAATGTTTTGTATCGATATAATTATTTATTTATTTGTTATTTATTTATACTCAGGCAACGATGGCCCAAAGATATATACCTTAAAACTAAGCATATATAATTTATAAAACAATGGTGTTAGTAAATAACTTAAAAATATATTATTATTAGCCTCCTTCGACTAGTGATTGACAGGCTGACAGACATACGACAGAGGTTGCCAGGGATGACGTACCGGGGACAAAAAGATGACTATCCGGGAACGGACGGACGGGAAGACTGAGGACTGACCTCTGACCCGCAGACCGACAACTGCGCCAGAATATCGATATTTTTTTTTAAAGGATTGTATTTTTTTTATAAATATTTGACAACATCACATACACTGCTCCGATTCCAAAGTAAGTCGCTAAAGCACTTGTGTTATGAAAATCGGAGACAACGGTGGTATCACGGACACCTAGACCTGAGCTAATATAGAAAAGTTCGTTTTCTAAATTGACCCAACTGGGGATCGAACCTCAGAGATGGCGACACCTTGAAAACCGGTGTACAAAGCCACTCGACCACGGAGGTCGTCAAAAATGTAAAAAACCTTATTTATTCGTACCTGTACAGTAGTGACCGGTTGGTTGTCGTCGAGGTGCACTTGGTCCTGCGCGGCGCGCTGGTTGGCGGCGCGGTCGCCGGGGTCCGCCGCCACCGGGGCCGTCGCGCCCACCGTCGTCGGGGTTGGACTGTAAGCAGCGTGTTTGAGATTTGTACGAGGAATTAATTAAACACTGGATTGGCACTGCACTTAGACCCGAGTTCACCGACTTCTTAACTAGCCGATTAATTTTTAACCTTTTCGCCGCCAAGTATAGCAAAAAAAATCTATTGTCCCACGCCACGCCACTAAAACAATAAAAACAGGTTCCAAAAAATAGTGATGTCCAGTGATTACAATCGACAACCCCTTTTTTACCTTTTCCTACCCATATTCTATGAATTTTCTTGCATTTATTTAAATCCAATTATTAGATTCCGTAAATCATAACAATTCACAGCAATAACTGTGTGTTTAAATTAACATTCAACCAAAATATCAAGTAAACAATAAATAATTGTGATTGAAAATGGAACGTCCCTAGTTAAGCTTCCCGTCGCCTCGGCGGACGTGAGCTGCCGTCGTTGGCGTACAGGGACCATACTTTATATAAGCCGCGTGCTTTAACAATAGTGATGTTCCTCTAATACATCGACATAATTTTAATAATTATAACATTCTTTTGTAGGTACTTTATTTTCTCTCCTCGTGACATGTAATTGCGTGATGATTAATTAAATACATTACAAAGATAGCCTTTATAGCGCTTTCAATATTAGATAGAAATTTTATTTTGATTCTACTTAATTTTTTATTCAATATCATTGCATCGTATACTTAAATTGAAGGAAAATCTGTTGACTTATTCCTAAATATTTTCGTAAGTAATATTAAGAACAGTTTTGTTGGTACCTATTTTATAAAAAGTGAAAGTATTTTAGTGTATTGATAGATGCCGCGACGTACCCATTGTTGTTTTATGGTCAGCCTAAAAAATCTTGCAGCTGTTTTAATTAAAAACAATGGGCAGTCATAAAAATATTTCGGCCAAATTATCTATTTTCTTTCGCAATAATTGATCAAAGTACGCCGTGCCTCGGTGCCAGCGTATTGTTCTTTCTAATCCTTCTTTAGAATTTCTTGCACCTGCATAAAACAATAGGCGCAAAGGTCTAAAGCCATTTAATAATCGGCGAGTGTAGACTTTTGCAAATTAAAACCAAATATTTTTGTTTCGTTACAGAGAATTTACTAAGTGATAGTCCATGTTACATTGTAATGTATCCATAAACATTTTTATTTCATATTTTCGACGTAATTATCAGACCAAATGCTAATTGATAAATAAACTTTGACCTTTTAATAAACACATTAGCACAACACTACCTGTGACGTCGCTGTCGGCAGCTCCCGACGCTGGCGCCGAGGACATTCGGACTGTATTGCTTGGTTACGGCCAATTATTTTTAAATAGATTTTGCAATATATATGCAATAATTTCTAGTGTTTTTGGTGAAAATATATTAGTAAGGCTGAATACTTCATGTTGTGACAAAAAAAAAATTAAACTGATTGGTAGAATACTTAAATTTGCATCTAATTTGGGCGACGTCATATGCCGACGTTGGCGTGCGGGACACTTTTTTTTTATGACGTCATATGCCGACGTTGGCGGTGAAAAGGTTAATCATATGTTTTTGACATTTTCTCCATACATAAAAACGTTAAAAACAGACGGTAAAACTAATCAGCTGTTTAATGTGTTAACTTTCACCTAAGTCTATTAAACACATTTTAAGCACAACGATTACATTATGACTGTTATTTATTTTAATTTATAATAAAGGGTTAAATACTGTTGTATAAATGTATCCTGAAACCTATCTGGAACTACGGAGTTCAGCTCTGTGGCCCTACCATGAGTTGATGTCGAATCGGAAAGTCTTCCGATATAGATCTTATTTTCTACCTTATGCTACCAAACTTTGTAAATGCATTGCGCTTTCCCGTCGGAAAATGAATCGAATGCCAGTCGAATGTATTTGTGAATAACAGTTTACGAATCGAGTAGTTATCGAGTAGTAGACAGCGATTTCTCAACTCAACTAAATTTATTTTACCTACCCATTGAATGTAAACTTTGTTAGTTTGTAATGGAAAATGACGTCACTTTAAATGCTGACCTTATTTTTCAAATTTTGACGACTCTGTATGAAATATACAGGGAGAAAAAAGCAGCCCTTGACGAGTTTCTTGCCGGTTCTTCTCGTTACAAGGTCTCCCGCTTAGGGTTTGCGAACCGATGGCGTAGCTTCTTTGACATTCACAAGTGCTTGTAACATCCTAGACTGAATAATTGAGTTTTGAATTTTGAACCTATCGGAGGATACGTATTCGAATCGAATGTTTTCGAGTAGATCTCTGACAATCGTGAATAACCCTACAGACCCAAAATTTAAGGTACCTTAAATATCGATAAAAAACTACTTTTCATACAAAACTCGATCGGCTGTTCGGATATTTGTATGGAGACGTTTTTTTATGTCTTTTTTCGGAAAAGTGGAACAAGCGTTGTTGTTTATGGTATTAATAATCTACTCCTGCGAGTTTGTTGGTGTTTTACAATCCTGTATAACATTATGCACTAGTATTGTTACCTTCCCAGCATGTGCCCCTTGCCCGTAAAGGCAGACGCCCTGTTGGCGGGGCGCGCGTACTCTTCATGCCAGCGATCTTCGAGGCTCACTCTAACGCCGCTGCCCAAACCTGCCAGCTCGGTGGGCATTTCACTATGAACAAATGTATGTTAAAGTATAGTAAATTCAAAGTCAAGATAATCGTAATGAGACGACTTCCGTGGTCGAGTCGCTTGAGGTCTGAGGTCTGGTCTTGGCTCTGAGGTCCCGGGCTCGATCCCCGGTTGAATCAATTTAGAAAACGAACTTTTCTATATTGGCTCAGGTCTGGGTGTTTATGATGCCACCGTTGTCTCTTTAATTTTTCCACAACACAAGTGCTTTAGCTACTTACTTTGGAATCGGAGCAATGTATATGATGTTGTCAAATATTTATTTATTTGTTTTTTATTCAAATAACAACAATAACAACCGCAGGCGGACTCAACGCACTAAGTTTACTATTTTTGGTAAAAATCAGCAATTTTTCTCTCTCTTCCTTTTCCCGTTTTTCTCTCTTTCTCTCTGTCTCTCATACAAACTATTAAAAGTTTATAGCAACTCACGCCTTACGGAATTGAGTAACTCAACGTTCTCCGGACCAGTGTAGTGCCGCAGCGGTTCCGTCCACTGTGAATCCCTCGCGATACAACCGCAGGCGGACTCAACGCACTAAGCCTTACTGTTTTTGGTTAAAATCTATCATTTATCTCTTCACCTATCTCTCTCTCTCTCTTACTTTCTCTATTTCTCTTTTTCCACCCACTCCTCTCTTTTTGCTTTCACTCCTCTCTTTCTCATCTCTCTCTCTCTCTACATTTCTTTCTCATAAAAACTATTAAAAGATTACATCTACTCACCCCCTACGGATGCAGTTGAGAAACTCAGCATTCTCCGGTGTAGTGCCGCAGCGGTCCTCCGTCCACCGTGAATCCCTCGCGATACAACCGCAGTCGGACTGAACGCAGTAAGACTTACTATGTTTTGTTAAAATCTATCATTTATCTCTTCACCTATCTCTCTCTCTCTTACTTTCTCTATTTCCTTTTTTTACCCACTCTCTTTTTGCTTCCACTCCTCTCTTTCTCATCTCTTCTCTCTCTCTCTCCGTTTCTTTCTCATAAAAACTATTAAAAGATTACATCTACTCACCCCCTACGGATGCAGTTGAGAAACTCTGCATTCTCCGGATCGGTGTAGTGCCGCAGCGGTCCTCCATCCACCGTGAACCCCTCGCGGTACAACCGCAGTCGGACTGAACGGACTTGCTCTTGTTGCTACAATAACGAACGATTTATCACTTCATATTTTTCTATGGCCTGACAAGGAACTTTTTCGAACATGATTTTTATATCACTTGAGCAAATAACGAAAACGCAACCTACAAACATACCGAGTTAGTGCCCTGTAGCGGCGCGATCATACCGCTACATAAGTAAATCGACGAATGACGAAGAAATGCAGGATCAGCGAAAAGTACAATAAGTAAACATTACGCAGACGTGACGTCACACTACGTCAAGCTAATATCAAGACAAAAATGTATGAAGACCTGACTCACGATATCGAAGTTTTCTCAGCACTTAGCATAAATACAAATTCCAACATCGAACAGTTGGACCGCGGTCTCCGAGCACAGACATCTAGCTCGGCGGAAGTACTTCCCTTTTCGATGAATATATGGTTAAGAGATCCTGCCTCTACATGCCCGTTCACACAAAGAGTAATCCGTTTTACAGGCCCGTTATATCCGATACGTTTTTATTCGGCGATGGCGTATGTAGTTGTATGATCGTGTTCACACACACAGTATACCGGATCCAGTAAAAATACCGATCCATTTTATCGAATACGTTACTATTCGGCGATAGCGTATGGCATATCGAGGTTGTATGTGCGTGTTCACACAACACAATATATCGGATCCAGTAAACACACAATCCGATGCGTTATTTACTGTATCGATAGCAACGGATCCGATAAAACGGTCCTGTACTATACGGACCTGCTGAGTGAAAGCAGGGTTAATTAAACTCATCAGAGATATTTTGCGTGATTCTTATATGCGGAAAATTGAACTTTGGGCTCTTAGTAAAAAAGGTCATGTCGCAGACTAGATCGTACAGAATTCAGTCATCTGCTAAGACTCACAAGATTATGACAGCCTAAAAAGACTGAGATTGTAACTTTATATATGAAACAGTAAACATTTTGTTAAAATTAAGGTATTTTTAATAGTCGCGTCATAAAAAGTTTATAATAAATATAAGTATCTAATTATGTATAATTGATCGAAATATGTTGAATATGGCTGAAATTAACTATTTAATAATGAAATGCACTTACGCCTCCTGAAGACTGTGTGTTGATTGCTGTAACTTCTTCGTGGCCATCAGAAGTTTGACCTGCAAACATTAATTTAATTAAAAACTCACAAAAAATGCCTAGAAGAGCTAATATTAGGTAATGAATGTAGAATACCATAAAAGCACTAAACTAGCAAAAACTTTACGTACTCGTAGATGCTCGTCTCGCATAAGGTTGTGTACAACTGTGCGCGTGGATTTCTGGTCGAATTTTATTTTAAGGCTCCTATATACCTGAAGTGGCGCCCTCATTTTAATTAAATTTATTGCTCGCTAAGTACATAATGTATCGAAAATTCACATGTACAGATTGAAGCTAAGGTCCTATACTTTATTTTCAAACGATAACTTCAGTAAAATTTTGTTTGTTGTAGTAGTAGTTCGCAAAAGTGCTAAAAGTGGCCACTTTTATAGGGGTATATAGGGGCCTTAAATGCGAGATTTATATATTATTGTGTGATTATTTTAGTGATTAATTAATAATGAGTGGAAAAAGATGTAAAACTTTTTACTTTTTTATTTGAATTCATTTTTACTTAAGTAAATTCAGAATTTAACTGACATTTTCGATTTACTTTGACAAGATCCCATCCCATTCTAATCGCGCGCGGATTATAACCTATTATACACCTAATTTGTGTTGATAGAACAGATTCGATGAATCTATGATCAATTCATTTATTTATAACCCTTAAAATGTAACTAACGGTCGCCAGACCATAAGCGAAAATGACATTTTTTTTTTTTTAATAGTAAGACTTACCTAGCCTGTAACCGACGCCGCTGAACGCCCCGCGGCCGCGACTCGCCGATGGTGATGGATCTTCATCAAATGCTACAGCCCCGCGCCTACAATAATAATGTAATGAAACAAAGGCGCCAATCTAGCACAAGGCCTAGATTATTATTTGGAGGCCTAGATACCCACAACAACAGATTTTTCTAGAATCAAGATCTCTCATAAATAATACTAAATAATATACTAGAAAAAATACGACTCGCACCAAATCATGTTCTCGGACGGGAATCGAACCTTTGGATATCCAGTCCAATGCTCTGACCGCTGAGCTACCGAGTCAAAGGTCGCGGGTTCGATTCCCGTCCAAGAACATGATCTGGTGCGAGTCGTATTTTTTCTAGTATATTATTTAGTACTAGAATGCTAAAAATCTCAAATTAAAAAAAAGATCTCTCATATTTGCAGGAAAATAGTTCTTGCTAGCAATTACAACTCCTTCTCCTCTAAATTACTATACTCACTCTCTCACACTTTTGAACATTTCAGTGACAAAGTCTTTCCGTCCTTTCCCAGGGCCCAAGATTTGCTGGCCTGATCTTTCTGAACCACCAGCATAAAATGCTTGACCTGTAAAGAAGAAAAGGAATATTGACATTTTGATACTTATTCTTTTACTCCCTTATGGCCTGGCCCCCGAAGGCGCGACCAGTGACTCGGCGCGCGAATTCTCTTTTCATTGTGCACTCGGAACGCTCAACACACACACTGGCATTGCATCGTGTGCGCTAGAAATTCACACGTCGCGTCAGCACTCGCACATTTGTCTGGCGAAGCCGTTTCTAAGGAATGGTTGTAGTGATGTATAGTTAAGCAGCGGAAAATATAACTTCATTTGATTATAAGCAATGAGGGTAATGTTTTTATTTTATCACAAACATTTCACATTTTAAAACATATTCACCCTTACCTACAAACTAAAAATCTAAAAGTCCGATTTCATAAATCAAATCTACCGTTCCTAATAATGGTTTCACACACCTGACTCTTTACATGACTTTAGTCTTGCTATCTCATTCTTCAATTCAACATTTTCAATTGTTAATCTGTTTATTTCATTTTGCAAACATTCTATTTCCTTATCATTGTTTGTTTCAGAATTAGTAACTTTATTCTTATCTTTTTTTGAGCAAGATGCTTCATGGCAAAAGAATTCTTGTACAATATACTCCGTTTGTCTTTTAAATTGTTTCGACACTGACAAGAAAAGACAACCTTAACTACTTGGCTATGTCTAATATTTATATAATAATATTGTTATACCAAGAAATCTGATGTATCAAAAGAGATGTGATACATTTACAATGTGTGTGAAATAGTTGCTTTTACAAATCTGCTCAAAATCACATCTCTAAAACAAAAAAGTTAGTTTCTACAGTCAACTGAGCAGGTATCGAACCCAGACTCTCGAGAGATGTCAAAAATTAATCTTAAAATAAGGGGTTCTACTTTACCTTCCTCATCCTGGCTTGAACTGTCATTTTGCAATGAATCCAGTGTAGCAAACTTTGATGTAGGTTTCTTCTTGTCCTTTTTTTGTGGACGAGCTGGCGACTCGGGAGGGGACTCCATGTCGCTGTCGGACAGCGACGGTGGCGACACCCTTGCTGGGTTTGAGGGAGGCTCGTCCGCGTTACCACCGTGCTCGTAGAAACTTGATAATGCAATCTGTAATGTTGGATAACAAAAAAAAACACTTTCATTTTTCTTCTAAAGGCAGCAGCATTGTTCAGTGAAAATTATCAATTATTTAAATAAAAAATAATTATGGGCTAGCACACATCCAGTTAGCCAGTATAATATGAATATTGTGACAATATTCACACACGAATTTTAAGTCTGTAAAACTGCAGGCACAAAAAGCTTAAGGAGAATTATAATCAGGGCTGGAAATCACCCTGCAATCAAAGCAATTTTATTTTGCTTGATAACATATAAATTAGAATGATATCTTAAAATCTGTACTTACATTCAGATTTTAACAAAAAATAAGTTCTACCAATTCAGTTTTTACATGCGATTGAAAGAATAAATTGATAAATCATTACTTTTCTATTTGAATGCAAATCATGGGTTACAAAACACTATAAAAAATTGTTGAGGTTTTTGAGGGCTTATGGGTTACTTCTGCAGTGTAAAAAAATGCTTTTAAATGAAACATTAAACGAGAAATTGTGATAAAATGGCTATTGCGGGTTCTTTTAGGTTGGTTCACTAGAGTTTTCGACATTAATACGAAAGTAAATTATCAAAAAAGACAAATTACAACTGCATTCCATTCATACTCACTTCCAATTGCCAATTGGATGATTCCAAAAAGAATTTACTGCGCTCCTCGTCCGCACCAGTCACGTCACAAAACTGTCGCAATGTATCTTCTTTATTTACTGACATAATTATTGCGAATATTTTATTTTTACAAACCAATAATGCTTTTCCTTGAAAATGCCGATGACTTGCTAAAGTTTTGTTTGGAAATGTTGGCAGCCATTGGCAGGCATGGCAGAATAATTTGGCTGGCAGGCAGCTGAATGACAGTGACAGCTCTACTTCGTCTAAATAACGAACTCTGTGCTCTGTCTACGTCTGTGCTCTACTTTCTCTCTCTCTCTCTCTCTCTACTTATGTTACTAGTGGTGAGAAAAGATAAAAACAGCAGCGCCAGCGCTATCTATTAAATATATCGCACTTTGCTTCTTTTAAGCCGTGTTGACATGCTCAAATTATGCTTTAGACAATTGTTTAAAAATATCTGGAAAGGTATTCAGTTGATGTCGAGGTAAAGTTGATTTGATCAAAATTACTTGGATACTGCGTGTAAACATATACGCAGTCTGTTTTGACAAAAAGCTTTGAATGCAGTTCACTTCGACACTGGTTAACTATGTTTGAATCATTCACTTTTAGAATCATTTATTTCATTTGCACTCGCAGCACAAATAGACTTTGGTCTCTAGTATGACAAACTTAGATGACAAATTAATAACTATTTTTTAGCTTAGACGATCCTCTTTTTAACAGTTTTGGGTCGATGCTTAAACCTTTTAAGTATCTTTTCGTAATCTTTCTCTTATCAACCCTTTTATCTTTTTATACAGGTATAATTTTTTACTTGTCTGTAATAGAAATAACTGCACATACAGTCAACGGCACGCTAAGGTTTCCACGATAGGGTAATCATATTCAATCAATTTTATACTTAAATGCGAAGATGCGTTCCGTCGCTTCGCTCGAGTGCAATCGAGCGCGCTCGGGTGCGCACTCTGACCGTTCAGTGGCTTTGGTGAAATTTTACTCTGACAGCTGTCAGAGCGTAGTTTCACCCGTTCCGTTGCTCAGAGTGCAGCAACCAAACAACCACCTAAATCTGTCGTTGAAAAACGCTCTAACGTTATCTTTTGTCATAATGTCAATGTTATTTGACATTATTTTGTATTTAGATGTTTTTGTGTCTAAAAGTTCATGGTTTCTCCTCAAAAAAACAGATTCTATGTTAATAGGAATGTTTAAATTATCCGTATTCCAAAATAAAAAACAAAATCTTTGTACTTTATGACATCTAAAATTCTTTTAGGTTATAAAAACAACTCGATCGTTCCGTGGCTTGGTTGCAACTCAAACGAGTTAAACTTTACCCAAACAATTACACCCAAAACGACGGAACGCACACCGATTTAGGTGGTTGTTTGGCTGCTGAACTCTGAGCTACGAAATGGGTGAAACTACGCTCTGACAGCTGTCAGAGTATTTCACCAAGCCACTGAACGGTCAGAGTCTTTAAGGTCAGAGTGCCGAGCGCGCTTGAGTGCACTCGAGCGAAGCGACGGAACGCACCCTAGAAAGAACATATCTGTCAAATAAATGTCAGTCAATGTCAAAGTTTGCCATGCTAACGTCAATTTGTTGATAGAAATCTTAATGCTCTAAGATAGAAATGATTTTCATTTCATGTGTAGATCGAGCGAAAATCCGTATTTTTAATTTATTTTAATTTCCTTACAGTGTATGAGTTGTGATGTGAGTAATAATGTAACAGAATATCTCTATTAAGTGATCCTGTTGTTTTAATACTAATATTTTAATATATTCTCTTCTTAAAGGCATCAGAGATTAAATGAAGACCCCTCGTAAATCACCAGGCAACATCATGAGGAAGTATTATCAGCTGATTCTTGTTATTGTTTGCTTTATTAGCATAGTTACATTACTAATTTACCGACATGAATACTACCGACTGCGTTATGTTCTCGAAGTGCTTAACTTTTTCGGCAAACCCGGCCTTTCCGAGATAGAGTTTTGCGGGCCGGGTTTCAACGCTACTATGCTTTCGGAAATACTCCGAAACTCATCGATGGAAGTAAGGGAGACTCCGCCTCTTTTCCAAGAAATAGACGAGAACTTTTACTCTTATTCTTCCTTCCTAAGATCTTATCAAAAATATGAACAGTTAGCTCAAGACCACGCTCACAATATTGATACCATAGTCATCGGAAAAGCGACCGTAAGGCCTAACTTCCGATGCAATATCTGGCTTGAAAACTCATCAAAGCCTAGATCAGGAAAGTTCAATTACAAATTGATTTCTGGACCTGTTAATGGTTTTGATTTATTTATCTTTCAGTGCTCCTTAGCAAAAAATTTAGGCAAACCAAAAGGAGTTAGTTTTTACGTAAATGATTATAATATAAATCCGATCAATGCCCCTATAAACAGAGTCATACAAGTCAATACAAAAAGAAAGGCAAGAGAAAGAAGTAACATAAGATTTGTAAATAACATTGAGCCTGCCATGTGTGTGATACCAAATCAAGTACCAATTATATCTAGAGATGCATTCATAGAGTTTTTAGTGTACCACCACATGATGGGTGTAAACTTCTTTACTATCTATGACAGTATGATATCAGAGGATATAATAAGGAGACTGAATTTATTACCTGCTGATATTACTCAGTGGAGCATACAATTTTTCCCATTAAACTACCCATTTGTTTTTGCCAAGTCATATGAAATAGTTAGAAGTGCAATTGAACTTGATTGTCTATTCAGGCACTTTAGATATGACAAGGAAGATGCTAGCAAAGTTAGCCATGCTGTGGTGTTGTCATGGGATGAATTTTTTGTGCCACGAGTACACAACAACTTGAAAGCTATATTTGATGATTTTGATCCGACAAGAAAAGTGAGGAGTATGGAAGTGAAACCATTATTGTTTTGTTTGAACCAGAATGATGATGATAATGCAGAAGTGGGTTACCCAGATATTATGAAGAAAACTCATTATTTTTTACTACCTCAGACATTGAAGTCTGTGTATGTAAGGAATTTAGATTCTATGACATCATTCAATGACATTCTCAGTCTTAATTCTACAAGTAAGATAATACCATTAGAGATATTAGGAGCTCATAAGTATACAGAGTGTAGGGATCCTAAGCTGGTACATCCTGGAGGTGTTGGGTATAACGAGACTCAGATGCAAGTTTTCCAGCATAAGTTTGAAGGTGCTATGTTGAAGTTTGGGCAGAGCTTAGTAAGCAATAAAATTTATAGGCTGTATACATCTGGACAAATTTGGGAAAAAACATCAAGTGAAATTGTAAGAGACATGTTGTAATGGAGGCTTTAGCCTGAAATCAGGATTGGGAATATCTGCAAGTGTGATTAACTATTCAGTTTATTAAGTTATGTATTACATAGTACAAAAGAAAGATTATTATTACTTAAGTACTATTAATTTTTTGAAATGATTTTTGGTATAAGTAATAGTTAAGTATGTATTTACCATAAGATAATTAACAGCAGTTTATTTCCTTTTTTTATTATTACTTATAGTATTTAAATTCTGTTCATGTTTTATTTTTAATTATGAATGTGTTAAATTAACTTCTTTAATTTCTTAAACTAAACTAATACGGCCTTACCACAAAAGATTTTAAAACACTGTTTAATTTAGACACTGTTTAAATGTGATGTCGTCTCTTTCAAACAATACTGTCAAAAAAGTGACAGCATCACATTTAAACAGTGTCTAAGTTAAATACTTGTTGAATCTTTTGTGGTAAGGCCGTTAATGTTTATGTTTACAAACTAATTATTTTTAAAGATTGTAAACAAAAAGTATTGGAAAGTTGTGCCTTGTATATAATGAGGGATAGGTAGTACTTTATTATAGACATAGAAAAATATTTCTCTTAAAGACCTAAAAACTTGCATAAAATTACAAGACTGCTTGTTTGTATTTTTAGACTAGAAAATAACATTATCTTTCAAATGTCTAAATTTTTGCCAATATGGCAGTTTTATTTTTGTTTATAGATGGTATCACTTTGCATATATTATTATTACAGAATCTACACTATGGTGTACTGTATTTTAAAAAGCAGTAAGCTGGATTACTACAAATTATGTACATTTTTCTCTCTCTACCCTATCGTCTTGAGACTTAATATTCACCAAGTTAAAGTAAATTATTGGAATTTCAAAAGAAAGAATCTTTAAGATTAGAGTAGATATTTCTTGCGATACTAAATTGTGTCAACTGCCATATATCATGTGATAAGTAGATTATATTTATGATTCCATTTAATTCACTATAATATAAAGGACACTGTAGTTATCACCTAAAATTATATTTAAGAGTAAAGTGATCATTACAGTTTGGTATTAAATTGCACTTGCATTTTACGAAAAAGATAAATTTCATTTGCATCTAGATACATAGCACATCGTTAAACAGTTTATATTAAATCCATTCTAATAATCTCATTTTACACGATGTTTACGTTGAACTCGAAACCAATTAGAATTGCTAGCTTTACGTAAAACATAAAAAGCTTTTCTACTTTTGAGTTACAGTTTAGTTCAAAATTACCTAATCATTCGACAAAACTCAACCTTATAATCTCAAGATTAAGGTGCACTTTCGTTTGTTCTCGGACAAATAAATGAAACAAATGAAAGTGTAACCTTGTCTTGAGATAATAAGGTTGATTTTTGTCGAATGATTAGGTAATTTTGAACTAAACTGTGTTGGTAGGTTTGAATTTAGAATGCTCAGATTATTTTGGCGCCGACTGTACCTACCAAATGTTTGGTTGAAAAAACACTTTTATTTATCCTTACTTGTCTTATTTGGTAAACAATCTTCACCCAACTCTTTTTGGAAAAAAACAATTATAAAAAACAACATATGGTTTCCCACATTTCAGAACATTACAAAACAAATTACTAATCATAAGTGACAAATCGATTTTAAGACAACATATAAAAAAACGATTTAAATTGAAAAGACGTATGACAACTGTAAAAATTGTTTACTAAATAGTTCAAGTAAGGATAAACCAGACTAATTTATACTAGGATAAACAGACTTTGACTGCTTCTATCTGAACCTGGAACAATAAGTCTATATGGCTGGAACAGATATTGTTGTTATTCATGTAAGACTTTTTATTTTACTTCCAAGTAGTTCCAATAAAACGATTTTGTAAAAATATTTTTTCATTAATTTTATCCCCACCTTCAGCTTAGTAGGGGTTATTCGCAGTCGCCACCGGAGGGGGGAAACGTTAGAAATATAAATAAAAAAAATTAAAAAGAAAAGATTTATAAGTAAAAATCATCAAAATTTCTAATTTTATTTATTTTATTGTCTATGATTCTCATGACGCCATATTTGGTTAGAAGGGGCGACTGGGGAATAAACCCGCTTAGGAGGGTCATTGCTCGTGAGCGACTGACTACAAAATTTATTTAAATGTTATTGTAATGATTTATGTTCAAGAAATAATACGATCCAATAATTGATACTAAGTAAATGTTTATTTTATTCAACTATTCTAAATACAACAGGCGATGCCTGTAATCGTCACAGATCAAAACCCAACTAAATCGATTTAAATCAAGCTACACATAATTCAAAATAATCATTTATACACATAAATATCAATGAGACACTAGAAATTAAATTACAGCTCGCGCAAAATATCTTAATCCATATTTTAGTTCCATGTGGCTTGCGCAGTAGCCATTTAAGGTAAAAAAATATTTAGTGCGCAAGCCTCATTGTCTATGGTTTGGTTCAAGTTATATTGCGCGAGCAGTACAAGGAATAAAATGAGCATACATTGAGCAATACATGTGTATTGTCGTTGCCACAAAAATATAACTCAAAGGTATGGAGGGATTTCGCAACGATTTAAAACTAAAAAAGATATAAATACAGATTAAAGCTTACTTACATAATCTTTAAATATTGCCACGAAACAACTTATATTTATGGGCTACAAAGTTAAGTACTCATATCTCACTAAAACTAGTGGCTCTGTAGAGCTGTAGACCTCGCGTTTTTGTTACATTTTTGAACGTTTTCGAAATGGCTAAAATATGTTTTCCCCATACCTCCGCCATTTCGAAAAGTTTCGCATTAACTGAATCGACAAAAAAATCTATATAATTATAGTACCTGCTCACAAAATTTCACGAGAGTCGGTTGAGAAATGCGACCTGTAGAAGTGAACAAACGGACAGCCGGACAGACATACGAAAACACTTTTGCCTTCGCGCTTCGCGCTCGCTCAATTATTTTGACGGTGTCTAAATACTGAATATCCTTCAAAGTATGCAAATGGTTGTTATGTGAAAAATTAAGGCGTTAACTAAAACAGATTTTATTAAGAAGGCACGAAGGTAGCTCACGCTGTTATATAGATACATCGCGACCAAATTCTGGACCGCGAATACGCAACAAAAATTTCACAAACGAGATAGACCCCAAACAGCTGTAAGTATACAAACGTATTGACATAGCAAACATATACATCGTCTATATAAATTACCAGCTTAGAATTTTCGCAAATACGTCAAGTATTTTGTATACCTACGAGTTACGACTGACGATATTGCACGACCATGAAATTATTAATGGTCTTTACAAAATCTGATGCCGTACTTTTATTACTCGTCATCATATTTTGTCACAATTCCTTCAACGAGAAACTCTAACAGATGAAAGGAGCCTTTAATATCACATTCGTATCACATCTCCTTCTCACTTTATCAATATCCAAATCTGACCCATGTGATGTGTATTCCAATATTAAATCATAATCCCAAGTGGGATGTGGTAAAATGCTGCATAATATCTAGAATAGCAAAAATACTGAATGAACAAGAAAACATTATTATTCTATTCAAGGAACATGTATTAAATGCATTATTTCTGGCCATTCAAATAATTCACCATAATACGAACTTTTCAAGTTTAAAATAAAAAACGGAAGCGCGTCATGTTAAAATACGCTATTTATAAATTACAGTGCTCTTATTATAAGGAACTGTAGAAGTGCAAAAACACATAAATCTTTATACATAATGTAGTCCCAATTATACAGAAAATACATTATTTAGGTACTTATTGTCATGATGTTTTGAAGATCGTTCGATCAAACTATAAAAAAGATGTCAATTTTAAACTCGATATCTCCAAAACATTAATTATTTTCTAAGTCAAAAATTTTTATGATACCATTTATTCATGCAATAATTTATTGCGAATGATTTCTCGGATTCACGCTAGAAATCTCGTAAATTCAATAATCCTCTAATATAATATTTTAGATTATCTTACATTCAATATATTCAAACATCAACGTCAATATATGTACAGTACATAGTATGAAAGGTATCCTAGACAAGAAAATAGTTTTAAAATATCACCATCTCTAAATACTAAACAGTAAAAAGGATTACAGTAAATGCACGAAAAATAGTTAAATAGTCTTATGAGTTCTTGTAACAACAGTATTCTAAATGAGCTAAACAACTGTTGTGTGCAGATATTCGGTACACAATATAAGTATTTGATTAAAATGATATCATTAAATTATATGTCAGTAGTGTAGGTGTGTCCTGAATTAAGGCTGCATAGTCTGCACACTAGCGCCGGCATTGGAACAATATTTTCTAGCCTGTCGTTAGTTAAATGGAGTTTTATAGTTAAAAGTGGCCACTTATCGCAAAAAATCTTTGATTAAGCGATAAAAAGAACCACAAAGCTTCTACGGAGTGCACTACAGAGAGATAATTTACAATTTCGTCTTTATTTAAGCACTATGATTTATTTTCCAATGGCGGCGCTAGTGTGCAGACTAGCGCCCTTTTAAGCAGTCGTCCACGTAACTGTAAACGAACATTCAGCAAAATATTGCACAATGATGTCTGCACACAAACCTAGAGTATAAGCGCAAAGCCGATGCATATGGCCATTATTCAAATTAAATTAATTTTATTTTTGACAAATAATGCGAATATAAACGGTTTCCGCAATTTTATATCTACCACCGGTACCGGTGGAAGTATTCTTCAAAATCGAAGTTAATTCGAATTATGGTATACCCCGGCTGATAGACTAGCAATTGTATGTTATTTCTATTTTCCTCTTATGAAATAGAACATTCAAATTACAAAAGGTCTCAATAGTCTTTGTTCAAAATTAAAATCATGTCATGACGAAAATATTGAATTATTGCCGAATGAATCAATTTAATTTTATCAGATATCTACAAAGATTGCCTTGTTTAAAAGTATATAATATAACTGTATTCAACATGCAATTGCCACTCTTATTTCTTATTACATAATAACTTGATAATCTTGAATATAACATTCTATTACGTTTAATAAACATTTCAACATATTTACACTGATAACAGTATACAATAGATTCTTAATTAGCGATTCTACAGTTCAAACAGTTCCAAAGATAGATCTTTTTATGTCATATTTAACAATTTCATAGATATTAAAACGTTTTAGATAGTGTTCTCTTTTAAAATGGTGGAAAAATAGCGTGCTTATGTTTAGCATTTTAGTGATATCAAAATGTTGAGTTACGTGCATTAATTATATTGTCTTCGTTTTAGGAACTTACATATATTTTGGCACTTCTAAATGTTGTTTATTTATAATTGTAAAGTAACACATTTAAATGTTGAGTTTAATAGCATAGCTTAGCCTCCTTACTAATAAAGATTGTATAGCAGATGTATAGTTACACAATGGTTACTCTCTATCAAACTATTTAAGTTTGACGTAAAAAGAAAGGGCCAAAACACTGTGTAACTATAAATTTGCTATATAATCTTTATTAGTAGGGGCGAGGTATATAACCATGCGTAATTTAATATCAAAATTATTATTATTATTTGATGATATACCAAGTTAGTTAAAGTATAAAGTGATACCTATCCAATAAGACAATAAAATTAGTGCACGCACTAAAAAGTAACAATCAAGTAAAGAATTTATGCAAAAAATGTTTCACAACAACATTTTCATATTCAAACAGACTAAAATGTTTATCTATGTCAAAATTTCAATGTTTAACAACAAGAATTGCTTTATACCCAAAACATCTAATGTAACAACCTCTATTCCTATAGATCGCTACAAGGTAGACATGTCTTTTATTAAAAAAAATCACTTACATTTAATTTAGACCTAAAGTATGTTAAAAACATCGCTCTCGTCCGTTCATTGAATGATTTAACAATTAGTTAATTTATTTTATCTAGCTGTTCCACCAGAGAGAAGTTTGTTTTTTATTTAAGACGTTACACTTACCTAAGTATAAATGAGTGACTATAATATATATCAATATAGGAAAGTAAATAAATATTTTAACATACATTTTAACTGCACTGACAATACTGTTAAGTACAAAATATCACTAAGTTATTAAAATAAGAGTGATAGAGATCATTTTTGTCTGTACCTACTGGGATATACGTGTAAGCTCCAGATAATTTATTTTTGTACTAGTGATAGGTATTAAAATAATTAGTTCTGTGATTAAATGGCCCCAAGTGATAGGTGGATATAATATGGTTTAATAAAAATATTATTATTTTACATTAAAACAGTATTACGGAATGTTTATTAGTCCCGTTCCTTCAGAATCAAGTTCCATTGAACCATAGTTCAATATTATAAACTAACCAAAAATTTTTTTATATGGTCATTCAGTTATTGGTTATTTTAAAACAAAACATGTAAACAAAATACCGTTGTAGAAACTAGATATGTGATTTGAATGCATTATTGTAACTTATTCAATTTGTTTAATAATGGGGTAGGCCGAACAACATGGTACGGTCAAAAATTAGGATTTTGTCCTACCCGCATTTCTGATATTGTTCGTAACCCATACAATAAGGTTAACTTTATTAAATGCTAAATAATTCTGATTCTCGCATGGACTAGACATAGTCAAGAAGTAGCTGCCTTCAAAGGAGAACCGGCACTCGCCATAGAAAATACGCTTAACTTGAGTACGATTGAATTTGTGTCGTATTTTTGGCGCTCGTAGAAAAAAATACTTTTATAAGATAAGAGATATGTAAAACCATGGCTGCTTAAACCATAATTCTTATCCTTTTATCAAAATTAAGAAAACGAAATGTCAATACTTCCGTTTGGCATTGATGTAGATCAAAAAACCTTATAATACAAAGATTTTGAATCACATTAACAGATTAGAAAATTAAAAAAGTAAACGATTTCAGCATAAAATGACAGGTCTCCTTTACCCGATTTAAGTAGTTTGATCACAACATGTTTGGAATGTCAAACAAACCATCAATAAAATTACCCGGGTTTGTATGATTATTTTATTCAATAAAAACATATTTCTAACTACCAAGCCGAGTTTTATGTTAGTGATTTAAAGTTCTAGGTTCTTTCTGTAAGAAAATATATTTATTTAGTTTCTTATAAAATCTAGCAAAGTGGCTAAATATGTATTGTATGTTGCTATTTTTATGTAATGTTTTTTCCAGAATATAAATAAGTAAGAAGGCAACCGCATTGTCTTATGTGATTAATTTGATTCATACATAGTGCACTTTATGGTCTACATTATATAATTTATATTACGCTGACAGACAGCGCTCGCGGGGCAAAAAGTAATGACTGTAAGTAGTTTTTGGTGTATATTGTTGTGTGTCAAAATTCCTAATTTGTCCGAGTTCTGATGCTCTGGTTTAGAATTTTGAATGTAAGTAGATAATTGGTTATATATGTTGTAGTAGTGTGTAAATAAGGAAGGGCTTAATGCCTAAAGCGTTTCATGTGGTTTATAGTGTATTCTGTAGTTAAATAAGTCTATTAGTGTGTGAGGAGCTGACTAAAGTACCAGGGTACCAGAACACTGTAGGAATTAAGGCGAGGGGCCCATGTATGTCTGCGAAGTAAAACCTGTGGGTGGTAGGGATTTTTTATTATGAAGGTAGTTATTATTAAAGGTATTATGTTATGAGTCTATGTAGGGTGGATAAATTTATTGTGTAATCTGTTAACTAGCTAGAGATTTTAAAATTTCGGTGTTAAAGGGTAGATTCAATAAAGTCTAATTTAATTGCTTGGTTTAGTATTTTAAACGTATTTATAAAATATTGTCCAAGGTTCAAAGTACCAGGGCAGTAGAACACCGCAGGAGTTCACGCGAGGCGGCAACAGGAGCGCGCGTGGGCGGGAGCGGGTTCAGGGTCGGGTCAGAAGTAGTTTACTTCTTTGGGCGGCTATAGTTAGTAACTATAGTATGGTGTAAATAGGGTTTAATTATGTCTGGAAGGGTCTAATGTGTCGATGTCAAGGGGTAGTGTAGATTATAGTCTAATGTGTATTATAGTCGTATTTTGTTTAGAATTTTGGATGTAATAGAAGGTAGGTATATAACTATCGCGTGTGTAAGAGTCCAAAGTAACAGGGCAGCAGAACCCCGCGGGAGTTCACGCGAGGCGGCATCAGGAGCGCGCGGGGGCGGGGGCGGGGGCGGGCTCGGGCGCGGGTCAGAAGTAAATCACTTCCTCCTCGGGCGGCTGGGGCGCGGGGCTCTCCGGGGAACGCACGCGGAACTTGTCCGGCAATTTGGGGTACGTATTCGTTCTGCGGACAAAACGAAATTTACAATAGCCACACTGTCTTCGTTCATATTTTAATGGAACTCGGTCTATTAGATCATAATAGTCAGCGTCAAAACGATTTGAATTTTCAAATCTACCAAAATACTAGAACATTTGGCAAAAAACAACCTTGGAACGAGACCTCAAGGTGCACTTTTATTTGTTCTCAATCAACAAATGAAAGCTCACCTTCACGACTTGAGATAAGGTTGTCTTATTCCATTCGATGGTGAACGTCATATGGTAATATTGTCTAGCAGGAGTTCACGCGACGCGAGGACTGATGACTGCCTGTGTGACATCTATTGACCTTTTAACTTCGTGGCCTTAAAACTGTTTGTTATGTAACTGGTGTAAAAGCAACGTATTTCAAACCTGGTTGCCTTGTTGTTGGGGTGTTGTTGCGACGGCAGTGGCGCGGGCGAGCTCCCTGTACGAGTGTGGTGGATCACTAAGCCTTGCTGTTGCTGAAACAAACCCGTACAATAGTTTAAATTATTTTATGTCAAAGATATTTCTGTGGTGTCAATGAAAAAGGAGATGAGCTCAAAATTATTGAAATATTTTTTTTCCTTAACACCACAAATTTGGTACCAATTTTCAGAAAGCCATCGTCTATGTAGTAAAAACAGCCGGTTTCTGAATTATGAAACACTAACACTCACATTGAGCATCCGAATATAGTGCTTAAGTAGTGCTCAACTTCAATTTCTTATTTCAGAAACTGGCCCAGTACGTCCCAATTTTGAGAAAGCTATCGTCTTTGCTTGTGATTATAAGCATGGTTTTCATTTAGTACCGCAATGGAGTGTATCAACCCGACTTGATTGACAAAAATAATAGTATATTCCACTATTTTCAGCCTTGTACGCGTTAAATAATGCATGTTCTAGTTTCATCAACTGTGACGACTATACTGACGGGTATTATTCAATTCTGAATTTCTAATACTCGTAAACGAATAAAAATGTAAATTAAAATAAAATAAGCCTGTGTAATAGATATTCTATTTAAAACTAAAAAAAAATAGCGTGGCTGCAAAATAATTAAATATACACATATTTGGTCACTGACACATTTTTTGCTACAATGATGGCATGAGTTATGTTATCATTATTCAGTATAGTTATTTAAATCGTGATTTCCGCAGCATGACCAAATGCCATGTTAAAACAAATTTTTAATTAGATAAATTGTGTTTAAGAACAGGTGGAAATGTTAACTTGTGAATTTTATCAACTTACTTACATAGTAATTTACTGACGGGCAAAAAGAAATACTTAAAAGATTAGGACAGACACTGGTGTCCATTCGGTTGGCAACGACTTACTAAATTGACAGGACTAAACTAAATTAAGTTTTCCATCCTTTCTTTCTGTAACGAAATGACAAGGACAAAATGCTAAAATTAAGTTTAATCCTGTCAATTTAGTTGAGTCGTGCCAACCGAGTCGACACTGTTGTACGATTTAAAAATAAAACGCTTTTTTGGCATGCTCTAACATCAAAAGCTAAACAGACAAAATGGTTGTTACATACAATATGTATTTTTCTCTACAATATATAGTTCATTTTCATATATAAAGCACCTGCGTATACGTTGAAGCGAAAGCCAATTATTACTGTGCTTAAAGGTTTAGAGACTATGCAGTATTTTTCGTGGTTTAAATATAATAATGATCGGTGAAACTTTGTTCAAATTGTTGTTTTACTTTGATTTTATGTTTTTAGAATAGCGTTTACTTTATTTATAAATTTACTTTATTTCTAAATAGGACTTTTCTATCAACTTTGAATTCAGTGGAAATGAGGTGACATCAACGAAAGCCGTGTATGAGTGAGAGGACACAAATGGGATAATTTTTAGAAAAAAATGACTTTAGATTTGGATATTGTGACAAACTTGGATAACCTTTTGTACTCAAACTAGTGGCCCGCCCCGGCTTCGCACGGGTACAATGTAGTTACTATTGTGGTGAGTGTGAAGTTATTAGACTATACTACAGGATAACTATATATAGTGGTGGCCACAAAATTAAGGACGCTAGTCGATTTTCTTACAAACGAAGTAACTTTTAAGCATTGCTTCTCCGCCAGGGATTGACCGAGCGGTGATCTGGTGATGGCCATCCAAGGAGTGAATAGAGGAGATCCAGATTTCTATACACACCAAAGTGATCTGACCAGCATTTTAAGAGATGTAAGGATATGTTTAAAAAAACCGCGAATAAAGTATAGAAATGTATGAAAACTTGCAACTGAAAATTCTTATGCTTAAGTACATCTCTTAGAATGCTGACCAGATCAGTTGGGTGTGTATTGCTATCATAATCTTCTCCATTCACTCCCTGGATGGCCATCATCAGATCACAGCTAGTTCAATCCCTAGCGGAAAACCAAGACTTCAAAATTACCTCGTTTGTATGAAAATCGACTTGTGTCCTTAATTATGTGGCCACCACTATATGTATATACGACGTACACAACATACGCAAGGGGTGTTATAAGTTTGACTTGCGTGTGTCTGTCTGTCTGAGACAACCTAGCTCCCAAACTTATGGACCAATTTTGATGCGGTTTTTTATGCATAGTTTAAAAGATCTAAGTGTACAGACGACGGGACTCCTAAACCATTGATCCGATTATGATGAAACTTTGGTGAGTTGTTCTGCTTACGACCGGGAAAGTCCCTGGCAAAAAAAACGGAGCATTGCAATACGCATGCCGGGTGCAGCTAGTTCTAAATAAAAATATGTTGTGCATTATCAGGATTATCAATCTCGATCATCCAACATTTCTCTAGAATATACAACATGTTACAAAAATACCCTTAACGCCAAATACGGTATATAGGGACCATCAAACTGAACAACTTTTACTTTGGGACCAACTCTGAAATCGCGAAATAAAAATCAGCTGTTTCATACAAAAATTCAAATCGAAAACATCAAAATGTATGAAACAGTTGATTTTTTTCGTGATTTGAGAGTTGGTCCCAATAGTAAAAGTTGTTCAGTTTGATGGTCCCTATATACCATATTCAGCATTAAGGGTATTTTTGTAACATGTTGTATACCTACCACATTTCTTGTCATGTTATCCGGTTGCAAAATAAAAAGGCTATTCGGCGAGCTGACTTTCGAGCAGGCTACATTAGAGCGTGCCATGGGAGAAACAATCACTGCGCAGATCTACACCAGCCGCTCTTAAACTTTGTCCCTGTGCTTTATTAATAGTCATAGCATAGGCGACTTCACCGAATATTGTATTCTTTTAAAATTAAACTGATAATTAGAGGGAATAATTTTGCACGTTATTACAACGCAATAAGGAAAAAATGACAGCACTGTCAACATAACGCCATAGGTACTATTCAATGCCTATGGCGATAATGCATTCTACATTCAGGGGAAATAACCAAAGAGAATGTAATACTACGTTGATATGACAAATGATATTTATTTTTCTTATTTGATCAATCAAATGCACAAAAAAGTTTCAATTCCGACGTCGAAGTCAATCACAGCAAAAGTAGCTTTTTATCACTTTTTAACCCTGTTAGGTAATAAATATTTAAAAAATACGAAACACGTGTTCAATTAATTTTGTGAAAGAATGTCTATGCCAAATTCCAAGTCAATCGGGCCAAGGAATTGCGTTCTCTCATACAAACTTTACCACCCTGTTTCACCCCTTTAGGGGTTGAATTTCGCAAAATCCCGTCTTAGTGAGCACCTACGCCTTAAAAGGAGCCCCCGTGCAAAATTTGAGACTCCTAGCACTTGCAGTTTCTGAGATTTCGTGATCAGTGAGTGAGTGAGTGAGTGAGTAAGTGATTTTCCCTTTTATATATATAAGAAGATGACTATTCTTTCTTCCTTTAATATTTGTTTGAATACAAAACAACTAAAATTAACTTTACTCCGAATTAACTATTCGGATTTAACATCAAGTTACTTATCAAGTTGCTCAAATTTAGCTATAATGCCATGAATGAAGGAATAAAGGATTATGCTAACAGATTTGAACAAAGTTATCATTAAATGTTCGGTCAAATCACAACAACGAATTTGGAAGAATCTAATCGACACCAATGTTACTTACTTAAATTTACAAAGCAGAGTTACGTTAAAATACGTTCGGATAGTCCACTTCCTGAAACGTCCGTACAATAAGTCAACCATTTTGATCTGTTTCAGGACATTAAGTTATGGTTATGATTATAACTATGATAGTAACATTAAGAGGCCGACAGACAGAGAACTTCCTACACAAACGTAATACCCAAATGTTTTGCAATTTGAGTAAATTTAACTCATCTTGTGATGTTATTCGGATTAAGATAGTATTTGTGTGGGTTCTATGAAATAAAAAACCAAAATACCAAATCAAATAAAAGTTAATTCGATATACAGTTTTGTATAAAAAAAAAAATGGCATTTATTTTGAATTTTGGACTTTTTTTAATAGAACCCTAGACAAATACTGTCTTAATCTGAATAACATCACAAGAACAGTGAATTACGCTCAATTTGCAAATCATTTTGGTATAACGTTTGTATAGGAAGTTCACTGTCTGTCGGCCTCTTAATTCAGGTTGCAGACCAAAAGCTTAGCTTAGTTAGTTAAGCTTAGCTTACATAGTTGGAGTATAATTTTCATACATGTGTGCAGACTCCAAACTATTTGCACAAGTTTGAAAAATTACCCCAGCTATGCGAGCCAAACTAAACAAACATAGTTTAGTTCTTGGTTGGCAAGCGGCTTAAATTTGGAATGTCATCTAAGAATTGATATACCACAAATGACTGGAACGCGAAAGGGGTTCAAAATGTATACTGAGCAGACATAAATACACAAAAGAAACACAAACCTTTAACATTAATTATGTTATGTAATTTTAAACATTTATATAATTATGAAGGAACATTTTATATTTACTGCAATGCAACTATAGTATTTTTTTCATTCTAAATAACACGCTATTCTTTTGAAATTAAAGTTTATGTTCATCTAATCTATTGAATAAAGGATAATGTCCTAATGAAACTTCATTCAAAACTCAATGGAGATTAAATGGATAATTGAGCAAAAGAAACTAAACTCTAATAATATGGATAAAAAGTTGTATTTACCTCACTCGGTGATTCGTGTAGTCTGTGGTAGCCGGGCGGCGGTTGTTGTTGAGTTTTCCCACTTGCTAACTTCAGAGGCAACTGTTGTTTCACCATTTGCTAGGGACAAATAAGTGACGTCATACAATCAGCGCCTAGGTTTTAAATGTACATATCCTTACTAATATTATAAAAGCGAAAGTCCGTTCGTTCGTTACGCCTTCACGTCTCAACTACTGAACCGATCATCATGAAATTTTACATAAACGTTGTCAGGGGTACAGAGAAGGACATAGAGTACCTTTCATCTCGAAAAAATATTAGTTCTCGAGGGATAGCAAAAACAGTTTGTACGCATTATAAGTAGCGGGCGGTATAGTGTAGTCACCGATATGGCGGGCGCGCGGGCGGTGGCCCTGGTCTCGTTCTGCGCCGACAGCAGCTGCGGCGGCGGCAGCGCGGCGCTGCACACGCCCTGCGACGACTCCGAGCCCGTCGAGCCGCGGTTATCTGAACGAACACAGTACTCATGTAACATATACAACGTGTTACAAAAGTACCCCTAATGCCGAATATGGTAGATAGGGACCATCAAACTGAACAACTTTTACTATGGGACCAACTCTGAAATCGCGAAAAAAAAATCAGCTGTTTCATATATTTTGATATTTTCGATTTAATTTTTTGTATGAAACAGTTGATTTTTTTTTCGCGATTTCAGAGTTGGTCCCATAGTAAAATTTGTTCAGTTTGATGGTCCCTATATACCATATTCGGCATTAGGGGTATTTTTGTAACATGTTGTATATTTCACAACATCACATACACTGCTCCGATTCCAAAGTAACTAGCTGAAGCACTTGTGTTATGGAAATCGGAGACGACGGTGGTATCTCAGACAACCAAACCTGAGCCAATACAGAGGAGTTCGTTTTCTAAATTGACCCAACCGGAGATCGAACCCGGGACCTCAAGAGATGGCGACACCTTGAATACTTACTTGTGTACGAAGCCACTCGACCAAAGAGGTCATATTGGATCTATATCCAACGATATTATACTACTACTTAACAACCTCCGTGGTCGAGTGGCTTTGTACACCGGTTTCCAAGGTGTCGTCATATCTGAGGTCCCGAGTTCGATACCCGGTTGGGTCAATTTGGAAAACGAGCTTCTCTATATTGGCTCAGGTCTGGGTGTTTGTGATACTACCGTTGTCTCCGATTTTCATAACACAAGTGCTTTAGCTATTTACTTTGGGATCGGAGCAGTGTATGTAATGTTGTAAATATTTATTTATTTATTGGTAAGAGTACTCATTTTAACACAATTTTGACGAAAAGACTCCTTTCTAAGGGGCCATAAAACGACAAATAGAGATATTTGAAGTAAAACTTGATTTATCGATCCCAAAAAATTAACATAGACAGTAGATTAAAGTACTCAGTTATGTGATTGACAGAAATATGACAGCTAAACTTTTCTCGATAGAAAAAAGTGACCTCCAATATTGTAGTTTTGTAATGCTATGCCAACCAATAATAAACATATTATATTGAAACTATAATAAAATAAACCTTGGCCAGCTCTCTACTTTTGTGATTGACAGTTTTCCAAAATCAGAAATAGTTATTAGTAATCGATTAAAATAATTTCGATAATTTTTATTTCAATAAATTTATTCCAGCGTTGTACATGGTGTATGTAATACCCTTAACGCTTAAACAGCCGATTCGACACCTCATACCGGCAAAGAGATTATCTTTGTAATTTTAATTATATATAAGATTTGACACTGGCAGTAAAGTAATTTTGCATACCAATATTATTAGAATAAGTAAAAAACAAAATGATTTAGGATCTATCTAAGTAATGGAACGTAAGCTCTGTTTATCCTTAATTGTCCTATTTGGTAAACAAACAGCATTTTGACAGTTGTCATACGTGTTTTAAATTTAAATCATTATTTAAAAATATGTTGTCTTATTAAATCAAATTGTCAATGATAATTAACAATTTCTTTCTTACTTTCAATTTCTTTTCGTATCTATGTGTGGGAAAACCATTTGTTGTATTTTACAATTTATTTTTTCAATAAAGAGTTAGGTGAAGATTGTTTACCAAATAAGACAAGTAACGATAAACAGACTATATAATGGAATAGTGAGTATTTTTGTAAACATTTATGGTATATTTTTCTAACACTCACTTCTCCATTTCGGTTCTTTCCGCCGCGTAGTGTCTGTGACGGTCGAGTCCGGGGAAAGAGTGCCCACACTCGCAATCTCTTCTTGTGATCCTGGATAACACATAACAATGAATGTTACTTTATTTTTATTACTAACGACACAGAAAACATGAGACATTAAGGGGCTGACATGAGCCAACTAGCGCCGCCAGTCGATTTTATTTTATTTATTCTAAATAAGCCCAATTTCTTAAAAAAGAAGTCAAAGTCTTGTGAATGACGTCTAATGTTTATTGAATAACGTTACAACATATACAAAATGCATGCAAAGTTTTAAAACGGGTTTGAACCAACAGTGTCGACTTTTAACAAATTCGCGTTTTAAACTGTTTAAATGCCTTTTCAAACTGTGTAAAGTTATTCAATAAATATTAGACGTTATTAACAAAACCTTGACTGATTCCTTTTTTAAGAAATTGGGCTTCTTTAGAATAAATAAAATAAAATCGACTGACGGCGCTAGTTGGCTGATGTCAGCCCCTTAATAAAAAGGACAACCTTTACGTACGACATATGGATGATACGAGGTTTTACTGAAGAGTAGGCAACATTCGTTTACGTTGATATAATCAAAATTGACGAAACACTGGGCCCTATTTAATAAACGTGACAATTTGTCACCTGTCATGACAATTTTATATCGATAGCGTCAACCAATTTGAAAATAGAACAAACTACTCATAGCAACATCGCAATGTAAACCAAATTGTCATGACAATTGACAAATTGTCACGTTATTAAATAGGGCCTTTGCATTCTGTTCAGTTTAAAAATTTCGTGTACTTGGGTTCTTATTGCTATTTGTATGACATTCTTTCAGACAACTTCGATTTTTTTAGTCATATAAGCACCTAAAAGAAGGAATCTATCATTGATTTGTGTTAATTGTCAAGTTAAAGGAATAAAAATATTTCTGATTTTCATTATCATAAAGATGACTCCAACAAGTCTCTCTTTGACTACGTGACTCGTTAACTACGTGAGGTTCTCTTGAATCAGTGTACGAAAATTTGTAAGCCAATTTTTCTATTCTTTACAATAAAATATTTATTCGTAGACACTAATTATACCACAATATTTTTGTGTAAGCTAAAACAAATTCAAAATTCAAAACTCTAACTTCTATTGTTTAAGAGAAAATGCAATTTTAAAAGGGTGGTACTAAGTTTTGAAGGCCAGTTTATATTAATTTGGTCGAATCGAACCTTCGAAAATGGCGTTTTGAATTTTTGTTTTGTTATTTCGTAAACGGTATACTAATAACATATATTTTTTGGAAGATGATGATGGATCATTTCTACTTTTTGAGATAAATAGAAGTGTTGCTCCGAATGTGCCTGCTGAATGTCAAATTCGGCCGAATGTTCGGTTTATATTATGTGCCGAAGCCGAAGTTCGACCGAACTTAGGCAGATCTAGCCGAAATTCAGCCGGAGACGAAGTTCGGTAAAAGCTGCCGAACTTTGGTACTACCGAATGTGAAACGAAGAGAATGTTGTCAGTGTGTCCTCTGTAATTCCCTTAAGCTCCACACACACGTACCATGTTGCTGCAGCCTCTCTAGCCGCCTGTATAGTCTTTCGCGTTGTTGTTCGACATCTTTTTGCTGTTCCGCTAACTCTTCCCGCGCCGCTTGTAGCTGACGCTTCTCTATTGTGAAGGAAATAAAACTCATTTTAGGTTGCTCATTCACTGTTACGGGCTTTACTATTTATATTAACTACTACTACTAACTACTACTATTAATTTACTACTACGCTATTATTTATCATACAATTCTTGTAAAGATAATTTTACAGGAAAATACTTGACTTGCCTTCTTTCTGGAAATATTTAAAATATTTGTTTAAGTAATTGATGGTAAAGATCAGATTCATAACACACATTTTATATTTCAATGCATATACAAGGTCATTTTAAAGTCACTTGGCAAACTTTCAGGACACATGTCCAGTCCAGTCCGTGGAACTGAACCGCCTTCTTTGAGAAACATAGGTCGAGATACGGAAAATTTTGTCGTAAAAACACAGATAACCCAACACGCGGGCCCAATGCGGATTGGTGGAAATGCCACCGGGACCAACTGCTTAACGTGCCTTCTGACGCACGGAGGAGCTCAACCGACCGACCGTTGCGAAAGTTGCTTAACCTCCGCAATCGCACGGTTAGGCGCTAAACCACTGAATCACTGAGCTCCTCTATAATTGCAGTTAGTAAGAGAGAATTATATCATATCTTTGCTTGAAGAGGCTGCTGTTTTCAGGCAAAATGCTGATAATATGAACCGATAATAGTTAGTGTACGTCGCCCGATGTACGCATCGTTGCGTCGGGAGCTCTTCGGAGCGGACAAGCTAAAGGAAGAGGATCTAAAGCAGTTAACGATAAGTCAACTCAGCAGGTATCGTAAGCGCACAGGTAGGTTCGAGGGTCCGACGCCGGTGGGGTAAACGATAACCCGCCTCCCCCAGCTTCCAGCTTTCAGGGGACTCGGGGAACAGGGTGAAACGGTTCCGGAGACTGATCACCCGTCCGGCTTCGCCACCGTCCCCCCTTTCAAAAAATAAGCCCAGAATTCCAATCCACTATCCTTCCACCCGATAGCCCGTTTAGTTATTTTTTATGTATTCTCACACTCGCAATAGTCTATGGACCTGCCGGGGTCCGCTTCAGTCTGCGCACTTTTGCGTGTAGTGGGGAGCGGATACCGGCATGTGCATCACACATTATATAAAACAGTCTCTAAGGGCCTCTACGTGTCGGACCCATGTCCCCACGCAAGAGAATTTCTATCCGAGATACAATAAATAAATAAATAAATAAATAAATATTTGACAACATCACATACATTGCTCCGATTCCAAAGTAAGTAGCTAAAGCACTCGTGTTATGGAAATCAGAGACAACGGTGGTATCACAAACACCCAGACCTGAGCCAATATAGAAAAGTTCGTTTTCTAAATTGACCCGACCGGGGATCGAACCCGGGACCTCAGAGATGGCGACACCTCGAAAACCGGTGTACAAAGCCACTCGACCACGGAGGTCGTCACAATAATAATAATAATAATAGTGTCCGTTACCCAGTGCTATGGCGGCGGCGTCGGCGGCGCGCTCGGCCTCCCAGGCGGCGCGCTCGGCCGTGAGCCGCGCCTGCGCGTGCCGCAGCTCCTCCAGCTGGGCGTCGTGGGACCGAGCCGCGTTGCCGCCGCTCGACCGCCACGCACACACTTGGGCTTCCAAACTGTTCCGATTAAAAAAATATGAATAACTACATAACTTTATTAAACTTTAGCAGTGAGGCAAACTTATTACCGTATAAATACAGTTTTGATTTGAATTTCAGTGTTCTGTACTATTAGGTAGTGCCATGGGGCCCCCTATTTGCTCCGACGGTCGGGGCTCGTGATGTAGTTATACTGACAACTGTGTATATTGATGTAACTATACTGACAACTGTGTATAGAAGTGTGACGTAACTATACTGACAACTGTGTATAGAAGTGTGACGTAACTATACTGACAACTGTGTATAGAAGTGTGACGTAACTATACTGACAACTGTGTATAGAAGTGTGACGTAACTATACTGACAACTGTGTATAGAGAAGTGACATAACTATACTGACAACTGTGTATAGAGGTGTGACGTAACTATAGTGACGACTATGTGTAGTGATGTAACTATAGTGACCTGTGTATAGTGGTGAGTTGCTGCCACACGATACAGGTGAGCGTGTATATGGCGTGCTGCAGGCGCAGTGCCATGGGGCCCCCCATCTGCTCCAACAGCCGGAGCTCATCGTTGTCTCCGGCGGGCTCCTCGATGGGGGTCTCTGTTGACAGTCGAGGCACGCCTGTGACAGTAATGTTTACTATTGAAAACATGGCAATCGTATCTGCCCCTATTTTATCGACACTCAACTGTAAAAATCCATTGTCTTTTGACAGATAAACGTGATAAATCGCAATGTCATATCCCGTTTCGGTGGTCATGCTAGAAGGGATGAAGTATATTGACCTCTATGCCTGGTGTTGTCGAATCCCGCGAAGGTATCCGCCCGCCTGGGCAGCGCGGGGCTCTCGTAAGCTCTGGAGTGGCGCTCGCCCGCAGAGCTAGTGCTGCGCCCCAGCGAGCCCGACGCCGACCAGGTGCCGCTAGACGCTTCCAGGGCTTCCTGGATTAACACATTTTAATTATACTAAATAATATACTAGAAAAGATACGACTCGCACCAGATCATATTCTCGGACTGAGAATATGATCTGGCCGAGTCACTATCTACTATCTATCACGAGTATACTATCTATACGTGATATCACTATCACGAGTAGTGACTCGGCAGCTCAGCGGTCAGAGCATTGGACCGGACATCCAAAGGTCGTGGAGTCGATTCCCGTCCGAAAATATGATCTGGAGCGAGTCGTATTTTTTCTAGTATATTATTTAATATTGTATAAAAATAACATTTTTAAATCTCGAATTAAAAAACGTAATAACTTCTGAGATTCACATGCGTACAGTGCGCAGCGTGACGTTGTGATCTAAACCCAATCGATTTTTAAACGTAACTTCCATAGGTGTGTCTTCACCTAATCGCTTTCCCTTTTTTCGTCTTCAACTTTCAATTCAACTTGCGTGAAACGCATGCCATAATTTTTTTGTCTTTTTTTTAAAGTATAGGGCATGCAATAGCGCATGCCCTATGACGCTTGAGGCATGCCTCTGATGAAAGCGCAAGAGGAAAAGGAAAGCGAATCGGTGAAGACACACCAATATAGCTGCATACTGATTCCTAGAAGACTTAAAGAGGCATCACAAGGGGATTCAATCCCATTACCACAGCAACTGCAAAGGTGCCGAAGCGTCAGGAAAGCCAAAAACCGATTTAAGCGTCAAACAATCTAAAACCGCGTGCTAGAAACCGTAGTGTTTGATTTCAAAGACGTTTTAAATAATAGATGCCGGCTAAATAGTGTGGCCCACTATCCTCCCGTATTTCAAAGGACGTGACATGTATTTCTAACGTAAACAATTTCGCGCACATATTTGGTAAAATTATTTCCTTTTATGCATCGAGTACGCACTCAAATCTCAATAGAGACGTTATATTTTTTCCCCCTTACTAATAAAGATTGTATAACAGATGTATAGTTACACAGTGTTTTGTCCCTTTCTTTTTAATGTCAAAATTAAATTTTTCGACAGAGAGTAACCATTATGTAACTATACATCTGCCATACAATCTTTATTAGGAAGAGGCTTAATGTAGTGCACAAAAAGCAACACAATTTGTTTCTTACCTTAACAACTCTGCAGACTTCTTGCCATAGAGCATGCGTATCCGGCGATGGAGCTGCTAGCCGCACGTATTCTGGGAATACTAGCCCGCCGGGAAACGTTGCTCCCGTCACCCCTGGGAAATTAGACTTTGATGCTGTATGGAGAAGGGTTAAAGTAGCGTGGCAATATCATTTTTTTAGTAGAAAATGTCGTAAGTTAACCACACACGAACTCAACCCTAGGAAGGCCTGGAAATGGCGGGATGTCAGAAAATTTACCCCGCTTGGTGGCGCTGCTGTAGATGGAGACCTGGAGGCTGATTATGTAACTTTGTTGCAATCAACTCTGACAGAAATCGCAGCTACATTGCTGCTTTAGTAAGAACCAATGTGACAACTATTTTACTTAAAGCAGCAATGTAACTGCGGTTTCAATCGATTTCAATCGAGAATTGTTAGCAACAGAGTTACGTAATCAGCCCCCGGGTGTACGTGCATTTGGGCTATTTTACAGATTATTTTAAATTATTTCTAAAAAAAAGTAAATAAACTAGTAAACTAATAAAGATCGAAATGAAATAAAGAAAATCAGAATCTGTTGAAAGATCTGATATTTACGAAAATTCGCTTCCAACATCCAAAGATTGATGGCAAATACATGGCAAACAACAAAATGATAGTTTTACATATACACTAGCGCCGAGTTGGCCTAGTGCGCCGAACGGTGGACGACATATGAATCAGCCAAATTATCCTGCCATTCGACTTTTTCACCATAACGAGAAGCACTAAAGTGACGTGATGTCGTTGATTTGCTTAAGCAGAGAACTCGATTCATCAGTTCATTAGTAAAAAGTGCCTCTTAAAACACGAAGACTTCCTGTGTTCTTTATTTGGATATAGGTATCATCCTCATATCAGATATCGTAGTTTATTCTTTCAGTAATGATGATTCTTTAAAGAGTGTTCAAAAATAGATCCAGATACATGAAACGTTAAAATGTGAATAAGATATTTTTAATAATGGGGAAACTATCAATACTTTACCCGTATTTGGCACGTCGAGTTGATAATTTCCGGTGTGCGCCGTCATTTTCATATGCAGCGCCATTTTATCTTCTAACAACACCGCGTGCTCTCTGTCCTTAGCTCTTAACGCCTCTGTTGGAATAATATCAAAACAAAAATATACGTAATGATATTAAAGAATAAAAATTTTGGTAACAGGAAAATTGCCAATTTCTTCGACTTCAAATCGAATATTTTTCTTTGTTTTGAAGTAATTTTGTTGTAAAACATAAAATACACTTGGGAAAAGAAAAGTAACCACATTTTAAAAAAGAACAGTTTATTTGCTTTTTTTAAAGATTTATCATGGAATGCATTATTTTACTTGATAATAATTGTTTTAAAATTGACACTGTGACACAGTTTCTTAAATCCCAAGTGAGAATATTCACGTTAATAAACAATTTAGCTATTTAATTATTCATAACAATACTACATGCAATATGTTCTTTAAGTTTTAAGCAACATTGAAAACAGATAACTATATGGAAATAATAAAACAAACAAGACGGAATTCTATCTGTACAGTATTGCAATACTAAAAAATAATACTATAAATTATTACAACAGCAACCAGTTAAAAAGGCCACATTAAAATTGTACTAAATTCTCAATAAAGACCATTATTATGCTCCCAGAAAATTATAAGATTGGAACTAGAAAATGAAAGAAATTGGCATGCTATAATCCATGCAATTGAGTTTTATCGAACGACTTTTTTTCTACTAACACATATTAAATTTAAGAAAAGTACCACCCATTCTTGTTTAGATAGAAAAAGATATAAATTTTATAGAACTACTAAATATATTAAGGGATGATTTTTCAATCCTCAGATAACAGATATCATTCAGTTAAATGATTACCCGAATTAAATAAGTCTTTCAAAATTTTGGCAAACAAATATATGACAAACCTTTTCAATTTGGCAGCAAAATACGTCATCAAACAAATAAAGCTTTATATGGGCATTGAAAAATCAGCTCTTAGTTTCGTAGATTTTAATAAATAAGTTAGCATATCAAGTTGCTTGCAAATTGCAATAAATGACAACTTATTCAACATAGTATCTTTCTTTTTTCTTTCTACAACAGAAAAAAGAGATGTACTGTCCTTAAATTTTTTAGAATGCAACAGAATTATTTCCATTAATTTTATAAACATTTATATTGTTCTATCTATTTTTTCACCTTCTATTTGCCACCATGGAGTTTCATCTGTTTACCAACACATAAACAATTACTTTAATCTGAAATATTAAGTGTCGGCATAACATGAATATCTAGATCTTTTCTAGATTGTTAGCGACCGCCCGCGACTTCATCCTTTATGTTCTACTTAAGATTACGTTGATCTTTTCACCACTTAACATACATTGAATTTTCAAAATCCTCTCTTACTGCTTGCCTAAATTATAAAAATAATACTTGTACAAAATCTTCAAGTTCGTAGGCATGTGCAATAGTGTATGTGCGGTCATCTTGTCTTTCAGTGAGTCAATAATCAGTTTTTTCTTATCTCTAATATAGAGTAGATTCCATCCATGCTGAAACTTTATTTATGAGACAGTAAAATTATGTTATGTTATGATGTGATAGCGCAATGTCTCTGTCGTCAAGTGTATGTTAAGTGTTTGTATAGTGATAATACCTGTGATCAGTCTTATGTTCTCGTGTCGCGCGTCGAGTAGTCGCTGTCGCTCGTCGGCAGATGGCGCTAGTGACGCCGTGTCCGGTTCCTTTTCTTCTTCCGGACAGTTTTGGACTGCCGCCCTATTGGGGAATAAATTAATTGTCCAAAATTGTTCGAATAAAAATGAAAGTCTTTACTCAAATAAACTTAGATAATTGTCTCTATTTTCCCTACCTATCCTACCACCCATTCTAGACTTTTTTTTAGCTGACGAGAAGAATGGGCACAAGATACTTATCAGCTTTGTCAGAAATGAGGATAAAGAGAAAAACGAGGAGATTCTGTGGAATCCAGATCGCTATACACACACCCTACCGATCTGATCGACACTCGATGTTAACCTTACAGTTTAAAAAGAATAATGTATATTTGAAAAGCCCATTAAGTTACCTGATAGCCTGTATCCACGCGTGGATATCCTTGGGCCGATGCACCCTCAGTTCAAACATCTCGGGCTCCGCGGGGCCGCTGCATATCAAGTACAGGCCGCGGCCTTCAGCGCCGGCCTTTTCGCGAACTAGCAGCTTTACTAGGGATACTACACCTGTCTGTGGGGGAATGTGGACCTTAAGACGACGGAATAAGGTGGTGTATTGAATAAAAAATTAGTTTGAGGCAGGATAAGGTACATTTTGCTGACTCATAAGTTGTAAAATAGAGGGAATTTAGTTCCTAAAATGATAAAAAGAGTTTTTAAAGTAAGATTCGATTTTTTTATTTTTTTTATTTTATCTGTTTATTGTACAACAATAAAATAATGTAAAAGAGGCGGACTTAATGCTTAAAGCATTCTCTCCCAGTCAACAATTAGAGAACATATAGCAGATATAAAATGTTTTCGATTGTTTACTCTGAAAACAATATCTAACGAAAATAATAATAATTAAATAGAAAATTAAGAGTTTTTATTCAAGCTTTACAAAATTAATATGTATGCTAAAACAGATTTTCACGAGTGGACAAATTAAAACTAAATAAGACAACATAAAATTATCCCATTAAAAAATTGAGGACCTAAAACAACCCTGTGAAACTGCCTGCAAACATAAACCTACCTTATTGTCAGGCGTGAAGAACGTATATTTGTTGTTATTGTCGTGCAGGAAGAATAGCACGTCTGTCAGAACTATTACTAGGAGTGTTTGCATCTTGCTGCGGCCTTGCATTAGGGTTGCTACACCTTCGAATCTGAAACAATTTAGCAACTTAAAAATACGCTTCTAAAGTTGTTTATGGCATCTTTTGTAAACCAATTTATTCATTGATAGTATTTAGGGTTCTATGCTCGGTTTAACCCTTGGACTTACGACTTGGACGTAAGCTTATTAGTTGGATTTACAAAATTCTGTGTTTGAAATAGCAAGTGTCCGCTTTGACAAGGTTAGTGTAGTTCGAAAAATGTGAAACGTCAGAATTTAATTCTTAAATTAGACAGACTGTACGTTAATTGTTTTGTTGAAACTGTTGAAAGTGACTTACTTCAAACTTCGATTGCCTTGCAATATGTCGCTCTTCTTGAACTTTCTACCGCGGAAGTTGGCGAATGACTTGGCGTCGATGCGGTGGTATATCTCCAGTTTGCGATCCTCGCGCTCCTTGGCCGCCACTTGGTTGTCCACGTCTACTAAGATTTCCTGTCCAAGAAAATAGTAATTTACTCGGAAGACCAATACAAAAGTGACTAAAGAAGAATCAGATTCAAAATTCATATTTTATGAATCTTTTGACAAAAAAAATCGCATTACACTCTTTAAACAGTTATACAGCAACAACTAGAAAATTGTGCAAAATTAAAAAACAAAGTTGGACAAATAAATTACTTAATAAATACAAAAAAATTCTCGATGTCCAAGAGAACAAATATAAAATATTTAATTGTAATTCTTAACGGAAATATATTTTAACCATTTTTGTTCATATTACTAAACATTGTAAGTAATATATTTTAAGGAAAACATTTATGCGTCCAGTTTCTAAAGACACCTCCGAAGAAATTACATATCAGTAAAACACGTAAAACTCAGTCCTATTTCTATATACAAGGTGTTACAAAAATACCCCTAATGCCGAATATGGTATATAGGGACCATCAAACTGATCAACTTTTACTATGGGACCAACTCTGAAATCGCGAAAAATAAATCAGCTGTTTCATACAAAAATTAAAATCGAAAATATCAAAATGTATGAATCAGCTGATTTTTTTTCGCGATTTCAGAGTTGGCCCCATAGTAAAAGTTGTTCAGTTTGATGGTCCCTATACACCATATTCGGCATTAGGGGTATTTTTGTAACACCTTGTATAGGGACCAAATTATTGTTTACCTTAACTCCACATAGCGCCCTCTGTAGTAATTCTCTCTCATTGACGTCGTCGCCTGCAGTCTTCAATAGCGGTTCCAACAGCAAAGGGTACTTGGTTAGTCGCTGCGCCACGAACAAAACGCATTCGGGCACACCCTGTGAACAAAAATATAAATAAAAAAATGGAGAAATAATGATTGTACACACAACAGCATATCAAGTTAAACAGGTGAACTGCGAAATCGGCTTTTATTACGTAAGGCATTAAGACGGTTTCTAGGCCAATATTTTTAGTTTGATGTGTCTTTGTCTGTATATTATTTTCCTTCATATCGAATTAATAGAAACCAAGTGTGTTGGTTACGGCAAAACAATAAATGTCAACAATAACGACTAATTATTAATTATTAAATATCGTAAGGATTATTTTACATATTTTTTGTTTTTTTTTTAAATGATATTCTGATATATTCTTCTGTCAATCTTTTGCGAGAATAGACACATTAAAATTGAATCGCATTGCCATTAAGCCCGAAATACAAACAACTTTAGGTCTAGATCGTTAAAAAGGTAAAACAAACCAGTCGTTAATTTTATACTAAAACAGAGCAACATTAAATTTGTAGAGGAGTTTTCCGAACGATGCATCGATTAGAAACGAGTCGCTTTTCTAGTGAAAAAATATACAATACAAAACTCAATAAAGCAATAGTTTTTAATGAGTATATTAACCTTCATTAGAAATATAACACTTTTTACGGATTACAGCGCGTATATTATTAATTCGAGATGGTAATTTCATAAAAATATGAGCGGCCTTTTCACTTCAGTCCTCCCGTGACCACGGCCCCTGGAAAGGTGTCGAAACGTCGGGAATTCTAAAAACCAATAAATACAAACTAAATAATTCCAAAACAACACCTGAATTAATAATATACGAATGTAAAAAGTAATTTGTAATGAAGTGTACGCGGAAAGTGTTAGAAGTGTATATATGTACCTTTTTCCTGAGCATGGGGTTCTGCTGGCACTTGCGTATGAAGCGCGCCAGGCGCGGCTCGCGCGCGCAGCACTCCTTGAACACCTCCACCGCCTCGTGGTGCCGCGAACAGAACTCACCTGTTATTCACACTACTATTACTACACTTGGATTCGACACATTCAATTTGGACGACCTCCGTGGTCGAGTGGCTTTGTACGCCGGTTTTCAAGGTGTCGCCATCTCTGAGGTCCCGGGTTCGATCCCCGGTCAATTTAGAAAACGAACTTTTTTATATTGGCTCAGGTCTGGGTGTTTGTGATACCACCGTTGTCTCTGATTACATAAGTATTTTAGCTACTTACTTTGGAATCGGAGCAATGTATGTGATGGCGTCAAAAATTAAAAAAAAAAAAAATTCACATCACTTTGCGATACTTGTGCTACACCCCTAAACCGACTTCTACCCTCATTGTAACCTTTGAACTTATTATTTAGCTGTTTTTCTGGGGTTTTCCTATTGTTTTTGTTTCTAAACCACTCACTGGAGTGGTATTAGTACTGACTAATAGCGAACGAAACAAATAAAGAATTATTTCGATCGGTCCGGCCGTTTTAGAGTTTTAGCCGGACTGATGGACGGCGATTCATTTTTATATTGTAAAAAGACTGAATGCGAATGAATTGCGAATTTAGACTATTCGTACAAATCGGCTATACTTAACGATTATTGAGAGTAAAAAAGGCAGGCGCTCATGTATAGCATAGCACTTACCGTAAGCTGCCTTCAGTCTATGCGCGGGCGGGGCGAACGTGTCCGCTAGCACGTCCGCCACCGTCGCCACGGCGGGCGCTAGCCGCTGCCTGGCACGCAAGCGAGCTAGCAAGGAAGCGTGAAGGGTCCATAGCTCCTCCACGCGGGGGAACATGCGCGCTAGTTGGCCGCCCGATACCCCGCCCAGACGGATCATGCCTTCTACGAACATCTGAAATAGTTAAATGATATCAAAACTGTGAAATCTCTCCGTGACTAATTGTAAAGTCCATTTCACAAAACGAGCTCCCGAGGAAAATCGGTCTGTGTGCGCCCATCGGTCAATGAGCTTGACCTTCGATAGCCTAGCCTATAGTAGCCTAACTCTAGCCGCGCGCATTGACCGATGAGCAGCGAGTATACTGTTCCTTAGGCGTTCGATTCGTGGAATCTCTTAACTATTACATGTATTCGTTAGTACTATGTCAGAATACCTCCTACCTCCTAGACCGAAAGAGGGACGGGCCGAGGGGAGGGCCTTTCTTTACGCGTAGAATGATTCAGGACTATATACCCGACTACCCACACTTATATCAGAAAACATCTAAAAAACACTTTAAAAACTGCGCATGTCTTCGTTAACATTACGACGAAACACCCTTTATCAAGAAATAAATCGCAGTCCTTACTTCCTTACTAATATTATAAATGCGAAAGTCCGTTTGTTTGTTTGTTTGTTACGCCTTCACGTCTTAACTACTGAACCGATCATACTGAAACTTTGCATACTTATTGTCAGGGGTACAGAAAAGGAAATAGGATACCTTTCATCCCGAAAAATAATTGTTCCCGAGGGATAGCAACTAAACTTTCCACGCAGACGAAGTCGCGGGTGGTCGCTAGTGTACTATAAAGATGCAACCACAGTTTAACGAGTTCTTACTCTATAAGCTAAATTAATGTTAGACGAAATAAATCTTCCCATTTACTAACAGTATAGATAAGTGACAAGTACTTATATAAAAAAATACCACTTACTTTTTGCATTAGTCTTATTGTAAGACAGTGATGCTTCTCAGTCAGTATTAATTCATATATGTGTTCTTGTCGCTTTGTTTCTCGTTCACCAAGTGACCTGTAAATACGAAATTATTACATTTGATTAAAAAACATCATTAAAACTGCAGTTCATAGTTACGCCTATGATATTTATCTAGTGAAAAACGTATATTTATAAAAAGCAATTATTATTATTAGCAACGTATTCAGAAAAATTGGAAAGCTAATCTTATTTCATATTGCATGAGTGTGTGGCGTCTGCAAAGAGGACATCACTCCTCTATGGTTAATAATCAGAAAAAAAAAAGATTAAGATAAATAATATTAGAAAAAATACTAGAAAAAATCGACTCACCCGTTAGCGCCTCAGACGGGACTACGGGTGAGTCGGTTTTTTCTAGTATTTTTTCTAATATTATTTATCTTAATATAAAAATAGCATTGTGAATGCGAAAAATCTAAATTTAATAAGAAAAAGATTGTTCTGACTTCTGTTATTCGGGTTGATGTCACAGAATTTTATCGTTGCTATTATTCTATCGGAAATTAATATTATTCCTGCCTATTATAATGTGACTCATCTTTGTAAATATTCACTGTACCTAACATGTGTGAAGTAAACATTGAGCTAAAACCACGCAAGCTGTGTTTCTACTTAAACCCGTAGTCTATTTGCCAAGGGCATCCTCTACAACTCACTTCCATCATCATTATCAATGAACGCAAGTATAGTGTGGGCGGGAATCAAAGCCCGCAAGTACAATGCAAGTATGTACATACATTGTCAATTTATTTGTGAATTATACAGGGTTATTAGTAAAACACCAACAACCTCGTAGGAGTAGATCACTTACATCATAAACAACAACGTTTGTTCTACGACAAAAAAAATATGGCCGACTACATAACAGCTGATTGAAGTGACAGCATTCACTTTATTTTACAACACATTGACATTTAATGACAGATAATTATTTTCTGTTTTTCGGAAGATTTGGATATCGGCTAGTAGATTTAACCGTTTCGTCTATGGATTCGTCAGAACGACAACATAATAACGCTAAAGTATCATTGCGAACATTTTCTTAAAATACGTCTTATGATGATGAAAGTCATATGACATTTAATGAGTCATAATATCAGCATTTTAACTAAAATTATGTTTTTTTTACCAACATAATAACGCTAAGTATCAATGCGAACATTTTCTTAAAATACGTCTATGATGATGAAAGTCATACGACATTTAATAAGTCATATATCATTATTTTAACTAAAATTAACCTAACTCTATTTGAAAGTTTTTTTTATGAATAGCCCCCTCACTAATAAAGATCGTATAGCAGTCGTAAAGTTACGCAACGGTCACTCTCTGTCGAACTATTTAAGTTTGTCATTAAAAAGAAAGGTACAGAACAGTGTGTAAGTAAACATGTGGTATTGAATGTGGATGAGTGCGTGTGTGAGGGTCGTGCGTTACTTGGCGAGTCCCTTGGGCGCGCCGGCGGCCCAGGTGTCGGGCTCGCAGGCGCCCAGCCCCAGCGCCGCGGCCTGCGCGCCCAGCTGCTCGTGTGTAAGTAAACATGTGGTATTGAATGTGGATGAGTGCGTGTGTGAGGGTCGTGCGTTACTTGGCGAGTCCCTTGGGCGCGCCGGCGGCCCAGGTGTCGGGCTCGCAGGCGCCCAGCCCCAGCGCCGCGGCCTGCGCGCCCAGCTGCTCGTGTGTAAGTAAACATGTGGTATTGAATGTGGATGAGTGCGTGTGTGAGGGTCGTGCGTTACTTGGCGAGTCCCTTGGGCGCGCCGGCGGCCCAGGTGTCGGGCTCGCAGGCGCCCAGCCCCAGCGCCGCGGCCTGCGCGCCCAGCTGCTCGTGTGTAAGTAAACATGTGGTATTGAATGTGGATGAGTGCGTGTGTGAGGGTCGTGCGTTACTTGGCGAGTCCCTTGGGCGCGCCGGCGGCCCAGGTGTCGGGCTCGCAGGCGCCCAGCCCCAGCGCCGCGGCCTGCGCGCCCAGCTGCTCGTGTGTAAGTAAACATGTGGTATTGAATGTGGATGAGTGCGTGTGTGAGGGTCGTGCGTTACTTGGCGAGTCCCTTGGGCGCGCCGGCGGCCCAGGTGTCGGGCTCGCAGGCGCCCAGCCCCAGCGCCGCGGCCTGCGCGCCCAGCTGCTCGTGTGTAAGTAAACATGTGGTATTGAATGTGGATGAGTGCGTGTGTGAGGGTCGTGCGTTACTTGGCGAGTCCCTTGGGCGCGCCGGCGGCCCAGGTGTCGGGCTCGCAGGCGCCCAGCCCCAGCGCCGCGGCCTGCGCGCCCAGCTGCTCGTGTGTAAGTAAACATGTGGTATTGAATGTGGATGAGTGCGTGTGTGAGGGTCGTGCGTTACTTGGCGAGTCCCTTGGGCGCGCCGGCGGCCCAGGTGTCGGGCTCGCAGGCGCCCAGCCCCAGCGCCGCGGCCTGCGCGCCCAGCTGCTCGTGTGTAAGTAAACATGTGGTATTGAATGTGGATGAGTGCGTGTGTGAGGGTCGTGCGTTACTTGGCGAGTCCCTTGGGCGCGCCGGCGGCCCAGGTGTCGGGCTCGCAGGCGCCCAGCCCCAGCGCCGCGGCCTGCGCGCCCAGCTGCTCGTGTGTAAGTAAACATGTGGTATTGAATGTGGATGAGTGCGTGTGTGAGGGTCGTGCGTTACTTGGCGAGTCCCTTGGGCGCGCCGGCGGCCCAGGTGTCGGGCTCGCAGGCGCCCAGCCCCAGCGCCGCGGCCTGCGCGCCCAGCTGCTCGTGTGTAAGTAAACATGTGGTATTGAATGTGGATGAGTGCGTGTGTGAGGGTCGTGCGTTACTTGGCGAGTCCCTTGGGCGCGCCGGCGGCCCAGGTGTCGGGCTCGCAGGCGCCCAGCCCCAGCGCCGCGGCCTGCGCGCCCAGCTGCTCGTGTGTAAGTAAACATGTGGTATTGAATGTGGATGAGTGCGTGTGTGAGGGTCGTGCGTTACTTGGCGAGTCCCTTGGGCGCGCCGGCGGCCCAGGTGTCGGGCTCGCAGGCGCCCAGCCCCAGCGCCGCGGCCTGCGCGCCCAGCTGCTCGTGTGTAAGTAAACATGTGGTATTGAATGTGGATGAGTGCGTGTGTGAGGGTCGTGCGTTACTTGGCGAGTCCCTTGGGCGCGCCGGCGGCCCAGGTGTCGGGCTCGCAGGCGCCCAGCCCCAGCGCCGCGGCCTGCGCGCCCAGCTGCTCGTGTGTAAGTAAACATGTGGTATTGAATGTGGATGAGTGCGTGTGTGAGGGTCGTGCGTTACTTGGCGAGTCCCTTGGGCGCGCCGGCGGCCCAGGTGTCGGGCTCGCAGGCGCCCAGCCCCAGCGCCGCGGCCTGCGCGCCCAGCTGCTCGTGTGTAAGTAAACATGAGGTATTGAATGTGGATGAGTGCGTGTGTGAGGGTCGTGCGTTACTTGGCGAGTCCCTTGGGCGCGCCGGCGGCCCAGGTGTCGGGCTCGCAGGCGCCCAGCCCCAGCGCCGCGGCCTGCGCGCCCAGCTGCTCGTGTGTAAGTAAACATGTGGTATTGAATGTGGATGAGTGCGTGTGTGAGGGTCGTGCGTTACTTGGCGAGTCCCTTGGGCGCGCCGGCGGCCCAGGTGTCGGGCTCGCAGGCGCCCAGCCCCAGCGCCGCGGCCTGCGCGCCCAGCTGCTCGTGTGTAAGTAAACATGTGGTATTGAATGTGGATGAGTGCGTGTGTGAGGGTCGTGCGTTACTTGGCGAGTCCCTTGGGCGCGCCGGCGGCCCAGGTGTCGGGCTCGCAGGCGCCCAGCCCCAGCGCCGCGGCCTGCGCGCCCAGCTGCTCGTGTGTAAGTAAACATGTGGTATTGAATGTGGATGAGTGCGTGTGTGAGGGTCGTGCGTTACTTGGCGAGTCCCTTGGGCGCGCCGGCGGCCCAGGTGTCGGGCTCGCAGGCGCCCAGCCCCAGCGCCGCGGCCTGCGCGCCCAGCTGCTCGTGTGTAAGTAAACATGTGGTATTGAATGTGGATGAGTGCGTGTGTGAGGGTCGTGCGTTACTTGGCGAGTCCCTTGGGCGCGCCGGCGGCCCAGGTGTCGGGCTCGCAGGCGCCCAGCCCCAGCGCCGCGGCCTGCGCGCCCAGCTGCTCGTGTGTAAGTAAACATGTGGTATTGAATGTGGATGAGTGCGTGTGTGAGGGTCGTGCGTTACTTGGCGAGTCCCTTGGGCGCGCCGGCGGCCCAGGTGTCGGGCTCGCAGGCGCCCAGCCCCAGCGCCGCGGCCTGCGCGCCCAGCTGCTCGTGTGTAAGTAAACATGTGGTATTGAATGTGGATGAGTGCGTGTGTGAGGGTCGTGCGTTACTTGGCGAGTCCCTTGGGCGCGCCGGCGGCCCAGGTGTCGGGCTCGCAGGCGCCCAGCCCCAGCGCCGCGGCCTGCGCGCCCAGCTGCTCGTGTGTAAGTAAACATGTGGTATTGAATGTGGATGAGTGCGTGTGTGAGGGTCGTGCGTTACTTGGCGAGTCCCTTGGGCGCGCCGGCGGCCCAGGTGTCGGGCTCGCAGGCGCCCAGCCCCAGCGCCGCGGCCTGCGCGCCCAGCTGCTCGTGTGTAAGTAAACATGTGGTATTGAATGTGGATGAGTGCGTGTGTGAGGGTCGTGCGTTACTTGGCGAGTCCCTTGGGCGCGCCGGCGGCCCAGGTGTCGGGCTCGCAGGCGCCCAGCCCCAGCGCCGCGGCCTGCGCGCCCAGCTGCTCGTGTGTAACTAAACATGTGGTATTGAATGTGGATGAGTGCGTGTGTGAGGGTCGTGCGTTACTTGGCGAGTCCCTTGGGCGCGCCGGCGGCCCAGGTGTCGGGCTCGCAGGCGCCCAGCCCCAGCGCCGCGGCCTGCGCGCCCAGCTGCTCGTGTGTAAGTAAACATGTGGTATTGAATGTGGATGAGTGCGTGTGTGAGGGTCGTGCGTTACTTGGCGAGTCCCTTGGGCGCGCCGGCGGCCCAGGTGTCGGGCTCGCAGGCGCCCAGCCCCAGCGCCGCGGCCTGCGCGCCCAGCTGCTCGTGTGTAAGTAAACATGTGGTATTGAATGTGGATGAGTGCGTGTGTGAGGGTCGTGCGTTACTTGGCGAGTCCCTTGGGCGCGCCGGCGGCCCAGGTGTCGGGCTCGCAGGCGCCCAGCCCCAGCGCCGCGGCCTGCGCGCCCAGCTGCTCGTGTGTAAGTAAACATGTGGTATTGAATGTGGATGAGTGCGTGTGTGAGGGTCGTGCGTTACTTGGCGAGTCCCTTGGGCGCGCCGGCGGCCCAGGTGTCGGGCTCGCAGGCGCCCAGCCCCAGCGCCGCGGCCTGCGCGCCCAGCTGCTCGTGTGTAAGTAAACATGTGGTATTGAATGTGGATGAGTGCGTGTGTGAGGGTCGTGCGTTACTTGGCGAGTCCCTTGGGCGCGCCGGCGGCCCAGGTGTCGGGCTCGCAGGCGCCCAGCCCCAGCGCCGCGGCCTGCGCGCCCAGCTGCTCGTGTGTAAGTAAACATGTGGTATTGAATGTGGATGAGTGCGTGTGTGAGGGTCGTGCGTTACTTGGCGAGTCCCTTGGGCGCGCCGGCGGCCCAGGTGTCGGGCTCGCAGGCGCCCAGCCCCAGCGCCGCGGCCTGCGCGCCCAGCTGCTCGTGTGTAAGTAAACATGTGGTATTGAATGTGGATGAGTGCGTGTGTGAGGGTCGTGCGTTACTTGGCGAGTCCCTTGGGCGCGCCGGCGGCCCAGGTGTCGGGCTCGCAGGCGCCCAGCCCCAGCGCCGCGGCCTGCGCGCCCAGCTGCTCGTGTGTAAGTAAACATGTGGTATTGAATGTGGATGAGTGCGTGTGTGAGGGTCGTGCGTTACTTGGCGAGTCCCTTGGGCGCGCCGGCGGCCCAGGTGTCGGGCTCGCAGGCGCCCAGCCCCAGCGCCGCGGCCTGCGCGCCCAGCTGCTCGTGTGTAACTAAACATGTGGTATTGAATGTGGATGAGTGCGTGTGTGAGGGTCGTGCGTTACTTGGCGAGTCCCTTGGGCGCGCCGGCGGCCCAGGTGTCGGGCTCGCAGGCGCCCAGCCCCAGCGCCGCGGCCTGCGCGCCCAGCTGCTCGTGTGTAAGTAAACATGTGGTATTGAATGTGGATGAGTGCGTGTGTGAGGGTCGTGCGTTACTTGGCGAGTCCCTTGGGCGCGCCGGCGGCCCAGGTGTCGGGCTCGCAGGCGCCCAGCCCCAGCGCCGCGGCCTGCGCGCCCAGCTGCTCGTGTGTAAGTAAACATGTGGTATTGAATGTGGATGAGTGCGTGTGTGAGGGTCGTGCGTTACTTGGCGAGTCCCTTGGGCGCGCCGGCGGCCCAGGTGTCGGGCTCGCAGGCGCCCAGCCCCAGCGCCGCGGCCTGCGCGCCCAGCTGCTCCGCCGTCAGGTACACCTCCGGCCACTCCGCGCCGCCCGCCTCGTCCGACGCACTGCAACATACACACGTGACGACATCACATCCTAGATCGATGTAAATAATACTAAACAAATACAAAAAAAAACAATTAATTTCAATAAAAAAATCTGCCTTACCACAAAAGATTTTAAAACCCCTTATTAATTAAGACACTGTTTAAATGTGATGTCGTCTCTTTCGAACGATATTGTCAAAAAAGTGACAGCATCACATTTAAACAGTGTCCGAGTTAAACACTTGTTGAACGGTGTTTTAAAATCTTTTGTGGTGAGGCCGTTTATGTTTATTTTTTACGCCTAAACGCTCCGAGCAGTCACGTGATCTAGATTACGTAACGATATGCGATAAATAAACAGACCGATGTCGAACGATGCTATGTATGACAGACGGTTTGACAGCTGGTCTTGTCTCGTATAGTATATCTCATGTAGTATAATTATGGTATCTGGTACTCTGGCGTCACCTAAAAATAGCACTGAACGACGAGCAAATAATGGGGGAATGTATATTGTTTTCTAAAGACTTAAAGAACATTTTCGCTCATCTTTGAGCGATACCCACAACGTACCACAACCGTAACCTTTCGGGCGAATGCTATATAACAAACAACAGTGAATCGATACTCACTTGCTTTGATCGTGTTTGTGATCTGAACCGTCTTTATCGTCATTATAAGCGTGACTCGTGCTGAAATCATAGTAATATTTATAAAATTATTAACACCAAGTGGACAAGGGCATGGCGATATCACAGAATAATATGGATTTTGGTTATCGAAGATGTAAAAAAGAATTAAAAATGAGTGACTTTTTATCATTAAAATTAAACACTGTGTCCTTTTGAGATTTCGGCAAAACTTATAGTAGAACACTGGATAAATAAATGTTTTTCGTATTCTATTCCCTTATCATATTTAAAGTGTTTTGTATGCAAGTCCTGAATTTCAGCTACGTCATCTCCATGACATGATAGGTTTACCACTAGTCATCATTTTCAAACTACAAAATCAATTGAAATCATCCATAATATTCAGTGTTGCCTGCCACACGAGAATAATAAATTATTACCAAAAAGACAGGGTCAAAATCAACCGACACAACAAATGACAGTAATGAAACGATAGGTTACAAGTGTTACAACATCATCATTTTATATTTGAGTTAAAAGAAGGTTGTTAAACGTCAGAATATTTAAAAGTAAAAAATACCTTCCTCCTTCGGTCTAAAAAAATTTAAAATTTTGAAACAACAAAATAACAATCAGCAAAGCCTAAATAATAAGAATAAGCATAATTTGAGAAAATACACTTGCACGGTTTAAAATAAAGAGCATGCATTTTTCCTCTTATCACAAATACCCACATCTGCTTTTTTTAACGTAATATGTCTATTACTACACGTCAAGCGTGCTAAGAAAGAAAAAAAAGGTAAAATCCTGCTGGGTATAGTTGTTCTATCTCACGAAGACCGTTTTGCTATGAATGTTGTTAGGCGTGCACATGCACATTATTTTAGTGTGCGTAATACGAGAGCGTGCAGACGCACACTAAAACAATCTGCATGTGCACGCCTAACACATTCATAGCAAAACGGACTTCGTCAGATAGAACGACTTCAATAAATTTAATTTATTGGAGTCACGAGTACGATCGAAAATATTCCTTAGTTGAATACAACATGACCTATGTCAAAACTAACTTAAATAAAAATAACAAAGTTTAGCCTACGGCACTTGGTGTCTGGATATTACTTAATGATTATGATTAATTTAATTGCGGAAAGAAAACAACATGTGTTGTACCATATCACTATTTTTTTGTATACAATATATGTTGGTTCTTGTCTCGCCATTTCTTACAATGAGATATGTATTGTCTTAAGAATTGTCAGTAGAATACATGATTAGTTGAACTCTCTCCTGACTTGTGATTTAGCGCAGGTGATGAACACCGCACTTAATTCCTTTTATAAAAAAAGAGTTTAGTGCTTATTGTCTTTTTTTAAACACACTGACCGAAATAAACAGCTAAAAAAAGTCCACCAGCTTAAACCTATTCGAAGAAAAACCAATAACTACGACAACATTTCTGAAGAAGTACAAACTACCTCGATAACAGACAGAAAGATACACAAGTAAGGTCGTGGATGAATCGAGGGCTGTCTAGAAGATTCTGTGTCTGATGTGTGATGGACGACTTACGAACGCGATATTAGAGGCGTGTTTCATTTGTGAATGCGTCCTTATGTTGTTTAACAAAGATCATGGTGTTAAAAAGTTTTAAGTTACAAGAACAGTGTGGTTACACTGTTCAAATCAAATCAAAACATTAAAAAAATTAAGCAGTATTTCATTCTTATATTCTATTTTACCTTCATCATCCAAATATTTCATGATGATGATGATAAGTTTGTAAAAATATTAAACTCTTTTAAACATCACAAACAAAACACCTCTAAGCCAAAAAACAAGGCTAACCACAAAACAAAAGTAAACAGAAAACTTTAATCAACAGAAATAACCTAACCTAAAAAAACGCCGAGTGACCAGGAGTTCAGAGCCGCGTCGCAAGTGACACAGTCAGAGCGAGACAGAACGATGACGGTGAATGTATGTATGATAATAGAGTAAGAAAGAGGCAGCGGTATTTCGCAGCATTCGCGCAACTTACTGCACGCCGAGCTTGGTCGCGACGCGGCGCCACGGCGAATAGCATCCGGACTGCTTCTTGCTGTGTGCGTGCAAACACACGTGTTCATATGTGTGCGTGGCCAATTCTTTTTTTAATTTTATTTTTTTTCGCAGCGGTCACGTGAAGCGGATTGGAGAATTCGAGGTGGCAATTGTTTAAAGAGGTTGTCATTTCAAGAGACATAAATACTCTTTTGTTTTTTCTTAAATTTAACTTGGTATTAGTATGTTAAAAGACTATGTGGCTTTATTTTGACATAGAACGTCACCTCAAACTCTCAATACCAATGATTTCGTTTATAAGAAGACATCGTTCATCGAAACCAAAACGAGTAACCAAAAATACTGCTTACAAGAAATAAATAAAGCCGACCAGTGTTCGAACTTAAAAACGAAACGGAACTGAAATAGACGAACCAAAGAGAAGAACTAGCAATGATACAAAGCAAAAAACCAGTGTAGGTAATAAAAGAGGTGTAAACATATAAAAGTTTAAATCACAGTGTCACATACTTGTGTATCTTCTTATAATAAAATCATAAACAGTCGTGCGACTGACATTGATTTAGTTGACACCTAAAATACCTAAACGAATTCAATCGGCGTTTATATTATTAAAAAACTGCTCACGCAAAATACATAAAAATCTCGCACAATCTGCACGCAAAACAAATCCAAAATGCATCAGCGGAAAATTGCATCAAAATTGGCACTGCTCGGTTCCTTCGCCATAAAATCTTTGCGAATGAAAAAATAAAGCAGCAAAATATATGCCATACAAAATATATTCAAACTCTTTTACTACTTAACTTTATTAATTGCCAGTGACGTGACATTTATAATTAGTTTTTAAAAATGTTGTTTGAATTTCGAATTTATTTTTCTTTTTTAATGTGAGAGCACTCACCTAGTTGAGTTTTGAGACTGGCCAGATACGGAACTTCGCTTACTGCTTTTTCCACTATTGGCACTTAGTGATTTTCCGACTGAAGTCTGCAAGGGAATATTAGTAATTAGTAAGTGTAACAGTCAAATAAATCAATAATATGCTATTCCAAAATAGATCTTACTGCACCGTAATTAAAGGCAGAGTGTATAACTTTATCAAATTAATAAATACAAACCTTAGACGATTTTGGTTTGTTGCATTCTACTATATAATCTTTGCATACATTTTGATGTACTGTCATGGTACAATCTGAAACAAAAACAATTTTTTGTTTTATAAACCACTATGCCACAAGCAATCTGTACATTCAAAACGCGAGTAAATTTTCCTGTTTTATTAAACAAAAAAATAACCATAGTAATGTTTCTTTATTTTCAACCTTATAGGTAAGTATTTAGGGTTCATTGTGCAGTAACTCACTGTCACAATAAAGTGATGGGTTGTCAGTAAGGGCGCGCCCACACCAGTCGCAGTCGCCGCTCCCGCCCGCCGCTTGCCACGCATGGGACGCCTTCCGGGATTTATCCTGTATACAAAATAGAGGATATAACGGAATAATTAAGAAAGGTATGAATTAAAATTTCGATTTTAAGACTTCAACAAACGTTAAAATAGCGAACGCGTTTAAAATCTGCGCAAAAACTGTCGTTCAACAAAGTAACCGATAGATTCTGCAAAGTTCTGTCAATCATTAATATAAATGATGCACCATAATTCTTGCATTAACCCTTACTAATAAAGATTGTATAGCAGATGTATAAGTTACACAGTGTTTTGTCCCTTTCTTTATAATGTCAAACTTAAATAGTTTGACAATAATTTTATACAATCTTTATTAGTAAGGAGGTAAGTGTATAAAATTAAATCAAATACAGCTAACAACTAACAGTCGCTAGCAAGTCAACAAGTTATATAAGCGTAGTGCAGCTAATGAATTGTTTTTTTTTTTTAATAAACATGTTGATCACGTTAATTGGAAATTACCAGTCATTCTGATTTTATATGTACAGTCAGCGCCAAAATGATCTGAGCATTAAAACCTACTAAAATACTCATCATTGGCAAAAATCAACCTTATCTTAAGATATTAAGGTTCACTTTGATTTGTTAAATGAAACCTTACCTTCTTCTTTCTGAAGAATAAACTGCCCCTCTTCCGTCTCTTCTCTGCGTGGTGGTCAAATGCAGCTCTGTCGAACGCAACAATATCAGTAACAGGCATAAACTAAAAAAATCATAATGTCTGGAACAGCATTCTTTGGTAATTTGTTTAGAAAATAATATTTCCGTCCTGTCCCTTTAAGTGTAAAATTGTTAAGTGTTCAATAATTTGACAGTTGGTGCAAGTTTTAAAAAGATAAAAAGTCACGCATTGACATATTTTGTGCAAAGACATCATTTAAAAATGATCGTAATAATAAACATGCATTTAAGCTGAACACACCAAAAAATTACAAATACACACTAGCAAAGCCGCATTACATGCTTGAAACATAAAATAGTGCTTTAACATCTCAGAAACTTCTAGGTAAGAATATAGTTTTCATCATCTATTGGATTCTTCATCTACTAACTTGTTTGTCGTGTCTGCATCAGCTTTATTTGACATCAAACGTGACATCAAACTTCACAAAAGCTATTTTACTAGTTAAAACAAATTACTGTGCAATTTTATTAATAGTTACAACAAGCAAAGTTTAACCTTACCACAACGAAATACGGAACAATATGCTTTCTTCTTTCTCGTAGTACTGAATTTTCACCATTCTTATTTAAAGTAGCCGAGTCCACTTACTTTTACAAAAACACCAAGCGATGTTACCTCTAGCGTTCCTGGCTGGTGTTATTAAACCTTAAAAGTAATATGTTTCCCTTTTCTCGGACTTATGCCAAATTCAACCTTATCATAAGGTAACAGAGTCCACTTACTGTTCTAAGAACGCCAAGCGATGTAACCCCAAGTGTTCCTGGCGGGTGTTATTGAGCCTCCTCCCCGGAAGCTGGGTGATGGATCCCTCGGTAGGCACGGAGTCTTCCTCGCTCTCTGTCTCGCTCGCACCACCGCCAGAAACGCTAACATCGAGCGGGACGTACAATACTTGGGTGGACTCATTATGATATTGAGTTGTCTTTGAATGTATGTTAAATATATTAAATTTTAGTTTAACTTGACGAATAGTAGTTTTTTTTTTGCAGTCGTTGTAATCCCAATTTTTATTGGAGTTTTGTCCGTAATTTAATTTGTATGAAACGGTTTTTTATAATAAGTTTTTAGAGGCAAAAGCGGATACCGGTTTCCGCACATCATTCAAATATTTATTATGGCTGGATACATCATTGATACATCCAGTACAAATACAAAAAATATTTATTTCGGTAAAAACAAATATTATTTAGATTATATAATTCATTTACTTATTAAATTAAGTTTTAAAACCACAATGTTTCCACCCGTTAGTGCAAAAAAAAAATGCCGGTTTCAACCGGTGTTCGGTGTTGTAACAGAGCAAAGCAAAACTGTGCAGACGAAAGAAAAAACATTAAATCGGACATGCACAAAACACATGCAAAATTGAACTTAACTGACATAGACACAAAATTGAAAGTCATTTCTCATCACTGAAACTTAGACATGATATTATGATGCTTTCTCTTAATTACACTTTAAAACTATTTAATTATCTGTGACTTAATCTTGAAATGTCTCTAATAATACATAAATTGTAGAACAAACTGATTGAAGCAATAGAAGTTAATCAGTTACTTATCTCAAACAGCTATAGATTTAATCATTATAATAATGTTGAGATGTTGTGTAAACATAATAGTTGTGTGTGGCCGATGTTATAATAATTTAGAGTAGCCCAAAAGGATGATTCATTAAGTATGTGGGAGGTGTTGGATACATTTTTTGTCAAGTTTGTGAATGTCATGTGATGTGATTGTTTCGTGTGGTAGTTCACCTACTCAGCATGGCGATGGCCGGTGACGTTTCTGCAGCTGCAGTCTGCCTCACTATGAATGATTCAGTATGCGTGTAATGTGTATGTATGATGCAGTATGTTTGTGATGTGTATGTGTATGATGTAGTGTGTGTACTGACATGGCTTGTGATGCAGTAAGTGTATGATGTAGTGTGTGTACTGACATGGCAATAGGCGTTTGCGGTTGCGGCAGTTGTATGGCGGCGACGATGCTGGGCGTGGACACAGACTTGTGTAGCACTATGTATGATGCAGTATGTGTATGATGTAGTGTGTGTACTGACATGGCAATAGGTGGTTGCGGTTGCGGCGGTTGTATAGCGGCGACGATGCTGGGCGTGGACACAGACTTCTGTAGCGGTAATCGCGCCGCTAGTCGCCCGCCCTCTGCCGCCGCTACCGTTGTGCCCGCTCGGAGGGCTGCTGTTACTTTCTCGAAGTCTTTCTGTATACGGATTAATTATTTTAAGGTACCATTCCACGACAGACAAAAGATATATTGTCACTTAACCGAAAGTGTTGTATGACAGAAAGATATGACTTGCAAGTATAAATTATCGGTAATAAATATGAAATGAATCTTATTTGTTATTTAACAAACAAAGAACCCTTATGGTGCAACTCAGTCAGTCTGTCTGTCACAGCTTATGCTATCAACTTGAAATTTGAGTACAGTTTTAGATGATGAACTCAACTTTTTTGCAATTAAGAAAGAAATAAAAACATGTGTATATTTTTTGCACCAGTGACTGAAAGTTAGTTCAATTAAAGTTATTCGAAATATAATTCTGACGTATGATAGAATGATATGTCAAAGTAAAATTAACAGTTAAAAGGCAGCCTTCTTGTGAAATTACTATTTTCAAGAAAAGTGCATACAGAGTAACATTTATATTATATAAGTCAACTCAACTCACCGCGAGATCATTGTCGTTAAGCGAGTGCGTAGAATGACGGACGGGCCGTGGGACCTCGCCCTCCGACTCCATAGACGAGAGGGACGCACTGTGACCATTTAGCGTGCTAAAACAATAGCTCGATTGATTTCTTGATTTTTTATTTTTATTTATTACACACATCTTTACCACAATATATTATAACCACAACTGTATTAGACTGTTGGAATCACTTTTTAAACGTATTTAGTGTGGGATTGTGTATCTAGTTTTATATGATCGAAAAATTCATTCATTAAAATCATTTGTTCACTCTAGGCAATGAGAATGGGATGGAACCTTGTCAAAGTAAATTGAAAATTACCAATTAGTTAATTTAAATTTAATCAATCAACTAATTGTTTACTTGTTATCTTACTTGAAGATGCTGCAGTAAAAGTACCGTCACCTCGGATGCGTGACACCTTGTTTTTGGATATCCCTGTGGCTGGCCGGCATACCGTGCACGTTTCAGATTGACAAGGTTTCATCCCAATCTCATCGCGCGCGGATTATACAAGCACTTGTTAATGTCAAAGAATATTCGTAAGCTTGAAACGAGAAGAACTAGGATATTCGTCAGGTTCCTTCTATCTGTACCATACAAATAGGTAATAATTTGAAATACAATTCTTACATTCAATTCTTATTAGGAGCAGACCCAATGCCGTTCACGAGCATGACGCAATGAAACTGGACTTCAACTCGAGGACATTGTGGCAAGGAAGGCTTAAAATTACCTGCGTTGCCTGTGTGAGTCGTGCAGCCTCGCGCCGGGCTCCAGCGCGGCCCACGAACTGCGCCGGCCTTCGTCGCGGCGCTCCCATAGACCCCATTGTCTTGACTCGCCTTGAACAAACATTTACGATTGGCACTGATACTTCGAAGAGGGTCTACTTAGCATCCACGAGGCTTAAGAGCGCATAGTCTGCACAGTAGCGCCGCCATTGGAAAAAAAATAATAGTGCTTAAATGAAGACGAAATCTGTTTTTTTCCAATGGCGGCGCTAGTGTGCAGTTTCTCGCGCTCTTAACCACGTTTGTTAGCAAATGAGATGTTTCTACACTCACTTCCAAATAAAGTTTATCGCCTTTTCACTCAAAAAATGTTTAGCTGTTTAGTAAGGGGGGATGTAACTTAAGCAACTACTACAACGGCTGCAGTTGCTACCGTATAGTGGGATCAGCGACGGTATCGGCTAAAAACATTGAAGATTGATACATTGCTACTTTTCTTTGGTAAGTTTTTATTTGTGTTAAAACGAAGTAGCAATATATCACATACATCTGTCAAAACACAGTTAACATGAACTTCAATGTTTTTAGCCGATAAGAGCCCCAGTACTGACCACTGCCCTTCCTGCTCTGCGGGTAGAAGTCGAGGTGTGTGGGCGACGCGCAGTCCGGCTCCGGCGCGCCGTCCTTGCACAGCGACGGGCAGGAGGTGCTCAGTCGATTGCTGCCTATTGCCTGCACACGGGAAAGAAGAAATTGTGAAATCTTTCACTTTGTTGCTGGGGTGTTAGCTTTGTAGCTATTTTCACAGGAATTTATCAATCATCATTATTAAATCTTCATCAACATTTAAGATAGAATCGACATTCTAAATCATAAATAACTGAAGAATTTAGGACCTCCTCACACGAAGCTACTCAAACTGGTTACAAACTCAAATTACTAACGAGCCACCGCCCATACATTAACATAGAGGTTCGTACACAAGGCGACTAATCACCAACCAGGCACGAACTGGTCAGTGACGCTTTGGCAACTGATCACAAGCGACGCGACCGACGTGCCGGTCGGCGCGACTAGTAACGGCAACCTGAGTAACCTGAGAAGATTATTGAAAATTATTTTGGTTTTTGTAAAAATAAACGAGAAAATCTTAAATATTAAAATACAGGGAATGGAAATGTATCCATGCTTATATAATTATAAATTATCAAAGTATTTACGAAACGATATGATATTTTTTATAATTCTTTAACAGAAAGAGCTTATGATAATATAATAAAACAATGTCGTTTACATCCTCAGTCGAACCACTTGACATATTTGTGTGAACCGTGTGCTTTTGTGAGCAGAAATAACAGTGACTGAAACCTAGCAACTAGAATTGAATCGTGTGTGAGGGCACAGTTTGCAACTGGTTTGTAACTGTAATCACTGACTAGTTGAGTCATTTTTCAGTAGCTCCGTGTGAGAAGGGGCTTAAATTTAAATTTCCAAAGCGGTAGTATATTTTTCATCATGGAGGAGCAGGCGGGCCAGCCTACGGATGCTAGCGAAACTACTAATTTCATGCATTCCCTACTCTGATCTCATATACCAAATCCCACCCCTCAGATGCCATAGATCTACTCTCCGTACGCACTAAGAGCAACACAATTATACAAATAGCAGTGTTATTTGATCACTTTTTGCACTAAGCACAAGTCAAGCGACTAACAACAAACGCCCTATTTCACTTGACAACACAACATTATATTGCCTTGTGCTAAGTTTATAAACTAAGTATACCAGTAATGGAAGTGGTGCCGCCCGCATCCGCTGCACCGCTGCATGCAGCCGCCGCAGCTGCTGCAGGCTGTCATCCAGCACGCCCGGGCTGTGCGGAGTCACGCTGATCGTCGGAACCTGAAACTAAATACTCGATGAGTTGTCGTTTCATCAGTCAATGCATGTATTGCCAGTGTTATACATTATGGTGCTTCCACACGATGGCCGATGATAGATAAATGGCATCTTCACCTGTCGAATATCGTTGCCTCAATAGCTAATCAAAGATGATTACAGAAAGCTAGATTTTACGGATTTTTCATATGTAGATGCTTGCACGATAACTGTACTGTTTGTAGATGATCACATCGGCGATCTTGCATAAATGCCATTTACTTTTATTTGATGATTGTTTGCCTTATTACAAAATTACACTTCAATTCAAGTACATTTTTTTAGTAAATCACCGTTACCGCATCCTTTTTAAAAAGGCAACACACTTTTAGAGACTTTTAGGAATTATGAGGAGCTGTTTTTGTTTTTTAATACAACGGACAAATATGTACATCTCACCTGATGTTTAGAATCGATAAGGCCGATAGGTGGCTTGCTTAGTCTAATAACGTGTAGCAACTAGCGAAGACGCCATGCAAGCGCGCAGTGAGGCCGGCCATCTCTAGTCGCCTAGCTGGTTGCGAACATCTGTGAACGTTTCTTTTACTTCGCTGTATCTAGTCGCTAGGCACTAAACAAACCACCTGTCGGTGCGTACGTGGCGAGCGTAAGGTCGTAGGTGGAAGCTCACTTCACCCGAAATCCTCGACTTTTGCTTACCTGCTTACCTCTTACTGCCGGACCACAAAAAAGAAACTTATTACTACTATCTTCGAAGCTTGTCTGTCACAAAAATTACAAAGCCATCTGAAGGTTGCTGCAATGTTCTGAAGAATTCTTATCTACCAGATAGACAAGTGTGATCCATTACAACTTCATTTGACAGATTCGTTCAAAGGATATGTTGCTTACGGGCGAATACTCAAAGGCTTCTTAGCTAAAATCTTTAGTTAAGGTATCCTTAACTTAAAGAAAGCTGTCAGTTTCATATAATTAATCTGACAACTTGACCTTAACTTTAAGATTCGTTTTGAGTATTTAGCCGTAAGTGCAAGGGCACTCCTAGCCTCGTGAACATAGTGTTTGCTCGTACTTCGATCTATGTATTTATCGCATATTTTACAGTCGGCGGTATTCATAAGTAACCAGTGTTTCTTGGAGACAAAATTCTCCAGGGGGGCTATTAAGAGGTTCGGGGGAGCGGAGTGAGCCCCCCGACGCGACTTCGCGTTTGCCAGCCTACCTACACATTTGTTGGTTCGGTTGTCTTACGTACTATACGTTTCACAATTTCGATGTAACGACGGCTGTACACTCTCGCCCGAGTGCACTGGATGCGAGTGCGATAGAAGGAGAGCATGGCCTGTCTCGTAGTGTCTCGGCAGTGTACAGTCGGTATAAGTGGGTGAGAGAGGCGAGTGGTGGCGCACGGATATGCTGTGCGTCCGCGGGCACTGTGAGACCTCTTATTAATGTTTGTGAATACGGGTGTAAATGTATCGTGACCAAACCAAATTGAACGGCTCTATCATCTAAAGCTGCATTAGATACATCACCTGCGCCCTCGCGGCGGCCATGACTGCGGGCGGCGTGGAGCGGGTCACGTGCTCCGTCACCTCGTCTTCGCTGCTGTCCGAATGCGAGGCGGAACTGCCGCCGCTCTCGTCTGAAACAATATATAGAAACAAATAGAAAACCAAATCTTGCTTTTATAGAGCAGATAAGTATTAGTCTAGATGCTAACTTCGCCATGACCATCTATCACTAGTGGCTCTGTGAGCTGTGACACCGCGTTTGGGACATTTTTGAACATTTTTGTAAATGACTGAAAAATGTTTTTTTAAACTGAATCATAAAAAATCTATATGATTATTGAACCTGCTCACAAAATTTCACGAGAATCGGTTGAGAAATTCGCCCTGTAGAGGTGAACATACGAAAGCATTGTTGCCCAAGCCCAAACGGAGACGACGCTTCGCGTTCACTCTGTCAGTTATTTTCTGAAGTAGAAAAATACATTTAATTAGTGAAAAGAGAAATATATGTAGCTTACTTAGTAAGCTACATATATTTCTCTTTTCACAATGGTTTGGGACTTCCGCCAAGTATTCAATCAAATACATTTAATTAGGGTTAGAATAATATTTCCGTTAACAGAAAAATGAAGCTAAATACTTTTCAGATGGCTGCTAGTGATAGATCGATGTGATTGTGACTGTAAGCTATCCACTCGGAAACGGATATTGGCGGGTAGTCGGACGTCCTATGAAGCGAGCGAGTGCTGTTCATTCGTAGATAAATGCCGATTAGTTTTATAGATTTGTGTATGGACTTTGTTCACCCTCACATCCCACAACTGGCAAATAGTTGGGCTGAGCTTCATTGTGATGTGATACCGATTTCAGAAAAACTTAAGCTGCACGAACAGATTATAAGCATGCCGCATATACACATGAGGAAAAAATATAATGGGTGATACGATACGACTACGACCAATGAAAATAACACCATCATTATGATACTAATGCCACACTTAACATAGCGTTGAATCTCCAGCTGAATAACTTTACCCAAGTTTTTAATAAGTTGCTTAAATTTTTTTTTTTTTTTTTATAAAAATGCACACTTTTTTTTAGGTTTAAAACTTCTGCATACGGTTATAAATCTTTAAGGGAGAAATTATTTTATACTTTTTAGTCCGTTTTAAAGACGTGTTTTTATGTTTTTATTGTTTATTTACTTCATTATTATTTTCCGTTTTTTAGTCGACGAGCAAACACTCCTATCGGAGTACTTGTCAAGACTAATCAAACGAGCTCAAACTCGATGGGGTTGTATGGTTGAGGAGTTCCTGTGGCCTTCTTCCGGCTCCATCACCAGATCAGCTCATGACAACATAATATTACAATGTCTTCCAGTTCTGACCTATGTTCAAAGTTTTAAGTCTCTAGCTCAACGGGAATCTAGTATAAAAGCGTTATATAAAATTGTGGACAAACAAACAAACAATAAACAAGGAAGCAACCTCATAAAAAACGTTTTAAAAACTGAAGGTTCAAATTGTTATTTCAATCAAAATTGTCAATAAAATAATGACTATATGCTGTTGCATAAATATAGTCATTATTTTATTGCAGAGAAATTCTATCGTGAAAGAAACAATAACAATGTGAAAAGAAACCATGCAAATAAAATACTATAAATAGCTGTAAATTTGTCAACTAAGTAAGTAAACAGCTTAAGATTAACAGGAATTGTTACACTACAAAGAAGCCTTAAAACGCTTGAGCAACGTCATTGTATGGCCGACATTGTATCAGTTTCATAATCATAGTCAGGATTCGAAAATATCCGATATTTAATATAGATATCAAAATATCGGATATAAAAAAATATTTGACAACATTACATACATAGCTCTGATTCCAAAGTAAGTAGCTAAAGCTTGTGTTATGGAAATCGGAGACAACGGTGGTATCACAAACACCCAGACCTGAGCCAATATAGAAAAGTTCGTTTTTCTAAATTGACCCAACCGGGGATCGAACCCGGGCCTTCTTGGCGAGAGAGATGGCGATCTTGAAAACCGGTGTACAAAGCCACTCGACCGCGGAGGGCGTCGGAGGTTTGCCTGCTCTAGAAAAAAAAAGTTTTGATTTCATTTGTCTGATTTTAAGTACCTACATAAACATAACATCAAAAACATTTTAGATTTTTTTTAATAATTTATTATGTTTATGTAACTAGTATACATAATAAGCAACTAGTATACATAAATAATACAATACAATAATGATGTGGCTTCCATACAAAATCGTTATATATGAAACTTTTGATAGAAATCGGATAAATATCACATAATATATATATCCATTGATATATGTATGTATATCCTCAAACAATGATCATAGTGTGAACTAAATTTTTGTAGGGGTCTGGAATTCTGGGTGTGGGTGTGTGGCTGGCTTTGGCATGTCACCAGATTCCTGTAAATCATAAGTATATAGAGTCCTCGGCGACATCATAATAGGCAGACGTCTTTACTAAAGTAACTTTAGTCAGTTAAAAATAGATTTTCGCACCTTAAACAATAAACGTGGCTTAGCATGTTCGTACACATTAATTTCATTAACGGCCGACAGGCGGCGCCCTTGCGCCATGCGTGTTTTAATATGATTAATATTATTAATTAATTAGACTACTTAATGGCTGCAACAATTCGGATACCAGAATTAAATAAAAAAACATTCGAGGAGCGAAAAAAACTAAAAAACAATGAGAAAACTATTGAAGAACTAGAACTGTCTAGTGTTGATAGAACACTCATCTTTATCTATTCTCGTCTATTTAAACCTTATACCTTTGTATATATTCTCTTAAACAGCAATCCTGTCTTCCTTTCCTATCAATTTGTTGAACAGAAATAGAATTCTAGTATTTTTTCTAATATTACTTATCTTAATATAAAATCTAAATTTAATAATTATATACCTTTTTTTTTAATTTTGAGATTTAAGCATTCACATTGCTATTTTTATGATCTGGTGCGAGTCCTATTTTTTCTAGTATATTATTTAGTATTGTATAAAAATAGCAATGTGAATGCTTAAATCTCAAAATTTTAAAAAAAAGTTATATAGCTTTCTCATCTTAATCAACTGTTTAAAAATATCTGGAAAGATGTTCAGTTGAATGTCGAAGTTAATTCCTTCTACATTGGTGAGATGGCGCTGGCTTGCAGCGTAAGAGTTGATATACTAGAAGAAATTCGACGTTCCCACTAGTGACTCGGTAGCTCAGCGGTCAGAGCATTGGACCGGATATCCAAAGTTCGCGGGTTCGATTCCCGTCCGAGAACATGATCTGGTGCGAGTCCTATTTTTTCTAGTATATTATTTAGTATTGTATAAAAATAGCAATGTGAATGCTTAAATCTCAAAATTTAAAAAAAAGTTATTTAGCTTTCTCATCTTAATCAACTGTTTAAAAATATCTGGAAAGATGTTCAGTTGAATGTCGAAGTTAATTCCTTCTACATTGGTGAGATGGCGCTGGCTTGCAGCGTAAGAGTTGATATACTAGAAGAAATTCGACGTTCCCACTAGTGACTCGGTAGCTCAGCGGTCAGAGCATTGGACCGGATATCCAAAGGTCGCGGGTTCGATTCCCGTCCGAGAACATGATCTGGTGCGAGTCCTATTTTTTCTAGTATATTATTTAGTATTGTATAATTATATAGCTGTTTCATCTTTATCGATTGTCAAAACATCTGGAAAGATGTTTCTTTCGAATGTGGGGGGTATTTCCTCACATTGATGAAATTGCGCTGGCTTGCAGCGAAGAAGTCAAAAGTACTAGAAAATTTCGCCGCTCCCACTAGCGACTCGGTAGCATAATTGGTCAGTGCATTGGGCCGGAATCCCAAGGGTGCGGGTTCGAGTCCCGTCTGAGGTGCTACGGGTGAGTCGATTTTTTCTGGTATTTTTTTCTAATATTACTTATCTTAATATAAAAATAGCATTGTAAATGTGAAAAATCTAAATTTAATAGAAATAGAATAGTTAAAAATAATTAAGCACCGTATGTTACAAACCCCTTGTCATTTAAAAAAGCATAAAACAAAAGAAGCAGTATCATTGCTGTAAAACAAATGAAACCCCACCACTTGACAATCCCCCAGCCTGAAACATTTATGCAGCGGAAAAATAACACCCAATAAAGGGGTGACGTGCCATCTCATTTTCCGGTTGAGTGGGGGTTAAACAATGCGGCAGACGCACACCCGAGTGACCCAGTTAGCGTAACGGGTCAAGGCTGCAGCAGCCGCGCAGTCTGACCCCATAGATAAAATGGCTGTTAACTCGAACCGACAGGATGACTAGAAAGTACTAGTGTTTATTCGAAAACATTTACGAGTACCTATCTTCGTGTTTTCTGAACAACATGGAACGGTATTGGAGACGTGGGCGCCGTGGCACGACTGTTGACGGAAAGATGATGATAAGAATGATGACCGTCAGTAAAATAGAGGCAGTTAGTTGTGTAGCGTCCTGTAGAGTGAAAAGCCACCAACACTTTACACTTAGGGTAGTCGTAAAGGCGACTAATAATGACATAAATAAAAGTAGAATATATCTAACATTTCCACAGACCAGACAAGGGGCAGAAACAACGTTAACCGGTGAAAACGGTCCAATGCTGCGATTTCCAATTCGCCTGACAACATTTTCTCACGGGAGAGAGGCATAAATGCAGGGAACTCTATCAGGCTGTTCTGTTATGATGAATGTAGATTGGGCAAACGAGAGTGATAAATCAGGATACGGTCCGCCTGATTGCAAAATACGCTTGTGTTGCTGGCTTGTGTGGCTAGCTAGATGGCTCGGGTGATACACCTGATGGTGTGCGACACCATCAGGGATATCACCTGAGCCATGGCCCTCCTTACAACCCTCTAAAATACAACTAAAAAGCTCAATTATTTGACTTCAGTCTTCTGTAAGGAGATGCTATGCCTTAGCCAAAGAAAGACGCTCATTTGCTTTCCATGTTTTATTCGCCCTTTTTAAAATAAAATGTATACTTTCAAAAAGTACATTAGATTTCAATGACAAAGCCCTCACGCAGTTTGACAGAAGTATGAGAATGCCGGAAAATGTAAACAGGCCTTCTATTCAAAAGTTAGAGGTTCCTTTTAAGCATAGAGGAAGTCCGATATGATTCAAACAAGTTGCGTTTGCCACAAATTGAATTGAAGTTAGTTTGAAGTTGGTAACACATTTCATGGTAAGAAACAGTAGTATGACGAAAACCCCCATACTAATTAGGGAAGCTTAAGTTAAGTTACCGTATTAAAATGTTTCCAGTTTAGCATGACTAACTTAGAAACTGTTTTTTTTTAAATTTTGTGATTTAAGCATTCACAATTCTATTTTATATGATGGCGCTGGCTTGCAGCGTAAGAGTTGATATACTAGGAGAAATTCGACGTTCCCACTAGTGACTCGGTAGCTTAGCGGTCAGAGCATTGGACCGGATATCCAAAGGTCGCGGGTTCGATTCCCGTCCGAGAACATGATCTGGTGCGAGTCGTATTTTTTCTAGTATATTATTTGGTATTAGAAACTGGTCTTAAAGGCAATTTTGGTTAACTAATTTAAGTAATTATCAGGGATCTTTTATTCTATGGCGTCATAATTCTGAACAACATAATTATTAATTTAATATCAGGGAAAGTAAAAATATATATATATTATGGAGTAAGGGTTCTAATACATTAGAAAAACTACCTAAAGTATTTCATTTTTTAAATCGATATAAATATCTCAAAATAACCGAATAAAGTCAAAAACCATTTTTTACTGATTTTGGCTCTCTTTTGTTAAATGGATATCTCTTTGTACTAATAACTAGGAACTATAAATCTAATCTTTATTTTAAAATGAGGAACAATCGCTAGTAAATTCGACCGTAATCAACCTAGATTTTTAGTCCACAAAATTGTGAAGGTAGGTCGAATCATTTTAAAAGCTTTGCGGCGCCCGTACTACAAGCAAAGGTCAAACTCGTCAGGTAATCTTTCAAAGTACCATTTTGCTTCCCCCATTATTCAGGAATTGTTTGACCGCAAATGCTGAAGTTGAACAAGGTATTTATCATAGTTTAATATTCTACAAAAAGACATTTTGGCGAAAGCACATATTTTATGGAATTTCAAACTTGAATATAAACACAGTATCATAAGTGACATGAGTGAGACATCGACTAAATACAATATCTTTACTCTGATTATTTCTATGCCGTTCATAGGATGAGTGAGTGAGGGTATAAAATGTTTAAAGACAGAGTAATTCAGAGATTAAAATTATACTTTGAAGACATTGCCAATAGGAGCGTAAGTTGCTGTAACATCATCTGCATAGATTTTTAGTGACAATTTGATAACCTCATTTTTTTATTATAAGCATATCTGACGACCTCCGTGGTCGAGTGGTTTGCACGCCAGTTTTCAAATCTCTTGTCAATGTAGAAAATGAACTTTTCAATATTGTCTCAGGTCTGGGTGTTTGTGATACCACCGTTGTCTCTGATTTCCTTATCACAAGTGCTTTAGCTACTTACTTTGGAATCGGTGCAATGTATGTGATGTTTTCAAATATTTATTATATTTATATTATTTATTTTTATTATAAGCACTCTGTCTACTTAGTAAACAGATATAGTCTGGCTTACATCTCATACAAGAGAACATCGCACGCTACCACTGCGATTAAACCCTCATATCGACGGATCTCCGAACCAGAGATAATCTCCGTATATCGATTTGGTATCTATTCGATGTCTAAGCTATCACCGTGTTTATTTTTAAGTACTTACAGAACTACAAGTGTGTTATGAGAAAAAAAATTTGATCAACACTTGACCTCATTTCCGGTTCTTAAGATTGTGGTGTGATAAGTGCGATATCAACGGTTTATTTTATCAAATTGAGTGCAAGTAACTTAAAATAAGTCAGCAAAAATTGGTGTTTTATGCACAATTTTATAACGACATATTTTCATCTGTTTTATTCGTATTCAACGGTCGAGAAAGACGCTGCGTCTGGGGTATTGGCCCTGTTATAGGATAAAAGGACCATAGCCATCAGCGATCACTTACTGCACAATAGGTCCCGAAAATCTTGCCTTTGATAATATAATAATACAGAGTGACTTAGATTTATCATAACTTTAGTTTTGTACAAATTTTAAAATATGAGCTGTCTTGAACAGCAAGCCTTTGAGTTACCGAGACAAGCTGCAGACAAGTTAATTCAATCGAAGCATCAAGACAAAGCCAGTTTCCTAAGCTTTTACTTTTTTACAAGCACTTTATTCCTACTTTTTAAGACTCCGATTTGTTACAGTTTAAAAAAACTCGCGGCATGCTTTGTAACGGTTTTAATTCTGCATGACCAATTGAGCGATTTGCAAGCGTTCGCTCTAAATGACGTAGTTTCGCGATTTTACTACGCTTATTTAGTACTGGACTAATTAAGTATGATAAATAAACGCCATATATTTTAAATCAGAACATAACTATCGATCAAGAGTTCGAGACGTAATATTTAGAATTCTATGTCTTCTTTTTTCAGTCATTGAATGGTAGCATTTTGTACTAAGACAGACTTTGATTTATTGGATGATTTTAAAGCAATTGGAATGTTATTATAAAATAAACTTTTTAAAGCTCCTAATAAAAACTTGAGGAGACTTGAGCAGCTCGGTGGAATCAACTTTCACAAGGGTCTGTCATGGGATGGGTGACCAAAAATTTGTTTTCTCGAGCTTCTCCGTGCACGCACGTTAAGCCGTTGGTTCCGGCTGCATTTTACAGTCGTTAGCAACCACCAATCCGCATTGGGCTCGCGTGGCGGGTCATAGCCTATCCTCCTTATCCATGCATAAGGAAGGCCTGTGCTTCAGCAGACGGGGACATTAAAATGGCTGATGGTCAATGAAAAACGAATTCGCATGGCACAAAAAGCAATAAAGAGAGTTTTTTAAGCTCCTGTTCAAAATAGCTTGATAGACCGATCGATGTACCAAGCTCCCAAAATAATGAACAAACATTTAATCTGTGTAGGAGGCATTAATGTTAATGGCTGGAATAAAAGCCAGGGATGCTTTGATTGGATTTCAACGTGTTACGGCGTCGTTTACGTTAATATCGTTTTAATGGTTAATAAGTATTTAAATATTTTTTTAGCGTCTAAATGCCCTAAGCTGGGATTAAAAAAATTGGATGGATATATCAAAGATTTCTTGACACTACCATGGACTGTTTAGTAACTTTGTCTAAGTACGAGTAACTTGTTAAGAACCATTTAAATTTAGTGATCTAGGAATTCAATGACAGTAAATAATCTGTTAAAATATAAATGTTAACTATGAAGGTTAATTAGCAACACATCTAAACGGTAACCCCACAGTGGGCGCCATCCAATCAAAGTAATTTTATTAAGATTTATTATTTGTTTCCGTAAAATATTGAATTCTTAACATATCAAAAACGTTATCGATTTTAAGATAGCGTTTCTCATTCCGTATCCATTTTATTATACCGTAAAATTAAACATTTCCGGAGAAACTGTTGTGTAGCGACCGTAAAATAAAATTAAGTACTTTACTTATTGATAAAAGGAAACCTTTTTAAATATCACATTACGTAATAAGACACCGGATGAGATGCAGGAATGGGACGCAACAAGTAAAACAGAGGTACAAGTTTCTACGACATACCTGGTCTTCCGAAGCAGCTACATTTTCGATACAAAACGCCTAAATTAATAAAATCCTCTTTACCAGAAAACACTCACACATTATAATTTTAGAATATACTAATCATAGCCATTTAAAATTGTTTTTTTTTGTATAACAACTGGCGAATACACTTTATTTCTTTTAGGAAGAAATTTAACTAACACGTCACCATTTTTAAAAGTGCTATTTATTTGCCTTCTTTTGTTTTTTAAAGATCGCGTCGCGTGCAAAATTGGCAAAAATCGAGTATTATTTTGACGGGCTGAGCGGTAGGGGAGCTGCCTTGCCTTTGTACGGGCGGCGTGTAGGTCGCATGCGCGGAATCGATCCATGCGAAGCCTTCCACGAAGATTGAACTATTCAGAACCTTCAGTTCGCTGGTGGGAATTGATGGGGGTGGATGTCACTAACAGATCGCTATAGAAGTATAGAAGATGCTTTCGTAAAATCTTTTTTTCATGAAAATGTTTGTAGTTTTGAAAGGTTCTGAGCCCGTGAGATTAAATATAAAACTTTTAGCTAAGTGCTATCACTTAGCTAAAAGTTTTACTCTATAGTATTTTATACATCAATTGCTTTATTTTGGAAACCCACTGTTTTCAGATTAACTAAAATTAAATTAAAAGGTCTCATTTTAATGTATTTTATTCATCCCCTAAGCCTAAGTATGTTTATTTTAAATATCTACACAGTTACTACAAAAGTAAGGCGTGTATCGCCATCCCAAAAACAAATGCTATTAATAAAAACTTTATTCTCAATAAGTAAGGCTTTCATTCAATTAAAAACTGATAACAAAGTTGGCACTTTTTTGATAGATCAAAAAGGAATGAATGAAAACTGAATTATTGAGAAGGAAAAAATTCCTTTACAAAATTAATTTACTAAAGGCAATTACTTACCTAGCTACATACCTTGTTTTAACATTTAAAGACAATTGTAAAAAAATACTTTTTAGATCATTTTTTATCAAACACGAATATTATGTGACTAAAATAATATCTCATTTAATAGTTACATCTCCTATCGTAAAAATATTCACGCCTGCTCTATTTCCTATTGCAAGTACACATAAAAAACTAGTCACAGATAAAAATAATGATGAGGGAATGTGAACTGTATTACTTAAGCCTAAAAGCAAAAGTCGCGTCTAGATAATTAAGTTACTATGTAAAAATGAACAATACAATACAAAAGTGATAATGGAAGTAAGTAGTTAAAAATTGTTCAACTGATTGTCATTCTACATTCTTTTGGTATTATTCGGAATATTAAGTGCTATGAACAGGTTTTACCATGACGTATTGGTTGCGTAGATAATTATAATAAAATAAATAGCTTTATGAAATCTGAATAGGGAGTCGTGTTATTTTTTTTATAACATAAGACAACTGCTGCGTTTGTATAGAAATCCCGCATTGTATAACATCATGACGAAGCGACGACTACGCATTGTACGCGCATGATTTTTCTACATTTCGACAGTAAGTCGGAGTCGCACTGGTAGCGCCACTTTCATTGTTAAATTAATATGTTATTGGGGAGTGAATAGACTGACCATTATGCGAAACAACTGTTGAAATTACTTTTCCTACCGTGCAACTTAGCTCGACGTAATATTTTCATAACCTTAATAAAATAAAAAATATGGCATGATGGAGTGATGGCCATAGATGATGGCAATGTATGATCCGTTTCAGGAACACCCCTACGCTTTATATTGCTGAACTGACTAGAATGCGTCCGTCGGTCGGTGTCGGTAGACTGACCGACGCGACGTAAGCAGTTTCCGCCGATCAACGTCGACGTCGTCGATGGTATCTGTTGCTGAAATGCTGCGTGCAGGTGATGGTCGTTATAATGGCATGTTTGTCTCTTTAGAGACATTTTTTAAGCAACAGGATTATGCGGAACTCGTCAAGGGGGACGTGGCGACATTATCTTTCCACCATCCAGCCGTAGAAGCCACAGATGGCGCATCTCTACCTTCACTCCTAAAAACGTAGTTTTGACAACTTAAAAAATTCGCACAGAAAAGTTCAACTATTATTTAAGTAATAAAAAATATCCTCTTAATTCGTAATATTTTATAAGATTTTTTTGCTTTAAGAATTCTTGAACGGAGGATATTTTTTTCAAAGCCGACAGCCGCCGACGGCATCTGTCGCAAACTGTCACTCGTCAAGTTCCCTTAGTAACTAGTTAATTCTTCCATTATATCGAACAGTATCGTATCGTAATCCACTGTTTTTTTTAACTCGGACATTGACGGAATTGTCACGTAAAACGAGACGCAGCATCACCATAAAAGTTGAAGTTGAATGTATAATTCAACTTTAACACAGGGAGGCTATATAAAATATTACCTACCTACCTAATAGTACCTACTTATAGTTTTTTAAAGTTAATACTTCATTCACTTGACACTAACAGAATTACTACAACCATCTACACTACATATTGTCTTGCTTGATCTACAATCAAATTAGGGCAAAACAAAACATGGTCATTGTTCAAGCAGTGTTGCCATAAGCAATTACAACCCGATAACATGAGATAAGTGTTGAAACTAAAGGAAAATCTTGCAATGGACAATACAATGTCAGGTGTGTGAACCAAGGTATGGCACAAATCCCAAGAGTAATTTTGTATATCTGAGAAGGTATTAGTAGAACTTAAAATTGTAAAAAACCTATTTTTTTGTTGCCTGTACATACCACAGATTAGATTTTAACTAGTATTTATGGCAGAATAATTAGGAAGTGGTTATTAATTTATTATGTTACTAGCTTTACGCCTGCAGCTTGCCTGCGTGGACTACAGGTTATATCATGATCCGTGCCCAGCAGTGGGATAAAAAGTAGCCTTTGTCATTCCTCAAGGTCCCCGGTCAGTCCAGCTGTTTTGAAGTGAAAACGTAACAGACAGAGTTACTTTGCATTTATAATATTAAATATAGTATTTATTTATTTAGACTATACTATTAAGAATTAACTAGCATGATGTTAACAATCTTTACTTTTAATGTTTTGATCAAAAAATTCAAAGTAAAGATAAGTATGTAATTAAAATACCTGTGGAAAATGGGTTGTTCATCCTTCACTGCACCAACTGAAAAAATAGGATTATATAAATTAATATGGAGTTTTAGGTATGAGTGTCTTCACTTCAGAGTGTCGTAGAAGTCAACTAAAGATCAAGGGTAAAAACATGCCTAAGCTGCTCACCATCCATAAAAGCTTTCAGGGGTTAAAGAAGAGATTTCTGTTGTCTGGTAAAGAAAATACCATGAAATTTAAATTTTTAACCTATCATGTTACCTACTGGACTAAGGCAAACTAAAGGCTTCTGAACATCTCTGGCGCTGCGGAAAAGAAAAGGCAGCTTTTGCTTTTCTGGTCGCCAAACAGCCTCAGCTGCTTCGGTTCACATAGTGCCTGCAATTTGTTACAGTGGGCTGAAGCTGCTTTCACTTCGCGCCTCCGGGCTTTTATACACACTCTAGGTGTAGGGCAGACTAGTACTATGTGGGGTTGGAGTTGACTAATTCGGTTCTGTCACTAATTTTGACCTAATCAACACTATTCGGAGTTCATGAAATAAAAGACAAGTATTATATTTTATAAACATCAATCTCTTTTTTATACTCCTGAAAGCTTTTCTACGGGATGGGTGAGTGCCCCCTCTCTACTACCTACTCTTTTTTCCCCTCCCCCCCTTTAAATATCGTTTTTCATGCATTTTGAGGTTAGTTTATATTAAATTTCAAATGCATATTATATCTCTGTAACTATGTACTTCCACAGAGTGGGGGTGCCACCAGGGGTTAGCTTTTCTCTCCTTCCCCAAAACCCCCAAATTCGTGTGCAGCTATTCTAAATTCAAACCATCTATACTAATAAATAAATAAATAGCAGATAGATAATAATATGATATGCAGATGATGTGATATGAATGAAAGAGTCAACAATGTTTTGTATCGATAAATTATCCTTAAAATACCACTGCATCACTAGTTGATAAATCTTATGAAAATGCCTCAACATAGAGATAACAGGTCAGAAACATCTGTTTAGCAACAAACATGGGGCTATTGTACTAAATATGAAATGCAGTTGTGTACAAAGAAAATAAAGTTTATGTAGTATGTTCCTACAGAATACTACATTGATAATATTGCTCTATTCATACAAATCAAAGTGACTCTACGTGTTACAAAATACATCGACAACTTACCAAATCAGAGTGCCGCCATATAAACCAAGTTAATTCAAACTTCCACGAAACAAACATACAACACCAGTTCAAGTTACGCAAGTTTATACTGGTGCACTTTTCTAAAGTAACTCGAAAAGGTACAAACAATAGGATCGAAATTTTATGCGAAAACACTTTCACGTCGTCGTCGGGACAATCTACAAGACCGCAACACTTGTGTAGGTGGCTACCTACACAAAACAATAAACAGTTATTTAGGCCGAACAAACTAGTCACATCACAAAAACACCGTTCCGATTCAATAACGACCGCTCCAAATATCTCAGAAAATATATTTTTCGTTGTAAATCAGTTCTCAAATACTGTAAAGTAACTTTTTGATATTACAGAAAACTTTAAACTTCCTTCACTTGCAGAAATGTCGACGACTTTAATTCGTCGCTCTCGTTTCGTTTCGTCAATGACTGTCTGTCACTGTCAGTTAGAAAGAGACAACAGCAGCACGCTTTTAAAAATTAGCAATAATAAAAGATTTGAAAATCCTAGCTTGTAATTTGAAAAAAAAACCTAACGTTCTGCACATAAGGGTCAAAATGATTAAATTTTTATTTGTCATTAAGCTAGCCCGAACGAGAACAGCAATTAGTATAAATTTACCCTCATAGTCAGGAGAAGCGTTACGAAAAAATATTCTATGTCATTTATGCGAGCAAAAGACTTCTGATACTTAGCAATTTCTCTTTGATGTTTCTTTTCTGACTGCGCACTAATTTATTAGTAAAATACATTACATTTATGTAATCTAAAAGCTCTAATTAAAAATGTTTCAGTAAAAAAAAAAATCTTGTCAGGTATGGTAGGGTAATTTTAGAATATAAACAGCAATACTTGTTACCGGTTGATCAAGTTTTGCGTTTCGTTATTTCTGATTAAATAATACGAGCAGAAATCATATGCTTTGCTCTTAAGGCTTTGCTAATGATTATGTAAAAAAGTAGGCGGATATTAGCATTTAGCTAACTAGTGGCTCCGTGAGCTGTGGCTGTGGCTGTAGCACCTCGCACCTTTGTGCGTTAAAAATTATCTCAAATGGTAGGATAATTTATTTAGCTGATTTTATACCACAGATGAATATTATACTAGTCAAATCGTCCACCACTCAACGCACTACCGCTAACTTGGCGCTAGTGTAAATGTAGACCTGTCATTTTGTTGTTTGCTATCAATATTTGAATGTTGGAAGCGAATTATATTTTACTGTCCAATTTCTTTAGTAATAATTATTAGTATCAACCATTTTTAGACATAATTTAAAATAAATAGGAAAATTGGGAGTAAATGCGTACATAGGTCTCCACATGAAGTTGGGTCTCCAGCAGCAGTAGCGCCACCAAGCGGGATAAATTTTGTGACGTTCCGCAATTGTATGTTGTTTAAAAAATAATCTAATAGATGTCGCCACGAGGTTTTCAAAGCAGTATTATGTGCTGAAGGCTGTTTGGTATAATCCGCGCGCGATTAGAATGGGATGGGACCTTGTCAATAGCGCTAGCATAAAAGTCCTGAATCTATTTAAATAAAAATAATTTAAAAAGCTTATTAGTTTTACCCCTTTTCCCACTCATTATTAATTAATCACTAAAATAATCACACAATAATATACAAGGTGTTACAAAAATACCCCTAATGTGGAAATTTTGAAAAATGGTAAAATTGATACCGTGCATAAGAATAGGACAAAGTTGTATGTAAAACCAGATTGATAAAAGTGCTTCTTTCATTAATGTAACTGTACCTCTATGTAGGCATTATCATAATATTGTTTAGGTACTTAAGGTCAAGTTCAATGCTCGCTGACTGAACAGATCAGCAGTTGTCGTGCGCACGAGATAGATTTAAGTATACTAGCTACCTATAACCTTAGGATGTAAACAAACAATGTAATCGTTTAGTTAAGTGTGTTATGCTATGCATAAGTTACTTAAATCATAAGGAACTCGGATTTCTTTGTATCAATTAGTTTTAATTAGTGCTTAAAACAAAACTAAAATGTTATATTAATTTTGTTTTGTTTTTTTTCCCTTCCGCGGGGATGTAAGGACATATATAATAAGTATGTATCGTAGCTTTGTACCAACTATATAATCGAAATATTATTCAATAAAACTGCAGTCTTCATACTGATCTCGTTGTTTAATTGTCTCCCGTAACATCGAACCTTACAGCCGAATATGGTAGATAGGGACCATCAAACTGAACAACTTTTACTATGGGGCCAACTCTGAAATCGCGAAAAAAAATCAGCTGTTTCATATATTTTGATACTAGCGGCCCGCCCCGGCTTCGCACGGGTACAATGTAGTTACTAATGTGGTGAGTGTGAAGTTAATTATCAGACTATAGTCTGTAGTATACTACAGGATATCTATATAAAGGGGTGGCCACATAATTAAGGACGCCAATCGATTTTCATATAAACGAAGTAACTTTTGAGCATTGCTTCTCCGCCAGGGATTGACCGAGCGGTGATCTGATGATGGCCATCCAGGGAGTGAATGGAGGAGATCCAGATTTCTATACACACCCAAGTGATCTGACCAGCATTTTAAGAGATAACCCTGTTAGGAGATAAATATTTAAAAAATACGAAACAGCGTGTTCAATTAATTTTGTGAAAGAATGTCTATGCCAAATTTCAAGTCAATCGGGCCAAGGAATCGCGTTCTCCCATACAAACTTTGCCACCCTGTTTCACCCCTTTAGGGATTGAATTTCGCAAAATCCCGTCTTAGTGAGCACCTACGCCCTAAAAGCAGCCCCCATGCAAAATTTGAGACTCCTAGCACTTGTAGTTTCTGAGATTTCGTGATCAGTGAGTGAGTGAGTGAGTGATTTTCCCTTTTATATATATAGATTATCGATTTTAATGTTTGTATGAAACAGCTGATTTTTTTTCGCGATATCAGAGTTGGTCCCGTAGTAAAAGTTGATCAGTTTGATGGTCCCTATGTACCATATTCGGGGTATTTTTGTAATACCTTGTATATTGTTACTTATTATTACCAAGAGTATAAAATCAATTATCAAGACTAGATATAAAAAAATAATTATATTTTTGGTAATATATCATCAAGAGTTGAGGTTGCACTTGGTTTATAAGTACATAAAAAAAACTACTTAGGTAGTCCATATTTTTTCGGAGTTACTAATAGCCGATTTTGTGTAAAAAGCGGCCAAAGATGGCGGGTTTCACGATAATTATACGATAGAATCAATATAAAATAAAACAAGCATTTTTCCAATAAGAGAATTTATAAAAATATTTACATTTATTTCATACAAAGTAGTGACTTCAGAAATTGCATTATTTTTAATTACAAGTCATACATAAAATTTATTACATTATTTTACCTTTGGTTATTAGGTAACATTAAAGCTAATAAATTATGGCTAACAATATGATTTAAACTCTACCTATTACAATGATTTTGGAAATCTAAGATAAATTAATTTAGCTTCTTTAATTAAATAATACACCATGCAAATTGTCAGAAAATTGCTTTGACAAAGTACCTAGGTAGTCTATGCCTAGTCTAATGTATGCGAGAAGATGTTTTTTAATGTCTTATAGTTGCTCCACACATGGCTATTTGTAGGTATTGGTTATTGGAAGTTGGCGTATTTGCCAAAGTCTTTGTCGTACGGACCAATAGGCAATAGGCGATACAACCGTCCACACATAGAGCCAAATATTTGCTACCAGAAGTTAATGGCCATGACCAAGTGTGGCCAGTGGCCAGTATATTTGCGTGTTTGCCTATTGGTCTCCTTTGAAGTGCCTTGTAAAACCGACAGACGTTCGGTAAGCCGTATTTGTTATTGGCTGTATTGGCCAAATAGGCCAATACGCCAATAGTTGAGGCAAATATACCCTCCACACATGGCATAATTGTCAAATACGCCAATACAAATAGCCATGTGTGGAGCCACAATTAGTTGGCTCGTGTAGCGATGCATGTGAAAAACGACCAGTCATGCAGCCAGTAATGCTAGCTGACGAGTTCTACCGTTCTGAATTTGAATGAAGTAGTATTTCCGCTCATGCACTGAATTTCAAATTTAGAACGATATGACGTAAATATGGAACCTTCCGCTTCTTTTTTTGAGGACTTATTTTTCAATGCCTAGATAAAGCTTTATCCGTTTGACAACGTATTATACCGCCAAATTGAAAATGTTTGTTATTCATTTGTCTGTCACATTTTAAGAATGACTATATTTGGTTAATATTTAAACTGATTAATAGGTATTTGTTAACTCACGATTGAAAAATCAGCCCTTAATGTAAGTAATATAAAATTTAAGAGCAAATCAGAGGGGGTGGTCCGTAGAGCAAAATGTCCTCGTTGATAAAACGACCGTAACGTTGTACCTAGTCATGGGAGCACATCATCTGCAATTCAAAAGGGGCCTAGCAACAAATTATCCGCAAATAAAAAAACATTAAGCATAAGTGAGGAAATTAGTCAGTTCAGACTCAGAGGGTAAGTACTTAAGTAACTATTCAAACAATTTTAAAAATCTCTCTTAGCGGAGTATGAGATTACAAAATCATATTCGTCTAGCATTTTTAGTTCACCATTATTATTACTTTTAATTAAATGATCTACTTATATGTATAATGTTAGTTATCAAGTTTGCTTGAGAACTAACAATATGCAATAATGTCTTATGGGTAGATACCTAGTAGAAAATAAAGTTTTTAAGCTGTTAAATCTGCTTTTTTTCAACCTATAACAATTTTACCACAGATTACTAAATAGTTACTACCTATTTTACATCCTGTTTATGTTCCGTTTCAGCACCACTACCTACACAATTTGTGTATCTGTCTGTCTCTCTATATTGCAACTTTTTGTATAAAAATAAACTAAAACAACACGCACTTCACAACGCAACGTCCTTATATTTAGTAAGATCATCAGATTCATTTCCAACTGAATTGTGGCTGTTACGCATTCCATAAAATACTCTTTCTCTCGACCCACTAAACCTGTACGGCTCATGTCTTAGTAGGTTAACGCCATAAGCTGCATCTTCTCTCTTATATTCATAGAACCTAGGGTCATACTCCGGGTAATAATAAGGTCGGTAAGGGTAAGCCATCTCGCTCTTGCAGTCCATTCTGTCGTCGTAATCGTATTTTGTAGGGTATTCATCAAAAGCGCCTACTACTGAATGTCGGCGTTTATAAGGGTTGTCGTAAGGGTTGGATCGAGGGCCGACCCACGTGCCGTACATTTGGGGGCCGGGGTACGGTTTCGGGGCGCCACGAAGAGAAGCGGCGTACTGACGATCAATATACTGACGGTCGGTATACTGACGATCAGCGTACTGACGGTCGGCGAGGTGCTGCCAGTACGCGGGCGGTGGTTGGGGCAGCACCAGGGGGTAGCCCATGTTCATGGACTGACGCGCGGCGAGGTGGCGCCTTAAGTCTGGCATGGAGCCCGCTTTACCTGTTGAACAATATATTGGGTAATGTTATAAATAAATATAGACAACATCACAAACATTGCTCTGATTTTAAAGTAACTAGCTAAAGCTAGTTACAGATATTAGTTAAAGATATTAGTGTTATGGAAATTAGAGACAACGGTGGAACTACAAACACCCAGAGTCAAACCCACTACGCAGGCCTAATGCGGATTGGTGGGTTTTAACGATTGCAAAATGCAGCCGAGACCAACGGCTTAACGTGCCTTCCGAAGCACGGAGGAACTCGAGATAATACATTTTTGGTCACCCATCCCATACCAACCCTTGCGAAAGTTGCTTAACTTACGCAATCGCAGCTCCGAGAATATTAGTAGGCTATCCATATTCCGTTCCTGTTCGTCCCCGTTCTTGTCCCGTTTGAACTGTATAAAGTATCTATGTACAAATTTTCAAGTTTCTAGCTCCAGTGGTTTGGGTGGGCTTTTATGTGTCAGTCACCCCTTCAAAATATATGAGATTTTTAAGTTATTTATTTTATATTATTATAGTTGTTTCCAAAACCATACACACATGCCCTCGGCCTGAACTTGTAATGATGTAACGTACCAGTGTCTGGCATGAACCCATCGTTGGCGAACGCGTTGGCGGCGTCTGGCACGAAGTGGCTGGCGTCGAACTCACTGCCGCTCACCGCTGCGCCGCTGGGGTGCCCGGCGTTCCTGTTCAAAAAAAGCTTTGTGTACAAAAGAAGAAACACCTCCTTAAAAGCCTAAAAATAAAAACAAACAGTTTCAAAATTAAGAAGCTATAAAATTAATTATTCTTCTTGTCAGTTAAAAAAGTCTGGAACGGGTGGTAGAAAAATATACATATTCAAAAGCGTTTAATTACTAAGTTTATTTGAATAAAGCAATTTTTTACTTTTACTTTTTACTTAATTTAATATTAATTGGATCAATTTTAATAAAAAAAACGTCTATTGAAGTCGGGTGGGGCTGGAGAACAAACCTCTTTTTTTTCGGCCCAATGCACTGACCAATTTGTGCTACCGAGTCGTTACTGACCGAACCTAGTGCATTGGGCTGGAATCACAAGGGTGCGGGTTCGAGTCCCGATCGAGATTTTAGGGATGAGTCTTTTTTATAGTAGCTATATTATCCTTACTAATATTATAAATGCGAAAGTCCGTTTGTTTGTTTGTTACGCCTTCACGTCTTAGCTACTGAACCGATCGCATACATGTTGTCAGGGGTACAGAGAAGGACATAGGGTGACTTTCATCCCGAAAAAATATTTGTTCCCGAGGGATAACAAAAAACCTTTCCATGGGCGGTCGCTAGTTCAACTATAAAAATAGCATTGTAGATGCGTAAAAATCTATAATTTAATAATAGATAATGTGTACCTGGCCTCCCTGAGTGCGTACGCGGACTGCACGAGCACTACGCCTATGACGACGGCCGGCAGCCGCGCCACGTAGCACGCCAGCTCCGCGCCGCCGTACACTCCTTGAAGACCCTGCAATAAAATGCTGATACGTCAGACAATGTATTATATTTCTAGAACCGCGCAAGTGTCGTCGACTTCGCCGTCATCTTCATTCGACAGATGGATGAGATACATTGCTACTTCTTTTTGGCACAAATAAAAACTTACCAAAAAAAAGTAGCAATGTATTTCATCCATCTGTCAAAAAGCCGACGGTGAAGTTCACGACAATTGCACGGTAGCCCCACGGTTCAGGGGCCGTACCGGCTAACGCATCAAACTTCGGAAAGTCTGCCGGGCTTCAAATTAAAACAGATAAATCGAGACCCAATCGGGCCAAAATGGCGAACCCCAATTCATGGTGTCACACGAAGATCGATATCTTCTAAATAACTTCGGCGAATAGTACAATACGAAACTCCTTACTTCGATTTATCTGTTTTAAGTTGAAGCTCGGCAGACCCGCCGAAGCTCGAAAAGTTAGCCAGTAGGGCCCTTAACCACACACGATAGGTTGTAGAACAAAATTTTTTTCCCATACGAAAAAAAGATGACACCATAACTCCTTAGGGAGTTTTTTTAAGAACAGCGGTTTAAAAAAATTGTTTTGACCTCAAGTATACGTGTGCCGAACGGCCATCCTGTACATTGCGGTTTTCCACTGATTTTGAGCTCGTACGCCGACCACAATACCTATTTAGGATAGACATCTTAGACGGGCTTTATAAATTTTATCATTTATGTTGGAAAGGTGGGTACAGACTATGTAACATGTTATATAACTTGTGTTTTATAACACGTCCACATTATGTAACCTTGTTAATCAACATTGCAACATATAACAAAACTGTACACATTAGAATAACAATGTTATATATCGCGCCTGCGCGTTCGAGTACACGTGACTGAGTTATATAATGTAGTACATATTAATAACATGTTATGATCAGTGTCCACATTATCTGAAACATGTTATAAAACAATGTTTTATAAACTTTGTTAATTATTGTAATGGAAAATGACATCACTTTAAATGCTGACCTCATATTTCAAATTTTGACGACTCTGAAAGGGAGAAAAAAGCAGCCCTTGACGAGTTTCTTCCCGGCTCTTCTCGTTACAAGCTTCTTTGACATTCACAAGTGCTTGTAACAGCCTAGAGTGAATAAATGAGTTTTGAATTTTGAATTTTGTTGTATAAGTTATGTTATAGTCTGTACGCACCTTAAGGTCAGCTTACTTACCCAATGACTAATCGACATGTAAAAGACTAGAGCACATTCTGGAATCAGGACGAGGATCACAGCTATCAGCCACGCCAGAAGGTATTTGTTGTTTTTCTGGAAATAAAACAAATGGGTTGGTATATTTAATTACATAAAGACACAAATTCGGTCCACGTTAGGAAATTAAATATATCTTTTAACATTTTGTAATAGAAAATAACGGTAGGTTAGCATTTACACTGTCGAGGATGGTTTTAATCATTCCAGGCAATGTAAATAGCTTCCCGTACAAGGCTTGGCAAGGCGGAAATTATATAGTGCTTTTCTCAAATGCGAGGAAAAAAAAATAGTAAACAAATTATTTTAAAATTGGTTTCTGTGGCCATGTAAAATAAAAAATTAATTTTAAAATTGGTTTCTGTAGCCATGTGAAATGACCAGAAGTGTTTGGAATTAGTATTGAAATTCATTTCCGTGCTGTTCACCAGACGAGGCCGAGGACCAGCGTAATAGTTATGTAGTAGCAGGCCATCAGCAGCACTGACGCCACCGGCAGCCCGCTCTGCGACTCCACTATCCATACCACTTCGAAGATCAAATTGTACTCTACATACCGAGATGAGGCCGTGGATCAGCGTAACGGTGGCAGCGATGACGATGCAGTAGCAGGCCATCAGCAGCACTGGCGCCACCGGCAGCCCGCTCTGCGACTCCACTATCCATACCACCTCTAAGTCAAATTGTACTCTACATACCGAGATGAGGCCGTGGACCAGCGTAACGGTGGCAGCGATGACGATGCACTAGCAGGCCATCAGCAGCACTGACGCCACCGGCAGCCCGCTCTGCGACTCTACCATCCATACCACCTCGAAGATCAAATTGTACTCTACATACCGAGATGAGGCCGTGGACCAGCGTGACGGTAGCAGCGATGACGATGCAGTAGCAGGCCATCAGCAGCACTGACGCCACTGGCAGCCCGCTCTGCGACTCTACCATCCATACCACCTCGAAGATCAAATTGTACTCTACATACCGAGATGAGGCCGTGGACCAGCGTGACGGTAGCAGCGATGACGATGCAGTAGCAGGCCATCAGCAGCACTGACGCCACCGGCAGCCCGCTCTGCGACTCTACCATCCATACCACCTCGAAGATCAAATTGTACTCTACATACCGAGATGAGGCCGTGGACCAGCGTGACGGTAGCAGCGATGACGATGCAGTAGCAGGCCATCAGCAGCACTGACGCCACCGGCAGCCCGCTCTGCGACTCTACCATCCATACCACCTCGAAGATCAAATTGTACTCTACATACCGAGATGAGGCCGTGGACCAGCGTGACGGTAGCAGCGATGACGATGCAGTAGCAGGCCATCAGCAGCACTGACGCCACCGGCAGCCCGCTCTGCGACTCTACCATCCATACCACCTCGAAGATCAAATTGTACTCTACATACCGAGATGAGGCCGTGGACCAGCGTGACGGTAGCAGCGATGACGATGCAGTAGCAGGCCATCAGCAGCACTGACGCCACCGGCAGCCCGCTCTGCGACTCTACTATCCATACCACCTCGAAGATCAAATTGTACTCTACATACCGAGATGAGGCCGTGGACCAGCGTGACGGTGGCAGCGATGACGATGCAGTAGCAGGCCATCAGCAGCACTGACGCCACCGGCAGCCCGCTCTGCGACTCTACTATCCATACCACCTCGAAGATCAAATTGTACTCTACATACCGAGATGAGGCCGTGGACCAGCGTGACGGTGGCAGCGATGACGATGCAGTAGCAGGCCATCAGCAGCACTGACGCCACCGGCAGCCCGCTCTGCGACTCTACTATCCATACCACCTCGAAGATCAAATTGTACTCTACATACCGAGATGAGGCCGTGGACCAGCGTGACGGTGGCAGCGATGACGATACAGTAGCAGGCCATCAGCAGCTCTGACGCCACCGGCAGCCCGCTCTGCGACTCTACTATCCATACCACCTCGAAGATCAAATTGTACTCTACATATCGAGATGAGGCCGTGGACCAGCGTGACGGTGGCAGCGATGACGATGCAGTAGCAGGCCATCAGCAGCACTGACGCCACCGGCAGCCCGCTCTGCGACTCTACTATCCATACCACCTCGAAGATCAAATTGTACTCTACATACCGAGATGAGGCCGTGGACCAGCGTAACGGTGGCAGCGATGACGATGCAGTAGCAGGCCATCAGCAGCACTGACGCCACCGGCAGCCCGCTCTGCGACTCTACTATCCATACCACCTCGAAGATCAAATTGTACTCTACATACCGAGATGAGGCCGTGGACCAGCGTGACGGTGGCAGCGATGACGATGCAGTAGCAGGCCATCAGCAGCACTGACGCCACCGGCAGCCCACTCTGCGACTCTACTATCCATACCACCTCGAAGATCAAATTGTACTCTACATACCGAGATGAGGCCGTGGACCAGCGTGACGGTGGCAGCGATGACGATGCAGTAGCAGGCCATCAGCAGCACTGACGCCACCGGCAGCCCGCTCTGCGACTCTACTATCCATAACACCTCGAAGATCAAATTGTACTCTACATACCGAGATGAGGCCGTGGACCAGCGTGACGGTGGCAGCGATGACGATGCAGTAGCAGGCCATCAGCAGCACTGGCGCCACCGGCAGCCCGCTCTGCGACTCCACTATCCATACCACCTCGTAGATCAAATTGTACTCTACATACCGAGATGAGGCCGTGGACCAGCGTGACGGTAGCAGCGATGACGATGCAGTAGCAGGCCATCAGCAGCACTGACGCCACCGGCAGCCCGCTCTGCGACTCTACCATCCATACCACCTCGAAGATCAAATTGTACTCTACATACCGAGATGAGGCCGTGGACCAGCGTGACGGTGGCAGCGATGACGATGCAGTAGCAGGCCATCAGCAGCACTGACGCCACCGGCAGCCCGCTCTGCGACTCTACCATCCATACCACCTCGAAGATCAAATTGTACTCTACATACCGAGATGAGGCCGTGGACCAGCGTGACGGTAGCAGCGATGACGATGCAGTAGCAGGCCATCAGCAGCACTGACGCCACCGGCAGCCCGCTCTGCGACTCCACTATCCATACCACCTCGTAGATTAAAGCTATCGCGTACGCCACCTGAAAAACATGATTAAGCAATTGTTATTAATAATAATAATAATTTATTTATTTCTCAGATATTACAATCCATTTTTGTTATTGTTACTCGATCAATTTTAATAATTATCTGTGCTATAGTGACACGAATGTGACATCACCAGCTGAAAACCGACTTTCCAGACGTTTTAACTTAAGTATATGGCAAATTAGTAATCTGTGGTGGCAAAGATAACTCGCGACGCGATCGAAATCAGGGGGCTAATTGTCTAATTTCAAAATCTATCGCAATCGCTTTCATTTAACAGATGGATGTGACACATTGCTGCATTTCTTTGGTAAGTTTTTATTTGTGCCAAAAAGAAGCATCAATGTGTTACATCTTGAAAGCGATTGCGATAGATTTTGAAATTAGACAATAGAAAGGCAGGTTCGAATCGAGTACGTCAAAACGGTACTATGGCAACCGTTTTTAATGTAGGTACCAAAATAACTTGTAAGAAAATTCAAATTGTACGCCTGTAAGTGTACCATATTAGAATTGCAATTGTTTCGAAATGAAAGTGTAAATTTCTGCTGAGTGCTGCAAGTGTCACCAATCTTCGATTAAACGATCGAAGCGTCCCATACAATAATGTGTCCATTATGTCAATCACTAAGATTAATGGTTTGTGGTGGAGCTAAAGCAGTAGGCAAAGGCAGTAATTGCAACACAAAACGAGATTTACTAAGAGAACTGCTGTCACTAGATATACCTATGTGCACTTATTTTGCTACTAGCTAGAAAAAATATGTTTTTTGAAATTAAACTTTGACAAATTGACTGAATAAAAAATTTGCTATGTTGTTGTTTTGTAAATTAAGACTTAAAATAATAAATAAATGATAGTAATGTGATGTGTTATTATCAGCCATCATTTTATGGAGCGATATATTGAATTACGTGTTATCGTAAAACATTCACACACCAAGTTAATTATCTAACGTAATATTGAACATTTCCTATTTGATTAAAGAATTTTAGGTTTAATAAGACAAACCTAATAATAGCGGTCTAGGATTTAGGCCTTCCGCTATTCGAAATCCCATTAAAGTTGTGTATTTTCACTAAGTTTCGTTTAGTTATTCTAATAGGAACTAGTTAATGTTTACTTGCGTTATGCAACAGTGTTGAGTCAACATTCATCTCTAGTAAACCAATATTAGTATGCGCATACTTGCTAAACAGTCGCGGTTGACACGATTCTTGAAGAATGCCTGTTGTCATGGCTACTGGGTTTTTGTTATAAAACCCTCACTTTTGGCTTTGTTTGAGAGATTCTCCAACACATCTTATATCTGGTAGCAAGAAGTAAAATAACTAAGTAGGTACCTCATTGCTTAAGAATTCCGGGTGTAGTGCGCCTTCGTCTCTTACCCAATTCAAAATAAATGCCAATTACATTTTTTCATACAAAACTGCAAATCGCATTAATTTTTACTTGGTTTGGTATTTTGGATTTTTATTTAATAACACCCTAGACAAATACTGTCTTATTCCGAATAACATCACAAGAATAGTTAATTATGCTCAAATTGCAAATCATTTTGGTATTACGTTTGTATGGGAAGCTCACTGCGTTCGCCCGTAGTCTTAACATCAGATTTCAGGTACTTATTCGTTATAGAGTTATAATAGGTACTGCAACTATCTTCTAAATATAACCTATTTCTTTATAATATAGATAAACCTTAGTACTTTTGTCACATAGTAAAACTTAAAAGTAAAATAGTATAAAACATTACCACCTTACCTAATTTCAATTTGATACCATTTCGTTTCGATTTCACAATTCAATGTATCGCTTATAACATGCAATACAAAAGCACTAAAACTAATTTATTTGTCAGATAGATCGAAAAAGCGTGCCTGTGTACCTATAGTATGTCCAAGACCTTAAGCAACTACCTACCAAGTTTACTCTCACTTACGTTTCGTCATCTTATGAGATAACTACATGTTGTACGGCCTTTAAGACAAACCAGACTATCAAGATCTGTGTTATCTTTCAATTTTCAAAATTTAAAACCACCATATAGATCTTTTAATGCTGGTTGTCACAACCAGTGTTAAAAGACCTATAAAGTAACTTTACTGAAGATTAAGATGGATATTTCAATAGTTCTTTAAAAACTGGTTATATTTTACCTCCTTCAGAATGTTTATCCAGTTGCTAGTAAACGAGTGAACTAGTTCCTCAAGAGATGTGTGTTTATGTGTGTTATGATAACAAAATTATGGATGATTATAGTTAGCTAAATAAACTTAGATATGACATGACTTCGAATTGTTTTAAGCTGATTGAAGTTCAAAATAGAATCTTACGTTGTATTTTATAGCAAAAGAAAAAATAGAGATTCGAATCACATGCAACAGTAATAACGTTTTAATAAAGTAGACGTAGAGAATACGAACGTGGCTGCGTAAGTAGGTACATACTATAGAGTTTTTCTATGTTTCTGCACTGAGAGCTGGCCATCACCGCTACTTTTAAAAAACTAAGATTCATTTTTAAAAAGAAAAGAGAAGCCGTGCACAGACATGGACAGCGGCCGATATTGATTGTGTAAAAAACTAATAATAAATAATTATATCGATTTCAAACATTATTTTAATTAATCTACGCCTCCACACGTTACATTACCTTACCTGTCTTTATTTTAAAAAAATCTGATTCAATATAAAGCATGCCACGAATGCAAGTGGATAGCCTTGGTTTTGGTTTCCCCACTGAGAAAGCGAGTGTTCACTGATAAAAAAAAAGAAAATCGTGATAAAAGTATGTGCTTGGCTATAGTACAGACTAAGAAAAAGAAACAAATATTTTCTTTCTTTCTTTTTTCAGATTTATAGATCTTATTTATTCAGTTAAATTACATACAGGAAACTCAGAAGATTTTAAGTAGATAACTGTTAGCTCGGGTGCGCAAACTTAAGTCAACATCACAAACATCCATCCTTCACATCCTTCGCGGGATTCGAACTCACGACCTTGACTTTAACAGTAATCCAAAGTATATATTTTCTAAAAGCGATAATGGACTTCGCTATTTAAACGTGTATGGGATTGCCAGTTTTCGCTAACCATCGATTTTAAATGTCAAATCTATCGAACGCAAAATTCGTTATCTTTTAATAAAATGTGACATCGGATAGGGGGCAAATCGCTATTCCACATTACCAAAACATCATATTATTTACTGTAAAATACTTACCAAAGCATATGCAGCTATGAACCCAGAAGCGGCAGTCACACTGCAGCAGAATATTTTGCTGACCGCCGGACGCATGCGAGCCTTCGGCGCCTCCACATCACTTAAATCATTACTGGTAGACATCTTGCTTAGTTCCAACTACTTAAATCACATCCTTATTTGGTGTTTCATAAAGTTCTTATTCCGATAATCATTGTTTGGAAAAAAGCATACTTTTTAAATTCTGTAAAATACTAATTTTTCCTCTTTTGTTACTTAAAGGCTGTTCACGAATACTACATCTTCTCAAAGATAGGGATTGAGAAGATCGTTTTCTTAAATTTTCTGAAGAAATCTGTAAAAAAGAAATAAAATTAGCTTGTTTCTTTTCCAGAATGCTAGTGAACACATTGTTCAATACAAAAGACATCAACGACATTTAAATTAATAATGTGTTGTTTGTATGTACGTACATACAAACAAAATTAGTATTTACTATTAGGCTAAAATAATAGTGCATTATGGACCCTGTAGGATATTGCAATTGAAGGAGATCTCCTATTTAATTAGTCATTATATCTAATAATACGAATAATTCAACTTTTGTCAGGGTGGAGTATTGTTCTATCCTTAGGTATTGCTAATAAAAACAAAATAAAGTTTTGAACTCTTTTAAATTAATATCACTTAATAAGTCCGTAGGATAACAAATCGCGCGGGCCGAACATTTAAAAAGATTATTTATTTAGTTAATAGTCAACCTGACAACACTATCTGTCAAAATTTCATTAATTTCCCGCCAACAATTTTTAAATTACGGCTAATTTAAAAAAGGTGCTTTTGTTATCTTAAAAACAATGGAAAAAATTTGGAAAACAGTTGGTCCTCTCTCTCTCCAGATTTAGCCCCCAGCGACTACTACATGTTCGCAAACCTCAAAAAACAGCTCCCAGGGAAGAAATTTGGCTCCAAGGCTCCAACGAGGAGGTCATGGCTTAGAAACTGAAGCATATTTTGAAGGGTTCGATGCGACCATGTCGCACTAATCTTGGTCGGTCTTCCCCCTTAAACAGAATGTGTAATGAGTATAACGTGTTAAACGGTGCACTGGACGATCTCGACATTTTTCACGACTCTTTGTCCGGTTTTAGATCTAAAATACTGGACTCATTTGCCTAATAATCTGAATAATGTTGTGTTACTTTTAGATATTGTGTAAGTAATACTTTGCTTCCTGTGTTTTTTTGTGTTTCTTTATTATTATTTAATTGTTATTTAATTTTTTTGGTTCTTGAGCAGGCACCTATGTAATTTCCTCTTAATTTTCAATTCTTTTTTTTATACCTATTTTAATGATAAACTATTTGTTGACTGATTTTGTAATTGGGAATGCTGTACATGCCTGTTATAGGTTTACACATCAGGATTTGATATGTTCAACTTCGTGATATGTAATGTTTTATGTGTACTCTGTTGGCGTGTCTTATGAATAAAATAAAAATAAAAATAAAAATAAAAGGGTTGGACAAGTCGTTTTACAAGAAAGACATAGAGATGTTGGAAAAGCGTTGGAATGCTTGTATCACCTTTGATGGACGTATAAAAAAGATTTTTGTCGAAAAGTTTTTTATTAGTCATCCTACGAACTTAAGTGATATGGGATCTCAAGTTAACAGTTATTTATAATAATTTCACGTTTTATAGCGAAGAAGCTTGATATTAACGAACAATGGAATGCCGTCGCCATTGGCGACTGCTCAGCAAAGGACAATAACTGCTTAATTAGCAAATCTTCCTGGTTCGATTCCCACGGCCACCAGGTACATTGACAATGTGTGAATCGCTAATTATGCGTGTGCGTCTTTTTGTTTGACCCCGGTGGGCAAAAGAATTGAAGAACTAACCATCAACAAGCAACAATCTTGATGAGAAAAGAGCCTAAGTATTTGTCGTTAGAAATTGAACCACAGTCTTCGTCAACTCAACAGTATTCTCAAATGCAAGTCCAGAAAAAGTGGATGAAATGAATATTGTTTTGATTCTTGAATAAAATTATATGTCTTGATTTAATAATTTGACGACCTCCGTGGTCGAGTGGCTTTGTACACCGGTTTTCAAGGTGTCGGATCCAAGGTCCCGGGTTCGATCCCCGGTTGGGTCAATTTGGAAAACGAACTTTTCTATATCGGCTCAGGTCTGGGTGTTTGTGATACCACCGTTGTGTCTGATTTCCATAACACAAGTGCTTTAGCTACTTACTTTGGAATCGGAGCAATGTATGTGATGCTGTCAAATATTTATTAATTTATATTAAAAAAAAAATGGTTTATAATGAAATAAGTAGTTGAAAATCACGACCAACTTAATTTAATTTCTGCAGCAAAGGTTTTAATCTGCAAAATACTTATTTCAGACTTAAGATAAATGTAATTATATACAAGAAAAAAATTCTACGCAAAACAATTTTCTTTGAAACTTTGCTTCCAAGACTTTTTTAAAGCTATGCGATTAGAAGTCAAAGCAAGGCGTTATTCACCATGTAGTTATGTGTTACCCATGAGAACCACGCAGTGAATGCTGGGAAAATTATTGTATGCGATTAATGGTTCCTATCTTCGCTTTGCCAACATTTGTATGTAAATAAGAAATAATGAAAAAATAGGGTTGTCAAACAGGACGAACCAAAACAGATAGATGTTGTATCAAGTAGAAATAAAAAATAATTAATACGGAAACAAGAACTATAATATTATTAGAAATAAAACCCTTTTTACGGATTACAGCGCGTATATTATTAATTCAGGTGTTGTTTTAGAATTATTTAGTTTGTATTTATTGGATTCTGCTTTAGTCCTCCGGTGACCACGGCCCCTGGAAAGGTGTCGAAACGTCGGGAATTCTAAAAACCAATACAAACTGAATAATTCTAAAACAACACCTGAATTAATAATATACGCGCTGTAATCCGTAAAAAGTGTTTTATTTCCAATGAACTGTACATGCGAAAGTCTTAGAAGTAAATATAATATTAGATATAGATGATTGTTCAGTTGAAGTGACGGTGGGGTGGGCGGGACACATAGCCAAAGAACCGAAAGCCATTGCAGCCGCAAGGTTCTGGAATGGCGACCAAAAAACCGGACGACGCATGGGCAGGCCGCCGACAAGGTGGCGACGATCTAATCTGGTGAAGGTTGCGGGTGGGCGCTGGACATCATGATATCATCCACATGGATGATAGGGGTTGCGCAGGACCGATGATCATGGAAATCCTTGAGGGAGGCCCATCCCCAGTAGTGGGTGTTGTCAGGCTTACAAAATGATGATGAGAGATGTGAAAACTGATGAAATTTCTTTGTAAAGGAAGTAGCCGTTTGAATCTAGAAGGATGGATATGTAGCAATTTTGCAATATAAATTTTGTAATTTCGTATTTTATGTCGCTACTTAGTTTTCCAATGAGATATCGATTTATGTTAATAGACCTCCGTGGTCGAGTAGTTCGTACGTCGGTTTTCAAGGTGTCGCCATCTCTGAGGTCCCAGGTTCGATCCCCGGCTGGGTCAATTTAGAAAACGAACTTTTCTATATTGGCTCAAGTCTGGGTGTTTGTAGTTCCATCGTTGTCTCTGATTTCCATAACACAAGTGGGTCAATTTAGAAAACGATTTTTTCTATATTGGCTCAGGTCTGGGTGTTTGTAGTTCCACCGTTGTCTCTGATTTCCATAATTCCATAACACAAGTACTGTAGCTACTTCTTTGGGATCAGAGCAATGTTTGTGATGTTGTCTAATATTTACTTATTTATTCATTGAAAAGGTCGCCAACCCTAAATCTACGAGCAATGACCTCGCACTCCATACGTTCTGACTTTGGTACTTTTAACACTCGGCCTTAGTGGCATTATCTCATACATCTACAAGTATGAGTATTGAGCACGGATAAAATAAAGCAATTTTGCAATTATTATTGTTTTTATACTTATCGCGTTCTGTTTCAATAAGTAGGTCAAAGTCAGAATAAAATAGCGAGGATTTATTTTTATTTTGTTTTGTAAGATCCTATTTCCTTCAATATGTTTAGTTGTTTGGATGATTGTTACTCAATCACGGAAAAACGGCTGAAAGGATTTTGATGAATTTTGGCACACAGATAGTTTTAGCCTGTATTGAATCATAGGATCCTTTTTATTTATCTCGGTCAAAGGTTCCCTAGGGATTTTCTAAATGTCAATGAGGACCAAAGCTAGTAACGAATAAAACGTACCGTAAACTGGGGTGATTAGCAACTTGCGTGATGAATAAAAACAGCCAAATTTAGATTAAAAATAACAAGAAAATAATAATTAACCGCTTGGGCCTGTTCCTAGAACATTTTTCTATAAAACTATGGTCATTTTGATTTTATTATTTATTTTAATATCGAAACTGTCGCTTTTGTTATTCACCACGCAAGTTGCTAACCACTCCAGTTTGCCGGTAGTATTCAGTATTGAGTTGTGAATTGGAATGACTTTATTAGCTTTATTAAACAACAAGACTTTTACTAGAGGCTCAGTGAGCTGCAGACCTCGCTCAAATTGTATGTTGTTTAAAAATGAATCTAATAGATGTCGCTGCGAGGTACACACTGCTTTTGAAAAGCAGTACTATGGGTTGTTTGGTAATAATACCTAACCTAGGTCATCTATCGAATCATAGGATACATAGCTAGATGGCGCTTCTAATTTTGAACATTTTTAGAATGGGTGATATTTTTATCGCAGAATTTTAAAAAACTGGTTCGACAAATAATTCTAATATAATTATCGAGCTCACAAAATTTCACGAAAACCGGTTAAGAATTATGCGGACTGTAGAGGAGAACAGCTGGACATACAAAAGCATTAATTTTGCCCCAGCTGAAGGAGAGACGCTTCGCCTGCGCTGCGCGCACTCTCGGTCAACTAGCGAATAATATAATACTAATATTTTTTAAATTTTGAAATTTTAGTATTCACAATGCTATTTTATATAATACCAAATAATATACTAGAAAAAAAATTAAAAAATTATATAGCTTTCTCATCTTAATCAATTGTTTAAAAATATCTGGAAAGGTATTCAGTTGATGTCGAGGTAATTCCTTGTACAATGGTGAGATGGCGCTGGCTTGCAGCGTAAGAGTTGATACTAGGAGAAATTCGATGTTTCCACTAGTGACTCGGTAGCTCAGCGGTCAGAGCATTGGACCGGATATCCAAAGGTCGCGGGTTCGATTCCGGCGCGAAAAATACGGCGTAGTCGTATTTTTTCTAGTATATTATTTGGTATAATATAATACTAAATAATATACTAGAAAAAATACGGCTCGCACCAGATAATGTTCTCGGACGGGAATCGAACCCGCGACCTTTGGATATCCGGTCCAAGTCCTCTCGGTCAAGTCCGCTTGGTCCGGTCCGAGTGACTCGGTAGCTCAGCGGTCAGAGCATTGGACGTATTTTTTTGTCGTATTTTTACTAGTATATTATTTAGTATTATATAAAAATAGCATTGTGAATGCTAAAATTTCAAAATTTAAAACTTAAGCGAATAATAACTAAAATTATAATATCAAATATATATTTATACCTAATTGTGTAACAATAACTGGTTCTCTAAACTAATAGCAGGTTATTCGCAGGAAGTAAATGCTTCTAGCTGTGAAAGTAGTGTCGAGTCATTGCTAGGACCGGTTACTCATAATAATCTGGTCGTGATAATTTAATAAATGGTTATTGACTCTGGTTTTAGCCTAACGAGTGGTTGTAATTCCAGGATATTACTTCAATTAACAGAACGGTCGTTTGCGATTTACTAGAACAGCCTTGACACAGATTTTCTGCGCATTTTAAGTTACATTACTTACGGTACGGTACTACTATATCACAGTAATAAGTAATACTTGATTTCATACTTACTGTAATAGGTACCTATTAAATCGGTACCCTTGAACACAAAGTTGGAAGTTATTATGAGTTATACTAATTTTGTGTTTTTAGTTTATTTTTTGTAACATTCAATAAATCCACCAACTTGAAATAAACGTATAAGTTATTATAGCAGTTTTATTAAAAGTTTTTGGATTAACCGGTGTGTAATTATCTTCTATGTTGTTATCTTATATGTTGAGGTACTACAAGTCATAAAGTATTTGTGGTCTGTGTCATTAACCTATTGATTATTTTTAATTATTTAAAATTACACTTATCGTCGACTCAAAAAAAGACAATCCAAAGAGAAAGATACGTTAAATAAGCATGAACTTTGAATCCTGACAAATGACAAATGTTTAGAAAACCAACTTTCTAAAAACAAAAACCTATGACCATGCATGCGGGCCGCAAAGGGAAATGTGGAAATGTAGTGAAATAAGAAGACATAACCTTAGGGAGCTCAGAGGCGCAGTGGTATAGCGCCTGCGGAGGTTAAGCGACTTTCGCAAGGGTCGGTCATGGGATGGGTGACCAAAAACTTATTATCTCGAACTCCTCCGTGCTTCGGAACGGTTCGTCCCGGCTGCATTTGCAGTCGGTAACACTTACCAATCGGCATTGGGCCCGCGTGGTGGGTGGCCCATCCTCCTTATCCACTCATAAGGAAGGACTGTGCTCCCGCAGTGGGGACATTAAAAAATGGCTGATGGTCCAACCTTAGGGAAAAGACAATAAAACTTTGTAAGCAGTTTCCAATGACGATTAACGTTTTGTTTACGGAACTGCGATTGGCAATTTCAAGCATTTCGCTCATTTCCATGGCAACTAACTTCGAACAGAAATATTGAGGCAACAAAACATCTTAACCTTATAAGACCTATGTCTCTATCTCTATATTATTGTTTATTTTATACGATACGTTTATAAATATTTTATTTATACGTTTCTAATAAAGTTTCTAACAAACGTTTGTCCAAACATTTCCGTACCCTCCACGCCACAACTATATTAGTTCTAATGTTCTAACGATAATGTTTGTCTTTTATAAAAAACCGTGGCGCTCAAAAGATTAAGTATCACATAATCTTGGAGCTCTACGGTCGAAAGTTCAAAATTTCATTAATATTTATTTAAGTTTCTTCATAAGAAAGCAGCAATTTCTCTACAATCTAAATGATTTTTTTGTACCAGTCTTAGTTGCTTTTCATGTTTTGTTTGAAATGCCCCATTATTGACAAAACAAAGGGCTAATTCTACAACTTACATTGACAAATAAATCCGTCTTCAGTCTTACCTTGGACTAAAAAAGACTGCAACGTAGTGTGACTTTTAGAATAGTGGTACAATCCTCAATGAACTACTATTTTCTGAGTAAATACTATATTTGTGAGGACATTTTGCACGATTATGTAGCGACTCATACGATAGTGCGAGATCGATGCGTTGCGTTATTGTTATTTTAAGATTACTGTGTGATCTTGTGTGATGTGAATCTTGAAAGAACAAAAAATCTGTAATCAAATTTTTAGTCTTTGCTACTTTGCAAATATTAATTACTTATTCTAATAAATAAACAACGAATTTACAAGCTAAATTAGTTAGTTAGCTTTTAACCAAGGCCGGTGTAACCCGACTGGAGTCTTAAGTTTCATTCTCTAATTATTTTTGAGATCATAATCATAACTGCTCGACTGCCGACAGTCTGCAGTCGACTGGATAAGCAAAAGATGGGTGATTTGTTCATATCATCACAGAATTGTAAAAAAAACTAATTAGTAACTGTCTTTACTTTGGGGAACTGGGTGAAATGGTTCCGATTAGGTTAATGGTTAGACTGATCACCCGTCCGGCTTCGCTGGCGTAAAGTAAGTAAAGACAGTTATTATTATTTGGAAGGGGTGTTGTATTTTTGGACCAAAAATTATTGTAAGTTTCGTCCCGTTATTACTGATAACGTTTGCTCAATTTTAAACACTTTTCCTTGTATCTAGACTGGACGGCTGTTATTGTTGCATAATTGCCATCAAAAGCTCTGCAACACTTAACACTTTCAGCAGCTGTGGCACGTACGAGCGAACGAATTGATCTGCCCGCTTTCCCAGGGAAAGTATTCAGTTAAGTACGGTCGTTGAACTAAACTGGTGCATTACACGTATTTAAGTGCATTTAAATTACGTTAGAAAGTTACAAAGACATTTTCTTTTCTTTAGTTTTTATTAATCCATAAATTCTGGCAGGTTCAAACCCCTTTATGACGAGTTCAAGATGACTGCAGCCATGTTCCTTTTTAACCGGCTTCAATAAAGGAGGAGGTTCTCAGTTCTTCAGATTATTTTTTATGTATGTTATTTGATTACTCGAAAACGGCAGCAGGACTGATTTGAATTTTTGTTTGTTTGAAAGCGTATACTTCCTTAGTGGTTCCATTGTCATCGTCAGGGTCTGGTGATGGGATCTTGGAGAAATCAAGGGAAATCTTCAAATATAATGGGCACCCCTATAGCGATTTGGGTACTTCCTTGAGTATCTCGTGCATTTGTTTTATTACAGAAATATTTGCTATCATTAAAAAGCTAGTTTTTTAATGTTTTAATAGTAGCCATGAATCACTGTAGACTATCAATTAAATAAGATACTGAATGGTTGGTTAGCTAACGATGCATAAACTCTTCATCTCCATTTCAACACGTGATCCGTTAGTTACTTGCTTTGTTAGGGTTACTAATTAATTATAAATTTACTTAGTTTTCATATTTTTTTAAAGAACTAACTGTAATTGTTTCTTTCTTAATGAAAAGTTACACGGATTATATATATAGTTAGTTTATCAAAATATGGTATAATTACTGAAATAATTTAAAAAGCAACTGTATTTTCAACGTCAAAGTCAAGTCACGTTTTCAATATAACTTTTAAGGCGCCGCGCCGACCGACGTCACTAAATCGCTGTGTGAATGATCCTTAATAAATATACCTACATGAATAAATAAAAATACTTACATTGTTTAAATAAAAGCTGTATATATGCTCTGTGAGCTGTAGACGTCGCGTTTGTGACATTTTTGATCATGAATCGAAATTTTTTCGTCATTTATCGCAAGAAAATTCCATATAATTAGCGAAACTGCTCACAAAATTTTCACGAGAATCGGCTGAGAATAAAATTGAGATTAGGGGGTCTAGCCAAAGTAACATTTGCAAATCTTCGTTACCGCTTCGCTTTTGAAACATGTATGTGATTGACATAAGGTTTCGTTATCAATCGAAATTTAAAACGTCAAATCCATACATACATGTAGAGGAGAAAAAACGGAAAGACATACGAAAGCATTTTGCCCAAGCTGAAGCAGGACGCATCGCGCTCGCTCGCTCAATTATTGCTATCTCTATCATTATAAATTGTTTTCAATCTAATATTTATTCATCCAATGTTTTCAATTAGTTTGATCGACAACCCTACCTGTTACCGCGCGTTACGCGAATAGTAAGATAATGATAAGTTATAGGCACGCAATACGCGGAAGGATGCGTTAACTACACACATTGGTGATTTTAATTTCTTTTCGCGTGCCAATGCTGTACGACTACAGTATGTATGTATACAACGTGTTACAAAAGTACCCCTAATGCCGAATATGCTATATAGGGACCATCAAGCTGAACAACTTTTACTATGGGACCAAATTGAAATCGCCAAAAAAAAAATCTAGCTGTTTCATACATTTTGATATTTTCGTAATTAATTTTTGTAAGAAACAGCTGATTTTTTTTTTCGCGATTTCAGAGTTGGTCCCAAGTAAAAGTTGTTCAGTTTGATGGTCCTATCTACTATATTCGGCATTAGGGGTACTTTTGTAACACCTTGTATAGGGGTAGCGCGACTTGTCGATCTGTCACCCTGTCTGACGAACTGTCAGATTTACAACTAATATTGGCAGCACTTTAAGAGCGCGTAGTCTGCACACTAGCGCCACCATCGGAAAAAAAACATAGTGCTTAAATAAAGACGAAATTGTGAATTATCTCTCTGTAGTGCACTCCGTAGAAGCTTTGTGGTTCTTTTTATCGCTTAAACTTTATTTTCTATCCTGTCGTTTAGTTCAATGGAGATTTTTTGCGATAAGTGGCCACTTTTAACAATAAAACTCCATTTAACTAAACGACAGGCTAGATAATATTCTTTAAGCAATAAAAAGAACCACAAAGCTTCTACCAAGTGCACTACAGAATGATAATTCACAATTTCGTCTATATTTAAGCACTAACACTATGATTTTTTTTCCAATGGCGGCGCTAGTGTGCAGACTATGCAGCCTTAAGTAATTCAGCCAAAAAGTGTTTGTGAAGTGTGTTTTTATTAGAAGTTTTGGAAAATACTTCTTACATTATGCTTTCCTTTCTCAACATTATTGTAAAGATTTATTTTGATTTGACAAATAATAATTGTTTGACATCTTACCCTATTTTCATACTATTCTGTGACTTGTGTTAGGCCGTATACAGAAAGAAAGCTGGAAACTTATAAACGCTTACCGGCGCTTGACAGCGCTGGTCCGCTCTACACAAAGGAAGCAGGTTGAAGCAGCGGTATTGCCATACACACTTGCATCATGCAAGTTGCATGAGGGTGACGGACGACGAGGGTAAGAAATTAGTGAGCGGACAAATTATAGTATTTAAGTGTACTATCCTATATGAAAAATAGTATATAGTACTCAATATGAATTATAGTATGAATACTATAATTATAGTACATAATGCAACACTGGCGCCCAGCGCTGACCAGCGCGTGTTGAAGCTTATCGGAACTTGTTGGCACCGTTCAGTGCTTATCGGCGCGCGTTCATATATTTTCCTGCGCGGGTTACCAGCGCTGACAAGCGCCGGTAAGCGCTTATAAGTTTCCAGCTTTCTTTCTGTATACAGCCTTATTGACGAAGGGGCGCCGACCAGCGCTGTTTCAAATATCTTTCAACCCTTCACATATTATATTCTATCACAGATTATTCTCCATTTATCATCGCATCCCACGTTCTCCGTAAGAGTTGACCTCGATCCTCAACCTAATTGTGACGTATTTAGAGTTCACTTTACTAAAAAGTCTTTAGTACAGTTAGGCCCGCTTCCGCTGGGCCGTGATAAAATGGCCGTATGGCCGTGTGTACGTGAGCAGAGACGAAATGTCCAGGGTTCATAGAACTGTGCCGTACGTGTTATGAATTGTTATTTATACAAGTGTTAAAGGAATGTAGATCTTAATGTTAATAATTTAACCCACATTTTATTTCGGTCAATGAAAGTAATTAAAACTTAACTGTTCATTCTGAACTACTGATAGACAAAATTTTCACTTTGATGGAGGAAAGTTCAACTAGTATTATATAACTCATGTTAAAAAAAAATCGTAATCCCGAATTACGTAATTTGACAAATAATATTTAACCCTTACTTTGCATGCTACTAAATTATTTTAAGAGATCATAAAACAAAATAGTTTTTATGTGATTATTGCTAGGAATAGTTTAAAGAAATATTATTTAATAGAGTTGCTTTGCATGTAACCTACTAATAACACTTAGTGCTCGTTAAAACTTTTACGATTGCAACTATATAGGCATTGGGGTTAAGATAAAATATTACAAAATGAGGTCATCATTCGCTTTTAAAAAACGAAGATAAAAAAAACTATGGGAACTCTTTTTTTCACTACAAAGTAAGGGAGCAATCCAATTATTATAGGAAAAACCATTATATTTAAAAATATTTTATGTGTTTTTAAATAAAAATGAATAAAAGTTATTTTCTTGACAATAAATGCCTGCAATCCTGCCTAATTTTAACAGGTAAAAAATTAGGGCTGGTAATTAATAAAATATTTATTTAGTAAAAAACCTAAATCTTTATTCCCAAAACACACTGATGTCATTCTACGTCTTATTAAAGCAATTCTGAGATATATTTTTTAAATTCGCTTTTAAGTTATTGCAATTAAGTTCAAAATATCTTGTAAAGTGACACACGGTAATTTGCTGACGCCCACGCAAATAATTAGCATACCATTCTTATGACTCAATCTTGATTTACATATTCGACATACCTATTAATACATTATGTTGTGAATGAATATGAATTTGATGATTTCCTATTTTAGCAGATAACTGTTTTATTTGTAAGCGTAGGCGATGGTTTAAGGTTCCCATTTACAGTTAAACAATATCTTAGTTAAAGATTCCTTTCAGTTTTCAGTTTTCGTTTTTTTTTTTAAAAAATAATAATAATTGACAAACTCACATACGTAGTTCTGATTCCAAAGTAAGTAGATTAAGCACTTGTGTTATGGAAATCAGAGACAATGGTGGTAACACAAACACCCAGGGATCGAACCCGGGGCCTCAGAGATGGCGACACCTTGAAAACTGGCGTGAGAACCAATCTACCACGGAGCACGACGATTGAGCTCTATAAACCAAAAAAAAGTTCATGTCATCTTAAGACAATACGAAGCAACTTTAAGCTATGTGGCTCTCTTATCTATGACTCAATTACATCATCGATAGTTAATATTCTAATGCTATTAAACCTTTTTTATAAAGCTAAAAAAAACTACTTAAAACTCCTGTTAAATACTTAACTGTCAATCCGATTCAAGTGAGATGGCGGGGCCGATAAGATCTTAGAAGAAGATAAGAACTTACTTCTATAAAAACAATTACACCGTCCATCTTAAATAACGTTATGCTTATGAGCTTCCACATCGGCAGCCGACTGCAACAATGAGCTGTTAAGTAATAATCTTGCATAACTAATGTAATAGCGGATTGCGCGTTAATTATTCAAAGGTCAGTGATGGGCTCTATTTCTTGTTCTAATTTTACGATCATTAAAAGCTCTTAGAGCCAACAGGACAATAGGCCTCTCCCGTCCCGTGGGAGGATGTCGCCATAATCTCCACGCTTGGAAGGCGGGTAGGAGATCATCCAAAAACGCTGCAGCCCATTTTCTGATCTGCGGAGGCGTTAGTTAGATGTCGCGGCGTCCAGCCTCCTTCGACTAGTGACTGACAGGCCGACAGAGATACGACAGAGGGATGACGTACCGGAGAGACGGACAGGTGACTATCGAAAAACGGACGGGAAGACTGAGGACTACCCCTAACCCGCAGACGGACAACTGCGCCAATATATAGATGTTAAATGTACTTAGGGTTGCCATCAGTATCTGTATTGTACTCTATACTTTATGAGGAAAATAAAGTACATACGTGAAAATACTTTATTTCACTTAGCTTTTGTTGTTTGTTATTTCTCTAGAATAAATTGCCAAAAGTAATAAAAATTATGTTTTTAAAGGTAAAAATAAATAATAATTTATTTCCATACAATGTACTTTTTCTATCGTTTAGCAACCAATGTAAGTACTTTATTAGTCCAAAAAAAGATGGCAACTTATGACACTAACGGATCGCTCGTTGGTCAGTCACAAGAACTTTATAATCATATTCTATGACACAATTCTCAAGCACGTCCAAGAATATGATTACCTATAAAGTTCTTGGTCACGTCTTTGGTCAGTGGTTTTGGAGTGATATTTAGTTGTCTATTGTGATATTATGCGAACGATTTCAAATGAATGATTCAAAAATAGGTTTCCGAGTATGAAGATTCTACTCAACTTGTGACTTGCAAATAAATAAATAATAATAATAATCTATTTTACTCTATTTGTATTTCCGAATAACTACTAATCCCCTTACTAACAATTATTGTATAGCACATGTATAGTTACACAGTGTTTTGTCCTTTTCTTTTTAATTAGTCAAGTGAAAATATTTTTATTCAAATAAACTTAATAATGAAGCACTTTTGAATCGTTTAAATTTTCCTACCACCCGTTCCAGACTTTTTTAACTGACAAGAAGAACGGACGCAAGAAACTTATATAAATGTCAAACTTAATATAGTTTGACAGGGAGTAGCCATTGTTTAACGCAACGAAAATATTTCTAAGTCTATGGTTTAATTATACATCATCATGGTGTAGCTATACAATCCTTATTAGTAATCGGGCTAGTACCTATATAAGAATATACCTAAAATAAGTAAACCATTTTTCCATTTTTCTTGTTAACTAAAAGACGTCATAATGGGTGGTAGGATAAAAGAATTGACGATTTAAAAATGCTTGTTATGTGAGCTTATTTGAATAAAGAATTTTTCAATTCAATTCAATTCAATTCAATTCAAACTAGTGGCTCAGTGAGCGGTATATAGACCTCGCTCAACTTGTATGTTGATTAAAAATGAATCTAATAGATGTCGCCGCAAGGTTGACACTGCTTGAAAAGCAGCACTATGTGCTTAGGTATTATTTTAGTATATTTATTCTAAGCTAGATGGCGCTTCAATTTTTTTCGGATGGGTTATTTTTTTTCGCAATATTTGAAAAAAAATCTATGTAATTATCGAACCTGCTCACAAAATTTCACGAGAATCGGTTGAGAAATGCGACCTGTAGAGGAGAACAGAGGGACATACGAAAGCATTTTTGCACAATCTGAAGCAGAGACGCTTCGCGATCGCTCGATCTATTATTGGTTGCAGTTTATTAAAAAAAACGCTTAGATACCTATACAAGGCTATGGAACTCCGTATAACAATAGAATAATGAAAATAAAATCTAATACCGCGATATTTTATTACAATACAGAATCGTTCTATAAATATTGCACGACGAATTCTATTCATGTTAGCTGTTGTTCCATTAGTACTTGTTACGAACATGTCGAATGTCAATATTGTTGCCAAGTATAATTATTCGTAAAGGATTTTTTTCTTACAATAAAGAATACTATTTACTTTATTTAGTTAAAGACTCCTACTATCCTATCCTACTTGTTGAGGCAGGATATTTTCACCATATGTTCCGCGAAAAGGGAAGTACTTCCGCCGAGTTAGCTGTCTGTGCTCGGGGACCGCGGTCCAACTGTAAGTTATTTTCTTGACAAATCTCCAAACGGACGAAGTCGCGGGCGGAAGCTAGTTTAGTTATATTTATTGCGATGATATTTCATCAATCAATTTTAAACTTAGAGAGAAACAGTACCTACCTATAACAGAATAAGGTTTAAAAATTAGAGATTAATGACAGTTTTGTATAACTTGATGTGCTGCTGACTGTACATAGTTTTGGTGTTTTTGTAATATATGTAATAAGTAACTATGATATTAATAAATCTTTAGAAAACATTATAGAAAGCTCGAAGCTTAAACAACACTTTGTTTGTATTATCTCGTTGATGTCTTTTGTATGGACAATAGAGGTCAACGCATCAAATTACATAATTAAATTATATTTTCGGTGTAAATAAGCAAAAACTTAATTAAATGCGAGGAGTAATCGTTTCTCTTGGGATAAACCAAAAACTTGTCTAAAAATAAAAAAGGGTTGAATCATAAAACCTATCATTACGAAGACAAAAAAAATTAACGAAAACGATGGAGTAACTTTTGATTAAGTTCCTTAATAATGGTTACAAATCATTGGCACCGCGGGCAGGTATCATAACAAAAACATTTCGCAAGACACTTCGAATAAATTATATTTGCACAGTAACCTCAATAAATAACACTGTGAAACAAACAAACCTTCTATATGAAACAAACTCGCAAGTTTCCATTCCAAATGCACTAAAGAAGTTTGCACAGTTTCAACTTTTTGGAATTACACTAGTATTTTTAAACACTGGCAAGTAAATAATCCGTGTTCGAAATATGAAATGCGCGCGCATGCGCGAACGTTCGGCGCTACACTGAGCTGTGATTGGCGAGCGCAGGAATGCACGTGTTGTATTGCTATCATTTAGCAGGTTTTATGTGTGCTTACAAATAATTTTATTTACGCAAAATAATCCAAAAGATCACTACACAAGTTTTTATTACTTATTTTTTCTTGCCTACTACAGACGTACGTACTTATAACGTCAAGTAAAATACTAAGTAGTTACTTAATTTATTAAACTTATCTTTCCAAGTTATTCACGGCATTTTAATCATGTAAGATTCGAAAATGAAAATTAAAAAATGAAAATGAAAAATTCTTTATTCAAATAATCTTAGATATTAAGTGCTTTTGAATTGTCTATATTTTCCTACCACATTCGAGACTTTTTTAGCTGTCCATTTATTCGTTGCGTTCAAAGACTTCTATGTGTTGCGTTAGAATAAATGGAATGGGCAGGGATTGAGTTAGAATACATGGAATGGGCAGGGATTGAGTTAGAATACATGGAATGGGCAGGGATTGAGTTAGAATACATGGAATGGGCAGGGATTGCGTTAGAATACATGGAATGGGCAGGGATTGCGTTAGAATAAATGGAATGGGCAGGGATTGTGTTAGAAAACATGGAATGGGCATGGATTTTCAGACCCATTGCGAAGTTTCAGTATTCTAACAAAATTTGGTAATTAGGTTTTCATTAGTGACTGTTTTTTTTGTTTTCATTTAAATCACGTTCTCATTATCTAATCCGTATTATTATAAAAAATACAAATGTTAAAGAAATGATATGAATGAATGAAATAAAATGAAATGATTATGTGTGAATGTTTGACAACCTCCTTGGTCGAGTGGCTTTGTACACCGGTTTTCAAGGTGTCGCCAACTCTGAGGTCCCGGGTTCGATCCCCTGTTGGGTCAATTTAGAAAACTAACTTTTCTATATTGGCCCAGGTCTGGGTGTTTGTGATACCACCGTTGCCTCCGATTTCCATAACACAAGTGCTTTAGCTACTTACTTTGGAATCGGAGCAATGTATGTGATGTTGTCAACTATGTTGTCAAATATGTACATACCTGCTGTTAAAATTATCGTTAGTATACTTAGTGATACTTACAGCAACTGCCACAGCGCACCATTCCAATTGGAGCGTTCAATGTTTCAATAGTTTTGCAACTGCATTAATTAAGAAAACTAGTTACGTTGGTGAGCGAATTAACTCATTTCGGAACAACACATTATAAAAGGGCATTATTATGTAATGCGTTTCAAGCCCTATTGAGTTTTTTTATGAGTATACGCTTAAGGATTTGTCTGACGTATGGTGCTATGGCTCCGGCGAACGGTGAGCTAAATTGGGCTTCCCTTACAAACGTAATACCAAAATGATTTGCAATTTGAGCATAATTAGCTCTTCTTGTGATGTTATTCGGATTAAGACAGTATTTGTCTAGGGTTCTATGAAATAAAAAATCCAAAATACTAACGCAATTCAAAATAAATGCCAATTACATTTTTTCATACAAATCTGATTTCGTGAACCTATCAAAAATACGAACTACGTGCGACAGAGATATGACTACCTTTTAATACGACAATGAATTATTCTTATTTAAGTATCTATTATTAATGTTTTAATTCATCAACGCCCGAGCGGCCGAATGCGGCTGGACAACAATGGAATATCTATTGTGTCTCATTTTCCGGGCCTTGATAGGTTATGATACTGGCAGATAAATATCAAGTAATGATCTGACTCAAATACCAAAACTCCTTATTCGTTTGTTTGAAGATACAGTTAAATATTAACTGTTACAAAACTCACTGTATTGCCATATTGCACTCGCGTGGGTGGCCTTTTTACATAATTTGTGGGTAGGTTTACTTTACCGTTATTTCAGAATAATTTTACTTAGATATGTACATACTTCATTTAAGTAAAACAGTAAGGAATCTGGCTGGAGATTAGTTGTTTTTTCTAGTATGTACCTACCTGTATCTATGTTTAACATAATACCTTCCTATATAAATAAATACCTCTGTGAATGCAGAAATCTGAAACTCTGGTCTTATATCTAATTTGTGCTATTATAGTAAGTAGTTTGATTTTGCATTTCTCGACGTTTCGATGTTTGGAACATGGTGGAAAACCATGAACTAGATACGTAGAGATCACAAAATTTTATCTAAGTACAGTAATATTTTAAGCCATGAGAAATATTTCTAGTATATCTTTCGTCATTTTAAACAATCTTTTACAATAAGTAGTATACAATTACAATTGTTGACTTATAAAGGAAAACTTTCTAAGTTATTAAAGCGATTAGTGCCCTCATAGTGGCGCCCATATTCATAGAGATATAGATTATATATCCATATAGATTGAAGCTAAGGTTCTATAGTTTATTTACAAACAATTACCTCAGTAAAATATAGTTAATTGTAGTAGTAGTAGGCAAAAGAGCAAAAACTTTTGGCACAATTAAAAATTTTTGTAAACTAATTATGACGATGGCACTACTGTGAGGGCACTAATCGCCTTAATAAACTAGCAGCAAAATACGCGTTCGTACTAAAACTTTAATACTTTGTCACAACAACTAAACGCGTGTTTCGTAACTTGCAACCTATTATTGAACAAAGCTTATGGTTTGTTAAGGTACTAAATTTTTTAGCAGCATTTATTGTACGAATGCGGGTCGTTGTGTGAGTCACCGCAACCGCATTAAATATTAAACACCTGTATCAGTCACTTCCGGTTATGGATGTCAAAGTGTGCCATACCGCATGGTACTCTTAGGCTAAGTTGCATGATCTTAATTTAACCTTAACTTTAACAGACACCAACTTATCTGACTCGCTGACAGCGTCGTTGTCGTCTATAGCGTAACCTAGGTAACAATATGTAATAACACTTGGTTCCAGTTTTGGCCACCGACTCAGATAAGTTTGTGTTATGTACTGTTAAAGTTAAATTAAGATGATGCAACCGAGCCTAAGAATGCACAGCTGCTACCAAAGAAGTAACCTATATTATTAATGTTATTTATAAAGTAAAATTTGCGACTATAACAAGTGACTTTAAACAGAACGCATCTTGAATACTTATTGCTTTATTTTGTAAAGTGATGTTGAAATGAGCTACCTACTTACCTAGTATTCTTAATGACTCTACCTTTCTTTGTTCTTTATAATAACCCCAATCAATAAGCAAATAATTATATTTAATTATTATTATAGGTAAAACTTAAATCAAACTTACTGCCATTATAAGTCGCTAACAAAACAAAAAAAAGCTATATCTTTACTAATATTATAAATGCGAAAGTCCGTTTATTTGTTTGTTACGCCTTCACGTATTTCATACACGTTGTCAGGGGTACAGAGAACGACATAGGGTACCTTTCAACCCGAAAAAAATAATTGTTCCCGAGGAATAGCAAAAAAACTTTCCATGCACGCAGACGAAGTCGCAGGCGGTGGTCGCTAGTTAGTTAAATAAATGTCATCCTAACAATGTTTCGTAAATTTTCATAAGTATTAAATTTTTTTAAAATAGTTATTCTCTTCTGGCCGATAACTTAATTTTGCACTTTTTACTTGCTCACGGTCAAACGAAGTAAAAAAGTGTTAGGTAAGTAAATTTAGGTTTTAACGGTCAAAGATAATTAACGGCTTTATCCTTAATGTTTGCTGTTCTAGATCTTGGTGCAAATTTTAGCATTTAATACATCGTACTATTTGTAATATAATCGCTGACGAAAACTGATCGTCAAAATAAATGAATTTGACTTGAAATAAATTAACTTTTACTTTAAATTTGGACCTAAAGCTTGTATGTTGTATTCTTTATTTTAAACAAAATCATGGGAAAGTTTGGAGAAAAAGTGTTTTTTTTACCAAAAGCTGACGATTTCGTTCACTTTGGTTGCCTTTACAGCTACTTTAACTAGGTACACACGACGGCTCCTCAGACTATACATGTTGACCTTGAGACCGCCTCTATGCCCTACGTAATAAAAGCTGTTTTCGCAGTTTAACTGTATAACCTGACGTGCTGTCGTGTGTACGTTAAAATCACAACTGATATAATTTGAGACTCTTTAAAAACTAACTCATGAACATAATGCTAAGTACCGCAGCAGCGATTGGTCCATACAAGCCGATTCCCATTGGCTTACCTTTTAGAAATCCCATGGGCGCCGGCAGCAGGGTGCAAGAAAAAAATACATAGAAAATATACATTTTCTTTATTAAGTTACTGTTTGAATAAAAACTGAATGCATCTAGGTTGCTGTCCAAATGTTCAGCACCTTGTCAATAAATTCAGTATTGTTATTAAGTAAGTTAATGTAGACACAGATGCACCTCCCTGAAAAAATCCTGGCGAAGCCCATGGAAATCCCACCCCACCGATCCATGCAGATTTGCAGATTATAACATAATACTAAATAATATACTAGAAAAAATAGGACTCGCACCAGATCATGTTCTCGGACGGGAATCGAACCCGCGACCTTTGGATATCCGGTCCAATGCTCTGACCGCTGAGCTACCGAGTCACTGGTGAGAACGTCGAATTTCTTCTAGTATATCAACTCTTACGCTGCAAGCCAGCGCCATCTCACCAATGTAGAAGGAATTAACCTCGACATTCAACTGAACATCTTTCCAGATATTTTTAAACAGTTGATTAAGATGAGAAAGCTATATAACTATTTGAAATTTTGAGATTTAAGCATTCACAATGCTATTTTTATATAATACTAAATAATATACTAGAAAAAATAGGACTCGCACCAGATCATGTTCTCGGACGGGAATCGAACCCGCGACCTTTGGATATCCGGCCCAAGCCACTGGTATCTAGGTCTAGTAGCCTATTACGAAATAACTGCAAGGGCTTTACTTCCTGTATGAGTACTTTACTGTACAATACTATCTAGCTTAGCAACGTGGTTTAAGACAATTTTCCTTTTAAACCTACGAACATCTGACTCACTAATTTTCCCACGAACCTAAACAATGGATCTTCCGTCTTTATCCATTCGAAACATTTAGCAGAGGAAGGCAACCATGTAGGATTCACAATTGCATTGACATGACAAACGCCTTAGCTCACCTTGGTGGCCTAAAAAGGCAGTGTTTTGGATAAAAAACATCTATCTTTTCCTTTGTAAAGATTTCAGAAAGGTCATTGCAGTGGGAACAGAATGATTACCTTCAAAGACGATGTTTGCAAGATGATAATGACGATGTTTAAAGATATTTTTAAAGCATTCCGCTACCTCCCTTCTTCCATCGGACAATCAGACATACGAATCAGCGCCACCGTTTTTGGTGGATATTCCAAAGAGCGTTTTGCTTCAAATTTTATCATCCATACCGCTAGAGAGTGGTGCCCGAGTCCGTTTCACGATAAGTACAATCTGGGGGCCTTCAAGTCGCGAGTGAATAGGTATCTTAAAAAATACATTAAAAAGAAACCGTAACGATTTTAAGCAATCTTAAAAAAAACAACGCCAGCGACTAGTGGGATGAAACTAAAACCTTTCGCAATACGTTTGCCGTGGCTTCTTTTAAAACTTTTTATATAAGCAAATGGTTGGCACCTGCTACTAAATAATAACTTTGCGAATGTAACTCGATGAATATTTATGAGAAAAATAAATACTTACTCCAACAAGCAAGCCTGCGTACAGAACAGACGCTTGAATCATCCATGAGTCAAGTGTGGGTGACTACTGATAGTGCTCATCGTGTGACGATACAAAATGCGTTTTGTTACGGACATTTTGTAGAGATCGTCATTTCGTAATATTACTAAGTACGAGGGCTGATGGATAAACTTCCGAAACGACAAACTTAAACAAAAGAATTCTCGAACTTAGAACGCCAAATTTGAATTTAATCGAACTGATGGAATTCGAGTGGACCTAACTTGTCTTTAAAAAATTTGTTTCACCATTACAACGCACCTGTTGACACGTCTATGGTTGCGGTCGCTAAACTCCATGAACTGCGGCTCGAATTGGTACCGCATCCACCCTTCGGCCCCCGTGCTACTTCCACTAGTTCCCAAACCAAGAAAAAATGGTTAGGTGGCAATAATACATCAGCTGTGAGTATATCTTCAAAAAAAATCGAAACACTAATAAAAAATCATTATTTCATACTTTAACTACAACATACATACTCAAACCATAATTACTTTATATATCGATGTACCTTCCAACTTGAACAATAATGAACCTTGCTCCAAGCACATAGCCTAGACAATAAGTTTCCTACTCGAGTGTGCGCCCACAGAGTAAGACAGGTTAAGGCTGCACCTTTTGTCTATCAAAACAGTAAATCAAGAATAATGAACTTATCATACTGTAGGTGTTACAACTCACGGAGCCCACGAGAAAAATAGTCATTAAATAATTGAAGGCAATAAAAAGATTAATTTTGAAACTTTTGGAACCACCCACGTGCAATCAAAATTTAGTTAGACGAAAACACTTTCTTGGAACTTAAAATAACATAAAATTTGATATTTTCAAGCAAGAAAAAATTAAATCATCATTCTTCTATTTTTAAATGCATTTATGACATGCATAAGAAATAAAGACTATATAACCTTTAACTAGATTGAATTATCAAAGTTATGTAAATATTTTATTCAAAAAACTCATTTATTCCCTTTTTACAAATTCAGGGTATGTAAGTAAAAAAAACTGTAAGTACCTATACAAGGTGTTACAAAAATACCCCTAATGCCGAATATGGTATATAGGGACCATCTAACTGAACAACTTGTACTATGGGGCCAACTCGAAAAACAAAATCAGCTGTTTCATACATTTTGATATTTTCGATTTTAATTTTTGTATGAAACAGCTGATTTTTTTTCGCTATTTCAGAGTTGGCCTTAGGGGTATTTTTGTAACACCTTGTATAAAGTTGTTTACCAATAAGGGTTTAAATAAAACAAAAAGTTCTACTACACATGAATATAATTTAATCGTGAGATAGCATACATTTATTATATCGTATCTTCAGGTAAGGTAACATCAAATTATGGTGGTCAACCAACAACAAACACACTAAGTACATTTATGACTTCAGAAAAGATATGGCAGAAAAATCGAAAACATGTGTTCTTTATAGAACGAGCAATACTGTATTATGGCAAGAAAGAAAACTCTTATTTTTAATTAAATTACAGATGAATGTTTATGGGTTAATTTGTATGGTTGTTAAATTCCAAATAATTTCGATCTTTCTTCACAAATTGTGAGGTACTACGCATAGATAAGACTATGCAACTATTTCATAAAAGCAGTTCAAGGCATGAGGATTGTACGCTTATTGATAGTATTTTGTCACATGATACAATATACTTACTTACATTACATATTTATTATGAAAAGCTACAATGAATTTACACTTTCATAAAATCGATTTAATGATAGATAACATTGATAAGTTTGCCATATAACATTATTTTATATATCAATAGTAATTAAAAATGAATTTAGTTAACACCAACCGAATCAGATATTATTTTGAAACGATGTAAACATTTCTCAGATCTTAAAACACAAATAAACTCTCGAAAACATTCATAAAAAATAAGGTCCACGTACACTAACCTTTCTTTTTAAACATAATTGTGTAACAAAATAATAAAGATGATTACTAAAGTGGACCTGTCCTTAACAACTGGTGGTTCGTATCACACCATATAACTCATCCACATTCCCTTTATCTTATTCACTATTAGATGGATAAGTACAACGATTTTGATCTTATTCTAGGCGATTCGGTTCAGCGAAACAGTGGTCTCAACGCATCTGCTATATCCACATAAAGGTTTTTTGATCACAGCTGAGTTCGTCTTAAAGCGCTTTCACATGGCGTTTTAGTCGCGCGACAACATAGCGCTGCACCACGGACCACTTTATATTACAGCGGCCGTAGCGTGGCGTGCGTAGTCCCGACGCTACCGCTAGCGACTGTGCGGCTTGATACAGCAAAACTCGCAGCGCTGCAGTCGCACTTCTATTGCACGTTATGGCGGATACAGACTTAGCGAGGCATGCGCCGCATGGCACATGCTCAAACAGAACACGCAATCTATCAATCATAGATCGTGTTCTGTTTGAGCATGTGCCGTTTGCAGCCGGCGCATGCCTCTCAAAGTCTGGATCCGCATTTAAACGCGCGACTGTCATATGTATGGATGCCCAGCCGCGCGACAGCAGCGCTTCTAAGTACCGTATTTATAAACCGCTCTCAACGTTGAGAGCTATCTTGAGATCATATTTGAGGTGCTGATTCTTATAAGAACAGCATCTCATTATAGCTCTCAACGTTGAGAGTGGTTTATAAATACGGGCCCAAGTCACGCTGTTGACGCGCGACTAAAACGCTGAAAGCGGTCTTAAGACTTTATACTTGTGAATTTACATAGCACATACGCAAAGACTAATATTTCGTAAAGTTGCAGCAAGAAAAGATGGCTTTTTTCATAGTTATAAAAAAGCATTCGGAATATTCAATTCATTTTGATCGTCAAACGTTTATGCACGCAATATATCTTGAAGAACAATTGAAAGCATTTTCATGAGTAAAAATTTGGTCATAAATGTCATCAGAATTTGCTGCAACTTAGTCACGGAGGGTGTAGGAATTGTATTTAATATAAAATAGTTATTTAATAAATTCGATGATACCGCTTCAATTTGATGACTAGATGAATAAAGCAAGCAGGTCACATAACAACTGCCCATGACAATTCCTACTCCGAACCCTCCACGACGAGATCCATGCGATTCTACACACGATATTTTCATTTATTTTACAAACATTCGACAAAACCGAATTCATGTTGTTTCACAGCCTTTTTATAGTCTTGGTGATCTACAATTGCTCTTCAAACTCTGTCCCGTTTTAAATGAGCTTACACACTCTCCACTAGCATCATTCAACATGAATTATTCATTTTGGTTCATATTTCTTTAGGACAGAATTAAAATAAATTAGAGGCAGGAATGAATCAATGTTAATGTTCTTAAAATACGTTGTTATCTTGTTTTCATCATATCACATTTAAAATTATATTATTATTTGTGTTGTCATAGATTTTTAGCTCTTATGATTATTTTGTATTAAAGTTGTTATTCGATCTTAGCCTCTCTATTCATTTCTCAGTCTCAGGGAATGTATGTTGGTAAGTCTCTTCGTTGCCTTACAAAATATATGATGTTCTTTCACATCGAACTTTTATAAATTTCATAAAAAATATTTTAATGAAAATCACTTAAAGATTTTTTAATTTCTTTCATTAATTGTTGTGATTAATAATAGCTACTCGTCTAAAGAATACTTAGTACTACATTCTATTTGAAGCATTTTAATAATTTAATTTATTTGTGTATGCTTTTTTTTATGTCCTAACAATAATAGTTATCTTAAATATATATTGAAAATATTTTGTAGCTACACCGAAAAAGATCGTAAAATGTCATTAATCGATTTTTTTTGTATATTCAGGCATGCTTAGTGGTTGCATTAGATAAATCACATCATTTGTGCGTGACTAATATTCTAAGATATTCTTGTTCTTAACCGAATTTGCTCTTATTTAAATGAACAATAAACTCTCGGTACCTAATCAAAGTTTAGTCACTAGGTACCTTACTAAAGCAAATGAAAATTATTGGCACTTGACAAAAAGACAGTCTAACAAATGAGTAGAAATGGATTAAGCCACAATACAAAGTTTCCTTGAAAAAGGTAGAGGTTTGGCTAAAATTGACTATTTTAATTGTATCACGCTAAATCCGTTTGACAACCAAAGAGCCCACGCCTTAAATAACTTTAGGTCAATTCATTTTATTCGAGTGCATTATTCGTTTTTAACTATACCTACTTTAATATAATTTACACAACTTTCTTTCTCAGTTGTTATGTATGAAACAAAAATGGTACTTTAATGACCATAGCGTTGGTCCATTCTTTTCCATAGCTCCATCGGACGTCCCACTAATGGGACAGCGGAAAATAAAATTTAAGCGTGTTCCCATTGAGTAATGGAGCCACCGAAAATAGTTTTTACTCCACTATCGATTTTTATGGAACCATTGATACAGTTGTCTTAAAATTAAATAGGTAACACATAATTATGAATATATAATCTACAGGACCGGTAAACAATAATTAAAAATAAAGTACTAGGGTCACATCAATTTAGAGGGGGAACTTCAATATATACGTATTTATTTATCTAATATTATCTGAAGTAAAAAGTATTGGTAAATAAAAACTATTTTCGTTGGCTCCATTAGCCAATGGGACCACGGTCAAATAATTTTTACCGTTGTCCTATTAATGGGACGTCCAATGGAGCTACGTAAAAGGGGGGTAGGTGTTTTTAAATGTTTTTGGACAACCCTGTATAAGATGTCGTTATAGGCCCAACTTATAGGTACCACTATTTTTTTTCTTTTTTTGTATGTTAATTTGAATCGACTCACAGCGTGGACTCTCAAGATTATTGTACTTGGCTCTTTGAAGTTCTCAAAACTGTTCAGTCTGTTTCAAAATGCATTTTGAGTACAATGGGGACGGACTAAGTATTTTTTTTTTTTTAAATAAAGTAACATTTATTATTTAATATGTTTCTAATGATTACCATATTATGTTTCGTTTTGAAACGAGGTCAGTTTCTAGAGTAATAAGAAAGTATATCGAAATTATATTAGGTACTTTATTTTTCGCAAAATGACAACTTCTAATAAACCGATATCTTTAACTCTAACTCCGTTTCAAGTCGTTTTTCGTCGTCTTTATTATTAAATTTTCTTTATTGATTGAACAATAGTGTCTTACAAAAAGCAAATTTTTTATCACTGCTTTCATAACTTGATAATCAGTTTTTCGTTTTCAAACTTTTCGTTAATCGTCATATTTTTTTACTGTTTTAAAAATAGCTTTTAAATAAACCTGCTTTTCGATACTAAGTCCTAGTATGAAAAGAACAGAATGGATTTAACAAAAATATTAAGTACTCTATTTTCTCTTTATTGTCAATATTTTCTAAAACAATTAATGATTTTATAACTAGAAATGTGTCATGTTGTCATAATAATCATCTAACATTTGGCTTAACATTGATACTGTCTTGTAAGCAAAGGTATTAAAGTACATTCAAATGCAAAGGAGTTTCATATCAACACTTTTTTTTTATTGGCTGCTCTTATTTTTTTTCTATTAACTGCTCTTTTCATACTACAATACTACCAAAAATTAATTGAACCCGTTTCACTAGTTAATTAGGTGTGACGCACACAACACTATGTTAAAATATAACTTGATATTAAAGTTTTGCTCATAGTACTCGTAATATCAGTGGCACTTGATATAAACAGTAAACTCTGTATTTTATACAGTTCCTATCGCGAGATTGTTCCCTTATAGCTATCAAGATGATATATTTATGTATTTGTAATACGTTAGTTTGTGCAATGTTCATTTAGCCCGCAGTGTACAGTTACGAGCAATGAAATGTACACACAGAACTATGTCACTTTACATTATTGGATTAGGTACTTCTATCACACTGACAGATGGAGATAGATAGACTGTGACATAGTTCTATGTGTATATTTCATTGCTCATGACTGTTCGAAAGGTTATATTTACAAGTGCTGCGGGCAGTTGACTAGATGTTTAGTTTTATCGCATTAGAATCGCTTTATCAAACGCTATTAACAAAATATAGTACTAATCTGAACTCTTATTAATACTGATGTCTTTTTTATTCACATAATTATTTATGTGTCAGTCTCTTTTTAAGTCATATATTTATAGTCAAGACTCCAAAAATCTATAAATAAATGTGTTTCTGACTTCTTCATGACTATTTATTAAATTGCCTATTTAATAGGCGAGCTTTTTTTGAGCTTCTGTTCAACCATAGAGCATCTGAATAAGTATTAATATTGACAAAACATACCACGTTTCAATCTACAATCTCTGGTTTCAATAAACAACACTTCATCTATAAAGATGCTTTTTTTTTAAGATTAACTTAGAAGGAAAAATATCGCATGTACAATGTGATTAATTTAACTATTTACAGAAGAGATGACTTCAGAGCGCTTGCGGTACAAAATGATGTACCTATTTTAATCTGCAAAATTTACTCCTTGCCATACATTCTAGAGTGAAGTTGCCGCGGATCACTGTTTATTGTCAATTTAATTGCATTGTACAGACCTCGGCACAGATCTTGAGCGGGAACAGTTAATGCGCAGAAGTCGTTTTTAGGTCTCATTGGCGGGGGACGTGGTGCGGGGCGACTGCAAACATGCGCAGTAATCCCCTCCAATTTCTCTCACCGCTCACGATTCGTGCCGGCACCTATACTTGGGTCAACTTTTATTCAATTTGAATCATCACAATAAATAATACTCTTACTGATATGCTCATTTTTATTGAGTATTTTGGTTAAATGGTATCAGAATTGATACTAATCCTTCTGTTTTAACAAAAAATATCTTGCAGTGACGTTTTGCACAGAGAAGATGTCAGTATGTTTTAGTCTGTGGCTGTACTCATGCCGCCGCGCCGGCTAGTTATATGAACATGGTAGAATAAAACCAGGGTCCTATTTAATACAATTTTGGTTTACATTGCGGTGTAGCTATGAGTAGTTTGTTCTATTTTCTAATTGGTTGTCGCAATGGATATAAAATTGTCATGACAGGCGATAAATTGTCACGTTTATTAAATAGGGCTCTGGTAAAACATAATTATACCATGATTAAGAATACTCCTTTCGATGTGGCAAAATTGCTCATAGCGTTTGATAAGCGATTCTCAATCTATACACGCTTGTTTTAAAGTCTATTTACTTTCACATTGCATTATTACAACTACATGATAAATTCGCGATTTTAGAGATGTTGCCTGTAAACATATCATTCGGCTTTTCTCAATTTTCCTACATTTTACTGAACTATGACTAACAGTTTAATTTTTTACCCCCTGTGCAATAATTTAAGGTACATTTTGTTTTCCAGGTGGGTGCTCATATATTTTTATTATACATTTCTTCATTGGCTGATAATTATACTTTAACGCGAGTGCAAGATTATTAATAAAGGTGACTTTAAATAGTGTTTTAATATGTTTGTGGTTTGATTTGTTACTTTTATACTGGTTCTTAAATACTAAAAATACAATAAACAAAAATATAACGTTTTCAGCTATTTACACGCAAGTACGATAAAACACTTCTTAAAGCATTTTAGCGAATTGAATATGAAATATTTAAGAAATGCGTACTCGGCAGTAACTCGACTGTTACCTATGCGTTTTTATCGTAACTACATAAATCAGTGTCCTAAATGTCTAACTCAAGTTTATCACGAGCAATCGCTATCAATTTGACAAGCATTATAATATAATCTTGCTGGGACAATAGAAGTTACAACATCTGTCTTAGTGAGCCAGTAACAGTAAGTGTATGTTGAGAAGCAAGCGACGCAGACAGCGCAGGGCCGCAGACACGTGCGACGCAGATATGTCTATCCTGCTCTGGCCTACGTTCGTCGCCTATGTCTGTCTCAACTGTCTTTTCAAAGTCTGTACTGTGCTATGCTGCGTCACCTGCGTATTAGCATACGCTTCTTAGCCTACACGGACCTGAAAGACCTGAAAAAGAGAAGATTTTTCAAGTCCGTGTTAGCCTAATGGTTGTACACAGATTGTCAAATTGAAAACGATGGTAATCGATTTTGAATTAGACAATTAAGCCTTTGTCTTCACAAACATAATGATTCAGGAACTTTGAGTAAGATTTCATTAAAAGCGGTTTACCTTGATCGTTCACGAGACACAACAAATCTTATTTATTAGCGTTTTTTAAATTAATTATTACGCTTGCTTTTATGCTATCATAAGAATAGAAAAATATATATTTCATAGTTTTACAGACTGATATTAGGCCATAAGTATAATCAAATTATTACCAACAAATAAACGTTTAAATATGGTTCAAACTAAGGTTTTTTTTTATTTTTAGATTATAACCCAATACCAATTACTCGTATACAGGGTGTAAGTAGCACCCTAGCGAAAACTTTCAGGGCATAATCGACTCGTGAGTCTGAGTCTATCTGAAGTGGAATTTTCCGTCGCAAAATTCATTTTTCATTTTTTTTCTACCACACAGAGCAGACTCTGTATCTCTGCATAGAACCTAAATGAACAGAAAAGTAATTAAATATCAAAATTTTATAAACCCGCAATGATGTACATTTGATCGCGGTCGGAGGTCGTGGCTTTATCCTAAACGCGCGCGCGATCTAGCGATGTTATCGAGTCGTTACGCGTACATTGCTGCTCAGCGAAAAATCAAAATGTCAACTACGCATTTGCGCGAGTGGATCCATAGAGAAAGTTGCTTAACTCTAAGGGTAGAATCATCCTTTAAAGTTTTCGCTAGGGTGCTCCTAACACCCTGTATATTATAAAATAACGACAATACAAACAAACATCAAACTCTTATTTATTATTAAGTAAGATTAAGTAAGGTAATATTAAAGTTAAACATATTTTTTAAATAAAAATTCAAAAATGTTGTTATATTATTTTTTAGTAATAAATAAAGGAAATAATATATTTATTGGAGTTCATGAATGTAACTAGGAAAATTATTTATTTTAGTATTCAAAGCCTAATTTCAGTTTAATGATATAAGTTACATTTATTTTCAACTGCTTTTTTTTATATTGAGTGAATTAATAAACTTCAAGTAAAGCTACTAACTATAAAAGAGAAAAACGTTAATAATCTAAACATTTTAAATTAATACATTTTTAATATAGTAAATAGACTTTTTGTTAATAGCTAATTTTAAATATATTTTATAATTAACGCAAATAATTACTTTCGTATATATTATTGCAGCGATTACTTTATTAGGTATAATGATTAAAGACTTAATCTTGTTTTACATAACCAATTAAATTGCGATTAAGTCTTGAGTTGGCATTTTTATTAAAGCTCACGATGATAAAGTACAGATATGTACTGAATTGCAAAGTAAATAAAGCTCATTTTAGATCAGCAGTGTCAAACAAAAAGTAATCAAAATATAGTCATAGTAACACTAGCGGATCTTAACTCTCATATACTACAATTATTTTCTTCACAACTATCACAAAATGTCTTTGTTCGTTTTACAGAAATCAGTGTTGGTTGAAGACAGTATCACAAAGGCAGCAGACCTTAAGAGAGTTGATTCGTCACGGCATTTCATACAAACTTTTAAGTCCGACCATTTTTCGAAATTAATGAACCGATTTAGCAGAATACATTGGTCTAAAAAGTTAATAGAAAACATTTTCGAAAAATAGAGTTACAGTTAAATAAGACCGATTTAAAATTTCCCATGGAAACAGAAATTTTCAATTATCTTATTTGAATAAGACATTTCAAAAATGTTTTTAACTAACTATTTAAACCTATGTATTATGCTTATGCGTATGAAGTTTCATTAAAATCGGTGCATTCATTTCGAAAAATAAGGACTTGAAAGTTTGTATGAACAGACGTGACGAGTCAACGCTCATATACCGTTCTATAAGTCATTAGGGTTTAACTATATTGGACTACCCATTTTCCGATAACTCTATCAGATCCGCAACCTGATTATGTAACTTTGTTGCAATCAACTCTGACAGAAATCGCAGTTACATTGCTGCTTTAGTAAGAGCCAATGTGACAACTGTCTTACTTAAAGCAGCAATGTAACTGCGGTTGCAATCGATTTCAATCGAGAATTGTTAGCAACAGAGTTAGCACAAAGTAACATTTTGCAAATACCGTTCCGCTTTCGAAAGGTGTATATGCAGTATAGGATTGACATAAAATTAAATTATTCGTAAGCAATCGGTTTTTAACTTCTCATATAATAATATTTCTTTGATTGATTGAGTGACTATCGAACGTTTAAGAATCATAATATTGAAGTTCTACAAAAATAAATTTGCAAAAATAGCGAAATATACTTTTGAGCGTCGTATTGTTTAACATCAATGCTGTTAGCACATGTACATCTATTGTTTATCACTTCCGTAATTATAATTAATGGAAGTGACTAAACAAAGTCATTTATGTTATATTTAAATTATTTTACAAATACAATGTTCATTGTGGTATGACAAATTGATGACAGTCCATACAATTTTCAAAGATTTATTTAAAAATTTTTAGTTAATCATCTTTGATTTTAACAATTAACATCAATTGTAGATATTTTGTTTTTTTTACAGTATATTATTTGCCGTAATATCTCAAATAATAATTTTACTATGACGACGCACTATCGTCGGTAATGAAATGAAATATAAAAAGTGAATTTTGCTAATATTACTCCGAATGAAATTCAAACAGTTTTTTTTTTTAATTATAGGAGATTCTTCAACGTTCTTATTAAATAGTAATAATAATAAATATTCACCTCACTATCATAATGTATATTGTATAAGTGAGGCCTACGAAGATATACATAATACAAATTCTTTTTTATATGAGTTTTTCTATGAATCATTTTAATTTTTGTGACAGTTTCTTTCCAATATTTATTTCGTCACAAACACAACTCGATTCTCACGGTTGTTCTTCATATAAATACACTACATAATACAAATTTAGTTAGGTATACATAACCAGTGTCTCGATATATTGGTATGTATTCAAAAGTCGACTTTATAGTTATAGTACTATGGTTATTTATAGTCATCTCTGTCTTTTTTATTAAGACAATATTTGATCGAACACAACTTCATACCATATAAATCTGTGTAATGTATATAATTGTATGTACATTATAATGATATAGTTATTAAGTATATCGTGGATGGTGGTACATAAATAGTTAATTTTCATTGGCTAAATATGCTCACTTATTTTTGCAGTTGCTATTTTATTTGGGCAACTTTATAAAAGTTTCTTACCAACCCGGCGTCATGGGGGTTCAAAATAGGTACACTGACGTCGGGGATTTGTCATTATAACCCAAATACTCTTTTTAAGAAAATTAAGAATTGTTAATTTTTATTTTAATATGATAATAGATTTTTATGGCAGAAGTTGTTGGGGTGGTAGACAATATCATCATCAAAAATAATGTAGATGCACTGAATCCTTTTTAAATATAATTTGAGTTATTTTTTCAGTTTTTATTTAAAAGTTTTAAGTGAATTTTTATACTCTACTACCGTTCTGCTGTATAAAATAAACCATGCGCTATTTTTTCTCAACGCAAATTAAAATTATTTATTATAACACTAGAGGGTATAATATTTAGGTCAATGTTTCATAATAGGTTTCATTTCCAAATCTTACAGTGATGTAATGAAACATATAATCAACTTTAAGGCAATTACAGAGGCCAGACTGACAAAATTCGCTGTAATAAGCGCAATTTATTTCAAAAAGTAGAAATTATTACATCTTCCTAAAAATATAATATGTTATTGATATACCGTTTGCGAAGAACGATAAGTAGTATTAGATTTTAAATTCAATTATGAATGTACTACATATTTTTTTTAGGATCGTCTTTATAACTGATTTTTAAGACTGTAACCCAATTACCTCGAAAATTATTCGACCAAATTAATATGTTATTGTTTCCAAAAATTTTCGAGTAAAAATAATTAGGAGAACATGATCTGGTATCGGTCTGGTGAGAGTGAGAGTCCTATTTTTTCCAGTATATTATTTAGTATTATATAAAAATAGCATTGTGAATGCTTAAATCTCAAAATTTCTAGTAGTATCATATTTTACGTAAGGTTTTAAAATCCAGAAAAACCTAAGGGTGCGTCCACATCTGGCGAATGCGCGGCGAATGCGCAGCTTGCGAGCGGCATGCGAGTTGCGCGCGTGCTGTTTATGCTCGTCCGTCGCTCCTGCGCCGCCCGCGCGCCGATCGCGCGCATTCTATGTGCCGTACGTGCGCGGCTCGCGCGCTGCACTTACTTTCTCCCGCCCGCCCCTCAAGTCCCGCACCAACTCACCCACGCGAACTGGACGCGCGCAGATCGCGCACAGCGCGCGCTCACTTTATAAGCATTTCCTGAGTTGCGCTAATGAAGCGCACCAAACAGCGGCAGTAATGGCACGCGTGCAGCGCGTGCGCAGCTCGTGAGCTGCGCATTCGCCGCGCATTCGCCAGATGTGGACGCACCCTAAAATTTCTTTGATTGCAAACAACGCGACGCGGTGTAACCACTACGCTAGAGCACGCGCTGATTTGTACTTTAACGTTAAAGCTTTTAGTTTGATATTACTTCGAACGTTATAAAGCTGCTAATTCTGGCCTAGGCAATATCCTTAATATTATTGAAAACAAAATGCAGTGCCGGGTGAACGGAACATAAAAATTTACCTAACCCTATTGACATGTAACTTGTAATAAATATTTCGAATTTTTTATTGAACATTTCGCCAATATGATTAAATAAAGAACTCAGATTACATTTTAAAAGGACACAGTACTACATTGGTACATGTTTATCGACTAGTTGTCTGACTTACGTGACGCCCAAGTGCTGCATAGTCTCGTGCATGAGGTACCAGGTTCGATTCTCACGCGCGGCGCGAGGACGTAAGCCGGGATGCAGCTTACTCCACGGTATGGGCTTCCAAGTGAAGCGAGTGTATTCGTTCATTTTCTGGTAAAGTTATAACTTTTTTAGATTTGAATTGGTGTACCGTTGAACAGGAAAATAAATAAATAAATATTTGACATTACATACATTGCTCCGATTCCAAAGTAAGTAGCTAAGGCACTTGTGTCATGGAAATCAAAGACAACGCCGGTATCACAAACACCCACACCTGAACCAATATAGAAAAGTTCGGTTTTCTAAATTGACCCAACCAGGGATCGAACCCGGGACAAGAGATGGATGACCACGGAGGTCGTCAAAAACTAGAATGTTAGTAAAAACCACTTGTTCCACTCCATTTCTTAGACTGGTTTACAACTTGGGACAAAGGAGAAGCGGCACTCGCTTAACTCGTATGCGATTGAATTCTGTCTTAAAATAAATCCAATAATATTTGCTACATTGATCAAGTTCCGTCTTATTTTTAGCGCACATAGAAAAAAAATTGTTCAATTGTGAATATTTTTTTATATGGAAACACTACAGAAACAAGGATTCATTGAAAAACGTTCCGTTGTCCACATTAAATTTTAAAAGCGTGGCTGCATAAACCATAATTATTTTTCTTTTTTTCCGAAATTAAGAAAACGAAATGTCAATTTGTCTTCCGATTTGGCATTGATCTGTGATTTGGTTGATAGATACAACACACTAATAAGTGAAAAAGCACAGCAGATTATGAATCAATTAAAAAATTAAAAAGTTTATAAAATTGGCATAGGCCAGGTTTCCTTCGGTGCCCCAGCGATAAATGTCGGAAATTGTTCGCTGGGGTGCTGCGCAGCATTGCCATGTACGGCGCACCAGTGTGGGCAGATGATACAGGACGATTTCATGCACTGCGGCCTGTGCACTAGCCGGTACGCCTCCCTGGGAGCTAGATGCTCAGGTACTCAGGGAGGGGTACAGGGAGCGCAGAGCGGCGCTCGAAAGGGGGGAACGTCTCGCTCCCGAGGAAGTAGTCGCCGACCGTCGTATGGTGGAGGAGGTCAGGCCGGAGGCTCGAGACAGAACCCCACGGGGTGAGAACCGTAGAAGCGATCTGTCCGAGGCTAGAGGAGTGGTGCTCTAGGAAGCACGGGACGGTAACTTATAGGCTGACGCAGGTACTCTCCGGGCACGGGTGCTTCGGAAAGTATCTGTGTCGGATAGGTGAGGAAGCGTCCGCACAGCGCTACGATGTTGAGGACAGTGCACAGCACACCCTAGAGGTGTGTCCTGCCCGGGCGCTAGTAGCTGTGGTCGGGAGGGATCTCTCGCTGCCCAGTGTGGTACAAGCCACGCTGGCCACCGAGAGATCCCGGGAGGCGGTAGTCTCCTTCTGTGAGGACGTGGTCCTCCAGAAGGAGGCATCGGAGCGGGTTCGTGAAGAGGAAGCTCGTGCGAACCGGCTCCGACGCAGGCGGTCGGGCGCTAGGAGGCGCTACGCGCACCTCATATTGTCGTAACGGGGACCACGCGGGTGGTGGGGGGTGACCCGTCGCCTGCACTGCACGGTCCCCGACCGTCTGGGGAGATGGCCAAACTTGCCCGGCCGGCTCCCGACCGCGAGGAGGCCCGGAAGCCGGGCGTGCCACCGGGTCAGTGGGGTGATCACTACCCATGGCCCCCCGAATGAGCGAGTGGGCGAGTGAAACGGTTTCGGTGTTGGTTCACGCACGATCTAACTCCTGAGGATGCTCCGGGTTGGGGCGAAACACGTGTAGAGTAGTCTAATTGGTGAAGGTGCAAGGTGTGTCGCTGTCATGCTAAATGCGAGTATTGTGCACTAATATTGCTGTGGTGTGCATGTGCATTTGTTTGCGGGCGGGCGGACGGTGCATCCTGCATATATTTTTTGCGAGAGTAAGCTACAAATATTTCTCTTTTCACGATGGTTTGGGACTTCCGCCAAGTGATGCCCGATTCAATCGAATGAATAAAGGCTTGTTTTACTAACCTTAATGAAGTTTTCGGGCACGGCATGAGGCGCATCAGTAGCGAGCACGCGTACGATCGCGTCGTTGGCGCTGAACAGATCTTGTCGCGCGTGAATCGATGACACTTCGAGGTGCGTCAGAGACCTCCGGAGGCGAGCGAACCCGAGTAAGTCGTACTGCCATACCCAGTAACCTACACGATATAAAGGCTGTTGTTTTATTTGGGTTTCAATAGCGATAAGTTTCACTGGGTGAACTGTACAAAATGAAGAGAACAGGTCCAAGGATAGAACCCTGTGGCACACTGCTAGTAACTTAGACAGTTTTTAATTCAAATGTCGTTTTTTAATTGAGTTTTAGTTCTAATTCTATCAACTTTACGTCGAGTGAATTCGAGTTCCTCCGTAAAAATACAAACTGAACATATTTGAGAAATAGACTCTTACTTAGTGTTTTATAACTTCAAATGTAAAAGAAAGCAAAGTAAAATCGATAAATATAGTGCTTTATAATGTGCCAAAAAAAACCTTGATGAATTTCATAATCATATTTCTCAGAAATTCGTCGAACTAGAGTAATTATGTTTTTTTTTATCAATCTAGGTTTAAAACCCTGCAAAATAAGGGTAGGTTACAAATTTTATGAATTTGAAACTAAAGTTCATACTTCAGTGAACTTTCTCCTTTCACAGTTACAGAGCACAAACGTAAAATTTTACAAACAATTGACTTTAGTAAAAGATATTTCTGCATACATACCGTGTATAACGAGCCTGCGCAGGTGTTTGCATTGCCAGCACAGCAGGACGAACGGGTTCCCACTTTCCAGTTCATACTAAAGCAAGAAAAGTCCATTAATTATTTTTTTAGACAATATTCAGCGATTGTCATGTTTTATTTACTTAAAAACATCACGACGTTTGTCAGAATTATGTTATTGAATAGCAACCTTACCACAAAAGATTTTAAAACACTGTTTAATTTAGACAGTGTTTAAATGAGATGCCGTCTCTTTCAAATCATATTGTCAAAAGTGACAGCATCAGATTTAAACAGTGTCTTAGTTAAACACTTGCGGCCTTACCACAAAAGATTTTAAAACACTGTTTAATATAGACACTGTTTAAATGAGATGCCGTCTCTTTCAAAACATATTATCAAAAAAGTGACAGCATCACATTTGAACAGTGTCTAAGTTAAACACTTGTTGAACAGTGTTTTAAAATCTTTTGTGGTAAGGCCGTAAATGTTTGTCACCCAAAATTACCACTTTCTTGTACTTGTAGCCTTAAAGCGGCCTTTTTTTTACATTGAAAACGTTTATCAAATCGTTTTTCGATCACGAATCGTATGTCGATCGTGAAGCGCTCATGGCGGAGCTTGACAGACTGATCGTACTCGATCACGTTTGTTAAGCGACGCTCGCTCTGGCCAGGTGTCGGATGGGTGACCGTTAAGTGACATTACAACTGAGCGCTTCCGTGCTTCGGAGGGCACGTTAAACCGTCGGTCCCGGCTGTTGTCGTCTGATAACAGTCATTAAGATAAGGCAGAGGCCTTACAGACTGCTTGATAAACTCTAACACCAGAGGTGGCCATTAATCCTCATACGATAAGAAAAGAAGAAGATCGTTTTTGAGAGGGGTTTTTTGGACGAAAAAGAAGATTTTTCTGCAAACTAAAGCCGATATCGAAAAAATTGACAATCGATAGATTGTATAGATTCTTGTAAAAAAGGTTGCATTTTTATTATTTATTATTAAAATAGAAAAAAATATTTGAAAAAATATATGTCCACGTTATTTTGGACCACCCTGTATAATATACCCACCAGTGGCTGACGAGCCGAGCGTACTAGGCGGGAATAAGGGTCGGTCTGGTTGTGAGGGCAGTCCGCCCACACGAGCTCCTTTATGCTGCCCTTATACAGCTGTACTACGTGCTCGATCAGAGGCTGGCATACCTACGAAGGATAATCGAGTGAGTTTTAAGCACTTTTTTAGCTAGTGTGCAGACTAAGCGCTCTTAATATAAAATATAAATGTATGTAAATATCAGCATCTATACTTACGGTCCTGCAATAGAGCACTTTGAGCGAGGTGAGCATCATGCCCGGCCGCAGTACTTTGAGTATCACGTCGTCCATTTTCCTCAGCGGTATTCCAATCTGGAACACAAATTATTACAAAAAATGCGTGTGCCGTGCAAATTGTTTTTATTTTGACAATTTATGAATTTTTTAAATTGTTCTGTCATTAAAAATTTAAAAAGTTGTTTTTGGTTAACTGAAATAACATCTTATTTTAGGTAACAAAAATGAAATTGAATTGAGGTAAGAAAATAAGTTTGACGTTAATTTAAGGCACAGATGAATCAACCTATAGTTGGGTAAAAAAGATGATCTATAATTATTTAAAATTAGCTTCTGTCCGCGATTTCATCCGCGTGGATCTTGGATAAATCCATACGGAACCTTTAACCAGGGGGCTAATTGTCTAATTTCAAAATCTATCGCAATCGCTTTCATTAGACAGATGGATGTGACACATTGCTGCATTTTTTGGTAATTTATGCCAAAAAGAAGCATCAATGTGTTACATCTTGAAAGCGATTGCGATAGATTTTGAAATTAGACAATAGAAGGGCGGGATAAAAAGTAGTTATTCTATATGTTAATCAGTCATCATCAAAAGTTAATATCGTATTTTAATAGAAATGATAAAACATCTAATTACTTTAATAAAACAAAGCTTTTTAATTTTTACGCGGCAACGCAGACATTCGCAAGTATTTGGCGAAATGTTGGTTATTTTTTAGTACAGAAAATCAATAAAGTAAAACTGGTATTTTAAAATGACGTATGTATAAATTTATACAAGGTATTCTATTTTTTGTTACTTACTACTTAAGTTAAGTTTGGATAGAACACTACACATGCCATATACAAATTTTCGAATTCCAAAATTTCGAATCGCTTTTTGTCATTCAAGTCGTAAGGTCATAAGTGAATGTTGACACAAACAAAATTGCGCTTTAGATTTAGTAGATAAAGCATACATTAGTTTAAACTAATAAAGACACGTAGGTCGCTTATTTATTTTTTTACTAGTTTTATCAGTTGCCATATTCGCGTGCTTTTTTTGTACGTGAAGCGATATTCTTAATCGAAGTTCCGCGAAATCGTTGACGTATAGGAATTTTGTGAACAAAAGCCCAGTCAATTTTTCCCAGGTTCTATCTACCCGAATCAGATAAAACATGGCTCAGATTTAAATTGAACCCCAAGGCGCAGTCTCCACGAGCGAGAGAATCGCGGCGATATTATCGGCGTGCCACGTATGTCTATATACACTATGAATGCGTCTCCACACGGCGATGTTATCGCGGCGATGCGACGATAGAAGCGCTTACTCGTTGCGATTCTCTAGCCCGTGGAGACAGCGCCCAAGCAACCAAACTGTGAAAAGTCTGTCAAAATCCGTTCAGCTGTTTTCACGTGATGCGCGCACAAAAAGACAGACAGACAAAAAAAATTACGTCCTAGTATTCTATTTCAACATTTTTTTCTGGAGTATCATCAATGTGCGTACAGGCACAGCTTTTTTTAAGTTTTATAAACTATTATACGAGATGTTACAAAAATACCCCTAATGCCGAATATGGTAGATAGGGACCATCAAACTGAACAACTTTTACTATGGGACCAACTCTGAAATCGCGAAAATAAAAATCAGCTGTTTCATACATTTTCATATTTTCGATTTTAATTTTTGTATGAAACAGTTTTTTTTTCGCGATTTCAGAGTTGGTCCCATAGTAAAAGTTGTTCAGTTTGATGGTCCCTATGTACCATATTCAGGCATTAGGGGTATTTTTGTAACTCGTTGTATACTAATAGATTCTTACAATATTAACGTTGACAGCCAGCCCGTTGGGGTAGTACGCGTCAATCCGGTCCCAGTCTAAGGCCTTCAAGGCGACTTGCTCCTTGTTGAACACGTTCAGAGACAACAGGCAGAATAAACGCAGCACCGCCAGAGTTTCTAAAGCCTCTGTGTTTATTTGGTCGTAGTCTACTATTATGCGCTGGAAATAATTATTTATTTAGCTTAAACATATGAATTATGCGCTGGAAATAATTATTTATTTAGCTTAAACATGGATACTTTGATCATTACTTTTATAGGAGCGTAATAAAAGTACCTTCAAAATTCAAAAATTCAAAATTCAAAACTCGTTTATTCAGTCTAGGCTGTTACAAGCACTTGAGAATGTCAAAGAAGCTACGCCATCGGTTCGCAAACCCTAAGCGGGAGACCTTGTAACGAGAAGAACCGGCAAGAAACTCGTCAAGGGCTGCTTTTTTCTCCCTGTATATTTCATACAGAGTCGTCAAAATTTGAAAAACGAGGTCGGCATTTAAAGTGACGTCATTTTCCATTACAATAATTAACAAAGTTAACATTCAATGGGTAGGTAAAATAAATTTCAACTAGTTGAGAAATCGCTGTCTACTACTCGATAACTAAGAAAATCATTGTATGATATGAAGAATTAGCCCATATTATTAATTTTCATATACAAATACACAGGTTGCTGTTTCGAATTCAAAAATTTCAAATAGGTTTTTGTCATTCAAGTCGTAAGATCTTATGTGAATGTTGACACAAACAAAATTGCGCTTTAGATTTAGCAGATAAGGCATACATTAGTTTAAACTGATAAACACACGTAGGTTGCTTATTTAACTTTTACTAGTTTCGTCAGTTGCCATATTCGCGTGCTGTATTTGTACGTGAAGCGATATTCTTAATCGAAGGTCATTCTTAAACATATGGATATTTTGATCATTACTTTTATAGGAGCGTACAGTGCTCCCAAAGTGATAATGCGCATAGAAATCTTCGTCACTGTTCGGCAACAGTCGTATTCCCCGAGCGTCGGAAGGCGATATGTATATAGAGTGGTTAAGTGCATTTTCTTCATGCATAATTTAGTAGAATTATGTATAATAATTCGGATGTTTCCGGGAATACGACAATAAGCGAAGATCTGCATGTGCATTATTAATTTGGGAGTACTGTACTAAATGTACCTTCAGTTCCAGAAGAACTCGGACTGCGCTATTTAAAACTTAGCATAAGACAGTAATTTAATACATTCTAAAAGTGCTAAGATTGGCCTTATGAATTCATTGTACCTACATTATTTTTTTTTTATTCAATATTAGATATTTAATACCTTTATTTTGGGTAATATCTTATTTTTTCCTCTCATTTTGTCTAAATTATTTTATTAGTAGTACCAAATAACAAGAAATTAAATTGATCACAGCCGATTCTAAAAATTTGTAGCTAGTACATTAGACCTTATCATATTGTTGAGGAAATTGGAGTTGGTACGAAACGAGTTTATACGAAATTAAACCTTATTACTTACCCGTATGGTAGAGAAATGCATAAGAGCTGCGTTAGCATGTACCAATATCGCATCTCCGGGCGCCGTCACGCTCGGGAACTTCAGCGGTCGTGAGTAATACTCTATGTGTTTGTGCTAAAACAATGACACGAAAATCAACAAAAATGCCTTTTAATAATTTCAATGTGTTCAGACTACGCTGTTAACCATTTATTTCTTTACAGTTGCGAGTAACCGAGTAGTACTTACAATGAACCTGTCATTTTCATTCTTTATTTCGCCCATTTCACATCCCATAAAGGCAATTTTGCGAAGGCTCTTAAAGTGTTTGTGGATCAAACTCTCTATTATAATACTGAAAACAGACAATGGTTATTTATAAACACGTTTTACAATACATATTATTCTGAAAGCTTATAATAACATAAATAGTTATTTATAATTGGGCTATGTTTGTGTAATATTCATCAAATTAAAAAAAAAACTTAAAACAAGCAATATGGAAATGAGATACGAAATCAGTCATCATTTACTACGTTTTAACAAAACTGCGTTAGGTATTTTAACAAGGGATACGTTATTGTATCAATAATACAATATTGAAAAACAAAACAAGACATTATTATTAATTACAAAGCGTTTTTGTTTTAAACGATAAAGGCTGTGATAAACAATTGTTACTAGAATTCATTGCATCATTGTTTGCAGAAGTGCAAAATGAGTAATAAACATTATTAATTTATTTTGTATGTACACACGGCAGCACGTCAGGTTATACGGTTAAACTGCGAAAACAGCTTTAATTACGTAGGCCATAAAGGCAGTCTCAAGGTAAACATAGTCTGAAGTGCCATCGTGTGTACAAGTATGTGCTTTGAGTTGACTCACCGTTTTAGCTTAACAACTGGTGAATGAATTGAAAGTTGTAAATATCTTGGCCCTACGATTACTAATTCGATTAATTTGACTGTTTCGAAGTATCTGGAAAGGAAAATATTCGGTCAAAAGGTATACTTAACAGAACAGCATCATAACTCATAACTTACAGTAATGTGAATACCTATCGACATGAAATAAATGTATGTATAACTAAATACAGAAGAGGTCGGTGGCGCAGTGGTATAGCGCCAGGCCCAGCGATTGCGGAGATTAAGCAACTTTCGCAGGGGTCGGTCATGTGATGGGTGACCAAAAATTTTTTATCTCGAGCACCTTCGTGTTTCGGAAGGCACGTCAAGCCGTTGGTCCCGGCTGCATTTGCAGTCGTTAACGCCCACCAATCCGCATTAGGCCCGCGTGGTGGGTTATCCACCCTTAAGGGAGGTCTGTGCCCTAGCAATAGGGACATTAAAAATGGCTGATGGTCAGAACTGTATATGTATTGTATATGTACTGTACTAGGCATAATTATGTATAACATTATACAGTTCTGATTCTGGATTAGGCGAACCAACCAACATGGGCAGATTCGATTTTTTTTTAATATTAGTTAAAATACTATTTACTAGTGGATATGTTATGTAGAGCTGTAGCCCCCGCGTTTGTGACATTTTTGATCATTTTTTGAAATGGCTGAAATATAATTTTCCCCATATCTCCGCCATTTTGAAAAATTTCGAAAAACTGAATCGAGAATAAAACTATATAATTATAGAACCTGCTCACAAAATTTCAGGAGAATCGGTTGAGAAATGCGATCTTTAGAGGAGAACAGACGGACAGATATACGAAAGCATTTTTGTCCAAGCTGAAACCAAGACGCTTCGCTCGCGCTTCGCGGTCGCTCGGTCAATAACAGTAATTTAGTCTTGCTATTATCTATACAACATTTCTCTCAAATACTTGTACATTAACAACACAACAAACAACGCAATTCGCGTTTTTTGGCAGTGACCACACCGCGTCGTGAGCGTTTTTTTCGCTCAATTAGCAATTTCTATCTTTAAGCCTAACACATACATAAACGCATCATTATTGAAAATTAATTATAAATGTTGTTAATTTAGCTACTGCAAAACAGAATATGCAGATCTTATTTATAATTATGTCATCAATGTATACTAAGATATACTACCATATTCTGGGATATAATAAATGATTACTATTATCTTTTAGTAACAGAAGGCTTGTTTAGAGGTTCCGAATAAGTCCCAATTAACGTACTTGACAAATTTCTCATATAAATTGTTCTATAATAAAATTAAACCAAAATATAGAAAAAGAATCGGAACCCTTCAATCCTTTATGTATACCAACTTCTGAGTAAGTACTAAGTAGGGTTGTGTAACAATCGATACTAGCATAATAGGTATGGTTGCATCACATGAAACGTGATGCTAGGGCGACGCCGATATCGATTATACATGTTTAAACGCAAATGTCGTCATTGTACATAGGTTTTTCTTACAACATGACTTCAGAAATATGGATATGCTTTGAACAAACTAAAACTTATTTTTTTACTGGATTTTTAGAGTAAAGATTGATACTTTTCACTTACTTAAAGTATAATGGAGGTAATAATAGAGCCAGATTAGGTAACATGAATAAAGATTATCCAAATTGAACTCAATACGAGTTCAATATAATTTGGACATAATCAGCTCACGAGTCCTAGTAGTTTTAGCACCCACTACACTAGAAACTAATGCTAGTCACAGGACTAGAAACAAAAATAGAATATACAAGATACAATTTTGAACTTACTGTGGGAGTACATAGCTCATGAATTTGTCGAGCTCTTCCTCATTGCAGTCTAGGAAGATGTGCAGTTTCTTTGTGTATTTCCTGAACAATCGGGTCACATACAAACATTTGTCAAGATGCTGCGCATCTAGTTTGAGACAATTTCTGAAAACAAGTTATGATGAAATGATTAAAAATAATTTTTTCAAACTTTTTCAGGTGGATTTTTAAATAAATGATTTGAACATCACATATGTTCAAATCATTTATTTAAAAGATATTTATGATAGATCAAAAATAAATAGCTGATGTTTAAAAAAATATACAAAAGTTACATTTACTAAATCATTAAGTCAACTAATAATTGAATTGTTTTTTAATGGCTGAAGTCACAAAAAAAAGTAACTTAGATTGTATAAAACTGCTGAGCTATTTCGGTGAAAGTGGGTCATTATAACTCCAACCATGGTTGATTCATTCATGGTTGAAAAAAATATCACTAAGCTGTTGAACGATAAAAACTACAACTAAATACTAAAAACGCACACCAACCTAAAAAAATTTACCTGTTTGGCTTAGTATGTCAAAAGCACAAAGACATACAAATAATATAAAGGTTGATTCTGAAATGACAATGATGTATCGAAGAAAAAGATATGCTATGTCTATCCCAAATAAATTGGGATAAGGGCAGTAGGATAGTGATGTTAATTTTTATGGACTCACTTGCGTCCCTCATACAGCAGCACTGCGCTCCGCCAGTGGCGGCAAACTGACATGGCTGCCATAGCATCCTCTGTGCTCAGGTGGTCCAGTATGCACCTGAGTGAAAGAAGTGGCAGGCTCCCCCAATCTGGTGACATCTGAAACAAAATAATAATAAAATATCAGAATACATTTAGCACATTTCTTACTTTAAAGAGGATTTAAAGGATTTAAAGTATTTGCTCAATTGGAAATCAACAGTTTAGTGTGTGATACCATGCGATTTTAATTCACACAATGCTTGACATACTTGCTTGCTTGTGAGAAACCGATTGTGAGTTGAATAAATGAATCGTTCAGTGGGTAGTTGAATAATTATATTTTGCTTTACTGATTTGGAACAATTATTTTTCCTATCAACTTTATGTCCACTTTTAAGTAGGTAGGTATAAAACTAGCCAACTATGAAAAAGACCTTTTGTATGGACAATCAATAAATAGATGTATTGTTAATGAAATCAATAAAGTAAGCTTTACCTTAATTTATAACTTTGTTGCCCGTATTGTAATTCAATATTGATAGAACCCAACAGTAATTTTACAGGAAGACAATGAAACGGTCTAATCAAGGACCGAAACCAGTTTTTGTAGCAAGTTTAGCGACAGTTATAATGTCCGCGACGTAGAATAACAAAACTCAGCTGTTTAGCGAAAGGTGTGTCGACATAACAGCTGTTTCGAGAAAGTGGGTTAACGCAAAACATCATTATTCTGCAATTGATAGCAAAAATAACATGCATTATTACACGTTTACTTACAGCTCAACCTCCGCTTATACAGATAAATTAGTAAAATATAGTAAAAAAACTTACTGCGACGACGAAAAGTACAAAGAAAGGTCACAAAAAAGTACGTTTACGGATTATATTACCTCGTTATGTGTTATGTCGGCCGTCATGTTAGAGTGTTTTCCTTAAAATATTGATGTAAATTATTCAAACACTTTTTCGATCACTGTAACTAAAATGTATTGCGATAAATTATAGAATTATTGCCGTTGTCACCATGATTGATTGTCACTGAGTTTTTATCGCGCAAAATAACGAAACGAAACTCGTTGATTAAAAGTCAGTATGTTCGGATACTACCTTTCCAAGACCTAATTATTATCTATCTATCCTAAATTATTATTCTAAAGGAAAACAAGCTCCTAAAATTACCAATGTATATATATGTAACACGTTTTCACGATAAATTTAATTAAGCTTAATAAGCTACATTTAAGTAGCTTAGTTTGATGAAAAGAATAGATATGTCGATTCGAATAAAATAAAGGCAGATGTATTCGAACGTAACCTTGACTTGGCAGTTGACATAAGTTATAATGTTACCAACTGTAAAAAAAATTGAACAAGTTTGATTTCAGCCTGGGAACCAAAGCCCGCACAAGCCTCATCCCTCGTTTTCACCAAGGTATAACACAAGTATAATACAAGTTTTATGCAATTGTTTTGATTTTTGTTCTCATTCATAAACATGTATCAAACATGTTGTATACAAAACTTGTATGAAACTTGTTGGTTGAGGTGAATAAGTTTCGGACAGGTTTTGCTTCTAGTTGTCTACATATACATCTCATATTTTATACATGTTGTAGCTAAACTTGTAGAAAACGAGTAGTGAATACTTGTAGAATACGACCTCCTCCTTTTTTGAAGTCGGTAAAAAAGCGAATTTTTGTTGTATTGTATATTGTATACAAAGTGATAATAATATATGTTTGTTTGACTTAATTAAGGACGTACACATTTATTTATTCCAAAAATTTATATGGATTTTTAACGGCTTGAAACCTCCCGGTTAAATTGAGAATGCTCTGTTTTCTCGCATATAACTTGCAGTAATTTAACTTTGTAGGGATATTTGTACGCACTAGTGCATAATATATTACGTACGTGTGTTATTATAGCTCGGTTTATGGCCTTAGGCGATGTTAAGGCTGATTTTATGAGCAAGTGTGTTGAAAAAGTTTAAAACTTTATCCAACATGTATGTTTTAGACAAGTATCCTACATGTTTTGTTTACTACTAGTATTTTACTTGTTTCTTGGTGAAAACGAGGGGTTAGAAAAACTTGTTATTCTTCTGAGAGATTTTAGCAATCACTCGATCACAGTCGATACGGTATGGCAACGTCAAAGTTCCGACACTCAATCTATGGTTGAGTCTGTTTTTGATTTTTTACCCATAAAATACTTCTCGATGTCGGCAATACGGATGGTGACAGGAATCACAAATGTATTTAGTTATGTTTAAACTGTAAGAGGGAGAACATTAAAATACTGAAAATCATATTTTGTAACTGTAAATATGCTTATTAAATTTAATAAAAAATATTAAAAATGTTTAAAACAATGCTTAAAATCACGTGACTGCAAAGTCTGCAAACGCCAATCGGAGCGCAGCAACAGTATGATATGCTGGTGTGCGTTCCGTCATTTTGGGTGTAGTTGTTTGGGTAAAGTTTAACTCGTTTGAGTTGCAACCAAGCCACAGAACGATCGAGTTGTTTTTATAACCTAAAAGAACTTTAGATGTCATTAAGTACAAAGTTTTCGTTTTCTATTTTGGAATACGGATAATTTAAACATTCCTATAAACGAAATCAAATAGAATCTGTTTTTTTTTGAGGAGAAACCATGAACTTTTAGACACAAAAACATCTAAATACAGAATAATGTCAAATGATATTGACATTATGACAAAAGTTAAACGTTGGAGCGTTTTTCAACGACCGATTTAGATGGTTGTTTGGTTGCTGCACTCTGAGCCACGAAACGGGTGAAACTACGCTCTGACAGCTGTCAGAGTAAAATTTCACCGAGCCACTGAACGGTCAGAGTACGCACCCGAGCGCGCTCGAGTGCACCCGAGCGAAGCGACGGAACGCACCCCCGTAATATTCATCTATGGATACCACTCAAATAAGACAAAACAAGCTGTCAAACTGTAATTGTTTGATTGATGTTTGACGCGTGAATGCTCAAGTCTTAGAGCATTAAGAACGGGAGATGGCAAATACACGTTCCCCTTTCACCAAAGTACATGACCAATTTGATCGTGACAGTTTATAAAAACTAGTTGGTCTCGAACACCCGTCATTTTGTAAGAACACATGTCACCGATCGCAGCTCCGCAAAAATGGTGAATTGTGCAGTGTTTTCGTGCAAAAGACGATCTGAAAATTCAAATTTTACTAAGAACGGGATTTTCTATCACACGTAAGTATAATTTGATTACCAAACTGTAATATAATTACGAAGAAAACGCACTTTGTTTGTGTAAGATAATGACGACATTGCGATAGCAAAACGATACCAAACACATGTCGAATACCATAATAAAAGTCGTAGTGCTGCGACAAAGAGAACGAATGCTTATGCTCTAAGAACGAATGAATGATCAAGTGAATGAGTTTTAACTATTATTTTGATGTGATCAGACCAGCACATAAATTGTCAAAGATTATTTTTTATAATTAATACGTAATAGGTAGGTATTGACTTTTTTTGCAAAATCTATACACAGTATTAATTGGAGACACTGTTTTACGGGTGTGATGTTCTCCTTTTTTAATCTTCTCTTTCTTTTAGGTCATCCCGGGATAGTTACTAGTCCTCGGCTGTCTGTCGGTTATGTAGAAGTGGAGAGAATCTTATAAATCAGTCCTGTCAAAGCCCGAGCATAGGACACCAAAATCATTAACCAAAATAAAGGAAACTGATGCTGAGATCCTCAAGTCAAATTGTTCCGATTGTGCAGCTTCTGCAGGTAAGAAATTTCAAAACTTTTGTTTACTTAAACTTTCCTTGCAAAAAAATTACTTACTACCAAAAAGGAAGTTTTCAATTCAACCAATGCATATTTATTTGTAGATTATAGGTATTAACATATTATCATACCAACTTTTTCATTTTAAGGTGGCTGCAAGCATTCACTACTGCTTATATTTTGGCTTGAAAAGCGGAGCTGTGAGCCTTCCAGCACATCTACACAAGGCTTCTGGATAAAGCCTACCTTGACATCGGAACGAACTAATCATGTTTTGGCAGAACATGTATACAAAAATTTAATAATACCTAATAAAAATGAAACACAAATCACTTGTTTTCCAAGCATTTATTATTTTACTTCACTTTTTTGTACTATTATGTTTTATTAACAACTCGTATTGTAGAGACCACGACGTTTCAATAGTAATACACAATCACGATTATATGCACAATAAAGTATCGTGCTCTGTTAGCTAAATTTGTCATAATCAAAAATAAAATACCGTTCCAAGTTCTATTAATCCTGTACAAATCCTTGGTAGATCCTATAATTTCATATGGAATTTCAAGCTATGGACGCACATTTCAACCTACTTAGAGAAACTGTATAATCTACAATTACGAATATTAAAGCTTATAGTTAGTAAGAAAGTAAATCGTATCTATAAAGATAAGTATGACGAACTATTTAGGTAATGCAAGGTCATATCGGTTCATGACAAAGTGAGTTACGCAATTATAACTGAACAACTCGATAACGTTGCTTCTTTGCCGAGGATTAATCATAGAATACAAACAAGACAGATTACGCAGAAGAAACTTCTCAAGGGCCGCTCAAATAACTTTTACGGAAAGAGAAAATTTACTTGTCTTCTTCCTGTCATAATTAACAATCTACCTAAAGAATTATAGGTTATTCTGGATGACCTCAAACACAAAAGTGTGAAGCAAAAACTCAAAATTTATTGTTCTACCAAAAATTTGCTTTAGAATTTCTCGTATTTAAACAATAGTCAGCTTTTTCTTAACATCATCCTGTGCACATGCATTCACGATCAAATATTGTGTTTATTAAGTATTTTTTAAGACCTTAAAATAATATATGTATACAACGTGTTACAAAAGTACTTCTAATGCCGAATATGGTAGATAGGGACTATCAAACTGAAATCGCGAAATCAAATCAGATCAAAATGTATGAAACAGCTGTTTTTTTATTTCGCGATTTGAGAGTTTAGTTTGATGGTCCCTATATACCATATTCGGCATTAGGGGTATTTTGTAACATGGTGTATACATATTTTTTTTTATTCATAAGAATGAAGCAATTTGTTTTTTCTTTTCAATACTGCTTAGTTGTATACCGACTATCTATTTTGACGAATACGTAGTGACTGGACAAACCTAATCGGGTTTTACGTTTTAGTCGCTGGGTTTTTCCATAAATTGTATGTTTTACTTTGTTTAATAAATAAATAAATAAAAAATGAATGTTGAACATTTAATTATAAGCGCATTTTAGTGATTGTTGGTGTATATCACAAAATCAAATGAAAACCATTTAACATAATCTTGTTCGTAATCAATCACTCATCTTCCAATCATTCAATTTCATCGGTCTTTTGACGGCACATCACTAGCTGTTGTTGTTAAGTTTGGCGCTGCCGTAGCGTGATCTGTCAGAATTTGTACTGAGATTGTTAGTTCCAAATTTGACCACCCACAATTATAACTGTGTGGGATTTTGTTTTTGTGTGCGTGTGTAACAACAAGACTTTTTTCTACAAGAGTGTGCGTGAATATGAAGTTGTGTGCTGTGCGTGTTTACCTCGTCCCCCTCCAAAATCGGTGAACAAAATCTAGTGTAGAAGAGTGCTGTTGGCATCTCCCGTTCTTAATGCTCTAAGGCTCAAGTGAATGCTTGGAGCGTTGAAAAAGTTTTTTGGAAGCGATATTGCAAAAAAAATATCCAATTTTTACTCATACCCCTTTGTTGCGAGTTTGAGAATGCTCTAAGGTTAAGGTTTGAGATGACACGGCTCGCTGGCCAAACTACACGGACAATCCGTGCGGTCATCCGGTCGTCCGTACCGGATTGATTAATTTTGTTGAGGGCAACACTGATTTTTACTATGGCGGCCAAAAATCAATTTTGAATTGTGACAGCCGAGCCGAGCCGAGCGAGGGTGCGGAATGCTGCGGAATTTAATTTTAATATAAATAAAAACTAATTCAACTAAAAAACAATTCACAGTGCATGAATATAAATGAACAATGTTTTAACACCTATTACATGGTATTTCTTTTTGGACAGTTGTAGGCGCAGTGTTTTGCTTATACTTTGTATTTGTTTAGAAGAATATTGTGGTCGATGATGTAAGAAATTGAAGGTCTCAGTTTTTTGTGATTGTTTTCTTGTGAACCGTTTGAAAATATTAACCATGGAGGGCGAAGAAAATGCTGGGAATATTTACAAGGAAGAGTACGAGAGTAGTGCGCATTCCACTCCACAGGAACACAAGTCTTTTGCTGAAATGGCTAAAGATAAACTGGATAGTGGTAAGAACTTTGTTATACTCTCTCCGGCAAAAGTTTCAAGTTGTTTACTTACTAACTAATTGGCTAAATTTCTAATAATTTATAATATTTTACTTATTTATTAGCCTTTATTGCTAACTTAATCATTTCAAGAAATAAAAGAAAAGAAAAAGAAAACATTTTATATTTTATTAATTTATAATATAGGTATATGAAAATAATAATAATGATTGTGTTTTTAATTATTACTTTTTAATCATTATTGTAAAAATTGTTCATTTATATACTTATTTATAAAACTTAAACAAGTATACCACACATTTTCTTTAATCTTTCCACTTGTTTATTCTGTTTCCCGAGTGTGTGAACTTCTGTGAATCCCTGGCTAATTCACAGAGCTGTAGATGACACAATTTGTCCTTTTGCTATTTTACAAGTTGTAGCTAACAAAGTTGTGCTGAGTCAAACAAAGTTTTGAGAATCCCTTAGTGGATCCCAATCAACAGACTATGTAGCTTAGGAAGTTATATGTTTAGCCTTATCTTTAAAGAAAGTTTGATTATACTAAATAATATACTAGAAAAAATATGACTCACACCAGATCATGTTGTTCGGAAGGTTTGATTGTTTGCTTAAAATATCATTATTGTCAATATACACCAGCCATGTCAAACTCAAAATTTTTTTTGAAAATTTTTTTTGATCATAAGGAGGTTGTTTTCGAAATTGTATCTGGCCTCAGGCAAACATGTAAAGGGCCGAATGGCTGCTATACACCAACAAATTACTTATTCTTGTCTTAACAATATTGCTTTTGTTTTTATTAATAATGCAAAAACAGTGGTCTTGAAAAAGATCTTTGTAAAAGCCTAAAATGATATAAGTAAATCAGTCTAAATTATCTTATTATAGAATTGATCAATTGAAGTGGCATGATTATAACATCACTGTAAATTGCTTGCTTATGAAGATAGTACCTCAATTCGGACACTAATCGGTATTCTACACATAAACATGACACTACAATGTCGTCTCACATTATGGGACAATGGTCCCATAATGTGAGACGCTAATGAGCATCACCAATACATTTATCAGATAAAGCACCGACAAAAGTATCTCAGAAACTGGACATGAGCTGTGTATTTTCTTACTATAAGAGCTCCTGCTGGCCGTCGGCATATTTACGGCATGTACATTTTTTTTGCTGAGAGCACACCCCACGGTAGCCTTGTCTCCAACGGTGCCACCATCATTGTATTGTAGGAGCCATAAGAGGATTTATGTATCGTTCTGCAGTCCTTTATTATTTTATCTCCATTGCCAACTTGCTGTAACATTTTGTAGAAAAAAAGTATTTTATTAAATGCAACAAGTGATTTCACAGCAGGACGAGAGCTTCGCAGGCGTCTACCGATGGCTGGGCAGCTTGGTGCCCATCTGATGCACCCGAGAAGACTCCTCCTACACTCAACACCGACTCAACAAACTGATGTGGTCCTTATTTTCCCTAAAGGTGAGTTATTATGTTGGAGATAACTTTGTCAACTGTGCTATCACAGTGATAGTTACACACACAGTATATGTTAAAATAAATGGTAAATGGCACCTGCCTATGAATTAGTTAATGTACCTGTACTTATTCTTCATGCAATATATTAGATGTAGGTACAGTAGGAGTGATAATGTCCACTTTAGCCATCTTTAGTGCTTCTTTATACCTCTAATTTGAACTGACAGCCTGATTTCGGATTGTTCTATATTGGAAGTGTATTTTTTATTTTAATACAAGTTCAAATAACTGGTCTTTAATAACTAATGCTCCTCCTACATTCCAATTTATCTCTATAGCCAAGTAAAACTCAAAGCTGTCTCGTTTCATTCAGAGTAGTTTCAAGAGTCTAAAATCTTAAGTAAGTATCTACTTAGTAATTCTTAACTGCTGTTTATGTCCTTTGAAGATTTATTACATAATAAGAATGTTGGCACTGGTTCCACCTCTCCTACATTATTAGGTCATGGTTCATTCGCCTCTTCGCTTCATTTCAATTCATAGATTCGCGAACTCATAAACACGCCATTTCGACATAGAATGTAGTATTTAATACAATACAAACTCGCTTTCCGCTTGTTCTTTGTTGTAATAAATTAACTTTGTGGACGCTAAACTTGATCAGGTAGTTGTAAAGCTATGTTCACACAGACAATAGTATGGCCCGTGTTTATGTGAGCACGCTCCTACGTATCCCAACGATTGAAAAGATATACTTCTCTATGGTCTATTTTGGAATATTGTGTGCTTCAGAAGGCACGTTAATTCGATAGACCTGATATTAGATATTAAATTACACACTGAGTCTTCTAAATACGAACTTCGTACAATAGATATAGCCCGCATATAAACATGCCTTTAATCGCCCGAATTAATGCTGCTTGGAGTGAATGAAGGTCTTTAAACTTGTTAACTTTATGGATCCTATCCACTTATATTCCAACTATTTGCTTTGGGTTTATCGACCTATTTCGTTTTACTGCACTATTCAGGTCGTTTAGTTTTAAATAGTCATACGTACTAGTTTCAGACTTTATTCGTGCGCATATTAAATCATTACCTTAAAATAAATATCATTATATTCTTTTGGAACTCAGTCTTATGTCTTGCTTGACTTTAAAGTCGGCTAGTCACCGCTTGCCAAATAGTGCAACAATTTTGGCTCAGTTTTATTTGCCTCACTTTTGACAGTGCGCTTTGTAGGGAACTATCGTTCTAGTTATTATTCTAAGGTACAACGTCTTTAGCATAAATTGTGACTAGAATAGAATAGAAGCCTTGTTGGCCTTGTCACATTCGCTCGACCTATTACTTGGGTATCTATCTCGACTCGACAATTCTCATTGTCGAAGTTGTCAATAATGAAATGTACTTACTTCTGCTTGAATTGAAGCAACGTCTATTTTGCGACAATCGCTATGAACTAAATGTAGGCACGTCTTTCTATATTACATAATAGAATCTAGGAAATCACGAAATTAGAATAAAACTTTTAGTGCTAATTTCGAATATACGTACGTAAGCATCCTATTCTTTGTTTTAATTTAAGATCCTTATTCATCATCCATTAAATAATCCTAAAATTCACTCTCTTAGACCTAGAGAGAATTTAAGCCAATGTCTCAAATAATCTACTTTTAGTTCAGCTTGGTTACTTTTTTTAGTTCTAAGTAACATATAGTAACATAATCTCGACTGACGTATATTCAACACTCCGGGAATGTTAGACAGTTCGTGAATAGGCGTAGGTAGGTAACAGACAGGCTAGACATTCCGGTAATTACACCTATCTGACGAGGTCGGAAGAAATTAGTTGGATGTTCGGGATGATTACCGTACAGTAAGCTTTTATTTTTGGTTGGTTAGCAACATTTATTGTATAAAATCGTGGGTTAGAAGTACATAATAATATGTCGTTGATCCGCAGGATCTATTATATTATGTGGTATGATCTTAAAAATCATGATTGGTAGTAGACTACCAATCAATAACATGGAAGCCGATCAGAAATGTTTTGATTACAACTCATTTTACTCTCAAACTAAGCTAATGCAAAATAGCGGAAAGAAAAAAAAATTACATACAGTCGACTTGATAACCTCCTCCTTTTTTTTGAAGTTGGTTAAAAATATAAACATCCACGACAATGCTTATGCCTTGCACATAAACATAACAAAACCTCTACCAGTTTTCAAACACGGGAACTTAATTCTGCCTCTTGAGGCAGAATATGTCGATGTCGCTGTCTCAAGAGGCCGTCGAAATGCTGACTCTAATAAAAAAACTTACCGTGTTATTCATAAAAAAATCAAACGCTTATTAAACCTATTTTGGTTAAAAAGTGTTTTGTCTTTTTCTCTCGTATTATGAACGGAGTTTGAACGAAAAAGACAATTTTTTTTATGAATAACACGGTTATTCTCTTTCTCCATTTTAACCAGGTCTACCAGATAGCATGCTGCTATGGTTGCTGCAAAAGTTGCGCGGGAGCAGACCGCGACTGCGCGTGTGTGTGCGCCAGCACGCCACCTCGCAGTGCTCCGCGTTCTACATCACAGCCGACGACGACGTGTGAGTGGGACTTTTTATTTATTTATTTTTATTCGCGAAGCTGAAGCGTCAACTTGAGTGGTGTAATAGTCAGGGCCGAATTTAGAGGTGTGGAGGCCCCGGGACAATAAGGGAGTGGAGGCCCCTAATTATTTTTCAAATAGGTTATATAATATTTTTCTTGCAAAGTATTTCAATCGTTTATTTATTTAGTCGTATGGCACTAAATAATATTAAAATCAAAATTACTTGGTATGTTTTCAAATCTTAAAATTAGAAAGGTACTCTTTCGTTGTGTAAGATTCTTTTTTTAATAAATACAATTCATGTGAAGACCCCTTTCTTGTGGCGGCCCCTTTCTTGTGGAGGCCCCGGGCAGTTGCCCCGGTTGCCCTCCCTTAAATCCGGCCCTGGTAATAGTCAACCAAACAGTGCATAATTTCGTAGGATGATCGTATCGGTTTATACGTCTAAACCGATACGATACTATCTTTGTAAAGGACCGGATAATCGGAATCTAAGATAGATTTTCGCAATCGTCCTAGCAATTTTTAGGATCTTTGTAATAATCCCAGTATGTTTCGGACAATTGGCAACTTGAATGCTGATTGGATAATCTAAAAGTCTATCTGCTTTGGCTGCAGCAACTTTAAGATAACAATGACGACCTCCGTGGTCGAGTGGCTTTGTACACCGGTTTTCAAGGTGTCGCCATTTCTGAGGTCCCGGGCTCTATCCCCGGTTGGGTCAATTTAGAAAACGAACTTTTCTATATTGGCTCAGGTCTAGCTGATTGTGATACCACTACCGTTGTCTCTGATTTCCATAACACAAGTGCTCTAGCTACTAACTTTGGAATCGGAGCAATGTTTGTGACGTTGTCTAATATTTATTATTAAAAAAAATATATTTAGAGCGCGTCCTGAGTGGTAGCGCATCAAGTATGCGAATTTTTGGAGTGGAGTAACACGCGGATAACTGTCCTCTATTTGACTAATACTTCGGAGCAAAACAGATATCTTTGAAAAGCTCTGTAAACTTTTTGATGTTACATTTCCTATCGCTTCTCTCATTACATCAATATAGACGAAACGCTCTTGATAACGATCAGACGTCGTAAGTTATCGGCGCTGAAACGACGAAATCAGCAAGTCAGCTAACCTTTTTATGCCATGTTCCGCCCGATTCCGAGGCGCGTTTCAGCTAATGCGGTCGTTAACCCTCTTATTGTTGGAGAATAAAGTTGTTTTTCTCACCTGCCTGTTGACCTTTTAACAAACTAACGAGATCACGTAGATTTGTAGTTCATCTCATCAGGTTCCTTTTTGTTGTAGATTTTTTATTTATTATGTTTTACTACATACAAATTACGAAGTAGCAAATCAGCCTTCTGACTTTTTCCGATTGAAAATTCAAACAAATAGTATATTATGCAATTAGTGAATAAAAGACGGATTTAAAGCGAGGGCCATAGATGAGTGATTCAAGTTTTAGAATCCTGAACGACGCGAGTTATTCATGGCCCTCGATATAAATCCGTTTTATTAAAGAGTTGCATATCATATTTTATACCATGAATGCGAGAAAAAGAAAGATTTAAGCAAAATATTTTTTCCACAAGGAGTTTGTATGTCGAGTACTCTTTGCACAATTAGTTTGTATCGTGTATTTTTTGCACAAGGAGTTTGTATAGTATTGAAATGGAGGTCAAATTGTGTTCCGAATTCAAATACCAAAATAGTGATTAAAGGTGCTTTTTATTCACTGTTTTCAGTGAATAAAATAAGCTTTTTAGATAGGGATGGTATAAACTCTTTTAATGCGGTGTCTATGGTCAAGGGATCAGTAAAAAACTCTTTGTCACTCGAAGAGCTTTGCTCCTGTATATTGAAAGCTTTCTCGAATTATTTTTCTCTCTTTATCAGGCTTCTACAAACAGCTGAAGAAGTGCATCTGCCCAAATTACTAAAGCCAGAATTCGGTGGCGGTTACAAAGAGTTCACAGTTCGTGATATGCATTGCTTTCATAAGGTAAGTGTGAAATCATACTCTTGATAAAATAGTGAAATGCTATTTTAACAACGTCGAAAACCGTGTCGAAATGTAAACATCAAAATCCAACTTAACTATCAAAAATCTCATTTTGATCTAGACAGTAAAAAGACTTTTCTTAGATAGTACGTGTCATGGCCATAAAAAATTCAATCTTTACTTGCGGCGACCAACGTGCTATATGTCAAGCAGCTAGAGTCTAGCTCTCAAGGTAAACTGTCATATCTCTATATGACAGTTTACCTAGACCAAAATAAGTTCACGAATAGAGCACCCTTCAAGAATTCGTAGCACATTTACATGTTTCGATTTTCGTTGTCTCGCTCTATGTAGTGTGACCTTAAATAAAACTCTTTGATTTATTCCCCTCGTGGCGTCTGACATTCGCCCTCTGTAACACAGAATATTGTAGGGCGGCATAGGTCAGGGTAGCTTATAGCGTTGTAAAATGTAACCCTGCCAAATCGACGGCAGCAAAGAACAAAGACACATCTGCATTTTTTACATAATTTGACTCAAAATTACCCAAACTGTCATACGATTTCATAAAAAGTTAGTTATCTTATATATTGTTAAAAAGACATATGCACATGTCTTTCACAAAGTGATGAAGTACCTACACACACATTATACCATCTGTCCGTGTTTGCGTCGGACAATCGGCGCGGTCTCATAATGATTATAAACGAAGTAGTAGTAGTAGTAGTAGCAGTAGGGCGGGTTCGTTTAGCATTTTTTATTATGCGAAGTAGATAAAGACATCTACCTGATTATGACAAAAATATTACAACAATACTTCCAACTAATTCCTAGATAATGTCATATTAATTGAAATTCCTAGATAATGCCCCATTAAATGTTCCGAATTTGAAGGCGATAGCTTTATTATTGTACCTATAAGTTATTAAAGTTTCGCGTTTAAAACACTCTCCTAATAAGTAACGATTTTGTAGATAACCGCTTATTCTTTGCAACCGTCGAAATGTCAAATAAGAATTTGTCACACATATAAAGTTAAGCCTATTTTTATGCAGCCTTAATTCATCAACGCCCGAGCGGACGCATGCGGCCGGATAACAATAAAATTATCTATTGTGTCTCAATTTCCGGGCGTTGAAGGGTTAAGTATATTGTGGAAATTAAAAAAAATTGTGGATATCATAATCCTAATCACGTTCTATTGGTTCTTATTAACGGATTTTATAGAAATGTCATAAATCATTGCGCAGTCAGAGAATAAAACGGTAGTACATACATACCTAGTAAAGATTTTTTCATTCTTTCAGTAGTGTGGTTATGATAAGAATTATTTATAAGCCACTTAATTTAAATGTATAAAAAATGCCACGAAAATACAGATGAATCGATTTTCTTGTAAGGCTCTAGACAGACGGACCGCATTTCAACTGCAATCCAACCGCAAATTGCAGTTCAGGTGCAGTTTGAATGCAGTTGACACTGTCAATTGCGTGTCAACTGCATTCAAACTGCATCGGAACTGCAATTTGGCAGTCGGATTGCAGTTGAATTGCAGTCCGTCTGTCTAGAGCCTAAGAGAACTTAGCTTACAAGCCCGATCATACTTACCTACTTGACGGAACGCGAGCGTCTTTGTCTCTGAAAAGCCACTCTAAAACGAGAATCTTTTAAGAGCGCACTTATTGTGCAGACCACTGAACAAGTCCTAATGAGGTACCTACTCAGTAACGAATTGCTGCGTTATTAAAAAATGTGTAAAAAAAACTTGAAGTAGCTATTGTCTTAGATATTTTAAAATGTTGGCGTTATTGATGGACCTCATCTCATAACCTACTTAATTCTCGCGAATGGAACAATCCATCCTGAGATACTTAAACTATATTGATATGTTATTAGAATAAACGATATCAGGATTTACACCATGTACCTGTTTATTTTTGAGACTCCGATATTTCGGCGCAGTTGCATGCATTAAAAACATTATATTGTTAGCCGGTACGGGCCGGATATAGCAAAAACATTATATTGATATGGTTTGGAGGATTTTAAACTAAATGTTTCTATTATTTTAAAAACTTGACCGAAACATATGTATAAATGATAGACGTATTTTCGTCAACTCTTTTATTTATGGTAACACAATAAAATAAAAAAAACAAACAAAGGTCTAAAAAGGAGGTTGGCTTGATCGCCAACAATATGCATCTTATCTTTTTCACATTTCTACATAGCGAGTTATTTATAAAACTTGATATAAGTAAGAATGAATGTTCCAAATCCAATCCCTCACTCTAACAAATGTGACATAATATAATATTGATATTCAGAAGTTTCCACTCTAATCACGGCTAGAATAAATCGAATTAATCCAAGTTTTTGAAGGCAATTTACCTCATTTCGAGATAAGCTGTTAATACTTACTTGCGTGACTGAATGCCGTGCCCAATGTTTGGTAACTTTGTAACTATTTTTGGAAGTATATTCATAATTCGTACTGGAATTCAGTAAGTTAGGTAATCACTAATCACCGTTATTATCGGTAAATTTGACTTGTATCGGCTACTATCGACCGCCCGCGACTTCGTCTACGTGGAAAGTTTTTTGCGATCCCTCGGGAAAAGTACTTTTTTCTGGATGAAGGCATATTAGTAAGGAAGTAAGGGTTACCTTTACGATAGTTATTTTTAATTAACTTTTTTTACTTCATCAGAGCTTAAGTTCCGTTATTGAAATTACCTTTTAATATCTTGGCAGCTTTTATGACGTGACCATCAGCCATTTTCAAATGTTTATGATGTAGTCGTAATCATTTCAATTTATGAACATTTAAAGATTTAGGCAACAGATGAGTAAAGTATAAATTAGTCCACCAAAAATATAGTCTACCTACCAATTAAATTACATCTAACATTATATGGGTGGATGCTGAAACTGCTAAAAAACAGTTTTTGGGAGCAGCTGAATTATTTTCAGTGGTGTCGACGAAAAATATTGAATTAAGCCCGATTCACACATATCAATTAAGTCACTGTGACGGAACAGTTCCGTCACAGTACCGCCACAGTGATAATTATTCTTTCATACATTCTCTATGAACACGCATTCACTGACACTGATAGTAACTGACACTAATAGGTGTGGACACGTTCCTAGATAATGTATGAAAGAATAATTATCACGATGGCGGCGGTACTGTGACGGAACTGAGACTTCACTGATATGTGTGAATCGGGCTTTAAGGGTTTTTTGTATCTGTTTAAAAAAAAACGTTTGGCCGTACAAATGTATTTTCATACGTCCTGTCAATAAAAGCATAGAGTTGTAAACTCCTTATCCTTCGCCAGGGAACCTCAGTATCAGAACTGCTCAACTCGCAAGAGCGCGGAGCTCTCGTGAAGCATGTATTGGAGGCGGCTCGTGCGGAGCCCGGCGACGAGCATGCGCTAGAGCCGGCGCTCACGCTGCGACCCGGACAGAGTATCGGTAACTAGATCATCATCATTATCATTATCATTATCATCATCATCATTATCATCCCCCAGATCCAATAATTCAAATTGAGAGACTATCTCGCTGCCGGGAAATGTAAAAAAAATCTCCCTTTTTCGGCCAGCCAAAAGGGCTCCTCGAACATTATTTCTGAAAATAAATTTCCATATAGTAAAAATTCGTGACGCAAAGTGCTCCTCATACATTCAGCCTGAAAATAAATTTCAACAACAAAACAAAAAAATAACCATTACACAATCCACAGATAGGGATAAGCCTAATCCTTATAATTAATTGCTAAGCAACTGTCGTTCTTTCTCTATTAACATGATGATACACAGCAACTAATTTAGGCCTGGGGATTGATTAAAGGGTCCGCCGATATCAGCCGCACGGCACCCACTACTGGGTTTAGGCCTCCCCCGCATATCTCCACTTGGTTTGGTCCTACTTGGGCCGTTTACTTTTACTTTGGTCTGTCTTGGCAGCCCAAGTGTTCTTAGGTAAGTGGCATTAAAAAAAACCAACATAGCGGCTGAGAGGTGCTATTATTTGAAGTGATTTTTTTTTTATTATTACTGCAATATCGGTATCTTATTAAAGGGCTCATGGTAAGGATTACAAAAAGGTATACGTATCATGACCATAATAATATAATAACTAAAAATCCATAAATAAATTAAAAAATTGAAAAACCCGTCTGCATCAAAAGACAAGTCAACTGAAAAGATGGAAACAAGATCAAACATTAAAGGCAACATAATAACATGCAGTCGGAGGCATAGAATTTAATGATAAGTCAAATCATTCATAATATCACTTTATACATGCCTCCGACTGCATGTTATTTATGTTGCCTTTAATATTTGATCTTGTTTCCATCTTTTCAGTTGACTTGTCTTTTGATGCAGGCGGGTTTTTTAATTTTTTAGCCCCGTAGTGCTATTTTTAAGCAATATTTGTTTGCAATTACACTTCCTTAGATTTTAGTTAACTAATTTTCACGGAGAGAAACGCCCTCTTTCCTTTGCTCCGACGGTAATTAGCTTTGTCGAGCATTTATTACTAGCTTCACAGTTCCTCAACTCTCAAGGGCGCGGGTCATTTATTTATTATATTTTGGAAAACTTAAAATACTTTAATATCTTACGTTTTAGCTATTTAAATTTCCTTTTGTCAACAGTGCCAGCGTGCGTTAGTAGGGGCGTTGTGGCAAGTATGTTCCCACTACACGAACGACCAACGCTAGAGAATCTCAGAAGGAAATGGGTTAAGACGTTATTCTCTCCTCAACCTTTAGGTAATGAAATACAGTTCAAATTCCAATGTGCAAATTGTTTAAAAAACAAGAAATATGAAAACGTTCCGACAAAAAAGGTTTCAAGTATTATTTCTATAAACGCTGTGATTACTAACACCCGGGGGCTGATTACGTAACTCTGTTGGGCTAATTCTTCATATCATACAATGATTTTCTTAGCTATGTGTTATCGAGTAGCAGACAGCGATTTCTCAACTAGTTGAAATTTATTTTACCTACCCATTGAATGTAAACGTTGTTAATTATTGTAATGGAAAATTACGTCACTTTAAATGCCGACCTCATTTTTCAAATTTTGACGACTCCGTCTGAAATATACAGGGAGAAAAAAGCAGCCCTTGACGAGTTTCTTGCCGGTTCTTCTCGTTACAAGGTCTCCCGCTTAGGGTTTGCGAACCGATGGCGTAGCTTCTTTGACATTCACAAGTGCTTGTAACAGCCTAGACTGAATAAATGAGTTTTGAATTTAGAATTTTGAATTCTGTTGCTAACAATTCTCGATTGGAATCGATTGAAACCGCATTTACATTGCTGCTTTAAGTAAGATAGCTGTCACATTGGTTCTTACTAACTGCGATTTCTGTCAGAGTTGATTGCAACAAAGTTACATAATAAGGGGGCCGTATTCACAAACATTACTATGAGGTCTCACAGTGGCCGCGGACGCACAGCGTCTCAACTACCAATCACACGTTATACATAAACAAACGAATCAATCTCAGACCTCTATTTCAACGCAGTGCGTTCGCATAGGCAAGGGTCGTTTGAGTATTGTTCTTGAATACGGGTAACCGGGTGTAACTTTAGTATGATACTGTCATAAGTAGGTACTGAGATTTTAAAATAAGTGTAATTTCATGAAATTTCTATAGGTATTGGAAAGTCGTTTTGCTAATGGTTTTTGAAGTTTAATTATATTCTTTTAAAAGTATATTCTGTTTCAGATGAAATAAGTGAATATTTTGGTGTTAAAATAGCTATGTATTTCGCGTGGCTCGGTCATTACACACAGTCTTTGACCGTGCCAGCTGTTGTCGGTTTTGTATTTTGGGTAAGTTTATCTAACAATTTATTATTAAATTTAGATTTTTCGCATTCACAATGCTATTTTTATATTAAGATAAATAATATTAGAAAAAATACTAGAAAAAATCGACTCACCCGTAGCACCTCAGACGGGACTCGAACCAGCACCCTTGGGATTCCGGCCCAATGCACTGACCAATTATGCTACCGAGTCGCTGGTGGGAGCGGCGATCGATTGTCAAAACATCTGGAAAGATGTTTCTTTCGAATGTGGGGGTATTTCCTCACATTGATGAAATTGCGCTGGCTTGCAGCGAAGAAGTAAAAAGTACTAGAAAATTTCGCCGCTCCCACTAGCGACTCGGTAGCATAATCGGTCAGTGCATTGGGCCGGAATCCCAAGGGTGCGGGTTCGAGTCCCGTCTGAGGTGCTACAGGTGAGTCGATTTTTTCTAGTATTTTTTCTAATATTATTTCTCTTAACAATTTACTATCGCAATCATGTCAAATCATACATAATTATACATTGTTGGTTGTTAATGTTTCCATTTCCATGAGAAGCTCGGTGGCGCAGTAGTATAGCGCCTGGCCCATCGATTGCGGAGGTTAAGCAACTTTCGCAAGGGTCGGTCATGGGATGGGACCAAAAATTTATTATCTTGAGCTCCTCCGTGCTTCGGAAGGCACGTTAAGCTGCATTTGCAGTCGTTAACACCCACCAATCCGCATTGGAACCGCATGGTGGTTTATAGCCCTTTCTCCTTATCCACCTACAAGGAAGCCCTGTGCTCCAGCAGTGGGGACATTAAAACGGCTAATGTTTCAATATTAGACCAAAGTCTTAAAAAAATTGTATTACAAAAACCTATCAACTGTAAAATGGATGGAGCTTGACGTGCTTACATTTACTTTTACCAATTAAAAAATATGTGAATATAAAATTATTTTAGATTTATAAGCATACTAGCGACCGCTCGTGACTTCGTCTGCGTGGAAAGTTTTTTTGCTATCCCTCGGGAAAAATATTTTTTTGGGATGAAAGGTACCCTATGTCCTTCTCTGAACCCCTGACAACGTATATGCAAAATTTAATGATAATCGGTTCAGTAATAAAGACGTGAAGGCGTAACAAAGAAACAAGCGGATTTCGCATTTATATTATTAGTAGGATTTAAAGGCATATTAAAACATGGTCCTTCGAGCCGTAACAATTATAGTTTTCCATTACAGATATGGCTAGGCACAGCGAATGAGAATTGGAAAGACATAGCTTATGTATTATTCTCATTGTTCAACGTGTTATGGGCCTGCGTTTACTTGGAGACTTGGAAAAGGTAATTTTATTATTCCAAACTATTTATACAACGTGTTACAAAAGTACCCCTAATGCCGAATATGGTAGATAGGGACCATCAAACTGAATAACTTTTACTATGAGACCAACTTTGAAATCGCGAAAAGAAAATCAGCTGTTTCATACAAAAATATCAAAATGTATGAAACAGCTGATTCTTTTTTCGCGATTTCAGAGTTGGTCCCATAGTAAAAGTTGTTCAGTTTGATGGTCCCTATCTACCATATTCGGCATTAGGAGTACTTTTGTAACACGTTGTATATTATTATTTTTAGTTATTTATGAATTAAATCAACATTTTATTTGTAGATATTCAAATGCGCTGGCTTATAAATGGGGAACGTTGGACCAAAGAGACGATTTGTTGGTCGAACCTCGACCATTATTTCAAGTGAGTCAAACTTTGTTCTTTTATGTGTTTACTATAATAATAAATGCTTAGACAATTGTACATAGCGCCATCTAGCCCCAAACTAAGCAAAACTTGTAATAGGTGCTAGACAACTGATATACTCTACTTATATTCTTATTATACATAGTACTCACGCAAGAGGTCCCGGGATCGATTCCCGGTCGGGGCAGAAATTGAAATGATGAATTTTAATTTCTGTGGCTGGTTTGGGTGTTACTATGTATAATAAGTATATATTTAAAAAGTATTATCAGTAGTTTATCAGTTGTCCTGCACCCATATTACAAGCGTTGCTTAGTTTGGGGCTAGATGGCGGTGTGTGAAATCGTCCAAGCATTCAAGCATATTGCTATCGCGTTATGAATTCTTAAAATGCTCCTTTAATTTTTTCGCTCTCAACATTGAATTTGGCTTCATAAGTGATAGTTAATATAATATTTAGTTTTTAATACCATTATATCTCAATACCTTGAAAAGGTGAATTTATAATAACACAAACATCTTTAACCACTAACATTGTATGTTATGTACTACTATTATAAATTTGTGGAGATTAAATGAATAAGTGTGAAAGTTAAGAAAGATTGTTCGAATTACTTCGTCTCGTTTATAAGTGAGATGTGAGAGATACAGGTTAAACCTAATTCAGGCACTCTGTATTTCAGCTTTGTGTGCCTATGTCTGTAATGTAATTGTCATATTTTGATGTATTACTTATAATAATAATAACAGGGCGAGATGGGAACGAGTCCCGTAACAGGTCGGCCCGAGCCGCAGTACGCGGCGTGGCGGCGGCGCGCGTGGCGTCACTGCGTGTCGTTCCCCGTGATGATCGTGTGCCTCAGCGCGTGCGCCGCCTGCACCACGCTCTTCCTGCGCACGATGGTGAGTCATTAAGGGTCATTATTGAGTAATTTAACTTAAAGGAGTATGACCACTGATGATACTCCCTTTTTAGGCCCTGTGCCGGTTACCTATCCTAAGTTCTAATTTTGTTTGATCGAATTGTATTTGACCGAAATCTAACTATTTTCGTTTCGCATTTTTTGCTTAGTGTAAAAATTATTTTTTTTTTTTTCATTTTTTGTACTTAGTAATTTTGACCGAAAACTTTTGGACTATTTTCGTTTCGCATTTTTTTCTTAGTGTAAAAAGTTTTTTTACTTTATTTTTTGTACTTAGTGATTTTTTCCTGTCACCCGACATCTGTAAAATGCAGATGATTTTTTCCATTGTCCTCAGGATTGGTGGGAAAATAGGATAGGGAATTTCACGTGGGTACCTCGCGCATTCTTCGCTATTATAATCGCTATAGAAGAAGAACTATACGCCAGAATAGCAAGGTGGCTCAACGATAAAGGTACCTAATTAATTTTCAAAATCAAAACAACCCTTTATTTTATTTAAGTTTGTGTGAGAAAAAATGTTTTTAACCGAGAGTGGTTTTTCAAATGCATTTGTAAAAACTGCTTTTCAAAATTGTTGTACCGATTTTTTTGGTTTGTATTTTATTTGTGTTTGATTTTTTGTATGAGAATTTCAATGCGCCATTTACATGCTGTAACTATAAACACATTTTTTGATTCACAGAAATTAATTATAATAATAGCTATTGAAATATTTATGCATGATCATAGTTTGAAAATCCCCTGAAATATTGTCTTCTTCTATCTTTAGCACAATTATTCTTCCTTAGACCTCTCTATTAAATAAGTAAAAGTTTCAATTAAATAGTTGTTTAAATTCTAATCAATTTTAAAAATATTAGATTTAGTAAAAGTAGCATTAAAACATACAGTAGTTTATAATTATACTATAGCGCATATTATTTTCTCTTTACTGCTTACCAAACGGGACTGGACAATATACGACTCAATTTTAATAATGGTAACACTGAAAATTCTGCCACGATTCATTCGAACACCAGAAAACTATCGTCTCGAGACAAAGTATGAAAATCATCTGATTGTGAAAATAGCATTGGTTTGTATAAACTCTAAAAACCTCCTAACGCCATGCTAAAAAAGCTAAGCTTACATCATGCTTTGCTTGTCATAGACAAAACGGAAAAGGTTAATAACAAGACATTGGTAATCTATGGTCGTAATGAAAGCACTATGGTTTGCCAACGCACGCAGTTTTTATTTCGCTTGCATGTTTTTTGTAAAAAATAAAATGGTAACATTTTTATGAATACTGCACGTAATTGACACATAATTTAATTATTATGATTTTCAGTACACTTCATTATAAAGAAATACTTCACATGTTTATTACTTATTAAATCAAAAACTTGAACACTGATTAAACATTCTTTTTTAAATCTCAAAACACATCTGTAGTTTTAGATAAAATAGACTTTAAATGTTTCCAAAGAAATCTCTCATTATTTTCTTCATACATACATTTAAATGCATTAGTAGTAGCTTTTATTAGCTTTCATTAAGTGGATTGAGGTCTGTTTCACAAGATTTTGTTAAGAGTCCGACGAACACTGAGCTTCCCATACAAACGTAATACCAAAATGATTTCAATTTGACAGTATTCGTCTAAGGTTCTCTTAAATAAAAAATCCAAAATACTAAACCAAATAAAAATTAATGCGATTCACAGTTTTGTATGAAAAAATGTAATTGGCATTTATTTTGAATTTAATAATAAATTAATAATTGGGTTAGTATTTTGAATTTTTTATTTAATAAAACCCTAGAGCTAGACAAATACGGTCTTAATCCGAATAACATCACCAAAAGAGTTAATTATGCTCAAATTGCAAATTATTGGTATTACGTTTGTATGGGAAGCTCACTGTACGCCGGACTCTTAAGCTTTACAGACCGAATAATTTATTGCATAAAAATTCAGTTCCATTTTCTTATTAAATCAGAAGAAAGTGCTAACTGTAGTCAGTGAAACAGGCACTTAGTTTCCTTTAAAAGTTATGCATAAATAAATACAAGAATTCTACATTTTACCTGGTAAATAACAGCATATACTAATTGATTGTTATTCTCAATTTAAGAATATTTTTATTATCCATGATCTATTCTAGAAAAAAGAATAGAAGACTTTAGTTTTATCAGAATCTAATGATAAGAAGATCTGACTGTAAAACCAATTAAACATATACTTATTTTTTATTTTATAATGTTGTTGACTTATAATCATATTTTATAATATTTTATGTTTCAGTTTCAATTTGTCAACTCGTTCATGAGCTTGTTCTATATAGCGTTCTATATGCAGGATATGGATAAATTAAAAGAGGTGAGTTTAGAAATCTACCCCTAAATAAAGTCTCATTTATAATAGCTTGTTCGCAAAGTAAAGATGTAAGGACATTTCACGCCTGTGAAACTGCAGTCCGCCATGACTTGTCCGTTGTACGACAAGCGAAACTGATGTGAAACGGCCTGTTCTAACGCGAAGATTAAACTTTGATGTCGTTTTCACGCGCGATTCCGCCGATCACCTCCGACGCGAAACCGCTATGTAGATGTGATCATTATATTAAAATATCGTCGTCGGTAGAAGACCAGTCATGGCGGAACTACTGCAGTTTCGCTGGTATTGTTTCGCGGCGGAGATGTGCTACCAGCCTCAAAACGCTATTATTAGTCTGTGGTAAGCGAAAACTGGTATCAAATTATGTTATCTGTTATATCTTCCTCAAATGACACATTGTCTTATCCAAAATTAAAAGTCATACTATAGTCATAGTCATTTCTGATAAACTATTTCATATTTTATAAGGCAAGTATTTATTTTTTAATTCCAGCAACTGGCTGTTTTACTTATAACGAGACAAGTAATAAGCAATCTAAAAGAGTCCGCCTTGCCATACTTAATAGAGAATCTAAGGTTGGCCAAGATATGCGTTGATGTGTTTGGAGCGTTGAGTCCTAGTAAAGGCAAGTACACACTAATGAAATCATGTAGGCTTAGTTCTCACTCACATAACAGAAAAGTAAAGTATTCCGTAAAGCTATGTTCACTTGTTTAGATGAAAAAGTCACTGTGCCATTATTTACTCATTCTTTATTCTTAATTTAAGCCTACGGAATTTTCTAGTGAAATTAGTTTTTTGAGTTTTACAACAATCACAAAAATTATATCACAAAACACTGTAAATTCTTTTAAAAGTAAGTCGTTGAAGAAATAATGGTTTATTCTGCAGAATTTAAGCCCCAATTCTGAAATTCGGTATAGTTGTTCTATCTCACGAAGATGCACTTTATTTTAGTGTGCGTAATACGAGAGCGTGCAGGCAGACTCTCACTAAAGCAATGTGCATGTGCACACGTAACACATTCATAGCAAAACGGTCTTCGTGAGATAGAAGAACTATAGCAAAGAAGATAATTCATATTCTATTTATCATTTCTTAATCTGAAAAAAATCTCTGGAGTCCAACCTAACGGTTCTAATTCCTTCCTATTATATGTAAAAGTGGAAAGAATTTTCAGCGCCCTCGTCAGAACTGCTGACTGAATTGTTCGACAAGAAGACAGATTCTTCGGGCGGGTCGCCTGAAAACAGTCTGATTAATGGTGGGACTGACAAGGAGGGCGATAGAAGGGATTCGGAGCCGGTAGTCGGGCAGAAGGTTATACATCAGGCTGAACTTGAGTCGCAGCTTTTTAAGGTATAGTTTTGGTGTGAAATTTGATATTTGTGGATGATGTATTAAGGTCTATATTGGATAGTATCTTATGAGTCGAAGGACTGACAAGGAGGGCGATAGGTGGGACTCGGAACCTATAGTCGGGCAGAAGGTCATACATCGGGCTTATCTTGACTCACAGCTTTTTAAGGTATGAGGTGAAAAAAATAGTGAATGGAATTTGTACTTTGTGCATTATGGATTAAGATGTATATTTGATGGTTTTTATATTGTTGTTTTCGAGAATTTTTTCATAGCTCACTTTCTCATAGGATCAAGTTAATAATTAATTTAACCAGGTCACACTCCTGTTTCATTGTGTTTTCATGTTTTTCTAGAAATTATAATTTCACTAGTGGACCCTGTGAGCTTCGTATCACCTACAATTTATATGATTATCAATTTTCCCTTGAGAATTTGAAATTATTGAAAACCAGCGCCATCTATTTCATAAGTTAGTTGAATACTACAACGAAAGCAACACTATGTATGCTTTATTTCATAGTCACAGTCACAGTGCACCGATCTTTCAGACTTCAGAATTTTATTGACGAGATCGAGTTCACATCGATCGAATAAACATCAAAAATCTGTTATTTAGGTACATACGAAGGCACCTCAGACTATACATGTTGACCTTGAGACTGCCTTTATGTCCTACGTAATAAAGCAGTTTAACTGTATAACCTGACGTGCTGTCGTGTGTACTTTGAAAACAGTTTCCATGGTTTCCATAGTACCGTTTTGACGTTTACTCGATTCCAACTCGATCTCAATGTGCTCGATCGCGTCGGGAGTAATCCCCCAGATTATTAAACTGCTTAATCGTGATGGTTGATGATATTGCAATCTTAAGTGAACTTATTTTCATGCTTATGTTATTACATTACAGTTCGAGGGCACATTCTACGAGTACCTAGAAATGCTGACACAACTTGGCCACGTGGTGTTGTTTTCTTCGGCGTTCCCGCTAGCAGCAGTTTGTGCATTGATCAACAACGCAGCGGAAATACGAGCGGACGCGTTTAAGCTGTGCCACGTGGCTCAAAGGCCGTTTGGAGAGAGAATCAGCAGCATCGGCAGTTGGCAGGTATGTTTCACGTGGATGATGTTATTGTTGTCTCTGCAGTAACGTGGTTCCCTCTAGCGGTGATATGTTAAATATAAAGTTAAGGCCATCTTAAATTCAAAAAAGTTGACAGAAACTCTATGAAACTGACAGATTCCTCAAAGATAAGGAGGCCTGGACCTAAAGCTAGGTTTAGACTAGCAAGATCTTCCTGCAATCTGCAAAACTTTGATAATTTAGCTTACCACATCTATTTACACAGTGGTAACAGCTCGCAGAAGTCAATTTCTGCAAGATTTATTGCTAGTCTAAACCTAGCTTAAGATTTTAACTAAGAAGCCTTCGAGAATTCGATCGTATAATAAATGAAAGAAAGAATGAAGTTCTTTATTCGAATAAGCTCACATACACATACTATTTTGTGACTTAGGTAGGTATATTTTATTTATGATGTAATTAGATGGAGGTGATATATTTGTAGCACGCAATGGAAGCGATGGTGGGTGTGGCGGTGCTGGTGAACTGCGCCCTCATCGGGCTGTCGGGCCCCGTCCACCGCCTGCTGCCCGACGCCACGCCCGCGCAGACCGTGCTCGTCATCGTGGCGCTAGAGGTCACATACACTACCTCACTTTAACAATCTCACTCAAATATATATTTTTATTTATAGGCAGGAATGAGCTCCCTCGATAATAGGAACTTTCAGAATATTTGGTTGCGTGAAAAAAATCTAAAAATATAAAATGACTTCGTCTTCGCATAAGTACGGGGGTGACGTCAGAATGGAGATTATTCCTCAGTGTGACCACCTGCCACGACCACGACATGTATTAAAAAAAGTTTTGACACTATTTTGACATTTCTGCTGTTAATCCCGTAGCTTTACGAAGTTTTTTTTTAGAATTTTTATTAGTCGAATTATATTTTTAGTCAAAATGATGATTTTATCAATTATCGTGTATAGAGAAGTAATATAGCTCATAAAATTGCATATTTATTGTAATTTAACTAAAATAGTAATCGGCAATACAGAAATATAGAAAATTAATAATTAAGATTGGCAATAATCTGCTAACGCAAAAATGCGCCTGCGCAGAAGACCAGCTTGACAGTTCAGCGACGACCGCCTGATATTGCAGGTTAGCGGAGCTCGATGTGAACGCTATTGCTAACGTCTACTTGCTCCCGCTTTGTGCGAAAAATGCGGAGCGCGCAACAAGGCGCGCACACGTACATATTATGGTGCACTGTCAGGTTCGCGAACCTAAGTGGGTATCCAACCTAACAATCATAAATTCTTATTTTTGTCCACAGCATGTGATATTAGTGACAGTACTGGCCCTTCGCATGGCGATCCCGGAGATCCCGGGCTGGCTGGCCACTGAGATGGCCAAGGTGGAGTTCCAGAGAAGGGAGGCCATTAAGAACGCGCATGCCCCGCTAATGGTGAGATTATGGTGCCTTATTTTTTATTTATGTCGACTTCTTCGATCAAAAATACCCTAGATGTCCGGTCAGTCTCAAAAAAGGCACCTCGGAAGTAACGCCCCACTGTCAAACTGGGCGCTTATTTTGCATAAAGTATTCTCTTCTTTGTTTCTTACTATTTAAAGTTGAATTAAAAAAAAATGTTTGTTATTTTTATATACAACGTGTTACAAAAAACCCCTAAGTAGATAGGGACCATCAAACTGAATAACTTTTACTATGGGACCAACTTGAAATGGGGAAAATAATCAGCTATTTTATACATTTTGATATTTTTGTATGAAGCAGCAGATTTTTTTTCGCCATTTCGGAGTTAGTCCCATAGTAAAAGTTGTTCAGTTTGAAAGTTCCTATCTACCACATTCGGCTCTGATGCCGAAAACCGAGGTTTTTTTAACATAATATTCAATAATATACTAAAAAAATCGCGGGTTCGAGTCCCGCCTGAAAAAATGTTGTGGTGGAGAGTCGAATTTTATCTAGTATATTATCAAAATCCAAAAATTAATTACGAAAATATCAAAACGTATGAAACAGCTGATTTTTTTTCGCGATTTCAAAGTTGGTCCCATAGTAAAAGTGATTCAGTTTGATGGTCCCTATATACCATATTCGGCATTAGAGGTTATTTTGTAACACGTTGTATACCGGGTGAAAAAAGACAGTAGTTGGAAGGAAACTTCCCTAAATATTGATGATGACAATTTATTGAAAAGAAAGTTGTAGTAGTTTTATGAAACTAATCGATAGAGTCTAATGATATGACTAATTATAAAGACTGTCTCATATAAAAAGGATTATCTTCGGAGACTAATAATTAAATAAGTTAATATATAAAATAATAAGTAATAATTGTAATCTGTTTTGTGTATTAAATAAATAAATAAAAATCTATCAATCATTACGTAAAGTCGGAATGCCCGAGCCAAGACGACATCCGGCCGCCGTCCCGCAACCTCGCCACGCCCACGACGCCCAAACAGAACGACAAGCCCGACCGCAAGAAGATCAACATCGGCAAGATACCCGAAATACCACCATTCAGGTACGCACTTTATTTAACGAATAGGGTTGGATTTTGCACCTTTGCCGATTTTCGCACATGCTAATGTGAAAACTTACATCTTCTAAAACCTCTGTGGACCAAATAAATAGTGATCCTATACAAGGTGTTACAAAAGTACCCCTAATGCCGAATATGGTAGATAGGGACCATCAAACTGAACAACTTTTACTATGGGACCAACTCGGAAATCGCGAAAAAAAAATCAGCTGTTTCATACATTTTGATATTTTCGATTTTAATTTTTATATGAAACAGCTGATTTTTTTTTCACGATTTCAGAGTTGGTTCCATAGTAAAAGTTGTTCAGTTCGATGGTCCCTATCTACCATATTCGGCATTAGGGGTACTTTTGTAACACCTTGTATAAGTGGTACCGCCGTTGTAGTTAGAAGTACTTAAATGAATAACTGTTCGTTATCTAAAATTACCTTGTTCTTGAATCATTGATCTTGAAAAATAAGAATAGATGCGATAGACTGGCTGAATTATATATTTTTGAGTATTTGACATTTCACGATACGTACATTTTAGAGATATAAATGCTGAATTACATTACTTACCAGCGAACTAAAATCCATGGAAGGGTAATTCAAACAAATATTGCTTAAAAAATAGCACCACGCACGGGGCTTAAAAATGACAACCCGCACAGCATTTAGTCGGGCCAGCCACGCGCCCGGCGACAGACGTTAACGTACTTTACAGTAATTGCAGTTTCTATTTTATAGAAAAGAGAGAGTTTATCAGAAATGACGTCATGTGTAGTGAAATGGTGTAATAGACGCAAAGAAGGCAGTAAAAAGATGAAGAAATAACGTATCATAAGTATTAAATATTTTTCGTTTAAGTATAGAAATTATCTATGATTATACAAATTATGGTCGCTATTATGATACCAATGTTCAGTCACTTTGTGCTGCATAACTAAATGCCAGCATTTTTTAGCCCCGCCCACTTGGTTGTTATTTTGCGTGGTGCTATTTTTAGCAGAATGCTTGTTCAATAGATTTTAGTTCGCTGTTACTTACATTAAAATAATATTTCTATATTAACCTCTGGTATGGATAAAAGATACGTTTATAAAAAACACATTTATAAATAACTTTATGTACACACGACGGCACCTCAGACTATACATGTTGACCTTGAGACCGCCTTTATGCCCTACGTAATAAAAGCTGTTTTCGCAGTTTAACTATATAACCTGACATGCTGTCGTGTGTACTCAAAAAGTACACTACCATAAATGTAATACCATCAACCATCACGCAGCACAGCACCCTCAGATTAGCGTGGTTATAGACCATTATGCACGTAGAAATATAATGAATTCAGTTATATTTATTATTACACACTTCAGCTTGCTGAACGGTTCAAGGTAACGTCGGAAAATAAAAATTAACTCCCTTTTCAATACGACTCTGGTTCCCTGAATGTCTTTTTAATCTTTTTTTTTCTTCGATAAAAAGCATCTTTCGTGGCGAGTGCATGAATCATTTTAGTCATATCATAATTCATATCAGTTATATAAGGTGTTGCCATGAATTAAAGTAGAAAGTTATTCAGCAAGTGTTGTTAAGTGATTATGGCTAAACTGTATTTTTTTAAAGTACCTACTGTATTTGATTAAACATTCACCAAAAATAAATCAAGTCATTATATTTAAAAAGTTTAAATGTGTGAGTGAGACAGCCTGAACTGCAAAATGCGAATACACTCTTGAGCAAATTCTACAATCGATTTTGCACTTGGCATTCAACACACTAATGTCATCAAGGTTTGGCACTATCAAATCACCAAGCAATGCTTAACACAGGTGCATTTATGTCTTAAAATTGATCTCCAAAGTTTCATAGATTGTTAGCATCAGTTTCTCAAACTGTTCAACGTTCTCAAAACAAATCACAAACAATTTAACAATTTGAGAAACAATGAGAATTTTCCGAGTTTCATAAACGGCCGTAGGGCGTAGATTTTAATTTAGTTTTGTTCTTTTGTTTTCAGTTAATTTATCACAAGTATTGCCTGGATGGGTGTGTAGTTGTATCATAAAAAAGTTTATTCATTATTATCTTTAAATTAAATTAAATAGTAACCTCCTTACTAATAAGATTGTATAGCAGATGTATAGTTACACAATGGTTACTCTCTGTCAAACTACTTAAGGTTGACATTAAAAAGAAAGGGACAAATCACTGTAACTATACATCTGCTATACAATCTTTATTAGTAACGGTATAAATGTTTATTTATTTGTTGTGCTTGTAAATTAAGTTTGGATTGTGTAATTTTTATTGCATTTATTTATAACATTTTAATACTCAGATTTTTGTTATTATTTATCACCGTCTCTAAGTATATTGCAATGTTATTAATAAATTAAAATTTCGGTCTCAATCTAATTTTGTTTTATTTTTGAGTAGAAAAATAATAGTATGAACTGTTTTATTTGTACCCTCTTTTAAATAAAGTTTTGGCTCTACAAACTGATCGTAAATTGCAAATATTAAGTATACCATGACCAAGGTGGGAACTATACTTAGATTTTTTACATTTCACAATGCCATTTTTATATTAAAATCTAGTATTTTTACTATACTATAATGATTTTATTATCTCAACATAAGGAATACTATTCCGAAATTGCATTTCATAATAAACAACTGTATTTATAGATTTTTTTAACCAAATCTTTATTTAGATTAACTTTGCTGAAATTACTTACTGAATCATCCATTAAAAAAAAATACGTTTTTTATGAATATCGACAGCGAAGATACAAATAAACTTATCATTGGACGTGAAAGGTAACGGTTTTTTTTTATTATTACTATATTTTTAATTTTCCTTTTTCATACACATTCTTTTTACTATAGCACTCTTTGTAAATAGACGCTTGTTTCTCCCCTCTTACTGTTTATTTGTCTCTGATATTTGATGTCATATTTTCAGACCTAAAGCGGCATCCATAACTGAGCCGGTCGTCAATACTGGGTCTCTACAGTTGCTACAAGATGTTAGCCCTACGAAGCCGATACGGCGCAAGGTAATAAATTATCAGAGAATTTGCTAAAAATAGTTTTTTTATCACACGCTAAGTATTTGTACGTTAATTAAGCCGTTGGTCCCGGCTGCTCCAGAAGTGGTCAATTCATTAGTTACGAGTCTAATAGACAATATGACAAAAAAATAACATGCCCTTTTTATTTGCTTTTCGAAGAGAGAATGAAAAAAGAGATGACCTATATATTTTAGTTTATGTTAAATATATTTTTTTTACTAAAATAAAAATGTTTTATAAATTAAAAAATTGCTGGATGTGACGTAGCTTTGAGGCTCTTTGAGTGATGTCATTGCCACACAGTGCTTAAGATTATAACAAACATTCAGAAAACACGTGGAAAACGCTGTCACTGTCAAACAATGTGACATTTTAAGTGATCTATTTTTTTATGTGGCCTACAACGTGCGTAAAGGTGTATGCTTTTGTCGTTCCGAGCTGTGACGTCACTAAGAGTTTTACATTTCATTTACTTTTTCCATAAATATTGCTTTAAAAATTCTAAAACTATTTTTCTCGGACTTCTGAGAGGGAATCTGGAAACGTTTTTTTTTTATTCTGACAATTTTTTTTGTCGTACGTACATTGTCCATTAGTCTTAGTTACGATTGACATTAAAATAATGTTTTATACTTTTTTGTTAAAAACTTCATTTACTCACTGTTGTCACAAATTAAAAGTCTGTGTTCTAGACAGAAACGCAGCTCTGACTGTATACGAAATCACTTCCGCCATTTGTTTTCTTGGTCTAGCTAGAAATTGCTTTTTACTACAGTAATGACTGTCTACAGTTCAGTTTAGCCTTTGAGTGTCTTATATTTGAGGTATTGTTCTGTGATTGATAACTGTCCCCCCAGGAGGCCACACCGGGCGCTCCACTGTCGCTCCTCGGAGTGCGAGGTCTCCGCGATGAACCACTACACAGGTCGGCCCACTGCATCCCGCACCCCACGCAGCATCGCCCGCTGGTCAACCCTACCTTGCAGGTAACTATACAACATGAAACAAAAATACTCTTGATGGTCTCTATACAACGTGTTACAAAAATACAACGTGTAATAAAAATAAAAATATATAAATAATAATATTATATTTGATGGTCCCTATCTACCATATTCGGCATTAGGGATATTTTTGTAACACGTTGTATAAGGTGGAACCAAATAAGTAACAATACTGAAACAGGTGATAGTGTTGCTTAAACTAATTATACTCAGTACTCCAGTAGTCCATTTGAGTCACTTTGTCGTTATGTAAAACTAAGCCTAATGTTTTTGCGCAATAGGGGTTATTTTGTTAAAGTCAAATCGAGTGCGGGCGGACTCCGACTCCGACCGACCGGCCGCCGAGCCGTGCAACTGTCTCGCTTCCGCACACAGTGTTCGTAATCTATCCGTCCGCTTTACTCTCCTTCAGTGAAGTGTGAACTAAATGAAGTACTGAAGTAATTGGGACCCAAATGAACGAATGAAGGAGATATACTTAATAGGGGAACTAGTCCAATTGAAGGATTCATTCACGTACGACTCAACTCTAGTCGCGGGCAGCGCGCGGTCCATTCGGGACCCGTGCGTTGTCAACGCAAGACAAGCATGCGAGCAACGAGTTGTCACCGAGTGGTGCACCCGACATTCGCGCGTGGACAGCTTGCGAGCGAAGCGATACGGAGTTGATGTAATAAGCGCATATTCATAGAAGTCCATATAAATAATACTAACCGCTCGAGGTGAGGCGGTGCTGGTCGGGTGCCGGGTGGCTCTAACGAACTATGACCTTAACACTGAAAAATTCTTCTAAGACTGTCGCGCGTACAGTTCAATAGAAATAAAACACCTTTTACGGATTACAGCGCGAAATACAAACTAAATAATGCTAAAACAACACCTGAATTAATAATAATACTCGCTGTGTAATCCATAAAAGGTGTTTTATTTCTACTGAAAAATTCCCTCAAATTCGTCGGTTTTTGTCCAGGAGTTGTCGGGCAGTGTGAGCGCGGGCGGTTCGGAGCCGGATTTGAATGCGGTCCCTTCCACCGCGCCCTCCATCGACGCCAGTGCTACCTCCAGCGAGGATGACAAACCTAAGGATAAGGGGAGTGAGTGCAATGTTCTTATTATACGTATTCTTAACAATAGGATTTTTTTTTTGGCACAAACAGTCATTACATAAATAATTTAAATAAAAGAGTTAATGGTGTAGACAACGAGTGCCCAAAATTAAACATAATGAAATGTTGGTTGCAGACTTACAGCTAGTTCAAATATTTGTTAATAACAACATGCTATTAATTTACAAATTATTTGGTAAGATAACAAAATGTAGTGAGGTACAGTCAACGGCACATGACAGGGTAATTAAATTCAATAAATTTTGTACTAAAATGCGAAGACAATTAAGTTTATAAGAAGAAGACAATTAAGGATATTTGAACGCGGTCCCTACCAGGCGCGGATCCAGCCTTCAAAAAAGGTTGTGGTCACAGCCACTCGAAAAACGGCCAAGTGCGAGTCTGAGTACGAACTCGCTCATGAACAATCATGACTCATGAACGACTTTTGAATGTGATTATTTCCTTTTTTCCGCACATCAGGACTTTGACCTTAGAAATGGAAATCATCATTGGAGGAAATCAGACCCGATTTCGTCCAATTAAATAGTCAAACAGTTTCGATTAAATACCAAAACAATTTCCAAGCCAATATAGGGCCACCGACTAAACTAGGTAAATAGGTATCTTGACGCTGTCTCAGGACTCGAAAGTGTAGTATGACCAGCAAGTGAGATGCACCAGGCGAGACTAAATTAGGCTTGTGGGCATGGCCATAGTGCCCACAACGGTGGATCCGCGCCTGGGCCCTTCCGCCGCGCCCTCCATCGACGCTTCTTCGAACACTGAATCATGGTGGAATTTCTCTTTTATGGTCTGTTTATCCTTGTCTTATTTGGTAAACCATCTTCGCCCCACCCAACTCTTGATTCAAAAAATCAATTATAAAATACAACAAGTGAAACACATAGATTACGAAAAAAATAGTTAATGATTAATTACAATTTTGATAAAGTTACTAACTTATTTTGAAATAACTATAAAAGACGTATGACAACTATCAAAAACTGTTTAATAAATAAGACAAGTAAGGATAAACAGACTATATTTGTATGATTTTCAGGTCGTTCCCGAGCTAAGGCAGCTTTAGTGAAACGCGTTCGCTCAGTGGCGGTGTTCTCTCTCGGGCTGAAGCGCGCGCGGGAGGCGGCACAAAGCGCCAAGGAACACAATGCGCATACTCCCGACAAACAGGTCCATAAATAAATAAGTATTTGACATCACATACATTGTTCCGATTCCAAAGTCAGACACAACGGTGGTATCACAAAAAACCAGACCTAAGACAATATAAAAAGTTTGTTTTCTAAATTGACCCAACCGGGGATCGAACCCAGGACCTCGAGAGATGGCGACACCTTGAAACCGGTGTACATAGCCACTCGACCACGAAGGTCGTCAAATATTCACAAAAGGAAACGACTTTGTTTACTTCGTGTTTTTCCGAAACATAGCACAAAAAACATGAAACAAAAACATTTGTTTTCATACACAATATTATAGAAAGAAATATCTATAATTAATTCATGTTTCCCAGCACTCTCAGAATTCAATAAAAATATTTTTGTATGAAAATGGTGAATCTTCGAACTTGTATAGCTTGGCTCAGAGCAATCCTACAACTTGTGTGCTAATTCTAGCAATACGCATCCTTTTTTTTTTCGTTGTTCGGCACTTTCAGAAAAGACCCAGAATGATCTCCTTTATAGTATTTGTACACCTATTGTACTTTTTGACTGTAATTTGAACTTTAATGACATTATATTAAAAGCTCAATTTCGCTTCCAGAGCCTCCCCGCACCGATGTTAGGAGGCGAACTATCTCTAATTCCCATAGAGCAACTCATACAAGTAGAAGACGTGAAACCCAGAGCAACACCTACATAAATATAACATTTAAAATAACGACACATCTTGTACTCGCTAATTAACATATTTTAGTGTTTAATCAGTTAGTCTACATTGCAATAACTATTTCGGTTCTAATTTTTTATCTGACCCTTAGCATGAACATTTATTGAGAAAAACATGCATGTATTGATATTTGAACAGTGCAATCTGCCTCCGTGAAAGGATCTAAGATTTCAATTAAAAAACTTGAATATTGTGCTCGATACGAATACAACATGTTACAAAAATACCCCTAATGCCGAATATGGTAGATAGGGACCATCAAACTGAACAACTTTTACTACGGGACCAACTCTGAAATCGCGAAAAAAGATCAGCTGTTTCATACAAAAATTAAAATCGAAAATATCAAAATGTATGAAACAGCTAATTTTTTTTTCGCGATTTCAGAGTTGGTCCATAGTAAAAGTTGTTCAGTTTGATGGTCCCTATATACCGGCATTAGGGGTATTTTTGTAACACCTTGTATACAATGGCAGGATGATTTGGCTGCTTCACAAATCCTCCGCCAGTCGCCGACATCACTACGGCGCTAGTTTAGATGTAGATAGATCTGTCATTTTGTTTATTGTTATCAATTTTTGTATGTTGGAAGCGAATTTTCGTAATTATATCAGTTTTTCTTCCAACACATTTTGTTTTCTTTTTTTCAATTCGATCTTTAATTTGTTTACTGTCCAACTTCCATAATAATAATTATTTTCAACTATTTTTAGATTTAATTGAAATTTTTCAATTACCGGGAAATTAACCCAAATGCACGTACAGCAGGGGCTCTATCGGCTAAAAACATTGAAGTTCATGTTAACTGTGTTTTGACAGATGTATGTGATACATTGCTATTTTGTTTTGGCACAAATAAAAACTTACCAAAAAAAGTAGCAATGTATCATATACATCTGTCAAAACACAGTTAACATGAACTTCAATGTTTTTAGCCGGTACCGCCGCTTGTCTCCATCTACAGCAGCGCCACCAAGCGGGATATATGTTCTGAAATCCCGCCATTAACATTCGATAGATTTTTCTGTTGGTTACCTGTTTTGTTCAAAATTTTAGGTATGTAACCTTTGTTAAAAACTAAGAATCATTTTATACTAGCAATTTAAACTAGCAATTACAAAAATACTGTTGGGCAATACTATTCCTTAGGGCTTACGGGATAAGGAGTAATATTGCTTGACAGTATTAGTTTTTGCGATCTAAAATATTATATTTTGTTTATGATTGTTTATAAACGAGGTAGAGATTTTCAAACTAATTGTTACAAGCGAGTAATAGTTAAAGTTGATCTAAGTAAAAAAGGTCATACATTTATTATTTAATTAAATAATGACGATTTTAAAATGCATTTTTTTAATGTATTTAGTAAAAATGTTAGTTAGGCCATAGTCTAATGGAGTAATGAAATAGTTTGTATGTAAAACATGTTATACTTTTATTGTCGCTGTTAAAAGTTAGTAAAAAGTATTGGTACAAATCTTTGTCAATGTAAAAAGATCCCTTTTGTTATGTCATACTTTACCTAATCGAATAATGTTGAGCAATATTAATATTTATGTAGGTAATGTTAGTATTGATAATAATACGGTGATCACAATTTTATTCATCGAAAGAGTGACATCACAAAAAAGATCACATTTGTAAAAACTTTTTGCATGATACCTAGATCGTCATTTTCTTTATGAATGTACAAGTTAATGCTTTGAATATGAGACGGAAAGTCATGTGATAAGAAGAGAAAAAGATACATGACACATCATTAAGAGAAAAGTTAAGGTTTTTTGAGCATTTTTTAATGTTTCGATGTGATTTTTGAATGTTGAAGTTTTTAGTTCTCAATGTATCGAATTTATTTGGAAGCTTATCCTATCATTGAAAGCAATCGTAGGACAATAATTTCGATGCTCTTCTTTTATCGCTTGACTATATAGGCTTTCTAAACATAAATCTTTGTTTTGTGTATAAGCGTAAAAAACAGTGCGAGATAAGATAAATAAACAGCATTATTGGTCCACGTTTCAAAATGAGTTGGTATAATTCACAGCGGTTAGAAGCAATAGGAATTAGATCATTACGCATTTGGTCCATGGTCCAGTATGGTAAGATAAAACAGCATTGTTTAGCCGCGCCGCGGGCGCCACTTTCTATGCAACACGTCAACATCACGAATAACTTGGCAGCACTGAGTATATTTTGTACTGAAAATTTTATTTCTATTTTATTTTATTTCATCTCTTTCTGGCCAAGCTGTATTTCCCAATTTTTTATCTACGAACGGTCATAAATTATATTGAATAAAAATATAACTGTCATAAGTGGCAAGTAATAATAGGAGGGCAGCTCCTAGCATGACCATTGAGAAGCGATATGATATAGCAATTTATCACGTTTAGCTGTCAAAAGTCAACGGATTTTGACAGTTGAGTGTCGATAAAACGCTATATCACGACGACCTGGACGACGCAAGAGGTCCCGGGTTCGATTCCCGGCCGGGCAGAAATTTAACTAATGAATTTTAATTTCTGTGACGGGTCTGGGTATTACTATGTATAATAAGTATATATTTAAAAATTATATAAGTACTATATCAGTTGTCTAGCATCCATATTACAAGCTTTGCTTAGTTTGGGGCTAGATGGCGCTGTGTGAATTGTCCAAGCATTTATTTATTTACTAATTATTATATAATATCGTGTTTTGGTGGTCATGCTAGGGGTCAACTGAACTCTAGTTATCAAGCTCAGCTCTTCAATCACAAAAATGTATCATGCCTTGATTATTTTTACAAGGTGTTAGAAAAATACCCCTAATACCGAATATGGTATATAGGGACCATCAAACTAAACAACTTTTACTATGGGACCAACTCTGAAATCGCTAAAAAAATATCAGCTGTTTCATACTAAATTAAAATCGAAAATATCAAAATGTATGAAACAGCTAATTTTTTTTTTCGCGATTTCAGAGTTGGTCCCTTAGTAAGTTGTTCAGTTTGATGGTCCCTATATACCATATTCGGCATTAGAGGTATTTTTGTAACACCTTGTATAAGATATTGTTACATTAATTATCCTTTAGGCTAGTGTCCTGTAGCTATCGAAATATTTACTTAGTATAGCGTCCAGACAGTTTGTCGATGTGATTGTATGACAGTAATTGTGGGAAGTAAGTTGTAATAAGTACCGCATATTTAGAAAAGTCACAGATCACAATAAAGAGCCACGTATCTAATGAAGTTATGAATTGAATTGAAAAAATCGGTCAAGAGCGAGTCGGACTCGCGCACCTAGAGTTCCATACCATTATATAAAACTCTAAAAAAGGCGTGATTGAAAAAAATAAGTCAGCGGACGTTTGATGGCGGTATTCTTTACAAACTTGCACTCACATCGACTAATACTTAAGTATCCATTATGTACATACAGTACCTACCTGTTTATCCTTCTATATAAAAGTTGGCCATGCTTACATAGTTTTTCCAGAGCTGTATTTTATAAAATTATGTTTATATTTGCTCAAGTCGAAGTTTTCACTATACAAATTCAGTCAATTACTAAAATAGCTTATACTGACTTTAATATAATTTTGATGAATTTTGTACTCTTCTTTTCTGTGATTTGTATCATTTAACATTGTATACTTATTATTTGTTATTATAATGAGTTAATTGGAGCCTTTTTCACGAAATAAATCAAAACGTTAAATTTTCTGTAAAGCCAATATTAGGAGTATTATTAAAAATATGAAAAAGGTTGAAAAGTTTAATCTATGACTATTGCTAATAAGACTGCGCTATAGTTTGGGTTTATTTAGTTATTTTTAAATTCACAGATTCCCGAAAAGGCTCTTTTCATTTCATTCTTTAACATTTAGATCCTTCGTTGCTCGTGACACTACTGCGTGGCACTAACAGTAGTGTCATGATTTTTCTTTCCCGTGACCCAACTTCTCTCATTGGTTGATTGGTTAAATCGAGTATTGCGTAGATCGTGGGGAAGTTATGAGATTTGTGTCTATTATTATAGTTTTTAGTTTGCAGATGTCATAGCGGTACCACATTTTTCTGCCTCTGATACAATTGTTGGGTGTTTACCCAGACGCTGTAGGTATGTGTTTTCATTACCGTATTTCTGGTCAAATTATATTGAAAACAAGTCAATTGCTACAAATGGAAATTACGGTACCAGGCGCAAATACGGACCAGCCGCAAATAGAGCATGCGCGATTCAGACCAGGGGCCCTACCGGCTAACTTTTCGAACTTCGGCGGGTCTGCCGAGCTTCAACTTAAAACAGATAAAACGAAGTAAAGAGTTTCGTATTGTTTCGTATTATATTCGCCGAAGTTATTTAGGAGATATCGATGTTCGTGTGACATCATGAATTGAGGTTCGCCATTTTTGCCCGGTAGGGGCTCGATTTATCTGTTTTAATTTGAAGCCCGGCAGACTTTCCGAAGTTCGATGCGTTAGCCGGTATGGCCCCAGTTTCGGAATGGACCTTAAACAGGGTTATTTGTAAAACACCAACAACCTCGCATGATTAGATTACTAACATCATAAACAGACAAAAAAAACGACTTTCCATACAAATGTCCGAAGTTTTGTTTGAAAAATCGAATGTTTTTGCCCGTTTTCGGAAAAGACGCAGAACAAACTCCAGCGAGGTTGTTGCTGTTTTACAAATAACCCCGTATTCATAAACATCGACCTATATTTTCGTAAACATCGAATGTCCCAACACTCCCAACGCGCCTCATGTCGCTATGGCAACTTCAAAACGGTTTAGTATCCATTCGGGGTTCGCAACTTTTGATCTAGCTAGTTTTAGTTTTGATCATTGCCAATAGTGATGAAAAATAGGCATCATTGGCATAATTGGCAGATGAAAACAACTGTTATGCATCAGCTGTTAATTACTATAATTTTTATGTAAAGAGATGGTGCTTGTATAATTCTCACTATTCTGCTTTTGCGCGCACCGCGAAAAAAACATAAAATTGACCATAAACTTTAAATTGCTTTTATTTTTTTATGTCATAATTAACATCAAGTTTTCAGTACCTACCTATTCACACTTCATAAAGCAACTATGAACTGCGGGATGATGTTTTCAAAAGGCTTCATTTATAGCATTGATTGTAGCATATTAAATATTTGTTATTATTACATTACGTAATTATTTTTTATACGACGTATTGATGAAAGTTGCATTTATTAGTAGATAATAAATTAAGTTCGCAGATTTTATGATGTTTCATTTTAGTGTCACAAGGGTTATAATATCAAAAACATTTGCAATTAAAACAGTGTTTTATTTTTGTGTAAAAAAGCGTAAATAAATGCCTTATATCTAGAGAGCGAAACTTATAATAAATAACTAAAAATACTATGTATGTGTAAGTATTATTCCTTTTACGTATCTTATACAATACTACGAATTCTTCAAACTTATTATAAATTTAACAAAACGTTATAAAAAGAAGTACTTGAGTACTTTTAACAAAAATAAAAATGGCACTGCCCTCAAAACTTTCGCTTTTATCTTTTAATACTTTGATGTATTTTTCTCATAATCATGTTTAAAACGTTACGAGCTAATTACAAATACTTATTTGTAGAGTATTACTTATGTCTACACAAAACGTCTTCTCTTGCAGTCGCCGTAATATTTGGCGTAAAGATAGCTTTTTAACTCAGAATCATCAGTTTCGCGCAATAAACCGAAAACTTCTTTGTAAGCATCCAAATCAGAATTTTCATTTGGCTCTAGTGGCAATAACTGTAATGCGAGCAAACGCGTCTCTGAAGTTTTAAATTCTAAAAGGCCTCGTGCAACGGCCACAAACACATCATCGTGATTAATGTCTGCATCCGGAAATACATGTAAAGCTATATCAGCTGAATACCCCTGTAGTATATCTGCAATATCAACCAAAAAGTTTGTATAAAACATATTCTTTTCAACGAACTCTGTTACCAAATTACCAATCAGTCTACCGAAAGCCACAGCCGTTTCTTCAATTGCTTTAGCTTTGTTTTCATCACCTTTGTGCCTACTTGCTTCTATTAATTTTCTGCTCATAATTTTGACTCTTACTTTCCATATTATTATGTACACTTCGTAGATGGGCAAAGATGATTGAAGTTCTTCCAAAACTGCTTCAAAAACGCAATTGGCATCTTCAAAATTACTGGTCACATCTTTAGAGTAACTTTTCTGATCCAATTTCCTAATGAAGTCAAAGCAAATGTAACGATAGGTGTAAGTATCTCTGATAACCTTATTCCAGTTTTCAGTGCATCGTTTGAGGATGTATTTTGTTAATCGTACGCTTTCCTCGCGATCTGCTTCAGACTTTGTGAAGTAGACAATGTAATGTGCTACGAGGTCCCATTTAGTAGTAATTAAATAAGCTACACTATCTTTCACCTCTACAACACTCTCGTTTAACAGATTTTTCAAATTTTCTTCAATAACAACTTTCACTGTTTCTCTGTTCATCAGATTCAAGTTGTTATCAATACACCGGATAATATTTCTTTTTCGTTGCAAATTGGTCTCATTATTAGGAAACTTCTGCACTGTTGTCCATACAACTTCAACGAATTCTCCTAAGAACTCTTGCGACAATTTGTTACTTGTTAAAATGTTGAATACTTCTTCATCGTTGTCTTCATTAAGGTCTGCAGTCAATATCTTCAATACATCAAATAGCTCCCTAGAATCTTCTTCTACATTTTTATTAAAGAAAGCTTTGTATATGACATTACGCATGGACATATTTCTAGTTTTCTTCCAAGAATGTAACACAAGTTTTGTTAAATTATCTGCATTAAAGCATTTGAAAGCCAATCTTAATCCATGTTTCTGTATCGATACTGGGGAATCTATTATGGACTCTACGAATTTCAAGCACAGAGGCTGTGGAAGGTTTTCCAAATACATATTGAACATGGGCAAGCAAAAGGGAACATAGTCACCTTTAAGATACATTAGCATAGACGATAATGGTACAGGTGGACGAGAGTAGCAAGCAAATCGGCAAATCTTTTCTTGAATATTCAAAAAAGCTGGATCAATATTGTTATGATCTATTTTAGCACTTTCAGGGGCATATTTTTTCATGAACTCAATCTTAGTATTCTCATCACTTAGCTGAAAAATAGCAAACACTGCAGCAGATGCCACGCTGTGATATAAATTGTTATCTTTCAAAAGTTCATTGAAGAACTTTAAATATTCTTTTGCAATATCATCAGCAAAGTAAATCCTTAACTTTTTCAATAGAGTATTCATTCTAAAGCTCCAATTACTGTTTATAACAGATTTCAAATCGGCCAGATTTTCAACTAAAAGATTTGCATCTTCCTTTAAATATTTTAACAGTTTCCTCTGGGTAACTTCTTTCTCACCTTTTTCTTCGAGTATTTGTTGATATCTGAATGAATGCCAGTCAAGTTTAACGAATTTCATAACGATTTCAGGAATATCATCCCTTGTTTTTTTGTACATAGCCATAAACTCCAAAATAAAATGGATAAAGATGGCTACCTTCGATTTCAGTTCTTCCAACTCTGTCGCATCCACAGGTACTGGGTCAAAACTTTTAATTCTCTTCAAGTAAAAATTAAATATGTATTCATACACAAACTGTTTCTCCTCGACAGTTAAATCGTCTACATAAGACTTGAAAGAAAAACTGCTCATATTATTATCCAGATAGTGTTCCAAAGAGTTGGGTAATGATTTTTTATTCAATATATGGTACAGAATTGATACAATTTTTAAATGTATGTTGGCTTCATGTCCCAATGTGTTATAAACATTCAAACTATACAGCAACTTATCAAATGCAGCCCAACAGTCTTCATCAAATTTATAGGCCTTGTGACAGCTCAGCACTTTCTTTAAAAAACTTTCTTTGTTATTTTTAGACTCATTTACATGTCTTTCATAGTAATATTTAAATAGATGTTCTAATTCACGTTGGTTTTTAGCAGATTCAACTAAAACTTTAAGTATGTCACTTCTTTTAGTGTGATCAGTAGCAATTTTTATATATTTTCTGATTTCCACAAACGCTTTTTCGAAACTAAGAAATTTGTACCAAATATAATCTCGCCCAGCTCCTAACAGCTCTTTTTTACTGGATATGTGACGCAGAGCCCAATCTTCTCGTTCAGATGATATCATCAAGTTATAGTAATGTTGGTCATAAAATTTTTTACTCATTTCAAATTCCTGAGAAGGATAATGACTAGCGAAAGTTTTCTTGAAGAAAGCGTACCGTTCCTGCTCAGGTATAATTTTTATTATAGATTTATATGTTTCGTAGAAATTCATATTCCAGAAATCGGACACTTCTTTGGGAAGGAGACTTGGAATATAAATTTTGGCATCCTCGACAGTGCTGTGGCGGACTAACTTGCTGTTGTTTACTACATTTACATAAAATTTGGGATTTTTCAGTACACGAGGCTTCTGTTTCGTCATGATGTGTTTAGAGATTCTCAAGCCCAAGTCTTTTTGACGACATTGGTCAACTTTTACATGTTTCTCGAGAAGATCCAAATACTTATCGTCGGATATTGAATACAGATATCGGAACTCACGTATAACTGTACTTCTGTGCCATTCTGACTGTTTCTCCAAATACGCTTCCAATAAAGGGAAGGAGTTACCGATCAATCTTTTTATATAAGTTACGTCGCTGTTGACGACGTCATTTTCTAAGCAATTTAATTTAAAAGGCTCTGAAGTATGCAGGAGAAATTTGTCGGCTGCACTGTTTAGCTTAATACGTAAGCAGTACTTGTAGAAATCAGCTGCACGGGTTTCATTGGTTATGCCCACTGACGCAGCCGATAACAGCTTCTTCTTCATTTTGATAGACATAAATGGGAAAACATTGTGGTGAAGGTAGTCCGTATTAATTACATTAGAATAATTGTCGTCAAATAACCAATTGCACTTTTTGATAGCTCGAGACACATACAGACCATCACCTGATTTCAGTACTTCGACTATGTATTCTATATTTTTGTATTTTGCTGCCAAATCGATTTTGAAGAGTTTATCGACATCAGTAGTATCAGGTTCTTTTTCTATATCTTCGAAGTTGATTTTATTAGCAATTAACTCGTTAACTTTGATATTGAGATCCTGTTGCCGTTTGCATATAGTGTGTCCAGTTAACTGCACCATTTTGATATCTGTAAACAATTCAACAATTACTATTTTATTTATCTTTACTGTTCAGCTCCCCTAGCATGACCGAGGAAACACGATATATTATATAGCGTTATATCGACACTCACTGTCAAAATCCATTGTCTTTTGATAGTTAAACGTGATAAATCGCTATAGCATATCGCGTTTTAGTGGTCATGCTAGAGGGGATGGCTTCAACTTATTTTAAGACTTCTTTTTTGCTGGAATTGAAGCCGTTCAAAGAAGTTTCTGTCAGTGAGAATGGTGCCGGAACAGATTGGCAAATGTTCCTATCCTCGAGCGCTTAGAAATGTGCAGATAGTAGACTTGCATCAACTCGGCACTCTACTTTGCGCATCCTACATTTCGAAACCAATAAATCGTATTCTAGAGGTATGTGATGGGATGGCTGATGACAGAACAACCGACGTAAAGACTGTTTTCCTTACTTGTCCTATTTAATCAAGAACTTCATAATCATATTTCGCCAACCGAGTCGACAAAAATATCTTTCATATTCTATGTGTGGAAAAGCATTTCTTGTATTTTATAAATTACTAGCTGACCCGGCAAACGTTGGTTTGCCATATAAATTATTTCTAGTAAATATTTTGGTAGTCGGATAAAAAGCTTCGTTCTCATCCCTACTCTGTGCTGTTTACGGGGTGAGAAGTTACACCGGTAGACGACTGGCGGGAAAGTAGAAGGGTGAAAGTAGAGGGGTGTATTTTTTTTGCCGAATCATAAAAAACATGAGATTTTTCGCATTCACGATGCGGGAGTAAGCTATATATATTTCTCTTTTCACAAATAATATATTAGAAAAAAATACTAGAAACAATCGACTCACTGAGGTGCAGTGCGAGTTCGTGTCCCGTCTGAGGTGCTACGAGTAAGTCGATTTTTTCTAATATATTATTTATCTTAATATAAAAATAGCATTGTGAATGCAAAAAATCTCAATTATTTAATAATTATATAGCAGTTTCATCTTTATCGCTTGTCAATACATCTGGAAAGATGTTTCTTTCGAATGTCGGGGATATTTATTTCCTCATATTGAAGAAATAACGCTGGCTTGCAGCAAAGAAGTAGAAAGTACTAGACGCTGCTCCCACTAGCGCCTCGGTAGCATAAATTGGTCCGTGCATTGGGCCAGAATCCCAAGATTCGCATGAGTGCGAGTTCGTGAAAGGTATCGAAACGTCGGGAAATAAAAAAACCAATAAATCCAAACTAAATTATTCTAAAACATACATAAAAAAAATATAAAAAATACAGTCGACTAGATAACCTCCTTTTTTTGAAGTCGGTTAAAAAAAACACCTGATTTAATAATATACGCACTGTAATCTGTGGGAAGAGGAGCTCGGTGGCGCAGTGGTATAGCGCCTGGCCTATAAGCAACTGCCGCAAGGTTCGGTCATGGGATGGGTGACCAAAAATTTATCATTTCGAGCTCCTCCGTGCTTTGGAAGGCACATTAAACCGTTGATCCCGGCTGCATTTGGTGCTAACGACTGCACGTTAGCACCTACCAATTCACCAGGGCCCGCGTGCTGGGTCATGGCCCATCCTCCTTATCCACCCATAAGGAAGGCCTGTGCCCCAGCAGTGGGGACATCAAACATGGCTGATGGGCAATAATTTTCCAGGATTGTATTCATGCTACCCTATCTAGCATATTCGGCTGTATAAGGCTATTACCAATCACCCTGTATTTTATAGTTTGTGGCTGAGTGTATCAGTTTCCGTTTTGGCATCTAATGTTGAGTATCTAATTTATTTTGTCCAAGAAAATTCAATTTGGGCTGTAAGCGCAAGTATTATGTTCGCCCGTGTTTCGCGAAACTTAACTGATCTGACTGCTAATTAAACCTTCTCTTCCACAAACTTTGCAATATTACTGGTGAATATGATTTATAAATAACATCTATTTCCCTTTTATTTATCTAAGTACGAAAATAGAAAATTAAAACTTGGAAAAATAAGTAAGTACCTACCTACATCTCTACAAAATACTTTGTTTTATTGAATTACTTTGTTTTATTTAGGTCAGCATGAGGGCAGCCCTTTTAATTGTTATTTTAGTACCTCTAAAGCAGCAGTTTTTGCAGTCTACTCTGTCCACTTTATGCAAACAGTACTTTATCAAGACAGTATACATATAAGTACTGTAAAAAAAATTGATTGATTATGAATTGATAATATGTAGCTATCATTTTGATACCAACAATCGGTGCGTAATGAAAATCATTCAAACATAACATGCTTTTAAAACCTTTATCTTGAGTTAAATAATTGGAATCTCTTATAGGTAGTAGGTATAGTGTTTATCATACTACTAGCTTCCACCTATAATATATTTGAGAAAATCGTTAGAAAAGATCATTATTTTCATATGCAGTTATTTAATGATGTTTAATAGGTACCTACCAAGGTTACCTAAAAAAAGTGTACTTAGGTAATATTGTTACTAAGTGTATTTACGCTTATCAGTGTCAATATCTTATCTTTACAGGCACAATTTCATTGAAATATCATTTTTCTGACTACGGCACAGCTATCCACAGTAATTTTATTATAGTTTAGTATACCTACCTACAATCCAGTCAAGTTAACTCGGCTGATTTTTTCCCACACGATACAACAGTATGGTCTGATAGTTTAATGGCTGTGTAATTAATTAAGTGGCATTCCACTATCATATTGCCTATTTAATTACACAGCCATTAAGGTACCATAGCCATAGTGTTATAGAATATGGTAACAGCACTTGCAGCCCAATATGTGAACGGTTTTAGCACTGCCAGATTTAAGCACAGGCTACATAGGCTGCAGCCTAGGGGCGCACACCACAAGGGGGCCCACGCCACATCCCATGAATACGGCAATACGACATTGGCAGTATGGCAGTGAAGACAAGTCAACCAAAGACATTCTTCGTTCAGCTTTAAACCTAATCAAATGATAATCACATTGCAGTACAGCTGTACAGGGTAATTTCAAAACTAAATAGCAGATTTAGTTTAAATTAATTGTAAGTAAAGGAAAATGGGTCGTGCTGTTGATTCACTGCTGCCGCCACCACAGTAAACAGAGTGCGCGCACAACCCCCCCCCCGCGGCCGCACCACAGGGATCTCTCATCTTATGAATGAATGTAATGTAGGTAGTTAATGTGTGCAACACAACGGAACAACAGCTTACTATTTTTTTCCTATTTTGGTCTATGACGGAAGACAGGCTGTGCACTTTTTGGCTTTGATAAGCATCAAAAATGACGTTTTGCGGCAAACTAACCACGAAGACGTTATGAGCGAATATATTTGTTTGTGTTATAGTCTCGCCTAATTGTATAGACGGGGGGGCCCGCTCCACAGTATGAGCCTAGGAGTCTATAGTTCTTAAATCCGGCCCTGGATTTTAAAAAACGCCGCTTTCGACTCAGGTGCATGGTGCACAGGTTAACTTGACCGGGTCGCAGATAGTGTTTGCAAACTGCAAAAAACTAAAAACCAACCCCGGAAAGATCGCGCTCTAAAAAATACGAAACAAGAAAATATTCGAGTCCAAAATACAATAACTCCTGGCGGCGTAATTGTATAATTTACATCATTTGAGTTGAGTGAGGAGAGACAAGGCAAACATCTTAGTTTACATACATAGTAATAATTTCAAAAATTAACTTACCAAATTGTTATAATTAAATGTACTTAAATCTTTTTTGATTTCACTTGAAAAATTTTAAACCTAACAAAATTCAAACTTAAAATATTATATTATAGCCGTATTTCTTCCTCTTCTTACTGAGTTTTCATTTAGAAAATTTATAAATTGGTAATTAAATTTTTGACATTGACACTGAACTGAAGTGACAGCTTGAAAAATGAAAAACACAGACTACATACAGTCTTTCTTTAGTGATGTATGCGTACCTAATGCAACTGAGAAAATTATAATTTATTAAAGGTTGTGCCTCCGCAGCCGGCGCCAGCCGCCGATTCGGTAGCCGGCGCCGTTTTTAAGGCGTCGTTTCCGGCGCTTCGTCGGCCGCTGCCACGGCACGTTATTTTAAGTCACAAACTCTAAAACCTCACTTTTCACTGACGGAGAATAAAAATAAAAAGAGTAAAAAGTGTTTGTTTTTGTCCACTTTATATTCATACAATAAAATATAGAAATGCTTAGTCATTAGATTTTAATATATTTGTGAAGTCCTAAAAAATGTGCGCCGCCGGCTTCCAATCACATAAATTTTGGAAGCCAGCGCCGGCTGTGGAGGCTCTACCTTTATTAAAAGTTAGTAACTTTAAATATCGATTGTTGTTGAATGTTGTTGTAACTGTAGATAGCGATAGCGAATTTTGACTAATTGAACTATATTTTACTGAGGATAATTTTTAAAAAAACTATAGCACCTTAGCTTAAATCTGAAATTTTTGATACATTTTGTACATACTTAGCGTAACGAGCAATAAATTTAATTAAGATGAGGGCGCCACTTGACGTCTCTAATTGAACAAAAACCGGAGCATTTGCTGCAGCTCCAGGTTCGAATGCTAGCATACGCACAAGTTAAATTTAAAAGCATAATTATTTTGGGTTATTAATAATTCGGTATTAATACTAGGGGGGCTCACTTCGCGCTCAAACTTTTATATTAGCCTACTGCCCGCTCGCGGTTCACTCAGTCGAGCCAGCGCACGAGGGATGTCGTGTTCCGGTTGAGCCAAAGCTACGCGACTAATGCGACAGAAAGAGAAGGATATATAATAATAGGCACGCAGCGCTGTGCAATTTGAAAATGTACTTTATTGCCGTTCAACGAGAGTAAATTATTATTTAATTATCCTCGCGCGGATGGGCTTCTGTACGTTTAGTACTATTATATGTGCCTATATTGTATTCTGCGGTATCACTAGATGATAAACCTTCACGGCCCTATTAGGAAAAATTATACGAAGAAGAAAGTTTGCATAAGATAAATAATCCGCGCGCGATTAGAATGGGATGGGACCATGTCAAAATAATTGACAGTTAAGCAGTCAAGTAGCGTTAGCAAAAAATTCAGAATCTATTTAAATAAAAATTAATTTAAAATAAGTAAAAAGCTTTACTTTTTTTTCCACTCTATATTAATTAATCACTAAAATAGTCACACAATAATATATAAATAAATAAATAAATAGCATTTAAAATAAAACTCGAGCAGAAATCCACGCGCAAAGTTCTACACAACTAGCATTATGCGAGCATCTATCTTCGCGAGTTTGCCGACGCGTCGCGCGCGACGGACGGTACGGCCGGCGCTGGCCGACGGACCTTGCGCGTCGCAGTTCCAAAATGTAGCATCCCATTCTCATCGCGCGGATTATAAACAGTACCTAATATTGCTAAGCAATATTGTTGTTCAGCCGGGTTGTAAACTTATTATTTGTTTATTGCTAAGGTTAACGTATTGTGTTTCAGGAGGATATGCAGTAAGTGTAGTTATAACAATTTCTAAGCGTAAAATGCTAAAAAGCTTTTAATATTACAGCTCGAATATAATCTAATCTCAATAAACGTAAAGGCTATATAGCTTTTATTTTGTTTTGGGGTTACAGTTATATTATAGCTCTTAAAAAAGCCTATTATATTATTAAAGCTTAAAGCTTTTAATATAATATGGGAAAGCAGCAGTTATGAACACCTTTGGTTGATATTCATGCATTGCACTGCATTGTATGTATGTACCATTTGCACCACAGTATAGTGTTCTGTGATTGCACAACATTTTGCAAAGTAAGTTGTTATCAAAGAGAATTTAATCACTACGTTTGTTGTTATCTACTTGTGTTGTATTGTACATATTACCTCAATTTGTGTTTTCCCCACAGTCCAGTCATCAACTGCCAGTCTTGCATCATATTTTAGATCGGCTAGCAAGTTTGTTTGAGGTCGCGTCACTCTTGTAGTGTGTGGCGACCACATAACATTCCCTTACTTACCTCAGTTTTTACAGTTCATTCCTTGTACTATTTACCTACATTGTTATAAATAAATAATTCGGATTTCAAAACTCTGTAGGTACCTATTTATAAACTTTTGTTCTTACCTACTTACCACAAAGCTAATTTTGATAATGTTTATAAATTAATTCAAATTATTGTGATCTTTCCGGTAATGACCGACTAGCTCAGCACTCTGCACGGCACTTACTGACTCTCCGTCCCATCATTGCGGTCCTAAGGTAGGAAAAATAATAATGTATGTCCGGTTCAATGCTCTTACCGCTGAGCTACCGAGTCACTCTTCCAAAGGTCGCGGGTTCGATTCCCGTCCGAGAATATGATCAGGGGCCCTACCGGCTAACTTTTCAAACTTCGGCGGGTCTGCCGAGCTTCAACTTAAAACAGATAAATCGAAGTAAGGAGTTTCGTATTGTACTATTCGCCGAAGTTATTTAGAAGATATTGATGTTCGTCTGACATCATGAATTGGGGTTCGCCATTTTGGCACAATTGAGGCTCGATTTATCTGTTGTAATTTGAAGCCCGCCAGACTTTCCGAAGTTCGATGCGTTAGCCGGTACGGCCCCTGGTGCGAGTCGTATTTTTTTAGTATACCTATTATTTAGTATTGTATAAAAATAGCATTGTGAATGCTAAAATCTCAAATTTTAAAATGTATTTAACTGAATATTATTGTGTAATTTGTGCATACCTTTTTATCTATTGAAATAGGTAGTTACTTGCCTAAAATAATTTCCTCCACAATAATAATTATCTATTACAAGTAGGTTACCTACCTACCTTATTAACCAAAGTGCTTTTTTTGTAAATGTTAGGGTTAGGGTTAGGGAGAGGCTAAAATAAGGCCCGTATTACAACAACGAGACTTGAGCACTGCTTGATTGAACTCTAATCTGATCTCTACTTAATTAGAGAATTTAGCCTCAAGCACCCTGTTAATTTCAAAATAATGCTCAAGTATTACTCAGCTCTGTGGGTCTCGGCTAAAATCAAGAATATGATTATAATGCTTGGGAGGGGTTTGGTCATACTTATGTAAACAGAGATCAAATGTTTACTAAGCAGAGATTTTAGTTCTAAAATTACTCATGCATTTGAGTTGAGTTTAGTCTGTTGAATTAATGAGATTGAGTTCATTACATTCCGTTTTATGAAAAACTTAGGTACTGCATTGACAAAATCACCCATTATAATCTTCATGTATAGAGTATTCTGTTAGTAAGCAATTCTAAGTACAAATACCTTATTTATTAAATATTTATTAATTATTAATGGTCAATGTAACTCATAAAAAAGATTAGTCAACTGAAAAGATGGAAACAAGATCAAATATTAAAGGCAACATAATAACATGCAGTTGGAGGCATGTAACTATAAAGTGACATTATGAATGATTTGACTTATCATTAATTTCTATGCATCTTTTTACTTGACTTGTCTTTTGATGCAGGCGGGCCAGGAGCTAAACCACTGCGCCATCGAGCTCCTCAGTTAGCCTCAATTAGTCAGCTTATAGGCAACATTGAAAACAACCAGTGTCATAGTAACCATAATCAGGGTGACGTTATCTTCCAGTAGTGATTCGGCGTTCGGCGCTGTCCTTGAAATACCTAATTATCTACAGCCGCGCGGTAAAGTCCGTTCGCTTAGATAGTGTCAAGCGCTAGTGTTCAGAGACAGGAATACCGGTAAGTTTTTGGTAACGTTATACAAATAACGTTACTGATAACTGTAAAAAATATCGTTATTGGTATCGATAATTATTTAAGTTTTCAGTACGTAGCAGAGTCAACAAACACAACCTTTCACTACGCCCCGCGCCGCTTCGATGTAAATTGTAAAGTTAAACTGCCAAAATCCAAATTCACTTGCGGGTGTACGCCGCAGGCGGTATCCTTTGTTTATGCGGCTTCATCCTTTGACAAGAAGCAGCACTTACATACAAAGGCGGCGCGATAAAAGGGCGATACTATCTAACTAAGCGAACGAACTTTACGTAAACACGCGATAAGAACTATCTAAAAATCACTAATATGCGAATTCGTGAATGATTTATTGTAGAAGGTTTTAGTATAAGTAGTGAAACAATTGTATAATTGAGTCCCAAAATTTGTAGTTGTGTAGTTAAAATGATACAGCCTGAAAATGTGATCTCTCAGTTCTCACAAAGCTTCTACATCTGGGAAAATATTAAGTTTAAACAAGATCTTTGCTTAAGGATATTAATAGTATAACTTTATTTACAACGGATCCGCTATTAAAACGAGTTAAACAGCGTCGTGTTCAAAAAAATAATGTTTTTTTACAAATAATCTCACACAAATTCACACAAATAAGATTTGTAATGATGTTGGTTAGTTGATCCTGATATAAGCATTATGGAGCTTCGCTCGCTCCGCTGCGAGTGGTCTAAACACTAACCTAACCTAACCTACCTAGTGCATTTAAATTTTCATAGCCCGCCAATTTGACTCCGCCCCTACTTAGGAATTTTTCTATGAATTAAGTGACACATCTATTATTTTGATGATTGAACATTTTAAATGATACTAATAGTTTATTGATTAGATTTATAAGGTGATAGATTTACTATTTTAGCGTACAAATATATTATTGCTGCCAGGGACTTACTTTTTAGAGGACAGATCTTATATTTAGGCTATAGAAAAAAGTGATCAAACTATAATTTAAGAGACATATTTACATTAATACGGTGATTTATACTTAGAGACAGTTTTGATAAATATGATGACTAATATATTTCTTGGGGATAGATATTATAATTAGGGTATTGCAGATTAGTGACACATCTAAACTTAGGTGACAGAAAATATTGTTCCCTATTTTTTCCTTATTGCGTTATAATAAGATGCAAAATTAAGTGGATTTCCGAAAAACCAACATAACGTCATAGGTACTATTCAATGACACGCACTATGTTCCTTGATAGTCACCGCACGAGCTGACGTTTCATTTCTATTTTACCGTAAAACAGATGATTTGGTCGTAAAATAATTAATTTATCGTCAAAGATATTATTATTATTAATATTCATATTAAGCGTATTAATCAATTAGTCAATAGTTATAGTTAAAACAGAACAGCGTCTGTCGGGTCTGCTAGTATAAGTATATAGCCAAATGGTGATTGTATAAAGGTAACTGCGGAACCCTATACTGCGCGTTTTCCGACGCGCACTTGGCCAGTTGTTTTTACCATTCGTGTATCTAAACTAAAGTAAGAGTCTCTTGTTTCAGGTAGGCGACTGACTCACCATCACCAGTATGCCGCCGAAGCGCCAAGTCACTGACAACTTAGGAATACGCCAACGAGCACACAATGAAAGAGTCCACGAAGCGTTCGTAAGCAATGTTAAATTCGAAGACATCAAAGATGCTGCAGAATCATCTGACATTGACAAACTGTTCAAAATTGATCTCGCAGCAAGATACAAACATGTGGACTACATACTTGAAGTGCTGAAATCTGCAGACAGTCTATACACGACAAGAGCCCTTAAAATGAGTTTGTGGCTATTTGATAACAAACACAGCCACATCATCAATCCAGAATACCTACACAACGAAATATTTCCTTTTACTTCACTTAAAATGAAAAAGAAAATTCTAACTCACGTAGCTCTTCACGTCAGAAACGAAGAACGGGCGGCCATTTTCTACTCCTACTGTGAGAAATGGAAGTTAATGCAAATAGCTTTAAAATTTGCGGTATTTACTTCTGAAGCATTTAAGCTTACTTTGTTAACTGAAAAAAGGCCATCCATTAAATTAATAGTCGATAAAGACTCAACTTACTTGAATCATTTTCTAAAAAAATCTTTTACTTTATTAGCAGCTTACATAGAACTAACCCAAAGAACTAGGAATGAATCAGAAGTAACAGTTAGGTTTCAACACTGGTATAATTATGATTCTAACAAATATTTAGACTTGGTTGAAAAGTATGCACAGAACAGATTTAACGCAACTTTTTCCAACATTATTATGAAGAAACATAAAAACAGAGTGTTAGCAAAACCAAAGTTCTATATCAATTTGTTAAATCAGAACGCTCTCGTAAAACAAAGTTCTGCCGAAGACGCAAAAGTTTATGCTGTTGCTCTTCTGCCCGCTGAGTTTTGGTATCATTCGTTTTACAGTACGTACAGTTATTTCTTAAAACTAATCCCACGTGAAGAAATTTACGATTTCTTAAAAAGGATATTTAATGAACGGTATCCAAACGAAGAATTTGAAACTACTATACACTTTTATAATCAAAAATATTACGAATTCATGACAAAAGAACAACAAGAGGTCTGGGCGTGGAATCATATCAAAAGTGAAAAACAAATACTGGGAGTAGGGCGTGACTACATATGGTATGGTTTTGTCAACTTTAAAGATGCCTTTGAAGCATTAAAGAACTTAATTATGATTACCAAAGACCTTGAAAAGCGTAACAAAATGCTACGGACTTTGGTAAAATCAGCTAAAACTAATAGTGAGTTGGAAACATTATTTTGTTATTACCAAATGAAACATTTGAATGAGCCGAGAGCGTTTAAAGCAGGATTTTTAGATCTAGTAAAATGTGATCATAATATTTTTGAATTTAATGACAGTTGTTGGCAAGCATTTTATACTTTGTTGCTTAGCATGGACATGTATAACCAAATTGATTATGATCATAATTTTTACAACGGTTACAAAACAATTGTTTTATTATTTGATATAGTAAATGAACATGAAATACCCGAGGTGCTATTACAATTCGCTCTAGAAGATTTTCGAACACATTATATCAATGAACATTTTATGAAACTAACTGATAAAAAACGTACTATTTTGTATGAATATTTTCATTCATTGTACATGAATAAAATATTGGAATATAAATACGCACCCATTGCAACAAAAGATGAAACACAACTCCGAAAATACTTTGAAAATGTTGTAAACTTGATGAAAATATATCATCACAAGGAAGAAACACCTTTACCACGCCAAACCAAATATGTTCATCAACCACAACGTAAAAAGCGTTGCAGAAACCGTTCTCTTACAGACAGAGAACTTATAAGGCGCTTGAAAGAAGATTCGTATCTTGTGATTGAAGCACTACCCAAAGTCACCAGCCAACTTGAATGTGAACCAGTTGAAATCAACACTTTTTTGAAGAAAATTAAACTCTACTTCGCAGATGACATATCGAATAATTACCTTGAAGTATTTAAAAACAATATATCAAAAAACTTGAGTAAGAAATGTATTGCAGCGGCAGTAAACGGAGTTTTTCTACTAGGAGATATGGAATATAAAGTAGATTTTATGAATACTTACGCCCCAGAAAATATTAAAGTGGACTATACTGCAATGGACCCTCATAACTTACGTATTCAGAAAGCAATATGTCGGTATTTCTGTCGTTCACAGCCACCTGTACCCCTTTCAAATGTTCTGATGTATTTGAAGGGTGATTACGCGAAGCATTGTCTCCACGTATTTAACGTGTACCTCTCAAATCTCTCTTTTCCTTTATGTTTGAACTTCGTAGAGTCAATGCTAGATACTCCTGTGTCGCTGCAAAAACATGGATTACGTCTAGCTTTTAAGTGCTTAGATACTATGAATTTGAAAAAACTTGTTATCAAGACTTGGGAAAAGAGTAAGAACGTATCTATAAGATCAGTCATTTATAAAGCTCTTTATAAAAAAATAGAGGAAGATTGTGACAAGGAATTATTCGAAGTGTTGAAAAAAATCACCGTGGAGTTGGGTCCCGATGACCAGGATGAAGTATTTACTATGCTTGTATCCAATCAGTTAGCAGTTGACTTCTTGGGTGACTACAATGAAGCAGCATGGAAAGCAGTCGGTGTATTCAAAGACAAAGAACCCTTTATACAGTGGAAAATAAATATCCTACAGAATATTCAAAAATATTTGACGCTAATGCGAGAGGAGTTTTTAAGAACAATTGTCTTTCAAAACGTTGAAGAATTGTTTAAAGAACTTGAAATAATCACTTTGTATAGCAATCAGCATATCCTACAAGAGTTAGTTAGAGAGAAATGGGAACTTGTTAAGACTTTTATTATGCATACTACAAGCCATTCGAAGACACCTATAGCGTACGTGCATTTGGCTACCCATATAACTCAAGTCTGCATAGAATCATGGAATCAGATTTATGTTGAAAAATTAGTTTATCAAGACTTATGTTTTGATTTTATTAGAGGCCTTCGAAACGAAAGTATCAAGCAAAGAGACTGTAACCCTAGAGATGCTATTCCTGTTTTTGAGACAATCTTGAACGAATTACAAACTAAATTACCTTTGCCTGCAGTATATGTAGCATTTTGGGACTTAAATTTAACAATAATCCAAAAAAAAGTTATTGAAGAGAATGTAATTAATTACGAATTATGTGTTCATTATGGCAAAGAAGTGGGAAAGTTTGTTAATGAACTAGTGAAAGATGGAAAGTACTTTACCCATATGGCGGGTAACATTGAAATTGAGATTGAAAGTCATGTCAAAGACCTCGGGACTGTGTTGAGAAATTCTGATGTAATCGTTAGCAGTGCTACTTGTTTAGTTGAATTTGGTTCTGGATTAATAGAAGAAAAATCTGTGGAAACATACGTGCTTGCGACGAAAATACTCCCCGAAGCCTACGTTTGTTATGAGTGGGATAGTTATAAGGATATAATTACAAAAATAAGTCAGATGCATGATCCAAATGTACAATGTGCTATGCATCTAAAACTAAGAAAAAAATACGAGTAGATTTTCTTAGCATACCTATCCATTAGTAGACACAGTCAACAGCACGCTAGGCCACAATAGGGTAATCAATCAGCTCCAATCACTTTAAAACTGAAATGCGAAAACATTTAGGCTAAAAATAAATTTGACATTTTGACAGTAATGACGACTGTACCACATGCATAAAAAGCTTTTAGATTGAGATTTTTATATTTTTATAGGTAAGTAGGTAACTGATTTAAATGTGTTTATGTAAACTTGATTATTTAAGTAAGTACCTAATATAATAAAATAATGTAGGTACTATGTCCTAAAATAAAAATTAAAACCAAGAAAAGTGTGTTTTTATTTCAGCAGTCCTAATACTCCTAATTCACGGTTTTTTTCACACTTTTTGATACAATGCAAGTAAATATGAGGTACGGGGAGTATCAAAAACTTTTAGCTTTTACTCAGTATCCGGCCCTCATGTTCTTTGAAAGGCGGCCGGTACGCTGGGCACAGGGAGGCCGGAAATAGGTACAGGGGGGCCGGACACTGGGACACAAATCATACTTTAACTAATAGGCCCCTTACATACGGAGAGGCCGAGAGGGACGGAGACATGAGACATACTAAGAAAAGATAATGTTGTCAGTATGTCACTTTTCTTTGTATTGCTCCGTCCCTCTCGGCCTTTCCGGCGGCCGCCTGTGCATGCGGATTGCTTTAGCCGATTTATCGCCTGAGATGAGAAATCTGAGAAATTGTCCGAACAATGATTTATAGGGATAAGCAACTGAAATTATTCCAGAACTATAGGTTCCAAAGAGTTGAGGTAGGTGAACACTCAAGCACTGATATGCCCATAACTTGCGGAGTGCCTCAGGGAAGCGTATTGGGCCCTACACTCTTTATTGCTTTTATAAATGACCTGTGCAATCTTCAGTTGTCCAATGGCAAGATCGTAACCTACACTGATGATACTGCGTTGATATTTCATAGTGACACCTGGCAACAGACTTATGAGTTTGCACAATCTGGATTTGGGTCTACTCCTGACTTGCTGACACTTAATTTTGAAAAAACCAAATACATACCATTTTCCATTCAAAACACCGATGTATGTACATGATCATCATTCCATAGTAGGACTCTTGTTTTGAGTGGTCAAATATGTACCTGCACTCAAGTTACGCGAACTTTCAGCATTAAGTATCTAGGAGTAATAATAGATAATAAGTTAAGCTTTTAAAATCATCTGGATCTCCTATCAGCTAGAACTCGCAAATTAATCTCTCTCTGGTCCACAACATTTTCTGGTTGGTTTTTTGCTTCTCTTGGAATATTTCTCTTTAATAAAATTAACGAAAATAGCACTATTTATACACTTACGAAATTTAAATGTAAAATAACAACTTCTACTTTTCTAAAAAGTCTAAGCTATGAAGACACTGAAAACTGCTAAAGGTTCCTTAACCTAGAAACTATCTAAGAATGTGTTTACATAAAATCTTAAAGCATTAAGAATTTAATGCTCTAAGCATAAAATACACACACACACACATATATATATATACACAACACGCAAAATGTACCTAAAAATAAAATATCCATATAAATGTAAGTACCTATTTAAATTAAACAAATAGATAATACACCCGGTACAGAGTTGGAGAGGCTAGTTATCTGTCATACTTAACTGGTCTCCTAGCGCAGAAACCAGTCTCTTACGTAGATAATTAATTGTTGTCAGCAACTTACGTTAAAAGCTTGCGCACACGAGGGATTTTTGTCCGCGGACTTTTTTATCCGCTAAAATAGATCGCTTACAACTGTACAGAGTAACGCAAACGAGGGATTAAAAGTACCGCGTACAAAAAGCCCCCCGAATAACCGAGGACATGCAGAGAGCGGACCGGACAAAAGTACGGGGGAGTCCCCGAAAAAAATAGAACTCGTGTGACTCGGCGAAGCGGCGGCACATGGCGGACTTAAGTCCGCGTTAGGCGCCCGAGAGTGACGTACGCATGCACGACGATAAACGATAAATGATGGCACACCGTGTGCGTTGAGTTCGCGGTAAATCTGCGGCGGACTGTTTATTCGCGGAGCTTACTTTTTTCTCCGCTGCGGAGAAAAGTCCCTCGTCTGCGCAGGCCTTTAGACTTTCCTTTATAAATCTGTGCATTATATCTATGTGAGAGAACAAATAAAGATTTTTGTATTGTATTAGGCCCTAACTTAAAATAAATAAAAAAATACATAAAAATAGACAGGGCCGGATCTAAGGGAGGGCAAGCGGGGCAACTGCCCGGGGCCTCCACAACAGAGAGGCCTCCACATAAATAGTATTTATAAAAAAAGAATCTTACACAACGAAAGAGTACCTACCTAATATTACGATTTGAAAACATACCTAGTAATTTTGATTTTAACATTATTTATTACTAGCGGTGTGTGTCATTTGGAACACTTTGCAAGAAAAATATTATATAACCTATTTGAAAAATAATTAGGGGCCTCCACTCCCCTGCTGTCCCGGAGCCTCCACATCTCTAAATCCGGCCCTGAAAATAGAACCCACTGAGGTGACTTTTTGATACTATCGATCTTAGAGCATTAAGAACTCTAAGCTATCGATTGAATAGTGCTTGGCAGGCTATTCAATCAACTTGGTATATAAATCGAATTCTAGGGTGGCATCCTAGAATTCGTTTTTTATACCAAATTTCATCAAAATCGGTTCACTACTAATCGAAAGATCACAAGTCATAACGAAAGAGAGCACTTTAACCAACCACCACCAACTCTAGTGATATTTGCCAAGCTTCGATATGATCTAAGTTGCCAAGGCTGTATTCACATTATAATGAAGACTTGATTTAAAGATTCAGTTTCAGAAAACATAATAAACATTATAAAAGAATATAATTATGAATATTATAAAATAATTATAAAAAATATGTTTCTTCCTTCTTAATAGATAAAAGTTAAGTATATATTATTTCGGAGAAAATAATGCTTAGATAGATAAAAACAACTCTTTTTGTTTAAATCTAAGTCCTTATGATAAATTCCTTCGATCGGTAGTACAGTCGAGTAATGTTGGCACCTCTAACAGGATTTTGGCTTTTATTACAAAGTCTGGCGGCCTTAGTACAATAACTACCTACATAATTTGTGTGGCGGCCTCTAGACCTACAATTGTACAATACTTTCATTACACAATAAAATTGAAATACATTTTGAACCCAAACATACGTATTGCACAATAATTTAAATCTTCAATATGAAATTGTGCAATGCGTAATATTATACTATGTTATTGGGTCATAGGTCTAGGGGCCGCCAAGACTTTGTAATAAAACTCGACTGTACCAACACAATATTTATACCCTGCTTCCAGCTTTCAGGGGACTTGGGGAACTGGGTGAAATGGTTCCAACTAGGGAGACTGATCACCCGTCCGGCTTTGCTGGCGTCTCTCCTTCCAAATAATAATAATAACACAATATTCATCTATGCTAGGTACCCCACTTTAAGTAACCTTGCACTAAGTATGTTTTAGTAGGTGTATTGTAATGTAACTCATGTTAAAGTATTAGTAAAACGGTCAAACCTAAGATTTATATGAGCTTTTACAGTTACAGTAACAGATATACAACATGTTACAAAAATACCCCTAATGCCGAATATGGTATATAGGGACCATCAAACTGAACAACTTTTACTATGGGACCAACTCTGAAATCATGAAAAAAATAATCAGCTGTTTCATATAAAAATGAAAATCGAAAATATCAAAATCTATGAAACAGCTGTTTTTTTTTCGCGATTTCAGAGTTGGTCCCATAGTAAAAGTTGTTCAGTTTGATGGTCTCTATCTACCATATTCGGCATTAGGGGTATTTTTGTAACACGTTGTATAATAAATTAATAATAATTTGTAATATGATTTAAATCTTTAGTTATTGCTTGTACCTAAACCGGCGAAAAGAAAATCCAACCTTTTGTGAATTTGACCAAGTGCTGATAATTCATTATTTTATTATTATTATATCTAGGCTGGAAATTCTCGGGGCGAAGCCCGGTCCTTTTGCCAGGCTTGCGTGGGGACATGGGTCCAACACGTAGAGGCCCTTTGAGACTGTTTTAATATAATGTGAAATGTGTGATGCACATGCCGGGATCCGCTCCCCACAACACGCAAAAGTGCGCAGACGGAAGGGCAGGTCCATAGACTATTGCGAGTGTGAGAATACATAAAAAATAACTAAACGGGTTATTGGGTGTAAGGATAGTGGATTGGAATTCTGAGCTATGGGGTGAGATAACGGACTTCCGCCTTTTCCTACATCTCACAAACTCGAACCGTCGGCGGAAGGTGGCTCGCCACCCACTAGGTGGGCACCCCAACTGGTCAGTAGGTAATAGGTATTACTTATTATTTCATGTAGCTGGATCTTAGTAGGTTAGTCACTTTTTACAATGGAATGAACAATGGAATATCTATTTTCATTTTCTAGACATTGAAGGGTTAAGTTTCAAAAATTCTTGCGTTAATCTTAATTATGAAGTTTTGCTGATATATTATGTATTATTGATGATAGGTAATAGATGACATAAAAACAATACGGGCAGTGTTCACAAGTGTTTATGTCAATAAACTTAATACTATTTTTAATATCTACCACCCCTGTCTCTTCGCCTGTCTACTTCATGACGGTCCCTGTCTCTTCTCTCTTTGTCCCTATCACGATCTCTCTCTCTCACATCCCTTGTTCTGTCTCGTTCTCTGTCTCTCTCCTTTTCTCGTTCTCTTTCCCTTTCTCTTCTGCGCTCACGATCTCTACTTCTAGATCGTTCACGTTTGCGATCTTTGTCACGTCTTTCTCGGTCCCTTGATCTGAAGATAAAACAACAATAATCACTTTAAATTCATAAAAGATCAACATTAGGAACTCAGGATTATACAAGGTGTTACAAAAGTACCCCTAATGCCGAATATGGTAGATAGGGACCATCAAACTGAACAACTTTTACTATGGGACCAACTCTGAAAGCGCGAAAAAAAAATCAGCTGTTTCATACAAAAATTAATTACGAAAATATCAAAATGTATGAAACAGCTGATTTTTTTTTCGCGATTTCATAGTTGGTCCCATAGTAAAAGTTGTTCAGTTTGATGGTCCCTATCTACCATATTCGGCATTAGGGGTACTTTTGTAACACCTTGTATATCCATATTATATATTGCTAAATTCAAATTAAATAAAACAAACCTTTCCCTTCTTCTATCCCTGTCTCTTCTGTCCTTATCTCTTCTATTTTCTTTGGCATCAGATTCAACATTATCATCATCAGATGGCATTTCTTCATCTAAATCATCATCAAGAGCAGATATTTTCGGTTCTAATTCATTATTTTCCTCAAGTATATGCCGTTTCTGTATCCTCGGCAGTATAACATCACACAAACGTTCCTCCCTTAGTAATTCATCAATAAACTCGTCCATGTGCACTATTTCAAACTGTCCAACACGATTTTGGCGTCTCAGTTTTCTGTTATCGTTGTAAAGTGGTTCTAAATACTTGTAACAATCAACTGAAGATCCTGTGAGTCTCATGTAGAAAGCACCGAGGGCTCGAACATATTTAAACTCTTCATTCTTAATAAACTCCACAACAATATCTTTTTCAGGTTGTATCTGTAACATTTTCAGAACTAAACACAAAAAGGGAGTTGGGTAAATGAAACCGCCATGCACGCCGCCGACGAAACGTAATTCCATAGCTTTGTCGACTAGGAGCTCTGCTGTTAATGCGAAACATTCTTCCTTCCAGTATTTTGAATCGTATATCCGTGATCTTATGATTTTCTCAATAAGATATTGCGGATTTGTACCGCGAATTGATTTCGCGTCCTTTACCGTGCGATTGGCCATTTTGACATTTTTGACGTTTTTCTACTTTTTTTTTAAACCTCGGAACGTAGTGATGTGATTGGGTGCATTCTGGCAGACTAAGCGCTAAGTTCTTAGTAAGCTTTAATTGATGCATTTTACGGAATGCATATTATCGCGGTGTTTTAAGCCGGAGGCGTGCATTGCCAGTTTTGTAACAAATGTGTCAAGGAAGTCTTTTTCAAAAGCATCAACGAACTAGGTATACATTCACCGAGTTTGGTGAACGTGTGGAGCCGATTCGAGTCGGTATTTATGATTTATTCCAAGAGATCCTCTACCATATATTAGTCTGTGACCACAACAGTGGTTATAGGTATTCTCTTTGACCACAGCGTCCACAACAACAATGTCACAACACGAACCATAGCTGATTTCACTGATCCAACGTTTTTGAATAACAAATAACTAATGACGAGGCAGTAATATGGTCTAAGACCTTAGCTTGTTCTTCGGAACTAAAAAAAATAAAAAATAAAACCAGTGTTACCAAACCTCCCGATTTTTCGGTAGATCTACCGATGACTTTTCTCCCGAAAGATAATAAATGGAAAAATCCCAATGCTCCGTGTAAAAACCTGAGTTAAAAACGAACGCATCCTATTTTCATTTTATTTGAAATACTGAGTGCATCATTTGACACACACTCCTTATAAAGTCCCTATTCCATTATTAAAAGTAGCGAAATACCTATAATCATCTCTGTTTTGCCACTTGCTTTGTGTATGAATCAGAAAATGATGGCATGCTGTATGACTGACAACTTAAATTAGTTCGGTGGAAACAGGTTTTTCCATTTTGTATTTTTAAGTTTTGACGGCATCTTCTTGTAAACAACTTAAAACGATAGGTACATTGTTTATTACTATTAGAATATATTATGATAAAAACCTTTTTTAAAAGTGACATCTTTTCTTTTGTAAATACCCGAATTCTCCCGATTTTTTTACTGCAATTCTGCCGCATTTCTATTTTTTGGTTTGGTAAAAGGGTAACACTGCTGAACAAAACAAACAAACGACCGCCCGCCGAACGCATCGTTCATGATCGTTCGTTGTACTTGTGAATAAAATTAAAAAACGGTTGTTTCTTTGTAAATTTGTTTAAAGTTGATACATACTTATTATATTTATTTAAGTCGGCTGCATTTTCTTCATTAGAAGTTTTGTTGAATTTTATAACAGTTCCGGAATGCAGAAAAATAATAAAAAGAAAAGAGGTGAGGAGGAGCCAATGGATGTTGACGATGGACCTTCGAACCAAAATGGAGCGGCAATTTCAGATCCTGATCACTTAAACGGAGAGATAGACCACATATCAGATGATGAAGAGGGTGGAGTTCGTATTGGTGATATCTACATACCACCAGCGCCTAAACCAGCTCTAACTTTTGATGCTACCGGCCCTAGACTTATAATAACCCATATCGTTAACGAGAATTTTAAAAGCTATGCTGGTGTTCAAACCTTAGGCCCCTTCCATAAGGTAATCATAAACTTTGTTCGGGTTTTGATAAATGTACTAAATTTGAAAATAATAGTTTATTCACATTATCCTATAATATTCCCATTTCAGAGTTTCACTGCTATCATAGGACCAAATGGTAGTGGCAAAAGCAACGTCATTGATTCCATGCTGTTTGTGTTTGGTTATCGTGCTACTAAGATTCGATCAAAGAAAATCTCAGTCCTCATTCACTCTTCAAGTAAATTCCCTAACATCAACAGTGCTACGGTTGCTGTACATTTTTGTCAGATTATTGATGGGGTAAGTTAAATTTATACATTACTAGCATCCACCTGCAACTTCATTCCTATAAAGTGATTTTTTTAAAATCCTTTAGTGCTCACATTCTCAAAGCATTGCCAGCTCTTAAAATAAAAAAACGACTCTGAAAGTCTGGCTTTTTGGTGAGAGTCCCAAGGCCAGATGCTAAAAATAAAAAATCCGGCCAAGTGCGTGTCGGGCCACGCGCAGTGTAGGGTTCCGTAGCCCATCTTGGTTCATATACTTAAATGTAAATACTACCTTACAATGTTATTTAAGTAGTTCCGAATGAGGAATTGTACTGCGCCAAGTACATTTTATAAGTTGGTTGACTGTTACTCGTAAACGTGTAAAGCCTACTTAGCTGTAATAGTTTTCCTTTTAACTTCATCATATACAACATGTTACAAAAATACCCCTAATGCCGAATATAGTATATAGGGTAGGGACCATTCAAACTGAACAACTTTTACTATGGGACCAACTCTCAAATTGTGAAAAAAAAACAGCTGTTTCATACATTTTGATATTTTCGATTTTTAATTTTTGTATGAAACAGCTGATAATTTTTTCGCGATTTCAGAGTTGGTATACATATACCATATTCGGCATTAGGGGTATTTTTGTAACATGTATCCAAAATCAACCATTTGGCTGGCAGGGGAGGTGGGGACACACTTGCACACAAAATTTTGCACTTTAAAACTTAATAATAATAAAATGTTTTTTAATATTTTTACTTCACCACTTTGTCGGCGTGATTAATATGTATATCCATGCCAAATTACAGCATTCTAGTACTAAGAGTCATTGAGCTAGTCTGCGGACAGACGGATGGACCGACATGGCAAAACTATAAGGGTCCCTTGTTGACTACGGAACCCTAAGAAAGGATTTTTGACAAAATATTGAATAAAGCACTGAACACATATTTAAAAGCTGGACTAAAGCTAAAAAAACCTTTAAAAAACACACGCCTGAGCTGGGGGTGCTGGCGGTACTAGATATAAAATCCTAACAAAAGACAGACGGATGCAGTCAAATTGACATGAGGTCAAAATGCGTAATACTGTCCTGTCTGGTTTTATTTGGACCAAAGGCAATGCTACCTGCACAAGTAATAAAAGGAAACATACAAAATTTACAAAAAGGCCCAATACATATATTGGTCATTCATGAAGTCAGTTACTCCTTTTATTTATATAAATCCAAAAATTTAAATGAGTTCTCCATCTTTTTAAATGAGATTTGAAAAAAATGCAAAAAAGAGAAAGGTAAATTTCCTTACCTTTTTATATTAAATGACATTATGAAAAGCTAATTTACACTGATATGACATTATAATATTATATATATATATATTTTTTTTAATGGGTTTAATGGCACTGGGTTCTTGCCCTTTTATGCCAAACATGACAGTACAAGTCATAAACTTAATGGTACAACCGGTACAAGTTCAATTTCCTTTTGTTCTCGGACTTCTTTTTGGATGTCTCCCAGGGTACTTTGAATGAATTTGCTTATTGGTTCAAAATATTTCAAGTCTGCTAATAAATCTTCCAGTTTGTTTGGTACATCTACGGTAATATCTGCGAGTTCAGCGACAAGCAATAAACGTTGCATTATATTTTGGTCTTTGTTGCCCACTTCATATAGTTATGATGAATATTTAATATGTGAAAAAACCTTGTTGAAATGAATCAATTGATGTGGTATGTCATGTTTACTTCTTCTTACAAATAAATATTCTTCCACAAGTACAAAAATATTGATATTTCAAATAAAATGTTTGAATAAATTAACTTCTTTCTTTAATTCTTATAACACAAACTATTGGTAAACAGTCAGTTTGTGTAAGTTAAGTATAGCTAATACTTTCTTATAAAATGGAATTATTTTAGAATAAAATACAAACAACAATTTTATTGTAATCTATTTAATAAAATCATAACATTTTGCTAAGAGACCTTAAATCAATACATACTTTTTATAAAATTACTAGTGGACCCTGTGAACTTCGTATCACCTACAATTCAATGATTATCAATTTTACCTTGAGAACCAGCGCTATCTTTTTAATTAGTAAGTTAATAACAAAGCAGCTGAATACTTAAACGCAAGCAAAAATCAATACATACTTTTTATAAAATTATAATTTTTGAAGCTGTAAAAACCTTCTACCACTAACTGTTGGGGAAGCCTAAGAAGGCTATTCTAACTTTACAGAAAAGTAAACTTTATCAGTTGAAATAAAATCAAATATCGTCTAAATTATTTACTTAGGTACTCACATATTATAACTAGTGGCTCTGTGATCTGTAGACGTCGGCGTTTGTGACAGTTTTGAACATTTTTCGAAATATTACTACTAATGAGTAGTATAATTATATAATAAAAACACTATCTTATAGTATCATACATTTTGTTAAAAGAATTGTAGATAAAACACTGTCTAATAGTATTAAAAATGATTAAGGTCTTCGAAACTAGTGCCAATTTTTAATAAAATCGACTACATCCGGAATAGGAGATGGGTTTTGGATAGTAAGGAATGCAGTGAGGCTTAGGTTCGCACGAGCACGGACTATATGTCAATGGTGGTATTGGGTTACAAGGTTTGTAGTATGAACATGATGGTATTGGAATTGCTATTGGGGTTGGTGGATTGTAACAGGGTGAGCAGGGTGAGCACAGGTCCAAATAAGGGTTGAAGCTGCTGCATCTTGAACCGCAAGTTGTTGGCAAGCAACTACTTGGTACTGGTACTGCACCCAAGATAGCAACTGAAGACAATATCATTTTTTAATTTTATTTTTAAATAATTTTCGATTAAAGAAATACATATTTGAAAAGAAAATGTATGGCATGGGAGCGATGGACATAAGTTTTTTGTAATCTTAAATATAAAAAATCTAGATTCAAAATATTAAATAACATTTTATTTAATCAAGTTTGTTATAAATTTTAGACCTGTGATTTTATCTAGACGGGGGCTGATTTTGTATTCCTCAAATGATTTGTTATATAATTAAATAGAAAAAAACAATGTATTAAAAAAATATTGTCACAGCATTGCATAAAAAATTAAGTAAATTAAAAGAAAGTAAATTGTTTAATACTTACTTAATCCCAAAAAGATGATCTTCATTTTGAAATTACTTGTAATGAATTTTTGCTCCTTACATTTGACTTTATATAGTAACAAAGTTACCATGGATAATTGATTTTTCTATTTACAATTTAATACATATTTTAAATATGGGAAAGTAGCTAATCCTTAGATGTTTTTTTTAATTTATGCATAGCATCATGTCAAAGCATTACTGCTACAATAATAATATTATGCATAACAAATTTTAATAAAAATATTTTTCACTGGGTTCTTATGTACTTAGTTTTATTTGAAATATTATTATTGATGATGCGATGATCGGACTAGTTTGTGATATAAATAACTTATTATTGTGAACGCTGTGTACTGGTGTGTTCAGTTTCATAAAAAGTTATCAGTTTTCTCAAAATAAATAATACAAATCTTTAATGCAGTTCAAATTTTATATTTCTGTTTTTAAGAAGAACGCGAGTCGCACATTGTTAAAAGACAAAGAAATCTCGGAATCGGAATTTATTAATTAGAATATGGATTGTAATTGTAACTCTCGTAATCGTTTGGGATGCGAAGTAGTGTCGAATGAGCTGATTCGGTAGCATCTGATGCGTTACAGGGTCCCTTGTGTACCACATATTTACCAGGCTTGGGTCCACCGCAATTGAACTCACAGCGGTTTTTGTAAGTCTTGCCGTCACTGCCACAAAGTGGGTCGTTTACAGGTTTACAACCGCATAATATTGGCTGATTGGCATATGTGTCACATTGTCCCTTGTGTACCACATATTTACCAAGCTTGGGTCCACCGCAATTGAACTCACAGCGGTTTTTGTAAGTCTTGCCGTCACTGCCACAAAGTGGGTCGTTTACAGGTTTACAACCGCATAATATTGCCTTATTGGTATCTGGTGGGGCACAGGGTCCCTTGTGTACCACATATTTACCAGGCTTGGGTCCACCGCAATTGAACTCACAGCGGTTTTTATAAGTCTTGCCGTCACTGCCACAAAGTGGGTCGTTTTCAGGTTTACAACCGCATATTGGCTTTTTGGTAGCTGGTGGGTTACAGGGTCCCTTGTGTACCACATATTTACCAGGCTTGGGTCCTCCGCAATTGAACTCGCAGGGGTTTTTGTAAGTCTTGCCGTCACTGCCACAAAGTGGGTCGTTTACAGGTTTACAACCGCATAATATTGGCTTATTGGTATCTGGTGAGACACAGGGTCCCTTGTGTACCACATATTTACCAGGCTTGGGTCCACCGCAATGGAACTCGCAGGGGTTTTTGTAAGTCTTGCCGTCAGTGCCACAAAGTGGGTCGTTTACAGGTTTACAACCGCATAATATTGGCTTATTGGTATCTGGTGAGACACAGGGTCCCTTGTGTACCACATATTTACCAGGCTTGTGTCCACCGCAATTGAACTCACAGCGGTTTTTATAAGTCTTGCCGTCACTGCCACAAAGTGGGTCGTTTACAGGTTTACAACCGCATAATATTGGCTTATTGGTATCTGGTGGGTTACAGGGTCCCTTGTGTACCACATATTTACCAGGCTTGGGTCCACCGCAATTGAACTCGCAGGGGTTTTTGTAAGTCTTGCCGTCACTGCCACAAAGTGGGTCGTTTAAAGGTTTACAACCGCATATTGGCTTATTGGTAGCTGGTGGGTCACAGGGTCCCTTGTGTACCACATATTTACCAATCTTGGGTCCACCGCAATTGAACTCGCAGCGGTTTTTGTAAGTCTTGCCGTCACTGCCACAAAGTGGGTCGTTTACAGGTTTACAACCGCATAATATTGGCTTCTTCAGTTTTAGTTTGTGTCTACATGGATCACTTAATACGGAAGCCAACATTGATACTGTAATAAAATTAATAAAATGTTTTAGCTCCATTTATTCAGAAAACATAATAATATAGACATCATCATCTGTTCCTAGCCGATTTCTACCTCGGCGACTGTAGCACGACAATTTGTCACCTATCATGACAATTTTATATCCATTAGGTCAACTTATTGAAAATAGAACAAACTACTCATAGCTACAACGCAATGCAAACCAAAAATGACAAACTGTCAAGATAATTGACAAATTGTCACGTTATTAAATAGGATCCTGGTTTCTCAATATACATAAAGTTCATTTAATGATCCATATATAGAAATTTCATTCAATAAGGGATAAATGCCAGCAAGCTACTTACATATCAAAATTGCTAGTTTCATTTTTGGTGTTTCGAATTTCAAACAAATTATTTCTCTCCAATCAATAGTCAGATAGCACTTGCCTTAGTATTTATAAAGTTTTTAACCATAACCGATTGAGTAATTTAAGCTCATGCAATTTTAGTTTGTTTAGGATACGTGCATACTGAAAAAAATGGTGCTTCGATAATAAACGCAAATTAACCCAATGTGCAGTTTGGTGTCAGAAAAATTAAGGCGAGGCCAGTTCACGATCTGATAATATTGATTTTTGAGCTTCCAATGTGAAGAACTGATGTAGAATTCTACTTCACAAAAATTACTGTAGACTAAAAAATAAACAAAGAAACACAATAACCGAACAGAATATTGAAAAATGGCTTGATAACTCTGTAAGAAAATCCTGAATAACACCATAAAAATTTATAAAAATGAACTTCCAATAGTGAGATTTCGTAATTTTCTTGTTTACGCTGTATTTTGGTAGCAAAGTTTTTCTCTGAGTTTAAAAACAATTTTGCCTCAGAACCCACGCATGATGCGTTAGCCCTAACCTTATAAGTGCAATTTAATTTATTGTTTTCATAAATTGCGTTTATAGCTGCTAGTGTTAGCATCGATACCAATTAACCCATTCTTGGCAGCTGATCCTGCACGGGAATACTTACTTAAGTTGTCTACATAAAAAAAGTTTTGACAGAACTAAACTTATATTTACATTTTTGGATTAAGGAAATTATAGAGATTAAATACAATAAAACGATTAAGCTACATTCACTTGTATTTTAGTGTAGACCAATTGAATGACGTTATTATCATCAACGCCCGAGCGGCCGCATGCGGCCGAATAACAATGGAATATCTATTGTCTTATTTTCCGGGCGTTGAAGGTTGTGGAGGCAATCATATATTTCTGTTTATAACACAATGAAGATACATTGTTATCTCATAAATATTTATGTCATATAAAGTTCACTAAATGACTATACATAAACATGCATTTAGAGTTGTTTTACTTTCAAAAATAATTGTAGGAGACCCAAAATATAAGTGTGCCATTTTGGGTGCAATAGTTACATCCACTTAATATGAACGTATCTTTTTCATAATCTATATCCATAATTACAGAATACATATTGATACTTATATTTCACTAGGATACTTATACATATTTGTATTTGATACTTATACATATATTTGTATATTAGTGGCTTCCTAGTGAAATATAAGTATCAATGCCGAATAATGGTAGATAGGGACCATCAAACTGAACAACTTTTACTATGGAACCAACTCTGAAATCGCGAAAAAAAAATCAGCTGTTTCATACATTTTGATATTTTCGTAATTAATTTTTGTATGAAACAGCTGATTTTTTTTCGCGATTTCAATGTTGGTCCCATAGTAAAAGTTGTTCAGTTTGATAGTCCCTATCTACCATATTCGGCATTTACTTGGGACCAACACTGAAATCGCTTAAAAAATCAGCTGTTTCATACAAAAATTAAAATCGAAAATATCAAATGTATGTTTCTTCTTTTGTATGTCATAACATAACATAACAGAAGCCGATAGGGCTTCTAAAAGGCAAGTAAAGCATTCGCATTGAAAAATCACATGTAACTGTTTTTCACTCGTAAGTAAGTGACCTTGTGCCGATTTAGGAACACCACTGTAATTTCCTGAAAAAAAAGAAACAAAATATTTTTTCTATGTTTTCCACGTCTATTCTTGTATTAACTATGTATAGTTTTTTTTTCTAAAATCATGCTTTTACTTTATGGCCAAACATCAAATGGGTTAATTAAATTAATGGGTTAATTGAAATGTTTCAATAAATCATGTTTCTCAAATTATAATGTGTTTTAAGTACCAGAGTCGTAATCATTAACAAATGATTATTTACGCAGTTGATCGAGAGTTTGAGTAAGGCTGCGTTCAGAGGACACGCACACGCCCCGCGCTTTTCAGATAAACTCGGAATTATATTTTGTCGCTGCAATCGCACCCGCCCCGCGCTCGGCCCTCGCACGTCCCGCGTGCGCGGTTGCCGGGTGAATTTGTCAGCCTCATTAAATAATAGATATGACAGAGTTCTAATTATTGTTGTAACTTGTAAATGAAATGGAGTCTGCTAATAAGGGTTTCCCCTTATAAGTTTCCACAAAGATCAATGTTAGTTCTATTTTTATTCATAATGTATAAAAATGATTCTATGTATATTAATTATTAGAGGAGCAGGAGCGCCTAAATATATTTACCATAGCTTTTTTATTAAAAAAATATACGAGAAAAAATACTTTTATGCATCCTCCCCCCGCAGATGAGCAGCGGGTTCGTATGTGGGGCTCGCCAGGAGGGGACTTTGCGGCTCCCTCCACGATCGCCTCCCGTGGTCCCACCCAGTTAGTGGCTCGATGGGATCCCGGGAGGGGGGAATACCCACTAAAAACCCGGTACTTGCCTTCATGCGCCGCCGGTTGGCCCTGAGGGTCCCCTTTTAAAGACTTTCGGACGTGGCGAGGGCCGCCAGTCCGTCGAGTTCAGGGGCCCTACCATGAGTTGATGCAAACGGTTTACGTTACCGTAAACTATCGTTTTCTCTCTTTCACTCGCATTGACCGATAGTTTATCCGATAGTTTACGGTAGCGGAAACAGTTTGCATCAACTCATGGTAGGGCCACAGGGCTCTCCTCCGTACAGGTCCGATGTGGAAATCGAATTAGGCCCGGCGGGTATTTATTTACCATACCTATCGAAATATCAGGGACAAAAAAAAAAATTTTTTTATTACTGTTTTATTTTTAATACCATTACTGGTTTACATCTGGCATAACATTAGGTTATTAGTAAACCCGAGGCTGGGGACTATAGAGTTGTGGGGAATTTGGGTTATAAGGTAGGGGGATAACTGATGGTTTTTGTGTGCAGGGTCCTTTGTGTTTTACGTATAAGCCAATACCTCTGGCATCACATCGTAGAAAGCATTCGTTTAAGTAATCTTGACCATTCGTGCCGCAAACAGGATCGTAATATGTCGGACAGGAGCTTTTGCACCATATCGCCCCGTAGCTGGCCGTGGCTCCCAGAATAAATACTGTAAAAAATTAAGTACCTATTATCTAGACTTAGTATAATGATTATGGACGTCAGTTATTTTATTATTGTCAAACTTAATTCAAAATCAAGTGCATTTTTTAATGTTCTTAAGACTCGAGTCTGTTGTAATGCATGTGCGTTAGTTTGCTACCATATTCATATTTCACCAATAACTGGTGCTTAATCAGAGTAAAGGCGGGTGCGGGCGCTGGCGCGGGTTCGGGCGCTGGCGCGGGTGCGGGAACGGGTGCGGGAGCGGGTGCGGGAACGGGTGCGGGTGCGGGAGCGGGTGCGGGAGCGGGTGCGGGAGCGGGTGCGGGAACGGGTGCGGGAGCGGGTGCGGATAGTTAATTCAAATATTCTAAGTCGCCTCTCACTGCAATGTGAAGTTGAAATGTGTTTATACATTTGCCGCACCCGCCCGCGCCCGCCATCCGCTTTTACTCTGTTTGAGCAAGCTTCAAATCGCTTCCCATACAAACGTAATACCAAAATGATTTGCAATTTGAGCATAATTAACTCTTCTTGTGATGATATTCGGATTAAGACAGTATTTGTCTAGGTTTCTATAAAATAGAAAATCCAAAATACTCAGCCAAATAAAAATTAATACTATTTATGGTTTTGTATGAAAAATAATAATTGGCATTTAGTTTGAATGGGGTTAGTATTTTGGAATTTTTATTTAATAGAAACCTAGACAAATACTGTCTTAATCCGAATAACATCACAAGAAGAGTTAAATGCTCAAATTGCATAATCATTTTGGTATTACGTTTGTATGGGAAGCTCACTGTTCGCCGGTGTCTTAATATTTAGAATGGACAATACTACAAAAAAAATAACATGCCTTTTATATTTGCTTTTCGAAGAGAGAATGAAAAAAGAGATGACCCATATATTTTAGTTTTTGTTAAATGTATTTTTTACTAAAATAAAAATGTTCCGGAAGTGACGTAGCTCTGAGGCTCTATGTAGTGATGTAAGATTGCATTACGTACCTGTCTAGTCGAAGATCACAGAGTTCTTTTTCATAAGTCGAAGATCAATCAAAACGTTGTGCCAATCGGGGTCCAAGAGAATAGTTGTAGAGACAAGTTGTCAATAGGCAGGGCACAGAGATCCAATAGCATGCAGGGGTCGTCAGAATATCCCATTAAACCAAAATGAAAATAAACGAACAATAATCGCGAGTATTAATCGCAAAAACTTAGATCAAACCGTAGCAAACAAACAGAAAACACGTAGAAAACGCTGTCACTGTCAAACGATGTGACATTTTAAGTGATCTATTTTTTTTATGTGGCCTACAACGTGCGTAAAGGTGTATGCTTTTGTCGTTCCGAGCTGTGACGTCACTAAGGGTTTTTTACATTTTATTTATTTTCTCCATAAATATTGCTTTAAAAATTCTAAAACTTTTTTTCTCGCACTCCTGAGGGTCAAATCTAGAAACGGTTTTTTTTATTTGGACAAAATATTTTTTGTCGTATTGTCCATTAGGTAATTTTATTTTTTGTACCAAATTATAACAGTTATTTTCCATCAAAAAAGCTAAATGCTCACCAAATCATTATATGAGCTTAATTTTGGTGGGTAGCTTTTCTGGTGGTTATGATAGTGTTTAATTCAGGGACCCTACCGGCTAACTTTTCGAACTTCGGCGGGTCTGCTGAGCTTCAACTTAAAACAGATAATCAAAGTAAGGAGTTTCGTATTGTACTATTCGCCGAAGTTATTTAGAAGATATCAATGTTCGTGTGACATCATAAATTGGGGTTCGCCATTTTGGCCCGATTGGGGCTCGATTTATGTTTTCATTTGAAGCCCGGCAGACTTTCCAAAGTTCGATGCGTTAGCCGGTACGGCCCCTGGGATTGTCAAAGTGGTCGACCCCTTGGGTTCGAAATCGGTTTCCTAGGGGTCGACATAAACGAATAATAATTATGTAATTTGGCTATGAGGGTCTGAGGTATCAGTTCATTTTGAAAAGGGGTCTTTTGCCCAAAATAGTTTGGGAATCCTTGGTTTAAATGACACCTATTACAATTATTTTAAATAAAAAAAATGCATGCCGCTAATTAAGTTTGCCTATTTGCTTACCCAGTATGGCTCTTATAGGTAGGGGTTACGTACCATTCGTTCGGATTCTTTCAAATATTTTCGGATAAACCTTTGGATTTTTTTGGTAATAAAACACGATTAGTATTGTTTCAAAATAAAACACGAATGAATTCATATGTGTAAGTGGCAATTTATAAAAAGACCTTGTAAAATTTATATCTTCATTTTCATTCCCATTATTTATAAATATAATATTTTGGTAATTAAAGAATTTTGATTTAAAATATTTTATTTTTGCCACTATTTATATCCGTTTACATCTATTAGGTTGTTAGTAAACGATAGGTTCAGGCTTCGGTCGTGGGTTAGGGTTATAAGGTAAGGGGATAGCGTATGGTGAGGGGGGATTTGGATTGGGGGGGTTCCATGGATAGGGGGAGTAGCATGGTCCATTGTGCAATATGTAAGTTCCGGGCGCGGGTTTGGGCTTGGAGTAGCAGTGGAAATCGCATCCAGAAGGATAAGTTACGCCGTCACTTCCGCATACTGGTACATGATCGGGCAAACAACCGCATAAATTTTGACTTCCTTCAACAACTGCCACAACACCCAAAGTGGTAACTGTGTAAAAGAAAATATCGATTTAAACATCATTCTATGAATCTAGATATTTTTTATGGATAATGCTGGAAGTTGATTCAGCCATCATTTCCGGATTAAAAGTTATAAAAATGCCATTGTTGGAGGAGTTGACAATCGCTTGCACATGTAAACGATCAATTTTCGCATCAATAAGCGTCAATTACGTAAAAATTGACAATCGCAATCGCGTTATATTGTTTAATAATAATTGATAGATAAAGAAAATGCAACAAAAGTTGGTTAATACAGAGAAATATTGAAAACTACAGATTTTTGGCCTAGTTAGTCACGAAATTCCTCATAACTTATGATGAAACTAGCGGCCCGCCCCGGCTTGACACGGGCACAATGTAGTTACTAATGTGGTGAGTGTGAAGTTATTAGACTATACTACAGGATATCTGTATATAGTGGTGGCCACATAATTAAGGACGCCAGTCGATTTTCATACAAGCGAAGTAACTTTTAAGCATTGCTTCTCCGCCAGGGATTGACAGAGCGGTGATCTGGTGATGGCCATCCAGGGAGTGAATCGAGGAGATCCAGATTTATATACACACCCAAGTGATCTGACCAGAATTTTAAGAGATGTAAGGATATGTTTAAATAAACCGCGAATATAGCATAAAAATGTATGAAAATCTTGCAACTGAAAATTCTGATGCTTACATCTCTTAGGATGCTGACCAGATCAGGTGGGTGTATATTGCGATTTGAATTTTCTCCATTCACTCCCTGGATGGCCATCATCAGATCACAGCTAGTTCGATCCCTAGCGGAAAACCAAGGCTTCAAAATTACCTCGTTTGTATGAACATCGACTTGTGTCCTTAATTATGTGGTCACCACTATATGTATATGTATATACGACGTACACAACTTACGCAAGGGGTGTTATAAGTTTGACCTGTGCGTGTCTGTCTGTGTGAGTCAAATTAGCTCTCAAACTTATGGACCGATTTAGATGCGGTTTTTTATGCATAGTTTTAAAGATCTTAAGTGTACAGACAACGGGACTCCGAAACTATTGATCCGATTATGATGAAACTTTAGTGAGTTGTTCTGCTTACGACCGAGAAGGTCCCTGGCTAAAAAAACGGAGCATTGCAATACGCATGCCGGGTGCAGTAGTTCTAAATAAAAATATGTTGTGCATTATCAGGATTATCAATCTCAAACATCCAACACTTCTCTATAATATACAATGTGTTACAAAAATCCCCGTAATGCCGAATATGGTATATAAGGACCATCAAACTGAACAACTTTTACTATTGGGACCAACTCTCAAATCGCGAAAAAAAAATCAGCTGTTTCATATATTTTGATATTTTAATTTTGTCCCTATATACCATATTCGGCATTAGGGGTATTTTTGTAACATGTTGACTATCTACCACATTTCTTGCCATGTTATCCGGTTGCAAAATAAAAAGGCTATTCGGCGAGCTGACTCGAGCAGGCGACATTAGAGCTGGCCATGGGAGAAACAATTACTGCGTAGAACTATACTAGCCGCTCTTAAACTTTGTCCCTGTGCTTAATTAATTTTCATAGCATAGGCGACTTGACCGGATATTGTATTCTTTTAAAATTAATCTGATAATCAGATGAAATAATTTTGCAACTTATTACAACGCAATCAAGAAAAAATGTCAGCACTGCCAACATAACGCTATAGGTACTATTCAATGAAATGCATTCTACCTACTCTCAGGGGTCCCGAGAAATCCAGACGTATGGTAATCCTACCTAAAATAGCCCAGAATATTATTATGTAACATAATTATGTAGATTTAATAACAATTTTTAACCTTAATTCATAAAGCATAAATTATTTATATTTTAAGTACTTACATAGTGCAAGAATCACCGCGTTCATTTTGGTAATCTCAAACAAAATGTGATTCAATATGTAATAGCCAAAGCTTAAATACTTGTTACTTGCTAACCATAGAGAATTGATAAATTGAATTAAGTTACAAAGGTTTAGCGTACACTGGCATGTAGTTGGGTGTAGCTTGTACTATTGTATTTTGTGGTGTAGCGAAGCTTACGAGTAAGTAGTAGGTGTAGCAACGAAAATTATTGTATTTAATTCATCTGTCTGTACCATATAATACATACAAGTTATATCGATTTCGGGAATCCATTGAGGCTTGAGAGTCACTTCGATATAGTTTTGTTAAAAATAGGAGGACACAAGATTGTATGTACATACATAGAGTACTAAATTATATTATTAACTAAAATAGGTATCTGCTTTTCGTATTAACTACGTTAGCAAGCATGTGCGTGTAAACTGATCAGCTGCGTGTAGGGCTTGAGACATGTGGCCCTACCGTGAGTTAATGCAAACTGTTAGGGTCAGTTCACACCGAGACGCGACGCGACGCGACGAGACAATTCGCCAAGGGGCGGCCTCAGGCTGCGCCTCGCGGCGTCGCGCTACGTCGCGCGGAAATGTGTATCTTTTCGTGTAGTAAATAAAGTCAATTTTGAGTCGCTCTATTAAAATGTACGCGCAACGTCGCGTCGCGTCGCGTCTGACCCACCGTAAACTATCGTTTTCTCGCTTTCTCTCGTATTGACTGTGAGCAGTATATCCGATAGTTTACGGTAGCGTAAAGTTTGCATCAACTCATGGTAGGGCCAATGGTTGAAATTGAAATTGAAAAATTCTTTATTCAAATAAGCTTACATAACAAGCATTTTTAAATCGTCAATTCTTTTATCTTACCACCCATTATGACGTCTTTTAGCTGACAAGAAAAATGGGCGCAATAAACTTATCAGCTTTATTAGAAGGAACGATATTTACAAATATGTATATCGTTTCCAGACATTACATTCAAAGTATTCATACATGTTACCATTAACATAGATTCATAAATAAATAACATTATTTAATTAGCTCATTTCTACTGAATCAATTTACAGGTGTCAAGCTTAATTAAAAATTTAAGGCTCAGCCTAGGCTATTACAAAAAATATATATATATCAATTCATACAATTCAATAAACGTTAAGACAAGTAGGCAGAAGCAGACCCATTCCCACTGGCAGCACCCGTTCACGAGCATGACGCATGAACCAGCCATCGCTTCGCTCAACCATATTTGAGGGAACGTAACGACCCGCCTCACACGACACCACCATAGAAATGATTAAAGAGAGCATGACATACTTAGGCTACCCATGTTAAGGCATCGAATTGAAAACTAATATCGAAAAGCTTTTCGTAGGCCTATAGAAAGTAAAAGATTGCAAAAAAAAAAATCCAAAACAAGGTATTAGTTATGAATTTTATCTTTTGGGTAAGAAGTGCCATACATATAGATAATATTAAACATTTATATATATATATGTATGCGACGTCCTTAATACAACTAGTCAGAAGCAGACCCATTCCCACTGGCAGCACCCGTTCACGAGCATGACGCATGAACCAGCCATCGCTTCGCTCAACCATATTTGAGGGAACGTAACGACCCGCCTCACACGACACTACCGCAGAAATGTTTAAAGTGAGCATGACATACTAAAGCTACCCATATTAAGGCGACGAGTCAAGAAATCTGTAGATACGTTTTTTAAGTAGGTAGGACACTTCTTACAAACTATACTTAAAAAGAAAAGAAAAAAAAATATCGATGACTCGAATCACTTGAAATTATAGTACAGAACTTTATACTAGACCCACGAAAGAACCACGGACTTATCTTAATCTATACTGAACATTAGAGTAAAAATTAAAAATACAAAAGCTATGCCCAGGCGTTATTATCCTTCAAATAATCGCAAATAGTGTAATAGCCTTTACTCATAAGATTGGATTTAACAGTATTTTTAAATTTTTCCAAAGGCAGTTCTGTAACTTCTTGTGGAATCTTATTATAAAAGGTAATACATCTACACAAAAAAGAGGTTCCGGTTTTATGCAGTCTGCGCTTTGGAACAGCAAGTCTGTCCTTGTTTCTTGTATTGAATTTATGAACATTACTATTCTTTACAAAACTATCTAAATTTTTCTTTACATACATTATATTTTCATAGATGAATTGGGAAGCAACTGTTAATATTTTAATTTCTTTAAATAAGTCACGAAGGGTATCTCTATACCGTAAGTTGTAAATAGCGCGCACTGCCCTTTTTTGTAAGATGAATATGTTATTAATATTAGCAGCTGAGCCCCACAACAACAAACCGTAAGTCATAAGACTATGAAAATAACTGAAGTAAACCAATCTTGCTGTTTCAATGTCAGTCAAAAGCCTTATTTTCTTAACGGCAAAGGCAGCGGAACTAAGTCTACTTGACAAGGCATCGATATGAGGGTCCCATTGCAACCGCGAGTCAATAATAATACCTAAAAATTTTGTGGAGTCTACCAATTCGACTGTTTCACCATTTACATTTATTGTAGTATGAACCTGCCTCACATTAGGAAGTGAGAATTTGACACATTTAGTTTTACTAGAGTTAAGCTTCAGATTATTAATGGTAAACCAATGCATCACCTTGGAAAGAGTGCTGTTTACATCGTCACTGCAATCACATCCTCTATCGACTTTAAAAATTAAAGAAGTATCATCAGCAAACAGTACTATTTCACACAAGTTTTTGGTATAGTAAGGAAGGTCATTAATATATATAAGAAAAAGTAATGGACCCAATATCGACCCTTGCGGCACGCCCATGGTAATGGGTGCTTCATAAGACTCTGTTTTATTCACAACAACTTTTTGAGTTCTCGCCGATAGATACGATTGCAGAAGGCTTACTGCATTTTTTGATACACCATAATGTTCCAATTTATGTACTAAAGTACTGTGACTGACACAATCAAATGCTTTAGAGAGATCACAAAAAATACCAATTGCATCTTGTCTACCCTCCCATGCCTCAAAGACGTGTTTGAGAAGTGCAATTCCAGCATCAGTTGTGCATCTAACACGAGTAAACCCAAATTGTTTCTCGTGAAGTAGTTTGTTGATAAAAAAATGCGCTAATAATTGATCATAAAATGATCTTCTCAAAAATTTTGCTAAGTGCTGGCAAAATAGAAATGGGTCTAAAGTTAGCGGGATCGCTTTTGTCCCCAGATTTTAAAAGAGGGATAATTTTACCATATTTCATCAAGTCTGGAAATATCCCTTCATCAACACACTTATTGAAAATAAAAGCAAGATGGGGGGCAATGGAAGTTATTATTAATTTAATTATGTGAGTTGAAATGCCCCAAAGATCTTCAGTTTTTTTTATATTTATTGAATTAAATGTTTTCAGGATGGTATCACTATTGATATGTCTAAATTTAAATATATTATTGCACTTATCAACACATGATTCCAAGAGGGAGACAGAAAGGTTGGGAGATGAATTCAAATTACTAGTAGTGGCAATAGGTATTTTAGAAAAGAAATCTTGGAAAATAGTTGCCACACCTTCATCAGACTTAATAATTTTATTGTCTGATACTAATGAGAATTCACGGTCATTACTTTTAATTTTCCCAGTCTCTTTATTTATAATTTTCCAAGTGGCTTTTATTTTATTATCTGACTGATTAATTATTGTAGATATACATTTTGCCTTTGCTAAAGTACATACTTTATTAAACATTTTTGAATAGTTTTTTACATATTCATGAAATTCGGGATCATTTGAAATTGTTTTCTGACCATATAATTCAAACAACTTATTTCTGCTAACATAAATGCCTGGTGTTGCCCAATCACTGAATTTCTTTTCGAAGACTTTTGATTTAATAGATTTTTGCTTAAATGTTTTATCAAATTCTACTTTAATTAAATTAAATAAATCATTGTAAAGAGTATTGGGATCCTCATTATCAGGTAAGCAATGAGTTTTGGTAGTGACATTGTTATGAAAATTTTCTAATTTATATTTAGTTAGAGGTCTGCAAATTACATTATACTGATGAGGAACATGATGGTGCTCAAGTGAAGCTATTTGTCCGCTATGGTCAGAGCGAATACAATTTAATATTCTTTTATCAAGTACAGTACAGTTGCTAAAAATATTGTCTAGGCAAGTTTTAGATGAAACAGTGACCCGTGTAGATTCACAAAAAGTGTTTACTAAATTGAAAGACTTAAACAAATTCAGAAATCTACTTGCAATGGATGATGACTTTAGGATGTCTACATTAAAATCACCGCACACCACAGTTTTTTTATTCTTTTTGGTGACTAATTTTAATGCATCCTCCATAGCGGACTCAAATTGAGGGTAATTACCAGATGGGGGGCGATACACACAAATCATTATCAACTGATCTAATTCCACACATGACAGTTCAATGTGTTGTTCAATAGAGAGGGATATCACATCTTGACGTTCTTTAAAATTCATATTGTTTTGCAAAATTATCAAGGATCCCCCTCTAGTGGTGGATTTCCTACTAAATGAGCTTGCAATTTTATAACTTTCGAATCCTGTAATTAATTCATACTTCTTAAGCCAGTGTTCAGTGACACATAAAATATTAACATTATTTACAGTTAAAAAAAGTTCTAATTCTAATTCTTTGCCAGAAAAGCCCTGAATGTTTTGATGAACTATAGTTAAATATTTAGACTTTTCCTTAGTCATTACACGGCTAGAGACTTCCTCTATTGTCTTATTATGTAATTTAAATTATTATTAAAAGAAATACTTGGAACAAATTCCAATGTGTTATTTGTAATGTCAACATTTTTTTGCTCAATAGAAGCAGGAGTAAAAATAATATTATAATTACTTGGAACAGATTCCAAGGTCTCATTAAAAATGTCAAAATTTTTCTGCTCAATAGAAGCAGAAGTTATAGCCAAGTTATTGGCTAAATGTTTAAAATAAAATGATAGCGCTAAAGCTACTTGTCTTTTAAAATAATTTGGAAGATAATATTTATCTCTTGTCAATTTGGTTGCTAACTTTCTAGAATTAGTAAATGTCTGAAGAGATTTTCAATAATTTCATTTTACATTCTTAAGGAAGCTTACAGCATAATTTCAAAAATATAATATAATAACTAGTGGCTCTGTGAGCTGTCTCGCGAGTGTGTTTTGTATTTTTCAAAATTACCGACATATTCGGTTTTTATCTTTTTTATCCCCCTATTAAAACCCCATTAATCTCCGCAATTTTGAAAAAAAATCGAAAAACTGAATTGACCTAATAAATCATAAATATTATCGATTTCACGAGAGAAATGCGAATTTTTGCTTCGTGCTCGGTCAATAAAATACTATTTTCTTGCTGCTTTTTGTTCAGAAAACAATAGTTTACGTGACCTGATACCACATTTTTCATTGAAAATATTTAACACGTTGTAATTTGACATACCGCAGTGTACGTCCACCCCTAATCAGTTTAATTTTGTTTATCGCATTCATAAATTATATTGATGACTGCATTTAATGGCATCCATTCAAATAAATTGTTAAGATGTAGGTTGGTTCTTGTCAGCTAAAAGAGTTGAATATGGTAGGAAAATCTTGACGAATGAAAAGTGCAACCTGATTTCTGCAACCTATCTTCGTAACGCGTTTCTTTGTTGGAAACAAAACGACGACCTCCGTGGTCGAGTGGCTTTGTACACCGGTTTTCAAGGTGTCGCCATCTCTGCGGTCCCGGGTTCGATCCCCGGTTGGGTCAATTTAGAAAACGGACTTTTGTATTGGCTCAGTTCTGGGTCTTTGTGATACCACCGTTGTCTCTGATTTCCATAACACAAGTGCTTTAGCTATTTACTTTGGAATCGGAGCAATGTATGTGATTTTGTCAAAATATATATTTATATTTTATTTATTTATTTGTAGGACTAATAGCCAACGGGACGTTTAGTATAAGTTTCGCCGTTAAAATCTTTCACCTATGGCCGACAGAACGAGTCTTTCGCCAACACAGTAACGGACTTCACGTTGATAGTGAGGATAGCTCTAAGTATCGTACATTTCTCAAGGAAAGCAAAACCAAAGACTCAAGGAGAGCATGGTGGGTGGGTGCATGCCTTGGACGTCCAAGGTGCATGTATAGAGGGAGCGGCCGTCTGTCTAACGAAAGCTGGCAATGGTGGCGCCACTTTCCTTTAAATTAATACCAGAAATTAGTTCCTTTTTCAACAGAGTGCTAGCACAACTATTATAGGATTGGTTTGGGTTAAATTATGTGTTCTGTGTGTGGCTAAGGTGAAAGGTTTTTCTTTTCTTAGATAAAAGTAGGTTCGGAAATTATGTAAATGAATGGTTGAAAAAACTTTGCCTTATTCGTAGATTTATATTAAAATAGTTCTGCCGTGACTAATATGTGTAAATATTCATCAACTATGTATGAAAAACGTAGGCAGTAATTAATGATTGAGAAAGTAGACGTACTAGCTTCTGCCCGCGATTTCTTCCGCGTGGACATTCGAAAAATCCCTAAGAAAACCTTTGAAAGTACCCTCCTTGTGTGTGCCTTTTTCCGAAACCGTTCAACCTTTCTTACGTGATTACAAACTTTCACATTCACCTTCGTGAACTAGAAAATAGGCAACAGCATTTTCCGATAAAAAAAGGTCTAAGTGCGCTAACACACTGACAGTACTGAGACGCCATGGCGACGTAGCCATGGCTACTTCTGACTACCTACCGTAGCCAAAAGGTTGCCATATATGTAGCCAGTGGCTACTGACTCTAGCGCGGGCTCTCAGACGCCATCATGAAGAGTGACCATTATATATTTTATTATCCACTAAATTTGTGGGAAAGAGGAAACGGACACCAAATAGTGGCGATTATCTATTTTAAATTATTACTGACTTTAACTAACGATGTAGATTCCTATAGGCAATAGCCTTTGTTGCCCGTGCTACTACCAATCTTACTACCAGTATGGGAACGAATTTGTTCGTTCTGTATAGAAACTTTGTTTTCGCACAAAAAACGAACACAGCCAGAGTCGCAGAGTATGTAGTCTCCCTCCACGTAGGGGCCAGTTGGTCGTGTGTGGCTACGCTTCCAAACTGGCGACGTCGCTAGTCCGTAGCCAAGTGAGTTAACTGTACGATTTGTTTAGATACGTAACCGGCGACCGACGTCGCCATGGCGGCGTCCCAGTGTGTTAGCGCTCTAATGGGCCCTCCACATACACAGGCGGCTGGAGAGGCAGAGAGGGACGGAGATTTCTTCCTTTTCTTTTGTATTGTTCCGTCCCTTTCGGCCTTCCGGCCGGGCCTGTGCATGTGGAGGGTTTATTAATTTGTTTGTGTTTTTTCTCTTTTATTTTGTTTGTGTGCATGTGTGTTAGTGATGCAAATAAATGGTATATCTATCTATACTAAACTATTAAAGTCTGACTGCAAGAGCAGTACTAACTACTACCGCCTTGTGTAAGTGCGCGGTGCGGGCGGGGGCAGCCGGCAGAGCAGCCTCGCTCTTTCTCCCTCCCGCACGTACGTCTCCCTCCGCCACGTCTGCCGCTACCCAAGGCGATGATGAAAGCAAGAAGCGACCCGAAGTCATCTTACTGTTCCTGCGGTCTTCTCATATCAATGAATTTATTTACTTTCAGGAGGGCGAAGAGTACACAGTAGTTCCAAATAGTGAGATCGTAGTCTCTAGATCAGCCTCCAAGGATAACTCTTCGTTTTACACGCTGAATGGTCGCCGAGTCCAGTTCAAGGAGGTTGCAAAGATGCTGCGGTCGCACGGCATCGATTTAGACCACAACAGATTCCTTATATTACAGGTTTTGTTTTATTATTTATTTATGCGCTTAGTGCGTTTCACGCATAATGGACCAAATTGGTCTAAATGCGGAGAAAAGTGCCCATCACCAATACCAATGCGCTTAGTGCTTAATAATGACCGCAAGTGATTTATTTTGCGAAGTTTAGTTTGCTGTATCTGCAGGGTTATTGCGTTAGTCAATCTGCCCCTTTTGTTTGTACTAGGGCATACACTATTAGAGTGAGAGGGACGGAACATACGCAATAGCCCCGCTGTTTTTCAGTTTATACATTCATACATATTGTTATCAACACAAATAAACAAAGCTCCATGTGTACCATATTAATAAACATTAGCCATAAGATCTTATTTTGTAATGGAATAATTAAACATACTTTTATTTATTGTTTTATAGGGAGAGGTGGAACAAATAGCTATGATGAAGCCTAAAGGTCAGACGGAACATGAATCCGGTATGCTGGAGTACTTAGAAGACATTATTGGTACCTCTAGGTATAAGGTAAGTCTAGGTTATACCCTTTAAGATCGGTGTACCTAATACGTAGACGGACTAAGTCGCGTTTTGCCTAATTGTCATACCCTTTAAGAACGGTGTACCCAATGCGTAGACGGACTAAGTCGCGATTTTCTTAAATGTCATACCCTTTAAGATCGGTGTACCTAATGCGTAGACGGACTAAGTCGCGTTTTGCCCAAATGTCATACCCTTTAAGATCGGTGTACCTAATGCGTAGACGGATTTAGTCGCGTTTTGCCTAAATGTCATACACTTTAAAATCGGTGTACCTAATGCGTAGACGGACTAAGTCGCGGTTTGCCTAAATGTCGTACCCTTTAAGATCAGTGTGTCAGATCAGTTTGATGGTCCCTATATACCATATTCGGCATTATGGGTATTTTTGTAACACCTTGTATAATATAGCGCATGACCTGAGGCATATTCATCATCTAAAAAAACGTCGAATATATATGGCAGAAACTTGTACGTGAAAGTAGGAGTGAGAGTGAAAAGTGAGGGAATCAATTACATGCGTTTGACGCAAACGCAAGTTGACTTGAAAGTTGAAGGGGAAAGCGCACGGTTTGGAGGCAATATTGCATGCGTCTAAAGCAATTTGACTTGAAAGTTGAAGCGACTCGGTGAAGACAGATCATATAAGCCGTTTTTGTGTGATTAAGTAGATACAAACATTCAAACTCACATTTAAAATATGTATTTGTAGCTAATTTGCAGGATGAGTTGTTAAAATAAATTATTTTCTTATCTTTTCTCATCTCGTCTCATCTTATATCATCGTATCTCACTTATTTCATCTCATCTTATCAAATAGGAACCAATAGAGAAACTATCAGTTAAAGTAGAAGAATACAGTGAAATGCGTAAAGAGAAGTTAAACAGAGTTCGCCTCGTGGAGCAAGAGAAGCTTAAGTTGGAGCAGCCGATGAGAGAGGCGGTGGAACAGATGAACCTAACCAACGTGGCGCTTAGGACCAGGAATCTGTTGCTGCATAAGTATATGTGAGTTTCTATCACTACATATTATAAAACAAAGTCCCTCGCCGCGTCTGTCTGTTCGCGATAAACTCAAAAACTACTGAACAGATTTTCATGCGGTTTTCACCAATTGATAGAATGATTCCTGAGGAAGGTTTAGGTGTATAATAATAGGTGGATAAGGAGGATGGGCCATAACCCACCATGCGGGCCCAATGCGGATTGGTGGGTGTTAACGACTGTAAATGCAGCTGGGACCAATGGCTTAACGTGCTCGGAAGCACGTTAGCGAAACGGAGCTCGGGACAATAAATTTCTGGTCACCCATCCCATGACCGACACTTGCGAAAGTTGCTTAACCTCATCGCTGGGCCAGGCGCTAAACCACTGCGCCATCAAGCTCTTAAATATTATAATATTTACAAAATCATATTTCTTATTCATCTTTCTTTTTAAATGGCTTTAGCCTACTTTAAGCTTCCATTAATAATAGACCTAAAATTCATTGATTAGAATTTAAATTGTAACATAGTATACCTAATTCTGTTAATTAATTTATTTTTAGTAAATAAACTTTATTAATTATTACAGACACGAGACAAACAAAATAATAGAAGGCAAAGAGAAGGAAATGGAGGAACTCAAGGAAACCTTGGCAAAGGTCGACGAAAAACTGCAGCAGATCAAAGAAGAATTGCAGGAGAAAACAACAGTGTTAAAGAATGGAACTCAGTTAGTGTTTTTATGTCTTTTATTGGCTTATTAGTTTTCCGCGCGTTCTATTAAGCTTCAGTGTCTATAAAACTTTCCGTTAATTTTTAAGTATATCTAAAAATGAAATGGGAATTTCAGACCACGTGAATGAACAACTTTTACTATGAGGCCAACCACGGAATCGCGAAAAATAAATCAGCTGTTCCATAGATAAGTACATACAACATCGATTCGACTATGATGTATGGAACAGCTGATTTTTTTTCTCGATTCCGTTTTTGGGGCCATAGTAAAAGTTGTTCATTCACGTGGTCTGAAAACCCCATTTCATTTTCAGATATACTTAAAAATTAACGGTATATTTACGATAACGATAACGACGATGTATTTAACGATTCAATTCAAATCAATTCGTTTTGCATAAATATGAGTACATAATTGGTCACAAGAGGTACAATATTGAGTAAAATATGACGATATTTTACCAATAATGGGTGTGCAAAACAGTAACAATAAAATAAAAAAATTAAACAATATCAAATAGAATATATTTACGATATATTTATTTTTTTAAATATCGTTACTTATTTCTGTTAAAGCTGATAAGTTTCTTGCGCCCGTTCTTCTTGTCAGTTATAAAAGTCTGGAGCGGGTGGTAGGAAAATATATACGATTCAAAGTGCTCAATTATTTAGTTCAAAAATTCAAAATTCAAAACTCGTTTATTCAGTCTAGGCTGTTACAAGCACTTGTGAATGTCAAAGAAGCTACGCCATCGGTTCGCAAACCCTAAGCGGGAGACCTTGTAACGAGAGTTTATTTGATTAAAGAAATTTTGACTCTTGAAATAGCTTTATGGCTCCCCCGTAGGTTTCTATCGGTCGATAATATAGGATGCGTTATTGCGATAATGCGTCCTGATTCCGTGCACACAGCTGCGATTCTATCGTCCGATAATTCCAACGTACTAATCGCATGCGGCCTAGTACTGAAAGTTCTAAGAACTCATATCGGAATATCGCAGAACGCAGGAACGTGCTACTTTCATTGCGTCTTTATTATCGCAGCAGTGTGTAAGATCGCATGCGTCCACATACAATATGTACTGAAAATAGATGTCGCAATAACGCCTCCGATATTGACCATTAGCCATTTTAAAGTCCCCACTGCTGGGGCACAGGCTTTGTGGGTGGATAAGGAGAATGGGCCATGATGGGTCATGCGCCCAATGCGGATTGGTGGGTGCTAACCACTGGAAATGCAGCCGGGACCAACGGCTTAACGTGCCTTCCGAAGACCGGAGGAGATCGAGATAATAAATTTTTAGTCACCCATCCTATGACCGACCCTTGCGAAAGTTGCTTAACCTCCGCAATCGATGGGCCAGGTGCTTTACCACTGCGCCACCGAGCTCCTATTATCTACCGTTAATATAGCGGTGGACTATGCTATGTGGTGGAGCCTCATGTCGGTAAAACATTAAATATTGCTTTAGACTCCTTTTGAAGTAAAAAAATACTACTCCAGCTTTATTCAATTAAGGCTCTTATATACATCAAGTGGCGCCCTCATTTTAATTAAATTTATTGCTCGCTAAGTACATAATTGTATCGAAAATTCACATGTACATATTGAAGCTAAGGTTCTTTCTATTTGCTTAGGTTATGTCTATTTTCGCATAGATCGCAGTAGTTCGCAAAAGTGCAAAAAGTGGCCACTTTTAGCACTTTTCGAACTACTACTACAACGAACAAAATTTTACCGAGGTTATTGTTTGTAGATAAACTATAGAACCTTAGCTTCAATCTGTACATGTGAATTTTCGACACATTATGTACTTAGCGAGCAATAAATTTAATTAAAATGAGGGCGCCACTTTAGGTATATAGGGGCCTTAAATTTAAATCTAGTTCCAACATTTGATACACCTATCCATACCATACCTAACATTACAATCAAGGAAACAAGAAGTTTCATGCATGTTCAATATAAGTGAGTCACTAAGATAAATAATATTAGAAAAAAATACTAGAAAAAAACGACTCACCAGTAGCACTTCAGACGGGTGAGTCGATTTTTTGTAGTATTTTTTTCTAATATTATTTATCTTAATATAAAAATAGCAATGTGAATGCAAAAAATCTAAATTTAATAATAAGTGAGTTACTTTTTTGCAGGATATTGAGCAGTCATATTGATTACCAATCTTAACTATGCTACATAAGGCTCAAATTCTTTAATTTCTTTTTTTAACATTTTTTATATTATACTAAGTTTTTTCATGCTGGAAACGGCTAATTGTGAGATCTAAACATTTTATTAATATCTCTGTACCACAATTACTGCGAATAAAGTTGATTTCTATTTCTATTCAAAATATAATGAGTAGAACTCTAATACTACATTTTTATTATAGGAAATATGACAAACTGCAGAAACAAAAAGAAGATCTAACAGAAAAACTTCAGAGTTGTAAAAAAAAGATGGTGACCGCGCAAGCTGATATCACACAGTCGAACAAGAAGAAGAAGAATCTTGATCAACTTCTAGAACAAGAGAGAGGGAAGCTTATGGACTTGGAATTGGTGAGATCATGTGGAGATACGTGTCTCGCTTTAGCTTGCTATGATTATGTGTGAATGAAAGTGATAGAATGATGCAGGATGTGGTGTGGTGAATGATGTAGATCGGGACAAATGTATCAGAACTGATTCATTACTTCAGATTTATCTAAGAATTAATCTGCCCCCTGATTTTGTAACTTGGTTGCAATCAACTCTGACAGAAATCGCAGTTACATTGCTGCTTTAGTAAGAACCAATGTGACAACTATCTTACTTAAAGCAGCAATGTAACTGGTTTCAATCGATTTCAATCGATAATTGTTAGCAACAGAGTTACGTAATCAGGGGGCTGTTACGTTCAGTTACGTTTGAACTCCGGTGTCATGTACACGATAAACTTTTAAATAAGTGATCAACTTGTAAATTCTTTCTATATTTTAAAAGTTTATTAGATTGTTTCAATTTGCTAGATACCAGATAAAAATAAGAGAGAGATAGAGGACTGTGAGAAGCTGCTGGTTAAACATAAAGAGAGCAAGGAAAATGCCGAGGAAGAACTTCAGACTGTCATGGCGGGCGTGAGGTAAGTAAATTAACTAAGTTTTATATAGTAATAGCTAATAAATAAGACTATGAAATGTTTCTTTAGTTAGATTATTTCACAAAAAACAACTGAAACGAAAATGAAGTGCATAAAATAATAATTATGTGAATCAAACTTAATATAAGTTATGCTTTTGAATCGTGGTCTTTTAACATTCTGGGAAGGAAGGAATACTGTTTTTTAGGGTTCAGTATCTTAAAAGGAAAAAACGGAACCATTATAGGATCACTTTGTTGTCTGTCTTTCTGTCTGTCAAGACCTTTTACCTCGGGAACGCGTGGAGGTATCGAGTTGAAATTAAAACTATATACTTAAGTCTACAGTCCCTTGAAGCTGTGAAAAAAATCAAACTTCTTAGTTAACGCAAAATCGTTAACGTGCTTTTAATGTCGCAAAAAACGCATATTTATAAATATAAATAAATGCTTGGACAATTTGGTGCTTATAACATCTGTTTTGAATTTAACCGCAATATAACAGCAATTAATGTTGGTAGTTTATGTTCATCTGACACTTTATTCACTACGAAAAACATTGCGATTCTTTCCACGTAATAAGTCCAATTTCCTGATTTTGGATCAAATTCACGTCCAACCGACATTTTGATAATTTTCACTGTATCACTGATTTTTTAATCCTCGTTCGTCAGTGGAGAATAAAAGGCGTGCGCTCGTACAATAGTTTATTGCGGACTGACTGCCTACGATACACACATACATAACAGTTATCAAGAGTTTTGACGATTCTTACTGAGTTCAGATTATTTTTTACAAAAAAAAATCCGTAATACTTGTCTTATTAAACAAAAAATAATTTGCACTTTATTTTATTGTCATAAGGTCCAAAACCCAAGGCCTGCAAGAAACCAAAGATAAACTCCAAGCTAAACTTATGGACTTAAAGAAGATTGTAGATGAAGCGAACAAAGAGTACAAGCTAGCTGAGTCTGAACTCAAAATATACTTGAGTACGGAACAAAAAGAGACACAGAAACTGGAAAAGATGAAGGAGGCTTACGAAAACGCTGTGAAAGATTTGGAAGAGAAGAAAACGTGAGTGTTTGATTTGGACGTTATTGTTATACGATTAGAGTGCAATTTCGAACGTGAGATCTATTTGATTAGCCATCAGGCGATTCGTTTTTGTGAAAGATGATTAACGTTTATAGTCGCCGACTATAAACTCAAGTAATCAATGCCAACCATAAGCTACTACCGCCTCAACAGGGCTTTTTAATGAAAATTGTCTTTGCAAAAACGTTACCCTTTCCATATGTCCTAATTATTTTAAGAGGCCGACGGACAGTGACCTTCCTATACAAACGTAATACCAAAACATTTGCAATTTGAGTATGATTAACTTTTCTTGTGATGTTATTAGGATAAAAAATCCAAAATACTTACCTAATTCAAAATAAATAACAATTAAATTTTTAATACAAAACTGTATATAATCGGTTTGGTATTTTGGATTTTTTATTTAATAAAACCCTCGACAAATACTGCCTTAATCCGAATAACATTACAAGAAGAGTGATTATGCTAAAATTTCAAATCATTTTGGTATTCCGTTTGCATAGGTCCAATACAATCGTTTTCGCAAAATTTACTCTTCTTGAACTTCCTGTACTTATAGGAAGTTCACTGTCCGCCAGCCTCTTAATTAACAATTATCGCCAAACTGTATAACAAGTTTTGAATTTCTGGTTTGAAACTTTAAAAAAAAAAATTGAACTATTCAGTTATTGCATTTTAAATCGTTAATGATTATATTAAAATAAATATTGTACATTTTTCCATAGGTTACAACAAGAATTAACATCGACCGTGCCAGGCAACGAAAAGGAGTTGAATGAACTACAATCACGATTGCAACACTTGAAGAAGGAAGAGTCATCCGTCTCCGGTGAAGCAAGATCTCTGAGGTACGTCACAATAATATCAGTTTTCCCTGGTTTAATAATAATAACTCCAAAATCGAGATAATAATGATTAGACCAAAAAAATCCTTGCATCGAACATAAACACTCCTGCGCTCCTGTTTATCGGCTGAAAATAATAAAGTTCTTTTTAGCTTTGATTTGACGATTTGATGTGATACATTGCTACTTCGTTTTGTCACAAATAAAAATTTACCAAAGAAAACTAGTAATGCATAATATCCATCTGTCAAATCAAAGCGATTACGATATCAATGTAAGTTAGCCGATAGCGCCCTAGGATTTGTATAAAAAATACCACAATTTTAAAGTTATTAACCACTGTATTTTTTCATTTTTGATAATCTATAACGCTGCTATCGATTTTTACTCTTTTTAACATTGACTAACCACTGTAATCTAATTAATAAAATAATAGTCGAGTCTCATTGATTCATAAATACTATTTTGTAATTAAAAATGGATCAACTTTTAAAGCAAATAAATGAATTATTCATAATTTAATTATATCTTAGTACTGTCATAGGGGCCAATTTCACAAGTTCCGCTTAAGTTCCAATTATTTCACTTGACAGATTATTATAATTATTATATTATTATGATACATTTTTAAATAAAACTAGAAGATAGCTGCAATATGAATCTAGGAAACTTGTCCCTAATAGCCGAATACTCAAACGTCACTCAACTTTGAGAGCTCTCAAACATCGTCCTGTTGCATCAAATGTCAAAGATACATCAAAGATAGCATGATGTATGAGCGCCCCTCAAAGTTGAGTATTGTTTGAATATTCGGCCATTAGTCTATTATTCGTGTTTGTATAAACAGAGCTCAGCTAGAAGAGTCCCGTCAAGCGATGAGTGCGAATAAGTCTCGAGGGCGAGTGTTAGATGCGCTCATGAAGGAGAAGAACAGTGGGAGACTGCCCGGGATATTCGGGAGATTGGTAAGTTAGACCTTATTATCTATACATATAATAAAACTGTAAATTCTAATGGCCTTACTTCAAAAGATTTTAAAACAAAAAATACAAAAATACAAAATACAAAATTATTTATTTCGGTAAAAACATATTCTAATATTAATCCGTGGTTGAGGTTCCCTTTTAAGCAAATATTTTGCTTGTGTTAGGTGGCACCGCTCTTCCTTAGCATAGTTACAGATAGAATAGTTAAAACCGCCTTATTATCTATAACTTAACATTATCTAAATTACAAACATTAAAACACTGTTCAACAAGTGTTCAACTTAGATACTGTTTAAATGTGATGCTGACACTTTTTTGACCGTATTGTTTGAAAGAGACGGCTTCACATTTAAACAGTGTCTAAATTAAACAGTATTTTAAAATCTTTTGTGGTAAGGCCGTAAATGTTTGTGCATGCATCACGCAAAAACAGCTAAACCGATTTTGATGGGGTTTTCTTAGTTTGCGGTTCACCCAGGGGGTCCCACACCGCGCTTAAACTTTTATATTAGCCTTCTGCACGCGGCTGACTCAGTCGAGCCAGCGCATGAGGGGTGTCATGTGTCGGTTGAGACAGAGCTACGCGACAGAAAGAGAAGCGCTTCGGAGGTGCTTATAATAAAAGGCACGCAGCGCTGTGCAATTTGAAATTGTACTTTATTGCCGTGCAGCGAGAGTAGCTTATTATTTGATTGTAATATAATCGCTCGCGCGCATGGGCTTCTTTACGTTTAGTACCATTATATATTATGTGGTCCAACTCAAAATCTAAGCCATATTTCATCTAATTCGGATGGGTAGAACCAGAGAAACAGCTTGAATTCTCTGTAGTATTAGCTTTCGTACAAAATGAGGTCATTTAAACTGGTCGCCTTATTTTTCTACTGTCCACGCGGAAGAAGTCGCGGTTGGAAGCTAGTAATAGAATAAAGTTCATGATAATGTATTAGGTGCTGTATGTTAGCTAGTAGCAGTATGGAGAGTGTTAAATAAGTTGCATTTTCCATACTTAAGTATTTTAATATCATGAAAGTTCAGGAGTAAGTTGAGCCTTATTGCAATGGATTAAGGTTCACATATTAGACGCACTCATAAGGAGACTTTAATACAATATAATAATCGAATTGAATGTCGAGGATATTTCCTCAAATTGATGAAATAACATGTAATTTTTGACAGCTAAACAAAGTTGTATCATAAATCATAATATAGGAATAAAGAAACATTGAGCTGGAAAGGAAGGAATGCCATTTGTTTTTGATTTAGACTTTATTTCCAGGGTGATTTGGGCGGCATAGACGCTAAATACGACGTGGCCATATCGACGTGCTGCGGCGCGCTCGACAACATAGTGGTCGACACTGTGGAGACCGCGCAAGCTTGCGTCGAGTACTTGAAGAGGAACGACGTGGGACGAGCCACTTTCATAGCGCTGGATAAACAGAATCATCTGATGCAGTATATGCAGAATAGGAATAATTAGTAAGTCATTTGTAAAAAAAAATATTTTGTATCGTAACTTGTTAGAAATCTTTTAACTCAATTTTAAGCAATTTCTTTTATAGATTTTGAACTTATCGTGTAACATTTTAAGATTCAAAATCAAATGGACTGACAGTTTACTACAACCTGATGTGCAGATTGTTTCTCTGATATTCTCGAATACTTTCCAAATGTTAGCGATTGAATTAAAATAAGTTCCTTATGAAATCTACAAATGTTACAAAAGTTGGCTACTATCGACCCAACCGTAAACATAGTTAGGTACTAAATCTATGATGTGATTGATCGCTCATTAAGTGTGTAGACACACTATGCCGAAGTTACGCGACCGAAGTTCGGCCAAGTTACACCTGCAATGATTTGTGAATGGCTAGCAACACATCTGACGAAAATTACAAGTTGACCATAAAGAGTTGACAAAAAATGAGGGCGCCACTTTCTATGCAAACTTTCTAAACAAACGTCAAAATCACGAATAACTTGGCAACACTGACTATATTTTGTACTGAACAATTTTAGTTCCATTTTATATAATTTCATCTCTTTCTTGACAAGCTGTACGTAGCGTCTTTTTCTTATTAAAACGCCGCCGAACTTCGGTCTCGTAACTTAGGCATAGTGTGTCTAGACACTTTATTAAGTAAGCTGTTGAAATATTAATGAGTTTTCTTTTATTTCTTATTTTATTCGTGTGGTCAAATATATTCTCCAATATTGTTTAGGATACGAATGCGGAAAAATGTCATATTTTTATATTTTTTAGCCCCGAAAACGCTCCCAGACTATTCGACCTAGTGAAAGTGAAGGACGACCGAGTGTTGCCAGCGTTCTACTTCGCGCTGAGAGACACTTTAGTGGCAAAAGATTTGGAACAAGCGTCAAGGATAGCGTACGGACATACGAGATACAGGGTGGTCACACTTAACGGTGACGTCATTGAAATTGCTGGTGAGTTTTCCAAACTTGATGATGAGTGATTTGCCTTCGTTTTTAGATGTTTAAAGAGCCGAAACATCTTAATTTATCTTAATTTTACAACAATGAGACCTACACTTCTTGAGATTTTAAAACCTATTTGGCCAGTTTTAGCTAGGGCATACAGTGTGTTTCGTTATGTAGGATAATATGATAATAGCATAAATACAACTTTTGGTATGATAAATCTCTCTATAATATAAGTCGCTTTTTAGGATTATAAAACTGCACAAACTATATTAAGAGTAATGTTTTAAGTATGTATTTTATGCAATACTTAATAATGTACTAGAAAAATTAGACTCGTCACCAGAATTGTCTCAGGCGGGAATCGAACCCGCGACCTTTGGAAGTCCGGTCCAATTCTCTTACCAACTGATCTACCGAGTCACTAGTGGCATCGTCGAAACTTTTCTAGTATATCCCACTCTTATGCTGCAAGCCAGCGTTATTTCATCAATGTGTGGAATTAACCTCGACATTCAATTGAAAATAGTAGAAAAAAATCGACTCCTCACCAGCATTGTCTCAGGCGGGAATCGAACCCGCGACCTTTGGAAGTCCGGTCCAATGCTCTTATCAACTGAGCAACCGAGTCACTAGTGGCATCGTCGAAATTCAGTTGGTAAGAACATTGGACCGGACTTCAAAGGGTTTGATTCCCGCCTAGGTGACGAGTGGAATTTTTTCTAGTATATTATTTAGTATTGTATGAAAATAGCATTATGAATGCAAAAATCGCAAATAAAATAAAATATATGTATTTTATGTTAAGGTACTATGTCCGGCGGTGGTAAGTCCACAATGCGAGGTCGTATGTCCTGTTCTGTGCAACAAGACACTAGCGAACAAGACCCCCGCGTCATGCAAGCCAACGAGCGGAAACTGGCTGCTTTGGAACAGAGGTAACTGTTATACCGTGATCTGGCATGAATAGCAAGTGCGGGGTGAATAACAACAGCGACATTTTCGATAGAAAAACAAAAAATTCAACATGAGCTTTTTATTTTTATAAAAAAAAATTTCTATGAAAGTTTCGTTTTGAATTTTTTTTATTTTTTATATCAAAAATGTTGCCGTTGTTATTCACCCCGCAGTTGCTATTCACCCCAGATGACGGTATTATTTCAGAAGAATAAAAAAGCATAGACTTGACACTATGTTATTTTGTGATAGTTATGCCCGGTTTACATTATTCCAGTAAAAACATTCTTAGAAGTACATTGCTTGGAATTTTAGTTGATTTTAAAAGAACGTCAAACACACCACGTTATGTTCTTCTACTGGAATGTTTTATTGGAATAATGGAAACCGGGCATAATGCCGAGATTGAATGTGATGGATATTGGTACACAATTTTACCAAGAGTGTTAACAACTATATTTCGAAACAAACTGTGTCGGTTGCCAGCCAAGGTCACCTTGGCCGAGACGTGGTTGGCAGCCGCGTAGCAGGCACTTTACTCAGCTGTAATGAAATAGGGAATACATTTGAATGACAGATGTTGGTTAGCTGAGTCGAGCGAGACTTTAGACAGTTCTTACTTACTCGAAAATCATCGGGGTACTAATGATTTTTATACAATTTTGGAATATTAGGATGATGCTACTTACTGTCAGAATCAATGAATCGTACAGTCAGCGTCAAAAGAACCTATCAAAATAATTTTAACATTTGATAAAAATCAACCTTACCTCAAAACGTGAAAGTTAACTTTGATTTGCTGTCTGAGAACAAATGAAAATGCAATTGAGGTCCTGTACTAAAGTCGATTTTTGTCAAATGTTCTTATTTTTTAATTGAAATTTGGTTTGAATGCTCAGACTATTTTGATGACTGTACACAGACTAACAGAGCTTCGGGGCGAGCAAGTGAACTTGGAAGATTCCGTAGTGGCGCTACAACGCAGCACTCGCGAAGGGAAAACGACCCTTAACAAGTTAAGCATAGAGTTGAAGAGTTTGACGGAACAGGTGCCTAGCTTGAAGGTGAGTATTTAAAATTTATTTTATATTTTATTTATGTTCTTTTGACATTTACCTATAATAGAGCATTCATTTTAAAATGCGTCTTTTTAACGTTAAGGATTAAACAAACGGCAAGTGACATGAAAATACTGTTTACTTATCTTTTTTGAATTACTAGTCTTTATTTGAACTTACATTCTTGTTATTAATAGACTCAAATCAAGCAACAACAGAGCAAAGCAGCTTCAAGCAAAGTGGACGCGAAGCAGAAGGCGAAGCTCGAAGCAGCGCTTAAAGTGGCCGAGGAGAAGCTAGATAAAGCGAAACACGACGCTGGAGAGGTAAGAAATAGTATTATGAAATTAGAATTAGAATCATCGTAAAATTGAAACTCTGACCAGTGTGTGGTCACTTAAGTATAAGTTCTTAGCAGTGACAAGATTTTAAAATAATTATTTTGCAAATATATATTTTTTCCTATATCTAAAGACAGATACTGCATAAAATACAAATCTGAAATTGGATTTTATGTATAAAATCTATAATAATTGACCGAGCGAGCACGAAGCGTCTTTGCTTCAGTTTGGGCAAAAATGCGTTTGTTCTCCTCTACAGGTCGACAGTTTTTTCGAAATTTATCGAAAAAAATCACCCATTTCGAAATATTATGTTCAAAATTATAAGCGCCATCTAGTCTCGAATAGATATAACAAAGGAATACCTACCAAACAGCACTCTTAGTACTGCTTTGAAAACGTCATGATGACATCCATTACATTAATTTTTTAAACAACATTCAATTTGAGCTACTTTCTAACGCACAAACACGAAGTCTACAGCTCACCGAGCCACTACCATATATAATTAAAAACTAGATCAAAAGACTAGTATTATCACAACAAACAATCAGTACAAAAGATACTAGTGGCATGAAATAATGCTACCATTTTTTTTAAATATGTTGCATTCTTTTATACTGTGTTTAGGTAGAGATAGAAGTTCATGGCGTAGACGCTCAAATTGCCGCAGTGGCGGGAGGTAAAGTGAAAGATCTACAGAAGAATGTCGATGATCTTACCAAGAAGATCGATAAGGTTTCGACCGAAATCACAAAGTTGAGAGTCGCCATTAACACCAGTATAAGGTAAAAACAATGTCCATATACTTATTTAAAAAAAGAAAAGAATTTAATATGTAATTTGATACTAACCTCTTTCTCACCCCATTTGTCTTGAAACTTATTCTATTTTGTTACCGAATCTGACCCCAATCTTTTATCTTACCCTATTATCACCTCCGTCTGACCCAATTTTTCCGAATCTTATTCTCATCCCCATTATTCTCTATCACCTCGTTTTTCACCGATCTCACCACATTTTTCCTATCATCTCATCAATTTTTATAGTCTCAAGTATCACCCCGTTTTAAAACTCCAAACGTATTATCCTCATTTCACAGAAACGCAAAGAAATCTAAAGACAAGATAAACCAAATGGAGGCCGATTTGAAAGAAACTGAGAAAAATCTAGAAAACTTGAACAATCAGAAGAAACAATTTACGTTGGAAAATGGGCAACTCCAAAAAGAAATAGAAGAGGTAAGTGGGCTTAGAAAAAAAAACCTAAAGGAAAATATATCTTAATATGTTAACTTTAAGTTTGTTTTGATATTTTTTGATCTGCTATTACCAATAGTACCAATAGTATTATATTAACTGTGTTATATATTACTCGGCAATGAATATGTTTACATATGAGTATTGACATTTAAAGCAAGTTTTTGAAAATTTGATTAGGTACTTAATTATATTGGTCTTTTAACTATCTTTATCAGTAATGTCTGGATGACAAGAGGATAGTTTTTGAAGCCAGAATGCCAAGCCAGCATCAGGAAGCCAGCAAGCCAGTAAATCTGGCTTCATGTAAACAGAACTGGCTGAAGCCAGATGAGATGAATCTCTAGGCTAGTAAGCGAGAGAGCAAACATGTTCATAACCAGGACAGAAAGAAAAGCATATTTAAGCCAGGGCGGTACTGGTTTGCTGGCTTACTGATACTGTCTTGGTATTCTGGCTTTCAAAAACTAGCCTAATGTAATTCGGACACATGAAATACTTATTTTTTTTTTAATAAATTCTATTATTTATTTAAAACATATATCTTTACAAAACTCAAATGTTTTTCACTAGCTCGAAGAACAAATAAGCGAAGGCACTGGTGAGTTTTCCGGTCTCAAACAAGAGTTTAGTAAACTTCAGAACAAAGAGAACAAAGTTAAAAGCGAACGGTTGGAGGCCAAGAACGCCGTGAGCAAGATGGAGAAAACTATACAAGATTGTAAGAGTAAGACGCCTATGTGGGAGAAGGAGGTATGTAAACAGAACTTTTAGTGATAAAATATTGTCTGAAAAAATATCTGATTACTGAAACTATAAAATCTGCCTTTCTATTGTCTAATTTCAAAATCTATCGCAATCGCTTTCAGAATGAAACACATTGATGTTTCTTTTTGGCACAAATAAAAACTTACCAAAGAAATGCAGCAATGTGTCGAATCCAACTGTCAAATGAAAGCGATTGTGATAGATTTTTAAATTAGACAATTAGCCCCCTGGTTTTACTAATAAAATCTATCTACTTTGTTGGTATTGTTATGTTGTATTTTATTGCATGTAAATACGATGTAAAATATTATCAGATTATAATGGACAGACCATAAGATTTTTTTTGATGAGGATTAGATTTTGATTGTCTAATCATGACTGGTCTTATATCATCTACTGAATTTGCTTGTGTTAAAAAATATTACCATAACAGTTATTTAATGACAAACTGTCAATTTTCTTTACTGAACATATTTTTTTATTGTCGCAAATAATACTCACTGTGATCAGAATTATGCACCTTGTAATTAATGAATTAAGACAAATTTTAGATTGTGTTTATTCACGCAAACAATACGCACTACAAATAGAATTTTGCACCTTAAAACTAACACTTTAAGACGTATTTTAGCTTACAACATTAAAATTAGAAGACCCCGGTTTAGACGGTATACCAGGCATAGAAAGACCGGCGCCTTTAGAAGTTCCTACCCCTGAACAGTTGGAAGAAGCCTCAGTGGAAGAGTTGAGGAACAGACTGGCTGCTCAGAAAGCAAGGTTGGGAGATGCTAAACCGAATATACAAGCTATACAGGTCAGTATGTAGTAGTTTATTTTTCATACTACGCCTGAAGAAACAATCAAAGAAATATACAGGGTGTTTCAAAAATAAATGTTTTTATGTGTATGGAAAAGTGCAATGTGACAACCCTAGACGCAAACAGACTATTGTTTTCGATGATCAATCCCATTAATGGGCAAAAGCAATACACAATTTATATTTAGGGTACTATTATCTTTTTCGTAGTGTGCTGTACGTGTGCACACTACGCGTTATTTTTCGTACTCCGCCCGCTAAAAGTGTGTAAAATTTGTTCGGTGTTATACGGTCTTGCCGTCTTCATTGGTTAAATGTTCTAAAGATGCCCTCCGTGGTGGAATGGTTTGTACACAGGTTTTCGAGGTGTCGCCCCGAGATCCAAGGGTTCGATTCCCGGCTGGGTTAATTTAGAAAAATAGCTTTTCTATATTGTCTCAGGTTTGAGTGTTTATGGTACCACTGTTGTCTCTGATTTCCATGCTATGGCAACTTTATTTTATATCTTTCTCAGATGTTGTCCAACATTTATTTTATATCTTTCTCAGGATTATAAAACTAAAGAGGATTTGTATTTGAAACGCGCGGCGGAACTGGACGACATCACCACTAAAAGGAACGAAATGAGAGCGCTTTACGATCAATTGAAGAAGAAACGAACTACGGACTTCCTCAGTGGTGGGTAACTGTGAATGTAAAATATAAGCGAATGTCAAAATGTACCGGTGTAGGTCGACAATCGCCAAATTGGTATTTGACTGATGTTAAAAGATAAAATATTCAAAATTGTAACGTTTGAGCGTGTATTGTCAATAACTCCACTAGACGACACCACTGCGGTGTCGTTTACAATTTTATTTTGGTAACCACATCACTGCCGGCTAGTGATGTGTAACATGACATGTCGTGATCTTACGAATGATAAATGATTGATATTATAAATGCAAGTTTAGTATTAGAACTTCACTGCGGTTGTGTGGTTACCAAAAAAATATTGTTAACGACACCTCAGTGGTGTCGTTGACAATACGCATAATATAAAGAAATTAAATGAAAACGCTATTTGATAGCGACTAATATTTCTCCATATCGTGTATCGTGACGTGACGTCATCACGATGTAGTATTTATAATCAGAAACTTTTTTAACTTAAAAGCTTTATAATTAAGTTTAACTAAACTTATTTATAAAAAAAATACTTGTCTGTTTCTAATGGTCCTATTAAGATTATTAATTGTTAATTTAATAACAAACTGTCAAATATCGAAAAAGTCGGAAACTATTTTACTATTGAATCATCAAAATCTTCACGAAAAGAATAAAGACTAATAATAACTTTCTTCATAGGTTTCAACACGATAACAGCAAAACTGAAGGAAATGTACCAAATGATAACGCTAGGAGGTGACGCAGAATTGGAGCTGGTAGATTCTCTAGATCCGTTCACTGAAGGAATCACATTTAGGTGAGAAACTGTTTTATTTTTGAACTTATATGGACGATTATCGTATAACAATGCTGTTAGCGCATTTTCGGAATATCTTTTGATAATTCTGTATGAAAAGAGAATAGTTACTTGTCAGTTCCTCTTGATAAAACCGAATCCTGTCGTTGACAATTTATGCCATTGTGTATGATTTTCTCAGGCGGGAATCGAACCCGCGACCTTGGAAGTCCCATCCAATGCTCTTCCAACTGAGCTACCGAGATTGAATTTAATGGCAATTTGTTTCGGAAATTATAGTACAATGCGATTAAATTGACAATGGACATTGTGCCGCAGGCGCTCTGAAGTTTGTCACTTCTGTTGGACAGAGACAAATTAATCGCTTTGTACTGGTCTACTGATATTTTTTTTTGAATAGAAAAAATAATTCTCTCTAGTGTGATGAAGTGAGAATCGAACATTAGCTTCGCTTACCCAAACTTCAGAAGACTACTTGTTTTTTCCTAGAAATTTTAATGAATGTTAGATAATGTTTTAGATACACAATAATAAAACAACGCTGTCAAGTTTAAAGTAAAAAAAAGTAAAAAATTGCTTTATTCAAATAAACTTAGTAATTAAGCGCTTTTGAATCGTCTATATTTTTCTACCACCCGTTCCAGACTTTTTTAACTGATACGAAGAACAGGCGCAAGAAACTTATCAGCTTTAACAGAAATAAGTAACGATATTTACAAACTTAAATATATCGTTACCAAATACAATACATATAACAGGTTATTAACAACAAGTACTTACTAGCAAGTTATTGTGTTACAACATTTCCACGCATTCCGGTCTTTCTATAATCGTCTACTTTATAATAACCTTTAATCATGAGCGTCTTTTTGGCATGATTTTTAAATTCATGCAAAGGTAGATCAATCACTTGTTGTGGAACTTTATTAAACAAGGTTATGTGTTTCCCCATAAATGAACCTCTAGTTTTTGCAAGCCTAAATCTTGGAACGGCAAGTTTATCTTTATTCCTTGTATTAATATGGTGATTATCACTGTTCTTAGCAAATGAATCATATTGTTTCCTTTATACTAAATTTTCATATATGTATTGCCCAGCCAAAGTTTGTATATTTATTTCTTTAAACAATTCTCTCAGGGTATCTCTCCGCCGAAGATTATATATGGCACGAACAGCTCTTTTTTTGAAGTATAAAATTATTTTGAATATTGGCAGCCGAGCCCCACAATAGTAGCCCATAAGTCATTACACTGTGAAAATAACTAAAATATACATTTATATTACTTTCTAATAAAGTCAATGGATGATTTTAGCGTTCGTCCACCAAATAAGTCTTGGAAGAACATATCCAACTTATCTGGCGGTGAGAAGACCCTCTCGTCTTTGGCGCTAGTGTTCGCTTTACATTACTACAAGCCTACGCCTCTCTACGTCATGGACGAAATCGATGCGGCGTTGGACTTCAAGAACGTCTCAATTGTTGCTAATTACATCAAGGTATTTTTTTCTTACGATATTTTTGATGTATATTACTAAATGTTATGTTTGGAAATTTGTTTAGTTTTGAGACTAAAATAATGTCCGTAATAATTTTATTATTAAGTGGTTCTAGTGTTGCCAGAAATTCGATTCCTTTAGATAGCCTATCGATAAACCTCAAATCATTCATATCATCGATAGCTTTAATCGATTAATCGTAGTCGATTTTTCTGCTATACTATTATCGATAGTTTTTAAAGTCGATTTTGTAATACGGTATCTATAAAAGTAACGAAATAATCGTTCCTATTTAACATAGTAATAAATTATTGCCACATTTCAGACAATTCAAGTAATACTACGAGAGTACTTGTACTTGTTTTTTAGTAGAAAATATTTTTTTTTCAGGAGCGGACTAAAAACGCTCAATTCATCATAATTTCGCTGCGCTACAACATGTTCGAGGTATCAAACCGTTTGGTCGGCATATACAAAACGGAAGATTGTACCAAATCTGTCACTATTGAAAACAAAGTGCCTGAACTGCCAATGCCAACCGATATGGTTGCTTAGTTTTTAGATAATAAAGTCCAATTTTGAATGTGCCTTGTAATAACCCAATTCAAGCAGAACCGTTATAAAAACTTGTTCGAGTTAGAGCCTGTTTCACAATTAAAAAGTAAGTTCTGAGTGGCTTACTTGACAGTTGATTTGACAGTAATTGTGAATAATATCAAATCATATGTCAAGTAAGTTACTCAGAACTTGCTTTTACATTGTGAAACAGGCCCTAAGTGTTAGTTTTAAATAAAACAATTACAATTATAACTGTGTTTTAAATTTATTCCAGCAATATTGGTAAACATCTCGATATACATACATACATGGTTTTACATTAAATTAAAACAATTGTACACATACTCATTACGAAATGTTGTTAACAACAATCTTATCAAAATAATACACTTTTTTCTCCATTAAAATATAATAGAAAAAATTAACAGCTAATGTTTTCTGTTACTAAAATAGTCAAAGCATTCCAGTACAGTAGAATCATTCAAGATTTAGTTTTCTATCTTGAAATGACTGTCATTTGATTAGGTCAGATAGCCAATCACTTTTAAATCTTAACAAAAGTACGATTGATGTACGAAATGATTTTGACTTAAAATCATTCGTGTGAATTCAGTGGTGTGAAATCGGCTAATAACAATGGATAGTGCCTAAAAATCAATTATTCAATGAGTAACTATGTATTTAAATAACATAACTTTTTTCTGCGGATTTAGCCTTATGGGCATGCTAAGTTAAAGTAATCGATTAACCAAGTATATTGGAAAATAAACAATAGTCAGTCCAGTAGGAAACAAGTTTTTAAGCCTCCTGAGTGATGCCTTATGCAACCAAGTTAACTATTAAATACAAAAACATTGATTCAATAATTGTGCACTAAGGATTACGAAGCTCCGTTGAACACAAAAATATGTAATGTACGGGTTGAACCCCACTTGTCAGCACGGAATAACATTTTTCGGCTCTAGGGCGAGAAAGGTTGTTCGCGGCAGCATCTATCTTTCTTGCTCTAACAAATGACCCTCGGTGATGAAAGGGGATAAAAACATGGAAAAATGCTGTTCCGTTCTGACGAGTGGAGTTCAACCCAAACGCTGCTATATCGATGGCGTGAATAGAATGAATTAATCATCTTGACTTTGAAAATGTTCTCAGATTTTTAACCAGTCTTCTTCTCTTCTCTCAATGCAATGTTCCACATGACGTATTTTTAATTCCGTTGATGAAAATAAATCCGTTAATTTTTTTCTATAGTTTTTATGCATTTTTATAATATTTTTTGTATAAAAATACAATTTGGTACATGTAGTTTGTCACGTCTATAAATATGTATACAGTTCAGAACTTTGTCACGCTAAAAGTTATTGCTTTTTTGAACAGAAAACAATACAAATGACAACTACAACAAAGTGACAAAGGTCTAAACTGTATACATATTTAAGTCGTGACTGTACATATTTTTTTTAATAAAGATGTTTATTATGTTTAATTATTGAGAAAATTATTAAAAGAATGTGAATTTAAATGGCCTTCTGTAACACATGTGTAGGAAATAAGGAAATAGGAAAATAATGGGTAAGATTTCCTTACTATTTTATATTAATTTAAACAAAATATTTTTAAGGTGCTTGTCGAAAACTATAAATATCTAAAAGCGTAGTATATTTTTTAGTTGTTTGTACAAGCTATATACGTGTATGTTGCCGACGCAAACAATATCAACTTCCTTCAAGATTTACGCGTATGAAAACTCAGTCATAGATATTTTATTAAAAAGTGTATTGCTAAAACATAGTGTTCAAAATGATTTTCTATATCTTTATGGACCTAGTATGTGAAGTAATCATCACCACCAAGGATTTAAACATTTGATCATCACCATATATTACACTATACAACTAGATTTTTTTGGAGTGATAGATTAAAACATGATTTTTTTTGTTTTAACATCAAAATCGATGAAAGGCGTTTTATAGAAAGACGTGTTTTAATTTGATTTCAAAAGGACGCTTTTTTTATTGGCTACTGTCATACATACGTATCGTGTGGCTGTATTTTGTCTTTTTTCAGTTAGATGTAATAAGAGTTGCTAGCTTCAAAATATAGATAAAGTCACTGATGTGTTTTAAGGAGGGAAATAACATGATCAGTCTAGCATCAGTCCATTCCATCAGTCTGTATAGACTTTGAATTTTTCCAGACTGATGATCCACCAGACTGATGGAATGGACTGATGCCAGACTAAGCGTGTAATCTCCCTCTATGACTAGTCAAAGTATTGAATAACTGTTTCTAGCGAACTAAAAATGGCACCACAGGGCTAAAAAATACAGTACAGCAAATAAACCCTTACAGTATTACGCGCCTGGTGACAGGCGTTCGTGTTCTTTACAATAATTGTAGTTGTAAAGAAAAGAGCGAAAGAGTGAGTTTATTAGAAATGACGTCCTGTGTAGTCAAATGGTATAAAAGATTCAAAGAAGGCAGTAAAAAGATGCAGAAATAACGTATCATATTTTTTCATTAAAAAAAATATCTATGGGTATACAAATTATGGTCGCTATTATGCAACTAGCGTTCAGTCGCTTATTAAATGCCAGCATTTTTAGCTCCGCCCACTAAATTGTCATTTTGTGTAGTGCCATTTTTTGAGCGGAATGCTTGTTCCATTAATTTTAGTTCGCTGACTATTCCACGTGTATGAACGACCGAATTAAATGTCACCTCAATTGATTTTCAACTTAATGTCGAACAATCTAAGGTTTGATATCAATTGGAGTAATTTGAGTTTTGCATATTGGATGTGCATGTGCAGCTCTGTATAAAGGGCACTTACTAAACAGTTAATATGTTTATCTAAAAAAAAAATACTTTGAACTAAACTTCTTGCACCAAAATCATCACTTCTGGCTTCAAAAATACATCTTTGTTAGGACTTTTATTGATCTCTTCGATCACAGACGAGTGCCAAGCGAAAGTGAGCACTGTCGCCGGTACTAATCTTAAGTCTATAAGGGTCTTATTTCCGTCTTCTTCGATGAGTAACTTGTGTCCTGTCGGAGTGTTGAGCACGAACGGTAAGCCGCTGTGTTCTAGGTTTTCTTGGACGAATTCGTGAATTTCGGCGTAACGTTCGTAGACAGAGAAGGTGCCCTGAAAATTATGATGCAGATTATGTAGATGAAACTTATATGAGAACGATAACTAAATGCATGCAAAATTTCGTATGCATAATAAAATCATAATAGAAGAGATAAATAGTGAAAAAAATGACAGTACTAAATCTTATACTAGAAAAAATACGACTCGAGAGCTAGATCATATTCTCGGACGCGGACCCGCGACCTTTATTAAGTAAATTTATGTATATCTGTGGAATAACAAATAAAAAAAAGAAGAATAGCATTGTGAATGCTAAAATCTCAAATTTAAAAAGACGGTAGTTGGAGGGAAAGTTCCCTTAATATTGATGATGGCAAATTTTACTGAAAGGAAACATTCCTTTATTTTCAAAAATAAGTAAAAATGCTTTAGCTTTTTATAAATATTAAGAAGTCTAAGTGGGTACTACAAATTTTTTTGAACTACCATTTTTTATCTTTCTTGGGTCTGACTTTAATTTAAGATACTATATTACTTAGAAGAAATTGACCGTTATCATTGGTATTATAAAAGTACAGGATGTTAATTTTAGATTTTAGCCCGTTCGATTCCCGGCTGTACAAAAAAAACATAACTAAATCGCTAGACAAAATAACATACATTTCCGAGATAATAAAGTTGCCTTTAGAAGAAAATTCTTTATTTACCTGTAACAATATTCCGTCTGGGAACCGTATCCTAATAATGGCGAACTTGTATTTTCGCATCTCTCTCATTTCGTCCTTCTCTCTCATTGCCTTTGTTCGTAACATCTGACTCTTTTCTATTGCTTCAGCCCTGGTACAAAAAACAATTGAGTAGTTAATATTCTATTTGTAAACAAACTTATTTTCAAAGAAAAGATCAAATGCCAAAAAGTTAAATGGGACCATCTTGAAAGAAAACTTAAACAAACAAAAAAATAATCATCAAAATCGGTCCCTAAAGACAATCAAATTGAGAACCTCTTCCTTTTTTGAAGTCGGTTAAAAACTGCAAAATATTCTTGATTAAACAAAAGTACTCACCTCAACTGTGCTTCTCTTTTCAACTCCTCTGGGGAGAGTGCGTAGAAAGATGAGGGTAGTTGCATTTTGCTTGCCGCTTGTGAAGGCAACAAAACTTGAAGGTTTCTATCCAATTCCAATGGTATTGGCTCAGCAGTACGTAGTGCATCTATTAGTGTCTGTTATTAGAAAAAATATATATTTATAATTTCATTAAGTGCATCAGACACAGAATACATAATAGTACAAGTATAGAAGATCATTTAAATAAATTGCGACTCTTGCTCCGTCACAATAAAGTGCAATTCAGGTTGCACAGTGCTTTCCTCCCTACAGTTATATTCACCTAGAAGTTGCCTCTCTTTCTATCACATACTCTCATCTCTTAACGACGTTTAGAGTAGTCTTCTTTTAAATGAACTGCGAAGCATATCAATAGGAAAGCGATTGTACAGAAGTTGCTTCTGTTTGTCAATCTGCACCCTAATATCTGTTGGTGCAGTCTGGCAAAAAAGATTTGAAAAATAATGGGGTCTCACTGTCTTGGCCTTTAGTGTTATTATATGGCAACACTTGACTACTTTTCGTCGTGTTGCTAATAAAAATAATTTTAGTTCCTTGTCCAGAATTTTGCTAAGCTTTAACTTACCACTAAGCTCTCAACGGACTCCACATTATCCTTATTGAACACCAGATACTCTTCGTCGGCACCTTCAGGGTTCGGTAGCTTGGTCTGCTGGAACCCAGCTGCCATCAAGAGCTCCATGGCTCCCTCTATCGGCAGGACTCTTTCACGGAAAGCTCTGGATGTGACAAAAATGATTTGGTATGTTTTAAGGGACACTTGACATTATTAAAACATAATAAAATTGGCGGCCGCCCGCAACTTTGTCTGCGAGAACAGTTATCTGACTGGATGAAAAGTACTCTATGTCCTTTTCTTTCTCTACCCCCGACAATGTGTATGCAAAATTTCAAGATAAGTATCAGTTGAGCAGTTAAGACGTGAAAGGATAAACAAACTTTCGCTTCTAACAATATTATTTTAAGTTTAAAATATATTTTTTCTTATATATTTTTCTTGAAAATGTGATATAAATATGGTTAAAAGTATTTACCTGTTGCTCAATCTTATTTTTTGATATTTTTCTTCATCAGGTTGAGTTATGATGTTCTCTAAATATTTGCAAAGTGTTTCTACACAGGTGTCAATCTGCAAAAAGAAAAACAATGTAAACATTGAAAAACTGCCTTGCAAATAAAGTGAATTTTTTCTTACGCCTGTAGCAAACCTCTCAGCGAAACAATACCAGTGAAACCACAGTAGGTTCCGCTATGAATTGTCAGTTATATGACAAGCGAAACGTTATCATTTTACCTTTTCTCTGTTGTTGTTACAAGATTGTATCATGAGACAGGCTGTCAGTCCCCTGTCTTCCTCAAGTTGTTCATATAAAAACTTCTTTATATTTAACTTCCATTCGTCACGGGGAAGTATGTCATTACTTATAAGTGGACACCTGTAAATAATCATTTCTGAAAATAATCCTTATAAAACTACTACTCGCACTAATTCATGATTTGTTGGGTGGTATGGCTGGACATACATTGTGATTAATTTATCTTTGTACAACGGAAGTGTCCAACTTCAGAGCCCTTAAGGTACAAAATAATCTGTAAAATTTACTGTTTCTCAACTGAAGTTGCCGCAGATCACTGTCTATTGTCAATTGAATTGCATTGTACAATTTCTTTCATACTTAAATGTGGATTAATGCTATCACATTTATTGGTAGAAAGAAAGACAGAGACAGCGTCAGTTTTGAACAAGATTTTACTTAAGCCCACATTTCAAAATGAGCTACCTATTGACAAAAGTGGAGAATAGGTACGATATTATGGGATAGAAGTGTATTTTCAGAATCATCAAATGTTTGACCAAATTCAAATTAATTGAAGTTCAAGAGATTGAAAGTGGCAATATAATATTAACAAGGCATACTTGAAGAACACTCCACTTGCAGCATAGTTCTTGGGCAGGTCCACTTCTGTTTCAGTCTTCTGTTGTTCAGTATTCATATCTGGTGGTGAAGATGAAGAAGCTTCGGCCTTTTCATTCTCCATTTCTTTTTTTACTTGTGCCTGTGTATTATGAATGAATATATTTTTTTTATATTTAATTATTTTTCCTACAACCTACATCACATTACTCAACTTTTGAGGGGTCTTATAATGCAAAATTCTGAAGTATGAAATACACAAAAAATAAGTATTTTATTAAAATTTGATCGCTAGTAGAGGCTCATACTGATGAGCTAATTTTTTTAAGTTATTATTCCTATAACATTCCACTACTCAACTTTTGAGGGGTTTTGTGATGCAAAATTCTAAAAATGACTAAAATTGGGACCTAATATACAGCCCAACACGTGACGATGGCTGCCCAGGCTGTCATCCGGATCTTCACAGGTTAAGTGATTTAGTTACCTGTATAGCAGCTAAAGAAGTATTAAATGCTGGATTTTCTCTCTTTTTCTGCAATCTAGCTAATGCAGCTGCTGCTGCAATCTTACTTTCTTCCGACAGCCCTGCTCTCTGAACCACCGGCACATCTTTCTTTGAGGTATTCGAGCTCTGACTACTTATATTCGATTCACTTAGCTTGTACCCAGGGCCAGCAAGCTTAAACTTTGCGTCAGCCTTCTTTTTTTGAAAGAACTTCTTGATTTTATCTGCCATTTTTGCTTTATATCCTTGGAGTATGTTCTTTGGGCAATTTAAGTTTTGATACACTTTCTTTTAACTGTTCAATGGTAGCAGATGTTGCTGTATCAAAGAAAAATTGGTTATTTGCATTGTAAAGATAACTTATTGAATTTTTAGTAGACACCAATCGATTTATTCTAAGTAAATGATATGATTTTATAAGTAACACTTATTAAGAGAAAGTCAAGTCAATAATTTTATCATGAAAATATTATCTATAGCAATCAGTCGGTTTGCACCAAAGTTACTGTTTTTCTTTGTCAAGGTCACAAAAACAAAAGCATTACTCACCCGGTCTCATGAAACGCTCCGAAATGCGTTTTCCGTAAACTCGCCAAGAGATGAATATCAGTAACAAAGTGAAAAGTAAAATTAAGAAAAAGGTTTTCAATAACAAGAACTGGAACTCGTTGAAGTAGAATACACTAGCGATCTCCTCGTAAAACGATAATTCAGATAAGTTTACGACTGATTTCGGAAGATTTTCGATAGGCAAAGCAGTAACACAGGACTCAACGAATTCACGAGCTAACGTTAAAGTATCTCCTATTTGAAGGTACAGCGCCTCGTAAAGGGTGGAATTAAACACTGCGGTGTCGAATAAAGACATCACATTAAAGATTTTTCTTTTATTTCAAAACGAACAGCACTGTGAAAAATAAAATCAATCATGCTGAAACGTACGAAAAACTTAAACTGTCACTGACCTGTCAGTCTGACTCAGTCAGTCAGTATGACATATGTCAATTCTGACATTTAGTTTTGTAAATATGTTTGACGATGGAGTTTTAAGTTTCAAGCATAACTTGTAAAGATTTCGTCACGATAAAAACCTTTAATCTTGCTCCCAAACTTGCTCAGCGCATAAGTTTGACCTTTCAAAGAGTCTTTGCTGCCAGTCTTTTGAGTACCTTGCCTCAAACAGGCGATTTACTTGAAATGTTCTAAAAAAAGAAACCAAAAAATACCCAATTACCTACTCCATTAAAGAGAGTTGTATTCTCAGAAGAATTTTTCTGAGGTTGTAGACTTGTAGACGTCACTCAAATTGTATGTTGTTTAAAAATTAATCTAATAGATGTCGCCACGAGGTTTTCAAAGTACTATGTGATGTTTGGTAGGTATTCTTTTAGTTTATCTATTTGACACTAGATGGCGTTTCTAATTTTGAAAATTTTTTGAAAGGGTTGAATTTTTTTTTCGACTAATTTCGAAAACCTGGTTTGTAAAAATTAAATATAAATATAAAAAATTCACGAGAATAGGTTGAGAAATCCGCCCTGTAGAAGAGAACAAACGGACGAAGGACATACGAAAGCATTTTCGCCCAAGCTGAAGCAGAGACGCTTTGTTCTAGCAAAATATAGGTACATTGTTTTATTGAAAAAAGACCTTTAGTTAGTCTTTGAAACGGTTAAATTAGAAAAATGGTCTCGTTATTATACTGCATAATATGCCGCGCAATAAATGGTTATTGTATCGTTTGTGGCTGCTGCACCTTCAATGAATTTTAGCACGCGATATTGGTGACGTCAATCAATGTCTGTATAATTTTATACATCTAGGTTGGCTTACTAGATTTTCTAGGGGAGCAAAATTTTTTAGACTGTGATGTGATGTGACGGCGCGCCGCGCCCCGCCATCGCCAGGCTTTTTCCGCCAAGTTACAACTTTTAAGGCTGCGTAGTCTGCACACTAGCGCCGCCATTGGGAAAAAAAGTGCTTAGAAAAAGACGAAATTAAGTATTATCTCTCTGTAGTGCACTCCGAAAAAGCTTTCTGGTACTTTTTATAGCTTAAACAATATTTTCTAGCCTGTCGTTTAGTTTAATGCAGTTTTTTTAGCGAAAAGCGTTAAAAAGACGTCGTTAAAAAGAACAAAACAAGGCATTTGAATTTGACAGCTGGTGGGCAAATTCAAATGAATTTAGCTGACTATTAGGAATTTTCAATATTTTTTTTTAAAATGACTTTTAGCAGATGGGGCTGATGGGCCGTAGTGATTCTAATCTGCTAATCTAGCTGCTAGTCGAAACAGCATTATCTATCCACCCACGTAACAAAAATGACGAAGTCTATTCACTTTTCGTCATTTCTTGCTTCTAACTTTAATTTTGATTAATTTTTCCTACTTTTTGTGGACTAACTTCAGCCTTCAGTAATTTTTTTTTGTTAATTAGATTTTCTTTTACTTACTAAAAAAAATAGTTTTCACTTCTCCAGCAAGAAAAGGGGGCTTTTGGCGCTTAAAAATAAAAAAGTCGCAGTAAAATCGGTTTATGCTGCGAGCGCAAGGCAAAGTGATTTTTTAATTTCTAGCACCACCTTTTAAAATAATAAAGAAAAAAGAAATAGAGTGAAAGGATAAGACTTGAAAATTGATATGTGAAAAAAAGATAGATAGTATACTTTAACATTTTTAAATGTTGTCGGACATCAAACAAAATCGAAAAAATAAAATACACAGATATACCAAGGAGTTTGAAACAAGGGTTGTTGAAAAAGAAGGTTAATAATACGAAATAAAGAGTATGGACGAATATACCAAGGAGTTCCCATCAAAGTTTTCTATTGAATTTAAAACATCGACTTACTTAATATGGCGATCGTTGTAATTTGACATAAAAACAACCTCCATTTTATCGCGAATTTAATGTTGAAATGTCTCATTTAAATGAGGAGGCTTAACGTCTTAAAAGCTATCGGAATAATTATCGTAATTGGACGGCGGCGGGCGTCGTTTGGGCACATTTGTTAAATCGATGACTTTCAATTTTATAAAGGTTTCTTTTCATCTTTTCAAACATTACCTATTTGTTTCATCTACGTGATTTTTGCAAGCATTTTGATAAATCCCAGTATTTTTTAATATAAGAACTGTTACTTTTGTTTGGCACAATTTGAAGATTATTTTACGCAATTACTGACAAGTTTATATCGACATCAATTAGGTGCCTACCTACCTAGGAAAAATGAAAAACCTTATCTTTCATCCCATCCAACCCTGATAGCAAATTTGAATGATTAAACTAAATTAAAAATTATTAATAAATAATAATAATAAATCTATATATATAAAAGGGAAAATCACTCACTCACTCACTCACTGATCACGAAATCTCAGAAACTACAAGTGCTAGGAGTCTCAAATTTTGCATGGGGGCTCCTTTTAAGGCGTAGGTGCTCACTAAGACGGGATTTTGCGAAATTCAACCCCTAAAGGGGTGAAACAGGGTGGTAAAGTTTCGACGTCGGAATTGAAACTTTTTTGTGCATTTGATTGATTAAATAAGAAAAATAAATATCATTTGTCATATCAACGTAGTATTACATTCTCTTTGGTCATTTCCCCTGAGAGTAGGTAGAATGCATTATCGCCATAGGCATTGAATACTACCTATGGCGTTATGTTGACAGTGCTGTCATTTTTTCCTTATTGAGTTGTAATAACGTGCAAAATTGTTCCCTCTAATTATCAGTTTAATTTCAAAAGAATACAATATTCGGTTAAGTCGCCTATGCTATGACAATTAAAAAAGCACAGGGACAAAGTTTAAGAGCGGCTGGTGTAGATCTGCGCAGTGATTGTTTCTCCCATGGCCAGCTCTAATGTAGCCTGCTCGAAAGTCAGCTTGCCAAATAGCCTTTTTATTTTGCAACCGGATAACATGACAAGAAATGTGGTAGGTATACAACATGTTACAAAAATTCCCTTAATGCTGAATATGGTATATAGGGACCATCAAACTGAACAACTTTTACTATTGGGACCAACTCTCAAACCGCGAAAAAATCAGCTGTTACATACATTTTGATATTTTCGATTTGAATTTTTGTATGAAACAGCTGATTTTTATTTCGCGATTTCAGAGTTGGTCCCAAAGTAAAAGTTGTTCAGTTTGATTGTCTCTATATACCGTATTCGGCATTAAGGGTATTTTTGTAACATGTTGTATATTATAGAGAAGTGTTGGATGATCGAGATTGATAATCCTGATAATGTACAACATATTTTTATTTAGAACTAGCTGTACCCGGCATGCGTATTGCAATGCTCCGTTTTTTTAGCCAGGGACTTTCCCGGTCGTAAGCAGAACAACTCGCCAAAGTTTCATCATAATCGGATCAATGGTTTAGGAGTCCCTTCGTCTGTACACTTAGATCTTTTAAACTATGCATAAAAAACCGCATCAAAATCGGTCCATAAGTTTGGGAGCTAGGTTGTCTCAGACAGACAGACACACACAAGTCAAACTTGTAACACCCCTTGCGTATGTTGTGTACGTCGTACTTACATATAGTGGTGACCACATAATTAAGGACACAAGTCGATTTTCATACAAACGAGGTAATTTTGAAGTCTTGGTTTTCCGCTAGGGATTGAACTAGCTGTGATCTGATGATGGCCATCCAGGGAGTGAATGGAGAAGATTATAATAGCAATACACACCCAACTGATCTGGTCAGCATTCTAAGAGATGTAAGCATAAGAATTTTCAGTTGCAACTTTTCATACATTTCTATACTATATTCGCGGTTTTTTTGAACATATCCTTACATCTCTTAAAATGCTGGTCAGATCACTTTGGTGTGTTTAGAAATACTGGATCTCCTCTATTCACTCCTTGGATGGCCATCACCAGATCACCGCTCGGTCAATCCCTGGCGGAGAAGCAATGCTTAAAAGTTACTTCGTTTGTAAGAAAATCGACTAGCGTCCTTAATTTTGTGACCACCACTATATATAGTTATCCTGTAGTATAGTCTAATAACTTCACACTCACCACATTAGTAACTACATTGTACCCGTGCGAAGCCGGGGCGGGCCACTAGTAATAAATATTTGACAACATCACATACATTGCTCCGATTCCAAATTAAGTAGGTGCTTAAGCACTTGTGTTATGGAAATCAGAGACAATGGTGGTATCACAAACACCCAGTCCTGAGCCAATATAGAAAAGTTCGTTTTCTAAATTGACCCAACCGGGGATCGAACCCGGAACCTCAGAGATGGCGACACCTTGAAAACCGGTGTACAAAGCCACTCGACCACGGAGGTCGTCAATTCAATTGGACAAGTGAGCGCTAAGCGCAAGCGAAACGTTTCAGCTTGTGCTAAAATGCTTTCGTATGTCCGGCTGTCAGTCTGTCTGTCTGTACTCCTCTACAGGTCGCATTTCTCAACCGATTCTCGTGAAATTATGTGAGCAGGTTCGATAATTTATATTTAAAAATTTTTTGCCGATTCAATTCTTCGGAACTTAAAAAAAAATATCATATTTCAGTCATTACAAAAATGTTAAAAAATGTCACAAACGCCAGGTCTACAGCTCACAGAGCCATCAGGGGCCCTACCGGCTAACTTTTCGAACTTGAAGCTCGGCAGACCCGCCGGGGTCTGCCGAGCTTCAACTTAAAACAGATAAATCGAAGTAAGGAGTTTCGTATTGTACTATTCGCCGAAGTTATTTAGAAGATATCGATGTTCGTGTGACATCATGAATTGGGGTCCGCCATTTTAGCCCGATTGGGGCTCGATTTATCTGTTTTAATTTGAAGCCCGGCAGACTTTCCAAAGTTCGATGCGTTAGCCGGTACGGCCCCTGTTATAGTTGAGTAAAATTTCTTGCGATTGTCCTTGGCTTGTTTTGGATTAGCATAATATCAGAAACAGTATAGATAAGTACCTAGGTAAGTACTTACTTACCTATACTGTTTCTAGTAGGTAATATTTAGGTAGATGTGCAATAAACTTATTTCCCTCCCCGGCTTCCAACAGAATGAAAATGCAAAATGATTGTTTTCTCCACTGCTCACTGACAAGACAGTCGGTTTCATCATAATGTCGAACACTTAAATATTACAAGATTAGATTAGATTAGATAGGTCTAAGAGTTAATCTTTTATCTTATAACAAGAAACTGGGAACTAAGCTGATCTCATTTGTATAGAGATATGTAAATCTTAGTGCTTGTGTGACATTGGCATTGGATATTAGATTTGGTAAGTTTTTTTGTTTATTTTTACCTTTAAAATATTTAATAGTTTTTCGTCTAAATACGTTCATTTATACAGTACGGTAATTGAAAGTACTTTTTTTATAAAATAAAATTAGAAAAAAGTTATAAACAACAAAGTAATTACTTTAACACAAATTCCTACTATTTAATTAAAATATATGTTTTTTCACTTCTTCAGCACAAAAAGATCGCTTTTGGCGTTTTTGCTGCGAGCGCGAGGCAAAATGATTTTTTAATTTCTAACACCACCTTTTGAAATAATAAGGGAAAAAGAGAGTGAAAAGGATGAGACCTGTAATATTGATATGTGAGAAAAGGATAGATAGAATACTTTAACATATTTAAATGTTGTCGGACATGGATTCAAAAGTATAAAAAAAAAATCACAGATACACCAAGGAGTTTTAAACAAGGTTTGCTGAAAAAGAAGTTTGATAATACGAACTATAGAGTAGGAAGAAATAAGGTCGCATTGTATGAAATAAATATTGAAAAAAGAATAATTAATGAAATATTATAACAAATTAGTGTTTTATGATTGTAAATAAATATTAAGATAAATAATATTAGAAAAAATCGACTCACCCGTAGCACCTCAGACGGGACTCGAACCCGCACCCTAGGGATTCCGGGCCAATGCACTGACAAATTATGCTACCGAGTCGTGTTAATAAATAAATAAAATAAAAAGTTGTATGTTTAAACTTTCACGACTTCCTGAAAAAATATTAATTTAATTATGATTGGCTAACGGCTCGTTACCATTAGAAAGCAGTTAGACAAGCAAGCATACATAACACTAGCGCTACCAGTATTGGTAGGTAATTATAAATTGTTATCTTTAAAAAATAAACAATGTTAGTCTAATACTGATGGCCGAAATGCCCGAAACGTCAGACCATTATAGTGCCATCACTTAAATAAAAATGGAAACTTAACCACTATTTACTTATTTAAGTTGTCGTTAACCGAAGGAAATGGCGCACAAAGTTTCCTTGAAGACTATTTCAATTGGATTCTATGTACGGTACATTTGGGAACGATTCGGGGAAATGAAGACACTTTATCTTCAAGTAGCTTTCCCTGTTTCCCATGACATTAACATGATAATCTTGTCTCAATAGTGTTTCAATGGTATTGCCATTGACACATTCCTGTTACCGTGAGTTTCCACTGCGTTGATTTGTTAAGCCAACTTATCTTTTTGAAAGAGTTATGTTATATCCTCACTGTCTGCCTCAGCGTCTGTCATCTGTCAGACGCTGTTTCGAAAGGATGTTTGAAACATTGTTAATTGACTAGTGGAAACGCACGGTTACTTTACTAGAACACAAAATAACAAACCTTATTAATTTGTTATAAACTATATGCAGCTTTTAGAATTGATCACTTCACGATGTGGCCGACCATTTCCAACTTTATGCATGAAAAAGACAAAAAACGACAAACGTTTACTCTTTCTCGTCTTTCTCTATTTACTCCTCTCTTCCGTTCAGGGGGTATATGTCCGAATCCTTCACACTACAAGCGACGCGTCTCTGGAACGGTCTCCCTGATTCTATCAGAAGGGCTCCCAGTAAGTTTTCTTTTAAGAAACAAGCTCATGCACATTTATTGGAGGGCTTATGCCCGTGATGTGAGAAGGTCAATGTCAACACTTTTCTAAACTCGGTATTTGGTGTGTATGTATATACAAGGTGTTACAAAAATACCCCTAATCCCGAAAGGTGGTTGAAGTACATCATGTAAAGAGTCCTCTGTTAATTTCTCAAATCCCTAATATTAAGTTTTAATTTCGTCTAAAATTAGCTATTTTTAATCGTGAATAAAAATATCGACAATGTTAATCCACATCTCTATTTCCGGTCTATGACCTTGTTCATACTACTTTGTGCGCGCACCGATTTGTTCGCGAACATGTAGGCGGAGCCACGACGGGTCTAGGACTGATCAACGAAAGTTACATGTCATCGAAAATTCACTTCAGCGATGGGCTATTTTACCTTTGGGTCATTTCACTGAAAATCAATTTGACGAAAAACTTAAATCACCGATAGTACATTTCTTCGAACGCCATATTATCGAAAGAGAAATAAAATCTAAGAAAATCGATGTTGACTACTAAACTACTAAATACTTTTTATTTCTTAATAATGCGAATAGTGGTTTATTTTTATAAAAGTAATTTAGCGTCACTTAAAATTTATGATTATTAAATAAAACTTTTTAATTGAGATTATTTTATTTGCCTTTCGATAATATGGCGTTCGAAGAAAATGTACTATCGGTGATGTAAATTTTCCGTCAAATGGCTTTTTGGTGAAATGACCCATCGGTAAAATAGCCCATCGATTTCGACGAAATAACTTTCGATTTTCAGTACTAGACCCCCGACGACGCGCGACGGACGGACTAACCCGCACCAATTTAAAAGTATAAAACTACGCGCGCTTCATAGAAACGCCACCGCTGCCCACAGTTTGTATGTGTGACAAAAAAAATCGTTTCATTTCAACCAAGAATTACATTACTTACATTACATGCTCAAAAGATGTAGCTCGAACTGCACTCCATTCATCTCGAGCCGTTCAAATGATATGCTAAATAAAAACCAGTCTCTTGCCAATAAAGGCAAGAGAAGCATAGCCACATGCTTCTACTAAACCATAACACATCACTATGTACCCGTATTCCCAAGCACTGCGAACGTACGGGCATCATTAAAATAACTAATAATAGTTTTATTACACTTAAAATAAATTAACAACTAATCAAACTTAACGAAAAACCTGGGTAGAATGCGTTTCATTGAATAGTACCTATGGCGTTATGTTGGCAGTACTGTAATTTTTTCTTATTGTGATAAGGTGCAAAATTAAGTTGATTTTAGGATTTTCCGATAGAGTCTGATTAATTGAATTGTAGCATTTTTTTCCATGTCGTTTGATTCCATTTTTATCACACACACGCACACAGTACTGCTTGAAGGCAGGAAAGCGACTAACCGTAGTCCGTACGCACGGCGCCTGGCACGGTTGTTCGCGTGTTCGTCGAGCGAACACGCGAACAACCGGTCGGTCAGTGCGTCGTACCACACCGCACAAGCTTGTCCAGTAGGCCTATTTTTCACACAAGTTACCTAGGTACCTAATAAAAGGAATAACTGACCTGACCACGACGAAGTCGCGGGTGGCAAGCTAGTTCTCCATAAAAGGCGCAAGCATAATTAAATCAATCTACCTCAAAATTAATCAATCTACTTACCTACTTACAGGTTTTTAAAATAATTCATTTTTCATGATCTTTTTTAAAATTCAAGTTATTTTTCCAACACTGCTCAACTAGTCTTTGCGTCAATAACAACAGTAGAAATTTCATACATTTCTTTTCATAAGGTCCGATAGTATTTTTTCTCCTACCATCCTACATCTTATTCAAATAAAAATAAAATGCGATTAAATTGACAATAGACAGTGATCCGCGGCAACTTCTCTCGAGAATGTATGATGCGGTGCACACAGATTTCAACAGATTAAAATACATCCTTTTGTTTCGCAAGCGCTCTGAAGGTGTTCACTTCTGTTGTACAAAGTTAAATTATTCGCATTGTACCTACATACATCTTAATACCATAAAAACTATTAACGAATTTTATGCTAATCAGAACAACTAAAACTACTGACATTTTTTTAACTGTGCCATAGCGCGCGCCGCGGCGGAATCGTTTGATGGCTTTGTGTGATGCCGACTTTTGTTCGCGGACAAGCCCGGCGCGCGCGCGTCTCAAACACGATTTCAAAGATTAAACAACAACAGATAGGACTTCTGGTACCTGCTTGAAATTACCTATCAAAGCAAGAATTCTCTAGGTAAAATTAGTAATTTACTTAACTTATCCATGGTATTTAAATACTGATGATGATGCTTACGTGTCTTTTAGAAATTAATTTTACATTTTTGAAATAATTGATTCAGTAACTATGTAATTTAGAAATTACGTTACTGTAATGTCTCAGGTATTTATTTTATTTTAAATACGCTTATGTCGTAATTAGCTTAATACTTAGGTCACTGTACTGTAAACGTAGGTACAAATATCAACAGATGTAACCAGTCTGCAGAACGAATAGTCTTTGATTTGGAAGCCAATGACCGGAACAGGCCGGAACAGCTGATCAGGCAGAGATGGGAATCTTTCAAAATCTTGTCGATATTTTTGCAAACCTTCGATACTGTTTTTCTCCGTAAATATTATAGCTAATAAATAAAGAACAGTGCCCATTATTTCAATTTCATTAATACTCATTGGCATTTCCGGCATTAGGGGTATTTTTGTAACACCTTGTATATATGTATGTATATAATTTCTATATATTATATTAATATTATATAAAATTATGTAGACATGTATTTAATGGTGTGTATTTATGTAATATTTATATTGTATGCATGTAAATATTAGTTTTCTTTGTTTGTGCCGCATTCGTGTCTATCTGTTTACTGTTGGTTGACTGGTAGAGAATGCTTTTAGCATTAAGTCCGCCATTTGTACCTTACTTTGTGTATTTGTACAATAAAGATTTATAAATAAATAAAAATAAAAAAACGTACAAATTCAGTAAAGACGGTTTATAAATGGAAAAGTCCAATTGCGTTCCATCGTAAAGACTTACTTAATTTAAACTCAATTAGTTCAGAAGCTCAATTTGAAAGAAATTCCTATTAATTGAACCTTTTGAGGATGGTTCGATGTCACTTCCACTGCCAATGCATTAGAAAGAGAGCTTTTTAACTCTACAGAAATGTCCGAACTTGAACCTGAAAACAGTTTTATTTCCATCTTTTACGAATAAACAAAAGGCTCCAAAATAATTTTGTAAAAACTGTTTTATGTTTAACTATTTCATCATATTTTAGTCAAAAATTGATTAAATAGTACTTTTAAGTAAACAAGCTCACCCCAACCAAACCAAGTTCAAATTGTATCCCTCTCCTGGGAATCGAACCCGGGGGCTCTGCGTCTTTACACGGGTGGGCGAACCACTAGACCACAGAGGCGGTTCAAACGGTTAGTACGCATGATTGGATCACATGAATGATATTAATGGCTTGCTCGCAACGCAACAGCTCATTTCAAACTCCAAACATTCTGCAAATAGTTTTAATTATGAAATGTTTACAAACTTAGTACTTAACTGGTGGTAATGATGTTGACAGTTCGTCAGCGTGGAAATGTTTTGGCCTTATTTTACTGTAGACTCAAAAACTTTATGGGAGAATGATGAATGAAGGGGTCACTAAGACTTTGGTGTCAATTACTATGAAAAATTACCTATACGATGCAAGCTAAGCTTAACTGTGCTAACAGGTATTTACTTACCCATTTCGGACATCAGTCTCACACAAACCTAGCTTATTACATAAAATATAAGGTATATTTTAAGATTTTGTTTGTGATGAGAAAATAAAGATTATTATTATTATAACTAAGTTAGCTTAGCACTTGGTCTGCAACCGGCTAAAGAGCTGGGTTCCATAACCAGTCGAGTCAACAAAAGTTTAAGTAAAGTAAGTGTGTGGTTATGAGGTTATGACCTCGATGTTCCTAATCTTATGTGCTTCAATCACTCTGGTACTATTGCTGGTTGCTATTCCCTTACCAGCCCCTGAAACAGTAAGAGCTGGAGAGAGTTTTTTTTCTATAGGGTAATCACCCGTAAAATATTGTTTTTTAGGGTTCCGTCTACAAGGAACCCTTATAGTTTCGCCATGTCCGTCTGTCCGTCCCCAGCCTAGCTCATAGACTCTTAGTACTGGAAAGCTGTAGTTTGGCATGGATGTACATATTAATCACGCTGACAAAGTGTGAGTGTTGTGAGTTTGCAGATACAGTTTTTTGATTGAGGCATTCGTTTGTGAATTATTAAGCTTTAAAGTGCAAAATTTTGTTAGAGTCAAGTGTCTCCCTCTGCCAGCCAAATGGCTGTTTTTAGATATGTGAAAAAAATCACGGTAGTTGTATATATGACGAAGTTAAAAGGAAAACTATCACAGCTAAGTAGGCTTTACAAGTTTACGAGTAACAGTCGACCAACTTATAAAATATACTTGGCGCAGTACAAATTCCTCATTGGGAACTACTTAAATAACGTTGTCAGGTGTGTGAAACTGATAGTATCTACATTTAAGTATATGAACCAAGAAGATGGACTACGGAACCCTACACTGCGCGTGTCCCAACACGCACTTGGCCGGTTTTTATTTGTATGGAAAACTGCAAAGTGACAAACCTAAACGCAAATAGATTATTGTTTTCGATAATTAATCCCAAAAAAGCAAAACACAATTTAGGTCTAGGGTTACTTACCAGTGTGCAGTTTAAATATTTTTTTTTTTCAAGTAAGTGGCGGTTTTCACGGTTTAAATCACAGACCTTAAGTGTTTATAATAACTTTCCGGGGTTATATCTTTGTACCCTATCTACCATATTCGGCTTTTTTTTGTAACACGTAGTAAAAAAATTGAAATGACAAAAATTAACATCTCGGACCCCGGTGTAGACAAAAACTTTTTGTGAATTTGTCATCTAAATCTATTCTTTTCGATCGATATTCGTCATGTTACGCCAACGAAGTGAATGGAAGAATTCACTAATTATAGCAAAAGTGCCGTTTTTGTGCTGGAGAGGTAAAATAGTTACTTTGTGCTGCGAGTAGCGAGTGATTCTAATATAGACTACTAAACACAAGAGTGATTTAGGGGCACGAGACTTAAAAAATTTTGTCTTGTGTTAAACATACAACTTTTCACCTCTACCAGAGAGAAAAGTGTTATAGGTAAGAACAGTTATTTTCACGTGACTTTCCTGGTAAAAAAGCTAAATTCAGCATTAGAAACTTTTTCTCTCAACTCTATTGGTTTAGACAACCATCTTCATCGCTGGACGCACTCATTTATTGTAATATATCATTAAAATATTTCAATCAACCTATGCTGAAAAAAATTGATTCATAGAGTAAGGAGTAAAGTAGATTCCCGTAATTTTGTTTTACATTACATTGTGTTTTTCTCTTATTTATTAATATTCCATCTTATTTATTCATTAACAATCATAAAACACTATTTTCATAATCATATTTCATTAATGTTTCTTTATATTTATTTGTTACATGCGATCTCATTTCGTCCATACTCTTTATTTCGTATTTTAACCTTCTTTTTCAACAATCCTTGTTTTAAACTCCTTGGTCTGTGTATTTTATTTTTTATACTATATCCGACAACATTTAGAAAAGAAAGTATTCTATCACTCGTATTCTCATACAACACTTAAACGACCCTTGACTACGCGAACGCACTGCGTTGAAATAGAGCTCTGTGATTGGTTCGTTTGTTTTATGTATGACGTGTAATTGGCAGTTGGAACGCTGTGCGTGTGCGGTCGCTGTCAGACCTCATAGTAATGTTTGTGAATACGGGTGTATTATTATATCCTTTTATTACATATCAATTTTACAAGTCTCATCCTTTTCATTCTATTATTTTTTCTTTTCTATTACAAAAGGTGGTGTTCGAAATTAATATATCACTTTTTCTCAAGCTCGGCGCGTTTCAAAAACTCGCAGCAAAGATCTATTTTGCTGCGAATTTTTACGCGCAAAAAGTGCCCTTTTCATGCTGGAGAAGAAAAATATTTTTTCAGCCCGATAATATCTTAAAAACAAATCAGTTTGATAACAAGTACAACATTCAGTCTCCAGGGGGCAATATCAACTTTCGATATACAAACGACGATAAAATCTACCTTCGCTCACATTATGACAGATATAAATCTAATGATGGTATTATCATCTCTCTCTATGTGCATTCGACACGAATGTACTCAGTGATATTGTATCTTGAGATGGCGGGCGCGAGGATGCTGAACGGTAACTTATCTTAACTATGACGCCACAGTAGAATTTCAGACAGAAACTCATTTTGCAAAAGACCATTCCTTGTTAGCGTCATTTTTAGAATCAAAGATAACCATTGACTAGTTTTGAGTTCTTTTTAAGTTACCTCGTTAAGATAGATAGGTAACGTACCTATTTGATCAAAACTTTATGTATTTATCTGAAAATAGATCAAAAGCTACTGAAACATTGAGGTAGAGCTTCGACCAAAATAATAATTGCTTTTCTGCTATTTGTAGGTACATTTGGCAGTTACGTTGAAAATCGTTTGAAAATACTTGATATTACTTTAAATCCAGTGGTGGGCAAACTTTTTTCATGGGGGGCCAGAAAGTTTAAAAAAAATCAGAGGAGGGTCAGAATTATAGCAAAAATGCGTTTTAATTGATATCTTTTATTTATTAGAAATAAAACACTTTTTACGGATTACAGCGCGTATATTATTAATTCAGGTGTTGTTTTGGAATTATTTAGTTTGTATTTATTGGTTTTTTAGAATTCCCGACGTTTCGACACCTTTCCAGGGGCCGTGGTCACGGGAGGACTAAACCAAAAAAGCTGCTCATAACTGTACGCGCGAAAGTCTTAGAAGTGTATATCTTTTATTTAATCATAGAAATGAACATTACACCACGTTCGTTAAAAAAATACAATTTAACTTTTATTCGAAGGCTCACCTTACCGCGGTCCGCTTTCCGCACCCCGCAACCCGCTACATTCGGAACCACGCGGCTAGTCTAGCTGGCTCCTTTACCTATGCATCTATTATTCTACTTCATACTGCTGGACCGTCGAAATATAATTATCGGGGGCCATATACAAGGTGTTACAAAAATACCCCTAATGCCGAATATGGTACGTAGGGACCATCAAACTGAACAACTTTTACTATGGGGCCAACTCTAAAATCGCGAAAAAAAATCAGCAGTTTCATCCATTTTGATATTTTTGATTTTGATTTTTGTATGAAACAGCTGTTTCTTGTTTTCGCGATTTCAGAGTTGTTCCCATAGTAAAAGTTGATCAGTTTGATGGTCCCTATATACCATATTCGGCATTAGGGGTATTTTTGTAACGCCTTGTATATTAATTTTGAAGGATCGTCGGCGGGCCGGATTAAATCCTTTTGCGGGCCGGAGCTGGCCCGCAGGCCGTACTTTGCCCATCACTGCTTTAATCTATTCTTTATGGAACTTGATAGACACTTTGGTGGATATAATTTAAAGTTCAGTTTCACCAACAATATTGAATTACAGGGCATACCTAACATTTAATTTAAAATATTTTTTCAAATTTTTTTTTATAGTCGGTTACCTACATATCTCGATAAAAATATTAAGATAAGTCTATGTTTCTCTTGTGTAACACGTTAATTACTATCTACATGAGTAAGTACTAGTTACTGCCGCATTAATCAATGCATTGTGCCAACAATATCAAGCCATATAGAGATCGCTATCATAATACAGCGACTTATACTATTAAAGAGAATTTGAACACGTACAGTACGGTATAGCTCGAGTTCAGTCCAGTACCGAGATCGCGTGGGCTCAGATCCTGTAGCCACTAAAAGGCTAATTTACCAATAAAAATAAATAATACACGAGGAGCAACGGTCAAAATAGCAGTACTTACGACCTCTTTAATGTCGGTCGCGCGCCATTCAAAGTGAAGTGACGCATTTCATGTTCTATTTTCGAATATTTCCCGCGAAATTCACCCCCGGGACATTCAATCAGTGATGTTTTTAATGGTGGCACTGGTCGTTAACTATTCAGACATGATTTTTAAGTTTTAATTTTTTAATGCCATTTTTCGTGGAACTGATCCAAATATTTCGACAATAAAAACTTTGTACACAGTGGATCCGTTTATAAAGAGAAAAATGAAAATTTTCAAGAAAAAGCTTCGTTTCTCAATAGGTTCAAGTGGCGTTTAGGATTTTGAGTTTAAAAAAATTGATAGCATCGGTAACGTTCCTTTTGAATATTAATTTCACATATCACCAGCGAATATTGTTTTGAAGACTTCAGAAGATATTGGTAAGTTTGGCGAAAAATATTTTTGTAATTTTGTTGTTTAGGTAGTAATTTACGTAAATGATTAAAAGGTACCTGACTTATAATATTGGTTGGTTTAATAGTTGTTAATATTAGGTTAAAATTCAATCACTATAATAATAATAATAAGTGAACTTATATACACTTCCAAGACTTCCGCGCGTACAGTTTATTAGAAATAAAACACTTTTTACGGATTACAGCACGTATATTATTTTTATTTATCTGAGAGGCCTCTCAATTTATGAACTGGTGTAGATTCAGTAGCTAGATCTTGTTTTCTAATCAACTTTTTTCAATTTAATTCAGTAATAATAATTAATACCAGAACGCAGCTATAAAATAATCTAATAAACTTGAATGCATTTTTATAAAGTACTTGAAGCGAGCGGGTGGGTTAATCTACATTGTTTCTTACTTCCTGCGTCATTGTCGTTACTCGAAAGTCTTTAAAAATGCAATGCATCGCAATTAATAAATTAAAAATATGCAAATTAATAGAATTTATTATCGTACTGTAACGTAAATGATGGCATATTTTCTTGTGATGCATTGGATTTTTAAAGATTTTTTAAGTAACGACAGTGACGCAGGAAGTAAGGGACATAAGAAACAACGTGATTTACCCGGGTAACTTCATAAATACGAACAGCTGTTTTGTTTTAGTCCTCCCGTGACCACTGCCCCTGGAAAGTATTTTTATGATTTGACGACCACCGTATAATCTTATAATTTTTTTACTTTTTTTTTTAATAATTAGATATTGAATTAGTTACTAACTATTTGTAATACTTATTTATAAAATTAACACGAACACAAGTCATATTTGCTAATGTTGCGTCATACTTAATGTTTGTAAATTCTTACTGTCACGTGTTTGAACTGAAATTAGTGTGTTTGGTGATGGGTAGGTATTATAATTTATTTGTATTATAATACTAGACTGAAAATAGCAGTTTTAAAGTCAGCCTAGATTTCAGCGATAAAACAAAAACTACAATAAATGTGTTATATTTTGAAAGATTTAAATTCCTCTACTCCAATGGCAAACTATCTATTCGTAAAATTTAAATAAAAAAATGTAGCTGAGCCCTAACATCTGTTAATAATCACACAATGGTAACTTAAACGACAGTATTTTTAGGAGATTACTTTAGTTAAAAAATCAGTCGCGAGTCGGACTCGCACACTGAGGGTTCCGTACCATCATCATAATATAAAATTATAAATACACTACGGTGTAGATTACTGTAATCTTTACATAAACTTCTATCACATAGAATAATTTCAGATTTTTCTCTATGCAAACTTCGGAGACATAAATATAAATGTTTGAGAATGTGTAAACAGCACTCTTTCATAATATTCTTAAAAACCAGAAGCGTAATTGATTTTTTAAAAAAAAGAACCAAAAGTAACCTGCAAGACCAATTTAATTTCAAATTAGCACAACCGTTAAACAGTAATCAAAATGCACTAGAGAGCACGTCCTTTCCGTCTGAGCGCCGCAGCAAAAGTGACGCGAAGTCGATGCGACTTCAAGCACGTCATGTTGCGTCACCACCCCGACCAGTTTCCGGTTGCGGAGAGGGGGGAACTTGTAAGACGGCCGTTCCTGGCAGCTGAACGTCCTCGTCAGCTTGACTCTCGTCAGTCCTTGGCGTCTGGTTGGGGACCAGCACCACAGCCTCATCAGCATCAGCCGTTGGTACCGGGTCTTCGCTAGGCCCTGGCATGTTGTCCTTGTCAGACCTCGGTGTGTGGCGGTCCTCACAGACTACAATGATGTGGTGGTCCTCGTCGTCTGGCTCTTCGTCTAGAACACACACATAACACTAATAAGCAAACCACTTTTTTATTTTTTTATTTGCTTTTGGCACTGGTGACCCACCGCGGCACAATCACAAGCGTGCACTCAAGCGATTGAGACACGATAAGCTACCAGCGCAAAGTCACTAAATGACAATGTCCCAACATTGTGGGGGATGCCACTATATCGGGGCACAAGAGTTTGCCATAATGTCGAGGCACTAAGGAATTGCCATAATGTCGAGGCATAAAGAAATTGCCATAATGTCGAGGCATAAAGAATTTGCCATAATGTCGAGGCATAAAGAATTTGCCATAATGTCGAGGCACCAGACTTGCCATAATGTCGAGGCAATCACTCACCACTTCCAAAGAACGCTTCGCATGCATCCGGCGTCCACTCGCCACGCCACTGCACCATATGTTCTGCAGCGGTCTGGGTCTTCTTTCCATAGGACCCAGCCATCAGCTCGAGTTCATAGCGGTGGTGTGGTAGTGCACGCATGACCTTATAAGGGCCACGCATGCCGGAGTCCAATTTCCCGGTGCTCTGCGAACCCTTGCTAACAAAAACGTAACTGCCCACGGCGAAATTACGAGGCGTTCGACGACCTTCATTCACATAAGCGTCCTGACGATGTTGGTTGGTAGCCAGCAACTCAGATGTTCTCTGTCTCCGCAGCGTCATTAATCCTTCTCGGTTAGGATTAGGATTGTTCAGTGCTACGTCTCGCACCAAGGATCGTAGGACTGGGGTGGTCCCTTCAATGCCAGCTAGAATCTGGAGGGGTGACGTCTGCGTCGTAGCTTGCTTGGTGATATTCAGAGTGAGTTGGACCTTCCACAAGGCGTCGGACCACGAAGCACCCTTATTGTTAACTTCAATACGCAACATATTGAGGACTGTCCTGCAGTACCTCTCGACTTGCCCATTTTCACGGTGCATCTCTGGAGTTACGAAGTGAATCGAACTTCCTAATTCAGTCACCCAGTTTTGAAAATATGCACTTTCAAACATTCTGCCACGATCGCAGATAATGGTTGACGGAGTACCAAATAGGGAAATGGCGTTGGAAAACACGCGCTTTAACTCGTCCGTATCTTGCCTATATAATGCGTACAACAAACAGTATTTGGAAAAGGCGTCAATAATGATAAGAATGTATTTGAAGCCATTCGACTCTGTTAAAGGGCCAAGAGCGTCAGTGTGAACCACTGTAAAGGGGGTATGAGGCTTAGTCCAGGATTCAATTGGTTGACTAGGGGCTCGAGGTACTTTTTTATGTGCTAAACAAACTATACAGTGGCCAATGTATTTCTTTACAAAGCCTCTCAGCCCCGGAAACCAAAAATGGCGAAGTATTAAGTCGGTGGTCTTGTCAATTCCAATATGGTCATGGTCGTCATGAAACACTCTCAGAAGGCTTAGTCTGTGACCTTTTGGTATAAAACACAGGAGGCGTGAATCTTCACCGGTTGGTGAAAACTTATAGTACAACAAGTCATTTTTAATGATAAATCGGGTAGCGTCTAATTGACCCTCTCTTAGCTTTTGCATTAAACTTTGAGTCTCTAAATCAGCTGTTTGAGCAATTTTCGCCCAATTTCGCGGGTTTTGAATGTGAAAGACGTTAGCGGGCTGTCGGCTTAAGAAATCAGCATGTTGCATAAGGCAACCTTTCCGATATTCTAACGAGAACTGAAAATCTTGCATGTACACCCACCATCGCGCCACGCGTGGTAACAAGTCTCTTTTGCGCTCAGTCAATTTTAAAGAATTACAATCGGTCACAATTTTAAACTTGATGCCAATTAAGTAATGCCTAAAATGTTGTAGTGCGCGCACAATTGCAAGAGTTTCAAGCTCGTAGCTGTGATAACGTGACTCTGCACCTTGAGTGGACTTACTAAAATAGCCGACAACACGCTTCCGCCTTCCCTCGTGCTCCTGAAAGAGAATCGCACCATAGCCTATCGCACTGGCATCAGTGTGGAGCTCTGTGGGTAAAGTGGGATCGAAAATTGCTAAAACAGGCTCTTCAGTCAGGCATTTAATAACATAGTTACGAGCCGCGTCTTGCTCTGGACCCCATACGAAAGGTTCACCTTTTCTGAGCAATTTGGTAATACAGACCGTTTTAGATGCGTAACCAGCAATGTATCTACGAAAATACCCCGCCAGTCCAAGGAATTGACGAACTTCTTTCACATTTGTTGGCTTTGGGGATCTTACCAAAGCCTCAGTTTTACTCGGGCTCGGTCGAACCTGACCATGTCCAATCAACCGGCCCAAATATTCTAGCTCTGTGTCTAAAAACGTGCACTTTTTCAGATTAACTGAAAAACCTGCATTTGTGAGCGTTTTTAGTACTTCTCGCAAGGTTTCTAGGCCTTCTTTGACCGTATTGGACATGATCAAGACATCATCAATATAAGTCAAAACCCTACCGGTATCCATCAGGTGCTTGAGGGTTTTGGATATGATTCTTTGGTAAGTGACAGGAGCATTAGCAAGCCCACAGGGCATCTTCAAATATTCGTAATGCCCTTCAGGCGTTACGAATGCTGTTCTGCTGATGGAATCATCATCCCTCATGGGAACCTGATGGAAACCGGTTGCCATGTCTAAACTTGTAAATAATTTAAAACGTCCTAATTTGTCAATGTGATCATCGATCAACGGCAGTGGAAATCGCTCCTTAACAGTGATGGCGTTTAAGGCTCGGTAATCCACGCACATCCTATCCTCCCCGTTCTTTTTCTTAACGAGGATGATAGGACTCGCGAAGTCTGACTGGGATTCCCGAATAACCCCCTTGTCTAACAAATCATTTATTATATTACGAACTCTAATTTTCTCGTCAGCTGAAAGTTTGTATGGTCGATAATTTATCGGCGCATCACTGCTAAGTCTAATCTCCATACTACCAGTATTTACTGTAGAGGTAGCTGTACCAACGGTGAAAGTATCAGCAAATTCGTTAATTAGTGTCAGGAGACGCTGTCTATCCTCGCCAGTCAAGGGAGTGTTAACCTGGTCAACCTCTACAGTAGACACGTTTTGTACACAATCAACTCTCATCAAACGTTGAGAATAATTTGTTCGGATATAGGTAACTCCACTACGATTTAAAATGTCAGTACCTATCAATATTGGAGCCTGCATACAATCAGAGGGCACCACGTATAAATCTACCTCTAACGAGAGTTCCGGGAACTCTATGATAGTTCGTACATAAGACGTTGATTCTATGTCTTGACTGCCGATGCCACGCATTCGGCGATAAGTAGGAAGCTTATTAAAACTAAAATGCTTTAAAACAGACTCAGAAATAAGTGAAATATCAGAGCCGGAATCAACTAAAACATCAACAGGTAATTCTTGGATAACAGCGGACATTACGTTGTTTCGTTTGGAGTCAACTCCGAGCAAAAATTTACATTGTTGACGGTTTTATTAGATTTCGATTCAATACGCTCTTTTGCAAAACATGATTCAACAAGGTGCCCGTTCTTTTTACAAAACGAACAAGTTTTTACTGTCTTAGCGGATTGCGACTGCGAATTAAAACCTACAGGCTTTGCTGGCTGGGAATTTTGAACATTTGTCTCCATTTTAATTTTCTTAGGGCAATTTATTTGCTTATGACCAACACTGCCACACGTAAAACAAGAAAGCCGGTCATATTTAGGGGCCTCGCGCTTATGTGCTTTCGACGTACCACTAATAGGAGGGCGAGCAGGATTGTTGGTAGCAGCAGGTAAGTTTTTAGGTTTGACATACACTGATAAAAATTCAACCAAATCTTTTGACTGTAACTTTGCATTAGCTGTCGCGGCCTTCACCTGGGGATCGGAAATACCACGAACGACAATAGCGACTTTCAACTCGTCTGTAAGCCCCCTGACAATATTGAGGCGCAAGAGAGACTTTCGTGCATATTCTGCATACGTGGCGAACTTGCTTGAGCTCGTACTCATTACGTCGTACAATACAGAGGCCATGTCAACCTCACGTGGACACAATGAACGAAACTCGGTTTTGAAATTTGTCCACGTGCGGTCAGTGGTGACCCAATCGCTGAGCCACGTTCTAGCATCACCACGTAGGCAGTTACCGACACGTCCAAGGCATTCCCCATCATCCCAGTGGTTCAACTCACGACCGCGATCCACCTCTGCACACCACACGTCAAAATCATGGACATTGGGATCAAAATTTGAGATGTAGTAATGCTTAGATCTTACTTGAATTAATGAAGACAGTGCTCCAACAATCCTGTCCGCGGCGTCCACGCTGGCATCGCACGAGGTCTCGGTAAGTCCTCCCTCAGCGCGCATCTCCGCACCGGCAGCTGACGCAACGGCGACGGGCGCCACCGCTAACGTAGGCGTAGGGGTCCTAGCGCTTGAACGCGGTACGGGAGTGGACGTTGATGCGACTGACAAAGGCATCCGCTCCTCTAGTGCATCTAATCTTTTAAGAATTATATCCATAGGATCGCGTCGAAGGCTTTCGCGGCAGGCATAGGAGCCATCGCGACGCTTTCGTGCGTTATCGAAATTAGGCGACCTACAACGACGTCTAGGTGATCTACTATGCGAATCGCGAGAACGGGTGCGACGACGCTTCGAATAAACATCACGGCTTTTAGGAGAAACGCGCCTTTTATAACGCCGTCTACTAAAATTATCACGATTTCTTGATCTAGACTCGCGATCTGACATTATCACAAAAGGTTAACACTAAATGACTATAAGTACTTACAGATAAAATCTAAACGTTCACACTATTCACAAGTTCACAACACGCTTTTCAAAAAAGAAAAAAAAAACTGCCACGCACACGTAACCGATTTAAATTTTAATTTCTTTTTTTACACTTTCCAAAACTAACGATGGCGAACGATCGAAGCGCGCGTATCAATCCCACTTCTGATCTTAAAAACCAGAAGCGTAATTGATTTTTTAAAAAAAAGAACCAAAAGTAACCTGCAAGACCAATTTAATTTCAAATTAGCACAACCGTTAAACAGTAATCAAAATGCACTAGAGAGCACGTCCTTTCCGTCTGAGCGCCGCAGCAAAAGTGACGCGAAGTCGATGCGACTTCAAGCACGTCATGTTGCGTCACCACCCCGACCAGTTTCCGGTTGCGGAGAGGGGGGAACTTGTAAGAATATGATATCCCACATGCCCTAGCCTCAATTCAAAATTTTAAATCCCTGTCAGTCCCTGTTGCAAGATTTTTTTTTATATTTTTCTTATTTGCAAAATACTTGGGCAAACGTCATCTAAAACTATTCCAAACAAGTTGATAGCATTAGTAGTTCTTGAGATTATTCGAATGATATTTCGAATTATGGAGAAATCAAAACCTGTATTTTTATCTAAGCAAAAAATTTAAAAATCGAATACATACCTTCACTATATTCTTTGAGCCCTTATTCCAAGGTATAACCTATTCACCCTCGGTTGGAGATACAAAACCAGAACTAATAATATGTACCAACCTACTTCAAGAAATCTCTAAGCGAGGTTAACGTACTTGTAAATCTTGGCGAACTAGCTTCAGATGACACTTAGAGCTTGGTATTAAGTGCTATTATTCAATGACAGCTTTTAGCCCTTAATCATCCTTAGTACAGAATTGTAATGGGTAGGTTGGACTTAGTACTATTACTTATATATTCTGTGGTTGGACTAAGTGAAGTCCTTATTTTGTTTTGGTAAAGTTCAATATTAATTCAGCAAGAAGACTTGTGTTCGTGAAATAAATAAACATGTATTGAGGAGCTCAAAGGCGCAGTGGTATAGCGCCTTGCCCAGCGATTGCAGAGGTTAAGCACTTTTCGCAAGGGTTGGTCATGGGATGGGTGACCAAAAAGTTATTATCTTGAGCTCCTCCGTGCTTCGGAAGGCACGTTAAGCCGTTGGTCCACTATTGACTATTGACTATTTACTATTGACTATTGCACTTGCAGTCGTTAGCATGTTATATAGTTCATCACATTTTCAGTTCGAAAACCCGGCGAGATGAAAGCCCAATCAACTATCAAATGATAGCAGTTTGTCACTAGGTAGTTATCATTCATATAAACCAACAATGAAGATTAATGAGTTGTTCTTCGAACTGTAAATTGTGATAAACTTTCAAGTCGACTTACTCTATTTCTTTCCATTAATTTTTTTTACATACATATACTAGCTAGAGACTTTGTATAGTCAATACATTTTGTAATCGTTGTGCAAATTTATGAAATTTTCAAATTTTTAAACAGACTGAAGGACAGAACTATGTTCTGTGGAACTAATAATTAAGTAGGCATTTGAAATATGAAAAAGAATTAGGTAAAAAAACTGGAAAATGTTATATTATAAAAATAAATGATGACATAACGTTTTATAACATAAATATGCGGCGATACTCAGCGACCATGACTGTTTTAGAATGATTTCGCGCTTTTATACCTATACTAGCGACCGCCCGCGACTTCGTCTGGAAAGGTTTTTGGCTATCCCTCGGGAACAAATATTTTTTTCGGGATAAAAGGTGACAACCATATTTCTTTCTCTGTACCCCTGACAACGTGTATGCAAAATTTCCTGATGATCGGTTTAGTAGTAAAGACGTAAAGGCGTAACAAACAAACAAACAAACGTAAGTAGTAAGAAAAACCGAACCGCGTAACTCGGCCAAATACTCGGTTCGGTAAAGACAAAGCCGAGTAATACACTTGGCAAAATTGGTACTCGGCGCATCTCTAATAATGATTTACTAGCAGCTTTTATTAATAATCAAATTCTTGACACGATATTATAATAAACTTTACTGAATAAGTATTTATATAATTATTTAGGTTTATACGTCTTCTGGATAGGTAAGTACCAATCGCGAGGGGTGACATAATGGCGAAGGTAAGCCGTTCTACAAAAATATTATGAACTGCATAGTGGATCGGTGGGGTGGGATTTCGAAAAGGTAAGTCGATGGGAACCGGCTTTTATGAACCCTTCGCCACAAGTACTCTAACAATACATAGATAGTGATGTGATTATTAGAATAAACTATATCGGGATTTACACCATGTACCTGTTTATTTTTGAGACAAAAATTACCAAATACAAAAATTTCAATCGTGAAGATGGGTTCAAATTGTCGAGTGTTTGGAACCCCGTAATCCGGTTGTGTAAAAACAACATGAAATTTAAAAGCGCCGTTTCGCGTACAGATACAGTGAGTGTCGTGTGTCGTGAACAGATTCGAGTGAGTAGTGAGTTTGCAGACAGTGGTACCGGTATCGAGCGTAATAATAAAAGACTTAGACGGAGGGTAGACCGATTTGTCTGCCAATAACATCTACCCGCACGCAACAATCGACAGTTCTTCCGTGACCATGGCGCATGCAACTGCGCCGAAATATCGGAGTCTCAAAAATAAACAGGTACATGGTGTAAATCCCGATATAGTTTATTCTAATAACGTCAAAAACCATGGAAATTTAAAACATTATATAATGATGTGATGTATCTATACAGGTCTACCATGAATACTGTACTCATATTTTTATCAGCCAAACGATTTACGTAAGTTTAAAACTGCAATTACTTGCAACCACGTGATAAGCATTACCATGGAGGCGGTAGTGTTTTGTTTTATTAACGGTAACAGGCCATCAGCACGCTATGTTCTTGGAATTAATCATTAATTAATGGGGCTTTTTATTCCTTTTATTATGGTCTTCCGCATTATACGTCACGTATGGACACTTGCAATTTTTTTGGGCCAAGAAATATTTGTGACGTATGGAAAAGACTTCTACATAAGCAATGCCAAAATTAAATTGATGCGAAAACGAAATACTCAAATATTGATGTTTTAGATTTCAGGCATTCATAGCGCTATTTTTATATTTTATCTAGTAAGTAGGTATAATTATCTTGAAATACTTAAACTTTGTTTTAAAATCGTTTTGTTAAAAAGAAAATAATTTCTTCACACTTTTATGCAGTCTGTAAACTCTTAAACAAATTATTTTTGCTTAATCCTTAAGCAAAAATTTTGTGGTTAAAGAAATTTTATTCTCACAAAAACACAATAATGTTACTTGCAGAAAAACAATGATAACTTTAAAGTGATAATTATAAAACATTCCGTCGTCCAACTAAAACCATCTACTCAATTACTGCATTTCAATTACATTTGTTCTAAAACATGGTTTCCAACTTGTGATTTGAATTTTACACAGATTCACTTGAATAATGAAAGTTGTTATAGCTTATTTAAAAGTTAACTGTGTTTATGTGACCGTTAAAGTGCAAGCCGCCGGCGGCGCCGCAACAGCCGGCGAAGCGCCAGAGACGACGTTATTGTAAAATTAACTTTCAATAGAGGTATTTAATTTAAATTTCGTGAAGACTTGGCTATTTTACTCACTGTCTTTCGCACTTGTGGCCCTACCATGAGTTGATGCAAACTGTTTACGCTACCGTAAACTATCGGATATACCGCTCACAGTCAATGCGAGTGGAAGAGAGAAAATGATATTATATAGTAGTTTACGATAACGTAAACAGTTTGCATCAACTCATGGTAGGGCCACAGGTAATTTTTTGGTGGCAACATATACTCTCACCAATGTGTCTATGCTTATATAAATAAATAAATATTTGACATCATCATATAGGTACATTGCTCCGATTCCAAAGTAAGTAGCTAAAGCACTTGTGTTATGGAAATCAGAGACAATGGTGGTATCACAAACACCCAGACCCGAGCCAATATAGAGAAGTTCGTTTTCTAAATTGACCCAACCGGGGATAGAACCCAGGTCCTCACAGATGGCGACACCTTGAAAACCGGTGTACAAAGCCACTCATATTTGATCAACATTAACGTATCTTTTTAAGTTCCAAGTGCTAGGGTTCATGCCTTCCTTATTGATGGATAAGGAAGATATAAGCCCTAACTCACCACACGGGCCCTATACGGATTGGTGGGTGTTAACTTACTACAAATGCAACCGGCATTTGCAGTAAGTTAACCTCCGTGATTAATATTATAAGAGATGTCCCAAAATGTATGGATCAATTTATCTAAAATCGTTTCGCTTTTGGTAGGAACAATATTTTTTGCATTAAAATGCAAACACACAACAAAAAACTTTACAAAAAACATCACGGCGGAACATGTATTGATCATAGACTTAGAAAAATTTCATTTCTATGATATTGATGCTATTTGGCTGTCATGACTGTCAGTCAGTTCTCTAACTGTCTGATCTGTGGTCAGTTTTGACGTTTCGATTTTTGCTAATCTCATAAACTTATTATATTCCTAGTATAAATAAGTCAATGGCTAATCTCTGTTTTAAAGACAACGAAAAACAAAAAATAAGGGAACCACAGACTAAACTTAATAATAGTGACAGTGTTTTAAACGTAGGATTGGGCTCTATCTTTATTTGACGCCTTTTTACGAGTAAAAAATATTCGTTTGTTTTCGTATAATAACTACTTAGCCGTCCATTATTATTAGGTAGTCGGAAAAGTTCGCGGCCTAGTTGCTTTTTCTAATTTTTTTTGAGATTTTAGCATTCACCATGCTATTTTTATACAATACTAGAAAAATTCGACTCGCATTCGAGTCACTCAGTGACTCGGTAGCTCAGTGGTAAGAGCATTGAACCGGACTTCCAAAGGTCGGGTTCGATTCCCGTCCGAGAATATGATCTTGTGCGAGTAGAATTTTATCTATTATTATACTATTTAGTACTACTACTTCTACTACTAGTACTATTTTATTTAGTATTGTTTTTTCCAGTTTATACTATCATCAAATATTGTTAATCTTTTTACAATTTCTTAGGGTTACAATGTTCTCACACGGCTGGGTGACGTACGCGTGAACACACGTGCAAATCTCATACCTAGTACCATTTACTCATCTTCATTCAACAGACATATTTTTAGAGCAACTCGTCAACACACAATTGAGTTATTCTGAGCTCTAACACTTTAGCAATAAAGTGCTAACGCCTCATTTTAAAAGCAAACGTAAGCTTGTAAAGGTAGTACGTAGGTAGACCACAATAGCCCAATTTGAGCTGTGATTGGTTAACAATGTCGTACCTATATACCTAGTGAGAATCAAGGAATGCATAGGATCTGAACCTTAGTGGCCGTGCTGAGAACAAATAAAAAAAAGTGAATAAAATCTTTTTGGACTTTTAAGATTTAAAAACAAAAGAAGTCCATAAAAACAAAATAGTGTGGATGTAGAATAGTTTTGCAAAAACTCTTTGGAAGATTCCATATTAAAAAAAAATGCGAATGAAGAAGGTTATATTTTACTGAAAACATGTGTTAAATGTGTTTTGAGAGTTCAAATATCGAATTGTGAATCATTTTAATGGCAGTTGGTCATTTGTGTTTAGTGGAATAAGTGAAATCCCAAGTCGAGAAATAGCTGAGCTTTATAAGGCAAGATAAGGAAAGATTTTATGTTTATCCTTGCTTTGAACGAAAAGGTAAGAAAAATATTATTAATACTCATCACACTAACATTTGCCGATACTAGCATTTGAACCTGGGACCTTTGGCACAGTAGGCAGGCTGCTATTACTGCACCAAGCAGTCATTGAGTGCTTGTAAAAAGCCTATAATTATAATAATTATTTTAATTCTAAGTTTCTTTCTAAGCTTCTGGCATGTGGTCAGGTCACCCTTTCCAAAACTGTGCATTACAAAAGCTTTTTTTAGAATAAACTCGAAAAAACAAAAACAGCTTCAAAATTAAATATAACTAAAAAGCTAGAAATCATATTCAAATCATTGGATACACATAGCAATTTTAATAAAAATCGTCTAATGAAGTCGGGAGGACAACATCTTTCTTTTTTTAATTCTAAAAGCCACACCTGAGCTATGGTCTATCAGATAAAAAAAAATATATTAAAATCGGTTAACAACTGGCGAAGTTATAGTAAAACATACATAAAAAACCGTAGACTTGAGAACCTTCTTCTTTTATTGAAGTCGGTTAAAAAGTGCTTCGTAATCGCTACAGAATGTGTTACTTGTGGACTGCGCCAATCCTCCTCTAGTTTTTAAAATGACTTTTTTTCGCTAGTTAAAGTAATTAGTGGGCCAGTAAATCATTAAAAAAGTTGAAAGCTCATTCGTTAGTCGTAATTAGCCAATTCTGCGCGTTACGCAGCCATTCGACGTTTTAATTGCCGCGACAAAATGCTGTTTTCTAAAGATGCGTCGATAACATTTAAGTGGCGTGGCGTAGTCAAGGAGTCTATGACAAAAAAGATTGTAAATATTGCAGTCTATTAAAGCTTATTGTTAGTTTTATATAAGTAAGTTTGTAGTTCGATTGATGAAAATACAACGGCTCATTTCTATAATGCGAACCTAGAACGATAGTTCCCTACAAAGCGCACTGTCAAAAGTGAGGTAAAAAATACTGAACCAAAATGGCTTAGTTTTCAGATTTTTAACCTTCATACGTTACCTAATCGTACCTATAAGAACGTAATAGTTTCAATTTCCCTATCTTTAGGGGAATAGTTATTATTTTATTGGATTTTATTTACGATTAGGTAACGTATGAAGGATATAAATCTGAAAACTAAGCCATTGTGGCTCAGTATCTTTTGCCTCACTGTATATACAAGGATTCTAGGTGTTATTATTCTAACAATGCGAAATTCAGATAGTTCAAAGTCGGCTACGGTGTGGTATTGCTACGAGTTTATGTCAAAGCAAGTCAAAGAGACTGTATTTCACATTTAGTTAAATTACAATCATTTCTGAAATGATTGTAATTTAACTAAATGTGAAATAAAGAAAGTCTGGTTTTGCTGAGTGACGTTGGTATTTATTTGACTCTAATGACATTACATGAATTTATAAAGATTAGTAGGAATATCAAAGAAAGAGGTTTACTTTACTGACCTATCGAACGCTGTCAAACTCGGATTCAAATCCTGTAATTGTCTATAATTTTTAGGGTTCCATAATAGTTCAATAGGTACCTCAAAGGGAAAAAGGAATACTTAAAGAATCACTTCGTTGTCTGTGAAGACCCTTTTCTCAAGAACGTGTGGAGATATCAATCAAAACCTTTAGGGTACTTCACTTCCTTTTGACCTCGAATCGTGAAATTTGACAAGATACAATGTCAAGAAGGTCAAGCAGAAGTAAAAAAAAGATATAAATAAAAAAATAACCCTCCTGCATCAGAAGACAAGTCAACTGAAAAGATAGAAACAAGATCAAATATTAGAGGCAACATAATAACATGTAGTTGGAGGCATGTATAAAGTGACATTATGAATGATTTGAGTTATTATTACATTCTGTGCCTCCGACTGCATGTTATTATATTGCCTTTAATATTTAATCTTGTTTCCATCTTTTCAGTTGACTTGTCTTTTGATGCAGGCAGGGTTTTAGTTTTTAAATTTATTTATTTTATTTATGTTTTTTAGTTATTATTATTAATACGGTTATAATATACCTTTTTGAAATCCTTATATATTTTTTTTGCAAAGGGCTATATATTTTTTTTGCACTTCAAATAATGGCACCGCACCGTCGCCATGTTGTTTTTTTTAACGTCACTTACCTAAGAACACTTGGGCCTTTGAAACGAATCTAACGATATATTAATAATAGAAATCCGTTCAGCCGTTTGATACATATGAGGTAATAAAGAATATAACATACAAAAAACAAACATACATTCATACATACCTACAAGATACGCGCGAAAAACATAACCCTTTCCTTGCAGTCGGGTATAAAGAAAAACAGACAATCATTAATTTGCATTTATAGTTATTGCGTTTCTTATTTTCGAAATTGTACCTTACGGAATTCCTTATTAGGGAAAATACGACTTTATTTGAATTTAATACGAGTTTTTTTTATTGGTTAGCAATCAAACCATGCTGAATCGATAACACATACCCTTAAGAAAGAAAACCCACTTAAGTGTTTGTTTTCACATTCAAATATAACACGTGCAACTTAACATATGCTATGTAAACCTTCTTAGCTACGGTTGTAAACTTGATTAAAAAGTTGAATACTGTCCTCAAAGTAAGATACGTGTTTTATACTCGGGATACGAGTTTATACGGGTAAGTTTTTTATTTATTTACCTTTATTTGCTTTCTGTAAGTATACACTTTATCAATAAAAAAAATCTATACTTTTTTACATTTGAATAATTGCATTCAAAGAACTTCGCATATAGGTAGCCATTTTATAACCGTGATTTAAAAAGATTATAAACTCTTGAAATTCCAGACATTCAATTAGCCAAAAAATATAGTGAACTTCAAAAAATTTATAGGTCATCTTTTTACGAAAAACAAAACCAGAAACAAAATATGTCAAACGAAGTCAATAAAAGGTTATGATACATCTATAGTTATATCAATTAGCATCAATAAAGGATAAATTTTACAATCAATGTAGGATTATGATGAGATCATTCAGGGTATTTCCTCGGTTGATAAGCATTAAGTGAAGATTCAATTGATTAAAAAAACATTTTCTGGCCATACAAATATTTGTGTAGTGTTTAAATCAAGTGGGGACACGATAAGCCTACAAATACAACTATACTTAAGAGTTAAAATATGGAATCATCCTTGCTTCTCTTGATCTACACTTGAGATGAGAGCATGTAATCGACTCTTTAGCACAGAGTCTATTGATGTAAAATATTAATTGTGAAAAGAGAAATATATGTAGCTTACTTCCGCAAAAAATATATGCAAGATGCACCGCCGCCCGCACGCAAAAAAATGCATAGGTATGCACACCACAAAATATCAGTGCACAATACCTGCATTTAGCAGGACAGCGACACACCATGCATCTTCACCGATTAGACTACTCTACACGTGTTTAGCCCCAACCCGTAGCATCCTCAGGAGTTAGATCGTGCGTAAGTGAACCAACACCCAAAACCATTGGTACCATTTTAAAGATTAATTAAAGAGTATTAATTTCAATTTAATTCTCTCAATTATTGATTGTATACTGGAAAGAACTGTCTCAAACACTCCCCAAGAAAAATAAAGTAAAACATAAAAAAACCAGAGGAAACCTAGCTGAGTCGAATGCTTTGCTCTGAAGTGTAGGTATTTTCAACGATGAATTAAGTACCTACTTACATATAAAATTGGTCATGTGTCAAAGTATTCAATCATTATCGTCAACCATTTTTAATGTTTCATGGATAAGGACTAATTTGACCTCAAAGATTAATTATTTGGTGTTAAAATTATAAACACGCTTTTGATGTTTTGAGTGATTTTATATTTAAATTTTGCTACAGGTCAATTTCCCAACCGATTCTCTTTAAATTTTATAAGCAGGTTCTATAATAATATGGATTTTTTTGGTCGATCGAAATTTTCAAAATTGTGGAGATATGGGGAAAAAATATATTTCAGCCATTTCGATTTTTTTAATAAAAAGTATCAAATGCGAGGTCTGTAGCTTTACAGAGTCACCAGTCAAAATGTTGGTTACACAGATAATCAAAGTTTTCCATGACTCAGATTTAATAAGTATCTAAATAGTGAATTTTTAGAAATAGGGAAAAACCTTTCTGGTAAGGAGTTACGAGTACATAGCTACTTACGTCACTCAACGTCTTCTACCTGGAAATACCGTTTAGCAGTCGTTTAATTACTGTTTTATTTTTTATTACTCTATTCATCTGCGTAACTGAAGTAATAGAACGAGCAAGTGCGAAGCGCGAGCGAAGCGTCTCCGGGTCAGCTTGGCCAAAAATGCTTTCGTGTGTCCTTCCGGTGTCCGGATGTCCGTTTGTTCTCCTCTACAAGTCGCATTTCTCAACCGATTCTCGTTAAATTTTGAGAGCAAGTTCGATAATTCATATAAGTTTTTGGTCGATTCAGGTTTTCGATTTTTTTAGAATGGCGGATCTTGATTGATATAGTATTACGACGAATCTGGAATACAGCGACTAGAAAATGAACAAAACTTTATAAGTAACGTGGAATATGTAACACAGACTAAAAAGTCTGTGAAAAGAATGAGCAAACGTTTTTAATTTAACGAGAACTTTATAGTAGTTTATTTCCTCTTGTACTATATGTATTCTGTGGTTATATTAGGTATCTGCTAAAACTGGGATTTCACTTGTTTATTGTTTTCCTTTTCGATTTCAAATTGGAATGCTATCTCCTTCCATATTCGGACTTATTACCTTGGCTTTACCCACGGGGAATCCATGCCATGCTTCGCGCTGAGTACCTGAATAAAAAAAAACACTATAGTCACTGGTCATTTACCTTTAGCATTTCAATAGAGAATGTAAAGTTTAAAAGCTTTTTTATTTTTTATCGTCTACGACTTAATACATCAAATTAAACTTAATTCATTAGGAAAAAACAATGTTTCCTTCGCAGGTGTATAAAACTTTTTCTTGTTGCAATAAATATAAAAAAATTTGGGTCGGAAATAAATATTTTAAACATAATCCTTTATAAAATAATTTCGAAATGTGCATAAAGTGTAAAAACCTTTTACATTTTCAACATTAGAGTGTAAATTGTTCACAAAAAAATCAATAAATTATAGTATTAAAACTTATCAAAGTTTTACCAATTTATTACCACAGTTTTTTGTACCGTATCGCTTTTTGTTGTTGCACAAACATACGAAAAATGACTCGTAACAAAGTTATTAATTTAAAAGATTGAAAGCTAATTTAAATAAAAGCAAAGTAGTTTTTATTAAACAAACTTTTATAGTGGTATAATAAAACCACGAATAAGACAAACTTAAGAAAATTCCGGATAATTAAGAACCGAGTTGAGATTTACACTTGCAAATCGTCCAAGTTTAACTCAATTTTAAAGTCAGTACCTCAACTTATTACGAACACCAGCCATTTTTATTAACCGACTTCAAAAAAAGGAGAAGGTTATCACGACGACGGTTTTTTTATGTATGTTTTAACGTAACTTCACCGGTTGTTAACCGACTTCAATCATTCTTTTTTATATGAAAGAAAATAGTTCTTGTGTGGTCCCATAAAAAAACTACAGAGATCTGGCTAGTAGTTTTTTCATAATCCTGAAAAATATCAATTATTTAGCTTACCATCGCACGAGTTTTTACGGATTTTCATGTATAACTTCTTTGTTTATGAACCGATTTTTGTCCCCACTGCTGGGGCACATAACCTAGGGATCCCTTACATTGCATAACATTAATAATCCTATTTTGAAAATCTATAACAGACTAGACATAACGTTAAAAAATTTAAAAATGTAGACCCCAGAGGAGCTCAAGATAGTAAATTTTTGGTCATCCCATGACCGACCCTTGCGCAAGTTGCTCTCAGCAATTGATGGACGAGACGCTAAACCATTGCACCACCGAGTCCTCTCAGCTCATTATACATTACACTATTTAATATTAGGGAGCTCTCATGGAGGAATTTGAGAATGGTATCTTTTATATTTTATGGTTAATTTTACCACGCCTTTAATAAATGATGTAGCATACAATTGACGACCTCCGTGGTCGAGTGGCTTTGCACACCGGTTTTCAAGGTGTCGCCATCTCTGAGGTCCCGGGTTCGATCCCCGGTTGTGTCAATTTAGAAAACGAACTTTTCTATATTGGCTCAGGTCTGAGTGTTTGTGATACCACCATTGTCTCTGATTTCCATAACACAAGTGCTTTAGCTGCTTACTTTGGAATCGGAGCAATGTATCACATTGTCAAATATTTATTTATTTATTTATTATTATTTATTACAATTCGACAATGGACATAACAATTTTTTTGCTGTAATATAATTTTAACGGCATCGGTGATATGATATCACAGCATTTTTAGGAGGTACCTACTTCTTAGGACTTGGAACAAAAGAGTTTTCATTAAAAAAATGAAAATCTAATAGAAAGATAAAAGACCTCATAACATGTTAAGTTACTGAAAAGGTTTTATTCTTCTGTATAGTTCAGTTCAAGTTGTCGATTTTCAATCTTAGCTCTATCTTTTTACGGTCTTCTTTTAAAAGACAACAGTCTATTTGCTTTGCGCATTACCACGGCATTTCGCAAGGTGGCGGTCGGGCGCCAACTTTAACGATACAACAGGAATTTAAAATTTATGCATTCAAACTGGTGCAATAGTTTTTTGGCGATTGTCGGTTGCCAGTTGTTTTAAGACTGCGAAGCTTAGTTAAAATCTTTTTGGAATACAAGGCATTGAGTTAGTACATCTCCGTAATTTATTTTGTTGCGCTAGAGTGTACTCTATTTTTGTTTAATCTGTAGATTAAACAAAAATCTTCTAGAGAAAAAGCAGTGTAGAGCATTCCAAAGACGTTCGTAATAAACTCGCACCCCAGTGTGTCAGTTCCTATCCCAGCAGGCGCCGGTACACCCCCACGAGTGTATTAGCTGTGCATGTACCCGCGCGCTTTTAGTTTGTTTCTAACTTTTAATTATGACGACCTCCGTGGTCGAGTGGCTTTGTACACCGGTTTTCAAGGTGTCGCCATCTCTTGAGGTCCCGGGTTCGATCCCCTGTTGGGTCAATTTAGAAAACAAACTTTTCTATATTGGCTCAGGTCTGGGTGTTTGTGATACCAACGTTGTCTCTGATTTCCATAACACAAGTGCTTTAGCTACTTACTTTGGAATCGGAGCAATGTGTGTGATGTTGTCAAATTTATTTATATTATTATTATTATTTATTTATTATAATTATGGTTTTTTAACCGAACCGAAAAAAGGAGGAGGTTCTCTGTTCGTCTGTTTGTTTTTTTTGTGTACGTCCGCCGATTACTCAAATATTTCAAATTGAAATGATTCAAATGTTATTATATCAGGTTAACTCCCAAGTTGGTCCTAATTTTTAAAGGAAATCAGTTTAATAGTTTTCAAGTAATCCTGAAAATACCACGAAAATACTATGATTTTGGTGAACTACCTCGATGATATACTTTGTTTATGAACCGATTTAGATGATTATTTTTTTGTTGGAAAAGGGATACCTTATGTATAGTATTTTTAATTTTATTCACATTGGACCTTGTTCTTCGGAGATAAACAAGGGAACTCCTCAAAATGAAATAGTTTAAGTATAGTGATTAAGATAATTAAATGGTAAGCTTATGGCGATCCAAAATAGCAGGCTGGTACCTAACTATGATCATGCATTATCTGGATTACTTAGGATTGGACTGCCAAGGTACAATGGAACTCCTTAAAGCTTTTTTAAAAAGCGTTTCTTGTTATTATTGTACAGAAAAAATAAGTTATAAAGTTAGTTAGCAGTAAGTAAACAGAACACAGTCACACGTGACATCCGTGTTTAAATTCTTGAAGGTTTTTCAGAACCGTATTTTTAAATGTCAAATATTAATAAACCGATTAAATTTATTGATCTAACTAGCGTTGTAGCTAGTATCACAGCCGCAGTAATGACGTCACGCCAAAAATCATCACCTCTCACGTTGCAAGGCCTTTACGTTACGCTGATGCGCCCGCGCAGGTGTAATACAGAATGGTCATTTACCGTCCAACCGCATGAGTTAGCTCGCGGACGATCGCGTTCGCTAAATCGAACGCCGGCGTTCGAAATTTTGAATTTGTTTTTTAATTTTTTAAGTGAGTTTTTTTACTTAAAGTTTGCTGTTTAGTGTGCTTACGTTGAACTTTTTGTTTGGATTTTTGTGATATTTTTTTGCGGGTATGTATTCAATTATTAATCAATGAGTATTTTAAGTATTAATTCACCTTTTTAGTACCTATCTACAAAACTTCTCTTTAAAATCAGAGCATTATTAAACGTCCGTTCTAAATTTAACTTTTTGAGTTATTATTATTAATATTTAAATGATTCAGTCTTTAAAATTCTGATAAAATTTTAAACAAATAATAATATAACTAGGTACTTGCAATATACTCGTATAAAATGTAAGAACATAAATAAATATAAGAACAGGGGAGTGAAAAAACTTTATGCTAGACATTTGAATTGACATTTTACCTGAATCAATACACTATACACTCAATTCCTATTTTTCAAAAATAATATGTTTTTGAATCTCTCTAAGCAATTATATTTATTTTCACCTCTTACTAACTTCCGCACTTGACTTCGTCTGCGTGAAAATTCTACCCCGTAGGTTATTCCGGTGAAATATTTAGGGATTTCTATTTGAGAAAGATTTTTGAATTGGATGAAAAGTTTCAGAGATTTCTTGTTTCTTCCAAACCAAACATACAAAGTTATACAAGGAGTAAGAGAAACGCTTCCAAAAAAAATGCAGGTGGTAGTGTCTGATTCTGGATGAGATATCATTTAAAATATTTTTATACCGGCTTTTTTCAACTGAAATGATGTGAAATAAACTTATTATAACGACTTTTATAAAAATCTTTTTTTTTTATTATTTTTCTAACTACAATAATGCATTGAAAATAAATCTGCAGATAAAAATTTATAAAAGTTATTAAACCAGTTTAATTCACACCATTGCAGGCGGTATAAAAAGAAACTTATAAAAATATTTTAAATGCTAATATACAACATGGTACAAAAATACCCCCAATGCCGAATATGGTATGTAGGGACTATCAAACTGATCAACTTTTACTATGGCACCAACTCTGAATTCGCGAAAAAAATATCAGCTGTTTCATACAAAAATTAAAATCGAAAATATCAAAATGTATGAAAAAGCTGAATGTTTTTTCGCGATTCCAGATTTGGCCCCATAATAAAAGTTGTTCAGTTTGATGGTCCCTATATACCATACGGCATTAGGGGTACTTTTGTAACATGTTGTATTATCCAGACAGTATTTAATTTTGGAAGCGTTCCCCTTACACCCTGTATAACGTTAATGAAATAACACAAAATCTTTAAACTAAGTTAAACAATGTTCAAATCGCGTTAAAATATCAGTTAGAGGTTAGTCATATATTTGCGCAGTCAGCTGTTTTTTTTGCGATTTCAGGATTTCTTTTTATAAAAAAATTGTTCGTAATTATGAGCCCTATGTTTTACATTATTTCATTAACAATGTATACTTTACCTCTTTTAATGTATTCGTATAAATAGTTACTCAGGTTTACCGTAACTTTCTATAAGTGATTTTTTGAAATCTGATGACTATACGAAACTACTTCGGAGCTTCTTTATTTAAGGCTCCTATATACCTCAAGTGGCGCCCACTTTTAGCACTTTTGCGAACTACTACTACAACGAACAAAATTTTACTCAGGTTATTGTTTGTAAATAAACTATAGAACCTTAGCTTCAATCTGTACATGTGAATTTACGATACATTATGTACTTAGCGAGCAATAAATTTAATTAAAATGAGGGCGCCACTTGAGGTATATAGGGGCTTTAAAGTGTAGACAATAATTTCCTCAATTAAAATATACCTACAAAAATATTAAACTATCATTTATTATCACTAGTCTTTATTTATTGGTGTGATTTACCCACATTTCTGATGAATAAATATTAGAAAATGAAACAAGGGAAGGTGCTGTGCTGTAACGTACTAACTCTTTATTGTTTTTTTTTTTTTATAATGACAGAGAGAATAGGAGATTCACAGACTAATCATATATTTTGATACTCACACACTTTCAACACCCCCACTTATCAAAATACCTCATAGCTGCTATTACACATTATTTTAGGAAAAATTTCATGTTCACAAGTCCAAACTTATTTAAAAAACCATTATGTTTTAAAGTACACAAACCCTTAGTAAGTAGATCTGCAGGCATTTCTGCAGATGGTAAATATTTAATGTTAACAATCTTTTTTGCTATGTTTTCTCTACAAAAATGATAACGTACGTCTATATGTTTAGAACGTTTATGGAAGACAGGATTAGCTGATAGCTTTTGAGCCGATTGGTTATCATTAAATATAACTATGGTGTAAAATGTATTGGTAATTTCATACTGTAAGTTACGCAAATATATGGCCTCTTTACAACAATCTGATATTCCCATATATTCTGCCTCCGTACTAGAGAGGGCTACAGTACTTTGTTTTCTGGTTTCCCAGGAAACAGCACCTCCAGAAAGCTCAAAAAAATAGCCAGTATATGACTTGCGGTCAACAGAATTACTGGCCCAATCAGCATCAACATAAGCTCGTAATTCTGAGTTAGAGCCATCCTTATAGTATTGTAAACTGTAATTAATTGTATACTTTAAATATTTAAGAACTCTTTTCGCATAGGCCCAATGCTGTTCATTATAAGAATTGTTAAATTGACTCAAATAATTTACTGCAAACACAATATCTGGTCTGGTCAGGACAGCCAAATACATCATGGAACCTATCAGCTGCTGATATGGAATTTTTTTATCACAATAATTAGCTTTACTTAAATTTAACTTAGCTTCAATTGGTGTATGAACAGGTTTACAGTCTATTACTTTAAATTTCTTAAGTAACTCAATAATGTAACCTTTTTGATCAATACTTATTATACCTTTTTCTTTATTATAACAAACATTCATTCCTAAACATTGTTTAATACATCCCAAATCCTTCATTTTAAATTTTAATGACAATTCCTGTTTAAGTTTATCTGTTTCATCTTTACAATTGGAAAATATGAAAAAATCATCGACATACAATAAAATTATAGTCTTAGAATTACCATTAATCTTAGTAAATAAACAAGGTTCTAGCTGAGACTTCTTATAGCCCAGTTTATGAAGTTCATCATCAACCCTTTGATACCAGGCCCTTGATGACTGTTTTAAGCCATAAATTGCTCGTTTTAATTTTAAAACTTTGCCATCATCATTGGAATCTAAACCAATTGGTTTCTGCATGTAAATAGTTTCACTCAGAAAACCATTCAAAAAAGCTGTACTGACATCTAAATGGCTGATTTCTAAATTTAATTTTACTGCTAAGGCAAACATTAACCTTAATGTAGAGTGTCTTAAAACTGGAGAAAAAGTTTCATCAAAGTCAACACCTGGTCTTTGGCAAAAACCTTTAGCAACTAATCTGGCTCTAAAGCGTACACTATTATCAACATTTAACTTTTTTTTAAAAACCCATTTAGATTGAACTACAGTACCTTGTTGTGGAGGATCTACCAGTACCCATGCATCATTGTCCTTAAAAGAGTTCAATTCTTCTATCATAGCTCGCTTCCACTGCAAACTCTCAGGTCCATTTAAGGCCTCTGTTACACTAATTTCACAACACTGATTGTCATTAGAGTTGTCATCACTTTTTATACACACATTACAAATACCAAACTGATCTGGCTTATGGCTAACACATAAGTTTGAATAGCCATAATATTCAGGTTTCTTCCTTATGCGCTTTTGTACGTTTTGTTCCTGCGAAACATTCTGCACATCTTCCGGCACCAATGATATAGACTCATGGTAACTATCCTCTGAATCAATAGACTCATCCTCTGGCACGAATGTTTTATCGTTGTCATCATCTTTTTCCGAAATAACTGTATCTATACTCTGGCTTGGTTGTTCTTCCCCCACTGAATCTGGCATGTCTTCACTTAAATTCTGTACTATCACATCCATTGAATCTGAAGCTGGCATTTCTTCATTCTTTGCTATGACATCTGCTGCCAAACTGTCATTTTCATTTTCCATGATTGTGACATCTCTTGCTATTTTAACGCTGCGTGTCACAGGGTCATACAGTCTATAGCCTTTGACATTTTCTGCATATCCAACTAAATAATGCATTTTAGACTTTTTATCCCACTTCAATCTTTTTTCTTTTGGGATATGTGCCATAACTTTGCTGCCAAATATCCTTATGTGACTGACATTAGGTTTTCTTCCAGTCCATAGTTCATACGGAGTTTTCTGATTCAATCCTGAAGCCAATGATCGGTTCTTTAAATACACGGCTGTATGAACCGCTTCAGCCCAAAACTTCTTATGTAGATTGGCATCATACAGTAGACATCTGGCTCTTTCCACTATAGTGCGATTAAATCTTTCACACATCCCATTCTGTTCTGGACTATAGGGATTGGTTCTTTGATGAACTATGCCACTTTGTTTCAAATAATTTGTCATTTCATTTGAACAAAATTCTGTGCCATTATCTGTTCTTATTATCTTTATTCTGGAATTGGTCTGTTTTTCAACCATTAACTTGAACTCTTTAAAGTAAGTAAAAACTTCACTTTTATGTTTTAAAAAATAAACAAATGACATCCTGCTGTAATCATCCACTAAAAGCAAGAAATATCTAGATGAACCAATTGACTGGGTTTCCATCGGTCCACACACATCAGCGTGCACAATCTCAAGCACACTCTCACTTCTATGACTGCTTTGTGGAAAAGGCATTCTCGACTGCTTGCCTTCACAGCATACTGTACAGTTAAACTTGCTAATCTCGGATTTGTTTTTTAACACTAAACCTTCTACAGCACCATTTCTCATGTGGTTGAGATCTGTACTATTAATGTGACCAAAGCGCCTGTGCCAAGTCATTGCCATAGCTGCAAGGACTTCTTCTGACTTCGCGATGATTAATTTGTAAACACCATTTGTCAACTGAGCTTTTCCAATGCATTCATTTCGCCGATTGTAGATGTGACACTCATTTTTATTAAAAATAACTCTGTTGCCACTAGATATCATCTTACTAACCGATATCAGGTTGGTTGTAAGGTTTGGTATGCACAAAACATTGTTTACATTTACATTATACTTGGAGTATCCAACACAAGTAGTAAGCTGTAGATCTCCAGAACATAACACTGGCACGCGTTCTTTGTTTGCCACCACAATGTTACGTATTTCTGTGTCGTAAGAAATATTTCTTAACATATCTTTGTTACTTTCTGCAACCATGTGAGTACTTGCGCCCGAATCAATGTAAAAATCTTTATCACTGAATTCACCTGTCAGGAACATTGCACTAAATGCATTTACATTTTCTGGCACATTTGCGTTATTGTTATAGCGGCACTGAGTTTTATAATGTCCAATGCGTTTGCATTTATAACATTTGATATTCTTCACTGGTTTGTTATTCGTGTCAGTGTCATCCTTGTTGACCCGTGGGGCTTGAGTCCGTTTCCCGCTAACGCCGCCATTTGCTTTTTCCTTAAATGAGTATCGATAATTATTATTTCTATAATTTCCTTTAGCAAAAAAAGCTCCGTCGGACTTCGATAGATCGCAGTCTGCGCTCATATCCAATAGTTTTGTTTTAATAGCATCTGCACTAATATTTATTCCGGAATGTTCTATCGCCATAATCATTGGCGCGAACTTTTCTGGCAATCCGGCTAGTAAAAGCGAGCCAATCCACTCATCGTTTATCGCGAATCCGGTGCCCTTAAGTTTCTGAGCTGTATCCACTAACTGAGTCACATATGCAGTCATTGACTCACAGTCTTCCAGACGTATGGATATTAAACTTCGCAGCAAACTGATGCGACGCGTAAACCCGGAGTCATCAAATAGAGATTTTAACTTCTCCCATAAACTGGTTAGGGTGGTTTCGCTCTTAATGTGGACGTAGAGAGAAGGATCGATAGTCATCACTATCTTAGCTCTAGCCTTCTTATCTTCTGGTTCACTCATTTTCTTATCCTCATTCTGAAGGTCGATACCTTCCAGTATAAGAAAATTTTCTACTGCAAACGCCCACTCATCATAGTTTTGTCTGCCCTTCAACTTGGGCACGTTTATACTATAATTGCCAGCCATTATTTACTTTACTGTGCACTATAAAAAGAAACTATTATTTTATTTGCTAAAAGCCCATAACCTATTAGAAAATGAAACAAGGGAAGGTGCTGTGCTGTAACGTACTAACTCTTTATTGTTTTTTTTTTTTTATAATGACAGAGAGAATAGGAGATTCACAGACTAATCATATATTTTGATACTCACACACTTTCAACAATAAATCTTATTGGGTTTTTGAAGTAGATAAACAAATCAATTGAAACTTAATCACTCGATGATAAATAAACACTTAATTTTATCGATTTAAGTGGATCAAATTAATAAATATTCCGTTCTTGAATTGAAATATGAAGTTTAGTTGGGTTAAAGTTCTCATATATGGATTTAGATTTCCATAATATGTCCTTACCTATGAAATTGACGTTTTGTATGGAGAATTTTTATATTTTAAAACACAAAAGTTATATGTGGTTCTCTGTGTGTGAGATATTAAACACAAAGGACCTAATATGATTTAGGTACTTATCTCTTTGTCTTCTATCTGCAATCAATGTGTTAGTAATGGTTATAATATGCATTAGACTAACCATACCTAAATCATTTATAATCTCCTCCTTTTTTTGAAGTCTGTTAAAAAGAGTAGGTAACACATTAGAACAATGACACTAATCAATTTGAGAGAAATTCTTATCTTTACTAATATACCATTATAAATGAGGATCAATCAATCAATCAATCAATCATTTATTAGTTCATAAGCATGGGTATTACAAGATGTCATATATAAAAAAGGTACAGCCATGATTCACCTTAAGGTATACGAACATTGATGAACATTAAATTAAAATTATTTTTAATATTACTTAGTCATTAAATTCAAATTACACTTTAGTCATTTCTTAAACAGTATATATATAAGAGAATAAAGAGGCAAGTAGATGTCAGTATTGAAGCTTAACTATTTTTAACATTGTTTAACATAGCATAGTTATTAATTATATTTTGTCATCAAAAAAAGATTGTATGTTATAATATGCTTTTTCCGCAAGAAAGCCACTGAGCGCACTTTTAAACCTGTTATTGTTTTTAATCGATCTGATATTTATCGGAATTTTGTTATAGACTTTAGGTGCCATACAATTTATACTCATTCTTCGGAGAAGGGTCTTACATCCATGAATTACTTTTAGTGTGCCTTCACGACGACTTCCGATAGAATTCATCTCAAAATTGGTTGGATTACTTCGGACAAAGTTTGCAATTTCGCTTATATACATAGACGGCAGAGTGAGGATTTTATATTTGCGGAAGTACGGTTCACATGAATCATCCTGCTTTAGGCCGAACATGGATCTAAGACATTTCTTTTGAGCTTTGAAGGCACTTTCCTTGTCAGTCGTGTTAGCCCAAAACATTATTCCATATCGTAGTGCTGATGCAACATATCCGTGATAGGCTGTCAAGAGCGTTTTAACACTAGAAACCTTCCTTAATTTATAAAGAGCGTATGAAAATTGGTTTATTTTTTTAATTAAAGCGTCAATATGAGGTTTCCATGTCAGTTTATTATCTATAGTCAAACCTAGAAATTTAGTTGTATCTACTTCTTTAATTGCATTTCCTAAATAGTTGATGTCAAAATTTAATGGATCATTATTTCTCTGTTTAAAATTTATCAAATATGTTTTCGTCAAATTTATTGTCAAATTATTTAATGTCAGCCACTTTATTAAAGATGTCAAAGTATTATTTATGTCTAATTGAATATTTTTAGAATTGTCATAGGTGAATAAAACGGTACTATCGTCAGCAAAAATAGTCATATGATGATTGGTTACAACAGGAAAGTCATTTATATAGATAATAAAAAGGAGAGGACCTAGCACACTTCCTTGTGGTACGCCATAGCATATTGGTCTCTCTTTTGATCTAAAAGTTTTGTTTTCACCAGTTTTCGCGTCAATTTTTGTTGTGTGTGTAATTTGTCTTCTATTACTTAAATAACTTTCAATTAGTTTTAGAGCATTACCTCTTACACCATACTTTTCTAGTTTATGAAATAATGTTTTATGATGAATGTTGTCAAATGCTTTAGTCATGTCCATAAAAAGCGCTAGTGTAGGTTTTCGGTTGTCAACGCATTTCACGACCTTTTCCAAAAATTCGTATAAAGCCATATTAATTGATTTGTTTTTCCGAAAGCCATATTGATGTTTCGATCGAGGAAGATCCTTAATTTTTATGCTGGTGAAAAGAATATCGGTCGCATTTCGTCGTTCAATTTACTTGATATTGAATCATAATCGTGAGTATATAGTGTCACTCACGCACGAAATGGGACGGACGATTCCGTTTATCGCGATTGTTTTTATGTAATAGGCCTGCAGTTTAGAAAGACTTGTCCATGGTATTTGACTTAAGGGGAGATTACTTGTTCAGTTTGGCATCAGTCCATTCTATCAGTCTGGTTCAAATTTTGGGTCATCAGTCTGGAAAAATATCAAATTCTATACAGACTGATGGAATGGATTGATGCCAAACTGGTCATTTAATCTCCCTCATTGGCTATCTTTTGTCGTAAAAATGAATATCGGCGGGAGTCTATTAGAAGATAAATGTTCGTATGGGACCTAGTACAAAGTCAATGCTGACTAGTCAATTAAAAAAATAAAGTATTCCACTTAGAGCAACTGAGAAAATATAAAGTACTAGGTACTAAAGTTCTCCACTAAGTAAGCAACTTTCAATATTTTCGCAAGTTGCTCTTGGTATTGATCAGCTTTCAATTTAAAAACGCAACAAAATCGGTCCATTCTTTTGGGAGCTACAATACCACAGACAGACAAACAGACAACACGTTAAACACAACACTCCTCTTTTTCTGTCGGGGTTTAAAAAAGCTCGGGTCGGTTTGGAGTCAACCATATTGGGGAAAAATCTCCAACTATTGTCGATGCACTCATCAAAGAACCAGTTTGAACTTTTGTTTTATTCCACTGAACTTCACATCCGAAATCTTTTATACGCAGTAAAATGTTAGTTGCCTAGACAACTGCTTCAATGTAACCAAACTCGAACCTCACTTCACTGCGCGGGAATTTAAATCATAAATAAGATAATGTTTGGCTGTTTTTTTAATCACAAAATACTTTAGATAGCTTGGGTAGCTACCTAAAACCTTTTACAATCGGTGAAGGCTACTTCGCTATATTCAGCTAATTTCTGTGAAGTGAGGTTTGAAGTGAGATGCGAGTTTGGTTCTGGTTTTACAGAATCGCTCCCCTGACGCAGTATAACTTTAATTTTTTTTAATATAGTTTTTAATTATTTGGTATTCGTTGGGAATAGAAATTTTATAACGGCAATAAACAAATACCATTTGGTATTAGTTTAAGGTACGACCGTTTGTAAACTTTTTGACCGAGCGAGCGTGAAGCGTCTCTGCTTCTGCTTGGGAATAAATGCTTTTGTATGTCAGTCCGGCAGTCCGGCTGTCTGTTCTGCTCTCCAGGGGCCGCACCGGCTAACGCATCGAACTTCGGTAAGTTCGCCGAGCTTCAAATTAAAACAGATAAATCGAGCCCCAATCGAGTCAAAATGGCGAACCCCAATTCATGAGGTCACACAAACATCGATATCTTCTAAATTACTTCAGCGAATAGTACAATACGAAACTCCTTACTTCGATTTATCTGTTGTAAGTTGAAACTCGGCAGACCCGCCGAAGTTCGAAAAGTTAGCCGGTAGGTCCCCAGGTAAATGGGGCCCTACCGGCTAACTTTCTCAAAAAGGCTCACAATATTTCACGAGAATCGGTAGAGAAATGCGTTCTCTACCGATTCTCGTGAAATATTGTGAGCAGGTCCTATATGTAGAATTTTTTAGTCGATTAAGATTTTCGAAATTTTTCGAAATGGCGGAGATGTTCAGCCATTTCGAAAAATGTCACAAATGCGCTGTCTACACTTCTACAGCTCTACAGAGCCATAGTTTTATAATATTTACTTTACCCCTAATGCCGAATATGGTATATAGGGATCATTAAAACTGAACAACTTTTACTATGGGGCCAACTCTGAAATCGAGAAAAAATAATCAGCTGTTTCATACATTTTGATATTTTCGATTTTAATTTTTGTATGAAACAGCTGATTTTTTTTTCGCGATTTCAGAGTTAGTCCCATAGTAAAAGTTGTTCAGTTTGATGGTCCCTATATACCATATTCTGTATTAGGGGTATTTTTGTAACACATAGAGAGTTATATAGAAAGTATAGACTATGAATAGTAATTTAAATATTTTGTAACTGGGAAGCTACAATGGGGCTGACATATCCATGTGGATAAAAGCCCCAAACTAAATAAAGAATAAAAAAAAATATTGTTTGTCAGTTAATAGGTAAAGGGATTTTTTTTTAATGTATGATATTATAATTTATATGATATTTTTTAGATAATGTAATACTCTTATAGAAACTTACTTTCCAACTTACTTTTGGTGCGTCATTTTTTCCGATGTAAAACAAAGATTATTTTAAAAGTCACGTTCACACAATAAAATGTGGAAAACTAAATAACATGTAGTATCCTAAACAATAATATTGTAAAGCTAAATAGCTAAATGACTAAGTTAACACGGAGAGAAAGACCTCGAATTTATGAACTTGACCCTTCTAGTTATCTGGAAGACAGATTTTAGTACAGTGTACACGGTAAGATAACTTCTACAATAGGCACGACATTTTTTATGGTTATTTAATACGAATTCGTTTCACACTCTATCGGTTTTCGTGCTAGGGCACGTAAGCTACACAAATGTGTTAGTAAGGTGTTATAGCTAGTGTGTTAGTGTTTGAAATTTTGAAATTTAAGCATTCACAATGCTATTTTTATACAATACTAAATAATATACTAGAAAAAATAGGACTCTGGACTGCAAGCCAGCGCCATCTAGCGCAGCGTAAGAGTTGATATACTACAAGAAATTCGAAGTTCTTACTAGTGACTCGGTAGCTCAGCGGTCAGAGCATTGGACCGGATATCCAAAGGTCGCGGGTTCGATTCCCGTCCGAGAACATGATCTGATGCGAGTCCTATTTTTTCTAGTATATTATTTAGTATAGTGTGTTAGTGTTTATATAACTCATTAGGCTGGACGTGCATGGACAGTATTTAAGGATAGGACTAAAAGTAAAGTAAAAAATTTAATCGTCTATATTTTTCTACCACCCGTCCAGACTTTTTTTTAACTGACAAGAAGAACAGGCACAGGAAACTTATCAGCTTTAACAGAAATAAGTAACGATATTTAACGAACCAACCACAGAGCTCTGTTTCAACGCTGTGTGTTCGCTTAGGCAAGGGTCGTTTGTATTGTTCTTGAATACGGGTGTTAGATACCTCATGCAGAGTAGACTAACACCAGGAAAGGAGTTTTGGAAAATTCACCCCTAAGGGGGTTAGAAGGTAGGGGATAAAAGGTTGTATGATAGTTCGTCAGTTTCCAAGAACAAAGATAAAAACTAAGTAACTATATAAACGAAGTAACTGAGTAACTAAGAAACTAAGTAACTAATAAAACTAACTATATAAAGATCCAAAAATTTTAATAAACTCTAGACGTATTGTGTACTGATTATATAGTTTTTTTACTTCAATGCTATATAGGTACTTTGAGATTGTTGTAGTTTTCATACTGCTCTTCTTTATTTGCTATGCGTGATTTCGTCTCCGTTAATTAAGTTGAGGCAAGGATTCATCCTGCGACCCTTGGACAAAGTTATCTAATCATCTCTGTGAGGCGGAGGCGACATAATTCGTTGGATTTGATAAAAATTAACAGGCTCGTGTCTTTTGTTTGTTGCTTTGTGTATTTCGAGACGTGTTTGAGATTTTTGGATAAAGGGCCGCAACATTTACCGCCGGGTATGCGCTTAAAATTGTACCGTAATTATGCCGCCGGCATAGGAGCCAAGCTATCTCGTTTAGTATTTATCCAACACATATTTTTAATCGATATAATTGAGGGTATTTTTGGGAGCGAGTGCGGGGCAGTACCAATATTCTCCTGAGGGTGTTCGCGGAAAGTGTGGATAGTCATATCCTTAAATACTGGATGTCCATGCACGTCCAGCCTAATGAGTTATATATATATATAACACACTAGCTATAATACCTTACTAACACATTTGTATGGATTTTATAATCTAAAATAAAATGAATAATAATAATAATTTATTATGTAACTACTTATAAGGAACACCTAATCTACCCATTTCTATTTTAATATCCAGCTCATCTCATGGTTGCCTGGAAGAAATTGCTTTTTATCGATGAGGCCGCCTATTATTCTTTTTTTATGTATTTCTTTGTGAATTACTGTGGTGTGCTATAAATAATATTTTATTTTTTATCAGATAAAGTTTCTCTAAGCATTTTGTAGGACCGATTTAACATCGGATGCATTTTAAAGGTTTAAAAAAATATTCATTATCAATATCACGATAAAAGTTTACTTGTTTAATAATAAATGTTCATATTACAAGTTTAAGGACGAAATAATTTATTTACTTTTTCCTGATATTGTCATTGATCAAATCGCCATCTTGATAAAATCTTTTATATCAGTAACAATGAACCGGTTATTATGTACCGGCAAAAGTAAATATACAGCTCTCACTTTTACCATAATTGTTATAATATGTAAATTGAACATAAATTATGCATGCGATGACGTACGTGAGCCAAATTTTTGCTCTTGCTTGCTAGGAATGATTTAGTTTGAAGATCGTAGAATTTTTGGAATAAGCATGTAATTTTGAGATTTTAATTAATCCTAGCCGTATTTCGTCTGTCAGAGTAGATATATTCTGTTTATTTATTAATATTTATTAGTTTTGACAGTTGTCATATGTGTTTTAAACTTTAATAGTTATTAAAAATATATTGTCCTAATACTAAATAATATTTTAGAAAAAATACGCCTCGCACCAGATCATGTTCTCGGACGGGAATCGAACCCGCGAACATGATCTGGTGCGAGTCGTATTTTTTCTAGAATATTATTTAGTATTATATACAAATAGCATTGTGAATGCTAAAATCTCAAAATTTAAAATATATTGTCCTATTAAATTAAATTGTCATTAATAACTTCTTTCGAAATCTCTGTGTGGAAAACCATAAGATGTAATTTTAAAAATGAATATTTCAATAAAGAGTTAGGTGAAAATTGTTTATCAATGAATACAAGTAAAGATCAACAGACTATACGGCACGTTAGACCACTACCACAACCTGTCTTTCCGCAAACTATTTTGACGATGCCACTAGTGACTCGGTAGCTCAGCGGTAAGAGCATTGGACCGGATATCCAAAGGTCGCGGGTTCGATTCCCGTCCGAAAATATGATCTGGTGGTGAGTCGTATTTTTTCTAGTAGGTATATTATTCAGATAGCACTATGAATGCTAAAATCTCAAATTTAAAAACTATTTTAAGGTTCAATATCAAGTGATATTTGACTGATTTGTAAAACCTGGTGTGTTGTTGAGTGTACATAAATAAATACTGTTACCTTAATACCTTAAATACGAGAGCATCTCAGTGTTCTCGTTAAATCGATTTTAAATGACCTGAAACGAAGTATGACATAAATATTAAATGTTTGTACTAAGAGGCTCTAGATTTTGAAGATAGGCGGGTCAAGGCGAGGTGCGTTGGGCAATCTAACTGCGCCTGCGCATGTACGCCGTATACCGGTTACTTATGAGATTGGTGCCCGTTTGCACTAAACTTGGGTTAAGCTTGTCCTAGTTAAGATACACCTAAGCTTAAGAGCAGCCTAGCTAAGAATTTTGTTTGCAATAGTTCTGTCTCAGCTGTGACGAAACCTGGGAATTGCCTAGTAAAGTGAATGATGAACGAATAACGAACGATCGAAATGATAGATTGTTTATGGTCTATTATTTTAAAAAACAAAATTTGTTTGATTTTGTCAAGGTCTTTGACAAATGTTTGACAAAGACTAAACATAAAATGACATTAAAATACTTTTTTATTTTGTTGTTTGTTAACAGAAGTTGGACACGCTGAAAAAATGCTGTAACACAAAAAATACTATATAATATCGCCTTACGCGTTGGGTGATTCGGGCTCATAAAGTTAGAAATATTCTTAGTGGAGTTAGGAATGGCTTAAGGTATGGCAAGCAAATGTTTCGTTAGAAGTAGCCTACACAATTTAGGCAAGAACATAGGCGATTCTTAAGTTTAGTGCAAACGGGCATAAATGTATGTGGCTTAAAATGCCTAGACCACTAGTCTAGATTAAATCACAGCTTTGGCCATATTCGAAATATTGCAGTCATTGGTTTTGTTGCGATAAACTTTTTGGTAATCTGCCACAGTACTGAAAATAGCCTGGTTTGGACCGAGATTGCCTGCAGTTTGTTCCAAGCGCCTTTTCTGTCTAAAACACGAAAAACGGTTTTCCATTCGATGACCGCTGCTGTCATTTTGTAATAAACGGCTGTGTGATTGTACTAATATAAGTCCATGCGAAAATTTTTCTAAGTCTTATGTATAAGTCCTTAGTGGTCTTTTGTTATACAAAATATGTAGAGTTAGTGCTATTAGAATAGAATAGAATAGAATCATTTATTTGCGAATACTGCGTATACAAGTTGTTAGGTACAGAAACTACAGAAATATAATTTTAGCAGTTTTACCAGTATTGGCCTTTTTAATGTAGGCATGCAAATATTTATTAAAAACAGAATTAATAAAAACGATAGGTGATTTTAGGCAGTTTAAAATAAACACCTCGAATAAAAGTAAAAAAAAAAATTCAAGTATGTCACATTCATAAAGGGTACAATGTTAATCGGTCGATTAATCTAATACATCCATAAAAATGTCAATAGCTAAAAATAATTAAAAAATAATTCTAAAATAAAAATTGTTACGATATTAAAAATGTCGTCAGCTTATTACCTACATAATAAAAAAAAATATACGGTCAGAAAAACAACAATTGGACTAAAATAAAATTTATCAATTCAAGATGTCAAGAGCTTTTATGATCTAAGTGCTCTTTATCGAGTAAAAACTCTGTTCTACAAGCCGGAGAATAAGGATTTCTTAAAAATATTTTTTTCTATGTTGGTCACAAGACGTTTTATTAATTTTGAGAGCTGAGCTAAGACTGTTTTGCAGCTGTAGTCATAGCATTCATATATCGAAGTAAGCTTGGTAACTAAACAACATAATCCTTGTTTGGGTCCTTTTGTTGTTATAAGTTACGTAAGTGATGTATTTTATTATATTTATATTTTTTTGCAACAAGGACTGAAAGGGGGTCTTAAAAATTCGAAGTGAGGCTACTACGGCATGTGGGGTATCATATAAAAGAGCGCAGCTTGCACATTCTCAAAAAAAATTTTTTATGTCGCATAGTTTTCGACTTTTGATCATAAATGTAAAAAAATACCATTCCCCCATCCTTATCTCCGAAGTTTGCATAGAGAAAAATGTAAAATTATTTTATGTGATAGAAGTTTATGTAAAGATTACAGGAAAAATAAAACTACATCTCTAAATAGTAAACTTTTTCAGAATAATGGTACGGAACCCTCGGTGCGCGAGTCCGACTCGCTCTTGACCGTTTTTTATTTTGATTTTAGGACAAAAATATGAAATGTACATAGGAAACGGAATTGAAAATACTAATTACTAATAAATAATTCTTGAAAAAATAAATAAGTGTCGAAAAAATATATGTGAATATAGAAATAAAGAGAAAAATAAATAAGAAAAAAGAACAAGAAGGGTACTAACAATATTTTAATATGTAATAAAACACAATTTGTATTTTACTGTAACTAACGGCCAATCATCATACATTCTGTATGCATAACAGTAATTTGTATCTACATATTTTTCCATTTACTATTCCTCTAATCTAATGAATATGCTGTATACTTGTAAAAACGCGATGAAATGTAACAGATCAAGAAATAACACTTTTTCTCTTATTAAGATATTAATGAATGCTAACATGGTAACGGGTGACCACGGAAGCTGCGATGTGAAGATGCCGAAACGTAGGAAAGTGCAAACATTTTGTAAAAATAAATCAAATTATAACAAAAATAATAGATACCTACCTTTATTTAACAAGAATCTGTAAAAGTGTTTTTAATATACTTACATGGTGTAAAGATGCAAATCTTAGAAGTGAATACGTCAAAGAGTTCAATGAACTAACTTAATATTCATCGCATCATAATCCATAGACATAAACGGCCTTTCCACAAAAGATTTCAAAACACTGTTTAACAAAAGTTTAATTTAGATACTGTTTACATGTGATGCTGTCACTTTTTTAACAATATGATTTGAAAGAGTCAGCATCACATTTAAACAGTGTCTAAATTAAACAGTGTTTTAAAATTTTTGTGGTAAGGTCGAAAATGGCCACTTCTGAATATAGGTCTCCCAAAGTTGATTTATTTTTACCCGACTGCAAAGAAAAGGTTATTATTGAAGGTCTCTGCTTCAGCTTGGGCAAAAATTCTTTAGGCTTTCAGACAGTTTAAAAAAAAAATCTCATTTTTCGAAAAATGTTCAAAATTAGAAGAAGAATTAATATACCAAATAGCACGTACTATGTGCTTTGAAAACCTCGTGGCGACATCTATTACAACATACAATTTGAGCTACTTTTTAACGCGAGGTTTACAGCTCACGGAGCCACTAGTTTAAACAGTAGCAAAATCTCTTTGGCTGATTTGTCTTGAACAAAAGCAGCATTTAATGATTAAAAGTACAAAAACCTCGGTTTTTGCATAACAAAAACATTGACATTGTTATGCAAAAACAAAGTTTTTGCATAACAATGTCAAGAGACTACTGCATCGTAAGTTATCTTTATTGATATTCTAACGCACGGAAAACACACAAAAACTGGAAATGAAATGTATGTTTACGAGGTATATGTATAGGTATGTGTCATAGTATTAGTTTTTATAGTTTTTTTACTTATTTGAGTAATAAACATTAGTTTTGATTTAGTTATCCATATTGTCGACGCGATTTCTTTTTATAACAACCTTACCGGTTGACCGCATGATATTGCCTTAGGGCATCAAGTCCGCCATTTGCTTTTGTTGATATTATGAAGATTAGTTGCTATTTCCATAATATAATAAAGTGACAAAGACCAAAAATATTGGTTCACTCCAAGAAAATCAGATTCTTCTGAAGTTGACATATTCTTAATAAAGTCCCCCTTGATGGAATCATAACAGTTTGATGTCACAACATTATGTTGTCAAGTTACGGAAACCGAGATATGTCACCGTGGAGATTGCCTCATTTGCCGCATAGGCCATGTGCGTACTTGCGACAATTTTGTACAATATTCGTCAGTAGGTATTTAATAATATCTGGAACTCGGTAGGTACTTGCTTTCGGTAAATAATGTCCTAATAAAAAACAAAATAAAAAACAAAAATGCGACTAATGTGGAAGCAAACCTACTGTGAGTGTAATAATGTTTGAATCATTTCCATCGGTTCAGCCGTCTTCGAGTAATCGGGGAACATATAGAAAAAATACGCGATGAATAGATATACATAGATAACCTCCTCCTTTTTAGTTTTTGAAGTCGGTTAATAATATTTAGGCAACTACAAGTTTTGTTTTTAATGTTTTAATGTTTATCAACAATCTCTTACACTAAAAAGTAAAAAAACACAACGCAGGGTGTCTGGTAGGGTAGAGCTAGTACTATTATACAACATGTTACAAAAATACCCCTAATGCCGAATATGGTTTAAAGGGACCATCAAACTGATCAACTTTTACTATGGGACCAATTCTCAAATCGCGAAAAAAATTCATCTGTTTCATACAAAAATTAAAATTGAAAATATCAAAATGTATACCCATATTCGGCATTAGCGGTATTTTTGTAACATGTTGTATATTCTGTGGTAGAGCTAGTAGTAGTGCCACAGAATATATAAGTAGTGCTGTAAAGTTGTACACTGCCAGAATCCTCTTGATAATATTTTCGCCTCGGGACGCCTGTTAAAATCCTTAAGTTTTTCACATTCTCGTGGTTGGGTCAGAATGTCAAGCGATACTGTGATACCCACGTAGTTTGCTGTTCTTTGGTTCCAATAATTTCGCATGATAACGGATAATACATAGTCGCAGTTTCATTGGTCGCAGTTTTTTGTCAATCCGTATGCGGGCGCCCTACGAAGTAAGGTCTGTGTCGCGGCCTCTGGCTTACTGAGTCACCAAGGTTGGGGAGAACCTTAGCATTATATTGCGTCATTATAATTAATTCATTCACTATTGTTTTTTCCGTTAAATATGCAGGCCTTGAAGAATGTGCGATAAAAAAATATTAGTATGGACACAAAAGTTGGAAGTATGAATAAGTTGGAAGTTAGTACTTATTTATAAGAAGAGAGTCAATAAAAATTAAATAGTTTATCAAATCAAATTAAGTTTGGCATGTAGAGATCGCAGTTTTTGATTTTATAGGGAAACGTTACTGCCGGCTTTCTGGGCCTTATTTAATAAACGTGAACGTGACGATTTGTCACCTGTCATGACAATTTTATATACATTGCGTCAACCGATTTGAGAATAGAACCAACTACTTATAGCTACACCGCAATGTAAACTAAATTGTCATGACAATTGACAAGTTGTCACGTTACTAAATAAGGCCCTGGTAGTCAGTGGAGTTGTTAGATTTCTACCTCATAAGTAATTTTAGTTACTTCGAAAAGTGAAGGGGGGTTTATTAAATGTATAATTTATATGTTTATGTTATTGTAACAACTTATATTTACTAGACCATTCATGGGGTGGAGGGTTGACTACCTGAGACACAGGATCCGTCTTAATTAAGTTGTCAGCCCACCATAGTAATTTTCTCAATAGATTCAATTCAATTCAATGCATTTGTTCTACTTAGACTAAGATAAATTTCTCACACTGTATTACAAACTTTTGCATTCCATACTAATCACTATGTAACTTTTAAGATTATGGTGATTATGGTATTATTACTAGCGACCGCCCGCGACTTAGTCTGCGTGGAAAGTTTCTTTGCTATCCCTCGGGAACAATAATTTTTTTCGGGATGAAAGGTACCCTTGTCCTTCTCTGTACCCCTGACAATGTGTATGCAAAATTTCATGATGATCGGTTCAGTAGTTAAGACGTGAAGGCGTAACAAACAAACAAATAAACAAACAAACGCATTTATAATATTAGTAAGGATTCTACTCTGCCCGATAACGATCAAAATCGATTTTCTTGTGACAGAAATATGGAGTCAAACTTGATTTTCCGGACTAGTTTCAACAAAAATGATTTTGTTTAACATCTGCAATTTTAAAGTCGAACCGGTCAGCACAGCTACGTCATTTCACTGCCCTTTTTTATTCGAATCTTAATCACTACGGATACAATACCGGATTTTTACTTGTGATACGAATATCGTAAGTGCCTACTTAAGTCACGTGTGCGATACTAGGTATTCCCAAGCGGATCCTGTCGCTTTTTAGTATGCGTTGGTCGACCTTCGAGATTGTCACCTAGGTGGTATTTCTGATTTATTATCAAGTTGCTATGGTGTTTATAGTTCTTATTCTTCCATGACAACAGGCAATGAGATACAGCTGATATACTTAAATGAGAAAAAACATAATCGGATACACTATAACAACTAAGTGCTTACTAAAAAAGAATTACACACTGCCAGTTCTGTGAGAGTGTATCATCTACACTTTATTGTAAATAAGTAAAGTTGTTTGGACGTAATTCAGTGGTAATATCTAGATATTCTAAATCTGCTCATTTAATAATAATAAAGATTTATTACTTTTCCACACAATCTCATACATAATATTGTTGTAGGGATATGAAAAATTAATGATACAAGATTATGGACAGACGCTGTTATCTGAACTATGCCGGAGCCTGAATTTCAGAAAACCAGTGCTGCCCCCTCAACGCTGGCACATAACAAAAAGTACCATGCTTGAAAATATTGATATAGATTGTGATATATGTAGAAGATAAAAGACATAGAAGCTTCATTATCGTTGCGACTTCATACCAAAACGCAAAGTGTGCACGTGTGGAAGTGCACTTCCCTGCGGACGAAGTCGCGGCTGGCAGTTAGTTTGCTATAGCTACTTTTGAGATGGTTCTCCATTTTGAGCATTATTTTTATTTTCAAGGTTTAAAAAATAGTTATTCTTACATTTTAATAAGGGAGAGTCCCTTGAAAAATAACCCTTATTTAAATAAATATAAAGTTGATAGTATTCAACCCTGACCTCGGGCATTCCGCAGAATAACGGAAATGTAACTTCACGCGTTTGTGCGTTACCAAGTATTATTCTTCGCACGTCTTTCATCACCATGCAGATTTGAAACTCTATGGGCTGGTTTCACCGTGGCCTAAGAAAGATTTGGGTCTTTTCATGTTCATACAATCATGTTACGTCTTTTTTACGAACACGATTACGTATACAAAAGTATAAAGTGCTCATATTTTGAAGCAGAAATTTCTTGTGCGAGTAAAGCCCACTAACATTACCAGAACTTGAAAATTAAGGTTCAACAGGTCTCAACTATGAGATAGCTCTTGAGATGTTATTTTCAAACAAAACTAGACCTCCAGAGTCATCTCAAGATTGATCTCATAGTTGAGTCTTATCTATAAATACAGGCCTAAGAGATCGCAAGGTTCTTTTGGTTGCTTAAAAAACAGTTTATTTACAAAAAAGTTACTAGCCCCTTGTTTTCAGCTTGTGACATTGACAGTTATTTGTTAACACTTTTTCCATTTAATTATCTCCTCGACTATAGGTATATTTATGATTCTAGCGACCACCCGCGACTTTGACAATGTTGACTTCATAATACGATTTAATCCTTTCGATCATTTTCACGACAAAAGGTAATTTAGTTTCTTTGCTTCCCCATGTTCCAATCTGTTGTTGTCACATTTTAAAGTCCCCAATGCTGGGGAATGGGGCTTCCCTTATTACAAATGGAAATACCTATTTACTCCCGAAACAACGTGATGTTTTGTAGATCGCAATAAAACTTACTAACCCACCACACAATCACTATTTCATTTCGCACGACTGCATAACAAGCGAAGTAAATTACAAAAAACTGGACAAGTGCGAGTCGGACTCGCTCAACAAGGGTTCCGTACAAATTTGTTGGTACTTAAATAAAGACTACCTATATTATTATGATTTAATTACAAATGTATGGTTAACTGAACTTGTAGTATAAGACGACATTACTTGCCAAATAGTAATTCTAGGTCAACGGGAAGTAACCTATAAATTTTGATTTCCTTGAAAGTGTCGAAATATGCGTTTTTTGCGGCATAGACAGCCGTATCTTTTTTCACGTTAACTTACAAGTTTGATTTTTTAACAGTTTTAGGGACCTGAGTATATGGTTTAATTTCAACTTGATACCTCCACGCGTTCCCGAGATAAAGGACCTTGACAGACAGACGGACAACCAAGTGATTCTATAAGGGTTTCGTTTTTTTCTTTTGGGGTACGGAACCCTAAAAAGTATCGGTTCGTCGATAGTAATAACTCCCAGCTAATTATGTTACAAGTCCCAGACCGCTAGACTGCAGCCGACTGTGCAGAGATAAGTTTTTTATGTTTTTTCCGACGCACCTCTCAATACAGACCAGTGGGCACGGCGCTAATGTTCGTCACGGGCCGAGTAGTTGCGATTTTTAATATACCTACAGTGGAATAGATTTCGTGATTAAACAATAAAGAAGTAAAATGATAAGGAAAGAGTTATTTTTTATTTCCAGATAAGTCACACCATCAATTTGTTCCAAATAAAGCAAAGTTTTTACTTCATAACGGTAGCGAATACGAAAGTAAACAAAAGACAGCTGGCAGGATTACTAGCATTGCACTAAGGTGCCACTAGACCGTCAAAAATTTTTTTATTCGCATTCGCATCAGGTACTTGTCCTTCACCTCACCTTCTGTTAAGTGACGATAAGGCGCACTGCACCCGAAACCCTCAACCACTGAGGAACTGGCTATCATACCTCTGACTACCGGAATACAACAACGTCAAGATTTTAAATGGGCTATTTGAGAAGAGACCTCTGGCGCCTGAGGGATTTTATAGCGTCAGACTTAAGCTGCGCGTCCACTGCATCGGAATCGGAGCCTACGGCGCGGACGGATTTGTTGCTTTGTATATCCATACATCTTTGGCGCGAAATGCCGATGGAGTGCACGCAGTGTCATAGAAATCCATACAGAGCAACTAATACGTGCGCGCCGTACACTCCAATTCCGATGCAGTGGACGCGCAGCTCAAATCTGACCATAAGCCATTTTTATATTCCCACTGCTGGGGCACAGGCCTCCCTTATGGTGGATAAGGAGGATGGGCCATGACCCACCACGCGGGCCCAATGCGGATCGGTTTTTGATTTAACGGCACTGGGTTCTTTTCTTATATTTTTTTTTTGTACAAAGCCACTCGACCACGACCTCCGTGGTTATTCAATAAACATTAGACGTCATTCACAAGACCTTGACTGATTCCTTTTTTAAGAAATTGGGCTTATTTAGAATAAATAAAATAAAATCGACTGGCGGCGCTAGTTGGCTCATGTCAGCCCCTTAACATTTTCACGAAGAGTCTCTGAAACGCATGTCATTATATGAGTAAATACAGAATAGCTAGCAGTTTTGCTAATTAGTTTGATGAGCGTGACTTTGTTCTCATTACACAGATTAAATATTTAAATCTGGCGATAAAACGAAGAAGTACGCTTCGAAGCATTAATCATGTTTATGCTATTGTCAGTTGTATGTACCATGATTGTAAGAAAACACGTTTACTAATTTATGGTTTCGTTGGATTTTTCAAAAGATTAGTTATGGATTAAAGGCTGTATGTTGCCACGGGACATCTCATAAAATAAAAAGCTTCTATAGGTAATTTTATTTGCTAAAGATCATTAAGTATTTTATACTTCTCTGACACTATAAATTCTGACCATTTGAAAGTGAGTAACTGAAAAAAGGTAAATTATGATACCTGTATTAAAATAGTATTGATAGATTTTATGCCACGGGACATCTCATACAAATAAAAAGTTTCTATAGGTAATTTTGTTCGCTAAAGATTATTAAATATTTTATACGTCTCTGACACTATAAATTCTGACCATTTGAAAGTGAGTAACTGAAAAAAGGTAAATTATGATACCTGTATTAAAATAGTATTGATAGATTTTTTGCCACGGGACATCTCATACAAATAAAAAGTTTCTATAGGTAATTTTGTTCGCTAAAGATTATTAAGTATTTTATACTTCTCTGACACTATAAATTCTGACCATTTGAAAGTGAGTAACTGAAAAAAGGTAAATTATGATACCTGTATTAAAATAGTATTGATAGATTTTTTGCCACGGGACATCTCATACAAATAAAAAGTTTCTATAGGTAATTTTGTTCGCTAAAGATTATTAAATATTTTATACTTCTCTGACACTATAAATTCTGACCATTTGAAAGTGAGTAACTGAAAAAAGGTAAATTATGATACCTGTATTAAAATAGTATTGATAGATTTTTTGCCACGGGACATCTCATACAAATAAAAAGCTTTTATAGGTAATTTTGTTCGCTAAAGATTATTAAGTACCTATTTTATACTTCTCTGACACTATAAATTCTGACCATTTGAAAGTGAGTAACTGAAAAAAGGTAAATTGATACCTGTATTAAAATAGTATTGATAGATCTTTTGATAAATTACATAGGTACTCGATGAGTTATATTTATTAAATTATCACCATAATTAAAAAAATAAAGCTATATTTAAATGATTATTACTATTTTATATTTTGAAACTTAATTACTCATTTGTTAGTTTTGCTATTGACAGTAAGCACGGAAGTCTAGTAGGTATGAAAAGCATATAAAAGAATTGTAGATTCATTTATTAACCTTCACCAAATCGCAAAATGGCATTGACAAAACCTCGTTAAAGACATTGGGTTTGGAATAAAGCGATGGTGCGTAAAACATAATGAATCATTGTTGTCGAGCCATTGTGAGAGCCTTTAGACAACTTCCTATTTGACATTGGAAATGGTAGGCTCATTTGTGGATGATTCGGTAGTTTTTAAAAGTTTTTTGGCGACTGAAGGTTTCGTAGCGTTGGATTAGAAAAGCTTTAAATGTAAGTTGGAAAAATGGACACAGTAATTTTACTCACAGCACAGAATACATAAAAGTACAAGTTTAAAAGCATCAACTAAATGAATTATCTAAGTATCATAAGCATACACTTTTAAAATTTATTATTTTATCAGGTAATTTTATAATATGTTTTCTCATTGCGTTATAGAAGGAATTGGTCATAATTATTATAATAATATGATTTCGTAAACTAAACAACTTGGTCAGCCTATGACAAACATTAATGATATGGTAGGAATAGAGCTATTAGAAAGATAATTATAACGTCAAGGGAGGAAAGTGAAACAAACTTTATATTTATTCAAAGAGGTTTAGTAAAGTTATAGAACTCGCAATTGAAGTAGCTGTTTAAGCAAGAATTTTAGAATATGTGTATAAAGTTCTTGTGTTTAAGCAATGTACTCTTTATTAAATCAGCCTTAAACGGTTTGAATATAAATATCTAAGGCTTGCATTAAACAACACGAGAATATATAAGGACTAAGATGTGTTTCACTTACACTTGAAAAGGGGGAAGTGAAACAGTGGCCAAATTTAATTAATGAAAATAGGACAAAAGGGTTTGTATAACCGTAAATATCCACAATGTAAAATGAACGGCCCCTGGTTGTAATACGGGAACTAATTCGTTATTCCTGATATAAATTATGTCGATATCGACAAATATTCCTGTTTTGATATTAATGTTACAGCACAATTTGCTAAACACTGATTTTTTTCTTAATGTAATTTTAGACATTAATTACCCGACTGCGACAGAAGGAGGGTTATGTTTTTCGAGAGTTGTTTGTGTTTTTATAATATTGTAACTGTATTAAATGAATGATGAACTGTATTATATTGAAACTTGCTGGCGTTTTGGAATACCTACTCTGTAAGCCTACAAGTTGTTTTGTATAAATAAATAAATAAATAAAATCTCAATGGAGAAAATCTATAATAGTTTCTTAGTTACGGTTGGGTGTTTAACTTCCCGGGGTTTCTCTTGCCTCACCTGTCCTTACCTAATTTTTTAAAGTTTTATAAATAGGTAGGAATAGTGTATTAAAATTATTACTTTTATATACTATTTAATGGTAATTTTGATTTTTATTTACAGAGATCGATATTTATTTATACATAAGATATCTGCATTTGTAATGCACACGAGAATTACTTTCATTAAAATGAATCAGCTGATTACATAGTCGTGTAACCAAACACTCGTACGTCATTGACACACATAACTTTAACGTATTCCGGAAACTCGATGCAAAACAAAAACGATTTTGAAGCGATGTTATTTTTTAAGCTTATTTGATATATATTTAAAAAATTGGTCGTTATTTAATTTTATTCTTCAAAATATATTACATTTAATTGTTACAGTTATTACAATACATTATATTGATAAATAATTCGCCATACCTACGTAAAGTTAGAATTAATTACAGAAAGTAGGTAAGCACTATACATATTATCGTTACAGTAAGTAAAGTACTTTGTGAATTAAATTGGTCTCAAAATGCAAAAAAAATAAGAAATGGGTATTATTATTCCTCTTGGATATACCCACCCTGGAAAAGAGATAAATGGTAACGTTTGTTTCTAAAATATGAAACTACAATATTTCAAAGCCTAAAATAACACCAATAATCCGATCATTATAATTGGAAATATAAAAATATTATAGTGAAGGAAGTGTTTTTTTAATATATTTATAAAAAGCTTTAATTATTTTTTTAAAGCTGTATGTCAATTTAATTACTTCTCATACTCAACTCACTGCAGAGATGCAGTCATACAGAATACTCCCGTGAGGTCATTCAACGGAACGTAAGTGTCACATCACGCCCCAACCATGTGACCGGCATGTTTTGATGTTTTACGTATAAGGTCGTATTGTCTATTAGTTTTTATCTAAATCACTCCTTTCAACTGTTACAAGGACGAAACGACGCGAGCATTTTTATGGTCGCCGTAAGGGGAAAACCATAACGTATATGCAAAAAACTGACGGTATAATTGACTTGACTTATGCATATGTAAATATTGGAGGTCGAAAATTTGGTATATATTGTTCTGTATCCTTAGTACGTACAGAACAATATACATACGATTGAGTAATTTTGTATGGGAATTTTGAACAACGCCATCTAGGTACCGCCGAAAAGAGAAATAAGATATTCCATAGAGAATTACTCTATCGGGTACCTTTACGCGCGTTATTTTTCTCGATAGCTGTTCGAGCTAAGGGCTATCAATGGCTAAGGGTACTAATCTCAACACAAGTACCCACGTAGTTTAAAAGCGCGTAGACTGCACACTAGCGCCGCCATTGGGAAAAAAATCAAAGTGCTGTACTAAAGACGAAATTGTGAATTATCTCTCTGTCTGTACTTCTGCACTCCGAAGCTTTGTGGTACTTTTATCATCGCTTAAACAATATTTTCTAGTCTGTCGTTTAGTTTAATGGAGTTTTTTTGCTAATAGTGGCCAGTTTTCGCAATAAAACTCCATTTAACTAAACGACAGGCTAGAAAATATTGTTCAAGCGATAAAAGTTCCACAAAGGTTCTTCGGAGTGCACTACGGAGAGATAATTCACAATTTCGTCTTTATTTAAGCACTATGATTTTTTTCCTATGGCGGCGCTAGTGCGCAGACTACGCGCTCTTAAGTAAAGTTTCTACTCATTGTGTTACGAAAAAAAAACTGCTATATGTATCACCAACGCGCGCGTCGTCCGTATATGATAGTTTTCGACAGCGAAAACAGTTTGCTTTAACTCATGGAGCTCGGTGGCGCAGTGGTATAGCGCCTGGCCCATTGATTGCGGAGGTTAAGCAACTTTCGCAAGGGTCGGTCATGGAATGGGTGACCAAAAATGTATTATCTCGAGCTCCTCCGTACTTCGGAGGGCACGTTAAGCTGTTGGTTCAGGCTGCATTTGCAGTCGTCAGCACCCACCAATCAGCATTGGGCCCGCGTGGTGAGCCCATCCTCCAGGCCTGTGCCCCAGCAGTGGGGACATTAAACATGGCTGATGGCCATGCGAAATAATTTATAATTAGTTTACCTCTGTTATAAGATTGTGCAGATGAAGATGAGTAACTATGTCCGTGAATAAATGGATACAAAAACAATTTGCATAAAAAATCAAACAGTTTAAACCAACTGAACCTTATTTACATCTGATAAAGTTTATGATGAGGTCCGTTTAAATGAACCTTATAAAACTTCATGAGTTTTTATTCCAAGTATGATGAAACAAGGCTCTTTTGTTTTCCGAAAACATAAGCGGCACTCACGAATTCCGTTTGCCTATGAATGTTGTTAGGCGTGCACATGCACATTATTTAAGTGTGCGTAATACGAGAGCGTGCAGACGCACACTAAAACAATCTGCATGTGCACGTGTAACAACATTCATAACGGTACGGACTTCGTGAGATAGAACAACTATAAACTTATTTATAGCTATAACTAGCGGCTATATACGACTTCGTCCACTTTAACTTCGTACGCGCAAACTTTGTTCCAAGTCCCAAAGAAAAAAAAAAGAATTAAAAAAATACGAACTTTCTTTTCCTATTTCACCTTGAATATTAATTTTTGCAACAAAAGGTAGCCTACGATCTTTCTTTATGGTCCAATGTATCTTTATAGCTAAGTCCATCAAAATTGGCCACTGCTGGTTCAAGCGCGAAATGGTACTCACATAATGCCCGGTTTTTGAGGTATTTATCGGTATTGGAGGGTTCCGCATTTTCCAGTTTAAAGTTAATTTTATTACTCTAAACCAGATAATGTGGACCCCTTCGATAAAGTACTTCATAAACCGGGGGTAAGTCAAGTAATTTATCTGAAACTTAACTAGTACCTACCTCTGTGAAGCGTTTAGTCTATTTGTCAAATTCGTTAAAGTAAAACTTGTTAATTTAATAACGAATTGTTACAGATAACAAAATGGTTGGCAGCAGAGGAGAATATGCTGTTTGGATGGCGTTAGTGGCAATTATTATTGGTGAGCAAATAATAAACCTTTTATTTTCTTGTTTAGTTTTTTAACTTTTTGCTTTTACCTCCACCAGCAGAAGCGCAACACGGCTGAAAAATTTGTATCCTCACCTATGAAATTGACGTTTTGTATAAAGATTTTTTTCTAGCATTTTCATAATTTATTTAACTACCGTGAACGGCAGTGTACCAAAACTTTTATGTACAAATGTTTGAACATTAAGCTAACTTAAGCAACATAACTTAAGCGAAAAAAATAAGTTTCGGCTAAATTACAACGGATAAAGTGGTCGTTTTCGCTAAAAAAAGGTTTCACTTTCAAGGTATTTTTTAATGCTAAGAAAACAAGATAAACAGGCTTTAATGATGCTGATAGTTGACGGCTATGGTCTTAATTTGTTCATTATAAATATCCAGCAACTGATAAATATTTTAAATCACAGAAGTTATGAGGTTCTGTGTGTAAGAAAAAAAACACCAATTTCATAGGTAACCTATTTTTTTGCCTGTGGTCTTGTAGTGTAGGCACCGCAGTGTAGGTACTTTCCCGGTTGCGTAAATGTTATAGAAACCCTACTCAATTCCCGGCCGCGGGCTGTGACGAACTGAGTTTTCAAACCGGTTTAACCGGCATTAACAAGCTTTAATGCTACTTCAATACGTTTCAGACGGTGACGTACTGCAGTAGGGTTCGGGTCAGCTCACACCGAGACGCGACGCGACGCGACGTTGCGCGTACATTTTAAGAGCAAACACCACGGTCGAGAGAATTGAAAAATTCCTATAGAAAGTTGACAAAATTAACGTTTGGTAGTCCCCTGTTTCCTCCTCCAAAACTAACCGATTTAAATATTTTTTTCATTAAAATTTAAAGGAATGAATTGGCTGTGTTCTTATGTTTTCCTTTTTTTCATAAAATAATTATTAAAAGAGATATTAATCTCCAAAAACAAGAAATACATTGCTATTGTTTAGACATCCAGCAATCTTTGACGAGGTTATATAAAAAAGCAAAACATATTAACACAGCCAAATCCTTTCTTTATTTTTTTATGTTAAAAGTATTTAAATTGGTCTAGTGTTGGAAGAGGAAACAATTTATCAATTCTCTCGACCATGGTGTTTTCTCTTAATAGAGCGACTCAAAATTTGACTTTATTTACTACACGAAAAGATATACATTTCCGCGCGACGTAGCGCGACGCCGCGAGGCGCAGCCTGAGGCCGCCCCTTGGCGAATTATTGTCTCGTCGCGTCGCGTCGCGTCTCGGTGTGAACTGACCCTAAAATAGTACGCATTTAGATATGCTGGGAACCCTCATCCCCTTATTCGCTAAAGAGCAACTACTCAAAACGGCAAATTTTCATAAAGGCAAATTCGCATATGGGCAAATTAAATACAGCCACCTACATAAATCAAATTATTAATACATTGCAAATAAGAAAGAAATAAAAATATATAGGTAGGTATATATTTTTTGCAACAAGGACTGAAAAGAGGTCTAAAAAAAATCGAAGTGGGGCTACTAGAGCATGTCGGGTATAATAAAAGGGCGCTGATTGCACATTAAAAAAAATATCGATTATTTTTAGGCCGCGTAGTTTTCGACTTTTGATGAAAAAAAAAAAAAAAAACCGACCCGTCCAAATTTTTCTCTGAAGTTTGGACGCATAGTTTTCGACTTTTGATGAAAAATTAAAGAAACAATCTAGAGGAACAGAAACTTATCAGACGCTTGTGTTCCTTTAGAATTCCGAAAGCATACTGTCTCTAACTAATCCTTATCCTTAAATAAAACTTCTAAAGTAAATTAGCTTTAAAGCGAATCCCGCTATTTATTCCAATAAATCGCCATTCGTCTCAGCTGAAAATAAAACCTTATTTACGGAAACTTTTCCGACCGCAACAACTTTGTCTTGTAACGAATGATATCGATCGTAAGAATTTCAATCGAATGATCGTCTAACTACAATCGTTCGGTCCACCAATCAAGGTTGTACCGACTTGCTCAACTTAATCGCTCCATTCATCTAGTGTTTTGTACGGCGACTGATGTTCTTGATACTTGAATGTGAAGGGTAATTGAGATGGCGCAATAAAAACAAAGAGTATTTGTAGACGTTAGGTCTGGAGGTCGTCTGATAATTTGAGAGTAATTTGTTAATCAAATGTATTCAATTTCAATCAAAATATTAATTTTACGAACATCCTTGTTCTGTAAAGTGCTAAATAAAGACTAGTAAACTACTGGCTCTGTGAGCTGTAGACATTTTTGATCATTTTTGGAAATAGATGAAATATGTTTTTTTTAATAAAAAAAATATGGATTGACAAAAAAAATACATAGAATTATAGAAGCTGCTTACAAAATTTCACGAGAATCGGTTAAGAAATGCGACCTGTAGAGGAGAACAGACGGAAGAAAGCATTTTTGCCCAAGCTGAAACGGAGATGCTTCGCTCACGCTTCCCGTTCGCTCGGTCAATAATTATGTTTCGTTTTTGTTTTGAGATTAAATACAAATTAGCTATAGTCATTAGGAAGAATAATTGTACCCGTATTTTTTGACCCGATCTATGATGTTACATTAGTTTCCTATTCGACTTTTTTGTATGTAAAATGTTCTACGTGCTTATTCTTTACATTTAAAGCTATAGATACACAAGTACTTCCGCAATTAGTTTTAAACCAGTAAAAACCAGTAACGGTATATGTTTAAAGGCCCAAGTTCAAATACCTCTCCTCATCCTTTGAACAAGTATCAAGTAAACTGAATCCTATTACGTATAGATTTCGAAGCCCATTCAATACACTACTAGGCTACAGGATCTATACGTGGTCCGTGGTATACACGTAGGTTGTATATTGTCGTGTGCGCGCACCTTTATCTTCGCCGCTCACTATCACACAAAGGCTTAATACTTCGATAGAAATCCTGTTATTGCGATAGGAGGGATTTTGTGTACAGGTTAACTAAAGCCTCTATTGTTATAAGCCTTTTTAGGGACCCTTATAGTTCCGAAATGTCCGTCCGTCTGTCCGCAGCCTAAATCATGGACTTTTAGTACTAGAAAGCTGTTATTTGGCATGGATATTAATCATGCCGACAAAGTGGTGAAGTAAAATTTTGAGATTTTTTTTTAAGTTACATCCCCTACACTTGAAGTAGGGATGTAATTTTTTTTCTTGTCTTCCCCATAGTGTGATGTGTCGTTGGATAGCAATTTTAAAAATACTGCTGATTTGTGGAAACAGTTTTTTGATTGAGGTATCCGTTTGCGAATTATGAAGCTTTTAAGTGTAAAATTTTGTTAGAGTCAAGTGTCCCCCCCCTGCCAGCCAAATGGTTGTTTTTGGATACGTGAAAAAATTCACGGTAGTTGTATATAATATGAAGAAATTAAAAGGAAAACTATCACGAGTGTAAATCATCACGCAGGCTTTACAAGTTTACGAGTAACAGTCGACCAACTTATAAAATATACTTGGCGCAGGACAAATTCCTCATTGGGATCTACTTAAATAACGTTGTCAGGTGTGTGAAACCGGTAGTATCTACATTTAAGTATATGAACCAAGATGGGCGACGGAACCCTACACTGCGCGTGGCCCGACACGCACTTGGCCGGTTTTTTATACTTGTAGTTTTGATGAAAACCTCAGAAGGGAAAGGTCAATGAAGGATCGTGAATACAAAAAAATATATGCGAGAAATTGAAAATCTCCTCCTTGTTTTTGAAGTTGGTTTAAAAGAACAAAAACTTGAATGATTGAATCACGTTAGGAAAAGATCTTCGTAAAAGGCATATTTAAAAAAATCTCCACTTAGTAGTAAGTAGTGTTTTTCCAGTCCTAAACTATGTTTGAATAGGATCTAACAACGCAAACAATATTGAAAATATTGCCAGTGATTACATTTCACTTCGCGTACATATAGGTTTGTATAACCATCAGCTATTTTTAATGTCCCCACTGCTGGGACACAGGCCTTCCTTATGTGTGGATATGGAGGATGGGCCATGACCCACTACGCGGGCCCGATGCGGATTGCTGACGACTGCAAATGCAGTCGGGAACCAACGGCTTGACGTGCCTTCCGAAGCACGGAGGAGCTCGAGATGATACATTTTTGGTCACCCATCCCATGACCGACCCTTACGGTAGTTGCTTAACCTCCGCAATCAATGGGCCAGGCGCTATGCTACCACTGCGCCACCGAGCTCCTCTAGGTTTGTATATAGGTAGTACACACGACGGCACCTCAGACTATACATGTTGACCTTGAGACCGCCTTTATGCCCTACGTAATAAAAGTTGTTTTCGCAGTTTAGCTGTATAACCTGACGTGCTGTCGTGTGTACAACCACAGCTGCTGCTATAGTATATATTTTTACGGATTGTTGAATATTAAAATCCCCCGGTTAAAAACTATAAGGACATGTATGTAATAAAAAGTGTTGCCAACGTTTAAATCTAAGACTGAGAGTTTAAATCCTCGAGGGGTGGAGAGTTCGAACGCCCCCTCCGCCCTTTAACATACATAGTAAAAAATCTGCGCTTGCGCCTTTTAACATACAGAGTAAAAAACCTATTTAGTTCCATTAGTAGTCATTACTTTTGTCGTAAAATATGGTTATTCTAAGGAACATTTTTTTTAACTCTTTAAGGAGGCGTACAACGCAAAATCATATTAAAAATTATCGAAATTATTGACATTATTACCGTTTTAAATATAACCAATAAACTATTTCTCATTTTTCAAAACTGTCAATCACAAAACTTGAGTGTTTTCTAAATTATAGTTTCAAGATTATAGGTATATTATTGGTTGGCACGGCATTGAAAAACTACAAAATTGGAGGACACTTTACGATAAGTTTTTTTATTAGGAAAAGTTTCAGCAATCTTGTTTCTGTAAATCATATGAGTACTATAATCTATTTTCTACATTATTTTTTGGGACCGATAAATCAAGTACCTAACACTGTGTGAAATGGTTGCTCCAAAAATGTGTATTTGACGTTGTACGACCCCTTAAGTTCGACCGTGATCTTGGAGTTTAAAATTACTCCAATTAAGTCTTTAGTTTAACGAGTTACTTCAATCGTCTTTTGTGTTAGGGCTAATTGACTCATTCTTAAAAAATTGTTTGATTAACTTGAATTATTTATAAAAGCCAAAGATTTAAATCTTTAATAAAAGCCGATTCTAAGACTCCTCTTGAATAATGGGCAAAGTATAGCTTTGTCTACAATGGAGATACCACAATATTGCAAGCAGTATAATAAACAAATAAAAAAACTGATAGACGTTATTACAAAGAATGTTTTTTATCACGGTATGTATAAATATCAATCAAAGATTTCAATGTCAGTCATTAGCCAGATTGCCTATGGACACATAATACTTGTTTTTAAAGATTTTAAGACAAGGGTGTACAACTTATTCAGCCTACTTAGCTAACATACCTCCTTAATTTTACAACATTCGTCTTGTACAATGTTATGGTTATTAGAAATAAAACACTTTTTACGGATTACAGCGCGTATATTATTAATTCAGGTGTTGTTTTAGAATTATTTAGTTTGTATTTATTGGTTTTTTAGAATTCCCGAGGTTTCGACACCTTTCCAGGGGAACGTCGGGAATTCTAAAAAAACAATAAATACAAACTAAATAATTCTAAAACAACATCTGAATTAATAATATACCCAAATTTAATAATTATATAGCTGTTTCATCTTTATCGATTGTCAAAACATCTGGAAAGATGTTTCTTTTGAATGTGGGGGTATTTCCTCACATTGATGAAATTGCGCTGGCTTGCAGCGAAGAAGTTAAAAGTACTAGAAAATTTCGCCGCTCCCACTAGCGACTCGGTAGCATAATTGGTCAGTGCATTGGGAAATCCAAGGGAATTCCAAGGGTGCGGGTTCGAGTCCCGTCTGAGGTGCTACGGGTGAGTCGATTTTTTCTAGTATTTTTTCTAATATCATTTATTTTAATGAACATCATCATCAGCCATTTTAATGTCCTGCTGCTGGGGCAAATGTCTTCCTTAGGGATGGATAAGGAGGTTGGGCTATATACTCTTTACCCTATTAAGTTGAAAAAAAAATGCTCTTTACCCATCCACCGCCTGCAGGTAAGCAGGCGGATCGAAAGTAGTATTAAATTTTGAGATTTTAGCATTCACAATGCTATTTTTAAATAATACTAAATAATATACTAGAAAAAATACGACTCGCACCAGATCATGTTCTCGGACGGGAATCGAACCCGCGACCTTTGGATATCTGGTCCAATGCTCTGACCACTGAGCTACCGAGTCACTAGTGAGAACGTCGAATTTCTTCTAGTATATTAACTCTTACGCTGCAATTGTTTAAAAATATCTGGAAAGATGTTCAGTTGAATGTCGAGGTAATTCCTTGTACATTGGTGAGATGGCGCTGGCTTGCAGCGTAAGACTTGATAAACTAGAAGAAATTCGACGTTCTCACTAGTGGCTCGGTAGCTCAGCGGTCAGAGCATTGGATCGGATATCCAAAGATCGCGGGTTCGATTCGCGTCCGAGAACAGGATCTGGTGCGAGTCGTATTTTTTCTAGTATATTATTTAGTATTATATGAAACTAGGGCTCCTAGCGAGGAGGTAGCCAAAGCATCGTCCAGAGTGCTCAATCAGAGTAAAAGCGGGTCAAGTGCGTGCACTAGACCATCCGCCATTTTTAATGTCCCCACTGCTGGGGCACAGGCCTTCCTTATGGGTGGATAAGGAGGATGGGCCATAACCGCGGGCCCAATGCGGATTAGTGGGTGTTAACGACTGCAAATGCAGCCGGGACCAACGGCTTGACGTGCCTTCTGAAGCACGGAGGAGCATGAGTTAGTAAAATGTTGATCATCCATCCCATAACCGACCCTTGCGAAAGTTACTTAACCTCCGCAATCGCTGGGCCAGGCGCTTAAGGCCCCTATATACCTCAAGTGGCGCCCTCATTTTAATTAAATTTATTGCTCGCTAAGTACATAATGTATCGAAAATTCACATGTACAGATTGAAACTAAGGTTCTATAGTTTATTTACAAACAATTACCTCAGTAAAATTTTGTTCGTTGTAGTAGTAGTTCGCAAAAGTGCGAAAAGTGGCCACTTGCGGTATACAGGAGCCTTAACCACTGCGCCATCGATCTCCTCCTGCGCCAATGAGCTCCTCTGCGCCATCGTGCGTGCACGGATGCGGGTATTTCAAATGTAAAGACGACAGCACGTCAGGTTATACAGTTAAACTGCGAAAACAACTTTTATTACGTAAGGCATAAAGGCGGTCTCAAGGTCAACATGTATAGTCTGAGGTGCCGTTGTGTGTACCAAGTTCCAAGACGCCCCTCACTGCAATGTGAAGGTAAAAGGAGTCTAGGTACATTAGAAAAACTCGCATCCACGCTATCCTCCATGACCACCGCTCCTAATCTCACCCAGCTCTTATTATGTACACACAACGGCACCTCAGACTATACATGTTGACCTTGAGACGGCCTTTATGCCCTACGTAATAAAAGCTGTTTTCCCAGATTAACTGTATAACCTGACGTGCTGTCCTCCGTACGATGGGACTCCGAGAGGGAGACAATAAGGATGGGTAATACGCTACCTCAAGGTCCTATAGGGTCCTAATAAGGTTTGTTAGGCGCTAATAACTCGCCTTGCAAAGCACAAGATTTGGGTAACACACCTTCTTCTTCTTCTTTTTTTTGTTTTGGCAATCTACTTTCATCTAAGAAGTCATTTTTGCCAGTGTCAAGTGTTAAATAGTTCAGTGGTAAATATTGTTTAATTTTTCATTAGAATGCGGGTGCATCGCATTCCAATGCTGCTTGGAGCATTTGGCACCAAGTATATCAAGACAGTTTACTCGGTTAGTTCTGCCGAGGAAGCCACCACTTCAATAAAAGTCTCAGCTTCACACAACCAAGATCGCGCCGATTTCAATTATCCCACATATTGTTCAGTTGCGTAGACACTTGTACCATATAACTGCACCAATTTTAAGACACAATATCCACAATGAATCAATTTGAAATAATTAAAATAGACACCAAACCGAACTCGACAAAATGACGCCAAAAACTCCCCACCAGTCATAAAACACCTTATAATGATTCAGCAATTTAAATATTTTTTGTTCTTTTTAAAGTTTCGTATAATTACCACATAATAACTTTTTTGTTTTGGTTAAGTGAGGCGAATATTTTGATGGGGTAATTATGTGGTTAGTTTCAATTCAATTAAGTTAATATTTTTATACAAGGTGTTACAAAAATACCCCTAATGCCGAATATGGTATATAGGGACCATCAAACTAATCAACTTTTACTATGGGACCAACTCTGAAATCGCGAAAAAAAAATCAGCTGTTTCATACAAAAAATAAAATCGAAAATATCAAAATGTATGAAACAGCTGATTTTTTTTTCGCGATTTCAGAGTTGGTCCCATAGTGAAAATTGTTCAGTTTGATGGTCCCTATCTACCATATTCGGCATTAGGGGTACTTTTGTAACACCTTGTATATAAACTGCTTTGTATAGTTTTTGTTGTGACTTTTTGCTAACCCGAGTTCTGTGATCCGATAAATTTAAATTGGCTATGTATTGTTAATTTTGCACAATTAAAAACTTCTTTTTTGTATTTAAATAAATATTGGATGACATCACACTTACAACCTTATTATTTACTGGGGAGAATCAAACTTCAAAGATACGTTTTTTGGGTAACTTTTTGTCAAAAGGTAAGAAGGGAACTTCATCATTTTATTTTTCGTTTGTCTGCCAAGATTCATTTTTTTAAGCTACCTGGAAGATTTAAAAATCAAGTTTCGATGTCAATGGCAATAAATGAAAACTGTGTACTTAAATGTACTAATAATGATAATAATAAATGCTTGGATAAAAATTTCACACAGCGCCATCTAGCCCCAAACTAAGCAAAGCTTGTAATATGTGGTCAACTGATTATACTACTTATGTACTTTTTAATAATATACTCATACATAAAGTGGCAGCGTGGCAAGAATTATATTTTTTCACATATTTTAGATAGATAGGTTGATCTTTTGATTCAGCTTATATTTTTCTCAAAGTAATGTTCAGTGCTTGAATAATAATTTACATAGATAAAAATGTTCAAAATAAAAAGTACGTACGTACATATGCTGCATGTGTCAGATTCAAACATTGCTGATTTTTTTACATTTTGTTGCAGGTACCCAGGGAACCAATTCGCAAACAGAAACTGATGCAACGATACAGTACACTGAAATTACAACAGCAGAAATTGTAACACTTGATGGTCAATCAAAGGAAGCTAAAGTTGAAAACTACGGTCTAGATGACGTCACTATATACAATGAAGATAATAGAACTCAACCACAAGTACAAAATGTTGTACATGATACTCTTAATACAAGTCCACTGGAAAGTGCCTCAAGAGTTATAATGCCTATAGCTGTAAAGCCATTCGGTGAATTAACAAAAGAAATCCTTGATAACACCTTATTGGATCCTAATTTAGCCAGTAATAAGTTGGTTTCTAATGTTCTTAATAAAGTTATTAAAAAGGCTGATAAAAGAGCTGATTTGAAACCTCATGTTAGGTATGATGAGGTTACAGGCGAATTGGTCGGCGGTGAACATCCTTGTCATAGGGAATGTAGGGAAGGAGAAGAGCCAATGATTTGTTATTACCATTTTAATTTGGAATGGTATCAGACTATGAGCAAAGCATGTTATAATTGTCCTTATAATGAGTCAGATTGTATGAGACCGGACTGTATACCAGCTGATGGTATGAGCAGAGCTCTGAATGTCGTCAATAGGAAAATGCCTGGACCTGCTATAGAGGTGAGTTTGAAGTTTTTTTTTGTGAACCTAAACTCTAGCAGCCACGATTGAATTTTATGTCACTACTATGATATGCAAGGCGCGGTATCCCCCCGCGGATCACAGGCAAGAGAAAATGATGAGCATAATGAGCAGAATCCATTTTGAAAATGAACAAAAGACAACGGTATCTTTATACATATAAATAAGTTTCATGTCGGTGAGGGAAAACGTATATGCAGCATGATATTCTTGTCCTTTTAGAGAATTAGATTTCACCTTTTAGAGAAGTACATCTATAAAAGACGAATATCTCACCATGCTTTGATTGTTATAATTATACAAGGTGTTACAAAAGTACCCCTAATGTCGAATATGATAGATAGGGACCATCAAACTGAACAACTTTAACTATGAGACCAACTTTGAAATCGCAAAAAAACAGCTGTTTCATACAAAAATTAATTACGAAAATATCAAAATGTATGAAACAGCTGATTTTTTATTCGCGATTTCAGAGTTGGTCCCATAGTAAAAGTTGTTCAGTTTGATGGTCCCTATCTACCATATTTGGCATTAGGGGTACTTTTGTAACATGTTGTATAAAAGGGATCAGACAGCGTTTTCGATGAAAGATCCCAGGCTGCTTGACTTTTCCGACACTTCAAACAATTACCGTTATATTTCAACCAATTTACACAAAATATTGACAAATTATATACCAAAACCTTCCGCATGAATCAGTCTATCTTTTGGTGAATACCTCATGAAAATCCTTGCAGTAGTTTTTGAGTTTATCGCGAACAGACAGACGCGGCGGAAGACTTTGTTTTATAATACAATGTAGTCATATTTATTTCACATGACTGATGAGAGAATAATTGTGTAACTGTAAAAAAGTGCTTACTTTAACATGCTTTTACGCTAGAATGACTAAAATTGTTCTACAACATGCACGTAACAATAGACTAAAAAACACTTTAATATTCCATATCTATTTTCGTTATCGTCCTGAAATCGGCAAACAAAGTTAGATTGTTTTGAATTTCATTTTACAGCAGTCTACGTTTTTTTGCAGTTAAAAGTGAACTTTTGATGATTCGGCTAATTTTTTTTCAGTCGTTTATTTCGCCAACATTTTCCAAGCGAAAAATAAGCTTGTAAGCGAAATTAATGTTTTGTTAATTTATTATACAAAGAAGAATTTATTAATATGTGAAATTAAATACTCACATTAGTTTAATTATTATAAAGAGTTTAATTAATCGTTTGGAAAATGGAATGGTAAAGTGCCTTTAACTTAGTTAAGAGCAAAGGTTTCGCATTGCGTAACGTTTTAATTAATTTTAAATTGTAAATCGTTAAGGGGATTTTTTTTTCATTTCGTATTGGTTTTATTTTATTTCTATATAATTTTCTTTAGGGAGCCTAATTAGCTTTTAAGTATTTTGAAATAATACTTAAAAGCTAATTAGAAGCTTCAACAGATAAAGATTAGACTATTGACAAAGTAATTTGAACGATAGTACAAAAAAAAGATTTCTCTGGAATAGAGGTACCTCCAAAATAAGCATTTCTAATACATAATACAATATAGCATATTTTGGCAAATAATAGGGGTTAAAGTATGAAATTGCCGATCTTTTCTCACACACAGAGACCCTCAATCTTTTATGATGTTAAAGATGCTTCGGTTGTTTATTTCGAATTATGATCATGACGTGACGGCCAACTACCTGTTAGTAATAAAAATGTTTCTGATTTTCTTTCCTTAACTTTAAAAAAAGTACCTCATTATTAGTAACTCCTTTTTTTGTTAGCAGAAGTGACCTTTTATTTCGTTGTAGCTTAGCCGAGAGGTACTTATTTTTTTTCGCGTAACCTAATTATCTTAGTGTCTAAAAATTAGTGCTTAAAAGTTTTAAAACATTAGCGTTCATGGTTGTTAAACAAATAAAGAAAATGTTGGTAAGGAAAATTCAAATGTCTTTAAAATTTCCATACGAAACGACAATGTGTTTGATTTTCGATTTTTCTCGAAGGTTTGCCAACACGACCGTGTCATAGTGGACGTGGAGAACGACCTCATGACGGAAGCCACTACGGTGCACTGGCATGGACAGCATCAGAGAGGGACTCCATATATGGACGGAACCCCTTATGTGACACAATGCCCTATACCACCAGAGACCACTTTTAGGTAAGATTCATAAGTAAAGTAAGCGCCATCAAAGAAGTCCCGTAGACGCGGTGGCGCCGATAACGTTTGAGTCATTGGAAGAAAAAAGTTTTGCTTTAACAGCGCGCAGTCTGCACACTAGCGCCGCCATTGGAAAAAATATCATAGTACTTAAATAAAGACGAAATTGTGAATTATCTCTCTGTAGTGCACTCCGAAGAAGCTTTGTGTTACTTTATATCGCTTCAACAATAATTTATAGCCAGTCGTTCACTTTAAAGTAGATTTTTGCATAAAGTGGCCACTTTTAGCAATAAAACTCGCAATTAACAATAACATAAAAAATACAATATTGTTTAAACGATAAAAAGTATCACAAAGCTTCTTCGGAGTGCACTACAGAGAGATAATTAACAATTATGTTTTTATTTGAGCACTATGATTTTTATTTCAATGGCGGCGCTAGTGTGCAGACTATGTGCTCTTAATAACTAATAAACATCTTATATTTTAGTCCTACAAAATTCCGCAAGTCTTCTTTCATGGCGCGGACTCTTTCTCTTATGTCGTCTCGTATTGTTTCTACTAACCGAGGGCTGCCATAGAATATATTTTTCATACGCTTGGCTTTTAACCATTAACCTGGTATTCTTCAGATACCAGTTCAACGCCAGTCACTCCGGCACACACTTCTGGCACTCCCACTCCGGCATGCAACGAGCTGACGGTGCTGCTGGAGCGTTCATCGTGAGGAAGCCCAAGTCTCAGGACCCACATGGACCTCTCTATGATTATGACAGGTGAATTTTTTATGGCATGTCAAAAAAATTACCTAACTAGGGATCGAACCTAATTTGTCCCCTCTGGCCACGTGGTCCGACTGCCTTTGCTCTACCGATCGGACGACATGATTAACATATAAAATTATCCGCGTTTTAAGAACGCGTAGTCTGCACACTAGCGCCGCTATTGGAAAAAAATCATAGTGCTTAATTAAAACTAAATTGGGAATTATCTCTCTGTAGTGCACTCCGAAGAAGGTTTGTAATATTATGTATCGCTTAAACAATATTTTCTAGTCTGTGCGAAAAAATGGCCACTTTTAGCAAGAAACTCCATTAAACTAAACCACAGGCCAGAAAATATTGTTTAAGCGAGCGATAAATGGTACCGCAAAGCTTCTTCGGAGTGCACTAGAGAGAGATAATGCATAATTTTATCTTTATTTAAGCACGTTGTTTTTTCCAGTGGCGGCGCTAGTGTGCGGACTAGGTGCTCTTAATTTAAACGGTATACTTTATCGGTTACGGTATAACTTATATTATATATGCGGTTAAATCAAGCTTATATCAAAATCACAAAGTCCTTTAGATGAAATTCTTGCCCTATCGAGCGACAATATATTAAGTTGTGGATACAAGGAAATATGTGGCAAAGGGACTATGTGGTAGGGTTAACTAAACTATCCCTTGAACCCTTATATGAAGCCGTTCGAACTTTAAAGTCGTTGATTTGAATTTAGAATTAAATCATCGTAAATCATTCATTATCATCATCATCATCGAAAACAATTATCAAATGTATTTAGGGTTCCGTAGTCAACAAGAAACCCTTACGGCCTTACCACAAAAGGTTTTAAAAAACTGTTCAATAAGTGTTTAACTTAGACACTGTTTAAGTGTAATGCTGTCACTTTTTTGACAATATGATTTGAAAGAGACGCCATCATATTTAAACAGTGTCTAAATTGAACAGTATTTTAAAATCTTTTGTGGTAAGGCCGTTATACTTTCGCCATGTCCGTCTGTCCGTCCTAGCTCATAGACTCTTAGTACTAGAAAGCAGTAATGTGGCATGGAATCACACCGACAAAGTGGTGAAGTAAAAAATATTTTTTAGGTTACCTCCCCTACACGTGAAGTGGGGATGTAATTTTTTTTCTTTTCTACCCCATAGTGTCGGGTGTCGTTGGATAGCAATTTTAAAAAAATTTCGGGTTTGTGGGAATAATTTTAAAGTGCAAAATTTTCCCCCCGCCAGCCAAATCGTTGTTTTTCGATTCGTGAAAAACTTCACGGTAGTTGTATATATGACGAAGTTAAAAGAAAAACTATCACAGCTAAGTAGGCTTTATAAGTTTACGAGTAACAGTCGACTAATTTATAAAATGTACTTGGCGCAGTACAAATTCCTTATTGGGAACTACTTAAATAACGTCGTCAGGTTTGTGAAACCGGTGGTACATTTGAGTATATGAACCATGGGCTACGGAACCCTACACTGCGCGTGGCCCGACACGCACTTGACCGGTTTTGTTTCATAGATTGTACTATCTTCTCAAAATTACTTTGCATAACTTTATTTACTTTAAGGAAAATGCAAATTTTGTTAAAATAAACCTTATTTTATCATAAACAAATCGAATCGGTCACTAATAGAAACTCCTTTTAAGTAAAAAATAAATATTTCACGCATTTGATTTTGTTATTTAAGTACTATTAACGTAAATAGTCGTCATTAGTAGAAATTGTTGTTTAATAAAATTAAGTATCGGACTTCAAATGCCGGGTAGTAAACTTATATAAAGTTATCTTGAAAGTTCAAACTAAGTAACGGATGCCCTTATTGTTGAAATATGAAACTTTGGCAAGATTCCAGAGGAACTATCGGTTTCATTGTAACTGATACGTAGTCGAAAGTTGTTATAGTTGATGAAGGATGAGAAATATATAAATAGTTTGTTCTACTTACTGAACGGAAGACTGATCGTAATCAGTCTTCCGTATAAACACAATACAGGAGCCCTACCGGCTAACTTTTCGAACTTCGGCGGGTCTGCCGTGCTTCAAATTAAAACAGATAAATTGAAGTAAGGAGTTTCGTATTGTACTATTCGCCGAAGTTATTCTGAAGATATCGACGGTCGTGTGACATCATAAATTGAGGTTCGCCATTTTGGCCCGATTGGGGCTCGATTTATCTGTTTTAATTTGAAGCCTGGCAGACTTTCCGAAGTTCGATGCGTTAGCCGGTACGGCCCCATAGTTATCAAACATTTGACCGATATGAAAATGTTTAACTGTTTTTACCCGACTGCAAGGAAAGGATTATATGTTCTTTGCGCGTATCTTGTATGTATGTAATATTCTTTTTATACTACCTGCTCGTCAATGGCATATTATGTGTCATGCAAACCTTTCCTAAAGAAAGTCATTTTTCCCATGGGAATAATGTGATTTGAATTTGGAATGCAACCTATGTAGCCGTGCTTGATCGAGGTTGGTTTCAAAAATGTTAAGGTGCAATGAGATTTTATTCAGAGTTAGGCTGTCTGTTGACGACCTCCGTGGTCGAGTGGCTTTGTACACCGGTTTTCAAAGGTGTCGCCATCTCTGAGGTCCCGGGTTTGATCCCCGGCTGGGTCAATTTATAAAACGAACTTTTCTATATTGGCTCAGGTCTGGGTGTTTGTGATACCACCGTTGTCTCTGATTTCCAAAACACAAGTGCTTTAGCTGCTTACTTTGGAATCGGAGCAATGTATATGATGTTGTCAAATATTTATTATTTAAAAAAAATAATGAGATTTTATTCTGAGTTAGGCTGCATGTTATCATTTTCTTTGCACTGCCTATACAAATTAAAAAAAGAAAAACGTAAACTTTTTACGAAATTTATTTTCACTAGCGCATCAAGAAGGATTTATTCGAATGTCGAACTGACCACTACAGAATAGATGAAAAAAAAAATACTTAAGTACTTTTTTTTATAACAGTCATTGGTTTCAGTTGCCTCGCAGAAAGTATAAAAAGTAGAGTATGCATCGCGGGCTTAAATGTGTATTTGTCTTGGGCGATCTTGAACACCTCGTACTCAGGATTCTAGCCTTAACTCCCTCGCTCCGCTCGGGAGTTAACCATAGAATCCCTCGTACTCGGGGTTCAATATAGCGCCCGGGACAGAATACACTACTTTAAGCCCTTATTGCATAATCTACTATTATTACCTCATACCTTTCAAATGGTTGAACGGATTTCTATCATTAATGTACAAATGTATGTAATGTACATATGTATTACAAAAATACCCCTAATGCATTAGGGGTATTTTTGTAACACCTTGTATACCACATTCGGCATTAGGGGTATTTTTGTAACACCTTGTATAGGGACCATCAAACTGATCAACTTTTACTATGGGACCAACTCTGAAATCGCGAAAAAAAAATCTGCTGTTTCATATATTTTGTTATTTTCGATTTTAACTTTTGTATGAAACATCAGATTTTTTTTTCGCGATTTTTGAGTTGGTCCCATTTGGCTTGACAGCCCAAGTGTTCTTAGGTAAATGACGTTAAAAGAAAAACGATATGGCGGCTGTGAGTAAGCGGTGCTATTATATGAAATAAAAAAAAATCTATAATATCGCAATATGGATATCAAATTAGAATTAAATGATAAGTCAAATCATTCATAATCTTACATTATACTTTGTTAAGCGGAGGTTAAGCCTAAGCTACAAGGGTCTGTCATGGGATGGGTGGGCAAAAAATTTTATTATGTCGAGCTCCTCCGTGCTTCGGAAGGCACGTTAAGCCGTTGGTCCCGGCTGCATTTGCAATCGCTAGCACCCACCAATCCGTATTGGGCTCGCGTGGTGGGCAATGGCCCATCCTCCTTATCCACCCATAAGGAAGGCCGGGCCCCATCAGTGGGGACATTAAAAACGGCTGATGGGCAATAATTTTGCGGGATTGTAATGCTACCCTATCTAGCATATTCGGATTTATAAGGCTATTACGTGGCTATTACCAAACACCCTGTATTTTATAGTTTGTGGCTGAGTGTATTATCAGTTCTCGTTTTGGCTTTTAATGTTGAGTACCTAATTTTTTTTTAATCAAATTTAGTTCAAGATAAGTCAATTCAAGCTGTCAGCGCGAGTTTTATGTTCTCGCGTGTTTCGCGAAACTTACTTAACTCAACTTTATTGATCTCTCACTCAAATTAAACAATCTGACTGCTAATCAAACCTTTTCTTCCCCAGATCAGAACACATAATGATAGTGACAGACTGGATCCACGAGCTGTCCGTAGCGATGTTCACCGATCACCACCACTCTTCTGGAGACAACAAACCTCCTTCTTTGCTCATCAATGGCGTCGGCCGGTTCAAGTACTTCAACGATACTGTCAAACCCGTCTACATGAAAGCAGCGAGGTTCAACGTTGAGCAGGTAATTTTCTACCTTATTTTGTAATAACTATAAAACTTCTGTTCAATCAAGTCTGAGATAATCAATGGCGTCGGCCGGTTCAAGTACTTCAACGATACTGTTAAACCCGTCTACATGAAGGCAGGGAGCAACGATGAACAGGTAATTTTCAACCTTATTTCGTTATGATTATAAAGCTTCTGTTCAATCAAGTTTGAGATAATCAATGGCGTCGGCCGATTTAAGTAGGTACTTCAAATACTGTCAAACCCGTCTACATGAAGAAAGCGAGGTTCAACCAATGTAAGAAAGCGAGGTAATCAATGGCGTCGGCTGGATTAAGTACTTGAACAATACTGTCATGCCCATTTACATAAAGGCAGCAAGGTTCAATGTTGAACAGGTAATTTTGAACCCTATCTCGTTATTACAAAACTTATAATACATTTCATCAGATCTAAGGATATAAAATGTTGCCGGTTCAAGTATTTCAACGATACTGTCAAACCCATCTACTTGACAGGTAATTTTAAACTAACAGGTTTTAATATCACCTTACTTGCATAGTCGAAGGAAGGAAGGTAAAAAATTCAAGTCATAATGACAACTGCTTAAAACTGGATAAAAAATACCATCGAATTAAAACGATAGCTTCACATAACGACAATACATAGAAAAGCTCTTAAGTAGTGTTTATGATTACCCTCAACTACTTACTCTCCTCCCACGTTGCCTCGTCCAGGTAAATTTACCTCATTTAGTTAAAGCAATTTAGGCATTTTTCCCTCATAAGCTCAAATCATGTTCATTTTGAGATCCTCAAACTTTATCCAATACACTTACGAGTTAAGCTTAGTACACGCAGTAGAATTCATTACCAACGCTAACTTGGTACATAATGTTTAGCGAGAAAGCGGTTATTTAGCGCTCCGGAGCGCTCAAAAAGCCTCTCAAGTGTTTATGTTCGCCTGGTACTCGAAGGATAACACTGTTGTATAATTAACGTATAAATTGAAGTTATTTTAACTACAGTTTGTGCGCATCCGGTGAAATAATTACTTATGTTATTTTTGTTTTAATGAACGGGTAAATTTTTCACTTTATGGGATGGTTGTGGGTTCGAATTTGCTGAATTTAATGTGTTTAACAAACTTAAGGGTTCTCGAGTCATGGCTGCAAAAGACTTTATACTCGTATGTAATAAAATAATTTAATTTGATTATCTTTAGACGACACTGTTTTAATTCACTAACACCCGAGCGGACGCATGCGGCCGGAAAACAATGGAATATCTATTGTGTCTCATTTTCCGGGCGTTGAAGGGTTAAATTAAATTGGTTAAGGTAAATAAAGAATCACCGAGTTCACCACATTATTTTCTAGGTTCTTTGAAACCAAACAATTGGCAAATAACATAATAAATAACTGAATTAAATTATTAAAAGCACAATCAAAGTTTAAAGAAAATAAAAGTAAAAACAACTTTAATCCTCTACTTTTCTTCGATTTAGGCATTTTTTGTCAACAGTTTAGATATAAAGTTTTGAATGCTAAGACAACAATAATTAATTAAACCACTAACAGGTTTCACTGCTGAAGTTTCCGCGGAGTTGCAAATGCGTTTAGGATTGGAAGTGTGCCGCGATGCTCCCGTTGCAGTTAGTTTCGGATGCAGTTGGATTTCTGTTTTAATAGAGCATTGTTAGTCGCTTACGGAATGACGAACTTAGTTTGTCGTGTCTTTGTTTAAATGGCCTATTTTAGATAGTCATTTAACTTGAAAAGTAACTATGGTATTGATTATTATTTATTTCCCTCCCCTTCGGGGAATACTTTTGCCAGTTTCAAGCGTTGGATAAGGTTTGTTTCTCACAATAATAAGAAGAATAACGAGTTGGAATGACTTTTGTTTGTTTTATTCATCATCTTTTTATATTCTTCGCTGGCATTCGAAATCTCAGTCGTCTCTCGACATTCTAGTCTCGATGCTCGACACACCTAACTTGTCACTTGACACCCTAATGTCCACACTCTTGACTTGAAACTGAAACTAAACATCGGCACTCTTGACTCAACCTTAAAATTAGTGTCAGACTTTACTGGACTCAACACACTCATCATGAATCTTCGACCCTTAATACTGTACTGCACACACGGCTTTAATGAAAAAAATATTGAAATTTAAACACGCTCTTGTCGGTGTATTCTTCTCCTATTCTTTTTACATTTATTTCCATCTCTTTGGTTTATGAAATATACGGCAGGTGAAACGTATCATAGGATTGTAATTTTTTTTATAACTATTGTAAGTCATAGTCAACAGATGTCGTCGTAAAATATTCAACCATGTGTTGTCGTGACGGCAAAGGTTGCTTAAGAATTTACAGAGCCTCCGTGCCGAGCGGAACCGAATGAATTTGTAAGACAACGTCCTAGGGGGTTTCTTTTATGACTGTAATAATTTAAATTGCGTTGACTGTGTGCCTTATATGTCTCGTTTTAGTGGGGGCATTTGTCATTTTAAGTTCGGTTTTTAGGGTTCTTCGCTCAAAAGGTTCATTTTGTATCGGATAGCGGGTTATCTTAGTTAAGCTTGATTGATATAGAACAATTATTATAAGTTCAGGAGCTCTTGTCGGTATTATAAAATTATAAAAGCGCAGGGGCCTTATGTTTAAAAAGCATCAAGCGCTCTTTACTGCTCATTTTCATTGGATAGCCATGTCTGTCGAATAAAAATGAGTAGTAAAGAGCGCTCGACGTCTTTCAAAAATGGGGCCCCAGTACTATCAGACGCATGCGGTAAACTATCGAGGTGAAATAAATGGTAATCTGTATACTTATATCAATCAAAATTAGATATATAGTGTGGTTCATTATCGTATCAGACTGAATAAAATTGCATAGAGAGTTTAACAACGAATTAAGCATTTGCTATGAAAAGAAGTTAGTGAAACTTTCACGGGAAGTGGAACTCCACGTAGACGAACTACGATGTTTTTGAGTTTCCAGCTATATGTATGCATATTATATTATTTTCTGCTTAGTAAAAAAATATTTTCTTGTTTCCCTTAATTTTTTTTTATTTTTTTAGATCTTTTTTTTTTTCATTTCGTGAAATCGATTTACGGTTGAGTTACAGACGCTTTTTTCTAGTTTTTAAGTTTAACTTGTCTTGTTTCAATTTGATCTCTATTCACAGGGTTATAAGTACCGGTTTCGCGTAATCAACGCTGAGTTCCTCAACTGCCCTATTGAGTTGTCGGTGGATGGCCACAACATCACCGTTGTCGCGTCTGATGGTTACGACTTGGAGCCAATTACAGGTAAAAACAAATTAATATTAATAAACAAATATAGATATAATGGAATACAATGGAAAATTTCTGGAAATACATAATCAAATTGGATGAATATTTTTTTACCGGTAGGAATAGGTAAGCTAAGTTTCAAAATTTTTGGATGCGGTGTAATTTTAAAATTACTATCACTAAACGATATAATAATAACAATAAGTAAATCATTTATTTCCTCATCACACAATAGATTACTTAACTCTAGAACATATTTGAGTGAAATACTATGTATGATCTGAAGTGTGAGAAGCTGGTGCAGGCAATAGGTTTTAAAAGAAAACCGGTTACACAGGTCACCAGGCCACCCCCGCAAAAGGACACAATTATGTTCTTAGCTAAACGTGTTTGTATAACAGCAAAACATATAGCTACGGAAAGGTCATAGCGACGGAAAAATGCAAAATAACTAATTTTGTCGGTTCAAAATTCCAAACCTACAATCGTAAATATGTATGATACCTAATCATCAAAACTTTGAAATTGAGCAGAAACTGCATGATAGTTCAAGTTCAGGGTTCACACTGTATATTGCTTCCGAAACTCACTTTGTCTAGTTACGAAGTAAAATTTCCCATCAAACAATTTCACAAGAGTGGGGACCTCACTTTGATCCCACTTCTGAATATTCAAATAAGGTACTTACTACACACTCGGCCAGCTCAAAACCACTACTAATAATAGTTTCAGTCGACAAAATGCTTTTAGATGAAGATTTCATAAGAGCAACTTAAATAACTAACGTTTACATTTTTGAAAGTACGTTGGTACTTTAATTATTTTTATCATTATAGACGGTAATAGGTACCATGGGCAACAGCGTCGCTTAGCCACTCCTAAGGTTAAAATCGCTTGCATGCCGCGCCGTCACAACATACGTTTAGTTCGTGCAGGGCGCGCAGGGGTTAAGCGACGCTGTAGTCCATAGTACGAGGGGCATGTCAAAAAGTTTTTAATACTCTTTACTCAATAATTTGATACTGGCAAGTTATACACCATCGAAAACATTGGTTATAATTTAATCATGGAACATATTTGAATTTTGTTTTTTAATATTTTTCGATTCTAACGACGAACAAGAGAAATTATTATACAGTAAATTCAGTAAGTTGACTATTACAGCTTCCGAATAATATCGAATTCAAATAAAATCAAATTGAATATTATCAGTTAACACCCAACAATTCGCACTGGGCTGGTGTGGTGCAAAGACGACCTCCGTGGTCGAGTGGCTTTGTACACTAGTTTTCAAGGTGTCGCCATCTCTAAGGTCCCGGTTTCGATCCCCGGTTGGGTCAATTTAGAAAACAAACTTTTCTATATTCGCTCAGGTCTGGGTGTTTGTGATACCGCCGTTGTCTCTGATTTTCATAACACAATTGCTTTAGCTACTTACTTTGGAATCAGAGCAATGTATGTGATGTTGTAAAAAAAAAACAAAGATGGACTATTGCATTTTTTTAAAATTCCTTTCTCCTCAGTGTCATTTACTGGGTCATCTCCTTGAATACTTTACACGTCGTCCGATATATGCTGCAGATAGAGGCTTGTGTCTCTTTCTTCAGACAGTATCTACTACAGTCATAAATTTTCAATGTCTTCAGAGCCTAAACTAATGTTTAGTCTCTTAAAACATTGAACATTATTGCTCTATATGACTCTTTTAGGGGCCGTAGATATTAGAAATTAACATGTAAAAGCTTATTCGCGTATCATACAAGTAGGAACATAAAAATGAGGACCAAAATTCACAGTAACACCCGTTTCGTGTACGTTAGTATTTAAATTGGGTAATATACGAATGTAGGCAACAGTCGCTACAATGTGCTACCACAAAATGGAAAGAGAACAGAAGTCAAGTTTAGTACTACGCACGCTCGAGTAAAGCATACATAGACACCTCTCACCGACACGGAATAACAGGAATCTCAGCCGAATATCAGAGTTCGAGTACGTGATGCAGTGTCGTCGGTCGGTGAGAGCTGTCTATGTGTGTGTGCGTTGCTCGAGCGCGCGTTTGACTTCTGTTTTTCTCCACGGCTAGGCGGCTGCCTCAATGTGCTCCAAATGTTTTGTGCTACGGCTACGGCAAAGTAAAGTGCTACGGTAAGAGACTGTTGAATTAGTTTTTTTTTTCCAAACAATACGTTGCTAAAAAGGTTAAAGGGTGGTGTTTCGCAGGTTCCGCCTAGCAATATCTTCTGGCTTAATTTAAAATGGAACGGATTTTTTATAAAAATATCTGTCAAGCAAGTTAATAGGAACTTATCCAGAACTTTAATAAACAGATGATAAGTATTTATCAGTATTATAATCTCAAATAAATTGGTAGCTTTAGGATGAACCCTGTGGCTAGAAAAATTAAATCCAAATAGCAGAGGAGTTTCGAAGGGCGAGTTAATGCCTAATCTGTCGAAACTAAACTAAGTACAAAGTTGTAAACGTTCCATTATTGTGAAATGTTTTGTTCTTGTTAAATGCTAAATGGTTGGCGATTCAACATCTAATTTGTTATACAATGCTTTTTCAAAGGCCGAATCCCGAACAGGGAAGACAATAACCTTAATTAGCGACCCTAAAGTTATTGTTTCAAAGTTCGTAAGATTACCCGAATCTCGGAGAATTAATCATTATTAATAATCCAATCTAAATCATTTTAAATTTAACAATAAACGCTTAAACGAGACTGCGACTAAAAGTAATGGCCATTTAACTGGTAAGACATAGTTGACTGCCGTTTCTGTTTATTGTAATTAATTGTGTCAACAGCTTTTTATATCACAACTTCGTCCAAAGTGGTTGTTTATTTTCATTTTACTCAAAATAAAGGGTTTGTATTTTTATGATCAAAAGAGTTGTTAACGTAGTTTACGCATAAGGCAAAGTAACAGAACGTATTAATTGTCAATGAATATTTTTTGATTCTTTGATAGGATTAAATTATTAATAAAGGCCTTTTTTATCGAGCCATTACTTCCAAATGCCTAAACGGATTTGGATGTATGTAGTATCGTTAGCATCCTTACTTCATCACGAGTGACACTGACTTTTTTTTTTGGAAAAAAATCAATATGGCGTCTGTACAACGCCACTTCCAAATGAGTTTCTTTTTTCAATTATTACAAAATGGACATCAAATGAAAGGCCGCGATAAGCACCTTCCAAAACTATATCATTTGTATTTTAGTGACAAGTTTGAAAAGGCATTCAAACAGTTTAAAACGCGATTTTGTTTAACACTTTTAACGTGACCACCAACTGAGTGAGCACTGTCACTGTTGGTTCATACCCGTTTTTAAACTATTGCACGCATTTTGTAATGTTGTAACGTTATTCAATAAACATAAGACGTCATTCACAAGACCTGGACTGATTCATTTTTGAAGAAATTGGGCTTATTTAGAATAAATAAAATAAAATCGACTGGCGGCGCTAGTTGGCTCATTACGTCAGCGCCTTATTTTGTAGTTCGTTTTTGGTTTTATTTATTTTTTAAACATCTAAATCATTTGTGATACCTATCTATTGGAAGAAAGGTCACATTCACTAAGTAGTATACCACGTTTATGTAACAGAACCAACTTAAATAGGTTGTACTTACAATAATATTCATTAAACAGAATATATTATAAGCTTTTGTAAGAATATGCCTTCACACGTACAGAGAGTTTCGCAATCAATAGACACTCCTTTCAGGTTTCAGGATTTAATATTAAAATATCATGAATTCTCTTTTCATCCAATATTAAATGTAAACATCATGGAGTTTTGCGTATCAGGTTGTGGAGTTTATAGGTTACGATATTTTAGGTACGCATAGTTATTAAAATCAGAATAAAAGCACAGTTACTGTGATAAAAGTATAAATATATTTTGGATTGAATGAAACTTAATGCCGTATTCATTCCATGACGTCTCATCCCACTCGTTATCTTTTCTTTATTCATCCCAAATCGTGTTCTTAACTCATCCCATGAATTACCGATAACAATGAACAATTTTATGAAAGTTGCATTTCATTATCACTCCATTCTTAAGAGTCCGGCGTACAGTGAGCTTCCAATACAAACGTAATACCAAAATGATTTGCGATTTGAGCATAATTAACTCTTCTTGTGATGTTATTCGGATTAAGACTATATTTGTCTAGGGCTCTATTAAATAAGAAATAAAAAAATACAAAGCCAAATACAAATTATCGCGATTTATAGTTGTGTACGAAATAATGTGATTGGCATATATTTTGAATTAGGTTAGTATTTTGGTTTTTTTATTTGATAGAACCCTGTACAAATACTGTCTTAGTCCGAATAACTTCACGAGGATAATTAATTACGCTCAAATTACAAATCATTTTGGTATTACGTTTGTATGGGAAGCTCACTGTTAGAATAGAATAGAATAGAATAGAATCATTTATTTGCGAATACTGAGTATACAAGTTCTTAGATTAGTACAAAATTTGGCAGTTCTACAGTATTTGCCTTATAATGTAGGCATGCAAATATTTTGTTAAATAAAAAAGGACTGAATAAAAGGCTGATCATAATTAAATTAAAACCGTCACATTGATTAAAATTAATAAACTTCGCTGGATTCTTAACAAATCGACGACCTCCGTGGTCGAGTGGCTTTGTACACCGGTTTTCAAGGTGTCGCCATCTCTCAGGTTCGATCCCCGGTTAGGTCAATTTAGGAAACGAACTTTTCTATATTAGCTCAGGTCTGGGTGTTAGTGATACCACCGCTGTCTCTGATTTCCATAACACAAGTACTTTAGCTACTTACTTTGGAATCGGAGCAATGTATGTGATGTTGTCAAATATTCATATTTATTTATTATACCGCCACGCATGATATGCTACCAAACTTTTAAGTACAATAAGTGAACACTAAGTTAACTAATAGTAAAGAAATAATAATATAATAACGTATTACCACACGTTTACAGAACATAAAATTCCTTTTGTCAAAGTAACCCTTTACTTACGGTATGTACGAGTATAGTATAGTGGCTACGACGTATATAACCACACACTACTCACGGTGAAAAACAAAAACCAAGGGATTGTCCTACCCAAGACTTGTTTATTCAATTTGAAATCCTTGTCGACCGTTTTTCTTTAGGTGAACCGTACATATTCAATTTTGTTACAAAAACACCCGGAGGGTCTAAATAAACAGTTTTTTGCGACCACTACCAGTGAGGGCTAATCCGTGAATAAAGTTTCCTCGGTTTAAGGCTGTTTGCACATTGTTTACATATTAGAGAGGGCATTGGGAATTTAGGGAATTGTTTAGTTACCCTTATCTTCCGAACACATTTAATTGTTCGATATTCGGTCTTAGAATACAGTTTATATGGCCTTATATTTTACCGCGCACCGAAAGCCTCCGTGGGCAGACCCCAAAAAGGTGGACCGATGATCTGGTGAAGGTCGCGGGTAGCTGGTGGATGCGGGCAGCGCAGGACCAATCGTTGTGGGGATCCAGGAAAACCTACGCCCAGCAGTGGGTTTCGTATGAATTTATCAGTCAGACACTTTATAGTCACGCGTTTAAACAGTCTGAATACTTGTCGTGTAAGTCCCTTACTACTTATCTGAAAAGGCGAATTTTTTTACCGCGAAAATATTTTTATTTACCTAAAAGGATATTTGCGGTTTATTTAAAGAGCACTTATTGGATTACCGAGAGCTTTCGGGTTTTTATTGATAAGTAAGTATTAAAATTGTGGCAAGTTGTATTTTAAATTCAGAATAAAAAAATATCATTTTATTCAATAACATAGGTATGTACATCAATGATGTTATACAACGTGTTACAAAAATACGCCTAATGCCGAATATGGTATATAGGGACCATCAGACTGAACAACTTTTACTATGAGATCAACTCTGAAACCGCGAAAAAAAAATTTTGCCGTTTCATACAAAAATTAAAATCGAAAATATATATTTTTTTTAATCATTAATGATTTTGCCCTTGACCCCAGTCTAGCCCAAAATGTATGAAACAGCTGATTTTTTTTCGGGGTATTTTTGTAACACGTTGTATATTACAATAAAATGTTTAATCCTATCTTGTTTCACCATTTTCGGTATATGAATATAAAATAGTTAGTAAAACGTAATTGTGTTACAAATTATTATTCAGTAAAATATGAATATTTTTTGAAACCGACTGAGTAATTTCGTTAATTATCTAATAAATTATACGTCAAAAGTTACAAATTGTACTTTTTTATAAGAATTATAGATAAGTATACTAGAAGTATAAATAATGTTGAATTATAGTTTAGCAGAAAATTTCACAGTAGTGCAAAAGGTTGATTATTTTAACTGGTTTTACTTCTACATTTTAAAATCTTGTTTTTTTTCTTTCACCGCACCTTTCATTGTTTTCAATAGCAAGAAAGTATTTTATCTTGCTTACAAAGGAATCGCTGGTGCTGAAGATGAAGTTCGCGGAGCACGGGCTGAGACGGCGCATCGAGCCGACCTGCATGTGCTGACTGACTGACCATCAGCCATTTTAATGTCCCCACTCAATTCAAAATTCAAAATTCAAAATTCGTTTATTCAGTCTAGGCTGTTACAAGCACTTGTGAATGTCAAAGAAGCTACGCCATCGGTTCGCAAACCCTAAGCGGGAGACCTTGTAACGAGAAGAACCGGCAAGAAACTCGTCAAGGGCTGCTTTTTTCTCCCTGTATATTTCATACAGAGTCGTCAAAATTTGAAAAATGAGGTCAGCATTTAAAGTGACGTCATTTTCCATTACAATAATTAACAAAGTTAACATTCAATGGGTAGGTAAAATAAATTTCAACTAGTTGAGAAATCGCTGTCTACTACTCGATAACTAAGAAAATCATTGTATGATATGAAGAATTAGCCCAGGTGAATTAAGTCTACGACGGGGCAACAATAACTGGAAGTTACTTGACATACAAGTTTAATTATTAAAAAAATGCATTTATTACAATTTCTTGCACAATTTACATTTACAAAAGAAAATCTACGACCAAGCTGTTTTATCAATTAAATAATCTTTAACGGTATAGTAGCCTTTTTTGAGAAGACAATTTTTTATATGAGTCTTAAAGTTTTCACATGGTAAATCCAAGATATTACTTGGAATTTTATTATAAAACTTTATACCTAGACCTATGAAAGAACCACGGACTTTTTCTAATCTATACCAAGGCATTACAAGTTTGTCTTTATTTCTGGTGTTCCGATTGTGCCAATCACTATGTTTTGTATACAAATTAATATTGCGACGCACATAAAGAATGCAGTTTAATATAAATTGAGATGCTGCTGTCAATATACCGATCTCCTTGAACCTATCCCTAAGAGATGTTCTAGAACTTAGTTGATAAATAGCTCTTATTGCTCGTTTTTGTAAAACAAAAATAGTATTTATATCGGCTGCTTTTCCCCACAAAAGAATACAGTACGACATAATGCTATGAAAATAACTGAAATACACTAATCTGGCAGTATCTATATCTGTTAACTGTCTAACTTTTCTAATGGCATAGGCAGCAGAGCTGAGCTTGCCAGCCAGAGCTGCGATATGCATATTCCATTTTAATTTACTGTCAAGAGTTACACCCAAGAAAACTGTTGAATCGACCAAATTTAATTTCTCATTATTAATTACAATTTCAGTAAGATTCGCCTGTACATTACCTAAAGCGAATTTAACACATTTGGTTTTTTTAGCGTTAAGCTGGAGATTATTTACATTAAACCAAGTAAGAACCTGCGAGAGTGCTTTGTTCACATCGTCATAATCAGTTTTAGTCCTGTCAACGTTAAATATTAAAGAAGTATCATCTGCGAACAAAACAATGTCACAGAACCTTTCTGCAAAGAAAGGTAGATCATTTATATATATTAAAAATAAGAAAGGACCCAAAATGGAGCCTTGTGGCACTGCTGGCGCACAGGCCTTCCTTATGGATGGATAAGGCAGATGGGCCATGCATGACCCACCACGCTGGCCCAATGCGGATTGGTGGGTGTTAACGACTGCAAATGCAGCCGGGACCAACGGCTTAACGTGCCTTCGCGAGGAGTACGAGATAATAAAATTTTGGTCACCTATCCCATGACCGACTCCTGTGAACGTTGCTTAACCTCCGCAATCGCTGGGCCAGGCGCTAAACCACTGCGCCATAGAGCTTCTCACATGTGCATGTGCTGGATCACTGATAAAATATTTTGAACTAATAAATGGTCTACGCTAAGCTTTAGGAAACATCTGCCATGTTGCTAGTTTATTGTATCGCAGTCTCTTTGCCTCCTGTTTTGTGTTAATTGTTGACAGAGTTTACGTAAATGTTCATAGTTAACCACTTTTTGCTTCCTTCGTCTGAAGTGGATGAAATATGAAAGTTTAATAGATATTTACTTTTAGTTCCTATTTGTAGCATAATGTAATTTAACTCCAATAATTTACTCCCAATGTAGCTAACTGAATGCTATTTCCTTTTTTCAATAAACGAAAATATCTAAGCGGCCTACGCTATCTGACTATTATGTGACGTCTCAGACGAAAGAAAAGTGATAAAATCTTTAACAAAACTTTATAAAAAGGAGGTTTCATTGTGAAGGCGACCTACTTGATAAGAGGATCAAATTCACTTGTCGTAGGCAAGTCGTTGGTATAAATACGTATATTTGTGATCCGTCTCTGTGTAGGTTAATCGTTTAAATACGTTCTAGGTACTCAATCTTTTGTTCCAATTTTGGCTAATTCTTCATATCATACAATGATTTTCTTAGTTATCGAGTAGTAGACAGCGATTTCTCAACTAGTTGAAATTTATTTTACCTACCCATTGAATGTAATCTTTGTTAATTATTGTAATGGAAAATGACGTCACTTTAAATGCCGACCTCATTTTTAAAATTTTGACGACTCTGTATGAAATATACAGGGAGAAAAAAGCAGCCCTTGACGAGTTTCTTGCCGGTTCTTCTCGTTACAAGGTCTCCCGCTTAGGGTTTGCGAACCGATGCCGTAGATTCTTTGACATTCACAAGTGCTTGTAACAGCCTAGACTGAATAAACTTGAATTTTGAATTTTGAATTATCATTACTAATTCTTTATTTCTGTTTGTTCCAGCAACTTCGCTGGTGACGTACGCTGGGGAGCGATATGACTTCATACTCGAGGCTAACAATGAGATCGACAACTACTGGATCAGATTTAGAGGACTCATGGACTGTGATGAAAGGTAATTGGACTATTTAAATATACTTTAGGGAAATCTATTCAGGTTGAACAAAACAGTTAAGAGCATTTTTGTCCTCTGTCAATTTATTTTCTTTTTTCGTTTAGTAGTTATTGAAGGGTTTAATGTTATCAATAAAATATTTAGGGAACATGAAAATAACAAAATTTGAGAAAAACAGACTTAATTCCATGAACCGTTTAACATTATATAAGTCAAAAAATATCCACTTTCGCTGTACATACATGGGGGACATGAGGTGAAATAGATAGGTATTAGTGACCTCTAACACTAGACGTCCCCTGGTTCACATTTCATGGGACATCAACCTAAACTAAATTGATAACCTCAAAAGTGATCGCATCCGCCTCTGTGGTCTAGTGGTTCGCCAACCCGTTTAAGACGCAGAGGTCCCGGTTTCGATTCCCGGGTGGTAGGGCTTATTTCAAGTCCGCCTGGCTAGCTACCAGTGCTACCACCATCTTACCTAAGTCTGACGCCATAACAACAATAAAAAAATTATTGTGTTTCGACACTTAGAGGTAAGATAGCCAGTTCCTCAGTGGTGAGGATTCCGGGCATGGTGCGCTTCCACATTCGGCCTTATCGTCACTTAACATCAGGTGAGATGAAGGCCAAGCACCATCCCGTAGTATATTTATATAATTAAAAACTACTAAAATAAACTTAAAAAGAAAAAATTCTTTCAGTAGTTTTTCCACATTGCAATCAATTTCACATTGAGCTAAAATATGATAATTTTTTTCCTTTCGAGGAACGAATCCCGAAACTTGTGGAGTCTAGTCTAGTCTAGTAACCTGAATTCATTAGTAATCTTACATATGCTTAGGTTTACAAAGGCGAAGCAAGTAGGAGTTCTTCACTACGAAGGTGCCATGGATTTGGAGCCGCCTGGAGACCCCACTTGGGAAGATCTGCACAATGAAGGGCTGGTGAGTGCCTTTTGATAAAATTGTATGAGGATTTAGTCACTAATTAACAAATTTCGGATTTTGACGGACTTTCGACTTTCGACTTTCGACTTTTGACTTTCGACTTTCGACTTTCGTCTTTCGACTTTCGACTTTCGACTTTCGGCTTTTGGAATTCGACTTTCGTCTTTCGACTTTCGGCATTCGACTTTCGACTTTCGGCTTTCGACTTTCGTCTTTCGACTTTCGACTTTCTACTTTCGACTTTCGACTTTCGACTTCCGACTTTCGTCTTTCGACTTTCACTTTCGACTTTCGTCTTTCGACTTTCGTCTTTCGACTTTCGATTTTCGTCTTTCCACTTTCGTCTTTCAACTTTCGGCATTAGACTTTCGTCTTTCGACTTTCGTCTTTCGTCTTTCGACTTTTGATTTTCGACTTTCGACTTTCGATTCCGATTTTGATCATAAACTACGCGCTTGAGCAACACTCACAGACCGACGACACTGCGTCATGCACGCATATGAGAGTCGTCTGAGATTCCGGTTATTCCGTGTGAGGTGTCTATGTGTACGTTGTGGTGATGTCTCGACGGCTCGTACTAAGTTTGACTTCTGTCCTCTCTCTCTTTTGTGTTCTTACATAGAATAATAAATACAGAAAATAAATATCCGTTGCTGCAAATCTCAATACACGACGTTGATTACCTTTCAGAGATATAGAAAACTCATATCCATCTTCATTTCGTATTATTTAGAAGGAACGAACAAAAACTTTCAAGGTTTTTTCAGGTCATATCGACTTTACAAGTATCCAAATTCGTTCATTTATTCCCAAACCCCCAGATATAAGAGAATATCGATATTCCGTACTTCAAAAGACATCAAAAGGAATTTTCTTACGAAAAGTTTTACATGTAACCAGTTATTATCGACAGAGCTCGTTGTACAAAATAAACATGGAATAAACAGACGCTGACTCGTAACTTTTTTATTAGAAGTATCGATATTGGTCCTTGAAATACGCCCTTGGCGATCATAAAAGTACTGTCGTAGCGAAGCGCGTATAATCAAGATGCGATAAGGTTTTGTGGCTTACGCTGCGGTTAGTGAGGTTGAGGCGGTTGTTTTTTTATTTGCAATAAAAAACGTTTTTGTGAAAATTTTGCAAAATTTTTGCAATAATGGTTGATATTTTTTTGGTTTGAAACATATAAATTACTGTTGACTTTAGTTTTTGATCAGATATTTTTGTATCGTATATTGTTTCAATTTAAGTATCAGATTCCTTCTGTTATTATTTTGTTAAAAACTTAAGTCACGCATCTCATTACTCATACGTATTTATGAACCAAAATGTTGAAGGAGTATCCTTCCATCTTTTACTTAAATTAAAAATATTAATTACGCACAGTTGCAGTTTTATAACGATTTTTTAATCTCATTATATGCATTAGAAATGAAGCGGTTTGGGATGTGCGTTGATAATGTCAGTCAGTTTCTTCTTTTATAAAGAGCATCATGTGCTTTTGGCATACCTACCTGTCCGCCATTTTGAAAAAAGTCGGTTTTGGAGGCCTGTGATAAAAGTGATGCCAATCGATAGAATAAATTATTAAAAACAAAAAGTAATAAGTAAAAAAATCTCGTAAGTGATATACTTTCCGAGATATTTGAGTTTAAAGTTGAAAAATAAAATCTGTCATTTTCTAAATCAATCGATAGCATAAGTCATTACAAACAAAAAGTAATAAGTAAAAAAATCTGGTAAGTAATATACTTACTGAGATATTTGAGTTTGAAGTTGAAAAACAAAATAAGTTTTTTTTTTAGATCAATCGATAGAATAACTGGAGCACACTTCGTCAGCTGAGCCATGGACGCTTCCTACATACATAAAATAGCTTAAAAACAATCTGCATAGACATAACCACTAAATCCAGAATACGATTTTGTTTATCAAATTCAAACTCGAATATCTCAGTAAGTATATCACTTGCGAGATTTTTTTCTTATTACTTTTTGTTTGTAATGACTTATTCTATTGATTAATGCAGAAAATGACAGATTTTGTTTTTCAACTTTAAACTCAAATATCTCAGTAAGTATATCACTAACGAGATTTTTTTACTTATTACTTTTTGTTTGTAATTACTTATTCTATCGATTGACACAACTTTTAGCACAGGCCTCCAAAACCGACTTTTTTCAAAATGGCGGACAGGTAGGTATGCCAGTCTTCATACATAAATGACCGATGGCTTTTAAAGATCTATTTATTTTAACAGTCAGTTGTAAGAAATAACACCTTAAACCAGTTAACATTACGGATGTATTAATTAAGTAATGATTTAGTGTTAAATGCACTCAGTATACCACTACAATAATAAAAAGTTTGATTTCATAAATGTTCAAAAAGTAAAAAAATAAAGACATTGAGAGAGTTAAATCTAAATAATAAGTGTGGACACCATTTTGACAATGTAAAACTCTTAAGTCATTGGAAGTATCACGCACCTGAATATTAAAATTGTAAAAATATTATCGATATGTGCACATCACTATTATTATCTGAAACCTATAAACGAAACTCAGGCACGCACGTATCGTTGACTGGCTATGCTAGTGTAACAAAATATAAGGACTTGGGCTTTAATGAAATTTATACTTATACCATCTTATACAGTTGATAAGTTTCATGAGTTATAAAACAAAAAACTCATTTATCAAAACCTACACTTCCGCCTACACTACCTCTCTAAGCATAAATACAACAATTGTATTTCTGCTTAGAGAGGTATAATTTAGGCAAATATTTATCTTTAATATGTAGGTATATTATTTGGTTATCCTTACTATACAGGGTGGATTTTTGAGACGGGACAGTAAGGGCAGGTAACCTTAACCGTAATAGTTACAGGAAAACGTCTCCATGAGACCATTTACAACTTTTTAAGAACTTTTTTCACAGATTTTGGGAAAAAGTTCGCAATAAAAAAATATTTCGAGTTGATTAATTTGTCGTTTGTATGGCAAAAGTATTTGGTGATTTATGTAATTTCTAGTAGGTAATCATACCTTAAATGGTCCCATAGAGTCGTTTATAGGCAATGTTTTTGTTCAAAAATTCACCCTGTATAATATACAATCCTTACCATAATATCATAAATGCGAAAGTCCGTTTGTTTGTTTCTTAGGCCTTCACGTCTTAACTACTGAACCGATCATCATGAAGTTTTGCATACACGTTGTCAGGGGTACAGATAAGGACATAGGGTACCTTTCATCCCGAAAAATAATTGTTCCCGAGGGATAGCAAAAAAACTTTCCACGCAGACGAAGTCGCGGGCGGTCGCTAGTAATATTATAAGTTCTGTAACTAAGATATCGTTAGATTTGTCTTGGCAGCCCAAGTGTTATTAGGTAAGTGGCGTTAAAAAAAACCAACATAGCGGCAGTGCTATTATTTGAAGTGTAAAAAAAATTTTTTTTTATTACTACAATATCAATATAAAACAATTCTTAACACAACTGTTCTGAAATGCATTCAATGATTTTGGCGAAAAATTACAGTCAACAAAAAAAGCTAAAAAACAAAAAAAAAAACAAAATTATTTGCCTATCGATCCTATTTCATATGAAAAAAAAATATCCAATGATATTATCCAATATTGAATTTAACCCGGTGCCGTAATCGCAGTGGACGTGTCTCGCTGTAGTCCATAAGTAGATTCATTATTCCAATTTCACGGCTCCATAGCTGTCGAGTTTCGTTGGATTAACTTTATTTAATTTTGACGGGTATACAGCTGGTATTAACATTACCAAGTATGTCATGTACTCTTGTATGTAGTTATGTAGTATACCTATGTGTAGCAGGCCCGTAGCCAGGATTCGTAGTCGGGGGTACGCAGGGGGGGGATTTGGGTGTCCTATCAGTCCCCCCCCTGCTTACGGGCCTGGTGTAATAATGTTATGAAGTGTTATTTTACACGAAATGAATACTGATTGTTTTCAGGTCTTAAAAACGCATCGACTCGATCGAATCGAATCGACGACACTAATTTCGTATCGACTGTCAAACTCTCGTAAATTACACTTAACTATCTCACTCGTGGCAAGCAGTTTTGCGACGCCAAATCGGTTTTTTCGTTTTAATAGAAAGCTATTATATATTTTAAAAAATCCAACTGGCATTTTAAAGTGTGTGTTTAGACTACAAAGAAAATTTAAAGGCCTTAATCGGTCAGGTTTGTCTGTAAAATGCAAATCTCTGTTTTGAAAGAGGTTTCTTTGATATTTTTTTCTCTGTTATAAAACTTAACGAATCGTGTTTCTGCAACTGACAAAATGAAGTAAATGAAATAAATAATCAGGTAATTAAATATCACTTTTATATGTTTTGTAATTGATGAGAAAAATCGAGATCACTGCCACCAAAATGTCCGATGCGTCCTTGGTATGTGCTGCCAAATAAGTAGACACATATTGAAATAAACTACTGTGTGTAGCTCAAAACCTACATTTTTATACATGGAGAGAGTACCATCAATATTGTAGCACAGAAATTTAATTTTCACTTATAAAATAAATTGAAATGCATTCAATAATTTTTGAATAATCTTCCGCCTAAACCAGGATCGACCCCGCTTAATACTTATGAAAAAATGAACCTCTTAGTGTCACGATTTATAACAGTTTTATTTTCACCAATTTATACCTACAACACCGACAAATTAATTTTGTCAAATCACAGGTGCATTATTTCATTAACCCGCGGAAGCCTAGAGATAATTTGGCCATAGGCCAACAATGCTACGATTAGGCCTTTAGTTAAGCATTGAGGCCTCTACTCATAAGTTCAACTGTGAGTTCATGAATGCATCCATTTAAAATGTTGGCTTTCTCATAAAGCACTTAACCTAAAATAAAATAAAAAAAATACATGCTTAAGTTAATAAACAACCATTTTTTAAGTGTTTACCGCATATTTTGCTTTTCATAAAATATTAATAGAACATTTTTTTTAACTAATAGATTACGCTAAGAGAGGCAGGTAAAAGTATATAAAAAAATAAACAATCATCTGCAACCATGAAATAAAAGATTATATAGGTAGATTAGACATAAAATCGGAAAGATTTAATGTTCTCGATCAGAATATTATTTTAAACCAAATAATACTCACCATAAATATGCTTTTACAATGACTGTGTGAGTACTTAAATCGCATCACCGTTATTCGAATAATCCACCAGAGGCCGCGATACGCTGGCTAAAGGCCAAGGGGATACTCTCATAATTCGAACTTTCGTACGAAGTTTCGAGTATTTTATTTATTTTTCTAAAAGAGAGAGAGCAGCTTCACTGAAGAGTGAATGCCAGGGGGGCGATCGCGCTAAATAATCTCAGCCAAACCACAAACGAACCTCAGCCGTTATGCCGACTTCGTATAGCGCCATCGCGTATTTCAAACGCGATAGCAATACTAAGGTTGAGATAATTTAGCGCGATCGCCCCCCAGGATTGTATGTCGAGTTTTGATGTCAATGTAATGATAATTGACAAATTGTTTTCAGAAGCGTCTATTTATTTTAGTAAGGATGAATTTAAAATGATATTATTGTTGTGGGTTGAGTAAGGAAAAAATAATAAGTGGGATGTGTCGTCATGGGATGAATACGGAACAACTCGAATTTACAGTGAATAACAATATGTGTCTTATGATACAATAAATAAATTGACTACTGACTTATTAAATACCTATGTTACGCATTTTCTTCCTGTGGCCTTTTTTATTATTTTATTTTTATGCATGCAAGAAAATTACGCGCATTTACGCGCTTCCCCTGCCGCAGGTGAGCGAGAAGGGGGTATTTGGGGCTCACCAGGAGGGGACCGCAACATTCAACGTTGCGGTTCCCTCCACGACTGCAGCCCGTGATCCCACCCAGCCGAGTGGTTCGGTGGGATCCCGGGAGGAGGGAATACCCACTAAAACTCCGGCACTACGTATTACCGTCGTTGCGAGTATCGTCAATTGTTTTGTCGAATTTTCGACCTGTCACTGAGAATAGACTCCCTGGCCAAAAGCCAAAGGCCGTTATAACGTCGAAGGTATAATTCCGAATCTGCAAGCTATTTGATTTTGCGAGCTGCGTAATGCGCTCGTTAGGCTGATAAGTTCGTCTTGCGTTAGTCACCATGATGCGACATTTCTTAAGTCGAAGCAGAAAGATTTATATTTGCGAAGAATTTTCGGAGTGTTTATTTGCTTTAAAAGGAACACACCTGGGTTATGTCGTTATAAAACTGGCGAAAGTGATAAATAATTATTGTTTATAATCATATTAATTATGGCACCTACCGTAAAAAGTATGACATTTTAATTATTTTATGCAACTCTAGTGTGATAAACCCACATTTGTGTTTTACAGCTGCTTATAATACTTTATTTACACCCATGATGTGAATCCTTTATAAAAGGTTTGAAACAGTAGCTTATAGCCAACATTAAAACAACCAGTGTCATGGTAGCCGTAATATCCGAGCGAGTGGCTGGTCGCGCGCTCCTCCGTCATTCATTATACAAGGTGTTACAAAAATACCCCTAATGCCGAATATGGTATATAGGGACCATCAAACTGAACAACTTTTACTATGAGACCAACTCTGAAAGCGCGAAAAAAAAATCAGCTGTTTCATACATTTTGATATTTTCGTAATTAATTTTTGTATGAAACAGCTGATATTTTTTTCGCGATTTCAAAGTTGGTGCCATAGTAAAAGTTGTTCAGTTTGATGGTCCCTATCTACCATATTCGGCATTAGGGGTACTTTTGTAACACCTTGTATAATCGAAATGAGTGTTATAATGTTGTACTGAATTTCATAATGCAACTCGCGGGCGTGGGCGCGGAGGGCGCAACCAGCCTTGACTTGTTCGGATTTTATGGTTTCTATGACACTGGTTGTTTTAATGTAGGCTTTAAGCTAACTGTTTCAGAGTCTTTTGTAGAAGATTTAAAGATAAAATAACTGAAGGCATTGGATAACATCAAGAACCTAAATTGGTTAATGAGCTCAAAAAACGAATAACATAAATTTCGAAGTCTTACCAAAAACAATGAAAATAATATTTTCTACTTTAGCCGTAAACTGAACCCGGGAATCGGGATCTCAATCATTACATTCTGTCTGAGTTTACACATTTATTTGCTCGAAAGCGTATTTATTTTAGTACATATAAAGATCGTTCGTTAGTATAAAGTACGTACAAACAATGATCATAGTAAATATGATTATTTTGTCCTTAAAATGATCTATAGCAGGCAGTACTTAATAGCATCGTCACAGTTTCGTTACTGGCATTTAAATTAACTTCAAAGCTAATTTAATTTGTTAGTACAACAATGTATACATCTCGCTTTGTGTTTGATTTAGAGGTTATTGCTCCCTGTTCAAAGCGTTTGTCATCTGTCTCATTAGAAAACGTAAACTAAAACAATTTGCATACACCCACTATCACACACCAATCGGTGGGTTATGGTCGATTCTCCTTATTCACCCATGAGGGAGGTGGCCCCAGCCAGCCGTGGAGAAAATAAAATTGCTGCTGGCAATCCATACATAGATTTTTTAGTGCTCGTTAACGAATGCGAGTCATTAGATTCAAAATTTAGCTGATGACTGAGACTGGCAATTGTTTTTTTTAAATTATCTAAAAATAGTCTAATCAAATTATGTTAACTTGCAATTTGCAATAGCAATCAAAATATATAAAATTTGTAGATAAAGCTTGCTGTGAATGTAATTTTGAAGTATAAGCTAAGCGCAGGACACACTGGTCGCATGAGCATCGAGAGGTGGATCAGGAAGGTACTGGAACGGAAGTCAAGACAAACTCGTGAGGTAGAGGTCGTCCACCTGATAACAACTGGCTCTAGGTAGCGCAAGATAGAAGTGTAGCGACACCTACCTTACCTACGCCGCACATACCACGACACACGGCACCAAAAACAAGATTCTTCACCGGGTTAAGAGATGGCGCTAGTATCAAGAAACATGATCATTAAGTATGGAGTTGGACCACGCAGTGTGGAAATCCTACATCGCGATAACGAAGTTCAATCAGCTACTTAGCATATATACAACTTCCAACCATCACTGGTTGGACCGCGGTCCCCGGGCTAATACCACCCAGCCCGGAGGAAGATCTTCCCTTTGGCCTTCCTACCAGTGGCTACCTTATCCCACCATCGTTTCCATACCACCAGTCCTACAGAAGATCGTGGAAGGCTTTGGAGGAGGCCTATGCCCGAGGACGGGCGAACGAAAGGCTGCTATAGATAGATAGATAGTAGCTATGCACTCTAACATCTTTACCGTTGATAATCAAAACAATCATTGTAGATATTGAAATTTCCTCTTTCTCTAATTAAATTTTCTCTTTCTATTTGTTACAGCAACTAAACGCTTTGAACAAAGGCGAAGAAGACGAAGAGACAATAAGCGTGGCTGGCATGAGATCCTTAGCTGGTTACGATGACAGTCTGAGGGAAGTTCCTGACTACCGGTTCTACGTGGCGTATGACTTCTACGCAAAGAACAACTCGCATTACCACAGGTCACCGTATTATGGATACTACCAAGGTATATTAACAATTAAACGATATCAATTTATCTATTCACAGTGCGAGATAGGAATAAAACAACTTTACAAGTTAGCCAATTTCATCAGCAGTATCCATTTTAATTTAAATCTGGGGGTGCTAATATTCATGGCTCTCATTCAAATATTTACACAGCGAGATTCAAACACTGGTGGTGATTTCTAAAACATGACGATATATCTAGATATAACTGTTCAATGATGAGAAACAACCACAGTTGCCTTAGTTAATGTTTCATAGTAATATCTCTTAATGAGAATAAGGTATAAAATTATCGTTATGTTTTAGAAATCACCACCAGTGTTTGAATCTCGCTGTGTAAATATTTTAATGAGAGCCGTGAATATTAGCACCCCCAAATTTAAATTAAAATGGATACTGCTGATGAAATTGACTAACTTGTAAAGTCAATTTAACGGTAAATGAGTAGGTAAGGCAGACAGCCAAGATACCGAAAAGATCTAATTTCATCTTAATGTTGTGATAAGCTTTTCATTATTTGTTTTGTATCTTTCCTCCAGTTCCAAATAAAGAGAATCGTCTATACACGCCACAGCTAAACCACATCAGTATGAAGATGCCCTCGAGCCCTCTTCTCATCTCCAGACCATCACCAGACAACTTCTGCAACAGTTCCAGCATCGACGCAGACTGTCAAGCTGGCTACTGCGAATGTTCTCATGTACTCTCAGTAAAACTAAACTCTGTAGTTGAAGTCATTATTCTAGACGAAGGAGTCACATTTGATGCTAACCATCCTTTCCATCTACATGGTCATAGTTTTAGAGTAGTAGGTTTAAGGAGACTAGCTAATGAAACAACTATTGAAGATATCAAGGCTTTTGATGAAGCTGGACTTCTCAAAAGGAATCTTAAAAATGCTCCTATTAAAGACACTGTAACAGTCCCCGACGGAGGATACACAGTTATAAGATTCAAAGCTGATAACCCTGGTTACTGGCTTTTCCATTGTCATATAGAATTTCACGTTGAAGTAGGCATGGCCTTAGTTTTCAAAGTTGGTGAACATAAAGATATGGTGCCAGTGCCTAGAAATTTCCCTACATGTGGGAGTTATATGCCTGACAATATGCTAGAAAATGAAACTACGGAAAAACCAAAGGATGTTATTAATATCAACCATTGGTGGCCTATTGTCGTTATTAATAATAATAATAATAATACGTCATCTGCAATCGCTTTGAGCGAAATTACAGGACTTTTATTAGTTTGCAGTTTTTGGATTCTAAAATCTGTCTTAGGGACGTAGGGTTAAGTTTTAAATTTGTAGGTACGTTATTGTGTGTCAGGACTGTTTTATGTGAAACAAGTATTATACGAGATTGTACTTATTTGAATATCAGTGAAGTTAAAACTTTACAAATTCATGCCTTTGCATTTCAGTATTGGGATGCCCTAACTTATAATATTTATTGGGCGGTACTTACAGTTTTGTTAATTTATTTGTTTAGGACTGTAGTTCTGTCATATCTATCGATATCGATTGAATTTTTTATATTATTTGCCTGTGATTCGTTTTTTTGCTTGCCAAAAATGTCAAACATTAAAAATGTTTTCGTGTAAATGCAATATGTCGCTGATGATATGTGATATTATTTAGTTGAGTTAGATATAAGTTAACTGTATTTAATATAAGCTATTTTATATGTAACGATATTATACGAATTGAAAGATATTAAATATTTTATTTGTTTGTTATATATATTATACAAACTGTTTATTATTATGTTGTAGAAAACCAATGTTTTTAGATTGGTTCAAACATTTTTAAGATGAGACCCTCCCCTAGCGCAGCCAACCAAGAAAAAACGGTCAAGTACGAGTCGGACTCGCGCACCGAGGTTTCCGTACCATCATTCTGAAAGAGTTTACTATTTATTTAGAGACATTTATTTTTTTCACCACCTCATTGAAATGAGGTTTGCTATTATATTTTACAAGTGATTGTCAATAAAAAGCGCTAATTGACTAAAGTCGACTCGTGTAAATAAAATACCACAATAGGTAAAGTGCGCTTCCATTCGTAGTTACCAATCTTTGAGATGAAGGCCAAGATAAAGGAGAAAAGGTTAGAGAGGCTTTAACATAAACCAATGTAATAATATTTTAACTTGATTTTTATTTTAAAGTTTAACACTAGGAAGCTAATACGTCCGACTTCTAGCACCGCAGAATACAAAGTGAGGTGATTTGTGAGCGATTGTAAGAAGAAAGCATCGAATGAGTGAACGAACAAAAATGTAACGGATATTGAATGATAAAAGCAAACTCACGTGCACTTCCGTTTCCGTTTAATCACATTATTGATTTTAACAATTGTATAATGAAGAATAATCAATTAATAATTGCAATAAAAGTTAAATAATTTCTTCACAAGATTCTTTTTGTAAATAGAAAAAAACTAATTTAACTACTGTCCTCGTATTGCTCAAGAAGATAACACAGCACAAACCTGAATAAAAACGTCCCTTTTCATTGTGTCGAAATGTCCTTTGCTTGGATTTTCCTTAAGATCTCACCACTCCCACTGACAAACATATTTGCCCCTCTAATATACAGATAAACGTGGAAATCACTAGGGAACTTTACCAATTAAGATAGGACAAGGGGAAGGCTAAATCAAGTCGCGAAAGAAAGGTTGAAGTAATAAATATAGTAGAAAGATGGGTGGGGCCTTCTTTTGGGGTAAATGGGAGAAAAATAGGCTGTGTTACCACTTATCAGAGATCTTTGCTTGCGTATATTAGGGTCTTGGGCGTTGTGTTACACCGAAACGTTCAAATGCCCATCACTGCAAAGGCATTTTATTTCATAAGATAACCAAAAAAATACTGACAGTAAATTTTAAATAATGAGTATAACTACTCAATAAATTTTGACTCGTCACCATGATGCTTTTCAGGCGAGAGCTTCCCGGTGGCATCCTGGGGCCATACCGGCTAAGGCATCGAACTTCGAAAAATCTGCCGGGCTTTAAATTAAAACAGATAAATAAATAAAATAAAATATTTGACAACATCACATACATTGCTCCGATTCCAAAGTAAGTAGCTAAAGCACTTGTGTTATGGAAATCAGAGACAACAGTGGTATCACAAACACCCAGACCTGAGCCAATATAGAAAAGTTCGTTTTCTAAATGGACCCAACCGGGAATGGAACCCAGGACCTCAGAGATGGCGACCTTGAAAACCGGTGTACAAAGCCACCCGACCACGGAGGCCGTCAAATCGGGCCAAAATGGTGAACCCCAATTCATGATGTCACACGAACATCGATATCTTCTAAATTACTTCGGCGAACAGTACGTACAATACGAAACTCCTTAATTCGATTTATCTGTTTTTAGTTAAAGCTCGGCAGACCCGCCGTAGTTCGAAAAGTTAGCCGGTAGGTGGTGGCCTGGTGAACTTATTTGACATTGTGTTTTCATCTTTGTCAGCAATGTTTTCTATAATATTTTGTTCATATAATCATAATTTTATCAAAGAAGTTTTAGTCAAAAATTGAACCTCAATTTCATATATTATCTTGTTGAATTACCCACTTGCTTTTTTGTATCCGAAGGATAGCTTTCTACTATGAATCTACTATAAATTAGCATTTAAACACTTCGTACATAAACTTAAAGTTCTTTAAAGAGTTCCCTCAAGGTTTTCGCTTTCATGTTTTACCCTTCCACGAGCATTCGCAAATGAAAATAAAAAATGTCGATTTATCGTGAGTTCGATTACGGTGTGATATGCGGCCTATTATGTTCACGTCCCTTGTGAGATTGGTACCAGCTTTAAGATTTGATGAAATTGGGCTACGTACATTGATTTTTTTGAAGAATTTCGATTGCTTAAAAGTTGCAAATTATTTTGATTTTAATAATAAATAGTATAATAGTATTAACAGCGGACTAAGTTCAGTATGTTTTTTGTAATATCCTTTTTTTCGGGGTAAGCATCTAGTTTATTATAATTTATTATTATTATTTATAATAAGATTCATAGTTATAATTATGAGTCTATAACTATGAAATTGCCGGACTTTTACGACGCTCAGAGAATTCTATCTATTCTATTCTATTCTATCTATTCTAACTACTCTGTAGTGTTATAATATAACATAAAACTCTGTATTTATAACATCTAATAACTCTAATAACTCTGTATTACAACGTGTTACAAAAATACCCCTAATGCCGAATATGGTATATAGGGACCATCAAACTGATCAACTTTTACTACGGGACCAACTCTGAAATCGCGAAAAAAAATCAGCTGTTTCATACAAAAATTAAAATCGAAAATATGTATGAAACAGCTGATTTTTTTTCGCGATTTCAAAGTTGGTCCCATAGTAAAAGTAGTTCAGTTTGATAGCCCCTATCTTCCATATTCGGCATTAGGGGTATTTTTATAAAAGATTGTTATAAAAAAGTAATTTTGTAAATAAGACGTTATAAATTTATTCATATAAATCGGCAATTTCATTGCTAAGCTCTTTATATGACCAATATATATTTTTTGTGTATGAAATCGAACTCCTTTTATTAATGTTATATTAAATTCCTATTTCTACGAAAAAATCTCGCCCGAGTAAGGGAAGGTAGGTACTTATTTTCAAGTCAATATAACCGAGGCATACGAACATGATAATGCAAATCCATTCGCTTTCAAAGCCCATCAAAAGATGGATTTAATAAACGAGGGATCATCTCAATTCGATTACTCCTCTTAAAAAGATATAATCTCAAAAATTTTTCCCCGATTATCGCTACTGGATCCGAGTTATAATGTGGGCCACAATGGGCCGGGTAAGGAAGTGGGCCTAAAATACGACAATAGGCTTCAGACATTCCTTTGTGACTTGAAAAATAAGACCCGAGCCAAATGAAGAGCCTCTTGAATTACGTTTGAATTTTTTGTCGATTTCCCTCGACTCCGTGACGTAGTCTGACGCACGAGAGAGCGAAACACGCTTGTTCAAAATCTAGGAAAATGAGTAACAGCATTAAATGGATGGGTTAGTATAGTACTAAAGTAATGTGCTGTAATAGTACATTACGATATAAGTGCGGTAAGTTGAAATAAGTGCGGTGCCTCTGCTTTCTTGTAGCCCTCGCCTACGGCTCGGGCGAGCAATATCGCCTCGGCTGTAATTATCAAAACGCACGTATGTCATACGACGTTTTATAACATATTTGCGAGGAAATAAATGAAACTCGGACTTTCTTAAACGAATAAATTTTTAATCACTTGTTAAAGCAGTTATAAAAATTTGAACAATTTGTAAAATTGATTATTACTTTGCCAGTTGGCATTTTTAATGTTGTCAAGTTAATGTTATTAGTTACAATTTCGCCATAAAATGTTGACCTCTTTTCTGACATAAAAACTCTTTGCTAAGATTAAAAAAAAGTACCGTTCGTTTTAGACGGAGCATAAACCGTGCGTTTTACATTACAATAACGCACAAGTACGTAATGAGATACAATACGATATTGAATTTTTTGTAATAAGTCGACACCCTTTACGAGCAAATATGTTATAAATGATTTAAAATTTTGATGCCAATCTTAAGACGCCGGCGAACAGTGAGCTATCCATACAAACGTAATACCAAAATGATTTGCAATTTGATCATAATTAACTCATCTTGTGATGTTACTCGGATTAAGATAGTATTTGTCTAGGTTTCTATTACATAAAATAATTCAAAATACTAAACCAAATAAAAATTAATGTGATTTACAGTTTTGTATGGAAAAAATAATAATTGGCATTTATTTTGAATTGGGTAAGTATTGAATTTTTTATTTAATAGAAACCTAAACATATACTGTCTTAATCCGAATAACATCACAAGATAAGTTAATTATGCTCAAATTGCAAATCATTTTGGTGTTACGTTTGTATGGGAAGCTCACTATTCGCCGGCGTCTTAATAATGAGAACAAGTCGATAAAAAATGGTAAGTCTTACAGTAGGTAGGTATTGATTTTTTGGACTTAAGTTCTTTTTTACTCCATAGCGGAAAATGTTTGACCTGACTGACCTATTTATGTAAATGTAAAATCGAACAATATTGTATTCTTTTTTTTTCCGGTAGGTATTGTTTATTTTTGGACTTTGTCTTCTCCTCATATTGGACTTTTTAAAAACAAAGAATGACAAAAAGTAATTTTAATTTTTAAATTTGAGATTTTAGCATTCACAATGCTATTTTTATATAATACTAAATAATATACTAGAAAAAATACGACTCGCACCAGATCATGTTCTCGGACGGGAATCGAACCCGCGACCTTTGGATATCCGGTCCAATGCTCTGACCGCTGAGCTACCGAGTCACTAGTGGGAACGTCGAATTTACGGACGAAATCGATTCCCGTCCGAGAACATGATCTAGTGCAAGTCGTATTTTTTCTAGTATATTATACAGTATTTATAACATAAAATCAATTAGTTTTTTAAAATTCAACCAAAACGTTCTTTTAACAACAATATGGACGTTTTTATACGAAAATATCTATGGTGAAAAAGTATTAAAGAAAACTTTCAGTTTTTAAATTCACTCCGATACAAAAGCATTCAAAACTTCTCACATTTTAATTAAAACACCATCCCCGAGGCATTTTTTGTGAAAGGGATCCAAATGAAGATGTTTTAATAATGAAAAATTCGTTCAGTATTTGATTGTATGAAATATTTTGCTAACAATACAAAGTTATACTGCATACGTGACCAGTAGGTGAAATTGAGATGAGCGTTGAAGTAATAAGTTTAAAATAATAAAAAGTACAGCAGTACCATGTAAATGTAGTTCATCCAAAATGTAATAGATGTCGCTGAAGTGTCGGAACTCGCGGTATTGTGTTGTGCTTCCAATTTGATAACTAGTCGCGCTAATCGAGGTACCCATCCATGGTACGTACAATGGTACAGACAAGTAAGTACGGTAAATTGATTATGAAGGGACGTTGCCATGCCACTGGCGGTTGTTTATGTACGTACAATAATTAAAAATAATATATGTTTTTAAAGTCATGGATATATTCTGTGGTCATGGGGCAAACTTTCAATGTATTCAGTTCAGTCCATGAAAGTAAACTTACAATTTCACTACCAAGATCGAATTATGTACGTAGGAAAAAAATATTTAGACTACATTCACACAAAACCAGAACCCTAACGTGATAGTATGGACACATAATACATAAGAGTCATAACGTGATGGTTTAGATGGGCACATAATACATAATTGGGTGGGCAAAAATTTTTGTCAATATTTTTTTTACTACAATAATCACAGATCAAATTAATCTTCAATTTAATAATATCAAAAATGTTTGTTGCCTTAAATAAACAACAATCCTCATGTATATAAAAATTCAAATCTCTCTAAAATAAATTACTGTTAGATAAATGAACTGTGAAAGCTTCAAAAGCATTCTTCATTAGTAAGGGATAATTTTAATTGCAGTACGGTTCTACGACCTTAGGTTTTAGTTACAACAACAGGGTAATCAGTTTCAATTTTAAACTTAAATGCGTAGTCATTAAGGTTCAAAATAAATTGGAGATTTTTAACAGTTTTGTTTAACCTGAGCCTGACGTGCTGCTGATTGTACATACCACGTCATAAGGTACCAAGATGATCAGTTACTTCTACAAATAACCGTATAAACATTATATCTGATTTTTAATAATTTTATGTAGTAAAATTGACCTTTAAGGCCCCTATATAAGACCTTTAAGTGGCGCCCTCATTTTAATTAAATTTATTGCTCGCTAAGTACATAATGTATCGAAAATTCACATGTACAGATTGAAGCTAAAGTTCTATAGTTAACTTAATAACTCAAATATACAGCTAGGTATTAAATAGTAGCATTTACTACTTAAACAATTTAATTATAACTCGGTGACAACTTTTTACAACCAAAAAATAGCAACTGTTTAAATACCAAAAAATATTGTTCAATATTATTCCCTACGCTTTTCGTCCCAACCTTATGTACTAATAATAAATTTTACAAAGATAAATTACACCTTAAAAAACACTAAAACAAAGAAATAATAATACTTGTGCGTCACACGTTTTAACCACATTCTGTTTTTTACGTAAGTCAGATTTAACAACCCTAGCGCGTCGCCCGAGTTTAGGTATAGATTTCAAAGACACGCGGGAGCTTCACTTCTGTAGTCTCTCTATTTTGTGGTAATACAATGCTAGAAACGCAGAAAGCGAACGCGGAACGCCCGAACGCTTGACCGCTTAGTATAACCAAACCTTTAGACCCAAATTTAAGGTTCTCCCGCGGAAAACCACAGCGGAGTAGATTGCGTCATGAAACGTTCATAGTTAATTGTGTTTGTTGCGGTTTATTACATGCGATTTCCGCGGCAGGAGAACCGCTCGTGTAGTTTGGGCCTTAGAACCAATTTCAAGTCTTGCATTAAATAGACTCAATTTAAATTCAAGACAGATAACGCATTATTTTGTATTCAAGAGGTCTTCACTTTTTACTAAAAGGCTTGAAAATTGAATTGTATAGTAAGTAGTGCTTTGTTATTATTCTAAGATTGTGGTAACTTTAGAATATCAAATAATTTTTGAATGAGAAATAAACTTTTTAGTGTTAGGGATATTATTTAAATTTGAAGGTACAGAACGTAAAATAATGTGACTTATTATCTAAGTAAAATATAGCGTATGATAAGAAAAAGATACTTATAAAAAAAAAATCCTTAAATTTGACGACTTCTGTGGTCGAGTGTTTCTACACCGGTTTTCGAGGTGTCGCCATCTCTGAGGGTTCGATTCCCGGCTGGGTCAATTTAGAAAACGAACTTTTCTATATTGGCTCAGGTCTGGGGTGTCTGTTGTTCCACCGTTGTCTCTGATTTCCATAACACAAGTGCTTTAGCTACTTACATTGGAATCAGAGCGATGTATGTGATGTTGTCTAATATATTTTTTAAAATTAAAAGTTCTTAGTTACGATGAATAATAATAATAATAAGTAAAAACCATCCATGTGTCCACTAATAACCTTATTTTAGTACGAATTATCAAAGTCTAAATGTCACAATCTCCCCCAGTAATCCCGTTTTACTCCAGTCATCCTGTGGCCCTACTTGGTTTGGTACTATTAGTTATTCTGTGGCTCTACCATGAGTTGATGCAACCTGTTTACGCTACCGTGAACTATCGGATATACTGCTCACAGACAATGTGAGTGAAAAAGAGAAAACGATAGTTTACAGTAGCATAAACAGTTTGCATCAACTCCTGGTAAGTAGGGTAGGGCCACTGCGCCTGCATTATGAGTTTGCACAGTTACGTTTACTATACTCATTAGCGACTGAAGTAAGCAATTTTGTATGCAATTTGGCACAGCGCCTCTGGTGGTAACCACTGAACTAAAAGTTATCATACAAACGTCAACACTGTTGAGGCAGGATCTCTTCGCCATGTGTTCAGCGAAAAGGGAAGTACTTCCGCCGAGCTAGTTGTCTTTACTCAGGGACCGCGGTCCTACTGTTAGATGTTGGAATTTGTATTTATGCGAAGTGCTGGGAAAATTTCGATATCGTGAGTCAGGTCTCCATACATACATTTTTGCCTTGACGTAGTGCGACGTCACGTCTGCGTAATGTTTACATATTATTGTACTTTTCGCTGATCCTGCATTTCTTCGTCATTCGTCGATTTGCTTATGTAGCGGTATGATCGCGCCGATACATCAACTGCAGTCGCTATCGAGTATAGTAAGCGTAAACTCATAATACGCCTACGAGATGTCAACAAAAGTTGTCTGTTTCAACACAATAGGGACGGAATCCATTGACGATTTCAAAAGGTGACTATTTTTACTTTTGTATATTGCTGAAGGCATGTTTGTAGTTAGAAAGACGACGTGGAATGTTTGCAGAAGCTTGAAAATGTGCCTTGTATAGGTCCTGTTTGGGCCCATCTTTTAGAGGCGGACAAAATATGCAATTGTTCTTTATTTTTGTCTTAACGTGTTTGTTAAAAAGGCAATTAAAATGGAACGTTACATTTTCTTGTATCATGAATGTTACCTTTACGATTTTCAAAATTGATTCAGGTTCGTCTTATCAAAGTTGCTATTCTAAATTCTAACTCGTCAACAAAAAAAAGTATAGAAATTATTTATTGAAAAGATAATTTTGTCCATAACCGGAATTCTGTTGACTAACGCACGAACGAGTTACGGTAGGAAAACAATTCTGTTTGAGGGTGTCCAATTCTACAATAGACTACCTACCGAAATAAAGGAATGTAATCACATTAACTCATTCAAATCCAAGCTAAAAGAACACGTTTACATTTTGTAACTAATCATAAATTATTTAAGTATGCTCTGTTTGATGCCGAAGCGTCAGAGGCATGATGTTAGTTTAAGTAATTAAGTACCTATCCTTGTATCTCATTATAAGTGAACATTATGTTTTTATGAGAATAAATGTCTTTAAACCTAAACCTAATTCTGAACATTACTACTACTGTTTGCAAAAGTTCTTTTCACTATTAGTAATGGTAAAGTTATTTCGCAACACCATTCTTACTTTTCCAATTGCAATTTGAATGAAATTACCCGTCGTCGAGTAGTAATATTAAATATTAAATTTAAAACTTAATAGGACATTGTGAATCCGGCGCTTACTATTATTAATTTATAGATTACGTTTATTTACAATGTATTTTTAAGTATGTATTCGTTCTAAATATTTATTCAATTATTTTTACAAACTAATATTATGTACTTACACACACTCACACACACACACACACACAAACACAAACTCACATACAAAACACGTACGTGGCAATTCATATTTTACATTCCAATTAAAAAAAAAACATGTAATGAAGGACTTCTGTCTCTTTTATATTTTTGCCTATGCATATAATAATATAGGGACACCTGTAATTGGCTATACATATTGATGACACTTGTTGTAATAATTTATTGTAAAAGCTGTTGGTTTTCTCAAGAATAAATAAATAAATAAATACACACAATCTAGCAACGATTTCCATGAAATCACTCAGAGCTTGGTTTTGATTTTCAGAAAAAAAAGATTACTCTACCTAAAGCGCTCTTCAATTTAACTGCAACAGTGCACCCTCCTTAATACCAATCACGAGCGTCAAGCACCCAGTAATTTAAAAGTTAAAAAAGATCGGGGGTATTTTTAATATCGAATGATTAATGTGTCACCGAGAGCTGGAATTGGCTAGAACATTTTTATATCAAAGTTATAACATTGGAAGGTCGTTAAGCTGATTGTGCATAACAAGCGATGATAAAGTGTAAAAAGTGGCCAAGTGCGTGTCGGACCACGCGCAGTATAGGGTTCCGTAGTTACCACAATTACCATATGGCTATAAACTTATATTTACTCCCTGTTTTACACAACTAACGCCTAAAACTAACTTGGAAAGCCTACCTAGCAGTGATAGTTTTCCTTTTAACTTCATTATAATTGTAGGTACTACTGTCCTGAATTTTTTCACATTTCCAAAAGCAACCGTTTACCTGGTGGGGGATGGGGGGGCTGAGGCATACTTGACTCTACTGGCTACTGAAAATTTTGCACTTTAAAGCAAAATAAATGTGGTTTTCATCCAATAATATCTTTGAAAAACCTAACCAACGACACCCCACACTATGAGATTGATGAGAAAAAAAAATGGGTCACAAATGGCGAAACTATAATTTTAATATAAAATTGAAATGCGTTTTAATGTATGTTATTTTTTTGATTTTTAGTATTATTATTTTATTGTTGTACTTATGATGATAAGGATTGATTCCGAAATAAATGAATTATGATATGATATATAAGGGTTCTTTGTTGACTTGACTACGGAACCCTAAAATAAGTATCTTCTATAAGTTATCTATAGAGATAAGTTTACAAATACGTACTTTGGAATTAAAATTATATTACCTTTGCTTAAAAAAAATCATTAACTTAGATTTTCCCTATAACTCTAATTCTTGGTGGTGTCGCTAGCAACTTTGATCAGTTACTTGTTTGAGCTATAACTTAAAACAACTCTACCCTTCATTTTAGTTAAAAATAAATTAGGTATAACAATTTTACTACAAACGACTTCGTTTATAGTCTCTGTTTATTCTTACATGTCCTATTTAATAAACAGGGTTTGACAGTTGTCATACATCTTTTGAACTTAAATCGCTGTTTAAAAAGAATTTAACTTATTAAATCAAATTGTCATTAATAACTAATGATATTATACATGATATATATTTTGACGATCTCCGTGGTCGAGTGGCTTTGTACACCGGTTTTCAAGGTGTCGCTATCTCTGAGGTCCCGGGTTCGATCCCCGGTTGGGTCAATTTAGAAAACGAACTTTTCTATATTGGCACAGGTGTTTGTGATACCACCGTTGTCTCTGATTTCCATAACACAAGTGCTTTAGCTACTTACTTTGGAATCGGAGCAATGTATGTGATGCTGTCAAAATATTTATTTATTTATTTATACGTATTCTATGTGTGGAAATCCATTTGTTGTATTTTATAGATAATTATTTCAATAAAGAGTTGGGTAAAGATTGTTTACTAAATAGGACTCGTACAAACACGATTAGAAGCATACGTTCAAGAGTATAGTAAATAATTATTTTTTGGAGATAATTAGAAGCGACAAAAATATATTTATCTTAAGCTGGATAACAGGTTCAACTGTGAGAGTTCTTCAAGAAGTCATTAGGATGAAATTAAAATAGAAGAAATTAAGGTTTATGGAAGACTCATTTATTTTTCAAAGATATGAATTAATTTCGTGAAAAAGTATATTTGTTTAACAATTAATGTAAGTGGAGATGAAAATTTAGATGTCGGCACCAGCCATTTTTAATGTTCCCACTGCTCCATGGATGGATAAGGAGGATGGGCCATGACCCACCACGCAGGCCCAATGCGGCTTGGTGGGTGTTAACGACTGCAAATGCAGCCAGCCGGCTTAACGTGCCTTCCGAAGCACGGAGGAACTCGAGATAATAAATTTTTGGTCACCCATTCCATGACTGACATTTGCGAAAGTTGCTTAACTTCCGCAATCGTAGGGCCAGGCGCTAAACCACTGCGCCACCGAGTTCCTTATTTAGATGTAAGGAAAATGAATTATTTTACTTGTAGGTATAGCTAGGTAATTTATTTTATATTATTCTTATGGTACCTACATTCGTATAAAATGCTACTTTATCACCTTAAACATACTTTATTTAGAATTTGAATAGTGAACTTTATGTTAAATATTTACAGCTCAGGGTTAAAGTTTAAAATTAAATAAATCTATTCTTTTGTATTGTATCCATCGATTTTTAGGGTTCCGAACCTCAAAATGAAAAAACGGAACCCTTATAGGATCACTTTGTTGTCCGTCTGTCTGTCTGTCTGTTTTTTATCAGGCCCTAAAATCTTTTCCAATGTGATCAGCCTTATCTACCAAACTGGATGAATAAGCCAACATTAAGGTTATAACTAGATTTTCGGCAGCTCTTAAATTCCGAAAAACTTAGGCTTTAATAAAAAAGTTTTTCCTCGGAAACCTTTTAACAGGGTTGAGTTTTTTTTGCGTGCGTCCACCGCGTCACTCCAATCTCTTAAGGTAATGTTTGCTTCATCAATACGAGGCGAGCCATCGTGATGACTCGGCGAAACCAAAATAGGGTTCCGTAGGGTTAGATTGTTATTTTCAGGCTCTATTTATAGTAATTAAATTTAGATTTTTCGCATTCAGAGTGCTATTTTTATATTAAAATAAATAATATTAGAAAAAATCGACTCACCCGTAGCACCTCAGACGGGACTCGAACCCGCACCCTTGGGAATCGGGCCCAATGCACTGACCAATTATGCTACCGAGCGACTCGGTGAGTACATTTTTTCTAGTATTTTTTCTATTATTATTTATCTATTTATAGTATATTTTCAGTTTACAACACCGTACTTAGGTAGTATTCTTTGCCATTTGGAACAGCGGTTGTAATTTCATCTACTGCACAAGGAAATACTCTCTTTCCCAGGTTCGAAATCTCGTTATCTATATAAATAATAAAAATAATCCCCGAAATGTATGTAAGCGCTATTATTTTTTTGTTGTGTATGTTTTTATTATCAGGAAAAAAATATTCTCTTTTCTGTCACTTTAAATCGCAATATAACTAATAGATGGCGCTACCCGTGCGAAGCCGGGGCGGGCAGCTAGTTAAAAATAAAACACTTTTTACGGATTGACCATCAGTCATTTTTACTGCTGGGGCACAGGCCTTCCTTTTGATTTTTTTGTAAAATTTTATGACACTCATAACTTAATTAGGAACTTTATAAAAACCCTTGTTGATTAAAGGCATCGATGATAGCCTTTTGTTTTTTTATCATCATGTTGAGAACCATAGATAACACAAATACTCGCACTTGCCTGTATTTCATGCGACTCACGACAGCGTTAAAGTAATTGAAAAATTCCGGTCTCTTATGAAATGAAAAAGGCAAGGTGACCAATATCGGCCCACCAGTTTTATTGTGCGAAAAGGTAGTGTTTTCATACTTTTATCTCGATAGTTTCCTATTTTCCTACAAAATGGCTGTGTTAGTGAAAAGGTTTTGCCGGTTGCTCGTTTCCGTGTGGCTTGGTGCAATTGTGGGTGAACGAATTCATGTTTTTGTTTCTGTTCTGAATGAAGTGCAAGTAAAGGAGTGGTTTTTTAATAGTTATGACGCTGTTTAAGTTTTTTTGCCTATATAAAAAAGTAGATTTTTATCAATGTAGAGTGGTAACAATGGTGTTTTTAAAATGTACGACCCGTCCTCACTTACACTTCGTTTCAGCACAGAATTGGTATAGTATGTTTTCGGTGTACACTATAGTTTTTGTACAGATTACTACAGATCAATTTTATTTTAAAATGTTTTTTGTTCCTAACTGTTGGATATTATTTAAGTAGTATGTTTGTTAGACTGCACGATAGTGAATCCATTTGCACAACAAATCGTGACGGTGTGAATGAGACAAATTCCGTGGCAATATTTTTTTTTGGTTTTCGGTTCCGTTTTGTACTTTGCTCATGCTAAGATGCTGTGTGCGTTGACGAATAAAGAAATAAATTTTACTCATAAAATACTCAATTTAAAAAAAATATTAACTAACTACCTTAAAAAACGATACTTCCATACAAAATTTCAACCCCCGTTTCCTCCCTGACAAAAAGTGAATCTCCAAAGACTTAAAGCTCCTATAGCCCTCAAGTGGCGCCCTCATTTTAATTAAATTTATTGCTCGCTAAGTACATAACGTATACATAATTCACATATACATATTGAAGCTAAGGTTCTATACTTTATTTACAAACAATAACCTCAGTAAAATATATTTCGTAGAAAGGCAAGCAAGTTCCTAAAGTGGCCGCTTTTTTCTTTATACTACTACAACGAACTATATTTTACTTAGATAATTGTTTGTAAATAAACTATAGAACCAGTTAGCTTGTGGCAATCTGTACATGTGAATTTTCGATACAATAGTTTTATCTACAATACATACATAATGTACCCTTAAGAATTTAAAATATTTCGTTATTATGTGAGTAGCATTTAGGTTTCAGTCGAATTTCCTTTTATTATAGGCAGATGTGTAACTTTCCGTTTCACCCTTATATCAGTTATATCGGTGGTTGTAGGGGTGAATGTGTGCCAGTATCACACAGTTGGAGTTTAAAGTGAACACACAGAAAGACAAATATTAGGAGTGAAAGGGTCGGTGTGGCGAGTTGGGAAATGTAGATGAGGCAATCCTCATTTTACAACCGTTTGCAATAAGTACATATTTTTAACAATTTAGTCGTTGTTCTAGGGTTGATAATTAAATACTTTGATAAATTACTTTGTTGACAAGGCTTTTCCAAAATGCTGTACCCTTAGCCCGAACATCTAGCGAGAGACGCTCGTAAAAGTACTTGATAGAGTAATTATCAATGGAAAATTTCATTTTGCTTTTCGGCGGTAGATGACGATGTACAAATTTCCCATACAAAATTTATCTACGGAATATTTTTACCCGTGTTATTTTTTTCGATAGCTGTTCATGCTAGGGTACTGTTAAAGACTTTGTTCTGAATTCAACTGACCAAACTCATTTAAACGATTTACCGATCACTTCGGCACTCAAAATATTCAGACTCATTTTGTTTTTCTGCAAATATCAAGTAGGAGGAACTCGAAGTAATGAATTTTTGGTCACCCATCCCATTACCGACCCTTGCGAAAGTTGCTTAACCGCTTCCGGATTCACCGGGCCAGGTGCTAAACCACTGCACCAACCAACTCCTCAAGGCTAGGCGAGGCTGTATAATATTTTAAGCTCAATATAACTTTGTGGTTTCAGGTTTCGTAGCTCCGTGTGGCTCGTTTACATACACTGGTGGCCAGATAATTAAGGACACCAGTCGATTTTCATACAAATGAGGCAACTTTGGAGCCTTGTCTCGCCGCTAAGGATTGACCTAGCTGTGATCTGATGAGATTCAGATCGCTATACTAACTGATCTAATCAGAAATCTAAGAGATATAAGGATCAGAGTTTTTAGTTTTTTTAAGCTAACTTCGCAGTTTATTTAAACATATCCTGATTTAAATGTTGATCAGATCAGTTAGGTGTGTATAGCGATCTGAATCTTCTCCATTCACTCCCTGGATGGCCATCATCAGATCACAGTTAGATCAATCCTTAGCAGCGAAACAAGGCTTCAAAGTTACCTCGTTTGTACAAAAATCGACTGGTGTCCTTAATTATGTGGCCACCACTATATATCCGCTCTACAACCGGGCCCGCCTGCTATAAACCTCGTGAGAATGTCAACATGTTCACTGTCACGTGTGTTAAAAACGTATATCTTTCAGTTTATCAATAACATTTATTTTAAGTAAAATATATTGTTTAATACTTGTATTTTTCATAAGGGTCCAATCCGATCTAAGGTCCAAATTTATTTATCACAATTGTTATTGAAAAAAATGCTACAGAAAAAAAAAGTTCTGTAACTTCTTTTTAGTGGCAATTTATTAAACACTACATAATTTTTCGTTCAATAGTTCCTTAAAAGTTTGCGAAGTGCTTTTAGGTAAGTATATATTTCTTTATAAAAAAAACTAAAGAATCAAATGATTTTTTACAAAAGCAAAAGAATGGATTATATTGTGTTAATTAGTAAAAAACAAATGATTTTCTATATAATTTAAAAGTTTTAGGCCATTTTTACTGGAGTGTTTATCATAACAGGAATCTAAAGTAATATTTAAAACAACTTTGGTCTACTGGGAGATTACAATAGGAGTTTAATAGTTTAATACTAAAATGGAGCGAGCCGTACTAGTGGTAAAGTCGACATTGAAAAATAAAGTTTTTGTTTTTTATTTGCAACTGAGTACGCCCCTCTAATGTCGACGTGATCGAGTTCACATCAGGATCGAATAAAAGTTTTTTTTTTAATTTGGTACATTTAAAACAGTTTCCGTGGCTTCCATAGTACTGTTTTGACATTTACTCGATCTCGAACGCGTTTAATTGAAATGAAAATTGAACAGGATTTCGATAATATTATCTGTCGAGTAAGTTATTTGGCCTATTCCCTTTGTCCCCCACTTTTGTCCATATTTTTTCCCGATATCTCCCACTGGGGGATATCGGGAAAAAAGTTTGGTTTTTCATTTTTTTTTTCCCGATATCTCCCAGCGGGGGACAAATGTGGAGGACAACGGGACAACAAGACATTTTTGTTTACTCTATGAAACTAGCATTTACTCTGACGATCTCCGTGGTTGAATGGTTTGTATACCGGTTTTCATGGTGTCGCTATCTCTGAGGTCCCGGGTTCGTTTTTGGCTGGGTCAATTTAGAAAACGAACTTTTATATATTGAGTCTGTGGATATTTGTGTTGCCACTCTGATTTCCATGACACAAGTGCTTTAGCTACTTTCTCTGGAATTGGAACAATGTGTGTGACTTTTTGCCAATATTTATTTTTTTCCATTTTTTTATCATTTTTTTTATATTAAATATTTTATAATAGTGTAGGATGAGTTCCATTGGTACCAGCAGACCCCTGTAGTACGGACCTATACTGCGCACTTTATAGCGAAAGTTAGTTCCATAAAATATCCCAGTGTGCACCACAAGCGTCACCTACATTGTTGTAACCAGGAAAGATTTGTGAGCTACCTATTTAGTTTCTAATTTGTGCATGTACATTATACGAATTCGCGTAAAAATAAGATAAATAATATCAAAAAAAGAAACTTTGATTTGTTTTTGACAAATGATTCGGCGATGTCGTCTTTAGGTTTTGTTTTTGGTTCTAAAACCAAATCTTTGTCTAAAACAGGCCGAAATATGACATCGCCTTTTTTAGGGTTCCGTACCCAAAGGGTAAAACGAGACCCTATTACTTAGACTCCGCTGTCCGTCCGTCCGTCTGTCTGTCACCAGGCTGTATCGAATGAACCGTGATAGTTAGACAGTTGAACTTTCACAGATGATGTATTTCTGTTGCCGATATAACAACAAATACTAAAAAACAGAATAAAATAAATATTTAAGGGGGTTCCCATACAACAAACGTGATATTTACGAAACCCTTCGTGCGCGAGTCCAACTCGCACTTGGCTGGTTTTTCATTACCTATGTAACTAGTATATGAACATATTTAAAACCAAAAATACAAACATTCAATCCTTACATATTTACGAATATCACAATGCAAATACTTTGTTTATTTTTGGGTTTTCAATTATTTTCAGTTATGTCTGTTTATGAAAGAAGACTTTTTTATCATTTCCTGACCCTTGGGTTCTTTTCAAGAGCTGTAGCTATAAGGAGGTTTTATATGTGTATTTTATTTCAAAGAAGTCCTCTAAACAAAGAAGTTGCAAACCTTTGCTGTCGCTTCGCTTAAGAAACATGGATTTGACGTTTTAAGAATCTATAGTCAGCGAAAACTTTTGTCAATCCCAAACATCCTTCGATAAAGAAGATTTGCAAATATGACATTAGTTGGTTACGATCAAATAGGGTATTTAAATGTGCTTAGGATTCAGCCGAAGTATTAAATATAAAGTACAGTTTTTTTGATTTGTTGTCGTCCTACAAAGGCGTAACCAAAACAACAACAGCGTACACAGATTCCTTGATCCTTGAGAAGGCAATATATTAGCAAGATTAAATAAGACTTAAGCCCATACAACAAACATGTAGGTCGGATAAGGGATGCGGGGCGCGGGGTTCCCAGCAATCCCGCTATTTGTTCCCTAACCGCAGGATAGCCGGAGTATCGTAAATACCCGGCGACGACATCGGTATGAGAGTCACTACCTAAATAATTATATGGTGATGTAATTAATTCTCCTTGGTTAGCAAGGTTGGAAAGTTTGACCTTTTCGGGGATATAAAACCTTTTCGGTGGATAAACTGGTATCCGTGTTTAAACTGTTTTATACTAGTGCTGGTAAATAGTTGAAATTGAGCGAAACATGTTGTGTTCCCACTATAGAGTTAAGACATAACAAATTGTTTCGTTCGAATAGGGTCGGTGTAATCGGGGAAGAATTCCAACACAACTTACTACTAACACTATTGTGTACTTGCGATGCTAGTTTTTTTTAAAAGATTTCCTAGTTTTTTTTAAATCAACTTCTAACTAAAAGAGAACAATCGTTATCTTACCAAATAATATACTAGAAAAAATACGACACGCACCAGATCATGTTCTCGGACGGGAATCGAACCCGCGACCTTTGGATATCCGGTCCAATGCTCTGACCGCTGAGCTACCGAGTCACTAGTGGGAACGTCGAATTTCTCCTAGTATATCAACTCTTACGCTGCAAGCCAACGCCATCTCACCATTGTACAAGGAATTACCTCGACATCAACTGAATACCTTGCCAGATATTTTTAAACAATTGATTAAGATGAGAAAGCTACATATTTGTTTTTAATTATATATTAAAAAATCGTTATCTTTATGACGATTGTAAGTAAGTTCTTAAAGCACTGAGGTGATGTTGATAGGGTTAAGTAAGTTCACAAAGACAAGTCATTTTGAAAGCTCCGAATTTTAAAGAAATCTGTGAGTTTCTACTATAAATAGGGAAGCGACAAGTTTTCTCTATGAGCTTGACATGCCTGGGATAACAGTATGATACTCTAGCGGAAAAACCATATAACCTAACCTAACCTAACCTACATAAGCTGTCGTCGAATAATAGAATACAAGGTGCAAGTGTGATTAACACCTCGTCCGTTAAGATAATTCAAGATAAGAAACAAATATACAGGGTGTATTTTTATTCACTCTCCAAATTTAAGGATATGTTAAGTCCATTAAAATACGCTTCAAAATTTTCCTCAACCCTTACTAAACAGATCACCGTGATCTCTTTGGTTTGTATGTTTAGTATTTTTTTTACATATTTGTTCTATGTTTCTAATAGAAAGTTGTTCAGTTTTATGGACTAAACACATGCTTAAGGAGAATGAATAAAAAGTACAGCCTTTATATAAACTTGAATCTTGAATCAACCAAATAGTTTCAGCTGTTTCATTTTACCGAAGTTCGCAATAACATGTTGCATGCAACAGCTATATTTTTTTCGCGATTTCAGGGTTGTTTCCATACAAAAAAATTTCACAATGGTCAACTTCACAATATTTCAGGTTTCCAATTTATTAAAATAACGTTTAATAGTTATAATTTATTAACTTAATGTAAATATCCGGGGCAACGTCGAAACCCTTCTAATATGTCTCACTCTTGCTGCAAACCAGCGTTATTTTATAAATGTGAGGAATTACCTCGACATTCAATTGAAATATCTTTCCAGAATATTTTGACAATTAATTAAGATGAAACAGCTATATAATTCTAAAATTTGAGATTTTTGCAAATTATTTCTAGTATATTATTTAGTACTGTATAAAAAAAAACATTGTGAATGCTAAATCTCAAATTTACAAATATAGTAAATTCATTGTTTTTGCCATACACAACAATAGTTTAGTAGAACGACAAATGGAAACTTTTCCTCGAGCTGAATCTTTCAAAGAGAATTAATCAAGATCTGGGTAGAGACGGCCATCTTTGTTAAGAATACCTACAACTCGTCGAGATTCAGAAGATTAAGCATTTCGAAATGTTAGAGATTTTGCACTCCAAAATACTACAAAGTTTTACAGATTTCTTTCTAGATTAAAACATCTTGGAATTGCAAAAAAGCAAGATTTGTTCAGTTTCGTTAAAAATAATACGCTGGTAAACAAACTGGAAATATATTAAAACAAAATGATAAATTATTAATAATTTTGATAAAAAAACCACTATTATAATTTTACTATATTTTTCAATATAATATTAATTTATAACATAAAAAATATAATAATTATGATAAATATATTACTTATACTAAAAAAAAACTGAACCCGTACGAGAATATTATGTTAATTAATACTCATATAACTAGGAATAAATACGTACTAAAGATATTAACATGGAACGTACTAAAACAAAGGGAGGTATACTAAACACTACACATATTTTTTAATTTATGACATTATTTTTCTGTGATATGGAGCTTGATTTTTCAGACCACTGTGCGTCTGAACTAAATTTTATCTAGTGTGGTACTATTAATTTATCTTAATAAATACAACATGTTACAAAAATACTCTGAAACTCTGAAATCGCGAAAAAAAGTTTTACGCGATTTCAGAGTTGGTCCCATAGTAAAAGTTAGTCAGTTTGATGGTCCCTATATCCATATTCGGCATTAGGGGTACTTTTGTAACATGTTGTATAATAAAAAAAGCTTTGTTAATGCGAAAAATCTAAAAACATATAAATATAATATTATGTTATATAATTTAAATTGTCATACGGCCATTTGTTGACGTAGCACTAATACCAGTTCGGCGAAGGCTCCGAGTTCGAATCCTCTTCGGGAAAATTTTTTTCGGGGAAATAAAAATTACCCTTGCTCCTTAAATCTTTCCTTAAGGAAGAACAACTATCAACAAGGATAAAATGCAACTTTTCTCAGGACAGATACGGACTTAAACTACGAACGATTCACGACAGGACTCCGCAATGCGGCGTGCTAAATTTGCTGATCAAAATCCGACCTAATGGCGACGGACAATGTATCATTTTTCATTACAATTTTAATGAATTTGGAAGCTTTTCCAAGAGTGATAATTAATTATGAAATGTGAACCTGTAACGTTTGTATGAAATGTAAATAAATAAATAAATATTTGACAACATCACATACATTACTCCGATTCCAAAGTAAGTAGCTAAACTTGTGTTTTGGAAATCATAGACAACAGTGGTATCACAAACACCCAGACCTGAGCCAATATAGAAAAGTTCGTTTTCTTAATTGACCCAACCGGGGATCGAATCAGAGATGGCGACACCTTGAAAACCGGTGTACAAAGCCACTCGACCACGGAGGTCGTCAAATGTGAACCTGTTAACATAAATAGAAGAGTATTGAAAAGCGATAGTGTATTTTTAAACTTCAGTGGCAATTTATTTATAAATTATTCGCCATACAGAAAGGTAAATGTGAAATGAATCAACTGAAAAATTCTCACGAGTTAAATTTACAATAGCAATTTTCTGACTACCATTTTCAAATTGTCTGTTTTAATAAAAGCAAATTTTTATTCATATTTCAGTATGATATTCGAATAAAACTTGCGATATGAAATTCACTGAGCGGAGCAATCAATCGGGATTGCGTATATCGGTGGCTGTGGGTATAATTTATTCATTTCGTTGGTTTACCTTGCATTGTATAAGGATTACTGGTGGTTAATGTAAATCATTTAATACTCCATAAATGAAAACTGAACTGAATATAACGATAAGGTTTTAAGTCTTTATTTCAGTTATTTATTGATAGAATAAAAAGTTTATTAAATTTAGATTTTTTCGCATTCACAATGCTATTTTTATATTAAGATAAATAATATTAGGAAAAATAATAGAAAAAATAGACTCGCCCTACGACCGACGCAATACGACTGCGACTCGGTAGCATAATTGATCAGTGCATTGGGCCGGAATCCCAAGGGTTCGAGTCCCGTCTGAGGTGCTACGGGTGAGTCAATTTTTGCTAGTATTTATTCTAATATTATTTATCTTAATATAAAAAGTTTAGTTTGTTTAATTTTTTTGTTTGTTTCTATTGCGCGTCCTTACTACTCAACCGATCATTATAAAATTTTGCATACACGTTGTCAGGGTTGTGCTATAAATATAGAATGTCCAAAATATTAACTAAAACATTAATGTTCAAATTTAATGAATTTTACATTTTAGTTAATCACGGCCACATTATTCTCCACAAGCAAGAAAATCGCGTCGGGTTTTGAATGGTACCTACTTATTTAACCGAGTGAGCGCGAAGCGTCTTTGCTTCAGCTTGAACAAAAATGCTTTCGTATGTCCGGCTGTCTGGTCTCGCAGGTCGCATTTCAACCGATTCTCGTGAAATTTTGTGAGCAGGTTCAATAATTATTTAGTTTTTTTTGTCGAGCCAGTTTTTAGAAATTCGAGCGGGTCGCTATTCAAAAATAAAATAAAAGAGTCGGGAACAAATACTTATTCGCTTGTCTCACAAGCATTGCCTACAAAAATCGCTGCCACTGCACCAAGTTGTAAGTCAGCCTTTCTCTATGAGACGCCCAACCGACTGCCCAACGTTTAGCCTAGTAATAGTAAGTTTTTTGAAGCTGAACGGCTGTCTCTAGCTAGAGTAACCAGACTTTATACTATGTGGTGCGCCATGTGACAGACACTTTGATATTATAATAGGTGACGTTAATATCGTTAATTTCAAATTAACACCCGTAAGTAAGGACAATACTGAAACGACCCTTGCTTATGCGGACGCACTGCGTCGACTGTGATTGGTTCGTTTGTTTTACGTATAACGTGTGATTGGTAGTTGGGATGCTGTGCGTCCGGCCATTGTGAGACCTCATAGTATTGTTTGTGAATTCGGGTGTAAGAGTCTTCGCAGAAGATAGACTTTTTGACTTATTAAAGTTATCAACGCCTTGATAGGTAGGTATAGTTTTACCAGCAGTGTATAGTTGAACTTGTCCAAGTCACGGACTGACGTACCTATCAGCGGCGAGAGGTGAAATTATGACAAAGGTAAGCCGTTCTTTAAAAAAAAAAAGACCTGGAATAGTGGACTGGTGGTGTGGGATTTCTAAAAGGTAAGCCGATAAGAATCTGCTTGTATGGACCCTTTGCCACTGGTACCTATAGAAATCCCGTCGTCTGAGTTGGCACTATGTGACAGATAATGTTATACAGTTGGTGTATTTTGTATGCAGTACGATCCAATTTTAAATGCACATAATATTGAAACAGAGCTGATAATTTATGCCAATCAATTATCATTGGATATCGGATACAAACGAAATGCCATTTTAATGGTATCGTTGGTGTAGTTGAAACCATGTGTCCTGGGGGCTAATTGTCTAATTTAAAAATCTATCGCAATCGCTTTCATTTGACAGTTGGATTCGACACATTGCTGCATTTCTTTGCTAAGTTTTTATTTGTGCCAAAAAGAAGCATCAATGTGTTTCATCCTGAAAGCTATTTCGATAGATTTTGAAATTAGACAATAGAAAGGCTGGTGGGACAACTATTGAGCTTTTAATTCGCATTATACTACGCGCTTCGTTCTCGAGATTAGTTGTTAAATTCTATTGTTACATGTTGTATTGCATGGATGTCACTACTCCGGCACTATATGTTGAGACTCCTTTGCCTCATATTCTTTTTTTTTTTGAATCGGGTATCCCTATCTTTTCCGAACGCCAGCGGCGCAAGCGGCGCAAGTGTCTACTCCGGTCGTTCCAAAAGCATTTTACAATGCCGAAACGTACTAAATCTAGTAAACTCGTGATGAAGAAATATAACATATTAGAAAAAAAATTAGAAAAGAAAATTTAAGACATGAACGAGGCGCTTCGTATAATTATGATAGAACTTCACTTACAGGTAAGTTCGTTTAATCATCAATTATTCTATTAGTACTATGTTACTATGTACTTTTTCCCGGGTTAGATCCCCGTTGGGTCAATTTAGAAAACGATATTTTCTATATTGGTTCAGGTCCGGGTGTTTGTGACAGCACCGTTGTCTCTGATTTCCATAATGCAAGTGCTTTAGCTACTTACTTTGGAATCGGAGCAATGTATGTAATGTTATCAAATGTATTTTTTATTTTTTTTATTATAAACCTACCAATATCTCAATTACTACGTATAATATTATCCTATTTGACTTTGAGGAGTTCCCTTGTGTATCTTCGAAGTCCAAGGTCTAGTACCAACGAAATTACAATATTACTACTCTTGAGGTATACCCTTTCAAACAAAAAACGAATCATCTAAATCAGTTCATAAACAAAGAAGTTATGCCTGAAAATCCGTAAAAACTCGTGCGATGGTAAAATGGTATTGATATTTGTAAGGATTATGAAAAAGCTAATAGCCAGATCTGTGTAAAATTGTTATGGGACCAAACCTGAACTATGTTCGTTCATAAAAAAATATCTTAGAATCGGTTAACAACTAGCGAAGTTATGGTAAAACATAGATAAAAAATGCCGTCGACTTGAGGACCTTTTCCTTTATTAAAGTCTGTTAAAAATAGATTACGATTTTCATAAATCCTTTGTGTTGATACGACAAAATTAAACATAGTCATTGAATTTTAATAAATATCCAGTTCAGAACTTACAATTTATTGTTATGAAAATCTTTACTATCACAATACTTTAACTTTATTAAAGAGTAGTCTTTTGTAATGTTTCATCCACTATCAGATGCCAATTCAAATGGAAAAGTCCCTTCTAAAGTTATACTGAATACTGTTTTCCATACAATTGTTTAACATCCTAAGACAGCATTCAAAGTTGAGATGAATAACTTATTCGAATAATTAAAGTGTATAACAGACTGTTCGAGAATGTTTGGACGGGGTTGTTGAAAACAGCGAAGCGGGTAGATCCAAACAAAAGGGTACTTAACTGCAAACTTTTCTAGCAGATCTGCTATGAGTTGGTTGCCAGTAAATTATATTTAGAAAAGGATGAAAAATGAATCATTATTAAAAAAAAAACTTTGTCTAAAAGAACGTATGCATGTAAAAAGCGTTTGCATGTGTTTCCATAGACAGCAGATGGTTAAAGGTAGTTCTCTTACTACTTTTATCTACACCCATGCTTCAAATACTCTATAAAAGTTTCTGAAACTGTAAACTTTTTGCCCATATTGAAACAACCAGTGTCATAGTAACCATTATATCATCCAAATGAGTGTTATAATATTGTACTAAATTTCATAATGAAACACCAACATTAAATCAACTAGTGTCATAGTAACCATTATATTATATCATCCAAACGAGTCTTATAATGTTGTACTAAATTTCATAATGCAACTCCATCGAAAATATGGTTATTATGACACTGGTTGTTTTAATGTTGGCATGGCAATAAGCTAACTGTTTCAAAACCTTTTATAGAGGATTCACATCATGGGTGTAGATAGTCTTGTATGCAACTGTACATAATTAGGTATTAAAACACTCATGTGATACTATTATCATAAACCCACATTTGTGTTATAATACCTATTATAACCCAGTGAAACAATTACGCAATCGCCTACGCAACGAAGTGCTAACGCAATCTAAATTCAAATAATAACCACCAGCAAATACCTAGTATGTGTCGAAAATGGAAACCCCGGGCTAAAATTGGTTCAAATGAAAACAGAAAAGTTGGAGAAAAATATCAATTAAAAAAGTTGGAAGCTCCGAGCCAAAAACTCGCAATACCGGCTGTTATTTGTTGTAACGGCTCCTATTACTGTTGTTTCGTCACAGTGCGTACAACATAAAACAGTAACTCGATTCTTTTCGATATAATTACGTTATCGCTTAGTTGGAGCTTTAGGGTTAGCAGCATTGTGAAAGTAAATTTTTTTGTAAAATTAAAAAATAAAACCTCATTAATTAATAAACGATATTTATGGCGGACAGCCACCATAGCTAAGACGAAGTAACATTATCGATCGGGGGTCAGTGGCAGAGACAGAAGACCGCAACCGGTTCTTTTCTCGTGTCTCTGACTGTTCCTGTCTCGGTCGCACGCGCGAAGTGGTGCCTTACAAAGTCCTGTCTCCTGCTTCGGTCGCACGCGCGAAGTGGTGCCTTACAAAGTCCTGTCTCTTGCCTTGGTCGCACGCGCAAACTGGTGTCCTACAAAGTCCGGTCTTCTGTCTCGGTCGCACGCGCGAACTGGTGCCCTACAAAGTCCTGTCTGTCTCCTGTCTCGGTCGCATGCGCGAACTGGTGCCCTACAAAGTCCTGTCTGTCTTCTGTCTCGGTCGCATGCGCAAACTGGTGTCCCACAAAGTCCTGTCTCTGATCTCGGTCTCCGGTCGCGGTCGCGGTGCGTTCCTGAGGTTTGTATTAGTAGCTGCGTTACTGCTGTAGTTGTATTTATTCTGTTGTTACGTTTTGGTATTTTGCCAATTTCAACGAGAATTATTAAGTAACGAGCCTTAGGACGTGGCGTGCGTGTAGATAAGTGAAAAGGATCGAAGTATTTTTTTCGTGTAACAGTTTTAGCGAGAATGTTTTCCCGCTTTTGTAAATACTCTAAGCGCTTTTAACACTGAAAGCTAAATGACCGATAAACCTAATAGTTTTGCGATTGTTCCTTTTAAATAAAAATAGCGTAAAATAACGAGTTATTGATCGAGCAAGCGCGTAGTGTCTCCGGGTCAGCTTGGGAAAAATGCTTTCGCATGTCCTTCCGGTGTCCGGATGTCCGTTTGTTCTCCTCTACAGGTCGCATTTCTCAACCGATTCTCGTGATATTTTGTGAGCAGGTTCGATAATTAAATATAATTTGTTGGTCAATACAGGTTTTTGATTTTTTTCAAAATGGCGGAAATATGTAAAAAAAGAAAATATATTTCAGCCGTTAAAAATAACACAAAGTTTTTTTGTTAGCGGTGCAAAGCAACTTTTATTTTTTTATGTTAAATAGACTCAACAGTTTATAGTTCAATATCAATCAAAACATTTCTGGCCAATATTCGTGAAAATAATAAGGTTGTGGCAGAACTTATGACTGCGTATATTATTTATTTGTTTTTAAACAACATACAATTTAAGCTACTTTACAATGCGAGGTCTACTGCTCGCGGAGCCACTAGTAAATAAAATGAGCAGTTTCAAGTTGTTTAGGTATAATCTGCGCGCGATGAGAATGGGATGCTACCTTTTAGAACTGAGACGCGCACGGTCCGTCGGCCAGCCGCCAAACACGCGTAGATTCTCACATAATGCTAGTTGTGTAGAACTGTGCGCCTGGATTTCTGCTCAAATTTTATTTTAAATGCGAGATTTACATATTATTATGTGATTATTTTAGTAATTAATGAATGATTAGTATAAAAAGGGGTAAACTTTTTACTTTTTTAAAATTCATTTTTATTTAAAAAGATGCAGAGCTAATTGACTGCTTAACTGTCATTTTCGATTTACTTTGACAAGGTCCCATCCCATTCCAATCGCGCGCGGATTATACCCATGTATTATAGGAACATGATATTATTAACCCTTCAAAGCCCGGGAAATAAGACACAATCATCTAAATTCGCCCAACGGTTTTTGCTTGATTAAGTAACAAACATCTGAACATTTTTAGAAGGAAGGATTTATTATTTAGCTAAGTACTCAATAAATTATTTAATAATTTTTAGAAGCCTACGGCAGAAACATTCAAATCATACTCTATTCAGGCATGATAAAGATAACATTAACGCTTCATTTGATTCCTAAGGGGAGCATTTCCTGTGAAGAGAACATTTAATCATCAGTATAAACCGGTGGTTTAAAAGCGACCACTAAAATATTAAATTTGATAATGGATGAATTTAAGGGACGGACCTATCCTCATAATCTGGGGATCACAATGAAATATCTTGGGGACACTTGGAGTTTTTCAAACATAATGGCGGCGATTTGTCATCGGATCTAAAGGGAAATTGTAGGTGTAATGGATCGTTTGAGAAAGATTTGCTTTGGTCGCGGCTAACGGAGTGGCTACTTTGACATTCTGAGGTGTCTTTTATACAGAGCCACATAATTAATAATGTAGTGACGTACATAATGGCCACTCCCACCCTCCCACCGATCGGCGGTACCGCACCCCGCCCCGCACTAGGTTGCCGAGTTAGCTGTATCATTATTGAGGGCCGTCGCCCGTCCGACGACCGTCGCCGTCCGACGACCGTCGCTAAGTTCAACAGTTGCAAAGAGTACTTTTGTAATATGACAGTTGATACAGACAATAATAATGATAATTACGTAAAGTTTTCATAATAATAAAGTTTTTCAGCGAATGTTTAAAGGAGGTAAGTAGCCCTGAACACCCACATATACGCAGTGTGTTCAGACGTCATTCTGTTTATGTAATAGAAGTAGGGGATATGAACGAGACTTTTATAATGGAGTGTCCGGGGTGTGACATTGCTCTGTTCAATTTAAATTTCGTTGAATAGAACTGTCTGTTTTATCACGCTAGGTGACATTACATTCATTTATTTTCATCGCTGATCATTATCTAATATTTAATTTGCCAATCAACACATTTTTTTTAACTTAAGATATCATAGTTTAAGCATTTTATTTAGCTTCTTGCATTAGTGTAGTTTTTTTAAATACAATCCAATATGGCTCTAATCTCGAATGTTAAAACAATCCCTTTAAAACGAAATAATTTCAATATTACATACCTACTTATTTTTTATTTTATTATAGTAATTCTACCGGATATAGCAGACATTCGCAAATTACCGAATGGCCTGTGAATCGGACGATTTATCGCCGGAATAACTTAAGGGATCACCAAGTCAGTTTCCCTGGACTTTTTGTGACAAACTAAGGGCCCTCTCTCACTAGGACACCATGGTTGCGCCACCCGTGGGTGATTCGCTTGCTGCCACAAAATTGGTATCGCAACCAAGTGGTCACCAGTGGCCCAATCACACTAATTCTGAACTATAAAACAAAAAAAAACCGTAACGTTGTCATTTAGGTAATAGTAACCTAAAAACCTTTGATTTAGCTTTATAATTTTCATTTAAATCGACCAATCTTAGCATCCTAGGATCCTGGAACGTGTGGTAGGAAAATATAGACGATTCAAAAGTGCTTAGTTTTTAAGTTTATTTGAATAAAGATATTTTGACTTTGACTTTAACCTAAGCATAGCTTTCAACAATAAAGCGAGTATTAATCTGTGAAACGATAACGAGTTTTGGTTTTATCGTTGAAAATCAGCGCGATTGGGCCCCAGAAGAGGTTCCTTCGATACATCTGTATAGGTAAATTTCGTTGGTAACGCAACTGGTTGCGCCGTCACTAGTGCCCCCTAGTGAGATAGGGCCTTAAAGATGCCCCGCGAGACTATTGTCGGGTTTTGTTGGAGTCGTTATTTACTTTTCATCATGTAGGATCGCTGCACAGGGAGTAAGGTAAGGATGTTGAAAATTGGTTGCGGGATTTGTGATATTGAGCTATGTTGTTGTTTAGATGTTATGGACCTTAACTGCGCTGCATCATTAAACCGAGTCATGTTTGTATGAAACCCTTGGCTCAATCACTTTCCCGTTACTCTTGCGCTTTCAACAGAGGCATGCCCTTATTTCATTCAATAGCGCATGCCCATCTACTCAAGAAAACGTCAAATTGTATGGCAGAAAGTTGAAAGGTATATAATCGGTATAAAGCGCACGGCACAACAACCCTATCTTATCCATTCTTAGGGGTGTCGTACGACGTCAAATTGTATGGCAGAAAGTTGAAAAGTAATGATCGAAGGGTATAAAGCGCACGGCACACAAACCTTATCTTATTCATACTCAGGGGTGTCCTACGACGTCAAATTGAATGGCAGAAAGTTGAAAGGTAATGATCGAAGGGTATAAAGCGCACGGCACACAAACCCTATCTTATTCATACTCAGGGGTGTCCTACGACGTCAAATTGTATGGCAGAAAGTTGAAAGGTGATGATCAAAGAGTATAAAGCGCACAGCACACCAACCCTATTCTATTCATACTCAGGGGTGTCGTGCGAACACACTGGGCAATTATAATTGGCTAGTTAAGATGATGAAAATGATAATTTTAGAACAAAATTCGATCCCGACCTTCGGTGCAATAGTTGACAGAGTTCAGTTTCAAAAAACATGAAGTCTGATGTTTAAATATTAGTAAGAGAGCATTTACACGGGTTGATTTTCTGGTAGATTTTAGTCGACTAGCGCTTTTTATCAACAACTGCTTGTAAAATCGAATCGCCATCTCATTTAAATTTGGTTGCTAATTGATTTCACAAGCGATTTTCAACTAAATCAAAAGCGCTAGTCATCTGAAATCGACCGCAGTACCTAAACCGACCCGTAAATCCGACATAACAGCTTCTTGAAATATTTCTTCCTGATAAATAAATAAGCTTATCCTGAAGAGATTACCTTGTCCTGCTGCTTCAGAAACGGAAGGGATTATGAAGATAGCTTTTAAGCTTCTTTAAGTTTTTATTCAGTTGTATCGTGAACCTTTTCTGGCTAATAAAGTAAGCGCTTAAAATACTGGACGAATTAAAAATATTTTTATAATCTTCGCGCGATGAGAATCGGATGCTACCTTTTGGAACTGAGACGCGCACGGTCTGTCGGCCAGTCGCAGCGTCGGCAAACTCGCGTAGATGCTCGCATAATGCTAGTTGAGTATAACTGTGCGCGTAGATTTCTGCTCGAATTTTATTTTAAATGTGACATTAATATTATTGTGTTATTATTTTAGTGATTAATTAATAATGAGTAGAAAAAGGGGTAAAACTTTTTACTTTTTTCAAATTTCATTTTATTTAAATAGATGCAGAACTTTTTTGCTAACTCTAGTTGGCTGCTTAACTGTCATTTTCGATTTACTTGACAAGGTCCCATCCCATTCTAATCGCGCGCGGATTATATAACGTCTATCTCTTTCATGAACGAAAATATTGTCATGTCAGCCGCATGACACCCAACCCACTGCTGGGTACAGGTTACCACCGAGGAACTCCACAACGACCGGTCCTGCGCCGCCCGCATTCAGCGACTTCCCGCGACTTTCACAAAATCGCCGGTTCACCTTGTTGCGTAAGGGCCTGCTCACGGAGCGTCGTCCGGTACGCGGCCACCATTTCAAAACCTAGCCCGCATGTACGCACGCATAAATAACTTAAAGATTTTATACAAAATGAACCGCGTAGAACTCTTTCATAAAAAAATCATGAGGTATTATTTGCATATGTTATCAATAAATTTTATAATACATCATATTTATTCAATCTTAAGCTATTTATGAGGCTTTTATGAATCATAATAGCACTACAGATAAAATAATAGTATTAATGTATTTGTTTTATCCCCTTATCAATCATTTTGATCCGTAAAACTTGTGCATTAAAAGAATTCACTGAATAAAGCAAACAAATAACTTGAATAAAGACTGCTTGATGGATCGGCCTCATTGTCAAACTTAAAATAACTTGATTAACTTTCAAAGCTGCATCAAGTTAAAGTCATTACAAGTATTGTGAAAATTTATAATTTTGAAAGCCTTTCTCATTTTGCCCACTTCGTCTTTGTCATTAGCAATAATAACTTAGCAACTTAATGAGCTTAATATAATAACAGCCATTTACGTAAGTAGATTACTCGAATGCCAAACGTTTCACATAATTAGTTTTTTTTTAATAATTCAAATAAATGAATTTAAAGTTATTTTTACACTTCTGAACCAGATACTGGTGGCGTTCATACATAATAAGGATGTAAAACTTCGTCACGTAAAATCATAAAACATTTTTTATTTATTTATTTATGAACCACAAACAAGTTTACAATGCAACTTAATATAACATATATAATTTATGAGTACTTATTGTAAACTCAACGGTGTTGGTTACATCTTAAGATAAAACTTAAATATATAACGCGAGACTCAAATAACTAAAATTAGGTAGATAATACATTTGGCGATCACTTTGCATTATCATTCTTTCAATGACTGCCTTTTCACAAACGTTCTTTTGTTAATTTTACTACTGTCAAAAAGAAAGTACTCGGTACAAGTGACTCGGTAGCTCAGCGGTCAGAGCATTGGACCGGATATCCAAAGGTCGCGGGTTCGATTCCCGTCCGAGAACATGATCTGGTGCGAGTCCTATTTTTTCTAGTATATTATTTAGTATTGTATAAAAAGAAAGTAATTTAATTACTTCTGTTTCCTCATACAATCTGTTTTTTGACGACCTCCTTGGTCTAGTGGCTTTGTACACCGGTTTTCAAGGTGTCGCCATCCCTGAGGTCCCGGGTTCGATCCCTGGTTGGGTCAATTTAGAAAACGAACTTTTCTATATTGGCTCAGGTCTGGGTGTTTGTGATACCACCGTTGTCTCCGATTTCCATAACACAAGTGCTTTAGCTACTTACTTTGGAATCGGAGCAATGTATGTGATGTTGTCAAATATTTATTTATTTATTTAATTAGGCATATGTTACGTAATACAAAAAAATACTGCTTTGTTTTTTGTGTGCCTGTTTTGTACTTAGTAATAAGTATCTAATTGTATTTTAATAATAGATGATAGACATTAACAAACACAATATATTAAGTATTAATGTATAATAATAACATTATTCAAGAATAAATACTTTTTCAAGAATCTTCCTAAGAATAGGAAGGTAATTGTATTTCTGTTTTTTAATTTCAATAATAGTATGTGCATAGTAGTACCTAAGTGCAATGTTTAAAACATTATTTATCTCAAACATATTTTAGATAAACAATCTCCAGATCAGGGGCCTTACCGGCTAACGCATCGAACTTCGGAAAGTCTGCCGAGCTTCAAATTAAAACAGATTAATCGAGCCCCAATCGGGCCAAAATGGCGAACCCCAATTCATGACATCACACGAACATCGATATCTTCTAAATAACTTCGGCGAATGGTACAATACGAAACTCTTCACTTCAATTTATCTGTTTTAAGTTGAAGCTCGGCAGACCCGCCGAAGTTCGAAAAATTTGCCGGAAGGGCCCCAGAAAGTGTTACACAAAATTTTCGGCATTTGCTAGGTAGCATCTTAAAACTTTAAGTACTCTTTACTAAGATTTGCGCTGACACAACTTATAATACTTAGAACAATTTTAAAAACTTTAAAGCAGTGCTTCAAAGCCCGATAAATTTTAAACTTTACCGTTGCACAACATTTTAGATTTCCAAACTGAGATAATAACAAAGTTATAAAGTTCAACAGTTGAAAATTGCACAATGGTGCTCGGAGGATGCAAAAATTTTTGAACAGATTCACTAATAATTATTACTATTATCATCGTATGACCGACCCTTGCGAAAGTTGCTTAACCTCCGCAATCGCTGGGCCAGGTACTATACCACTGCGTTACTGAGCTCCAAAAAAACCGAATTTCAAAACACTTAAAAAATTAATTAAGATTGTTTAGCTTTCAAAACCAGTTTCTTTTAAAACCTTTTGTGTTTCTTAGAACATGTTTTTGGCAGGAATTCCGTAGAACAATATCCTGCAACGACATTTTCGCGTTGTAATCGCTACCATTTAAGCTTAGTTAAAACTACCATACTTACATTAGGCACTAATGGTGTAAAGCGGAAATTTGAAATGGCAACACTCGTGAAATATGTTTTTCCTGCATTATTACAAAAAAATGATTTTGTTGTAACGATTTCAAAAACTTTATGTTTTCAACATTGGCAGCGCAACATGAAGCTATAGAATTTAAAACATTATAAATTATATCAACGAGCTTGTGTTATAAATTAAAATTAAAAATTGAAACTAAAAAGTTAATGTTAAAATTTTTGTGCATTTTATTCAAGATTTGGTTAAATCCGTATGGAAAGATGATTTAGACCGATAAACCACTCTTTCCACCTGGTGGGACAGTTAGTATTTTTTCTTAAACAACAACTAGCTTAGTTTGTTGGTTAATAATATTTTATTAGAATAAACTATATCGGGATTTACACCATGTACCTGTTTATTTTTGAGACTCCGATATTTCTTCCGTGACCATGGCGCATGCAACTGCGCCGAAATATCGGAGTCTCAAAAATAAACAGGTACATGGTGTAAATCCCGATATAGTTTATTCTAATAACGTCAAAAACCATGGAAATTTAAAACATTATAATAATATTTTTTTGTATTAACCGACCAACTTATTACGGATTTTAATGGTTTGCCGGTTTAGTTGAGTCTATTACCACTACCGATAATCCGAAATAATTGATTACCCTGTTGTGGTAGCAAGTCTAAAGTGTGTCGTTTTACTACGACTTTCACGCTTGTTCGCAGTGTTAGACAAAGGGAAACTTTGCTGTCAATTTTTTTCTAATCTACCGAAACCGTAACAGCGTTGATAAAAACGGCATTTCATACAAACTTTCAAGTCCTTATTTTCCGAAATGAATGCACTGATATTTATGAAACTTCATACGCATAAACAGGATACGTAGTCTAAAAAGTATAAAAACATTTTTAAATGGTTTATTTTAAAAAAGAAAATTTATAATTTCTGATTCAAGGGTTTAAAATCGGTCTAATTTAGCTGTAACACTATTTACCGATCAATTAACTTTTTAGACCAATGTACTCAGCTTATGTGTATGAAGTTTCATTAAAATCATCAGTTCATTTATTTTGAAGAAAAAGGACTCCAAAGTGTGTATACATTGCTCCGATTCCAAAGTAAGTAGCTAAAGCACTTGTGTTATGGAAATCAGAGACAACGTTGGTATCACAAACACCCAGACCTTAGCCAATATGGAAAAGTTCATTTTCTAAATTGACCCAACCGGGGATCGAACCCGCGACTTAAGAGATGGCGACACCTTGAAAACCGATGTACAAAGCCACTCGACCACGGAGGTCGTTAATGTCGTGTATGAAATGCCGTATTTCGTCAGGGTTGCTACTATCCTACTATGCTACAATGTTACCAGCAGAAGCTGATTATACGCACATAAACCTCACCAAATTTCTTCGCTCGTGAATTTTCAAGATTATGTCCTTCTTGATCACACTGCCATTTTCCATCCATCAATAAACGTTACTATTTACGTACAGTCGGCGTCAGGTCGTACAACCAAAAAATATTCAACCAATTTTGTACTTAAAACCGAACATATAAAATTCAAAGCTGATCGAGAAACGTTGACTTGTGTGTTAGCACGTATACAAGGTGTTACAAAAGTACCCCTAATGCCGAATATGGCATATAGGGACCATCAAACTGAACAACTTTTACTATGGGACCAACTCTGAAATCGCGAAAAAAAACAGCTGTTCTATACATTTTGATATTTTCGATTTTAATTTTTGTAATTAAAACACGTTTGTAACACGTTGTATACAAGGTGTTACAAAAGTACCCCTAATGCCGAATATGGTATATAGGGACCATGAAATAAAAAAATCAGCTGTTTCATACATTTTGATATTTTCGATTTTAATTTATTGTATGTGAACAAGAATAAGAACTGTGTCTCAAAATAAAATTTACTTGCACTGTACAGTTGGTCAATTTGTTTTCGAAAATGCATTTTTTTAAACTGTTTCATTTTAAACCAACATGTACCACGTGCAAGTTTCGACTATTCTACTAAATAAATAAATAAATGCTTTGACAATTTCACACAGCGCCATCTAGCCCCAAACTAAGCAAAGCTTGTAATATGGGTGCTAGACAACTGATATACTACGTATATACTTTTTAAATATAAACTTATTATACATAGTAACACCCAGGCCCGTTACAGAAATTAAAATTCATCATTTCAATTTCTGCTCGGCCGGGAATTGGAACGGGACCTCTTGCGTGGTAGACCGGCATGTTGACCACTGCACCACTCAGGACGTCAAAATAATTACCTGGTTGAAAGGATTGCTTTTAGTTAGTTACATACTGTAAATAATGTGGTGTTAGGTTGGTAACTCGTCGACTGTACTTCCCAAAGTCCCTAAAAATGTTATGACACTTCCATCGTAATTTGACGGATAGATCATAAAAGTTTTCATAACAACAAACCCGTGAGAAAGTCCCAATTTTGTTTCTATTATAAATCGTCTCCTCTCATTTCTCGATCGATCAAGCTTCAAGAGATGTGAGAACTCTATGGATTGAGATAAATGTTCTACGCTTTATTCAGTTTCAGTTACACCGAATTTGATTTTCCTAGATATGTTCTTTAATTAACTCAAAAGATACAGTACACACGACGGAACCTCAGACTATATATGTTGAACTTGAGACCGCCTTTATGCCCTGCGTAATAAAAACTGTTTTCGCAGTTTAACTGTACAACCTGACGTGCTGCCGTGGGTACATTATATTAAATAGTCGGAAAAGTTCGCTGTCTTTCCATACTAAAAATAATAAAGTTACTACAGCGAGGAACATCATTATCATCAACATTATAAGACCTGAATGCCGAACCATTTTTTTGCAGTTGTATAAGACAAAGCATCTTATCCATTACATTACAGTACTCCCAAATTAATAATGCACATGCAGATCTTCCCTTATTGTCGTATTGCTGGAAACATCCGAATTATTATACATAATTCTACTAAATTATGCATGAAGAAAATGCAATTAACCACTTAACACATATAGTCTTCCGACGCTCGGGGAATACGACTGTTGCCGAACACACTTTGGGAGCACTGTACAAATCTTTCTTTAAGCACTAGCAGCAGTCATTCACAACACTTTTTCGTTAAACTTTAGAAATACAACTGTGCAAACCGCATCCAATTTGGTGCAGTAGTTTGTGCCTGACAAACACACAAAATTTTATAAAACAAAAATCAAATTACTCGTATGTACAGACATCAGCCAGTTACAATTATATTATAGGTTTTATAACATCAATAACCATGTCAGTATGGAGGTTGATTGATTTTATAATATGGATCATCTAGGAAACATAGTTCTATTGCAGAGAAGGGAAATAGCTGGATTATCAAATTGGAGTGATCAATGGCATCTCTCACTGTAATAAGATTTTTAGGGCGATAAAATATTCATAGTTTAATATTGTCCTAGCTAAACTTTTAGACAATTATTAAATTGGTCAGATGTTCCTTTAGATAAATCTAATATTGCTTAAATATAAGTTCTTAAAGTAAGAAAAATATTTTTAGCAATCACAAAACATTTTTCTCAGCTGATTTTCAATTATGCAGTCACAGGTTTCATTCAAAATTCTGTATGAGCTATCAAGCTGAATAATAAATACTTAAATTCGCACTATTCCCGTTAAAGCCGGCTACTATACCCGGAAATAATTATTCTGATTTGTGTATTCTATCCGATGCTTAGTCGTTATATTACAAACTCTGTTCAGCTTGGGACTAAATGATTGCTGTTATTGGAATTATTATTATTAATCATCATACCAGCCATTAGACGCCCACTGCTGGGTATAGGCATCCCTAAAGATCTCTACAATTATTATTATGAATTATCATACCAGCCATGAGTCGCCCACTGCTGGGTATAGGCGTCCCTAAAGATCTCTACAATTATTATTACGAATCATCATACCAGCTATGAGTCGCCTACTGCTGGGTACAAGCATCCCTAAGGATCTCCACAATCATTATTATTAATCATCATACCAGCCATGTGTCGCCCACTGCTGGGTATAGGCGTCCCTAAGGATCTCCACAATTATTATTACTAATCATCATACCAGCCATTAGACGCCCACTGCTGGGTATAGGTGTCCCTAAAGATCACCACAATTATTATCATCATATCAGCCATTAGACGCCCACTGCTGGGTTTAGGCGTCCCTAAGGATCTCTACAATTATTATCAATCATCATACCAGCCATTAGACGCCCACTGCTGGGTATAGGTGTCCCTAAAGATATCCACAATTATTATTATGAATCATCATACCAGCCATTAGACGTCCACTGCTGGGTATAGGCGTCCCTAAAGATCTCTACAATTATTATTATGAATCATCATACCAGCCATGAGTCGCCCACTGCTGGGTACAAGCATCCCTAAGGATTTCCACAATTATTATTATTAATCATCATACCAGCCATTAGATGCCCACTGCTGGGTATAGGCATCCCTAAGGATCTTCTAGCGTCTTCCCGTGACTTTCATTAGATCGTTGGACCATATTATTTATTATTATTATATAATTCATATACAAAACATTAAAGTGCTTTTAAAAAGTCTAACTCTAAACTGAATAATTAAAGGAAATAATATACATGCTAATAAGTAGGTATTATAAATGCGAAAGTACACACAAACTTTCGGGTGTTTGTTGGATGAAATTTGGTTGGTAGACAGGGGCCCTACCGGCTAACTTTTCGAACTTCGGCGGGTCTGCCGAGCTTCAACTTAAAACAGATAAATCGAAGTAAGGAGTTTCGTATTGTACTATTCGCCGAAGTTATTTAGAAGATATCGATGTTCGTGTGACATCATGAATTGGGGTTCGCCATTTTGACCTGATTGGGGCTCGATTTTCTGTTTAAATTTGAAGCCCGGCAGACTTTCCGAAGCTCGATGCGTTAGCCGGTACGGCCCCAGATTTGGACCTGGTTTAACATATTTTATATAGGCTACTTTTATTTTTATCCTGATCAAAGGTTCCCTAAGGTCCACGCGGACGAAGTAGCGGGCGGTCGCTAGTATTATTATAAGAAAAGTAAAAAGTTATAGTATAGGAATGATATTAAGTTTATTTGACAACGTCTGCTCTGTACTGAGTGGTAATCAAAATTCTTTTCAGTCGATTGGAATGTTATCTATTTGAAATGGTAATCACAAATTACTTACATCGTGAAAATCGATTCAAATCTATTTACGAATGGAACAAATCTGAATCGACATTTCAATTTCAAATCCTTTATTTGATATAGTAAAGATGAGACGAATACTTCTTCGCCTTCTTTGTAAGTATAATAAGTACATTATAACTTATGCTTTTTAATAAGACTGATACACAATATTAATACTTTTTATTTATATTTTGCTTCTAATCTTAGAAAAGTTGTAAGAACAGTAATTGTGTTTATATCAATACAAAATAATGAGAAGCTCGATGGCGCAGTGTTAAGCATCTTTCGCAAGGGTCGGTCGAGGGATGGGTGACCAAAAATTTATTATCTCCAGCTCCTCCTTGCTTCGGAAGGCACGTTAAGCCGTTGATCCCGGCTGCATTTGCAGATGTTAGCACACACCAATCCGCATAGGGCCCGCGTGGTGGGTCATGGCCCATCATCCTTATCCACCCATAAGGAAGGCCTGTACCCCAGCAGTGGGGACATTAAAATGGCTGATGGTCATGAGCAATACAAAATGTTTTTTTCAAAAGACACTAACAAAACATCTAGCTCCTACAGTGCCCTTAAACTACTAAGGCGTTATTTACAAGGGTCGACTTTGCAGGCGATTTTTGTCAACTTACGCTTTAAATCGACAATCTCTTGTAAAATCGAATCGCCATCTCATTAAAATAAGGTTTGCGATTAGATTTTAGCGATTGTCGATAAAAGGGCTTATTGATTAAAATCCCCCACCAAGTTGCCAGTCAAGTCGACTCGTGTAAATACCAAGTTACGATTATTAAAAAAAAACCTTTTTTGTTTTAGTTATTTCCATATGTTTGATTGTAAGCACTACAGAAAAAAAAGTTAAGACTCTTAAAGATGAAGAAAACGTGAAAACAGCATTGTCGAAGATCCTAAGACTTAGGTAAGTCTTTTGTACTTTTTTGTTGCCACAGCTTAGAAAAATATCAGACCTATAATTTTTTTCGACAGTCACGACCAATGAAATGTTAACCCCGTAAAACTATGTTGCATAACATTATTGAATACTTCTATGTTCACACTGACAGATTGATCAAATGAGTCATACCTCAGTGTTGTAAACAATGTTATTGCTTGCTTGTTTCTATTTACCTACCTTTCATCTTTTTTCATATTCATATTTTTAAGACGTCAAATACAATAAAAACGGAGAATAATAGGGGTTAAAGTATGAAACACATCTAACACACAGAGACTCTCATATCTTCTATGATGTTGAAGATGCTTCGGTTGTTTATTTCGAGTTATGATCATGACGGCTAATTACCTGTCAGCTATAAAAATATTTCTGATTTTATTTCCTTGAAAAAAAAGTACCTTATTATTAGTAACTCCTTTTTTATAGCAGAAATGACTTCTTATTTTGTTGTAATATGGAAAATTCAAATTCTTTAAAATTCTCCATACTAAATTTCATACTTAAACCTCTAATAATAATACCATTCTATTTTGTTTCGTTCATGATAGCACAAAAAAATGATAGTTTATCAAGAAAATTAACTTACAAAATAGTGTACATAGAGCAATAGTTTTATTTCGAAGAACTAAAAAAAGGTAGATTCTTAATAAAAGTGGCAATATTCTGCGTAATTCTAAAAGTGGCTTATAATTGCTAGAAAAAAGTCGTTTGGAAAATTCGGAATCATTCCAACTTTACAAATGTTTCTAAAAAAAGTGAAGAGACTGATACAACATAGGCTGTGATTTTTGACCTCCTGACAGCGATACGCGCCACAGGTACCCTTTCAAATTGTCATTTTTGCGTGAAAGCCTTTAGCTACAAGCTCTTTAGATGTCCAAAACACATTTTCTGGTTCCGTTGTACCTGTCAATCGAAGTTTTTGTAAGAATTGTTTTATTTTCACGCTTGGTAATAATGGTTGGCTTATTTTATGTTTCTTTCCGAAAAAGGGCGATTGAAATAGAATGTCATTTGATTTTATCGTGTACAAAAATAGTACAATCTAATCACTGTAATAATAATTAGACTTTGAAAGTTGCAACGGTGCAAATAAATGCAAGCTTTTTTACTACAGACATCTCAGTCACGTTAATTTGTATTTATGTTAAGTGCTGAGAAAACTTCGATATCGTGAGTCAGGTCTCCATACATTTTTGCCTTGACGTAGTGCGACGTCACGTCTGCGTAATGTTTACATATTATTGTAGATCCTGCATTTCTTCGTCATTCGTCGATTTGCTTATGTAGCGGTATGATCGCGCCGCTACAAGTATCTTTATACAATTACAATAAATGTCTTTTTTACAGTGACACTGTTGAAGAGGAAACTACAACAGAAAGAATGGTACATGGTACTTGTGTCTGCTCCAAAATATACGACCCAGTATGTGGGAGCAACAAGAAGTCTTATTACAACGCATGCATGCTCGAATGTGATAGAAGTGCCACCAATATCACTGTACTGCACCAAGGAAACTGTGTACCTTTCTAGAATTAATATCTGAGATACACTCATAGTTATTTAGTTATCTTACACCGCCAACGCATCGTCAGAAATGGAAGCTTAATTATTCACGTCTTAAATAAAATTATATATACTTATAGTTGAGAACTTTGTCACTTTGCTGTAGTTGTCAATTGTCAATTGATTTCTGTTCAAAAAAGTAATCACTTTTAGAGTGATAAAGTTCTGATTTGTACCTACAAAGTATAATGAGTCTAATGTCCATTCTATAAAGTGCAAATATACGAGCCAAAGAAGAAGTCGCGCGTCTTTTGACGAATTTGCGCGAATTCTCAAGCATTCCCGCATCGTATTTACTGTCGTATTAGTGTGCACTTTACACAATACACAACGGACATGATAATCATTGTACTATGTTCCATAAGATTCGCTTCCATTCCAGACACCTCCATTGCACAGCGGTGTAAAATGAGCCTTAGAGATAACTGTATTTCTGTGACCAAATGCAGCCTAACCTAACATCGATCCGCAATTTAGATTGTGTAATAAAGCGACCCTGGTATCCTAAATTTATCTGTGTTCTAAGTACAAGATTCACCTCCAGTTTCTTATGCCGTTATGCCGTGTATCTAAGTTTCACCTCGTTTGATCGTAAGTGCCTAATGCCGTGTTTCTAAGGCGCTATCTCCACGGGCGAGAGAAGAAACAGAAAAAGAAAAAATCATAGTTACTTTGTTATCTTTTACAGTGACGCTAAAAGTCAAAAGAACATAGGCCAGCACCACATTATTCTATGGCTTAATCTCTTTCTGTAATGGCTCCTACACACATGCCGGCGGCACGGGTCGTCGGCTTTTGTCAAGCTAAAAGCTGCCGGGCGTATCGCGGTTTGCCCGGCGGCGAGGTTTGCCCGCCGGCATAGTGTGTAGAAACCTTAAGACTTTTAATGTTGTTGCAAACTATCAATAAGGTGGTTTTTGCTACGAAAATAATAAACGCGTTAAACTTTTAAACACGTTATTTTAATTTTTCAGGTAAAAATCGTCAGTTAACTTCTTTAAGTAAATCAATGATATAAAAATACCGTCCTCAGAATGCTTCATGTCTTATGTTTATGTTTATATCTAAACAGTTAAAAAAGTTACTGGCACGGATTCCAAAGGAATTTTATAGCTCATAACAAAACAAAGCTTGCCAAATTCAACTGGAAAACGTTATAAAATAAGTGCTATCGTAAAGGAAGTATTCGGCGTTTCTTAACACTGCTGAGGTTGAGTCAGGGCATATATATAAACGGTTTTTAGGGTTCCGTACTCAAATGGTAAAAAGGAAACGACTGGTGCGACTCAGTCTGTCTGTCTGTCATAGCTGGATATCTCGAGAACTACTAATGCTATCAACTTGAAATTTGGAACAGTTTTAGATGACGTTTGCTCATCTATTTTTCAAATAAGGGTGAAATAAAAATATTTTTTTTTGCATCTGGCACTAAAAGGGGGTCTTAAAAATTCGATGTGAGGCTACTAGGGCATATGGGCATATATTCTGTGATATGGGGTATCATATGAAAGAGCGCTACTTACACATTCTCAAAAATTTTTGTAGGCCGTATAGTTTTTGACTTTTGACAATTTTTTTACTTTTTGTTATTGTTGGTCCTTTAATCATAACAAACCGGATGTTTTAGAAAATGTTAGTTCTTGTTATTTGACTAATCTGGGACCTCAAAGACGAGCCTAATCGTGTAATGAATATCGGAAAAATGAGTAGTTATTACAGCCAAAGTAAATAAGTTAAAATTATGTTCAGTGTTAATTAAATTTAGTCATACGAAATGTACCAGTTTGCGCAGTACTTTATCTCGGTAAGTGGTTTAACAGGCGTAACTTTTGCTAACTTTTCGCCTTGGAAGACTGAGTGCTTACATTCTTTGCGTAATTAGTGTTGGCTGCAGGCCCAGATTTCGTTAATTAGATAAATCACAAATGTTTTGCTACCGGAACAGATATAGTTCTTATTCTAATTTAGGAGAAACTACTTTATTGGTTTAAATGTGTAAGTATTACTTAAAAGTCTAGCTCTTGCCCACGCCTTCGCCCGCGTGTAATTTCGTTTTCACTGGGAATTTCGGAAGTTGTAGAAGCTTTATCCATTACCAATCTATATCTAAGTATAACAAAATTCACAAGCTAACAAATTAAATGGACGACAAACGGAGTTCTTTAAATAACGTTAATATTATGCATATTTGTATATGATTTTCAGTGATCCATGAAACGTCGTTTTCAGTTCTTTTGAAAAACGCTATAATGTATGACGCCTCGGCCACGAGATCACCGCGCGCGCGTGCCACGACATCATCATTGCGTCTCGGAAACCACTGCGCGCCGATGTCGGCCTCCAGCTCATCGTCGCAACCGCGCAGTGATTGGCGGGACGCAAGACGCAGGACGCGTGTGAGCGGTCAATGGGTACAAAGATACAATAGTGTTACAGCGATCCAGTGTTATACTGCGAGTACGGATTGTGCACCTAAAACTATTCTTTATCCGGCTCGAAGGACCATATTTAAGATTGAACTATCATGTTGTCTTTGAAAGGGAAAGAAAGATTTACTGCATAAGTACTTATTGAGGAAACAATAACGATTTTTCAAATTTAAGACAAATATTTTTTCATATTTATTTGTAAAAAATACACGAAAAATCAAGCCAAGCGGAGGCCAAGATCCACTTTGGGCGCTACGACATCAAAATATTCTGTGATCAAAGTAAGTAAGTATTTATGTGAAAAATATTAACAAACAACAAACGACAGTGTTTTTACTGACTTCAGCACTATAATTATGAACTTTTAATAACGTCTTGCTCGCTCAATTATATCTTATCACCAACTATCTGTAGACTATAAAGGGAATCATTATGAAGCTTTTCTAAGAACTTGCAACTTCTAAGAAAAGATCCAACTTCATTTGAATATAAAAAAGTTGACGTACTTTTTCTTTGTTGCCAGTAATAACAATGTAACTTCCACAACTTTCATTGAGTGGAAACTCTGTAATTAATCAAAATATTCATGCCTCGGCAGTTTTTTAATCGGATGGGAAGCACTCCTTTAATTTTTTTCTTTGTGAAGAATTCTGCCTCTTTTTTGATCGGTTTTTTTAGAGTCTATTAGCTGCCCGCCCCGGCTTCGCACAAGTGACACCATCTATTAGTTATGTTGCGATTTAAATTGACGGAAAATAGTAACTCGGTAGCTCAGTGGTAAGAGCTGCAGTGTGTTGATTCATAAATGACGTTACGGAACCCTCGGTGCGCGAGTCCAACTCGCTCTTGACCGGTTTTAATTTTTTGAACAGAAATCAATGACAATGATAACTATCGAGAAAAATAACATTCGATAGCGTAATTTTGTATGGAAAATTTGTACAGCACCAACTACCGCCGAAAAACAAAATTAAATTTTCCATAGATAATTATTGTATCGAATACTTCTTCGCGTATTTTTTCTCGATAGATGTTCGTGCTAAGGGTACTGAACTGTACACCTACATTTTTTGGACGTGACTGGACCCTATCTATCATATTATTAGGTTTTGCCCTTTATTCTGTTACACGTTGTACGAGGTTTCTTCACCCGTTTCCTAATGGTCCTACTAATTTGTCCTACTAGTGGGACGAGGAAACGTTTCTAACTTTGTTTTTTCTCTGTGCTTCGGAAGATAATGCTATACAACGTGTTACAAAAGTACCCCTAATGCCGAATATGGTAGATAGGGACCATCAAACTGAACAACATTTACTATAGGACCAACTCTGAAATCACGAAAAAAAATCAGCTGTTTCATACATTTTGATATTTTCGTAATTAATTTTTGTATGAAACAGCTGACTTTTTTTCGCGATTTCAAAGTTGGTTCCATAGTAAAAGTTGTTCAGTTTGATGGTCCCTATATCTACCATATTCGGCATTAGGGGTACTTTTGTAACTCATTGTATAGTTGATTCCGACTGAATTTGCAGTCGTCAACATCCACCAATACACATTGAGGCGACGTGGTGGGCTATGCCCCCCCTTCTTATCCATTAATAAGAAAGGCCAATGTCAGCAGTAGGGCCATTAAAAAAGGTCTTGATGATGTAATTAATGTAAGGTCGTAGATTCAGTCTTCGCACAAAAAAATAATTAAAGAAGAAATACAATTGAGATTTCTATCTGAACATTTCACGCATTTCAAATCACTAATTTGCGTGCGTTTGGGCTATTAGTGTAGTAATTAATACAAATTGTTAATTAATTTTATTAAGTCGCTCTTATAATAGGTAATTAAGTTTGGATAAAACATAAACTTTACGTAAGGTAAGTAAAATAATTTAACTTTTTACAAATTGCAATGAGTGTCGTGCGATTGCTTTGATGATGCTGATACATGTAAATCTGATTTTTTAGCCAATTTTAAAAAAGGAGGAGGTTCTCAGTTCGTTGGATCGTCATTCGTTTTTTTATGTATGTTTATCGATTACTCGAAGATAGCTGAACCGATTTCAAAAATTCTTTTGCTGTTTAGCTTAGTTGGTTAAAAGAGGATAGATGGGGATTGAAAAGATAGTTGTGATGGCTATATAATGGCGTGTCAATAAAAGAAGTATCAACAAATGAGAAGCATTTAATTGGCAAATTACCCTATTATACTTCCAAATTGGTTCCATTGTCATAAAAAAAAAAAAAAACATTATTTTTAATTTAAAAATACTAAATAGACTCACTAAAAAGAAAAGAAAGAGACTCACTTTAAGATTCAAAAAATTTCTTGGTTAATATTTTGCTGTGATCACAAACATCAGTTTCTATTCAACACTTTCAGTCGGGAAACATAATAATTAGCATTAATGAGTCACTTGTCAACCGCAATCACGCCTCTCGAGGCTTCTCATTCATTTGTACCCTCCGCGATCCGTTACGGAATTAATTTGTGGAGTTACAACTCCGAATTAGTTTGTATTGATAAATTAATTTTCACTCCAATGGGGGAATCATGATTTGACATTGTGAAGGGCAGACCTTGTTTACTTTTGATACTTATACAGTGTCTTTGTATATACAGGGTTATTTGTAAACACCAACTACCTCGTAGGAGTAGATTACTGACATCATAAACAACAACGTTTGTTCCACGATTGCACGAAAAAAGACAAAATAATAATGATAATAATCAAATTTCCGTACAAATATCCAAACAGCTGATCGAGTATTGAATGAAAAATCAAGTTTTTAGGGTTCCGTACCCAAAGGGTAAAACGGGAATCCTATTACTAAGACTTCGCTGTCCGTCTGTCTGTCTGTCTATCCGTGTGTCACCAGGCTATATCTCATGAGCCGTGATAGTTAGACAGTTGAAATTTTCTCAGATGATGTATTTGCCCCTGTAACTCCAAATACTAAAAAACAGAATAAAATAAATATTTAAGGGGGCTCCCATACAACAAACGTAATTTTTTTGCTCGTTTTTGCTCGATATTGATAACGGCAACAGGTAGACGCTTGAAATATTCACAGAATATTTAGTTATACATTCACTTTAAAAATAAATAATGAAATTAAAATAAAACATAATAATTAAGGGGGGCTCCCATACAACAAACGTGATTTTTACGGAACCCTTCGTGCGCGAGTCCGACTGAACTTGGCCTGTTTTTTTTGTCTTTTTCGGAAAGTCCTAGAACAAATGCTGTTGTTTATGATGACCCCTGCGAGGTTGTTGGTGTTTTACAAATAAACTTGTATTTTGCCTATTTGGCGTGAGCGGGACCTTCACAAAAAGTCGGTCATACTTTTTGTAGGTCCGATAATACCTCCGCCGGGCTTAATGAGGCAATTCCCACAGGGTACCCTCAGGGCCAACCGGCGGCGCATAAGGTCAAGTACCGGGTTTTTAGTGGGTATTTCCCCCACCCGGGATTCCACCGAGCCACTGGCTGGGCTCGCTGGGCTGGTTGGGTGGGACTACGGGAGGTGGTCGCGGAGGGAGCTGCAACATCCCATCCTGGCGAGCTCCACATACGAAGCCCTGCTCACCTGCGGTATAAAAAAAGGTTCGATAATACCTACCTCGTAGACTTCGAAGAACATTTTGTGCGTACCATCTAACCAGGTGGATTTTGTTACAGGTATTGAAACTCATAAGTCACGTAGGTAACCGTCACACTACAGCTAAAAGCGAGACGTTATTGTAATTTTAGATTTATCATTCATTATTCACAAGGAAGTTGTCATCCGATCCGATTTGTCAAAATTGTTGTTTTATTATATAATACTATATAATACTCGGTAGCTCAGCGGTCAGAGCATTGGGTCGGGTAACCAAAGGTCGCGGATTCAATTCCCGTCCGAGAAAATGATCTGGTGGAAGTCGTATTTTTTCTAGTATATTATGTAGTATAATACAAAAATAGCATTGTGAATGCTAAAATCTCAAATTAAAAAAATATGTTATTATGTTTTGAACTATAAAGTGTTGTGACGTCATATTGATATGTCGCCGGTGGTAGCGAAGTTAATCACTTTTGCGGGGTGCTCGAGTGATCTCTGCGTCGACGTAACTCTCTGAGGCTTAAGGGTGTGGTACAAAGTATAAATATAAAGTATGTGTGTTTTAGACAAAGAAGCGCCGCTCTGGGGCCCTATTTTTGAATCATTCGTTTGAAATAGTTCTTGCGACTTAAGTTGCATACGGCGTAATGACACAATTGACAACTTCACTCTAAAACCGCTGGCCAAAGATATGATTAACAACTGGCTGAACTTGATGGCTGGCAACGAGCGATGTCGATTAAAAATGAGTAGTAAAGAGCGCCCGAAGCCAGCCGAAGGATTCAAAAATAGGGCTCGTGGCCGTATTCAAAACACTTCCGTCATTAGTTTTGTTGCGCTAGGAACTGTTTGGGAACTGCTACAGTTCTGATCATTGCCCGGGTTAAGATCGCTGTATACGTGACGGGAAAGTAACTCGGTCGGGACGGGGACGTTCTGTGCACCATACATTTTCTCCCGTTCCGTCCACGTCCACGTCCCGACCGTGTTCTCGTCACGTATATTTATTACTATATCCTTATATGCAACGATATCAAGCATCACCCCGATCCGTCCGGGACCCGTCAGGTATACTGAAATCTTTAGGCAGAGATTGCCTGTAAAAACGTAATTTATTCCAAAAGACTCCAACCCCTGTCCAGAGCTACGTGCGTATTAGACGCGTTTCGCTATACAATGTTCGCTTAGGACCAGCGACGTCAGCAACGTGTGCAATATTAACAGCAGTGTAACCAAAATCGTGTGTCAAATCGTGGCGAATTCGGGTGAAAGGGCTTTCTGGACAAGGTCTAAAGGCTACTGTTTTCTTTACACCGTTTTTATTAGGTTGTTTAATCGTTTGTTTGTTTGTTTGTGTGTCCAAAAATTTTGCAAACGATTTTATACTAGCTTCCTGATGAGCTTGACTTGAAACTTTGAACAAAGGTCAGAACTGGAAGAAAATATTATGGTATCATTGAGCTGACCTGATGATGGAGCCAGAATAAGGCCACAGGAACTCTATGATGAAACCCCATCGTGTTAGGGCTCGTTAGAATCGTCTTGAGTACTCTGATGGGAAACCAGGTCCAGGGTTTGATGACGAAGCCGGAAGGCAATGCCATAGGAACTCAATATTTTTTAACTAGCCAGGGCCGCTGATTGAATGGCGCCGTTCAATTAAAAGGCTAGGCCGCTAATTAAACGGCTGATTAAGGTAATTGGCTGCGACATAGCTATGAGTAGTTTGTTCTATTTTTCTGATTGGTTGACGCAATGGATATGAAATTCTCATGACAGGTGACAAATGGTCACGCTTATAGGGCCCAGGTTTTCGTATTGCAAGAGGATCGCATACATAGAGTGTACTCGATATAGCCTGCATAATTCGACGCGTATAAAAAATGAACCTAATAACCTATATACAGGCTGTTCGGTATTAGTCATAAAAGACCAAATATTATGGTAGATAGGATACCATGCATACAACCCTGGAAAATTATTATAAACGTTAAAAAAACCGCTACATGCTGGCTGAGAAATGTTGTTTTTATTTGTATGAAAAAATGAAAAATGACAACCCTTGCCGCAAAATAGACTATTGTATTCGATAACCATTCCCATTGATGAACAGAATCAAAACACTATTTCTGTCTAGGGTTGCCACTATGCATTTTATCAATAACATTTTCTTAAGTGGCGGTTTTCACGTTTTATAATACTTTTCCGGGGTTTTATGCATGGGTTCCTATCTACTATATTTGGCTTGATAAGGCTTTAACCAAACAACCTTTTAACTTGAAAAATAAAACACTCTAATAACGTAAAGATTTGGATTGAGAATTGGGAACGAAAATGTATATTTTCAAACTTGTACTGCTTGCATCATTGCAGTTATCCTACAACTTAGACCGTACAGAGAGGAGCCAGCCCAAGGATTTGGTTTATTATAATTCCAGAGTTGTGTTCGTGTCGGGATGTAATTAAATGTGGTCGGATTCTGCTGACTCACCAGCAAAGGGGATTATGACATATTCAATAAGTAAACATCGCGTAGATTAAAAGTTGTATTATCCTTTTGTACGAGCGCATTGCTGGGAAGCAGATTAGTACGAGACGTTTGTAATGGCTTCAGTGGGAGATCATTAAAGTTAAGCAACTTTTTGAGAGGTCGGGTGACATGATTTTCGGTTACCCATTCTTCGATGGGTGACCGAAAATCATGTCGAGGAAAAAATATACCTAGATGCACTCTTCTATTTTACTACTAACCCAACAAGGCCCGAAAATTGATATTACATTGTTGTCCGGCCGCACTCGGCCGCTCGGGCATTGATGAAGTAAATGGGATTGTATATTCATGACAAAACATCGCATTGTACAGGGTATCGGTCTTGAAAACAGAATTCAATCTTTTCACAACAATCTATCTTTTCTGCGGTCCTTTTCAATCCATCAGTCTTCTAGCAACCTTTCCTATTCTCTTCCCGTAACATTGCTTTAGGTACCTAATAAAATCAATTCATCATCATAAAGGACAGCGGCTTCCCGTGACCTTCGCCAGATCGTCAGCTTTCTTCAATAAAAACAATATGGCGAGGTTACAAGTTTTATTGATCGTATAGATGGATTGAATGGATGGATAGATGGATTTTAGGCTGCGGCCGCACTGATTGCGACGCGACGGCGATTTCGTGAAAACAAACTTATAGTACCTAATTGTATTGCAGTAGTCAGGTAATTTTGCCTGGAAATTTTTTTTAAGACATTCAAAGTTCAGATATTATCAATAATTTAAGGGCGCGATCACATGTTTTGGATTTTTTAACTTCCACACTGCTTTCAAGGTCGCCGTCTGATTAACAGCCTTCAGTGCTACCTGACGCACATGAAATAAAAACTCCTTGAAATATTTCCAGCTAGAGTGGGATGTACTGACCTGACTACTGGACGAAGTGTCCGCACCACTGTCGTTGTCTGTTGTATGAAACGTCGCCGTGTCGCTTCAATATGTGGCATTTACACGAGTGACTAAAGCACGACTTTTGCCGCACGGCGAAAATCGACTATGTAAATGTAAATTCGGCCTAGGCCGAAGGTGACTGAACAAACTATCTCATCCGGTGGCCAAAACTGGAACTAACTGTTATTACATATTGTTACGTAGGTTACGCCATCGACTACGTAGACGACAGCGACGCTGTCACCTGCGATTCAATTTTACAAGCGACTTGCTAAATCAAAACTCCTTGAATTATTTCCAGCTAGAGTGGGATGTACTGAGCTGACTACTGGACAAAGTGGCAGCACCACTGTCGTTATCTGTTGTATGAAACGTCGCCGTGTAGCTTCAATATGTGCTATTTACACGAGTGACTAAAACCGCACGACTTTTGCCGCACGGGAAAATCGACTGTGTAAATGGAAATTCGGCCTAGGCCGAAGGTGACTGAACAAACTTATCTGATCCGGTGGCTAAAACTGGAACTAAGTGTAATTATATATTGTTACCTAGGTAACGCCATCGACTACATGGACGACAGCGACGCTGTCACCTGCGATTTAATTTTACAAGCGACTTGCTAGGTGACTAAAATCGACACATGAAAATAGTCCGTAACACGCGTGTCGCGTCGCAATGCGGCCTTAAACTATACCTATGCTAAACGCGACAAAATATTACTTAGTAAGTTGTTTGTACGAAATAATAAAATTACAAATTTTGTTAGTTTATTTTTATTGTTAGCTGAAGATATTACAAGTTGTACATTGTAATTTCAAGATTAAGTAAAATTAAATGAAAATGCCAATCACTATATTTACCTAGTAGCTTGTACTTGAGGCTAGTTTTATAGATATCGGATATCTTCGAGATATCAAATCTGACAAACACATTCAAATTCTTTTCCATTTTAAAACAAGCCAAAGACGAAAGCAAAAGACGAAATTGCGAATTATCTCTCTGGAGTGCACTCCGAATAAGTTTTTTGGTACTTTTTATCGCTTAAAGAAAAATGTTCTAGCCTGTCGTTTGTTTAATGATAGAGATGATGATCAAATTTTTTTTTTCATATTGATTTATGAAAATACGGTGATTTTAAACTTTTTTAATTAACAAGAAAACATTATTATCTGACACCAAAATAGTATTGCTATTTAATGATAGATGATAGAGATAATTCACAATTTCGTTTTTATTTAAGCACTGTATTTTTTTTCCAATGGCGGCGCTAGTGTGCAGACTATGTGCTTTTAAAAAGCGTATAACTTGAAGATACGTTGAAGAAATCAAAGCATTGTGTTAAAATTTAATGGGGTATTTTATTTATCTCTGTGAAACGGATACAAAGAAACAAGTAGGAGATGGTTATTAATTACATATTGCCTTTAATTATACAATATGTAACAGAATCAATAGCTAATCCAGAATATGGTATATAGGCACCATCAAACTGAACAGCTTTTACTATGAGATTAACTCTGAAATCGTAAAAAAACAGCTGTTTCATACATTTTCATCTTTACGTTATTAATTTTTATACGAAACAGCTGATTTGATTTGCGATTTCAGAATTCTTAATTCTTGGTCTATTAATTCTGTTACACTTTGTAAATTGCCTTATTTATCATAATGAGAATTAATTAGTTATATAAGGTGGAACCAAATTAAGTAACAATACTTAAACAGGTGATAGTGTTGCTTAAACTGAACAACTTACTCCAAGGAACATGGGTCGAAATACGAAATATCCACCTTATATGTACGCTCAGCAACATTGACGACCTCCGTGGTCGAGTGGCTTTGTACACCGGTTTTCAAGGTGTCGCCATCTCTGAGGTCCCGGGTTCGATCCCCGGTTGGGTCAATTTAGAAAACAAACTTTTCTATATTGGCTCAGGTCTGGGTATGTGTGATATACCAACGTTGTCTCTGATTTCCGTAACACAAGTGCTTTAGCTACTTACTAGGAATCAGAGCAATGTATGTGATGTTGTCAAATATTAAAAAAAAAAACAAAAGTTGCAATCCGTCTTAAAATTGTTTCCCAACGTTGATTTATCAGTAAGTCATACAAATTCCTCTATGTACAACTCCTTTGGGTTGAAAATTCTTATCTTCCTTGCAGAGGTATAAACACGGGTTCATAAATGTAACATTCTGTATAGTACACACGGGAAAATAGACGGTCGGGCACTTTTCACACGGCATTATAGCGGTTAACCTTGGCATTGGTGTCCTAGCATTCATTCTCGCTGGAGTTGTCCACCACTTATGGAACGGCCATAATGCTAGTGAAACCTGGTACAATAGCAAATGAAGAAATATTGAAACTGAAAAAAAAAAAAATTAAAGTATTTGTTTAGTAAAATAGTCTGTTTAATTAACAAAAAGAACATTTCCTCTTTCACAGTTTTATCTTTTTTTATTTAATAGAGAAAGAACAATGACCACTTCCCCCATAAGCCTGTGGAATAGATTATATTTAAATAATTGCTGTGCCCGTAAACCACTAGTTGAATAATAATTATTAAATATTAATTTTGCAATCAGAAAAATATGTAATGGTAAAATCAATATGTCCTAAGTTTATATTAATTGTAATTATTGCTAATATTTATTATTAATTTTCTCTATTTCAGTACTGCCGATTTTCATTTTAGATATACAAACGAAAATAAAATGCAATTTTATAAGCTATATTACATCTCTGTACACGATAATTGATAAAATCAACATTTTCACAGGTCAGAAATGGGCATCCTTCTTTAAACGCATAGGTAGGTACTTACAAAGCAACATGCTTCAAAAATTTAAGAAAAACGCTAATGTTCTAAAATTTTTGTAGATAAAAACTATTGGACACGACAGCTGCAGTCGGTAAAGACAGTGTGATGATGGGATGTCACTAAGCAAAATATACTCAATCTAAAACTATCAAAATTGAGTGAAATGCCAAAATAGTCTTGACGAGTTTTACTTAAAATGAAGATACCAGCGGTCGGCAGACTTTTAGTAATTATTAAATAATCAATCAAGATGTCTAGCGGGTAACCTATAAAAAAACTTAAGGCTCCCATATCCCTCAAGTGGCGCCCTCATTTTAATTAAATTTATTGCTCGCTAAGTACATAATGTATCGAAAATTCACATGTACAGATTGAAGCTAAAGTTCTATAGTTTATTTACAAACAATAACCTCAGTAAAATTTTGTTCGTTGTAGTAGTACGATGAACTATATTATACTAAGGTTATTGTTTATAAATAAACTATAGAACCTTAGCTTCAATCTGTACATGTGAATTTTCGATACATTATGTAAGTACATAAGCTCGCTAAGTAACGAGCGATAAATTTAATTGAAATGAGGGCGCCACTTGAGGTATTTAGTACCTTAAGTACACCAGCTCGTTTCAATATTTAATATCAATATAAATAAATGTTATACACTGTACGGTGCAACAAAAAGTAGCAGGTGCGTAAGCAAAGCGTTTATACAAGGTCGTTATGTTGTCGTTTTAATCCCTTTAAAGGAGTGTTCAACCAATGAAACTAAACATTTCTGCCAAATAGGTCGAAAAACGATGAGCTACAGTTCAAGTATGTAATTAATGACTTTTCACCCGTGTTAAACACTCTACTTTTAGTTTCGAATAAAAGGAATGAAAATAAAAATCATGAAAATTTACAAAATTAAGCGATTGAAATTTTGAATTTCGGCACAGCTGACAGACAGTATCCTGCCAAATTATAATTTAGTTTTTTTATTTTTAATATGGAATACGCCGCGGCCGGCCACCTAGCCCAAAGTTTTTAATTCGCACTGGCTGTTTATATCAAAGACTTATTTATACTCTACGGGAGTATAATAAGTTTATTATATATACACACACATGTTGTTATAATTATTAGGCCGCAATATATTTTTTCATTCTAAACCTGTTTTTTTTATTTTTTATTTTGTAAACTTTTGCATTTCCGATGAGGTAACTCTATGGCGAACTATATGTAATGTAACCAATTAGGTTCTATTTTTTTAAATTATTTTCAGCCCTAGGGTTAAAACACTGTTTTAATCCGCTGCTCTAATATAAATCACTTTTCGACTATGAGAAAAAAAACATTTTTTTCTATACTAATACCTACCTACAAGATTTTAGCTACCTTGTTAGTATGGGAAGACTAACATTTTGTCGTTTTCAACCTTTGTTTCATTGGCAAAAAGGTTGAACAAAATATTCCTGATTCTGAATCCTATACATAAACTTAAACCCTGAGGTTAAAGTTTTTTACTTCAAAATAGAGACTGAGTATTTTCTCACAATAGATCAAAGTCCTTTTTTACTACAAATAAATTTTAAAATTAGTGAAATGACCTTAAAAAATCATATTACAAATCTGACACTTTTTATGGGCTGACTCCATTCTGTTTAACTACGTTCCATTATGAGTTTAATTTCATGCATGTATTTCTCGTGATTGTCATAAAATGAATATTGTGACTGTCATAATAGGTTTTCAAATAAACAGTAAGGTGAGTCCGAATGCGCCTGTTTGCAAAATGTTTGCCAACTGCATGTGCGCATTATCTACTGCTTCGCATCTATGCGCGTCACTGCACTAGCGCTGCAGCAGCTCGAAGCTCGCATGCATTGCACAGCCCGCAGCGTGCTTGCTTATTCGCTTCCTCACGCCGCCGCCTGCGCCGCGAGCCGCTAGCCGCTCGAAGCGCAAACAATACTAATTAATTTATGTAGAAAAAACTGCTCTTGTCTCGATAGCAATCAACAAGATACGTGCACTCAGAAAGTTTTGCGACTAACAGTTTTTGTGTATGGAACACTGGCTGATTTTGATTTCAATTAAAACTATGACCACCTATAACTAGTTATTGCAAAAAACACAAAATCCCAAATTACAATTTTCCCTCACATTTTTTACGAGCAGAATTAAAATATTCTTTTTCATTTAAAAATGGATCTGCATCGGTAAGATTTACGTGCGATAAGTTTTTACGGTTTCAAAACGAGGGACTTTCTGGACACCACACCGGTTAAAGTCTTGGGTCACTCACCCTCCTTACAGTCCTGGTCTGGCACCATGTGACTTCTTTTGATTCCCTAAAATAAAAGATCTACTGAAAGGGATACAGTTTTCAGCGCCGGACGCGCTAACAGCGTTCGAGAAGGCTGTAGAAAAGGTGTATGCGGCGGACTGGAAACTGTGCTTCTTGTTTTTGGTGGAGAGTTCTAAAAATATATTATACCATTCCCGCTCTAAAAAGCTTATTTTATTAAACACTTTTAATCATTATTTTGGTATTTGAATTTAGAACACAATTCGACCTCCATCTCAATACTATCTCAATCCTCCATCTCAATATAAAAAATACTCGATACAAACTCCTTATGCAAGGAGTACTCGATTTACAAACTCCTTGTGGAAAAAATATTTTCGCTCTTTTTCTCGTAGTCATGGTATAAAATATATATTTTTTCTAAGTCTATGAGTATGCAACTCTTGAATAAAACGGATATATATTGAGGGCCATGAATCACTCGCGTCGTTCAGGATTCTTAAACTTGAGTCACTCCCTACGGTCGTGAAATTGTTAGAATCCTTCACTTGCTCGTGATTTATCTATGGCCCTCGCTTTAAATCCGTCTTTTATTGACTAATTGCATAATATACTATTATCCATATAAGTTAGTTTTTTAGTTTCTCAAAACTTTCTGAGTGCCCCACGTAAGTCATGTATGACATCAAAAGCTGTAAAGAAAAAATAAAAATACATTTGTGATCGAAATATTTGTTTTATTTATACTAAGATACAGATTGTCCTTATGTTGAAATTGGCTGAATTATTTTATTAAAATCATAATTTATGTGATTTATGTCTTGTAAGAACTAGTCATGATCAACATACATGCCACTATTTTAACTTAATTTTCATTTCATTTAGCTATTTCTTAATACAAAAAAGAGATGATAACAAGATAAAAGAGATGTCCCAAAATGAATGGACTCTGGGCCACGTCAATGTAAATTATAGCAAAAAATAGGTAAAGACAAGATAATAAGTTTCTAATCTTCCAATTTCTCTGAAATCGTTTTGTTTTTAGTAGGAAAATAATTTGTGTATTAAAAATTCAAACACACAACAAAAAACATCATGGCGAAATATGTAATTTTGATGCTATTTGGCTGTTACTCAGTCCTCTTGTCTGATCTGTGGTTAGGTTTGACACTTCGATTTTTACAAAACTCAACTTTAAAGACAACAAAAAACAAAACGTAACGGCACCACAGACTAGACTTAATGACAGTGACAGCTGTGTTTTCAACGTATCCATCTTTGACGACCTCCGTGGTCGAGTGGCTTTGTACACCGGTATTTAAGGTGTCGCCATCTCTGAGGTCCCGGGTTCGATCCCCGGTTGGGTCAATTTAGAAAATGAAATTTTCCATATTGGCTCAGGTCTGGGTGTTTGTGATACCACCGTTGTCTCTGATTTCCATAACAAAAGTGCTTTAGCTACTTACTTCGGAAACGGAGCAATGTATGTGATGTTGTCAAATATTTATTTATTAAATATTTTTCTTTGACGCCCCATTTCGAGTAAAAATATTGATTCGTTTTTGAATAATAAACACTTAACGGTGCAAAATTAATTATTTGCATTTTCTCGGAACTAGTATTGTTTTTGCTGTTTTTTGAGATGGTGTACATGACGTGGCCCAGGTCGGAACATGTCCTTTACAAAGAATAATTAAGAATTAAGAACAGCGATCTAAAATCTATGGAACAATCATTCCGCTCAAAAAATAGCATCACACAAAAATGACAACCAAGAGGGCGGGGCTAAAAATGCTAGCATTTAGTTATGCAGCACAAAGCGGCTGAACACTAGTTGCATAATAGCGACCATAATCTGTATACCTACTCATAGATATTTTGTATAAGTACTTAAACGAAAAAATATTTAATACATGTTACGTTATCTCTGCATTTTCTTTTTGCGTCTTTTACACCATTTGACTACACAGGACGTCATTTCTAATAAAATATCTCTTTTCTTTAAAATACAAACTGCAATTATTAACATCTGTCACTGTCTGTCTGTCACTCCTCTGAGTAAATGCTGTGCGAGTTGTTTTTTAGCGCCGTGGTGCCATTTATTAAGCAATATTTGTTTGCAATAACATTCCCTATGCGAATTAAAATCTATATTTTAATTCGCTGATTAAGAATATGGCGATCTTTGTAAGTAATTTATTTTTTATTTGATTGAATCAGGCGTCACTTGGCGGAAGTCCCAAACCATTGAGAAAGAGAAATATATGTAGCTTACTTCCGCAAAAAATATATATGCAGGATGCACCGCCCGCCCGCCCGCAAAAAAATGCTCATGCACACCACAAAAATATCAGTGCACAATACTTGAATTTAGCATGACAGCGACATACCTTGCACCTTCACCAATTAGACTACTCTACACGTGTTTCGCCCCAACCCGGAGCATACTCAGGAGTTAGATCGTGCGTGAACCAACACCGAATGATTGATCATTGATCATCCTGCATAATATATTTTTTGCGGGAGTAAGCTACGTATATTTCTCTTTTCACAATAATTTATCTTTTTGCATACGACTAACTGATTTAGCAATCCTCTTTCATTTCGTTGTCTGTTTTACGTCGAACTGATTCTTAGCGTTTAATTATCGATAAGCCAAGCAAGTCCCTCTGTACTTGATGGATTTTGGTTGCGGATTTTCCAAGCACCTATAGAGGCACTCGTTCATAAAGGTGATATTCTGTATGGAACACACCGGAAAATAAACGTGCGGGCATTCACTGCACTTCATTTTCTTCGATAACCTTGGCAATATTGTATTGTAAGTTCTTGGAAGTGTAGTCGTGGTTATTCGTTGCGGTGTCATAATTCGGAAGAGTAACATTACGAAAAATATTGTCACTTAAAAAAAAACAATACATCTTTTAGTTATTGTTACATAAAATGGTTACAAATATCTGTGAAGTCCTTGAACTCTTTGCTAGGTATGTATAACTTAAGGCTGACATGAGCCAATTAGCGCCGCTAGTCGATTTTATTTTATTTATTCTAAATAAGCGCAATTTCTTAAAAAGGAATCAGTCAAGGTCTTGTGAATGACGTCTAATGTTTATTGAACAACGTTACAACATTACATAATGCGTGCAATAGTTTAAAAACGGATTTGAACCAACAGTGGCCACTTTAACAAAATCGCGTTTTAAACTGTTTGAATGCCTTTTCAAACTGTGTAAAGTTATTCAATAATATATGTGGGTCATTTTATTTTTTTGGCGTTGTCGCTTCCAAAAAACCGTTTTATCGCAAAGATCTTATCCTATTAAGCAAAACCATATTATACAGTGTATGTTTATCATTTTGAAAGCGATATCGCAAAAAATACCCACTTTTTACTCATACCCCTTTCATTATAGTTACGGGCGACGAACTTCGTATTGTGACAAAACAAATGACTCGCGACTTCCGGACAATTTTTGTTTTAATTTCATCAATGAGTTCTTAGGTTTAAAAAACATTACATCTTATATTCAAATATTTGTGAGTTGCCACACACGCAAAACTTTAAGAGTGCGCTAGGTAATATACAAGGTGTTACAAAAATACCCCTAATGCCGAATATGGTATATAGGGACCATCAAACTGAACAACTTTTACTATGGACCAACTCTGAAATCGCAAATTATTATGGGTATTTTTGTAACACCTTGTATACTTAGTAAAATACGAAACATAAAAACGTATACTTACAGTGCTTCATTCTTTATAAATAAAGAAAAATACTTTAATGAAAACAGTAGTGTAAGGGAATCAGTTTGTAAAAATGAATATTTTGATATTTCATGTTATTATAATTATAAGATTTGATAATTAGGCAGTGGCTGCACTGCTGCGGCCACCGCGGCGACGTTTTTAAAACGTTTTAATTTTTAGGGTTCCGAACCCAAAGGGTAAAAAGGTATCCTATTACCGCTGTCCGTCCCGTCCGTTTGTCTGTCCGTGTGTCACCAGGCTGTATCTCATGAACCGTGATAGTTAGACAGATGAAATTTTCACAAATGATGTATTTCTGTTGCCGCTTTAACAACAAATACTAAAAAACAGAATAAAATAAAGGGGGCTCCCATACAACAAACGTGATTTTTTGCTCTATATTGATAACGGCAACAGGTAGACATTTGAAATATTCACAGAATATTAATTTATATATTCACTTTAAAATTAATTAATAATATTAAAATACAACAAATATTTAAGAAGCCCCCATACAACAGACATGATTTTTTTGCCGTTTTTATAGATAATAGTATGAAACCCTTCGTGCGCGAGTCCGACTCGCACTTGACCGGTTTTTTTATACAATAAACAACGATTTTTAAATGTTGTCGGCCTTGGATTAATAAAAAAATAAAATAACAGATAAACCAAGGAGTTTTAAGCAAGGATTCGGACCACTATGGACGAAATGAGGTCGCATGTATGAAATCCATATAAAATACGAAAAATTAATGAAATACAATAACAAATTACTGTTTTATGATTGTATATAAATAAATAAGATTGTATATAAATAAATAAGAGAAAAACACAAGGAATGTAAAACAAAATGACGAGAATCTACTTTATGAATAAATTTTTTTCAGCATGTTTTTTTGTGATATATCAAAAATTGAGTTCTTACGTCCGGTGATGAAGATAGTTAATTCCAAAAAAGTTAAGAGAACAAGTTTATATTGCTGAATTTAGCTTTTCACTAGAAAAGTCACGTGAAAATAACTATTCTTACCTATAAACAATTCTAGACAGCTTCGCTAGTTCGTAATTTAGAGTCGGCACTCGCAGCAAAAATTGTTTTTGGTCTCTAGTATAACAAACTACTATTATAATTAAGTTTGTGATATAAAATGCTGTTGTTTACCTTAATAAAGAAAATAAAATAAAATTAAAAGCGCCGCGTGGCGTTGCAATCGCCGCATCGGTGCAGCCGCGGCTTTAAACTTTAATTTCATGCACCTGATTTTAGAATTATTAGCTTTTTACCATAATCATGGAATAGATTGCAATAATACAAAATACAAAATATTTATTCAGTAACTATATACCTGATTATCTTAACTAGTGCTCAGGATCTCCTTTTAAGGCTCCTATATACCTCAAGTGGCGCCCTCATTTTAATTAAATTTATTGCTCGCTAACTACATAATGTATCGAAAATTCACATGTACAGATTGAAGCTAAGGTTCTATAGTTTATTTACAAACAATAACCTCATTACAATTTTGTTTGTTGTAGTAGTAGTTCGCAAAAGTGCCAAAAGTGGCATAGAACCTTAGCTTCAATCTGTACATGTGAATTTTCGATACATTATGTACTTAGCGAGCAATAAATTTAATTAAAATGAGGGTGCCCTTTTGAGTATCAGTAATACTTATGCCAGGTGACCCCGCTCTTCCTTAATTAATGTAATGTGTACAGCTACTAGAATAACCGACAAGGCACTAACAATTACAAAGTTTTATAAATCAAAGTTTGAAACAGTACATTATAACTAAGAATTGAAAAACCAAAATAAAATAAATAAATAAATAAGAAGATTTGTGCGCGCGCGCACGTGTGTGTGTGTGTGTGTGTGAGTGAGTCTGTGGTGGGGCTAGAAACTATATTTTAAAAGACTTTCTATTTCATCGTATGACTAAGTTTTTAGCCACTCTAAAATAATTTTCTTGCACTCGTTATATGTTTTAGGATATATTTACGTATTTATTTAAAGAGTTATAAACATAAGATGATTGCTTAGCTTGTTGTCTTCTAGTGAATGCCGATTTAACATAATGCCTATTTTATTGACATGTAAACCACAGTATATATTAGGTGTCAACGTCACGTGGTTTAAAAGGGAGTGCTGGGGAGCGAATGACACTGGAGCGAAGCACGCTGGAACGAAACAATATTAGCGTGGTACGCTGGAGCAAAAACCTATTGAAGCCAAGTCACAACACAAGGAGTCGTATGACACAGTGACGACGAACTTTGTGGCGAAAATCGAGTACATACAACATGTTACAAAAATACCCCTAATGCCGAATATGATATATAGGGACCATCAAACTGATCAATTTTTACTATGGGACCAACTCTGAAATCGCGAAAACAAATCAGCTGTTTCATACAAAAAAAATAAAATCGAAATTATCAAAATGTATGAAACAGCTGAAACACACAGCAGCAGAAATAATCGCGTTTATTAATGTATCGCCAGGGCAAATCGTTCAAAATATTGTAACCCACGCGCGATGAGAATGGGATGGAACCTTGTCAAAGTAACTCGAAAATTGACTTAAGTATTAGTTAATTGTAATTTAATTAATCAACAAATTGTTTACTTGTTATCTTACTTGAAATTGCTGCAGCAAAAGTTCTCTTACCTCGGATGCGTGACACTGTGTTTTTGGATATCACTGTGGCTGGCCAGCGAACAAATGCGTCTCAGTTTGACAAGGTTCCATCCCATTCTCATCGCGCGCGGATTATACTATTAGGTATTCAAAGGCTTTTTAGATCTAAAAAGACCACAAGTAAAATATTTTCTACGTTTATCCACTTCCTTGACATTCGATGACGTTACATCTGAGATAGCATCCTGCCTGGGTGGATATTCCCTGCCACAAATTGTATTGAGCGCATAATTGTATTGTTTAAGTAACTTATTAGTCTTTCGTTTAGCAGTTTTTCAATTATTTTGGAAATAATGATTAATACGGAAATAGCAAGAACATGGATGGATGTAAGAAAACGGATAGTTATAAGATTTTCAACTTTCACTTGCTCGTAAAGTGAGCCTTATTACATCGCTTTTAGGGCCAACCGAGCTATAACAAACACGTGCGTAATATATTATACACTAGTGCGTATTAGAATTAGCCCTACAAAGTTAAATTAGTACCATACTGCAAGTTATATTCGAGTAAATAGAGCATTCTCAATTTAACCAGGTAATACAGTTATTTTTTTTAGTAATAACAAAGAGGTTTTATGCCGTTGAAAATCCATATACATTTTTGAAATAAATAAATGTGTACGTCCTTAATTAAGTCAAACAAACATTTATTATTATCAAACTTTTCACAATTCACAATAATTTGTTAAAAAATACTAAATATTGTATTTTATCACTTAAAATTATAATTTTGAAGTAGGCTTTATGTTCACTCACCCCTTTGTTCACGAAATATACATGCATTAGGCGCATAAAAAAACCTGCGCTCCTTTTTCCATAATATTCATATTTTATTTTTATCGTATTTGTCTCTGTGTGGTAAATTATTTTGTTTTTTCCTCGCAAGTGTGTTGAAAAACGTCGTTTGAAACTCGTGAGCTCTACTTATTACTCGGCTGATTACGCCCTTGCCTACAACTTAAGCTCACTTGTATCATAATAATATACATTACAGTTAGGTTAGTATAAGTGATAATTATAATAGTGCTACCACACCACAATGCTAGGATTTAGTATTAGTCAGTGGGGTGATTACCACCCATGGCCCCCCAAATGACCGTCTGGTGGCGAGTGGGCAAGTGCCGGAGTTTTTTAGTGGGTATTCCCTCCTCCCGAGATCCCACCGAACCACTCGGTTGGGTGGGATCACGGGAGGCAGTCGTGGAGGGAGCCGCAACGTTGAAAGTTGCGGTCCCCTCCTGGCGAGCCCCACATACCCCCTTCTCGCTCACCTACGAGAGGGGAAGCGCGTAAAGGCGTTTTTCTTCGGCATAAAAAAAAAAAAAAGGATTTAGTATTAGTAGTAGTTAGTATAAATATTAGTATCTAACTGTATTTTTTTATTAGGGAGGAATATACATTATTTAATACAACTTTTTTTTGATAAAATTTTAATATTCAAAAGGATCTAGGAACTGCAGGCAATACCCCATGTAATATAATTGAATTTGTTTTTTCCGATCTATGTTCAGGCAATTCATATAACATAAATTTGTATATGTTTTGTTATCCGATCCACATACAGGCATATATATTCTTGGACAGTTGCAATCTAAAATTTGTTCCAAAGGTATTAAGGTGTCAGTTATGTTAGAAATGTACCAAGCTGTCAATTCTTCATGGGTGGCGTATCTTGCATGTGTATCCAGAAGTAGTGTTAGAAGAACGGTGATAGGTACATAATCTGGAAAAAAATAATTGCATTTTTTAATCAATCGATCAAAGGACAATGCTAAAAACACCTTAAGTGTCGATCTTGATCGAACATTTTTAAAGTTGGCACTTCGTTCCCCGTTAGAATCAGTGTACTACAAAAGATAGCACACTTACCTAATATGTCACTTAGCGGGATATAGCATACATAACTATTAAGATGTCACTTAATACCACGTGTAGATTTATATTAGTGGAAGTCAAATCAAAACTTTTTTTACAATACTAAATAATAAACTAGAAAAAATTCGACTCGTCCCAGAATTGTCTTAGGTGGAAATTGACTTGACTCGGTAGCTCAGCGGTCAGAGAATTGTGCTGACGAGTCGAATTTTTCTAGTTTATTTAGTATTGTATAAAAAATAGCATGGTGAATGCCAAAATTTAAATTTTTAATAGTAATTAATGCGTAATTTACTAATGTATTTTTTTTCAATTATAACATTATATCAAGCACGTACGTTTAAAGTATTTCATTTACGTTATTTTAAATCCAGTTACTCACGACAAAGCCACATATTTGAAAAATTTTGTTTTCCTAAAATAATTTAGCGAAGAAATTAATCCTTTATTGCTGCAATTCATGCGATAAAATGCAAGCTATCTAGTAACTGATTAAATTCGCGCTTTGACATGAAATCCCATTAACATTCTCATATGTGAAAATTTCACGGGTAGATAAAATGTCATATCTATAGAGTTAAACAATTATTTTTCTTTGTTCTATAGTCATAACATAACATAAGTGTTATGGCACCCAATTTCTGCACACTTCTTGCTTGACACTCCCCTCCCGTTCCTCTTGCGCTTTGAACAGAGGCATGCCTCAGGGCAAGTAATAGCGCATGCCCTATCTTCTCAAAAAGCGTCGAAAGGCAGAAAGTTGAATGTGAAAGCGCACGGTTTGGAGTTAATATTATTGCATGCGCTTGACGTAAGCTTACTTGAAAGTTGAAGTGACTGAAGTGACTCGGTGAAGACAGACCAATACGGTTTTTTTTACGTTGGATTAACTTATTGTTAAAATAGTTGTATTTTTTTTATCTAACTAAATAAATAATAAATAAATATTTTACAACATCACATACATTGCTCCGATTCCAAAGTAAGTAGCTAAAGCACTTGAGTTATGGAAATCAGAGACAACGGTGGTATCACAAACACCCAGACCTGAGCCAATATAGAAAAGTTCGTTTTTCTAAATTGACCCAACCGGGGATCGAACCCGGGACCTCAGAGATGGCGACACCCTGCAAACCGGTGTACAAAGCCACTCGACCACGGAGGTCGTCGAATCGTCGAATCTCTTTTCTTCGCTCTGTTTCTCTTTTGGTCTGTGTTGGAAAGAGATTGAGCGATGGAAAAAGTGACTCTGCGTACTGCGTAGGTGGATGCAGTTTCCTTATGCTGGATCCACACTCTTGCGAGTGCTTGTCGTCTGTCCTACGAGTAGTAGGGAGCATGCTTTTTATTGCGGCTGCTCCCCGCTGTTTGGCAGGACTTGTTTGCCATTTTTTTTATTTTTTTATTTAAGCTATAAGATCTCTACTTTATGACTTAATTACTCTTTTTTTAATTAAAATTTTACTCGTATTCTTCCTATACTATAGGAGTGCGATGCATTTGGTTATTATACTCGTATCGGAATAGTAAAAAAAAGATACGCTTACGACTCGTGTGCGAAGGCACTTAGTATTCTGAACCCATCAGCGCGTGGCAGCCGACAAGTCGCCATTTCCCAGATTACATGTTGTTCCACGACAAATATTAAAAATACCAAAATGTAAACTAAATTCTAAACTACGAACAACACGAATTTTCTTGCACTGGACTGTTTTATTTAACAAAGGCATTTAATTTGTTTTTAGCTGTGATTCTACTTCTGCCTGTCCGTCCTTTTGTGATTGTAGAATGCAATTTTGCTGTGAGATATTTTTAGTTGCACAAACAGGATGGACGTTTTGAATTGTTTTAGTTATTTTGTATGGTAACAAGCTTTTATGGGAGTTTAAAGTAATTTATAATGATACGCCATACGATTAAATAAACCTGTGATTTCTAGTGAAACATTCTGAATAACAGATTATAGTGGGATTAGTATTCAATATTAAAATTAGATTTTTCGCATTCACAATGCTATTTATATATTAAGATGAAATTGAAATTGGCTTGCAGCGAAAAAGTTAAAGGTACTAGAAAATTTCGCCGCTCCCAGTAGCATAATTGGTCAGTGCATTGGGCCGGAATCCCAAGGGTGCGGGTTCGAGTCCCGTCTGAGGTGCTACTGGTGAGTCGATATTTTCTAGTAATTTTTCTAATATTATTTATCTTAGTATTCAATACTTACATAGATATTTCCACAATAATATGGCTTGGTTTGATATAAAAGTAAATATTGACATTCAAATGCAACCTTCACAAGTAGGGTTGTCAGAACATTGTCAAAACATAAAAGCCTGATATTCCTTTTTTAATAGCTAATCAAAGCTTCTTTAAAGCCGGACATATGTTCCAAAAGCCGGACAATATTTATTACCGCCTTGTAAACAGCGGTCAATCATCGGGGTAGTCGTGTCGTGGCATTACTTGCGACTCGCGTGACAGCCACACAAAAAGCCTAACAAAAGCCGGACAGGCCTGACGCAGTCAAATTTAGCCGGACAAGAGGTAAAAAGCCAAACATGTCCGGCTAAATCCGGACACCTGGCAACCCTATTCACAAGGATAAGATAATCGAACGTGGCGATAACAAGTATGAGGCAGGTGTCTGACAATCGTTCAGTCAGTCATATGAGGGTGACCAAAAATTAATGAATGAATGAAAATAATTTATTCCATACACTATAATAATGCATATACCTACATAATAAAGCAAAGATTAAACACTTGCAGTAAAATTAATATATCGAGCTCCTCCGTAATTCAGAAGGCACGTCAAGCCGCTGGTCTCGGCTACATATTTTGCAGTTGTTAAGAAGGAGTATAAAGTAAATCGTCAACTTTGATTGTTGCAGTAGTAATATATAATGTAATTTCCCAAAAAATATAGGTAAATATTACATTGTGTGGTCAAAATTATTAGTGCGTCCAGTGATGAAGATCGTTGAGATAGTCCAAAAGAGTTGAGATTTTTTTGTTAGCGAAAACTACCACTTTTTCCGTTGTAAATTAGCCGAAACTTTTTTTTCGCTTAAGTTAAATATGTGGCCTAAGTTAGCTTATGTTCAAACGTTTGTACATAAAAGTGTTGTTACAATAGGGTTCACGGTTTTTAAATAAACTATGAAAATGATAGTATGAAAAATGTGATTTAATATTTCCTATGGCTGGCCCCAGACCTACCGGTTTCATTTCTTTGCTTTGCTGTTCTAGTAGAACCGGCTAACGCATCGAACTTTGGAAAGTCTGCCGAGCTTCAACTTAAAACACATAAATCGAAGTAAGAAGTTTCGTATTGTAGTTATTTAGAAGATATCGATGTTCGTGTGACATCATAAATTAGGGTTCGCCATTTTGGCCCGATTGGGGTTCGATGTATCTGTTTTAATTTGAAGCCCGGCAGACTTTCCGAAGTTCAATGCGTTAGCTGGCAGCCCTTGTTCAACTAAAACAGCAAAGCAAAGAAATTAAACCGGTAGGTCTGGGGCCAGCCTAAATGATCGAAAATGTCACAAACGCGGGATCTACAGCTCGCAGAGCCACTAGTTAATTTTTTTTGAGAAAGACGGGCTCTTCACTTTAGTTAAACAGTAATGAATACTTCGTTCTGATGGTGACGACGAACTGTCAACTATAACAAAGCCTTACATTCTGACTCAACGACTGAAAACACAATTTCGCGCGCTCGAAACAGTCGTATTGCAATTTATAGTGAAGACGGTGTGTATTGGTGCTATAATTACCATGTTATGAAAATACCACCTAAGTAACAGTACACCTTTCAAATCAATCGGTCGGTGACAGTAATTGGTAAGACTATGTCAAGTAGGAAATGAGCTGATAATCTTCAAACGGCTGAACGGGATAAAGGGATAAAAATCACGGCACTCCTGGCCCCTGGAAAGGTGTTGAAACGTCAGGAATAAAAAAAACCAATAAACCCAAACGACATAATTCTAAAATATCACCGGAGTTAATAATATACGCGCTGTGATCCGTAAAAAGTGTTTAATTTCTAATGAACGCGCGGAAGTCTTAAAAATGCGTTGCTTGGCGATGGTAGTAGATAAGTTTTAATTTGAGAAAAAACGGAATATAATTATGTTCTGAAATGAAATGGTTTGTTTCCTTTTCTGTCCAAGCATTGAGGTACATATTTATTTACTTATGGTCGGAGAGTACCACCAGCTTGGGACACCATAATTCATCAACTAAAATTCCATTCTAAATCAAACACTGCAGGATCTAAAGATATAGTTAGTTCGTTAGATAGGGATCAAAAGGAAGGTCTGAAAAAGTCAACTCACCACGAAATACATCACATCCATCGGTGTCTTGTCGTCCCAAAGCTTTAAAATAGCTTTTTTGAATAACTACTAATATTTTTTGAATGTTTTTGTGTATAATGCGATCATTAGTACTTAATCCACTAATAACATACCTGTTAATGTTAAACTTATGTTCTAGCAAATAAAATTATGATTTGATTTTCCCAATGCACCACAAAAATGTAAATGTGCCAATTCTCAGTAGTTGCTCTACACTTCAAGGGACCGCTAGGGACAAAAATAGGTAACGATGCGAACGTTCCATTTATTTGACCCGTTTAGGAACGATAGCACTGTTTAAGGAGATTTGTTGTTATGTTGTTTGGTTCCTCCCTACCTTTTTTATAGTCAACGCAATATATTCTTTATCGGACTAAACATTGTGTTGGTGTGGTATCGGTTTTCAGAAAATTGTTTGGATTCCTTTGAGATTTTTTTTTTCCCATCCTTCTCTATTTGCAATCAGCCTTTAGGCCATAATCAAATTGGTTGCAATCAGGAATTTTAGGACTTCACATCCAACGATATGATGTCCTCCACATAAGAATGACCCCAGTCAAATGGTGGCCAGTGGTGTTCTATTCAGTCGCTTTATGGTTTGACTGGTGTCAAGTAGGGCTGTAGCTAATTGGTTTTTATGAGTGCCAAGTCGTTGGACGTAGTTTTCACATGATTTGCTTATTTCGTCTTTGATGTATGGTATCTCTAGGTATTCGTGCACTTCTACATTTTTTGTGAACCAAATTCTCCTTTGAGAATGTCATTGAGATCTTTTAGACAATACTTTTGTTAGTGATGATTTGTATTGTTTGTTAATCAGAAATGAATAGGTATTTTGCTTTAAATTGTACTTTAATGAAATAAAAAAGCCTACAACAGAATATTGTATTTATTTCTGTACTTTGGTACAAACGGAGCGAGTTACTTTTTTTTTAAAACTATTATGTAGGGAATATATAGCACCTTCCTAGCCGAAGTTTCTTCAGAGGCTTAGCTTCATTGTTCTTCTTCTTTAGCAATATGTTAGCGCATTTTATGTAACACTCATTTGTATAGGTTCTGTTGTTGTCTGCACATACGGGTAAGTAGACTTTCGGACATTCTTCACAACCCTCAGTTACGTCAATGTCCCTGAAGTTTTTAACATCTACGGTCTTATTGTTGAAGTAATATGTGAAAGGGATCCATTCATAGAACCAGACGATGTCTCCGTAGATGTAACAGATGAAGAAAACCAGGCAAAGATACCCTGAAAACAAAAATAATAATAACTGGGGTTCAAGTATGGTATTTTTTACTCAAACGCTAAAAGAGTGAGTCTTTGGACTAAATTAGGGTTAACATTCTTCTTTATTTATGACTAGCTTTTGCCAGCGGCTTCGCTCGCGTTTTACCAGGACAAAAAGTAGCCTAATGCGTTACTTGCACACTGATATTACATTTGTAGATCAAAATTGTGGTTTTCTAGCTACATGAATTAAAAAAAAGAGAAACCTCTTTTTTATTTTCAACTTTATAGTGGTAAATGTAAGCGTGTAAATATTTTTTTTACATCACTTATTATTTTCAATGATACAAATGGCAATAACTCAATTTCCACATTCACGCTGTTTGTTTTTAAGGAATTCCGTTGTACCTTCGTAGTCCGTCTAGTCCAGATCGTCGCAGATCATAGCTCGGTTTGTTTTGGATTTTCATAAACCTACCAATACATATAATCTTATTCACTATACAATATCCTATTTGACTTTAACCTGGGGCCGTACCGGCTAACGCATCAAACTTCGGAAAGTCTGCCGGGCTTCAAATTAAAATAGATAAATCGAGCCCCAACCGGGCCAAAATGGCGAACCCCAATTCTTGATGTCACATGAGCATCGATATCTTCTTAATAACTTCGGCGAATAGTACAATACGAAACTCCTTACTTCGATTTATATGTTTTAAGTTAAAGCTCGGCAGACCCGACGAAGTTCGAAAAGTTAGCCGGTAGGGCCCCTGAAGGGGTAAACGCCCGAAAAATGAGTCACAATAGATATTTCATTGTTATCCGGCCGCATGCGTTCGCTCGGGCTGACCTTCAAAACTTAGTACCACACTTTTAAAATTGTAATAACTTTTAAAATACACAACATATACTTTAAAAATAACCTTGGCTTCAATCTGTATGTTAAAGTAAAGACGCGTTTTAATTTAAAACGCGTTTCGACTAGTCAGAACTAGTTTGAACTAAGTGCTTTGGGGGCAACTAGAATTTACTGCTGCCTGAATTATAGTATCAGTTAAAACTAGTTTTGACTAGTCAAAACGCGTTTTAAAATAAGTAGTAAATAATATACTCGAAAAAAACCTTTAATGCCCTAGGTAGGTTAGTGTTTTGACTACTCGCAGAGGAGCGAGCGCAGCACCATAATGCTTGCATGCATCGTTTTAACGAGGCAGAACTAGTTCTTACAATGTCATTTAGTTTAAACTAGTTTTAACTAGTGAAAACGCGTTTTAACTAATTAAGTTAAAACATTTGTACATTGTGAATTTGCTATACTTATGTACTTAGCGAGCAATAAAAATTAAGATGAGCCACTAGAGAGCTATAAGAGCCTTAAGTAGTAGGTATAAAAAAATCAACGTACCTCTCAAAAGGAGCAACATTTTGAGTTCCAGTTGTCGATTAATAAGAATTCGACGTAATATTTTATACTAAGACTCAAACATTTACGATACCTACAGAATAATTAGTACATGTTTTGGTTAATTAAGCTGAATGTGTTTTCTTAAAGTCACGTTTCTCAGTAATTTTGATTTTATGCGAATAATGTGAGATTACAAGACTCGACTCGACGACCTCCGTGGTCGAGTGGTTTGTACGCCGGTTTTCAAGGTGACGCCATCTCCGAGGTCCCGGGTTCGATCCCCGGCTGGGTCAATTTAGAAAACTAACTTTTTTATATTGGTTCAGTTCTGGGTGTATGTGTTTACCACCGTCGTCTCTGATTTCCATAACATCGCTTTAACTACTTACTTTGGGATCAGAACAATGTTTGTGATGTTGTCTAATATTTATTTATTTATTATAATTTTCAAGTAATTATAATTTGCTAAGTTTGGACTTTATCCTTTTGACCTATAAAACCCAAAATAATTTACTCCCTGTTGTACAGTCACGTCTATACATATGTTAACAGTTTAGAACTTAAGTCACTAAAAGGCTAATACTTTTCTAAACGGAAATCAATGTACAATGACAACTACAACAAATGTGACAAAGTTCTACACATATTTTAAGACGTGACTGTACACAACTAACGACCACAAATAAGTATAATAGGTATTTATCTATTCAATGAATTTTGTATCTACGAAAATTTTCTAATTTTATAAGTTGATAAGTTGATGATTTTCTACTCAAGAACTTGTAAAGCCTACCTAAGCAGATAGTTTTCCTTTTAACTTCATTATATGTGCTTAATTTGTCGTAAACTTTTCCGTCTCTAAAAGCAACCGTTTACCTGGTAGAGGGAAGGTGGAGTCGGGGTCAGAATCAAAATGTGGTCTTCACAAACCTACAACATTTTCAAAAATCCTATCTAACGACACCTCACACTATAAGATTAACGAGAAAAAAATTTTTTTGATCCGCACTTTATGTGTAGAATAATTGCGGGGAAACGACTTTCATTTTTAGTTTTCAATAAACGGGTGTTATTTTTAAAGGCAATGTAATGCATGAAATAACGTAAGAGTGTTTATAGGGTACGCAACTCGTTAAATATGAGGTTCCCAGATTTGACCCCATACAAGAAAATGATAGTAATGATGGGGAGAATACGTGGTTTTCTTTATAGGTCTGTTGACACCCAGTATAATTATTATGATGTAAAAGTAAGCACCGGCTTATTTAAAACGAGTACATGCTGAAGTTTAATTAACATACAATACGATAAAAACAAAAACAATTATTTTTTAAGTAAAAATACAACACTAACTTGGCCCCATAATAAAACCAATATGGATATTTTTCCGAAACCCTTGTTGAACAAATCCAGTGTTGCCAACCCCAATCATGACTAAAACTGCAAACAAGCTTTCAAAAAGCTGTAGAAAACTGTTAAATTTTACTTAAAATACTGTAATCTACAGTTATTCAGTAAACATTAGACGTCATTCACAAGACCTTAACTGATTCCTTTTTTAAGAAATTGGGCTTATTTAGAATAAATAAAATAAAATCGAGCGGCGCTAGTTGGCTCATGTCAGCCCCTTAACGGCCTTACCACAAAAGATTTTAAAACACTGTTCAATTTAGACACTGTTCAAATGTGATGCCGTCTTTTTCAAATAATATTGTCAAAAAAGTGAAAGAATCACATTAAATCAGTGTCTAAGTTAAACACTTGTTGAACAGTGTTTTAAAATATTTTGTGGTAAGGCCGTATATGTTTAGCGTGTATATTCCTCGTACAGTCAGCAACAAAAGTCACTTTACACTTTAGTACTTTGTCATACCAAGTTTTTTGATACATGCCTTACAGCTTCAAATATTAATCAAAAAAGTTGCTACGACAAAGTACTAAAGTGTTATGCACCTTTCGTTACTGACCTTACCATCCTGAAAATCCGCCTATATCAGCAGCAAAAAAGTAAGTCTTTGAATCGATTACACCTATTTATTTTATCCTTTTTATTCTATATCCACTACATCTTCATTTACATCTTGCTATTTAATAATATATACATGTACCATATCGTTTAAGAGTTGCTCCGATGCAATTCATAACGCAAATGTTTAAGTATGTAATGTTATTAGTGGCACAAGCAGGCCAATAAACTCTAGGGCAATCGCAAAGGGGTTGTTCTTCCAAGTCTAGAAATTTTTCCTTCTCTATTAATTGGTAAGGTTCAATTAAGTTATATTTGTTTTTGAAATGAACATCGTACCATTCTCTGGACAATAATACTGTATCCGGTGTAGGCCCAGGCGTCGTTCTTTTAGTGATCCCTCCTGTTGTCGTTTTCGTCGTCGTTGTTGTTCCTCCAGCACTTGTTAGTTCTGGGAATATTGTAGATCTATGTGTTTTTGTATGTTGATTTGACGTACTATCTTCTGCTGTATTACCCGTTGCTGTTTCATCGTCTGTCGTAATATCCGCTGTTGTAGGTTCCGTTGTTGTAGGTTCCGTTGCTGTAAGATCCGTTGTTGTGAGATCCGTTGTTGTAAAATCCGTTGTTGGAAGATTCGCTGTCGTAGTATATCCTTGACGTCCAAAGTTATCGTCATAGGGATAAATTGGTTTATTAAAACTATAATCTTTTCCATAATTATTATATTCTTCGCCTTGATCTGGCATTCTTTGAGCTTGACCATCAGCTGTGTTATAGTACTCGTAGTATTGGTTCGTGATTTTTCCTAAGTTTTCTCCTAATCCAAAGGTTTTTGGAGTAGCTACATGCCCTGGTCCATATTGGTTAAAATGATTCACCGGTATATTATTCCCAAAATATTTTCCCATATTTGAACCGTAATTATTAACTTCCCTATAATCATTGACGTATCCTGTCATTCCACCAGGTTGATTTTGATTTTGATTGTTATTTGGTTTATTGTATTCTGAATTCATTGCAAAATTAGCCACTGCTCCATAGTTGCTATAATAATCGTAATTCTTCCTGAATTTATCATTTCTACTGTTATTTATTTTAATTTGGTTTCCTAAAACGATCCAACTTGCATTTGAAATAGGTTTTATATCAAAACTCTTTTGTTGCGTTTCATTTTGCTGGTTATTTGGTTTGGTCGGTTTAATATCATCTTCTGTATTATATGCGTAAGTCAGTAGCACTGAAATTAATTCATAATTTATATACTTATTATAAAATAATTAGATAGAATTTTGTCTACTTTAGTAACGTAGCGTTGTTGTAAACACAACAGCACGACAAGTTAAAAAGTTGGAGTGCTAAAACAGCTTTTATTTCGTAGGGCATAAAAACGATCTCAATGTCAACATGCATATGTCGCAGCCAACTGGTTTAATCAACCACTTAGTCATTTAATTGAACAGTGCCATTTAATCACCGGCCTAAATGTCATTTAGCCAATGCGTCTATAAGAATTAATAACGAAAATATCAAAATATATGAAACAGCTGATTTTTTTCGCGATTTCAGAGTTGGTCCCAGTTAGTTCAGTTTGATGGTCACTCACTACCATAATTCGGCATCACAGGATTTTTTGTAACACGTTGTAAAATCTGATGACTCTAATATGCCGTCATTGTACTTCAAAATTTACAAAACTCTTTTTCAATTTGTAGAATTTAAGTTACCTGATAATTTAAAAACCAAACAGATTATTTTCATATTTCAAAATATAAGCATCTGCTGATAATAGTAATGAATACTTTACATATTACTTTCCTGTTGATTACCACAAGAAGTTATAAAATATATAAAATCAATCACAAAACTAAAAAGTTCCTCGATTAGTTAAAAAATTGTGATAAGAAGAAAATAAAAAGTACTTAAGCGTGATTTATTACAGTAATTACTGTATAATTAGTAATTAATGGCAACAATAGGTCAGTTATGATAACGAACTTGATGAAATGATGCAAAGTGATCGATCGATGCGAATGTCACCGCTCATAAATTATGAATAAAATAACAAAAAATATGGTTGATATTCCATCAAAAAGGGTCGCCTTCCTAGGTTTTTTTAATAAGTTATAAATAGAACATATTTTAAATAAAACTTAGCGTGGAATTCAACCACCCATACTCTAGTATTTTTAGAAGGTATAAATAAGGTAAAAAGTAGTATAAATAAGTAAGGTATAAAATACCTAGTAAGGTATAAAATAAAAGGTACATTCACTCCTTGTTGTCATTCGTAGAAGTAGTTGGCAAATATGCAAGGCCGTCTTTAACCTATTTGAGACCCCGGGCACATTTGGGGGCCCCTATGATCTTGACTTAAATTTATCTAAACATGTTGAATTTAGATCAGAAAGCCTGATATTCGGGCAAGAGTAGGATAGCTTTGCGCATACAAAAGCTAGTAAGCAAGTAGTATTTGTAGTCAGTAATTATTGTTTGAGTTTTCAAAATTCTTAAATATGTTTTATAATGTTTTTTGGTAAAAAGCATCCGTTATCATTTAGCGATCTAGCAGAAACGGGGCCCCTATCGATCTCGGGGCCCTGGGCACGTGCCCAGAGTGCCCAGTGGGAAAGATGGGCCTGCAAATATGTCAGATACGTCCACGCTTGCTATCTTTGTCGTATCTTTGACATTTAATGCGACAGAACGACGTTTGAGAGCCTTTCAAAGTTGAGTGAGGTTTGAGTATTCGGCCATATATGGGTCTTAAAAATTCCACGTGAAGTTATATTAAAATTATGTTTTAAAATTGCAATATTAAATAAAATTCACCGCGGTGCCACTTTCGGTCTGGGTATACCGTCTCAATTCTCCACATTTTTTTTATTGAAAATTAAAAATGCTTATTTCATACAAAATCAGAACAAGCAATAGGTCATGCAAGGCTGAAACCAACCTACCATTAAACACGGATTTCCAACAAGAACCATAAAACACAATGACAGTATCGTCTGCATAGGAAATTATTTTCTTTTCGCCTTTCCATAGTAAGTCAGTCAGCTGACCAACACATTTTGTATGCGAATATGTTTTTTTTTTGGTTTTTGACCTATGTTCGAGAAAGTTGTTCAGTTTAAGCAACACTATCACCTGTTTCAGTATTGTCGCATAGTTTTGTTTCACCTTATACAAATCATTAACAAACACATTTATATACACACAACCACTTTTTTTTATTATTTTTTTATTTTAATTCATTGCTAACTCTAGCTTCTAATGTATATAACTAAAAAGTTATGGAAGGACGGAGTCACCTGACACAGGCATTTTTTGCTTAAAAGAGGGCTCCGTCACGGTACATAAAATGTAAAAAATAATAATGTTGAAATATATTAAATTTCAAAAAAAAAAATTATACAGGGTCTTACAAAACAACCTGCAACATATAGAAATATATTGGAGCCATTTAACTGAACAACTTTTACTATAGGACCAATTCTGTAATCGCGAAAATAAATTCAGCTGTTTCATACAAAAGTTAATAATAAAAATATCAAAATGTATAAAACAACTTTTTTTTCACGATTTTAGATAAAGATCTTACTCCGGGCTGGGTGGTATTAGCCCGAGGACCGCAGGCAAAAATGTAGGTTTTCCATACTACGAGGTGCTATTCCATACTTAATGATCATGTTTCCTGACACTAGCGCCATCTAGTAACACAGTGAAGAAATCTTGTTGTTGTGCCGTGTGTCGTTGTATGTGCGGCGTAGGTAGATGCCGCTACAAAGGCCTTCCATTTTGATACCCATATTGAAATAATTGAAGAAAAAATTTGATGGCGTCTGGCAGCCGACATAAAGACGTTTTTCAAAAAATCTATAGCCAGTGTTACTCGAGGTGATGTTAGGGTTCTAACTGAAGTCTAAGGGAACGAAAGGCGACAATAAAATGGCTTGAACTTCATCATATGAGAAACGACCTCCAATATGGCGAAGTGAACCGTAAAGTTTTATTCGCACCAAATGTGTCCCGTAAATTCTACGTCAAGCCAAATAAGTGATAACCAAATAAAAAATTTACGCGCCATTTCGTGCAGTCGATCAAAGCTAATAAAATTTTCATAGCGCTTTTTATAAGCAGAGCAAGTTTGAATTTGCGAAAATTGAACGATATGACGAATAATAAAGAGTGAGCGCCGAGTCTTTATTTCCCTAATTTTTAATGCCTGTTTCGATCCATGCTACTTACCAGCCTCCTGGAAAGACGCAATCGTATTAGGTATCTCTAAACCGGGTAAGCCCATCAATATCCCACCAGTCACCGTCCCAACAGAGTCATCAAGGCGTTAGGCAAGCTTCTCGAAAAGTGTATACTCGCTCGTATGAAAGAGCACTTATTCGGTGAAGACTTGATAATCCCCCACCAATTCGGTTTTTGAGCCAAACATTCATGTCCCCAACAGGTTCGCCGCATAGTCGAGTACATTACATCTCGAGCGAATTTTTACTCCCGAAAACATAAGACTGTAGCAGTCTATTTCGATGCAGCCAAAGCCTTCGTTAAGGTTAGGTTATAGTTCCGAAATGGCGCATCGATGTTAAGCGCCATTGCCTACACCCCAAAGAACACCTACACCCCAAAGAACGCCCCCCCCCACTTTGCTAGGTAAATCCATCCTCTGCCAAAGGTCCGCCCCTGAAAGCTGGAAGCAGGGGGATAATCCGCCTCCCCCTGCTTCCAGCTTTCAGGGGACTTGGGGAACTGGGTGAAGTGGTTCCAACTAGGGAGACTGATCACCCGTCCGGCTTCGCTGGCGTCCCCCCTTTCAAAATAATAAAATAATATTAAAAGGTCCGCCAAATACCTCGGTGTCACCCTGGACCAGAGCCTCACCTTTGAGCCTCACGTCAAAAAGGTGATCCGCAAAGCTTTCGTGACGTCAAGCGCTGCCGTGTCCGCCATAATTCATAGTGCTGCTATCTATTGTTACAATTTCTACTCCATGCTGTTTACATAAGGTGTACGTACACTAAGCCGCCATGGTACTCTCTCCGATTTCAATAGACGAGCAGATGGCTATACTAGATACTATAAATAGTACTTTTTATTTTTGATGTTCATTTTCAATGAACCACTCTGAGCGTGAAATCTGTATTTTTTTGTAACTACAATAAGATATAAATAATCAGGGTGGTTGGCGCTCTGCCACTTTGCAAACAAAATACTTTGCACTGTTTTCGTAGATGTAGCGCAATTTTGGCCAATTTTGGCCTTAAGGGTGATAGAGCGCCGTCCTACCTGGCCGTATCCATCAGTGGTAAGAAGGGGTGAAATTATGGTGAAGGTAAGCCGTTTTACAAATAAAGATATGATTTACATAATGTTTCGGTGGGGTGGGATTTCTAAAAGGTACGTCGATGGGAATTGGCTTGTATGGATGGACTCTTCACCACTGATACCCCGACAGTCTGTACCCACAAGTACCTACCCCAAGTACCCACAATATGTCAAAACTGTTATGTTAGGTACATACAGGTTGCTTTAGTGAATTGTCACTACGATTTTAGAAAAAAATACATGTCTCCGATTGTTATTTTCATTGAATCGATTAATTCCGTACATACAAGCAAAACATACAAAACATAATAATGTCATTCACTAGTCTCGAATGTAATTTCTTTCTCCATATTTTGCCGTCAAGAAAAATACAATCGTTGTTGAAATAAACTAAATCAAATACAAGCTCAATGAGATATCAATCGGAGTTTGCATTGCAAGCATTTTGGAGTGGAGAAAAGTTGGATATTGTATTATTGAAAGTTGGAATTTTAAGTTTAACTATACTCTTTAATTGTTATTGAGTAGACGGGCGACAATTTCAAGCCAAGAAGAGCACAGCACATGTATACACGAAAGTCAATACTTAAACTAATTTTGAAAATTCTTGTTTGCGGTTTGTGCTTTTTGTGACAGTGAAGCAACTACACACATACTTACACCCGTTAGCACTAAACATAAGAATAGCTTTAGTCTTTGCTTAACTACAATTCGACCAAAAAAAAATTAGGCGCATGAAAGCTGCATGACAGCTAAGTTCATGACACTGTTTTAACTTGGTCGAGTTGTAGTATGAAAAGACTAAGCGATTCATAAGTTTAGTGCTAACGAGTGATCTTTGACTTCCGGTGAAAAATATTTTACACTTTTGAAATATCGTGTGACTGTCAAAGATGCACGACATTGTTTCGGAAAGCCCTAAGCGGCAAACCTTGTACTTGAGCTTGTAGGTACAGAGAAGAAACGGCAAGTACAATTCAAGAGTAAGTATTTCTATATCGTTGTAGAAATAGTTTTGTCAGTATGTAGTTATATTAAAAAATAAATAAATAAATTCGGGACAACTCACAACAAATTATTTAGTCCCAAACTAGGCTAAGTTATGGGTACATAATCTAAATAACGTATATAATCTTTAGAGAATACATAAGTAAGTATATAAACGACCATGACTTAGGAACAAATGCTTGTGATGGAAAATGACATCACTTTAAATGCTGACGTCATTTTTCAATTTTTGACGACTCTGTATATGATATTATACAGGGAGAAAGAAGCAGCCCTTGACGAGTTTCTTGCCGGTTCTTCTCGTTACAAGGTCTCCTGCTTAGGGTTTGCGAACGAATAGCGTAGCTTCTTTGACATTCACAAGTACTTGTAACAGCCTAGACTGAATAAATTAGTTTTGAATTTTTAAATTGTGCTCATCACACTAACATCTGCCCCTACCATGATTCGAACCCGGGGCATTTGGCGCAGAAGTTAGGATCACTACCGTTGCACCAAGTGGCCGTCTAAAAGTTAAATGACTTAAGCTTGCTTTTAACACATTTCAATGTAAAAGGTATAAAAAAGTAGGTGATCAAAAGATTTTTGATGATAAGTCGTTGGTCTACTTACTACTTAAGAGGGTGTCTCTCGTTTTGAAAGAGAGGCCAAATTTATTTTAGATCTTTGCTAAAACAAAGATGGATTCGGATCGACTTCGGAGATTAATGTTCTAAGTTTACGAACGACTGATGGGGTGCCTGTCGTGTAAATTCGACACCCTTATTGGCTGAAAGACAGGTGTAAAGTACTGTTAAGTTCTGTCTATGGGTTCGCGGAGCTGGTTTCATACTTTTTTGTTGGGAATTCATACTTTTTGGTAGGGAAGGCAAATGTGAATGGACTTTTCTTCGGTGAGCTTCGACGAACAGTGATCGGTCGTCCCTAGTGCGTTAGCATTTTTGACTTTATTCCCCACAACTTTAAGACTGCGTTTCATACAAACTTACAGGTAGGCAGCTAATTATCATCCTAGCCTCGCTCAGCTGAAAAAAGGAAAATGGTACAGTGGAACGCAGTTATAACAACATACAATATCAGCGACCTTTGAATGTCGCTATCATGGGAGACGTGGGAGGAACTGTATCCCACCATAACGAGTAAAAAGTCTATAAAGCTATGCACCTTCACATCGCTCAGCTCCGAACCATTTCTCAGCTTTGTTGTGTATTCTCGCACCGCTCATTTCCCTCGCACATCTTTTGGCAGCAAAGCAAACCTACACTCTGATGTCCTATTCAAAAGCGAAAACATAAGACTTGCTGAATTTTTTCTTTATTTATCTTCAGTTTGGTCGATTTACCGGGTAGGATGATTCCTAATCGAGGAGGAGGAGCTCGGTGACACAGTTGAGTGGTATAACGCCTGGCCTATCGATTGCGGAGGTTAAGCAACTTACGCAAGGGTCGGTCATGGGATGGATGACCAAAAATTTATACATTTATTATCTCGAGCTCCTCCGTGCTTCAGACGGCACGTTCAGCTGTTGGTTCCAGCTGCATTGCAGTCGTTAGCACCCACCAATCCGCATCGGGCTCTCGTAGTGGATCATGGCTCATCCTCCTTATCCTCCCATAAGGAAGGCTTGTGCTCCAGCAGTGGGGACATTAAAAAAAATGCCTGATGGTCATGATTCCTAATCGAGCGAAAAAACAAGGTCTGGCCGTAAATTTGTGGACTGATGGCGTGACGTAGCACATGACTTCCTGACTTTGTGGTTGCTGACTAGACTCTAGAAATTACTTTGAATTTGAACTGTATACAAACTCAATTTTCAAATGACAATAAATACAATACAACTTTATACAGAACCTTGTTAAAACTGCTTTATCTTTTATTACATAATGGATTAAAGTGTATAATGGATTCTATTGCTTTCACAAATTCCGCACAAACTAAAAGCAAGTTTGCCGCAGCCGCGAATTGAAAACTGAATTGATTTATAACGGACGCTAACACAATTTCAAATCGAGGAGTATGAAAAGCCTTTAAATAGGACATGGCAAAAGTGACACTTTGAACCAACCTCCACGGTTTTCTGAAGCTATTGGCGTGATGTTATTAAGTCAAGCTATGTTCATCTTCAGTAGGTTGTGTTGTGACATAAAAGTTGTGTCTGTACAAAGGAAATATTTTGAAAAAAAATGGTTGATTTTATTTAAGTATGTATTTTTCTTTTCAGTCTATTAAGTATGTGTTTTTCTTAAATAACTTAGATACAAAAGCAGATCAAAAGCTAGCCTATGTCAAATAATATTGTTAGGCTTTGTGTGTGTTTTTTTTTTAATTTATTATGACGACCGCCGTGGTGGAGTGGTTTGCACGCCGGTTTTCAAGGCGTCACCATCTCTTGAGGTCCCGTGTTCGATCCCCGGCTGGGTTAATGTAAAAAAATAACTTTTATATATTAGCTGTAGTATCTTAGTCTGGGTGTTTGTGATACCACCGTTGTCTCTGATAGTGCTTTAGCTAGTTACTTTGGAATCGGAGCAATGTATGTGATGTTGACAAATATTTATTTATTTATTGATAATAATAATATGGGAAATTAGTATCTAATAATACTAAGTATCTGATTCGATGTGTATGACTATGACCAATTAATACCTACTTATTGGTTAATATTTTAATTGTTTTTTACTTTTTTAAGTATTTTAAATTTTTGTATCAAAACCGTATCCATAGTTTTCTTGTTCTGGTCTCAAATAGAATAGCTAGTACAAATTAAACAGCATGGTTACATGCCAAGGGATTTCATTTGGCGTATTATCGACGCTCCACTTCCAATTGAGGTGACTCAGTTCACATCTTGAGGGATTCGTGTTGTTTATGTCAAACATGACGTTTGTATTGTTGGGATGTTGGGCGAGTATGGGCCAACTATTGGGCAAATGTTGGTTCAAATGTTGGATTGGTTATGTCAAAAGTATAAACTGATTTTTGAATTCGTACTTAAGTTTGTTGTTATATAAAATATCAAATTGAGTTGACAGTTTATGACTACGAATATGAGACTAGGGAATGAACCAACAAAACTACGTAATAAAGGTTTATAAACAAGATAAAAAGAAAAATATTGACACACTGAACTGATCCTTTTTTTGGGGTTTTTAAACATTGGCACAGAATTAGTAAAGTACTGACATTGGTCGAATGAGAATGACATTTAAATCACAAATTAACCTTTTTTGTAATGTCAATATAAAGGAACACATGTTTCTTGGGCTTTTTACACTATTTTAATCTTCTTGGACTTTATACATTTTTGATAAAGTATTTCTTACGATATAAGCTACTATTAAGATATATATAAACTTCTACACAGTTTTCGAGGTCGCGAATTTAATGTATTTAGCAGCCCTCAGGGCTACCTGACTGACGCACAAGAAATCAAAACTACTTGAATTTGAACTTTCTAGGCAAAATTACCTGACTGTATTTAATTATTTTAAGTATTTATTTAGAAACTCAACAGCCTTTTTTACAAACGTATCTTATATAACTTATAATATTATTAACTCTTAAGCCAATTACAGAGTTTCACAACATTTTATGAGGCTATAACAAAAGATAGGTAACCCAGTAAAAAACTAAAAACTAAATTTAACTAAATAAATATAATAAGAAATAATAATACTTTTTCTTTAAAAACAAGAATCTTATTCTGTATGTTATACTTTAGTGTATGAGTGTTATAAAATTGTTAATCTAAAGTTAATCTAAACTAAAGTTATGTGTAAGTAGTAAATTTATTTTAGTAAGAAGTTTTTTTTTTAAATATTATTATTATTATTTTATAATTTTATATTTTAATAAGTGCCCTACGTGAATGAATGCGCGGGTGGCTGTTAATCGTTCAAATAACTTTTATGTAATTCCTTTTTTAGTGCGCTTTTACTAAGATTAAAAAGGTCAATACATCTATATTTTTTGTTGTATAAAGTAGGTAGGCGATTCATCACAGCATTTTTTGTGTATTTGGTTCGATACTAAGGTACCACGAAGAGGGGAGAATGTCTAGTACGAGTTTTGGATGTACGGAAACCAATCCCAGCAAGAAGGTTGGGTGCATCTAAATTATTGTTTAAGATGTCGTAGAGTAGACATATGTCGAGCACTTCACGGCGGGACTCGAGATATAAAGAGTATTTTAACTACTTAAAATGAAACTGTACTGTAAAAAGGAACCGAGATGCACTCAATACTTACAGCACCAGATACCTCTTCCGACAACAAATCATCCCCCCTCTTCCTGCATCTGAAAGGGGCTCTGCAATTAATCTGACGTAAGCCGACAATTTGTCAGCGTCGTTCTTGACGGCCGATCAGACAGGCGGCTGACTGAAAGGCCTTTTCGCACTTGTGAAGTCGCAAAGTATCGACTAGGTTCGATTTATTATCGACGTTTGAATTTGAAGCAAACAATTGACAGTTTGGCGATTGAATTTAGTCAATGGGCCAAGGGCGCAAGAGTAAGTTTTGAATAGAACTTGTAAGTTTTGAACTGAAATTAAATTAATTATACTAAGTTTAAGTCCCACCTGAGGAGCTGGTGACTAGTAATTCCAATATATTATGTTAACTGGTGACTCCTTAAGCTGTAGATCTCGCGTTCAAAAGTATCTCCAATTGTATGTTGTTTATAAACAAATAAATGATATACGCAGTCATAATATGACAACTATTATTTTCAAATTTCGAATATTGGCCAGAAATGGCCAATCAAAAGATTGATTTTGAAGTATGAAGTTTTGAGTTTTCTAAAAATAAAAGGTATAATTAGCTTAGAACCGCGCTAACAAAAAAGGTTTGTGTTATTTTTGAACATTTTTCAAAACGGTCGGAACAGGTTTTTTTTTAATTTCTCCGTTAAATTGAAAAAAATCGAAAATCTGAATCGACTAAAAATATATAGAATTATCGAACGATTACGAGAATCGGTTGAGAAATGCGACATGTAAAGGAGAATAAACGGACATTCGGACACCGGAAGAACATACGAAAGCATTTTTGCCCAAGCTGAACCAGAGACGCTTCGCTCGCGCTTTGCGCTCGCTCGATCAATTATAATGTTTTAACATTATTTTGTATGCCACGAACCCATATATTTTGACAAGTGATGTGTTGGATGTGTGCAAGAACTTTATAAGGTCTTGGATGTGTGTGTACCCAACTTTTATTGTTGTGCGCTGTCAAGTAAAAGTAATGCGTATGACGTCACACAGTGCCATTTACACAAAGTCAGATGTCTGTTACGTTTTTGTTTCGCTTTGTTATTTTTCACTCAATGGAAGTAATGTTTTCTATGTATATGCTTTTTTAAGTGCTTTTTTACTGTCAACGTAATTAATTCGGTCTTTTGATGTTTGTATCTTTTTGAAATGTTAAATAAATAAGGTATAAGGAAATGTTTACTCTTACTGATCAGGTAACAGCATAAACAAATAAATTGATCTCCGTGCGAAGTTTTACAAAAACAAGAAAATAACAAAAAGTATGAAACAGCTGATTTTTTTCGCGATTTGAGAGTTGGTCCCATAGAAAAAGTTGATCAGTTTGATGGTCCCTATATACCATATTCGGCATTAGGGGTATTTTTGTAACATGTTGTATATTTCAGCCATTTCGAAAAATGTTCAAAAATGTCCCTAACGCGATGTACAGCTTTACATAGCCAATAATATTTATTTAGGTACTAGCTTCTACTCGCGAATTCGTCCGGGTGTAAATTTTCGTAAAACCTATGGGGAACCTTCGCTTTTCTTTTTTCGTGGTTGAGTATTGTTACTCAACCACGAAAAAACTAAATGGATTTGGTAGAAAAGCGAAGGTTCCCCATTTTTCACATTTATAATAGTAGTAAGATCTTTGTATAAAGATTTATTACAACACCTAATGGGTAACTTATTAAAAAAAAACTATTACAATTACAAATTACAAATTTTAACGACCATAATTACTTTGTGAAATATTTTACTGTAATTATTGTATTCGCCAATACTATTCAAATAAACAATAAAGAAAATTCATTTTCAACGATCCAAAGTTATTCTGGCGCTTGATATATTTCGTGAAAACCAATTCTTTTCGTTTAGGTATTGTGATTCGATAGATTTCAAATGAGCACTATCGAGTTTCTCCAATAAAGTGATTTATTTGAAATGCATTGATTTGATTCCGAGCCACCTTGTGTGCCATAATGTATGGCAAATAAGTAGTTTTTTTACACTAAGAGCTTGTGCAATTAACGCACTGATTTGAGAACACACAAAGTTACTGACACAAATCAAATTAAACGCGTGTCAATCACGCATACCTATATCTGAACAGGGTCTACTGAACAGCAAAAATGTGTCTTGTCCCTTTCTTTTTAAAGTCAAACTTAAATAGTTTGACAGAGAGTAACTATTGTGTAACTAATACATCTGTTATACAATCTTTATTAGTAAGGGCATTAGTAAATAGACATTATTTCATAAAAAAAAATATTTCAATAAAAACATTGTTGTAATCGTTTTAGCTTAATTCCTTGTAAAATTTTCAAATGATCATAACTTTTTACTTGTTACAGCTACAAGGTAGACATTGATAAACGTGAGGGTAGCAATCAGGTAGCAATTCCTGAAGTGAAAATAATAACAGGAACTTGTATAGTTTACACAAACGGAGAGTGGTCCAGCCATCCTGTTATCAGAATGGCTGGACATTTTGCAATCCCTTTATTTTGGTTTATAGTTGGTAGCAATTAACTGACTGTAGGTAGCAAATAGTAGCAAATAGGTAGCAATTTTTGGTCACCAGCTTGACGCGAACCGATGCAGATAACCAGCCATCTTGACGCTCACAAAAATGTTGCTAACTTAGGCCCACCACATACAGACGGAATTTTGATTCGGGACGGAATTATTCCGAACGCAGCTAATCTATACCAGTGGTTCTTAACCGGTGGTCTGCGGACCACTGGTGGTACCTGAAAGCACCAGAAGTGGTCCGCGAAGCCATCCTAAAATAACAACCTTTCATTCATTTCATGCAATTACTTGCATTTACTACATTTTACCACCAATCTAAACAGTGGGTGGTCCATGGTAAGACAGAAACTTTGTCAAATGGTCCTTCATCCTTAAAAGGTTAAAAGCCACTGATCTATACAAATCTATGTATAGATCAGTGGTTCTTAACCTTTCACTGATATATACTAATCTACCCACACACCATACATGCGGTAATTTACCACTCGGAATTCTCATACATTATCGATATTCCGCTTCGGAATTCCGAATCAGATTCCATCTGTATGTGGCGGGCCTTGGGTACTTTTGACGTCTCAAAGGGCTATGACAATTCATAACAAACTTATTGGTTATTCTAGGTATAAATTAAATTTATTAGTATGATAGCTAAAGGCAGTATAACAAGTTTTGATAATGCCTGTCACTGCAAAAGAAAACGGGAAATGGTACGAGAACATTTTCACTGTTTTTACTCGCTCTGTTTGTAACACGACCCTTTTTTGTGCGAGTGGTTGTAAGTAGGAATGCAGTTTTTCTTTGCGAGTCAAATGGAATTCGGTATCCGCTGTTTTGCTTTGCGAGTCAAATGGAATTCGTTGTCCGCTTCGCGTGCCGCGACACACAATATTATGACTTTACCTACTGTCCGTTTTCTACTAAACACGAATATTAACATTGATATTTACTTACCGAAATTAAGTTTGTAATCTAGGTTCTAAACTAATAAACCGAAGCTTTCGAGACAAACTTTGGTATTGGGTAAAGTTGCATAAGCTCTGTGTTTATGTCACCATATAGTTATCAAGTAATTATTGGTTTATTGAAATCAAAAGAGGTTTCATAGAAGAAATACTTTGGTGACTTTAGAATCTTAGAATCTTAGAATAAATAAATAAATAAATGAATAAATATTTGACAACATCACATACATTGCTCCGATTCCAAAGTAGCTAAAGCACTTGTGTTATGGAAATCGGAGACAACGGTGGTATCACAAACACCCAGACCTGAGCCAATATAGAAAAGTTCGTTTTCTAAATTGACCCAACCGGGGATCGAACCCGGGACCTCAGAGATGGCGACACCTTGAAAACTGGTGTACAAAGCCACTCGACCAAGGAGGTCGTCAAAGACGACTGCTATGTTATTATAGTTAAAGTAAATAAATAAAAAAACAAGTGTCTAAGCACTCAGGAGGGAATAATACCTAGACAATATGTCTCGGTAGTTTTGAAAAAGTAAATTAAGACAATTATTATTTGCTTACAAAAGATAGCATTTAATCCTAAGACATAGCCCATGGATCTGACACGTCCGAATCATTTAGGCCCATGTTTTCAGATTCCCTATTCTAAAGATTCTCATGTCTACAGATTCCCAATTCTACAGATTCTCATATCTACAGATTCCCAATTCTACAGATTCTCATGTCTACAGATTACCAATTCTATAGATTTTCATGTCTACAGATTCTCAATTCTACAGATTCTCATGTCTACAGATTCCCAGTTCTACAGATTCTCATGTTTACAGATTACCAATTCTACAGATTCTCATGTCTACAGATTCCCAATTCTACAGATTCCGAACAATACAGACATGATATCACCGATACGTCATCAATGCAAAAAATTGCTATATTTATACAATACTTAAGAATATACTAGAAAAAATAAGACTCGTACCAGATCATATTCTCGGATGGGAATCGAACCCGCGACCTTTGGAAGTCCGGTCCAATGCTCTTACCGCTAAACTACAGAGCCACTGACTCGGTAACGAGTTGTATTTTTTCTAGTGTGTTATTTAGTATTGTATTAAAATTCTTTATTACCTACATTTGAAAGACCAAATATCATAGCAAAAATATTTCTATAGACATTTTTTATTTTATTTTATTTTGTTATTAGTGTTATTATATTATATTATTAATGAAACAACATGTAAATTAATCTCAGACGTGTGTTTAAAAACGTTTTGTTTCTTTGTGTTACACCGTAAAACCGTCCTTTAGACTCTTAACGATTATAAGCCCTCGCCTTAAAAACCCCCTTAACCTATCTTAATGTTTATTTAATTGTATGAATAGATTTTTTTTTTCGTAACAGCCTAGACTGAATAATGACTTTAAATTTTGAATTAAGCTTGAACCCTGTAAATTGATTCAGTAGAAATGAGCTAATTAAATAATGTTATTTATTTATGGATTGTCCGGATTTATTAAAACAAATTAATTTCAATGTTCCTTTTAAATTAGCTCGGCCCTCTAGATATTTGCCATTTAAAGCAAGGAGCTCTAAAACCAATCTGGGTCATTTCTCCGCCATTAATAGAATGCAGTCACATTACAGTCGCCTGTCACGCTTATCTGCTTCATCTTCTTCGGTTGATGTTGACTTGCATCACCCTCCACGCAAATTCAAATCATTGTTGACAAACGTATTCGTGTCAAGATCATAAATTTTCTTTTCTTTTTGTTTAACAAACAAAACTTGTAAGTATCTTTTATTATGGAGTAGCAACTTATTAACAAACTGCTAAAGAGATCGAAAGTTACAAGTTATTGTATCTTTCGATATTTTTATCTTTATTAGTCAGTAATTAGTTAGTAATTAGTTAGTAATTAGTTAGTTCTTGCTTACTAATAGCTTAATTTTTTAGTGCATGCCGTGGCAATCTGTAAGTACGATAGCGCTTTAATATGGAACCTCTAGCATACGTTCTGCTGTATTGAATGTAATGGCGTTTATTGTGTTGGTTGTCCTAAATAAATAAAAAAAAAAAAAAAAAAATGAATCTATGTTGTGTAACATGTATGAAAGTAATGTCTGGAAACGATATACATATTTGTAAATATCGTTCCTTCTGATAAAGCGGATAATATTTTTGCGCCCATTTTTCTTGTCAGCTAAAAGACGTCATAATTGGTGGTAGGGTAAAAGAATTGTCAATTTAAAAATGCTTATTATGTGAGCTTACTTGAATAAAGAATTTTTCAATTTCAATTTCATTTTCAATTCAGTATCAGCCTTGTATCATAAACTACTATTTCAATAATATTCGTTAATTTTTATTATAGATAATACCTCGCTATCATAAGCTGTCAATAAATTAAAAAAAAAAAAAAAGCTCATTTTATTTCAGACAGTGTCCATAAGTGCATATCATAGTCAATGGCGCCGCGCCCTAAAGAACATAAATGTATTTGAAATTAATTAACAGTCTCTGATGCAACGAAAAATTAGGTCGACCTTTACAGAGGCTGACTTTAAAAATGTATAAAGTGGCGAAGTAAACGGAATATAAAAAAAGAAAAACAGTAAGACTACGTTGGACAAACGTGCTTTCGGTGCAAAGGAAAATGTTCATAATTCAAAAGGCCAAGAGTTTTCGGCCTCCATAAATTTGTAAGGCCCTGAAAGAACCGCGAAACGTGTCTCTAGATAGCGTTCGTTACATAGGTACGGAATAACAAATGAACTGTGACCGACTTTGTAGGTAAACCATCGACAAACAAAAAAACCGGCCAAGTGCGAGTCAGACTCGCGCCCGAGGGGTTCCGTAAAAATCACGTTTGTTGTATGGGAGATATTTGTTTTTTTTATTTTTTATTTTTGAATTGAATATATAATCTGTGAATATATCAAGCGTCTACCTGTTGCCGTTATCAATATCGAGCAAAAGCGAGCAAAAAATCACGTTTATTGTATGGGAGCCCCCTTAAATATTTACTTTATTTTGTTTTTTAGTATTTTATTGTTATAGCGGCAAATAGATAGCACAAAGAAATACATCATCTGTGAAAATTTCAACTGTCTAACTATCACGGCTCAGGAGATACAGCCTGGTGACAGACGGACGGACGAAGGGACAGTGGAATCTTGGTAATAGGGTATCGTTTTACCCTTTGGGTATGGAACTAATAAAAACTGTAAAAATAATTTTAATAAAGAAAAATGGTTTAAAAAAAGGCGCAGATTAAAATCTACTTTGATGTAAAATCTTTGTTGAAAAAAAACCTACACCAATATAGCCTATAGCGAATTTTGATAAAAGCAGCGATGAGTAAAAGTAACAAAAAAATAATTTATAGTATTTTGTGTAATGTTTACAGTATTGACAAAATAGATGATGGGCTAAATAAAAAAAAACCATTGTCTAATGTACCTATTTCAAACTTTATTATTTTTCTCCCTCTTCGATGAAACCTCTTGATTAAAAATTGATATACAAAATGGCCCCTCGACTGCAACTACACTTGTTATTTAACATTTTAGTTTGTTTTTGGCAGGGCAGTCGTGTTTTTAATATTTATTTTTATTTCATGTACAACGGAAAATTATTATAAATCCGTCGTGTTTGTTTTTGTAACAAGTTGTAGGTATATCTGCTAAAGTTAGTATTGTGGAATTATTTTATTTAGATAATAAAACGACAATTAGTTTTAATATCTCTCTCAATGATTCCGAACGAAAAAGGCAAAGGTACAACAGTATTACAAAAAAATAAAGTCCCTGTATTTGAAAACACTATCGTCAATTATTTTGTTTTGTTGCACACCGAAAATCTCGACTGTTTTACAAGTCCATGAACTGAACAAAAAAGTTTTGAAAGAATGACGTTTCTACCAAAAAACTTCTTCATTATATTCTGTAGTCATATTCTGTAGTGGTCTGTTCGACATTCGAATAAATCCTTCTTGATGCGCGGGTGAAAATGCATTTCGTAAAAAGTTTTCATGATTTTTTTTTATAATTTGTACATAACATAACATGCAGCCTTACTCAGAATAAAATCTCATTGCACCTAAACATTTTTGAAACCAACCTCAATCAAGCACGAAATGACATACTTTAGGAAAGGTTTACATGACACATAATATGCCATTGACGAGCAGGTAGTGTAAAAAAATAATATTAATTATTAATATTATTATAAGAAGAAAGAAGAAAGAAAGAAGTAATGCTATTAAAACCCACCAACTCAGTAGGATATGATGAAATCAGTACAAAGATTTTAAAAATATGCATTGACGAAATAGTTTCTGTTTTGACACATTTAATAAATTTATCTTTCTCTTCTGGTATCTTCCCTGAAGTTCTAAAACAAACAGAAATAAAACCGATATTTAAAAAAGGAAACCGTAATGAAATGAATAGCTATCGTCCAATTGCACTTATATCGGTACTGTCAAAATTAATTGAAAAATTAATGTATAAACAATTAATAGAATTTTGTAAAAAATATAATATAATCAACACAGAACAGTATGGTTTCCAACAAAATAAATCCACAACGTTAGCTGTACATAAACTTATAGATACGGTGGTAACAAGTATTAATAAAAAACACTTAACCACTGCTCTTTTCATTGACTTATCTAAAGCTTTTGACCGCGTTTCCCATCCATTACTATTAGCTAAACTTGAAGCAATCGGCTTAAGAGGACCTGCTTTTGAGTGGTTAAGGACATACCTTGATAATAGGAAACAGTGTGTTACTATCAGCAAACTAAACAAAAATAATGAAGTCAAGTCGTACTCATCAACCTACAAGAGCAATGAATATGGCGTACCCCAGGGCAGCGTATTGGGACCGGTTTTGTTCTTGCTATACATTAACGACATTACGCAGGTAACCGACCATAAATGTATTTTATTTGCAGACGATATATCTATTGTAGTGACATCAGATAATAAAAATTGTACAACTAATGAACATGAAATTGACATTAATCACACTATCCATAATTTAATTCATTACCTTGACATGCATAATTTAAAAATAAATCTGACTAAAACTAACTATATTCAATTTAATAATCATAAAAGTACTAACCTTGACATTCATTATAATGACGTAAAAATAGAAGAAGTGAAACAGACAAAATTTCTAGGGTTGACATTAGACCGTGATATAAACTGGAAAACTCATGTAGATAATGTTTGTATTAGAATCAATAAGTTCTTGTATGCTCTGAAACAAGTCAAGAATGTAACAAATGTTAAAACAGCCATATCTACTTACCATGCCTATGTGGTGTCTTTATTACGATATGGCTTGATAATCTGGGGTAATAGTACAAATGTTAACAGAGCTTTTATTGCTCAGAAAAAATGTATACGAGCTATATGTGGTGTTCCTCCACTCACATCCTGTCGTGCGTTATTTCTGCGTCTGGGCTTGCTGACTCTGCCATCACTTTACATATTTGAAATCTGTGTATTTGTTAAGCAAAACATGAAACTATTTAAGAGAGCATGTGAAATCTACCCCCGAAATACCAGAAATCCAAATAGATTGGTACTGAAAGAAGCACCTCAAACATTTCAGTATTCTAAGAGCTGCCTCACTATGTGCGTAAAATTGTTTAATAATATACCAGAAAATCTGAAATCTTTAAATATTATTCATTTTAAAAATTGTATGTATAAATGGCTATTGACGGAAATTTTTACGACATCAAAGAGTTTTTGACTAAAAAATATAAATAAGTAATTAACTGTAATCTAAATTGTAATCAATGCATCCAATATTAGACATTTCAATTGTAATTTAATATTTATTATTTGACATAGGTATAATATTCTGACATATTAATTTAAATCTTCACAAGATTGTATAAATTTGCATGCTTAGTAATAGGCGAAACATGATAATGTACAAACTAATTTTACCTTCCATCTTATTTACCATGTTTGAAGCAAATAAATAAATTATTATTATTATTATTATTATTGAACCCTCTAATACTCTTTATGCACCCATGCTTTAAATCCTCTATAAAAGGTTCTGAAACAGCTTATAGCCAACATTAAAACAACAAGTGTCATAGTAACCACAATATCCGAACGAGTCAAAGAACATTATAACCCTCGTTTGGATGACATAATGACAGTGACAGAGGCGCGCGCAGAGGGCGTGGACGTGGGCGCGACCAGCCACTCGCTCGTATATTACGTTACGGCTACCATGACACTGGTTATTTTAATGTTGGCTATAAGCTATTGTTTCAAAACCTTTTATAAAGGTTTCATATCATGGGTGTGGATAAAGTCTTGTATGCGTTGTACATAATTAGGTATTAAAACACTCATGTGATAATATTATCACACGAGCGAGTACCCCCCATTATACTACAGTTGCATTAATAACTATTAGTTACGAAGATACCAAATTCTTTATAGGCGCATGACTCAATAAGCCTTTTTAAAGAAATCTGTCTTGTCTATTTTTATTGTCTCGGAGCTTAAAAATCTAGTTTTATACCATACAGGCTTAGAGCAACGCGGGCCTTCCGGGAAGGTAATAAATGTTAGGTGTCATGTAATTTTTTTTAATCTAAGTCTTTGTGGTAAAGTCAAACTTTTGTGTAGCTTTTAAATGCCATATTATTAAGTCTCGCCAAATATTACGTCTTATATGTCACTAAACAACTGTTTTTTGTGTCATGATTCTGAAGCACATTTCCAAGTTGGATAAGACCAATGTATGAGATGTAGTCGATTATTAACATTATTTAAAAAAATAAATAAAATTAAAAAGTAAGAAATACTTTTTTTAGTCGCCATGATAAGGAAAAACGGTATACCGTTATAAACTCTTAGAGAAACCCTTTTCTCATTAATCTCAAACAAACAATTTCAACTGTTTACACTTTTAACGAGATAAAAAATGTTATTCAACCCTTTTCGTTGTTGAGGCCATTTTTTAAAAAAAGCCTCTTTAATTTAAGTGTGTAATATATTTCTTAGTCTCCTATTAGCGTTTTATTTAAGTTTCCTGCACAATTTTTCTTTTAATAGTAAATGAGCTGTAATTTTAAAATACTCAGGATAATTTGTGTCGTTTTGTCAAGTTATTCTTTACCATTTTTTTAATTGGTAACATGTTTAATGATATACATTCCTTTTGTACGTTGGGATGGAATGAGATGCTTTTGTACGTTTTTTGTGAAGCTGCGTTCAGACGATAACACACGACCCGAGCTCAACCCAAACTCAACTCAAACTCAACTCAAATCCAACTCAACCACTGCCCACTCTTTGAAATGCATCGCTTACAATGTTGAGTCTTATGACACATTAATAAGGCGCGGGCTGTGTTTGAGTTAAGTTTTATGTGAGTTCGGATTAAGTTTGAGTTGAGTTCGGGTTAAGTTTGTGTTGAGTTTGAGTTGAGTTCGGGTTGAGCAGGCGGGTGCAGTTGCATCGACAAAATATAACGGAGCTTATAAATGTGTCATAAGACTCAAAATTGTAAGCGATGCATTTCAAGGAGTGGGCTGCGGTTGATTTGAGTTTGAATTGAGTTCGGGTTGAGTACGGGTCGTGTGTTATCATCTGAACGTAGTCTACAGATCCCTTATGAATAAATATTTGAATGAAAAACAAAACAGACAATTTCAATATCTTCAAAAGTAGGTTAGGTAACGTGTTCATATTTTTTTTAATTTGAAGATTTGGGGTGTAGGACACCCACATTCTCCCTCAATCAATTATCCTGGTAGGACAAATATGCTAGGAATAATAAAAACACTAGAATTATATGGTTTATTGATTGATACGAAGGTACGTACGCCCTTCTCAAAACTTAAATTCGATTTGAATGAGGTTTTAGGGTTTATAACATTGTCCTAGACTATGAAACCAGAGCTATTGAGTAAAATATTAGGTCCCTTAATTTTCTATAATTCATATTTTTCTGCCTAGCTAGACCCAAAAACATAATAATATCATCTTTCTTTTCTTCCGTTTTACATACATAGCAGCAATTATTGGTGTAATTAACTATTAAATAAATCAAAACAGCTAATCGTTTTGATAATATCTCATATTAAAAGACCAAATTGGTTTAGGGTTGGACAAAAGGTAAAATATTATCGGCAACCATCATTTTGAATAAGGTTTTGAAGCTTAAGACATTTTTGAAATAGTGTTGGTTGTTCATTAACGAGTATCTATCGCTGGATCTAAAGAGTAACTTTCAAATTGAACGGGATTACGCGACCATCATTAGTTCGCGCGAACAGAGTTTGTACGAGCTTTTACAATACTTACCCGAATTCAAGATCACATGGAATTCGAGCTGGCGACAGGTGTAAATATGCGAACTCGAGTTCGTCCGCTTTCGTAAAAAATCATGTTTCATGCTTACTTTTAAAAAAAATATATTTATTTAAGCATTTATTTCAGGCATCTTATGGCCCATACAATAAATACTACTAAATTATAGAATAACATACATTATTACGATAAAACTTAATTTATTTGTTATCACGTATGAGACGTGTTGCGCAACGCAGTGTTCGGCAACCGAACGCGAAACGGTCGGAACAAGACACTCTTCCTTCGGCCAAATTATGGGTTCGTACGAACTAAATTCACGCGAACAAGCGACAGTTGCGGCACGAAATGATGTGTTTTACTCTGGGGGCTGATTACGTAACTCTGTTGCTAACAATTCTCGATTGAAATCGATTGAAACCGCAGTTACATTGCTGCTTTAAGTAAGATAGTTGTCACATTGGTTCTAACTAAAGCAGCAATGTAACTGTGATTTCTGTCAGACTTGATTGCAACAAAGTTACACAATCAGGGGGCGGGTTGCGTTCAACGACGACGCTCTCGAATCTGAGTAATTGAGATATTTTTGTCACTTTTTCTAATTTTCATAACATAAATATTGTATTTATAAATTACCAACCAATAGATTTTCCTTCACTGTAATTTCAGGGTATTTTTTTTTTATTTCTTCCCAAAAAAAATAAGCCGGTACATCGTTAGTTTGATCAAACAGCGTAAAACAGAAAATTTTACAGCATCAATTTGTTTACTAAAAAGGGTCATCAATAAACCTTGAAATTAGCTATTCATTTTTCCCTATCATCCCAACGAGGTTTCCTTTATCAAAAGCCTTTCCGAACGAAAGAGCGATTAATCTAGAACAATTAATTGACCTTACAGTTTGCAAATTCATCTTACTGAAATGGGTTTATTTATTGCGTTGATTGATATTTGTAATAGTAATTGTGTTAGTCTAATTTTATGTATGTGATTTAAGAATAAATTGATAAATACAAGCACAAACAAATACAAGATAGAAACGTCCTTTTATTTCGAACAATAAGTTTTTCAAAGAATGCATACTATCACAACTATTGATAAATCATAGACCTTTTTTTGGCCTTCACCTCACCTGATGTTAAGTGACGATAAAGCCGAAGGTGGAAGCGCACTACACCCGGAATCCTCACCACTGAGGAACTTACTATCTTACCTCTAATTGCCGAAACACAACAATTTTTAAGTTGTTGTTATGGCGTCAGACTTAGGTAAGATGGTGGTATCTAGAGCCAGGCGGACTTGAAATAAGCCCTACCACCAACCAAACCGAGTACAAATGTACCCCCCTCCTGGGAATCGAACCCGGGACCCAGGGGTCCCGGCAGAGAAGACGCAGGCGTCTTACACGAATAGGCGAACCACTAGACCACAGAGGCGGTTAAAAAGATCTTTTTAAACTAATAATTACATTTTAGATTTTTCGCATTCACAATGCTATTTTTATATTAAGATAAATAATATTAGAAAAAATACTAGAAAAAATCGACTCACCCGTAGCACCTCAACGGGACCCGTCTGTAATTATATAGCTGTTTCATCTTTATCGATTGTCAAAACATCTGGAAAGATGTTTCTTTCGAATGTGGGGTATTTCCTCACATTGATGAAATTGCGCTGGCTTGCAGCGAAGAAGTTAAAAGTACTAGAAAATTTCGCCGCTCCCACTAGCGACTCGGTAGCATAATTGGTCAGTGCATTGGGCCGGAATCCCAAGGGTGCGGGTTCGTGTCCCGTCTGAGGTGCTACGGGTGAGCCGATTTTTTCTAGTATTTTTTCTATATATCTTTATCTTTAAACTAACTTCAGAATACATTAATCATATATCTTCTTTAAACTCTGTACGATAAGCGAAAGATTAATAGGTACATGTTATAAATCCTCCTTACTCAATATTAGATCAAAGATTACCCATCAATAGAAGGGCCAGTCTCTGATGTAAGACACTGGTGGAATTACCTATTTACTGTGTGCGATCAACCTACACTAAGGATCTCGTTACTATCCCTTTGAGATCGGGTGGTGGATACATCAGTACCCTTAATTGGTCTTAAGTAATCAACCATCCTAAGGAGACTAAACACAAGTGTCTAGTTATTTAATAGATAGACATAACTGAAGAATAACTAGTAAAAATTGGACTCGTCACCAGGATTGCCACAGGCGGTAATCGATCTCACGAGCTTTGGGAGAGCGGTCCAATGCTCTTACCAGTTGAGCTACCGAGTTACTTGATAGTTAGTATTATAAAAATAATGTACACCCTGGTCAAATTTATATGCAATAAAAAAATAAAAAAAAATCTTTGCCAGCTATTTTTTTTTTTAATCAAAGCACCATCTCTGTATATTTTACCGTTTCGGCAGGCAGTTGACCATCTCTATAATGGTTAAATGGATTTCCATCAAACGTGGCTAAAAACCATCTTGATTAGATCAGCTTTCAATTAAAAACAATGCATTGAAATCGCTTGATCCGTTTAGGCACTACGAATGTACGTACAGGCGCACAAACATAGGCTTCAATCTTGTAACACCCCTCTTAGCGCTGCGTCGCGGTTAAAAAATAGCATTGTGAATGCTAAAATAATGATAATTAATGTATTAATTAACATTTCTGAAATAGTAATAAATATGTACAATTATGGTAATAAAACACTATCTCTCCATAAATTGTTATGCCCCACAGGGCCCATAAAGATCTGTATTATGGTATGTAACATCTTTCTTACTTTATGGAATGCAATAAACTATTTGATTTGATTTGATTTAAAATCTTAAATTTAAAAATGTAATTGGAAACTTTTTTTTATTTTATACCAAAGGTCCTTCTTACTCATTCATGAGGATGATGCCCAAAAAAGATTATACCTGCTTTTTAACGAATAAAAATACACTTCAAATTCCATTAATTACACCATTGCATAATTAACATACCCTCTAACTGTCTTAAATAGTTGTTGTTTCACATCAACAAAACGTCAAACGTCTTTACGCTTAGTTATCTCATGACTTTAAACTAGTATTCCCGAAATTAACTATTATGTTATTCAGCAATTCAAAAAAGTCTCGAATGGTAGGAAAATAAAGACAATTCAAAAGCACTTAATATTTAAGTTTATTTGATAAAGAATTTTTTTATTTCATTTCATTTCAGCTTAGTAATTGTCGTTGACAGAATATTTCACATCGAGAAAGCGTCAAACTTCACTGTCTATCTAAAGAGCTTATCAGATTCTCAAGATTAAGCTATAGTATAGAAATTACCCATTCGGATCGTCCAATCATCGCCTTAGGTTGTATCCGTCCTTTCAGCCCGATAAATTGACGGCACTTAATTGGTGTAACAATTTACTCATTCATCTTAGCGAAGATTTAGGCCAGCAATTACTAAAGCGACAACTAATCTGGGAGATTGACAAACTCGTTCTGTTTTTGTGCCGATGTGTATACATTATGATATTTGACAACCTCCGTGGTCGAGTGGCTTTGTACACCGGGTTTCAAGGTCTCGCCATCTCTGAGGTCCCGGGTTCGATCCCCTGTTGGGTCAAATTAGAAAACGAACTTTTCTATATTGGCTCAGGTCTGGGTGTTTGTGATGCCAACGTTGTCTCTGATTTCCATAACACAAGTGCTTTAGCTACTTACTCGGATCGGAACAATGTATGTGATGTTGTCAAATATTTATTTTATTATTTATTAATATTTTAAAGGGTTTTTTTTTTAAAAATGACAAAATATCTGATACAAAAACTGTGATCTTACCGATCCGACCTCAGAACCAAGGAGCGGGTTAAGAAAAGGAAAGATTTCCCAAATTGACTGAGGAAATTTGCAAATTAACTAGATGTTCAAAACTTCTCGGAAATGCAAAGTTTATTGCCTTAGATTGACGCTGCTAATTATGTTGATGATCTTTTAATGCAAAAAGTATTTCGGGTTCTCATTGAATTGAGATATTGAATTGATTATAAAAAAACACCAATTCCCAAGCGAGTCAATTCAGACTCTTTTTGAGAATCAGTGTTTTTATAATTAGTGTCTGATATTTCAATGGTGCGAGTATCGATTTTTAATATACTTTTCTGAATGTGGTTATGGATTGATACATTAAAAGTTATTAATGCATTTAAAACTTTAAGCTGCCGATTCTTTTCGTTTTTTTGTTTATAAATAAGCTTAGCTAGGAATATTTTGCATATTTAAAAGTATATAAGGGTTTATCCGATGAAACTATTCAATTTTCCTAGAAAACAAAAATAATAACAATCTGAAATCTAGATCTGTGTCACTTAAAGTAGAACACACGATGCCTACTTTTTTATATTTATATAATAAATAATTATAATAAATAAATATTAGACAATATTACAAACATTACTCTGATTCCAAAGCAAGTAGCTAAAGCACGTCTTGTGTTATGGAAATCAGAGACAATGGTGGAACTACAAACATCCAGACCTGAGCCAATATACATAAGTTCGTTTTCTAAATTGACCTAGCCGGGGATCGAAACCGGGATCTCAGAGATGGCGACACCTTAAAAACCGGCGTACAAACTCAACCACTCAACCACGTAGGTGGTCGAATATATTATATATATTATGTAAGGACTCGGTTCCATAAGTCTCACTAATCCTTCTTAGATTCAATTTAAAAGTAAAATATGTGTCTGTGATTTAATTCCTATAATGGTAAAACCATAAATATCACTAGCTACTTTTTATTGACCGAGTGAGCGCGTAGCCCAAGCGAAGCGACTCCGTTTCAGCTTGGGAAAAATGCTTTCGTATGTCTGCCCAGCTGTCCAGCTTTCCGGCTGTCCATCTGTTCTCTTCTAAAGGTCGCATTTCTCAACGGAGACATGGGGAAAATCATATTTCAGCCATTTCGAACGCGAGGTTTACAGCTCATAACCATTTCTTACATAAATTTCCTTTTCGTTTGCATACTTTATGGGAGTTCAGAAAAGCATCGACAATACTCATAAGTAATTTTGATGGATTCTTTTTACCGTTCGGGTATTGCGAACCATCGCCAAGTATTTATTTTTCATTTAATACTTATGGATTTGTTTTTGCCAATTGTAATATTAACGATGGGCGGAATTGGGCCATGGGGTTTTGAAGTTAAATCAAAACGTTGTTGTGGTATTTCAAATTCGGAAAATCTTTCACTAACTAAAATGGAACTGTCAATGCCAGAACTATTTATGTAATAGAATTTGCATAATTATATAAATAGCCTGTGGTAGTATAATGCTGTAAAAAGTGATTTATACTAGGATATTAAAATTTCCTTGAATACATGACCAATCAGTCATTTTTAATGTCCCTGCTGGGGCAGGCCTTCTTTATGGGTGGATAAGGAGGATGGGCCATGACCCACCACGGGCCCAATACGGATTGGTGGGTGCTAACGACTTCAAATGCAGCCGGGACCAACGGCTTAACATGCCTTTCGAAGCACGGAGGAGCTCGAGATAATACATTTTTTGTCACCCATACCATGACCGACTTTTGCGAAAGTTGCTTAACCTCCGCAATCGCTGGGCCAGGCGCTATACCACTGTGCCACCGAGCTTCGGATACAATAAACTAATTACTTGAATACATACAATATATAAAATCTCATCAACTTTTCTCCTATCAATCTAACTTTGGCCCTAAGGTTTCCCGAATGGATGCAATTCGTCGGGACAAGTTAGGATGGAGAAACTCGGGCCCTCATTACATCTAATTGGCCGACCTTTTACATGATAACTTAGCAAAGAAGTTTAAGATAGATACCAGTTAGAAAGGAAAATTTGAAAAAGCTGCGTATGTATGTATGTTGCTATTAAAAATATGCGTAATTTAAACAAAACAAGCTTTTAATACTTATGTACATGTTTGTAAAAAAAAATACTAAAAGTTTAACACGTTAGTGAAAAAGAACTAAAAAGTAGAAAAATAATTTTATTCCGATTAGAAACAAACCGTTATGTGGTATTTACACGAGTTGACTTGGCAGGCGATTTTATTCAATTAGCGATTTTTATCGACAATCACCTCATTTCACAACCTCATTTCAATGAGGTAGCGATTCGAGTTTACAAGCGATCTACTCATTGAAATGAGGTTTGCGATTAGATTTTACAAGCGATTGTCGATAAAAAGTGCTCATTGACTAAAATCGACCAGCTAATCGCCTGCCCAGTCGACCAGTGTAAATACCGACTTATCATGCAATTATTTGAGCATATAATTATTACAAGAATCCATCTTAGTTCAAAAACATTTTCAATTATAATTTTGAGTCAGAATGCAGTCGTTTTTTTACGCAATGCGTCAGTCGGCTATATCGGTGTGTAAAAAAAATGATATTCATGGCAAGTCGTTATTAATGTAAACTCATTCTGTTACCAGAATAAAATTTAAAATGATGAACAAACGATTAACCATTTTGAAAGACAAAAAAATTAGGACGTTTGTGTATGTTGTCCACTTTATTATTATACAAAATCAAGAACTTTATAATCATATCAAACAGATTTTTGCGTCTTGCTCACGTTATGACATCCGGCATTGATCTCATATTACGTTCCACCTAACGATATTAAAATGCAACAGAATATATGATTTCTTACATATATCCCGAAATGGACTTGTGTGGATTGAATTCGAAATACATCCTACACGATGCGATTCATCGGGAAGTCAGTTTTATATCTTAGTTCATGTCTAGTTTGTAAAAGATTTTCTTACGGCCTTCTTTTGCTATTTTACGACAAATTACGTAATTGTTAGATAAAAAGCAATATTTGCTTTCAACAGTATAATTAAATGGAAAGATCTTTTGAAAAGAAAACTGAAGAATTAATTACTAAGCACCCTAAAATAAAACAAATAAATATAAGTATTTTTTGTATTTATAAACAGCAAATTAATGTATTTATAACAGCAAATTAATGTATTTATAAACCGCAAAAAAATATCACAGTATTCCACTATGGTGATTATATTAAAAAATAAATAAATAAATGTTACTTCCTTGGGAAGGGAATGTCCTTATCCTGAATTATTCTTACTTCCTTACTAATATTATCCTTACTTACTAATATAAAGTTCGATTCCTAAATTGAGCCAGCCGGGGATCGAACCCGGGACCTCATAGATGGCGACACCTTGAAAAACGGTGTATAAACTATTAGAACTATTTGAGAGGTCGTCGTATTTGAGAGTCTTATTCAAAGAATATAGGATTGAAAATGATAACCGATATCATAGCAGTTAATATTCAAAACGAACGATCAAATGTCTGACTAACATCACGATTGAACATATTATTATTCACGAAATCATTTCAAAACACCAAATTCATTTAATATCACGAAACGGAGCGTTCGAAAATCGGAAATGTGAAAACCGTATCGTGCATAGATGTACCATCATGTGACCCCGATTGTGTGACCTCATATTTTGCAGTTTATAAACCTGTTGAGCTAACTACGGACTTTTTGATGGATCGGTTTAGTATTCATGGGTTATTGCCAGCAATATAATTTAGTGGTTTGTGGAATCAAAAAGCATTTTATATAAGTGAAATATATTGTCTTTTAAGACGACCTTCGTGGTCGAGTGGCTTTGTACACCGGGATTCAAAGTGTCGCCATCTCTGAGATCCCGGGTTCGATCCCCGGTTGGGTCAATTTAGAAAACGCACTTTTCTATATTGGCTCAGGTCTGGGTGTTTGTGATGCCACCGTTGTCTTTGATTTCCATAAAACAAGTGCTTCAGCTACTTACTTTGGAATCGAAGCAATGTATGTGATGTTGACCAATATTTATTATTTATTTATTATAATTTTTAGGGCTCCGTACCCAAAATGGTAAAAAAGGAACCCTTATGGTGCAACTCAGTCTGTCTGTCACAGCTGGATATATCGAGAACTACTAATGCTATCAACTTGAAATTTGGAATAGTTGTAGATGACATTTGCCCAATTATTATTAGAGATTATATATTAGAGAAAAATAATAATATTTGTATTTTTTTGCAACATGGGGTCTTAAGAATTCGAAGTAATGCAACCTGGGAATATGGCATATCATTTGAAAGAGCGCTGCTTCAAAAAGTCGATAACTATGCGGCCTAAAAAAATGTTTGAGAATGTTCTCAAAAAAACTTTTTAGACCGCATTGTTATCGACTTTTGATGAAAAATGTAAACCATCCCCTACCTATCTCCGAAGTTTGTATAGAGAAAAGTCTGAAATTATTTTAAGTGATACAAGTTTATGTTAAGATTACAGGAAAAATAAAACGATGTCTTTTAATAGTAAACTTTTCAGAATGATGGTACGGAACCCTCGGTGCGCGAGTCCGACTCGCTCTTGACTGTTTTTTTTCTACGATAATTTAACAGAGACAGGTGATTGGATTTAGACTCGATATGATAACAGTTTTAGCCAACTATCGATATTAAGTATTTTTTTGATAAAGAAGATAATAGCTAGGTAACTAACAAAAAGAAGTAATACCAATTGCTTCCACATTCCATAATTATAAAATCTGAAGGCACGCTCATTCATAATGAATATGAAAAACAATATCGTAACAGAAATTTAACAAGATTAGAACTCACATAAAACCTGAAAAAGTAAAACGATACTGCCTTTTTCAGTAATATAAGTATTTAAGTAAAAAGCCTTTTCAAATATTTTCGAGTTTTTGTGCTGTCTCAAAAGTTTCGAAAATTATCAGTTAGTTTAAGTTTTATGAAGTCTTTATTTTTATCATTTAACTTTCGAAGATACTTTCATTATAAAGTGTTATAAGTTTTATCTAGAAAATTCCAAAACATTTATTTAATCAGTATTAAATTTAACGTTAAATTTACAATCACCTTTTAGGTTATAAACATTAAAGAACTGCTTGATTTAAAATTATTGCTAACAAAAAAGTTTTTTATAAATTGTTTTCAACCTTTTAAGTCACAAAAAACCATAACTTATATTTATATAATACTAAATAATATACTAGAAAAAATACGACTCGCACCAGATCATGTTCTCGGACGGGAATCGAACCCGCGACCTTTGAATATCCAGTCCAATGCTCTGACCGCTGAGCTACCGAGTCACTAGTGGGAACGTCGAATTCCTTCTAGTATATCAACTCTTGCGCTGCAAGCCAGCGCCATACCTTATATTACATATTATTATGAATTATGAGTTTATTACTTTGGAAGAAAAAGTTGGCATTTAAGGCTCCTATATACCTCAAGTGGCGCCCTCATAGAAATTAATTTATTGCTCGCTAAGTAATGTATCGAAAATTCACAAAAGTGCTAAAAGTAGCCACTTTTAGTACTTTTGCGAACTACTACTACAACAAACAAAATTTTACTGAGGTTATTGTTTGTAAATAAACTATAGAACCTTAGCTTCAATCTGTACATGTGAATTTTCGATACATTATGTACTTAGCGAGCAATAAATTTAATTAAAATGAGGGCGCCACTTGAGGTATATAGGGGCCTTCAAAGGTAATTTAAACCTTATATTTTTCATTCTCGTAAAAAATCCTATTCGTAGCGTTCCATCAGTAAAATTATTTCATAATTCTCTTTCATCCGATAATTAGAAATCAGGATTAATTTCAATAAAAAAGCAAATCAATCATTAAAAAAATTGAATAAAGTCTTTTTGTTCTGTTCATAATTTTATTAGGGAAATGTTCGTTTTTAAAGCGAAAATCTGTCATAAATTATCTCTACTTTATAATATTAGGCTTTGTTTCCGTCCATCAGCCATCAGCCATTTTAATGTCCCCACTGCTGGGGCACAGGCCTTCCTTATGTGTGGACAAGGCGGATGGGCCATGCCCACCACGCGGGCTCAATGCGGATTGATGGGTGCTAAGGACTGCAAATGCAGCCGGGACCAACAGCTTAACGTGACTTCCGAAGCACGGAGGAGCTCCACAATCGATAAGCCAGGAACTATAAAACTGCGCCACCGAGCTCCTCATACCACTGTGCCACTGAGCTCCTCATTCCACTGTGCCACCGAGCTCCTCATACTACTGTGCCACTGAGCTCCTCATTCCATTGTGCCACCGAGCTTCTCATACCACTGTGCCACTGAGCTCCTCATTCCATTGTGCCACCGAGCTCCTCATACCACTGTGCCACTGAGCTCCTCATACCACTGTGCCACTGAGCTCCTCATTCCACTGTGCCGCCGAGCTCCTCATACCACTGTGCCACTGAGCTCCTCATTCCACTGTGCCGCCGAGCTCCACATACCACTGTGCCACTGAGCTCCTCATTCCACTGTGCCACCGAGCTCCTCATACCACTGTGCCACTGAGCTCCTCATTCCACTGTGCCACCGAGCTCCTCATACCACTGTGCCACTGAGCTCCTCATTCCACTGTGCCACCGAGCTCCTCATACCACTGTGCCACTGAGCTCCTCATTCCACTGTGCCACCGAGCTCCACATACCACTGTGCCACTGAGCTCCTCATTCCACTGTGCCACCGAGCTCCTCATACCACTGTGCCACTGAGCTCCTCATTCCACTGTGCCACCGAGCTCCACATACCACTGTGCCACTGAGCTCCTTATTCCACTGTGCCACCGAGCTCCTCATACCACTGTGCCACTGAGCTCCTCATTCCACTGTGCCACCGAGCTCCTCATAACACTGTGCCACTGAGCTCCTCATTCCACTGTGCCACCGAACTCCTCCAAATGGTATATAATTGTAAGTAAAAGTAAATTTTTGTTTTTTTATTTTTTTCTTTCTTTCGCACAAAATGTGTAGAAATGTGCATATCGTATAATTAATCTTTCGCGTAAAAGTACATCGCACCATCGTCGTTCGACCTTCAGTTATGCTCGTAAACTCATTAATCCTTTAAATGAACAAACACCTTCTTTTAACGTAACATAGTTTATCAAATCGCGGCCTTAATTTGAAACGGTGTTATTTCCACTACGTCGATTCCCTCGCGTACCACCGTTTAGCATTTAGAACAGAAAGCATTAAATTACTTAGGTGACATTATCGGGCCCAAATCGCTGACTGGGCCACGCAGTAAATAACGCAAATTACACCCGCAATGATAACGGCTCCTTGCTAATGAACCTTACGGCGATGTATGAAATAACTGCCCAAATAACCGTGTTTATGTTCCAGTCCAAATTGTAAGCAATACCTGTCTACAATATAATATAGTTGTCGCAGCCAACGAATAAGTTACCTTTCGTATTAACATGGCATTTGGGCGGTTTCTGAACTATGTATCCTATTTTTTCACTTATTAATTTTTATCTCATCACATTTATATCAAAAGAAAACAAAAGTTACTTACCTTGTAAGATCAGAACATGAAAAAATATAAATGTTTATAACATTATTATTTTTGTTACAGAAATAAACATTCTTTTTCTTACATGTAGCAGAAGATAACTTTGTAAGATATATTAGGTCCTTACCTATGAAATTGACGTTTTGTATAGATAATTTTTAACAAATTGCATTTTCCATACTAACATTTTCATAATTTATTTAACAACCGTAAACGCTATTGTAACAAAACTTTTATGTTCAAATATTTGAACATTAAGCTAACTAAATATAACTTAAGCGAAAAAAATAAGTTTTGGCTAAGTTACAACTGATAAAGTGGTAATTTTCGCTAACAAAAAAAGGAGTCACTATAATGTAAAGAAAACAAAATATATAAACCTTAATCATGCGGATAGTTGATGGCTATGGTCCTAGTTTGATGTAATATCCAGCAACTGATAAATATTTTAAATCATAGAATTTATAAGGTTCTTCGTGTGTGAGAAAAAAAAATCATGAATTATTCCCAACCGACCACACGCCTCTGCCCCCATGAGGGTACAGTACGGATCACGAAAGATGACCACAAATGGAGGCCGTCTGATGTAAATGTACTCGAGAGCACTGGGAGCGCGTCAATGCGAATAGCGACTGAGCGGCCTATCACGCGTGCCGCGACGCGCGCCCACCAATGGCATCGCTCCGGTCTTGCCGCATTCCCCCGCGCCTCACCCCGCACCTCAAAGTGGGCCTAAAAAATGACTTCTGCTCAGTGGTCATCTTTCGTGATCCGTACTGTACCGTAAATAAGGACCCAATATTTTCTTATAAAAACTCAAATGTAACGCATCCAAAATTTACTCATTCCATTTATTTTTTACGATCTCGGTCGCAATCTTGATATCCCCGCGGTCATTATTCGCATATAATGCTTAAGACTTGCTTCCAGCGTTTTTTTTTAGTGGCAATATAGTAATATAAGTCATCAGTGAGTTATGCGGTTGTTAGAGCAGTTTTAAATTATAACGGTTATTACGCCACATAAAAGAGTTAGGGTTCTATTTTTGACTTAATTCTTAATCCCAAGAATTTATTTCTAATTCTTCTAAGAAATTTTAACTAAAGGTACGAAACGTAACTATATTGAATGGGTATTTCGCTGGTACTGCTTTGAGGTCGATCGAACGATTCAAACTATTATTTTATTTATGCATGTATGAAATCAAGGCATTTTACTCATGATAACACGAAGGCTACTTTTGTATGGAGGAGTTAAATAATTTTTTTGGGTTACTTTTCATTTGACCATCAGTTATTTTTTATTTGTCCCCACTGCTGGGGCACAGGCCTTCCTTATGGGTGGATAAGAAGGATGGGCCATAACCCACCACGCGGGCCCAATGCGGATTGGTGAGTGTTTACGACTGCAAATGCAGCCGGGACAAACGGTTTATCCGTTGATCCCGGCTGCATTTGGTCTCGAGCTCCTCCAGGCCTTCCAAAGCACGGAGAAATTTATGGTCACCCATCCCATACCGACCCTTGCAAAAGTTGCTTAACCTCTGCAATCGCTGGTCCAGGCGCTATACACCTGCGCCACCGAGCATTTTTCGTTAACTACGCTTTAAAGGGTATGTTCCACCCCTGAATCTTAACAACTTAGTAAGAAACAAGGGTTGAGATTATTCAAAAAGTTTTTTCTTATATTTTCTTTTTTTAGTTCGTCCCACTTTTCTGAAAGAGAGTAGTTCAGTTTCTTGGAGTTAAAATAGAATTTTGTGTTACGAATAAAATTAACCCTAGATTTAAATTTATACTAATCGTACTTACTAACCTGAGGAAAAGTTATTAGTTATAATAAGGATTATAATTGAGTGAAAGTAAAGGTAACTTTGACATGTTATGGGAAAAAAAATAGGGTTCTAAATATGTTTCAGATTTCAACTATTAGCTGTTTTGTTTGCCTTATTTCGTAAAGGTTTGTATTATTCAGTAATAGGTACCTGACATTTAATATCCGACTCGAAATTGTCCATAATAGCAATTTGCTCAATATGATCTTTATCAAACCCATTTCTGACCAGCTCGGCAATTACATTATTCTAGTTGAACTTTATGCGAACTTCCAATGTGGAAAGATTAATATTATTGCAGTGACTTCGCTTTGGGATTTTGAACCTTATGAGTTTTGGAAAGTAGTTATTTGCGTGTATTGTCAACCACACCACTTGGGTGTCGTTTACAATTTTTTAAATAACCACACCACCGTAGTGTAGTTTTAATACTAAACATACATTTATCGATATCAATTAAATATCATTAAAGATCACGGCATGACATGTTATATATCACTAGTCGGCAATGGTGTGGTTACCTTAAAAAAAGTAAACGACACCACAGTGGTGTGGTTTAGTGGTGTGGTTGACAATACCCGGTTATTTGGGTTCTATGATTGACTAGCGGCTGCCCGCGACTTCGTCTGCGTGAGCAGTTATTTTTCTATTCATCGGTAACAGTTTTTTTCTCTGGATACTTATTGTTTTTTAGGATTCCGTACCAAAATGGTAAAAAGGAACCCTCATCTTTTATTTTATTTATTTATACTCAGGCAACGATGGCCCATAAATATAAATTATAAAACAATGTTGTTAGTGAATAACTTAAAAATATGTCAGTAAAATTTAATTTGACACAATTTCTAGTGCGACTCTGTCCGTCTGTCACAGCAGGTTATCTTAAGAATTACTAATGCTCTCAACTTGAAATAGTTTTAGATGGCGTTTGCCCAACAATTTTGCAAATAGAAAGAAATAAAATATATATAATGTATTTTTTCTAACAGGGACTGAAATAGGGTATTAAAAATTCGAAGTGGGGCTACCCCCCCTAACTCCGAAGTTTAAAATACAGAAATTATTCTTTGAAGTTTATGTAAAGATTACAGCAAAAAAAACGATGTCTCTAAATAGCACACTTTTTTTTCGTTATACCTTTAAACCTATTTGTCATCCAATTGCCTCCCACAATTCGAGTCATTCAATAAGTCTGAACCTTACTGCCACCAGATAAAGATCAAAGTTCAAGGACACCCTCAATATTCCGGGCAGAAAATATTTTTTTGATTCATATGAAACAGCACGGCCGTGTACAATACTCAGAAATGTTATCCTTAGATTATCATATAGATGGCCTATTAGTTTGGAGGTGTTCGAATCTTTCCTTATTAGAATTCTGTTATATGCTCGCATCAGATTTTTTCTTTTTCAGTCAAGTAAACATTCGTTTTAGGACAAAATAAGAACATCTTTCTATGTGCAGATTTTTACATTCTCAATTTTAAAACCTTTTTTACTTTTTTTACATTTAGATCATAAAAATAATACATATGTGTTAGGTACCTAGTAATAGTAGTTTATGATACAAGGTTGGTAAGGAACCTGAACAACCGTGTGCCAAGTATGGCACACGGCTTATTTCTATTAGGAATAAAAACGTAGTAACGTTTTTCAATATATATGCGATAAAACATTATATAGGTACCTTCTGGAATAAAAAAAAACATAAACAAAAACGCACGGTGGTGGCGTGCGGTAAAATTAACTTTCCGCACGCTGTACTAAACCGTAAACAAAAACGCACGGCGTGCGGTAAAATCAACTTACCGCACGACCGCAAACAATTTTCAAGTTCACTTAAATGTACAGTACCTACACTTTTCAATTTACCTTTCGATAGTGTCAAGTGATATTGCAGTAAATTGGCATAATTACTAAAAATAAACGTCCCAGAATCGAAACACGAGCACAAATAGTTTACAAAATAAGCACCAAATTAATAGAAAGTTTGTTAGCAAAATTTAGTATTCAACTCAAATTACTGGAAAACTGCAGCGGAAATTATAACCATCAACATTCATAATGCAGCGAGCATTCAAAGTCAGTAACCATTACTAAACGGTAGTCACAAAGTTTAAAAGCATCAACAGAGTTATTCTGTACATAGTCGACATTCGAATATTAAGTTTATTGGAATATAAGACTATAATACGTGTTGATCTTTAGACCGTCTTATGCCATACTGATGTAATAAAAGCTGTTTTCGCAGTTCAACTGCTTGATTTAATATGCTGTCGTGTGTACAAAAGTGCAACTGCTTATCACTGCTATAATTTATAAGGCGCGTACTATGTTTTCCTAACTAATAGCTGTAGTGTATGTACATAATGTAGAGACACATTCTTAACTAACACACGCGAGGGATTCCAACCGAGTTCCAACGATTTTTGGGATTGCGACAAACCATTACGCAACTTAATAAAAAAATGCATTTTCAATGAAATTATTTCTTTAAAAAAATATTATTAAATTAATACATACAGTGATAAAAAATAACTACAGTGATATTATTATTAATACGAATATTAAATGAACAAAGCCGAATGATCGTAAAACGTTATTTAGTATTATAATAAAACCAATAAAATTAAGTACTATCGAGTTTTCGCCATTAGTCATTTTTGAAGTCCCCACTGCTGGGGCATAGGCCTTCCTTATGGGGCATAGGTGAATAAGGAGGGTGGGCCATAATACCCTCTTTGCAGGCCCAATGCGGATTGGCGGGTGCTATCAACTGCAAATGCAGCCAGGACTAACGGCTTAACGTGCCTTCCGAAGCACGGAGGGGCTCGAGATGATTTTTGGTCACCCATCTTTGCGTAAGTTGCTTAACCTCCGCAATCGCGGGGTGAGGCACTTAACCACTACGCCGCCGAACTCCTAGTCGAGCTCCTAGCCGAGCTCCTTGCCTATAGCTATCGAGTTTTGATAACAGCTAATGCCTGGACATTTGCTATCAAGCTAGGAAGCATTGTACAGAATTGCATGACTGTAGTCATTGTGCTAACGGTTACGATCGCGTTTGCGTTAGCATCGACTGCGGCTCTAAATAGTGTCGAACATCGTATGTTTATACGCCATCTATTTAAATATGGAAATACAAAACTTTTAGATTAAAGTAGCCAAAATTGAATTTAACAATACCTACCTATCATTATTTAACTATTGACAGTTTCATACAATCATAAAACTTAATTATAATTTAGTAATATACAATCATTCCACTTTGATTAATAATACTCAATTGCAGTTGTCAATAACATCAAAACAGTAGGCAATTATTTAAGAAATTGAAGCTTATCTGTTTTTTCATAAGTTAAGCCTTACCTATGAAATTAGCGATTCGTGTGAAGATTTTTAAATAAGTTGCATTTTGCATACAAAATTCTTTATTTAGTTAACAACTACTAACGCTAATGTGAGACATTACTTCGATGAGCTAATTAAATAATGTTATTTATTTATGAATCTATGTTAATTGTAACATGTATGAATGTAATGTCTGGAAACGATATACATATTTGTAAATATCGTTCCTTATAAAGCTGATAAGTTTTTTGCGCCCATTTTTCTTGTTAGCTAAAAGACGTCATAATGGGTGGTAGGATAAAAGAATTGACGATTTAAAAATGCTTATTATGTGAGCTTATTTGAACAAAGAATTTTTCAATTTCAATTTCAATTCAATTTCAATTTCAATTTCAATTCAATTTCAATTTCAATTTCGATGTGCAACTTTGTTTGTAACGCATTATAAAGGATTGCACACTCACAAAGGAATGGGCTAGTGAAAAGGGCACTGTAAGCAGAAATAAGTCAATTATACAACGGAAACACCCAGACACGTATGATAGCCTACGTGACTGGTCGCAATAAAATCTAGGCAGAACACAATTTCAGCCAATTTTCCTAATTTAGATACAAGGGATATTAAACTCTGTGACTTAGAAGACAAACGCTGTATTAAAAGCAAGACGTATGCTGGTGATGCAATAATTACAAAATAGCCGTGTTAAATGAATTTGTACTTTATGAATTAGATGGCAAGGGTGTGAGTATCCGCAAATAAATGGTGGTAATATAGTGATAGTTATAGTGAAAGTAATAACATGCCGAATATGATGCACGAAGTGGAAATGGAAGATTGTTCGTAATGCTTTCGGGAACGGGCTGAATTTTTAACTTTTCTAATACTTACAATACTCGGAAAATAATCATTAATTTAGTACTGATTTTTCAATCCTCAGATAACAGATATCAGTCAGTTAAATTATAAATTGATAAAAATAAAAGTCATTAAAAAAAAATTTACAAACAAACATAATGACAGCATAATATGTTATCAAACGAATAAAGCTTTATTTAAGCATTGAAAAATCAGCTCTTAATCGAATAAATGTTTATTTAAAGATCTTGTTATTGTAGTCGGTAGCTTGTTCAGTTTCATTGCGGAAGTTAAACAATACTAGAAAAGGTTGGGTCTCGGATCGGTGAGCTTTCGTGGTCGCCATATTTTGAACGGCCGAATGATGGCCTTTTTCTCGTAAATTGTTGAATAAATTCATTTAAATAATACTAAATAATATACTAGAAAAAATACGACTCGCACCAGATCATGTTCTCGGACGGGAATCGAACCCGTCCTTTGATATCCGGTCCAATGCTCTGCCCGCTGAGCTACCGAGTCACTAGTGGGAACGTCGAATTTCTTCTAGTATATCAACTCTTACGCTGCAAGCTAGCGCCATCGATCTGGTGCGAGTCGTATTTTTTCTAGTATATTATTTAGTATTATATAAAAATAGCATTGTGAATGCTTGAAAATCTCAAAATTATAAATCTTAACTAGATCTATTTACTTGTATTGTTCTTTCTGTCACAAGGTTTATATTTACTAGCTGCCCGCCCCGGCTTCGCACGGGAGGCGCCATCTATTAGTTATATTGTGATTTAAAATGACGGAAGAAAAAAATTAACGTCTTTCCGTACAATTTTTGTGGGCTCATCTTTTATGCTAACCTTGTCCTCTAGAAAGTTTGATTCAAAGACATTATATTAATTTTTCATAATTTTTTTCGTTATATTTCCATTTTGTTCCTTTTTGTGACGAATTTGCTTTGAATTTGTTCATAGTTTGTGACATAATGATATAACAAGTATGAATTACCAAATATGAAGTAAAGTCACGTTCACATTTGTAAATATTTTTTTTCATTCTTTCATTTCTTTAAACATGGTTCGAAAAGGTCGAAAAAAAATCTTTTTACTCTATATCATTTTTCGACCCATGTTTCTTTGGCAAATATGTTTATTGGCTATTCTTTAAAAAATGAATACTTATTCTATATAAAACAAATGCACTAGTCCTTATAGCTCGTCTTTGTATTTTTTTTGTCACAAAAAAATATTTTCATCATTTTTTTTATTTATTATAATATGTATTATTAAATTTAGATTTTTCGCATTCACAATGCTATTTTTATATTAAGATAAATAATAGTAGAAAAAATACTAGAAAAAATCGACTCACCCGTAGCACCTCAGACGGGACTCGAACCCGCACCCTTGGGATTCCGGCCCAATGCATTGCATTGTGCATTGGGCCGGAATCCCAAGGGTGCGGGTTCGAGTCCCGTCTGAGGTGCTACGGGTGAGTCGATTTTTTCTAGTATTTTTTCTACTATTATTTATCTTAATATAAAAATAGCATTGTGAATGCGAAAAATCTAAATTTAATAATTATATAGCTGTTTCATCTTTATCGATTGTCAAAACATCTGGAAAGATGTTTCTTTCGAATGTGGGGGTATTTCCTCACATTGATGAAATTGCGCTGGCTTGCAGCGAAGAAGTTAAAAAGTACTAGAAAATTTCGCCGCTCCCACTAGCGACTCGGTAGCATAATTGGTTAGTGCATTGGGCCGGAATCCCAAGGGTGCGGGTTCGAGTCCCGTCTGAGGTGCTACGGGTGAGTCGATTTTTTCTAGTATTTTTTCTACTATTATTTATCTTATTATAATATGTTATTTTTTAAATGACTCCATAGTAATTTCATCGAAAAAAGTTCCTATTAATTTAAAGACATCGAATATTTTTTCATAGAAAGGAGAAATCATGAAATATTTGTACAAATAATACAAACTCTTCGATAACCGTACCAAACCACAAACAAAAGAATTTCAATATTGATGACAAACAATGAATCCGAATATAGATATAGAAAAAACCTTTAGCAATATGTAATCGAAATCTCTTGTTTCGGAACAAAATGATACTAAGTATATAAGCGGATTTAATTCAATGATATGTCTAGACAGTTTCTTTATTTCAAAATAACTAAATAGCTTTCACGGATTTTAAAAGTAAATTTAATTAAATTTATTGAATAAACTTTTTTTTAGACTGTTGGTCTATAAAGTGTGTGTGTAGTAAAAAAATAATTTTAGAAGTTAGACACATTCATTATTAATTTTAATTTAAAAAATGAATAGTTTAAGGTACTACATAAAAAACACTAAATTTTAACATGCTATTGATTTCACAACTCAAAAAAATTTGAAAATGCTCCCACATACTTATTAAATACTTTTATACACATTTATTCTTTATTCATTAAGTAATTACAAATCATCTTATAATTAAAATATTATGCAGGGACAGTGTGACAAAAACCAGTATTGGTTTGCCCGCATACTCACGTACAATAAACAGGAATATTACAACAAGTCTGTCTCACACACTACGAAATGCTGTTATCTGCTACGAGCTGCCGTCGCCATAGCGCTACTACGACTTTACTTCGTGCTACGAGATACTGCTACGTACTACGAGAAATTAGAAGAAGACTACAGAAAAATTCGTAACATTACAATATATCAATAACGTTGCAAGCAAAGCAATAAAAGCTTTGCTATTGCTTTGCTTGCAAAATTACAATTGATTGTATGTATAAAAACAATCATCTTCTATCCCACCATTACTGGGGCACAGGCCTTCTTTTAAAAAGCTCTTTAAGGAACCTACAGGAGAACAATGGTTAAAAGTGCCTTCTAACATACGGAGGAGCTCGAGATAATTCATTTTTGATGACTGACCGACAATTTACCTCTTTGATCACAGACCAAATGCACTAAGCCACTGCGTCATGGAGTTCCACGACAAAAAAAAAACAATATAAACCATAGTGTAGTAATCCTATATTTTCCTATAGTGAGTTAAGCAGTTAGTCCCCTTTTCAACTAATAGTGAGTAGTAACCGTCTTAATTAGTAACCAATGTATACAAACACGTAGAAATGATTATGTGTTTTGTTGTTTACAAAATAAAATACACGATCTTTGTAAATTAATTCCAGAACAAGAGATACGAAAACACTCCAAATGTAGGAACAATAATTTTTATCAAGCTTTGTCATGGAGGCCTCTATTCATTTCTGAATAATAAATATTGGAAAAGGGGCTTATATCTGGAGGCCTAAAAAGAAGAGATGACATGCTTCATTACCCAAATCTTAAAAGATTTTATGAATCATAAACTTATCGATTTCAACTAAAAATGAATTGCAGATGTTTCATAAATTTATTTCACTATTTAAGGAATTTCAAAGGAATTTTGTTACAAATCAGTAACGGTTTGAAATGTTTCATAAAATAATTCCTTTTTATACCACAACGGTTTTGATCGAGGTTTTCACTTAGAATTGTTTATACTTATCATTTTAATTACTTCGCTTGTTCTTCAGAAATCTTGTTTGTTTTGTCTTGACGAGACAAAAGGTACAATTCCAGTTTTAATCAAAAATTAACCTTCTGAGTTGGTAATTCAATTCATTGTTAGTCAAGTCGAAATTATGTACAATATTTGTTTTATGGTGGGCGAATTCTGAATCGTGCTCGAAGGGTTGGCACAGGAGTTTGCTTAAAATTTGTCTGTAAAGTTTATTTAATTTTCACATTCTTGTTTATTTAAGTAAAGTTCATAAAATAGGTAACCCTCATTTTATTTTACATCGGCTGGCCGTCTATTGTCTTTCAAGACCACTTTTCTCAGATACGAAGTGGTTTCAAATCTATAAGAAAAGCATTACACTCCTTTTTTGGGCAGTCGTCTAAGAATAAATAAAAGAGCTGTAAAAATATCAAGCTACTAAAAATTCAACTCAACGGCCTATTCTCGTTGTGCTCTCTTTTGTCCCCCACTGGGGAAAAAAAAACATTCCATGCTTTTTTCCCGCAATTCGCAGTACTTAAATTACGTAAATGGTTAATTTAACTCGTGTAAAAGCACATCTGTTATCTTAAGATCTCATTAAATTATCTCCTTAAACACCCACACATATCAATTAACTCATGATACAACCGTCGTTTTAAAATCCATCAAATTTCGTATTCCATTTCATACATGCAAAATTCCCTCTTCATTTGGTTGATGTAAGAACACGGGTATAGCCATTAAGACATTCAAGAAACAATTTGGCAGGGTTCACTTCTATTCAGATAAACCAGTATTTTTATACCATCATTTAACACAGTTGTAACTCTTAACAGGAAAGACATAAAGTCGATTTTGTTGAAAGTGATGTTAGTAAATTATTTTGGGTTTAAACAGCGCTAAGGCGGGGCCACTTCTTGCGAATATTCAGCAGATGATAATAAGTGGCGCTTTGGACTACTCGTTACAAATTTCACGTGATATTTAATTGGATTCACAGCCGAGCCGCTCAGATTATGTGTAAATAGTGGCGAAATAAATAAACCACAGGTATTTTAAGCTTTATTTTAGTGGAAACCTAGTATGTATGTGTTACTAGAAGTATATTTTAAAACTAGGTATATTTATACACTTCTAAGACTTTCGCGCGTACAGTTCATTAGAAATACGGATTACAGCGCGTATATTATTAATTCAGGTGTTGTTTTGGAATTATTTAGTTTGTATTTATTGGTTTTTAGAATTACCGACGTTTCGACACCTTTCCAGGGGCCGTGGTCACGGGAGGACTAAAGCACAAACTAAATAATTCCAAAACAACACCTGAATTAATAATATACGCGCTGTAATAGGTATATTTAATTTAGTTTAAATATGATGATGTCACTTGTTTGGAAATACAGTTTGAAAGAGACAGCATTACATTTAAACAGTGTCTAAATTAAACATACTTTAAAAATCTTTTGCAGTAACACGGATAGTGTTTATGGTTACTTAAATTCATAAGATTCAATATTTCATTACACAAATGTATTGAAAAATACATACGTTTAAGTCTAAAAGAGATAAAAAATATCAAAAGTAAACTTGTATTACTGGTATCTTAATATATATTTTGTAATTATCGTCGCCTACATTTTAATGAAAAACTTTAAAAATAATCGAATACTTACGTATTTGACTTAAGGGGGTGACATGAGCCAACTAGCGCCGCCAGTCGATTTTATTTAATTTTTTCTAAATAAGCCCAATTTCTTAAAAAAGGAATCCGTCAAGGTCTTGTTAATAACGTCTAATATTTATTGAATAACTTTACACAGTTTGAAAAGGCATTCAAACAGTTTAAAACGCGATATTGTTAAAAGTGGCCACTGTTGGTTCAAACCCGTTTTTAAACTATTGCACGCATTTTGTAATGTTGTGGCGTTATTATATTATATATATATTAAACATTTATACAATAAAAAACATACAGTAAAATAAATATAAACATACATTATAATATAAATACATCTTCAAAAACAATTTAATAATTATATGCATTTTTTTTTGTTTTATTGGGGTAAACAAACGGTTTTACAATGTGTAATACATCAAAAAGTATACATAATTTGAAGAACTAAATAATTGTAAAACCAACACCGTTAACCACAAATATATACCGCATTCGTGGCTAACTATTCCCTAAGGGTTGACAAGGAGAGATTTAATGCTTTTAGCATTAAGTCCGCCTCTTGTAAATTATTTTATTGTTGTTCAGTAAAGAAATTAAATAAAAAAAATATTTTGAAACCATGTAAATCCATTTTTCTTTATTTTACGAACTACAAGAACCACCGTTTCATGAAATTACTGCAATAACAGAATGTTTTCAACAAATTTGCCGTGACTTATGACCGTAGTTCCGCAATAAATTGTTTTGAAATTGAGCTTCTTAAGTGTTTTAAGACTATTTTAAATTCTTATTCTATATTATGGACATGCAATATGAATCTAAACTTTTATGAGTATAACTGTGACTGCTGGGAGCAATCACACGCAACGTTGAGTGGAAATGAGATGGAATGGAGTGGAATTAGAATTAGGTACGTTCGTGCGAAAGAGCGATTGTGTGATGAATGTTTGTGCGAAGGATCGATTCTGCGATGAACGTTTGTGCGAAGTATTAATTGTGCGATTCACGTTCGTGAGAAATATCGATTGTGCGATGAATGTTTATGCGAAGGATCGATTGTGCTATTCACGTTCGTGAAAAATATCGATTGTGCGATGAACGTTTGTGCGAAGATTCGCTTGTGCGATTCACATTCGTGCAAAAGATTAATTGTGCGTTGAACTGTTAGTCGAGAAAAGAAGAAAGGATGCAACAGAAAATTATAACTATACATCTGCTATACAATCTTTATTATAAAGAGCAAAATTATTTAACGCGATGCATATATTTAATCAGGCCAATTTATATCTAAATGGACATTCACAAATAATAATATTCATGAAAAACATTTAAAGCTACCAAGATTGCACATTTTAAATGTACGTCATTACGTAATGGAAAACATTTTCGTCAATTATGCGCGTTGCTATGAGCTCGGCATTATGCTAAATCACGAGACACGCTCACTGCGTGATTAGGGCGAGGACATGGTGAAAGTAAATATTTAAAATCGAAATCTCATTTATTTAGGGCTGTTTACAAGCCTTTATAAATGCTACGCCAATTAAGTAGGAAGAATATTAAAATATTCTATCTCTACAGAGAAAAGTCGTTGGTAGGCAAAATGGTACATATACGAGTACATCACACCACACCACATACTCGTAAAAGTATGCTGTGATGTTAAAATAAAATCAAAAAAGTCAAATTTTATTTATTCAAATAAACTTGATAATTAGGCACTTTTGAGTCGTCTACATTTTCACACCACCCGTTCCAGACTTTTGTAACTGACAAGAAGAAACAAGAAGTGCAAAAAAACTTATCAGCTTTAAAAGAAATAAGTAACGATATTTACAAACATAAATATATCGTTACCAAATACAGTACAACAGGATTATTTACAACAAAGTACTTATACTAGAAAGTGATGTATTACATAATTTCCACGCGTTTCGGCCTTTTACATAATCGTCTACTTTATAATAACCTTTAGGTACGCATAAGCGTCTTTTTAACATAGTTTTTACATAATACTAAATAATATACTAGAAAAAATACAACTCGCACCAGATCATGTTCTCGGACGGGAATCGAACCCGCGACCTTTGGATATCAGGTCCAATGCTCTGACCGCTGAGCTACCGAGTCACTAGTGGGAACGTCGAATTTCTTCTAGTATATCAACTCTTACGCTGCAAGCCAGCGCCATGTCACCAATTTACAAGGAACTACCTCGACATTCAACTGAACATCTTTCCAGATATTTTTAAACAATTGATTAAGATGAGAAAGCTATATAAGTTTTTAAATTTTGCGATTTTAGCATTCACAATGCTATTTTTATATAATACTAAATAATATACTAGAAAAAAAGAATAGTTTTTAGATTCATGAATGATTCATAATGAATGATCAGGAAAGACTAATAGAATCGAACCTGCATCCTCCGCCATCTGATTGAATGCGGACCATTGAGTAAACTGAGACTAAGATAGTATGTTTTTTTTTATTTCCAAAGAAAGGTAATTATAACAATGATTCTTGTTATAGAAATTAATTAATTGTAGGTACCTTATCGATTAACTTTGAATGCACAATTCAGTAATGTTTGCATGGTCTGAGTCATGACTTATTTAAATTAGGAAATAACAAAGCTAATCAATCGCTGCCTTTTAATTACTAAGTTTCAGCCTTAGTCACAAGCTGGGCTAGAATGATATTCACATTCACAACGACGCAGTATTGTTTTGTGCAGTTAACGATGACTGCCGAAACATAATATTTTACTGCACTGCAGTCATTGTTAATTTATAATATGTGTTTGCGAAGGTTTTGATAGACAGTTGGTTCATAGTTTTTTGTACATCGAGAAAAGGTCGCTGACAAGGAGCTTAAACATCAGCAAAATTAAATGCTTAATATTAAGCTTAACTTAAAAAGAGCACGGTTTCGTATGCAGCCAAAGAGAACCCACCATATTCATTTTGTGTTTCAAATTAAGTAATGTGAAAATGCATCGATAGCATTGTAATGACAACTTCGCTTCATCGAAGTTTTGAATGCATTGGGAATGGTATGCTAATGCAATATCTATGCAACAGACGAGGTAGAAATTGGAAGGCGGGAAGTTGTGAGTCATTTCAAATACGAGTACATCAATTCCAACTTATGAAATGGAAGCAACACATGAAGTAACATAGATTATAGATGGTTATTTGAATTTGGATTAAAAATTAAATTCTTAGTGCTCCTGTACACGATGCCGCCCCCACGCCTACGACGACACCGTACCGCCGTCGCACCACGGTGCCACCTTGCTGCCATCGCGCCGCCGCCCCACTTGGCTGATCACCATTTGATTTTGTTATTCCATTACCTGCCACCTACGGCAATGTCACGTGTGATCTTCGTGGCTAGCAATCTATTACTAACAACCATATAGTGGTATGGTGAAATCAAGCGGTGGCGGTGCGGTGGTGGCGAGGTGGCGGGCTCTACGCGTCTCGTATACACAGCGCAGAAGTGCGGCGCCGGTGCGGTGTTGGCGCGGGGGCGGCATCGTGTGCACGAGCTCTTAGGCTTTGCTAATAAGAAAAATAACAATGTTTTTTTTAATTTATGATGGAAAGGTTCTGGAATGACGACAGCGCGCACCAAACGACGCAACGCACAGTGTGAAGATGAACAGACTATCTGGTAAAGGTCAAAGACGGATCTGATAAGTTCTCAGGAAGTTGCTAGAAGGGCACAGTGCAGGTCAGAACCTCGTAGAGATCCGTGGATGTCTAGCCTCAACAATCGGTATTAATTGTGTGGCTGACAAGTATCACTTTTTCTTTTCTTTATACGTTTATTCTCTCCTCAACACACTGGTATTCCATTTACATGCATTTACCTCGCTTGAATTTCATAACACAGAAGCTCAGCTTGCACAGATGTTGTTTTATGGTAATGTTGAAACGACAAGCTAGAAAGCTAGATGGACCAATTTTCAAGTACAATAAAGTCGTTAATTTTTTACCTAAATTAAAAGCAAAGGAAACCACCAACAAATGTGAATAGTACAAAATAAATATTGAAATGAAATTGCTAAAGAGATTTATATTTGACTTTCGTGACGTTTCGAAAATAGGAATTGCAAACTGCATCAAAGTTGGAAGTTGCTCGGGAGCATTAGGGAAATTGCATTCGCCATTCGATGTTAGAACATAACGGATTGCATTACGGAAACAATCTCCAAATATTAAGCTTATTGCCATTTCGTTTATGAAATTATTTTTTTGTGTTTTTGTGCTGTGAGAGTTTTGATTTTTAAACTGACACACTTAAGAGTATGTTTAAAATTGAGATTGATTTTATTTCATTGGTTAAATGCGATGTTTTTTTATTAGATTTTACAGCAAAATATTTTTTTTTTAGAGAGTCGCAAGACAAAAGTGTACTTAATACCTCCTGTACCTACTTCTTGATTTTCTAATAATATGTATGTTTTCATGTCAAAAAATATTATGTTATTATTTTTTAATTTCTTGTGAAAGTAACACTTCAAAGGAAAGTGTGTTCCCTCTTCACCTTACCTTACCTTACCTTTCAACCAACCAATTAGGTTTAATTTTTTTTTTTACTAATTCAACCAAAATATGTTTATCGTTCGAAAACGAATGAACTCTTTCGTTACCTTCCAAGCAAACAACATGTTTTCACCCAACAGAGAATATTTAAAAAGAAATCAAACAAATGAGCATTTCTAAACAGCTTCACATTTCCACAATCTCGTTCGCAAAATCGATCTACCTCCAATCGCGCAGCCACCACACCTGATACCGAAATGTGCCTTTAATTTGCCGAGCAATCGAATTGCCGTTGTAGCGGTCCTACTAATCGGAAAGTGGTATGCTTTTATTGAAGGGAACTTGTATTTACGCCATGCAATTAACTGGTGCAAAGAGAAATTCTCGTGGCAAATGGAAATGAAAAGGTTTCTTACGAAATTGTGGTTTTGTGAAGAATGCGATTGCAAAATATTACGCTTTGAAGTGCAAAATTTTGTTAGAGTCAAGTGTCCCCCCTCTACCAGGTAAACGGTTGCTTTTTTGGATATGTGAAAAAAATCTGGACAGTCAACTATCACTGCTACATGTTGACTTGTAATAGTCAAGTGTAAAACAGGAAGTACCTAAATTTAAGTTCATAGCCATAATAGTATGATGAGAGGTTACTACGGAACCTTATACTGCTCGTTGCCCGATACGCACTTGGCCGGTTTCATTATCCACCAATACCGTTGCCTTAAAAGTAAACTTTTAAGTGATAATGTCCCTAATTGTACGTGTAATGTATATTTCCTCTTTATTTAAACTATAGTGCCCATTAAAAATATTTAAATGTCTTTTACTTACCGATTCAAGCTGAAATTTAGCCATCCTATACGTCGACATGGGGGACTGTAATAAAATCGGCTGCTCAATTAATGGCGGTAAATGGCTCCACTTCTGTTGCGACGTCAATCTAATTTGTAACACGTTTCATTATGCATCGGTGGTGGCAATATGAGACACTTAGCTAGAATATTATATAAGGTAGGTACGCACAATAGGAGCTCGGTGGCGCAGTGGTATATAGCGCCTGGCTTAGCGATTGCGGAGGTTCAGCAACTTTTGCAATGGTCGGTCATGGGATGAGTGACCAAAAATTTAGCTCGAGTCTGTACCTCGGAAAGCACGTTAAGTCGTTGGTCCCGGCTGCATTTGCAGTTAGCATCCACCAATCCGCATTGGGCCCGCGTGGTGGGAGATGGCCCATTCACTTTATCCACCCATAAGGATCGCCTGTACAGAGAGGTCTGTGGGTCTGGGACCTCTTGCGTGGTAGACCGGACTGCACATTTATTGAATATTTCAGAATTACAGAATATACTCAAGTCTATGATAGAACATAAGATTTTATAGCTATTTAGAGGTTTACGTGGACAGCCGTACTAGTATGGACTGTGTCACAGCTGTGAGCGTCTCCCTCCACCTGCCCTGGCTCAGGAACTATATAATTATAAAAAAAACCAGACAAGTGCGAGTCGGACTCGCCCACCGAGGGTTCCGTACAAATATGTAGGTACGTACTTAAACAAAGACTATATTTTTTATGATTTAATATAGACTATATTTTTATAATAAAAATGTATAGTATTCAGATTTATCCCTGAACATATAGTTTAAGACGATATTACTTGGCAAATTTCATAGTTCTAAGACAAATCAACGGGAAGTACCTTATTTTTCATTCCCTTGAGTGTCAAAATATACGTTATTTGCGGTATAAACAGCCGCATGAGTATATGGTTTTAATTTCAACTGGATACATCCATATGTTTCCGAGATAAAGGGTCTTGACAGACAGACAGACGGATAATAAAGTGATCCTATAAGGGTTCCGTTTTTTCTTTGGAGGTACGGAACCCTAAAAAGCTATGAAAATAGCTAGAGCTGTGTAAAAGACGTGTAGAGTAAAATAGTTGTTAATAAGTGCAAGGTGTCTCTCAGTTTGTGTGTCTGTTAGTATGTATTTGCATTTTATTCGCCGTTTGTGCAAAAAATAAATCTTGTATCGGTTTCTTGCATGTTTTACCGTTAAAATTTGTTGTGTGGAAGTTATAGCGACATATTTTTAAATTTGCTTCCGTAAAAATAAAGTTGTTCCCAATAAGTTATTCAAATATAATAAGTAACCTCAAAATAAATAAAATAGGTGTGGAAACCTGAACCAACACGCTCAGGCGTTAATAAAAACCGCTGGATAATAAATATTTTTTCAGTAAACAAATTCGAATGCTGTATTGTTTCAAAAACGACTGATAGATGGCGCTGGTGGCAGGTCATAAATTGCGCTTTGTGGATGGTGGGGTCGCTTGCAGAATATTTTTCATACTTAAAAGGTAGATTTTGGTATGCGCCTTTTTCAAAACTGATTTTTTTTAAGAAGTCTGTTTTCCTATTTCACTCCAAAGTAAAAGCACTGGACAACCCGCATTTAGATTGACATAGACATAGACATGACGGTCCACCACCCAAGAGGTCCCGGGTTCGATTCCCGGCCGGGCAGAAATTGAAATTATCAATTTTAATTTCTGTGACGGGTCTGCGTGTTACTATGTATAATAAGTATATATTATTATATATTTATATAAAAGTTGTCTAGCACTTTAATTTACGTTAATCTACGTTGTTTAGTTATGTTTCTTACTTCCTGCGTCATTGTCGTTTACTCGAAAATGTTTAAAAATCCAATGCGTCACAACGGAATTTGCCATCATTTACGTTAGAGTACGATGATAAATTATATTAATTTGCATATTTTTAACTTATTTATTGCGATGCATTGGATTTTTAAAGATTTTCGAGTAAACGACAATGACGCAGGAAGTAAGAAACAACGTAGATTCGCCCACCAGCTTTGCTTAGTTTGGGGCTAGATGGCGCTGTGTAAAATTGTCCAAGTAAGCATTTATTTATTACTTACTTGCATTTTCTAAACAACAAATATAAGTGTTAGTTTATTGATCTTAAGAAATTTTATTTATAAAACAACTAGCGCCCGCCCGCGACTTCGTCTGCGTGGACAGTTATTTACCTATCCCTCGGGAACAGTATTTTGTGGATAAGTACCCTATGTTCTTTTCTGTACCCCTGACAACGTGTATGCAAAATTTTATAATGATCGGTTCAGTAGTTATGACGTGAAAGCGTAACAAACAAACTGACTTCCGCATTTATTGTATAATATTAAATAATAAAATAACGATTCTAAATATCTATACTTCTAAGACTTTCGCGCGTACAGTTCGTTAGAAATAAAACACTTTGAATAATGTAATTTCATAAAAATATGAGCAACCTTATTGCTTTAGTCCTCCCGTGACCACGGCCCCTGGAAAGGTGTCGAAACGTCGGGAATTCAAAAAACCAATAAATACAAACTAAATAAATAAATCTAGTATTTTTTCTAATATTATTTATCTTAATATAAAAATAGCATTGTGAATGCGAAAAATCAAAATTTAACAAACTAAATAATTCTAAAACAACACCTGAATTAATAATATACGCACTGTAATCCGTAAAAAGTGTTTTTTTTGTCTAAATACCTGTTTTAACTCGAATAGGTCGTGGCCTGTGAAAAGTCGCGACGTGTTGCAGCATCCTGGATATGCATCACGTGACACGCATAGGTTACAATGGTAGTTAGCCTAAATTCTGTAATTAAACTCGATCCCCACTTCGAATCTCACTTCACTGCGCGGGAATTTTAAATCATAAATAAGAATAATGATAGGCTGTTTTTTTAGTCGCAAAAGATTTAAGATAGCAACCTTTTGCAATCGGTAAAGTAATAACAAGTTCACGCAAAGTAAAGTGAGGTTCGAAGTGAAATGCGAGTTTGGTTACAGAATCGCCAGGCCGATTATGGTATAGGTAGGTTTAGTTACCTATTCGTATTTTACTAACTACATGCCCGTCGGTAGTCTCCTTTAATAATAATAATTATTATAATACAGACGCAAGCCTTAAAGGACCGGGTCACTTTTGGCTCGTGAATTCTTAAGCGTACATAATAATAATAATAATAATAATAAAGAATTTAATTCAGACTACGGTCAGGACCACGGTTAATATGAAAGGAAGGTCAAGAAAATATTCATTAGTTGATAAAAAAAGTATCTAAACCGCAGCCGCAGCCTTGAATTTGCTTATTTTGTATTTTTTTATGATCTTTCGCATGTAACGAGTGAAGAACCAAACCAGTCATATGGAAAGGGGGCTCATTTGAATTAAGACTTGGCTGACTGATTTGCCCTAAGGGCGTGAACACAATATAACCACGGTCCGGTCAGCTTTGCCACCGTGTCGTGGCACCGCACGACAGCCACTGCGCGGCTTTACGGTACAGTCCCAAAGTTTTCCGGTTCAAACATGTATTGAAACTTGTGCAATGACGATTAGTTTGTTTGTAGATAAGAACAGCAGGTAGTGAGAGAGACGGCTGAAGAAAAAACTCAAAACAGAAGTAGAGGTAGACAAACATTAGATACCGTATCGCAGAGACGTGACGCTGCCGCAACGTGCAAAGCATCTACACGACACGACAACATGCCATGGGACATCACATCGTTTCACGGTGACGACGCCACGCCGTACTGATGTGTCCACACCTTAACGTCTCGACCAATAGATTTAAATGGACTGACATTTTCCAATGGTCAAGTCATTTATTACAAGATTTTTTATTTTAAATTCACTAAAATTACCTTAAAGATCTATTTGAACAAATATCATATAAGAGAGTTAGGTATTTTTGTAAATAAATTTTTTGGATTAAATCATGGATGACTTGTGATGAAGAGCAGATTTATAGAGTGTTAAATAACAATAAAACTATATTTTTTGCCCACGCCAACTAAAGATTTCTTTGAAGTTGTTATACAAAACATAATATATTACTTAATATTCTCAGTAGCCAAAAACATTTCTGCTTCCTTAATTCAGCTCCCAGGAGATAAACAACGAACGAACAAAGAAAACTACTAGCAAATATTGACTTTGGACGAACCTTAACAAACTGGGTTATAGAATCAGAGAAGTACAAAAGGTTGTTTTTGTTCTTTGCCCTTTGTTTGATGTAAGTAAAACCAGAGATAACATTATAGTCAGAGAGCTGGTGACAAAATACTGCAAGAGGTATCTTAAGGCCCATCATTCAATATGATAATTATAGTGTTTAGGGTGTATGTGAGTCAGCACCTACTCGCAAGTCCAGGAAGTGGAACACCTGGCGTCAGCACGCTTTCAAGTATATAATATTTCGACATGCTCAAGACAAGAGTTATCTTAAGGTTAAAAATTGGCAGTATACTAGAGAATAGTACAAAAAAAGAGAAGGTAGTCAGACCGCATTATCCTGGAACATGCCGAGTCAGCACGCCACGTCACAATTTTGAGGTCGGTACAAGAGCTTTCTCAAGGCTGAAAATTCGTATACTGCTTAATTATTATGCATAATTATGAATAAAATAGTCCGACCACAGATTCATGGAACATAGGCAGTCAGCAAGCGTGCTGACGCCAGGTGTTCCACTTCCTGGGCTTATGAGTAAGTGCTGACTCAGGTAGTACACCCTAAAGTTTAGGGTGTGCATGAGTTAGGGCCTAAACACTATATCATATTGAATGATGGACTTTGAGATATATCTTGCAGTATTTTGTCACTAGCTCTGTAACTATTATACGTTAATAAATTACATCACATAGTCAAAAAGTTTATTTGAATGCAAGAGTTGGCTCGCTAAAGAAGACTTAAGAAGCAAACCATAAAAAGCAGTTCTATCACTGAAAAAAATATATAATTGGAGTATAAAATCCCATAGTCCACTGCAAGACATGCCTCTCCCGTCAGAAGATATTACCATAATTTTCAAGCTAGCCAAGTGGATTGGAGCCTCGGAAAATGATGGATACTTTTCATCGGAGTACGCTGCTGCCTATTTTGTGAAAACCCTAGGTGTTAAAGTTGGTGGTGTATCACTTCGGGAACCCTTTCCTAAATTGATATTTATATCTTTATTTATTTTATATTTATTAATGCATTTTTTTGTAACAGCTTAGCCTGAATAATGACTTTAAACTTTGAATTTAGCTTGAACCCTGTAAATTGATTCATAAATAAATGAGATAATTAAATAATATTATTTATTTATTAATCTATTTTAATTGTAACATTTGTCTTGTCAGCTAAAAGACGTCATAATGTTTCATTCATTAATTCATTCATTAATTCGATATTCAAATAAAACAGTGTATTTTGTAAAGTTGTTCAAAAAATTTCAATTTTGCGTCTGTTTTTTAAGTAAAATTTTCATTTCACTTCAACTCTTAAATTAGAAAATTGTTATCGGCATGACTAGGTAAATATTTTGTAATACTATAGTGTATTGATATCCTAATACTACTCTGCATGACCTTGGGACAAAATTCCTATGACTTTTTATAAACATACTTGGAAGCTATCCTTTAAATTGTTTATGGTAATTAGATTAGGGACACCTTCTAAGTTCAGTGTTAAAATCTCAGATTCAACCCACTGAGCATTTCACCCAAGCATGTGTACCTTTCAGTCCGATCGGTGTAGCATGAACCGCGGATATCAAAGCGAACACATAAAACATATCAGGGACACTCCAATGGCTTCACGGTTTGACGAGCTGAGCGTACACTGGAGTCTTAGGTTGGGGTTGTCACCTTTTACTATTATTTAGAAGCAAGAAGAGTATGAAATGTTTCTTTGTTTTGGAGTAACGGTGCCACAGACATATTAGATACCTACTCAAATTGATGACACCCCTCTGTTTTCGTTGGGGAACGCCTTAGAATTTGATCGAATGGAATTCCGTTACTATACTTTTCACTCAGAATAGAAGCACTAATGCAATAAATAAATTGATGCTTTGCCAGTTTCTTTTGAACCTTTTAATTTTGAATATAGAATAAATAGAAAAATTATAAATATTTCAATTCCTAGCTTAGTGCTAATGTTTGCCAACGAAAACATAAATGGGACTGAACTCTCATTTGTAATGTCACAATTTCAACCGTCTTTTGTCGTTTTCATCCACAGTTTTCGATTTTTCATAAAAAGTTACGAATCGATTTTCTAAAATTTAATACCATACGATTTCTTGTAAGCTCTTGCATCTTTTGACACCACTGCCTATTGTTTATCTTAATAACTTTCTGAAATATAGACGAATCACACTCCCCCACGAAAACGAACTGATAAACATTTTCAATATTAAAATTGCTGCTTTTAAAATGTAAACGATATTGTCTATGTAAGAAGCAGCCCTAGCTAAGGACAAAATGATGCTCATTCCGACTAGAAAATTAGGGCACTGCTGCTCGCTTCTTTGTACCGTCTCAAGCCTAAATTATTCGTGTGTGAACTAATTATGATGTTATGATATAGAATGTGGACGTGTCTTGGAAGAAAATAATCCCGGTGTTGTCAACTAAAAATCATAGTTTTAACAGTAAACTTTGTAGATTTCAGAGCTTGACTGCAGATTTTAGAGACGATGAAACGCCAGAATCACATAATACCACCCATCACGCTTCGACATGCATAAAAAAAGGAATAGAAACATCAAAAAGGAGTACCCGGTAAGGAAAAATGAGACAAAATAGATATTTCATTGTTGTCCGGCCACATGTCGCCGTGGGATGAATTTTCATTGTTGATTTTTCTATTTTTTTATGCATGTCGAAGCGTTGATAGGTTGGGGGACTGTGATTATTTTTAATTAATTTGCTCAAGTTTGTTTTACACTTGACAGCAAAGAAACCGACAGTTTCTTTTATCTTCTTTCCGACTCAATGAAGTTTTTAAAATGTTACCAATTTTAATTCTTGATTATGTGCTGAAAAATGTCAAAAGAAACTTAACTGAGTTGTAGTTGTTGTTCATTATAATAAATCTTCTTTTGATGAAAAGCGTAGGAAACATCTTATAAATTATTTTCAAAGATTGCCTCTTCATAAAAAGAAACCTAATGCCTATTAAACCAACTGTAAGATTTCAGTTCAGTGGATTTAAAATTCTTTTGTAATAAGACTTGTATATAAACTACTGCAAACGATTGTTGCTAGTGTTGTTACTGTTATCGATTTTTATGTTCTGTAGATTAGTTTACACTTTTTTCACTGGTTTTAAAATATTAAAAAAAATTATTACCCACTACTCAAATTTCGGAGCGTACTTTATATATTTTTTTGGATTACTCATACAATTTAAATTATTAAAAGTGATTTATTAAAGTTATTATTAAGGTCTTGGTGTGTTTTGCTTGATAACATATATTTGTATGTAATTCGAGCATTTGTTTGATTATTTTAATGAAATACTCTAGGGATCAGAAGCAAATCACGTCTTCTTTATTACAAACTACATTGCTAGAAATAAAATAAATTGTATAACGTAAAATTAATCGTCTAGCTAGGCACACTAGTGCTTTGACGTCGATTGGTACTCTTGTCCAATAATAATCCATCGACCTTTATAATGCTGAACCTTGGAAGGTCACTGTCATAGATCCAAAACAGAGCAGCTTTTGTGATATACACTTTTAAGACTTCCGCGCGTACAGTTCGTTAGAAAGATTTTTATTAAAAAGAGCTTTTGTGGTTCTGTCTTTTATCGATAAAAATATCGATAACAGTCACTACCTAAATAAGTCTAGTCTCCGACCGTTTGCATTTAATAACGATCAAAAAGATGCTGTCAAGTACTCTAACGAGTAATGGTCTAAGTTCGACAAAGTTGCATCATTAATTATTGACGGTGCACGACGGGACGTTTTACTTATAATGGGGCTTAGAGTGACGGCTCGATTTTTCTTTTATACCCGAAAAATATGAGCGGAAAATTAGGTCGAAGCATACCGAAAAGTTTTTATGGCGCGAAGGTGCGATATTTCTTACTTGAGGTCATTTATTTGAATCGTTTCGGTGGCCCTACAGATATTTCACCTTTTTTAATCGAGAAATATTTCTCTTTTTTTCTTTGCCGTAAACGGGACGACCTCCATTGAGTAAACGATGACTATTTATTATCTTAACGATTGGGTAACGGCGCGATCGAATTGCGAATTTGCTGAATGAAAATAAATGAAGAGAATTGAATCCCTTTTTTTTAAAGAATGGCCTGAAATTTCTTAATTAACTAATCTACTTCAGGTGATGTTTTGTTATTGCAGTATTTACCTTGTACCTCGACATCAGCCATTTTTAATGTCCCCATTGCTGGGGCACAGACCTTCCTTATGGGTGGATAAGGAGGATGGGCCAATAACCCACCACGCAGGCCCAGTGAGGATGGGTGAAAAAAAGGTCCTTACTTACATGTTAATATAATTAAATACAAAAGATACTTCGATACCAGCCATTTTTAATTTCCCTACTGCTGGGGCACAGGCCTTCCTTATGGGTGGATAAAAAGGATGGGCCATAACCCAACATGCAGGCCCAAAGCGGATTGGTGGGTGTTAACGACTGGAAATGCAGCCGGGACGAACGGTGTAACGTGCATTCCGAAGCACGGAGGAGTTCGAGATAATAAATAATAATAATAATAAATAGGCACAAACTTACTTATATATAAATATAATTGAATACAAAAGACATCTAATTACTTATGTTGATATAAAGGCTGATATTTAAGTTATGTGCATTCCCGCATGCCCCATGTTGAATATTCTCCCTCATGTTATATTAGGTCTTGTGGGAATTATCATATTAGCTATAAAATTAATAACCTTCTCAAAGTTAGTGTATTATAATTAGTTAAGTGTTATCAGCGGAAAGAAAAGAGGTTAGTCATTTATAATACAGTCATCCTCAAAACAAGTTGTTTTTTTATCGAATTGCAATCATTGTTATTTCAAGTAGGTACTTACCTACCACCTGTGGAGGGGGAAGGGGGATGCGTAAATGCATTTTCTTCGGCATGCAAAAAAAACTACTTCCAAATGAAAGTTATTTCGCTGAAAATACGATTAGTTTTTAGGGCTCGTACCAAAATGGTGAAAAGGAACCCTTATGGTGCGACTCAGTCTGTCTGTCTGTTTGTTCGTTTATCACAGGCTAGATATATCTAAAACTGCAATGTTCTACACCAGAGTGTGTTTTTATTGGTACGGAACCCTCCGTGCGCGAGTCCACTCGCTCTTGACCGGTTTATAATTCTACAGAGAACTTATATAAAAAGGCAAACTCTTTTCACTTCCTTCAAAATTAATTGCTATTAAATCGTTGGAAGGAAAGTGGTCATAAAAATGTTATATTAGTTTAATGGTTCCTTTGACACTTAATTAACGCAACCTCAGATTAACAAAGCAATGTTTAGGTAGCTTCCAAAGGAAACGGGTTTTTATTTATTTTCTTTTTAATTTTCTATCTATCTATAGCAGCCTTTCGTTCGTCCGTCTTCGGATATAGGCTTCTTTATAGCCTTCCACGAGCTTCTATCTTGCGCTACCAAGAGCCAGTTGTTACCAGCATGACTCCTTAGGTCGTTAAGCCCTAAGGAGTCATTTTAATTAAATTTATTGCTCGCTAAATACATAATGTATCGAAAATTCACATGCACAGATTGAAGCTTAGGTTCTATAGTTTATTTACAAACAATAACCTCAGTATAATAGAGTTCATTGTAGTAGTAGTTCGCAAAAGCAATAAATTTATTTAAAATGAGGGCGCCACTTGATGTATATAGGAGCCTTTCCCTTTCAGGTGGACGACCTCTACCTCGCGTATTTTGTCTTGGCTTCCATTCCAGCACCTTCCTAGTCCACCTCTCGGTGCTCATGCGACCAATGTGTCTTGCCCACCTCCATTTACGGCGTTGGATGGTATCCACAACGTCGATGACTTTCGTGTTACGCCTAATACACTCATTGCGCTTGTGATCAATTAATTTAATTAATTTTCTATTATTCTTATGAAGTTTTAAGGGCAGCATTATTTTCTGTAATTTTTTTTTATGTTTTCTGTGATTTGTGACGTTTCTGTTATTTTATTTTAACTACAGGAATTGACTTTCACTGTGATAAAGTAAGATTGATTTTACTTATATACTGATAAGTCAATTTTTTTATGTTCATTTAGAAACCTACTTACGTTAAACTTAACACTGAAAAAATCACCGTCATCTCCTTGTGACGGCACGCAATCGACAGCGGTTGTCGAGGACAGCAAAGGAAACGGCGGTTGGAAGGGGAAAAAGGAAGATATATTGAAAGAGAAACATTAATTACATACAAAAGCTAAGCAATAGAAATAAGAAGTGACAGGAAAAGAGAAGAGAGTTAAGCACATAGTATAGATATTTACATAGTATAAAAAAGTATAATAAACTACACAAGGATGGGTCTATCCTTGACATAGCCCTCCTCGTAAACGAAGTTTACCAAAATTAGTCAAGAATAGACCCTTTAACTTAACACATGAACTCAAAAAACAAAAAAACCCTTATTAAACAAAAAATCTAGACGCTCAGTCTAACCAATTTTCTAACCGGACGTCTTAACGTGCCGCCTACTGTGCGCACGTCCGCTACTCGCACAATTCCGTCTCGCCCGGGGTAGACTCTATCAATTCGGCCTTTAGGCCATACACCACGCGGCAGGTTGGCATCACATATGAGGACAAGGTCACCATGTTCGTCGACACAGCACCCGCATCCCTTCTTGGGTTCAAAATCGGAAGATACTCGCGAACCCAACGCTGCCAAAAATGGTCAGCCAATCTAACTGCCTTCTTCCAGTTCGCTCGTCGCACCAGGTCGCTGTCCTCGAGGTTGTCTGGACGAGAGAGGGGTGATGTCTGACCGATGAGAAAGTGATTAGGTGTAAGGGCTGGCGCGTCTTGCGGTTCTACAGGAACATGGGTCATCGGCCGAGAATTGACTATACCTTCGGCCTCCAACAAAAGCGTGTTGAACACTTCTTCACGAGGAGCTCTTTCTTTTAAGGTTGCGGATAGGGTTCGCTTGACGCATCCCACAAGTCTCTCCCACACTTCTCCCCATGAAAGGCGCTGAAGGCGGAAGAAAGTGCCACTCTATCTGCTGATTGCCCATGAAGTCTGCGATGGCTGGTTGGTGCGACTGCCACTCCCGCTGGATCTCGCGATTGGCTCCAACAAAAGATGTTCCATTGTCCGAAAAGATCTGCTTTGGACATCCTCGCCTAGATATGAACCGACGGAGAGCCATGATCGCAGAGTCGGCTGATAAACTTCCCACTACCTCCAAATGAACAGTTCGGGTAGAGAAGCAGGTGAAGAGTGCGACCCAACGTTTCTCTCGGCGCCTCCCCACAGCAACTTCGACGGGCCCAAAGTAGTCCAAACCGGTGAAGGAGAAAGAACGCTGATGGTGGAGAAGTCGTTCTTTAGGCAAGTTTCCTACTGGTGGGACAGACGCTGTGGCTTTCTTATTCCTGCAGACTTGGCAGGCTGCAGCGACTGTTCTGACGGTAGACCGGAGACGAATTATCCAGTAACGCTGTCGAAGCTCGTTCACGACCATCTCTCGACCAGCGTGTCCTGCCCAGACGTGGTAGTGATGGACGATGAGGCGGGTAACATAATCTGACCCGTTCAAAATGACAGGCTGTTTCATATCTTCCGCGACGTCGCTCGCAGCAGCAATTCGACCGTGCAGACGAAACAGACCTTGGCTATCTTTTTTAGCTTGCAAGTGCTCAATACAACTCACACCGAGGCTTTCTTGTTGGCTCTGTCGCAAAAGGTGCAATTCGGCGCTCTTTATGTCAGCGGCTAGTAACGGACGCGGCCCTCCTCGTTGGCGAGGACGCTTAGTAAAAGCCTTCTCACGAAGAAGACGCAAAAATTGGTGGGCTCGTGCAGTAGCACGTAATAACCCAATCAAACAACTTAATAAGTATGAATACATTTATTCACCGGAGATTGTACATACTCTGTTGGCAAAACTAACTTTTAATTTGCAAGACAAGTGGTTGGACTTTGCAGATAAATATTTTGACCCCCAGACACCGATGTTGGAGTTGTTGGCGACGTTCCTGGAGCAGGAAGCTAGCAAACATGCTCGTTTTAGCCCCAGCCCCTTATTAAGTGGCGGCGCTGCTCTTGTCACGGACAGGCCGAAGACCCAGCCGGCGTTTCATCGGGTGCACGCAAACTCTATAGCTTCACCTAAGTGTTTGTACTGTCAGTCGAATCACAGCATCAAATCATGTCCTCAGTTTTCATCACTTTCCATTGACGAACGTTGGTCGTGGGTTCGTCAATCCAACATTTGTCCTAAATGTTTCCGTAAAGGCAAACATAATTGGCGAACCTGCAGAGCAAAATCATGCAACAAGTGTAGTTTGAATCATCACCATTTACTACATTCAGATTCATTACATTCCAACGATAATAATTTCACACATCGTCAGTGCCAAAATCATCAGAACATTTTAACGTCAGTTGTCACCCGTAATTCATTGACATCTGCCACAAAAAATACGCCTTCACATTACGTCAGTGTCAACGACAATCGTAATCGTGGTATAACGTCCGACCAAGAAGTTTGCGTACAACCTGCCACCTCAACCGACAACGCTTGTAATGCGACCTCTTTTTCAGAGAAAGAAAATTGTTCTCATAGAGTTTTATTGAAAATTGTGCCCGTGGTACTATCGGGCCCAGGTGGGGAAGTGCATACATACGCTTTACTTGACGACGGGTCTACCGCTACTTTACTTGATTCTAAGTTGTTAGACACTTTAGGTTTAGATGGCACTAATGAAGAAGTTTTCATGGGCGGCGTGACAGGTTCTCGCAAGATTAATTCGAAACGAGTCACCTTTAATATTCGGGGAAGAAACACTTCAGAAGTTTTCAACATTAGTGATGCGCGTACTGTGCCTGACCTGTCTCTGGCTAGCCAGTCAGTGCGCAGAGAAGATTTTTCCTCTCACGGTTACCTTAGAGACATCGTGGATGAATTATCATTTGAGCAAGCTACTCCTCGAGTTCTCATAGGTATTTGTGACTGGCACCTGCTGGTTAGCTTAGAGAATCGGTTTGGTTCATCCCCGTCTCAGCCCTCTGCGATACGCACTGCGCTTGGCTGGGTGTTATACGGTTGCCTGCCAAAATTCAGCAAGAATATTCCTACTCTTAATCATTGTCTCGTTACCGACAGTGACGAAGAGCTCAATTCTCTTATTAGGGACTATTATAGTTTAGAATCGATTGGAATTAAACGGCAGCAACCCTATACCATCCAAGAGCAGAGAGCTATCAGGATTGTGGAAGAAACAACGCGCCGTCTGCCAAATGGCAGGTTTGAGGTTGGTTTGCCATGGCGGGAAGACAATCCTCGTTTGCCTGATAGCTACCATCTGGCTCTCAGCCGGCTTAATTCTCTTTTGAGGCGTTTTAGGCGCGATAGCGATTATGTTGATCTCTATACAAAAAATATTAAAGCATACGTAGACAAAGGTTACGCGGAACCATGCACAGACTCACATAAACTACACGATGGCACCAGACGTTGGTACCTTCCGCATTTTGGTGTTACTAATGTCAATAAGCCAGGTAAGCTTAGAATCGTTCACGATGCAGCCGCTCTTACTCATGGAGTCAGTCTAAACTCTCTTTTACTGCCGGGGCCAGATCTTTTGCAATCTTTATTAGGAGTTTTGATGAAATTTCGCGAAGGTCAAGTCGCCTTGACAGGCGACATTAGGGAGATGTTCCCGCAAATCAAAATTCGAAGTGAAGATCTGGATTGCCAAAGATACCTCTGGCGCTCAGATCTTGATGATCCTGTTAGAGAGTTTAGAATGACATCACTAATTTTCGGCGCGTCGTGTTCTCCTTTTATTGCCATTTATATCAAAAACAGAAACGCAAAAGAGTTCGAGTCTGAGTATCCTGAAGCGTCTAGAGATTTAGTAGAATGTCATTATATGGACGACTATCTTGGCAGCTATGATAGTGTAGAAGATGCAGCTAGGTTGGCTGCTGACATCGTCCATGTCCACAGTCAATGTGGCTTCGAAATGCGGTCGTGGGTGTCCAATAATCCAGAGGCTCTTAAACTGCTACCGCCGAGCTTAATCAAAGAGGAAATTCGAGAAGTTGATTTGAATTTTGAGGGGGTAGGCATGCGTGTTTTAGGTTTGCATTGGATCCCACACGCTGACCACTTTATTTTTAAGATTAATTTCTGTTCACCTGACCTCGAAGCGCTGACGAAACGTCAAGCACTGCGAGATCTGATGAAAATTTTCGATCCTTTAGGTTTTTTGACTCCCATCCTTACTTTGGGTAAAATTCTATTTCAACGTACTTGGCAGTTGGTGCGGGAATGGGATGAATTGTTGCCCTCTGCCGAACGCTCGCGATGGGGGGAGTGGTACCACAGCGTGGCATCTTTAGGATCTCTTTCGATTCCACGCTGTTATACCGATACCGTTGGTCCCGTTGCTCGTGAACTGCATACGTTTTCAGATGCGAGCAACCAAGCCTACGCCTGCGTTTCGTACTGGCGATTTATTTTCGCAGACGGTTCTGTGAAAGTGGCTTTTATAATGGGCAAATCTCGGGTCGCGCTGCTGAAGCCGACTTCAGTGCCGCGACTTGAATTGCAAGCCGCGTTGTTAGGAGTTAGATTAGCTACTACGATTTGTGAGCAGCACCGTATTAAGCCCTCCAAAAGATTCTTTTGGTGCGACTCACATACCGTCCTTGCTTGGATTCGGAGTGCTGCTAGCGATTCAAATACTTTTGTGCGGAATCGGATAGGCGAAATTGCTGAGCTGACTCTGGCTCACGAATGGTTTTGGATTCCAACCGAGCTTAATGTAGCTGATGACGCCACTCGTGTCGCGTCAATTGGCGTTGAATCGTTAAGCAGGTGGCTGCAGGGACCTGATATTTTGTTGCGTAATCAATTGGAATTCCCTGCGGAGCCAAGCAATCCTGTAGTAATTAAAACGTTTGTAACAATGACTCCTACGAGATTGTTTAATGTAGTTCATCCTAATTGTAAACTTTTTAGTTCTAGGATGTCGAGGACAGCAAAGGAAACGGCGGTTGGAAGGGGAAAAGGAAGATATATTGAAAGAGAAACACATTAATTATATACAAAAGCTAAGCAAAAGAATAAGAGGTGACAGGAAAAGAGAAGCGAGTTAAGCACATAGTATAGATATTTACATAGTATAAAAAAGTATAATAAACTATACAAGGATGGGTCTATCCTTGACAGCGGTGGACAAACGGTGCAAGTCCTTTATTCCAAAAGTCACCATCAGTCAAAAGTGTAAACCTAATATTAAAATCTTAAAAGCTATACTAAATAATATACTAGAAAAAATACGACTCGCACCAGATCATATTCTCGGACGGGAATCGAACCCGCGACCTTTGGATATCCGGTACAATCCGGTACCGAGTCACTGGCATGATCTGGTGCGAGTCGTATTTTTTTTAGTATATTATTATTTAGTATTATATAAAAATAGCATTGTGAATGCTAAAATCTCAAAATTTAAAAGATCTTAAAAGTTAATTTATAAGTAAAAATTATTTCCCACAAATACTAATATAGGTAGATATACTTAGCCACAAATGTCAGACATAAACGAAAGCTCTTCTGCCTCAAAGGCCGGGGCATAGACAATAAACAGTCTCCCATTAGCTAATCAAACATCAACTCACAATTTGGGTTAAGAGTCTAGCTCAAGACGGAAGGAACTATCATAGTGTCAAAGAAACACATACAACATAAATAGATAGATACTGCATTTTGTTAGAACTTGCTTTAGGAAAAGTAAGAAAAGGGATCATTGACTAATTAAAAAATAATTACTAAATAATTTTAATTGACTAATTACTAAATAATTCGTGCACCTATTACTTATGACCATCAGCCATTTTAATGTCTCCACAGCTGGGGCACGGGCCTTACTTATAGGTGGATAAGGCGGATGGGCCATAACCCACCACGCGGGCCCATTGCGGATTGGTGGGTGTTATCGACTGCAAATGTAGCCGGGACTAACGGCTTAACGTGCCTTTTGAAGCACGGAGGAGCTCCAGATAATTTTAGTCACCTATACCACAATCGCTGGGCCAGGCGCTAAACCACTGCGCCATAGAGCTCCTCGACTAGTCATACCACGAAATAATTCAAAACCCTAGATTCATAACCACATTTGACGACCTCCGTGGTCGAGTGGTTTGTACACCGGTTTTCAAGGTGTCGCCATCTCTGAGGTCCCGGGTTCGATCCCCGGTTGGGTCAATTTAGAAAACGTACTTTTCTATATTGGCTCAGGACTGGGTGTGTGTGATACCACCGTTGTCTCCGATTTCCATAACACAGGTGCTTTAGCTACTTACTTTGGAATCGGAGCAATGTATGTGATGTTGTCAAATATTTATTTATTTATATCTAGTAAAAACATCATTCATAAACATTCATCTCTCGGACGAATATATTTAAATGAAGGTTATTAAGTACTTCTAAGTGCAAGCAAGATTTAAAATATTACACTGTTTAATATTTTTAATTAACTATCTAAAAATAATATAATTCAGCAAAATTAAGTTTAATCTGCACATTCATGAATTAATTTTTTGCAAGGCTTGCATGGACATCTCGTCATGAAATTTTTTTAATAGCCACAATTAGAAATAAAACACTTCATACGGATTACACCGCGTATATTATTAATTCAGGAGTTATTTTAAAGTTATTTAGTTTTATTTTTTTGGTTTTTGGAATTCCCGACGTTTCGAGTCCTATTTTCAATGAAGCCAGAAAACTATTGCTTGAACATTTGTCCGTTCTGTCTGAACAGGGGGTCTAGCCAAAGTAACATTTGCGAATCTTCGTTATCGCTTCGCTTTTGAAACATGTATGGGTTTCGTTATCAATCGAAATTTAAAACAATAATACAATTTTCGAAGCGAAGCGATAGTGAAAATCTGTAAATGTTACTTTGGCTAGACCCCCTGGCCCTTAAGGTAGAATTCCGCGGGACGCGGCAGACGGCAGGCGGCAACAGAAGATGAACGGCAGCAAATGCTGTCGGGCGTCAGTTGCCGTCGTATAGATTCCGAAGCCGGCAGCAAACACGGATGTTTAAACACTAAATTAATAAAATTTTCGCTTTCGTCGTCTGTCAACACGTCCATAATGTTAAACTTCAACGGCAGTACTGTGTTTGTGCGGTAGTGCCGTCTGCCGCTACGCGTCAAAACAAGTGACGTCCTGTTGCGCGGCAGTTGCAGTCGTATGTCGGAATCGGTCTCATACAAATTAATACTACAAAGTAGTGCCGTCTGCCGTTGCGGCACATGCCGTCGTCATCTGCTGTTGCCGCCTGCCGTCTGCCGCGTCCCGCGGAATCCTACCTTTAGAAGCGCGACCGCGGCGCTGCGAGATTTTACCGAGCCGCGCAGTCGCTATTTATAGCGGAAGCTTCGCGACTGTAGGAGTCCGTGATGATGATACAGCAGGGCTGCATCTGAACTGAGGGCCCATTTTTTAAATCGTGACGAATCAAACTGAGACTTATAGGGGATTTTGTAAAAATGTATAGGTTCAAAAATTTCTAAAACGTGAATTAAAACTTTTATAACCGAATGTGTTGGGTCCTCAATCCAGATGCAGCCCTGCTGTAGCGCGACTAAAACACCTTTTATTAACTGGTTTAATTATTATTAGTAGAAGTTAATCAATTTCTTTAGTAAGTATTTATTTTTAAATTAAATATATTATGTCTCATCATAAATGAATGAATATTTTTACCTTATATATTTTTAGTTCGCCATCATTGAATTAAAAGCTTTTATCGATAAATATCGGACATCACTTCACAAAAATATGTTGATAAGCGGTTATCGACATCAAGGGTACGAGAAAAAGAATTGCTATTGTCTTTACAAATTGGTATCCCGCATTTGCAGATTGGGATTGTGAATAAAAACATTTGTGAAAATACAAAGTGGTTACTGAGAAAATATTGATTCATTCCGAAAGGCCGATTTGTTGAACAAAACAAATGGGGAGCGAAGACAGAAAAAAGGGTTCTAGTTTGAGTAAACAGTGGCATTTCTGTAGTGTAGATTTTAAGACAAGTCTATCGAGATCGCTTTTGATATGGCACAGGCAAGAATGAGCAATATTATCAATTGTTTCATAATAGTTTTGTAATTACGTTATTCTGTTTACTGGTTTTCGTCAATGAAATGTATTTTTACTACTTTCTTTCTTTCTTAGCTTAGTTATCCAAGCTCACTGATTCGATGCTAATTGCTGGCGCTGATTGGGAACAAAATAATAGAACGTCGACTAGAAAAGCTTGTATGAACCTTATTTATTAACAAGACAATTTGGTTTACATTGCGGTGTAGCTATGAGTAGCTTGTTCTATTTTCAAATTGGTTGACGCAATGGATATATAATTTTCATGACAAATTGTCACGTTTATCAAATAAGGCCCTTTTTAAAATGTCGATACCTTTCTGATTTCTATCACAAATGCTGTAGGTAGCTATTAAACTATGTAACTATGCTATTTGTGTATTTTCAGATAGATGTATTTAAGATGACGAAAACTTTTTCATTTCTAAAGTTAAATTACCTTACGTTTAAAGTAACCTTTTAGAAATAAGAAATAAAATGTTGTACATCAATTCCTATTTCTGGCTATCTCACAATAAAATGCGAAGCAAGAGAATTGAGGAAATGGAATTTTCTTGAGTAAAATTCTTAATATTTCGAGAGAGCTGAAATTTATTAGGTATGCGTAAGATAAATAAGGCTGTCGGACTCAGGTGGTGTGGTAGAATTATGTTTTTAAAATTATGTCTGTAAACAGGTCGAAACAGGTACGGACTTGTTTTCTAGCCAGAGTGTTGATGGCCCTTAATTAACTGAAATACTAGAGCGGTGTCGTTATGTTGATTCACTGTTACTGATATACTACTAATATATTTTTTAAATATATACTTATTATACATAGTAACACCCAGACCCGTCACAGAAATTAAAACTCACCATTTAAATTTATGCCCGGCCGGGAATCGAACCCGGGAACCCTCTTGCGTGATAGACCGGAATGTTGACCACTGCACCACTCAGGTCGTATACAATCTTAAGGGGGTTATTGAATGAGCTGATTCATGCATAAACAGAAGAAAATAATAAAAATAATGTTATTCAAATAAATTACTCTCCGAAATTGTGCACAAATAAATAAGACTGTTTTAATTAAAAATATTCTATATACAAACTGTATGCTAATGTCAGAGGTGAAAAGGTAAACAAACCGACTTCGTTTCAGATAGTCATAATTTGGAGAACACACAGAACCCTTTCCCATAAATTCTGAATTCAATTTAAATCAACAATTAGGAGTCAATTGTGAACAATATAAATACTAAATTGTATAATCATCCGGACTCAAGGCACAATGCGAAGGTGAGGGTAGAAATTATGGGGTTTGTTGTTATTTGCAAATTGTTTCCGATTTTGTGCTGAAATTTGGGCTTAACTTTGGAAAATCTGAGTTGTACAGAGATTAATTTGCTGAGTTTACGTGGAGGCGCCGTTTGGGGCGTGTGACGAGCGAGTAGCGATAGTATAATAATATAAATAATATTTATAATCAAACTATAACAAAAAGGCAACGGAAAATATTGTACGGGAACAAGCAAAAAATTGTGTTCATAGCATAATGCAATAGCATGTTCATATTTATCTACAGTTTTGAAAACTCTACATACTTATTCAATTGAACTAAAGTGAATACTGTGATTTCAAACAGTCAGCATCAAATAGTAAAAACTATGGTTGTATATGAAGTTTTATTTAAAAATATAAATAAATAAAAATTAGACAACATCACAAACATTGCCCCGATCCCAAAGTAAGTAGCTAAAGCACTTATGTTATGGAAATCAGAGACAACGGTAGTAGACACACAAGCAGACCTGAGCCAATATAGAAAAGTTAGTTTTCTAAATTGACCCAGCCGAGGAAAACGTGAATTCTGCAACATTTTACTACGATGCTTTTCAATACTTTGAATGTTTCTCAAAGTAATATTTTATACAAAAATAATTATTATTTTAAACTGTGACTTAAGTCAACTCGAAACGGGTTGTAACATTTTGCACCGTGATATCATATTTTAGTCTGTATTTTTGTTTTAATTACACCTTGGTGTTATTAAGGTATTCATTTTCTAATAATCTTATAGATTCTCTTTTTGTATTTATTTAAAAAATTAAAAATCTCTCTTGGATAGTTACTGTGAAAGAACACTTCTTTTCTTTAAAGTTCAGTTTAATTTCATGTGTTTATGTTACAACAGAAAAGAGTTATGGATTTTTTTAATATTTCGTATGACTCTTTTGTGTATAATAAAAAGCTATCGACTGAAGATCCTTAGGGGAAATAGATATCCAGCAGTTAGTGTGATGCGGCTGATATGATGAAGTATGTGATGTTCTTAATATTAGAAATCATTAGTACACGATTACCAACGTCAGAGTGCTTGTGGTGGTACAATATATATTTTAATCTGTGCGCACCATACATTATCGAGTGAAGTTGCCAAGGACCACCGTCAATGTCAAATTAATCGCATTGTAATCATACATTTCAAACGCTTGTGTTCAGCAGAAACAAAGACGGTACCACAAACACGCAGACCAGAGACAATACAAAAATAAATCGTTTCCTTAATTGACCCAGCCGGGGATCGAACGGCACTTTGGAGATGGTGACACATGAAAACCGGTGTAAGCTACTCGACCACCGAGATCACCTAATAAATTCTAAATACTTACATTAGAAAACATCGGTTAGTTTTTTTCACAAAGTGAACTTTATCGTAACAATTAAAGCTTTGCATGAAATAATTCAAGTTACACCGAAGAAACGAACCGCGGTCAAATGACCGTATTCAAATTATTACTTTATGTTTCAGCACTTTCAGCAAAGATTAAGGAAAACGACTGCAGCAATTGAACGCCATTGTCAGTGTCCATTTCCTATTCGAAGTCAAATAAGTTCGATTCCGTCACAGGAATAATGAACTTCAGAAGATATTCTCACGAAATATACTTTGCATTATTTTAAATGAAAAATTTTAAAGTACTAAGTACGAAAGATGGGTTAATTACCAACATTTATTATATCCTGCTCCTCCGTGCTTTGAAGAAGGCACGTAAAGCCGTTGGCTCGACGGTTGCATCTGCAGTCGTTAACACCTACCAATCCGCATTGGGACCACGTAGTTGGATATTTACCCATAAGGAACGAGCTTGTGCCCCTGGAGTGAGGACTTATAAAATAGCTAATGAGCGGTACCGTTTTTAAAGTATTTAACTATGAATTAACTTCAATTGGTTTAGGTTGAATAATAAATAAATATATTGACCCAACCGGGGATCGAACCCGGGACCTCAGAGATGGCGACACCTTGAAAACCGGTGTACAAAGCCACTCGACCACGGAGGTCGCCAAATTATCACGAATAAATTTAAATTTATTTAATTTCATGTCAATGGCAAACAATAAGCATTGAATTAAAGAACGGAGAATAACCAACAACCTCAGGTTAAATAATAATACTAGCTACTGCATGTGTTTAATACGGATTAGCGGGAAATTATGTGTGAAACTCAGCGAACTAAAGTCTATGGAACAAGCATTTCGCTCAAAAAAATAGAACCACACAAAAAAATGACAACCAAGATGGTTGCATAACAGCGAACATAATCTGTATACTCATAGATATTTTCTATACTTTAATATTAAATAAATATAAATATTTGACAACATCACATACATTGCTCTGATTCCAAAGTAAGTAGCTAATGCACTTGTATTATGGAAATCAGAGACTACGGTAGTATCACAAACACCCAGACCTGAGCCAATATAGAAAAATTCTTTTCTAAATTGACACAACCGGGTCCTCAGAGATGGCGACACCTTGAAAACCGGTGTACAAAGCCACTTGACCACGGAGGTCGTCACTTAATCGAAACAATATTTAATACGTATGATACAATATCTCTGCATCTTTTTGCCTTTGCATCTTTTGCACCATTTGACTAAACTGGACGTCATTTCTAACAAACTCTCTCTTTTCTTTAAAAAACAAACTGCAATTATTTATTTATTTATTTATTGTAAAGAACGCTAACATCTCTCACCGGTCGCGTGGCTGGCCCGACTAATTGCTGTGCGAGTTGTCATTTTTTAGCCCCGTGGTGTCTTTTTTTAAACAATTGTTTGCAATCAGACTTCCATAGATTTTAGTTCGCTGGTGCGAAACCGCATGCTAATAATAGTTAAGCACAACAATAGTGAAACAAATATGAGCGCTCTATAAATTTAAAATTAAACACTTTCCAATTTAAATGAGATTCAGTGATTAAGTAATTTAGGTTATAATATTCTCTATTACCTTGGACGAATACTATTAGCCATTTGATTTCTAAGAAAATTAAAACAAAATAATTGTTTTAAAAAATATTTAAAAATAACACAAACCTTTTTTTTAGCGATGCAAGCAAATTTTGTTTTTTATTTTTAGAAGATTCAAAGTTCATAGTTCAAAATAAATCGAAATATTTCTGGCCAATATTCGAAATTTGAAAATAATAAGGTTGTGACAGAACTTATGACTGCGTATATTATCTATTTGTTTTTAAACAACATACAACTTGAGCTTCTTTTTAACGCGATGTCTACAGCTCACGGAGCCACTAGTTAATAAATGTAATAATAGTATACATAAATTAATATTTAGACGATAAAAATATAAACGAATTGAAATAATAATAATTTAAATAGCATTTTAAAATTTAGATTTCAATTACCTATTCAATGTTTATATTTGAATTAAGTCTACCTTTACGCGCTCTTAAATAAAAAAAAAGATTTTCAATTGAAGCTTATCTGTAGGTTAACACACAAGCCACCATATTGTTTAAACAGAGGGAAAGATCATACTAAGCCTTATATATTTTGACGATTTTAATTAACGCTTTCATTCGTCAAACAAACAGGTAACATTCGGGCAAGCGTACATTGAAAGGAAAAACCTAGGTAACAATGCGAGCAAATTTATTTTTACCTGCTGTTTCTATTGACGAAGGGGGCAAATGCACGCTTGCACACACAAAAACATGCACACACACACACGCACACTCACACACCTATCATGAAACAATATTAAAATTATTTCGTTGTTCTCTTTTTTCACAAATTCTTTATACTTAAGTAATGTTTGTATAAATTGTTATTATTTTTTACTAACCATATATAATATTATCTTGTTTACTAAGTGTAAATTATACCTGCGGAAATGCTCTGTAAACGATGTGATCACAATGTTCAAACAATAAAAAAAATAAAAAAAACCAACTGAAATCTTAAAGTAAAAAAACATTTTCTCTTAAAATGACTAAACTAAACGAATTATAATACCTAATTAAAGTGATTTTCCTTGCAGAATTTCAGTTATGAACGAAATCCTCACCTTTGTCATCGGCTTTAAATTAAATTATTATATGTTGTATTTTACGTGATAAATTCTGGTAAAAAAAGGTTTTATTTATGTACAATGTTTTATTTTAAAAGAGGTTTTATTTAAATAAAACCTTGATAAATGTAAATAAAGATAAACGTAAATGACGGTCACCTTATTAATAAAATGACCTCATTTACATTTATCTTAAGGATAGATGTAGAACGCATTGTTATACCTACTACACTGTAACAACCGTATTCAAGAACAATACTCAAACGACCCTTGCCTATGCGAACGCACTGCGTTGTAATAGAGCTCTCTGATTGGTAGTGGATGGTGTGCATTGTGCAATTTGTGAATGTGGGTGTTAATGTATTTCAAAATGCAACAAAGAAACTCTTTTGTTACATTTTGGTTTCCTTTCAGTTCCACGAAAGTCAGTTCGACTTTTTTGCGTTTCTTCATCCCGCTGTCCGTTGACCCCAAAAGTTAATTTAGACGGTCGAAAATTTACATAAACAGTTACCTCCCTGGCGATTCATCCGACTGTCGGTGCGAAGTGTGAAAGCTGACCACTGGGCTTGCAAAGTGGGTAAAATTTCAATTTATAAATGGTATACCTATTTACATTATATCAGGTGCAGAGGAAACCGTTAATTTGAATTATCTTTCGATATTTTGTACTTTCGATGAAAATTTTGCTTAAAGCTTTAAATTGAAAATACAGTTTTTATTGCTTGGTCGTTTAACCATCGGTGTAACAAGATTAAACTGTGGCTAACAACATGTATTGTAATGTTGGACCATCCATTGACTTATACATAATATTACTAGCATAGTCACACAATTATTCCAAAAATAAATTTAAAAATATTAAAACGTGACAGCCCTGCCAAAAACGAACTAAAAAGTTACATAAAAAGTGTCATTGCTACTGCAATGACACTTACTAGGGGACCGTTTTGTAGAACAATTTTTAATCAAAGAAGTCCCCCGACTGCAATGACACTTGTTATTTAACTTTTTAGTTCGTTTTTGGCAGGGTAGTCGTGTTTTTATGATGGTTTTTAAACAATTTATTTTTATTTCACACATTTTAGTGACAAATTATATAGTTTTGGAATTTGCTCCTCAAGGCTAGGGTTGCCATCCGTCCGGATAAAGCCGGACAGTGTTAGGATTTTTGACCTCTTGTCCGGCCAAATTTGACTGCGTCCGGCCCGTCCGGCTTTTATATCTATTGTCCGGCCTGCGGGTGTGGGTGTTCTGTCAGCAGTCACATTAAAACATCTTTTTTTAGCGTCCAGCCTTGGGACATAATAATTGTGTTTTATTCTAAACTTTTGTCAAAAAATCTTTTTTGTCTGAGCGCCCGGTCTTGGGACCCAAAAATCCGGCTTTTTTAACGGGTGAGTCCGGCTTTTTGATTTTTAGAGATGGCAACACTACTCAAGGCTTCTCATTTTGATGCCCATATTGTAATAAATGAAAAAAAAAATATTCACATTTGAAAGTGGCTTCGTACAGTCACCCAGTGTCACTTGGGATTATGTAAGGACTCTAACGATACCTCATACATCTAAATCCGTTAAGGCATTTAGAAGTTATGGTGGAATAAAGAAACTCACATACCTACATATAAACATATACCCTGAACACATTACACTCTCTGTTTCTGGGCAGTCGTGTAAAATTCTCAGAAAATAAAGGTTACAATATAATCAAATTTTCTAAAATTACTCGTGTTCAAATTATACTCCAACGTATTATACAGCTTAATTAAATTTTCTGCTACAATATCTAACTTAGTTCTATATCAACAAAAGTGACGAAAAGAAAACTTAGTCGAATCTATACTTACCATACTTTGATAATAACAGGTGACCTTGCTATATTGGACAAAGATTGAGTGTGTAGAAGTGTAATTAAAGCGAAATTTACACCCGTTTGCACTAAACTTAAGAATCGCCTAAATCTTTTCCTAACTTCAACTCTACAAGATAAATAGGCGCATTAAAGCTGCATGACAGCTAAGTTAATGACACCGTTTTAATTTACTCAAGTTGTAGTAAGAAAAGACTTAGGCGATTCTTAAGTTTAGTGCAAATGGGCATAAATGTAGGCAAAATAAAAGCTGCCCTAATCCACATCACACCTGTGTTAGGTAGGCCCTAGGGTGAGGGTTGTGGCCCATCCTCCTTATCCACGCATGGCACCCTGTGCCGCAGCAGGGGAGACATTTTATGGCTGATGACGAAGACAAACACGATTGTGAAATATGATTGCACAAATTACTAAAAGTAAAATAACATAGTCAGCTGATGGCTTTTTTTAGTTGGGCTATTTTATTTAGTTTTTATTTGCGTCATATACAATTTCAATCCACCTTGCATATTTCTATGACAAATGTTAAGGATTTGATTGAATCAGGCGTAACTTGGCGGAAGTCCCAAACCAGTGTGAAATGACATTCGGTGTTGGTTTACGCAAGATCTAACTCCTGAGGATGCTCCGGGTTGGGGCGAAACACGTGTAGAGTAGTCTAATTGGTGAAGGTGCAAGGTGTGTCGCTGTCAGTAAATGCAGGTATTGTGCACTGAATGAAAAAAATCAGCTGTTCCAAACAGTAGGTATTGCGCTTTTGTATGGAACAGCTGATTTTTTTCGCGGTATCAGAGTTGGCCCCATAGTAAAAGTTACTTGTAATTTTATAAGTGGAACCACCCCACTGCGGGAATTAAATCACTAAAATTTCGGCGTGTATATTTTTTGCGGGAGTAAGCTACATATATTTCTATTTTCACAAATGTTAAGGATTCAACGGACTGTCCTATCTTCTACAAACATAATCTATAAAGGCCTATTTAATACAACTTTAAGGTCAGAGAGCGAGTGTAGCCCGCAATAAATCAAGCATTGTTGTTGCGACAAAAGAAGTCATTTTTGCTTGGGAGTGCCCTATTCTGCCCAGGTGACTTTAAGAACGTATTTACACGGAGACGTGGCTCTAGCGAAGGTATTTTGATGGGTTTTCAGCTTATATTTATGGTGAAATCTTAATAAAAGTGAAATAATATTGGTTTTTATTCGCAGAGTTAGAACATTCTCTACGTAACTAGGAAAGAAAATTCGAGTTTGTCAAGTGTTTTTAGTTGTTGAACTCAAGAATTTTAGAATATGATTATAAAGTTCTTGGTTGAACTGTTATGTAATCTGCTCACGGCGCACTCAGTCGATCCAGCGCACGAATGTCTTGTGTCGGTAGAGACAGAGCTACGCGACTAACGCGACAGAAAGAGAAGGTGCATACAATAATAGGCACGCAGCACTGTGCAATTTGAAATTGCACTTTATTGCCGTGCAGCGAGAGTAGCTTATTATTTGATTGTCCTCGCGCAGATGGACTTTTGTACGTTTAGCACTATTGTTATTTTATTTTAGCACTATTCTGTGGTAATGTTTTCAATAAAAGAAAATATGAATTCATATGTATGTTATCCCTGAAATTTTCCCTTTGTTGTCTGTGTTCCTATTGCGTAGTTCAACTAGTTGAATAATTATTATGGTCGAATTTCGTCTATTGGTCGAATGACGAACCAAAAAAAGCTTGGTCAGGTGCTATGATGTTGTACAGTCAGCAGCACGTCAAGTTATACAAAACTGTCAAAAATCTGTAAATTACTTTGAATCCTAATATCCTTAACATCTTTGAATTTAAGTATAAATTGATTGAATATGATTCCCTTGTCGTGGAATAAGCGTGCCGTTGACTGTACTTCTCGTGAATTTGTGCAACACTTTTTTATACTTATACCTTTAATACTTTCAAAATTAAGGATTTTTGGTAAAACCATCTCGTATATTTTGTTCCATTACTGTTTTAAATAGACGCAAACAACCGTACTATATACAGATCTCATTTCCATTCCTTTTTAACAAAAGCACAGTCATATTTTAGGACGTAATCATTCGTCCATAAAAAAGAAAATCGTATAAATTTGTCTTAGTGACGTCATCAAGCATTATTAAAATGTTCTTTAAATAAAGCGCCGTCACATTAATTACAATTGTAATATTTGACTATATTATTACATTTAATTGAGATTTCGTAGGGACGTTCAGCGCCCGGCTCGTCTTGTGTAAACGTACTTTATTTGAGAAGCGTCGAAAGCTTTGCTTGCCTTAAGGTCGAAGCTAATTCTGTAGCAAAACAGGGCTGGCACCTATGTCAGAAACTAAATAAGAAAAATATAAGTATCACTTATTTTTTGTAGGAATGATGGCTTGGCATGGAATACGAGGCAGTTTAGCCAATAACTGGCTCTCGAAGCTTTGAAAATATTACGAAGCAATTAGATTACCGATTGACATGAAGGTTACACGTCAAATAACTAACCGATAAGCTACTACGGTTAGTTTTTTTTTCTTAACCAACAACCAGCCTATTAGTTTGTTGGTTAGTAATATGAACTTTAAGTATTATCCGACCAACTTTATACGTATTTATCAATGGGTTGTTGGCTAAGTCGCATCTATTGTGGTAGCGAGTCCAGCGTGCCTTACGCGCATGCGCAGAATGTATTTTCTGCACTTGCGAGACGGGTATTGGCTTTAAATTTATCGAGTAACTTTTTCATAAGTATCTTTAAATTGTTTAAAATAATACCTGCAGTCGTTAAGATCACCCCACCTGAGAGATGTTGTATAAATGGTGATAATGAAACCTTTACAAAACATCTGGTTTTTTTAAAGAATATTTTATAAAAAAATTATATTAATTAACTAATGGCAATGAACAAAACTATGAGATATAAAAACTTTAAACAGTGTTATTGCTATCTAAAAACTTGTAAATTTTCAAGGATGTGCCACCCCTACCGATACACAAAAGCCAGTGTTAAACGTAGCCTTGTAATTACTCGTAAATATTTTCTTACAAAGCGCAATATTTCCAGCTAGGCAGGAAATATTTGATTTATGAAACGTTCATATTAAACTACAATTGTTTTATTGGAACGACTGCTTCTTCTAATATTGTTGTTTATTTGAAACATTATAATTGTCTACACGAATATTGAAAAATAAGATGGATAATAACATCGACTTTTTTTTCAATTACTTCTTATTGTTTTTATAAAAATAGGCATGTTTGATGAGGGGGCAGCTTTTTGGAGATAAAGAAAAGGCTACACGTCAGCAAAAAATAATAATGAATAAAGAAAACAATTACGAGACTGATGATGGTTAATTTGTAGTCTGTAATCAGCTGGTGGTAAATGTTTACTCTGCATGTATGTAAGCCTTTTTAGAATAGATGATTATTTCAAATCATCTAGATATAAAAAGAATTTAAAAATAAGGCTAGCGACATTTTGACGCACTCTGTTATAGACCGGCTTAGTGCACAGGTTCTACGAGATCCGCATTGTTATAAAATGATACAGTGAAATAGTAAATTCATATTTATGCTATCTTTAATTAAAGTCATTAGAAGTAGGAGCCCTACATTAAATATAAATAAATAAGTATAAATATTTGACAACATCACATGCATTGCTCCGATCCCAAAGTAAGTAGCTAAAGCACTTGTGTTATGGAAATCAGATACAAAGGTGGAACTACAAACACCCAGACCTGAGCAAATATAGTAAAGTTCGTTTTCTAAATTGACCCAACCGGGGATCGAACCCGGGACCTCAGAGATGGCGACACCTTGAAAACCGGCGTACAAAGCCACTCGATGACGGAGGTCGTTAGGTCTCTATAAGACTTTTATGGTCGTAGGGAGAAGCCTGTCGCGGCGTCCAGCCTCCTTCGACTGTGACTGACAGGCTGACAGACATACGACAGAAGTTGACAAGGATGACGTACCGGAGAGACAGACAGACGACGATCGAAAAAAAAACGGACGGACGGGAGAATAAGGACTGACTCCTCGCAGACCGACAAATGCGACAAAATAAAGCCCATTAATTTGTGCTTCGCAGATCAGCACTTCCCTGTGTCTGCTGTGTTCGAGAATCCAGCTTGGTTGTGCTGGTGGTCGGCGACGAATGGTAGTGGGACATGAGATGGTATTTTGGCGCGAGCGTCGAGATCCAGTACGTCGTGCGTCTGTGCGTAGAACTTCGATCGCCAATCCAATTGAAACGAATTGTCAAGAAATGTCGAAACGAATTGTCGAGAAAATAATAAATAAATAAATAAATAAATATTTGACAACATCACATACATTGCTCCGATACCAAAGTAAGTAGCTAAAGCACTTGTGTTATGGAAATCAAGAGACAACGGTGGTATCACAAACACCCAGACCTGAGTCAATATAGAAAAGTTCATTTTCTAAATTGACCCAACCGGGGATCGAACCCGGGACCTCAGAGATGGCGACACCTTGAAAACCGGTGTACAAAGCCACTCAACCACGGAGGTCGTCAATAATCCAATAAATAATAATCCAACTCGGTCGGAAAATGTCCGGACGGGATATAGTGTGATATACATATATCGCAGAAACCCCAAATAAAAATTAAGAAGCGATGAATGAATAAAGAAGTTAAAGTTTATCATGGAATCATGTCACGGTCTAATTTAATTTAATTAATTAGATTTTTTATGATTAATTATTGTTTGTGTGAGTTTGACATTTACAGTGTTATATGTTTTTTTTTTAATTAAGTACGGCAAGATCTAAACTTTAAGATGAATTTGATTTGCAAAGATTCTCACTAAACAATATGACCAAAATCATACATAATTATAACTAAATATACAACGTGTTACCACAGAATAAGTAATGATTTACAAAATTACCCCTAAAGCCAAATATGTTAGATAAGGTACCATGCATAGAATTCCCGAAAAAATATTATAAACCCTGATAACCACCTTAATAATGATTAATAATCGAAAACAATAGTCTATTTGCGTCTAGGGTTGTCACTTTGCACTTTTCCATACAAAAAAAACAAAATTTTACGGATTTCAAGAAACACCCTGTATGTCTTTTTTTACAGATTATTTTATGCCTTGGCTAACATAAATTGATATATTCACCGTGTTTTACAATTTAATCTTTTTTCATATTTTAATTAACTTAAATAGCAGTCACAAATTACCTTTTCCAATTTGCTTCATAAATGGAAGAGCGTACAAATGTCCCTTTTTATACCGGTCTTGTGTCCAATGGAGCGAGAGACCCTTACAAAATGGCTTTTATTATCAGTAAGAAAAGGTTTAATATTTAGTATTTCGAATTTATTTACTATTTTTATAACAACTGATACAATTAAAACCTACCTATTTGCCTACTCTTATATTCGGCATTTATCACTAGAGCTGGGCAAAGACTTCTATGTATACAAGGTGTTACAAAAGTACCCCTGATGCCGAATATGGTAGATAGGGACCATCAAATTGAACAACTTTCACTATGGGACCAACTCTGAAATCGCGAAAAAAAATCAGCTTTTTCATACATTTTGATATTTTCGTAATGAATTTTTGTATGAAACAGCTGATTTTTTTTCGCGGTTTCAAAGTTGGTCCCATAGTAAAAGTTGTTCAGTTTGATGGTCCCTATCTACCATATTCGGCACTTTTGTAACACCTTGTATATACTACACTAGACAGGCTGTACAGAACCGCAAAATTGCTCATTAAGTTACGGTGCATGCACCGCAACTCCTTTAGTCTATTGCGAGAGACCGATAGAAACAGTTGATGCGCCGCGAAGGTTGGTTGTGACACAATTTTAATTTTGAACAGCTATGTAATTGAAGTCATTGGAGCTGGGACGTTGGTTATAATAATATGGTCTGTCTTCACCGACTCGCTTCAACTTGCGTCAAGCGCATGCAATATTAATTGCCTCCAAACCATAAATATGAGTGTGATTTGAGTATAATAAGTTTATGCACCAAACAATGTACTCTCCCTTTTTAACTTTCAAATCAAATCAAAGGTTTCTTTTAAAATCAAAATTACAGATTCTAATTTGTGGTAGGCTGATACCTTTTTTAAATTTCGATCTTCAAATATTTTCTTTTTTCCACAGCACTGACAAGAGGCCATACCCATAAGAGTCACACCACACCTCCTTCGTTTAAGACAACAATAGTAAGTCCCATGGGGCCCACAAAGCCCTCGTTATTGACAATTCGTTTCAACTGGCACGGAAAAAGCTTTTTTTCTGAGTTACCTGCCTTTTTACGAGCACCTTCGAGTCAATATAGGCAGAAGAGCCATAGTCGAGATCAAATAAGGCGTGTGATAGTACTGGCAAATTGAGATAGTCGGCTGTCGTGTTTCTAAATAAACTGTTTGTGTGTATTCTGATCATTTGGAAAATAGTCTTAGCTTTTTGTGGAGGAATCGAATAGTGGAACAAAAATGTTCACATTTTTTGTATACAATTCGCTATTTAGTTGCTATTATCCAAAGTTTGCTTAGACCCGAGTTCACCAACTACTTAAATTATCAACGCCCGAGCGAGCGCAGGCGGCCGGATAACAATGGAATATCTATTGTGTTTCATTTTCCGGGCGTTGAAGGGTTAAACAGCTGATTAATTTTTAACCATCAGTTTTTAGCTATTTCACCATACATAAAAATGATAACAACAGTCGGATAAAACTTAATCTTAAATGTTTATGTGTTGGTGAAGTTCAGCCTTAGTTTTGTAGTAAGTTGTCTGAAACTTAGGAATTGTTTTAAAAGACAATTCCTATACATAAACTTACTTCCCGCCTGAAACAAAGAAAATGATCTTGACAAAGATAAATTAAAGTTACACAGATACATAAATAAGGCTTAAGAGGCGTGGTGACTTAATTCAGTTTTCGATGGTCGACCGGCCAAGTGAGTTAGAAAATGATTAATAGACCTACATTTAATATTTAACTAATGCATTGTAGCCTAAGTCATTTTTTATTCTATTCAGTGAACTGTGCAAAGTTCCTCAATTGGTCCCAACGGTCCTAATTTAGTTTTCCGCTGACCAATAAGGGGTTAGTATCTTAGTATTATTTTTTATTCACGTCGGGATAGTTCTTGTCTTGATCGTCTTGGCCTACACCTTGTATTGAGACCTCCTTCTTAGAGAATATAACCTTATTTTTGAAGCGCATTATTGTATTTATATGAGTCGATGGTAGGACACTTGCTGTTTGATTTTAGTAATTAATTAGCTCTTTTGATCGACAATCGCTTGTAAAATATAATCGCAGACCTAATTTCAATGAGGTGGTGATTAAATTTTACAGGCGATTGTCGATAAAAAGCGCTAGTTGAAAAAAATCTGCAAATCGCCTGCCAAGCTGACCCGTGTAAATAAAAAATTAAGGAATGATAAAATTAATGTCAATGACAGATAAGATTACTTTTTAGAAATACTCGGACAAAGTGAATAAATATTAATTTTACAGAGAAAATTAATAATTAAAAACCAGATAACGAAACAAAATGTTTACAAGACTGTTGAAATAACAATTCTAACGCGTTAAATGCTATTTAAAAGTTACTTTTAGCCATTCTCGATTTAGAACACATCCCACATAATCGGGGGCATTATTTTGAAAAGGCGTCGAGTGCTCTTTACTACTCATTTTCATTCGAAAGCATTCTTTCAGTTACGGCCCACTGAAATACATTTGTCATGAAAAATCTCATCACAAAATCCGTGCAGTGAGAGCACAATAGCACATTTTAGTATCCTAGCTGGGGCGGTGCACGTTTTGACATAGTGTGACATGACATGACATGATACAACTTGGCATGTTGACGTTTTGTTGTGAGTTGTGGCTTGGTTGTGGCCGTACCGTGAACGATTTCCAATCCAATATTCGTATCATAGTGATTACATTCTCTTTGATTCGTATCTATTCGTTATGTGGTGTAAAAATGTAGTGGGATGGGAACACTGGCGTGTCAAAATGAAAATAGAAAGCTATTTGCGTGTTTTTTTTAAAGGTCTCGGGCCGTTTGCGGACCAAATTCAGTGCGGTTTTCGCAAGCGAAGCGCAAGCACGTTTTTAAATTTTAATCGTTACATTCGTTCGTACACTTACCTAGGATGCCGTCTGGTGCCTTATATGCTGTAGATGGGTGCAAATCAAGTAAAAGAAGGGATAAAAACCTAAAATTTTTCCATTTACCTGTCAATGAAGAAAGGTAAGTAAAATATTTTTTAAACGATACAATTTTAAACAACCACCTATAGTCAGAACATATTCACAGTTCTCAATAACATAGACACAAAAAGTTATATTAATTTAATTTTATCGAAGAGGCAGCCCTGCGATTGCTGTGGGTCGCGCGGTGCGAAGCAATCACAACTGTATGCTTCAGCATTTAAGCACATTTAAGCATTCAGCGGTTGCTGACGCGACGGAGTAGGGTATTATAGCAATAGGTATTGGAAATTTTCTACTGAGTGAAGTATAAATATAAATAAATAATATAAATAAAGTATCTGTTACGTAGTAACTATTTAGTAATCTGTAAAGCTCCGAATTGAAAGAGACCACTACATTACATTTCTTTAGTAAGCATTGTGACGCTGACGCTTTGAGAGGCTGACGGCGTAAATAGGAGATCGAAGTCTTATGGAAATTGGAGATAAAGGTGGTACCATAAACACACTGATCTGAGACAATGTTCGCTTCTAAATCTAAATTGACCCAGCTGGGGTTCAAACCCGGGTTATCATGGTAACACAATGACAATCCGTGTACTAGGAACTCGACCCTGGAGGTTGCCAAATTAATCAAAAATAAAGAAATAGCTATTTATTGTGGTACACTTTAAAGGGCTCATGTTTTGCTTATAATATACAGCATGCAAATGCAAGAGACCAATGTCAATTTTTGCTGAGATTGCTGACTATCAACACACAGAAAAAAAAAGATTTTGCTGCGAGTTTTTACTCGCTAAAAGCACCCTTTTCGTGCTGGACAGGTGAAAATATTATTATTTGGTTCTAGAGACTTTATTTAAATGCTAAGAAACTTTGTAAAACTACCATACACTATGTCCAATGTTTTGTATTAAACAAAATTTTCTCTTAGTTTATTTCACAGTAACGAAATCATTTTCAACCTAACGCTATTTCAAAAGTTTTGCGGTGTTAAAACCGCAACACGAATCAATAATTGTTGCCTACAATTGAACCCAAATTGAGTGCCAGGTCAGTACAGAATTGGTAACGATATTTCCGATAGCAAACTTATGTCACAGTTTAATTTAATAAATGAACTACATTGCGGTAAGAATTATACCCAACAATGTAAAGAATAAGTGAAAACAATACTTTTTGGAAGATGGAATGTAATGTTCTTTTTTTTCATATTTAATGTGGAAAGATGAAACGATGTTATTAATTCATTGTTACACGAGTGCTAAATAGTGTTAGAATTAATAATAATTTCGATAATCTCGATGTAGAATCTTAACAATATACAAAGTGGTTTCCTTTGTGTTAGCTATAGTAAATAAGTCTCATTGTATATTTTTTATTTGACATCACATACATTGTTCTGATTTCAAAGTAAGTAGCTAAAGCACTTGTGTTATGGAAATCAGAGACAATGGTGGTAAACACCCAGACCTGAGCCAATATAGAAAAGTTCGTTTTCTAAATTGAGTCAACCGGGGATCGAACACGGGACCTCAGAGATGGCGACAACTTGAAAACCGGTGTACAAAGCCATTTGACCACGGAGATCGTCATAATTTATATGATAAATAAATAACAAAAAAGCCAGTAGTCTGTGTCTCGTCTTGAAATAATTACAGCCTACTTATTATACAGAGCAACATGGTTGATAATTTCGTATTACAATTACCTAAATGAATACGCGAGAGCGTCGCCGTAAGCCGTCCTTCCGGTTTTTTTTGTACAATATTATTCAAAATATTTCAACGAAAAATAGCGCTGCCGTTTGCTTCAATTCACAACTATCAGAGGAAGCACTTTTTGTATTTCGCCTTAGAGATTTTGAACCATCGATATTTTAAACATTCGCATTACGATGCATCGAGTAAGAGTGTCATATGGCGTTTAATCGCACATAGGCAACCCAGACGGAATACATACTGGTACATAATTACTTATACTGTGTTTAAGTGGTCTTCTCGATTTATATCGGGTAACTTGCCAATTGATTTACGATACTCAGGTCTGGCGATGACAGCCTGTTGACCTACTAAGATCGCACTAAGGTAACTTTTCGCAGTCTGTTATCTTAAATTTACCCTGTTTTCTCTGTATTAATTTTCGCTTGTGTTGAAAATGTCTGCTGTTTTATATTAAGCACATACCTAGACAATGATGAGTTTAGTATAACGACTGGGTTTTTTCAAGAAGCTATTAACTCTGGTAGGAAAACATAGACGATTCTTATATAAATAAAGATATTTTTGACTTGACTTGACTTGACTCAGAAACATACACCTATATATAAATTCACTGTAGTAGGCAGTCCTAAAGGTAGGTTTAGATTTTTATAAGTTAAACTTTTATAGCGATGTTGCCCCACTATTATGTCTATGTCACCGTAAAATTGTAAATACCGTTACACTGTAATCTATCTCTCTCGCGAGATTGTAAACTGTGTAATCCGTAACATACTGCTTATAATTTAACGCATTATTTTTCAATAGATTATAATCTATCAAAGTCAAACGGGCAAATTATGAAATGGCATGCGACATACGACACTCGCGCGCTGATTGGTTGATTCATGTGTCCCGCGCTGCCATTGGTTGTCAATTCGTTGGTTGTCGAAAAGCGTACGCCAGCCATTACCCTGAGACTTGGTTTTTTCAATTGGCATTAGCATTGGACTGGTGATCCAAAGGTCATGGGTTCGAATTCCACCTGAGCTGGTGACGAGCTTTTTTTTTCTAGTGCTAGGTATTTAACTTAAAAACAAAGAGATTTTCTGAACGAGTTTAAATGTATTATCTGACATCACGGACCCGAAAAAAACCACACTAAAAAGGAGTGAAGCATGCAAGGTCCTACAATTTGGTTTGTTGTACACATACGAATTTTTTTCTAATATAAGTCTATGGTTGTACATGACCCACACTCGCACAAATACAGCGGGAAAGAAAAGACCGGTGTATTTGTGTGAGTATAGGTCACTGTACAACATACGAAATTGTAGGACCTTGCATGCTTCACTTCTTGTTAGTGTGTTATTTTATTACGTCCGTCTTTGACATTAGGTATTTCGAAAATTGGCATCTAAATAACAATATTGATGAATCGACTATGTGGGCAGTAAAAATAGCAAGTAATATTACAAAAAGCAGAATATTATCTTTTCTGTAGCTATTCACGACAAACGGTGATTTTGCCAAAGCATTGATTCACGTTAATGTAGGGTGATTCGACACATTTGCTTTCTGTCGATATAAAAAAATAGTATTACATTCAACCTAAGTTGACTAAGTTGATTAGGCGTTTAAGTTTTAATAAAACATTACTAATAGGTAGTACATAGAATATTAGGTACTTTACACAGTTGGGTTTGCATGTCCACTGAAACACTATACAAGGTGTTACAAAAATACCGCTAATGCCGAATATGGTATATAGGGACCATCAAACTGATCAACTTTTACTATGGGGTTTTTTTCAGAGTTGGCCCCTTAGTAAAAGTTGTTCAGTTTGATGGTCCTTATATACCATATTCGGCATTAGGGGTATTTTTGTAACACGATATATATCGCGTGATATAATGTTTTAACGACACTCAACTGTCAAAATCCATTGTCTTTTGACAGTTAAACGTGATAAATCACTTATATGCCTTTTTGGTGGTCAAGGTAGGGGGGCAGGTTAAGTTATTTATTAGTTTAAACTGTACTATAATTGGTTTTGTTTGCAATATAAAAAAATATCTATTAAAATTCTAAAACCACTCATTTTTCTCATGCAAATTTTAAAACAGTTTTAGCGACGAAATGAGGCCAAGCAAGCATTGCAAGCAAGTGATTAAAGGACCAAATGATAATTTAATAGACTGCCTAAACATAATTATGCGATAATGTTTAATGAAACTGAACAATGTACTTTTCTCAACTTTTCGACTTAAAATATTTCTATTAAATAATGCTATATCTACCAATTTCATACCGTATAAACAAATTACTGTAAAACCCTTCCGAAATTACCACAAAACACTGTTTCAAAAGATTTTAACTTAGACACTGTTTAAATGAGATGCTGTCACTTTTTTGACAATATTGTTTGTAAGAGACAGCATCACATTTAAACAGTGTCTAAATTAAACAGTATTTTAAAATATTTTGTGGTAAGGCCGTTTGAGTCGAATTTAAGACCGAGAAGAGTGAGAGGTAAAACATATGAGAAAAACAGAATTGTATTTTTTTATATATTCATCTGTTTAGTATCTAATCCAATGTACGTAAAGAGTATATATCACGCAGTAACTGGGGTTGACATAAAAGTAGCTCACTGATGACGCAACCTTCTGCTCGTCACGCAAGATCGACATTACCATGTCAAGGAAGTTTTTACTGTTACTAAAACGAAATTCGTTTAATTATAAACTGTAACACTTACGCTATAAAGCTCATTTTTATTGAATGCAGTTTTTGAAGTGTATGCAAAAATAGTGATGTAGAGTAATTTTGTGATCAAATGGTGTAGGTATGTTTGCTTAAATGTTTTAGCTTAGATATGGATAATAATAATTGTGTTTTCGTACGATGTTGACTGGGAAAGTGTGAGTTTTGACATTTTCATTAGTTTTTTTAGGGTTCCGTGAAAACGGGACCACGGACTCACGGGACTAAGACTCCGCTGTCCGTCCATCTGTCTATCTGTCTGTCTGTCACCAGGCTGTATCTCATGTACCGTGGTAAGTAGACAGTTCAAATTTTCACAAATAATGTATTTCTGTTGCCGCTATAACAACAAATACTAAAAAACAGAATAAAATAAATATTTAAGGGGGCCCCCATACAACAAACGTAATTATTTTTGCTCGTTTTTGCTCGACATAGACAACGGCAACAGGTAGACGTTTGAAATGTTCACAGAATATTTTGTTATAAATTCACTTTAAAAATAACTAATTAAATTAGTCCGACTTAGCGAGTCCGGCTCGCACTTGGCCGGTTTTTTATTATAAGTGTTTATACAGTGTATTATGATTATGATAGTGTTAAAGTACAGTATGATTAGTATATTACAGTATGATAGTGTTAAGTCAGTTGTCTAGCACTCATACTACAAGCTTTGCTTAGTTTGGGGCTAGATGGCACTGTGTATTTTTCCTGTGAAATTGTCCAAGTATTTATTTATTTATATCGTGAAAAACGTGACTAACTGTAAAATCTAGAGCTGTAGACCTCGGTTTGTGACATTCTTGATAATTTTTCGAAATGGCAGAAATATGATTTTCCCTATATCACCGCCATTTTGAAATATTTCGAAAAACTAAATTGACAAAAAAGTTCTATAATTATAAAACCTGCTTACAAAATTTTACGATAATCGGTTGACAAATGCGACCTGTAGAGGAGAAGAAACGGACAGACGGACAGACATACGAAAGCATTTTTACACAAGCTGAAACAGAGACGCTTAGCTCGCGATTTGCGCACGCTTGGTTTATTATTATGATCAATAAGGTAAGAAAACCAATTTATAATGTTATTTTTATAAAAGAAATGGGAATTTAAGTGCAATTGATAATACGAGCTATCAACATGCGGGTCCAACGGAATTGAGGGTTAATCAAATTCGGGATCTAAATTGAGTGAAGCGGGAAGAAACGGCCCGAGTGCATGATGATTGAATTAAGCATTATAAGTGGAGTGGGAGATGGAGGGTTATAAGATTGCGTATGAAAAGGTTCGTTATGATTTGTACCTCCTTGTTCCAAAAATTACGACAGCAACTCTGTCAGTCGTATATTTTTGTATTTGATTAGATGTGCTGTTTTTATTCTAGGTAAATCTGCTTAGGGTGACTTTAAAAAAAATAATATTAAAAAAAAGTCCCATAAAGTCCCATTCGTGTAAAAGCTAACTACGTGACATTGGCGGAATTGTGCATAGACCACAGAGCAAGCCACTCATTAAGAAGAAGAAGAAGAAAGGAATGGTTTTTTTATTGCTTCTATCCACAATATTAACGGCCATTTTTAAAACCCGACGCAAAAAGAGGGGTGTTATAAGTTTGTCATGTGTGTGTATTAGTGTATCTGTCTGAGGCAACGTCGTTCCCAAACAAATAAACCGATTTTGATGCGGTTTTCAATAAACTATCGTCAGCAAGATATAAGTCTGTGGATCTGTTACTAGGCAACTGTAGTTATTTATAGTAATTTAACAGATTCATTAAAAACAAGATGTTTTAATTATCACACATCAGCCTGATTTGTATGAAATGATTTTAAAGTAAAATAAAAGGAAAAAATTGCTTTATTCAAATAAACTTAGTAATTAAGCGCTTTTGAATCGTCTATATTTTTCTACTACCCGTTCCAGTCTTTTTTAACTAACAAGAAGAAGAAGTTTAGTAAGTACATAGTAAGTTTTGTCAATGTAACACTCAGGTATCAAATAAACTTAAATTATCTACAATGAGTATCGGAACATATTTATAACAGTTATCAGACTTGACGGATAAAAATAAATCCATAAGATAGAGGTGCTATCCGTAATCTGGGTAAAGGCCCTTAATCTATCAACGTCCTATAAAAACAAGAGCGAGACGAACTCACGTACCGAGGGTTCCGTACCATCATTCTGAAAAAGTTTGCTATTTAGAGACATCGTTTCATTTTTACTGTAATCTTTACATAAACTTCTGACATATAAAATAATTTCTATTTTTTTTTAAATCTTCGGAGATAAGGGGGGGCGGGGATCGGTTTTTTTTACATTTTTCATCAAAAGTCGAAACTATACCGTCTAGAAAAAGAAAAAAATGTTAGAGAATGTGCAAGCAGCGCCCTTTCACATGACATCCCATATGCCCTAGTAGCCTCACTTCGAATTTTTAAGACCCCCTTTTAGTACCTTTGCAAAAAATATATGAATGAAGTTATTTCTCTCTAATTTGAAAAATTGTCGGGCAAACGTCATCTAAAATATTCCAAAATTCAAATTGATAGCATTAGTAGTTCTCGAAATATCCAGCTGTGACAGACAGACAGACTGAGTCGTACCATAAGGGTTCCTTTTTACCATTGACGACCTGAGTGGTGCAGTGGTTAACATGCCGGTCTATCACGCAAGAGGTCCCGGGTTCAATTCCCGTCCGGGCAGAAATTGGAATGATGACTTTTAATTTCTGTGACGGGTCTGGGTGATACTATGTATAATAAGTATATATTTAAAAAGTATATAAGTAGTATATCAGTTGTCTAGCACCCATATTACAAGCTTTGCTTAGTTTGGGGCTAGATGGCGCTGTGTGAAATTGTCCAAACATTTATTATTATTATTATATCATTTTGGTACGGAACCCTAACAATAAACTTTACTTCCCCCAACGTCAACAACATCTTAAGAACGATGCCTGTTGTCTTTTACTGTTGCTTTATAAAAAAGCTTACCGCGATTAAGTTGTAAAAACTTCGCGAAGCATCAGGGGTCTATAAAAGGGAACATTGTTGCGCTATAAATTAGTTTGAAAGTAATAAAATAAATTGCTTACATCCAGCTACTGGCGTAAGCGATTATTAGAAGCACGCCAGTGAAATGTTAGCTGGTAATTTTGTTAAAGCATGTTTTAGTGTAATAAGACTTACGTGATTTGATAATATCATAATATCGCTCGGTATGAGAAAAGAACTAAATAATAAAGTATGTTATTATTCTCTATTTCATCACAAAAAGATGAGAAATGAGCCATTCTCTCTCATTATTAGAATAAACTATATAGGGATTTACACCATGTACCTGCTTATTTTCGAGACTCCGAAACTTCGGCGCAGTTGCATGCGCCATGTTCACGGAAGAACTGTCGATTGTTGCGTGCGGGTAGATGTTATTGGCAGACGAATCTACCCTAACCTCCGTCTAGGTCTTTTATTATTACGCTCGATATAATTCTCGAATGTCGATATAGTTTATTGTAATAACATCAATAACCATGGAAATTTAGAACATTATCGTTATAATTGATAATGGAAACAATAATTTCCAATCGTGGAAAATCAAAATCTGCTTGGTTAAAAATTTCACTTAGACTATTGTTTATTATTCTCATGTAAAAAATAAATAAATAATAAATAAATAAATATTTGACAACATCACATACATTGCTCCAATTCCAAAGTAAGTAGCTAAAGTACTTTTGTTATGAAAATCGGAGACAACGGTGGTATCACAAACACCCAGACCTGAGCCAATATAGAAAAGTTCGTTTTCTAAATTGACCCAACCGGGGATCAAACCCGGGACCTCAGAGATGGCGACACCTTGAAAACCGGTGTACAAAGCCACTCGACAAGGAGGTCGTCACATTTTGTAGCAGCATAAAATTGTTTTAAAAAGCAATTTTAATGCTTTTTAAATCAGAGACCTCTTTGTTAAAAGATGTTAAGATAAATAGAAATTTCAATCTACAATCTCCCAGGAGTATTTCAACTTGCATTGGAATTATTATCTGAAACAATGGAACAACTCAGCACTTTCATCATTTCTTTTAAAAAAATACTTAAATGAAATCTCAGTAGTTTTGCCAGTATTTCTTTAAACCTAGATTATTGTTTTGAACAGAAAGGACACTTATAATTACCAAAGGCCTTAATGTAAAATCTTTGAAACGTGCAAGTGCATTTGATGTTTGGATTAAATTTTAGAATTTATGTTTAGATAAGTAAGCTCAAAAATTTATTATCAAATAAAAATGTGTAAAGTGTAAGCATAGATAACTAGTATTTAGGCAAGAGAAGTCAGTTTAATACTTATATTAATTTATCTAACTCAATATTGATACGCGTGCCGTGCGAAGTTTCTGCGTCATTTCTACGCACATCAGTTTTTTTTTATTTATTATTATTATTATAACTAGTTTGGTAAGAAACTTATTTTTAAACTTTATTTTTTATTTAAATTGGCCTTGGTTTATGATAGGTAGGTAGGTATAATCTGCGCGCGATGAGAATGGGATGGAACCTTGTCAAACTGAGACGCGACGGTACGCCAGCCAGCCGCAGGGATATCAAAAAACACGGTGTCACGCATCCGAGGTGAGGGAACTTTGGCTGCAGCAACTTTAAGTAAGATGACAATGACGACCTCCGTGGTCGAGTGGCTTTGTACACCGAGTTTCAAGGTGTCGCCATCTCTGAGGTCCCGGGTTCAATCCCCGGTTGGGTCAATTTAGAAAACAAACTTTTCTATATTGGCTCAGGTCTGGGTGTTTGTGATACCACCTTTGTCTCTGACTTCCATAACACAAGTGTTTTAGCTACTTACTTTGGAATCGGAGCAATGTATGTGATGTAAAATAAAATAAAAATAAAAGTAAATAATATGTAGTTGATTAATTAAAATAAACTAATTAGGCAATTTTCGATTCACTTTGACAAGTTTCCATCCCATTCTCATCGCGTGCGCATTATAACTAGTTAAACTTTTTATCTTCCACTTAATATAAAATCAATAATGTTTTCTCGTTTCCACATAGCTATTTGTTTATATTCGATTTGACGTTCGACACACAAATATTTGTTCCATAGCTTTTTACTATTTTCCTCGAGCATTTACAAAAACACCTATTTCTTTATAATAATTGCCTCTTTCGATGATTAATGTTTCGTGAACAACGACCAAACCCGTCAAATGCATTGACAGGTGAAAGAGTAGCCCTCCTCAAATGGGCTATATCCCCTTCATCTAAGCTTAAGTGTTTTGATAGAAGGCGAAAATTACTGGTTAACAATGAGGTCGAATTCAGTCGAGTAAAACCTTATTGGAACGAATGCGAATGATTCAAAGAATCATGATTTATTTAAGGTGGAAATAAGTGATTAAACAATACATCAATAGTGAAACAGGTAGTGTTACTTAGTTGTAGCGACGAAGTCTCTGTCTATTTTAAACAAAAGATTTAAATCACTTTTCTTATTTATTTTACGCATAGGTATTGATACAATTCGTGGCCAGAAGGGCACAGCCTAGCTTCCCTTCTTCTTAAACAAAAGCTAGAGAACTGTCGTTCGCATTTGAAATTCTTTAATCTGTAACCAAAGAGTTACAGAACCCAAATAGTTTGCATATGAGGCTAAGGCCTCGCAGTACTGTTGCTTATTCTGTACAACTTTCTCCAAGTTGAAAAACGAAATAAATATCAATACTCCCATATAAAATGTAATGGTCAGCTGACCGACTTTCTATGGAGAGTTGAAAAAACCTTTTTCGACCTATGTTCCTTGGAGAAAGTTGTTCAGAATAAGCAACACAATCACCTGTTTTAGTATTGTTACATCATTTCGTCAGCAGCACGTTTCAACGTTTGTGACTAATTTAATATTCGGAGACACGTGAAAAGAACATAATCTGATTTTTATTGTTGTGTGTATAATAAAAATTGTTCAATAGAAAATCTATTAAAATCTGTATAAATAAAATTCATCACTATTATTAACAAACGGAATATTAGAAAACATTATTTAATCCACTGTCTGTTTTGCGTTGAAGGATTAACATAAATCTCTTTACAATCTGTCAAGCTCCAGCTTGTAATTACCATGTGCTTAATGAGTTAATTAATTACCCTGAAAAGGGATACTTAACATTTCCCTTACAACCTTTTTTATGGCTGTCAGCAACATAAGTTAGCAATGACGCGGCAAAACGAAATCAAGTTTTACAATAATAATATGCAAACCCTTTTCAGTATTGTGTGTCAATTATGATACAAAATATAGGTTCTTATCTGAATTTTTTAAATGTTTTTTTTATTTAACAGTTTTACTCTTTATCTAGTATTGGGGGTTTAGTTAGTTAGTTAATTTCATCATCATCATCCCCCTACCCTATCTCAATTGGATCCCATATGGATCACCTTTAAAAATATTTCGAAAATCTACACGTTAGTTTGGAATTTAATTCAAACAATAAATTTATGCTATTATTTTTGTAAAGTAAGCTCAACCTGTACATGTGCACTCACACTATTATAAGATTACGCATACATAGCAACATTATTATGTGTCGAAATGTGCATTAAATTAGCATGTCCAAGTGTGCAAAGAATTACACTAATACGTGTAAGTCGTTGGCAGCCTGCTATTTAGGGTGTTTTATTGTGTTATGATTTGTATGTTCAGCCCTGAAAATATTTGACACTAATTACAGGGCACCTTATATTATCTCAGTAACCTCAAAATACAATAATTTTGGGTGTTAAATGAACAAATCGTCTAAGCATTACCGACAGGTGCGGTAATGTGATGACACGTGAGAATATTCCGTCTGCCGGAATTACGGTTGATGCCTTATAAATTACTAACGAATATCCGGTATGATGCTGATTAATCTTATTGTGGTATTGCTTGTTTTATTAATAGTTAACGTTAATGAAACTAGATACTACTACTTACTATTACAATTGAATTTAATTCCTATTAACGGCTATTCTTTTAGACTCATGGTTATTATAAAATTCAATTTGATTAAGAATTTAGTTTTATTTATTGTTAATTATTGTAATCAAACAAAGGTACGTTGGGGTAAGAACGGATCAGGGAAAGGTCGGATAATTCAAATAACTCGGCAATATTTCTTCAATTTTCGTTATGCGGGGGAAGATGGGACTATAATATATAAAAAATATATTGTGATTGATGTACCCAACTACTTATTTTATTAGAATTTCCTTTAGCACATTATTACATAGAAAAATCGTTTATTTCTCTAGTTATAACTTTTCATTTTTAAACCACACAGTTGCTTTTAAAAAGGAAGTCCAAATTTACCCCGCTATGATCCGGTCTTTACTTGGTTTTTGGAAATCAATCCCAATATCACGAAAGTATAACTTCGGAGCCGCTTAAGTAAAAGAAAATAAAAAAATACTGATTGACAGTAAATTAAAATTTATTCTTCAACAACGAAAATTCAATTACTTTTTGATAATCTTTTATAGGAAATGGGGGAAAAAACATTTGCTGCAACTCAATCGAAAAAGTCCGACCTTACCCCAACGTACGTAAAATGCGAAATTTTGCTATAAATATAATTAGTATACCTATCAATAAAAAAAAACAGCCTTACGAAAAATTGGCGTGCATTTAAACATAGATGCAGGTAATAAAACACGTGTATCATTGATAACACATTGTGTGCCTTGAGGCGAGCTAAATACTACAGCGCCGTCTTAAGTTAACATTGCGTGTTAAATGAGTATACATGAAAATAAACAATTATTCGTCTTTAAAACTATGTTTGTTAACCATGCAAACAAAGTGCAACGTTAACCTCACCATGTTAAACATACGTGATCTCATTAACTGCATCTGTGTTTAAATGCACGCCAATTTCTCGTAAAGCTGGTTATTTTTTTAATGTTGACTTGTATAATTTATTAAATAGTGACGCATTCAACCAATCAAATAGTGGTACATTTAGCGATCACAGTGTAATGTAAATGTTATCATTACTACTTTGGAAAATAATGAATTTGGGCTAAAAAAGGGTCTTAGACTTATGGGCTTGACACAAGCGAGTAGAACCAATTTCCGATGGGGCGGAAAGATTATAGAATAATTAACCGGATGACTCTCCGTGGGGAGACTCCGACAAGGTGTGGCGACACTCTGGAGAAGGGGAGACACTGGATGCGGGTAGCGCAGGACTCATCGTCGTTTGAACATGTCCCGGGTAACAACCTGGGGGGTGACCGACCCCAACATGCCGTTTGGTATGCGTAAAGATTGCATTCTCCTCTTGATACAAAAAAAAAAGGACTCATCGTCGTTGAGATTCTTGGGGGAGGTGGGCAGCAGTGGACATAATAAGGTAGCTGAGGATGATATCATAAAAGAGTTTAATAAAAAAAATACTGTTGTTTCTTCTTCTGCCAGCCATTGTCATTTTGGGTTAGTGCAGTTACGTTTTTTAGTATTATTTTACCCTATTAGCCGTCATTTTATAATTTGCTTTCGTAACATTGGATAGAAATCCATCCACATTATTCCACTTTATCCATCAATATCCAACACTCTTCTTATAAATGCGTTTCACCCTTCTCACAAACGTTCATACCAAGCCAACGATGTTTGTGGAATGTATTCCAAGAAATTAAGACAGATTTAAATGTATTTAAACGATTTAATGTAATTGCGTCATTAGTTATAAATCCTTTAGACCCAGACAATTACTCCAAATCGAATCTAATTTATTTGCCTAATTGATTGTGAAGATTGGGGTGGAAATCATTGTCAATAAGACAAACATCCTATTAAACATAGCTATAAAATATAAGTGATGTGTTTAATAGGCATTTGTTTGAATTGCCACTTACGGTCATGCGCATGACAGAACCACTTCTCTCGCACTCACTCGACGCTCAATTGTTTAGGTTCACACCCACCACTTGGATCAATTCTAAATTTAATTTGGTATTCTGTTTTCGAATTTAAAATAGCGCAAATTATAAATTTTTTAAGTTATTTTTCACTAAACTCAAAATGTCGTTTGATTAGTTAAAGTGATTTGACTGATAGTGACAGACAAAATATAGCATTAAAATGACATCATTTCGTGTTGTGTTTTTGCATTTTAATGCACAAGTTAAATTGTTACAAATAATAAACAAAGCGATTTTAGAGAAATTAAATGATTAGAGACTATTTATCGTGTCTTTATCTATTTTTGCTATACTAATAATAAATGCTTGGAAAATTTTACACAGCGTAAGCAAAGCTTGTAATATGGGTGCTAGACAATTTGATATACTACTTATATACTTTTTAAATATATACTCAATACACATATTAACATCCAGATCCGTCACAGAAATTAAAATTCATCATTTATATTTCTGCCCGGCCGGGAATTGAACCCGGGACCTCTTGCGTGGTAGACCGACATGTTGAACACTGCACCACTCAGGTCGTCATACTGTACAAAGTTTTGGCTCAGACTATACATTTTGGGACATCTCTTTTATTATCCATTAAATAGCGACTACGAAATATGCTACGAACTTTGATACGAGAACTGCTACGCGTTTTGCTACGGAAACGAAATCAAAGATCCTATTGAATTTTGTAATTTACGTAAAAAAAACAATCCAAGAAATGTGAAGTATTTCTCTCTATTCGCTATTACTTACTTGCCACTTAGTTTAAGTAATAGTAAGAGTAAGTAAATAAAACAAACGGACTTGGCACGTTAAATTCAAAAGTTGTTATTTATTCTTATATTTATTTAAATGACAGATAATTACATTTCTTATACATTATTATATTGTATAACTTACTATATAGTTATATTTCACAAATTATTTACAAGCAATATTATTGTACTCAGTTGGTATACGTCATAATATGTAAGTGTGACCAATTGAAAGTTCGAAAAATAAATTTACATTCTCTTGTTACAGACAGTTATTTCCGTTAAATAATTTTATCAAGTAATTAAAATCACAACTAATGACAACTAATAATAATATTTAATGTATGCCTTAATAAACTAATTTTAGTAGGTATTAATTTCTTTACTAATCTTACATTACTGATTGTCAACACATTTATTTTTCATTAGTGGTTAAATAAATATAACTAAATAATTTTCATATTTTAAATATTTTCAATTAATAAAGAAGTTTTATTTTTCATTGAATCTGTCTGTACCCAGAAATGTAATTTCAACATCTGTAAATGACAGCATTTAGTTAATACACAACAACATTAACTAGATATACTTAGTTAAAGAAGGCTGTTATCCAAACTCTTGGTAAATGTTAAAAAGTATTATTTTCAAAGTAGTTACTATGACTAACATATGTATGAGTGTATGTAATTGTTGTGTGAAAGCTGGAGAGTTGTTGCCATGTTGCATGGCCGCTGGAGTTTCACCTGTAACAAAATAAAAATAATTTAACCCCATACAATCAACAGTGATGGGAATAAGGGGTTATTCACTGAAGTTTTGTAAGAGTTTGAGTTTTTTACCCGACTGCAAAGCTCATTTTTAAACAGCCCTGAATCAAACTCATAGGGCCTTACCACAAAAGAAATTATTAAAAGTGATGCTGTCTCTTTCAAACAATATTGTCATAAAAGTGACAGCATCACATTTAAACAGTGTAAGTGAAACACTTGTTGAACAATGTTTTAAAATCTTTTGTGTTAAGGCCGTCAATGTTTAAAAAATATGAAAACTCAGCACCAACATTGACTTTTAAATCCGTCTAACTTCATAATTGAATGGAATATACTGCAATAAACTCGACTAACTGGATTAAATGAAAGCTTCATAAAGCTGTATAACTTTACTCAAACCACGGTTATAGACAAAAGGGCAATGTTTTAATTAGTTTCGAGACTAATAATCGTTAGTCAAGACAATAGGGATGTCATTTTTGAGAAGGCAAAATCTTTTATTAGTCTAGGTATTGAAATTTAAAGCGCTTTTGTATGGGTATCGATTGTCTTTTCGCTTTTGTAGAAGTGAAGACTTTGTTGTTACAGAGCTAGTGACAAAATACTGCAAGAGGTATCTCAAGGCCCATCATTCCATATGATTATAGTGTTTAGGGTGTACGTGAGTCAGCACCTACTCGCAAGGCCAGGGAACACCTGGCGTTAGCACGCTTTCAAGTATATACAATTTCGACATGCTCAAGACAAGAGTTATCTCAAGGTTCAAATTTGGCAGTATACTAGAGAATAGTACAAAAAATGAGAAGGTAATCAGACCGCATTATCATGGAACATGCCGAGTCAGCACGCCACGTAAGTTGACATAATTTTGAGGTCGGTACTAGAGCTTTCTCAAGGCTGAAAATTCGTATACTGCATAATTTATAAAAAAAAATAGTCAGACCACAGATTCATGGAACACAGGCAGTCAGCAGTCGCTCAAAGCGCTCGAAAGCGTGCTGACGCCAGGTGTTCCACTTCCTGGCTTATGAGTAAGTGCTGACTCATGTAGTACACCCTAAAGTTTAGGGTGTACATGAGTTAGGGCCTAAACACTTTATCATATTGAATGATGGGCCTTGAGATACCTCTTGCAGTATTTTGTCACTAGCTCTGTAACTATTACGTTCTTTATGTAAAAAATAAAGGTTAGTTCGTGTTAAATAAAATAACTCTAAAACAAAACGACTAACGCAGAAAGTCGCCCGTTTTTAGGGTTCCGTACCAAAATAGTAAATAGGAACCCTTATGGTGCGACGCAGTCCATCTGTCTATCACAGCTGGATATCTCGAGAACTATTAATGATATTAGCTTGAATATCTCTCATACATTTCATACCATAAAAAGATCAAGAATTTTATGTAAGCATCTAGTTAGTTTGCAATGGCAAATCTGCATTAAAACGCTGAATTGATGAAAAGCAGTGATGTGAAGCGAGTGAAGTGAGCGATTATTCACGACATTAGTGCGAGCGATGTTATTCGATTTTCAATAATCGAATCATGATTTAGGAATCACTCGACCATTACCATAGTTTGTATGATGTGAATTATCATAGTTTTGGCTTCATTTTGTAGCAATAATATTAGCTTTACTATGATAAAACTATACAATGTGTTACAAAAATACCCCTAATGCCGAATATGGTATTACTAGCTGCCCGCCCCGGCTTCGCACGGGTACAATGTAGTTACTAATGTGGTGAGTGTGCAGTTATTAGACTATACCTTATATATATCTATATATAGTGGTGGCCACATAAATAAGGACGAAAGTCGATTTTCATACAAACGAAGTAACTTTTAAGCATTGCTTCTCCGCCAGGGATTGACCGAGCGGTGATCTGGTGATGGCCATCATCCAGGGAGTGAATGGAGGAGATCCAGATTTCTATACACACCCAAGTGACCAGAATTTTAAGAGATGTAAGGATATGTTAAAAACACGCGAATATAGCATAAAAATGTATGAAAATCTTGCAACTGAAAATTCTGATGCTTACATCTCTTAGAATGCTAACCAGATCAGTTGGGTACGTATTGCGATCTGAATCTTCTCCATTCACTCCCTGGATGGCCATCATCAGATCACAGCTAGTTCAATCCCTAGCGGAAAACCAAGACTTCAAAATTACCTCGTTTGTATAAAAATCGAGTTGTGTCCTTAATTATGTGGCCACCACTATATGTATATACGACGTACACAACTTACGCAAGGGGTGTTATAAGTTTGACCTGTGTGAGTCTGTCTGTCTGAGGTAACCTAGCTCCCAAACTTATGGACCGATTTTGTTGCGGTTTTTTATGTATAGTTTAAAATATCTAAGTGTACAGACGACGGGACTCCAAAACCATTGATCCGATTATGATGAAACTGGTGAGTTGTTCTGCTTACGACCGAGAAGGTCCCTGGCTAAAAAAACGGAGCATTGCAATACGCATGCCGGGTGCAGCTAGTTCTAAATAAAACTATGTTATACATTATCAGGATTATCGATCATCCAACACTTCTCTATAATTTTTTTTTTCGCGATTTGAGAGTTGGTCCCAATAGTAAAAGTTGTTCAGTTTGATGGTCCCTATACACCATATTCGGCATTAGAGGTATTTTTGTAACATGTTGTATACCTACCACATTTCTTGTCATGTTATCCGGTTGAAAAATAAAAAGGCTATTCGGCGAGCTGACTCTCGAGCAGGCGACATTAGAGCTGGCCATGGGAGAAACAATCACTGCGCAGATCTACACCAGCCGCTCTTAAACTTTGTCCCTGTGCTTTATTAATTGTCATAGCATAGGCGATTTGACCGGATATTGTATTCTTTTAAAATTAATCTGATAATCAGATGGAATAATTTTGCACCTTATTACAACGCAATAAGAAAAAATGTCAGCACTGCCAACATAACGCCATAGGTACTATTCAATGAAATGAATTCTACCTACTCTCAGGGGAAATGACCAAAGAAAATGTAATACTACGTTGAGATGACAAATGATATTTATTTTTCTTAACTAATCAATCAAATGCACAAAAGAGTTTCAATTCTGAAGTCGAAGTCAATCACCCAAAAGTAGCTTTCTATCACTTTTTAACCCTGTTAGGGGATAAATATTAAAAAAATACCAAACACGTATTCAATTAATTTTGTGAAAGAATGTTTATGCCAAATTTCAAGTCAATCGGGCCAAGGAATCGCGTTCTCCCATACAAACTTTGCCACCCTGTTTCACCCCTTTAGGAGTTGAATTTCGCAAAATTGAAATGAACTTTTTAATTTGCAACTAAAACATATTTTTAACATAAACAGTAGTGATCGATAACGGCTGCAGTGGCTGCAGTAGTTATAAAACTGTGCAAAGTATAGTTACCGTCTTAATTATAAAAAGTAAAAGAATGCATTACATGCTTGTTATAAGGAATATCTTCAAAATCGTTATTTATAATTGCTTAATAGTGACAAATGCTCTATAAAACTGTGATAAAGTTATGAAGAGTGCTGCTTATTTATCCCTATTTTAGTGATACAAGGTTTCACGTTATTTTGCAACATGTTGACATTTATAGACAGATAATTGTTTTATTTTTGCGGAATATGTTAATATCAGCCAGTGGATTTGCCTATTTTGTCTATGAATTCGTAAGAACGACAACATAATAACTTTAAAATAGTCCAAAGCAACATTTTCTTAAAATACGTTTATGAGTAATTAAAGTTATATTACGACGTTTAATAATAAAAAAATAAAAATAAAACTGACTAAAACTCTATTTTAAGGTTTTTTAATGAATGAGGTGTTTAGTTTTATTTCAAAGAATAAAATGAATAGGTAGTGCGGAAGCATACAAATATAAAATAATATAGGACGACCTCCTTGGTCGAGTTGCTTTGTACACCGGTTTTCAAGGTGTCGCCATCTCTGAGGTCCCGGGTTCGATCCCCGGTTGGTTTCTATATTCGGTCTGGGTGTTTGTGATACCACCGTTGTCTCCGATTTCCATAACACAAGTGCTTTAGCTAGTTACTTTGGAATCGGAGCAATGTATGTGATGTTGTCAAATATTTATTTAGTGACTCGGTAGCTCAGCGGTCAGATCATTGGACCGGATATCCAAAGGTCGCGGGTTTGATTCCCGTCCGAGTACATGATCTGGTGCGAGTCGTATTTTTTCTAGTATATTATTTAAAATTTATTTATTTATTTATTAAAGGTAGTTTACCATTATTTGCCAACCCTACGTTGTTTTAGTTGTCGCTAAGCAAACAATTTGATTTATGAAAGCTTACTACTCTACTCTAAGGGTTACATTCATTAACGTAAGAGCTCGCGTTTAGTTACATGTACGATGTTTGTCGGTCCAGCATAACGTAAACAGTTATCAATAAAAAGTTACTTGTATATTGCTTATACAATAGTGTTAATTTAAATAAATAGTGTGGAAGTATGTGAACTTTAAATAGAGTTTAATTAATTATTCTTTGTCAACCCTGCGTTGTTTAAGTTGTCGCTAAGCAAACAATTTCATTTATGACAGTGGGCGACTGACTACTCTATTCAGAGGGTTACATTCATTAACGTAAGAGCTCGTGCCTAGTTAGTGTAGTGATACAAAGTTTTGTTGTTGCGACAGAAGGTAATAGTTTTATTGTGTTATTCATTAAAAAAACTTATTATGGACAAAACATTTTTTTTTCGTAATGTATTTTTTTTGATTAAATTTTATAAATTAAATAGCTTTATAAGACATTTTAGTTATTTTATCAATAAGTTTATTTTTATTGATTCATTATTCTGATAAAATAATGAAAAATCATAATAAATGACGTTTGACAAAATTCAGTTGGTGTATTTAAAAAAAAAGGTTGGGAACAATAACTTATAAAAAAATATATGCTGACCTTAGTTGAATCGTTATAATTTTAAGTTTGAGGTTCATATGCCCTCGTTGCAATAAAAGACTTAGTCAAATATTTAAGTTTTTTCATTCAATTTCTTTGTCTTCATATCCACCCATTACGTTAAAAAAAGAAATGAAAGTAAACAATTTAAATGATGTCGAAGCAAATTTATTTTCACACACAATATCTTCAAAAGTAAGGGTATTTTCGAGACCGTCATATCACAAAACAAAATACCGTAAAACACACAAAAAATACTAACATTCTCGTGGAATTTTATTAGAGTTTCTGAAAGAATAGGTCTTAATGGAGGGTAAAATTACCGTCCACTTGAAATAATAGCCGATTAGTAATATTTTTAGGGGAATCGATAAGAGTAACGACGGTTCTTAGTCATTTTATGGGTTCCGAAAGTGTTACTCGTAAAGAACTTTATACAGGTTCAAGGTTTGGATTAAAAGAGGTTTTTGTTTTAGAGGTACTTTGTGGTAAATGTGTCTGATATTTACCTTTTGATTGTTTCTTACCTATCTCTTTTAACTAAGTATTACATTATGAAATAAAATGTTGATGACAGGTGATGCAACCAGTTATTTTATAATGTATTTGCAAAGAACTATCTTGAGATGTAATATAATATAATGTAAATTACTTTGAAGTAGAAACTACGGTTATCAGAGTTTGAAAGTTCAAAAAGTAAATGATATGTAAGCTTTTATTAGGCTATCATATAAGGTCTTTTGTTTTTGAATATTCTTCTATTATAAATTGTATATGTTAGCTGTTAGCTTACCTATTAAATAAATAAATAAAGTTGAGTCGTGCTCCGTTTGAACTCCCGCCCGGCTCCGGTCCAGCTCCGGTCGCGTTTCAGTTGATCTCTGATCGAACTCTGGTGCCATGCACCCGAAGCCTTACTTACTCTGCACAATTGTACAACGTGGACTGTGACATAGGCGGCAGAGGCTTAGCCTTCCCGATCACCGCTTGCTGGTCTGTCATCCTTTGTGGATGTTCACTTCATCTGAAAGGAAAGTAACTGCTCCAGTCGAGCTCCGGTTGACTCCAGACCAGCTCCGGCCCAGCTCAGGTCCAGATCCAGTCCAGTTTCGGTCGCGTTTTGGAGAGTTGATCCCTGGGCAAACTTCGGTGCCATATACGCGAAGCCTTTCTTACTTTGTCAAATATTTATTTTGAACAAGTACCCACATTGTACAAGTACTTACTTTGTACAACGTGGACTGTGACAGAGGCGGCTTTAGCGTTAGCTGGGACGCAGGTGTAGTTGCCAGCATGTTTCGGCTCAGCCTTCCCGATCACCAACTCGCTGGTCTGCCGCCCGTTGTGAACGTTCACTCCATCTGGAAAGAATGTGGCTGTTACTATTTTGCAACGGGAGACATTTTAAGAGATTGAGAGAGAGAAACAATCATTTACGACCTAAGCTTAGCACAGGTTATAAAAGTGAATTGCAGAAGAGAAACGAAATAGGTAAATAAATGACGATTTGCGAGTGTTAATTGATGACATTTGAAATCAAGATAGGTACAAGAAATAGATAAATCTGACTCTTCACAAATTTTTCTAACATAATGAGTAAGGATATAGTGCTATTTCCGGTAGATGACACCAAGAGATGGCTCTGTCATTTACTGTTGGGTAAAATTTTAGTCAAAGTATTTTTCTAAAGGCTTTTTTTTAAAAGAGATTTAAAACACTTCAAAAATTTCACTTTTTAAATTTGTTAATTATTCATCAATAAAAAATATGTATAATTACTTAACATTTTTACTTTCTTACCGAAACAATTTATTTTTCGCAAACTATTTGTCAGTAATATTTCACGAGTATATAAGTCATCGTCGCCTTCTTACATAATCTTATTTTCTATTTCAATTTATTCAACAATAAAAGCTTATTTTGCCAACAATTTCTTTACCTTTGTCTTAAAACTTATACCCTAAAGCTAAAAAGTTTTTTCTTTCAACAAGATTCTAACTCTCATCTACTATCTCAGGACAATAAGAAAAAATCATTCGTAGCTTCGCTGTCCTTTTAAATTGGATCACTATTTCTCCAGTTGCTTTTATACTAAAAAATACAACCTGATTTTATAGTGTTCTTTTTAATGTTATAAGTTTACCAGATATGCTACTTGTTGTTAAATATACCCTAGCCCTTTATCCTTTCACTAGAGATGTTCTTATATCATATATTGAGCAATAAAAGTAGAAAACTAAAAGTTTTGAAATAAATTTAAAAGTGATTTTGTTCTTAATCCCAGTTTGCCAAACAATCTGTAATTTCACAGATTGTAGATAGCGCAGATTTCGATAATGAGCGTTTTCAAAATAAAGTGCACCCCCCATTTTTGGGCTGCCCCCGTATTTGAAGTCTAATAACAAGTAAAAATTATATTTGGCTGATTATTTTAAAGATTGAAAAGCACTAAACACTCAAAGTTAGCTAACTCAAACAATATTCTTTATAATAAAAAAAAATATATTTATACTTTGCGTAAAATAAAAACAAAAAACTATTATTAAAAACCAAAATGTAAGTTTTTGTGTCCCCACCCAAGTTCGTCGATGTGAAGTGATTCTGAAAAGTTTTTGTACTAAGATAGCATGAGTTTTTGATATCGTTTGAACGTAGGTACTTTGTGTCTAAAGTACTTAAAATATACCGTCACCGGTAGTTCATATTTTAATTCTCATATTTATCTAAATACAGATTGCTTTCCAATAAAATCGCAAAAAGTGATACTGACAGGACATGACGATTTTTTCACGGCTAAAACTGGCATTTGGAAATATACGAAGACAATTTTAGTTTTTAAAATGGCAACATTATCCTTGACGAATACCGACTACCATTTTGAAAGCTAGTCGTTAAATTCTAGTAAACAGACGCTTTAACGTGAGTGCTACATTTCTTCTTTCGGGATTAAGACACATTATCTGCTGATTCAGAATAATTTAAAATATTTAACTGTTTTAAGAAGACGAACAAAATTCCCATGTAACATTATTTATATTTGATAACATAATTTGGTAAATGTTTTCGTCAGAATGTGACATTTTTTTGACAGTATTTTTACTATAGATTATTTCTCCAAAAATAAAATAAACTGCGATAAATAAATATTATTTCATCAACTATCATGTATCCATTTAATATGAAAAATTTAGTATTTAAAAATTAGACAAATTCTGACAAGATGCACTTTATTTTGAAAACGCTTTAATACAAGAATTATGAAAATTTAGATGAATTTAAGCGCGAAATAAACGAAATGTTTTTAACATTGTATTTTAATTTTCACTTATTGTACGATGCAAAGTAATAAATTGCATATATTTCCCACAACTCAAAAAAGGTTTTATAACAATGCGAAACTTTTCCCTCCAACTATCAACAAAATGGCCGCCGTGACTCGGTTCTTTTTTCAAACTAACACGTTGGAGTTTCACATACGTAATGAAAGCTCGCTCTGGCTAGTTTTTGTAGAGGCGTCGACTTGACTCTCGCAAACATCCTTCCGGAGACAGCTGGAGTCAAACAAAGACGTAAAGTGAAGCTCGAGGAAAATTATTGTATCATATACATGCTTACAGAACTCTCAACGCTTTATACATATAGAAGTAAGTATTATATGTACAACTTGGAGACGATAATACGATAATAAATGAAAACTTGAAAACATTGGAGACACTTAGTTCATATTAGTATTTGGAACTATCAAATTTAACACGTTAAGTGCGAAGCGAGGCCTAAATCACCCCTGATGCAACTTCCCTGTGGTGCGGCAAGGAAAAACGTGAGTTTCTCTGTCGTGCGAATGGCATAGCTTTGGTTTGGTCCAGTGTAGGAAAGAGATAAATATATATTTGAGATGCGCTAATGGTTCCGTACTCGGTGGTGTACCTACCTTGGTACCGGATGTCTTAGGCCTCGTGCCGCACTGAATTAATATAATTTTAATGCAGTGCGGAACGAGGCTAAAACGTCCCATATCCCCCCTGACCTCGTACCGCACCCAACGCGAGCTTCCCGCGACCAGTGTTGTGCATCACGTCGATTGGAGAGCACGTCCTTTGATACTGATTTTTTAATGTTAATTCAAGTTCTAATAAGTGTATTTTTAAAGCCCGAGGCAGAATAAATAGGACAGTTTCTTTTCTACTTCTGGTTGCCTTTTTTTTCTATTCTGTGAACCGCATTAAGATTTTCATATACAAATAGATAGATAAACCTTATGCATAAACCGTGATCCATTATTTTCCAATAATAAGTCTGTAATAGGTGCCTCTTAATGGTATAGAATGGAACGCTTCGTGCGCGAGTCCGACTCGCACTTGGCCGGTTTTTTTTTCTTTATGGCGCCTTCAAGCACAATTTAGATTATTAAAAAAAAATGTATCCTTTGATAGCTTTGTGTTGTTTTGCCAGGTTTTGCCCTTAAAACGATCTAATGAGATATAATTGATCAAAATCGGTCAAGTCGTTGCGTAGTTAAGACAGTTTAAAAACGTCGATATTATTTTTCCCATCACTAATCTCAGCGAAAATTTGCCCTATTTCAGTGCGTTACGAGGTGTATAAGATCCCATATTTTGTTTTGCTAATAATTCCTAAACTAGCCATCAGATCCCGGGGCGACGGTGGATTAGGGTTCATCAATTCACTGTCTATATCAATAAGGACCAAAATTCTCATTTATCTTTGATTTCGCGCCAGAAAATGGATTTTAGTCTGTAAAAGGAGGTGGGGTCTAATAGACCGCGTGTCGCCCTAACGTCTGGTCACGGTACGGGCCGATTATACCTCGTGCCGCAGGAACGGAAAGTATGCAAAAATTGGTGCCGCAGCTAACGTGTTAAATTTGGTATTAGTATTTGGAATTATCAAATAAAAAAAAGATCAAACCAACTAAATAGAGTGAAAATTAATTGTAGATACAAGAAATAGTCACTAAAAGTTAGTTCCTGTGACTAAACTATATATTGGATATTTTTCTATGCAGATTTACTTCACTTTTTTTTATTTCGTTACATTCCAGCTCTTCATTGGCTGTAATCAAAGTAGCACTAGGATTATATAAAGTAGAAGGAAATTTTTGTTATAATATGTACTTTAAAACTCGGCCGTAGTCACGGGCTGACTGGAGATGCGTTGTTACGCCTCTCTTTCTGTGGTGGAGCTTTTATCAACTGTTGAACAGTTTTTCTAACTACCTACTTCTCCTACGAGAGATTTCTTTCTAAAAAAACGCATAGTACCTAATTAATTTTGACGATCTCCGTGGTCGAGTGGCTTTGTACACCGGTTTTCAAGGTGTCGCCATCTCTGAGGTCCCGGGTTCGATCCCCGGTTGGGTCAATTTTGAAAACGAACTTTTCTATATTGGCTCAGGTCTTGGTATTTTTGATACTCGTACCACCGTTGTCTCTGATTTCCATAACAAGTGCTTTAGCTACTTACTTTGGAATCGGAGCAATGTATGTGATGTTTTCAAATATTTATTTATTAATTATTAGACTCACTCTGATCGTAGTTGATCATCCTATTCTCGAAGTACCAAAACACGTAGGAGGGGGGTTCCGTAGATCTCTTCACTACGCACACCAGCCGGAGCATGGAACCTTCGTGGATGATCTTTTCCGACTCTCCGACGATCTCCGCGTAAGCCGCTGTGAGAAAAAAACAATGTTTTGTGCCTAGGACAACCAACAAGGGAAACTCTAAATACATGATCAAAAAATAGAATGGGAACTTAATCTAGGTATAGTGTCACCTCCAATTAAAGGTTGCCATGGCGTGTAGTAGATAATATAGTCTGTTTTAGACCTAAATCAATCTAAAAAAATTGTATATTTTTTATTGGGTCCGTCCATAGAAAAAAAATATTCAAGCTTATTTTCTAAGTAGGTAATGGATCATTTGCAGATTAAATGGTACTAATAAGGTACCAAAAGGTTTATTTGATTTAACTGAAACCCTGCGGTTCCGGATTTTAAGCAACTTTCGCAAGGGTCCGTCATGGGATGGGTGACCAAAAATTTATTATCTTGAGCTCCTCCGTGCTTCATAAGGCACGTTAAGTCATTGGTCCTGGTTTAATTTGCAGTTAACACCCAACAATCCGCATTGCGCCCGCGTGGAGTGGTAAGAAAGGCCTGTGCCCCAGCAGTGGGAATTAAAAATGACTGATGTCGAAGTAAGTATGCACTAAGTAATGAAAATATGACTTACCAACAAGAACAAGTTTGAAGAATATACTAGTTGGTGGGTGTGTGGGTACTTGACACTCGTAGTAACCAGCGTCCGCAGAGGTCGCGAAACGTATGTGTAACGCCCAGTCCTTTTGAGAAAAGGTTAATTATTATTAATACTGTCATACGAGTAGGTAAATACAAACTACTTTGTTGTCAATACTCTACAGTAAGAGTATAATAGTAGATTATGCATTAAGGGCTTAAAGTAGTGTATTGTGTCCCGGGCGCTATTATTGAAACCCGAGTACGAGGGATTCTATGGTTAGAATCTCTAAGGCTAGAATCTCGAGTACGAGGTGTTCAAGATCGCCCATGACAAATACACATTTAAGCCCACGATGCATACTCTACTTTTTATACTTTCTGCGAGGCAATTGAAACCAATGACTGTTATAAAGAAAGTACTTAAGTAATTATTTAAAGTTAGAATAATAAAATATGAAAAATAAAGAATATTTATTGAAAATTAAAAGTTATGTTAGAAAGATTACACCAATTGTGCAACGACAAAGTTACATTCTTTGGTACATTTATAGTTGGGTTAGAGGTTAGAGTTTATGTTTTTGTCGTCTATTCTGTAGTGGTCAGTTCGACATTCAAATAAATCCTTCTTGGTGCGCGGGTGAAAATGAATTTCATAAAAAGTTTTCATGATAACATACAGCCTAACTGAGAATAAAATCTCATTGCACCTAAACTTTTTTGAAACCAACATCGATCAAGCACGACTACAAGGGTTGCATTCCAAATTCAAATCACATTATTCCCCATGGGAAAAATGACTTACTTTAGGAAAGGTTTGCATGACACATAATATGCCATTGACGAGCAGGTAGTATAAAAAATATCTATTCCATAGACAAAAATCAGATAGTAGTATTTATACTCTGTCTCACACGCACAAGATGACAACACTTAGAGGGTGATGGCGGGCTGTCTATCCCTTCCGCGCCGGGCGCGTCGAAGACTTTTACAAAGGTTTTTCAATTTATATATGTAATCGACTATAAATAGGAGCAAACAGAACAATAAAAAATGACGTATTTTCCCCGTATTTTTTACCCGATAACTTCGCAATTACACTATATTTATTCAATCAGTAAATTGTGTTCTAATTATGAATATTATGTTGGGTCAAATACTAACAATTTAAGACTAAAACATCTTCATTATTTTGTTCTACGCGATAATAATAATCTGTATTTCCCGGCCGGATGCAGGAGTCCGCGCGGGCGCGAGACACTACGGCAATAATAATTAATGATTTTTTAGCTGGACGCAGGAGTCCGGGCCTAAGGAAAATCCTAATATTTAGTTGATACTGGTAAACCAATTTCATTGAAGTTCTATAATAAAGTGTGCCTATCTTGGTGTAGTGGTGAGCCAGAGATCCCACATAGAATCCGATACCTGCAGCATATTGCATATGCAATAATTACAATAAGAAAATACATAAGAGTTTATCGAAAGACAACTAAAATAGCTAAGTTAATAAATATTATGAAAACGCCTCGGAGAGACTATCGCTTTTATAGAACGGGTGTCGTTTATAGCTGCGCGCACTGAGTTTTGTAGTACGAGGTATCGCAGTTTTTTCAAGCTTAGGGTCGCACCGCCACCTTTACCATATACGTCCGTTCGTTGTAGAAAAATAACTACTTAACGGGCCGAAATTTGTAGTGAGTTTATGAACCCTGGGGCCGTACCGGCTAACGCATCGAACTTTGGAAAGTAGGCCGGGCTTCAAATTAAAACAGATAAATCGAGCCAAAATGGTTTATTCTATTCATGATGTCACACGAATATCTTCTAAATAACTTCGGCACATAGTACAATACGAAACTCTTTACTTCGATTTATCTGTTTTAAGTAAGAGCTCGGCAGACCCGCCGAAGTTCGAAAAGTTAGCCGGTAGGGCCCCTGATTGTTTACTATTTTTAAGAAAATAGCCTAAACTGATATATAGATAAAAAAAATCTTCTTTTATTGTAAACAATTGCGGACCTAATACGTTCTATAGATTTATCACGCTTTAAAAACTTTCTCTGTTTCGTCAATTCCAAAAGTGATCAGCGATGGCCACAAATCATTAATCAAGTAAATTACAAATATAAAATGCTTTATTAAAACATAACAGTCATCAAACCAAACCGTTAACCTTTAACCTAACAGATAAAAGTATAAAAATATATATAAAAAAAAATCGAGGACAGTAATTTTATTTCGCACCTCTTATTGTTCTCGTAGGGCGAGATACAAAACAAACACAGGAAAATATTCACGAATTTTTTAAAAAGATTTATTCGCTCTAAGCCGGCTTGAATGAAAGGTCAATGTTTACTTATCTAGAAACCATTCATGAATAAACAAAAACCCAATCAAATACCTAATGATTTGTAATAATTGTTTCGAAAATAATGTCGTATGGTCTTTGTTTTTTAGGAAACTTCTGAATTTTCCGTACAACGACACATACACATTTTTGAGCAACGATTTCGACCTCAGAGATGGCGACACCTTGAAAACCGGTGTACAAAGCCACTCGACCACGGTGGTCGTCATATAAGGTCGCGTAGAGTTAAAATGACCTTCAATTAAGTAGTTTTTCAATTCTGTGCCAACCAATAATAAACCTATAATCTTTAAACTATAAGAAAAACCCTAGCTAGCGCTCTAGGTTTGTAACTGTAAATTTTCCAAAATAAGAAATAGTTTCTTAGTTATTGTTAATGTTGTCAATAATTTCGATATTTTTTACTATGAAAATGTTTTTCAGCGTTGAAGGCCCCCTTAAGTATTACATCTTCTATATAATTTTAAATGGAGAAATAAGCTAATTGGTTAACTGACTGACATACTCGTATCATCTGCTTGAAATATTATTGACATAATGTTTCTTATAATGTAGGCTTTTTGATGATTCTACCATGGAGTTTATTTTTTTTTAAGCATTTTAGTGTTTGCGGTTTAATAATTTATTTATAATGGAAAGGTTTACTTTCAATGAAGAGCGCTTAATGAAGATATATAGAACCAATGAAAAATTATATTCGATTAAATTTGACAAAAATCTTTAAAGTAAAAATCCAAATCTATTACGTTTTCAGTCCATTTTTAGGGTTCCGTAGTCAACAACGACCCATTATAGTTTCGCCATGTGCGTCTGTCCGTCCCTAGCGTAGCTCATAGACTTTTAATACTAGAAAGCTATAATTTGGCATGAATATAGATATTAATCACGCCGACGAGTGGTGGTAGTAAAATTTTGCAAAATATATTTTTTTAGGTCCCCAATACGTGAAGTGGGGATTTTTTTTTTCTTGTCTACCCCATAGTGTTGGATGTCGTTGGATTGAAATTTTAAACCCTCCCCCTTTTAAATGTGCTTTGACGCAGTGCAAATTCCTCATTGGGAACTACTTCAATAACGTTGTCAGGTATGTGAAACCGGTAGTATCCACATTCAAGTATAATTATGAATCATAAGCTACCGAACCCTACACTGCGCGTGACCCGAAACGCACTTGGCCGGTTTTTATAAAAGTTATAGTCTTTACATCACAACACGAATCATATAATAAGCAGTTAACTACTTAATTAACCTCACTACTACTCCGTAACCAAAATTAGATATAATTATCGTCAGTAATTACACGGTTTGACCTAATGTCATGTTTACACGAGCTTAGCTAATAATGCTTAGAACTTGTCACTAACACTAAAACTTCTTCTTAGTAGTAAACATACTGACTAAGCACTTGATCAGTATGTTTAGTCGCAAGCTAAACCGACTAATAATTAGCATTAGTGGCTAAGTTCGTGTATACATGTCATAATAGAGCTCCAATTTTGCCGAGTATCAAGTATTACTCGGTTTGACTTTACCGAACCGACTACTCGGCCGAGTTACTTGGTTAGTTTATATCGGTATAAAGGTGCGAAATCACGTTAAAACATGGTGGCGGAACACCAGCGCCGGCTGTATTTAAGTTATATAATGACATGTCATTATTATTTTTTATAATAACACATTACATTTTCCAGTGTGTTAACCTAATTCTCTTTTAGGCTTCCCGCGCACGAGTGATTAATCGCTGAGCTATTTTTTGTTGCCGAGAATAGAACGTACAGAGTTCAATACGTAAACGCCCACGAGCTACAAAAAGTAGCTCAGCGACTAATCTCCCGCGAAATGACTTAGCCAGCGACAAAAAAACGCCGAGATTATCGCAATAATTTTAATGAAAGTAAGGTATTTTGAATTTTAGCATGCTGAAATATTCAGCGAACAGGTTGAACTTTTTATTTTTAACCGACTTCAAAAAAGGAGGAGGTTTTCAAGTTGACGGTATTTTTTATTTTATTTATTTTTATGTATGTTTTTATAACATCGACATTGTAATATCATACCGTGTTTCTAACAAAATAAAATTTATGACTTTTTAAATTTTGAGATTTAAGCATTCACAATGCTATTTGTATATAATACTAAATAATATACTAGAAAAAATAGGACTCGCACCAGATCATGTTCTCGGACGGGAATCGAAAGTGACTCCGAGAACATGATCTGGTGCGAGTCCTATTTTTTCTAGTATATTATTTAGTATTAAAATTTATAATTTATGAGTAACTACTATAAAACTTGCAAAGTACACGGTTATGTGTAATAGTGTTATAATCCTTACCTACTTCATTGGATTGAAGTGTCCTCAAACGTCAAAAACATGGAAATAGAAAGGAAACGCAAAAATTCATTAGCCGTTCCATTCTTTCGAATGACCAACCAAATGATACCAATAACAGTTTATATTAATATGAAAACTCGGCAATACCTACGCCATCGAAACAAACCGAAACCGAAAATTCGTTAAGGCTCACCGCCGAACTTGGTCGTAATCAGTAAATTAAACAAAACAATGGTGGGATTGAATGGGGTTTTAATATAATTGCTGGTTGGATGGAAGAAAATGAAGGCCTTATTTAAGTTCGTATTGACCTAGTTGTTTGAATTTGAAAGCGGAACTTTTGAATACAGACAACCTTTATTGAATGCGGTTGACGTCAGCTTTTCCTTTTCAATCTGCGTTGAAAGAAAAAATCAATTTTTACTTTGTTTTCTAACAAACACACGCGTTGTCACATAATAATATAGGTCATTCATATTCTATTGAATACTTTGAGATCATACCAAATAATATACTAGAAAAAATACCGGACCGGATATCCAAAGGTCGCGGGTTCGATTCCCGTCCGAGAACATGATCTAGTGCGAGTCGTATTTTTTCTAGTATATTATTTGGTATTATATAAAATAGCATTGTGAATGCTTAAATCTCAAAATTTTAAAATACTTTGAGATCGTTGTAATAGTAGTATTTACTGTGATTTGATTTGAGTGTATGAATAAGCATTTTTTTACGTTAGATAAGGTAATCATTTATTTGCTGTTTAACATGGTGTAAAAGATGTTAATGTGAATTATTAAAACATACATTAATGTTAAGCTAACTTAAAGTAGCATGCAAAATTATTAAAATCATATAAGATTACCAGTACATAAAATATTAACAATTTAAATTAAATTATAATGTTACCGAGCACGTGAACGAAGTCGCGGACAAGAGCAGAGCTTGTCTGCGACTTCGTTCACGTGGAGTGGACATTCGATAAATCCCTACTTTGACTAGTATAAAAAGTACCCTATCATTTCATCCAAATCGATTCAGCCGTTTTAACAAAGTACGAAAAGTAGGATTAAATAAACCTATGGCATTGTCATAGAGCCTAGCCTGTTAACAAGCATTTAAAAAAATTGTAGGTAATACTTACATATTAAACTGTAACATACTAACAGATCGTGTTCTCGGACGGGAATCGAACCCGCGACCATTGGATATCCGGTCCAATGCTCTGACCGCTGAGCTACCGAGTCACTCGGTCGCTGAGCTACCTAGAACACGATCCGAGAACACGATCTGGTGCGAGTCGTATTTTTTCTAGTATATTATTTAGTATTATATAAAAATAGCATTGTGAATGCTAAAATCTCAAAAATTTAAAATTATAAGTCAAACTAAGTTTTTTTTCTTTAAAATTATTATTTTTGTCTTGTAACATTTTGAGTGTAATTTTATGACGTCATTATCAGAATATCCAACGAAAATAAAAAAAACTCCAACTCCATGATTTACCAAAACGGTTTTTATGAAGTAAATGAAAATGTTACTGACATTATTATTCATCTCATCGTGAAACGAGCTAGGGGAGATTTTCTGAGAATATCTAGTTGAGTTCTTTACATTTCATTATGTAGATAGTACTTACCAGGACATTATTATTGCATGTGATATCATAATAATACGAATAGTAATAAATTTTGGTTGGTGGTTTTTCTCCTTTCGAGGAAAACCACCGGAATTCAAAGCAAAACTTATTTATTTATTTATTATTATTTATTTATACTTTATTGTACTACACACAAAAGAACAAAAGAAAATTACAAATACAAAGGAGACATACATATGGCGGCCTTATCACTAAAGAGCGATTTTTTCCAGGCAACCTTAGGATGGACAAGAATAGAAAAATAAAACTCGATAAGTAAAATACGATAACTTAATTCGCAAAACAAAAATAAACGCTGTATACATTGCATACTGACTATTATGTCGCTGATAATAATAGAATTAGGTATTATGTTTAAAGATTTGTAAATTCCTGGATATCTCGAGAACTACTAATTGTTTTTGGTACAACTTTTCAATGTGTTTATAGAATGTCCTTACTACAACTTTAAGGTTACTCTTTAAACAAATAATTACACCACTAAAATAGATTTTTAAGTTTGAGATTTTGAGAGAAAAAATTCGACTTGCACCAGATCATATTCTCGGACGAGAATCGAACCCGGGATCTTTTGAAAGTCCGGTCCAATGCTCTTACCGCTGAGCTGTTGCCACTAGTGGCAACGTCAGATTCCTTTTTTATTTTATCAACATGAGGAATTACCTCGACATTCAATTGAAATATCTTTCCATATATTTTGACAATTGATTAAGATGTAACAGCTACATAATTTGAGAGAAGATACATAATGCGAGTCGTATTTCTTCTAGTATATTATTTAGTATTGTTTAAGAATATATTGCTAACCAATTGCTATTGATGGGTATAACAAAGGAACCTTTATGTCTCAATCAATCTCACAAACACTCGACCACGTTACATTTTACGAAGTAAATCTTTGTATGAGCTTACAATAGCATTGTTTGTGTAGCACTTACAAGTGTTTTTTCTAAGTTTTAGCACAGATAATAGATGTGACAAAAAGTAATGTCATTTTTTTTCTGCTAGATTCTATAAAACGCTGTATTTTTATACATAATTTATCCACCTTTCATAAATTACAAACGCAAAAACAATTCGTCGTGGTTTGCCATTGGCATCCCTCTGTTTTTTCAATTAAAAAATTAATTAATTTCGGGGCAGGTAATGGCAGCCCCGACGGATTTTTCTTGCGTTTGTGACATTAGCCAATTTTAATGTCCCTACTACTGGGGCACAGGCCTTCCTTATGGGTGGATAAGGAGGATGGGCCATAACCCTCCACGCAGGCCCATTGCGGATGAGTGGGTGTTAACGACTGCAAATGCAGCCGGGACCAACGGTTTAACGTGCCTTCCAGAGCACACAGGAGCTCAAGATAATTTTGGTCACCCATCCCATGACCGACCCTTGTGAAAGTTGCTTAACCTCCGCAATCGCAGGACCAGTCACTAAACCACTGTGCCACCGAGCTCCTCGATGCTTTTCTTGCGTTTGTAATTTATAAAGAGGTGGATAAATTATGTATAGTACCTACATAACTTTTTGTCGGGGGATTTTCGTAAAAATATATTTAACTGTTTTTCATTCATAAACATTTATAGTGCTTTTAACGAAATTCACATATTTTGCAGAAAGTAAATATGATTGTTCTAATAGTTTCCTCCTGTATTTCATTTGTGAACCTTCATTTTTCATTTAGCAATTTTTTTAAATATCAAAAATTATTGAACGATACTTATGAAAAATCAAATCTCTTATATTTCTAAAAAAGTATTTTATTTACAGTGTAAATGGTGGATATTTAGATAGAGATGTACAGCTCTACTCTTCTGGCGTGTAATTCAAATCTTTCAATAGGATAGAATGCGGTATGTTGCAGTCAAAGTATCCAGACAGCCTCAGAATGTTGCATAAAACATTACAGTCTTGTGCAACAAACCGAGAGATGTCAAATCGTATGGAGCTCTGAAAATTCGTGACTGAAATACTGGTGTCAAGAGATGTTCTTAGCGATTAAGTCATATTTTTTAACCAAAACGGGATAGTGCTTGGTCTTCTCCTCACCTGATGTTAAGTGACGATAAGGCCAAAAGTGTAAGCGCATTACACCCGCAATCCTGACCACTGAGGAACTGTCTATCTTAATATGTCTGACTGCCGGAACACAACAATTTTTAAATTGGTGTTATGGCGTCAAACTTAGGGAAGAGAAGGTAGTAGCTAGCCAGGTGGACTTGAAATAAGCCCTACCACCAACCGAACTTAGTAGACCACAGAGGCGGTTAAAACCGTATATCACAAGACTTAATGATGGATAAAATGTCATTTTGTTGTAGTTGTCATTTGTCATTGATTTCTGTTAGCTTTTACAGTGACAAAGTTCTTAACTGTATACATATTTATAGATGTGATTGTACACAAACAAAATTAAGACCCTACTAGAATTCGAACCCAAAAGTTAGCAGTTTTTAACTAATTTATATAAAAAAATAAAGAGTAAAAATATTATAATTGAAGTTAAGCAGTACCTTTACATGTCTTCCATGCGCGGAGAAGAACCTGCTATCAGCACTGTATGTGACAAGGCCGACTGACAGCAATGAGTAATCCTTCTTCTTTATCCACGTAACCTGTAGACAGAAAATAGTTATTTTTTAAATTTTGAGATTTAAGCATTTACAATGCTATTTTTATATAATACTAAATAATATACTAGAAAAAATAGGACTCGCACTTATGATCTCGGTCGGGAATCGAACCCGCGGCCTTTGGATATCCGGTCCAATGGTCTGACCGCTGAGCTACCGAGTCACTATCAGCGGTCAGAGCATTGAGCGTCCGAGAACATGATCTGGTGCGAGTCCTATTATTTTTAGTATATTATTTAGTATTAAATAGTTATTTGTTCAACAAGTGAGCAAATTTATGTTTTGCTGCGGAGTGGCGTTACCTAGGTAACAATATGTAATAACACTTAGTTCTTATTTTTGCCCCTGGCTCAGATAAGTTTGTGTCATAAAGTTAAATCAAGATGATGCAACCGAGCCTTAAAAGCATCACGCGTACTATTAAAATCGATCTGCAATAACCCAAAAGAATATATAATTTGGCACAGCTTGGGCACAAGTTATGCCCTTGGATCAATACTGACTTTACCCGGAATGTGGCATAGTCTAGAAATGACATAAACTATTTTCATATTCTGACGATATTCTTTCATTTAATGACCTTTTTCTACAATCAAGCACATTTCTCTAAAAGTTGGAAATAAAAAAAAGTATTTGATAAAATCGCACAGTCATAAAACTTCTAAAAAAGAGCGAAAGTTTGGAAAGATCTTAGAGGAGTTCATATTCCAATATTTCACCAGTTTAAATAAATAAATAATACAAACCGCGACCCCAAAGATCATATTTCATGTCTTCAAAACACAAAAAGCAATATTGAGTAGAAAACTTTCTCCGTCCAGATGGGCCGATTTTATGACGCAAATTTTCTTAATTATCGTATGAAACTAATTTTCGAACATTTTCCCAAAAGTTTTGCAATGCCTCCGAGGCTTGTAAACTTTTGTATTTTATATCTTTCAATAGATTTGTACACTTTTTTCCGAATAGCTAAAGTTAGGAGTTTCGCAGCGGTCTTCCGAAAAAAATAATGCATTGGGTGTCCTTTTATGTAAGGTCACAGATTAGGTATTTAGTTGTTAGTGGGATTATCTGTATCATTATTATTTTAGGCAGTGCGCTGTTTTGCACTGTTTCAAACAGTCCCTAAGTCAATGTATAAAGTATAATACATACCGTATTTTCTGTGATATCACTAACTTCACAGTGTAGAATAGCTGTAGTTCCTATTTGAGCTATAACTGTTGTACAATTTTCAGTCAAAAATATACCGCCCTTTCCTCCTTTACCACTTAATTTATTAACAGCGGAACTCGCTGAATCTCTGTACATTTTCTTAACTTTATTCATAGACTTTGACAATGAGCTTTCTTCTAATTCTCTAACTGATTCTCTGTCTATTCTATGTCTAGTATGATATTTTTCTCTACCTACTATTTCATGAACTTCATCAATGATATTATCTAATCTATGTACATCTTCATTATAGTCATTATCTAAGTAGTTTGCTGATAGGCGAAGTGGTTTAGGTAGTTTTGGGTATGTTGCATGAGTACTATAAACATAATCTGTAGTTGTTTGAACTGCTTCTGTCGTGTCTTCATCATTTTCAACTGTTGTGTAGAGGAGCGTTGTTTGTGTTGTAGATGTGGTTGTTCTTCTTCTGTGACCTGTGAAAATAAAAATATTATATTAATTTTTATTATTACTCTTCTATATTATTAATATGAATAATATAGAGACAATCCTGGTGACAAGTCGAACTTTTCTAGTATATTATTAGTATGAGTTTAATTATATGAGATATTCGCTAAAATTAATGTCAAGCTAAAAACTTGAAAAATATTCAACAAGAATATTTTTCAAGTCGCTATCAAAAAGCTTTGCAAAAAATTTTTAACTTTGGAGTATCAAAAAGCAACGTTAGTTTTCCTCTCGCTATCATAGTATAAAAGGGGCATAAATTCACGCCACAACCGAGACAGCAACTCAGCAAATAATAATGAATTTGAAACCTAGAAGGCTTATTTTGGCACTGATTTGTGGCTGCCGTATATTTTATAGGAAGGGTATAATAATTAACTTACTTTATGTTATCTATAATTATTGGTAGACAGTGCTATGAGTAGTTATACATATACATTTTGTTCAGTATTTGCCGTTTTTTCTATGCTCTCAGCAAATTTTTATAATATAAACAGTACATAGCAGGCATCTTGTAGTTGAAAACAATGACGTTTTATTAATTATACTTAAAAAAAACCTTAACTATTATTACCTTTCTTGTGATGTCTGGTAAAATTCCCAAACACACTTCCTAGCCTCTGTTGGTTCCTCGAAGTGCACAGATCTAACGATTTCAAGTCGTCAGCATTCTGCGCAACTAATATGGAAGACCTTTTCGACTCCATAGCACCAGTGTTCACTAGCAACTCCGCTTCGAGCAAAAGGACAACAGTGGCATAGAGTAGTTTCAGTTCTTTACAGAAAAACATTGTTTTGGCACTGTCAAGCGTCACATTTGAAAGATTTGTTCATTTTCACTTAAATTTATAGTCATTTTTTGGGCACTGCTATCTTCTTGGGGATGCTTTGACCGATGTCCTCTTGATAAACGGCATTCTAGAAAGAAAGAAAAGATTATTTTAGCTTTATTCAAATTGTCATCACACATTAAATGAGGGCTATTCAAAATGACAAAAATTGTAGGCTCCATAGATGGCGTTGAACAAACAAGTTTCAACTGTAGAAAACGTAGGAAAAGAAAACACAATTCACATGAAAACACCGCCAACAACCAACGAACGCCAAGGAATGAAAATTACTTTTTTTAAGCAAAGGCCGTTTATTAATTTTTCGAAGCCTATTTTAACTCTTCACTTGTCCATCAACGCCATCTAGAGAGATCATCTCAAATAATTATTTTTTTTAAATTTAAATCACTTTAAAAGCATTCATTGTAATTTGCACTTTCTGACAAATTAGAGCGCAGTGTGGAGAGTCTCACGAAACCCAATACACTACCGGCAATGGAGTCTAAGAATTTCATTTGTCTTATTATGCTATGTTTACATGTATACAAAAAGTGTGTATAATGTTCTTTTCTACTATAAATAATCAACCGTTAACTCTTACCCAATTTATCAAAATCAATTTCAATATCGTTCCGATGACGAAAAATAACTTTAATGTTAGAAAATGTGGTTATAATACCTTATTTTGTCAAATGCCAAATCGACTAAAGGATTTTGAGTTACATACCAATGTCATTTGTTCTTGTAGCTTAGTACCTATCAATTTCCTAAACATCAATTTCCTTCTAAAATCTGTTCATGACATTGACAGGTGATTAATAAAATCTCAACTCATGTTCATTCAGAATCTGTTGTTATCAGAAACTTTGATTATTGAGACAATCTTAATCGTTTTGCTAATACCCGGTAGGGTTACCATATTCAAATTAGAAATTAAGGACAGAATGCCCGAGCCTTAAAAAAGGCTAGGCACTGTGCATCAAATAGTTTTCATTTATTCAATTGCAAATCGTATTCTAGAGAGAATCTATGATTAAAATAAATGCTGACAGCTTTGTCATCATTTTTCCTCCAAAAGTAGAAATGTAGACACCTAAATTACCATCTCACATTATACAAAATTTTATTACTTCGACGCACGCAGGCAGCTTTGTTAGTTGATTCGATATCTATATTAACAATAACGAATAAATAGTGACGTTTGGTAACCCTACCCGGGTAGAGGAACCGGAAATTTCGGGTCGACCCGGTTGCAATAATTGAGGTTATCCGGAAAGTCATTATTTGGGCGAATTAAGTGCAGTAATACCTTATCAGACATATTATGTACTTATGACCCATCATTTTTTATTGTTGTTCTTGACGACTTATTTTAAATGGTGTTATATTTTTGTTTCATGTTTTATAAAAAAACGTTAGTTTTTGCTCACGTTTTTGTATTTTTTTTATTTCCAGTTTTGCTTGTAAATTATCGAAACGACATTATAAATATTTTTTAGTTTCAAGTTTCCTGATAAAATATATTTGTTTACAGATGAAAATATAAAAAATGACACAAACAGATAGGTACAGCAAAACACATGCCACTTTCATTTCAGATCGAATTTCACTTTTATCAAGGTGGTTTTGTTAATAATTTCTGTTCGATATATCCTGCCTCTTACTTAGAAAACAAACCGCCTGCTTCCAAGGTTTCTAATCACTTTCTATGAAAACCGTTACGTCACCCAACTGGGTCAATGATTGGTTGATAAAAAAAAGATTCAAAGAAACGGGAAACAAAACAGATCTGCGAATGTTTTCTTTCAATATGTTAACACAAATTAATAAATACGACAATCACTATTTAAAATAAATTTCTATATTGATGACTCTGCATTAGAGTTTTTTCTAACTGGGTCAATGATTAGTTGATAAAAAAAAAGATTCAAAGGAAAGGAAAACAAAACAGATCTGCGAATGTTCTCTTTCAGTGTGAAACACAAATTAATAAATACAACAATCACTATTTAAAATAAATTTGTATATTGATGACACTGCATTAGTGTTGATTTATTATGAAATTACTATTTGCATGTCAATAATTTAAATCCTGATTGATTTTGAAACGAACTGTTTTGATACTGTATCAAATTGAGTATGATAGTATTAATGATTATTTTATATAGAAGTTTATTAACAAAGGGGTATTATATCTTCTGTATTGTTTTCGACCATCAAATAAATCAATTAATTTCTACACAATGTTAGGTTTATAATCAAAAATAATTGTGGATCTCTAAATAGTAAACCACAAAGAGAACAGTCTATAAGATACATAAATGGTTGATAAAATTATGGTTTCTGTCGATTTTCTTGCAGTAATTAAATATTTTTTGAACCAACATTAAACAATGTTTCTGTTTAGCCCAACGGAGTTTGCTCCCAAATTTCTAACAGGATTAGGAATTACTCACAGGTAATTCTAGCTGGCTTTATTTGAACGGGTGTTTATGATAGCCGGTATTATTAGTTCCGAAGTTTGGAGTTTAGCTGTTACGAGAGGCGATTAAGCTATGACCATTTCAGAATCAATAGTTGTTTTAATTTCAAAGTAACTGTAAACTTATTTGTAGTGATCCGTATCTACTCGACTTATGTTTATAGGGCAGATATTTTTTTGATCCCTTACAAATGGGATCATTTTGCTTTGATTTGTTAATACTTTAAATTTCAAAAGGTGTTACTAAGTACCAATGACTATCAAAACATTGTCAGCTTGATTTAGTTTTCTTTTATCGTCATTATTATTTTATCTGCGCCCTGATTTCTGCTAATCTTTTCTAAAATAAATAAATGCCAAAGTAATTAGCATTTATTTATATACTAACATTTTCATGATTTATTTAACAACCATGAAAGCTTATGTTCTAAAACTTTTATGTACAAATGTTTACAACACTAAGCTAAATAATGCCACATGTTAAGTGGAAAAAAATATCGGCTAAGTAATAACGAAAAAAGACACTATTAAGGTACTTTTAATCAGAAATATTTTTATTGCTGATAGTTGGCCGTTGTATAAACCATATGCAGTCTAATGTGGAACACTCAAAAGAGTTTTTAATGTTTTGAGGTTTGTATTCGACCTCATTACACTGAATATATCATAATCATAATTCGAAATAATAATAACAAACAACTGAAGCATATTTATCATCATAATGAGCGTCTGTGTAGAAAGAAAATCAGCAATTTCATATCTATTATCTTGATTTGGAATAAATAATTCTAGCTTAGTTCCGAGAATCGGGTATTGACTTTATAGATTATTAATGTGACCCGTTTCAAGCTAACTAGTTTAAAACTCAAGTATTCGATTTAGACCTTAATTTAGACTCAATCAATAAGAAGTAGGGCAGCGTGTAGTTTGAAGGTCTTAGTATTAAAGTTTGCTGCGGGGAATTGCTTGTGAAGGCAGACATAGGTGAAATTAAAAGTTCTAAAGAGTCTATGAATTTTGTGAAGGTTTTTATGCCGTAAAATTAATATACTATAGGGCCTAGACAAGTGGCAAGCGCTTGTATGAAATGGACAATACGACACAAAATATTTTGTCTAAATAAAAAAAAAAAAACTTTTCTAGATTTGCCCTTCAGGAGTGCAAGAAAAATAGTTTCAGAATTTTTAAATCAATATTTATGGAAAAAATAAGTGACATATAAAAAACCCTTAGTCACGTCATAGCTCGGCACGACAAAAACAAAACACCTTTGCTCACGTTAAAAAAATGGGCCACATAAAAAAAATGGGTCACTCAAAATGTCACATTGTTTGACAGCGTTTTCTACGTGTTTTCTGAATGTTTGTTTGCTACGGTTTGATCTAAGTTTTTGCGATTAATCCTAGCGATTATTTTTCGATTATTTTTATTTTAATGAAGTGGGATATTCTGTCGACCCCTGCATGCTATTGGATCTCTATGCCCTGCCTATTGACAACTTGTCTCTACAACTATTCTCTTGGGCCCCGATTGGCACAACGTTTTGATTGATCTTCGACTTATGAAAAAGTACTCTGTGATCTTCGACTAGACAGGTACGTAATGCAATCTTGCATCACAACATAGAGCCTCAGAGCTACGTCACTTTCAGCAAAATTTTTAGTCTTTTAAAACACTTTTATGTTAGTAAAAAATATATTAAAAAATAACTAAAATATATGAGTCATCTCTTTTTTCATTCTCTCTTCAAAAAGCGAATAAAAAAGGCATGTTATTTTTATGTCGTATTGTCCATTAATATTTCATAACGTCGTGATGTTCTATGGTCAGCGACATCTTACGTCAATTACATACTAATTTCTATTCTATTCAAATTGTAGAAAGCCACTAAGCTCAATAGCCTAGTGGCTTTTCACATTTATTTTTTGTGACTTCGTAACATTTTTTGATTGCTAAAACTTTAAATAATAATAATTATAATACTATTTCAACGATAAAGCTCCTATATAATGTGTCACGTTTTCAGCTCTTGGCAACTACCTGCTGTGCGAAGTTAATTATCGGTATTTTGCAAACTTCGCTCGGTTAATCCGCCTCATTTTATACTATTTTATGAGTTGTAGCTTAGTCCTTAAACTTAAGTTAATTAAACTGCTTACGCGGCGAGCAGTACTTATAATTATGTAGTGTGAAAGAATCGGGGTTTTAATCCTGGGAAATCATCAAAATATTTTTTTCTCATAATTGAAAACACCTTGTGATTTTGTAATTCTTTGGTCATATTAGGAAGGTACACGTTTTTAAGTTATTCATCAATTAACGACTGTGCTTTTAAACACATCTAATATCTATCTCTTATATTTAAGCGAAGTGTAAAAGTTTAATCTTTGTTACGAAACGTCTTAACTGCTTACTTCACGAAAGATACATCTTATTTTCCATCGGAGAACAATCAGAAATAACTCTTCACAGACCAACATAAATACTAATTAAAGCTTAAATTCAAAATTGCTTTGATAAATGTTTTCATTGTAAATTGCTATCTTAACAAAACTTTGGTTTTAAGTGCAGATTCTTACTCATAAATGTTAATAAGCATAATTTTGAGTAATCTTTTTTTTTAAAATCAGAATATAATTTTAAAAAATGTTGGTCTTCATGCAAAAAAATAGTTTTAAGTTATTCCCTCTGTATAATAAAACACGATTATTTGTGATAAATAAATGCAATTAATGCATTAAAAATTTAACTCCTATTTGGCAATGGCATGTTAACCATGGTGAGAATGTTTGCCACAATTCATCAAAAAAAAACATGGATAATGCATCGAAAAACACATTTCTATGTAATACGCGTCATAATTATTTAAGTCTAACATTAAAAAAAAAATATAAGTGCAATTGTACACCTAAGAATAACAAACCCACACTCTTAAAGAGACAACATTAATAGAACACACTAAACAATTAAGAAAACATCGCAATATAAGCCGCTTCAGGATATCTCAGATTGCTATCAACAAAGAAATAATACAATGTCTTGCAGGAAAAAAATTGTCGGAACATCCTGATCTTTTATTCATAAACAGTAGTATAGGGGTGTATCAGAACGTATGCGAGCACCATTTTGCGTGTACATTCGTGTATGCTTGAATTATTTTAGCATACGTGAAATTAGGAATCCCGTTTTATGATATATGTGGCATGGAGGGTAATATTTTTGATGGATAAATGCTATGAGGAATATTAATCTTGTATTTAATTGCAGATTATGACGGATTGAATTCTGTGTTACCGTAATCTTCGTATCTTAGCTGGCCCAGAAAGCAATAGGACCATCAGCCATTTTTAATGTCCCCACTACTGGGGCACAGGCCTTCCTTATGGTTGGATAAGGAGGATGGGCCATAACCCACCACGCGGGCCCAATCGGTGGGTGTTAACAACTGCAAATGCAGCCGGGACCAATGGCTTAACGTACCTTCCGAAGCACGGAGGAGCTCGAGATGACCCTTGCGAAAATTGCTAAACCTCCGCAATCGCTGGACCAGGCGCTAATCCTCTGCGCCACCGAGCACCTCGATATCGTAACGTACCTTTCCTTTAACAACGTACCGTATCGTATCGTACCTTTTCTTTAACAACTGAACATTGCATAACAATTTAAAAAAAAGCTAAATTAGAATAATCAGAAAGTAGTCATCTTTAAAAAAATATATAATTGTTTGATAACATTACTGTCGTAAAATTGTAAACACATCCTTATAACACAATCATTTACCTACTTCTTTTTTTTAACGCCCATTTTGTAGCTTCAGCCTTCTGTTGAAAACTATGCTCATAAAAGCGAACGAGTACTACAAATAAGAGAGATACTCGTAATACTTCTAACTTGTAATGAAACAGACAGGCAGTTGTGACACATTTCTATAGTGAAATGACTGACATTATACAGAATGACTGTACTTCTGAGATACTAAAACTCAATTTGTCTGAAACGTTGACATTAGACAGGTTTTTATGAAATTGTGTGACACTGTTTCAGTTGGTATATAAATGAACAAAGTGTTCTTTGTTTTGGAGCTACAAAATATTTGCGACACTATTTTAAGGTAAAAAGAAAACAGTGCGTCTCCACGCAGAAAAATGCTCGACGAGCAAGTTTAATTTGAGCACTGCAAACGTTTAAACATGCTCGCTTCTCTCTCGTTCAATCGAGTAAGATCGAACTCGTTTGAACTTGCTCGATTGAACGTAAATTACGTGCCTACGTCGGGAAACACCATTTATAAAAACAGGTTAGGTATTAAATTTATGGACTTTTCGCATTCACAATTTTATTTTATACTAGTGGCTCTGAGAGATGTAGACCTCGTCTACCTCGGTATTTCCTCACATTGATGAAATAACGCTAGCTTGCAGTGAAAATATAAAAAGTACTAGAAAATTTCACCGATCCTACTAGTGATTCGGTAGCATAATTATTGGTCAGTGAGTTGGGCCGGAATTCCAAGGATGCTGGTTCGTGTGGGCCGGTCTTTTCGATTTTTTCTAGTATTTAATTTATTTTAATATAAAAGGTTAGGTACTTAGACAAGGCTCATTTTAAGACTCACTCGTATTGTTTTTAATACAAAAATAAATAAATATAAATAAAAAAACTTTGCTGCACGCGTTGCGAGCCGTAACCTTCTATCAAAATATTAAGCCTTATTAATTTAAGCTACTTAACATTAATCACTTAAGTATTCTTCATCTTAGAGATTACTTCCTCAAGACTCCCCATTTCACTCGGAATAATCCCTTCGAAGTACTACAATAGATTAATTTAATTTACAAAAAAATATTTCCTTACTATCTTTTAGGTTAATTCAAATTCGACCTAAATTATAATCAGCAAAAGCATAAAATCCTTTGATAAATTTTGCAATCCCGGGAAATATGCAGACTCGGCGAATATCGCACATACCGTAATATTAATTCTCGGTGAGATTCGGAATATCTTTCGAACCGAAGCTACGTTTTACACAAAGGAAAATGGGTTTCATTTTTTGGTCGGAAAACCATTCTGCAAATTTATATCTGAAAGGTATTAGAAACAATACAAGTATTAGGAATTGTTTTCCAATAAGAATGGAGAGCTTACCGAGTGAGGAGCTCGGTGGCGCAGTGGTCTAGCGCCTGGCCCTGCGATTGCGGAGGTTAAGCAACTTTTGCAAGGGTCGGTCATGGGATGGGTGACCAAAAATTTATTATCTCGAATTCCTCTGTGCTTCGGAAGGCACGCTAAGCCGTTGGTCCCGGCTGCATTTTCAGTTGTTAACACCCACCAATCCGCATTGAGCCCGCATGGTGGGTCATGGCCCATCCTCCTTATGCGTTCCTCCATCCAGATTGTCTTCGTTTACTGGCAAATATTACTGGTTAAAGAAGTAACCATAAAAGAAATTATTATTTCAAAAACAAAACTTAACAACATAATGTATAAAAATAAGATTTTCAGACAAAACATTATTTATGTAAAGATAATGAAGATTTTGGGAGGGATAAAATTTGTCTTACGGTCGGAAACATAAATTGTCAAATCCAATTTTACATTTCCAGAATACCTTTTACCAATACTCGGAAGGGTTCTAGCGATCCAAATTATTATCCTTGCGATTCACGGAATTCCTTTGATAAATTAACTGTGTCAAAAATATTATGCAGACAATGCGAACATTTCGAAATGTCATTATCAGAAGTAGGTTGGTTTGATTCAGACTGTAGCTATATTAAGAAAAAAAAACCGGTCTAATTGAGTATCTCCCTCCTTTTGAATTTTAGCGCCTGGCCCAGCGATTGTGGAGGTTAAGCAACTTTCGCAAGGGTCGGTCATGGGATGGGTGACCAAAATTGTGTTATCTCCTCCGTGCTTCAGAAGGCACGTCAAGCCGTTAGTCCCGGCTGAATTTGCAGTCGTTAACACCCACCAATACGCATTGGGCCCTCGTGGTGGGTTAAGGCACATTCTCCTTATCCACCGATAAAGAAGGCCTGTGCCCGAGCCGTGGGGATATTAAAAATGGCTTATGCAATTCATAACGATAACTCTGAGTAAATAACCAATAAAATACGAATCAATAAATAAAGATTCTATTGATATGTAAAACTTAAAAGTAAAACGTAAACATAAAGATGAACAAATTGCTTTTCCAGGTCAGTCTTGGTTTGAACTTTTCGTTCACATAATCTTTCTGAATCGGTGACTTCATCGAGAAAATATCTGACTTGTCAGTCCATTCAATTTCTACATTCAACGATGCAAAAACTTGCTTCGCTCTTCAACAAACTTAACTTCCGTCGTTTCCTTTAGTATTATTGTAGATTGAAAATCGTCTCCAAGTTTAAATATTCCTTGTTTGTATTGAACCGATCGATCTTGACGTCAAATTATTCCGTGAGTTGAAGTAGAAACTTGAAATAAACTCGGGTTAAGAAATATTGATTTTGAAGAAGTTGATACTTGAACTGAGTGTTTATTTTACGAATAAAATTCTCAACTTTTTAGGTTTAAAACTTCAGTATAGGGTTATAAATCTTTTTTAGTCGGTTTTAAAAAAAGGGTTTTTTATAAAAATTGTTTTTTTTTCAGTAAATTATTATTTTCTGGTTTTTAGTCAAACTAAAAATACACCATCTTCTATCGAAGTACTTGTCAAGATGAATCAAACATCAGTTTCATGACACCATATTTTGCATTGCCTTCCAGTTCTGATCCTATATTCAAAGTTTCAAGTCATCTCAGTCTAGCTCATCAGGAAGCTAGTATTAAATGGTTTGCATTAATTGAGGACAAACAAACAAACAATTAAACGAGAAACATGTTAATAAAAACGTGTTAAAAATACAGCTGATAATAAATCACAGATTATAAAATTAAAAAGTATACAACTTTAGCATAAAAGGCCGGGTCTCCTTTACTAAATGAAAAAGATAATTACTTGATTTAATGCTTAAAAAATAGTACTTATATTTATTTTTTGTCGTCACGGTGACAAAGCTTCTATGGCAAATTAATACTACATTTACATTTAATAATAAATCAAACATGTCATTAATGTATAGCTGAGTGGATGCACTAGTTTAAAGAATTAACAAAAATTTAAACCAAAATTTTACCCCAGCCTCAGTACACAAATCCAACCAACTCTCCGTAAGTATTTACTTGTGTAAGTGTAAGTATAATATTGGTAACATATTTGAGTTTATTTAATGATTCATATTTTTGTTGTATTTATTTCTTTTAATCATTTTGTGCTTTGAAAAATTCAATAAACATTATTATCAATACATTGCCATTTTAGAACCACTGTTCAACCACACTTCTCTATATTCCTTTAACAAAAACAACCCTTAAAAAAAGCTCCAAAATCCCAAATATAGGAGCATCACGTCGCTGTTATACCATTTCCTTTGATTTGAACTATTCTCTAGTGCGATTCGAATTCGCAAGGCAAAATCATGTTCTAGTCTTCGTGTACGTAAGGCCCTTTTCACATACACATGGTTCCTTTTTTTGAATTTGTCTTTATTGTATACAATACGGAACTTTACTTTGATTGGAGATCTTATTGGTTTCAATCCCAAAAATTGTTATTCTATTCTAGTAGCGTTCATTTTAGTGGAATGGCCATTTGAGTAGGGGGCTGATGCGTCTGTGTACATGTGTACCGTTTCGTACAATGCTATAGACCACTACACACATGGCATGGGCAGCCGCGGCGGAACCACGTCAGCTTAAATTTACATCACTACATCACTTTTACGGCACGACCGCGGTATCGTGTGAAAGCTTCATATTAATATTACTCAACCGTCGCGGTACCGTTAACACGGAAATGAAACCGCGTGTGTGTGAAAAGGCACTAACTCCGTTCGGCCCGAATTCGGGGAACAATTTTCGGACTATTCCACGATTGGCCATATCAGTAGTACGTGGGTTGGACTGGCCCAATCTGCCTAAAATGGAATTGGATCGGAGAATGGCAGTGTCGACGGGAACATTCGCAGTACGATAAATGTACGATGACAGTGTGTTTGTTTGTTTGTTAGGCTTTCACGACTTAACTACCTCCTAACCCCGGAGGTATTTGATGTTTTCTAATTCAATAAATTTAGAAGTATATTAGAAATAACAAAAAATATTGAAACTGTAAAAGTACAAAGGACTGCTAAAAAAAAAATTATTCGTTTTTAAAAAAAAATGCAATGTCCTATGCATAACCCGCCAGGGATTAGGCGGGCTAGGAGGCTACTCAACCATTCATCATATTTTGCATACAAGTTGACAGAGGTACAGAAATAGACATAGGATAACTTTTATCCAGAAAAAATATCTGTTTCCGAGGGATAGAAAAATAAGTGTCTTTATTTACTAGAAGGACAATATAGAATATACTTTTTATAACTTAAAAAAATGTTTGTCACAAGACTTTATATTCGCAGCATTAGTAATTCGCAGCGCAATACAAAATGATATATTTTTAGGACACGTAAATTAATTACACTTAATGGAAATAGTCTTGTAAAACTGTATAAGGAAAAACCTTAAAACATACATAAAACTTCGTCTGCGTGAATATCCACTTCCCGTGGGAACTTTCAAAAATCTACGTCATAACTACTATCTGTAAGCTTTTAGTCTCCTGAATCAAGTGGTTTGTGTACGACCATGAATCTGTCAATCAGGATATCTTACTTTTCATATAACCTTACTGAAACTGAGCTAAATGGGTTTCTAAATAATGAAAGTTAGTTGGTAGTAAATGTACTTTTATTATTGTAAACTGATGAACACAACTTGACATAAAGAAGAAAAAACACAGAGTACAAAACAAGGAAAATATGTTATAGTATAAAAAGTACAGAATTCAAAAATATAAGTTAAAAGTAAAAAACCATAAACTAGTCAAAAAGAGGCCGGCTCGGCAACACTTACTGTTGAAAAACTACAACTAGTGAACACTTCCAATAAAATAAGAAATACATGAATTATTCACATGCGTAAACGTATTACACAAACGCTCGAGCTAAGTAGAAGCGTACTCGATCTAATAAGATTACACATAATACTCTGTTTGGCATACGTCTTGACATAATGCCGGCTAAGTGATATTGATCGGACGGACCTGTGGTTACGAAGGGACGTAACTTGTAGAATAATGGGTAGAGTTTAACACAAAACACATTTTAGCGTTTAATTATGGTTTATTAGTGAGAAACAAAACACTCTCGCCACGCTAAACGCAGCTGATTGTTATATACATTTTTATTAATTCTTGTATTTCTTCCTTGTTATTCTTTGGTTTCACATCAAGTATAATACTAAAATACGGCCACACTTTGGCTTGACCATACAAGTATTTTCTAGGACAGCCTGTATAGTACAATAGCATTATTAATACCAAAGATAACATACAAAATAACGGTAACATTAACATTGAAAATAATTGGTCAGTGCATTGGGCCGGAATCCCAAGGGTGCGGGTTCGAGTCCCGTCTGAGGTGCTACGGGTGAGTTGATTTTTTCTAATATTATTGTGAATGTTTTGTGAGTGCGAAAAATCTAAATTTAATAATTATATAGCTGTTTCATCTTTATCGATTGTCAAAACATCTGGAAAGATGTTTATTTCGCATGTGGGGGTATTTCCTCACATTGATGAAATTGTAAAAAGATGAAGAAAGAAGAAGTAAAAAGTAAGTACTAGAAAATTTCACCGCTCCCACTAGTGACTCGGTAGCATAATTGGTCAGTGCATTGGGCCGGAATCCCAAGGGTGCGGGTTCGAGTCCCGTCTGAGGTGCTACGGGTGAGTCGATTTTTTCTAGTATTTTTTCTAATATTATTTATCCTAATTGAAAATCCAATCCTCATGCTTGGTATAATTCCTGAATTCAGAGTTCAGAGTCAGCGTAACTAAATTACCTTTGGCTGGTCACAACCGGCTTAGACGGGCTTACACCAGACATTAATTTGCTCTATTGGTTTCCGGTACTTTGAAATATGGATATAAAGTTATATATTTGTAAGGTTTTAGTTTAATCTCTTTTGATATAACTCTTTGATGTGGGGTTTTATATGAACACTTTGACATTTGAAACCTGTTTACACGATTAGAGATCAAACACAGAAGATGCGTTCTGGTCAACCGATTCAATCACAGATCGCTGCGATCTATACAATCTTGCGGACTAGTCGTGTCTTAAAAACAAAGTGCTCAACACAAAAAATAAACATGTAAAACTTTACACATCGCATAGATCGCAACGATCTGCGATCGGATCGGATGTCCCTGAACGCATCCTGTGTATTTGAGCTCTTATAACGATAAAAATACTGCAATCTGGTGGTCTGAATTTTAACCTTTTTGGTACCTTTTAATTGACCGAGCGAGCATCACGAAGTGCGAGAGAAGCGTAATTGCTTCAGCTTTGGCAAAAATTCTTCCGTATGTCTGTCTTCCCGGCTGTTCTCCTCTACAGGTCGCATTTCTTAACCGATTCTCGTGAAATTTTGTGAGCAGGTTCGATAATTATATAGAATTATTTTTCGACGCGCGCTCGTGGCGAACTCACTGCGCACTCGCTTCGTTTTGAACTCGAAAAATCGCGCCAATGTGATAAGGCCAATATTGAATTCCTGTAAAATACAACTCACAGTGCAGGTGCAGTAAGCATGACATAGCAACTACTAAAGTATGCAGCTACATTTGTGACCTAGAGTACCTACTAATTTTTACATCACAAAATACTATCAGTTAGGGTTCTGGTTTTATATGAATGTAGTCTAAATATTTTTTTTCCTACGGACATAATTCGATCTTGGTATTGAAATTGTTTACTTTCATGGACTGAACTGAACACATTGAAAGTTTGCCCCATGTCCACAGAATATATCCATGATTTTAATAACGTCCTATATACAACATGTTACAAAAATACCCCTAATGCCGAGTATGGTATATAGGGACCATCAAACTGAACAACTTTTACTAAGGGACCAACTTTCAAATCGCGAAAAAAAAATCAGCTCTTTCATACATTTTGTTATTTTCGATTTTAATTTTTGTATGAAACAGTTGATTTTGTTTTCGCGATTTCAGAGTTGGTCCCATAGTAAAAGTTGATCGGTTTGATGGTCCCTATATACCATATTCGGCATAAGGGGTATTTTTGTAACACCTTGTATAACTAGTATACATGTAAGAATTCTAACGATAGCTCACACATTCAAATCTGTTGAGGCATTTAGAAGTTATGGTGGTAAGAATCTCACATACACACAATCATACAAACATACATGAACCCTGAACACAATACACTGTTCGTTTTTACGGTCGTGTAAAAGTGTATACCTTTGCGGTTGTTAGAAATTTTGTTTTAAATAATTAATGAAAAAAATAATCCCTGATTTTCAAAAATGCATTTCAATGGTGTCCAGACAATCAATTTTTTTACTCATATTTTTATTGTATACCACCTATCCAACTTATCAAGTCTAGTTCTAATCACGCTAGTATGATAAAATATCACTTTAATTCATAACAAACAACGCAAATTATCTTATCACTTGTATGTACTTACATTATAAAATGAAATGATAGTCTATTCAGACATGAAAACAGTATTGTGATAAATCTCAGTGAACTCGAACGCTACAAAATGTTCATTACAGTGACAATTATTGTGATATTAGTTTTACTTTACATACTTGGCACCAGAAATTTTAACTACTGGAAAAACAAAGGGGTTACTTATGACAAACCATATCCATTTGTTGGAAACAGTTGGAAACAAATGAGTTTCAAGGTCAGTATTACTGAATTTTTCGTTAATATTTATAGGAAGCACCCTGATGAACGATTTATTGGAGTATACCTTGGTAATATGCCTGCAGTAATAGTAACAGAGCCGAGAGATATCCAAAGAGTACTAATATCTGATTTCCATTGTTTTTATCCAAGAGGTATGAAACTACATAAGGAAGAATCAGACCCGATGAACAATCATTTATTTTCTACTGATGGTGATTTGTGGAAGTTGCTGAGACAGCGTATGACTCCTGCGTTTACCACAGGGAAACTTAAAGCTATGTTTCCATTGATTATTGAAAGAGCTGAGAAACTGCAAATCATTGCAGCTGATGCCAGCAAAAATGAAGAGGTTGATGTCAGAGACTTAATGGCGAGGTATACTACAGATTTCATAGGAGCAGTTGGTTTTGGTATTAATATGGATGCATTGCAAGATGAAAATTCTGTGTTCCGTAAACTTGGAAAGAGGATATTTAATTTCAACACGTTTGATATAATAAGAATGACGTTGAAAGGCCTAATGCCCGCTCTTCTGAAAGACGTACCGGCCGTTGCACCAGATATAAGGAAAATGACAGTAAACCTAGTTACAGGAATCATGGAGGAACGAAATTACGAGCCTTCGAACAGAAATGATTTCATTGATCTTCTTTTAGAAGTTAAAAAGAAAGGGAAGATGATCGGAGAATCGATTGAAAAGAAAAATCCAGATGGTTCTCCTGTTATTGTTGAGCAAGAGTTGGATGATTTGCTTATAGCAGCACAAGTGTTTGTATTTTTTGCAGCTGGTTTTGAAACTTCTTCTTCGAACTCAAGCTTCACGCTACATCAACTAGCTTTCCACCCAGATATACAAAAGAAGTGTCAAGAAGAAATTGATGAGGTTTTAAGTAAATATGATGGCAAACTTTGCTATGATGCAGTCAATGAAATGAAGTACCTTAGAATGTGTTTCAAGTAAGTGTGTTTTTTTGTGCAGTTTATTTTTCTGGAGTGATCGTTTTTTAAAAATAACAAAAGAGCTACAAAGCATTGTATTCAACGTAGTCAGAAAATTTGTTTCTTAATAGCAAATTATTGCCATGCATTTCGAAAGTGCTATTTTTTTTCATTGCTTTTGATATTGTAAATTTTCCTTATTTCAGTGAAAGTATGCGCATATTCCCATCACTCGGAGTTCTTTTGAGAAAATCAGCATCTAAGTACACCTTCCCCGATTCTGACTTGACGATTGACGAAAATATTTCAGTCATAATAATCAACCAAGCATTGCAAATGGATAAAAAGTATTTTGATGATCCTGAGAAATTTATTCCTGAGAGGTTCAGCCCAGATAACGTGAAAAACATTCCTAATCATGTCTTCATACCTTTTGGCGAAGGACCTCGTGCTTGTATTGGTGAGATTTTTTTCAATGATTTTGATAACTATAGCTACTTAATAGTAAAGTTTATAAGAAATATTAAAGCATGATTATAAAGTTATTACTTATACCTGTTCCTAGCGGAACATAGAATAGTATTAACGGGCGTGATCTTGAGATAAAGAAAGAGTTTAAACTGACTTGCTCTACTATGATTGGCAGACGTACTTCCGGGAAGCTTCTGGGTTCTGTTTTCAGTATGGCAATGGCGATAAGCACCAGAGATAGACAGTAGCTATAAGCAGCAACTCCTTTTGATTTTATTAGAATCCTACTATCCTACTTCCTACTAATATTAAAGATGCGAAAGGTTGGATGTTTGGATGTTGGTAACTCAGTCACGCAAAAATGACTGAACGTATTTGGATGAAATTTGTCACACCATATAGTTTATAACCTGGATTAAAACAAAGGATATTTTTTTCCTGGTTAAAGGTTGCTCGCGGACGAAGTCATGGGCGGAGGCTAGTAATATTATAAACTAGCTTCCGCCTGCGAATTGATCCGCCTGGACTTTCGAAAAAGCCCTAAGTAACCTTTGGCCTAGATAAAAAGTATCCTATGTTTTAATTCAGGCTATAAACTATCCGTGTTCCAAATTTTATCTAAATCCTTTCCGCCATTTTTGCCTGATTGAGTACCAAACATCAAAACTTTTACATTTATATTTATATACTCGTAGTAAGAAGTTAGGATGCGACAGTTTATGTGTATGTGTGTTTGTTACCTCTTCACGCATAAACGACTGGACATATTTGGATGAAATTTGGTTAGTAGACAGATTTGGACCGGAATTAACATATAGGTTACTTTTTATCCTGGTCAGAGACCCACGCTGATGAAGTCGCGTGCGGCCGCTAGTCTTTTTTATGGTGGAATATGATTTATCAATATTTCGATTACATTTCGGCTTTACTGATAATTTAAAGAATTCACATATAACATCTTCCCATGTAGATGTTAAAAAAATATGAGTAATTTCAATTTATTTATTTTCAGGTGAACGTTTAGGCTTGATGCAGTCAATGGCGGGCTTAGCAGCGATTCTTAGCAAATTCTCAGTAGAGCCATCTAAGAATACGAAGATACAACGTGAATGTAATCCCAAGTCAGGTTTGGTGCAAACTGTTAAAGGTGGTATACCTTTAAAACTAACCCCAAGAAAGAAGACGAATTAATCTAACCTTCTATAAAGAATCTTGTTTTAAGAAAGTAAAAAATAAAACAAAATTAAAAATATGAAATCAACTTTGTCTGTTTGTTACATTTTCCATACTTCTATCATGGGGCTGCCTTTTGTCGTGAAAATTTATATTGAAGGGGGTGAAATAAGGCGGTATTTACACAGGTTCACTTGGCAGGTGATTTTGGTCAATTAGCGATTTTATTCGACAATCGCTTGTAAAATCGAATCGCCACTTGTTTGAAATTAGGTTTCCATTAAGATTTTACAAGTGATTGTCGATAAAAAATCGTCGCTAATTAATTAAAATCGCCTGTTTTTAATACAGCGACTGTCGATGCAGTGACTGTCGATATTATGATAACCAGACCCACACATAAAACCTACAGCTGCGAGAATATGGGGATTTTAACTGCAGGGGTCCTTGCCAACTTATAGAAATGGCAAAAAAATAATGGGTTGTTCCGTATTCATCCCATGACGATTCATCCCAATTCTTCACTCATCCCAAATTGGTATTCCTTAACTCAACCCATTACATTATTTTAATATATTTTCTTAATTCAACCCAATTGCATTCCTTACTCATCCCAAATTAATTTATCACTAAAAGTATGGATAGCAGTACAATGATTAATATTTTATCAGAAAATTATATAGGAATACAATAAATTGAACTAAGTAATACTAAGTACTTATGTACTCATTAGAAATTAAATATGCATGTTTTGTAAATAAAAGTATACCTCAGATAGGCAGATTTATTCACCACTGTCCCCGGGGCAGTTTAATACTTTATTTTATTATTTTTTACTCTCTACTGACCCTTATATTATAGTCCTCACTGCCCCCGAATTATAATAAATATTTTTTTTAAGTTAAAATAATTTAAATAAATTTCCAGATTTAGCCCGATTTGTTATGACCCCTATCATTGTACCATCTTTTAGATATATTTTTTATAAGTGTTAATTTACTTAAGTTCTAATGTCTATAACATCTAATTTTTTTGGATTATCAAATGGATAAGTAAAAATTGTTGGTGAGAACAAAATAATACATTTTTGACGACCGATTTGGCGCAGGGGAAGGATACCTTCTGCGCCAGATGTTTCGAATTCGATTCCCGAACAAGACAAATATTTGTGTGCATGATCATGTCTATTTGTCTTGGCCTGGGTGTTATCTATGTACCTATATATTAAGTATTTATTTACCAAAAAGTAAGTATATAAGAATATATTTATTCACTATCTAGATTACATAAGACAGTTTTTTAATGAAAACCACTTATCAGCTAGATAATTGATGTGATTGTAAAAAAATGTTATTATTAATAATATTATTTGTGTTTCTTTTACCTTTTTTATTTTTGAAATATATGGTTTTTTTAATATAACAACAATAAAGCAAAAATGAACTGAGTTTAAAATATTTCTAATAAGTGATAATATTTTTATTCAGACCGTACACATAAATCTTAAATTTTTGGGTGGCTTTACGTAATGGGTTGAGTTAGGAATACTTTTGGGATGAATAAGGAATTTAAAATGATATTATTGCTGTGGGTTCAGTAAGGAACAAAACTGGGTTGAGTAAGGAAAAAATAATAAGTGGGATGTGACGTCATGGGATGAATACGGAACAACCCAAAAAAAATAATATGTTTTTTATTCCCATTTAATTTAATTAATCACAATCATACAATTGTTTATTTATGCAATTTTATAATGATTTAAGTACCTACATATAATTTATTACAATTTAATCAAATGTCATGTAATTTAATGTAATCATATTTGCTATGAATTCTTATTTTTATTTGTTAATTAGCAAGAAATGTAAGGCTTTTTTTATATTATTTATATTATTTATAACTGCATAACGGCAGTTGCACACCCAAATCACCTTGTTTTTTTTACTAACATTCGGAAACATAGAAAAACATCATCTTGGTTACTGTTGACTGTACAATTAACAACTTCTTTATTAACATAGTATAAACTTTGACTGAACAAATAAATATTAGTTTTCTATACCATTTATTCAATTATGATTATCAAATTGATGACAGATATTTATTTAATAAAATGATTGATAAAATATTTGTTTCCGGATACAAAAAGCACATCTCGATAATCCCAGTTCGATATCTCCGAAAGTATCGAACTCAACAAATCGACATTCCCCGGGGAGTTTGCATGGTTCCCGAAGTTTTTAAGTGTTCTATTGAAATTCATACCATACCATGACCGAACTTTGAATTCGAGTCTTCGATGAAGCGCGCTAACTCGATTACAACAAGTTGCGCTCAGAAAAGTTCGGAAACAATGTATTTTAAACACGTAATCCTTGCGTTCTTATCAAAACTAGATAAGGTTGAAATCTATTCGATATACCCAACAGCTATTTTTGTACAATTGTTTGACGTAGGAGATTTTGATAACGTTAATATATTAGTTATGTAATAATTATAGTAATAATAATAAATAGAAAAAGATTGCCGTCATGTTTAGATAGGTATGTTCTAAATCAAACGATGTGTTTGTTGCTATGCATACCGTCATAGAATATAAAGTAATCAGAGAACAAATTATGGCGCACGCACATTAAGTACAGATTTGAAAAACCGAATAAATACTTACTTACATAGAGAAAATGTTTGACCAAACTGAGTTAAAGTAGAGCTTATTTCAAGTCCGCCTGGCTAGCTTACTTACCTAAATCTGGCGCCATAACAACAATTTCAAAATTGTTGTGTTACGGCAGTTAGAGGTAACATAGCCAGTTCCACAGTGGTGAGGATTCCGGATGTAGTGCGCTTACACTTTCGCCCTTATCGTCACTTAACATCAGTGGCCCTACCATGAGTTGATGCAAACTGTTTACGTTACCGTAAACTATCGTTTTCTCTCTTTCACTCGCATTGACTGTGAGCAGTATATCCGATAGTTTACGGTAGCGTAAGCAGTTTGTATCAACTCATGGTAGGGCCACAGGTGAGGTAAGGCCAAGCACTGTCCCGTTATGGATTTAAAAAAGTCAGTACTATTATTTGGAGTGTTTTCGAATACGGCCAGAGTGATTCTTCTATCTAGAACACACAGACTTTGTTTTATGCACCCACACATCAATATTACGTACATACAATCTCAGGCCATATCGGACCATAGTTTTTCTTTTTCTTTTCAAAATTAATTCCCAATTTCTGTCGCAAAAAGTGATGATCCTGTAAACATGTTTCACTATTTTATGATTTATAAAATATTTCATCATAATAATGTTTAACAAGACTATCTTTCAGCAAACTAGATACAATAAATAACCTCCCACACTAATAAGGTTCATAATAAAACGTCAAAACTTGGATCATTGATCATTTTTATTACTCAATCCATCGCAGACTTGTTCATAAAAAGTTCTTAGTTTTATAAGAGAAATAAGATTATTGCAGCTAAATATAATTTAGCGAGAGAAACAAATGTAATTCCGACTTAATTAAAATTTTGGCATCCAAAACATTCATATCACGGTTGAAGTCATTTTAATATATTTAAGTGCACCTATATTTATTTGACTATAAACTTAACTACTTTTATGTAAACTGTTTGTGTAAACGAAATATCAGTGATTAATAATTAATAAAGTATATATTGTATTATAATTGAAGGAAGGCCAAATATTTTAATATTGTGTTACCTTTACCTTTCAACAATTAGAAACCATTTAAAATAATGTCTATTATTTGTGTCTGAAAGATTATAATATCCGACTACCTAATTAATTTTATAAATTTTATTTAAAACAGAATTTTATTCAATCTAAGGATTAAGTGAGATTAGGATTATGTCTAATTTTAGCTTGGGTTCGTTTTACGAACCTTTTTGAAATTCGTTTTCTAAAATTATGATTTTGAGATTTAAAATAATGACAGAACGCTACGTTGGTTTAATTGATCGAGCGAGTGCGAAGCGTCTATGATTCAGCTTGGGCAAAAATGCTTTCGTATGTCCTTCCGGTGTCTCTACAGGTCGCGTTTCTCGATTGATTCTCGTGAAATGTTGTGAGCAGATTCGATTATTATATAGAATTTAATATATATTTCGGTCGATTCAGATTTTCGTTTTTTTTCAATATAGCGGAAATGTGTACAAAAGTCATATTTCAGCGTTTTTTAAAAATGTTCAAACATAACAATTTTGTTTTTTATTTTTATAAGGCTCAAAAGTTCATAGTTCAAAATTAATCAAACCACTTCTGGCCAATATTCGAAATTTGAAAATAATAAGGTTAAGACATAATTTATGACTGCGTTGCGTATATTAAGTATTTATTTGTTTTTAAACAAAATACAATTTGAACTACTTTTTAACACGACGTCTACAGCTCACGGAGCCACTAGTGAATAATATTATAGCACTAATATAGAAACTCAATGTCACATAAATTGGTATAATACCTTCTAGTTAAGTGTTTGTTATGTTCCTCTAAAATGGGCTTATTCTGTTTTAGCTTATTAAAATGTGTCAAAATCAACCCAAAGTTTCCGTTGATGTAATTAAACCGGGTGTCCCCTAAATTGCAAAACAATTCAACTCTTTACTTCAGAATTTTATTAATTAAGCAATTATTTTCATGCAGAGGAACCTACTGTGAACATGACACCAAAAAGGTTGTAAAGTGATATTTGAATACAGCAAACATATGTTCGAATGTTTGTGAAAATCATTAACAATTTACTGACAACGGATTGTTAATAAAATGAAATTCACCATGCTATCCGACCACATCCGTAAAGGTTTCACAGGATTGTAATTTCTCCCACAACGGGTCAGTCTGTATAAATTGTAACTTGCATTGTGGTATAATGTTGATTGTGGTTAGGCGTGTCGTAATTTGAGAATCTGTTACCGATTTTAATGGGTTAAAAAGGGATAGAAAGGGCGAGAATTGCTCGCAAACAGAATGAGAATTTTGATTTATGACCTCCATGACTTTTAATATCGCTAGAGATTGGGCTAGCAAAAAAATATTGAAGTGACGGTTTGACCTATTTTGGGGCGTTTTTGTATCGCAGGATTTCGGTCAGGTAGATAAATCACTTACGATATCTTATACAGGGTGTTTAATAATAACCTTATAAAGCTAAATATGGTAGATACGGTAACATGCATACGACCCTGGAAAATTTATGTAAACCCTGAAAACTACCACCTAAAAAAAATATTTTTATATTAAATTGCATAGTGACAACCCTAGACCGAAATTGTGTTTTGCTTTTGCCTATTAATGGGATTGATTATCAAATACAATAGTAGATTTTCGTCTAGGGTTGACATTTTTCCATACAATTAAAAAAAACAAAAAAATTTCAGCCAAGTGGCGGTTTTCAGGGTTAATAATAATTGATTATCAAATACAATAGTAGATTTGCGTCTAGGGTTGTCATTTTGCATTTTTCCATACAAATAAAAAAAACAAAAAATTTTCAGCCAAGTGGCGGTTTTCAGGGTTAATAATAATTTCCCAGGATTGTAGGCATGGTACCCTATTTACTATATTTGGCTTTATAATCAAACCAAACCAAACAGCCTGCATATGTTTTTATTGGAAAATTATATTGCAAAATGTTTAGTGGGTACCTAGAAAAAGGACAGTTGGCATGGCCTCCAAAGTAGATGAACATTCATGTCATGCCAATGACAGTTTTTATAGGGTGTGTTACTTGAGGGCAGAGGCGCTTTTTTTGAAAAGCGCCGAGCGCTTTTTTTTCTTTGCATGCGGGAATTGACAACACGCACTCGAAAAACACAAACTTACCCGAAATGAAATGAAATGAAATGAAATATTTTTTAATCAAATAAACTTAGATATTTAGTGCTTTTGAATGGTCTATAATTTCCTACCACCCGATTTTTCCGACCCTGTGACAGCGTCGCTGTAGTCTATGTAGTCGACGGCGTAACCTAATTATATGTAATAACACTTAATTCCAGTTTTGGCCATCGGGCTAGATAAGTTCGTGTCACTGACTGATAACTACTGCTGATTTTCATTGGACTATGCTGTCCAATGAAATGAAAATGAAACAATGAAATGAGTAGTAAAGTGCGTTGATTGTACCTAAGTGATGTAAGAAAGATAGATTGTACTATGAAAGTTTCAAAGCACCAACATTCTTTCACACAAACGTTTCGACATCAGCCTTTTAATGTTTCCACTGCTGGGGCACAGGCCCATAAGGGTGGATAAGGAGGATGGGCCATAACCCACCACGCAGGATCAATACGGATTGGTGGGTGTTAACAACTGCAAATGTAGCCGGGACCAATGGCTTAACGTGTCTTACGAAGCACGGAGAAACTCGAGATAATGCATTTTTGGTCACCAATCCCATGACTGACCCTTCAACAATCACAGTACCAGGCACTCAAACCACTACGCCACCGAGCTCGACACACACACATACAACACACAAACGTTTATTAGACAATATTCACAAATATCAATGTCAATATTTTTGAATTATTGAATTCATATAAATTTTCAATTAACCATAATGAAATCTTATTACATGCCAGGCGTCCATTATTAACTTGATGTTTTTCTATTTTATAATAACAAAATAATAATTAAGATCTCTTAACGAAGATTTGCGAATCAAACTTTTGTCAAGCTGATATCGAAACAAAGTGTATGGAAACCTGACTCACAATATTGAAGTTTTCTACGCCCGCTGTATATATAATATACAAGATACAACATTGATTAGTCGGACGAGCCTAGCTTAGTGGAACATAATTATTATGGCAAAGAGACCACAAACCACCATAGCAAATAATATTATGATATAAATGATCTCTAGAAAGTGCCCTAAATAGTAAATGAAATTATTTGGTATGTTTTGTACTATCACGAAAATTACTAGATAAATATACGAAGCATCATAATTGTAGCAAATGAGGATTCAATAAGAATGAAATTGAATACCTGATTCAGAAAATCAAATCATTATCTCATTATAAATTCCGTCTCTAATAAATAAATAAATATTTGACAACATCACATACATTGCTTCGATCCCAAAGTAAGTAGCTAAAGCACTTGTGTTATGGAAATCAGAGACAACGGTGGTATTACAAACACCCAGACCTGAGCCAATATAGAAAAGTTCGTTTTCTAAATTGACCCAACCGGGGTTAGAACCCGGGACCTCAGAGATGGCGACATCTTGAAAACCGGTGTACAAAGCCACTCGACCACGGAGATCGAGTAATAATACCCAATCTATCTGTACCGAGACGAAAATAATCAGATAAATACTATACAAGGTGTTACAAAAGTACCCCTAATGCCGAATATGGTAGATAGGGACCATCAAACTGAACAACTTTTACTATGGGACCAACTCTGAAATCGCGAAAAAAAAATCAGCTGTTTCATACATTTTGTTATTTTCGATTTTAATTTTTGTATGAAACAGCTGATTTTTTTTTCGCGATTTCAGAGTTGGTCCCATAGTAAAAGTTGTTCAGTTTAATGGTCCCTATCTACCATATTCGGCATTAGGGGTACTTTTGTAACACCTAGTATAGCATCAAAATTTAGCCAAATTACGTTCTAAATACAACTATAACAATACCAGATAGTCTTTGAAATAATTTTCTTCCGGTTTTACAAAAAAATGTAAATAGGACTCTTTTTTTTTGTATATTATTTAGTATTATATAAAAATAGCATTGTGAATGCTTAAATCTCAAAATTTAAAAGTTATATAGCTTTCTCATCTTGATCAACTGTTTAAAAATATCTGGAAAGATGTTCAGTTGAATGTCGAGGTAATTCCTCCTACATTGGTGAGATGGCGCTGGCTTGCAGCGTAAGAGTTGATATACTAGAAGAAATTCGACGTTTCCACTAGTGACTCGGTAGCTCAGCGGTCAGAGCATTGGACCGGATATCCAAAGGTCGCGGGTTCGATTCCCGTCCGAGAACATGATCTGGTGCGAGTCCTATTTTTTCTAGTATATTATTTAGTATTAAATGTACCTTAAAAAAATAATGAGCCAAAGAAGGAACGAATTAAATAAACATTTCTCTGATTTGAGTTCGACGATAGAAAACATAACCCTTTCTTTGCAGTCGGTTTATTTTTCTGTGTAGTAAAAAAGGCGCTTGATCTGTAGATATACATCTAATTTAAGATAAATAATATTAGAAAAAATATTAGAAAAAATACTAGAAAAAATCGACTCACCCGTAGCACCTCAGACGGGACATCTAATTTGTCCGTAGTCACCCGCATTCAAAAACAATACTCAAACGAACCTTTCCTATGCGAACGCACTGCGTTGAAATAGGCTGTGTTACGTACACGACATCAAAACAACCAAATAGCTCGTTTTAAATTTTTTTTTTTTACAAATATACTGCTTTAATTATTATATAGGTACGAGACGAAATTGGATGAAAAAAATTAGCGCATTGCTGGTTAGCGCACTTAGGGCATTCTTTGTTTTAACACAATTTTAAATGAAAATAATAGTAAATGCGACTTTCATAAATTGCTAACATAATTCAATTTCTCTAATGCAATTAATTGCAATTTCGAAATACTTCGGCTCAACAAAATTGAATTTTACTACTTCATTAACAATAATCAATTTTCCAATAACCAATACAACTGCCATAAGGAAATAAAAAACAATTTCTCGATTCTTTCTCGCCTTCTGCTTCAACATTTTCAAGATGGCGTTTTCCTTAACTTGATGGTTCTCGAAATAGCTGTGCGCTATATTCCCGTTGGGACCCGAAAAGTATAAATTGCCACTGCCCAAGATTCTATTTTATCAAAATACTGTGACAATTTATTACGATGGGGTTCAATAAAAAGTAATAATGGCATATAAACTCCTTGAACAATAAAAAAGTAAATACTGGTAGGTAAAGCCCAGACATTTGACAAAATAAAAAATATTAATTTTGTTTTCTTATTTTAAAAATAGAAGTCATTTGTTTCAGGCTTGTCGTACGTAAAATGGATAAAATTGAACCTGCACACAAGTCCCGAGTTGCGATGACTGCTATCCAAGATGCTGGATTTGAATTAATGGAAATTCCTCCATACTCATCTGACCTTGCACCTAGTGATTTCTACCTGTTCCCGCGGTTAAAAGAACAACTGAGAAGTTGAGGAAGTGATTGCCGCCGTACATGATTTTTTAAGCGATCAAGATGAAGATTTTTTAAAAAGCGAATCTAGGATTAAAAAAACGATATACCTACCAAGTGTATAATAAACCTCAAAGGTGATTGTTTTGAAAAATAAAATAACAATAAATAATATATCACTGCTTTATACTTATTATCACTTTTTATTGAACACCCGTTTTAATTCAATCGTTGTTTTTTTAAGTTAAACACTTTTCGTTTCGATGGGTTTTCAAATTTCTATTTTAGATAAATTAATCATGTTCTCGGACGAAAATCGAACTCGCGACCTTTGGATATCCGGTCCAATGCTCTGACCGCTAAGAAATATCATTTTGACAATGTTGTATCGATTTCATTTTGTTTTCCCCTCTATCTCTTGCGTGGTAGACCGGCATATTGATCACTGCACTACTAAGATCGACAAAATCTGTTTTAAGACACACTGATCTGGCAGTCAAACAGTTTTGCGGGGCAGTACTTATACTGCCCCGATTACTACTTACACTGCCTACGATTAATAATAATAAAAAAACAAAAATACAGGAAGGTATTATTTTATTTAGTATAATAAAATTTAGTATATTTTAGGGTACTTTAGTAGTAATGTAACCCCGTGAACACGGCTGCTGAAAGAAGAATAAATGTCGAGAAATGTGAAAAACCAAAATAATTAACAGAAAACTTTTATTATACGGATTTAAAGCTTTTCTGTTGTAATCAATTTAAAAAAAATGCGTTTGTTATATTAGTTTAGAAGAAGAATTAGTTTTTTGGCAATACAGATTTATTTTCTTCATTTTACTGTTCAATTCAAAGGCCTTTAGCAAATATTAAGGAAAACAAGTGAATATTAATTTAGACAAGACGTAATTTAACAGCTTTTATAAGTACATTAATGGCGGAAAATGAACAAAAATTTCGTTTCTTACATATTTATTTGATAAGTCAAATTAAGTTTATTGTATCACGTTTGCTTACGAAGGTTTTTTTTCATAGAGTTCAAAAGAAACGTAATTTGTTTTAAGGGCGTTTGTTATTTATTGCCGAAAGGTTAACAAGACTTTTCTTTATGAGCATTAAATAAACATGTCAAATGAGAAATTATATACCTAAATAAATATTGCTAATTAAAATTAATGTTCAGTTTGAATAGTATAAAATATAATTTTAAGAAGCATCTAGCAATCCGCATTGGGCCCGCGTGGTGGGTTATGGCCCATCCTCTATATTCATCCATAAGGAAGGCCTGTGTCCCAGCAGTAGGGACATTAAAAATGGCTGATAATCGATACTTTGAACACTGTGCTAACGAATAAATTTCAATAGTATTAAAAATATGATTTGATAAACATTTGAATGCGAAATAACTTCCACAAAAGGATGTTTTAAGTTTTAAAAAAGAACAAAACGCTTATTTTTGAAATAAACATCGTAAATTACCATTACCATTTATTTTAGAACATCTGTTCAACTAAAACAAAAATGAAACAGAAAAAAATAAAGGAAACGGTAACCTTCTATCATCAATCTTTGAGGAAATCTTTCTGATCCTTTTATTTTTCCGGGAAAAGCGTTTGTTTTTAACGCACCATTTTGTTTCTTGGAATTGAAAATGGAACAAGCAATTATCACTAAAATAATGTACGACGTTTTTTGGCGCCATTTAGTCGAGTTCAGTTCGGTGGCCATTTTAATTATTTGCAAATTGATTCATAGAGGATATTGTTTTAAAATTGGTGTAATTTTGTGTTACAAGTGTCTACGCAACTAAACAATTATGTGTAATCATTGAAAAAGGCGCAATCTCGGTCGAGTGAAGCTTAGACTTTTATGTAGTGGTGACTACCTCGGCAGAACTAACCGAGTAAACTGACTTGATATATATACTTGGTGTTAATGCTCCAAGAAGCATTGGAATGCGATGCACCCGCATTCTAGTGGAAACCGAAACAATATCACTGAACCCTATCCAACACATGAAACTGGCAAAAGTATTCCCAGAAGAGGAGTAAATTGCAAAAACAAAAATAATAAGAAAAATACTGTACGACTGCCTGTTATTTGAATGTAGATAAGAAACCTTTGAAAAAAAAGGTTGAAAACATTTGATAAAAGCAATTAAATGAGCAACAAAAAAAAACAAACATTCCGACGAACTGAGAACCTCCTCCTTTTTTTGAAGTCGGTTAAAAAGGTGATTCATAAAGTGGTTCTTAATTAATAAGGCTCCTCAGGTCAGGACTATTATATAAGTATTTGTATCCTACTTTGTTACTCAATCACGCAAAAACGGATGGACAGATTTGGATGAAATTTGGCACACAGATAGTTTATAGTTTCGATTAAAACAAAGGATACTTTTTATATCGGTCAAGATTCCCTAGAGATTTTCGGAATGTCGACGCGGATGAAGTCACGGGCGAAAATTAGTTATTATGATAAATTTGACATATTTTGATGGTAATAAAACATTAAAGGAAACATATTTGCTAAGTTAGAATGCTTACTTAGTATGCCAGTACCGTGCTAAGTTGTTCGTCTGGTTACTAGTTTGAAACTCGATAGGCAGAATATTCTATTGAAGTAATTCTAAATGAAGGCAAGAGCTAGTCCATATTTCTATGAATATTAATTATTATATAAATGAATAACTAACTTTGTCCGTCTGTTACCTTTTTACGTATTACTGAACCAATTTTGATCAATTTAAGTAATAAGATAGATTGGGCTATGAGAAAGGACATAAGCTACCAATTGTCACGAAAATGAATATCAAAGGATATGAAATTGGGGTGGAAGTTCGTATGAGCCTTGGAATAAAGTTCACGCGAAAGAAGTCGCGGGCAACTGCTAGTAACTTAAAATGTTTAATTTCAACAAATAGAAAAAATACCAGAAAAAGTCGACTCACCCGTAGCACCTCAGATGGGACTACGGGTGAGTAGAATTTTTCTAATATATTATTTATCTTAAAATAAAAATAGCATTGTGAATGGAAAAAAAACAATTTAAGGTTCATTTCATTTATCACAAAACAAACTTCGTGAAATTGCTCACCAAATGCGCTTACAAGATCATCTACACACTTATCAGTGAACTGTTCCTTACATGAATAAATTTTCCCCGAAATCGTGTTCAAACGCAGGGATAGCAAAGACAAAGTTATTCATAGGCTCGAAATGCCTTGACAGTGAAATAAGCTTTTATTTTCTTATCTTTAGCTTTTTTCTTCCTTTGTTATTACAGAGTTGATTCAAATGATTTTACTACCGAATTATTTACAAAATAAAAACATAAACTAAAATTAGCCAATTTTTTTTCAATATTATACTGAGGAATATCTTAAACAATGAATAATTGTTTAAGTCTATTTTTGACATCCTAGAAATGTATAAGATCTTAACTGATGTTTTAATTTGAAGATTTTTTTTGTATTTTTTGTATATTTATATGATATTTGTAAATATGAGCTTGTATAAAAAATACTTTATGATATAATATGGACCTAGAGAAAACTGGATTTCGACATTTTGCCAAAAAAAAATGTACAAACAAGGATTGACTTAAAGATCCAGAGAAAAAGAAAATATTTACTGAGGTTAGTAATAATTTTACGTAACAAAGTTTTCATTTGCTGATATTTTATCCTTTTTTGTTTAATGTTTTTCGACCATAATGAAAGAATGCTTTGTATCAAATTCATTATCTAATATTTTTTTTTTTAAGTTGAATTTTTATTCTCATTTTTGTATACCATCCATTTTAGAATAATGATAAAAATAATTAAAATCACATTTTTATTTCATTTCATTGTTAAATTATATTCTAATAACGAATGATAACTTTGCATTAGCAGTCATAAATAAGTAAATTACCTTTTTCAGACGGTCCAATATTTTTCTTTTAACTTTCACAGTAATGGTCAAATCACTTATCAATTCTAACTATAATTGAAAATTAATTTTATTTAATGTCTACACTTCTAATACAATTAGTTTTTGGTTTCTATATTTACACTTCACATTTTAACTAATTTTTTGCGTATTGAAAACATAGAAAAACTTGTCACACAGACTATCACATTTCACTTTCAAATTAAAAATACGCAACGCGACATATTCGAAATTCAAACTGACGCGACACCGTCCGAACGTCGTGAGGGTTCAAAACGCACTGGTTTGTTCATTCCTTGGGAGCGAGAAAGGGACGGGTATATTGGGGTGGACAGAGAGGGGTGAAATCTAAGTAGAGCTTATAAGCTGTCCACGAGAGCTGAGAAGTAGTAGCTTTCGCTTGAACGGCCAGCTTGTCGTGTACAAATGTATTTTGGGACATAGTTCCAAAAAAAGGGAATCAGGTTGTTATGAACACGAAAATGGAACTGTCGTGAATTATCAAAAAAATCACAATGGGGCAGTTTGGTACAACATAATATTTTCTTATAAAAGTTATTTCTGAATAACTTTGTGGATTTTCAAGAGAATGCTATCAAAATCTAAAATATTTTGAAGAAAAAATGACAAAGAATTTTCACCTTTTATCGTAGCAAAGCTATCTGACATAATGAATAACTTAGATAAAAACAGTCGTTTGTATTAAAACATTAAAGAGACGTAATCGAAGAAAGTTTTAATAGAAACAAACATTTCACTAAATCATAATGTTGATTACCTCTGTGGTCAAGATTTAGATGCAAGATTCAAACATTTAATTGCAAGTCACATGTATTAAAAGGTGTTATAAATTTTAAAATATGTACAAGTGACGCCCTGTAAGGGCACAGCAACTATGAGGGACAACTAATACTGTTTTACTTAAAATTAATAAATTTGTAGTATAATGAATTTCATTAGAATCATTTTATAATACATAATTATAATTACATTACATTTGTTATTGCAAATAATAATGAATAAGAAAATAAGATAACATTACAATAATAACAATAATAACAATACATATTTATGAAAATTCACATTGGTTTTCATAGTGCGGTACCGGGTTCGATGCCCGGCTGGACTAATTAAGAAAATGATTTTTCTGCAATATGTATCGTTAAAATATCTGGGTGTTTATGGAACCATCGTTGTCTACTGATTTCCATAACACAAGTGCTTTAGCTACATAAGTTTAGTTTTTAGGAATCGAAGCAATATAATTGATGTTTTCCAATATTTATACAAATATTTTACTTAATATTTACCACAAAGATAAATCTACCAAAATAACACTTTTAAAGGAAGGTTTCATTCATCTAAAAATACTTTTAATTGAAGTCATATTTTATCTGTGGAAATTCCGAAACCACGAAATTTTCGCTATCAGCACTTTCCCTGGCTTTTAAGGAAATTAGGAAATTTGAAGTGTGCTATAACTATGTGCTAATTGTATTGTAAATACAGAGTATTTCAAATAAATGGGCTGAAAGAATACCTCGATTGTATACAAATTTTCATTTTTTTATTTTGTAAAGTAAAATTAAAAATACCGGATAATGTATAAAAATTTCGAAGTGTCGATTTTGGTAGATTTGAAGATCGAAATTCAAAATTCAAAACTATTTTTTTCCGTCTAGGCTGTTAAAAGTACTTGTAAATGTCAAAGAAGCTACGCCATCGGTTCGCAAACCCTAAACGGGAGACCTTGTAACGAGAAGAACCGGCAAGAAACTCGTCAAGGCTGCTTTTTTCTCCCTGTTGTCCCATTTCATATAGAGTCGCCAAAAATTGAAAAATGACTTCTGCATTTAAAGTGAGGTGATTTTCCATCACAATAATTAACAAGGTTTACATTCAATGGTACTGTAATTAATTAACTATCTACCGGATAGGTATTAAACATAATAGTAACTGTATGTGTAATGTGAAGATGATAATCAAAATAATACCTAGCGGGAATCGATTCCCGCCTGGGACAATTCTAGTGACGAGTGGAATTTTTTCTAGTATCATATCATATCTTGATATTTCGTAACAAAATTAAACTGAAATTCTTTATTTATCTTTAGTTAACTCGTCGTTATTTATCGTTAGTTTAATAAGAACGATTAAAAAACACATTTCGGAAGGTTATAAATTAAAAAAACGACTCAGAATAACTTACAAATCTCCGAAAACGAAAATAAATACCGGAGTTAAAACTTAAGAGGTCCTTATTCCTTATTTATAACATCCTTTGCGGTCAAACAAGTAAGAATGGTCGGGTACAAAGCCTCCACAAGACTTTGTATCTTATTGTTAAGTAATAGTGTCGACTTCCCTTTGGCAAATTGTGTGACTCCTACGAAGTGCACTTACTTTTTACGATTCTAGGAAGCAGTAGGAAAACAATGTCGTATTACATTTCCTTATCTCGACAAGAAACCTTTATTTGTAAGGAAAAAGGGTGAAAACTTCATACATAGTTCACAACAGATGGACAACGGAATCCAAATGTCCAGGGAAACGAAAGATATATAATAAATACGTGGGCTTAGAATAATTACGTGCGCCCATTTTGAAGCACCTTTTTCGGAGCCACATTATGGCTCTAAGCGCCGTAGTTTTTTATGTACACTACGGAGTTACAAGTGTACGTGCGCGTGTCGCCGAGCGCAAGCAAGTAATCGTCACGAAAGTGTGAATCGGATTAGTGCTTCACTTTTGACAGAGCGCTTGTATGAAGACTATCTTTCTATAAGTGAATCGGTAGCTCAGCGGTCAGAGCATTGGACCGGACATTCAAAGGTCGCGGGTTCGTTTCCCGTCCGAGAATATAATCTAGTGCGAGTCGAATTTTTGTTGTATATTATTTAGTATTTATAGTAGGTATTAAAGATTAGATAGACTTTCCTCATTGAGACACTTTTGAAAAAAGTTCGCTTTTGTGTTGGGTTTTTGAGGTCTATGGTTAATCAACAAACACTTGCTGAAAATTATGTTCGTTTATTTGCACACTTAATTATGAATTATTATAACACACAATCACACAGTTAGCATTGCAGCTGGGGCAGAGAGAAAGGATATTTCTAATTAAATGTTGCCAGCAACATTTGTTCCTTAGAGATCCACATTCCTAGGTCTCCTCCTTTCGAATTATACCTACCGACTAAAAGAAGTATGCCCATTTCTGACTTATCTATAATATAAAAATGAATCGCAAAATGTGTTGCTAAGCGCATAACTCAACAACGCCTGGACCAATTTGGCCAATTCTTTTATTTAAATGTTCGTTGAAGTTCAAGGATGGTTTTTACGGCGAGAAAAATTCGAATAAGGGTGACGGTTCTGTTCAGGAGAATTTTTTGAAAAATTCTTCAGAAAATTCTGATTGTCAAATTGAAATTCAATAAATACTAGCGGACCCGACAGACTTCGTCCTGTCAGAAAGATTTGTAATGTGACAGTTTTTTGTTCCTACATATTTTATAGTCGGGGCAAAAAATTCTCCTGAACAGAACCGTCACCCTTATTCGAATTTTTCTCGCCGTAAAAACCATCCTTGAACTTCAACGAACATTTAAATAAAAGAATTGGCCAAATTGGTCCAGGCGTTGTTGAGTTATGCGCTTAGCAACACATTTTGCGATTCATTTTTATATTATAGACTAGTGTTCATCAGTCATAGCAACTATTCAAATATAATTTTATTATCATCATACATTAACTTTTAAAAGAAGACAGGTCAACGATTGTATAGTAAGTGGTCATTGTTCTTTTTTAATAAATACAGTAGTTTGAAATCTCTTATCATACTTCGAGTTACCACTTAATACTCAGGCCCGTATTTTTAAACCGCTCTCAATGTTGAGCTATCTTGAGATTTGAGATGCACTTTCTTATAGGAACAGCATCTCAGGTATGATCTCAAGATAATCAGATTAATGCCACAAGGATCCCTCAGGACCAACCGGCGGCGAGAGGGCAAGTGCCGGAGTTTTTAGTGGGTATTCCCTCCTCCCGGGATCCCACCGAGCCACTCGGCTGGGTGGGATCACGGGAGGCAGTCGTGGAGGGAGCCGCAACGTTGAATGTTGCGGTCCCCTCCTGGCGAACCCCACATACCCCCCTCTCGCTCACCTGCGGGAGGAGAAGCGGGAAAATGCGTTTTCTTCGGCATTAAAAAAGGTATGATCTCAAGATAGCTCTCAACGTTGAGAGCGGTTATAAATACGAGCCTTAGTTACTATAGCGACCGTTGTAACGATATCTACCCAACGCACAAAAGCTGACTTTGATAAGGGTAGTTCTGTCGGTGATTCGTTTTCCCTGTATCACTATTTACTGTTTATTTTCAAGTATCATTGGCTTAAAACTAAAGCCTTGTTATCTTGGGTTATTTAGGGTATGAGAAATTTTGTTGTTAAAGGAGCAAACATTTTGACAATATGTTTTTTTAATGCCTAGATAACGATTGTTTCTGTGACACAACTTTGCTACCAATTAATGAAAGAATGACAATGAATTTTAATGACTTTTACTTTATATTTTGTTTAATTAGTAATTAACCTAAGAACCATAAAAAAAAAAGTTTAGTTTGTGGCAACTGTTTTTATGTCCCGTCATTTAACATTCATATTATTATGTAGGCTCCATACTAGATAGATTAATTTGTTTATATCCATTGTATACAAACAAATTAATCTATGTAGTATTTTCAATCATTCATTTTCTCGATGGATAATCGTGCTTTCGGTACAGTAGGGCTAGCATATAGGAGTATCTAAAATCGAATCGAGGAATATTACTGCCGCGGCGGTGAGGGAACTATAATTTGGAAGCACGGAGGTATGAAGTTTTCGACTGGGCTCGATTCGAGTTTACTCGATATTGAATTCTTGCAGTTTGTATGAAAATCGGCAGCACCGACCTCTATTTGACGTACGGTTTTGGACAATTCGATGCTTGTGCGAAAACCGTCTCACTAGCAATTTTACAGTGAGAAAGAGCTGAAATCGAATCGAGGTGAGTTACTTCTCGATTCGATTTTCGGTACTCCTGCGTGCTAGCCCTACTGAGCTTTTGTACGTACGTAATCACGTGTAACTATCTTCATAAGTGTTTTATTTCAAAGTCAGCTATCATCCTTGTTTACCTCTTTGATACTGTAAAGCTTCAGATACACAGCCACACGCTGTAATCTTGGCGAGCTAGCCGAATGCCACTAAGGAGGCCACACAAAAGGTGACGTTGATGAGGGTAGTGTCTGTAGGAATTTTTTTTCTCTGAGTCTGTGGGTGCCTTAACAAGTTCTGATTAACGGTGTGAGCCACAAAATATAGTTGGCATTTTTGTACTATTGCGGACGTTAAAGGTTTTTGTGTATGAGAAGGTACTTAAATGTTACAAGGTTTGTAAGAAAACAAACGCTTGACATTAAAAAAAAATACACAGACATTATAGTAAAATACCTGTATCTCAGTAATCAGCGCCCTCATCAGGATGATTATAATTTTAATTACAGTCAATCAAGTTTTTATTTAAAGAATTTAGAAAAATAACATTGTTATAAAACAAAACATCGTTTGAATGTGTTTGTGTATGTATATTAAAAATGTTTTATTTTTAATGATTTGACAACATCATATTCATTGCTCCGATTCCAAAATAAGTAGCTAAAGCACTTGTGTTATGGAAATCAGAGACAACGTTGGTATCACAAACACCCAAACCTGAGTCAATATAGAAAAAATCGTTTTCTAAATTGACCCAACCGGATCGAACCCGGGACCTCAGAGATGGCGACACCTTGAAAACCGGTGTACAATGCCACTCGACCACGGAGGTCGTCAATGTGTGTTATGCGTGTTCTTCTGTTTTTTGGTAGTCTATTATAAATAACCAATAGATTGTCCCTACTGCTGGCACAGACCTATCTTATAGGTGGATAAGGAGGATGGACCATTACCTACCACGCGGAACCCGTGCGAATTGTTAAGTGCTATCGATTTCAGATGCAGCCGGTATTAACGGACGAAAAACAGAGAGAGAGAAAAGCCTGGTTCCATATTAATAATAATATAGTATAGAATGGTATTTATGGAAGCGAATAGACGAGATAGACCAGTATAGAGAAATATAAAAAACATATACAAACCTAAAAGCTATAATCCACCACAGCGACTGTGTGAAGACACATCATACGTTCCACTCCATGACACTTAACTCATCATCATGTATGAGTATAAGGTTCAAAATCAATTAAATCGAACAACGAACATCATTCGATCATCGCGTTTTTTTATATGTAATAGACCCTAGATGCGATCAAATGACGGATGCTACCCGCATTGTCTTTCATCGTTTTGGGATTTAGGAAATTCAATTGGCAATGTCTTACATTGGGGAAAACTATTGTTCGACTTTTTCATGAAATAGAAAAATGTGTGAAAATTATTGTTGAGGAAATACAATCTTTTTGGAAAGAGACTTAAGGAAGAATTTATATTAAAACGTGCTTGGAAACATTAATTTACTTCCTTATTCGCCTGCTTATAAGTTGGTTTTGGATTTTCCCGTCTTTTTTTGGAGGACTGCGCCAAACGGTCTTTAAAACAAGAACCTACCATTACTTACTAGAATTACTAGGTCTATTCTAGTTATGTTCCTACTTACAGCAATAATAGGTCCCAACTCCAATGACCATCTTTCTTCTATACGTTTAAACGCTACACTTACTGTATGAACAATTAGCTTCCGCCCGCGGCTTCCTCCGTGTGGACATTCGAGAAAATCTTTAGGGGACCTATAACCAGGATAAAAGTATTATTCGTTTTAACTTCGTCAACATCCGATCAGAATAAACTATGTCGGGATTTACACCATGTTTCTGTTTATTTTTGAGACTCCGATATTTCGGCGCAGTTGCATGCGCCATGGTCACGGAATGAAAAAAAAAACAGCTGTTTCATACATTTTGATATTTTCGATTTTAATTTTTGTATGAAACAGCTGATTTTTTTTCGCGATTTCAGGGTTAGTCCCATAGTAAAAGTTGATCAGTTTGATGGTCCCTTTATACCATATTCGGCATTAGGGGTATTTTTGTAACACCTTGTATATTTATAGACGATAAATCATATGTCGCAAACTTATGTAATCACAGACTTTGATGTATATGGAGTTGTCAAGTTTACGGCACGAATCTTATAGTTAACTGCTTATTTTAAAGCTTTAATAGCAAGCGTAGCAGAACCGCATAATGTTGGCCATTTGAGAGGAGGGACAGTTGAGTAGTACCCAAAGAAATGGCCAAGACACAGCTCGTGTGAGATTAATAACAGCAGTGGTCAGATGACGGATTGCGACACTCAGTCCAGTCTCGCGGACCGAGAAACTCAATTCACCGGTTGTAAGAAACATCAATTTTGTCTAGCCGAAAACTGAAAGATACTTTATTTAATAACAATATGGTTGCTTTTTACACGACTGCCCAAATAAGAGTATTGTGTTCAGGGTTCTTGACTTAACTATGTAGAAATAAAATGATACATCTTTTGATCTTACAAATTAGGTGATTTCTTACTAAATCCAAAAGCTTTGGTGGTAAGTAAGCTTCGGAACGTTATATACTCGTAGGAAGTACATCTATCGAGAAAAATAACGCGGGTTTAAAAAACTCGATAAAGTAATTTTGTATGGGAAATTTATTAAAATAGAAGTCAAAATAGGTATCTTTATTCAAAACTTAGTAGGTAATTAGGCGTTTTTGAATCGTCTTCATTTTCCTACCACCAAATAAGTAACGATATTCACAAACTTAAATTATATCGTTACCAAAATGTGCGTACCATATGTACAGAGCCATCTACCGCCGAAAAGCAAAATGAAATCTCCCATAGACAGTACTTAAAGTGCGTTTTTTTTGGTGTTCGTGATATGGAATTACGGGAGTACGTACGTTTTAAATATAAATAAATAAATAATAAATAAATATTTGACCACATCACATACATTGCTCCGATTCCAAAGTAAGTAGCTAAAGCACTTGTGTTATGGAAATCAGAGACAACGGTGGTATCACAAACACCCATACCTGAGCCAATATGGGAAAGTTAGTTTTTAAATTGACCCGATCGGGAATCGAACCCGGGACCTCAGAGATGACGACGCCTTGAAAACCGGTGTACAAAGACACTCGACCACGGAGGTCGTCAAATACACTACTACTTTCTACTTCTGTGTTCTTAAACACTAGTTGGACAAAGTACCTATAATAACGAAGTACATACCCATTATTGTTAGATGATATTAACACCCACGCACTTTATCCAGATGTTTGGACAGCGAAACAAATGATGAAACAAAAATAACTCTTGAAAGAAGGTATTGAGGGATTATTCTACACTTGATGTGTTTAATAGGTAATTTTAAGACGTCTTAATTAAATGGATGAAACCAATATAACAATAGACTACAACACATTTTTCAGGTTGGTAATTTATCTCTGGCTCCGTAAGTTTACCATTTATGAAATCTTAGAGCCCAAGATTCCAACCATAAGTAGGTGCGAGCAATAACTCTCGTGGTCAGATGACGAATGGGGACATGTAGTCCGCATCGGAAACTTGGAAATTCAATTTGCCCGCAACAAGCGCCACCTGGTACAGCTTTTCTGAACTAAGGCTCTTGCGAATCTTATAATAATAGAATAAAATATTGAAATAACATAAAAAATTGGGACTGCAACTTACCTTATGCCATGTTTACACAAGCTTAGCTAAGTGCTTAGTACTTAGTAAGTAAGTGTAACCTTGCGTGTAAAAATACCGAACAAGTGCTTAGTCAGTTAGTTAGGCGTAAGGTGTTAGTGACAAGTACTAAGCTCGTGTACACACGGTATTAGTTAAATAACTTATCTAGGTGATTGTGTGACTTTTGTCAATCTGTCAAACATGATATAAAAATGTTAACATTCACTTTTTATTTATTGTTAATCAAAATCTGATCCAAAGATTTAAGTAAGGATCTAATACGCCATTAAATGATAGCACCATAAACATTATAATAAACAGTAATGGCACTAAAATGGCTTAAAAATATTTAATTACATTTTTAATTAAATTCTTTTTAAATTTCATGCCTCCAATGGCAAAATATGCGGATATTTTCATATTTGTCATCTTGTTGTGCCATTTTTTTGCACTAAATGATTATGATTATGATTAAACAATCACGAAGGAAGTAATTCTGTACAATCGGTACCTACAATGTTATAAATTTGGCATGCTGGTTGTCAAAAACAGATCTCTTTGCCCAAAAATGTAATTGTTTCATATAAAACAATACTTCAAATAAAGCTTTGTGCTATCCTATCGGACTCACCATGCGTGCTGCCTATAAAAATATTCGATAACAATATTCGCTTTTCGAGTAACATTATGTGAAATATTTTCATGAATTTATATTCATTACAATTTTACAATTTAATTTAATTCCCTTGTTAAGTATTTATAACTCAATTAGAGCTAATTACAGCTAGATGTCGCCACCAGAGAATGACCACCAAAGAGCAATGATTCATTGATAGTTTTGTTTATACTACATGGAAACCCCATCAAGTTAGAACTAAGATCTTAATCACTTCCATCGTTATGATGAACCAAGTAATCCATTTTAAAACATAAGAACTTTGTTTAAAAACGTCGATTTATTGACATGCTTATTACAAAGTCATAAGGTAGGATATTGATATCTATATATATAAAAGGGTAAATCACTCACTCACTGATCACGAAATCTCAGAAACTAGAAGTGCTAGGAGTCTCAAATTTTGCATGGGAGTTCCTTTTAGGGCGTAGGTGCTCACTAAGACGGGATTTTGCGAAATTCAACCCCTAAAGGGGTGAAACAGGGTGGCAAAGTTTGTATGGGAGAACGCGATTCCTTGGCCTGATTGACTTGAAATTTGGCATACACATTCTTTCACAAAATTAATTGAATACCTGTTTCGTATTTTTTTAATATTTATCCCCTAACAGGGTTAAAAAGTGATAAAAGGCTACTTTTGGGGTGCTTGACTTCGACGTCGGAATTGAAACTTCTTTGTGCACTTGATTGATTAATTAAGAAAAATAAATATCATTTGTCATCTCAACGTAGTATTACATTCTCTTTTGTCATTTCCCCTGACAGTAGGTAGAATGCATTTCATTAAAGAGTACCTATGGCGTTATGTTGGCAGTGCTGACATTTTTTCCTTATTGCGTTGTAATAAGGTGCAAAATTATTCCATCTGATTATCAGATTAATTTTAAAAGAATACAATATCCGGTCAAGTCGCTTATATGCTATGACAATTAATAAGGCACAGGGACAAAGCTTAAGAGCGGCTGGTGTAGATCTGCGCAGTGATTGTTTCTCCCATGGCCAGCTATAATGTCGCCTGCTCGAGAGTCAGCTCGCCGAATAGCCTTTTTATTTTGCAACCGGATAACATGACAAGAAATGTGGTAGGTATACAACATGTTACAAAAATACCCCTAATGCCGAATATGGTATATAGGAACCATCAAGCTAAACAACTTTTACTATTGGGACCAACTCTCAAATCGCGAAAAAAAAACAGTTGTTTCACACATTTTGATATTTTCGATTTTAATTTTTGTATGAAACAGCTGATTTTATTTTCGCGATTTCAGAGTTGGTCCCATAGTAAAAGTTGTTCAGTTTGATGGTCCCTATATACCATATTCGGCATTAGGGGTATTTTTGCAACACGTTTTATATTATAGAGAAGTGTTGGATGATCGAGATTGGTAAACCTGATAATGCAAAACATATTTTTATTTAGAACTAGATGCACCCGGCATGCGTATTGCAATTTTTTAGCCAGGGACCTTCTCGGTCGTAAGCAGAACAACTCACCAAAGTTTCATCATAATCGGATCAATGGTTTAGGAGTCCCGTCCTCTGTATACTTAGATCTTTTAAACTATGCATAAAAAACCGCATCAAAATCGGTCCATAAGTTTGGGAGCTAGGTTGTCTCAGACAGACAGACACACACAGGTCAAACTTATAACACCCCTTGCGTAAGTTGTATACGTCGTATATACATATACATATAGTGGTGGCTACATAATTAAGGACACAAGTCAATTTTCATACAAACGAGGTAATTTTGAAGTCTTGGTTTTCCGCTAGGGATTGAACTAGCTGTGATCTGATGATGGCCATCCAGGGAGTGAATGGAGAAGATTCAACTGATCTGGTCAGCATTCTAAGAGATGTAAGCATCAGAATTGTCAGTTGCGAGATTTTCATACTTTTTTATACTACATATATTCGCGGTTTTTTTTGAACATATCCTTACATCTCTTAAAATGCTGGTCAGATCACTTTTGTGTGTATAGAAATCTGGATCTCCTCCATTCACTCCCTGGATGGCCATAACCAGATCACCGCTCGGTCAATCCCTGGCGGAGAAGCAATGCTTAAAAGTTACTACGTTTGTATGAAAATCGACTGGCGTCCTTAATTATGTGGCCACCACTATATATATAGATATCCTGTAGACTAATAACTTCACACTCACCACATTAGTAACTACATTGTACCCGTGCGAAGCCGGGGCGGGCCACTAGTTATCTATAATTGTGGACACAAACAAAACACAGTCGGTTTATTTTGTAATACCACATCAATGATGCCATTGGGAAATCTAGAGGCATCAGTAAAAACTCGTATGATACGTTTGTTGTTTTCAGGAAATATAAATGCAATCATTTAATTCAAATAAAATTGAATAGTTCTAGTTGTAGGGTTGTGTAATTGTGTAGAAGTGAAAAATCTTGGATCAAAGGCACAAAATATATACAGGGTGTATTTTTATTCAATCTCCATGTTTTGATTGGATGTGTGTAGTCCATGAAACTGAACAACTTTCTCTAAGAAACATAGTACGAAATATGTAAAAAATACTATCCATTAAAATCAAAGAGATCACTCGATCAGTTTAGTGTGATGTGTGGGTGACCAACATTTTGCGGCGTATTTAAACAAATCTTTCTTAGAGAAATTTGTTTAGTTTCATGGACTGACATATCCTTAAAATTTGGAAGGTAAATAAAAATACAGCCTATATAATGCAATAGGAAACAGTCGTTCTTACGTAGAAAATCTTAACTTTCAGTCAATAAATTTAACAAAAAATACATGATCTCTTCTAGACCAAATTGAGTTATGTATATATAGTACCTACCACATAATTATGTAATTGGGTATATCTCGTATATAAATAAATAAATAAATAATTTTCTATACTTGAAAGCAATGAAATCGACTCGGCTAAGTTTCTTTCAATCTTTTTTCAGCACGGAATCTATAGATTTTAAAGCTACATCTTTGAAATGTAAGAATTTCATTAATTTTAACCCTAAAAAAAACCTAGCTGAGTCGATTTCTTTGCTCTCAAGTGAAGTTAGTATCTCTTTTGATACACACGCAAATTCAGAAATGTTATTCTTCCTACTCAGGAACACACACAACCTAAAAACTGCTACCTTCATAACAATAACCTGTCCGTTTGTTGTTTTCACAAAACCCTCACTTCAACCCGAGTGTTACCGTTTTGTAAAGGGATTACATTATGTTACAGTTTCAAATATTATTAGGAATAATGTCCACGACGTAGCGATTACTACTAGTGGGGTAACTCAGCTGTGTTGACAGGGCAACGTGAGGTAGGGTGTGGGGTAGGGCGGGCGTGGCGTTACCCCACCGCTACCGAGGGAGCCGCAACGTTGAATGTTGCGGTCCCCTCCTGGCGAGCCCCACATACCCCCCTCTTGCTCACCTGCGGGAGGGGAAGCGCGTAAATGCGTTTTTCTTCGACAACAAAAAAAGGCGAGCCGTACCTAATTTTTGTCTACTGAAAGTGCGGTACTGTAGTTCTAGTTGTCATAAAGCAACTTTTGAAAGATTGGACATGGGATGCAGGACCAAAATAATAATCTCGAGCTTCTTCGGAACGTATGTTGCCGTTCCGGCTACATAGCAGTTGTGTATAGCCCCCATTAATCCACATTGTATTATTCTTTATTAAAGTTTTATTGAATTCGAACAAATGAAAATGCAAGGAATAAATATACAGTTATAAAGATCAGTAGTTTACCGATATATTCGTATATTTACTTATTTATTACGATCAATCATTTTTCTATCACATGAAAATTTTCCTAATCATTATTAATGAAGTTACAAGAAATTATCACGAAAAAATTGTATTGGTATTACAGTAGGTAAGTATCACAATACAGTTTTGATAATAAATTATTAATCTTGGTGTGGTCCCACGAAAGAAAAGTAACGCTTTGTCATTAAGACTACTTTAAATTTTTTGTTTCAAAATAATAAAATACTCGTATTTTGGTTTCATAAGGATTTTTGTATCTCCAATATTAGTCTAATAAAGCCCATATTTTATTAACACAAAGTTAATCAAATGAAAATTGGCAAATACAATCTTCTTATAAATAAAACTTCGAACCCTTTCCTAACTGGACATTGGTCCTAAAATTTTCCCAAAAACCGAAGCAGGCTTACCACTGACAGCTCGACAGAGTGTCATGGCATAAGCCTTTTACCTTGATACAGGTCTCGCGGATGTCCTTTTAACCTGACACTTCCGTTGTAACAGCATTAAAATTAAACAAATCCCTTCTCCGCAAACAAGCGTGTTTGCTTTTCATTTGGGGGTTAACCAATTTATCAGAAAAAAGTGTTTTTTTTTTTAAATATCAACGACCTCCGTGGTCGAGTGGTTATAGCATCTGTTAGCCTTAAGACTTTTAAAACCCGAATTATTTGGTTATGGATTCAGTGATAAATTCAGGTAAAGGTGCTAAATTAAATACAATAAATCTATTTTCTTCATTCAAATGTTTTGTAACAATAATTCAAACATAATTTAAGTACTTACAACTTTTGATTTAAGTAAATACCTTAATAATATATTTAGCATTAAGATTTTTATAATGTAAAAAAAATGATGTTAATTTTATCTGACAAATTAAAATTTAATTAGAAATAAAAGTTCTAACATGCAATTAAATCAATGCCTTGGACTTTTTAAATATGTAGAAGAGGGTTCATTCATACATCAAGCCATTATAAAAAAAGGTTTATCGAAACCTCCAGCGATTTACGAACAAAAGTCTGACGTCAGAAGAAGTTGGTCAAATCATTATCGTAGCACAGACAGAAAATTCCAAGGGACATTTTAATAATACAGCGCTGGGCATCTTAATTCCTTTCAATGAACCTGAACAAAGGCTGGTGAAATATCGCCCGAGTCCATTGTCCACCAGTCTTTTGATATATTGACTCCTATTGGTAGGCGCAATAGAAAGTTTGGGCAGTACGAGATCTTTAAAGACCACTATAGTATAGTGCAGTTCAAACTTAATGGCGGCTGTGAAGTTAGTCACTATGCCTACTCTCCTTTTCCACCCACTAACATCGAAATTGTGCTCAGCGCATGGTCTGGCGCGATGTTCCGAGCCTCAAGTTTAAATCCAAAATACCAAAACAAATAAAATTTAATTTGATTTACAGTTTTATATGAAAAATGTATTTTGGCATTTATTTTGAATTGGGTTACTATTTTGGATTTTTTATTTAATAGAACACTAAAGAAATACTATCTTAATCCGAATAACATCACAAGAAGAGTTAATTATGCTAAAATTGCGAATAAATTTTGGTATTATGCTTGTATGGGAAGCTCACCGGACTCTTAAGTTACTCTACTGGGTGTATGATTACACTCTTGTGCAGTCTTCTTTTGATATATTAACTTCTATCGGTAAGTTTGGTGAATTCCACAGAATACTTATGAAATATGAGCTTCTTTCTGCTATGGTACTCTTTCAAAATTATCTGTGAAAAAACACTTTAAAAATGGTTTAGGTTGAGTGGAGTCGCAATCCTCGTCATTATCTCATCGTATATTATAAGTTTAGCATTTATAAGCCTTTATTATAGATTGAGCTAAGAACAATAAATAAATATTTAAATATTTGACAACATCACATACATTGCTCCAATTCCCAAGTAAGTAGCTAAAGCATAATCACAAACACCCAGACCTGAGCCAATATAGAAAAGTTCGTTTTCTAAAAACCCAACCAGGGAACGAACCCGGGACCTCAGAGATGGCGACACCTTGAAAACCGGTGTACAAAGCCACTCTACCAAGGAGGTCATCGAATAATACCTAGTAACCGAGTCCTTGTATGTAAAGTGACGCAATCGTAACTAAAATCCAATAAAATAGTAACTTATCCCCTAAAGGTAGGGAAATTGAAACTTTTTCGTTTTTATAGGTACGATTAGGTAAGATAATTATTATGAAGGATAAAAATAAAAATTAAATTAAAATGGTTGTAAGTGGTTGAGTATATTTTACGAATCAAATAAGATAAAAATAAAAATAATAAAAGTAACACTGCAGCCAATATTTGGCGTAGCCATGAGCAAATAGCTGAGCCACTTGCTTTTAACTTTTATCTGGGTTCATGTTTCGTACCTATTTAACATCCACAGTTTTGGTTTTAGGCAAAGATGGAATACCAACCGGAAAAGTAAATTAATATATCGACATCAATTCCCTTCATTACTGTAAGAAGTCAGTATTTAACCAAACTCATACCGAAAACATTCAACATAATTATAAGAAATACTTGTACTTCCCATACGTGTAATTGTAAACTCAAACATAAGTTGAAGCTGTTTACGACCAAGTTACCGCGCTCACGATACGATTGCGAGCGAGCATCAACTCCAATATTTTCATAGTATCTCGAATGTGAACTACTCGTTATCTCTGTTGCCTTACCCCTACTAAAATTACACGGAAAGAATTCCCGACTTTAAACTACCTCGTGACATGTTACTAGTGTAACTCAAAGGAAGTTTTGCTTACATTGTTAGGCATCTAGTGGGTACTTGAAATAATTCTGATAGTGTTAATGTTTACCACCACGGTCTTTTTTACGCGGGGGTGACGCCAGAAGGTCTTAAAGGCCAGAAAAATTAGCGTTATCAATAATGACATTAAGCCATATATAGCCCCAGCATATAAGACTTTCTATAAGCAAGTCAAATGTCAGAAGACATTTTCAAATTTAAATAGTGTTAGCGTAGAAGGATTTCCAACAATACACTTCAAAAGGAAATCAACGTTATTAAGTGCTCCGGTAACGATCATTTGCGATTGTCAATTTTTACGTCATTGATGCTCATTGACGCGAAAATTGATCGTTTACATGGGCAATTGAAGCCATTATCAATTGCTCTGACGGAAAAATTGACAATCGCAATGGATCGTTTTCATAGGTAGGATTCAACACAAATTATTACACTGATTGTACTTTACAATTTCATGCGTTTTATGATTTTTATAAGACATAAAAGTTGCACCTTTGTGTTAGTATAAAAACTCGCAGTCACCTCACTCAATTTTATGTGATAAGTGACTTTTGTTTGGGGTTCGCAGTTGGAAGTAAATGTAATGGAGAGTTGTATGTACTTCTTATTTATCTAACAATCTATAAAAGAATTGGTACATTTTACTAGTTTTAGGAATCATAATTTATGAATGTATTTATAGACATTAAAATATAGTTTGGGAAAAGAAAATTATTGAGGAGAAATTTAATGGTATAATTTATGTCATTTTATTGGAGTTTTTTTATCCACTAACGTTTTTTTAAGCACTAACCCAGTGCTTGGCCTTCATCTCACCTGATGTTAAGTGAGTGACTAAAGTAACTTCGATAAGGCCGAAGGTGGAAACGTACTACACCCGGAATCCTCAGCACTGAGGAACTGGCTATCTTACATCTAACTGCCGGTTAGTGTAATTAGTGTTATGAAAGTTCAATTAATTATATTAAATCAAATGATAATAAAACTTTTAAACTAAATAATGTAATTTAATCAATAACGATTTAGTAATAAATAATGTTATTTACTAGACCCTTGGGGGCCATATACCAAATCCTTTATAAAAAACTTTCCAGACGTCTCTGCGAGGCCACCGGTGACCGCAGGGCTGGCAACTTCTTCTCTCAGAGGTTAAGCCTCACCAAAAGAGGAAATGTTGCCAGTCTTCTGTACACCATGCCTCGTGGGGATGCACTGGAAGAGTTGTATTATTTGTAAATTTTATATTTAGGATTAAGTATTTTTTATGTTTTTAAATAAATTGAATTAGAAAAAAAATAACCATATAAATAGTCATGTAAAACAAATATTACGCTCAAATAATTATAATAAAAGTAAATTGATATTGAAATATAATCGCAGGGAGATACATGTTTTTAACTTATAGAAATACGTTAAAAAAATTTAAAAGCTCATGCTTAATAACTATTCAAAAGAACTTGTGATAGCGTGCTATCAATCAGAATTTTATATGACTATTATTCATGTTCTCAATTAAATTTCGGCTCATGTTTTTGACGTAAGTGCAAATAAAAATGATATACGACCCAACTTATCTTAAATATGACAGGACTAAGATTGTCGTGGAATTGAAAGGAACCTTAACAATGAAAATGTAAAGGGAGATGTACACCAAATGATATATTGGTTATTCTCGATACCACATTGCGGTATAGTCAGCTTAAAAAGTAGCTGAACACTTTTAGAACCATGCCGCTCTTATGATTTCGATCTTATAGATTTATCATTTACTCATCATACGTTATAGTTGGTGTGGTAGAGTACTTAAATGTTCAACTATTTTCTGAAGTACGGATTGGGTACCAAGCAATTTATCGGAAGTGAAAAAAATAAAAAAAAAGATGTAGTGGCGATGGAGTTTGAATATCATTGGTCGTAAATTCACTGGCTATCGGTAGTTCGCGAGTTTTTTTGAGTTCGCACCGATGATCGGAGATTTAGTACACTTTTGTGTATTCAATGGGAAAATTTCTGTGCATGATTTATTGAAAACTTATCACCTGGGTTTTCGGCTGTTCGGTTTTTGAACAGCTAAAGGATTATTATTTTACGAATGGGTTTGAAGTATGACATTGTAATTATTTCGCCTTTCCTTTGGGAAGTGAAACAAAATGCTTAATTTTAGGTAGCTCAGTCTCCCGTATTTTCTCGTGAAATAGTAGTACTATTTGATAGTAAACAAGTTTAAGCTATTTTTTATTGTTGACGTTTGACTTAAAGTCGTAAGATTCTTTTTATCTTTTTTAGACCTATTGGTTTTTATGAGCCTTAGGACATTAAAGTTAATGAGTATTATTATACCGATTCCGCAATTTTTAAGAGGTGGTGGTCTTAAATCTAAATTTTTTGTGGTCGTGAAAATTATTAAAAATTCAATTTTAGTAAATTATTACGGTCTAAATTCTTAATTAAACATATTATTTTGGGCTTACTTTTATTATTTTTACTATAATTTATTTAAATCATAATACAAAGAATAATAAAAAGACATAATTTCATTTAACTGCTTCAAAATTTTAACATTAATGACTAAGATGAATGAAAATTTGAGAAATTCATACACCAAAAGCCATGGTAATCTAAACTTTATGCACCCGGGACATTAATTAGGAAATTTCATACGGTCATCATTCGCACGTATCGCACACAGTAAGGGTGTGAATCCCTTATCACCACGCCCGTCACGTTCCAGTTCTGACAGATTGCAATGTAGTGTTTCGTAATATTTCAAGATAAATAAGCTCCTCTCGGATTACTAACGCCCCTCACTGTGTGGACTGATTCAGCGCAGAATATGTCGGGTGGTGCAGACGAGCGACTCGGATTTGTCGCAAATGGTTTTTCTAAGAGCCTGTAAACACTGCGTCTTTTAGCAGCCCGACTTTTCGCTTGCGTCGCATGCGCTGGCAATAGAAAAGAGAATACATTGTATGTTTTTAAATTTTGAGATTTTAGCATTCACAATGCTATTTTTATATAATACTAAATAATATACTAGAAAAAATACGAATAGTACCAGATCATGTTCTCGGACGGGAATCGGACCCGCGACCTTTGGATATCCGGTCCAATGCTCTGACCGCTGAGCTACCGAGTCACTAGTGGGAACGTCGAATTTCTTCTAGTATAATCAACTCTTACGCTGCAAGCCAGCGCCGTCTCACCAATGTACAAGGAACTACCTCGACATTCAACTGAACATCTTTCCTGATATTTTTAAACAGGTTGATTAAGATGAGAAAGCTATATAAGTTTTTAAATTTTGAGATTTTAGCATTCACAATGCATTGTATGTGCATCGCTACTGTATCATGTTTGGATTTTGCATTGCTGCTAAAAGTAGTGTGTAAAGGACGTAGGACGTCAACGGGGCAACAATTATTAACTGACGTGAAAAAATGGTGCGATAGTGTTACTTATTTTTAAGCGGCTTCTGCAACGAATAGATTAACATTGTCGTAAAATAAGATTTGTCGCACAATTGCAATGAACAAAATTAAGATTTTTTTAATCACAAAATTATTTTTTATTTTGTCGCGTAAGTTTTTGTTGCATCATCGTTCGGCGCAACGATGATCAGTCGCATCAATAATAATTATTGTCAGCTTATTACTTTTAAAAATGTTTCTTTTATTTTTTCGGATCTTAGATTATTTAAAAAATCGTAAGTTCCGGATGCTTTTTATAATCTCTTTGGTATTTGATAGTTCTTCATAGGGATGAACCGCGTTCGCTCGTCTACTTTTTAAGCAGTAGGATTCAATAACGATCCTGCTGATAAATGGGATGGCGAACCATTACAATTTATGGTTGGCTAGGTTTATCTACTTCAGTAATGCGATGCCAATAAAAACTGTGATAAGCCGTGTTTTTGGCACCCTATAAAATTGTCCTTATCAAATGCTATTGAGGCAAAGAAATGTGCAATGCGGTTTTAGATAGGAGTCTGATATAATGAAATTGGGAATACATCTCATTTTGAGATAAGGAAAGGACAACATAAAGTTGAGGGTATATTGGTCATGTGTGTTGTTTTATCGTCATAGCCATTTTATTAATGTCCCCACTGCTGGGGCACAGACCCCGTAGGTGGATAAGGAGGACGGGCCATAACCCACCGCGCGGGCCCGATATGTATTGGTGGGTGCTAACGACTGCAAATGCTTTTTTTGTTATGTCCAAAGAGTGTGTAACGGAAGATCAAACGATGATAGTGCGATGAACATTTGTGCGAAAGATCGATTAAGACTGACATTGAAATATGTGACTCGATATTATTGAGCCTATGCTTCAATTTAAAAAAAAAATTGAAGTGAATAGATTTTTAAGAAAATTTATGTTCAACTATTATAAAGTACTTCATTAATAACAAACATTATCGGCCTTACCACAAAAGATTTTAAAACACTGTTCAAAAAGTGTTTAACTTAGACACTGTTTAAATGTGATGCTGTCACTTTTTAAACAATATAATTAAAAAAGACGGCATCACATTTAAACAGAACCTGTTTAAATGTGATACTGTCACTTTTTTGACAATATGATTTAAAAAAGACGGCATTACATTTAAACAGCGTTTTTAAAGTTTGTGGTAAGACCGTATATGTATTATGTTAAGTAGTTTTATATTTATCTGATACGAAAAAATGTTTCTACACTGCAATTTTACCGTAAGAGAATTCTTTTCCTAGCGGGCTCATTATTCTTCATATAACATCTTTTCATTTTTATTTGAGTACCCTACATTACACTTCATTTGTTTTAAACTTGGATCACTTCCAAGTATCAAAACCTAACGTAGCTTATTACTAAGCTACCTTAACTTGCCAAATTACAGTGTTACAGACTTAATTATCTTAACTACATTGGGATCAATGCCCCGACTGTAACTTGGCCAGATTCAGACGTTAAAGATATTTGCATATTTAAATAAAAAGCTGGCTGGATATTAAAATGATCCTCTATTTTTATATGCAAAAGAGTCTGGATATTGCTTAGAATTTTTAATATTTGACTCACACCGAAGAGCGTGATTTGTACTATTAAAATTAAACTCGAATATTAGTGATAGTAAGCGGGACACAGCGATCTGATGGGGTCAAAAGGTTCTAGAATGGCGTGGCTGTCTGCTTGTATTAAGGGCTTTGTATATAAAAAAAACTGTTTAATATTATCTATTTTATATTATATTATTAGTTTCCAATTCGATGCCTTAACGTGGGTAGCCTAAGTAAGTCATGCTCTCTTTAATCATTTTTGCGGTGGTGTCCAGTGAGACGAGTCGTTACGTCTTTTAAATATGGTTGAGCGAAGCGATGGCTGTATCTTGCGTCATGCTCGTGAACGGGTGTGCCAGTGGGAATGGGTATGCTTCTGATTATCTATCTTAACGCATATTGAATTGTAGGAATTGCATTTTCTGTAACAGCCTAAACTGAATAAATAACTGAATTTAGCTTGAACCCTGTAAATCAATTTCATTAAAAAATTAGCTATATAAAAATGTTATTTATTTATTAGTCTTTGCTAATTGTAACATTATATACATGTATCTGGAAATGAGATTCATATTTGTAAATATCGTTCCATCTGATAAAGCTGATAAGTATTTTGCGCCCATTTTTATTGTCAGCTTAAAGACGTCAATGGGTGGTAGGGTAACAGAATAGAGATGGTGACTGTTGAATCGCAAATATATAAAAAGTTATGTTTAAACAGTAAAACTGAATATTTAAATACTGAAAATCATATTTTGTAACTGTAAATATGCGTAATAAATTTAATTAAAATTATTAAAACTGTATTACAGATAGGCGAGGAACTATTTAAATGAAATTCGTACCTTTCAGAATATAAATAAATTAAAAAAATAGCTACCATTATAGCTAAATTTAATTTAATTTCAGTAGGTGAAAATTGGGGTTTCCAGATCAGAGATCTGGAAACCTCCAATTTTCACCATTTTTTATATTTTTATAATGTTTCACTATTCATCTAATCAATAACCGAATATGAACTTTAAAAAGTACCTTATAATACACTCGTATGGTACCGAATTGTTGATCTTTCGATATATTCATTTTTAATAAACCACTGTTATATTCGTCGATTCGACGGATGCAAATGTTTGTTTGGTGTTTCCAGATCAGAGATCTGGAAACCTCCAATTTTCACCATTTTTTTTTTATAATATTTCACTATTCATCTAATCAATAACCGAAAATGAACTTTAAAAAGTACCTTATAATATATGGTACCGAATTGTTGATCTTTCGATATATTCATTATTAAAATTATCTGCTCGAATGCTAATTTGAATCTTTAGAGAATTCACCTAATCATTTCAAAAAGTGTCATTTAGGTAGGTAGAAAGTTGTGAAGAAGATTTTTTAAGTAAAAAAAATGTATTTTTTATCTTAATTTATTGGATATAGTTAAAAAATATCATTTTCTCTGCACCACTTGTCCAAACAGAATACATTTTTTAAAGCACATATATTGTTATGATGTACACAGCTAATAATATCTGAAGCACATGAATATTTATCATACAATGTAACTAAACTAGGACAGTTTCTATCTTCTAAATTATATACTCTATTGTTATTAAACATATCTTTAATCCATAAAACTTTTTCATGACCTTTAGTTAATATACATTTATTGTTTAAAAAGTCGCTTATATTGTTCTTATAGTTAAAGTATGGCGTGTATCCTTCATTCCAATAAATTCCTCTATTTTTCTCTATCCAGGCTACTTGTAGGCGTTCTTTTTTCGATAATTCATAAAATGGGTATGGTGGTTTTATTAACAGAACAATTATGCGCCTATTCCACAGGATCGCTATTTCCTTTGGAATAAATTGGTTATATTCGTCCTTGAACCCTTGTACATCCACGATCACATTCATGATAGTTTTCTTACAATGTTGCTTAGAGGTTTGTATTCGAAAAGCCGATCATTTATTATCAGACAATAAGCAGTTGTATTATCTGGTATCTGTTCTGAACATTCAATTTCTATCCGAACATCAACAGGTCCAGTTTTAAGAGAATCGTTTTGCCTTGAGCAATCAATTACGAACAATGGAGCTTTTTCCTTAAACTGAACCAAGTTAAGTAACGGATCGACAGCAGCGCTGTAATACGACTGACGAAAGTTAGCGTACATTTCATATAATATACTGTATTTACCTTCATCAAATTTCAGATTAAGTGAGTCATATGGAAAATATTGTGAGTTTAAAAATAACTTAAGGTTGGTAACTTTACAATGATCAAACATCGATGAACTTTTAGCACTATCATTTTTTCTATTGGTTTGTAAGCCAAAAATTACATATCTTGGTTTTTCTAACTGAGAAGCAGTTTTGACTGACCATGAATGCTTAGTAGTTTTTGGTAATAATGGATATTCGTATAGGTCCCAATTTCTAAATGCCAACTGTATAGGACGATTTTTTTCTAAATGTTTGAGTAACATCAATTTATTGCGATCAGCAACTTTTATATGAGGGACACGCCATTGAAGTTTTTGAATTTCTATTGCTATATTATCATTTTTATCTAAAATTACACAGTTTAAAACAGAACTACTTCTATGTAATATAAGTTCATGTCTACAATTTATAATTATTCTGTTATAATCTTCAGCAAATCCCAATATTTTACTTAATGGGATAACACCACTAAAATGACCATCTTTCAGTTTTGTACCGTTTAAATTCCATCCCCAAACTGCTGCTGCTTTATTTTCGCCTTCATTCATAGAGATAAAAGATTTAATCGTCGTAGTAATTCCAGCATTTTTGATGCGATCTATTTCAACACCGTTTAATTCATACCGTATATCTTGAAACAAATATGAGAGTGGGTTGTTGATAAAACTTATTTCTTTTTTCACTGCTGGGTCTTTAGAAATCACGTGCGCGAAGCCTTCTATGTAGATAGAACTGCCTGAAGGTAGTACATATGTATCTTGTTGGTGAATAGGTATTCTAATTTCATCATTGTCTTTAAAGCTGTTACTATATGGATTGTAACTATGAATTTCATAGCTCTCAATCGAATTATCATGATTTGGTAGATCTGTGATTTGCAACATTTTGTAATTTAAATCCAAGATCTTTTAAAAATATTTTATTTTCTTTAGTTATTTTTTTTGTTTTTACAACACTGAGACGTCTGACTCCTTTCAACATAGAATGCGAAATATCACGTTTGTCTTTTGTAGTGAGATTTTTATTAAAAATTATCATGATTTTTTATTTAATAAAAATATTAAGATACTATGTACCAATCATCGGTTTAGTATAAACAATTCTTATCTAGCTTCTAGCACAGACAGTTAAAGAATGTGCATATAGTACTGGTTGTTATCGTATTTATATGTATTATAACTTGAACAAAGTAAATACTAAATCATTACTTAATTCTAAATGTTTACATATTTCTGCTCCAAAAAGACTTTAAAAATTTTAAACATAAATGTCCACAGTTGTATAAATGATTTTTTTGTAAATTATCATAGTTATAATGTATATTTGGTCCTAAATCATCATCAGCCTATCGCAGTCCACTGCTGGACATAGGCCTATGTCCAGCCTATGGTCCTAAATATTTTATCAATTCTTTTGGTGGTTTTAAGTTACCGTAACTGTCAAAATATTCTACGTTATCATTTAATTTTCCATAGGCTACCCAATGAGTTCCAGAGTTTTTAGAAGTGTCGAGATTTATGACACCGCATTCTGCCGGGTAAGGTTTACGTGGTAATTGGTCTCTCATAAATACACCTCGAAAAAAGGGAATATTATATGAATGTTCCATAATATCAATATTCGTTAAAGCTCTTTTGGGCAGCCTAGAATTTAGTTTTTTTTCTTGGTAACGTAAATTCCTAGTCCCTCTTTGTAGGGCTTCAGATGTAATCCTTTGCCAATGCATACTGCTTCTATCTGCTTATTATGCCTTTCCATTTCTGTCAATTGTTTTTTGGCTGTTTTATATGCGTTTACGGCCTTTGCGATTCCGGCAACACCCCCCACCAAACTACCGGCAGCAGATAAGCCGGCAAAAATCGGTATTAACGGAAGAAATCCACCAGTTTTAGGTACAGGTATAATTCTCGGTAAGTTAATAGATGAGTCTGATGCTAATTCTTGCGCTGTTGCATATGCTAATTCCATTAAAGCCTTTTTACATTTAGGTTTAATGTTCTTTATATGTTTTTTGGTACGTGAAACAACGTTCTTAAAGGTTTTCTTCAAGCTTGTCCCTGAAGACGATACATCACGTTTATTGTTATTATTAGTATATGTATCTTTGTACTTTGTTTCTTTATCACAAAACTTACCAAATCGATTTTTTTTCATTTTATTAAAATTTAAAATTTAAAATGATAATATTTGTTTTGCAATGGTCTATATCGTTTTAAGAACTGATTACGAATGAAGAAAGAATAATGAGCAATGACTTAAATACATACATAATTTAGTGTTGGAAACTAAAAAATATATTTGATTTATAATATATTTGATTTGTTAATCCAACTGTTCTCGCTTGTCGGGAGACCTAGCCATTTAACATATACAAAGTTTCCTTTTCTTTTTAAAACTCTTTCAACTAAATAAACATCATGATGTTTGGTTTTTTGAAGTTCCTGTGGATAAAATGCTCCAAGTATCGGTCGACATTTAGAATCTTCTAATAAATAGGTTATAGGGTTAGTTTCTTGTACTTTATTAATCTTGAATATTTCTGTGGACCAATTAGGTGTATAACCCTTATCAAAACAAGCTTTGTGTTTGCTTATTCTCACATAATCACCGACTTGAAACTTTTTATTTTTTTTTATTTCTTTAGAATGAGCCAGTTTTATGTACCTTTTCATTACTCTTGCTTTATTATTATGACAAATCGTTGCCGGAGGCTGACCGACAGTTCTATGCATGGTGTTATTGTACTCATTTATTTTTTTATTGAGTACTCCATTATTCCATTTGTAATTCCCATTGATATAAAATTCTTTATACAATTTACTCTTTAAAGTTCTGATGAATCTTTCAACAATGGAAGCTTTTTTAGTGGAGTATGAAGAGTAATGATTAATATTAAACTTATTCATAATTTTTTTGAATTGGTCATTATAAAATTCTTTTCCAAGATCGGTTTGCAGATTTTTTGGAATACGTCCGGTTTTTAGTATTGTTTTGAAAGCTTGACATACATGATCTTTATTCTTTTGCTTTAGTCCAATAGCCCACGAAAATTTTGTGAAACAATCAATAACTGCCAATATGTATTTATTACCGTTATTAACTTTTGACATTGATTGCATATCTATTAAATCTGCTTGCCAAAGATCGTCTATATCTTTAAGTAGTACACTTCTTCTTGGATAATTAGTTCTAGCATTTTTACAGATTTCATTTACAACATCTGCTTTGCTCATAATGCTTATTTAATTTTCCTGCGAGATCTTTGATATCAACACTTTTTTCAAGTTTTTGTATTCTGTTTGTTAAAGTTACAATTAACTTATTAACATTCACAATTTCTTTTAAAATATTAACTTTAAATTGATCTATGTAGTCTTTGTCGAAGCTAGAGCAGGATATGAATTCACTCGACGATGCCACAATCTTATCCTCTAGATTTATGTGTTTAATTTGCTTTTCAGTAGCTTTAAACTCACTATTGAGTTTATCAACATTCATGATCTATGTTCCTTATGTTACTAATCACTAATAAGCGGTGCTAAGCTTTTTATTCTTTTATAATGCCAGCTTCTGTTAGTTCTTCAATTATAGATAAAATTTCGTTATCATGATTAGTATTACCAGCATTTTTTGACGCAATCAATAGTTTAAGCCTTTCTATCAGTTCGTTGGGATCGTCCCAGAAAATATAATCTGTATTACTTTTATATTTCTTATATTTTGGTATGTGACTACCACCACTCTTTGTTTTATTCGAATTTTTGTTTTCAACCATATTTTGCTGAGAAAACAATGGTTTGATGATTTGTCGATATTTTAAACCTTTGTCACCCTTCATTTGACCGTTCGGATCAAAGTTTCTTTTATGAGCATTTGTGTAATGAAGTATATCTTTATAGGTTATTTTATCTTTTTCATTAACAATTTTGAGATTAGGTTTGTTGCGCATAAGAAGTTCCTTTAAGCCTGGTGTTAATTCATAATGTTTATTACCAACGCTCACAACATAATTTCTATTTGTCAGCGAAGCATTACTGGTAGAAGAAAATGATACTTTAGAGTTGCCTATCATCAATTTTTTGTTTTCACTGCGTACCCCAAACGGTACATTTATATTATTATCATGAATGCCAATTACTTCATCCCTTTCTAGCGACTTGAGCGTATTGTTTAAATTTTTATAAGGACTTCTGTCATCGTCAGTATAATCGTAGTATTCAGAGCTTTCATTTGAATCTACCTGTGCGTTCTTACTAAAGTCTTCATAATCTAAAGAAGAGTTTTGATCATCATCTTTATCACGATTACTCATATCAATAGACACATTTAGGGAGGGCTTATATTTGTCATTAGCTTTTATCATTGTCTCCAAATTATCTGTGATTGGTTTAAATACCTTTCTAAATTTCAAATTAGCAGCATCTTCATCATTTTGAATTTCCTTTATTTTATTTTTTATATTATCTACAGATTTTATCAGTTGTTTTTTAATTTCCGTGTCCATTATTTGAAACTATACCCAACCGCTTTTTGCTAATTTTCAAACACTAATAACTTATTTTCAAGAATATATATTATTATATACGTAGTTATTCTATAAATAAATGTAGGTATCAAGGCCTTGTCTATATCTTCCTTTATTAAGAGCACAATCTTTATTTATGGTTAAAAAGCTAAATCGATCTTGCCATATCATCATGCAAAGCTTTTTAAATTCCAGCCAGCCAAAATCTGTAGTTACATGTTCATTATAGATGTGTTTTAAATTAATATCATCTTGTTTGAATATAATCAGGAGATTGACATTATCACGTATTAATTGTTTAGGTATTTTGGTATAGGTTTGTGACAGATAAAAACAATCGATCTGTCTATGCCTGCCCATAGCAAAATAATTACGAATATTTATCTGATTTTCACATGCGACATCATCAAAAATCATTATTGAATTTTTCAAAGCATCTTTAGGCGAAATCACATCTTTGTTTTCATTAAAAACAAATAACTTCGCGTGAGGAACGTGTTTTATAACTTGGCGTAAGAAACAATATTTCGGTTGAAAAGCTGTTTTTGAGTACAGATAAATGTGTTTAAATTTAAGACCGTTTTCATGTAACAGTAAATTTAGCATTACATTAGTTTTCCCGCAATTCGAAGGACCACATATTACACATCGGATCGTGTCAGGCAAGAGTATACTATGTTTAGCTTTGTGTGCAATATTTTCTATTTTTATGTTGTTCACTTCTAAAGTGTCAGATTGTTTAATGAACTTCATTGTAAATGAGACTAAAATATGCTACATGCCTTTATATAGGTGGGCATGGGCAGGTAGTTCAGCATTGGTATATAAAAAATTAACAACTTATGCATCATTATATAATTTATTAAAATTAGAGTACAATATTTTATTAACAACTTATAAATAAGGAATAATACATATAATATTTAGGGTTATGGTTTCACAAAAAAAAAAAAAAAAAAAAAAAATAAACATAGTGTAATATTATTGATCTTCACAATTTCATGGTACTTACTTATATTACTATTTAATGATATCGTAATACAAATTTACTTAGACACTATAACTATGTGTATATTAAGAAATTAAACTTTTAAAACAATGTTTTACAGTGACCCCAAGGTAACGTTTCTGTTTGGTTTGGAAGTATCTGTCTCTTATCATCACTTTTATTCAATGCTACTTTCCGAATTTCTTGAGAGTATAGTACATGTTTGCTGGATTTAATAATGTTCATTTTACATTTAAAATTTGTTTCACTTGTTAAAGCTTTGTTGTAATGAGATAACTTTAAACGACTAGTTACAGCTTTAGATATTCCTTTTGCTTTTGTAATGTGAGTTTTTAAACTGTTTATACAATAAAGCTTCGCTCTCAGACCTACAAATTCACATATAACATCACCTCCAAGTTCATCTTTAAACAGACCTGGAATTTTAGCATTTACTCTCGTGATGTTATAGCAATTGTTATCCTCGAAATTACTGGTATCGAATTTTGCAACGTCACTTTTTATGTCTTCATAAAAATCCTCAGTGTTTATGAAATACAAAAGGCTATCTGTGTCTGTATAACATAATCTTGCCCGATTTTTATATTTATTTTTAATGAAATTGTAATGAAACTTGTATAAATGTGTTTTTGCATATTCTAGAACTGTAAATCCTATATAGATAGGTCTGTCTAAGACAATTTTTTCAGGACTCAATTGCAGAGCAACAAAGTTTTCAGAAAAAATAGCAATACTTTTTAGATTTGGCTTGGCAATCAACTTTTCCGCGCCGAGGTGCTTGTTTGTTGTGTTATTAACATCGTCCCACATAGTCACTAATTTAACATTGACTTGTTTGCGTCTATTTTCAATCGTTTTTCCAAATATAGCATTATTAAGAAGTTTAAAAAAATCTTTTTCAAATGCAGACGTTGAAGCTTGCCGTAACCTTGTATTCAAGTCAATATATTTTTGTAAAAAAAATTCTTGTCTAAAAGTTAGGACACGGTGAATTTTTTTTAATATAAGTCCATTTTGTAAACATTCTTTCAAGTGGACGTAGTGAATAACATAGTTGAATTTGTCATATAAATTAGCAATTAATTTAGATGTTTTTCCACCAGGAGGTATGAACTTCTCCGCAGCAAATGGTAAATCACTATGCATATTATGTAAATTCCCGGGATAAGCCAAATCTACTTCTAAAATGTATCCATATTCAGAATCATCAGATATCGTAACTATATTTATGGTGTTAATTTCATCGATTGTCAGAAAGCGGAATTCTGAAATTGGCATTTTCATTGTCATCGCATAACCGTATAAATTATTACAGTCAAGGTAAACTAAATAAGTTGATTTTTGTGAAGCATCATAGTCCGGTAAATATTTATTATTGGCTTTAGCGTGACGTAGAGAACATTGTGCCAAGCCCCCACGAATTCCTTTTTCCAATAATTCATACATTTGTAAATCATTTATTAATTCTAATTTAACGTCTGTATACAGTAACATCGCATCCCAGCTTAAGCTAGGTGCTGTAATATAGTAGGCTGGATCGAGTTGATAATGATGCAAACAAGTCTGTCTAAATTTTTCAAATACATCAGAAAGAAGTAACACGTCGGTCTTTAAATATAAATCTGTATATTCTCCAAGCGTTTTAATATTAAATGAGTGCCAAATATTTTGAGCATGGGTATACTCATCATTGCTAATATGTTCGCATTTCAAACTATTGTAAAAACAATGTTTAGGTGGAAGTCGAGTCTCATTATATTTTGAGTTCGCATTAATATAATCATAGGGATAAATTCCTTTTTGTCTTAGTAGCTTCAACTGATTATAATTAATATATGGAAATTCTTTTGATAAGTTAACAAAGTCAATTTCAGTCAAATTCTCGGCTAATACATTTAAACTTGAATTAAGGAATTGAAAAGAATCTATAAACTTAACTTGAATAGGCCTTGGAGTATTCCTTGTTTGAAATATTTTCGTGAAAGACATATATTTTTCTTTGGTTTTTGGTATTATTTTAAAAGCTCCTTTATACTTCGCTAATTCTTTAATAAATAGGTGAGAGTCATAACCAGCTAAGTTATGAAAAATAACGGGGACAAACGGACATACTCGATACATTAAATTACAATGAGAGTGAGCTGCGCCTCGGTACTGAGATGTAATATGATCGTGATCCATTACTTTGTCATCAAAGAGCAAATGGTTACAGATGTGACATTTTGTAGCATTTTTGTAATCATTTTCTTGTTCTATTGTTAAAGACGTCATTGGCATTTTATTTGATAACATACTGTAAATGTTTTCTAAATCATCAATCAATTTTTTTATAAATACTTCTACACAATCAGGTCCTCTATATGTAACATACTTATTTAAGTCCTGATCATGCGAACAGCAAATATAGTAACCAAAACATGAAGGTTCGTGAACCTTATATGTTCGAGTGTTTTCAGTTTTACTTACGCTGCAATCTAGCAAAATACTTTCGAAGTCTGCATAAATAACGAAATTAATTTTTTGTTTTCTTTCAAAGTTTTTAAACTGAAGAATACTATTTTTTTCAGGCAACACTGTCAATACATTAGGACACGTAGTATGCTCACAAATTTTTTTTTCACTCGTGAATACTTGTAAGCATGTCTCACACAGATACATTTTACCTTTATGTTTACTTATTTGACGTCTGACTAATCTCAATAGATTTTTTATTAAGCAATAATGACCACAACCTTTTCGTTCAAAGTATAGTAAATTCACATGGTGTTTTTTTCTTAAACTTGTCACGTATAAAGGACCAGTGATCATGTTTTTATCATCTAGTCCATATATGTTAACACTTATATTAGGATTAATCTTTTCGAACATTTTAATATCATAATTCGATGGTGGAAACGATAGACCATCTATATTAAACAGTGTTGTAAAATATGGGTATGAATCTGTTCTGCAAACATTAGATTTTGCTGGATATAATGCTGCTGCAATACTCCATAAAAAGCAATAGTTATCATTGTTTTGTACATTTAAGCAACTCCTCGTTTTTTTTATATCATATGGTAAATCAATGTAAGAACCCCCTTTCAAAGGGGAATATTTATTAATATTAACTTCTAGGTGGCTTATAGAAAAACAAGACCAGCCAGATTCACGGTGCTGGAATTCCGACAGTTTTCTCTCAAATATATTTATTGTTTTCAAATATAATTCATTTATATCAGTACTATTATATATGATTTCGTATTTTGTGTTGAAAGACTTAAGCTCTTGCTCACCAGATCGTGATAGAATAAAGTAAGCAAAGAGCTCAAAGTTTAACTTAACACAATTATGTTTAATCAGACAATCATTAATTAACTTTAATACTTGATGCTGATTATCCATTAGGAAATCCTCAGGTGTAAGGTATTCCATCGATGGATTCAGTTTGTAAGTTATTATTCTGTTTTTAAAAGCCGTAGCTATAATATCAATATTTTCATAATCAGTTTTTAATATGCAATTAGATTTGTGTAAATTCGTTCTCAAATGATACAGATATTCATTTTTTGGTATTTCAGTGTGACAATTTTCACAAATAATTATATCATTGTAATTTGTTCTTTCTGGTATCGGTGAAACTGTAAGAAAAGAAAAATAAGAAATATGAAATTGTTATAAAACTTCTTTAATATATAAGTAAAATTATATCAATGATAACATGATTTATTTAAATGTCTAGCGTAAGTTTAACCTATGTTACTTTTGTCTTCTAATCTGTAAGTATCGGTATTGATTGAATACAATAGGTAAGATAGTTTTCAATAAGTAAGGTAAATTATAATTAAGTAGTAAGTTTGAATATATCATTGTAATAGTGATTAAATATCCTAGTAGTAACGTATATTGAAATAGAATAATAAAGTATGTTATTAAGTGTATCGTTATATTTTTATAATATGTAGTTATAGTATAGTTATATTATAGTAATACCTATCTATCTATTTATTTTTTACCATAAAGCACTATTATAGTTACTAACAAATGTCTGGGGGCAATTCATAAATTCTTTTCTGGTTGCCATAATAAAATTAGCTAGGTGTTGCCATGCATCCGTGTTATCATACGTTTGATTTTTGACGGTCACTATAGCTTGCCGCCACCTATGTATCGGCTGAACTTTATCAATTTCATCGCACCGGTATATTTTCAAATCTATATAGTGCGATCCGGGCTTACGATCGAATGTTTGACGTGACTGACCGTTTGCAAGGCGTCGTGTTAGATAAGAAGTTAACGGGGCTGGTGCTTTACCGGTAATAGGGATATCTCCCTTCCCCTCGTCTTCACTGTCAGTTCCGAAGAGATCGTACGCCGTCGTGGGCTTCTTTGGAGGAATCGGCTTGAAATATGGTTTCTTCGAAGCTGATGACCGCGACGGTGGCAGCGGCGCCGGACTCGCTCTCGACGACGAACAAGATGCCCGAGCCGGCGCCGGCTCTGTGCGTGGAGATGGCGCCTGCTTGTTTTTCTTGGCTTTTTTCAGAGGTGGTGGTGGTTGAACCTCGTCGTCGGATGGAAAGAGGGTCTCTGCGTTTTCTTGAGACCTAAAAAGAAACAATAATTAAGTTGGCATTGTAACTTTAACAATAAAATATTCTTAATATAATATTAAGCCTCCATTATTTTTTATTGATAACGTGAACATTGTAGATAATTCATTGTTATATAATGATATGTTCTAATAATTACATTTCATAATCTGTCGCCTACAATTGTCATAAAGAGGCCCTTCAATACCATTTAATGAAAAATCTTAAGTATCATAAAAGGTAATGCTGGTATCGAAAGGTATAGTACAATTTAATAAGGGGATTTGAACCCCAGGCTCTGCAGTCACACTCGCACTAATTTATAATCAAAAAAAAAAACCTTAGATATGAATACGATCTTATATAATTATGAATGATATACTACTTACATGTTTCCTTAGTGGTGAACAGAGGTTAATATTTTGTTGTTGATGTTTATTCCGTGCTCCTGGAAGCTGAATTAAGGTCGCTGATTTTCTCTCGCGTTTAAATAGCGTGAAATCCACGTGAGTTTTTCCATATAAGTAACGTACGCATGATCCTAAAATCCTGAATCAGGACTTATCCATAAAAGAATGCCTAGCAATAGTAAACAAAAACTTCAAATCTCAACCTTAAATACTCATAACTAAATCATATATTTATTTAGGCAGTGATCAAATAGCACCCGTTCCGGCATACTACTAAAATACTACGGCTTTACACATATAATTATTGTTCAGTAAACATATCAAAGAAATTGTAACAAACAGAAAATATATGTAAATTATTTTATTAGTAGATTATAATGTACAATCGACACCACCTCAAATGCAACACCAGACAATACTAACTATCCTTACTAATATTATAAATGCGAAAGTCCGTTTGTTTGTTTGTTACGACATGAAGCGATCATCGTGAAATTTGCATGTGAACGCAGGCAAGGATCTTTCATCCGAAAAAAAAAAATATTTTTTCCCAAGGGATAGCAAAAAAAACTTTCCACGCAGACGAAGTCGCGGGCGGTTGCTAGTTGATAATAATACCAGAAAAAGTTAAACCATGCTATAAAGCAAACTTCATACACAGTGAGACCTACTTAAATTGGTACTTAAACTTTGTCCCGATATTCGTGGCTTTTACGGTTCTAAGTATAAGTTGCGTTCTATCTCACGGAATCCATCGTCGACACTCTTATCTCCTTGCTATACAGTTGAAACTCGTTTAATTCATCGGTCTTCGTAAGATAAAACAACATCCAACATCATTGCGGCAGCCGGCGCGCGGCGGCGGCGCCGCGCCGCTACCTACCGCATTCAATAATAGTGTCATATGAGTCGCGTTTACTTTTATGGTATTGATATAAACACATAATAATTGCATCAATTTTGAACTCTATGATCGAATATTAATTTAATATATAAAGGGATTTTCAAAAGAAAATAATATTAGTTATTTTTTATAAGCGACGCTGTTCATAATATTTCTAAATGTCGGTGAGTGTTTTTAATTTATAATAACAAAAATAATAATATAAAAATTAAATACTTGTTTATATTTAAATATATATAGTTTACTTACCATTAAATAAAACTGTAATTTTGATAAAATATATAGAAGTATTTCAGTTTCAATCAATATATCTTACGAAAACTACTCGTAGATACTATTTAAATTAACTTCCTTATTACAGTGTTAATATACTATTAAGTACCTACCTATTTATTTTTCAGGACTCCGAAAACGAGCTGTTTAACTTTGTTCCTATGAACACCGTGCACCAGCCGAGAACTGAAAAACGATTAAATCTCGAGCCTCCCAGCAAGAAGCTGAAAAATAACTCTTCCGTCTTTACCTATGCAAAAAAACGAACGTGTGGTGGTGGAAAAGTAATAAGAATAGAAATATATGATGTTGATCATTTTTCTAATAGCACAGATTCACTGTGCAAATGTGATGCAGAAATTTGTGTCCAGCATATAGTGAAAAATGTATACGTGGACGATATTTATAAATCGATTAAGGAACTTATTACTAAAGTTACAGACAATGTAAATATTTCTTAATAAATGTTATACTATAATATGGTACATATTCTTTTATTTACTCACACAAACATCGGCACCTCTAAGTATTGGAATAAAATAAATATTAGGCTCTACTAATTAGGGATTTATGAAATTGTATGAATGCATTTAACAAACAGAACATTAGTTCTGAAACGTTTATGCACAAATGTCTTAACACTACATGTGATAAGTGAAAAAAAATATCGGCTAAGTTACAACGAATTAAGTGGTCATTTCTACTGATAAAAAGCAACCTAATAAAAACGTGTTAAAAGAACCTAGATTTAGCCGCATTTTTATTTATTCTCTTAAACAACGTTGTTATTTTTATATGGAAAGATTAGTAGGAATAATTATATTGAATTCCAAAACAATGACGTAATCTCATCTTTCTAAGTACCTATATTAACCGTCATTTGATAGTGAGTATCATTCCGCCTTCGGCGACACTGCAACAACATGCTGAATGACATAGTATTCGATTGCAAACATTTGCATCCGTCGAATCGACGAATATAACAGTGGTTTATTAAAAATGAATATATCGAAAGATCAACAATTCGGTACCATACGAGTGTATTATAAGGTACTTTTTAAAGTTCATATTCGGTTATTGATTAGATGAATAGTGAAACATTATAAAAATATAAAAAATGGTGAAAATTGGAGGTTTCCAGATCTCTGATCTGGAAACCCCAATTTTCACCTACTAATTTCCAGCCACATATCTGCGGTTAATCCCAATTCAAATCCTGTCTGACACCTAAAGACACTTACGTGATAAACTTCGTAAACACACAAAATAGGATGAACCACAAAATGACATCGAGGGCGTAAGCCCACGGTTTTCCCATAGGACCTGATATACTTATGCACTGCCTATCACATATTGTAGCTTACACCATCCATCGGATCTTGAACCTTCATCGGAACCAAACACTATCAGTTAAAGGAACGTAGACAGATCGAGAGTTTTTGGTCACGTCACCCTTCTTAAATTCAGTGAACATAACATTTGCCCATCGAAATATTTTATGAAAGATTCGAAAGTAGATCTGATATTCAGATGAAGCAAGGAGGTATTATCATATTTTTTTATTTAGTTTCTGTAAGGCGTGGGGATTATCTGTCCCATTCTTCATTCCTTGTTTAAGTAACAATAGCTTGGAACCATTATGCATGTGATGTATACGATATTCTTTGTATAAATTCCTCAGTCTTATCTTCAAAGGTTCAAGTGACTGTGCTTATTTTTATAAAGTGCTTTTGTGAAATTTATTTTTAAGATATCTCCTCTGTAAAGTGCACAAGGATTTTCTTAATTGTCTGTACATACAGTAGGTATAAGATTATTTTTATTTAAAGCCCATAAGAAGTCTTAGGTAAACCATATAGAACTTTCAATAGGCAAACATAATGACGCACTTATAACGATGAAAAATAAAGAAAACTTTTACTATTACTATTGTATACAATGTAATGTAATATAAAATGCAATATTTTATTCATTGTTTAAACGCAAAATAAATGTTTAATAATCACTAATATTATTAATAAGTAGTAATGATGATGTAGTAGTAATTTATTTAGTGTGCAATAAAGCTACTTTTATTGTTTTAGTTCAAAGTTTAGCCTTAATCGTACTTTGTCACAATTTTCAATTTAAAGTATATTTTCTTACTTAAAATGGTAGGAGTGCCAATAGGTCTCGATATTAAATGACACTTCAAATAAGCTCCATTTAAGTATTAAGTTAAGAGCTCCGTCTTGAACTTAATCCTTGACCTTATTGACGTAGCTTCAGAAGCCCTCTGGCCACGTGGACCGACTGCCTCTGTTCTACCGATCGGACGACATGATTTTTTTTTCTTATGATGACCTCCTTGGTCGAGTGGCTTTGTACACCGGTTTTCAAAGTGTCGCCATCTCTGAGGTTCCGGGTTCGATTCCCGGTTGGGTCAATTTAGAAAACGAACTTTCCTATATTGGCTCAGGTCTGGGTGTTTGTGATACCACCGTTGTCTCTGATTTCCATAACACAAGTGCTTTAGCTACTTACTTTGCAATTGGAGCAATGTATGTGATGTTGTCAAATATTTATTTATTTATTTCTGTCGGTTCGATTAACAACTACTATTGAAACTATCATGACTTCTATCAGTACAGCTTTATCTTTATTTGCCAGTTGAATAATAAGTTGCTTACGCTATATTTTAACACGATTTTGGAAATCGATGTTTTATTTCGTACAGAATTAAAACAAAATAAAACGAACTGAACATTTTAGAGTTTGCTATCTCTATTGTAAATATTATACAATATTTATTGATGTTGAACTTCAAATAATCAAGATCTTGTTCAATACTTGATTATCCTTTCATAATAAATACTTTCAATCCTTTCAACAAAATCCAAGTATATTTCTGTTTGCACAAAATAATTATATTTCTGATTCCTGGTATGACAAGCGCCCAATTAATGACATGTACCATCAATGTAATACCGAAAAAACATTGTATTATAAAAAATGGGGTAAGTGAAAATGGAATCTGTTGCTATGAGCTTAAAGAAGAAAATGGATTTACGATATGCCAGGGTGCGTGATCACGCTAATACTTTAGACACCGAAGGGCTTATATTCCAACACTATATAAATTGAGTTCGAACTCTAACGCGAAAACATAAGACAGGTTTTCGGTTTAAAACTTACTGTACACTCACAAATAGTAATTATGGAACTTATCACGAAATAATAAGGTATTATATCAAATAGTGAATACTATCTGCGTACGTAACATAGAGTACATTGCAACATAAGGTACGTAATTATGGTTTTTTGACTAAATTACCGCGATTCAAACTTCCTTTTTTACTTCCAAAAGATTGGAATAGAGACATTACAGTTTTATTTCATAATATGGTAATTCTGTTTGTTTCCCAAATCAATACCATAATCTATTAAACATTTTACCACCAATTAAACTGAGAGCTGTGAGAATTAGACGTTGAAGTTGAAGCTGTCAGTATCAGTATCAGGAACTCAGAAGTGAAATTGACATAAAGAGTGTCAAGAGCGTCAGGAGTTGCAGTGTCAGGTTTGTCAAAGTGTTAGGAGTTTCAAAAGCGTCAGGAGTGGCAGTGTCAGGAGTGTTAAAAGCGTCAGGAATGGCAGTCTCCGGAGTGTTAAAAGCGTCAAGAGTGGCAGTGTTAGGATTGCCAGTTTTAGAAATGCAAAAATGATCAGTGTCAGTATCATTGTCTTTCAGCGTATGATATAAATAGAAAACAAAAACATCATATATCCATAGCAACATACCAGCTTAACAGCCGTATTCCTTTTGTTTCCAATTCCTATTTCCAGTGTAACAAACGACCACAGTAGTAAGGATTATATGAAATGTATTGCAATTTATATCTTTCACACAAAGTTCGCATCGTTTACCAGAACCGGCGACCGCAAAAAATAAAACTCAGAACAAATGAAGTGAATGCTTGGTAGCGGGTCAAGTATTTTAGCCCGTTGGGCATGCGAAACATTTTGTGTATAATGCTTTGACAAAAGCATTTTTTTGTATGGAAGTTGGGTTCTGTGTTATGAAACAGATAACATTGTACGTGGGCAGTAGTGTGATGCGTCATACTAAAGGCTTACGATTACGTAACTATAAAAATTTCATGCGAATCAAATGTTTGCGAACCCATTATTATTATCAAGACGTTATGTTCTTGTTCCAATTGTCGTGACCGCGCTACTGTAAATTGTATGAGTTCGTTCGAACACAATTCGATAGTCGCCAAATTGCTTTTTAATCGGATGACCCCTTTTTAGAGTTCCGTACTCCAAGGGTAAAGCGGGACCCTATTACTAAGACTCCGCTGTCCGTCCGTCTGACTGTCTGTCCGTCTATCACCGGGCTATATCTCATGAACCGTGATAGTTAGATAGTTGAAATTTTTACAGATTATGTATTTCTTTTGCCACTATAACAACAAATACTCAAAAATAGAATAAAATAAATATTTAAGAGGGCTCCCATACAACAAACGTGATTTTTTGTTATTGTTCAATATTGATAACGGCAACAGATACACGCTTGAAGTATTTACAGAATATTAAGTTATATATTTACTTTAAAAATAAATAATTAAATTAAAATAAAACAAATATTTAAGGGGGGCTCCCACACAACAAACGTGATTTCTACGGAACCATTCATGCTCGAGTCCGACTCGCACTTGGGCGGTTTTTGAAAGTTTTACTCGCTTATTTTATCTTCTGCATTAGAAAATGGCATTAAACGAATAAAAATAAATAAATATTTGACAACATCATATACATTGCTCCAATTCCAAAGTAAGTAGCTAAAGCACTTGTGTTATGAAAATCAGAGACAACGGTGGTATCACAAAGACCCAGACCTGAGCCAATATAGAAAAGTTCGTTTTCTGAATTGACCCAACCGGGGATCGAACTCAAAGATGGCGACACCTTGACCACCTGTGTACAGTGGGCAGCACATCAAGTGTATACACTTTGACCTTGAACCCGAATGCGAATGAACAGGGAGAATCGGTCGCATGAGACAAATAGTGTTTTCGTAATTCCGTCTCGACTAAGTCGTGGTGCTCGACCGACTGTGCATGTGTGCGTCATGCGCTTCTAGTTTATTTAAATAGATTATAGTAGTGTGCGTCGGGCGCGGCTGCTGATTCAATGAGTTTGCCGTACAAAAGAAATTTGTATTGAACACTGTATTTCAAACATGCTCATCGCCGATTTACTAACCTTATTGTGTATTTAACGAGACGGGAACTAAAAATGACTGTCTGTGACGTTTGCTTATTTTATTAATTTTATAATGATTTACTTAAGTATGCTGGAATGGTAAACAGGCTTTTAAATGAGGAAATACTTACGTTAATTATCTTAGTATTTAAAATAGTGTTCAATTTATGATTTGCACAAAAAAGATAAAAAAAGTCACTAACGAATGGTAGGAAAATATAGACAATTCAAAAGCATTAAGTTCTAAATTTATTTGAATAAAAAAATTTGACTTATTGACTTTGATAAGAGGCAAATAAGATATAAAATATATCTTTCATTATTTTAAGGAAAATGTTGCTTTTCTGTGATCTACAAAATTAACTGTTTGTAAAGAATTTTAAAGGAGCTTTTTCCATAATCTTAATTTCACAACTCGAACTCTCTAATGTTATGAATAAAAACATATTATGTTTAGGCTAAGTTAAAACTAACAAAGTGAAGATAATATTTGGTTTTGCATGCGAGTGAAACGAATTCTACGAGCCTTTTGCGTGAGCGTCAGGATGGCTGGTTGTCTGCATCGGTTCGCGTCAAGCTGGTGACCAACAATTGCTACCTACAGTCAGTCAATTGCTACCTAATTATAAACCAAAATAAAGGGATTGTAAAATGTCCAACCATTCTGATATCAGGATGACTTTAGTAAATAGATATTATTTCATATAAAAATGTATTTCAATAAAACATTGTTGTAATCGTTTTAGCTTATTTCAATACCCTTAGTCCATTCCATCCATTTAACTATTTACGTCCATTTAACTTTTTACTTGTTACAGCTACAAGGTAGACATTGTTAAACGTGAGGGTAGCAATCAGGTAGCAATTACTGAAGTAAAGAAGAAATAATAACAAGAATTTGTATAGTTTACACAAACGGAGAGTGGACCAGCCATCTTGATATCAGAATGGCTGGACATCTTGCAATCCGTTTATTTTGGTTTATAGTTACGTAGCAATTAACTGACTGTAGGTAGCAAATAGGTAACAATTTTTGGTCACCAGCTTGACGCGAACCGATGCAGACAACCAGCCATCCTGACGTTCACCCTTTTGCAGCTCTGTCAGTCAAGGTCAAGCAAGACAATACACATCATAAAATTGTTCACTGTCAATAGGTAATGCATAAAATCGAAATAATAGGCTGCGCGTCTTTAAAGTGATAATATGCAAGATAAGGCTTACAATTCGGTATTTTTCTTGAATGTCTTGCTTGATCATACACTATATCGTGTAGGTAGTAAATGGGAAATAAAACACTTACGTTTATACGGTAACTAAATAATTTATTATTACTATCACAATAAAACCTTTTTCTATTATATCAATAATAACGAAAGAACTAACAAAACGGCATAATAAAAGCTTATTGCTTTTTTCTTGTTTTATCAATGTTTCTGATTCTACAGTTGGTAGGTAGGTAGTATATCGACTAAGATTTAAAAATCTGGGTAAATAAAATCAGTTTTTTGAGGAAGCAACAACATTTTTAAATTTGAGATTTTAGTATTCCCAATGCTATTTTTATACAATACCAAATAATAAACTAGAAAAAATACGACTCACACCAGATCATATTCTCGGACGGGAATCAAATCCGCGACCTTTGGATGTCCGATCCAATGCCCTGATCGCTGAGCTACTGAGTCACTAGTGGCATCGTCGAATTGCTTCTAGTATATTCCACTCTTACGCTGCAAGCCAGCGTTAATTCATCAATGCAAGGAATTCAACTGAATTCAACATTCAATAGAAATATCTTTCGAAAAAATTTATCTCTAATCTTATCTTTAGAAAAATCTCAAATTTAAAAATTATATAGCTGTTTCATTTTAATCAATTGTCAAAATATCTAAAAAGATAGTGACTCGGTACCTCAGCGTTCAGAGCATTGGACCGACATCCAAAGGTCTCGGGTTCGATTCCCGTCCGAAAATATGATCTGGAGCGAGTCGTATTTTTTTTAGTATTGTATAAGTAACAACATGTAACAATTTAATAATAAAAATAGTGTTAATAATTATAATAGAAATAAAAATGACTCGCTGGACTGAACTAATAAAAAATATTCACACAAATATTGCAAATAGGTAAGTAAAGCAATAAAAGTAGGTTGTTAAACGCAAAACATTCACAAACAACAAAAAAACGGTTGCATTGTTCTGTTCTATTGTAACAATTTTGGAAACGTAAAGTGAACATTATCGATACCTTTAAAGAGCATAATTGAATGAACAACAGCGGTAGATTGTCGGTCTAGTCAAAGGACTTACGATACTTTTGTCATGCTCGCTAGTAAATGTGTGCCTGTGGGCACTAATTTGTAGACCATCAGAAATCAGGAATATAATATAAAAACGTAATGTGTAAGCATAGTCATATAAATAAGTTGATTTAAATAAAAAAATAAGTAATTTAATTTAGTGAGTCGCTTTTTGATTGTGATTTGTTTTTTCAATACCTATAGCGAAGATGACGTAAGCTAAGTCCAAAACTGATTAAATCTTTTGACAATACTTATTTTTCCTATCTTATTTAAACATAGAATACACACATTGATAACTAAACAAAAAACAAGATGAATAAATAAACGTGATATTATTTATGCAAATATATCTAAGAATAAATTAAAAGTAACATGTAAAAAAAATTTAATAATAGAATGAAATGGTGCGCCCCGTGCCGAGAAGCAAGAATTAATGTTGGCCAAGAGTAAGTAAGTATTATAATTTACCATGAAATACTATTATTTTTAAAATAAATTTCAATAAGGCAAACGTTAATCCACGTTAGTTATTAACACCACAATGTCGATTTTCATTCAGAGGTAATAAGATCGGCATCGATAAAAATTAGTGCATGTTCAGGATTTAGTAAATAAATAAACTCTATATCAAAACGTGTTAGAATAACAAAGATGCTCATGACCTAAAGAGCTCATCCACCATTTCTTGTCTCTGTGTGGTGCGGCATTATTTCATTTTTTTCGCTTCTTTCTAGCTTCTTTTGATCTCCGCCGCACAATGTCCACGGAAATCTAAAACAAAAAACACTTCCAATCACACTACTATTTAAAACTATTTTTTTTTCAACGTAATGAAGTTACGTATTGTGAATCAGTGTTAAATCAAGTGAGCAGGCTTCACCGCTAAAAGGCTAAACCGCTAACATTGTAAGTATTAAATAGTCAAGTAAAACCACGTTAAGGAAGGCAAGTAAACGTCGGGAATTCAAAAAACCAATAAATCCAAACTAAATAATTCTAAAATAACACCTGAATTAACAATAGACGCGCTGTAATCCGTAAAAATTGTGTTTTTTTTCTAAGGTAAGGTTTCACTTTACCGGGTTTACATATCAACATGCAAAATCAACAAAGAAAATCTCAACACCATAAATAATCAACAATTTAATATTTCAAAGAATCAAAACATAAACGGTTCGAAATGTTTAGATTATCAATGACTCGCATATTTTGTTTTAGTTTAAGTTTAAACCGATAAGTAAAAAAAAATGTTTACTTATTCGAATGCTCTCACACTCAAAAAAAAAAGAATCCGTCGCCTTTTGTTTCTTTCATGGGCGGCAAGTTCAAAGAATCAAATCACAGGTGTCTGCTTATGTTTGGAAAATTACCAAGTCATGAGAACAAAAACTACTTATGAATTATTCTTATTTTAAATACGATATGATACGATATAATATTTTAAAAGAAGAAAAATGAGAATAATAAGTGCGGCTTCGAGTCCCGTCTGAGGTGCTCTATATTTTCTAGTATTTTTCTAATATCATTATTTATCTTAATATAAAAATAGCATTGTGAAAGGGCAAAATCTCCATTTAATAATTATATACTTAGCTATTTCATCTTTATCGATTGTCAAAACATCTGGAAAGATGTTTTTTTCGAAAACGGGACGAATGGTCACGTTAAATATGCCTAACCTAATGAAATTATTTTATATACTGCTGCAACATTTTTTAAAACACACAAGAAGGCCTTGACAAACCTACATTTGAAAATCTTCGTAATTGCTTCGCTTTCGAAAGATGCATTGGATTGACAAAAGTTTTCGTTACCATCGAATTTTAAAACATCAAATCCTTGATTGCAAAAATTTTACTTTTGACTAGGGGGGCAGGTGTAAGAGACTAATATAATTACTCACATTATCAATTTGAAGAGGATGTTCTTATGTTCTTGTTCTTATGTTATGGGTCAGACCTTCTTGTGCTTAAGTATGGCCTTCTCGTAGCGCTGTCGTGATGGACCCTCTTCCCACCGCCGCAGCCAGATGGTTCGTCTCTACAGCAAAAACATAACATTTAATAATAATAAAGTTATAACAAAACCAAAACAAAATTAAGAAAAAAATTGTAAAACTAGAATTTAATCTATCGATCTAAGAGAAGCTCGATGGCTACTCGTAATCATAATATCTATCATGCCAAGTTATTAAAAAGCGAATTAACTATTTAAGACTACACTTATCGATCATAATAATAATTATTATGAAACCATTGAAAAGAAACGCGATAAATTCAAGATAGGGGCATTGACGAAAACGTCATTTTCAAGTCCTTATTTTTCGAAATGAATTAACTGATTTTAATGAAACTTCATATGCATAAGCAGGATATGTAGGTTTAAAAAGTTAGAAAGGAACATTTTTGAAATGTCTTAATTTAAAAAAGATAATTGGAAATTTCTGTTTCTATGGAAAATTTAAAATCTGTCTAACTAGATGTTATACTATTTATCAAAAATGAGTTCTATTAACTTTTGAGACCAATATATTTTACTTATGTGTATGAAGTTTCATTAAATTCATTATTTTTTATAAATAAGGACTTGAAAGTTGTTATGAAATGCAGTATTTCGTCAACGCTCACTCGATTTGTTTAAAAAGACTAACACTTTTGATAAATTTTTACTTAGAAATACTATAAAAAGTTACTTACCGATACTCCAGTTTGCTGTAATTTTTTTAACTTTTTTTTTATAAAATAAACTTAACTAGCCGCAACACGACACTAAAAATTGTGCGCACTGTCTACTGAGGTGAACTGACTGACTGATGACGTCACGCGAGCAGCGAGACGGGGCGGATGGTGACGTATGCGCCAGGGGCGTTGCCCACTAACGTCAATATTTTGACAGCTGATCAGTAATTGGCCCTTAATTTTGACAGCTAAGCAGTCATTGGCAAATTTGCACACACTAAACAAATCCACCAATGATGACAAGGTGACTTTCTTTCTAACACTGTATAGCGTGTCGTAGTTATAGATATGTATAGTGTATACCGTGACATGCTGCTGTGCGTACAAAGCCACTCGACCAAAGAGGTCGTCAATTGTAAATGTAAACACTATTGTGTATAATCACAGTGACTGCAACAAAATCTTCAAATTTAACCTACTTCTCTTTTCCGGATTCCAAATCCAATCGACAAAGGAACTATAAAATTCTTCTTGTTACACACGTCACTAAATCGGACCCCTCTAGCCGACACACACAATTTATTCCGCGTTAACGCATAATGATTCCGGATTCCGGATTCCGGAGAAAGGCCCGCGTTCTGTCAGTGCGTCACAAGTTTTTGTCTCAAAAAAAAATAACTCATATCTCAGAGATGGATGACGCTCGGAATGTCGTTTTGGTGACAGTACACAGATGAAGTTAGAGATGTGAACATCCTTGGAAAAGCTTATATATTTTCAACCTCTTTTTAACATGGTCACCTAGAGTAACTCATAGAATATAATAGATACTCCTTGGGAAGATAAAGTGACCTTTTTGTAGAGAAATTTTAAATAAAGATGACCTTGAACCTCTTTTTATACAATTGTTACAAACTCCTTTTTTCGACTAATGATTTTTGGAAAAGTATGCTTATACATTCACAAGATGAATTTAAAAATACATTGAATACTAATATAACATTATATAAATCTACGTTGCGATGTTAAAGTTCTGTATTAAATAGATTAACTAAATAAATGATAGACTAATCAATGTCGAGAAGGTTAAGGTCAAATATATTCTAGAATATAAAAGAACCCGATTTAGTTCTCATATTTGAAGCCTAAACCAATATTGTTAAAGGGTTGAATAATATTTGGGATAATTGTGAAATCGATCGAATGAAATGTTGTTGAAATGTTTCAAATATGATTTCAAGTAAAAATAAAATTGTAAGTTAGACAAAAAGGCTTAATACTTACGCCTTACCATAAAAGGTTTTAAAACACTATCTAATTTAGACACTGTTTCAATTTGATGCCGTATCTTTAAAACAATATTGTAGAAAAGTGACAGCATCAGATTTGTCAGTGTCAGTGTCTAAGTTAAACACTTGTTGAACAGTGTTTTAAAATCTCTTGTGGTAAGGCCAAGTGTTTAAAGCGACATTTCTTTAAATAAAATTGTCATAATAACGAAAATGCTAACATGAACATTATAACTGTTAAATAAAAGTGCTATTTTGGTTAACATAGCTATTCTGTTCATGCTTGCATTTTTGTTATTATGTCAATTTAAAGTTATTAATAATTGTTAATAAGAAACAACTTTATTTTTATTTGTTTCAAATTAAAAAAAAATCTCAATTCAAGAATACTAGTATTTAACACTAGGATAAGTAATTGGCCGAGCGAGTGCGAAGCGCGAGCGAAGCGTTTCCGTTTCAGCTTGGGTAAAAATGCTTTCGTATGTCCGGATGTCCGACTATTTTTTCTATAGGTCGCATTTTTCAACCGGTTCTCGTAAAATTTTGTGAGTAGGTTCGATAGTTATTTTTTTTTTCGATTAAGTTTTTTGAAATTTTTCAAACTGGCCTATCTCCTAGGGGGAAAAATGATATTTCAGCCATTTCAAAAAATGATCATAAATGTCACAAACGCGAGGTCTACAGCTAGTACAAAATATAGAGTCCTTTGCGAATTTGAAAGGGAAGTAAATAAATTACAGGCTATTACGTAGACGACCCTTGTCGCAGGCATCAAGTTCATTAGAATAAAGCGACAGCTTATTCCAACTGTTCTAATTAAGCAGATAATGCTGTTTTACTGAAAAAAATACATTGTAACGTAATTGCCCCGGAAGAACCATGAATTCATCAAGATGAAAGGAAACAGGCTTAAGATAATGGTGATAGCAATTCTAATTTATCGAAAATAACATTGAATAAACTCTGTGTAAGTATTTCAATTTGCCAACGACATCGTGTTACTTTTTTTTACAAAATTTATCATAATCATTATTTAAAAATCATTATTTTCAGGAGTGTTTTATCTATGCTTACATTTATTAAAATACATCTTTTAAATTATGGTAAGTATTTAAATAAAACGTCCTCAATACGAATAATAAGCGTGGCTTCAAAAATATACTTTGCGGTAATGAAATGACGATTCTGTTTGTGGAAAAGTTCTGGATGCTCGGTGAGGTAGATGATCTGGTGAAAGTTGCTGTGAGCCGCTGGGTGTGGGCAGTGCAGGAGGCAGTCTACCAGCAGTAGACGTCAAGCGTCATGCTGACAACGGTGATGACGAAGATGATGTTGTTACAAATTCAAAGATTGTAATTCACAAAAACAAAGCAAAATGATGAGATACCCACAAGAACTAATTTTGATTAAAACTAATCACAATAAAATAGTTATTAATACATTCACTGTAGTATCTTTTCCTTCAAGTAACATACAATGTACGCTCCCCACCTTTTGGTGTATTGCAATAAATTCGCTCACACATGTTGCCGTATGATGAATTGGCATAATATGCCTCCACAGGAAACCGTAATGCGGTTATAAATAATCATTCTGTCAACAAAACGGGAAAAATGCAAATTGGAATTTATAAGAGGTGTAAATGAAATATCTTGTGTTCAATCGGTTTAAGCTCAAACACACAGAATGAGTTTCGGTCATGCGATCCGATCCGCAGATCGCTGCGATCTATGCGATGTATGGAGTTATCTTATCCCTTCCACATTGGTTGCGTTCCGATCCCATCGCATGCCCGGAACGCATCCAGTGTGTTTGAGCTCTAAACCCGTCAACGGAAATGGTTATAGTAAATTACACTCATTTTACATAATTATGATAATGAAAGGAAATAAATAAGTAGTTTCTAGTTATTTATTATTAAGGTGTGCCAGGAGGCGATAGTGAAGATCGCGGGAAGCCCTAGGATGCGGGCAGAGCAAAACTGATCTTGTCGTGAAAATCTTTGGACAAGTCCAATTCAGCAATAATTTATTGATTTTTAAAAGGTAATGAACTTTAAGCCTAGGCTTTTAATTTAAACCTAAATCTTTTTAAAAAAGTTATAGTTTAATATGTACTTTTGGCGTACAGCCGAAATTACGGCCATTATAATTACGATGAGTGTCATAATTTGGAAGTTGAAGTTTTATCGGCGCCATTATTCTTGCCCGATTACCACTGAATAATGCCAAAGATAATCCGTTCATATTGTTCCCATGGTAGTAGCGTGCGCAATCGACGGGTTGGGACACGATAATTACCATTATAATAATGTGACTGTTTTATCGCGTGAGTAAAGGCGTGAAAAGACTATTATTAATTTCTACGTCAATTTGTTTAGGCCCTCCCTGTAATTAAGATAAAATAACAAGTAACGTGTTATTATGTGTTTAGAGGGATATTATTGTCGAAAAAGGATATGGACTTTTTTAAAAATAGTTTCAGCTACTGGATTTACGACGTTTTACGATGTGCGTCATTTCGAAAGTACACCGTAGCTACTGACGTAAGTCTATAGTTTCGACGTGCGCGAGTTATTAAAAGGCAGTTTAAGTGATCTTTCGTTTGACAAACATAAAATATTCATTAAGTTTAAAAACATCTACTCAAAAGTTTAAAAATATCATGTTTACTTTTTCGGAAAGCTAATTTTAAGAGACTTCAAAGGATATTAAATGCGTAATTTAATGAGACATTTAGATATCTGTCTTTCCCTCAGCTTACACGGAAATAGAAGTGTTTTTTGTCTTGTGGTTGACAAATCTTATTTTTTAAGGTTTTGGATAAATTTTCCCTTACATTTCTTAATGCCAAAATAAACAAAGTAATTCGTTGATGAGTTGTATGACTGTAATGTAGTACATGAGCATAAAAAATAATAGTAGAAACCGTGAACAGGTAAAAAATATTTATTAGTATTTTTTTTGTTCGATTAAGTTTTGAGTACAGTTGCTCATCATGAGTTGTTACAATTTTTTTTGCTAGGTTCACAGTCAGTACGAGAGGAACAGAGAAAACGATAGTTTTCGCAGTCTAATAACCTCAGAGCTACTGATTACATGTAGGTAACTCATGTGTTTATGTAAGTAACAGGAATGTGGGTTAGTATATTATGACATGGTTGTTTTAATACCTAATTATGTATAGTTCCATACAAGACTTTAAAACATATGTTTATTTGTTGCATAATGAGGGGTATTAAAACACGAGTGTGTGTTTAAAAATCGAGCCGTAGGCGAGGCATTATAACAGTATCACACAAGTGTTTTAATACCTAGTCACGCGCAGTTTCATACTCTACTTTATCTACTCTCATACAATTAGGATCTAACATACTAAATAAAAGATCAATGTTAAAAAAGAGTAGTTTCTCTACTTTGAGAGTAATAACCTAGATATGACTTCGCGTCATTTCAGTCGCTGCATCTAAAATATCGGGCAGAGTCAAATTTTCTTCACATCACTGTTATCAGACATTTAAGCAAAAATAAAAAACCTCCCAATTTTAAAAAAAAAGTAAAAATTGAAATCAAAACTTTTTTGTATTGCTTTGAAAAATCACGCTATCCGCTTAAGCTATTCTACCACAGCACATCAGTCCATAACAAGTGGATACTACAAAGTAACGTTCTAAGTGCATGGTTCCAATCAAGGAGGTACACACTACAAAGGAGCAATGTACTAGATCCATGGTAACTGTATCGTAATGGTAAAAAGTTATTTTATAACATTGTTTTGTTAGTATTGCGTGTATAAAATATATCAATATAAACTCGTTTAGAAGTTTATAATTCGAACTTTACGATATGAACTCTCATATCGTAAAGTTATATGAGAGTTCATACCGTAGAGAACTCAGATAAAACTCTTTATAACGAACACTGGCGTAATTTTATCAAAACATTTTTATTTTAAATTTATTTTTATATCATATAAATACACCCTGTACTTACATGAAATAAATGCCTATTAAAATGTGACGTCAGAACAAACACGAAGTGAGGTCAACTACCATCACATAAATAATTTAAAAGTTATATCGAACACTTCAAACAGTTTAAAAACCCTGGCTGTATCGATAGCACGCAAACAAATCGATTGACGTTTCTTTAAATAATTAGATTTTGTCTATCATGATATTTCTTGTTTGCTATTGAATACACTGCCTGTTTATTCTATGACACAAGTGTTTTAGTATTTATAAGAAAATAAAAATAAAATCCCTGGTAGAATTACAAAATGTCTATATGACATCCTACGAGGAGGCAGACTATGTGATATGCAGTGTCATCATTATCATCATCATCATATCAGCCGCACGACACCCACTGCTGGGTATAGGCCTCCCGCAAGGATCTCCACAACGATCGGTCCTGCGCTGCCCGCATCCAGCGACATCCCGCGACCTTCATCAGATCGTCGGTCCACCTTGTCGGGGGCCTACCCACGGAGTGTCGTCCACTGCTCGGTCGCCATTCCAGAACCAATCCGCCCCAACGGCCATCGGTTCTTCTCGGGATGTGTCCCGCCCACTGCTTACTTCAGCTGAGCAATCCTTCAAGTGATGTCGGTTATTTTAGTTCTCCTACGGATCTCTTCATTTCTGATTCGATCATGTAAGGATACGCCAAGCATTGCTCTCTCCATTGCACGCTAACCTTGAGCCTTATGAGTTATTTATAAGAAAGGAAAAATAAAATTCCAGTCGAATTACAAAATGTCTATATGACATCCTACGATGAGGCAGACTATGTCATATGAAGTGTATATACTTGTTTTTCAATGCCAACCTTAACATTAAACATAGTCTAAAACCGAATAATATTATGATGATTCTTCAGAAACAGTGATATTTACTTATTATTTTGGGCTAAATTATTGATAAAGTACATCTGTTTGAAAAATTGCTTGCAAAAGAAATCATTTCACCCTAAAATATAGTCTATAGATGTGATGCGTTTGAAGTATAAACGAGTATACACCACTTGACATATACTCTGTACATAGGCTACATTTCTACGGTACATTTCTACATTTACGATACATTTCTATGATGGACTGCGTGAAATATTCAAGGTCAGGTATTCGGGATTTCACGCGCGTTAGGTACCTAATCTTTCAACTGTACAATTACGCATGTTTCTGTATTTATCAAAGTCGAATAAAATTATCCACACGCTTTCATATAAAATAACATTTAACATAATTACTTCAAGTAAGTTATAATAATTTTTAAATTTGAGATTTTAGCATTCACAGTGCTATTTTTATACAATACTAAATAATATACTAGAACAAGTTATAATAAGTATGTTACGAGAAACAAACATAATAGATAAAGTTATAAATTCAAAGTAAAGTTAATTCATACAGTCAGTTGCGTAGTATCTAAGTTTATACGTTTTTGTGAAAATTTCAATTTCACAAAAATGCGAATTTAGAATTTCTGACACCCTCAAGATTCTGGCTTTCAATCCAAGTATAAATGAGTGAGTTCAAGAGGGATTGCTTTGTTTTCCAAATCTAGATTAACAATGCGACAGTGACTTAGCGAATGCTGTTTCATTACTTGTCTCTATTGTTCAGGTCAAATTACACTTAATAACTTCGCGTCGTATGAAAAGGAATCTGTTTTGGTATATTTATTGCCCACTTTGAAGAGTGAATGGCAAACTTCGTTTGTCACTTTTATGAGTTTCATGGCTTTGATAAAATGTCATTATAAAATATAAATTACTAAGTTTTAAAGATATCTTTAGCCTTAGCTTCAATATCGCTTTGGAAATGGAGTATCAGCATTAATAGTTTGCATTTAACCCGTCGTTAGTTTTGATAAAGGCGATAAGTTTGATACGCCCATTATTTTTGTTGAAAAGACATCTTGATAAAAGTGGTAAAGATATTACGAGTAAATACAGATTTTATCAGTTTATTTGAATGACCATCAACCATTTATAACGTCCCCACCACTGCTGGGGCATAGGCCTTCCTTATGGGTGGATATGGAGGATGGGCCATATACCCTACCGCGCGGGCCCAATGCGGATTGGTAGGTGTTAATGACTGCAAATGCAGCCGGGACAAACGGCTTAACGTGCCTTCCGAAGCATGGAAGAGCTCGAGGTAATACATTTCTGGTCACCCATCCCATGACCGACCCTTGCGAAAGTTGCTTAACCTCCGCAATCCTTATTATTATGTATAGGTATTCAGAATGCTATTTTTATCGATGGCAGCCCTACCATTTATAGGATGGAATGAATAGCAATTAGTTACCGAACCGCTAAAAAAATACATAACATAAACTTACAAAAGTAAGTTGCTAAAATTCACAGAATAAATCATGCTAAGTCCGCTATTTTGTTAGTCTGTTATAAAATTGTAAAAATCCCTTTTATAGGTATACAACATTTCCAAATACATTTGTTTTTCGTATCAGATCCAGGCTATATCAAAAGCCTCATATTAAACTTTACCTCGGGCTATTTGATAAAAAAAACCCTGATGGTGGCCGGTTGAAATGTGAATTTCGAAAAAAAGGATTCGGTCATACGTAAGAAGGTACAAATTAAATCAAAGATTTACTCTTTTGTAAAGATGAATTGATAATGCCATTAAGTAAATTGAAGAATTAACTTCCATTCATAGTTTTGATACAATAAACGGGTCAAATAATTGAGTTAAATTCATTCAAAACGTTCTTAATAATTTCCCTATTTACTCTTGCAATATCCAGAAAAGATTGATATCATTTTGTGTAAAAATATCACCTTTTTTAAATTAGAGATAACTGTTACTGAGCTACCGAATCACTCGGTAGCTCAGTCAGAAGAGCATTGGACTGGTCTTCCAAAGGTCACGGGTTCGATTCCCACCTCAGAAAATGATGGTGACGAGTAGAATTTTTCTAGTATATTATTTAATATCACCCTTGATTATTTTTGTGCTCTTTGAAAAAACAATTGTTCTAAACAGAGGAATTATTTTTTAGAAACATTTAATCTCATATTCTTCGCTGACAAGAGAATTTTTAATAAGTGGCTTTGACCACCCACACTCATAGTACTTAAATTTCATCCAATACCAGTTTCAAACTACAAAAAAATAATTATCTTAAAAACATTATAAAACAATCATACCTATAAACAATCCCCGAAATTATTATTTTATTGTTCAAATTAACGGAAAATCCATTGTTAATATTTGTAAGCTACATTTCAGAGAAAGTTAGAAAAAAAGAAACACAATTATTAGTTAGAATTATTTCTTCGAAATTCACCGAATTCCGAAGCTTGATGTTGCGCAATTAATCTTCATGCGTGGGTAGTCTTAAATAAATTTTAGACAGAAAATTGAGCAGCTATATCGGAGTTAAAAAAAACCAATTAGTTTTTGGATGAATGTGTCAAGTTGGAATTTGGTCGAATAATTCTTAGGTAAGTGCATCTTTTATAAATTTTATGCTTTTCTAGATTCTTTATTAAACCAACAGCCACTTGGAGTCTTTTAATAATAGACGCATAGTAAGTATTATATTAATATTATGTTACTTTTTACCAAATTCGTTAAATTATATCTATTGGGATATCATCATCATCATCGACCATTTTTTTGTAATAAAATAAAGCCACCCACTCACCACACGGACCCAATGCGTATTAATGGCTGATAAAGCAGCCGGGAAAACTTTTCGAAATACTTACCGTGTAAATTTTGGTCACCCATCCCATGACTGACCCTTGTGAAAGTTGCTTTACTATATCGCAGAGCGAACACGCTTAACCCATTGCGTCATCGAACTCCTCCCTTGCTTTTTACTTTTACATGCTACATTTAATTGTAGTAATAGTGAGATTGTGAGATGGCACTTTACAATTTAGCACTCTCGGATAATTTTTTTTAACTAATGGCAACATGTTTAAATTTGAGATTTTAGCATTCACAATGCTATTTTTATACAATACTAAATAATATACAAGAAAAAATGTGACTCGTCACCAGGATTATCTCAGGCGGGAATCGAACCCACAACCTTTAGAAGTCCGGTGCTCTTACCTACTGAACTACCGAGTCACTATTGAGTGACTCATTGTAATGTCACTACCGAGTGGCTCTATAGCTCAGTTAGTAAGAGCATTGGACCGGACTTCCAAAGGTGACGGGTCCGATTCCCGACAATCCTGGTGACGAGTCGAATTTTTCTATGAAATTATTTAGTATTGTATAATGAAAACATACATTGAGGAGCTCTGTGGCGCAGTGGTATAGCGCCTGGCCCATCGGTCATGGTATGGATGACCAAAAATTTATTACGTCGAGCTCTCCGTGCTATGGAAGGCACGTTAAGCCGTTGGTCCCGGCTGCATTTGCAGTCGTTAACACCCACCAGTACACATTGGGCCCGCGTGGTGGGTTATGGCCCATCCTCCTTATCCACCCATAAGGAAGGCCTGTGCCCCAGCGGTGGGGACATTAAAAATGGCTAATGGTCGAATAGCAACATACGGTGAGCCTTTTGTGAAAAAGTTGCTATGAAAATGAGTACTTAGTCAGTTTCTTTGCTCACTTATGGTACGATGCATATCAATTACCAATAAATATTGACTTACAAAGGAAGCGAAGCATACTTGATACGTCTCATAACTCAAACTTTGCAAGTATTATTCATCTTGAGCATAAATTTAATCAGCAAGATGGAGTAGCCAGTGTTTCAATATCAATTTTCAAATTGTAAGGCCAGACAATGCGTATTGCCTAATTCCAAGTTAGTTACAACTTGGCTTTTGTAACGAAATGGAGGGCGGATTTCAGGGTTTTAAAGTAGAATTTGAATGTAAAGTTTTGATACATTTTTATAATTTTACAAGGTTTTATTCACGTTGAAAATTTAATTATTTGGTTCCCGCAGTGAGGTGGTTCCACTCATTTACAAGCAACTTTTAGTGTGGGGTCAACTCTGATATTGCGAAAAAAATCAGCTGTTCCATACAAAAGCGTAATACCTACTCGACCATTAATGTACTGATGACTATTAACGACTGAATTTATATTAAAAAAACCTTTCAGAAATTAGCTCGTAGAAAGTATGGTGAAATAATGTATAAAATATTAAATAAAATGTCGAGTTTTACACCTACATATTTTACAACTAAAAATGCAGGACCGATTTGGATGAAATTTGTCTTGTAGACAGATTAAGACCTGGATTAAAATTATGTGCTACTTTTTAAATTTTGAGATTTAAGCATTCACAATGCTATTTTATATAATACCAAATAATATACTAGAAAAAATAGGACTCGCACCAGATCATGTTCTCGGACTGGAATCGAACCCGCGACCTTTGGATATCCGGTCCAATGCTCTGACCGCTGAGCTACCGAGTCACTAGTGGGAACGTCGAATTTCTTCTAGTATATCAACTCTTACGCTGCAAGCCAGCGCCATCTCACCAATGTAGAAGGAATTAACCTCTACATTCAACTGAACATCTTTCCAGATATTTTTAAACAGTTGATTAAGATGAGAAAGCTATATAACTTTTTAAATTTTGAGATTTAAGCATTCACAATGCTATTTTATATAATACCAAATAATATACTAGAAAAAATAGGACTCGCACCAGATCTGGAAAGATGTTCAGTTGAATGTAGAGGTTAATTCCTTCTACATTGGTGAGATGGCGCTGGCTTGCAGCGTTAGAGTTGATATACTAGAAGAAATTCGACGTTCCCACTAGTGACTCGGTAGCTCAGCGGTCAGAGCATTGGACCGGATATCCAAAGGTCGCGGGTTCGATTCCCGTCCGAGAACATGATCTGGTGCGAGTCCTATTTTTTCTAGTATATTATTTGGTATTATATAAAATAGCATTGTGAATGCTTAAATCTCAAAATTTAAAAAGTTATACAGCTTTCTCATTCTTAATCAACTGTTTAAAAATATCTGGAAAGATGTTCAGTTGAATGTAGAGGTTAATTCCTTCTACATTGGTGAGATGGCGCTGGCTTGCAGCGTAAGAGTTGATATACTAGAAGAAATTCGACGTTCCCACTAGTGACTCGGTAGCTCAGCGGTCAGAGCATTGGACCGGATATCCAAAGGTCGCGGGTTCGATTCCCGTCCGAGAACATGATCTGGTGCGAGTCCTATTTTTTCTAGTATATTATTTGGTATTATATAAAATAGCATTGTGAATGCTTAAATCTCAAAATTTAAAAAGTTATACAGCTTTCTCATCTTAATCAACTGTTTAAAAATATCTGGAAAGATGTTCAGTTGAATGTAGAGGTTAATTCCTTCTACATTGGTGAGATGGCGCTGGCTTGCAGCGTAAGAGTTGATATACTAGAAGAAATTCGACGTTCCCACTAGTGACTCGGTAGCTCAGCGGTCAGAGCATTGGACCGGATATCCAAAGGACGCGGGTTCGATTCCCGTCCGAGAACATGATCTGGTGCGAGTCCTATTTTTTCTAGTATATTATTTGGTATTATGTGCTACTTTTTATCCTGGTCAAAGGTTTCCTAAGATCCGCGCGGGTGAAGTTGCTGGCGGGAGCTAGTTATTAATAAAATACGCGTCTATTCTCTGTGTTCAATCTCTTTTTCTCTATATATGTACTTAACTTATTATCTTTTTTAGGATTTATGATGACCGCAGCCGTGCAGTGGTTAACATGCCGTCTACCATGCAAGAGGTCCCAGATTCGATTCCTGGCCGGGCAGAAATTGAAATGATAAATTTTAATTTCTGTGACGGGTCTGGGTGTTACTTTGTAATAAGTATAATATATTTAAAAGTATAAAAGTAGTATATTAGTAAGCTAGCACCTATATTACCAGCTTTGCTTAGTCTGGGGCTAGATGGCGCTGTGTGAATTGTAATTATTTATTTAGTAAACACATAACTACTGCGTGACTTTGAGTATTCATAATTCTGTAAGTTTTAGTTTTTAAATAGTCATTGGATATTCTGAAACATATCTGCCTTACCTTCAGTATCGTTAAATACAAAGGTCATTGCTACCGCTGTTTCCTTAATGCATTTGCAATGTCAACAACAGTCGGCCACCGCAAAGCCTTGCTTAATCAGCTCGCGGTCATCGAACACACGCCAAAGAGAACCTGTGCATTAATCACAGGATCGATTGGTAACACTACATGAATTCATTTACTACTTAAGAGACGCTGTACTATTTGTTGTTGTAAAAATATTTTATGCTAAAATACTGCTGGGGCACAGGCCTTCTTGTGGGTGTTGACGACTGTGTGCGAGCTTTGGTTCCCGCCCGCACTATACTTGCTTTCGTTGATAAATATGATGGAAGTGTGTTGTAGATACCCTCGGCAAATTGACTATGGGTTTAATAGTATAAACACAGCTTGGTGGTTATAGACATGGTTTACTTCACAAATGCTATGTACAGTGAATATTTACAAAGGTGAGACACATTATATAAAACAGGAATAATATTAATTTACAAAAGCAAAAACTCAACGATAAAATTCTAAGACAACAGTCCGAAAGACAGAAGTCAGAAGTCAAAACGATTTTTTCTTTTCTGCTTATTAACCATAGAGGAGTGGTGATCTCTTTGCAGACGCCACAACTGTAAATGCACCCAATGCCTAGGGCTTAACGTGCCTTCCGAAGCACGGAGGAGTTTTATTTATATTTATTTATAAATAGGTACACTGACAGATTATCATCTCTAAAAAAAATGACAACTTCAAGAATGAGATATAGCTAGACTAGACAATAATCCACAAGTAGTGTACACAGCATAATTAATTTTTATCTAATGTAAAAACTAACAAATACAATCAAACGAAAAGTAGGTTAACAGTTAGGTAGGGAACAACTTATTTTTAACAAATCAATGATATAATAATACAAATACAAATTAAGTTTTATAAGATTAGGGTTATACATTAGGTATACATTTTAATATTTGATTGAATCAGGCATTACTTGGCGGAAGTCCCAAATCATTGTGAAAAGAGAAATATATGTAGCTTACTCCCGCAAAAAATATATGCAGGATGCACCGCCCGCCCGCCCGCAAAAAATGCACATGCACACCACAAAAATATCAGTGCACAATACTTGCATTTAGCATGACAGCGACACACCTTGCACCTTCACCAATTAGACTACTCTACACGTGTTTCGCCCCAACCCGCAGCATCCTCAGGAGTTAGATCGTGCGTGAACCAACACCGATTGCGGGCGGGCGCACCGCCCGCCCGCAATCCTGCATATATTTTTTGCGGGAGTAAGCTACATATATTTCTCTTTTCACAATACATTTTAATAGCTGGAAATATCGATAGTTCGAGGTTATACATTTTTAGTCACCCATGGCCATTCGACAATCACATGGCGAATGCTAACCTGAGCCATCGAACTCCCATCGATATCTTTAGACCGCTTGTTCGTCGATCTGTCGAATAAACAAAATATCTTCCCAATGTTGAAATAAATTTTAGCAAAAATGTACGAGTATTTACTTATTATTATAAGAGATCATTAAACTTGTTTTATTTATGTGTTTTAACACTGATTCTCTTCTAGTTTCGTATCTGGACCAATAACTATTTATTCAGTATGTTGGTCACGAAACCTGATAATGCATTTTCAGTGTAAACCCAGGCTGCAGAAATCACATATCACCCGACGGTTTGGTAAGCGGCTTTTACGATGCTTTCTACTGATTTAGTGTTAGAATTGTAAACATTTCTAAAATTTGATTCTTATAAATTTTACTTCCTATGTTTTGAGCAAGAACTTTATTCTAACTAAGTTGTTAGCTTGGTGTATAAATACATTTTGAAGTATTGGCTTTAATAATTCTAGCATTAGCAAAATTGTCGGACATTTTTAGAATACGTAATTAATTAAATTGTAGTTAAAGTGGGAATAACTTACGGATTCAAAAATAAAAAAGTTAAATTAAAATACATTTTTATTTATCGCCAGCAATATTAACTTACAATAATACAATTGTAAAATTAAATTTTTAACAGCTCCTCACATGTTCACTTTTAATTAAGTTACGAAATATTCCATTTGTTTTTTTCTTTATCCTACGCGTGAGCTAATCTGTTATTTTCAGAACCCACATTTAATAAACCTACCTTTTATTATCAAAGGAACAATAAATAATTTTAACTTCAAATTAAATGTCGACTCAATCTTTTTATAGTGCTGTACACTCTTTTTTTATTCCAGAAAATTAGTTATTGAAGGATATTTCCAGCTATTAAAACTGAACTGTATAATTAAGTGTCACTCTGAACTTGTAACATGTCACTACTTACAGACGAGCGTGAAAATTATTAGTGCACATAATTGCACTTATTTGAGCTATTCTTGTGTCACGTCATTTTAGATGTGACGTTTTAATTCTGATATTTTCAGAAAAGCTAACGTCTATTAGTTTCGTCTGTTTAGAATTTTTCTGAATTAAATTACTTATTATTATTATTATTACTATTAATATCCAAATCAAATAGTTTTATTTGCAAAATATGGGTAGATACAAAATGTTGGTCTTATAAATTATTGGAGCGCCATAGTCTAACCATTTTTGGTGTGCAAAAAAAAAAAAAAATTTTGTGCAACACTTTATCATTTTTTACAAGAATAATAATTTGTTTATAAAAAAATAAAAAAACCATTATTGTCTGTCTATTAGTTAGGATATATAACAATGGAATATCCATTTGTACCTCATTTTCCGGGCGTTGAAGGGTTAAAAAAACGTGATAAAATTGTCATATTTTTATTTATTTATTTTGCCATCGGTCGTGTGGTTCTGACCATTCATTATGACCATTTGAGTGTTTTCAAAATTGTCGTTGTCAAAAAGATATATTTTCCAAATTGAACTACACAATTTCCAGTTATTCAAAGAACGTACAGCGAAGTACAAAAAATAAATAATTTATTTTTTATTTAGCTTTCGCCCGCGACTCCGTCCGCGTTTGGAAAAGTAAGTTAAGTTTTAATCAAGGCTATAAACTTTTTGTGTCAAATTTCATCAAAATACGTTCAGCTGTTTTTGCGTGATATGAGTAACAAAACAAACATAAACTTTCACATTTATAATACCTTCCTATTAGTAGAATAAATATTATAGAAACAAAAAATTGCTAGCAGCAAATATTTTTAATTTTTAATAGGTGTAATAATAATAATTTAATTCGGAATGATTAATAAAGGTACATAATGTACGTACATAATTTGTTAGTAAAAATGCACTTACACTTTGTAAGTAAAATTTTATTATGTTATTGACAATGTTGAGGCAGGATCTATTCGCCATATATTCGGCGACACGGAAGTACTTCCGCCGAGCTAGGCGTCTGTACTCGGGGACCGCGGTACAACTGTAAGATGTTGGAATTTGTATTTATGCGAAGTGCTTAGAAAACTTCGATATCGTGAGTCAGGTCTCCATACACGTTTGCCTCGATGTTAGCTTGACGTAGTGCGACGTCAAGTCTGCGTAATGTTTACATATTGTACTTTTCGCTGATCCTGCATTTCTTCGTCATTCGTCGATTGCTTAGGTATGATCGCGCCGCTACAGTAAAATTTATTAAAAATAATACAAATTACAATGCAATAATTTTGCGGCACGTCCCAATAAGATCAGCTGAAACCTAATGTTTCAGCAGTGGCCCGCCCACCCTCTGTGCTATACCTTGCAGAATGCTGTTTGTTGCTCATCTAGGAGGCTACTCGCTTAAGAATAATAGATACAAAAATGCGCTACAGTATCGCGGCAACCCTAACAGCATTCTGAAGGCATTGTTGTATTGTACTCGCAAGACGCTGAAAAAAAAAATCTGCGCGTAGCGTCTTTGTTTCAGCTTGGGCAAAAACGCTTTCGGATGTCCGTCTGTTCTCTTAAACAGCCCCCTGATCATGTAACTTTGTTGCAATCAACTCAGACAGAAATCGCAGTTACACGCTGCTTTAGTAAGAACCAATGTGACAACTATCTTACTTAAAGCAGCAATGTAAATCTGCGGTTTCAATCGATTTCAATCGAGAATTGTTAGCAACAGAGTTACGTAATCAGCCCCCAGGTCGCATTTGTCAACTGATTCTCGTGAAATTTTGTGAGCAGGTTCGATAATAATATAGATATTTTTGTCAATGCAGTGTTTCGAAATTTTTAAAAAATGGCGGAGATATGTTAAAGCAAGGTCTACAGCTTACAAAGCCACTAATACCTATTAACTTCAGGTTTAATAACGCAGAATGACAACCCAATATTTCGTATCGCATATCGTAAAGGCCCCTTCACAAGTGCTTTGACTCGCCAGCTGTGCTAACTACCGTATCCGACTCTAAATTACAAGTCACGTTGGATTATTCAATTTATGAACGCCTATGGGGAGTTTTGTTTGACAAATTTTGTTTATTACAGAATATTGTGTGTGTGAAATGTTATTAGGATAATAATATGCCACCTCATTATTTTTAATAGAAAAAATAGTATTCGCAAGTACTTTAAAATGGGTTCAGTTTTGAAATTCATATGGCCGTATTTTAAAAAACAAACGCACCGAAACCGAATGAGAATATCGGTAACATATTTTTAGAATATAGTGAAAACAAAATTGTTGAGCATCCGTTACTCAGAAAAATCGGCACGCAGGTTTTCGCGCTAAAGCTATTTATACAAGGTGTTACAAAAATACCCCTAATGCTGAATATGGTATATAGGGACCATCAAACTGAAGGACTTTTACTAGGGGACCAATTACTCTGAAATCGCGAAAAAAAAATCAGCTGTTTCATACATTTTGATATTTTCGATTTTAATTTTTGTATGAAACAGCTGATTTTTTTTCGGTATTTTTGTAACATGTTGTATATATTGGGGTTATTTTGATCAATGATACAACTTGGTTAGGTATTGAATAGAGTATTGGTAGACACTTAATCTTAATCAGTTATAACAAATAAGTCTCTCTTTAGTCTTCGATTTTCATCATTAAAATTATCATAATCAACATTACAAAAACAATGGGTGACATTGATCATTGATCAAAGTCATTGTTTAAAACTCCTTGGTGTATCTGTGTATTTTAATTTTCATACTTTTTTATCCATGTTTGACAATATTAAAAAATGTTAATATCTATCCTGTTCTCACATATTATCAAATTAACAAGTGTCATCCTTTTCACTCTATTTCTTTTTTCTTTTATATTTCAAAAGGTGTTAAAAATAAAGAAAAACACATTTTTGTCACGAGTTTTTACGCGCCAAAAGCGCCATTTTCGTGCTGGAGAGGTGTAAAAGTTTTTTTTCTATTGGATCTCAACCACGTTTAGAGTGATGTTTTAACATACACAAAAAAAAAACAAATTAAATAATGTATTATTATTGAGATAAAAATGTTTTGAGTAGATTTCAAAAATACCCTAACCGTACCGTATAATAGTAACCGAATATTAACCACGCTTTCTAAATAAAAGCACTATAAAGTATTTAACCGAGTGAGCCCACTGCATTTCAAATTAGAAACCCACAGAAAGCAGAGTTATTTGAACCAAAATGTAATACAGAAATCCAAAAACTTTAACAAGGCTAAGGTAATTTCGTTTCACAAGTTTCGTTTAAAGCTGAAACTCTATTAGCGAGTTGCTCTGTCCGTCCGTTTCGGCAAAACTGTTGAATTAATTGAGTTGAAACGAAACGTGTGAAACAACTTTTAGGCGACCGCGGTTAAGAAAAATATTTTATGAATCGAAATTAACGGTACTAGTTTTTTATTGTACATAAATTCGATTTTAAATTGATCACGCGATTATATCCCCTGAAAAAGAGTTAATACTTCGGGATATAGAGACATAAAAAACAACAAAAATTTAAAAACCAATATCTGAAATGAAAAAACGCTGTTAAATTCGTAAAAGCGTTTTATTTCAATATGGGTAAAGGAAGAAGAGGATATAAATTATGCGATTTTGACGACTAAGTAATTTGAACGCTGAATCTGGTGTGTGTGAAAAAATAAAAAATAAACAAAAAATAAACATCAGACAATTTTAACACTTGTTTTTTTAACCCTTCAACGCTCGGAAAATGAGGCTCAGTTGTAACTATAAGCCATTTTTAATGTCCCACTGCTGAGGCACATGCCTTCCTTATGGGAGGATGGGCCATAACCCACCACACGGGCTTAATGCAATTTGATGGGTGTTAACGACTACAAATGCAGCCAGAACCAACGGCTTAACGTGCCTTCCGAAGCACAGAGGAGCTCAAGATAATAAGTTTTTGGTCACCCATCCCATGACCGACCCTTGCGAAAGTTGCTCAACCTCCGCAGTCGCTGGGCCAGGCGCTAAACCACTGCGTCACCGAGCTCCTCATCGAGGTCGCTCAGGTATCGAGTTCTATTTCCTTTACACACTTTTTACTGCGGAATCGCAAACTTAATCGGCCTTACCACAAAAGATTTTAAAACACTGTTTAATTTAGACACTGTTTAAATGTGATGCCGTCTCTTTCAAATCATATTGTCAAAAAAGGAAACATCACATTTAAACAGCGTCTAAGTTAAACTCTTGTTAAACAGTGTTTTAAAATCTTTTGTAGTAAGGCCGAATACTTTTAAAATAACGTAAAATATTACAAAACACTCGAGCCAATCCTCTGCCGTCCACTCACAACACCACTCGAAAGGAAACGGAATACAATCCGAACTAAAACGGTGTACGTTATTTGCATTTAATATTAGAGATAAATTTACGGCGAAAGGATCCCTTTTATAAATAAATCATGTCTTTCATTTCATGAGTTATTGTAGGCGTGTGTACGGAGCATTTGTTTAACCATTTAGTTGTCCGGTCGAAATTATTTCGAACTAGCGAATACCGGTGACAAAATATATTTATGAGTTTAATTTTATGCTCGAACTTCGAGTTGCGGATGTGTCTTTGTATATGAACTTTATTGTGAAGATGTTTGGGTTGGTTTTACGTTAGCGATTTGGAAATAATAATTAAGTTTATTGATATTTATTTTTAATTGCTAAAGTCATCAGACTTTTATACTCGTTACTTACCACTATCTTATTTTAATAATTAAATATTTTCGGTTATATGTTTAAAGCAACACAATAACATGGTAGTAATTTACTATAATTGACTATTGTACGTACGTATATTCTTCTTGTTGGTTTCTTATAAAATAAATGAGAGTTTACTTTATTAAAACTTTAAACTAGTGAAAGAACTAGAAATCCAAAGTTTGCCGGTTTGATTCCCGTCCGAGAACATGATCTGGTTCGAGTCGTATTTTTTCTAGTATTATTTAGTATTAGGGAAAGAACTTTAAAAAAGGAATATAGGGTCATTTTTTAATCACCATCCAAATTTTAAGAAAGTCTTCAGTCCATGAAACTTTTTGTCCAAGAAACATGTTTCGAAATACGTCTCAAAATTTTGGACATCCCTTAGTAAACTAATCTCGTTGTCTTTTTGATTTGTATGGATATACTTTTACTACATATTTGGCCCTATGTTTCATAAGGAAGGATGATCAGTTTCATGGAATGCCATGACCACTTCCTTAAAATTTGGATGGATGGTAAATAAAAAATATCCTTGTATAAAATAATGATTGTTACATCTAAGGCCACGTGCGCACTGACAAGTGGCTTGCTTAGCGCCTAGCGCCCAAATAGTCTTCTAACGGCCTCATTAATAAACGAAGGGTAAGTTTACACCCGGTTTAACCAAAAATTTGGCTTAGCAATATTACTCCTTACGCTTGACGTCTCAAAGCGTCATATTCCTAAGCAAACTTTTTGGTTAAACTAGGTGTAAAGTTACTCTTCGTTTATTAATAAGGGGGCTAGCGTATAGGGTCTAGCGAAGGCACCAAGCGCGTAGTGCGACCGACCTTCTTTAGTCGCCTAGCTTGTTGCGAACATTTGTGAACAGGTGAATCTACGTTGTTACTTACTACCTGCGTCATAGTCGTTACTCGAAAATCTTTAAAAACCGAATGCATCTTAAGGAAATACGCCATCATTTACTGATATTAATCTGCATATTTTTAAATTATTTATTGCGATGCATTGGATTTTAAGGATTTCCGAGTAACAGTAATGAATCAGGAAGTAAGAAACAACGTAGATTCGCCCGAACGTTTCTTTTACTCCGCTACAATCTAGGTGACTATCTAAGCGCTAGGCACTAGGCAAGCTACCTGTCAGTGCGTACGAGGCCTAAGTGTACACAACACAAGCAGACTGTGCAAATTGTTTTCAAGTTACTTTATAAGTTTAGGTTGGTTCAAATAACTTTGAATAACTAATGATGGGCGAATATGCTATTTACTGAAAATTATAATTATATATTAATGCCCGGGGCGCAATATCTATGTGTTGTTTATAACATACACTGTCTAAAGGTTGCTTCAGATGTTATATATATATTATATGTTTGGGAGGGTTTGATAGGGCAAACTTAATGTAACTAAAAGGGTTTTTTTATAATGATTATATATTCTTCACAAAAATCTTCTATAGCTGTTATAATGCTTGATAGTTGCAATCTTCTTTATATATGAAAATGAATTACTGTTCTTTAGTCTGGCTGAAACTGACAAACCGGACAAGTGCCAGTCTGAGTCGCCCATTGAGGGTTCTGTACAATTTTGTATTTGATGATTGATTACGTACTATTACGTAATAAAGACTATATTTTTTATGATTTAATTATAAATGTAAAGTTTTCAGATTTTTCCATGTACTTCATAGTTCTAGGTCAACTGAAGGTACCCTATGCATTTTGATTCCCTTGAGAGTGTCAAAATATACGTTTTTGCGGCATAAACGGCCGTATCTTTTTTACATTAACTTATTTAGAAATTTGATTTTTCATAGCTTCAAGTGACTGTAAACCTGAGTATATATTAATTTGACCTATACCATATTGTATTAACTGACTCTGGATTATTGTTTGTTTTTTTTTTTTTCGTAACTGTATTGACGCTTTATTTTTGACATGTTATTTCAAATTTAATATCGTTTATTAAATTTGAAATAACATGTTTTCATTTAATTTTTAATGCACTGTAATTTCATTTTTATGTAATTAACTTGCTAGCGATTTGGAGCAATCTGTAAGCTAGTTAAGTAAACTTTTTAATAATAAATAATAAATAAATATGGTTTTAATTTCAACTCGATACCTCCACGCGTTCCTGAGATAAAGGGTCTTGACAGACAGGCAGACAGACGGACAACAAAGTGATCCTAAAAGGGTTCCGTTTTTTCCTTTTGAGCTACGGAACGCTAAAAACGGCTTGAACGATTGGAATAATCATATTTTTGTTATGTTTGCTATACCTAGTACTGGAGCGGTTTAGAAAAAAAATAGACAATCCCCAAAGAACAGTTAAATAATCGGCAATTTTGTATGGGAATCGCCTTCTGGGTATATTTTTGACAGCAAATTTTTGATAAAGAGGTTTTAGTCAAATAGAGTTTATGAAGGGATCAAAAGCACTCGGTGAAATAAAGCATAGTGTTTCTATCGTTTTTCTATTCAGCTGTTTTGTTTATTATCTGATTAATTAAATAGATGGCGCCGGTTTTCAATAGTTTAAAATTCTCAAGGTAAATTATTGTAGGTTATATGAAGTTCACAGGGTCCACTAGTTAACAATCATTTATCACAGGTAACTTGAAATCACTTTTGGGGTGAAAAATTAATGCCATTAAAAATAATTGTTCGCTTAATTTATTCGACTCTCATCAAAAGAACAACAAGTTTACTAATCAAAATAAATGATATACCAAGTCAGTGAATGCAAGTGTTATAAATCTATTCAATAATAATAGTAAAATAATATATTGCACTCTGTGTCATTTAAAATAAAGAGCACAATAGCTTATGAATATGAAATGGCAGTTTCATTAAAATGAATAATACTTTTTGAGAGGAATATCGTCAGAAATTTCTTTCACGTGACTAACGAAGCATGTCAGTTGTGATTCATCAATTCACTCAAGTGACGTATAAAACGGATTCTGTGCTAGGGATGTAGTAAAAATAATTTTCAATGTCGATTAAGAAGGCCTAATAATGAGTAGGTACTGCGACATAATTTAATTTACGAGCCTCTTTCACAGGATCAGCATAGCATTTTTCTTTTGGTTTAATAAAAAAATGAAACAAAAGAAACCATTTATTTGGCAAGTTATTGATATATTATTTCAAAACTTTTTACTGAAAAAAAAAAAAACCTGCGTCTGTTCGGCATGTGGGAATCAAATAATTCGCGCAAATACAATTAAAACGAATGCTTTGACCATTGCAAAGCTACCGAGACATCAAAATTTAACTTTTTTTGTTGCAAGCCAGCATTATTCCATTGATTTAAGGTACACATACTGTAAACAAATCTTACTTAATATATTTATAAACAGTTATTTAAGAAAGATGGAAAAATAATACAATGTGTTTTAGTAATACTTAGATTAGGTACCTACTGTTGCCTCATGAAATAAAATAAATAAATATGTATCATATTTCTTTTTTGTTTTATTCGAATAATGAATTGTTATTTTTGTAATTTATTATTTTATCTTTTTCCTTACAGCGTATTGTTCTTTTTCTATAATACAACGAAAGGTTTTCCCTTTTTTTTATATAATTTGACATCTATTATAGGCGAAGAAAAACGCTCCGCTTTCACTAAAAATATCAACTTATCAAGGACCTTTTTTCCGAGTAATTAATATTAAAAAAGCTACTGTCGGTACATCCCTAAGTTAAGATTTAATATGAATATTTGAAATGACTGAGGCAACGGGGCTGCTGTCATTAATCATAACTTTGTCAAGATCCCGAGGGAAACCAACGTAAATTTACCGCGGAAAAACGAAACCCGACGCTAAAATTAAAAGTCGTAAAGAACATATTTAAATGAAGCGTGCAACAGCCGCTGAAGTGTCATGAGAATGCGCCAAAAGAGTCTGACTTCGGAAATGTGAAACTATTTTTATCTACACCCATGCTTTAATCTTCTTTAAAAGTTTCTGAAACTTTTAGCTTATTACCAACATTAAAACAACCACTGTCATAGTAACTATAATATCATACAAACGAGTTTTATAATATTGTATTAAATTTCATAATGCAACGCTCCTTCGCTTTTTCGATCCCTTCCGTGCAATGAGGTTATGTTTGAGTATTCTCACTACTCAATTCGTGGTATCTTGATGAATTTCAAAAAATAACACTGAAACCTCGTAGCGAAATCGATTTATGCTGTGAGTATGAGGTAAAGTTATTGACGCAAAAAAAACTAGGCAAAGGTTCGTTCAGAAACTCATTTTGATCTATAGCGATTTAACTCATAATGAGGAAGAGGAAGGATAAGGGAAAAGGGGAAGGACGGTTAGAGGGGGAAACGGGAAAGAGAGGAAAAGAGAGGAGAAGAGAGGCAAAGATGGGGAAAAGATTAATAGAAATCAGAGACAACGTGGTGGAACTACAAACACCCAGACTTGAGCTAATATAGAAAAGTTCGTTTTCTAAATTGACCCAGCCGGGGATCGAACCCGGGACCTCAGAGATGACGACACCTTGAAAACTGGTGTACAAACCACCACGACTAGGGTGCTAGGTCTACATTTTAACACTTGTAAACGTAAATAATATTAGAAAAAATACTAGAAAAAATCGACTCACTCGTAGCACCTTCAGATGGGACTCGAACCCGCACACTTGGGATTCCGGCCCAATGCACTGACCAATTATGCTAACGAGTCGCTAGTGGGAGCGGCGAATTTCTCTTTATCGATTATCGATTGTCAAAACATCTGGAAAGATGTTTCTTTCGAATGTGGGGGTATTTCCTCACATTGATGAAATTGCGCTGGCTTGCAGCGAAGAAGTAAAAAGTACTAAAAAGTTTCGCCCCTCCCACTAGCGACTCGGTAGCATAATTGGTCAGTGTGTAATGTATGAGTATATATATAGCGTGCACTTATGTATTAGGACAGTTAGTAATAAAGTAATCTCAGCATCTAACGGTCGTTTAACTGAGACATCTCTCGATATGGCGACCCTGCCGGTCAAGGCAATAAAGTGAACACGTGCGGTGCGCAAGCGCTCGGCGCGCTGCGCCGCGGCCGCTGTGGATGGCTGCGATGCGAGCCACCACATAATTATGACATAAATAAAGACATTTTAAAGTGAAGTAGACAAATAAATAATTAATCTACGACGTCTACGTGGTTTAATGAGAATATTATGAAGACAGAAGATAGAATGAGTAATGAGAGAGCCCCGTGATCAAATGTATGCATGCGGCCGGGAGACGTTCGTTGTCCTGCAAGCGAAGACTCACCACACTGACCATTGTGAAGAAAATGAAGAAAACTATTTTGTACCTGCGTGAGTAAATCCTGTGACGTTGACAGACAATGTTAGTGACGTAATTTTTTTTTTTTCTCTCTCTGTGTTTTAAAGTAAATAATTTGCTATTTTCATTGTTATTTTATAATATTTAATTAAAATGTGTGTAAATTCCAGTCAGTAACTAGTAACAGTAGATTAATATGTATATTGATATTTAAAGATCAAATGCACATGAGATAATGATTTTATTGCAAAGATATTGTATTAATAGATAATTTTGTAAATTATGATCAGTGTTAGGTATGGAATTTTTGTCTACATTAAATGAAATTGAAATCGCTTTGAGTAAAATAAACTCAGATTTAAGAAAACTGGGAAAGAAGCGAAACGAAAGATTATCATATGTAAAACAAAAATATGAAGAAGCAATAATATTATATAATAATTACAAATCGTTAACACAAAATACAGAGAAATCTGAATTTACATCAGAAACAAATTTAATCTGTGAAAAAATAATTTCACATTACAAAAAAAATTACTGAATATTTTTCGAATTCAACAAAAATGGATAGATTTGATATAAAGACCGCGACTTCCATAATACCGGAACTAGATGGACAACAAAGTACAATCGATAAACTGATAAATTCATCAGAATTATACCGTTCATTGATAGATGATAAAGACGAAAAAATACTAATTAATTTCATAATTAAAACCAGACTTGACCAAAACTCAAAATTAAAGCTGCATAATAAATATGAATATTTCAGTGACCTCATTTCAGACATAAAAAAATATTTACTAACAAAAAAATCGCACACGTCTTTAATGACACAATTAACAACATCTACACAAAATGATTCAACGATAACGCAGTTCGGTAATAGGTTAGAGACTTTATTTTCCGAATTGACAATAACACAAAGTAACGGAGATAATGACGCGAATGTTATTTTGAAACCCATCAACGAAAAGATTGCGATTCGCCAATTTATTAATGGTTTAAAAAATAGGCGTATAAGCACTATTATTTCAGCTAGAAATTACAGTTCTTTGAGAGATGCTATTAGTGCAGCGGTCGAGGAGGACATCGAAGACTCGTCCCGACAGGAACAATCGATGACGGCCTTAAAAAATTTCAAAGGTGAGTTTACACATAGTCACTTTAGACCACAATATACCTTTTCGAGAGGACATACCATTCAACGTAGAGGACAGTTTGGACAGTTTGGCGGATATTTTAATCAATCTCCAAGAAATTATTATTATAACCCAAATAACAACTTTTCTCCACGTTTCCCAAACAGTTCACAACAGACACACAGTAGAAATTATAATGACAATAGGAATTTCAGAAACACATATAGAGGAAATTCTTATCAAACACGAGGTGGACCTAGCCAAAGCCATTTCAAAAACAAACATGCTCATGTAACAACTCAAAACGATCATTTACAACAGAATTCAGAATGTTTTCGTCCCTCAACAGAATAAACAACATTTTATATGCAGTACCGAGTCCAATTATATTATAAAACTGTTTGTACGTAATCGCATAAAAAGATTTTTAGTAGACACAGGTGCAAACCTATGTCTCATAAGAAAAGAGTCAATTCAACATCAACAACACGATTCCCTAAATACAACAAATGTCAGAGGCATAGGAGGAAATATAGAAACATTAGGTAGTTTGTATCTGAATTTATATATACCCAATTCTAGAATATATTTAAAACAAGAGTTTCAAATCGTTAGTAATTTGCCGATAAACGTAGATGGAATTCTCGGTACCGATTTTATTTCAAAATATATTTCTTCAATAAATGTCTCTAGAAATTACATTACTCTGTGCTATAAACAATTAAGATTTAAAGTAAGGCTTAGGCATCCAAATCACAACAATCATAATATAAACAATGGCACGATTGTGTCTCGCTCACAATTACAAGCGAAGCCCATGACGTTTTCCGAGACTCGCGTAAATGAATTCACTATAGAGCCACGATGTGAGCATATTTTTTTTGCACACGTGAACGTTCCGAATTATAACGAAGAAAAAGATTATGTATTATTTTCTGCGGAATTGAAACCGGATTTATTTTTAGCAAGTTCAATAGTTAAAATCATAAATGGAAAAATTCCAATTAAGTTATTAAACACTAGTGAAAAACAACATACTTTAAAAAAATTTGAACCCGATTTAGTACTTTTAGATGACTATATCGCATGTAACTTTAGTAATACAGAGAATAAGTCAAGTAGAACTGAAATTATCTTACAACAAATAAACCTAAACCATTTAAATATGGACGAAAAACAATCAATAGAACAAATATGTTCAAAATATTCAGATATATTTCATTTAGAAGGTGACATACTAACTACGACCACTATCGGAACACAATCAATTACATTAAAAAATAACACGAAGCCCATTTATTCTAAGCCATATAGGTTACCCGCAGCATTAAAACCTGAAATAGACAAACAAATAAGAAAAATGCTCGATAACGACATTATAGAACCCAGTAACAGTGAGTGGTCCAGTCCAATTTTGCTTGTACCTAAAAAGACAGATAACAGCGGAGAAAGAAAGTGGAGATTAGTAATTGATTACAGAAAAATAAATAATGTAATACAAGATGACAAGTTTCCCCTACCAAACATTACGGACGTACTAGACTCTTTATCAGGAGCTGTATATTTTTCGAAAATGGACTTGAGTAATTCCTTTTATCAAGTACTTTTAAACGAGGACTCCCGAGACGTCACAGCATTCACTACAAACACTGGTCAGTATAGACTAAAACGCTTACCAATGGGACTTAAAATATCTCCAAGTTCTTTTTCACGTCTAATGTCGATTGGTCTCTCAGGACTCACACAAGAAAAATGTCTAGTTTACTGCGATGACATCTGTGTGTATGGCCGTAACTTAGATACACATAATAAAAATTTAATAGACGTTTTCGAAAGACTGAGAAAATTAAACTTGAAAATTAATCCTTTGAAATGCGATTTTCTAAAGAAAGAAATACTGTATTTAGGACATTTAGTAACAGAACATGGCGTACTACCAGATCCACAAAAAACTGTCATCATAAAAAGCTACCCAAAACCCAAAAATGCTGATGAGGTCAGAAGGTTCGTTGCCTTCTGCAATTATTATCGAAAATTCATTCCCAATTTCGCAACGATAACAATACCACTTAATAACCTTTGTAAAAAGAATATACCGTTTGTTTGGTCAAAACAATGTGACGATTGTTTTAATTTGTTAAGACATTGTTTGACCACCGCCCCAGTTCTTGACTATCCTGACTTTTCAGAACAAAATGAATTCATTTTGCAAACCGATGCGTCCCAATTTGCGATAGGAAGTGTACTTATGAATAGCAATTTAAAACCAGTTGCTTATACAAGTCGACCATTAAATAAAGCAGAACTTAACTATCCAACAATTGATAAAGAATTACTGTCAATTGTATGGAGTGTGAAATATTTTCGACCGTATCTTTTCGGAAAATCATTTACAATAAAGACTGACCATAAACCGTTAGTACATCTATTTAATATGAGGGACATCTCTAGCAGACGTATGAAATTTCGTCTAGCTTTAGAGGAATATGATTTCAAAATATTATACGTAAAAGGATCTGATAACGTCGTTGCAGACGCTTTATCACGTATTGTTATAACATCAAAAGAATTAAAAGATATGATTAATTCAGATTTTTGCAACGTGACGACTAGAAAACAAACACGTTTATTAGAAAAAAATAAACAAGTCACGCCTAGCGACAGTTCTCGAAATATTCTTGAGACAGGGGATGGCCAACCTTTAGTTTCAGAAATATTAAGAAAACCTAGCGAAAGCATAGATTTAGTTTTTAAAGAAAAGAAAGAGATAAATAAATACGAAAGAAATAATAAAATAAGTGATATAGAAGAATGTTTAATTTACATACCAAGTGAAAGTATGATTATTTTTAATATAGAGTATAAACAACACTACACCCGAGCGGATTTTGTTGATTTATTACTAAAATTTTGTAAGAGATTAAGTATTAAATACATAAATATAATTAAAGATAAAGATAATATTAATTTTATAAAAGAAATACAACGTGAAATATATAGTAGAAAAAACTGGGACTCACCTAAAATTAATATTTTGCCTAATGTAATTAGAATAACCAATGAAAGAGACAAAACCCAAATATTAAATGATTTCCATATCTTGCCCAGCAGCGGACATGCTGGAATGCGAAGAATGATAAACAATATTAAAAGGAAATACACATGGTCTTCTTTAGATAAGGATGTTATACAGTTTGTCAGTAAATGCAAAAAGTGTCAACTCCTAAAACATTCGATACCAAATAAAATGCCTATGGAAATTACGTCTACAGCATACACACCTTTGGAAAAAATTTTTTTAGATCTTGTTGGACCGTTAGTAAAAGACACGTATAATAACAGCTATATATTAACAATACAGTGTGAGATGTCTAAATACGTAGAGGCCTACCCTTTACAATCCAAGGATACTATAACAGTTGCAAATTCTTTTGTCAGTAATTTTATTTTAAAATATGGAGTACCAAAATGTATAGTTACAGATAGAGGTACAGAATTTTTATCCTCAACTATGACAGAAGTATGCAAATTACTAGGAATAGAAAAATTAAATTCGACCGCATACCACCATCAAACAATAGGAGCATTAGAAAACACACACAAAAATTTACGCTCTTTTCTTAGACAGTATTGCCTAAGTAACTCACACGATTGGTCAACATGGTTACCCTACTGGACATTTTCATTTAACACATCTGTACATACACACACTGGATATCAACCTTATGAGCTTGTATACGGAAAACAATGCAATTTACCAAGTAACATTGTTAATGATTCTTTAGAACCGTTGTATAATCCTTTAGATTATTCTAAGCAATTAAGATACAGATTGCAATTGGCTCACAAACAAGCCCGTGACAACTTACTAATCAGCAAACAAAATATGAAAAATCAATACGATAAAAAAGTCCGCGAGCAAGCTTACAAGCAAGGAGATCAAATACTTATAAAAAATGAAACATTAGACAAAATGGAAAACATTTATTTAGGTCCCTATAAACTAATAGAAGATTTAGGTTCCAATATAAAAGTTTTGAAAAATAATAAACCATACATAGTGCATAAAAACAACACCAAACTTTTTAAATAAGTAACTTTGAAAACTTATATACTTATAGATAGTAAATAAATAAGTGTTATGTAGATAAAAAAAAAAAGTCTATGATTATGTTTTGTAGTTTAAGAAACAGAATAAAATTAGAATACATATTATATAAGTTTAGTTTTAAGAAAAACTAAGTACTTAAAATTGTATTTTTTTTTTAAAATTTCTGTAAACTATTCATGTAAGTAGTATACAGACGTCTGTAGTTAAGAAAAAATTATAAAAACTGCACTCATTGTTTTTTTTGTGTTCACATATATTTAACGTTTCATTCATTGTTTACCTATAGTTTAAACTTTTTTTTTTCTGTTTTTTTTTGTGTACCCCGGTGGTGTAATGTATGAGTATATATATAGCGTGCACTTATGTATTAGGACAGTTAGTAATAAAGTAATCTCAGCATCTAACGGTCGTTTAACTGAGACATCTCTCGATAAGTGCATTGGGCCGAAATCCCAAGGGTGCGGGTTCGAGTCCCGTCTGAAATGCTACGGGTGAGTCATTTTTTTCTAGTATTTTTTCTAATATTATTTATCTTAATATAAAAATAGCATTGTGAATGCGAAAAATCTAAATTTAATACTTGTAAACGTATTTTGCCTAAATCAATGTAAGTGAAACTATTGTGAACAAGATTTACTGGCATGTATGAGAGATTTAGGTTGGAAAGGGATTAAACGAAATTATTGCTAAATCTCCGGAGGTATTAGTGTACAGAATATGTTATTGTCCTCTCTAAATGGGGATAAATAGATTTAGTTGGGTTCAATTGCTTTTGAATTAGAATGGACGTGGTTCTAAGAGAATGAGTTAGTATATTATATTATAATAAGTTGACCATCAGCGATTTTTAATGTCCCCACTGCTGGGGCACAGGACTTTCTTGTGGTGGGGATAAGGAGGATGGGCCATGACCCACCACGCGGACCTAATGCGGATTGGTGGGTGCTAATGACTGCAAATGCAGCCGGGACCAACGGATAACGTGCCTTTCGAAGCACGGAGCTCTTGGCCAAAAAACGAAGTCAAAAGTAATAAAAAACAAGTGTAATTGCATTCGGGGGACCGTTCAATGGAACAATTCCTAATTTATAGGTCCCCCGACTGCAATGACACCTATTTTTTACGTGAAGTAAAAAGACAGGTGTGAGTCGGGTTTTAATTTTTTTATTTAATTACTTATTTTTTTTTACATTCTAGTGACAAATTATAATAGTATTGAATGTACTCATCAAGGCTTTTAATTCGATACTCACATTGTAATAATTGAAGTTTTTTTAAATTACAAAATGGAGTCATGCATCATAGTCATTCGTGATGATTTAAGAATTCTAACGATATCCAACACTTCCAAATCTGTTCAGGCATTAAGAAGCTATGGTGGTATAAAGAAACTTACGTACATACAAACATACATGAATCCTGAGCACACTATATACTCCTTTTTTGGGCAGTCGTGTAAAAAAAATTGTGTTGCTTTGCATTTTAGATTAGTAGTCCGATAAAATAAACGACGAGAGAAATTTTATTGCATTGTATTTTCACAACAGATTTAGCAAATAAATAGGGGAACAAAGCATTCTAACTTAATTAAAATGGGGTAAGAATGATTACTAATAAGTTAATTACCTTTGCTTAGAAGCTCTATCCATCACTCTATTGAATAATGAATTCAGAAAAGTTTTTTTTTTATAAAATATTGCCTGCCTTTTAACTATATATTTAAAAATTCTGTAAGTTAATGGGAACCGGAACATTTACGCCAAGATCTTTAAATTCATATTCTTGATGTACGCATTTAAAAACCCAGGAAAAAATGCTGCCTATTTATCCTTAGATTAAACGGTTTAATCTAAGCTATTATCACATAAATACGAGTAGGTAAGTTATAGCTAACTTAGCTATGCCAGATTTTTGCCACTTAGACGAAGGTCACCTAAGAATAAACCAGCCTTTTAACTATGTTAAATAATACCAAAATATTGTTCTCTTTTAATAATCAAACAAACTTTAAACAAAATTGATTATTCTAATAACATCTTTTAAAGCAAACTACCGATAGCGTTGCTGAAGCAAAACAAATTCGCCATTTTGACTTACCTCTCGTAACTGTAATTAAATTATTATTTTGTTTTAGTTTGTAATTTTGAATAGCTAGGTATGAAATAATTTAATTTGAAAAGAATATTGAGACTTTAATTTAACGCTGCTATTTATTTTCGAGTATAAATTAGGTAATATTATATTTATATATTACCTAATTTGCACTAGAAAATAAACTATGAACTATAAAATCAAGGTTGTTTTAAAGAGGAGATAGGGTACTAAAAGCATTAGAGACTTGTAAAATATGGATTCAATGACTTGTATACTTAGGTATATTTCAAATACAAAACCAACATGTTGATTTAACTAAAGAGGAAGCTTCAATAATATTTTAAAATGATTATACAGTTAAGAACACGTAGTCTGCACACTAGCGCCGCCATTGTAAAAAAAGCATAGTGCTTAAATAAAGACAAAATTGTGAATTATCTCTTTGTAGTGCACTTTGAAGAAGCTTTGAGGTACTTTTTATCACTTAAACAATATTTTCTAGCCTGTCGTTTAGTATAATGGAGATTTTTTGCGAAAAGTGGCTACTTTTAATCTTTATTTAAGCACTATGTTGTATTTTCCAATGGCGGTGCTAGTCTACAGAGACGCGCTCTCAACAAAGAGAAATAATTGACAAGCACTTTGTTGTTACCACAAAACCGGTGCCATATTGTATTGTGCGTCACTGCAACTGTATGCACAATAGCAGCACCTAATTTTCGACAATTTTTTCCACTTTCGCCCAACCTCCCCTCACGGCTTAGTGGTGATTTAAAATTAAAATAAGCTTGTCGCCCCTACATGAGGGGTGTTCTCATTAATACGTTAATTCTAACCATAAAGTAGCCGAAACGGCTTGTTATTCCACACACACATAAGTTGCAGTATGTTAACAAAACTATTTTACTCCAAAAATATATAGGTATTTAAGTTTTTTTTTATAATATGCTTAACTGAAGTAAATAATTCTTTATGAACTATACATTCTACTAGCTTTAAAAGTATTAAAATAATGAAATGAAGATATTTTGAAATCCAAGAAGATCAGAAACTATTGTAAATTCACCTATCAGCAGAAAGGCGCTTCACCCAAATACTATTAAAATATTATAAACAACGGTTTGCAGACATATTTTCATTAGCTTTTCAATCAAGGAGTGACATCAGCCAATGTGGCAGATTACATGCCTGACACTTGCTGGCCAGTACCAGCGAGTCCTAGCCAGCCAGTCCTCGCATCCTCCAACAGAAACAGACCTAAAATAATTGTCATAAGCTACAAAAAACCCAATTATTTACACTTTCTTTACAATCTAAGTCAACTAACTAATGTAAAACAATTTTATTTTAGATTTTTGCATCACAATGCTATTTTTGTAATTTTCGTAATAACAAACTCTTAGTTAAGCTATAAATCACTGAAATCACTATAGCTTTGTACAACTTAAGTTAAGCGATCTTTTGCTGATTGTGTGCACGATGTAGAACAATTTTCAGCACAAATGCAAGACAACAATGCTTCTCAATTCTATTATATTCCGTAATAGTCGCATCGCTTAATCCGCGCACAATGGTACGGTTTCAATGATTAACTTAGCTAAAATATTTAAACTAAGCAATGAACGGTAGCGAAGAGAACAGCTCGTGTTTTGCATAAAACTTATTTGCATAAGCGCTGAGCATAAATGTAGACACATGTTTAAAAACAAAATGTAATAAGTGTGAATACATTCAGTCTCAATATAGGTGGGTCGTGTTTTTTCTTTCTCCTTTAAAAAGGGGCCTTAATATTCTGCTAATGTTAAAATAACAATTGTGTCTCAATGGTAAGTGTTTCAATGGTAATCGCTTTTAAAGCCACCTCATTGAAATTAGGGTTGCGATTCGATTGCACAAGCGATTGTCGATAAAAAAACCCGCCTGCATCAAAAGACAAGTCAACTGAAAAGATGGAAATGAGATCAAATATTAAAGGCAACATAATAACATGCAGTCGGAGGCATGTATAAAGTGACATTATGAATGATTTGACTTATCATTAAATTCTATGCTTCCGACTGCATGTTATTATGTTGCCTTTAATATTTAATCTTGTTTCCGTCTTTTCAGTTGACTTGTCCTTTGATGCAGGCGGGTTCTTTAATTTTTAAATTTATTTATTTTATTTATGTCTTTTTAGTTATTATATTATAATGGTCATGATATACCTTTTTGTAATCCTTACGATAAGCCCTTTAATTAGATACCAATATTACAGTAATAAAAAAAACACTTTTTTTACATTTCAAATAATAGCACCTCACAGCCGCTATGTTGTTTTTTTTAACGCCACTTACCTAAGAACACTTGGGCTGCCAAGACGAATCTAACGATATCTTAATTACAGAAATCCATTCAGCCGTTTGAAAGATATAAGGTAATAAAGAATATAAACATACAAACACACAAACATACAAACATACAAGATACGCGCAAGAAACATAACCCTTTCTTTGCAATCGGGTAAAAGCCCCATTCGACTAAAGTTGTCTAGCAAGTCGCCCGGAAAATCGACCTATGTAAATGCTATATTGCTTCTTGACCTACACTATTCTCTTTTACTAAACACCACCTTAATCTCTGCGACGATCGGTAAAAATAATATTCCAAATCTACTTGTACTAGCCAACGCCCTTCAAAACCAAATGACATTAATTTGTAACACAAAATCGCAGTGACACGCGCGGGAATCGAATCCCCCACATCTGGATTTTATTGGGGCCCCATTAACTTGGGTGTAACATCTCCACGGTTCCAGTCTATGGTGTTACACATCGTTAGGGTAACTTAAAGTTACCATAGTATAAGTTATTAGCAGTAGCTTTTAGGCCTTAGTCAGCTTAAAATCATGAAAACCGTTGTATATTATATTTTCATAATTTTATTTGTCGGAATATTGTAAACTGGAATTAAAATTCACGATTTATACCTCCTAATTGTATTTTCGTTAGGTCGAGAGATATTATTTTCAAACACAAATTAAAATCAAAAGAGTCGCCAGTAGGTATATCATGTCTTGTCCAAATAGGTACTAGACTTAGAACAAAATCTTAAATATCAATTAATTAGCTTCTTCTGAGTGCACTACAGAGAGATAATTTACTAATTTACAATTTCGTCTTTATTTAAGCACTATGATTTTTTTCAAATGGCGGGCGGCGCTTAGTGTACAAACTAAGCACCCTTAAGAAAAAACTCGATCATAAAAAAAACAATATTTTCTCAACTGTGTTACCAACAATTTGTAGGATAAAAATGTCATACCGTGACAAAATACCGCATAAAAAGTAGTCACGTGCCTCTTTGTGGTTGTAATGATATAAATCATTTTAAAAAGGGGCGATTTCGAGTCCTGTTCATGACTATTGTGTTAAAATAGTACAGTCAAAAGTTACAGACCACTTTGTCACTATGTCACACCAACTATTGGGTTCTTGTAGAAGGTAAAAGTTACTGAACAAGCGATTTTGTTAAATCAATATGGTACTAAAGTACTTAACCATTTTTGGTTTAGACTGTTCTATGAAAGAAAGTGTTTATTTGAGGGACTAGGGTGATAAAATCTGTGAATTTTGGGAACAAAATAACTTTACATGATGTGCATTTTTACGTCTATGAGCTTATTTGAGATATTCGTTTAATATTAAAAATGTTTTCATTCATTTGTATTTCTTGTTTTGTAAGTGTTTTTTTTTCCTGGTGACATTTTATTAAAGCTCTCGGTAACCTCCATACTTAATTCTACAATTAGTGGGTTTGAAAAGTAAATCCTTCAGAGAACTCAGAATTAAATATAAATAATACATTAAAATTTGTGTTCGAAAAGATATCTATACTAAATAGTCGATGCTATTTTCATAATAATATTTTCGATAAAAGCATATAAGACTACCTCGAACTAAAGGTAAATTTAGTTAGTTATTTTCTCAACATCAATAGATCAATCTGATACGTGTCGAGGAAGCTGTATCGATGAAATATTTTATGTAAATGTATTAAAATTAAATCTGGAAATTTCCTCTGTAACGGCTACATAGGAAATACTTTAGTCGGCAGGTTTACCTTGTTCATACATTATTTATCAGTGACAAGATACAATCGTGCGATGTTTAAATTCTGTATATTTTTATACAAGGTGTTACAAAAATACCCCTAATGCCGAATATGGTAGATAGGGACCATCAAACTGATCAACTTTTACTATGGGGCCAACTCTGAAATCGCGAAAAAAAAATCAGCTGTTTCATACATTTTGATATTTTCGATTTTAATTTTTGTATGAAACAGCTGATTTTTTTTCGCAATTTCAGAGTTGGTCCCATAGTGAAAGTTGATCAGTTTGATGGTCCCTATATACCATATTCGGCATTAGGGGTATTTATGTAACATCTTGTATATTACCGTAAAGGTAAAATTTAAGACTAGCTTTCGACCGTGACTTCGTCCGCGTGGACATTCGGAAAATCCATAAGGAACCCTTAAACAGGATCAAAAGTATCATAATGTTTTAATCCAGGTTATAAACTATCAATGTGCCAAATTTCATCCAAATCCGTAAAGCCGATTTTGTGTAATTGAGTAACAAACATACAATAATATTTAGGTTTACAAAAAATATTGGTCACGTACAAAAAACAGCGATGTAAGTACATACGAGTATTTGTATATTTTGTTACTGAGGAGCTCGGTGGCGCAGTGGTATAGCGCCTGGCCCAGCAATTGCGGAGGTTAAGCAACTTTCGCAAGGGTCGGTCATGAGATGGGTGACCAAAAATTTATTATCTCGAGCTCCTCCGTGCTTTGAAGGCACGTTAAGCCGTTGGTCCGTTGGCTGCATTTGCAGTCGATAACACCCACCAATCCGCATTGGGCCCGCGTGTTGAGTCTTGGCCCATCCTCCTTATCCACCCGTAAGAAAGGCCTGTGCCCCAGCAGTGGGGACATTAAAAATGGCTGATGGCTTTTATTAGTAATTTATTTGCTTATATGAGGTGTTACAAAAATATCCCTAATGCCGAATATGGTATATAGGGACCATCAAACTGATCAACTTTTAATATGGGACCAACAGCTAATTTTTTTTTCGCGATTTCAGACTTGGTACCATAGTAAAAGTTGCTTAATTTGATGGTCCCTATATACCATATTCAGCATTAGGGGTATTTTTGTAACACCTTGTATATCAAAAACAGCAGCTCTTTCAAAATTATTAAATAAATAAATTGAAAGTCGTTTGCTTTGAAATAGCAACTTACTAACCATAGTAGCAAACAAAAACTTTCCATTGAACAGGTGATTAATCTTAATCATCAAACGTCAACGAGAAAGTTTGTATTAATTATGATTAATATGATTAATTAACGGACGTCCATGTTTCCTGCTGTTTAACTATACCGTGGGGTGTAACTGAGCTGTTTAGGTGTTTCGGTTTCCATATTGGATGATAATGCAGTTTTGTTTTAGGAGGGATTAAAACTACGAATTTAAATAAATATCAATAATAAATAAATGCTTGGACAATTTCACACAGCGCCATTTACTAAGCAAAGCTTGTAAGGGTGCTAGACAACTGATATACTACTTATATACTTTTTAATTACATACTTATTATACATAGTACGTTACAGAAATTAATTCATCATTTCAATTTCTGCCCGGCCGGGAATCGAACCCGGGATCTCTTGCATAGTAGATCGGCATGTTGACCACTGCACCACTCAGGTCGTAAAAATAACTTTTAAAAATTATTGTTTCGCTAGCTTCCGCCCGAGTCTTCGTCCGTCCCACGGGAACATACAACGGGGATAAAACATATTTAATTATCCAATCCAGATTTTTGTCTATGCACCAAGTTGTTTTTTTTTCTTAGCTAGTTTTCTTATCAAAAAATGAATAAAATATTCTTGTTTATTTAAAAGTTAGTAAAAAGTGAATAAAAATTTGTCTTTCATGTTAAGGACTTGGGCCATAGGGTTTTACTCGAATCTGGTCACCCATTTATGCACAGTTGAGCTAGAAACAAAAAAAAATCACTTTGAAATAAATAATATAAAAACGATGCACATGCACGAGTACAGTTACGAGCAATTAAATGTACATACCATAGAAAATTTCACATTCCATCATGTAATATCTTATTAAAGTTAATCAATAGAAAAATAGCATTGTGAATGCTTAAATCTCAAAATTTCTATAGAATAAATTTACATTTAACTGTCCATTTAATTGCTTTTCCATGCTAGAATGGTCTACGTTGAATGAACTTGTTAACTTAACTTCATTCCATGAGGTACTTATATATCTTTTTAACTAAATAGTTGTAACATAATCTGAGATCAAAGCATGAATACTTAAAATACTCTTGTAAAAACATCAAAGATAAACCATAAATATTAACCGCTAATAGCACAGAAATAGAGATAAAAATATTTTTAGCACCATAAGATTATTTTGACGATAAATTTTAACATGTTGAGGGGTAGTACTCCCCTAATACGCCAAGCTAATTTGAACTCTAACGCATTGTGTTAAGAGTCGTTTTCTCTGAAGGTAGTTAAATGTTGCGATGTCGCTTTTGAGTATTTCTGAAATGTTAATTCCTTCACATTATGGTTTCCTTAAACATTAAGTTGTTAGTTTAAAAAGTTTATTAATACTTATTAAGTATGTTGACACTTTGGTTAAACTTTGAAATAAAACACTTTTTAACACACGTTTTATTTAAAGTCGTTTAAAGATTAGTTTGGTTTTGTGTGACCACAGCCCCTCATGACCACAGCAGTTGCAAAGGTGCCGAAATGTCGGGAAAATTAAAAAACCTAATCAAAACTAACAATAGTATCCGTTAATAATGTTTCACTTATTGAAACTGAGCTAAATGGGTTTCTAAATTATGAAAGTTAGTTGGTGGTAAATGTACTTTTATTATTGTAAACTGATGAACACAACTTGACACATAGAAGAAAAAAACACAGAGTACAAAACAAGGAAAATATGTTATAGTATAAAAAGTACGGAATTCAAAAATATAAGTTAAAAGTAAAAAACCATAAAGTAGTAAAAGAGAGGCCGGCTCGACAACACTTATTTCAATTAGTAGGCACGCATGTATATCTTAGAAGTGAATATTTTAAATGTTAGCCCCCTTACTAATAAAGATTATATAGCAGATGTATAGTTACACAATGGTTACTCTCTGTCGTACCATTGAAGGTTGACATTAAAAAAGAAAGGGACATAACAATGCGTAACGAAACATCTGCTATACAATCTTTATTAGTAAGGGCGTAGGTATTTATTTATAACAATTCCACAAAACACTAATGGAAACGCTACAAAGCTAAATATGATAATGAAGACCCGACAGCACATCGGGTTATACAATTAAACTGCGAAAACAACTTTTATTACGTAGGGCATAAAGACGGTCTCAAGGTCAATATGTATAGTCTGAGGTACCGTCGTGGGTACAGAAAATAGGAGAAATTAAATGAAACACGGATTCCGGTGAATCCATCTTGTAGCGATTCACTTCAAAAGGAGCATCAAAACGTACCAAAGGAAAAACGAGCAAATGAAAATTTCGCGGAAAATGCAATTCACAGCAATGGTGTGGAGTAGCTTAAGCATTTTTTTTTTGTGTAATTATGTTTTTTATTCTGTATTTTTTTTATATATTGATAAAGGCAAACTTTTAATGAATAAGTTCATTACTTGTTCAAGCTACGGGCATTGTGCTACGGGCCCGTTACAAAAGAAACGCGAATATCTCTAGTAAATCTAAAACTCATAAATATTATATTATAATATGATTGATGATTATTTTAAAATGAAGACACTGTTGACATTTAACATGTGAAAAAATCATGTAAAAAAATTAGTTTACCCCTATAGGTAAATATTTAAAAAAAAACTTTTAAATTGTTTAAACTTTGGGACACCTTTTGATAAATTCAATTGAAAATGACTTAAAAAAATTCCGTGACAAATACTATCACACATATTTGGTGTGATTGTAAAAATACTAGGTATATAATAATTAATAAGCGTTCATTTGCATCTGATACATTGTATTTATAGCGTGTGACATTAGAAATCCCAGAATGATTTATGATGCTATGAAACAGAATTTGATTAAATCAACCGCTCGGGCGCAACGATCACTCACCCCAGACAGCTTAAATTATGGAAATCATATTGCTAAATACTTCTACTGGTAGATTTTTTGAATAATACAAAGTTAAATTTTATTAAGGATCCAAGAACGGTGCTTCTGTCTGCTCTCTTCTCACCATCATAATATCAGCTGCACGACACCTCTGCTGTTTTTAGGCTAGAATTATAATATGGTTTTTAACTGGTGCTCTCACTTTAAAAAAGTTAGTCAACGTTTAATAAAATTTTAGTCCAGCTTTTGAAACATAAGTTAAACCATTGAAAATTAGCATATTAGCAAGCGCTAATCTGTAACACTGGACGCAACAAAAACAGTACCTAATTAATGAATGAATGCAGAATACGATTACCAAAATTGTTTATCAATTATTAAATTGTAGTTAGCACCACAAAAACTGTTTTGTATGTATCATACTAAAAGCAAACGTCATGTATTGTATTAATCAGTACCGTATTTCAAAAGAATTACAACAAACTTTGGAATCGGAGCAATGTATGTGATGTTGTCAAATATTTATTTATTTTAAATGAAGACACTCTTTTACTTTTCGTATTCCAGCTTATTAATGTGCGCAGATGTGCAAACCATATCTCTTGTGGTATCCTTACAAGGAATTGACGATGGGTGTGGGTTCTAAAAATAAAAAAAAAGAATTGACTAGCGAGAAATACTGGCTATTTATAAAACGTTCTCGAACATTTTGTGAAAAAGAAAAAAGTTTTAACGCTAGAGCTTATTTGATGTTTGTCATTAGTTCCATTTTTGAAATAAGGACTAGTTCTTTTAGAAGATAGATCTTTTTTTATCTAGAATCGTTCTAAGGGATTTTCAAATTTAATTCTTACGAAATTCGTGGCATAAAGTCCAAAACTGCTTACACGCGAAAACTTGTGTCTTATCTTTATTTTTTTAGGTAACGGCTATTCCAAGTGTATCTACGGCCATTCCATTAGTTTTCTAGAGCAATTCTCAAACTGTTGAAGCCCCTGGGCATTGCGGCGCTGTCCCAAGGGCGTCGCGAACCTGTATGCGTATGCTCAAAATCATATGTCAGTAATTCAAAAGCTACAAGTGAGTATCTTTTTTTATTAACGCAAAAAAAAACAAGTAAAGGGAGTCGCAGTATAAAAAATATTGAGAATCCCTGATTTAGAGTTCTTAATATCAATTGTCTTTTTTATAAGACCTCCTTGGTTTTTTTTTTTTTTTTAATTAACAGCCTGGCAAGTTTACAGCTTGGCAAGAATGAATTTTTTATCAGTATATTTTTTCTGTTGATTTGGGATTCTCTGTTTATTAACTCCATTAAATAATGCTTTTAACCCTGATTTTTCAGACACTTAGCAAAAGTCCCAATAGTATTTGTTATTTCAAGTGAAATACACAAACACTTAACTCATTAAAGTATCCAATTTCAGAAAATAAATCACCTGTCTCTGTCTGTGTTCCATCAAAATCCCTTATTTCCTTAGGGATTACAGGCACACACATACTCACAATAAGTTCAAATAGACCACAGCCTTTAAACTTTGCATACGATAAATTTACAAACTGCCGATTTCTATATTGTTCTTCAAGTGTCTTATTTAGACTGCCAGTCCTGTCGCGTTGTAGCGAAATAATTACCTTCAGTATTGTTTTGGACACATATAATATAACTAGTGGACCCTGTGAACTTCGTATCACCTACAATTTATAGAACATGGGCCCTATTTAATAACGTGACAATTTGGTTTACTTTGCAGTGTAGTTATTAGTAGTTTGTCCTATTTTCAAATTGCTTGATGCCTTTTATTTATATAAAATTTTCATGACAGTTGACAAATTGTCAATGTTATTTAAGGCCCTGGAGACGACAATAAATTAAATTAAAAAATGTCGTATAGCTAAATAACGCTCCAAGTCTGCATAAAAAAATATCCAATATTTTAGACAGGAAATATTTTTCAGTTACAATTAATTTTCGAGCTATTCAATTTAGTTTGTTTGAAAATATTTTTTCGTTCCTAGGAATTATTCAATACCTACTTAGTTTCAAAATACTCCTATGAACTAATGTCACCATTTCTTTTATTTATTGTCGTGTTGTCGTCTCCACCCCGTATGTCACTACGCCCTTCTCCTCTTCAACTTTGGAGCTATCCTAGGAGTTATTTCCATCTGGTTATCATTCAACGAAAACCAACTTAATTTTGCTCCTTATTACAACGCAATAAGGAAAAAATGTCAGCACTGACAACATAACGCCATAGGTACTATTCAATCAAATGCATTCTACCTACTCTCAGAGGAAATGACCAAAGAGAATTAAATACTACGTTGAGATGACAAATGATATTCATTTTTCTTAATTAATCAATCAAATGCACAAAGAAGTTTCAATTCCGACGTCGAAGTCAATCACCCCAAAAGTAGCTTTCTATCACTTTTTAACCCTGTTAGGGGATAAATATTAAAAAATACGAAACACGTATTCAATTAATTTTGTGAAAGAATGTCTATACCAAATTTCAAGTCAATCGGGCCAAGGAATCGCGTTCGCCCATACAAACTTTACCACCCTGTTTCACCCCTTTAGGGGTTGAATTTCGCAAAATCCCGTCTTAGTGAGCACCTACGCCCTAAAAGGAGCCCCCATGCAAAATTTGAGACTCCTAGCACTTGCAGTTTCTGAGATTTCGTGATCAGTGAGTGAGTGATTTTCCCTTTTATATATATAGATAAGTAGCTGTGGCACTCCTTGTCGAAAACTCAATTTGAGGATAGTTCTCTCGGTACCCAATTCATCTAGATATAATATGTCAGTAATGTGATATATGTATTGTCAGGAGGGTCGTGTATCTTAGTTAGGAAAACAGCTTGTTTTACTGAAATCTGCAAGATAAGTATAGGGTTACCTTATGTCTTTTTAATAAACGATATTTTTCTGAAGCACTTATTGAAACATCAAGGAGTTAATACTAAAGAAAGTTTTAAAAGGTAATGTAGTGCTTGAAAAAAATTGAAATAACTTTAAACTTTCTAGGCCTAACATTATTTAGTTTTATGACTAGACCGTTACTTATATAAAAAAATACCAATAAATACTAAAGCGACAAAAAAAATTTTTGAAAACTGAAGCAACAAAAAAAATAATCGAACCTGCTTACAAAATTTCACGAGAATCGGCTGAGAAATGTGACCAGTAGACGAGCTGGAAGACAGACATACGAAAGCATTTTCGCCAAAGTTAAATCGGAGACGCTTCGCTTGCGCTTCGTGCTCGATTGGTCAAAAACATCCAATACTCGTAAATTTTAAGGAACAAATTACATTTCTTTAAGGAAACTCCAATAATTTACTTAAGTTTTTTAGACCCATCCTTCAATTATGTAATTGAATCAATCGGAGTGCTCTTAATGGCAATAAAATATTCTTTTCGCAGATAAATTTATTAAGGTAAAGCAATAACTTTCGAGCCAGTGCGCAAATTCAACAGTAGGTAGTGACGTGAAGAGATGGACTTTATAAAAATATAAGCTGTGGTAATATCCTCACTACACGACGTACCGATAGCAAAAAAACCACGGAAAATAAAATTTGTAACAAATTTTTTAGACACATTTTTTTTAAACAAATTTTTTTGTAACAAAAAGCAGTCGTTTTTAAAATTAGTCCGCGTGGAATGTCGTTTTTTGTGGGAATTGCATAAATGATTATTTTTTTACTTTTCATAGTTCTATATCCCAGTACCAAAATTAATTCAAATTGGTTCAGCGACTTAGACTTGAAGCGTAACAAACAATCAAATAAATAAATAGCTAAACAAAGTATGTAATACTAAATGATACTGACTCGGTAGCTCAGTAAGAGCATTGCACCGGACTTCCAAAGGTCACGGGTTCGATTCCCGCCTGAGACAGTTCTGGTGACGTGTCGAATTTTTGTAGTGATTATATTTATTAAGTATAAAAATAGCATTGTGAATGCAAAATCTCAAAATTAAAAAGAGAGTATGTACCTAATGCTTGCATTTTTAAATAAAAGTATGTATTATTACTTTCTGTTACCGTTTTTATAGTGACCGTTTAATTAAAATTAAATTATGGAGTCAGTAAAAGTAGGTACTCTAATCATAACTATCAGCTTATCAAATATGAACAAAAAAATACTTATTTATTTAATTTTATTTTATTTAGTAGACATTGTTACCACTGCCTTTACAGAGGATTTACGCAGGTACACTTTTATTATACAGTAGATAAGTTGATTATAAAACAACAACCCAATAGTAAGGAAATCAAAAGTCGTAACTGCCAGAACTTCATAAAATTTATTTACATTGAACTGTCGTCTTCTAAAATTATTGAAGAGATTTTTAAAATGCACAGAACTAGCCTTAATACCTACTAGCGCCATATTAAGTAAATTATTAACATAAAGAGAATTCTTTACATCAATATGAGAATCCTTTTCTGCTGACGCTCCCGTTTCGCCGTTGTAACAACCGATTTCCGTTATAGCTATTGCCGTCGTCTTCCAATCGAGAAAGTATGAGGTAAGTAGTTGTTAGGTTTACTCAAGTAATAAATATTTCATTGCTCAAATATTTATTAAAGAAAATTACTAATCAACAGCTACCTTAGGTACCCTATACATACGTGTATGTTTGAGAAACAATTTCTAATTACCTTCTCAATAAATTGGTTGTGTCACGGGAAAAAACTATTTAAAATAGGTAGATATGTACTTTTAGCACAACTAGTTGTGCAATTCAGTTGGCCCACAGATTAGACGGGTTTCCAACGTTTTAAAAATTAATATAATTTTATAACCAGTAAGTTACCACACTACGTAAAGCACGTTACAGATTATGTGCAACGGAACATGTACCTAATGCAACATGCAATCAAAACATTTTCCATACATTTTAATGTGGTCGCGAATGCACTGCGCGCAAAAATCAATTGAAGTAATTATCTTACATTTAATGTTGTGTTGCACATAATCTGTACTAGGCTTTATTCGCAGTAAACTCAGGAGATAGGTCGCTAGCTCGCTCATGGCAAAGACTAGCTCCGCAACCATTAAAACGGTGGTAATATTATATTTATTTCTTATAAGTTAGTTATAATTCTGCGAAATCTGCAGGAAACTTAGAAGATGAGCCGCTAGCTCGCTCATGGCGCTGACTAGCTCAGCACCCATTAATCCTCCGGCCTCATAGTATATTTCTTACTAGTTAGTTACCACACTGCGTAATCTGCAGTAACCTCAGAAGATGAGCCGCTAGCTCGCTCATGGCGCTGACTAGCTCAGCACCCATTAATCCTGCGGCGTCATAGTATATTTCTTACTAGTTAGTTACCACACTGCGTAATCTGCAGTAAACTCAGAAGATGAGCCGCTAGCTCGCTCATGGCGCTGACTAGCTCAGCACCCATTAATCCTGCGGCGTCATAGTATATTTCTTACTAGTTAGTTACCACACTGCGTAATCTGCAGTAAACTCAGAAGATGAGCCGCTAGCTCGCTCATGGCGCTGACTAGCTCAGCATCCATTAATCCTGCGGCGTCATAGTATATTTCTTACTAGTTAGTTACCACACTGCGTAATCTGCAGTAAACTCAGAAGATGAGCCGCTAGCTCGCTCATGGCGCTGACTAGCTCAGCACCTATTAATCCTGCGGTGTCATAGTATATTACTCACTAGTTAGTTACCACACTGCGTAATCTGCAGTAAACCAGAAGATGAGCCGCTAGCTCGCTCATGGCGCTGACTAGCTCAGCACCCATTAATCCTGCGGCGTCCTAGTATATTTCTTACTAGTTAGTTACCACACTGCGTAATCTGCAGTAAACTCAGAAGATGAGCCGCTAGCTCGCTCATGGCGCTGACTAGCTCAGCACCCATTAATCCTGCGGTGTCATAGTATATTACTTACTAGTTAGTTACCACACTGCGTAATCTGCAGTAAACCAGAAGATGAGCCGCTAGCTCGCTCATGGCGCTGACTAGCTCAGCACCCATTAATCCTGCGGCGTCATAGTATATTTCTTACTAGTTAGTTACCACACAGCGTAATCTGCAGTAAACTCAGAAGATGAGCCGCTAGCTCGCTCATGGCGCTGACTAGCTCAGCACCCATTAATCCTGCGGCGTCATAGTGTATTTCTTACTAGTTAGTTACCACACAGCGTAATCTGCAGTAAACACAGAAGATGAGCCGCTAGCTCGCTCATGGCGCTGACTAGCTCAGCACCCATTAATCCTGCGGCGTCATAGTATATTTCTTACTAGTTAGTTACCACACAGCGTAATCTACAGTAAACTCAAGAGATGGGCCAATAGCTTGCTCATGGCACCGACTAGCTCAGCACCCATTAAAACTGCGTCGTCACATTTTTCCGACGCTTCCAACGGGAAAGTTTTTGAGAAAATGATTTTTATATCGTTTCAATTTCTCTTGTGGTTGTAAAACAGAGAAATAAAACTTTAAACATTTTAGAAATTCGTCTAGAAATCAAATCAAACTTTTTATTAACAGAATTAATAGCAGGTATTCATGTTAATTATGGTCATTGTTGAAAGCAACATGTTTTGTATGTTTTGCTCTATTTGCTTTGATTTTCCTGAGATGCAAAATCTTTTTATGAAAATAAAACCGCCTTTGTGGTCTAGTGTTTCGCCCACACGTGTAAGATGCAGGGATCCTGGGTTCGATTCCCAGGAGGGGGGTACAATTTGTACTCGGTTTGGTTAGTGGTAGGGCTTTTTTCAAGTCCGCCTGGCTAGCTACCACTATCTTACCTAAGTCTGAAGTCATAACAACAATTAAAAAATTGTTGTGTTCCGGCAGTTACCTAGAGGTAAGATAGACGTGTGTAGTGCGCTTACAGTTTCGGCCTTATCGTCACTTCAAATCAGGTGAGGTGGAGGCCAAGAACTATCCCGTTGTAGATAAAAAAAAACTGATATTGAATAAATTTTTCTGAAATATTTTTTCTCACTGCTTCAACTTACCTTTGGCGGGATATACAACATGTTACAAAATTACCCCTAATGCCGAATATGTTGTATAGGGACCATCAAACTGATCAACTTTTACTATGGGACCACTCTGAAATCGCGAAAAAAAAATAGCTGTTTCATACAAAAAAATTAAATTGAAAATATCCAAATGTATGAACAGCAGATTTTTTTTCACGATATGAGAGTTAGTCCTATAGTAAAAGTTGTTCAGTTTGATGTCCCTATATACCATATTCGGCATTAGGGGTATTTTTGTAATATATTGTATAGACATCCGATTCTGTCGGATCAAAGTAAGTACCTTATCAAAAAAACTTTCTGTTTTAGGTACTACAGATTAGACTGGAAACATTGGTCTGACATCGGTTAAGTATTTCAAAAGACTTCTTTTTTTTAACCCTTCAATTAATTGAATTAAATCAGTTTGCATGTATATTTATTTATTATCACTTACGGGGCATTCCACGTGATTGATCAACCCTCGTGACGGTTGCTCACTTGACCTATTTGGGACAGAACGGACGTTTTTGATTCAGTCCAATTCATGGAAGGGAGCTTAATTGTTTTACATACATTTTCAAATCATAACCGTAATAACAGCCCCATATAGACCATTGCAGTAAGCAGGCCTCCAAAAAGGTTTTAGTGTAGCTTTAGCCTTAGAAATTCGCTATGTGATTTGCGTAGTGACTACCAAGACGCGTCGCTTGCAGTGTGGCCAACTACGATAGTATGCAATACGTCTGTCCACTAGGATCAGCCCCTAAGAGAGTATCTAGGCTTTAGAGCCTAGATACTCTCAAAGCAAAGGCTTCTATGTGTATACTACACTAGACATAAATAAATAAATATTTGACAAACTCCACACATTACTCCGATTCCAAAGTCGAATCGAAAATATCAAAATATATGAAACAGATTTTTTTTCGCGATTTGAGAGTTGGTCCCATAGTAAAGTTGTTCAGTTTGATGGTCCCTAATTATACCTATTCGGCATTAGGGGTTAAAATTCATAAGGGTCCATTAAAATAAATAGATTTTAGTTTAAAATTAGACGTAACCTCGTGATTTTTGAGTTATCGAAAAAGTATTTGTTTTTATGTTTTGTAAAAATGAAATCTAAGATTGGTGATTTGCTTTTTACCCCCTTTTAATATACCTTTAATAGATCTTCTATGACTTGAACCACAAAACTAACATTCTCTTGAACATCAGCTATTGTATCCTTTAATCTAATTGCGTTTGCTCGAGCACCTCCGAAGTAACATGAGAGGCCCAGAGGTACCCAAAACACTAATTAAATACCTCTCCTAATGCTGTAAGCACTTGGGTATTTTCTCTTCTTCTTCTTATCATTATGGGCGGTTTCCGCATCTGGACGTCTGTTGCGCCTAATTTGCGTCTGAAAATGCGGCCGGATCACTCCAGCCAGCCCAGCTCAGCCAGGAACGCCACAACTGCTTTCACATTCATGATCGCTTCCTGGACGCTGCCCGGCGAGCCGAGGTACCTCGCCTGGTAGGGGGGCTACCTTTTTGTATTCCAGCAGTACGTGGGCGGCTGTTTATTCTTTGAAAGAAAGAAGAAAGAAAATACGTACACAACGAATACACAACATGACAGTATAAAAAAGAAAGAGACAAATCACAAATACTGTAACAATTACACATTGTGCAACGCTGTGATGCCAAAACTGTACTCAGCTCAGTATAAGCAGCAAGCTAGGCCTGCTGCACTGGTATTCTGCTGAGCACAGCAATGACGTTAGGAACGAAGAACATAACACAAGTACAACAAAAAACAAGCAAAACAAATATAAGTAAGTAGGTACTACAAATAAAAATCTCTCTCCATGCAGCCTCTGCAGGGGACTGTCCGTGACACCTAAGTTAAAAAGATGTCTGTTAAATTGTCCATGACCGGTAATAGCACCTGTTACCAGGCGGAGTTGCGGTCTATACAGTTGTAACAGGGTCATGGATAGACGAGGTACACTTGGGTATAAACACATACTAATTTAATTCATTGGTACTTTATTTCGTAAGTACAGATTGAATTGTATCTATCTTTAGAAGTAATGCAAGAGTCGCTATTATGGTGTTACATTCAAGTCAAGTGATGGTCATGACCATCATGACCTCGACCACTTCGTATTTTTATAACCCTTTTTCAGTCCCTGTTGCAAAAAAGCATATATATTTTTAATTCTTTATTATTTGCAAAATAGTTAGGCAAACGTCATCTAAAGCAAATCAAACAAATTGATAGCATTAGTGGTTCTCGAGATATCCGGCTGTGACAGACGGACAGACAGTCTGAGTCACACCATTTTGGTACGGAACCTTAAAAAGGAAACAATACTATTAAAATAAAATAAAAGCTTTACTATTCTCTCCTTACGTTCAATTCCAGTCGTTACAGTTGAACGCGCAATACCTAAATTCTCGATAAATCGTTTTACAAAAAAGGCTAGGCTTTTAGCTAGATTAAAATTCAGTCTAGACCTTATTTGGGCCGCCGCCAAGTTCCTTAGAGCGGAACAAAAGAAGTTTCTGCTGCATTAGCCGAACAACTCCCAGTGCTGGGTATGATTTTTATTTTTATTGTATTCAGTTGCTGGTATGGCATTCAGCGTTTTTGTAATCAAGTAAAAAACAGAAGGGAATATTAATGATGGTAGCCATATACTGTAATAAAAGTAACGCATTGCAAAACGTGTGTTGTTGTTTGACCCGACGTAGGGGTTGGGTCAAAATTACCCGCCATTTTTAGGGTTCCGTACTCAAATGGTAAAATGGGACCCTATTACTAGGACTCCGCTGTCCGTCTGTCACCAGGCTGTATCTCCAGAACTCTGAAATTACCCGCCATTTTTAGGGTTCCGTACTCAAATAATAAAACGGGACCCTATTTACTAGGACTCCGCTGTCCGTCTGTCACCAGGCTGTATCTCCAGAACTCTGATAGTCAGACAGTTGAAGTTCGCAGATGATGTATATCTGTTGCCGCTATAACAACAAATACTCAAAAATAGAATAAAATAAATATTTAAAGGGGCTCCCATACCTACAACAAGCGTGAACGGAACCTTTAGTGCGCGAGTCCGACTCGCACTTGGCCGGTTTTTCGTTTTCCTACAGCTTGAAAACTAAACATGTTACAATGCCGTTCCTCTTAAGAGCTAGACTTGTTGAATTTGTTTGTCGAGCAGTAACTGCGCTAGGTGCTACAGTTGATAAAAGTTCAAAAAGGTAGACCCGACCCCGCACTTCGTGTAACATTCTTGTGCTATGGTGGAAATGTCGTTATGTATGTCATATTTTTTTAATTTTTCAAATATTTGACTTTTGATATTTTTTTCATAGATTTAAAAGATAAGTTCCTTAAGAATATAATTATATTACATAACGAACTTAACCTAACCTACCTAGTGCAATAAAAGTTTTTCTTTGTAGCTAAACTGATTTAACTGCCCTATAGGGCTTAGGACAAACTGGTCCAGGCTATACCAGTTAATTTTATCGCGTATAGGAAGAACCAGTTTAGCCTAGGCAAAAGGCAAAACTAGTCTGTCCTAAAATCGGGTTTGGCCGGTAACATATACAATGTTACAAAAATACCTCTAATGCCGAATATGGTATATAGGAACCATCAAACTGACCAACTTTTACTATGGGACCAACTCTGAAATAGCGAAAAAAAATCAGCTGTTTCATACAAAAATTAAAATCGAAAACATCAAAATGTATGAAACTCTGATTTTTTTTCGCGATTTCAGAGTTGGTCCTGTAGTAAAAGTTGTTCAGTTTGATGGTCCTTATATATCATATTCGGCATTAGGGGTATTTTTGTAACATGTTGTATAATTATAAGATAATAAGGGTTTTCTCTGTTAATTTTTTTCTTATTCAGTTTTTTCGATTCGAACTCAAAATTAATAGTGGAGATACTTTCAGGAGTAGGTCATACAAGTGAATACGGTATCAGCGAAGAGTGCACTAAACGAAGTTACGGGAAAATGTCTTGCGAGCTCTTTAAACTGGTTACATTTCCAGTAAATAACGCAATAAATTAGTCTAGTCCTTCCTTTACTTTGAAACCTCACTAGACAGGCTTCCGAGATACCTCTTAAGGTGTAGGTGACTGGACATCTAAGGGTGTTCAGTATCGCAGAAGTAAATAAATACTATTTACTGAAATGTAGATTGGATTTTTACTTTGTTTTAATATTTTGTTATGAGTAAAGATCGGATATTCGGATGCATATTAACCTAAACTTCAGAGTTGGGTGTTATGGAAAGCACTTTTCTACCGAAAACATCCAAGGATTTTGAAAAAATTTAAGGTGTCAGGGCTTAACCAATTTTATTAGTGTTTGCTCCGTGAGATGCAATAAATAAACCCGATTTCACTGAAACTCCAGTTGGCCTGTGACAAACGTAATTAGGTGCTTTTGATTGTTGACTCGTGGTCCCACCCATTTTGTCCCACTGTTACTCGTGGTCCCACTAATCTTTACCACTAGGGTTGCCTGCTTTAAGTATTAGTGATTTTTGGAGAAGCAAACACAAACTTATTACTTTGTAACAAGGCCTATTAAACCAAATGGGAATAATTATACACATTTTAAGAATTCGCTTCCAATTTTATGGCACAATCCGTTCGCGATGAGAATGGGAAGAAACCTTGTCAAAGTAAATCGAAAATTTACTAATTAGTGAATTTTAATTTGATTAATCAACTAATTGTTTACTTGTTATCTTACTTGAAGTTGCGTGACATCATGTTTTTGGATATAGGGATATCGCTGGCCCGGGAAGAAACGCGCACAATTTGACAAGGTTCCATCCCATTCTCATCGCGCGCGGATTATAACAAACAATTAGCTTTAGGTAAATTAGCTTGAGATTATCCGATCTCTAGTTAAGATATATAAAAAGTCTAAATTGCACCCACTGAAGGTAACTTTTCATAAAATTCACACTGCATTGGTAACGTTTTGCTAATTATAAACTACTTATTAAAGTTTTACAGCAGAAACGCTCAGAACAAATACTCGTACCGCCTCGTACAGTAATGTACTACAGGTAATTTCGGGCCAAATCGGACTATTTTCAATACTTTAGACTATCAGACATTTTTAATGTCCCCACTGCTGGGGCACAGGCGTTTCTTACGGGTGGATAAGAAGGATGGGCCATAACCCACCACGCGGGTCCAATGCGGATTGGACTTGTATTTGAATTTGTTTTAACGACTGCAAATGAGCCGAGGGCACGGAGGAGCTTCGGAAAGCACTTTAAAGATGATAAATTATTGGCATAATTTTTTTCGAGTTGATAAATTTTTGGTCACCCATCCCATGACCGACCCTAGCGAAAGTTGCTTAACCTCCGCAATCTCTGGGCGCTAAACCTAAATTCCTAAGAATCAATAAGAATCATGAATTCCAATCACCATAATTGTGCGCCATCGAGCTCCTCAGTAAGTCAGTACTTTAGCAGCTAGCAACAAAATAAATTTATGACATAATGTATTTTCGAGCACGACCGAGCATCGCTTCTGTTAGAACACAAACTTCAGATTTTGTTACACAGCACCGCAGTTTTAATCCTATACCTACATCACTAGGAAGTACGGATTTTTCTAACGCAAAAATGCGGTGGCAGGTTAGTGAAAGTATTTTTTTTTTAATTTATTTTGACAACAAGACGCGCATTGTTACTATGGAAAGGATTTATTTGCATATTTTTTAGAAAAAAAAAGTTTTTTTATTTCCCTTTAAATAATGGGAATGATTTTAATGTGAACCTGTAAATAAATGCCTAACAAGTCTTTATACATTGTTTCATTAACACGCTTATTTAACTTTAATGCCGTTTGATTTTGATTTCATTCAATTTTAAGTCCCTCGTGAGAAAAACCACAGACCACAGTTTGCAAGAAAATAAACTTAGCACAGTTGTTTTCTAAGTTTAAGCATTAAGTTAGAAGTCCATGCGGGATGCTAGCTATTGGACTGCTGTGCAAACAAAATCGGGTTGGATTTAGAAACCGGTTTCTTCGTTCTAGAGAAACTGATGCTGTGGGGGGGCTCAGGGGGTCTTACTGAAACCCCTGATATCGATTTTGGTTGCCGGAGATGTACTTACGTATTTTTTTTATTTTTTAATTATTTAATTTTTGAGTGAATCGAAACTTAAAACAACACGCAAAAAGTAAAGAATAACGTGAAACGAAACGTTTTCTGTCAAAAATAACGTGCATTGTTATTAGACTAACATCATTTACGTCTAGAGCTCATTAGGTTAGGTTAGGTTAGTATGGTGACCAAAAACGCGCAAGCCGAGCGAGCGAAGCGAGCGTGCCGCGGCAGCGGCCGGCGCAGCGCCAGAAACGACATTTTTGTTCGTGCGACTTTATTTTACATACTCTCCACTTTCCCCACCTCTTTTAAGCTTTCCTCCTATTAAATTTGCTATATTTTGTTTTAAGGTTATGTTTATTAAAAATTATTTCTCAAAAAGTACGCATCTCCGGCAGATAGGGGTTGCAGGGGGGGGGGGGGGGTACGCCTCCCCCTCCCCTCCTCAGCAAACCCCTATCGAGGAAGCTTATTTCTAATTTTTTACCATATTTTATTTTGAGGTTATGATTACAATTTTTTTTTTCCTGAAAAAACTACGCGTCTCCGGCAGACGGGGGTTGAACAGGGGGGCTCCCCCCCTCCCCCTCCCCCTCCCCCCCCTCCTCCGGAAACCCCTATCGAGGAAGCTTATTTCTAAATTTTACCCACAAAATCAATTGTTTGTTGTGAACTTTAGAAGATTCTTGAAGCAAAATAGAGAAATACGCTGAAACAGAATAGAGTGTGAACATAGAGTGTGATTGTTGTATAGCCTTGAAAAGACACTTCTTACAGAAAAATAATGAATTGAGCAAAACATGTAAGTACCGCGAAATAGTAGGAAGGATGGGTGGCAACATGGTTGGACCAATCAAGAGTCAAGAGTCGAATTTTTTTTATTCAAATAAACTTAATAATTAAGCACTTTTGAATCGTCTATATTTTCCTACCACCCGTTCCAGACTTTTAACTGATAAAAAGAACCGCAGGCTTATTACCCATCAGGCGCCAGAGGTCTACTTCCCGATCTTAAAATGACAGTCGCAATCGCAGTTGCACAATTATTGCTGTCAAAACGTATATAAGAAATTGTGTATTGGGTGTCGTTTTGTCAAAACACAAATTCGTTTATATGAATTTGTGTTTTGCAAATTGTACAATAGCTATTGCGACTGTCACTTGATGATCGGTAATAAAGCCTGCGGGCGCAAGAAACTTATCAACAATCAGTAGTGTAACTCTGTTAATTGAAGAAAGGAATCGGAAGGTGGCTCTTCTGTTTGCCTCTCGCTTAGGTGCACACAACAATATTAATACACTTAAATAAATAAATAAATATAAATATTTGACAACATCACATACATTGCTCCGATTCCAAAGTAAGTAGCTAAAGCACTGTGTCATCGAAATCAGAGAAAACGGTGGTATCACAAACACCCAGACCTGAACCAATATAGAAAAGTTCGTTGTCTAAATTGACCCAACCGGGGATCGAACCCGGGACCTCAGAGATGGCGACACCTTGAAAACCGGTGTACAAAGCCACTCGACCACGGAGGTTGTCACTTATTTTCTAACTCACTTGCGCTCTTATAAAACATGCCGCTATTTGCAATCCCATTCTTTAAATGACCGAGCTATACTTTATAAGAAGTTTTTAAAACGTAACACAGTTTGCTACATTGTTTTCATAGGAATTGACAAAGAACTAGAAAAGTTTTACTTTTAACATAATAATGGATCGCTTCACACGAAATTGCTTTCGAACTAGTATTGTTGCTTGCTTGTTGAAATTAGTTTTCGGTAAAAACATGGTAAAACAAAGTAGGACGAAAAGCTATTATCAATAAATACGTTTAAACGATTTTGAACTTTTAGTGGTTAAGGATAAAAGTTTTATGCCAGATGTTTTATGACAATACCATTGATAGTGAAAGACCATCAAATTATGATAAGTTCGGACAGGTTTTTTATTACTATCTTACAACCATTCCAATATTATTCACCTACAAGTAGGTATAATCAGCGAGCGATGAGAATGGGATGGAACCTCTTCAATGTAATTTGCCCTTAACTAGCTTAAAATTTGGGGTACTCAAGCATTAGTTCCCATAATATACATAGTCAACATAGTCCCATAGTCAACTTTGCATGTACGTATGTCTCAATTTTAATATACAGATTATATACTTTAAAATTTGATATACAAAATTGCCTTTTACTATCTCAACTGTTAATATCAAATCTTTTGAATTAAAACTCCTCCCAATCTAAACTCCACCACACATTTCAAGCCACATAATATACTTTTCAATACAGTAGCTCGAAAATGTGTGTTCTCGATGACAATACAGCATGCGGTAAGTTGAATTTACCGCACGTTGTGCGTTTTTGTTAACTGTTTAGTACAGCGAATAGAAAGCCGGAAAGTTAATTTTCCCACACGCCACCACCGTGCGTTTTTGTTTAGGGTTTTTTTTATTTCAGAAGGTACCTATAATGTTTTCTCGCAAATATATTGAATAACGTAGTATGGCACACGGTTGCTAAGGTTTTTTTAAATCTCCTTACCAACCCAACCTTGTATCATAAACTACTAATAAGTACATTAATTTAGTCTTTCCCCAATAAAGTACTTTTTGTTTCTCTGGACGGACTTAAATTCGAAAATGTCACGTATTTTCCGTTAAAAAATGTCGCGGTGTGTCGCCTGTTGTCGCGTGAACAATTTTTACGGAACATTAACAAAAACAATACCCATTTGGAATTACATTTTGGTATGTTGGAGCCAATACAGGTGATTGTAGACTTTACATTTAATTGTTTGTCAAATAAATATTAGCTATAAACTGAAAAACTTTATAATTTTTGAAAAAATAAATCTTGAAAGCAAAAGCATCTATTTTATATCGGTTGCGGAACAAAAAGTGTGTAGTGCTATTTATACTTTAGTTAAACAAGTACTGTATACATAATTATTTTTATTTGTATGTTCAGTCGATGATACTTTCTCTAAGATACATAAAGCGAACTTTCCTATAGTGCAAGAGCCAGGTCCAGGTATTTGTGCTATCGTTATTCCTAATTTCCATGGCACAAGTAATAATAATAAATGCTTGGACAATTTCACACAGCACTGTCTAGCCCCAAACTAAGCAAATAAATAAATAAATATAAATATTTGACAACATCACATACATTGCTCCGATTCCGAAGTAAGTAGCTAAAGCACTTGTGTTATGGAACTCAGAGACAATGGTGGTATCACAAACACCCAGACCTGAGCCAATATAGAAAAGTTCGTTTTCTAAATTGACCCAACCGGGGATCGAACCCGGGACCTCAGAGATGGCGACACCTTGAAAACCGGTGTACAAAGCCACTCGACCGCGGAGGTCGTCAAAGCTTGTAATATGGGTGCTAGACAACTGATATACTACTTATATACTTTTTAAATATATACTTATTACACATAGTAACACCCAGACCCAGTACATAAATTAAAATTCATCATTTAAATTTCTGCCCGGCCGGTAATCGAACCCTGTACCTCTTGCGTGGTAAACCGGCCGGCACATGTCGACCACTGCACCACTCCAAAGTTCAAAGATAATAAATAAAGAACTGTCCACGCAGGTGTAGTCGTGGGCAGCCGCTAGTTGTATACTTATAAGTATAATAGATGTAATTCACATATCACATTCACATACAATCACACCTACCATTTTCCATTGAAAGAAAACTCGTGGGAGGTAGTAATTACTTAAAATATTTTGTTGAAAGCAAAACTGTGTAGGATAGCATGAATATAGTAATTTAGGTAAAGTCTTTTAAGCCATTCATGTCTAGATTTTTAATTATTTGATACGATTTCTATTCTACTACGTAAGAAAAGTAATCATGATACTGACTTTGATCATAATGGAACAAATGACAGCATTATATGTATTTATGTATTTGTTAAAGGTAATTAATTAATTACAATTATAAATAAAATAATAATAAATTAATAAATGAGGAGCTCGATGGTGCAGTGGTTTAGCGCCTGGCCTAGCTATTGCGGAGGTTAAGCAACTTTCTCAGTGGTCAGTCAAGGGATGGGTGACCAAAAATTTATTATCTTGAGCTCCTCCGTGCTTCGGGAGGCACGTTAAACGGCATTGGGCCCAATGCGGCTTAACGTGCGCGGTGTGCCATGGCCCTTCCCCCTTATCCACCCATAAGGAAGGCCTGTGCCCCAGCAGTGGCAATTACTACCAAAAATCAATCCTTAAAAATGCAGAAATAAAATATTTTTTTCCGTTACACCTTTTCATTTTCATAATTACAAGCTTCACAAAAAGATTAAATGGAGGGATTCATTAAGTTGCGTTGTAGTAAATCTGAAAAAGGACTTTACAATTTAACATGGAAATGTGGAACTATTTGGGAAATGTTCACGATATTTACTTCGTGGAACGCCAAGGCGTTTTACGAAAAATATTCTGATGCAATTTCAGAGAATCATTGTCATGAAAAATTACAGAAACATTTTCAACTACAAAAATGAACTACGCAATTTCAAAAAGATTTAAATCTTTGTGTTATTTGACCATCAGTCATTTTTAATGTCCCCACTGCTGGGGCACTGCACAGGCCTACCTTATGGGTGGATGAGGAGGAAGGGCTATGACACACCTCGCGGGCCCAATGCAGATTGGTGGGTGCTAACGACTGCAAATGCAGCCGGGACCAACTTCGACCATCAGCCATTTTTAATAGCGATATTAGTACTTAAACAATTTTCTACTCTCGGCGGTCAATCAAAACAGCGTTTGCCGGGTCAGCTCGTAATAATTTAAAAATAAAAGTTTTGACTCGTGTACTTACCTTTTAGTCAGTTTCTTTTACTTAAAAAGTTGAGAGATCGAGAGTTTGAACAAAAAGATATTACCCAACCACAGAGCAATACATCAGGAAGGCACAGACCGTAACGAAATCCATTTTTCACCATGGAAATGGAGTGTGCTAATAATATTATTGAGTGTTTCGCCAAATCACTCTAAACCAGCGAATCTTTTGTGAGCTTTCCCTTTTTTATTTTCATACCTTGAAAGTGAGTGCCAAAAATTATAGGTTATCCCCCTTACTAATAAAGATTGTATAGCAGATGTATAGTTACACAATGGTTCTCTTTGTCAAACTATTTAAGTTTGACATTAACAAGAAAGGGACAAAACACTGTGTTACTATAGATCTGTTATACAATCTTTATTAGTAAGGGGGTTCGTATTATACTTAGTCATAAAGTCTTTGTATCATCATAACTATTTCATATTTTTTTGGTTACTCGGCTATATGTATTTCTAAATAGACTAGCTTGATTTAACAATACATCTCCTCATTAGATTACTTATTTTAAGCTACTTCAAATAAAAATACTTTTAAGATCATCATGTGTTGCTTTTTTAAGATTCGGTTCCTTAAAGAAATGAAATCATAATCAAAATTCCCACAACTGGGCCCTATAATTTAATAACGTGACAATTTATTAATTGTCATGACAATTTGGTTTCCGTTGCATTGTAGCTATGAGTAGTTTGTTCTATTTTCAAATTGGTTGACGCAATGGATATAAAATTAACATGACAGATGACAAATTGACACGTTTCTTCTTTTTTTTTTTTTTTTTTTTTTTTTATGGCAATCTACTTTCCTCTTGGAAGTAATTTTTGCCAGTGTCAAGTGTTAAGTAGTTCAGTGGTAGATATTGTTTAATTTTTCATTAGAATGCGGGTGCATCGCATTCTAATGCTGCTTGGAGCATTTGGCACCAAGTATATCAAGACAGTTAACTCGGTTAGTTCTGCCGAGGAAGCCACCACTTCAATAAAAGTCTCAGCTTCACACAACCAAGATCGCGCCTATTTCAATTATCCCACATATTGTTCAGTTGCGTAGACACTTGTACCATATAACTGCACCAATTTTAAGACACAATATCCACTATGAATCAATTTGAAAATAATTAAAATAGACACCAAACCGAACTCGACAAAATGGCGCCAAAAACTCCATTGACACGTTTATCAAATAAGACCCTGTTTGTCAACTAACTTAAAAACATAACAGCTAACTTAAAACAAGAACATTCGAAACCTATTTTATTCCTCTTAAAAGGTTTCTAAATAAAACTAGTAAGTTTTAAACCTTTTTGAATCCTCAAAAAAGTATTCATTCTTCCATAAAATCTTTGATATAATCTCCTTGTTAAGGGAACTAGAATAAAAAACATTCATTTTAAGTATTACTCTCATAAAATCTGTGGTTCAAGCCTTCTCTATGAGGAAATAAAAATAACACAGGATGTAGCAACTTGTCCATTATTCACATTGTACAAAGTGCTCCCAAGATATTACCTACATTGGAAGCGGTGGCTCCCATTTTTCTTTGCAAGCCATGTAAAAGAATCATAATAGTGTAGTAAGCGAAAAAACGTACACAGTAAAGTTTTATAGATGGAAGTTTGTTTGTAAAGTTATTTTCTTAAGAGTTGATTTTTCAGATTTTTCATAACAGAATCAAAGAAATGTATCGGATTAATGTATGACTAGCATTTTCAGCTTGGTGGTATGATACGCTATCAAACAAACAAAGAAAAATCAGCTCTTTGTAATGTATCTTTTGAAAAATCAGCCCTTAGTAATGTATCTTTTGCATATATTGAATCACTCTGATTGGTCTTGATAGTAAATCATAAAATTATCTTCTCATTGTTATTTTAATCTGCCCTATTTTACTCATATTTCTTTATTACACAAGGTTGCCTGAAAGAGTTTGCTACGTATTTAACAGTTAATGTCGCCTTTTTCGTGCATTTTTTTCACATAACTTTATCTTTTGTAATAAGTTTGCCTTCGTGTATAATAAAGCATTTGTTGGCATTATTATTTATCTGTATATATAAAAGAGAAAATCACTCACTCACTGATCACGAAATCTCAGAAACTACAAGTGCTAGGAGTCACAAATTTTGCATGGGAGCTCCTTTTAGGGCGTAGGTGCTCACTGAGAAGGGATTTTGCGAAATTCAATCCCTAAAGGGGTGAAACAGGGTGGCAAAGTTTGTATGGGAGAGCGCGATTCCTTGGCCCGATTGACTTGAAATTTGGCATACACATTTTTACAAAAAAATAATTGAACACGTGCTTCGTATTTTTTTTTATATTTATTGCCTGACAGGGTTAAAAAGTGGTAGAAAGCTACTTTTGGGGTAATTGACTTCGACGTCGGAATTGAAACTTCTTAGTGCATTTTAGGAAAAATAAATATCATTTGTCATCTCAACGTAGTGTTACATTCTCTTTGGTCATTTCCCCTGAGAGTAAGTAGAATTCGTTTCATTCAATTAAACGTACTATGAAAATTGGCTATTTTGTATGGGAATCGCCATTTCGGGTTACTTTTGACAGCTAACATTTAATAAAGAGGTTTTAGTCTGAATAATGATCTTGTAATGATGAAAGGACCGTAGTGTTGCTTTCGTTTTAGTAGGTATTCAGCTGCTTTGTTATTAACTTATTAATTAAAAAGATAGCGCTGGCTCTCAAGGTAAAATTGATAATCATTAAATTGTAGGTGATACGTTCACAGGTTCCACTAGTTCCAAATATAATTCAACTATTAGTAACAGGCATTTTCATACAATTTTGTTTCGCGAGTTTTTATCATTTTTATTTCCGGAAACGCAAAGTGTTTGTAACCAACGTAACCTTTATAACCTACTTTTCCAAACTAGGTCAGTGAAACATGAAATGCAATATAACAGCGACAAATAAAATAACAACCAACCATAAAGAGACAAATTTCTGCGCACTCAGGAGCATTATACGTCGTTTTAGAGTGGTGCCACATGGGCGGTTTTCCCGCAGCGTAAAACTGCTGGAGATATGTTACTGGGCTTCAAACTAAATGATTGCGGTTGACCGCCGTCTTTTGTTTATTCTCAAAATAGTTAGAGAGCCTTTTTATAAAACTGAACCACCAAGTAAATAGAAAGAGGAATATCTTACGCCATTAATTCCCAAGTAGCTCTTCAAAAAAGGTACGCCATTGTAGTAGTAGAAAAGAACATACATAGTTCAATACGCAAACGCCCACGAGCTACAAAAAGTAGCTCAGCGACTAATCGCCCGCAAAATGACATTGACAAGAGTGGCAAAGGGTTTACTCAGCCAGCGACAAAAAACGCCGCAATTAACGCTGCGTTAATCTCAGCTACAAAAAGTCGCTCGTGGACGGGAAGCCTTATACAATTCGGATGTAGCTCATGAACGCTAGACAGAATCACATAGACATAATGACCCGACATAAATCTATCGCTGTCAGTTGTCAGGAAGAACGCACTTGTGACAAATCTCAGGTAACAGGTGCGTGCTGTTGACTGAGCTCAGCAGGAGGCCTGCCTTAATAAAACAACTAACCAGCAAAAGTACGTCAAATAGAGAAAAATGAATGGCATAAAATCAAATAAATTTACTTATTGTGGAAAATAAATTAAAGCTAAAATAAGATTCGTTCACTTTTTTAGAAAAACCAGCAAGGTCGAAGTTTCCATAATAAATTTAATATTTATTGTAGAATAAATATTAACTTTATTGTTCCTTTTACCGTCCCACAGTAGCTAAAAGATTTTTATTTTTCTGATATTTCTTAGATGTTTTTCGACAACAATTTAAATATTATTTTCTTTGTCAATGTTTTGTAGAAAGCAATAATATACTTGTGCATGTTAATCTTTTTAAAACTTTTGTAAGGGTCGGTATTGTATTATCTCGAGCTCCTCCGTGCTTCGGAAGGCACGTTAAGCCGTAATTGGTCCTGGCTGCATTTGCAGTCGTTAGCACACACCAATCCGCATTGGGCACGCGTGGTGGATCATGGCCCATCCTCCTTATCCACCCATAAGCCTGTGCCCCAGCAGTTGGAAGATTAAAAAGGATGATTGTCATGCAAATTTCCTTACATTAAGACACTTTATGTATAGCAGAATTATTTTCCATTTAATTTAGTCCTTTGAATGATGAATGTTTCAACACTTTCAACCAACTTTGCCTTTCACCAACTTTTTTATAAGTTCCAGTTTTTTAAACTTTAATGTCTCGTTTTATCAAGACGAACAAGGATCATTGTAGTGAGAAGTCTCAGCTTTTTGATCTGAAAAGAAACTTTCAACTTTTAAATTGTATAAAGTTTTCTGTTGAAATGCGATTCGTCTTCAAAAGTAGCGCAGGATATTCTTTTAGACTTGAAATTATTTGGAAGAGGTCATCGTTGGAAGAAAACGCTGCCTTTGCTTTGTGTGTATTTGCAGAAGACTTCTAATTATTTGATTTCTTTCTTTGTAAAGAAAAATAAACATTTGAAACAAAGATTTGCTTGAAGAAGATTTTACTCCGAATTTTAAGGGCTTTGTAAATTGAAAATCACTTTTAATATCAACATGGTTTGTTCTTCACTTAAATTATGTATACCTAACTGGAACCAACCCCATAAAAGTTGTATTTCAATCAATAACTTTACTTCGTTAATATTGACAAAAGTAAGTGACCTAATGAAAATAAATTGTACTGTCTATCTTAAACTATAAAGAGGATCTACAAAGTAAGTTTGAACTTAGGAGGTAATTTCTCAAGCTACACCTACTCAACCAATTAAAAAAAAATCCCCAATTAGAGCTATGGTATCCTTGGTGTGTAATTTTCACGGAAAGTAAAATCTAAGGTGGATTAATTCGTGAGTTCATTAGTAGCTAGAGTCAGATAAAGTGAAGGATTCGAAATTATCGAATCAGATCTTAATTTCATTATTTTTGACATTACACACTTTAATCCCCCCACTACTGGGGCACAGGATTTCCTTATAGGTGGATAAGGTGGATGGGCCATAACCCACCACGCCGGCCCAATGCAGATGGTTGGGTATTAACGACTGCAAATGCAGCCGGGACCAACGGCTTAGCGTGCCTTTCGAAGCACGGAGGAACTCGAGATAGTAAATTTTTGGTCACCCATCCCATGACCGACCCTTGCGAAAGTTGCTTAACCTCCGCAATCGCAGGGCCACGCGCTAAAGCAATGGGTCACCGAACTCCTCAATTTTTACTAGATTAAATTCATAATAATATAGCAATATGTTCAGTCGGAACTCTGCGCCATCTCAAATTCTCAACCTCCAAAACGGGCTTAATTAATTAGCACAAGAGCTTAGAGAAATTAATTCTGCTATCGCAATGTCCAAATGAAAGGCTAATTTATAGGCACATCTGCTTCCTACAGGAAATATAACGCTAATAGAATAAAATGCTTCTACAGGTTCGTTTTATAAGTCTGGGAATTAAACAAATATTTTTTGTAAAAAAATACTGTTACATTCTAACTTAGTGGTGCTAGCGAAATGCTTGTTTCAAACGAAGAGAAGGCAATTCTATTGAGGTACCTCTAAACATAGCTGAATTTCAAAAACATGCAAAGCCCATTCATATTAACAAAAATAAGATAGGTGGTTATAGTTTTAATGCCACCAAGTGTCATTTATAAATCTTTGATGTGGTTACTTAGTACCCAAATAATAAATTTAACCACAAAACCATTACAATTGAGTTATACAATAAGATCCTTTATTCCAGCAGTAATGTCCATTGTACCTACCATAATTATGTGTCCAGTAAGGCCCAAATCAGTCAGTAGCGATACAACTGGTACAAAGCACTCGTAAACGACGCTGTTTACATTAGAATTAACAACAATAGAGCCTTGTACGCCATAGTCAACTTGATCACGTAATAAAACTTATTTTACGTAAGCATTATTTAAAATTGTAACATATTTTGGAATGTAGAATTTCATTGTTATACTTTAATAATACCCTAAAAGTGGGCACAATCAAAATCTTGGAAGCGATTCTGTAACCAAACTCGCACCTCACTTCACTTCGCGTGAATTTGTTATTAGAAATTTGCTGAATATAGGAAGAATTGCAAAAGGTTTTAGCTATCTAAAACCTTTTGTGATTAAAAAAACAGCCTATCATTAGGTATCTCATTTACAATTTTAAATTACCGCGCATTGAAGTGAGATTCGAGTTTGGTTTCAAAATCGACAAGCTGAAGTTTATGAGAAATGCTCTTTCTTTAAAATAATATTTTGATTTCAATATTTCGTCATGTTTATTAAAACTTAACTGGAAAAAAACACGTTTTTATAAAAGAGAAATATCGACACAAAATCATACATTGCTATGACGTAAACTAATTCTAACATCAATATTATTGTGGAAATCCGTTATTATGTCATTTACATTACCTTAAGTTGCAATTACATAAATCAAAAGTCACATTATTTTTTCTTACAAAGGGAATATAACATTTAAAACATTTGAAGAAGTTAGGTATAATTTCTATTCCCATATTAAGTATAAAACAATTGAGACCCAATGAACTGCCCTAATGCAGGTCATTGATTCCGACCTAAAGGCACATTAAACCCTCTGTTCACAGTCTTATTTTCCTTCTTAACATAGTCCCTGGAGGTATGAAACCAAGATAAGAAACCGAATATAAACGAACTTAGTAGGGACCTCTTTATGTAGCAAAAGTTTTACTAAGAAAAACCTTAAACCTCAAAGAATATAATCATGCTTACAATTAGCTTAGTACTGAGATGGAAATCGAACCCATGATGATTCCTTATTATAATTGTTTATAAAAAAATAAATATATATATATATATATGTTTTTGTTTACATTATATCAAATATGAATAAATACAGACCTTTTAAGTGCTTTTGCAAAATCACAGAGCGATGAATTTGCGTTGAAACAATAGCGGGGCTGAGATAAAGCCTTGAGCCTAACCAGATAAACCAGTAAGCCGTAACAAGCGTCCACCCATTAAGATGCATATTCAGTGCAAAATATGTTATATGGATTTCTATATTCTGATACAGAATATTCTATATTCTATATTCTGAAACAAAGCATTAAATAACGAAATTTATGAGGACTGTGTAACATGTAATAACAATAAATTATTTGTTCAAAGAAGGCTACATTACGATTTCTTATGATTATCTCTCTCAGGAATAAACCGTTAATATGGTAATTTTATAGGGTTGGGATCTATATGTAAGTGGTACCCACAATAATAGAAAGATTACAAATTGATTGACGGAAAAAAGAGAAAAGTAGATGACAAAAAGTGTAAACAATTTTAACATGAAGAAAAAGTACCCGTTCCATTATTTTCTTAACACGGTGTTTAAGCTAAGGTAAGAAAATGACGTTTTTATTCAACTGAAGCACTCCGAAGGTAAAAATAACGGGGAAATAAATGGACACAGTAAAACGGTGAGTGGGTTCGAGATATACCTACGTTTTGGAAACGGTTTGAAAAAATAAGCATTGTGGGATTTCCACCGTCAAGAGAGCATTTATGCTAATGCCTTATGCTGCAATTACACATTCGCCCGAGAGGCGAGGTGACAGGCGAATAGCGACCTTGCATGTATAGACATACTCGTAGCTTAGTTATTCGGCTGAAATGCCGCTCCAAATGCTAGCGTGCGGTGCGAGTGGCGAAGCGTATGGCAAGCTTATATCTACACGTGCGAGTTCGTTATTCGCCAGATCGCCTCACCACTCGCGCGAACGTGTAATTGATGCATTATGTTAAGGCTCCTATATACCTCAAGTGGCGCCCTCATTTAAATTAAATTTATTGCTCGCTTAGTACATAATGTATCGAAAATTCACATGTACAGATTGAAACTAAGGTTCTATAGTTTATTTACAAACAATAACCTCAGTAAAATTTTGTTCGTTGTAGTAGTAGTTCGCAAAAGTGCTAAAAGTGGCCACTTTTAGCACTTTTGCGAACTACTACATCAACGAACTGTATCTTAATGAAGTTATTGTTTGTAAATAAACTATAGAACCTTAGCTTCAATCTGTACATGTGAATTTTCGATACATTATGTGCTTAGCGAGCAATAAATTTAATTAAAATGAGGGCGCCACTTGAGGTATATAGGGGCCTTAAGTAACGTTGCGCGTTTTTTTTAAACAAGGAAAATAAATAAATATAAATATTTGACAACATCACATACATTGCTCCGATTCCAAAGTAAGTAGCTAAAGCACTTGTGTTATGGAAATCAGAGACAACGGTGGTATCACAAACACCCAGACCTGAACCAATATAGAAAAGTTCGTTTTCTAAATTGACCCAACCGGGGATCGAACCCGGGACCTCAGAGACGGCGACACCTTGAAAACCGGTGTACAAAGCCACTCGACCACGGAGGTCGTCAACATGTGTTGAGTGCTAAATATTGCCTTGTAAACACAAGTAAGCATTAATATTTGTTGTTGCCTGCATTGTAGCTAACTAATGGATGGAAAGATCAATATAGAAACACATTCTAGATCTGGGTGTCTGATTTGTGACCCAATTGCACAATTCCTAATTAATAATTTGTATCGGATGCACAATGCAGTCGTGAAATGTATCAGATTTCGACTGCAAAAACGATTGCGTGTAGTTTAATCCCACCAAAAACATTTTCATGTAATATTATGCAAAGTCAAGACCAATGGCTCGTACTGTCAAAAAGTTATCAGATCTCATGCGTAGAGCCAAACTTCTAACTCTACACGACCTAGCAGTGTAGGCTCTAACTTCACAAACTCTACACCTCAGTCAAAATATGTGGCTTGGCCACTTGAAGATGAAAAATTTATTTACTGTTCATCACTTGTTTTTTCTTACAATCGTTCTTGTAGTAACGAAACGGCCAAGCCACATATTTTAATCAACGTTGGAGACGTACTTAATTATAACGGTGGTACCACGAGTCATGTCAGTGGGACTTAACTTATTGTATTGTAGTTAGACCATGAGCAAGGCCGTTTCTAACCTATTTGAGGCCCTGGGCACATTAAGATAAGGGGGCCCCTATGATCTTGACTTAAGCTAGTGAGCAAGTAGTATTTGTAGTCAGTAATTATTGTTTAAGTTTTCGAAATACCTAAATATGTTTTATATGTTTTTTGGTAATAAGCATCCGTTATCGTTAAGCGATCTGATATCTGGCAGGAACTAGAGGGCCCCTATCGAACGCGGGGCCCTGGGCACGTGCCCAGAGAGCCCAGTGAGAATGATGGGCCTGACCATGAGTCCTAAACTAGTGGGACCATAAGGCCGGTCGGACAAAATTGGTGGTGCCACGATTCAGAATCCAGAACTGGGCTTGCTGCCATTAACAAAACAAACACTCGATAACTGTTTCAACAAGAAGACTATCAGTCTACTCAAATGGAAGATAATGCTATTAATGTAGCAATTATACGGTATTCCCAAAGGCTCACATTTCTAAAGAGACCGCACATAAATATTCATCCAACCATATTCCACGCATAGTATTTCGGTTTGCGTTCTCGTCAAACGCCCCAATCGATTCCCTCGGGATTGTTTGCTGAATAAATAATCGAGTTGACTCGATTTGGCACCGTCGAATATCTGAGTTTTGTTCTCGTGCCTTTTTTGGTGAAGTTCGGTGAGGACAGATGTGTTCGCGTGAGTGAATCCTTTGGTGAATATTCTCCAGAATTATTAAATCTATCTACACTATTATAAAACTGTAAATGTCTGTCTGTTTGTTTATGCGCGCATCACGCAGAAACCGTTGAACGGATTTTGATAGGTTTTTTCAGTTAGGTTGCTAGGGGTCCAACTTAAAATATAAGCCATGTTTCAAATAATTCAGGTGGGTAGAACCACGGAAACAGCGAACACTCTCCATATTCTCTCCACTCCATAGTCACACGACACGAATATGAAAACTTTCAGGGCATAGTCGACTCATGATTCTGAGTCTCTCTTAAGTGGAATAAATTTTCCATCGCAAAATTCATGAAAAATTTAGTGTTTTTAATTTTTTTTTCTATCACATATAGTCCGTCTTAGTTGCACAGAACATAATTTACAGAAAAGTAATTAAAATATCAAAATTATACAACGTGTTACAAAAATACCCCTAATGCCTAATATGGTATATAGGAACCATCAAACTGATCAACTTTTACTATGGGACCAACTCTAAAATCGCGAAAAAAAATCAGCTGTTTCATACAAAAATTAAAATCGAAAATATCAAAATGTAAGAAACAGCTGATTTTTTTTTCGCGATTTCAGAGTTGGTCCCATAGTAAAAGTTGTTCAGTTTGATGGTCCCTATATACCATATTCGGCATTAGGGGTATTTTTGTAACAACTTGTATAAACCCGCAATATATGTACAACGACAGCTATTTGCTCGCGGTCACGCGCGCCCGCTCTCGCGATATTATCAAGTAGTTACGCGTACATTGCTGCTCAATGGAAAATCAAAATCTCAACTATGCATTTGCGACATAGTTCCATAGAGAAAGTTGCTAAACCATAAGGGTAGAATCATCCCTTAAAGTTTTCCCTAGGGTGCTACTAACACCCTGTATAGATTTCTTGCATTTTACCACTGTCGTGTGGAAGTTGTCTGATTCTATTAAATAATTAATCACACACTCCTTGAAATCGAGTATTTGGAATAACCTCCATTTGCCATTACAGATCTGTGTAGTAAATAAAACGCGAAGGTGAAAGGAAAAAAAGAGTTCCTTTCGGAATTCACGAGGAAATATCGTTAAGTTTATCGGAGACACGAGAAATATCACGTACCTACCCCCGGGGACGAGAAATATGGAAGGATTCAGTGTACATTCTTAGGTGATCTCTCTGATTAAAGTATTTGGAATCGTTGCTTTGTGGATTCCCTTATAGTTAAAAAACTATATTTTTTTCGCATTGTATATGAAGTAGTAGTAAGTACAAATAAATTTAATCTTTTTAACTTAATTACCCACCAATCCATATTGGATTCACGTGGTTAATTTATTTTCCCATCCTTATTTATAAGGAATGTCTGTCACTCAGTGCAATTAACAATTAGTAAATCACAAAAAATATATCAGACAATTTCTATTCACATGCAAGAGAGCGAACAATTATTAATCGACAATATTCTGAATTCAATCAACCTGAATTTCAGGAAAAAATAAAATTACCAAAGCACTTTTCATTTTCCAACAAAAAAGGCAAAACACGTTCGAATTTCATCCGAACACTCCTACTCAATCAATACAATATTACCATAGATATTTTAATATCGCACCACAATTTGAAATTCAGATGACTCCACGTAATATCTCATTAGAATTAAATTCTTTTGTGGCACATTTGAATATTATATTCGCATTCGAGATCGGTATCAAAGCCGCTGGAAACGTGCGTGATCAATATGCGAGGTGACTTCGAATGGTATGACTTTTTGAATGCAAATGTAAGGTGGAAATTACGTTAACGTGTTATGATCAAAGAAATGTACTCATAAAAAAATAAAGATAAATGTATTGGTTATTTCTTAGAATAATAACTTCAAGAAGGATTTTCAATAAAATACGATATTAAAAGGGAAGCAAAAAATTGTTCGCGTTCAGAAGGCGATGTCAGACAATTAGTTGGTGCCAAATCTGCACCAATTTAGTTACGGCCAATCAGTCGCGTCTTAATATGACAGATTTTATTTATTAGCATACTGTGTAGTAAGTTAACGTTGTATGTTTATGGAATTTCAGACACATAATGGCTCATAAATACACTATGCCGGGACGGCCTATTTATGGTAAACTTTTTGGCGAGCGCATACTCGGCGGGTAAAGCCGCCGGCCGGCCGTGCCCGCCGGCATAGTGTGTAGGAGCCATATAACATTCTGAAACGGTCGTCGCAAAGTAGGTACTGATTTCAATCAGGTACGATTTTAATTAAATGTAAACTCTTTATTCCTTAACTCTTTCCACCAGTTACAAATTTAACTAATTATCAACACAAACGCACTCTTCGAAATTGTCAACAACTTTTCATCATAAATTTCCAGGTACTTTAACAGAAGCCTCGTCGCATAAAACAACTTTTTGATAATTACGAATGTACATAATTTGTGTTTCGTACAAGAGTACTTTAGGGTTTGCATAATAATGTGATATTATTATGAACTGTTGTCTGTGTTGAAACAGATTTAACTTTTTGGGACTGGAAAGTTTGAGTTTAAATGGATTTTTGTATGAAGGTTCTTTTAATCGTGGTATTCATCTGCCATGGAGGGTTGGGTAACGAAAGAGTTTCTCGTAATTTTCAGTCATTAGGTACCTATTTTATATTGTTGACTGCAGTTAATGACGTCTATGATGAATTGATTTCATTAGTAAAAAAAACAGTTGATAAAAGTTGTACTTTTAAACTATTAACACTCCACAAAAAGCTTTTGATCAATTCTTTGAAAATGTGCAAATAGGTCTATAAAACGGTAGCAGAAAAAAAATCTGAACAAAACATTTTTTTGTACCTATCGCAATAGTTACAACCTTATTAGTAAATTGATTAAATAGCTATACGATTTTGAAAACAAATTTTGGAGCCATGTGTAGAAATGGGAATTTAAAGGAACGGTAATGAGAAATGTCGGAATGGTAATGATATACTTTAACGATAGTAGATATATTTAGAAATGGTAATTATAAATGGAGTTCATAAATAAAAAACTAAGTATTTATTAAAAAATACTCAAGTAATGATGTACATAAGTTTTGTCATGTAGATGTACCTACTTAGTAAAACTATTGTTTTATGAGTAAAATATAGTAAATTACATAGACACTTTTTAAATTTTGAAATTTTAGCATTCACAATGCTATTTTTATATAATACCAAATAATATACTAGAAAAGATACGACTCGCTCCAGATCATGTTTTCGGACGGGAATCGAACCCGCGACTTTTGGATATCTGAGTGTAACTCGGTAGCTCAGCGGTCAGAGCATTGGACCGGATATCCAAAGGTCGCGGGTTCGATTCCCGTCCGAGAACATGATCTGGTGCGAGTCGTATCTTTTCTAGTATATTATTTGGTACGAGTCGTATTTTTTCTAGTACCTATATTATTTGGTATTACATAGACACTACAAGATCGGATACTGTTATCCAAACGCATTCGCCTCATTCTCGAATCTCATTAGATTTAAAAATGAGGGGAAACGTTAAATCGCTCGAAGGATTGCTTAGCTGAAGTAGCAGTGGGCGGGACACATAGTTTATTTATTTTATTTATTTATTACCAGAAACAGTGTAATACATTTTATATTTTACAAAAAAGTAACTATTTAAACCCCTAAGAGTTTGAGTATAGTACCTGGAAGATTCATACACGTAGAAAATAAGTGACAAGTGTTTGTTAATTTATATTAATTCTATTCTATTATGTATATATTAAGAACAGCTGATGGCCGTTGGGGTCTATAGACCTCTCCCTAGCGGCTGTATATTATGATGATGATAATGATTTTGATATGTTTTTCTTTAAACACACCTAAATCAATTTGGATCCAACAATCTCAAATGACTCACCATCATTATTAAAAATAGAACGAAATCGATTCCTACGTTTGGTAACCAAAGACATAACATAACATTATTTTATTATAGACCATTGATAATATTGCGTCTATGATTTTTTTTCTCACAAATAGAGAACCTCGTTACTTCTATAATTTAAATTAATTATCAATTGCTTGATATTATATCGAATAATGACCATCATAGACAGCTTTCAATAGTAAAAAATTACTTATCATAGTTTTCTAAACATAAAAAAACCCTAAAAATGTTCCCTTTTTGGTTAGCAGAAAGGACCACTTTATTAGTTTTGATTGGTTTAGCTTTATTACGCAGTATTTACATAAAAATATAGTTTTTAAAACTACATTAAGTAAATTAAATAAATAATTATACCCTACTATTGTACTATTAAAAAAGATATCGTTACCATTTTTATTGGTCTCATTACCGTTCATTTGTTTTCAAACGGAAAAAGATGGTAATTAGAAGAATGGTAAGCAGGTTTTGAGATATTTTCAGTCACCATGAAGTAACCACCAGTTTTATAGCAAATAAATTTTATTAGTTCTAATATGAGTAAAATTACCCGCAAATTATGACTATTATTGATTAAAAAATATCATCTACTTAACTTCGCAGACTCGCACAGCTGAGCCCATAGCCGATGGCACATTTACAAATTTTCGTTATCGCTTCGCTTCGAAAGATGGAGTTGACGTTTTAAAATTCGATTGTTAACGAAACCTTATGTCAATCACATACATGTTTCTAAAGGGAAGTGATAACAAGTATTTGCAAATGTTACTTTGGCTAGGGGCCCTGGTACAAATAGTACAGAGCTTTAAAACAAAGGTTGTGACACACCGACTGAAGAGATCGCCATAGCGGAGTCAAAGACGCTCTTTGACGCGGGCTTTCTCCTTAGCGACCGAGCCACGTTGAATGAGACAGGCAACAGTTGTACAGAACTACCCACATTTGTAAAAATTTAAGTACTGACTCGTCGAATGGTATTGAGACTTTGAACAGTGGCCTTTTTTCAAATGGCTTTATATTGATGGGTTATGGCCAGAAAATCAAACACTTTATTAGATTAAAGACAATTACAGCAAAAGATGGAGGCACAATACAAGAGGGGTATGATTAGGGACCTAAATGAATATCCCAATTACAGCAAAAGATGGAGGCACAATACAAGAGGGGTATGATTAAGGACCTACATGAATATCCCATATTTGCATTTATAAAGTAAGCTCAGTTAGGTATTATGCGTGACATAATTATCAGACTCTTTACTATGTGGTATTGTGTTTACAAAGACAGCTCTAATAATATAAGTTTTTATAGTATTTACGAGAAAAATCTTCACTGGTTAGACTAATACATTATTATATTTATGATATCAATAGTCAAAAGTGCAATCTTCACTGATAGTTAATCACATGATACCAAAATGTACAAAAATCGGGGAAAGTTAATTGTTGATTTTTGTTACTCTAACATTTAAATGTGTTTTTGCTTCTTTGGGTTCATCTTACTGATTCAAATTAACCTCTTTTTAGCTACTTTCAATAACTTGTATCAGGCTAGTTAAGTTTCTCTATTACCTTCAAAAAATAGATTCTAGGAAAAAGTAGGGGATTATTTTTTTGTACATTTTACGAGAAAAATGCCTTTAGTAATAAACTTATTGTATAAAAAAATCTCATACCGCGTTATCTGTAACGGAACGGTCTCCAAATTTTTTCGCTTCGTTGAACCGAAGAATTAGTATCGCGTGGTCCTGTCATTTCTTATTTTATTCCCTTCAAAAGACCGCGGTAGGTTTTCTAGCTTTTTACATTAGCTACCGTCAAATCTATATATATAAAATTCAAAGTCCTGACTGACTGACTGACTGACTAACACCCGTATTCAAGAACAATACTCAAACGACCCTTGCTTATGGGAACTAAATAGAGCTCTGTGATTGGTTCGTTTGTTTTACGTATAACCTGTGATTGGTAGTTGGGGACGCTGTGCATCCGCGGGCATTGTGAGACCTCATAGTGTAATGTTTGTGAATACGGATGTGAGATATCAACGCACAGCCCAAACCGCTGAACCTAGGGACTTGAAATTTTGCACATAGATACCTTACACAGTCTAGGCATCCACTAAGACAGGATTTTTGGAATTTCACCCCTAAGGGGGTAAAATAGGGGATGAAAGTTTGTATGAAAGTCCGTCAGTTTTGAAGTTAGGTTCTTCAGATTTTGTATTTAGGCTGACAATTGAAAAAATCACATAAAAAACGGCTGATCAGATTTTGATGAAATTTAAACATAAAATACTTTTTATCCTGATTATTGGTCCCCTAAGGATTTTTTTGAATGTCCACGCGGACGAAGTCACGTGTGGAAGCTAGTTACTTATAAAGTTTCGCATCCTTGATAGAGGACTGACTCCATTCCCCGCAACAATAACGTTGTAACTCTGCGCTTCTAATTTGAATAATTGGCATAGAGGCACGCTTTGTTCGAGTTTTTGAAAAAAAAACAGTCGAACGAACCAAATTAAATTAATAAACGGATAAATAAAACAAACACAGAATGGCAAGTTTATAAAGAGTTGACCATAGGTAACCTAACAAAATAATAAAAAAACCGGCTAAGTGCGAGTCGGACTCGCGCACGAAGGGTTCCGTACCATTATCTATAAAACGGCAAAAAAAAAAATCTGTTGTATGGGAGCCTTCCTTATTATTTTATTTTTTATTTTTATTTAATTATTTATTTTTAAAGTGAATATATAACTAAATATTCTTTTGATATTTCAAGCGTCTACTTGTTGCCGTTATCAATATCGAGCAAAAACGAGCAAAAAAAAAAAACACGTTTGTTGTATGGGAGCCCCCTTAAATATTTTTTTTTTTCAGTTTTTTAGTATTCGTTGTTATAGCGGCAACAGAAATACATCATCTGTGTAATTTCAACTGTCTAACTATCACGGTTCATGAAATATAGCCTGGTGACAGACGGACAGACAGACCGCGGAGTCTTAGTAATAGGGTTCCCGTTTTACCCTTTGGATACGGAACCCTAATAAAAAGGCGAAAATGTCATAATGAGACGTATATTTTATCAAGTCAGCAATGTTTATGTAAAAAAACTAGTACATATACAAGGTGTTACAAAAATACCCCTAATGCCGAATATGGTATATAGTAGGGACCATCAAACTAATCAACTTTTACTATGGGACCAACTCTGAAATCGCGAAAAAAAATTCAGCTGTTTCATACAAAAATTAAAATCGGAAATATCAAAATGTATGAAACAGCTGATTTTTTTTTCGCGATTTCGGAGTTGGTCCCATAGTAAAAGTTGTTCAGTTTGATGGTCCCTATATACCATATTCGGCATTAGGGGTATTTTTGTAACACCTTGTATGGTCAAAGCCTAAGGACGTCAAAGAAGGTATTCTCCGGTACCTAATCCGTCTTAGCTCCTTTGCAATGTATCTTGGTTGGCTTTGATCTCAACTTTGAAAAAATAAAATTTAATAATACAAGCTTAAAACCTTTTTTGGAATCAGAATAATCTGGGACTCTGATACTATGTGAAATAAACAAACAATTTTTTTTTTACTATAGTAAAAACTTTTTAAATTCTGTATGTAACTTTTAAACAGAGCAACAAATAGAGACAAGTTATTTTATATTCAGTAAAAACATAGCTAATTAAAGTAAAAGTAAGTAAAAAATTGCTTTATTCAAATAAACTTAGTAATTAAGCGCTTTTGAATCGTCTTTATTTTCCTTCCACCCGTTCCAGACTTTTTTAACTGACAAGAAGAACAGGCGCAAGAAACTTATCAGCTTTAACATAAGTAACGATATTTACAAACTTAAATATATCGTTACCACTAGCAAGTTATTGTGTTACATCATTTACACGCATTTCGATCGTATACTTTATAAAGGGTTTTAAAAGTATAAATGGCATATTGTTTCCCCTTCGTAGTAAAATCTCTTTTTGCTCGTGTCTCTGGCATCAAAAACGGTAACATTTTTGTAGATGTAGCGTTCGTCCCGGTCGCTTCGAGCAACGCGGCTTCCGTGCTGGAAAGGAAGCTGCTTGAAGCAACGTCGCTAAACGAAGTTCGATTTCTATTCAGATATGGCACCCCGATAAAATTGAAAACTGCTGTGCATGTCACCCGACCACATCAAACACTTAATAATAAACCAATGCTTCATTTTCGCTTTGAATGTGAAACCTAACTTTATGAATAGAACTTGGTTGAACTATTTAACTAAGTTGTTAATTAAGTGAGTTCATCAGCCAAGGCATTGAGTACCGCTATATGCAAGCACGGATGCAAAATCTTGTATGAGGGACACACAGATCGTGTTGTATGAAGAACAAAATGTGGCAGCATCTACCTACGCCGCACATACCACAACACACGGTACAACAATGAGTCATCACAATGTTCACTAGATGGCGCTCATATCAACAAATGTATGGAAATCGACGAAATAGTATGGAAACCTACGTCTCGCTAACGGAGTTTTCTCAGTGACTCAGCATATATAAAACTTCCAACCATCATACCACCATACCAGCCCGGAGGAGGATCTTCCCTTAGGCCTTCCTACAAGTAGCGTACTACCATCCTCCCACCATTTCATAATATACAAATCCTACATGGATGACCCCCTACGGAAAACATCAAGCAGCTTCAGAAACACATTGCAGCCATCAACGTAGCTAGTCACACAAGTCATCTGTGTGTTACACAATTCACATAGAACTAATTCAAACATGACACCGAGTCCGTTTGTAACTCTGCAGTAATATATAAATGATCAAAATGGAAACAAAATTACTATTCGTAACAATTATAATAAAGTTTCAAATCGCTTACTTCTTGAGGCACCACAAAATGAATAAACAATTGAAACGATTAGAGAGGCTGAGCGGCGCGAATGTAATTTATTTCTAAAGTTGCAATTGTTTTTCTGCATTCGTTCACTTTGTAGCAAAAAGGTCTGTGACACATTAAACTGGTTTTTCAATGTGTTACGATTTGTTGCATAGCATACATGGTTTCCTTTTCAATGCTTTTCAATATTTTATAGGCTGAGGTTTCCTTAAGGTGGACCGAGACCGCCACTCTGGTGAAGGTCGCGGGAAGCCGCTGGATGTCGGCAGCACAGGTGCGATCGTTGTGGAGATCCTTGGGGGTTCGATGTCCTTTTCTGTTTCTGTGACACCGAGTAGTTAAAACGTGAAAGCGTGACAAAAATACTCACTTTTGCATTTATAATAATAAAATATAAGCACAGAATATAATAATATAATAGAAGGTACTAAACGCACAGAAGCCCATTCGCGCGAGGACAACCAAATACTAAGATCCTCTCGCTGCACGGCAACAAAGTACAACTTCAAATTGCACAGCGCTGCGTGCCTATTATTATAAGCATTTCCGAAGCGCTTCTCTTTCGTAGCTCTGTCTCAATCGACACATGACATCCCTCGTGCACTGGCTCGACTGAGTCAGCCGCGAGCAGTAGGCTGAGTGAGACCCCCTAATACTAGTAAGGATTTATTACTAAATTGCTATTGTCACATTAGATACACTACAAACTACCCTTTTTCATATATTTTATAAAAATTGCCCGCCGTCCAACTTTCATCATACAAATCAGGCTTAGTTAGATTTAATTTGCAAAGTTCCAACTTAACACGTAATGTTCTGGATGTTGAGGCATAATGACTTGTAATATAAATGCTAATGCAAGGATAACCTTTGTAGGAAGTTCGGCAACTTCAGTACTGAGCAAACTTGTAACGTAGTTGAGTTGTGAGAGTTGGTGACGACTTGATACATGTTAGTCTATGTATAGACTTGGGCACCTTACTGCATGTACTAAAGTGGTGATTTGTTGCATGTTGCAATATGCATCGCTTCAGATCTTAAAGTACTATGTGAAGTTGAGGAGCTCGGTGGCGCAGTGGTTAATCGCCTGGCCCAGCGATTGCGAAGATTAAGCAACTTTCACAAGGGTCGGTCATGGAATGAGTGATCAAAAATATATTATGTTGAGCTCCTTCGTCCTCTCACGTGAAGCCGTTGGTCCCGGCTGCATTTGCAGTCGTTAACACCCACCATTCCGCATTGGGCCCGCGTGGTGGGTTCTGGCCCATCCTTCTTATCCACCCATATGGAAGGCCTGTGCCCCAGCAGTGGGAACATTAAAATGTCTGATGGTCTTGTGAAGTTGTATATGTCTCCTTACTTCCTTACTAATATTATAAATGCGAAAGTGAGTTTGTTTGTTACACTTTCACGTCTTACCTATGTAGTGTGTACCATGTACTCACACACACTGACCTCCTCATAATAATTCATATTAAAGAGGACTATTAACTACAGAACACAGTATATTATTGAACTATCCGTTGCGTCGACTATCCAACATCTCATGGCAACCAAGCCAGGATACCAATTACTCAAACGAAACAAAAAAAAAACAAAAAAAACAGTACTGTTCCTGAGAGAAAAAACAACCGAGAGAAACAACTGTCCAAACAGAAAAAATCGCGGGCGGCCGCTAGTCACGTATAAAACTACGCTACAAGGCCAGTTTCTTCAGTGGTTGAAGATTTTGGATGTAGTGCACCTTCGGCCTTACCGTCACTTAGCATCGGGTGAGATTAATGCAAAAGCACCGACCCGTTATGAATAAAAAATAAATAAAATGTATATTAAATAATTAGCTGCTAACCGTAAAATACATTAATTTTGAATACATAAATGAAATTGCGCGAAAACTTTTCCAATTATCTAAACCTTTTATTTCCTTGGATCAATTTATGTGGATGTTCAATAAACAACAACAAGCAATACAAAAAATAACAAGCTACTCGCTGACCCAGCCAAATGTCAATCGGACAGTCCACTAAAGTGTAATTAAAATCTACACTACACCCAGAAGTGCCGAATTGTCACAACTAACAGTAAACAAAATACAAATGAAAAACGACTATATAGCCATGAAAATAAAGGTCTCACCTGGGCTTCTGAAAATTGGCTGGTTCGTGCTCTATTTTTTAAAGCGTTCCAGTCGTTATGCATCGCATCCATTAGTTTCGGACTAAAATATTGATTCCGAAATTTTTCAGTTTTTAATCTTCCGTTTTCAAATATTTTTTTTGTAAGTTTAACAATATTTTCACAATCATATTGGCACTTGAACCCAATCTGTTAGATTTGGAAATTTTTGTTGAAAAATAATGGTTCTGAAACGTTTAATTTTTTCAATTATCCACTCTAGCATTTATTTATTTTGTTCTAAGTTTTAAGAGTAACAATAATATTTTCACAATCAGATTGGCACTATAAACCCATTGATTCTATATTATGATAGTCAGTATCACAGAACACGGAGAGTGTAATTTTCTCAGGCCCCTAGCGTGACCGATGAAACACGATAATTATATCGGGTGATATAGTGTTTTATCTACACCCAACTGTCAAAATCTTTTGTCTGACAACTGTCAAAGACAAAGGACCAAACGTGATAAATCGCTATATCATATCGTGTTTCGGTGGTCACGCTAGGGGGCCTGGGTTTTATCATATCGAATCAGTTATGTTTGAGAAACTTATTACTTAGTAGGTACTTAAATAAAATTCAATTCCAGCTTAGTTAACTCCGATTTGAGTGCAAAAATGAACTTTGTGCTACTTCTATCTGATGTTGACGACCGTGACCGGCAACTGCGACTGGCAACTGCAACGCACACCGCGACTGCGACAGGCGGTCGAGAAAGAGCTACTGCTTAGTATGAACTTATCTGGAACGCGGCTGGCGGTCTACTCTTTGAAACATACCTTTTCAACTGCTTCTGTGGTTTAGTGGTTCGCCCACTCGTGTAAGACGCAAGGGTCCCGGGTTCGGTTCCCAGGTGGGGGGTACAATTTGTACTAGGTTTGGTTGGTGGTAGGGCTTATTTCAAGTCCGCCAACTACCACCATCTTACCTAAGTCTGACGCCATAACAACAAAGTTGTTGTGTTCTGGCAGTTAGAAGTAAGATAGCCAGTTCCTCATTGGTGAGGATTCCGGGTGTAGTGCGCTTACACTTTCGGCCTTATCATCACTTAACATCAGGTGAGGTGAATTCCTAGCACTATCCCGTTGGGGATTAAAAAAAAGAGTTTTGCCTGACTCCGAAGATATATTCAACGATCAAAACACTCCACAATCATACTTCCTTTTATTTATCCCGCGTTTTACTGCACGACCTCTGACTGCGGCACTGATTGTAGTTTACGCTGTTAGAAATAGAAAAACGTTCGGGCGAAGCCTTAACGAGGACTTGCTGCGGATTTTGCTTTTATAACCATTGGAATACGATGCAAATTCGAGTATTTTTAGTGCCACAAACAATCAATAGTTTCTTTTAAAAAGCAATAAGTGTAATTTTAGTTCTTACTAACATGTCTTCCAGATATATACCATATACCATTCCTCCTCTAAAAAGCTTATTGTACAGTGAATAAAAAGCACATTTAATCACTATTTTGGTGTATGAATTTAGAACACAATTCGACATCCATCTCAATGCTATACAACCTCTTTGCACAAAAAATACTCGATACAAACCATAGTGTAAATAAGTCGATGTTACAAACTCCTTGTGCAAAGAAAACTCGACGTACAAATTCGTTGTGCATATATTTTTCTTGTAGTCATGGTATAAAGTTAGTATGTAGCTCTTGAATAAAATGGATTTACTTATATCGAGAGCCATATCATAATGATGAATCACGAGCAAGTGAAGGAAGGAAAAAGTGTTTGAATCCTGAGCGACGCGAGTGCTCGCTCGCGCTTTAAATTCGTCCTTTATACTAATACAAATACAAATATGGATTGCAAACTAAGTGTTTAAAGGTGTTATAATTTAGAAGGAACTTAAAAACTTAGTCGCCCTTTACGGACACAGCAATATATGAGAGGGCTGCCTATTACATTAAGTTACAAATAATAAAATAGAAACAAAGAACAAAAACAGAATCAATAATAATAAGAAACAACTTTACAATTTGGATTGATCGTCGTACTAATATTTAATTAAAAGAGGAAAAACAAGTAGACTTTTAATTTAGATAATCGTTAATGGAATACACACATTTTTCAAATAAATAGTCTTTTAATTGGCACTGAAAAGCTTTTAGGGTTTTATTATTTTTTATTTGTGGTGGTAATTTATTAAATATTTTGATAGCCATATAGTATGGATAACTTGCATAATATACTATTTAAGATATAAAAGACTCTAATTACAGGTACATTAATATTTAAAAGAGATGTAAGGAGTTCTGTTTAATTTCACTTAATTCTTTTAAAATAGGAGTGGCTATACATTAAATTGAATTTTTCGAGATAAGTATGTAATATAACCCACCTAAGGCCTCCATTAGGTATCCATTTAGGGCTGCATTTAATACCTAGCCAGTCTAAACTCCATACACCTTAGGTAACACTCCGTATTGTATTCTGTATATAGATATATGTATAAAGGGGAAAAAATCTCGTTCCTTGTGTTAGGGATTAACTCTTAGTTAGGGATTTCACAATTTTCACCTCTAGCCCTCCATTGAAACAGTAAACTGTAGTATAAACGAAATGCCAACATAGGTCGATTTAAACCTGCCCCGCTGTTTGTTCGAGTGCTACGGTTCACAAAGTTTTTTAGCCATAAAAGGGTACGGCATACCGGTAAATAAATTTTATACACATTTTACGGTTGAAAGCGCGATTTTATTTAGCAAAACTCATTTCAGATTTTTATTTAGCAATGCAAATCCACAAATAATTGTTAAGTATTTGTCCACTTTAGTTGATAAAAGGTACAAAATTTTGGATAAAAAAAAAATCTCCACCTACCCTCACACAGGATACGTAAGATACCCGTGTGTCGCTTTTGCAACTATCATTTAACAAATGCAGCCATGAAATATGACAATGACAACTTGTCCATTATAATGGACTTCTGAAAAGTAACGTCTGTAGATAAAGACGTTAGGGTTGAAGAAAAAAGTACCTAATTGATAGATATCAATTAGGATCTTTTTTCTTCAACCCTAACAAATAAAGATAATCCAGGACTAAAATCGCAATACCTTAGACCGAACAAGACAGCAACACTATCAACATTCGCTTACACCGCTCTTCCAAGATTTACCACCAACATGTCCGCACAACCGCAGTAAATATATAGCAAGCAGTATCGCAACTCCCTTTGTTCGATCGTTGCGGTTGGAGCTGGCGGCATTGATACTTACTTTTTGGAAATTGAGTGCAGTTATTCGATAATTATCATGAGTAAACAATGCAATAAATAGCAAATATATTTTATTTCTTTCTTCCTTTCAACAGTCTCAAAAAATATAGGCAATGCAATACACTCGGGTCATTCATAAAAAGCTCGCGAGCTGCGCGTAGCGGGCGGGCAGTCGTTGCACGTAGAGAGCCTCTCTAGTAGCACAAAATACATGCATTGACCGCAAGCGCTGTACCGCCGCGCTGTACAGACGTGGCAGGGGGAGAGAACGCGTCTGTGCAGGAAGAGGAAAGAAGCTGCTCTGCCCATGTCCGCACTGCACACTTACCCAAGGCGCGGCACTGCTCTTGCGGTCAGAGTATAGCAATCTCGACGCGGCACTCACGACAAGCTGCCTGCTGCATTGCGAAGCTCGCTTTCTAGTGTATAGCGATACGCGAAGAGACAATTCGCCAAGGGGCGGCCTCAGGCTGCGCCTCGCGGCGTCGTGCTACGTCGCTCGGAAATGTGTATCTTTTCGTGTAGTAAATAATTTCAAATTTTGAGTCGCTCTACATTTTAATGTATGTGCAGCGTCTCGGTGTGAGCTGACCCTTACAGACAGTTAGGTTACTATGATTCTAACATTTTCTGTGGCACATCTTACGTTGCAAGGAAACCGCACGAATCGGAATTCTTTTCAATTTCACCGACTTATCTCTCTTATTTGTGCGCTATTTCAAACGTTCCATGTTCGACCACTGGTTATGCTATTGCACGCTATCTGACTTCTACGGTGGATGAGTACAGACATAACATTTTATAGAGAAAAGTCATAAAATCTATTATGTAGGTATAGCCCGTACGAAAGTAGATTTCGATTTTCCTTACATTACAAGTTTCAGAGAAACTCAATAGGTTTTCTAAAATTATAACATGATTTTAAAAGATGTGTCAAAAGTCAAAAATAAACATGTTTTTTAACTCACTAACAATCTTTAAAGTAAACAAAATTGTCTAATATTTTCTTTACTAAATTGGTTAATAACTTTAAAACTATCTACGTCACAAAGCCTGCTGTAGCTCTACTGAAAAATTCTCGTCCAAATATTTTCAAAGCTCCCATATGCTGTGAAAGACTGATTTATAAGCCTCCACTCAACTTTGTAGCTTCACCGGATCTGACAGGAGAGCTTCCTCTCAGTATTTATTCGGAGATATTTCGTCACTTTACGTTTTCCACCTATGAAGGAGTTAGTTGAATATTCCGTTGGAGTTATCAACAGGAAATCTAAATAGTCTATAAAAATGGGAACTTGCATTCACTCTGTGGTCATGGACTAACTGCTCTGTTCATCGAGCTGGAATAACATGTTGTATAGGGGCAGCGATCCACTTATTTGCTCAAATTAAGATTAAGTTTGCTTAAGTTATTTCCTCTCACAATTACCTATCCGATATGTAGATAGTTAATTAATTCCAATACCTACCCATTTAATTTTAAATTTGTTAATTATTGTGATGGAAAATGACATGAATGATACAGAGAGAAAAAAAGCAGCCCTTGACGAGTTTCTTGCTGTTTCTTCTCGTTTCTCCCGCTTAGGGTTTGCGAATACCGATGGCGTAGCTTCTTTGACATTTACAAGTGCTTCTGGCAGTCTAGATTGAATTAATGAGTTTTCAATTTTGAATTTTATTATTTTAGTGTTAGATGATCTCTGTAGCTAAACCCGTGGTCTAACAAATATTTGGTGTAATTATTTCAATGAGACAAATAAGAATATCAGAATTTATTGAAAAAATAAAAGTATGCAGTTAATTCAAATATAATAATCGGACTTATTTACCTATATATAGCATTCAGTACTTAACGATTAAATCGTCGATCGCTGATACTAACGGCCATACCACAAATCACTGTTTAACAGGTGTTTAACTTAGACACTGTTTAAATGTGACGCTGTCACTGTTTTCACAGCATCACATTTAAACAGTGTCTAAATTAAACAGTGTTTTAAAATCTTTTGTGGTAAGACCGTAAAAGTATAGTGTGTGGTCTTATAGAAGTTTTCAAATACCCCTGAGGGACATTGGAAGAAGCACTCACTGGACACTAAATTTTAAATTCGATGTCGTAGGAAAATCTCGTAAAGTATTGCGGTGTTAGCGAAATCCTTTTGCACTTAACTCTTTATCGCTAGAAAATTGAGAATAGAAAATATCGTGATTAAACTCTCATAAGAATAAACTACCGAAAGTTTGCATAGTGAAAGAGATTCGCTAGCGTCCACAGCAACAGTTTTATGGATTTAAACATATTATTATGTTAGAAAAATCCTACTATTCCTACTTATATTGGCACAGTTGTCCGTCTGCGGGTCAGGGGTCCTTAGTCTCCCGTCCGTCCGCTTTTCGATAGTCATCTGTCCGTCTCTCCGGTACGTCATCCCTGTCAATCTATGTCGTATGTCTGTCAGCCTGTCAGTCACTAGTCGAAGGAGGCTGGACGCCGCGACACTACTTAAGTATGAAATAAAAGTCAAAGTCATTTTTTCATTAAAATTAACTTTATAATTAAGCACTTTTTTAATTGACAAAAAGAACGGGCGGACTTATAAGCTTCAACAGAAATAAGAAAGAAAAAGATAAATAAGAAATTATAAAACAAAGTCCCTCGCCACATCTGGCTGTCTGTTCGCTATAAATTCAAAAACTACTGAACGGTGTTTCATGTGGTTTTCACCTATTAATAGAGTGATTCCTGGAAGCTTGCATCGAAAACGATGCATAACTTTTGAACTAGTGCCTCTGTAGAGCTGTGGACCTCGCGTTTTTGTGACATTTTGGAACATTTTCGCAATGGCTGAAATATTAATTTCCCCATACATACACAATTTTTATTATTCAAAATTTTTTTGAGCGCTCTTTATTACTCATTTTCTTTCGACAGCATGGCTGTCCAGTGAAAATGAGTAGTAAAGAGCGCTGGACGCCAGCCGAATGATTTCAAAAATAGGGCCCCAGGCCGCGCCCGTCTGTCATCTAATGTTTGTGGCTATAAAATGTATGCTTAACTACCCGTTATCACATAAGCCGAGCGATAATCCTCCTATAATAAACAGACTTTTGGAGCGAATAGAGGTGACGACTGGAAGGTACTTATTTGTTTTCTTTTTGGGTATTGTTGGAAGATTGCAATTAGCAAAAAAGGAAGAAACCGAAGCGAAGCGAGAGCGGGTTGCTAGTAATAATATAAATGCGAAAGTTTGTGTGCGTGTGTGTGTGTGTGTTTGTGTACCAGCCTAAACGGCATAAAAAACGGAAATTTGGCACTAACCTGCCATAGGCTACTTTTTATCCCGGGGCTTTATTGCTTAACTCAAAATCTATCACGATCGCTTTTAATTTGGCAATCGTGTACATCCATCACTGGGTCTCAAAGACAGTCTGTCACAGTGCCTTGTAATGCCACAGTAGTGGACGTAGCATTAGTGCCAATTTGAAAGCTATTGTGATAGATTTTGAGTTAGACAATTAGGTGGCCGGTCAAAGCGTAGGGCCCACGCGCACAAAGTCGCGGGAGGCTGCTAGTGTGCTATATTATGTACATCATTGTTTCTCAAACTAAAACGGTGTACTTACGGTATTTATTTTTGTGGCCTCATAAAGGTGCAACCAGGTGGTACGTCGTAACGGCTGGAATGGTCGGTAAATCTGCCAGCTTGGGAAAATCGCGACGGCTATGGCTCCTGAGATAGTTTCAACAAAACTAGCGCGTAAGAGATGGTCTTTGAAAATATATTGTTACTTTTTAACCGACTCCAAAAATTGAAAAGGAGGAGGTTAGGTTAGGTTAGGTTAGGTCTGTTCGTCGCGTATATTTTTTTTATATGTATGTACACGGATTACTCGAAGACGGCTGAACCGATTGAAATGATTCAAACGTTATTCATAAGATTTGTTTTCAAGTTGGTCCTATTTTTTGGAAATTTTAAATCGGTTTAGTAGTTTTCAGGAAATCATGAAAATATTGTCGTTTTCGCTGCCACTGTATATTAATTTATACGGATGTTCAATTTTTTTTTAACTAACCAATATTTATTTATCTTTCTTGGATCTGCCTTTGTATGTGTGCATGTGTGTATCGTTGTGTGGTCCCAAATAAATGTATTTTCTTCCTTTTCTTTCTTTTTGTCAATGACATCATCAAATCATGTATGTATTTGAAAATATCTATTAGTGATCAAACATTACGTTAAATCAAGCTGTTTTTTATTTTCGACAACATCTTAGAATTAGAAAATATTATAGTGTTGATGAAGATTTCATTCTTTAGATATTAACATATTGGTTACATCGCTATTTTTTATCGGTCTCTATATTTCTCACTACTTATTATGTGTCTTTTAGCTGTCTTCAGATACTTGAAGCTAACTTTAAAGAATCGCAAAATAAATTAAAGGACGCATAGGTACCTATAGTACGAGAGGTTTTGAAACCAACTTTGTCTCGTTGACATAGATCATACAATTCCCTAACAAGAGACAGAAAATTAAAGGACGCATTTTCTGAGGCAACCATAGTATCTGCAGTGCGGGACTTTATTAATGCCACAATTATGCGCTTGCAATCACTGTATCACGTTTTATTTGCCAATAAATTTTCAAGTGAACTCAGTTTGGTTTTACTGACTTTTAACTTAATTGCTCGGTGAAAAACTTTGTCGGATCAAATATCAATGTAGTTTTTTATTTAATAAGTGGACCACGGTTGAGGTCTTAAGAAAATATTATATTCATAAATACATAGGGAAAAAGGTGGAAAAAATGGACCATCAGCCATTTTTACTATCCCCTCTGCTTCTGCTTTCTTATGGGTGAATCAGGAGGGTGGGCCATAACCCACCACGCGGGCCCAATGCGGATTGGTGGGTTAACGAAAAAAGAAGAAAAAATTACCCCTTACTAAAAGAACAATACGCAATTAAAAAAAAATATTCCAGGAAGTTTAAGTACCTACCATGATGATGAAAACTTTAACTTTAAGTAACTGGGGGTAGGTACAATAAGCTTTTAAGATCACTTCTGTAATTAAATTTATAGTTACTTTAATGAATGAGTGCCCTTAAATAAGCTTCCTATTTTTATTGTTCAAGAGCTATAAACGCATGGCGAACCATAAAGATTTGATGTCACCATAAAAAAGACGGAAAAATTATTACGTGTTTGAGAAAAAAAATGCTTTTATTACACCACGGAGTGGGTACGTAATGCCGTATTAATGTCTTGGATAATAAATAAGGATGACGAAATAATTAATCTGACAGGGGAAATAAAATGGCCGCAAAAGCTACTTTCGAAATTTTAACGCTTCTTTTTTTATTTAGTTTTCTTGTTTATGCTTTTAAAGCTTGTTTACTTTTGATGCTCCCGTAGCAGATTAGCACTCTAGTTAGGGCGGGAACATATATGCCTGTAAAACGGAGCGAACAGTATAAATAACTGTATGAATAAAATCGCTAATTTCATTTTACAATACTCAAATGACCCTTGCCTATGCGAATGGACTGCGTTGAAATAGGCTCTGTGATTGGTTCGTTTGTTTTACGTATGACGTGTGATTCTTATAGTAATGTTTATGAATTCGAGTGTTAATTCATTATCAACTACATAATTATGTATGTGTTACGAACTGGTCATCAGGCCGGGTGTGTAATAGTAGATTATGCAATAAGGGCTTAAAGTAGTGTATTGTGTCCCGGGCGCTATTTTTGAACCCCGAGTACGAGGGATTCTATGGTTAACTCCCGTGCGGAGCGAGGGAGTTAAGGCTAGAATCCTGAGTACGAGGTGTTCAAGATCGCCCATGACAAATACACATTTAAGCCCGCGATGCATACTCTACTTTTTATACTTTCTGCGAGGCAATTGAAACCAATGACTGTTATAAAGAAAGTACACACAACGGCACCTCAGACTATACATGTTGACCTTGAGACCTCCTTTATGCCCTACGTAATAAAAGCTGTTTTCGTAGTTTAACTGTATAACTTGACGTGCTGCCGTCCGTACTTAAGTAATTATTTAAAGTTAGAATAATAAAATATGAAAAATTAAGAATATTTATTGAAAATTAAAAGTTATGTTAGAAACATTTGTGCAACGACAAAGTTACATTCTTTGGTACATTTATAGTTGGGTTAGAGTTTATGTTTTTGTCGTCTATTCTGTAGTGGTCAGTTCGACATTCAAATAAATCCTTATTGGTGCGCGGGTGAAAATGAATTTCGTAAAAAGTTTTCATGATAACATACAGCCTAACTCAGAATAAGATCTCATTGCACCTAAACTTTTTTGAAACCAACATCGATCAAGCACGACTACAAGGGTTGCATTCCAAATTCAAATCACATTATTCCCATGGGAAAAATGACTTACTTTAGGAAAGGTTTGCATGACACATAATATGCCATTGACGAGCAGGTAGTATAAAAATATCTTTTTGTTTATAGTTTGTATTTTGATTTTTGCTCTTTTTTGATCTGCCATCTGTCTTCGCTTTGGTTTTCTGTTTGCTGTTTGGTTTGTATATTTTATTCCAAGATTTTATTATTACTAATATAATTTCTTTACTACCTTACTTTGAGCCTATCTCTTTTCCCCCTCTTTAACATATGTATACAAATTTATTAATAAATAAGTGATTGCTATCTATTATTGTTGTTGAGGAGCTTGAAGGCGCAGTGCTTAAGCGCTAAAGCGCCTGGTGCTGCGATTGAGCAACTTTTGCAAGGGTCAGTCATGGGATGGGTGACCAAAATTCGTCGACCAAAATCTCGAGTTCCTCCTTGTTAAGCCGTTGGTTCCGGCTGCATTTGCAGTCGTTAACATTCACCAATCCGCATTGGGACTGAGTGCTGGGTTATGGCCCATTTTTTATCCACCCATAAGGAAGGCCTGGAATGCAATAAATGATTGAGTTACATCGCAGGCATGCCAGCTAGCGTACGAGTATACACTTGACAAAAGATGGCTCGTGCAAGGAGCTCGGGTCCTACCGCGCAAGTGTCGTCGGCATCTCTATCGGCATCACAAAGATGGATATGATACATTGCTACTCTTATTTAGTAAGTTTTTATTTGTGCCAAAAAAAGAAGCAATGTAGTACATCCATCTGTCGAATGAAGCCGATAGCAATGCCAGCGACACTTGCGCGGTAATAGGGTTCCAGGTTATTCAAATGTGTCAGCGCCGGGAATGTGTATTCTTAGCCATGTTACCATCTCTAAAGTCTTGTGAACTTGTACACTATCGTTTTCTCTCTTTCACTCGCATTGACTGTGAGCAGTATACCCGATAGTTTACGGTAGCGAAAACAGTTCGCATCAACTCATGGCAGAGCTACTGACGTTACAAGATTAACCGGCAAGAAATTGGTTAAGGACTTTTTTTATCACTATTATTTCAAACACAATCTTCAAAATTAAATTTTAGCTTATAAAGTGAGGACACTTTCAATATTATGGATTATAAAATAAAGTCAAGTACTATTTTCAATAACATCAGATTTAACTAAAATGATATTATTGTTGATTGACATTGAAATGTGCAAATTGAGAATTTGAATCTATCCTATGTTTTGCGTTTTGGCAAATCTACGTCTAAAATTCTTAACTTGTTCTCAAGGTACAACTCAATTCAAAATAATTTATTCAGTCTACGCAAGCTCTGTGAATGCCAAGAAGTAACGCCACCACTTGGTAAATCTACAGAGAGAGACCTTAGATTATTGGCAAGAAAATCATGAAGTTTCAGCCCAGGGTTGGGTTAGGATGCCAATCTTTTGGAAAAAGGAAATTTTCATTATTTTTATATTTTTTGATAATACTTACAGTTTATTCATCTCTAACTCATGAGTAATATATAGAAAAATAGGTACATAATAATATGGATGAATATTTAACCGCTACTTTTTCAAAAAGTGACTTTATGCTTAAAATAACAATAAAAACATTGAAAAAATGAAAAAGTGAGGTTATTTTTATTACTCTTCGCCTATATAGAAAAAGACAGAGACAGAGTTTTTCGAATATACTAGCCTTAAATGATGAATTCTGAAGCTAAAGTAAAGATTTTTAGGTTTTATATTGGTTTTATAGTTCAGAATTAGTGCGATAGGGCCCTTTATAGTCATATTTGTGAATATGGGTGTTAAACAGTTAACAGAAAATTGACAACATGGACAACATTGGACATGACACACATTGCTCTGATTCCAAAGTAAAATTATTGAATAAAATAAGTAAGAATATAGTGATCGAGTATTTTGCAAAATTCTTTGACTTTAACAAACTTTGATTACTACTTTCTTTTATTCATGATTAAGATGGTATTAAGATAATATCATTTGGAAATAAGGAAGCCTGGTTCCTAAGAATCAGCGTTTTTTGAATATTGAACAGATTGCATTGAAGCAAATTGGATTTCAGATCCGATAGAATACGACAGAGGCTGTCAAAAATTAAACAAAAAAAAATGAATTAACACAAACGAAAACAATACATAAACTGTGAAATAACAATTTTATACTTTTAAGCACGTAATTGACAAACAACAATATTTAATTATCATTTTTTATCTAGCACCATTTTTCTAATGTGTTACTTTCCATTTAGAAAAATAATAGAGAGTAATATGTTTTAGTTGATAATAATATAAAAATATAAAAAGCAATCTTTAATATAGGTACTATCAATTTTAAAGTCTCAGAATAGATTACATGAAATCCTTTCGTACGCCCTAGAATTATTTGACAAAGGCAACGAAACTAATCTTGAAACAGCTTTAGGTATATATGGAGAATATTCTCCAAACAGTTTGGGAGCCATTGACCCGGCGTTGTGAGATTTAGAAGATGCCGACTCTCACCTTAGATCCCGTATAAGCCTCAATGAAAAGTTTCAGCCTTTTTCAGATGGCTTATCCTTTTATAAAAGAATTTCTTCTAGCGCAGGTTTTTCTTATATCTTGCTTATATGAGCCGTGCAGGTGATAATTTGTCATTATTTATCCGTATCTCATCTTGTAATATTACTTCGAAGTAATTTTTCATTTCTCTTTAGGTAACTTTTTATGTAATATAGGGTGTATGTATAGCAACTGCTTATAATCCCGATAAAATAACAAAGTTGAAATTGAAGAAAATAATACAATTGAAACGATTTAAGAAACTGCTCACGTAACATCGAAGTTTGAAAGTTTGGCGGCTGTTTTAAAAAATACTGTTCAGTGTTGTCAATTTGAAAAGATAAAATCACGCACGATCTAACTCCTGAGGATGCTCCGGGTTGGGGCGAAACACGTGTAGAGTAGTCTAATTGGTGAAGGTGCAAGGTGTGTCGCTGTCATGCTAAATGCAAGTATTGTGCACTGATATTTTTGTGGTGTGCATGTGCATTTTTTTGCGGGCGGGCGAGCGGTGCATCCTGCATATTTTTTTTGCGGGAGTAAGCTACATATATTTCTCTTTTCACAAAGATAAAATACTAAGGAGCCAGTTTTATTTTAAAACGACACAGATAATATAACCGTTTTCTACCCCGAAGGGAGGAAAACGAGTATTTCAGGTCTTGCCTAGGCTTGACCTTCCGGAGATTACACCATTGCATTTCTTACCTGTGTGCGTTACCTATGCCTATAACAATACAGCGAGAGCGAGTAGACGAGCGAGGGGAACGCCCCTCGCCCGCTCGTGCCGGCTGGGCGCGTGCGACGCGGTTCGCGCGCCGACGACGCCTCCTCAGTACCTATCCGGATTAGGGTAAAGTCTCTGATGACGGCAAGGGACTTACTCCAGGTCAAGCCTAGGCAAGACCTGAAATACTCGTTTTCCTCCCTTCGGGGTAGAAAACGGTTATATTTCAGCTCTGTGCCGTCGGCTTGACCTTCCGGAGACATGTTTTAGTATCTGCCGGCACAATATTGTAAGTAGCGTACTGTGATTGTATATATGTAGGTATATAAATAAAAAATATTACACCTGCTAAAGGAAGGATATCGATGAAAATAAGAAGTTCAAGTAACTATAACGCAATATATTGAAGAAAAGCAGAAGTTGTATTAAATATATATCCAACCTCATAACATTAAACTATTCATACTTGAATAATCAACAGGAACTTAAACCTCAGTCTTAATTATTTGGTTTTATTAAAAGTAATAATCAATATGAACTAAAAACATCAGTCTTCTTATTTGGTTTCATTAAAATAAAAATAAAAAACAGAACAAAGAGATCAAACATAACAAACAGTTATTCCTTCCATAATAAGTACTAAAAATTACAATCAAAATATAAAGCTTATTTTGAAACCTGCTGTCTCTAGCAATCTTAATTTTCACATTTAAACAGGTTCAAATGAATTTAACAAAATATTATTGGTAAGTCGCGAAGGCGCTGAAACCGACTTATAATAATGTTTAAAAAATATTCCGGCGCCTCGCCAATTTCCTCTTTGTAACAAATCATCTAAAGGAAGATTATTTTCAAAATTGTATGACGCCACAGCCGACCTTATTGAACCTGGCGCAACTTCTAAGCCCAAACTCTTAAAAATTGGCTTCAGCCAACCGGCAATAACCGATCTGGACGCTGGCTTCACTTTTCCCCTTGTTGTAATAAAAAGGTTTTCCAACCCCGGACATGCTCTACGCCTTTCTGAAGATACTTCTATTAAACCGTTCACCCATTTTACAATATCTAAATCTGAATCCTGATGTTTATGAATTAACCAACCTGATTGTCTTTGTTTATCCTTATCAGTCTTAGAACCAAAGGTTGGCCAGAAGGTAATGGCATCCTCTTTTAACTCGCAATGTTTTTCATCTATTTGCAACAGCGTTAAATCGTGGATTCTTCTTCCTGAGATGAGGAGCAACAGTAATGCACAATGTCTTGATACTTGATAAATACTCTTACTATCCGGAGGGTTACATTTTAACCAATTGATCAAATCTTGAATGTTCCGGACCTGGGGTTTCGGTAACGATTTTTCCGCAGATTTAAGGCTAATGGCTTTTAAGATTGACCTTACTATAGGATGGGCAGTCACGTTAAGTTCACTTTCTGGATTAGCAAATATGGCAATAACTGATTTCCTTACCAAAATTGTACTATATGCTACCTTTTTTATTCTGAATAAGTAACTGAAATATCTGGCCAATTGATGTGGTGCGGGATTATTAGGTACAACTTTCTCAGATTTGCACCACGTTATCCAGTCTTTCCAAGCAGATGTGTAAGTTTTCCACGTAGATGATCTCCAAGCAGACTTCAGCAAATCAACATCTTCTGGTAATAAATCCTTAATCAATTTATTCCACCCCGTACCCTCCAGACCTCCAAAGTCATTGATGCTACTTCCGGAGGTGGATAATCCGTGGCTAGATCTGTCAGGTAGGTTGATAAGTTCTTCAACACTATAGGTGCCGCCGTGGCTTTGTTTTTTAGAGTTGTTCTCCAAAAAGCTCCTGTCCATCTGGGGACTACTACCAGGTATGTCCCTCGTGCCTCGTTCAAATGTTGAATTACCCTGGGAATTAGCGGTGGCGGTGGAAACACCCATGCGAGGTTGTAATCCCACTTTTTGGAAAAGGCATTTATAAACTGTGCTTTCGCATCCGTCGCGTCTATTGACACATACCGGGGAACAACCTTGGACTGAGATGTTGCGAATAAGTCTATTTGTGGAATTCCCCACCGGCTGAAAACCTTCTGCGTCAAAGCTTCGCTCAAATGCCAATCGGTTGCCGAAGAGTTCCGTGACAAGCGGTCGGCTATTGTGTTGAATTTCCCTGGAATATAGTATGGAATCAGTACTATTTTGAGTTTTTTCGCAAATAGCAGAATCTTCTTGGTTAGGAGACATAATTTTTGAGATTTTGTCCCTCCTTGATTGCGCACGTAAGCTATTACTGTTCGATTGTCTGCTTGGACCATTACCACTCTGTTTGATATAAGATGCTTGAACTTTTTTAGAGCTATATGGATAACGTACAATTCCTTCAGGTTGATATGCCACTTTCTCTGACTTTGACTCCAATTCCCCGACAAATGAGTTTGCTCCATCTGTATGCCCCATCCTGTGTCCGACGCATCTGTCGTTATAAACACACTGGGCTCCTCTCGGATTATTGGGCTCGCCTGACCTAGATTTTTTTGCCACCACCGACATTCGCTTATCGCCGGTTGGGATAAGGGAAAAGACTTCTTTGGCTTGTCTTCTATTAGATCTCGACTTGATATCTGAAGCTGTCTGCAGAAAAGGCGTCCCAATGGTACTACTTCTGTTGCGAATTGCATTTTTCCTAATAGAGAAGTTCCCTGAATCCAATTCCACCGACCCAACCGTAAAATCTTTTGGAGGGATAGCGTGAGATCCGTGACTTTGACTTTGGGAAGGGTCTTTAAATTCAAGTGGGTATTGTAAATTATCCCTAGGAATTCTATTTCTTGCGTTGGTTTGGTTACAGACTTTTTCCAATTTATCATCCATCCGAGTTTTCTTAAGAGGTCTATTGCTGCTTTGACTTGGTTTTGAAGAACTTTCTTGTCCTGATGGGCAAATAAAAAATCGTCTAGATATACCACGACTCTTATTCCCCTTTCTCGAAATACTTTTGCGATCCAATTTGTAATTCTCGAGAATGCCCACGGTGCACTTGATAACCCCATTGGGAGACAGGTCATTTGATATAGAATTCCCCGATAACTGAGGGTTAGAAACCTGCGATGGCTTGTTTTTACTGGCACATGTAGATAAGCACGGGAGAGATCTATCTTGCACATGAAATCGCCTTTCTGTAAGAACTTCGGAATTTTGCCATGATTCAACAGGCGGAACTTTCTTGGCTTGAGATAAAAATTTAACCGACGAAGATTGAAAATTTGGCGCTTGCTGCCGTTTTCCTTCCCTATCAAGAACATCCTTGAAATGAAACCTGTTTTGTGTTCTGTTCTCTCGATGATTTTCTCTCTTTTCATTTCTTTCATTTCTGCTGTCATTTCTTTTGATTCTGCTGTCGCAAATTTTTTTAAATTTTTCTTTGAGATCCGTACCAGAGGGGGTGATTCGACAAACGGTATTCCATAGCCTTGTATCATTTTTAAAACTGTTTTTGGTGCATCGAGATTTTGCCAGTGGGGAAGAAAGCGAGCCAGCTGTCCGCCTTTGAAGGGATAGTCAGTATGAAGACCGCTCTTTTCTGAAAGTCTGGCGCTTCTTTGTTGCCTTAGATTTGTCTCTGTGTTGCTTAGTTCGACCTTCAGCAGCCCGAGTGGAGGATTTGGGTTTTTTCCAGTTTGGTTTAGCTTTTTTATAATCGGGTTTTCCCTGCTTGTTATTGTTGGGGTTGAAGCGCGGACTTGTTTGCGCCGGCTTTTTTGCTGAACGGAAGACTCGAAACAACCCCCCTTGTTTACTGATGAAGTCCTCTAGCCGTTGCTCATCAAAAAGGTGTGTTTCTGATGGCGGAATTTGAGCCAGTTTGGCAGACATAAAACTATTGGCCGGCTTAAAGCCCTTTCTCCTGAGTTCAATTACTTCTGCTCTTCGAGCACAAGTGTAGTGGAGGAGATCGTCTGATATATTTTTAAAAGAAGAAGCCTCACTAGAAAGCATCTCATGCACTGCGTTTATAGCTTCTGGATATTTTGCGACTAAGTTTTTGGCCTGTTCCTCCAAGGCTTCTCTTTGTTTTAGCAAACCATGGCAAATTGTCCCTAGTGTTGTATCACTGTTTACCAAGAGATCCTGGCTAAAACTCTTTGGTATCAAACCTCCTATTTGGTCGTTGACTTTCAATGAATCAAAAACTGGAGCAACTCGCAACTTCTTCTGTACCTCCTTATAACGTATTCTATTCCATGAACTGGATCCTAGTTTCTGACACGCCACACCTTGGATTTTTATGTTCTCTGAGGGAGTAGGTATCACTGGGTCATCTTCTTTTACTTTCGGTGCGAAACTTATATCAATAGTATCTTGTTCACCTCCATTTGCAGGCTCCAAGTTTTCAATATCTGATTCCGAATCTACTTCCAAACCTGTTGGATCATCCGAACTGGCAGAGGAGCTTTCTCTTGCAAGATTGTTTGGGGTGTTAAAATTTTTTAAGGAGTCAATTTTTTTAGCCAATCGTCCAAAAAGGTAGTCGACTTTTTCCTCTAGCTTATCAAGCCGACCACGTTTTACTGGAGTTTCTGACTCTTCAACTTCTGTGTTGTCTTCTGAGTCCGGTCGCAACTGCCGGCAGACATCCCTCCTCGTTAGGATCAGTTGCCGCATGGGCTGAATCGCTTGAATAAACAGTTCAGCATGCGCTGCCGAACCTTTCACTTTATTGACTACAGAAGGCGGGCTTATTATAAGGGCTCTGCAGATGTCCCAATTCAACATGGTACACTTCATTTCCCTAAAAGGTTTTTCTGCGATGTATTCTACACCCGGCGAGAAGATTCGAACGCAATCCAAAGTTGGTAGGGCGAATCTAATTTTATTCAATATTTGGGGATCTACACAATCCCCAAAAAGTTCTTCTTTTGAAGGATTTAAAGTTTTCCAGTTCCTCCAGCCTTCTGGCAGAGACTGGCGAGCCACATCCTTTAGCTTGTCCAACAGTTCGTCCTCCTCTTCCGTTGCTGCCGACTCCTCCAGCAGCTCTCCCATCGTAAGAAAAGCATTCGGTTCCGCCATCTGCATCAACAGAAAGCTTCTTTTATTATAGGGTTTTTTTGAATAATTAATTTAACGGAAACTAAACAGCCAGTTAGCAAACCATAGATAACCCTGAGCCTTGACAGCTGCGGCTCCCACGCGCTAATGATTGCGACTCGCGAGCCGAGACGGTTGCGGTTATTGAGCCTTAACGGCTGCGGCTCGTTAGCTTAGATGGTTGCGGCTGATGAGCCTAGGCGGCTGCGGCTGGCGAGCCTAGACGGCTACGGCTGGCGAGCCTAGACGGCTGCGGCTGGCGAGCCTTAACGGCTGCGGCTGGCGAGCCTTAACGGCTGCGGGTCCCGAGCCTAGACGGCTGCGGCTGGCGAGCCTAGACGGCTGCGGCTGACGAGCCTAGACGGCTGCAGCTGACAAGCCTTAGCGGCTGCGACTGGTAAGCCTTAACGGCTGCCACGAGCCTTCACATTGACACAAGTTATGGCAAATTTGGGGAAAACCAACCGAAAAATTGCATATGGTCAACAAACTGTAAAACTATTTTACACGTTTTAAGTGTAGGTACCTGTAGGGGTTGCATATTAGATAATATCTGAAGTACACACGACAGCTCATGTGTTAAATAGTAAAACTGCGAAAACAGCTTTATAGGCATAAAACCTGTAAAATCCGACGTGCCGTCATGTGTACTTAACTAGTTTCATAAAAAAATAAAAATAAAAACTATCTGAAAAGTACTTAACACACAGCTTTTTCCGTATTTTATTTAATACAGATATTATTATCGTAAGTGTAGGTATGTAACAACCATTTCCACTACGATTCAACAATTAAACTTTACAGGATCCAACGATAACATCGTTTACAGGATCCAACAAAATCGCTACTAAACGCACTCTCACTATAAAAAAAAACATAAATTATGGACTTACATTCACGATGTTTCCGACGAATCGGCAAGAAAATCCTCACGAACGGACGTAGCACATACACATGCACACATTAGGAAAGCAAATAGCGTACTGAGGAGGCGTCGTCGGCGCGCGAACCGCGTCGCACGCGCCCAGCCGGCACGAGCGGGCGAGGGGCGTTCCCCTCGCTCGTCTACTCGCTCTCGCTGTATTGTTATAGGCATAGGTAACGCACACAGGTAAGAAATGCAATGGTGTAATCTCCGGAAGGTCAAGCCGACGGCACAGAGCTGAAATATTCTTATTTTTGGATGTTAATTAAATTTAAATTTTTCGCATTCACAATGCTATTTTTATATTAAGATAAATAATATTAGAAAAATCTAAATTTAATAATTATATAGCTGTTTCATTTTTATCGATTGTCAAAACATCTGGTAAGATGTTTCTTTCGAATGTGGGGGTATTTCCTCACATTGATGAAATTGCGCTGGCTTGCAGCGAAGAAGTTAAAAATTACTAGAAAATTTCGCCGCTCCCACTAGCGACTCGGTAGCATAATTGGTCAGTGCATTGGGCCGGAATCCCAAGGGTGCGGGTTCGAGTCCCGTCTGAGGTGCTACGGGTGAGTCGATTTTTTCTAGTATTTTTTCTAATATTATTTATCTTTGGATGTTAAGTTAAGGGGGCCAATAAATTTGGGGGTAACATTGGGGCGAGTTACCTACCCCTACTTTAAAATAAAAATATCTAAGATAAATAATATTAATTTAATTAATATTAAAATTAATTTAATAATTTAATAAAAATATCTGTTTATTGATATAAATGATATTCTAAACATGAATAATAATAACTTTTCTAAACGCTACAAGTATTTATCTTCATGCGTTATTAAAGTCAAAAGACATTTTTATGAAGCCCCCTAAATTATATTGAAAAAATGTTTCTTTACTTTATTAAAAGGATTCTTGGAAATATTATTCTGTCTGACAGGATTCGAGTTCCTTTACCTTCTCGAAGACAATTGTAATTTAAAAGATAAACATGAACCTTCGTTGTTTTCAAATAAAACTTACAAGGAGAAATATAGATATATATATATAAAGTACTTACGATATAAAATCCTCCCTTGGAACTTTTCGAATATCGTCTATCCCCTTTCTATTGTCTAATTTCAAAATCTATCGCAATCGCTTTCAGGATGAAACACATTGATGCTTCTTTTTGGCACAAATAAAAACTTACCAAAGAAATGCAGCAATGTGTCGGATCCAACTGTCAAATGAAAGCGATTGCGATAGATTTTTAAATTAGACAATTAGCCCCCGATCATTATAAAAGACTAGCGACTGACCATGACTTCGTCTGCGTGAACAGTATTTATCTTACCTTCGGAAACAATACCTTTTCTGGGTGAAAGTTACCCTTATGTGCAAAAGCACAGTTGTGTTTCATCCTGAAAGTGAGCGTGTGCAAAAGCACATAAGGGTAACACTGAAAACAGTACCCCTGACGACTTATATATAAAATTTCATGATTATTAGTCGAGTAGTTAAGACGTGAAAGCGTTACAAACAAATAAACAAACGATCTTAATTTAGCATTTATAATATCAAAGTCGGGATTAGAATATCATAGAGGATTTATCTTTTAGTTGAAAGAGAACTTTACAAAATACTGCAGTTTAAAGATACTCTTTTAGTTTTGTTATCTTTCTAATTTTTCTGCTTAATTAATTTTATGCTAGCGACCGCCCGCGACTTCGTCTGTATGGAAAGTTTTTTTGCTATCCCTCGGGAACAATTATTTTCGGGATGAAAGGTATGTTGTTCTTTCCCTATGTTCTCCCTATGTTCTTCTCTGTACCCCTGATAACGTGTATGCAAAATTTAATGATGATCGGTCCCGTAGTTAAGACGTGAAGGCATAAGAAACAAACAAACAAACGGACTTTTGCATTTATTTAGTAAGGATAAGGATCATCATTATCATTTCTAAAATGATCGTGCATACCAAGTATATGTTGAAACCAAAAATTTGCTAAATGGTTTCGAAATCGGCAACTTCGAACATTGCCAAAGTTTTATTGAAGATAACCTTTAGTAAGTCAAAGTGTAATGTGAGTGAGCGTGTGGCGCGAAGTGTGAATGCCGATAACAGCCGAGAACTATGTGTTAGGCGGAGAACACAATAGTGGAACGAAGTTGAAAATATTGCGAGTAGCAAAGCATATCGTTGTATGGAGCACGATTGGCCCATTGCAAACTTATAAAAAGATTTCTTTTTTAACACACGACAGCTTAAAAAATATCCGGTTATTTTTAGTTACCATCAACGTTTTAAGGAGTATTCAGTCCATGAAACTAAACCACTTACCCTAAGAAACAGGGCGAAATATGTAAAAAATTGACTATCAACACAAATCTAAGAGATCACGTGATCAGATTAGTAAGGAATGACAAAAAAATTGTGGTGTATTTTGACACGTCAGGTCGCTTAAAGAAATTTTGTTCGCAGTTTCATGGACTGAACACATTCTTAAAATTAGCATGGTGACTAAAAATAACCCTGTATATTGTATATATATGACAAGTATATAATTAATTTATCCTTGTCTTATGTATACTCTGCTCTTAACCGCTAAATTCGGGACTGCGTAATCTCAAAGTTTCTAGCCGCTAGACTAATTATACCAAGTGGTTAAATCCTGTACTCAACTACAATACTAACTATTAGACTAAAATTGTGCAGTTGCGTCTCTGCTTCAGCTTGGGCATAAATTTTAATGTATGTCCGTCTGTTCTCCTCTACCTACAGGTCGCATTTCTCAACCGATTCTCGTGAAATTTTGTGAGTAAGGTTCGATAATTATATAACAATAGTTTCGATTTTTTTTCTGCAAGCTAGGTTTTCAAAATATTGCGAAAAAATTTCACCCGTTCGAAAAATGTTCAAAGCGCCATCTATCTTATACTAAAAGAATACCTAACCTACCAAACAGCACATAGTTCTGCTTTTCAAAAGCAGTGTCAACCTCGTGGCGACATCTACTAGGTTAATTTTTAAACAATATGAGCGAGGTCTCTCACTAATTGCCGTACTCAGAGACTTCAATTAAGTTTAATGCTTCAATCAGTATCGTGTTGTCTTATACTATCACTATCAAAAAGAAAGAAATAAGTAGCTTCAATTTTAATGAATCATAAAACATAATTGACGTCAAGATAAATAATATTTGAAATTGCGCTGGCTTGCAGCAAAGAAGTTAAAAGTACTAGAAACGCCACTCCCACTAGCGACTCGGTAGCATAATTGGTCAGTGCATTGGGCCGGAATCCCAAGGGTGCGGGTTCGAGTCCCTTCTTAGGTGCTACGGGTTGACGAATTTTTTCTAATATTACTTATCTTTATATAAAAATAGCATTGTGAATGCGAAAAACATAAATTTAATAATTAATTGACATCTCTCAGTAAGCCACTAGTTGTACCAAGTGGTTAGATCCTGTACACAACTACAATACTATACATTTGTGCAATTTAAACAATGTGTACATTCAACAATATTCTTATAAATGTACAGTTACAAGAATGTACATTCAAAATTCTGTCTGGAAAATCAAGGTTTACTGTTCTAAATCCCGTTGTGGTAGCTTTTTAATGATAAGTTAGCATAATTGTTCATTTTGTTTATATTAGATAGATAATATGTGACACCAATTGCACTGTACCTATATCCAATATCCATTGCTCCGATAATACAAGTCACTATGATACCTGTTTTAAAGAGCCAGTGATGGATGTAAAATTGTTCACACATTGTCTAATTGAAAGCAGTCGTGATGAAATTTGACGTTTTTATATTAAAGTATTTTCACAGCAAATATTTACTTTTATTTTTCCTTATTCCCCTAATCGTTAATAATGCATACAGAAATCACACCCCCCAACAGATGTTAGGGGTTTAAATTATTCTTGAGCGTTGCATTTCATTCGACCCCAAACGAAAAGATTTGCAATTACCTATATGGACAATCTTGGGCACTTGAAATATGCATGGGAAGAACCCTTATTTAATTATATTGGGGTTTTGTGCATGCGTGCTATTAATGTTATTTTATTACTTACCTAAACATAGATAAATTAAAGGTTATATTTCAAAAAATATAAGAGTGTTTGGGCCTTTTTCACAATCAAAAAGTAAGTTCTGGATAGCTTACTAAACAGATGATTAAACATATTTTTCATATTATCACAACTGTCAAATCAACTGTCAAGTAAGCTACTCAGAACTTACTTTTTGATTGTGAAATAGGCCCTGAAGGTATTATACTAGAGCTCAACTTTAAGTAATACAAGTGAGAAACAATATTATTTTGTTAAAATTCATTAACAAAATTTATATTTTTTATGTTACTTAAATAATATTTACAAGAAAACTCGACTCACTCGTAGCTTCTCAGACAGGACTCAAACCCGCACCATTAAGAATCCGGCCCAATGAAAACCAAATAGTCAAAAAAGGAACACTTTTTTATATCTAGGAAATCTCACAGTGAAAACTCTTCAATTTATTTATTTTATCTAGGTTACCGTCACAGTGAAAATACAATACAGTACTTACAATAAAAAATGGGTATTTTTTTATTTTTTTGATGTAGGAGAGGATGTATACAACATGTTACAAAAATACCCCTAATGCCGAATATGGTATTTACAAACCATCAAACTGATCAACTTTTACTATGGGCCCAACTCTGAAATCACGAAAAAAAAAGTCAGCTGTTTCATACAAAAAAAATAATTAAAAATTATCAAAATGTCTGAAATAGCTGATTCTTTTCTCGCGATTTGAGTTAGTCCCATAGTAAAAGTTGTTCAGTTTCATGGTCCTTATACCATTTTCGGCATTAGGGGTATTTTTGTAACATGTTGTATATATTTCTTTTACCTTTGTAAAGGTAATTCCATATATTAAAAAAATTAATGCATTAAGCTTATCATGACTTTCATAAAATATGTCATATTTTAATTTTGTTAAAAAATTAAGCTTTAAGCTTATCATAACTTTCATATTTTTCTATAGTCTTGATTTGGACAGTAAGTTATTCCATTTCGCCATCCCCTACTGTTTCACTTATTGCAATAACACGGGACATTAGACCTTCTGTAATTCAAATGAATGGTCACAGATGGCGTCTTGCATCGGGTTTGCTTTTATTAAAGGGGATGCAGAAGCGATGGTCCAGATTTATTTCCAGCAAGCGGATTAGATACTGTCGCTGCAGGAAAACTAATAATTGTGAAGAATTAATTTGATGCAAAAGCTGTGAACTTATTAGGGGTTTTTTTTTTGGGAAAACAAACAGTTGACATAAATACTGTTTATAAATTATTACATTTTTTAAATTGACAATCGTGCAACCCATACTGCTATCCACGGAATGTTAAAAGTCATTGACATCAAATAGCTGCATCCGAAAGGTGACTTTAGTTAAATGATTTCGCGAATTTTATTTCGATAGGCACTCTTTTTAGCAACTCTCTTTTGTCGCGGGTTCGATTCCCGTCCGAGAACATGATCTGGTGCGAGTCGTATTTTTTCTAGCATATTATTTAGTATTATACAAAAATAGCATTGTGAATGCTAAAATCTCAAAATTAAAAAAAAAAACTATTGCAAAATAAAACCACAAAAAGACTTACAGTTAATACAGTATTGAGAGCTGTAATTTTTTTTTATGTTTGAGTCGTACTGATTTAATTAGATTTCTGCATGATTTATTAAAAAATGAAATTGCTATACACCTTTTTTTTGTTGCCTTTTAATCTCCTTTTTTATATAGAACAAACAGCCTTATTTTTTAATAAAACACCATACAGCCTTATTAGGAATCATGTCACAATATCTTGCAATGTCAGTTCAATTCGAAACCCACTACACTGCCAAAATCAATTTATATGGGTAGCGACAATGAAATTGACTGACTTTTATGTAATTTCATTTTCCCTACGATATGTGCCCGGTTATGCCATCTGTAAACAGTTCGTTTTAGCTAACGAAAGTAGGACTTATTTACTTGGCGTATAATTCTCATAATATTATACTAAAAAAAATACGACTCGCACCAGATCATGTTCTCGGACGGGAAAAATAGCATTGTGAATGCTAAATCCAAAATTTAACAAAAAAACTCATAATATTGCTTTAATAATTCACTTTTTGCAAGAAACGCACAAAATGAATTGTAATGATGGTAAATTTTAATTCATTCATTTATATTATTGTTAGATTAAGCTTATTGGCGTTTTGGAATATTCTTAAAGCCAGTAAGTATTTTGAATAAATAAAAACAAACAAGTCCTTTTCCACACTTTTTTGTGCTAAGTTTGTCGACGGATTTCGGTATACATGTATGTGTATTGTGCTTAAACATGGCTTCTCTTGATTCTTTTGTTTTCGTTTATAAGCAATAATTTACATTTTAAAAATAAAATTATATAGCTGTTACATCTTGATCAATTATCAAAGTACCTGGAAAGATATTTCAATTGAATGTTGAGGTAATTCCTCACATTAATGAAATAACGCTGGCTTGCAGCGTATGAGTGGGATATATAGAAAAAAAATCGAGTAGTGACTACTAGTGACTCTGTAGCTCAGCGGTCAGAGCATTGGACTGGACTTCCAAAGGTCGCGGGTTCGATTCCCGTCCAAAAATATGATCTAGTGTGCGTCGAATTTTAAAGAAAAGAACATAGGGTTACTTTATCCAGAAAAAAGTATACTGTTCCGAGGGGGTAAATAATTAACTGTCGACGCAGACGAAGTCGCGGGCGGCCACTAGTACTTAAATAATAGTAACCGATGACGACTCGTAAAAAAAATCTCCGGGCATTAGTGAGATCGTTCCTCATTTTGTCAAGATACGTGAGGTGAATCATTCCTTTATGTTCTGTTTTAGGAGCTGTTTATTTATTTAGAACACAGAAATGATGACCAATATTATTTTATTTCTTTATTTAGAATAAAGAGAAAGGTACAGACGATGGCACATCACATGTAACATGTAGACGTTGAGAGTCGTATGCCCTTTGACATAAAAGTTAATTTGCAATACAACTGACGTGCCGTATCGTGCTTACAAAAATGTTTTCTAGACCTGAAAATAATGAACTATGGTGATGAAAAGTTTTTTTTTAAAGAATTTTTGAAATTGTTATTTTAAATTAGCTATTTCATATCTTTGGTAGCCAGTGTTTCGGATAAAGACTGTTTTCTGAAAACATTGACTGATATTTTGTTTCAAAACGAGTTTTTTTTATAATTCCACCTACTATAACTAGCTATGTACATATATGTACTACGTACTGTTTTAACTAATTAGCATATCTATGAGTATCTACTCAATTGTCTTTTCCGTTGCATTCCATTGTATTCTCGTGTTTTGAATAGTACTTTTGATGTCCTCATTGTCATTCATTGTGAAACAAATGATTTAAATTCCTCCTTCAACCAATTAGAGATTCAACCAAAAAGTACTTTACACAAAGAGAGTCTTTGCACAAACCTCCTTGCCTTTTGTCTTCAATTTAAATCGCGATTCTAAATCCAAAAGAGGTTGGATCTCGCGGGCTTAACCAGGCTTTTTCAAAGAATTCAAAAGTGCCCTTACGAATCGTGAACCGTGACCTAAATGCTGTAAAAACCGTGCGACACGTTTTTCTTTTTTTTTTAAAGTAAGACGACCGTTTTCTTGTTACTTTATTAAGGAGTTTGTGAAAACGAAAGCCATTTTAGTGGCATTTTATTTTCTAAGTGAATGCATTTTAAATATTTTTTTCTAAGCTTTGTGGTTCTATGTGCTCGACAAGTTTTCATCTAGTTAGTTTCTTGTAACGCATGTTGGATTTGATAGTTTAGCATTTTAAGGAGACCTTTCAAAAACTTAGTTTAACATGAATATTATTAAGTATAAGTAAATAAATATATAAATATTTGACAACATCACATACATTGCGCCGATTCCAAAGTAAGTAGCTAAAGCCCTTGTGTTATGGAAATCGGAGACAACAGTGATATCACAAACACCCAGACCTGAGCCAATATAGAAAAGTTCGTTTTCAAAATTGACCCAACCGGGGATCGAACCCGGGACCTCAGAGATGGCGACACCTTGAAAACCGGTGGTGTACAAAGCCACTCGACCACGGAGGTCGTCGACCTCGTTTAGTACGCTCGCAACTCCCAGAAGTGAAGAATACTTTTTCATGCCTACTGAAGACCAATTAAAAAATATCGTCTAATATTCGTCGATCGATTTACTTGATTTAGAACCATGTATTTAAATTGCGTTCACGTTTCTACTCAACCCCAAACTCATGATTGCATTTCCATTGTCAGAGGTACAGCACAGAACATTGGGTACCTTTCATTCAGAAACAGTACTGTTCCCGAGGGTTAAAAAATAACTGGGAATGGAAACAGAACAGTTTTTTCAAATAAGCTTCTACTTTGGTATCTTCGTATGTACCTAAGTACTTAGAACTGTGGGCTTACAAAAAAGAATCACGATAGTCGAACGATGTTCGTTGATCGATTTACTTGGTTTTGAACCTTAACCCTTCAACGCCCGGAATATGAGACACAATAGATATTCCATTGTTATCCGGCCGCATGCGTCCGCTCGGGCGTTGATGAATTAAACATAAGTTAATAATGTTACGAAGTGGGACGAACATGGTACGCTTATTGCGGTGCTTTTTTGTTATAGGCCCTCTGGGGGTATAACAACCTCTTAAAACTTGCCAGGTTTAAGAATTGCTATAGTTACATCTCTTTCTCGCTGTATAGCAAACAAAAGAGATGCATTGATAGCCTAAATATAAATTGGTCATAATTGATTATAATCAAACATCAAGTTCAATTGCTTTTTGTAGGCCCTGCCGATCGGTGCATAGCATAACACGTCAATATTATCTAGCTCATTGCAATATGGCCGATTGAGCACGTTCAATGCCGTCACGTCACGTCACGTCGCACACACTATACCTGACTGTCAATCTGGCATTAGATTGAGCTTGATGGGTGGTGGTCAATAGGTGAACTCGAGTGGAGGTACCTACTAACAGATACCGAAGAAACATTTCATGTGTATTATGCTCAAAACGATAGTGCTTAAAGGGCCTCACAACGTAATAAATAAATAAATAATAAATATTTAACAACATCACATACATTGCTCCGATTCCAAAGTAAGTAGCTAAAGCACTTGTGTTATGGAAATCGGAGACAACGGTGGTATCACAAACACCCAGACTAGCCCCCTGATTATGTAACTTTGTTGCAATCAACTCTGACAGAAATCGCAGTTACATTGCATCTTTAGTAAGAACCAATGTGACAACTATCTTACATTAAGCAGCAATGTAACTGCGGTTTCAATCGATTTCAATCGAGAATTGTTAGCAACAGAGTTACAAAATCAGCCCCATGAGACAATATAGAAATGTTCATTTTCTACATTGACCCAGCCGAGGATCGAATCTGGGACCTCAAGAGATGGTGACGCTTTAAAAACCGGCGTGCAAACCACTCGACCAAGGTCGTCAACGTCAATAACACATAATTGGGCAATGATTTAGTTGATTTATCAGTCCCTAAAAATAATATAGAGAGTAGAATATAAATATATAAATAAATACATATTTGACAACATCACATACATTGCTCCAATTCCAAAGTAAGTAGCTAAAGCACTTGTGTTATGCAAATCGGAGACAACGGTGGTATCACAAACACCCAGACCTGAGCCAATATAGAAAAGCTCGTTTTCTAAATTGACCCAACCGGGGATCGAACCCGGGACCTCAGAGATGGCGACACCTTGAAAACCGGTGTATAAAGCCACTCGACCACGGAGGTCGTCAAAAGAATATAGTACTCAGTTAAATGATTGACAGTCACATGATAGCTAAAACTTTTCTTGATGGGAAAAAAATAATAAAGTGACCTCCAATTTTGTAGTTTTTTAATGCACCAGTAATAAACCTTAAATCTTGAAACTATAATAAAAAAACCTTAGCCGGCTCTCTAGTTTTGTGATTCATAGTTTTCCAAAATAATAAAAACACTAGCCTTCAAAACTTAGTACCTATCACACTTTTTAAATTGTAATAGCTTTTAAAATACACAAGATATATTTTCAAAATAAAAAGGACTAAAACATTTTTTTTAATAATAACTTAACAACTATAACCTTCTTGAAAAAAAAAATTTACATTTCAAAACGCTAAATTCTATTGTTTAAGAGAAATTGCAATTTTAAAAGAGTTTTGAAGGCCAGTGTAGCTTATTTGTAATCAATTAAAACGATAATGTTTTCAATAATTTTGATAATTTTTAGTATGAACATTTCTTTCAGCGTTGTTCGCCCCCTTAAGAGGAAACACCACGATCGAGAGAGAATTAAAAAATTCCTATAGAAAGTTGACAAAATTAACGTTTGGTAGTCCCCTGTTGCTTCCTCCAAAACTAGACCGATTTAAATGTTATTTTTCTTTAAAATTTAAAGAAATGAATTGGCTATGTTCCTATGTTTTCTTTTTTTTCATAAAATAATTATTAAAAGAGATATTAATCTCCAAAAACCTAAAAAAAAAATGCCATTGTTTAGACATCCAGCAATCAAATTTGACGAGATTATGTAAAAAAGCAACAATTCTCTCGATCCTGGTGATTCCTCTTAATTTAACACACATCGCAGGTTGTTATTAATTAACATTTGGTTTTGATTATTTTCAATCCTGTACTTTCTGCAAGAAATCTCATGAAACTCTTAAAAGATTCTTCATAAGAATGATAAATAATATGAGAGTGGCATTTCTTAAGGAAAAACCCTCGTTAAATATTTAAGAATATTCTTTTTAAAAGGAATGATAAAATTGAGTATCAAACAATACAAATTTAATAATATTAAGATTATCAATTTAAGCTTTAATATTTTATCTATTTTTATTATTGCTTTTAACGTCAAATTACTTTTTCGACAGCTGTAAATTTTTAAAAACACTTTAAAGATTTCTCTCAGAAAGTGTTTCTCAGTAAGAAGTTATAGTTATAACACAAAAACGATGGTAGACATTAGCATTTTGTGATGAAACCACTTTAAATCAACAGACGACAGACATAACAAAATTGAAATTCAGATTGTGATTTGAAATTGCTTTCTGTAGAATAAAGATCGTAACATAAATAATGTTTTCTTTGCTCGCGAGTCAAAGGAATTACCTCACCATATAGGAAAAGATATTATTACTTTATGCCTATGTGATCCACGCGCGATTAGAATGGGATGGTAACTTGTCAAAGTAAATCGAAAATGACAGTTAAGCAGTCAAGTAGCGTTAGCAAAAAAACTGAATCAATTTAAACAAAAATGCATTTAAAAATAAGTTAAATGTTTGACCCTTTTTTCCAATCATTATTAATTAATCACTATAATAATCACACAATAATATATAAATCTCGCTTTCAAAATAAAACTCGAGCAGAAATCCACGCTCACAGTTTTAGCATTATGCGAGCATCTACGCGAGTTTGCCGACGCTACGGCGCGGCTGGCCGACGGACCGTGCGCGTCTCACTTTACACATTTTGAATAGGCAGTCAAACAGTTTAAAACGCGATTTTGTTAAAAGTGGCCACTGTTGGTTCAAACCTGTTCTTAAACTATTGCACGCATTTTGTAATGTTGTAACGTTATTCAATAAACATTAGACGTCATTCACAAGACCTTGACTGATTCCATTTTTAAGAAATTGGTCTTATTTAGAATAAATAAAATAAAATCGACTGGCGGCGCTAGTTGGCTCATGTAAGCCCTTTAAATAGTGTTCTATATCATGTCTAGAAAGCGCGTAAGCTTGAGAGGTGAATAAAGCGCATCATGCTGTTGCTTTAACATTGTGGTTTTGGTAGCTGCTCAATATATTCTAATGTAAGGAGGTCGGCTTGCTTGGATAGGCATAGGTGTATCTCAAGCTTAGCCATCAATCCATATAATTTCGTATTTAGGCGAAATCCTACTGAGACACATTGACTCGTAGTTTTAGTAACAGCAGCAGAAGTATCGTTGAGTTGTAACGCATCTTACGTCGATTATTAATGTTTTAACAGTTTTGGCGAATCAACAACCGCCCCTCGACACCGATACGTTAGCTAATCTGTCATTGATTGATTGTAGATCAATTATTATGATTTTGAATATGATTTCTATAATAAATAAATTGAAAAAACTAAAAAGACCAGCCTGCATCAGAAGACAAGTCAACTGAAAAGATGGAAACAAGATTAAATATTAAAGGCAACATAATAACATGAGGCATGTACACACGACGGCACCTCAGACTATACATGTTGACCTTGAGACCGCCTTTATGCCCTACGTAATAAAAGCTGTTTTCATAGTTTAACTGTATAACCTGACCTGACGTGCTGTCGTGTGTACATATAATGTGGCATTATGAATGATTTGACTAATCTTTAAATTCTACGCCTCCGACTGCATGTTATTATGTTGCCTTCATTATTTGATCTTGTTTCCTTCTTTTCAGTCTTTTCGAACCACGATCGTCGTTCAATTTTCGAAGTGGGCCCGCATTTGCTGACGATTGAAGATAAAGTTCAAGGCCTCCGACAACTGTTCGCTACACTACCATACCGTGTGTATCAAACGCCAAACACATCAACCACTTACCTCACGAGCAACTCGGTTGATTGATGAATCAGATCGAGCCGAGTCGATGTACGGCCTCGAGTGTAGCTCGGTTGGTGATTTAGAAGCACCTGTCATACTTTTGAGGAATTGCGCATAATTACGTCACAGGTACTAATACCTATGACGTCATTCGTACCGTGGGAGTGCGGTTAGCCAGAAATTATATTTGTCCTGCAGAATTTCTATTGAAAATCTTTTTAACTACGTAGCTTGAACTCAATATACAATGAAAAGTAATAGATAGGTCGATAAATAATTGACTACCTTTAAGTAATTGAATTTTTTTTATACGGACTAGAACGTGTTTATGTAATTTGGCGATGTAAAGCGACAAAAAACTAGTTTTATTGAGATTACATCATTTTTTTAAGCATATTAAGTATTATTTTTCTATTTTTGGATTAAACTAATGTTTAATCCAAAAATAGAAAACATATCACATAACATTACTTTTCAGCAGTATCCAATATTCCACTCTGCAAACCAAACAGTGACTCAACATTCGAACATTATTCGAACATCCTAAGATATTATTAGAAATAAAACACTTTTTACGGATTACAGCGCGTATATTGTTAATTCAGGTGTTTTTAGAATTATTTAGTTTAATAACCCGCTCGGAACTGAAACAAAATGCATTCAAGTTTATTAAATTATTTTATAGCTCCGTTCTGATAAAAACGTAGTTATTAAAATCAGAATGCAGCTATAAAATAATTTAATAATATTGAATGCATTTTTATAAAAATAAAAATATGAGCAGCCTGTTTGCTTTAGTCCTCCCATGACCACGGCCCTGGAAAGGTGTCTAAACGTCAGGAATTCATAAAAAATAAAATAAATCCAAACTAAATAATTCTAAAATGACACCTGAATTAACTGCTTTGTAATCCGTAAAAAGTGTTTTATTTCTAATTAACTGTACACGCGGAAGTCTTATAAGATATTTCTCCAAAGTAGCGTTTCTCTATACTCTGTGTGTGATTCGTACATCATCCGGCAGTTAATGCCATCTGTAACAATAACAACATGATATACACCATAGAGGGACCATAAATAACGACTCTATAAAGTCCCATAAAGGAAGTCAATTAATTACCGATAAATTGTTTATGGGGACGTAAAATTTATGAGTAGGGTTCATTTCGGTGAAGGACAGTTTGGTTCAAAAGTTTTGTCGATTTTATTATCTATCTACATTATATTAAACCTTAATAGAACCACGTAGAACTCAAACTGCGAAGGTTTGAATCATTGGTACTTGCTATAATGTATATAATGTTATATTATAGTGATTGTGATATTGTAGGAGTTTGATGGCGCAGTGGTTTGGCGCATGGCCCAGCGATTGCGGAGGTTAAGCAACTTTAGCTGGGGTCGGGTCATGGGATGGGTGACCAAATATTTATTGTCTCGAGCTCCTCCGTGCTTCGAAAGGCACGTTAAGCTGTTTGCCCTGGCTGCATTTTTAGTAACACCCACCAATCCGCATTGGACACGCGTGATGGGTTTTGGGCTATGGCCCACCCTCCTTATCCACCCTTAAGTAGGCCTTGCCCCAGCAGTGCGGACAGTAAAAATGGCTTATGGTCATGGTCATGTAAGTACTTAATAGTTTCACAAAATGCGATATGCTCAACTAATAGTTTCACAAAATGTAAATACGGCAAAGTTCTAAATTGAGAACAAAGATAAACAAACAAATAAACGAGAAAGCGACTTAAATACGTGTAAAAAAATAGAAAGCAAACTTTTACAGATTCCAAGAAGATTTATTAAACGATTGTGATGTTTTTTCTGTCGTATTTCGTTAGTAAATCATAAACCAAACTAATGTAGAAGGCGCGGAAATCTAAAAAAAATTATGCATCCAAATATACATAATCCAAATCGTGATGGCAAAGCTGCTGATTACCAAATTGTAGCGTAATTTCTAACTAATTTTTTTTTTTCCTAATTTCATAATACCAATATTCTTTTTACATTTAATTTAGAACATAAAGTTCCCAGGCGTACTGTGAACAGCCAACTGCCCAAATCGCGTCTCTTTTCACAATAGGACCAAGTTAGTTCAGCCGGACTAAACGAACATACGCCTTGCCTTTACAGTGGACGACTTAACAGTTAAAAAAACTTTTATGACCTACCCGTGGTACACTTTTTTTTGTATGCCGATGGAAAACGCGTTTACGTGCTTCCCACCGCAGGTGAACAGGGAGGGGGTATGCTTTTGGTGTAAACCAAACAGGATCCAAAAATCAGTTTTTTTTAATTATTTGATTTTCAAAATATTTTTAAAACGCAGCTCAAATTATTTAACTCAGAGACAATGGTGGTATCACAAACACCCAGACTTGAGCAAATATAGAAAAGTTCGTTTTCTAAATTGACCCAACCGGGGATCGAACCCGGGACCTCAGAGATGGCGACACCTTGAAAACCGGTGTACTCGATCAAGGAGGCCGTCGGAATATATGTTGATTTAAACAGTTTTCCTCTCTTCCTAAGAATAGAACCGACATGTTAGTAAAATATTCGTACGAACCGTCCTAACGAAACGCAACGCACGCAAAACGCCTTCCTTGAGAAGCGCGTGTACAAAGCTCCTAACCGAAAAAGTTCCGAAAATTATTCATGTTAACGAATGCGCCGACTCCGCACAAATTATGCCACAACCTTCAGTTGTAGCGAATTCGAAACAAGGTACATTTAAAATTCAAATTCTGATAGGCTTAGCTGGTATAGTGTTAGTTTTTTCCGATGTTATTAAGTTATAAAATCTTTGAAAATCTAACGGCCTTCCCACAAAAGATTTTTTACACTACCTGGGGCCGTACCGACTAACACATCGAACTTCGGAAAGTCTGTCGGGCTTTAAATTAAAACAGATAAATCGAGCCCCAATCGGGCCAAAATGGCGTACCCCAATTTATGATGTCACATGAACATCGATATCTTCTAAATAACTTCAGCGAATAGTACAATAAGAAACTCCTTACTTCGATTTATCTGTTTTAATTTGAAGCTCGGCAGACCTGCCGAAGTTCGAAAAGTAAGCCGGTAGGGCCCCTGCTCGTCAACGGCATATTATGGTGTCATGTAAACCTTTCCTAAAGTAAGTCAATTTTCCCTAAAAGTTGATCAGTTTGATGGTCTCTATATACCATATTCGGCATTAGGGGTATTTTTGTAACATATTGTATAATCCGCGCGCGATGAGAATGGGATGGAACCTTATCAAACTGAGACGCGTTTGTTCGCCGGCCAGCCACAGGGATATCCAAAAACATGGTGTCATGCATCCGAGGTGAGGGAACTTTTGTTGCAGCCACTTGAAGTAAGATAACAAGTAAACAATTAGTTGAATAATTAAACTAAAATTAGGTAACTAATTAGTCCATTTCCGATTTACTTTGACAACGTTCCATCCCATTCTCATAGCGCGCGGATTATACCTTATTAAAAAAAAACAGAATACAAACGATCTTTCATAGATTAACCACAGCGTCAAAACTTTATTAGACTGTGTATTGGTTTAACTTACAAAAATTGAGAACACAAAACCTCTTTCTAATAGATTTTTTTTCAATTAAAATTCAACTAAACATTCGAAATTCGAACACCGCTTAAAACATAACCAATTCAATCGCAAAACAAACGTAAAATGTTTAGACATAAAACGCGGCAAACGTGAGTGTGCAGTAAATAATAACGGGTGAGAAGAGGTCAGGGTTTATTTTATTTCGCCGCGTAATATTTCCGTCGGGCGGACGTCGAAAAAATGGCCGAGGGCACGGATTGCGCCCGGACATTTATCAACCGTGAATCCGTGCATTTTGTTCGAGAACTTATTTTTTCTGGAGGGTTGTGAGAATATGCTGTTCCGCTAAGTTATAAGTTCGGAAAGGGATACATTTTTTGAGCTACTAATAAAATAAATCGAAACTTCGATAACTAAATAATCGTGAAAAATTATTGTGAATATCATTTTACACGATATTGTATTGTATTTTTAACCGACTTTAAAAAAAGGAGGAGGTTCTCAGTTCGGTTGATTTCTTTTTTAATTTTTTATATTTGGTACCTCATAACTTTGTCAATTATAAACCGATTTTAGAATTTTTTTTTTCTTTTCTATTATAGTTAGGCAAGCGCTTGTCCTCTATCACGCCTGGTATGGTATGCATGGTAAGCGATGATGCGATCTATGACGAAACGCGCTTGCGTAGAAGATATCTATTCACTCGCGACTTGAAGGCCCCCAATTGTGTTGTTGTTAAATTATTGTGTCAATTAATATTACATGATCTATTCCTTTCTAATACCAAAAACTAATACCAATGGTATTTGTTTATTGCCGTTATAAAATTTCTATTCCCAACGAATACCAAATTTATTAAAATTTATATTTAAATTTCTAAAATTTGGTATCCGTTGGGAATAGATATTTTATAACGGCAATAAACAAATACCATTTGGTATTAGTTTTTGGTATTAGAAAGGAATAGATCTATTATTACATTACAGCCGAGAACGGAAAGTTAGCATTTACATTGTAGAAAATGGTTTGAATACCGAGTCGTAGGCGAGAGCTTTGATAATTCGAGGCAATGCAAATAGATTACAGTAAAAGGCTTGTATAATGTTTTCCTCAAGCAATGCGAGGAAATAAAAATTTCTTAGTTGAAATGTATTTTTTTATTTAGTTCGTGTGACCAGTCATGCAGTCATAAAGTTTCGTAAAAATATTGATTGCTAGCTGATGACTAATGAGTTCTACCGTTTTGAATTTGGAATAGGTACTTGAATGGGAAGTAAGTATTTACATTCATTCCTTCTGCTTCCTCAATGTTTTTTTTTCAAGATATGCAAGGACATAAAATTTTCTTAATAAAAATATAACTTTAGAATTGGTTTGTGTGATCAGTCAATTCAGTCATTCGTAAAAATAATGCTAGCTGGTGAGTTCTACCATTTTGAATTTGGAATAGATACTTGATCGGGAAGTAAGTATTGAAATTCATTCCCCGTACTGAATTTCAAGTTTAGAACGTGATGAAGCCACGTAAATGTGAAGCACCCCGCATTCTTTTTTCAAATGGAATGATAACATTTCCGAGAATTAGCACGCATTAGTGAGAAAAGGTATTTTTTCCTTACATATTTCTTTTTTTTTCTATTCTTTATGGTTATTCTTCTTCTTCTTTTTTTGTTTTGGCAATCTACTTTCCTCTTGGAAGTAATTTTTGCCAGTGTCAAGTGTTAAATAGTTCAGTGGTAGATATTGTTTAATTTTTCATTAGAATGCGGGTGCATCGCATTCCAATGCTGCTTGGAGCATTTGGTACCAAGTATATCAAGACAGTTTACTCGGTTAGTTCTGCCGAGGAAGCCACCACTTCAATAAAAGTCTCAGCTTCACACAACCAAGATCACGCCTATTTCAATTATCCCACATATTGTTCAGTTGCGTAGACACTTGTACCATATAACTGCACCAATTTTCAGACACAATATCCACTATGAATCAATTTGAAAATAATTAAAATAGACATCAAACCCAACTTGACAAAATGGCGCCAAAAACTCCTTTATGGTTATTATGTAAAGACAACAAATTAGCATGTTTACTATTGCCAGTACTTATATTATTTTCACAATATTGAAATCATTTAACGATTACACATTTAAATACTATGAGTCAAGCAAATTATCAACATCAAAAATTCGTTTTCATAGTCTTAAAAAAGTCAGATAATTTTTATTATACTACTTAATAAAACAAAAATAAGCGTCCTTTGGCCACAGACACTTAAAATGTTTATACTTAAAAAGTTAGTGAATAAAAAGGGTAGCTAAACAGTGATTTCACTCTGGCCTAAGAACTAAATAGTCCATTACAGACATAAATGTTTCATTAATTAATAAAAAGGTCTGTCTAGACTTGTAATTTAGCCTGGAAAATTAGAGGTAGATGGTCTCTTAAAATGTACTTGGCCAGGTTTAAAACGATAGTTTTAGTACCTAGTTAAAACTAGAATTTCTTTATTTCTTTTCACTTTTGACCGTAATGCAATAAAATCAAAAACTGCATATGCAACGCAGACATGCATGTGTATACACTAGACAGGCTGTACAGTACCGAAAAATTGCTCATTAAGTTACGGTGCATGCACCGCAACTCCTTTAGTCTACTGCGAGCGACCGAGAGAAACAGTTGATGCGCCGCCAAGGTTGGTTGAGACATAATTTTAATTTTGAACAGCAAGTATATGTAATTGAAGTCATTGAATAAAACACAACAATAAACAGAATTCGATAAAAGTAGGTAATATTCATTGAAAAGAAGTATATTTTATTTGTACTGAGCGTTCTGACGATAGTACTCTCTCCGTAGCACTTCTTTTGGATAGCGAAATAGGAACAGAGCCGTAGCAAATTGCGTTCACACTGCTACAATATTTTAAAGCATGAGAGTCGAGCGTCTCGTAGAAAAGAACATTAACAAAGCGCACAAAGTAGACACAAGAGCCGCTCAGAACAAATAAAGTAGTATATAAATAATAATAAATATTTGACAACATCACATACAATGCTTTGATTCCAAAGTAAGCAGCTAAAGCACTTGTGTTTTGGAAATCAGAGACAACGGTGGTATCACAAATATAGACCAGACCTGAGCCAATATAGAAAAGTTCGTTTTCTAAATTGACCCAGCCGGGGATCGAACCCGGGACCTCAGAGATGGCGACACCTAGAAAACCGGTGTACAAAGCCACTCGACCACGGAGGTCGTCAATTTTTTTAAAAATAATATTAAAAATAATTTATTTGACAGCCACAAGGAAGTTAGGTTTTAGAGAATCCTCTGATTAGACTAGTGGCTCTGGCTCTGTAGAACTGTAAACCTCGCGTTTGTGACACTTTTTAATATTTTTGAAATGACTGACATATGATTTTCCCCATATCTCCGCCATTTTGAAAAATTTCGATAAACCGAATAGACAAAAAGGCACTATACAATTATAGAAACTACTCACAAAATTTCACGACAATCGGTTGACAAATGCGACCTGTAGAAGAGAACAGACGGACAGCCGGAAAGCTTGACAGCCGGACAGACAAACGAAAGCATTTTTGTCCAAGCTAAAACGGAGACTAACATTATGCTAATAAAAAAATTCGTTATCAAAGTAATACTCGTAATAATATTCTGTTTGTATCTCAGTGGATTTATTCTACATGATTGCACGCGACCGACGCACATTGTTCGTTGCATTGCAATAACTATGCGATTTATATCGCGACTCGCTTCACTTCGGCACTCGCGCTAATTATAACGCATTGGATGCTATTTAATAATTTCAAATTGTTTTGATTTTAAACGAGAGGAGACATGAGGAGTGCATTCCACTCGATGTAAATTTTCGAGATTCAATTTTTAATGATGTAGAAGTAGGCCCTCAGATTAACTACAATTATTATGAGGAAAAAGTACGTGTATGAGAAAGTAGTCTCGATGAAAGTTATTTCTCAGCAGAATAATATTAATAGTTAGTCCTTCACAACTTTGCAGACGCTGTTTGTTATTTTATTTATTCATGATTATGGTCCAAGGGTGAATCTTAGTATCTACTCGCTAATATTAAGCAATAAATTTTACTATTTAAGCAATTATTGTTTATTCCTTTGATTAATTTAGCATTACTATGGCTTCAGTAAACGTCTTATCGACAACGCTTACATATAACGCTTTCCACACAAAAATAAAAATAAAGATGGTGCTTTTGACAGAAGCGACGCTCCACTAATATTAATAACTTATGCATCGAATGCAGTGTCCTTACCGCAACAACGTTTGGGTTCTACGCTTTCCGTAATATTTCGGTTGCGCTTGCAGATTGCATTCGTGACATTTCATACGTCATTTCTGTGACGGACCATCCCGTTTATTTCGTATTTTCCGGACAAACTGTTGCTATCTGGATTCTAATATCATAGATATTAATTTGATTAGGTTATGTTTTCAGCGTTTATAATAATTTTCCAGGATTGTATGGATATTCGGCTTTATAGGGATATTACTAAACACCCTGTATATGACATCTCAAAATAAATGTCAGTTTTAAATCGGCATTACTAACATCCCAGTATTTTTTTTGTGATTTTATCATTCACAATGCTATTTTTATAAAATACGAAATAATATACTTACTTGAAAAATTCGACTCATCACCAGATCATTTCTCAAGAGGGAATCGAACCAGCTTTGGAAGTCCGGTCGCATATAAAGGATCCGTTGTTCACCACATCCCCGCACGGAGACACGAAATCGCATGGGGTTTCCCACTCCTAAACATCAGAAAACCCTAGTTCACTACGTTCCTAGAAATCAACTAGGCTTTCTCGCGTTATTTCGTGTAATTTCATTAGAAAACATTGCTCACCACGTTACAAGTAGATACCTAGGTGCATTAATATTTAACACGTTCACTTTGTATTGACGACTGAAATCTAAGGAGTGAGGTGAGGATGTATCGTGATTGTGTGTAGTTGTAGTTTTTTTTTGTTTTGAATTCTTTAAACACTTTTTTATATTTTAGATCGGTCGAAATTGGAAATATCTCTATGGAAGAGGTGTCAAAATGTGCAAAAATCATGTGGCGCTTGAATTTTGAAAATTTGTCGTGTAGTTTTGTTTGCTTTAGTACTTAGCAACAAAAAAATAAAAAACAAAATACGACTGCCCTACCAAAAACGATCAAAAAAATTAAATAGCAAGTGTCTTTGCAGTCGGAAGACTTTGTGGAATAATTTTTAATCAAATTTTTTTTTATTCATTTATTTTTATTTTTCACATTTTAGTGACATATCATATAGTTTTGGAATGTGCTCATTAAGACCTTTTATTTGATGCCCATATTTAATAATAAAAGAAAATAATGACGCCACTTTCAAAAGTGCAAAAAAAAATTGCGGCTGTAGTCGACTGTTGTGCCTGTAGTCACCATTTTGTTTTTTTTTAAATATAGCCTTTGTCACTAGGAATGATGTCAAGATTCTAACGATGCGATAAATCCAAATTAGTTAATGCATTTAGAAGTTATAAAGAAACTCACATACCCACAATCATACAAGAACTCTGAACACATTACACACTCTGTTTTTTTGGGCAATCGTGTAAAAACATACATGAACCCTGAACACATCACACACTCTGTTTTTTTGGGCAATCGTGTAAAAACATACATGAACCCAGAACACATTACACTCTCTGTTTTTTGGGCAATCGTGTAAAAATAGGAAAAACTCAAAAGAACGGCTATATTATCGAAAATTCAACATTGGCAATTTTGTATGGAAATCGCCATAGATGGCGCTGATTTTCAAAATTTGAAAATTTTCATGGCAGAATTGATAAACACTATGAATAGGTGATACGCAATTACTTGCACTAGTTATTAAAAAAAACTTCTTAAAACAGCTCCTGAAATTTAGGAATATTTTTTTTATTTTATTGTAAGATAATAGCACAACTTAATTTATTTATCATCATTACCTTTCCAAAACATATTTTCAAAATAATCCATATTTTCGTCATAGTTGAGACAAGGACCATACCTGTAAAAAACAATATAATATTATTCTAGGACTAAACACATTCTGAAAGTTTTTAGGCCTAATGACTACTACTACTTTACGCTTACTATACTCGATAACGACTGTAATTGACATTTGCTTAGTAGTCAACTTTTAGTATAGTGTAGTAACCGCCACAGGTGCTGTGCCCTGTAATCTACTAAATTACAAGATGCAGTCGCTATCAAGTATACTGTATAGTGAACGTAACTGTGCAAACTCATAAAACAGGCACTTCTGTTAAGGGGCTGACATTAGCCAACTAGCGCCGCCAGTCGATTTTATTTTATTTATTCTAAATAAGACCAATTTCTTAAAAAAGGAATCAGTCAAGGTCTTGTGAATGACGTCTAACGTTTATTGAATAACGTTACAACATTACAAAATGCGTGCAATAGTTTAAAAACGGGTTTGAACCAACAGTGGCCACTTTTAACAAAATCGCGTTTTAAACTGTTTGAATGCCTTTTCAAACTGTGTAAAGTTATGCAATAAATATTAGACGTTATTAACAAAACCTTGACTGATTCCTTTTTTAAGAAATTGGGCTTATTTAGAATAAATAAAATAAAATCGACTGGCGGCGCTAGTTGGCTCATGTCAGCCTCTTAAAGAGATATTATAACGCAGTTGCGACAAACAAAAAAGAAACAATCGCTATAGCGACCGAACGATATTTTGACACAGGTTGTAGCGACAGTACGTTGCTGCGACGAAAACATCGCTCTATAGTGATTGTCGCCCTTTTGTTTGTCGCATATATTTATATTTATTTATATTTATATACAGTCTATATGAAGTGATGGATCGCTTTAAGACGATTAGTGCCCTCACAGTGGCGCTCTCATCATATAGAGTACACTCAATGTATGGCGAGATCAAAAATTTTAATTAGATGAATTCACCTAGCAAAGATGATCTTAGGTAAAACTGAGCTGATTTAGCCAGGTAACCATCCGCCCCCTTTGGCAGGTCATATCTTCTTCAATATATCCACCTCAAGTGAGGTATCATTAATTAACGAGACATTTAATCTAATCTACTTGAACTTTGGAATAGTTTTAGATGACGTTTGCCCAACTATTTTGCAATTCGGAGAGAAATAAAAATATTTATATATTTTTTGCAACAGGGACTGAAAGGGGGTCTTAAAAATTCGAAGTGAGGCTACTAGGGCAAGAGGGGTATCATATGAAAGAGCGCTGCTTGCACATCTCAAACTTTTTTTAAGGCCGCATAGTTTTCGACTTTTGATGAAAAATGTAAAAAAAGAACACCGTTCAGTTCGCCGGATTCGGTGACCGATCAAACCTAACCGTAATAAGTATCTATGGCCACATCCTTACCTCTCCTATCCGCTATCACCAAAACCAAGCATGTGTATAACCTTGTCATCGAATTGCACCTAACTTCACAACCGTTTAAGCTCACATCGCACTGAAATTGCAATCCAACTTACATTATAATCTTCAGAGTCACATTATGTTTTTTCTCAGCGCATCGCAGCCAGCACTGGTTAGTGTAAGTAACGTTGTTCTTAGCACAAACCGGTACATATACCCTTGGGCATTTGCCGCATTCGATTTCATCTTGGAGGTACGGAAAATTATCCACAACCATCCTCTCCCCACAAACTAGGGATAACAACAAAATGGCTGCCACTAAAAAAGAAAGTAACATGAAATAGTAGTGTCTGAAATGTAAAAAGCATAAATGAAGACCCTTTCGACAGAAAATTAAGATCAGACACCCCAATCTACATATAAAAAAAATATTGAAAAAAACCGGCCAAGTGCGAGTTGGACTCACGCACGAAAGGTTCCGTAAAAACCACGTGTGATGAGCGGCGTCGGGAGACGAAATAACACAAGTAAAGTTGATTCTTAACTGATTTGTTTATTTAGAGAAACACAGGGTTTTTATATTAATTCCAAATAGGGCAATACGTTAATGTTTTACAATGGCATTTAGCTGACATTTAGCGTGTTTAGAAAAGTATCAGATTACATGTTATATGTTTACTTTAAATAAGAAAATAGAATATTGATTTATAATAAAAAACAATATTAACATTACACGTCATCGATGTCGTGTACCACACTACACACGTTTGTTGTATGGGAGCCTCCCTTAAATATATGTTTTATTTTAATTTAATTATTTATTTTTAAAGTGAATATATATTTAAATATTCTCTTAATATTTCAAGCGTCTACCTGTTGCTGTTCTCAATATCAAGCAAAAACGAGCAAAAAAAAAATCACGTTTGTTGTATGGGAGCCCCTTTAAATATTTATTTTATTCTCTTTTTTTCGAATCGTTTAAGAAATACGACCCGTAGAGGAGAATAAATGGACAACCGGACAGCGGGACATCTGGACAGACATTCGAAAGCATTTTTGCCCAAACTGAAGCAGACTTCGCTTGTGCTTCGCGCTCGCTCAGTCAATTAATTTTAAGAGCGATGAACGTAATATCCAATTTTCTCAAAAATAGATTTCATAAAAAGTAATTTTAGTTACTCACATAACGCAAGCATTTCCTTGAACCGTCAAAGTCAATAATGTTAATTTGAGATTGTATCATTTCACGCATATTAATTAACACAGAACAGCGATTTTTATCAAAAATTAAAACACGTTTAGTGTTGGCGGGGTTTCAGTTTAGATTTTTTGTGTTTGTTTTTTTGCTAAAAAGATGAAATACAATTGAGCTTTCCGTTACAATTTAAGCACTTTTACCATAGGATCGCCAAATCTGAAGAAAGAATTCAATCGACAATCTTTAAAATGAAATTTAAATGTTGTTCTGTGTATCAAATTTAAAGGTTTCATCAATAACGTGCGTAAAAATATTCGATGGATTAACTTCATATGGGAAATTTGTACAACGCCACCTACCGCTGAAAAGCGAAATGAATTTATCCATAGATAATAACTACTGTATCGAGTTCTTTTACGTGCGTTTTTTTGTCGATAGATGTTCGTGCTAAGGCTATTGTATTTTCATCAAAGGCCAGTGCTATTTTTATCTATTTACAGCATACCAGCATAAATAACAGCAGGTGAAAATTAGTATTATATTTCAGGCTGTGCCGTAGGTAATCAACTAGCACAGCTCTATTACACAAAATACAACGCTAGGCAGTGCCAGGCGGTGACAGGGCTTAAGTCATAAACTTATTGAAATTTATCCCACCCGACCCGTCCACCCACCGGACTGTTCCACTGGTGGGTGGACGGGTAATTCACGATTAGTACCTTTAAACATTCTAGTATAAATTGAACAGTAATCAAAATATTTGTCAGTTTTAAAATCAGCATATCTACAAGAAATACCTGCATACAAAGGTAATTATCATTTTCCTATCAGAAATTATCTCTATAATTTCATTATAAACTTGGCAATACAGTCACACTACACACATTCCAATTTTGTTCACTCATCGTCATCATATCAGCCGTCCGGCACCCACTGCTGGGTACAGGCCTCCCCAAAGATCTCCCACGAAGATAGAGATCTCGAAAGATCTTTTTTAACCTGTGATGCCCGATCCAGCGGCTTCCCCTGACCTTCGCCAGATCGTTAAAGATAATTAATTATTATATAATACTAAATAATGTACAAGAAAAAATACGACTTGCACCAGATCATGTTCTCGAATCGAACCCGCGACCTTTGGATATCCGGTCCAATACTCTGACCGCTGAGCTACCGAGTCACTTTTTTCTAGTATATTATTTAGTATTATATAAAAATAGCATTGTGAATGCTAAAATCTCAAAATTTAATAATTAATTATTATTAATAATCAATTTATCATAACAAAAAATATTTGTTTATAAGTGTAACTATTAAATCTTAACTTTGAAAGACAGTCTTTCTGTACTTTCTTCAGGATTATCGATAATGGCGTCAGTTCGGATGGCAACGACATTGACAAGACTAAACTAAGTTCAGCTTTCCATCCTTTTACGCATAAATTGATACTCGCTTCTTCTTGTGAATTACACCAACTTGTAACTTTAGACCTTCGCGTGCGTTACACGATTGCATTTATCAGCCAGTATGTGATTTATTATCTTATGGGATAATAATAATAGAGGTGTAATTTGTTCATCATTTTTATACAAACAAAAATATATGACTAGTGACCACTCGCGACTCTGCCCGCGTGAACTTTGTTCTAGCTTATAAGAAATATCGTCCCCTATTTTACTCCTTTTAAAAAATAATTTTATTTTCAAGGCTGTAACGTACTATTCTACAGTTATGTAGATATTTTAATAAAATATTATTTCTTGATGATGTGATGTTATTAATATGCCTTTTCGATTTATGACATTTACGACGATTTACGATATTAATACTTTGCGTTCCTTTAAAAAAAAGAAACAGTAGAATGTAGTGATATAAAATAACTATAGCCGTTAACTCTTTGAACCGTTATTCGTAGTCATTATTTTGTTTACTTGCATTTGAGTAATTACAGGAGTTTGTGTTTCTTTGTATCTCCTTTTTAATTAGTTCATTCCTTTGAACTGTAAAAGAAAAGTCGAATATTATTTTTCCTTGAACAGGTATTTTTTCTTTTATATCCGTTTATTAACATTTTTCCTTAAGTACTTACTTGTTCCAGGTCGTTATCTCAGTTCTTTTTTAGGTAAAAATCGGCAAATGACCTTGAGGTCGTTAAACTTATTACTTCGAAGTTCAAAGAAAAGTCACAAAATATAATGAAGACAGATGAGCCACTTTCTATACATCACGGTTTTCTATGAACACACACATTGACATTACTTACAAGCAATCTCGAATCAAACCAAGATATCAGTACTTAGCGTTTCTGAAGCACTTCAAAACTAACACAATAAAACAAATGAATGAAGTGTTTTTGAACACGGATAGTGTTGCGCCTCTGTTTCTGTAGAAGTTCTATCACCTTATTCACAAACCTTACTATGAGGTATCACAGTGGCCGCGGAACGTCCCAACTACCAATCACAATGTGAAACAAACGAACCAATCTTGTATTTGTCTGTCTGTCTGTTACCACTCACGCGAAAACTTTTTGACGGATTTTCATGAAATTTGGTATGGTAGTAACAGACTATCCGGGTCAACTTATAGGATAGGTACTTTTTATTTCGGGAATTGTCTCATTCTCGAGGGAATATACAAAAAGTATATTGTATAAATATTTAGACAACATCACGTACATTGCTCCGATTCCAAAGTAAGTAGCTAAAGCATATGTTATGGAAATCAGAGACAACGGTGGTATCACAAACAACCAGACCTGAGCCTATATAGAAAAGATCGTTTTCTAAATTGACCCAACCGGGGATCGAACCCGGGACCTCAGAGATGGCGACACCTTAAATATCGGTGAACAAAGCCACTCGACCACGGAGGTCGTCAATATAATTATTATGATAAATAAATACTAGCAAAAATGAATTCACCCGCAGACCCGTCTGACGCACGGGTGAGTTGGTTTTTTCTATTTATTTATCTAATTTTTAAAATACCATTGTGTAATGCATAAAATCAAAAGTTTACTAATTTATAATAGCTATTTCATCCTTATCGATTGTTATACATCTGCAACGATGTTTTTTTTCGAGTTCGAGGGTATTTTCTCACAATGATGAAATAACTCTAGCCTGCAGCGAAAATGTAAAAAAAGGTAGAAAATTTTGCCGTTTCCACTAGCAACTCGGTAGCATAATTAGTCAGTGCATTGGGCTGGAATCCCAAGGGTGCGGGTTCGTGTCCCGTCTGAGGAGCTATGGGTGAATCGATTTTTTATCTTAATATAAAAATAGCATTGTGAAATGCCAAAAATCTAAAATTTGCAGACATACAAAGTTAAAATAAATGGTGAACTTGGGCTCTGTATATAATGACTGTTAAAATTTGCAAAAAATATTGAATGTACAGAGTCGGCTCAATACAGATATTATAATTTATTGATAAAGTAGAGCTAAATTATTGAATGACTGCTTTGTTTATTATATTCTATTTTCTATCTTTATCCACACATCCAATTTTTTATATCAGTGATAAAGCGATCCTTTTTATTATAACAAAGAGAATTCACAATGTTTTTGACATTTTAACTTCCACACCAATTTCTATTTATATATATTTTCTACTTTATTTTTTACTTTCAAGCTATGTAATTATATTTTTCCCCGCTTATGAGCCGAACCGAAATCGAGGACTTAGGGCTAGTTATTCTAAATCAAATCTCGTAATTTCATTAAGCCAAAGAATTATTGGGCTTGGGCCAGCGCTAAAAATCGAAAACTTTTACACAAAAACTTTAAACGAATAAAATTCCATTATAGTCCTTTTAAAAAGCGTAAAAATCTCTTAAATGAGGTTCCCATAATGGAGTGAAGAATCACACATGATTACCTAAAGTTGACGGCGAACGTGGTGCCATAGTGCTACTAGCTACTAAGTTCGATGATAGACGGGCGTTCGAACTGCCACGGGAAACCGCTCCTGAATTCCTTAGCCCTGCTGACACAGTTCAATGATATGAAAACCAAAGACTTCTATGTGTATACTACACTAGACAGGCTATACAGTACCGAAAAATTGCTCATTAAGGGGCTGACATGATGAAACTAGCGCCGCCAGTCGATTTTATTTTATTTATTCTAAATAAGCCCAATTTCTTAAAAAAGGAATCAGTCAAGGTTTTGTTAATAACGTCTATATTGAATAACTTTCCACAGTTTGAAAAGGCATTCAAACAGTTTAAAACGCGATTTTGTTAAAAGTGGCACTGTTGGTTCAAACCCGTTTTTAAACTATTACACGCATTTTGTAATTTTGTAACGTTATTCAATAAACATTAGACGTCATTTACAAGACCTTGACTGATTCCTTTTTTAAGAAATTGGGCTTATTTAGATTAAAAAAATAAAATCGACTGGCGGCGCTAGTTGGCTCATGTCAGCCCCTTAAGCTACGGTGCATGCACTGCAACTCCTTAAGTCTATTGCGAGCGACCGAGAGAAACAGTTGATGCGCCGAGAAGGTTGGTTGTGAGTGTGACACAATTTAAATTTTGAACTGCTCGTCTATGTAATTGAAGTCATCGATGAAAACTGTATGATACTGATAGCGACGACGCGATAAACCTACTAGCGGTTCTGCGGCAGAACCGCCCGTGTAGCACCGGCCTCAGTATGCGGCGCGGGTGAGGAAACTTCAGCGTCGGCTGGGCCAATTTTCCGCAGATTTCTTCCAAACTTTGCGACTTCCAGAATACCCGAAGCAAAACAACTTATTCTGACCAAGACATGGAGCATGTTGTGCCTTAGAACGCGAAGGGGAAACTCATTGAAAAAACTTTAGCGAGAGACCAATGAAAGCTGGTTTAGTAAGATATAACAAACCAGTAACTTTGCGCCTCTTCTCGACAATCTATTACAATATCTAATGTAATCTAGTGTTTCATTAAAATGTAAACTTTCTTTAGATTCTTTATTAGGAATGTATTCGGCAAATCAAATTCTATAGTTACAGTCAGTACCTATCTATGACGTATCTATTTCAATATTAGTTATTTTGCATAAGAAATGCAGCATTGCAATCACGATAAAAGATGTGGTGTTGTGGTTTCACACCGCAAGATCATATTAGAGTGCTCTTCCAAGGCCGACTGCTAATATGAATAAATAAAATAAATATTTGACAATCACATACATTTGAAATTTTGAGATTTAAGCATTCACAATGCTATTTTTATATAATACTAAATAATATACTAGAAAAAATAGGACTCATTCTCGATGATCTCTATGATCTGGTGCGAGTCCTATTTTTTCTAGTATATTATTTAGTATTATAATCACATACATTGCTCCGATTCCAAAGTAAGTAGCTAAAGCACTTGTGTTATGGAAAGTTCGTTTTTCTAAATTGACCCAACCGGGGATCGAACTCGGGACCTCAGAGATGGCGACACCATGAAAACAGGTGTACAAAGCCACTCGACCACGGAGGTCGTCGAGAAGAAGGTAGGTTGATGAAGGTAGGTATGTACAATCGCAGTGGTTGGCGCTCTGTCACTTTGCAAACAAAATGCTTTGCACGGTTTTCATCGTTTGGTCGCGTGCGCGTCGGTTACTACGTCGTTAACGCAAGCAATTTTGGCCTTAAGGGTGACAGAGTGCCGGCCGCCCTTCCCGACTGAATGTACATTGATGAAAGATCTTCACATTACCTTAAGCCTGGAAAAACTTAGGCATCCAGTCACGACCCGCCGAAAGATAATTCTCAGTTTTGCTTCATTATCACTAAGCTGTGTCTCCGGGCCGCAGAAATCCCGAAAAATTACCCCATTTCTGTCTTAATGAAGGTAGATAAAAACATTTCCCTAGAACACAAAGATTGATAGATCTAGTGATAAACGGATAACATCCATATTAATGATGGCATGCTATTATTATGATTGAATTTGATTATTAAACTATTAATGTGAAATAAATCACTTTTATCGACGCACAGCTTATTTTGTTTAAGGTCAAGTTTTTTAACAACTTTCCAAAGAGTAATTTTGTAAAACTACGAAGTAGCAACAATATTGATAACTATGACGACCTCCTTGGTCGAGTGGCTTTGTACACCGGTTTTCAAGGTGTCGCCATCTCTGAGGTCCCGGGTTCAATCCCCGATTGGGTCAATTTAGAATACGAACTATTCTATATTGGCTCAGTTCTGGGTGTTTGTGATACCCGTTGTCTCCGATTTCCATAACACAAGTGCTTTAGTTACTTACTTTGGAATCGGATCAATGTATGTGATGTTGTCAAATATTTATTTATTTATTTAAGACGGTGTTGCCAATACAAGTTTATGAAACTACATTAGATTGATCTCAAGTTTTAAACAAGTTTAATTTTCCCGTTTGACTGCACCTACAAAATTAATTCTAATATAAAACGTGATTTTTGTGGTTAATGTTACATTTTTCTTTCTTTATATAGATAAGAATTTCACCATCAAATACCCCACTAAAATTTAAAGATATTGTTGCACAATATCCTATAATACACAAATAATAGTAGTGTGCTGTGTCCTAAAAGCATTTTCTTGTAAAATTTCATTGCATGCGCTGTAAAGCTCTGAAGTTAAGACCGGCCAACACAATGTAACGGGCAATGGAAATAAATAAAATATATAGGACCATTGTAAAACTATGTTACGAGTCATATACAGACTTTCTTTACTCTGTTAAAGAATTATTAAATTTAAAAAAATAATTATTAAATGAGAATAAATAATTATAGACAGATTCAATCGCGTTACAGTCACAAATTAAACAGAACTTGGTCTCTGACAATTAAATAACGGATATAACAATTAAAATAGGTATTAACATTCATGACTCAAGAAAACAAAATTAAGCTCATCACACTAACAACAAACTACAGGGTGTTTGGTAATACTCGCATAAAATCGAATAATGCTACTTTTACATTTTCGTTGCAAAATTTCCATTGAAAAGCTTTTGTTCACTGCAATCAATTTTCAGGAAACAAGTGTATAATTGCTCAACGAAACTGTTTTTAACCCCGTAATAGGTTTTTAATTACAATTTAAGCCAGGGCCGCTCAACTCGTGGGTTTCAAGGACTGCAAACTGAAGATAAATAAATAAATTGATGGATTAACCTTTTTTTGTTGCTTAATTATCTTCAAGTCTATTTTTCGTGTCTGAATTCTTAGCTTACTTTTGATTTAAATCGACGTGGCCCTAATAGTTCTAAAATATTGTTACTACTATAGTATGTTTATCCTTACATGTCTTATTTAATTTTGGTAATCAATCTTCACCCAAGTTTGAACATATTCGAACCATTTTCGAATTAAAAAAAGGTTTACCAGTTCAGAAACCGTCAGAAACGATCGAACTTTGAAACCACAACTCAGGTAGCTGATTAATCAAATCCCGTGAGGCAAGCGAAAACGGTTAATTCTGATAATAGCCAGAGAAATTAATGTAATAGCCCCATGAAACCTTGGCCCACGAGGAAGGGACGCTGTCGTATAAAACCATGTGTGTTAAGTGAGTCCTCTATAAAACAATACCATGTAAGCTTAATGATCACATTTTCACATGAATTCTGTTGCATTTATTTAACTAGTAAATATTCTTAAGTGCTACACGGAAACAGGCCCTTAATATTCGAATTAAAATTATTCATTCTAATTCCAAAGGTTTACCACCCCTTAACCAGGAACGATCAAACTTTAAAACCACAACTCAGGTAGCTGATTAATCAAATCCCGTGAGGCAAGCGAAAACGGTTAATTCTGATAATAGCCAGAGAAATTAATGTAATAGCCCCATGAAACCTTGGCCCATGAGGAAGGGACGCTGTCGTTTAAAAACCATTTAATTTTTAAGGAAGAATGAACTTGCACAAATTAATTACCCTATTTGTCTTTTTAAGTGACGAAAGTCACTTGGAATGGTTATTCTTTTGTTCTTTTTACAGTTTTCTTTGTTATGAAAATTATAGAAGACTAGCGGACCCTGTGAACTTCGTATCACTACAATTTAATGATTATCAATCCTCGAGAATCTTTTTAATTTGTAAGTTAATAACAAAGCAGCTGAATACTAAATGAAAGCAACACTACGGTCTTTTTATCATTACTAAGATCATTATTCAAACTAAAACCTCTTTATCAAAAGTTAGCTGTCAAAAGTAACCCGAAATGGCGAACCCCATACAAAATAGCCATTGTTTATAGTACGTTTCATTGAATACCTATTCGCTATTCAATGAAACGAATTCTGTTCTATTCTCAGGAGAAATGACCAAAGAGAATATAATACACGGTAAATAACATTCAGTGCGTGTTCTTAAAACTCTAGAAGATTATTATACAAGGTGTTACAAAAATACCCCTAATGCCGAATATGGTATATAGGGACCATCAAACTGAACAACTTTTACTATGGGGCCAACTCAGAAATAGCAAAAAAAAACAGCTGTTTCATACATTTTGATATTTTCGATTTTAATTTTTGTATGAAGCAGCTGATTTTTTTTTGTGATTTCAGAGTTGGCCCCATAGTAAAAGTTGTTCAGTTTGATGGTCCCTATATACCATATTCGGCATTAGGGGTATTTTTGTAACACCTTGTATAAGTTACTGAAGGTAACCGAAAATGTAAGTAGATTTTTTTTGTGGTAACTTTATAGATCTATGAGGGTGGCATTTCAGTGTAAAAAAGTGCGTTATATTTGGCAGTAGGTTTGAATCTCGTATGGTGTATAAATTATGAAAGTAAATTATTGCTATGCTATTATATGCCTACCGCTTTATTCATAAAAAATCTTAAAATAGAGTTATAGTCATTTTTAGTTAAAATGCTGGTAAGGCTTTAATAAACGTCATATAAATTTCATTATTCATAAACGTAGTATAGGACAATGTTCGCATTGGGCTACTTTAGCGTTACAATGTAGTCGTTCTACTTTTACTTTTATAAATCGTTTATTGATCCATACTTAAATCATATATATTGAAAACAGAAACAGTTCAGAAACAGAAACATTTAGACAGTATTGACGAACCCATAGACAAAACAGGCAAATTCTCTAGCTGATATCCACGTTTTCCGAAAAAAGAAAACAATTATCTGTTATTAAATGTCAATACTATTTAACACTTGACACTGGCAAAAATTACTTCCAAGAGGAAAGTAGATTGCCATAACAAATAAAGAAGAAGAATGTTGAAAAATGACGTGAAAGCTGTCACTTCAATCAGCTGATTGTAGTCGGCCATGTTATTAGCAAATAAATAAGCAGCACGCTTCTATAACTTTATCGAAGGTTTATAGAGCGTATGTCGCTATTAAGCGATTATGAATAATGTTTCTCAAGAAATTCCCTATAACAAGCTTATAGGCCTTCCATGTTTTACACTTATTTATGAATAAAACGGCAAGTGTTCAGTTACTTTAATAAAGAGAATTAAAGCCAAGTGGTACTCTGCAACAAGTTTTTCTGTTAAATGTTTACTTGCAATCAATGCAGACAATTTCATCTCCAAATTCTTAGATCTTTTAAAGTGAGCATTTGTCCACAATCACATTAGGTGTTAAGTGATGATGTGGACTACGATAGAGCATGCTCACCTAGATAAAGTATATTCACTTAGCCTTCCTTGAAAAGACCCAAGTTATAATTATTGGGAAACTAACTGTTTGATTGTTCTGAATATTTCATTATTCATCTCATTAGAGAATCAAATCGTTTATTCCCAAATTTCAGTGATTGACCTTTTGAGACTTCTTTTCTCTTTCCAGCCGAATTTACCAAGATAAATACGAAAAATCACTGTCACGTTCTCCCAAAGTTTGTTGCCTGTAAATAAAGTACGAAGTGGCTTGTAATAATTCTTGGCAGCTGACCACAGAGTAATAGATATAATAAGCTCTACTCGTTAGTCTGTGGTTGGTTGTGTTCGAAAATTGAACTGTCATCGGCAGCACTGGCATACAGCCAATGGAAGTGGCCAGTGAAATCCGAGATTCATTCGGAATTGTAGGAGCGATTTCTTTTTGAAATTGGAACTTCTTTGAATTTTCTCGTGGAGAAGACATCCGTCCTTGTACACTATTAGATATCTATACTGTGTTAATAGGTTAGAGGTGGAGATCGTACAGTACTAAGGGACAGCCATTTATCATCATCATCAGGTCAGCCGCACGACACCTTGGCTTCCCCCAAGGACCTCCACAACGATCGGTCTTGCGGTGCCTGCATCCAGTGGTATCCCGCGACCTTCAGCAGATCGTCAGGCCACCTTATCGGGGACCACAGAGCATCGTCCGGTGCGCGGTCGCCACTCCACTTTCCGCCGTAGTCCGCCGGTTATCGGTTCTTCTTGCTATGAGTGTCCCGCTGCCGCTTCGGTTGAGCAATCCTTCGAGCGATATTAGTCAATCACGACATCGTAAGGTTGTGATCATCCAGCTCAATATTGTTCAATTCGATTTTAATCAGAAAATATAGTAGATCCACCGGTGGATCGAAGAAGAAAAATATTATCCATAGATCCACCGATGGAGCCTCGTCGGTCATTTTTGCGTGTTTTAGTGATTACAAACCTTTTTCTTCCAATAAAACATTGCAGAAAAATACAAGTATAGAGGCAGGTAGCCACTGATAGGAAGGTCAAATGGAAGATTTTCTTCCGGGCTGGGTGTTATCGAAATTGAAATTGATTAATTCTTTTTTCAAATAAGCTCACATAATAAGCATTTTTAAATCGTCAATTCTATTACATCATTTTGACGTCTTTTGGCTGACAAGAAAAATGGGCGCAAAAAACTTATCAGCTTTATCAAAAGGAACGATATTTACAAATATGTATATCGTTTCCAGACATTACATTCATACATGTTACAAATAACATAGATTCATAAACAAATATTAGCCCGGGGACCGCGGTCCGACCGAGGAGGGTTGAAAGTTGTATATATGCCGAGTCGCTGAGAGAACTCAGTTAGCAAGATGTAGGTTTCGAGACTAATTCGTCGTTTCCATACATTTGTTGATATCAGCGCCATCTAGTGAACGCGGTGATGACTCGTTGTTGTACCGTGTGTTGTGGTAGATGCCGCCACAACATAAATTTAAAATATTTTAAGTATATAATACTACAACACAACATACTAATACCTTAATAGCTTCGTTTAATATTTCAACAATACAGTCATGCAAAGCACAACCTTATATATTAAAGGGTACATTTTAAGTGCTCACCAAAAAAATTTTTGCTTGCCAAAATGGATTAATGCTCACCAAATATTGTTTTACTGAACCGGTAATATTGATACCAAAAACTACAGTTCCAATTTGCCTTAGTGTGTAATGCACCAGGTAGGTTAGGTTAGTGTTTTGACCACTCAATAATGCTTGCATGCATATTGCATGCTGCATAAATGTTTTTATCATCTCATCGTTAGTCCATGTAAATTTAGGTCATACATTACACACCCTCAAATAAAAAGTAAATTAACTTATTTCTATAATACTTCATAAAACACAATTTGGTGAGCATTTATCCGTTTTGGCAGGTATTTTGAATTTATTGGAATTAATGTGAGTGCATTTCTGGTAGGCATTTAAACACATGCCTTTATTAAATTATAAGACCCAAGTATACGGACTGATTAATGTTTAATAGTATGGAGCATAAGAAAGGCTTTGAGGTTGTGCCCCATTGACTGTATGTTTTATTCATGGATGTAAGTCTCTTTGTAAGTCATGAGAGACTTAAGTGTATGTATGTTGCTGGCTAAAGAGGAAGCTGATCGAATAATTATTTGATCACTTAGATACTATAAAGCATATTAAATGATAGGATTGAAAAATGTGGATTTAAATGTACAGTCAACAAAATAGGGGAACGTCGTGTAATTAGAAATGTCTGAAGTGATCGAAAATATTGGGCCAAAGTGTTCTTGCAGATGATAACTCGCTAGAAGAGGGATTTTGGCATCTCTTGATTATTCGCAAATTAATTTTTGTGTCTCTATAAGACCTTTATCAAGCTTCAATTAAAAATGCTATAGAAGACGGCTTGTGTATGAAAACAAATGTTTTTGTTTCATGTTTTTTGTGTAATGTTTCGAAAAAACACGAGCAGGAGACGCGCTTTAAGACTATTACTACCTTGACCGTTGTTCTAAAGTTACAAATAGGTAGATACTTAGTAAGTCAGTATCAATATACCAACTAAAACATACTCGATCGCAGCTAAGCTATTTGATATTAGATCTTAGATTACTCATTCCGCATTGCATGTTACTCCATGTTTGTTTTAAGCAATTAATACTAATGAGTTTTGAATCGTATCTGCTTCGGTTTACCTTGTAACGAGTCTAATAATAACTTGAGAACAATTAATATTGTATCACATGATGAGAGCTTCTCAGAACATTATAAGCAGTAGTCAGTGGACGGAGGGATGTATTTCATCATAAAGGTGGAAAAACATTGGGCTTAGGTGATGACAGCACCCCACGTGATGACACGTTATGGGCTATTTACATGGGTCGATTTTAGTCACATGTGACGATCCACTTTAGTCACCTAGGAAGTCGCTTGTAATATTGAATCGCAGGTGACGCTGTCGTCTATGTAGCCAATGGCATAACCTAGGTATCAATGTGTAATAACGTAGTACCAGTTATGGTAACCGGATCAGATAAGTTAGTTCAGTTACTTACGGCCGAAATGCCATTTCGGCCGCAGGTAACATGGGATTTGGTTGCGCCAGCGACGTGTTATAAGATAAGTGTGCTTTTAATTTATACATTTACTATGAAAACCGATGTACCCTGACGGGCGTGTCATCACGTACGTGGGGTGTTGTTAGTCCAGTGTGTTTGCACCTTAACCCTTCTACCCGGAGACTTTTATAAAGGTTTTCCAATTTATGTATATCACTATGAATAGGAGCAAACAGAACAAAAATAAATCCGTATTTTTACCCGATAACTTCGCAATTACACTCTATTTATTCAATCAGTAAATTGTGTTCTAATGAATATGTTGGCCATATTCAAACTTACAATTATTGAAGACTAAAACATTTTCATTATTTAGTTCTACGCGATCAAACTGTGGTTATTTTTTCTGCATTTCCCGGGCGGACGCAGAAGTCCGCGCGGGCTTTGACAGAACGGCATATAGTGATTTTAAAGCTGGACGCAGGCGTCCGGTTCGGCGTTGAAGGGTTAAATATCTCCACTGCAGGGTCACACAGGCCTTCTATACGGGTGGATCCATATCCACCCGTGGCCAGCTCCATAGCTGGGTCATCATCATAACCCACCACCCACCACGAGACCCAATGCAAATTTTGGTAGCAGAATGTTTTTAGTTTTGATCGATGTATTTTCTTCTTATTTTACGCTCCGATGAGATTATAATACTTAAAAAAAATCGTGAATTTCTCTTGGTACCTATAATTAATTTTGTTTGCGTCATCACATAATATCAATACTCCTTTTAATCTTTCACAAGACAATAATCCCGTTCTTCTTCAGGCAAAGATTGAATTCCGAATAGACTCGTTAGAGTTTTAAAATAACTACAATGTCTATAAACGGATTTGGATTACGATCAGAGATCCTTTTATAATACTGCCTACAATATTTGAAATATCCTGCCCTTCTTTAGTTACTGACACGCGCTGTGCAACTATTCATTCCATTCTGCCAAATTGCTCATTATCACTATTTAACATCAAACTAGATAGCATCTCTACCATGTCGCCCGTGCTATAGTTACTCAGCTGAAGTAGGGACGGGATGTTCTAGATTGGTGATCACGCACCGGACCACCAACGCCCCGAGGACATGTCCCTGACAAGGTGGATCGACGGTCTGGTGAAGTTCGTGGGTAGCTACTGAATGCGGGCAGTAATTGTTGTGGAGATCCTTGGGGAGGCCTATTAACTCTATGAGGGAGATTACATGATCAGTCTGGCGCCAGTCCATTCCATCAGTCTGTATAGACTTCGATTTTTTTCCAGACTGATGATCCAAAATTTGTACCAGGCTGTTTGAATGGACTGGCGCCAGACTGATCATGTAATTTCCCTCTATACTATGATAAGACTTCTATGTATATAGGTACTACACTAGACAGGCTGTACAGTACCGAAAAGTTGCTCTTTAAGTTACGGTGCATGCACCGAAACTCCTTTAGTCTATTGAAGGATGGTTGTGACACAATTTTAGTTTTAAACAGCTCGTCTATGTAATTGAAGTCATTGGTGATGATGACTAAAAGCCATTGGACATTTTAAAATACCGATGGCTATTCTCTTTATCAATTTCTTCTGCTAAGTTACTGGAAATTCTTTAAATTACAACTGCCATTCTACCAATTTGCTGATATCACACTCTATGACATCAAAGCTCCCAGACGACATCGCTACCATGTCGCCCATGCCCGATTGTATTTTATGCCACATAAAGTAGGAATGCACTGGAGACCGGACAGGCACAGATCGTTATTTGTAACAATGCTATGTTCTTGTTAGATCAGAATTGAAGACTATTGCGAGTATTGGAAATTGTTGAACCACCGCTAGATGAGAATCGAACTTAAGGGGCTGACATGAGCCAACTAGCGCCGCCAGTCGATTTTATTTTATTTATTCTAAATAAGCCCAATTTCTTAAAAAAGGAATCAGTCAAGGTTTTGTTAATAACGTCTAATAGTTATTGAACAACTTTACACAGTTTGAAAAGGCATGCAAACAGTTTAAAACGCGATTTTGTTAAAAGTGGACACTGTTGGTTCAGACCCGTTTTTAAACTATTGCACGCATTTTGTATTGTTCTAAGGTTATTCAATAAACTTTAGACGTCATTCACAAGACCTTGACTGATTCCTAAGCTGTTAAATTATCTTTAAAGTTGAGATACAAAGAGCTGTTGCACTTTATAAGCTATTGTACAAGCACGTCACAAGCATCATAGATCACCCCCAACAAAAGCAGTGAAGTATCCATGCTTTAGTTGCTTAGAAAATGCACAATGCTGAATACATAAGAAGATTGAATAGAAATCTGATACGGGTATAAGATAGAAGATATATTGATTTAAGTTTGGAAAAATAATGCTTTAAAAAAACAGTTTGATTTTTTCAATAGTAATAATATGCATAATACTGTTCATGTTAACGACACAAATGTCACTTTGGCTTAACTCACACTGCTATACAAGAATTTGAATGCACAGTGCTGAGTTCTGAGTGCACAATCCTGAGTGCTTAGCATGGAGGAAAGTAAAAAAAATAGGTGTCAGTAGTAATTGCTCACCGCATACAGTTCTCAGTGCAACATCGCTGAGTGCACATAATTCCTTGCTAAGTCCTAAAAACGCACAGTGCATAGTCCTAAAGCACAGAACCCGCATTATTACTTTAACTCATTTCATTTGTTTTATAATTATAATAACGCGCTTAAAAATATTTCAAAAAACTACGTTTTTCAATTTCGCCTTATCAACCCCACAAAATTTGCTCTAACAAGCTTTTACTTAGCACACATGAATACAGTCGGCAAAAGGTTCCGCCATTAATTTAATTAAAACACTAACTGGAAGCTTTCATTAACTTGGTCAGCAAAATGAGAGACCCCAAAGGTTCTTTCACATCGAATAGTTGTACCTACTAATACTAGTGACTCGGTGAGCTGTAGGCCCCGCTCAAATTGTATGTTGTTTAATAATTAATCTAATAGATGTCGCCACGAGGATTTTTGTTGACCAATGGAAATTGTTGATGTGCACATCTTTAAAATATAGTGGAAACATTTCTTAAATGAATAATTATGTAACTGAGTCTCCCGTTTAATTATTATCATAAAATAAAATAATTTTAGTATATCTGTTCAAAGCTAGATGGCGCTTCTATTTTTGATCATTTTTCGAATGGGTAAATTATTATTTTTTCGCAATATTTCAAAAAACTGGCTTGACAAAAAAATCTATATAAATATCGAACCTGCTCACAAATTTTCACGAGAATCGGTTGGGAAATGCGACCGTAGAGGAGAAACTGAGACGCTAAACTTAGCTGTTTAGTTTAAAAACTTGTTTAATACCTGTGATTTTAATCTAGGGTATTCTTGATCGAAGCTGGAGATAGAGGTTTGCTTGTAGTTTAAAAAAAGTATATTACATTATATTTATGATTATATCTCAACATTCATTAATGCAGTAATATATACTTTAGTAATTCATCAAAATAGTGTTCACCTTTCATAAAATTTTTCATCATGACTGTGCCCAACATAATTTAAAATCATGTGATAATTATTGAAAAAATAAATGTATTATTATAGTTTACTACTGATTTATCACTGGAGATATACTCGTATGTATCGTATTTTTTTTTAACCGACTTCTCATGTCGACGGTATTTTTTTTTTGTAGAGGCGACTTCATATGCGTTTGAAAAAAATAATTTCCGTGTTAATTGTCACTGTATGTGTGTGTCAATTGATCAATCAATCAATGTCAATTGTTATTTATAAACACGCAAACTCAGTGACAAATAATTTGTTTGCAGTTTTGGTGGTGAAAAAAGCAAAAAAGCCAGTCGTTTTGTTTTTCGTCGAGAAAAACCACAAGAAATTATCTGTCATTAACTTTGTGTGTTTATATGTAAACAACTTTTGATAAGATTTTCAATAAATTGTGTATTTACACGGTAATTATTTTGCGGGAGTGGCGCTAGTGTTGCATTAAGAGGTCGCCTTAACTAATTTACCCATAGCAGCCGTTAAAAAATTAGCAGTTCAAAGGTCCCTTTCCATTCAACGTCATTGCTTTTTTTACAACTTAACAGTCCCTAGTACTTACTAGAGATTTATAAAATCGACAAATAAAAATATAGTAAACCTAAAATCAGAGTCATAATACCTTCGACGCATAAAAAGTACTAAGGCACCATGAAAATCGAGGAAATCAAAAGAGACCTCGTAAAACCAACACTTTCTCAGTTACGACTTTAATCCTAACAGTTAAGGGAGGTCGTAAAAACTGGCAACATGTGTTTATAATTTTACGAGATGAACTACCTACTAAATTTATTCAGTTTGCCTCTAGGCGGAGACAAGCATCTCCGCCTATCTACCTGTGTTTATTTATGATTAGGTTGAGATTTCGTTCAAGGGATGAAGCGTAAGGCGGGTAGTTTGATTTTTTTTAGTAATGACCTAAAATTTTTAAACGACTGTTCTAAAAAGGAATGTTTTGTTTTCAAGGTTCATGTATGTATGTATATCTAGTTTGCACCCGTATTAAAGAACAATACTCAACGACCCTTGCATATGTGACCGCGTTGAAATGCAGCTCTGTGATTGGTTCGTTTGTTTTACGTATTACGTGTGATTGGTAGTTGGGACGCTGTACGTCCACGGGCACTGTGAGACCTCATAGTAATGTTTGTGAATACAGTTGTGAGTTTTTTAATCTACAGCACGTAGTTCTTATATATATTCTGTGTCCACAGTAATTTTTAAATGCCTCAACAGTTTTGAATGTATGGGGTATCGTTAGAATCCTCACATCATCGTGTGTGACACTGCCTGTAATTTTTTTTTTATATTGGCGCTTGTTTATACTCGTTAGTTCCTTTTTTGACAGGCAGTCGTGTTTTTAGGCCCACTTGCAGTCTAAACTAATCTAAACGAATTTTAACAAAATTATTTAACAAAAAATAGAGAAATAATTCTGCAAAAGATTATGAATTCAATAGTCGACTTTCCCAGAAGTTAAACATTAAAAAAAAACTTAATTCAGTTTTCAAGTCTATTTCAAATGTTCATAACGCAACTTCGTACATCCTCTTTCAAAAGATATAGGACACTTGGAGTGCATAAACGTAAAAATAGACCAGATTTTTTTTTTATTAAATTCGCTAAAATTTGCATTGTGGTCATAGCGTTAGTTAACACGCATGTTGTTCCGGCGTAAACATTAAAATGTTTACAGCGATGTTGTTACATAATCGTAATAATTTGTTCGTTACGAAATATTCACAAAGTCTTTATTGGCAATGAGTAGAGATGTAAGACAGTGGCTTTTTGGACTTAACACTGGCACTGAAATAAAATAATATTTGATTTAATGCATACTTGCTACGTCAAGAGGGGAGGGAACTGGTGCACTGAACCACAGGTTAATGGCTTAGCTCAGGTGCCAGTCTTTCGCAATCTTTATACTTAATAATATCTTAGATGTAAAACATAAAGAAATAACAATTAAGATTGTTGGAGAAAACAATAAAAAATATATTTTAATATCCTTTATATTAAATCAAACATTCTTTTATTTCAGGTAGGTATACGGTTTAACCATACGGGCTCCGGAAGAGTAAATTGCGCCAACTCTTCACACTCTACGAACGAAGATTAATTCAGATATAGTACATTTAACATCTTCGTGGACCAGAAAACAGGCAACAGATTTTTCCTACGAACACGGGCCAAAACTTGCGATCTTCAACCCACCTTTTTTTAGCCTAGCGTGGAGATGACTATAATTTGCGTAACAATGGTGACTTTATGTAGAAAGTTTTATATCATAATTTTATGATATCAAAGGGCTAGTACACACGACGGCAGCTCAGACTATACATGTTGACCTTGAGACCGCCTTTATGTCCTACGTAATAAAAGCTTGTTTTCGCAGTTTAACTGTATAACCTAAAGTGCTGTCGTGTGTACGCACAACAGCACGGTAAGTTAAACAGTTGAACTACGAAAACAGCTTTTATTACGTAGGGCATAAAGACGGTCTCAAGGTCAACATGTATAGTCTGACGTGCCGCTGACTGTACATACCTAATTGCAATTAAAACTTTTACAGTAAAAGATTTGCAACACTATATCTAATCAAAACAAGAGCACTTTAAAAAAAACTGGCTTTTATCAAAGAAATCTCTGTTTTATACAAACAATTTGAAATATCCATGTAGCTGAATGAAATGCATAATATTTCTTCAAAAAATTCAATTTTAAACTTAATGTCCCCATTCACTATAATATGGCACAGTTTGCTAGCTAAAATAACATTTTTGAATGTAAACGAAATAACATTTATATTGTTGCATTCGCAAACACGCTCCATCTCTGACGAGAATATAAATTAAAGAATTAAATAAAGATTTCCATTTTCATAACAGCCAAGTTGTACTAAGAAAGTGGTTTTAAAAAAGATTTTAGTGCTTTAGTAATCTTATGAGGGAGATTTCACAATCAGTCTGCCGATCATTCATCAGTCCATTTATCAGTCTGGGGCCGTTACCGGTTAACGCATCGAACTTCGGAAAGTCTGCCGGGCTTCAAAATAAAACAGATAAATAGCGAACCCCAATTCATGATGTCACACGAACATGGATATCTTCTAAATAATTTCGGCGAATATTACAATACGGAACTCCTTTACTTTGATTTATCTGTTTTAAGTTGAAGCTCGGCAGACCCGCCGAAGTTCGAAAAGTTAGCCGGTAGGGCCCCTGGTTAGACTGGCGGGAGACTGATCGTATAAAACACAGACTGGCGGCAGACTGGTGGCAGACTGGTGGCAGACTGGTGACAGACTGGTGACAGTCTGGTGACAGACTGGCGTCAGACTGGCAGCAGACTGATTATCTATTCTTCCTCTATGGTATCCATAAAATCCTCTCCTATATGCATAAAACTTTAAAATGGAATAAAAATATATGTAAACGCTGTGATCATTTCATACAACAGAGTGGAGCGTATCGTATCAGAAACGCGTACTAAAACTTGTTTTATGTTTTGGGCAATGAAATACCTACATTTAGGAGTAATCCGTTTCTCGTGAGAAATTCGATAATTTAGTTATCTAAATCGATAATTTAGTTATATAAATTATCGAAATTCTCAATAGAGAAAACTAAATAACATATTAGAAAAAGACTAGAAAAAATCGACTCACCGGTGGCACATCAGACGGGACTACGGGTAAGTCGATTTCGTCTAGTAATTTTCTAATTTTTTTTTTATTATAAATTTGTAAATGGAAAAAATCTCAATCTGATCAAAGAAAAGTAGATAAACATTTCTAGTAATTTTCAAATTTCTTCGCACATCTGCATTTTAAAATCTAAGATTACCATTCATTAAATCTTTATAAAAAAACTGTTAGGTTACAAATCTTTAGTTAGTTAAAAATAACAAAAAATGCCATTTAGGGATTAGAACTTCTAAAGTAATTTTGCGCATAGTCGTCATCACAGACTAATCTTTCCCGTACTGCCAATATTTCTAGCTAATAGTTCTTATCAGAGGGATTCTTCTCACGCGCTCCTAATGGCGCGGGCCATTAAGATCTCCCTCATTACTGTGGACCTTCGTTACTGCGATACGTTAGCGATATCCTATCTACACATAATAGCGATCTTCATCTTGCAAAAAGATGGATGGAACAAATGCATATCAGTTTTAATTAACGCTCTTTTAGATTTGTTCTACTGTTCATTGAAAGAAAGCGTTTTACGAATTACATAACGCGTATTTCAATTTTTTAAGTATTTTTTAAGGCTAATTAATATAATACCTATGAACAAACGGGATGACTAAAGCAGCCCCTGACCACGTCCCCTGGAAAAGTGGTGAAACGTGGACCTAATTAAAAACAAAGTAAACACTTTGAACTCCGCAAAAGTGTTTCATTTAATTCACTTGTTATAAAAGCTTAATTATTAAACGGAATTATTTTAATTGGTATTGTGTCTCACTAAGTGGGCTGATACACTGGGATGCAATGGCGACCTCGCTGGCTGTGTAGCCATGGCTACCTCTGGTCACCTGCCGTAGCCAAATGAAGTTGCCAAATAAGTAGCCAGTGGCTACTGACTCTCGGTCGGTATCAGAATAGGGGACCATTATTTATTTTCTTATCTACTAAGATTTGTGGGCATGAGGAAACGCTAGCGAATGCTTAGCAATAACACCTTTTTGACGATTATTCTATTTGAAATTAACACTGACTTTAACTAACGATGTAGATTCCTGTAGGCAATAGTTATCGGGAACGGATAACGCATTCATTCGTTCTGTATCGAAACTAAATTGTATTCGCACAAAATATGAACACAACCAGAGTCGCCAGAGTATCTAATCTCCACGTAAGAGCCAGTCGGTCGTGGCTACGCTTCCAAATTGGCGAGGTCGCCAGACCGTAGCCAAGTGTGTTAACTGTCATACATTTCAATACGAATTGTTTGGATACGTAGCCGGCGACGTCGCCATGGAGTTTCAGTGTGTTAGCGCTCGGGTGGGATCAAATCCTTTTGACTACCATGGTTTTTCTAACAGATGTCATTTATTTTACAACTACTGGATTTGTTACGGGTGTTGAAAAATAAATGATAGTAGAACAACAAGAAAGAAATAAAATGATTTTTGGAATGATTTGAAAACACTGGGCCCTATTTAATAATGTGACAATTTGTCAATTGTCATGACAATTTGGCTTACATTGCGGTGTAGCTATGAGTATATTGTTATATTTTCGAATTGATTGACGCATGGCGTACGACGACGTGGCGACGCAATGGCATGACGGATGACAAATTGTCACGTTTATTAAATAGGCCCCTGGTAATATTCGTAATTCTGCATGAGTAAATTGAAAAACCTGTTTCATTTAAAAAATAGCTTTATTTTTTAATTCATCTCATTTTGAGGTTAAGAAAATTTCACAGTCCGATTATAGGTACTAAAACTTTGAGGCAGTAATACAATATCTGAAGCCTGAAAAGCGCCACAGCGCTGAAAAGGAGCGGAGTAATCCCAAAATGTTTTAGACGTAAAATGAATTTAAAACTTACGAATGTTTTATTAGAATCCATAGAAGTGGCGTTATATCGTATGAAATAAAATGATAATTGTTATGGAACACCATTATAGATTTAAAATTTCATATTTTTAAATTTTAAAAATCTTTAATTTCGCAATTTTCCAACTGACTGCATGTTTTTGCTCTATTACGTCACCCAGTAAAGTTAATTTTAGTGTTTTATTTGTCGGAAAATAGTGTCACTGCATTTTCTGTACTGCAACAATATGCGTTGGTCTTTTCCCAGTATTCCATTAATGTGTTACATAATAAACTTGCGAAATAAACTTAATAGATTTTAAGCTAGGGAAATACAATAAATAAATAAATATTTGACAACATCACATACATTGCTCCGATTTCAAAGTAAGCAGCTAAAGCACTTGTATACAACGGTGGTATCACAAACACCCAGACCTGAGCCAATATTAAAAATTTCGTTTTCTAAATTGACCCAACCGGGGATCGAACCTGTGACCTCAGAGATGGCGACACCTTGAAAACCGGTGTACAAAGCCACTCGACCAAGGAGTTCGTCAAACAATGGTTGCTTAAAATCATTCCAAACGCAACTCAGACAAATCTTCAAGAATAATTTTCTCTAAAGCCTTTGTTCAGCAACAACAATAAAAATAACTTTCACACAACAAAATGGCGGGAAACTTACATCCCTAACGTCTGTTCTTGTGCATTGTAATAAAGTCATTTACATGTGAAAGAACTTGTTGTACGAATTGTCTTTTGAGATCCTGAGAGAACTTTTGAAAATATGCCGCAACTGGACGGGGTTGACATGAAAATGAAAATTCTTTATTCAAATAAACTTAGATATTAAGGGCGACTTTTACCAAATCTTATTTAAATATCTCCTAAACACGCTTAACTAATTTTGTTTAACTCGTTAAACAAAATTAACTTTATCATATTTAAGTATGTCTTTCACCACATCTGAAATACCATTGTTTAGCTAAATACGTTTAGGGATGCGACATATTTTTTGTCTGACATAGTTTCAATAAAATTTGTTCTGTCTCCGACATATCGCAATGCTCTCGGCCTATTTAAATTGTCTATTATCTCTTCATCATCATCATCCCACAAAGTCTCATAAATCAAGTTAAAATAAACTAAGAAATCACATAACCTCTTTTTCCCATGACAAGCTCTTAAATGTATTTAGCAGATTAAACAACCAAAATTGGGCATTTAACTTTGACAGTTCGGTAAACACGTTTAGTCAGTGGTGAAAGACTCTGATTCCTTAAATGTATTTAACATAGCTTAAACATATTTCCTAAACATGTTTAGTGTTTCGTAAAAGTGGCCCTAAGTGCTTTTGAATTGTCTATATTTTCCTACCACCCATTCGAGACTTTTTTAGCTGTCAAGAAGTGGGCGCAACTTATCAGCTTTGTCAGAAATCAGAAGTAACGATATTTATAAAGAAATTATATCGTTACCATGAGTCCGGGCTATAGCGAAAATATCCACTTTTAAAAGCCTTGTTTAAACTAATAAAAAGCATGAAAATTATTGAAGTGTTATTCAATAAATGTTAAGTGCATGTTAATAAAACTCCCTATTTTACAGAAAACCGAATTGAACGTGCTTAATTTATCAATGAGAGACACAATCACGTTAATACTAAACAAAAAAAAAATCAAATATTGTCATTTCGATTAAGGTAACAAAAAAAAACACTTCTTGTGATAGGCTTTTAAACCTTAATAAAGTTTTTTTGAAGCTTAACTAAAGCCACTCGACCAAGGAGTTCGTCAAACAATGGTTGCTTAAAATCATTCCAAACGCAACTCAGACAAATCTTCAAGAATAATTTTCTCTAAAGCCTTTGTTCAGCAACAACAATAAAAATAACTTTCACACAACAAAATGGCGGGAAACTTACATCCCTAACGTCTGTTCTTGTGCATTGTAATAAAGTCATTTACATGTGAAAGAACTTGTTGTACGAATTGTCTTTTGAGATCCTGAGAGAACTTTTGAAAATATGCCGCAACTGGACGGGGCGCAACCTTAATAAAGTTTTTTTGAAGCTTAGTTTGGTAAAAATGTTTTATTTCAATAAAAAGTATAATAGTATAAATAGTACGCGCGTTAAACTAGTCATAAAATTATGTGTGACTTTGAGTGTATTTGGTATATCGCTACTTAAATCAAAAACTAGGTCACAGCAAAAATATTCAAGCATCATTCGCCTCTTCATTTACGTTAACTGAAAAAGTTTGATGAAAGTGTGATTGGGACCCTGAAGGCGTAGCATAACGATCCCGGAAAAAGTCTACATCGAAATGTCATTTCACAGACAAACAAAAGGTTTGTCTTCATTGGAATGTCATTTTTAACGAATTTATAAAGACAAAACCTACTCTAGAGCTCGTCTTACTACAGGAACTGCTGTCATAAAATCTATTGCTCCAAGAATAAATTATTTATGGAATCGTCAACAGCCATTTTGAATTTTTACGTTACCACTGCTGGGGCATAGACCTTGCTTATGGATGATGAGAATGGCCCTTACCCTACACCAGCCCCCTGATTAAGTAACTTTGTTGCAATCAACTCTGACAGAAATCGCAGTTACATTGCTGCTTTAGTAAGAACCAATGTGACAACTATCTTACTTAAAGCAGCAATGTAACTGCACTGTCAATCGATTTCAATCGAGAATTGTTAGCAACAGAGTTACGTAATCAGCCCCCAGGGCCAAAGCAGATTGGTGGGTGTTAACGACTGCGAATGCAGCCGAGACCAACAGCTTAACGTGTCATCCGAAGCAAGGAGGAGCTCAAGGTAATAATTTTTGGTCACACAACGGCGAATTCACTAACCCAGGGGTCTCCAAGCTTCGGCCCGCAAGCACCAACAATCCGGCCCGCGGAAACGGTCCGGATCGTACCAACATACTGTTATTTACTGTATGTTGGTACGATAAGCTAGCTAAGTTCTGGCCCTTGGGGCTTCGTGGAGGAGTTAGTCTGGCCCTTAGGCTAAAAAGTTTGGCGACCCATGCACTAACTCATTGCGTCACCGACCTCTTCTCCTTTCTTCTTCTTTACAATACCGGCGGTTTCCGCAACTCGACGTCTATTACGCCTATTTTGCGTCTGGAGGGAGTACGACTGGATCACTCCAGCCAACCCAGCTCAGCCAGGAACGCTCCAAGCACTTTCACATTCGTGATCGCTTCCTGGACGCAGCCCGGCGGGCCGAGGTACCTCGCCCGTCATCGACCTCTTAAATTGTGAAATAATATTTTCTTTAAACCGCATACGAGGTTGCATACACCCTTTAATTTAAACTGACGTCTTTTGACAAGTGCTTACATAATTAATTTATTTGTGTATTCCTTTAAAAGTTCCTCAAGAGAAACTTATTTAAACTCGCAGGGTAAAGCAACTCTTTCTGACAGGTACATAGCACGTAATTTATTTTCTTTAAAAAGTAGAGATTAGCTTTTGTTCCTCGAGAAGAGATATGAGCGTTGTACAAAGGAAAAGCTTTTCTACTAAACTTAAGTTAGGAGTCTATTTTGAATAACAAAAAGGTTTCTTAAAGAGGTAAGGGGCATGTAGATCATATTATAATAAATAAATAATAAATAGATGCTTGGAAAATTGCACACAGCGCCATCTAGCCCCAAACTAAGCAAAGCTTGTAATATGGGTGCTAATCAACTGATATACTACTTATATATTTTTAAATAAATACTTATTATAAATAGTAACACTCAGACCCGTCACAGAAAAAAAAATCAGCTGTTCCATAGAAAAGAACAACATCGACTCGACTATAATGTATGGAACAGCTGATTTTTTTTTCGCGATTCCGTGGTTGGTCCCATAGTAAATTTTGTTCGTTCACGTGGTCTGAAATCCCCATTTTAATCTTAGATATACTTAAAAAATAACGGTGTATATTTTTTTCTTTTGTGTTTAGGTCTATATTGAATACCTACAAGGGTTATCGGATTATAAATGATAGTACCAAACATTAAGATAAATAATATTAGAAAAAATACTAGAAAAAATCGACTCACCCGTAGCACCTCAGACGAAATTGCGCTGGCTTGCAGCGAAGAAGTAAAAAGTACTAGAAAATTTCGCCGCTCCCACTAGCGACTCGGTAGCATAATTGGTCAGTGCATTGGGCCGGAATCCCAAGGGTGCGGGTTCTAGTCCCGTCTGAGGTGCTACGGGTGAGTCGATTTTTTCTAGTATTTTTTCTAATATTATTTATCTTAATATAAAAATAGCATTGTGAATGCAAAGAATCTAGATTTAATAAGTACCAAACATTTTACTATGACTTACATCAGATTTCTAAAAGAATATCCACAGTTCACATTTGAAGTCGCACCGTGATTCAATTATGCTAATGTGCCGTCGGTGATATTTCTGTAACCTACCTCTTGACATTTTTGCCACCAGAATACTAAATCACAAAAATACTGATAACATTGAATTTCTATTGTGTATTGAAACGCTACTATTGTGATGTAAATGGGGCTTTGTAATTTCGAGATTTATGTTTTTCACGCTTTTATTGGCGGCATGTACTTTTATTATATTATTACTCATTTGGGTCAAAATCGATGAGAAAATTTTTCCATCGTTGCCAAAAGAACGATCTACTATACTAACTATCCACTTAAGTATTTTTTTTATTCGTTATTTTTAGGAAGATTATCGACTAATACATTTTACAACATAACAATTTGGCAACCAAGAGTCATTTAAGTCTCCACTAATAAAAAAGTGGTTAAGAATTCTGATCGTTATTTTTAACAACACTGAAGATACAACTACGAATGCCAAGTCAAAGTCGAAGTCAAAAAATATATTTTTTCAAATAAACTTAATAATTAAGCGCTTTTGAATCGTCTATACAAGGTGTTACCAAAGTACCCCTAATGCCGAATATGGTAGATAGGGACAATCAAACTGAACAACTTTTACTATGGGACCAACTCTGAAATCGCGAAAAAAAAATCAGCTGTTTCATACATTTTCATATTTTCGAAATTATTTTTTGTATGAAACAGCTGATTTTTTTTCGCGACTTCAGAGTTGGTCCCATAGTAAAAGTTGTTCAGTTTGATGGTCCTTATCTACCATATTCGGCATTAGGGGTACTTTTGTAACACCTTGTATTTTCCTACCACCCGTTCCAGACTTTACTGACAAGAAGAATGGGCGCAAGAAACTTATCAGCTTTAACATAAATAAGTAACGATTTTTACAAACTTAAATATATCGTAACAAAATACCAAATAGAGGTATGTGGAGAAAGACGACGATCCGATGATCGATTCTATTCTACAAATATTGGTAATGTATATTTTACTGACACGATTCATCAAGGCATGAATAAATCGGCATTCGGCATTGGCATCTTTTAATTATACACCGTTAATTTTTAAGTATATTCAAAAATGAAATGGGAATTTCAGACCACGGTAATGAACAATTTATACTATGGGGCCAACCACGGATTCGCAAAAAAATAATCAGCTGTTCCATAGAAAAGTAGAACATCGACTCGACTATAATGTATGGAACAGCTGATTTTTTCTCGCGATTCCGTGGTTGGCCCCATAGTAAAAGTTGTTCATTACCGTGGTCTGAAATCCCCTTTTCATTTTTAGATATACTTAAAAATTAACGGTGTATATTGTGCTTAAACGTAGACTAAAGCTAGGCCTTGCTTTTGCCGAAAGGATTAAACTTAAGTTCAATCGGCAATTAAAAGTGACAACATTTATTTTAAATTCAGCATAAATAAGGTCTTCGTTTTAAAATAAGGGATTTAGTTTCTCGCTTTTGCGTAGATATTTTTTAACCGCCTCTGTGATCTAGTGGTTCACCCACCCGTGTAAGACGCAGGGGTCCCGGGTTCGATTCCCAGGAGGGGGGGTACATTTATACTCGTTTTGGTTGGTGGTAGGGCTTATTTCAAGTCCGCCTGGCTAACTACCACCATCTTACCTAAGTCTAGCCAGTTCCTCAGTGCTGAGGATTCCGGGCGTAACGCGCTTGCACCTTCGGCTTTATCGTCACTTAACATCAGGTAAGGTGAAAACCAAGCGCTAACCCGTTGTAAATAAAAAAATAAAATTTTTGTTTGCTCTCAGTTCACAAGTAATAATGAGGAATACTATAGAACAATTATATAGTGCATTTGTTTGTCAATAGTGTCTGCGCAGACGGAGCTGTGTTGGCACTAAATAACTTATTTCGGTTCGTGATTTTGCCAATCAAGAGTATGAGTTTAATGTTTGAGTTGTGACCAGTATAATGAGTTTGAGAACTCATTCCGTCGAAGATTTGTCTTTGGAAACTCTGCCTAGATAGATTTGATTGAAATTTCAATAGAATTAAATTTAATATAAACAATATGATGCCTGGTGGTTCATCAAATTTATCTTTCTTCCGAAAAGCTGTGAGTCTTTTCTTTTCGAATAAGACGAAATAATTTAATAGCGTGTTGAAATCCATCGGCTACCATCGATACTGCTGGTTCGTAACCAGTTGAGAAGGAGGAAAAAAATATCTTTGTTCGAAACCAGTTTCGAACCAAGAATTATATTTCTCTTTAATAAGCTATGGTTACGTACAAAGAGTTTATTTTTTATGGTTTATGGTCGGAGTGGTTTCGTAACAACACTATCTTTGCTTGAGGTTAGATAAAAATTGATAGTATTTGATTGAATCAGGAATCTTGGAAACCGGTGTACAAAGCCACTCAACCACGGAGGTCGTCAGAACTGAAACATAATCAGATCAGAACTGTAAAATAATAAGCCCAATGATAGTTCAATCCCGAATTAAGGTTATTTATTAATTCATCATTATTTTTAAATTTTAGAACTTAAAACAGGAATGAAATTTCAGATATCTAATTTGTATTGCTTTTTCGACTGGAATTTCAAAACAAACTGGAATAGCCACAAAGAGAAAGCTTTTAAAAGTTTTGATATCTCTCAGCAATTCAGAAAAGCTCAAATTAAATCACAATATTTGTGATTCGATTTCTTATTCGATGTTTGTATTTGCTTTGCTAATATATTTTATTGAATTAGGATCAAAAATGAAATAGATTCATCAAAGAAATAATATTTATTGCAAAATACTTTGACAAATATTCATCTTATTAAATATTCAATCATTTTTGAACTTTTAGTATTATGATGTTTTTATAATACACATAATATGTTTAGCAATTTCATGCTTATTTTTTATGCTTTATTAAAGATAGTGTTGTCACTTTCTTCCCCATTAATCATAGTATAAGACGATACGACACATTGAAGCATTAAAAACAATCGACATCTATCGAGACAAAAAAAAACTCTCCTATTCAAAATGAACGAAATTCCATCGTCATTATCACCTTTAAGACTAAACGGATAAGGTTTTCGGTTGGCTGCCTAATGTGTCGAATTTGAAAAGGGGGCATCTCAAAGGGACATAAAAGGTTGGGTTTCGGGACTTCAAAGACAGAACCACAGTAACTGTCTAACGTCTCCTTTTACGTCATTACCAAAGATGAGAGCTGGAGGTGTAGATACTTTTTGGTGAGTATGATTAATGTCAAAAGATTTTTGATGTTCACCATTTATTATGATATTATTATTTGTAACACAGTACAACTATCTGTCTTTTACTCACGTTACAAAGTAAGCCAGATTAGTACAAAGTATTTACTTTTATGGTTAATATTGTAGTATTTTACTATATCTAAATTTAGATCGAAATAAAAAGTTGACAGTTCTGTCTTTAGAATCACTTCTTTTACGCAGATTTACGCAGTTACAGCGACTTTAGCAGGAACAGCTATCGACAAAAAAAACGCGCGCAAAAGTACTTTATAGAGAAATTGTCGATGAAAAATCTCATTTCGCTTTTCGGCGGTAGATGGCGCTGTACAAATTTTCCATACAAAATTACTATATCGAATGTTTTTACTCGCGTTATTTTTACGGATACAGAAATTTGTAGTGTGTGCGCATAAAATTTTTATTTTGATCATACATACCTACTGAAATATGTTTTATTGATCATCAAAATGAGAAAAATGTTTAAAACGAAACTAAATTCGAATAAAAAAGAATTTAATTTGTTAGTAGTGCTTTATTCCTATTTTGCAGCCTTTCAAAATAACAAACCGATATTTTAGTTCTAGATTTAGCATTCCGATAGGTACTTATTTCCACTATAGTTGAGTAAACCTATTGTTAACGAAATGACAAAAAAAACTGTTCACACAATAGGATATCGGATGTAAAGAAAAACGTACAGTAAAAGATAAAAAAATTGAGTGACTCGGTAGCTCAGCGGTCAGAGCATTGGACCGGATATCCAAAGGGCGCGGGTTCGATTCCCGTCCGAGAACATGATCTGGTGCGAGTCGTATTCTTTCTAGTATATTATTTGGTATTATATAAAAATAGCATTGTGAATGCTATAATCTCAAAAATTTATAAAAAAATCTATTATTGTATTACCTATACGAATATTCGTTGTAAATATTGTAAAGTTAATTAAGAAAACTTAGCTTTCATTAATTGTTTAAATGTTAACACAATGAATGCAAGGTGTGGAGGCGTAGAATAAATAAAACAATGTTTTAAATCGATATAATTATTTACTATTAGCTTACTATAATTATTTACAAAATTTACAAAAACCGCTATAAAAGCAGTTTTTTCAGGGGGGTTCAGATTTTTTTGTTTATTTTTGCATTTCCTGACTTTTCAGAACTTTTGCAATCAATTGACAGATTAATTAAAAGTTTACCATTATTTTTCACAATCACAAAATTATGTTATCTAACAGTTTTCTTTAGCAAGTTCATTTATTTAAAAAAAGTTGTTATCGGAAAGTTATGTTAACCACACATATATTTTTCGAAAACGAAGCGATAGTGAAATTTTGCAAATGTGTCAACATTCTTAACTTTTTTGCTACTTAAAAAAAAAATCATACAACTCCTAGTGTACGTCGGAGTTAAAGGGCAAAGCCATTACATAAATGAGAATCGACGTGACAACCCTTCGATATCATTTGTTCGAGGCTTTTCCTATTCATTTCTATCCATTTGTCATTTCTATCTATAGAAGATACGAGTCACACTAGTGGATATTATATTTCCTAATAGAGATGTTGCTTATGCAAGTATTAACGTCTGGAAGAAAAGTATAAGGGTATAAAATGCTTGAAGAAAATCAAGGTTTCCTTTAAATTAACTTTATTCGGTTCAGGTATTTGTAGCGAACCGTATAACCGTACCCATTTTTCAAAATTGTACTCCTCATTAAATTTTTCAAGGTAAGAAAAATAGTGTGGCAGAATTCATCAATCAAAATTGCAGTCATTCAAACACGTTAAGGTAGCATTCCGATGTAGGTGACTGTGACCCGCGACCTCGACAAGACCCCGACAACAGGCGACAGTGACAACAGGCGACCGCGACAACAGGCGACCGCGACAACAGGCGACCGCGACAACAGGCGACCGCGACAACAGGCGACCGCGACAACAGGCGACCGCGACAACAGGCGACCGCGACAACAGGCGACCGCGACAACAGGCGACCGCGACAACAGGCGACCGCGACAACAGGCGACCGCGACAACAGGCGACCGCGACAACAGGCGACCGCGACAACAGGCGACCGCGACAACAGGCGACCGCGACAACAGGCGACCGCGACAACAGGCGACCGCGACAACAGGCGACCGCGACAACAGGCGACCGCGACAACAGGCGACCGCGACAACAGGCGACCGCGACAACAGGCGACCGCGACAACAGGCGACCGCGACAACAGGCGACCGCGACAACAGGCGTCCGCAACCGGGTCACGCGACCCACTGCTTAGCATGAATATGTATGGAGCCCTAAACAATTTTAAGACAAATTCTAAACAAAATCGCTAATAGAAACCTTAACAGCATAAAGAAAACAAATGAATCACAATTTTATTCCAAAGAATTATTATGCACTTTACGATCGCTTTATTATATGAGTTGGGTCAAATGACAAATCGGTCTGGATTGGCCGACTCTCGACGACAAACATTACGGGGTTGCGCGTGCCTGGAATAATAAGAGAAGGTACGGTTGGCGTCAAAAGTAGCAACACTTTAGTACTATGTCACACCAACGATTGTGCTTCTTGAGTTGAACCATTGTAACCTGAGGGAGTGAGTTGAATAAATTCTTTAGTCACATGAAAGTCCACTGTATCAAAATGTCCACAGTATATATTTCATATCTCCATAGATAAAAGGAGAGGAGACTAATTATGTATTTTTAAAATCGGAATGGTACGAATATATTTGAATTAAAAAAAAACTGCTTTGCCTTATAGAAGTGTGTCTCTTAATAAGAGCGATGTTTTATATGGTACGAAGGAGCTTGGGTAGGAAACTGACAACGAGCGATATTTCTGAGACAGCTTGCGACGCATTGCCACTGAGAAACTGTTTCTCGTCTGCTCCCTCAGTGATATGAAGGAGGATGCGTAGAAAGTTTGACGACCTCCGTGGTCGAGTGGCTTTGTACACCGGTTTTTAAGGTGTCGCCATCTCTGAGGTCCCGGGTTCGATCCCCGGTTGGGTCAATTTAGAAAAACTAACTTTTCTATATTGGCTCAGGTCTGGGTGTTTGTGATACCACCGTTGTCTCTGATTTCCATAACACAAGTGCTTTAGCTACTTACTTTGGAATCGAAACAATGTATGTTTTAAAAAAAAAAGTGGAGGAGCTCTGAAATAGTGAATTAATATGAGTTTCGAAAGCACTCCGGTAACGATCATTTGCGATTGTAAATTTTTACGTTGACGCTCATTGTTACGACAATTGATCGTTTACATGTGCAATTGAAGCAATTGGCAATAGCTCCAACAATGGCATTGACGGAAAAATTGACAATCACAATTGATTGTTACCGGGGGCCTTAATAGATATGTGCGAGGAACCCGAGTTGAGCGAAGATGCAAGTTGATTTATTTGATTTGATATGAGCGCGTCCATCGCATATTACTGTACTATGTGGTCCATCGCAAAGGACTCTAGTATTTTTTTTTTTTGTGCAAACACCTGGGTCCAAACTGGATGGCTGGCGAGGAAAATAAGTAGTCCTTAATACAAATTTTTCCTCGCGCACCGCTTGACTACCTCAAACATCTCTGGTGGAAAGCAGCCTAAGTTTGACATAATTCTACAGCCTTTACTTTTCTTGACATTGAGTGGTATTGCTGTCCATACAGCAAATTGTTATCGAATTTATAACAATGGTGCGAGCGGATATACTGGCAGTTTCGCTTGCAAGTTACGAGACAAACTCAAGACGTAGTTTACAAACATTTATGGGTATTTTATGGTCCTCTTCAATATTTGGTACACACAGATACTATAATAACACAAAGTTTAATAGTGTGTGCAGATAAAACTAAACCTAGAAAAGGTCAATAATTTACTTACTGCATCAGGTATATTCAAAATTCAAAATTCAAAATTCAAAACTCGTTTATTCAGTCTAGGCTGTTACAAGCACTTGTGAATGTCAAAGAAGCTACGCCATCGGTTCGCAAACCCTAAGCGGGAGACCTTGTAACGAGAAGAACTGGCAAGAAACTCGTCAAGGGCTGCTTTTTTCTCCCTGTATATTTCATACAGAGTCGTCAAAATTTGAAAAATGAGGTCAGCATTTAAAGTGACGTCATTTTCCATTACAATAATTAACAAAGTTAACATTCAATGGGTAGGTAAAATAAATTTCAACTAGTTGAGAAATCGCTGTCTACTACTCGATAACTAAGAAAATCATTGTATGATATGAAGAATTAGCCCAGGTAAATTAAGTCTACGACGGGGCAACAATAACTGGAAGTTACTTGACATACAAGTTTAATTATTAAAAAAATGCATTTATTACAATTTCTTGCACAATTTACATTTACAAAAGAAAATCTACAACCAAGCTGTTTTATCAATTAAATAATCTTTAACGGTATAGTAGCCTTTTTTGAGAAGACAATTTTTTATATGAGTCTTAAAGTTTTCACATGGTAAATCCAAGATATTACTTGGAATTTTATTATAAAACTTTATACCTAGACCTATGAAAGAACCACGGACTTTTTCTAATCTATACCAAGGCATTACAAGTTTGTCTTTATTCCTGGTGTTCCGATTGTGCCAATCACTATGTTTTGTATACAAATTAATATTGCGACGCACATAAAGAATGCAGTTTAATATAAATTGAGATGCTGCTGTCAATATACCGATCTCCTTGAACCTATCCCTAAGAGATGTTCTAGAACTTAGTTGATAAATAGCTCTTATTGCTCGTTTTTGTAAAACAAAAATAGTATTTATATCGGCTGCTTTTCCCCACAAAAGAATACAGTACGACATAATGCTATGAAAATAACTGAAATACACTAATCTGGCAGTATCTATATCTGTTAACTGTCTAACTTTTCTAATGGCATAGGCAGCAGAGCTGAGCTTGCCAGCCAGAGCTGCGATATGCATATTCCATTTTAATTTACTGTCAAGAGTTACACCCAAGAAAACTGTTGAATCGACCAAATTTAATTTCTCATTATTAATTACAATTTCAGTAAGATTCGCTTGTACATTACCTAAAGCGAATTTAACACATTTGGTTTTTTTAGCGTTAAGCTGGAGATTATTTACATTAAACCAAGTAAGAACCTGCGAGAGTGCTTTGTTCACATCGTCATAATCAGTTTTAGTCCTGTCAACGTTAAATATTAAAGAAGTATCATCTGCGAACAAAACAATGTCACAGAACCTTTCTGCAAAGAAAGGTAGATCATTTATATATATTAAAAATAAGAAAGGACCCAAAATGGAGCCTTGTGGCACGCCCATTTTGATATGAGAACCGGACGAACTTACTCCACTTATGTTAACTGTTTGAGTCCTGGAACTGAGATACGACATTAATAATTTTTGGGCATTATTTTTTACACCGTAATGATTTAGCTTCAACAGCAGCGTCCGATGGTCCACACAATCAAAAGCCTTGGACAAGTCGCAAAAAATGCCAAGGGCATTCTGAGACCCCTCCCAAGCTTCAAAGACATGCTTCAAAAGCGCAACCCCAGCATCAGTTGTGGAACGACCTTTCGTAAAGCCATATTGTTTGTGGTGCAAAAGTTTATTAACATTAAAATGTCCTAATAATTGCTCCAGTATTATTATTGTATAGCATTCCGAGAGACAAGGGTCACGTAGGCCTGCGACACTTGCCTGTTTCTGTGTTACCAGTCATGTCAAATGTAACTCCCTGGCTCCCATATATTACCTGTAACAGTTTTATAAAACTATGGGTATTTTATTGAAACTTATGTTCATTCATCTTTTTAACTTGAACTGTTACTTATTAAATTTAGATTTTTCGCATTCACAATGCTATTTTTATATTAAGATAAATAATATTAGAAAAAATACTAGAAAAATTCGACTCACCCGTAGCACCTCAGACGGGACTCGAACCCGCACCCTTGGGATTCCGGCCCAATGCACTGACCAATTATGCTACCGAGTCGCTCGGTAGCATAATTGGTCAGTGCATTGGGCTTAAGAGAAACAAATTCCAAATGAAAGCTTAAAAATCTTATCATTATTTTGTAATTATAAATCTTATCATTATTTAAATCTTATATCATTATTTAAATCTTATCATTATTTTGTAGTTATACTGATGACAGAAAAAAAATACTTCATTCTTTTTTGTTACCAGAAAGTGGTAACTAGATAGTGGCGTTAGCAAGTGTAAGCAAGTTACCATCAGCCATTTTCCTTCCTTTATGGGTGGAAAAGGAGGATAGGCCATGACCCACCACGAGGGCCCAATGCGGATTGGTGGGTGCTAACAACTGCAAATGCAGCCGGAACCAACGGCTTAACCTGCCTTTCGAAGCACGGAGGACATAAGATAGGGAGCTCGAGATAATAAGTTTTTGGTCACTCATCCCATGGCCGACCCTTCTGTTGTTTGGTGTTATCGTTAAAAATAATTCAGATTGACATTTTGAGATGAAACCAGTGAACCAGGTAAATTAAAAAGTCTGGTTGCTACTACATCGAAGGTTACAAGGTTGCAAATTAAAAAAAAAAAACTGAAAACGTTCCAATTTCCAATTTTTCATACCAGAAACGTTTTTCGATCTTCATCAGCAGTTTAAACACATTGTATAGAACAGCCATAGAAAAGGTTCAAATTGGATAACATACAAAACATTGTGCTCTCAAATTCTAAGTCAAACAACGCTGATCAGATACGAACATCGTTTTTCCGCCGGTATGCTGAGCACGATCGGTCCGAGCAAAAGTTGTTAGCGACTAGTCGGTAACCCCGGGCTAAATTACATGGATATTAGGGAGTGGTCATAGTCAATTGTGTATCAGTGTTGTACAGTGCTCCTAAAGTGATAATGCGCATAGAAATCTTCGTCACTGTTCGGCAACAGTCGTATTCCCCGAGCGTCGGAAGACGATATGTATATAGAGTGGTTAAGTGCATTTTCTTCATGCATAATTTAGTAGAATTATGTATAATAATTCGGATGTTTCCGGGAATACGACAATAAGCGAAGATCTGCATGTGCATTATTAATTTAAGAGTATGTTGTACAACCGATTCGTGCTAAGTTTGCCGCTGACGCGCATGCACCTATAACACAGACCTGCAAACTTATAATGGATTAAAAAATTAAAAATGGGTGATATATTTTATGGAACGCGAATAATCTACGATTCACACCGACCGGCGCTAGTCGGACATTTTACAATCTGCTAAAGGAAATTTAAGCGTTTTGTAATGTATGAGTATATATACAACATGTTACAAAAATACCCCTAATGCCGAATATGGTATTTAGGAACCATCAAACTGAACAACTTTTACTATGGGACCAACTCTGAAATCGCGAAAAAATAATCAGCTGTTTCATACAAAAATTCAAATCGAAAATATCAAAATGAAACAGCTGATTTTTTTTCGCGATCTGAGAGTTGTAGTCTTGAGAGTTGAGCGGCTCCTCGCGCATGCTGCGCCAGCCCAGCTACGGCTGGACTCAGCGACAGCCGCTTGGCTCGCTGCGTATACGGACGCGCGGACGGGCTGCTAACTAGGAAAAAAGGCATACAAAAATAGTTATTAACTTATACAATTATTTATATTTATCAGAATTTTATTAAACATTGTTATTTCTTTGTAATGTTTTTTTTTATTGGCGGCGCTAGTGGACTCATGATGTACCCTTAACCACTCACACGACCGGCGCGGAAAAAGGCATGAACCGTCCGCGATCTGATTAAGTAGGTATTTTATGATAAAATGGACGTAACAAAAAATAGAGGACCGCGAAAATCTTATTACTGAAATGGTACTACAGAATAAAAAAATGCATAAAATGCCTGACTATAAACTGAATTTACATAGGTTCAAATGCTTTGATTCAAGCTAAAATCCAAAAACCAACGTCAAAATCAAAGAAACCACACCACTGCACCCACCAAAATTTTTGTATCTAAAACATGGGTACCACTGTTTTAAAACACTAAATGAAATGAAACTATATATTTTTATATCCCGAGTATACTGCATTCATCTGCACTATGTTACCAAAGTACTGAGGTCCAACACTGAAATTGACGTTGGAACTCCGATCCAATAGAGCGTGCTCCATTAATTAAACAATAGTGCTACAGTTTATAGGCACAGTTTGGTAAAAGAACTGATATAGCTTCTGTATGACTACTACGACAGAGATTGCTCGGCGCCCTTACATTTTGAACCATATACCCAAAGATCATAATTACTAGCTAAGTTTTTTTTATCTACCTATAGATTAACTAGTGGCTGTGAGCTGTAGTAGACCTCGCTGAAATTGTATGTTGTTTAAAAAGTTTAGTTTTAAAAGTTTGTGGCGCTTCGCCCCCAGGTCAGGATACTTTAAAAAACTTTATGAACAGAATTGTTGTTTTATAAAGATAGATCTTATGTATGGTATGAGGTCGAGTGATATTTTAATTATGTTCTTTTTAATGAGTAATTTTTTTTTTGCTAAATTTAAGTATAACTGTCTCGACAAAAAAATTTCCTGCTCGCGAGAATCGGTTGAGAATGCGACCTGTAGAGGAGAATAGCCGGACATACGAAAGAATTTTTGCCCAAGGTGAAGCAGAGACGCTTCGCAGTCGCATCACACGGCGTGCATCATCCATCACACAGCTCAAACCACTAAACGGCCGAAACCTTTTTTTTTTATTAGAGTGAGGGCAAATACAATCTTTAGGTATACCAAACGGCATGTTGGACTCGGTCAGCGCGCAGGAAGCCACTCCTGGGCTGTCTCTCGCCGCCCCCGGCGCCCCCGTCGAGCCTAAATAGTAGGCTCGGCGGGGGAGCCGGGGGTTCTTACCTCTCCCCAGAGGAGGGAGAGGGAGAGAGCCTTCTCCTGAAGAATTCAATGATAAAAGAATTTTAGAGAAGTATATTTTTTATGATTTGGCTTCTTATAGTTTTTGGATTTAGTTATTTTCTTTAGAAATATTTAAGTAACTTTCACTTGTGTCTGTCCATAACACACGTGATGAACAACATACTGTTTTATCAATTTACCTGTTCGCCCTGTAAACGCTGAAATTTTCAACCAACATAACACTTTTCCATCGGTACATAAACAGAGAAACTAGTTATCACCGAAAATCCGATAACATCCAAAATAGGATTATCGGCTATATTTTAAGCCAATTAAATTCGATTTTAACGGGTCGTGACATGAAATAAACGGTATTTGACCACAATAAAGTTCGAATACAGTCTGGTGGTGTTCCGACCACACATTGGTTGTAATTGTCGAAATTAATTAGACCAAATCGCAGAATATTACAATAGCCCGGAAATGCATTAGCCATAACATTTTAGGGCTGACTCAAAATTAAACGATCTTTCTGACGACCTGAGTGGTGCAGTGGTCAACGTGCCGGTCTATCACGCAAGAGGTCCCGGGTTCGATTCCCGGCCGGGCAGAAATTGAATTGATGAATTTCAATTTCTGTGACGGGTCTGAGTGTTACTATGTATAATAAGTATATATTTAAAAAGTATATAAGTAGTATATCAGTTGTCTAGCACCCATATTACAAGCTTTGCTTAGTTTGGGGATAGATGGCGCTATGTGTTATTTTCCAAGCATTTATTTATTATTTATTATCGTCCATGACGATAAGTACGACTTGAGTGGTGCAGTGGCCAACATGCCAGTCTACCACGCAAGAGGTCCTGGGTTCGATTCCCAGCCGAGCAGAATTTGAAATGATGAATTTTAATTTCTGTGACTGTGTTACTATGTATAATAAGTATATATTTAAAAAGTATATAAGTAGTATATCAGTTGTCTAGCAACCATATTACAAGCATTTATTTATTTGTTATTTACCCTCAATAATTCAACCAAATTATATTTCGGTATGAGACATTTTTAATGTTCTCACCGCTGGGGCACAGGCCTTCCTAATGCGTGGATAAAGAGAGTTGGAAATAACCCACAAAGCGGGCACATGCGTGTTGGTGGTACAAGTTACACATCACTAAGATGAACACTACTGTCTTTCATACAATTTGCAGAAGCACAGTCGCGGCGCTACCGAGTAGAGTCAGTGGCACTTCTGGATTTTGTATTAAAATTAGTAGTGAAACTGCTACGCTACAGTTGCGCCACTGCAGTGCTTTTTCACGCCACTAATTTCAAGGCAAGGACTTGGTAATGTATAATTAGTTTATACCAAAAGTGGCCACTTTCGTTATTTCGATTTAATAATAATTAGAAGGAATAAAGAGTATAAAAGGGTTAGGTATTCAATAAATTTTTAACAAATATGAGAAAAAAATCCCTAATTCCATTTTTAAGTCACAAAATTGAATGTATTGACAGCACTAGTTCAAAAATTGCTCATCGAACAGCATGAAGACCAACCTTAACTCTTATTTTAAAAAAAGTGGCGGTTTTCAGGGTTTATAACAATTTTCCGGGGTTGAGATGCATGGTCTCTATAACTACCATATTCGGCTTAGGGTTTTTGTAACAAATTGTATAATTTTGTTAGTGATTAATAAGGTGTGTTGAAAACCCTAGCTGAACCGTTGTATATGCAGCTGTGTGGTTGCCATGCATGACACAACTTTCAGTATCATATTTTAGGGTGTCTGTACACAGTTCAGCCGTTAAGCACCATATTAGGTTGGATTTAAGGATCTGATAATATTACAGTTAATGCTCATTTTATGTTTGCCAAACAAGCTTTGTCGATTTGTGATTTTATGTGGTTTTACACAACCATTGCGAGTGCTTAAAGCCTTTTGAGGTTAAAATTAATTAATATTCACAAACACGACCTATTTATGGTTTTCTCACGTGAACCAATAATAAAAAATATTTGTTTCAATGAAAGAAAAAACTTCTTATTTATGTAGGTACCTATATTTATTTGGATAATTTTAAGGTTATGTAAGTTTGTGTACAAAATTAATATTAACAAAACTGATTTAAATGTTATCTTAAAAAGACAAGATGGTATGTACTTTCTAACAATAAACTATCATTTACTAAACTTTATAAACCTGCACATAATTTTTAACAAAGCTGTAAACAAAATTAACGTGCCGTTTAATATAATTTTGGCAGAGTTTTGCAGTTTACTATAATTCGTTTTGAATTTTGCAAACATATTGGTTCGACGAAATATTACCAAGCAATAATTATTTACTTAACACATTCACAAAATATAAAGTAGGTACCTACATACAACACACAGATTTTATATTTTACTAGCTGTCCGCTCCGGTTTCGCACGGGTAGCGCCATCTATTAGTTATATTGCGATTTAAAATGACGAAAGGAGAAAAAATTTTTTACTTCTTTCCGTACAATTTTTTTTGTTGTACAGACCTTGTCCTGATGATAACAAACACACGTAAAAAGAATTATCTAATTTGATGCAGTCATTCTGGAGTTATGCGTTCACATACATTTCGGCGATTCAATTTTTATAATTATAATATGCCAAATTTCAAGTCAATCGGGCCAAGGAATCGCGTTCTCCCATATAAACTTTGCCACCCTGTTTCACCCCTTTAGGGGTTGAATTTCGCAAAATCCCGTCTTAGTGAGCACTTACGCCCTAAAAGGAGCCCCCATGCAAAATTTGAGACTCCTAGCACTTGTAGTTTCTGAGATTTCGTGATCAGTGAGTGAGTGATTTTCCCTTTTATATATATAGATAATTTTTTATATATATAGATAACACATTTGGTGAACTACACACGAAATCATTTGTCAAAAAACAAAAGACAATTTGTTACTCAGCAAAAAAGAACGTTACTGCGTTTTAAAAGTGTAAAAGCAAAATAAAAAAAGAATAAATTACATTGCGCCCACTCCGACAAAGCCGCCGACAATTAAACGCGATGAGGTCGGAAGCGGTCCGTCAGCCGGCGCCGGACGACCGGCCGACGCGCCGGCGATTTACGGTCCGGTAATGTCACCTGAGCTTTTGTAGTTTAACTGTATTATCTAGGTAATTGTTTCTTGGTGTAACTGAAGGACTTCATTAATTGACGTTTTGTATGGAGAATTTTAAACAAACTGCATTTTCATAATTTATTTAACAACCGTGAACGATATTGTAACAAAACTTCTATGTTCAACCGTTTGAACATTAAGTTAACTTAGGCAACATAACTCAAGCGAAAAAAAAAATTTTGGCTAAGTTACAACGGAAAAAGTGGTAATTTTCGCTGACAAAAAAAGGCACCTTCAATGTATTTTTTTTTTAATGTTATGAAAACAAAATAAATAGACTTTAATGATGCTGATAGTTGACGGCTATGGTCATAATTTGATGTAATGTCCAGCAACTGATAAATATTTAAAAAATCACAGAAGTTATGAGGTTCTTTGTGTGTGAGAAAAAACACCAATTCCATAAGTAAGGACCCAACTTACTAACTAACATAAGGTTCGTTTATTCAACAACCATGAACGCTAACATTACAAAACTTATAGGTATCGAATACTAATCCAACAAATTAATGCTCAGAAGAATAACTAAGTGTCAAATCATCTGTCAAGTAAGTTACTCGGAACTTACTTTTTTTGATTGTGAAACAAGCCCTAAGTATATTTCAAGATTTATTTTTACCGGCGACGGTACGGAGAAGGTAATCGCGACGGAATACGTTTAGGGTGAGAGGTTAATTGTTAGTCAGTTTGTTTGTGCGGAAACGCAAATGTTGCCATTTTTCCCCAGAACGGTTTGACCGATTTAGATGCGGTTTTCTGTAATGGGTTTGTTGGTTATCGGCGATGGTTCTTAGGTAAGTGTTGTGGTGTTTTTCCGCTAGGGAGCGCTGCAGTAATCATTTTCCCATTTAACTCCAAAACGGTTTGACCGATTAGATGCGGTTTTCTGTAATGGGTTTGTAGTTTATCGGCGATGGTTCTTAGATAGGTGTTATGGTATTGAGTCGCTGGGTGGCGCTGCAGTTATTATGTTCCCATTTATATTTAGAACGGTTTGACCGATTTTTCTTAACTAAAAAAGAGTAAAATAGTTTACACTAAAAGTGATGTTGGTACTATACATATTTGTAAATTACAAATGCAAGAAAAATCTGTCGGGGGCTGCTATCTCTCTGTTCTATTTCAATTAAAATTTTAAGAAAAGCAACTACTTACTAAATTCAAAGATCTCATTAAAATCTCTCCAAAATTACATTCTCAATAAAAAAAACATAACTGCAAAATATTAATTCATTTCGGGGCAGGTAGGTTGGCAGCCCTGACGGATTTTTCTTGCGCGTTTAATCTATGAATACCTAGGTGGATAAATATGTATAGTAAAATGTACATACATCACTTTAAATCGAGGGATTTTATTAAAAAATATTTGACGAATAACTAATCTAACCATCATGGGTTTTTATAAAAAATCTTTTTGAACTGTAAAATAAAACATCTCAATATTTTCTCTCCATAAAATAAGCTTTATAATGCGTAAGAAAAAATAATTGTGATGGACCTAATACATATTTATACCTCTATATTCACATAATACACTAACAAGTCATTAACTTTCATTTCAAGAATGTTTAATTCTTCTGTGGAAAAAACGATTTTTTTCTATCCAGTCATTAACCTTAATAGCATACTCGTAAATGAAAGATAATCCTGATAAAATTTTTCGTTAAATCATTAATATGCAATATTTCTGAAGGCCTCAATAATGACGTCTTCATGGCAAAGATTAAGGTAAAATAGAAATCTTAAGAATATTGAGTAAAAAGTAATATCGTGACGAGCACATTGGCCCTATAAAGGAAATGGATTAAATTAAGTGAGGGGTATGAATAAAGATAGTTGTCCACTCCAATGCTAGAAACAGAGCGATCAAAAAACAGACGAACATAGAACCTCCTCCTTTTTTTGAAGTCGGTTAATAATCCTTCGACTTCATTAATTATGTGGTGGTCACGTAATAAGGACGCCAGTGTCGATTTTCATACAAACGAGGTAACTTTGAAGCCTTGGTTCTCCGCTAGGGATTGATCAAGCTGTGATCTGATGATGGCTATCCAGGGAGTGAATGGAGGAAATCCAGATCGCTATAGACAACCAACTGATCCGATCAGCATTCAAAGAAATGTAAGGATCAGAGTTCTCAGTTTTAGGGTTTCCACACATTTTAATGCTATTTTCCCGGTTTGTTTAAACATATCCTTACATCTCTAAGAAAATTGATCAGATCAGTTAGGTGTATAAAGCAATCTGAAACTCCTGCATTCACTCCCTAGATAACCATCATCAGACCACAGCTCGGTCAATCCCTGGCGGAGAACCAAGACTTCAAAGTTATTTCGTTTGTATGAAAAGCGGCTGGTGTTCTTTTTTATGTGGCCACCACTATACATTATCACTAATTTTAACGTGAGGCGTAATGAAGGCATTTAGTATAAAAGACAAAAAGTAGCATAAACATTGTCCAAAAATATGACCAATCACGTCAATCAGTCGACAACCGCGTGGCTGAATGGTAATCAAACTGACTGCTGCCTTTATGAGATTGGAACCTACTATTTTGGACTAAATCGTAGGTTCCAATCTCATAAAGGACATTAAGAAAGTGAAAATTGTCGTGCAAGACTTGGGTTATTTGTTGTATTTTTATTTATAATAAATTATGCATTTATTTACAGACAACACAGGTCCAGTATTGTTAGTAGAAATTTAAAAACTCACAGTATTACAAACTAGTAATAATATTAATAATAATTACAAATTCAGTGAAAAAATAATAACTTTTAAGTGATTCATTATTTCACATGATGAATTGTTAATTCACGCCCAAGAATTTTAGAATCATACACTCTAAAATTCTTGTTCCGAAGAGACAATGTTTAAAATATTGTTATTTGACCAGTGGAAACGCACGGTTAGGATAAAGTAAACATAAATACGTCATATTAATTTGGTTAAGAAACATGGCATATTCATCGACGCCCGAGCGGCCGCATGTGGCCGGATAACAATGGAATATCTATTGTGTCTCATTTTCCGGGCATTGATGGTACATTTTATTTTTAACCGAATTCAAAAACTGAAAAAGAGTAGGTTATCTATTCGTCGCGTTTATTTTTTTTATTTTTAAAATCTTGAGCTATAATTATTATAGCTCAAGATCTACTCTACACTTGAACCTTTACTCCAAGTTGCGAATGGCCCAATGAGACAGCTCGTTTGCTTAACGATTTTGATTTTTCCTTTACGATTGGATGAGTGTGATAATAAAATCGCCCTTATTGTCAGATTTCTGCTGACGTTACTTCAAATGGAGTCCTCTTTACTTAGCGTCTTTGTAAGAATTGTTTGACATTAAGATTTGTTTGTGTTGTTTATTTTATTTGTATTAACGATTGTGCTTTGCTGAAACTTAATAACTAATTATTCTTCTGAAAGTGTGAGACCTCATAGTAATTTTTGTGAATATGGGTGTTAGTAACCACACAGACCTTTTGGGCAAATGGTCACCTTCAACCATTTAAAAAAGTAGGCAGCATACATTTCAACGGGCGAAATGTCCAAAAACTTTTTACAGATGATGGTGACCATAAATAACGGAGGCGCGTGTTGTCAACGGCCGTCCGGTTCCGGATGTGCGGCTTCCGGCCTCATTCCGGTTAATTGTCTTCGGATTTGTCCAGGCCTATTATAATAGCGTTTTTCTTTGGGATTCGCGTTTTAATAATTCTATAATTTTATAAGAGTTTACTAAGAGAGTTTAGATGAAAGGCTATATATTTTTTATTGAACATTTTCATTATAATGTGAACAGTGTAAATAGCTCTATCAAGTTTTTATTTTTTGTAGGTATATTATTTGGTATTGTTTAAAAATAGCATTGTGAATGCTAAAATCTCAAATTTAAAAATACACGGTATAAACTATGTTTAGAAGTAAGCAATGTTAGATGGTATACCCACAGAGGGAATAATCACTACGTTTGAAGTATACCTACTACTACTAGAGGCATAGAGTACATCATCTTAGCTAGAGGTCAACCAACTTCAATTAAAGTACTCATGACCATGACCATCAGCCATTTTTAATGTCCCCACTTCTGGGGCACAAGCCTTCCTTATGGGTGAATAAGGAGGATGGGCAATGACCCATGCGGGCAAAATGCGGATTGGTGGGTGCTAACGACTGGAAATGCAGCCGGGAACAGCCGCTTAACGTGCCTTCCAATGAGCTCCTCCGTGCTCATGATGATAAATTTTTGGTCACCCATCCCATGACCAACCCTTGCGAAGGTTGCTTAACCTCTACAATCGCTGGGCCAGACGATATACCAATGAGACGCCGAGCTCCTCTAAATTAAAGTACCCATTATTAGCTAATTATACATTAAAGTCAAAAGGTAAGTACTTAAAATCTACTCAACAGCTTGACCTGAATATTCTCGCTCACAATTACCTTCACTTCAACAAGAAATGAACTCTCACTTCAACAAGAAATGAACTCTCTAACTCCTAGCGCCATCTCGTAATTAAATTAAGAACTAACAATTGACAGTAGCCAAGACAAACGGAAAAGTTTTAATGACAAGTCGCATACAACTCGAAAGATTTACTTGAGTACGAAGTTTATCACGCACGAGTACGTGGGCAACTTGAATGGCGACTAAGTTTCCTCGATTCTGGGTAATGGCGATGAAATGGTTACTAATGGAACTATTTTTGGATAAAAACTTTGCTTGTAACAATTCGTGCGAGTCGGGATACGATACGGATTTAGCCGTAGGCGTTCTTTCACAAAGGTAATGATTTACTTTTAAAAGCTTGTATTATAATTACTAAGGTATAAATATAACTCTAAGTTTAAAATTAAAGGTTTTAAAATTCTAGTTACTCACAAAATCACATTAAACGAAAACAAATTAAACCGCCAGCCGTCCCACAGTGCCCGCGGACGCACAGCGTTATTTCAACACAGTGTGTTATATGCAAGTGTCGTTTGAGTATTGTTCTTGAATAGGGTGTTAGAATTGCGTCACAGCACGACACTAACATATTTATTTAATACTAAATAATATGCTAGAAAAATACGACGCGCACCAGATCATGTACTCGGACGGGAATCGATCCCGCGACCTTTGGATATCCGGTCCAATGCTCTGACTGTTGAGCTACCGAGTCACTATTTATTTAGTCAGCCAGCAGTCCACTACAGACTTTCAGGGACCAATGGGAATTCTGTATAAGACTATATCTCTACAGACTCGTGTCTTGCGTTGTAGCAATACGCAATGTTGTAATTTTGCTACATGAATGGTAATTGCATCAGATTAAACGTAGCTTCGTAGTACAGTCGACTTCAGAAGTAATGAACATAATAGATAATATTTTTTGTCCCCCACTTAGGGATTTCGGGAAAAAGTGAAAAAAGTATGTAAAAAAACCTTCCCGATGGGGAAAAATATTTAAAACAGTGGGGAACAAAAAAAAGGGACAACGGAAATAGGCCGAAATTGCTGATTTGTATAAATATTCTCAAGAAGTTGCATTTTTGATACTGAGATTTTCTTACTTGATTTAACAACCGTGAACGCTAATGTCACAAAACTTTTCTGAATAAATGTTTGAACACTTAGCTACTTAAGCTGTTAGGGTTTAGCAAAAAAAGTTTTGGCTAAGTTACAACCAACAAAGTGTTCATAATCTAAAATAAAAAAATACCCATCAGATGTGACCAACTTCAGAGTGATTATGGTACAATATAATGTATTTAAAATAATTAAAAAGAAACTGAGGCAATCTGTGCGCCCCATACATTCTCGAGTGAAGTTGTCACGGACCACCGTCTATTGTCAAATTAATCGCATTGAAAATGTTTCGGGTCTGTACATTGTTATTGTTTTATATTTTCAATATTATAATCCGAGTCGAATGTGCAACGCTTGGACAAACCTCGTAGGTTTATAAGCGTAAAGCAACTGTTAAAATAAAATGTAATGTTATTTGGATAAATAAATAAAAAAAAAGTTCTCCGATAGTGTCACATGAAACTCAAGCACTTATGTACGCAATTTAAAAAACAATACATACATTTTTTACAGAACAATGTGGGAAAAATATTATTTCTTTTTTATTATTTCTCAAATCAAGGCGAAATCTAAAGCACGTATGTTGTCTAAATCAGAAACAACGATGTTAACACATCGACCTCATGAAAATTCAGGAAATGTTTCGTCGCCGTCGTGTGACCTATAACGGAATCAATTCAGACTACATTTTCAAAACTCGTAACAGCCGGTTTCTCCATTAAATAGTTAAAGTAACTGAGCACTTAATAGGTATTATTTAATAAAAAATATGATTTGAAGTAGGACCTACTTGAGTAGTGCTCATTTTCAATTTCTCAACTCAGAAACTAGTTCACACACGTCACATCGCTAAAATTAGCTTGCAGACGTATCGCAAGAACAAATTTATTCAGATCACACCTCATTTTGTTACTTTTTCCTATATCTTCTTCCGCACAAAGTCGCATCGCAGTAATTCGCATCGCTGTTACTCTGCTTTGCGAATTTTCACTGCGCTGATTCACAGATTTGCGTTTTGACTAAAGGTGCGTACAGACTATAACATACAATGACAATATAACATGTTATAAGACTTGTGTTTTAAAACACGTCCACATTATGTAACCTTTTTAATCAATATTGCAACATAAATAATACTGTACACATTAGAATAACAATATAATATAACAATGATAATAACCATTGTCGTTTCTCATTCTTCAGTGCTATCCGTACAGTAACATTGTTGTATTTAATAACATGTTATTATAACATATTTTATAACATTCAGTGTCCACATTATCTGTAACATGTTATAAACAATGTTGTATAACATGTTATGTTATATAGTCTGTACGTACCTTAAGATACTCAGCTGATATCAAAAATTCCTTCGATCAAACTTTGGGCATGTTACATTTTACTTCGAATCCTTGGAGGTTCAGTAGAAATACAACTATATGTCAAAAATTGAATATTTTCTCATTTCCCTCCCTTGAAAGTAGGCAACAAACCTAACAACATTACTGCGAAACTCGAAACTTCCAACTTTTCCCGTTTGATTTGATCCAATAGTGAGGGATACGTAGATGATGCTATTTGCTTTGATTCGTACGGAAAAAATGTTTTTAGGGAAATTTCTCTATTCCCGAAACACGCATAAATCTACTTTATGGTTGTAAGAAAAGGGACAGTTTTTGCTGGCAACTATAAAGGTTTGTCGCAACGCCTGTACCATGGGAGCACCAATCAACCAGTCCTTCGGAACTCAAAGATGTAGGGAAATTACCCATTCTGTTTAACTTCTGGGTAACTTTTAAGTGGGTGTTTCTATAGTAAATCAGTGAGTCTACTGTACATTGATGATGCTATCAGAATGTTTGATTTAGGTCATATTTCGCAGATTCCGGATAGCACTGAATTCTGGTCTAATTTAACAATGGAGCCTGTGAAACAAACCTTGTGATATTAAATATAGTTTTCTAATAGAAAATTGTCTTATTTTCTCTGTTCTTGAGTTGCAGACTGAGGGCTTAGTAAAAAAGGTAATTAAAACAAAAACTCCATTTAACTCTGTTTTCATCATTAGACACAAATCATAAATTACCTATTTTATCGCAAAATATCTTCAAAACAAATATTTTTACACTACAGACATTTTCGGAAAATCTTGATCTCTTTGTTTAAATGAATCTAGCAATAAGGGAGATTCTTTTTTAAATAAATAAAAAATGGTTTCTAGTTTATATTATATTATTATGATAAAATGTATATTATAAAATTTTAATTTATAATATATTTAATAATTTTCGTTACTTTTAAATAAAATACAATTTTATTTAGATCTAACGAAATAATCAGGATCTCTCATATAATTTCGCTGACCAAAGCAACCCAAGGATAGAAACTCGATTCAATAAATTCAATGAGCTAGAAACTCGCCACTTTATACTAAAATCATTCACGTTCGACCGTCTGAACACATCCAATATATCTTTCCCACACAACTAAGCATAACATTATATACTTAAGTTAGAATAAGCTGAATTGATTAAATTTGCCGCATCACCATTCCCTCGGGTGATGAACATTTAACAAGGTGGAATGTTTACGTTAACAGAGTAATAATTGATTTCTGAAGCGGAAACTGGTGTGTGCCATCTAAGACCGCTCGGTGCAGTCTCGGTACTGTCTCTATATTCAATGTTCTCAGAAGTGGTGACCAGACTCAAAATGTTATAAAATATGTTGTACGTAGGATATAATTGGTCACTAATATTTTTCTTTTGTACCTTCGCCTTTCTGATTAATTAAGATTGATTGTAACTTTGTGACTAAAAACAATTTGACGACCTCCGTGGTCGAGTGGTTTGTACGCCGGTTTTCAAGGTGTCGCTATCTCTGAGGTCCCGGGCTCGATCCCCAGCTGGGTCAAATTAAAAACGAACTTTTCTATATTGGCTTAGGTCTGGGTGTGTGTGTTTACCACCGTTGTCACTGATTTCCATAACACAAGTGCTTTAGCTACTTACTTTGGGATCGGAGCAATGTTTGTAATGTTGTCTAATATTTATTTATTTATTATTTAATTAAAATCGTAACCAGAAATCATGCAATAAACTTAGCAAGTATCTGGTATCGGACTACAAAGCGGTTTCAAATAAAAATGTAACATTCGACCTTTTTTAAATGGGTCCTATCACGCCATCTGGTGTGGCTATAGATAATAAAAGTTATCTTAGGGCTCTGTGCATTTCTTTAAGGCTGCACTCATCCTTTTCGGTCGTTAACGTCGCAACGTACGTATAGTGTAGTATAGCAATGTAAAAAGTCTACCCAGTATCCCAGACATAGGTACGAAGTTCATTTTTAAGATTTCCTTGTACAACATTGTTTGCTTAATCAGCTATGTCATACATAGCTTGTGCAATACTGCAAACCGTGTTGCCAAATCATCTGAACAAGCCCACGTTTCATTAAATAATATTATTGGTTGTATCTAATGCGGTGTCCTTACATAAAAAGACACACTGTCCCGTCCAAGTCCCAGCGGGTGCTTTGATTAGGTTATAGCGCCCGAATATTAGATTCAGTCCCTCCACCAACTGTGACTGCGACGCAAGAGTGTGCCTAACTTCTGTATCGAAAGACATCACTATGCATAGCCTTTGTTTGAAGACTGAGAGGAAACTGAATAAAAACTTATGAAACTACTATTACTATCAAATAATTTTAATTGTACATTATTATACTTAAACATACATACACTGGCCTTTAAATAATCAAAGACACTGCTTCAAAACTTAGTACCACACTAATTTTAAAATTGCAATAACTTTTAAAATATACAAGATATATTTTCGAAATGAAAAGGACTCCTATTAGTAAATAATAATAAAAATATTTTTTTTTTATAACTTCACAATCGATAACCTTCTTGAAAAAACCTTTTTTTATTTCAATACTCTCAACTTCTAAATATTGTTTAAGAGAAATTGCAATTTTAAAAGTGTGGTTCTTAGTTTTAAAGGCCACTGTAGTTTTAAATTGTCCACATGTTTTTATTTCAGTAATGAAAGTAAACGATCTCTTCCATTAACAAGAAGTAATAATAATAATAATAATAATAATAAGTACACCAGAAAAGCACCAAAAGCCAAACCCAGTTTTCACACACCTACTATCAAATAAAACTCTTGATTTATAATACTCAGAGCAGAAATAACGGAACATATATCGCCGAAGTACAGTTAACGGGTATTCTCACTCAATGTTGAACTTAATGCGTAGAATATTAAGTTCAAAATAAATTGGTGATTTCAGTTTTGTACAACGTGACGTGCTGCTGACTGTACACAAGATTGATTAATTCGTATTCGAGCGAGCGATATTTTACTGCAGATCATCGATCATTTCGATGCCGAATAACGAGAAATATCGATTCTTATGGAGGTAGTATTTTTGTCGTGCTTAGAAATTTGAATTACATTGAAATATGCTTTGCAAGATTTTAAGAGAATAAAGTTGCTAATTACTCGGAAATAGGATAAGTAAGTTAAGTTAAGATATGACATATTTAAACACTAATATTTTAGGTACTTTATTTTTTAATGGATAGTTATGAAACTAAAACTTAAACAAGGTGTTACAAAAATACCCCTAATGCCGAATATGGTATATAGGGACCATCAAACTGAACAACGTTTACTATGGGCCCAACTCTGAAATCGCGAAAAAAAAATTAGCTGTTTCATACATTTTGATATTTTCGATTTTAATTTTTGTATGAAACAGCTGATTTTTTTTCGCGATTTCAGAGTTGGTCCCATAGTAAAAGTTGTTCCAAATTACTGATTTCAAATATGATTCCTATTAGTTTCGTGTAAGTAAGTATGTATTTAAAAATTAATAAAAATAAATTAACTGCAACAGTTTGTAAGTGTAAGATACTTACTAAGTGATGTTTTAATTCAATTATTTATACGTTGAAATATAAGTAGACCGAGAGTTAAGATTGAAATCTAAATTCAGCCGAAACAGGTTTAATATAAACAGAGACGTCAGATTTAACAAAAACAAAACGCAAGGACCTCTTCATAAATCTGGTAGGAATGTTAAAGTTGGGCAGAAATCGCTGGCAGTTGATATATGTGCCAGGAAATTGAATCGGGCGGCGTGGCGTACCCTACACTTAGTCAACGCGACCTTACAAAATATTGTTTTTCATCCAATTAGCTATTAGTACGTGCATCTACACTACATTGATGTATAAAAAAAAGGAGATGACCGAGTGATTCTGAGCAATAATGAATTAAAAAATTAATGCCTTTTTTTCAAATGTCAACTTTTCTCTTGCATTACAAACACCATAATCGCGTAGCACGCGCAGTCAGCAGGCAGTCGTCTCGGTATGTAGCACGCTACGACGTAACAGACTGTCGTAGAGTACGCTGTGCTACGAACGAGCGATGTCCATGTCGGTCGGTCCTTTTATGGAACTTTTGTTTTTGTAGTAATACCATACACGAGAGATTTTATTCAGTCAATTTACTTTCTAGGAGTATTGAGAAGCACTTTTTAAGGCTGTGCTTAATTTTTTTACACGTGCGGTCAGTTATGTACCGAAGCAGCGCAGGGTTGACTGTCCTGGAAATCCTTGAGAGGCGACTGACATGATGGTTATGTTAAAAATAATTAAAGCTCCTCACATCGCAGAAAGCGAATACCTACTGAACTTTTCATACGGCTTTCATTCCAAGAACATTAGTGTATTCAAAAGGCTGAATTTCAAAATTGTACGTAACATTCCCTTTGCAAGGCGCGTTGTGAGTTATGAGTCTCGTTCTTGCTCCAATATACACGTAATGGCAAAAAAAGTTGCCCACCTTTTGTTTGACCTAATAATAACAAGCGCTGGTAAACTTTACCTTTTAATTTACCAAGTTATAAGGAAGGATTTTTCTCGCAACAAGATTTTTCTAAAGTATAAAATACCTAGCTCACTTTATTAAAAGTAATGACTGTTTTGCAGCGTTTGGCTTTATTAGGCATTTTGCTTGTTGTAACAACAACATCGTAAATAATTTGATTTATTTGTTTTTATTTTGTTTTGTTCTTTGAAGATCTTCCTTCCCTATATTGTTGAAAGAGCTGTACTATTCAATGTACAGCTCTTTCAATAACATATATCAGAGGTCATTTTCGTCTTTTTCAGAAGTACGATGTTGGGCGTGAAGGGAAAGGCCCATAAGGCTGGCTCCAGACCTACCGGTTTCATTTCTTTGCTTTGCTGTTCTAGTAGAACTAGCTATGTATCCCGCCCACTACCACAGAGATGACTTTATATATATAGGTCCAGTGTTCAAACGAATTACAATTTTCACTTATCATCATCATCAATCATTCGTCAATATCACTGAATTTAACGAATTTCAAACTTTTCTTGGAAAATGGATCCAAACTACGCGGGTGAAAGTTTGATGAGGATTAATATTACATATTATTATAATTTTGTTTCAATTTTAATGTCCTCAAGTACACAACATTATTTCAAAGTTAAATTTAAACTATCATTGATTTATTTGCAGAATTCAACTTATACTCAAGTAAGTTGAGATCTTGTGGAACGTAAATATTATTTGTGACACCAACGGATATTTGACTTCAGTTCTTGTTTATTTAATGGCGAGAATAGTTTTAGGGTAAAAACATGCCAAAGCTGCTCGCGGCTGCGCCTAAATGTTTGCGCTCGATGTTTTACATAGATGGATGCTTTCGTGAAAAAAACATATTATGTTTTTACACAGCACCGTCATTACCTTTACGCAATGTACATAAAAAAGTGCCAACATATTGTTTAGAACTTAATCGAATAAAAACGCATTTTATAAGTGCCTTTGATAAATCTTTAATGCATCCAAAATAATTACAAGTCATTCAAACATTCCTATCATCTGCACCATCTTGATGAATATATCTAATATTGACGTGTACAACATGAAAGCACCCAAAGCATAATCGTCCTCACCCAACTCAACAGTTTTGCCACCCAATATCATTTGCAATTCCATAGTTAAAAGCTAGAAATAAAAAAAATAAGTTAAATAAAAACAATGTTGGTCTGTCCTCGTCGAGTAGCTTTAAATTTTAATTCAACTTGCTTCAAATATTGCCGCCAAACCGTGCGCTTCCCTTTCAACTTGATGTTGTCAATATTGCCTCAAAACCAACCGTATTGTAGAAAAGCTTTCCTTTTTTGGACTAGATTTTTTTTTCCTACATTTTTTGTTTTTTCCCGGTAGTCTTTTGTTTTTTTGGCATTGGTGCAGATGACAATATACTATCAGTGCAGTTTCGTTCGAATCATTAGTGGAGCAAACAAAACTAATCAGTGTCATCTGCACCATTGATGGTGCAAGTCAATGGTGCATACGGTACAACGGGAACAAGCGCTTTTCCTTTCAACTTTTGACGTTTTTTTGAGAAGATAGGGCATGCGCTATTATATGCAAAGAAGAACGGGAAAGCGACTATGTTATGGGCCCTCCACATGCACAGGCGGCCGGAGAGGCCGAGAGGGACGGAGCAATACAAAGGAAAGAGAAAGTTGTCATTATGTCCTTTTCTTTTGTGTAACTCCATCCCTCTTGGCCTTCCAGCCGGGTCTGTGTATGTGTAGGGCCCATTAAGAAGACGCACCTTTGAAGAATTAACACAGAATTCGAAGTTTTTGGCCCAAAAAATCCTATAGTGCGAATGGTCCATGGGCAATAAACGACTCACAAAAAATATTTGACATCACCGTTACTTTTCATTACATTATATTAGGCATACCTACGTCATTGATACCATGTAGAAAAATTGGACATTTTGGCCTTATTCCCGCTGTCCCCACTAGGGGATATGGGAAAAAGTTTTTTTACATTTTTTTTTATTTCTTTTCCCGATATGTGGAGGACAAAAGAGGGGGACGACAAGGCCCAATTTTTTTGTATGATAAGTTTTATTTTTATTTTACCAGTAATAAATATGAAAAATGTATTTAACACTTACAATAACCTGGACTAATGTTAGTACTATCAATATAGCCAGATGCAGAGGCTTGATGTAAGTCCCAGTTATCAGCATACCCAGCATTACCACAAGGGCAATTCCAGCCAACGCAGCCGCTACCACTACCACGTATATCATATATTTTGTAAAATCAAACTGGAAACAAAGAAAAAGAAACTTAGGTATAATAAGGCTATTATGTTGGGGCGTATTCAATATTACTTACCGGTACTAGTGAAAGTATATGATCCAAAATGTATGAACCAAAAGGCCCAGAAATCGATATGAACAATCTGTAACCCAAACGATTTATAAGAACGAGCAATATAACACAGCCTAAGTCAAAGAAATCAAATCCATAGGGTACCTATTATTAGAAGATTAGGCGTCTCTCATTGTCTTGCCGTACGAGCAAAGTTTTCATCGCAAGACGAGATTAAACACACACATTACTTTAGTGTCCTAATCGTCATCTCGCGACAGTCTATAGAAATGTGTCATCGTGCGATGAAAACGCTTCGTTTCCTCGTAGGATCGAAGCCAAATAGGACGACGCCTTACACGTTCAGCCCATCAGTCGGTAATATTGACACGAAACTAACAAGATTGACGTGAAACTGATCGTATCAGCGTAGAGTGATGTGGCGGTCCGGAATGATGGTTATCTACCAGTCTGATGTCATTCTGATTGATTCCAAACTGAGCGTGTTATCTCCCTCTAAGTAGTCGATTTTCAATATTGTCACACAGTTTGTTTCTATCGATTTCTGGGTAAAATACTACGATATCTAATCATGTGATTTAGACAGTCATCACCATCATTATTTTGAAATGTCGAAAGTAATCTCCAATTATTCTTTGGAGATAATGGCTTTTCTTATATATGGTTATTTTTTAGTCACCATCCAAATAATGATGTGTTTATAGTCTACGAAACTGAACAACTTTTTATAGGAAACATAATCAGCGAATTTATAAAAAATATTTTGACTATCCATACAAATAAAACAGATCACGTAATCAGTTATGGAAGACCAACATTTTATGGCATAAGACACGTGATTTAGGAGTGATCAGTTTTATGGACTCAACTGAATGATGACTAAAAATAACCTTGTATAATTTTATGATACTCGGGAATCATGCAGCATGCATTCTATTAGAAACTTTAGAATATGTCAAGGCCCTAACTAATGTCTCAATTGCTAAAGCAGTAATGAAGTTTTCTATCGAAAGACTAAGCTTTCGCTTAGTTACCAAAGATTTGAAATATCAAATCGAAACATTTTTGACAATCAAGTTCGTTATCTTTTACAAATGAGAATTTTTCGGGGGCATATTTCCTTTACATACAAAATCAGTCGGTATCATTTTTGTAGGTAAGTATACATACAAATGAAATACTCAATACTAACTGTTGAACAAGCGAGGCACATACACACAGCAACCACTAAAGTTGTTGCAAGAAAAGCATACAGTATCGAGAGGGTATCGTATCTTCTGGTTATGTATGCTGTAATAATACTCATACACTGCACCTAGAAATAACAACAGAGTGTTTATTTAATTGCAGTTGAAATTAATAAAACAAGATGCCGTATGGTATCCGGGAGAGTTCTATAAGCAGAGAAAATGGCACCAACCCTACTTAGGGATCTTCTATAAGCAGAGAAAAAAAGCACCAACCCTACTTAGGGATCGTCTATAAGCAGAGTAAAAAAGCACCAACCCTACTTAGGGATATTCTATAAGCAGAGTAAAAAAGCACCAACCCTACTTAGGGATCTTCTATAAGCAGAGTAAAAAAGCACCAACCCTACTTAGGGATCTTCTATAAGCAGAGTAAAAAAGCACCAACCCTACTTAGGGATCTTCTATAAGCAGAGTAAAAAAGCACCAACCCTACTTAGGGATCTTCTATAAGCAGAGTAAAAAAGCACCAACCCTACTTAGGGATTTTCTATAATCAGAGTATAATAGCATCAACCCTGCTTAAGGATTTTCTATAAGTAAAATAGCACCAACCCTATTTAGGGATCTTATAAATGCTGAGTAAAATAGCACCAACCCTACTTAGGGATATTCTATAAGCAGAGTAAAAAAGCACAAACCCTACTTAGGGATCTTCTATAATCAGAGTATAATAGCATCAACCCTGCTTGAGGATTTTCTATGAGTAAAATAGCACCAACCCTACTTAGGGATCTTCTATAAGCAGAGAAAATGGCACCAACCTTACTTAGGGATCTTCTATAAGCAGAGTATAATAGCAGCAACCCTATTTAGGGATCTTCTATAAGACACGTCTAATGATATGCCATAGAGGAGGACATCTAACACCTCCGTGGACCAGAAAATGGGCAGTGTTTTGCAATGAAAATGGTCGAATACTGCACTGCGTTATTCAACCAAACTACTAAGCGTGGAGATTAGGATAAATTCTAATTCTCCTGGGGCCGACTGTTATAATGTTTGGCCGGCTTTTGAGAGAAACCATGGAGTGTTGTCAAAGAAGTTGTGTATGTTCATTTTCTTAAGTTCAAATAAATATTATTAAGTAAACTTATAAAGATTTAAATCTCACCACTACTATTAGACATATGAAATTGCACGGCGGAACCCTGGTGCATGATGAACACGACATAGCGTAACTCATTCCAACCATTATAACCCTAAAATTGTAACACAGTTTTATATAAATAAGATAATGCAATGAGAGATAACTAAATCCTACAATGTTATGATTTCAACGGCGCATTGGTTGGTAAGTACTTGTATGATGCGTCTGTTTTGTTTGTAAAGTTGTAAAGCTACTTTTACCACTGTCCATTGTCTATTCTCCACCACTCGCACTTATCTTTCAGTCCTAAAATATGGAGGAAAAGACCATCGTCTTCTCAGGGCTTTACTAACCCTATTCAGTTTGAATGTATTAAGAAGGCTTGCTGTCAAAGGGAACATTAATAGACTGAAATAGAACTTACGCTGCCGGAATAAATAGAAAAAGTCCATACTGCCGGAAAAAGTTGTCAAGTACAGGTCTGAAACAAACATGAAAATATTTACAGCACTATAAAAGAGTAATAGAACGTTTTAATGGCGTTTTTAATTACTAGAAAAACTGTAATTCTCACTGTAGTATCTGAACTAGATCTTACTTAACTAGAACAAGTTATCGCCTGCGACTTCATCCGCGTGGATTTTCTATTTCCCGTGAAGATACAAGTTGTTTCTTTCTTAGCATATTCCTATACGTCTCCAAGTTTCAGCCCGAATAGAACCATAAAAAAGAAGTATCAAAACTGCCTTTATATCCGTTTCGTCAAATTTTTGTTTCGTCGAAGTTTAGTTTCGTATTTGCTAAATTTTTGTTTCGACAGAAAAAGTACAATCATTACATAACTCTCGCTACGCTACCAAACATACAGTATAACAAACAAAAACTAATTGCAACAGGATGTAAAGGAAAATTTCACTTGCCATAAAAAATTAAAATAACAAAAAAATAGTAAATACTCACATTATTATAACACAGGCAACGAATCCAGCAGTCAATAATAACATTACAAATACTAAGGAGAATACTAAAAGAACAAAACTATTTCTTGATTCAGGGCTATAGTCCAGAGTGTCACCCATTGGCTCCACATTTGGGCCTAGAACATATAAAATGTTTATACAGAAAAATAAATATTACTATAAAATCGTGAAATTCTGACCACAGCAGACTTTTAGCATCAGCAATTAGCGTAACGATAGCATATGCTTAGAATAATAACAACTATTCGAAGCATCTATGCTATGCTATGGCATTTAATGATGGTATCAAAAACACGTGATTTAGCGAAATTGATGCTGCAGAGTTCTGGTGACTAAAATTAATTAAACTAATTATTCGAAAATGGGTGTATAGCTTTCAGTCGCTTCATCTAGCTTTCGAAAAGCAGCTAAATCATCGATCATCGATGTTAAAAGTATCGTGTGAGTTGAGTCTGCAAGACATTTTGTCTGTAATATGGCACTACGTAGGTACTTTAGAGAAGAATCTAATTTGATGTGAAAAGCACGTTCCACCTTCTCCACAACAATCTTTATAATGTAGAAACAGATAGCTAATTTGTCATTGGTTCTATTACTATTGACTTAATTATGTGTCCCCTGGATGAAGGCAGAGGGCGTCCACAGTGAACCTCCATCGCGTTCGGTCTTGAGCTTCGCGTATTTCACTGTATCGATTTGATTTCTTTTTATTAAATTCTATTACTATTAGGTTATTTTAAATATTATGTATCGAGAACTTACCAACATATTGTACCCAAAATGTTTTCCTTCTAATAGGTTCTTCGCCTTGAACATAAATGTATGGTTTGAGAGATTCTTCCCCTATAGTAATGCTCACATCATTATCTTTTTTCTGTTCTTCTTCAACTTTTCTATCTCCATTAGCACTAATTTCCTTCTGTACTTTGTTATTTTCATTAACCACCGACCTCGTTTCGAAGTCTTCATTATCAATGTTTTGTCTATCATTGCGAAAGTTAACATTGATTTCAGACAATGTAGTATCACTCATTCGTTATTTATTAATTTTAATTATAACACTTTTCTAAAACATTTAAAGCAATACGTAGTGATCAGTGGCTAACTATAAATCGTAAACATAAAAATTGCTAGAAAATGACACCATAGCTATCAATAGTTGGCTATCAAATTTGACATAGGTAAATCGTCCATCATTTGATGAGGTCTTTAAACCTACTCTCTTTTATTCAATTTTAATATATGTCATTTACAAACTTCATAGAGATCTGAAAAAGTATTAAAAACACTGACCTCATTTTTTTTAAGTCTGTGTTTAAAAACCATAAACAACTCGTGGACATTTGACAGTACTCTACTTTTAAACTTTGGGAATAGTTCAACTGCTTTAATAATAACAAATATAATTCACACAAAACTCACAACAATTATTTAGTCCCAAATAACATAAAGAATACAAGAAATACAATGAATTTATTATTACATTAATAAGTACCTAAGTAGCTTTTAAGCTCATTATTATGTATCTAATTAGTCAGACCTCAAAGGTAATTTGACATTAAAGCATCTTCCCTTAGAATAATTTACATAACAAAATGTAAACTTTCAACATAATGGGTTGGCAAATTGCAAATCAGGTAATTTCCTACATTGATATTTTCTGTTAAACAATTTGAAATATGAAATAAATTTGTTATCGTTTTCAGAAACCGTATTATAAATAAAATAACTAAAAACCAAAAACGAAATAAACTTTGTTCCAACGTGACTTATTTTATTATTATAAAACTCGAATTCAAAATCATTTATTCAGTTTCGGCTGTTACATACAAGCTAATGTGAATGTCAAAGAAGCTACGCCATCGTTCATAAACATTGAGATCAATGTACTTAAGATGGATGGATATCCATCCAATGGCTTTCTGTGAAAAAACAGTGTTAATGGACAATTCCACTGTTTCAAAAATGGCATTTTCGTAGAATTAACAAAAGATCATTATCACGCACAGAATACAGCTTTTATCAGGTAATGTTCGAAGTATTTAATGTTCAAATGAATAAAATCTTTAGTAAAGTACTAAAGATTCAACGACGTCATAGTATTAGAAATAAAACACTTTTTACGGATTACAGCGCGTCGTAGTAAGTCTTTTGAGAAATGTTTCACTAATTGAAACATTCGTTAAAAGATTGAATGTGCCAAGGTACTACATTTTTCAGCAACTTTAGCTTCCCGATCTGAAATGTTTTTAACCAAACTAAGTTTCCGCCCGCGACTTCGTCCGCGTAGTCATTCGGAAAACCACTAGGGAACCTTTGACCGGGATAAAAATATTCTTTGTATCCAAGCTTTAAACTATCTATTTGACAAATTTCATCCAAATGCGCTTAGCCATTTTTGCGTGAAAGAGTAACAAACATTATCCAAACATCCAAACTTTCAGATTTATAAAATAGGATAGTTGTTAATGTTGATCAAAAAATAACATGTTAATAAAAAAATACGTAAGATGTCCAACATATGCTGATGGAATGTGTTAAGAATCGAGCCGAAAGGGAATCACTGTTTAAAGAATTTAAATTAAATATCAGAGATATTGGACTAATTCAAAACATTTTGTCAAAACCTAAATCAAAAGTAGCAAAAAAAATATGTAGTTTAGTAAAAGCCGTTGAACAGTGATTCCTTTTCGTTAAAATTGTTTCAACTTAAAAAAAAAAAAAAAAAATATTTTAGAATTTATGTAGAGAGTTTATGCTAAACAAAGGGAAAGACTAATTGTAAGAATATGAATAGTAATTTAAATATGTTGTAACAGGGCAGATACAATGGGGCTGACATATCCATGTGGATAAAAGCCCCTAACTAAATAAAGAATAAAAAAAAAAAAAAAAAAAAAAAAAAAAATACGTCAACACGATGACAAAAGATTCCCAAAAATTTCACCTTGACACCGTAGATTTCTTTTGATGGCGGAATTAGCGTCACTGGTTTTAAGTGTTCCCTCTCGTAATTGGTCTCATTCAAAAACTGGGGTACATTTACGTCCCCGGCCCATTTTGATCGTTGAAAACCTTTTGTCAACTCGTCGCTTCCATTTTTCATTTTCATTCTACCTCTACATTTACTTCAGAGGTGTTGCGACCTTGTTGGCGTTTTTAGAGTTCCTTACGACAATGATATTTCAATACATTAAAAAAAACTTAATAATGTGTAACACACACATTATTATTTAGTACAGTTATCGGAAACAACGTCTTATAAGCTTGAGTTTTTTTTAAGGACTCTATTAGTTATATGGTTTCTAACGTTTTGGCTCTTTTAGAAACAGCTATACAACACGTTACAAAAATACCCCTAATGCCGAATATGGTATATAGGGACTATCAAACTGAACAACTTTTATTATGGGTACGCGACGAAAATCAGATGTTTCATACATTTTGATATTTTCGATTTTAATTTTTGTATGAAACAGCTGTTTTTTTTCCGTGATTTCAGAGTTGGTCCCATAGTAAAAGTTGATTAGTTTGATGGTCCCTATATAACATATGCGGCTTTAGGGGTATTTTTGTAACACCTTGTATAATTCACTGCTTAACGACGACTGCTTTTTATCATTAACTTTCAGACTAAAACCTCTATTAGACTAAACCTCTTTAACAAAAGTTAGCTGTCAAAAGTAATCCGAAATGGCGATTCCCGTTGTTGCAAAAATTTCCAATGTTGAATTTTCAATTATTTAGCTGCTTTTTGGGATTTTACCTACACTTTTTTGTTTCTTAACCACCCCACTCAGTACTATAGCAAAAAAAAAACTAATCTGTCATGCCATTTTTGAGTTTTAGCTAGACTAAAGAACAGCAATTCATTTATATAAGTTATACAACCTAGACACTTAGATATTATTTTGTATTGAAAATCTTTCGAATGGAAATCCGGAACAAATCTGTTGAATCCGTCTCAAATCCCTTTAATAACAGGTGTAACAACAGAAACAAGGAAAACATTTTAAAAAGAACAATTGCAATCAATTTCTTGTTGTCCCGCTTCCGCAGACTTTCTATTTCAAAAACCACTTAAAACCTTCTTCGAGTTTAGAGAGAACAAAGTGATAAAATATTCCCTTTAAAAAGTTTTGGGGCTAGGGTTATCAGTGAGATGAAATTGTGAGTTTCTTGGTATGAAACGTTATTTAGTATTTCTATTGGATACAGAAATAAGAAAAAATAATATTTTTTATGTCATTTTTTTGCAGCAGTACACGATGTTTTTATTGGGATTTTCTTCAAATAGGAAATTATTTACGAAAAACGAAAACGATTCACAAGATACAACATCTTACTTACCATGTCAAAAAAATCATTTTGTCACCATATTCTTTTAAGTTTGCATCTAAAACTCCACTCCATCCTTTCATGCTTTACTTTTTGGAGAAATTAATATTTGTTTATTAAAAAAACAATAAACCACCATAACCAGAAGGTGACAACCCTACTAAAGACGGAAACAGAGCAATCCGCTCCTTTATTACTCTTGTTATCTCGAGAATTTTGTTTATTGCGGTCCCAACCCTAGAACTCGCAGACCCACCCAAGCCCTTACCCTAGAATTAACGGGAATAAACAAATTTGAAGAATCGCCAACCCTGACTGGAGTTTGCAAATTTAGGGATTCTGCATTAACTGGATGAGGCAAGGAATTTCTTTTTTACCGGGATTGCTTAAATCAGTAACTTGTTTTCATTATTATAAAGTAACTACTTTTAAGGTTAAGAGTGACTGTGGACATAAAATATGTTACAGAAGTGATTTTTTGTATTGCATTTTTTTAGAATCAATTTATTTGCTAGAATGCGGTACATAAATATCTTAATATATTTAATATTGTCACATTACATTCACCTGGAGCTGGTATGCAAAATATAATAGTGGGTAATATGGTATGTCAACATTAAATTTATAAAATTATATTTATTAAATTCTGTCAAAGTATAAAAACAGTTTTTCACTAGCCATGTCTTATTAGAGCTTTAAATTGATCAACAGGCAGGGGATCTTATTAAATACTAGCGACCGCCCGCGACTTCGTCTGCGTGGAAAGTTTTTTTGCTATCCCTCGGGAATGATTATTTTTTTCGGGATGAAAAGTATCCTATGTCCTTCTCTGTACCCCTGACAATGTCTATGCAAAATTTCATGATGATCGGTTCAGTAGTAAAGACGTGTAGATGTAACAAACAAACGGACTTTCGCATTTATAATATTAGTAAGGAGTTTTGTTCTCATCCTTGGTAACCTCAGTTTATTTGAATACCTTGAAGAATATTTTTGATATGTATATTTACGAATTATTTTCGAGTATAAATAGGGAATAGGAAAAGGATTAAAACTCTGAATAGTAACGCAGCAATTTTTTTTTATTTTTTTTTTTGCTTGAACGATTCCTGCTCGAATATTTCATGCTCGATGCTTTTATAAAGGGAAAAAAACTAAGCTAAATACTACTCATAATTATTTACGATAAATAAATAAATAAATGCTTGGACAATTTCACACAGCGCCATCTAGCCCTAAACTAAACGAAGCTTGTAATATGGGTGCTAGACAACTGATTTACTACTACTTATATACTATTTAAATATACTTATATACATAGTAACACTCCGACCCGTCAGAGAAATTAAAATTCACCATTTTAATTTCTGCCCAGCCGGGAATTGAACCCGGGACCACTTGCGTAAACCGGCAGGTTAACCACTGCACCACTCAAGTCAATTTTATTTCAGCCGTTACTGTTTGATGATGATAATTATGATAATGACGATTTAAACAGGACTTTGCACCAACACTTTAAGCAAGGAGGAGCTCGAGATAAAAATAATGGTAACGAAAACGACTGTATTTTCCATAGACTTAGAAAAAGTTTCGCTGCGCTCATTTTCCATAGACTTAGAAAAATTTTCCCTGCTCTCATTTTCCATAGTCTTAGAAAAATTTTCGCTTGATGGTATTTCCGGAATTTCCCGAAAACTACTAGATCGATTTCAAAATTTCAAAAAATGGGACTAACTTGCGAACAAAGCTGATGTAATAACGTTTGAATCATTTAAATCGGTTCAGCCGTCTTTGAGTAATCGGTGGACATACATAAAAAAAAAACAAATATACAGATAAACATAGAACCTCCTCCTTTTTTAAAGTTTGTTAAATAGTTACCCATCCGATGATTGATTTATATTCCAAACCGGATGCGCTGCCAGTGCTTCATCGTGCTTATAGTATTTAGCTAAAATATTATATTTTTTATCCCATATTAAAGCATGAAACATTCGAAGTAAAACGACGCAGTAAAAAGACCAAAAAAAAACATAAAAAGTGTAATTCCAAGTTCAAATTAAGCTGTAACATTTAATGAGACCAATTGTATTTGCGTGCGAGTGTACTCCTGAGAAAGAAACAGCCTTCAGGACAATAGAAAGTAATAGAATTGTTTCTGGAACGGGCGTCAGGACGCTAAAGACTATTCGGAATCTTGTATAAGGTAGTATTTTCAATTCTCTAAAATTAGGTTTATTTTAAAATTCATGGAGTAATAAAAGACTCTTTTTAAGGGAAAAAAACAGCTGATAGAAGATACATACCAACATAAGGTCACGATTTTTGCCCTTATGTAGTCAGAGGGCCCTGTTAAAAAAAAAACATTTTTTTATACAAACCAAAAAGTATAAAAAATTTAAGAAGTTATAAACTTTATAACGTGGGACGCATTTTGTAAGATATATCATCAAATGTCTTTTGCATGCGCTCCACGTTTTTGGTTTTAAACTTCTGTATAGGGTTATACTTCCATGTTTACGGAAGAAATTATTTTATTTTTTAGTCCTATTTTAATATTTTTAGTTCGTTTCGTAACGTCAAATACACATTTTTGAACAGTGATTTCACACAGTATTACTTGATTTATCGATTCCAAAAAAATAATCTAGAAAGTAGATAATAGTACTGTTATGTATGATAGCTAAAACTTTACTTTTCTCGATAGAAAAAAATCGTAAAGAGACCTCAAATTTTGTAGTTTTTCACACATGTGCCAACCAATAATAAACCTAGTAGGTATCTTGAAACTATACTTAATAAAAAAAACTTTTGCTAGCTCTCTAGTTCTGTGATAGTCAGTTTTCCAAAAAAATAAATAGTTTATTATTTATTAATTAAAATCAATAATGTTGTCAATGATTTTGATAATATGTTACTATAAAAAAAATCTAGCGTAGTACGACCTCGTAAAGTCTCGGTAAATATTCATAAGTACTTTGTTTCTGTAGTTATACGTTTTTACTAAAATAAGCTTACTTATAAAAACTCACTCACAAGCCCATACACAATCTTTATTAAAAATACCTCTTCCATACGCGCCCGGTATTTCATTAGGTATGTATTGCGTACGAAACTCATCTACAAGCAATTTGCACCCAACTTTCCTAATTACTTCACCCTGTCCTTGTCACTCGTATGGAATGAAATAGAGAGGTTGCAGGTGAAGCATATTGGTTATGTGCTTTGTATAACTGTTTCCTATTGAACCGAAAGCGCAATAGAATTGTTTTGGAACATTGACTTACTCGCAAGTGGCATCATCATCATCATATCAGCCGCACGACACACACTACTGGGTATAGACCTCCCCCAAGGAACTCCACAACGATTGGTCCTGCGCTGCCCGCACACCGGCTTCCCGCGACCTTCACCAGTGGCCCTACCATGAGTTGATGCAAACTGTTTACGTTACCGTAAACCATCGTTTTCTCTCTTTTACTCGCATTGACTGTGAGCAGTATATCCGATAGTTTACGGTAGCGTAAACAGTTTGCATCAACTCATGGTAGGGCCTCTGATCTTAAGTATAGTCAGCCGAAAAGGAATTAAGGAACCTATTTTAAATTCTGTCCTTTCCGTTTGGTTATTTAGAATGTGATACATTCATTCATTCATAGGTACTAATGCAAAATAAATAAAAATAAATTATTCCGATGTATGGACTTAAGACTCCTCTGCCTTTCCAATAATGGCCGAGTTAACGTGTTTGTGGAAATTCTTGGCGCCATTAAAAGGTAGGTAGTAGTAGTAGCAAAAGTTTAGATTATGTACTAATCTTGAATTCAATATTTCTTTGATTGCTAAGTTTCTATCTTTCTACTTGCCAGATGCTTTCTACTTGACACACCAACACTTTAATTATTGTTAACTTATTTTGTAATCAGTGCGTTGCAATTCGCAAGTTGCAATGTAAGCTAAACTATCGCGAAATGTTTCAATTTTGTTGCTCTTTAGTACAGAATTAATAGTTTTGCTCTGCAATTGCAGCTCACAACTTTACAAAGCAATCAATCTCTTAACCAGAGCTTCTTATAATATTGTGAAACATACAACTCCAATTTCTATAAGTTTTCAGATTTGTAGAGTTTCGAGCAATTTGTAACTTAATCTAAAGTAAGTAGGTATGCTTAGTAAAGAATGTTAAAGTCAAATTAAGTATGCTCTGTCTCTTCATAGTCGATTAAATAACAAGTTACCCGCCACATACAGACGGAATCTGATTCGGAATTCCGAATCAAGATATCGGTAATGTATGAAAATTCCGAACAGAAAAATACCGCATGACATGTGTCCATAGATTTGTAAAGATTAGCTGCGTTCGGAATGATTCCGAATCAAAATTCCGGCTGTATGTGGCCAGTCTTAGGGATGCTCAAAAGGTATCACTTACTTTGAGCTAAGCATTTCACAGAAGTACATTGTCACAGAAATATATTTATTTTGTAAGTTGCAACACCATCCATGAACTGAATCTTTAGTGTGACAAGGTACTAAAGTGCTCAACCTTGTCCATTTAGAAAGTGTGAGTTCCAAAAAGTTCCTTTATCCAGGTTATAGAGATATTCGGAAGCAGTGTTTGGAGGGGAGAGGGCCGATCTAACAATCACACTCGCCGGCTACACAGATCAATTTGATGGGAATAAGGGAGATGAAGAGTCGAACTATATTTTAAACAGAAAATTATTGATCTCCTTTTTTATTTATTACTTAATTATGCTAAATATTTAAACCCCTTTAACTACAATGGAGCTGACTGGACAAATATACAATAGACATATAGTGGCCATACCAAAAATATGTGGCTAATATGGCCGGACCATCAGGCCCATCTTTCCCACTGGGCACTCTGGACACGTGCCCAGGGCCCCGCGATCGATTGGGTCCCCCTAGTTCCTGCCGGATCGCTAAACGATAACGGATGCTTATTACTAAAAACATATTTAGGTATTTCGAAAACTTAAACAATAATTACTGACTGCAAATGTTACTGGCTTACTAGCTTTTACATGCGCATAGCTACCTACTTTTGCCCGAATATCAGGCTTTCTAATTTGATTTCGGCATGTTTAGATAAATTTAAGTTAAGATCATAGGGGCCCCCTTATCTTAATGTGCCCAGGGCCTCAAATAGCTTAAAGACGGCATTGCTGACCATACCAAAAATATTGTCTATATTACATAGTCTCGCTGAAATGTTTTTATGATAGCTATAGTTTGTCCGTTTAGACGCCTCATTACGCCTCCACGCATTTCTGTGTCCAGATAAAAGATTCCCTCGCAAGTAGCGGTGTAAATCTTCGTTTTGTCCCGCCGTCTGTTCGCCGCCAGTTTGTGCGGAGTAGTCGTATTTTTACTAACGCCTGTCTTTACGCAATTTATGGGGGTCTCTACGGTGATCTCGCGATTGGTAGGGTGGAACTGTGTCTCGACTGTGTGTTTAGAGAATGGATTTTAGTTCTTACAACCTAATGATATTGTCAATTTCAATAAATATTGAGTAACATTAAATTAGTTTTGTAAGGGACTCGAGCTGACTCGACTATACCATACAAAGCTCAGTGAGTTCAGTAGGCTCGCGAGTCTTATAAATAATTCGAGTCTTAAAAAGGACTCTCTGACTGTATTACTTATTATGAGAAAGGATTCAAAACCATTTTTAAAGTAAAACTCTTCCAAAGAATAATATGTGTCAAATTATTTAAAAATAGCATTGCGAATGCTAAAATCTCAAAATTAAAAAATGTGTTAATGTGTCTCCTAATCTATAAATAGCACTTTTAAACCAATTCACTCATCACTTAAAACGCCGCATGCTTCCGGAAAAAGCCTTAACCAAGAAACAAAATCTTAAAAGCGAACACGTAAGCATTACGGGTTTTGACATTGCTTACATAGACGCTTTTTTGGATAATGGTACGTTCATGAGCGGAGCGAAGAGAGGGAATTACTGAAACACTATAAATCTGTTTTTTATGAGGGAGTGTGACTAAAATGATAAAGTGGTTTATACAAAACTCAACACAAGAACAAAAGATCGAGATGAATTTTTCTCTATAATTAAATCGATCAGCTTTGAAACCGACTTAAAAAAAAGGAGGAGGTTCTCAATTTTATTGTATTTTTCGCGCAAAACTTCGACATTTTTATGGACCGATTTCGATGATATTTTTTTTGTTTGGTGAGTTTTCTTGCTAGATAGTCCCGTTTTTGTTTAAATCAGTTCAGTACTTTTCAGGAAATCCTAAAAATACTGTCATGTTCGTTACCATTACAGTAACTTGTTTGTTTATGACCCTAAATCGGGTCTTTTTTGTTTGACAGAGAATATTTTAAGAATACGATTTTAATTTGATTAGCATTGGACCTTGGATTTTACAGATACACAAAAGAACTCCAAAATCAAATAGGAACTGTATTGCTGTGATGGAAATACTTGTAGGTTTATGACAATAAAAAAGTAGGTACCTAACTATGATCAACGTTCTGGACTAAATTGGAAACACAACAACAACACAACGGAACTCTTTAACAAAAAACAGCGCGGATGTGGAAATTGAGTTATTAGGGTATAATACCATTGAAAAGTGTGAAATATGAAAACTTTTGAATAACAATGTCGTCGCTGATATTGACATACCACAAAAAAATTGAAAATAAATTTATTTTTAAAAGTAAAACCTGCTTCAAAAATCCCTTCTGGTGGGGCCACAGGAAAGTTTTGTTTTTTTATTCTAAAAGCTCCAACCGACTTCATTTGAGGTTCTTTAAATTTAGATAATAATGCAGATTTGAATATTATTTCTTGGTTTTAGAGCTGTTTTTAAGGGTTTTTTAAGGATGTTTTACTTTTTTAATTTCCTTATTCTTAGACTCACTTTGACGAGAAAATTATAGACAGAATAGATAGATTATAAGACCAGTAATACTAAATATTCCGTCGCATTACGATGGTTAAGAAACTACACAAATAAAATATGTATCACAAATATGTTTTAACAAAGCCACCGTATTCTCACCTGGGCCATATAACCCAGCGATTATGCGTAATACCCGACAATCGCAAATGGAAAAAGAAATGGGATAGCAATCTATTCCAGCTTATTGCGCCGGGATGGTCGTTTACTTAACACGTCTTTTCACCGGTTATACGGGTTTTTTTTCTAATCTACATTAGGCACATGTGGGTTTGACCGAGTTTTTGTAAGTATCGTTTTTTGGTTCTATAGATTAAAAAAGGTGAAACGTGTTTTACCTTCGGAACTCTTTAGTTGAAGTATTGACACAAAATGGCGGAAAAAACATCAGCTGATTTTAGTAAATTCATGTTTACACGGCTTTTCATTGGTTTGAGCTTTTCATTGGTTTAACAAGTAATACATTTCAATGAGAGAAAAACAATCTGAAAACATTTCTTCGAAAACGAAATAGGGTAATAGAGGAAAACATGAAATTAGTAATAAATATGCAATTTCCTCGTTATACCGCTTATTTCCGTAGTCAAAGGGAAAATGTGAAAAAACTGATTTCTTTATACTTTTAAAAATATTGTTTTAATTTTTATTCGTGTATTTCTAACTGGTGAATTTAGGTACCTGCTTACTTGTTGCGTTTTTTAATGTTATGCGCAAAGTATTGAATACACTTGTTGAAATTATATTAATAACTTTGTTGGCTGTACTAGTTAAAACTCTTTTGCCTTTTTGCATACTTTAAAAACATTGACATTTCCGGCTTTTTCATTCCGCTTCCTTAAAAAATGCCTGCCTTGTCAATTTGTGTACCTATAAGATGATAAAATGTAATCTTAATAACATTAGTGTAACGCTAAAACAATATTTTTAACCGACTTCAACATTTTGGACTAGACTTGACAAAGTTACAATGGAACTCTTTAACAAAGAACACGATAAATGGAAATTGAGTTATTAGGGGTATTATACCATTGAAGTGTGGTTTTTTTTTAAATCATCGCTTACTTTTACATATACCCACAAAAAAGTAAAAAAAAAACCTAAGTATTGGTATGTTTGAACTAAAAACAGATCAAGATTAATAAATTACTAGTACAACAAAAGGTGAGACTTTAAGAATAAAAAGCACTAATATAAGATTAGTAAAAGACAATCTTTTACATCCGTCTATCCCTTTCTTTCCATCTTCTTTATCACTTCCACATATCCAACAATGCATCTAACTAACCACAGAATAAATCAAGAGAATCAATGCTGCGGAACTCCACTAATTTATGTCGGAGTCCGACAAATTTTATTACTAGTGGTGTGCCATTCGTTCAGCTAATCGAATGAAAGAGATTGATCGCGTTCACATGCTGATCCGAATGTTTAATAATGAATGTGGAGCGCTGTGTTCATGCTTTAAGACACTTAAGATATCAAATAGCATTTTTAACAATCTTCAGAAAGGATAGGTTGTGTTGGATCCTTGTTTTCTAAAATATACTTAAAGGTACGTAGAATTTAATCAAACTTCATAAACGAGGACCTGTTAAAACAGGTTTTGAGTGTTAACTGGGTTAGCCACAACTTTAACCTAACCTATTGTGGCGATAAAAACGATCTCGTTCATAAATTTTTAGTGGCTCGGTTTATTATTTCTCATAATTAGTCATAATAGAATAGGTATGGTAGCTTTTTATGTGCTTTTGATTTTGTTGATTACTATACTATTAGCTTTTATGTCAGCACTTCATAAAAGAAATCCCTTTTGAGCTCTAAACAAAAAAAGCAGATTCGACGTTCGCTCGTCTAAAGTATACCCAACCCGAATTAACCCCTTTCATACAAACTGATCCCAAATGAATTCGCCACCTGCCGGGAAGTCCTGTTTTATGAATTACTTATCCATTGTCCGCGATATCCCTGGATAATGAGTTTTTTATACGTTTGTGTTGAGATTTTTTGGCCGGGAACAGTGAAATGTGGATTCGTCTTATTGCAAACATTTTTGTTAAGTACAAAATATGCGAACACATTTTTAAAAAAATCAGCTGTTTTTATACTTTTTGATATTTTTTATTTTAATTTTTGTGTGAAACAGCAGATTTTTTTTCGCGATTTCAAAGTTGGTCCCATAGTTAAAGTTGATCAGTTTGATGGTCCCTATATACCATATTCGGCATTAGGGGTATTTTTGCAACATGTTGTATATTTATACACGTATCTACTCGTACTGAAGCTGCAAGAACTATATTGGTATATAATAACTAATTATTTTGCTGTTTGAACGAGTACAATTTAAAAATATTCCGACGGACTAAGAATAAAGTTTTCATCCGAGAATTTAGTCAACTTTACCTAACTTCACTTATTTAAACACCATATTTAAAAAAAGCCCAAAACAGTATTTTATTCGTAATGTCGTCACAGTGTAATAATTCGAAACGTCAAAAAATCTGCCACCTTCACATACCTGCCTACAATACCTCCTCGTTTAGAATCAGTAAAACGCCGGACGAGCCGGACAACTGAAACAGTCCAAGCGTACTGTTTACAAATGAGGCTTTGAGCCTCTTTTCAGGAGCGAAGCCTTAATAAACTCTGGATGGGGTTTTGCTCGTTGACGCTGAAAGGTTGACAAATACGTACATTTGACAACCATAAGTTCTGAGCATAGACTTATTTAAAGTTTATGGTTCTGAGTTGCTTACTTGACAGATTATTTGACATATTTTTTCATAAATCTGACTGTCAAATAGCCACTTTTAGCAAAAAATATTGTTAATACGATGAAAAATACCACAAAGTTTTTTCGGAGCGCACTACAGAGAGATAATTCACAATTTCGTCTTTATTTAAGCTCTATGGTTTTACTTCAATGGCAGTGCTAGTGCGCCTTATACGCGCTCTTAAGTTAAACCACGGTAAAGTGGTTAAACAGTTAAACTTCGAAAACAGTTTAACACCCGTATTCAAGAACAATACTCAAACTACCCGTGCATATGCGAACGCAATGCGTTAAAATAGAGCTCTGTGATTGGTTCATTTGTGTTACGTATTCTGTGTGATTTGTAGTTGGGAAGCTGTGCGTCCGCAGGCACTGTGAAACCTCATAGTAGTATTTGTGGATACGGGTGTTTATTACGGCATAATCATAAAGACGGTCTTAAGGTCAACATGTACAGTCTGGGGCCGGTAGCTAACGCATCGAACTTCGGAAAGTCTGCCGGGCTTCAAATTAAAACAGATAAATCGAGCCCCAATCGGGCCAAAATGGCGTACCCCAATTCATGATGTCATACAAACATTGATATCTTCTAAATAACTTCGGCGAATAGTATAATACGAAACTCCTTACTTAGATTTATCTATTTTAAGTTGAAGCTCGGCAAACCCGCCGAAGTTCGAAAAGTTAGCCGGTAGGGCCCCTGATGTGCTATTGACTGTACTTCTAACAAAGTGTGTGGCAGGTACCTAATTTTAGAGTAGGTATTCTATTTAGCAACAAGTATATCAATTTAAAACAAGTAGTTCGTATCCAGTCACTCTATATCCAAGTGACGTTTTCCAGTTATTTTACGAAAATCATGCTATTATTATTTAGCCTTCGTACAATCCAACATGATTTAATTCCGAATAACCAACAACAATTCCGAAAAAAGCTTCGATGTTATTTTTTTTCTTTCATTTCTCTTTCTGCTAACCGTCTTTATTCTAAGTAGACTCTCGTAAATTAATTTGAATAATTAGGTACTCACTCTAGCTGTACAAATTGCTCTTCCCGTTTAGTCTGATGTTGCTAGGGATATACTCTTAGAAAAGATTAAATTTACTTTCTGAGTTAAACAGTTGTATAAAGTTTTCTTTTGTTAAGAAGTTTTTTTTAAGTTTGTCTAAAGCTTAAAGTTAATATAGCAGGACTATGGTTGGACCTATCCCATCTTATCATCATCGTCATCAATTGTTAATAAAAAGTTACCTTTTCGACTATTTGAAATTTTGAGATTTAAGCATTCACAATGCTATTTTTATATAATACTAAATAATATACTAGAAAAAATAGGACTCGCACCAGATCATGTTCTCGGACGGGAATCGAACCCGCGACCTTTGGATATCCGGTCCAATGCTCTGACCGCTGAGCTACCGAGTCACTGGTGAGAACGTCGAATTTCTTCTAGTATATCAACTCTTACGCTGCAAGCCAGCGCCATCTCACCAATGTAGAAGGAATTAACCTCGACATTCAACTGAACATCTTTCCAGATATTTTTAAACAGTTGATTAATATGAGAAAGTTATATAACTATTTGAAATTTTGAGATTTAAGCATTCACAATGCTATTTTTATATAATACTAAATAATATACTAGAAAAAATAGGACTCGCACCAGATCATGTTCTCGGACGGGAATCGAACCCGCGACCTTTGGATATCCGGTCCAATGCTCTGACCGCTGAGCTACCGAGTCACTGGTGAGAACGTCGAATTTCTTCTAGTATATCAACTCTTACGCTGCAAGCCAGCGCCATCTCACCAATGTATTTAGTATTACCTTTTTGAGTTTGAAGTAAAGTATATCGGACGTTTTATGCAAAGAAGCTTGATAACCATTAGCTATTTTTAATTTCCCCTCTGCTGGGGCACAGGCCTTCCTTTTGGGTGGTTAAAGAAGATGGGCTATGACCCACCACGAGGGACCAATGCGGATTGGTGGGCGCTAACGACTGCAAATGCAGCCGGACGGGACCAACGGCTTAACGTGCCTCCCAAAGCACGGAGGAGCTCGAGGTAATACATATTTGATCACCCATCCCATGACCGACCCTTGGGAACAACCGCAGGGCCAGGTGCTATACCACTGCGCCACCGAGCTCCTCGAAGTAAGTATATCGGACGTTTTTTGCAAAGAAGCTTACCTTACATGTCTATAAAAAGTAAACATCTTAAGGCAAGATTGAATTGTATTGAAGTTGCGCCCTTTTAGTGGAAGTGCCATCATAAAAACTTACTGTATCCCTCGACTTGGGGCTAAGCAGTAAAATTTGTTTTGCTGTCGTTCATTGGGTAGATAATCGTTCTCTGTAAGATCTTTGAGTTTCAGCTATCAGTTTAAATTACGCTTTCGAAATGTACATACGACGGCACCTCAGACTATACATGTTGACCTTGAGACCGCCTTTATGCCCTACGTAATAAAAGCTGTTTTCGTAGTTTAACTGTATAACCTGAAGTGCTGCCGTCCGTACCTAGTTTAAACTTAATAATTCGTGTTTTTTTATGATCCTTAACTATATTCACATAACAGTAAAATATATTTTATTATTACAAAAAACAACGAAAATATACTTAACAGTTCAAAGTTTCAATGAATTGCATTTTTTTATTCAACATTTTACAAGTCACAAGACTCTTTTCATATATTCAATTTTATAATTTGTTGAAATATTAAAAAAACTACTATCATATATTAAACGCATAGGTAATGTGTATAAAATATTAATGATTATATTTCTCAAAATTTGACTTAATTCATCAACGCCCGAGCGGCCGTATGCGGCGGGATAACAATGAAATATCTATTGTGTCTCATTTTCCGGGCGTTGATGGGTTAAGGAAACTTCCCTATTATCCTGTCCTTAATAACCTAGTTCCCTAATTTTACTCTAAAGTTCTATCAGTATTAAACTATTAAGACACGCCAAGGGTACAGGGTACAATCCTACATCTTCTGTTATTTTACTGCAAAGTAAACAATCGTGACGTTTCCTTGTTCCATAATCAGCCGTAATCCGGGCCTCCGGCGTCGACATTATGCAGACATTCCGCTCAGACGTGGCGGTGAGGTGTCAGTGGTAGCGGCAAGCGTTCGAATTTTACGTACATTGCGTTTTTCTTTTCGATTCGATCGAGTGGTTTTTTCATGGTGTCATCCTTGAGATCCCGGGCTAATTTGACCAGGTTACTTTTATATTTGTCTCTCCGTGTTCGTAGTACCGATGTTCTGTAATTTTCAATCCCTTTATTATATTATCCATTAGTTAATAAAAGGATTGAAATTAAATAAAAATTATAGAACAACAACAGTAAATATCCCCGTCTGCTTGTAAAAAATCGAAAAACTGAATCGACCAAAAAGTTCTATACAATTATTGAACCTCAAAAAATTTCACAAGAATCGGTTAAGAAATGCGACACCGCAAGGATATACGAAAGCATTTTTGCCCAAGCTGAAGCAGAGACGCTTCTCGCTCGCTCGGTCAAAAAGTGACATATTTTCGTCCTAAGAATTATAGAAACTAAAATATAGAAAATTAAGAAAGTGTTCTTATACTCAGAATACTCAATAAACGTTTAAAAATGAAAAATGGTAACGTAGACGGAATAAGGGCAATAATAGTTAGCTCCTAACTTCCTTAAATTCCGAACAGGTCGAGTTGTTTGTATGAAAAACTAGTGAACCCTGTGAACTTCGTATCACCTACAATTTAATGTTACCAATTTTACTTTGAGAACCAGCGCCATCTTTTCATTAGTAAGTTAATAACAAAGCAGCTGAATACTAAAACGAAAGCAACACTACGGTCCTTTTATCATCACTAAGATCATTATTCAGACTAAAACCTCTTTATCAAAAGTTAGCTGTCAAAAGTAATCCGAAATGGCGATTCCCATACAAAAGCCAATGTTCATAGTGCGTTTCATTGAATATTCACTATTCAATAAAACGCATTCTACTTACGCTACTCTCAGGGAAAACGACCAAAGAGAATGTAATACTACATTGAGATGACAAAGAATATTTATTTTTCTTAATTAAACAATCAAATGCACTAAGAAGTTTCCCCTGTTAGGGGAAAAATATAAAAAAAAATACGAAACACGTGTTCAATTCATTTTGTGAAAGAATGTCTATGCCAAATTTCAAGTCAATCGGGCAAAGGAATCGCGTTCTCCAATACAAACTTTGCCAATCTGTTTCACCCCTTTAGGGGTTGAATTTTCCAAAGTCCCGTCTTAGTGAGCACCTACGCCCTAAAAGGAGCCTCCATGCAAAATTTGAGACTCCTAGCATTTGGAGTTTCTGAGATTTCGTGATGAGTGAGTGAGTGAGTGATTTTTCTCTTTTATATATATAGATACGACTCAAATAAATGGACAGAGCAACTTACTTTGAATCGGAATAATATTGTGTGATGTTCTAATATTTATATGTATTAAGCTCTTTATATTTATTTATCTTCGCTCTAGCACGTGAACCCTACACCCGACTACTCTGCAAGCGGCGGGCGTACTTTCATTATTAGGAGCCGATAAACAATAGTTTAACCTCATCGCTCCGGGATTAGCCTGGAAAACTCGCAAAATGACCTTTGCCTACTAATGACTGGAAATTGTATAAATAAAAAAACTTTTTTAAAGCCAATAATTAACGATGCATTAATCGATGATAGCTAGTTTTTTTGCAACAAAGCTCTAATGTCATGAATGATAACTAATTTTGTGTTTTGAAAAATATTTTACTGAAACCAAGAAAAAAATTGCTTTCGCTAATAAGCCAGTTTCATGGTTTCGTTAAGTTGTATTTGACAGATAATTATATTATTTCATTCAGCTAGGAATACAGTTCTCCGGAACTTGTGAAAAAGCCTATTTAATATATTTTACTTTTTAATTACAGATTTCTTTTGTCTTATCTATATATATAAAAGGGAAAATCACTCACTCACTGATCACGAAATCTCAGAAACTGCAAGTGCTAGGAGTCTCAAATTTTGCATGGGGGCTCCTTTTAGGGCGTAGGTGCTCACTAAGACGGGATTTTGCGAAATTCAACCCCTAAAGGGGTGAAACAGGGTGGTAAAGTTTGTATGGGAGGACGCGATTCTTTGGCCCGATTGACTTGAAATTTGGCATAGACATTCTTTCACAAAATTAATTAAACATGTGTTTCGTATTTTTTTAATATTTATTACCTAACAGGGTTAAAAAGTGATATAAAGCTACTTTTGCTGTGATTGATTTCGACGTCGGAATTGAAACTTTTTTGTGCATTTGATTGATTAATTAAGAAAAATAAATATCATTTGTCACCTCAACGTAGTATTACATTCTCTTTGGTCATTTCCCCTGAGAGTAGGTAGAATGCATTTCATCGAATAGCACCTATGGCGTTATGTTGGCAGTGCTGTCATTTTTTCCTTATTGCGTTGTAATAAGGTGCAAAATTATTCCATCTAATTATCAGTTTAATTTTAAAAGAATACAATATTCTGCGCAGTGATTGTTTCTCCCATGGCCAGCTCTAATGTCGCCTGCTCGAGAGTCAGTTCGCCGAATAGCCTTTTTATTTTGCAACCGAATAACATGACAAGAAATGTGGTAGGTATAAAACATGCTACAAAAATACCCCTAATGCCGAATATGGTATATAGGGACCATCAAACTGAACAACTTTTACTTTGGGACCAACTCTGAAATCGCGAAAAAAGGCTTAAGGGGTATTTTTGTAACACGTTGTATATTATAGAGAAGTGTTGGATGATCGAGATTGAGAATCCTGATAATGCACAACATATTTTTATTTAGAACTAGCTGCACCCGGCATGCGTATTGCAATGCTCCGTTTTTTTAGCCAGGGACTTTCTCGGTCGTAAGCAGAACAACTCACCAAAGTTTCATCATAATCGGATCAATTTTTTAGGAGTCCCGTCGTCTGTACACTTAGATCTTTTAAACTATGCATAAAAAACCGCATCAAAATCTGTTCATAAGTTTGGGAGCTAGGTTGCCTCAGACATACAGACACACACAAGTCAACCCTTGCGTATGTGTGTACGTCGTATATACATATAGTGGTGGCCACATAATTAAGAACACAAATCGATTTTCATACAAACGAGGTAATTTTGAAGTCTTGGTTTTCCGCTAGGGATTGAACTAGCTGTGATCTGATGATGGCCATCCAGGGAGTGAATGGAGAAGATTCAGATAGCAATACACACCCAACTGATTTGGTCAGCATTTTCAGTTGCAAGTTTTCATATATTTCCATACTATATTCGCGGTTTTTTTAAACATATCCTTACATCTCTTAAAATGCTGGTCAGATTACTTGGGTGTGTAAAGAAATCTGGATCTCCTCCATTCACTCCCTGGATGGCCATCAACAGATCACCGCTCGGTCAGTCCCTGGCGGAGAAGCAATGCTTAAAAGTTACTTCGTATGTAAGATAATCGATTGGCGTCCTTAATTTTGTGGCCACCACTATATATAGATATCCTGTAGTATAGTCTAATAACTTCACACTCACCACATTAGTAACTACATTGTTCCCGTGCGAAGCCGGGGCGGGCCACTAGTACTTTAATAAATTAGGTACCAGATTTTCGAAAACTTTCATATAATTAGATTTCTTTTGTTTTGATCCACAATTTATTAAATATTATTAGAAAACGTTTTTACTGAGAACATAAAAAAATCAACCAACCACATCGTAATCCATTCGGACATGGTCGGAACTTCGAAGTATTTAAGAAAGTTTGAAACAATACTAGGGATTCAACTTTCAGCAGAGCTCAGAAAGTCCGCTGTTGAAATATTTCAGGATTCGTTGGATTAATATCGAGTTCTTAACTCTCTAGGAATGTTGATCAGCAAAAATGGTACTTAATGTTTTGATAAGTTATATAATACTTTGAATAACTTGAAAGGAGGTACTAATAGGTAGTTGGTTTTTCCACTGAATTGAATTGAATTGATTTTTTTTAATTCAAATAAGCTTACATACTATGCATTTTTAAATCGTCAATTCTTTTACGCTACCACCCATTATGACGTCTTTTAGCTTTTAGTTTCCAGAAACATTCGTAATGTTACAATTAACATAGATTCATAAATAAATAACATTATTTAATTAGCTCATTTCTACTGAATCAATTTACAGGGTTCAAGCTTAATTCAAAATTTAAAGTCATTATTCAGTCTAGGCTATTACAAAAACAAATCAATTTATACAATTCAATAAACGTTAAGATAGGTAGGCAGAAGCAGGCCCATTCCCATTGGCAGCACTCGTTCACGAGCATGACGCATGAACCAGCCATCGCTTCGCTCAACCATATTTACAATTTACAACACAACATACGACTAGAATTTAAGGCCCCAGACCTACCGGTTTCATTTATTTGCTTTGCTGTTCTAGTTGAACAGGGGCTACGGGCTAGCGCATCGAACTTCGGAAAGTCTGCCGGGCTTCAAATTAAAACAGATAAATCGGGCCAAAATGGCGAACCCTAATTTATGATGTCACACGAACATCGATATCTTCTAAATAACTTCGGCGAATAGTACAATACGAAACTTCTTACTTCGATTTATCTGATTTAAGTTGAAGTCCGGCAGACTTTCTGAAGTTCGATGCGATAGCCGGTACGGCCCCCAAAGCAAAGAAATGAAACCATAAGGTCTGGGGCCAGTGGGGTGCTATTCTCTAAAGTAAATTCCGTGGGGTTTTTTTTCATATCTACAAGGGACTAAAGGGGCCATCATTCTTTAGTATTCTAAATTTATCCTTATCCTTACTTATATTATTTTATATATTAGTATTGAATATAATTTTTATACATTCAAAAGTGAGTTTGTTTTTTACGCTTCTAAGTATTCGGCCGATTGAAATTGAAATGGACTGTAAAACTTAAAGCTTCCAATCCACAGGTTTCAGCAAACATTTCACTCAAGATTACCCCACTTCTACTCACACTTTTACACTTCCAACAAATCAAGTGGCGGGAACCTATTTATTTTTCTAAATCACTTCTCAAAGAATCGCTGAATCAGTTCAAGAGCACCGAGGGACCTTCCCTTAATACGATTTTAATCTAAATTGCTTTCTATAATGAGGGTTTTTTTTCGAAGCTTCACCTTATAAGTGATTCCTTATAGAAATAAGCACGTTATTGTTTTTAAATAAGTTGGTTTATCAAGTGTTTCGAAACTCTATTTTCTTTCCTGATTGTTTTTTTAAGCGAACCAAATGTTTATAAAATGGAAATGGAAGACTTTTAAACCCAAACTTATTCCACATAATATTGGTGAAAAGTAATGCTATGACACAAACCGGTTGTTTTACACATCGGTAATAATGTAAACATTAAACTATCGAACGCAAAAACCTAAATTGAAATAAAAATTCACACGCCTAATACCTATTTTCACATACGTTATGATGAAGTCTGTGCCCGCGGACGCACAGCATCCCACGAACCAATCACACGTGTTACGTAAAACAAACGAACCAATCACAGAGCTCAATGCAGTGCGTTCGTTCGAGTATTGTTTGTGAATACGGGTGTTAATCTATTTAATGAATTCAGTGAATGGTAAGCTGACGTAATTGACGAGAAAATAAATGAATACATTAGTTTTCACCTTTTCATCATTAACTATTTTAAAGGCAATGAAGATTAAATGTTTTGAAATTAATTTAGCCCTTTCTGCATCTTTATTTTAAGCGCTCCCTTTAAGATTGATTAAGATTAAGTCTTGAAACGAAATTGCTTAATTACTAATCAACCATTAAGCGCCCTTTTCTTTAATACGTGGTTAATCCGGCTCCTTGCAAATAAGGAAGTTCGGATTAAACAAGGGTTATTTAAACATTAAGAAAGTGTAATAACTTTTGTAACCACACGTTTAGGAAATTAAATGGTATCGGAAGCTTTAAAAAGTCTAAATCGTCACAGAGTTTCTTTTAATTTTGTCTTGAACTTTTCATTTAGTCAACACGGTAGGTATGGTAAAAATGATGTCGAGTACGTTTCATTTTGTCAACTCGATAGAACTGATGTATCTGAACTGTTCTATGGGTAAGAAACAAAAAGGAACTGAAAAATGTTTCTGATCTAACCTCATTAATATTTCTACCTATTTATTTTTCAAAGTACAATATCTTATACATATATCCAGTCTACGCCATCGGTTCGCAAGTCCTATCTTAAGCGGGAGACCTTGTAATGAGAAGAACCAGCAAGAAACTCGTTAAGGACAATTTTTTCTTCCAGTCTTTCTATCACAACAATAATGTCTGTTGTCAAACGTCTTTTCAATCTCGAACGAATGCCTATTTACAGAGAGACCGTCACACTCACACAACCATCTTTAATATGAGCGTCAGATGAAAAAAGGCTAATGAAAGCTGCCACGGTCCCATCCTAAATTGTCAAGACAACACAAAAGATCAAAAAACCTTACATTTAAAATTAAACTTCTATCGTCAACCAATCTTGTTTCTGCATCAGAATCTACACCGACCACAAAATATGTCTCTCACTAGGGATTATTACGAGAAACGTGTCCATTAGAATACCCCAATTCAAATCAGACCTTTGGGGAGCAAACGGTCCCCATTTTAATTTGGAAGAGAAATCGAAAGCTGGCCGTATACCGCCCGCCTTTTTGCTACAACATTAAAAAGTAAACTGGCAAACGAGACAAACTTTTGTAAAACCTTATTTTGAAAGACTTAAAGTTCAATTTCCAGTTTGCCAAATTTAGGCAAAGGAAGCTTGGTTGAACAGCCTGTTTGTCATAACGGTATGGAAATACATGGTTAGACTGTATGAATATTTTATTGCTTATTTGATTATGTTTAATTTTAGAACTAACTAACGACCTCGACTTGTTAAAGTATTGGTACTATAAATTAAGTCCAAAACAAATAATAAATAAATTGGATAAATTGCAAATAAAATAGGTCTTTTTACAAAAGGGGACTTTAAATCTGATTAAAAATCACGATTACATTGTCACGTAAACATTATTGCTACTACATCAGTACCTATCTATCGGACGCTTAGACCATCAACCACTTTTAATGTCCCCACTGCTGAGGCACAGACCATCCTTATGGGTGGATAAGGAGGATGGGCCACACCCACCACGCGGGCCCAATGCGGATTGGTGGGTGTTAACGACTGCAAATGCAGCCGGGACCAACGGCTTAACGTGCCTTCCGAAGCACAGAGGAACTCGAGATAAATTTTTGGTCACCCATCCCATGATCGACCCATGTGAAAGTTGCTTAACCTCCGCAATCGCGGGGTCATACGCTAAACCACTGCGCCATCGAGCTCTTCATTGGACGCTTAACTAAATAAATTTATGTAATTAATTGAACTTTAACGCGTGTATTTTAAAAATATTCTTCTTACTTAAAATAACAACACTGAGAAGCTCGTATGTAAAGTGCGGTAACTAAAACTGAGCCAAAATGGGTCATTTGAAATTTTGAGATTTAAGCATTCACAATGCTATTTTTATATAATACTAAATAATATACTAGAAAAAATAGGACTCGCACCAGATCATGTTCTCGGACGGGAATCGAACCCGCGACCTTTGGATCCAAAGGTCGCAGGTTCGATTCCCGTCCGACACCCTCGAGACACCCTCGAGACGCAAAATAGGCGCAATAGACGTCCAGTTGCGGAAACCGCCTGCACTGACAAGAAGAAGAAGGAGAAAAAGATCTAACAAATACTAAAGTTGTGGTAAAGGCTAATCCTTGGATATGAATGAGTGACAGGGCGTAGTGCATTAATAATTAAACAAAGCTTAACAACGCACGCATTGCATCTAGCGGATTTTAGTAGTTTTTGTACAGAAAGACATACAAGTGCGTCCACTGATTTGCATCGTATGGAACGCAGAGTCAGTTTCATTTGTTTGATACCATGCTATACGTGCGTTACGTTGCGGATCTGTAGACTGTGTGGAAGCCTAACTTAAATAGTATTTTGCGAAACTCGTACACACTACTTTACATTGCAAATATTCAGTAAATTGGCTGCTCATCCAGCGCTGCAGCGAGCAGTAAGCGGCAGCTTCCACTCGGTAACGTCTCTTCAAATTATCACTACTCCTGCAACTTCTCTAAATAGGATTTTTATAGCGTGTTTTCATTTCGAGTCACGAAGTTAGCGGAAAACTTAGTCTTTATTTTAAACATTGTAATTTTGAGGGCCTATTACAAAAAAGAACCACGATAGTCAGACGATGTTCTTTGATCGATTTACTTAATTTTGAACCTTATACGTGACTAAAAATGTCACGGAGTGGGACGAATATCGTACGCTTATCGTGTTGCTTTTTCAAATAGGCCCTCTGAAATAATGTTTTGTTTATTGTTCCTCGTTGTCAAATTTAAGACACTGTTTTTAATTCCAATGTTACTATGATTATTCTGAAACTCGGTATATTCATACTGAACTTCCTTGAACTTGTTATTGCAACATTTGTAAAATAAAATAACTATCCCAATTCCCAACATCGCCTAAAATTAAATAAATAAGCAAGTTTTATTCAATAGCTGGGTCCACACCGAGCGAGCAGCCTCGCCCGAGGCCCGCCGCACGCGGCATACGTCCTGCCTCGCTCGAGGCAAGCTCGGTCGAATAATTTAAAAAAACACCAAGGCTGCCGCTCCCGCCATAGCCAGTTTGCTCGGTCGTTTGCGACAACAAGTGGCGTTTATACCGAGCGAGCAGCTTCGCCCTAGGCACCTCTGAGCAAACCAAAAACCGACACCGCTTGGCTCGGCCACGCGCGCGGTCTCTCGAGGCTGAGCATGAGCCTGCCGCGGCCGAGGCACGTGCACACCGCCCGAGCCGCCTCGCGTGGCAGGTACGTTTACTACGCGGCGGACCTCGGGCTCGGCGGACCTCGGGCTCGGGCGATGTAAACGCGCTACAGACATAATTCTATGATAAACACAATAGTTTAGGTGCAAAGCATTAACTGTGCTGTGCAGACATTTTTATCTTAGCCATTATTCGCCAATCTTTGCAAATGTTCAGTTTGTGAGTTCTCTAACATGAACCCGAATGTTTTATGGCCCAATATCACCGTAAACGCTACAGACATGGGAGTGACGCTATCTGAAATGACTCTCAGAAGGAGAGGAAAGAAATAAAATGCAGTTTTGAGCTGGGGTTGTGAAGAGAGCGTCGAAAAGGCTTATCTTTTGGCAGTTTGCTAAAATGTTTAAAAAAAGCACTACGTAGTTTCTTAAGTTTAAGGAAGTATTTAATACGTGGCCTTGCTGACTTATATCAGCATCTTTTGTCTGATCACGATGATGATGATATAAATTCGTTTAAGTTTCTTTGAAAAAATATAGTTACCTCGAAGCAATTTTGAATATTTGAGACAAAAACTCATTGCGTATAAGGCTACCTGAATTATTAATGTGACACGCTTAGTTTGGAACTGAGTGATGTGTTACCCGTAATTTATTCGTATATTATAGTCTTCGCTCGATATATAACCACGGCTTTTTACAAGAAGAAATTGCAGATTTTTTTATACATATTATTTATTCAGTTTATTAACATAAAGATATTTCATTATGTTAAAGGTCATCGTGATCAACTTTGATTTATTTTAGTTTCACATTTTATTGATGTTAACCCTTCCGTGCGCTGGAGACTTTTATAAAGGTTTTCTAATTTATGTAAATCATTATAAAAAGGAGCAAACAGAACAAAAAAAGAATGCCGTAATTTCCCCGTAGTTTTTACCCGATAACTTCGCAATTAAACTATATTTATTCAATCAGTAAATTGTGTTCTAATTATGAATATGTTGGCCATATTCAGATACTAACAATTGAAGACTAAGGCATCTTCATTATTTAGCAAACCGTGGTTATTTTTCAGTTGATAGAACGACATATGCCTAGTGATTTTATAGATGGACGCAGGCGTCCGGGCCGGCGTTGAAGGGTTAACGTTCCAAAACTAATATTGTTTTATGACATTGTTAGTCAGTTTGTTAGCGAAAATCTATTATCCTTTTTCATCTATTAGCTGCATATTTTTGCATTCCAATACGCTGCAGAGATTGACCAAGCCAATTTTATTTCCATATAATTGCGCATTTTCTAATTATCGACTTTTTATATTAGTCCGTAGTCAGGTCAGTATTCCCTACCTACTAGCTGGAAAAAATTCAAGGAATGTATTATTAAAGCCTTTAGTGCTATCCGACGCACAAGAAATCAAAACTCCTTTAATAATTTCCAAGCAAAATTACCTGACAACTAGACTATATTGCTGAATAGAAAACTGACATGTGCATCTGAACTGAGAGCCCATGACAAGTTTAGTATTTATGAGTTTTAAACTCACGATGATTAAAGTATTGTTTATTAAAAAAAATGGTGTATGTATTATAAACTCGTTTGTAATTAATTTCATAATATTTATTAATTAATATTTTTTACCGTCATTGTTTCCGATTTCCATAACACAAATGCTTTATCTACTTACTATAAGATTAGAGCAATGTATATGATTTAGTAGTGACTTTTTCAGCCATTAAACGAAAAATAGAACAGAACATAAATTCAATACCAATGCAATATACAAACTCCATAAAACTCTGTGATAAATACCATCTCTGAGTCGAGGTTGAGTCCCGAAAAGATCATAAATTCCGACTGACTGAGAAATAGTCACAGAATCTCCGACTACTTATGAAGGAATTAAAAAGCACAAAGTAAAATAAACTATATTTTAAGTAATAAAAACATAACAAGTATACAAATCCCTATCGAACAATATAAATGTGACTGGATCGAGAAATTCTCGAGGGAAATCTAAGAGCTTCGAAGGAACTATACAAAAACTTGGTCTCATTTTATGTTCACCAAGGAGTTTCTGAAAAGATAAACTTTTTCCTATAGGATAGAAAATATTTATCTTGCAAATAAATACTGCTTTATAAATATGGAAGAACTTAATACAATGAAAAGCAACTCATCTCCTGGTACTCAGAATGATAATTGAATTCAAGACTTTTCGCAATATCCGGGTGAACACTGACCGCTGAGCTAACTGAGTCCTTTACACGCACAATACCACACACGCAAAACACCACATTTAATTAGGAACCTTAGTAAAATAGTCGTTAGAAAAATCGTGCCTAACTGGGTTCGAATTTTGGTATTAAGAGCGCTTAGTCTGCACGCTAGCGCCGCCATTGGAAAAAAATCATAGTGCTTGAATAAAGACGAAATTGTGCATTATCTCTCTGTAGTGTAAGAAAAGTACCACAAAGCTTCCTCGGAGTGCCGAGGAAGCTTTGTGGTACTTTTTATCGCTTAAACAATATTTTCTAGCCTGTCGTTTAGTTTGATGGAGTTTTATTGTTACAAGTGGCTACTTATCGCAAAAAAACTCCATAGAGAGATAATTTACAGTTTCGTCTTTAGACGAGATCATGAATTATCTCTCTCATTATAAATAAATTTAAGCACTATGATTTTAATCCAATGGCGGCGCTAGTGTGCAGGCTATGCGCTCTTAATTGTTTGATAAAGCATTTGTACGGGTCATAGATGTTTATATAAGTACTTTTTTTATCAGCTTTTTAATTCACCATCCGGTTTAGTTTTGAACTAAATTATTTATTTAATTGGTGTGTGTTGTCCGGAATATTTATTTATCATAATTAATCTGTTTTTTCTCTATGTTTCTGTTTTATTTGTTCTTATGTTGCCGCTAAACATAGCGGTGTAAGCACCATTAAATAATAATAATATATAAAGATATAGTATAATATGTCTTAATTACTACGTTTTGATAACATAGGGTCAAGATTATCTTGACTTATCTCTACCAACCCTACTGTTTACGCTAACACAACATGATACACGTTTTATAAAAAACGTTTTCGTTCAATCAAATAACATACATCATACGCACAATGAAAAGTCATACCACAAACAGTCCAAACAGCGATTAAAAAAAGCAAAATATCACAAAGCATTACGCTGTGCTCGTTAGGGCTGTCGCTTTGAAAAAAAATGTTTGTTCGTTGGCTAATTACCAGTGCCAGGGTTGGAGTTAGGGTGCAGATGATAAATATTTTAGTAATAAGATACCTATGTATAGTATCTATTTAGAAATTTAAAAATCATCTAAACAAAATTGGTAAAAATATAAAAACTACTAAACATATAGTTATTTGCTATGTAAAACGCAATTAAATTAAACATAAGTACCTACATTTAATGTAATTCTCTCTATTGTTTTGTCGGCGATCTATGTAAAAACTGTGGAGCCATGATTACCTATTTATTTACTAATGTTTCATATTTTACCTAATACGACTCTGTCCGCTTCCCTTTTTTTGTTCCTAATGCGCTGGTAATTAGGTCGGGGTTAGACATACGGCCTTTAAATGTGGTTAACAGTATTTAATTCCAATGTAAAATGGGTTTTTAAGTTAATGCTTGAATCTAAATTCTGTAAAAAAATACTTAGAAACTTACTTACTTACTTATATCATTATAAAGATAGAACTTACTTAATGATAGGTGTAATTATTCGGGAATATTTATTGATTAGGGAGTATTTATCAGTTTATAATCTAAACAATTTTTTTTTCCCAATATAACCCCCCCAGCAACTAAATATCGGATAAGTAGTATAAGAATACAAACATTGAATCATGCCCCTATCAGAAATAGCCAGGGCCCTCGGTGCAGTGGGCAGGATCGCTAGGTACCGTTGTTTCGAAGTTTTTTGGACTTAGGTGGTTATTCACCCGTTGAAACTCGGCCGATATTTTTTTGTAGTTTATATTATTTTTGGTAACCTTACCCATTTTTAAATTCAAGATTTTAGCATTCACAATGCTTTTTTATATAATACTAGAAAAAGTACGACTCGCACCAGATTATATTCTCGGACGGGAATCGAACCCGCTACCTTTGGAAGTCCGGTCCAATGCTCTTACTGCTGAGCTACCGAGTCTCTATTGGCAACGTCGTACTTGTCAATTTGACAATATTGTCAAATCTGGAAAGATATTTCAATTGGATGTCTAGGTAATTCCTCACATTGATTAAATAACGCTGGCTTGCAGCGTAAGAGTGGGTTTTACTAGAAGAAATTCGACGTTGCCACTAGTGACTCGGTAGCTCAGCGGTGAGAGCAACCTTATCTATATTTGTAAGTATATTATGACTAATTAGTAACAATCGGTGGCACATTTGATTAGAAAAAATGAAGTCAAAATTTGGGCGAGTTTTAATTGGACGATTTAGAAATAGGCTAACTTCTGCCACTTAGCGGTTTTTGTTTGGTTTTCATGTTTAAGTCAAATAGGCAGCTAAGCTAATTTACCGTAACGTGTTTGTTAAAAAAAAAACAAACAAACTGTAATCAGTAATCGAGAAATAAAGTTACAAAGCACATTAAGGGGCTCGTTAGCCCACCGACGCAAAAAAAAGGTTTTCAGGGTGCCTAATTACCTTGGAACCCTTGTTAGGGCATGGATGGTAATTTTTTTATTCTTCTTTGTACATTTTTCCTTGATGAATTGTTTACCAATTTTCAACAAAGTTTTTTATGTGATCGATTTTAGGTCTTTTGTAGCTTAAAATAAATCACTTTTTACGTATAAGTACTTTAGCGATGTTACTTTAAAAGTTTTTGATATTCGGAGAAGTATTTTATTAATTTCTGGGTTTTTTTGACGTTTCGGCACGTTTGCAGGTAGCCGTGGTCACGGATTATTATTATTATTATTAAGAAATTACAAAGGTCTTAAAATTAAAATATAAGCTAGTTAGATGGTTATATTATATCTTTTATAGCTTGTGAGATATATTTTTTATATTATTACTACTGTTGTTGATAAGATCAGTCTTTAATAAACTAAATAACTTAAATTGTTAAGATCGACAACGACCAAAGTTCTCCAAAAGAAATTACATACGGAGTTCCACAGGGTTCTATTTTAGGCCCACTACTATTTCTTATTTACGTAAATAGCATTAATAAATTGGGTCTTAAAGGTGAAATCTCACTATATGCTGACGATACGTGTCTTTTCTATTTCGGAGATACTATTTCTTCCATAGTAAAGGACGCGCAGGATGATTTAGACACTTTACTTGCTTGGTACCAGTCTAACTTATTAACTATAAATATAGCTAAGACTAATTACATGATTTTTAGTCCTAAAAATAAACAAATCCCACATTTTGACCCTTTAACTATAAATAATGAACCGCTGACTCAAGTCCAATCTGAAAAATACCTGGGCCTTATTCTAGATAGCCGCTTATGTTGGAAACTACACATACAAAAAATTCGAAAAAAATTAACATCGCTCATGTCTGTTCTCCGAGGTAACGTACGCTGTTTTCCTTTATCTGTTCGTTATATTATATACAACTCATTGGTCAAAAGTCATCTTGATTATTTGATAGAAGTATATGGCAGCGCTGCTAAAACTCATATGAATAAACTCCAAAGAACACAAAATAAACTAATAAAACTGTTGTTTCACTTTGACTATTTAACGCCAACAGTAGAAATTTATAAAAAAACCGGTCTAATGACATTATCTCAGATGTATAAATATAATACATGTATACTTGTACATAAAATACTTACAAAAAATATACATACGCAGATATCATTCAGGACAAAATCACAATTACAAAAGCGTTCCTTAAGAAGACCATATGATATTCAACTAATATCACCTCGAACAAATTATGGCAAGAAAAACATAAAGTACGAAGGAGCACAACTATTCAATAAATTACCTAATGATTTAAAAAACACAAAATGTTTACTATCCTTTAAAAACAAGCTAAGACGACACTTATTAAACCATTTCTCTTAAAATAAATTAATAGCATAGTGAAATGATAGTAATATTATATCTATACATATATATACTAATAAGCTTATTGCAATTTTATGATAATAATGATGATGTTTTGGAGGAGTATTTGTTTATTTATTTTTTGTTATTAAATGTTATTTTGTTTTTGATACATTGCTATACAATGTCTATTGGACGTAACTTACATGGCAACTACTAAGCGATACGTAATTGTGACCAACTTGTTATTGCAAAGCATTTGTTTTGCAAATACAATGCGGGTAACTTTAAAAATTTAATGCAGCTACGAACTTGTCTGCTCCATGCACCTACTAGTTTCTAAGTATTATTTTTAAGATTATAATGTATTTCTCTTGTAAGTGAATGTACATTCTTTTAGAGAAATAAATGTCTCAAACCTCAAACCTCAATAACCAGGTTTTAGTTATTTTTATATAAAAAAAATCATAAAATTAACATTTTGAACTATCATACGCGGTTATTTTGTAGTCTCTCTTCTCTTAACAGTCGTCTACCAATGAAACTAACACCCATATTCACAAACAACACTCAAACGACCCTTGACTACGCGAACGCACTGCGTTGAAATAGAGCTCTGGGATTGGTTAATTTTTTAGGTATTTAATTTCATTTATTTATTCCATAAAACAATCCATATATTGTGTTGGAAACAGTTACAATAATAATAAAAGATCAAATTAATACATTTAAAAAAAAATGCAATAATGAATTAAATTAAAATATTCCATTGATTGAAAATATTACGTGTGACTGGTTCGTGGGACGCTGTGCGTTCGCGAGCACTGTGAGACCTCGTAGTAATGTTTGTGAATAAATAGAAAAATAAGAATTTGTGCCAAGGAATAGGCCGAAATACGTCAAAAAAAATATCCTCTCATACTAATTAGACAGATAAAACATTGTATTCGTATAAGAAAATAAAATTTTAAAAAAATGTTTTTCAACCCATGTTTCTTTGGCAAAAATGTTTAGTTTCATGGGCAGAACACTCACCATAGGTGACTAAAACTAAGCTACAAAATAAAGGTGTATTATGGAATGTGTTTTTTTTCCCAAAAACTATAAAAATAGTAATAAAATTGCTCTATTATTCATTCGGGCCGAGTTAGGAAGTCATTAGAGCAACACCTGGGCCCAGCGCGGAGAGCGGGGCGTATGTTAATTATTTGAGGCACGTCCCAGCGCGTGCACAAGCCGATTCAATTCCGGCATACCCCCGTGAGTGTAGGGTTATCTCTTTTGTAAACTATTCAAACAAGAAAACCAAATAAATGTAATAGCATTACATTATATTATTTTATTAATCAATGATTTCAGATCATATTCTCGGACGGAAATCGAACACGCGACCTTTGAAAATCCGGTCCAATGCTCTTACCACAGAGCTACAGAGTTACTCCGAGTCACGCAGTGGTAAGAGCATTAGACCGCACATCCAAAGGTCACGGGTTCGATTCCCGTCCGAGAATATGATCTGATCTGGATCTTTAGTATTATACAGAAATAGCATTGTGAATGCTAAATGCATGATAATTTGCACCCGTTTGAAAATTTCATGCTGTTTCCCTCCGGATTAGGTTTCAGGGTAGGACATGACAGTAAGAGTGATAACTGATGTTTCACATGAATTACAACGAAGGTATCGTTAAGGTCCTGATAACATAAAATATTACTTATGCAACCTTAAATCTTTATAAAATTTCTAGATTTACTTTGCTTATTCAAGCTTAAACTTGTGGTTTTAGCAAATATTCAAGCTCGGAAAAAAAATAATTATTTATCAAACCAACTAATAGGATAGCCTGTTTATAAATTTTTTAATGTAGGTAACTGAAAAGCATATTCTCGAAAAAAAAAAATAGTAATAAATAATTAGTATTGTATAAAAAAATAGTTTAAATAATAAAGCTAGATAGTATTTTATTAAGAACTGGCAACCCTACCATAGAGCGAGTTGAAATTAGTAGGGAATTAAGTTTGCTCTAGCTAGATTGGCCGAAGACGTGTGAGGATTACGTTTTAAACTACGCCTTAACGAGTTGTTTGAAGAAGGTCACATTAATAAGGAAACTTAGTTTGCGCCTTAAAAGCCTTTTTGCTTGATGACAATCTTGTTAACGTCTAATCTTTTAACCTTAGGAGATGTAACTTGATGATGTCACTAAGTTAAAAGCTAAAAATGGGTGTCAAAATTATGTTTAAAATAAAAATTAACAGAGATTTACAAAAAGAGAACTCTCAAGGCTTGATGGATGTTTTTAACGTCTACTGCTTACACTGAGCTGAGGTCAGTCTTGTCATCAGATACCACAGCACAGTGTAACATTTGTTAATTTTTAGTTATTGGAAATATGATAAATAAGCTTTCTTGTTATGCTTTGTGTATATGTGATATGTGTTGCCAATAACACGATATTCTATTCTATTCTATTCAAGGCAGAATATCTTCAAAATTACCGAGCATTTATTCAGATATTACCGAGTATCTTTCACTACGGGACGTTGGCGGCATTTTTGTGAAAAACGGAAGAGGCCAGTAACAAAAAAAAAACAGATATACATTTTGGTACATATTGCGTCGTTTATGCTAATTTAAAGGGATATCAATACGATTAAACAAATATTCGACAAATTAAATTATTTAGTCGTAACATGAATCTAGTTTAACTCTGTGAACTGAAATGAACACGCGATTTCTTGCCGGTTTCATTTCCTGGAACGGGAGTATTTAACCGAGAAATGTAAGCTCAAAGAGACTCCACTATTCTGGAATTAATTTTCTCACTTCTACCTGTCAGTGCTGTAGATATTAAACTAGAGATAAGTTTGCGAAAGCAAGAATAAGTTTAATCATAAATTTATTGTAATCCCCAGAGTTTATAAGAATTTAAAAGTTATAGAATGTTTTGTTCACCTCATTTTGTATTGGAGTAAAAGTGATAAAAACTTAGCGGATAAACTTTATTTAACTATGCTTATAAAACGGAAGTGAGTTTGTAGCACTATCTTGGACGAGGTACAAAACATCTAAACAGTAGTTCTTTTGTTTATGCTACGGAAGTTTTAACGGTTCGTAGCTTCGTAGCACTTTCGTGGATTGCAACGCCGTCGACGATAAGACGATGACGCGATGCGTCAAGTGCAAAAATATGTTATTAAGGGGCTGACATGAGCCAACTAGCGCCGCCAGTTGATTTTATTTTATTTATTCTAAATAAACCCAATTTCTTAAATCAGTCAAGGTTTTGTTAATAACGTCTAATATTTATTGAATAACTTTACACAGTTTGAAAAGGCATTCAAACAGTTGAAAACGTGATTTTGTTAAAAGTGGCCACTGTTGGTTCAAACCCGTTTTTAAACTATTGCACTCATTTTGTAATGTTGTAACGTTATTTAATAAACGTTAAACGTCATTCACAAGACCTTGACTGACTCCTTTTTTAAGAAATTGGGCTAATTTAGAATAAATAAAATAAAATCGACTGGCGGCGCTAGTTGGCTCATGTCAGCCCCTTAACTATCTTTAATTTACAATTAGACCTTATTTCCTAAGCCATAGAGTTAGCAATCAGATTATCTGATTATTTACAGTTAAAAGGCATGTAATTGTAACAATTAATAACTACACTATCACATTCGAGTACCTAGGGCACGTTACGCTCACGATACGATCGCGATCACGCCCCGAACACGTCACGATTACGTGAGGAGCTTTGCTAGGAATACACTCAAGTTTCAAGTGTGAAAGCATGCAATTCAATTTACTTGAGGTATAGAAGATAATACAAGCACCTTGGCTATAAGAAAAGTGATGGATTTCAGTTTTAATGGTGTCCTTTGTGTAGAACATACGCCGGTAATGTCATTATTTGGTGAACAAAAAAGACCAACCTATATTTTTATAGGAAAACCAACAGTATCAAATAATAATAAACTATATACTGGCAGTATTTGATTGAATCAGGCGTCACTTGGCGGAAGTCCCAAACTATTGTGACGTCATACGTCTTCATATACTGGCTCTGTAAGCTGAAGCGCGTTTATGACATTTTTATCATTTTTCGAAATGACTTATTATGACTTTCCCCATATCTCCACATAAGTCATTTCGAAAATTTGGAAAAAAATCGAAAAACTGAATAGTCAAAAGAATTTCATATATTTATATATCAAACCTGCTCACATTAAGCTGAAACCTTGTAACGAGATATTATCACCATCACCGTCATAAGTGCCTATTACACAGGGTTATTTGTAAAACACCAACAACCTCGTTCATGGGCGTAGCCATGTGGAGGATTTGGGGGTTCAAACCTCCTAAAACGGGAATCGAACCCGCGACTTTTGGAAGTTCGGTCCATTGCTCTTACCGCTGAGCTACCGAGTCACTAGTGGCAACGTCGAATTTCTTCTAGTATATCCCACTCATACGCTGCAAGCCAGCGCTATTCGTCAATGTGAGGAATCACCTCGAAATCCAATTGAAACCTCTTCCAGATATTCCGACAACTGTTTTGTTTTCTTGTTAAAACTCTGTTCAAAAAAATTCTCGCTTCTAAGAAATTCCGTCCTCAAAAGTCACGTTTATTTGTACAACTGTATTATTAAACATGTGAAAAGTGAGAACATGTAGAGCGTTCATTAACGAGTGTATCTGTTGTCGCAGGTGTGAGCTACCCGGCTCTAAGCCTCCGGCTAACTGCGACACTGGACATACGAATTACGTGGGTATGGCATTGGCATTAACACATATGTTACGGCCACACTACCGTGATATGCCATACCGCCTGACTGACCGGTGTTAACTAAACGTTTAAATAGCGACCCTGCTGCAGCAAACGGAACGCAAGCTGCGCGGGGCGCGGGGCGAGGGCTGCGCGCGAGCGCCCCTCCGGACCCAAAAATTTCATCGCCAAGATGGCGTTTTCTCTCATAAAAAGCACGCGTGCCTAATCAAGGAAAATTGATAAACCATTAATTAATAGTTTCTTATGCAAATACTTACGACAAAACAAAAGTGAATCAAGATTCAAGCCTCAAGGTTAGTGAGATTCTCAACAACCGGTTTTATTCCATTGAACCATTCATGCACAATCGGTAATAAGTGGACGGGGACACACTACTCTGCCGCAACACAGTTTCTACTAGTGTGGAGGGTAGGAGCCAACTTTTACTTTTTACTAGTTATTTGAAATTTTGAGATTTAAGCATTCACAATGCTATTTTTATATAATACTAAATAATATACTAGAAAAATTGGACTCGCACCAGATCATGTTCTCGGACGGGAATCGAACCCGCGACCTTTGGATATCCGGTCCAATGTCGCGGGTTCGATTCCCGTCCGAGAACATGATCTGGTGCGAGTCCTATTTTTTTTACTAGTTGCTATTCTATACTACAGTTTTACTCAAACAACACATGGAATTGCTATAAGGTTGCTCTAAGGTCAATTTTACCTAAATAAGTTATTACATAACTTGTAATAAGAGAAACATTGTAAAATGTCAAATAAACAAATTTCATTTCATTTCATTTCATATGCCATTGAATATTGCAATTGATGAACCTTATGCGTATAGGAATAAGGAAAATTATAGGTATAATTATTGCCATATCACAGTAGTGTGGCCGTAAAATTACAAATAGTATTTGCTTGCCACATAGCAGACGCGGTCAGCAAAAAGTACTACTAATTATACATTACGTGTAGGCATGCCATAACACCTATGCTAACTTTGAGAAAATGTTGAAGTAAACCTGATACGCGATACCGAAGTTCTGCGCTGCAAAAACCTTAGGTCAATCAAAAAAACTTAAATTTTAAAAATTATCATCGTAACAGTAATTTAAACAATACAAGATATAGGCCATATCCTGCGGGAGAATGCGAATAAATTATCATTATCATTAATATTGCGATAAGGATCTCTCTATCAGAATGACTTCTTCGCTGAAAGACAATTTACGTTGGATGACATAAAAGCAAGGTACCCAGATAGCCGAATGACATAATCTTCATAATTGCCAGGCGGGTTGTTGAGCTTTTTCATCGGAACAATCCTGCCTATTCTCAGGTTGTCAAGAATTTCTTGTGAATTCTTATTATAGCCTTTGTGTAGCGGCACTTACCTTACCTACGCCGCACATACCACGACACACGGCATGACAACAAGATTCCTCACCGTGTTACTAGATGGCGCTAGTATCAAGTAACAAGATCATTAAATATGGAGTAGCACCTCGCAGTATGGAAACCCTACATCTCGCTAACGAAGTTCACTCAGCGACTTAGCATAATACAACTTCCAACCATCATCGGTTGGACCGCGGTCCCCGGGCTAATACCACCCAGCCCGGAGGAAGATCTTCCCTTTGGCCTTCCTATCAGTGGCTACCTACTTTCCACTTCTTTTCCATACTATCACTCCTACAGCCGTTATACAAATTAAGTATAATATGCCTCCTCCACACAGAATCATTAGCACATTCAAGTATTCAAAGCATACTCGGAAGACAAACATGCGAAGCGCCTTATGAACTTGAACAAACGGAGCGCAGTTATTGTCGTATTATTTATATTTATTACGTTTACACAGCCTTTCTTATGTAACTCGAGATAGGACGTACTTAGCGGGTAATGTGACAGAAAAGAAAATATATTTATATGATGAGAGTACTATTAATGGAAAATGGGGAATGCAATTTCAGATCTTGTGTTTGGTTCTGGTTAAAAATTTAAGTATTTTTTTGATCACAGATTACTTATACATGATTAATTTTTATTTTCTTTAACAACACAAGCAGCTAAAAGATCTCAAAGAAACCGTTGATATAATTATGATAAGTAATATGTGAATATCGAATTTATTTACGGTTTAGTCGACAGATGCCAGATTCTAGAAATGCCAGACTTTAGTAAATATGGAGAAAAACTTACGTCTCCAAAGTGCCAGGCTCAAATAAATATGGAGAAGTTTAACTTCTATAATTTTCTATTTGAAGACATTTTTATTACGAAGGATAGAAAAAAATACGATAAAAAATATTTAAAAAAAATATACCCAAAGTGATTGAAAATATAATATATTTTTTTAATTATTATAGAAGTTAACCTTCTCCTTAACTACTAAAATCTGGCATTTGTAGAATCTGGCATTTGTCCACTAATCCTTATTTACTGAGACATCAGAATAGAAAATTGGTTATTTTTCTCAAAAAAATATTCGAACACGTTATATTTTTTTTTAATTCTATGTTTGTACCTTTTTTACTTCTTTAACACAACAACGTAGAGCTATTTCATCAAAATTTTCTTTTCGTTTTCCAACCTTCATTAAGTAATGAAAACATATCTATTACACAAAATATAATATTACAGTCATATATATTCTTGTCCTTTCTTCAATTATTATTTCAATAAGTTACTCAAGTTATTGAACGATCTTCACAGAACCAATAAACCAAAACCGCTAACAAAGTTGCAAACAATTCTACGTCTTCATAACAAAAACATAACGTCCGTTTTATCAACCAATCCATCATAACAAATTTTACGAGGATCCATCTTTATTAATTACTCGATCCAATCAGCAAATGCAAGCTCCAACGCGTTCGATAATAAACTTTATGTGGTTTGTAATAAAGTCCAGCTGGCGATCAGGCCACGTAAGCTCGATTACATGGGCCAACAAAGATTGCGTCGTAAAATGTCACCATCTTAGTAAGTATCAACCATCAGTTTACAACACTAGGGCCATAAAAAGAGCGTTATAGAAGATCTATGAAATAAACTTGATCATTCATTTATTCAGTTTAGTTTCTTATTTCTTTGTAAAACACTCATATCCGTTCGCCATAGTATCATTATTTTTCATATAAAGGCAAAATCGCTGACGGACTATGCATACATGTAAATTTCTTAAAGTCGACTGTCGCAAAAGACAATTCAGCTATGAAATTTTCGTTTAATAAAGGTATATTTTGACGACCTCCGTGGTCGAGTGGTTTTGTACACCGGTTTTCAAGGTGTCGCCATCTCTGAGGTCCCGGGTTCGATCCCCGGTTGGGTCAATTTAGAAAACAAACTTTTCTATATTGGCTCAGTTCTGGATGTTTGTGATACCACCGTTGTCTCATATTCATAACACAAGTGCTTTAGCTAGTTACTTTGGAATCGGAACAACGTATGTGATGTTGTCAAATATAATAATAATTATTATTATTTCGCGTTTCATTGAAAATTCGATACCTAAATTTTTAATCTTAGTTGTGTCTAAAATGCCTTTTTATTTTATAATTATTGTACCTATATATATTGTGTTATAGTCAAAACTCGAAGTTCCGGCACGCCTGGGTTTGGCTAGACAAGCCTCAGGTTTGACAAGAAGTGCGTGTTTCAGCCTTTGACTAACGAATTTATTTTGAGATTTTAGCATTCCTAATGCTATTTTTATACAATAATTCGACTCGCACCAGATCATTTTCTCGGACGGGAATCGAAAGTCCGGTTCAATGCTCTTTATGAAATCCTATGAGAAGCCAACTTGGACAGTCAAAGGCGTTTGAGTTTTGCTCAATTCAATACGTAAAAAGGGGGTTGGACTAGTTATAATGAAGAGAAATGTGTAACTTAAATACATTTCTGTTCCCTTATAACTTCTAAACTACTTATCATAATTTAACAAAATAATGAGGTATTGATGGAAGTGTCTTGATTGGTGCCCTCTAGGGGACATAAAGACACTCTAGGGGATTCAAATTTGATGTTTGACTAAAAAGTTCGACGCTTCTAGGTTTGTCTATAAACTACATCAGCCGAAGGCCGAAATAAAAATATTTTCGGGGTTCGTCTAGGATAACCCAGTCATTCCGCGAAGAGACAAGACAACGGTATTTGACTATAACGTATGCACATAATTAAACATAGTGTATTTATATAAGTAAATGGTATTATTATTACAAATCTAGGTTTTTTACTGGCTCAAAATGCTTCAGTTCGACTAATTATCATAACTAAATGTTATGATGATTAGTTTAGTGTTTTCTGTTTTTATTTTAATTATTGTTATTTTGTTTGAAATAGGTAGTAGGTATTTGATTTGGTAACATTATGATTTCTTTGTAAATATCGTTACTTCTGATTTCTGCATAATATACAGAATATTATAATATTATACAAAGCTGATAAGTTTCTTGCGCCCATTCTTCTTGTCAGCTAAAAAAGTCTCGAATGGGTGGTAGGAAAATATAGACAATTCAAAAGCACTTAGTATCTAAGTTTATTTGAAAAAAGATTTTTTCTTGTTTCAGTTGATTGAACATTGTGAACATCGTTTGTTTCGTAGCCCCTCAACAGAGTCCATCCCGCTCCACGCTAAGGGCACATATAAACCGACGACCCCACAATGTTAGCCCATAAAATTGATCCCCAAAATCGGGACTTACGCCACTGTGACACGGCTTGTCACCACTTCCGAGAAGAAAACTATTAAGTTGTTCACAGTGGTGGGCGGAGCGAGAACTGTTTGATATCGGCGAATGTCGAAAGTCGATTAAGTAACAAGGGTTTCAGAGCTTTTTAATCAAAGTGATATATTTGTTAAAATGGTAACGACTTCGCCAATAAAGACGTATGAATTAAAATTGAGATACTTAAGTTTTTCGACAAATGACTCATTATTCTACTGTGGTAGGTGAAGCGAGAAGCTGTTTGGTGTCGGCGAATGTCGTAACTAGGGTTTTGGGGCACTCTTAAAGTAGCATGTTTGCTAAAACGATAACGACTTCACAAAGTACCTGATGTATGAGATTGACATAAGTGTTTGCTAGCCATAGGGACTAATAACACCTATAGATATATTCTTCATTTTTATGAATTCCTTGTCGCCTTGTTATCGTTTTCAGAAATATTTGATCAACCAGTTACGTAGCACTTATCTCTATTCTGTGAACCAGTGTCGTCATTATTGATAAATGATGTAATATAAATGAAATGAAAAGAAATGATAATGATAAAATAAACAAGAAAGAACATTAAAGTACGATTGCTGAACTAGCAAAATCAACCTATTTTATGAAAATCTAAAATATTAAGTAGGTATGTACAATACACAAAATATACTTTTTCATTCCTCATATTTGGAAAGTTATGTATGTTTAAACTAAGCAGTGGGTTAAAAACTCTGCGTTCCACCCTAGGGTGTAAAAGAATTTTAAAAATCGAACTGAATTTGGTTACATGTTTTTATTAATAAATATTTTGGAAAGACTACGATTCTTTTACTTTCCTTATATTCGAAATCAAAGTAGAGTGCTTAACACGGGTAAAAGTCATCAATTCCTCTTAACCCTTGTCTAACAATTTACTATTTCTACATTGACCCAGTCGGTGATTGAACCCGGGACCTCAGAGATGGTGACACAAGAAAACCGGTATGCAAACCATTCGACTACGGAAATCATCAAATAATAAAGGTTTTAACCTTTTTATTAATTTTTTTATTAAAAATAATGAAAAGCCCGCGATTGGTAGTTTACTAATAATTAAAAAAAAAACTATGTACATTTATATTCCCGCTCGCTTATCCACCGATACAGATAGGAAGGTGTATAAATAAACAATTTTATTTGTGTGATTTTTATGTCGTTTCACTCACACGCCAATCTGAGCTGATGGGCCGAGTTCGTTTTGGGCCAAACAGATAACGTAGTCTATTGACTTTTATGCCAAAAGCTACCCCACGGTCGTTATAGGAAAATACTTCAACATACTAGTAAATACTATCAATTCCGTCAATAAACAGAGTATGGACTTGATACTTGACACGCAGTGGGTTATTTACAACTCGGTTATTAACAAATAACCGAGTTGTAATAGCTTCACACAACCAAGATCGCGCCTATTTCAATTATCCCACATATTGTTCAGTTGCGTAGACACTTGTACCATATAACTGCACCAATTTTAAGACACAATATCCACTATGAATCAATTTGAAAATAATTAAAATAGACACCAAACCGAACTTGACAAAATGGCGCCAAAAACTCAAAGTAGCTCAAATTGTGTGTTGTTTAAAAACAAATGAATACTTAATATTAATGCTGTCATAAATTCTGTCACAACCTTATTATTTTCAAATTTCGAATATTGGCCAGAAATGTTTTGATTGATTTTGAACTATGTACTTTTGAGTCTTCTTAAAATAAAAAATAAAAATTTGCTTTGCACCGCTAACAAAAAATGTTTGTGTTATTTTTGAAAATTTCGTCGTCAAATAGAGAATAAATAGAGAGAGAGAGAGACAATTATCGAACCAATATTTCACGAGAATCGGAGAAATGCGACATGTAGAGGAAAACAAACGGACACCGGAACCTACGAAAGCATTTTTGCCGAAGCCGAACCCTGAGCCCGTAGCTAATGTTAATTTAATCTTCGCTTCAAACAATTAATGGATTTGACGTTTTAAATTTCGATTGATAATGAAACCTTATGTCAATCCCAATACATGTTTCAAAAGCGAAGCGATAACGAAGATTTGAAAATGTTATTTTGGCTAGACCCCCAGAGACGCTTCGAGCCCGCTCGGTCAATAAATATTACCTATAGAAAAGCTGTTTGAGATTTTTTTCTGTTCTTCAGTTATTTATGTACTAGGTATTATATTCTATTTTCTAGGTATTAAAGGTAGACGGTGACATCATCCAATAGAAATAAACGAATGAATTAAGATTTTATTTGAGAAGTTGAAAATAAACTTTCCGTGCGAAAATTCCCCTATTATGCTTAAACTCGCAATTTGATAAGTTCTAATCCTAGTTTAGATTAAAATCTCACTCGACTAAGTACTAACAACATTAAACGCTTAATTAATATTAAACGTATTTGCGACTAAATTTCCTTACCTTATAGTTATAAAAATATTAGAATGAGTAAACTCAAAAAGTTCATATAAAGTCCGGATAAAAACTTAATTAACCCTTCAACGCCCGGAAAATGGAACACAATAGATATTTGATTGTTATCCGCCCGCCTGCGTCCACTCGGGCGTTGATGAATTAAAACTACTTAAGTCAATTAAGCTACAGTAAATTATGGCAAACTTATTCCATAAGCCCAAAATCACAAAGTAATTGCAACATTTTTTATGTCCTCAGTTGTACAGTCAGCAACGAAAATGGATAAGTTTGGACAGTTACGTTTACTATACTCGATATCGACTGTAGTAAGCAATTTTGTGGGAGTGAGGAGCTCAGTGGCGCAGTGGCTTAGCGCTTGGCCCTGCGATTGCGGAGGTTAAGCAACTTTCGCAAGGGTCGGTCATGGGATGGGTGACCAAAAATATACTATATCCAGTTCCTCCGTGCTTCGGAACTGAAGGCACATTAAGCCGTTGGTCCCTCGTATCCTATAAAAATGTTTCATACTAATATCGTTCTTGATAATGTCTATCTATATTAAATAGAACAAAAACACGATGAACAATTCCGCTGCGCAATTTTCCTTGGAAGCACAATGACAGCAAGCTATTGAATGTTCACATGCTCCGGGAATTCCGACCTCTAATCCCGGGCACCAATCCCGGCCATTCTTATAAACAAACGGGGCCACGAAAACAGACGTACCTATCCACTTTTTTAATCGACTTCAAAAAAAGAAGGAGGTTACCAGGTCGACGGTATCTTTTTTTTATTATTATTTTATTCCTAACCCTCAATGATTTCATCCTTATTAATTTCATCTAAGTTATATGGGACTAGCTTCAAATAATTAAGTTTAAATTAATACTTTTTAAAAGTTCTATTTATTTTATCGCGGCAGTTAAAAAAAGTCTATGAAAAAGAATTCTTCAATGATTTAGAAAACCAGGTAAAGTGGGTTCAACCTTTTGCTCCGCACATCTGTTTCTAGAATGGAATATAATATAATTAATCAACCGCATACCGTATACAAGGGTGATAAAGAGAGAGTCTATCCCCCTAAATTTAAAAATGGCCATACCATGAGAGTGAATACCTTTTCAACGGGCTTATACTATACTGGACTCTGTATATTATAGCCTTGCACAAGTTTTAGAGCAAAAAAAATATTATTTAACTACCTAACTAACTATGTAGATAGTATGAGATAAAAAAAACTGATTCCCGCTTTCTTACTGGCCCAACTTGAAAGATCGCGACACATCTTCTGAATGCCATTAACCTTTTCGCCGCCAAGTATAGCAAAAAAAAATCTATTGTCCCACGCCACGCCACTAAAACAATAAAAACAGGTTCCAAAAAATAGTGATGTCCAGTGATTACAATCGACAACCCCTTTTTTACCTTTTCCTACCCATATTCTATGAATTTTCTTGCATTTATTTAAATCCAATTATTAGATTCCGTAAATCATAACAATTCACAGCAATAACTGTGTGTTTAAATTAACATTCAACCAAAATATCAAGTAAACAATAAATAATTGTGATTGAAAATGGAACGTCCCTAGTTAAGCTTCCCGTCGCCTCGGCGGACGTGAGCTGCCGTCGTTGGCGTACAGGGACCATACTTTATATAAGCCGCGTGCTTTAACAATAGTGATGTTCCTCTAATACATCGACATAATTTTAATAATTATAACATTCTTTTGTAGGTACTTTATTTTCTCTCCTCGTGACATGTAATTGCGTGATGATTAATTAAATACATTACAAAGATAGCCTTTATAGCGCTTTCAATATTAGATAGAAATTTTATTTTGATTCTACTTAATTTTTTATTCAATATCATTGCATCGTATACTTAAATTGAAGGAAAATCTGTTGACTTATTCCTAAATATTTTCGTAAGTAATATTAAGAACAGTTTTGTTGGTACCTATTTTATAAAAAGTGAAAGTATTTTAGTGTATTGATAGATGCCGCGACGTACCCATTGTTGTTTTATGGTCAGCCTAAAAAATCTTGCAGCTGTTTTAAAAACAATGGGCAGTCATAAAAATATTTCGGCCAAATTATCTATTTTCTTTCGCAATAATTGATCAAAGTACGCCGTGCCTCGGTGCCAGCGTATTGTTCTTTCTAATCCTTCTTTAGAATTTCTTGCACCTGCATAAAACAATAGGCGCAAAGGTCTAAAGCCATTTATTAATAAACACATTAGCACAACACTACCTGTGACGTCGCTGTCGGCAGCTCCCGACGCTGGCGCCGAGGACATTCGGACTGTATTGCTTGGTTACGGCCAATTATTTTTAAATAGATTTTGCAATATATATGCAATAATTTCTAATGTTTTTGGTGAAAATATATTAGTAAGGCTGAATACTTCATGTTGTGACAAAAAAAAAATTAAACTGATTGGTAGAATACTTAAATTTGCATCTAATTTGGGCGACGTCATATGCCGACGTTGGCGTGCGGGACACTTTTTTTTTATGACGTCATATGCCGACGTTGGCGGTGAAAAGGTTAAACTGAGATGTTTCTGCTGCATGCACTAATAGATGTAGGTACAAAGACATGTCTACAAGTTGTAAAGGATTGGAGTTGGAGAGAAATGATAGTCTCGACGGTTGATTAAACACTGGTTTATTTATGATAGACACGGGTATATATTCAATAGTAATGGGGACTTCTACACCTACCCCTTTAAGAAAAAAAATAATATAGTGTAATATTTTTTTGACATAATAATAATGATCTTAATATTATGATTATATGAAATAAACATAGTACACAGTTCATAGTTATTATAACTACGGTTAAGCATAAAGTTTAGTAATATTTAAGATAACATTTTGTTGAAAAGTTTACAATATACTATTTATTAAACTGTTTAGTGCGGTTTTTGTGTACAATCTCTTCTTTACAGTTTTTTATTATTTTGACATTACATCCTAGATCCTCAACTACTACATAAGGACCTAAATATATGGGGTCCATTTTATTATCTGAAGGATTTCTTAACAATAAGTAATCATCTTTCTTATAGTATACAGGCTTAATATTAACATCATATCTAGTTTTTCTCTTTATTTTACTGTTGATTAGGTTATCCCGAGCTTCCTTTTGAGCTAATTGCAATATATACTTGAACTCTAACGGATAACTATCATGAGCGTATAATGGATCTACAACGCCGTTATTAAAATTACAAGGAATATTACATCGCTTACCGAATACCAGCTCATGTGGCGTGTATCGTGTTTCACAGTGTACCGTGTTATTGTAGGCAAAACACCAGTATGGCAACCAGTTACTCCAATGATTTGTTTTGTTTTCACAATATGTTCTTAAATACGCACCCATAGTTTTGTGTGAGTTTTCTAACGCTCCGATGCTTTCATGGTGGTACGCTGTTGAGGAAATTTGATTTATTTTTAAGAGTTGGCATATTTCTTTCATAGTGCTGGATAAGAATTCGCTACCCCGATCTGTTGCAATTACGTTAGGGATGCCAAATCTTAAAATAAAATTATTTACGAATGCTGAAGCTACACTTACCGAATCTTTGGCTTGGAGGGGGTACGCCTCCGAAAATTTTGTTAGTTCGCATTGAAGAGTAAGAACATAGCTATAGTTAAGTGAGTCTCTCGGAAGTGGTCCTACAATGTCTAAGAATACTTTTTCAAATGCTGAGTTGGCAGTGGTGGTTATTACCATGGGTTATTTAGTACCTACTGAATATTTTTGCTTACTACACTGGTCACACTTAGATACATATTCAACTATGTCTTTTTCCATGGATGGCCAGAAATAATATCTTTTAATATTGTTCGTCATCCGCTTGATGCCCGCGTGGCCACTCGTAGGCAACAAGTGAAAGTCGTTCAATGTTACCTTCCTATCGTCTAGGTTATTTATTCTTTGCGCATTATTTACTATACATACTCGTAACTCTTGCCATTTGTCATATTTATTTATTTCATTGATAAGCCCAGCTATGAAATCTTTATTTTTCTCATTTCTCAGTATGCATACTTCATTAATATTATATCTTTTACAAATAAATAACAATTCTCTCATCAATCCGTCTGGCGTGATCGACGATCGAGATATTGTATTTAAGTAAATAGTCGACTTTCTGGGCACATATATAAAATATTTATATTTATATACTACTTCTTCTCTTAAAATTTTATTAAACTTCTCGTTATCACAGAGCGAAAGTTCGGTAATCTGCTTCGGTTTTCTAATTATTTCAACAACTCTCGGTTGATCAGGCCTTAAGTTAGTCTCAATATTATCAGCCGAAACACGATTACTGTTTCTTTCGTTGCTCCTATCCTGCATTTGCTTAAATTGTCTTCTCGTAATTACATTTATGTGCTGATTCAAATTTTTTAAATCATCAGATGTTATGGTAATTCGCGATAAAGCGTCCGCTGCCGAATTAGATTTCCCTTTTATGTACTCTATTTCAAAGTTGTACTCTTCTAATAATAATCTGAATTTTAATAATCTGCTCCATGGGTCCCGCATACTAAATAAATAAACAAGAGGTCGATGGTCGGTCTGTATCTTAAACTTTTTGCCATATAAATAGGGACGGAAATATTTTACACTCCACACTATTGCTAAGAGCTCTTTTTCAATAGTGGGATAATTAATTTCAGCCTTATTTAAACTTCTGCTAGCGTAAGCTACAGGTCGACCATCCCTATTACATAATACGGAGCCTATGGCTTTGCCTGACGCGTCGGTTTGTAATAAAAATTGATTCTCATCGGAGAAATCTGGGTATTGTAATACGGGCGGTTTCATTAGCGCGGATTTTAATTTTTGAAAAGAATTTTCGCATTCTATGGTCCATGAAAAAGTTGCGTTTTTTCGAGACATTTTATTTAATGGTAGTGCTATAGCTGCAAAATTCGGGATGAATTTGCGGTAATAATTAGCGAAAGCAACGAATCGTTTAGTTTCTTCACTATTTTGTGGTGTTGGGTAATTTTTCAAAGCTTTAATTTTTTCTGAATCAGGTAAAATACCACTTTTAGAAACTGTATGTCCTAGATATAGCATTTCTTTTTGCAGAAATTGACACTTTACGGGGTTTAATTTCAAATTGACTTTCCTTAATCTGATAAAAACATCAATGAGATTTTGATTATGGGAATTTAGGTTACGGCCAAACACAACCAAATCGTCTTGGTAAATTAGACATTTATCATAGTTAAGTCCTGACATAGCTATAGTCATCATACGGCTGAAACTATTCGGGCTTGATTTAAGACCCATGGGCATTCTCGTCATTTGGTACTGATTTTTGCCTGTAGTAAAGGCTGTGCAAGGTCTACTCTCCTGCTTTAAATTAATTTGAAAAAATCCTTGATATAGATCTAAATGGGTGAAATACATCGCCCCTGAGAGAGAGTCTAAAATCTCAGAAATGTTCGGCAGTGGAAACTTATCGTCTTGTACCTGATTGTTTAATTTACGATAGTCTATTACTACTCTCCATTTTTTTTCACTTGAAGGATCTGTCTTTTTTGGGACTAGCAATAACGGACTTGACCATGGACTTCTAGCTTCTTCTATTATGCCATCCTTCAACATATTCTGAATTTGTTTTTCTATCTCTATCTTTTGAGAGTTCGGCAATCGATATTGTTTAGTATAAATAGGAATGCTATGTGGCTTTAAATCAATGGATTGGTCATATATTGGAGTAGTTAGTAATTTATCACCCGGTAAATGGAAAATATCTGGGAATTTTGCACAAATATTCTCTATTGTTTTTTGTTCTTCAATATTTAATCCAGACAATTTCAATAATGAAAATAATTTTTTAACTCTTTCAGCATTCATAACTGGTTTCTGAAAGTTACAAATAAAATAATTATCTAGCTTCCTAGCATTTAATTTAAAATAATTGAGCTGTATCTCTTTATCTCTGGTGTTTAAGATTCGAATAGGTATTTTTCCATTTTCCGGACTTACTAGCGTGCTCCCTAAATAAACACCTTCACATAATTCTCGAGAAGTTATCAAACAATCTCCTTTTATTTCAGTATTCACGTAATGAGTTGATTCGCACCTCGGAGGTATTACTAAATACGTATTTTGCATAGGTGTCATGTATTCAAAATTTATAGTCACACTGTTATCAGTTTTAGTGTATAATTGTAAAGTATTTAATTCGAAATTCAAGATTGCTCTATATGCCGTGAAAAAATCCTGACCCAATATTCCGTTAGTTTTACAAGGTAAATTCTTTAAAACTAAAAATTTATGTTCGAAAATCTGTTGATTAAAATTCAATTGAAGATAGACATGACCAATTGAAACTATATCTCCACCAATACCTATGACTCGTACTTTATTTTTATGGAATGGTATTTGTAAACGTTCTACACTTTCATACTTAATGGCAGAAATTGATGCTCCTGTATCAACGAGCCAGTCGTGACTATGTTTGCTAACTAAACAATTAACTTTGCATAGACTGTTACACGCGTACACGTACTTAGGATCGAAAAAAATGACTCAATGATTCATCTGGCATAAATTGTTCATCTACATGTGATTCCGTTTGTGGATTATCTGATGCAATCGTTTGCTCCGTTGCCATGTAGTTCATGTTGCTATGCGCCTGTTGACTACGACCGCGCGCGTATGACCTACCACGGTTACTACGAAAGCCGTTACTGCGTGAATTATTTTGCGAAAAATGTACTTGCCGAGAACCTTGGTTGACTGCATACTGCGGCTGTTGTCCTCGTGATCTATTGGAGAAAATGCGAAACCCGCGTTGTCTCGGTAATCGTCCTCGCTGAAATCCGCGTCTATGGAAATAAAAATTAGGGGTTTGTTTGTACATACCCATCACTCCTTCTGACGTGGATGGAGAAGAAATCTCCTCATCTAGCGCCGCCTGTATAGCATCTGATAAAGAATTAAAATTACGCGATGCAATAATCGTACTCAACCGACTATTTCGCAACCCGTTGCTAAAAGTTTTAATGGCCTGTTTCTCGTTTAATGGCCTTAAGACATTGTGCTTATTAGTATCGCCTTCGGCCTGCGAAATGGTCAAGTCGACAAATAATTCCGATAACTCGTTCCCAAATTCCGAAACAGATCTATTGTTTTGCTTACATTGTAATAATTTTGATTGCAGCGTTGTGAAGCTTTTCTGTGGCAATAACAATTTTTTCATGTCCTTTATCAGCCCATCGATAGTATCGTATTTATGAGAAAGTTTTAGTTTAGCTTCCTGGGATAACCTAGTCTTTAATATAAACTGCATCAATTTATTTTTGCACTCTGGCGTCGACAAAACAGAACTATAATACTCTATCCCTTCTACTAATTGTTTAGTATTTTCAATATCATTAGTCATAACAGGTAGAATGCTTAAAGCAGTTTTTAAATCAAACTTATCGCTAGCCATTTTCGTTTCTGATAAAAGAGAGGATTCCTGCTCTTCAGAAATTGAACACAGCTGTAAAACCTCTGTAAATAACTTGTCAAATTCGTCACAAATTTTATTAATCAATGATATTTCACTGCTATTAACTTTCTCGAACTTTATATTGTCTTTAAGTATCGCAATATAATTATTATATTTCTCTAATACATCATTCGCCTCTGATCTCTTTGTTTCTAAAATTTGACCTATTCTTCGCTTAGGCCCAATTTTCATCAAATAGTTTCTAATCGACTTTAAGTTATTCAAAATTAAATTTAGTTCTTCAGCCATTAATTTACTACATCTAATACAATATTGAGGCTATTTATGGCTTAGTCATCGACTAATTTCTATTCCTTTACATATTATTACATTTATAAAATTGCGCTGAACAGTATACTGAGTAATAAGCGCTTAAAAATATCTAGAAAAGTTACAAAAAAAAATACAAGTTAAAGATAAATCATAGTTATACTCGTAGCTTATATGAAGAGTAAAAATACATACGTATAACCCATAGGTGCGCACTTCACTTTCACTTTCACTTTGCCGAAAGTTAATTTCACACTGCACTGCCCTTCACGTTACTTTGGCCAACCTCTAGCTCCTTTTGACGGCTACGAAGTAGACTGGCATATCTACGCAAGGTGAAGTCGTTCAGCTGCCGCTGCACCAGCTTTTTATGACATCTCCTATAGTATTTATAGGCTAAGATGATCGCGCCGATGCCCAAAATCAGGATGATGCACAACAATATTATATTTGTCGTGCTGGCGTGGAATCGCAGCTGTTCCAAGTGCGAAGTATTGTCTCCGCCTAACGAAGTCTGTGCGATGATGACTTTGTCATCCTCCTTAGAGTAGGACTTGCCCATTTTTTGTGAGCTGAACAGTAACACGAGGTTGCACGAAAACCAACAGCTTAACGCCGGACGCGGAGTTATAATAATGCATTATTTAAAATTATTTAGTTCAGTCAGTCTGTTGCACTGTTTACGAACTTCGACCCATACGTGGGCGTTGGAATGTGCCGACTCCTGTTACAGGCGCCTCGGACGGCAGGGTCGCCATGTAAAGGATTGGAGTTGGAGAGAAATGATAGTCTCGACGGTTGATTAAACACTGGTTTATTTATGATAGACACGGGTATATATTCAATAGTAATGGGGACTTCTACAAAGTGCTAATTTAAAATAACACACTTATTTTGTTAAAATTAGCTATTTCTGACGCGATGTTTTTGTAAATGATGATGCTGTGAGACTGCTGCCTTTATTATCGAGTCTAGTAGTGGTGTGGTGTGAACTATCATTTTTTTTCAAATTCCTCGAAATTATTTAAAAGATATCCGGTTTATTTTGTATCAGTCATCATCATCACCTCATATTCATCATATCAGCCGCACGACACCCACTGTTGGGTATAGGCCTCCCCCAAGGTTGTCCACAGCGATCGGCCCTGCGCCGCCCGCATCCAGCGATTAGGCTGGCCCCAGACCTAACGGTTTCATTTCCTTGCTTTGCTGTTCTAGTAAAACAAGGGCCCCAATCGGGCCTTTTTTAATTTGTTTAATTATTTTTTTAATTTGAAGCCCGGCAGACTTTCCGAAGTTCAATGCATTAGCCGGTAGCCCCTGTGCAACTAGAACAGCAAAGCAAAGAAATGAAACCGGTAGGCCTTACATTGTACACCGTGCACAGGATCGTCAGTCCACCTTGTCGGGGGCCTACCCATAGTGCGTTGCCATATTCATCTTCCAAACATCTATGTCTATTAAGTATTTTAAATTCCTAATTTATTTATTTATGGAAAAGGTACACCAACAGTATATATATATTTAACATTGTTAATATTAGTTAAACAGTGGAGCACAATACTTATATATACACCTATTATAGACGTACACAACATTTAAAACATTAATTGTGTCAAAGTACATGCTAAAATAAATTTGAAAAATTAAAATTAAATTAAAATAAAAAAAGAAAAATTTAATGCTATTAATTTACAGTATTATTATTATTGATTATTACACTCTAATAATTTAAAGATACTGGACTTAAATTTAGGTAATGAGTCGCGAAAAACATCGGTATCATCAGAGTTATCTCTTTTGAGATTATTATACTGAGCACAGCAGCGAAATTAAGGCGCGTTTAATAACCACTAAAAAGCTTCAAGTTAGTTAGAACTTTCACCTACGAAATTGTCTGGTTCATGGGCGCCGGCATGCGGCAGCAGGGTGGAATGCAGCTCTGTCAGGAAAGAAATACAGAATATCAGTGCAGCAGGCCTAGCCTGCCGCTTATACCGAGTACCTTTTTGACATCACGCGACGATGCACAATGTTTGTAAATGTCCTTGTTTGTGTTTAGTTCTTTTTACTTTTTTTTTGTAATGCTGTGTGTCGTTGTGTGTTTTTCAAAATAAATTTATTTTCTTTATTTCTTTCTTTACATAGAAAAAAATACATTTTTTTCATTAATTTATTGTTTGAATAAAACTGAAAGTGATGTCTAGATTGCTGTCCTTTGTTCATTACCTTATCAAAAAATTCAGTATGCTCCTGTATTAAGTAAGTTAATAGTACAATGTGAAGGCGCAGATGCACCTTCCGGAAAAAAATCATGACGGCGCCCATGGTCTGGTTTTTAATTGCGCCAAAGTTGCGACAGACTAAGTTCCGACCAAAGATTTAAATCGTTCCGACTAAGCGACGATAGACAGTGGATAGGGTTGGGCAGTTTTGTGTCAAAAAAACCTAACTAGTTTAAGCTCAAATACTTATTCGACGACCTCCGTGGTCGAGTGGCTTTGTACACCGGTTTTCAAGGTGTCGCCATTTCTGAGGTCCCGGGTTCGATCCCCGGTTGGGTCAATTTAAAAAACGAACTTTTCTATATTGGCTCGGGTCTAGGTGTTTGTGATACCACGGTTGTCTCTGATTTCCATAGCACAAGTTCTTTAGCTACTTACTTTGGAATCGGAGCAATGTATGTGATGTTGTCAAATATTTATTATAATATTTAAAAGATAAATAATAATAATAGTGTCGCTAGATTATTCATTAGTGCTGTAAGAAACTATCCTTACTTAGATAGATATAACTTTACACTAAAACTGTGATCTTTCAGAAGCGTAGATACGTGTGTCAGATCGATGTTTTTGGGTTAATCACAGGATATATAATAATAAATAAATAAATATTTAACAACATTACATACGTTACTTTGATTCCAAAGTAAGTAGCTAAAGCACTTGTGTTATGCAAAAATCAGAGACAACGGTGGAATCACAAACACTCAGACCTGAGCCAATATAGAAAAGTTCGTTTTCTAAATTGACCCAACCGGGGATCGAACCCGGGACCTCAGAGATGATGAAAACTGGTCAACTTGAAAACCGGTGTACGTACAAAGCTGGCAACAAACTACGTGTTTAATTGCTGTAGCAAAACATGGAGAGATGGGCTCACTTCTGACACGTCTGAATTATCATTACCCATAGCTATTTGTAGGTCCCGAATAATTAAAAAATTATCAATTTATATTAACCATCCGTTCACTCGATATCTTATAACTGCTCAACACTGGCGTTCCGCGGTTAGTCCGAAGTCTGGCAAGTTAGCTTCTTTGGCAACTTAACTCCGAGACTATAGCGCTCGAACTCTAACGTTACAAGTCTAAGTTATTGCGTGTTACTTGTTACCGGTTGTGGAGAGCAGGTGGCTACTCTTTAAGTTGTAGTATCTTTGTTGAATTGTTGGTTGGAAACAAAAAATCAACCGAGTTTTTAAACTTGAACATGTTTACTTGTGGTACTTACTTACTACATGACGACCTCCATGGTCTTTGTACACCGGTCTTCAAGGTGTCGTCGCCATCTCTGAGGTCCCGGGTTCGATCCCCGGTTGGGGCAATTTAGAAAACGAACTTTTCTATTTTGGCTCAGGTCTGGGTGTTTCTGATACCACCGTTGTCTCTGATTTCCATAACACAAGTGCTTTAGCTACTTACTTTGGAATCGGAGCAATATACCTATGTAATGTTGTCAAATATTTATTTATTTATTTACTTACATCTTTGCGATGTTGTCGAGAGTTCCCAGTGATTCAATTCAATATTCAAATTCATTTAACGTAGAGAACAAAGATCTGACGATGAAGATTCAATTCTTTCCTTGATTAAATAATTAAACATAAACATTTTGAATTTTTAAATTTTTAGCATTCACAATGGTATTTTTATACAATACTAAATAATATAATAGAAAAATTCGACTCGTCACCAGAATTGTCTGAGGCGGGAATCGAAACCGCGACCTTTGGAAGTCTCTTACCAACTGAGCTACCGAGTTACTAGTGGCATCGTCGAAATTCTTCTAGTATATCCCACTACGCTGCCTGCCACTCAGTTCGTAAGAGCATTAGACTTGACTTCCAAAGGTCGCGGGTTCGATTCCAGCGTGAGACAATCCTGATGACAAGTCGAATTTTTTCTAGTATATTATATAGAATTGTATAAACATTTTGGTCTCGATTTACATATAAGTATACGACCTCCGTGGTCGAGTGGCTTTGTACACCGGTTTTCAAGGTGTCGCCATCTCTGAGGTCCCCGGTTCGATCCCCGGTTTGGTCAATTTAGAAAACGAACTTTTCTACATTAGCTCAGGTCTGGGTGTTTGTGATACCACCGTTGTCTCTGATTTCCATTACACAAGTGCTTTAGCAACTTACTTTGGAATCGGAGCAGTGTATGTGATGTTGTCAAATATTTATTTATTTATTAAATAACTCAGATCGTAATTTAATGCTAGTACTACTTATTAAGATCGTCAATAACTCCATGCTCTTTGGCTAGGGCATAACGAAATAGGTATAGTTACAAGATTAATTTCAGCAAATTCACGCCAATATCAAGTCTAAAACTAAGCGAATGTATGCCACAGGGTACAATCGGTCTATTGAGCTGTCAACAACAAATCTCTCAGTATTCATCTTTATTAGTTGTAATTATGATTGGGTATCGGTCGGTTGGTAAATCTCGGCGTTTTTGGACATTTAGACCACACTTTTCTCTTCATACAACATACAACAAACATGTACAAATTCTACGTGTAACAACAGTTTTTTTTATCGTTCTACCACCTTAAAAAATAAGTAACCAGTATTTTAGGTAACTCACAATAGACTTCTATCACACAAAATAATTTCAGATTTTTCTCTATGCAAACTTCGGAGATAAGGGGGAACGGTATTTTTTACATTTTTTATCAAGAGTCGAAAACTATGCGGTCTAAAAAAATAAGAAAAAATGTTTGAAAATGTGCAAGCAGCGCTCTTTCATATGACCCATATGTGCTAGTAGCCTCACTTCGAATTTTTAAGACCCCCTTTTAGTCCCCAATGCAAAAAAATATATAGATATTTTTATTACTCTCTTATTTATAAAATAGTTGGGCAAACGTCATCTAAAACTATTCCAAATATCAAGTTGATAGCATGAGTAGTTCTCGAGATATCCAGCTGTGACAGACAGACAGACAGACTGAGTCGCAACATAAGGGTTCCTTTTTATCATTTTGGTACGGAACCATAACAGACTATTTATAACTGAACGCAACCCAAATTGTATTACGGTTAATCTATTAATTCATCAACGCCCGAGCGGATGCATGCGGCCGGATAACAATAGAATATCTATCGTGTTTCATTTTCCGGGCGTTGGAGGGTTAAAAACATGGCGAGTATGTAGTTCCAGTTCCTGTATTGAGATTGAGATAAGTTGCAATAAATATAAGTAGTGGGACAAACAATCCCTGATTATCCATCAATGGATTTACGCAATTGATATAGTGGGATCCACCCTACTAATGTGACTTAAACAAACACATCAACACACAATGTTCCTTTTCATAACTACAGATCTTTTCATTAATTACACGCATCCTAATCTAGTGGAAGTAACACAATAACCCAGCCCTTCTATTGACACCGTTAGTTTGTCACCAGTGTGTCACTCCCCTAATTGGATTACTTTTTCCTCGTAGCGGTTTTGTACTATTTTAGCCACATAGTCATTTGAATTAACTTTTTTTATTGCGTAGAACAGTTACATTCCAGTTTGAGGAAAGCAATTATGGGTACCTACCTATTCTTTTAAAATCTGGACAGCAGATGACGAGTGAGTGTAACATTTTCTAACTATAGTCATTGCAACTACCTACTTACAGTGCCTAACCTAAGTTAATCATATTATGATAAGTAATTTATATAATCAAGCTATGTTGTACTTAAGTACCAGCCTAAAGTAGCATGTCGCGAAAAAATATGTGACCTGCAACCGTGTGTATAGAAGCGAAAGGCTTCTGTAAATAAAAGGTGTAGATAACTTTTCTTATTTATTTCGAATATAGGTATTGATATAAATTATGGCCAGAAGGGCACAGCCTAGATTCTCTACTCCTAAACAAAAGCTAGAGAACTGTCGTTCGCATTTGAAAATATAATAAAATTATTTTTTATCTTTAGTCTGTAACCAAAGAGTTACAGAACCCAAATAGTTAACATATCTACTAAGTATAACATAACTAGAGTTCGCGCCACATAAAAAGACCTCTAATAGTGAATGTATGGGTGTCCTTGTACCTTTTTACGAGATCCGAACCATACCGCGTGTTGAATTTTATGGTAAGTATTAATTTTGATACGGTACTTTTTGTTTCTGAAATACCCATTGGTTGGTATTTTCTACACCTGTATAAATTCCTTAATAACACCTACTCAAACACGATGTAGCTACAAATATAACTTAACCGTTCCCAACTAAGAAACACCAAGGTCAAACGGGTCATGTTTATGCAAATGGACCTCTCGGAAAATAGGAAAACTTTGTCCATTACAAAACCATTCGCTTAATCTAAGCTATTTACCTTATGCCCCGTTTAATATGTAGGTATAATGTTTGACTTACGGAGATACGTGCTTTAGTTTTGGCAGCAAACTTTTGGCTGGAACTAAGAACTCCTTTGGTCGGTAGTGGGCACTATCTACATAGTACGATATGAAACTCTTGACTATCAATCAGGTTAGAATATGAGACTCAAAATTAGATAGTGTTATTTGTAACACAACCCTTGACAATACCATGCGGCCCCCTGGGGCCCTACCGGCTAACTTTTCGAGCTTTGGCGCGTCTGCCGAGCTTCAACTTAAAACAGATAAATCGAGGTAAAGAGTTTCGTATTGTACTATTTGCCGAAGTTATTTAGAAGATATCGATGTTCGTGTGACATCATGAATTGAGGTTCGCCATTTTGGACCGATTGGGGCTCAATTTAACTGTTTTAATTTGAAGCCCGGCAGACTTTCCGAAGGTTGATGCGTCAGCCGGTACGGCTCCTGATTATGTAACTTTGTTGTCTGACAGAAATCGCAGTTACATTGCTGCTTTAGTAAGAACCAATGTGACAACTATCTTACTTAAAGCAGCAATGTAACTGCGGTTTCAATCGATTTCAATCGAGAATTGCTAGCAACAGAGTTACTTACATTTTCAACCTCCGGGTCATTCCCTGAGAATCCCATTCCCAGAGGATCCTGTCCCGGAGGATCCCGAATGCGATAAATGTGATTAAATTTACTTTTGTTATTTTTTCTATTGTGTTTAACTTGTACTGTTAACAAAAAATAATTTATAGTAATATTTAAAAAAATGTGATATAATTTACATCTGAAAATGACTACGTGACTTAATGTATATTTTAGATTTAGACTAACTTTAAAGTCAATAGGAATTATCTCTGTTTTAAAAGTCATTTTTTAAATAAATATAATTTGATTTTACATGTTCTGAAAAGACCGATTCAAAAGTTTCAATTGTAAGTATTTCTTTATCTTTTTCATTTCATTTCACTATCGCGAAAGGAAATATTCATTAGTTTCGGAGTGGCCATCATGATATCTTGACAAAATCTTGAAAGAAATCATCAGTATAGGAATACTTGGCATACCCTAGGTACGGAAAAAACCCTATATGCACTAAAACCCATTGTAAAAATCCATTAATGGATATTTATGCATTCTTATGTCCACTTGAATCCTTGATCGACAAAAACTCACCCTTGATCAGGATTCTATAAAAACTATTTGACGTGCTATTCACGTCCATTAAATCCAATACGAATTTAATAAGAAGAAACAAACACGGAAAAGTTATAAATTATCAAAGCTTTTTTTGAAATAAGTATAGCAACACTATTTCCAAAAAAAAACTTACTTTTGTCTCTCTCCAACTATATTTTAGTCCCTTTTGTAAACTTGTCTGGATGTCCTTTATACAGGTCATGGAAAAATTATAAATTATCAAAGCTTTTTTTGAATTAAGTATAGCTCACTAAACTCGCGCTTGGCCGCATTTTCTTAAGTATCCAATTAGTGATTTCACGTTTAATTGAAACCCAGCTTTATAAGCTATGCATATTACTTACAAAATGTACGAATTAACACAAAAGTCCTATAAATGAAAAGGTTTTTCCCCAACAAAGAAAAAAGAGGAAAGAAATCTCAAAGAATTTCATCAAAAGTTGAAACGGCCTACTAATTAAGAAATCCTCTTAAAATAAAAGCTTATTATTTTGATAATTAGACGGAATAAATTAGGGAAAGTTTCCCTTTACGGAAAAACAAGGCTCTGTTTATAACTTTTTTGAAGACTAACAGGAGTTACTTACAGTAAAAAAACTGACTCGCGATTTCGAGTCTGACTCGCGCGGTCGCGCCCTTGTGTTCCGCCGCGTCGATACTTTACCTAGGTACACACGACGGCACCTCAGACTATACATGTTGACCTTGAGACTGCCTTTATGCCCTACGTAATGTAAGCTGTTTTCGCAATTTAATTGTAACTATAACCTGACGTGCTGTCGTGTGTACCTGTAGTACCAGTGGCGAAGGGTCCTTACAAGCTAATTCCCATTGGCTTACCTTTTAGAAATCCCACCCCACCGATCCACTATGCAGTTCATAAATTTTTTGTTGAACGGCTTACCTTCGCCATAATTTTTCACCCCTCGACATTGCTAGGTAGGTCATTATTTACTCGGTGTAGATACTTTTATTATTAGATAACTCAGACTTTTTTATTAATATTCAATGACAATGGTTTTAGCACTTACAAAAAAGCAAAATGTTTTTTGCATAGCTTTTGAAAATAAAAAAAAGGTAACATACTTAGGTAGGCTGAAAGCATATTGATTACTAATATTCCCATTTCGCCTAAATTGCAGGTGAACGAAGTCGCAGGCAAAAGTTAGCTACCTACCTAGTACCTAAGTAATATTTCCGAATCCCGCATGAAGAGAAAAAAATACGCGGAAATTCAGCAACCGTTCGCAGATCCACATTTCATTTTTTCTTTGTACGCACGACGGCGCCTTAGACTATACATGTTGACCTTGAGAGCACCTGTATGCTCTACGTAATAAGAGTTGTTTTGGCAGTTTAACTGTACAACCTGACGTGCTGTTGTGTGTACCTACCACGAGCGAACGGATTTCATGCCGAGATCTAAATTGAAATGTTTTGAATTGCCGAATTCCGCCACAGGTGCTTTCAAAAGAATTTCTTAATAAACCATTTCCGATATAGAAAATGTAAGCGAACGCATTTTATAACAAAAACAACAATATAGCTATTATCTACCTACTTCCACATATCATATGTATGCTAAAACTTGCAAGATATCTATGCAAAGCAAAGCCCGCCCGCAAATACCTAAATTTACATGCCCAACCGCCAAATAATGCAACCCGCACGACAGAGACACGACAGCAACAAACCTTGCACTCATCACCAAAATTACTTCTACACTGATTTTATTGCTTCATCTACAGATCGGTCGCTTAAGTGTAAACGATAGACACATGAAGAGGGAGACACGATTGACAATAGATGAGAGCTTACCATATGTTGTCCTGTATCTTTGATTACTAGCGAATGTCTGTCCACTGTCCACGCCTCTTATCACCTCTCCTCCTCCATCTGTAAGGTTAAATAACTGTTACACCACTGCGTGGTGCCACTAAGCCCTGGGATCACGCCATTACAACAGCATGATCCCAGGATTCATAGTACACATCATATTGCCATAGATAAGTATCAAGATCATTTTACTCATTATATTTCCAGCATCTACGTTAGCTGTTTAAACACATGTACAGAGACTTCTATTTCCAGCATCTACGTTAGCTGTTTAAACTACCTATACAGAGACTTATATTTCCAGCATCTACGTTAGCTGTTTAAACTATCTATACGGAGACTTCTAGCCGATTCCTCAGTTCCCTCGGAACGATGTGAGCATGAGTAACTAGAAACGCTGTTCCTTCCTCTACGCGACCCTTACATGCGTCCATGTACGAGCCCGCGCTCACTACTATGGCAACTCTGCGAGACGTCTCTCCACCTGGCCCAACTACTACACCCCGCTCCGTCCAAGGTGTAGAACTGGGCGTGCCCATACGCTCTCAATGTGGACTTCTATACATAGGGATCCCTAGGACTTGCCTCCTGCAGAAGCACGAGCCTTCACTTTATTCATAATATGCCAATGCCACTATTATGCCGCCGACCACCGCCGTGAGAGAGCGTACACATACTACAATCATTCCAAAATACATGGCATAGCTTGGTGCGTTCGCTCTTTACCCACTAAATGGTACGCGCGACTTATCCACAGCAAAACATCTCAACAAGCGGCAAGCGTGCCCAAGCCCCACCTGCACTATATTCATATAATTCAGACACTTCAGACAGCTCATTCATTGCAATCAACTTCAGTATAAACACATACAACAATTTCACGAGATGCAAAACAGGTTATAAAGTATTTTAGTGTACTATCTATGCTACTACTTAGCTTTCATGTTCCATTGGATATCGAGTTCGTCATTTATCAGGCAGGTAGGCACTTTATCAACATATTTAATACTGGCTCAAGATTCCTTTACAATGACATGTAAGATACAATAACACAAAGCCGGCTTACTTGACTTTGACAATAGCATTATGGCGGCACTTGATGTTGCCAGCACAAATATCGCGACCGGTGTGGCCGTCGCGACAGTGCCTTCCGAATCACGGAAGCGCTCAGTTGTAATGCCACTTAACGGTCACCCATCCGACACCTGGCCGATGGATCGAGTGTTGCTTAACAAACGCGATCGAGTACAAACTATCAATGCTCCGCCATGAGAGCTTCTCAGTGAGTGTTGTTGATAGTACCAACCTACTCTACTTAAGGACTTACTTATCAAGGAGTTGTAATACTTACATTACAACAACCTCTTTTACAGAATAAAACCAAGGTGGTTTTATCAAAGCAAAAGAATTGAAGTACCTGCATACCTGGGTCCTACACCCAAAAATTACGATCTCCATTATCAACGAGGCGTAAATTCCTACGAAAAATTACGCGAAAGAAAGCGAGAAAATAATCGCACAGATAAAAAATAGGCTCTAACGGGGACTATTTATATCCGTTAATCTGAAGGGCCGTTAAGCTTAAGTAAGTAATTAGTGGGCCTGAAAAACACTTAAATATACCGGTTAATGTGTTCTCGCGACAAGGGAGAAGGAAAAAGGGTGAGGATGTTAGCAAATAAACATCTTTTGCGGCGTCCGAACGGCCCCGGGTAAAGACATAAAAACTCCAAAATTTCCATTGCGTTGCGTTACGTTAGAATAAAAAGCAATTTGGCTGTTGATGGTTGATTTGCGTTCGTTTTGGCGCGTCGAGGTAATTTGAAGAGACCACAGTAACTGTAGGGCAACTCATAAATAAGCTTGCTTTGGTTGGAAAATTTGAGCAACCTAGGTAATCTTTTCATAATTTGATCAAATGTAATATTTTGTGAATCCTTGAGTAATCTAATACTTACCAAATTAATAAATAATATTAGAAAAAATACTAGAAAAATCGACTCAACCGTAGAACCTCAGTCGGGAGGAAGTTCTACGGGTGTATTTAAATAAAAATAGCATTAATGAATACAAAAAATAACAAGTTTAATAATTATAATTTACAACTTAGATCGATCGACTGCCGTATGTAGGTACATTATACAATACTAAATAATATCATATTTTCAGACGGAAGTCGAACCCGCGACCTTTGGATGTCCGGACCAATGCTCTTGCCGCTGAGCTACCGAGTCACTAGTGGCATCGTCGAATTTATTCTAGTATATCCCACTCTTGCACTGCAAGCCAGCATCATTTCATCAATGTAAGGAATTACCTCGACATTCAAATGAAATGGTACAATAATAAATAATCAATAAATGCTTGGACAATTTCACACAGCGCCATCTAGTCCCAAACTAAGCAAAGCTTGTAATATGAGCGCTAGACAACTCATATACTACTTGTATACTTTTTAAACATATACTTATTATACACAGTAACACCCAGACCCGTCACAGAAATTAAAATTTATCATTTCAATTTCTGCCCGGTCGGAAATCGAACCCGAGACCTCTTGCGTGGTAGACCGGCATATTGACCACTGCACCGGGTCGTCGAATTAACAGAATAATGCAAAATCGTAAATCCAAGGTTGGCAATTACAGAATTATTGAAACCAAACTAGGGTTTAGAACGTAGGATACGGGATAAAGTTTCAGTATTATACAGAACTCTCACCTCAGTCAACAACGCACGGAAACCCCCTATTTTCTCAACTACAATTTGCTTGTGCCAGTGCCAGCTATTCAATTGCCAAACTTGCTAACTAGCCATCGGAGTTACGGGACTTGGCGCGAGAATTTGACTGACTAACTCTGTGTAAATAGGTGATGCGCTAAGGTTTAAGCCGGTTGACTTGTGTACCCACTTCAATTCTGTGTGTGGGTGTGTGGAGCAATAAAATTGATTATTATAATACCACATTGTTAAATATTTCTGTAAGTATGTCCCTAATTTTCTTTGAAAATTAGGGAGTCGTGCTTTAGTTGTAATTTTTCGCGCGTTTTTATGACAATAAGTGGATAAATGATTTGCCAAATTTTAAAATCAATTCCTATTATTCACAGCCGTATTTGTATTGTATCAATTGACTTTATTGTTGCTATACCTACTCTAGTATACCTAAATAGCAAGATTTTTAATACTTATAGCTTCATTAATTAAATCCCGTAAAGTCACTACAATATGTTACGACTTAAGTTTCTTCGGGAGAATCTTGAATTTTCATTGCAAAACTTAAGTCTTGTTATTTTGTTTAGAGCAAGTAAAACAATTAAAATCTTTAAACAAACTCTGTACAAAGTTTGTTTTAAGATTTCACGAGCTCTACACGGATTAGACGATAATCAGTTTTCAGCCAGACTCGGCGCCTTTTCCACATATATGGGTTGGTTTACATTATTTTAGTTATTAGTAGAGTGCTTTAGAGTGCGAGTCGTACTAGAATGCTATCCCCCCAACCTGTCAGGGCCGTGCAAGGCAGGCAGTGGTTCACCCTCCACCGGCTTGGCCCCGACTGGGGGAACAAGGTTGTCAGTTCCCCCATCACATGACTCTCCCGTGCTCTTTTCCCAGGAGATGAGAGGGGAACAATCCGGGGGCGTATTCCAAGCATTCGCTACGCCGACCCCTTGGCTGTTGCGAGGTACGACCCTGGAATGTTACAAAGAAAGGTATGAACAGGTGTTCACCAAGTTTTACCGCGGCCGAATAGGTGCGAGGAAAATTGCTACAATTGAAATATCTCAAAAGTAAAACTAAGATTTTAAGATCGGTTAAATAATCGCCACGAAATATAAAAAGCAAAGATCAGCATTTGGGCACTTTACCCTATTCACAAGTTATATTTAAAAAGGAACAAGTAGTTCTTAGTAGGAAATAATTCATTACAATGTTTAATAATTTTAAATAAGAATTTCTAATATTATAACCAAATATTACGTTTGGAAATGCACCTATTCGTAACGTTGTAGGTTATCGAAATTATTTAATTGCAAGGTACCTAAATAAAATAATTTATGTTGGTTGATAATAGTATTTGTTCACGTGCTTACAAATAGTAATTTTAGTAGCACATTACAAATAGTATATTATAATACCTCGGTTTAAAGTTAATTAAAAGAATTTACAAAAGAATTTCGTCTTGCAAATCACCTTCCACTAAAAAATATTAATTGCGAACCGATATAAAGTCGTTCACTACTTGATAAGAATGTAGCACCAATAATAATAATTTCACTGATTATAAAAAACACCAATATCATAGGTAAGGACCCAATATAATACTTACCTAATGTTTAAAATTTCGAAAAAAGAAGATCGGTTCACATATACACTTCTAAGATTTTCGCGCGTACAGTTCATTAGAAATAAAACACTTTTAATAATATACGCGCTGTAATCCGTAAAAAGTGTTTAATTTCTAAAGACCGGATTCAATGATTCGGTAGTATTTATAGAAGAAAACTTCGAGAACTTCTCATAACGAGGAGAAACTTCTATAGTTATTTTTTATTGGTCATGCATGACCATAAACAAATATGGCTGTCCTAGATGGACACTGACGTTGTCTATGGTTGAACGAAGTGAGGGCTTTCCAGACCCATAGACTTATTTATACTGTATAATAAGTTTATGTTCAAGACCTCACTTTTTAGCCTTTGACCTCACTTTAGCAAAAGTGCTAAAAGTGGCCACTCTTAGCACTTTTGCTAACTACTACTACAAAGAATAAATTTTACTGAGGTTATTGTTTGTAAATAAACTATAGAACCTTAGCTTCAATCTGTACATGTGAATTTTCGATACATTATGTACTTAGCGAGCAATAAATTAAATTAAGATGAGGGCGCCACTTTGAGGTATATATGGGCCTTAATTATGTAGTCAGCAGCAATTCAAGTTACCACAATATGATTACAAACTTCCTTAGTCAACTTTAAAAATAGGAAACCACACTTTTAAGGCTTGAGATCGTTTGAGGGCAATCTGGTGGGAACCTGGCGTGCTGCCAACGGTACTTTACGATTTATGAATTTAAAGTTCTTGCGAGTACCTAATATTTTTTAAAGATGGTGGCGCCACTACCGCGTCTATCTATACTCGTCTTAAAAATGGAATGTTTTTTTTTAAAATGAGGTAAATAGAAAAAAATATTCAATCAGCGGTAAGGATTATTATTAAAGATCCTTTATAGAAACAGCCAGTCACAAAAATCGCATGGAAGCTTCAAACAAATTTTGCCTACTCGATAATAATATAGAAGCATTGCATTTTTTTCCATTTAGAATAATTGAGTACGTCGGATTCATATCTGTGGTCTTTGGGGACTAGAATTAACATCCTAATTAATTATAGCTCTTCGGCTCTATATAAAAAGTTTTAAAAATGGCGACTAAGAAAAGAAACTTAATTTGGAACATATTTCAGGGTTTAGTTATCGTCAAAATAATTACGTAATAATTATTGTTTATACAGTGCCCCAAAACTTAGTCACAGGAAGGGAAAATACCCTAAATATTGAATATAAGAATTTTTACTGAAAGAGGACTTCCATTTTGATTTTAACATGTCTAGTCCAAGACGTCGCAGACCATAGCTCAGTTTGTTTTGGACTGTCATAAACCTACCAATATCTCAATTACTATACATATCCCATTTGACATTGAGTTCCCTTGTGTATTTTCGAAAACCAAGGTGCAATACCTACCAATGAAATTGAAATATGACCACTCTTGAGATATACCCTTTCAAAGAAAAAAGAATCATCGAAATCGGTTCATAAACAAAGTTATTCCTGAAAATCCGTAAAAACTCATGCGATGGTAAGCTAAATAATTGATATTTTTCAGGATTATGAAAAAACTACCAGCCGGTCCTGTATTTTTTTTATGGGACCACACATGAACTATGTTCTTTCAGATAAAAAGAAATGATTGAAATCGATTAACAACTGGGGCCCTACCGGCTAACTTTTCGAACTTCGGCGGGTTTGCCGAGCTTCAACTTAAAACAGATAAATCGAAGTAAAGAATTTCGTATTGTACTATTCGCCGAAGTTATTTAGAAGATATCGATGTTTGTGTGACACATTCATTGGGGTTCGCCATTTTCGCATGAATGGGGCTCGATTTATCTGTTTTAATTTGAAGCCCGGCAGACTTTCCGAAGTTCGATGCGTTAGCCGGTATGGCCCCTGGTGAAGTTATATTAAAACATTCATTTAAAAAAAACCGTCGACCTCTTCCTCTTCCTTTTTTGAAGTCAGTTAAAAATAATAGGAACTGCATTCAAAGACTTTTTTAAAAATCACTTGCCTAAACCAGGAATCGAACCCACCAAATTAAAAAAAAAACAATTTTTACTTTTACGATACCGATCGAAAGGGTTACTTATTTTTTCTTGAGTAACACAGAATTTTAAATTAAAGAAAGATTAGGAAATTTAACATTTAAAATTTAATTAATACGTATTCTATCAATTTGTATAGGTATCGAAAGCAATTTAAAAAAAAATCTTTGTATGTAGTTTCCATTATTTTCAAAAACAAAATGAAATTTCCTATCTTGAATAATTAAGGTACTTACCATCCGTGTGGCAATGTTTTGGGACACCCTGTACACTATTTTAATATATTATGTTGTTAATTATAACGATCCCCTATCTAACGTGACTCGAGACAAAATGACATACAAACTTATTTTTAAACTTTATTACTATAAGCAAAGAAATCCTAAACTTACTGCCAACCTTTTATTATACGTGACAATAGCGAGTTTCTATTTTCATTATTTTAGGTGTTTATTTTACTTTGATACAACTTGATTATTTTACTTTTGGCTGAATTCATTTTTTGTACACAAACTACTTTTCAAACACTTCATAAAAACTCTTTTTGTACAGTCCTAATATCTAAGAAGTTTTGGTACATTATTTTTGTAAACAATATTTTTGTATTTTACACAGTGTACAATGCGATTAAATTGACAATAGGCAGTGATTCGCGGCAACTTCATTCGATAATGTATGGCGGAGAGTAAATTTTAAAGAACACATGGTTTTGTACCGCGAGCGCTGTGTTGGTCACTTTCATTGTACACACGACAGCATGTCAGGTTATACAATTAAACTGCGAAAACAGCTTTTATTACGTAGGACATAAAGGCGATCTCAAGGTCAACATGTATAGTCTGAGGCGCCGTCGTGTGTACATTGTTAAATTAATCGCATGTAATACATGAAAAAATCCCTAAAACATACACTAGAGCGATTTTTAAGAGTATCAATCAAGTTGTATCCATCCTACAGACTAGAAGAAAAACATTGTATTGGGAAAACAAAACGCATGTTTTTCACATTATTTATCGTACAATAGAATTACATAACCACATACAATATTATGTGATCCAAAACTGCAAATAAATCTTTTTACATACACACATAAAATCAACACTTTACATAAATTAAGGCTCATATTACATTAAGCAACATTTGTTGTGTATAAGTCTAGACAACATTATAGATGATCTTCAAATTTACTAATTTGAATAGAGAAGTCAGAGCTTTAATAGTTTTTATAATTCATTTTCACGATCAACATTGAAATCTATGAGGTGGCCTTAAAGTTGAAAATCAATCAAAAATTGAAAATTATTACAAGCTAAGCTAAGCAGCACCCGTATTACAACATCTTAAAACTTGCCAGTTTTCTGAATGGGTATCACGTCTCTTTTGTTTGCTATACAGCGAGAAAGAGATGTAGCTATAGCAATTCATAAACTTGGTAAGTTTTAAGAAATTGTAATACCCCCCAGAACAATATCTCGAAAAATGCAGCTATATTAAAGGTAATCTTGAGCGATTAATATATTGCAGAATTCATATTACACAACAAATGTTACCTACTGTGTATAAGGCTTTATTTTATAAACTAACCCCCTTACTAATAAAGATTGTATAGCAGATGCATAGTTACAGTGTTTTGTCCCTTTCTTTTTAATGTCAAACTTAAATAGTTTGACAGAGAGTAACCATTGTGTAACTATACATCTGCTATACAATCTTTACTAGTAAGGGGGTTAGGACACAAAATAGAGAGACAGAAGTTAAGCTTAGTACTACGCGCGCAACGCACACATAGACACCTCTACCGGAATCTCAAACGAGTTGGAGTGCGCGACGCGGTGTCGTCGGTCGGTGCGAGCTGTCTATGTGTTCGTTGCTCGAGCGCGCGCAGTACTAAGCTTGATTTCTGTAGTCTCTCTATTTGTGCTTAGGACGATAAGCTGGTTTGACTGTAGTACATTTTCATTCAAAACAAGATAATTAGACTAAGACAGAAGCACATAGAAAGTGAGTTAACAGTTGCGTAAAATAGTATTTAAAAGGAGGTATGCATTCTTATCATTTCAACCTTTAAAATGCAATTCAACCTGTTATGTCACTTATTTTTAATACTTTATCTGTTAAGTCTTACGTTTTGGATATTTTGGCATAAAATGTTATAAGTTATGATTAAGTTACAATCAAATCACTTTGTTTTGTGTGTGCTTTCGTGTTTTATTTTATAAGGGCCTATATTTTTTGTACCATAATAGAATAAATTTACATTAGTAAATGATCACGATAGTTAAAATGATAAAAACAGTAATATAAAATGTTTGTCATATTATGAATGAGAATTTCAGTCATATAAATGTGTCATTATGTTAAAAACTTAAGTACTGGAAAATGATATTTATTTGAATAATATGACCTGAGAAATTTTATAACAGAAATACCATTGTAATCTGAAAAGTAGGTTACACATATTCAAAGCATATTTGTTCTTTCCTGCCCTTGTAGCGTGACCACCATACACGATATATAATATATCGCTTGATATAGCGATTCACACACATTCAACTGTCAAAATCCATAGTTTTGACAGTTAAAAGCGATAAATCGCTATTTCATATCTTGTTTCGGTGGTAATGCTAGGGGGGCTGGTGTAATGAATGAACATTTTGGAATAAACACAAATGTGTTAGATATGAGGCTGACTGTACTTTATTCAAAGAAAGTGTGTGTGATCAAAACATTGTTTAGAATCAACCATAAACCAATTTTGAAGTATCCAAGGAACATAGACCACGAGACAAACCAGCGAGAAAAAATCTTACCGTAAACGCCTACAGTCAAAATAGAGACATCCGTCACTATGAATAAGAACTCTTTTACACTATCACTAGTCACATATCACCAAAAATGCGGTCTCGGGCCAGGGAACCTGTTCGGTGGCCTCGGGCCGTGCCTGGGCCAGAATTGTGGGCCAAAGTTGGGCCTAAAGTTAGTCCTCGGACCCCAGTTTCTTGGGAACCGTTGGTTCATGAAAGGCCTTTGGGGGCCTTGCCAATCTTCTTCTTGATATTCATCGTATGGTGGAGAAGGATTCCTTATTCCTTTGTCCATGCCTCTGCTTCTTAAATCTTCTTCGTAAGCACTGTCGTTAGAATTTTCTTCCTGGTCGAACTCCTGGTTGTTGGCCATCGGAAAGTTCTGGAAATTCTTCAAACCGGTCGGCATATTCTCGAATGGGTTTGTAAGTGGTGGTAGTATGGGGGCTGTGTGCGGTTTCTTGTCGTATTCTGTACTGTTTATTTGTATGAGATTGTGGTTAGTTTTCCCGTTGTCCCCGCCTACTAAGATTTTGTTGTTGTTGAAGCTATGACGTCTAGGGTGATCTGATTGAGTTTGCTGTGAGTATCCTTCTGAAAAGATATATTTATTCATTGGTGAACCAGGAGTAAATAACAATAATATTATACTAGGATAACCCGAATGGAAGGAACCCGCCCCAAAAAATAAAAAATTCAATCGATTTTTAACCTAAAGATCAATACATAAGGCTCAATCTTGAGTGAAAACTACTAAAAAGTATTTTTAACTTACGCTCTTCGTCATCAGACAAATCCATGTCGACACTTTCTACGATATCTGACGGCGGAACCATTGGAGGCACTCGGTAATCCTGAAAGAATATTTAGAAATAAAAAATGTTGTGACCACTGATCTTAAATTAAGTTAAGTCTGAAATGCTTTGTAAGGTGTTACATAGAAAAGGGTATCGATAGGGCCCCAAATCTTATCTGTAACACTATAGTATAGTCACAGAATTAATACAAGGTGTTACATAAGTACCCCTAATGCCGAATATGGTATATAGGGACCATCAAACTGAACAACTTTTACTATGGGACCAACTTTGAAATCGCGAAAAAAAAATCAGCTGTTTCATACAAAAATTAATTACGAAAATATCAAAATGTATTGTTCAGTTTGATGGTCCCTATCTACCATATTCAGCATTAGGGGTACTTTTGTAACACCTAGTATAGTATATGACGTACAGACCTCGCCCGCACTAGGTTGGCAAATTATATGTATCATTATTGACCGAGCGACCGCGAAGCGTCTCCGTTTCAGGTTGGGCAAAAATGCATTCAAAGCATTCAACATATTAATGCATGTTCATATGTTCTCCTCTATACGTCGCATTTCTCACCCGATTCTCGTGAAATTTTGTAAACAAGTTCGATAATTAATTATATTAAAGTTTTTTTTATGTCATTCATTTCGAAAACTATAAAAAAATGTCACAAACCCGATGTCTACAGCTCACAGAGCCACTAGTTTTATTAATATTTTAACCTTAAATAACAGAAAAGGTACGTTTGCAGTGAAGTGTACCTAACAACGAGTGTATTGATTATTGAAACCAATAGTCTATTTGCGTCTAGGGTTGTCATTTTGCAGTTTTCTATACAAAAAAAATTTACGGGTTTTTTATGTTTTTTTTACTTTTCTAAGTTAATAACTTACTTGGTCGCGATTAATAGGGTTCCCTGGTCTAAGAATTAGATTCGGCGCCCTTGGCGGCGGTTGATGTGTCAACGATATAAGATTCCTGTGGTCCACATCTGGAAAGTAGAGGAATCAATAATTGGGACATATCCAAACGATTTTTCTTGAAAATAAAAAGACACTATTCATATCAAAGGAAAATATGAATCTTTCTCAGAAGTAGTTAAGCACTGAAGCACTTTGTCACATTAACTATGTAGTCAGTTCAGTATTCAACCCTTTTAAATGAACACAATATATGGGGTGAGATGGTCCTTGTCAGCTACTTTTCATATGTACAGTATATGAAAAGTTCGGACCATGTCACTCCATATATTGCGTTCATTTAAAAGGGTTGGATATTACTGAACTGACTACATAGTTAATAAAAGAAGAATAGTTAATAAGTTATCTGGTTATAATAAAAACCAGATAACAAAAGACAATAAATGTCTTTGTAAATGCAAAGGAAAAAAAATCTTTTTCGAAAGTGTTGATATTTGTAATACTAAAAATGCAAATTATGAATACAATTACTTCCATAATCATCTGAAAAAACATATGAAGCATAATTATTTTTACAAGTTGATCGATAAAATGTCACTGTAATGTACAGTCGAGTTCATAAATATGTAAGCACTTTTGACACATGTTAACTTTAATTACTAAGGCTTAAGGTTGATGGACCGCACATATTATTGAACTCGACTGTACCAACAGCTACGCGTATCGTCAACTAATTTTAATGTTGGTACAGTTCGATTCAAACTTAATGGCGGTTCGGAACATCGCGCGAGAAGATGCGCAAAACACATTGTAAAGAAGAATTTTTAATTCGAGTCAGAAAATTAACACTAAACTGCAGATATGTATGAGCAATAGCGCCATCTCATACATATCTGACAGTTCCAAATGTCAATTCACTGGCTCCAATTAAAAATCCTACTTTAGATGTTGGTGGGTGGGAGAGGCGAGTTGTAGGGCACGGCTACGCGCATAGCGGCTAACTTCACAACCGCCATTAAGTATGAATCGCTCTGTACTATAGTTTGACCGCAGTTTCCAAGCGCAGTACCGCGCCTTTGGTGGTGAAAGACACCACCAAAGGCAGGAACAGGGAAAGCGGCGATAGACGGACGATCGGCAACTCACGTGCTTTACCACTTTGCAGAAAAAATCGTGTGCGCGCGTATCGCCCCTGCAAGAACTAAACGTATGTGAGTGACGATGTGGCGTGCAAGCGATTTTAACCTTAGGAGTGGTAAAGCGGAAGTGCTGTCGATAGTAGGTGCAGGAGGGAGAAAGAGGAGGCTGCTCTGCGGTCTAACTGTATCGCTTTTGTTTTTCAAAATAGATATCACCAAGATAGCTGTCGAGTTTTTACTTTTGTTTTCGAGGTCTGTGCCTTTGATATAAATAAATCATATCCGCTGGGACAATGCAGATTGAATGCATGCACAGCTGTCAAATGTTTATTCTCTGGACGGTCATACTTTAAAAAATAAATGTGCAGTGAATTGAATGAGAGTAATCATAGGTAGAGTAAGTGCACCAGAAACCTTTAGTCGATTTGAAACTTTAAAATATTTCTGGATGACTGAGATTTTATTAATTTTTAAAATAATATCTAGAATATGTCAGAAATGCTCATAGTTAAGTAATTAGATAATCTGCATTTATACAAAAATACTCCAAATCACCAGTGAATGAACGGCAAAATCCAGTGAACGAATGTTTGAAATGCAATAAATTAACTATCAATTTCATATGGTGAATGTAAACAGAAATTGTTATTTTTGGCTGTACACGATATTTTTATAAAATTACAAACTATTAACAATTACAATATTTAAAAAGAAATGTCTATTCTAAATGCCACACTCTACTGCTGGGGGCCTCTAGGCTAATCTATTTTCCATCCTGGAATCCTCCGGATCCTCCTGGGACCCTGTATGACCCGTTATCTCACTTCTTGTCTCTGTTCCATGAGTTGAAGTGTCAGGTCGAAGAGTCTATTTAACTTAGGAAAGCGGCTCTTAGAAACTAATTTTCTTTTTACAATGATCCCATACATCGTTTAAAAAGCCAATATCAAAATACGTTGTCGCACCGAGTCCAGTCGAGTCCTCAATTCTGGTCCATATAAACAGGAACACTGAACAACGTGTCCGCTTTAATCAATCGCTAATTAGAAACTACGGAGCTCACATAGTTGTCTGTGCAGCTAATTAAAGTAAAAAGTATGAATATTCATAAAAAAATGCTGTCACGAGGAAGACAACAAAAGTTTTCTTATTTTGTAGAAAAATAACACTCGTTCATTCACTGGGGGGGTGTTCACTGTTCATTCACTGGTACACCTACCTTAAGTCTATTAGTTCTACAGTACTATCATTACCTAGAATTTTCTTCTGTACCATATCATCGGCTAAACGAGACATTAAGTTATTTATTATTTCACTATACATTTTGACTTGGCTGTGAAGGCAAGCTTCCATCAAATAGCATTTTGAACGACATTCCACTTTTATGGAATAAATACTGAAGTTGGCTGACTTATGTCAGAATGATAACTCATTTTACCCGTTCATAGGCCAAAATAATGACATTCATTAACAAAATGAGATGTATGGACATTTTAGAAAGTACTCACAATAATGTTTTACTAAAAACCATTCCATAAAGATATGAGAATACATGGCTGTTTACAATTTCTGTTTTCCTTTTTATTACTTTATTCTTTAGCTTTTGCTGTTTGGGTAAGAAAAACAACGCAATTATCTGGATTTTGTCTAAAAGGAGAACTTAATTGTATTAACCCTGCCTACGGAAAAATTAAATTCAGTCAGTTATAGTCTACCCACTTTTTTATCTTACAATAAGGTTACTAACACAAAAAGTGCTATAAATATGACATACCTTGTTGGGGAGCTTGATGCCTGGTGACTGGAGCGGGCACGGGCACAGGCGGTAGTGTAGGCAATAACCTGTGGTCTACGTCCTCTATGTCTGCGAATATTTACTCAATGGTTAATTACTCTCAGCAGTAAATATTTGAAATGTGAAAGTAAGTTTGTTTATTTGTTCAACACGTCAAACTACTCAATCGATCTACATAAAGTGTTGCGTATTTGATGATATGACTTTGAATTGAAATGACAGGTAATTTTATATATTTCATTAATTTAACCATAGTATGAAATTCAGAGCTTCATTTAAATACAACTTTAAAAAATATACACTTCTAAGACTTTCGCGCGTACAGTTCATTAGAAATAAAACATTTTTTACGGATTACAGCGCGTAAATTATTAATTCAGGTGTTGTTTTAGAATTATTTAGTTTGTATTTATTGGTTTTTAGAATTCCCGACGTTTCGACACCTTTCCAGGGGCCGTGGTCACGGGAGGACTAAAGCAAAAAGGCTGCTCATATTTTTATGAAATTACCCGCTCGAAACTTTATAAAAATGTATTCAAGTTTATTAAATTATTTTATGGCTGCGTTCTGATTTTAATCATTATTACTGAATTAAATCGAATAAAATTAATTAGAAAACAAGACTAGCTACTGAATCTACTACCATTAATAATATACGCGCTGTAAGCCGTAAAAAGTGTTTTATTTCTAATGAACTTTAAAAAAAATTGCATGCTTGATGTAGCGAAATGTGTACGATCCTTTAAATATATAAGAATAACTTTAAATGAATTGGCGACGCTAGTGGACGGCTGTAGGCCCCTTAATTGATATAATACTCACGTCCTAGTATCGGTAGAACAGGTGGCGGCGGCGGAGGCGGTAATATCCCCCTGTGGTCTACGTCGGCAGGTGGCGGCACTGCTGTTACTGGCTACACACATAAACAGGACCCTAGTTAATAACTTGACAATTTGTCAATTGTCGTGACAATTTGTCAATTGTCGTGACAATTTGTCAATTGTCGTGACAATTTGTCAATTGTCATGACTATTTGTCAATTGTCATGACAATCGGGATTGGGCAAACGCTTAAACGGCTGGACGGGTTTGGATGTGGCACACAGTTTTTTTATTGCAACTGCTCTATATACAATGCCCAGGCCTTTATTTTACTACTCTACACACACATAGTTTATAACCTGGATTAAAACAAAGGATACTTTGTTTTAATCGGACGAAGTCACAGGGGGCGGCTATTAACCATTCAACGCCCGGAAAATAAGACACAATAGATATTCCATTGTTATCCGGCCGCCTAGGTCCGTTCGGGCTTTGATGAATTAAGTCAATAAAATTGGCGTTTTTTTCTCACAAATAGAGAACCTCGTCACTTCTATGATTTAGAATATTCATCAATTGCAAAATATTATATCGAATAACAACCATCATAGACAACCATCAATAGTAAAAAACATATTTTTTCTTAACATACCAAAAATACCTTAAAATTGACTCCTCTTTTTGTTAACAGAAATTACCACTTTACGCGAAAAAAATAACTTAGCCAAAACTTATTTTTTTCGCGTAACCTAAGTGGCATACGTATGCCAAACACTAAGATAACGTTATCTTAGTGTTTAAACCTTAGTGCATACAAGTTTTAAAACATTAGCGTTCATGGTTGTTAAGTAAACTAAGAAGATGTGTATGGAAATGCAACTTCTTTAAAATTCTCCATACAAAAAGTTGTTTCATAGGTGGGGACCTAATAGAATAAATTAATTAACTAACCTTGACGTTGAGCGAGTAAGGCGCGGGCGGCGCCGGCGGCGGAGACTCCGGCGTGTCGGCGAACACGCCGCGCGGCGACAACACCGGCGCCGGCGCCGGGACCGGCAGCGGGACGGGCGCCGGCTGTTACAGCCAAATTATATAAGAAACCGGTCAATGCGAGTCGGACTCGCGCACCGAGGGTTCCGTACCTTAATAATAATATATACAGGGCCGGATTTAGAGGTGTGGAGGCTTCGGGACAACAGGGGAGTGGAGACCCCTAATTATTTTTCAAATAGGTTTTATAATATTTTTCTTGCAAAGTGTTTCAAATGACACACACCGCTAGTAATAAATAATGTTAAAATCAAAATTACTAGGTATGTTTTCAAATCGTAATATTAGGTAGGTACTCTTTCGTTGTGTAAGATTCTTTTTTTATAAATACTATTTATGTGGAGGCCTCTCTGTTGTGGAGGCCCCGGGCAGTTGCCCCGCTTGCCCTCCCTTAGATCCGGCCCTGAATATATAAATACACTGCGGTGTAGAATATTGCAGTTTTAGGTCTGGTCTCTTGACCGATAGTGCAACTAATGTACTTTTTGATGATAATTTCTAAAAAGGATTATTTCCACATGCGAAATTATTGTAATGCATAGACCACAGAGCAAGTCATTCATCAAGAAAAGTTAAAAGACATTTAATGACTAGACTAATTTATCGACTTACAGGTGGAATCCAAGTTGCATTGTTCCACGGTCCAGCCGTTTCGGGTTGATATGGTTGATCAGCATCTAAATCTACAAGAAACATAGTTTTATCAATTGAAACCAACTAGCTAATACCATTATTACTTTACACACGTATTAAAACACATCTCAAAGCACTCGATTAAAGAAAAAAAAATTTTTTATTAAAAATAATAATATTGCTACGAACAAAAAACGCACGTTGGCAATTTTTCGTAAGTACACTCAAGTCCAACCATAGAAAAGTGAGCCATAAATAAAGACAAAATAAGTTCTATTTTTAATTAGAAGTATGTATACGAAAGTATGAATCATCTTATAACAATGTTGGTCCTTCTTTTAGTTCTTGTACTATAGACTAAATTAGTGTTCTAACAGAAGCGCCACTCTGACCAAATTCTAATTTTTTTACGAAATCGCTTACAGCTTAGTACTGACAATGGGCCCAGTTTGACTTAAGATTGCCTGTTAATTCCGTGTGTTACGGATAACTGCGATTTTTTACGAGAAGCACTTCTGTTACCAGTTATATTTTGTGATATTTCCATACCAATAATGTTGTCCAGAGTACTGCCGTAAAAAGAAGTAGGAGGCGGCGGATTTCCGGTAGAATCTGGGGTCAGTAGATCCAATCCGGGCAACGTGTCTTGAGACTTTTGCGACATCGTGCCACTCGCCACTGCCCGAAAACAAAACATTGAATTAACTAAATTCCACCTTATTCTAGTACAGTTACTGTCTATTTTTCTGTGAAAGGTGTACGGAGTGAATCTACTACTAGCAAATAACTTTTTGAACTAGTTTTTATCTTTCTTTCAATATATTTGCCATTTTTTCCATTCTAGGATAGCTGATAAAATTTGTATTATTGCAAAGACTAATTTACTTCTTTAAGGTTTAAGTTGTGATGTTTTATATGTATATTAAAAAATAAAAAGTATTTCTTTAAATTCTGATTTGAGTATAGTCTGTGCTTTCCGTTGCAGCAGAGGATAATAAAACCTCCACAGTTCCAAAAATAGTTTACAGGGTGTCCCAAAACTACCACACAGGGAAAGGACCTTAAATATGGAAGATAGGAATTTTTACTGAAAGAAAACTTCATTTTGTTTTTAAAAATAATGGGAACTATATTCAAATATTTTTTAAAAATCGCATACGGTACTAGACATAATCTAAATGTTAAATTTCCTAATCTTTTTTAATTTAAGATGCTTATCGTTAATCAAGTAAAAATAATCCTAATGAGTAAAACCCTTTCAAGCGGTATCGTAAAAATAAAAGATTGTTTTTTTTCATACTTGGTGAGTTTGATTCCTGGTTAAGATTATTTTGGTTCTTTTTCAAAAATCTTTGTATGCAGTTCCAATTATTTTTAAAATCAAAATAATGTCTTCTGTTAGCAAAATTTCCTATCTTCAATATTTAGGGTACTTTTCCTTTGTGTGACAAATGGACATCATGTATTATAAGAATAATAATAATCAATATATTTTTCTGTAAGTAGGTATACAATAATTATACAGCTACAACTAACCCTGTGGGAAGTGGAAATGAATATGAAGATAATTTAACTTACCCGAAATATTGTCAGGAACTGTGGAATTGTTTTCATTTGGTATTAAAGTTTTCAGGAAATCATTTATATTGAAGTCCTGTTTTTCTGACGGCCTACTATTGATTACCTCTATTCTGTTAGCTGAAAAAATATTGCATTAATAAAATTGGAATGTCTGTTAGTAATCATCTGAAGTCATAAGTTAAGGACAGTGCCATTAGTTTCCACCACGAGGGCCCAATGTGGATTGATGGGTGGAGCGACTATGTTGAATATACTAGGTTTATTATTATTTGAAAGGGGGGACGCCAGCGAAGCCGGACGGGTGATCAGTCTCCCTGGGTGAATCGGAACCATTTCACCCAGTTCCCCAAGTCCCCTGAAAGCTGGAAGCTGGGGGAGGCGGGTTATATTATACTAGATTATAAAACTTACTACTGTTATGATTTTCACTGGAATCATTGAATAAATTCAATGCATTATCATTATTCAAGAAGGATGATAGCCCGAGGTTGTATAGAGAGCCATCGGCTGCCATTGAAGAGTTGAACGTCCGGTCAATGTTGTATGTTACTGAAACAATATGAAATTTCATTATTAGAACTTAAGCCTCGATTACATTAGACAATTTAATGTCCAATTAAGAAATTAATTTAGGGCTGCCACCTACACCACTACCTACCACTATAAAATATTGTATAACAAGTTCAATTTTAACAGTCAATTTACACTAATAATAATTAGATAGGTAAACACTGTAAATGATTAGATATGAGAATCAAAAATAAAAAATCAGTTATTAGTGTAAATTTACTGTTAAGTTTGAACTTATTTGAACACTAGATTGGATAATGTAATCAAGCCTTAATGAAGATTCGTCTAAACTCTAAACTATAACATAATATCAGTTGAACCCATAAAAATATTCAATAGCTATGTCCAAACCATATCTTTCACGTTCATCTTTCGTCTTCAACTTTCAATTTGTCTTGCGTCAAGCGCATCCAATAAAAAATTTGCACTTCGGGCACGCACGCGTGGAATGAAAGGGCAGGATGAACGTGAAAGCGAATGGGTGCAGACATAACATATATCGGACGACACTTTGCGAACATCGCACGACATGCTCTTATAAATACGACGAAACATATTAATGAACTCGATTGTACCAGTAGGTAGACTGTTTATCTTGTTTTATTTAGTAAACAGTTTTTGACAGTTGTCATATGTCTTTTAAAATTAAATCGTGATTTGATAATATGTTGTCTTATTAAATTAAATTGTCAGACATATAAATAATCAAAGATTGTCATTGATAATTTTATTATCATCTTCTTTCGTATTCTATGTGTGGAAAACCATTTGTTGCATTTTAAAAAGGAATAGAGTTGGGTGAAGATTGTTTACCAAATAGGACAAGTCTGACTAAATAAGAACAGTGAAAAAATGTGGGTTTCTAATTTTTTTGGTCACGCAAAGTCAAGGTTCAGTTGAAGCAATCGTTCACTCACTCTCATCGTCGTCTCCGATTGGCCCGGGCAAGTCGAGATCCTCGTCAGGTCCCGGCGACGGCACGTCCTCGTCCCGCTGCGGGGGCGAGGGCGCGTTGTTCGACAGAGTCGGTATTAGATCGTCTAGTTTGCGCTTCAGTGCTCGCACGCGGGAACCGAAGTTTTTGTATGCCTGTTTGAGCAATAAAAAGAAGTTATTAAATCTTATTTTCATACTGTAGCATACTCGTAGCATGACTAGTGCCGCTCAAACTGTCAAAATACAAATGATTTTGACAGCTAAGTATAGATAAGTCGCTATAAACATCATGTTTCAAGAACATGCTAGGGGGCTGGCAACCTTTTTGTCAGACCACTAAACTTTTTTTTTGGACTTATATATTTTTTTAAATATAAATATTAGACAACATCACAGCCAGACTTGAGCCAATCTAGAAAAGTTAGTTTTCTAAATTGACCCAGCCGGAGATCGAACCCGGGACCTCAGAGATGGCGACACCTAGAAAAACCGGCGTACAGACCACTCGACCACGGAGGTCGTCAAAGTTATTATAAGCTGCTAAGCCATTTATGGAAACTAAAGCCTTGTAGGTCCTTTTTTGTAGTGTGGAAAAGTACTAAGACACATGATTTCATAAAGTTCATCCCATATACAACACTCATTTGATAAAAAAAACAATTAACAAATTGCTAAAATGTTATGAATTTGACATCTGACAATTTATGTTTCATTATTAATTGTACTGAATTAAAATAGAATGAATTATTTTAATTAACACTCTACTTACATATGCCACAACTTTCACTTCTCCCCTTTGCGTAGAATAGTATTGGTTAGCTGACGTCAAAAGAGCAAGCAGTGCTTCTCTGGCCACTATTTCTCTCTGTAAGGCTTGGGTATATCGCTCTACGCAAGATATTCCTTCATTCAATTCTTTCTCCACATCTTCTTTGAGACACCGTTCTGCAAATATAGATTTTATTTAAATAATATTATTATTCAGTTTTCTTATTGTATAACTTCAGTTTCTATCTCAATCCCTTTCAGTTTGACATACTCTGTATATCCATGGCTGCAGCAATACAAATTACTTGTCAACTGTATTTACAAGTTAGTGATGGCTATGCATAGTTAGGTTGTCATATTGAAATTGAAAATATACATAATTTAGATCCCGAGTTTAGTTATTTAATTATTTTATTTATATTTAATAAAAAAAATAAAGACAAGATAATTCTTGTCCCGATTTGTGTTATATTATTATTATGGGTATGTGAATGAACTTTAAATTTTATTATTTTAAATAATTTTCTAGACTCACCTTTCAGATTCGCACTCAAGGCTTCTGTATCAGACAATTGCAAAGGACTATCATGGATAAATTTTAACCGCAAATCTGTGTCAGATTCTAACACAGCACATTGTTTTATCTTATTTACAAGCTGCTGAGGCTGTAAATAATGCAAAAAACAATTTAAAACCTAATGCTAAACAATATACTAGAAAAAATTGGACTCATACCAGATCATGTTCTCGGACGGGAATTGAACCCGCGACCTTTGGATATCCGGTCCAATGCTCTGACCGCTGAGCTACCGAGTCACTAGTGGGAATGTCGAATTTCTTCTAGTATATCAACTCTTACGCTGCAAGCCAGCGCCATCTCACCAATATACAAGGAATTACCTCGAGATTCAACTGAACATCTTTCCAGATACTTTTAAACAATTGAATAAGATGAGAAAGCTATACAAGGTGTTACAAAAATACTCCTAATGCCGAATATGGTATATAGGGACCATCAAACTGAACAACTTTTACTATGGGACCAACTCTGAAATCGCGAAAAAAGTTGATCAGTTTGATGGTCCCTATATACCATATTGTATAATTTTTAAAATTTTGAGTTTTTAAGCATTCACAATGCTATTTTAATATAATACTAAATAATATACTAGAAAAAATAGGACTTGCACCAGATCATGTTCTCGGACGGGAATCAAACCCGTGACTTTTGGAAACTTAACCTAGCCCTTATTATTTTTAATCTATTCCTTATATTTTTATCTTTCCATAACACAAACATGCAAAAAAACCATAACATTAAAGATACAAATATTCTCTTTTGGAAAAATATTTAATAATAATATATTTCTTTAAATAATTTAAGCATAGGTAGTCTTCCAATATTAAATTTCGTCAATGAATATAATTAAGTTAAGCATGAAGCTTTTTAATATATCATTATTCCATAAATCATTATTATTTACTTCCAGCAAAGGTGAACCATTGCATGACGTCAAACAAATTGTATGTTGGTTTGAAAACAAAGCAAGAACTCAAACAATTTGTTTTTGTTGATTCAATAAAATCATGGTCAGACTCACCACTCAAACTTTTGCTAAATACACCTAACTTGGTAGGTCCTAAATCTCTTTAGCATGTTATGTTAATTAATCTTACTTGGAAGTCCAAAGGATCGTCATCAGTCTTTTTTATTGCACCAGCACTAAGCAGCCCTGTTAAATCTGATAGGAACTCATCATCATACACCGATCTCTGCTCCCAGATCTTGAATATGCGCAGTATTTTTGGCCGTACTTTTTCATCTCTGAAATATAAAAAGGAATTTAGTTTATCAAGCAAATGAATATCTTCACTTATAATTTACATAGCGTTCAGTAATTTAAAATAACGCTAGATATAGAATTGCAATATAATACAGCAAAAACCTAACCTCTCAAGTTCTATAAATTTTCAACTTCACTGACCTGACCAAAGGTGTGGCTTTTTGTAAATTAAGCCCCCAGCTCTCCACAAACTCGTAGTTCTTTCTTTTACTGTACTGAATAACATCATTAGCTAAATAAAACAAAGTTAACCGCTGTTCCACCTTAACTCGTTTCAGTACATTCAACCAGCTAGATACAATTTTTTTATGATGGATTCTCTGCTTCAAACACCATGAAGACAGGCCCTGAATACTCTCCTGAGTATCCTTTAGCTGCATGAGCCTCTTCTCAAAGGCTAGAGTGTTGAATTCTTCTGTCTCACCCATTGTTATCAAATTATCACAAGGAATCACAAACACACCAAAACATATGAATGACCGAAATAACACATCCTTATGGATAATAACCTTTTCTACATGTTTTTAACACAAGATAAACACAGAAATTAAATACATAACACGTTTGGGCGAACAAATATAAGACCTAACACTGCCGCGCTTTTTCTGTATAAAGGTGCCTAAGTATACCTTTTACACGAACAAAATTACTTATTTTATAAAATGTAACAACAAATATTTCTTGATTGTAGTCTGTTCACTTGCATTTTCAATTATTATCCAAATTATGGACAAACAAAATTACTGAAGCGGAAGTACATCTATTCGTGACAACAAGCGCCATTTTCTATTTTTTTCTTTTTTTAATTTTCTTGCTGGCATGGAACAAAACTTACTGCACTGCACCAGCTGCACTCAACCACAACCACTGCGCGAAAGTCGATACAACACAAAGCGAAGCGATTTATCACGCTTAGCGGTCAGAAGACAATGGATTTTGACAGTTAAGTCTCGATTAAACGCTTGAACACGTGATATAGTACCTAACATATTGTTTTGGTAATACATCCAACAGTCCTTCCTTCCAAAATGCAACCTGTCCGATTTTTTTAATTTTGGGTAATATTGAACTCTAAAGACATTTTATTTAGCATATTAATACGGTAAACGCCGTGTCGGACAATGCTGGGTGACACCAAACTGTCCATACATGAAAGGTTCAAAAAATGTACGATGTCTAATTTTTTTTATAAGTTGTATGATAAAATAAGGTATTTTGAACCACTGAAACAATAATAAAATCACAAAAATCTTAAAAGCTTTTTATATTAGCACCGTCGCCCGGAATTATCCGACACCGACCTGCGCAAACGATAGGTAAGAGTAAATTCCTCCGTTTAAGCCACGAACACGGGCAACAAAAGAATTTACCGCATTTATATCCCAAGCTATATCCAAGCCTTATTTGGTGAAGCATCATGAATAATAATTCTATGGTTAAACGTGATAAAATGGCGCCCTCATTTTTTTATGGGATTCCTACAGCTTTAAGTTCCTACATATAAAAAAATATTCATCCATTTGATTTTTTCACATTTACATTTTTATTTCGGGCATAGGTAAGCGAAAAAGCTTAGAAATAAAGGTACGGCAAGAAATTACAAAAACGAATATTCCCTTCAAATAAAACAAAATATAAACTCAATAATTATTATTTATTGCTACTGAAAAAAATCTTCATAATTTTTTTATTAACATCGTCGCCTATTTACAAATAATATTTATTTTTATCTATAAATAAAATAATTTCCAATATTTTTTTTATTTAAATAGATTTAGAATTTTTGCTAAATGCTACTTGACTATTAACTGTCATTCACTTTGACAAGGTCACATCCCATTCTAATCGCGGATTAAACCTACTGAATAGGCCATGAGCAATAGCATCTGTAATCAATTCTTAAATGAGATGACACATGATTTTTTTAATTATTTGAAGTACCTACTTAAAAAGAGGACAATGTGTTACAGCGGGGCATTAGGAAATTTTTAACTGTTATGCCATTGCGTGGCACTCCGAGTTGAGTGACTGCTCGTCGGAGTGACACGCAATGGAGAGCTCAGAACACGCCGGGACCCTCCCGTTCGGAACGATCTTGATGGGGTGGGTCGGAAGGCGATAAAACCGCGTTACCTCCTATTAAAAAAAAGGGAGGGCCGACCTGCTAAATGGAATAAGGTCTGGAAGAAGATTTTAAGTACCCTGGGTAAGTAAGTATATTTCATTTTTAACCAACTAATAAGAAGAATGGATACCTAGTATTATCATTATTATAGTGGGGTAACTCACTTGTCCAGCTCCACCGAGACCACCGAAATGCGATATGATAAAACGCTATATTTTTATCATATCGCATTTCGGTGCTTTCGATATATATCGTGTTTCGGTGATCATGCTAGGGGGCTTGTCAGGGCAAAGATGAGGCGGAGTGCAGGGCAGACATCAATCATACAATCAACAACTTTAATTGAGTTTTTTGGCGCCATTTTGTTAAGTTCGGTTTGGTGTCTATTTTAATTATTTTTAAATTCATTCTTAGTGGATATTGTGTCTTAAAATTGGTGCAGTTATATGGTACAAGTGTCTACGCAACTGAACAATATGTGGGATAATTGAAATAGGCGCAATCTTGGTTGTGTGAAGCTGAGACTTTTATTGAAGTGGTGGCTTCCTCGGCAGAACTAACCAAGTAAACTGTCTTGATATACTTGGTGCCAAATGCTCCAAACGGCATTGGAATGCGATGCACCCGCATTCTAATGAAAAATTAAACAATATCTACCACTGAACTATTTAACACTTGACACTGGCAAAAATTACTTTCAAGAGGAAAGTAGATTGCCATAACAAATAAAGAAGAACAACTTTAATTTAAACGTCTCATTACAAAGATAAGCTAGAAGGGCAAGCTAGAACCCACCCTCCCTAGCAAGACCACCGAAACGCGATATGATATAGCATCTTAACTTACCACGTTTCAACTGTCTAATGGCCAAATACTCAAACGATACTCAACTTTGAGGCGCGCTCAAACATCATGCTGTCTTTGTCGTATCTTTGACATTTAATGCGCCAGGACGATGTTGGAGAGCCTCTCAAAGTTGAGGGAAGTTTAAGTATTCGGCTATAAGACAATTGATTTTGATTGACAGTTGAGTGTCGATAAAACGCTATATCACGCGATATTATGATATAGAGTTTCGGTGGTTATGCTAATTTTTCATTAAAAAAGTGAGGGGCTTACCTAAGTTACATGAGTTACCATACTATAGAAAACGATATCATTACACAATGGTATCAGGTAGTATAATTTCTGTGGTAAAATGGAATGTTATTGACTTTTTTTCACGGCTTGTTTCATAATTTTTCAATAGAATTTGCAATCTAATTCAATAGAGATAAAGCCGAGATCATCAAAATAAAAATCCTCAATACTTCATATTTTAAGTAGGTACATAATAATAATATGTTATATTATAATTTCATTAAGTAAATAAATAATATTGTTAAGGGTTGAAATCGTTATTATAAATTTTTAACTTTATCACCCAAAACGTAAGGTTTAAAATCAGTTAATTTGTCTTACATAAACATTTAACAGCTTTTGTTGCAGGTTTTTAGGGTTCCGTACCAAAATAGTAAGAAGGAACCCTTATGGTCAGTCTGTCTGTCTGTCACAGCTGGAAATCTCGAGAACTACTAATGCTATCAACTTGAAATTTGGAATAGTTTTAGATGACGTTTGCCCAACTATTTTGCGAATAAGAGAGAATTAAAAATATTTATATTTTTTTTGCAACAGGGACTGCAAGGGGGTCTTAAAAATTCGAGGGGAGGCTACTAGGCATATGGGGTATCCTATGAAAGAGCGCTGCTTGCGCATTCTGAAACATTTTTTTAAGCCGCATAGGTTCGACTTATAATGAAAATTGTAAAAAAAATGCCGTTTCTCCCCTCTTATCTCCGAAGTTTGCACAGAGAAAAATCTAAAATTATTTAATGTGACATAAGTTTATGTAAAGATTACAGGAAAAATAAAACGATGTCTGTAAATAGTTAACTTTTTCAGAATGACGGTACCTACGGAACCCTTGGTGCGCGAGTCCGACTGGCTCTTGACAGTTTTATTTTATTATTTTGACCTATAGAATATTACCTCAAGTGTTATGGGACATAAAAAATACAGGGTGTTAAAGAACCTCCAGTTAAAAGGTGGAACGCGATTTCCAGAGCCTAGGGTTGCCAACTTTTAAAAACAGAAAATTTGCAATATTTATTATAAATAAGGTTTTGAGTTCATTTAGCATATCTATCACGCATACTAATATCAATTTAGATATTAGTGTAATGGAGTATAATACATAAAGACAATTTTTACTGCTTTCCTGGATCAGACAATACTCTCTTGTCTAATGGGTGACAACCCTACTTATATCCTAAAATAAGTTTTTTATTCTTTACACAAACTTTTCAGAGTACTATTTGCTCGAATTTTCACTTTTCACTCGTCAGCACTAGAATTGCGACTAAAAGAGTTCTTAATGGTGCCGCTAAGAGCAGCAAATCTGGACTAGAATGTTGGTGCATTCATGATGAATATCCTTTGTTCTTCCCGTTTGATCCATCTTAGTAAGCGGTCTACAGCTTTGATTGCTTGGTCCTTTTCCATAAGCGCGTCGAACGTCACGTATAGCTCAAAGCCGTTGGTTACCTGTGGATTAAGTTTTCAGTTTAAAGATTAGTTTTAGATCACAGGTTCAGCCTCTGTAGCATGACCACCGAAACACCATATATATCGCGTGATATAGCGACTTATCGACACTCAACTGTCATAATACGTTGTCTTTAGACTGGTAAAATAAAATTACTTGATCGATAATTTCATAGAAATTCTGTACCGCTTTCTAAATTTAACTAAAAGGTAGGTAATATTATTCTAGTGGTAACCTATAGAAAAAGCTGTAATTTTTTTCTTTGATAGTAGACTCTAATTGTAGGGACTTTAAAGCTGAAATTCGTATAAGTTTTAAATTTTTCAGAAACTGAAAATCCTGACTGTGCTAACTACAATCAATAAAGTGCTTAGGTGTAAGTAAATAATAAACAAATCGTTTCAGCCATTTTTATGGGTGGATAAAGATGGGCCATTACCCACCACGCATGTCCAATGCGGATTGGTGGGTGTTAACGACTGCAAATGTAGCCGGGGCCAACGGCGTGCCTTCCGAAGCACGGAGGAACTCGAGATAATTTTTTGGTCACCCATCCCATGATCGACCTTTGCGAAAGTTCCTTAACATCCGCAATTGCAGGGCCCGGCGCTAAACCACTGCGCCAGCAAGCTCCTCAATAATAATAAACAATAAAAGATACAAATTAAGATATTTTTACAACTTACCCAAGCTAAAACAGTGTCATCCGAATTCGATCTAAATATCAACTTCGCCGGCGTCGAAGTACAATGTATTTGACTGCAAAACTTCCTATAATTCCTCACATAATCAATATCTGACAATTTCTCAATTTTTTTCTCACCAATATCTCCTCCTTCTTTATGTCGGATCCTATAATCTTGTAACCGATCCAAACTTATGGGATCTGAAGTAAATAATTGCGCTGTGGATTTACATTTATACATAAAATGCCTTATTTCTGGTATGCCAATATGTTTCAAGGGATTAGTCGTAGGCAATTCTTCATTTCTATTCAATGCATCGTTTATTGCTACAAGGCAGTTTGATCTTCTTAGTTTCTCCGCTATAGTGTGCTTAGCTTGTGAGAGAGGGAAGAACGCGTCCCTTTGTACTGTTAGAAGGAGTAAGCATGCTTGGCAGTCTTCTGAGATATATGAAACGTGGCCGTGGAGAAAACCTCTGAAATTAGAGTTATAAAACATTTCATAGTGAATTTTATCAAATTGAAGTTTAAAAAATAGGTCAAATTGAATTGGTGTGCTTGTTCTTGTGACTGTAACTTTCATCTTTACTGAAGTTTACAGGACAAATTTAAAAGTTTAAAAAAAATTGGGAATAAGCATCAACTTGACCAAAAATTTATTACCTGATTCCGAATTAAAAACTTAGTCCCAGCTGCATTTGCAGTCGTTAACACCCACCAATCCGCATTGGGCCCGTGTGGTGGGTTATGGCCTGTCCTCCTCATCCACCCAGGGAAGCCTGCTATACCCCAGCAGTGGGAAAATAAAAAATGGCTAATGTGCAAACATTAACTTACGTTGCATCGAACTTTGGCAAGCAAATGGGAGTCCAGCTCTCCGCAGTCTTAAACGACTCAGAACTCCTCACTAAATTGAACAGCAAATGTATATCTGACGGATGCAATGTGTACTTCTTCATGCGTACAAGTGTTATTAACTGGTTGCCAGCTATCAGTATAGCGAATACTAGATCTCTGATCTTGTGGCATGTTGTTGTTATTGCATTGGTTATGTTCTCTCTAGCTTTCTCTGGTAAAGGTAGACATCGGACTGCACCTGTTTGCAAAATAGCTTATGAAAATTACATTATTGATTGTTGACATGTTCTGGGTTCCCCTAAATAAGTGGAAAAAGCTTTTTTAGAATCGATGTTGCTAGCACAGGTAACGGACGATTCTTTTTTTAAAAATCCACTCGAAATTCAAACTCGGGATAGCGACGCAATGCCAGCGTGCAGGTCAAGCCAAATAACACTACGGCTGTAACCTGTGGGCCTACCGCGTAAGTGCCGTCGGCATCGGCGTCGACTTCATTTTGACAGCCGACGGCGATTTCGTACCGCGCAATCTCCCAAACCGACGCGTCGATGGTCAAATCGACGCCGACGGCGAAAGAACGAATGAAACGCTGTTTTTGACAGATAATCGGTACCGCCTAAAAATTTTGAAACCGACGGCCGTTTCGACGCGTCGATTTGAAGTGTCATTTCAATACGGCATCTCTTGAGTCGTCGATTTGATTTTAAAAAGGTTGATTTTTCCAATTTAAGCTAGCTTTTTTTAATTATTCTGCTTTCTAGCGACTAATTAAAGCATGTTTTATATATTTTTTTAATCACTTAATCCTTTTTGACGTTTTGTTGTTTTCTTTGTATTTTAGGAGAAAGGCGGCGAAATCCTATAAAAATATCGTTATATCATAGGCGAACCCTAAACACAAAGTAAAGCTTGGCCAGAAAGAGAAGAAATTAAATAAAATGGAACTAAAATTTTTCAGTACAAAATATAGTCAGTGTTGCCAAGTTATTCGTGATTTTGACGTGTTTGCATAGAAAGTGGCGCCCTCATTTTTTGTCAACTCTTTATGGTCAAGCTGTAAATACTGTAAATTTGTCAAGTGATCACTACTTAATAAAAAACGGTGCAAGTGATTTTCGACTTCATTGATGTTAACCAAAATAATGGTTTTCTAATGAAACAGCAAAGTTAGTGAACGGGAATGTGGGAAAAGACGGCCGAATTTCAAACGTCAATAAGGTCGAAAATCGTTTGCACGTGTTTTTTAAAATATAGATCACTAGGCAATGTTTTCCTGAAGTGAAGCTTCAGTTTTACCGTGTTTCGGGCAACATAATAATATGCCTATTTTTGCATTTTGCGATTCAATCGTTAAGAAAGTACGAAATAGTACGATTTGAACGCTCAAATAGTACGTAAATCCTAATAAAGGGCACGTTTTTTCAACATTACTACTTGATAAATATACTGAGCGTCTAGTCATGCGTGTATATTCCATCGACGGAATGTAATCCACCAGCGGCGGTATCGGCTAAAAACATTGAAGTTAATGTTAACTGTTTTTTGACAGATATATGTGATACATTGCTACTTTTCTTTGGTAAGTTTTTATTCGTGCCAAAACGAAGTAGCAATGTATCTTGACTATACATCTGTCAAAACACAGTTAACATTAACTTCAACGTTTTTAGCCGATAGGTAAGGTATTTACCACTGGACCACAGTATTTACTGTTCTGTGACAGTCAGTCGGCTGTCATGTCAATAGTAAAGTAAAAGTTAAAAATTGGTTTATTCAAATAAACTTAGTAATTAAGCGCTTTTGAATCGTTTATATTTTGCTACCACGTTCCAAAAATAAATTTTACGTTCCGTTAACGACACACGCATTTAATGAAAATTAAATAAAAAACACTTTAAATACCACGAAATTAAGTGACTTCTTTATAAAAATCAAATAAACAAAGGATAATTAACCTTCATGTACCTTTAAACAAACAAAATTGTAAAAATATTTCAACAACGATGTTTGTAATAACTTGAATGTTCTGAATAAAACGGATCGCAAGTCGACGGCGTTTTTCCATTCATTCACGTTCTCGACGGTCACCAAATCGACGCAACATTATTTACGCGGTACCGATTATTCGACAGCGTCGGCGTCGGCATCGTAATCGAGCGTCGACATCGAGTTCAAATCGACGGTACTTACGCGGTAGGCCCACAGGACTCTAGTTCATAAACGTGACAATTTGTCACTTGTCATGACAATTTCATATCTATTGTGTCAACCAATTACAAAACAAAACAAAAAACTCATGTATGTCGGCGCAAAAAGAAAAATAAAAGAAGAAGAACGAACGCGCACGTGTCCGTGCGCCGTGACTCATTACAACCGGTTGTCATTTCCACCCCACCCCTAACGCCGAGCGCTATAAAAGCCATGCGCCGACGCATAGCAGTCAGTCGCTCTCTGGGAGTCGACTCGATAAGGACTGATCGTTTAGATTGTCCGCAATTTTAACACGCTGCTTTGTGTGGCTGGAGTCGCTAAGGATAGGACTGATCGCCTCGGATTGTCCGAATCCTTACTTGCTACTTTGTGGCTAAAAGTCGACTCAAAAAGGAACAAGACCAATCGCCTCAGATTGTCTGAACCCTGACTGCTGTGCTTTGGCCTGGCTACATAGGATAATTTAGTATTAGGAACTAATTAAAATAATTATTCATTTAACAGATTATAAAATTACCTTAACTATTTTACGAATTATAAATTAATGATTACTTATCTGATTATAATTAGGGTTAATGTAGTTGAAAGTTTAAATTAATAAATTTACATTTGGATCTTCTACAGCTATTTTTCTGAACCTGACCTCTGATAAGCATTCGACTGAACATGGAGTCCGATACAAATAACTTAAATGCTCCACCACATAGTTCTGATCTCACATGTATCAAACACACCGCAATGTAAACCAAATTATCATGACAATTGACAAATAGTCACATTATTAAATAGAGCCCAGAAATCGGAAAACATTACACAAACTTTCAATTGTATAAACAAAAAATGAAATATTTTCTTCCAACTTTTAAATTAACAAAGAAAAGTTAATGATTATAATTTTTTCATTAATACTAAAATATATTTTTTTATTTACCCAATAAAAATGCAGGATCCTTTTCCATGAATATAAGCAGATTGTCAATCAGTCTCTCAGCCCCGGACAGGAGTCTTCTCAAATCATAGTTTCTTCTCTGTTCAAATATCCTATTCAACTGTGTCAATGTGAGTACTGATACTATTTGGTTAAAAGCATACCTGTAATATATTGTTTAGTGTAAAATTTAATCTGTTTATGTTTCTTACTTGTCTTATTTGGTAAAAAATCTTCACCCAACTCTTTATTGAAAAAATCAATTATAAAATACAACAAATGGTTTTCTTCACATAGACTATGAAAAAAATTAGTAATTATTAGTGAAAATTTGATTTAAACATATTTTTAAATTACAATTTAAATTTAAAAGACGTATGTCAACTGCCAAAAGTTTTAAAATTTTGAGATTTTAGCATTCACAATGCTATTTTTTAATGTCAAAAGTTGTTTATTAAATAGGAAAAGTTAGAATAAACACACTTTTCTTTTTTCTAATCAGAGCGCGTAGTCTGTACACTAGCGCCACCATTGGAAAAAAATCATAGTGCTTAAATAAAGTCGAAATTGCGAATTATCTCTCCGTAGTGCACTCCGAAGAAGCTTTGTGGTATGTTTTATTAAAGAATGGGAAAGACTTTTTATTAGATTTCTGTAAGTAAATCTCATCTTATAATTCATGATTGATTAATTTTCTACTTTATACTCACAGTTAACAAAGGTTTCAGCACAACAAAATTAAAAATCTTCACACAAATTCACTTACGTTAATTGTAGAACAAGTTGAGTTTCACTCTCATTTGATTTGGAGACGGCCACAAGAATCAAAGGGCCTTTCACTAAAAATACTGTTTTGCAGTCCTTAGTTGTGATTGACCTGAGTATATCTTTGTTTTGATCTTCAACTACGCTGACAAGGGCTTGTATCACCCCACACAAGCCAGCCAATTTGTCCTCATTACCATACCTAGAAATCAAGAAATCAAATTAAATAAATAAAAATGCTGTCAGGATTTTTTTCAGGAAGGTGCAACTGCGTTTGTAAATTATACTATTCACTTACTTAATGGAGGAGGATGCTAAATTTATTGACAAGGTGATGAACAAATTTGGACAGCAACCTAGACGCATTCAGCTTTTATACAAACAGTAACTTAATAAAAAAAATAAAAAATTCTATGTATTTCTTTCCTGACAGGTGGGTGCATTTGCACCCCCTTACACCAGGGCCAGGGCCCATGTAAATAAACGTTGGAAAACATCACATACTTCACATTACTCAGATTCCTAAGTAAGTAACTAAAAGCACTTGTGTTATGAAAATTAGATATTGGGACCAGATACAATTAGATTACGGTTTAGAGGCTGATTGCACATAAAGGAGAAAAAAAAGATATTGCGCCCTGTCTAAGCATAAACTGTGTGATTCACAGATGTTCAGAATGAACACCTATAACAATTATGTAACCACTTACCCAACTTTAATGTGTTTCAAACTTATTGGCAGTTGTGAAGTTATCCACTATGTGCCTGGCGGGGCCTCACCACTCTCCTCTCCTAACCATTTACATAGAAATTGTGTTCTGTACATCATGTGAGATGTTCCGAATCAACAATAAGATTGAAACATATTGTAGGTGCTTATGTTGCATAAAGAAAAAGTATTTCTTACCTAGAGTATATTGGTTTGCCAGCAGAGCTCAATATAAAAACATGTTTCTCTTTATTTACAAGTTCTGGAGTTTGCAAATAGTCATCTTTCTCATTATCGGACTCTTCGCCATTCTGTTCACATATATTACTGCTGCTTCCTGAAGCCGACATATTTTCCTGAAAGAATATACTGGTACATTAACGCTACAATTTACAACTTTTTTTTTGTTTTTTACAAAACAGTATAAATTTAGTAAATAAGTATGGTCACATTATTTATAAACAATAATAATAAACAAGCTTTGTCATAGGACAGCATGATAAGACTGACTAGCACAGATAGTATGAGTAGCAGTAATTATAGTTTACTGGCCCAGAATGAAGAGAAAAATATAAAAATAAGTAATTAGGTAAGTACAGTATGGGTAGCGACTTGGCAGAAAAATTCTCTTTGAATTTTCAATAACATATTTGACTCTTTTCATTGATTAAATTGAAAAAGAGGTTTTTCTCTGATAGTATAGGATTCATTAGAGGTTACGGGTGGAATGCTAATGCTACTCTTCTCATGAATAAAGCAATAAACTCACATCTTTATTTTGTAAATCATCACTAGACTTTGTACTTGTAATCTCAGCATTCTTGCTGCTTTCATCGCATATCTCACTTTGTATCTCTGATATCGTACTGCTTTTTGATCTCAAAGCATTATCCCTGTCTTGGAGGCTAGAACTCATCTCTGAAGCAAATTCTTCAAAGGAATCCGACGGGTTCAAAACACTTTCTGGACACGCACCCGGTTCTAAATCATCTGGAGGGTTACCTTCACCACTGGTACTAGCTTGCACATTATCTTTGGATGTAGATGCCATTTTTATAGTTTTCGGACGACTTTAATGCGGTAATATATAAAATTTTGCATTCGAAAAACTGTATGAACTGCATCAGTTTTTTTTGGGGGAAGTAAAAGTAAATGTCAATGTCAAACAAATGTCATGTACATGTACTGTACATTGTCATGTCAAAGTCAGCTGTCAACTGTCACTAAAATTGTTTTCTTATTTTTGCTGTAGCAATTCACTCCTCTTCAGAGAATACTTTTGCCAGCTTCAAGATAGGGTTCAGTGAAATTGTTTACTTCTTGGAGCATTTGGCACCAAGTATATAAATATCTAGGCAGTTTAGTCGGTAAGTTCTGCCGAGATAGTCACCACTACAATAAAAGTCTCAGCTTCACACGACTGAGATCGCACCTATTTATCAATGACAATAATAATTGACAACCACAGCAGAGTGACAAAGTTCTAAACCTACACATATTTTTCGACTTGACTGCACCACCTCATATAATATTATACAATATAGATAAAGACTGAACTACGTTTTGACCCTACTAGCGACTCAGTAGCATAATAATAATTGGTCAGTGCATTGGCCCGGGTTTGAGTCGGTGTCCCACCTGAGAGGTGCTATGGGTGAGTCGATATTTTCTAGCTTATTTATTTATCTTAATATAAAAATAGCATTGTCAACAGTATAAAAAAACATCCAGAAATTCATATAAGTAATTGTGTTTGTATAAATAAGTACCTACAGTCGACCAAATTGAATCATGACCCACCTTATTGTAATTTTCTATACTTACTCGTTCGACTATTTCGTGATAGCAGAGGAATGCTATTAAAGTCTCTGTCATTCATTATATTTTTTCTCATTGACTGAAAGGTTCTCGACCACTGACCTGAAAAAAATTTTTGTAGTTTCTTGACTGACTACTACCAAACTACTTCCTACCAACACGGACGAGTAAAAAAAGTAACTACCAACTACTTGACATCTGTCTGACAAACTGGTCCTCATTTAATTTTTTTTATACTACCTGCTCGTCAATGGCATATTATGTGTCATGCAAACCTTTCCTAAAGTAAGTCATTTTTCCCATGGGAATAATGTGATTTGTAGTCGTGCTTGATCGAGGTTGGTTTCAAAAATGTTAAGGTCCAATGAGATTTTATTCAGAGTTAGGCTGTATGTTGACGACCTCCGTGGTCGAGTAGCTTTGCACACCGGTTTTCAAGGTGTCGCCATCTCTGAGGTCCCGGGTTCGATCTCCGGCTGGGTCATTTTAGAAAACGAACTTTTCTATATTGGCTCAAATCTGGGTGTTTGTGATACCACTGTTGTCTCTGATTTCAAAAACACAAGTGCTTTAGCTGCTTACTTTTGAATCGGAGCAATGTATGTGATGTTGTCAAATATTTATTATTATTTATTATTTAAAAAAAATAATGAAATTTTATTCTGAGTTAGGCTGCATGTTATCATTTTCTTTGCACTGCCTATACAAATTAAAAAAAATAAAAACGTAAACTTTTTACGAAATTCATTTTCACCCGCGCATCAAGAAGACTTTATTCCAATGTCGAACTGACCAGAACTGACCACTACAGAATAGATGAAAAAAAAATACTTAAGTACTTTCTTTATAACAGTCATTGGTTTCAGTTGCCTCGCAGAAAGTATAAAAAGTAGAGTATGCATCGCGGGCTTAAATGTGTATTTGTCTTGGGCGATCTTGAACACCTCGTACTCAGGATTCTAGACTTAACTCCCTCGCTCCGCTCGGGAGTTAACCATAGATTCCCTCGTACTCGGGGTTCAATATAGCGCCCGCTACATAATACACTACTTTAAGCCCTTATTGCATAATCTACTATAATCTAGTGCAGTAATAAGAAAGATCTATGATATGCGTAGGTACTTAAATAGTAATTACGCAGATTTGAATATTATTTCTTGCTTTTTAGGGCTGTTGCTATTTTAAGCTGTTTTTTATTGCAATTTTTTTTACGGTTTTTTGAAGGAGGTTTTTCTTTTTAATTTTTAAAAGCTTTTATTCATATTTAAAACGTATAGAAGAAAACTTAACTATTTTTATTGTTACAAAGGAATGATCGGCAAAGTGTTAATTGGGTCGACTGTATGTATAGGAACTTATTGTTACAAAGAAATGATCGGCAAAGTGGGTCATATACCTATGATTTAGTTGGGTCGACGTATGTATACTGCTCATTATTTATAATTTATTTTTTTCTACCTACCGTTATATTGATCGTTCTTTACTAACTACCAACTAATTATAGATAGAATAAATTAATACCTATTGCATATTGCTAATGAATCATAGATTAAAACATCCATCAAACAGAGGGCTCATCGAATGAAGCGACCCTTTCAAGCGGTGTCTGCCCCAAAAACCAATTTACGCGGTTTTGTATTAAACATAAAAGGCAATTTTATGAAAGAGCCTCGGTCATTAAATGGTGGATGGAAGGTTCTTTTAAAACGGGATTTTACATGGATTCCTGGGCAACAGGGTTGGGGTAATATCGATAGTGCAAAAATCTTTAATGGTAGCTATCCAGGCGGACTCGAAACAATGCTTACCTACTTACCATCAACCGACCAAACCAATTTTCATAACAAAAGTGCTTTAGCTACTTACTTTGGAATCGGAGCAATGTATGTGATGTTGTCAAATAACAGCTAAATCACTTGTGTTATGTATGGAAATCAGAGACAATAGTGGTATCACAAACACCCAGACCTGAGCCAATATAGAAAAGTTCGTTTTCTAAATTGACCCAACCGGGGATCGAACCCGGGACCTCAGAGATGGCGACACCTTGAAAACCGGTGTACAAAGCCACTTGACCACGGATGTAGGAATGTGGAACATTATTTTAATTAATCTATGCCTCCACACCTTACATAGTAACTTTTTTTGTATTTCTTTCCTTTTTTTTATGCCGAAGAAAACGCATTTACGCGTTTCCCCTCCCGCAGGTGAGCGAGAGGGGGTATGTGGGACTCGCCAAGAAAGGACCGCAACATTCAACATTGCGGCTCCCTCCACGACTGCCTCCCGTGATCCCACCCAGCCGAGTGGCTCGGTGGGATCCCGGGAGGAGGGAATACCCACTAAAAACTCCGGCACTTGCCCTCTCGCCGCCGGTTGGTCGTGAGGGACCCCTGTGAGATTCACCTCACCTTACATAGTACCTACCTAGGTAAGTACCTAAATAAATTTACTTACCTAAGAAAACTTTATAAATAAATAGGACCTAACAGTAAGTAATTTTTGAGTTTAAGCTTCAAATGCTTCAATGTGGTTGAAAATCAATACAAAGAAAACATGAAATAAACCCCACACTTTTATGTAGGCTACTATTTCGTAAACAATATGGTTAGGTACCTACACAGTTTCTTACAACTTTCTACGTAGGTAAGTAGCATCAATTCCATTTCCACCTTTTCCGTGTTAACTTGTTCCAATCACATCGGAACTTGTAGAGGTCATAAGTTCCCATGTCCATTGATGCGGAACTCGCAGATAGAGCAGGCTGGGCTCAAAGCGTGTGAAATAGCTGCACTTTAGGTAACGGCCGCGCAATGGCGTGTACTCCAGATAGGGCCTTACGAATGGTGTGATTAACCTTTTACATGAAAATCTATCGCATTCATTCATATAGATTAAATAAAAAACAGTTTTTTCTATTGAACAGCGCCTACACCTCCGTTAACGGAATAGGGTAGATACGGAGTGGTACAAAATTGTTAAAAATGAAAAATTATCACTTATATATTTACTATGCTTTTTTTATTACATTTCATAGACTCTTTACCTAATCATATAGTAGATTATGCAATAAGGGCTTAAAGTAGTGTATTGTGTCCCGGGCGCTATTATTGAACCCCGAGTACGAGGGATTCTATGGTTAACTCCCGAGCGGAGCGAGGGAGTTAAGGCTAGAATCCTGAATACGAGGTGTTCAAGATCGCCCATGACAAATACACATTTAAGCCCGCGATGCATACTCTACTTTTTATACTTTCTGCGAGGCAATTGAAACCAATGACTGTTATAAAGAAAGTACTTAAGTAATTATTTAAAGTTAGAATAATAAAATATGAAAAATTAAGAATATTTATTGAAAATTAAAAGTTATGTTAGAAACATTACACCAATTGTGCAACGACAAAGTTACATTCTTTGGTACATTTATAGTTGGGTTAGAGTTTATGTTTTTGTCGTCTATTCTGTAGTGGTCAGTTCGACATTCAAATAAATCCTTCTTGGTGCGCGGGTGAAAATGAATTTCGTAAAAAGTTTTCATGATAACATACAGCCTAACTCAGAATAAGATCTCATTGCACCTAAACTTTTTTGAAACCAACATCGATCAAGCACGACTACAAGGGTTGCATTCCAAATTCAAATCACTTTATTCCCCATGGGAAAAATGACTTACTTTAGGAAAGGTTTGCATGACACATAATATGCCATTGACGAGCAGGTAGTATAAAAACATCATTATTTACTTAGAAGTCGTAGAAATTAAAATTAAATAGGTAGATAGGGAGGAATTATCCAAAATAAATGAGGGGACTTTCTCGATTTTTAGGGTTCCGTACCGCAAAAGGATAATACCTCAAAAAATAGGTAGGGGAGGTAGGTACACTAATACAATATATTTATCAAAAGTTGATATCACTTTTTCGGCGTGATTAATATCCACATTCATGCCAAATTACAGCTTACTAGTACTTATGGCCTCTGAGCAAAGCCGTGGACGGACAAGATTAGGCCCCAGGCCGTATTCGGAAAGTCTTCCTTCTTCGTCCGTCATGTTTTGTTGCGCTAACTGCTACTGACAAAAGATTGTTTGGGCCGGGTTATACATAAGTATGTATTTATTTATCAATTTCAATGCAGGCTTATAGAGTAAAAGCTTGCAACTACGTAGTATTTGTTATAAATGGTCTGTGCTTCCGACACACCAGCAAGTTAAACAAAATGTCAAAATTGTTATTTATATTTTAGATCAACTAAAATAATGAAACAATGAAAATAACAATAGATACAAATTCTAATAATGAATAAAATCAAAAAGTCCTGACGGATAGTCTTTAGTTAAGGTAAGGTAAGGTACTAAACGTAATGTTCCAAGCGATTCTACTATATCCAGTTAGAAGTCATAGTGCTAAAGCATAGTGTAAAGAAACTAATAGTGGATACTCTTAGCGGTCGCGACAGCTATCGATATTATTAATTAATCTGTCTATCTATCGAATAATAGGGATGTATCGTTTTATTCAACCGCACTAGCCTTGTTAAAGTATACACTCGCGATTTAAGCATAATTTTATAAAACCAACGATTTAAATGGTATTTTAGATGTCAAAACAATTATTTTTCACTAGTAGATAAGTGTTAAGTCCAAAACTTCGTAGGCGTTGGCCACTTGTGCCCGGACCCTGCCTTGTGTCTACAACCTCGTAGGTCATTGGTGCTCGAAGCCTGCCCTGTGTCACATAACCTCGTAGGTCACTGGTGCCCGGACAAGGCCCTTTGTCTACCTACAACATCGTAGGTCACTTGTGCCCGGACCTTGCCCTGTGGCCACAACCTTGTAAGTCACTTGTGCCCGGACCCTGCCCTGTGTCCACCTACAAGCTGGTTAGGTCACTGGTGCCCGGATCCTGACCCGTGTCTACAACCTCGTAGGTCACTTGTGCCCGGACTCTGTCCCTGTGTCTACAGCCTCGTAGTTATAACTCAGGGCGATATTTTTGTGACGACCCTGCGTTACTGCCATATTGCCACAACGACGCGTCGACATCGCGCGCGCCCCTCGGTGATTCACCACTATTATTTACACTATGGCTATAGTGTACAGCTATCTCCAAGGCCGTAGATAGAATAGACAGTGAACATAATAATATTAATATATTTTAGTAGTCAATTTCCAAAACAAAAATGAAATTTTGAAATAAGTTCAGTGGTTTACTAAGAATAAACATAGTACTTTTTACTAGTGTGCAAACCATGATAAAAACCTTCAAACAGATTGAAAATATAACCTCTGTTTTCAGGGTTCCGTAGTTAACGAAACCCTTATAGTTTCGCCATATCCGACTGTCCGTCCCCAGCCTAGCTCATAGACTCTTAGTACTAGAAAGCTGTAATTTGGCATGGATATATACATATTAATGTCACCGACAAAGTGGTAAAGTAAAATTTTTAAAATATTTTTTTTAGGTTACCTTCCCTACACGTGAAGTGGGGATGTAATTGTTTTTTCTTGTCTACCCCATAGTGTGGGGTGTCGTTGAATAGCAATTTTAAAAATATTGCGGTATAAGTTTGTGGAAACACTTTTTTGTTTGTGAATTATTAAGCTTTAAAGTGCAAAATTTTGTTAGTCAAGGGTTCCCCCAAATGCTTGTTTTTGGATACGTAAAAATTCACAGTAGTTGTATAAATGAATCACAGTAGGCTTTACAAGTTTAAGAGTAACAGTCAACCATCTTATAAAATGCACTTGGTGTAGTACAAATTCCTCATTGGGAACTACTTAAATCACTGAGCAAGTAATCACTTCACTACATAACGTTGTCAAGTGTGTGAAACCGGTAGTATCTACATTTAGGGGCTTCGGAACGCTACACTTGCGTGGCCCAGCACGAACTTGGCCGGTTTTTTATACTAGAGTACAGTTTTCCCCCTTGAGGAAGATCCTCTGAGAGCAGAATTACGGAACAAGTCCAGTTTTTCCCCTGGGGGAATTTCTCTGGGGGGATTAGTGGAATAACCCGGTCATAGCATTTATATTTCTCTATGGTCATGGCCATGATATGGGTGATGATGAACAACAAAAATCCCTAATGTTTAATCCAGCTGTTGTCTATTTGATCTGATAATTTACCACAGATACCTAAGTTAACTTTTCACAAACTTGTTGCTAAATAAAAAAAAAAACGCCTTAGCATGATGTAAAGAAATTATGATGCTTAAAACATTATATTCCACGCTCTTTACCATCTAAAATTGCTTCAATTCCGTCATCGGGATCCCAAAAGTATGAAAATAGCCTCAGATATTATTACGGGGTCGCAAAAAGGTTCTTTTTTTAATAAAAATTTAGATCACTTTAAACAAAGCAATTCATATTCATGAATAGCAATTCTTCAGCGAAGAGAATAAATTACATGACTCATAAGGATACTTTTTCTGCGCCTGATATCAGATGCAGCACACGTAGCCCTGTTACGATGGTATTGTTACAAATACGTCGAGTACGTATAATAGTCACTGTGACGATATCATTTAGGAAGAGAAATTGAGCAATTTATTGGGTCATTATGTGTCTGATTATATCTCGAATGGAGCTCACTTGTTTAATCCGAGTTGGGTTGGGAATAAACTTGAGAACATTTTGATGTGTTTGTACTATCTATATTTACTGAAATAATCAAATGTCACCACTTCACCAAAAATGTTTAGTTATGGACCCTCCACGTTATACAGTTTAACTGCGAAAACAGCTTCTATTACGTGGAAATAAAGGCAGTCTCAAGGTCAACATGTCTGAGGTGCCGTCGTGTGTACATGCCCGGCCTGCAGGATTGAACGTAGAGGCCTCCCACGGCCTTCCGCGGCCCAATATCTACGTGTGTAGAGAGAGGCGCGGCCTTCCGGCCATATCTCAGCGTGTACTTTGTTGTCCGTATGTCTGTCTGTTTGTCAAGACGCTTTATCTCGGGAAAGCGTGGAGGTATTGAATTGAAATTAACCATATACTCAGGTCTACAGTACGTTGAAGCTGTGAAAAAATCAAACTTCTAAGTTAATGTAAAAAAAAGATACGCGTCGCAGATATTGCCGCAAAACAACGCATATTTCGACACTCTCAAAGGAATCAATGGGTTACTTTCCGTTGACCAAGAGCTATGAAATTTGCCAATTAATATCATCTACAAGCACAGGGAAAAATCTGAAAATTGTACATTTGTAATTAAATCATAAAAAAATATAGTCTTTCCTAAACGTAATCAATGATCGAGTTTGTACGGAACCCTCGGTGGGCGAGTCCGATTTGCACTTGTCCGGTTTTATCAATAATAGACAGTTGATCACGCTATAGTTGCAGGAGGTAGAGAGAGAGAGATAGAGAAACAGTACTTATCCATTAATATTAATATTTAAACTTAGTCTTCGTTTAGTAAGCCGCTAGACCCGCCTCTAGTTTCTAATTCAAATTCAACTTCAAAACTCATTTATTCAATGTACGGGCTGTTACAAGCACTTGTGAATGTCAAAGAAGCTACGCCATCCGTTCGCAAACCCTAAGCGGGAGACCTTGTGACGAGAAGAAACGGCAAGAAACTCGTCAAGGGCTGCTTTTTTCTCCCTGTATATTTCACTAGCGACATCCCGCAACTTCGTCTGCGTGGAAAGTTTTTTGCTATCCCTCGGGATAATTATTTTTTTTGGGATGAAAGGTATGTCTATGTCCTTCTCTGTACCCCTGACAACGTGTATGTAAATTTTCATTTTGATCGGTTCAGTAGTGAAGACGTGAAGGCGTAACAAACTAACGGACTTCATTTAGTAAGGATCCAGAGTCGTCAAAATTTGAAAAATTTACCTCAGCATTTAGAGTGAGGTCATTTTCCATTACAAATAATTAACAAAGTTTACATTAAATGGGTAGGAATTGGAATTAATTAACTATCTACATATCGGTTAGGTAATTGTGAGAGCAAATAACTTTCAAATAGTTGAGAAATCACTGTCTATATTATATATCCACCCACAGATATATGTATATATTATCCGTAGCGAATATTTCTCAAGTCGTATTATGATTTTACGATCGAAATTTTTACGATTTCCATTATTGTCGCGGTATCCATTCGATGAAAATGTTCGACATTTCAGATTTGTTATTAAAGCACTATAAGATCCGTTATTTCAGAAATAAAGAGGCTATAAAAATTCATGCATACTGCATGCATGAATTTTTATAGCCTAATCAGATAATTATTTTTGAATATTATTATTCAGTTAGTTTATTTTTATTTTTAAAAATATTCTGTAGGTAATATTATCTGAGTGAATTATCATTTTTCATTTGACACAAATAATTTTATATTCAATTGATTTAATTCTTAACTGATGAAAAAACTAAACTAAAATAAGACTATAAAGTTTTGCGTAAGATTCACTGTAAAGTAACGTTGTAGTTACGCAGTGATGTAGGTGACAAAGCTTTTTGGTTTTAAGGTAGACTTTTATCTTCATTCATGTTATCTTAAAAAAATATAATCCTATAAAAATGCTGGCAATAAAACAAGCATTTGTGACTTTACGAGTCTACAGAGTTTGGAATTCTGTTTCAGATGTTAGGATTTAGTACCAAGAGTTCTCATTTTTTCTTTATAAGTCGATGTAGTATCATTAAATCGCTCGGATGCTAAGAAAAAAAGGATTTTCGAGTAAATCCGGATTCATATTTGTCTGACGTGTAGTGATGTGATGCGTCACAGAACGGTATGGGTTTTATACAAAACTAGTTTTAAGTAGAGTATCAATTTCTGGTCAGTGCATAAGCTTCAACAAACTACACTGTGACTCAGATTGCGCTAATTTTAAAACGATGCTTGAGCATGCAACCCCTTATTAAAGCTAATTTTAGAACGATGTTTGTTTTCACTAATGTTGCCAGGGTTCTAATTTCCATAGTAGGTCGAATTGAGGGAGAGGCCCTCCTCTCTCTAAATTCGACCGACAGGGAGGGAAAGAGGGAACACGGGGGGACATAGGGCTACCCCCAAACATCCCCTCCCTTAAATTCGACCTTGACTAATGTAATTAATGAGCCCAAATAAAAAAAGTGACTGCTGACCGTTTTCGTCTCCGTCTCCACCTCGAAAATATCGAATATTTACTTCGAAAATGAAGGATTTTCTATACATAACTTCATCCCCTTTTCACCCCTTCAGGGGTGGAATTATCTAAAACGCTGAGACAGAGATGCAGTGCAGTCTACCACGCAAAAGGTCCCGAGCTCGATTCCCGGCCGGGCAGGAATTTAAATGATGAATTTTAATTTCTGTGTCGGTGTTACTATGTATAATAAGTATAAATAAATAAATATACCTATAAGTTTGACAACATCACATACATTGCTCTGATTCCAAAGTAAGTAGCTAAAGCACTTGTGTTATGGAAATCGGAGACAACGGTGGTATCACAAACACCCAGACCGTAGCCAATATAGAAAAGTTCGTTTTCTAAATTGACCCAACCGGGGATCGAACCCGGGACCTCAAAGATGGCTACACCTTGAAAACCGGTGTACAAAGCCACTCGACCAAGGAGGTCGTCAAAGTATGTATTTAAAAAATATATTATGTAGTATATCAGTTGTCTAGCACCCATATTACAAGCTTGCTTAGTTTGGGGCTAAATGGCGCTGTGTGAAATTGTCCAAGCACTTATTTATTATTAAATTTTTAATCATCAGCTTAAACACAAAATTTGAAGCTCCTAGCTCGAATCAGAGGGATTTTCATACAAACTTTCAATCCTTATTTCATCACCGTAAGGGGTGAATTTGGAAAATCCTTTCTTAGTGCTCCCCTAGACCTCATAAGGAACCTACGTGCCAAATTTGGAAACGCTAGACCCAGCGGTTTGGGCTGTGCGCTGATATGTCAGTCAGTCACTCACTCACTTTTCTTTTATATATATTTAAAGATACATTGCAAAAGCCTTGGCTAAGAGATGCGTATGCTGCGGGGCAGGCATGTGCCACGCAGAAATGTATCTATCTGTTCTTAGACAACAGACATGGTGTGTCGTACACATGTCTGCGTCGTCCATCGTAAATCTGCATTGCCTGCGCATGTCATCCGTCTGCGTCTCTGCATAGGTAACCCTGACTATACGTAGTTTGTACAGAAAGTCTACGATTCCGTAACCAGCCGTCAAAATAGTCGAAAAAAGTATTTTTTTTAAGTTAGAAGAAAGTACATTAGTATGGGTGGTTTAAACAGCGGTGTCACTGAGCGAGTTTTGAAGACTTCGCCCGACGGCGGCGGCTGTTGCCTTGTTGCGTTGACGTGGCGTGATTAAGTGGCTTTGCTTAATATTTGTGGGACGTTACGCAGTCATGTTTTATAAAGGACCCCTGAAAGAGTATAAACTTGTAACAGTTAAGCTGGGTGTAGGTAGGCACATCGCATCGCAAGGTCGATGGCTTGTACACCGGTTTTCATGGTGTACAAGCCCACGACTTCGAAGGTATGTATGTACTTTGTATCTATTTACAATAAACTAATGTTGTAGTAGAAAGGTCCATTTGCCTTTTGGATTGGAGCTTCTTTCTGAATGTGCTAGAGCTGTAGAGGATTCCCAAACTATTCCATGTAACATACTTCTTTTATATCTATGGATCATTCTAATAGTTACGACCAAATTCCTCAAAATTGGTTGAGAATTTTGAGCGTGAAAAGGTAACGTGACGTAACAAACGAACATAACAGGTGAACAGACAAGAGGCCCGTGTCGTCGTTGTGATCCTATCCTAATAGGTTTTATAACACATGGCCTTGCTAATGTGTTGCGACAGCTAGGCTCCGAGCCATGTGGACTTGATGAATGGAGGTTCTTCTCATAAACCGCTTTTACAGCCGGCTAAATCGAGTACTAGACTTACCTACGTCACTGCGTATGTGATGTGCCTGAATCCAGCGAAGTGTAGCTTAAATTTTGCTTTGCAAGATATACGCTTCAGTAATCCTACCTACAGACGATTAGTGCCCTCACAATGGCGCCCTCATCATAATTAAACTTATTGCTCGCTAAGTACATAATGTATCGAAAATTCAAACGTAAAGATTGAAACAAAGGTTCTATAGTTTATTTACAAGCAAATCCCTCAATAAAATATAGTTTGTTGTAGTAGTAGTAGGCAAAAGAGCAATAAGTGGCCACATTTGGCACATTTGCCTACTACTACTTATTGTTTTTTTTTTTGCGGGAGTAAGTTACATATATTTCTCTTTTCACAATGGTTTGAGACTTCCGCCAAGTAATGCACGATTCAATCAAATAAGATAAATACATAATAAATCAACGTAATGAAAACAAAAAGTGTGCTGCCCTCAGCAAAATATTCAGAATGACCAGAAACTTCTGTCAGTAGAAGAAGTATTTTGACAGGGCCTAAAGAGCGATTAGACACACACAGTTGGCACAAATATGAAAATACAATATTAAAAACGAATACTTAGACAAATTATGAGACAGCAAAAACAACGATAATACCGTATCATGCAAGAAAATCATTTCATAAGGCACCAGGGAACACAATTCCTTTGCATAAACCAAAAAATAAAAAGTTTGTGGTTTGATTTGACATTACAAGATTGACAAGTACGAAATAACATTAGTCTGTGGGAGTGACATTGACAGCTTTTGATATGATTTGATTGGCGGAATTGTGCATAGACCACAGAGCAAGCCACTCATTAAGAAGAAGAAGAAAGAAAAGAAAATTGGAATCAAATGCGGGTGGTTAACGGTAATTTTTCAGAAATTAATAATGACACGTGGCTTAGACGTGGCTAATAACTGTAAAGGGTCCAATAACTACCAGCCCTATTGTTCGTAGTATAGTATCACATCTTATACTTACTCGCCAGCTTGTTTGTAATACTTGCTTGTAAAATGAAAGATTCTTATTTATTTTCCATGTATTTTTATTCCATTAAACGTGACTTATTCGACAGAAAAGCGAAATACGAAAGTGTCGTTTTCAAGATCTGAAAAAATGAGACATTTGAAAAATGCTAAAGACTTTGTTTTATTTTGGTACAGTCGAGTTCATTAAAATATTCAGACCTTTGTATGGAAGGTCGATTTTTTTTAATAATAGACAAGAGTAAAATGTTGTTGTTTATGATGTTAGTAATCAACTCCTGCGAGGTTGTTGGTCTTTTACACATAACATTGCTTAAATGTCAGAATACGTAAACACGTAAAGCCTCTATTGATTTAATTTATTATCTGTTTGCTTGTAAGAGGATTAAGTCTTTTGTGCTATATAATTATACTAAGATAATTAAAAATTGATAAAAATAATTAATTTCCCCATTCCATGAAAAGCTTCTTGAATTTTATTGAACTAACGATGGATGAAATTGATACGGACCGCTGCCATAGTCTGCACTCCAACGGTGGTCATGCCCATAGCGGTGATGCAGATGGGAATCTGTGCGCGCTGCAGCAGGATGTACACCGAGCGCTGGTTGCGTACGTCCATGCATTCCCACGGCACACCGTACACTGACTCCTTCAGTTTCTCGCTCTTCAACAAAGTTAAATAATCAGGTTAGTGAATTCCCACCCACCCGGAATCCACAGCCAATGAGAAATTGTCAATCTCGTGAAGACTGAAAATTTCATATAGCTTATCGCACTATTGAGCATTGTTATAGCGGTTGCATTATGGGCATATAATCTTTTAATGTATCTTTATAAGTACTATGAATAATTGTGCACGTTATTTTTTGTAGAAACGGCTTACTTCTGATCCAACAATCTCAAATGTGACTGAGATTTGTACTAGTTGAAAAAATATTATTAACGTAAGGGGTCCGTATCGAACCAGAGCATCAGGTTCCTGCAAATATAAAAAACAATTAAGTAATGGTTGAATATATTTTTTTATAAGTTAATCTAATTAAGTCTTACCCCTTGAGAACATTCTAAAAGGAGCAAACAGCATGCAAATAGATGGAACAAGTAGTTTAACCCAAGCACCGGTCCGAAGAAATTTGAAAATTCGTCTGTAAAACTATTAATCTTAATGAATTTGGTGAACTTAAAGGTGAATTTACAGTCAAATTAAACGATAAAAGAACTTGCTGAGTTTGACGATTATATACAAAATAAGACAGGAAAATATAGCTTCTGACGAGTTTCTTGTGACGGTACATAGTCTTCCATCAATGGCGTAACTTATTTTATTATTTATTTATTTAATCTTGATATTGCAAGTATAAAAATACACATTAGCCCAGGTGAATTAAGTCTAAATGTGTTTCTAATACTCTACACGGAATTTTTCAGGAAAGGTGTACACAATTTTTTTTATTACCTAATTTCAAAAGGAAGTAGGATTTTTGAAGCCAGATTTTCAATAGCACTTACCTGACAATAATTTTATGATGTTCAACACACTGCACAATCTTTAAATGAATCTCTTCATTCTCTTGAGGATTAAAGTTTTCAACATATACGTTGAAAACCGTTTTGTTTATGGGGCATTGTATCTCTGCCATCTGAGTTTTGGGTTTTTTCAATTGGTGTAAATTGTGCTTTAGCGTTTTTATGTGACCTATTATTTGAAACACCATCAAGGATAAAAGCGTGTCATTCACACATATTGACACTGTGCAGACATAAGAAAACCAGAAATTGGTATATGTTGCTACATAATAATGGTTTTCGGTGTTAAAAAATGGGAATAGATAAGTAACGGCGAATTGTACTGTGTAATTTTCTGGTGTATTCTTTGAAGAAACTCTATGCTGATAATTGTTGTACATTGGTGCAAGACAGAATAAGTTCATACCAATCAACATAACCGTACTCATCATTATAGTGAAATAGTTCGATAGTTGATTGATTTTGTCATTTATCTGAAAAATAAAAATAGCTATAATACTTGGTTGTCCAGTCAGCGTCAAATTAATATACAAGGTGTTACAAAAATACCCCTAATGCCGAATATGGTATATAGGGACCATCAAACTGAACAACTTTTACTATGGGTCCAACTCTGAAATCGCGAAGAAAAAATCAGCTGTTTCATACATTTTGATATTTTCGATTTAAATTTTTGTATAAAACATCTGATTTTATTTTCGCGATTTCAGAGTTAGTCCCATAGTAAGAGTTGTTCAGTTTGATGGTCCCTATTATACCATATTCGGCATTAGGGGTATTTTTGTAACACCTTGTATAAGCGTCTAGAGCAGTCAAAATCATCTGAAAAACAAAAGCAATTTGATCTACGCAGTTACACTAGATACAAACTTATTCTTGTAGCTTCTTAAGCACTGAAGCTGATTTCTCACTATCGATAGTCATTATTATCTCTTTGCACGAAAAATTCTTGTTTGCCTCATTTCAGTTTCAGAAACTAATTCAGAAAGTGAAACCAAACCATTTTGACATATTTGTTACCCGTGGTTAAGATAATAACAGCTTTTTGCTTTTTGTTAACTTTTTTAATAGCCAGGATGAACATTGAATAATATCTCTATAGATCTGTGAATAAATATCTTTTTATCCTCTTTTTAAATTTAGAGATTGTTTTACATGTTTCAGATAGCTACATGGTTAAATCTCAGAATGGATCAGACTTCTATGAAATTACCAGAAATTATTTAGAAACAAACCCCTTTGTTATATTCTCCCTTATGTATGAAATGGATTAAATGAAATTTCGTTTCTAAGTTTTTTATGATGATTCCGTATCTTTTGAGTAAAGGTAAACCAACTCGGTACTGAAACATAATAACTAAGTATAATTATAAAGAAATATATTCAATAGAATAGATAGATGACTAAAAATGCTTTTGTCCAGGGGCGTGCTAAGGTCTGTCTTTGAACATTATTAATGAAACACCTCTAAATCAAGCTAAATATTTTTGCATCGCATGTATTTCTGTTTGTACGTCTGTAAGTGTTGCCCAATATTTTAACTATTTTTCATTTGGTTGTTTTCCCATTTGTTTATTGTTTGTCCACAAACTTTTTTTAAACGATTTTTTACTATCCCGATGAGCTAGAAACTTGAAACTTTGAACATAGGTCAGAACTGGAAGATAATGCAATATTATGGAGTCATTGAGCTGATCTGATGATGGAGTCGGAAGAAAGCCACAAGAACTCTGTAATATAACCAGATTTTATGTAAGCAAGTTATTCGAAGTACCTAATTTAAAATTTGAGTTTAAAGATTTACAAGAATTGTGTCAATTTTTTTTACTATCTCGTTAAAACGAGTATAAATGAATAAGGTACCTACTTAACATTTATAAAACTTTAGTTCCGTTTACTCTTTGTCATCATCATCATATCAGCCGCACGACACCCACTGCTGGGTATAGGCCCCCCAAGGATTTTCACAACGATCAGTCCTGCGCTGTCCGCATTCAGCGGCTTCCCGCGACCTTCATCAGTTTGTCGGTCCACCTTGTCGGGGGCCTACCCACGGAGCGTCGCCCGGTGCGCGGTCGCCATTCCAGAACTTTTCTGCCCCAACGGCAATCGGTTCTTCTCACTATGTGTCCCGCTCACTGCCACTTCAGTTGAGATGCCAGATTGCACGCTGGGTGACCTTAAGCCTTTTTATGAGACCCATTAGTTAGAGACCATGTTTCACTGCCGTAAGTCATCACTGGCAACACACACTGGTCATAGACTTTCGTCGTAAGATGATGACTGAGATTAGTTGGACACGAAGATTTTCCGAAGCCTCCCGTGTACTGCTCATCCGAGTTGGATTCGATGAGAGATTTCTTTCTCGAAGTTGGACTTACCTAACTGAACTGCCTGACCTAGGTATACGTAATGTCAACCACTTCGAGTGTAGTGTTCCCAACATGAGCTGGAGTGGGTACAACATGGACATTCAACATGATTTTTGTCTTATCCATGTTCATTCTAAGACTCACTCTTTGGGGAGCGCTACGAAGATTTTAGAGCATTGTGTTCAGGTCTTCCAAAGTCTCAGCCACAATAACTATATCATCGGCAAAACGAAAGTGTGTTAGGTACTGGCCATTAATGTTGATGCCGAGTCCTTTCCAGTCCAAAAGCTTAAAAATGTCCTCCAACGCAGCTGTGAACAGTTTCGGAGAAATAACGTCTCCCTGTCTCACACCTCGCTGCAGTTGGATGGGATTTGTTCTCTGGTTCTGTACTCAGACCGACATAGTCCGTTTATCGTTTAAGTACCTCAATACATCGATATACCCGTAGTCCGCTTGACACCTCTGGAGAGACTGCAGCACCGCCCAGTTCTCTATCAAATGAAAGGCTTTCTCATAACCCACGAACACCAAGCAAAGTGGCAGATTATACTCCTTGGTCTTCTCTTCTTGGCGTTCTGCCCTCGACGATAACGGAATTAAAAAGCTTCTGAAGGACTTTAAATATTGGCTTACCACCCACTCTCAGAAGTTCTGTAGTGATTCCGCCGTCACCCGCCACTTTGTTGTTTTTCAGCTGCTGTTTAAGAGCCATACTAATCTCGTACAGGCTGACGTCCGGGATATCTTCAGTATAGTGTCGAGTAAGCTTGGTTCTGGGGTCTTTTGCCTTACTTTTAACAGGTGTCTGCGTGGAATATAACTGCGTATAGAAACTCTTGATCTCCCTCAGGATTTCAGACCTCAGGATTTTTGTGTAAGTGCATATAATACAGAAAGTTCTTAGCAAACGTGTATTAAATAAGTACCTAGGTTGACTGACTAGGTTGACTCTGTTGGGAAACAGTGTCCAGTTATTAATAATTTGTTATTTGTAGTTATAATATTAAATAAACAAATAAATTCAGACATTTTATTCTGACTTGAAGTCGATACAATCATTTGGCTTAGTAAAGTAGGTAGTACGGAAACGTCTGCACTCACCAATCTCAAAGTTGTAAGGAAAACGGTCAATATCTTATCGCCGATATTAAAAAATGAAAGTGAATGAAACTTTTCGATTATATAGAAGTATTCTCCTAACAAAATAATGCTGGTTTCGAATATTATGTAACGAATATACCAATGACTCCAACCAGAGTTTGATTCACTCGGCCAGGCGCCGATAGTCCCCAAGAAAAATCGGACGATTTTCATGTATCTAAGGGATAAAGGATCTGCAGTATCCCTGATAAAGAGAAAAAAATCTGTTGATTAGTAGCTTTTTCATTCTCTGTATTAAATAAAATCGCTAAATAGAAAAAATGGTATCAAATCTTGTCATATATAGTAAAGTTTAATTGGTAACTTACATAATTATTTTTATCAATATTTTCTGCAGTTAAGAAATTTAACTTTGGAAGCTTGAGTTTTTTACGACTGAAGATCATTTATGATAAATGCCTATATTTAAACGACTTATTGTTAGTGAAAGAATGCTTAAAAAGGAGCAGCTGTCTTGTATGATAGACAATAACAACAACCTAATCTCAGAAAAAGCTATTAAAAATATATAATTATGTAGCATTAATTTAAATTCCTGTCTTCTGAATGACATTCTAATTATTAAGTGATGTTTTTATTTTAATAACGTTCGATCATTATTGATTGGCATATTAATTGCATGGAATAAAAATGAAAGCTCTCTGAAAAATATATTTTTCAAGGTAACTTTTATACATGTGACGACCTTCGTGGTCGAGTGACTTTGTACACGGTTTTCAAGGTGTCGCCATCTCTGAGGTCCCGGGTTCGATCCCCGGTTGGGTCAATTTAGAAAACGAACTTTGGCTCAGGTCTGAGTGTTTGTGGTACCACCGTTGTCTCTGATTTCCATAACACAAGTGCTTTAGCTACTTACTTTGGAATCGGAGCAATGTATGTGATGTTGTCAAATATTCATATTTATTATTATTATTATTATTATAAGTAATAGTTTTTGCTCGTGACTTGGTCCTCGTGGACATTCGAAAAAATCTTTAAAGAACCTTTAACCAGGAAAAATTATTCTATGTTTTAATTTCATCAAAATCTGATCAGCCGTTTATAAGTGATAAGATTAGTCCCTACCAAGCACGCTGCCTCGGGGGGCAGAACGTTTGCCACGTGTGGCGGGCCTCGCACGAGGCTGCTAGCTTTGTGGGGAACTCGCCGAATCAAGTGAAATCGGCTGAATAGTTATATCGAGTATAATCAGACCAATCGATCATCAGCGAACGCTTGACAAAATCAGAGACAACGGTGGTAAGCACACACACCTGAGCCAATATAGAAAAGTTAGTTTTCTAAATTGACCCAGCCAGGGATCAAACCCGGTACCACAGAGATGACGACACCTTGAAAATCGGCGTACAAGCCACTCGACCACGTAGATCGCCAAGGTTTGAAGTTCTTACTTCTTCTCATAAACCGCTTTTACTAATACCTACTTTTTATCCTGGTCATCCATGTGGACGAAGTTGCGGGCAGAATCTAGTTTTTAATACCTTAGACTTAGAAGTTTAGTTAGACCTAATGCATAAATACGTCTATTTTAAATAAAATTGATTTTGTTCACTTATATTATTATATTTATTATAATCATCATCATTCAATATAGTCTACTGAATCATCAGTTCAGCTATGTCCATCAGGAGATAATTCTAAAAGGAATAAAGGGATGGGAAATAGGTTCAGAATAATAATTGAGATTTTTTTCGTAGTATCACACCATAAACTCGCCAGCTTGTTGTCATACTTAAGTTTGGTTAAGGTAGCTACTTGTAAATGAGAGATTCATAATAATTTCAATTGTTTTTTTATTCTAATAAACGTGATTTCCATTTAGATCCAAAAACACTACTTATTCACTCATTGATAGCAGAAAAGCGAAATATGAAAATGTTGTTTTCAAGATCTGAAAAAAAGGTAACATTTAAAAAATGCTAAAAGCTTCGATCTGTTTCTATTTAGTTTCAATGCTTTAGTTACTGACATTATTAATACCAAAATAAAAATGAATGACATTGAGTTAAATTCTCCCATCCCATAAAAAGCTTCTTGAATTTTATTAAACTATCAATAGATGACATTGATACAGACCGCTGCCATGGTCTGCACTCCAACACTGGCCATGCCCATAGCGGTGATGCGGATGGGAGTCTGTGCGCGCTGCAGCAGGATGCACACCGAGCGCTGGTTGCGTAAGTCCATGCACTCCCACGGCACACCGTACACTGAGTCCTTCAGTGTCTCACTCTTCAACAAAGTTAAATAATTATAAAAATAGTTTTATTGCACACAACAAGAACAAAACAGAATGAGACAAAAATTACAAAAAGGAAACATACAAAAGGCGGCCTTATTGCTGAATAGCAATCTTTTCCATTAATAACAGGTATGATATAGATATAAAAAGAAACGAAATATATAAAAAAAAAAGGAAATGACTTCTAACTTGATCGCCAAAGGATTTCAGAGTCCGAGCCTTTCGAAACCTCGGGAAGTGCTTTCCATAGCCATAGGCGGACGGCATGAAGTCATAATGGCGGAGATATGTATTATCTTAGAATAATATTAAAGTTCTTGAAGGTTGCATTGCATAACGGGAACATTACGGGTCAAAATAAGAATCTTTCAATGTCAAAGTCAAAGTCAAAGTTTAAGTCAAAATGTCTTCATTCAAATAAACTTAAAAATAAGCACCTTTTAACTGTCTATTTTTCCTACCACTCGTACCAGATTTTTATAGCTTTCAAGAATATGAAATCCGCATAATAGTATACCTGTGTGTTCATTTAAAAGAAATAGTTGTAAACAATTTTGTAAGTACTTTATTTCTCGTTTAAGCCCCTAGATTCACTAAAATCCATTGTAAAGATCCATTGATGGATCTTTATGCACTCTTATGTCCACTTTAATCCTTGATTCAGTGTTTTTGCTAAGTGGATTTTTTAGAACTAACGTGTGTTTGAAAATCCATTAAGCAATATAGATACAGAACTTACTTCTGATCCAACAATCTCAAATGTTATGGAGATTTGTGCAAGTTGAATAAATATTATTAACGTAAGGGGTCCGTATCTAGCCAAAGCATCAGGTTCCTGCAAATAATTTATTTCATACATTGAATCGAATCGATTGGGATGAAAATGTTAGAAAATCTGATAATATATTTTAATTCATAAGTTAATACAATTCAGTCTTACCCCTTGAGAGCATTCTAAAAGGACCAGGCAGCATGAAAATAGATGGAACAAGTAGGTTAACCCAAGCATCGGTCCGAAGAAATTTGAAAACTCGTCTGTAAAACTATCAATCAAAATGAATTTGGTGAACTTAAAGGTACAGGTCACTTTGAACAAAATTTGAAAGCTCCAGCTGACGATCTTACGAAATAAGACAGAGAGAAAAAAAATATATCTTGACGAGTGTCTTGCCGGCATCGTACCACGTACAATGCCTTCGCCGTTCAAGCCAAGAAGCTACCTTCTTACTGTGTGATACTTCTTTTAAAACTGCTTTTATTAATTTTGAGTTCTTTGCGGCTTCTTCTCGGTACGGTTTCACAATGTAGGGTTTTCAAATTGTTTTTCAGTAAAGGCATAAATATTTTTTAAATTAATCTCACAAGAAAGTAGGATTATTGTAGCCGGACTTTCAATACTTACTTCACAATAAATTTATGATGTTCAACACACTGCACAATCTTTAAATGAATCTGTTCATTCTCTTGAGGATTAAACTTTTCAACATATACGTTGAAAACCGTTTTGTTTTTGGGGCATCGTATCTCAGCCATCTGAGTTTTAGGTTTTTTCAATTGGTGTAGATTGTGCTTTAAAGTTTTTATGTGACATATTATTTGAAACACCAACAATGATAAAAGCATGTCGTTTACACATATTGACACTGTGCAGACGTAAGAGAACCAGAAATTGATATATGATGCTACATAATAATGGTTTTCGGGGTTAAAAAATGGGCATAGATAAGTAACGGCGAATTGCACAGTGTAATTTTCTGATAGATTTTTTGAAGAAACTCCATGCTGATAATTGTTGTACATTGGAGCAAGGCAGAATAAGTTCATGCCAGTCATCATCATCGTACACATAATTATTATGTAATAGTTCGACAGTCGAGTGATTTTGTCATTTATCTGAAATCAAAAAAGTTGTATAGCTATTATAAAAACCGGCCAAGTGCGAGTTGGACTCGCGCAGGGTTCCGTACTATTATTTATAAAAACGGCAAAAAAAACATGTCAGTTGTATGGAAGCCCCCCTTCCATGTTTGTTTTATTTTAATTAAATCTTAGAACGGATTAGACTTCCTTGAAATTATCTAAAATTATTAGTTTAAAAGGTAAGATTTGAAACAAACCTCTTTGTTATATTCTCCCTTATGTATGAAATGGACTAAATGAAATTTCGTTATAAAGTTGTTTATGATGATTCCGTATGTTTTGAATAAAGGTAAACAAACTCGGTACTGAAAAACATAATATCTAAGTATAAAATTACATAGAAATATTTTCAATAGAATAGACAGATGACTGAAAAAAAACTATTGTTTAGGTGCGTGGTTTTGGTAACATTGCTCTTAAGCATTGAACATTATGAAACATCTCTAATTCAAGCTAAATATTTTTGCATCGCTCGTTTCTATTTATGTGTGTGCGTCTATCTATTCAATATTTTTGTTTGTTTTTAACTGATGTTGAGTGTCATTTCTTGTTTAAATCTTAAATAAATTTGTTTTTTTATACTGTACTGAGTCTGTGATCAAACAGTTAATGGATTTGACGTCGATACAATCAATTTGCTTAGTAGGTAGGTAGAGTATTCCATTATCTGTGGTAGTACGAAAGGCACGTTAAGGTAGTAAAAACTCACCAATTCCAAAACTGTAATAATAAAATTCAATATCTTATCACCGAGTTCGAAAATCGAAAGTGAATGAAAGTTTTCGTTTATAAAGAGATATTGTCCCAATAAAACAATGATTGTTTGGACTATTAGGTAACGAAGATACCAATAACTCCAACTAAAGTTTGATTTACTCGGCCAGGCGCCGACAGACCCCAAGAAAAATCGGATGATCTTCATGTATCTAAGGGATAAAGGATCTACTGTAACCCTGAAAGAAAAAAAATACGTTATGTGCTGAAAACCCTGTTAGAGGTTTTATTTTAAATTGGTGTCATTATTTTAAAGTGTTTTATCATGTACCTACATTCCTACCTACCTACTTACCTGCATATATGAGATATTATACTACAAAATAGCAAGATAAAATTATGTCGTGGCCAAATCGTAGAATTGATCACTTCATGATGTGGCCAACCATTTCACTCCATGGCTTTTTTACTCGTTTTTTTGTGTGACTTTTGTTAAATTCAAGTAGTTTTGTGTCGTAAACAACATTTCACTTCAAGTTTATCTTCAATTGGCCGATGATTATTAGCTTTTTATCAGAATTATTGTCTGCTGCCATGTTGGATCACAAAAACAAAATGATATCAGCGCCTCTCACGGTGGAAATGTAACTATTTTACGATAATCACTTTTTAAATTTTGAGATTTTAGCATTCACAATGCTTTTTTTATATAATACTAAATAATATACTAGAAAAAATACGACTCGCACCAGATGATGTTCTCGGACGGGAATCGAACCCGCGCGACCTTTTGATATCCGGTCCAATGCTCTGACCGCTGACTCGGTAGCTCAGCGGTCAGAGCATTGGACCGAATATCCAAGGGTCGCGGGTTCGATTCCCGTCCGAGAACATGATCTGTTGCGAGTCGTATTTTTTTTAGTATATTATTTAGTATTACATGATAATCACTTTTGTTTGACCATATCATGAAGTAGCCATGCGTTTAGGTGTTCATATCGTCAAACGCAGATTAATTCATTGATCTGGCCAGCGCTAGACCATTACCATGATGTGGGCAGCGGGTATTTTCCATTTCATGAAATACAACCATTGCATGAAATGGTCGGCCACATCATGAGGTGATATATTCTACGATTTGGCCACGACATCTATACAGTGTCTTTGGTCTTGTACTAGCGATAAATTTAAAGATATGAAATACACCTAGCAATTGTTTATGACGTATTAAAGTTGAAAGTTTACACAAAGTTTTTTTTACTTGATCGGTGGTATTAATAGCTTTCGAATAGTTTTTAGGGTTCCGCACCAAACTGGTAAAAAATAACACTTATGGTGCGACTCAGTCTCTCTGTCTGTCTGTCACAGCTGGATAATAGTTTTAGCCAGGGCCATCTAAAATAAATCGTCTAATTTAAAATGGCGGTCATTCCAACAGGAGAGGGGACGGACTCCAAAATATGGGTAATTTTGTCGATAAAATTTGGTGTATTCCACGCCTTTAAATTTTTGCTAGTACAAACCAAAGACACTGTATAACATATATAATAATAAGTAAATGTCAAGTCCTGTTTTTTAAAAAAAAATTGTGCGCAATCATTGTAATTGAGCACAGCATATAATTAAATATAATAATTATTAGATAACATCACATACATTGCTCCGATCCCAAAGTAAGTAGCTAAAGCACTTGTGTTATGGAAATCAGATTCAACGGTGGTATCACAAACACCCAGACCTGAGCCAATATAGAAAAGTTCATTTTCTAAATTGACCCAACCGGGTATCGAACCCGGGACCTCAGAGATGGAAACCGGTGTACAAAGCCACTTGACCACGGAGGTCGTCAAATTGTTTACTTGTTTTCTGTCTGATTCAAAATTCAAAATTCAAAATTCAAAACTCGTTTATTCAGTCTAGGCTGTTACAAGCACTTGTGAATGTCAAAGAAGCTACGCCATCGGTTCGCAAACCCTAAGCGGGAGACCTTGTAACGAGAAGAACCGGCAAGAAACTCGTCAAGGGCTTTTAAAGTGACGTCATTTTCCATTACAATAATTAACAAAGTTTACATTCAATGGGTAGGTAAAATAAATTTCAACTAGTTGAGAAATCGCTGTCTACTACTCGATAACTAAGAAAATCATTGTATGATATGAAGAATTAGCCCTATTAATATTATTTGATGTCTGTTATTGTATCTTAATAAATAAATAAATAAATATCCAATCTTGTTCAAAGTTTAAGAAAGATAACATTTTTAATCGGTAACTTACATTTTTTTCATCAGTATTTTCTGTAGTTAAGAAATGTCAGCTTTTGAAGCTTGAGCTTTCTACGATTGAAGATAATTTAATAAATGCCTTTATTATATTTAAGTATTTGAGCTAAGAGCTACGGTTAATGAAAGACTACTAACTGATGAGCTGTCTCGTATGATAGACTTTATTACATGACAACCTTCTATAATTTAAATGCAATGTCTTTGATCTGAATTAATTTCCATTTTTTGATTGGCATTATTAATGTTTAGAGTAGAAATTAAAGCAAGGGAAACTATTTTTTAAGATATTTATTAGATATTACCACGATATAACCGTCATAACTCGAGGGGTCGTACAAAACGATCTCACACAGTTACTTGTTTATTGGTCCAAAAAATAATCATGATTAGTAGGGTGACCAGTGGCCCTACCATGAGTTGATACAAACTGTTTACGTTACCGTAAACTATCGTTTTCTCTCTTTCACTCCCATTGATTATGAGCAGTATATCCGATAGTTTACGGTAGCGTAAACAGTTTGCATCAACTCATGGTAGGGCCACTGTTCAACAGTTAGTCACATAATTATTTGGCATTTAAGAAATGTTATTTTTAGTTAAACTTTTTGTTATACTAAAGTTTAAAAAAAAGAGAATTGGCTAACTGTGTCTACACTATCGTACACTATTAACCGGGGGTATTTGCAACGGTTAACAATGGGGTACACAATTAGTCACGTAAAATGATAAATTAATTGTCATGAAGTAATAACGCCATGTGTTATGAAATAGACCTTTTATTGTTATTAAACAGTATTATTGTAAAATTAATAAAAAATATTACTGTCTTATAATAATTACTAACAATTTCATGTGTTTATAAAATAAACAATAAGATTCTTTGCTTTCTTGGCTTTAAAAGCTTTTAAAGCATTATTTATTATATTTATGTCACTATTAGTAGGTTTCATACATCCCAAATATAATATTTTAATTTTAGTGGTGAATATATATATGTAGTGGTGGCCACATAATTATTACACTCTGGTCGATTTTCATACAAACGAGGTAACTTTGAAGCCTTGGTTCTCCGCCAAGGATTGACCGAGCCGTGATCTGATGAAGGCCATCCAGGGAGGTTATGATCTTGCTTACCTGCGAAATGCTATTTTAGAGGTAAGTACTTATACATCTTTTGAACACTAAACAAATAAAATTTAATTTAGTACTGTAGAGGCAAATTTTTAGAGTAGGTACTCACATACTGATAGGTACCACGAAACAGAGCAAGTACACTTCATCGCACATTATCAACAGGATGACAATAAAATTATGGGGTTATATTTGCTAAAATAATAATCATTAGGTATTGGGAATATTTTTATTTAGGTACCAAAAATTTTTTGCATATACACTTGGGATTACTTTTGGAAAGGTGTAACTTCAATATCAGTGACAAAGAAAATACTATGCGCAGATTAAGAAATACGATATAATCATGTGAAATACATTTAACATGGCTGCCTGGGTCCACTATCATGTTATGATATTTCATGATGATTCATTTGAGTGCTTTGGCTGATTGATATTATTATTTTCATTGTCTACGATTATTTTTTATTCATTGCATACAACTTGGTCTTTATAGTTACAGTAGAGGGCGTTTTGGTCCCATAACAGAGAAGCAGGACAGGTAAATTTCATTGGTACCAAACCACCATATATATCTTGAATGCACACGTAGTAAGTAGAACAGTCTTCAGGATTTGGTGCGAAACCGACTTCTTTGCAAATTGGGGTGTCTGGCACTGCTGGTTGAGCTGAAAAAATGCAACGAATATAAATAAAGTAAATTATAAATATAATTTGAATAACATAATCTAAAAGGTTAAAGGTAATTAATATACACTCAGCTTAGTTAGAAAGTACCTATTTAATCTATTTTGCTTTTGCGACCACGTAATTATAATGTTCTCATGTAAACATATAAAATCCATGCTTTTAATTGCTACATATTTGTAATAAGTATTACAATAAAGTAAAGACAAAAAGCAAGAATAGAATAATAGGATGTTGTTCAACATTTATTAATTAACACAGTGTTGATTTTAGTTCATAGATCATCTAGCAAATACTTATAGCAGTGCCCCATATACCAAAAAATATAATTCAATGTATAATAACTAAGAAACTTACACCACAAAATTATAAACCTGTGTAATACTAATAGTTAATTTATAATTAACGTACCGGAAGCCGTTGTAGTAGCAGGAGCTGATGTTGCTGTAGATTCGCTTGGAGCTGAAGATGTAGTAGGTATATCTTCATCAGCTGTTGTGGTAGTTTCTAAGGGAGCGATAGTAGTAGAAGCAGAAGGAGATGATGTAGTACCAGTTGAAGATGAATCTCTGTTCAAAACGTCATTAATAGCCTTCAAAAGAGGGAAATCTCCACCACCGCAAACGTTGTTAAAGTCATCAGTTTCTATACTCCACATCATGATTCCACCTAAATTGAGGCTTAAAGCGTATTCAACTTTAGCTTTTATAGCATCTGGGTCATCGTAGGAGACCCAATCAGTGCCTTTGAAGGCGTAAGGCACTTTTGAAAGTTCATCCCTATGCACAGTCCAAGATTCTGCTTGAAGTTTAGCGCAAAACTGTAATCAAATAAAAAAATACATTCTCATAATTTCTATATTGCGAGTTGATTTAATGAGTTAAATAGCTGGCGGTGCTGCACTGGTGAGCCCATAAATAAATGCATTTTTGTCGGCATACAAAAAGAAGGTTCCCATAAGAACATTTATTTTTTATTTTACGAACTTCGACAGGAGATTATTTTCAAAATAAGGTAGGTTATTATACCCTTCCAATCTACTAATTATTTGATTACCTCGTTATATCCAATGAAGCCGTTGGTGATTGTGAAAGGTCCAGCAATTCCAACGCCATTTGCTGGAGCTCTGACGGTGTTTACATTAGGATTTGTCAATGTGAATGTTCGGCCATAGAAAGGTACTCCAAGAACTATTTTTTCTGGAGGGCAGCCTGAAAGAAAATACACTTTTACATTCTCATAGGTTTTAAGTAAATTATTATTGAGTTGCACGGCAATAATTTTTAATAATTTCAGAGCTACAAAACTTTCTAAGGAATTTAAACCTAACTTATTGTTGAGATACAACAAACTGTTTGTTTTAAATCAGTAAATAACTAATATCAATTCATTCTCTCTTGAAGCCAGCAGTACGATATGTTCCGGTCTATATCAATAAAATTAATCAGACAATTCCTGTTTTGATTGAAGTTTATCTCTTTTATTACCTGCTCTTAGCCAATACTCGACAGCATTATCAACTGTGTTCAAAGTCTCCTTGGCTACACCGACGTCACCTTCCCCTGCATGCAGCGGAGCGTTGTGGCCCGTGACCGGGTCCCAGGCTCCGTACATGTCGTATGTCATTAGATTTATGTAGTCTAAGTACCTGAAGAAAATAAATACTTTGTGTAATGGGACTGAGTTAACAGTAAGTCATTGATCCTTAACTTATAACTCATGCAAATAGAAACAAAATCACCAAATTTAATCAAGTTCCATGTACAATTTTTCTTTGTCGTTCGCTGTCTTCCACGGTCTTCCCCTACTATTTTTCACAATTTGATTCATCAAAACAAGAGATTCAAATCAGCCAAGACATTATATGAAGACTATTTTAAAGGTTATGTGCCGTAGCTGATACCTACTTGATAAACTAAGGTACTGCAGTTGTATGTCGATGTTTTTCCATATCGTCGCCTCAGTGCTTGTTTGTCCTATTTACCATTGTTCACATTTGACTCTTCTCTTTGTTAATTTGTTACAAGATTCCAGCATACTTTACTTTGCCACTTATATTATTTAAATTAACAAAAACATTTAAATGACTAAGCACAATTTACTAAAATCTTGTCACAAATTAACAAAGAGAAAGCCACGCCAAAAATTTAACAAATGGTTGATAGGACAAACAATCACAGAGGCAGTGATATCTAAAAGAGTCTAAAATCTGTGCAATTAAGACTTACTTTGCAATGGATGCTACATCATAAGAAAGTGAGGCGGTTTCTTCTATAGCAGCCACAGCAGCGGTTAAAATCAGGCCATATTTATCAAACTCTTCTCTCAGTTCTTTAATCAATTGCGTGAAGTTGTCTACGTCAGCTTTCCCATAAACTGTATCACGACGATTGGGATATTCCCAGTCTAAATCTAAGCCGTCGAAACCGTTAACTAGAATCATTTTAAGAGCACTATCGATGAAGTTTCGGCGTAAGGTTGCGCTTGATACCATCTAGAAATGTAAAAAATGTTAAATTGTCAGGTTTAAGTACTCCAAATTCAAGCTGAGCAAAGACAGTTGCCATAAAATAAAAATAAAAAGTTGTGTAACAATGTTGGTTGTTATTCTGCCCCGAGTTGATAAAGTTTTTTTTTCATTTCTCAAACTAGGCATCGATTCGTAAAGATTTAACTGCTTGAGAGATTTATATGCATTAGCACTAGCACAGAATAAATAAATGTACCTAACTTGGCTTTAGACGGAAAGAAAATCTCTAAAGTTGGATTGTTTGTGCAAAGAATAATTTTCTTTGGGTTTTTCTTTGAGGCCAAAGTTTTTTAAACAATGAATTGCTTAAGTATCGTTTGGTCTTTTCACTTTAGCAAATGAAACTCAACTAAACAAAAGGATAAATAGAAAGTTTAATGAAAATAAATTAAAATGTAAATTGAATTTAAATCAAGAGCACTCACTATGGAATATTTAGCAGAACCTTCATTCCATCCACCGACAGCCAAAATTGTTTTCAAATTGGGATTCTTGTTTTTAAGGTCATTGAACTTTCTAAAGTTACCTGTAATAAATCAACACAACAGTTTAAGATGACACTAGAAAACGGTAAATGAATAGATCAGTCCTGAGGTCTAAGATCTCTTATTGAAACAATATTGAATCATATCTATACAACATCTTTGTAAGCAAGTGTTATAAAAATTTAATTGAATTGAAACTTTTACAATAATAAAACAATCATATATCTGCACAAGATAAAATTCGGGAAAAGTGTATTTTTAAGAATCCTAATAATATATGTACGAATTCCGTGATCGTAAACTCCCGGAAAATTCGTGACAGATTTTTCCGTGCAAATTCGAGAATTCTATTCATATTTTTTTTCCATCGTAGATACAACTTGCAAGCCTTATCCATGCAGTTCTTACGTTTTTTTTCTACCTCTAAGTATATTGTTCCACTTACTTTTGCCATTGTTACTAGACAGGTCCAGAAATGGATCGAGGGATACAATTGTCCCCTGTGCATTAATACCCACGAAGGCGTACATGAGATGAGTGCACAGGTTTGGGTCTACGTTGTCCACGTCGAACTTGCCCAGACCCCATCTGTAGGTGGCCCAGGTGCCATAGTAGCAGACCACGACTTCTGCAAAAAAAAACCCGGTGACAAACGAAGACCTGGCTAAAGACCTCCTACTGCTGGGTATAGGAAACTTTATGGTGCGACTCAGTCTGTCTGTCTGTCTGTCACAGCTGGATATCTCGAAAACTACCAATGCCATCAACTTGAAATTTGTAATAGTTTTAGATGACGTTTGCCCAACTATTTTGCAAATAAGAGAGAAATAAAAATATTTAGATATTTTTTGCAACAGGCACTGAAAGGGGGACTTAAAAATTCCAAGTGAGGCTACTAGGCCATATGGGGTATCATATCATATGAAAGAGCGCTGCTTGTACTTTTAGGTCGCATAGTTTTGACTTTTAATGAAAAATGTAAAAAAATACCGTCCCCCTCCACCCCTTCCACCCCCTTATCTGTCGAAGTTTGCATAGAGAAAAATCTGAAATTATTTTATGTGATAGAAGTAAAGATTACAGGAAAAATAAAACGATGTCTCTAAATAGTAAACATTTTCAGAATAATAATACGGAACCCTCGATGCGCGACTCCGACTCGCTCTTGACCGTTTATGTTTGCTATTCTCATTGAACGCGATGATGTTTTCTTGTAATCAATTTATATCACCAACCCTAGAATGAATTGCCTTATTTTTATAACATCACCTCAGATCAAAAGGGTTAAATAACAGAAAGACTCAATTTACAAGCATTCATCGAGTATTAATTGAATTTGTTGCTATAGTCGCGATACGGTTCGTTCTAATTTGTTCGACTGGCGATTGGCAGGAAAATTCATGTTTTCACAAAGCCAGGAAAATATGTGAATTCACAGTAAACCCTACCGTTTTTTTTAGGTTGATTGGGAAAGACTGTGTCATGTTGTCAGTCAACCTATAGTACAATGTTTGCGTTCTATTTAGTACATACGAGTACTAATAGATCGGGTTAGTTTGAAAATTGATGCGGTTCAAATGCAATTTACTTACAATCATAACAACTTCCCTACAAAGCGCACTATCAAAAGTGAGGCAAAAAATACTGAGCCAAAATGGCTAAGTTTTCAGATTTTTATCCTTTATACGTTACTTAATTGTATCTATAAGAACGAAATAGTTTCAATTTACCTACCTTTAGTGGATTAGTTACTATTTTATTCCCTCCGGACCATCTGACCACTAAATCCCACCACCAGTGGTTGGTTGTGAGACTTTAGTTAACTTTAGTTAATCGGCAAAGTATAAAGAATGAAAATCTGAAAAGTAAGCCATTTTGGCTTAGTATTTTTTGCCTCACTCTACATACAAGGACTCGGCTTCTAGGTATTATTGTTTTAGGGTAATTTATTGATTGTATTTTATTATCATTTTCATTCTCGAATATGTATTATTCTTTTTGTGTTATAGGAGAACAGAATTTTATAACTTAATAAAAAATAAATCTGAAGTTTAAAATATAAATTATACTCAATGCTGTTGTTTATTAATACCTAATAGTTTTTTGTTAAAAAAAGAAGAGGTTTTTCCCTAAAACTAACTGTTCATTTAGTGTGATTACTAATTGCTTTGTGATTGTAATATTTTTCAAGATAATCAATTTCAAACATTGTCTGTGGCTGTAACTCTACTTTTATGAACAAATGTTTGATTGAACATTTAGCTAAAAAGTAAGCTTTTTGCAGACTACAGTGTGTAACGGGATTTTTAAGCTTACTTACCCACGTTTTTATTTTTACCACCATGTGTCCCAAAAAATATAATTCGTCCCTTTTAAAATTAAAGCTTTTTAATTACTATGAAAATTGCTTACTTTCATTAACCGCGTACACTGCACTTGTCACACACAATAAAACAAATAAAGTCCCAGGATTCATTTCAAAAAAATATTTTTTTATCGGGTAATTATAATAATTTTATGAATAATATAAAACAATAAAATTACTACAATTTACGCAAACGACTGATTCACTGTCACCTTTATATAAAGTTGTTAAATCTAATCTAAGATTAGTTTAAGTGCTTCTCTGTAAAATGATAATAACAAATTATTTCATTGCTATTAGTTTTATTGATCAAAATAATACTAGTTAAATAGGAAACCGATTCTTTTTTTATTGCGCTTAATAGAACTACCGGTTTTGACAAAATAATTTAAAACAGCAATAACATTATTTAATAATTCAAAAATCTTATTTTTACGTGTATTTATTACTTTAATTTTTGTAAAAAAAAATTGTCCGTCCCCAATAATATTTACTCAGTTCTTATTCCCTGAGTTGATAACTTTTGCAGTGCAATTGCAATTAATTGCAGATTTGCAGTGATTCAAATGTTAAATGAATTTATGATTGCATTCCAATAGCCTTACGTAAACTTATTTTCTATGAGTTATTACTAATTAATCTTTTCGTCAAGAGCAAAACCGTAGATAAGACAAACCCACCGTTTGTCTTTTCTTTTTGTCCTTTTGGTCCTACTAGTTTTATCCGTTTAGTCCTATAGTATTGTCCGTTTAGTTCTACTAATTTCTGTTCAAAATTTATTAGGACTAAAAGGACTTTTTTGTCCGTTTAGTCCTATTGAATTTTTGTCAGAAAATTAATAGTCCTATTAAATTTTGTACTGAAGTTAGTAGAACTAAACGGATATTTTCTCCATTTTGCCTTACTAGTAGAACTAAACGATAGAATTATACGGATACATTGACCATGCGGACCCAATGTGGACTGAGTATTGTCTTTGACCATCCAGGTCAAAGACAATACACCATCTCGGCTTACGATTGCCACTATGCAGTTTTTTATATAAAAACAACATTTTTTTCATTCAAGTGATGGTTCTCAGGTTTTATTATAAATAAAAATAAATAAATATAAATATTTGACAACATCACGTACATTGCTCCGATTCCAAAGTAAGTAGCTAAAGCACTTGTGTTATGGAAATCAGAGACAACGGTGGTATCACAAACAGCCAGACCTGAGCCATTATAAAAAAAGTTCGTTTTGCTAAATTGACTCAACCGGGGATCGAACCCGGGACCCTTGAAAACCGGTGTACAAAGCCACTCGACCACGGAGTTCGTCAAATAATATAATTTGCCTGGGTTGTTTGCATAATACCCTACCATGATTCGGGATTAAACGTGTATTACATTAAACCCTGTACATAGGTACAAAACTGTACAATTTTAATTGTAACAAAAAAAAATCATTATTGGCCACGCGAACCGGCGAGGGACGGCGGCGACGCGGAATTGTCACTCGTATTCGCAAGTCGCGTCGCCGGTCGCCGCTCCGCGTGGCCAAGCGGTTATAATCTATTGCAGGTCGTAGCCCTTAGGAGCGGAAATCAGCGGCTTCTTTGTGAAATTACGTGGAATTTTTTATAGTTTTATAATTTTATATTATATAGATGTTGTGATAAGTTTATTGTGAATTATAAATATTTTATTGGCCCTATCACTTCAGAGACGTCATCTTTACGCCATATTCAAATGGACTATATATTTTCCTTATTTCAAATCAGTCTAGTAACAAATAAGTTCTCAGTATTGTACATTTTCGGCTATTTTATTTTTAATAGGATTATTGAAATGAGCTGTTAAAGGATTTTAAGATTTTTCTTCAAAAATACGTATTTCTATATTTAGTACTTAAATAATGAGAATATTTTTTAAGCATGATTTATTTATCACATTTTGTTTTTATCTTTTTGTGAAATATTTTATTTACAATGGAGATTCTTGATCGTGATTACATTATATTTTGCAAAAGATATGTTCAAAAAACACAATGCTCTGAGATCTTGTCTTAAATTTGCAAATAGGTACAATGAACGCTGGGCTTTCACGACAGGGTAATCATATTCAATCAATTTTATACTTAAATATGGTGATTTTAAGGTTTAAATTAAATTGCAGATTTTTGTCAGTTTTGTATAACCTGCACATAGTAGTACATAGTTCTTTTATTCCTAACACCTACAGTTTTTAGTTAAAAAGTAGTTTAGTCAAATTATAAAACCGTAATAAATGTTATTGTCGGAATTACGAAGGAAATTAAATAGGTAGGTAATAAAACTAGGGTAATAAACTATATTGACACGATAAGATAATTCATCCTGTTTAGATTTTGCTATTTCCTGTTATTTTATCGGCAAACATCAAAATAGATAAAACTTGTATTTCTGGAATAATCTAGAATAATTGTTCATGAGAACAATTATAAAACACATGTTCAAAACTAATAATTGACCGAGCGAACGCGAGGCGAAGCGTTGTCGTTTCAGTTTGGGCAAAAATGCTTTCGTATGCCTTGTCTGTCCGGCTGTTCTCTTCTACACGGTCACATTTCCAAAGGATTCTCGTGAAATTTTTTCAGCAGGTTCGATAATATCGTTACTTTCTTCTCATCAGTTAAAAAAACTGGAACGGGTGATAGGAAAAAATAGACGATTCAAAAGTGCTTCATTATTAATTTTTTTGAATAAAGACATTTTAACACTTGACTCTCATAGATTTTTTTTGTGGATTCAGTTACTAATTCGAAAAAAAAAAAACATATTTCGGCCATTTCGGAAAATGTCACAAACGCGAGGTCTACTGTCTACAACTCAGCCACTAGTATTATTACGGTTTTAATCGGTTATTTAATCCAAATGAAATCAGTAGGTACAGAAATAACCAACCAACATAAAACAATTTAGGTCAAACATTTTGTCAACAAAAAAAATTAAAAAAAAAAATTGTTTCCGCAATCTCGGAAAATGTGACTATATCTTACGATAGTTATTAGTTAAGCCTATTTACTTGCGTCATAGCATGTATCATAGTGTTATTTTCCATGTGCCACACTATATTAGTCTTATCATATCGAGCAAAACAAAAATTTATGGGATAAATAAAACATCGACTTTCTATAACTAAAAATATGTACCTAGTTTAGTAAAAAACCCATAACGATATAAAAACATTTACATTTATTTAGCAAAGTTTTCAGGCGGTTGAACTTTTCAGCACGCTTTTTCCTTACCTAGTTTTTAGAAACGCATTAAAAAAACGATCAAGAGTGAGTCGGACTCGCACACCGAGGGTTCTCTATTTAGAGACATCGTTTTATTTTTCCTGTAATCTTTACATAAACTTCTATCACATAAAATAATTTCAGATTTTTCTCTTTGCAGACTTCGGAGAATGTGCAAGCAGCGCTCTTTCATATGATACCCCATATGCCCTAGTAGCCTCACTTCGAATTTTTGAGACCCCCTTTTAGTCCCTGTTGCAAAAAAAATATAGATAAATAATCTTAGCAAAATAGTCAAAATAGGGCAAACGTCATCTAAAACTATTCCAAATTTCAAGTTGATAGCATTATTGGTTCTTGAGATATCCAGCTGTGACAGACGGACTGAGTCGCACCATAAGAGTTCCTTTTTACCATTTTGATACGGAACCCTAAAAAGCAAGTACGAAAAAGGATTTCATATTGAATCCACAACACAACGTCCCATATCCGAATACCAGCTGAAAAATCCCACTAGGCCATTTCGGATTTTCGTACTTTTATCCGAACGTGGCCGGTCCGCTAAATTATTACCGCAATGTTTACCAAAATAAAACTACGCATCGTACAAAAGTCCGCATATGGGTTTAAAAATTCAATTTTCCGAGCCCGCTCTGCGCCGAGTATCGTGTGGATTAAGTTACCCGTTTTACATGGAATCCTTGTAAACATATTATTGTGAAACAGATGACGTTCCCTAAATCTGTAAATCTTAATTGAAATAATAATAATAATACATTTTGATTCCTAGTCATTTTCAGGAATGTCGGATCTGGCCCCCTAGCATGACCACCGAAACACGATATACAACATGTTACAAAAATACCCCTAATGCCGAATATGGTATATAGGGACCATCAAACTGATCAACTTTTACTATGGGACCAACTCTGAAACCGCGAAAAAAAATCAGCTGTTTCATACAAAAACTAAAATTGAAAATGTCAAAATGTATGAAACATTTTTTTCGCGATTTCAGAGTTGGTCCCATAGTAAAAGTTGTTCAGTTTGATGGTCCCTATATACTATATTCGGCATTAGGGATATTTTTGTTACATGTTGTATATCGCGTGATATAGCGTTTTCTCGACATTCAACTGTCAAATTCCATTGTCTTTTGACTGTTAAACGAGATAAATTGCTATACATATCGCGTTTCAATGGTCATACTAGGGGGGCTGGATGAATTTTGCGCGTAAGATTATGTCCCAAGAAAATTTTTCAACACCAGATTCAAACTGTAAGTTTTCAAAGACCAAATTGAATCTTGTAATAGACAGACGGTATTTCAAGAGAAAACCCGCCAGAACTAACAAGATTTCGATACAAATAATTGGACATTAACAGACTGAACTATGATTTTTTTACATTTAAGTGAACGCAATACTTATATAAAAAAAAATGATTGAAAAGATTCCGTCACATAAACTGGTCTACTTTTACATGGCTGTTAGGAAGGATGAAATTACAGAACGGTATTGAATAGTGAAAAATGGTGCGATATTTCAAGTCCGGCCGGTCGGCATCGGCACAAACGAGACTAACAAACTGTGGGTTACTACTAGTTTTCGATTACAGCAAAATTGAAGCATATTTTTTAGTAAGTTTCTTATCAGCTACGCCCACTGCTGGGCATAAACCTTCCCCACAGAATAAGTATAGTACTGACGTACAGAACGGCCACACTCCGCCTCCCGCCGATTCGAGATACCGCACCTCCCCCCACAAAGATCAGGCCGTGTCGCGCGCGTGAGTTGTTTGTACTAACATACGAGCCCAAATAGATAAATAAATAAATAAATATTTGACAACATCACATACATTGCTCCGATCCCAAAGTAAGTAGCGAAAACACTTGTGTTATGGAAATCAGAGACAACGGTGGTATCACAAACACCCAGACCTGAGTCAATATAGAAAAGTTCGTTTTTCTAAATTGACCCAACCGGGGATCGAACCCGGGACCTCAGAGATGGCGACACCTTGAAAACCGGTGTACAAAGCCACTCGACCACGAAGGTCGTCAAAGTCTAGATGTCAAGAGTCAACCCTAAAAGGTTCACGCACACATTCGCAGCGTGTACAAACCTAATCTATTTATGTTGTAGTTAAAATGCATTTTTTGTATGGAGTGTCCGGGGTGTGCCTTCCCTAAGGATATCCACGACGATCGGTCCTGCACTGCCTGCATCCAGCGGCATCTCGCAACCAGCAGGCTTCTCTTGCCTGCGTTTCGTACTATTTGCGTTTGCGTTACAATATTGCATCTGTTAACAAACAATATCGAATTAAACTTTAAAATTCAACATGGATTACCCTGCCCCCGTAGCATAACCAGCGAAACGCGATATGATATAGCGATTTACCACGTTTAACTGTCAAAAAGACAAGACAACAAAACACGTATAACGCTATATCACGCGATATACAACGTGTTACAAAAATACCCCTAATGAAAAACAATCAGCTGTTTCATACATTTTGATATTTTCGATTTTAATTTTTGTATGAAACAGCTGATTTTTATTTCGCGATTTCAAAGTTGGTCCCATAGTAAAATTTGTTGAGTTTGATTGTCCCTATATACCATATTCGGCATTAGGGGTATTTTTGTAACACGTTGTATATCGTGTTTCGGTGGTCATGCTTGAGGGGCTGATTTCGTTTAAGTTTTGGCATAATAATATCCTCCAACTAAATAAAGTTAATTTGATCAAAAAAGCTAATTGTCTAAACCAAGCATTAGCATAATTAATTGACGTCCAACAGTCTCTAATGCTTAGGCATCCGTATTTATTAAATTCCCGCGTCACAACATCAAAGTGGTTGATGACTGGAATTAACCAATTACAGTGATCTTCAGACAGATTATAATGTTATTACAATAATAGTATCAAGGATCAGTAGAATAATAATTAATCTGTTCAAGTGTGGTGGTTTACAAGCGGTACTGACGTAGTAATTATTAATAAAGATACTGATTAACCGGTTATTTTGTAAAAATAAATAATATATTGGAATACTTACAGTCACCGGACCGGACTTCCAAAGGTCGTGGGTTCGATTCTCGTCCGAGAATATGATCTGGTGCGAGTCGATTTTTTTCTAGTATATTATTTAGTATACACTTAACAATGAAAGTAGTAGTACCTTAGCACCGAAACATCATAAATTTTGAAATTTATTAAACTTATCTTTATAAAAATCAAATAAGATCGAGTTTCAATCGAGAATCGTTCGTAAATATGTGTAGGTTGCATATGAATTGTTTTGATCAGCGAACGAACTAACGATTAGTATTGACTAACGTGAACGGCACAGTTACGTCTATAAATGTGTATACAGTTCAGAACATTGTCACACTAAAAGCTTTTACTTTTTTGAACAGAAATCAATGACAAATGACAACAACAATAATGTGACAAAGTCTTAACTATATTCATAGCTTTAGGCGTGATATTTTGCTTTTGGAGTGATTATTCTACACTCTACATTTGTTATTAGACTTTGAATACTGTAGGTACGTTCAGAGTTTACTGTTAAACCCGATGCATGTAAGTATATATATTTATACAAAAAACAAAAAAACGGACTAAAAAGTATAAAATTATTTCTCCGGTAAAGATTTATAACCCTATAATACAGAGGTTTTAAACCTAAAATAATTGGGCGCTTTTTGTAGAAATTATCATCAATTGTCTTTTACATGCGCCCCACGTTTTGAGTTTTAAAATATATCTAGATTTTCATCCCTATACAGAATATAAATACTTACGGCTATAAATCTTTACGGGTGAAATTATTTTATACTTTTTAGTCCGTATTTTTTTACAAAATTTTTTTATTTAGGTACTTATTGTTTTCTGCTTTTTAGTCAACGAGCTAAACTAAAAAATACAACATCTTCTAATAAAATGTTATTATTGTCGTACTTGTGAAGACGAATCAAATGAGCTCAAACTCGATGAGGTTGTGTGGTATTATTATAGTAGTTCTTGTGGCTTTTTTGCGGCTCCATCATCAGACCTTAGATAGACACTATTTCCCAACAGAGTACTCGTCAAGACGAATCAAACGAGCCCTAACTCGATGGGGTTGCATGGTTTCAATACTGAGTTCCTGTGGCCTTCTTCCGGCTTCATCATCAGACCCTGGACCTCATCTCCCGTTAGAGTACTTATCAAGACGATTCTAATGAGCCCAAACTCGATAGGGTTGTATGGTTTTATTACAGAGTTCCTGAGGCCTTCTTCCGGCTATATTATCAAACCCTGGACACTATTTCCCAACAGAGTACTCGTCAAGACGAATCAAAAAAGCCCAAGCTCGATAGGGTTGCATGGTTTTATTGCAAAGTTCCTGTGGCTTTCTTCTTGCTCCATCATCAGATCAGCTAAGTAACACCATAATATTGCAATGTCATCCAGTGCTAACCTATATTCAAAGTTTCAAGTCTCTAGCTTACCGGGAAGCTAGTATAAAATCGTTTGCTAAAATTGTGGATAACAAATACACAAACAGACAATAAATTAATAAAAGAGAAAGCAACCTAATAAAAACGTGCATAAAAATATGATTGTCGTCATTGACGTAAATATATATTTTGCTTAATATTTATGAAAACACCGCTTGATGTAAGTGACGTACCAATACGTCATGAACTTGAAATGGCTGAGGTAGTAATAAAAGAGTTCGAAGAAATAAAATTTTGAAAAGTTGCCTATGTTGCAAACGCAAGGCAAATGCGCTAGGGGTCGTCCATTAATCACGTGATGTTTTTAGGAACTTTTTAACCCACCTCTCGTTGGTGATACGTGGTGAAACTGAATCCCCCCTTCCACCGTATGTTTTTTAATAACGTACTTACGGGTTCGACTCCCGTCCGAGAACATGATCGGTGCGAGTCGTATTTTTTCTAGTATATTATTTGGTATTACAAAAATTAAAATCGAAAATATCAAAATGTATGAAACAGCTGATATTTTTTTCGCGATTTCAGAGTTGGTGCCATAGTAAAAGTTGTCCAGTTTGATGGTCCCTATATACCATATTCGGCATTAGGGGTATTTTTGTAACACCTTGTATAAAGTACTTAACTTAAAATGGCGATTATTGCGGTTTAAAAATCGCGCGTTATATCGCGCGATATCTTACTACACCCCCCTCTCCTTTGTGATCTTTTAAGTTTTTTCCAAATCCCCTCCCCCGGTTCAAGCCTCACGTGATTAATGGACGACCTCTAACCCACTGCACCATCGAGCTCTAATTCCGATGAAAAAATGAAAATGTTAAAACGAAATGGCGAACATTTTTGTTAATTTGCTCATTAAATCTTGGTGTAGTATTAGCACAGTTCTTCTGTGCTTCCGTGTTAAGCTTGAAGTAGACTTTATTCTGCAGAACTAGGAATCCACTAGAGAAATCTCAACAATTATTAATTCATTAAGCTAACACGTAATATGTGACTTCTTTGCACAGCTCCGATAAGGTTTGATTCACATTAGATCTACATTCTTTTGCAAAATAATTTTTAAATATATTTTCAGTTTTAGTAATGTCGAAAATGAGTTCTGCTTAATGTTTTATTAATGAACCTCTTCTAAATGTATGATTTCTATAATAATGAATTATATGCAAGGATTTAGCAGTTTAAAAAAGCTAGATGATGAAATTCAAATTCAGTTTATTCTTTCATTATACTCTGTTGTAATAAAGTCAAAGTCAAAATAAAAAATAACTCTATTCAAATAAACTAAATTGTTAAACAAGGGGAAAAGGAGAAAGGCTATATTGGTAATAATAAAATGTACAAACCAAAACAGCAAAACAGAAAACCGAAAAGAAGACAGATAGGTGACAGGTAAAAGCAAAGATCAAAACACAAACTATAAACAATAATATATTTACAAACCAGGCCTGATGGCCAGTTCGTAACTAAATAATTAAGCACATCAATACTTACAAATTTCACATTGCCACGAAAAAAATGCACTTAAGTATCTCATTTTATTAAAATTAAGTTGCTTAATTTAGTATTGTTGAATGCTCTATTTTAAAATTCCCGCCTTCTACAGTTTGTAACATACTCTATGCCACCGTGTGGCTCTCACCTTTTACTCTGTGGACATCTTTATGTGAAAAACTGTTTGTACTTTGATAATAAAGTATTGCTGAAATCTGGCTCTTTAAACATTGCAATTTCAATTAATTCATTAGGTTATGGGCCCAGCAAGCCCTAATAATAATAAATACGAAATCTTGCAAAAATATAGTGAAAGTAAAAATTCATAACCTCTATAAGTGCAACGTGCTGTTTTTATCACAATCATTTTTTTTGGACTAAAATCTTCGAATCATCACAACTAAAATGGCATCAAGCAATTCACTGGCATTAATTGAAAAGTTAACGGGTCGTGAAAACTACGCTACTTGGCGTTTTGCTGTTAAAACTTATCTACAGCATGAAGAGTTGTGGGACTGCATCGAATACAAGGATCCGACAAAAATTGATCCAAAGCGTGATACAAAGGCGAAAACAAAAATAATACTACTTGTCGATCCGATGAATTATGTCCATATACAAGAGGCAGTCACAGCAAAAGAAGTATGGGAAAATTTATCCCGCGCTTTTGATGACTCCGGGCTGACACGCCGAGTAGGACTGCTGCGTGACCTATGCAATACTTCACTAACTGGATGTCTAAATGTAGAAGAATACGTAAGCAAAATAATGACGACAGCACATAAACTGAGAAATATTGGTTTTCATGTAGATGATGAGTGGCTCGGAACACTGTTGCTCTCCGGTCTACCTGAATCATACCAACCGATGATAATAGCAATCGAAAGCTCAGGAATAAAGATTACTTCTGACTCAGTGAAATCAAAACTCTTGCAAGATGTCAAACAAAGTGAAAATAATTCATCAGCGTTTGCTACAAGTCAGAAATTTCAAAATAAAAACAAAAGTTTCTCAAAAGGCCCACGCTGCTATACATGTAACAAATATGGTCATAAAAGCCCAGAATGTAAATCCAAACCTAAAAAGAATCAGAAGACTCATTCAGACAAGCAAAACAGCTCACACTATGCCGCTGTATTCATAGCTTCATTGGACTACACTGATGCCTGGTATGTTGATTCAGGTGCTTCTGTTCATATGACCAAACACCATAATTTGCTTCAAGAAGAAACAACATCAAATATAAAAACTATTAAAGTTGCAAATAGTAAAACATTACCTGTTTTAAGCTCTGGACAAATAAGCTTAAATGTCTACAATGGAAGAGGCCATGAGAATGAAATATTGTTTAAGAATGTGTTATATGTACCTGGGCTTGCTACCAACCTGCTGTCAGTTAGTCAAATTATCAAGAATGGTGGCCAAGTTAAGTTTGATCAGAATGGTTGTGCTATCCTAAACAGAAAAAGTGAGATTGTGGGAACGGCAAGCTTAATAAATAATATGTACCGGTTAAATATGCCTAGTGGCTATGCATGCATATCAGATGTTGTTGAGCAAGATTCTTACCTGTGGCACCAAAGAATGGGTCATCTGAATCTTCAAAGTATGAAGAAAATGACTGAAAATACAGCTGATTTAAAATTAACTAAAGTTAATGAAGATATTAAGTGTATAACGTGTCAGGAAGGGAAACAAACACGTTTACCTTTTAAAAGTCAAGGCTCTCAAAGCAAAGGCCTACTGGAATTGATCCATTCTGATGTCTGCGGACCAATGGAGACACAATCATTAGGTGGAGCCAGATATTTCTTGACATTCCTGGATGATTACTCAAAGAAGATATTTGTGTATACCCTTCATAAGAAAACAGAAGTTTTAGAAAAATTTCAGGAGTTCAAAAATCAAGTTGAGAATCAGTTAAATTGTCGTATTAAAGTTCTCCGCTCAGATAATGGACTTGAATATGTCAATCAAAATTTCTCAGACTTTCTTAAGGATTCCGGAATAGTTCATCAGACAACCACACCCTATACACCAGAGCAAAACGGTACAGCTGAACGCATGAATAGAACCCTAGTGGAAAAAGCAAGATGTATGCTATTAAATGCCAATTTATCAAAAGGCTATTGGGCTGAAGCAATCTATACAGCTGCATACATAATCAACCGTTCTCCGACAAAGTCTCTGTCTTTTAAAACACCAGAAGAAATGTGGTCAGGTCAGAAACCCAATGTCAGCCATATGAGAACATTTGGATGTGAAGCGATGGTTCATCTCCCAAAAGAGAAAAGAAAGAAATGGGACTCAAAATCTCAAAAATTGATTTTTATTGGGTACTGCGAAAATACTAAAGGATATAGATTTATCATACCTAACACAAGAACAGTAATAAAGAGCAGAGATGCCATGTTTCTTGAATCAACAGTTAAAAGAGATTATGTACCAGTCAAGTTAACCATAAAAGAATGTGATAATGAAACTAAAGAAAGTGAAGACCCTGTAACTGATGACTCCTTTAGCAGTGTGACTGAAAACAAATCACAATCAGACACCGAGTACTTACCTGATGAAAGTATAGAATCCTTACCTGAAAGAAATATCACATTAAGACCAAGAAAACAAAATTTAAATGCTAAAGCAACAGAAGACAGTTCTTACCTGTGCTATGAAGAACGAATCTTACAGAATGATGTTCCTGAAACTTATGAAAAAGCATTAGAATCTGTTGATGCATCAGAATGGAAAAAGTCAATAAAAGAAGAACTTGATGCTCATCACAAAAATAATACATGGAGCTTAGTTGACAAACCTCCCAACGTACGCTTAATTGGATGCAAATGGGTGTTTCGACTTAAAGAAGAATCAACAGGCCTACGCTACAAATCCCGGCTTTGTGCAAAAGGATATGCTCAAACCAAAGGCATTGATTACCAGGAAACATTTGCCCCAACCGTCAGGTACGATTCCATTCGTTTATTATTATCAGAAGCTGTACAACACAACCTTGAAATCGTACAACTGGATATTAAAACAGCTTTTCTCTACGGTGAGCTGGAAGAGAACATATACATGTCTGTCCCTGAAGGTGTAACATGCGAACCAAATAAGGTATGTAAACTCAATAAATCATTGTATGGGTTGAAACAGGCTCCCAGATGCTGGAATTCAAAATTTGACTCAGTTTTAAAGAAATTTGGTTTAGTCAACAGTAAGGCAGATCAATGTGTGTATGTTGGCACAATTAATGGAGCAAAATGTTACCTGTGTTTGTATGTTGATGACGGGTTAATTATCTCCAAAGATAAATCAGCATTAAACGAATTAATTGATGATTTACAGTCAATCTTTGAAGTTAAGATTTGTACACTCAGAAACTTTGTTGGAATGGAAATAGAGAAAAGTAACAAACATATTTTTATACATCAATCTAACTACATTGAAAAGTTGTTAAATAAATTTAATTTAAACAATGCTAAATCCAACAGTGTTCCAGTAGATCCACATACAAAGTTGGAGAAAGGAGACTGTCAGATAGAAAAAGCCATTCCATACCGAGAAGCAGTTGGATCATTGCTACACCTGGCCATAGTAAGCAGACCAGATATTACATTCGCTGTGAGCCTGGTGAGTAGATTTTTAAATTGTTACAATGAATCCCATTGGAATGCTGTAAAGAAAATTTTTAAATATTTAAAAGAAACCAAAGATTTTGGATTGTGCTATCAACCGACATCTGAGCCCAACATAGTGATAGGCTACAGTGATGCAGATTATGCTAACGACCCCAATACAAGACGTTCAGTCACTGGATATGTTTTTATTAAAAATGGAGCAGCAGTGACTTGGTCCAGTCAAAGACAGCAAACAGTGGCCTTATCAACTACTGAAGCAGAATTTATGGCAGCCTGCTCTGCCACTAAAGAGGCTATGTGGGTCAAACAGTTGTTAAGTGACATTGGTGAATTTAATCAAAAATCTGTGTGTTTAAATTTAGACAATCAAAGTGCTATAAGTGTAATTAAAAACATAAACTTTCACAAAAGATGCAAACACATAGACATTAAGTTTCATTTTATTAAGGAAAAATATTATGCAAAAATTATTGATTTAAACTATGTGTGTAGTAATGAGCAATGTGCAGATATTTTTACCAAACCCTTATGTAAAGTAAAATTTAACCTGTTAAGAGATAAAATAGGAATTAAATCGTGCCATGTTGTCACTAATATTTAGTCAAAGCTTCTCATTGCATTTATTTTTAAAGAAGGCTTTAATTTAGTGGGAGTGTTGAATGCTCTATTTTAAAATTCCCGCCTTCTACAGTTTGTAACATACTCTATGCCACCGTGTGGCTCTCACCTTTTACTCTGTGGACATCTTTATGTGAAAAACTGTTTGTACTTTGATAATAAAGTATTGCTGAAATCTGGCTCTTTAAACATTGCAATTTCAATTAATTCATTAAGTATGTATCTACCTAGCTTTGAGATTTTTTGGGTGCAAGCAATCTTTATCGACAGATTTTCCATATGTCCATTGTTGTTTTAATTTGGGAACTTGATTATTTGTAGTTACATTATGTTAATCATTAACTCACTTATTATTTAAAGGTTCTCTTTCAAATGTCATGCTTTTTTATTTTTCCTTAATTGGTTTTTATCATGTTCCGCTCGTTTCTTCGCTACTGCCATTATGTGAATAGGTCGTAAGGCCGCTATTCATGGTGCGACATTTCTAATCTGGCTTTCCCAGTCGCATACGCTTACCCTTTGTGCATTTTGTATATGCTTGACTCTTTGGTCTTTCCTTTTTAATGTACTTTCCAAATGAAGTGTTAGAAAGCAATTTTATGAGCTCGATACTACATCTGTTAAACTTTTTATTAATGTCTCTAATTAAGCATTTGTATTCTTAATAATCATTAGCCTTAGATGTTCCCACTGCTGGGGGACAGACTTGTCATTATCTTACATCCGCTTCCATTTCCGTCTATCAAATAACGAGACTGCCATCAACTCTCTTTATGCGAGTACTAGCTTTTGTCCGAGACTTCGTCTGCGTGGACATTCGAGAAAATCTTAGGGGACCTAAATAACCAGGATGAAAATAATTCTGTGTTTTGTTTTGAATCCGATTAGCCATTTTTACGTGATTTGATACGGTGGCACAAGGCTGCACACTTCCGCCCTGTTTTCCGCAACCTGCCCGGCATGATTTTTATTTAATTGGTACGCTGTAAGATTTTATTTTTTTGCTTTGCGAACTTTTTTAATACGAACTCCTCTTTACTTATCTCGCTAATAACTCCGCTATTATCAAATCCACAAGACGTTAAAACTTTTTCAGCAGTAACAATCAACCTCCCAAACAACAAAACTGCTTCTATTACAAAAGCCTAAACTTTTCATTCCTCAGAACCAGAAACTTGTACAATGCCGCCCATTATTTTTGATTAATTCGATGAACTCAATTTGTATTAATTTCCCTGGAGGTTAGAAATTGTGCTGCCTTTATGCTCGTCGTTGCCATCGACTATTGATTTTATATTATTTAAACACGAAGTTTTAACGATCAGACTTTCTTACTAAACAAGTGGTAAAAAAATATTGCTCGCTAAGTACATAATGTGTCGAAAATTCACATGTAGAGATTGAAGTTCAGGTTCTTTAGTTTATTTACTAAACAATAACCTGTACAACAAATCTGTACATGTGAATTGTGTATTGGATACACAATAGGCATCCATTTAGCTTTCATATAACATAACGATGACCTAAGAGGTTAGCAGGCTGATGACCAGGAAGTTGTTAAATGAAATGAAACAATAAGAAGAACTAAAAATTACTTTTTTTTTCACTGAGCTATTAGAAAGTCCTCTGCAGCTCTCATGTACAACTCCACCTACCACCACCTATTTTGGTCAATTGAAAGCTTTACGCGGAACTATCGCTACCGGCATTCATTTATTTACAGCATAAACAAACAATAGAAAAAACAAAAATATTTATTGATGAAAATAGTACTTAGTAAGTATGCTCTATAAAGTTTCTAATAGTGCAACCCTAACAATACAGCAAACACCAACGAGTAAACAGCAAATAATGTTTTATCGATAACTTCTACGAACTCTTTCCTTTCGCAATACTTGGTGTGGTCCTCTTCCATTTCTTCTATGTTTCCATTGCTTGTTGGAGATGGAGTACTGTCTTCTTCTTGCGAAAGGAAACCTTCGTTGATCGTGTTGTAATTTCGGCATACCTATAAAAATACATAATCAAAGTAGGGTTGATACAATGACTTCAATTACGTAGACGAGCTGTTCAAAACTAAAATTGTGTCACAACCAACCTTCGCGGCGCAAGGACTATAGACTAAAGGAGTTTCGGTGCATGCACCGGTAACTTAATGAGCAATTTTTCGGTACTGTGCACTACTGTGCAGCCTGTCTAGTGTAGTATTTACATAGAAGTCTTTGGGTTGATACAATTTTATTACTCACTGATATAAATTACAAATCAACTCAACAAGTGTAAACATCGAAAAATTAGAAGACCATGTATCGGTGAAAAAATCTTTTAGGTTTAGTTAAGTTTGTTTCCAAATGTCATTCAATAATTAATTACCTAAAAATAATATGTTGTCTATGATAATCTATTGGACCTTTGTATGTTGGTACACTGATTAAAATTTTATTTAATTACCATTAACGCAGGCAAGCAAAATACTTTTCGAAAGTATTTCGTAGACAGGACATTTTTCACATACATAGTTTTACACAGTTTTTCTGCAAGTTGTGTCATCAGAAGTACGTGTAAAAGGAGTGCGATTAAAATCCCACTTAGAACTACTATGTAGAGAACCACTGAAAAAAAACATTTTGTTTTAATTGATATGTAAGTATGCATCGGTTAAAAAAACGATTTAGTATTTTTTCGGAGTAGACTCCCTGTTGGACTTCGTGAGATAGAAAAGCTATACTAAAGCAGTACTAAATAATATACTAGAAAAAATACGACTCGCACCAGATCATGTTCTCGGACGGGAATCGAAATATCTGGAATTGAAAAATATCTGGAAAGATATTCAATTGAATGTCGAGGTATTTCCTTGTACATTGGTGATATGGCGCTGGCTTGCAGCGTTGAGTTGATACACTAGAAGAGTGACTCGGTAGCTCAGCGGTCAGAGCATTGGACCGGATATCCAAAGGTCGCGGGTTCTATTCCCGTCCGAGAACATGATCTGGTGCGAGTCGTATTTTTTCTAGTATATTATTTAGTATTATATAAAAATAGCATTGTGAATGCCAAAATCTCAAAAATTTCAAATATACTAAAGCATTTTCATAATTGACGAAATACAATAATTAAAGAGCATCTGTGCTTTTGGCAAACCTACCTGTCCGCCATTTTGAAAAAAGTCGGTTTTGGAGGCCTGTGATAAAAGTAGTGCCAATCGAATAAGTCATTACTAACAAAAAGTAATAAGTGAAAAAATCTCGTAAGTGATATACTTACCGAGATATTTGAGTTTAAAGTTGAAAAACAAAATCCGACATTTTCTAAATCAATCGATAGAATAAGTCATTACAAACAAAAAGTTATAAAAAAAAATCTCGTAAGTGATATACTTAGGTACTGAGATATTTGAGTTTGAAGTTGAAAAACAAAATCACTAGATCAATCGATTACTTTTAGCACAGGCCTCCAAAACCGACTTTTTTCAAAATGGCGGACAGGTAGGTATGCCAGTCTTCATACATAAATGACCGATGGCTTTTAGCTTACATATACTCGGTACAGTGTGACAAGGCATCAAGTAGTCTATGTAACAGAGTCCTGCACAAATGACTATACATAAACCAGCATAGAACCAAACCCTGGACATTTGCAACGGCTCACTCCAGAACGACATGAGTAGGAATCCGATTAGAACTGAAAAAAGATAAAGCAATTTATTCCAACAACTAAGAATTGATTATAGATATTCTGTTCTTAACGCCTGAAAATAAAAAAATGATGCATAACTAATAGCCTAATTCTTTGAAATTACCTATACAACATGTTACAAAAATGGTCTCTATATACCATATTCGGCATTAGGGGTATAATGCCGAATATGGTATATAGGGACCATCAAACTGAACAACTTTTACTACGGGACCAACTCTGAAATCGTGAAAAAAAACCAGCTGTTTCATACAAAAATTAAAATCGAAAATATCAAAATGTATGAAACAGCTGATTTTTTTTTTTCGCGATTTGAGAGTTGTTCCCATAGTAAAAGTTGTTCAGTTTGATGGCCCCTATATACCATATTCGGCATTAGGGGTATTTTTGTAACACATTGTATAACAAAATGGAATTAAATACAGGCAATGTTTTAAAACAAGAAGACAATGCGCATTTATGTTGATGATATACTGTTAACTGAGCTTTGTATATACATAAAAACGTTGACGAGACGCACAGCGAACGCGCATAGTAAGTTTGATTAAAAAAATGTGTGTATAGAACCAAAGTAATGTTAAATATTGTTTTTAGATAATAATCTGAATATAATAATAAAATAAAATAAAATAATTACATTTTAGTCAATGTAAATAAAGTTGAAACCTGCCTCAAAATCAGTTTATGAAGCTATGTTCCTAGTTCCAGAAAGTAACCGCTAGAGGCGCTTAACAAATTTGCATACTGATATTTACGCAGTCGATAGCAAGTTACGACTCCTAAATTCGAACTAAGACCGTTAGTCTGCAAGTTAGAAAAGCTTATTACTAATGTATTACCCAAAAGCGGCGTGTAGAACACTATGTTGTAAGTTGAAGCCCTCCTCTGTATTTCGATATGTATAACAAGCCGGTCGCTCTGGTGTGTCTCATTGTTATTTGATGGGTATATAACGTTCCACATTAATGAAGACACCAGACTCTGACTCAATTTTAAGACCTCCCATTCGTTTTCTATCACCTCATCGACATCTACAAACTTTCAAATTATTTGTTAGATCATGAACAGTATAGAGACAGGTTTTATTTCATCGCATCGTCTGGCGTTGCATTTTTACGTAGCTTTATCTCTTTTCGTCACGCAGTAACATCGTTAACTAGAGCGAGAAAACCACAATTCGGCATCGATGAGCTGGTGGTCGTCGCCGATCGGTAATATCAATCAAGCAAGAATGTTATGTTTTTGAGCGGCAGAAAAGGATGAAAAAATGCGAAGATAGGTGATCCAATAAACCATAACCTTTACGTAGGAGAGTGATAGGAGAATACTTTCTTACATTCATTATTATAGGTTCAGTATCATCAATGATTTCCAAAGAGATTTTTTCGTGAGCTCCCCACGGTTCCACTACAATGGTACATGCGTATTTGTCGCGAGGCCATCTGAAAGAGAATACGTGTAAAGATAATAATATAAAAAAGTACTTATTATTTGTCATTTATTTATGTTCCACATTTGTGGACAACTTTTCGTCACAGTCTAACAAAAAATACTTTTGCAAAACTTTAATCTAATCAGCCTGTCGATTCTGTAACCAAACTCGCAACACACTTCGAATCTCACTTCACTGCGCGTGAATTTTATCATCACAAATCATAGATGAGATAATAATAGCCTGTTTTTTTCATCACAAAAGATTTAAGAAAGCTACGGTAGCGACCTAAAACGCTTTGCAATCGGTAAAGTACCAAATAATATACTAGAAAAAATACGACGCGCACCAGATCATGTTCTCGGACGGGAATCGAACCTTTGGATATCCGGTCCAATGCTCTGAACGCTGAGCTACCGAGTCACTAGTGGGAACGTCGAATTTCTCCTAGTATAATCAACTCTTACGCTGCAAGCCAGCGCCATCTCACCATTGTACAAGGAATTACCTCGACATCAACTGAATACCTTTACCTTTTAAAAATGGCCGGTGATCTTATAGTGAAGTCAGGTGTTTCAGTGGAAGATATTATTTCTAAGTATAGTTTATTTATGTTAAGAATAACCAAACCAACCTGCTGAACCCAGGTGTTTCGCTGTAGCACCAAGTGTCGACGGTAGCTTTGAAATGGAAGACAGCTTCGCCTTTGAAAATCATTGTGATGACTTCGTGGCCGGTGGTCTCTAAGGCGTTCGCACTGTCTGAACTTAAGAGAACAACTTCTTTATCCAAAATAGCGAAATAGTTGATCAGAAATATTTTGTTGGTCAAAGGTTTAGCTATTTTGAACTCTTTAGTAGGTGGTGATTTCTAGAAATGTGCAAAATACTTCACTGAAGTGAAAAGAATGATATAGTTCAATTGGACTAGATGAAGTATATCACACATTTAGTTCATCTAGTTCACTTGGCTCAGTACTTCAGTAGCCCATTTGAGTCACTTTATCATTATGTAAAACTAAGTCTTAATGTATGCGCAATAGGGGTTGAAGTCAAATTGAGTGCGGGCGGACTCCGACCGACCGCTGGACGCCGAGCCGTGCAACTGCCTCGCTTCCGCACGCGGTGTTAGTAATCTATCTGTCCGCTTTACTCTCCTTCAGTGAAGTGTGAACTAAATGAAGTACTGAAGTAATTGGGACCCGAATGAACGAGTGAAGGAGATATACTTGATAAGTGAACTAGTTCAATTGAAGGATTCATTCACAAACGACAACTCTAGTGATTTCTTACATGCATCAAATTTATGTCTGTAGACTAGTATGAAAATTCTTAATGCTGAACTCAAAAGTGTTTATAACGTACTTGAAAACGTGGAACATTGGTCTCCATATTTCACCTTGTCGGTACCTCAAGGAGGTGATATTGTTGAATTTGTCTGGGTTCCATGCTAAGTTCTCATCAGTCCAAACCTTTAAGGAAGAAAAAATGTTATCTAGGATTCAATTTTTAAATTGTGGTGAATATCATAAAGTATAAGATTGAAAGCTTTGTTTCACAGCTTCTGGATAGCACTCTGCTTTAATAAAAAACTAAAAGTATCTTTTAGAGACAGGACTAAATAATTTTAATTATAATAATACAGTACAGTAAGTAAGGTCATCCTCGTGGTGAGCTTGGCTTCAAAGGCATCGTATGAGATTCCAGTAACGATGACTCCAAGGTTGACCTCCACGGAAGGTCCTGGTGGCATGTGTGGAGGACGGTCTTGCAGCATTTCCTTCTTCAGACGGTCCGAGTTGGATAGTTTCTTCTCCACAGCCTTTGAGTCGGGAAGAGTTTGGTTTGCCGCTGAAATGAGATCATTGTACGTTATTTTATATCGGGGTAAATAAACCTCTCCCTCAAGCCACCTCTATCTATCAACCTGTACCATAGAACTGGACAGGGGCCTATTTTTTAACTAAAAGTCTACCGCAACCACTCCATTTTTATAAAATACTGTCGCCATTGTTCATAGAACACATATTGAGTTTTAAGGGATGAGTTCCGGTATCTTTTCTGGAGTTGTGATCACGGAAGGTATTCTGAAAAATAAGTAAAAAATGACAATAATTTTGACTTACTGTTTCCAGCAGCAGGACAATCGTACAAGAACTTAGCTTCGATACCAGACCAGGCTGCAAAGCTGAAGTATTTGATATCTAATGGGTCAATGTCTACGTATTTGAGTATCGGTAGATCCGCACCTTCTTCACCGAATTCTATTATACCACCTGAAAAAGATTAAATCAATAGTATTCATATTTAAAGTGTAAGAGAACTCTGTCTTTCCGACTGCTTTAACTGATGTGATGCTATCACTTAGATCAGGATTAATTTTAGTCCAAGGTTTGGCCTTTGGGGGTAAATATTCATTAGTAGACTTACCTTGAGAAATTCTTATAAAGAACCCTCTTAGTTCTACAGCAGATAGTATTCCGATTGTAGCTTTGGATGCCTTCGCATTACGTTTCAAATTGCGACGCAGCTCGGTGAACCTATTACCGCCTCCACCGACCACTGGTTAATGACAAAAAAAATAAAAACAAGTGGCAATCTAAACTAAACATTCTTGGTAAAGTTTTCAATTATCAATAGATGCATCGACATCACTTATGCACAAACATTGGATGAAATAAAAAGCCTGTTAGATTTAGACAGAAGCGTTGTGATTCGATACGAAAGCACTTCTGTATTTTGTTTTTTTTTACACTCCTGATTTTTTGCTGACAAGGCAACCAATTAATGAAGGGCAAGGCCTTTTTTCCATCTCCTGTGAATGAAAATGCATCCAACAGAAATATCGAAGCAGAGATCTTCGTAAATTAACTAGTATCTCTAAATGCTGGAACAACAAACAACATCACTAACATTGTTGTTACGGTGACAAACTTGTTCAGATATTAATAGTTAGCTTGGCAGACTTGCAACATGTCTAACCAGTCAAACTGTGAACTTTATAGCCCTACTGGGATTCAAAACCATATGAAGTCCGTAGTCTTCCGACCAAACAAATTACTTACTTAATTTTAGACGAAATTTTATATAGGTACCAGTGGCGAAGAGTCTACAAGCCGATTCTCATCGATTTACCTTTTAGAAATCCCACCCCACCGAACCACTATGCAGACCATTACATTTTTGAAGAACGGCTTACCTTCGCCATAATTTCACCCTTCGCCACTGTTAGGTAGGTACTTAAGATTTTTTATCTCTGAAAATCTCTCTTTTTTTTGAGGACTGTATCTTGCTTTAGTTTTGTCTTTTTCTTCTTGGCCTCAGTAGTGGGGACACTAAAATTGATCATGATTATGATACTAACCGATCTCATAAACAGAATCATTGATGGTCGGATACGGTACAGGGGACAATAGAATATGCCCATTGTTAACTGCTTGTATAGCAATATGCATCTCCAACATTAGGTCAGATCTTGACTTGGTATTTCTAGCGTCGTCCGCGTCTATTTGGTAGAACTGGTCGTAACTGTAGCCCCTTTGGCTGAGGTGCTCTTTGCACTGCATTGCCACTGAAATTAAATAGAGTAAAGTTACGATTAGACTGACGATACGATTTACGATACGGCTTACGATACGATTTACGATACGATTATAAATAATTCGTGCTACAGTTACAGTGAAAGCGATTAGCTCAAGAAAAAGGTCCAAAATAAGAACAACGATTTTTGTCCGTCCATAGCATGCTTTTTTAGGTTGTGCTTCAGTCCTCCGGTTGATGGCATCGAAAACAGTTATTTTTGGAGCTAAAGCCGTCGCTGTATCTGTGTCTGTCGTAGTACTTTGAGGCGAAATAAAATAGCTTGAGTAATGTTGCATACAAGAGCTAACTATACTGATATATTTCCCACGATTGATATGCTGGTAACCATGGAACTCCCATAGTTGGCTACCCTTTCACACCTATTGAAAATTAAGTAAAAACTTACAAGGAATGTTTTTTGATCGTTTTTAGTAGGCACTTTTACTTAAGGGAATATACACTGGCCTTCAAATCTAAGTACTACACTTTTAAAATTGTAATACCTTTTAAAATACTCAAGATATATTTTCAAAATAGAAAGGACTAAAAAATCATTTTTTTTAATAATAACTTCACTATCGATAACCTTTTGAAAAAAAAAACTTTTTTTATTTCAAAACTCTAACTTATAATGTTTAAGAGAAATTCCAATTTTAAAAGTGTAATACTAAGTTTTGAAGGCCAGTGTATTTCAGTCATGTAACTCGGAAGCAGCCGTCATGCGTAATTTAAATTGCGCTGGCTTGCAGCGTAAGAGTTGATATACTAGGAGCAATTCGATGTTCCCACTAGTGACTCGGTATCTCAGCGGTCAGAGCATTGGACCGGATATAAATAAATAAATATTTGACAACATCACATACATTGCTCCGATTCCAAAGTAAGTAGCTAAAGCACTTGTGTTATGGAAATCAGAGACAACGGTGGTATTACAAACACCCAGACCAGAGTCAATATATAGAAAAGTTCGTTTTTCTAAATTGACCCAACCGGGGATCGAACTCGGGACCTCAGAGATGGCGACACCTTGAAAACCGGTGTACAAAGCCACTCGACCACGGAGGTCGTTTCCAATATCCAAAGGTCGCGGGTTCGATTCCCGTCCGAGAACATTCATCTGATTATTTGGTATTGACTTTATTTGTTTACTCAGAAATTATATTCATTGCAAAACATCTTTTGAAAAAAGAAACTTACTTGCATATGTATAAACATAGGTAGTCCCATTTAAAGCAGTCGCTTTAGGAAAGTAAACAACTATCAAACTAAATATATACCACTTCATGTTACAGTCCTTGACTCTACAAAATAAACCAGTTACTAGTTGGTGCGGCTAAAGTAAAATGAACTTGTGACTTTATTTCAGCTGCCTGCGAGCAGTACGCGTTATGCTAGCAGGAGACAACAATTTGTATTTTGGTATGGATTTTTAGGAAAATAAGATACTTAGTTAAAATATATCTAAATACTTATTCAGTTTTGAAACATCTGGTAGCTTGGCGTTATTAGACTTAGGGCCTGTTTCATAATCTAAAAGTAAGTTCTGAGTAGCTTATATGAGACATGATTTGACAGTTGTGTTATGAAAGATTTATGTCAAAATGATCTGTCAAGTAAGCAACTCAGAACTTATTTTTTGATTGTGAAACAGCGATATTGATAACTGTCGTCCGGAACATCGACCCATGGGGGTATTTTATGGATCAATTTTCCGAGTGACTTGCTAGGCGACTTTAATTGATTGGGCTTTTATCGACCATCGCTTGTAAAATCAAATCTCAAAGCTAATTTAAATGAGGTGGCAATCAATATCGTGGTTAGATTCTTAGTTTAAAAGATTGTCAATGACTACGATTTTACTCTGTACTAGTTCATTCGAGGTAATAGATAAATCAAGAAGTCACACATTGGTTCTTATAATCTACTACGAGAGACTATTTACTGAGAGAGACTAAAAAACGTTTTTAAGTAATGATTACAAACAATCAACTAGTACCTTATACTAATATTCAGTAGAGTAAATACGTTGAGACTGAAGACTATCCGCAATTTAGTTTGGAGTCAAGAGTCGAGAGTCAAAATTTCTTTAATCAAATCAACTTAATGATTAAGCAGTTTTGAATCGTCAATATGGGCTTATTGGGCTTCCTTATCAACCATAAGGAAGGCCCAGCAGTGGGGACATGAAAAAATAAAACAAAAAACGGGTCGAATTGAACTCCTCCCTCGTTTTGAAGTCGGTAAAAAATTACTGATAATAATAAAGCATGGGCCTGCTAGCGTAACAGAAACGGTCGCTGCAGAGGAAGCGTCAGTTGCTTATCGCACCGGACACGAGATTGCATTGTCACATTCATGATTAACTAGCATTTTATAAGTTAATAATTTTGTTTGTTTTTTGAAATAGATTAATCTATTTGTGATTCTATCTATACATATAGAGAGTTTTATGTTACGTACACGTTCAGATGTGAATTTTCAACTAGCATGAAATATTTTGTGTAATATTAGCTGTGTGGAAAATTACACAAACCTTGTAATTTTCATAATGATTAGATATCAATTATTTACAATGAAATATTAAGTCGGTAAAAGCTATCTCGCCCATATTACTCTATTACCAGGAGCAATTAAAGTGATTTGAAACCTGCCAAATTCTATCAGGACCTTCGTCAAACTTTTACACGCTACCTGACTCGACCCAAGGGCGTATTAGCATAATATTAACACAGACTTAACCCATCCGAATTACCATCAAATGGTAATAACATTGGAACCTTTCCAAAGGATATCCCGATCCGTCGCGATTCAAAATGATCTTGGCGAAATGCAAATTGCGCGGTGCTAACGTAGTGGGGTTTGTTACTTGCTTTAGGCGCCTTTACACTAAAAGATTGAAGACGCGCCTAATAGTACATTATGATATAAGTGCGGTAATTATCAAAGCGCACGTATGTCATACGACGTTTTATAACAATAGCGAGGAAATAAATAAAACTCGGACTTTCTTAAACGAATAAATTTTTAACAAGTGTAAAGCAGTTCAAATTTATTCATAAATGTTGACCTCATTTCTGACATAAACACTCTTTGCTAAGATTTAAAAAAGTACCGTTCGTTTTAGACGGAGCATCTTGATAAACCGTGCTTTTTACATTACAGTAACGCACAAGTACGTAATGAGATACAATACGATATTGAAATTGGTGTAATAAGAGACCCTTTACGAGCAAATATGTTATAAAGTTCATTTATTTAAAAGAGTATCAGTTGGTAAACTAATATGGCGTCATGAGAATTTTATTAATATTATGGTATTGTTGTATTTATTAAAATTTAAGAAAGTAATATACATCGATAAATAAACATATATAGTTAACATATAACATATAACATGTAATAGTTCTTAACCTTATAAAGTTACGAACTAGTTGAGTTGTTTGTTCACAAAATATATTCTGTTGATTGGACGACGGAAAGAAATTAATACCCGTGGTACCACTCAGTTCACACGAGGTGGACCACGGGTAGAAAAAACTACCCCTGGTACCCTTTGTACACCCAGGTGAACTTAATAGGTGGATCACGGCCAACAATGGTAATAAACGGACATCAAGGGGCTTGTAGCCGTCAACTAGCGCGACCATTTTTTTATTACTCCTAAACCAGGTCAAAATTAAAAGAAAGGAATGGACTATGTAGTGGTGCACTTGGCTAAATACTTATATAAACACAGATTTTATGGTATGATGATAGAATTCAATATTCAATTGTTTTTACAATTCTTTCCATCGCCAGGTGTAAAACAACCGTTCGAGATTGCAATTTGGGATTCAATCAGCTTTTTCTCCCGGTGTCTCCGCGCCTGTTATAACTGTGTGTTCTATCCGTTTCTTATTTATACTAAACCGTTGTTCCATTCTTCGCTAATGACTTAATAAGACTTTCTTTTGTCTTTTATATTTAGTTTCGTCGCACTAATGGCTTTGCTTCATTCACTTTTCTGGTGTTGATGATGTTTTCGACTATTGCATAGTTCTCGCCTTTGAAGAAAGGAAATGTTAATATCATACTTATTAATTTTCAATGAATTTTTGACCCCATTGTAGTCAGTTCAATAGCTAATGTAATGGTATTTTATTTCACAGTTCATTGAGATTTTTTAAAATTATAAAAGACAATTAAGAACCAATAAATCAGACAAGTTATTTATATGAGGTCAGCTTTTAATTTTACCCTTACTTGTACAATAATGTTAATTGTAGGTGAGAGTTCTAAATTTTACTTAGATAGGCATCAGATAAAGATAGGTAACAGTATCACAATAGTATTTATGACACTGTTGCGTAATGAGGAGTGTTAAAACATGGGCGAGGTTTTTAATAATATCACTCGAGTGTTTTAATACCTAGTTATGTGCAGTTTCATACACTACTTTAGCTCTCATACAATTGGGATTGAATCTATTAAATGAAAGATTAATGGTAAAAAATCTCTCCTTTTTTTGGTAGAAGACTTTGCTGGTAGTATTATGAGTCATTTCCGTCGCTGTATTTTAAATATCGGGCGGATTCAAATTTTCTTCACATTTAATGCTATCAGATATTTTAAAGCAAGAATAAAAAAAATCTTTCAAGAATCAGTACAACAAAAAGTAAAAATTGAAATCAAATCTTTTTGTATTGCTTTAAAACTGACGACGCGCATGGTGCGTCACGCTTAAGCGATACTACCACAGACCATATTACATACTACAAAGGAGTAATGTACTAAATCTATGGTCCCTGTATCGTAAAAAGTTATTTTATAACATTGTATTGTTGGCGAAGAAGTGTTATGCTTTAATTTTTTTTCAATATCGGTATTACGTGTATAAAGTATGTCAATATAAACTCGTTTTGAAGTTAATAAATCGAACTTTACAATATGAGAGTAGATAAAATACGTTTATACCTAAAATCGCTACGCCAGGAGTAAGATTAATCGTTCTATAAGTAATTCATTATAACACGCTTTCAAACTCAAAAGATAATTTAGCGAAACGATGTACGAACAAATGATGTCGTCGCCTGCCGCAACATGGCCGTGGCGCCACCGTCGCACCCGTTAACCAGCAATTAAATATCAATTTCGTACACATTAATCATCTGACGAATTGTTATAAATACATGCTCGTTGCGGTGTCTACTAAAATTCCCGAACATACAGATCTTCAATACGTAAAAATAAGTTCCTAGATTCTGAATTTTCTACTGAATAAAAACACATTAGTTAGGTAATTTAAAATTGATTTAACTGGCTTATATCCGTACTTATGATATACAATGGCCTTCAAAACATAGTACCACACTTTTAATATTGCAAAACAATAGAAGTTACAGATTTGATATAAAAAAGGTTTTATTTCGAAAATATATCTTGTGTATTTTAAAAGTTATTACAGTTTTAAAAGTGTGGTACTAAATTTTGAGGGCCAGTGTATTTAATTTAAGCAAAAATTATTTTAAGTTCTCTATAATAACAATAAAAGCCAAAACAATGAATCTAAAGTTTTTGTTTGATTCTAGTCTTGGTAAAGATCGGGACAGAAATCTAGAATATATCTAGACTACTTTTCATACCGAATTTAATTATATTTCTAATTCTTTTTGGTTTAGTGTGGTCATATTGTGGGGTTTTGTGCCATATTCTCAACATATCTCATAAAATATGTCAGTTTTTTGAATGGCTATCAAAGCGTCTCTATTATTTGCTATACAGCGAGAGACAAGTTTCAAGAGATTGTAATAACCCCTGACATATTCTTGGAGGTTAAATTGAATACAATTTTTGCTCGACATCTGCCAGTAGCCGTGTGTATTATAGCTTAAGTTTCAAGCTCCTTGTTTAAAGTAAGTAGTGAAATGCTGATTGATAGCTATGCTCAACGGTAAACGATCATGTCCCAGCATGTAATGTACCCAGATGTACTATCAACATTAGCACCTCTGTGAATATTTGATTTATATTCCCCACTGAATGCTTCTCGCCTTAATGTTATGAATCAGAGATTCTGTTGCTAATAGTTTGGATACGCTGAAGAAACGAAATCTTGAAACTAAAGACATACGAACAAACATAACACACACAAACAAATACTTTACCTAGTCATAATATTCAAAAAGTTTCAGTTATTTTGTTCCGAATACAAAAGTCATGTCTCTTTTTAACCGACTTCATAAAAAGGAGGAGTTTCTTAGTTCAGTTGAAGTTGTTTTTTTTATGTTTGTTACCTTATAACTTTGTAAATTACAAACCGATTTTAGAAAAAATGTTTTTTAAAACACACAAACAACAAACTTCTCGTGAAAAAAACATCATCGTCTCATATTTATAATCCTAATACAAATAAAATAAAGTCTGTCTACTTTTGGTAAATACCACGTTAAAACCATTTTATTATTTCAGGAAAACGGTACAACCGATGAAATTGGCTTCCTCTGAGACTAAGAACTAGGGGCCTCGATTCTGCTTATGTTATCGCAATAATCGTGATAAATGGTATTGCTTTTTGTGTTTTAGTAATAAGAACTGTTTTGAAATTCGAGATCTTAGCATTCACAATAATATTTTTATATAATACTAAATAATATAGGTACTACAAAAAATACGACTCGCACCAAATCATATTCTCGGACGGGAAACGAACCCGCTACCTTTGGATGAAACAACGCTGGCATGCAGCGTGAGAGTGGGATATACTAGAAGAAAATCGACGATGCCACTAGAGACTCGGTAGCTCAACGATAAGAGCATTGGACGGGACATCCAAAGGTCACGGGTTTGATTCCCGTCCCGAGAATACGATCTGATGCGAGTCGTATTTTTTCTAGTATATTATTTAGTATTGTATAAAGATACGAGTAGCATTGTGAATGCTACCGATGGAAGAAGGGAGACGGGATTAGGTTGTGCGATTCTGCTGCACACTCGTCGAAATGAAAAACCGATAAGCTTGCAACTATGCTATGTCTATGCTCGAGGCTTTTGAGCTTATTACAGAAAAGATTATCGTTGCCGATGAGCTTCCTGGCCCTCCGCTTAATCGACTCAATATGTGTGTTTGAAGCAAGAAATATAATAATTACTTATCTATCTATCTAGATCTGTAATTGAGACAAGATTATTACGTTGTTACACAGCCCTCGTCCAAAAATATTCAATACACCCAATAATCTATAGGAGAGTTTCAATTTAACAATACGGAGTCAGCCGAGGTCAACCAGGCTTCGTACACATGACATATTACAGTGGAAGCCTCCGATGTAAAGTTTTTATTGGATTCGTCGAAACAGGCTTGCGGTACCGCCTCTACTGTTTAATTAATTTATCTGCTCTGAGTATCGTGTGTGGACCATAGAGTTTATTGCGAGGTGAATAGACTTTTTGAGAAGGACTTTTTGCCATAAAGTCATTGTATTGTATGTACCTACTGAAGTTAAGAAATCTTATTGTGAATTTAGAAATGGGTTTTCTTCTTAGATCTTAGTTACGATGTGATGAAACGATGACGTATCTAAAACAGATTGTGCCTTAGTCATAGAGCAATCTCTCAAGAATTCTTTGTTATTTGAAATTAAAATATTAAAAATACAGAAATCTTAAAAAACATAGTATGAACTTTAAAGTTACCACTTTATGATATGTTTATATAAGTGCCATGACGGCAGAATGTGTTTCTATTGTTAGCTCTATATCACCAACTTCCCTGAGTGAATTGTTAAGCGAAACTTGTGCTTTCAGTATAAGTGTTTCTAACTGAAACGGAACAAGGTTTAATAAGAACAGCCATTATCAAACTCTGTGTAATGTAATTCCTGTAAATTAAAACTCACAATTTATGTAGCATTATAATTACAATCACAAATAAAATTCGGAATAAAACCCTGTTACATAAATACTGTTTAGAGACTAAAGTAAGTAGTATTTTTCACAATGGTTTGGAACTTCCGCCAAGTGACGCCTGATTCAATCAAATACTTAAGTAGGTATTTAATATACCTACACTGTGAGCTCTACACTGAAAACTTTTCATGTTACTAACTAATACCTCTGTATGGATTTATAAGACTGTAATATTATATTTATTGTACCTACTGAATGAGCCATCTTGTTCTCCATTTAATTATTTTTAATACAAGGTGTTTCAAAAATACCCATCAGCTGTTTCATACATTTTGATATTTTTGATGTTTTTTCTTCGCGATTTCAGAGTTGGCCCATAGTAAAAGTTGTTCAGTTTGATGGTCCCTATACACCATATTCGGCATTAGGGGTATTTTTGTAACACCTTGTATACTTTTAGGAAATGGTGTATCCGGGCTAGATGGAATTAGCCCGGGGACCGGTAGGTACTATACTAATTCTGTGCCGCGGTTCAACCGTTGATGGTTGGAAGTTGTTGATATGCTGAGTCACTGAGAGAACTCCGTTAGCGAGATGTAGGTCTCCATAATATTAAGTCGTTTTCCATACATTTGTTGATATCAGTGCCATCTATTGAAACACGATGATGACTCGTTGTCAATGTACCATGTGTTGTGTGGTATATGCGGCGTAGGTAGACGCCGCCACATACTCAAATTCTTCAATAATAATATTATTAACGAATGAAGTCTAAGATCATTTGATCTTAGACTTCATTCGTTCAGTAGGGATTTCCCTAAGACTCCACATCCTTTTGAATTTAGTGTATTATCATCAGTTACATCAATATTAGTAATTTTCAGCTACAATTTTGTAAAAGTTTAAATGAGCTTTCTCATTTTGTTATTTTCGAAAGGGTAGGTATCAATGTTACAGCCAGAATCATTATCCTAATCCCCAATTGACATTTCTTTGCTCCCAAGAGTTATCTTTATCTATCTCAAGAGTAAGTAAACACGCATCCGGTACTTAGTGTTCAGTGTTCGTGGGCTATTTAGGCACTTTAGCATTCACACCACACAAAATAAGCCATAAAACGGCGACACAACATTTTTATTCCCTTGTAAATATCCCTTGGGCGCTTAATATTCGTCTCATAAGAGACAAGAGAACGAGACGTGGTATGTGTAATGTACCCTGCAAGCCATTGATGTATTGACTCTGGAAATGAAAATGTAAAAACAGTTTCAGGGTTCTAAATAATATGGTTCCAAGGTCGCGGGTTTGATTTCCGTCCAAGAATATGATCTGGTGCGAGTCGATTTTTTTTCTAGTATATTATTTTGTATTGTATAAAAACAGCATTGTGAATGCTAAAATCTCTAAACTTAAAGGGTTGTTTACATGCTTCTATTTAGAGGTATGATCCTAAAAACTAGTTTAATGATATTGAAAAGTCTAAATGTCAAACGAACTCACTGTCTATCTGTCCCTTTCTATAATACTTACTTGCAGATATCAAGATTATTAAGTCAAAATTAATATCAAATACTTACGTCTACCGCTTGGAGCTGAAAAATATTAAGTCAAGGGAAGGAAAAAATAATAATGTAGTGAGCAAAAATACCAGAGAATATAAAAATTCTGTTGTCTACCTTCAGGTTTAGGATGATACTTTATACTGGAATTTTTACTGATCAAAGTAGTCATTTCGCTTTGAAGATAGGTACAAGTGAGAACCTCAAGATGCCTAAGATAATGTTTTCAATTTGCGAATACGGTAACCACGTATGTACTAGTTAGTGGTTAACGCCTAGTTATTTATACCCATTGTTGAATAATGTAACTGATTGTTAGTAAAATATTCAGGCAAAAAAAAAATGTTTTCAATTTGCGATATTTGTGTCCTACGATCACACAATAAAATTCAACATATTTTTTTCAGTCTGGGCTATCATAAACACTCAAAGTACGATGCATTCGATCAAAGGTCACTTCTAGTAAACCTACATCTGTGAATAATGGCATTGTAGGCAGAATATAAGACGAAATGTGGTTAATCAAAATCCTAATGTCGTACTTCAGCCATTATTAATGTTTGACATCAAAGAAAAGTGTGTCGATGGCATGACGTCATTTTTTATGTAATAAAATTTTTAAAAAAATGAGAAGGTCAGTCTTTATTGTGTCAGTTAGGAGCCAAAACTGTTGTAGTTAGAATTTAATAAATTGGTATTTCAAGTAGTCATAATCTAAATCATTACTTATTTAAAACTTCAAAACGTTGTTATCATAAATTCTAGGCGATACTTAAGTCCTTCTAGAAATTAAGAACTTTATATTATAATCACACTTGGATCATTTACCTGTATAGAAACGTTATTAATTTTATCAAAAGAAAGAAAGTTTCAAACCTCTTATCAATCAATTTTTATCGTAATAGGGCTCTGCTCTATTTAATAATACAGTTTAAACTTAAATGCTCGTGTTTCTACTTGGCTTATAAACTCGAACTTCCTCGCAGTTAATACATGAAATCGCAAACCAACCAAAATTTCAAACCACATCGTAAATACTAATTCAAATCTTTCAAATCCAGCAGTAATCTTATTGAGATAAATAATATTAGAAAAAATACTAGAAAAAATCGACTCACCCGTAGCACCTCAGACGGGACTCGGACCAATGCACTGACCAATTATGCTACCGAGTCGCGACTCGGTAGCATAATTGGTCAGTGCATTGGGCCGGAATCCCAAGGGTGCGGGTTCGAGTCCCGTCTGAGGTGCTACGGGTGAGTCGATTTTTTCTAGTATTTTTTCTAATATTATTTATCTTAATATAAAAATAGCATTGTGAATGCGAAAAATCTAAATTTAATAATCTTATTGAGCCAAATCTGAGAGTTATTGAAATGACCTCCAAATATTTCACTATCGTCAATTCCAATAATATCATGTGGAAACCTCACGCCGCCCGCCCGGGCCGTTTGAATTTATGTAGTACTTACCGCATGGTGGTAACACACTGAATTATTACTGGAATTTTAGTATTTTACAGTCCCACTAAGGCTTATATATCTTCGAGAAAATGTAGGAAGAAAACTGTAAAAGCGACACATTAAGTTTTACTTGAATATATATATTTATACAAGGTGTTACAAAAATACCCCTAATGCCGAATATGGTATATAGGGACCATCAAACTGATCAACTTTTACTATGGGACCAACTCTGAAATCGCGAAAAACAAAACAGCTGTTTTATACAAAAATTAAAATCGAAAATATCAAAATGTATGTAGTAAAAGTTGATCAGTTTGATGGTCCCTATCTATATACCATATACGGCATTAGGGGTATTTTTGTAACATGTTGTATATTATTTGACGACCTTGGTCTTGGTCTTGGACCGTGGTCGAGTGGTTTGTATGCCGGTTTTCAAGGTGTCGCCATCTCTGAGATCCCGGTTTCGATCCCCGGCTGGGTCAATTTAGAAAACTAACTTTTCTATATTGGCTCAGGTCTGGGTGCGTGTGTTTACCACCGTTGTCTCTGATTTACATAACACAAGTGCTTTAGCTACTTACTTTGGGATCGTAGCAATGTTTGTGATGTTGTTTAATATTATAAAACTCTTACAGTTGTGTGTTGACATGAAAAATAAATATTGTTTACTGAAGAATTAGGTTTGTTTTTTAAATCTATTTTAATCTTTCGGTAGTCAAGCCACGGCTTAGCCCTTAACTGTGTCATCATTTTTAATGAAAATAATTCGCTTCTGATGTAGAGATCAAAAATGCTCCACATACAAATACGACATCATAGAACTTTCTCGAAATAACATTAGTTCTGTAATAGCCTGAAACATTTCGCTCCTCAAAAGCGCTTTAAAGACTCTAAACTGTTGGTTTATTGAACGAAACTTCGTCCAAAGAACTTAAATGGACTTTAACAGCCTTTTTCAAAGGCGCAACAAATTAAGTGACATAATATTTGCCAGTGTCAAAAATTCAAAAAGGTCTTGCCACTTTCGAGTCGCCCCAATACTCCGTTCCGCAAATTTGTCCAGAAGTTTTCACATTTACATGAATAATTTACACAGATAGGCATCTTTTGTCTCTCTCGCTCTTCAGCTTAACTTGTTTTAAAGTTAAAGGTAAGTCAACTGCTTTCTATTGGATTCCAAAATGTTTAGTTCTATAATGACTGCATGGAAAAATGTATTTTATTGAACAGTAATAAAAGTAATATTTTTTTACCGTTCTCACTCAATCAGTTTGTTATACTAGAGTTTTAAAACTTGGAACTCTTTCGAGTCATCAACTTCAACATTTACATCTATTGTTATATTTTGTATGATAACATCGAATATGTAGTAGAATGATCTAGACATCAAGTCCCAGTGTAGAACAATAGGCCCTGTCTGCCTTGGACCTTCACAATTAGACAGCTGACAAAATATAAGAGAAGAGCCGCTCGAAACAAATCGCAGTATTTCGTGCATACCTACATAAACATTACGTACAGGTTATTGGGGCCAGCACCATTCATAGTGTTACAGTACTATCTTTTCCTAATTATAGTGAGGGAACTCTTTTATCAAACCAATGACGACTAGTACTACTGTACCTCACTTTCAGTAGGGAATAGTTAGGTACGGCTTGCCTGCGCGGTTGTCCAAAAGTTGTCAGACAGACAGATGTAGAGCCAAGCTTCTAGCTCAACACGCCCTAACTACAAGCCCGAATTTCACAAACTCTACACCTTAGTCAAAGTATGTAGCTTGGCCATTTCGCTACATTCACATGGGTGAAAAATTTATTCACTGTTCATTACTTTTCCCCCATCATAGATAGTCTAAGTCATTACGCTATAGTAGCAGTTCCTATCCCAACGAAACAAATGACAGAAGTATTCTCGAATCCGGCCAGAGTGGTGCTTCTGTTAGAACAGTGACTTAATATTTTGTGCCTTGGGCATTCTCAGTGCGACAGCTGACTCAGCGGTCTGTGAGCGATTTACAACTGCTAAGGGATGCCCGAATTTTGCCAAGTTACTAACAGGACAAGGAACTAAGCTCTGCTGTTTTCGTTTGCATTTGTATGCCTATTATTAAGAAAGCTTGTTCATGTGTTCCCCTTTTAGATGGTTCATAAAAAAGCAAATTAAGGTAGGTTTAGTATTTTTATGGAAAGGTACTAATTTTTTCTTTACGTTATTATTGTTTATCCTAATTCTTTTTTTCACAGTTGAAACAATATGATTAATCATTAATATTCCAAGTGACTAAAGAAAAATCTTTTAAATTTTTAATTTAACTTAAACTGCAATTATTGTGTTGATAATATTCTCATACAATTTAATGAAAAATACTTTACCTGGAAATTCCCAATTGGATAGTTGATAACATTAACAGCCATTGTAATTTTTATAAATTCTGAACTAGCTATGACAACCAAACTTTTTTCCAATATAACTATTTTAGCTGCTTTAAAATTAACAAATACTGAAGGATTGCCAGAAAAAATTACTATAGAGGAATTTAACTTTTTTTATCCACGACGACGGGTCGACAGCTTGGCTTCATCTCACCTGATATAAAGTGACGATAAGGCCTGAAAACCTACTATCTTACCCCTAACTGCCGGTTAAATGGTTGTTAAGGCGTCAGACTTAGGAAATGTTAGTAGCTAGGCAGGCGGTCCTGAAACAAGCTCAACTACCAACCAAATCAAGTACAGTTATTACTAATGTACCCCCTCCTGGGAATCCAATCGCAGGGAAACCACTAGATCACAAAGGCAGTTAAACAGCCTGTCGATTCTGTAACCAAACTGCATCTCACTTCGAAACTCATTTTACTTCGCGTGAATTTGTTATTAGGAATCAGCTGAATATAAGTTAATTTACCGATTGCAAAAGGTTTTAGGTTAGCCTTACCTTAGCTATCTAAAATCTTTTGTGATTTAAAAAACAGCCTATCATTTTCCTATTTATGATTTAAAACTCCCGCGCAGTGTAGTGAGATTCAAAGTGCGGTTTGAGTTTGTTTACAGAATCGACAGGCACCTCACGAAAATAGTGTCAAGTAACCAATAATTCACTGGTCTCTGCTATACCTATTCAAGCCGCTCGTCTAATAAATTTGCTCCCAGTTGATAGCAAGTGAACATCAAAAACATTATTTCTCAGTCCTGTTAACCGTTGATTTATTCATGTCACAATACCCTCATTCTTCTCGTACGAATCACACAGTCACTGGACCACGAATGCTGAGCTGAACAGACATTTTTACTGTATAGAAATGCTTGTCAACAGTACCACAGAATAAACAGAGAGAAATAAAAATAACAACCGTCAGAGATGATTGCCTGGGAAGAAGGGAGTCGATAGGGTTTTACCAGAAGTTATACGAAAGATTTTTTAGTACAGATCGCGCAATATAACTTGAACCAAACCTTATACAATGAGGCTTGCGCATTAAACATTTTAGAACCTGAAATTGCTCAAAATTAAAGTCACGTGGTACTAATATATGGGTCAAGTTATTTTACGCAAGGTTTTTTTTTTATTTGAAGTTGGTTTATTGAGCTTGATTGGGTATTGAACTAATTGCTTATAGAGTAGGTACTATGACGTACTAGTACGAAATCGTGTGTGTATCATCATGTTTACTTAGGCACCCTAAAAAGAGCATAAAGTCAGATTTCATTAGGTAGCAGACTTTTTCTATTCATTTGTAGGTACCACTCTTCGTAGGACGTTTGTAAATTCTATTAGTTTCTGACATTATTTCGGTTGATTCGAGCGAACAAAAAATGGAACTACTGGTAGATCTATTTTAATTGCAATATGATTCATCAAGAAATATCTGGAAAGATGTTCAGTTGAATGTCGAGGTTATTTCCTTCTACATTGGTGAGATGGCGCTGGCTTGCAGCGTAAGAGTTGATATACTAGAAGAAATTCGACGTTCCCACTAGTGACTCGGTAGCTCAGCGGTCAGAGCATTGGACCGGATATCCAAAGGTCGCGGGTTCGATTCCCGTCCGAGAACATGATCTGGTGCGAGTCCTATTTTTTCTAGTATATTATTTAGTATTTTATGATTCATCAAATAAAAAACCCGCATCCACTCCACCCCTGTGCCGTAACCCGCGAAGCCACGACATCTTGGAGGTGAATATTTTCCTTCAGGAAATATTGAAAAGTGTTTGCCTCGCGGCCCGGTTGATTCGATTTGCACCCGGGCGCCTAGTTACCTGAATCAACAGCGGCTTGGAGAAAAAACAAATAGTGACTGCTTAAATGAGTTACGGATTATTGGTTTGATTGAGTTTTTAAGGAATAGACGTGAATAAAGTGTACCTATGAAAAAAACTGCAACATCTGACAGTAACTTTCGCACAACATATGGAAAAAACATGCAAGATACATAATATGCAAAGTCCGCAAATAGATGACACCAAGTCTCGATGCTTGACTTTGCACGGTCTAAAACAGTGTTTAGTCCGTGTTTACTTAATTGTTTAGTGATGAGGGACCATTTGATAAATTTTCTGTCTTGCCATGGACCACCCACTGTTTGGATTGGAGGTAAAATACAGTACTAAAGTATTTACTTTACATTTGTAAAGTAAATTAATGAAGGATTGTTATTTTAAGATGGCTTCTCGGACCACTTCTGGTGCTTCCAGGGACCACCAGTGGTCCGCGGACCACCGGTTAAGAACAACTACTGGTCCAAAAGGTCCTGATGATGCGTCATGCATGGGCAAAATACGTGTAGAATAGTTGTTAAGACACACCTTGCCCTTAGCAAGGTGTGTCAATTTGCATTTGTTTGCCGGTTGTGCCCACTCGTTTTTGTGGGACACGCGAGGCTTGATACATATGTAACCAAAAAGCAAAAACTGACATCTCTTTTCTACTTTCTTTTAATTAGTTGCTTTCAACTAATTGAAACAGAAAAAACTTCAAAATGTATTTATTTAATTAAAAAAAAATAGTCTGTGCTTCTCACTCATCAGGGTATTCAACTCTTTCGTAAGGTGACGGTATTTTTCAGCAATTAATTATGCTTAACCGTTAAGCGCCCCAGAGTGAAAGTGCTCCTTAACTTTAAGTAGGACAGAGTGTAACAAATTCAAAATTTAAAGATAAGCCGTGCGCTGATCTCGAAGGATTTGTGCCCAATCCCTTTTCTTCGGAAGGCTTGTTAACGACTTTATAGGAAGTTTCCTTAATATTTACCAGTTTTAAGAGATGGTCTTACGGTGAATTGACGAGGATTTTTTTCGTTTATTTCTCTATATTCTAACTTTAGATACGATAAACAAGCGGCAAACTTTATCTTCGTTTGAACGTTAAGGTTCACAAAATTCAGATAAAAACATGTAAGAATGCTCTTTACCATCGTGGACTCACAAAACAGAAACAATAAGTTGTTATACTTACATTATGTAAACACTAGAAACTCATACACAGTCACTCTGCATAATACTTTAAATCTTCATTACAGTCATGTCTTTTTCACAAAGATAGCGTTATTCAATTTTCAAGCAATATCCCAATTTTATCGGCTTCTTAGCAAATAAAGTATACGTGCCCATTGAGTCCTGGTCCTCAATGGAAAAGGGACAGATTTGGCCCTCGAGCCGAGATTGTCCCGGCCCTTCAATGGAACGAATAATAAGCCCTTAACAAAAAGTGAGGCGATATTGTTCCGTATCGTCCCAAAAGCAAGTTGAGATTGTTTTTGGTTTTGTGAAGTCAATCGGTTGCTCCTTTTGATGGAAAATTCCCAATTATTAAATAAAGACTAAGGCGATGTAATTTACTTATTCAATTGGAAATGTGTAATGATGGGTCCCGGGTTCGAATTTAGTTTGGGACATAATAAATGTTAGTATGATAAGTAGATATAAACATTTGTTCCCGATTCATGGGTGTTTATATTCTTAGTTATCTTTCTAACCCTCGGGAACAGTACTTTTTTTCTAGATAAAAAGCTTTTTATGTCCTTATCTAACGTGTATGCAAAATTTTATGACGATCGGTTGAGTAATTTAGATGTGAATGCCTAACAAAGAAACTCACTATTGCATTTATAATATTAGTTACGATTATTTTATTTTAATAGTCAGGCTATTATGGTAATGACAACGCCACTTTGATGTACACACACTGGCACTTAAGAGTCCGACGAACAGTGAGCTTCCCATACAAAATGATTTGCAATTTGAGCGTAAATAACTCTTCTTGTGATTTTATTCGGATTAAGACAGTATTTGTCTAGGGTTCTATTGAATAAAAATTCCAAAATACTAACCCAATCCAAAATAAATGCCCATTCAATATTTTCATACAAAACTGTTAGCCGCATTATTGTTTATTTGATCTAGTATTTTGGATTTTTTTATTTAATAGAACCCTAGACAAATACTGTCTTAATTCAAATAACATCACAAGAAGAGTTAATTATGCTCAAATTGCAAATCATTTTGGTATTACGTTTGTATGGGAAGCTCACAGTTCGCCGGACTCTTAATTAGTATTGACGAAAAAACTGTAGCTATGCCTATAACATTATTCTGGGACCTAAAGCCATTTAACAAAATAATAAATGAAGTTGTTTTTATATAGTATTCTTTCTTAGAGATAGCCCGAAAGCTTTTGTATTGTAATCTAGTTAATTAATAGTGGTAGATGACAAACTGTTATCACGAGAACAGAAAAAGTCTCTTATTGTCTCCTTTATTTACTTTAATGTTTCATGAAAACAAGAATTATATTTTAAACTATTACACTGAAGAGAAAATTATTCAGCCAGCGAAAAATATGATTAAGAACAAGTTTTCAGCGTCAACTTTATAAAGTATACTTACAAGAATCTGATCTACATCATTAAAGCAAAGCAATTCACGAAATCTACTCTATCATTATCTCTTTCGAATATGGTTGATTATTGCTTTAATAATTGTCACTTCGCCAGAAATTTGTCGAAATTGAGTACCTTTTTATTGATTTCTGGAATACTGGATCATTTATTAAAAAATTCTCGGCTATTGTGTTAGATCAATAAAAAAGCTATCCTTTTTGCATAAAAAAAATCATATCATAGTCGTTGAAAATTACGAAATCTGACGATTGGAAGTTTATTTTTATAAGTTTTTTAGTGTTATTCAGGTTTTTTTAAAGAGTTACCAAGCCATTATTTAATATTCTGTTCGGTTATTGTGTTGTGTGTCTTTGTTTCGTTTTCAGTCCACAGTAATTATTGTGAAGTAGATATTTATATAAGTTCTACACATTGGAAGCTCAAAAATCGCCTTAAAAACCTTGAAAAACAACGAGTTAGCGGTATTTCACTTCGAATCGATTTTTATCAGAAAAATAAAAACAAAATAACGAACTTCAAACTTTCAAGCTTATTATCTATAGTGAGAATCGAAGAAAAAACTTAAAAAGTTCCTCAGTCTCGACAAATATCTTGAGGTAAAAAGATAAAAAGTTACACAAAAGATTCACGAAGGCAGAATATTCTATTCGATCCATGTTCGATCATTATTACGAGTATTTTGGAAAATCATCCTTTTCTTTCTAAAGAGTTGTTTCGATGCAAACTTTTAGCAATTTCCATTGTGAATTTATCATTAGTAAAGTAAAAATAAAAAGAAAATTGTGAATACTTGTGAATGCTGACGTTTTAGTTTATGTTTTACCTGCATCCCGCGTTTTCATCCGCGTGGACATTCGGAAAATCCCTAACGAACCTTTGACTGGGATAAAAAGTCCAATAATCCGGCTATAAACTATCTATGTGCCAAATTTCATCCAAATCCGTTCAGCCGTTTTTGCGTGATCGAATAACAAACATCTCAACATCCAAACTTTCACATTTTATAATATTAGTAGGAAGTAGGTTTTTGCTATGTACTTATTTGTACTTTTTGAGTTAAAACTAAAGAGCGCGATAAAAGCTTTGGCCATTGTTTGACAATCAGAATGACAGCTGCACGCCACCCACTGCGGCATTAAGTCTCCTAAGGACCTCCAGGGGGTCTAGCTAAAGTAACATTTGCAAATCTTTGTTCTTCTTCTTTTTTTGTTATAGCAATCTACTTTCCTCTTGGAAGTAATTTTAGCCAGTGTCAAGTGTTAAGTAGTTCAGTGGTAGATATTGTTTAATTTTTCATTAGAATGCGGGTGCATCGCATTCCAATGCTGCTTGGAGCATTTGGCACCAAGTATATCAAGACAGTTTACTCGGTTAGTTCTGCCGAGGAAGCCACCACTTAAATAAAAGTCTCAGCTTCACACAACCAAGATCGCGCCTATTTCAATTATCCCACATATTGTTCAGTTGCGTAGACACTTGTACCATATAACTGCACCAATTTTAAGACACAATATCCACTATGAATCAATTTGAAAATAATTAAAATAGACACCAAACCGAACTCGACAAAATGGCGCCAAAAACTCCCAAATCTTTGTTATCGCTTCGCTTTTGAAACATGTATGGGATTGACATAAGGTTTCGTTATCAATTGAAATTTTTTTCGCCATTCCCGAACCATTCCACAATGGCTATAATGGTCTGAGCCCTATTTAATAAACGTGACAATTTGTTACCCGTGACAATTTTATACCCATCCATTGCGTCAACCGATTTGAAAATTGAACAAACTACTCATAGCTACACTGCAATGTAAGCCAAATTTTCATGACAATTGTCACGTTATTAAATAGGGCCATTAAAATAAAACAAAAGAGAAACGATTGCCGGACAAAGTATTAAATGAGCAATGTAGAAATAAAACACTTTTACGGATTACAGCGCGTATATTAATTCAGGTGTTGTTTTAGAATTTTATTATGTGCAATGTAGTAAAAACAAATGTCATTTGAAGTTATTATTTTCCACCACCAAAGAATGCGCAAGGATTTATTTGCACCAAGCATATTTTATCGATAACTACTACCATCGATCATCGAATAGTCGTCGAGAAGACAGTTCGATACCGTCATTTAAATTCTAGCGGAGCGAACTATTTCTCATAACATCCAATTCCTTCGATGCGAAAAGTTGAATTTATTACGGTGCACTAGGTGAGAAATAATTTTACCTGAATTCTGATAGTAAATTGTGTTTATCGATATTGGTTTTTTACAGCATCTATTTTTTATTGTTTATTGTTTATGTACATACAAATAATATTAAACAAATCGGACAATACTAACTAAAGTGAATAAATAAAGTAAACGAATAAATACTCGGTAGAGTTTAATTATTTATTCGAACAGAAGCTCAATGTTCTTTATTGTAATGACTTTTTTCATAATTTTATTAAGCTAACGTGTGATGCTTAATTCCAAAGTGCATTTAGCCATAAAGCGTAAGCTATAAAGAGGTGACGTTGGGGATAAATTCATTAGCTTTTCTGACGCAACATTTTTATACAACGGACACATTCCCACGACCCTTATTTCGCGAATGTCCTGTAGTAATATTGTATTTAAAAGGGGAAAATATTGTTGGTCTGTTCCGCCAGAATTTATTTTATCTTTTCTCTCGTAGTTGCTGTTTTTCCTTATTTAGTTGTTTCTAGTGTTCTGGCTTCGGATTTATTTGCTTAGCTTTTACACGCATGTTTTAGTGTAGATGTAGTTCTTTGTATAAGATAAATTTTATATTATTAATTATTAAATATTCTGGGCAAACCACTCCAATCATTTAGTCCTAAACTAAGCACAGCAGATGAAAATCTTACTAAACTAGAGGCTCAGTGAGCAGTAGACTTCGCTCAAATTGTATGTTGTTTGAAAATTAACCTAATAGATGTCGCCGCGAGGCTGACACTATTTTTGAAAAGAGGTACTATGTGCCGTTTGGTAGGTTAGATATTCTTTTAGTATATCTATTCTAAGCTAGATGGTGCTTTGGTAATTTTTTTCGAAAAAAAATTCAAAAAATCTGGTTCTACGAAAAAAATCTATACAATTATCGAACATGCTCACAAAATTGGTTGAAAAATGCGACCTGTAGAGGAGAACAGACGGACATATCAAAGATTTTTTGCCCAAGCTGAAGCGGGGACGCTTCGCTCGCGCTTCGCGCTTGCTCGGTCAATAATATACACAATAAAATTATAAATATTAATGACCTGAGTACAAAATGCGTATCTCACAAACATTATCCCCTAAGCAGGTTTCAAACCCAGGGTATGTACTCAAGAGGCAGGATTTCTGCCACTGAGTCAAGCGGTCGTCAATTCTCTAAAATGTGAAACTTAGTTTTTTTTGCGCTTTCACGTCTTAACAACCAATCCGATCGTCATAAAATATAAAAATATACATAAACGGTGTCAGGGGTACAGAAAAAAAAGCTTTTTAAAAAACAAAGAAAAACCTCCTTCAAAAAAACAAAAACAGCTTTAAATTTAAATACCTTTAAAAAGCAAGAAATAATATTCAAATTATTAGTTACGCATATCAATGAAACACGTATTGAAGTCTAAATAATTGGTATTTTTCAGGATTATGAAAAAACTACTAGCCAGATCTCTGTAATTTTTTTATGGGACCACACACAAACTATTTTCTTTCGAATAAAAAAAGAATTATTGAAATCGGTTAACAACTGGTGAAGTTATGTTAAAACATACATAAAAAAATAATAATAAAGAAAAATACTGTCGACTTGATAACCTCCTCCTTTTTTTGAAGTCGGTAAAAAGACATTTCCATTGACAAAATCTACGATAACGCGGGAAAAGCAGCATCTAAAAACTAGTTGTTGTTTTGTTTTATCGACACATCTATTATGTTTACACACAGTTGTTCGAGCGTGTATCTAGTAGTTCAAGTTTTTCTTTGATCAAGAACTAAGTGCAACGTCTATTGTTTTATATTTCCAAGTGACCTAGTTGCTTGGACAGCTCACATGTTATGTGAGATTTACACGGGTGACTTTTGTCGCACTGAGAAAATCGACTGTGTAAATGGCAATTATTCAGCTTAGGCCGCAGGCGCAGGTGACTGAACAAACTCATCTAATCCGGTGGCCAATACTGAAACTTAAGTGTTATTTCATATTGTTACCTAGGTTACGCCATCGACTACATAGACGACAGCGACGCCGTCACCGATGTGTCACCTGCAATTCAATATTACAAGCGACTTCCTAAGTGACTACTACGCGTTCACTTCATCATTGCCGCTACCTCCCGGCCCGCTTCGTCATACCGCACCCCCTGCGTCGCCTTTCTAGTACGGCTAGCAACGCAAAGCTTAATTTTTGTTTCTGTTGATTTAATCATTACTTTAGTTATTTGTGTTGTTATAATGATTAAAAGGGTAAAGTTTCTACATTATGGCGAACCTAACTTGTTATAGAAATTTATTACACTCTTCGAACAAGAAAAAATTAAAAAAGAGTTGAAAACATGATTACTTTTTTGTCTACAGTACCGTTAGCTGTGACGTCATAACGGTCGTCTACGACAATCACGAAGTGAACGCGTAGTAAAGTCGACTGCCACAGGTGACTAAAATCGACCCATGTTTATAGCCCATTAGGCTTGGCTTGGAAAGAAGCCTTTTACTTCTTATTTCCTAGTCATATTACATATTTTTATTAGCTATTATTTTGTACCTTTTCACCTACTATATTGCTAATTTGTTATGTAGTAAAATGTATTAGTCGATAGTCTTCCTAAAATTAATAAATAAAATAAAATAAATAAAATATTGTAAAGTAGCTGAAAATGTGAGATTTCAGAATGGATAAAACAAATGCTTTTTTTCCGTAGTTCCCTTATTCCATCTTTTTTCTTTATTTTATTTGTCAAAATTGCACTTTGTGTTACCTCTCTGCCGACTTACTATTCTTTAATTCATACAAAATTTTTCAATCAAATATTTTAAATCTTTGTTTTCAGTTACATTTCACTGATATAAAAAGACTTTTCAAAATTTTTGCACTTGACGTTGATTCCAATGCTCAGAATCTTCATTAAAAAGATTTTGTATATGATTACTTGATACGTCACAAGTTGAACATGACAATCTTAGGAAGCAACCGTCTATTACTCATTGTTAGGCGGTTTTCACACTGCGACAATAACGACACCGACACGACGACGCTAGTAAATCGTTACCAACAAAAATCGAAGCGCTCATGGCGGAGCTTGACAGACTGATTGTACTCGATCACGTTTGTTAAGCAATGCTCGGTCCGGCCAAGCGTCGGATGGGTGACCGTTAAGTGGCGCTTACAACTGAGCGCTTCCGTGCTTCGAAGGGCACGTCAAACCGTCGGCCCCAGCTGTTGTCATCTGATAAAAGTCGTTAAGCCAAGTTAGAGGCCTTACAGGCGACTTGATAAACTCTAACACCAGAGGTGGCCACTAATCCTCATACGATAATAAAAATGATAATAATTGTAATGTATTCCATGTCATAACGGCTGATGATATAATATTTGCAGCAGAAAAATGATTAGAATTAAAACACTTTTTACGGATTACAGCGCGTATATTACTAATTCAGGTGTTGTTTTAGAATTATTTAGTTTGTATTTATTGGTTTTTTAGAATTCCCGACGTTTCGACACCTTTCCAGGGACCGTGGTCACGGGAGGACTAAAGCAAAAAGGCTGCTTATATTTTTATGAAATTATCCGCTCGAAAATTATATAAAAATGTATTCAAGTTTATTAAATTATTTTATAGCTGCGTTCTGATTTTAATCATTATTACTGAGTTAAATTGAATAAAATTAATTAGAAAACAAGATCTAGCTACTGAATCTACTACCAGTTCACAAATTGGGAGGCCTCTGAGAGAAAGAACTAGCGAAGACACAACCTCTCTAAGAAAACTCAGAGAGGTTGTGTCGACCTCCCTTTTGATCCATATCTACAAAACGAACTAACTTATCTTTAGGAAAATGATGTCGTGAAATATGTTTTTGGTTTTGGATTGATCCTATTCAACAATTATGGTACTGTGTCGTGCACCCATATCGGAACGACAATCATTGTCAGCGACGATATCGTTGACACTTGGCGTGACTTACACACGTCACGATATCGTGTCGCTATCGTTATTAACCAATATGAAAACAGCTATTGAATTGTTACCGGAAAGCTGACCAGAAACATTGTCAATAAGGCTTCCTTATAAATGTCGCCATTTTATTTATCACAAAGGAAATTCGCTGGCAGATTTTTCTGCTTCCTTTTTATAAATTCTGCTATTTTTAATGAAACAAACAACGTTTTTGTTCGAAGTATTGTGGAGTAAGCTTCTTTGTGTTTCTAGTATTGATTCCTATTGTAAACTTAAAAGGTATTTATTTATTTGTTAGCGGCTGCACGCGACTTTGTCTGCGTGGACAGTTATTCATTTCTCTATTCCTCGGGAACAGTATTTTTTTTCCGGATGAAAGATATCCTATATCTTTCTTTGAGTAATGTGCTTCTAAGTGTGATGTGCTAAGTAATTTGCAATATAAATACTTAAATTAACAAAATAGAAATAAAAAACAATTATAAAGTGCAATAAAATTTATGTAAAACAATAATATAATGATGAATGTTAATTAGATATATATACAAGATGTTACAAAAATCCCCGTAATGCCGAATATGGTATATAGGGACCATCAAACTGATCAACTTTTTAGTAAAAAATCAGCTGTTTCATACAAAAAATAAAATCGAAAACATCAAAATGTATGAAACAGCTGATTTTATTTGCGATTTCAGAGTTGATCCCATAGTAAAAGTTGTTCAGTTTGATGGTCCTTATATACCATATTCGGCATTAGGCGTATTTTTGTAACATGTTGTTTATATCATTTATCAAAGTATTTACTTTTTGCAATTGGAGTAAGTCACTATTAATTTGTATGCATGTGCCAATTTGAATACTATTTTCATAAGTGAATTTATTTTATTTGAATTTTATGTAAAAGGCGATAGTCGCCCCTCGGGCGTCACTTATACTATTACATACCAATTTTGTAACACCCTTTCAACTTGTGACTTGCAATTAACTAAATTGAAATCTAATCCTGACAACCATGTTAGTAAAATTTCATGATGATCGGTAAGCGTAACAAACGAGCTTACTTTCGCATATAAACGAAGTGGAATTATTATTATAATATGATCAATAAACATATTGTATATTTAGATATATTTAGATGATATCAAAATCATCCATAAAAACATCTTTATTGTACTCTATTAAACAAAATGTTGATTGTTCCTAAAAGTGTCGCTAAAGATTTTAAGTTACTGATTTTAGATTAAAAACTAAACAATGTTAAATGAAATTCATTCTACTAGATATGAAACGAGAAGACTAAGTGATGAAAGGGTCTTCAAAACATCAAAGGTTCCCAAGGAGATCTTTCAACGATTTAACTATAGTTATTATCTCGAACATTTCGATTACATTGATGTATTGTAAGTTAGTGGTCTAGTGATTCTATAATGTAAAGGCTTAATAAATCGAAATCTAATCCTGACAACCATGTTAGTAAAATTTCATGATGATTGGTAAGCGTAAAAAACGAGCTTACTTTCGAATTTATAATAATTAGTAAGGATTTCTATTAACTGTTAAGTATAAATAAGATTATTTGTCAACAGACTATCAACAGATACATATTGTTATCACAGATGTTGAAAGAGATGGAAACGAAAATTAGAGCTCTATCATATTTTGATTTATTCAAAATGTACAGCAGATTTATTCCGCAATTCCTAGAAAGTATTGTTATATTTATTTGCATGTTAGTAAAGTGATTTGATTTTGTATGGGGATTTTGTATGGCTGCAGAAAAAGAACATAATCGGTTCAAATAATAGTAGGTACCTATCTGTTTTCAATCCAAAAATTTATAAAAAAGTGTTGTTCAAAAAGTGACTGGCAACTGCCAATAAATAGCACAGCCGTTAAATAATTTTTCAAAGTGAAAATTTATATGTATTATATATAATATATTTCTACTTGCAATAGAAATTTGCGCTGGGGACCTAATATAATGCGAACTGTATTCCTCGATTACTTTGGTACTGTGGTAAGGGCACTGTCACATTGGCAAGCTTTTAATCGCAGGATGGTGCGCTAGAAAATTATTAAAGCGAACTATTATATCTCTAAAATGTTTTAAATTTCCATGGTTATTAACGTTATTAGAATAAACTATATCGGGATTTACACTTCATTTAATTCATTCGGATACAAATCACTGGATCGAGTTGCATAACCCTCAGATTACCTCAACAGAACGCCACTACATAACAAGAATGGTCAGAGAAGCGATTCAAATTACCAAATACAAAATTTTCAATCGTGAAGATGGGTTTAAATTGTCGAGTGTCTGGAACTCAGTAATCCGGTTGTGTAAAAACAACTTGAAACGTAAAAGCGCCGTTTCGCGTACAGATACAGTGAGTGTCGTGTGTCGTGAACAGATTCGAGTGAGTAGTGAGTTTGCAGACAGTGGTACCGGTACCAAGCGTAATATTAAAAGACTTAGAATGAGGGTAGACCGATTCGTCTGCCAATAACATCTACCTGCACGCAACAATCGACAGTTCTTCCGTGACCATGGCGCATGCAACTGTACCGAAATATCGGAGTCTCAAAAATAAACAGTACATAGTGTAAATCCCGATATCGTTTATTCTATTATATCTCTACTTATTACGCATTGATGAATGACCATTCTCACCGTTTTTCTGTGATCAATTTTTCACTGTGCTTATAATAAAAGAAATGTATTAATCAATTCATTAATTATGTTATCTGTTTATTTTTAAGTGTAATAACATTATGTCATCAAACATAATTATATGGAAAATAGAACTCTATTTATTTGGTCTCATTTTTGTAATAGTTAGCTGCGAATACTCTCTTTTCGACCGAGCCCTATGTCCCAAAGGTTTGGAGAGAGAAATAAAACTAGCAGAGCGAGTAATGTCACATTACAATGCATTGGGTGTCACGACGGAATTACCGGCATGTGTGTAATGGGCCGAAGATGCGGTGGTTTTGAGTGGACATATTGTTATGTTTTCCAAGCAAAATCATACATAAAAACATATTTATTGTATTCTATCAAACAAATGTTGATTGTTTCTAAAAGTGTCGCTAAAGATATTAAGTTACTTATTTTAGATTAAAAACTAAACAATGTTAAATGAAATTCATTCTACTAGATATGAAACGAGAAGACTTAGTGATGGAAGGGTCTTCAAAACATCAAAGGTTCCCAAGGAGATCTTTCAACGATTTAACTATAGTTATTGTCTCGAACATATCGATTACATTGATGTATTGTAAGTTAATGGTCTAGTGATTCTTTAATCTAAAGGCTTAATATGAAATCACAAACCATTCTTCAAATTTGATGGATACTTCAAAACAAAACTAGCGTCAGAAGACTTTTGCTTACCCTGTGCTAACGCCGCGTTTGAAGAGGGGTGGCAGCAAGTTTAATTAAAGTAGGTAGTTTCATTAAATTAAATCTCTTGCAAATTTTTTTTTTTAATAGACTAGTCTGAAAACATTCTATGACAAATATCATTAGTGATTTTTAATCTATGATACCACTTATTAATAAACACATAGCTCAGAAAATTAACAGAAAGCTATGTCCAGGTAATATCAATTTAAGTGTTTATAGAAACAATATTCATTTCAAATTAAGATAAATATTTTATATTTATTTACTTAAAAAAAAAACTTTGAACTTTCCGAGGCTTGTATTCCTTAAACTCTATTTTGTAAGTGAAAACATTTTTTTTAATTCCAGGATGATCCATGCTAATACCAACGTCCAGAGTTCAATTCTCGACTGACCAATCAGGACGGGTGTTCTAATTGGACGAATAATGTATGAGCGGTGTCTGTAAACACATCGTGTAAAATTGTAACACAAAACGAGCATGACGTCAGAATGTCGGTAGGGAATTATTAGGAGACTTCTTAATTATTTGCCTTGAAAAATCAAGAACTATCATTATAACCCACCGATCGTGGTAGGTAGCCCATCCTCCTTATCCACCTATAAGAGGATGTACCCGTGGGTAAACAGCATAAATTCCAAATTTCAATATTGAGGACCAATTATGAATTCACCAACTTTTTATACAATTTCAGACTGGAATGATTAATAGTTTTGGATTTTGTAACAGACAGTTAACTAAATTGGCATTGGATGAAACCTATTTAACTATTACGATGAATATGCGCGGTTTCAATTTATGAATATTGTTTGATTTGATTTTTTTAAAAATAGATTAAAGCATTCACGATAAAAAAAATAACCCACATTTTATACTAGAAATAAAAAGGGTATTTGTAAACTCGCCACGACATTTAATTCGTCATCAGAAAAACGGGAAAACAGCATTTTAAAAATAAAACCATCGGTCATTTATGTATGAAGACTGGCATACCTACCTGTCCGCCTTTTTGAAAAAAGTCGATTTTGGAGGCCTGTGCTCCAAGCCAAAAGTCAATCGATAGAATAAGTAATTAAAAAACAAAAAGTAATAAGTACAAAAATCTCGTAAGTGATAATTATACTTACTGAAATATTTGAGTTTGAAGTTGAAAAACCAAATCAGTCATTTTTTGATCAATCGATAGAATAAATCAATACAAACTCTCGACACTCGACACTCGACACTCGACACTCGACACTCGACTCTCGAAACTCGACACTCGACAATCGACACTCGACACTCGACACTCGACACTCGACACTCGACACTCGACCCTCGAGCCTCTAGTCTCGACACTCGACACTCGACACTCGACACTCGACACTCGACACTCGGTCGACATCTCAGTAAGTATATCACTTACGAGATTTCTTTACTTTTTAGTTTTTGTTTGTAATGACTTATTCTATCGAATAGCATATTTTTTAACACAGGCCTCCAAAACCAACTTTTTTCAAAATGGCGGACAGGTAGGTATGCCAAAAGCACATGATGCTCTTTACTTTTAATTATTTTACTCTATTTTGTAAACTCGACATTTTAGGTGTTTTCGTATGGACTGCATATTCTCATTTAACTTGAATTTATGTAGAGGCGCAGAAAATTTCCAACAGACAATCCACATCCATTATATAGTTGACTCCTTTCTTCTATTGTTCTACTACTCCATCAATTGTCAGTCATTCAACATCTTGGAAATTACTCCACAAATAGTTGAATAATTTCAGTTCTAGGCCATCCACGTCAGCGGCAGTAAGCACATGTTTATTCGAAGGTACATTCAGCCTTTGAAGTAACAGTACTCATTAGCACTCTGTCAAACTCAGTAGAACGCTTTTTCACTATATAATAACACTACTGTCTACCTTCCCATTGGAGCGAAATGGTACTGAAATGTTCATTTACTTCTAAGGGCGATAGTACGTACCTTCGGCCGATTATCGGGGGCGTCTTGACATATCCCTTAATACGATCTGAGAGGGCGGCTCTCAATTATCTACGAGAGGTTATTGCCAATATTCCAGCGAGTCTTGACGTAGGGGCACTGAGATTAGGCACTTTTGTAGGATATCAACATTAATCAGGAAATTAAAAAAGGGTTTATTGTTACAGAAAACATTCATTAATATCGGTTTGACCCAAGCTTTAACCCTTCAATAGTTTTTGCCATTTTCACGGACTTGCCCCAAAGAATTCCACAACGATCGGTCCTGCGACACCCGCGTCCAGCGGTTTCCCGCGACCTTCTCCAGATCATCGGTCTACCTTGTCGGGGGCTACTCACGGAACGAAGTCGCCGTCCTAGAACCCTTAACATTTACCGGGACCAAAGTAAATGAAATAATCTATATCCCACGAAATTCGTAACCACAGTCTCCCTACACGAGTGCCAAGATGGGTTACCTCAAGTGAGAACGGTCGGCGTAATGTTTCCTCCTGTGGAACTGTAATGGATTCGATTCTGCGCTCGTCACCAGCGACAATTATACGAGCTGACGTTTTCCAATTACAATTGCAGCCTTTAAAAGGCTTCGTTGAGATATTTAGACTTCATTGCTTTCAATTATATTTTTTAGAAAAAGCAACAATATTATAAATATATCCTATTAACGTTTCATTTAATTTCAAATAATAAATAGGTGTACATTCTTGAAGTGAAAACTCACACTTCTTACTATTGGTAATCTCACAGTAGGCATTCTCATTCATTTACAACTACCGTGAAATTTTTCACGTTTCCAAAAATAATCATTTGGCTTGCAGGGGGGGGGGGGGGAGGGGACACACTTGACTCTAACAAAATTTGTACTTTAAAGCTTAATAATTCACAAACGCATACCTGAATCAAAAAACTGTTTCCACAAAAATGAAATATTTGCTATCCAACGACACCCCACACTATGGGGTAGACAAGAAAAAAATTACATCCCCACTTCACGTATAGGGGAGGTAACCTAAAAAAATATATTTCAAAATTTTACTTCTACTCTAAATACAAAAAAATATAAGTTAACGACAAAATGCGAGTAATACCTAGATACTTACTATCTTTTTAACAGCTGTCTCCATATTTCGAACTGTCACTTAATTTTGTCAGGTTACAATGCAAAAATGACACTTATTAAAAGCTTAACCACTTTTCACAAATTTTCCATTAAACTGAACGACAGGCTAGAAAATATTGCTTAAGCGATAAAAAGTACCACAAAGCTTCTATAAGGTAAATAATGTTCAGTTTTTTATAAGCAAACACTGTGCGTAGAGTTCGTTGTTTCTTTTTCGCTTTATTTAATTTTACAATTTTCACAAAACTCGATCCAAAAATACAACATTAAAAAAAATCGTCTATGCCGGAATATTGACATGAATTGCATGGCAATTATTTAGTTCTAAACAACAAAAACCATTTAAACTACTTTACAGGATTCACCATAATTCTGTACCTTCCGTGAAAAGAGGTATAACTCTAAAAAAATGATTTTCGGGAAATTGACTTAGGGAGTTAGTCACTGGGTGTCAGATGCTCTGAATACAACAAAATTGACGTCAATTACAAAATAAAAGATACTTTATCACAATTTGTCATTATTTTCTTCTTCATATTTCAAATTGTTATCATGCAAAAACGACACATATAAAAAGCTAAGGGAGTGAGTCGCATGTCACTTGGGATCAAATGACCCTGTACGGTTGGCACACGAGACTCAATGGATCTACACCTAAATCAGCTTGATTAATGACCTCTTATGAGTGAGTGATGAGAATTTAGTCAGGATGGTGCAAGTTAGAAGCGTGAGGAGGTTGTGTTGATTAGTTACAGAGCGAAGCAATATGTTATAAAATAACATAACACACGATGTACAGCCACTCTCACTTTATGTCCTATTGGGCCGTCGCTAGAGACTCGTGTAATACCGTAACGTATGTATAGATTACTGTGTACGGACAATTATGCGTGTTTTTATGAGTTATCGAGTATTAGACAGCGATTTCTCAACTAGTTGAAATTCATTTTACCTACCCATTGAATGTAAACTTCGTTAATTATTGTAATGGAAAATGACGTCACTTTAAATGCCGACCTCATTTTTCAAATTTTGACTATTCTGTATGAAATATACAGGGAGAAAAAAGCAGCTCTTGACAAGTTTCTTGCCGGTTCTTCTCGTTACAAGGTCTCCCACTTAGGGTTTGCGAACCGATGGCGTAGCTTCTTTGACATTCACAAGTGCTTGTAACAGCCTAGACTGAATAAATGAGTTTTGAATTTTATTTTATATACAATTATTTACGAAATAATGTATTTCATCGACGTATGCTTACGTTGCTATTTTATATACTGAGTTGCAGCGCGAGGTGTCAATTACGAGCAAATAAATAAAGTTAGTTGTTTCTTTTTCGCTTTATTTAATTTTACAATTTTCACAAAACTCATTCTATCATTGACACCTGGCGCTGCGATTAAGTACATAAAATAGCGACGTAAGCATACGTCGATGAAATACATTATTCCGTAAATAATTGTGCAGTTCCGTAAGTTATTTTTTTTAGTTTTCTTTATTTGTACTGTAGGTATTTTCACGGGCAATATAAAAAAATACGGTCCACTCTTAAAAAAATCAGTTTATGCATAAAATTATATTCAAAAATTACAGGTTCAATGCTGGATTTACAAAACAACTTACTGGTAGGGCTTTTTAGAAAAGGAGTTGCCATAAATGATAATTAACGATGATTTGCTTTTAACTTGGGCTCACGTATGAACTCTTTACAGAAGCCTTTCTTAGGAAACTTTCGCTGCCAAGTTCCCGAATCGAAACATTTATGATTATTATTACACAGGATGAGTGTTAAGAGCGCGTAGTCTGCACACTAGCGCCGCCATTGGAATAAAAATCATAGTGCATAGATAAAAACGAAATTATGAATTATCTCTCTGTAGTGCACTCGGAAGAAGCTTTGTGGTACTATTATAATATTTATTTTTTTATTTTATTGCTAATTGCAAGTTTTATTGCTAAAAGTGGCCACTTTTCCCAAAAAAACTCCATTAAACTGAACGACAGGCTAGAAAACATTGCTTAAGCGATGAAAAGTACCACAAAGCTTCTTAAAGGTAAATAATGTTCAGTTTTTTATAAGCAAATACTGTGCGTAGAGTTCGTTGTTTCTTTTTCGCTTTATTAAACTTTACAATTTTCACAAAACTCGATCCAAAAATACAACATTAAAAAAATCGTCTATTCCGGAATATTGACATGAATTGCATGGCAATTATTTAGTTCTAAACAACAAAAACCATTTAAACTACTTTACAGGATTCACCATTTTATAAATACTCATCTTTACACTTAAAAATAAATGAATAAGTAAATATTTCACAACATTGCTCCGATTCCAAAGTAAGTAGCTAAAGCACTTGTGACAATAACAAATAAAAATAAAAGAAAAGAAAGCGCGAAAATCGTAAAACTCTGCGAAAACGCGCTACAGTTATTCCGAGAGAGCGACGGACAGCCCGGCCGATATTGTCCTCTATGAAGACGCTGAGCGCTAGGTGACTAACTCATACCTAAATGCAGAGTTAATTCTATGACGCAAAAACAGCACAGATTCAAATTCAGCGTTTTTTTCTACCAGCGCCGGTGCAAGAACCACATTGTACCATGCCAAGTAAATAATTTTGTCCGTGATATTTGTTGTAGGTAATTATGTTTTAGGTGTAAAAAGTAGAAATAAAAACCTCTTTTAAATACACAATTATCTATCATCCTGCCAAAATATCTAGCAATGTCTTAAAATTAATAAGATTCCCTAGTGATGAAAGTTAAATACCTATCTCCAAGGATCTATTTTCAGAACATCGACTATCCGCCGTTCACTTTGAACTGTTTTTCTTTCAAAATACAGGGTGAATATAATATTTGAAGTTATCAAATGGGATTCTACTTATACGTTATATATTTTCAAAGGGAAAGTAAAACACACGACACGGCGATACTTATTTTCTTTTACACCATTGACACTCACACACAGCTTCGGGGCATACTTGTGTAAAGAACGAAGTTGCCTTTGCGTTCTTTTCAGAAGCTATACGTTTAGGTACTTATCCCGAACCCTTTTCAACAAGTTTGTAAATCAAGTCGCCTATTTCTACATCAGCCAGGCTTAAATTTTGTTAGAGGACTCAATGTTTTGGCCAAACTTGTAACGTGTTTAACGTGGAGGCTGTAAACAAGAAGCTTTTTAACTTGTGGCGGTTTTTTGGGTTGATTGCTTCGAATTATTTATGAAAGAGATGGTAGATGAAATTGAAATTGAAAAATTATTTATTCAAATAAGCTCACATAATAAGCATTTTTAAATCGTCAATTCTTTTACCCTACCACCCATTATGACGTCTTTTAGCTGACAAGAAAAACGCAAAAAACTTATCAGCTTTATCAGAAGGAACGATATTTACAAATATGTATTTACATTCATACATGACATGTGTAACATGTATGAATGTAATGTCTGGAATTTATTAGCATAGATTCAAAAATAAATAAAATTATTTAATTAGCTCATTTCTACTGAATCAGTTTATAGGGTTCAAGCTTAATTCATAATTTTAGGTCATTATTCAGTCTAGGCTGTTACAAAAAAATATATATATCAATTGATGTTTTTATGTTAAATTATTTTTATTTCTCATATACAATTTTGGACAGCGTTCATTTTGCCTACTTTATTTGAAATTGTTGCCGATTCTTTTTAACCGGGCCCTATTTAATAAACGTGATAATTTGTCACCTGTCATGACAATTGCATATCCATTGCGGCAACCAATTAGAAAATAGAACAAACTACTCATAGCTACACCGCAATATAAACCAAATTGTCATGACAATTAACAAATTGTCACTTTATTAAATAGGGCCCTGGTTTTTTTTTTCGTTAAATATATCGAGTCACTAATATTTCACATAATTTTAATTTTAATATTATTTAAAGTGTCATAAAGTTTTTATCTTTACACTTGAGAGGTGATAATTTTATTTTTCTTGCATATAACATATTACAAAAGAAATTCACGTTTCCTTTACCAAAATGAGATTTCCTCAACCGAGTTGCCTAATACAAGATATATGAGCCACCTCACTATAGTATTCTATTTTCTGTTCGCGAGATATGTGGTACCGCTGAATTATTACTGAACGGACTGTTCCGTGTGAATCATATAGATAATGGAGATGGTTTCTTCTTGGAATTAATTATGGTAGAGTTATAGTATGTAGGTATATGTTCCGATGTTATATCTACTTAGCAGTGGCGAGGGGTGAAATTATGGCGAAGGTAAGCCGTTCTATAAAAATGTTATGATCTGCATAGTGGATCGGTGGGTTGGGATTTCTTAAAGGTAAGCCAATGGGAATCGGCTTGTATGGACTCTTCGCCACTGATACTTAGTCACATTTTGTGATGTAGCTTTCTATTTTTATAATACCTAGTAGTGAATATGTCTGACAACCTACTCCAAACAATTTTAGGGGGACCAGTTTCCACCCGCAACTTTGTTCTCGTGGACATCCGGAACCTTTGCCTGAGATAAAAAGTATCCAGGCTATAAACTATCTGTCTGCCAATTTTCATCCAAAACTGTTGCGTGATTTAGTAACAAACATCCAAACTTTCATATTTATTATACTAGTTTCCGCCCGCGACTTCGTCTGTTGCTGCCCGTTTCACCATCTCAGAGGCCCCGGGTTAGATACCCGGCTGGGTCAATTTAGAAAACGAACTTTCCTATATTGGCTCAGGTCTGGGTGTTTGTAGTTCCACCGTCGTCTTTGATTACCATAACACAAGTGATTTAGCTACTTACTTTGGGATCGGAACAATGTTTGTGATGTTGTATAATATTTATTATTATTAGTAAGGGAGTTATAATATTAAGAAGAATTATGTAAGATTGATAGGCTGTAGGGCTTGTTTTAAGCCTGCCTGGCTGGCTACCACCTTCTTCCCTATATCTGACTGACTTTATACTAAAAAATGTCTGACAATAAGTATAAAATATAAAGCCAGTGGCTAAGAGTTTCGAGTTGCGGTTCCACCTTCATTATTATCATCATTTAACATTTGGTGAGATGTAAGCTAAGTACTGTCGGGTTTATAGGGCGCAGCTACAGATAAAACGTCTTTGATATATTATTTAGACTTTATTTTATATTTTAGTCAGCTAATTATAAACCCGTAATTAAATCCTTCTAGACATATTTTTTCTTCTTCTCTTCTACTGTCAATGGATGAGCTTTCAAAGATAATTATAAATAAAACATTCTTTATTTAATTAACTATTTGCCAAATGGCCAAGAAGTTTATAAGCGATGCAGTCAAGCATCACAGTACTTACTCCTAGATAAAATACTGGTATATTGAAAAATTCAGCAGTAATGAAAACTAGCGCAATTTTCTTCCAACTTCGTTTGTATGAGGCTGTGGATATTCAGCCATGGGGAGATATTGTGGCTCGCTTGGACAGGAGCTCGTTGATTGCTTTTAACTTTTCACTTAAAATAGTGATCTCTATACAATATACAGTGGTGGCCAGATAATTAAGGACACTAGTCGATTTTCGTACAAACGAGATAACTTTGAAGCCTTGGTTCTCCGCCTAGGATTGACCTAGCTGTGATCTGATGATGGCCATCCAGGGAGTGAATAAAAGAGATTTAGATCGCTTTACACACCCAACTGATCTGATCAACATTCTTAGTTTTCAGTTTCAGGATTTCCATACATTTTTATGCTAATTTCGCGGTTTTTTAAATATATCCTATTTAAATCTTAAAATGCTGAACAGATCAGTTGGGTGTGTATAACGATCTGAATCTTCTCCATGTTGAATGGAGGACATCCATCTTGGATAGACAACCGTTATTTGCTATTTTTTTTATTTTCTTATTTTTTTTTGTAGATTAATTCGTAGGACCTTGATTCAAAATTTTTTTCAAAGATGACATTAAGTTTGAAGGCTTCAGTTTTATTATAAAACGCTCGAATTTACTGGTTAGGGACAAACCGTTGACCGGTTATTGAATTTTCTTCAACCTCAAAAATTATCTTTATCGAAGACTAATAAAACATTCCGAAACCACTTGGCCATTAATTTAGAAGGCTCGTTAGCAAAGTTATTACGTCGTCAAAAGTATAAACAAACAACTTTATCTCGAGCCGATGTCAGTGGCAGTTTAACTAGAACTCGGACTGTTTACGTTGGCTAACGCAAAACAAACCGTTATAATTGGTTTAACCCTAGTGATGTATAAGTCGAGCGAGCGCAGCGAGCGTTGCGGGCCCTGAAAGTCAGCAATTATATGCTTAATTGAAGAATTCTCGATATGTATGAACTCTCAATACTAGGGCTGTCAAATGATTTGACACTTGATTTAATAGGATCAACAAACAGTTAGCTGCTGTTTTATCAAATAATTACTGGGAGTGTTTAAGAAATCGGTATAATTGGTTCAACCCTACATAGTTACGTTATGGACGAACTTCAAAGGGTTCTGTATAAAGTCGAGCGAGCGCAGAAAGCACTGAAAGTTATTATGCTTAATTGATGAACTCTCGATATGCAGGGGCTCACTGTTTTTAACCGACTTTAAAAAAAAGGAGGAGGTTCTCAAGATGACGGTATTTTTTTTAATGTATGTTTCACCATAACTTCGCCAGTTGGTAACCGATTTTAATAATTCGTTTTTAACTGAAAGAACATAGTTCAGGTGAGGTCCTATAAAATGGTTACAGAGAGCTGGCTAGTAGTTTTATCATAATCCTGAAAAATATCAAGGAATTGCTAATCTTACCATCGCACGAGTTTTTACGGATTTGCAGGCATAACTTCTTTGTTTATGAACTTATTTATTAGGGCTGTCAATGATTTGTCATCAAGAACTTATACATCAGTTTGTTATAGAATTAAAATAGCATAAAAGGTGCTGTTTGGACATAAACTTGCTACCAGAAATAATAACATTAATAACAAACCAAATATAATAATAAAGCCTGAAGTAGTAGCTATGTACTACATAGTTCTATGCTTGTGGCTTGCAGAAGTCAGAACCCGGAGCCGCAGAAGTCATGGTACATTAGATAAAGTAAGAAATGTGAAACTTGAAGTTCAGCTCAAAGTTATAGTTTTATAATTTTTAATAATAATTTGGTGAGCATGGACTCATTGGTTGATGACGCATGATTTGGAAAATTAAACATAATCGAATATTTCTCTTAAGAAAGTGAAATGGCGCTGGCTTGCAGCGAAAGAGTTAATATACTATAAGAAATTCGACGTTCCTACTAGTGACTCGGTAGCTCAGCGGTCAGAGCATTAGACCGGATATCCAAAGGTCGCAGGTTCGATTCCCGTCCGAGAACATGATCTTGTGCGAGTCGTATTTTTTCTAGTATATTATTGAAGGTTAAACAAACTTACCTGAAGTGAAGTTTGACCGTAATTATACAAGTCGCTGCATCCGAAGAGATTTTCCTATTCACCATGTAGTCCACTCCTAAATGTACCAGGCATCGAACAATTTTTAGAGCTAAATAAGAATAAAAATTAAAAAGGATAACACTATTTGACTAAATAGTTTCGCAGCCGGTGGCGCCAGGGGGCGCGCGCGCAACCTGCCGACAGCCCGCCATTTTACTTGTCATTCATTTAGAGATCGATTTCCCTAAAAACTTTGGGAAAGTTCATGAGAAATGAACTTCGGGGAGAGGCGGGATCGAAAATCTCTTCGGATGCAGCGACTTGTATAATTACGGTCAAACTTCACTTCAGGTAAGTTTGTTTAACCTTCAATTATACTTCGTCGCTGCATCCTCGAGATTTTCCTATTCACCATGTAGATGTTCAGAGTGTTAGGGAAATCGTAAATTGGGAAGAAATATCAAAAAATAAAAAGAACTCAACTCAATTTCAAGAAATATATTAATTAACAGAATCAGATATTGAATCACCGTGTGACGCCCATCCTAATAGCGCATGTTTAACACAAAAAAACTATTCCCAAACTAATAAAACAAAACTTGAGGCGGAAGTTGTTTTTGAAACAATAAATAATTTAATGTGCGAACCCGACCTTCAAAGACTGTAGGAGTTCTTTATTTTAAATAGAAATTTCAAAAGAAAGATGCACAAAGGGACATTAAGACAAATGTATTCCTAATTTTACAAAAGCGGGGTTTCAGCATGTGGAATCATAAAAAACCATTGGTATTTAACTTCGGATCATAGACAAAGGGAATCTAAGACAAATGGATAATTTGGGGAAGTCCAACGAAGCTAAACAGATGTGAGAAGAATAGCTTTGAAAATACGTTACAAAAAACCCTTAAACTTTCTCGTGGTAAGATTATGAAATGTGTAGGGAAGGGATTCGGGACTTGGATGTGGTAAATGACGCACGCCGTTCATGGGGAGTGAAATGGATAGTGCGCGCGCGCGTGTTAAGTGTCCAGAGGCTAATACGGAAGTCTCGTAACGATCGTTGGTCCATGAGGTATAGTGCATGTGGGTATAGATGTGCTGTGCTGAGGCAGGTATGAGAGCTGAGGCAGGTACGAGAGCGGTGGCTGTTTAGAGTAAGTCGTACGAGTACGCGTAAGCTACACGAGATTATCCCGGTGAGTCCCAATTGCATTCATAATGTTAAGTGTTTAGGGCGTAGGGTTGAGTATTATGCGACTTATCTTAGTGTACTAATAGTATAAGGTTGTTTTGCGTATTTTAAGTACTTTAGCCGTTGTTGTTGTTGCGTAACATATCGTTGTGTATTAAGTGTGCGCGCATGTTCCGCGTGTCGTACTTTAATGGTCTGCCTGCTATTAGGGTTGGGAAAATGGGGTTATGGGGTGTACAGATTAGGGAATGTAGTTAGGAACCGATCGCAATCACATTAAAAGCGGGGTTCATTATCAATTCGATTAGGGACAGTAGGTAAGAACCGATCGCAAACACATTAAAAGCGGGGTTACTTACCAGCAGCATTCGATTAGGGAAATTACAGCTATTCGATTAGGATTCAGGGAGATCATTATGGTACTCGTTCGTCCTTTGCAATAGTAAAGTAACTACATAACAATTTTGTATTAAACCGGTGGAGGAATTATCGTCTGGGTCGAATTCCACAGAGCGTTGCGGATAGCGCGAGATGTCTAAGCTATACTTACTTAGATTTCTAGTTGGTGGGGCAACGCTTCCCTCCCCCCGGAGGGGGGGCCGGTATTAGGTACTTTGGTTAAGCTCGAGTCTAAATAATTAATTTCGATTTAATTAATTAATAATAATAATTTAATAATTTAGGATTTAAATTAAATAAAAAAAAATAGTTTGGATAAACTCAGGGTAGGGTGTTGCGTCACAACCGTTATTCATAATGGCACAAGAAAAAACGTTATTATTATTCGCTTGAACCGGGCGATTATAAAATTTTCCAAAAACCAGTGAGTTCCCTGACCATCCGGCAGTTTTTCTAATGATCTCTATAGGAACACCTCTGCGATCGGCCGCTGAAGTCGCCGCATGTCGAGCGCTGTGCGCCGAGTAAACATTTGTATCTACACCGCTTTCGCACAATACTTGTTTGATCCAGCGGCCGATAGTAGAGGTGGAGGCATTATGGTAGGGTTTCTTGGTCGTCAAAATTAGTCTTTCTGAATTCGCGTTGCTCCTGAACAATTTGGTTTTTTCTATATATGATACTAAAGCGTGTGCTGGACAAATTTGTACTTTATCATAAAATAAAGGGATAACTAGGAGCGGTTGTTGCCGTCCTGGGGTAGAAGTCTTAATTAAGTCATCTATTTCGATATCGATTCCAGTATTCGTTATTTTAATATTGGACAACTTAATAACCGATAGTGTCTGAACTCGTTGTGCAGTCGACAATGCGAGTAGAACTACCAGTTTTTTGGTAATAGTTGATAGAGATAGACTATCGTTTGGGTGCCATTTACAAATAAAATCTAACACAATATTGGTATCCCAAGTGTTTTGATATTTTGGAAAACATGGACGAATTTTGAATATACCTTTTAGTAATCTACTGACATTTGCATCTGAATTAAACCGTTTACCTAATATGAGTGAAAGTGCTGAACGAATTGTATTAATTGTTGAATAGCTAGACCCTGTATTAAACTGAATAGTAAGGAACTCAAGAGCGACTGAGTTTGAAATAGACAAATAATCAACGATGTTTCTAGTTTTACAAAATTCCCATAGCTTTTTATATGCTGAATCATATTGTTTAAGTGTGTTTTGAGAAAGGGACGCAATCATAATCTTGATAGTTTCTTGTGTCAAGAGTTGCCGTGAAAACGCTTCCCTGATAAGCGGCATGACACCAGGGTAAGGCTTCGCCAGAGCGGGTGTTGAGTCCTGGAAGGAGAGAGTAATAAGTCTCTACTTGGTACAACTATAATGCCTGAGGCTTGGTCGTCGATAATTTTACGTAAACATTTTAAAATCAATGAAAAAGGGGGAAGAAATAATTCCTCCAATTCAAGGTAAATGCATCGATGTTGTAGGCATTTGGATCCCTTTTCCAAGAAACGTATAATGAGCATTTTGCATTTAGGCGAGATGCAAATAAATCAATATCTGAAATACCCAGTGTCTGCGAGATCTCATCAAACGCAACTTGTGAAAGTTCCCATTCTGTATCAACGTTAGTCCGCCTAGATTCACGATCTGCTTCGACATTATCTTTTGATTTTATATAAGACGCAAAAATGAAGACTTGACGTTCCTCGCACCATTGCCAAATTTGGCGTGTCACATTATTTAGGTGCTCGTACTGCACCCCTCCCATTCTATTAATATAAGAGATCGCGGTCATGTTATCTATTCTCAACAGAATTTCTTTATTATAAATATCGTTTGCAAAACATTTCAGTCCTATAAAAGCTGCTCGCAATTCTAATAAATTTATATGATCCTGCTTTTCTGCGTTATTCCAAAACCCATTTGATGTTTCCCCATTACAGGCAATGCCCCAGCCAGTCAAAGATGCATCAGAAAATATTTCAAGGACATATTTGTTATTTCGAAATGGTTTGACTGATGTCATAATGTGATCTTTCCACCAAAAAAAATCTGATTCTGGACTAGAGTTTAACTGCATTGGTATATCATAATCATCATTAGCGTACTGTAAAGCTAGGTATTTCTCTCTCTCGAATCGTTTCGTGTACAACCAGCCGTAATCTATAGCTGGACAGGAGGAAGTAAGTATACCTAAAAATTTGGCAAAGTCTCTAATGGTTATTGAAGATTTTTGAGAAATGTCATTAACTAATTTCCAGATTTTTTGGCGCTTGGAACATGGGAGCTTAAGTGCCATTTCCATTGTGTCTATTTCAAATCCCAAAAAGGATTTCTTTTGACTTGGTAGGAGATCACTTTTCGAATAATTTATCATAAAGCCTAAATTTTTTAAAAGGGTGATAATCTCATCAACATTCTTGGAGCAGCTTTCATAAGAGTTGTTTATAGATAGTAAATCATCCAAATATACAACTAATAAGTGACCACGATTTCTTAGGTACGTTGCAACTGGTCTCATAAGTTTTGTAAAGACGTAAGGCGCCGAACTCAAACCAAATGGTAAACACTGAAATTCATAAATACGATTTTGAAATTTAAATCTTAAGAATTTTTTGCTAGTAGGATGAATGGGGACAAAAAAATAGGCCTCTTTCAAATCAATGTTTGCCAAATAGTCATATTTAGATATAAGCTTTGAAGCTGTTCTAATGTCTTCCATTTTAAAATGGTGTGTCACGACAAATTTATTAAGCTTTTTAAGGTTTAAAATAAATCTAAAGGAACCATCGCTTTTTGGTGTAAGGAAAACGTTTGATAAAAATTGACCAGGCACAGACTCACATTCAATAATCGCTCCCGATAGTAGTAGCTTATTTACTTCCTTGGAAATATGACGAGTTTCGACTGCGGAAAAAGATGGCTCAACTGGTTCATAGTCTTGAATAACAGGGCCGTTAAATAGTAGTTTATACCCTTTAACATAACCAAGCACCACTGGATCCTTAGTTATAGATTTCCATACTTCAAAAGAGTATTTTAGCCTACCGGCAAAAGGTGTTACCTCTATGGCTGCTGATTCGGCTTGTTGTTGGCAGCTTTTGGAGGGACTTTGTACCGGTCCGGAACTACCGGCTGGCGTCTGGGTAGGTGAGGGGAGGCTTGGTATCTCGGCCCACCTCGTTTGCCTCTCTGGACTTGAGTTCTGGGTAGGCCTCTTGAGTTTAACGGACGCGTTGTATGTGCATAAGGCCGAGTGGAGTATGACGTTGACGGTTGTGGTTCAAAAGATCTCTTGATTTGCAATCCGGATCGCACTGCCGTCTGATTTGCTTTAATCTTATCCCCTAAGTTCTCACCAAATAAGAAAGAGTCCCGTTTTACCCCTTCCACTATAGTTAAGAATTTTTTGTCTAGACTGAATGTTATTAATTTCCTTCTAGCTAAGGTGTTTTGGCAGTGCAGGTCTAATAACACTTGTCCAACTTCTGAAAGTTTCTTTATAATGTCATTTTTATCCATTTCACCATGGATTAGGGTTGACATCAAAATAGTAATAGCTGATATACCCTTTCCTAGATGATTTTGAGCTTTTTCAAGTCGAGAATCTCTTTTTTTGGTTGATTCCGTCAAAACAGCACCAATTTCTTGGTTAAGAATGGGAGCCTTAAGTAATTTGAAATTCTCCGGTATAAGAATATTTTCTATTAATTTTTGGATTGATTCCCTGCTCAGCCCGTCGACAACAATCTTTCCCCAACGTTCAGATACTTCGTCTCTAATTTTTGGACCAAACATCTCGGTTTTATTTTTCGGCTGACCTAAGGCCTCTAAAATATCGGCCGATATTGTCGCAACTTCGGGTAAAACATTACTGTTATCATTTGACTGTACAGCCAGAGTATTTTCCAACGTACAAGGTTCCTCTATCTCCACGATAGGTTCGGGTTCCACTGGAGGTAAGGATATAGTTGACTGGATGCCCCGATTGGTGGAAAAGTCGGATTCATAATCTGTAAGTACAACGATCCAGATGCAACAAAAAAAGTCTAGCAAGGACCTTGCTATGTTATAAGTAAAACGGTCGCAATCGCGTCGCGACTTTGATCAATTTAGGTAGGTAGACCACAATCGCGTCGTGGTTCTTTACTTTTCTAGTTGTTTAAGGAATACGGCCATTATCGCGTAACGGCTCTAATAATTCACTTCAAAATTAAATTAAAATGACATTTATAATAATAGTAACATATATGGCTTTGTGAAATGGACCGCAATCGCGTCGCGGTACTACATAAAAGTATTCACACAATAGCCTTTTATAAATAATCGTAACACTGATCCGTTGTTTTGGTAAAGAAAGTGCTTTGAATATCTTATAATTAAGAAATCACAATCACTACATATTGCTGTAATAATGATATGAGGCCGTGCAAATTATATATTGTATTATAGGAAAGAATAACTTATTTGTTCTTTACAATATTTTTACTACAACAACTAAAGTATGAATAAAAACATGCATCCTCTTCATTATGATTAACGAAAAGAAAAAACACTCACTAGTACGTAATAACTTCATTTTGATATTTGTAAAGAACTATATTATCACAAAGTAAACGAATAGATTCATAACATTAATCGGTATATTATGTGTATAGTAGGTAGGTACTTACCAAATTCTGCATAACTATCACTGCTATCACTTTGCACTAATAAACGTTCTAAACGTCTGATTGTTTTACGAATTTTCTCTGGATCTTTTGATTTATGCTTGCGTTTACCCATATTAATAAAGATAATAATACGTTAACGAGAACTAACGACTTCTAATGTTAATTTCACTATCACTGAGATTGAGATGCTTCGATGCCCGAACAATAGAAGTGAATGACAAGTAAAATGGCGGGCTGTCGGCAGGTTGCGCGCGCGCCCCCTGGCGCCACCGGCTGCGAAACTATTTAGTCAAATAGTGTACTCTTTTTTAATTTTTATTCTTATTTAGCTCTAAAAATTGTTCGATGCCTGGTACATTTAGGAGTGGACTACATGGTGAATAGGAAAATCTCGAGGATGCAGCGACGAAGTATAATTTGGTATTATTTCTATTAAATATAATTTTACAGTAAATATTGTCTATGGACAAAAACAAACATATTTGTATTGTCCATAGACATATTCTCTTGATAATATTTTGTAACAAAAGCCTAAGGTAACCTGTCGGCAGCCACAAGTCAAAAGTTACTCAAAGAAAAGTAATCATAGATCCTAAAGAAAAACTCTTTCGTTCTCACTACCCACACAAAATGTTAAATCATTCTGAACGAAGAAATCTTATTATAAAAGCTTCAACAGAAATAATAGTGGCTACTTTTCTGGAGCATTTTTCGCCTTAAGTAGGAACATTTTTCATTATTAAGAAAATTTTGTATTGAGATGTTTTTGCGATGAAAAGAACTCATTTACTACAAGTATAATATTGAATACAGAATTGGGAATGCAATGATTTTCTAATTTATACAGAGAAATATTCAAAATTACTTACTTACCTACCTGAAAGTGAATTAAGTCAAATTCAATACATAATCAACTTTTCAGGGAGCGATGTAGATCTTACATAGTAAGTTCCTATTAGCTTACCTGACAGATTATTTAATTATTGGTTGTTATGTACTTTTTCGAGTCACAAAATACAATATATAAAATTGAAAGCTCCTAATTTGGCGCGACAACAATTTGATTGAAAAGATTTCGCCTTTTCACTGGACCTATAATATATACAACATGTTACAAAAATACCCCTAATGCCGAATATGTTATATATATAAATGTTGATCAGTTTGATGGTCCCTATCAAACTGATCAACTTTTACTATGGGACAAACTCTGAAATCGCGAAAAAAAAACCAGCTTTCGATTTTAATTATTGTTTCATACAATAATTAAAATCGAAAATATCAAAATGTATGAAAGAGCCGGTTTTTTTTTCGCTATTTGAGAGTTGGTCCCATAGTAAAAGCTGTTCAGTTTGATGTCCCTATATACCATATTCGGCATTATGGGTATTTTTGTGACATGTTGTATATCCTAAGTAGGTAAATCATAGCTGTTGGGTTGGGTTTAATTAAAAAGCTTTCTTGATTTTTTGATCCCATCTGAACTAAACATACTTTTTCACATCAATAAATAAATTGTAATTAGTTCAGCAGTAAAAAAAATTAATTATTTTTCTTACTAGCGGCCGCCTGCGACTTCGTTTGCGTGGAAAGTTTTTTTGCTATCCCTCGAGAACCGTACATTTTTTCCGGACGAAAAGTATCCTATGTCCTTCTCTGTACCCCTGAAATGTGTACGAAAAATTCCACGACTATCGGTTGAGGAGTTAAGACGTGAAGGCGTTACAAAGAAACAAACTGACTTTCACATTTGTAATATTTTGACGATCTCCGTGGTCGACTGGCTTTGTACACCGGTTTTCAAAGTGTCGCCATCTCTGAGGTCCCGGGTTCAATCCCCGGTTGGGTTAATTTAGAAAACGAACTTTTTTATATCGGCTCGGGTCTGGGTGTTTGTGATACCAGCGTTGTCTCTGATTTTCATAACACTAAGTGCTTTAGCTAATTACTTTGGAATCGAAACAATGTATGTGATGTTGTCAAATATTTATTTTATTTATTTATATTAACAATAGTTTTTACAACAACAAGACAACCCTACAGCGCCTTCAATTCCCGATGTGACCGCGACAAGACGAGCGATTTGATCCCGCAACAACCAATTAGTCGCCGGGATATTTGCGAATGACTTATTCATTAACCCCGCAGTCGACAGAATCCAATAATGCCGCCATTCAAAAATGTGCTGAATAAAATAATGGGTTAAAAATACTGCTGTGACATAATCTGCCTGCAGTGTTTAAATTGGAATTATTAAAATGAAGACTTGAAAATCAAAATCGACATCATAATAAAAATATTATTATATAATAATACTTATGTATGTATTTTTTAAACTTGACTAATTTGTTCATGTCGTATACCTTTTGTACTCATCCTCATTTTAGATTTTCGAAAAGAAATCGTACTTACTAATAAAAGGGCCGTTTATGTTTTAATAGTTATTAATGCAACTGTATTATAATGTGGGTTTATCACATGGTGTTGTAATACCTAATTTTGTATAGTTGCATACTTCATCTACACCAATGATTTGAATGTTCTCTAAAAGGTTTTGAAACAGTAGCTTATAGCCAATATATAAACAACCAGTGTCATGGTAGCCGTAATATCCGTGCGAGTGGCTGGTCGCGCCCACCGCCCGCTCCTCCGTCATTATATCATCCAAACGAGTATTATAATGTTGTACTAATTCCATAATGCAACTCGCGGGCTTGGGGCATATTATGGTTACTATGACACTGGTTGTTTTAATGTTGGCTATAAGCTAACTGTTTCAAAACCTTTCATAGAGAATTTAAAGTATGAGTGTAGATAAAAGTATTTAAATATGAAAGTGTTTTTAAGCATTATACTTCAGTATTATTTACTCAATCTAAGGCCATAATATACTGTGGCTTAACCAAAAACCAACGGTCACAAATCCCTCGAAAGACAAATACTTGTAAAATAAATACTAGCATTCGTAGATTGTTGGTGGGTGTTTGGAGATATTTGTCAAGATCATTGTCTCAGCCAGCCACATAGGTCTTAGGACCGACGCTAATATATGAGGCCTCGGAGTCACATTTTGTTCATACATTTTATCCGTATGTAACACGATTGCTATGTTTCGAAACAGTAAGTACCTAAATGCTACTAAGAATATTTCGAATCTAGATTAGCGTTTAGAAAAATAGTTTTTAATACTGCTCATTAAGGGGCTGACATGAGTCAACTAGCGCCGCCAGTCAATTTTATTTTATTTATTCTAAATAAGCACAATTTCTTAAAAAAGGAATCAGTCAAGGTTTTGTTAATAACGTCTAATATTTATTGAATAACTTTACACAGTTTGAAAAGGCATTCAAACTGTTTTAAAACGCGATTTTGTTGTTTGTGGCCACTATTGGTTCAACACCGTTTTTAAACTATTGCACGCATTTGGGTAATGTTGTAACGTTATTCAGTAAACGTTAGACGCCAATTAGTCAGCCCCTTAAATAGCAAATAAAACAATTTGACTATTATTTATTGAATTAAAAAGGATAACATAAACTTCTTAATAAGCTAACAATGAAAGTCAACTATTATTTTATTTCCAAAGTTTTGAACAAAAGTTTTGTTTTTCATATTGTTTTGTTTCTTTTTTCAATTATTTGCAATAGAATAGAGAGCGTGATAACCAAGTTTGGAACTCAAAATTAAAAGCCCATACCAATCAAATTCCCTTTTTAGGGTTCCGTAGTCAACAAGGAACCGTTATTGTTTCGCCATGTCCGTCTGTCCGTCCGTCCGCCCGCCCGTCCGCGGCTTAGCTCAAAGGCCCTAACTACTAGAAAGCTGTAATTTAGCATAAATGTGCTTTTACGCCAAAAAAGTGGTAGAATAAATTCTCGTAAAATATTTTTTTAGTATACCTCCCCTACAAGTAAAGAGAGGATTTTTTTTCTCATCAATATCATTGTGTGGGGTGTTGTTGGATAGGCCTTTAAATAATATTGTTAGTTTTTAAAACATACTTTTTGATTCAGGGATCCGCTTGTGGAATATTAAGCTTTAAAGTACAAAATTTTGTTAGAGCCAAGTGTCATGTCACGTGAAAAAATTCAGGACAGAAGTACATATATGGAAGTTAAAAGCAAAACTACCACTGCTTTACAAGTTAACGAGTAAATTAATAGTCGATCAACTTACGAAAATAATTTATATTGGAAATGTTTTCGTAGTAATATTTCATTGAATAGTTAGGTATTAAGTATACTTAGTTTTGGGCGTTAGTTGTAAACTGGAAGAAAGTATAAGTTTAGGCATAATGATAATTGTATAAGGTAACTGCGTAATCGTATACGGCGCATGGCCCGACACGCACTTGGCCAGTTATTTTTATAAATATTTTAAGACCGCGAAGCTTGGCAAGATGACAAGCAATTAGTCGTTAAAATATTTGTGAATGACTCATGCATAGCCCCCCACAGAACTGTACCACAGTATAAATATGAACAGTAAGTAGGTGTCTCGCTCGTGTACTTGAAATAATTACCTACAGCCGCTACACGAATTAGAGCGGCCCAAACCCAAGGGGATAACGTCTTCTTGAGCTTAAAATATTAAAACTCGTTTCGATATACAGTGAAATCAACATCAATAAACTGAGTACGTACATAATACGGGTTATTCCCTGAGGATCCCATTCCCCGAGGATCCTGTCCCGGAGGATCCAGAATGCGATCTAAACAGCATTGATAAGGTTCATGAAGACAAAAGCAAATCGGGATCCTCCGGAACAGGCTCCTCGAGGAATGGGATCCTCAGGGAATAACCCCATAATACAGTCTATTTTTTTTAATTAATTTTATTTTAATTATTGCTTTAATTTTTCGTAAATAGAACATCACAACGTCGGCGCCCGTAGGTCACAGCGCCGCATTTGCTACTGTTGTGTACCGAAGTATACCGATATTTCAGCCGTTTACGGCCGGTTTGTATGAAACCGGAATACTGGTACATACGTGTATTTATACTGTGGTTGTATTTTACTTTCATATATTTCAGTGAGCGCGAAGTATTTCGCGAGGAAATTATTAATCTTTTTCCGCTTTGTCACCTGGATTGCTTTTGCGAGTTCGTTAAGTTTGTTCGCGTAATGTTTTTTTTATAGAATTAGAAAAGTCCTATGACTTTTATAGTATTTTGAAAAACATTCTTCTATATTAATTTTTATTCATAAAGCAGTTGAGAAATTGTTAGTATTAATCTTACTAGAAATGCACTTTGCATTACAAAATAATTACATTTGCAATACTAAATAATAAATTAGAAAGAATTTGACTCTCACCAAATCATATTCTCAGGCGGGAATCAAACCCGCTACCTTTGGAAGTCCAGTCCAATGCTCTTACCAACAGAGCTACCGAGTCACTAGTGGCATCGTCGAAACCTTTCTAGTATATCCTACTCTTACGCTGCAAGCCAGCGTTATTTTATCGATGTGAGGAACTACCTCGACATTCAATTGAAATATCTTTACAGATAGTAAGATAAATAATATTAGAAAAAATACTAGAAAATATCGACTCACTGGTACGTCAGACGGGACTCGAACAACACCCATGGGATTCCGGCCCAATGCACTGACCAATTTTATTATCCTACCGAGTCGCTAGTGGGAGCGGCGAAATTTTCCAGATATTTTGACAATTGATTAAAATGACACAGCTATATCATTTATTGTTATATATATCTATATATATATAACAGATTTAAGCATTCACAATGCTATATTAATACAATACTAAATAATATACTAGAAAAAAATCTACTCGTCACCAGAATCGTCACTAGAAATTTTTTGAAACCATTATTGCTATTATCCTTTTAATTTGATTTGAAATCATAACAATGAAGATTTAATTACTATCAAACGACAAAATGTCACAGTACTTACACAATACTTTCTGCAAAAATTGTAACAGCCTGTATGTGTAACTGCATTACTACTGCCTTCAGCGTCTGCGCCACCATCGTATGGCGGCGCTCATGTCACTTTTTGTTATTCCTTTGTTTTTTACAGCCTTGCATTGATACGTCAAATTGTTATTCAATGACGACCTCCGTGGTCGAGTGGCTTTGTACACCGGTTTTCAAGGTGTCGCCATCTCTGAGGTCCCAGGTTCGATCCTCGGTTGGGTCAATATTGGCTCAGGTCTGGGTGTTTGTGATACCACCGTTGTCTCTGATTTCCATAACACAAGTGCTTTAGCTACTTACTTTAAAATCGGAGCAATGTATGTGATGTTGTCTAATATTTATTTATTTATTATAATTTATTTAGATAATTGCAAAATAAGCAGTGAACTTGCTAGAATGACTTTGTACTGTAAGGATAGTTATTTTGTAGGCTGTGATTAGCTGATAATGTTTACTCTGTAAGTAGGTAAGCCTTTTTAGAATGGATATGATTATTTGAAAAGTAAATTAAGAAAGAAGGCTTGGGATGTAGTTTTTGACGGATTCTGATTCGGACGGGCATCGAGGCAGGTCATGCGAGATCAGTAGGAAATATTATAAGAAATAAACTGAGAACTATTTTATCCTATCTTCTGTTTAATTTAATAGGGAGACCTAATTAAGGTCTTTACAGTACTAAGTATATAGCTTTGTTGTAATTTAAGCAAATGATTGCTGAACAGCACATTCATACTGTAAGCCTGCGTGTTTTTTTTGTGAAAGTAGCAAACAACTTTAGTTATTTATGTTCATTGGTATAAAAAAGCTACTCTACGCCTCGTTCGCGCTTGCCGCACTCATAATATACACGACTTTTGCCCTCAAAGTTGGTCTGATAATTAGATGGAATGGCAACATGGCCGAACTTGCCGGTTCAATTTATTAAATTTCTTGTTGTGATGTGGTGTGAACTCGAGGGAAGCTGTGATATTTAAATAATGATGTCGTTATGGTAGATGATTTAATATGTTTTTATAATTAAATTAAGTTGATATCAGTATAGTGGTAATTGAGTGCAAAAATGCGACCTGTAGAGGAGAACAGACGGACATACGAATGCATTTTTGCCCAAGCTAAAGCAGAGACGTTTCGCGCTCGCTCGGTCAAAAAACCGTCGACTGGAAAAGATCCTGCATTTTTTGAAGTTGGTTAAAAAAAGAAGTTGTCCTACAGCCCCACCCCATCCGATTTCAATAGACGTATTTTATTAAAATTGATATGTCTTTCTAATGATTTGATTATTATTCCTTGCTTTCTAGAGGTACCTATTTAATTTTGAGGCTGTTCTTTATTTTCAGGTTATTGAAGGAATGTGAGTTGGACTCGCCCACCGAGGGTTCCGTACAATTTTGTTTTTAATGATTGATTTTACGTACTTTATATAAATACTATATTTGTTATGGTTTAATTACAAATGTATAGTTTTCAGGATTTTCCCTTTACTTGTAGTAAAAGACGACATTTCTTGCCAAATTTCATAGTTTTAAGTCAGTGGGAAGGGAGTGAGTCTTAAGAGAAACAAAATTTATAGGGTACTTATAAATTTTGATTCCCTTAAAAGTCGCAACATGCGTTTTTTGCGGCATAAATGGCCGTATCTTTTTTTAAGTTAACTTAAAAGATTGATTTTTTCACAGCTTCATGGGACTGTAGACTTATGAGTATAATGTTTTTAATTTCAACTCGATCCTTTCACGCGTTCCTGAGATAAACGGTCTTGACAGGCAGACGGACAGACAGATGAATAACGAAGTGATCCTATAAGGGTTCCATTTTTCCTTTTAAGGTACGGAACCCTAAGAACGTAAGTCCTTGTATTAAACCTATTGAATCACGGTTAGTGTATTAATATAAAAAAATCTCAACATAAAGCTAGTATAAGAAGTGAACTAACTCGTGCCTGCAGGTGCAAAAATACAGTAAGTCAGGATATTAAATGTTTCTTTGAATGCGTTTTTCCGAGAAAGTAATGAAAAATACTTTGGCAAAATAGAAGTTTCAGCTTTAAGACTCTTTCAGTCAGAAGATGTTTTTAAAACTCGTTTTAAATTGAATGCGATACGATTTGCTTGAGGCATGTTTTATATAAATAATTCTCTTTTTGTAACGCTGCTAAAGGAGCTTATTGCGGTCTTATGTAAAGTGAAATCTAAGTTATTGGAAGCTATTCTTTCAGTGGTTATGTAAAAAAATAAGGTTTAACTTTTGTAATAAAAATGATTTATGCATAAAAACAACCTTATTCTGACTGTTTAAGAAATTAGTCAATTTGAATATGAAAAATAAAACTGATTGAACCTGAAAAGAAATGAAATATTCCCATTTTTTTGTTGATACAAATTAGTTAGGTTAGTATTAGTTAGATTGGGATTTGACTTACGAAAACAAAGCACCTAAACATTATCAATAATAAATTACTCTTTTTAGGGTTCCGTACCAAAATGGTAAAAAGGAACCCTTATGCGACTGCGACTCAGTCTGTCTGTCTGTCTGTCACAGCTGGATATCTCGAGAACTACTAATGCTATCAACTTGTGGAATAGTTTTAGATGACGTTTACCCAACTATTTTGCAAATAAGAGAAATTATGAAAGAGTGCTGCTTGAACATTCTCAAACATTTTTTTTTATTTTTTTTAGGTTGCATAGTTTTCGACTTTTGATAAAAAAATGTAAAAAAAATACCATTCCCCATGCCTTATCTCCGAAGTTTGCATAGAAAAAAATCTGAAATTATTTTATGTGATAGAAGTTTATGTAAAGATTACAGAAAAATAGAACGATGTCTCTAAATAGTAAACTTTTTCAGAATGACAGTACGGAACCCTCGGTGCGCGAGTCCGACTCGTTCTTGACCGTTTTTTTAAACATTGTTTCAACATATTTAAAAAAAGGAAATCACCAACTTCACTGTCAAACATAAAACACCAAGCAGAAAAAACAAACGTACGTACCTAAACGATGTCGTCTGAACATTGTGAAATTGTGAAACATCTTTTTTTAACAGAATTTAACAAACAATTTCGCACTAATATAACCTTTATTACGAAATACTTAAGGTGCAACGAGGGTTAAATGTGGTCAGCCGTAAATTTCGGGGGGAGGCTATTTTTAACTAGGGATGTTGATATGACTAGGGGAAATATCGTAACTAAGAAACTTTTATTAGGAAATTGAGACTTTTCGTATTCACAATGCTATTTTTATATTCAGTTAAATAATATATTGGAAAAAATACTAGAAAAAATCGACTCACCCGTAGCACCTCAGACGGGACTCGAACCCACCCTTGGGATTTCGGCCCAATGCACCAATTGCGACTCGGTAGCATAATTGGTCAGTGCATTGGGCCATAATCCCAAGGGTGCGGGTTTGGTCGATTTTTTCTAGTATTTTTTTATTATATTATTTATCTGAAGTGTTTTATTTCTGAAAAAGCTTGACAGAATCATGTATTTACACAAATAATTGTTTTTCTTTCTTCTTTCTATCTATTTTTCCTGAGGGAAGTTCATTACGATGCAAAAAACTACAAAATCTAGCAATTATCGTAAATAGATGGCAAAATATACCTATACTCCACCAAATACCAAAACAAATAAAATGAACCTACTATTTTTAAACAGGTTTTTCTTCATTTATGTTTATATTTCCTTTCAGGATTTGGTATCGCAGCATTCGACTTTTATTCATTTAAAATACTACCGTTTTAAAAGTTATCGAACTCAAAAAAAGATTTACCCCATCACTACAGCGGATATCTGTTGGAATGTCGAGTTTCTAAACTATTTCACCTTTGGCAGTAAGTAATATGGCTGCCAAAACGGTTCATTTCAAAACGTACTTTTTACAATTCTCTGTATTTTTCCGGGACAACATAGTGAATACCTTTTAAAACATTTCCGTAAACGCTTTTTGTTCTTTTTTCTTATTTGTGTGAATGTAAAGATATTTAGATACCTACTTCTACATACGTCAAGATAATAATATTCGTATATTGGCAAACTAACTGCCGCGGTCTATAATGACTGAGTTGCTGGCAGTGATGATGATAGCCCGTGCGCGGAGCTTAGCGCAGGTCCAGGCCGTCACAGCTCGGTCAGCATCGCAGCCCTTGCTGTTGGCTCTCTAAAGCTACAGAGCGAACAGCAACGACTGCAATGATAATGATAATGAATAAAGCTTTGTCTGGGTATTGAAAAATCAGCCCAAAAAATGTTTTCGATATTTGAATACTTATAAAAAATATTCTTTTGAAGTACCTACTCCAATAAAAAGGGCAACACTTACTAAACGTCAAAATAAACAGCAGTAGAACAACAAACGTAATAAATAAGAAAAACATTGGAGCCAGACAGACTTGTTGCAATATTGCTCCTACTTATTTAGAAGCAAAAATGTGAATACATATTATTACACTATTCAATAATACTAGTAACAGTTATTGCTTTGTAATAAGGTCTAATATTGATTGATGTTTGGTTTACAAGTTGTATTTTAGTTGGTTAAGACATGAGGAGCGAGGAGGCGAGTACAGAACCACGCATGGTCCCAAGGAAATTGCTGTGTTTTATTCTATTTGCTGTGGCTTCTCGGTTGATACGAAATATTGAAGGATTTCCACACGTGGTAATAAAAGAAGGCGAAAGCCGAGATCTCTAAGGAATGAACGAGATTGCAAACGGATAGGCAGTGAGCTGAGTGATGCTATTCTTACATCTGAATTGGTTAATATGTTGTTTTGTTTTGACTGTTTGTTCAGGCCAGATAAAATCATGGCCAAAATTTTGAAGCTACGAGTATACCTAGTCTAAACAATTGAAAGTCAGGAATTGTTGAACTATTTTATTAATTTAAGAACCTTTAAGTCACTCTCGATTTTCAATTGTTTTACAACAACATTACTGCCTATGGTTTTTACCAAATAAGACTCTCTTAAATAAACCCTGTATTATAAAATAAAATATATTCAATTTAGGTCAACAGATACTTCAAGGTCGATATTTTAAAGATTTATATAACTTTGTTTAATGTAATGAACGAAAATTCATTTAAAAAGTTATTGTATACGCTAGAGGGTTAAAATGTATAAATATATCGTTGTGTAAAAAAAACATGAGTCAAGTAAAAATTGGTACAGAAGTTTTTTTTTCTCGCAAAGTATGAATACATTTTCATACGAGTTTTTATTTGTAAATACCCACATGGTATTTTAATGTCGAAAAACACAAGATAACTGCTCGTACAATGGCAAATTACTTGAATTTCAGCTATTGTTTAACTTTAATGGGTCGTTTTGTTAACAACGGCTATACAAGCTCATTACGAAAGGATTATACATACAGAATTTATTCCGTGCATATTTTCATAATGGCCGAGTGTAACATTTAAACACGAATGCGAAATAACAAAATCACTGAAAAATAATCGTAAGATTACAAGTGGTGACTAGTTCTAGGAAAACAATGACACGTTATAAACATAAAAATGAAAACAATTCCTTAAAGATCCTTACTATAAGGAACAGTTTACTAAAATAAATACTTTTTTTTTGCAGATTCACACACTAAAATGTACTCGAAACCTTGAACCAAAAATTATCTAACTGAGAGTCGCATTAATTTTGTTAATGCTTTCATTAAGATCATTTTAAGTCTAAGTAATACGATGGTACATATTTTCCTCACTTATCTTCTATGATGATATACAAGGTATTACAAAAATACCCCTAGTGCCGAATATGGTATATAGGGACCATCAAACTGAACAACTTTTACTATGGGACCAACTCTGAAATCGTGAAAAAAAAATCAGCTGTTTCATACAAAAATTAATTACAAAAATGTCAAAATGTATGAAACAGCTGATTTTTTTTTCGCGATTTCATAGCTGGTCCCATAGTAAAAGTTGTTCAGTTTGATGGTCCCTATCTACCATATTCGGCATTAGGGGTACTTTTGTAACATCTTGTATATGATTATTAAGTTGGACCCCATTTTGTAAAGTCTAAAGTCAAGTAAATTTTTTTATTCAAATAAACTACCTCGATGACTTCCGTGGTCGAGTGGCTTTGTACATCGGTTTTCATGGTGTCGCCATCTCTGAGGTCCCGGGTTCGATCCCCGGTTGGGTCAATTTAGAAAAACTAACTTTTCTATATTGACTCAGGTCTGTGATACCACCGTTGTCTCTGATTTCCATAACACAAGTGCTTTAGCTACTTACTTTGGATTCGGAGCAATGTATGTGTTGTTTCCAAATATTTATTTATTTATTAGGAGGCTATGTCCAGCCCAGCAGTGGGCATCGTACGGCTACAAAATGCGCGATGGATTATTATAAAACATCACAAAACTTATTGTAATACAACGGCATAATAACTCTAAATCTAATTCACTGTACATTGTATAAACATTGGCTGTACTAACATTATTTTCCTCAGAAAAGCTATAACGTTCCTACACACGATTTTGAACCTTATTGCTTTTGAGGGAGTGGTTATTTTTTCTAGCTTTATAATGGCCGAGTGTTTTTTCCCAGGGGAACTATCCTGGTTTCTATACAAAGTGAAAGTCTGAAGTAGGCTTTCGTGACGAATAAAGTATACGAATAATATAAGTGATCAAAGGCAGCGTGACACTTTGTAACAAGTGCGAGTCGTACTCGCGCACGAAGGGTTCCGTACCATTATCTATAAAAACGGCAAAAAAAAATGTTCTTTGTATGAGAGCCCCCTTTAAATATTTGTTTTATTTTAATTTAATTATTAGATTTTGAAGTGAATATATAACTAAATTGTCTGTGAATATTTCAAGCGTCTACCTGTTGCCGTAAAACGAGCAAAAACGTTTGTTGTATGGGAGCCCCCTATATTTATTATTTTCTTTTTTTTAGTATTTGTTGTTAAAGCGGGAACAGAAATACAGCATCTGTGAAAATTTCAACTGTCTAACTATCACTTATATATGATACAGCCTGGTGACAGACGGACAGATAGACAGACGGATGGACAGCGGAGTCTTCGTAATAGGGTCCTGTTTTACCCTTTGCGTACGGAACCCTAACAACCACGAAAAATTACAATAAAATAGAACTTATAATTTGTCAGCAAACTGGTTTTTATTCATTCAATTTGGTTAATCTCTTACTTAACCCCACGTAGCTCTAACTTATTATAGGTAACTTCCGCTAAAGCGTATACAGGGTGTATTTTTATTCACTCTCCAAATTTTAAGAATGTGTTCAGTCTATGAAACGAAACAACTTTCTCTAACTGTGAAAATTATCAGCATCCATCAGCGAGAAGACCTACGTCCTGAAAGAAACGATGATACACTCAATTAATTAAAAACGACAACATAAAACTTAAATGGGTTTACACAGAATATCAGCAATATCAAATTTCGTACACTGCATCCTATTACAAGGACCAGAAGCTTTACAATTAGGTCAATCTATTCCTATGAGTAATGCACAAAATACTGGCACAAAACAATGTGGCATAAATCGCACCCACACCGCTACAACTTAGTGTCTCTGCCAGGATAATAACGGCCAATAGCAGTTAGGCTTAGTACATAATCGTGCAATAATGACATATTGACCGATAAATAAGTCTTTTGTTTAGGTAGGTTTAATTAAATAAATATAAAAACAAATTTGACAACATCACATTAACACAAGTAGCTAAAGCACTTGTGTTATGGAAATCGGAGACAACGGTGGTATCACAAACACCCAAGCCTGAGCCAATATAGAAAAGTTCGTTTTCCAAATTGACACAACCGGGGATCAAACCCGGGACCTCAGAGATGGCGGCACCTTGAATACCGGTGTACAAAGCCACTCGACCAAGGAGGTCGTCATATTAGGTAGGTATTATGCCTTCCATCGCTAGGTATGTTACAATAAAGTTCATTTAAGTAAAGAGTTACTAGAACTAATTATGCTTAGGCAAATATGTTACTATACGTATTTCACAAAATATTGCCACAAAACTCAGCACTGTGATAGACAGAGAAATAGTATTTTCTCTTTTGTGCCCATTTTTCTTGTCAGCTAAAAGACGTCATAATGGGTGGTAGGATAAAAGAATTGACGATTTAAAAATGCTTGTTATGTGAGCTTATTTGAATAAAGAATTTTTCAATTTCAATTTCAATTTCAAGTAAGCTGTATGATGTAAGTATATTAAAGTTGGTTATAAGTGTTACTAGAATCATTAAGCTTAGGAAAAAGGTCATAACATTTTGGCTACTTTGCATAGGTTTAAAACAAGATACTAGCCATGTTAATAAATCAAATATGTTTTTAAACATTACCACAATTATAAAATTAAATCAAACAATCAGAAAACAATCAAATAAAAAAGCCGAATCGAAATGGAACTTATTTTAGAAACTAGAACTAATTTACACGATTTCATTTTTGCATTTACCGACGACGTTTCACCACTTTTGTAGCGAAACTTAGATCACGGGTCACGTACCGTAAACTTTTATGTCAATGTTGTTACGCGCGTAAAATTGTTTTATTTCAATGCATAGTACCTACCTGCATAGAAACAGGAGTAAATATTATATTTATTACTATTTAAAATCATAATTTGTTGTTTACCAGATTTTCAAAAGCTGTTACTTACGTGAGTACCAAGCTTAAAGTTATTTATACCATTAAATGCAGCCACGACTGATGCAATAATATTTGCATCCCGCAGTTACTTTATTTCGTCACAATAGTGCCAAGTGGTTTTGGCGTGATACACTTAGTTATGAACTAATTTTCGAGACAGAATAAGTGTGACTAATTTTCATCACGAGAGAAGTTATTTATAAATTTATTTTTAATTGTCCTTTTCCATTTATAGTTTCGATTGGCTGGATTTTTACCAGAGTAAATACTGAAACAAACTATTCTGAAACTCAAAATTTAACTCCTACGTAACTATTGTCACAGTATACTCGTATATTGATGTTGTTAAACTTACATTTCTCATTAGAGTCCATCCACAGTGGGATCTACGAGTATTTGAGTATTTCAGAATATAAATCTGCAAAAGTATCTTTCGTTTTTATTATTGAAGTCTCTGCGTTCTAGATAGAAGCGCCACGTTGATCGGTTTTGAAAACTTTTCCGCCTTGTTGATGTTGTTAAACATAAATTTTTCATTAGAACCTATCACAGCGGGATCTATTTTAGTATTCGGGATATAAATCTGTTGAAGTATCTTTCGTTTTTAACCGACTTCAACAATTCAAAAGGCGGAGGTTATCTATACGTCGCATTGGTATACAACGTGTTACAAAAGTAACCTTAATGCCGAATATGGTAGATAGGGACCATCAAACTAAACAACTTTTACTATGGGACCAACTTTGAAATCGCGAAAAAAAAAAACGGCTGTTTCATACAAAAATAATTACGAAAATATCAAAATGTATGAAACAGCTGATTTTTTTTCGCGATTTCAGAGTTCCATAGTAAAAGTTGTTCAGTTTGATGGTCCCTATCTACCATATTCGGCATTAGGGGTACTTTTGTAACACCTTGTATACATAAATATTATTGTAAGTCTCTATGTTCTAGGCAGAAGCGTCACTGATCGATTTCGAAAACTATTCCGTCTTATTGAACTGCTACAGTACTACTATCGCTTGGCTTGGCTAGTTTTTTATTTTATTTATTTTGGATAACAGACGGTAATTTACAAAACTTGTTGTTTTGTACAATAATCTAAAGAATGACCTTGAGTTCCAACAAATATAAAGTGATATTTATTTTTCTTAATTAATCAATCAAATGCACTAAGAAGTTTCAATTCCGATGTCGAAGACAATCACCCCAGAAGTAGCTTTCTACCACTTTTTAACACTGTTAGGGGATAAATATAAAAAAATACGAAACACGTATTTAATTAATTTTGTGAAAGAATGTCTAGGCCAAGGAATCGCGTTCTCCCATACAAACTTTGCCACCCTGTTTCACCCCTTCAGAGGTTGAATTTCGCAAAATCCCGTCTTAGTGAGCACCTACGTCCCAAAAGAAGCCCCTATGCAAAATAAGAGACTCCTAGCACTTTTAGTTTCTGAGATTTTGTGATGAGTGAGTGACTGATTTTCTCTTTTATATATATACATAGATTGCAGGAATGCTCAAATTTATTTATCAATAAGCCTGTGAAGGGAGTATGTTTCTTGATATTTGTATGAAAATAATGTGGTGTCCTGTTTTCTTTGCGGCCCAGTGTGTTTTTAACCGACTTAAAAAATTTAAAAGCAGTTCGTTATCTATTCGTCGCGTATAGTTTTTTATGTATGTACACCGATCACTCGAAGACGGCTGAACCGATTGAAATTATCCAAACGTTATTAGAGGTATTGTTTCCAAGTTGGTCTCATTTTTTGAAATTTCGAATACAGTTCAGAAGATTTTATGAAATCCTGAAAGTACTGTCGTTTTCGTTACCATTATGATGATTTTATACGGACGATCGACCATAACTTCTTTGTTTATGAACCGATTTTCTTTTTGTAATATCTACAAGTTTTTGTGTGCGTGCACGAGAAACCGTGATTTGTTTCGTTTTGCTCTTTTACACCATACTGCTCGGGAACTAGGATTTACTAGTATGGCAAGAGGCTGTGTAAGTTGGCATGTGCAACACAGCGCATTGTTTAGATAGAACGTTCTATTTTCAAATCACTTTACAATTTAAGCATAATGAATGCTTTAATTATGAAGTACTCTATCTCTTTTCTTATGAAATGACGAATCTTTTTACTGAAAAAAAAAGAGTGAAAATGTTTTTTTTCCTCTCTAATAAAATAAAATCATTTTGTCACACCAATATAAAAGTTTTACTTCGCATGAATGATATAAAGTAGAATGCTTACCTCGGTTGTAAGTTGCTATTACACCCTCGAACTATATTCTAAAAATCCGCTCGCACGGGCGCCAAATTAGATCTTGTTCTGTAATAGCTCGCTTACGTCCCTTGTGTAACAAACTACTATTGTTCACTTTATAATTTGAGCTATCGATTTCGTCAATTTTTTGAAACTTGAACTAAATAAATTAACTCCCATAGTAACTCAACAAGTTTGGTTCATACAATCTCTCGAGACAAAGAACAGATTGCAAAGGGTTAATCCCTTGTGGAGAATAACGGGAGTTAAAAACAAACGGGTTTCTTTTTACGGCAACAACTTTTTTATGATCATGGACACCAAAAAAGTTCCGATAGAAATTTTAGTGTTCACGTTTTTTTAAACTTGCCATTTCATTAGGATTCGCAAATTTTTAAGGCTCCTATATACCTCAAGTGATACCCTCATTTTATGTAAATAAACTATAGAACCTTAGCTTCAATCTGTACATGTGAATTTACGATACATTATGTACTTAGCGAGCAATAAATTTAATATAAATGAGGGCGCCACTTGAGGTATATAGGGGCCTTAAGTGAGTAATACCGGGTAGAGGCATAAATTGTCGCACTCAAAATTATGTAATAAAAAAAATACCTATGCTATTATACTAAGAATGGGTTTGTATTACTCATATTTCAAATAGGATTGTAACTGATTATCAGTTATATTTTCAAAAAGGAGAAGAGTAAGAAATAAGTCCGAGATATCTTCATTTTTATCATGCAAAGTTGAAATAAATGTGTATTAAATATTGACATGAGTACTAAAGCTGTAGAAGTCGAAAGCGTTAATGTCGAATCTAATTCGATATGCGCGCCTCGATGGAATTCTTGTACTCTGGCAGTAAAAGATGGACATAAACCGAATTCCATAACGCTTATATCATACGGCTTTGGGGAACTGCGAACTTCCAGAAAAAAACTTTTTTTTTTTAAATCTGAATTTAAAAAAGCAGAGTGTAGCTCTATGAATTTTATTAAAAAAAGAACGAATTTTGACGTAGTTAGGTAATATTATGACTAGTCCGTCAAATGTATCACCAAAAATGTATAATAATATGTCACATTTCCCCGAAAGAAAAAAAGAGAACTTACTTCAAGGAAGAAAGTCTCCTGTTTCAGAATAATTGGAGCTAAATTTAAAAGTCTTATATTTATAAATAATTTCTAAAGCTACAGAACAAAGAAAAATGTTTGTGTGGGTTTCCGTGTCTATGATTAAAACTGTATTTTGGACAAGTGAATTCACTTGAGTATTTTTTTGTCTCTATTTAAGATCCTGTATTATGACTCAATTACTCAGTTAAGTAAATTCACTTGATAGTTCAAATTCAGTTAAAATTAATTGCTTACTACAGTCGCTATCGAGTATAGTAAGCGTAAACTCATAATACGAAATAGCGAACACAGAAAACTAAAAACGGGAACTATCAACTGAAATTCACATTATACTCTACACAACAGTGAATCTCAATACAGACCATAAAACACGCGATCCAAATTCATCTCGGAAAGTAATCGCATAAAATGTATTATCAAGTCCGAATCCGTACAATCGTACGGCGAGTGGCCCGCTTTATGGGGCATAAAGATTTTGAATACGTGGCGTTCTATTTCAGTTAATTTTGCTTCAATATCAGTTATTTGCATAATACTTTTAGGGGCCTCCGTGGTCGAGTGGCTTTGTACACCGGTTTTCAAGGTGACGCCATCTCTGAGGTTTCGGGTTCGATTCCCGGTTGGGTCGATTTAGAAAATAAACTTTTCTATATTGGCTCAGGTCTGAGTGTTTGTGATACCACCGTTGTTTCTGATTTCCTTAACAAAAGTGCTTTAGCTACTTGTTTTGGAATCGGAGAAATGTTTGTGATGTTGTCAAATAAAATAAAAAATGAAATGTACCCAGATTGTTAAGTGGTTGTTTATTTTAGCTGTGAGAGTACTGTTTAATAATATGTATTGACACTAAGATTTGAACATCTAGTGCTACATATTCATAGTAAAGAGTTGGATTAAACGTAGAGTACGGAGATAGCGGGAGTAATATAGACTTATACCTATATTATTAAAAAACTATGATTCTTTTTTTACTGTGTGTCATCCTTCGCACGGATTTATGGCTGCGGCTTTACCAGACTTGGAAGTTGGACTGATGTAATTTGTTTTATTTTATTTTATGACAATGAATATTATTATTATTATTAGAAAATTATCGACTTTATTCTTAGTCTATTGATATTAGAATTATAAATTTTTATTTAATCTCTAAGTACAAAAATACGGCAAATGACGGACTTGTAACTACTTACGTACACACACACACGAGTACATACAGCGAACTAAATAAAATCTTTGAAACAAGCATTTCCCTCAAAAAATAGCACCACAAAAAATGACAACCAAGTGAATAGGGCTAAAAATGCTGGCATTTATGCTGCACAAAGTGACTGAACACACGTTGCATAATAGCGACCGTAATCTGTTTACTCATAGATATTTTCTATACTTAAACGAAAAAGTATTTAATACTTATGATACGTTTTCTCTGCATCTTTTTACCTTCTTTGCGTCTTTTTCACCGTTTGACTACACAGGACATCATTTCTAATAAACTCTCTCTTTCTTTAAGGCCCCTATATACACCAAGTGGCGCCCTCATTTTAATAAAGCGGCCACTTTTAGCACTTTTGCGAACTACTACTACAACTAACAAAATTTTACTGAGGTTATTGTTTGTAAATAAACTATAGAACCTTAGCTTCAATCTGTACATGTGAATTGTCGATACATTATGTACTTAGCGAGCAATAAATTTAATTAAAATGAGGGCGCCACTTGAGGTATATAGGAGCCTTAAAATACAAACTGCAATTATTGTAAAGAACGCTAACGTCTGTTACCGGGTGCGTGGCAGGCCCGAAATTTATTTTTTTTATTTTTATTTTATTTTAAGGACCGCCAACAAAACATACACTATTACAATTTTAAAAGTACAAGTAAATCTTAAAGTTAAGTGCTGTCTTAATTAAAAGCAGTCACGACATGGAAATTCTGTGCGAGTTGTCATTTTTTAGCCCCGGCAGTGGTGCCATTTTTTAAGAAATATTTGTTTGCAATTATACTTCCATAGATTAGTACATATCAGTTGCCCTATAAAAAAAAACAATAGATGCCCCATTATTTCGCAGTCACTAGTAATTGTATCAGACAATAAACAAACTTTGGAAAAAATAAAAATAGCTAAGTATATGTTATTATTACATGTTTGCAATATGGACCATGTCTGAAATAAACAAATTTTTTTTTTTTTTTTTTTATATATAAAATAATCATCAAGGGTGACCATCAATGTTAGGTTAATGTGGTATTTTCACCCCCTGCCCCTATTTTAATAACCACACAAACCGCCAATTAAGTCTAAATATTCGCTAAATCAGCAAAACTTGATTTGCAATTCGATATATTGTTTCACGAATTAATAATATCAACACTATTATTTTATGGCCCGAATAACAAGCATATTATTACAATACCAAACAGTTAATTAATATACATAATAAAAATATAAATCAGTATTGAATGACGCGATAAATGTCCATTAAATGAAGTACAGCACAACTAGACAGCCTGGGCATAGCTTTTGTATTTTTAATTTTTACTCTAATGTTCAGTATAGATTAAGATAAGTCCGTGGTTCTTTCGTGGGTCTAGTATAAAGTTCTGTACTATAATGAAATTTTGAGATTTAAGCATTCACAATGCTATTTTTATATAATACTAAATAATATACTAGAAAAAATAGGACTCGCACCAGATCATGTTCTCGGACGGGAAACGTCCGAGAACATGATCTGGTGCGAGTCCTATTTTTTCTAGTATATTATTTAGTATTCTGTACTATAATTTCAAGTGATTCGAGTCATCGATATATTTTTTTATTTTTTTTCTTTTCTTTTTAAGTATAGTTTGTAAGAAGTGTCCTACCTACTTAAAAAACGTATCTACAGGTTTCTTGACTCGTCGCCTTAATATGGGTAGCTTTAGTATGTCATGCTCACTTTAAACATTTCTGCGGTAGTGTCGTGTGAGGCGGGTCGTTACGTTCCCTCAAATATGGTTGAGCGAAGCGATGGCTGGTTCATGCGTCATGCTCGTGAACGGGTGCTGCCAGTGGGAATGGGTCTGCTTCTGACTACTTGTATTAAGGACGTCGCATACATATATATATAAATGTTTAATATTATCTATATGTATGGCACTTCTTACCCAAAAGATAAAATTCATAACTACTACCTTGTTTTGGAATTTTTTTTATTGCAATCTTTCACTTTCTATAGGCCTATGAAAAGCTTTTGGATATTAGTTTTCAATTCGATGCCTTAACACGGGTAGCCTAAGTATGTCATGCTCTCTTTAATCATTTCTATGGTGGTGTCGTGTGAGGCGGGTCGTTACGTTCCCTCAAATATGGTTGAGCGAAGCGATGGCTGGTTCATGCGTCATGCTCGTGAACGGGTGCTGCCAGTGGGAATGGGTCTGCTTCTGCCTACTTGTCTTAACGTTTATTGAATTGTATGAATATATATATATATATATAATTTTTTTGTAATAGCCTAGGCTGAGCCTTAAATTTTGAATTAAGCTTGACACCTGTAATTTGATTCAGTAGAAATGAGCTAACTAAATAATGTTATTTATTTATGAATCTATGTTAATGGTAACATGTATGAATACTTTGAATGTAATGTCTGGAAACGATATACATATTTGTAAATATCGTTCCTTCTAATAAAGCTGATAAGTTTTTTGCGCCCATTTTTCTTGTCAGCTAAAAGACGTCATAATGGGTGGTAGGATAAAAGAATTGACGATTTAAAAATGCTTGTTATGTGAGCTTATTTGAATAAAGAATTTTTCAATTTCAATTTCAATTAGAGCTACCATAATGTCTGGATTAGTTTGGACAGAGTAACTTTTCAATCCAATGAAAATTCTAATTCAATCTCAATCTCAACCCGGGGTCAAATTTCAATGTTAAGCAATGTCTGCATTTCTGCCGTGTGGTGCATGTATCTTGTATGTATTACCATCTGTTGCATGTATGTTACTGTTGTGTATGTAGTTTTACAACCATTAGGTACTTACCATATATTTGTTTTTATGCCTTATTGGACAATTACATGGGTTGATTTACCGGTGACTTTATTAAATCGAATCGCCACTTCATTTTGCGATTTGCTTGGAAATTTATTTATTTATTTTATTTTTATTTCTTGTAATGTGTGTGTAAATGCCCCATAATGTATGACGTATTTCAATGTGCGCTCGTATGTCCAGATTTTTACACAGATCATGGCAACCCTAAGGACAACAGACATTAAACACAACAGATTGTTGTAAACGATAAGCCCTGTGATTTGAAACTTAGTGTTTTTGCAATACCACCATCCTATAAAATTTCAAAGGTGTTGATTTTATACATAAATTATTGATGGTTTTTAATAAGGATAGTGAGCATAGATTGAGGAGCTAGGTGGCGCAGTGGAATAGCGGCTGGCCCATCGACAGCGGAGGTTATGCAACTTTCGCGTGGGTCGGTCATGTGATGGGTGACCAAAAATTTATTATCTTGAGCTTCTCCGTGTTTCGTAAGCCACTTTAAGCCGTTGGTCCCGGCTGCATTTGCAGTCGTTAGCACCCATCCGCATAGGGCTCGCGTGGTGAGTCATGGCCCATCCTCTTTATCCACCCATAAGAAAGGCCTGTGTCACAGCAGAGGGGATATTAAAAGAGCTGATGGTCAATAAGAACAGAGTGGCAGTGGAGCTAATGTATTTTCAGAAAAAATAGCCCAGCTATGGATATCATACGTCGACGATATTTCATATTCTTGAAAATGAAGTTAAGACAATGATTATGTACACAAGTAAGTTTAACTAAAGTAAGCATAATAATTAAAAGTCAATTTACTATATACAAAATCCATCATCAAATTAACGTTATTAATTTCACATTTTCATCACTAGATACGTACATGTCCTGTTAAAACATGTATACAGTTTAGAACTTTGTCACTTTGTTGTAGTTGTCATTTGTCATTGACTTCTGTTCCAAAAATTAATAGCTTTTAGAGGACAAAGTTCTAAACTGTATACATTATTTATAGACGTGACTGTACATTTAATAGGTACGTTTTTTAGCTAACATAATTTCTACTTCGATTACAATAAAGCCAATCGAGACAGTAAAAAGAAATAACTTTACCTATATTTTACTAATAATAAATAATAAATATTTGACAAGATCACATACATTGCTCCGATTCCAAAGTAAGTAGCTAAAGCACTTGTGTTATGGAAATCGGAGACAACGGTGGTATCACAAACACCCAGACCTGAGCCAATACAGAAAAGTTCGATTACTACCCAGCCGGGGATTGAACCCGGGACCTCAGAGATGGCGACACCTTGAAAACCGGTGTACAAAGCCACTCGACCAAGAAGGTCGTCAAATTTTGCTAACCTCGACATTGCTAATGCAATATCCGACATCCGTACATAGTTACATAAAATATTATTGATTTTATTCAAGTTTGGCCGGTGTACCGGACTCTTTTGTAAAGTTCCATTCCGGTCCGGTGCAGTGGAACTGTACGGCAAGACAAATTGTGAGTTCGCTACTGAACGATTTGTTGCACTGCCGTGATGGTTAGTGCATTAGAGCCACAAGTATAATCTGCCAATTAAAAAACGTTCAAGAACGAGTCGGATTTGCGCACCGAGGGTTCCGTACCATCATTCGGAGAAAGTTTACTATTTAGAGACATCGTTTTATTTTTCCTACAATCTTCACACAAAATAATTTAAGATTTTCTCTATGCAAGCTTCGGAGATAAAGGGGGGAGGACGGTATTTTTTTTACACTTTTCATCGAAACTACTAGGGCATTCCCCATATGCCCTTATATTTTTTTATTTCCCTCTTATTCGCAAAATAGTTGGGCAAACGTCATCTAAAACTAGTTCAAAATTTCAAGTTGATAGCATTAGTAGTTCTCGAGGTATCCAGCTGTGACAGACAGACAGACAGACTGAGTCGCACCATAAAGGTTCCTTTTTACCATTTTGGTACGGAACCCTAAAAACATCCAACCCTCGTAGCATGGGCATGACCACCGAAATATGATATGATATAGCGATTTATTTGGAGCTCGGTGGCGCAGTGGTATAGCGCCTGGTCCAGCGATTGCGGAGATTAAGCAACTTTCGAAAAGGTCGGTCATGGGATGGGTGAGCAAAAATGTACTTGAACTCCTTTGTGCTTCAGAAGGCACGTTAAGCCGTTGGTCCCGGCTGTATTTGCAGTCGTTAACACCTACTAATCCACATTGGGCCCGCGTTGTGGTCTATGGCCCATCCTCCTTATCCACCCATAAGGAAGGCTTGTGCCCCAGCAGTGAGAACATTAAAAATGACTGATGATGAATGTTATGTTAAGTAATAATCGTTTGTTTCGGTTGTGTAGTGAATTACAAAGAGAATAAGCTAAAATAAAAATATGTATATAAATGTGATATTATATTACGGTAAGTTTTAATTAACTGTTATTGAAGAGGTATTATACTATTCGAAAAACATGTGCACCGAACATGATTTAATTTAAGCCACAAATGCAAATATGTACTTACCATAGTGTTCTCAATTACTGTTATTACAAAAGCCACATTTTAAATTTTGGTCGGTTTATTGCTGCAAAACCTTTGAATTATTTGCTGCAAATGCTTTGACGTTAACGGTACGAGAATTTTCCTATCTCAGACACAACAATTTATGTGAGACATTTAACTGTCTCTTAGTGATAAGCGGAGCGATAATGTGCGTTTATGGCTGATTTCTTATCATTCGCTTTATTAGTCTAGCTAGAGCCATAACTGTTTATGTAGGTAAGTAAGTTATTTTATCATTAAATAAACAAGTATTAACTTCCGATAGAATAATATGGTTTTATTAATCTGTCACTATTATCGTTTTGAGTTTGAAGAGTACTCTCATTACTAAATAATATACTAGAAAAAATAGGACTCGCACCAGATCATGTTCTCGGACGGGAATCGAACCCGCGACCTTTGGATATCCGGTCCAATGCTCTGACCGCTGCAGAGTTGATATACTAGGAGAAATTCGACGTTCCCACTAGTGACTCGGTAGCTCAGCGGTCAGAGCATTGGACCGGATATCCAAAGGTCGCGGGTTCGATTCCCGTCCGAGAACATGATCTGGTGCGAGTCCTATTTTTTCTAGTATATTATTTAGTATTGTATAAAAATAGCATTGTGAATGCTTAAATCTCAAAATTTAAAAAGTACTCTCATTTTTACTGTCTTTAAATTTCAGTTTCATTAAACGAGTTGGCTTTGAGATAAATACCATCTTTAATTTCTTTCCCCGTATTCATTTGGTTAATATAAGTTCATTACAACTTTTCTCTCGCACAATATTACAACAACTAGTATTTTTTTCCACCCCAAGAAATAAAATTGTTTACAAGGTTTTTACAACGTGTGTAGATTAATTATTAAATAAAGAGGTACTGATTAAATTATCAAAAACTACTACTAACTAAAACACTGATATGAATAAAAAAATACTATGATTTTGGTATAGGTATTAGTGGCCTTAGTATGTATGACTAACGCCTAACTAATTGCAATGCGTTTATACAATTTAGTTTTATTTTTCAAGAAACATTGTCAATTCAATGTTTCGTGAAAAATAAAACAAAATATTTTGAAACGAATATCGAAAATAGGTACAAAAGCAGGTACCTACTAAGCTGCCTGCGTTTATGTTTTTTTTTTAAATCTCAATGTTGTACTCAATATTTTTACCGACTTCAAAAAAGGAGGTTATTTACTGAGAAAAAATCTTTTTGCTCAGCCTATCACAGACATCTCAATCTCTAAAGAGGAACATAGAATTCAATGGAGTCGGCATCGATACTAAATACCTATCTGTATTGTAACATTGTTCTACTATTGTTTTAGTAAATATTTTCCTGATATTTCTCTTTGTAAGTGAGTGCGTTTGATTTATTGGCATCCATTCACTCTAGTTAATACTGCTGAATCGGAATTGCATTCGTTTGACATTCGTGGTTTGCTATTATATCAAACATAGAAGGTAGGTCAATATTGAAAATGGTTCACTTACTGAATAGTGAATATTATTTAGGTATAATATTTAAAGAGTCTGTGTGGTGATTAAAAATTATTTTGTAGATTTTGAAGAAAGGTATTTTTTGTAGTAGTATAAATACTCTGATTACATAGTCAGATCATTGGACCGAACTTTCCAAGGTCGTGGGTTTGATTCCGGCCTGAGACAATTCTGGTGAGTCGAGTTTTTTCTAATATATTATTTAGTATTGTATAAAAATAGCATTGTTAATGCTAGAATTTTAAATGTAAAAATGTTAGGTTTTAATTATTATTATTATTTTGACTTATTTATAAAATTATGTTAGTGAGCTCTTCACTCGCAGACAATTCATGGAAATGGTTTTACGAGGAAAAATACATGTTATAAAGTAAATGAAAAATAAATAGATAAGTTCATATTATAAAAGGGTAATCTGAAATCAAATCCGGAAAATCACAAAACCTTGACAATATTTCGATATTACAATCAAATGGTTCTTACATTTTCCTATGATATATTATATGTATACACACTTGTGTATTTTTTATTGAAAATAACACCCCATATTTTTTTATTTGGCTTTTATTATGTTAATGTTTGTTTGTGAGTTTCTTTATTCCACCATAACTTTTAAATATCATTAGAATCCTTGCATAACCCCGAGTGGGAGTTTTTGGCGCCATTTTGTCGAGTTCGGTTTGGTGTCTATTTTAATTATTTTCAAATTGATTCATAGTGGATATTGTGTCTTAAAATTGGTGCAGTTATATGGTACAAGTGTCTACGCAACTGAACAATATGTGGGATAATTGAAATAGACGCGATCTTGGTTGTGTGAAGCTGAGACTTTTATTGAAGTGGTGGCTTCCTCGGCAGAACTAACCGAGTAAACTGTCTTGATATACTTGGTGCCAAATGCTCCATGCAGCATTGGAATGCGATGCACCCGCATTCTAATGAAAAATTAAACAATATCTACCACTGAACTATTTAACACTTGACACTGGCAAAAATTACTTCCAAGAGGAAAGTAGATTGCCATAACAAAAAAAGAAGAAGAAGAACCCCGAGTGACAGCTATTGTTTTTTTTTAAGTCAATAAGTCAGCTGTATGACGCCATTTTGTAATGTATAAAAAAAATATTTTCCTTCAATTATTTCAACTTTTTAGTTCGGTTTTGGCGATGCAGTCGTGTTGTTTTAAATGTAACGGCACCTTTCTAGTTCTGGGAAAAGATTTCAGAATAATAAAATACCAAGCTAGGTAAATAAAAAATAATATCGTAAAAACGCGTAATATTTCAGTATTTTAGTACACTTCATATTTCAAAATAAACTTTTCATTTAAATAAACAGCATCACTTGAACCTAACAGCAAATACATTGAAGCCTTAACCTCAATCATCGACATTGATACGTAATTTGGGTTTAGATATCATAACATGCACAAACTGATAGAATGTTTGTCGGTTCATGCGCACCGTTGTTTTCATGCCGTTATTTGAATAGTAATTTGAATGTTGGTTTATGCTAGTTTCAATTTCGATAACACGTTTATTTACTGAAAGCTTTCATCATAAATACATGATATTGAACACGTAATGACTATTTTACTAGCTTTTGCCCGCGACTTCTTTCGCGTGGACATTTGGAAAATTCCTAGGGGACTTTTGACCGGGATCCTGTTTTAATCCAGACAAAAAAATATCTGTGCTCCATTCCAAATACGTCGTTTTTGCGTTATTGAGTAACAAACATATAAAAGTCCCAGCATTCAAACTTTCACATCTATAATATTAGTGTATATATTCATATTCCGTTCCAGCCCTTAAGCATAAACACCGAAACGCGATGCGATATAGCGATTTATCGCGTCTAACTATCAAAAGATAAATTACACGTTATATTAGGTATAGTCGGAAAAGTTCGCGGCCTTTTTGTAATAAAAATAATAAACTATTTGAAATTTTGATATTTAAGCATTCACAAAAAACAAAAGGCAAATCTCTCCAAATCGCTATTGCAACAAAAAAGAGCAAATCTAAGAAACGGTTTCCCTCATTAACCGGAACGGTTCGAAACGAACTTTTAATTCGTCGGCATTAACTCAAATCCACGGGCCAAATTATCAAATTCGTTCGCGATTCGAATTGTTCAAATCGATCTTCCAACGTTCCTAATAAACCCCAATCAAGTAGATTACAAAAAGACCGTAGTTGGGACTTTAACGAGTCACACTTAAGTCCTTTATGAACAACGTTTTGAATATTTTAATGGTGGCAGATTTATCATGCTTAGGATTTAATTTAAAGGGATTCTACTAAGCTTCACGCTTGACGTTCAAGGAAATAAATCCACGGCTGGGGATGTAATAAGGAGGTAAGCTGGTGTAAATGAGAGGAGAGACAGTGTTGAATATACAGATTATAATTTGCGTCAATATTTCGTGTTGATGTATTTGCTGATGTAAGCTTTTGGTGTTGAGGCATTTATAATGTTGAGCAATGTAATCTGGGTACTACTTTATTCGAAATAACAGCGATACTTAATAATTATTAAAAACTTTGGTAAACTCGTATCACGTTATTTAATTCCATTTCTTTGTAAGAATTACCTATAATTATAATGTTACCTCTATTTTATTGACAGAGCAAACGCGAAGCGCGAGCGAACCGTCTCTGTTTCAGCTTGACCAAAAATGCTTTGTTTTCTACAGCTCGCATTTCTCAACCGATTCTCGTGAAATTTCGTGAGCAGGTTAAATAAATATACAACATGTTACAAAAATACCCCAAATGCCGAACATGGTACATAAGGACCATCGAACTGATCAACTTTTACTATGGGACCAACTCTGAAACAGCGAAAAAAAAATCTGCTGTTTCATACAAAAATTAAAATCGAAAACATCAAAGGTATGAAACAGCTGATTTTTTTTCGCGATTTCAGAGTTGGTCCCGTAGTAATAGATGTTCAGTTTGATGGTCCCTATATACCATATTCGGCATTAGGGGTGTTTTTGTAACATGTTGTATATACAATTGTATTGTAAATACGGTTGTATATACATGTTGCCCATTTGAATAGAGGGGCTGATCTTGTTGTGGGTATGGATTATACTTGAAATGTTTTATTGAAAATTCAATGAGACGGCAGAGTCGAACAGAGTCCTGAAAACCCATGATCCATGTTAAAGATATCAACAAAATAAAAAAAAAACGGCGCATGAAACCTCATTAATTCAAAGAAAAAAGATGAATAAAACCAACTTTTTCGCCAAATGGCCGGCTTTGCAGCACAACCCATGAAAATTCAAATTAAGAATTTACATTCACTATTATTTTTAATTCCAAGTCTCCACGGTATGATTCTTAAATTAGCGGCTTCATTAGAGCTAGTATTATTAAAACCATTACGTAATTAAAGAGCGCAACGACTGACGTCGGGTCGTTATTTTTTTTCAGTGACCTCTTTTTCTTTCCCGTCACTTTAGACGGGAAAGGCGACGATCGACGTTGGCTGTTTAGGCTTGTTGTACAGTAATATGGCAGAGCGATTCCAACTAACCCTTTATTACTTTCATAGCATTGTCGCGGTGTCCAGCCTCCTTCGACTAGGGACTGACAGGCTGACAGACATACGACAGAGGTTGACAGGGATGACGTACCGGAGAGACGGGCAGATGACTATCGGGGAACGGACGAATGTAAAGACTGAGGACTGACCTCTGACCCGCAGACCGACAACTGCGCCAGAATAAGCATAATTATTGACCAATTTATTGTTACTCGTACTAATCTGTATTTAACTCGCGTAGGTATATTATGAAGAGTACACGAAGAGAAGGGGCTCATTAACATTTTTGATTTGAACTTACAGTTGCATTCAGGTCTTTCAAATGACATATTCGAAATAAACTGAAAGGGGCCATCGACTTAGTAAAAATAAAGTATTAAAATCTTTAAATCTGTACAGCTTGAGAAAGTGATAAGATTTTTCAAATTTAATTAGTAATTTTCTCAAATTTCGTGTAAGTATTCTTCATATGTGTCAATGTCTGTTCTTTTTATGGTGTTATTGTTAATAAAGAATGACAGTGCTCTAGCATTATTGAAAGTTTTAAGTAGTTTTATGAACAAAAAAGAACAGGTAGGTACCTAATTATTAAGTAAATTTTAAAAAATATTGAATAATTATTGTAACTGTATTTTATTTTATGAAAAGGTTTAAAGGTTTTTATGAACAACAACGTTTCTCCATAGTCTACAGCAGTTAGTTATTGTACAGTAGGTAGTTTTATTCCAAGTAGGTAGTTACTCGGTACCTGTGTAAAATGCAAAATTGTCTTATTCACTTAGTTATGTTAATATTTTTAATCTTAGCGTTAATATTTGACACAGTTTTTGATTAATTAATAATTGATCACTGCAATATAATATAGTATATATAAATAAAAAGAGTAATTCAGTAAGCTCATTTATCGCTGTATATTATAGCTTACAGTGTGAACGAGCCTACATGCAAAAGCCCTCCATTTTTAAAATCAACCTGTCTAGTGCTTTGTATAGTCCAAACTTTTGTTGCTAATCTCCATTGCAGAGGAGTTGAAAGAGCTCGGGTCGGGATTGATTTTGCAAATTGCTCACAAAGATAAATAAATAAATATTTGACAACATCACATACATTGCTCCGATTCCAAAGTAAGTAGCTAAAGCACTTGTGTTATGGAAATCAGAGACAACGGTGGTATCACAAACACCCAGACCTGAGCCAATATAGAAAAGTTCGTTTTTTAAATTGACCCAACCGGGGATCGAACCCGGGACCTCAGAGATGGCGTCACCATGAAAACCAGTGAGCAAGCGCTCGCGGCCACTGGTGCGTTGGTCGGACTGGGCAGGTAGAATTTAATATTCGTAAGCAAATTGCAATGTATACCCTTAAATTTTTACTGTTTGTTATAGATGAGTTCAAATTTAACTTAAATGTTAATTTAAAAATTATATAGCTTTCTCATCTTAATTAATCTTAACGGGAATCGTAATATCTGGAATTTAAAAATATCTGGAAAGGTATTCAATTGATGTCGAGGTAATTCCTTGTACATTGGTGAGATGGTGTTGATATACTAGGAGAAATTCGACGTTCCCACTAGTGACTCGGTAGCTCAGCGGTCAGAGCATTGGACCGGATATCCAAAGGTCGCGGGTTCGATTCCCATCCGAGAACATGATCTGGTGCGTGTCGTATATCGTATTTTCTAGTATTATATTTGGTATTATGTAAAATAGCATTGTGAATGCTAAATTTAAAAATTAAATGTGAAATTTGTACAAGATGATGAATGCAAACAGTGTACGGACAAACCTAAATAGGTTTTTTATGACACTGTTTTAGGTTTAATAATGTATTATTGCAATTTAAATTAAATAAAATAAATAAATAGGTGATTGACGCTATCACTACTTCAGTGAAAGATTACGTAGACGTATTACGTACGCAGTAAGAATCAAATTAGTTTTAAATTGTTGGGTTACATTGCACTTTAAGGTACTTATTTGACTAAAATGTTATTGTGACCTATCTTTGCTCGTGCGACATCTTTTGTGGTGCCTTTCTAACATCTTTAACTCGAACAAACGTCTAATCGTCCTATTAGGATAGTTGCTAATCATTATTTAGTCGATTCAGTTTTTCGAAATTTTCAGAACCATAGAACCACTAGTTGACCAAGCGAGCACAAAGCGGGAACGAAGCGTCTCCGTTTCAGCTTGGGCAAAAATGGTTTTGTATGTCCGGCTGTCCGTTCTCCTCTACAGACCGCATTTCTCAACCAAATCTCGTGAAATTTTGTGAGCAAGTTCTACAACAATATGTTTTTTTATTTCAGATTTTAGAAATTGTTCAAAATGCCGGAGGCACGGTGAAAATCATATTTCAGCCATTTTGAAAAATGTACAAAAATGTTTCAATCCCGAGGTCTACAGCTCTACAGAGCCACTGTTATAATTGGCCAAGCGAGCGTGAAACGCAAGCGAAGCGTCTCCGTTTCAGCTTGGGCAAAAATGCTTTCGTATGTCCGTGCGGCTGTCCGGCTGTTCGACAGGTCACATTTCTCAACCGATTGTCGTGACTAAGTCTATGGTTGTGACATTTCGTGAGCGGTGATTTTGTGATAAACAAATATATTTTTTGTCGATTCAATTTTATGAAAATTTTCAAAATGGCGTTGATATGATATAAAAATCATATTTCAGCCATTTCAAAAATGACACAAACGTGAGGTCTACTGCTCACAGAGCCACTAGTTAATAGTTGTCATGTATTTCAAATTTGAACACTTAAATTGTTCTAATATTTTTGATCACTTTGGATGTTTCTAAATATTTCGTTATTTTGCTGTTTCCATAGAATTATTTAGTATTATGTTTCTATAGAAGTTTGAAAGTGACTGTAATATACAGCTGAATTCAAATGGCGCGACTTTACAACTTGCATTCAGAATACGATTTAATTTAGCGCCTGAAAGCGTGTATCAAGAGTCAAGAGAGATAGTAAATATTTCACTTATTTGAAAATTTTAGAACCGGAATGCAATTGCACAAATTGTCTTACGATTTAGTTGGTTTCTTAGATTTTGTAGAGCGCGAAATAGATAACATTGTTTATCGTGTCGTGTCTTTTAATTTGTTTTACATTTTACTTACATTAATAGAACTCAAATATACTGCTTAAAAGAAAATAGGGGCTACTATATGGTTTTCCATACAAACGAGTTTATTTCTGAAAGGTTTTTTTAACATAAATTCAAACTGATTTTATTTGAATTTGATATTGTTCGATAGCTTAATAGTCAACTTGCTGGATTTTAGTGTCAAATTTACCGTGTAATTTCTACTATTCGCCAGATTGTGTCAGTTTAAAATCAAATGAGATGAATTTATCATAAAAACAACTTTCAGAAGTTTGGAAAGCTACATAGTGACCCCTATTTTCTTTTGAGTAGCTTATACAGGGTTATTTTTAATTAATTTAAAACCTCTCGTGGGGTTGATCAGACCATCAAACTGAACAACTTTCATTATGGGACCAACCTTGAAATCGCGAAAAAAAAAACAGCTGTTTCATACAAAAGTACAATGTCTACTCCATCGAAATGTATGTATTTTAAATGAATTAAAAATGACCCTGTATTAATATTGTAAAAGGTGTACACTTTTTTCAACTAATACAATCCCATCATTAATAGCTGTTAGCGTGAAGATGGCAGTTAATCAATGGACGAATGTTTTTTGGATAGAACATACCGTCATAATCGATGATAAGTCTTATTCTATTCTAGGAGCTCGATGGCGTAGTGGTTTAGCGCCTGGCCCAGCGATTGCGGAGGTTAAGCAACTTTCGCAAGGGTGGCAATGGTCATAGGATGGGTGACAAAAAATTTAATATCTCAATTTCCTCCGTGCTTCAGAAGGCACGTTAAACCGTTGGTCCGGCTGCATTAGCAGTCGTTAACACCAACCAATCCGCATTGGGCCCGCGTCGTGGGTTATGGCCCATTAAAATGGCTGATGGTCATTCTATTCTATAATCAATAAGGGGCTACAAAACACACGATATCGTATATCATCAAGTATGACCCAGTCATTGCAAATGCAACCAAACTCACTCACAATTTTAACAAAACGCTTCCAACTTAAAATGAGTGAAACAGCTCGAAATTGCGATGCATTTGAGCGGGAAAAACACAGCTAAAAAGCCGTATTGTTTTAGTTAATTAAGTCGCAAAGCAGACAGTGGTATTGACATAAGTTGCACTTGTTAGACGCAGCGGGAATGAAAACTCACAACCGTGGGAACGGCTGCACATCTCTATAAAGGAAACACGACTAGAATATGTGTAACTATGTTTTAAAATTATTTAGTACTTGTCAAGATGAATCAAACGAGCCCAAACTAGATGGAGTTGCATGGTTTTATTACAGAGTTCCTGTGGCCTTCTTCCGGCTCCATCATCAGACCCTGGATATTATTTCCCAACAAAGTACTCGTCAAGACGAACTAAAGGAGCCCAAACTTGATAGGGATGCATGGTTTCAATACTGAGTTCCTGTGGGCTTCTTCTGGCTTTATCATCAGACCCTCGTCTCCCGTCAGAGTACTTTTCAAGACGATTCTAATGAGCCCAAACTCGATGGGGTTGTATAGTTCTATCACAGAGTTCCTGTGGCCTTCTTCCGACGCCATCATCAGATCAGCAATGACACCATAATATTGCATTGCCTTCAAGAAGAAGTGCTCCAAGTTTTTTACTTCTTTGCGATTTAAGAAAAAAGTTTTTGTTATTTTAAATATTTATTTTTTCATAGTTTTTTAGTCCTTGTCAATATGCACCTTAACCACTCACATAGCTCTAAAGTTCACGACACCATTATACTGAAGCGATCGAAAAACCACTTTCGAATGATTAATTGGACTGTATGAATTTAAAATTAACCGCAACTCAAAAGAATCACAAAGGTATAAATAAACTACTATTTATTACATAAACATATAAAAAATATTGCTAATAATATGAAAATATTAAAACTTTTCAGTTAGTTTTAGTACATATAGTTTGTCGTTTTAGGCAGAGCCGCCATAATTGTAATTCGGCTGTCAAACGTGACGCCTGTTTCATTTGCGTTAATGCTTCACGCACACACAACCGCAGCACACGATTTGTATTTGCGAAAAAAAGTCAATACGCCATTAGTTCGAGTCATCATAATTAGTAAATCATCATAATATATGTACTTCTCAATACAAAACCATTCATATATATTTTTAAAGGCCAAAAAAAATTTAAAAATTGAAAAGTATTTTATTACATTTAAAACAACTTGAAAAATCACTTTATCCAAACACAATATTTTTTCAAAAGATTAATGCTCATCAACACCAACGCGCTCACGCGCTGCGCGTAAACTTCGGGACATAAAGGGGAAGCTACACAATTATCTTTCTATGATTGTGCCTCCAATAATTTTCAAAATGTAGCCAAGACTCACATCTCTAGGCATTTTCTCATTTTTTCAATATCTCATTTATTTTTTCTGCCCAAAACGAGCTAATAATGACCACATTTTCTCCTTTTTTATTTTAGGGTTTAAAGCTTTTTTTCATTTTGTAGCTATCGCTGAGACGCTTCTTTTGACATCCCGACCAGCCATGTAGCCTCAAAACTCGGGGATAAATCGGGGCTATACAGAAGCGAGAGAAAATCGCACATTCTTTTACCGCACCGACTTTTCACTGGTACAGCTTCGGTTGCGAATTGCCGAAAACAATGAGAGATGATACTTAGGCTTGTCTTACAGCTTATTGTGCTCTTTCGCTCGCGTGCAGTTTAAATATGAACGCCAGTTTTTGACAAAAGCAGCTTTTATACTACTCCGAATGAGGTATGAAATAGGAAAAATGTATCTGTTCAGTTGCTACAGAAATAATAGATTGCTTAGTATTATTATTATTATTTTACATACTAAAAGCATGCTTAAAAAAAGCATGGCAAGCCTGACCACTCAAATATCCGGCATGAAAACAAAGAGTGGCTTGGAACGTCCGAGTTACTGCCGTCACCATTCCGACCGGTTTGCGATTTATGTTTTAATTACACAAAGTATAACGTTTAGAATTGTCTGTATAATTTATTTCCATTCCTTAATAAACGCCAAACGTCCAGGTAACTGTTGTCACCAAAAAATACGAACTATCAAAAAAAAAGTTTGTAACAGTGACAGCTGTGCGACGCCGCAAATCTCAGACGTATCGCGCCTCTTTTTTGGTGACGCGCTTCACTATAGACGTTTGAGTGGCTGATTGATAGTGAGTAGTTATCTTATCTTATCTCATAATATTTCTTACTCGAAATCTAAATATTAACGAAAAACAGTTCAAAAGTTAATTAGTATACAAGGTGTTACAAAAGTACCCCTAATGCCGAATATGGTAGATAGGGGCCATCAAACTGAACAACTTTTACTATGGGACCAACTCTGAAATCGCGAAAAAAAAATCAGCTGTTTCATACAAAAATTAAAATTGAAAATATCAAAATGTATGAAACAGCTGATTTTTTTTTCGTGATTTCAGAGTTGGTCCCATAGTAAAAGTTGTTCAGTTTGATGGTCCCTATCTACCATATTCGGCATTAGGGGTACTTTTGTAACACCTTGTATATATAATTTGCAAGAACGCTCGATGATCATTTATTTCTTTATCAGATTAATACCCGCTTTGTATTTAATTTAAAGACAAAATACAAAACATAAACGGCTTTTTACTATGAGCAAAACATTTCTGACGATTCTAACAAAATAGCAAACATTAATTGATTGAATTAGGTTCAGCCAATCCCAAAAGTTAGATTCAATTCTGTGACTTTAACTTATTTTTAATTATAAGATATCCCTCAGACAACGGTAAGCTAAGCTTTCAAACTAAGTAATGACTCAAAGCTATGTTTTAAACATAAATTGAGTATACAACTTCGTTTCTCTCAGGAAAGTGTTCTCGGGAATCCTGTTTTGATTGTTTCGCTTGAATATTGATACCGTTATATTGGTGGATGGAACTATGAAATTGAACTTTACGAGTTTTCAGTGAAGTGAAAGTAATTAAACACGTTCTTTTTTATTCAAAACGTTGAAGTCTTTATGATATAATAATTACTTCCTATAGCATCCGTCCGCGACTTCGTCCGCGCGATCTATGTATAAAATAGTATCATCCCGAGGGAACAACTGGGATAAATCAATCCTATGAGAAATGAGTGATGACGACAAATCAACAAGGAAAATAAAAGGGTAACTTAGTTGTCCGTCTGTAATTCTACCTGTTAGTCATAACATATATCATTTGATTTTGGAAAGAAAAAATTTACAACTTTGTACTTCAAATAAATTATGAACTTATTGAAGTTCACATTGATTAAAAATGATATATTTTAATAAATTGTATAAGTTAAAAAAATCTCAGTAAAATAGATCGTTACATAAATTGTATTTGAATGGAAACTCTTACAATGAGGTTTCCATTTTTTGTCCGGGCGAAAAGAGCGCAATATGCGACTGGAGTGGGCTCTTCGAGCACCCTTGCCTTTTCACAGCTCGGTGGAGCCCGCCATGACGAGCCCTAAACAACTAAGGCCCCTCGAGCAACTTATGAGCGGCAGCCGCGATGCTCGCCTGTCATTTGTTATATTTCTGCTGCTTAAACGCAAGAAGCTTGGAGTTGGAACTCTTTTAAAGTATGAGACTTTTCTGTAGTTTAATTTAGCTAGTCTTTTTTTACCCTTTTCTTGACGGTGCCTCCTGTCAGATACAGCCAACTTTGAAAAATCGCGTCAGAAAAATATTATAACAAAATTAATATTAATATAGAAAATAACTGTTTCTGAACATATTATTATATAAGTCATGTCGGGTCAGGTTGACATTACCGTTTTCCAAAAATATTAAAATTTCTAATCATTAAACATTTGATTCCACCCCCCAAAAGTTAGAATAATTTAATTTTTGAATTGTTTTAGTCTAATAATGTATTAGTTATACATATCATGACGAAGTATATTACTATACACATGTGATTTTAATGTTTTTTTTAATTACACATTTTTATAATCAAAATTAAAGTCAATGTGACATGTATCTCACAGTGCACTCTGCCAAATTCACTTGACTTGATTTTTATCTTGGAATGTACACTGCCACGTTTATTGCTCTTTTTTATCTGGACTACTTTGATGGCTGAGTGGTTTTAGTGTTACTCTAAAGCATAGATGGTACGATTCCCGTTTGAGGCAATAATCAAATTAATTGTTATAATACTACCGGTCTGGATGTGAGTGTGATTTCGCCGCTCCCACTAGCGAATCGGTAGCGTAATTGGTCAGTGCATTGGGCCCGAATCCCAAGGGCGCAGGTTCGAGTCCCGTCTGAGGTGCTACGGGTGAGTTGATTTTTTCTAGTATTTATTTATCTTATCATTGTTTGCTTGTATTTATAGATATTTATTTATATTTGATAGGACTAAAATTGATGTTAGTTAGTACTTAAATAATATGACCTTTTATTATACAGCTTCGGAAACACTAATTCTTATTTTTAAAACCCTGAAAGAAATAAAATTATTTTCATTTGGTTGTTTTAAATAAAATTTTATTATAATATTTTTATTTTGTTTTAAACAATATAATTTATTTGTAAATATCGTTTCTTCTGATTTCTGACAAAGCTGATAAGTTTCTTGTGCACATTCTTCTTTTCAGCCAAAAAAGTCTAGGAAAATATAGACAAAACAAACTAAGTTTATTTGAATAAAGAATTATTCAATTTAAATATCAATTGATTAAGGCGAAGTGAAGATTTGTTTGAATTGGAAAAAAAACCTGCTTCACCTAAGCTTACTCTACTGCGGTTACAAAATGCTCAGAAAAATCTAATACATTATCTAACACAAACATACTGTCTCAAATATTAAAGAATAGGACAGAATTTGTGACTTTGTTTTAAAGCATTTTATAACTGCAGTGTGAGAGCACCATTACTGTCTCCATTGTCGCTCATTCGACGGAATCGTCATAGCATAAGCAATTTATCAAGACGCGTGAAGCATCTTAAAATTGGGCCGTCTGTATCATCCTTTATTTCGCGATAAAATGGTTTGTGACGTCATTACGTGACGACGGTAATGGAACGGGTAGCTTTTAAATGTGTAATGGGTGGAATGTGAAAGAAATAGCTTGGGTATTGTTCAATCAATATGTCAAAAAATGCTGCTTGACTAAAATACTTATTTATTTTTACATCTATTGTTTAGGTTATTTTGGATGTATAAATATTTATTTAGTCTGTTACATATTAAAATATATCATTCACAGCTTGTTGGTAAGTAAAAATAAGCAGAATAATCATTAAGGATTCTGCGGAAGTAAGTAAATATGTAATAAATCCTTTGTAAAAATTAAATCTTTTTACCCAACTCGTTTGAATACATCAAAGTAATACCACAGAATTAATTATACACTAGCCTTCAAAACTAAGTGTCACACTTAAAATTGTAATAACTTTTAAAATACGCAAGATGTATTTTCGAAATGAAAAGGACTTAAAAAGTTTTTTTTTAAATACAAACTTCACAATCGATAACCTTCTTGAAAAAAAAAACTTTTTTTTTTCTAAACTACTTATAACTTCTATTGTTTAAGAGAAATTGCAATTTTAAAAGTGTGCTACTATGTTTTGAGGGCCAGTGTAGTACTGACGTACTTATATTCAAAATATACACAAAAAACCTGAAAAACAAAACTGCGTATTTTCCAATTATTCAAATATAATTATGTTTTGTTAGGGCGAGTTGTCAGATTGCTGACGATGGGTTTATGGCGGTATAAATGTTAATTTTAAATTCGCGGTCGGCAAAAAATTTGCCCATGTGTTTGGGGTGTTTTTTCCAAAAGCCAGGATAATCTGTTTAAATCTGGGTTAATTTAAGTAGATATCCAGTAAAACAAAGATTTCAGTAAACTTAATACTTATCTTCAGATAATATGTGTTATATGTCTAACACAGTTCGTTGGATTTATACATAAATGTTGTGAACATCCCTTATCTTATTTGTGGATTAGGTCTCGCACATCGCACACATTAGCTGTTTTGATATTTGATTTTGATATTTTCGTAATTAATTTTTGTATGAAACAACTGAATTTTTTCCGCGATTTCAGAGTTGGTCACATAGTAAAAGTTATTCAGTTTGATGGTCCCTATCTACCATATTCGGCATTAGGGGTATTTTTGTAACACGTTGTATAGACCTCCCCCAAGGATATTTACGACGATCGGTCCTTTTTATCGGTACTGCGCTGCCCGCATCCAGCGGCTTTCCGCGACCTTCACCAGTTCGTTGGTCTACATTGTCGGGGGCCTGCCCACGCAGTGTCATCGGGTACTCGATTGCCACTCTAGAACCTCTCACTCTACACTCTAGAAACTCTAGAAATCTCAAAGATCTCAGTGATTCTATACTGCTTAACCCCCTTACTAATAAAGATTGTATAGCAAATGTATAGTTACACGATGGTTACTCTATGTCAAACTATTTAAGTTTGACATTAAAAAGAAAGGGACAAAACACTGCGTAACTTTGCATCTGCTATACAACCTTTATTAGTAAGGGGGTAAGGATTTTAATAAGTAGTGACATTTTAAGTCCCTATTTTTATGGTCTTTTTATGTCTAATTGCAAACAATTAGAGCCCAAAAGAACAAATTCTTTTGGGCCCTACCGCGAAACTTTACTGATATGAAGTTCATGTAAAAGTTGACATTAAAAGTCCCTATTTTTTAGATTTTTGTAGCCGACCACTTTCTCTTTTGCGACGCCCGTAATAACGAGACGAGACTTAGTAAGTTGGTAATATCGTGGTAGCTAGCCAGGCGGACTTGAAATAAGCCCTACCACCAACCAAACCAGTACAAATGTACCTTCTCCTGGGAATCGAACCCGGGTACCCTGCGTCTTCTGCCTGGGTTGCGTCCTGGGTGGGCGAACCACTAAACCACAGAGGCGGTTAACCAATTAGTCTTATCATCAATGTAGTTATAATATTATAATACGTATATTGTAATAATATAATATCTAATAATTTATTCAACCAAACAAAATCAAACAGTCATTTACAAAATTAAATAGAATTATCAAATTAAAATTTGAATTTACGTAATCTGACCGGAGAAGTGGCAATTTCTTTGCTCGGCGCATAAGTTTGGTCATTCAAAGAGGCAATGCTGCCAGTATTTTGGGTATCTTGCCTCAAACACGCGATTGAGTTAAAATATTTTATTACATAATAAAATTAAATTTTTTGAATGGTAGGTTAGTATATTAAAAAAATAAAAGTTAATTAATGCTTTCGTAGCACTTGTGATTAATTAATTAAACTCAATTGAATTTTACATTTCAGAATAATATTTTAACTTTACATCGATTTAATTACTTAAATAACTATAATTTCATATCAAACTATAATTTAATGTACATTAACTGCGTAGCGTTAAGATTATTCCATTTCACCGCCTGCTTCGGTTCGTTGCATCACTTTGATGTTGCAATATGGAGTTTACACTGCATATATTATGGCTTACAATAATTTAATAAAGATATAAGTAATATACACTTCTAAGACTTCCGCGCGTACAGTTCATTACAAATAAAACACACGGATTACAGCGCATATATTATTCATTAATTGAAATAATTCTAAGATAACACCTTAATTAATAATATACGCGCTGAATTCCGTAAAAGTGTTTTATTTCTCTAACTAACTAATTAACCACATCGAACTTTAATATTTAACGACTCAGTTTTGATTCTAGTGGAGGTCGATTCCAATGTCCTTAATTTATACGGGTTGATTTTCCGGGCGACTTTAGTCGACTAGGGCTTTTTATCGACAATCCCTTGTAAAATAGAATCTTATCAATATTGGGTTTGCGATTTGTCTAAAGTCGCCTAGAAAGTCAATCGACCCGTGTAAATACGTATACCCCTAAATACGTAATTTATCACAAAAAAACAATATGGTCCATATTAATAAGTACCTGTAGTAATTGTTATTTATTCACAAATTATTGAATAATCATTATTGTAAATAAGCAAAAATACTTCCACTTTTAGCAATAATTGTGAACTTTACAACTACGGTACCTACTAGGATCGAACGGATTGCTTATAAATAAAATTATATGCAAAACGTCTACTTATATAAAATTTATAACATCTTTCCCCTTTGACCGGTGACCAACTTTAGTAAAAAGAGTTAAAAGTTGAAAGTTGTCTCACTTTGATATTAATTAATTGCAATCAAAGAGTTCCGGGAAGTAATAGGGATGTAATAAATTCAATTTTCAAATTTATCGAGTTATTTATGGCACAGTAATGATCTGTAAAGTCGTAGCCGCTAAAACGTTTGTGAAAACAAATACCTAAAAATTCACATTTCGTAACCAATCGTGAAAACTACACTTTAAAACTTAAAAGCCTTCAAAATTTATGGTAACTTTTAGAATACATAAGATATATTTTCTAAATAAAAAGGACTAAAAAAAGCATATTTTTTTAATTAATAACTTTACAGTCGATAATCTTCTGGAAAAAAACCTTTATTTATTTCAAAACTAACTTCTATTGTTTAAGAGAAATTGTATTTTCAAAAGTGTGGTACTTAGGAAGGCCAGTGTATAATAATTAATTTTATGCAATATGTTTGTCTACTTTTGGTTCCTTCGTAAGAAGAAAAACACTTCGCAGTTCAACTGCTTAACATGATGTGCTATCATAAATATTATTATTAAATAAATATTAAATATTTGACAACATCACATACATTGCTCCGATTCCAAAGTAAGTAGCTAAAGCACTTGTGTTATGAAAATCAGAGACAATGGTGGTACCACAAACACCCAGACCAGGGCCCCTAACGGCTAACTTTTCGAACTTCGGCGGGTCTGCCGAGCTTCAACTCAAAACAGATAAATCGAAGTAAGGAGTTTCGTATTGTACTATTCGCCGAAGTTATTTAGAAGATATCGATGTTCGTGTGACATCATGAATTGAGGTTCGCCATTTTGGCCCGAATGGGGCTCGATTTATCTTTTTTAATTTGAAGCCCGGAATACTTTCCGAAGTTTGATGCGTTAGCCGGTACGGCCCCTGAGCCAATATAGAAAAGTTCATTTTTCTAAATTGACCCAACCGGGGATCGAACCCGGGACCTCAGAGATGGCGACACCTTGAAAACCGGTGTACAAAACCACTCTACCACGGAGGTCGTCGAATTATGTATACAAAATGTATAGTTACAATATTTAAATGAAAAATGTCTTTAGAAAAGATTAATTTTCGCACGTAGCTCATAAATCACAAATCGGTTGCTAATATTAAAACAAACTTTCACATAATTGGGGACCCGTTCGACGGTCGCAAGTAAAATAATTCGGTGACAACTTTCAAATTTTCCCCGCAAACTGTGGCCAACTATTTTAATGGGAAATGTTAGTGGCCTTATCTTTCGATCCCTTTGCATTTAGTGCAGTCTCTTTTGCGCTGTCTGGGAATTTGGTAAGTGTGAAAGGGATGGTAGTAGTGATTCAAAAGGCAGTACCTAAGGACGGAAATGGAGTAGACCCTTTTCACGACATTATCAGAGGATAAGGAGTGTCTGAAGATCGCAAGTGGTATATCTAAAATATTGCCGATACAAAGATTCCTTAAGAAGCTTTCCCTTGATTTCCAGATTGGGATTATTGGCGTTCCGTTTCTTTCTATCTTGAAACTCCCTTTTTCATTCATAACTATTTTTAACCGACTTCAAAAAAAGGAGGAGGTTATCAAGTCGACGGATTTTTTTTGTTTTTTTTTTGTTATAGTTAAATAATGTTTAATTCATGAGATTTGAATGTTTAGACCATCAGCCATTTTTAATGTCCCCACTGCTGCGGCACAGGCCTTCCTTATGGGTGGATAAAGAGGATGGGCCATAACTCACCACACGGGCCCAATGCGGTTTGGTGGGTGCTTTTTTTTTTTTTTTTTTTTTTTTTATGCCGAAGAAAAACGCCTTTACGCGCTTCCCCTCTCGCAGGTGAGCGAGAAGGGGGTATGTGGGGCTCGCCAGGAGGGGACCGCAACTTTCAACGTTGCGGCTCCCTCCACGACTGCCTCCCGTGATCCCACCCAACCGAGTGGTTCGGTGGGATCTCGGGAGGAGGGAATACCCACTAAAAAACTCCGGCACTTGCCCACTCGCCACCAGACGGTCATTTGGGGGGCCATGGGTGGTAATCACCCCACTGACCTGGTGGCACGCCCGGCTCCGGGCCTCCTCGCGGTTGGGAGATGGCCGGGCAAGTTTGGCCATCTCCCCAGACGGTCGGGGACCGTGCAATGCAGGCGATGGGTCACCCCCCATCACCCGCGTGGTCCCCGTTAGGACGGTATGAGGTGCGCGTAGCGCCTCCTCCTAGCGCCCAACCGCCTGCGTCGGAGCCGGTTCGCATGAGCTTCCTCTTCACGAACCCGCTCCGATGCCTCCTTCTGGAGGATCACGTCCTCACAGAAGGAGACTACCGCCTCCCAGGATCTCTCGGTGGCCAGCATGGCTTGTACCACACTGGGCAGCGAGAGATCCCTCCCAATCACAGCGACCAGAGTGCCGCGCTGCGGAGCCCAGGCAGGACACACCTCAAGGGTGTGCTGTGCACTGTCCTCCGCATCGCCACACTCGTAGCACTGTGCAGACGCTTCCTTACCTATCCGACACAGATACTTTCCGAAGCATCCATGCCCGGAAAGTACCTGCGTCAGCCTATAAGTTAGCGTCCCGTGCTTTCTAGAGCACCACTCTTCTAGCCTTGGACTGATTGCCTCTGCGGTTCTCACCCCGTAGGGTTCTGCCTCGAGCCTCTCCGCCCATGCCTCCAACCTAACCTCCTCCATCATACGACGGGTGGCCACTACTTCCTCGGGAGCAGGACGTTCTCCCCTTTCAAGCGCCGCTTTGCGCTCCCTGTACACCTCTCTGAGTACCTGAGCGTCTAGCTCCCAGGGAGGCGCACCAGCTAGTGCACAGGCCGCGGTGCACGAGATTGTCCTGTAACCTCGGACGATTCGAGTGGCCATTGCCCTCTGCGCCTGCCGGATCTTTCTTATGTTCTTGTCGCATAAGCGATCCGCCCACACTGGTGCGCCGTACATGGCAATGCTGCGCAGCACACCGGCAAACAGTTTTCTGCATTTGTCGCTGGGGCCGCCAATATTCGGCAATACACGCCCCAGGGCATTTGCCGTCTTCACAAGTTTTGGGGCTAGCTGACTAAAGTGTTCCTGAAAATTCCACCTTTCGTCAAGCACCAGCCCCAGATACTTGATCCAGGGACGCAATGGGATGACAGCGTCATCTACCACCAGACTTGCCCCAGCTGGAGGACTCCTTCTCGGACCGTGAAAACAGACGGCCTCCGTCTTATCGATTGCCACGTTCAGGCCTAGCAATCTGATGCGCTCGGTGACCAGGGAGGCACCCACGCTCGCCAGCCTTTGCGTGTCCTTAAACGTCTTGCCCCGGGCAGTGACCAATGTGTCATCTGCATAGCAGATGACACTCATCCGAGGCAAGAGGACACCGCGCAAAACCCAGTCGTATCCGATGTTCCACAAGAGTGGTCCAAGAACCGAACCCTGTGGAACACCGCACACCATCTCCCTGGTCATTAGTTCCCCATCACTGGCCGGGTAAACGATCTCTCTACCCTCTAGGTAGCTTTCCACCACTTTTATCAGGTACGGTGGCAGGCCATGGTACCTGAGACCATCTTTGATCACGTCAAAGGGGAGGGAGTTGAAAGCGTTCCTGATATCCAGGGATATCGCTATAACTACCTCCCCTCGATCTATCGCCCTCTCCGACAACTCCCTGAGGGATAAGATGGCGTCAACCGTCGACCGCCGACGCCTAAAACCGTACTGATTCCCAGCTAAATCTGGGCCCACCGTCTCCAGGTGCTGGACGATCCTCTCAGCGATTATACGCTCCAGCATCTTTGCCAACTCATCCAGCAAAACAACGGGACGGTAGGCCGAGGGGGAATCAAGTGGACGGCCTTCTTTAAGAAGAAGGCATAAACGACCCCGTTTCCACACCTTCGGGAATTCTCCGACCTCCAAACAGTCGCTGAACAGCTCCCTCAGGAATGCACCCAGGTGTTTTAGTGCTGTGGGCAACACCTTCCCAGGGATACCATCGGGACCGGGCGCTTTCTTTTTGGCTACAAGCCGGTCCACCACCATCTCCATTTCCTGTTCAGCGACTGGGAAGAAGCCAGTCTCCACCACAGCCAGACCCTGCAGGGCAACCAGAGGGGCCGTCACTGGTGCATGTTCTGGGAACAGGCTAGACACCACCCTGGAGAGGAGTTCCGGCTCCATGGTATCCATGGGAGGCGCCTGATGGCGGAGTTTGCTCCGCACCATCCTAAACGGACGCCCCCATGGATCCCTATCCAGGCTTGCGAGAAACTCCTCCCACGCCTGGTCTTTCGCCCTGGCTATCCCATCTGCAAAGGCTTTTTTGGCTTCCCTGTAAGCCGACAGGAGCCTTTGCTCCATTCCTTCTCTTCTCCTGCGGCGCCTTCTGCACCTTTGCAGAGCGCGTCTGGCACGAAGACTGGCGGATCTGAGCGCTTCCAATTCTGTCGACCACCAGTAGACCTGGTGTTTTTCCGGCGGACCATGCACCCTAGGCATTGCTGCATCACACACTGTCGTGAAGGAGCGTGTGATTTGCTTCACTCTGTCCTCGATGCCTGCCACCGATTGTTGGGCATCAAGACACCAGGCCTCCACCTGAGCTGCCTCTTCGGCCAGCTCTTTATTGAGCTTGGTAGTAGCCCACCTAGGGAAACAGGCATTCAACGGGCGTGCACTCACAACCGGCGATCCTGCTCTAGGGGTAGTCCTAAAGCGGATATACCTATGGTCCGACAAGGTCTGTGGCTCTGTTAGGACCGTCCAGTCCATCACCCTTGGAGCCAATGTCGGAGTCGCAAAGGTAATATCCACTCTAGATCCCCCAGTTCCCCTTACACAGGTGAACGTCGTGCCCCTGTTAAGGACGACCAGTCCCGCCGACAGGGCCCAGTCCAACACTAATGTGCCCTTCCTGTCGTTAACTGGGCAGCCCCAAGCCGCATGCTTGGCGTTAAAATCGCCCCCCACCAACACCTGCAAAGGCGCCAGCCGCCTGACAACGCCGCCTAAACGGTTTAGCCAGCGCTCCAATTCATCTACTGGCCGGTTTGGGGAAAAGTATACGCCCACCAGGGCAAGGTCCCCCCAGGTTGCTGCCACAATCCCTGGACCCCTCTCCCTTATCGAGAGGGGAGGGGAATGGGTGGCCTTAACCGGAACCAGCAGCGCGACGGTTTCGTCATCGTCTCCTACCCAGTTAGCACGCTGAGGCACACAGTATGGCTCCGAGATGAAAACCAGGTCCGACTTATACTCCACTGCGTGCTGCATCAGGACATCCTGTGCAGCAGCGCAGTGGTTTATGTTCACTTGGAGAAAGCTGAGATCGCGTCTATCCATTAAGGCACAACATCAACTCCCTCCATGGCGCCAAGGCCTGTTCCACCATCTACTCCCATAAAAAGAGGAGTCACTTTCGCCTTAACCGGAGGTGGGCGGCAGCTCTTACCTCCTGTAATATGCCCGGCAGGCAGCTTCGCCTCCAAGCACACAGAGCATCTCGCCTCCATGTTGCAATGTGCGGCTCTGTGCCCCTCTGTGCCACACCTATAACAAGTATTGGAGCGGTCCACTGTAGAAGGGCACATTTGGCGCGTGTGCCCCACGACTAGGCACCTATAACAACGGAGCGGGAGAGCTTCTAGCGCTTTTACATGCGCGCAGCTCCACCCAACCATTATACGCCCCTCCTTCACAAGTACCTTTGCCGCCACTGTGGGACACTTGGTCATGACGACACCTAAGCCTCCCGGGCCGCTCCTGATTGGACCCACCTTTATACTTTCCGCAGAGCACCCTCCCTTTTCGGCCATAGTGCTTCGGATGTCATCAGCCGTAACCGACTCATCCAGCCCGGAAATGCGCAAATCCACGCACTTCACGGGCCTGGAGATATTAGCCACTCCCTCTAGCACCTCTCGAAGCTTAGACGCCAAGACGTCAGCCTTTTCTGCCCCTTCCAAGCCGGGGATCTCGATCATCCTGGCGCCCGTTTGCGTCTGCTTAATCGAGATCCGTTCGAGGCCCAAATCCTGCAGCTTGACAGCCTGTCTGGCCTTAAGGATGACGTCGCCATATTTGACACCCTTCTCGGCAGCTTCCGGCGGGATCGTGACAACCACCGCCGCCGTCCGAGGGGCTGTCAACTTGGGTCCCTTCGGCATCTTTGCCTTCTTTGGAGCTGGATTAGGCTTATTGAGTTTGGCCTTTTCCTGTTCTGGCCGGCTCTGCTTTTTTGCCTTCTTCGGCTTTCCTCCCTTCCCCACGATCTGCCACTGGAGCCCGGTCTCTTTCTCAGGGTCCTGTTCTGACGCCTGCTGTACAGGACCACTAGACGGACCAGGGGCCCCCGCCACCACGTCAGCGAAAGAAGGTGGGTGCTTCCTCGAAGCAGGAGGCACCTTGGCAGCGCTCTGCTTACCTGCCCCCAGAGGAGGACGACGAACTTGAGCAGGCAAGAGTCTGCCGTCAACATCAAGACCCTCAAGTCTTGACTTTAACATAAAGCTTACGGACGCCAAGACTTCTCTCTTAAAGGCTTCCAACCCCTCTCCGTCAACTTTGCCACCGTTCTCTTCTCCTCCAACTACGATCTGCATCGGTCCCTCTGCCCGTCTAAGGCTTGCTGTTTCCGTACTTTTAACTTGAAAACCTTCCTTAAAAGCCTTCAGCTCTCCTCTCAGATTTACCAGTTCTGAGCCCAGCCTATCATTTTCCGCCCGTAAGCGTCTGACCTCTTCGCCTAGATTCTGGTTGAGCGAGCCACGCAGAGCAGCCAGAACTACTTCTTTAGATCTACCTATAGACTCCTTTTTGTCTTTTGGCACTTCAATGGTGCAGATCGTTTTCCACATCGATCTCACCTCCTCCTGCAGTGTTTTGCATAGGTCCTCCGCGTCAGCCACCTTCGAAGGCTTGGCCGCATGACAGTCCTTCTTCACGCTTTCCGCAGACCCCTTCCTTGAAGCTACATGGCCCACATCCATCTCCTCATCCTCCGATGGGGAATATGAGCTTTCACTTCCCTTCTTACGGCGCTTCCTGGCTTTAGACACACCAGTGTGAGGGCCTAATGCCTTCTTCATCTCCCTTTTAGTAAGAGTATTACCCGGCAACTTAATCGGTATATTGAGAGCCCGTCTAGGCCCCACTTTGGAAGCCTCCGTGGTAACCCCTTTAACGGTTCCCTTAGCCAACCGGTCAGGTTGAGATCTCCCCAGCTTTTCGGCTGAGCCGACCTTACCCTTAACCTTTTTGTTCGGATCATCTGAAGGAGCAGCATCGCCCTTCAGGAACATCGAACAAGAAGACGAGGGTTTCGACTTGGTGCCCTTACGAACACCCTCCGATTTCCCCGACAAATCCGACCTTGAGCGGTCGAGTGATTTTTTCTCGGCGCAGTTTTTCTCCGGACTCAGCGCATTGTCCAACTGGCAGTTGTCGCTCCCCCCAGAAAACGAGGAGCAGCCAGGTGCCGAAGCACCTGGGAGGGATTCTCCAGCCGCGGAGCGACTGGTACCCTCCTGGGGTAGTATCTCTTTGCAACTAGCCATTTCCATTTGGATTTAAGCCTCTTTTAAAGGGGATAGGCTCCCCTTGGTTTTTATAGTGGTATCCTTCCACGCAGCCCCCACTAAGAAGTAGCGGCCTCCAGTCCCACACCACGTGCGGGATTCCGGCGCTCCCGACACTACGTCTCTAAGGACCACTGGGTCAACAAAGCCCCCAACTCTCCGACCCGCACCGCCGCTGCTCAGAAACGTCCGAGACGCCGGCCCGGGCCCCACCTTGCCAGACTATTCGCCACCACCGCAACAGAGCGGTGGCGCCCAGGGTGCACCACGAGGAGGTTGTCTGGCACGCACCCTGGTTTGGTGGGTGCTAACGACCCGGGACCAACGGCTTAACGTGCGTTCCAAAGCACGGAGGAGCTTGAGATAATTAATTTTTAGTTATCAATCCCATGACCGACCCTTGCGAAATTTGGTTAACCTCCGCAATCACTGCACCAGGCGCTATACGAGTACCACTGCGCCATTGAGCCCCTCTACCTAGGTGCCCTTTTCAACTTTTTCTTAAATACATATCTACTTTTGTTTTAACTAATTTAGTTCGTGCCTTTCTTATTTTTGTAATTTTCACTCTGTAAATATTCAACATTTATAAAAGAAATAAACAAACTTCTGAAATATAATTTAGAACAAATACAACAGACAGTAAAGATATCAAAAACTCAACCCATAATTGGAGTTTTGGCCACAAATTGTTCAGCTATGTCAGAATTGCCGCACTGTGAGATAGAACAAGGGGTGGAGTGTCGCTTCCGTTACGGGTCACAAATTGTTTTTGTGGCTGCTCTAATTATTTCCACTTGATGACTTTGGGCGAAGACAGTTCATTACTAGAAGGGCCGTTCAAAATCATATTAGTTAAGATAAATAATATTAGAAAAAATTGTAGAAAAAATCGACTCACTCGTAGCAGTAATGTTAATATTAAAATAGCTTTGTAAATGCGAAAAATCTAAATTTAATAATTATATAGCTGTTTCATCTTTATCGATTGTGAAAACGTCTGGAAAGATGTTTCATTCGAATGTGGGGGTATTTCACACATTGATGAAATTGCACTAGCTTGCAGCGAAGAAGAAAAAAGTACTAGAAAATTTCGCCGCTCCCACTAGTGACTCAGTAGCATGGGCCGTGCGGGTTCGAGTCCCGTCTGAGGTGCTACGGGTGAGTCAATTTTTTGTAGTATTTTTTTCTAATATTATTTATTTTAATATAAAAATAGCATTGAGAATACGAAAAATCTAAATTTAATAATCATATTAGTTATAGTTTAAGTATAAGTTCCTATTATTAGATAAAAAAGGTCACTTTACAAATAACAAAGTCCAGTTTTGTCCGCACAAGGTTGGGCTACGTTAGAATTTCCGCATAGTGAGACAGAACAAGGGATGGAGTGGAGTGTCTTTTCTGTTACGGGTAACAAATAGTTTTTGTGTCCAACGTCCATCCAGGACTACGCTACAGCAAACTCCCCCCTTTGCCCCCTCCACTCTAGAAAATCTTGAAAAAAATCCCCCTTTTGGATTTTTTTTCGCAAAATCTTGTGTAGAATGACGTCCTTAGTGTGCCTCTCAAAGATTGAAATTCGTCGATAAATAACGCTACAGCAAACTTCCCCCCTTTTCCCCCTATTTTCCCCCCAATCAAAAATCGAGATCGACTAAAATATTTAAATAAATCAAGGAACTTATGTATTTTCGTCAAATTCGGTTGAAAAATGCGACCTCTACGCGAGAACACAGATAGACGGACAAAAGCATTTTTGGCCAATCTTGAAGTGAGACGCTTCGCCTGCTTCACTCGCTCGGTCAATTATGTTCCCAAACAATAGATATCCTTTTTTGTGGAATATTTATAAAATGAACACCAAATTTTTATCGGTATCAAATCTTCCACTCACTTTATATCTACAGTCAGTTTGCGCGCCGCAGCCACAGCGTAATAAAAATGCAAACTTGTCAACGTGTATTACATCACTTTTATATGCCACGTAATTATACTGGGCCCACGGTGCTGCGAATTTAAATTTAGGGGTCATGCCATGCTTTTGATATATCTTTTATTTATGCAGCACGAAACAGTAAATGCAGTTGTATTGTTTGTTGAATATAAAACAGAAAATATGTTAAGTCAAAAAAAATATTCCCCCTTAGGGGAAAAAGCTACTACTATGCTTAAATAGTCTTTGAATTTCCCCTAAGAATGAGGAGCTCGGTGGCGCAGTGGTATAACGCGTGGCCCATTGATTGCGGAGGTTAGGCTACTTTCGCAAGGGTCGGTCATGGGATAGGTGACCAAAAAATTACTATCTCGAGCTCCTCCGTGCTTCGGAAGGCAAGTTAAGCCGTTAGTCAAAGCTGTATATGCAGTCGTTAGCACCCACCAATTCGCATTGGGCCTGCGTGGTGGGTCATGGCCCATCCTCCTTATCCACCCATAAGGAAGGCCTGTGCCCCAGCAGTGGGGACATTAAAAATGGCTGATTGTCAATAGTCTTTAGGTCTAATTAAAGGAATTGTTTTTGTACACTGTATGCTATAAAAGAATGATAAACTTTTATTTGTGAAAAATAGTGTTCGTTATTCTGCATTAATGCAAAATTTTCAGAACCATTCATATAAGGTTTCAAATATTAAACAATATTTTAAAATTCAAAAGCTTTTTTTACATTTTATAGATATAAAAAGTCATATTAAAAACGAAGTGTTTGCTTTATATTAACCGAATTTTCTAGGGGATTCCAACCTAATGACGACCTCCTTGGTCGAGTGGCTTTGTACACCGGTTTTCAAGGTGTCGCCATCTCTGAGGTCCCGGGTTCGATCCCCGGTTGGGTCAATTTAGAAAACGAACTTTTCTATATTGGCTCAGGTCTGGGTGTTTGTGATACCACCGTTGTCTCCGATTTCCATAACACAAGTGCTTTAGCTACTTACTTTGGAATCGGAGTAATGTATGTGATGTTGTCAAATATTTATTATTTATTTATTAAAGCCTGCTGAGAATGGTTTGTCTTCGAGTCGCTTCAACTTTCAATTCAACGTTCATTAGACACATGCAATATTGCCTCCAAACCATGCGCTATTCCTTTCAACTTTTTGAGATAATAGGGCATAGGTACGCTATTAAATGCAATGAGGCATGTTGCTGTCTCTGTTGAAAGCGCAAGAAAAAAATAAGACATTTATTGTTCTCTCACACAGAGTAAAGACAAGAGATTATCGTAACAAACAGTTAAACATATACTTAGAGTAATCTATGTGAGAGACTGGTCTGTACTAGTAGAGAATAAGTAATGAAAACGCTGGATTGCAGCGTAAAAGTGGTATCCCACTCTTACTAGAAGAAACTCGACGATGCCACTAGTGACTCGGTAACTCAACTTCACTTCCAAAGATCTCGGGTTCGATTCCCGTCCGAGAATTATCTGGTGCGAGTCGTATTTTTTCTAGTATATTATTTATATTATATAAAAATAGCATTGTTAATACTAAAATCTCAAATTGAAAAACATAAAATGAGTTTAATAAACGTCTGTGCCTGTATTATGAGCTTGCACAGTAAAGTTACGTTTACTATACTCGATAGCGACTGTGGTTGACATTTGTATGATATCTTTTAGTTTGGTGTAGTTACCGCCAGAGGTGCTGTACCAAATTGCATACAAAATTGCTTACTATAGAGTCGCTATCGAGTATAGTAAACGTAACTTTACTGTGCACAGTCATAAATACATGCACTGACGTTTATTAACCTCATTTAGGCTTCCCGCCCACGAGCGATTAATCACTAAGCGATTTTTTGTCACCGATAATAGAACATACAGAGTTAAATACGTAAACGTCCACGAGCTACAAAAAGTAGCTCAGCGACTAATCGCCCGCGAAATGACACTGGCAAGAGTGACAAAGAGTTTACTTAGCCAGCGACAAAAAAACGCCACGCTAAACGCCGCGATTATCACCGCGATTATCGCCGCGATTATCGCCGCGATTATCTCCACGATTAACGCCGCGATTATCGTAGCTACAAAAAGTCGCTCGTGGGCGGGAAGCTTAAATGTTTTCAAAAGGCTATTAAACCGAGAGTTGGTTTCGAATAAGGTTTTGAAGCTTTGTAATTTGAATGTAGAACATTGCTAAAACGTCAACGACAGACAAAGAACGCAGCGGTTGTTGTAAATCACTCCTTACTGCCGGGCGCAGGAATGAAGTGGCGAAATTAAATTGGAGCCAAATAAATAGTGGAGGTCGCTGATTCTAATTACGTAGCATAGGGTTGCTACACGGGAGATAGTGACTTGATAAAGAAAACCATTGACCATAGTGGTTGACATAACCTTTTACCACTATATGCCTAGTCGTCGACAATAAACGTATTGCAAATTGAAAAAGGAAATTGATTGACAACACCAGATAACCAATCTGTAAAAGCCTGTATCAATGTGAAAAATAACCAAGTACCTATATAGACAAATTCCTCATTGTGAAATGTAGACTGGCAAAACCTGGTTTCAAAATTGATGTTGTCTTTGTCTTCATTTCAGCAAATAAAAGTGATCGCATCAGTTTAAGACGAGGTCTTAATCCACGTTTTAGATTAAGGGGGATAAAATTGGAGTGACATTAACACGACTACTTTCACTAATAAAGTAGTATCGAAATTGAATTGTCTAAATGCTGTTTGCACAATCAAACATTATCTAAGAAGTTTATAAAAATTGACTCCATCTATAAAAATAATATTTTTATCAACCCTACTTTGCGAGGAAAGCTACTTTCCGACACAGAGTGGTGAAAACCATGTTTTACTGGGTGACACATTTTGCTAGTCTTTTCCTTCATCCGAGTTATGTTGGTTAAGTAAAAAAGCAACAAAAAATTAAATATTTTACTTATTTTAAGAATGCATTTATGAGTGCTTCTGATATTTTAATATACGTATGTGTGTTTGTGAGTATAAGTGTGTGTTAGAGTGTGTGTAGGAGAATATGTTGATGCTGTGTGTGTTGGTAAGCAACCGCGATACCGCATGAGATTACGTTTGGGTTTTGCGTCAGCATGTGTGTGTGTGTGTGTTTGTGTGTGTGTGTGTTTTACGTACGATTGAGTTGACGTGCGTATCTGTATTGCGTTTATACTACATACTCTACCACAACTGCTAAAAGTTATTCACCTCTCGACCACCTCCATAAATAAAATACAAAAACGTATTCTACTACGCGTGAACCTTCACAGATATTAATGACAGCAGATCCCAATAGATAGATATTAAGAAACTATATCCATTCTAGTTCCAAATCTCATTTGATCCAGTCCCTAACTCATTTACCAGTTTCTATTTGAATATCAGCGGACCATAATTGCTAGACACCTGTGTCTCAAATGTGCATTGAAACTGGAGTGATTTGAGTTCTCAAATGGTTCATTGTGAAATTACTTTGATGCAAAGTTGAGGAGAGAACCTGTTTGATATGTTAACATGGGTTTTCTGTTATTTTCATGCATTGCTAGGTCATAAAAAAGAGAAAGTGTGCACAAACTTAATAATCAATTAAGTATTTTTCTAACTACAACTCGACAAAATTAAAACGGTGTCATGAACTTAGCTGTCATGCATCTAATTATCTTGGACGAAATGTAGTTAGAAAAAGATTATTCTTTAGTTAAGTGCGAATGGGTTTATTATCAAATACTCAAACGATTCGATAAGTTGTCAGTGTGCATAACACATCTTTTTGATAGTAATTTTGTCTTTGGTTTAAAATATGTCACGTTTTGACGTCGGCCTTTCTTTGTGTTTTTGCTTTTGGTTATAATTAATTTGTGTTTATTTGTTTTATTGCCGTATAATATACCTACATTTATTTCCATTACGTAGCTGTCTTTAATTTACCAGCATATATACACTCCATCAGTCACAGTCAGATTTAACAGAAACTCTATAAAATTAACAGTTTCCTTAAAGTTAAGAAGACCTTAACCAAAGATTTTAGCTTGGTAGCCTTTGAGTATTAATTTGCTGTTTATTATTTTAAAGCTGTCTGAGTTTGTAAGATAAATAAAAGTCGAGGCTCAAGTAAGTAGCTAACTTGACTGCTTCTACTAGAAATTAAACCTGGGACCATATTACTGCACTCATGTTGTATTTAACATAATTTATGGTACAAATTTAATGCATGAGAGATGTGAAAATGAAATATTCGGAACAGTAACTTAACTAACTTAACTACAGATGTTTTATTTTGGCGATAAAGTTTCCTCCACCAGTGTATTTGGCAAGTATTTCAAAGATTATCATAAATAACAGGCAAGTGCGAATCGGATGTAGCTTCTAGAATATTTCATACTACAGAAAATGATTTTTAAATTTTTGAGATTTTAGCATTCACAATCCAAAGGTCGCGGGTTCGATTCCCGTCCGAGAACATGATCTGGTGCGAGTCGTATTTTTTCTAGTATATTATTTGGTATTGTATAAAATAGCATTGTGAATGCTAAAATCTCAAAAATTTAAAAATTATATAGCTTTCCCATCTTAATCAATTGTTTAAAAATATCTGGAAAGGTATTCAGTTGATGTCGAGGTAATTCCTTGTACAATAGTGAGATGGCGCTGGCTTGCAGCGTAAGAGTTGATATACTAGGAGAAATTCGACGCTCCCACTAGTGACTCGGTAGCTCAGCGGTCAGAGCATTGGACCGGATATCCAAAGGTCGCGGGTTCGATTCCCGTCCGAGAACATGATCTGGTGCGAGTCGTATTTTTTCTAGTATATTATTTAGTATTACAGAAAATGATTCAATACGAATGTTCGTTCATATCAAGATAGTTGTGGAAATTCAAATGAATAGATATTTATTATGACCTAAGATAATGACTAACCCCCTTACCAATAAAGATTGTATAGCAGATGTATAGTTACACAGTGTTTTGTCCCTTTCTTTTTAATGACAAACTCAAATAGTTTGACAGAGAGTCACCATTGTGTAACTAAACATCTGCTATACAATCTTTATTGGTAAGGGGGTAAGAAATGAGAACCAGCCCCCTTACTCTCGATAGGAATTGACGGAATCGATTTCACATTAGGATCGAATAAACGTCAAAAATCTGATATTTTGGTACATTGAAAACGGTTCCCATGATTACCATAGTACCGTTTTGATCTTTAATCGCGTCGGGAGGAACCTCCTGACCACTTTAAAGCAAGTGAAAACGCAAGCCGCCGCAGTCAATGCTAAGAAGACTGAATCAAACAGAAAAAAACATCAAAATCGGTCCATAAATGTAGAAAATACGCGCGAACAACGATAAAAAAATATACAATGTAATTGAGAACCTCCTCCTTTTCTGAAGTCGGTTAAAAAGAGACAGAACCTTAGTTAGCTAAGATAAAAATAGTTTGACTAAACTTGGTCTACAGTTAGAATTTATTGATGTTGCAAGTGTTTCTGTATTTGCCAGCCTAAACTCACTTCTTCAACAAATTTTGAAAATCATTACCTATTTTTAAAGTTTTGCCGTAAATTTCACATAACCTGAAAACCAAATAAGGTGATAACTTGCCGCCATCTTGTTCGGAACAGCATAAATTCGATGCTGGGTTACTTTCGAGTCCGGCACTGAGAGTTATCGTGCGAAAGTTTCACTGGTTAGAAGCTGCCGTACATTTGGGTACGATAGTTTCATAATGTTTTAACCGACTATCGTGTATGCCTACAACTACGAAAGCTTTTGGTAAAAATTTGAATAAACAAAGGAACTTGTGTGCCAATTTTCATCAAAATCAGTTGAAAAATTTGAACTGTAGGCGAGAACAGACAAACGGACTAAAACATTTTTTGCCCAATCTCGAAACTGAGACGCTTCGCTCACTCGGTCAGTTAATTTAGATAATTATCATTATCTGAGACCGAACTTTTTCTTAAAAAATATAATGAAAGTTTTTAATTTGTATAAAGCAACTTTTTAAATAAACCTTTGCTTAAATATGCAAGAAAAAGATGAACTAATACGCCACGATTTTTAGTTGGTTTTAAAATAGAAAAATTATAAGTTAACGGCATAACATGTTAAAAGTTCGAGATCAAGTCTCATAAGTTTACATAGAAAACACGATAAAAAGTAGGTACAGTTTGAAATTTTGAGATTTAAGCATTCACAATGCTATTTTTATATAATACTAAATAATATACTAGAAAAAATAGGATAATGATCTGGTGCGAGTCCTATTTTTTCTAGTATATTATTTACTATTATATAAAAGTAGGTACAGGTCAATAATTATACTATACTTATTTGCAAATTTATTCATACTGAAAATTTACTGGTGTCTTTCAGTCTATCCCCTCACAAGGCAATCTTGCAAAAATAAAGTTTCTCAGTGGTTACTGCAACTAACTTATGATGACACAGAAAATCTGCTCGACTCCATTCAAATAAATCATTTGACACGTACGTACCAGACATTCTTACTATTCGCACACACACATCCACACACACACGCACACACACACACACACACACACACACACACACACACACGCACACACACACACACACACACACACTATGCATGTATGTATTGTTATTTTTATTGTTTTTTTATTAATACCCATAGCCTATTAAAATAGCATTGTGAATGCTGGAAGCTCAAATTTAAAAAAAAAAATTATTTATTTTTTTGTTAAGTAAACTGTAATTAAATATTACTTCTACGGAGTATACCTACATCACATCCTGTAATTTAATACTCAGCTTAGTATAATTTAAGGCTATAATTATATTATGTTCATTGTTTGTGATGGGAGAAATAAATAAAGATTATTATTATTTCTGATTTGGGATTGGAGTGTTCCCACATTTTAATTACACATTTAATAGAGGAAAAAAGGCTGTAAAACTATTTTAAAATCACGGTATTAATCTATAACAAAAAATGGCCTACCATAAATGCAGTGCAAATTAAAATAAAAAATCGGAAAAGACTTTCTGACTTCTCTGTCGATTGAATTACAACACCAATTAAGTAACTACTTGTAAATATTACCAATAATTGCCAATCTGTTAACGCTGCGCATGCATAACAGCATGGTTATGGTCATTAAAATTCTGATAATGCAAATAACATTATTGTATTAATCCTGTTACCAGCCTATTGATTCTGTAACCAAACTCGAACCTCACTTCACTGCGCGGGTATTTTAAATCATAAATGGGAAAATGATAGGTTGTTATTTTAATCACAAAACGTTTTAGATAGCTAGGTAGCTCCCTAAAACCTTTTTTAATCGGTAAAGTAGCTTATACTCAGCTGTTTTCTAATAACAAATTCACGCGAAGTGAAGTGAGGTTCGAAGTGAGATGCGAGTTCGGTTACAGAATCGACAGGCTGTACTAAATCCAGTGAAATGTACAATATACAAAATGTATTTTTGAATAAAATATATACAATTTTATTGAATGATGAATTCAGATGTTATTTGGGTTATGGGATATAAAATGGAGCTCGGTGTATGAGCATAGTGTAATGTTTAATGCTAGTGAGGTAGTTCGGCTACACTAACTATACTGGATAGCGACTGTAGTTGACATTTGTATGTCAATTTTTAGTTTAGTGTAGTTACCGCCAGAGGCGCTGTGCCAAATTACATACAAAATTGCCCGTGCAAGTGAGCTGGACCTAACTATTCCTCATTGAAAGTGAGGAACTGTAGTGCTATAATCCGCACGCAATGAGAATGGGATGGAACCTTGTTAAACTGAAACGCGTTTGTTCGCCGGCCAGCCACAGGGATATCCAAAAATACGGTTTCACGCATTCGTGGTGAGGGAACTTTTGCTGCAGCAACTTTAAGTATGATAACGAGTAAAAAATAGTTGATTAAATAAATTAAAATTAACTAATTAGTTAATTTATTTTGACAAGGTTCCTTCCCATTCTCATCACGCGCCGATTATAGTCTTTATTTGTCTGCATTTGCGCCTAGGGTATGAGTTACCAATTACGGTGAGTTTTTTTTTTAAGTTTTTCAATATACACGGTTTCTATGTGACTAGCCCAAAACCTTTTAGAGGTGACTTGATAAAAGTTCTAAAATAGATTTCAAGAAAAAAACCATAATAATATGGTTATTTTTTTTTAATTCCATAAATTTGTATTAACTGATAACATGATGCGTCCGAATATTGTGACGTTGCCATCTTGTAGTCATTCATCGTCTTATCACGAAGTGTCCGTGAAAGTGGAGTTTATTTTTTTATTTTTATCCCACTTAAAATTTGTGTTGGGAATGGCCCTGAAATTGTCCGGTGATAAAAAAGTAACTGTGTAGATTTTTTTTGGCAACTCGGCCACATTTCTTTGTCCAGATTCTAACCTAACCTTACCAATTTTTCTTGGTTCCGTAATTATTGGTTACCTATCACTAACAGTCATAAGAATAAAATTAGTTTTTAAATTTGAGATTTCGCATTCACAATGCAATTTTGCTAAATAATATATTATGAAAAATATCGACTCGCCACCAGGTCCCGGCTGAGAAAATGATTTGTGGCCCTACTATAAGTTCAAGCAAACTGTTTGTCGCTACCGTAAACTACTATCGTTTTCTCTCTTTCACTCGCATTGACTGTAAACAGTATATACGATAGTTCTCGGTAGCGAAAACAGTTTTCAAGTATTTGATTGAATCAGGCATTACTTGGCGGAAGTCCCAAACCATTGTGAAAAGAGAAATATATGTAGCTTACTCCCGCAAAAAATATATGCAGGATGCACCGCCCGCCCGCCCGCAAAAAAATGCACACCACAAAAGTATCAGTTCACCAATTAGACTACTCTACACGTGTTTCGCCCCAACCCGGAGCATCCTCAGGAGTTAGATCGTGCGTGAACCAACACTGAATCATTCGGTGGCATCGACTCATGGTAGAGCTACCGGTAGTGAGTCGAATTTTTTCTAGTTAGTTTAAGCTTTTGATAGGAAAATTAAAATAAAATAGTGGCTGAGTTGCCACATACCTTTTTTTTTAACAACACCACCAAACAGTTTTCACCACCAACAATATACCTTATCTTAGTGATGATACCTCTTTCTCAGTGTAGCTTAGTTTCCCAGTAGTTCCGCGTTGAAGCATTAAAACTTTTAATTACCAAAACTAAGAGCCACCTGCAGTTTGAACCGGATACACTTCAACTGATAAACATTCCAGTTTAAATTAAACTTAGCTTATGTAAAATTAGTTTTGAAGAAAATCTTCTTGCTGTAAAGGTGAATAACAAATATTTTTTCCTAAACGTAACAATTATTTTCATTAGAAAATTCTGCCTTGATCGCAATTGAGGGCAACCAAAATATTTTCCTGTTTGAATGTTATAAAATTGCAGTACCTAAATACTTATTTTTACTTAGTTCTTGATAAAATTGAATCAGTGCACAGGACAGCAAGTGGAATATCGAAATGTATACTACATTATATGATCGTTCGTATGTATAATTGTATAAATATATAAAGACTATAGAAACAAAGAGAGAATAAAACAGAGTTAAGTCTTAGATAGTTGTAAATTTTTTATACTCCAGACGCAGGCCATACAACAAATACTAAGTGTCTGTGTCTCCAGTCTGTCGATTCTGTTACCAAACTAGAACCTCACTTCGAATCTCACTCCACTGCGCGGGAATTTTAAATAATAAATGAGATAATTATGTTAGGCTGTTTTTTTAATCACAAAGACTTAAGATAGCTACAGTAGCTACCTAAAACCTTTAAGTAAGTAGCTTATATTCAGCTAATTTCCATTTTTGGAAATTAGCTGAATATAACACGCGAAGTGAAGTGAGATGCAAGTTTAGTTACACAATAGCTCTCATGACAACTTACAGGAAGAATGTTTGTAAAATATGATCTTATGTCCAGCAACTGTTTTGTCATAATTTGATGTAATGTCCTGCAAACAATAAATCATTTATTCACAGAAGTTATGAGGTTCTTTGCGTGTGAGAAAAAAACACCAATTTCATAGGTTCACCAATATTATAGTTGGAACGATATTCTGCGATTAACGTTTATTAGGATAATAACAATAATAAATTATAATTTTATTAGCATTTAAATATAAATCAATACAATTTAGCTCAAAGAACTCGGTGGCGCAGTGGTTTAGCGCCTGAACCATCGATTGCGGAGGTTAAGCTACTTTGGCAAGGGTCGGACGTAGGATAGGTGACCAAAAATTTACTATTTCGAGCTCCTCCGTGCTTCGGAAGGCACCTAAAGCCGTTGGTCCCGGATGCATTAGCAGTCGTTAGCACCCACCAATCCGCATTGGGCCTGCGTGGTAGGTTATGGCACATCCTCCTTATCCACCTATAAGGAAGGTGCCCCAGCAGTGGGGACATTAAAAATGGCCGATGGTCAATTTTATAAGCATTGAAATATAAATTAATATAATTTATAGAATATGGAAAACACATCCATTATAAATAGAATATCCGTTTTAAGTTATGATAATTTCTTATACTTATCTCGTAGGTAAGTATAGTAATAATTTTCCTCAATCAGTACTAAGTTTATCATTCCTCGGGTCATGGTTGTCCATGTTTTTAATTATTTATATTTTATTCCCATTTATTTAAAATCACTTTTGTTACATTTATAATGAAAATTGAATTATTATTTTTATTGTATGTGTGCGTGTTTTCTTGTGAAGGTGTAAAGTTCTCGAGGTGTAAATTGGCATTGCAGTTATTGACCACCAATGTGAAGAAAACTTTTCTCAGTAATTGTAAGTACCTTTATTATTGTCATTAAAGTAAGATTAGAAATAAATAATTAGATAGGATACATGTATAGTAACGATGGGGCTGGCATGTACAATGTACAAAAGCCCCTTTAAATAAATAAAGACAAAAAAAAAATTGTCATAATATTTTAATTGGTGTTAATGATCTGTAGGTAAGCAACTTTGGCATGGGTCAGATGTAGGGTGGGTGACCGAAATTTCTGATCATCCATTTCTTAGACATGTTACAAAACTTCATAATAATATGATGTTTATAGCTTACACTTCCAAATCATCAAATGTATTCACATTGATGATAGGCGGTGGGTACCTCATCATCATTACTAATTATTATCATGTCAGCCGAGAGAAATGCCCACAGCTGGGCAAAGTCGCAAAGATTTAAATAACTACATGATTTCAATTAAGTTCATGAAAAAAAAAACGAAAAAGGAATAGTAGACTTCTATGTATTACTTAGTTACTGAAAATCAAGATACTTTTTTATTATAAATCATGTAATATCAAAAAACTAGACAAGTGCGAGTCGGGCTCACTCACCGAGGTTCCTTATAAATTTGTAGGTACTTCAATAAAGACTTATTTTTTTATAATTTATTTACAAATGTATAGTTTTCAGACTTTTTCCTGTACTTGTACGATATTACTTGCCAAATTTCATAGTTCTAGGTGAACGGGAAGTACCCTATAAATTTTAAATCCCATGAGAGTGTCGAAATAGGCGTCTTTTGCGTCATAAACGGCCGTATCTTTTTTTACGAAAAGTTCGTTTTCTAAATTGACCCAACCGGGGATCGAACCCGGGACCTCAGAGATGGCGACACCTTGAAAACCGGTGTACAAAGCCACTCGACCACGGAGGTTGTCAAAATTCCATTGAACTTCAGTTTTCGTTAAATACAAAAAAGTTAATTTGGTGCTATTAAATGACAAAGAACTTAATATATAATAATATATTTAAAAAGATTTTAGTGCATCTATAAATATGCAGGATATTCATTCTTGATATATTACCCTTTGTAGACTGATGCTCAATAGAAATTCAATTATAAAGTCAAGGGTGTTAGAGTCAAATTCGAACACTTGTTAACTTGTTATTATTATCGTAGCGTAGTTGCTGTAGATTATATTTGATAGCGTTTATTTACATCACGTTAAGAGCCACGCTTCATTTGAAATCACCGGTTGCTTTGACAAACTTATTATTACGGTTTAGAATTGTTTTTTCCGTAACGTTTTTTCCAATGTTGTTGTTTTCGAACGGCACTTAAAACTTGTTTTTGCCATTGTATTGTATTAAAACTATCAAAGAGTGATAACAACCATGAGAATCGCACGTGTCTATTCATTTGTTTTTCTGCTTCTGTGTGCGAATGTGTACTGTAAACGTTTCGAAACAAGATGCAAATTGGTGCGTGAAGTTATTAAAATTGGATTACCTGTTGACATTTTTTTGGGAAATTGTAAGTTCTTTTAAATATATTTCAGAGCTCGTCTCGTATTCGATGTATGTTATTAACTAGTTAGGAAATTAGAAGTAAATTAACTAAAATAAATAATCATTTTGACATGTCTGGACTTCAGATTCCGAAGTCACAAATGCATTAAAATTCATATTTATTTAACGTCTTCATATTACATAGGTGTTATTATTACCAAATTCTTGTTTATATTTTTATTTATTGTTTGCTTTCTAATTTATTCTCCTGAATTTCTAACTCAAAGTTATATAATAACTTAGCCAAAAGTTATAATTTGCAACAAATAGTTTAAGTTACTTTATAATGACTTCATAATTATTTTATAACACTACTTTACTTTCTTTTTAAGTATATTATTTTAAAAATCGTTGCAACACTTTTAAAATGGCGTCATCTACACCACAAAGGATTAAAGTTCAAAGAACATTGAAATTTAAATGAATTCAATGAATTTTAAAGCGAATTCAATCGTTGCTAGAGCTCTCCCCTTGAAAAATAACTTTAAGAAATACGGAATGTTTCATGTTAATTGATTTTGGACTTTAAGTTCATAAGGTTAGATTTTAAATTAGTACCCTATACCTAGATGTTGGATATAAGCAGAAAAATAGTTAAGAAGTGTTAAAACCGGGTAAATGTGATCGTGTTTTTCCACTTGCCAATTAACAATGTTTAACCCCCCCATTCCTATTTTCGAGAAACGATTCGTTTTGCTTATGGGTGGTAGAATTTTGACACATTTACTATGGACTTAATGTCAAAATACTACCATCCCTTAGCAAAACGAATCGTTTTCGAATATAGGAACCGGCCAAACAATTTCAAAACTGAGTCTGACAGATAGTGATAGCATAAGTCTGTCAAAAATGTTTGTATGAATGAATGAATGAAAGTCTTTATTCAAAAAGCTCACATAATAAGAAATTTTAAATCGCCAATTCTTTTACCATACCACCCATTATGACGTCTTTTAGCAGACAAGAAAAATGGGCGCAAAAACTTATCAGTTTTTTCAGATAGAACGATATTTACAAATAAGTATATATTTTACAATTAACATAGATTAATAAATAAATAACATTATTTAATTAGCTTATTTCTTAATGAATCAATTTACAGGGTTCTAGCTAAATTTTAAATTTAAAGTCATTATTCAGTTTAGGCTGTTACGAAAAAAATGCAATTCATACAATTCAATATGCGTTAAGATAGATAGTCAGAAGCAGACCCATTCCCACTGGCTCATAACTTTGTGACTTTACAATTATTATAATCCAAAGTTGACGACCTCCGTGGTCGAGTGGCTTTGTACACCGGTTTTCAAGGTGTCGCATTCCTGAGGTCCCGGGTTCGATCCCCGGTTGGGTCAATTTAGAAAACGAACTTTTCTATATTGGCTCAGGTCTGGGTGTTTGTGATACCACCGTTGTCTCCGATTTCCATAACACAAGTGCTTTAGCTACTTACATTGGAATCGGAGCAATGTATGTGATGTTGTCAAATATTTATTATTTTATTATTATTATTAAAGTTGGTTGAAATAAATGATGATGATTATTATTATTATATAAACCTATGAAAACTTCAAAAAACTACGTTAGTATCTATAAAAGTGATTTTTAATTATTGAATTATATGCAAAGACTTCTATTTGTATACTACACTAGACAGGCTGTACCGAAAAATTGCTCATTAAATTACGGTGCATGCACCGAAACTCCTTTAGTCTATTGCGAGCGACCGATAGAAACAGTTGATGCGCCGCGAAGGTTGGTTGTGACACAATTTTAATTTTGAAAAACTCGTCTATGTAATTGAAGTCATTAGTTATATGCAATTACATAAAACGTAATATTTGAAAATCGCTATTAATGATTTTCAGATTTCGAAGCCGAGATTACGTTGTAGGATAAAATAGTACGACAAAACACAGAATAGCAAACATGTAAGTCCTAATAACTAAAATTTTATAACGATAAGTTTATTTTTAAAATATTGGTTCAATTTCATAAGTTTCACTCTAACTTACTTATTTACTAGCCAATAAATAATAATTATTGCGTTTAAAAATGTAAATTATAGGATGGTCGCGTGTGGCTTATTACATATTATTATGGAAAATTATGCTAATTTTGTAACATTTATACCTAAATTTTAAATATACGTCGTATAATGAATGGATTAATTGAAGCCAACTTTATTCGAGAATGCATGCAAACTTCTTTCGAGAATGCATGGAAAAGAGAACATTTTACAGATTTTTTTCGCAATCACTATACTCAGTGAATCTCTATGGATTGAATTAACAATGTCCAAGAGTTTTTTTGGCGCCATTTTGTCAAGTTCGGTTTGATGTCTATTTTAATTATTTTCAAATTGATTCATAGTGGATATTGTGTCTTAAAATTGGTGCAGTTATATGGTACAAGTGTCTACGCAACTGAACAATATGTGGGATAATTGAAATAGGCGCGATCTTGGTTGTGTGAAGCTGAGACTTTTATTGAAGTGGTGGCTTCCTCGGCAGAACTAACCGAGTAAACTGTCTTGATATACTTGGTGCCAAATGCTCCAAGCAGCATTGGAATGCGATGCACCCGCATTCTAATGAAAAATTAAACAATATCTACCACTGAACTATTTATACTTGACACTGGCAAAAATTACTTCCAAGAGGAAAGTAGATTGCCATAACATAAAAAGAAGAAGAGAAGAACAATGTCCAACTGAAGTGTCAGTTGGACATTGTTAATTCAATCCATAGACAAAACGTAAAAAATAATCACATTGTACTGTCTAGTTTAAAATTCGAATTTCGAACCAGAAGCTCACCTCATGTCAGTTGTTTCTTTTTTTAATTCAAAACTGTTTACGTCAAAATAGTCCTATTGCGTTCGGATATTCGAGATACACAAAGCTGTGACGACAGTCAGTTTTATAAGTCATAAAACATTTTAGTACTTTGTCACATTAAATATAACGTAAGACTTGTTCTATAAGTTGCAAACGTATAATATGCAAACATTGCTTCGACATGGTACTAAGGTGTCAAGCTATTTTTGAGGCTTACTGTACAGAATGAATAGTTTTTCCTTGTGGCTTCGGTCGTGGGAACAAATCTGTTGATTGGTACGGCTCGTGTTTTTGTTCGTGTTCCGAATACGGCCTTGGCTTAATGGCATTTGGAATAGGGTTTTTTTAGCAATCTTCAGCAAATAAGACTTAACATTTTTTTTGTTGTAAGCAATAACAATAAATATTGGTATAAATTATTATGATTTATTATTAAAGTAAGTATTATTATTAAAAAAAAAGTATTATTAAAGTACTTGTTATGAAAATTGGAAGACGCGACGATACGTCATACACGTAAATTCGAGACAAAAGAAAAGTATTTTTAAATGAACCCAGCCAGAAAGCGAACCCGGTACGTTAGAAATTACGGTACCACCAAAACAGCTGCCCTAGTATGACCACGGGAACACGATGTGATAATAGTGATTTTTCACGTTTAACTGATAAAAGACAATGGATTTTGACAGTTGAATGTCGATAAAACGCTATGTCAATTATTAAATTTAGATTTTTCGCATTCACAATGCTATTTTTATATCAAGATAAATAATAAAATACTAGATAAAATCGACTCACCCGTAGCGTGAGTGTCCCGTCTGAGGTGCTACGGGTGAGTCGATTTTTTCTAGTATTTTTTCTAATATTATTTATCTTACGCTATATCAATTTAAATCAATAGTTTTATTAAGTAAAAGTATAACTAAATAACATAATAACTATACCTACTAAACTTCATAAAAAAATCTTTTTACCGCTTCTCTAAAAGGAAATTATGCTACTAATATAATAAATGTGAGAATTTGTTAGTTTGGAGGTTTCGATGTTTGGATGTTTGTTAATCAAGCCCGCAACTGGCAAACAATTATAGTTAATAGACTACATTTAAACATAATTATGATATACTTTTTATTCCGGCCAAAGTTTACCTAGGGATTTACCGAATGTCCACGCAGATGAAGCCGCGGGAGGAAGCAAGTTAATAATAAATGAGTCTATAGTTTATTGAATCTTGATATCGAAACTGTCAAATGTAGAGCTGAAAATATGTAGAGAATATTCAACGATAACTCCTTTGTAGTTTCGAAAACAATAAAAGTAAATTCAATACCTTCAAAGGAATTTAAAATCAATCCTTGAAAAGACTCGTCGATAGTATCAAGGTAGAAAGAACGAATTGAAAGGGTTTAGTTTAATTTTCCTGGGAAGCGTTTGTTTATGAAAATCTATGGATTTCTTCTTCAGACATTACTAATGAGCAAGTTTTTTATACAACGTAAAATAAAATCGGTTAAGAGCGAGTAATACTCGCGCACCGAGGGTTCCGTACCATCATAATACACTGCAGTGTAGAATATTGCAGTTTTAGGTCAGCGCCATGTCTCGACCGATAGTGGAACTAATGTAATTTATGCTGATGATTTATGAAAAATGTGTATTATTTAAAGACATCGTTTTAACCTCTATCTTTTATTATTCTCTATGCAAACTTCAGAGATAAGGGGGGAGCCCCATTTCGAATTTTTAAGACCCTTTTCAGTCCCTGTTGCAAAAAAATATATAAATATTTTTATTTACAAAATAGTTGGGCAAACGTCATCTAAAACTATTCCAAATTTCAAGTTGATAACATTAGTAGTTCTCTAGATATCCAGCTGTGACAGACAGACAGACTAAGTCGCACCATAACGGTTCCTTTTACCATGTTGGCACGGAACCCTAAAAAAAATACATTTTAATTTATGTCATACGGTGAACACGCGCGGCGTCTGAAAAGATGCAGAAACACCGAAATACAAAATAAGAATGACACCAAAAACCGAAATAGTATACTAAATGGGTGTTATTTCTTAGCTTACTAATGGAAAACGCTTTGTTTCAGGGGTGTGCCTAATAGAAAATGTAAGCAAACGAGATACAGCAGCATTCCATGTCACACCGGGTGGAAAGAAGCTCTACGGATTATATCAGGTACTAAAGAATTAATTGTATCAGAATTGTTTCAAATACTTATGAGAATTGGAATTTGATATCGATTTGGTGAGAACGGTCACATCTACTCTAATTAAAATGCCTATGTACACACGACGGCATGTCAGGTTATACAGTTAAACTGCGAAAACAGCTTTTATTACGTAGGCCATAAAGGTGGTCTCAAGGTCAACATGTATAGTCTGAGGTGCCGCCATGAGACATTAGATAGACCTTTTAGAGTTCAAAGTTTTAATTGATCAGGTTGTTTCGAATTTGCTTTATTTACTTCTGTGGATGTGAGTGGTTTTAATACTCTAACCCCTGTTTTCTGAGGAACCTTATCGAAGGGGTCCACATTATCTGGTACTTTAAACCAGATGACGAGATGAGATCTTTAAACCAATGACTTCAATTACATAGACGAGCTGTTCAAAATTGAAATTGTGTCTCAGCCAACCTTCACGGCGCATCAAATGTTTCTATCGGTCGCTCGCAATAGACTAAAGGAGTTGCGGTGCATGCACCGTAACTTAATGAGCAATTTTTCGGTACTGTACAGCCTGTCTAGTGTAGTATACACATAGAAGTATTTGGTTTAAAGTAATGCACAAAAGCATCTATGTAAAACAGCGAGCATCGACATCAAGGTGCGACCGTGAGCAGCTTCGTCTTGTTTTTACCGTAATACTCTAGCATACTCGTATGCAACCATTTGTAGTAATCAAAACAGATCGCGATCTAAATTATCACATTTATGAGATTACCTGGGCCCGTATTACCGGTGGATCCGTGCAATCCGGCGGTGGATGGTTCCTGCGGCGTGTATTTACATTTTCCGATTGGTTCGGTGGCCGCAAGTGCTGTGCTGCCGACCACTGCATCGATGAATGTTTGAGGCTCATTATAAATGCGGATAGATTGGACTCTGGCGATTGACTGCGATATTGTCTTTAGGATTTACCATCAGTTTACGGAATTCACGATTAACATTCGCCTTATAAAGGAAGTTAAATTGCATCATTTCATAGCAATGGCGGAGTAATTTAGCGCCTGGCCCAGCGATTGCGGAAGTTTAGCTACTTTCGTAAGGGTCGGTCATGGGATGGGTGACCAAAAATTTAGTATGTCGAGCTCCATCGTGTTTCGGAAGACACGTTAAGCCGTTGGTCCCGGCTTCATTTGCAGTCGTTTACACCCACCCATTAAGCAGCATTGGGCCCGCGTGGTGGATTATGGCCCATCTTTCTTTTATCCACTCATAAGAAAGGCCTGTGCTCCAGCAGTGGGGACATTAAAAATGGCTGATAGTCGAATTGCATCATTTAATACTGCACCTAGAATGAGGATTTGACCACCAGTTTGTTAATATTACCTATGATGCATATTTTTTATGTTTTCAGATTCCCAACAAATGGTGTAGAGAAGGGAAGCGGGGAGGAGATTGCAATGTCGCATGTGAATGTAAGTACTTTAAAAATGTACCGTGGTTTAGCACCTGGCCCTTCGGTTGCGGAGGTGAAGCAACTTTCGCAAGGGTCGCTCATGGGATGGGTGACCAAAAATGAATTATCTCGAGCTCCTCCGTGCTTCGGAAGTCACCATAAGCTATTGTTCCCGTCTGCATCCACAACATCCATCAATCTGCATTGGGCCCGCGTGGTGGGTTATAGCCCATCTTCCTTATCCACCCATAAGGAAGGCTTGCGCCTCAGCAGTGGAGACATTAAAAAAAAAATGGCTGATGGTACGATAATCTTCAGGCCCAATAACATAAAAAGAATAGCGTTAAGCGGACGCAATTCATCGTTCAATTTACTTAATATTGAACCTCATTCGTAAGTTAATAGTGTCACGGAACGGGACGAGCATCGTTCGCTTATCGCGATTGTTAAGGGCCTTTTCTGCCTAATGAAAAGGGTTGGTGCTGTTCTTCTCTGCCGGCCATGACACAGTTAGTTCGCATTGTCGCATATTATAACTATAATTTATTTGATTGAATCAGGCGTCACTTGGCGGAAGTCCCAAATTGTGAAAAGAGAAATATCATCGATCTTACATTTTTGGTGTAGAGTAGTCTAATTGGTCTTCATCAAGGTGTGTCGCTGTCTTGCTAAATGCAGGTATTGTGCACTGATATTTTTGTGGTGTGCATGTGCATTTTTTTGCGGGCGGGCGGGCGGTGCATCCTTCATATATTTTTTCGGGAGTTAGCTACATATATTTCTCTTCTCACAACTGTAATTTATTATGCAATCGAACACAACAAAGTATTTTACTTATTTATTTAATCTTTATTGCAAAAGTACATACAAATGAAAGACTTAATACCATTAGGCATCCTCTCCAAGTCAACCAGTAGTTGTGTCAAGGAATACTGTGCCGGCAATATATATATATATTTATATTTGACAACATCACATACATTGTTCCGATTCCAAAGTAAGTAGCTAAAGCACTTGTGTTAAGGAAATCAGAGCCAACGGTGGTATCACAAACACCCAGACCTGAGCCAATATAGAAAAGTTCATTTTCTAAATTGACTCAACCGGGGATCGAACCCGGGACCTCAGAGATGGCGACACGTTAAAAACCGGTGTACAATGCCACTCGATCACGGAGGTCGTCATATTTTACTTATTTATTAAATCTTTATTGCAAAAAATACATACAAATGGCGGACTTAATACCATTAGGCATCCTCTCCAAGTCAACCAGTAGTTGTGTCAAGGAATACTGTGCCGGCAATAAACAAACTAAAGAAGAAAAAAACAGAGACTACATTCAAATATGAAATAAAACGAGATTATCCAAAAAGGAGACTCTTTAAACGACCTGGTCCTTTGCGACAGGACAGCGATACAAAGTCTTCTCAATTTAATAAAGTTTCATCTTGATGGAAGCTTTGCGAACAGCGAAACAAACAGTTTTGCCGTTTCGCTCCTCACATTTTATAGTTCAAGTTCTATAAAACTTGGGATTAGAACGTTCGTAAAAATGTTGTTTGAGAAAACTGATGGATTTATATTCTGAGTAGCCTCTAGCTATGTAGAAAACTAGAGATGTTCCGTATTTTACACACTTACTCTTTTGCTAATAAGTTAAAACGAAATAAGTGGATAATATAAATCATTTTTATCGTACAGGACCACAACCTCGCAATGCAAGGTGTCTATTCATTTTGTACGGACAATAATAATTCGAATCACTTAACTGACAAAGCTCACTTTTCCACCAGTCCCTAGTACTTACAATTGCAATACGTACAAAACTTTGAAATACATAAAGCATTAGAAATAAAACACTTTTTACGGATTACAGCGCGTATATTATTAGTTCAGGTGTTGTTTTAGATTTATTTAGTTTGTATTTATTGGTTTTTTGAATTCCCAACGTTTCGACACCTTTCCAGGAGCCGTGGTCACGGGAGGACTAAAGCAAAAAGGCTGCTCATATTTTTATGAAGTTATCCGCTCGAATCTTTATAAAAATGTATTCATGTTTATTAAATTATTTTATAGCTGCGTTCTGATTTCATTATTACTGAATTAAATTGAATAAAGTTAATTAGAAAACAAGATCCAGCTACTGAATCTACTCACAAATTCGGAGGCCACTGAGAGAAAGAACTGGCGGAAGAAAACTCGGAGAGGTTGTGTCGACCTATCTTTTGATCCCTATCTACAAAACGAACTAATTATATCTTTAGATCCTGCAGTGTGTGATTTGGGATGGGATTTTAGATGATGAATTATGGGGTCCCAAGCTGGTGGTATGTATTAATAATATACGCGCTGTAATCCGTAAAAAAGTGTTTTATTTCTAATGAACTGTACGCGCGAAAGTCTTAGAAGTGTATATACATAAAGCAGCTAAATTAACCCTATACAATGTGTTACAAAAGTACCCCTAATGCCGAATATGGTAGATAGGGACCATCAAACTGAACAACTTTCACTAAGGGACCAATTTGAAATTGCGAAAAAAAATCAGCTGTTTCATACAAAAAATAATTACGAAAATATCAAAATGTATGAAACAGCTGATTTTTTTTCGCGATTTCAGAGTTGGTCCCATAGTAAAAGTTGTTCAGTTTGATGGTCCCTATCTACCATATTCGGCATTAGGGGTACTTTTGTAACACGTTGTATAATTCCCAAGCTCATCCATCATCCCATTAGTGAAATAATTTGTAAGTATAATTCTGTACCTTCTGTGAAAACTGATCTAACTCGAGTTATATCGATTTTGAATTTATTTCACTATTCAAGTCATCGAAAAATTAGCTTTTTTTGTGTCTAATCGGTGTATTTTTACGACTTATATCAACAGAGATAAATTTTGTGCATAGTAATATAAGTGCTTGCTTTTCTATGATTTTTTTGAAATAAAATGTGTATATTAATATATCTCTAGTTAAAACAATGTGTACCGAAACTTATTTCTCTTTAAATTAGTGTCTAGAAATATAACTCGTTTTAAAACTTTACACACAATTCAATAACAACTGACTTAAATTGTGCGAAGTGATTTATCTAGAATTATATCAATACACACATATAATTTCACAGTATGCTAGTTTGTGAACATTGATTCAACTCGACTTATAGCATTAAAAATGAAGTAATAATCAAGTTTTATTTAGTGTTTATCGATATAAATTAAGTTGAATCAATAATCACATATAGGTTTGCGATAGGTGTAAAATGATATAATTGACTCATATCAAAAAATATTATGAATAAACGAAGTAAAACGTTTGATTACTTATTGTGTAAAATGATATAACTGCCCAATAAACCCCCCGCAACCTCCCCTTCCCTCCTACCCTTCCCCCGCGTCTGTGTGGATACGACAGTGTGTTGTCTCAGTATTGCACCGACGTTCATGCGCTGCGGTCACATCAGTAGAGTCTCCGCGACACTAAACAAGATGAATTGAAATGTAAGTTGTATCACTTTACACAAAGCATAATACATTGTGCCATTTTATTAATAATGGGCTAAAGTCATTGATGGGATGAAAATCTGCCCTATACTCCTTAAAATAAGTGTGAGATTGCTTCGATGCATAATAGTGAATTGTATCAATATACACTAACTTTTTACACCATTGCACGTTATTTTTTACAAGAAATTAAAAATACATAGTATTTTTGATTCGGGCGTATTTTTTGTTTATTATTATTCATTATGACAAGACAGGCATGTCTTACTAACACGTGGAAAAAGAGTTGTTGTTATAGACTTTTGTACTGTGACTAAGACGCTGGCCATCGCGACCAGCTGCCAGCATGACTGACACTGACGGAAGCATGAAAATAAGGGACGATCGACTAAAACTACTACGACTTGACTTTGCCTTGTATTAATATATTATTATTTTGTTTACGTGCCATTAAAATCTATTCTCCCAAATACTGTGGTTATTTACGACCGACGACGACAGCGCATGCCAGCGCTCTTTCAATTGTGTTTTTAACTGCTTTTTGACCCCCGACGCAAAAAAAGAGGTGTTATAAGTTTAACGTGTCTGTGTATCTGTCTGTGGTATCGTAGCTCCCAAACGGATGAACTGATTTTGGTTTAGTTTTTTGTTTGAAAGATAATTTTCAGCTGCTTGAAGATCATCAGCTCTTTTCTAGTTGATGACGGGATCTGACTAACTTCTTTATGTCCGATCGATTCGGAATTTGGTACAGTATTACTTCAATGACATTGAAAGAACATGGTAAGGTAACCATGACCTGATCAGCCGTTAGAAGATCATCAGCTCTTTTCTAGTTGATGAGGGGATCTGGCTAAGTTCCATATGTCCAGTCTTTTCGAAATTTGGTACCGTGTTACTGCAATGATATTAAAAGAACATGGTCAGGTAACCATGACCTGAAGCTTAAATACTCAACTCCTCACCAACATACAGCAGAGGTATAGTGTTTGGGATCACTAGAATGGTCTTTAATGAGTAGATTGCGAATAAAGTATAATAGGTGGTGATGATGAGGCATCATCTAGAATCTGAAGGATACCCAACTCTTCAACAACATACAGCAGAGATATCGTGTTTGAGATCACTAAAATGGTCTTTAATGAGTAAATTGCAAATAAAGTATAATAGGTGGTGATGATGTGGCATCATCTAGAATCTGAAGGATACCCAACTCTTCAACAACATACAGCAGAGGTATCGTGTTTGGGCTCATTGGAATGGTCTCGATGATTAGGTTATACTCCTAGATTGGTAATCAGGACTCATCAGCTTTTTGAAATTGAATTCAAAATTTGGTACCGTGTTACTTCAATGATAATGGCTGCCAAAAATTTAGTTTAAAAAGCTTCAAATAAAACTGAAATTAAAAATTTAATAAACCCCCGATACAAAAAAGCTAACTCTTAATAAAATACCCCCATACAAAAAAAGCTTACTCTTAAAAAGTTGAAAATAATGTCATCATATCATCAAGTCTTAAGGCTCCTATATACCTCAAGTGGCGCCCTCATTTTAATTAAATTTATTGCTCGCTAAGTACATACTGTATGGAAAATTCACATGTACAGATTGAAGCTAAGGTTTTATAGTTTATTTACAAACAATAACCTCATTAAAATTTTGTTCGTTGTAGTAGTAGTTCTCGAAACTGCCAAAAGTGGCCACTTTTAGCACTTTTGCGAACTACTACTACAACGAACTATATTATACTGAGGTTATTGTTTGTAAATAAACTATAGAACCTAAGCTTCAATCTGTACATGTGAATTTTCCATACAGTATGTACTTAGCGAGCAATAAATTTAATTAAAATGAGGGCGCCACTTGAGGTATATAGGAGCCTTAAATAGATCTATGAAAAAATCGTAGACGTCGGGGGACCGCTAAGTTAATGGATTTACATGTAAGCTCGTCACATTAACTTCGCGGTCCACCGACGTCTACGATTTTTTTATAGATTTATTTATAACTTGATAATAATGATGATATTATATTTAACTTTTTAAGAGTTAGCTTTTTTGTATGGGGGGTTTTTATTAAGAGTTAGCTTTTCTGTGTCGGGAGTTTTTAAAGAATAATTTATTTACTATCATTAAATGTACTATTTTGGGAGTAAATTCATTTATTTTAATTTGCTACTGAATGGAAATGGGACTTATGAATGGTTTTTTTAAGATCGGTTTATTGCTAGTTGTCATTTACAAGTTGGCTAAGTTTGAGTCTGAATGACTGTAGTGATGATTGTGTTGTCTTTACATTAAGCACTCCGTAGTCAAGTCAATATTAAGCCAATGGGATCAATTCCCGATCACCGAACAGAGCTCAATGGAATAAACATTTATATTCATTTTCTTTTCTCTGAGTAGGTGTTTAAATACCAGCCTGTTTTCTTTATTATGTTACGTTGAATTTCGATACAACAACAGTTTTAACAAGTCTAAACATCTGTTATGTTTTGTTTAAGTAAACCTTTAAGTTTAATATTGTTTTGTTATTTTTCAAAATTTAAAACACATTGTTCTGCTTATCCAAGTTGATTTAAGCGCTAATGAAGCAAGATTTAGTATTTTATATGATTACCAAAGTGTTAGTAATAAATTACCGAAATATTTTTGGGTTTTAATAACAGCAAACATTACCTCATGATATTATTTAGTATTTTATCATAAGTTATATCACTATTCACATAGTATACGTACTAGTTATATCGTTTGTGATAAAAGTTATAACAATATCCACATCGATTTTTTTCAAAAAAGTTGTGTAAATTGATATAATTCGATTTTTTTAAACGATTCTACAAAACTAAACTCTAATTACTAACATTTAGAGTGTGTTCAACAATGTTTGTTCTACAACTTTAAAAAAAACATACAATTGAAAAGGCAGACAAAAAAATAAAGTCAGTTAACATTTTACACGAAAGCAGATTTTCATGGTGAAAAATGATGAAAGTCTTATTACATCAATATACACAAAACAAATAAATGTGATTAGTGATGTAACTAAACAATTTCATGAATACTGAAAAATCTGTAAGACATTTCTCTTTAAATAATACAAGAAAACAAAGTTAGCTTAACCATCTACAGTCTACAAGCACTTATTTTATTTTATCATTCTCAGTTGAAGAGTGAGATTTTTTTTAACTTTAAAGTCAATTTCCCGAAAATCATGTTTTTAGAGTTATACCTCTTTTCACGGAAGGTACAGAATTGACACCTAATTTTTTTTTGTTTTGTTCTCAGCTCTCCTCGATGATGACATACGGGATGACACGGCGTGTGCCCAGCTGATCTTTTACCGTGAAGGTTTCAAATACTGGAATCTATGGACTATCAGATGTAAAAACAACGATCTCATAGCCAGGGAGATCTACAAGTAAGTATTATTGAAAGAAAAGCCTGGTGACCTGTGTAACCGGTTTTCTTTTAAACCTATTGCGGGCACCAGCTTCTCACACTTCAGGCGATATTTAGTATTTCTCTCAAATAATGTTCTAGTTAAGTAACCTATTGTGTGGATGAGGAAATAAATGATTTATTTATTTATTTATTATTAAAGTTTCTCTTACTTGTTAAAATATATTTTTATCAATAAAACAATAATTGTCTAATAAATTTCTTTACAAAAACAAATGAACATGAACAGTGTCAAGTGTTGCGGACACATGTTATTTGTGTATGTACTAGTATAGATACCTTTAAGAACTATAGATAAGAAGAAAGTTTTGTACAATATACTGTTTGTGTTCCTTAAGACCCCTATATACCTCAAGTGGCGCCCTCATTTTCCCTCAAAGTTGCCACTTTTAGCACTTTTGCGAACTACTACTACAACGAACAAAATTTTACTGAGGTTATTGTTTTTAATAAACTATAGAACCTTAGCTTCAATCTGTACATGTGAATTTTCGATACATTATACAAGGTGTTACAAAAGTACCCCTAATGCCGAATATGGTATATAGAGACCATCAAACTGAACAACTTTTACTATGGGACCAACATTGAAATCGCGAAAAAAAAATCAGCTGTTTCATACAAAAATTAATTACGAAAATATCAAAATGTATGAAACAGCTGATTTTCTTTTCGCGATTTCAGAGTTGGTCCCATAGTAAAAGTTGTTCAGTTTGATGGTCCCTATCTACCATATTCGGCATTAGGGGTACTTTTGTAACACCTAGTATACTTAGCGAGCAATAAATTTAATTAAAATGAGGGCGCCAATTGAGGTATATAGGAGCCTTAAATAAATAAACATTAATAACATTAGTCAAAGACTTTTTGTTAGTTTTTTTTTTAGTTTTATTTTGTTAGGGAAACAAACAGCAATTTTACAATACAAGGAGGTTTCATAATAGAATTACACATTTGCTAAAAAGTTTACACAAAATAGTTTACACATTAGTATCTAAAGTTGAAAAACAGGTAACACCATAAAAGCAAATCAATATTGGACACAATGAACTAAACAAAATCTTATCTGATAAACCTTTTTATAATAATTAAATGAATATTTAAATGAAAAAAAAAATTCTATGTTATTTTATTGTAATCTTAATCTAAAATTCTATAATGCCATATTGAATATTCTATTTATATTATTTTATTAAAAAATCACGAGTGCCTTGGAAGAGGTCATAATTTTCTAAATTTTTTCCAATTTTCACTGCTGTAAATTTGTAACATTATGAATGTGAATAAATGATCTACCTAAATTCATACAAGGCAGCAACTATTATGCAATAAATTTTAACACCATTACCCCTCTTAATTTAGGCATATTTACCAAAAACCTTTTTCTGAAAAATTGGATTTTCATAATTCTTAATAAAATTGTAAATCGCATTTCGTATACCTGACACATTGCTTATAATTTACTTTCTTTCAGATGTCCTAGCCTAACTTACCGTGAAAACAGTCCTGAAAGTGACATTAGGAATGTAAAAAGAAGATTAGCAAGAAGGGTTGCCAGACAATCAAATTTATACGATTATTATGAAATAAATTGGATACAATGAAATATTTTCTTGACTTTTATGCCGTCATATACCAAGGGTTAAATAAAAGTTAACAGGGTTAACGCTAACGTTAACTTGAAGGTAAATAATATTAGAAAAAATACTAGAAAAAATCGACTCACCCGTAGCACCTCAGACGGGACTCGAACCAGCACCCTTGGGATTCCGGCCCAATGCACTGACCAATTATGCTACCGAGTCGCTAGTGGGAGCGGCGAAATTTTCTAGTACTTTTAACTTCTTCGCTGCAAGCCAGCGCAATTTCATCAATGTGAGGAAATACCCCCACATTCGAAAGAAACATCTTTCCAGATGTTTTGACAATCGATAAAGATGAAACAGCTATATAATTATTAAATTTAGATTTTTCACATTCACAATGCTATTTTTATATTAAGATAAATAATATCACCTCAGACGGGACGGGCTACGGGTGAGTCGATTTTTTCTAGTATTTTTTCTAATATTATTTATCTTAATATAAAAATAGCATTGTGAATGCGAAAAATCTAAATTTAATAGTTAAACTTGAAGCTTAAAAATAAGCAATAGATGATAAAATCCCATGTCACAAGTTTATGTAAATCACAGACATTAACGTTTTGAACGGTATTGACAAGCTTATAAAAAAAGCTTATAATTGCGTGAATTTTTTTTAAAGCTTAGTGATTATTTTAAAGCTTTAAGTTTAGAAATTATTTAAAAGAAATTAGCTGAAAATGCTAATATCGTTAACATCACATAAACCAGGGTTACAATGAGATCTAATACTCGAAATTCAGATAAATAGGTCCTTAAAATTTCATTGCAAACTTCGAAAAAGAAAAGCAATAACATTTTACGGAAAGTGCATGCAAAACAGAAGTTAAGGTGGCTGCGAGAGGGGGCGATAAACAAAGTTTGGGAGCGCATATTGTTTGATATTTCTTTCCGGAAGCAAGATAGTTTTAGAAGTGGTCCGTTATGCTTCGCTGTTTTTCTTGAACGATGGTACGTATCATAAGGAGACTCAATTTAGTAAGCTTTCTAATTCTATAGCTTAAATGAATATTAGAATTAGGGATTTCGGAACCGCAAGGCTGAGGTTGAGGGCTAATAATGTCAGTTATAAACACACAGGAGCTCGATGGCGCAGTGGTTACCTAGCCCATCGATTGCGGAGGTTAAGCAACTTTCGCTAGGGTCGGTCATGGGATGGATGACCAAAATTTTATTATTTCGAGCTCCTCCGTGTTTCGGAAGGCACCATAAGCCGTAAGTCCCGTCTGCATTTGCAGTCGTTAACAACCACCAATCCGCATTGGGTTCGCGTGGTGGGTTATGGCCCATCCTCCTTTTCCACCCATAATGAAGGCCTGTGCCCCAGCAGTGGGGATATAAAAAATGTCTAATCGTCTATAAACACACGTACAGTCACGGAGGGCAGCGCTCTGTCACCTTTTTTGGTAAAATAGCTTACACTTACGACTCAGTAACAAAGACGCGCCACCAAACCAACGAAAGCTGTTTAAGGAACTCCTTTACTAAAGCGAGATAGCAATGAGAAAACGACGCGTGCGGGAGCGAGACCGATTTACCAGATTGGGCGAAAAAATCACGAATTAATTCGTAGTAATTGAAATAGTAATCGTATCGCTAAAATATTCGATCATAAAATCATTTTTACGGAGAAGTATCGAATTCAGCATTTTAATTGCTTAGTTTCGGCATAGTTTTGCAAATATTTGGTTATTTTCAAAATAAAAAGCATATTTTCAATATAAAAAACTATCGAGAAAAGTATTACCATTCGTGTTTCTGTTCTGTATATATTTAGTTAAAGAACTGAAGTTACACATACTAAAATATAACGAAGGAAATCTTTTTAGAAGTCTGGTACTATGCTTTCAAAACAACATATTTCACTATACAAGGTGTTACAAAAATACCCCTAATGCCGAATATGGTATATAGGGACCATCAAACTGAACGACTTTTACTATGGGGCCAACTCTGAAATCGCGAAAAAAAAATCAGCTGTTTCATACATTTTGATATTTTCGATTTTAATTTTGTCTATCAGTTTGATGGTCCCTATATACCATATTCGGCATTAGGGGTATTTTTGTAACACCTTGTATACCGGGCCTTAAAGCATTCTGTTTGCAAAGTGGCAGAGCGCTAACCATCGCGGTTGTACTTAACTTGCTATTCTTGCTATTTTTTCTTGTAAGCCTCTACTTTGATAATGTGTCACTAAAATTATCTATTAATATGACTTTAATCTCAGGTAGGAGAAAACTGACCACCTTATCTTTTGTTGCCTGAAGGAAATTAATGTAGAAAAAATGAATAAAAAAATATTAATAAAATAAATAATTTTTAAAAGTATTTTCTTATTTGAATTTTTAAGTTTTAGCGTTAAGGGCCAAAGTTAAGTTAAGGGTAGGAAATTAGATAAAAAAAAATTATTTCAAGAAATTGCGATAAAATCCAATTTACAGTTAAGGCTGGCCCCAGACCTACCGGTTTCATTTCTTTGCTTTGCTGTTCTAGTAGAACAGAGGGCCGGACCGGCTAACGCATCGAACTTCGGAAAGTCTGCCGGGCTTCAACTTAAAACAGATAAATCGTAGTAAGAAGTTTCGTATTATAGTTATTTAGAAGATATCGGTGTTCGTGTGACATCATAAATTAGGGTTCGCTATTTTGGCCCGATTGGGGCTCGATTTATCTGTTTTAATTTGAAGCCCGGCAGACTTTCCGCAGTTCGATGCGTTAGCTGGTAGCCCCTGTTCAACTAAAACAACAAAGAAATGATACCGGTAGGTCTGGGGCCAGCCTAAGATGGGACCCATTGAGCATTATTACTGGAGGCTTGTACGCAGCTGAGCCAGTACAACAACGTCTGTGCCATAATGTTCCTAATATCTCTTTACTAGTAGGTATATACTAGTACCTACATTTTATAGAAGCATTTTAAAAAATCTTCTTAGTTTTCAAAGCAAAGAGAGTGAAGCACTTTGATGAGTTAATTCAATTAAGGGAAATTATAAAGGTTAATAGCCAAACTTGTTATTTTCTTTATTTACATGAACTAAAGATAAAAGGGAAAAAGCTCAAATTGTATGTTGTTTAAATATTAATCTAATAGATGTCACCACGAGGTTTTTTCAAAAGCAGTACTAGTGCTGTTTGGTAAGTATTCTTTTTATAGCTATTCGAGGCTTACTTCCTTCCTTCTAATTTTAAACATATTTCGAAATGGGTATTTCTTTTTCGAAAAACTACGAAAGGCTCGACAAAAAAAAATATCGAACTTGCTCACAAAAACGAGAATCGATTGACAATGCGACCTGTGTAGAGGACAAACGGACATACGAAACCAATTTTGCCCAAGCTAAAGCAGAGACGCTTCGCTCGCGCTTCGAGTTCACTCGGTTAATTAGAGATTTTAATTATATTCTACAATTTGGGTTTAGGACAATGTGGCGTTGTTTATTAAAATATATTGTTAAGTTAAGTAGGCTCTTATCATTGTATGCTATTAATTATTTTTTTCGATTAAGAAACTCTTCTTTTGTTATTAAAAAAGTTACTATCTGTGCTTGCGTTGCAAAAAAAGTAGTTATTATTAAATTTTGATTTTTCGCATTCACAATGCTATTTTTATATTAAGATAAATAATATTAGAAAAAATACTAGAAAAAATCGACTCACCCGTAGCACCTCAGACGGGACTCGAACCCGCACCCTTGGGATTCCGGCCCAATGCACTGACCAATTATGCTACCGAGTCGCTAGTTGGAGCGGCGAAATTTTCTAGTACTTTTTAACTTCTTCGCTGCAAGCCAGCGCAATTTCATCAATGTGAGGAAAATACCCCCACATGCGAAAGAAACATCTTTCCAGATATTTTGACAATCGATAAAGATGAAACAGCTATATAATTATTAAATTTTGATTTTTCGCATTCACAATGCGAAAAATCTTAAAGTAGTTATTGTGTTAAAAAATATCTTAAAGTAGTTATTGTTGACGAAATTGCTTTTCATTATTCACCCACAAAACTTAAATATTATGCGCAAAGAAAAACAACAGAAATTAATTAAAAATCAAGAGATGCAGTAAACAGTATTCGCATACAATTTGCAGTTCGCTTCCAGCTGCGTCCTTTTACACTGCAATCGTTAGTGCACAATTTCGTTGCGATGTGTTTACTAGAGTTGATGTGCGGGATTGAAAATGTAGCTTTCATTTGGTTTTGTTTCTCGTTATTTTTGGAGGAAATATTTGTTTTACTAAATTTAGATTTTTCGCATTCACAATGCTATTTTTATATTAAGAATAATAATATTAGAAAAAATACTAGAAAAAATCGACTCACCCGTAGCACCTCAGACGGGACTCGAACCCGCACCCTTGGGATTCCGGCCCAATGCACTGACCAATTATGCTATTTGTTTTACGGTAAAATAATGTACAAAAACTTGTAGCTTATGCTATTTGTTTTACGGTAAAATAATGTACAAAAACTTGTAGCTTTTTTATTCTCACGAAACGTCAAAAATAATATATAACAGAAATAGACTTTGTTTGATATTGTTGTGTTTGTGTGAAAACTAATAATTATATATTAATAATAAATATTAGACAACATCACAAACATTGTTCTGAAGCCAAATTAAGTAGCTAAAGCACTTGTGTTATGAAAATCAGAGACAACGGTGGTATCACAAACACCCAAACCTGGGCCAATATAGAAAATTTCGTTTTCTAAATTGACCCAGCCGAGAATCGATCCCGGGACCTCAGAGATGGCGACACCTTGAAAACCGGCGTACAAACCACTCGACTACGGAGGTCGTCACTCATAATGTCGTCAACAATAAGGTCGTCAATAATGTAATACCTATTTCTTTTTTTTATGTCCAAGTTCCGTTTTTCAAAAGGAAAAACTGAACACTTACAGAATCACTCGGTTTTTTGTCCGTCTGCCTGTCTGTCAAGATTGTTTTGCTAAATAATGTGTGGGTGTAGGTATGAAACTAAAAATACAGTGTAATACTTAAGTCTACGGTCCCTTTGAAGCTGTAACACTCGCTAGTTAGTCGTAAAAGCGATTGGGTGCCTACGCCGGTTGACCTAGTGTACAATTGAAGATGTACTCTGTAATACTTATTGTTGCATAAAAACACATCAACTTGCGGTAAAAATAATATATTGGTAATTCAAAACTAATAAATATGTATTATATTCTAGTGTCTGAATCGGTGTGCAAAGTGCGTCACTTAACAAAAGACGATCGTAATTATTAGATAAATAAAAGTTGTTTTCGCAGAGGTTGCATACCTTGCTGATATACAACCTGTGTTGGTTTGACTCTAGACACCTAGAATCATGAGGCAAAATTCAGCGACCCGAAGTGAGTCTTGGCCTCCGACACAAGGTGACGCCACTGCTCCCTGCCTTGCGCGATCTCCTGCTGTCGCTAGTCTCCAGGAGTTCGCACAAGTCCTTGGCAATTTGGTCCATCCATCGGTACTTGGGTCGGCTAACTGGTCTTCGTCTTCTGGGCACGCCCAGGTTAGCACTTCGTCGCCCGATCCTCCCCATTCACTCAACGTGTCCGAGCCTGTGCTCTTTTGATTCTCTCAATATGTTGTATATGTGTTGGGAGTCGCCACTAGTTCCTCTACGTCACAGTTCTTCCTCATTCTTTCGTCGTTCATTTGACGACCTCCGTGGTCGAGTGGCTTTGTACACCGGTTTTCAAGGTGTCGCCATCTCTGAGGTCCCGGGTTCGATCCCCGGTTGGGTCAATTTAGAAAAACGAACTTTTCTATATTGTTTCAGGTCTGGGTGTTTGTGATACCACCGTTGTCTCTGATTTCCATAACACAAGTGCTTTAGCTACTTACTTTGGAATCGGAGCTATGTATGTGATGTTGTCAAATATGTATTTATTATTTATATTTATTTATTTATTCTTGTACAGTACAAGTAGGTAAAGAAAACAAACTAAAATCGTTAATGACTCGACTGTTTGGGCGGAAACTTCGGTGGGTGAGTTAAAATGCAATGAACCGGTCCTAACTTGACTTTCGTTTGATTAATATCGTATGTTAAAAAGAATGCGCTGGCTTGCAGCGTAAGAGTTGATATACTAGAAGAAATTCGACGTTCCCACTAGTGACTCGGTAGCTCAGCGGTCAGAGCATTGGACCGGATATCCAAAGGTCGCGGGTTCGATTCCCGTCCGAGAACATGATCTGGTGCGAGTCCTATTTTTTCTAGTATATTATTTAGTATTGTATAAGAATACAAGTAGTCAGATCGTTTTACTTATTATAAACGTAAGGACCTAAAAGAGGTCCTTGAGAGAGCCTTCACAAGAACAGATGTAGCTAAGTGAATTGCAATCGTAAGCTCGTGTAAATTTTACTGCTCCTCCCTAATAAAGTGTTATGTTTATAAGTGAACCAGGTGCGACTCCTGTTGACTGCTCAAATAGTAGATTTGTAAGGGTTTAGGGCCTTTTAATTATGTTACTAAAGCTTTTATAGTTACGAATGTTGGCCGAGACATTGTTTTGAAGAATTTAGTTTATTTTTTTGTTTGACAAATATTGTTTAAACTTATTAAAAGCTGAATTGAACTATGTAAAAAGTCACTGATAGAATAAAGTAAGCTAGCTTCATTATTTTTGTTTTTAGTAGGTATATACTTAATTCTTTATGTCTTCCTTAGATAAAACCATTTTTATGAGTTTCCTTTCTTCTGAATTCATTTTATGGTAGTCACTTTGAATGTTTTGCGGAAATGTTGAAGAAAATACTTGGATAAAGAGTTTTAAAACAATAGCTTTTGCAACGATTGTTCCTCGAACTGTAACCCCTTCCTAATGAAGAATGAAAGTCATGTACAATACTAAATAATATACTAGAATAAATTTGACTTGCATATTCTCGGACGGGAATCGAACCCGCGACCTTTGGAAGTCCTGTCCAATGCTCTTACCACTGAGCTACCGAGTCACTGATGGCATCGCCGAATTTCTTCTAGTATATCCCACTCTTACGCTGCAAGCCAGCGTTATTTCTTCAATGTGAGGAATTACTACTACATTCAACTGAAATTATATTTCCAGATATTTTGACAATTGATTAAGATGAAACAGCTATATAATTTTTAAATATGAGATTTTAGCATTCACAATGCTATTTTTATACGTTCTAAATAAGTCATGTCTTAATCAATAATTTGTAAGGTTTGTAAGAAGTAAAATTCAAGAGTATGATATAACGGAAAGTTACATTGTAAAACGGAAATAAGCGATCAAAAGATAGCAAGTCGCAGGTGCGATCGTCAACGATATAAAAGTTAACGTACGATTCTATCTTCATCGTTTTTCAGATCACTTAACTTTGCAACTTAGTTTATTTTACAGCTACACTTAAAGTCAATTATAGCTTTTATTCACATGGTACTATTAGTAGTCGATTATCCAAAGTGAACTTAACTTTTTATAATTATTTTATGGACAACATTTTGAGTAGGTACCTACATTATGTGAGTTAGCAAAAATATTTAAGAAGAACTAGCAATGAAACGAAACGCAAATAAATATACGTAATAGACTTTGCTTATTTATCTGTGTTTATAGGACTATTCATTAAATAAGCAATGGCGAAATAAACACATTCCATTATTGATTAAACCTAAATATTATGTGAAAGTTTGTACGATTGCATGTTTAGATGATTGTTACTCAACCACGTAAAAACGGCTGAACGGGTTGTGACGAAATTGGCTACACTGATAGTTTATAGCCTGGATTAAAACATAATGTCTACGTGGACAAAGTTGCGCGTGAAGGTAATGATTCATACGGGTACCTCTGATTATGATCTCATCTCGAGTACTACAGTTACGCGTAGCAGTAGGTATTCACTGGTTTCCCTAATTTATTCAACATGTGAGGTACAAAGCAAAGCGTTAACTAGAATCGTTGTTTGCTCTTTAAGATTGAACAAATCAGTCTCCATTTGAAGAAACTCAAGACGGAACAAAGGAGACGCGACAGCTTGGAGCTTCTGAAGAGAAAATTATTCTGCAACGCCTGTTTCGTGCTGTTTTTATAAGAAAACCTCGTTACTTCGAAGGATTTTTATGCATTTTATGTTTTATGGTATTCGAAAAACACTATTTCTTTATCTTTAAATAATTTCCTTTACTAAGTAACAATATATTACAGTTTTTAAATTTTGAGATTTTAGCATTCACAAAGCCATTTTTATAAAATACTAAATAATATACTAGAAAAAATACGACTTGCACCAGATCATGTTCTCGGATGGGAATCGAACTCGCGACCTTTGGATATCCGGTCCAATGCTCTGACCGCTGAGCTACCGAGTCAGAGCATTGGACCGGATATCCGAGAACAATGATCTGGGTGCGAGTCGTATTTTTTCTAGTATATTATTTAGTATAATATTTTACAGTATAAATAATTTTTAAAGCAGTTATATCAATTTTCTATAATCGACAGCCACATGGCTGGCACATGGAAGTCCAAAAACTTATAGAAAAATATGCAGAGGGATTATAAAGTAGACAGACTCTCAGAAAAAAGCCGCGTTTTTCGTGCACTCACTCGTAGACGAGTCAATCAATCTCAGGCACAGTATACAGTATGTAAATTAACTAAAGGCAATCCTTTTAACAATGCTGAGTGAAGGTTGGGAAAAAACCAACCGTACAAGGTTTTTTTTTTAATTAAAAAAAAAAAAATTATTAATTCACATTTAAAAACATTACCCTCTTTCGTAACCGGTAAACAATTATACATTAAGTTGGCAAACATAAAAACCTTCTTTACTGTTTTTCTTTCAAAACAAAGAATTTGTATTTGTTTATTGACGTATTGTCAGGTTGATGGGTTGAAGTCACTTCATCATGTCAAATTTTTGATAAACAAAAACGTAAGTGGAAATCTTTGCAATTAAAATACTAACGGCCGAATACTCAAAGGCATCCTAGTTAAAGTATTTTGTTAAGGTCTCCCTAACTTTAAGGAAGCTGTCAAGTGTCAGTTTCATAGAGTTTCTGTCAAATCTGACAACTTTTTTTGAATTTAAGGTAGCCTTACATTTAAGATTCGTTTGAGTATTTGACTGTAATAAATTTAAAATGCCGTCGGTTTTTAAATTCTAATTTATGGCGAATGTAGGTGCAATGGTAGTGCAGCACTTCGTATGTATGCGGAGAGTTTCCCGGGACGAAGACAATCTTATAATGCGCGAGTGATTGTGAATGCGATAACGTGGTTACGGCAAAATGAGAGACCGGTACCGATTCGTCATGAAGCAGGTGGTCCACAACCATTTATTACAGTGGTGTGGATGAGCAAGTTATAAATCACTTCCGTGAATTGACTTTAGTTTATTTTGACAAGATAATCTTCTTATTTAGAACTGTGTGTCAAAATAAAATTCACTTGCACTGTACAGTATGTTCAATTTAATTTTCGAAAACGCACTTTTTTAATAAATCTTTAAAAACTGTTTTAGTCGTCCGATTGGTGGGACCACGGGGTCTAAGAAAATGATAGTTTAAATAGTCCGACTAGCTAACCAACAGGAAAAAAAAGTTCATGTCGTCCGATCGGTAGAACATAGGCAGTCGGACCACGTGACCACAAACATGTACTACGTACAAGTTTTGACTATTATAACTACCTACCGGGTTGAAAGGATTATCTTTAGTTAGTTTACATGTATATAATATTTTTTCAAAATATATTTATATTGTGTCTCAGGCTATTGTGGCATTTACACGGGTTGATTTACCAGGCAACTTGCTGGTCAATTTTAGTCGACTAGCGCTTCTAATCTACAAAAACATGTAAAATCGAACCGCCACTTCATTGAGCTAATTAAATAATGTTATTTATTTAAGAATCTATGTTAATTGTAACATGTATGAATGTAATGTCTGGAAACGATATACGTATTTGTAAATATCGTTCCTTCTGATAAAGCTGGTTCCTTCTGATAAGTTTTTAGCGCCCATTTTTCTTGTCAGCTAAAAGACGTCATAATGGGTGGTAGGATAAAAGAATTGACGATTTAAAAATGCTTATTATGTAAGCTTATTTGAATAAAGAATTTTTCAATTTCAATTGACTAGTCGACTAAAATCAACCAGCAAGTTGGCAGGAAAATTTACCCGTGTATATTCCACATAATCCAGGACTATTTTTAGTGTAGCACTCAAGAAGTTCCTAGAGCAACAGAACAAATGGCTGTAGCATTTTCCATCCGCCAGAGCGGATTTTATATTATTTGGCGGATGACTTTATCTAGGTCACAGAATTAATAATAGTACTGACGTATCTAGGTACTACTTATAACGTAGTTTGCAGCAAAAGTACCACGCATTTCAAACTGTTTGACGACGACCGAAATTAAGTTTGCATCCATTTCATAGCTCAGAGTCAGATAGCCGACAGCTACCGGGAATTATTTGCCTAATGGGTCAGAAGCCTATCCAGCCTAGCTAGCCTCAGCTTAAAGGCGTGGAGTACAGTGACCAAGCATTGTCATCGCACTGGTTCCACGAATTATGGCTCACAGGTGGCAGGCATGCCTGCTCTCCTTTCTATGCTGCTTCAATTTTACGACCAGGAATTCTGTACAAATCAGTTTTTGTCAAATCAAAAATGTGTGAGAATGTCCTTTTTATGCACATCGAAAATTTTTAATGTCCTCATTTTTGGGACAAATACCTTCCTTATAGGTGAAAGAAGGACGGGGACGGAGTTTGAAATAGTAAATTTCTGGACAGCCATCCAAAAACAGACCTTAACAACAATTTCTTAACTGTAACAAACGCAGGGCAAGCTAAGCCATCGTCACTGCGTCCATCGAACTTCTCAATGATAAAAGAAACTTAAAAGTAAACAAACAGCGGACATCGAAACAATGGGACGCAATTCGTCGCTTAATTTACTTGATATTGAACCCTATTTACGAGTTAATAGTGTCACGAAGTGGGATGAACATCGTCCGCTTATCGCGATTGTTTATATAGTAGGCCTGCAGGATCGAGGATATTTTCTCAACAAAACAAATGACGACCTCCGTGGTCGAGTGGCTTTGTACACCGGTTTTCAAGGTGTCTCTGAGGTCCCGGGTTCGATTCCCGGTTGGGTCAATTTAAAAAACGAACTTTTCTATATTGGCTCAGGTCTGGATGTTTGTGATACCACCGTTGTCTCTGATTTCCATAACACAAGTGCTTTAGCTACTTACTTTGGAATCGAAGCAATGTATGTGATGTTGTCAAATATTTATTTATTATTTATTATTCACTATTAAATTCCAACAGTATCACTAAACAAATTGCGTATTCAAACTAACCTACCAAAGTTGACAGTCGTGTCTTTTCCTAGTTACAAACTGCACTGCCGTTGACATAAATCAATAAATTACTATCACTGTCAATGTATCCGTTCATTATTCATAAAACAAGAGGATCATAGACAACTTCCTTGGTAAAGCTTTCGAGCCAGTGAAAGATAGCGATCTAATAATATATTTGAACAATACAGCAATACAGCGTATGTGATATAGTTTTTTATTCAACAGCGGGGCAGCGTTAGCCCATAACTCACCTAATTATTGATGTCAAGCCACATTAAAGCCAAAAGTGAAAAATACAGGTAAGTTCCGCAGTGGAAGTCGAGCGGCTGATGATGACATGATGATGGATGGACTTGCTGTCTTACCCATTACTGCACAAGCAAAATAATTTTCTCATTTTCAATTTCCTCCAAACTAAACATGCATGTACTTATTTGAAATTTTGAGATTTAAGCATTCACAATGCTCTTTTTATATAATACTAAATAATAAACTAGAAAAAATAGGACTCGCACCAGATCATGTTCTCGGACGGGAATCGAACCCGCGACCTTTGGATATCCGGTCCAATGCTCTGACCGCTGAGCTACCGAGTCACTGATGAGAACGTCGAATTTCTTCTAGTATATCAACTCTTACGCTGCAAGCCAGCGCCATCTCACCAATGTTCTAACCTTCTACAGGGTTCGATTCCCGTCCGAGAACATGATCTGGTGCGAGTCCTATTTTTTCTAGTATATTATTTAGTATTATGCATGTACTTATAAACTCAACTCCGAGATTCACCTATCATTGATGTTATTCCAGAACATTAGTAATTTTTAATGTCCCCACTCCTGGGACACACCTTCCCTATGACCTATGGATGGATAAAGAGGATGGGCAAAAACCCACCACGCAGGGCCAATGCGGATTGGTAGGTGTTAAGGACTGCAAATGCAGCCGGGACCAACGGTTTAATGATTGTGCCTTCCGAAGCATGGAGGAGCTTGAGATAACAAATATTTGGTCACCCATCCCGTGACCGACCCTTGAGAAAGTTGCTTAACCGGGCCAGGCGCTAAACCACCATCGAGCTCAACGTGAGACTCATGTTGATTAAAAATCTAATTTTATTGAGGCTGGTTTAAAAATATAGCAGACGTTTGAAGATGGCCTTTATACAGCGCTTGAAGCTTCCTAAGACTAATCCATCACCCAAACTTGTTTTAAAGTCCCTTAATGATACCAACAAAAACCGGACCGGCTTTCATATTTTCATTACAAGCTGAAACGCCGAAATTCTGTGGTCCAGAATAAGCTATTGATTATAGATTAACGCTTCACGACCCTTGAATGCCTATTGTGATACATTCAACAATCTATTGAAGTTCAATTAATCCACTATTGGTTTGATCCTCAATCGACTAGGTTTGATTATTTTAGTCACTTTACTATCTTCAGCATATTAAACGAATCGAAGAGACAATCATGTCTTATAAATACTACGATATGAAAAAAACGTCGAAAAACATGGTAACTCTAAAGACTAACATTAATTGCATTATTAACCAATAAACAAAAGAATACCGCAACAGTCAACGTTATTAATGTCCCAAAAACATAGGGAAATTCGGAAATTCAATAAAAATATCTGTCGAGAAAATTCCAGAATATTTCAAACAAAATGATTTATCGCCGTAATATGAGGGCCAGCCAAATTCCAAAATTATAGGTGAAATTGCAATATCAACTACGTTTTAATTTCAGCTTACTGTGACTCCACTTACAATTTCATATAATGACACATTTCATAATAACAATATGAACGTTTGGGAAAAATTAACTCTGAACTAGGGTTAGAGCTTTCGCAATTTTCCCCCGCAATATCATCGGTTCCTCTCAAATTTCTAGCTAAATAGTTAAAAGCTGAGGTTAAAAGCCTCCATCGTTATTCAGCAACGAAAGTGCATCCAAACGTTTAATACTCAATTACACGTTAGAAAAACAAGTATGCATCTGTAAAAATGCAGGAAACATCTGAATTTGAGCGACGAGACGCGCTGACACGCGTTTAGGTTAGTCACCAAGAGTACGTCGCGGCGCGAGCACGTGCGTCGCTCCCGAAAATTCGCGACTCGTGCGATATCGATATTGGCGAATAAACGTGATTTCGTTATTAATTCGATGTTCGATACTCTAACAAAGATTTGCATCGAAATTGGCTGCGGATAAGCGCGATGAACGGTGTATACAAATTGAGTGGTGTGTTATGAGAATTTTGTGATGTGAATTTACCGAGTGATTTCCTTGGTAAGTTTAATTTTATTGTTTAATAATTTCAAATTAAATTTTTACTTGGTATTTAAATTTCGTAAATAAAATGGAGGACGATATTAAAAACTTTACGAAGCTTCACGAAAATTTAACGAATAAAGGAATATTTTTCCGGAATTTTTATCCGGGAAATGTTTTCAACATTATTTTGCCGCAACTTTCGTATGCGGCTTTATCAGATTTTTTATGATATACCAAAACGTATTGAAATAATGATTCTTCATAATTTATCACTGTCTCTCAGTAGTATTTAATTCAGAAACATTATTGAAAGTAAACCTGTTTTTTATTTGTTGCGTAATGATTAATGTAATGATTTAAAAAAAAGTAATTTAATTTGCTATGGATAAAAACAATTACAAAATGTTATTAGGTATTTACTCCTTCATAAAAATATTTACATAGAAATAATAGAAAATTGGTTTAGCGCCTGGCTCAGCGATTGGTTGACGTTAGACACCTTTCGCAAGGGTCGGTCATGGGATGGGTGACCAAAAATTTGGCCCCGCGTGGTGGGTTATGGCCCGTCCTCCACCCATAAGGAAGGCCTATGCCCCAGCATTGGGGACATTAAAAATGGCTGATGGTCGAATAGAAAACTGTGATGATTATATTTTTCATGTTACCTACTTTACGTTCTTTTGCATTATCGTTGAAATTGAAGAATTTTTGATATTAAAATTAACTTCTTTATTTAATTATTAAAGACAGTCCCTCTTTTTTAACTAATACATAACTTTGTTATATTTTCTGTTAAGTAAAGCGTAACTATCGTTTGTTTGTAGTTAATGGGAAACTTACTTCTCAGAAATGACAGAAAATGAATTTATCACTAACCTAAAAATTAAACATAATCAAAATCATAATCATTTATTCCACATTGTGACATGGTAAAATACAGCTGTTTAAAATAAGGAATGATCACAACATAATTTACACTAAAACTAGTATGTGGAAATCATAAAGGATTTTTGAGTTTATATTTAAAATACGAATGGAAAATTGAATAAAATGTGATAAAATCTTTAGATATGCTTTAAATTATTACGTCATTACGACAAAAAAATATTAACAATTAAAATTGAGAATTGCCGATTTAAATTAAGTAGCAGATTTAGTTAATATCATTTACAACCGGTTTTTATGGTGCAGCAATTTACTGAAAGCATCAATATTTGAAAGTTGTTGTGGATTTAGTAACTTTATGTTGGTGAAAGCACTCAGTCCCATGAGATAAGCCTGATTATGAATGTTCGTAACTTAACTTTATAGACATGAAACATAGTTCGCGGAAAATCTTGTATGTTTGACAATAAAATAACTTGAGTCTCACGAGGAAACTAGGATCACACAAGTAATTAGTATGTATAATAAGCAATAATAAGTTCAGTGTATACTGAATAAGTGTTTTGTCACCTAATATAATAATTATTATTAAGTATTAGTATGTGAAAGTAGTATGTTTTGTCGTCTTCGACACATATTTCTGACGACCTCCGTGGTCGAGTGGCTTTGTACACCGGTTTTCAAGGTGTCGCCATCACTGAGGGCCCGGCTTCGATCCCCGGTTGGGTCAATTTAGAATACGAACTTTTCTATATTGGTTCAGGTCTGGGTGTTTGTGATACCACCGTTGTCTCTGATTTCCATAACACAAGTGCTTTAGCTACTTACTTTGGAATCGGAGCAATGTATGTGATGTTGTCAAATATTTATTTATTATTTATTTATTTATATTTCTTTGGCAAAAATGTTTAGTTTCATTGGTAGAACACTTCTTTAAGTTAATTAAAATGACTACAAAATGGCGGTGTATACAATGTATATAAACTTTTTGTAAATAACGGGGGTAGATTATACAAGGATTTATAGTGAAACTAGCGACCGCCCGCGACTTCGTCTGCGTGGATAGTTTTTTTTGCTATCCCTCGGGAACAATTCTTTTTTTGGGATGAAAATCCTTCTCTGTACCCCTGCAATTTCATGATGATCGGTTCAGTAGTTAAGACGTGAAGGCGTAACAAACAAACGGACTTTCGCATTTATAAAATTAGTAAGGATTCTGTGCAAAAGTTAAAATACAGCCATAATTTTGATTTTGGAACAATTTTCTTTTGCAAGATTTTTTTTATTTTATCTAAACATATAGAACTCTCAATTGATTCATTCATTAATTTATTGTTAGGATACGCGTAGAGCCCTAACGGCTGAAGGTAGAGACACCATTTTTGGAGGGTAGATACCTTTTTTGGTGTAGGTAAGCACTAACAAAGGGTTTTGGAAAATTCACGTTATACAGGGTGCTACAGGGTGTTCCAGTTTGTTTAGATTTTTTTATGGGAAAATTTAAATGTGTGATATAAGGTCTACTGATAAATACCTAGGTATGTTGGTAATCCGTGACTTTCAAAATAAATGCACAACTATATTCAACACGCGAACGAAGTCGCGGGCAAAAGCTAGTTTAGATATGTAATTGTAAACAACTATGATATCGTTAATGCTGGAGCCACACTAGGCTTAAGTAATAATTATCGCAGTAATAGAAGTTAAAGGTTTATCGGCAGCAAAACTATTGACGTCAAACCATACTGTGGCCATAGTAAAAAAGGGTCAAGAGCGAGTCGGGCTCGCGCACCGAGGGTTCCGTATTATCATTCTGCAAAAGTTTACTATTTAGAGACATCGTTTTATTTTTCCTGTAATCTGCATTTTCTCTTTTTTTGGTATCTCGTTAACTACAGCCATCACATAAAATCTATAATAGTTGTTCAAAATACGTACTCAAAAATTTGATATTAATTGCCATGGATTATATAAGGGCTGTTACAGACAGTTTGTTATCTCAAAACCCGACTATTAACAACTGATTAGAAATTGGAGTGCTTAATCGGGTCACCGTTCACATGGATCGGAGGGTCGGCCGATACGTCACATTGACGACGAAGACCCTTCGTCAACGATTTTCTGCCTTATGTGCGTCCGATTAAATGTAAGCCGACCGTTTAGCGTATCTTCTACCCTATAGTATAGATGAATTTCAAAGTAGATGTCTATTGTAATCCATACTAATATTATAAGTGTGAAAGTAACTCAATTTGTCTGTGACCACTCAGCCAATTTTGATGAATTTTAGCATATAGATAGCAGACTGCATTTGCAATTATTAACCCATCAATTTTCAGTGGGCCCGCGTGGTGGGTGGGTTATGCCATCCGCTTTAAGGAGCCCCAGCAGTGGGGACATAATAATGGCTGATGATGATGATAAGTGATGCTGATGATGACTTGCTCGTTGGTGCCGTGGTTTAGCGCCTGGCCATGCGATTGCAAAGGTTAAGCAACTTTATCAAGTTGGTCATGGGATGAGTGACCAAAAATATATCTTGAGTTCCTCCGTGCTTCGGAAGGCACGTTGAGCCGTTGGTCCAGGCAGCATTTGCAGTCGTGAACACCCACCAATTAGCATTGGTCTCGCGTGGTGGGTTATGCTATTCTCCTTATCCACTTTTAAGGACTTAGGGAGAGCCTGTGCCCCGCAGTGGTTCAATCCACACATCTACAGTGTGGGAGCAGTTCGACGAAGTAGGGACTGTGCCGAGTCTGAGCCGGGTCTCGCCGTAGTCCCATCATATACATGTGTCTTCGAGCGTCACCGCGTCTTCGAGTGTCGTCGTGCGTTGCTCGGTTGGCACTCGGTTTATGATATGATACTGTCGTGTTAACTAACTTGCTGGTATTTTGAATTTCCTTGTCTATAAGTCTTGCAGTGTTTAAATGAAATAATATTAAATAAATTTTAATAAAATAAATAGCGTGAGGGTGTCCACACAAAATGTATGGGATATTAATTGACCGTGCTACGGCGGGAGTATATAGTGAGTTCCTCTAAACTAGTTAGCTTAGCTTCCTTTTTTTGCCAACTGCAACCTTTCCAGCAACACCCAAAAAAAAACAAATACCTTCCAGTCGTCACCTCCCTCCTCCAAAAGTCTGTTTATTGTAAGAGTAATTTTAATTTTAAGAGTACGCTTACTGTAAGTTTTTTGTAATTGTAAGAGTACGCGCGCGTTATCGCTCGGTTTATGTTATATTTCAACGAATTTACACAAAACCTTGATTATACACGCTGAAATTTTAATCATTTGGTTCCCGCAGTGGGGTGGTTCCACTCATGATAACAAGCAACTTTTACTATGGGGCCAACTCTGATATCTCGAAAAAAAATCAGCTGTTCCATACAAAAATGCAATACTTACTCATTCTTAAATAGAACAGCTGCTTTTTTCGCGTTATCAAAGTTGGCCTCATAATAAAAGTTGCTTGTAATCATGAGTGGAACCACCCCACTGTGAGAACCAAATGATTAAAATTCCACGCTGTATTCCTAAACCTTCCTCTCTCTGTCAATTGATGAAAATCGAATGAAAATCCATGCAGTAGTTTTTAAAATTGCGAACAGACAGACAGATGCGGCGGAGGACTTTGTTTTATAATACGTAGTGATATTGCGGAATCTAAATCAGCTGAAACTAAATATAGGCGGAAACACAATCCTACGTAAATATATTATTATGTACAACACGATTTTGTAACCGTAAAGCGTAAAGAGGAAGCAAAAAAAGTGTCAAACAATTTTGGGCCTTATTCCGGTGTGATAAGATTTTGCAGGTTTTGTATTTTTATAAAGTAGGCAATAAATAAAGAGAGTCCATATCTGCTGGTTGTTTGTAGGGTGCCGGCACGTTTTATTTGCTTAGGACAGTTGGGGGTAATAGAAAACCTGAACTCGTATTCCTGCGTTGTTTTAAGTGTTTGTTGTTTTTGTCGGTTATTAGGTGGTTTTGTCGTTTTATAGCTTATTATGGTTTATTTAGAAGGATATGTTTGAAATAGAGAAAGCAGTTTGATAATGATGACTATGGGGGGGATGTTTAATGCCCAAACAACAAAGCCTTATCATGCCGAATAGTTAAAATGTGTCAAACTATTATGTAAACATCAAAAGTGATCAGAAATTCTGTTTCAATCAAAATATTTTGATAACAACAACAAATATTTTTTAAATTTATTTAATTTTTCTAAAAATATGTATTCTTTAATGTGAATTTAACAAAATACGTATATTTAAGCTGGCTTTGTTTTTTTTTGTTAAAAAATATTTAATAGAATGTAACCTAATTTACCACATTCGTTCTTAAAACAATGCCATCCTACAGTAAAAAATATTTCCCCATAAGTACTGGAATACGGTCGTAGCAGAAAAAAGAATTTTTTTAGCGGTAATGATTCAATATGCTACGCGTGGTCCAATTTTTTAAAGAAAACTTATATGGTTTTTCTCATGGAAATTATTAAGTGAAACCAATTCATATTATTTGATATAAATTTTTTTTAGTTAGATACGCTTCCATAAAATTTTGAGTTAAGTAGGTCTGTGACTAAATTCTTATGAAATAATTTTACTAAATGTAACACTATTGCTTCTAAAAAAACATTTATTTTCACAGGGAAGGTTGAAAAAAGTTTTTTCACAGTGAATATAAATGTACCTAGTGTCTAAGTACTTTAACACTCAACTAAACTCATTGTACAAGCTAAGCAGGTGCACCGTGAAAGCTGCTCTGAAACTGCACAATACGTGACCATATCGGCGTTGAGGTTCCGGGATAAACTTCACACCACGGTTGCATTTTTACCGTAAAAATATATCAAAAACTGCCCTGCCAAAAACGAACTAAAAAGTTAAATAGCAGTCGGGGGACCATTTTGTGGATCAATTTTTAATCAAAGAGGTCCCCGGACTGCAATGACACTTGTTATTTAACTTTCTAGTTCGTTTTTGGCAGGGCAGTGGTGTTTTTAATTAAAAAAAAATAGTTGTTTTTATTTCATACATTTTAGTGACAAATTATACAGTTTTGGAATGTGCTCATCAAGGCCGTTTATTTGTTGCCCATATTGTAATAATTAATGATTTTATTTTTTACATTTGAAAGTGGCGTCGTACAGTCGCCATATTGTTTTATTTTTCAATAACAATATAGCTAGATTAGCTAGTGTCACTCGGATGATGTTAGGATTCTAAAGATACTCCATACATCCAATTCCATTTAGGCATTTTGAAGTTATGGTGTAATAAAAAAACTCACATACATACATAACAAACGTACCAACATGAACCCTGAACATATTGCACTCTCTATTTTTTTTGGGCAGTCGTGAATAAATGAGAAAAACAGTTATTGCCTGGTTAAATAAATAAAATCAATCTTATTATCGTTGATATTATTATCGTTGTAAACACATAGTAAGGTCAAAGGTCTGTACTGTACCCCTGACACCATAAATTCATCGGAATGTAATTAAATTCCAATCAACTAATTTTGTCTAGAAATTACACCACCTTTATCAAAAAAAAAACTAACTGCCGTACTCAGAGGCGTCAATTAAGATAAATGCTTCATTAAATATCGTGTTGTCTTATGCTTTCACTATGGAAAAGAAAGAGATAGCACCAATTTTGAAGCATTAAACTTAATTGACGTGTCTGAGTACGGCAATAAGCTTTTGAAACATAAACCACAGAACAAAATGAAAGTGTATGTAATCATTTAAAATTATGCACTTTTACTTTTATCGTGTTAATGAAAAGAAAGTACTGATATTAAAGCTGTGCTTACTAGTCAGAAATAAATAGGAAGATATGCATATTTGTTCATAAATATAAATAAATAAATATTAGACAACATCACAAACATTGCTCTGATCCCAAAGTAAGTAGCTAAAGCACTTGTGTTATAGAAATCAGAAACAACGGTGGAACCTACAAACAACGGTGAGACCTGAGCCAATATAGAAAAGCTCATTTTTCTAAATTGACCCAGCCGGGTATCGAACCCGGGACCTAAAAGATGTTGACACCTTGAAAACCGGCGTGCAAACCACTCGACCATGGAGGTTATAGAAATTACTTGGCAATAAGGTAATGGCCTAATAGTTGTATTAGGATTTTATAAACACTCTAGTAATGTACTCTATAAACACGTAATAAGTTATGCTGTTTGGTGATACCCTTATAAAGCCGAATATGTTAAATAGAGTACTACATACAACCCCGAAAAATTATTATAATCCCAGAAATTTTGTTTTTTTATTTGTATACAAAAGTGCAAAATGACAACCCTAAACGCAAATAGTCTATTATATTCGATAATCAATCCCATTAATGGGCAAATGCAAAACACAATTTAAGTCTAGGGTTGCCACTATGCAGTATAACATAAAAAGAAAAAAATATCAATAAATTGGTGTTTTTCATGAAAACCACCACTTTATTCACCTTTTTTTCTTTATAATAATATTCTATGCATGGTAACTTATCTACTATATTCGGTTTTGTAAGGCTGGTTTACCAAACACCTTGGGTAGATTATTCTCAAACGTCCGAGCTATACAAGAAAAAAAAACATCAACTTAAATTTCCTGGGACGCTTAAGTCAACGGTCCTGAGTTAATTTTGAACGACTTAAATACGGCAGCCAGACAATTTATTTTATTACGAAAGTTTAAGTTAAGCCATAAAAATGTGAGGAATTACTCACAAGCTCTCGGACAAGTAAATCTTTTTATTTTAATGAAAATGGTTTTCGCAGAATTTTTTGGGTTTTATTGTAAAAATAGAATTACAGAAGGTGATTTTTCATAGCAGTTTATTTTTAAAAATGAACACGCAAAGTATTATTTAAGTGAAACAATATTATGTTGAAATCATTGTATAACAACCACATCACAACTAATATATGGTGTAAAAAGGAATTAAAAAATTAATAAATAATTAAATATTTTACAACATCACATACATTGCTCCGATTACAAAGTAAGTAGCTAAAGCACTTGTGTTATGGAAATCAGAGACAACGGTGGTATCACAAACACCCAGACCTGAGCCAATATAGGAAAGTTCGTTTTTCTAAATTGACCCAACCGGGGATCGAACCCGGGACCTCAGAGATGGCGACACCTTGAAAACCGGTGTACAAAGCCACTCGACGACGAAGGTCGCCCCATTATATTTTTTTTTTTTTTTTTACATCTCAAGTTTTCCTATATGATAGATTAACCTTTATTTTTGTTACGAAATATTCTTAAAAAGTTCAAAAATATAGATACTCTATAGAGACAAGATGATGACATAATCCTTCCTTTCTAACATCCTTCTTTGTAAGAATACCTACTCGGTAAAAGAAACTAATTTTTCCAGCCTAAAATTTATTACGGTGTGGCCAAATAAAAACGCTTTTGCAGAAAAGGCCTTTTCGCAGACGTTTTTGGCCTTTATTATTTGTCCCTGAAATAATAAGAGCTTAAAAGAGGCCGAATAAACCCAACACCGATACAAAACAAAAGGACCCGCGGGTCCAAAGGTATTTGGGAGTTAGCAGTTCTCTTTATTGTTTGAAAACGAAGGTTAAAGCAAGACAATAGAGTCTATAATCAGTTATTTTTTCTAATATTAATGTTTATGTGTGTGTTCTTTTAGATTATGAACGAGAAAATGGCTGACTTTTATAATGATTTACAGGTTGTCTTTGATACTGAAATAAAGTGCTTTTATGGATTTTAGCGAGCTTTTTGTTGAATTGGATTTCAAAGACTTTTGGAATCGGAGTGTGGAGAAATTCAAAGAACACAATTATTTAATAAAAAACTGCTTAATTCCGTAAAAAGTTTTATTTCGATATTGCACGCGTAGAAGTCTAGACGTGGATCAAAGAGTGTGTAGTCACTATGAAAACGTGGATAATAATATGTATTTTGTTGCTATTTATAGGAGTCATAAATGAATGAAGAAATAGAATTAAAAACAACTGACCTTTCCACTATTAGGATTCTGTCGTCTTTGTACTTCATTTTAAGAAACATACATTAGTATTTGTAACTGTTTTCAAGTTATAGCTTTTCAAAGACTGTTAAAAGAAGAGCTCGGTGGGGCAGTGGTTAAGCGCCTGGCCCGACGATTGCAGAGGTTAAGTAACTCTCACAAGGGTCGGTAATGGGGTAAGTGACCAAAAATGTATTATCTCGAGTTCTCCGTGCTTCGGAAGGCCGTTGGTCCTGGCTGCATTTGCAGTCGTTAACACCCACCAAATCGCATTGGGCCTGCGTGGTGGGTTATGGCACATCCTCCTTATCCACTCATAAGGCAGGCCTGTGCCCCAGTGGGGACATTAAATTGGCTTGTGTCGAAAGCCTATTAAGGAAGTAACTACTGATTCATAATAATCCTCTCCAGTTTTTCGTCTGTAGCAGCGACAAGAAACTCGCTTATACAAGGTGTTACAAAAATACCCCTAATGCCGAATATGGTATATAGGGACCATCAAACTGATCAACTTTTACTATGGGACCAACTCTGAAATCGCGAAAAAAAAATCGGCTGTTTCATACAAAAATTAAAATCGAAAATATTAAAATGTATGAAACAGCTGATGTTTTTTTCGCGATTTCAGAGTTGGTCCCATAGTAACAGTTGATCAGTTTGATGGTCCCTATATACCATATTCGGCATTAGGGGTATTTTTGTAACACCTTGTATAGCAGTTTGGATCTCGCTACTCGTTAGCTAGTTAAACAGCTAACATGTCTAACTCTAGTTTATTGTCATTTGTGAGGGCCTTTAATTGGTTATCTACTGTTAAACCTATTACTTATTATTATTTGTTGCTGTTCGCCTTCCTAGAAATAAATAAATAAATCGCAATCTCTTTCCTTTTACATACATACACTACTGTATGTCCGTTTGGTGCAATAGAAATTAGTTCTATGACTGTTTTATTAGCCAGTGATGGGATAAACACAGATTAGTAAGTCATTTATTTATTTATTTATCGTTGTATCCTGATATATACGTAGAGTTAGGTACTTAATTAGGTCCAAGTACATCATGAAATTCACTTCTATAATTATTTAGCACTCTTTATTCATAAAATATTCAAAAGATGTCCGTCGAAGTAGAACTGCGAAGAATTGGATTTTTCGTTGAGTTTTCGAAAACCTTTTGCAGTGTAACAAAGTTTCAGCGCCATCTGGTGCAATCGTAGGACTTTTTTATTTGCTTGGCAGCCAAGTTATCGAATACCCTTTTTATGTTACCCATTTTATATGAATCAATGAAACCAAAGCTAAAACAAAACTTTGTGACCGCACATAGTATAATTGCATATATATTATGTTGCAAAGTCAAAGAGATTCAAAGCATCTCAAGTTACAACCACTTGAACATCTAAACTGAGACAGACAGCAAAATCTGATAACAAAGCAGAGGGCTTATTACAAAAAAAGAGATAATCGAACGATGCTCGCCCTACTCCGTAACATTATTAACTCATTTATGTTTAGGGTTCAAAATAAATAATAGCATAAATAAATATTGGACTAACAACATCACACATATTGCTCCGATTCCAAAGAAAGTAGCTAAAGTACTTGTGTTATGGAAATCGATGGTAAGTACTACGATCATAACGATCTCGTCCCTTCTTGCCCGTAGTACAGTTGGGATTGTCCAGCGTGTAGTTGAAACACCGCCGGAGTTTCAGCAGGTATGTCTCCGTGCACATCTGACGAGCTTCGACTGGTCAGACCTGTGCGGGGGAGAGTCCTGAACTCAGCGGACTGGTTCCCATGTCCGGAAGTCGATAATTCGATTACCCCTGCGTTAACAAAAATAGATATTACGACCACCCAAATCTGTGACAATATAGAAAAGTTAGTTTTTCTAAATTGACACCGCCGGGGATCGAATCGAGAACCTCAGAGATGGTGACCTGAAGCTGGTTTACGCCACTCGACCACGGAGGTTTAGATGTCAATATAAACATTCATCTTTATTTTTATAAAAACTACAGCAGGCATTACTGCTTCAAAATCCGTTTATAACATTGACAATACGTTATACGGATTACATACGGAAGAAAATCAGTGACGAAGGGTCTTTGTCGTTTAACTGGTATATTGGCAGACCCTCGTTGTTGAACAGATGTATCGGCCGACCCTCCGATCTATATGAACGATGAGCCGTTTAAGCACTCCAATTTCTAATCAGTTATTAAGAGACGAGTTTTCTAGGTGTCGCCATATCACCTTAAAATTCGGGATACAAACCACTAGACGCCAAAAGAGTTTCAAAAGAAGAACATCGTTCGAATTTCCCAATTCTTTTTTTATAATATGCCCGTTAATAGAGAATGAATCGTGAAATCTTCTTAGCGTACGATAAATCTTCTGTACCCATTTATTCTATTAATGTTGCTTTACAAATTTCGATCACGTACAAGTTGTAATGTCAGAATTTCTATCTAATCTCGAAGTCAGTGGATCGGCTACGGGTATTTATACCAAGTCTATGAGTGAAGATAAGTTTTACTCGATGTTTCACCAATTGGAGTTCAACGTTAGATAACAAATATTTTAAGTGTTAATTTTTAATGAATTTTGGAAATAGTGTAATAATTGACTATTTCTGAAATGCAGACTCTAATCTCTCTACAGCAAAATTCATCAAAATCGATTCAACGGGTTAGGCATGAAAACGATACAAACATAGAGACAATTATTTTCTCAATGATAAGTATGGCTGAATAAATAAGTAGCAATAATGGAGAGAGTGGACTGTGAAAAGAAAGTTTTACTTTAAAAATAGATTTTTTTGACTGAATATTCAAAAAGGAAAAGCTTTATTTCTTCTGATGTAATAAAAAAGTCTAATATTATTGAGATTTTTAAAAGTGCAAAATTGCACGTTATTTCGTGACATGTCAACGACAGATTATCCCGAGCTCATCAATCAAATTAGTTCTGAGAGGGCAGCTACATCACGCTTTGCGTTTTTTTCGAAACAGCGCAGGTCGAAATAAAGCTCGTAAAATTAAAAGAAAAGTACCTACGTAAATGTTTTTTCTTCTTAAAGTGATCAAGCCGAGCTTAAAGTTCAATGAGGATTTTGAAATGAATCTTTCTTTTCCACGCTATTTTATTTCACACTAGCGACCCGCCCTCGCTTCGCTTCGGTTCCTTCCCTTTTTTGCCAAATGCGACCTTCAAAAAACACCTAAAAAGAAAACAAATACCGAACTGCGGGCTTACTCAACAGCACTCGCGAACGTTCGGCGTTTTCGTGATCGTAAAACAGTGTAAGATATAGTCAGTGAGTCGACTCCTCTATCGGCTTTTTTCGTTACTCTATCGAGCAACTAAAATCATATACCGTGAATTTTTATTTCACTGTGAAAAACTGACATCATCAGTCAAATTGGTACCCAAAAGCACATTCGCGATCGTAAACGTTTGGATAACGACCACCACGACCACATAGACTTTTTGACTGTGGTTTTATCCTCTTTTATTATACTCTTTGTATTTGTGACAATGTCAAAGGGTTTGACAGATTTTTTGGGTTTAAATAATAATATTAATTACATCGATCGTTTTGGAATCAACAAGTGGAGTGCGACTGCAATTAAGCAACAAGCAATATTTAGCCATGATTGATTTTATGGAAAGGTGGGTACCTACAAGTTTATTTTCTTTAGATTTCAATTCCAAAGCCTTAACTTATCACTGTTGAAAATGGTTTCAGGAATGTTATTGCACGGCTTCAAGGGAGCTCTCAAGGGCGTTTAAGGTCTGAAATGTTGTGGAACGCTTTAATAACGACCTTAAACGCCCTTGGTTGTGGAGTCCGTAAGGACGTAGAAAAGTGGAAAAAGGTTACCTACTATTTTAGACCTAAAATTCAGTATGTTTTAAACAATCATCAAAATCATCAAACATTGCATGCTTACAGGTGTGGTCGGACTTAAAATCACGAACAAAAAAAAGGCTATGTCAATACGACTTAACCAGAGAACTACAGGTGGAGGTCCAAGTAGCGGGCAGTGTCTATCACCACTAGAAGAAAGGGTTCAAGGCGGTATTGTGGAGCATGGATTCATTGTTAGTTTTTATAAATTTTATCTTTTCGTAATCTAATTATCATTATTGTGAGTCAACAAGAAGCAATTTAAAAAGTTTAAATGTTTTTAGCAAACACAATCAAGCTCTACCAGGGGTGATTCGTCCCCCGGGCCCTCACACGTGGATGTGCCTGAAAAAAGCATGTTTAAATTTTCTAATCACAACCTAACCTGTACGTACATATTTACTTGTATTTTCACTAAATAAGTACAAAAGTTTATTATTATGTTTTTCTACATAATCAGAAATGTTCATACTGATTGGTTTCAGGTGAAACAATATTCCTGCCACCACCTACGGACTTGCACCCCTGCCTCTCCAAAGTACCTTCCAATCTACCTTTCTGTCAGCTCGGTCTTCTATGACTGTTTCTGTTAGGGCTGTTTCTCCAACTCTACCGACACGTCCATGACGCCCATCCATCCCGATTCGTGACTCAAGACAAAGTGCAGCTCACATTTGTTACTCAATTACGCTAAAACGGCTGAACGGATTTGAGTGAAATTTAGCACACAGATAGCTGTTTATAACCTGGATTAAGGCCCCAACATGGTTACTGTCCTTACTTACTAATATTATAAATGCGAAAGTATGTTTGTACACCTCCACGTCGTAACGTAACTACTCAACCGATCATCATTATTGTCAGGTGTACAGAGAAGCACTATAGGTATTTAACTTTGTTACATTATTATATTATTTTTAGTTTTTATCATAGATAACAATACTTAAGACGACGGCGAACAGTGAGCTTCCCATACAAACGTAATACCAAAATTAGTTAATTTTGGATTTTTTATTTAATAGAAACCTAGACATTTGCTGTCTTACTCCGAATAACATCACAAGAAGAGTTAATTATGCTATCAATTGCAAATTATTTTGGTATCACGTTTGTATGGGAAGCTTACTGTTTGTCGGCGTCTTAATTATTAATACTTGTTTGATTAATATTAATAATTATTTGTATTTTATTTTGATATATGAAATAATAATGTTTTGTTAATATTATATAGAATTATATTTTACATACTAAGTCAAAAAGTGCCAAAACAAAACAAAAGTTACTTGTATTGGACTAGGTGTTATTCATAGGAAGTTGTTTCAGGTGTAATTTAATGCTTTATTGTCTAAACGTGTTTTATTATAATTTGATTAACGTGTTCTTCTATAAATATAAATATAAACAATATGAGTTGTATTTAATCCCTATCCTTACTAATCCTTTCTAATATTATAAATGCGAAAGTTGCGTTTTACGCCTAGACCGCTGCTGGACCTGACGAAATTTGGTACTGATAGATGTGACCTTTGGGAAGGACATAGGGTATTTTTTATCCCACTGCTGGGCACGGATAATATTTTATTCATACTTGCTAGAAAAAAATCACCTATCCCATTAGCAACTCAATAGCTATTGGTCAGTACATTGGGCCGGAATCCCATGATGCTGGTTCGCGCCCCGTCTGAGATGTTACGGTTGAGTCCATTTTTTCTAGTACGTATATCCTAACAACATATTTGTCGAATTTATTGAAACTTTTACAATGCCTTTTGTCGAGTAACGGATTGAACATTCGGGTGGTTTAGGTTAGTGGCTTATGACACCAATCTGGATATTAGCGACGATAATACCCCCCTACCTTGACTCAGGTCACTTGAATTGGCGTTGGAGATGTTCATTTAAAGATCTTCAACTCCATTACCATCACCATCCTCATCAGCAATCGAGTTAAGAGGTGCTGGTAGTCTAGCCTTAAGAGCATGCTACTGTAATTTTTGCTGCCTTTTAAGGGTGGTAGTGTAGAGCTCGATCTTTAAGTAAACATCTCCGACGAGATTGAAACATTTTTCAAGTACGCATATCTGATATTAAAAAAACGTCTTATGAAGTCGGTTGGGGCTATAAAAATTAAATAAAATTGAGAAGAGAAACCACGATAAAAGTTTATATAAATTAACAAAGGAAAATATCTTTTGGCCCCACCCGAGTTCAAAAGACGTTTTTTAATATCAGATATGCGTACTTGAATAGTAATAATGCAGATTTGAATATTATTTCTTGCTTTTTAAAGCTGTCGCTTTTTGAAGTTGTTTTTATAGCAGTATTTTTAAGGTTTTTTGAAGGAGGTTTTTTACTATCTCATCAGTATTCAAAGCATCCACTACATCTTGAATGTGACGGCTTGTAGTCTGTTATATTAACAGAAACCCCCACAATTCTTTGATACGACCCGGTAGCAAAAAAGCTTATGGCACAGAGTACCTGTTGGCCCCCGCTGAGGTTGATGAGGTTAGGCGGCGGGCGGAGGAGCAGCTAATGGAAGAGTGGCGCTTCCAGCTGGAGACTCCGCCGGCGGGCGAGCGGACGGTGGGTGCGGCGCGCCCGCACTTGGTGGAGTGGATGGAGCGGCGTCATGGGACGCTGACATTCAAACTGGTGCAGATTCTTACCGGGCATGGGTGCTTCAGTAAGTATCTGCACCTAATCCAGCGCGAGGAAACGCCGGAGTGTCACGGGTGTGACGAGGCGCTGGACACTGCGCAGCACAGACTAGAGGTGTGTCCTGCGTGGTCGGCGCAACGTCGAGACCTCGTGGATGTTGTAGGGCCGGATCTCTCGCTGCCCAGCATCGTTAGCCAGATGCTGGACAGTGACAGATGCTGGCAAGCGGCAGTCTTCTTTTGCGAGGATGTGATCCTCCAAAAGGAGGCAGCGGAAAGGGTGCGCGAAGAGGACGCTCAGGCGGCTCTCATCCGCCGCAGATGGTTGGGGAGAAGAAGGTGTCAGTACGACCGCCTCATCCCGTAGTGTTACCGGCCGGCGATGGAGCTCGTTGGCATTGCACGGTGCACGCCGTCTGGGAAGACGATCACACTTGCTCGGTCGTCTCCCGCCACGCAGGGGCCTGGATAGCCACCCGTCAAGTCGGAGGGAGACTGTCACCACATCCACTGTGACTGATCGATGGAGAGAGAGCAAGTAGTGAGGCGTTAGTTGCTAGTGGTGCCTCCTCTCGACCACCCTATCTGATCAGCCCACCTGAGTGGGTAACCTTATGGGGAGTTTGGGAGAAGGCTCTCTCCCTCTCCCCCCTCTGGCGAGAGGTTAGAACCCCCCGGCTCTCCTGCCGAGCCTACTATTTAGGCTCGACGGGGGCGCGGGGGGCAGCAAGAGACAGCCCAGGAGTGGCTTTCTGCGCGCTGACTGAGTCCAACATGCCGTTTGGTATATCTAAAGAATGTATTTGCTCTCACTCTAATTTGTAAAAAAAGGTCTATCTATTATGTACCATAACACGATTTGCCATTATTTACCTATAGTAAATAAAATTGCCCCTAAGCAAGGCTGGCTACCACAAGAATTTTTTGATAAAATTATTTTATTTATATTTCTGTTTTTACTTTATTCATATTTTTTGCTATGAAAATTTTGATTAAAATTAAAAAAGTAGATGGTATCACGGTATATATTGCAAAATTCCCTAAATAACAACCCCCAAGTTATGAATAAATACCAAACATTGAGTGAAAAATATGTATTGTGGATTTCATTTTGACGATAACTACAAGGTTTTGGATAGTGGTATTTATTATCTGTGGAAAGCGTGATCTTAAACGTATTATTAACGAAATCGCTGTCAAAATTGTGCATTTGCGTAAGCACTTGCGATGACCACTCCCACAACTTGTCTATGACGGTGGAGACCACGAAGATTTAAATAAACATACACGCTAAGACATTTTTCAGAATCTTACAAGTGTCTCTATAATTAATATAATATGGTTGCTTTGATTTAATACAATATTTGCGTTGTCATGGTTTGAAAATTGGATTTTACGACAATCCATTTGGTTATAGCTCTTTATGTCGTGGCTTGAATGGTGTGTTTTGTCTTGGCTCTGTCAATACCATAGAGTTAGAGTAATGTTATATGTCAAAAATATAGGGTAACTATGTAAAATACGGTACTTTAATAATTAAGAGAGCATTTATTTTTTATAAGAAGTGTTGAATGGAGATTTATCATAAAGGTTTTTTGGGCTAACAAATTACGGAATAATCTATTAAATCTTAAAGAACAAGTGTATATAAGTATAAGTCAATTTACACACTGCTAATCATCTTTGGCTTAAAATTATAGAAAAAACTATAATTTTAAGCCAAAGACGATTGAATTTTTTTTATCTATACACAAATTATTCGAACAGAAAAATAGCTAGGACCTACTTTCAAAGACTGTTAAATAGGTTCTCTGAGTGCTACTTACTTAGGGTTACCCTACATGAACCATAAACGAAATTATGATATTTTTTAGAACCACGCACACGGACACTTGGTGAACACTAGCATGTGAAATAACGAAATTCATGCATTGTAAAGCCGTGGTCGTCGCTAACGTTGTAATGTCAAATTAACGATCACGACACGAAAATTCGTTATTGGAAAGGTGCTGTTGAGTAAGCCCGTTATCACCGCCATTCGCTCCAAAATTTCCGTCCCGTTTGTGTCCCATCCCGTTATCGGTGTAAGATCGCGCTTGAACTTATTGTTGCTGACATCTTCAACAATAATTAACGTCATATTTTTATCAATTTACATAAAACCCAACTTAATATACACCTTCCTCAGGACTCACTCGATCAATTGGTTTAAACCGCATGAAAATATATTTAGTAGTTTTTGAGTTTATCGCGAACAGACAGACAGACGCGGCGAGGGACTTTGTCTTATAATAATATGTAGTGATGCACTTAATCAAAAAACAATTAATTAATTTTTGAATACACTTACTTGTTGATTTAAACATAATTGACTTGATGTAATAACTATTTTGTTTGTTGTTTTGTCTATTTCTTATTGATTCTCATATAAGAATATTATGTAATTAAAAAAGATATAGGTGATTACTGAAGTTTTCTACTCTCCACCTCTTTCGTTTTTATCTACTTTTAACATTACATTTTAAAATCTTCATACAAGATCGTATCCTTCGAAATCTCTCTTTGGTTAAAACAAAAACCGTTTGCTCCAGTTTTACCTAGAAACTTTGTTCATTAGTATTGCACCTATAGCTATTCAAAGTTTAACTCCGAGATAATTGCCGCTATTAAATTCCTTAATTCTTAGTAAACGGTATAAGGAGGCGTTAAAGAAGTTCTACAATTAGATTTTAAGTAGCAATTTGCTATCAAGTGGATTCTATCTCAGTTTGTTTCTAATTGTTGTATAGCTGTATAGCATCAGGCAGAGAGTAGAATATCACTAACCCTACACACTTAAAAGTGTCGCAAAAGGAAACTAAATTATGTTAATATATTGGACAACATCACATAGAGCTCCAATCCATTTCCGTTAAGGAAATCAGAGACAATGGTGGAACTACAAACACCCAGAACTAAGCCAATATAGAAAAGTTCGTTTCTAAATTGACTCAGACGGGGTCACACTCTGGACTTCGAAGGTGGCACATGGCTGTTAACGACTGCAAATGCAGCCGGGACCAACGGCTTAATATGTCTTCCGAAGCACGGAGAAACTCGATATAATAAATTTTTGGTCACCCATCCAATGACCGACCCTTGCGAAAGTTGCTTAACCTCCGCAATCGCATGGTCAGGCGCTAAACCACTGCACCAACGATCTCTTCACAATTGGACTATAATAAAGTATTCTCATCTCATCCTATCAATAATAATTCGATTCAGAACTTAGAATTCTTTTAGTCAAACGCTCGAATAAGCAATACCTTGTAACTCTAGCAAAAAACCTTCTAAAAGCTTTTGTCAAATACAATTTTCATGTTGCAATTTCGCTTTAATTACTTTGTCAAAGCTAATTATTTCAAGTGAAAAAAGAATAAATGCAATACGAATACTAATCTTGACAGATTAAAAGCTTTTGTAACTCTTTGAAGAGAAAACTGGACAACTGAAATAGAAAATATTTTTATACTTTATCTTTTGCTTCATTAGGCACATATTATTATTAGTTATTTCACTAATGGATTCGGAGAACTTATTTAATCATGCCTTATGTGTGCTTTTGTTGTTAGTATGAAAGTAATGTGTAACATACTTCGTGTTGAATAACTTGGAAATAAAGTTTTACGGACTTTGCCATTAGTAAATTACTTTAATTCATTATTACTTATTGTTTGGTTAAAGTGGCTTTATAGCGAATATTATATTGATAAACTTGACAATTACTGCGACTATACGAGATTCGATTCAGCTAGGCCAATGCAGAAAGTTTCTTTTCTCACCTATGCTCTGAAATATTAGCGTTACATTTGAAAAAAGAATGCTGGAGGTTCCACATTTACGTAGCGGTCTGGTGAATAGTGCGGAAATGAATTCCAATACTTACTTTGCACACTTCCTACTTCCTGCACTGGTCATTTCACATGGCCAAACGCACCAATTTAAAAATATCATTTTTACTAAGAAAATTTTATTTCCTTGCATTTCTTGACAAAAGCTCCTTACAAGCCTGGTACCGGAAGCTATTTACATTGCTTCGAATGATTAAAGCCCTCGCCTACGGCCCGGGCTTCAAACTATCCTCGAAAAAGTAAATGCTTACTTCCCGTTCTCGGATGTAATGTAGTGTTATTATAACATTGTATACTTTTAATTGATTGAAAATACTTGAGCTACTCATCTTGTAATTGGAGAAAATTTTATAAAAAAACTTACCTTTCATTTTCATATTACTATATAATTGTATTTTTTTATATTTTTGTATATTCTGTAAGTTAACGCAAGCAAGCATCGTTATGAACAAAAAACAATTGTTTGAAAATTTGCAAGTATTAGCAGAAATTATTGTGTAAAAAAAATGTAAGTAACCACTTAAGTTTATTGACGAAAATCGAAGGTCAAGATCTGAATAACAATAGATCTTCGGTGGGCCCTAAGAGGCTATTAGACCTAAACAAATACTAATAATTCCCACCGGGTATTGTCTTATCCGGGATCCGGGAATTAGGAATGCAAGGCACTTACTTTGCATAAAATTAGTTAGTCGTTTCTACCTGTAAGTTTCCGAACTGTGGCAAACTATCTATGGTTCACACAGAAAGGTTTTAATTTTGAAATATCGTAGTAAATTATGTTATTTTTTAACTCTAATGAAAAAAGAGGGGTGTTATAAGTTTGACGTGTGTGTGTGTGTATCTGAAGCAATGTAGCTCCCAAACTAATGGACCGATTTTGGTGCGTTTCTTTTTTTTTTAATAATAAATGCTTGGACAATTTCACACAGCGCCATCTAGCCCCAACCAAAGCAAACCTTGTAATAAAAGTGCTAGACAACTGATATACTACTTATATACTTTTAAAATATATACTTATTATGCATAGTAACACCCAGACTCGTCACAGAAATTGAAATTGATCATTTCAATTTCTGCCCGACCGGGAATCGAACCCGGGACCTCTTGCGTGGTAGATGTTCCTCCTCCTCCCAAGGTAACTCGGTGCCTGAGATGGGTGAGTCGATTTTTTCTAGCATATTAAATATCTTAATATAAAAATAGAACTGTAGATGCCTAAAATCTAAAAATTCAATAGCTTAATTTAACTCAAAGTGTAATGTATTTCTTTGCTCCCTTATTTTCGCAAGTCTTGTTACGTAAAAAGAAAAATGCTAGGCTTTTATTGAGTGAAAGACGGGCAGTAGTCATATAAAGTGGTGTGGTTAAGGCTTTGCCCGGGGCCTTTTAAAAAGCGGCTGAGAAAAAAATGTGAAAAGTTCGACACCTTATGCCCGGGACAGTTGTGGACTTTACATCGACCTATTATTAGAGAAAAAAACTTTGAGAGAGTTAGGAAATTAGCTGTGGAAAAAATCTTGTTGTTTTTGTTTTTTATTTTTTAATATGCAAGAAGTTTTTGTTTATCTCCACATAGTGCACATGATATTAAGTAAATTCCGTAACGCAAACAAAGTTTCAATTATTGTTTGTGAATCTTTTGCTAATTAAAATCTCCAGATAAAGTTAAATAATAATTAACTGCTAAAATAAAGAATAAGTATATTATTATTAATGCATAATCCAATTGTAACACGACGAATGAAAAAAGATTAAATGAAATCCACATTATTTACTGAAGTTGGTTATAAACATGGAAATACAAATTAATGATTTAGGAATCCACTTAATTTTTCAGATTAAATCAATCGATGTCATTCGAAGACCTCTACACGTATCTTGTTTTCTATAAATATCTATTTCTCTATTCGTATCTCTATAATCAGAAAAAGGCGTAATGACGTGAAAACATGATCAGATAAGATCGCAGTGTGATTTGAGCCCTTTACACAATACTACATACGCAATATCAAATATGAAAAAAGCTACGAGCCCTTTAAAAAGTTGTCAAAGTGGTGTCAACCACAAGACAAACCGCGAAACCCGCCTAGAAAACTTTCCGGGTTTTCCCACTAAAACCGGTACATACCGGAGTCACGACAAAAGTAATTACAAGCGTTAGTTTCGAGAACAGTCGTGGGCCGGCACGTCCATTCATTAATATGCAAATACTGTTCCGGAGAACCGGAATACCGGAATTGTTGGCGAAAAAGACCCGCTCTGCCGCTTCAGAAAAAAGAACCGGGATTAAAAAAAAGCTTTAGTCCATTTGGATACAGTGCCGTAAGATGTTAATTAATTTCTTTATTTAGTTTGGGCTTTTGTTTTAAGTGGATGGAATTCGAACGTTTACTTTTAAAGGGTAGTCGTTTGACTTAGATTTAAGAATACAGGACTCAATTCCACTAATTTAGAGTTTAGAATCCCGATCCCGATGCAATATTTATGACGTTGACGGAATGTAGTTAACTTTTCGATCTGTTTTTTTTTGTATTATTTAAGTTCTTCTTCTTATTGTATGAGGATTAGTGGCCACCTCTGATGTTAGGAGTTTATCAAGCCGCCTGTAAGGCCTCTGACTGGGCTTAACGACTGTTATCAGATGACAACAGCCGGGACCGATGGTTTAACGTGCCCTCCGAAGCACGGAAGTGCTTAGTTGTAATGCCACATAACGGTCACCCATCCAACACCTGGCCGGACCAGGCGTTGCTTAACAAACGTGATCGAGCACAATCAGTCTGTCATGCTCCGCCATAAGCTTGACAGACTAATTTCTGTGAGAATTTAAAAAAAAAATTGTGAGTCTAAATTTTTCGAATTGTTAGTATGCATGCTGTACTAACTTCAAGTAGGGTTTAAATAAGTTTTTATTAGTATAGACTAAATGGATTATAAGCTTTGTAAGCCAAATATAAAAAAGTAAAATGTATGAATAGATTAGTAGAATGCGAAGAGAAGACTGTAAAATTGCGTTTGCGTTCAGTCAGAACTAGCTTACGCCCGTGGCATCGTCCGCGCGTTGTATAAATTGTATCATCCCACATAAATATACAACTGAGAAGTAATGACTCTACTTCCCATCCTCCTTATCCATCCATGAGGAAGGCCTGAGCCCCAGCAGTAGGGACATTAAAAATGGCTGATGTCAACTGAACAATAATATTTTTAATTTGAGGACCGCCGCGGTAGAGTGGTTTGCACGCCGGTTTTCAAGGTGTCGCCATCTCTGAGGTCCTGGGTTCGATCCCCAGCTGGGTAAATTTTGAAAACGATCTTTTCTATATTGGCTCAGGTCTGGGTGTTGTGTTACCACCATTGTCTCTGATTTCCATAACACAAGTGCTTTAGCTACTTACTTTGGAATCGGAACAATGTATGTGATGTTGTCAAATATTTTTTTTTTTATTAGAGTAATTTCACACTTTTTCATTAAAATAAAGTACAAGTAAAATTATACCAACTTATATAAATTCTTGGCCTACCTACCTACTTACACTTTGCATCATCCTAACATAATGAAACTCTTCATAAGTTCAACTAACAAGATTGAATTCATTAAATTTTTCGTAAAACAAAAAAAAGATCGACAAACACCACAATAAGGGTACAGACACGTTCTCTATTATCGATAAGCTCCAGTAATAACTTTTATCGATATTAAAAGCTTCTCGATATACAAACAGCGTTGTTTTAAAATGCATAATGCGATTTAACGAGAACCGATAACTTTAATAACCATTCCAATTTATGACTTGCTTAAATATATGAGTTTTGTTTATGTATTAGTCTATAGATGCAAGAGTTCTCCAATAAACTTTACTCGTCTAAATATCTTGCTCGTAAAATGATTAGATAACAAACTCTTTGAACTCACCTATTTTTTTCAATGACTTCAATTACTTAGACGAGCTGATCAAAACTAAAATTGTGTCACAAGCAACCTTCGCGTCGCATCAACTGTTTCTCTCGGTCGCTCGCAATAGACTAAAGGAGTTCCGGTGATGCATCGTAACTTAATGAGCAATTTTTCGGTACTGTAGAGCCTGTCTAGTGTAGTATATACATAGAAGTCTTTGTTTTTTTTAAATAAAACAAGAACACAAAAAAAGATAGCCAGTTCCTCAGTGACGATGATCCCGGGTGCAGTGCGCTTACGCTTTCAGCTTTTAAAGGCCAAGTTAGTACTTGGGAACGGGATAGTTCCCGTTGTAGATAAAAAAAGAAGTTCATGATGTGGAATATCAAACTGCGCGCGACAATATTGGGTATAGCGGTTTGTCACTTACCAATAGATTTCGAGATTTTGAGCCATTGACATTTTAAACGTTTGTATAATGAAGCTACAGTCAATTGTTAATTCGATCTTTTGACAATCGATGTAACATAGCGCCGTCATTTGTTCTCGACATAAAATTGTCATGATAGATTGCAAAAATAATATAACTTATGCTGCTAAACGCTACTCATCTGGAACCTATTCTCGTCACTGCACACGGGGACTGAATATTCTTACTCAAAATTTATGAAAATATGTTAAGAATAAATGACGCTCGTAGATTCACCCCACGACGGGTTCGTCATAACCTGCCACGTCACGACGTGTGTGTTTATGTATATTACCCTCAGGACATAATTGTTTAATAAGTGTAGATTACTGTAGAATCTACAGTAACCTTATCATCTACAGTGTGTATGATAATGATAACTCCTTAGCCTTATTTATAGTCATATAGACAAGCGAATAAATGAGAGACAACTGTTGTCAACGCGGAATTGTTGAATCATTAATACAGTTCAGTCGGTAGCCACAATTTGACCTCCATAAATTAATAGCTCTACTTTCACTAACAACGCATTAACTGAATAAATAAGATTTAATTTTTGATTGATGTCGGTAAAAGTTTTCCATTGCAAAACAGTTTTTTTTAAGCAATAAATCTAAATATATAAAAGAAGACTATGAGTGACTGACTGACTGAGATATCAACGCACAGCTCAAACCACTGGGTCTAGATATTCTAAATTTGGCACGTAGATTCCTTATGAGGTCCAGGGTGCATCTCATAAGTGAAATGGGGTAAATAACCTAAAAATAGGTATGGATGTCGTTATTCTGGTTTTATGGGATGTTGATTGCGGACCAGCCTATTAATCACATAAAACGGCTGATCGGATTTTGATGAAATTCAAACCGAATTCTGGTTAAAGGTTCTCTATCAATTTTCAAATGTCCACGCGGATAAGTCGCGGGCGGAAGCACAGTATAAATAGAGGTCGTTATTATAGTGATAATTTTCACTGGCTATATTTAATTTGTTAAAAAATTCGCTCATAATTAATAAAAATGCTAATAGTAGGCCAATCGCCTATAGCTTGAAGGCAGAGGTGGTTTGCATCTTTTTCATTTTAACAGCAATATTTGCTTTTTTTAGTAAGTAATGAAATTAGTGAGTCAAAGGTGCCTTTTCAATTTAAAATCAACATAAAAGAGTCAAACGAGAATATTGCTTATTTACTGTGAATGCCATTAAAACCCTGTACCATATTCGTAAACAAATATTTGTGTCATACTTTTCAATGCTAACGCAATTTGACATCAAAAGCATTCGCGTGGGCGAACAATCAAATTAACAAGCCCCTTTTCAACATCCAATTTTGCCGATCACGTTGCCATGGCAACCGATCGTAGCTTATGCATAGTCAGTTCGATGAGTGGACGGAAATTATACGGATCTTAACGGTCAAAGGTCATGCTCATACTATCTGAAAACAGCGTTACTATAAAGTAATGATTTACCTCATCTATTATAATAATTGTTTGTTACGTTTTTACCGCTGAACAAATTTTGATTTACTTTTTGTAAGAAGGTATGTTCAGGAAAGGTTTAAGGATCTTGAAAAAGGATATACGCTGTATTAGTTCTGAAACTCCTTCGGGAAATGAAATTGGTCACAAGTCGCAGGAAAAAGTTAGTTCCTAATAATCGTTGTGATAATAAAATGAAATTTTGTTGACGCGATATGGCGTCTCGTCTGTTGTTTTGAATTTGTAAATGTCGTCCTGTCTTGTCTTTCTTGTCCACACTATGCACGCACAAAGACAGAGCACTAATATTCTAGGGACTCAGGGTATCTATTTATTTACATCAGTCATCATCAGACAAAAAAAGAATCAAGAAAATAAATGTCTACCTACTAGCTTGAGCATGGCTTCTGGTTCTGTCAAGTCAGAGAAGTGACAGATGACAGACAGCTCTCCAGAGCATAGATCATGATGGAGACACAGACTAGATATATATTTGGTCTGTGTCATTGTTAAGTTCGGTGACGGATCCATTTGCGTTTGGTCTGTGTCATTATTACATACATTTATGTATGTAATAGTGACGCGAACTGGATGTGGAGGGGTTGGTCATTGAATTTGTTGTTTGTTGTTGATTGTTTCATTTGTATTTTTTATTTTATTTTTTATATATATATCGAATCGCAGCGTCAACAAACCGGTCCCGACGGAAGACCAGCGCTGGTCGTAGACCATGCATTATGCTGAGTCGGGTCCGTTTTGGGACAAATAGTGGTTTATGTTAAGTTTTATTTAGTTTTGTTGTCGTATGTCCCAAATAAATTATTTTTCTTTCTTTCTTTCTTTCTTTCATATAAAATAAATAAATGCTTGGACAATTTCACACAGCGCCGTCTAGCCCCAAACTCAGCAAAACTTGTAATATGAGTGCTAGACAACTGGTATACTACTAATATACTTTTTAAATATATATTAATTTTACATAGTAACACCCAGACCCGTCACAGAAATTAAAATTCATCATTTCAATTTCTGCCCGGGCGGGAATCGAACCCGGGAATCGAATCGAACCTTTTGCGTGATGGACCAGCATGTTGATCACTGCACTACTCAGGTCGACAATATATTTATTTAATTTGAGATTTTAGTATTCACAATGTGATTTTTATATTATAATATTAAATATACTAGAAAAATTCGACACGCCATCAGATAATTTTCACAGGCGGGACTCGAACCCTAACTACCATATTCGGCTTTATAACTCTATTACCAAACACCGTGTATTGCTAACTTACTTTCCGATTCCGTAAAAAAGCTCTGTGCGTTCGTTCCTCTAGCTTTTTAATAAGTAAGATCTTCATTTGTTTCAATTAAAATAACAAATGGGTATCGCTCCTGCCGACTTGGTTTTTCCATTTCATTCCAATTCAGTGAGAAAACGGTTTCTGAGTGAGGATTGATTGACCCAAATTTTGTGAGCAAACTTATAAATAGGAGCCAAAATGTCGTGATTGAGAGAGCTGACTTAGAAACCAGGGCAAACTGATGAATACCTATAGCTTAGCCTTTTTAATACAATATTTTTACGTGATATTATAATTATTGTTAAAAAAGAAAGAAGAGTTTCATAGGATATCAAACCACCGGGTTAACAAAAGTGCATAAATGACAAATTGCATTTTCAAAAAATATACGTTTATTTTTTGCCGTCAAGGTACGCCGTGTGTCTTGCCTGGAAGAAATAGCTTTTCAGAGATAAGGCCGCCAATTGTTCTACTTTTTGTACTATTCTTGTATGTTTTTATAATGCTGAACTACTACCAAATTAATTACAATATTTCACAATTGCATAGTATTTTCGCGACTATGCAATCGGTAAGAACTGCTACTGCATCGCGGTATTTATAAAATGAATTAGTGGAATACGGCCCCAGGTAATATCACTTAAACCCTAACCGTAATAAAGCAATAAGTGAAAAACGAAGGTGAAAGGATCCGCGATCCATAAGCGAAGTCAGTAGAGGCCACGATTTGTCTTTGGAATCCATTTGCTAAACGAAAAAGGCCGAATATTCGAACATCTCGCTCGATTTATTCGACGTATGATTCGAATACATTGTGTAATGGATTGCGATTGTTTTTAATCCTTTTACTTTGGTTTTCTCCCTTTTCTTGTTCACATTGAGATACATTTAGCAGCTTTATCGTTTCTTCTGATGGTATTGTTATTGATATTGGTCGTATTGAAAGCAGACATTGAGGTTACTGACGTAACTTGTTTGCGACCGCAAAAGTTCTGGTTTTACAAAATATTTTCACTTGTTAATTACATTAAACCTTTGATTTAGGAATGTCAGTTCACAGAATGACTTTAAATTGGATTAATTAACAAATTTGTCTCATCATTCTAATGATACAATTAAATATTTTACACAGAGACTGATGTGTATTTACTTAATAGTAATTTTAATAATGTAATATATATGAGATATCTAACGTTGTTATAAACTGTTCTGATTAATACTTATTATAGACGTGAATAGAATTTAGGATTTTAATTTAAAATTTAAATATATTTTTTTGATTTGGGATTCACAATTTTATTTTTATACAATACTAAATAATATACTAGAAAAAATTCAACTCGCACCAGATCATATTCTTGGTATATTAGTGACTCGGCAGCTCAGTGGTAAAAGCATTGTACCGGACTTCCAAAGGTCGCTCGATTCCCGTCCGAAATATCATCTGGTGTATTTATTATTTAGTATTGTATAATCCAATCAAAATTCGAACTTCCATAAATAAATGTAATTATTTGTATCAGAAATTAACAACAAAACAAAACCAAAGAAAGTGGCCAAAACAATTAAACGAACAACACAAGTCGCCATAACAAATTTGCTCATTGTTGCCTAACACCGAGCTTATATCCTTACAACATCTGCGCCCGATTTATTGCTTAACCTTTCCTTCGCGGATCCAATTGAAAGCAATAAATTATACTTCAAACCCAAATAAGGCCCGTAACTTACGCTGAACCAAATACCTTCGTAATGGGCGATCAGTCTAGATAGATTAGATAGCCGAATCACAGAAGAATTGGAGTCAGTACAACTGTTGCACTGTTTCACAAGTTAAGAAACTTTAGCATGGATCGGTCGTGGGATGGGTGATCAAAATTTTATTATCTCGAGCTCATCTGTGCTTGGAAGTGCTAATCTTAGTCATCAGTTCGCATTGGGCCTGCGTGGTGGGTTAAGGTCTGTCATAGTTATCCACTCATAAGGAAGACCTATTTCCCTGCAGTGAGGACATAAAAAAATAGCTGATGTGCAACTGTTACTGAACTAGGTATTCAGATATTTTCAATCCAAGGTCCTAAAACAATAATCCGTTTTATCATGAAACAAGCTTGGGTAAAATTTCTCATCATCAACAATTTTTACTGTTCCTTCCTGTTGGGATGTAATAAGAAGGACTACTACTATTGGACCATAAGCCACTAGCTTACTAGTGGCTTATGGTCCAATCCACGTATTGAAGTGGGTCAATCCACGTATTGACGTGGGCTAAATACATAATAGTGAATACTAACAACTGCAAATGCTGCTGGAACCATCGGCTTAACGTGCCTTCCGAAGCACCGAGGAGCTCGAAGTAATCATGTTTGGTCACCCATCCAATGGCTGACCATAGTGAAAATGACTTAACCACCACAATCGCAAGCCAAATACACCAAGTTACTTCGCCATCGAGGTCCTCAAAGCTTTTTACAGGTTTATTTAAAAAAATCCTTTTCATTTACGAACTTTTAAAAAAATGCGTCAATCAAACCTCAGAAACAGATTCTGCCAAAGGAAATTTAATGGCGCAACGATAAAAAAAAACTGTTCAGAAACAAATTCTCGTTTAACCAATCACAGTGTATTACGTTAATCCTACCTTTTTTAGGAAAACGTACAGGTATATAAACATTATACCTATATTTGTTACTCCCTGTATTTGAAAAGCAAATGATGCCGGATTTAACCCGAAGAATGAGAGGCAGTTTACTGTTTATCCCTTTGCTATGGTTAAGCCGTGAAAAACAAATGTTTCTATCTCTTTCATGGGTTCGGAAGTGCTATTCCGCTCGTAAGATAAACACTGTTCGATAATACATTGGCGAAAGTTTTGCTTTGTAGGGAGGAATGAGCGAAATATAATATGTTGTGCCGTGATTTTGTTTTGTTATCTTAGATAATAACGAAGTTATCGCAACTTATCGGATACCAGAATATGCGGTCGAGAAATCGTTTGTTTGATCAATGTGTTGGAAAGTATCATTTACTTATTAAATACCAAGTGTCCAACTATATTATCTTAAGCTATCAGCATAATAGTTATTGCAATTGTAGTTTAATGAGGGGTATTAAAACACGAGTGTGGGTTTATCATACGAGGTGAAGTCGAGTCTGATAATAGTATCACATGAGTGTTTTAATACCTAATTATGTGCAGTTGCATACAAGACTTTATTACACCTATGACAATGAATCCTTTATAAAAGGTTTTGAAACAGTAGCTTTTAGCCAACACTAAAACAAACAGTGTCATGGTAGCCGTAACGTAATATCCGAGCGAGTGGCTGTTCGTGCCCTCCACGCGCGCGCCTCCGTCTTTATATCATCTAAACGAGTGTTATAATATTGTACTGAATTTCATAATGCAACTCGCGGGCGTGGGCGTGGGGGGCGCAACCAGCCTTGATTCGTTCGGATATTATGGTAACTATGACACGGTTGTTTTAATGTTTGCTAAAAGCTAACTGTTTCAGAACCTTTTATAGAGGATTTAAAATTTTAAAGCTCAGCGATTAGTCGCTGGAGGGCGGGAAGCCTTATTGCATAAAAAATCAAAACTCTAATAGGCAAGATTGTATGAATTTTTAAATAAAACATTTACTGATGCAGACGAAATCCATGGAAAACCGTAAAATAGTGCCATTAACCCTAAATTACTCGCGTGGGGTCCGCTTGGACCCAGTGCAAATTGAAACGTTTGTTGTTCCTCAACATTTGATGTTATTCCCACCACGTGCCTAGCTTAGCTTTCTAAAACACTAATCGCGTTTTAAAACTGCTGCTGAGGTGTTACGGTGCTGGCTGGTTGAGTCATTATAGTGTGTCTGGAGTCCACCACGGGCCCCACGCGAGTGTTGGCGTAAGATTTAAGGTGCGAGTAATTAAGGGTTAAGTACATGATCAAGTTGTGCAATAGATTTCATATTGAAATTTTATTTGATACCCATAATATTTAATGTTACCTAATTTTATGATTCATGGAATATTTTTTTAGGATTCTACCAAAACGTATACGAGGTGTTCAAACTGAACAACTTTTACTATGGGACCAACCCTCAAATCGCGAAATAAAAATCAGCTGTTTCATACATTTTGATATTATCGATTTTAATTTTTGTATGAAACAGCTGATTTTTTTTCGCGATTTCAGAGTTGGTCCCATAGTAAAAGTTGTTCAGTTTAATGGTCTCTATCTACCATATTCGGCATTAGGAGTATTTTTGTAACACGTTGTATAGTGTCTAAATTTTGTTTCAGAGCAATCAAGGAAATACCTGATAATATCTAAACACAGATATAGGTATAACATAAAAGCCCATTGAGCATTCTTACTGGTCAAAGCAAATTAAAACACAGACTACAAAGCGAAGCAGTATTGTTCAGTATCGATTACGGACAATCGATGCCTTTTCATTCGAATGGTACAACCGATTTGTTGTAATGCGATCACTTCCTTTGATCACTCCGTAAGTCGACTGACCTAACGACCCGTCGTTTCGGTCGAGAGTCGAATTCGTACGTGACTCCGAATACTGTTTCTCGATGTAGTTTCCGATTGTGTTTCTCGATAGCTCGTTTAGTGCGAAATATGGCAGTAGAACTTGAACGACAATCATGTCGTTTTAGTCAGTACGAAGAAAAAATTGTAAATTTTAATAAAATTAAACGTTCTATTTATTCAAATATGATGTCACTATGTAGGCAGTTTTTATTTATATTAATAAAGATATATATCTTTAGCCTATCGTTTGAACTATGGATAAAAATAGTATATGCTTTTGACGTTAAAAAAAAATTTAGGAAGTGAAAGTTCGTATGGGGTCCTTAAAAGTCCTACGTGAAATAGCGGGCGATCGCTGGTATTTTATAAAATGTATGTTATTGTAATGCCTTATCACAACTAAAAAAACCGGACAAGTGCGAGTCGGGCTCGCCCACCGAGAGTTCCGTACCTACATTGTAAATAGTTCAGAAATCAAGTCTCGCAGTTTTTTCCGAATTTCACCCAAAACGGACGACCGCCGTCGTGTCGTTATCTTCAAGATTTAAAAAAAGCTGTCATTGGGTGCATTTCAGCAGACCGATCGCTAAGTCATCGACCACAACATTATACATTTTAACCATGGAAAGTAATTTGTTTTACTGTTCAATTTTATTATTTTCCATGGTTAAAATGTACTCTGTGGCGATCGATGACACAGCGATTAGTCTGTTATAATACACCCAATTTCTTTAATAACATTGCGATAGATTTAACACACATACACCATTTGATAAACAGCGCCATCTATTGACAATTAACATCAAACGCGCCTCTTCAATAAATCGTTTGTAAGTTCTGCTACGGTTACGCTGTCATTTCGAATGTATCTCGGCTGAAACGTTGCGTACGTGACTATGAATAAGGGTCTATTTGTTTCACATATTGATACTGTGTAAATATCCGTTATAAATCATCCGGGTTCCGTTACTTATTGACGACCTCCGTGGTCGAGTGGCTTTGCACACCGGTTTTCAAGGTGTCGCCATCTCTGAGGTCCCGGGTTCGATCCCCGGTTGGGTCAATTTAGAAAATGAACTTTTCTATATTGGCTCAGGTCTGGGTGTTTGTGATACCACCGTTGTCTCTGATTTCCATAACACAAGTGCTTTAGCTACTTACTTTGGTATCGTAGCAATGTATGTGATGTTGTCAAAAATTTATTTACTTATCTTATATCTATGGACATCGATAATGCTGCTGTATCGATTCTTTTTAATTCATCAACGCCCGAGCGGACCCATGCGGCCGGATAACAATGGAATATCTATTGTGTCTCATTTTCTGGGCGTTGAAGTGTTGATTCGTAGAGTTTTTTTTTTATGTGAAACCTACCTATGTGGGTAAAGGGGTAGATTGATTTTGTTCCTTAATTTAATTACTTTATTTAAGTAGAAGATATAAGTAGGTATACAAAACGCATTATACAAAAAGATAAACAATCACAATAATTAAGAGCGGGTAACTGGATAATCAATTATCATTACCTCGTTTCATCAAATGTTTAAAACTTTCATACTGGAATGTTTTTGCCTTGCAAGATTATAAACTGATATTCCACAATGCAACTTATTATCTAAGTGGCAGAGTAGATATTGGAACAGTTCCTTAAAGTCTAGTGGCTATATCCGAGTGCACTCGGGATCACTTGCGAAGCCTGATAGCGCTCGTGACTGGAGTTAAGAGCGTTCAGTTTCAAACGTATTTTACAGGCAAGTGGATAGTTTTATTTTTTTATATTTTTAAATATAAAATAGTTCCCCATAAGATCTTTATACCCCTATTTCACTCTCTTCAAAAAATAATTTACTCAACAGTACTGATGTCCTTCCAAGACCAAATCTATCTCTGTACTAAAATTCATCAAATTTGGGTCAGTGGATTTTTTACATTAAAAAACCTTTCAGATATAAAAAGCCATATTTTCTTTTGAGCAATATATATTTTTTTCTTTTTTCCATCTACTTGCTCTTGTTCAAATGGTCCTTCGAAAAAGATGCCAGCTGGAATAGGCAATCGGACAATTGCACAGTAAAATGGGTATATTTCAATCTAAATTGTTACTGCCAATACGAGAACTGGTAATAGATAGATTAGACAAGGTAAGAAAAATCAAGATTTTTTTTCTTTTCTCATGATGACAACCTCCTTGGTCAAGTAACTCGTACACTGGTTTTCAAGGCGTCGCCATCGCTGAAGTCCCGGGTTCAGTCCCCGGCTACAATTCAGAAAACGATATTTTTATATATTGTCCAAAGTCTGGGTCTTTGTGTTACCACCGTTGTCTCTGCTTACACAAGAGCTTAGCTACTTACTTTGGAATCGGAGCAATTTATGTGATATTGTCCATACTATAGTTGTTATAGAATAATGTTTATTCCCTTTTCTTCACAGCAAAGGAGGAATTTCTTTACAAACCAAAACTGTAACGCATTGAATCGAAAGTGCTTAAACGAAATTTTCATTGGTTCCAACAAAGGAATCCACGTCTATCAAAATACCATCAAGACGGGATTCGAGGAACAGCAGACAGGACGTGATATGAAAACGCTTTAACGTATTACGAAGGCACTGATTTGCCTTCGGAAAATACAAAGATTTTCATTTGGATCTCTAAAAGAAAATGTGTCAAAGAAATAACTTGGAGTTTTATCGAAATTACCTCAATATAGTTTTAATGTTAACTAAAAATGGCAGTTGTTATCAAGGAATTATTCGACGTTCTTGACAATAGATTTTCTTCCTATTCATGATTCTACACAACATGGATTTCGCACAACTACCATTGATCACATGCATTTTATTGCATAAACCATGATGTAGGTGGTTATTTTTTAGTTCTATTTTTGATAAACAAACAGGTACTTGTGACCACAGCAGTTGCAAATGAGCTGAAACGTCGAGAAATGCAAAAACTCCTTCTATGTATATACTACACTAGACAGGCTGTACAGTACCGAAAAATTGCTCATTAAGTTACGGTGCATGCACCGCAACTCCTTTAGTCTATGTAATTGAAGTCATTGCAAAAACCCAATTAGTAACTCAGCTTGTTAAGAAGTATAGGCAGATTTTATCCCCCAATACGATATATTAAAAAGTGACCGAAAGAAACTACTCAATTGAAAAAAGAATTTCGCCTGAAGAAAGAACGGCACGGAACGTTGTCACAAATCAAAGCTTATCAAGAAACTCATTCGAATCCTTCATCAAATAGTGAGATGACTCCAACTAATTTGTAAATTATATCAAAATCAGTGTCCCAGCTTTAAATTTCCTTTTCTAATCCATTTATCCAGCGACGAGTTCGAGACTGATTCGTTCCATTATCACTCAGCAGCTCGCCTTCCATCTAAATAGAATTTAAGATCTATAAAATTCAATTTCGTTCTCTATTATAATAGATTACGCTTAGATTCGGATTTAGCGATTTAGACTCATTTATTTATCAATGCTTAAAATATTGACTTATTTGGATCTTTTTTGATACATTATGGAATGTTGTTATCACTTAATAGCGCAGAATTAAAATCTTAACTTGTTAAAATCAGTGAAATCCAATTTGAGTGACACATTTATATAATTTTTAGCGTCCCAATCGCAGCTACAAAAAGACGCTCGTGGGCGTGACTTTTTATAGCGGCATTAATCGCGGCGTTAATCACAGCGATAATCGCGGCGTTTTTTGTCACTGGCTAAGTAAACCTTTTGTCACTATCGTCAGTGTCATTTCGCCGTCGATTAGTCGCTGAGCTACTATTTGTAGCTCGCATGGGCGTTTACGTATTAAACTCTGTATGTCCTATTCTCGGCGACAAAAAACGCTCAGCGATTAATCACTTGTGGGCAGGAAGCCTTAGAGTGTTGTCCTCCTATAAGAAATGGGACACTGATTTAAGAACCACTTCTAATAATAACGTGTTGCATGTTTAAATGATGATTGTTGTGAGAGCCTAAATAAATTAATAACTTTACTGCAATGCAAGCACATCAAGCTGCTATAATAAAAAATATGTACGAGTAAGCATCCTTTTACTTAGATGACAGGTAATTGACCATTGCATCAAGCTTGGTTGTTCAGAATTACTTCGATACAACACTAGTCTTCTACCTTTAGGAAGAAGGGTAAAAATTAAAAATTATGGTTCTTGTTGGTGTTGGCGGTATGAAAGTTCGGGGCGCGTAATGTTTGTAAAGCAGGTGGGTGTTTTAATTCAGTATAAGTTATACTTATATGGCTTAGTATTATAAAAGTCGTGTGTATTAAGTTTTTATTTTGACGACGTCCGTGGTCGTGTGCTTTGCACACCGGTTTTCATGGTTTCGTCATCTCTGAGACCCGAGTTTGAATCTCGGGTTTCGAAAATTTATAAAAACAAACTTTTCAATATTGCCTTGTGTGTTACCGTCCTTTAATTTTATTTCCATTCCATTTCCACAAGTGATTTAGCTATTTACTTTGAAAAACGAGCAATGTAATGACGTTGTCTAATTTTATTGTGAGCGTAAGTTAATTTAGACGTAGGCAAGAGATATTCACAATAACTAATAGTACATAAGTATTTCCGTACAAAACTCGATCGACTTCGTCAAAATATAAAACATAACGAGGTTATATCAGACAATGATGAGAGTAAAATAGCCACGTTACCGTTACGAAGAGGAAATTCTGAAGACTTATTATCTCTTAAGGGCCAAGTGTTTTATCATCCAGAATCGGTACTCAAATCTGATACTTAACATTTTGTTGGATCCTTTTTATTGCGTACCTTTTATATAATAACCATTTGATTTATGAAACAGAAGTTAAGTGTACCTTTCAAAAGACTTTGGAACCTTCTTAAAATATTTTAAGAAAGATAATAAGAAATAGTTTATTTCAGTAACAAGCTATTAGGTATAATTTCATTTGGTGAATATCTCGATAATGGTCATGCAATGAGCGGTATCGTAATCCAATCCATCCAATTTTGATGATATTGACTGTATCGGGTACAACATTAATAATGTATTTGATGGAGAAATACGACTTATTTAGACAGTGGAATATGTTTCTATCAATATATTTGGTGAAATAAAAAATAATAAACAAGTACTGCTACAGTATCTTAGATTATTTATCCCACTAAAGAATTTGGGAGCGTTCCAAGTACTTCAGAAGCATCCAATACGAAAGACATTCAAATACCCCCACTTGATCGAATTACAACACTTTGTTTCAGATGCGAGGATTCCAAACCGCAACGACGTTCACCATCGACTGCGCTTCAATATGGATTGGTCTGACTGGATGGGAACTGAATAACTACGCAGTAAAGTAGAAGACGATCAAACTGGAGTTTTGTACGACAAATTGTTTCGCGAATTTAACTTGAACAGTGTAGATACGATAAAAAAAGAAATACAAAATCTAAGAAAGTTTTTACAGGTTTAGAAGTTGAGGAAATAATAATTAATAAGACTTTTAATTGAATTAATGTAAATTAATAATGATAATAACAATGTTGAAGATGTAAGTGTTCAAATAAAGCAGGGATATAAAATAAAAGTCTTTAGAGATGATAATGTATTCAAGAGAGAAATACAAAAAAATAATCTTAATCTTCGTAATATCCTCCTTTCTGAAGCAATCAGACTGAGCTTAAAAGCTCTGGATTATTTGGAAATGAGATGACAAGACTCGATTCATATGAATTATGAATGGAATTATGATAAATCTGTAAATTATTCAAAAAGAAAGACTCGATTAAGGTTTTTAAAAATATGTAAACATTAAACAGAATAAGTGTAAATAAGTAATAAGTGCTTAAAAAACGTTAAAAAAAGTGTCATATTTCTTATTTGTTGATGAGTAATCTAAAATAGTGATTAAACTTTTTAAAAGTGTTCAAGAAAGAAATGATTACAGTGCACAAAATGACTGCAGTGATACAGATCGCCATAGTTTCCTTTATCCTACTATGCATTGGTAAGTTTTCAATTTTTTATCTGTTTCAAAGCTTTGTATTTTTAATTATGTCCGATTGTACAGCGAGCCACGGAAAGAGATGAACAAGTAACAACTTAGTACATTGTTACACCAAAACCTCATTTATAAATACCTAATTGTAGTACTTAGCGTGACATGGAACTAAAATGTTAGGCTGATTTTGAGGCCCACTGTACGTATAATTTCCACGTTTAGTAAGTTCAGTAATTTGCAGAGATGTGGAAAATTTTGTAGAAGCAGACTACTAATAGATGTCCATTATATTAAGTTGAGCAGGATATCAAACCTTTGTGTGCCGGATTTTGAAAATCGTTGACATCCAAGAAACATTATTTGACCCATCTCTTTGTGATTTTTATGGAACGTAATTTTCTGAGGGAATTTGTCACATTTTGATCTATCAAAAAGTGACGAATTCCAGGCTATCTATAGCCAGATTATTTAAATTAGTCTCTCTTAGACACGGCGTTTAAAGTATCCAATATTGTTCGGATGAAAATAGCCATAAAATATTTTGACATTCCTTATAAGTGTTACTTAAAAAGTAACACTTATAAGGAATAAGTGTAAGTAAAAGTAAAGGTCAATAATGCTATTTGTACGTTTAAAACCGAAACCCTAAAGCAAAAGAATGTCATGCCCGCATCAAAAAATGGCTTATGATTAGAAGGTTCCTTAAATTTCTTTTCGTGACTATATATTTTCCCTTCGCATTCTTTCTGAAGCACGTGCCCTAAGGTCTTTTAAACGACATCATTTAAGAAATATTTCATTCCTTCCCTTTATTCGAAGCTGCCGATTTGCCACGAATTTCCAAGTTTGATTAATAATAATGAGCGTTTTAATTACTTTCCTTATTTCTTCAGCGAATACTTAATGAGTTTAGAATTCTTCTGCGGTTTTAGATGAAACAATAATTTATAATGATACTTCTCATCCTGTTCTTGGAAAACAATGGAAATGTTGAATTTTCAGAAAGTGGCGCTTAAATTTCTCATCAAATTGGCACGAATGAGACCTTGTTAAGTAATATGAAAATATTGCGGTTGGTGACTTATTGTCAAGGTCTTTTGGGTCGTCTGATGTGTTTTTTATTTTTCTAAGTAATACAATTAGTATATCCTTTTTTTATAAATTAAATATACACACATACACAAACTCCAGATGTTGGGATCTTGAGACATACAAATAACAGATGCGATGTGTTATCGATCTTAAAACAAAAGCACCAAATAATTACAAAGGCCAGTTTTTGTGAACACTTAAAACCCAATTTTGACAATTATCATAGAATGATCTTTTAATGTTTACCAACACATATGGTAAACCAATGATCCATCATTTAATTGATATAATAAGTAACTAATTCGCCCATCCCAAGACTGTGCAAATTGGTCAATGAATATAGCGACCTGTTCGATATTAACTCTGACCCGCTAGGTAAGATACGTTCTCTTATACTTGGTTCGAACAAAACGCAATTATGCTAACGAGTACCTACTGTTCCCGTATACATTTAAATAAAAATAAACTAATTTTACATTCATACCTAATCTAGAAGTATTTGAACAAGTTGTATTTACCTGTAAGTGTTTGTTGCGCCTAGATATATTATAAGTTAAGCTAGTTATTGTTTAAATGTATTGGTGTATACAACCGTTGGTGAATCAATAAATAAAATAAAAATAAAAAATAAACTAACACACTGTTCTATCAGTTCATAATGGAGGCTTTAGCATAAACAGAAGAAACATTATAAGTCACTTGAGCCGATTTCACCATTGATTTTAAACGCGATTAAGTCACTAAACGGGCTTAAGGCTATCATAACGAAAAAGAAAAATTTGTTACAATAATTTCAATTTATGTAATAAAGAACACCTCGAAAAATCTTGTATACATTTTATCAATAAACTGGTGAAATCGATTTGAAATAACAAAAGATCAAACTCGACGTTTGAACTAGATTATGCTAAACGAGATCTTCATCGCGTTTAAAATCATTGGTGAAATCGGCCCTTAATCTTGTGAAAGGTCTGAATCCACTGTGTACGCAATAAATTGGGAACGTGGCTTGAGGTGTGTGTGAGGTATTGCCCTAATCCACCTGCTTAATGTGATTATATCCTTGGGAGGGGTTTTATGGCACTGTTTTTAGGCTGGCAACATTAAAGCTCGTAGTAAGCTTGAAAATTGAGTCGTTGAACAATCTTCACGTGGATGTAACTCTACTGGATTGAATAATTCGTAGACGTTTATATTATTTGTATATTATTTTCATGCATATTGATATAACTTAAAACTTATATGAATATAGCACATCTAGAACTGAGATTACCTGATGTTAAATAACAATAAGACCGAAAGTGTAAGCGCACTACAACCGGAATCTTCACCACTGAGGAACTGGCTATCTTACCGCTAACTGCCAGAACACAACAATTTTTAAATTGTTTTTATGATGTCAGACTTAGGTAATATAGCTAGCCAGGTGGAGTTGAAAGAAGCCCTACCACCAACCAAACCGAGCACAAATGTACCCTCCCCCTGGGAACACGTCTGGGCATAAAAAAACGTTTAATTAAGTGTGAAAGAGTTCTAAAGAGTATCTAAGACGCCATCAGATGAATCGTCCTCGCAATTAAATCTTAGTACCTTCACTTTTAATATCGTCATTTCGATAACAATATCAGTTCTCTGTTATATTATAAACCTTTTCTGATTTAACTCACCTTTAAAGAATACTTTGAACCCCTTTCACTTGTCAAGTTTAGATACACCGAACATATTAAAAGAACAAAGGAATAGCTAAAAGAAAGTATTTTCCCGTTACCCTCAAGCAATTTTCTTTTAGCCACTCAAAAAACAACCTACAGAATACAATTACCGAAGAGATTTTATCACAAAACTGCTGCAAATTTTATCGCGGTGTTTTCCTTAATGGACTCATAATGTCTGCCTAATCAGATTAGTCTTGTCGACCGCCTGTTAACTTAATATCAAACGGCGTGTGAAGAGATTTTGAGTATGCTTGGTGATTATGGCATACTAACTTAACGATTTACCTCTTTGTGTAGGCAGTGTTTTGTTCACGTCAGTCAAACGTCAATTCTATATATGAGATTATGAAATCTATAACTTCCATGTTCTCGCATTTTTTTAAACAAAATCGATGCTGTTCTACTACGTAGATATTACTAGGTGGTTCTGTACAGTAGAGCTGTAGACCTCGCGTTTGTGACATTTTTAATTTTTTACGAAAAGGCTGAAATATGATTTTCCCCATATATCAGCCATTTTGAAAAATTTCGAAAAATTGAATCGACCAAATACTATATAATAATCTGCTCACTAAACACGAGAATCGGTTAAGAAATGCGACCTGTAGAGGAGAATAGACGGACAGCCGGACAGCCGGACGGCCATACGATAGCATTTTCGCCCAAGCTGAAACGGAGACGCTCGTGTTTCGCGCTCGCTTAGTCAAAAATATGATGAAGATTGACTTAAAAAAAATCTTGATTATTATAGAGCGTTATAATGAAAAAAAACCACCACATTATATCTGTGAAAACAAAAAGTTATGACCTTGATTCCGTGTTGCCTTTGCCATTTCGGTTAAAGGCAGGCCAACGTGCATCAATCAATCAAGAATTTCGGTGTACACACGGTCTCCATAGAATGCCAATATAAGTACCCCATGTTACCCTACATAGGACTTTGATCTTTATTCACATAGCATTAAAAGTTGAAAATTGTGTTTTCATTAAAAAATATATATATTTTTGAAATAATAAATATTGTGAAATAATCAAAACATAGGCTGAGATGAGGGAATTAGTATATAAATAAAGTAATGGAAAATATTCTAAGCTGGTAAAAGGATGTTTTACCAGCTTAGAATAACTATAGTTAAAATCAACTTATAAAATTCATGTGGTTATAATCCGTGCGCGATGAAAATGGGATGCTACCTTTTGGAACTGAGACACGCACGGTCAGTCGGCCAGCCGTAGCGTCAGCAAACTCGCGTAGATTCTCGCATAATACTAGCTAAATAGAACTGTGTGCGTGGATTTCAGCTCGAGTTGTATTTAAATTACGAGATTTATTAAATATTGATTATTTTAGTGATTAATTAATAATGAGTGGTAAAAGGGATAAAACTTTTTACTTCTTTTTAATTATTTTTTATTTAAATAGGATCAGAATTTTTGCTAACGTTACTTGACTGCTTACCTGTCATTTTCGATTTACTTTAACAAGGATGATTGATTAAGTTCCAAATTTTTAAAACTTTTAACTTTCTAGGAATGCATAGATGTGTGGGTTATTCAACAACCTCAAAGGAATAGATTACTAACATCATAAACAATAACAACATTTGTTCTACGACTTTTACGAAAACAGAAAAAAAATATCGACTTTTGATGCAAAACTCGATTATCTGTTCGGACATTAATTGTATGGAAAGTCGAATTTCTTTTGTCTGTTTTCGAAAAATCGTAGACCGAATGTTACTATTTCTGATGTTAGTAATCTATTCCTGTGAGGTTGTCGGTGGTCATTTGTAATTCATTTAAAACCTCTCGTGGGGTTGATCAGACCATCAAACTGAACAACTTTCATTATGTGACCAACCTTGAAATCGCGAAAAAAAAAACAGCTGTTTGATACATTTCGATGGAGTAGGCATTGTACTTTTAAAAAAAACAGTTTTTTTTCGCGATTTTAAGGTTGGTCCCATAATGAAAGTTGTTCAGTTTGATGGTCTGATCAACCCCACGAGAGGTTTTAAATGAATTACAAATGACCCTGTATAAGATGCGTGTTTAAATTAAAAACTTGCAGGTTTATGTTTCACATTCTTACAACATGTGTGTCACACCCACCAACGCCTTCTTACGTGTGTTGTTCGACGTGAAAACGATTTTATTGCTACATTTCAGCGATAAATCTCTTTCTTGGTTCCATGTCATTTGTCAATCTTTATTTATAGTTAAAAAGCTTTCAGCGCTTTATTCGCTTTCTTTGGATTTACTAACAAATAATGTATGCATGGGTTTTAGGAAACCCGTTTCCGATTTTGGCATTAATGATTGGTAGTTTATTATACCTACTTTTTTGTGATTTGTTTTATATTTTCTGAAGTCTTATTTTTACTGCAGTGTATAGTAGTAGTATGTAATGACAAAAGTTTTGGGTACCTACAAAATACAAATATGACACACAAAGTTGACAACAGTAACGAATATACAGGGTGTTAGTAACACCCTAGCGAAAAATTCAAAGGTTGATTTGACCCTTAGAGTTAAGCAACTTTCTCTATGGAACCACTTGTCTCAAATGCATAGTTGAGATTTAGACTTTTCGTTGAGCAGCAATGTACGCGTAACAACTCGATAATATCGCAAGGCTATTAATAGTGGCTAATATGATTTCAGATATATAATTTGCTCAGCCCCTAGCATGACCACTGAACGCGATATGATATAGCAATTAATCACGTTTAACTTTCAAAAGACAATGGATTATGACAGAAGAGTGTCGATAAAACGTTATATCACGCGATATCTATAGTGTTTCGGTGGTCATGCTAAGGGAGTGGAGTTTTAGTTTCAGATCTTTGCATTAGTTTCAACATAATGTTATATCATTGTTCAAAACTATTTTTTTTAATTTAAAGGTGCAAGATGTTAATTTTTGAAAAAATATACGAGTAAGTATGACTTCAACTTTATTTTTTACAAATATAACAGACTTTTCGAAACAGACCTTAAATACAGTACTTTGGTTTTTATAAAGATTTTTTTTTAAGTTTATTAAATAATGCGATAGAGAAGTTAACCCTTTTATAACATCGCTGATACAATGATTAATTGCGATAACTTTGAAACTTTCAATAACGAAATGAGTCACAAACAAACTGGTACAAAAAATAATCGGAATTATTTTTCCATAAATCAAAAACAAACTTTTAGTAGCAACGTGGTATTCGCGGAACTATTATTCCGCGGAGAGTCTATAATAAATAATACACGTTTTATTACCGATTTTTATTGTTATTGGATTTAATAAGGGACTCGAGAAGTTTTTGATGTCATAGCGGCTAGTTTTTCTGGCGATAAAAAATATGTTAATGGAAAAAGTGGTATAGACCGTTCATTTTAGTTGAAAGTTATTTGTCAAAAAACGTCTTTTATATTTATATAATGAAAGTGAATTCTGATCTGATTGCGTGTTAAAATTGTGATTAAATTTTTGAAATCTTATTTTTTATAAGTAATGGTCAGCGCCTTATCATTGATTTTATGACTCATCGCTTTGCCTTCGCGTGTTTCCTACGAGGAACGTTACTACAAAAGTAATAGTTTAAGTACTTACTGATACTAAAAAACTTGAAAGTAATAATTTTTTAGTTTACTAAAAAGCTAATAAAATAAAATACCCGGACGCTCTCAAAGATCGCCGCGAAAGTCTCAGTGAAAACAAACAACATCAACACTAAATCCTTCTTACCAATATCGCGGTTAGATTATTAATATGTATTTTTAAAATGAGATTTTAGCATTCACAATGCTATTTTTATACAATACTAAATAATATACTAGAAAAAATACGACTCGCACCAGATCATAATCTCGGACGGGAATCGAACACGCGACCTTTGGATGTTCGGTCTAATGCTCTGACATTTAAAGGTCGCGGGTTCGATTCCCGGGTTTAGTATTGTTAATAGGTATAAAATACTGCTAATGACTTCGATTTCATCTTGTTTTATACTGTGTTAATTTAAAACTCTTGGATAGCAAAGTTTCGCACTTGTCCGCGTTTTTTGAAGTCAGCTTGCTTCAGTTCCATGATTGTTAGCAAACGTAACTTGTTATAATCTTACGAGCCGATGAATTTATAAATCGCCCACTCGCTTATTGATTTTACCTTCCTTGGAGCGTATTCTTTGTTAAGGTACTTTATGGATAGTAAATATATAACAATTATTTGCTTTCGAGGCATAATTAAAATGACGAAAAAGGTAAGATATAATTATGATTATATTATTATGTTGAGGTAGATAAATAAATGGAATCATTTGAAAAACAGAGGAAAATTATACAGACATACAAAAAAAAACTATCTCCTACGGGTTAGTGCTTGGCCTTCACCTCACCTGATGTTAAGCAAAGGTGGAAGCGCACTACACCCGGAATCCTCAGCACTGAGGAACTGGCTATCTTACCTCTAACTGCCGGAACACAATAATTTTTAAATTGCTGTTATAGCGTCAGACTTAGGTAAGACGGTGGTAGCTAGCCAGGCGGACTTGAAGTAAGCCCTACCACCCACCAAACCGAGAAAAATGTACCCTCCTACTGGGAATCGAACCCGGGACCCCTGCGTCTTACACGGGCAAGCGAACCATACTAGACCACAGAGGCGGTTAAATCTTTTTAATTATCTGACAAATTATTTATCTGAAACTTATCCGGACCCTGTAAAACTGGCTCCAACAATGATGTTAACTTTGTTTGTACAGCCGACACTTACTTTTTATTAGCGTTCTTAATAAGAGCGTTTAGTATCATGGTTTTAATATCAGTCTAAAATGGGATATGATGTTCACTATGAGCACAAAAGCGCTATTTTATAAAAGCTTCCCTTTAGCTTAATCTCTATTGTTTGCACACGGAATATTTTATGAGAATATGCACCCAAAGTTTAGAAGTAAATAGACGTCATTATTTTTTTTAATCTGTGGAACTAGTTGCTACTTATGTACATTGCTGCTCAATGAAAAATCAAAATCTAAACTATGCATTTGAGACAAGTGGTTCCATACAGAAAGTTGCTTAACTCTAAGGGTAAAATCAACCTTTGAAATTTTCGCTAGGGTGCTACTAACACCCTGTATATTCGTCACTGTTGTCAACTTTGTGTGTCATATTTGTATTTGTCATTACAAAAGTTTTGGGTACCTACAAAATAAATTTTACTGTAGTGTATTAGTAGAGTATGCAATGGCATACTACTACTAATACATTACAGTAAAATTAAGGCTTCAGAAAATATAATTTATCGACAAAACATTTTGGTACAAATACGGACATAAAAACCACACATGTCTCATAAAATATTAAAAATAAAAGGTCCGAAAAACAAACCAACTTGGGCAAGCGCAATAAATCGCTAAAGGTTTCCTTGCTGGTGGCACTGGATATTCGGCTAATAGAATTGAGTGTTTATCGTTCGTTTTATGATCGAAATCGTAATCGTAAATTGGTAGATCGGTAGTATAACGGCTTTCTATATTAACGTGTGCTGCTGGATTTATAACAGAAACACTGTAATGAAATTATGGTTTTATGATTATAACAGAATTGTATTTGGCCATTACAATATGAGTAGTGGTTGAATAAACATGTAAGGTTTGTTGCCTTTCGATTCTGTAACCAAACTCGAAGCTCACTTCACTGCGCAGGAATTTTAAATCATAAATAAGATAATGATAGGATAGTTTTTTAATCACAAAAGATTTTAGATAGCTACAGTAGCTTAAAACCTTTTGCAATCGGTAAAGTAGCTTATATTCATACAATACTAAATAATATACTAGAAAAAATAGGACTCGCACCAGATCATGTTCTCGGACGGGAATGGAACCCGCGACCTTTGGATATCCGGTCCAATGCTCTGACCGCTGAGCTACCGAGTCACCGAGCTTATATTCAGCTAATGTCTAATAACAAATTCACGTGAAGTGAAGTGAGGTTCGAAGTGAGATGCGAGTTTGATTACAAAATCGACAGGCAGCATGGCTCCCACTTCTGTGTATACCTCCTCTAGGATCTCCAGAACGATGGGTTGAATTTTTATTAGCAATTAGAATATTAAAAATATGGTTATACATTCTATAATTATAACAAACATATGACGATTGATTTTTGATGATTTTTGACGGCCTCCTTGGTCGAGTGGCTTTGTACACTGGTTTCCAAGGGGTCGCCATCTCTGAGGTCCCGGGTTTGATCCCCGGTTGGGTCAATTTAGAAAACGAACTTTTCTTTATTGGCTCAGGTCTGGGTGTTTGTGATACTACCGTTGTCTCTGATTTCCATAACACAAGTGCTTTGCTAACTTTGGAATCGGAGCAATATATTTATTTAATGAGTAATGTGACAAACATTTACTTTTCTTGTCAAAAGCTTAAATAGCTAGCTATAGCTAGTATTATAATATTCTTATAAAACATTAATAAAGTCTTACAATTCCAACAGTCTTCTTTTTCTAATGAAATAAAAATTCACATCATAATGATTTAGAATAAAAAATTGCCTATCAGAATTCCTTTGAAATTATAATTGGGTTTCATTTGAATGTTTCCATGAAAATTAAAATAACATTCGTAAAAGAGAATTTGGTATGATACTCCTAAGTTTACGTCCACACTGATAATTATTATAAATGTGAACGTTAAGACGCCTTCGAACAGTGAGCTTCCCATAAAAACGCAATACCAAAATGATTTGCAATTTGAGTATAATTAACTAATCTTGTGATGTTATTCGGATTAAGACAGTATATGTCTAGGTTTCAATTAAATAAAAATTCCAAAATGCTAACCCAATTCAAAATAAATGCCAATTATTTTTTTCATACAAAACTTTGCATGAACTTTTATTTGGTTTTAGTATTTAGGATTTTTTATTTAATAGAAACCTAAATAAATACTGTTTTAATCCGAATAACATCACAAGAAGAGTTAATAAATTATGCTCAAATTGCAAGTAATTTTGGTATTACGTTTGTATGGGAAGCTCACTGTTCGCTAGACTCTTAATATTTCATACTGTCTGTCCCGTTTTGCATACCTGCCCTTCTAGCATGACCACCGAAATTTGATATATATCGCGTGATTTAGTGTTTTATCCACAATCAACTGTCAAAATCCATTGTCTTTTGACAGTTAAACGTGATAAATCGCTATATCATATCGCGTTTCGGTGGTCATGCTAGGAAGGCATGAAAAAGGTACAGACAGTCTGAAATATTAACTTTCATATTTATAATAATTATCAGTATGGACTTAAAATAGAACTGTTATTTTGGTTATGATTATGAAAATCTCTAGTTAGAGTTAGTTTCGTTAGTTTTGCTTTTAGTTTTTTCGTTATTTAATGTCCATGAACAATCTTTGCTTTTAGCACCAAACTATACAAGTTGTCTGGACGCACCCTATGCAGGTAATTCCACTTTCGACTTCTGTTAAATAACGCCTAATTCCAACAATGTACTCTACATAAATGTTTTAAATTGACTCAAAATTTTCAACTAAACATTTTTGACGCGTAAAGCTTAAGAAGCATATAAAAAACAAAAAGACATTCCGGAAGACCATTAGCTTCCGAAAATTCCCAATAAATTGCGTTCCTTCAAATTGAAAGCTATGACTCTCATTACTGGAGGAGACAAATCGAACCATTAATTCCGAGACACGGTCCCTTGCCATCAACAAAATCACTAGACCTTTCACCTTTCAATTTTGCAGTTAAATCTGTAATCAATATTTTCATAACAAAAGAGTATATTTACTTGCGTTGTAGATATGTTGCCCAATTGCGCTAATTCTGAACGATAGAATCAAAACCGTTTAATAGAAATAATATTAGAAAAAATACTAGAAAACATCGACTCACCCGTAGTACCTACCTCAGACGGGACTCGAACCCGCACCCTTGGGATTCCGGCCCAATGCACTGACCAACGCTCTCCAGGATCACGTGGGCGGCCGTTTCCTCTGCTTCCAGGCATCCCCTGCATAGAGGACTGTCTGTCGCATTCATGATGAATAGTTGTCGGTTTAAAGCTAAGTGACCTGTAAGTGTACCTACAACTATCCGGAGGTCTGGGCGATTGATGCTGAGCCTGCAGCCTGGTTTTATCGTGCGATTGGGCCTCTGTACACTGACCGTTAAATTACAGTTACAGTTCACTGACCCTTTTGTTGATCCATGATAATAAACAAAATGGAAAAATCGGAAAAGTGCAACTCTGACTCGTTGAGGAAAAATCCATAAAGTATTATATTGTTTCAACGATACCCTGACCCTCTTATTAATAAATAATTTCGAAACATTTGCTTTTCATTTATTTAAACTAAATTGTTGATCTTTCATGCTTCTAGTTTGATGATTTAATCATAAACAATATCAGACACTTTCTGATAACTCATCGAAACTACTATTTTGATTAAACAACCTCAAATAGCACTAACATTTAATGCAAATTGTGCGGGCGTGTCAGTTTCGTTTTGTAATTTCCCTTCACATTAAGGACGTTCTACCGTTGAATGTAAATAGGCCCTCTTTAATGTAAAGATAACGGAATTGTATTTAAGTACTTTAGTTTTTATTAGCCCCCTTATTAATAAAGATTGTATAGCAGATGTATAGTACACGATCAGGGCCGGATTTAGAGGTGTAGGGGCCTCCCCGGGACAAGGGAGTGGAGGCCCTTAATTATTTTTCAAAAGGTTATATATTTTCTTGCAAAGTTTTTTAATCATTTATTAATTAATAATACCCGCCGCTAGTAATAAATAATATTAAAATTAAAATTACTAGGTATGTTTTCAAATCGTAATATTAGGTAGGTACTCTTTCGTTGTGTAAGATTCTTTTTTTAATAAATACAATTTATGTGGAGGCCCCGGGCAGTTGCCCCGGTTGCCCTCCCTTAAATCCGGCCCTGTACACGATGGTTACTCTCTGTCAAACTATTTAAGTTTGACATTAAAAAGAAAGGGACAAAACACTGTGTAACTATGCATCTGCTATACAATCTTTATTAGTAAGGGGGTAAATGTAAAACTTTAGGTATTTAAAATCGCCTATAATATAATAAGAAGCTTCAAACCATATTGTCATGGCATGTTTTGATTATTTTGTAGCTGAATCCACAAACAGTATTATGTTTCAATCTCTCTATTTTTTTCCATAATTACCTATTGTCAAGTCCGTTTAGCCTACTCCCACTTATATTATTATAAAGTGATAATTTGAAAGTTTGGATGTTTTGATGTTTATTAACTTACTCGATTACAATTCGTAACAATATTGTAATATTTTTTTGACGACCTCTTTGGTCGAGTGGCTTTGTACACCGGTTTTCAAGGTGTCGCCATCTCTGAGGTCCCGGCTTCGATCCCCGGTTGGGTCAATTAAGAAAACGAACTTTTCTATATTGGCTCAGGTCTGGGTGTTTGTGATACCACCGTTGTCTCCGATTTCCATAACATAAGTGCTTTAGCTACTTACTTTTTAATCGGAGCAATGTATGTGATGTTGTCAAATATTTATTTATTTATTTATTATTTGTTTTTGAATTGGACGAGTCATCTATTTCAACTTATTTGATCAAAGAAATTAAAAAAGTGGGCTAGTATCCTAACTAAAAGCAATAACTGTACAGCGAGTAACTGATATTTGATACCGCAGCTTTATTTTTTGAAAATGATTTTGATTACTTTTTGCAGAAAAACCCCGAACAATGATAGTTGCTTGATTGAAATTCTCAGTTCCAATGGCTTTGAAATCTTGATTTGAGCTACACTGCCACGGTTTCTAAAGAAAGAGATTATTATTTTTTGAATAGGTAGGTAGATTTTTTAGTTAAAAGACGAAGGTAAGTAGGTACGGAATTGACTTAATTTTTAAACGAGCTTTTGCTCTTAAAATCGTATGTGCAGACTCTAAAATTTTATCATACCATAGGAACATAAAACTGAAATGAAAACTATCTGTGTTCCAAGTTTCATCCAAATGCCTTCAGCTGTTTTTGCGTTATAAGTTAACAAACAGCTAAACATATTTTTTTAAGTATCTATAAGAAAGTAAACCATCAGCCATTTTTAAGAAAGTAGGATAACTTCAAGATGGCTTTGGATGTCTTCATTCATAAATTCAAAATGACAAAACTAACGGCTAATTTCAAGATCGGATATCATTATCTTCCAGCTTTATTAAAATATAATATGGTCTTAACAGGAATCTTTGAAACTGACCCTAATTATTCAACCGCCATCTATGAACTAATAAAGTTTCTTTAATCGTGCCTCAAAAATGTTTAATCGTACGAGAGAAAAAAAAATAAACAGACGAACGTAGAACCTCCTCCTTTTTTTGAAGTCGGTTAAAAAAGATTTACAAATGTGGTCATTTTCTCAGCTCGAGGTGAGACTAACCGTCAAAAGACTACTAGAGAGGGTCCACTTAAAAACAATGGGACCGCTCTGTGTTGCGAATGTGACAATTCAAAATGCGGGACGAATGTTGGGGTTCCATAGAAAAATAAATATGTCAAAGCAGGAAATTTTTTCACATAATAATATGTTTTTTCACATTTTAGTCCAATATTTTTATAACATTCAGTACAATTCATTGTGGAATTCAACAATAGAATAGTTATTGTCTCATTTTTCGGGCGTTGAAGGGTTACATAACATTCCTTATAAAGGTCGAGTATTCTAATTCATCAACGTCCGAGCGGACGCATGCGGCCGGATAACTATGGAATATATATTGTGTCTCATTTTTCGGACATTGGAGGGTTAAATAACACTCCTTATATAGGTCAAGTATATTAATTCATCAACGCCCGAGCGGACGCATGCGGCCGGATAACAATGGAATATCTATTATTCTCTCTGTTTTTTTGGGCAGTCGTGCAAAAAATCCTATAAAGAAACATAAAATATTTCATATACACTTCTAAGATTTTCGCGCGTACAGTTCATTAGAAATAAAACACTTTTTACGGATTACAGCGCGTATATTATTAATTCAGGTGTTGTTTTGGAATTATTTAGTTTGTATTTATTGGTTTTTAGAATTCCCGACGTTTCGACACCTTTCCAGGGGCCGTGGTCACGGGAGGACTAAAGCAAAAAGGCTGCTCATATTTTTATGAAATTACCCGCTCGAAATTTTATAAAAATGTATTCAAGTTTATTAAATTATTTTATAGCTGCGTTCTGATTTTAATAAATATTACCGAATTAAATTGAATAAAGTTAATTAGAAAACAAGATCTAGCTACTGAATCTACTACCAGTTCACAAATTGGGAGGCCTCTGAGAGAAAGAACTGGCGGAAGAAAACTCAGAGAGGTTGTCCTCTCTTTAGTCCTCCCGTGACCACGGCCCCTGGAAAGGTGTCGAAACGTCGGGAATTCTAAAAACCAATAAATACAAACTAAATAATTCCAAAACAACACCTGAATTAATAATATACGCGCTGTAATCCGTAAAAAGTGTTTTATTTCTAATGAACTGTACGCGCGAAAATCTTAGAAGTGTATATGTGAACCAGTACGGACTGGATGTCGCCAACAATTTTCGCCGATTGGAAGGTCTCAGAACTAAGCGCGCAAGAAGAATAACATCAGTAATCTTCTTGAAGAGATGTCGTGATCATGATCTCATCCCATCGTGTGTTCGAATTTCTCCTAAGCATGACATACGTGGGAGCGCCAAGATCTTACAACAGGCAAGCAAAAGACTGCTCATAAGTTTAATCAGAGAACAACGCTCGGAATTAATATCAATTAACCATGAAATAGACCGTTTAACCAAAGAATTAGAAACACAACTTGCTACGGAGGCATACAATGACTGCATTCAAGTACTCGATAAACGTGAAACCGTGCAATATAATCAATGCAAGAACCGACAAATTTCAAAATATCAGAAATTAAACACGCGAAAAAATACGTTTCTGAATGCAGCCGTCACTGTCAACACAGACCATAGAGTAAATGAAAACACCCGTGCAGTTGTCAACTTATCAAAACAAACTTTAGATCAAACTACATTGAAAGTTTTAAATAAAGGATTAAACTTTGCGGTAACACCACGTAGAATACCTTATGAGGACATTATCTGCAACGTTGAGGAATGCCTGGTTAAAAACAACATGAAAAAGGAGGACAGTGAAGCCATACGTCAAGATATTTCATCCGTCTTACGGCGTAGCAAGCTGCCCAAACTCAACCTCCCTCATGATGAATATACAGCGCTGAAGAACCTGCGCAACCAGCCAGAACTTACTATTCTCCGTGCAGATAAGGGTAACGCAACGGTTGTGATGGACACGTCAGATTACAATGATAAAATACAACAACTTTTAGATGATGAGAAAACCTACAAACACGTCAAAAATGATCAAACCACCAAGATTCTTAAGAAAACTAGTGAGCTCATCAAAAAACATTCTGAAACGTTGAATCTAGACGTCAATTACCTTGTTCCATCCTGCCCCAAACCACCAAAACTGTATGGGTTGCCCAAGATACACAAAGACAACGCTCCGCTACGTCCCATTGTCAGCCAAATTGACTCACCAACTTACAAATTGGCTCGACACGTAGCTAAAACACTCACACCACTGAGAGGTAACACAACAGCTTATGTGAAGGATTCCTACCAATTCGTTAGTGAGATACAACATCTAAATCTTACTGATGATGAAATTATGGTCAGTTTTGATGTGCAGTCCTTATTCACATGCCTACCAGTACAGGACTGCATTGATATCACTAGGAAGAAGCTGGTTGAAAACAACATGCCAATTGAGTATGCAGAACTTCTAGAACACTGCCTAACATCCGGCTATCTCTTGTGGAATGAAGAATTCTATCTACAAGTAGACGGGGTAGCTATGGGCTCTCCTGTATCCCCCGTTGTCGCTGACATCTTCATGGAGGATTTTGAGGAGAAAGCACTAAACACAGCACCTGTGTCTCCCCGGTTCTACAAACGGTACGTAGATGACACTTTCACAATACTACCTAGAGATAGTGTTCCTGCTTTCTTGAACCACCTTAACTCCATCAATCCTAACATTCAATTCACTATGGAGTTAGAGGCAGATAATAAACTAGCCTTCTTAGACATTCTTATCATCAGGAATTCTGATCAAACCTTGAGCCACACTGTGTATCGAAAAGCAACACATACAGATAAGTACCTCAGTGGTGAATCCCACCACCATCCTTTACAGTTAGCTACCGTAGGGAAATCTTTGTTTCAGAGAGCACGCGGGATCTGTGACCAACAACACCTGACAGCTGAGCTTCAGCATGTCAAGCACGTACTGCGTAGCAACAAACTGCCAGTACCACGCCTTCATCACAGAACCCGTGTCAAACCAGCCACAGTAGAACGACGTCCTGCCATCCTACCATACATGAAAGGTGTCACTGACAAGATTGGAGGTATTCTGAAGCGTGCGTCCATCAAGACCTACTTCAAGCCGCCGAAGAAGATAAACCAATTCTTACGACCTGTCAAGTGTAATATTCCCTTTCAAGATGCGGGCGTCTACAAACTAGATTGTGACTGTGGGCTCTCTTACATCGGACAAACAAAGAGAAGTATAGGGACGCGCGTTAAAGAACATGTAGCTGACATGAAGCATAGGCGCGATAACAAGTCTGCAGTGTGTGAACATGCATCAAAGGGACCTAACCATTACATTAGATTTGATAAACCACAAATACTCGCTAAAGAACAAAGATTCATTCCCAGAATGCTACGCGAGGCTATTGAAATCAACAAACATCCAAATTTCAATAGAGATGATGGTTGGAGAGTACCACCAGCTTGGGACCCCATAATCCATCAACTAAAATCCCATCCCAAATCACACACTGCAGGATCTAAAGATATAGTTAGTTCGTTCTGTAGATAGGGATCAAAAGGGAGGTCGACACAACCTCTCTGAGTTTTCTTCCGCCAGTTCTTTCTCTCAGAGGCCTCCCAATTTGTGAACTGGTAGTAGATTCAGTAGCTAGATCTTGTTTTCTAATTAACTTTATTCAATTTAATTCGGTAATAATTATTAAAATCAGAACGCAGCTATAAAATAATTTAATAAACTTGAATACATTTTTATAAAATTTCGAGCGGGTAATTTCATAAAAATATGAGCAGCCTTTTTGCTTTAGTCCTCCCGTGACCACGGCCCCTGGAAAGGTGTCGAAACGTCGGGAATTCTAAAAACCAATAAATACAAACTAAATAATTCCAAAACAACACCTGAATTAATAATATACGCGCTGTAATCCGTAAAAAGTGTTTTATTTCTAATAAAATATTTCAATATAAAATTCTAATGATGATATTTAATTTTCTTCGTCAGTATTTCGAAGAATGAAGATAAAAATATTTCAGTTTCTATATATGAAATTGGTATATTTTTTCTCACAAACAGAAAACCTCATAACTTCTGTGATTTTAAATATTTATCAGTTGCTGGATATTACATCAAATTATGACCATACATAGCCTTTAAGTATCAACATTATTAAAGTCTATTTATTTTGTTTTCTTAGCATTAAAAATGTACCTTGAAAGTGACTCCTTTTTTGTTAGCTAAAATGACCACTTAATCCGTTGTAACTTAGCCTAAACTTATTTTTTTCGCTTAAGTTATGTTGCTTATGTTAGCTTAATATGAAAAATTTGTACATAAAAGTTTTGTAACAGTAGTATTCACGGTTGTTGAATAAATTATGAAGATGCTAGTATGGAAATAAAGATGATAGATGATGAAAATGCAGTTTATTAAAAAATCTCCATACAAAGCGACAATTTCATAGGTAAGTACCTAATATTTGCTGCGCTATCCATTTTTTGTATCTATGCTAGCACATTTTTTTCAGACCCTACCGAACCACCATATTGATTTCAAAAGCACTTTCCCAGCTCAAGTGCATTTACCGCATAATACAACCATAAGCTGAAAAAAAACTAACATAGAATATGGAACCCTGAAAATAATGATGGCAGAACCCCACTTGAGAAAACGGGGTCTTTATACCACTTTATGCGGCTGAGAGTAAAATGTGGACGTGCCGTGGACGTTTTAAAGACGATCTTCCGAGGAGGTTCGTACCATAGAAAAGGTTAAACTGTTTTTCGATATCCTCTATGGTTGGAAGCATTTTGACGTCTTTATAAATGGCGGTTCGAGGTCAAAAGTTCAAACCAAGGAATTTAAATTCATATTTTGTCATATTTATAGTTTTTGGTTCAAACAAAAACTCTCAATTTTGTGTTTCTTTTTTGTTAAAAAAAGTAATTATTATTATATGACAAAATAAAAATTCGCAACCATATAATATTAATAATATAATAATATACAATTGCTTTGTAGCGACGAAGGATTACTGCTGCTCCACCTACGAAACTAAGTTAAATTTGCTTTGACAGCACAGCCCCACCACCACGTTAGCAGACTTGGTCTGTTGACTATGTTGGCGTACTTGTTGGGCTTCGGTGTTTGATGTTTTGTGTAGTGGAAACGCGGGGTTAATATGTATTTTTAGAAGTACATAAGTACTGACACGACTTATTCCAAAATTATTTTTATACATAATATATCAAAATGAATCCCTATTTCCCTTGGTCACGGCATCACGCGTGAACGGCTGGACCGATTTCGCTAATTCTTTTTTTGTTGTGTTTGTTACTGTCAGGACAAGGTTTTTATGAAAAAAAACTAAGAAAATTGCACGGAAAATTAAAAAATTAAGAATACTGAACCACCATATTAAATTATTTCTTTGACAATTGAAACTTTTTTAATGTAACCTTATGGCATTTGACATAACATTAACAGAATGCGTGCTGAAAATTGGATGTAAAAAATTAATATAGTTTAAAACAGAATATGCTTCGGTCGTAAAATAATTAATTTATCGTCAAAGATATTATTATTAATATTCATATTATTAATAAATTAGTCAATATTAATAGTTAAGACAGGATAATGTCTGTTGGGTCCGCTAGTCATAAATAAATAACATCTAGCGGCTCTGGAATCTTGCTTTATTATCTTTTCGAAACACATTTAATACTCATTACAACGAAATTTTACTTGTAATTATAATAATACCTTTGATTAAAGTTTATAATGAAAAACTAACAAACAAGATTATATATTATACAATTGGAATACCTTTAAATTTCTACTCATCTAAATGAAACAGTTTACTTAACACGTAATAAAGGTTTAAATTTCGCAATTCCAAACGAATAATTTGAAGAGTTTTGTTTCAGCACCTTTTAGCAATAAATTTAACTAATCTTTGCTAAATCGTTACCGATACTAAGCTTTGTTTTGCTGTTTCGTTTACTGCGGTTTATTAACGGTAAATTGTAAATAATGGGAGATGTTTTATTTTGGGCTTGCACATTTACTTAATCTTAAAAATAGATTAAATTGTAGCTAATATTATAAAAAAAAATATTGACTGTTCTTTATTGTAAATTTCAATGATTAAGAAATGAAATTTTCGTAACATACGTTATTATTATTAGAATAAACTATGTCGGGATTTACCTTTTCATTTTAGAGACTCCGAAAAGGAGTAATGGTGTAAATCCCGACATAGTTTATTCTAATTAAGATAAATAATATTAGAAAAAATATTAGAAAAAATACTAGAAAATATCGACTCACCCGTAGCACCTCAGACGGGACTCGAACCCGCACCCTTGGGATTCCGGCCCAATGCACTGACCAATTATGCTACCGAGTCGCTAGTGGGAGCGGCGAAATTTTCTAGTACTTTTTGACTTCTTCGCTGCAAGCCAGCGCAATTTCATCAATGTGAGGAAATACCCCCACATTCGAAAGAAACATCTTTCCAGATGTTTTGACAATCGATAAAGATCAGTGCATTGGGCCGGAATCCCAAGGGTGCGGGTTCGAGTCCCGTCTGAGGTGCTACGGGTGAGTCGATATTTTCTTGTATTTTTTCTAATATTATTTATCTTAATATAAAAATAGCATTGTGAATGCGAAAAATCTAAATTTAATAATAGTTTATTCTAATAACGTCAATAACCATGGAAATTTGAAACAACATGCGTTATTATTATTTAATATCTACGGTGTTGCAAAATGTTTCTTGTTTATTGATGACCGCCGATCTGATGAAGGTCGCGGGAAGCCGCTGGATTCGGGCAGCGTAGGACCAATTTGTTGTGAAGATCCTTGGGGAAGGGCTATAACCAGCAGTGGGTGTCATGCGGCTGATATGATGATGGTGAATTAAATTGAAGCTCTTTTTCTTTCAGTTCCCATAATCGTTAAAATATTAAAATCGGGCTTTGCTTCTCTTAGAACGGTATTCCTAACATAATTTAACACAGTTCATCTTAATTATCTTGTAACAATTAGATTCACTGACGGATTTATTGTGTACCTCGTTAATTATTCTCAAGAGCCGAAATTAAACGAACAAATTAGCAATTTTAATAGCTTGATATACGAGCAAAGGTAAAGTAAAGTGTAATTCAGTTTTATGTAAATTACAATGAAACACAGGCTGGAGTAATAAATCTGTAGCATTTAGTTGCAAAGTTTATAACTACATTCATTAAATTATAACACTGTCACAATATCTGTGGACCTCGCGTTGATGATCAACGCTCTGTAATGGTGTGAAAAAAACGCATCACTAAAAATGAGAAAGTAAAGAACAAAAGCTCACTTTTCCAAATTAAGTATTGATTTTTTTTCTTTTTCGGAGCGGCTAGGGGGAAGCGGGAGGGAATCGCATTCCAGCGAGGTCTGTGATCGTGTTATTTAATTTTGAGGTTTTAAAGCAACCATGTTTTTATGACTTGGTTGCATAAACAAACTGACTTGGGATTAAAATGCTTAGCTTAGGTAAATTTGTCAAATCGTGAATAAAAAACTTAAATAATGATTATACTGCGTGGTGGGTTAAGACCCATTCTTCTTCTCCACCCATAAAGAATACCTGTGCCTCAGCAGCAGTAGGGACATTCAAAACAGCTGATGTTGTAAGGGTCAAACTATATTGGACGCCTGATTCCGTACATTGTAAACCGTTGTTTAATTTTCCAGTAAGGATTAACAAGAACATTTTTCGCCTGAAATCTACTCTTAACTTGTTCAAAATATCTATGAAACATTCTCTATCCAGAAAAATAGTGATAAACAAAACATAGTCAAACAAACAGGGAAAAACAAACATACTGACAAAAATCAGATAAGAATAACACAAGTCCTAATCCAAACTATTCTAATCTAACTAACATATAAACCGAGTGACTCGGTAGTTCAGCGGTCAGAGCATTGGACCGGATATCCAAAAGTCGCGGGTTCGATTCCCATCCGAGAACATGATCTGGTGCGAGTCGTATTTTTTCTAGTAAATTTTTTTGAATTATATAAAGATAGCACTGTGAATGCTAAAATCGCAAAATTTTAAAAAATATAAATTTAAAAGTAAGTTTGTTTGTTTGTTACGCTTTCACGTCCTAACTACTCAACAAATTATAATGAGACATGCGTACGTTGTCAGGGGTACAGAATTATTGTACCTTTCATCCAGAAAAAAAAACTGCTCCCGAAAGACAGAAAAATAACTGCCCACTTAGACGAAGTCGCGGGCGGCCGCTAGTTAGAAATAATCATCGTATGTTCTTAAAATGGAACTTTCAAAGTAAATTAACAAACTAGAAGCTTTGATCCGCATCCTTGAGCGCTAGAGTTGCCAAATTTTCATGAAAGTGAACCCTCATTAAGGAATGGCCAATTTGATGCTGTAACATCGTTAAACGCAATCAAAAGGGCTACTTGTGGCCACTAAACGCTCGTGACACACATAGCGAAATAAAATTAGGCTTTATAGGTAATTAACTGACTTAATAAAACGGTGGGTAATATTTGTTGGTGGAGTTTGGTAGTTTTGTTACTTTAAGATTTGGTTTAGCTTTTCGAAATATAGTTTCTTTCTGCTTTTATTTGTTGGGAATACAATGACTTCAACTTTATTACATAGACGAGCTGTTCAAAATTAAAATTGTGTCTCTACCAACCTTCGCTCGCGGCGTATCAACTGTTTCTGTCGGTCGCTCGCAATAGACTAAAGGAGTTTCGGTGCATGCACCGTAACTTTATGAGCAATTTTTCGGTACTGTACAACTAGACAGCTAGTGTAGTATATACATATAAGATTTGTGGGAATATTAATCAATGCCCGAGCGGCCGAATGCGGGCGGTCAAGAATGAGATATCTATTGTGTTTCATTTTCCGGGCCTTGATAGGTTAAAATATTATTTAAGATATGAGTATAATGGTTGGCTATAATATAACTTGAATGTCAGAATCAACATGAGTCAACACGCTAATGAAAACAAGCACACAATAACTAATACATAATCTGTTACATTGTTAAACTTTAATTTTGATACAAATTTATCTTAGACCTCAAATACTTGAAAAGGATTAATAACATCATCAGAAACCACACAAAACAGATTCCAAAACAAAAGGGATTTGCGAACCGCACACAGATGTCACCCACGAAATGTCAAAAACCTAATATACCACTGTAGAATCTCATTTCACTGTACCTACCCCTTATTTTCTGCATATAAATTAAGCTATAACTCACGCTGAGCCAGGTCATTCTACAGTAAATCATTGGCGTGTACCCACATTACGACTGTCCGCAATAGCTTGTTGAAATTATTAACTAAATGCCCTTTTGAATGGGGGAATCATAGAGAAATATTACTTGTTAGGGCTAAAACCTTATGTAAATGTATTCCTGCATACAAAATGTATTGAGTGACGTTAATAAATAAGTTTAAGATAAAGTACGGGTACCTCAGTGGTGAACACCTCCCAAAATAACTTAACTGAATAAAAGTTCTCATGTATGGTATAACAAAAAAATAAATCTCCATAAATGGACTGATCGACATGGACATCGCGCGTTCGTAGCACAGCGCGCGCTACGAACGTTACGTAGCACGCTCCATCAGCGCGGGGATGCTACGCCGACTGTGCGCTACTACGCTACTACTAAAGGTGCTACGCCATTATAGTGTTTGTGTAATAAGGAAAAATGTGAACATCAAGGTCATCAAGAGTTAGTATCCGTCGGAAAGAAATTTGACATTTCGAACACGGAAACCGTAGAGTAAATTATATGGAAAGTATAGCATCGGATACGAAAAGTTTCCGACGTTTATAAATAAAGGCCCAGAAGAAATATTGATAGATTTTTTCTTTAATTTGCGCTCAGAATCATTTATGGAGAATCATCATCTCCTTGAATTTTTTATACGTCGTTCGATACATCATCATCATTTTCTTTGAAGTCAGATGATTATTCAGACGCATCAAATCCACGGGCTCGGTTTTAGGTATAATGCTGCCTTTGACAAGCAATAGGTAATGTCTATCTTCAGAAAAAACAATGTTTTTCTGAACAAAAAATTTAGCTCACTTGGCTCTAACAAAATTTTGCACTTTAAATCTTAATATTTGGCAAACGGATCCCTGAATCAAAAAGTGGTTCTCACAATTTTTATGGCTAATAAGCAGAAAAGAAAAAGATTGTTTTGACTTTTGTTATTCGGGCTGATGTCACAGAATTTTATCGTTGTGATTTTTCTATTGGAAATTAATATTATTCCTGCCTATTATAATGTGAATCATCTTTGTAAATATTCACTGTACATAACATGTGTGAAGTAAACATAGAGCTAAAACCACGCAAGCTGTGTTTCTACTTAAACCCGTAGTCTATTTGCCAAGGGCATCCTCTACAACTCACTTCCATCATCATTAATAACGAACGCAAGTATAGTGCGGGTGGGAACCAAAGCCCGCACAAATGTATAGCATGCAGCATGCAAGCAAGCATGCAACATGCATGTAAGCATTATGGAGCTCCGCTGCAAGTGGTCAGAACACTAACCTAACCTAACCTACCTAGTGCATTAAAGGTTTTTCTTTGTAGCGGGGGACTTCAAGCCCCCCGAGGGGGAAATTTTAGGACAATTGAAATTATTCTGTCGATTCTTTTACATGTACTAACTTGTTTCTACATGTAGCGGAGATTCACTAAAAAAAAATATTTTATTGTATTCCATCACTTCAGCTCGAAAGCTGAAAGCGAAATGAACGGCAGTTCATTTCGAGCTGATTAATCTCTCACCAGAAATATTTATCGCTCTTACCAAAGTAATATTTTGATGCGAAAATCCTCGTTTCCAATTCCATTAGTGCATCAGCTTTGCAAATGAAGGATTTTCCCTTTTAAAAAACCGCATTGCAAACCCATTACCTTAATATCTTCATTGAAAAAGTTCACTTCATTGGTGGTTAGCAAATGAAATGCACTCTGAGCTGTTTATTTTAATGAACATTTTCGCTAAACATACTTTTCCGATATTAAAAATGAAGCGATCGCTGTGATTGGCAATTATTTTTTGACGTTTACTTTGAGATGCAGCGTTATATTTTTCAATTTTGTTTAAAAAAATAAGTAGCTGTTTGAGAGCCTATCTCTAGTGAGGAACTCGATGGCGCAGTGCATGGTTCCCAGCGATTGCAGAGGTTAAGCAACTTTCGCATGGGATGGGTGACCAAAAATTTATTATCTCGAACTCCTCCGTGCTTCGAAAGGTACGTTAAGCCGTTATCTTAGGTAAATCTTAGGTTTTACTGGAAAACCTTAGGATTCATCAGAGTTCGGGGTTTTACAGTAACATAATATTATATACTACTTAATTTATTTTAAGGAAATGCGACGTAGGATTTTAGCTATAGCTCTAACATCGAGCTTTCTGGCAAATTGCCTTTAATTACCTACTCTAGAAAATAGTTTGCTAGCTAATTAATCACCTTGACAATTTTATGGGCTCATTTAGCAATTAGGTCTGCTTTTGCTACTTAAAGTAGGCCTTCCCTTTACTTGTGTTTTTCTTGAAAACAAGAGCCAGTAAAAAAATATCGAATAAAAAATAATTTCACAACACTTAGAATAGGCACGGTAAAGATATCTTTACCGTAGAAATAGGTCTATCAAAAAGAGAGTCATTATAATAGTGTTGCCATCAATAATAATTAACGGATGTAATTACATTGCCATGTTTTAACAGTAAATATTAATAATGTTAAGAAATCATTATTCACTTTGTCTTATCAAAGTCATCTTAGTAAAAATCTCTCCATAATTTCTCTCCAGTTTAACAATTATGAAGCAAGCAGTCAACAAGGTTTTCGTAATCTGATTTAGATATTCCATCAAGTTAAGGGAAAAGAAAATGAATATTGACGTTAACATGTAAACGCCATTAACTCCTTCCCAATACACCATCTACTTAAAGTTAAACTAAGTTGAACTTTAGGTTATACTACACTTTGCATCAACGTTGTCATTAATGATTAGGATCTTTGGTTTCAGGTAGAATGTTGGAAACAGACTTAATAGTCATAAACTATTCATAGGTACAATTTCAATAGGATAATGTTGGTTTTGGGGTAAGAAGATATTCTGAATTCCGATTGATCTTTACCTGCGATCACAAAAGGTTGGAATAAATAAAATAAACTTTATTTTTTTTATAACGTCACACACAACATATCTTGTTCCGATTCGAAAGTAGTTTTTAGGGTTCCGTTTTAAAATGTTAAAAAGGAACCCTTATGGTGCCACTTAGTCTGTCAGTCACAGTTGCACATTCTCAAACAATTTTTTTTTTAAGCTGCATAGATTTCGACTTTTGATGAAAAATGTAAAAAAAAATACCGTCACCCCCCTTATCTCCGAAGTTTGCATAGAGAAAAATCTGAAATCATTTTATATGATAGAAGTTTATGTAAAGATTACAGGAAAAATAAAACGATGTCTCTAAACTTTTTCAGAATGATTATGGAAAGGAACCGAGTCCGATTCGCTCTTGACCGTTTTTTTGTTCACTACGGGTGTACTAGGGCTTTATCTCACCTGATATTAAGTGACGATAAAGGCGCACTCTGCGCACTACATCCGGACGGAATTCCTAACCACTGAGGAACAGGTTGAACTGTACCTTACCATTAACCTGCAGCATAACGATATTCAATTAGTGTTTTGGGGTAAGACTTAAATAAGATAAGTCAAGTAAGTAAGCTAGTAATTATTGTTTTGGGGTAAGACTTTAATTAGATGGTTTCAGCTAGCATGACTTGAAACAAGCCCTACCACCAACCAAAAATGAGGTAAAAAAACTTGCGTTTAAATCTAGCTTTCAAGATTCGTACCAAGGACTCACGACAGTCCAAGCCTTGGGATTTCGTCAATAGTTATTACACAATTTAATAGCTGACATGGTTCTGCTAAACTTCGGTTATTGGTTTGGTTATCAAACGTTACATGTTAGTATGCCAGTCAATATCTGTTAAGAGCAACTTCGATGCTTTATAACTTAGTCAGTCGGTAATACGATCCGTCATTAATTCGACTTCTATGAAGTGGATTTTTTTCCATTTCAGTGTTGCTAATGATTTTCAGGTTGCTTGATATTTTAATTACACTTTGAATTTGATTTTCAGCATGCATTTACATTATTTATGTTCCTAAATATGCCCCACAAATACAGCGTGTACTTTATTAAGTTCTTGATTCTAAAATAAACTTAAAGCTATAACCCTCATCTGGCTCTGAAGTGGCTCAGTTGATACATTGTTTGCTTCCAGTTCGATGATGCTTGCAGTTACCAACCCTATTTGCTTCGTAACTGGAACACTGGGCATTGTTTTGAGTGTACGAGGACTGTTGCTAATTTTGAATTTGGAATGGAGCACTGTTTTTGTTTTACGGAGGTCTGACTCTGATGTTTGGTTTATACAAACTTCTTGTTGTTTATGCATTTTAACTGTATTTTTTTCTTTAGCAACTTAGTTTTATGACTATAAGTACTTCAAAGACGAATGAAAAGATGTGCTACATATTAGTGAGATAATGAATCTTTAACTTTGAGATTTTAGCATTCACAATGCTATTTTTATACAATACTAAATAGAAAAAACACGACACGCGCCAGATAATATTCTCGGACGGGAATCAAACCCGCGATCTGGTGCGAGTCGTGTTTTTCCTGGTATATTATTTAGTACAATGAATCTTTTGAAATATTCCTTTATAGTCTAACTATTACTCTAACTTAATGCTGCTTCTTTATTTTTTTCTAGATAATAAGCATTCTTAATTCGCTGACACACTTGACGACCTGAGTGGATGGAATGATGAATTTTAATTTCTGTGACGAATCTAGGTGTATGTAAGTAGTGTATCAGTTGTCTAGCACCCATATTACAAGTTTTGCTTAGTTTGGGGCTAGATGGCGCTGTGTGAAATTGTCCAAGTTATTATTTATTTTTACTTCATTACAATTTGAACAACTATTTTACCTTTTCCTACGTTTATTTGCAAACAAATGTTGAGTGGTTAAATTAACACAAATCCTCAGTCTTATAGAATAACATAAAAGCCTTATTCAAATAAGTCCTATCTTGCAGCTACTAAGGCCAATTACAGAGGCCCATTTACCACAAATGGTGTTTTCAAATTGTTTGAAACTATAAATTGTTGCACCACTAAAACGCAGCCACAGTAAATATAAAGCTAAAGCAGTATCCCAGCACCCTGTTTCGATATAAATAATTTTACTTCACTCTGTCGCCGTCGCAGTGTTAGGGTTACCTAATGGAAAACATTAACCATTCAACACCCAGAAAATGAGACACAATAGATATTCCATTGTTAATAAATAACACAATTCACTCGTGGATGGAACTTTAAAAGACAGTGCTAGGCGAGTCATGACGCAGGCATTACGAACTAACAGACTCGATTTATGGCACTCGGCAGCAGACAGAAAAATCGCTTAGAACAATAAATCGTGGTTCCTCGTGAACATTATAAACACTACGTGCAAGCAATAGATCGGGCAATCTAGCGCAACAAAACAAATGACGAAAGAGTTTTTGAATACGGCCGAGCGGAGCTTCTGTTTTGAATGCAGACTAACCCCCTTACTAATGAAGATTGTATAACAGATGTAAGTTACTCAGTCCCTTTCTTTTTAATGTCAAACTTAAATAGTTTGACAGAGAGTCACCACTGTGTAACTTATACATCTGCTATACAATCTTTATTATTAAGGGGGTATACACCCAAGACCTATAGTCTTGTATTGTAGTGTTTGTGTGAGTGCGAGGCGTTACGGACATTTTTATGCAGTTGCGTTACTGCTTTATAAAAATATTTTCTGTGACGCGGCCGATTTCAAGATAAGCCGAGACTCGTTCAAACTTAACAATGTGCTAACTTGGCTAAGTAGTCGAGATTGTTCACAAGATACTAGTTGAATTAATTTCAAGATAACTTTGACCGTAAAAGCAGTTTTGTTTGGAGTTTTCACACCTGCTGTTATAAGAGACGTTAGCGTTTTAATGCTTATTTCGTATTACTTTTTGGAATGAAGGTCTAATTACGTGATATTCTAGGGCAAATTTGGATGCTACTCCAGCATAAAAATTATCATTTGGCTTTTGACCTTGAACAAGAACAGCTTTCGTCATATGTAAACATAATTTAATTGTTACAATAAAAAAAAATATAATATAATAATATTTGACAACATCATATACATTGCTCCGATTCTAAGTAAGTAGCTAAAGCACTTGTGTTATGGAAATCAGAGACAACGGTGGTATCACAATCACCCAGACCTGAGCCAATATAGAAAATTTCATTTTCTAAATGACCCAACCGGGGATCGAACCCGGGATTAGAGATGGCGACACCTTGAAAACCGGTGTACAAAGCCACTCGACCATGGAGGTCTTTTATAAATAAGCTATAAATTTAATTATAGATTCACTGAAAAGATAATAGTTTTGTAATTGTAATTGGGGTATCCCCTATTAATAATAAATAAATAATAATAAATATTAGACATCATCACAAACATTGCTCTGATTCCAAAGTAAGTAGCTAAAACACATAGTTCAAGGGTGAATAACCTTTTGGTTATCTTTAGACTTGTTTATACGCTAAGATTTTTTGCTTATTTGCTAGTAGTTATATGAAATGTTGGTTTGCTTTGATTTCTGATACACATTATATTTTATGTACTAATTTATAACATCAAAAAACATGTTTTACTGGATTTGAGGTACAATTAAATTAAATTCGATGTATGTAATTTATTGTTTGAAATAGTATTTTGTACACCAAATACTCCTTCAAACAGTATTGCAAATTATGAAATAGTAATATTAAATTAAATAAATATTAAGTATTTGACAACATCACATACATTGTTCCGATTCCAAAGTAAGTAGCTAAAGCACTTGTGTTATGGAAATCAGAGACAACGGTGGTATCACAAACACCCAAACCTGAGCCAATATAGGAAAGTTCGTTTTCTAAATTGACCCACCTTGAAAAGCGGTGTACAAAGCCACTTGACCACGGAGGTCGTCAAAATTATAAAAGACTGTTGCATAAATATCAAAGGTTTTATTGCTTTGACAAAAAGGCTCTATTGAATTTCAAATTATTTTACTGACAGCTATTAAAAAACGAAGAAGAAACGATCTATGTAAAAACATTGACGCATTTTAGCATTTTTTTATATACTGCTCAAAAGAAAGTAGGGAAAAATACTGTATAATTTCTCCTATTTGCTGTGTGTAGTTAGAATTGAAAAATGTTAAGTTTCGCGTATTTTTGTATGAAACTCCAATATATTTCTATTCTAACGGACGCACGGCGAATAGAAGAAATTATTCAGTAAATTCGACAGTAAAGCAAATTGACTATTGACAGCTTTCGAATAATAATTAAAATAAATTTCAGATTGAATTTATATTAAAAAATAAACCTTTTAGAAATTAACTCGTTTGTATGGAAACCAATATAGTCCCTATTTTCTCTTGAGTAGCATAATAATAAATGGATACACCAACTACCCCGTTGGCGAATAAAGGTTAAAATTATAAGAGATAAAAAAATGATTATAACAATGATAATTCATTGTTTGTTTTCACTTTATGTTAGAATTTTATCTTCCATTCTAATATTGTTCTTAGCTAAAACTAAACATAAAGACCAAAGTTACTTTCAAAGTTACTTTTCATTACAATAAAATTATAATACTCGTTTCTCTTGGCTTATTCCCATATCTACTGAAGTCGTTAGAAGTCAGAACCAATTTGCCAAAGTAGTAAGTGCGAAACTTAAACCAAAATGTCTAAAGTCAAACTTGCAAACTTGTCAAACGTGGAACGCGGAGGTTCGCGAACTTCGAGTGGGTCCACCCTATGACTTCAACTAAGATTGCGAAGATTTCGGAATGCGAAAGAGTTTACGTTCCTTCGTAGTAGCACTTTAGGCCCTCTAATATTAGCATTTTACTACATATACTAACCAACAGGTTCACACCCAAGAGGTTATAAGTTTGAACTTTAAACTTTGGATCTAACCCAACAATTTGTTTAACTTCTGAATAATTAATTGAAGTCTGTACAGACTGCAAAGTTAACTAGATCATCCGTACTAATATTAAAAATTCGAAAGTAAGTTTGTTTGTTTGTGACACTTTCACGTGTCAACTACCTTACTCAACCGATCATCATGACACAAAACTGAGCAAAGACACCCTAAAGCAAATAATGTAAATTAAAAAGGAAAGGAAGCTAGTTATTGAATATGCCAAAAAAGTGGCGGACATTGTAATTACCATAAACAATGATAATTAGGCACTATCATCATAGACCTACAAATAGCAGGAAATTAAAAATTATATATGCTTAGAACTGATAAACCATGTAATACAGTCTTAACAAGACAAATACATAACACACTAGTATTAAGATGATGTAAATAAGAAGATAAATATTATGTAAACAATGAAACAAAAAGAAGAAGATTGTATTGGAAAGTAAGAAACATTGTTAAACTATAGTAAATAGAAAAGAGTAAAAAGAAAGAAAAATTAGCTCTTCAAGCTAAGCAAATAAGAATAGAAAAGAAAAAGATAAAGAATGGCAAAAAAGGTCCTGTCAAAAAGCGGGGAGTAGCCGCAAAAAAAAAACCGATCATCATGAAATTCTTACTTAGAGGTAGAGGAGAACAGACGAACAGACGGACAGACGGACAGACGGACAGACGGACAGACGGACAGACGGACAGACGGACAGACGGACAGACGGACAGACGGACAGACGGACAGACGGACAGACGGACAGACGGACAGACGGACAGACGGACAGACGGACAGACGGACAGACGGACAGACGGACAGACGGACAGACGGACAGACGGACAGACGGACAGACGGACAGACGGACAGGCGGACAGACGGACAGCCGGACAGCCGGACAGCCGGACATACATACGAAAGCATTTTTGCCCAAGCTAAAATGGAGACGCTTCGCGCTCGCTCGGTCAATGTACGAAACCCACTAACTTGCACACTACTTGCCTTCTGTTAAGTACTCAATTACTATCGCAACATACAAACTAATTCAGTCATACAGCACTAGCTATTGCTGAATCTGCAGCACAACAGATTCCTATATTAGAATAAAGGAATGTGCCATAGTAATGTAAACCTTAAGCCCAAGAATTAAGTCATCTCACTGTGCAATGGAAGTTTGCAACTCGAGTATCGAATTGCGGTTCGTTATGATACAGCCAACTTCGTGTGCAAAACAAATTTTGTAGAACTTGGCATTCTATCGGAGTGTGGTATGGTTCAATTTAGAGTAACAAGCGGTTTGCAATGAGCACATTCTATACAGAACAAACTAAACTAGTTTGCAATAATAACTCCAACACACATTTAATGTATTTGAGAGAACAATGACCACTTCCCATACAAGCGTTAACCTGTCAAATAGTTTTTTTTTTTAAGTTGATGTATATAACAAAATTATTTTTGAATACATAGTTGCTATGACCGTAGAACATTAGTATTTACTGAATTTTAATTTAGCAGTCATAAAAATATGTAATGCTAAAATCAATATGTTGTAATTGTAATTAATGTTTTTTTTTTTTTATTTCTGTATTGCCAATTTTTATTATAGTTAGCAATTTATAAACTAGTGGCTCAGTTAGCTTTGAATTAATCTAATAGATGTCGCCAACAGGTTGACACTGCTTTTGCAAAGCAGTGCTATGAATGCTGTTTGGTAGGTTAGGTATTCTTTTATTATATCTGTTCGACGCTAGATGGCGCTTCTAATTTTGAACATAGTTCGATTTTTTTTCCCAAATTTCAAAAAACTTGCTTTACAAAAAATAATCTATATAATTATCAAACCTGCTCACAAAATCTCAAAATAATCGGTTAAGAAATACGACTTGTAGATGAGAACAGCGGGAAAGACAGACAACCGAAAGAATTTTCGCCCAGCTGAAACAGAGACGCTTCGGCATTTATTTGATATTTTATCAGATATTAATATGTTTTCTATAAAGTTAGCTTTGTAAACACAAAATCTCTAAACCTAGAACTCACTTTTTAGGCAAGTTAGATTCTAATAGGTCACAACCTAGTAGGACATATCTATTGGGTGAAGATCTGGCAATGCCGTCTAATAAAAAAATAAAAACAGTTTAGATATGGTTCTTGGTTCGCTGTCTCTCCTGTTTTAAGGCTTCACCGCAGCAAGCTCACGTGTAACGAGGCCATACTTCGTAATTCGCTTAGTCTGCCACCTTCTCTAAGAATTTTCTTGTTCCAATAATTGTATTACCAAGAAATTTCGCCGCACCTATACTAACTAACTTTGGTGTTACGAAGTCGCTGTATGTTCGACGGTTTAAAGTACTTACTTAGATAGTTGGATGGAAACAAGTGTTTAATAAAATTAGATTGACGGTATAATTATCCTTAGATTAAATGTTTGGATTACTATGAATAAAACAAAGTTTTAAAAAATATTTTTTCTTTTAATTTATAAAATATTTTTGCACCACGTAATTCTAAAAAGGCCTTCAGCTGTTTTATAAAATCTAAAACAGAAAAAGGTTGACAGCGTAGCTATTATAGGTTGAAATAATGAAAAGCACTTTGATTTTAAGTTTTATGAGATAAGCTTTTAGGTCATAGGTTCAAAGCTTTCATATTTGCCACGCGACTTGCGTAGTGACTGATACATCTGTGGCCCTACCATGAGATGATGCAAACTGTTTACGCTACCGTAAACTATCGGATATACTGCTCACAGTAAATGCGAATGAAAGAGAGAAAACGATAGTTTACGTTAACGTAAACAGTTTACATCAACTCAATGGTTCACTTGGGTCAGTCACTAAGCGAGTAGCTAGGCTCTTAGCAATAAGCGAGATTCTTCATAGTGTGGCCTTAACATGGTATTGCTTATATTCATTATACTTGGAGATGCAATTATTAAAATTAATTCTGTTTTTTTCTTGCGCTAATGAAGCATCCATTAAACGCCTTTGATGTATTTCAGAAGAATACATTAACTTTTTGAAATTTGAGATTTAAGCATTCACAATGCTATTTTTATACAATACTAAATAATATACTAGAAAAATAGGACTCGCACCAGATCCAGACCAGATGTTCTCGGACGGGAATCGAACCCGCGACCTTTGGATATCCGGTCCAATGCTCTGACCGCTGAGCTACCGAGTCACTGGTGCGAGTCCTATTTTTTCTAGTATATTATTTAGTAATATAGAATACATTAACATTAAATTTTTAGGTAAAATTTTCATAATTCCTTCTAGATATTTTCAAATGTTAATGAAGACGTAAGACTTCTTAGAATCACAATGTACTTAAGTCTATGTTTCACTACTTGACCATCAGCCATTTTAATGTCCCCACTGCTGGGGCATAGGCCTTCCTTATGTGTGGATGAGGAGGATGGGCCATGACCCACCTCGCAGGCCCAATGCGGATTGATGGGTACTAACGACTGTAAATGCAGATGGGACCAACAGCTTAACGTGCCTTCTGAAGCACGGAGGAGCTCGAGATAATACAATTTTGGTCACCCATCCCATGACCGACCCTTGCGAAAGATGCTTAACCTCCGCAATCGATGGACTCAGTTTTACTTCTACTACGTTTTATTAGGTAATGTTTTAATAAATCTTTGTTAAATTATTTTTTAAATTTAGATTTTTCGCATTCACAATGCAATTTTTATATTAAGATAAATAATATTAGAAAAAATACTAGAAAAAATCGCTGGCTTGCAGCGAAGAAGTTCAAAGTACTAGAAAATTTCGCCGCTCCCACTAGCGACTCGGTAGCATAATTGGTCAGTGCATTGGGCCGGAATCCCAAGGGTGCGGGTTCGAGTCCCGTCTGAGGTGCTACGGGTGAGTCGATTTTTTCTAGTATTTTTTCTAATATTATTTATCTTTGTTAAATTATTTAACATTCCTTATATTCATCATGAATGAGGTCTTTAATTTACATTGTTTTTATTTAAGTCTATAAGTATTATATTTTTAATGTTTAGGTAGAGGTATCATATTAAATTAACATCAGACAAGTACTAATGAATCCATTATTTTTAAATATTTTATAATTGATATTTTATTTCATAAATAGGATAAAAATGAAACAAAACAGTAAAATTTTACATGATATTTTATAAAATTAGGTACAAGTACAATACAATAAAATTATGTTTCATAAACACATACATAAAGTAACATGATTTTACTGTGTTGTTCCTAATAACCATGATGTTTTATTCATCAAAGCATGAAAATTATTGTATATACATTTATTTTACTAATTTTATAAAATTAACAAAACCAAGTAAAAGCAAAGCACTCTTTAAAAGACCAGTATATCAAATAGGTTTCTCTCTCTCATTTGTGCACAAAGAAAAAGGGACGGGGAATTTCGGGAGATAAATCCTGGAACAGGACAGTCCAACGATAAAATACACCTAGATGGAAAAACAAGCACTAAGTGAAAACACGAACATTCCGCAAAAGCTTGAACTTAGGGTTGGCACAAAACCGTTCCTTTTATTACCACTGTGTGTTCGCTACTTAATGGGCACTAAATAGAAACAGCTTTGAAACAGTCTATTTGAAACGTAGTTCCGAATATTCACGTTCGAAATAACGAACGAGCGATTTCGTAAACTGTTGTCGCAAAAAGAGGAGGATGTACTGAAAAGTTTTGCGGGTTAATTGGTCGACTGATGCAATAATCTTTGAGAGATATCATCGACTCTGCCCCTTTGACATTTGCCATCGTTATTTTTCTTTCTATTGCACGAAATGTGTTATCACAGAGCGACAGGGTTGCCGAAATGCGTATTAATCAGCGTGCTCGAGCTTATCAGCCGATGTAACCTCTCACAATCTATTTATACTTTTGTGCGATATAAAGAAATATACCTATGATACCTATGTTAAAACGCTGAAAGGAATATGCATAATTAATTCTGGGTGGTTGCGACGAGGGCGCGAGATATTAAACATCTGAACATGTCTTCTGAAATCGTTGTTTGCGTCCATAGTGTGGCGACTGGTGGTTTCATATGTTGACAGCCGCACCCGCCGTCGCTCGGCCGTACGCCACACATAACAGTTCACGAAAAACTCGTATCCCTAACCCGGGATTACCGGAGCTCACATAAAACAGTCTCCTAACTAAGCCTCAGTTGTCGTTACATTGTAGGCTCCGATGTCTATTCGGAACATTAAGCACAATAATTTTGCAATTCGCAGCATTACACGCCGTATTCGCAAGTCGCGTCGTCGCCGGCCGCCACCGTTTGCGTGGCCTGTCAGATGATCAAGTTATGAGCTTAAGAGCATGATCAGATGGCAAAATTTTGACGCGCGTTTTCAAATTGCGTGACTAGACCTTCTGGTATTTACATACAACCAATCGCATGAGCGCGCGTTACCGCGCGTCAGCGAGCGTTAACGCGGCGCTCAGAGAAAAAGTCTCTAGACGCAGGCGATCGCGTGTTGACGCTCGCTTTGATAGGTATGTAACATCTGATGGTTGTTCAGTTGAGCGCGCGCTTCCATCGCGATTGCATGTGTTTTTTTGTAACTTTCGTAAATAAATATTGTTTTCGTATTCAATTCATAAAAATAATAGTCTCTTCAAGTCCATTTCCTAAGCTCTACCGAAACAGACTGACTAGCTCTCGCAACGCGCGTTAGCGCTTGTCATCTGAACTCTTTATGAATTTGATCGCGCGCTGACCTGCGTTAACGCGCGTTACATGTGAACTTAGCCTAATACAGGATATAGTCAGTGTTTAAATAGGCAAGGATCTTTTGTAATAACAAAGTTTAATTCTTGAATAACAATTCCAGGTAATCATAATAAAAACAAAATTATGTCTGGTCTTGTTTCTTTTCTACTAAATAAACTGGTAGCCCTAACCCGGGATTACCGGAGCTCACATAAAACAGCTTCCTAAGCCTCAGTTGTCGTTACATTGTAGGCTCCGATGTCTATTCGGAACATTAAGCACAATAATTGGTACAATTTGAATATTTAAATTCGTTTTAGTGAAAATGAAACGGATTTTAATTGGGTTCGTTATTACTAAATACGTACTATCATTGTAAGCTTTAATACGACGTATGTATGTATACATAGTTGACGTTGACGACCTCCGTGGTCGAGTGGCTTTGTACGCCGGTTTTCAAGGTGTCCCGGGTTCGATCCCCGTTTGGGTCAATTTAGATAACGAACTTTTCTATATTGGCTCAGGTCTGGGTGTTTGTGATACCACCGTTGTCTCTGATTTCCATTACACAAGTGCTTTAGCTACTTACTTTGGAATCGGAGCAATGTATGTGATGTTGTCTAATATTTATTTATTTATAGTTGAGTTCAGCGGTTAGTGGTCGCTTTGGTGGTTTTGGGTTGAAAATCCCGCAAGAGGTTCTCGCCTATACTTGTGCGTATCTAATATTATTAAAGTACGTACGTATACAACAAATATAGTGTTTATCCAACAGTCGAAATTCGACTTTTTTAGAATTTGTATTTTTAGGGTTCCGACCTCAAAAGGAAAAAACGGAAACCTTATAGAATCACATTTCCGTCTGTCTGTCTAGCTAGACCCTCTATCTCGGGAACGCGTGGAGGTATCGAGTTGAAATTAAAACCATAATACTCAAGTCTACAGTTTCTTGAAACTGTGAAAAAATCAAACTTCTAAGTTGACTAAAAAAATTATACGGCTGTTTATGCCGCAAATAACGCATATTTCCACTCTCTCGAGAGAATCAAAATTTATAGGGTACTTCCCATTGGCCTAGAACTATGAAAGGCAACATGAAAAAAAGGTACAAAACCAAAATGTGATATGGACAGATAGCGGCAGGTATTATTGATATATGAAAAAATTACATCTTTTTTGGTTTGATCTTACTTGATGTTAAGTGACAATTAAGATATCTTACTCTTTGATTATTTATATGTCTAGATAGAGTGTTGCGCTTTTGACGTACTAAACCAAACAGGCCAACTTTTTTAAGATGGTGTGCGTTTTTAGCATCATCGCGTCCAAAGAGTATTGTAATAAAAACAATGGCCGCGTCACACTACCTACAATGTGTGTGTTTTTATCAGCCAACAGTTGGCTGATATTTTTTTCGACCCGTTTGCAGCTTCGACTGTCTATCTAGACATATAAATAATGAAAGATCTTACTAAGCTGCCGGAACACAACACAACCATTTTAAATTGTTGTTGAGGTGTCAGACGGTGGTAGCTTTATATCCAAGCGGGCCTAAAACAAGTCCTACTATTAATCAAACCGAGTACAAATGTACTTACCCCTCCTGGGAATCAAACCCAGGACTTCCGCGTCTAACTACGGGTATGCGAACCACTAGACCAGTGGATCTTAACCGGTGGTCCGCGGACCACGGACTTCCACGTCTAACTGCGGGTATGCGAACCACTAGATCAGTGGTTTGTAACCTGTGGTCCGCGGATCACGGACTTCCGCGTCTAATGCGAGTATGCGAACCACTAGACCAGTGGTTCTTAACCTGTGATCCGCGGACCATGGACTTCCGCGTCCAACTGCGGGTATGCGAACCACTAGACCAGTGGTTCTTAACCTGTGACCCGCGGACCACGGACTTCCGCGTCTAACTGCGGGTATGCGAACCACTAGACCAGTGGTTCTTAACCGGTGGTCCCTGGAAGCACCAGAAGTGGTCCGCGAAGCCATCCTAAAATAACAACCCTTCATTAATTTACTTACACTTACTGTATTTGACTCCAATCCAAACAGTAGGTGGTCCATGTCAAGACATAATTATTTGTCAAATGGTCCCTCATTACTAAAAGTTAAGAACCACTGCACTAGACCACAGAGAGGCGGTTCAACATTGATATTTCCCACAAAACTTTCAAACCTTTTTTGAGACTTCTCCGAGATTTTATAGTCTATACTTTTACTTAGTTGGCCGTATAGGATGACAAAAGTAATTTATACCCAACATATTATTCTGCAAACGTCCTTTTTTAGGGTACCGTACCCAAAGGGTAAAATGGGACCCTATCACTAAGACTCCGCTGTCCGTCCGTCTGTCTGTCCGTCTGTCTGTCCGTCTATCACCAGTCTCATGAACCGTGATAATTGGACAGTTGAAATACACATGTGATGTATTTCTGTTGCCGCCATAACAACAAATACTAAAAATAAAATAAAGGGGGCTCCCATACAACAAATATCGGCAACAGACGCTAGAAATATTCACAAAAGATTTAGTTATATATTCACTTTAAAAATAAATAATTAAATAGAAATAAAACAAATATATTAAGAGGGCTCCCAAACAACAAACATGATTTTTACGGAACCCTTCGTGCGCGAGTCCGACTCACACTTGGCCGGTTTTCTTTGAATAAATATAGGCCTGCGTTAGACCGGGTTTTATATGGATTCAACCTGACAGATTTAAGGCGTTATTCCTCTCATTTTATTTAGAAAGGAAAAAATAATAATGCTTTCTTTTCAATGTTTTCGACAAGACTAATAAAGTTTTAGACATTGAGTATATTTTGGAAATCTTGACAATGCTAATAATTTTAACTTCACGTTATTTTCTTAAGCGTCAGCGCCCACGAGCGACTTTTTGTATCTGCGATAATCGCGGCGTTTTTTTGTCGCTGGCTAAGTAAACCCTTTGTCACTCTTGTCAGTGTCATTTCGCGGGTGATTAGTCGCTGAGCTACTTTTTGTAGCTCAAGGGGCGTTTACGTATTGAATCCTGTGTGTTCTATTCTCGGTGACAAAAAATTGCTTTGCGATTAATCGCTCTTGGGAGGGAAGCCTAAAGGATATAATACCTATGAGATGTCACTAAAGGTTTATGACAAATATAAACAGAACATAAACTCGGAAACGTAAGATTTTTAGAAGGCGGCAAGATGGTTAGAAGTAAATTTGGGATGAGTCATTATTTTCTTTTATAAAACATATATATTTCTTATTTATTTATTTGACAACATCACACACATTACTCCGATTCCAAAGTAAGTAGCTAAAGCACTTGTGTTATGGAAATCAGAGACAACGGTGGTATCACAAACACCCAGACCTGAGCCAATATAGAAAAGTTCGTCTTCTAAATTGACCCAAGGGGATCGAACCCGGGACCTCAGACCTTGAAAACCGGTGTACACGACCACGGAGGTCGTCAATATTATGAAACAACATTCATCATAATTATCATAGCAGCTGAAAGGCAGCACTATGACACCCACTGCTGGGCATATGCATTCCCCAAGGATCTCCACAACAATCGAACCTGTGCAAACACAATAAATTTGAATCGTTAGATCAGTCCCCTGATTTTGTAACTTTGTTGCAATGAACTCTGACAGAAATCGCAGTTACATTGCTGCTTTAGTAAGAACCAATGTGACAACTACCTTACTTAAAGCAGCAATGTAACTGCGGTTTCAATCGATTTCAATCGAGAATTGTTAGCAACAGAGTTACGTAATCAGGGGGCTGTGGTTCCCGATTAGTTTTTTCGAAAGTTACTTAACCTCCGCAATCGCAGGGCCAGGCGCTAAACCACTGCGCCACCAAGCTCCTCAGTGCTCAGTTATGAGGCAAGTATCATAAGCGAACTGCACTGCCGGAATAAGGTTACACATATCGTTAACAAAAAGATGATATTCGGTTGGACCTAAAATAGAACTTGAGTCGTTCCGCGTAAAGTTGGAATTAATTCACTCTGTTATCCGGCTATATATACTTACAGTGACCAATCCAGTAGGGCATCCTGTATAACATTTTGCTGCATCTTTTTATATCAAATCTCATAATTTAAAGCATCAAATGCTTTACTGAAGTCAATCATGACTGCAAGTAGATGTTTCTTATCATTTAAATGGCCATATATTTTAACAGTTTGGTTGTATTTTTGTTTTTTTTATCCGAATTGTTTCTCATTAATGATGCAATTCTTTGATGAAAACTTTCTTTCCTATGTATGTTAAATTACATTTTTACTAATAACATTTTGATTTCCTCGCATTCCTTGAGAAATTCCATACAAGCCTTGCACTGGAAACTATTCACATTGCTTCGAATGATTAAAGTTTTATTAAACTCGGGATTCAAACCATCCTCGACAATGTAAATGCATACTTCCCGTTCTCTGCTGTAGGCTTACCGCCCACGGGCGATTAATCGCTGAGCAATTTTTGTCGCCGAGAATAGAACATACAGAGTTTAATACGTAAACGCAGCTCAGCGACTAATCACCTGCGAAATGGAACTGACAAGAGTGACAAAGGGTTTGTAATGTACTATTGCGGCAAACTTAAAACCAAGTAGGCGAAAGCAAGGAGAGTCGCATATAATTTATGAATTTTATGGCTTGGCAACTCCGGCCAAGTTCATCGTCCATCTGTTTTCTTTATTCTGTCTAACAGTATAAAACCCTAGTGATCGCACGTCGGTGGTGCTGTTACACGTAACGCCACTTATTTCACCAATTTAGAGGAACGAAATCACGTAAAAGCAGTGGCCGCTGAGTCTCCCGCGTCCAATTCGTACATACATTTTGCCCACTTCGGGGGCTTGGTGTAATACAAAAGCTGTAGCGGGCAAAAAGATATCGACCATTAAAATACTATCGACAATCGCTAAAAGCAAATAGCACAAAATAGTTAAAAATCACTTTTTATGTCTTAGACTCTTACTGGAGGCAAAAGAATTGTTATTAAACAGTTATCAGCTCCCATCATATTATAAGTATTGCCAAACCGATAGTTTATACCGATTACACATGACAACGATTTATCGGAACGATTTATCTGTGCTGTGCAGACTGTTTGCACAGTTTTATCAAATATGTGTACGACAAATCATTGCAGATTATTTCGTTAGCACAGTCAATCGGCGGCATACACACCTTCGATTAAACTGTGCAAATACACTGCACAGACAAATCGTTGTCGTGTGTAGCTGGCATTAGCTTCATAAATGCATATACAAACAAACAAATACAGTGCGTCAAGATAAATAATGGGCATGACTGGCACCGGCGCCTCGCTGCACGTTGATGTTCATTTCATTGCGATAAAGTTTAAATTGTAAGTGGTTTTTAGGGCCAAACTACTTGTTTTTTATTATGTTAGACAAGTTTCCGCTGTTTTCCGATGCCCATTATTTATCTTGAAGTACTGTAAATCGATATTAATTTAATTTTTGATTTCATAAATTTTCCTCTAATGAATTGGACTATAACCCAACCACTTTCGTATCTCGACACCCGTTCAAGCACTCGAATCAACGTTTACAAATTGCTTCGTTTATCACAAATCTTACGTCTCGTGTATGTGTGACCGGTTTTTTTTCTATTTCCTTTTGTCTAGACAAGTCGGCGCTGCATGCCTTATCAGTCGCTTTGCAGTGTAATGACATCGTTTTTTTAGATGAGGTTTCCTTTGTGTCGCTTATGCATAATGAAATTGCAAGGATAAATTAGCGAGCTTAAAGCGTTTTGGTGTCATCAACTTTTTACAAACGCTTAGCTTTGGAATTAGGTATTGCCTTTTTAATAATTAAGCTTGGAATTCGTTTTTTAAGTGTTTTTACTGGACTTTCAAATAATGTTTGAGTTTGATAGGTATCAGAAATGATGATGAGCACTTTGACTTATCGGACCTGCGCGGAGGAGAGTCCTGAACTCGCCGGGCTGGCCCCCGCCAGGCCCGGAAGTCTATAAAAGAGTACCCCTGCGTAGAAAAAAAAAAAAAAAGGTATCAGAAATTACTAAATAAAAACCTCCATAGAAATGTTGCCAAAATATGTATGTAATAAAACATATACCTATAAATAGAACAAATATTAATACTAATCTGTCATACACTATTCTCAAATACGCCAGCACATTTTAAAATGTGTATTATGTAGCTCCGCACCTTAATGGAGGTTGCATTAAGGTGCTCGCGATATGTTCTCAGCGAACGACGCGTTTACCGGGAATGCGACAGTACTTTTATGAGTGTACCAAGTTTAATAGCGGGTTATGGTACGGTATTTTTATGACTGATTTTAGGCTTCCGTACATACCCTAAAAAATAGAACACACCGAAAGATAACGAAATGACAAACCTATAATAGTCTTCTTAACGTCTTGCGTCTTCTACTACGTTCCTCCTTCCCTCTCACACGTACACCTCTCCCTGTTACTCTTCCTTCCGTTCCATTCCACGTTTTTCACCCATCCTACATAAATAAAAAAATATTTATGCTTACCGGAATTCGGGGTATTCGTCTTTATTAAACGATGATCGACAATTATAGTACCGTAGGCCCAAAAGCTTATATGCCTATTGCCGTAACACAAGCATGTGCTTATACAAGGTGTTACAAAAGTACCCCTAATGCCGAATATTGTAGATAGGGACCATCAAACTGAACAACTTTTACTATGGGACCAACTTTGAAATCGCGACAAAAAAATCAGCTGTTTCATACAAAAATTAATTACGAAAATATCAAAATGTATGATACAGCTAATTTTTTTTTTCGCGATTTCAGAGTTGGTCCCATAGTAAAAGTTGTTCAGTTATATGGTCCCTATATACTATATTCGGCATTAGGGGTACTTTTGTAACACCTTGTATATCTACATTCGGCAAATGTATGGATGTGCCGTAATAGCTGATTCTTTTTCGGTTGGTGGTAGAGCTTATTTCAAGTCCGCCTGGCTAGCTACCACCATCTTACCTAAGTCTGACGCCATAACAACAATTTAAAATATTGTTGTGTTCCGGCAGTTAGAGGTAAGATAGCCAGTTCCTCAGTGGTGAGGATTCCGGGTGTAGTGCGCTTCCACCTTCGGCCTTATCGTCACTTAACATCAGGTGAGGTGAAGGCTAAGCGCTAACCCGTAGTGAATAAAAAAACAGCAAAATCAAGCTAAACGAAATCAATAACAATATTTCTAATATAAAGTCTGGCGCTTCAAATCTGCAAAGATATCATTGTGCTTTTGTCGCAAGGTTTTACGAACTCTTTGTGCTCTGAACTTTTTAATTAATTGAGGTATTATTTTACTTAAATGAAATTAGAAAGAAAAGCTCATAATAATTGTTGTTTAAGTGTTCATGTACATACAATCTTTTGGATTAAAAGGAAATAATTAAATTAAATAAAACTATTTTACAAAGCTTTCTTTATAAAGACTAACCCAAGTTAAGTCAAGTTAAAAAGTGTCATTTTTACTGAAATACAAAATAACATATATTATTATAATAAAATAACAAAGAAAAATAGCCGATAATATACTTTATTGAATACTAAGTTACTGGCTTATGAATATATAAAGGAGTAAGTTATTTACAATAAACTACAAATGCCATTTGTTCCTTTTTTAAAGTAGCCATCCTATTAATAAGTACATCAAGTAAAACAGATAAATAAGGGAACGCAGAAAAGAAAGTGTATTCTTTTAATTATTATGATAAATGATATTTTTGGCGAGAAAATGACTCGAAGCCGTGACTAGGCCTTTCTTATCGCACCTCTTTAAGGCACTCGCGTGTCTGGGAAACCACGTAAGTACCCCGAAACACTCCCGAAACTAGGGTTACCATGTTAAAATATAAAACTCCGGACATATGGCCGGATATTAGATTGAAAAAAAAAATGTTTTAATGTAATAATCAAGTATAAATAAAAAAAACCTCCCATTTGCTTATTAAAAATAGGTATATTAAACATTGGTCGACAACATCACATACATTGCTCCGATTCCAAAAAAGTAGACTTTGGAATTCAGAAACAACAAAAAATACAAAATAAAGGAGTCTGTGGTACCATGTACACACAGTGACATTTATTATACGATTGTAGTAAGCAATTTTGTATGCAATTTGGCATAGTGCCTTTGGCGGTAATTACACTAAACTAAAAGTTTTCATTCAAATGTTGAATACAGTCGCTATCGACTATAGTAAGCGGAAATTCATAATACGTCTACACCTGAGACAATATGTCTCTATATCATCAAAAATATTGATTTCTAAATTGACTAAGCGAGGCTAGAACCCTGGACCTCAGAGATGGTAACACCTTGAAAACTGGTGTACAAGCCTCTTGACCTCGTCAAAATGTAAATGTTAAGTCTTGACAAATACAAAACCCGGTTAAAGTTTGGACATAAGCCCAAAAGTCCGGAAATTTCCAATATACCCGGACGAATGGCAACCCTATCCGAAACTCTCCAAGAGATATCAGTATCTACACATAATCCTTCAGATTTATTACTTTACTGTATCGGTGGTCCGTAGAGTTAACTTCTTACCGCCAAGTTAAGTCACTCTCTGTTATATGAACAAGTTAAATGAAACTTTTTTATTTTGTTAAAGATTTACTAGGTGAAGTCTTTTTTTATAAAGAAAGTTGGTAAACAATTTGCTTCTACTTTATGAAAAGCTTAATAACTTTAACCCAAGGGGACAAGTCCTTACTAATAAAGATTGTATAGTAGATGTATAGTTACACAATGGTTACTCTCTGTCAAACTATTTAAGTTTGACATTAAAAAGAAAGGGACAAAACACTGTGTAACTATGCATCTGCTATACAATCTTCATTAGTAAGAGGGTTAGTCTATAAATACAAGAGACTACAACCCAGTGAATATTTTTTATCTTTAACATAATCTATTAAAACAATGCATTTAAAGTTTGCCTAGATACAACTTCCCATTTTACATCCTAAATTATAACTTACGAGTCTTAAAAATAATTTTCCTTACTAATATTATAAATGCGAAAGTCCGTTTGTTTGTTTGTTTGTTACGCCTTCACGTCTTAAGTACTGAACCGATCATCATAAAATTTTGCATACACATTGTCAGGGGTACAGAGAAGGACATAGGGTACCTTTCATCCCGAAAAAAATAATTGTTTTCGAGGGATAGCAAAATAATTTTCAACGTAGACGAGGTCGCGGGCGGTCGCTAGTTATCAGATAAAATCAAAATTAACTTATAAATCAAGCGTTTTTTTATTCACCAATATTGCTGCCTGTTTTCCTTCAAAACATCTTCTGACAATAAGAATGTGAGCAAAAAAATTTACTGTGACAATGTTCAGTACGAATTTGTTTTAATTAATTTAACGAATAAACCAAGAGCACTTTGATACCGCAACATTTAGTTGCACGGTAAAAAACGGTCAAGAGCGAGACGGACTCACACACCGAGGGTTCCGTACCATCATTCTAAAAAAGTTTACTATTTAGAGACATCGTTTTATTTTCCCTGTAATTTTTACATAAACTTCTATCACAAACAATAATTTCACATTTTTCTCTAAGCAAACTTCGGAGATAAGGGGAGAACGGTATTTTTTTTACATTTTCCATCAAAAGTCGAGAACTATTCAGCCTAAAAAAATGATTGAGAATGTGCCAGCAGCGCTATTTCATATGAAATTCCATATGCCCAAGTTCGAATTTTTATGAAATCCTTTCATTCCCTGTTGCAAAAAAAATATCTCTTATTTGCAATATAGTTGGGCAAACGTCATCTAAAATTATTCGAAATTTTATGTTGATAGCATCAGTAGTTCTCGAGATATCCAGTTGTGACCGACAGTCAGACCGAGTACCTACCTACCGACCGCACCATAAGAGTTCCTTTTTACCATTTTGGTACGGAACCCTAAAAATCGGCAATAGCCTACTAAATACAAACGTGGCTAAATAGCTGACAAGAAAAATGACGGAAAAACTGACTGTGACAATGTTTAAATGAATTTGTGTAATTAATAGACCAATAGAACCCTTTCACATCGCGAAGTATGATTGAATGGTTTTAAAAATATAAAGCTGCCATTATCCCGAAACGCCTACTAAACATAGACGTGCCTCCAGCGATTTCCAGCTAATTCCAACCTTTTCCGGCTTCTTTTAAAAGTTCTTAGAAAAAAGTTTTGCCGTTATTCTCGGGGTTTATCTTTTGTCCTATTGAAATGCCTTTTAATATTTCTTTAAAGTGCTTTTTGACGTTTAAATGACTTACCAATGTTTAAAAAATGTTCATAATTTTAATTATTTTTATTTACATTTCTGCTCTTAATGCCCTACTTGTTTATTACTTAAATTGAATTTTATTTCCTTAAATTAATTACCATTTTCACGATAATCAGTTACTGAATTAATTTAAAACTTTATGTTTTAAAACTATACAATGTAAGTACAATACATCAACCTTACAAAAATAGACACCAATGTGTAAAATTAGTAAAGAAATTACCCTACTCCAGTTAAAAAAAAGTTATAAAATTGAGAAAAGTTCTTCCACTCTGGCCCAACTGAAGATTTTTATTATTCAAAAGCTTTTGCTCGTGACGTCTTGATGAATGTTGTAAAGAAGTTCTAATTTTATTCAACGTTACAACGAATGAAAGTTATAAAATTTACGATTCCAACTGTGTTGTTATGGATCACGTAATTTCGTTTCTTGTTTCTGTTGGTGGCGCAGTTTTTTTTTAATGATCGATACTCTTATTCCTTTTTGGGATAATTTATGGCTCTCGATGTTTATGACAATTGGGTAGCCTTCCGAATTACTCAAAGTTGTTGATATACGAACACAATACTAAAACTTCGACAAATCCTTACACCAATGGTCCCACAAATCAAGTCATAGATATTCATATAAAATGATTATATCAGCAATAGTTCAAGCTATACTTAATTTGTAAACAAACGTGTGGCGTGAGAATCCTAAATTATAACTATTATTAATGAAATCCAAATCCAAGACGCAGAACCACTTGAAAATATTAAATAGGTAGCCTACCCATTATGCAATTAAACTTTTGATTTTTTTTAATTGCTTTCTTACTTTGACAAGGTTTAAGTGAATAGATTTTAAGAGAGATATTTTTTGCATTCCATTTTACATAAATGAGCAAATTAGTCAGATTCTGGTGCAGTAGAGGTCCTATGGACTACACTACACAAAAACATAGGTACTCCCAGATGCACTAGGACTACTAACGATAGATTCAGGTTGAGTAGAGTAGAGGCCCTATAGACTACACTACACAAAAACATAGGTACTCTCAGACGCACTAGGACAGCTAACGACACTCTCTTATCGAATAAATAGAACAATCAACATTAACTTTTTCGTATCTCTTACAGCGTTCATGAATTTAAGCAACGCCTTCATACAAATAACGGCTCTACTTGAATAACGAACACATTGTGTGTGAAAGGCTGAACATTAGAGGTTTTGCTTCAGCCCCATTGTTCGCTTAATTGCGACTGTTAAGAACCTCATTGTCGCCGTAAAACGTTGAATAGAAATTTCGGCTCACATAATTCACTGTTTTTGGTTTATATTGACGACATTATAATATTCCTACACGCTTCGTGGTATTATTTTGGCTGTGTAATGAGAACATTCAATTATATTACTTTAGTTGTAATCCAGCGACTAAATTGTAATTCTTGTAATTTCGAATTGTTGGTTATTCAAAATTCAATACTCATTTATTCAGTCTAGTCTGTTACAAGCACTTATGAATGTTAAAGAAGCTACGCCGTCGGTTCGCAAACCCTAAGCGGGAGACCTTGTAACGAGAAGAACCGGCAAGAAACTCGTCAAGGGCTGCTTTTTTCTCCCTGTATATTTCATACAGAGTCATCAAAAATTGAAAGATGACTTCAGCATTTAAAGTGAGGTCATTTTCCATCACAATAATTACTAACAAAGTTATTAAGTTATTTTATAACCCAAGCACTATCAATTTTTATTTTGTTCCTACTAATTAAAAGATTAAAAACATTACCACCGACTGCATTTCTTTCTTTTCATGGACAAAAGCTGAATTATCAAGGATTGTGATTTTTCATTTCTGCATCTGAAATGGAAATAAAATTCTCAACTTTGTTTAAAACATTAATCAAGACGTCACGGCTTCTCATGAATAATAAAAGCTTTATGAGAAAAGGTTTTTGAGAGAATTTTACGTTTAATGCAACGTTTGCAAACTGGAGTGTTACTGTAACAAGTTTTCCGTATTAACAAATTATATGTATGAAGGTATTTTTTTTAAATACTTGGACAATTTTGCACAGCGCCATCTAGCCTCAAACAAAGCAAAGCTTGTAATATAGGTGCTGGACAACTGATAAGCTACTTTTGAACTTTTTAAAAATATACTTATTATACATAGTAACACCCAGACCCGTCACAGAAATTAAAATTCATCATATCAATTTTTCTCCGGCCGGGAATCGAACCCGGGATATCTCTTGCGTGGTAGACCGGCAAGGCAGTATGAGTAAGAAATCACTCGAGTCATTCAGCTCGTCAGAATTTGATTTGATTTATTTTATTTTATATTCAAGGAAAACAACCACCATACAAAAATAACAATTACAGTAAAAACAAAACTTTTGTACGAACATGCTTTCATTTATAGAATAATCCATATACAAGGTGTTACAAAAGTACCCCTAATGCCGAATATGGTATATAGGGACCATCAAACTGAACAACTTTTACTATGGGGCCAACTCTGAAATCGCGAAAAAAAAATCAGCTGTTTCATACATTTTGATATTTTCGTAATTAATGTTTGTATGAAACAGCTGATTCTTTTTCGCGGTTTCAAAGTTAGTCCCATAGTAAAAGTTTTTCAGTTTGATGGTCCCTATCTACCATATTCGGCATTAGGGGTCCTTTGTAACACCTTGTATAAGTGAAGAAGCTATAAAAATTGAAATAAAAAAAAATAACAAAAATACCATAATCTAGCCAAGTGAATAAATATTTTGAGTTGAATCAAAACATTAATATTGAAGATAGATTAAATACTTACCCATATCAAAACATTGTCGAGTAAGAAAAAGTTTACAATCATAATGATTTATTTTCAAAGAAATCAGTACATTAATATACATAAATAGGTCAACATGCTTAGAATGATTGCGATATTAGTTTATTTTTGGCAGTACTCTTCGATCATTTTTATGAATCGTTAAATTAAAATATCTTTATCAAAACAATATAAAGCAAAATCAGAGAATATTAAGGAGTTTTGTAAATAATTTTAATTTTTAAATTATTAAAAAAATATACTAACCCTGTATTAATTTAAATCAAGTTTTTATACAAAGTGTCCACAACCTGATTAGTAAACGTTGACCAAATTCAGAATGTCGACCAGTATAATTCGCGCGCGATGAGAATGAGATTCTACCTTTTGGAACTGAGACGCGCACGATCCGTCGGCCAGCCGTAGCGTCGGCAAACTCGCGTAGATGCTCGCATAATGCTAGTTGTGTAGAACTGTGCGCGTGGATTTCTTTTCGAGTTTTATTTTAAATGCAAGATTTATATATTATTGTGCGATCATTTTAGTGATTAATCAATAATGAAGGGGCAAAACTTTTTACTATTTTTAAATTCATTTTTATTTAAGTATATTCAGAGCTTTTTTGCTAACGCTACTTGACCGCTTAACTGTTATTTTCGATTTACTTTGACAAGGTCCCAACCCATTCCAATCGCGCGTAGATTATAACACATTTGCCTTCACGCGCGTATATTTAATATTGCCCCGTTGCCTATCCATATTATGTGCTCTATTGAGAACTTTAGTGATTAACTGCTGTATAACTTGGCTAGCCGAGTGCTCAATGGATCGGAACTTTGGCTTCGCATATTTTAGAACGCTAATGTGTTTTCGGCTTAAGAACGCGTAGTCTGCACACTAGCGCCGCCATTAGAAAAAAAAATATAGTGCTTAAATAAAGACGAAATTGTGAATTATCTCTGTGTAGTGCACTCTGAAGAAGCTTTGTGGTACTTTATATCGCTTAAACAATATTTTCTAACTTTTCGTTTAGTTTTATGGAGTTTTTTTGCAAAAAGTGGCCACTTTTAGCAATAAAATAAAAAGAAAACATTGTTTAAACGATAAAAATTACCACAAAGCTTCTTCGCAGTGCACTACCTGTAGTAGAGAGATAATTCACAATTTCGTTTTTATTTAAGCACTATGATTTCTATTCCAATTAATAACATTCTGAAAACCATTGTAGTTTCATAATTCCTGGTTTATTAGCCGGGATTATTTATTTATTTATTAAAATATCTATACCGATGGCGTAACAATATCTTTTCATACATTTATTTCACTCTTGTTTTGTTTAATGTATTAGTTGTTTCAGCTTTTTTTACTATGACTGTGAAGAACAGAAAGAAACAGCAATAAAAAATGCAGTTTATTTAGTAGTTTTTTTGTTTTAATTTATAAGTGACTTAATTAATTTTGCATTACTTTCAATTGTAAGTAGCAAAATAATGAAACAAACACAAAACAACAAAAAGAGTAAAATGAATTCTAAAGATAACAAGGGTCATTTTCCTTCTAAACTGTCAATTTTGAGGGCCGATTGAAAAGCTCTAAATAAAAAATTCATCCTTCAAATGTAAAACAAGAAGTAAATGGGGCGAATCATTTCGGGCGTTTAAGTAATCGGAGTGGAAGGCAGATAAATTAGGGTCCCCTCTTCCAAGTGACTTAGGCTTGGTACACATAATCCCGATCCGAAAGACTTTTGAAGTTGATTTTTAAAGTCATCGATATTAAGTTAGAACTGGTCTGTGTGTAGATGGCGCAGGCAGCGCAGTACCGATTGAGTAAAATAATGAGGGGTTTATAGTAGTTTTCAATACAGTTGCTCCAAAATGTGTGTTTTCGATGACAGTACAGTATGCGGTAAGTTGATTTTACCGCTCGCCTGCGGCTCGAGCTTATAAAACGTACACATACGTGTACTATTATGATACAAGTATCATAATAGTAGTTTGTGTTAAGTTGACGTTTTAAAACCTCCTTACCAACCTAGGTCGGTAAGGAGGTTGTTAAAATGAGTCAAAGTTTTATAATCATCACGAGTTTAAAAAAAATCGGGGGCATCACAAACGCCCAGACCTGAGCCAATATAGAAAACTTCGTTTTCTAAATTGACCCAACTGAGGATCGAACCCGAGACCTCAGAGATTGCGACACCTTGAAAACCGATGTACAAAGCCACTCGGCCATGGAGGTCGTCTGTCGAAATGTGAAACTTATGATTGACCCTCCGGACCGTATGTACCATTGACTTGCACCATCAATGGTGCAGATGAGACTAATTAGTTTCGTTTGCACCATATATATTTGTACTTACTTCACAATACTTTCTTTGTCATCGTTAAATAAAAAACAATATAAGGCCGTATTTTATGTTTCTTTGCGGAACCATTTTTATTGATTGACTATATGTCCCTTATGGTAACGTATGAACTAGGTATCACTGTTTTTTACGAAATTACTATACATTTATTTTTTAATAAAACGCAGTGGCTGTCTCCGATACCGAACTGTCATCGCCGACTCATTGTCGCATCACCGATAGAAGCAACGTAAAAATATCAAATTATAGTCTTATTCAGTTAAAGACATCTTTTGTAATTATCTTTTATATGCATAGGAAGGAGCTCGATGGCGCAGTGGTTTAGCGCCTGGCCCAGCGATTGCGGAGGTTAAGCAACTTTCGCAAGGGTCGGTCACGGGTTGGGTGACCAAAAATTTAGTATCTCGAACTCCTCCGTGCTTCAAGAGGGACGTTAAGCCGTTGGTCCCAGCTGCATTTGCAGTCGTTACCACCCACCAATCCGCATTGGGCCCGCGTGGTGAGTTATGGCCCATCCTCCTTATCCATCCATAAGGAAGGCCTGTGCCCAAGCAGTGGGGACATCAAAAATGGCTGACGGTCAAGCATAGGGAAGATACAAGTTTGTATTAATACATTGTACATACACACACAACAGCACCATGTTGCAACATAGGTTGGGAGTTTCGGCTGCATTTTGGGAGTTTGGGAGTCTCGGCTGCATTTTGGGAGTTTGGGAGTCTTGACTGCATTTTGGGAGTTTGGGAGTCTCGGCTGCATTTTGGGAGTTTGGGAGTCCCGGCTGCATTTTTGGAGTTTGAGTCTGTAGCAAAATGCAGCCGAGACCTTCAAATCATAGAGCAAAGGCAATATTACGTAATCCAATATGAAAGAGATAGTGTAGACAAGCCTTAAGAACAATCTTAAGATCAAAACACCGCTTCGTAGAATATCTTGCAAATTCACAATTTCGCATTCATTTGTGAGAAGTGTAATTGTGATCGTGATGAGGTTGGGTTATTGAAACTCTAGAGGCGCCTTTGTGTAATGAACATGGTTTTTAGAAGGTTAAATTATAATGAATATAATATTTCAAACACACTTTTAGTGTGTTTACTTAAGCTATGTTTATCTTTAACACTGATCTAAATGGGAGGAGTAGGGGTATAAAATATAACCGCTATTTATTATCTAGAGAAAGTTGTAAAAGTTTCACCTATCAATTTGGTTTTTTGACATCCCACATGTGTTTCCAGGGTTCCGTAGCTCATAAGAAAATAGGAACTCATGTATTAATCCACTTCATTGTCGGACCCGTATTCACAAACATTACTTAGAGGTCTCATAGTGCGCACGGATGCGTCAGACGCATGCAATATTGCCTCCAAACCGTGCGCTTTCCTTTTAAAGTCAACTTGCGCTAAACGCATGCAACATTGATTGCCTCCAAACCGTGCGCTTTCACGTTCAACTTTCTGAAATACAAGTTTGACGTTTTTTGAGAAGATAGGCCATGCGCTATTGACTGCACTGAGGCATGCCTCTGTTGAAAGCGCAAGAGGAAAGCAAAAGCGCACGGCCAGCGTGAGCTATTGAATGTGTCGAATATAATAAATAAAAGCTTGGACAATTTCAAACAGCATGAGTGCTAGACAACTAATATACTACATATATACTTTTTAAATATATGTATACTTATTATACATAGTAATACCCAGATCCGTCACAGAAATTAAAATCCATCACTTAAATTTCTGCCCGGCCGGGAATCGAACCCGGGACCTCTTGCGTGGTAGACCAGCATGTTGACCACTGCGCCACTCAGGTCGTCAACACAATATAGTTTGTGTTTTGCGTATATAGTTTTTTCTTAGTACAATCAGCTTCAAATGACATGATAATAAAAATGAAATAGAGAAATAATTTTCTTTGGCCGAAAAACGACGCAATGACTTGGAAAAATGATAGCAACCCACACTTTAGTAATTTCCTTACTCCTTAACTCGCTTTGTCCTTTAACGACAATTTTATCTTTTTATTTGTTTTTCAAGTCGTACATAAGAAACATTTTATTTATTCTTCAAATGACTGTCAGGTGCTAGGTAGCAGTAAAAGCGTAGTTACATAAGGGTAATAAAAAAATATACATATCATATAACAAATAAAAAAATATGAAAATTATTTGTAGTAACAAAAAAACACAAAGATGAACTATAACTCATGTTGTTCATTTGCGTTCTATACTTTGTCCGGATATTGAAACTATATAGGTACACATATATAGGTATTTATTATATATGAGAATAACCGATGGAACTAAACATTTTTGCCAAAGAAACATAAGTTGAAAAACGAAGGGAAAGTAAAAAAAAAATCATTTTCGACCCATTTTGAAAAAAAAAAACAAATGTGAACGTGATTTTACTTCATATTTGGTAATTCATATTTGTTATGTCCACCTTTTCGGTGGTTAGTCGAGCGTCGGTGCACGTTCACGATTTCAGCCTAGTTTTTAGTTCAGGGTGCTAAAACTCTAAGACCTAAAAATGTTTCTGGAAGGCAATTGGGTTTTCCCAGTGACCGTTTTAAATCAAGTGTAAAAACTGAACGTAGTCTTTTGAAAGTTTTGTACTTTTTCATAAAGACAGAAACTGTCAAAAGGATTCATATCATTTACAACACACAAAATAAAAAAAAATTGCTACTTACAATGTAATATTTACCTAGTTTCTGTGAGGCGTATCAAACGTTGTAAAACTTTACTCGTATATCATACGCATTTTTACGTACCTTCATGAAAGCTGACAAGATAATGAAATACTTCGTCGTTCTGAAAAAGAAACGTAAACTAATTTTCCTCATATTTGATTGCCAAAAAGTTACAAACATGTTATTTTACTAATATTATTATGCTATGACAACATTTATAGTAAATAAATCTATAAGCTCATAATCTTTTTTTAAGGACCAATTAACTATTTGGAAAATCAAACTTATTGCTGAGAATATTTCAACTTTGACCAAACGCTTAAATTGAACAGTTAGATGTATAAACTAACGATCGCACGCGACTTCTTCTGCGTGGAATTTTTTTTTCTATCCCTCGTGAACAGTACTTACTTTTTTTAGGAAGGTGTAACAAAAAAACAGAATACTAGATACAATTTTGGGAAAACAAATTTAATGTCAGGTATTTATTGCCATATTTCCCACCTTAAAAGAAAATCATAATTGGGTACTTGTCTAATTTTTTTATTCCATAACTTAATTAGTTCATTTTAAAAGAAATATCAGTGTCATATCAGACTAGTGACGTCACATTTCACACCGTGCGGCCCATAATGTATGGTGCGCAAAATAAATTTGTGATTATCATAGCAAAAAATGATTTTACAATAATGGTTTCCAAACAACTGTTTTTCTGTAATCTAATAATCAACACTTTTTTGTCACTGGAGCATTTTTGCAGTCTTAGAAATCTTAGTAAAATTCGGTAAATCGAGTCAAAATTTCGCGTAGGGGTTCATTTTTCTTCCCTTTTTGCTCTATCATACATTAAAAGTTGAATCCATTCTCAAGTAAAATATCTAATTATGCTAACATTTCAAAACTTGTTTTAAAAAGGAATTTCCTCTCAGTTCCTTATCCTACAATAACAGCGTATATTCAAGCTGAGTTGTTATAAAAATATAATTTTCCCATAATAACAAAATATATTTTCCCTATAAAAATATAATTTTCCCATAATAACAAAATATATTTTCCCCTCACAATAATGAAAATAATGTTCGAAAGTAAAGCGAATCGTGAGTACCTTACAGTTGAGCTCGTCTTTACGGGAAAATTTAGGAAGAGAATCTTCCCTGTTTTTTTCCCGGAGTAAGCAAGCATTGTTTAATTTTGCAATATTTTATTTATTATTATTACAACTAGCTCCAGCTAGTTTATCTCGTCAGCCACTTACTAATACAGGGAAAAATCAAAGTCATTGGCATTCTTTTTGACCGAGCGAGCGCGAAGCGGGAGCGAAGCGTCTCTGCTTCAACTTGGGCAAAAATGCTGTCTTATGTCTGTCCCACTGTCCGGCTGTCCGTTTGTTCTCCTCTACAGTCACGTTTCTCAACCGATTCTCGTGAAATTTGTGAGCAGGTTCTATAATTATATAGATATTTTTTGCCGAATTAGTTTTTCAAAATTCAAAAAATGGCGGAAGTATGGAGAAAGTAATATTTCAGCCATTTCGAAAAAGTTCACAAATGTAACAAAACCGCGATTTCTACAGCTTTACAGAGCCACTAGTAACTAAGAATTTAACCACGAAATTGATCGTAGGACATAAAAAACATAAAAAGTCATAAGAAATAAAACACTTTTTACGGATTACAGCGCGTATATTATTAATTCAGGTGTTGTTTTGGAATTATTTAGTATGTATGTGTATTTATTGGTTTTTTAGAATTCCCGACGTTTCGACACCTTTCCAGGGGCCGTGGTCACGGGAGGACTAAAGCAAAAAGGCTGCTCATATTTTTATGAAATTACCCGCTCGAAATTTTATAAAAATGTATTCAAGTTTATTAAATTATTTTATAGCTGCGTTCTGATTTTAATAATTATTACCGAATTAAATTGAATAAAGTTAATTAGAAAACAAGATCTAGCTACTGAATCTACTACCAGTTCACAAATTGGGAGGCCTCTGAGAGAAAGAACTGGCGGAAGAAAACTCAGAGAGGTTGTGTCGACCTCCCTTTTGATCCCTATCTACAGAACGAACTAACTATATCTTTAGATCCTGCAGTGTGTGATTTGAAACCAATAAATACAAACTAAATAATTCCAAAACAACACCTGAATTAATAATATACGCGCTGTAATCCGTAAAAAGTGTTTTATTTCTAATGAACTGTACGCGCGAAAATCTTAGAAGTGTATAAAAAGTCATAAGTTAAAGATTATTGATGCTAAAAACATGAAATGAAATGAATAGTAAAAAAAAGGGTAATTTTTATATTTTTTAGCATCAGTCAGTAATCTTTTACTTATGACTTCCTAAAATAAAACTGTCATTAAGTTATCAATATCACGGTTAGATTCTTAGTTAAAAGATTGCCAATGACTTCGATTTCACTCTGTGTTATAAATGCGAAGGTGTGTTTTTTTGTTACTTTTTCACATCTTAACTACTCAACCGATCATCATATTTCGTATACACGTTGTAGGGGTACAGAAAAAGACATAGGGAAGGTTGGTTGACAGATCACTGTCTACTGTCTGTGTACTTGTTAAGCATTTTTTTATTTCTTGGTCAAAGGTTCCACGCTGTCGATAAAACGCGGTCGCGGGCGGAAGCTAGTATATTTAATAAAGCAGATCAATAGTAAAATGTTGACACCAATTCTAATATTATGTATTACGTTATATAGGTAGTATAGACACATATACATAGAGCTATATTTGATTGCTGTTTTTAATTTCTCGGTGTGGGAACACATAAAAATAACTAGACTTGAATTTGTCTAAAAGTAGAATACAGATTGTTCATGCCAATTCATTTTTGTTACTGGCTATATTTTTATATTTTGGCTTTCCCGAGAAAAGTTTTCCGTTTGGATGAAAGCAACAAAAAATTTCTATAGAAAGTGTCACAACACAATTTTGTACGTATTTCTTTTAAAGCTCTATATTTTCTGTTTTGCGGAATTTATCGTTTTTTCCAGGTTGTTTGAAAAATGCTTTGAAACCGCCATGGACGGCTTTTGAGCAAAAAAACCTAAACGTTTTGATTGAACAGCATATCTAAAGCAAAGCGTTTTCGTACTATGCGAAGCGCGAAGGGTTAACGAAATAAAATTGTTGTACCATTTGAAACGTTATACAACATGTCACAAAAATACCCCTAATGCCGAATATGGTATATAGGGACCATCAAACTGAACAACTTTTACTATCGGACCAACTCTGAAATCGCGAAAATAATCGGTTTCATACATTTTGATATTTTCGATTTTAATTTTTGTTTATACAGCTGTTTTTTTTCGAGATTTCAGAGTTGGTCCCATAGTAAAAGTTGATCAGTTTGATGGTGCCTATATACCATATTCGGCATTAGGGGTATTTTTGTAACATGTTATATAAGGAAGTACCTTTACATTGTATTCTTTTTAATTAGGTACCTTAAATATCTCGGTCAAAAATATACTGGCACTGAATCGTATCAATTAGGTCCAAAGACCACGACAGCTGTAAGCTGCCTGAAAATAATTCCGATAGTGGAAAAGCAAAAAGCAATCTTGCCGGTTATCCCATGGCACAATTTTAGAATAAAACCGATAGCATGTTATATTTGATAAAATAATCTCTTTCGTTGATTGTTTGAATTAAAATTGGGTTTCGGGGTCCGACATCGGGTAAGTATTTGGATTTTTCGAGCGTTAGACATATTGCAATTTTGGATCTGTTTTTATAGTATAACAGTAAATTTTTTAAGTTTACTCGATTCGTGTAGCGTCCGGCAGAGTACTTCAATGGCAAAGAGGTAGTACATCTAAAGGTACATTTAAGGTATGCGACAGAGGCGTGCGATCGCGACACATGACACACCCACTTAATATTCAATCGTATGAAGAATATTTAAAGCGCGAGACAGTGACGCACGGCCGTTCCCAAACCGCATCACTGTCACGGCCTCCTGTTTCCTGTCTCGTGTCGCGATCGTCTGTCTCTGTCACGTACTTTAAATTTACCTACCACCCGTGGATAAGCAAATGGACAGCAGCTTATTCCGACGAAAACATTGCGAACTCCCGTCCGCCTGCCAAGAGTAGAGATTATAGAAAAATCCTTCATTCTTATAGGCCTTAAGTGAACTATTATAATGTGCTGTTAATGATGTTGATGATAATGTGTGATGATGTGTAAGGGTACAGACAGACTCAGAGGCCGAAATATATTGGTGGCTACATAATTAAGGACGCCAGTCGATTTTCATACAAACGAAGTAACTTTTAAGCATTGCTTCTCCGCCAGGGATTGACCGAGCGGTGATCTGGTGATGGCCATCCTGGGAGTGAATGGAGGAGATCCAGATTTCTATACACACCCAAGTGGTCTGATCTGCATTCTAAGAGATAGCATAAAAATGTATGAAAATCTTGCAACTGAAAATTCTGATGCTTACATCCCTTAGAGTGCTGACCAGATCAGTTGGGTATGTATTGCGATCTGAATCTTCTTCATTCACTCCCTGGATGGCCATCATCAGATTACAGCTAGGTCAATACCTAGCAGAAAACCAAGACTTCAAAATTAACTCGTTTGTATGAAAATCGACTTGTGTCCTTAATTATGTGGCCACCACTATAGCTGTACCTCTAATTTCATTGTGAAACCGCCCTTACTTATAGTATCAAACGGATTGCTACGCTACCAGCTAAAAACAAAAAGCATAGCATTTTTAGAAACTTTCGGGCCATTACAAATTAAACAAAACTCGATATTGTAAACTATGGCAGCATTTTCATAAAACACACTTTTCCATTCCAAACTATTGCTTGCGTTAAAACTCACAGTAATCCAGTAATTTAGCTATTCGGGTAGCACAGCTGCTGTGTACATATTAAAAACTGTACTATTGAACTAGTATAAATATAGGTGAAGTTTTACATCCCGAGCGGTATTGCGCCAAACAGCATAGCAAACAAAGAGATAAAAGCTTTTAAAATCTTCGAATTTATGGTTTGTTTGCGGATGCCGAACACTATTTGTACGAAAGTGTCCGTGCGATATTATTTTAATAGGCACGGATCGTGTTTTATGCGAGGGCACGATTTCAACCTCGGTTAAGGAATAGTTATGTGTTTGTTAAGACACTTTTTAACGTTATGGAAGTGATAAGTACAAGATTTTTTTTCTTCCGTTTAGTATCTTTGGTACTTACTTAATGGCTACAAACTCTTGGCTTTTACCTTACTTGAGGTTAAGTTAATTTTTTTTATTAATTACAACGGGTTAGAGCTTGGCCTTCACCTCACCTGATGTTAAGTGACGATAAGGCCGAAGGTGGAAGCGCACTACACTCGGTATCCTCACCACTGAGGAACCGACCATCTTACCTCTAACTGCCGGCACACAACAATTTTTAAATTGTTGTAAAAGCGTCAGACTTAGGTAATATGGTGGTAGAAAGCCAGGCGGACTTGAAATAAGCCCTACCACCAACCAAACCGAGAACAAATTGTACCCCCCTCCTGGGAATCGAACCCGGGACCACTGCGTCTTACACGGGTGGGCGAACCACTAGACCACGGAGGCGGTTGAATACATAAACATTTTATACAGGCAATCTTTAAAACAAACGACGGTAGCGTTTCCGAATTTCAGAGTGGATCGTCAGTTTGACTTAATTTGTGCTTCAGAGGTTACCCTTTCAAAATCAAGGACAAATCTTTCTATAAATGAATTAAATCTTGGACTAGATTCAGAATCTGAGATCACTGGTGAAACCACTGGTAGTTTCACAGACTAAATTACTGAGTGAGATTAATTAATAAATAATATGTAGTGGATTCATTCCAAAAATACCAGTTTTCATAAAGTTACTTTTATTTATCCTATATTGAGATATTAGCTAGAGTGGACAAAGGTGTATCTGACAAAACTGAAAAAATCGACTTTTTGATTGAACAAAGGTTTTAAGTGATGATAAATCGACAGATGAGCACAGAACAGGGAAATTTTGATACGTGTCAAAAATACAGACCCTAGCAAAGGTGTTAACTGACGAACATGTATACATTTCAGGCTTTAACATTTCCAAGCAAACACCCATAACTGATGTTACTCAACACCTTGGTCCACTCACCCCTTCTTCAATGGAAAAATAAATATTTGGAGTTGTTAACATTTGTTTGTTTTCTACACTTCAATTACAAAAGCGAGATGAAAAAACTCCCTACAAAAAGTGTAAGCAATAACAAGATATAAGTACCAGGCAATCATAAGTTAGGCGGATGTGAGTAGCAGATTTTGGGGCAAAAAGGCGGTAACATCGCGTCGTTTAAGGTTATGGCCCAACTTCTAACGAGCAGCCATAAACTGAATATTTACTCCTCTCACCTCACCTCGGAGGGCAATGCGGTCAAGAGTGAACTGAGTTTAAACAACTTTGTAGCCTTAGAGAAAATAAACGGTGGTTTAAACCTACGATTATTTAATACCAACTATAACATTCTACTCAAGCACTATCACATTATTGTGCCATTTATTTTTCATGAAAAATACAAACATACACACTTTTGATGACATTATATTTCGATTATAGGAACATTTATGTCTGCTCTTTTTTATTTTCATGATTTTGTATTGTGTTTGGCTCAAGTCACAGTGAATAAATCTTTGACAGCAAAACAATAACAAGATGTAAAAAAAACAATTCAATACCTCACAATTATGAAGATATCCTCTAAATATCAATTAAGTTGAAAAACTTTCTGTTTCTTTTCATCATAATTTCTTTTTTATCTTTTTGTTAATGGATGGAAAGGCAGAGGAAGACCGGAGAAAGGATGGATGGATTGTATGTGATTGGAATAAAATTAATATGAATGTGAAGGGAGTGAATGAGGGGGTTTTTACGTTTCGACAGATTACCGTTTCGTCAGATTTTTGTTTCGACAGCGTGTCAATTTGTATGTCAAGCGTAGCATTATGTAGCTATAAAAAATAAAAGACGGAGATGTCTAGTGACAAGAAAGTATGGAAGAGAAGGACAGACTGCTTCAACTTCAAATCAATTGGGATATGAGCAATGATGATGGAATTCCATGAAAATAATACCTTAGAATTATATAAAAGCTACCTGTCATAGCTATATTAAAAGGTTGTGCCTCCGCAGCCGGCGTCGGCCACCGATTTTGTAGCTGGCGCCGTTTGCAAGGCGTCGTTTTCTGGCGCTTCGCCGGCCGAGCGAGCGGAGCGAGCGTGCCGCGGTCTCTCGTTTTTGGTCACCATACTAACCTAACCTAATTAATTCTTTAGACTTTTTTCATGGCATGCATTCTCAATCGTTTTTTTTTATTATTTGGTTGTTAAGTGTTTGTTTTTGTCCACTTTATACAATAAAATATAGAATATGTTTTATTTATTACATTTTTATATTTTTGTGAAGTCCTAAAAAAAATATGCACCGCCGCCTTCCAATCAAATAAATTTAGGAAGCCAGCGCCGGCTGCGGAGGCACTACCATATTAAAATACACTCGTCCGTCACTTGCTATCACAGGACTCACGTCGTTACGCGAGCGATGTCAAAGTATAAAGGTATTCCGATTTCAACGAAAATTTTCTCAGAGCTCTTATCGTAAAATATAATGTTGGAACGATCCGATCTCTCTTGACATCTTACAGGAGGAAAATGGAGTCATTGTTTTCATCTCCCTTATATCATCACGTTTTGTGGTATCTATTAAGAAACCTCAATAACGATATTATCGATTTTATTTTATCCCTATAAAATCTGCCGCGCCGTAAGTATAGGAAAACTCTTATTATGAAAAATCGTGTTTGACATCTACGAGATAGAAATATATCCATAGAAATCAACATCTTTGAAAGATTACAAAAATCTCGTCTTTTGCATAAAGTATATTTTCGTTATATTTTTAGCCATGCCTCGTTTGGTTCTTCTACAAAATATTATGTAATGTTGACTATGTAGGTGCGTGTAATTAGTTGTTTAACTTTCCTAGCATTTTTGTATAGTCAGCCTCAGAACTAGCTGAACATTAGTACTTTGTCGCACCAATTACAACGCTTTATCAGTATTGCATTGCAATCCTACTTTCACCATCATCATATCAACCTCAAGAACACCCACTGCTGGGTATATGCCTCCCCCAAAACGCAATAATCGAGATGCTATTATAGAGCAGCTACTTTTGATTTAAATTACACCTTTCTGCAACAGCAAAATCCTGAAATACTAATCGTTTTTTTCTTTGTCTTCAGGTGCAGTAAACTCCTTGAAATCTTTACACATCCACGTCCCCCGAGCGGTGCTAACCGGGCATGATGCAGAGCTGATGTGCACGTACGAGTTGGAAGGTGCTCAGCTTTACTCCATACGGTGGTACCGGAATATGATGGAATTCTACCGGTTTGTGCCTAAGGAGTCGCCGGCCACCAAGGTCTTCCCTGTAGCTGAGATCAAAGTTGATGTGAGTTTATGGTATTATTTTCTTTTGTTGTTATAGCACCCTGGTTTTATTGGTGGTGCCCAGCTCTACTCCATACGGTGGTACCGAAAAATGATGGAGTTCTTAGCGATGCGCGACTTCGAATAATACTAATACTAAAATTTGACTCCCCGAATCATTCGACTAAGTCGACTGCGCGTAGATTATTCGAGTGGAGTCGATGAATGTACTAATATCCAGACAATACGTTCGGTTCGACTTAGGCTTGTTCGCCTGGTACATATGACAGTAGCATTTACCCGACTCGACATTAGTAGTCGTTATTCGAATATACCTACACATTAGTATACTTCTAATGTCTAAGTTCTAATTTGCCATTCGAATATACTAAATTAGTGGTTACGAATTAGTCGAAAAGTAAAATCATTCGGAGTCGTGCATCTCTAAGTTCACCGGAAACGAAGGTTACATAGCTGAGATGTAAGTATTTGTTATGTATGACATACTTCTAAATTGACGACCTCTGTTGTCAAGTGGCTATTGCACAGTGCACACTGGTTTTATTAGCGATGCTCAGCTATACTCCATAAGGTGTACCACCAAGGTATTCTGTAGTGACCATCAGCCATTTTTATTGTCCCTACTGCTGGGGCACAGGCCTTCCTTATGGGTGAATAAAGAGGATGGGCCATAACCCACCACGCGGGCCCAATGTGGATTGGTGGGCGTTAACGACTGCAAATGCAGCCAGGACCAACGGCTTAACGTGCCTTCCGAAGCACGAAGGAGCTCGAGATAATAAATTTTTGGTCACCCATCCCATGACCGACCCTTGCGAAAGTTGCTTAACCTCCGTAATCGCTGTGCCAGCTGCTAAACCACTGCGCCATCGAGCTCCTCCTATTCTGTAGTGAGGATGTTTTAAAGGATTTCTCGACTATTTATTGAATAAGAATAGAGGGCGCTGCTCTCACGCAAACAATATAGCTCCGTAATTATTGAATCTAAAAATTAAATTAAGCAGTATTTTCAAAGTTAAAGTTATAAATTACAAAGTTTGAGTGATAAATATTCCGTGCTAGTGTTATCTCAGTTAAACATTAAGTTAAACATCAAAAATTCACTGGAAACTAAAAGTGGCTTCATTTGTAGCGAAAAGTGAAATAAACTATATGAAAGTACATAAAACCAGTGAGAATCATTTTCAAACTAAAAGTGAATAGTTAATTAGTGCAAAAATACCAATTTTGTGAACTTTTGTGGAAATTATCGTATTTTCACGACTAAAATTTCGTTAATATTCAAAACTACCTCCTTCAAAGTTATATTTTAAAACTACTAGTGACATCTAGTAAGGAATAGAAAACCAAGATATCCCAACAGCAACTTGCTTTTAGCGCCATCTAGTAGAAAGTAGGAATAGCAACAAACACTAAAGAAATGAAAAGCACAGCTATAAAAATCCTGCTGTTTTGATTCCTTCTACAGTCGGCGGTCTTGCTTTCGCTAGAGGGCAGTGTTTCTGAAAATTTAAATTTCCTGATTTTATATTTTAATTTTACCAAAATGGAATCTCGCTGTGCTGGTTGTTTGAACAACATACCAAATAGAGAATATTTAATATGTTCATCCTGTCATGATAGATATGATTTAGACTGCGCAAATGTCAGCTGGCAAAGATTTCACAAAACAATGACAAGTGAACACAAACAGTCTTGGATCTGTCAATCATGTCTCTGTAAAAGACCAAAAGGAGGCAACACCAACACTCCAGTTCGTACTGCTCACCAGTCAACCAGCTTTTTTTCCCACAATACTGATAATGCGAATGTAACACTGAGGAAAGTATCTGCTTTACATAAAGATGTTACCTATGACTCTGATAATGATTTAAGTGAGTTAGGAAATAATACCGAATATGAGAATTCTATAAATTTAGAAACATCTAAAAAAGATATTATTTCTGTATCTTATATCCAGTTAGAAAGGCTATTGGACAAAAAACTTGAAAATGTTAAGCAGTCACTTATATTTGAAATAAAATCTTCAATATTAACTGAAATAACAAATACAATGTCTGCTCTTAAACTTGAAATAAAGCAGGAAACAAACGCTTTATCCCTGACACAAGATAACCTGAAAAAAGAAATTCAACATATGAACAAAAAAATATCTGATCTTGAATCAGAAAATATTAAATTAAAGTCTGATCTACAAATTCTTAACAAAAAAATGATTGATACGAAAGTTGATTTCCGCTCACCCAACTCTGAAAACGAAACTTCCACGGCACAAATTATATCTGAAATAGAAAATAAAAGAAAAATTGTGGTTTATGGTTTCAATGAAAATCCAAGGGAATCAGAGAGCGAACTATATGATCGAATTGTTGGTGCTTTCCTTGATATTCTCAATATTAACTTAACAGGCTACATAGAGTGCATAAGGAGAATGGGGAAAAGAGGACAACGAAGACCATTGGTGATCGAATTGTTGAGTAAAAATATGACTGAACATGTTATCAAACAAAGTCATAGGTTTAGAAATACTGGATTAGCAGTTAATAACTATTTGGACGGGAATTCTTTAAAGGACAGAAAAATCTTAATAGATGTTCTTATTGAAGCGCGTAGAAACGGGTCCCGTGCAAACATTATAAACAACAAACTATTTATTGATGGCAAAGAGTATAATGTACCTCAGCAACTTCAAGCAAATTCATCAGTTTCTGAACAAGTCTCTCAATGTCAGCAACTTCAAGCAAATTCATCAGTTTCTGAACAAGTCTCTCAGAATTTACCTAGAGAAGATACAATTAAATCTAGAACAAATAATAATAATAATTTTCGTCGCTAACAGTGGCAGTATATTATTCCAAAACATATGCAGTATAATGAACAAGCGTCATTTGATAGAAGAAAAACTAGAAGATGATAGTGATATCAAAGTCCTTTGTCTCTCGGAAACATGGATAACGGACTCGAAAATGGACTTGCTGCGTGTGGATGGGATGAAGCTTGCATCATACTTCTGTCGTTCTGTTCACGACGGAGGTGGGGTGTGCATCATGCTCAGTGAAAATATTACCTATAAAGAGCTTCCAGACATAAATACATTATCTGTTGAGTTCGTGTTTGAAATATGTGCTGTAGAAATTCCAAAGTCGAATCTTGTTATTGTTTGTTTATATTGGCCAGATAGGAAAAGAATGCCAGAGTTGTTTTTTAATTCATTAGAAAAGCTTTTGCAGCTTTTGATTTTGAAATATAACCAGAAAAGAATAATAATTGGAGGAGATTTTAACGTAGACGTCCTAGGAAACTCTACATTAACTTCAAAACTTTTAGAACAAATGAAATGTTATAACTTTCACCAACACATAAAGGAGCCCACTCGAATAACCGCCACCAGCGCCACCTGTATAGACCTAATATTTACTAATTTTCAAGAACAAAACCTCAACACTAATGTTAGTAAGTACGGATTTTCTGATCACAAAGGTGTATCTATAACCCTACCAAGTACTTCTTCGCCGCAAAATGAAAACAAAAGCAAATTTATGAAAAAAAGGCTATTTACTGAAAAAAATATTAATAAATTTAAATTAGAGCTAAACCAAATCCATTGGCACAAAATATTAACTTCAGATGATGTAAATGAAAATTATAATAAATTTCATAACCGTTTACTTAATGTATTAAATAAGTGTATACCTATTGTTAAAATAAAACTTAAAAATTTCCGTAAAAAATCTTGGTTGTCATCTGGAATAAAAATATCGTGTAAAAATAAACGTTTGTTAAAGTCATTTTTAGCTAATAATAATAATCCTATTCTACATAAATATTATAAACAATATGAAAAAACTTTAAAAAGAATAGTAGAAAAATCAAAAAAGATTCAAAATATCAAACGAATTCAATATTCAAATAACATAATTAGAACTACATGGCAAATTGTGAAAGAATGTACAAACAAACTTAAAAACAAAACTCATAACAATATTAAGTTACGAAAAAATAATACTGTAATAGAAGACCCGTCTATCATCGCCAACTTGTTCAATAAATACTTTACATCGGTAGGGCAAGACCACGATGCGCACGGCGGCGGGTCACTGCCGCAACCTCCACCTGCCGGCCGGCCCGTCCTCAATCCGTCTTCCAATTCGATGTTCTTATCACCAGTCGACGCTAAGGAAGTTTTTGACATTATTCGACAGTTAAAAAATAAAAAGAGTTTTGGACACGATGAACTGCCACCTATACTAGTAAAAAAATGTGCAGACGAATTAGCTTCACCGTTAGCAGTTTTAATTAATCAATCATTTAGAAATGGCTCGTTTCCGGATCTGCTGAAAATATCAATAGTAAAGCCACTATTTAAAAAAGACGATCATTATGACCTCACTAATTATCGACCCATAGCACTTTTGTCAACCATCTCCAAAATATTTGAAACTGCAATGTCTAATCGTCTTTACTCATATTGCGAAAAATATAAAATTTTTAATGAAAGACAGAATGGATTTAGAAAAAACAAATCAACAACCCTTGCAGTATATAATTATATACAAAGCGTCCTTTCAATTATTAATGAAAAGAAGCGAGCAATTGGCCTGTTATTAGATATGAGCAAAGCATACGATAGAATTAAGTTTGATATACTGCTATCTAAATTACAAGGGATAGGCGTAAGAGGTATTACGAATAAGTGGTTTGCTTCTTATTTAAACAACCGAAGTCAGTATGTAGAAATTGATCATCACGACAATATGACAGGTTACACAACTACTATACGATCCCAAAAAGCGGAAGTGTCAATGTCAATTCCACAGGGAAGTGTGCTCGGATGTGTTTTGTTTCTAATTTACATTAATGACCTGCCTAATGTCATCAATGTACCTTGCTCCTTGTTCGCAGATGACATATCTATTGTAATTCCCTTTGAAAACGACCAAAATCGTGATATTAATAATACAATACATAACACATTGTCGAAAGTAAATGAATGGTTGAATGAACATAACTTGCTGATTAACTTCAAAAAAACAAAAATATTAGAATTCAGACCTCACCAAAGAAACCCATTAAATATTAATTTTAAATTTAATAACACAAAACTAGAACAAGTAGATCATTATCCTCTTTTAGGAATAAACATAGATTCAAATACAAACTGGAAAGAACATATCAATAAGGTTGCCATTAAGTTATCAAGATTTTCTTATGCATTAAACGAACTAAAAAAATTAACAAATATAGAATCAGCAAAAAGCTTATTATGCTTACGCACATTCCTGGCTAACCTATGGCATATTGTTGTGGGGAAATAGTACGGAAGTTATTAAACTATTTAGACTACAAAAAAGATGCATAAGAATATTGGGAAATTTATGTGTTATGGATAGCTGCAAACCGTACTTCACAAAATTTAATATATTGACATTACCATCCCTATATATCTATGCTGCCTGTGAATTTGTCAAAAAACACCCTGAATTCTTTCCACAACACTACCGTCCACAAAACCTAAGACCACAAAATAAGCTAGCTCAACCAACCTGCAAATTTGAAATGTTTAGAAGTGGCCCCTTATCCATGTGTGTGAAAATTTATAATAAGTTACCCCGTAACATTATTGATGAAAAAAACTTAAATAAATTTAAATTAATGTTGAAAAAATATCTAACAGATAAATGTTTTTATTCACTGCAAGAGTTTTTAGAATGTAATGATAATAATGTAAATAGATAGATAGGTAAGAAATTAAGTTTGTTACAATAAAAATAAAAAAAAAATATGTTAGGTAGTAAGTTTAAAAATTTGTTTTAATTTAATTTAAATTTTTAACCATGTTGAGTTTAGTTTTTCTATTAGATGTATCAAGATTTAGAAAATAACAATATTATGTTTGTAAAACTACTTACTACCTAAAAAATATTCTTATATAAGTATTTATAAAGATATAATTTTTCATTGTTGCTGTGCCCTTGCAGGGTTTCATGTTTGAATCTCTTTTTTGTAATATCTATGTACCCACAACATGAAAAGTGCAATAAAAATTTTGAACTTTTGAACTTTGAACTTATGACCTCTACGGTCGAGCAGCTTGCATAGGTACTATTTTTAATGTAGACGCCATCTCTGAGAAAATGTTTTATCTAGGTCTGAGTGTTTACGGTAGCAGTAGGTATCTACCAAAGTTGTTTTCGATTTCCATGCGATACATCCGCGAAAAAGCTAATAATTATTCTTGTCGCTAAAATGATGTCAAAATATTAACAACACGAGATATTCACGAAGTACCTAGTCAAATTTATAATATGCTAACTTAAGAGGTGGAGTAAAAGTATTTATCAAATGAGCAGAAATCCTTACCTACTCTTTTGCTTTGTATAGGTAGGTACCTAAAAACGGCTTTAGGCATAATCGTGCGATCTCGGGAAGTGAGCCAAAACAAAAGGTTTTAAATGTGTCTTAGGACATAAGAATACTGGAACAAATATGGTTGATTTGCTTATTCCTGTTAGCAAGGATTTTATCGCCTTTGGCCTCAGCGCTGAATGTTGATCAAATTGCGATTGAGAACAGGTGTTCCTTATGTAAGGTAACCTTTATTTTATTTTTCTGGGATCAAACTTGTTACATTTATTTTGTGTAGTCTTAGGGCACTTATTAATTTTAACTAAATATAAATTAATATATTAATTTTACTTATATTTTTGCTTGATTTGTCGTTCGTTTAATTAAAAGACCTTTATTTTTTAAATTTTGAGATTTTAGCATTCACAATGCAATTTTTATATAATGCTAAATAATATACTAGAAAAAACACGACTCGCACCAGATCATGTTCTCGGACGGGAATCGACCCCGCGACCTTTGGATGTCCGGTCAAATGCTCGGACCGCTGAGCTACCGAGTCACAAGTGGGAACGTCGAATTTCATCTAGTATATCAACTCTTACGCTGCAAGCCAGCGCCATCTCACTAATGTACAAGGAATTACCTCGACATTCAATTGAATATCTTTACAGATATTTTTAAACAATTGATTAAGATGAGAAAGCTATATAATTTTTAAATTTAGATATTAGCATTCACAATGCAATTTTTATATAATACTTAATAATATACTAGAAAAACACGACTCGCACCAGATCATGTTCGATTCCCGTCTGAGAACATGACCTAAGTATTATTAACATTATTGTAAGGTGCAATGGGTTTTGAGCAAGACAACCCTAACACAAGTGTATTAAACTACTTAGTAAAGCTGTTTCACCACTTGTTTAGTATAGAAACTTTATGTTAATAAAACATATTTTTTTATGAATTATGAATTAGAAGAAGACGAATATCTGTCAATGTAGGTACGTGAAATCTAAATTGGTTTTTGTGACATCGTCTGTACGAATGAATTAGTGTTGTAAAAAAATAACAAAAATATGTGGTTTAGTTCTGGATTGTTGGTTAAAATTGCTATTACATTACTATGAGTATTGAAAACCATGGTGACCAAGCACTAACATAATATATGTATTGCAACGGAAGAACAAGTCAGAGTACGCCAATTAGTCAATTTTCATATAAAATATACCTTTAATTCTATCACTCAACTTTCCGTTTCACCTTAAATGCACACTTTCCTCGAATGCACGCCATCAACATAGTGTTGCCGCCTTCACACCTCACACCTACTAATGCTCTTGTACATTATGAGTTCGGAAATCCTACCCGAGGTTTCTTCGCGTTAACGTTTAGTACGGAAGATCATTTTACTAGCCTCTACTTTAGGTGTTTATAAACATTTTGGATACCACAAAAGATTTTAAAACACTGTTCAACAAGTGTTTAACTTAGACACTGTTTAAATGTGATGCTGTCACTTTTTTGACAATATTGTTTGGAAGAAACGGCATCACATTTAAACAGTGTCTAAATTAAACAGTGTTTAAAAATCTTTTGTGGTAAGGCCGTTTGTATCTTTAACACAACGCTATTAAATCAAGATTATTATGATATGATACCTACTAGCTTTCGCCCGTGACTTCGTCTTCGTGGACATACGGAAAAATCCCTACGAAACCTTTAACCAGGATAAAATGTATTCTATATTTTTATCCGTCTAGACGTTTTTTGCGTGGTTGAGTCCCAAACATAGGAACTTTCACATTCATAATAATATTGTTATTAGGATTAGGTAGGATGAAAGGATAATTTAGCATAAGACGATCTTTTGCTAGATCCAGAGACTCTAGAAATTCTAGCAACCGTGAAGCCTCATCATTCCATCCATCAGATTCAGTATGGCTAGATCGTATTGCGTGGCAAAGTCACGCCAATATCGATTTCCAATGAGAATTATTCTTACAATGTCTGTGAATTTCAATACGGTATTGGACAGGCTTCGTCGTCGTCGTCCTGGATTTTGTGACGTTTTCAGATCAAATTACTTTCCTGGAATCTGGGAGTTCAGAATATAAAATTCTAACTTAATCTGCTGGGTCTTCTTCTTGGAATACGGATGAGAGCATAGTTTTTAATTTTATTTTGGTGTGTAATTCTGGTTTAGAGTTCCTGTGGTTTCTTGGTTGGTTATATATAGCGCCAGTTTTTTTTAATACGTCTAAGAATTTACTGAGAGTGATGAAGGTAATATTAATGTTCCATTTTTCTTTGCAGGTGGCCGGTTCGGATCAAAACCGGGTGATACTTACAGAAGTGGACCGGACTTTGACCGGCGAGTATCAGTGTGAGGTGTCAGCTGACGCGCCACTATTCCACACGGACATCAAGTCTGCGGAGATGGTTGTAGTAGGTGAGTTGACAACATGAAAATGTTGGAACTATATAAGTACCAGAATTTGAACCTGGGGTGGGGAAAAAACCGGGTGATACTTATAAAACTGGACCGGACTTGGACCAACGAGTATGGAAATCAATGTGAGACTGACGTGCCTCTGTTAAAGACGAAGTCCGCGGAATTTAGATTCGTTCAATTGTGTTTTTCTGTTTGGGAGGATATTGGACTTGCAAGCCAAAAAGCTATTCAATCAAACTATTAAATCACTGTGGTTCTCACAACTCATTGCAACACAAAATCAAAAATGTGGTGCTATCGTACCCTTAAGCCCTATAAGCCCTTTCAAAGCACGGAGGAGCTCGATATAGTAAATTTTTGGATTTTTCTATGGGGAGAGCTTTTGATTTCAAAAACAGTGCAGAACTCTATAAAGTCTTGTGCAACACTAAAGTCGCATACATACTAAACATATTAACTATAATGTGATTGATGAACAATTCCTTTGAATAATGTTAGGGCGTTGCCCACACCTGTTACATACATTTCAATCATATTTGCAGTGAAAATTTGCATTGCAGCTAGTTGAAAACAGCTTGAATGCGCATCTCGGGTTTCGTAGAGTTGTTTCTACGGTCAGCTAGAATTTCAAATTAATTTAAGTGCAGTGAGAACCTTTACTTTTATCAAGGCATTTTCGAGTTTTCGTGTTGGTTTGATTTTAATTTGTGTTATGGAGTACCAAGAAACTTCCAAGTAAGTAGACTGGAAGGCATTTCCTACGAAAAACACGATCTTTTGATATTATGCATAAAATAGGCATTATTTTTTCATAGCATGCAATCTGCTCATGTGTTATGGGAACATATTCTGCTTATGATGAATGTCGTAGCTTTTAAAAGAACTTAACTAAAGTTAATCTACGTACTGATAAAAATATCTCTAGCATAAAAAATAAATAAATATTTGACAACATCACATACATTGCTCCGATTCCAAAGTAAGTAGCTAAAGCACTTGTGTTATGGAAATCGGAGACAACGGTGGTATCACAAACACCCAGACCTGAGCCAATATAGAAAAGTTCGTTTTCTAAATTGACCCAACCGGGGATCGAACCCGGGACCTCAGAAATGGCGACACTTGAAAACCGGTGTACAAAGCCACTCGACCAAGGAGGTCGTCAAAAAATAAAAAGTAGCTTAAAATTCAAAACGTGAAAAGTAATTATGATAAAATATTCACTTAGCGCTAAAAACTTGTATTTTTCAAAACATAAGTTAGTCTGGAAACTTCAATTGCAAAGCTCTTGTTTCTTAATTCTTTTTAATTACGCATACAAAGTAGTGGTATAAACTTAGGAACATTTAATATTCTTGAACTGTAGGCACTCGGGGCACCCCCCCTTTCCCCCCAACACAAGAAGTTAAAATACTTGGGGCGCTCAATTACCGTCACACAAGAGTTATTACTTTGAGTCGTATCCAACCTTTTTTGTTGCATGAACAATAAAGTACCTTTTTAATCTGTGCAGCTTTAAAAATATAAGACTAAGCTTCGATCACAGTGTATCTGGAGAAACAGTAGGAAGTATTTTGTACTTATCTGTTAAAACAAAAGATACGACATTGTCAGGCTCTTTAGTAAAAAACTCCGTAATACTAATGTCATATTGGTAAACCTTAGAATATAATATTATCAATGTTGAACAAAATGTCAGTAATACGAAAGGATCTTACAGTTCATTTTATTAGTATGTCATCGAAATGCTGTACGAATTACCAAAATAAAATGCAAAACGCATCTTCGTTTAATATGCAATGCCATGAATTTGCTAGTGAGAATTTAGACGTTTTCTTCTGAAAATTGTGCAGATGTATTCAGCCCCAGTACAATCTTGGACGCATCAAATATTAATGTATTTAGTTTTACCGCTCCATTTTATCTACTGTGGATCACGCTAAGCCATCTAAATAAATAATTACTGTACCCTCGTACCGAAGAGATATGGGCTTAATGACCTGAGTTAAGATTTTTTGTTTTCTTCTAATTTGTTTTGTACCTTATAAAATTTTGCCAGTTTTCGGAATGAGGGATTTTTATTTATTTTTCTTCGTTTGTTTAACGGCTGAGGTGAGTTGCGCTTCAAGCTCCAACCTTTTTTTAAAGAAGTGTTTATGTTTTAAAAATAATACTGTGCGGTAAATATTTTTGGTTAGGTGTGTTATTTTATTGAAAAGAGGTTTACCAACAATTTTGAACAGGTAGAAAAGTGAGGGAAATATAGTTTAAAAAAAATTCTCGTAGGTTGTATTATTTGAAATTTTATCTTTGAATTTTATTTTAAGTTTAGTTAATTTCAAATACTATAATTTGAAATTAACTCAAATTCAACTCTTTCTTTACTAGCTGGTAAAATCTAATTTATATGTATGTTGCCGAGTGCGTAAACCAGTTAGAGTGCAGATTAACTAGATAGTCTGCAGATTACCTGGTACAGTCCGTTAAAGTGCAAAACATAGTTTCATTTCTAACATTAAGTAGGTAATCTGCAGATATCCTAGGTGCAGATTTCCGCACTTTAACAGTGTAGCATCCGTTAATATAAAGATTAACTAGGTAAAGTGCGGAAATCTGCTACTTTAAGAAAAATTTCGCTTTTATGGAAACGGATCGTACCCGGTGATTTGTATATTACCTAGTTAATTCACAAATTAACGTATTCCGTACTTTAGCGGTAGCACATATACTGTGGTAGCTGCAAGCGTCTAGTTTTTTTGTAAGACATGAGTAAATTTTTTTCTTCTTGTCCACACAAAAGAAATTTTAAGGTTATATTAAATTTTAAGATAATCATAAAATATAACTGAATGAATTCACCCTAGTCTGTTCCCATCACTCATAGCATAGTTCAGAACAAATAAAAATGAGTAAAAACTTTTTGGAGGCTCATCTACACAAAGCTCATATCGCCGTCCGTTTACCATCTGCCTTTTCAATATTCCCATTTCGGGAATCTTTTATTAGGACCGGCTGAAATATTGCATATTCACAAGCCGGCTGCCATTTTGGCAAAAACACCGTTCGATTTTCAATCCACACGCCCATTGTTCTAATTTTGAAATTTCAAAAATTCCGCTTGTCAACTTTGAGCTCTCTATGACGAACACGTTTGAGAGTTTTTTTGTTTTTTTCTAAAAAATAAATAACCTTTTCATCATATGTGAACTGCTTTCACAGTTAAATGATTTGTGATATTATTATTGTATCATCCGAATAATAGTTTGTAATCTAAATTTTATAATTACGATAGTATATTCTTTTCTTAACGATATTTTCAAGTAGCATTTGCTAAAATTTATGTATTTAATATTTATTGTTCAATTAAAAGGAGATATGAGATTATTGTTTACCTCTTTGTCAAGTTCTATTGAAAATGAACTGAATCAAAGAGTTTAAAAATCTCTTTTGTCCCCAGAGCCGCCTCTCATGGGGCCAAACGTGACGTCAGACCGTATGTCTTACGTCGGCGGGGACCATATAAGGGCAAACTGCTCATCCCCCCCTTCACTCCCCGCTGCTAACATCACGTGGTACGTCAACGAGCAGATGGTAAGTACCTACTGTTGATTTGAAGTTTGCACATCAGCCGTATTTAACGTCCTCATTGCTGGGGCATAGGCTTTCCATATGCTTTTTTTATAGTTAATGGGTTTGCTCTTGACCTCAGTCTAGCCCGAAAGCAAAGACAGGGTCTACGATGGAGCGAGCTTGCCCAGAAGGTGCCTAATCACTCGGGCCTAGAAAAGAGACAGGTCGTATGCGCTCGGAAACACGCGACGCCGGCAGGGAATTCCATTTCTTAGCTGTGCGCATTATAAACGATGTTGAGTAGCGTTTGGTACGCAGAAGAGGTATATCGACCAAGAAGGGATTTGGTGAATTTAAATGACTGAAAATACAGCCGGAACCAATGACATAACACGGAAGAGATCAAGATAAAAAAATAAATCACTTATCCCCAATGACTTTAATTACATAGACGAGCTTTTCAAGATTAAAATTTATGTCACAACCAACCTTCGCGGCGCATCAACTGTTTCTCTCGGTCGCTCGCAATAGACTAAAGGAGTTGCGGTGCATGCACCGTAACTTAATGAGCAATTTTTCGGTACTGTACAGCCTGTGTTGTGTAGTATACACATAGAAGTCTTTGCTTATCCCATGGGGAAATTGCCAAGGCGATCACAAGATGAAAGCCCTTATTCATTGTTCAAGTTAAAATACTCTCAAATTAGTGGCGTTAAGAAACGCTGATTCATCATAATATGTTTAATAAACTTTAGAAACTGCAGTATATCTCGACCAAAATTTGCACTGCATATAAAACACATTCCACTTAAAAATTTAATATTTTAGATTGTAACATATTGCTACTGAAAACAGAAATAAAATGCCGAAATGAAATCGGACCGGATCCCGGCTTAGCTAGCTTCAATTTTGCACAGAAAGTTACCCTCTACGCACGGATTAATTATGTGTATTCGTTTAGCTAAAGAAGGTTTATACGGTAAAATGTATTTTTAATGTGAACTCAACTTCATTACAATGTGATTAATTTTAACTTTGTACAACAGAAGTGACCAACTTCGTTCGTCTCGTCTATTGAAAATGTGTAGCCCGAGAATAGAGAGTGGGTGTTTATGTCAACCCGTGTTCTTATACGATATTTCTTAAACCCGTATAATCCCGAACATAGTACATATTAGGGTACTATATAACCCCGGAAAATTATTATAAAGCCTTAAAACCACCACCACCCTATATAATATTCAGCACGTTTTTATATGAATTTAAGGGTCCTTCAGTTCTTTTTATACCTTTTGGAAAATTTATGGGTCCTTTTCTTCTGCAATCACGTCTGTAAATATGTATACAGTTTAGAGCTTTGTCACTTTGTTGTAGCTATCATTTGTCATTGATTTCTGTTTAAAAAAGTAATAGCTTTAAGGCTTGTCGCCCACCAGCGACTTTTTGTAGCTGCGATTATCGCGGCGTTTTTTTTGTCGCTGGCTAAGTAAACCCTTTGTCACTCTTGTCAGTGTCATTTCACGGGTGATTAGCCGCTGAGCTACTTTTGTAGCTCGTGGACGTTTCCGTATTGAACTCTGTATGTTCTATTCTCGGCGACAAAAATCGCTCAGCGATCAATCGCTTGTGGGCGGGAGCCTAAGAGTGACAAAGTTCTAAACTGTATACTTATCTATGGACGTGAATGGTACTTTAGAATTTTATTAAATTAATGCTAACACTTTAATAACCGAATCCTCTGTCAACACCAGGTGATGCTTGCTCGCAAGAGATATTGCGTAATTTACATGTTACAACTGTGAATTTGCAGCGCCATATTAAATGCTTGGCGTGACACGTGCGAACGTGTCGGATATGCGAATAGTTGAGTAAGACGTATAGGAGTGAAACATCTTTGAATTTAGAGCATAGCTCATGAAATATAGTGACTGCCGTGTAACAAGTAAAAGTTGGCAATGGTGAGAAAAGGAACAAGTTGACAGTTGTTTCGGATCATGATCTAACATTAATATTTGTTATATGGTCTGTGTGATCCAAGAAAACAAGGTCTGGCACTTACTTACACTTGCTGACGTCATCTAAAGTTCTACTATCTAGTTGCCACTTTATGATAAGAATGATTTTTACAAAGAATGAAGGTTTTTTTTCTGTCATCGGTCATTACAAAATTATTATAAAGCATTTCAGTTATGACACCGAAAAAAAAAATCAGCTGTTTCATACAAAAATTTAAATCGAAAATATCAAAATGTATGAAACAGCTGTTTTTTTTCGCGATTTCAAAGTTGGCCCCATAGTAAAAGTTGTTCAGTTTGATGGTCCCTATATACCATATTCGGCATTAGGGGTATTTTTGTAACACCTTGTATACATAGAAGTCTCTGTCAGGAAATGGTTTTTTAGACACGAGTCTTAGACACCAGCAATTTCCTTTGAAAATTTTTTCATACACATACACAGATATCAAATAACTAATATGAGGGTCAAAATCTCGATTGTTCAATTTTTGTCTTCCGAGTTCATTTGCCATTTTGAATCCTATTTTATTGTTCACAGGTGCCTGGTTTCACCGCTAACCACGTGTCAAACTTCAGTAATGGCTACGCGTCAAGTTTAGCCACTTTAGAGCTGGAGGCTGCAGCGCTGTCGCCTGTACCTACGCTTATGATACGGTAAGTTAATAGATAAGTAATACCGCTTGGCTAGGAGGCCACTGCGCTGTCACATGTACCCGCGCTTATATATACGGTAAGTGTTCTTTTTTTCAAAGTCATGGACTTATCAAACCACCCTCGTATAAATAATATTTGACTACATCACATACATTGCTCCGATTCCAAAGTAAGTAGCTAAAGCACTTGAGATAAGGAAATCAGAGACAACGGTGGTATCACAAACACCCAGACCTGAGACAATATAGAAAAGTTCATTTTCTACGTTGACCCAGCCGGGGATCGAACCCACGGCCTCAAGAGATGGTGACGCCTTGAAAACCGGCGTACAAACCACTCGACCACGGAGGTCGACGAGTCGGTAAGTTAATAGCTAAGTATTAAAGTCTGGCCACGCGAAACAATGAATATGGTGCCAAATAAGCTCTGAGCAGTAGATGCTCGCTTGTTACACCATTTACCAAACAAAACAACCCGTATTTAATACAAAATTAAATTGTAGAACAAGCATAAAAGATTTTTACCCAAGTCGTATTTTGACCAAACAACGTTTCGTCGAGTATTCGACTATGAAGGAAAAATTAACGTAGTGAATAATTTTTATAACTATGCAGCTGAAATTTCACTTAATGTTCACTTACGCTCAAAGACCGAAATCGTCAATTAATCGAAATAATCGCTAAGCCTTACAAATATATTAAATTTTAATGTAAAACATACCTTTTTAAATTTTGAGATTTAAGCATTCACAATGCTATTTGTATACAATACTAAATAATATACTAGAAAAAATAGGACTCGCACCAGATCATGTTCTCGGACGGGAATCGAACCCGCGACCTTTGGATATCCGGTCCAATGCTCTGACCGCTGAGCTACCGAGTCGCTAGAAATTAAAACATACCATCAGCAATTTGCCTGATGAATAATGCATAATGAATTTAAAATCAGCGAAAATGAACTGTGAAATATATAAAATATTTGTTAATTTAATTTCAGACATCTTTTAACTGAGTTTTAGTGAGCTATTTCTATTTACCGTACATTAAATATTAACCTAATCGTATTATTTCGTTATCCTCCTACAAAGTTTAGAGTTAAATACTGAATATGTAAAGTAGGTACTATAAATGTATCAAAATAATTAAAATCAGAGGTTCTCAAACATTTTTCGTCTATCATTCACTTTGAGAATTTGATAATTTTCTTTGGCGTCACATGTACATAATTATTAATATTCACAACGTTACGCCGTTGGTTCGCCGTTTACCCCTCTGAGTAGTCATACCGCTTCACCGAATATCGTTGTTTCAGATGCGAAGCTTCCATCTTCGACGTGTGGAAAGCCACAAGCCACACAATAGTGCTGAGAGAGAGAAGCGCGAGCCCAGCTTCGGCTTTGGGCAGAAGTTTCACAGGTAAAGTTTAGTGTTGGAGTTAAATATAGTTTTACTATCATGCATTATTTAATTAAACTGTGAATAACTTGAACTCGGTTGGGGCATAAGTCTTATAGAGACCAATTTTTATTATCTTTGGGGTAAATAGGCACCTCCTAGGTGAGCTCGCTTCATCGTATTTCTGTCTTTTTTTTTTCTTGTAACAAGAGGAGAATGCGATCTTTATGCATACCAAACGGCATGTTGGACTCAGTCATACTAAGGGTACGTCCCTCGCCGCACCCAGCCCTCCCGCCAAGCCTGATAGGCTTCGCGTCAGGGCTGGGATTTCTGTCTTGGCTTTTGGGCTATCATTGAGATTAAGTAAAAGCAAACCCATTAAAATAAAAAAGGTAATAGTATTGATTCTGACTCTAGTTGTAATGTAGAAAATTCTAACTTTTTTTGTCGCCGAGAATAGAACATACAGAATTCAATACGTAAACGCCCACGAGCTACAAAAAGTAGCTCAGCGACTAATCACCCGCGAAATGACACTGACAAGAGAGACAAAGGGTTTACTTAGCTAGCGATAAAAAACGCCGCGATTAACGCCGCGATAATCGCAGCTACAAAATCGCCCGTAGGCGCTGACGCTAACTCTGAGAAATAAAATTCGAGCTCTCGAAGTGATGTTTCGAATTATCAGATGAGGTATAACTATCAAATAGCACATTATATTATGTACCTACGTTTCATGAAATCGTTTCATGAAAACTTTTTATAGTTAGAAGAAATTATTCCTGAAAATCCACCAACATTAAAACTATTAGTCAATATCAAGGCCGTCTTTAACCTATTTGAGGCCCTGGGCACATTAAGATAAGGGGGCCCCTATGATCTTGACTAAAGCTAGTGAGCAAGTAGTATTTGTTAGTCAGTAATTATTGTTTAACTTTTCGAAATACCTAAATATGTTTTATATGTTTTTGGTAATAAGCATCCGTTATCGTTTAGCGATCTGGGGCCCTACCGGCTAACCTTTCGAACTTCGGCGGGTCTGCCGAGCTTCAACTTAAAACGGATAAATCGAAGTAAGGAGTTTCGTATTGTACTATTCACCAAAGTTATTTAGAAGATATCAATGTTCGTGTGACATCATGAATTGAGGCTCGCCATTTTAGCCCGATTTGGGCTCGATTTATCTATTTTAATTTGAAGCCCGGCAGACTCTCCGAAGTTTGATGTTTTAGCCGGTACGGCCCCTGGCAGGAACTAGGGGGCCCCTATCAATCGCGGGGCCCTGGGCACGTGCCTGGAGTGAAAGGTGGGCCTGCCCCCTGATTATGTAACTTTGTAGCATTCAACTCTGACAGAAATCGCATTTACATTTTTGCTTTAGTAAGAACCAATGTGACAACTACAAGCAGCAATGTAACTGCGGTTTCAATCTAATTCAAGCGAGAATTGTTAGCAACAGAGTTACGTAATCAGCACCCGGGTCAGTATCAGAATCGTGGAGTTTTCAACATAATGTCAACCTGAGTCCAACTCAATAACAACCTTTCACGTTAACAGGTGCAGCCACAGAAACTTGCATACCAACGATAATGGTCCTTCTGCTGCAAATCCTGTTACAGCTCCTGCTCGGGAGTTACACTGAAGCTCTAAGGTAGCTGTCTCGTGGTGAGTCCCAAATTCGCCCATCAATGTAATACTAATAGTTCAGGGTTTAACATAGGAGTAGGTGAGGGGACAGAGGCAAAGATGCAGAGATTTGTTACAATGGTGGCCGACAGAATGCGTTTTTGACAGATTTGTCAAGTTCCCTGAGTAAAGTGAAGTATTATTTTCTGTTGTGTGGAAAGTAAATGTTTTGCCTTTTGCTTTGGGAACTTGATAAAATAGTAAGTAGTAAAGTCAATTTTGCACAAAATTATAGATAATATCTTGTTATTTACCGGTGCATAGATTGCAATAGAAATAATGACACTACTGCACATAGCAACCCAGACTGACAAAAAACTCGAAGGTTGCTACATTGCATGCTACGTTTCACCAATTTGTATGTACGCGGCATTATGTTGGTTACTTTGCCTCTGTTCGAATGTTCACTCCTGTGGTTTCAAGCAATTTCTTTGAAAGTTGTAATGGTACCTTAAACTTAAGTGGCCTAATTCAGCTTTGGGATATTCTCAAAGCTTGTTTGTGAAATTAACGAGTTTCGATGTTTAAATATTCGTGGGTCAAAGTCTTAATAATAAAGTTAGTTTTCATTTACAAAGTGTAATTAACGGTTTCTTTATTTAACGAGGATTGAACAATAGATATTAATTTGCTATAAAAATACTAGAATAATTAAATATGTTACATAATTTAAATCGTAAATTGTAATTGATATTAATAAAATATTAATTCTTATTTATTCATGTTTAGGAGCCATGCTGTTGACATAGACTGATTATATTGAATAATTTACAATGTAAATAAATAAGTAAGTTGTTTGTACATAATTATAATGAAAAGTCACGTTTAAGTATGTTTTGTCCAACTAAAGATTATCAAATGTTTTTGTTACTTACATTTTAATTTTATACAATGTGTTACAAAAGTACCCCTAATGCCGAATATGGTAGATAGGGACCATCAAACTGAACAACTTTTACTATGGGACCAACTCTGAAATCTCGAAAAAAAAATCAGCTGTTTCATACAAAAATTAATTACGAAAATATCAAAATGTATGAAACAGCTGATTTTTTTTTCGCGTTTTCAGAGTTGGTCCCATAGTAAAAGTTGTTCAGTTTGATGGTCCCTGTCTACCATATTCGGCATTAGGGGTGCTTTTGTAACACCTTGTATAATCAGGATCACGTATTTTTTTTTTGTTTATGTATATGCAAATGAGTTCTCAATCCACAAAAACACATAATTTTCATAATAGTTTTATGTTTGTTTGCACCTCTATTGTTCGCCTACCCATGTAACACGCAGGGGTCTCGGCTCGATTCCCAGCAAGGGGGTACATTTTGTACTCGGTTTGGTTGGCTTATTTCAAGTCCGCCCGGCTAGCTACCATCATTTTAACTATGACGCCATAGCAACAATTTAAAATTTTAGCAAGATAAAGATTAGATAACCAGCCCCTCAGTGGTGAGGATTCCGGGTGTAGTGCGCTTACACTTGCGGCCTTATCGTCACTTAAGATCAGGTGAGGTGAAGGCCAAGCACTATCCCGTTGTACATAAAAATAATAATGTGTAATTTGTTTATCAATATTAACTTCGATGTTTTGGTTGGACAGTGTCATCGACACGTGCGTGATGTAATTGTTGCCCCGACAACCTACTTGTCTTTTCAAATTTTCTTTGAACTGTAATACACATTTTTCGGGAAAATATTGTGTTTTTTCTCATAACTAGCCAATAGTTACATTCTCTTGAGATTTAAACATTCACAATGCTATTTTTATATAATACTAAATAATATACTAGAAAAAATAGGACTCGCACCAGATCATGTTCTCGGACGGGAATCGAACCCGCGACCTTTGGATATCCGGTCCAATGCTCTGACCGTTGTGATCAGTCTTGCTCTATTCAAATCTAGAGTTACACTGGTAAAAATTATTACGATTCCACGATTTAAATTGATCGCCGCCGCTTTAACTCTAGCAGACATTCCATAGCTCTAGCAGAATTGCTACTAACGACGACCTAACGATTAGAACTAACACAGACGACCATGAAGAAACAGGTCGTCAGGTTTCTGCAGGTCGGCTTTTAATGCACGACTTGGTAGCCTCCCGGATTTTCTTGCGCCAGAGCATGTCACCGACCCGTGACGTAATTGTTGCCCCAAAAACGTAACAGCTTGTCTTTTCAAATTTTCTTTGAGCTCTATTACACATTTTTCGGGAAAATATTGTGTTTTTTCTTATAATTAGCCTGAGTACATCAAAGACAGTTTAACTAAGTAAAATCATGCTACTGGCAATTTCTTTATAGAAAGCGCCAACATTTATGATAATCTTTGGTTGAACTCAAGGTCAATGCACATCAGCACTGCGAAATTGCAACGCATCAAACAATGTCACATAGTGCACCAGTTTGGTAGGCTGCAAATGACTGCAATTCATTTTGTTGAAGGATTGCAATATTGTAATGCGTTGCCTAACCGCAAAGTAATGCTAATGTGTGCTGACCTTTATGTGTATTATTATGAATAAAACATTAGTCCATTGCATACGTAAGAATTGTTATTATAAACTTATTATTTTATTAAACGATTAAAGTTATTTTTATTCTTATTCCAGATTTCTAGTATAAATAATTACGCTCCCTTGTTTTAATTATTAAATTTAAACCTATTAAATAGATTGTTATTTGTACATATTTATAATTTATCTATAAAATAAAGCAATCAATCCCAATTTTTTAATAGTTTTTGTTAGGTGCGAGTTTATTAAAAAGATTTTTTAAGTATTCTATCTTTGTTGGTATTTATATGAAACACGTGTTAGTAAAATTTTCATTATATTTCTTAATTTTAAATGTTGTTGACCGGTGCAAATGTTACAATACGAGTTAAACAATACTATTGACAGAGAACTAAAAATATATTAATTTTACATCAAACTGAAATGGAGACATTATTTGGTTACATTTAGATTTCGTCTAACCCATATTGATCACTTAACTTGAAATAACAATTAATACTAAACAACGTATTACAAAAAACTCGTAATGCCTAATATGGTAGATAGGGGCCATCAACCTGAATATTTTTTACTATGAGACTAACTCTGAAATCGTAAAAAAGAGTTTAGATATTTTCGTTATTATTTTTTGTATGAAACTTAATAACGAAAATATCATAAATTGTTTCCGCGATTTCAGAGTTAGTCTCATAGAAAAAGTTGTTCAGTTTGAGGTCCCTATCTACCATATTCGGCATTACGGATTTTTGTAACACCCTGTACATACTTGCACCAATCCATTCTAATATTAAAAATGCGAGAGTAACTCTGTCTGTCTGTCTATTATGTTTTCACGCCTAGACCGCTGGGCCAGTTTTGTCGAAATTTTCAGACCGAACGAAACGGATTTAGATGGGACCTTGAGGAAGGACATAGGCTACTTTATAAAAAAAAAAGACCTTTACATGTTAGTCTAATAAAAGCTCACATAACATTTACCAAGACAACAATATCAAACTATTCAATGAATACGAATAATTGCAATTATGAATCGAGTAAATCAACAGTTAAAATTAAATAATAAATTATTTATTAAATTAATTATAAAAAATATGAAATTTCAAGTATGTGTGTTTAAAAATGGCGGCGTACCAGATCATTACCGCTAGAATTTATTTAATAAACAGCATTTTATAACATTTTAGAGTTTTATTCCACCAATGAAATATCATGAAATACATGACTGTGTCAAAAAGACTAGGGTTTTTTCGCTGCGAAAATTTTTCTAAGTCTATGGTTATTTAATTTTTATAATTTACTTATTGGCTCGTTGAAGTTGAAGAGTACTTTTGTAACATTTGCTACCAGTCAATATCAAACAGAAAAATGTGGCTGTGTGTATAGTAAATTAAAAATTTACACATAAAAATTTTTCAATCGTTGTTTTAATCCTTTTAAACTTTATTAGATAAAAAACGATGGTGCATAATAAAGTGTAATCTAAAATGTTGTGTTTATATTTAGTCCATGTAAATAGTTTAGACCAATTTCCTTAAAAAGTAACAACTGTTTTATTGCCATAAACATAACTTTACTGAGTATTACGTAGTGTTTTACGTGACATTTACAACAGTTTTGAAGGAGATTATGCGAAGTAAATTGAGTTATTTATTACCTACGCTTAGTTTGAGTGAGAAACTGTTTCATGTTGGATATAATAAACTTGAAATCTCATAAACAAGGAGCTGGACTGAAGCCATGAAATTGTTCAATGGCTCTCATAAACTAGGGCTGTACTGAAGATATTAAATTACGAAGGACCAAATTGATGTCACAGGACAATCTGTATCTTAAGCTTGGTTCAGACAAGTCTCATGTCATGTGAAAAAAACAATTCTAGAAAACATACTTGATTGAATATTAGTCCCAAACCTTATAAATAAATAAATAAATATTTGACAACATCACATACATTGCTCCGATTTCAAAGTAAGTTGCTAATGCACTTGTGTTATGGAAATCAGAGACAACGGTGGTATCACAAACACCCAGACCTGAGCCAATATAGAAAAGTACGTTTTCTAAATTGACCCAACCGGGGATTGAACCCGGGACCTCAGAGATGGAGACACCTTGAAAACTGGTGTACAAACCCACTCGACCGCGAAGGTCGACATTTTTTTTATGGTTATGGCTCGAATAGACTACGAAATTAGTTACAATACTAATTTCTGACATTAGTATCTGTTTAATTGACGCAAGCACAGACATTGGCGTTCAAGACACTCGAGTATCTGAGTGTATGACACCTGAGTGTCACGGTCTTAAGTCTAAGGATACCTTTAGTAAAATCATAAACTGAATGATAAGGAATGATTGTGTTTATCTCATTTTTTTTTACTTTACCAGAATCAGAACAGAACAGTAGGTCTATCCAGAATAAGTGTTTTAGTGACATACACTCGTAAAGCATATTTCGACCTTATTAGTATAATTTTTAACTCTTTATCAGCTACGGCATATTTCCAAACAATCAACAGATAGTCCAATAATCAGTTTATTAACCTCTCATGAATAACATATTTCCTCAATTGATTTTGAACTCTATTTAATGGGGTTTATGTCGATAATCGGGACAAATTCCAATAAGGTTCACGTACAAAAGCAGACATGAACCGATTTCCCCATTAGCTTTTGTCATCAAATTGAATTTGGTCTTAGTGAGTTCAAAGGATTTAGCATTGAACGGTTCAAAATAACTGTAAAAGTAAGGTTGTCAATTGATTAGAAAAATGGTTTAAGGTTTTTTTATAAATAAATGGTACAATCAAATAAGCCCGAAAAGGATTTGTGTCTTATCTGGTCATTGTTTCCGAGCCAATGAAAACGCAAAATACAAAAAAAAAATACGAAATTGCTTTCAACCTCGGGCCAGCATTCATGACCACTGAAAAAATGATTTGTTTGTGATTGAATTAAAATTAATGCTTCTTTGTTTTTGGTTTATTTTTATCTAGTCGTTGATCATGCCTGAATAAAAAAAACAACAATGTGTTTGTGTCCATAAAATAAATTTAATATACAACGTGTTACAAAAGTACCCCTAATGCCGAATATGGTAGGTATGGACCATCAAACTGAACAACTGTTACTATGGGACCAACTCCGAAATCGCGAAAAAAACAGCTGTTTCATACAAAAATTAAAATCGAAAATATCAAAATTATGATAAAGCTGATTTTTTTTCGCGATTTCAGCGTTGGTCCCATAGTAAAAATTGTTCAGTTTGATTGTCCCAATATGTCATATTCGGCATTAGGGGTATTTTTGTAACACCTCGTATATTTTTTTTTACTTTCGTCGATTTCAAACTAACATTGAGCTTAATTCTCAGTAAAGTTATAAACCTAATTTATAATCCATTGTAACTTACTACAATATTATAAGGTTGCCTAATTGTGCATTAAATTGAAAGTGATTGTAGTATAAAAACAATGAGTAAGTTAAAATAATAATAAAAGAAGTAATAATTGTATAACTTGTTTCATTTGATTTACTGTTATTGTGAAACCTCTGGAATATTCGTATCTAAATACAGAGTGTTGGTATTGGTGTTGGTTTTGGTGATGGGCACTTTTCTCCGCATTTAGACTCCAATATAATACTGTATAATACTGAAAGTTTTCGCTGGGGTGTTAGTAGCACCCCAGCGAAAACTTTCAGGCATAGTCGACTCATGATTAAGTCCTGAGTTACTGAGTTTTTCCGGACCCAAGGCACAACTAGTCTATCGGTAGTGGAATTTTCCGTCGCAAAATTCATGAAAAGTTCGGTGTTTTTAATATTTTCCTATCACACAGTCTGTCTTAGTTGCATAGAACCTTAATTTACAGAAAAGTACTACCTAATTAAAATATTAAAATTTAATAAACCCGCAGTGTATGTACAACAACAGTTATTTGCTTACGGTCGCGGCGGTAACGGCGCATGGCAAAATCGTGACTTTGTTGTAAGAAAACGAAAATTTAAAATCTCATCTATGCATTTGCGTTAAGTGGTTCCATAAAGAAAGTTGCTTAACTCTAAAGGTAGAATCTACCTTTAAAGTTTTCGCTAGGGTGCTACTAACACCCTGTATAGGTATTTAAATAATGAATATTCCATAGATTCGATCTAGGGATACATTTCTTTCAGCTAAAAGGTAAGTACAGTCAATAGTACTCTGGGCTTCCACGACAGGGTAAACATATTCAATCAATTTCATACTTTAATACAAAGATTTTAAGGTTCAAAATAAATTGCAGATTTTTGACAGTTTTGTATAACCTGACGTGCTGCTGACTGTACTACCTCATTTTATAATTTCGCGTTCTGCATCATCAAACCAATACAAAGTTTGAAGACCTCAGCGCAACTATATTACTTCACTTTACAATTAAAACTATTAGTTAGTCTGCAGCCGTTGGAAGTAGTTGGAATGGACACTAAACATTTCATTACATAATATAACAGTTTCCATTTTATTACATAATATGGGAAACATATGGATACGAAACTTGTAAAAAGGTACTTAATATTCAGCATCGAGACGCCGCCGTATAAATCCTATTTATCCTGACAGAAGAGTCGCAAAAAAGATCTATGCCTTATCTAGTGTTGAGGCTTACATCTACACTACACAATTGACTAAAACATGACAGTAAGTTAGGTCCACATGTTACAGATATAGCAAAAGCATTAAAAGACCTCACTCATGTGTATTTACACGGGTTGACTTGACAGGTGACTTGCTGGTTGATTTTAGCCAATCAGCGCTTTTTATTGACAATCGCTTGTAAAATCTAGTCGTAAACAAATTAAAAATGGAAATGATGTAACATGTAACACATAAGTACTTTGTTGTTAATAATCCTATTGTACTGTATTTAAATAAATAAATAAATAATAAATATTTGACAACATCACATACATTGCTCCGATTCCAAAGTAAGTAGCTAAAGCACTTGTGTGATGGAAATCAGAGACAATGGTGGTATCACAAACACCCAGACCTGAGCCAATATAGAAAAGTTCGTTTTCTAAATTGACTCAACCGGGAATCGAACCCGGGACCTCAGAGATGGCAACACCTTAAAAACCGGTGTACAAAGCCACTCGACCACGGAGGTCGGCAATTTGGTAACGATATATTTAAGTTTGTAAATCTCGTTACTTATTTCTATTAAAGCTGATAATTAAGTTTCTTGCGCCTGTTCTTCTTGTCATTTAAAAAAGTCTGGAACGGGTGGTAGGAAAATATAGATTTAAAAGTGCTTAATTATTAAGTTTATTTGAAAAAATAAATTTTGATTATTGACTAATTATAATTATTATTTAGAAGGGGGGACGCCAGCGAAGCCGGACGGGTGATCAGTCTCCCTAATCGGAACCATTTCACCCAGTTACCCAGTTCTCTAAATAATAATTGACTAATTAGTTGACTAATATTGACCAGCAAGTCGCCTACCAAGTCGACCCGTATATACCACATTACGGTCAATCTGAAAAATATAATAATTATTATTATTATTAAAGGGAGTGTTCAAGGAAGAAAGTGGTTTGCAGTCGTATGATACATACATTTAAAATTCAAAATTCAATACTCATTTACTCAGTCTAGGATGTTACAAGCACTTGTGAATGTCAAAGAAGCTACGCCATCGGTTCGCAAACCCTAAGCGGGAGAGGAGAACCGGCAAGTAACTCGTCGAGGATTAATTAAAATAACCTGACAGATAATGTAAATGGAAGAGCGATGGCTTCCTGATACAGATATTTTTATACTTACTAGGAATGTCATCTCAATTTGGTAATCATCTGGTTTGTTAACAAAATAAAGCATTTTGTATTTGTATTTTGAGGGCTGCTTTTTTCTCCCTGCATATTTCATACAGTCATCAAAAATTAAAAAATGACTTCCAGCATTTAAAGTGAGGTAATTTTTTATCACAATAATTAACAAGGTATACATAATACCAAATAATATACTAGAAAAAATACGACTCGCACCAGATCATGTTCTCGGACGGGAATCGAACCCGCGACCTTTGGATATCCGGTCCAATGCTCTGACCGCTGAGCTACCGAGTCACTAGTGGGAACGTCGAATTTCTCCTAGTATAATTATCAACTCTTACGCTGCAAGCCAGTAACAAGGTTTACATATAATATTGATTAGCCCTGGTGTGACAATACTCGTATTTCAGAACACAGTGTCCAGAAACAACAAGGACCAAATTTAAAAACTGGTCCATTCCATCGTGTAGAAACACAAACGGGGCTTACAAATCACAACTGCCTCCCTGCTGAATTATTCATAATTCACGTGAGCAGTAATAGCGGTAGGTGAATATTTTTTTTCCGTTTTCCCATTCGCCCATTCGGTCTGAATAGAACGCCTGCGTTAGAATGATAATAACTCATCGATTGTTTACTAGCCAGGTGGTTATTAAGCCTGTTTCGTTTTATACTCCTTTCTGTTTGATAAATTTTCGACCACCTTTTTTTCGATTAACGACACTGGATCGTGGGCTATTTTTTCTTTTTCGATCCAACTACATTTTTTAAACATTCAGCCGCGTTAACTTTGCACGGGAATCTAACAATATTTTTTTATTTTGATTATTCGTAGAAAGAACAGCTTACAGACGAGCAACATTTTTTTTTCTGTTTGACAGAGTCTAAATTTTTTACAATAACGCCTTTAAACCATGGGTTGTTAAGCACTTTTTCGAAAATTTTAATTAACTTGTAACTTTGATTGCACTCTTTGCCGCATCGTCGAGCGGTATTCCCAATTCTGATTATTCATGTTAAACCATAGCTTACACTTGGATACGTAAGTTTAGTATTAGTGTAGTTTCAGCGCCCGAAGTAAATCCTAACTAGTTGCGACGTTTTGTTATTAGCTTCGTGAAAACACAACACAATGTGTTGTAATGTAAGACTTCTGGCAGAAAAGCTTTGCCAGTCATGTATCCACTCAATTTTAGTTATCATATGTGTAAATTGGATGTGTCATTTTAGAGACGTTTATTTAAACATTAAGGGCGACTTTTACCAAATCTTATTTAAATATCTCCTTAACACACTTAACTAATTTTGTTTAACTCGTTAAACAAAATTAACTTAATCATATTTAAGTATGTCTTTCACCACATCTGAAATACCATTGTTTAGCTAAATACGTTTAGGGATGCGACATATTTTTTGTCTGACATAGTTTCAATAAAATTTGTTCTGTCTCCGACATATCGCAATGCTCTCGGCCTATTTAAATAGTCTGTTATCTCTTCATCATCATCATCCCACAAAAAGTCTCATAAATCAAGTTATAATAAACTAAGAAATCACATAACCTCTCTCTCTCTCATGACAAGCTCTTAAATGTATTTAGCAGATTAAACAACCAAAATTGGGCATTTAACTTTGACAGTTCGGTAAACACGTTTAGTAAGTGGTGAAAGACTTTGATTCCTTAAATGTATTTAACATAGCTTAAACATATTTCCTAAACATGTTTAGTGTTTCGTAAAAGTGGCCCTAAGTTTATTTAAATTAAAATAATATGTAAGTATTGTACAAATAAAAATATCATATTTTTAGGGTTCCGTACCCAAAGGGTAAAACGGGACGCTATTACTAAGACTCCACTCTCCGTCTTCTGACAATATCATTAGGTATCGAACGAAAAAATCAAACCTGCCCCCCTAGCCAAAGTAACATTTGCAAATCTTCATTAGCGCTTCGCTTTCGAAGCATGACTGTATGTATGGAATTGACAAAGGGTTTCGTGAACAATCGAATTTAAAAACGTCAAATCCATACAATCAATCCATAAATACATAAAAAATCCAAGCGCGAAGCGATTACGGCAAATGTTAATAGAAAACTACATAAAAGGATTTTCTGAAAGATACTACTGAAGATACTAACTAAAGATGCTATAAAAATATCTAAATGATATTTATGTCGACCTCAGAAAAATGTAGTTGTTTTTTTATCATCAGTGTGTCTAATAATTATGCATTCTTGTAAATATAAGCTATGAAGGTTTAGATTGGCTCAAAAATACAGCGGTAACACAAATCCGGGCTTGTTTGGGACGTGCCAGAATTGGTGACATACTACCGAGGAAGAGGGAAGGTGGACTGTCCATTTCATATAGCTATAGCTATGGAAACGCGTAGAATCGAAGCATTTTTCTGCACAAATAATGTGAAGGGTATTAAAAACTCTTTGAATTCAAAAGTTTCGTTGGTTTGTGTCGTTGTGATCAAAAGTAAAACCGATTCTATCAAATCTTTTTATTTATTACAGTGATAACGCCGCCATTTTTTACTTTTTTATTTTTTTTTATTTGACAACATCACATACTTTGCTCCGATTCCAAAGTAAGTAGCTAAAGGCATTTGTGTTATGGAAATCGGAGACAACGGTGGTATCACAAACACCCAGACCTGAGCCAATATAGAAAAGTTCGTTTTCTAAATTGACCCAACCGGCGATCGAACCCGGGACCTCAGAGATGGCGACACCTTGAAAACCCGTGTACAAACCACTCGACCACGGAGGTCGTCAAATAGCAAATATTCATAGAGATGTGATTTAGAGGTGAGTAATAATAATTAGCGAATCTGCACACGACTGACTTTTGACGAACTATTATCGGATCGGAGATATTATATTTGCGTAAGACGTGTGCGTTGGTGTATTAAAACTCCTATGTTCTACGATCTAATAAAAATCTGTCCTACAAAAAGTCGTTTGTGTGGTTAACTGTAGTTTAGTTACCATCTAGTAACTGGATTACAGTTAGTCTAAGAATATGCTGCGTCGCATCGCATTCAACTCGCCTCTGCGTGTTCAATAGACAGCTCACCTAACATGATGATAGCGTTTCCGCCTTCATGCCCTCAAAATTTATTGTTGTTTGCCCGCCACTCGCCGTCAAGTGGAAGCAATGGTTACATTTAACAATTTTGATCAATGATAGCAACTCGGGTCAAAAAAGGTGATCTATAGGTAAGTTTTCTTGATACTTTTCATTCTATACTGCTTTTATTATAAATAGCAATAATTTTATTCACATCAGACAATACATTTTGAACTCAAGGTTTTTAGCAATAAAGCTGTTTTCGAAGTACTGTTTAACTTTTTATAATGCTGTCGTTTGTACTGCTTGTTATTTACAACCAATGTAATATGTATATGGCAATAAAGCATTTAGTTAGTAAAAAGACGTTGCGGCTAGTAGATAACGGATTGTAGGGACATTGTATAATGTTGCGTGTCAGCGGTTTTGAATGCTTGTGTGACGTATCACTGAAGAGTCGTGAGCAGTTACTGCGCACTGACCGACTCACGTAGATGTGTTGGGAAAGATCATCACGTGAATTTGTAGATCTTGGGAAATTATGTAAAATATTGGTGTTTTTGATTAGCAAATTTGTTTTTAATTGAAGGTCAGTGGCAGTAGCTCCCAGATAGTGTAAGATCCTCACACTAACATGTAGGGAAATTATAGAGTCAGAAAAGAAAAGATAGTGACTAAGTCAGATTTTATTTAAATCAGAACACCACATAACTCAGGGTAATAACAATAGTAGAAATTTGTTTTTGACAAAATGCAATTTGTGATTTAGTTATTGGGTATTTTAATTCAAAACGGGAACATTTGAAGACCGAGGATTGGCTTAAGATAATAAAATATTTCGAGTATACCTATACAACTTGGAGACGACAATGCGACACTAAATTAAATGTCGTATAGCTAAGAGCACTCCCATGCAGTCTCATAAAAAAAACAAATGAAAATATCCAATAGTTTAGTCACAGGAAATATTTTTCAGTTACGATTTTCAGTACAGTTAATTTTCGTGCTATTTATTTAGTTTATAAAAAAAAATATTTCGTTCCTAGGAATTATTTGATAGCTTTTAAAATACTCCTATGAACTAGTGTCACAAATGTATTCATTTATTGTCGTATTGTCGTCTCCCCCCCGTATATTGTTCATCTTCAAGAAACTTCAATTGACAAAATTATCCATTTGGACAAAACTTCTTATGGGTCACTATTCCCTTTCATTTATGTAAATATATCGTATTCCGTCCCTTCAGTTTCATTGTCTAAGGGTTTCTATATGCTCTGTCGGATATTTTATTAAGTTTCGCATAATACGAAGCCCTTTGGCTAATTGTTTCGGTTGTTTAATAACGATGTCACTATAAAACACGATCAAAGACTCAATCGAATAGCTAAATTCGTATTTACTTCTGAATTTCGGGTGAATCTACGTTATTTCTTACTTCCTGCGTCATTGTCGTTACTCAAAAATCTTTAGAAATCCAATGCATCACAAGGAAATATTCTTTTACACAACGATATAAAGCCATCGTTTACGTTAAAGTACGATAATAAATTATACTAATTTGCATATCTAACAAAGCTAAAAACTATAAAATTTTTAGATTTTTCGCATGCACAATGATATTTTTATATAATGCTAAATAATATACTAGAAAAATCGACTCGAACTCGGTGGCGCAGTGGTTTAGCGCCTGGCCCTGCGATTGCAGAGGTGAAGCAACTTTCGCAAGGGTCGGTCATGGGATGGGTGACCAAAAAATTAATATCTCGACTTCCTCCGTGCTTCGGAAGGCACGTCAAGCCGTTGGTCCTGGCTGCATTTGGCCTGCGTGGTGGATTATGGCCCATCCTCCTTATCCACCCATAAAGAAGGCCTGTGCCTCAGCAGTGGGGACATTAAAAAATGGCTGATATCACCTCATCATACTAGAAAAAATCGACTTGCGTATAACACGACAGGTTTCTTTACCTCCACAATCTCCATATACGACTATTTTGAGAAACAAGCCCAATCCATTACGTAAACATACAAACATCCATGTGAACTGCCAGCTTAACAACGAAAACGTCTGTAAATAAAATATTATATGCAAGTAATAGCACAGAATATCTAATAGTGTTATAGTATACCTACATAATATATATATAGACGTTTATTTCTAACGATTAACGATAAAAAGTTTTACATTGAATTCACTCTAAAACTCCTTCGTGTTATTACAAAAGATTTTTAAACACTGTTCAACTTAGACACCCGTTTAAATGTGATGCTGTCACTTTTTTGACAATATTGTTTGAAAGAGACAGCATCACATTTAAACAGGTGTCTAAGTTAAACAGTGTTTCAAAATCTTTTGTAATAACACGACCTGTGTTGAATCTTCTTACATCATAGTAGCATCGATATTGGCCCGAGATTACAAACATTCAATTGTTCGCGAGTCCAGCCAAATTGATATCATGGGAGATTTAAAAGGAACCGTTATCTCTCGCTGCCACAGTAAAGATAGGGGGGATATTTTATAGGAAAAGTTTTTATTGAAACTAACCGGTCCGATATTTGGCATAGCTCCTACACAATGTGGTGTATTAGGATATATCACAATGGATTGGAGACAGTGACTAAAGTACATATTCTTATTTAGTGGATTAATAAAATAAAATAAAAACAAATAAAATAAAGAGAAGTACAATTTTGTACAATACCCTTTCTTTAAGAAAAAAAGAGTGTTGAAATAGCTAGTTATTTCAAGGTTTTATTCGACTATCTAAAAAGCTAAAGTAATTGTAATTCAGTGAAATAGTAGATTCTACAACAAGTGCATAAAACACACCATTTTACCCCACACGTATATAGTGGATAATTAAGTCGAGGGAAAAATGGGTTTTATGTACGAGTTATACACTCTGATTTCACTTCGATTGTAAGGAAATTAAATAGCAATATTTCAAAAACAAGTTTATTTAACGAAATTTAATTGCGTGTGTGGCTGTTTACCTGACGACCTTTGTCTTAGAGCCTGAGACTTAGACGAAGATTTTACTTTATGCACTAGAGCAGGAAAAGCGATTTTATGCAGCCTATACCCAACATAAAAACAAACTTTACGAGCATGTGAAATGAAAAGTATGTTTACACTAATTCATTTTGTGAGGCTAAAGGTTGCATAAAAAGCATGTTAAGGTTTGCAGTATGGCCAACAGTATACATTTTATAACTAGTTACTATACTGATAACTTTGTCTTTAAGAATAAGTAATAGTGTTGTCATATCCTTATTGATTCAATCATTATGAACCAATATATTTTTCTCAAAGAAAACATTATTAGGTTATGTACCAATCACCGATATTGGCATTCTCTATACATTGCTGAAAATCACTTTGTGTTTTCTAATATTATCCTTCTGTTCCCAAATTGATTGTGGTTTTCGCAATACGTTAAATCTATATTTATCGTTCACCATAAGAGGACTTATGGTCTATGTTGATTGCCGACGAAATCTGTTGTTTACCAACATATTTTATTACTGCTCCCATCAAGCATTTTTTTAGGGTTCCGTACCAAAATGGTAAAAGGGAACTCTTATGTGGTGATGTAAAATAACTGAATCCAATCGGTCAAAATTGTCATAAATGTATGACCGGTCATTTACTGTCAAATTCAGTCAAATTGACTCAAACATTACTGTCTGTTCCGTACCGGGATATTATTCATTTTGTTGTAGATATTTCATAATCGTATGTTAGTTTTGAGAAAACACAACTTGGAGGGTACTCCGAAATCTTTCGATGTAATTTTTTCTTGCCTATGTAGGTATCGCTTGGCTTTCTGTGAGAGCACCGAACAGTCTCGTTCGAATCGCTGCGCTGAGAACACGTCGCTCGTGAATGTTCTTAAGCCCTCTGATTAGCACCACCGCCGCTGTGCTATCGAAGCGTGTGATCGTCTTGTGGACTTTATCTTTGATGTAAAATACAACCCGTGTGAAAATCAGTGCACATCACCTATCTCGGAACCAGCGTCACATACGCCTATGGAGATATTTTGAAGAGGAGCTGAAGGGCTGTCACAGTTCATTCTGAAAGCTGCATAACACGAGAAAGGGAAGGTGCGACAGTATAGTCAGGTACGCAACCACAGGCAAAACTTCTTCCCCTTCGCAACACTGTCTAATTAGTAATTTACTAAACAACACTATTATTATTATTTTGTGAAACCTGAAATAAGGTGGTTTTTGCTTATATAAGTACTTGATTTAAGCGCAAGTTCTCCTAGTATTTGTTTAGTACTTGAGTTTTCCAGTATTTGTATAGTAATTGTATGCTTTCCTACGTAGGTATTAAAAATACAAAAATAGCCTCAAAACCGTATAAAAAGGCTGTTGAGTGGAAGAAAAACACTTTAAATAATATGTTTACTAGCCAGATATGCCAGTTTAAAACGTCTCATACGAAAAACTGTCGATCAGGTCAGATTTTGATGAAGGTGTGGTTGAGGTACACTATCGCTTTTGGTTCATAGATCAACCAATACAGTAAAGAACAGTCTTATTTTACCTATTCAAAGTAAAACTTATCAAACTTAACCTTTTTAGGGTACCGTACCCAAATGTGAAACAGGACCCTATTGCTAAGACTCCGCTGTCCGTCCGTCCGTTCGTCTGTCACTAGGCTGTATCTCATGAACCGTGGTAGTTAGACAGTTTAAATTTTCACAAATGATGTATTTCTGTTGCCGCTATAGAATAAAAACAGAATAAAATAGTACAATGAACAAAATAACAGAACAAAATAGTAAATTTCCATGGTTTTTGACGTTATTAGAATAAACTATATCGGGATTTACACCATGTACCTGTTTACATGGTGTTAATCCCGATATAGTTTATTCTAATAAAATAGTACATTACTGCATCGGCATACAACACAGTCATTGAAGGACGAACGAGAGTCCATCAATGCTTAGCTCCGGCCAAGGTTTGTATAGTACTTTTGTCAAATAATGCGTGGAAATTCAAACCAAGTAGTAACATTTTTAACATTAATTTATTAATTACAGTAATTAAATTTAAAGTATCAAATCACACCGTCTTGAATTTTACGTTTTTAACATAAATACTATATTTATGTTGTTACATCGTTATGCACCGAAACTGCTAAAAATCAAACCTGCAACAAAAATAAATAAAGAACGCATAAAGTTGTGATGTTAGCTTACTTTACTAAAACAAAGTGGTAGATTAGTACTTCTCAATACGAAAACTTTCTTTAAGTTCCAAGTGCACACTGTCTGATGCATCTGACAAGAACATTTGCACGTTTAATGCAGACTTCTTACATTTATACCCTTGTACATTTATTTTGTGTATCGGTCAAGAGATGGCGCTGACCTAATACAGCAATATTCTACACCGCAGTGTATTTATATACGATGATATGAAACCCTCGGTGCGCGAGTCCGACTCGCTCTTGACCTGTTTTTATCTTATAATTGTTTTTTATTATCCACTACAATGAAAATGGACACTAAAATAAGAAAGGCTCGTAAAAATAATGTTATGAATAGTAATTTAGGAAACTATTTACGTTTGTTATTTTGAATGAAGAAAAGAAAAATTAGGATATTATAAATATTTATTGGCTTAAAAATGGAATAAAATGGCCTTAGAAAGGCCTCATATTTTTCTTTTTTTTCATGTTTGAAAATATAAGTTTGGGTGAAATTATAACACACATTACTATTGGGCTTGGTATGGTATAACATCTCTGGCATACCAAGTCTAAATTACCTCAAACACAGATCTTTGTTATAACATTAAATTATGTGAAATAATATATTCAATACAACAATTATTATACAATACTAAATAACAAACTAGAAAAAAATCGACTCGTCACCAGAATTCTCTCAGGCGGGAATTGAATGCAGCGTCAGGGTGGGATATACTAGAAAAGTTTCGACGGTGCCACTAGTGACTCGGTAGCTCAGTGGCCAGAGCAATCGACCGGACTTCCAAAGGTCCCGGGTTTGATTACCGCCCGAGATAATTCTTGTGACGAGTCGAATTTTCTCTAGTATGTTATTTAGTATTGTATAAAAATAGCATTGTGAATGCCAGAATCTTATATTTAAAAACAACCATTATTATTATTTCCGAAGCTAGTTCCGTTTCGTACAAGTTGTTCCTCGTTTCAATTAATACTAATCGCTTCTAGACATGGAAACTTGCACAAATTATTCAACGCAGTCTCAACCCGAGTGACTCGCTAATAGAATATTTCAGCAGTTGGTTCCGTTCAAGATGAAGAAAGGGTATTTCGCGTATTAACTGGCACCGCAACAGTTGATGTTTGACCTCAAGGCAAATTGTACAGTATATTAGAAAACAGAGAGTCTTGTTTAGCTTACGAAGTCATACATTCTGCGCAAGATAACATTACGGTTTCATTGTATTGCCCAGCATCTCATTTTTTATAGTTCTATTTTCGTTATACGGAAACATAGTTAAGTAGACTATATTAAAACATAAGTATAATAATTAGATTTAATATAAAAAATCGTTGAAAACAATAAACCCAAATGAACCTTTTAAAATTATCTGTTAGAGATCCTTAAATAAATAAATAGAACCTTAAAAATAGCAAGGCATGTGTAAAATAATAATTTGGTAGCATTTTCGGGCAAAGATGTTTCGGCCATTTAGCAGTCAGCTATGGTTTTAGAACAAGATACTTACACTTGAAAACTAGTTACATTGTATACCTACTGACATTGATATAAAGAAGCTGACTTTTTGCATCCAAAGTATCTAGATACTTGACGAATTTAGCCCAACAGTCAGTCTCGTCGTTTTGCCTGTTTAGTTTTCATAGTAGGTGCTACAATATTTTGAACCCCTCTCTCATTAAAAAGCAAACAAACATCTAATAACGGAAATTTACTGGTGCAGGAAGTAAATAAGCAGGAACACAAATATACTCGATGTCGTTGTAATATATTAGAAAAGGATTTACTTACTACGCGTTCACTTCGTGATTGCCGTCGACGACCGTTATTACGTCACAGCTAACGGTACTGTAGACAAAAAAGTAATCATGTATTTCAACTGTTTTTCATTTTTTTCTTGTTCAAAGAGTGTCATTAATTTATATAACAAGTTCGGTTCGCCATTATGTAGGAACTTTACTCCTTTAATCATTATAACAACACAAGTAACGAACGTAATGATTAAATCAACACAAACAAAAATTAAGCTTTGCGTTGCTAGCCGTACTAGAAAGGCGACGCAGGGGGTGCGGTATGACGAAGCGAGCCGGAAGGTAGCGGCAATGATGAAGTGAACGCGTAATAGTATATTACGATACTTGAGGAGCTCGGTGGCGCAGTGCTATAGCGCCTGCATGGCTCATCGATTGCGGAGGTTAAGCAACATTCGCAAGGGTCGGTCATGGGATGGGTGACAAAAAATTTATTATCTCGAGCTCCTCCGTGGTACGCAAGGCACGTTAAGCCGTTAGTCCTGGCTGCATTTGCAGTGATTAACACCTACCAAACCGCATTGGGCCCGCGTGGTGGTTCATGACCTATCCTCCTTATCCACCCATAAGGAAGGCCTGTACCGCAGCAGCGGGGATATTAAAATGGCTGATGGTCATACGCTGCTCTGTTTAATATAGATTAAGCAGCTGCTATTTTATTTGTATGCCTTTGCAAAAGAACAAACGTATAGAAAAGCAAAAGAAAGATTTACTAATTTGTAGCAGAAATCTTTTGGAAACACTATAATGGTGAAATTATAACTTATGAAACATAATGCAATTTATTTCGAATTTGAATTATAGTTGAGACTGATGATGTTATCTCTGAGCAAACATTTACAATCCTTAAATTAAAACTTATATATATTAATTTTAACTAATAATTAACACTATTAGAAATAAAACACTTTTTACGGATTACAGCGCGTATATTATTAATTCAGGTGTTGTTTTGGAATTATTTAGTTTGTATTTATTATGTTAATAATTAATTTTAATAAAAATATGAGCAGCCTTTTTGCTTTAGTCCTCACGTGACCACGGCCCCTGGAAAGGTGTCGAAACGTCGGGAATTCTAAAAACCAATAAATACAAACTAAATAATTCCAAAACAACACCTGAATTAATAATATACGCGCTGTAATCCATAAAAAGTGTTTTATTTCTAATGAACTGTACGCGCGAAAGTCTTAGAAGTATATACACTATGTTATTTTACCTGTTATACATACGCTTCAAAATTCAACTGAGAAGCGATTGATTGCTCAGCGATTTTTAGTCACCGAGAATAGAACATACACCGTGTTATTACAAAAGATTTTTAAAACACTGTTTAACTTAGACTTCTGTTTAAATGTGATGCTGTCACTTTTTTGACAATATTGTTTGAGAGAGCAGCATTACATTTAAACAGGTGTATAAGTTGGACAGTGTTTAAAAATATTTTGTAATAACACGGACAGAGTTCAATAGGTAAACGGCCACGAGCTACAAAAAGTAGTTCAGCGACTAATCGCCTACGAAATGACACTGACAAGAGTGACAAAAGGTTTACTTAGCCAGCGACATAAAAACGTAGCTCGTGGGCGGGAAGCCTTATGCAGTTAAATTCTATCTATACTTCTCTTTAGATAAATCTTTAGTTACTACCTCCCTGTTAAGTTGGAAAATGATACCGGCAGGTCACAAATACCTAACCCCCTTTCAAACCGTATTGTTAAAATGAAACCTTATCTTCACTCTGTGATAACACCAACAATTTTAAAAAGGTTTTTATATGTAACGTTATGCTTTCATTTCGCGAGGGTAACAAAAACAAAACAATTTTATAATAAATCCTTCTTACGTAAATTTCCATAATTGCTTGTTTGTTTGTTTTTTAATGCGAGAGGTGTTCAAAATATTGAAGTAATGAGATCCTGGTTTTTTCTTTTTTTATATTCTTTTAATCGTTCTAATTTTGAACGTACAAAAATGCCGTAAACAAAGGATGAAAAATAACAGAAGATAATGATGGTCAATTTCAAAGTCTGTTATTTCGTTTCATAATTTTTATCTGAGTTTAAATATTTTTACAATCATATTAGTCAAAGAACTATATTTTAATTTATTTTAACAAAGTACTGAATTGAATTGAATTGGCTTTGTTATATTACCATACTAGTTTTGATGTGAGTTTAGGGAAATTAATTTTTTATTTTCGTTATAAACAATGCACAAAACAATTAATATATCTACAAAGCAATTTACATTTGACTTGGTTCACAAAAATAATATTTATTTCCATTAAGCTCATTTTTCATAAGTGTAATTAATATACACATTCATGCTAGATTACAGCTTTCTAGTAGGTACTTCGACGGACGGACAGACATGGCAAAACTATAAGGGTTCCTTGTTGACTTGACTACAGAACCCTAAATACAGTTACAGATAAAAATAACATAACAAAATTTATCCACCCTCTAAGTAAAATCTGATAAGGGTGCAACTAAAGAGGTTCTCACATTCGCATTGATAAAACGAACAAGGCTGAATCGTTTCCGCTAAAACAAAGAACTTTGCAGTTTTACATTAGCAACGGATTCTAAACACCATTCTGCAGCATGTCGTAATAGCTAGCTGACACACTGGCGGTATGAACAACGAGTAAAATGACATATTGCTCGTTCTGTTTATTTAAATAAATAATAATAAATATTTGACAACATCACATACATTGCTCCGATTCCAAAGTAAGTAGCTAAAGCTCTTGTGTTATGGAAATCAGAGACAACGGTGGTATCACAAACACCCAGACCTGAGCCAATATAGAAAAGTTCGTTTTCTAAATTGACCCAACCGGGGATCGAACCCGGGACCTCAGAGATGGCGACACCTTGGAAACCGGTGTACAAAGCCACTCGACCACGGAGGTCGTATTTATAGCCGAACTTTACACGACCTTTTCACGTTTTTTTCGGCGGTGTTAAAACGAAGGTTTCCTTTCACCAGTGCTGGCTGGCCACAGTATTAAGAGCGTTGATTCGACACGGCATTTCAAACAAACTTTCAAGTCCTTATTTTTTTAAATGAGTAAACCGATTTTAATGAAACTTCATACACATAAAAAGTTTATTGAAAACATTTTCGATAAATTGCGTTACAGCTACATTAAACCAATTTTAAAATTTCCATATATCTGTTTTAAAATAGAATGAAAAATTAATAAATAATTTCAAAAATGTTACCAACTAACTTTTTAGACCTGTCTGTATCTTGTTTATGCGTATGAAGTTCCATTAAAATCGGTTTACTCATTTCGAAAAATAAGGTCTTGGATGTTTGTATGAAATGCCGTGACGAATCAACGCTCTTAATATTATGTGAATTGATCTTTCTGCCAAAAAAACCTTATGCCATAGTATACAAGGTGTTACAAAAATACCCCTAATGCCGAATATGGTATATAGGGACCATCAAACTGATCAACTTTTACTATGGGGCCAACTCTGAAATCGCGAAAAAAAAATCATTTGTTTCATACAAAAATTAAAATCGAAAATATCAAAATGAATGAAACAGCTGATTTTTTTTTCGCGATTTCAGAGTTGGCCCCATAGTAAAATTTGTTCAGTTTGATGGTCCCTATATACCATATTCGGCATTAGGAGTATTTTTGTAACACCTTGTATAATGACTTAAAATTGTATGCATTCACATATGAACCAGAAAATTATTATATAGAAATTATTATTGCCCCTTCTACGCATCTGTGTGTATTTAGCAACATGTCCCGCCATTCCCAGCTGCATCTCAGACTGAAATGCTAAACCGTATGTAAATATGGTAATTTTGTTAAACAATGTGGAGATGAAAATACAACAGTAAATTTAACATCTAAGAGTTATCTAACGACATTCCCAATCTTCTAGAGTAATAAAAAAATCCAATAAAATGAAATAGGGTATTTCTGCTAATTAGTCGTAGGGTTTTTAACAGAGTACCCTTAACACTCAAGGGTGTGATATAATAGTGTAACTAAAAAACAAACATTCCGACGAACTGAGAACCTCCTCCTTTTTTTGAAGTCGGTTAAAAAAATGGTCAGCAACGTTTTCCGAGAGCTGTTCAACACTGTTTCCAACGTGTTTAACCTTCCGAAAGTTAAGACCGTAAAAGATAGGATAAAATATGATTAGATTAATACTTACTACTATCTTATTTAAAATAAAATACTTATTAAGAAACAGCTATAAATAAGTAAAAATACCCTTGAAGAAAAAACCTCTACAAAACAAATGATAAAGTAAAGCAATATTTTTTTTAATCATTATCGTCTTCATTCCAAATTCCGTTAGACTGATTTCACATTTATTAAAACAAAAGAAACAAAAGACAATCAATCCGAAAACTACAACAGAGAAAGACTACGTCCAATGATAAAATATCGTAGTAAAAAAACAAAGCACGCGCGACTACACGCAGAAAAAAGGGAATTTGATAAGAACTCATCAATGGAAATAATAAGGACGAAAAACATAAGCCAAACCAGACGGGAGAAATAGGGCACGGTCCTATTGACAGCTATAAGATGGTACGCTTTAATTTAGCTACGATATCGTTGTCTGTCTGAGATACGAACTATAGCCAATGACGGTCACATTCATGGATGCGCTACAACTATTAAATATGATAGCTTACACGGTTACATTATATATAATTTTTATACGGGTGTGAACTGAACTACTAACTATTAACTAAAAGTCCGCTCTCTCCTTCGATTTACTCGACTACTATCTAGCTTAGTGTTTCTTAAACTTTTTGTAGTCACGGCACGGACCATTTACAGAATTAAAATCCCTGGACCTCTGTCAAAGAATATTTTCAGAAAAAAAGGAGCCTTATATTATAAGTTTTATTGGTAGTTTAATTATAAGAATGGTTAATTGCGGACCCCTGAAATACATGTCACGGACCCCTGAGGGTTCTGTGGGCCCCACTTTAAGAAACCTCGGACTAGAAAGCGATTATATTTTAAAATTTGAGATTTTAGCATTCACAATGCTGATCTTGCTACATCTTTCCTGATATGTTGATAATCGATGTTTCAATTGAATGTTGAGGTAACTCCTCACATTGATGAAATAACACTGGCCTGCAGCGTAAGAGTAGGATAATACAAAAATTTCGACGATGCCACTAGTGACTCGGTAGCTCAGTTGCAAGAGCCGATCTAAGAAAATTTAATCATTCCATTTTGTATAATTTCGACGTTTAATGACATAAAATTTTCGTTAAAACAATGTATAATAAAGTATATAAGTAGTGTATCGGTTGTCCAGCACCCCTGTTACAAGCTTTGCTTAGTTTGAGGCTAGATGGCGCTGCGTGAAATTGTCCAAGCAATAATAAAACGATTAACCCCCTTACTAATAAAGATTGTACATATAACAGATGTAAAGTTACACAGTGTTTTGTCCCTTTCTTTTTAATGTCAAACTTAAATAGTTTGACAGAGAGTAACCATTGTGGAACTATACATCTGCTATATAATATTTATTAGTAAGTAGGTATAGCTCATAGTAGAACCGCGCCCTAACGGAAAAAAGGCGCGCTCTCCCGAAAGTTCCACTCGAAGGTCATTACCAGGACCTTTGGAGCGTAAAATGAAGTAATAAAAGGATGGCGGGGGAGATCCTCAAGATTACGTGTTTACTTTAAACGTTTCAGCCACAACAGATCTTACTTATCCAGTTTTATGTGTTTGTTATTCGCTCTTTTGTTGGTAAAGAATTCTTTCGATCTCATAATGTGGATGCCCTAAAATTTAAAATAAGATTTCGATTTTTTGATTTACTTAAAAAATGTGATTATTTAAAATCGATATAATAAAATCAGTTAATCTAAAGCGGTCTATTTCACATCGAACTAATTCTTGCAAAAAAACTGTTAGTTATCACAATTTGCTCCTTTTCAGTGAGAGCCTTAAATAAAGTAAAGAAAAAAGAGTAAATTCATGGGCTTTCACTTTTAGTACTAAAATATTATTAAGTGCCTTGCAGGTGACAATAACGTCTTTTATATGGAAATTAAAGTTCTGAAAACAGTTTTGCATCCTAATATGAGTTATGTTACAACATAAAGTCATAATAGGTAAATATACAATGATGTTATAAAGTATTCCCAGTAATAATATACAATTGATGTTCTACTTATATTTTCTAAAACTCTACAATGATAATAAAGGCGTGTTTCCACTGGCAGCCTAATCTAGTATAAGTCGTTAAACTCCCATACTCTTTACGACTATGCCCAATCCATATTTTCAAAAGATAATAACTCGCAATAGATATGCTTGTGCGATGTACCGATTTTATTGCTTTATCAAAAGTTCTGGGGGCCTAAATAGGCAAGATGTATGTTAAGTAAATATTTTTAATAATTAACTAGTGGCTCAGTAAGCTGTAGTAGCTCAAATTATATGTTGTTTAAAAATTAATGTAATAGATGTCGCCACAAGGTTGACACTGCTTTTGAAAAGCGGTATTATGTGCTACTTGGTAGGTAAGGTATTCTTTTAATGTATTATTTATTTCGCTTCTAATTTTAATCATTTTTCGAATGGGTGATTTTCTTTTTCACATAATTTCGAATAACTGACCCGACAAAAAAATATATGTAATTATCGAACCTGCTCACAAAACTTCACGAGAATCGGTTGAGAAACGTGACCTGTAGATGATAACAGACACAGAACACACTGAAACAGAGACGCTTCGCGCTCACTCGATCAATAAAATAAACTATTTCAATAAAACATTGTGAGCAGGATCTATAATTATACGTATTTTCTGTGTCGATTCAGTTTTTTGAAATTCACAATGGCGGAGATTCTTATGGGGAAAATCATATTTCAGCCATTTCGAAAAGATCAAAAATGTTAAAAACGCAAGGTCTATATAGCTCTACCAGAACCACTGGTTAATAAATAAATTAAAATTTACATAAAACACTATTTGATCTTAAATTATTGCATCCTTATACTTCATAAAATATAATGTAATTACTAGAGTTTACTAACAAAGGGTTTCCTTTTCGGTGTACAAAAAACCCAAGGTCTTTGCATGAAATAAAAATGAAAATATGTTTTTCTAATAAAAAAAAAACAAAAAAGATATAATCAGAAGATGATTCACCTATAATCTTGATTTTTTAGACCCCTAGTTTTGTGATGGTTGTGTGATGCCGCTATAAAACTATATGATTTTATGGCTGTATCTTGAGTTTACGTCATGTCACGTTTTGAAAACTACAAAATACTTAAAAACGGTCACCATTTTTAAGTGAAATCAAAGTCGTATATAGGTTTGCAGGAAATCGGTATTTTTTAAGAGCTTGTTATATACAGTGAACCATTACTCTAGTTTAAAAAAATAATCTTAATAAAATACTTAACCGAACTTTAAAACAAGTGATTTTAAACTGAGCAAAAACGTCTTGTTTCCTTTTCACCCAACAATTCTATTCTAAAAAGATATACTTACTTACATTTTGTCACATAACAATAAACAACCATAAAGAAATCAAAAGAATACAGTACAACGTGTAACATATAACTGACAAAATGGCGGACACACAGGTAACCCATCAGTTTCCGAGAGCTCGTAAAAATATATAGAGACCCTCTACAAATTATTCATTCGTGTTTTTAGTAGAACTGTTATCTCTTTTTTAATTCATCAACGCCCGAGCGGCCCAATGTGGCCGAAGAACAATAGAATATCTATTGTGTCTCATAACAGACAGTAAAATTTATGATATTGTTTTATTTATTTCATTCAAAACCATACCTTTCAGTTAGTCATAAATTCCAATTAGTCAAAGTTACAACTAGAACTAGTAAAAAATTGCGAACCATAGACTAACCCGTAAATCGCCGCGGCAGGTCGTAAAAAGTCGGTAGTAGTCACGTCAAATGGTTATTTATTCAGTTGTTCTAGTGAACTATGCCTTTGTCACAGCACTATTTTATATCGAGGCATCCCGGGAATTATTTATTTTCAGAACGTAGCTGGACCAGCATAGATTTTATTAAGTTTTAGATGTTTGTATAACAATTAACAAAAAATCGAAAATCAATGAGAAGTCTGTTGATTAAATCCGGACTAAATTAAAACAAATGAAATATTCGCCCTGAATTCACCCTTCTTAATTTGATTGTGTTTTGTAACAATCTATCTATTTTAATTGTAGTACCTAGTGAATGTCAGCGTGTGTCAGCTATGTAAGATTAGAAAATGGTGCCGTAGGAAACTTTTAATACAATTTAAATGATGCTACTGATGTTAATAATGTATAACTAACAATGATCTTTAATTGTTTGTTAGCTTATTTAGTTTCGACATCAGCCATTTTTTGTCCCGACTGCTTGGGCCTTCCTTATGGGTGGATAAGGAGGACTACTTATGTATTTCGTGCCATAACCCACCACGCGGGCCCAATGCAGATTGATAGGTGTTAACGACTGCAAATGCAGCCAAGAACAACTACTTAACGTGCCTTCCGAAGCACAGAGGAGTGAAGATAATAAATATTTGGTCACCCATCCCATGACCGACCCTAGCGAAAGTTGCTTTACCTCCGTAATCGCAGGCCAGGCGCTAAATCACTGCGTCCCCGAGCTCCTCAATTTAGATAACACAACTTCAATTATTATAATGTTCAAAAATCAGAAGGTACGTTTACTTTATCATTTTTATTTATGATTGTTTTCTGTCGTATCGAAAAAAGACATCAATTTTTCTACGTAAAATCAAAGAAGTATTTAACATCTCTATTTAAAGTAGTTCAAACACACAGGAAACTTCAAACACAGTTATAAACCATGCACATTTTTCAATAACTAAACAGGTCTAACTCCTATTAACTTTGCACTCATTCGCTATATAGGACAAGAGGGTGCAAACAGGAAACGGAAAACGGAGTCCCGCTTTGCTGGAAACAAGGTTAAACACTTTCTTTTTGTACACCGACTATAATGCCATGAAGTTTAATTATACCATTAGGAGTACATATTGTAACGACCTCTAGTATAATAAAGATCTTGGTCATTAAGAAGTTCCGAAAAATACCTAATACTAATAGATCGTATATCAATCTATGAACAGACTGTATGTTTCTTGTTTATGTGTTAGTCGTTCTCGGGAACAACCGAACACTTCACTATTTTGTCAGACTAGTTTTAACCCAATAATGAGTGCGACATGGTACTAACTAGCATTCAGCTACGCAAGAGGCCAAACGTACCAAATACTATATAAATATAAAACTATACAAATAAAATTACTCATGGAGGTGTCGATTAAGAAATAGTTATTTATGCAACTGTTACGGTTTATCATGCGTGTTTAATACCTAATTATGTACAAGTTGCATAAGACTCTATTTACACCCATAATATGAATCCTAAAATGTTTTGAAACAGTAGCTTATATTGCCAACATCAAAACAACAACGAGTGTTATTATGTTGTACTGACTCACTCATAATGCAACTCCGGCGTCGCACGCGGGGGGGGCTATGACGGCGCTCATAGGCCATAAGCCACTGGTTCGTATGATATTATGGTTAAAAACCGAATTGAAAAATATGTATTTCTTCCACAGAGTTACTATGACACTCTAAAGCATGGGTGTTGATAAACAATATTAATTGGGATATTATAAATATTTATGCACCTTCTATGAAATTTTTATGCCCTTGCAGAGCCCCACTTTGAAAATAACGATCCCAACTTTTCTTCGTCTTAAGCTGCATATCCACTGGGCTGGAATTGGAGCGTACACAGCGTAAACATTTGTTCCTTTGTATTGATTTCTCTGACGTAGATTAGCCGATCACACGCAGTACCAATAGAAATCAATACAAAGTTGGGGGATTAAGGCTGTAAAACTGCGCGTCCACTAGATCCGAATCGGAGCGTTCTCAGCGTACTGATTTGATATTTGAATTGATTTCTATGGTTCCGCATGTACTGGATCGGCAAATCTCTGTCAGAGAAATCAATACAAACGGACAAATGGTCGGACGTTGCGACGGACAGTCCCCTATGCAGAGGTTGCATGGAGGCAGAAGAAACAACCGCCCACGTCCTGCTCGAATGCAGAGGGGTAGCCCCCTACCGGGCGAAGTACCTTGGCTCGCCGGGCAGCGTCCAGGAGGCGATCACTAATGTGAAAGCGGTTGGAGCGTTCCTGGCTGAGCTGGGCTGGCTGGAGTGATCCGGCCGCACACCCTTCATACGCAAAATAGGCGCAATAGACGTCTAGTTGCCTTTATTGCAAGAAGAAGAAGAATCAATACAAAGAAACAAATCCGTACGCTGCGTAGGCTCCGATTCCGATCCAGTGGACGCGCAGCATTACAGCCTTAATCCCCTTCAAGTTGTTACGACATCAATGCTGATACCAATATTCGTCGACAAATTAAAAGCTCCCAAAAGAGAATGCTCGTAAGATTGTACATTATGCAGTTGGGCGATCGCCAACCCTCGAAACTGTATACTGCCAATGCCAATGGTTCTTGCAGATGGAGTGGAAAAGCACTAAAAACATTTGGTTAAACATTTCGTTGTCCCAAAATGAGTTGGCAATAATGTATTTAACGACGCGATTAAGTTTTTTTTTATTTATTTGTATCAGGCAACAGTAAACATAGTAGTTCAATTTATAGGAATTGAGATCCTATAAAGTCCTAAAATTATAGGATCTCAATTCTTATGTCATCAGATATGATGACATAACAATTGAGAGCCTATAATTTTAGGACGACTATGATAATGATAATTATCAGCCGCACAACACCCACTGCTGGGTATAGTAGGCCTTATTAATGGATAAGCAGGATAAGCCATAAACCACCAAGCAGACCCAATAAGGGTTGGTGGGTGGCAACGACGGCAATTGCAGCTGGAACCTGCCTTCCGAAGCACGGAGTGAGCTCTATCTATATATTAAATTTTTGGTCACTCTGCATCACCAAATTCCTCGGTATTACAAGAACTTGCTAATATTTTTTTCTTTGTTAAAGTACCAAACTGCTACATAGTAAAAATTATTACTTTTACTGCAATGCGATAAATTATGGAACCCGAAGCTCACATATTTTGTTACATAAAAGCTTTCGTCAAACACTACTATTTATGTATAAAATCCAGGCCGAATAAGAATTGCAGAAATATTGCTAGTACTACATTACATTGCTGGGCGGACGCCAGCATTGGAGCGCTTAGATTGATAAAGAGGTATCATGGATGGATTCCAAATCTACAATGCCTTCGATAGCTAGGAGAAAGACGTTAAATGATTGCTGGAATTAAATAGATTGTCTCTAGTGTTGGATTCAGATTTTGTACGGCCAGCATTTTATTTTATATATTTCGGTTCATGGTTTTACTCATAGACTTAGAAAAAATTTCGCTGCGCTGTTTTACTACTAATACAGCATAGCGAGTTGCGTTGCGTAGCGTGACGGTAAACGACGTTGTAACGTATGAAATGCTATGGTATATGTCACACCGAACACGTTATTGACGCGCAGCAGCCGCACGGCGTTCGGTGTGACGTGATTGTGACATATACTTGTCAACGCAACGCTACGTACTACTATGCTGCATCCGATTTTACCTGAGCTTAAACTTTGTTTCTCAAATAAAACGTTATTTTTAATTAAATTGCATGATGATTTTTTTACATACTAGAACATTTTAACAAAGCGCAGAGCTTAATATTATTAAGCTCCTTAATATTATTAAGGTCTGCGCTTTGTTAAAATGTTCTAGTGATAATTTCTAAATCGTACTGATTTTTTATGCAGTTGCAATCGGAAGATTTTCAAACTGCAAAATGCATTATGCCACTTCGTGTGTTGTCGGTACAATGAAAATGGTGTTTGCTTACCACATGGCAGAATGGTTAATCGCTGTTTTTCTAAGGATTCAGTTACATGCATCGTATAAAACACTATTTTATCAGCTAAGTACCAGTTTATGTTTAACGACAGTATCGTATCTGCGAAGTGGGCTAAAACAATTTTTTTGATAATGTGCAAGCAGCGCTTTTTCTTATGATGTATGCCCTTGTAGCCTCACTTCGAATTTTTAAGACGCCCTTTCAGTCCCTGTTGCTAAAAGAAATATTTTTATTTCTCTCTTATTTGCAGAATAGTTGAGCAAACGTCGTCTAAAACTATTCAAAATTTCAAGTTGATAGCACTAGTAGTTCTCGAGATATCCAGCTGTGATGGACAGACAGACAGACTGAGTCGCACAATAAGGGTTCCTTTTTACCATTTTGGTACGGAACCCTAAAAACTGATAATTGAGGCTTGATGACACCAATAAACTATACCACAGATAAGAACACTATCAAAATGACATCGTATTTTTGTACAGTCAGCAACTATAGTCTTCTTCTTCTTCGTTTTATTCGCTCAACACTATAGTACTTTGACATAGCAACTTTTTTGACAGAATGTCTCACAGTTTGAAAACTGAATCAAAAAAGTTGCTACTTATCACAAAGTACTAAAGTGTTAAGCAACTTTAGTGGCTGACTGTACCTATTTATATTAATGTCCCATTTTTAATATCAGAACATTCAGTGACCAAATGTCAAGTAATACTTGCTGCTACCTTAAGAATTTTCACTGCAGTTGCAGACAGGAGATTTTCAGCACCGAAATGCAGTACATCGGAGTGCATTCGGTTCAACGAGGAGGGCGTGTGCACACTAGTGGTGGAAAAACGGTTATCCGATGTTTTTATAAAGGCTTGTGTACAAGGGAGGCAATAAAAAACAGCTTTAAATATTACTTAACCTGAAAAATAAAATAATTTAAACGATGCAAAGTTAGTAATACATTGACTAAATAACGGAAAGAAATAAATAAATAAGAATATCTAAGACATCCATGACTCGGGTAAAAATGCTTTTATGTTCCTCACACAAACAATGGATACCAGGATTCGAACCCGGGACCTTTGCTTTAAGCGAAGCGACCGTCAAGTTATGATAAACTAAAAGGTTGTAAAACATAAAAAACCCAAGTTGGCATTGACCCAGAACATTAAAAAATCTAAAAATCTTAGGTTTAGCTTTAGAATATTCGTTTTCATTGTCCAAGATTGACATCCTAGGCTGCCTTGGCTAGACTTTTAACAATTTCAATTCAACAAAACTAATGCAAGTATTTATCTGTAAACGAAACTGAAAAGGTAACGATTAAGTTTTGATTTTATCGTTGAAAATTATTAGTTTATTTATTATAGTTCGTATTGTAGCAGCTCCTAGCGCAAGAAAACAAGTAAAAACAAAAGACGGAAGCTATTTTCGAATACATCCAGAACGGTGCTTCTTCTTCGCGTTAATTTTCAACGATAAAACCAAAACGAAATCATTACCCTTTCAGTATCGTTTACAGAAAAATACATTACAAAACATAAATTCGTTTTGTTAGAATTGTTGAAAGCCCCTAGGCAGCCTAGCCAATCAAAACGAAAATTGTAATGCTAAACCAAAATATTTTAGGTAAATATAACTTAAATGTCGTTTGCCGTGACGCATGCGCAACACATACATAATCTTATCCTTCTTTCACGTGTCCCCAATTATTTTGCCATTTAAAAGCCTACACAACTTGCCCACAGCTTAACCTTCGCGTTTACGTTCTACGCTTTAACTTAAACAAACTAGCAAAGTAACTTAGCAAACACCACAGCGCTGTTTGTAAACAAGATTTAATAGTGATACCAGATATTTAATGGCAGAATAATAGACTGTAAGAAGTTTGTTATATTTATAGCGACAAATTAACAAAGAGCTCGATGAGCTTACCACAAAAGATTTTAAAACACTGTTTAAATGTGATGCCGTTTCTTTCGAACAATACTGTCAAAAAAGCGAAAGCATCACATTTAAACAGTGTCTAAGTTAAACACTTGTTGAACAGTGTTTTAAAATCTTTTGTGGCAAGGCCGTGACAGTCTGTCTGTCGATGATTCGTTACATTATTATTATCATTGTCAAAACTCGTATCCAATAGCCGCATAATATGATATCCATTCACTACCACGTGAGAGTTTAAATATAACATAGACTAAATTAAAAAAAAACAGACATTTGGCGTTATTTCATGACTAGCTTCTACTCGCGACTTTATCTACAGTTAGCAATTAAAAAAGCCCTAACCTCTTAAAAGTATTCTATTACTTTTAATAGTGGTTTAAGATTTAAAAACTTGTAGTTACAATTTATATGAAATATCACTAAACCCATATTCAAGACATGTTTATGAAAATACTAAAGTTCAGTGATGTCTATAGTATATACCAACCCTTACGGGAAATACGTTGAAATCTGCTTCACAGTTTCAATTTGCCGAAGTGAAAGAGTTCCTAGAAAAGGGGAGGGAGGGTTATTGAAGAAACCGTATACATGCTACAATCAGACTGGAAAATCTGCCGATTTCAGAAATGTCGCGGAAAAAACATGTGCTGCTTATTTGTGACGTTCCTTATTCGTTACTTTAGGATTTACTTATTACTTTTTTAAGAATTATATACCTTATGTATCACATTAAATGAAATTATGTTAAATGAAAAAAAAAATTAAGGATGACTGACCTATCAACAACGCCCAGCCCAAACCTTTGGACTTAGAAAGCTGAAATTTTTAAAATAAGGATGAATATTTCAAAATTTTACCCCTATGTAGTAAAATGTTTATAATAAAAATAAACATTTCGACTTGAAACTACATAGAAGTACTTCTGAAAACAAATAAGTAAACTTGTATTTCGTGAATTTTCGAAAATCAACCCTTTAGGGGTATTGGTATTGGTATTGGTGGTGGGCACTTTTCTCCGCATTTAGACCAATTTGGTCCGTTATGCGTGAAACCTCATAGCATCGGTATGGCTAATCGAGCCATCCCAGCTCCTTCCAGAAGCGCAGAAGCCTCCTGGGACGTTCACAGGCTTCTAGGAGCGACCTCACCTCTGTGAGGATTTCTGCCCGTTGTGTGGCCAGCCCCACGCACTCCAGGATCACGTGGGCGGCTGTTTCCTCTGCTTCCAGGCATCCCCTGCATAGAGGACTGTCTGTCGCATTCATGATGAATAGTTGTCGGTTTAAAGCTAGGTGACCTGTAAGTGTACCTACAACTATCCGGAGGTCTGGACGATTGAGGCTGAGCAGCCTGCGGGTCACACGCGGCGAAACTGCAGTCATCGCAATCTTAGACTGTCTACAGCTTGTTAAATCTACCCAACGAGTATTGTGTGCAGCACGAGTTCGTTGTCCTACCCATGAGCGTAGTTGGCTGAACGGGAGTGGCAGAATGGGTATGGGTCCTGCCACTGTTGTGGAAGATCCTATTCTAGCCAGCTCATCGGCGGCATCGTTCCCGTGTGATCCACTATGCCCTTTAATCCATTGTAGGATTACTCCGTTGTTGGATGCCAAACGGTCCAAAACTTGGTGGCATTCGAAGACGATACTGGAGTTGATCGTGCTGGCTTCCAGTGCTGTTAGGACGGCCATGCTATCAGTCAGTATGCGGATGTTTAGTCCCTTCACACCTCTAGACAGGGCCGTGATAGCGGCGTTTATTATAGCAACACATTCGCATTGAAATATCGAACTGTGTTGGCCTAGCGCTAGTGATATTTTGATATTTAGGTCTTGAGAGAATACTCCAGCTCCAGTTCCAGTCCCCATTTTGGAACCGTCCGTATAGATTCGGACTTCATGTATGCCAGAGTAATCTCGGTCGCTTTCAAATAACTGGATTTGGTATTTCTTTAGGAAAATATATTGCTTGGGGATCCTGTCGCATGGGGCAGCGATTAGTGACTCATGTTTCACTAAGTTATTCCACAATATGGAGTGAGGACCCTCTCGGTTGTACCACAGTCCTAAGTGTTTAAGCCTTATAGCAGCCATGGAGGCTTCTTGTTGTATAAACAGGTCCAACGGTGTTAGATCCAGAGCTACTTCTAGGGCGGCTGTGGGGGTAGTTCGCATGCAGCCGGTTATAGCAGAGCATGCCAATCTTTGGAATTGCTGCAGCTTGTTGATGACGGTGCTTTGCTCTGTTTTGGACCACCAGGCAACAGCTCCGTATGTGATTATGGGACGTATAACAGTTTTATATAGCCACATCGTTATTTTCGGTGATAGTCCCCACCTTTTGCCGAGTAGACTTTTACATTGGCAGAAGATGATGGTGGCTTTGTTTAGTTTTCCTTCGAGATGTCTATTCCAGAGAAGTTTGCTGTCTAGTATCACACCTAGATACTTGACTTCCTTGCTAAGGGACAGACTGGTATTAAAAAGTTTAGGGAGTTTAAGATTTCCTAGACTTCGTTTGTTTGTGAACATGATTAGCTCAGTCTTTGCTGGGTTCACTGTTAGGTTGTGTTTAGTGCACCACTGTTCGACGACCTTCAGTGCGGACCTCATTTGGTCACAAATCACACTCTCAACTCGTCCGCTGATGAGTATGGTCAGGTCGTCTGCATAGCCTACTGTGAGGAAGTTGCGGTCGTTGAGCCACGTAATCAGCTCGTTGACCACTATGTTCCATAGAAGCGGTGAGAGGACTCCTCCTTGGGGACATCCTTTAGCTACTACGCCTCTGGTGGTGCCATTCACAGTAAATTGTATGGCTCTGTCTCTCAGCATGCTGTCAATCCACCCGGCAATAGTGGTATCCACACCATGTTTGGACAGGGCCTGGCTTATGCTGGTAAAATTGGTTTTGTCAAAGGCTCCTTCAATGTCGATGAAGGTGCCTAGTGTAGATATTTTGTGTTTGAGATTGCCTTCTATGTAGGAAACCACCTTATGTAGGGCAGACTCTGTTGATTTGCCTGCAGAGTAGGCGTGTTGGTTTGGATTTAGGGGGTTCCTGACTAATGCAGTGCTCCTTATCTCCTTGTCTATTAGTCTCTCTAAAACCTTTAAAAGGAATGATGTGAGGCTAATTGGTCTGAATGATTTAGGTTGAGTGTAGTCTCCTTTGCCGGGCTTAGGTATGAAGACTACCCTGACTTCCCTCCATTTCATAGGAATATAGCGGTGTGCCAGGCAGCTTCTGTAGATGGCTACGAGGTGGTCAATAAGACCTCCGTCGCTCCACCTCATCAGTCCTGGAAAAACTCCATCTAGTCCCGCTGATTTGAATGGAAGGAAGCTGTTGATTGCCCATCTTACTTTCTCCGGGTTGACAATCTTGTGGGCGGTGATCCAGTCGGTTTCAGCTGGTGGATTCTCATCTTTTCCTTCCCATGTGCGACTTTCCGTTATGCGGCACCCTGGGAAGTGAGTGGTCATTAACAGTTCTGAGGTTTCTTCACCTGTTTTGGTGTAAGTTCCATCAGGCTTTTTCAGGAAACCAAGATTATGTACTGGTTCGCTGCACAGAATGTTTTTCACTCTGTTAGCCTCACTGTTTGTTTCAATATTGGTGCAGAAGCGTCTCCAGCATTCTCTTTTCCTGAGGCGAATACGCTTCCTGTAGTTGTATTGGGCTTGCTTGTAGGCGTCCCAATCTTGCGCATCTCGAGAGTTCTTTGCTTTGTTGAACAACTTTCTCACCTTTCGGCGTAATTTCTCCAGATCAGGTCCCCACCAGTGATGTTTGTTGCCTGGCTGGGAGCTGGGAATAGAAAGTGGGCAAGTTTTGTCAAAGCTGGTGTTTAGTATTGTTGTTATGCGATCAACATGGTTATCAATATCCGCTGTTACCGCGTGAGTTGTAGGTGTGTCTAGACACTTTAGCTTCTCTGCGGTCAAAAGCTCGTACTTACGTCTATCCATCTTGCGTGGATTACGTCGGGGCTTAGGCGGTGTGAGAGTCATATTTATGTTGTATTTGACCCAGCGATGATCGGAACATGACGCCTCATCAGATACATGCCAATCGGAAATGTGATGCGACGCGTGTTCACTCGCTAAAGTAAGGTCAATGATTGTCTGGGCTCGTGATGTTACGAAAGTCGGTTCGGAGCCCCTGTTGATTATGTTCATGTTAGTCGCGAGTAAAAAAGAAACGAATTCCTCACCTCGCGTGTTGTTTTCCTTGCTGCCCCATAGCACATGGTGTGCGTTGAAGTCAGCTGATATGATCAGCTCTAGTCCCTCGCGTTCGCAGTGTTGAACCAGCGCGGCCAGCTCAGGAGTGGGAATTTCCGCGTCGCCCGGCAGGTAGGCGGACGATATCACCACGTCAGTCAGGCCTAAGGAGGGGTCATTTTGGAGTCTGATAGTAGTCAGGTTCCTGGAACAGAACTCGGTCATTAAGGTTGTGTTTGCGTGTTTAGGTGTAAAGATACATGTACGCGGGTTGTCAGCGGTGGTGTCTAGGAGTAGCTTACCCCCGATGTTGCTGAGACCGCATATTCTGCCCTTTATTATTTACCCTTTAGGGGTAAATGAGTAAAAAAGCCTAATATCGATAATGTGGTTGTTATTGAAGTTTTATGGAATGGCAATTATTTTGAAGTCCAATATGGTGGCCATAATTTAACCCCTAAAGGGATGAAATGGGGGTTCAAATTTTGTATGTAGAAATAATACGAGAACGGCAACAGGAACAGGATATGGATATCCTACTCGTATTATAAATATGAAAGTTTGAATTTTACTTACTAAATATTGTTTACTAATAGTGTTTCAATGAATATTACTTTCTAAACACCTAATAACAGTTACTGAATGGTCTTAGAACTTAAAAATAATCCTGACGTTACGTACTATACAAATAACAATTTAAAACCAATCGAAGTCTCGAATGGTCAAAACGCTTCGCTTCCACGGGCCATTGGTTCGAGATCGAAACACTAAACAAACATCGATTAAGTTGTAGTTCGAAAAATAACTTTCTAGAACGAATAAACTGAAGGTGCTCGAAACGAGAAACCAGTCCTAGTAGACTTTGGTCGCTTTTCTAAATAAAAAAACTTAAAGTGAATAGTGTGTTAGTTTTAAGTTAATTGCACAAAAACCTTTATTGTTTCCAAGAAACTATAAAGTTGCCTACCTACTTCTGCAAAATAAAAATCATTTTTGCAGTTTACTGAATGAACGCACAATATTCATCTTTCTTTCAATCTTTATTTGCAAGTCCAGGTATTGTTTAAAAGTGTCATTATTTCTATCTAACTATAACAGCCTCTTTTCTCCCATCTTCGGTCACAGGCCTCTGCCAACGCATTCCATTTTCGTCTTTCTTTTTTTTTATTAGACAACATCACAAACATTGCTCTGATAAGTAAGTAGCTAAAGCACTTGTGTTATGGAAATCAGAGAGAACAGTGGTAAACACAAACACCCAGACCTGAGCCAATATAGAAAAGTTCGTTTTTTTCTAAATTGACCTAGCCGGGAATCAAACCCGGGACCTGAGAGAAAAATAAATAGCAATGTATCACATCTATATGCCAAATGAAGCCGAAGAGACGACGATGACACTTACGCGGTCGGGCCCCAGTTCTGAATATCAAAACAGTCAGGAATGCTTTTGTGGCGTCTGCAAAGAGGTCACCACTCCTCTATGGTTAATAAGCAGAAAAGAAAAATATTGTTCTGACTTCTGTTATTCGGGCTGATGTCACAGAATTTTATCCTTGCTATTTTTCTATTGGAAATTAATATCATTCCTGCCTATTATAATGTGACTCTTCTTTGTAAATATTCACTGAACCTAACATGTGTGAAGTAAACATGGAGCTAAAACCACGCAAGCTGTGTTCTACTTAAACCCGTAGTCAATTTGCCAAGGGCGTCCTCTACAACTCACTTCCATCATCATATTATAACAACGAACGCAGGTATAGTGCGGGCGGGAACCAAAGCCCGCGCACTTTGTCTTGGAGCATTACTTTATGTGCTAGTATTTCAGAATTGCTTTGTTTCCAAATCAAAGCAATCACGACACTTGCCCACGCTGAATATTGATACAATCGGTCAACACTGGGGCAAACGGTCTGTTAAGTGTACGACCACAGTTACTGTTAAGGTAGTGTGATAACAATATCAAATAATATACTAGAAAAAATACGACTCGCACCAGATCATGTTCTCGGACGGGAATCGAACCCGCGACCTTTGGATATCCGGTCCAATGCTCTGACCGCTGAGCTACCGAGTCACTAGTGGGAACGTCGAATTTCTCCTAGTATATCAACTCTTACGCTGCAAGCCAGCGCCATCTCACCAATGTACAAGGAATTACCTCGACATCAATTGAATACCTTTCCAGATATATTTAAACAATTGATTAAGATGAGAAAGCTATATAATTTTTAAATATTGAGATTTTAGCATTCACAATGCTATTTATATACAATATCAAATAATATACTAGAAAAAATACGACTCACACCAGATCATGTTCTCACTGTGATAATTAAATATATAAATCTAAATATTTGACAACATCACATACATTGCACCGATTCCAAAGTAAGTAGCTAAAGCACTTGTGTTATGGAAATCAGACACAACGGTGGTATCACACACACCCACACTTGAGCCAATATAGACATTTTTCGTTTTCTAAATTGACCCAACTGGGGATCGAACCCGGCACCTCTGAGATAGCGTCAACTTGAAAACCGGTGTACAAAGCCACTCGACCACGGAGGTCGTCAAATAATTACTTATGTGGCTGGTACACGGTTGACTTGGCAGGCGACATGCTGGTCGATTTTAGTCAATTAGCACTGTTTATCTACAATCGCTTGTAAAATCTAATAGCAAACCTAATTTCAATGAGGTGGCGACTCAATGCCAAGTCTTCCCGTGTGAGTAATTCCTCAGGATCAATGATGAAAATTAAATAAAACTCTCGTAAAGTGTAACGGTAGCAAACGAAACAATGCTCTAAACGTAACGAATGCTAAATCTAAAAGACTTTTATTCCCAGAAATCCCGTTGAAGTTGTCTCGTGACGGGGATTCTGGGATTTCTTTCCAGAGGTTCAGTTACTTTTTTTATTTTCTGTGAAGCTGCACATCAAAAACAATAGACAGGGTGTATCGAGCAAAATGTGAAAAAATAAGATAAGGAGAGGGACGAACACTCTTATAATCTACTTAGTTACCCTGCACTATGATAAAAAGTTGCATCTGAAGATACGGATTTCTAGTCACGTTTTGTTTGCTCAGTTCGGTTTTCGGGTTTGGCAAATGACGAATTTTATTAAATTTGAAAAGGTTCGTGGGTTAGCGATTTACTAGAGTTCTGCTTGTAAACCAGGGAAAGATTGATAAGTTTGCGGATTAATATTACCTTTTGTAAGTAATTTATTAAGTTTTGTGATTTTTTTATTTGAGATTTTATCTTTTATTTTTATACAATACTAAGTACTTAATAATATATACTAGAAAAAAAGTGACTCGGTAGCTCGTTGGAAGATCATTGTACCGGACTTCCAAAAGGTTCGATTCCCGCCTGAGAATAATCTGGTGCGAGTCAAATTTTTTCTTGTATATTATTTGGTATTGTATACATTTTATTATTACTGCCGTAAGACCTAGGTATTAATTGACCGAGCGAAGCGTCTCTATTTCAGCTTGGGCAAAAATGCTTTCATGTGTCCGTCCGGCTGTCCGCTTGTTTTCCTCTACGGGTCGTTATATATTAGATATATATTAATATAGATTTTTTTCAAATTGGCGGAGATATTTTAAAGTGAGGTTTATACAGCCCACTAAGCCACTAGTTTAAATGTACCACTTTCATATAATGGTTGGATTAAGTATTATAATTCTATAATATCGATATGCATTATAAAAACTTAAAGTTCTTGTAAGCATTTTTTTCGGGATTCAAACCCACGAACGCGAATTTTTGATTCAGAGCTACTCAAATGATAATTATGAAATGGACACTTTTAACGAGTGACACACTTCTTCACAGTTCTGGCGAGTTTACTTTCATTGTATAAGATTGACAAAAAAGTTACGAGTTTACTTCATGGCGAGTTTATAATAACCCAACTGGCTCACCGTTGCCGAAACGCGCGAACGCGGGCTAGTAGTTTTATTTTCTCACTCTAGTGAACAATATTTTTAAGAGACAGAAAGGAATAGAACTATGTAAAATGCTATGCGATAAAAAACAACATCACCTAATCTTCTTTTCATAATAATTATATTTTCATAAAACCTAAACTTTGTAACAAGGACACATAATAGTGGAAACATTTCTCTAGCACACACGTCAACCTGGCCGGTAATTGGCGGTCCCGACTGGGACTCGAATGGGACTCCCCGGTAATTGGTCCAAACAACTTCGACATGTTAACATGGTTTTAATTGTCATTAATTCTCACTTAATTTAAGCGATGATCTACCTAGAATACGTTTTGAAGCTAGTCAAAGGCCCAGCTAGTGATTGACATTACAATAAAAGTATTGACATTACAATAAAAGAATTCGAGTATTATTTTTTATAACAGAAGTTCATTATTATTTTTTTTATTTTTCGCATTCACAATGCTATTTTTATAGAAAGAATTTATCGAACCCGGGTTCGAGTCCCGTCTGAGGTGCTACGGGTGAGTCGATTTTTTGTAGTATTTTTTCTAATATTATTTATCTTAAAACAAGTTCATCTTTTGCAGCTGATTATAAATACCATCTGCTTCTCATAAGTTAATTTTTTATTATCTTTTCATCATTAGTTTCATTACGTTTTACGCATTTTATCAATCAGTTGTTTAGAATAATAGTAAACATTTGAAATGTCAGTTTTTCTGTCCGTGAGTACAAAGTAGCAGTTCGTGTGGATTGGCCCCGATCCAATTTTCTAGCTTTGTTTCATTTGGCAAGTGATAAAAACTCTGGTACAAGTCATGAAAGTCAGCAGGAATGAAAATTATTATTCTCTTCTCTCAAAATATCTGGAAAGATGTTTCTTTCGGATGTGGGGGTATTTCCTCACATTGATGAAATTGCGTTGGCTTGCAGCGAAGAAGTTAAAAGTACTAGAAAATTTCGCCGCTCCCACTAGCGACTCGGTAGCATAATTGGTTAGTGCACTGAGGCGGAATCCCAAGGGTGCGTGTTCGAGTCCCGTCTGAGGTGCTACGGGTGAGTTGATATTTTCTAGTATTTTTTTTAATATTATTTATCTTAATATAAAAATAGCGTTGTGAATGCGAAAAATCTAAATTTAATATTTATTATTCTCTGATATTGTCATATTCTATTTTTTTGATCACCTAAAATATTATATCATACTACATATTTCTATAAATTTAAATATATCATGGTTGTACTGTAATTACTTGTCTGTCCGTATTTTTTAACCGTGCGTTTCCACTAGTCAATGAACAATGTTTTATACGTCGTTTCGAAACAATGTCACAGAATTAGTTTAGTACTGAACAATGTTACAAAATGGCTTAACAAGACAATGCAGTGAAAACTCACGGTAAGATATACTCATACATAGTTGTACACATTAATTTGAATAAAGAACAATCATGACAAGTTTTCGGAATAGACCTCAGAGCGGTACGAACGAAAGAGAATTTATATATATCTATGATTTCATTTAAAAATCATTTCTAACAAAAAAACTTTTTATATCTTCTTACCTTACAAATAATTTGAATTTTATACGAAAAAGGTAAAACTCCATAAGCTTATGAGTTACAGCCTTTTTAAATCCACGAATATCTAATTTGCAAATGAATGTTATTTTACTTTAAATGCACTTCTGGTTTTGGTAGACACGAAGCAAGTTTTTTTATTATTTCAAAGTTGTTTACTTTTCTTCTGCTTTTTTGACGGTTCTTGCTCTTTTTTAAAAGTAAACAGTTTTTATGGAGAAGGAAGAATAACTTTTAGTATATTGCGGTGTGGCGTTTTTAAATTGATGTTCAAAGTTATTCAAATAAAGTTTATCAGTTGTATGTACTATGAAGGAGTGTCTATATTTCTGCACTGCGAGCTGGCCATCGCCGCTGTTGCGGGAGGAAGTTAATTAGAATTATTTTCTTTAAAAAAACTTAGTTTCTTTTTAAAAGGAAAAGAAAAACAGACTCGCAGTGCACAGACATGAACGGCGTCGTATATTGATTTTGGGAATTAGAAATAAATGTTAAAAAAGCTGATAATAAATAATCATATCGATTCAAAAGATTATTTCAATTAATCCACGCCTACACATCTTACAGTACATTCATTGACATAAGATTTTTATTTGATATGTGTACTGAAACATTTCTTATTTCAGAACAAAATAACGTTTCGAATAACATATTCATCGTTACATTAGTTTTTATTTAAAAAAAGCATTCGGATATGTTTTTAAAATTAGTCGTGAGGTGTACATCGCAATTTTGATTTTTGTTTCATTTATGTCTTATTTGAGGTTTTTTTCTTGATTCTTCTGCTAACTAGGTATAAGTGTTCTAAAAAGACTAGTCGAGAATGCTAAACTCTGTCCTACTTTAACTGTTAAATCTTATAAGCTAAGCGGATGTATACGTAATGCATCTCCTTGTTCAGTTTATTTTTCGTCCGCTTATTTGGTACGCTCAGTAAAAGTTTGAAAAAGTTTTTTATAACTCCCAACAGTCATATATGCGTTACGCATTTTCCCATCATGAAAAAAGGTTGCATATCCTGCATGGTGAATATTGTCGTGGCCCCGTTTGTGGTTATTGCTGGTCATGTGTATGTGGTTATGGCCCGGAAAATTTTCCATCTAAAAAACTGGTAAGTACTTACACTGGCATAGTTTTAATATCTTCTTTTGGTGTAATAATTTAGGTTTTAGTGATAAATGTTTTTTTAACAACCAACAAGGCAAACACTAAATACATGATCAATAAATACAGTTGTAGACATAATTTATAATAAATAATAAAGAAATCACTTACTTAATATATAAACATATTTTACTAATTTGATATAATCTTATATTTTAATAAAACCTACAATTCAAGTTTCAAGTCAACAAGCGTCAAACCCATGCAATATTGCCTCCAAACCATGCGCTTTCCGTTTCAACTTTCATGTCACTTGCGTCAAACTCATACAATATTGATTGCCTCCAAACAATGCGCTTTCACGTTCAACTTTCTGCCACACAAGACGTTTTTTGAGAAGATATAGGGCATGCGCTTTTGCATGCACTGAGGCATGCCTCTGTTAAAAGCGCAAGAGGAATGCGAAAGCGCACAGTCAGCGTGCGCTATTGAATGCCTTGAGGCATGCGTCAGATGAAAGTGAAAGGGTACTTGAAAACGATCGTATAAAGACACCATAGAGTTATAGCGGGAAAAGTAGAGGACAAAGTAAACAAAGAAAAGGTTTACTTATTTTATAATAATTACTAGCGACCGCCCGCGACTTCGTCTGCGTGGAAAGTGTTTTTGCTTTCCCCTGGGGAAAGATCTTTTTTTTCGGGATGAAAGGTACCCAATGTTCTTCTCTGTACCCCTGACAACGAGTAAGCAAAATTTCATGATGATCGGTTCAGTAGTTAAAACTTGAAAGCGTAACAAACAAACAAAGAAACGGACTTTCGCATTTATAATATTAGTAAGGATTAGCACTCGTTTTTAGGCCTTTTAAGATTACTCTTTTAACATCGGTAGTCTCTTGACTAAATTATGGGACCGAAACCAAGTACCAAATTCAAATCAACCGACGTGCTGGTAAATCAAAGTAATTGTACATTTAAATCGAAGTTTTCTGGTACCTAACAGTGGTTCTCAAACTCTTTATCAAACTAAACGACTGTTAGCCGATACGTTTGGCGGGCGCCCAGCCGCCAAACGTATCTATTTTAAAAAGTTTACTTGTAAACTCCTTGGACTTTTAGGTACAACTAGCTTCAGCCTGCGACTTCGTCTGCGCGGTATATATAGCTGAATCATCCCATGGTAACATATAAATGGGATAAGGGTTGCTACACACATATTCGGGCGGGAATTTTCGGTTCGGCAGTATTTGTCGAACAACAAAGCCGCACCGAAGCAACTACTACAATCGTTCGACTTCATTCGGCTTGTGCCGATCGAGTTGTTCATTCGAGTCGACACATCATTCGATTCGGAAGCATTTGTTGATTGGCTTATACCGCCTGGCTCTGCCGATTGATGCCGACCCGCAACTACCAAGCCGAGTGATAATGTGCGGCAGCCGAGCGGCTAGTGATTACCGAACATTCATCCACACATATTCGATTTTACCGCCCGGCCTTGCCGATTAATGCCGGCCCGAATATGTGTGTAGCAACCCTGAAAAATTATCCTACAAGCTTGTCAATCCAGGCTTTAAATTTTATGTGTAACAAGTCTTATCCTAATCCGTTTAGCCGTTTTTACGTCATTGAGTTATTTTTCTATCCCTCGGGAATATCACTTTTTTTCGGATAAAAGGTACCCTATGTCCTTTCACCCCTGACAACGTGTATGCATACATCAGGTAAAGCGTGGCTGTAACAAACAAGAAAACAGACTCACTTTCGCATTTATAATATTAGTTAGGACCAGTAGGACTCTAGGATTATGTGTCAGTTTCTTTGTATTGAGTATAAATTCCGTTACTTACTCATTCTAATATAAAAAAAAACCGATCAATGATTTTATTGTATCTTATTTTAGTCTGAAAGTATTTAAAAAAAAACGAGTCTCTAAAGCGTCTGGATATGTACACCTTACCGCAGCCATTAGTTAAGGCCCGCGCACACTCGCCCGCAACAATTAACTAAGGGTCTGTTTGAAACGCGGGAAATAACTCAGGTTATTTCATCCTTACCCGGATGTTGAGAACTTACTTGTTGGTTGGTTAATTAGAGTGTGTTTAAAAGCTCCCTTATAATGATTACAGTTTACGAGCATAATTCCAATAAACAAATTAATTTAAAAAAACTAAAAAAACACGCCTGCATCAAAAGACAAGTCAACTGAAAATATGGAAACAAGATCAAATATTAAAGGCAACATAATAACATGCAGTCGGAGGCATGTTAGGTATAAAGTGACATTATCAAGTGATTTGACTTTGAATTCTATGCCCCCGACTGCATGTTATTATGTTGCCTTTAATATTTGATATTGTTTCCATCTTTTCAGTTGACTTTGTCTTTTGATGCAGGCGGGTTTTTTAGTTTTTTTTATTTTATTTATGTCTTTTTAGTTATTATATATTACGGTCATGATAAACCTTTTTGAAATCCTTATGATAAGCCCTTTAATTTACCCATATTGCAGTATTCTAAAAAGCATTTTTCTTTTCATTTCAAATAATAGCACCGCACAGCCGCCATGTTGGTTTTTTTAACATCACTTACCTAAGAACACTTGGGCTATCAAGTCAAATCTAAAGATAAATATTAATGATAAAAATCCGTTCAGCCGTTTGAAAGATATGAGGTATTAAAGAATATTACATTATAAACAAACATACATACATACAATATACATGCGAAAAACATAACCCTTTCCATGCAGTCGGGTAATAAAATAATGATTTAAGTTGAAAAGGTTTAAATAGTAATAGTAGTTTATGAAACAAGGTTTTTAATCGTCACGGGTTTTAAAACCCTTAATAACCGTGTACCATATGACGTTTTTCAATACATTTGCAAAAAACATTATTGAATTAATATCACTGAAAAGTCAAAATTCGCTTGCTCATAAAACAAATGTTTTAACTGCAACATTTACACGTAATCAAAATAACTAACCAACCGTTGAACATAGTTCTGTTAATAACTTTCAACCGGACTATATTAAAAGTGACTGACACCGGAAAACACAATTCGATTCCCCGATTATTAATTTTGAAACCGTGCATCAGTCAATAGAGAGGGGGTTACTATCTATTATTTCAATAAATACCAATATCGATAATATTACTTTCATTTTTGTATAACATGTAATAATATTGTTTTGCCGAGATAAATTACTTTGATAAGCAATTATTGTCCACCCTTTGTAACATAAAACAATATTTTTCAAACAAAGGAAATAAGCGTGTAACGCTTATTTTGGTTCGTTTTCAGGTACCGACAAATTAAGCTCCGCGCAGACTGAATGCGTTCGGCTTTCATCTTTCAACTCGCGTTCGTTCGATCCGAGTTTCAGAATGTCTTAACACACACATGAGGAATTTAACTAGAGAGCGTTCTATTTTTGCAACAAAAGTTGAACGCGAAGCGTCGGCCTCGACAGTCCATCTTCCGAAGACGATGCGTTAATTTTATGGAGTCTAGATTAAAAAAGAAAATTTTGGGTTCATCCAACTAACTCTGAGCAAGATAAAAGAAGATAATATGATTTTAACCAATTCAAAAAAAAGGAGGAGATTATTAACTCATTGCTTAGGTACTTTCGAGTTATAAAAATATTGGAAATAAAAAAACAACAAAAACACTTTATTTTGTATCGATTTAATTAATTCATCGTTATCTCCATTGTCATTAACACTGTCTTTCCATCACTAAGTAAATAAATTTATTAGTAATACTGGAAGCCATCTTCTAGCGAGACGACGAGTTCTATGAGTTTCTGTAAGTAGAACACAAGAAAGCAAGCGCTCACTCTTACCGGCGCGGCCTGACCGCCTGCTGTCTGCGCGGCGCTATAAAGTTACAAACGTTACAAAGAACGCTGAACGCAGAACTCATAACGGCTAAACTCTGTCTGCGCTGGCCCTAAGGTATTAATATCAACTTACTGAATTTATTTAAAATCATTCTTAGTCAACACACACAAACAAAGATAAAATAATATTTAATATATAACTTATTAAAATTTATATAAATTACTTGTTTCTTTTTAATTTTTAAATTTTTTTTATAAGTTTTTTTTAAATAATCGATAAGCTGTTACATCTCTGACAGCGGCCAGTAACAAACGATGATTAAGTTTGTTTTGGGTTTATGCTAATATGCATTTTCAATGGATGTTCAAGGCTTTATCCGTTTGTGGTTTCATTTAATCACGTTTGTTTTAAAGAGGTTTAATTACGTTGAAACTACATGGACAAAGCAAAACATAATCAAAATAGTTGATACCTACCTACCGTGATACATGACGTATGATTGTGACGTTACATCTCTAATGTCTCGAGTTCAACTCCAAAATTTTATTTCGTTTGAAATAAGTATTAAAAAATTGGCACAGGAACTTGAATTTATTTAAGATTTTACTTGGGTACTTGTCATCAACAATTGCAAATTGATCTATATAAAAATTATCTTATCTTATTACCCGACTACAAAGACAGGGTTATGTTTTTGGCGCGTGTCTTGTATATATGTAATATTATATTCTTTATTACCTCATATCTTTCAAACGGCTGAACGGATTTCTATCATTCATAAATCGATAGATTTGTCTTGACAGCCCAAGTTAAAAAAAACAACATGGCGTCTGTGCGGTGCTATTATTTGAATTTTTTTTTTTAGAATACTGCAATTTGGGTATCAAAATGAAGGGCTTCTCATAAGGTTTTCAGAGAGGTATATCACGACTGTAATATATAAGAACTAAAAATAAAAAAGACATAAATAATTAAAAAAAACCGCCTGCATAAAAAGACAAAACGGAAACAAGATCAAATATTGAAGACAACATTTATTATTTATTTTTTCTGATTCATTAATATCACCAACCAAAGAAAAGACAATATTATTTCAAGATCAACTGTATATTGTGATACTTAAAATTGTGCGTAATATCACAGAATAAATAATAGATATAACATCCACCACGATTCACCAGTAATGTCTCTCTCACGTGACACACAGCGATTTAGTTACCTAAAGCCGTAATGATTATGTGAATAGGGGATTTGGGTGTTGGTCCAATAAAAAGAAATAATTATATTTTATACTATTACTTAGTAGTAAGTAAGTAAGTAGGTAGTCCTACCGAATTCGTTTTAACAAGAGAATCAAATGTCAAATTGTTACAATATTTAAGTCTTTACGCCTGTATCACACCTGGGTGAATCTACGTTGTTTTGTTATGTTTCTTACTTCCTGCGTCATTGTCGTTTACTCGCTTTAAAAATCCAATACATCACAACGGAATTTGCCATCATTTACGTTAGAGTACGATAATAAATTATATTAATTAGCATATTTTTAACTTATTTATTGCGATGCATTGGATTTTTAAAGATTTTCGAGTAAACGACAATGACGCAGGAAGTAAGAAACAACGTAGATTCGCCCACCTCCGCCGCGAAACAGTACCAGCGAAACCGCGGTAGTTTCGCCATGAATTGTCTTCTATTCACGGCGATACATAACAATCTCATCTACGTAGCGGTTTCGCGACATTACTTTCGCGTGTGTGCCAACGGTCGGAGTTGATCGGGCGGGATCGCGCGTGAAAAATCTATACATAAGAACAGGCTGTTCGCATTTGTTTCGCTTGTCGAAGTCCTGGCGGAAACTACTGCGGTGCTACAGCCGTTAATACAAAATATAAATAAAAAAATGAGAAAAATAATTTCAACTACAATAAATGTCAAAATTTTCTAAAATAATGTCAAATGATTTAATCATGATTCTCATTTTCTATTTACTTCTAAGATAAAGATACACATCAGAATTGTTAATCTCCGCTATCGGTATTGAAATTACGTTCATTTACTTTAACTTGAACTGTTTCGTTTGGTAAGAGAAACAAACCATAATTAAAATGCTGTAAAATAATGTTGTAACGAGTGTGACAGAAAAAAAACCTTCATTCTTTGCTTGTTACGATAAAGTCGCGCAACTGAATAGTGACGTAAGCTAGTGTTTCTCCTTTAGCTAGTGTATATTTCGATAAGTATATAAGACTCTATTAGAAACCTTAATACTAAACCTCTTACCTTTTTCGAATTATTTTCAATTTAAAATATTGTTATGGCAAGCATCATTTAGTCACAATAATTGAACTTATTTTTCAAACGATAATTATGACAGGAAATCCTTGTTTTATAGCGTAGGTCAGTTAGATATCGGGCGTTATTTAAAATCGCTATCAGCTTATATCTTAAATAAGCACCTTACTCATGATTTAAACCCTTAAGTGTTATGTTACGGGATAGAATTATAACAATTGTTATGTTATAAACGTCACACTTCTAGTTATGAATAAGTACCGACAGCGACATAGTAAATTATTATTATGACAATATCCTATTTGTTGATTGAATGGTATAAAATGACTATTGAAATTGCTACTAAATTTTCAAAAGCTCATTTCGTTCTAAGGAGTACGTTACTTTAGCCTTAAATTTTTCCGTGTTTTTTGCGACGTCAGCTCTTTTTGATGTTTTTTAAGGGTGGATACGGAGAACGGGCCATAACCCACCACGTGGGCCATAGCGAATTGTTAGGTGTTAACGAATGCAAATACCGGGACCAACGGCTTAACGTGCCTTCAGAAGCACGGAAGAGTTCGATATAATACATTTTTGTTCACCCATCCTATTGCCGTACTTTGCAACAGCTGTTTAACCTCCTCAGTCGCAGGACCAGGCACTAAACCACGGTGCCACCTAGCTCTTCAAGTAGTTTTTTATCAGTTGATTGGTAATATGTCCAATAAAAACTGTTGTGACATTGCAACACCAACGCGAGGGCGCTGGCAGCAGCGATCGCTACATCATCGCCTCCCACAATATTTGATTAGTCCTAGCAACACCGGAAAGATATTGTAGTTGGGTGAATCTACGTTGTTTTGTTATGTTTCTTACTTCCTGCGTCACTGTCGTTTACTCGAAAATCTTTAAAAACCCAATGCGTCACAACGGAATTTGCCATCATTTACGTTAGAGTACGATAATAAATATATATATATAATAATAACTTTATTTGTCCATTCACAATGATTAATACAGTTTGTCATTACAATTTTGGATAATAACAGTTGTAGCAGATAATGACAGCTACCCTCCGCGCTAGTTAAAAAACTGTGTTGCGGCAGAGTAGTATCGTCGTCTACTAGATAGCCAACATAAGTAAAGTTTGCAGTATACGCAAAGTGAACAGATCAAATTGACTTAACTAAACACACTCAACTTACTAATATTAATGTTAATGTGTCAACTTTATAACATTCTTAATTTTCATTTTAAATGTTTGTATAATAAAAACTTTTGTATAGGTATTTATATGTAAATAAATATGTATATATTTTTATTTATTTATTTATATTATGATATGCACACAATAAACCAAATACTTATTAGGAACAATTTATTTATTTTACCTACATAATTTGTCGGAATATATAATTATAATGTAGTAATTTAAGTGTATGATTATTAGCCGAAATTTTATTTTCATGGTATATATAAATAATTATGTTGATTTTATATATTTAACGATTTTTCTTATTGTATATCATGCACGTGCCCTATATTTTTAATAACTCCTCTGTAGCTGTGTAATCCATTGACGATAGAAAAGCTGATATTGATATTTTGCAATTATAGTAATTTTTGTTACGCAATGGTTCATGCATGCGACAAATTTTGTTATAGAGCCAGGGACCCAGGTAAAAGTGGAAGCTGCGCGAGAATATAGTTTTAGTTGTAGGTACAAGGTAAACGGGAGGAACACGTCGTCTAGATGTGATTTGAGGTGGTGGTATACGATGTTGTCTTAGTATGATAGATTTTATAAATAGTTGGCGCACTGTTAGTACACCAAACTCTTTGTACAATTTAATTGTTGGATATCGAATACTTTTAAAGTTTAAAACCTTGATTATGGCCCTTTGTGCACGTTCGATGGTAATTAGATTAGATTTTTTAGCTCCACCCCAGGCAGTTATACCATAAGTTATTAGGGACTGGCATAAGGAGTAATAAACAGTTTTAATGGTTTTACTGTCTTTAACATGTCTTATTTTTTTACAAATACAAATTAATTGCCTAACTCTCTTCGATATTGCCGTTATTTGATTTTTCCAATTTAGATTCCGATCCAATACTAACCTCAAGTATTTTATTGATACGACAGATTTAAGTTTTTGGCAAGCACATGCCGACCGATCGGCACAAGAGTGAGCAGTTAGAGAGAAATCAGAAGGTTGGCTATTTTCGTAGATGCTGAATGTCATATATTTGGTTTTCTCAAGGTTTAGAGTCAACATATTGTTATCGAGCCATTTTAGTACCTCTTCAAATCCAGATTCACTATTCTTCCTAACATCACTCCACGTCGGTCCGTCGAACAGCAGCACAGTGTCATCAGCAAAGGATATAATTTTGGAGTCTCTTAAAACCATTTGACTGAGGTCATTGAGGTATATCAAAAATAGCGTTGGGCCAAGGACTGACCCTTGCGGAACGCCAAAGTCAACATTCAGGTCCTCACTCCGTATACCGTCAATGCAGACACACTGTTTTCTATTAGACAGGTAGGAAAGAAACAATTTAAGAGGGACACCGCGAACTCCTACACATTCCAACTTACGCATAAGGATGGGGATAGAGACAGTGTCAAAAGCCTTTGTGTCATATGAATTTGCATATTTTTAACTTATTTATTGCGATGCATTGGATTTTTAAAGATTTTCGAGTAAACGACAATGACGCAGGAAGTAAGAAACAACGTAGATTCGCCCAATTATTATTTTTTTAGGCTCAATTCTATGGACTCGTCATTTTTAATTTAACTTACTTTTTTACTGTGATAGAATTCTGGGCTTATTAAACCAGCAAACTAAACTACATTCCTAATATTCATTTTCCACATCCAGTCCTGCACACAGAAATAATTACTTTCTACATAAATCATGAATGGTTTACTATGTATTAAACTTACCCTTATTAAAAAATATAAGTTCCAATTTAAAATAATACAATAGATATATAAAAGCAGTTTTAATAATGCTTTTGCAGGAGCAGCTTTCAATTTTGCTTTATAAATCAAAAGATTTCGAGTTTAATTTCCAGAAAGTGACACAGGCGAACAATGTTACCTTCCAAGAATTCCACGGAAATCACCTTAATAATACTCGTAATAAGCTCGGACAAAAATTCCCAAGAGGACAACAACTCAACTTAATTAGAAAAAAGGGGTTAAATTTAAGCTTCTCCATCGATGAAACAACACCCGTAACCAATCATACGTAATACGTAAAACAAACGAATCAATCACAAAGCTCTGTTTCTCCGCAGTGCGTTCGCATAGACAAGGGTCGTTTGAGTGTTGTTCTTCTCCATCGCAATATCAGCGTTTACTTGGTAACTTCCCGTTCACTTGCTATTGCTAATCATCAAGGGTTAACTCCGTACCAAGTTTTCACATTTCGAGAAATAATTACTTGCCCCCACCCCTGAGGAACGAGCTGGGGTTCTAAAAAGACATGATTGTATGTACCATCTTACCGAAACATAAAATGATTTTTGCATTCACAGTGCAATTATTATGAGCTTTTTATGCTTGAAAATACGATCTTTCGCAATCCAGAATAATGTTCTGATCAACAGAGCTACGAAATCATAATGGATAGTATTATAGTTATTTATGCAACTGTTTTAATTCCTAATTATGTACAGTTGCATACAAGACCTACACCTGAAGGGTTCTGAAACATTTAGCTTATTGCCATAATTAAAATAACCAGTGTCATAGTACGTACCATAATTTCGAAGGAGTTGCATTATGATTTAGTACAACATTATAACTCTCGTTTGGATGATATTATGGTTACTATACAGTAACACAGGTAATTTATGTTGGCAATAACTGCTTCAGAAACTTTTATAGAGGATTTAAAGAATGGGTCTAGATAAATAAAATAACGTTACTGGTCTCAAAATATGATCATACAATATGAAATTATTTGCAGACGTTTCAAAAAGTTAACAGCAATATTTCAGAAATATTCCGAAGATTTCCGCTACAAATAATTAGATGTTTCATTTACATTATTTTTAAATCCTCCTGCTTTTTTAGACCCCCTGGTTTGAATGCCAACCTTTCTATTTACCTTTTGGCCGGCTTTTATTGAAAAACTTTTTAGACACATTGCTTTAGAATTCTGGCAAGGAGGTTGTATACTTGTGCTGGAAAAAATTAAAAAAGTAAATTTAAACCGATTTGATTAAAACAGTGTTCGAAAAGTTTTGTAACGCTAATATCACTTCACTTTATAAATAGAATCTTTTTATATATATAAAGATTGCAGAAAAAATAGAAATTATATTTCTCTGATATAATTATTGTTTTATGTAGATATCACCTTTCTTTATTTATGATCATTACAAAACATGATTTAAATATTTGAAAAGATGAACTTTTGTGCGAAAATCATAATGCAATTAGGAAATTTTGTAGATATTATATTTTCGAGGTCTCCAGTCGATACTTCTCCACAAACTGTATTAACCTAGCTAAACCAATTTCGGTTCAGAAATCACTCAATATTGGTTTTGTTATTCGCTGTACAATTTCTTATTATTTCACCAATTTCTCGTGTAAACGGTCCCCAATCTTAATCTTCAGGCGTTCTGATCGAAAATTTGTATTCGAAGTTATCGCATCTGTATTCACTGGTAAATTCGGCATAACTGCTCTCTTAACTTCGACGAATAAATTTACTTTCGTTAGACGGATTAAAGATGAAAGTTTCAGTTTTATGAAGTAAACGATTTTTTGCAAGTTCAGTTGGCAATTCTAGGCAAATGTTAAAATGTCACATGTTTGTAATTGGTTGTGGCAATGGTTTTCATAATATTACAGCGAGCGAAGCCGCTGGCAAAAGCACAATGACAAATAAGTTATTATTTTTTGGAATGCATTAAAAAATAAGGTTTTCTACTATCCTTAAAGTTTTGAAGATAAGTAGGTAAATAACTGCAGATTTTTATACTGTGTTACCCATTTATTAATAAATCTTAGGAAACTTAATTGAAAACTTAAGTAATTTAAAGCTGGATTGAAGAAACTTATGGCCTATTGCGTAAAAAAACAGCTGTCCCATAAATTTTGGTTGAGCATAATAATAACTAGTGGCTCAGTGGGCTGTAGACTTCGCGTTTGTGCGTAAAAAAAGTAGCTCAAATTGTATGTTGTTTAAAAAATAATCTAATAGATGTCGCCACGAGCTTTCCAAATCAGTACTATGTGCTGTTTGGTAGGTATTCTTTTAATATATCTATTCGAAGCTAGATGGCGCCAAAAATATATATAATTATCGAACCTGCTGCTCACAAAACTTCATGAGAAGCATTTTCACCCAAGCTGATGCAGAGACGCTTCGCGTTACTACTTTGAATGAAATAGCTTTTTTTGCGACTGATAAGTACACTACTACTCCACTTCGGGTTGACCATACTTTCAAGGACTCCCTGTATAACAAAAATAAACAAATAAATATATATAATAAATATTTGACAACATCACATACATTGCTCCGATTCCAAAGTAAGTAGCTAAAGCACTTGTGTTATGGAAATCAGAGACAACGGTGGTATCACAAACACCCAGACCTGAGCCAATATAGAAAAGTTCGTATTCTAAATTGAACCAACCGGGGATCGAACCCGGGACCTCAGAGATGGCGACACCTTGAAAACCGGTATACAAAGCCACTCGACCCCGTGGTCGAGTACCTCCTCCGTAGGTTGTCAAAATGTTACGTAAAAGCTATAAATTATGGCATATCCAACCATTCAACAAAGTTTTAACGAAATATACCCAAGACTGCACACGAATCGCACAGTATCATAACTTGAATACTATTCCCATTGAAATAAAATCTTCCGAAGTGGTGAACATTCTCATTCCGAGTAATAATTTTACATTACTACCAACTACTAGCCAAGTTAGCTCTTAATGCTTTCCGTATATGACACTAAATGCTTTGCAGCTTTGACTAAATTATTCATTTTAAACTGGGCAAACGAAACGAAAGACTTGAAAACTTTTGCACGTAACTTGTACAGTTTACGGATACGTGGTACAAACAGAACTGATGAATAATACCGGTCAAATCATAACCCTCCTTTTTGCTTCCCCAGAGTCGGTTAAAATATTACATTCTTACAGTTCCTAAAAATGTATCCATGAGATATTTATTTATATTGATAATCAGCCATTTTAATGTCCCTACTGCTGGGGCACAGTCCTTCCTTATAGGTGGATAAGGAGGATGGGCCATAACCCACCACGCGGGCCCAATGAGGATTGGTGGGTGTTAACGACTGCAAATGCTCCTAGAACCAATGGTTTAACGTGCCTTCCGAAACACAGAGGAGCTCGAAATTTTTGGTCACTCATCCCGTGACGAAAAATTTCGAGAAAGTTGCTTAACCTCCGCAATCGCTGGGCCAGGCACTTAGCCACTGCGGCATCGAGCTCCTTATTTATATTAAATACAATCAATGCTATAAAGCAATACTGACCAACCCGACACGCCCGCGCTCTTCAGCATCCGTGAGCTGATCGTCGCCAGTAGGTTTGCAAGTTCTAATCATGTTTCTGAGCAGTGGAAAGAGATAGTGTTATATACGAAAAAATTGGTGCCGGGCGCAACCGGATTGTCCAATTTAGTTCAAGCCATTATGCACCTTTGTGACTCTTTCACATTAACTCGCCCCGCGTCATAAACATACGGTTGTCTGTAAGCGAGTAGGTATAATTATCTGACAAAAGCGTTATTGCTATTTGACGAGTGTCATATACTCATTACTGGATAAACTCTTTGAAATCTATACCATTTTCCCTAGTGACTCAGCAATCAGTATAAAACATCCGTCAGAAACTCGATGAATCGAAAATTGACAATGAAATTACATTTAGAGAATCGCACTGCAGTTTGCAACAACGGATCTTAACCCTTCAAGGCCCAGACCAAAATGAGACACAATAGATATTCTATTGTTTCCGGCCGCATTCGGCTTCTCGGGCGTTGATGAATTAATAACAATAAAATTGTACTGTGTAAAAGGCAACTAAAAACAACCATGTCGCAACACATCTAAGTACTTAAACTTTACGATTACAAAAGTTTGTGTTACACTAAGCATGAGTATGAGTGAACCCTCTTACCTCCGAAGCTCCTGTTTTTGCAAAACCACAGTATACATAGCTTAAGCAGTACCTCAACTTTTCTCGTTAAGATATTGGAGCTCTAGAGTAGACATTCTATTGACAGGCGAAGCGAACGTAACTCAGTTCTGACTGACCGACACGTCGATGCGGCACTTATGACTGGCAGGCTGCAGGGCTGCACTGCGAACCTTGCTAAGAGCTCTCAATGCGACGTGTGTCTGTGTAAGTGTGCTGATTTGGACATTTATATGCAGCTTAGTTACTGTTTTAGCTATATATTTGTGTCAAAACTCTCATGTAACACACGCATGGAAAGTCACGAAGTCACGATAGGACATTTCGCAATTTGATGCCAACTCTGAAAGCAGATAAATTTCAAAACGGGCAACATATATTATAGCATTTTTAACTGTGAAAAGATCCGGGTAATATTTTTCAAGTGAAATTCGTTTTGCTACGTGACAGGGCATAGTGAGATAAATTTTTAAAGTTTGAAGGAATAAGACTGTTTTGGTAGATACTTTAAAGCATGGTAACCGACAGACAAATTATTTTACTGTACTTCCAAAAAAATTACGGAATTGTTCCATACTTACTTGTAAAATGACGAATATCAACAATTATTAATTAAAAAAAAGGTTACTCTTAAAAAGTTAAAAATAATATCATCAAGTCATAAATAGATCTATGAAAAAATCGTAGATGTCGGGGGACCGCTATTTTAATGGATTTACATCGAAGCGCGTCACATGTCTGGACTGATAGGTATACTGTTAGGCATAGAGTCCATATTTTAGCACTATTATAACACTCAGTCACATTATACATTCAAAAAGAGAACTAGTAGATAATAGTACAGTGATAACGACGAGCTGTCAAGTGAAGTCACGGCGGCATGGCGCGACCGCGCGAAATATTTATAAAAGTCGGAAACTAAAATTGTCGTTACTTTAAAACTAATCGTTCGATTTAAATGAAACAACAATAACAGATGTATTTCTAGACATTTAGGCTACAGTTTCATGTTATCACACCTAGTGACCTAGTGACATTCTTCTTTGGCTTTAGATGTAACTGAACACTTCAATAGTTTGTCACACCAGCTATTCCGTTTTGTAAGCTATTTTAATATTTATAGTAATTTGTAGATAACAAAATCTAATTTTAACTTTGTATTTTGATATTATGTAAGTTAAAAAGTATCGTAACTGACTAGAATCTGATTTTATAAGCGACCCTTGACCTAATTGCACAACTTTAAATTATATTATTACTTTAATGATTTTTAATAAATGTAAATTACACTCAGAATTAGTTTTTACAATTAATCAATAAGAGTTTAATGTATTAATAACAAACTTGTTAAATTTAACCAAAAATTAGCAGTCTGCTGGAAGTTCCGCTAGTATCGATTTAATTGAAGCAACGGTCGAGGGAAATAAAAGTCATGTGATTTGTTGGGACTTTTTTGGTGCAGAAATTGTTCAGTGTGGTATACATGTTGACCTTGAGACCGCCTTTATGCCCTATGTTATAAAAACTGTTTTCGCAGTTTAACTGTATAACCTGATGTGCTGTCGTCTGTACATGCCTGCATTTTTTACCATGTCTAATCTAATGTTTAGTTGACTAATAAATTATTAACGGCACATTCCAATGTTTTTTTAGTAGTACCCTATTATTTTCTTATAACTAGTATTTTATTTTAACCCTAGGTCATATCGGCGTGTCATATTACCCAACCGGCGGTCATTACCCAACCGGGTGTAAGTGTTAGTTCATCGATACTGATCTTATTCTACTGTGTGTCAATAAATCTAAGTATACTAGAAGTGGCTGTATTATTGTAGGTGTTCCTTATTAAGTTAATCAATAAACATATTGATTAACTTGCAATTTTATTGAAATGCAATAATTGTCTAATTTTCTTCTTCTGAGTCAAAACAAAATGTCTATTACGAGACTGTTACGTTTAAATCAGTCATTCGTTCAGAGATTCATTTGACAGAACTTGTGTTTATTTTTATTTTTTCTAAAAAAGCAGTGTTCTTGTCTCAGCTTTATTTGTGACATAATATTTCCTATATTTATAGATTGTACTTAAACCATAACTCTAATTAAAAATCTTAGATTGTTGACATTTGAATAATCAAAGCATAAAATGTATTGGAAACAGCTCTGTTGGTTACGTTATCTTCAGAATATAACTTACTAGTACGAGGAATACTGAAACTCGATTTCCTACACTATAATACACTATAAAGTTGCTTGGTCAGAACTAGTTACTATAACCACTATTGATTTTAGTGTCTCGGCAACAATTACTGCAGCTGTTTGTGCTTTATGTAGCAAGTTTATCCTTACGAATATTATAAATGCGAAAGTTCGTTTGTTTGTCTGAGGTGCTACGGGTGAGTCGATTTTTTCTAGTATTTTTTCTAATATTATTTACCTTAATCCGTTTGTTTGTTACGCCTTCACGTCTTAACTACTGAACCGATCATCATGAAATTTTGCATACACATTGTTAGGGGTACAGAGAAGGACATAGGATACATTCCGAAAAAATAATTATTCCCGAGGGATAGCAAAAAAACTTTCAACGCAGACGAAGTCGCGGGCGGTCGCTAGTAATTCATGTATTTCACTAAATGTTTGGAAATCTTATGAAAACATTTCGTTCACCAGCATGTTGTTACAGCTAAAATTCAATCATCTATCAAAATAATTCCAACATATTTCCCGAATTAATTATTCAAATTACAATAATAATTCGATCAAACAACGCTCATCGTCCTAAGTAAACTGTAAGGTGGTTTTGAAAAGATATCCTTTTAAGGCCCCTATATACCACAAAGTGGCGCCCTCATCTTAATTAAATTTATTGCTCGCTAAGTACATAATGTATCGAAAATTCACATGTACAGATTGAATTTTGGTTGGTGGTAGGGCTAATTTCAAGTCCGCCTGGCTAGGTACCACCATTTTACCTAAGTCTGACGCGATAACAACAATTTAAAAATTGTTGTGTTCCGGCAGTTAGAGATAAGATAGCCAGTTCCTCAGTGGTGAGGATTCCGGGTGTAGGGCGCTTCCACCTTCGGCCTTATCGCCATTTAACATCAGGTGAGGTGAAAGCCAAGCGCTAACCCGTTGTGAATAAAAAAAAGCTAAAATTTTATAGTTTATTTACAAACAATAACCTCAGTAAAATTTAGTTCGTTGTGTGTATGCAAAAGAGCAAAAAGTGGCCACTTCAGGCACTTTTGCCTACTACTACTATAACGAACAATATTTTACTGAGGTTATTGTTTGTAAATAAACTACAGCACCACTCGCACTTAGCACTCTGTACATGTAAATTTTAATACATTATTATGTACTTTTAACTAATTGTAGCGAGCAATACATTTAATGAGGGCGCCACTTGAGGGCTATAGGAGCCTTAAGTAGGTGTCGAGAGCTTTATACTAATTAAATTTACCTTTTTTCAGTATTTTTACGTTGAGAGAGAATTAAAACCGACTGTCATCCCAGTTATCTTACGTAAAAGCTTTTATTTGTTCTTTTTTGGCGTTTATTTAAAAATATGACGAGTTGTCCGCTAAAGTAAATAACTGGCGTTATTCATTTTTTTTTACAACTGACAGTAAAATGTGGTTGGTAAAAATATTACGAAGTGTGTATATAATTCTACAACTTGATTATTAATTTAATTTTTGTTCACTTAACATTTGTTATTGATAAATGAAAGAAATAAAATGTGTATTGTTTGTATTTTATGCTTGTCTTTGGTCTTGAACTAGCGATAATTTAAAAGCATGAAATACACTTAATTTTATCGACAAAAATACGACACATCCATATAGGTCCATCCCCTCTGCTGTTTTAATGACCGTCATTTTAAATTGGATTTTTTTAGTTTAGATGACCCTGCTGAAATATATTAATTTCTCCGGATTTAGAAGACCTAACAGTTATAAAAAAAAATGTTGTTTATTTTTCTTACTCCAAAATCTAGGACATTAATGTGCAATTTTTTTGTATTATTCTAATACACAGGGATATTATCAACAAAACTACATCACAGATAGAGTACTTTCCACTTTTTATTAAATATTTCTTTACATAACTTTGTCGAAAACGAGGGCTTTCCCTCTGTCCTAAATTGAGATTAATTCGGATTGTAAGGTAAATCCTTCTAGGGTACTACGAATTCTGTTTAAATTTGAATAACGCAGAAGGGACATTTTAACGAAAATTCTTCATATCATACAATATGATTTTCTTAGCTATGCGTTATCGAGTAGTAGACAGCGATTTCTCAACTAGTTGAAATATATTTTACCTACCCATTGATTGTAAACTTTGTTAATTATTGTAATGGAAAATGACGTCAATTTAAATGCTGACCTCATTTTTCAAATTTTGACGACTCTGTATGAAATATACAGGGAGAAAAAAGCAGCCCTTGATGAGTTTCTTGCCGGTTCTTCTCGTTACAAGGTCTCCCGCTTGGGGTTTGCAAACCGATGGCGTAGCTTCTTTGACATTCACAAGTGCTTGTAACAGCCTAGACTGAATAAATGAGTTTTGAATTTTGAATAGTTTATAAGACGGTATTTGACGGGATTGTGAAAGTGAAGCAACTTTGATTAAGGTCGCTCATTGGCTTGGTGATCAAACGAACTTTAACTAAACTGGATGATCTTGTCTTGTGATATTCCTGATTACTTTGCTTATAACTATAAGTATGAAATACTTTTGGTTTCAGTAGTTAGTTCCAGTTCACATAATCTTAGTCAATACAGACTTTGTGATAAAATTTTATTGAAGTAAATTATTGTCAATAATAATAATATTGAGTACTCAAATTATTTACCTATATTCTTCAAAATTTTATCAATTATAGCTTTAATATCTAGGGGTTCAAATCGGCCTTATGAAGTGATCATGCATAGAGTAAACAAAAATATTTGGTTTATGTTTTTAAGATCAGTTTAACACACATAAACTTATTATACTCCTAAGTCTATGGTTTAACAATTGTTGACAAACATATGAAATAAAAATATTAATATATCATTTAAGCTTATTCCTAATAAAAGACGTCTTATTCCATGAAGTATATGAGCTTCAAAAGGCTAAGAAGGAAAATAAATAGTACTGTTGTAAGCAACAAAGGAGTTTGATATTCTTTCACCGGGACCGCAATAAAGCCCCAAGTTTGTGGCACAATGACTATTTTTAAATATGTATCATCTCCACGGAAACCTCAGCAACTTGAGTTGCTTCAACCGGAGTGAGGAAACTTGAATTCATGCGGTGCGTTCCCGATAGCCATTTAGGGTTTGGTAATTATCATGTGAAGAATAATAAATTCATAATGAAGATTTGAAGCTTTTGTTACATTTGATACAAAATGTGACATAGTTTTTTTGTTTAATTGTTCATAATTTGATCGACAAGATTACCTGTACCATTTTAGGAACTGATTAAAATTTGCTTTCAGAGTTTTTATGACCTTGCTCCTGTTTAACTAATCAAAACGCATATTGCTCAAATTACTCAAGTCTAATAAGCAGATGATTTTCATTTTTTAAAAGCATCGATTAGTGTATTAAAATACTATATCTGAAAAATAATATATGATTGTGTTTTTAATTTTGTTCTGATTGTGATACTCATCTGCTAGTGATTAGTTTTAACCCCTTCGTCCACTTTGGTAACTAACTTATCTAACCAGTTACAAGAGAAGATTTTTCTTTCGCTGATAGTTTTTTCCAAAGAATACCAATAGCGGCTGCCACAACGGTAACCGACCATCGCAAGGTTCTCATTTTTATTTACCGCTTCCTTTAAACAGGCTACGGAAGAGTTAAGTGCTTCTAGTTTGTTAGTTTCATCTGCAGTCCGCGACTACAGACGTGAGGGGATAAGGATTGCGGCTCGTAATTGCGAAATGAAGCTGCATAAAGAAACTTTAACCCTATTTACTAACCTTGTGTATTGTCAACGACACCACTGGGGCGTCGTATACACTTTTTTTTGGTAACCACCCCACTGCTGACTAGTGATGTGTAGCATGTCATGTCGTAATCGTGTCGTCCAATGGTATCGTTGAGAATATTGTCAATACAGTTCGTCGAATCGACGACGCGTATTCGGAGTACGAAAGAAATGACTATTGCTATAAATATTTTCATAGATTTGCGCGAGCGAAACGTCTGCTTCAGCTTGGGCAGAAATGCTTTCGTATGTCCGTCCCGCTGTCCGGTTGGCCGTCTGTTCTCTTCTACGGGTCGCATTTCTCAACCGAGCCTTGTGAAATCTTGTGAGCAGGTTCGATAGGTCATAATATAGATTTTTTATTGATTAAATTTTTCAAAATGGTGTAGATGTGTTTAAACGAGGTCTACAGCTTTCAGGGCAACAAGTATAGATTTGGTGTAGTAGACTTGTGTTTGATAGCTCGTTACTGTTCATTCTGATGCTGTATTTTAAGTGATGTTCTCATATTTATGATCATTTTGTGGTAAGCACTGCGTCTCTGCGTCTACGAGGTAGACTACGCCGTAGCATCTACGAAATCTGAGATTTCCTTTAATTAGTATTTATACAGATGATTAACCCTTCAACGCCCGGAAAATAGGACACAATAGATATTCTATTGTTATCGGAGCGCATGCGTCCGCTCGGGCGTTGATGAATTAAAATGTACGAAATCAGTTGCACTGTTGAAAATGACACAAAATCTATTTAATAAAATGACTCATAACTAAGTGAATAATGTGGTAATTTATCGTAATTCTCGTTGTATGGCAGTTCTTGACGTTGAATGTAATTAAGAGCCATTGTCGTGCATGTACGTGAATTATCAGTGTAATTGAAATTAATGCTCTGAACGTTTTAACTGGAGACATCACATTTATGTTTTACAGGAAAAATTGTTATAAAATTTACATGGATAATTTCTTTTTACATAATATTATCATTATCGAAATTCGTATGATAAAAAAAAGCTTTTCTGTTTACTTTTAATGCATAATGTTGTTTTGTTATCAATAAATTATATTTTTTTATTATAGTTAATGGCGTTTTCTCACGCAGACGCATTTTCTTCTTTAGACCAATTTAGAGAAGAATATTGCTGAAGACTTAATAGTCTACAGCAATATTCTTATTATTATATTATTAATATAATCTGTTATTTGATACATGATGATGAGTAAAATAATTATTTAAGCGCGTGCTTATAGAAAAGCTACACTCTAAAGATCATAATACAGTGATTAAGTTCACACCGCGGCTAACCGCTGTTCAAATATTTGACACCAAGAACAATACGAAAGCAAACATATTTGCATTGCATACGGTTGCTTATCGAGCGTTCCAACTGTTTTAATAACCTAACTCACAATATCAACATACGTGAATTAGGTTTAACAGGACATTGGCATGTAATTGTAAGTTACAACATCGATACTTTTACGTGGTGCATGGATGAGTTAGTATTAATGGTATTAGTGGATACCAAATGATATACTAGAAAAAAAATACGACTCACACCAGATCATGTTCTCGGACGAGAATCGAACCCGCGACCTTTGGATATTCGGTCCAATGCTCTGACCGCTGAGCTACCGAGTCACTACTGATTTACTTAGTGAGTATTATATAAAATAACATTGTGAATGATAAAATCTCAAATTTTTTAAAAAAAAGGTATCAGTGGAGCTTGGTGGCGCCTGGCCCAGCGATTACGGAGGTTAAGCAACTTTCGCAAGGGTCGGTCATGGGATGGGTGACCAAAAACGAATTATCTCAAGCTCCTTCGTGTTTCGGAAGGCACGTTAAACCGTTGGTCCCGACTGCATTTGCATTGCAAGTTAAGGGAAAAAAGGCAGATTTTTTTTTATTGCTGACAGGTAATTGGCCGTCATAATTTATAATTTCTTTAACCGAAGCATCTATAACATCTTAGAAGGTAATAATATGAGAGTCTCTGTGTGTGAGAAAAAATCAGCAATTTCATTCTTTAACCCCTGTTATTAACTAGACCCAATTTTCAATCAATCTGTTTTTATTTTAGTATTAACTAGACCCAATGTTCAATCAATCTGTCTTTTGTTTTAGTAAAAAACTGTTTCTCTCGGTTTTCAGCTAGTGCACATAAAATAAAATAATAAAATAAAAATAGCTTTATTACTGAAATTGGTTTAAATAATTTTACATCGAGACTTCTCGGTAAGTAATCAGAGATACTTATAGTGGGAATGACATAGAGTGGATAGGTACTATGTTAAAGCTCATCAAACATCACTTTCAGCTTTGTCCATAGATTTTATTAGTGTACATACATAGGTAGGTACATCTGATCCAATCTTGCGCTCTCAGCAGACCGCAAGCGTTCGGTTTGTGTACAAAGTGGGATCATTAGTCAGCTTAGCCGGGTGCATAAATTATACGGCCAATTAGTTACATTGATGGCCGACAGCCGATTACGAATATCTAGATTTAAGCTGGGACACACGGGAGGGAAGTTGGGGCCGGCACGCTTTTGTCCTTCGTTTCAGTATGTTCTCGAAGAGTCGATAAAAAAATCTGGGTTTCTAAACTCATTACAAAATGCGGGCTCTTAAGGCTTAACAGAGTTTTATTGCTAAAAGTGGCCACTTTTCGCAAAAAAACTCCATTAAACTAAACGACAGGCTAGAAAATATTGTTTTAGCTATAAAAAGTACCAGAAAGCTTCTTCGGAGTGCACTACAGAGAGATAATTCACAATTTCGTCTCTATTTTAGCACTGTGTTTTTTTTCCAATGGCGGCGCTAGTGTGCAGACTACGCCCTCTTAATATTACCATACAATGAACGTCCGTGGACTGTGCGCTGCAGCCCCGGGCTTGCGCCTGCCTTCTACCATAAAACTCATTGCGCGCCAGCGATAAGCGACGCCCGTATTGATATTGCGATAAGTAAGTGACAGTCACTATTCCGAGAAATTTTCATAATGTTTTTCAGCTCTCGGCAAACAGACTACACGAAGTAACTAACATTGAGACTTATTTATTTCTAGTTATGATAGTTTTAACAAAATTAAGCAATAACAAAAATAATATCTTTGTGACCATAATTAAAAACATACTTGCGGTTTTGGACGAGCCTTTCCTCGGTAGCAATCGCAATGTTAATTCGTATGTTTCCAAATGTCCGATATGTCTCAAGTTGCTGCGTCATCACCAAGCCACATATAAACAAACCCATTAACAACGACGCCTGAAGCGTCAGTAATCATGTCACTAATATCTATGGCTCAGTGAACTGGTAGACCTCACACGAATTGTATGTTGTTTAAAAATTAATTCAATAGATGTCGCCACGAGGTTGACACTGCTTTTGAAAAGCAGTACTATGTGCTGTTTGGATGGTTTAATATTCTTTTAGTATATCTATAATAAGCTAGATGGCGCTTTTAACATTTTTCGAATGGGTGAAGTATTATTTTTTACCGACTTCAAAAGGAGGGAGGTACTCATTCGACCCTTATTTTATTTTGTAAAATTTCTAAAATCTATCTTGACTAAAAATTCTATAAAATTATTTTTCTATAAAATTATAAAATTATTTAAACAAAATTTTATGAGAAATGCGACCTGTAGAGAAGAACAGACAGCCGGACATACGAAAGCATTTTTGCCCAAGCTGAAACAGAGACGCTTCGCTCTCGCTCGGTCAATGACTAAATATGTTACTGAGTAGGTACAGTGCTAAATTAATACTACATAGGTACTTGGACCCAGATATTTTATGCTATGCACTATCCCTAAAAAGAAAGTTAAGAATATTTGAAACTCTGAAGGAAATTTAAAATAGTACGAGTATTACCAGCCCCCCTACTCAAATGGCCAACATTCTATTCTATTCTATGAGTTCAAACGCTACGCTTACTATTAAAGCTTAAATATGAGCAATAGACGAAATCACATGTGGCAAACTTATGTAAATCACAGACTTAGACAAGTTTACATCACGCAATTTTAGTATTTTTAAAGCTTAATATTGAGCGTAGTGTTCAAACACATAGAATGTTGGCCATTTGAGTGTGGGGGCAGATACGCTTTGTATTTTCAATAAAGCTGTAAGTACCATGTGGATAATCAAGTAATTCAGTTAGTTTAGTTCGTAGTAGAAACCTACACATTTATAAATGTACTGCACTATAATGGGGAAACATATGATAATGGGGAATGGCTGAATTATTAAAAGTTTTTTTAATAAGCTCCCTTAGTAATAGGAAAAAGAATAGAGAATCCTGAATCCTGGTTGCGTGAAAAAATAATAAAATTATTTCATCTACGCAAAATTACAGGAGTTACAGCAGAATATTTCTTAGCCACCACCTGTCAGCCACAACATGTATTTAAAAAGTTTTGACTTTGACATTTCTACCATAGACTAATTTTATTGCGTCGAAACTTTTTTTTTCGCGCAACCATAAATTCAGTAGCTTTTTCCTATTACCTTTATGAAAAAAATATTCTCATTTGTTATGGAGCTACCGAGCAAGTAAGTGAAAAACACTCTTCATTTGTTGTTTGTTTTTGTTTGAGAAAGTAACTGAAATTTAATTAAACGCATATTCCGAAAATGACCCGAAGCTAACTATTCTCTAGTATCAAATATATGCATACATTTTCACAGAGTTTGTCAAAGTGTTTTGTCAGCTAAAAACAAATATTCCTGCAGTGAACATTTCAGATGCTGGCAAATTGGAGGATTGTTTAGAATAAAACTATTATTCAGTTATTTGTTATATTTACTATTCATAAAGTGACTCAATTATAGAAACACAATTTAATTAACATATAAATTCAAGTTTTATTAATATAGTAGGTAATTTCATATTTTACGATGAGTACGTACAAAACTGAAACTCGCAGAAGTCGCATTTTGAGACAGAATAATCCAACTCAAAACTAAATTAGAACGTAACTAAATATTTTAATCAAAAAAAAGATAAAAGTTATAAAATCATGATAGAAGTGAGCTAACTTTATGTTTAACTTTTAAATTAAATTGCCTTCTTATCAAAAGTTTCGTACAACTTAATTTATAACCAAGACTCAAAAAAAACTTGATAGTCAAATATTTCATTAATTTGGTATTTTCGCAATCAAAAATTATCTAATTATTTCAGGTTCATGTATTTAATAGTTACCTACGGCTTTACATAAAATAAGGCTGTCTTGGTAAAAAAATGGTATATCGGTTTCTGTAGAGATTACAATACATTTGTAGTTTTATAATTTTGGTGCATGAATGTGGGAGAAGTCGTTAGCCTCTTGCGTCTTGCATCCCTCTCGCGTCTGTTGTGTACCAAAGCATACCGAGATTCCTTAGCGCAGCGCGCTTTCGACCGAATTGTATAAATACAGAAAACTGCAGGCGGGCAGTGTGAGACCTCATAGTAATGTTTGTGATTACGGGTGTAAAGCTCATCATTCTACAGGAGCAGTACGTATTTATAGAGAGGAACTTACTTGAAGAATGAAATCTACTTGAGAATGGATTCTACTTTTAAGGTAAAATAGAGCAAAAAGGGAAGCAAAATAATAATAAAAGTAAAATAAAATAAAGTACCCAAATTAATGGAATGAGAAACGTGATTTAATCGTTTTTCAACTGCAACCACGTTTATTTTAAGTATTTAAAATATTATTTATAGAATTTGGTTCATGTCTTTACAACTCAGAAGCAGTTCAAATCTCACTCCTCATTCCATAAAACACTAATTTGAACGCAAACCACGTTCCCTCAATGAAATTTCTTACTTAATGGGTCGGCAACTCAAACAGCCACTAAAATCTTCAACTCGATTTATTTCAAAGATAAGTATAACTTAAGTTGCAATAAATTTGCTACTCCCGTAGTTGATTAGCAAAAAGTAATGTTATTAGTTTGTAAGGAAAATTGAATTTTACGATAAGAGCTATTTTTAGTTCACTTGAAAATTAAGTAGTTAATGGAAAACTAAACTTAAATTGACTATGGCTGAAGTTTTTAATAGATTCTGTATTATAAACTGAAGCAAAGATAAGAATAATTTAGTACGTAGGTTTATTTTTAGAATTTTACTTATTTAAAAAGTTTTCAGTGACACCCACGTTTTTAACGATATTTAAAAATTCAGGACACAAAATCAGTATTCATAGATCGTTTATCTAAAAAATTAAATACATTCTCAACATATTTTTTAAGTCATTATATTCGAATCTGTCATACCTACTTTTTGATTCATCAACGCCCGAGCGGACGCATGCGACATAACAATGGAATATCTATTACTTATGTCTCATTTTCCGGGCGTTGAAGGGTTAAAGAGTAGTTGTCACCAGTGTTTCATTAAGATAAAGAGTATTAAAGAGATCAGAGGCGGTATTTAAGTTTTATGTAAGTAAAAAACACTTAATTTTGCTTCAGACCAAAAATGGAAGAAAACAAACTCTTCGATAGGTACTCATTTGTCAAAGAAAATAGATACACTTGGTGTAATGACCCAATACTTCATTCCAACAACTTTCAGAGCGCAAACTTCATTTCCTAAGACAAAGTACTGGAAAACGGAACAAAAAGAATGAGTAATTGTGTACTTACACCCGTTTGCACTAAACTTAAGAGCGCTTAGTCAGCACACTAGCGCTGCCATTGAAAAAAAAATCATAGTGCTTAAATAAAGACGAAATTGTGAATTATCTCTCTGTAGTGCACTCCGAGGATGCTTGGTGGTACTTTTTATAGCTTAAACAATATCTTCTAGCCTGTCGTTTAGTTTAATGGAGTTTTATTGTTAAAAGTAACCACTTTTCACCCCATCGAGTTTGGGCTCGTTTGATTTGTTTTGATGAGTACTCTGTTGGGAAATAGTGTCCAAGGAATGATGATGGAGCCGGAAGAAAGCCACGGGAACTATTATAATTATACCACACAATCCCATCAAGTTTGGCCTCCTTTGATTCGTCTTGACAAGTACTTCGATAGGAGATGCTCTATTTTTTTTTTAATTTTACCTCATTAACTATAAAGTATAAAATAATATTCAACTGAAAAATAAATTATTTTCATTAAGAACACGTTTTTAAATTAAAAGACTTATAACACAATACAGAAGTTATTTAACTTAAAAACGTAGGGAGCATGCAAAAGACAAATTGATGATAAATCTTACAAACGCCCCACGTTTTTAGGTTTAAAACTTTTGTATAGTGTATAGTCTTTACGGAGGAAATTATTTTATACTTTTTAGTCCGTTTTTCCTTACTACAACTCGTTACTACAACTACAACTACAAATTAAAACGGTGTCATGAACTTAGCCGTCATGCAGCTGACATGCACCTAATTATCATGATCAAGTTGTATTTAGGAAAAGACTAAGGCGACTCTTAAGTTTAGTGCAATCGGGGGTTAGACTCGAAAACTAGAGAAATCTCTATATAGTTTGAAACAGTAATGTGTCTTATTTAGTGCTGTCTTAGTTTTTCCTCAAGTATTGAGTTATCGGAGAAAAGTTGCGAGCGTCATTTTAAATCCATACTAACTCTCTCTATCTCTGTGTTATCTTTTCACGCCTGAACCACTTAACTAATTTGGATGAGTTTTAGTATAGTGATGGATTGGATAATGGGAAAGAACGCTACCCTTTGTCGCGAAAAAGAAAGGTGTCGATGGTAGAGTAATAGGGGATGAAAAATTCAAGGGACCTTGAATGTGGGCCGGTTTACACATACATTGCTCCGATTCCAAAGTAAGTAGCTAAAGCACTTGTGTTATGGAAATTAGAGACAACGGTGGTAAACAGACACACCCAGACCTGGGCCAATATAGAAAAGTTCGTTTTCTAAATTGACCCAGCCGGGGATCGAACCCGGGACCTCATAGATGGCGACAACTTGAAAACCCGTGTACAAAGCCACTCGACCACGGAGGTCGTCGAAAATAATAGATAGAAAGATAAAATAATAGATTTGTATCTTTATTTTTTTTTCTTTGAGAATTTGATAAAATTATTCTCGTAACTTACGTGGGAGCAAAAAAAAACTTGTGATAAACATAATGATAGACAATATTTTCCAACATATTGATAAGTTTTCATCGGTTTAAGTTATAATATTTTTTGTAAATAGTTAATATTATTTCCAGCCGAAACTATCTGTTTTTATCAACCGGATTTATTAATCCTCAATTAAATAAACAAAACCGAACTCAAAACTAAAACAATAGAGTGATATATCCTTAATTTTTAACCCCCAAACTCTCAACTCTATCCTACATTTACACCCAACTCGGGTCAACATAATCCAACTCAGTTACACAACGAGGGTTGGATTATCACTGACGTAGTGCTAATCATATATTTAGAGGATTTAACGCAGTACCCGGAGAGATCCTCAATAAAATATTAAGCTAAAGCCGTCGTCATTTACTCTGCGTGTGACCTTAACAAGACTTCTATATGACTGTTTAACAATTATTAGATGATTTAATGTATATATATACTTAAGTAATCAATTAAGTTTTAGCACTATATCAATAACTTTTAAAATATGTTTTCATTTTTAAAATAGAATAAAGACAAATTGTTTTTTTAAACATCGAGTTATCATGAATTACAGTCCTACAAAGTTTGGAAGAAAAGGAACACTGTATTCAACTTAATACGGTACCTAGTAAAATCTAGAATCGAGACATTTCAATCGAACTACCTAATAAAACCCAGCTATCTATGAAACCAGCGCCGCGCGCCGTTTTACAACATACGATTCGATTTACGACCCGACTTTAAAGCGAATGCTGTAAATTTTGGGACCGTATAAGCAATGACTTTTGTTACGCTTGCATTAATATTTAATGGGTGAATAACCAAAATGTTTACCCCCTTACTAATAAAGATTGTATAGCGTTTTGTCCCTTTCTTTTTAATGTCAAACTTAGATAGTTGGACAGAGATTAGCCATTGTGTAACTATACATCTAATATACAATCTTTATTACTTACCCCCTAAGAGGAGAACTTGTCTTGAGAACCGCCAGACGGTGTCTTGTTCAACGTTTAATATGTTTGTTAATTATCTTTTTTAAATTATTGAAACACGATTTCTTTGTTTACAATGGCAATGGCGGAGTTGCGCCTTGTTAAATTAGTTTAGCACATTTTTTTGTTGGTGGGTATAATCTTAAGTTCATAGAAAAGCCGTAGGTAGCCATAACTGGAGACATAGCCGTATACAAGAGATTTTCTCTTAGCATCACCAAAAGCTTTAGTTGAAAGGTGCAGCGAAAATAAAGATGAAACAGCTAAGAACTTTAGTTAGAAAGAATATTAACCAACAAATTAAGTTGTTTTAACTGAGGAAGTTAAAGTGCGGGAACGCCGCGAAATATGCAAAATTTAATATACGTACTAAATCAGTTATGCAACAAAAAACCCGCTTGCATCCAAAATGAAGAGAAGAATGGAATTTACAGCTGACAAGTAAGAAAATATTGAAATACTTGGAATAGTATGCTGATCTGTCTTAACTACTGAACCGATCATCATGAAATTTTGCATACACGTTGTCAAGGGTACAGAGAAGGACATAGGGTACCTTTTATCCCGAAAAAAATAATTGTTTCCGAGGGATATAATCTCATTTCGATGCAAACATCAGCAACATTTTTCTCTAACTAAGCGGTTTAACAACAATAATTGCAAAAAATAAAACGTGTCATTAAAATACGTTCGTTCTCATTACTGAAATCCTCGGTATCGGATTAAGTTGGAAGTATGTTTTCTCGAATTTAATTTTACGTAGCCATTTTAGCGTAGACAGGATACGTTAAAACCACCTCTGTGTTGTATTGGTTCGCCCACTCGTATAAGACATAGAGGTCCCGGGTTCGATCCCAGTACATTTGTACTCGGTTTTGTAGGGCTTGTTACAAACTCTCTTGGCTAGCTACCACCACCTTACCCAAGTTTGACGTCATAACAATAATTCAATATTGTTGAGTTCTGGTTGTTAGATGTAAAATAGCCAGTTCCTTGGGGGTTGAGGATTCCGGGTGCAGTTCGAATCAATTCACTCCGTAACAAGTTCAACGTATACTTTAATCCACACAATGTAGTAGGCGGGCGGTGCGCATATGATGCATTGCGTCGGCCATTTCCGCGCCAACCGGAACTTCGAACAGCCAATAGAGCGATACAGTTGGCCACGAGTAGGGGTATTTTATGGTGCAAAATCATCGATCATTTGTGTAAAAATGTACGCGGTATAAAGCATGTAGAAGAAACCCGTAATTAATATAATAAGTGCTTATTTAATTAATTTTATACTAGCCTGTAAAAGTAGAGGACTCCAATCTGCTCTACTGGCTTTTACTATGCAACCAAAGTTGCGGGTTGAAACAAATATAAATATAATTAACATAACCATCCAAAATATAAAAAAATAATTATACATTGTCGTGAGGGGAGTTAGCGAAGGACGGAAGTAAAACTCGTATCATAAAAAAAAGAATACTACCTAACCAAATAAGAATAAAGTGTGAGACATTTTTAGGTAAAAAAAACAACTCACGTTTAAAAATAAAGTTTACCGCACCCGTCGTATTTGATGTATGGTCTTTAATTTTTTACAATTTGAACGAGTGACAAATGTATTCCCTATACCGAAGTTGTGGGCGGCGCACACATGATATATCGCGTCCGTCTGTACACAACATGACTGTATGCCCACGATTTGTGTATCACTTAGCAGCGATCCAACGGGATTTCCGAATCAATCGAAGTTTCAGATAGGATAAAATTGGATCATGTTCTCGGACGGGAACATGATCTGGTGCGAGTTCTATTTTTTCTAGTATATTATTTAGTATTGTATAAAAATAGCATTGTGAATGCTTAAATCTCAAAATTTAAAAAGGATAAAATTGCTTATTAATTTTTTCAAGCTCACACATTAATTTCTAAAATTTTAATTCGATTTCTAATTATGTGAATTATTTATCATTATCTTATCAGTCCATTATAGTCAAAAAAAAGGTTGTCTGTTCTCTGCTAAAGGAGTAATTTCGACCTATTAGGATATTTACTGAATTAACTTTTATTGTTTAGTTTTTCTTTTTAATTGTACAGTTAGCTGCACAATTAAAATACTTAGGTATGCAAACAAGCATTCATTTCCGTATCAAGTGACAGTACATAATGCTATTTAAAGTTTATCAAGTAGTCGAGGGCGGGCGCATGATGTATCGCGTCGGCCATTTCCGTCCACCGGAAGTTCCGGTGGCCAATAGACCGGATTAGCCTGTGAGACTTATTGAGTGGATATACGGTTTACAAAAGTTTATTTAGCCACTTATAACTTTATCCTTCTAATACTAATGTGAATATTTATATGTTTGTTATATAATCACGCAAAAACGGCTCAAGAGATTGGGATGAACTTAGGCTCACAGATAGTGTAGCTTATTAGATTTTAATTATGATTGTATTATTTGTTTTATCAAACAAAAACTACTGTTTATAGTCCAAATCGTAGTTATAATAGATCAAGAATACGTTTTTGGAATATATTGTTATTTCTCGGTCAATTCCAGAAATGTTCCAGGGTATTAGATTTGATTTCCGTTATGATCAATTATTAAAAAAACTAATTTAATATATTTTTATTGTCTTGGGACTGCTCCCCGCATGACCATCGAAACGTGTGATAATAGTGATTTATCACGTTTAACTGTCAAAAGACAATGGATTTTGACAGTTGAGTGTCGATAAAACGCTATATCACGCGATATATAAATAAAATAAATAATAAATAAATATTTGACAATATCACATTGCTTCGATTCCAAAGTAAGTAGCTAAAGCACTTGTGTTATGGAAATCAGAGACAACGGTGGTAACACAAACACCCAGACCTGAGCCAATATACAAAAGATAGTTTTCTAAATTGACCCAATCGGGGATCGAACCCGGGTCCTCAGAGATAGCGACACCTTGACAGCCGGTGTACAAAGCCACTCGACCACGGAGGTCGTCAAAATAAATATGTAATATATAGTGTTGCGTCGGTCATGCTAGGTGAGTGATGAAAAAGCCGTCTACTTTCCATCTTTTTTTAATCTCTGTAAAATTCACTTAATTCTACGTAAGTATTATGTATGACAATTTTGAAAACATTTCAAACAGAACATTCTGTACTTAAACTTCTTTACTTCCAATTTTATACAGTACATGTAGTAAACTCACTTTTGTTCTCTTTGTGTTTTCGTGGACAAAATATTTTCTACCTCACCGTACCGGAAACAACGATGCAATCTTCCAAATATTTTCTTTGACATGCTTCCACCTGCCGGATACTGGTTACAAAGTATTTGCTTCCCTCGCATAAATATTTGTTCTGTTTTCGTAGTTTCGCATTTTTATAACTAAAAACGTTTAATATAAAACGCTGTTTTCATAAGTGACTATTTGTTGAGCTTTTTTATGCGATTATTACAATTCCAAATTTGGTTTTAGTAATTGACGGGTTATGACCTCTATGGTCGAGTGGCTTATGCATCGGTTTTCATGGTGATGCCATCTCTGAAGTCCTGGTTTGGATCTGCGGCTGGGTGATTATAAAAAACCGGTCAAGTGCGCGCACGAAGGGTTCCGTGAAAATCACGTTTGTTGTATGGGAGCCCCCTTAAATATTTGTTTTATTGAAACCGTCGTTTTTCTAATTTCCATAACAACAATGCTTTAGCTGCTTACTTTGAAATCGGCGCAATGTATATCCAGTATTTTAAAAAAAAACGCTAAATCAAGTGAAGACAAAGCCCTGCGATGATTGAAATTAACATTAATTTATTTTTTTAAATTTTGATTTTTCGCATTCACAATGCTATTTTTATATTAAGATAAATAATATTAGAAAAAATGCTAGAAAAAATCGACTCACCCGTAGCACCTCAGACGGGACTCGAACCCGCACCCTTGGGATTCCGGCCCAATGCACTGACCAATTATGCTACCGAGTCGCTAGTGGGAGCGGCGAATTATTAATTTATTGTTTACCTTTATAGGTTTAAGTTTTTCTTTCATTCTCTTTATTCATGAAACAGACTAAACAGCAGTGCATCACCTATTCTCGGACGGGAATCGAACCTGCGATTTTTCGATGTCCGGTCCAATGCTCTTAAATATCTGGAAAGATATTTCAATTCAATGTCGAGGTAATTCCTTAGATTGATGAAATAACGCTGGCTTACAGCGTGAGAGTGTTTGATTGAATCAGTCATTACTTGGCGGAAGTCCCAAACCATTGTGAAAAGAGAAATATAATTGTAGCTTACTCCCGCAAAAAATATGGAAATAATAATTATGTATGGAAATAATGATTCTTAAAAATAAGTGATTAATAATGAAATATCATTTAATATTAAATTAAAAATCATTTCTTCTTTCTTCTTTGTTTTTTTTATTTGAAGCTGGCAACATTTTTCAAAGGTTGTCAGTCACTTGGTGCGGAGTGGGGAGGAAGAGACGATAAATACGGTGTCGAGAGGCGTAGTTACTCATTCGGTGTTGGTTCATGCACGATCTAACTCCTGAGGATGCTCCGGGTTGGGGCGAAACACGTGTAGAGTAGTCTAATTGGTGCAAGGTGTGTCGCTGTCATGCTAAATGCAAGTATTGTGCACTGATATTTTTGTGGTGTGCATGTGCATTTTTTGCGGGCGGTGCATCCTGCATATTTTTTTGCGGGAGTAAGCTACATATATTTTTCTTTCCACAATGATGCAACTAGTGACTCGGTAGCTCAGCGGTAAGAGCATTGGACCGGGTCATCCAAAGGTTGCGGGTTCGATTCCCGTCCGAGAATTAGATCTGGTGCGAGTCGTAATTTTACTAGTATATTATTTAGTATTGTTTTAAAATAGCATTGTGAATGCTAAAACCTCAAATTTAAAAATAAATTATGACTTAAAAATAATGTAGTAAGCTAGTACCTACAGAGGAAACTCTGTAGCAATACTTTCAGTACCAACGTCTTACTGTATAACATTTTATTAAGCGCAATAGTCCACCCCATTCAGATGTAAATGGCAACTGCACTGAGCTCTTGGGCGGATATGAATTACCTCTAGACGTCGGCTGACAATGGATATCTCGCGAACTTCAGAAAGTTGGATTATCTCAAACACTCATCACTTTTCATATGCTAATTTTGAAATTAAAGTTAGGAGGTTTGCTTTTTTTAGAAGGCAGAATATAGCAAAATTAGAAAATTATAATAGAAATCAAACGAGCTGACATAACTATTGTAGTTATGAAGACACAATTTGATTATATTCCGTTGGGAACAATTACAGGACGCTCACATACTTACTAACACTTTAAATAACCTCAAACTATCATTATTATTATTATATATTGCAATAAAACAATATACAACTTTATCCAAGTCAATAGTCAATAGTCAAAATGTCTTTATTCAAATAAACTTAATAATTAAGCACTTTTGAATCGTCTATATTTTCCTACCACCCGTTCCAGACTTTTTTAACTGACAAGAAGAACAGGCGCAAGAAACTTATCAGCAACAGAAATAAGTAACGATATTTACAAACTTAAATATATCGTTACCAAAAACAGTACAACAGGATTATTAACAACAAAGTGTTACATGTTTCATCTATTCCACGCATTTCAAGCTCGACGACCTCCTTGGTCGAGTGGCTTGGATTCATAGTGTCGCCATCGCCATCTTCGAGGTCCTGGGTTTGATTCTCAGGTGAGTCAATGTAATTTTTTTTTTTTTTTGTATACAATTATTTCGGTGCTGAGTATTTTGTAGTATCATCGCGTCGCGTTATTTATATTATATGTATAATTGATTTCGCATACTTTGGGATCGGAGCAAATGTATGTGTTGTTGTCTAATTTTTTTTTTCTGTATCCTTGACAACGTGTATGCAAAATTTCATGATGATCGGTTCAGTAGTTGAGACGTGAAAGCGTAACAAACAAACTTACTTTCGCATTTATAATATTACTAACAACCGCCCGCGACTTCGTCTGCGTGGAAAGTTTTGTGCTATCCCTCGGGAACAATTACTTTATTAAGGTACCCTATGTCATTCTCTGTACCCTTTACAACGTGTATGCAAAATTTCATGGTGATCGGTTAAGTTGTTGAGACGTGAAAGCGTAACACACAAACAAACTTACTTTCGCATTTATAATATTATAAAAAGTAAGGATTTATGTAATCAACGAAATTTATACAAGGTGTTACAAAAGTACCCCTAATGCCGAATATGGTAGATAGGGACCATCAAACTGAACAACTTTTACTATGGGACCAACTCTGAAATCGCGAAAAACAATCAGCTGTTTCATACATTTTGATATTTTCGATTTTAATTTTTGTATGAAACAGCTGATTTTTTTTTCACGTCCCTATCTACCATATTCGGCATTAGGGGTACTTTTGTAACACCTTGTATATAGGATACACCTAAACGAACATTTGCCGTGAAAAGCCTTATTTGATTTCCAAAAAAACTCAAAAACTTAATAAATATATCTTCTAGTACAAATCTAAATATACATAGGTCAACATTCATCCTTAGAGTCCATAAAGCCCCGGTAAGATAAGATCGATCACCAATAAAATCGAACCTCAGCGATAACAGAGTCAACAGTAAACATACTGAATTGTTTACGAAAGTGTATACTATAGGGAATCGGTAAAATGTTAGCTAAAACCTACACTTTTACGTTTTCGTTGTTTGTCTGAAATACTTCTGAGCATTGTGAAATGCAAAATATCTTAAATTTGCCAATTAAACAAAATGTTACAAAAATATCCCTAATGCCGAATATGGTATAGAGGGACCATTAAACTGATCAACTTTTACTACGGGACCCTGAAATCACGAAAAAAAAATCAGCTGTTTCATATAAAAATAAAATCGAAAATATCAAAATGTATGAAACAGATGATTTTTTTACGCGATTTGAAAGTTGATCCCATAGTATATACCATATTCGGTATTAGGGGTATTTTTGTAAGTCATGTTGTATAGCTATTTCATCTTTATCGATTGTCAAACATCTGCAACGATGTTTCTTTCAAATGTCGAGGGTATTTTTTTACATTGATTTTATAACGCTGGCTTGAAACGAATGTAAAAAGTACTAGATTTCGCCGCTCCCACTAGCGACTCGGGAGCATAATTGGTCAGTGAGTCGATTTTTTCTAGTATTTATTTATCTTAATATAAAAATAGCATTGTGAAGTGCAAAATATCAAAAAAATTGTCAATACTCTTAGAGTTGATAATTTACAAAATTATACAATTCGCGAACGCGTTTTTAGTATAATTAAGTATGTACTTATCACTTAATTGGAACTGAATGTCAATTGTTTTTGCCAACTTAATTAAGTTGTGTAAGACGTCATTTTGTAAGAGGCACTTTTTAAGAGTTCCCAACCTTAACGGTTTATTTGACCCTTCAAAATATTGTCTTTTGCGAGCTTAACTTTCATAATGCAAAAAAGGGGTCTTTCGTTATCTCCTCAAATTAAATTCTCGCTCAGATAAATATAACGGCGCTAAAATATTCATGCGACGTTGAGGGAAAATCGAGAATTTTTTGGAGTCCGTTTTAATTTAGGTAAGACTTTTGAGATTAGTATAATTAAGTGGAATATTTTAAACGTTTTCGCCTTGAAATTGTTAGGATTTCGTGCTAATTTGAGGATAGTTAAAGTCAAAGTTGTAAAACAAAGTTATGAAAGTCGGTGTCGTTTTAATTTTATTGAAGGGATAGAAACAGTCATGAAACCTAACTGACACCAACCTTTCAATGGAACAGTGACTGAATGACAGTAACATGTCTTAAACATATGTTATATATGTATGCGTCTGCCTTAGCGGATTCCGTATCAAAATGGTAAAAATGAACCCTTATGGTGCAAATCAGTCTGTATATTATGTCTGTCTGTCACAGCTGGATATCTAAAGAATTACTAATGCTATCCACTTGAAATTCGGGATTGTTTTAGATGACGTTTGACCAACTATTTTGCAAAAAAGAAAGATAATTACAGAAAAATAAAACGATGTCTCTAAATAGCACACTTTTTCAGAAATCATAAACAAAAATTACATTAGTTCCAGTTTCAGTTAAGAGATGACCCTGACCTAAAACTGCATTATTCTACATCGCAGAAAAATTACATTAGTTCCACTATCGGTTAAGAGATGGCGCTCACCTAAAACTGCAATAACTATTCTACTCTGCAGTGTATTATTATGTTTTGATTATAATGACGTGACGACCTCCGTGGTCGAGTGGCTTTGTACACCGGTTTTCATGGTGTCGCCATCTCTGCGGTTTCGGGTTCAATCCCCGGTTGGGTCAATTTAGAAAAACGAACTTTTCTATATTGGCTCAGGTCTGGGTGTTTGTGATACCACCGTTGTCTCTAATTTCCATAACACAAGTGCTTTAGCTACTTACTTTGGAATCGGAGCAATGTATGTGATGTTGTCAAATATTTATATTTATATTATATTTATAATGGTACGGAATTATTTTCGACGTTTCGTCTTATCCTATCTATAATCTTAACTACACTGTATAAATAACAGTATGTATCTAGCGTATCAGTAAAGACAGCGTGTCTCCAAAAAATTCGTTTCTCTTCAATGAAAGATTTATGATACAGGAAATTGCTATTTCACACTGATTTTCCTATACATGAACTGGTTGTAAGGTGTCATTGTCCCGAAATTCCGCGAACAAAGCCTTCGTATTAACAGCCACATCATTCTACCACCATCTATCACACAAAAGTGTTCTGTACAGGACGAAAAATACCACCAACAAAGTAGTGAGGGGAAAAATATTAAAAGGCAGGTATAAATGTCAATCACTGTGAAATCCTCCGTCAAAAATGCTTTGTGTTTAAAAGCACCTTTAAAAGCCGAAAGCCTATTCGCTCGAACCCCGCAAAAAGTGGCCTACAATAAACTGTGTCACGTGCAGAATGGATAATGTATTGTTTGAGAACGTTTCATATTTTTTTAACCCGCCCCTATTTTCTTAACGACCAAGTTTTCTTTTTTTACTGAAATACCAAAATATAAGTCGAATTATTCGAACTGATTAGTTAAAAATACTCTGACTAGGGAGATAATTATGCTTTTAGGTTTGATTTAATTGAAGTTTTTGTTAAAGTTGATTTTATTTTGGTGTCTACATCGATACAAAAAATATTTAGCTAAGATAAGCGTAAGTAACTGCCTGTTTTGAATTTAAATAAACATGTAACAACATCTTTCAAAATGTATTTTTATTTATAAAAGTTCAAATAGCTATCTAAAATACCGTTACAATTGGAAATTTTCATGCAATTTTTCAGGAAAATTGAAAAACAGCGTTTGCAATCTTTTTAAATATATGCACTTTGTAGCATATTTATTCAATATTAAAGGAATAAAAACTACATAACAAATCCGTGTGTTGGTTATCATTCTCCTGAAAATCAAGGTTCTTCCAGTTGTAACCCTACTTTATCGGAGGTGCCATATGTTATCGACAATACCATTTACTTCCGTAAAGGCAACTAAGATTTGCAAGTAAAAAATTATAAACTTTTTTTGGTACTTTTTAATTCTAATCATAGTATATTTAAGTTATCAGTGGTGCTAAGAGTCTGCTCTCCCTAGATCAGGTTACTTGCTAGAGCGATTGCAAATCTCGCTACTAGAGTCACAGAATATACATATAATAGTACTAAACATCTAGAGCTTCACAAAAAACAGTAATTTTAGAAATTTTTGTTTTTCAGGTTTTTATTTGATATATTTATTTTATCGAGGTAAAAATTCAAAATGCTTTATATTTCTATGTCCCCTTAATGGGGGCATCCACAGTACTTGTACTATTATGTTTTTTGCGCCACAGTGAACCTTTATCTCTTTTATTCTTCAGCTTCGCGTTCCACTTCGCTCCAAGTCACGATTAAAATACGACGACCTCCGTGGTCGAGTGGCTTTGTACACCGGTTTTCAAGGTGTCGCCATCTCTGAGGTCCCGGGTTCGAACCCCGGCTGGGTCAATTTAGAAAACGATTTTTTCTATATTGGCTCATGTCTGGGTGTTTGTGATACCACCATTGTCTCTGATATCCATAACACAAGTGCTTTAGCTACTTACTTTGGAATCGGAGCAATGTATGTGATGTTGTCAAACTTATTATTATTATTATTAAAATTCCAAAGTATTTTCCTTCCGCATATTTATTTATCATCGACTTTTTTTGAGCTTGACAGACTGATCGTACTCGATCACGTTTGTTAAGCAACGCTCGGTCCGGCCAGGTGTCGGATGGGTGACCGTTAAGTGGCATTGCAACTGAGCACTTCCGTGCTTCGGAGGGCACGTTAAACCGTCGATCCCAGCTGGTGTCATCTGATAACAGTCGTTAAGCCAAGTTAGAGGACTCAGGCGGCTTGATAAACTCTAACACCAGAGGTGCCCACTAATACTCATACGATAATAATAATTATACCAAAAACATTACACACAAGTCTTAAATCACTCGACATGCATCCACTATCATACTTGCAAATACAAAAGGCTGTCATTTTGAACACATGTAAGATTGTCCGTAAATTTCTATCCGCAGACGAAGATACACGATCTAGGAATACATAAGTATGGACACAATCATAAACAAACACACACAACAGATACACACACACAACATACACACACACACACGCACACACATACACACACACACATACACACAAACGCACACACACGCGCACACACGCGCACACACACACACACACACACACACATTCACATACGTCTCTGTTTTTAAACGTGCTATGCTTGGTCAAAAACCCGTATAGTCATGAATTTACCTCATTATTGAGTGAAAAATAAAAAGAGAATATAATAATAATAATAATAATCGCCTGTTTTAAAATATCGAAATCTTAGTTTATAAATTGAAACCAACAAATAAATAGAACAAAATAAAAAGAAATAAATAGAACCGCCAATCATTACGTCGTTGAAACCATTAAATTTGGTCTTACTTCATAAACTTATTTAATAGCTCGCCATATTTCGAAATTAAGTTACACCATCAAAGCCCAATAAATCTTCATTTACCATCATAAAATTTGCATATAGAATGCAGTTTTGTGAACGCGCCAGTTTTTATTTCACGAATCGCCGTATTTTATCGGGAGCTACCGAAAAAGTTGTGAGAAAAACTTGTCGGGATAAATTAATCTGTTTAGAATCAAATGTGGGATTGAGACTATGCGTTATTGCAGTCGTTAAGACGCCGGCGAACAGTGAGCTTCTCATACACGTAATTCTAAAATGTTTTGCAATAATTAACTAATCTTGTGATGTTATTTGGATTAAAAAATAAGAATACTAAACCAATTCAAAAAATATGCCTATTATTTTTTTTATACAAAACTGTAAATCGCATTTAACTTTTATTTGGTTTAATATGATGGTTTTTTATTTAATAGAAATCTAGACAAATACTGTCCTAATCCGAATAACATCACAGGAAGAGTTGATTATGCTCAAATTGCAAATCATTTTGGTATTACGTTTGTATGGGAAGCTCACTGTTCGTCGGTGTTTTAACACCCACAGTTTAACACTTAAATAATATGCACAGTTTATTCATATTTGTATTAGGGCCTTGGTCTAACTACACCTTTTCAAAATGTACCTACATTATTTTCCTTATTGCTTAATAATAAGGTCCAAAAATTTAAAATTTAACGGTCTTAAAAAAAACTTCTTTAGCTAATCAGTATGTCTGTCACTTTCTTTCAAATTATGAAATGAGTTTGAACGTAAAAGACAACACATACATAGCATACTAAACAGTTTTGTATAACAGTGACATTAGTTTTTTATTAATAACACAGTTAGATAACAAACATGTATATGACCATCAGGCATTTTTTTTATTATCACCACTGCTGGGGCACAAGCCTTCCTTATAGGATGAGTCATAACCGACCACGCGGGCCCAATGCGGATTGGTGGGTGATAACGACTGCAAATACAGCTGGGACCAACGGCTTAACATGCCTTCGGAAGCACGGGAGAGCTCAAGATAATAAATATTTGGTCACACATCCCATGACCGACCCTTGCGTGAGTTGCTTAACCTCCGCAATCGCCGGGCCCGGCGCTAAGCCACTGCGCCATCGAGCTCCTCAACAAACATGTAGAATAAAGTAAATCTATTGGGAATATAATTTTTAGTAGTACAATTGGTAATACTCCTGGAAAACGGGGAATATGGCACAAGTATCTCTAGCATGAGTTGATGCAAACTGTTTCCGCTACAGTAAACCATCGGAAATACTGCTCACAATCAATGAAGTGAAAGAGAGAAAACGATAGTTTACGGTAGCGAAAACAGTTTATATCAACTCATGGTAGGAGCATAGGTCGAATCTAAGTGGAATTTTAACTTATTATCATTACTAAATCATTTGACATGAAAAATAAAACAATATTTAAAAACGCTGCAATGACTAATGGAAGTAAATAGTTTTCACAACGACTTGATTCACTGAAAACCGAAACTCCCTCTTCGAAATTGCAGACAAGACACAAAAGCATATTTACCCATTTGCTGTGAACCTTTTTATTTGCCTAATCCGTAAGATAATTTATATAAACTCTATTTGCTAAGCTTTAAGGTCGAATTTCAAGTGTGCTGTGGGTTGTGAAATTGAAAATATCAAATGCACATTTGTCGCAATCCGTTTTACGAACTCGGAAGTTACCATCTAGCAAAGGAAGCAGTAGGCGACAGACCGTACCGAAATTCTCTTAAGAATATATTTTGTTTGAGAGCTAAATCATTTTTAAAAACTCTTGCTTTTGTTTTAGTTGCGGAACCAGCAGTCTTTTGTTTATTCCTTTAAAAGCTTTACACCTGTATTCACAAACATTACTACAAGAGACCTGTTTCTCGAAAGTTATAAGTTCACAAGCTTCAATATGTTACAAGTACTTGTAAATTCTGTTTCACGAAGAAAATTTAAAAGTGATTTTTTTGGTAACAAAATAGGTTCACACACCTCCGAATTCTTTGAGGACCGAGAAACTGAGGTACTACAAAAAGCCGATAAGGCCCTCTGAGTTATAGCTCCACCTACAATATATGTTAGATTGTTTTACCCTTCCTTTGATATATACTCCTTCATATTGGGACGAGATTCCTTTGATTTATAGCCCTGGGCTACCGTCCCTAAGGATGTTTTTGAGAAGTCTAAATCAACCTTTAATTTTGACCCGGAGGTTACGAGGAAATATGGTTGATGTGTCTTCAATGTTTGCTCGATATATGTTAAAGGTTTTGGGATATGGAATGATGGGATCAAGTTATGGGCGGGTTGGTAATTTTGTCGTTTTGTCGGTATTTGTTTGTTTATTCTAATACTTCGGATGATCGAAGTTCTAATAGCACAAAATATGAAATATACAGAAAAGATGCACGGAACAAATAAAGATTTTCCGTGCACACACACATAGGCATTACGTACAGGCATACTCAGGCCAATTTGGGCCAAAGTCAGTTAGTGACTAAAGAGTTTTCGAATACGGCGAACGATGCTTCCTAGACTTATTTTGTAATTGGAGCAACGCCATCAAGACGTAATTCCTAAAAAACTAAATTGAAACACGAGATCACTCACCGCCTTAACAATAAAATCACTACAATTCGAAATGAAATTATTATTAAACAATTTTTTTAATCAACATTGACAGTTTTGTAAGATTCTGTATTTAAATTATAATTTGGAATCGCAACTTTTAGACCTTTATAAGATAATGTGTGTTGACCATCAGCCATTTTTAATGTCCCCACTGGAGGATGGGCCATGACCCACCACGCGGGCCCAATGCAGATTGGTGGGTGCTAACGACTGCAAATACAGCCGGGACCAACGACTTAACATGCTTTCCAAAGCACGGAAGAGCTCAATTTAATTAATTTTTGGCCACCCATCCCATGACCGACCCTTGCGAAAGTAGCTTAACCTCCGTTATCACTGGGCCAGGTGCTATACCACTGGGCTACCGAGCTCCTCGGTATGTATGTTACTAAGGTCTTAAAAAAATCGAACTCGCGATCACTTCGCATCAATTTGAATATGTTTCGCGTATCCGCGCACAATGTAATGAAATCCTTTGTTTTCTTACTCTATTAATTATAACTTTAGAACATGTTCGAAACTACAGACATAAGAATAAGATTATAATCGAAGTTTCAGTAGTTACGATGTCTTTCGAAACTTACAAGGCCTTTGGAAACCATTTGAGAAACATTATTCAATGTTAGCTTACCAAATTCGATAGTTTGTTGACAAAGAACAAGTTTTTGAGAAACAAGTTTCGTTTGATAGAAACTTCATAACGTTATAGTTCGGTGGGAAATTCTGATCATACTGTCAACGCGCTAAGAATAATATAAAATCTTTTAGATATTTCGTCCAAATTACTTACATAAGTAATTTGGTCTATGACCAATTTCTAGTATGTATATTATTTAGTATCATATAAAAATAGCATTGTGAATGCTTAAATCTCAAAATTTTAAAAATAAAATTCTCTTACCAAAATATGCCTAAATCCTACAAAATAATGTTTTGTTTTAGCAAATGCAACGCAAGAAAACACATATTAACATATTTACACAGAAAATACACATTTTGAACTCACATGAGATTTAGAGGGGGGAGGAGGATGAGTTAAATCTAAATCTCATGAAATCTCACCAAGGGAGAGGGAGGGTCAAAAAATTGCCAAAATCGCCTCACGTAATTAATGGACGCCCTTTTGTGAAATAGCTATGGAGATACATGTTTTACAAAAAAGAAGTAGCACCACTTTAAAAAAATAGCCTCCTATTCATATCCTTACGAAAAACTATTGAAATTGAATCTTGTAGTCATAGAGTTATCTTCGTAAACTTAATCGAAGTTTGCTACAAAGCAAGATTTTCCTGCTGAAAGTAAATGTTTATTAAAAAGTTTTTTTTTCAGTTCTTTAACGACTAAATGTAAAAATACCGCTGAACAACAAGCGAATTTATAGGCGTCAGCGGTCTTTTACGTGACGCGATCTATAGGTAATGATAAAAGATCTACATATGACCCAAAAAAGCATACTCGTTTTGATGGATTGCCTATAATCTGTCCATATATCAACAGGGCTATTTGTAATAAATAAACTCAATATGATGAAATATGCTGTAAAAAAGGTGATGATTGATTATAGTCTAAAGGATATTTGATTATGTAGGCACTCATCAATCTATATATATAAAAGGGAAAATCACTCACTCACTGATCACGAAATCTCAGAAACTGCAAGTGCTAGGAGTCTCAAATTTTGCATGGGGGCTCCTTTTAAGGCGTAGGTGCTCACTAAGACGGGATTTTGCGAAATTCAACCCCTAAAGGGGTGAAACAGGGTGGTAAAGTTTGCATGGGAGAACGCGATTCCTTCGCCCGATTGACTTGGAATTTGGCATAGACATTCTTTCACAAAATTAATTGAACACGTGTTTCGTATTTTTTAAATATTTATTACCTAACAGGGTTAAAAAGTGATAAAAAGCTACTTTTGCTGTCATTGACTTCGACGTCGAAATTGAAACTTTTTTGTGCATTTGATTGATTAAATAAGAAAAATAAATATCATTTGTCATATCAACGTAGTATTACATTCTCTTTGGTCATTTCCCCTGAGAGTAGGTAGAATGCATTATCGCCATAGGCATTGAATAGTACCTATGGCGTTATGTTGACAGTGCTGTCATTTTTTCCTTATTGCGTTCTATTACAACGCAAAATTATTCCATCTAATTATCAGTTTAATTTTAAAAGAATACAATATTCGGTCAAGTCGCCTATGCTATGACAATTAATAAAGCACAGGGACAAAGTTTAAGAGCAGCTGGTGTAGATCTGCGCAGTGATTGTTTCTCCCATGGCCAGCTCTAATGTAGCCTGCTCGAAAGTCAGCTCGCCGAATAGCCTTTTTATTTTGCAACCGGATAACATGACAAGAAATGTGGTAGGTATACAACATGTTACAAAAATACCCTTAATGCTGAATATGGTATATAGGGACCATCAAACTGAACAACTTTTACTACTGGGACCAACTCTCAAATCGCGAAAAAGATCAGCTGTTTCATACATTTTGATATTTTCGATTTGAATTTTTGTATGAAACAGCTGATTTTTATTTCGCGATTTCAGAGTTGGTCCCAAAGTAAAAGTTGTTCAGTTTGATGGTCCCTATATACCGTATTCGGCATTAGAGGTATTTTTGTAACATGTTGTATATTATAGAGAAGTGTTGGATGATCGAGATTGATAATCCTGATAATGCACAACATATTTTTAATTAGAACTAACTGCACCCGGCATGCGTATTGCAATGCTCCGTTTTTTTAGCCAGGGACTTTTCCGGTCGTAAGCAGAACAACTCACCAAAGTTTCATCATAATCGGATCAATGGTTTAGGAGTCCCGCCGTCTGTACACTTAGATCTTTTAAACTATGCATAAAAAACCGCATCAAAATCGGTCCATAAGTTTGGGAGCTAGGTTGTCTCAGACAGACACACGCAAGTCAAACTTATAACACCCCTTGCGTATGTTGTGTACGTTGTATATACATATAGTGGTGGCCACATAATTAAGGACACAAGTCGATTTTCATACAAACGAGGTAATTTTGAAAACTTGGTTTTCCGCTAGGGATTGAACTAGCTGTGATCTGATGATGGCCACCCAGGGAATGAATGGAGAAGATTAAGATAGCAATACACACCCAACTGATCTGGTCAGCATTCTAAGAGATGTAAGCATAAGAATTTTCAGGTGCAAGTTTTCATACATTTCTATACTATATTCGCGGTTTTTTTAAACATATCCTAACATCTCTTTAAATGCTGGTCAGATCACTTTGGTGTGTATAGAAATCTGGATCTCCTCTATTCACTCCTTGGATGGCCATCACCAGATCACCGCTCGGTCAATCCCTGGCGGAGAAGCAATGCTTAAAAGTTACTTCGTTTGTAAGAAAATCGACTAGCGTCCTTAATATTGTGGTCACCACTATTTATAGTTATCCTGTAGTATAGTCTAATAACTTCACACTCACCACATTAGAAACTACATTGTACCCGTGCGAAGCCGGGGCGGGCCACTAGTTTTGAATAAATCTGAAACACTTTATTACTCATTTGTTTGTCGTGTTTTGTTATGCAAAACTTTCAAAGTAAAGACAGTAATTTATAGAATAGGGCTTCGCTCTATGAGGTATTTTTTAAACTTGACAGAAATAAAATTATGATTTAGATTTAGATAATAGGCCCCCGGTGACGATCGATTGCGATTGTCAATTTTTCCGTCAATGCCATTGTTAGAGCAATTGACAATCACTTTAATTGTACATTTAAACAATCAATTTTTGCGTCAATTACGTAAAAATTGACAATCGCATATGATCCTTACCGGAGCGCTTAAAACATCCATAAATTGCTCCGAAACCTAAAGTAATCCTAGCTATAGCTCACCATATTATCTTTTTTCTACACTTTTTTAAAAGAATTAAGATTGTAGAAAAGCTATTATTTATAAAGAACATTATTTAATTCAATCAACCCAAAATAAAATAAAATAAAACGGTCAAGAGCGAGTCGGACTCGCACACCGAGGGTTCCGTCCTTTCCATCATCATTCTGAAAAAGTTTACTATTTAGAGACATCGTTTTATTTTTCCTGTAATCTTTACATAAACTTCTATCACATAAAATAGTTTCAGATTTGTCTCTATGCAAACTTGGGGGAACGGTTTTTTTTACATTTTTTATCAAAAGTCGAAAACTATGAGGCCTAAAAAATGAAAATAAAAATTTTAAGAGTGTGCAAGCAGCGCTCTTTCATATAATACCCCATATGCAATAGTAGCCTCACTTCGAATTTTTAAGACCCTTTTTCAGTTCCTGTTGCAAAAAAAAATATCCCTCTTATTTGCAAAATAGTTGGGCAAACGTCATCTAAAACTGTTTCAAATTTCAAGTTGATAGCATTATATAATACTAAATAATATACTAGAAAAAATACGATTCGCACCAGATCATGTTCTCGGACGGGAATCGAACCCGCGACTTTTGGATATCCGGTCCAATGCTCTGACCGCTGAGCTACCGAGTCACTAGTGGGAACGTCGAATTTCTTCTAGTATATCAACTCTTACGCTGCAAGCCAGCGCCATCTCACCAATGTACAAGGAATTACCTCGACATTCAACTGAACATCTTTCCAAATATTTTTAAACAATTGACTAAGATGAGAAAGCTATAATTATTATTTTTAAATTTTGAGATTTTAGCATTCATGCTATTTTTATATAATACCAAATAATATACTAGAAAAAATACGACTCGCACCAGATAGCAAGTAGTTCTCGAGATATCCAGCTGTGACAGACAGACAGAAAGTCTGAGTCGGACCATAGGGGTTCCTTTTTACCATTTTTGTACGGAACCCTTAAAAATGTCCTCATAAACTGTTCGATATTGATTTTCCACAAAAACTAGCAAAACACCAACAAAACACACCGAAATACCGCAAAACCTAATTAGAGCAGTTCGGGAACCGGTTTAACCGGCTCTCATGCAAAAAATACCGGTTCATTTAATGCTGTGCTTTTCTTTATAAGCTTAGACTAAACCGCTCTTTTGTGGTATTATAGGATACAATTCAGAAGTAAAAAACGGAGTAAGTAAAATAAGTTTATAAAAAGGGTTTTTTCTGTTATATACTTTTTATGGTCTATTTGTTTTTCATTGTCTTCAGAAGATCAAAGCAGGTTCTTAAGTTAAAAAATCGTCAAAGACGTTTTTTTGTTTTTTTTATAGACGTATTTTTTTGCTTGATTCTCTAACAAACACCCAAACATACTTTCACATTTTTAATTAATTAAAAAGGATCTAACCCACATCTTTATCGAAAATGAGTTTATACCACGACAAATATCCGAATAAAATTTAAAAGGTCAAGTCATAATAATATGACACTTGAAATACTCATAAATTCATTTTCGATAAAGTCGCGGGATATTATTAATTGAAATTGATCCTATTCAATTAATAATGTCCAATTTTAATAGGGTTTTTTTTTAAACGTTACATTTTTTTTAGGAGCCTCATAATGTATTTTTTGTAAAACAGTTTGAAAAACTTATAATTTTTGTAAATGACTTGGTGCAAACACGTTCTTGTTTTGTTATAGAGGGCTTAACGTATAATGGGACAGACGGACTATGTGTAAAAGTCTCTAAATTAAAAAAAATAACAAACAAGTTTAAATAAAATTACTGAATAGAAGAACCATTTTCAGCCAACAGAATGTTAACTCAATAGTGGATAACATAAAGATATTAACATAAATATTCTCAGTAAGTAACTTATCTCACAGTTTTCTAAACCAATTTACAGAATAAAGGATTTTCTTCTTCATATATTTGAATAAAATTGTCAGGTGATCCCTAAACTTTTTGCAAGTTAAAATAACTTTTATTTGATTTCAGTCAGACTATATTAGCATTTAAAGGGATTGTATAATTAATGTAAAATGTTTTGTCAGTAGGTGAAAGTAGAAAAAGGTGAAGTCAATAAGTAAAACAAATAACCTACTTTGAAACATTTTCTGGAGTGGTTATGTCAGACTCGTACTGACTAAAACCGAGACGAGGTTGGTTTCGACCCAAGAACTTTATAATCATATTTTCGTCCCGACAGCTATGACAAGCCTCGAAACCTTTATCGAAAGCGACGCGCCAATCAAAAATAGGTACGAGAAATATAAAATAAATGACATAATTGATTTTTGATGCTGACATTTTTGTCGTAGAAAGAAAGTAATTATTTATCTTTTGTTTTAATTTTTAAATCAAAATATATTTATTGCGAATACAGATGGTAATACATTTATCATAGTTAGTAAATTAGTTAAGCCATATTGTCTTCTTACATGCAACATTAATTTATGTATTAATGTACAATGATATTTTTTCTCTTTATCAAGTTAGGCTCAACTTGTCCCAATGTGACTTGTCCTACTCATTTTCTTTTGCTGGACACAGTTCTAACCTAACCTAACCTAACTCATAACATTCAATAAACGTATCTAGTGCAAGAAATCCCTAAAAAACTTAGCAGGTAGTTTGAGGTCATTGATTCAATGATGAGAAAAAGAGATAGAGCTAGATGTAGCTCTACGAAACACGCCTCAAAACCGTACAAGTAAAAGAGAAAAAGCATACTGCACATTTTTTCATGCATCATTTATACCTTTGAGTGTAATAGGTGCCGAAACTTTCCAGACGAAATATACACGCTTCAATCGTTTTATATTAAAAAGCAATTGCAATGCGAAATATGGGTGAACTTCGAGAGTCTATTCACACCGTCTGATTGTGAATATTGCATGCATAATTATTTGATTGAATCAGGCATTACTTGGCGGAAGTCCCAAACCATTGTGAAAAGAGAAATATATGTAGCTTACTCCCGCAAAAAATGTATGCAGGATGCACCGCCCGTGAACGTGGTGTTGGTTCACGCACGATCTAACTCCTGAGGATGCTCCGGGTTGGGGCGAAACACGTGTAGAGTGGTCTGGTTGGTGAGGGTGCGGGGTGTGTCGCTGTCGTGCTGGGTGCAGGTGTTGTGCACTGATGTTTTTGTGGTGTGCATGTGCATTTTTTTGCGGGCGGGCGGGCGGTGCATCCTGCATATATTTTTTGCGGGAGTAAGCTACATATATTTCTCTTTTCACAATGGCATGCATAATTGAATAGATTTGGATGAAGGTAATCTGTACCATACATTTTATTTATTTAATAATTGACCGTGGCGATGATTGCCGTATCGTTATCTATGCCTTAAATTATTAATAGTTAGCAGTAAAAGTAACTTAAGAAACGGCTTAAGCTATGATCAAAAAGCAAGCTATACACGAATTACTGAAGTGAGACAACAAGTTTATTATCACTAGTTTCCGATTTTTTTCGGAATTTTCAAAAATCTTTCCTTACCGGATATAATGCAAAATTTTAAACGTCCGTCCGTCCAGCGGTTTGAGCTGTGCAATGATTTTCAGAAAAACTATGTAACCATCTTACTAAAATAAATAAAGACGTTGCTCACCACAAACTAGATCCTTTTCCTGAACTATCTCATCAAAACATATTGACATAGCATTTGTATGAGAAAGAAAACATCAAATATAGTAAAGTATATGACTATCGGAATCATTTATTATATTAGCTCGTAAATAAAGATTATTCAATCAGGATTTATTCAAGACGGAAGGGATATTTACGACGCTATTCCATTAACACAAATGGGGGCATTAACTACAAAAATAATCTGAATACTGTACGATGGATATATCTTGCGTAGTCATGGCGACGGGGTGAAAATATAGCATCGTATACAATGAAATCCCAAGGAAATCCCACTGTTTGTGGAGTAGACAAAAACCTCAGCCCTATTAAGCTGACTGTGTTTCAAGTTAAATTTATCGAGCGTGAGGACAACTGAAGAGCACGAGTTATGCCTTTGTACGCCATCTATCAGCTACGACTTTAATGTGTGCTACGGTGTAGCTAACATGTAGTATTCACTGCTACGGTTTCGCTATTTGTTAATCTGTGTGCGATTCGTGTTCGAAGTTTAATAACGCATTATTCATAATTACAAATGTTATTTGTTTTCTATTTCATTATTGATTCTAATTTCTGTTTTGTAAAACAATGTAATTAATGCGCAGATATTCAGTAATTACGCACTTTTTAATGGCATTCAAAACAACAGGGTGATTTTAAAGTCACGTGACAAACTTCCAGGATGTGTTCAGTTTCATCTAAGAAACTTTAAAGCCACCCCATACTTAACCGATCACGTTATAACTCTTATTTCAAAAGTCTAAAAAAAATATTTGTGTTTCTTACTCATCCTAAAAGTGTGTCATGTAACTTTCAAATCATCCTGTAGAATACAGGTTAATATTGGAATAGAATATGAAATGCCTTCAATATTGCAACGGTTCGGTCTCTGATGTCCTGCATATAAATGACGGATTGTTCAATGGTAATTCCTATCGTAATATTGAGGGAATCGGTGTACAGTTCGTAGAAACGCAGATTCACCGAATCACGGTTAAATGATTACAAGTTATTTCATTAAATTTTATATTAATGAATATTTTTCCTTAAATAAAAATGGAAAATGAGTTCAAAAACAAATGAAATTATTGCTATATTAAATGTTGACTTCAAATTATTTTAGGAACATTTATTTTTATTTTTACAGTTTTTTTGTTTTTTAGTCTTTATTATTTCAGAGTCTAAACCACGCAGGTTGTATAGAGGTATGCACACTTTATAAATAACATTCCTTTTTCATGTATTGGCGATTGTTTGACGAGGAGCGAATCTATTGATTTTTACGGCACTAATGAAGATACATTTTTTGATTGTTTCTCTAATTATTATTTTTTACTCGTAAGTGGTTGTTTTTAATCAAGTATCACCGAGTACCATATTAGGCTGTACACCTCGTACGTACAGAAAACGGTTAAGCTTTTTTAAGTGTCTCTACTTCAGCTTGGGCAAAAATGGTTTCGTATGTCTGTCCATCTTTCCAGCTGTCCGTCTGTTCCCCTCTACAGATCGCATTTCTCAACTGATTCTCGTGAAATTTTGTGAGAAGTTTCGATAATTATTAATATAAAAATTATGTTGCCGACTCAGCTTTTCGAATTTTTTCTAAAATGAATTTCACCTATTATAAATGTGATCAAAATCTGAAGCGGTATCTAGCTTCTAATAGATCTAATATAAAAGTATACTTACCACACAGCACTTAGTATTGCTTTTGAAAACCTCATGGCGACATCTATTAGATTAATTTTTAAACAACATACAATTTTAGTTACTTTTTAACGCACAAACGCGAGGTGTAGCTCATTGAGCCACTAATAAATATCATTCAACAAGAATAGTATGACTAAACAAAATAATTCCGTCATAGAACGTTTAATTCCGAGTTCCATTCGATCAGTACAACGGGACGATACCTATTTACATTCCAATTTGATTAGTCGCTAGACTGTTCTCAAATTGGCTTACGGAACTATACCTGAGCAATGTGAGCAACGGAGTTTCAAGTGAACAGCTGTCCTTACTATAGTTTGATTCTGTTACGCGACATCGTAGCTTTATTGTTTGACGACCTCCTTGGTCGAGTGGCTTTGGACACCGGTTTTCAAGGTGTCGCCATCTCTGAGGTCCCGGGTTCGATCCCCGGTTGGGTCAATTTAGAAAACGTTGTTGATGTTGTCAAATATTTATTTATTGTAATCCTACTTATATTATTTGGATGTTTGTAACAAAAACGGCAGAACGGATTTGGATGTTTGGCGAACACATAGCATAGCTTATTACCAGGATCAAACAGGATACTTTTTGTATTGTTTACAGGTACTTTGTACTGCATGCTGGTTGCAGACCAAGAGCTAAGCTGAGTTAGTTTAGCTTAACTCGCATAGCTGGGGTAATTTTACATACTTGTGTGCAGACCGCAAACTACAAATGTCATGATCAGGACCCTATTAAATAACGTGACCATTTGTCAATTGTCATGACAATTTGGTTTACGTTGCGGTGTAGCTATGATTATGATTATTATGTGTGTTTTGTTTTCAAATTGGTTGACACAATGGATATAAAATTGTCATGAGCGGTGACAAATTGTTACGTTTCTTAAATAAGGCCCTGATTTTTAGAATAAATGAAATGTTAGACCGTTGAAATCTTTTGACAACCACCGGTGGTCGAGTGGCTTTGTACACTGGTTTTCAAGGTGTCACCATCTCTGAGGTCCCGGGTTCAATTCCCGGTTCCCGGTTGGGTCAATCTAGAAAAAACGATTTTTTTCTATATTGGCTCAGGTGTGGGTGTTTGTGATACCACCGTTGTCTCTGATTTCCATAACACAAGTGCTTTAGCTACTTACTTTGGAATCGGAGCAATGTATGTGATGTTGTCAAATAAAATAAAATAAATAAAATAAAAATCTTTCTATTTCATCAATAACACGGTAATTGAAATACAGGATCAGCAGTGACAAGACAACAAAAATCTAATATTACCCCTTTAGTTATTATCAAAACAACCACATTTTAACACAATTTTAACAGGGATAGTTTACAAGAAAAGCACTCGGTTTTTTTTTCTTATAATTTATTGTTTACATAAAGAACTTAACTGTAAAAAGTAATGATAATTAAAGAATATATATTTAATCAGCAGTTATAAATATATTTATTCGACTTCAATTTTCCAGTACTGACATCACCAAAGTGAAAAATGACATACCAGTTTTAATGAACTGAAAAAAAAGAGCAAAAATATTAATCACGTACCGAACACATTTTACAGAAAATCTAACGGATACCCATCAGTAGAACTTTGTATAGGTAACATAACTTAATAATAATAAATAAATAAATATAATAATACTTATTATTTAATTTATATTTTTCGCATTCACTGACTGGGCACGAACCCGCACCCTTGGGATTCCGGTCCATAGATAATTCGGAACTTAACCCTTCAATAAAATTTCTCAATTGAAATTTTATCGAAAGGTTAAGTTTAATTAATATCTCCCAATTCAGTGAGTTAGTCGTCTACACAAAAGAAGCCACATAACTTTAATTCCAAAGTCAAAGTTGACAATTTCCAGGGATCTATCAGCACTTAATAATAACACTTAAACTTTTTTTACACTACAGAAGGAAATGAATGTTCATTCTTCTTTATGTTTGATGTAAAAATCAGATAAGTCTATTCTTACCCAAGTAAAAGTAGGCAATGATAGCGGAATAGATCCGAAGATAAAGATCGGCATCCTTTGATCTAAAGCCATCTTGAATATCTTTATATTAGTTTTGTGCTTTTTGTCATACATAAACCAGTTATCAGTAACTCTCTGTTCTAACTTCTCACACTGTAAGTAAACAAAATACACAATGATGTTATAAAGTACACAATAATACACTGCCTTTCAAAGCTTAGCACCACACTTTTAAAATTGCAATTTCTTTTAAACAATAGAAGTTGAAGTTTTGAAATAAAAAAAGGTTTTTTTCAAGAAGGTTATCGTTTTTTAAGCTATTATTTAAAAAAGAATGTCTTTTTTATTTCGAAAATATATCTTGTGTATTTGAAGGCCAGTGTATAAGTACACGTTTAAGTGTAATTAATGAAACGTCAAACAGAGGTTATTGTTTTTTAAATAAACTAAAGAACCTTAGCTTAAATCTTTACATGTGAATTTTCAATACATTATGTACTTAGCGAGCAATAAATTTAATTTGATGAGGGCGCCACTGTGGGGGTACTAATCGCCTTAATGACTGTCTGCAGAAAGCTGTTACCTCGTTGTCGACTTGCTGACCAAGGAAACAGAACATCATTACCACCAATATGAAGCAGATCTCATGTATGTAGTATTTTATAGTGTCTGGTGATAATTTATCCTAAAAACAATACACGACATGTTAAAAAATACCCCTAATGCCGAATATATACCATATTCGGCATTAGGGGTATTTTTTAACATGTATCAAACTGAACAACTTTTACTATAATTAAGTATTTTTTTTTCTACTATGGGGCCAACTCTCAAATCACGAAAACAAAATCTGCTGTTTCATACATTTTGATATTTTCGATTTTTATTTTTGTATGATACAGCTGATATCTTTTTTTCGCGATTTCAGAGAGCATAGACTTATTTATACTAGCGTAAGTATCATAAGTTTATGGTTAGGAGTACTTGCTTAAAGGTTATCTTAACCCTTCAACGCCCGGAAAATGAGACACAATAGATATTCCATTGTTATCCGGCCGTCTGCGTCGCCTCGGGCGTTAATGAATTAAGAGTCCGGCGAACAGTGAGCTTCCCATACAAATATAATACCAAAATGATTTTCAATTTGAGCATAATTAAATCTTATTGTGATGTTATTCGGATCAATACAGTATTTTTTTAGGGTTCTATTAAATAAAAAAATCCAAAAACCAAACTAAATAAAAATTAATACGATTTACAATTTATTATAAAAAAATGTAATTGGCATTTATTTTGAATGCTCACTGTTCGCCGGCTTCTTAAGTTAAAGGGAGTCCAATATATAAACAGTGAGTGTGTGTGTGTGTGTAGGTTGAAAATAAACTAACGGTACATGGCTATTTTTTAAATTTTAATACTATTCAATTTATTTCACATTTAAAAACTTTAACCTCTTTCGTAATTGTTAAATATCACCTGTTAAATAAAGTAGACAAGCCGTAGACTTAGAAAAATTTTCGCTTCTATTTCTATGAGACAAGCATAACAATGTTTTCTTTTATTGTCTTATTTTTGGTAAACTAATACCCCACTCAACACTGTACAGTACATTTTTTTATATATCTTTATAAACCGTTTAAATTTAAACAAGCATGTACCGTTGACTTTTTCTCAACCTACACACAGCCTGGTTAAAAGGATTGCTTTTATTATTATACTGTGTATTATAAGAATGTAATTTTTTTAATAAATATTTTGTGTTTACTTACCGAAATAGCAATTTTGACAGAACACATGCAAACTAGCATGATAGCGACGAGGATCAAAGTCAGGTAAAATGGGCGGCAAATAACGTTGAGGCGGTTACTGAAACTTAAAAATAAATACAAATTTTTAAATTTTGAGATTTAAGCATTCACAATGCTATTTTTATATAATACCAAATAATATACTAGAAAAAATACGACTCGCACCAGATCATGTTCTCGGACGGGAATTGAACCCGCGACCTTTGGATATCCGGTCCAATGCTCTGACCGCTGAGCTACCGAGTCACTAGTGGGAACGTCGAATTTCTCCTAGTATATCAACTCTTACGCTGCAAGCCAGCGCCATCTCACCATTGTACAAGGAATTACCTCGACATCAACTGAATACCTTTCCAGATATTTTTAAACAATTGATTAAGATGAGAAGCTAAACAACTTTTAAATTTTGAGATTTAAGCATTCACAATGCTATTTTTATATAATACCAAATAATATACTAGAAAAAATACGACTCGCACCAGATCATGTTCTCGGACGGGAATCGAACCCGCGACCTCGATTCCCGTCCGAGAACATGATCTGGTGCAAGTCGTATTTTTTCTAGTATATTATTTGGTATTATATAAATACAAATATTAGTAAATTACAATGAAATAAACTTTAATTCCGGGCATACTTAAGCATGGGCAAGGCTATGAAAACTTTATTTGGTACTGTTTTTAAAAATTCAAAATTCAAACTCATTTATTCAGTCTAGGCTGTTACTAGCACTTGTGAATGTCAAAGAAGCTACGCCATCGGTTCGCAAACCCTACGGGAGACCTTGTAATGAGAAGAACCGGCAAGAAACTCGTCAAGGGCTGCTTTTTTCTCCCTGTATATTTCATACAGAGTCGTAAAAATTTGAAAAATGAGGTCATGGGAATTAAGGTTAACGTTATGTTTACCTTAATTCCCATATAATAACACGTTATTAAGAGTAAGGCGGTATTTACACGGGTCGACTTGGCAGGCGTTTTTAGTCAATTAGCGCTTATTATCAACAATCGATAATAAAATCGAATCGCCACCTCATTGAAATTAGGTTTGCGATTAGATTTTACAAGCGATTGTCGATAGAAAGCGCTAATTGATTGAAATCGCCTGCCAAGTTACACAATACTATCATCGTGAAAATATTTAAGAATAAGAATATCTAGAGTAAGAATCTAATATTATTCATTAATAACACAAATATACCACAAACATTTTATTTAGGGTTTCTCAAATTATAACTACTAAAGGGTTAACTATTAAATTACCTTTTTAATTTTATGTAGTGATCGATGCACTGGCAAAACACAGCAGTGCAGACCTCCTGCCATGTATCATCTCGATCTTGAACTATTTCTGAGATTAACTCATTCAAGTTAGACAGTATGAAGCTCAATATTTTAAGTTGACGTATGACTTGACCAACGAGCAGTATGATTGTCACTTGTAATCCTGGATAGGCTGAAAATAGTTTATTTTACAAATTATCTTAACTTAAATCGTATTTTTGTATTTTCAGCTTAACGTTCCTCTAGCGTGAGCGTTTCGAAGTTTTAAGCAACGCAGACACTGCGATAACGCAACGTTAAGGCCGTAGACACGTACGCTACTGAGACAAATTCAGAAAGGGATGGTGACCGCTCTAGCTACAGAAATGACTGCTAGCGACTCCAGAGAGGATCTACTTCGATAAAAGAATCCCAATAATAAATTGGACTATATTTTTATCGTTGGGTTTACTTAATTTTTGACCTTATAACTGAGCAAAAATTACCGATGCTAGGCTATAGTCCGGCAATCTCGTGCGCGACCGTCCCGCGGGGTGACAGACGGTGGCGGGGACGAGGTATCCAAGATGTCAGCGGGTAGCGGGTGGTGTAGCGGGGAAGAGGGGGAAGAGAAACTCGTGCATCTGCGCGTCAAATACTATTGCTACGTCGTCCCCGCCACCGTCTGTCACCCCGCGGGACGGTCGCGCACGAGATTGCCGGACTATAGTAGCGCGCCTCGAAACGCAGCTCTCACGCATCTATGCTGCGCTAGCGTTACGTTAATGCAGCAGCGTGCTCCACCGGGCACCGCCTACTCTTCGCGCCCCGCGTCTTCATAAAAAACATCGAACATTGCCATAATGTTTGTGCTTACGCGTCACATAGTATTTATTGTATAGTCTGTGTTACGCGTGCACGCCGCACATAACAACCGCGTAACTTGACGTTTTTTTTATTAAATATGGCATGGCATGCGCTAGGGCATGCCTCTGTCGAAAGCGCAAGAGGTAAGCTAAAGCGCAAGGTTCACGTGCGCTATTTATCCCGTCAGATGAAAGAGAAAGTGAACGGGAAAGAGATCGTATGAAGACACACCTATTAGGCATAGAAAAAAGCACGCGTCACTCTCTCTACTAAGTTACCCTATACTAAGAGGAATATATCTTGGGGGAAGCTGGTTAATATATCACAAAGGTGGGTTGATACGACCTCAAGGGATTGTCTAAACTGGGAAAGTGAACTTCTCACTTTGTGTAAAATGCTTGAGTAAATGTAACGAGATTGGAAACGTACTCGTAGGTACGCATGCTAATATTTATTCCAGCTTGAAAAAAAAAGCAAATTAGTAATAATATTTGATTATCAAATTAATTCAAAGTAATTAAATTAAATACCATCTAACTAACAGCTAACTGAACGGCCCGTACATAAAGACAATTATAGAAATTACCTGGTACCTTAATTTAAATTTACATTCTAAAACTAATTAGGTATCTAATTTGGAACTTTTACGTTTTTCTAACGGCACCTGATTTAATATAATCGTTTATAATTATTTTAAAAGAAGTAAAAAATAATTCTAATTCATTTCTCGTGAAACTTCACAAGCTTTACTTTACCTCAATAGTTAAAGGTTTGAGTCTTCGAAATAAAATATTTAGTCATTAATTACCTATGCAGCACAGATAACCAGCATATGCGTGGAATATAAAAGAGAGGACGTAAACGCTTAAATCTTCTAAACTCCAAGGGAACCACATATCGAAAGCTGAAACATATTCATTGAAAAAATCTCATTAAATAAAAATAAATATTTGACAACATCATATACATTGCTCCGATTCCAAAGTAAGTAGCTAAAGCACTTGTGTCATGGAAATCAGAGACAACGGTGGTATCACAAACACAATTTAGAAAAACGAACTTTTATATATTGACTCAGGTCTGGCCTGAGTCAATATAGAAAAGTTCGTTTTTCTAAATTGACCCAATCGGGGATCGAACCCGGGACCTCAGAGATGGCGACACCTTGAAAACCGGTGTACAAAGCCACTCGACTACAGAGGTCGTCAAATTGAAATCTGTTTAAGACAGTCTTAAATACAGTTTGTCAAAGAAGAAGGTAGTTTGGAGGGAAAGTACCCGAAATATTCATGATAGCAAACTGAAAGAAAACATTCCTTCATGAATAAATAGTAAATATTAGTCAACATCACAATAAATATTAGACAAGCGATTCATCATAAATCATTAAATGCAGTTTTACTTAATTACTTAAATTTGCCTGTTTTACTTAATTACTTAAATTTGCCTGTTTTACAGTCAAAAAGTAGGTTCAGTAGCTTATTTGACAGATGATTTGGCATAATTTTTCATATCACAACAAAATCATCTGTCAAGTAAACTAGTCAGAACTTAATTTTTTGATTATGAAACAGACCCTAGAGTACTTCCCTCCAACTACCATATTTTTATTTCAAATTTGGAACACGTATAACTGATCTACAACAAACCTGTTTACCAAAACAAAAATAAATTGGTCTATTTTATTGCTAAATTTTCTTACGCGGGAAAATGAGACACAATAGATATTCCATTGTTATCCGGCCACATTCGGCCATTCTTGAGATTTTCTTCGAAGTTTTCATAAAATAATGAAACATAAATTATTGTAATACGCTAGTGTGAGGCCTGGACCACAGCAAAACCACCGAGTGCGTGTCAAGGATCAGCAAAGTGAGGAATTCTATGAAACTCATCGTAAAACACAGACCGAATGTACATAGGCTGCATTACATATCGCGGCATTTTTCAAAGAATTTATTACTTTACTGGTAATTGTGTTCAAGTAAGGCATTTTGTGAGAACTAATGTTTGAAATTCCATGACAGACTCCACATCAGATGCAATGCGGAGGAAATGCACACGGAATGCTTATGGTGTGGTTTTTCTTAGAATTTATTATTTTACTGTTAATTTTATTACGCAAAAGTGGTATAAAAATTACTAACCAAGTAGCCTCAACGACTCATCTTTTCTGACATACATCTCATAAATAGGGCTGCAAAGATACATCGTGGCCACCAACCAAACACTGGCCACGTAACCCTTCAGCAATATCCTCGTGAAATTCAACAGTTTCTCTTGAGACTCATTCACTATCCCCTTCAACTCATACAGCTTTTTTCCCTCCACCAAATCCATCACATAATTAATCAAAGGCATCGCAAGCATTTCGTCTTTAAACGCCATCTCTTTCAAAAACTCCCGGAACTTATTTCGGAAAAGTAGACAAATTCCAAGGGATATAGACATTATTACTCCTGTAGTCCAAATACAAGCGGCTTGTATGAAAACGACAATATCTACAGAATTTAAAACAACGAAACCTGTAGTAAAAATGAAACAAAAGACGCCGATGATGAAGTTGAATATTTGGAAACTAAGCCACAGTTTTGAATGCCAGTTCTTCTTGGCGTAGATGGGGATGCCAGCGAAGGACATCACCCGGTGGAATACTTCAAATGTTTCGTCCATTTCGAAAATCTCGACAAAATAGACTGCAGTGGTCTATTTGCTTTAACGCCTTTTTGTAAAGTATGATTGAGTACAGTCGCGACTAAAGTACTCTCAATGGAAGGGTTAACTTATTTTTGGAACATAACAAAATTTTTTTTAAATTTTATATTTTCACCTACACTGCACTTTAAAACTTAGTACCACACTTTTAAAATAGAATTTTTTTTAGTCCCTTTTATTTCGAAAATATATCTTGAGTATTTTAAAAGTTATTACAATTTTAAAGTGTGGTACTAAGTTTGAAAGGCCAGTATAGTTAGAAAGAATAATTTAGGTAATATAAGTTTATATATTAAGAGCTACATCTAACTTATAATAAAACATACAGCTAACTAAATATGAAACATACCGGCAGTGGCTAGAATAAAAATACTACTGATACAATAATGAAGGGTAAAATGAGTGAAAAGATAAAGTGATGCAATAGTAATATTTAGCGCTCTAGTTAGCATAAGTTACTCAAAGCTCTGTAGAATAAGAGCATGATAATTTTAACATTCATGTATGTACCTATTAAGTCATTCTAAATCACACAAATTGCCAATCAAACAAAAGACCTGAAACCAACTCAATTTGAGCTAAAAACGCATTCAGAGATCAGTATTTCATTCTCTCAAAGGTACTGAAGCCCGAGATTAATGCTCTCATACGAACATAACTGATGACAACTTCCTTCAAATAAATACGTCGCATCACAGTTTGTGCGCGACTGTATATGTCACAGCAATCATCTTTAGGTGTACTTAAAAAAATGACAAAATGATATATGGTGTGAAAGAGGCATATGTTCGTTCAGTGTAAATAATTGAGTGACGCTCCTTTGATATTTTGATTTGACGGGCCGAGAAGATATTCTCTTTGATGTAACACGCAACGTCTCGCGTAGATTTTAATGAAATTTCAAGCCTTTTTATTACGTGGATGTCATTTTTGTCGTGGTTTGGTCTACGACCAATAAAAAAAGAGTAGGAAGATATGGATATTGAAAAGGAAAACCCATTGAATGATTTTAGTCTGTGAATGTACTTACACTAAAAATATTTTTTTTAAAATTTGAGTATTTATGTTTTAAAATTGCCGCATATTTTTTTTTAGATCTGTAAGGATAAGAAATCATAAAAGTAATACTTTACACTGTAATATCTCCACTTCCTACTTACACAACTTACTTAACTAAAACGGTATAAGGAGCAAGTAAGTAACTCAAACTTTTGTTTCATGAAAATCTGATCCAACAATTTTACTTTAAGCATCTAAAATCAATGTAAAGAAAATATTGTTTTCCTAATAATTAAACATAGTCAGGAATCGAATTCGGACCCTCAATGGCAACGCCCAAATGGTCACCTTAAATATTGAAAAGAATGACCCATTCTTTCTTAAAAACATCTCTTTGATCCATAAATAATATCGTATTATTAGAAAAGAAACAATTATAGCCCCAGGACAGGCGTGTATGTTGTCCTCATTAGCCAAATTCCGATACTGAACAAATACTTTTAACTTTATTATCTTCATAAAGAAGCTTATTAGATTTACCAAAGCTCTTATTATTTGCTCATGTCGAGCACAATGTAATGGGCAGTGCCTGAGATTAAAATACAATTTAATAAAAGCAATATATTTTTACTTACTTCATAAGTAACTGGAAGTCAGTTAATATTTATTCGAAAACATTATATAAATATTAACTTTTCTATATTGGCTCAGGTCTGGGTGTTTGTGATACCACCGTTGTCTCTGATTTCCATAACACAAGTGCTTTAACTACTTACTTTGGAATCGGAGAAATGTGTGTGATGTTGTCAAATATTTATTTATTTATCTTGCTCTGGTCCTAAGCTAAGAAGGTATAACTTTTGCATTGCGAAAACTTCGATTTTATATTTAATTATTACTTAAAATAGAAATATTTTAGGTAATAATTAAATATAAATTTGAATAGCTAGTTACGCTCACCAATTAATATAATTGGATTAGCATTTATATTTTTATATTTAGCAATATAATACTAAGATTTGCACATTTATGGGCAATTAGGGGTATGGGGTAAACCTCAATCATTCGATCACCAAAGTAACCGAAGATTTCTTGATTTTAAGATAAATAAAGTTAGAAAAAATACTAGAAAAATCGACTCACCCGTAGCACCTCAGACGGGACTCGAACCCGCACCCTAGGGACTCCGGCCCAATGCACTGACCAATTTAGGCCACCGAGTCGATTTCTTGATTTTTTAAACTCGCAGAACTTGGCTGCTATATTATTATGTAGCTTTTTACACATCACTGTACTTGTACAAAGCATGTAAAAAGTTTTTACATGCTTTTTGATGTACTAAAAGTACATACCTACTTCTTTATTTAATAAACTTTTCCATTCCATACTCCTTCAACAAACCCACATCTCAAGTATGTAGTTTTACTGCGATCATTAAACCAGGAAATACGACCAACAAAAAACTACCCTTGTTTGTTAAGCCTGCCATCACAATGGGAGCCAATCGCACGTAGCCAGCTATTCAGGCTATTCGTCAGTCATAGGCAAACAACATAAATCTTTCTGTATGGCGTTGCTATTGTTATTTTTCACACACTCGGCGTTAATGCCGCTAGGGTGTGAGCCAAATCCTATAAGATATTCAACCGTTTTATACATGTTTTTTTTGCTGTGCCGTTTTTGAATGTTGTCAAGTATGTTTTTCCTTACTTGTCCTATTTAATTTTCAAGAAATAATCATTTTTTTTTGTTAAACACTAATATTTTGATTGGCACTGCCTTGTGAGTACTTAATAGGTGTGAACCAAAAATATTGTGATTAATCAACAGAATAACACGTGTTAAAAAATTTGCTGCATCAAAAGTGCAAAAATACACTTCCAGTAATATTTCCAGCTTTTTAAACCTTTCGTAAAAGTGAAACTTCTCTACAAATAGTTTTTTTCAGCTCTTTAGGTCTCTAAATAGATCAAAAGATTTCTCCTAACAAATAGAAAGAGATCATTTATTCCAATGGTGCCAACGATTCGGATATGAGTCACAAAAAAACTCCAACCACGAAACTGGGTCGTTCAAAAGTCACAATAGAAAGATACGGTCTACGTGACAATACTACACAATACCAAAAGAAGTTATTAATCGACATCCAATGACATTAAAACTCTATATTTCAGCCGATCTTGGCTCCGGTCCAAGAATGGGAGACCCGAAAAACGAATTAACAGCAAAAACGAGGAACGGCGAAAATATTTTTATACTGCAACATTTTTCCTCTGGTAGGGTGGGGCTATGTACCGCTATTGCAATAACAACACACTTGGCAAGCCCTTGTTCACAGTGAAAATAAAAATATTACTCTTACTATTCTAGCTTATTGGGGAAATATGTAGAGCTGTCAAACTCCCCATTTCAACCCTGAAACAACTTCGTTGAAGCAGTTTACATAAACGTGTAAATCATTTTTTTACACAATTGTTTCATTGCAAACGATTTCATTTAACCATAATAATAACATTAAAATAATATTGAGTAAATACAAAATTACATGGGGCTTATTTATATTGTGTGACTCAATTCTTCGCGAATTAGAAATCATGAAAATGCGAAAATTATTTCAGTCAAAATAATCTTACTTAATATATTTTACATAATTCCTACCGAACGTTTTATATAAGTCTGTCAAAGTTATCAGTTTTTAAGTAAATTCGTGAAATTAGAAAGGACATAAAGCGAATAAAATAATATGTAATAATTTATCTAAGCAAGTGGAAATAAAATGATGATCTGCCTACACCTATGTCAACCCTTAACTAAATAGAATTTCAGGAACTTAAAATTAGCTTTAAAAATGTATTAACATCTCTATAGACATATTATTGTTTCCCCACAGTTAATGTGGTGCTTAGAAGAAGGCTTGATTTACTGTCTTAATATCACAAATGTTATCGAACGAATGTATTTCATCAAACAGTATTTTTATGTTGCCAGTATATTAATTTACGAGAGTGGATGATAAAGCTACTGTAGTGTATTGTATGCATTAATCAGGAGTATTGAATTGTGTTGTATTTGTATTGAATAATAATAAACACTGCGGTTGATTCGATGTTGCTTTCTGGAGTAATTTACGTAAAACAATGGGAACTTTTATTTAATCTTTTATTAAATTATTAACCTTTATTTCAGCGAAAGTAAATGCATTGTTACATTTTTTGATAATCGTAGGTAAACTAATAAAATCTTTTAACCCTGCCTGGTGGGGTCCCATGGACCCCACATGATAGAAAATCTGTGAATATCTTTTGCAAAAAAATTTTAAGTGAACTGTCGTTCTTTGTAGCTTCTGTTTATGAACTAGCCATCATAACAATCACCTCCCCGCAGTCCAGAGCTGGCTCCCAGGTGAGTAGGACTTGCGTAAAGTGATTCCGGCATAGGACGTTACTTTTTGTTCATGAGTTTCTTTTTTATTTTTTGCTGATGAAAATAATAATATTTCATACTTATTTACTTTATTGTTAGGTATAGTTAAACGTAATATACATATTTTTATTCTTGCGCAATTTTGAGGGTAAATTAAATACTTTTTGCTGGAAATTTTAAAGAGTTTTTATAAAATTTATTAAAAATAAGTACTAATTTACTAAAATAGTTTTATTTTATTTTTATTAATAACATAGATTGATCGTATTTTAACCATAGTTATAGAAAAAACAATTAAGTTCTAAATAATTTTCTGTTGTAAAATATTGCTTGAAGTTAGGGCCTGTCAGACCCACCAGGCATTTAGTGTCATTTTTATCTACCAGGCATGCCAAGAGTTAATATTTTTAAAGTTTAAAAAAGGGGATAAGTAATTATAATTTCTCATGATACAATTAATGTCAAATTAATATAATGAACTAAATACAGTTAAGTTGCTAAAAATGTGAACTGTGTAACTTTTTTGTTAAAGCGAAACTACATAATACATAAACTTAAGTATATTTAAAATTAAAGAATCTTTTATCGAGATTAAGGTGTAAATCTTGAATGAAATTTGCCCATTTTTTTAATCTTTAGACAAAAATATTTGTATCATAATCATAAATAATAAATCATAAATATTTATTATGAAGCTCACTGTAGGTATATCATAAAAAATTGATGACAAAGTAACAAACAGGTTTATTCCACGGTATCTCGATGTTAGAAAGAGACAAACGCTGAGAAACTCTATAAATCATTCTTGTGCAAGGAACTAATATCGAAAACACTCTACAAATAACGCGAAGCTTTCTATGATTTATTATATCTATGGTTTGAATGTCTTTTGGCTGATATGATTGATTGTTGTGTGTCAATAAAAAAAAGGTTAAATCGTCAATCATAGATGAAAATCATAGAAAAATTCGGAAATAAAAATAATAATATACTCAACATTTAGGCTATAAAAAAATAAAAATGTCATATGAAATGTAATTTTCAAAATATGTGCATATCGAATCTAAAATTGATATTGAACATGAGATGTAAACATCACAGGCTGTGTATATAAAAAAAAATAAAAAAGACTATTGTGCGAGTGTCACCATAATATTATTGACTAAAAAAAGATAAGTATAATCAAGTGTATCTTTATTACCATTGATTGCACAAAAGTAAACAAATAAAGTTTAATCCACCAGTAGCCCTGCCTTTTGACATAAAAAAATTAATGAAACATTCCAGGGTTGTCAGTTATAAATGAACCATAAGTGTGAAAAGGCTTAATGAGACCCTTGGGGACAAGGGCGAAAATGTACTTGGTAATATATTTGAATTCCAATTTGCTCATTTTGTTGATTAACTTGAACGAATGTAGCATGCATAAAGAGTCAAAAATTTGTTTGAATGACGTACTATTTAATTTACTGTGACTTTTTGGAGAGTGTACGTTTTCGCATTCACAGTGCTATTTTATATTAAGATAAATAGTATTAGAAAAAATACGAAAAAAATAAAAGTACTAGAAAATTTCGCCACTTCCACTAGCGACTCGCTAGCGTAATTGGTCAGTGCATTGGGCCATAATCACAAGGGTGTGGGTTCGAGTCCCGTCTGAGGTGCTACAGGTGAGTCGATTTTTTCTAGATTTTTTCTAATATCATTCATCTTAATATAATAATAGCATTGTGAATGCGAAAAATTTAATAATAATTATATAGCTGTTTCATCTTTATCGATTGTTAAAACATCTGGAAAGATGTTTCTTTCGAATTTACTCACATTGATGAAATTGCGCTGGCTTGCAGTGCAGAAGTAAAAAGTACTAAAGTACCGTATCTTTCTATTGTGACTAAAAATTTTCGCCGCTCCCACTAGCGACTCGGTAGCATAATTGGTCAGTGCATTGGGCCAGAATCCCAAGGGTGCGGGTTCGAGTCCCGTCTGAGGTGCTACGTTTAAGTCGATTGTTCCTAGTATTTTTTCTAATTTTATTTATCTTAAGCTTTTATAATTTAAATTGTTTCTTTTGAGCTGTAGTCAATACAACCTGAAAGTAATTAATAGTATATCTATAAACATTTAATAAAATAACTTTTTTTAAATTCAACACCTAATTTACATTAAACTGTCAATTAATTTGATGAGACTACGCAACATTATTGGGTGAACTGATGCACAATACAGATACAGTAAAATGTCTGCCAAATATCGTTGATCAGTTTTACTCATCCAAAGTTGTGTCGCAAATAAATACAATGTTTAAAACAAAGTTGCAGCGTAAGAGTTGGTATACTAGAAGAAATTCGACGTTGCCACTAGTGACTCGGTAGCTCAGCGGTCAGAGTATTGGACCGGATATCCAAAGGTCGCGGGTTCGATTCCCGTCCAAGAACATGATCTGGTGGGAGTCGTATTTTTTCTAGTATATTATTCAGTATTATATAAAAATAGCACTGCGAATGCTAAAATCTCAAAATTTAAAAATTATATAGCTTTCTCATCTTAATCAATTGTTTAAAAATATCTGGAAAGATACTCAATTGAATGTCGAGGTAATTCCTTGTACATTGGTGAGATGGCGCTGGCTTGCAGCGTAAGAGTTGATATACTAGAAGAAATTGAACATTCCCACTAGTGACTCGGTAGCTCAGCGGTCAGAGCATTGGACCAGATATCCATCGCGAGTTCGATTCCCGTCCGAGAACATGAACATCTGGTGCATGTCGTATTTTTTCTAATATGTATATTATTCAGTATTAAGTTTCAAGTATATTTTTTGATCTAAAACAATGTCGTGTGTCTCAAGAATCACTCGCCAATATACAACCCGTAGTTCAGATGCCACATTATTAATATTCAGTATGCGCGAAAATGATTTAAAGCTTGCTACTCCATCCACTTTTGTCCCCCTTCGGAAAAGAATAGCTTTTACGAATGTCGAACATAAAACGAAATGTATTATTAAGTTGGCAACTTTCATTTTAAGTTGCGTTTACTTATCAGAAGGTTCGAGGTAAATAATTGAACTTACGTTTTGATCAATTGGTATTCGATGTAATGTTTTTTCATTGCTCATGAGAAAAATGGAAAAACAGTCTTTAATTTGTTTGTACATGGTTCCACAAATATTTTAAGTTAAGACACTTATTAAAATGTACTGTATCATATTTTAAAGAGTCGCAAGCTTGCTATATTTAATCAAAAGGTTTTTATTCTTAAATCGTATTATGTGAGCTAACTTATTCCCATTATTTCTATAATCGTTATTTAACTTAACAAAACTAAATAAATTTAAAAAACTGAATCACCCGCCTTCATCAAAAGACAATTCAACTGAAAAGATGGAAACAAGATTAAATATTAAAGACAACATTATAACAGTCGTGCAGTCGGAGGCATGCATAAACTGACATTACGAATGATTTGACTTATCATTAAATTCAATGCCTCCGACTGCATGTTATTATGTTGCCTTTAATATTTCAACTTGTTTCCATCTTTTCAGTTGACTTGTCTTTTGATGCAGGCGGGTTTTTTAGTTTTTTAAATTTATTTATTTTATTTATGACTTTTTAGTTATTATATTATTACGGTTATGATATATACCTTTTCGAAATCCTTATGATAAGCCCTTTAATTTGATATCCATTTGGAAGTAGTAAAAAAAAAATTTTTTTGGCCTTCAAATAATAGTAAAAGTAAAAGTAAAGTAAAAAATGCTTTATTCAAATAAACTTAGTAATTAAGCGCTTTTGAATCGTCTATATTTTTCTACCACCCGTTCCAGACTTTTTTAACTGACAAGAAGAACAGGCGCAAGACACTTATCAGCTTTAACAAAAATAAGCAACGATATTTACAAACTTAAATATATCGTTACAATACATATAACAGGTTTTTAACAACAAAGTACTTACTAGCAAGTTATTGTGTTACATCATATCCACGCATTTTGGTCTTTCAAATAATCATCTACTTTGTAATAACCTTTACCCATGAGCGTCTTTTTGACATGATTTTTAAATTCATGCAAAGGTAGATCAATTACTTGTTGTGGAACTTTATTAAACAAGGTTATGCGTTTCCCCATAAATGAACCTCTAGTTTTTGCAAGCCTAAATCTTGGAACGGCAAGTTTATCTTTATTCCTTGTATTAATATGGTGATTATCGCTGTTCTTAGCAAATGAAACATAGTGTTTCCTTACATATACTAAATTTTCATATATGTATTGGCCAGCCAAAGTTAGTATATTTATTTCTTTAAACAATTCTCTCAGGGAATCTCTCCGCCGAAGATTATATATGGCACGAACAGCTCTTTTTTGAAGTATAAAAATATTTTGAATATTGGCAGCCGAGCCCCACAATAGTAGCCCATAAGACATTACACTGTGAAAATAACTAAAATATACCAACCTTGCCGTTTCAATATCAGTTAAAAGCCTTATTTTCTTAACAGCGAAGGCCGCAGAACTAAGTCTACTTGACAAGGCTTCAATATGAGGGTCCCATTGCAGTCGTGAATCTAGTGTAATACCTAGAAATTTTGTACTCTCCGTAAACTCAACTTCAACGTCATTCAGATTAATATTAAATTCGACGTGCTCAACATTCGGTAATGAAAATTTAACACATTTAGTTTTTTTGGGGTTGAGTGCTAAATTATTACTATTAAACCAGTATGAAACTTTAGAGAGAGCGCTATTTACTTCGTCAGAACAGTTTTTACCTCTGTTGACTTTGAAAACTAAAGAAGTATCATCCGCAAATAGCACTGTCTCACATAAACTATTCGCGTAGTTAGGGAGGTCATTTATATAAACTAAAAAGAGCAAAGGGCCCAATATTGATCCCTGTGGCACGCCCATATTGATGGGGGCTCCAGTAGATTCAGTTCTATTAATCACTACTTTCTGGGTTCTATTGTACAAATAAGATTTCATAAGGCTAACTGATTTAGCAGAGACACCATAATGTTCTAGCTTCTTTAATAGTGTTTGGTGATCAACGCAATCGAATGCCTTAGAAAGGTCACAAAAAATACCAATCACATCTTGCTTTCCCTCCCAAGCATCAAGGATATGTTTGAGAAGAGAAATTCCAGCATCAGTAGTACTTTTACCTTTGGAAAATCCAAACTGATTTTTATGGAGTATATTATTTGATGTGAAGTAATTTAATAATTGAAAATATATAATTTTTTCAAATATTTTACTAAGTGCTGGCAGTATAGATATTGGCCTAAAGTTAGCTGGGTCAGTTTTATTACCAGATTTAAAAAGAGGAATCAATTTACTATTTTTCATTAAGTCAGGGAATACCCCTTCATCAATACATTTGTTAAAAATGAAAGCCAAGTAAGGGGCTAGTATATCAATTATTGATTTAATGATGCTTGTTGATATGCCCCAGAGATCTTCTGTTTTTTTGACGTTAATTAATTTGAATGCTTTAATTATATCTTCACTACTTATATATTTAAAAGAGAAGGTTTCCTTGCATTTATCAACACCTGACTCTAAAAGCGAGACAGCGATGTTGGAACAAGCACTAAGAGTACTGGTAGTTTCTATTGGTATACGAGCAAAAAAATTTTCAAAGACTCCAGCGACCTCATCGTCAGATTTAAAAGTTTGATCACCAATTTTTAAACAGAAGGAATTTATACTGGATTTTGTTTTGCCTGTTTCTTTGTTAATAATATTCCAAGTAGCCTTAATTTTATTGTCAGCTGATTTAATCTGATTCGAGAAATACTTGGACTTTGCTAGGATACAAACTTCCTTGAATGTTTGTGAATACTTCTTGACAAATTCAATGAAGTTTGAATCACAGGAAGTGGCTTTTTCTGCATAAAGATCGTATAGCCTCCTTCTGCTTATATATATACCGGGTGTGGCCCAGTCACTAAATTTTCTATTATCGTTACATTTGATCACTTTTTGTTTAAAAGTTTGACTAAATTCATCTTGGACTATACTAAATAAGTGATTATATAAGTTATTAGCCTCAAAATTTGGCTCTGGTAAAGTTTCAATTTTACTTGTGACATTAGTTCTGAATTTTTTAATACAGTGTTTCCTTATTGGCCTACACATTATTTCCCGTTTAGGCAGAACATGATGGTGCTCAATAGATGCCAACTGTCCACTGTGGTCGGATTTAATACAATTTAAAATCGATTTTTCAAGTACATTACAATTGGAGAAAATATTATCTAAGCAGGTTGCCGAAGTGGGTGTGATTCGTGTTGGTTCATTAAAAGTATGTAGCAAATTAAAAGATTTAAATAGGTTTATGAACCTACTCGAGAGCTGTGACAATTTAGGATCTAAAATGTCGACGTTAAAATCCCCACAAATCGCGACTCTTTTATTCTTCCTGCATGTTACTTTTAGGACTTCCTCCATAGTGGACTCAAACTCAGAGTAATTCGAATTGGGGGGTCTATAAGCACATACTATAATTATTTGATCAAGTTCCACACAAGACAACTCGATGGTTCGTTCAATTGAGAGGGAAACTACATCTTTGCGCTCTTTATATTGTAATCTATTGTGTAGAATAATAAGTGAACCCCCTCTTATAGCGAATTTCCTACTAAGCGAGCTAACAACTCTATAATTATCCAAACTTAAAATTAGTTCGTGCTTTTTCAACCAATGCTCAGTAACACATAACACATCAATATCTTCAGAATTCAAAAATAAGCTTATTTCTAAATCTTTGCCAGAAAAGCCTTGCATATTTTGGTGTACAATTCTTAGACAGTTTGGCTTTTCTGTTGTCGGCTCAACGCTAGAGGACGCCTCTATTGTCTCAAGTCGTAATTTAAATGTAGTAAATTATTACTAGCATCATGTAATATAATATTATTATTTGGAACAGATTCCAAAGTTGAATTACACATGTCAAAATTTAACTGCTCAATAGAAGCAGATGTTTTCCTAGCCAGATTATTGGCTAGTTGTTTTAAATAAAAAGATAGCGATACTGCTATTTGTCTCCTAAGAGAAGAAGGCAGATAATATTTATCTTTTGTCAAATATAGCACCGCGCAGCCGCCATGTTGGTTTTTTCATCGTCACTTACCTAGAACACTTAGGCTATCGAGACGAATCTAACGATATATTAATAGAAATCAGTTCAGCCGTTGATAGATATGAGGTAATAAAGAATATTACATACAAACATACATACAAGATACGCGCGAAAAACATAACCCTTTCCTTGCAGTCGCGTAAAAAGGAGGGATAAAACTCTGTTTTTATTAACAACCAACCCTTTTAACAGTAGCTGTACTATAAAGACCACTTAATATTTATTACATAATACTAAACTAATACTCTTACAACGTGAAAGAATATACTACGACATTGTTACCTGAAATCCTAACTTGTAATATTATTGTACAATGATGTTTAAATGTGATTTAGAAACTATTGTAGCGAACAATGGTTCAGTTATTGCATTATAGTCGCGGGCAACGTCTTGAAGTAACTGATTTGTGAACGATTTGGTGTAACTATTTGTGAACATCGATGGTATGTAGGTAAATACCTTTGACGACCTCCGTGGTCGAGTGGCTTTGTTCACCGGTTTTTAAGGTGTCGCCATCTCTGAGGTCCCGGGTTCGAGCACCGGGTGGGTCAATTTAGAAAACGAACTTTTCTATATGGCTCAGGTCTGGGTGTTTGTGATACCACCGTTGTCTCTGATTTCCATAACACAAGTGCTTTAGCTACTTACTTTGGAATCGGAGCAATGTATGTGATGATGTCTGATATAAATCAGAGACCAAGAACTTTATACTGCAGCCAGTGTCCATGAGAGGTGTACATGAGAGGTGTACATGAGAGGTGTCCATGAGAGGTGTCCATGAGAGGTGTCCATGAGAGGTGTCCATGAGAGGTGTAGTCAAATACTTATTATTCATTTATTATTATTAATGAAATTGTCTTGTTGGAATACCTACTTTATTAACCTAAGTAGATTTTCCTTTATTCTAATCTTCGTGAGTTATTATTTATCCTTAAGAATATGTCGACCCCATTAAATGTGGGCTTGAAATTAAGATGCAAAACAAAAATTCGTATCGCAATTTGAAATTATTTTATGTGATAGTTTATGTAAAAATTACAGGAAAATCAAAACGATGTCTGTAAATAGTAAACTTTTTCAGAATGATGGTACGTACGGAACCCTCGGTGCGCGAGTCCGACACGCTCTTGGCCGTTTTTTTTTTTTTCTACTATCCTTTATAACCCTCTACTAAAATATCACATCACTAATTTTCCCGAGGAACCCCATAAGATTGTTTAATAGTGTTGTATAAGTGTCGTTGTAATCATGAACAATAAGCAGGTGAAAAGAAAAAAAAATCCCGTACTCGGAACAGTCACCGTAGCCCGCTATTAAACTCAACACGATTATGAAACTTGTTCTGGTATGTAATTATTATTATGATTTTTATAATTTACTGTCGCAAATATTTTTATCGATAAAACTATTCTTCGGAATTACATCGATATACTTAATGTCGTATGTATCACAATAATGGATTCGATGAATCTCTACTAATGAAGTGAAACAAGAAAATAAATATTTGACAACATCACATACATTGCTCCGATTCCAAAGTAAGTAGCTAAAGCACTTGTGTTATGGAAATCAGACACAAAGTGGTATCAGAAACTGACAGACCTGAGCCAGTATAGAAAAGTGCGTTTTCTAAAATTGACCCAACCGGGGATCGAACCCGGGACCCCTGAGATGGCGACACCTTGAAAACCGGTGTACAAAGCCACTCGAACACGGAGGTCGTCGATAAAAATAGCTTTTGAACGAAACCTGAATTAGTTTTTTTGCAAAATGCAATTAATACTTAAAATCGTTACCACAGTAAATATTTAACTACATTTAGAGTTTCTTTTATTGAAGTAATTTATGAATGAACATTATTAAATCAGTTGTTTTATTTATTGAAATGCAGTATAGCGTTGCATATAGAAAGTATATTAATTTATTCTTCTTGTATTTCTCGCTATTACAAATTTATTGGAGAAATAATCATGTTCTTCTCTTTCAGATATTGCTGAGTTGCATAAGCAATTCTTGGACGCAATACCCAGCTTTTTTCCGACCACATATGAATGGAAACTTCTTCGGCACAGAATTTATGGATTTTCTCTTCATGCACCCTTCAAGATATCCCATCAGGCATTCAGGAACAGAATATAATAATCCTTACTACAATTATGAAGACTACCCAGAGTCAGAGGAATGTTTGTGTTCTTGTAATGAATGCGACAGACCTAAGCCTTGCTGTCTCCAAATGTGTCTAACCTGCAACCAACCTAATGTCGTTTTTATGCCATACCCATACCCAGTAATCGAAAGTACGACACCTAATCTACAGCCTACAACAACTACATTCAGCACAACGACACCTACGACAACTACGGCACAAACTACGACAATATTGTCTACGAACAGAAAAGCGTTAAAAGATATGACCAACAAAGATGCACAGAAAGTTATAAACGACATAGACATAGATAATATCATGAGATTTCCACAAAGAAGTGACCATAAGTACATTTTGACGACTCTGAGGAGGACTAAAGCCGATTGGAAACCGAAATACGGGATTGTTCCGATCCCAAATCGATTAGCCGAAAGTCTTATGTCACAATTGAGGAATATGAAAGAAATCAAAAAGTAGAAGTCAGTGTTTCTTTTATTTATATTTTTTTTACTAATAAAATACTAAAAAATAAGAAAATCAAAATGTCTGTAAACAATACACCGTATTTCTTGAAAATGTCGTGCGCACAATAGAAAACAATTGTGGATTTTATTTCCATCATGAAATTTTATTTACTTATATCGTAAACTTTGCACTATACAATTTTATTTTGATTAAAGCAATCAAAATAAAATTGTAAACCAATACTTTGTGAATTCAAGAACGCTTATACGTAAAAATATGTCTTACATTAAAAAATTAAGAATAAATAATGGTATATTTTGTAGATAATAGCGTCAAATTAAGATATAATATTATGTTTAAGTAGAAAGAAAATATTTGATACTATGATAAAGGTAATACTTTTCCTTTAGAAATCCTGCGATTTTATTAATTGGTCACTAATTTATTACAATTACGGTTTCCATTTCAGATTGCTTCCTTTGAAATAATATTTTTAACAGCAGAAATATGTGCACAATTTATGAATTTTGCGCCTATGGGATATCCAAACCCACTACCTCAAAACATATACTATAATGATTTCGGATTACTAAATCCTGCCAGAAGATTTGGATACAACTATCGCAATGCAAATTATTACAGTGAAAGTTCATCCTCTAGCGAAGAACGGAACACCTGTGTATGTAACGAATGTTACAAAATTAAGCCACGTTGCCGATCCGTGTGTGATAACTGCAATTCCTTATTAGTTGTTTCTTTTCCTATGCCTTATTTAATTCACGATATTACTGATAAAACGACAACACTGACACTTAAAATAGAACGCCTTAGAGCTCCTATAGGCCTCAAGTGGCCCCCTCCTAATTAATTTAATGCTTGCTTAGTATTTACTAATAAAGATTGTAGAACAGATGTATAGTTACACAATGGTTACTCTCTGTCAAACTATTTAAGTTTGGCATTAAAAAGAAAGGGATAAAACACTGCGTAACTATACATCTAGTATACAATCTTTATTAGTAAGGGGGTTAATGTATCGAAAATTTACACCGCACACTGCGTGGACAGTTATTTTTCTATTCTTCGGGAACAGGGGGGGTAATACAAGCTCTTAAAACTTGCCAGGTTTATGGATTGCTATAGCTACATCTCCTTCTCGCTGCATCCTTACTAATGTTACAAATGCGAAAGTCCGTTTGTTTGTTTTTTACGCCTTCACGTCCTAACTACTGAACCGATCATCATAAAATTTTGCATACAGGTTGTTAGTGGTACAAATAAGGACATAGGGTACCTTTCATCCCGAAAAATAATAATTCCCGAGGGATAGCAAAAAAACTTTCCACGCAGACGAAGTCGCGGGCGGCCGCTAGAAATTAAAGAAACGCATTGATTGCCAGTCAGAAAACTGGCAAGTTGTAGGAGCTTGTAATACGGGGGCTGGACTCATTTTCGAGATGAAATATACTCTATGCTCTTTTCTATACCTCTGACAATGTGTATGCAAAATTTCATGACGATCGGCTGAGTAGTTAAGACGTGATAGCGTAACAAACAAACTTACTTTCGTATTTATAATATTATTGGCTTTCCGCGCGCAGTTTCGATCGCGTAGACTACATGTTCTAACGTGCGGGCGGAGACCCGAGCCCATCAGTGGGATAAAAAGTAGCCTATGTCCGTCCCCAAAGTCCCATCTATATCCGCACCAAATTTCGTCAAAATCGGTCCAGCGGTCTAGGCGTGAATACTTAACAGACAGACAGACAGAGTTACTTTCGCATTTATAATATTACTAGCTTTCCGCACGCAGTTTCGATCGCGTAGACTACATGTTCTAACGTGCGGGCGGAGACCCGAGCCCATCAGTGGGATAAAAAGTAGCCTATGTCCGTCCCCAAAGTCCCATCTATATCCGCACCAAATATCTTCAAAATCGGTCCAGCGGTCTAGGCGTGAAAATGTAACAGACAGAAAGACAGAGTTACTTTCGCATTTATAATATTATACAAGGTGTTACAAAAATACCCCTAATGCCGAATATGGTATATAGGGACCATCAAACTGAACAACTTTTACTATGGAACCAACAGTGAAATCGCGAAATAAAATCAGCATCATACATTTCGATATTTTCGATTTTAATTTATTTGAATGAAACAGCTGATTTTTTTTCGCGATTTCAGAGTTGGTCCCATAGTAAAAGTTGTTCAGTTTGATGGTCCCTATTTACCATATTCGGCATTAGGGGTATTTTTGTAACACCTTGTATATAATATATATTATAGTAAAGATTTGCAAAGATAAGAATATTAATAAGGAAGCAAGGATAAGGATGTATTTCAGAAAACTAATGTAAGTTCTAACTCCGATGGCTTTTTGAATCAAGAAAGATATAATATTCTAACATGCAGTGTCTAATAGCCTCTTTGTTTCAAATCCCGTTTAAGAAATAATTTCCGATTGTTCCCGAGTTTCAATGCATTCAGTCAATATTTGAACTCAAGCAAATACTCATTGAAATTAAACGATTCCAGTCTGCAAGGGACGAGATACGAATAGCCATTGTGAAGCCATTTATGCCAGTTTCATATTAATTTTGATACTTATACAGTCTGCTGTTGGACTGCCATATTGAGATGGAATTTTCCATTTGTATTATTATTCGAAGTCATATTTAAATTAGTTTATGAAATATTTTTTAACGTGTTTTATTAGCCAAATAAAATCATCAATATAAAATGCATTAATATAATTGTGATTGTTTTTCTAATAGGTGCATTTTTTATAGAAGTAATAGCTATGGGTTAATTCATTATGTCTATACAAAACTTCTAGTTAATTTGAAAGTAGCACAAAATATTTACAAAATTATCCACAAGTAATTTTTGACGACCTCCGTGGTGGAGTGGCTTTGTAAACCGGTTTTAAAGGTGTCGCTATCTATGAGGTCCCGGGTTTGAACCTTGGTTGGGTCAATTTAGAAAACGAACTTTTCTATATTGGCTCAGGTCTGGGTGTTTGTGATACCACCGTTGTCTCTGATTTCCATAACACGAGTGCTTTAGCTACTTACATTGGAAAAGGAGCAATATATGTGATGTTTTCAAGTATTTATATTTTTTTTTTTTTTTTAAATTTTGAGATTTAAGCATTCACAATGCTATTTTATATAATACTAAATAATATACTAGAAGAAATAGGACTCGCACCAGATCATGTTCTCGGACGGGAATCGAACCCGCGACCTTTGGATATCCGGTCCAATGCTCTGACCGCTGAGCTACCGAGTCACCGGTGAGAACGTCGAATTTCTTCTAGTATATCAACTCTTACGCTGCAAGCCAGCGCCATCTCACCAATGTAGAAGGAATTACCTTCGACATTCAATTGAACATCTTTCCAGATATTTTTAAACAGTTGATTAAGATGAGAAAGCTATATAACTTTTTAAATTTTGAGATTTAAGCATTCACAATGCTATTTTATATAATACTAAATAATATACTAGAAAAAATAGGACTCGCACCAGATCATGTTCTCGGACGGGAATCGAACCCGCGACCTTTGGATATCCGGTCCAATGCTCTGACCGCTGAGCTACCGAGTCACCGGTGAGAACGTCGAATTTCTTCTAGTATATCAACTCTTACGCTGCAAGCCAGCGCCATCTCACCAATGTAGAAGGAATTACCTTCGACATTCAACTGAACATCTTTCCAGATATATTTTTTTCGGTAGCACAGCGGTCAGAGCATTGGACCGGATATCCAAAGGTCGCGGGTTCGATTCCCGTCCGAGAACATGATCTGGTGCGAGTCCTATTTTTTCTAGTATATTATTTAGTATTATATATTTATATTTTTTTTCACTTAATTGGAACTTATGAAACCTTAAAACTACTATCTTTTATTAACTCCAGTGTTGATGTTAAATAGCGTCGCTAAACGAGAGGATTCATAATAACGAGACTAATTTAGTTTGACAGAGTTCTGAGTGTAAAGTTTTCGTGGACTTTCTGGGACCTCTGTCTTTTGAATAAATTTTCCATAAACTTCGAAAAATAACTTTGACAACTTTGTGACTGGTGAAAATTCTGGAAGGGGAACTTGTGATTCTGGCAGCTTCGTTACTTGAGCCGAATCGTGTTTGCATATCTTTACTGTTGTGAATTTGCATCTTCTGATTGTCGAAAAGTACCAAAAGTAGTTAGGGAAACTGATATAAAACTAAACATAAACATTATACGAGTATGGAGGACTGGCTAGCGTTCGCTGGCAACTTCATCCGCGTGGAACTTCGCTGAAAGTGGGATTTTTTTTAAGCACTCGCCTACATTATGATAGGAAAACTCAAATAAAAACAGCACGGAACCGCCGAAACGCAAATCCAACTCACTCTTGTCCGGATTTTCATTATTGTTATACCCCAAAAATAGTTACGTATAGTGACGTAAAACTTATTTTATGTTTGTCTAAACTATTTGCACAAAAAATTCATGCAGGTATAAAACCAAAATTCTAAAAACAGTAGCTATATGTACTCAGTTCATAAACCTTAACCTATGCAATAAAATCGTTTGTGTCATCGATATAACTTTTATCTGTGGTAAATAAAACGTATAGTCATGGTGACAGCTTATCACGGCGCCCATAATATTTTTATTTGGACATAAAACACGAAAGTTAACCCTTCTCAGATGCACGTTTGTATATTATTCGAAATGGATCAACGGATTTTTTTTAAAGGGTTTTCAATCTTAGTATTACTTTTTTATGGGTCTGGATCATAATATCGACAGTCACTGCATCGAAAGTCGCTGTATCGAAAACGCTCCATCGACGGGTTAATGAATCGATGGTACGCTATACTTAACTAGCTGTCGCCCGCATCTTCGTCCGCAGGGAATTCTACTGCACGTGAATTCTTCCTTAGCAGATGCCTACTGCATAATCTATATGCCAAATTCCAAAGTGATCTGTTCTGATTATGAATCAATCAGTCAGCCCCTTAGCATGGCCGCCAAAAGACGATTATAATGAAAATCACATGTATCAAACGCAAAAAACTAGGTTGAAACGTCGTGAAAAGGTAGGTAGTTAAACACCTACGTTTTAGTTTAAACGCGTTTAAAACCTGTGATATTAACTTGATAAAAAATACATTAGTTCCATTATCGGTCAAGAGATGGCGCTGACATAAAATTGCAATATTCTACCCCGCAGTGCATATTATGATGGTATGGAACCGGAACCTTCGGTGGGCGAGTCCGACTCGCTTGTGACCGGTTTTTTTATTGATAAATAAGTATACTTCATATAATTATTGCCTTCTTTGTGCTCTACCTAAAAAAAATCTTTATTTGTCTGAAAAAGGTAGCAACCCTAGTTATGTATCGCCCATACTCCTTATCCAATAACAATGGCCGTTCTGCTGCAGACATAATGATATGAATTATAATTCCGATGGTGTCTGGATATATTTCGTTGGCATCATAATTTTTTTTTTTTTATTTATTGGGCAGTCTACAAAAAACATGTACTAACTAATAGAATAAAAGGCTTAAAGTATTGATCTTAAATTTAAGTACAGTTCTTAATTAAAGACAGCCACGGCATTCGAAGTGGACAATTAAAGGCTAAGTAAAATTAAAAAAAAAAATTCAAAATATCTGGCAAAGGATGTTTCTTTCCTACTATTTTGAGTGAAATATTATAATATTAATGTTAAACCTTGCTTCCGACAAAATCAAAACTCGTCAAATGAATAGAAATATTGTTTAATAATCACAGAAAAATGAAATGTTTGTTTAATCTTTATGAATATAGTTAAAAGTAATGTTACAAATATTGTTTGGTATCGATATTCTTTTGTTTTAAGAAAAATAAAAACGGTTGCGAACAGCACGCCAAAAAGAGGTTTTATACCCTCTTTTTGTATTGAGGTTTGTACATTCCGCCCACCATGGACAGAGTGATAGAATGTCCATCAAAACATGACAACAAATAACAATTCAATAAACACAAAAAATATAGAACTTATCATACGTACCTTATACAAGAAAAAATAAAACTTAAATTATTCTGTGACTGGTAATATACATAATTTGGTCACAGGTCGTTTGATGATAGTCCCTTTACATTTTAAACTAACTACACGCGTAATTTTGTCGGGTCCAGGATGTTTTTGTGTAATTAATCCGTATAACCACTGAGATGGGGGAAGACCGTCTTCCTTAACCAAAACTACATCTCCTATTTTGGGTTCTGGTATATAGTGAGCCCATCGATATCTATTCAAAAATTGAGTCAAATACTCTTGTGACCACTTGCGCCAGAATTCCTGTACCATTTTTTGTGTTAATTTCCAACGTTTAAGACTACTAATTGTTGAATTCTCATAGTTTGTATCGGGTACCAGCACTGGTGGTTCACCTATTAAAAAATGACCAGGTGTAAGTGGAACAGGGTCTGCAGAATCGTTATTCAAAGAGCTTAGAGGCCTTGAGTTGAGGCAAGCCTCTATTTGAGAAAGCACCGTATACATCTCTTCGAACGTCAAAGTTGACGTACCAATTACGCGTCTGAGGTGGTATTTGGTAGATTTAACTGCCGCTTCCCATAACCCACCAAAATTTGGGGCATGTGGCGGAATAAAGTGCCATTTAGTTCCATTGTTAGCAAGAGAGTTTGCTATTTCTTTAGTAAGTTGAGAGTTTTCTTCAGCTAATAATTGTTTCAATTCTCGCGCTGCTCCAACAAAATTGGTTCCATTGTCACTGAATAAGTCAGTGCAATGGCCTCGTCGTGCAACAAACCTTTTAAAGGCAGCGAGGAAACCCTGAGACGTCAAATCACTCACTAACTCAAGATGTATGGCTCTTGTAGCCATACATACGAAGAGGCAAATATAGCCCTTGTATGAGTGATGTCCTCTTCCTTTGGATGTTCTGATATTAATGGGTCCAGCATAGTCTACGCCGCTCTGTTGAAATGGTCGACTTGGCGTCACTCTAGCGGCTGGAAGTTGTCCCATTAGTTGTTCTGTTGTACGTGAAGAAAATCGAATGCAAGTAACACATTTACGACAGAACAATTTGACTTGGTTTCTTAGGTCTAAAATCCAATAACGTGATCGCAAGTGGGTAATCATGAGCTGGGAACCACCGTGTAACGTTTTAGCGTGAGCGTCTTTTATTAATATATTTGTGAAGTGAGTTTTAGCTGGAATAATGATTGGGTGTTTCGTATCTTTATTTAAAACAGCACTACTTAAACGTCCGCCTACTCTTAAAATACCACGATCATCGAGAAATGGATTTAAATGGGTAAGTTTACTTCCTTTTCTTAACCTTTGCTTATTTTTTATTTTAGTTATATCTTCATTGAACTTTTGTTCTTGCCAGTGTTTTATGCATGTAACAAGAGCCTCTTCTAACTCCTTGCTTGTTAAAAAAGATGGTAATTTTGAGCTATTTTTTTGTTTTAACATTCTTTTCATCCAAGCTATAATTCTTACTTGTTGGTTCAGTGATGAATATTTAGTCCAAAAACAATCAATGTTTTCTTTTGTAGTATGACATACATTCACTGAAGTGCGTATTTCCAATTTTGTTTCACAACTCCTTTTTTCATAGTCGATCGTTCTCGAATATAACCAATTTGGCCCTTTCATCCACAAGTCAAAATTAATAAAATCAGAAGGTTTCATTCCTCTAGATGCACAGTCTGCTGGATTACATTTTGTTGAAACGTGTGACCAGTGTTTACGTTCTAATAACGTCAATATCTCTGATGCTCGATTAGCGATGAATGTCTTCCACTTACTTGGATGATCGCTCAACCATGCTAATACAATTGAAGAGTCTGTCCAAGCGTGTATATTTTCTTTTGGAATCTTCAAAACTTCTCCTACTTCTATTAATAAATTTGCAAGCAATAGCGCGCCGCACAATTCTAATTTGGGTATTGATAACTGCTTGATTGGAGCTACTCTTGTTTTTGATGTTATTAAGTTTACCTTTATAATATCATTTTCATCGATAACTCGTATGTATACTATAGCTGCATAAGCTTTATTAGAAGAGTCACAAAATCCATGAATCTCAACTAATTTGTCACTTTTACTTGTGTTTATCCACCTTGAAAGTTTGAATTCACTCAGATATGGTAATTCACTACGATAATCTGTCCAGTCTTTTAATAACTGTAAGGGTAATTCATCATCCCAATTTATTCCCGAAATCCACAAACGTTGTATGAATATTTTTGCTGTTATAATCACAGGTGCTAACCATCCCATCGGATCGAACAACTTAGATATTTCTGATATTACCTTTCTTTTTGTTACAGGTATGCTGAGCGGAGCCAACTTGACATCGTAATTGAAGACATCTTTGTTTCTATCCCAGAATAGCCCGAGAATCTTAATTATTGTATCAATTTTTAACTGTAAATTGCCTTCCCCATTTTCCTTATCTTGATTTACTTGTTTCAAGATATCAACTTTGTTTGAAGACCATTTTTGTAGCTCAAATCCTCCTTTATTCAGGATTTCACTTATATCATTACATAATCTTATAGCTTGTTCTACCGTTTCACAACCACTTAGTAAGTCATCCATATAAAAATCTTTTGATATTCTTTCAGCTGCTTCTGGACAGAGTGCACCTTCATCGCGCGCAAGCTGCTGCAATGATCGGACGGCGAGGTAAGGAGCTGAGGCTGTACCAAACGTTACTCTTAATAATCTTAAATGTTTTATTTCAGATCCAGGATCATCGCGCCAGAGTAGGCGCTGAAAGTCTACATCTTCTGGAGCAACCTTTACCTGCCTATACATCTTAACAATGTCTGCAACGAAACATACTGGATGTTGACGCCATCGCATGATGATGTGACGTAAATCGTCTTGTAATTGGGGGCCTATCATAAGGTCATTGTTTAATGACACACCGTTTGTTCCTGTACACGAAGCATCAAAGACGACCCGAAGCTTTGTAGTTGTTCTATCGTCCCTGATTACAGCGTGGTGTGGTAAATATACAACATCCTTTTTTAATATTTCTTCGGGAGGTACATATTCCATATGACCCATATTTATGTATTCATTTATAACTTCACTGTATTTATCTTTTAATACTGAATTTTTCATAAAACGTTTCTCTAACATACTAAATCTTTTTGCAGCAATGACTAACGTATTTCCATTCTTGCAGGTGCTATCTTCACGAAATGGAAGCTTTACCACGTATCGTCCAGATGAATCTCTCTTGGTTGTATTCAAGAAAATGGACTCACATTTTTCTTCGTCTTTTGTTAGGATACGTTTGTTTTTATATGAAGGTTCTGCTTCTATTTCCCAGAATTTTCGCAGTAACTCATCTTCTGAAGTATGAACATGCATGCTAAGGATGTGGTGATTTGTGTGATTGTTGCTTGGTTTTTTTGTTTGAATATTACCAGATAAAATCCAGCCTAATTTTGTATTTTGAGCCACTGGGGACCCGACTGGACCTTTGATAAGACCATCTAACAATATTTGTCCATAGATGTCCGCCCCCAATAAAATATCTATTTTATTAGGGATATTGTATTTGGGGTCAGCCAACCTCGAATCTGGTAATGTTGGCAACAATTGAATTTCTGTTCTTTCCCCTGGAAGAAGAGCTGTCAACTTACTAAGAACATGAGCTTTAACACTAAGCATGAAGCTGGGATCATGAAGTGATTGGATTTTTATATAAGTAACGTGCTTTGAATTCAAAGGCTTGTCACCTCCGAGTCCTGATATTGTACTCTTGCTTGAATATTTCTTCAGTCCCAAAAGCTGAACTGGAGACTCCGTTATAAACGAAGCCTGTGAACCTTGGTCTAATAATGACCGTAGAGTAATATCAGAACCTGACCGTGCTTTAACCTTTACAAGTGCTGTTGCTAGTAAAACTTGTGATTTATATTCAGCGAAACAAGTGTTCACAAGTGTGCTTGAGTTGCTTGGTTCATTCTGCGTTGATGTTGTAGCTACAACATTGTCATCTGACGATTGTGAATTGTCGGTTGATTGTGGACTGTATTTTATATGCAACAAAGAATGATGCCGTTTTTTGCAAATGCGGCACCGCATTGGATGGCGACATTGAACTACTGAGTGGTTCGACCCTAAACAATTAAAACAAAGGCTCTTGGATTCGACAAAATTGCGCCTTGCTTGACAATCCTCTTTGGCAAACTTTTTGCAATTTGCCAGTTTGTGACTTTCAGTGCAGTAAATACAAGGTGTGACGTTGACGTGAAATGATGACTTACTATGAGTACTAATTGGTTGAATTGGATTATTGCGATAAATATTTTTACTAGACTTATTATCTAAGAACTCTAGTGCTCTAAAGCGATATTCTAAAAAATCTTTAAATTGTTTTAAAGTAGGCAGGTCTTTAGTGTATTCACTAATTTTTGCCTCCCACTGCTTGCGAGACTCGCAGTCTAGTTTTTGGCTTAAAATGTAAATGATAAGAATATCCCAATTGTCTGTTTTAATCCCTAAATTTTGTAAAGCGTTAAGTGTCTCATTAGTTGTGTCTAAAAACTCCTTTAGTGCACTAGAAGATTCTGAATGAATCGGTCGTAAGCTCATAAACCTTTGCAAAATACAATTTGAAATATAACGTTTGTTACTATAGCGGTTGGTTAATTGTTCCCAACATGACAAATAATTATCGCTTGTAATCGGAATATGTCTCAACAGTTGATCAGCTTCGCCACTTAAATGACTCTTAAGATAGTGGAGTTTTTGAACATCGTCTAAAGTTGCATTCCTATGAATGAGCGACTCGAAAAGATCGTGAAATGTCGTCCATTCCGTGTATTTACCAGAGAACATCGGTATGACAATTTGTGGTAAGTTTACGTAAGAACGATCAACTTTTGAGACGTTTTCGCTATCTGAAACATTATGACACTTCGGTGCAATTACAAACTTTTCTAATTGGTCTTTTAAATTTGACTTATATTCAGTATACAGCTCCTCAGTGACATCAAATAAATCGGTGGTAAAATAGCTAGATTTGGTATAAATATCAGCCGCAACATCGCATATGATTTTCTGATGCGTAGCTTTAAATGACGACCAATACTGTTCCAAAGATTCTAAACGTGTCTGTAAATATGACTTTGTTAATCTTATCTTAGGAGATTTTTTAAAATTTACATGAGCTTTACTGATTTTTGAATATATATCTGCTTGCAATGCGTTTAAAGTATCCATTTTTTAACTAAAACTAAACAAAACAACCAATTAAAAATCAAACTAACGAGAACACTATACACAAATTATAAAAAAGATATTGAAACTCGCAAACGCACACAAATAATAAGAAAAACTAACTACAAAAATGCACACTTAAAAGTTCATAATACAATAGAATGAAAATCTTCGAAACTGCATTCAAAACCGCTGAAATATATCTTCCGTCGCAGCCTCAGAACTGGATAAATCGAAATTGATTTCCTTTGCAATTTAAGGTGCAATTTGCTTGAAATTTGTATGAAATTTTAAAGTACTCACGTCACAACACTTCACTTATCTGCTCATAAAAGATCGAATTTCCACCGTTGCATGTGTCGCTGCTTGTACTGCTCGCTCCGGGATGTGGTGGCAACAGAAACTCTGGACCAATTTGACTCCTTCAGCCGTTGCAGTATTATTTCGCTTTTTTACGACGAACAATAATTCTCTGTTTATAGGTGCAAAATTTCGCTGGTAAAAATAGCTTTTTTGTATTTAAGCTATCCGCGGTAGATGGACCATGTTAAACCTTGCTTCCGACAAAATCAAAACTCGTCAAATGAATAGAAATATTGTTTAATAATCACAGAAAAATGAAATGTTTGTTTAATCTTTATGAATATAGTTAAAAGTAATGTTACAAATATTGTTTGGTATCGATATTCTTTTGTTTTAAGAAAAATAAAAACGGTTGCGAACAGCACGCCAAAAAGAGGTTTTATACCCTCTTTTTGTATTGAGGTTTGTACAATTAATAATAAAACAGATACGTACAGTTAGCAGTACGTCAAGTTATACAAAACTGTCAAAAATCTGCAATTTATTTTGAATCTTAAAAACTTTGTATTTAAGTATAAAATTTATCGAATATGACTCTGCCGTAGAAGCCTTACGTGCCGTTGACTGTACATCTACGTCATCAAATAGTATTTTCAATTCTTTAAAATTCAACTGCGGATACAAACATAGTCGTAACTTTTTAAAACGCATAAAGTTTTAAAATTGACCCATAACTAAACTTTATCTTCGCCGATGCAGGAATCTTAAATTCGGTATTTTAAAAGTCAAAACAGCATTGGAAATAGCCTCTCGAATCATTAAATACTTTAAAAAGCTCAAGACAACTTTATTAGTTTGAATATATATAATGGTTCCATAAAAGTTAACTGGTTGTATTTGCTTAAGTACCAGCTAAACATATAGAGCTGATATAACCAGTTCAAATAGAGCTCCGAAATCGTGAAATCTTTCTGAAAATTTGCCGTTTCTTGAGACTATAAAGGGAGGTCGAGAGGTCATCTTAATTTTGATTTTCTATTCTCAAGACGACGCGATTCCACTTCTAAAACAAAGCTCTTTGCGATATTGGGTTGAAATTGACTTTATCCGTCTGGACTTAGAGATTAAAATTCTACTGTAAAGATTTTGACCTTAAAGTAAAACAGAGTGACGAAAAGAATAGTAAAATACTTGAAGTAGGCAATATGTTGAAATAAGCATTTATTTTTCTTAATCGTCGTCAGGTACTTACGGATAAAAGGTTCATGTTAACAATTTTTAGTAGTTTAAAACTACTATAGTATCTACCACAGAACAGACAAAAAATAAGTTTCTACTTGTGGTGGACTTGGCGCTTACTTGCAACGGTACACTTAATTGCCGCTGACTGGATTGATGAGGATGCCTGTTTTCAAGGTTTTAAAAAATAGCACGCTTACCAAGTTATTTATTTATTTTTTAATTACCCTTATACACTTTAAATATCACTTAATAATGTCCCGACACTTATTGATTATAACCGCATGTTATACAAGCGCAATATCTGTAAATAATTTTATTATACTTTATATCGCTATTTCGTCAACCCTAATCAAATCACCTAATTTGACTTTACAAAATATAAATGTCACAACACACACACATACACATACGATGCTTTTGTTTTACCTACTTCACGATGGAAGCAACTTAATGTGGAATAAAACATTGAACAACAAAATGCTTCTCCATGCTTTTCTCTGCGCCTCATGGCAGTTTTATCACAAGTTTGGCATTCGACACCGCACTTACACACGCCATGGTGCAACTAAGCATCTGAAATATGAAAATTGAATCTTGTTACCCTGAATCTTGCGTCTCCTTGTATTTGTTTTCCACCACTTACAGAATTGAAAGTTTGTTCTTTATTACGAAGGCGTTAAAGTTTTTGTTTGTGTACAAACGTATGGAGATTATAGTTGACATCTATATGTGTTTAGAATAAGTGGAGTTTTTCGATTTGAAGGAAAGGGTAAGGATAACTATAGTCAACTATTAAATTGGTTTATTTATAAAAATAATTATGATTTTAATGAATTTTATTCATATTAATTGAAGAGTCTATTAAATATCATATTTTTTCGTCTTTTCCATGTCGAGATCATAGTGAAAGAGAAAAAAAGAGAGAGCCCCTATGAACACATACCCCTATGTCACAAAGACTAATTGTGCCTAAATTCCTTCAAATAAGGTTGAAAATCCAACATCAGAATATAAGTATGTGGAAATGATATCACATAAAACGTGACTGATGGCCGTTTGGCTTATTCTTTACAAAGACAGTATATAATTTTCAAACAGATAATTTATTTGAATGGAATGCTATTTACGAAGACAACTACCTCATTAAAGATAAAGAGAGGTTGTAATATTTGAACAAAAAAGTCAAGAGATATATATATATATATATATATATAAGGTTGCTGTTTTAATTCCTTCAACATTGGTGAGATGGCGCTGGCTTGCAGCGTAAGAGTTGATATACTAGAAGAAATTCGACGTTCTCACCAGTGACTCGGTAGCTCAGCGGTCAGAGCATTGGACCGGATATCCAAAGGTCGCGGGTTCGATTCCCGTCCGAGAACATGATCTGGTGCGAGTCCTATTTTTTCTAGTATATTATTTAGTATTATATAAAAATAGCATTGTGAATGCTTAAATCTCAAAATTTCAAATAGCTCTTTTTCTAATTTAACCCACCCGTGGAACGAACCGCAAAGATGGCGACACTTTGAAAACCGGTGTATCGACGTGGAGGTCGTCAGTATATTTTTATGAACAAAACTAACTTCTTAAATGAACAGTTGAAACAGAAATATCCTTACCAACTTAAGCATTTACTTAACTTCTTATTGCAGTATTAGCAAGAACCAATTTTCTCTCCAGAGTTATCTTTTCAATCTTTTTCCGCAAAGTAGTTCCTTCAGTGCACCTCTACCCTCTAATCAAAAGATAAAAGTAAAATTATCTTGAAAATTAATGCAATTCTACTTGTATTACTAAGAAAACGACATTTTGAATCAGATGGAAATTAATGTTGCCTTCTGCGAAATAAAATACATTCGTGTTGCTTTTCAAAGGAAAGCGTAAATAATAAGGAAGTTTCCTTAAGTCATTAATATTTTAAGCATAAGCGTTTAATTGTATTGAAAATAGATTTGAATTATATAAAAATATATAAAATTAAATTGTCACAAATTCCGTAAAATTTTATATGAAAAATGTAAGTCATTAAAACTTTGAAATGCTATATCGTCGTCGTTTTTTGTAATATTAAAATATGTTTTTTTTAACTGTTATGTGAATATAATTTGCAATATAAAATTTTAGAATCACAAAAAATTGTAAACTTCCTTAGTCTTTAAGATTCTCATTTTCTTTTTAAATTTTGAGATTTAAGCATTCACAATGCTATTTTATATAATACTAAATAATATACTAGAAAAAATAGGACTCGCACCAGATCATATTCTCGAACGGGAATCGAACCCGCGACCTTTGGATATCCGGTCCAATGCTCTGACCGCTGAGCTACCGAGTCACTGGTGAGAACGTCGAATTTCTTCTAGTATATCAACTCTTACGCTGCAAGCCAGCGCCATACTAGAAGAAGAAATTCGACGTTCTCACCAGTGACTCGGTAGCTCAGCGGTCAGAGCATTGGACCGGATATCCAAAGGTCGCGGGTTCGATTCCCGTCCGAGAACATGATCTGGTGCGAGTCCTATTTTTTCTAGTATATTATTTAGTATTCTCATTTTCTTCAATTTAAGTAAGTACTTTAAATGCCTGATAGTGTTTTGGTTGAATTAAATCACGATGTTATTTGAATGCATAATAATAATAGTTTTTATGCAACTTGTGGTAAGTAACAACAATAGTTTTGCGTACAAAACTTGCATAAAATCATAAAGCTTACTAGAAAAAAATCGAGTCGCTACGATCATTATCTCAGGCGGGATAATTTTTGACATTTTTTTTTTAATATTTATGATTTAATATTAAATATCAAAATAGCATTGTGAATGCAAATTTTTCAAATTTAAATATTGCTTTCATTTTTCAGCAAGATTTTTGGTAAAATTTTCAACATGCCACGTTTTATGCATCACTTACAAGTACATCGTACACGTTGTGGAAGTAAATCTAACACAGGTGGGGATGTCACACGGTTGAAAAATATTTTTATGCAACTTTAATTTATTATGCATTTTATTTCAAACCATTTTTCACTTTTTCTTTATTGTTCTAAACAGAAAATTTATTGAATAGCTTTAAAATAATGTCACTCCGGTTTCGTACACAGATATTCTTTTCCTCATTGCCAACTACGGTTTCGTACGCGGCCGAAGGATTTTTGATAAATTACGAGTAGACAGATAGAAATTGTCTTATGAATATAATTATAAATGTCGGTTAAGTTAGACCACGAAAAAGTTAACTCCGCCAAAAAATGTAATGTTTGTATGTTTGTCTGCTATGCATTCCTAAGCATGTTGGATAAAGCTTCCTTTTATCAATTTGGACTTTTATAAAAATTGCTTATTAAATCACGTATACCATGTTCATATTCATATCCAGAGTTCTCTAGAGTATAAACTATCAATACTCGGTACTGTCTTAATTAAACTTTATATTGTCTTCCTCAAGTTTTCAACTCAAGTACCGGGACTAACTTAGTTTTTGTTTCGCGATGATATCTCAAGTTGGTTCACGTGAGTGAAATGTTCAAAGAGCGAGGAATTACGTTCATTTTACCTTTTACTATTAAATATGGGTTCCGTTTCATAAAAGGAATAATGAGACGCTAAAAGGATAACTTATTTGTCCGTCTGTCTGTCACTTAAAAACGTTTTTATCAAGAACGAGTGTAGTATGGCACCGTTCTATATCAAAACTATCACTAGTGCCTCTTTTTACTACTTTATGGCTTTTTACTTTTGATTTATAAATTTTTTAATTCTGTTCTTTTTTAAACTGACTTTTTTTTCTTCTGATATTTTTTGTACTCTGTATCTTTTGCTTGTCTTATACCAATATATAAATAAACCCCGTTAAACCCACATCGTCCGCTCATTCATTCCACGGTAACTGCCCATTAGTTGCCATGCTTACTTTTTTACATACACGTTGGCAAAGGTACAGAAAACGACATAGTGTACCTTTCAATCAGAAATGAGAGTGACTTCTAACTAATATCTATATATATATAAACATAACTATAAAAACGACTATAAAAACATAAAATTCTTAACTGAATGTTTCCGTGTTTCAATTACAAAATTCTGGTTGTAGAAAACATACTAATATGTATTTAAATTAACCCCACACAAATAAAAGGAACACCGACCAACAACCAGAAACGTTTCATATAAAGAAACAAGATTGCAAAGTCCTTTCTTCCATTCAAAAAGCCATTACATACTCATTAACTAGGCACTTTGTAAAACAAATTAATGTGTTCCTTTCCAATGAGTACAAATTTGTCGTCTGTCCCTTGAAATATCGTTTGGAAATTAGCATTAGGTGTAAGGTTTGGGGTCTACGTGCCACGAACCAGAACAAGAGCGTTGCGACGAGTGGTTTAAGAGTCCAGCGAACAGTGAGCTTCCCATACAAACGTAATACCAAAATGATTTGCAATTTGAGCGTTATTAACTCTTTTTGGGATGTGATTCGGATTAAGACAACATTTGTCTAGGGTTCTATTAAATAAAACACCAAAATACCAAACCAAATAAAAATTAATGCGATTTACAGTTTTGTGTGAAAAATAATAATTGGCATTTATTTTGAACTTGCGACCGCCCGCGACTTCGTCTGCGTGGAAAGATTTTTTGCTATCCCTCGGGAACAATTATTTTTTTCGGGATGAAAGGTACCCTATGTCCTTCTCTGAACCCCTGACAACGTATTTTTTCATGATAATTCTTTTTTTCATAAAATTTCATGATAATCGGTTCAGTAGTTAAGACGTGAAGGCGTAACAAACAAACAAACGGACTTTCGCTTTTATAATATTAGTAAGGATTGGGTATGATTACATCATGAGCATGAAATAGGTATGATTTCATTAACTGTGGTGTATTGTTAATGTTTTCTACAGTATGTTTGGCATGGCAACACCGATAACGTCTAGAAATTCGCACCACTTATCGCTCTGCTCGTCGCTATATTGTAAAAGTCGTGGCAAAGGGCAAGGGTCTCCTAAACTGCTTTTTAATTAACGGCTGTGGAGTTGAAATTGATTAGATTCTGTTAATGTTACGCAATTTGGCGGCAATGTATTGTGTCGGTGGGGTTGCCAGTAATAACGAAACCTAAAGCTAAACAAATGGGGAGTGCTTACAAAAAGTGACTGAAATAATTAATTGCCCTAAAACAACAAGAAGACTTACTTCAAAGAAACTCTAGAACATAAAAAATACAAAGTCAAGTACAAGAACATTATTTTAATTGAGTAACATTAATTAAAGAATTTCGCTAATAAGAATTAAGTTAGTATACTTTTCTAGTAACAAAAAATATGAAGCAAGAAAATTCTAAGTAGCCGGCAGTTTTTAAATCAGACTGTGATACTTATATATTTTTTTTAATTTATTGATATAAACGTTACAATATAACAAATATTTAATTGTTCTCGACATTTTTTGACGTCTAACCTCTAATTTAGCTTCTTAGCCACGCGTCACAATGCGTGCTCTCACACCATGTTTTATCCAAAATGATCCATTGTCGTTTGTTGAGCATTATGAAAATAGCGATTTCTTCACAGCGCAGCGGTGCTTCTGACTAAATGTCCGGACACACTATGCCGAAGTTACGCGACCGAAGTTCGGCAAGTTACTCCTGCAATGCTTTGTGAATGGCTAGCAACACATCTGCCGAAAATTACGAGTTTTTTTCTTATTAAGCCGCCGAACTTCGGTCGCGCAACTTCGACATAGTATGTCTAGACCTAAAACTCAGACTACTTTGTACTATAATAAAAGGTTCAATTCAAAATCAAGTAAGTTGAACATCGAACATCGTCCGATCATAACGATTAGTTTTTGTAATAGGCCCTCAATGTTGTTATATCTCTGTATCATCTAATTACTAACTTGTAATAAAATTGTCAGTGCTCATTCAGTTAGAATTGATACAAATTATCCAATTTGATATCGAGAAAAACATTATCAATATTTTGGTATCATTAAAACATATTATGTTAGGGAATTTGTTATAAATTGTTAATGGTAATGGTAACTTTTTATAAGTAAGTAAGTAAGTACCTAGTGTTGTTTTTACAAAATATAGGTACAACGTTATTTTATGTTAATACAAAATCTGAATTAAATAGTTTGTAGAGCTCATAATTATTTACAACTTTTTTTATGAAAATCGAGAAATAATACAGCTGTTTCAGGTTTCAAACGGCTGAAATATTTTGGCGATTTCAGGGTTTGGTATTAGCCAGCGGCTTAACGTGCCTTCCGAAGCACGGAGAAACTCGGAATAATACATTTTTGGTCACCAATCCCATGACCGACCCTTGCGAAAGTTGCTTAACCTTCACAATCGTATGGCCAGGCGCTAAACTACTGAGCCACCGAGCTCCTCGGATTTCAGGGTTGCTTCCTCAGAAAAAAATGTTCATAATGATCAACTCTATATGTTAGGACCTCCGTGGTCGAGTGGCTTTGTACACCGGTTTTCAAGGTGTCGCCATTTCTGAGGTCCCGGGTTCGATCCCCGGTTGGGTCAATTCAGAATAACGAACTTTTCTATATTGACTCAGGTCTGGGTGTTTGTGATACCACCGTTGTCTCTGATTTCCATAACACAAGTGCTTTAGCTACTTACTTTGGAATCGGAGCAATGTATGTGATCGACATGTGGTCGATGTGACGACCAGTGTTAATCACGTCGATTGGAGAGCACGTCCTTTTACAGCGCCGAACATGTCTAAACGATGTCGGAAGAAGTTAATTTTAAAAAACTGAAAGCGCACGCCATTGAAAAGGGTGAAAAAAGGAGAAGATGTGTTGGTTGTTACCAAAAACTACGCACATTTTTACCATCTCGTGATAAAAAAACCAAAAAAATTTTGACTCAGTGCACTCAGTGCAAAAAATCTTATTGTCTACCCTGTTTCAATGAAAAACACTCATAAATAAGTACAACATATATATTGAGATTTTTATAAAAAAAAGTATATTGATACTGATTTTTTAATGTTAATTCAAGTTCTAATAAGTGTATTTTTAAAGCCCGAGGCAGAATAAATAGGACAGTTTCTTTTCTACTTCTGGTTGCCTTTTTTTTCTATTCTGTGAACCGCATTAAGATTTTCATATACAAATAGATAGATAAACCTTATGCATAAACCGTGATCCATTATTTCCAATAATAAGTCTGTAATAGGTGCCTCTTAATGGTATAGAATGGAACGCTTCGTGCGCGAGTCCGACTCGCACTTGGCCGTTTTTTTTTCTTTATGGCGCCTTCAAGCACAATTTAGATTATTAAAAAAAAATGTATCCTTTGATAGCTTTGTGTTGTTTTGCCAGGTTTTGCCCTTAAAACGATCTAATGAGATATAATTGATCAAAATCGGTCAAGTCGTTGCGTAGTTAAGACAGTTTAAAAACGTCGATATTATTTTTCCCATCACTAATCTCAGCGAAAATTTGCCCTATTTCAGTGCGTTACGAGGTGTATAAGATCCCATATTTTGTTTTGCTAATAATTCCTAAACTAGCCATCAGATCCCGGGGCGACGGTGGATTAGGGTTCATCAATTCACTGTCTATATCAATAAGGACCAAAATTCTCATTTATCTTTGATTTCGCGCCAGAAAATGGATTTTAGTCTGTAAAAGGAGGTGGGGTCTAATAGACCGCGTGTCGCCCTAACGTCTGGTCACGGTACGGGCCGATTATACCTCGTGCCGCAGGAACGGAAAGTATGCAAAAATTGGTGCCGCAGCTAACGTGTTAATGGATGAAAAGATTGAAAAGTAATCAATGTTTTTTTGCAAATCAAATTTCATTCAGTTATAATCATGTCAGGTTGTTTTCCTTAAAAAATTCGTCGTCAATATTTTAATATTTTTTCAAACGAACTCGACTGAATCGAGTCTACTGAAGCTTTTCACTGCGACATTCACCTCCTGTATTATGTTACCTAAGGGGATTCTTCAAAATATTCACCTAAAATATTATGCTCGTAGCACATGCGGGTCCACGCTCGGATTATTCAGGAAAGTTCCAGAACTTCAGCCGACTTATTTATTCAGCGTAATCCCTTACGCAGCGCCCCTTGATGTTTGATTTTAAATATGTGTTGCCGTGCGTCGCAGATTCGGGATTTTTGTTAACGACCAAAGAGGTTGGTAACTTTCTTATAAATTATGTTCATTTGAATATTTGGTTGCATATTACTTATGTTGTTTTTTCGCTGTTCTTTGGAACTATTTAGGGTGTGAATTTATTGAAAGTATTAATTTTTAACGTTCAATTCAATAATTAATTAAATGTGACTCTTAATGTGACCTATTTGATGGTTTTTTTATTATAGTCATTGCATGTTTTTATCAACAAAGCCTTTATCAAAAGAATCCGTTTTCCATGAGTGTTTTTGGCACACATAATATTATCACAAGCAGTACTGCTAATAAGAAGCGGCACCAAAATGTATGCTTCCATTTTGACTGCCACACGAGTGGTCAATTAAAAAATGCTGTATTCATATTAATTAAATTTTCCTCCGTACTTTTTCAGAGGTAAGCTGTATGTTATGTTAAGTTACCATTATTCGTTCGTATTGTTGACTTTACTGATTAATTGCTTCGTTATTTATTATGTAGAGAGGCTGCGGTGATTTTTTACGAGTTATATTACCTAAGTTAGCTTAATGGTCAACATCTGTACATAAAAGTTTTGTTACAATAGCGTTGACGGCTTCTAAATAAATTATGAAATTACTGCTCGTATGGAAAATGCATTTTTTTTTCTCGAATCTCCATGCAAAACGTAAATTTTTTGAAATTCCTTACCTTTGGGTAAGTAGGTACCTAATATTATACTTAAAATTTATTACTAACCAACTAGAAAACTGTGTTTTCAACTCTTTTATCATACATCAACAAATGAAGGAAGTTGAAATTTAACGTATGAGTTGATTTTTCCAACTCATTCAACCTAATGCAAAAATGTTTCCTTTTGCCCCCGACTTTCAAGTTATTTGTTAGTTCAGAATGTTATTTCTCGTAAGAAGTCGGCAGCTCGTTTCATGAAAGGTTAACACGAACTTTGTACTTCGAAATTAAGATTCATTATACAGTTTACGCTGTACAAAATAGAGCCAAGTTATTAAGGATGATGCAAAGTTTACATTCATTGTGTTTACTTATTCAAAAATAGGGACTCTGTTTCTCGTGAAATATGAATGAAATTCAAATAATAACTTTTAAAAATATATTATGTTGAAATACATTCACAACTCTTTAATAGAGATGAAGATTACCTTGTTTATCATTGTATTTTAAATTGACCTTTTGTTATTTCTTAATCGTCCCTTTCCTTCTTGTTATAAAACCTGTTTTCCAACACTTCTCTTTTTTCCTGACTCATCCCAATTTTATAGTTGTCATTTTTTTCCTGACTTGTTCCAAACAAGTGATCATCCATCACAAATAAATTTTCCACCAGTTGATTGCCTTAGGACAGATTCGCTTAACGGCAGATTCGCAATACGGCAGAAGTACAGTCAACTCGATATAGATAATCTGTCTTAAAGTGAAGCTGTACTAAAGCGAAAAAATGACATGTATGACAATGTCACACAACGTCAGATTAGATATATTAAAGATATGTTTATACTTATTTGGTAGCTACCAAATTAATTCAACGAAAGTCATTAACTAATCGCGAGACCCATTCAAAAAGACTAAATCACCATTCAATATCGACTTCACGAAACAAAGGTACGCTTAAAGCTCAAGGGTGTTGTCTGAAGGCAAACTTTGCTCCTACTAAATGATTAAATTCGTTTAATTTCGTTCGCGAATTCCCAACCCAATTGTTTATACAAGGGCCATTGTTCCAAATAATCCCTATTTGCTATGGTTTGCCGAAAATCAATGTCAGTCGAGTTTTAATTTGCAAAATTTATTAGTTTGCAAACGAGCAGTATTTACAGAGAATATTTGTAGTGCTAGATATTAGCTATGAGTCTTATACTTACAGCCCGAGAGGGATAAAGTAATTGAATTTCAAATATGCAACTTTATTATTTAAATCATGTTGTGAAAATGTCAATTTCGACGACCTCTGTGGTAGAGTGGTTTGTACGACGGTTTTCAACGTGTCGCCATCTCTGATTCGATCCCCGGATGGGTCAATTTAGAACACGAACTTTTCTATATTGGCTCAGGTCTAGGTTTTTGTAGTTCCACCGTTGTCTCTGGTTTCCATAACACAAGTGCTTTAGCTTCTTACTTTTGAATCAGTGCAATATTTGTGATGATGTCTGATATAAATCAGAGACCAAGAACTTTATACTGTAGCCAGTGTCCATGAGAGGTGTCCATGAGAGATGTCCATGAGAGGTGTCCATGAGAGGTGTCCATGAGAGGTGTCCATGAGAAATGTCCATGAGAGGTGTCCATGAGAGGTGTCCATGAGAGGTGTCCATGAGAGGTGTCCATGAGAGGTGTCCATGAGAGGTGTCCATGAGAGGTGTCCATGAGAGGTGTCCATAAGAGGTGTCCATGAGAGGTGTCCTATGTGCGTTGCTTGAGTGCGTATTATAAGAAAGTTGCCTTCTGTCTATTTTATGATATCATCACCCAATGAGACGTTTCCCAAGACTAAAGGAAAACCCCTAAAATCTCAGTTTAAATCATGACCCAGAATCAAGGTTGTAAATTTTCCAATCGCTTCACAACTTGCAAGTCTTTACGAGTTTAATAAGGACATTCTTGGGAGCCCTAAATCAGACCCTGTTTCTGACCTCCCCGTTTTAGATTGTCATTAAGTGGCGTTGATATAAGCAAGCAAGGAAATTAATGACCACGATCTTCGCAGCGTCAACATAATTATTCTAGAAAATCATAAATTTTGTAAAGAACTTCGACAAACTTTTTGGTACTGGTTTTTAATAAGTACCTAAGTAAAACATTTCAGTTACATGACGGCAAACTGCGATAATGGTAGCAATCATGTTACCTGCATCAAAATCCTCACATGTCATAATCCTTTCTTAGGCAGTAAATAAAACAAAGCTTCATTTAATAATATTGTTTTATTTTATTCGCCAGTGAAATCATTTGACCTAAATATTTGGCTACATAACTTGTTTTTTTTTTGAAATATCACAGTTCAGTTTATGTTACATCTGATTTCAAAACTGTATGTTGTTTGATTATAAAGTCTCACAGTACACTTTAATAAGTTAAGTATAGGCTTTATCTTGATTATAAATGAATTACATTAGCTGCCCTATTTCCTCTTATTTTCAGTGTACTACTTTTTTTTTTAAATTTCTACATTTTTGTGTGTACTGATCTGCTCCAGAACAGTGTTTCTTAGCTAATATTGCTCAGTAGGTACTTGTTACTTGTCACTAATACCTTGCATGTAAAATACTGAACAAGTGCTTCTTTCGTATGATTATAAGGTTTAAGTGTTAGTACTGGGCATTAGTAACTAATGCCTAGTACTAGTAGCTAAGCTCGGTGTCTATTAGACCTTCTTATCTCATCTTATAATATCACTGCTCGCCCATTTTAGTTACGCAGTGGTTACATTGTGTTGCGTGTATTTGCTATGCTAAAACATATATGCTACTTTTTTTTATCTGTTTAGACTAAAGTACACACAACAGCACGTCAAGTTATACAATTAAACTGCGAAAACAGCTTTTATTACGTAGGGCATAAAGGCGGTCTCAAGGTCAACATGTATAGTCTGAGGTGCCGTCGTGTGTACATCTACAATATTCACTTAAACATTATATCGGTTTATACATATTTTGAATGCGTGAATCTTCTAAGTGATCTGCGATGTCTTCTTATCGTCCTCTTATCTCTTGCAGGTGAAGTTCTGGGGGAGGGGTACTGCCAATCGGGACATCTGAGAAAAGGAAGAAGAATTAACATATAACAAAATGCACGAGGTACTAGTGAAAAAAGTCTTTTGTCGCAACTGGTTGCGAATCAGGTGAATCAGGATGCCTAGTGGCGGTTAAGGAATAAGATTTTATTGATTCGCAACTGGTTGCGAACAAAGAATAAAAATTCTTAATCGCAGTTGCGAAAACGGCCAGAGGGGAAATTAATACCCAAATCGCTATAAGTGTGCCCATAATATTTGAAGAGTTCCCGTGATTTTTCCAGGATCCCATCATAAGATCCTGACCTGATGAAAATTAAAATTCATCATTTCTATTTCTGTCCGACCGGCAATCGAACCCGGGACCTCTTTCGTGGTAGACCGGCATGTTGACCACTCGTATGTATTAAACAGTGACTGTCCAGAAGAAAAGAATAGTGGAAAACATTTAAAACAGATTAGAATATAAAATAACTATAATAATAATTAAACTAAAGAATTATAATTCAAGAAGGATTGATTATTTAAATGATAAAGGATGTTGCATTACAACAAATAAAATACCTATTGTATTAAATCGGACAAAAACAGAAGTACGTGAACCTTTTTGTCCAAACACAAGGCAGCATTGATCACGCGTTCACACAATAAATATACGATAAAAAATATAGAAACGCAATCCATTGAGCTACAACCATTGTGTATCGATATAAAGCCAGCAACACACGGCGATGACGGACGTGATGCGTGAAAAATAACATGGCTCTATCTATTACGGAAGCGTGATTTTTTGTATCTGCATCTTTTGTATCTGCGATTCTTAAGTTAGAAGAGGTTTTTATCAAACGACCTACTGAATCGTACAGCGGGCAAAGAGTGGTTTTAACATCATCCTCCTCCTCTTTGACGACCTCCTTGGTCGAGTGGCTTTGTACACCGGTTTTCAAAGTGTCGCCATCTCTGAGGTCCCGGGTTCGATCCCCGGTTGGGTCAATTTAGAAAAAGAACTTTTCTATATTGGCTCAGGTCTGGGTGTTTATGATACCACCGTTGTCTCCGATTTCTATAAACATAAGTGCTTTAGCTACTTACTTTGGAATCGGAGCAATGTATGTGATGTTGTCAAATATTTATTTAAATCCCAAGTTTCCATATCTAATAGATATCTAAGGCTATGACGATCGACAACTGTATCCTATGGATCCTATAGTTTCGATTAAGCTCACCAAAAATTTGGCAAAGCATTTAGTTATGTGAGTTTGGTAGGCGAGTTAGTTAGAGATCGCAGCTGTTAGATCGATGCTGCTGCCTACTTTCTGATCCACGAAGATGTTCTACTTATTACAGTAACTACTATAATTGCCTTTTACTAGTGCTATTCTTTTTTAGTCGTGAATGTGACATCCGGCAAAGTTTCTACTCTGCCACACGCACGACTAATAAAGATACCTTTCTTAAAATGACTAGTGTACCAAATAATGAGAAATAACTAACGTGTTATATTACAGATGGAATGAATGAAACTACAAAAACACTGATTGTACCTATAAGTTTTTGTTAGTTCTTCTTCCAAGAAACTTAACAATTACATTCTATAAAAAATCTTAACAATACAAACATAATTTTTAATAGGTATTTAAATTTTACGCTTATCTTAGCTGTCGATCAATAGTTGTTCTGTCTCACGTAGTACATTCGGCTATGAATGTTGTTCGGCGTGCACATGCACATTGTTCTAGTGTGCGTCTGCACGCTCTCGTATTACGCACACTTAAATAATTTGCATATGCACGCCTAAAAACATTCATACCCGAACGGACTTCGTGAGATAGAAGAAATATATCGCTACAAAATGACAGACTTTAAATAAAATTAAAAAAAAACACTTTAATTAATTACGGCTTTCTATTTTGTAATGATACTCGCCCTCAACAATATTCTTGTTTCTATCAACTGATAAATCCGGCATAAAAACTAATAGATTTTTATATTTTAAAAAGTTTAAAGCGAAAACGGTTGTTAATTACAACCGTTTTCGTAAACTTTTCAGTTTTACTTTAAAAAGAGAGGGACAAATCTAATTTCTGAAATCAACCATACGATTTCAACAATTCATCTATAATAGAATACACTATATTATGTAGAATACATAGGTTATATTTTTACAGAGTTTTAATTTTAAGCAGAAACACCACGGTCGAGAGAATTGAAAAATTCCTATAGAAAGTTGACAAAATCAACGTTTCATAGTCTCCTGTTTCCTCCTCCAAAACTAGGCGGATATTTATATACTTTTTTCATTATAATTTAAAGAAAGGATTAGGCTGTGTGCCTATGTTTTTCTTTTTTCATAAATTAATTATTAAAGGAGAAATATGAATCTTCAAAAACCTAAAAAAATCCTTAGTTTAGACATCCAGCAATTAAAATTGACGATATTATATAAAAAAAAAACATAAGAACACAGCCAAAGAATTATTTTATTTTTTGATGAAAATAGTATTTAAATTGTTCTAGTTTTGGAGGAGGAAACAGGGGACTACGAAACGTTGATTTTGTCAACTTTCTATAGGTTTTTTTCAATTCTCTCGACCGTGGTGTCTCCTCTTAAGTTGAGTTCAGACGAATTTGCAGGCGGAAGTTTATGATAAAAGCAGTTGCTGTATTTTTTTAGGGGAGGACTTTGAACTGTTACGCAACGAACGGTAACAAAGGGGGTTTTCCACAACACCGAATCATATCCAACTAAACGTTATTGTGACTGTCGACCTTAAACGCCTATAAAACTATTGTGTTCGTTACGTGACAATTGTTCACATCTTTTTCCTTAACAACCTCATGTAAATACATGAAATCGAACAGACATAAAAAAAAATGCAATACAGCTAGGAGTACACACGACGGCACCTCAGACTATACATGTTGACCTTGAGACCGCCTTTATGCCCTACGTAATAAAAGCTGTTTTCGTAGTTTAACTGTATAACCTGACGTGCTGCCGTCCGTACATACTATATAGGTACTAAACAAATCGATCAAAATGTCAAAAACAGGAATTACACATTGTGTAAAAAAAAGTATTGTTAATTCTTCTTCTTTTCTAAAACATGAAAAAAATTATAAGATTATAATACCTTTCAATAAAAATTCGGCTACTAAGGCATAATATGTCTCCTTTTGTTAGGTCTCATAATTTTCGACTTTTGATGAAAAATGAAACATACCGTACCTTACCGTAAAAAAACATACCGTACCTTCTCCCCCCATTATCTCCGAAGTATGTATAGAGAAAAATCTGAAATTATTTTTTGTGATTTATGATGACTTTTTCGATTATTCGACTTCAAAAAAGACAAATATTTATTGTCTCTGAACGACAGTTAACCACAGTACACTTATTTGTCATTTTATTATTCGATATAATGATAGAGTTGAGGAAAATCTGTATATTTAAGGGAAAGGGATCTTGAAAGAAATTGGAAAATCGCTTTTATCATATAAGCGAAAGTAGCGCTGTAAGGTAGAAAATAATAAAACTTAAGTATATTGTATTCAAGTGATTGTTAAGAAAGATTTATCTATGTATCGTTTGCAATGCTAATGTATAATTCCGTCTGTCTGTATGTATATTTGTTACGTGTCCATTGATTATAACGTTGATGAATTTTGTTATAGAGAAAAATAGAAACTGCTACTCCCACAATTCCCACAGGAATCAAAATTCCACGTGGATGACTTTTCTAGCGTTATTGCGATCAGGGGGCTGATTACGTAACTCTGTTGCTAACAATTCTCGATTGAAATCGATTGAAACCGCAGTTACATTGCTGCTTTAACAAAGATAGTTGTCACATTGGTTCTTACTAAAGCAGCAATGTAGCTGCGATTTCTGTCAGAGTTGATTGCAACAAAGTTACATAATCAGGGGGCCGACCCGCGCACCCCGCACTGATTTAAACTGGACAGACATCGCGATACAAGTATCGAAATTAACGGTACAAGTTAAACACATTAAAAAATAACAAAAGTAAATGTAATAACATTTATCGCATTCGGGATCCTCCGGGACAGGGTCCTCGGGGAATGGCTCAGGGAATAAAAAGCGCTAATTGACTAAAATCGCCTGCCAAGTCGACCCGTGTAAATACCGCTAAATCGGCGTGGTCACTCAATCGGCAGATGTATTCTGTGCCGGCAGGTAAAGCTCGCGGGAAGTCTCTGGATTCGCCAACCGATCCATATTCACACCAGCTCGTAGCATGACCACCGAAACGCGGTAATAAATTAATCGAAGAAGCGGTCAAAAGAATTAATTTTGACAGTGCAATATGTCAATAAAAAACCATATCACGCGACTCATGTGTCTCGGTGGTCATGCTATGGAGTAGTGTGACTATGGTTCATTCGATGGGACTACAAATTATTTAACGGATCAAATAAGGGTTAAATTAGGGCAATGGTGAGCTGGTGTGACTATAATGACATGATACTGTAGCGGCACCTACCTACGCCGCACATACCCACACGGCACCAACAACAAGATTCTTCACCGTGTTAATAGATGGCCAAGAAACATGATCATTAAGTATGGAGCAGCACCTCGCAGTATGGAAATCCTACATCTCGCTAACGAAGTTCACTCAGCGACTTAGCATATATACAACTTCCAACCATCATCAGTTGGACCGCGGTCCCGGGCAAATACCACCCAGCCCGGAAGAAGATCTTCCCTTTGGCCTTCCTATCAGTGGTTACCTACCTCCACATCCTTTCCATACAATTCACTCCTACAAAACGATAGATATTTGTTCGCGCCGCTATCGGCTGCTCGGGCGTTGAAGCTTACTTACTTTTCGATATCCGGTAAGTTGTGCCCTTTACACCGCGCCTCCCACTTGGTCCAGTACTTGAATCCTTCCATATCAAACACCTTCTGGGCACAGTTGGCATCGTCCCTGATGTCATCGTCCAAAAGAGCTGGAATAATATTATGAAATTTATTAAGTACACACGACAGCACGTTAGGTTATTCATTTAAACTGTGAAAACAGCTTTTATTACGTAGGGCATACAGGCGGTCTCAAGGTCAACATGTATAGTCTGAGGTGCCGTTGTGTGTACATGATTTAAAAAGTCAATATATTAATAAATTAAGATTTTTCGCATTCACAATGCTATTTTTATATTAAGATAAATTTTATTAGAAAAATACTAGAAAAAATCGACTCACCCGTAGCACCTTAGACGGGACTCGAACCCGCACCATTAGGATTCGAAAAAGTACTAGGTAATTTCACCGCTCCCACTAGCGACTCGGTAGCATAATTGGTCAGTGCATTGGGCCGGAATCCCAAGGGTGCGGGTTCGAGTTGATTTTTTCTAGTATTTTTTCTAACATTATTTATCTTAAGTCAATAAATACTAAGAGAGAAGAAGAGAAGGAAAACAATATTTTTATGAAAAATAACTCTTTTGAAGTTTTACAACAAATTAATTATGAATAACCTAAAGTTGTAAACCTGGTTTTTGTTTAGGGAAAAAACAAAAACTTCACTTTTTTGGTGTTTACTATTCAATTCTATATAACTTTATGAATAAAACATTTAGTACGTAGCTGGGCATTCTAACAACTGTTTGGAAAATCCAAGTATCAAAACCGTTGCATTTATGATGAGATAAACGAATATCTGAACTGAATAATAATGCTCAGGAAAACATAAGAACATTAAAGATTAAGATAAGTAAAATAAGAATTGGAACAAACTGAACAATTATTTAGACCAAACTAAGAGATACTAAATTAGTTATTGGATTGAATACCATAAATAAGTTTATGAACGAAAAATGAGAGCACTTTTAAATTATGTATTATACTACCAATTAAAATAAACCTACATTCACAGATAATTTCGCATTTTCCGCCTTTCCGCCCTTCTTTGCACCACTCGCTTCCAATCTGGAAATAAAAGGATTTTTTTAAATTATGATGTTGCTGTTTTTGAACAGAAATGCTTAGCAGATAGATTTTTTTATTCATAAGTGGCCATTCGAAACTACCTTGACTAGTGGCCTCCTAAACAAAGCTTCGCTATCGAAGGATTTGACATTTCAAAATTAATTAATTAAATAAGCAATACATATTTCGATAGCGACATTCGCAAAAGCTTTTAAAAATGCGATAATGGCTATATTATAACTCAGCAAGTATGAAATTAAATTACCTCATCAAAGTCATAACAACATGAATTACTAAGAAGGAGAGCTCGTAAAGACCAATTCAAAGCTCCGAAACAAAATTTTAATAAACAATGAAGTCTTATATATCTTCTGAAGCAATTATTAAAATTCAAATCATGAATAATTAATAATGTTCGTGCGAATGTCATAAGTAAAGTTTTGGAATCAAAGGTAAAAGTTGAAGATGTACCCCCACTCTTGTCGAAGTACAATGGGCAACATGGCAAGAGCAACAACGAGCTAACAGCAGAAAACAAATGTATTTTAGTATCGAAACATGCCCAAAGTTCAAGTAAAAATCTTAGGTAAGGCAAATAAATGTTTATTTATAGAAATCCATGAAAAAAATAAATACCTACCTTGAAAGCAGTAACAAATTGATCACAACAATTTATAATATAAACTATAATGAGTAATACATAAAATGTATGAGATCCTAACCACCTATACAAATAGTGTAAAAATGGTAGTGTTTATGAACACCTTGGCACAGAATACCTAATATTACCAAGTACCTTGGTCGTAGGGTGGAGTGTTTAGTAATCTGTGGTGGAGTGTAGAGTGGTATCTTTAGTTTTAATAAAATCAATTTAAAAATGTCACTTACTTGGAAAAGTCCATAGTACTTTCTTCTTGGTGATTTTACTACTAAAGCTGAAGTGTTTCTGTCACTCTCTTGTTCAATCAAACAAACCCCTGCGGTACAAAATACAGGTTATTATACCATCATTTCATCCACACGACACCTACTACTGGGTATACATGGTAATTTTTTTATCACCCCGGATAATTTTAGGGATTATTCTACTCATGAAAACAAACAACTTTTATTATGGGACCAACACAGAAATCACGAAAAAAAAGTCAGGTGTTCCATACATTTTGATTAAATATTTTTCCACTTTTGTATAGTACAGCTGATTATTGCCGAATATGGTAGATAGGGACCATCAAACTGATGAACTTTTACTGTGGCACCAACTTTGAAATCGCGAAAAAAAAGACCCGCGACCTCCACTAGATCTTCAGTCCACCTACAGGTCCCACCCACTGTTATTTCAGCAGAGCAATCTTCTGAGTTTTAACTATATTAGATCAATCGCAATTTTTCAATAGCTCTATCTCTTTTGGGAGGAGCTCGGTGGCGCAGTGGTTTAGCGCCTGGCCCAGAGATTGCGGAGATTAAGCAACTTTAGGAAAATATGCTAAATATGACCATAATAAATATCTACTATATTGTATTATATTTTCCAGTAAGTAATTCAATTCTCTTATCTAGTAAGAATTTCAATTCTCTTATCTACTTCGTGTAACATGGTATATTATTAGGACAGTTGCACAATCTTGTTTAAATAAAGATTCAAGAGGAATTTCATTTTACAAACAAAGTTAATCGCTTCTTTGTAAATATTTTCTTTGTTTGTGTAAAATAACTTAATTAAGTACACATGAACTTGCTAATTCCATTGTTTGTTACAGCACCAGATCATATAGAGCATCAGATCATATTCTAGGATGGAAATTGAACCCGCAACCTTTGGAAGTCCGGTCTAATGCTCTACCGAGTCATGTATATTTCAATAAAATGCAAAATTATTGTTGCAAATTAATTTTCCTGTGTAATTGCATTCTAAAATAAATTGTTATGATACAACACCTACATTCACGAAGATCCTGTTAAATTATGAAGCCTCAAAAACAAATTTACATCCTAAAAATAATCGACCAGTAATACACTGAAAACATGACTACGGAACGAATTATTATTTACATCACACAATTTCATGTTCAAAATCTATGTAAATATTTCGAAATCATTTCATAACTTGTTGCTCGTAATTGCTATAAGTAAATACACTCGGAAAATCTTTCATTAACGATTGATTAATTCAAAACAATAGCCAAACCCACGTGACTAGGCTTTATAATAATTTAATACCATTAGCCACACTCACAGTTACTGATAAAAGTCCTTGAAAAATGCAACTTCAGCAGTTCTCTTGTCAATTGACATCTGGTAAACACTGTTGCCTGAACTAACGAGCATGATATTGCTAAAATTAAGATGTTTGTTAACACACGTCCGCACGTCATGGCGTCCACAATGCGACTGATTGTTGTGACGCTAGTTTTCAAATGATATGCGCCCACGCACTTCTTGGCCTTTAAACCCGTATTTCGGGAAATACCGAAGTGATGTTTTGATTTTTTTTCTTTATCATTTTTGACGACCCGAGTGGTGCAGTGGTCAACATGCTGGTCTACCACGCAAGAGGTCCCGGGTTCGATTCCCGGCCGGGCAGAAATTGAAATGATGAATCGTAATATCTGTGACGGGTCTGGGTGTTACTATGAATAATAAGTATAATAATATATTTAAAAATTATATAAGTAGTATATCAGTTGAGATTATGATATAACGGTACAAAAAATAAGTAGTAAGTTAACTTTTCAAAGCCCGGAAAATGAGACACAATAGATATTCCATTGTTATCCGGCCGCCTGCGTCCTTTCGGGCGTTGATGAATGAAATAAAACAAAACAACTTAATCTGTTAATCTTTTATTCGAGAAAAAAAACTGCATCTCATAAATTATTATTTACATCGATTTAATCTAATTAAAGCAAGGCCAAAGTTCTTCACATTTACACGTCCATCGTATCATAAGTACAAGATTATTTATAAAGCTTCATTTACCATACAACGCTCGTCATAAACTATCCAAACGACAACTTTAATATTAACAAAGAAATGTAGCATTTATTACCACTTTTATTCGTTACTTAATAAAAACTTACCTCTTAGGTAATAGATCAATTTTGTATTTTATTTATTTATTTCTGGACTTATAAGCGGTGCAAATGTTGAAGTTAAAAGGAGACAACACTTTAAATATTTACAACCCTATCCCAAACATGTGTCTCTAGTGAGGTGGAACTGAGCGGAGCGGAGCTAAGCGGTGGATGAATTGACCAATCACGCACGATGCCCGTAATCTCGGGAGAGAAGATGTGATTGGTCAATTCATGCACCGTTTAGCACCGTTCCGCTTACCTCCTCCGCCTTAGTCACAATAGGTACATTTGCATACCTCGGCTTTATCTGTACGACATTCGTTTAAATCCCCTTAAGTGAGTTTTCTACCAAGAAAACTGAATCTTTTTCCCAAAGACTCGAAAACGACAATATTATTCAAGTTTTCCACACTAACACAATTCTTTCAGCTGCTGTCTGGTTAGTATGAGAGGACTAACTTTGTTTGGCTCTTTGAGGAATTCATTTTCATTGGTAGAATACTTACTTAGAGAGGTTTTATAAACTATTTTTATTTAACGATGTACCTATAGCTGTTATAACATATAAAAGTGGTAATAAAACTTTCTAAATTATTAACAAAACCTTATTTACGGAGCCTCGTGTTAATAAAATTAGTAATTCTCTTAGTTTTTTGAAAACATGTTTTAGTCTCAAAAATCGTATTACCGAAGCTTATTTAATCGATCAGTCGTTCAGGCGTAGATAATAGTTAAGTATGTACTTAATACGTGAAATATTACAATTTCTCATTGCAAGTTTCAAAAAAGTATGAACAAGCCAAATCAAGCTGTTGGGAAATTCACTAAGAGCCTGGATAGCGAAATTATCAAAGATTATGTACTATCTATTTTATCAAGAAGTTGGGGTTGAATCATGTCCACTGTGTTGGATTTTAAAATATATGTTATTTTCGCAATCGACATCCCATAAAATCGAAATAACGACATCCATATCGATTTTTTCGGTTTATTTACCCCATTTATGCCCTTAGAGGTTGAGTTTCGGAATACCACGAAATACATGTTACTTATTTGTTTTTGGAAGCAGGTACGAAGTTTAAAGTTAAAATGTCTATTTCATATTTTTTCCACAAAAAATTTGAACCCCCATTTCACCCCTTTAGGGGTTGAATCATGTTTACCGTTGGACTTCAAAATTAAGCCATTTTCTCAATAAACATTCCATTAAACCTCAATAACGACATCCACATCGATTTTTAGGCTGTTTTACCCAATTTACCCCTTACATTTTTACCAGATTTTCAATGTTCCCACTGTTGGGGCACAGGCCTTTCTTATGGATGGATAAGTACGATGGGCCTAAACTCACCACGCGGGTCCAATGCGGATTGCATGCACGCTGTAAACTCTGCACCTCAAGACAAATTTATCATTAGGGCAATAAACGAAAGAATCGTGATGACTAAAAGAGAGTTACTTAAGCTAATAATATATGAGTAAATAATTAAATATAACACATTGTTACATAACAAACAAACGAAATTCCAGAGCTGACAATATTGTTATAATGAACATTATGTTTATACTTATTATCACAAGATAGAGGTGTTTATAAATACAATATTCTCAGAAATAAATCTTAATTAGTACTGTTTAACAGTAAATACATTTTATGTTAATAAAACTATCGTAATTTTTATGAGTTATTATTTGAAAAAACACATACCAACATGATTAACAAAATTACTTAAATGCTTGTTAACATATACATAATAAGCAGACATTCATTATTTTGAAACATCCTATTGTTCATTATATTAAAAACCTAATTTATTAAATATCGATAGACTAGGAAACATAATCGACTACATTAATCTCCGTTAAACGATGTAATTTTATATCAACGAAAATGCGTGTTGCACCGTTTTTTGTTCAATCTTTAACTAAATAAGATCAAAATCATTTTAGTTTCTTTTTCGTACAACATTTATTCATTTATAGATACCTATCTAAAATGCCGTATCAACAAGCTAAGATGATTTACGAAAAATTTCTCACATGCCATTGCTACTTCGGAACTTTTGAAGCTCACCACTTTTTTCTCAGCAAAATAATTATAAATTTGAAGTATTCTCTATTGCATGCGATATCTACACATCTTATCGATAATTCACATCAAACCTTAGAAGTAGCAGTCAACATAACATAACTAGATCTTGGGTTCTCCTCCGGGATCGGTTCAGGCCTAAAACACCTGTGAGTCTCAAATTCCGTTGGTTTCTTCAGCATTTTCCTTACAAACCACACCAGACCAACCACAATCACCATCAAGCCAAGAGCTACGCCAATCAAAGCAGTATTCAGATTCTTGAACCCAGATTTCATTTCCATTGAACCCGTTGCATCTAAAAATTGTGGTACGACGCATATCGGATGGTCTTCGTCTTTGAATTTCGATAAGGTTGCACAAACTTCATAAGGTCCTCTTAAAAAACCTTCCATGGATATTTCCAGCGTTGATTGGCATGGCGTATCCTTCTGTGCAACTAAAGATCCTCTAGAAAGTACTGCCAGGACGACATAGCAGTTGTAAAGCGGACTGTATCGTTCAGTGGACAGCCTTTGAGTCCTGGGTAAGCCGAATATTGATCTCGTTGGAGGTATACCCATGACTGATACTAGAACAGTAAGGAGACCATCGCTAGTAACGTTGGAACGGACTTCTGATACTCTGTAAGAAAAAATTGATTCATAATTATAATTGCTGGCCAGATAAATTACTTACCTACCTAAAACTAAACTTTTGAGCAAGTTCCAAAAGTTTTGAATGTAATAAAATTGTAAGTAAGAAGTAGCTACGCCATTAGAGCACATTATATAATTTATTGATAGTAAAACATAAATTATTATTATCTGGAACTTTGACCTATGCTAAATATAAGTGAGTAAATCAAGATATAAATCCGGGTAACATCGAGTACAAGTTTATTTTATCAAACTAAAATTACACATGGGGAAGTTACAGCAAAAACTATCATAGTTAACTGAATTCGAAGACAGGGTGGTAAATGTACGCTCTGAATCAAATAATAACCTTTTCCACACAGATAATTTTGAAATTCTTTACCTCAAATGGCTCCGTTCCGTAACCTGAGTGACCAGCACCGGTACAGGTGTTATAAATGGCGCTCGCTGCCGCACCATTTGAGAAGCACTGCATCCCAACACCAGAGACAGGGGGTTGTCAGTGTTGTCCATTTCTTCCAAAGCTATGCAGAAGCTGTTGGGTGATAAAAGTACCTATTTAGTTTTTTTTCAATCCATATATTGAACGTTGAGGTTAAATCAAAGAGTCTCTATCTAAAACGAATATGACTGATATCTAATTATAAACAGAAGAAAGTTAACAATTACTAAAATCTGTTTTCAATGCATGCTCTTGATTAAGTATGTTAGTTTAGTTGATGCATTTTGATGATTTGACATTTTGCCGGGACTTTTTCACGAGGCGTTTTATTTCATTATCATTTCGTTTGGAATTAATCAAATAAATAACTTTTGCTATTTTATTTTTTTCAGCTCAGGATATAACAAAACTCTCTTAAGCACCGATTGCCGCAACTAAAGTTTTGTAGCCTAGTCGCAGTCAACATTCATGCGGAATTTATTCCCTACGTTATTTTCACAGTTTTTTTAAGTATTTTACTGGAAAAGGGCTGTAAGCAAAGAATGTTTTAAACCGTGTAACCTTTGAAACAAATAGTTAGAAAATACAAAATTACAGTTAACTTTAAACTTCTTTTCATTAGTAAAATATTTAGATCATTGAGAAACTTACGCATATTTTTCAGTTGGATCAATCTTCAATCCCCTAAGCACAACGTTTGCTGGAGCCGCTCTATGACAAGCCACGTGCTTCGGAAGACCACCACTCCTTGAAACTGTCACTCCAGTACATTTAAATCTTCTGGTGGAAGGAGGATCTACAGTCCAGGACAGATGGACTTCTTCATCGTCGAACAAAGCATCTATGAGACGAACCTGTATAATAAAAACGCAAGTTAAAGACTCCCATGGTGGTCTATGAAAGTGCTCTGGCAATAAAGCTGTTCAATATTTGGATTGTAGATCGCTATGATTTCAGATTAACAGAACTTAATAATATTATATACCTACGCTGATGTATCTGGGAACGATACTCTTGAATATTATCGTAGTCAAAAATTTAGCTCAGAAGACTCAACTGTCATAATTTATAGTTTTTTTTACCCTGGTTGTGATTACGTAAAACGTATGAAAATATTTTGTCGTATTCATCTGGCATAATTACAGACAATGCTATGGCCATTGTTTTGTAACTCACCTTTGAAGCAGAAATTGGCAAATCTTCTTCCGAAGGTAAATCCAGCTCTTCATCGTATACATCATCAGCAAGGCCATCTTGTTTATCAATATAACCATGTTTTATTGTGTCCAAATCCACGTAATTATCTTGTACATCGATAGCGTCCCCCATAACTTCTTTGAATTCAAAACTTTCGTCTTTAACTTTCATGTCTATGTGGTCGAAATCGTCGCATAGTTTATTTTTTGACAGGCGTGATATCAAAGCTCCCTCTAAATGTGGAGGGGTTGCACACACGGCTGCTGATTTGTCGGATTGTGATAGTTTCGTCACTTCTCTTAGCCAACGAGCAAAGCCGACCATCAGGCAGTCACAATTCAAAGGATTATCTGAAATAAAATGGTTGGTAATAGTTTCATTCACCATTGAAATTAGGAACCCTAAATCTACACACGATAACAAAATAGTTTAACTTTACGATAGTAACGATGTTATTTTTAACTAAAATGTACGTCTGTTAGTACTTTCTACCCTAATGAATTATTTTGTCCTTTTTGAGTTGAAAAATATGAACATTGACTATTGAGTTGTGGCTTTAACGCAGTTTGTAAACATTTTGGACTTGTGGCCGTATTTCACTGGATGTGCGATTTGTTTATACCGGTGAGCACTAATAATAATAACTAATTTATTATGTGAATCAAAAACAAAAACACAAGCACAAAACAGTAAAATAGTTTAAATAAGTTTGAAAATAATATACTTTAATGAACTCCTACTTTTAACGGCACAACGTTAAAAAAAATACTTGCGGAGAAGTCTTTACAAGTTTTAGAAAAAAAACTGTTCTTTGTTTCCACTGAACAGTGAGCAAGCAAAGGATTCACTTGGTACAATGAGCTTTTCTTCGATAAATATCGATGTTCTATATAGATTCTTAAACTTTGTGTTACTTACTTTAATTTATTAAACCTGCTTCTATATTTGGGTATAGTATTGTTATTTTGTAGAAGATTAATGAAGCTATAGCTTTACGATTTGGTGTTTCTTTAAGTATCATAAACGATCTTTACACACCTATAGTGGATGGAACTTCACAAGGGTGCCAATTATATTCGGTTAATTTTGCCTATCATTTTTTATTTTGAACATCATAATTGTAATCACCCTATTTACAGCAAAAAAAGTTAATTTCTAAATTGTCATTTGCCTCTTTGATTACACCTTACACGTTCGTATTATAATTAAAAGGCGTGATTGGGTTCAAAAATTTGTCTTTTTGGTCGAGATATTGTCGTGTATCAGAAAAGGCAAAAATTTGGCTAAACTAAGCGCAGTTGGCCTCTTAAGAGTCTACTAATATCGAAAAATAATTGAAAAAATCAGGCGATGTTACTTTTAGTTACTTAAATTACTTTTAGGATCTTACTCAGGAGCTAAATGTCACAATGTGAATGAACATATTTCGATAATCGTGGTATAGTTTTCAGAGTAGGCCTTCTGATCATAAATAAGGCGTGCACAGACGTGACTTGGCAATCTCAAAATATGACAAGGAGTGGCGGTTCGGCAGCGGCACAATAGGTCGCGGCGCCTTTGCAATGAAAACGTTGAATATGGACAAATATTTAGGCGAACAGGCGGCTTGGCAGATTGGTGGACAAAAAATCAAAGGGTAATTTTACAACTACAATCGCTTGTACTACCTATACGCAGATGACCTACTTTGATCAACTCCGTTAAAAATCAAAGTATTTCACTAAGCGTAAACACTTCAACTAGTTTCGCATGAAGTAGATGAAATAGATTCGTAGATGCAGTAATTTGATTTAATTTACCATTAAAATAAACACAAACCAAACAAAAACACTGAACAAATTTTAACAAACCTTACCAAGCTGCGTCTCAACATAATTCTTGATAATGGGACAAACTTATTTCATGGTCAAGTCAGCAATACCAATTCGAATGTATGTACCATTGATTTTGTGTTTTTATTTTTTACACAGATAACAGTCCTCTATATTAATATATAACATAGCTCTTAGTTTAGTGGTTACCATGATTAAGGAAGACTTGACTGAAAGAAATACGTCTCATAATTCAATATTGTTGGCCATCCCACCATCCGTGTGTAGACTCCCAAATCGCTTATCATGCTATCGCCATTACCTTCGATGGTGAATCTCCCCAACTCCTTGTGTTGCGCCAGCGCTCCATCATCGATCATCGAAATGTCGTTATCGTGGAGGTATAGTTCCGAAAGACTTCGCAGTGACTTTAGAGGTTCCGCCGACAGCGACCGAAGGAAGTTGTGCGATAAATCCAGTTGAACTAAGTTGGTTAGCTGCGCTAATGATGCACCTGGCAATGAAAATGAAGATTTCAATAGTAATAATATTGATTTATTTCAGGCTTAAGACCAATAGTACAATATTAAAGATCATAGCAAAACGGTCTTCGTGAGAAAGAACAACTATAAGTATACTTAAAAAAACATTCACATGAAGTCATTTAAGGAATATGTCAGTCTATTGTCTACACTCAAGTGAGCGAAAATCCAGTAAGCGTATATAGGGCCTCATCGTGTCATGTAAGACGCCAGAGTATTAACCTATTTTCAAGTCGAATGTACTTTCTTTCGTTTCTCACATTGATTAAATAACGCTGCCTTACAGCGAAAAAGTAAAAAAATGCTAGAAAATTTAACTAATTTGCTCGTAACACGGTAGGCTCAAATGGAACGTCATTGGACCGGATTTCCAAAGATTGTGGGTTTGAGACCCAACTAAAGCGTTTTTTTCTAGTACAGCCATACTTAAACTTTTATTTTCTTGGACCACTTTCAGATTTTAGTTGTGTCGCGCGGGCGGGAGGGCGCCCGTCGCCCGTTGATTCACGCGCGCGTCGTGTGCAATAAGTGCTCTGCGCCTATTATTACCGCGGAAATTTAAATATTTAATAGGTTAATAGAATTTGAAGCTACAACGGGTGGGCCACTTTCAAAAGCCTGGCGGGCCGCAGTTTGAGTATTTCTGTTCTAGTAGGTATATTATTTAACATTTACCTATCATATTTTTTCATAAGGAACATCTCAATGAATGAAAAACACAAAATTTCATCGATATCAATCGCTAACTTTATTTTCGCTTCTTCCTTTTCGGTTTTTCTGCCGGAAATTAAATCGCGACTGTTTTTCCCTTAGCTTATTAGATATTACTCAGCTTTTTTCAAGTTAATTAGTTATTTGATCTTCAGGGCTGCGACAAGCTTAATTGCCCTTATGAAATAATGATGTCAATTAACCTTTCTTAAAATAAACGACTTGCTGGTTTTTCTACCGAATTTCGAGCAAAATAAATTGCTGGCATGCCCTTAGATTACTTAGGTGGAGCATTTTAATTATACAGAAAAAAGATGCTCAGTTTATTAGTGTTTTTAAAGCCCTTGTTTATTTTAAAGGTATGAATCATAATTATTGTGTCTGATGAATGATAAGACGCGTCTGATGAAAGTTGAAGGAAAAATTTGCATAATTGTACCTTTACATTCATTAGCAAACAGTCTTTTAAAACGTATTAATGTTGCTTGAAAAAGCTTATAAAGCAACACTTAAGGGATATGCCGTTATGCCGTATCAATGCCAGCCAAGCACTTCCATTGCTCGTCCTGCGGGTGTACTAAGAGATGACTAAAGAGAGATAGCCATCAATATACTGGCAGCAGGGTCTACCTACCAAGCGTCGTGATAAAGCTAAACCTCTACATCGGCAAAGGCGTATGTCCAAGAGTAAGGATAGTTTCAAAACATTGTTCTCACCTGATACCGCTACAATCTCATTATGTGATAAATCCAAATGAGTTAAGTTCGTCAGGTGACGAAAAGCATAGTCCTCTAATACATCGATTTGATTGTTGTGGAGATTCAAATGTGTGAGATTAGTTAGACCTGCAATTTACATTAAATTATTATTTTGTCTTCAAATTTGTTTATTTTTATATGATAAACAATATAATGCCTAATGAAAAGCAAAAAGCAACTCGTATATATCTGATCCGGTGTTTTTTTAACAAAAGCTATAAAAAAATGTCAGAATTCATTTGATTTTACAACTAGAAGTTAACCCATTTTCTAAGCTCTATACTTTCTTAAGAATATTTTGAACAACGAAGAAAGTAGCAATCTGAAACATGTAAGAAAATTACAAATAGCAATCCGACGTCGAATAAAGTCCCGAGAAACTACGATAAATTGAGTACAATGGGTCGACACATTGTGCGGCACTCGAGAACTATTGTACACAATCCCGGAACGGAGAATAAAAGTAGGTTCTTACCTGACAATGCCCCTCGACGTATACTAGCGAAAGTATTGTCGGATAACTGAAGGTTTGTCAAGAAGATTAGAGAAGGCACCGTTGACGGTCCGAGCGGGCCTTCAAGAGCATTGCTGGAGAGGTCCAAGTCTCTCAACACGTGGGCTTCCTATTGTGGAATATAACGAGTTAGTTTGTTTGCCTCTTTTTCGTTGGCACCCAAACGTGGTGTTTTGGTAACACGTTGGGCGCCAACAACGCGAGTGATTTGCATAATTCTATTCACTATACAAATTGAATTACAATATAAACACATATCATTCATTTATTGTTCATTAATAAAGAAACTGGCTTGGTATAGTTTACTGCATTTATATTCAACATAAATATATAAATTAAGATTAAAAAGGGCACTTCTTACCTTTAATGAAACTAGAGCTCCAACTTTCAGTAGATTTCCTCGTAGCCTTAGTACTGATAGTTTAATCAAAGGCTTGAAAGCATCCGTTGATATATCAGTCAACTGATTGTCGCTTATATCCAAGTAGGTTAAATTTTGAATACCCTGAAAAAACAGATTTCACTACAACCATGATAGGTCTATTTCTATATGAATCCTAAAACAATTCAAAGATAAACGAGAAAATACTCTAACAGATTAGATTTTTACAGACTGAAACAATTCATAAGGAGATTCCATTATTCAAAATGTATTTTACCTTGAATGAATTCGAGTCTAGGGTATGTATCTTGTTGTTGGACAGGTCCAATCGATCTAAATTCCAAAGTCGCGTCAAAGCTTCCGTGGGGACTGAGGGCAATTGATTATTCGGCAATCCTGCGAACGAAAGGCAAAGTGTATTTATGCATGTTATTCTGGCGGGGAACCCGGGAAAATATGGTAACAGCAAAATATTTTTCGACAGTGATTCTGTGAAAAGGTTGGGTAAAGTAAAAGTTAGCTGCGGAAAGCATATCTTAAAGTTGTGTAATGTATTCTTATGTAAAATAAATAAACATTTAAGTCTTTTCAGTTTCATTAGAATATTAGCTGTATTTTCCGTGCTATTAATAACTTCAAGACATGAAGTAACATTTAATAAATGTAATTACAAAATGTCTATACGTCTATTGACTACAGTTTTCCGTACATTAAATCTTTAAATGATCTCAAGATTAATTCCCATATTTTAAGTCTCTCTAATTAGAATGTTATTAGCAAGTCCTTGATCTTAAAAGATTACGAAGTGACTCTAATGACTTTGTTGGATGTAGGTGACAAGTTAATAAATTAAATAATAAACACAAAGTTATGAAGCCTCAAGTGAATTATAGTAATGACAGAATTTTGGAGTTCAAGATAAGTATATTAAGATAAGTTTATTACCGAAAATGGCTCACTCAAAATGTTTGTTAAAGTTATTTCTAATTTTATTTAAAATTTAGCTTTTAAAAGGAATAATGTTGTTTGTATTTCGTCGTCTTGATAGGATGGGTTTTCGTAGGACTAAGAGGATGTTTACTTATTCTCCACGTTTGATAGGCAGGTTGGAGATAGCGTTGTTCCAACGAGATCTTGGTTTTTATCGGAAAATGACTGTTGTCATTTTGTTCACGGAGGTACGGAGGTATACGACCTTTGTGTCATTATTTGCCTTTTACGACACTCCTAGGAACGTGAAAGGTTGGTGCTTTTTTACTCAGCTGTACATTACATGGTTTGGGTATTTCAACTTAACGTGTATGAAAAATAAAATTAAGTAATTTTGTAGAAATCAGATAGTGGTTTTCATAATATGTTCTTGCGCTCACCTAGAGCTAGTAGTGTTGACGCAACGCTATTGAATGCCCCTTGCTGGACTCTCCTTATATCCCCTGAGGATATCACCAGCCCATGTAGCCCAACTCCAGCCAGCTCGGTTACTGATGCTGATGTAAGTGCAGATACCCCTCTCAAGGCACAGTCTAGGAGTGATACTGCTGTGTTCTTGTTTCTAGCTTTTTGGTCTCGTAAGTGACGTCCAATAATCTGTGAAAGAAACATAACAGGCATTATGTCTTCAAATCACTAAAGGTATTCGATAGAAGATTTTTGCGGTTGATTTGTTTGCTCAAAAGATACTTTGAGGCTGATAAAGATATTAAAGATATCAAATAGGAGTGGTAAGTGGGATTACAGCATTTAAACGGATTTTGACATTTATTGAAGAACTAGTTTCCTCCCGCCACTTCGGCCGCGTGGACATTCGGACAATCACAAGGGAACCTTTGAACGGAATAAAAATCTTATCTATAAATCTTATGTTTTATCGAGAAAAAATCGCGCGTAAAAGTACTCGATGGAGTAATTCTCTATGGAAAATCTCATTTCGCTTTTCGGTAGTAGATGGCGCTGTACAAATTTCCCATAAAAAATTACTGTATCGAACGTTTTTACGCGCGTTATTTCTTTTTTACTTTTTTACCTACCCATTGAATGTAAACTTTGTTAATTATTGTCAAATGACGTAACTTTAAATGCTGACCTTATTTTTCAAATTTTGACGACTCTGTATGAAATATACAGGGAGAAAAAAGCAACCCTTGACGAGTTTCTTGCCGGTTCTTCTCGTTACAAGGTCTCCCGCTTAGGGTTTGTGAACCGATGGCGTAGCTTCTTTGACATTCACAAGTGCTTGTAACAGCCTAGACTGCATAAATGAGTTTTGAATTTTGATTAAAGATACCTACTCTAAGAACAGGATCCCTTCATCCTTACATCATAAAACTAGAAGTAATCAAGGCACTACAATAATTAATATTTGTTATACTAACACCGACCGGTTCGCAAACCCCTCGACAAATTCCACGCCCAGCCATTTGTTAGAAACAAATCCTTTTTGTTAGTTACGCATAAATCAATACTTAAGTTGTGAGCAATTTATCTTCGAGTAGACAACTTAATTCCTATTTCTTTGATTGATATGCGAAATTGGCGGAAAGTTACAGTTGTTACAGCCGCATCAATATTCCATCATTAGTTTCCGAATCTAATTTTAATCCATTTGCCATCAATGAAGTTTGCTTTTGTGTGCTCAACGTATGTGTGTGTAACAGCCGAAGGTAAAATATATCTAATACAGGCACTGAATTAAGAACTAAGAGAGTTTGGTTGAAATTTGCAATCGTTAAGAGTCTGAGATGTCAAAAAAACGCTCATGGGTAAAGGTTATTATAAAGTAGACCATTATCTGAAAGGCTGAAATGCGTGGAAATCATGTAACACAACAACTTGCTAGTAAGTACTTTGTTGTTAATAACCTGATGTATGTATTGTATTTGGTAACGATATATTTAAGTTTAAAAATATTGTTACTTATTTCTGTTAAAGCTGATAAGTTTCTTGCACCTGTTCTTCTTGTCAGTTAAAAAAGTCTGGAACGGGTGGTAGAAAAATATAGACGATTCAAAAGCGCTTAATTACTCTGTTTATTTGAATAAAGTATTTTTTTACTTTACTTACTTACTCTGGGGAGGTACAGAAATATGTAACTTGGTTTAGATTTGCTAGTAGTCTTCGTCAGCCAAGCTTATTTGTTTTGTCAAGGGCACGTACAAATTATGCTAAAAACAGCATCACCTTTGAGGGAGCAAAACTGTACAATAGCATACCTTCATACATAAAAGATATAAAATTATATAACAGCTTTATGTCCAAACTGGCTCATAATATAATTTCAAAATTACGAACTTTATACCTAAATTTAATTTGAATAGTACTAATATTTAAGGCTTGGTGGTGGATGTATATGAACAAAATAACTTTAGTATTTTTAATTTTAATGCAAGTGACTTAGGTAAGTCTTTTTTGAAAATAAAGTCTAGGGGCTGACATGAGCCAACTAGCGCCGCCTTTCGATTTTATTTATTCTAAATAAGCCCAATTTCTTAAAAAAAGAATCAGTCAAAGTCTTGTGAATGACGTCTATTGTTTATTGAATAACGTTACAACATTACAAAATGCGTGCAATAGTTTAAAAACGGATTGAACCAACAGTTGCCACTTTTAACAAAATCGCGTTTTAAACTGTTTGAATGCCTTTTCAAACTATATAAAGTTATTCAATAAATATTAGAAGTTATTAACAAAACCTTGACTGATTCCTTTTTTAAGAAATTGGGCTTATTTAGAATAAATAAAATAAAATCGAGTGGCGGCGCTAGTTGGCTTATGTCAGCCCCTTAAACCGAAACCTTAATCTAGTACTTTTTGTACTACGTTATGGCAACGTCAAAAAGACAAGAAGAAATTAGTGTATGCTATCTGGACCTGAAAATAAAAAGATCGTGGTAGCCCATATTATATTGTAAGCCTACATCGCAATGATTATAATTGACTTTAAGGGCGACTTTTACCAAATCTTATTTAAATATCTCCTAAACACGCTTAACATATTTAAGTATGTCTTTCACCACATCTGAAATACCATTGTTTAGCTAAATACGTTTAGGGATGCGACATATTTTTTGTCTGACATAGTTTCAATAAAATTTGTTCTGTCTCCGACATATCGCAATGCTCTCGGCCTATTTAAATAGTCTATTATCTCTTCATCATCATCATCCCACAAAAAGTCTCATAAATCAAGTTAAAATAAACTAAGAAATCACATAACCTCTATTTCTCATGACAAGCTCTTAAATGTATTTAGCAGATTAAACAACCAAAATTGGGCATTTAACTTTGACAGTTCGGTAAACACGTTTAGTAAGTGGTGAAAGACTCTGATTCCTTAAATGTATTTAACATAGCTTAAACAGTTTTCCTAAACATGTTTAGTGTTTCGTAAAAGTGGCCCTTATATTCATAAATAATATTTACTTAATTATTTTGACACGATTGTAAATGTCTAATGAGATTTGAGTCAGTTTTATAATAATGTACAAACCTCAATGCTAAGATATAAAACCTCTTTTCTTTTTTTTTCTTATGAACAGTTTTGCTTTTCTTAAAAAAAGGGGGAAGTCAGATAACATTGATTTATCGTGGGCTTGTTCGTTTTTAATGTAAAATATTTATATTTCTAAGTAATTTGGAAATAAACAGTTAATTATAAAAGTTTAATCGCTTTCTTATTCTGCAATCACCTGCGTTCCGAAGTAGTTCCCACAATCGTATAACCCAGAAATAATCTTTAACGATAGCACCTTATCCCTAGGAGCCCCCAAAATCAATGCCCTCTTACCTTCTAACATTCTTATTAACTCGAAGCAGCCCAATCAAACATATACTGAGTACGTTAACGAAACGCTTAAACCACTACCATTTATTGTCGATTGTCTCTTTTTATTTCGACTTTTTAGACGCCCTCCGTGGTCGAGTGGCTTTGTACACCGGTTTTCAAGGTGTCGCCATCTCTGAGGTCCCGGGTTCGATCCCCGGTTGGGTCAATTTAGAAAAACGAACTTTTCTATATTGACTCCGGTCTGGGTGTTTGTGATGCCACCGTTGTCTCTGATTTCCATAACACAAGTGCTTTAGCTACTTACTTTGGAATCGGAGCAATGTATGTGATGTTGTCAAATATTTATTTATTTATTATTATTATTATTATTTGTATTTACAGCGCGAAGGTGTTATAAAGATATTTGATCAAAATGAAAATATTTTTATTTATTCGAGCTACAACAATAGTAATTCTTTTAGAGAAAAAGCAGTATGAAATCCAGGATTACATATTAGGTCCCTTTTTAGGGTTCTGTACCCAAATGGTAAAAATGACTTGTTGTTGACTTTACTAATTAATTGCTTCGATAATTATTATATAGAGAGGCTGCTGCGGTGATTTTTTTACAGATATGCACGAAACAATTTTTAGGGTTCCGTACCAAAATAGTAAAAAGGAACCCTTATGGTGCGACTCAGTCTGTCTGCCTGTCAGAGCTGGATATCCTGAGAAGTACTAATGCTATCAACTTGAAATTTGGAACAGTTAGAGATGACGTTTGCCCAACTATTTTGCATGTAATAGAGAAATAAAAATATTTATATTTCTTTGCAACAGGGACAGAAAGGGATTATTTTTAGTGCTGCATAGTTTTTGACTTTTGATTTATAACTGAAGAATGTGATAGAAATTTATGTAAAGATTACAGGAAAAATAAAACAATATCTCTAAATAGTAAACTTTTTCAGAATGATGGTACGGAACCCTCGGTACGCGAGTCTGACTCGCTCTTGACAGTTTTATTTTTTTCACGGGAGGGCCGTTGCCGAAGTTCGGTCGTAGTTGCTGGAGGGCCATAATAACAGGGAGGCGCGTAGTCAAGAGGGACTGTGTTCAAAGGGGGGATATGGTCAAAAAAAGAGCATGGGGGAATTGGTCGAAAGGGGGCTGTGGTCAAAGGATAGCTTATAGTCGAAGAAGGGTTTATGGTAGAGCGCTGTAACTAATCGATAAGAATATTTTTGTCGCTCACTTTAGACACTCATAGTAGTGGCGAATACTCCCTCAAAATAAACAAAGCCATTGGCTGGCACCTGCGACGTTGATAAGGGTCGGCGATCACGCCCGTCGATACACGTCGCTAACCTTAAGTGCCTTTGACTTAGTCGTTATTACGAAATACCTTACAGACGTAACGTTTACTCGAAATAATATCTTCTTGGAAGCACTTACTTATAGGTTGAAACGCTGTTCATGGAGGTCAGTTACTTAATGGTTCTATTTTTTTTTAATCTTAGATAGGCAAGCGCTTGACCGCTATCACGCCGTGGCAATGATGAAGTAACCTATTTACGCGTGACTTCGCGAGCCTTCACCCCCAGAGGCCCACCGGCTAACTTTTCGAACTTCGGCGGGTCTACCGAGCTTCAACTTAAAACAGATAAATCGAAGTAAGTAGTTTCGTATTGTACTATTCCCCGAAGTTATTCGGAAGACATCGACGTTCATGTGACACCATGAATTGGGGTTCGCCATTTTGGCCATATTGGGGCTAGATTTATCTGTTTTAATTTGAAGCCTGGCAGACTTTCCAAAATTCGATGCGCTAGCCGGTACGGCCCCAGATTGTACCTATCGGGAAACAGACTGGCAAGGAATTCCCCTGTCTAGCGGTACGGATGATAAAATTTTAAGCAAAACGTTTAATGCATCTTTGGAATATCCACAAAAAAACGGTGGCGCTTATTCAATGGCGCTGTACAGTGAAAAAGCTAGGCCGCTAATTGAACGGCTGATTAAGGCTGATTAATCTGATGTTATTTTAGTAATATCAATCCATAGTTAACTTTGGAATCACGAAAACCAAAATAGATGTTGATAGTCAAATGCCTAGTAGCTAAGCAGACATACACATGAAACATTTAAATTAGGCCGAATTTCAGCTTCAGTACCTTTTTAAATTTTGAGATTTAAGCATTCACAATGCTATTTTTATACAATACTAAATAATTTACTAGAAAAAATAGGACTCGCACCAGATCATGTTCTCGGACGGGAATCGAACCCGCGACCTTTGGATATCCGGTCCAATGCTCTGACCGCTGAGCTACCGAGTCACTAGTGGGAACGTCGAATTTCTCCTAGTATATCAACTCTTACGCTGCAAGCCAGCGCCATCTCACCAATGTAGAAGGAATTAACTTCGACATTCAACTGAACATCTTTCCAGATATTTTTAAACAGTTGATTAAGATGAGAAAGCTATATAACTTTTTAAATTTTGAGATTTAAGCATTCACAATGCTATTTTTATACAATAATATACCAATAATATAATTACATAAATTTGCCCATGAAATATCTAAATTAGGCCGAATTTCAGCTTCAGTACCAATAATCTAATTACATATTGCTTTAAGGCTTAAGTCCGCTATTTGCTATGTTTGCAATAAAGTTTAAATAAATGAAAATAAATAAATTTGGCAGACAACACATTCGGTGCATTACTAAAATCATCGGATGAGTCGCTTAACCCTTATGTTGATAATTAAAACCGAAAGTATTTGTCCCTTTAGTGACGGCCTTTATAAATAACAGAGCAATATCATAAGCCAATGTTTGCAGCTTCTGATGGGGGTTATATTTGTTTTACCGTCAGGTACTTTCAGGATCAAGACATCGTAAACGATCGATGAAGCAAATCAGGGGCTTGATGATAAAGTAATAATTGTCCCTGAATGGTGTTTCAAATGTTTCAATGCTATACACCGTTAATTTTAAGTATATCTAAAAATGAAATGGGGATTTCAGACCACGTGAATGAACAACTTTACTATGGGGCCAACCACGGAATCGCGAAAAAAAACCAGCTGTTCCATACATTATATTCGAGTAGATTTGTACCTTTCTATGGAACAGCTGATTTTTTTTCGCGATTCCGTGGTTGGCCCCATAATAAAAGTTGTTCATTCACGTGGTCTGAAAACCCCATTTCATGATTTAGACACAGTTCTTGTTGCTAAAACACAAGCATTACTATTGATACACCATTCACCATTGAGACCATGATTGTTTGTTATCAAGGCCCAGAGCCCTATTTTGAAATCCTTCGACTAGCGTCGTCGAGCGCTTTTTACTACTCATTTTCTTTCGACATAGACAAAATCCGTATTTAAATCGCTCGTTGGCCAGTAGATGTCAGTGTAGTATACAATTCGAGTGTCAATGAGTGGCAACTGACAAAATGGTGCTACGTTCCTCAGTGGTGCTATGTACGTTTGTTCCATGAAGAGGACTGTCAAAACAAAGCACATTTTACATTATAAAACTACTGAACCGATTTAAAAAAAATCATCAAAATCGGTCCATAAATATAGAAGATACGCGCGAACAACGATAAAAAATTATTGAATTGAGAACCTCCTCCTTTTTTGAAGTCGGTTAAAGATCGGTTAAAGCTTTAAAATAAAATTACCAAATGCTGTGTAATACGCTGTAAAAATATTGGCGCTTACAAATTTCTGAAAAATCTGGATATTATTTAAAAATAATAGATGCTGTAAGAATAAAAATGTCTTTATTCGGCTTTCAATTTCGGCACTGGCATTGTAGAATAGTCTTTTATAACCATATTGGGTCAATGGGTCTTTTTTGATAAAAAATAACAAAAATAATAAACTCATTTTTTTAAATTTTGAGTTTTTAGCATTCACAATGCTATTTTTATATAACTCTCAATAATATACTAGAAAAATATATAACTCGCACCTGATCATGTCTCGAACGGGAATCGAACCCCCAACCTTTGGATATCCGGTCCAATACTCGGACCGCCGAGCTACCGAGTCACTAGTGGGAACGTTGAATTTCTTCTAGTATATCAACTCTTACGCTTCAAGTATCGATTCCCGTCCGAGAACATGATGTGGTGTGAGTCGTATTTTTTCTAATATATTATTAAGCAATAAATACATATTATTATTCTCCTTTTGTTTACAAGCGAAACGTCGTAAGAACAAACGTAGGTAGCGCCATCTACAATTAGCTTTGCGTTGCCATCCCCATTGTGACTTTATGACGCATCGCATGTGACTTAAGTCACACGAACGATTTCAAACGAATGATTTCAAAAACATACGAACCCTGAACACATAACACTCTTTGTTTTTAGGCAGTCGTGTAAAAACAGGGCCCCAGATTAGTATGCAACTTTTTCCGCGTTCGGTGAAACTTCGTAATTATTTATAAAGTTCATTAAAAATACTGATATTTTTTGCCAGTAGGTGTTTTTATTTTAAACTAGCTTTTGCCCGCGACATTCCAAAGTATACTTACCCCGTTACTAATAAAGATTGTGTAGCAGATGTATAGTTACACAGTGTTTTGCCCCTTTCTTTTTATCTCCCTACTAAAGATTGTATAACAGATGGATAGATAAATTTTTTGTCCCTTTCTTTTTAATGTCAAACTGAAATAGTTTGACAGAGAGTAACCATTGTGTAACTATACATCTGCTATACAATCTTTATTAGTAAAGGGTAATGTCAAACTTAAACAGCTTGACAAACTGTACATCTGTTATACAATCTTTATTAGTAAGGGGTTTTATGTTTTAAATTATGTGTGTGCCAATAAATATCGACGCACTGCTTAAACTAACCTCGACATGCGTTGTATTGTTAGACTAATATTAATCATTATACTATTCCTTTGTCCCATTTGTGTTTTTGTTATGGTAATCAAACATTTCATGTTTATCGATTGGCAAATTTTAATATTGGACAAATTGTATTTTCGAATTTCTAAAGTCCTCATACTGACGAAGTTACGTTGGCTTACAGCGAAGTAAAGAGTGAGAGATATTAACGACTTGTTCAATATCTTGGTAGAGCGAGTTGTATAGGTGGTTCGATTCCCGCCTGATTGATTAGAGAGATAAGCTATTCTTTCTAGTCTGAAAAAAATAACTATACTATCTAAATTACGTTAATGAAGATACTTTCCCGAATAAAAGATCGAAAGACAACAATTTCCGGCAACTGTCTATATATTTCAACGGGCAGTTGTTTCGTTTTCCCAAGACCCTCGTATTTCCTTTTCGCAAACACCCACAACAACCTGATAGCGAGCACATATCAATTCTTACCCTTTTCCGATTTTCGTGGCAACTAGTACCTACCCACTCGAAGCTTAAGCTTTAATAATAGGGAACATATTAAATAAACTATTGCAATATAGAAAAATATAAATATTGAGTCACTTACACGTGAAACGTAAATAATACGGCGTTCTCATGGGAATTAAGTTGATCTGCTTAACAAAACTGCAGCTTGCTATTCGAACCATCTGAACCGACATTCAATCAAATCGAAGCAAACAATTTCTGGGCAGGGCCATTGCGCGTGCGCACTTTGTGTCAACACACAACCACACTTTCTATCCATCCACACATCCATAATATAACAATACTTGGAACGCAATATGGTCGCCGCCGGTGCACCGCAGCGTGTGCGGTAGGTCACATGAGTATTCCACGGCCAGCACCGCGCTCAGTCCCGGGCAGCGTCATTGCGCGAGCGCACTTTGTGTCAACACAAATCCATGTTATCCATCCACACAACCATATTATTACAATACCTGCAACGCAGTATGGTCGCCGGTGCACCGCAGCGTATGCGGCAAGTCGCAGGAGCATTCCGCGGCGGGCCTCGCACTCAATCCCGGGCAGCGCCATTGCGCGAATGCACTTTGTGTCAACACACATAGCACAGCGCCCGCTAGCCACATTCTGAAACAAGAGTAAAATCAATCAGCGCTTATTGAATGCTTGAAAGAAGTCCTGAAAAAAAACGAAAGGTACGTATAGAAGTTATTTTAAGACCCTCAATCATTTCTGATAATTAAATAGTAATGATACAAATATTAGAGACCTTTCATCATCACGGGTATCAGTCGCACTATGCCCATTGCCAGGTTGAGTCTCTGCTAAGGATCTCCAGGAAGATAGAATTTTATTTATCAAAAGCTCGCAGCAATACTTTTTTTTTATTTATTTATACCCAAGTGAACTGAAAATAAAACGCACAAAGGTGAAATAAAAAACTCATTGATTTTTTATTCAATTATACTCAACAAACCTTTGTTCAGTATAACACAAAAACTGTTAAACTATTATATAAAAAGCAATTAATGAAATGAACAAGAAACGCTAGGCAATGCAAAAACAAAATGCAAAAGTTGCAAATTGTTCGAGTGTAACAAAACACTTATTTAATCCCAAAAGTTTTATTTCAATGAATACTTAATATACACTTAAATACAATGAGTAGTTGTCCAGTATTTACAAAAAATAAAACAGATACTTTGAGCTACAAAGCCATTTGACGAAAGCTCAAAACATAAGCACACCCATCGACTCTACAAGAAGTTCAACTGCCATTTCTTCCTAAGCTTTTGTTCCAATATAAATCTTAGGAGAACGTTAGTTGTAAGTGCCATCTCGGCTGCCGTCCCGCTCATAATCCAAGGCACTTGTAAAAGAATTACCACTGCATGTGTGCTGGGGACATAATGGGGTATTTCCACTGAGCGACGACCGGACGACGAAGATGCAGAGTGGTACAAGTTATAAACTTCTTGCGTAGTCCAAAAATTAAAAGTGACTCGGTAGCTCAGCGGTCAGAGCATTGGACTGGATATCCAAAGGTCACGGGTTCGATTCCCGTCCGAGAACATGATCTGGTGCGAGTCGTATTTTTTCTAGTATATTATTTAGTATTAAAAGTTTAAGTTTGTTGCTTGCCAAATGATACAAACAGATTATTGTTTTTGGCTCCTTTGGGGATAAATTGGATACTCATTAAAAAAGTGAATAAAAGTAATGCTAGTATAATTCCACTTTTAATATATAAGAATGTTAATGAATAGACCGATGCTCTTAATAATATGCACATCGGTGAGAAAATATCAGATTTAGCAAAAATACGTCCCATCTTATAGAACTATTCGCACGTTGTTCGTACCGGCACAAACACTTAAAGTGTGCAATGCCAAATTTAATTGTAGATGTCTATTAAAAAATGTGCATTAGTTCGTCTATCGTATTGATTTACAGTAGGTTTTTTTTGCAAAAATTGACTTAACAAATGATCAATTTTAAAAACCATTCTTAATTCGTACCAAAGCAGCAATGTAACTGCGATTTTTGTCACTTTCAATCAAAAGTTGTTAGCAACAGAGTTAGTTAGGGGGCGGGTAAAATAAGTTTGTTACTGTTAGTACTACACTGACAACTACTGCTTATTGGCTACCAAGCTGTCGAATGAAAATGAGTATTAAAGATCTATCTAAAATAGGGCCCCAGCTCCCAACTTGGACCACACAAGTCGTCGAGAACAAGAGGAAATTGCACGCTATTGATAGGAGTGGGTGACGGTCGAATGTTGACCTGGTGATATGTCGGTACCTTTGTGAAGCCCTTGGTTCACACATCACGATCTAACTACGCACTGAGTTGCCACCCACCAATCCGCATTTGGCCCGCGTGGTGGGTTATATTATATCCTCCTTATTCACCCATTGGGAAGGCCTTTGCTCCAGCAGTGGGGACATCAAAAATGGCTGATGTCTACACACTGAGTTGCAAAAGTTCGACTGCCTACTTGAAAATGACGAATGCTCAAAACATACTAACAAGTATTTTCTTGAGCTTTAAGATTATGACTTATCGACTTACCAATATGGAATTTTGTCCTTTATTCTGATTAAAATCAAATATCAAATAAAATATGTTGTTACATATAAAAAACAATTGTCCAGAACAATTTGACTTTAGAACTGTACGGCAAACTATTGTCACATACTTGTTTATTTATACTTTGCCAATGCCGTCAAATCAATTAAGAGGCCGACGAACAGTGAACCTCCTATATGAACGTAATACCAAAATGATTTGCAATATGAGCATAATTCACTCTTCTTGTGATGTTATTTGGATTAAGACAGTATTTGTCTAGGGTTCTACTATATAAAAAAGTAAAATGAAATTAAATACTAAAATACCAAACCAAATAAAAATTTATGCGATTTACAGTTTTTTTATAAAATAATTTAATTAGCATTTATTTTGAATTGGGTTATTTTGTTTTTTTTTTATTTAATAGAACCCTAGACAAATACTATCTTATCTGCAATCGGTAAAGTAGGTTTATATAATTATATTCAGTTAATTTCTAATAACTTTACGCGAAGTGAAGTGAGGTTCGTAGTAAGATGCGAGTTTGGTTACAGAATCGACAGGTAGTTAAGCAATTCATATATACAACATGTCACAAAAATCAGCTGTTTCATACATTTTGATATTTTTTATTTTAATTGTTGTATGAAACTGCTGTTTTTTTTTATTGATTTGAGAGTTGGTCCCATAGTAAAAGTTGTTCAGTTTGATGGTCCCTATATACCATATTCGGCATTAGGGGTATTTTTGTAACACGTTGTATAAAAAATACACTCATTAAAGTAATAAACTTGGCAAATCCCTTTGAGAAATTGCTAACGTTTTGTTATTACACAATACAAACAATTCATTTTATCGCCTAAAGCCATAACGACATCTCATATTACGACAAAGGGTCCCAAATTTTTTCCCGCCCATAATTTAAAAGCACAATGCAAATGAAATACCCTTTAACACTCTGTACCCAAAATTGTATGCTTGCCGGTGTCATTCCCACCAAGGCATAGTGATATATCGTTAGGTTTTCCGAAACCAGTTAATCTTGAGCCTTCTCAAGGATGGAGGCTTGGCTAATTTTGTTGTAACCGGGAAACAGGGTTGGGGCTCGGGGTCTTGGTTACCCGGTCAACACGTTTTCCGTTTTCTGAAGAGGCAGTCCATTACAAATATTTTATTAGTTCGCATGCGACCTTTTGTGGCTCAGCATGCCCTTTTTGCTTACGAGGGTTGCGAGTAAAAAGGTGACAATGAAACGCTTCGCTTTAACCGTTTTTGGTCACTTCAGTCAATTGTGAGAGTCGATTTAACCGGTTGGTTCAACCTGAATTGGCGTTATTCAAATAATTGGAATAAATTAGGTTTGTAATTGAGGTTTTGGAACGCTTTTGTTTCAGAAATCCTTACCAATTTGATTTTACGACTTAGTGTAAAAAGGAGAGCAGAAGACACAATTCTCTATTGGCGATAGAAAATTTTCTACTTTGGAACCATAGAAAATCTTGTACAGATTGTAACCATGGTAATCCTTTCGCAACTTTACAATAAAGTCAAATATCTACATTTTCAAATTTAAAATAAGTTATAATTCAGGCTTCTAACATGACCACCGAAACGCGATATGATATAACAATTTATCACGTTTAAAACTTTTCTTTAACTGTCAAAAGACAATGGATTTTGACAGTTGAGTGTCGATAAACTGCTATATCAAGCGATATATTTCGTGTTTATTGAAACCATATGACCATTGGGTCATGCTAAGGGGCCTGGCCTTATTTTTATTTCTAATCCCACTTTGCTTGGTACAAAAATACAAAAAAATAACTTGATAAAATATAATAAACTTATCTCCAACCATTTAACTCAATGTCACGAGCAATGTTACCAACTTTGCCGACTTCTCTTAACTTTTTAAGGTAATTAATTTAAATGATTGTTGTTCTGTGACCTATATAAAATTTGTGAATGGCCCAATTTCGCTCAAAAATCTAAAATAATAAGTATCTAAAAAAATATTTTAGATTTTAAAGTTTGTGAGTTTGAATGTTAGGCTATTTCGACGTTTTAATGTTTGTTACTCAATGACGTAAAAACACTTGAACGAAATTTGGCTCACATATAGTTTATACTTTATAGGATTAAAACTTAGAACACTTTAAACCCAGTCAAAGATTCCCTAGGGCTTTCTGAACTTCCACGCGGACGAAGTCGCGGGCGAAAGCTAGTTAGTAATAGTTTAGGAGATTTTTTTGAATAAACCGATACACGAATGGATTTATTTTAGGCTGTTTCTTTTTCTTTATAGTTTTTAAAGAGGTGATACTTTACGTATTAAAAGGTCGTTTCAAAGGCTTTTTTCTCTTGGAACAACGTCAATACTGAAATTCTATCATAGAAACAAAATCATCCCTCAAAATCAATTAAAAAAAAAGGTTTTATATTTTGCTATAAATTGAACTCGGATATAAACTGTTGCAATAGATAAATATCCCTAAGTAAAACAAGTCTTAGTGAAAACCTAGCAGGGTAAAGATTTATATATAAAAATTACCGTCGACTTGATAACCTCATCCTTTTTTTGAAGTCGGTTTAAAATTAAACTATTTTAAAATTTATGGACAGTGTGGTTTAGTGTTGGTGCTCTTCCGCTCTTTTGCGGACGAAGGGGGGGCAGTCGTGATTGTTCGAGTTGAGGTCTAATTACACTAATTCAGTCATCTTCTCTTTTGGTCTACCTTTTCTTCTGGACCCTTGAAGGTTCAAACTGAGCTCGAGCCACTTTGGATGTAAAACCAACTCCCATTAATTTCAATTTCAAGGATTTAGTCATAAACTCAATTACGAACGCACAAAGCAAAGAACATGGTGCGTAACAGGGTGACCATACAATCTTAACATAATAATAATAATATCAATATTTTTACAAATACATTTTTAATTTATATTAATTGTTGACATAAATATGAGATTTTTTTTCTAATGATATGATATCGTAACGTAATACATATTTTTTTATCTTTTTCCCAAAAAACAGTGGATAATTATCGGATTTTTCATTTATAAAGATTGACACAAAATTTTAGTTCTTTCAAAATAAATTATAAAAGAGTTTCATCAATGTTTAAAGTTATACAACCAAAACAAAAGCGAAAAACATAAATCGTTTCAAGCAAACCATATTTCAGTGTTTTTATCCCATTCCCATTTGTCAGACATGCTGTTTCAATCTTATAAATCACCAAGATGCGACTCAAATGTGACGTCATAAATCATTGAACGGGTAGAAAATGGGGTTTTTTATTTTATCACTCTCAATGTCGATTCCTCGGGCGTTCGAGAGTGATTCTATAGAGTGACGTAGTTTTTCACCAAATGTTGGCAGAACGTTTCCTACGTGATCAGGGATATAACGAGCTTTAATAAATAGACACTTGAGCTTGTAAAATCTGGATTTCTTCAGATAGTTATTGGGGTACAGAATCGATCAGTTAATTCATCAACGCCCGAGCGGACGCAGGCGGTCGGATAACAATGGAATATCTATTGTGTCTCATTTTCCGGGCGTTGAAGGGTTAATCAGCTAGTCGTTAAAATTGCTAAAAATGATTCTCCTATCAAATTATTTGTGATAAGCCATTCATGAGGAGCTCGATGGTGCAGTGGGTTAGCACATTGCCCTGCGATTGCAACCGTTAAGCAACTTTTGCAAGGATTGGTCATGGGATGAGTGACCAAACATTTATGGCTATCCAGTTCTTCGGAAGGCATGTTGATCCCGACTGCATTATTTTGCCATCGTTAACACCCACCAATGGGTTCGTATTTTGAGCCATAGTCTATCCTTCTTATCTACCCATAAGGTAACATTGGATGCACAGCTTTCACTATAACTAACTCGAGGCATGTTTTTTTAGCTATTTGATAACATCACTAACATTTACACTTGAATAAAAAAAATATGGAGTGTACAATTTCTTGGTATAACTTTATATTATGAAATTTTCATAAGTAAGGGCCTAAAGGGGCAATATTTTCCGGCAATTTGTGGCAGCAATACTGTGGCCGGCAGCATTGCTAGCAATACCAGCCATACTATGTATGGCTCGGCAATAATTGTAGACATGTTTTTGGTATGTCAAAACATTTTCATTTCAATTTAGGAGCCTGAATCATTGGGCATATTATTGCCGGCTATTGCAGCCATATTGTAACATGTAGACCAGCAATTGATTGAAATGCAATGTTTTTGTGTTGACCGGGCAGTGTTTGCCGATAATTGCAGCCACACATTGCCGGAAAATATGGCCCGTTTATGAGCACCTTAAGATTTATATTAATTATAATACCTTATAAGAAAAATAACACTTGGTCACTGCTCAAATGCAATTGGGTGGCAAAGTGATGCGTTTAAATAATTGTAAGCGATACACAGACCCCGCGCGAGGCTAGTGTAGGTTGGTCGGTCGGTTGTAGCGGGTTCGCGGCACTACACTTTAAAATATCAGGTAACTCTTTATAAATAAATAAATATTTGATAACATCACAGACATTGCTCCGATTCCAAAGTAAGTAGCTAAAGCACTTGTGTTATGGAAATCAGAGGCAACGGTGGTATCACAAACACCCAGACCTGAGCCAATATAGAAAAGTTCTTTTTCTAAATTTACCCAACCGGGGATCGAATCCGGGACCTCAGCGATGGCGACACCTTGAAAATGGTGTACAAAGTCACTCGACCAAGGAGGTTGTCAATAATTCTACGTCGTATTTATTTATATTGTTATACTAGCGGCCGCGAAATTGAAACAAATTGAAATCATCTAATAACTCTGTGATGTTGCACAGGATCTCGATAAAAAGATGTCTTTTTGTTCATTTCTGTTAGACGAGATTCTTTACTCGATAAAGCATATTACACTGACAGACAAAATAAGAACAATTTTAAGTTTTTTTCCACATTATTGTGACAAATACGTAATATTTACGTAAATATCAAGTTAAAAGTGCTTCAAAACTTTCACAATTGAAAAGTAAGGGCGCTTGAACTGACGCATCTCGAGACTGTTTTAATTGAATTTCAAGTTTTCGGAACTACTGATGGGGAGATAAGGGTGTCACGCGCTAAATTATAACTTGAGATAGTACTTTTTAATAATAAAAACCTATAATTCCTGTCGGAAATAATGTTTCACATTTTGAAAAAGGTACCCAGCATTTTGCGCGAAGAATTGAAGAATGGAACAGCAATGCACATCAATTACAACTACGACAATGATATATCTTGACATGTCGTAATGCGCACATGAGAGCTATGTTTGGCGTTTCAACAACAACATTTTTTTTGCACCTTCGTACCTAAATTTTTATATGCAGCTGTGCCAACCCTAGTTCCTCCGCCTCTTTCAGTAATTGTTAGTGAACAATTCTGTTTTGCCAGTATAATGTTTCTGAAACAAAGTACTGTCGGCGCAAACCGCAAACATTCGCTTACAATATTCCTGAAGAGCGTCTCCTATTCCCTAACGAGTAGGACCATTGTAAAGTGAAACTTTGACGTTTTACACGACATTTCAGGTAATTAAACGGTTGTCACTTGACTTTTGAGGTCACTTGATGAGTTCCTTTAAGAATTGTGTTTCGTTTAGTTTAATTATAGTTTTAAATTCTAGTGCTCGTAAGTTAGGATTCCTTTTAATTCATCAACGCCCGAGCGGACGCATGCGGCCGGATAACAATGTCTCATTTTCAGAGCGTTGAAGGGTTAAAGGTACTCTTCGTCATACATACAACACCAGGGAATCACTGTTAATTGCTTTTAACGATTAAATTATCAATTTTGCAAGAAGTGTGAACTAGCCTATTACTCAACTGCCAAGAAGGGTTATTTATTACGATAAATAATATTGGAAAAAATAATAGAAAAAATCGACTCACCCGTAGCACCTCAGACGGGACTCGAACCCGCACCCTTGGGATTCCGGCCCAATGCACTGACCAATTATGCTACCGAGTTGCTAGTGGGAGCGGCGAAATTTTCTAGTACTTTTTTTACTTCTTCGCTGCAAACCAGCGCAATGTCATCAATGGGTTATTTATACAAAAATGTTCTTAAAAAAAGTTGAAAAATTATTGCATTGAGTTAATAACTATTATTTATTTCCTCAAAAGGTCTGTTTTTCCCTCTAGGATGGTCCGCCCTTCCACCCTCCTCCCGCTTGTGATCACCGTCTCCCTGCTGCAGAACTGCCATGGCCACGCGAGGACTTTCACCAGGTGCCAGCTGTCAAGGGAACTCCTCAGATATAACTTCCCGAGGAATCTCATACCTAACTGTGAGTATTTATCTATGTCATACTATGTCGATGTTTTCGTGAAGACTTTCGTGATCGAATGTCTTGCACTCCAGTTTTCATAGTGTCGCAAGTATTTATCCACGACCTTTGAAAACCGTGGTCGAGGTTGCACATTGTTTTTCACGGTGTCGACATCTCTGAGTTCTCGGGATCAATCCCTGGCTGAGGAACCGACATTTTTTCCGAAATGGCAACGTTTATTTAATGTTTCTAGTGTTCTTATACTTGTTATGAAGTCGAGAAAGTCATATTTAATATAAAAGTTCCTGGGTTGAATTCCGGTAAATCATTTTGTTATTTTATACTTTATTTAGCCCTACCCCTATCATAACTTTACAATTTCAACTTTAGTTTGGAACAAATAAATTGCAGTACTTTAGAATAAACTTATTTATTGTTACTAGTGGCTCTGTGAGCAGTAGACCTCGCGTTTGTCACATTTTTTGAAATGGCTAAATTAATTTAGATTTTTCCACATATCTTCTCCATTTTTGAAAATTTCGAAAAGCTGAGTTTATTTATCGAACCTGCTCACAAAATTTCATGAGAATCGGTTGAGAAATACGACCTGTAGAAGAGAACAAACGGACAGCCGGACAGCTGGCTGGACATGCGAAAGCATTTTTGCGCAAGCTGAAATGGAGACGCGGAGATAAGCGGACAATGTCCCACTCCGTATCACTGTTAACTCACGAATAAGGTTCAATATCAAGTAAATTAAACGACGAAGAGCGTCCGATTATCGCGATGATTTTTATGTAATAGTCCTGCATCATTTCAGCCGTACAACAGCCCTCTAAGTATCAAATTTAAAAATTTAATTAATCCATTCACATTACCATAGTATATTCACAATCATATTCGAGCAGAATTGGTGAATAATAACCATAGTTTTAACTACATTTTCAATTCATTTTAATGAATATTATCAGTGTCTACGTTAATAATATTAAATCATGTGATATGTAATTAATTCACGTGGACAAATATTAATCCGTCAATCATTATCTATGTGTACCCAGCTGAGCGACACCGTTAATTAGAGGGTATGAAGCTGTTATTATAATATATAAAACATATTTGTAAATTATATAAATAACTAGCGGCCCGCCCCGGCTTCGCACGGGTACAATGTAGTTACTAATGTGGTGAGTGTGAAGTTAATTATCAGACTATACTACAGGATATCTATATAAAGTGGTGGCCACATAATTAAGGACGCCAGTCGATTTTCATACAAACGAAGTAACTTTTAGCATTGCTTCTCCGCCAGGGATAGACCGAGCGGTGATCTGGTGATGGCCATCCAGGGAGTGAATGGAGGAGATCCAGATTTCTTTACACACCCAAGTGATCTGACCAGCATTTTAAGAGATGTAAGGATATGTTTAAAAAGACCGCGAATATAGCATAAAAATGTATAAAAATCTTTCAACTGAAAATTCTGATGCTTACATCTCTTAGAATGCTGACCAGATCAGTTGGGTGTGTATTGCAATCTGAATCTTCTCCATTCACTCCCTGGGTGGCCATCATCAGATCACTGCTAGTTCAATCCCTACCTAGCGGAACACCAAGACTTCAAAATTACCTCGTTTGTACGAAAATCGACTTGTGTCCTTAATTATGTGGCCACCACTATACATAGATATCCTGTAGTATAGTCTAATAACTTCACACTCACCACATTAGTAACTACATTGTACCCGTGCAAAGCCGGGGCGGGCCGCTATAGCTTAAAAGATCTAAGTGCACAGATGACGGGACTCCTAAACCATTGATCCGATTATGATAAAACTTTAGTGAGTTGTTCTGCTTACGACCGAGAAGGTCCCTGGCTAAAATAACAGAGCATTGCAATACGCATGCCGGGTGCAGCTAGTTCTAAATAAAAATATGTTGTGCATTATCAGGATTATCAATCTCGATCATCCAACACTTCTCTATAATATACAACGTTTTACAAAAATACCCCTAGTGCCGAAAATGGTATATAGGGACATTTTGATATTTTCGATTTTAATTTATGTATGAAACAGCTAATTTTTATTTCGCGATTTCAGAGTTGGTTCCATAGTAAAAGTTGTTCAGTTTGATGGTCCCTATATACCATATTCGGCATTAGGGGTATTTTTGTAACATGTTGTATACCTACCACATTTCTTGTCATGTTATCCGGTTGCAAAATAAAAAGGCTACTCGGCGAGCTGACTCTCGAGCAGGCGACATTAGAGCTTACCATGGGAGAAACAATCACTGCGCAGATCTACACCAGCCACTCTTAAACTTTGTCCCTGTGCTTTATTGATTGTCATAGCATAGGCGATTTGACAGAATATTGTATTCTTTTAAAATTAATCTGATAATCAGATGGAATAATTTTGCACCTTTTTACAACGCAATAAGGAAAAAATGTCAGCACTGACAACATAATGCCATAGGTACTATTCAATCAAATGCATTCTACCTACTCTCAGGGGAAATGACCAAGAAGAATGTAATACTACGTTGAGATGACAAATGATATTTATTTTTCTTAATTAATCAATCAAATCCACAAAGAAGTTTCAATTCCGACGTCGAAGTCAATCACCCCAAAAGTAGCTTTCTATCACTTTTTAACTCTGTTAGGGGATAAATATTAAAAAAATACGAAACACGTGTTCAATTAATTTTGTGAAAGAATGTCTATGCCAAATTTCAAGTCAATCGGGCCAAGGAATCGCGTTCTCCCATACAAACTTTGCCACCCTGTTTCACCCCTTTAGGGATTGAATTTCGCAAAATCCCGTCTTAGTGAGCACCTACGCCCTAAAAGCAACCCCAATGAAAAATTTGAGACTCCTAGCACTTGTAGTTTCTGAGATTTCGTGATCAGTGAGTGAGTGATTTTCCCTTTTATATATATAGATTATGTTGAAATATAATATAATATAGATAAATAACATAAATATTTGACAACATCACATACATTGCTCCGATTCCAAAGTAAGTAGCTATAGCACTTGTGTTATGGAAATCAGAGACAACGGTGCTATCACAAACACCCAGACCTAAGCCAATATAGAAAAGTTCGTTTTCTAAATTGACCCAACCGGGGATCGAACCCGGGACCTCAGAGATGGCGACATCTTGAAAACCGGTGTACAAGGCCACTCGACCACGGAATACTAGTATTATTAATTGTCAGTTCTTTACTGAAGCGGTTAGCAAAACAGGCCAATAATTGGCGGACGTAAATATGTGCAAAAATTAATGTTTCACAATTATTTTTTCCGTACCTAGCTTGATCTTTTCACCGCACAATTTATTTTTGTTTATTAAACGGAAAATCTACATTCTAAATCTTCATACAAGATATTAATATCAGCCCATTATGTTTATAGGTCAACGGTTTACTATTACGCAACATAAAAGTATGAAATACATTCAGTGGTCATACACTTTTGCTAGAATCGAAATTGAGTTTAACCCTTTAACTCGGCGTCACACCACAATACAGGGTTATTTTTTAAACACCAACAACCTCGCAAGAGTACCTACATTACATCATAAACAACAGCATTTCTAGCCTTTAGAAAAAGATCTCTAGAAAGCAAGAAATAATGTTCAAATCAATTTATTAAAAAAACATCTGATGAAGATGGTTGTGGCTTTTAGAATAAGAAAACGACACAATTACAAAAGTCAAAAATTACCTTCAGCCCACTCGACTTCAATAGACGTTTTTTAATAAATTGATTCGAACATTATTTTTAGAGCTTTTTTTAAGGTTTTTGAGGTTATACTTTTTTAAAGCTTTTTTTTGCTTATAAAAATATTGTTACGGACAGCTTCGATCAAGTGCAAATAGTGGAAAAAGTGATTAAAATGTGACTAGCAAAAAGACTGTTTAGTGGACACTAAGTGCGTTACTAGTGATAAAATCTGTGTTTGTGAATATCTCATGTAAGTACGCACTTTATAAGCAGTAGCTAGTTAAGACGATTAGTTTGTGTTTTTAATTTCTTTAAAGTTTATTAATATGTAATGTTCTATTTGGTTTTAAATTGAAGCTTATAAAAAGTGCTGTAAAATGAAGTATTTAACGTAGCTGTAAGTTTTATAGTTTATGAAATAATTAAGTTTTAGCTCAATTGGGTATTGTTTAGGTATTTAGGTATCCTAGAAAATAAATGATATTCAGGTGTGTCGTTTTTATTGACCTAAAAGGTAACGTTTCATGGTTTGAGGTAATGGGCTAGGTAATTTAGGTCTAGGAGGTGGTAGTCGCGACCTATGGATGAGTCTAGGTCAGACGCCAGCCTTTGTCCTAAAAGCCCTAAGGTTTTGACTTGGTATTTGGGTAAGATTTGTCAAAATAAAGGCCTCTTGTATAGGTCTCTGATAGTAAAATAAGGAACCTAATACCTAAACATCCTCGCGCGGCTGAGGCGGGGCTCTCTTTATGGTATTGCCGCTCATTCGACCCTACACCTTTATTATTACTGTTTGTGCGGGTAGGGTTGAATGAGTGAAAGAGAGGTAAGAAGTAAAATGTAAATACGATTTTTAGAATACCCAAGTTAAGAATATTAGCTCACGCTATTAGTGCATAGTTGCCACCAGGCAAAATTACACTTAAGGACGTGCGGGCGTAGGAAAAGTTGTAAGCTCGCATCGTCCATTTCTTTGTTAGTAACCGACCACAATATATGGGCATTCAGTAAGCTGGTGTTTTTATTCTTCTCCGCTTGGCGAATACATACATCCTATGGTGAAGTTGAGGTTGCATCGTCAACAGCGCTTCGTGGTCCTTCGAGCCGGATGAAAAGAATCTGCGCGTCAAGCAGTGTTTCGTGATCCTTGAAGAGCGCGGATAAGAAGAAAAAATCTGCGTGTCAAGCGAGAAGATTGGAGAAAAGAAGAATCACAGTAACTAGTCACTATTACGCGGGTGGACCGCGGCTCATACTGCCACACCCTCACGGTGCCAAGTGTGGTTAGTGTGAGTAACGCCGTTCAAGGCGGTGCAGTCTAACGGACACGGCTGCCAGCCGCCTTTTTCAAGGCAGCTGAAATTGTCCGACTACGCCGGTACGGGTTGTGTCGCACTGAGGGCCGGACTGTAGGCACTGCCGACGCTGCCGGGTGTTCACCCCGGTGGCCGAGCACCTCGGAGTGGCGCAGCTTCTCTGCCGGGTAGTTCCTCCCTTCCACTCCTGCTACGACCTCCATCCTCACCCGGGCTCCCCTCGGTAGTTTGCCCGGGCGGGATTGTTAGGAGTAGGGCGTCCACATCAAGAAAGAAGAAGATGCCAATAACAAGAAGCCAATCTGGAGGGAAGAAGAGGGGGGCAATTACGTATGAAGAGCCACCGGCGTCACCATCGACGATCGCGCAACAACCACCGCCACCACCACCGTTATTGACGACAGTTACGACGCAAGAAGAGGCCACAGAAAGTGGTAAAGAGAGACCGTTACCGCCGCCGCCCACCAAGGAAGTTGACGATGGCAACGCCGCCGCCGCCGCCGCTACAGACACTGAGGCTTTGAGACATAACCCGCCGTCAGTGTGTTCGTCAAGTGTCGCGGCACGCGTCCGGCAGGCGCAACTTCGGGCCGCGGAACAATTGGCCGAAATAAAGAGACGAGAAATGGAACTAGAACGTGATTTAATTCAGCAAAGGTTACAAGTAGAAATGGACACTATTATGGATGCGAGCTTACCCGCCGAGAGCGTTCCAGAGAGGCTGAAAGAATGGTTGGATACCACAGCCGATCCTCGGTGTCGGGTAGACGAAAATTTAGAGCGAGACGGAGATATCGTTCCCGTCGTTTCGCAAGACAGAGACAGAGATATCGCCCCTGTTGTCGTGCAAGACAGAGAAAGGAATATGAAGCGCAATGAGGCGTGCGCCTTAGAAACAGATAGAAACCGAACGTTTTGGGTAAATCCAATGGAGGCTGACGCGAGGCCCGTAGTCGATACGAAAAAGGGCTACGGGGTGGAAAACCTCGCTGAAACATTGGACAGGGTTCTATCGAGACGACCAATGCCGCGGTACGCGCAAGAGTTGCCCGTGTTTAGTGGCTCACCAAATGAATGGTTGTTATTCAAGGCCGCAGTGCGTGATTCCACACGATTATACAAGTTCACTGCAGAGGAAAATCTAGCAAGATTACGCGTGAGCTTGAAAGGGGAGGCGAAAGAAAGTGTGTCGGCGCTATTATGGAGTGCGACCGACCCCGATCGTATTATGACCACACTAGAACAATGCTACGGCCGCCCTGAAGTGCTTATAGATAGAGCGCTCGAAGATATGAAAAGCTTACCGCGTTCGGGTACGAGTGCCACAGAATTGAATACCCTCGCTGTGAAATTGCAAAATATAGTTTGCGTGATTCAAGCGGTTGATGACCGAGGTTACTTACGAAATCCGCTATTGGTTCGGGAAGTAGTCAAGAAGCTCAGCCCGCATTTATTATCGAACTGGGTCGCCTACGCAGAGAAGAATGAATCGAGTGAACCTGAAATAATTATTTTATCTCGATTTCTAATGAAAGAGGCTGACTGCGCGCTGCGTTATGCATACGTACCGACCACGTCACAGCAAAGAGAAAACGTCGCTGTAAAAAACCGTATCGAGAAACGCACTGACAAAAAGAAAAATGTAGCAAGAATATACACTTTGGGCCAGAAAGAGACGCCGCCGGCGCCGTGTTTAGTATGTGGAAACGATCATGAGGTACCCCACTGTAACAAGTACAAAGCCATGACGGTAGATGAGAGATGGCAGTGGGCAAGAAATAATGGAGTGTGCTTTCGGTGTGTGAACAACAAGCACCGGAGGTTCCGCTGTACACACAAACTATGCGGGGTGAACAATTGTGTTGCGCGTCACCACGCTACGTTGCATAAGGACCGTGCCGCTAGTAATGAAGAGACGTTGGTGCGAGAGTCACAGACTGAGACGATCGCCACGGTTAATAGGGCCAACGTCGCGGCGAAAGTCATGTTAAAGGTGTGTCCAGTGACAGTTAAAGGACCCGGCGGTGCCGTACGGACATACGCGCTGCTGGACGAGGGTTCGACAGTGACGATCGTAGATCAAGACCTGGCGGACGAAATAGGTGCGAAAGGGCCTGTAAGCGACTTGCGTATATGTAGTATAAATGCGCAAGGGAGCGTAGCGAACAGTGAAAACGTAAACTTAGTGTTAGTAGCAAGAGACGAAAGCACCCATCATGTTCGCGCTAAAACGATGACAAGTTTGACGCTCAATCATCAAACAGTTAGTGAAGATTGCTTACAGTACGCACACTTGAGAAGATTATCGGCTAGTGACGTGTGTTATGACAGAGTGAAACCACGTTTACTGATCGGGGCCGATAATTGGCATTTGATTGTGTCACGAAAGTTGTTAATGGGCAATAAGAGACAACCGGTAGCGTCGCTCACAAAACTAGGGTGGGTCATACACGGAACGGCGCCCCGAATTATGGCGCTAGAGGGCGCGTCTAACATATACAAGACGGAGCTCATCGCACCCGAGGTTGAATTGCAAGACATGGTGAAACGTTACTTTGAAATAGACGCACTCGGTATCGCTAGGAGGGAACGCGAAAACCCGATGGAAATTAGAGCGGTGAAAGCGTTCAATGAGAATATTAAGCGAGTCGGCGGCCAGTGCGAAGTACGACTACCGTGGAAGAGAGATGACGTCACGCTACCGCCCAGTTATTATAACGCTGTAAAGCGCTTGAAGTCTATAGAACGCAAGATGGACCGGTCAAGCGACTTTGAAAGAGCTTATACAAAACAGATAGAAAATTTATTCACGAAAGGCTACGCGGAGCAGTGCAGTGAGAAAGAGACAGACGATCCACGATCATGGTACCTGCCTCACTTCGCGGTTACTAACGTGAACAAGCCGGGGAAGATAAGATTGGTTTTCGATGCGGCAGCAAAAGCCAATGATGTTTGCCTCAATGATGAGCTTTTAGAGGGGCCCGATTTATTACAAGATTTAAATGGGTTGCTTTTGCGGTTCCGTGAGAAAAGGATAGCAATAACAGCCGACATTCAAGAGATGTTTTTACAAGTGAAGATTGCACCTATTGATCAACCGGCACAGATGTTTCTATGGAGAGGCGGTGATAGAGAGGGACCGCCACGAAAATATAAAATGACTTCAATGATATTTGGGGCAAAGAGTTCGCCATTTTTAGCACATAGTGTGCGCGACTGGAACGCGAGAGAGAGCGCCGACGAGTACCCGCTAGCGTGTCAAGCGATAACAAACAACCATTATATGGATGACTGGGTGGACTGTTTCGATGATGAGAAACGGGCGATTACTACGATGAAACAAGTGATTGAAGTGCACAGGCGCGCAGGATTCAAGCTGTCTTGCGATTCTGTAAGACATCATTCGTGACCTCGCATCTGAATCCGCTGTGAGTTTCTTGATTGGTATTCTCAAAACTCGCTTGATAATTCGCATGTGCACTAGCGCTGCACTTGCGAGCGTGTCAGCGAGTTGAACTAAATTGACCGCGAGAATTTTGACGGGAACCGATAACTTGTCCGAAATTTACTTGTCCTAATTTCATTTAACGGAAACGGTTGACCAAAGTTTTTGTTGCTATATGTATTGTTTGCCATATTTTTAAACCATCGAAATATCATTTGGCATATGTCTCATTTTACCGAACTACGTTTCACCGATTTTCAAAATGATTTTTAGTATTGGCACCACCAGAACAACATTTTACGGAATACTATTTGGCCGCAACCGCAACTATGGTATATTTATATTATGTAGGTAACATTTGACATAATCGATATTTGTTATAATAATACATGTTTTATTAACCATGCATGCAAGCATTATAGAGCTGCGAATGGTCAAAACACTAACCTAACCTAACCTACTTAATGTATTCAAAGTTTTTCATTTGGTGAACTGAAAATATGACAAATAAATCAGTGGTGTAATGAATGTTCGGGAATATAACACTTCGTCGAAATGTTCTTTCGACCGCGCATAACTTCGGTAAAAAGTTTTTCGACCAAATAAGACATCGGAGTAACGAAAAAAACGTAATTTCGACGAAGTCAAAAAGGCGAAACGAAAACAGTCGAAAAGATTTCAGTAAAATGAAATTCGATCAAAAAAATTTCGACCTTGGGATAGGTTACCGATTTTGACAGATAAAGTATGAGATGATGTAAAAAGTGGCATTCTGTAAGGTATAGACCGAGAGGTGACAGGATTTTTCGTAACGATCAAGGAAACGATTACATTTACTTTTATGGGGTGTAGAGTGGTTGTAGAATGTCCCCTAATGTGAATGATGAATTTCCATACAATATAATGCTATTTTCGCGATTTTTTAGCATATCAAAACAGCTCTTAGAATCCTGATAGATCAGTTGTGTGTATTGCAATCTGGATCTCATCCATTCACTCCCTGGGTAGCTATCTTCAGATCGGCAGAGAACCAAGGCTTCAAAGTTATCTCGTTGGTATGAAAATTATCTGGTGCTTCTAATTATCTAAGGTGAAGGTGCAAGGTGTGTCGCTGTCATGCTAAATGCAGGTATTGTGCACTGATATTTTTGTGGTGTGCATGTGCATTTTTTTGCGGGCAGGCGGGCGGTGCATCCTGCATATATATTTTTTGCGGGAGTAAGCTACATATATTTCTCTTTTCACAATTCTAATTATCCGTCCACCTCTCGAATTAAACAACCTCTCGCATCAGATCTCACTTCGCTACTCCCTTCACTCTCACTTAAATTTGCATTCTGTAAGCATCACCTATTTACTTGCGAAGTGAAGTGAGTTCTGTATTGTAGTGACTGCCACACTCAAAAAAATGTTAGTCGAGATTTATTGATTGCAGTTTTTTGATACAATTGTTGAGTTTTTGGTACAGAACTTTATAGCAAATATGCGTTTTTTTAATTAAAATTTCTTATTTTAAGGAATTTGAGGCAGCTAATAGTCTGCGTGTTGAATTAAAATTGACCGTGAGATTTTGACAGATGAAATATGAGATGACATAAGAAGTGGCATTCTGTAAGGAAATTCCGCCCTCACTTCGATGCTCACCTCGCAAGTGAACCCGATTCAAAGTGTCAAATAAAAAGTATCTATTTTACGAGTGAAAATAGAAGAAGTCCTCTACAAACAATGTTAAAATAATATTTTTTTTAGAAATAAAACACTTTTTACGGATTACAGCGCGTATATTATTAATTCAGGTGTTGTTTTAGAATTATTTAGTTTGTATTTATTGGTTTTTAGAATTCCCGACGTTTCGACACCTTTCCAGGGACCGTGGTCACGGGAGGACTAAAAGTGTTTAAAAAGTGTTTTATTTCTAATGAACTGTATACGAGCGAAAGTCTTAGAAGTGAATATTTTTTTATTTTTTAACACTGACAAGTAGTTTTTAACCACAAATTATATAGCTATTTAATTTGTGAAAAACTATTTTTTTTTTATTATTTAACTTTACAAAAACAAAAATTTTTCATCGTAACAAACCAAAAACCACGGCGGTTTGTCCGGAATGCTAGACTTATACACTAACATTATTATATATTTATGGTAACAACAACATATTATAAAATAGGTCACTAGTAAACAATTTACCTGCGGTGATCGTCCAGTTTTAATATTACTTTCTGTAATGCTTTGTAAGAGATGTAAAGGATGGTGAGAAAAGCTTTGAGTTTATATATCCAGATGACTTGTATTTATTCTCAATAATCAGAACAACAGATAGGTGTGTCTGTCAACGGTTTGAATTTCTGGACAATTGCATTGCTATTATTGTTGTGCAAGCAAAGATGTTCATGAGCCACAAGCCTTCCACCACCACCACCTACAAGGATGTTATTTCAGAAAACATTTTTATTTTAATGTCAATTTTTTTTTACATGTTATTGTATAAAATTTGAAAAAAAAAATTTTTTATATTGTTAGGTAAAACTTATTATACTGGTTTGTAAGACTCCTGGGAATAGAGGGATTTAGGTGCTTGTTAGTACACAGAATGCTCAATTATCATCCAGACATAGTTGCAAAAATAGTTATTGCATGCTGTGTTTTGCACAACATGTGCAATCGCGCAGAAATACCGGCTTTCACAATTTCAGAAGAAGAGAGACTAGAAGAGCTACAAACAATTGCTGAAGTTCAAAGGAGGCAAACTAGGGATTTGCCATCTTACGCCGATTTAGCTCTAGGGCAATAACGTAGACGAAATATAGTAAATAGCCTATGGCGTTCACGTCATATTTAATTTATCGGTGGTCAAAAACCCTTTACAAGTTTTCTTTCGTCATTTCATTCTTGGATAGGCCTTCCAATTTGTGAAATGGTAGTAGATTCAGTAGATTTATACATTTTTAACATGATGTGCTAACAGAAAACCTAAAAAATCTGCTATAAAAACAGCTTATTTTTTTTAAAGCTTTATTTATTTAATACCAAATAATATACTAAAAAAAATAAGACTTGCACCAGATCATGTTCTCGGACGGGAATCGAACCCGCGACCTTTGGATATCCGGTCCAATGCTCTGACCGCTGAGCTACCGAGCCACTCTTTTCTAGTATATGATTTGGAATTATATAAAAATAGCATTGTGAATGCTAAAATCTCAAAATTTAAAAAGCTTTATTTATTTTTAACATTTTTGGGGCTAGGCATATGTATATGTAATAAAAATGTAAGCGATGATATAAATATATTTTATTAATATTTAAACGACAGTTGATCCTTTCAATCGGTTCAGCCGTCTTCGAGTAGTTCTGGTAGCTCTTCCTTCAGGTGTTCCTTCTGGAGTTCCCTGGTAAGTTCAGACCAGATGTTCTTCAACTTGCTAATATGTAGTGACACTTCACCACTGGATTGCACTGTGTAGCTGAAGAACTTCATGCACAGGCTTTACTCTTTTGCAAGCCATCATACAGGCGGTGTAGTTCTAGCCATACTTCCCTCGCTGTAGAATATCGCAAAACTTTCTCACAGTTGTCTTGTGACAAATTCGTAGTAATAAGTTCGCCTCATGAAGCTCTCGTGTCTCCCACTTGGATTGTTGCTGATTCAACGATAGACTTTTCCATCAACTCTCGACGTAAATTCTATCTGAATTTTATTTCCGGTAACTTAACGCTCTGCTACCATATTAAAGTACATACTTTTTGATATTATAGGATCTTGGGAAAGAAAATAATAAAATTAAACTGTAAAAACTGTATTAAAAAACGCAAGGAAGAATATTGACAGACAAGACATTGACATTATATTCAATGAGCAATATATACAAAAAGAGTACTTAGGTCGATTTGCAGCAACATTTACTAAATCTCGATTTTGTTAAACCTAGACTTTACTCATACGAATATGTAAAATTTTTAAATCGATATTTAAAATTTTCACAGTTTCATAAGGGCTACATCTAAGTTTAACAAAGTCGAGATTTAGTAAATGTTACTGCAAGTGGGCCTTAATATAGGTAACTATACAAAGCAGGATTCTTAACAAAATATTATAGGTCTGTCCACGGTCCGGTTTTTTCTTGGATGACGGATCCGGGCGTTTCGACGGAGACGGATGACGGAGACGGATCACGTTTGTCCATTGCGTCCGGATCCGATCCAATCCCGAACCACATATCACTCTGCGGTGCAACTGAGATGTCATGTGCACGTGCCTTTTTTTACGTTAGAATGCCGACAACTTCTTGCAATATACGTACAAAGACGCAGAAGACAAAAAAGTTTTGGGTTTCACCCTCTCCTGCAAGAGAGATACCTCGATGGGGCATTTAATACACTATACGATAAATTACAACAACGTGAAGATATATAATACCAAATAATAAACTAGAAAAAATACGACTCGCACCAGATTATGTTCTCGGACGGAAATCGAACGGGACGGGAGCATTGTAAATGCTAAAATCTCAAATTTAAAAATGATGTAGCTTTCTTATCTTAATCAATTGTTTAAAAATATCTGGAAAGGTATTCAGTTGATGTCGAGGTAATTCCTTGTAATTGGTGAGATGGCGCTGGCTTGCAGCGTAAGAGTTGATATACTAGGAGAAATTCGACATTCCCACTAGTGACTCAGTAGCGCAGCGGTCAGAGCATTGGACCGGATATCCAAAGGTCGCAGGTTCGATTCCCGTCCGAGAACATGATCAGGTGCGAGTCGTATTTTTTCTAGTTTATTATTTGGTATTATATAAAAATAGCATTGTGAATGCTAAAATCTCAAATTTAAAAACGTGAAGATATTTTTTTAACATTTGTTTTTATTTGTAACTCCTTTTTGGTTAGCAGAAATGACCTTTTATTTCGTTGTGACTTAGCCGATACTTATTTTTTTCGCATAACCTAAGTGGCATACGTTATATTAGTGTGTAAACATTAGTGCAAAATGTTTTAAAACGTTAGCGTTCATGGTTGTTAAATAAATTAAGAAAATGTTAGTATGGAAAATTCAAATTCTTTAAAATTCTCCATACAAAACGGCAATTTCATACTTTAACCCCTAATATTAACTTGCCCTAAAAACTTCCAACTTTATTGTGTGAACAAAATAAAGTCGCAGCGCAAGTGCTTGTCGCAATAAGCAAGTTCGGCAAGTCGCAAAAGATGACGGTTGACGAAGACGGACGTCGGGTGGCTGCGCCGTGGACAAGTCCATATGTATTTTATATTCTAATGGGGTACTTCGAATCGAGGCTCCGGTTTAGCGGTTCATCCGATCAAGCAAAATCTTCGGAGCCCGTCAAAAGAACGGATGACGGATTTCGGACGCCGGATGTCGAGTTGACAAAAGTTCATACAAATATAATATATAGGCCGCTATTCGGTCCGGTTTTTTCTCTCCGAGGAGACGGACGCCGTGGACATACAGTTTAAGGCATAGGTATTATATTCATGGCACGAATTAAGAGTTTTTTATTTTTTTTATTTTTGCTGCATCAAATTCCTTAAAATAAGAAATTTTAATTTAAAACTCACATATTAGCTAAACTGGAATCGATAAAACTCGACTAACATTTTGTTGAGTGTGGTTGTCACTAGGTACAACGCAAGTCAAGGTCAAGGTCAAGCGAGGTGAGATGCGAAGTGAGAGTGAATTGCGAAGGGAGTTGCGAGTTGTCGTCTGATTTTACAGAATCGCAGGGCTGACAGGCTTCAACTCAAACGAAGCTAAAGTCTTAGCTGAGCTGCCATTAGAGAGCCGTGCTGCGTCATCGTTCAAGCAACTGGGGTCCAACCTAGACGACTGTGGTCGCACGCTGGGGTTACTTTGGGATGCGGCGACCGACACACTTGGGTTCAACACGACGCTCGCAAGGGTACCGGCTGAAGTGAAGGCGCTAGCAAGACCGCCGACTAAAAGAGAAGCGCTAAGCGCGGTGATGTCGGTTTTAGATCCGTTGGGCTTATTAAGTTACTACACCATACGAGCGAAGATTGTATTGCAAAAAATATGGAAACTAAATGTAGAATGGGACGAGACTCTGCCAGGGCCGGAGGCCGAAGAGATGATCGAATGGCTAAGAGACATAGAGAAGCTACGAACACTGAGATTACCGCGCCTCTACGCTCGAACGGGGGGAGAGCCGAGCCGAGAACTGCATGTATTTTGTGATGCAAGTGAGGCTGCATACGCGACCGCGGCATACTGGCGCGTCAAGCATGAAGATGGTGAAGTAGAAGTAGCGCTAGCGGCCGCTAAAGCACGGGTAGCGCCAATGAAACCACTCACCGTACCGCGGTTAGAGCTACAAGCGGCGTTGATAGGAGCACGACTGGCAAGCTCTATTAAGAAACAGCAAGGCTGGGAACCCGAAAAAACTGTGTATTGGACAGATTCGCGTACCGTATGGCATTGGATACGTAATGATAGCGTGCGCTACGCGCCATACGTAGCGCACCGCTTAGGCGAGATAGCCGAGACCACGGACGCTAGCCAATGGAGATGGGTTCCGACAGCGCTGAACGTGGCGGACGACGCAACGCGCTCTAATGTTGAGATGAAAACGTGTGACGACAGATGGTTTAAAGGACCCAAATATTTATATGAAGATGAAGCTTTATGGCCCACATGTGATATCGTAACGGAAGAAGACACGGTAGAGATAGTGCTCACGACAATGGCAGAAGCAAACGATAGTGTGCCTCGAGCCGAGCGTTTTTCCTCATATGAACGCTTGGTGAGAGCGATGGCAAGAGTGTTACTATTCGTACGCAAATGTCGTAACCGTGCCGCTACGATAAATGTACAGCTGTTAGAAGAGGCTGAGATGAGATTGCAACGAGAGTCGCAGCGCCAATGTTTCGCTGAAGATATAGAACGAATCACAGCAAAGCGAAACCTCAGAGCGGGGAGCCGGCTACGAAAACTGGATCCGTATTTGGACGAACGAGGTGTGCTGCGTGCCAGGGGACGAATAGGGGCAGCGGGTGTGTCTGCCCCCGCTACTCACCCCGTAGTAATGGACGGCAGGCACCCGTATGCGCGGTTGCTACTAGATCGTGAGCACCGTCGCGCCCACCACGCACACAATGAGCGCGTAGTGAATGAAGTCAGAGCCAAATACTGGATACTACGACTGAGACCGACGATACGCACTGTGGCTAGCAAATGCGTATTTTGCCGCGTACGAAAGGCACGCCCTGTGGTTCCGGTGCACGGAGATTTACCTAAGGCAAGATTACAGCCATTTACAAGACCATTTACAAACTGTGGAGTGGATTTCTTCGGGCCAATGACGGTGACGGTGGGACGGCGGCATGAAAAACGGTGGGGCGCATTATTTACGTGTCTCACAACAAGAGCGATACATATAGAATTGGTGGCGTCGCTATCGACAGACTCGGCAATCATGGCTCTAAGAAGAATGGGCGCGCGCCGTGGATGGCCGCGTCTAATGTACTCAGACAATGCAACAAACTTCAGAGGCGCCGACGTTGAGTTACGTCGTGCGATAGAAGAATGGGAACCGGCGCTACGCGATTACGCGCTAACAGAGCGTATGGACTGGCGATACATCGCGCCGGGCGCGCCGCATCAGGGAGGCGCGTGGGAGAGGCTCGTGCGCTCGGTAAAAAGCGCGCTACGAGTCACTTTGAACGAGAAGTCACCGCGAGAAGAGGTACTGGCAACGCTGTTGGCGGAGGTGGAGCACACCATAAACGCTCGCCCGCTAACCCACGTTCCAGTTAGCGAGGAAGATCCAGAGGCGCTCACCCCGAATCACTTTCTATTGGGGGGTTCGCGCGGCCTGCCACTCACTGGGCCGTGCGAGCCAGCCTCGCGCAAGCTGTGGCGTGCTGCGCAGGCGCTGGCCGACGAGTACTGGCGCCGCTGGGTGCGCGAGTACCTGCCTGAGCTCATTCCGCGTGGGGACACGCGTGACGTCACGGGCCGCTCACTTAAGCCCGGTGACGTCGTCATCATCGTGGACTCCAGTCTGCCTCGCAATGTGTGGCCGCGAGGCGTCGTGACGGCGGTGCATCCAGGACCAGACGGCGAGATTCGCAACGCTGATGTCAAGACAAGAGGAGGTGTTTTTCGTCGCCCGACAACGAGATTGGCTGTCCTCCCTACTGAAGAGGAAGGTGCCGCGAGTGCTGCACCGGGGGGAGACTGTTACGGACAGCTTCGATCAAGTGCAAATAGTGGAAAAAGTGATTAAAATGTGACTAGCAAAAAGACTGTTTAGTGGACACTAAGTGCGTTACTAGTGATAAAATCTGTGTTTGTGAATATCTCATGTAAGTACGCACTTTATAAGCAGTAGCTAGTTAAGACGATTAGTTTGTGTTTTTAATTTCTTTAAAGTTTATTAATATGTAATGTTCTATTTGGTTTTAAATTGAAGCTTATAAAAAGTGCTGTAAAATGAAGTATTTAACGTAGCTGTAAGTTTTATAGTTTATGAAATAATTAAGTTTTAGCTCAATTGGGTATTGTTTAGGTATTTAGGTATCCTAGAAAATAAATGATATTCAGGTGTGTCGTTTTTATTGACCTAAAAGGTAACGTTTCATGGTTTGAGGTAATGGGCTAGGTAATTTAGGTCTAGGAGGTGGTAGTCGCGACCTATGGATGAGTCTAGGTCAGACGCCAGCCTTTGTCCTAAAAGCCCTAAGGTTTTGACTTGGTATTTGGGTAAGATTTGTCAAAATAAAGGCCTCTTGTATAGGTCTCTGATAGTAAAATAAGGAACCTAATACCTAAACATCCTCGCGCGGCTGAGGCGGGGCTCTCTTTATGGTATTGCCGCTCATTCGACCCTACACCTTTATTATTACTGTTTGTGCGGGTAGGGTTGAATGAGTGAAAGAGAGGTAAGAAGTAAAATGTAAATACGATTTTTAGAATACCCAAGTTAAGAATATTAGCTCACGCTATTAGTGCATAGTTGCCACCAGGCAAAATTACACTTAAGGACGTGCGGGCGTAGGAAAAGTTGTAAGCTCGCATCGTCCATTTCTTTGTTAGTAACCGACCACAATATATGGGCATTCAGTAAGCTAGTGTTTTTATTCTTCTCCGCTTGGCGAATACATACATCCTATGGTGAAGTTGAGGTTGCATCGTCAACAAATATATAATGAAATATTTATTTTTCTTAGAACTCTTGTATACAATTTTGTGACTATGTTTGTTCCCAAAAAGGTCTTGACCAAAAATTCCATGCAGTTAGGGGTTAACGTGTACATTAGCAGGTCGTTACGGAGTACCAACGGCATAAGTCATGTTTTCGTGACAACCTATGCAGCTATCTATCTTCTTATAATATAAAAATGAATCGCAAAATGTGTTGCTAAGCGCATAACTCAACAACGCCTGGACCAATTTGGCCAATTCTTTTTTTTAAATGTTCGTTGAAGTTCAAGGATGGTTTTTACGGCGAGAAAAAATCGAATAACTGCCGGAAAAACCTTTAAAACAGCCCTTTTCTCTTTCCCATACAAACGTTTTCTAACTAAAACGTAGAGTCAATTTGAGCTTTATTACTATTTTATAAAGTTCATATTAAATTACAAGCACTCACGGTTGTTTAAACAATGTAGGTATGTTCCTAACGTCAAAGAGTCAATTTTAAAATTCAATCATATCTATCAAAACAGTGTGCGTGTGTGCGTTGGAGCACAGAATACATCGTTGGAGGTTTTAATGTCGCGTTACGAAACTAAACAAAAGTGATATTATTTCTTTTTTCACGTCATTACATCAGTCAAACACAAACCACGTTATCAAAAGTGTTTTATTATCATATCCCTATTTTACATACATATTAGTACGGCTTGAAGGATTTGACTTCAAGTCATATCAAATTAAAATCTATATACAAGGTGTTATAAAAGTACCCCTAATGCCGAATATGGTAGATAGGGACCATCAAACTGAACAACTTTTGCTATGGGATCAACTTTGAAATCGCGAAAAAAAAGTCAGCTGTTTCATACAAAAATTAATTATGAAAATATCAAAATGTATGAAACAGCTGATTTTTTTTTCGCGATTTCATAGCTGGTCCCATAGTAAAAGTTGTTCAGTTTGATGGTCCCTATCTACCATATTCAGCATTAGGGGTACTTTTGTAACACGTTGTATATAAAAGGGAAAACCACTCACTTACTCACTGATCACGAAATCTCAGAAACTACAAGTGCTAGGAGTCTCAAATTTTGAATGGGGGCTCCTTTTAGGACGTAGGTGCTCACTAAGACGGGATTTTGTGAAATTCAACCCCTAAAAGAGTGAAACAGGGTGGCAAAGTTTGAATGGGAGAACGCGATTCCTTGGCCCGATTGACTTGAAATTTGGCATACACATTCTTTCACAAAATTAATTGAACACGTGTTTCGTATTTTTTTAATATTTATCCCCTAACAGGGTTAAAAAGTTATAGAAAGCTACTTTTGGGGTGCTTTCCGACGTCGAAATTGAAACTTCTTTGTGCATTTGATTGATTAATTAAGAAAAATAAATATCATTGTCATCTCAACGTAGTATTACATTCTCTTAGGTCATTTCCTCTGAGAGTAGGTAGAACGCATTTCATTGAATAGTACCTATGAGGTTATGTGCTGTCATTTTTAACCGACTTCAAAAAAAGGTGGAGGTTCTGTTCGTCTGTTTATTTGTTTTTTTTATGTATGTCCACCGATTACTCAATAACGGCTGAACCGATATACATGATTCAAACGTTACTTTATCAGGTTTATTCCCAAGTTGGTCCCTGATATCCTGTAGTATAGTCTAATAACTTCACACTCACCACATTAGTAACTATATTGTACCCGTGCGAAGCCGGGGCGGGCCGCTAGTATTATATATAGCTAACGCAGACTTAATGCATCCTAACGAAGACTGTATAAATCCCAAAGGCATTGCCCGGGAAACACGAGTGCTAAGACGCGTACATATGGCTCGGAAGATTTGAAGTTATTTACATCTTTGCAAAACTATTACAAAAAGATTCAAAGCATAACTTTTCATTATCACACGGACCGTCCAGCTGTCGAGTAAGGGAGGTAAATTCATTAATCGCTCTTTTTTCGGTACTTACCATTATCCAGTATCACGAAAATATTTTGAGTATTATAATTACGGTGTCTTAATCAGTACTTAATGGTAACATCGCAAATAAGCAAATTTTGATTGATTAGAATGTTCTATCTGAAAATGTTATACGATGCAAATGAAACTCTAATCAGATTGTACATACGTGAGTGCAGCGAGTGTGCATGAAGCCTCTGAACCAGCGATATAACAGTTGCATTAACGCCAGAAGCGCGCTAATCAGCGCAGTAGACGAGTTGGCTCTCTAGAGGCGTGTGACGGCTTACTATAGGAACTACGAGTATAATCGGTTTCCTTCAACTGAATCGTTTGAGGGTAACTGAAGTGCATACAGAAGTAATTATACTAATATTTAGTTGTGTTTCTGCGAAACAATCTATGGATATGGAAATAAGATCTTTGTTCTAAGCAAAGTTTGGCTACATTTCAAGCTATGAATAAGACTTTCTGTTCTGTGTATCTCTTCACTGTATCTTAATTTTTCAAGTCTCCCGTCCACCCTTTTCAACGCAATTAAGCTTTCTAGTACTTTATCAATAGCCGGTAATTCCTAAGGTGATTTAGAGCGTCACAGTCGTATTAATTTGAATGAATTCAGATTAAGACGTTGCCCGCCATCTTCCGCCCCTGTACAGTGTCAATTAAAACAGCTCCAACAATTTTAAACTTAAATGAAAGGGGATCCAGAAATGTTTTGTCATTTGAATGATGTCCCCTTTTTATGTAAATAGGAGATTCAGTTGAGTTTCGCGGGAATGCTTATTAAGGTCGGCGAGCAATCCATTTTGGTGTGCGTTGCCTTTAATGTTATTATTTGAATTAAGAATTTGGTGGGCGAATTTAATTTTGTTATACAACTGACCGCGTTTCCTACTTTTTTAAACGGGATTTGCATTTTGATAAAACATCACAGCTTTGGGGCTATAAAATAGCATCTTCTTAAAAAAATCAAAGCGAGGATTGAATTTCGAGGTTGGAATTTTAACCCACTGGAATGTCTCTCAACATTAGCCCTATTTAAACTTTTTAAATAAGGCTGAACCCACGATAAAACTTACAATTTATGCAAAACAAAAAAATTCACAACATTTGTGTTTCTTAATATATATTTGATTTGAAGATTTTGGTACAAAACTACACAGATAACTTAGATACTACTGGAAATCAGGAATACTGTACAATCATATCCGAGGCGATATAGCAAATTTTAGTGAATTCTTAAGTTACAAGTTTTTATCGAACGAGTAACATGGAATCACTAACATTGAAATTCATATCCCAGATCTGCGAAGTTTCTGGAGTACTTCTCACCTAGTAGTGATGATAAATGATTGAAGAATCTTTTAGTAACTATCTTCTTCTTTGTCCACCAGGGGTGTGCTTGATCGAGCACGCCAGCGGCAGGACCACTGACAAGGTGACCAACCACGTTAGCTCCTACACCAGCTACGGATTATTTCAGGTAAGATATTCGTTTGATTCGTATATAAAAATACTTATAATAATAAAAAAAGAATAAACTAAGAATTTCGAAAAATCAAACTATTCCTTATTTTTAAGGTTTTTTGAAATCCTAAATTCTTATTAAAATAAAAACTGCGGAAAGTTTACGTTATGTATAGGTATCCTCAATCAGTCTAGTAGAGAAAAAAACTGTTCTATTGATATTCTACTGTTGCCAATTTGTATTTTTACTTTTATTTTTTTAATATATTTTTTAATACTTACTCTTTTGTTCCAATTTGACACATGTCAATAAAATATTGTTACCAGGGCTCTATTTAATAAACGTGACAATTTGTCACCTGCCCTGAACCCCAAGCACCAACATCTATCGAGAAAAAGACGCGCGTAAACGTACTTGATAGAGTATTGTCTATGAGAAATTTCATTTCGCTTTTCGGCGGTAGATGGCGTTGTACATATTTCTCATACAAAATCACTTTCTCGGATTACGTGTGTTATTTTTTCGATAGCTGTTTGTGCTAAGGGTACTGATTTCAAAAAATATAAGTCTTGCCTAAAATATTAGTTTGAGCTTCTTACTTGAGTGACTTCAACTATATTTTTGTCCCTGGAATTCCCACGGGAGGTGGGATTCCACGCAGAAAAAGTTGTGGGGGCAGCGTTATAGCTCGTCTTATAAACAAGATACTCCATCATTAGTTTGAGAAAAATATCTTCAGAATTTCTTGTCAAATGCTCATTTAATTAAATATAACTTTTACTAACAACTAATAAGGTCAACTTCATTTGATTTAAAATAAATTTTCTTACAAAGCCTTTATAATTATTAGTGGCTTAGTGAGCTGTAGACTTCACTCAAATTATATGTTGTTTGAAAATTAATCTAATAGATGTCGCCACGAGGTTGACACTGCTTTTGAAAAGCAGTACTAAGTTCTGTTTGGTAGAAACTCTTTTAAAGTATCTATTCGACGCTAGATGGCGTTTCTAACTTTGTAAATTTTTCGAACGGAGTGAATTTTCTTTTTCGTCAAATTTCGATATACTGGCTCGACAGTAAAATTCTATATAATTATCGAACCATTTCACGGGAACCGGTTGAGAACAAACGGACAGCGGGACAACCGGAATGCGGAAGGACGTATGTCCTGAAATGACGAATGAAAGCATTTTTGCCCAAGCTGAAGCAGATACGTTTCGCTCGCGCTTCGCGCTCACTCGGTCAATAACTTTAATTGCGTCACCCTTTTTTGTCACCTGTCACCCTAAAAAATTTGAATTTAGTTGGCATTACAATTTGCCCACACAATTCTACTAATTACGTAAAAAGTGATCAATAATAACGTTAGTGTGAGTAGGCTTAATTATAGATTGACACTTTTATTGTTTTATTCCCTTTTTATAACCAGTAATTATATACAGGATGTTTAAGGAAAGTACTGTAAATACTGAAGAAAAAATTTTTTGCTTAACGGAAAAGCTCCTTTATTTTTAAAAAGAATCAAAACTGCATTAAAAAATTGATAATACACTATCTATAAAGAAAATAGTCAACACTAATAAAAATATTACAGCCTGTAGGTAGCTAATTTTATGGCACCAAACTAGCTACCAGGGATGGGAATAGCAATACTGACTTGTGTGTATTATTCCTTGACGACCTCCGTGGTCGAGTGGCTTTGTACACCGGTTTTCAAGATGTTGCCATCCCTGAGGTCCCGGTTCGATCCCCGGTTGGGTCAATTTAGAAAACGAACTTTTCTATATTGACTTAGGTCCGGGTGTTTGTGATACAGCTACCACCGTTGTGTCTGATTTCCATAACACAAGTGCTTTAGCTACTTACTTTGGAATCGGAGCAATGTATGTGATGTTGTCAAATATTTATTATTCCTGTGGAGATATCTCAACTACACCCTTATACAAAGGGGGCATCAAAATCTGATCACAGTTTAAAAAAAAAACAGTATTTTAGAATTTCTGTAAGTAAGTATCCTAAAGTTTTCATATGAGAGACGTTAATATAATAATAATAATAATAATCCGCAGACGAAGAAACACGATCTAGGAATACATAAGTATGGACACAATCATAAACAAACATCCACACATAATAGACACACACACACACACAACAGACACACACGCACATACAACAGACACAACTCGCCTGAAACACAGGTTTTTCCTAGTTCGGGCAAATGTTATTATTATTTTACTTAAGTTAACTTTGTAAATGATTGTACTAAACTGCAATTTTGAAAATAAATAATTATTCTAATTCTAATTCTTCTTCTAACACACAACAGACACACACACACACACACACATTCACATACGTCCCTGTATTTAAACATGCTATGCTTGGTCAAAAACCCGCATAGTCATGAATTTACCTCATTATTGAGTGAAAAATAAAAATAAAAATAATAATTTATTACCACACATACCTACTTTAAATGTTACATATTAGAATATCTAACGGAATAAATGACGGAACACATCGCGGACCGGATTGAATCTTTTCGCTGGCCGGATTTTTCCTGCGGGCCGCCATTTTCCCATCCCTGCACCAAAAAGAAACGGAATAGAAATAAGTAAGTGCACTGCTTAATGATATTTAGTCTACAAATTCTTTTTAATGAAGAATTATGCTTTGTATTTTCAAGTTCTATATTGGACTCATCCGCCCATGCGCTAATGAGAATTTTGTGGAAGTAGAACCCTGTGGGAAATATTTATTTTGCTTAACTTAGGGTAAGAAAGGCAACACGTAAACAAGATACGATATTTGTCGCTACATGGAAACTTTTCTAAGTGTGGGTCTCGATTTTGCTCATGTTATTTATTTATTTATTTAGACTAAACAACTTGTAGGCTTACAGAGTAGGTATTCCAAAACGCCAGCAAGTCTCAATACAGTATGTACAAATTATATAGAAAGAAAAAAAAAACTAATGCCAAATAAGGAGCAATTGTCAAAGATGAAAACAACTTAAAATTATTAATTACAAGCATTCAGTCAAATAATGTAACAACAAGTCAGAAAATAAAATTAAACAAATGTCAAATAAGGAGCAATTGTCAAAGATGAAAACAACAAATAACTTAAAATTATTAATTACAAGCATTCAGTCAAATAATGTAATTATATAAGTGCAATAATATGATGTCAACAGGAATACAGATGTCAGGGGTATAAATTAAAATTAAAATAAGTCCAATGTCATAAAATAATAATAATAAAAAATAATAAAAAAAATTATAAAAATGTAACCGTTAATGTAACCAAAGACGCAGAGGTCCTGGGTTCGATTCCCAGGTGGAGGGTACATTTATACTCGGTTTGGTTGGTGGTAGGGCTTTAAAGAATTGTTGTGTTCCGGCAGATAGAGGTAGTTAGTTCCGCAGTGATAAGAATTCCGGGTGTAGTGCGCTTACACTTTCAGCCTTATCGTCACTTAACATCAGGTGAGGTGAAGGCCAAGCACTATCCCGTCGTGGATAAAAAAACCGTGTTCAATGATACTTCAATAGTATCGCTTTTTGTGTTTAAAATATATGTAGCATTGAGGTTGAATACAAAATTAATGATTTTTTTTTTAAATCACGTTTTTTAAATGGACTAACACTATCTCCCAACAGAGTACTTATCAAGACGAATCAAACGAGCCCAAACTCGATGTGATTGTATGGTTTAATTACAGAGTCCTTGTGACCTTCTTTCGGCTCCATTATCAGACCCTGGACACTATTTCCCAACAGAGTACTCGTCAAGACGAATCCAACAAGCCCAACTTGATGGGGTTGCATGGTTTCAATACTGAGTTCCTGTGGTCTTCTTCCAGCATCATAACCAGACCATAGACTTCATCTCCCGTCAGAGTATTTGTCAATCCCATTCTAACGAGCCCAAACTCGATGGGGTTGTATGGTTGAGTTCCTGTGGCGTTCTTCCGGCTCAAACATCATCATCAGCTCTAAGACACCATAATATTGCATTGTCTTTTAGTTCTGACCTATGTTCTAAGTTTCTAGCTCATCAGGAAGCTAGTATAAAATCGTTTGCTAAAATTGTGGGAAAGCAACCTTAAATAAAACATGTTAAAATTGAACCTTTTTATTGCATTTATTTTTCATCGAGTGACGATTCTTTTTTGTTAAAACACGACATTTTCACCAGAAAACAATAACAGGTTTGATTTATTGTTGTTGGTTCAAAACCTATTCGTGGTAGTAAATTTTCAGTTGAGTATGATTAATCAGCATTCGTTTCATCCCTCTCTACAATAGCCCCTTTGTCATCATCATTATTATGATCATGATCATTTAGGCCGTCATAATTATTACAACATTACACGTACGCTGTAATAATTCGCTTAATGTATGTTTACTACGTCGATTCAGCTAATTAACATCAACTCATCGAATTAACAGTGATTTATAAAATTAACTACATATCGCCGTAAAGACAGCTAGTCAAATTGTAGGCAGTAACTTGCTTGGTTAGAGCGTTCGTTTGCTATTTTGGGTGTTATAAACACCCTATACGCCCTCGTTTGGTGCTTTATTGTGTAGGTACCCATAATACGAAGTTATCATAGCCAAAACCTTAGAATTATAACACCTAGAAGCCGAGTCCTTGTATGTAAAGTGAGGCAAAAAATACTGAGCCAAAATGGTTTAGTTTTCAGATTTATATCCTTCATACGTTACTTAATCGTAACTAAAAGCCAATAAAATAGTAACTAATCCCCTAATAGAAGGGAAATTGAATCTATTTCGTTCTTATAGGTACGATTAGGTTACGTATGAATGATAAATATCTAAAAACTAATCCATTTTGGCTTAGTATTTTTTGCCTCACTTTTGACAGTGCGCTTTATAAGGAACTAACGGTCTAGATTGTTATTATTCTGAAGCCAAAACTATAATATTTAATCATTCGATACGACTACGAGTAGAAGAGACTGTGAGCGAAAGTTTTTTTATGTCGAATATAGTTTGAAGTCTCAAAGAAAAAGCTAAATAAGTTCCACAAGTAAGAGATAATAGATAGTAAAAAATACATTTCAGTAGAAGACGTTACCACTTTCAGCTTTATTATTTAACTACATTATGTTTAAAATAGTTTTCACAACATGATTTACTGATTTTGATATACTAGTGGTAATATGCATACAGTTAGGCCACGCGTAACCTAATTAAAATTCGACGCTAACAGCGTTGTAATTAGACACAGCCGCCATTAAAAGCCATTCTGGCCTACTTCACAACAATCTATTAAAATTAAATTATGTTGAAAGGTTTTGCACGCACTCCGTTAGGTTTTACTTCTGGCTTATCCCTGAAGCTTTTAGTTTGAAAACAATTTTTGTTTTATTTCAGCAACTCACTCAACTGCAAATTTTTAACCCTTTCACAAAAAAGTTTTAGTAATAGGTACCTATTTAACTGTTGGTATTGGTGGTAATACCAACTTAGCTAAATAACGTTAACTTTGAAGTGTTGTAAACTGACTTAGAGCTTTTTCGACCCATGTTACCTTGGCAAATTGTTTAGTTTCATTACCCTTAAAGGAGTGTTCTACCAATGAAACTAAACAATTTGAAAAAAAACCATACAACCCCATCGAGTTTGGGCTCGTTAGAATGGGCTTGACAAGTACTCTGACGGGAGATGAAGTCTATGGTCTGGTTATGATGCTGGAAGAAAGCCACAGGAACTCAGTATTGAAACCATGCAACCCCATCAAGTTGGGCTTGTTGGATTCGTCTTGACGAGTACTCTTCATACGACTACAAAATGACGGTGTATAGGTATGAGCAGTCAGCGAGGGCGACGCTCTGTCATCCTAAGGCCAAAATTGCGTAGTGACACGCGCGCGGCGATCAACCGACGAAAACCGTACAAAGCATTTTGATTGTAACGTGGCAGAGCGCCGACTGAGGAGCTCGGTAGCGCAGTCGTATAGCGCCTGGCCCATCGATTACGGAGGTTAAGCAACTTTCGCAAGGGTCGGTAATGTGATGGGTCACCAAAAATTTATCATATCGAGCTCGAATGCACGTTAAGCCGTTGGTCCCGGCTGCATTTGCAGTCGTTAGCACCCACTAATCCGCATTGGGCCTGCGTGGTGGATCATGGCTTCTTATCCATGCATAAGGAAGGCCTGTGCCTTAGCAGAGGGGACATTAAAATGGCTGATGGTCAAGAGCGCCAACTACCTCGATTGTACTCGTATGTACACATAACAAAACACTCATAATTTCCATGACATAGAAATGCCATAATTCTCTTCAGCCCCAGTAACGAATAGCGTTCAGAATGAATAACGGTTCCCTACTTAATTTGCCTATGTTTGTTACATACGAGTGATTAGTAACATGAATTTCATGCAAACCCCTCTAATTGGTACTTTATTTATGTGGCATGTGACGTCATATCACACGGACGTGAATAAATGGACGACAGACTTGTTATGGAGGGCATTGTTGAATTGTTTACTATAATTTTGTGTTTTTAAGAGTTTAGTAACATTTACATTCAAGATAGAAACGATAATAATTGTAATTTTGGATTTTAGTTTTGTAATATCATTTGAAATAGAATTGATAATATGATGAGATGACCTTAAAAATTAAAATGTTTCAAAGCAACTTTGGAAAATATTTATTACCAAGGTGTAAAACCTTTTTATTAGCAAGGTGTAAAATCTTCATTTGTTTTTAATGTACAGTCACCGCCGTAAAAATAAATATAATTTCTATTCTATGCGAAGATTCAAATAACAAAACATACACACTATCTTCCATCGTAAGTTCCATCAATCAAATCGTACAGGAAAATGCATTACAGATAACATAACATAAACAGGTCAAATAGAACATCTAAATTTTACGGCGAGCATACGCTATAGATTAGGTATACATCGGAATCGCGCCCAGAATTTGCATATTAATGAAAATTGAAGCGTAGCACTGATCGGTCGGCCATACGATCGCATTTGTTCGTTGATCGATCACATAACCAGCGGTTTTCAACCTTTTTTCGTTGTGTAACGTAACTATAAAATACGCAAAATGTCAATATCAATCGCATAGGTTCATCGCATTTTTCATGCGTTGCCAGTGGGAAGTTTGGTCATCATTTTTGTTTCCTATATCAGGGCAGAGCTACATTTTAGATGATAAATCGAAGACTTCGAATTGAGCTGAGTTGAATTGAGCTAATCTAATTAGGATTCATATCAGCACAGGTTTTGAAATTTATGTGCGACCATAAACATCGTAGCGACACACCGCTCTCTTTTAAGGCTCCTATAGGTATACCTCAAGTGGCGCCTTTTGGCACTTTTGCGAACTACTACTACAACGAACAAAATTTTACTGAGGTTATTGTTTGTAAATAAACTATAGAACCTTAGCTTCAATTTGTACATGTGAATTTTCGATACTTTATGTACTTAGCGAGCAATAAATTTAATTAAAATGAGGGCGCCAATTGAGGTATATAGGGGCCTTAATATAAATAAACACAGCCACCCGCGACACGTCGCCGTCCGTTGTCATGCGCGTGAAATTTTTTGCAAATCCCTTACAACATTTCAAGTTTCTAGTTCCATTATTTTAGCCTGTGGCTAATAATTCAGTCAGTTATACCCGGTTTCTGAGATACTTATCGGAGGTTTATCAGAGGTTTAACTTTATTCCATATTTTTTTACGTTAATATCCACAATTTACCTCCACATTATCGGGTTAATTGTTAATTTTATTACCTTATCCAGATAATGTGGACCCCTCCGATAAAGTCAAATCTCCGATAAAATACCTCAGAAACCGGGGTTATCAATCACTTTTTCCTTTTATAATTACAGATAGAAGATATTGCGAAAAAGTTACCAAATTCCAGTTTTACAACAAATAACTTTAGAGACCTTTTTGGAACCCACAGACCACCAGTGGTCCGAATAAAATTTACGAACCACTGACACGGATTGATTAGTGATATTGAATTAAGCGCCAGTTGAAGAATTGATGTGGAAAGAGCGATATAGGTCGGCCGCCAAGTGAAGTGATTTGATGAATGGAGTTAGTTTGAATGGGTTTTTTGTGAATGAAATGTAAAAATATATGTGTGCAGCGGCTTCCTAGGTCAGAATTAGCCAGAATTTAAAAATACTTGACTATAATTTATGGATGTGTTTTTACGACACAGCTGATTGTTTTTTCATTAATTCAGCGTTATTTGTTTGTACAATAGACAAAATAATGAAGTTTTTTTTAAATTGGTTAAAAGTATGGCTTATTATACAAATTTTAAAATATCACCAACCCTTCTTCTGAGGGATGTTGTAAAAGACGACTTATGAAGAGGTAGTACATTTAATACAACACGGTGAACCAGGAATTGAGCAGTATAGAGTTTTCCAATGAAAAATATGTACTGAAATCTTTAACCCGCCTGCCAAGCAAAGAGATTAAGGCAAGATCCCAGAAGATCCAAGAAGAGCAATTCATGGGAGAGACTGACGTTGACGTCCTGTGGCAGCCCTATTTTAAAAATAGGGCCCCTCCAGATAGGGTTGCCAGGCGTCCGGATTTAGCAGGACATGTTTGGCTTTTTGACCTCTTGTCCGGCCAAATTTGACTGCGTTCGGCCTGTCCGGCTTTAGTTAGGCTTTTTGTGTGGATGCTGCGCGAGTCGCAAGTAATGCCGCGACACGACTCCTCGCTGACTGACCGTTGTTATTCGGCTTTTAGAACATATGTCCGGCTTTAAAAAAGCTGTGATTAGCTATTAAAAAGGTATATCCAGCTTTTAGGGTAAAATTTCCGGCCAAATTATGCGCCGAGTCCGGCTTTTATGTTTTTGGACTGGGCAACCCTACCTGTAGTGGACTGAAAGTTGATGATGACACCACTTATGGTCCTTATTATTATTATTTTTTATTTAATTAGGGACAACAAACAGTTTACACAATATTTTATTTCTTATATACATATGTTTGTACAATTTTTTGTTTGGTTAATTGTGAAACCCACACCGTTATCCACGTATTAGTTAAACCATATTACTCAATTCCTATGAAATATATATATAAAAACATAAAAAAACTTTTGGATGCAGTTAATAATTAAGATATCAAAACAAAAAAGAAAAACAATACTTATTTTAAATAAGCAACAATTATTATTAATATTATTAATCCTTGTATTAATGCAGAATGTAAACCAATCAGCAAACTAGTCGTATTAGGTCCTTATCCATGTTTCCATTTCATATGAAGATTTTAAAAGAATCTCAGCTCAGTTCAAGTTTTCAAACGCGAACTTTATAGTCAAAGGTATCACTTAGAATCGTTCAAATGCAATTTGAATAATCCGCCGTAGTGAAATGTCTCTAAAGGTGAATTTCTGGTGTCAAATAAGTGCCATTTTTGCATATTCCTGTGTCGTGCATTATTTTATTTGGTGGAGAAGACATGGCAAATGGCGACTGAAATAGTTTCAATCTTGCAGTAAATACGAAAATCCTTTTTTTAGTTTACTGATAGGTATAATTAACTTTACTTTAGTGAGGATTTCGACTATGTTGTAATTAAAATTAAGGATATTATATTTTTCATACAAGAAAAACTGCATTACAGAATATTATAATAACGAGATTTTCTTTTTTTTTCAAAAAATATCGACGAAGAATTTTTCTTTATTTCTTCACGTTGATATTTTAGTTCAATATTTTTATAAATAGTTACTTCTTATTCTGTGCTCTCAAATTCAATTTAAGAAAACAATTTAGGTAGGTATTTCTTTTTTTTCTTTTTCCCAGCATTATTTAACTTGTTTCATACAATATCTAGTTAAACCGATAGAAATATTTCTATTTACAATAATACCTACTTTAATTTTACCATCGGAAATACATTCATACTGTGACATTCGAGGTCTGTTTGTGATTTATTTGCCAGATAGGCTTGTGGCAACAAAAGAAACATATTTTGTGTACACGCACACAAATATGTATATTTTATTTAAATAAATATTGATCCTAATATTCAATTCACGAGTTCTATAGTATTTATGTATGTAGAGTAGTGATTTACTGCTAAAAAGTTATCGATATTCAGTGTGTTTTTTATCAGATGTTTCTATTTAAGAAATATGTTTCTTAGATGAAAAAACAAGGTAATATACATTACACTGCTCATGTTCTTACTCACATACATTGCAACTCTTTCTTCGAGGAAATTGGGAAATTGTATAGTTCTTCGGAAATTAAATTGATAAATGAATACAAAAAAATAATTGTGCAAGTATGAAAATGAGATGAGTTGATACATTATATTGGATTTTATTATTATGCCAACTGTCTCATCTATCGATATATCACCCATACCCACCCCTATCTCGGAGAGCAAACACCGCACCTCCGAGGCGCTCATCAGAGCGACACAGCCTTGAGATTAGCAATCCCAGGGGAAAGTATTAGCACACAAGAAGTTATTTACCGACCGCGGGCTGATTTCAATCGGGGCTTCGATTTGCGAGTAGAGTTTAGTGATGGGACAGTTTCGAAATTAAGACGTATCGATACCTGAAAACTGAATATTTAAAGTTACTGAATATTATTCAAATTATAGTTTTTGTGTACGTACCTACTGTTGTTATTAGCTTTAAAATATTAAAACATAGTCTAAATTAAACTTAAATAATTAACAATAAAGGTAGTTCCTCTGAATACTCAGTGTGTATTATCTATAGACAAGTAAGTAATGACTTGAGTAAAACTTGCAAGTTTCAAATGCTTCTAATACCATATTCACATGCAATTTATAGTACTTATAATTAATCTTAAATGAAGTTTTAGTGCAGTTTTGGTGCATTTGAGAATAATTTATATATAATTGCATGTGAATATAATATTAGAAGCATTTGAAAATTGCAAGTTTTACTCAACTCATTACTTACTCGTACTATAGATACGAGGGTTAGTCACGCCACATTTTTAGAATTTTAACACAAAACTCATATTAGTCTAAGTATACGGATACCTAGTCGCAGTTTATCGATACCTACATTTTCACAACACTACCATACGCTGCGGGAATAGATAGGAATTGAGCCCGCGACCCAGCGACTTAACGAGATCGACCGGTGACAATGCAAATCGCGTCGCGCTCACGTCGCGTCTCGTCGGATCGCTCTAATGACCTCACACGTGAACGTCATTTAAACTACCCTAGATTGTTTAGGTGTTGGCGGTTTATTGCTTTTTACTTTTCACAGCTATTGTGTACCTACCTGCGTTTTACATTGCCTTATACGATCTTGCAATGGCTAATTTATATCAGCCCTAGCATGACCGACGAAACACGATATATATCGCGTGATATTATAGCGTTTTATCGACACCCAACTGACAAATCCATTGTCTTTTGACAGTTAAAACGTGATAAATCGCTATATCATATCGTGTTTCGGTGGTCATGCTAGGGGCTGGTTTGCATGATAATACAGATCGCTAGCGGCTGAGGCTCAGATTGAAAAATGTTCTGGTGAGAAAAAATGTAAATGATTGACAATAGAATTAGATAGACTCAAAAGTTTTAGAATATGATTATAAAGGATAGGCTGATGTTAACTGTAATTGAAAAAGGCATAGACATTAATGATAAGTCAAATCATTCATAATGTCACTTTATGCATGCCTCCGACTGCATGTTATTATGTTGCCTTTAATATTTAATCTTGTTTCCATCTTTTCAGTTAACCTGTCTTTTGATGCAGGCGGATTTTTTTAGTTCTTTTTTTATATTTGTCTTTTTATTTATATATAAAAATAGCAGCTCAATAAATATTAAGCACTGATGATCTTAAGCATCCAAAAATGTTAGAACATATTTTAAAAAAGTTTAAAGTTTATTTTTCACTTCAAAATAAAAAAAAACTAGATTAAAAAAGCGGGTCACGTACGAGAACAGAAGGCTTTATTTCATTTTAAGTAATGAAGATGCATGGAATAAGGCTACAGCTGGCTTTCACGGACGTCTTTAAAGCTTTGCCAATAAAGATAACAATCACCAATAGCTATACCATTATCTGTATATCGCCTAAATCGCATCGTGTAAAGTTAAATATTGATTTATTTTATCCATGTTGAGACAATATTTTAGTCTATAACAGGGGTCTCCAAACTATGGCCCGCGGGCCAACTCTGGCCCGCGAGTACCAACAATCCGGCCCGCGAAAGCAGTCCGGATCGTACCAACATACTGTTTTTTACAGTATATTAGTACGATGAGCTATCTAGGCTCTGGCCCTTGGGACTTCGTGGAGAAGTTAATCTGGCCCATAGGCTAAAAAGTTTGGCGACCCATGGTCTATAATGTCAAATAACACTAGTGGCTCTGTCTGTGAGCTGTAGACCTCAAGTTTGTGTCATTTTTGATCATTTCAAAATGGCTGAAAATATATGGCAATTTTTTTCGAATTTACAAAATTTTTTTTATAGTAATCGAACCTGATCTTAAAAATTCACTAGAATCGGTTGAGAAATGCAACGGACAGTGGGACAGATACACGAAAGCATTTTTGCCCAATCTGAAACGGAGACGCAATAAGATGATGTTGATGTGCTCACTGTTGTAAAGAATTCAAATAATATAATAAAATTGTGAAAAAAGCTAAAATATAAGTATAGAGTTACCTAGATTTCTTGACAATAAAAACGTATCTTAGATTGGCTCGCATCACGGTGCAACATGCGTGCCTACAGATTTAACAGTGGCATGGACCAATTTATCACTCATGACAGTGGTATGCCAAGTTTGTGCACGCATGATAAAACAAAAAAACCACTTCTACGTGCTTTTCTTAAAAATCTGCACGACGACGACGGAGCGTAGTCCGTGGTAGTGTGTGACCGGTCTTGGTATTTTTTTGTTTATAAAATAACTAGCGACCACCCGCGACTTCGTCTGCCTGGAAAGTTTTTCGGGATGAAAGGTACCCTATGTCCTTCTCTGTGTATGCAAAATGTCATGATGATCGGTTCAGTAACAAACAGACAAACGGACTTTTGCATTTATAATATTATAACTAATGATAAAAAATATTTATGGTATCCCATTGCGATGTATAGTTTTGCTATAGCTTAAGTTCTGCTTCGTCAGTGAGTGCAAGCCCAAATGCTATCGAGAGATCCATTTATATCGATATTTTAATATTGCATAGACGGTGTCCACCCACGTCAAAGTTAGGTAAAAGTATTATTAAACTCTCACAATGTTATAAGCAGCATCAATCACATAGAATCATAAATGTCACGCATTTTGAACTTCGGTTTATTAATCTTCGGTTAGCTAAACGACTGTTTATAACTAAAAAGTTTTGAGTTCGCAGAAGTCATTGAAGTTTGCAGTTTATTGTCGATATGATAAATGTTGGTTATGATTTGTTTTGTTTTCAAGTACATATAATTTGGGAGATTAATTGTAAAGCTAGAAAATTAAATAATATTGATAAATAAATTATATGGTATTTATTTTTAATTGCTTTTTTTTCTTCTCGTTAATTGAAGGCACAGAAACACTCTCACACCATTTCCGGTTGACTGGGAGAGCAAGCCCAATAGCATCAAGTCCGCCGTTGCTATATTTAAATAGCAATAAAGATTAAATAGATAAAATACCTCTACTACTTTTGTTGTGCACCATAATCATAATCATAGATCTTTCTTATACAAGCTGAAATTTTAGTCATTTGGTTCCCGCAGTGGGGTGGTTCCACTCATGATGACAAGCAACTTTTACTACGGGGCCAATTCTGATACTGCATAATAAAATCAGCTGTTCCATGCAAAAGCGCAATACCTACTCGACCTTAATATATGGAACAGCTGATTTTTTTTTTGCAGTATCAGAGTTGGCCCCATAGTAAAAGTTGCTTGAAATCATGAGTGGAACCACCTCACTGCGGGAACCAAATGATTAAAATTTCAAGCTGTATAAAAGTAGTAAAGCAATAGTGCAACAAGTGTAAATTTAATTGAACTAGTATATTCGACTTTTTTAATTGTAAACTGATAGAAATACGATGAGCCTGTTAACGACTGCAAATGCAGTCAGCCAATCAAGGCCTAACGTGCCTTTCGAAGCACGGAGGAGCCTGCGATACTAAATTTTTGGTCACCCATCCCATGACCGCGCATGTTGGCTTCATACGCCCGCATGCGTTTCTGGCACTTTTGTATACGCACTTTTCCACGTATGCTCTACACGTGGTTGCGGGGAAGCCGTTTGCGAATGCAATGCCCTCACGCGGCACGCTGACAAAAGTCCGCACGACAGAAAAGGGTGTTTTCTGCCCTGATTCAGAAGACAGGCTACAAAATTGAACAGAAACTTTCCACGAGCGGAATGTCATTTATCAAATATGTGAAACGCAGATGAGATTCAAATCACTATAATCATTAAATGCGACACTGGCAAATGGCAACTTTAAGCTGTCGATTAATAACGAAACGTGAGGATTGAATTATGGAGTGCATCAACTAGGCACAGAGGATATAATCACTACGTTCGACTCGTTTTCGACATAATTATTATAATATAAACCATCTTCATTGATCGACAGTAATTTGTTTGCATCTAAACTTTTAAAAATAACTTCTTTTTTCGTACACGAAACCCTAAACTTATTTTTCAATTTACAGTTGCTCGAAAATGTGTGTTTTCGATGAGAGTACAGCGTGCGGTAAGTTGATTTTACCACACGCCGTGCATTTTTGTTTACGGTTTAGTACAGCGTGCGGAATGTTGATTTTTCAATACAATTGCTCGAAAATAAGTCACCTCCGTGCGTTATTGTTTACGGTTTTTTATTTTATTTCAAAAGGTATCTATAATGTTTTCTCGCAAATATATTGAAAAAGTAGTATGGCACAAGGATGGTAAAAACTCTTTACCAACCTTGTATCATAAACTACTAATGGTATGTTAGTATTGGGATAGGAAACGGAAACAAAATTTTACTCTGACCACGCCCACTAAAAAGAAATCACGCAGGAAATAAATTAAACCACATACATCAGAAATTCCAATGAAGCAGAAAGTGGAAATAAAACAAAATAAAAAAGGAATTCTTTTCGAAATTCAAAATATTAATTTTCGCTCATTACATTCCGCATCGGAGATTAATCGGTCCGCCGCAAGCCGATTGCATTTTAACTGTTTAAATTGATAAAGGAAAAGTTGAAAATTGATTACGAATGAAAATTTGGAAGATCAGCGAAGTAAAAAACACTGATGAAATTTTTAATATGTATTATTCTTACCAAAATAATTATGAGTTATAATTATTTTTCCTGTACTTTTTGGGCAGTGTTTTATCATGTAATGTTATTAAAGAACTTAGATTAATGAATACCTTTCGCTTAGGAACTCGAATTAGGATTTTCTATGAGAGTTTTTCGCTTTTCTCTTATTCTGGGCTTGAATGAAATGCATACACACTTGATACATTTATATATTCCTAGAAAATCATAGTTTCGCCAAAATTCTCACACAAGAATTCACCAATTGCCATTACATTCCTAGTGATAAAAGAGTTCAAATAAAATTTTACCAACATTTTCCCAATCACATCACAAAACACACGCCACAATTGAAAAGTTAGTAATTAAAACATCCAGCGGAAACAAAAGAGAATCGACACATTGTCACCGTACACAGAATTGAGATATACGTCCTTTTTGCGGGAGCCGGGAAAATGCAAATGGCGACAGGAAATATTTAGTATTCTCTCGCGGAGCGTGGTGCGTTTTGTATTTTGTCAGCAAACAGCTTTTTAATTAATTCCCTTATTTATTTGTGGAATCGGCAATACAGTGACTTTGTAATCGATTCGCAGGACGATTGCTGGGCGATCGCTTTAATAAGGCAGGTTTTGTGTGGAACTGATTGTAGGTAGCATGTTTACTCTTTATTTATGATAAAAATTTAAATAAAAAAACTAAACTAAGATAAGAAAAAGCTTTACATTACAACATTGACTTCATTTTTTAAATTCCTAAAAATATTTTAGTAAAGATAATTTAATTAAACATAATAATTATGCAAAAAAGACATTTAAACTTTTTCAGTGTAATAAGTTGCGGTTCTCACAACTTTTAGCTTGAAAAAGAACACTTTGAGTTAATCAATTATTTGAAGAATTAGAAATTCTAGATTCACTCAAAAACTATTGTAAAAATAATTTAAGTTTTCATAATTTTTGATATATTATCAATAAAAACACCTTGTATGAATTTTTATGTCCGAAATACCTAATAAAAATAAATGCTTGGACAATTTCACACAGCGGCATCTAGCCCCAAACTAAGCAAAGCTTGTAATATGGGTGCTAGACAGCTACTTATTTACTTTTTGAATATATTTATTATACATAGTAACACCCAGACCCGTTACAGAAATTGGAAACTTCCTTATTGTATTTGTATTGGTCTGTCTTCAACGAGTCGCATACCTCAGTTCATAGTTCCTTTGACAAGAGAAGAAGACCGAGTCGATTCAACATTCAATGCGTCTTACGTCAAACGCATTCAATATTGCATCCAAACCGTGCGCTTTCCCTTTCAAGTTTCAGCCATACAAATTTTGACGTTTTTTGAGAAGATAAGCTCTGTTGAAAGCACAAGAGAAATGAAAGCGACTGTGTCAAGTCACATCATGATACAATGAAAACTAAAATCCGTTTGATACGTATACGAAGCGTTCGTTGTGTACGATGCGGAACAATGTACACCTGGCTTTATAGTTTACTACAAAGTCATTAAGCTTAAGTTTATTAACTAATAATTGTATTTATATTTTCAGATAAACAACAAAGATTGGTGCAAGAAGGGGAAAAAAGGAGGACATTGCAGTATGAAATGTGAAGGTTAGATTATTTATCAGTGATTTCTCTATATCGATAGTAGTTATCCGACATTCTTTTTGACCGAGCGAGTGCGAAGTGCGAGGGACCCGCGTTATTCTTCACATTATTTTCTTCAAAAACACGACTGAAATAAGGAAATATATTTATAAAGCATATTGGTACGCATGTATGAAGAACAGATGTTGGCGTGAAATTCAGCTCTTCGTCGCCGCATTGTGGAAGCAAAACGCTTTACGAATACATATTTCAAATGCGGCAGAGTAGGGCTGGTATTTTTCACGCACCCCGTACGAAAAGGAATGATGGTGAATTTATTAACTCTGCAGTTATTTAAGTCTTTTGAGATATATGCCCGAATACTCAAACGATACTCAACTTTGAGGGGCGCTCAAACATCATGCTGTCTTTGTCGTATCTTTGACATTTAATGCGACAGGACGATGTTTGAGAGCCTCTCAAAGTTGAGTGACGTTTGAGTATTCGGCCAATAGTCAAATAAATGGTTTATTGCTTTTGTTGTCAACATAGACTTTGGAATTTTGTATATAACACACAAATGAGGATATAAATAAATAAAAATTAACCCGGTGCGGCGTCATGGGGGTTGGGTAAAAATTACTAATCAAAATTTTGGTCAATCAAAACTAAAACAATTATGAAATATCTTAAAAAGAATATTCGGGTAATAATGACCCATCAACGACGTCCGTTTACCTATTTTGAACCCCCATGACGCCGGGTTAATTAAGCTTTTCTCATATGCCTGTCAAATGTTTTGCCTTCATTTTATTTGCACATCACATCAGTAAACCTCACAATGGCCGCCGGGCAACCCACGAACACTTTATTTCTATTCTCTTTCACTTCGAATAATTCCCGCTTTATTATTCAACAATCTATTCTATCCCAACCCAAGTATTTGTTCAAGACAAAGACTGTGTACCTAGTTCATCCTATATCTTGATGTCAGATGTTTATTTTCCTCTAATGTGGTGAACCCCTCCTGCCGTGTGCTTACAGTCAGACATTCCTTCCGTTTATTTGAAAAGTATTGCGAGTTCGATCCGTGGCTTAGCTCGCGCGCCACCGTGTGGGCGGAACTTTAAATTTTAAGACGTATTTTAAATTGTTTTTCCGCTTTCAAGGAACTCGATACGGTGAAATCCATTTCATTCAGAGAACTTCGCTTCTTTACTTCAAAGGTGGAATACATGACATATTTCGTATAAGTAGATGTTGCTGGAAGTTTAAGCAACACTAATATGTTCTAAGTTTTGTGAGATTCTGAAGATTTGAGTGATTGCGGTTACAATTCATAATGATTAAATAACATAACAGGCGTAAATTCTGTACAAAAAGATCGCTTCGACACTCACTTGAGCTAAACAATCCTCGACCTCATAAACCGAGAAGTGTTGTAAATAACTTAAGTATTTTCACGTGAAACTAAAACTTGTGCCTATACAACCTGGAGACGACAATGCGACAATAAATTAAATGTCTTATAGCTAAGAACGCTCCCATGCAGTCTCATAAAAAAACAATTAAAAATATTCAATAGTTTAGTCGCAGGAAATATTTTTCAGTACAATTAATTTTCGTGCTATTTAGTTTGTTTGAAAAAAAAAATATTTCTTTCCTAGGAATTATTTCATTGTTTTAAAATACTCCTATGAATTAGTGCCACAAATGTTTTCATTTATCGTCGTCTCGTCTCCACCCCGTATATGACCCATATAGGGTTGACATAAACAACGTTTGTATGACGTCTTTTCCAAAAACGCCAAAAAAAACGACCTTCCACACAAATGTCCGAACAGCTGACTCACCCGTAGCACCTCAGATCTATTTATATACCCATTTCAACAGATCCTAGCGGACGGAGAACAACTAGGCAGTTCTTCAAAAGTTTTTTTTTTCAGATCTCCTGAACGAAGATCTAGCGGATGACGTGCGATGCGCCAAGCGCATTTTCGACCGAGTCGGGTTCAAAGCCTGGCCATCGTCATACTCGTACTGCAAGGAAAAGAGCTTACCTGATCTGTCTAGATGTTAAAATATATACTCCAATAATGATAAGGAACATCATTAGACATCAGTCTCTTTTCGGTAAGAGGGCTAGGGTAGTATGTACACATTGAAGTGTAACTTTTTTACTATTGATTATCGTTACCGGAGCAATTGAGTCAATATTCTGCGGCAATTGAGTGAAATAAATGACAATATCAAATTCAAAAGAACGGTCTTCTTTGACATTTAAATCGGTCATTGATTGTATTGTTTTTGGATTAGTATTGTTTATGGATTCAAGAGTATGGGACGGGGGCAGGTCAGTTCATTTTATTCTCCAGCTACATTCGTGAATACCTACATTCAATCAAATAACTTATGTATGAGGATGATCCCAAAGGGCTCTATAATTAGACTTATCGTATAGCTCCCTTACTAATGAAGATTGTATAGCAAATGTATAGTTACACAATGGTTACTCTCTCTCAAACTATTTAAGTTTGACATTAAGAAGAAAGGGACAAACACTGTAACTATACATCTGCTATACAATCTTTATTAGTAAAGGGGTAGGAATAAAGGTGTTCAACTTTTCAAAAGTTTTTCTCAATAAATAAGATTGAAGTGAATTTTTTGAAGGGTTTTCAGCTCTCGTTATTTAAAATAATATGACAATTTAATAACGTGACAATTTATCAATTGTCATGACAATTTGGGTTATTTGCGGTGTAGATATGAGTAGTTTTATCCTCTATTTGGTTGACGCAATGGCTATAAAAATGTTATGTCAGGAGACAAATTGTCACGTTTATTAAATAGAGCCCTGATGACAATTTTTATAATGACTAATCTTATGTAATATATTGCATTATTTAATTAGATACATACTTGTATATTCTAATTTTAGCACATCCTAATTTGACATTCAATTGTATTATAGATAATTTTTAATTGTGACATGTATTGTTTGATGAATCTGTCATTTTTTGTTTCTTGACATTGTTTATTTTATAATGTATTGTATGGTTTGACGTGCGGACGTGCTGGTCAATCTGTAAGCCCATGCAACAGTAGCTGTACCATGAGTTTAAAAAGACCATTCTCGATAGCGACCGCGTAACCAATTTGTATGGGAAATTGAAGCAGAGCCTCTAGCGGTCACTCGAAGGACTAAAATCTGTAGCTAGAGTGCTCACGACCTTGTACCCTTAGCACGAACAGCTATTGAAAAAAATAACGTGCATAATAACATTCGATAGAGTAACTTTGTATAGGAAATTTGTAGAGTGCCATCTACCGCCGAAGAGCAAAATAAAAAAAATCACAGATAATTACAGCTCTATAGAGTACTTTTACACGCGTTTTTTTCTGAATAGATGTTCATGCTAAGGGTACTCAATTAAAAAAATCCACAATACTATTTCGATTAACAAATGTTGCCATTTGAATTTACTTTTACCATTTCAAAACAAACGATTGATTTAAGTAGGTGTAAGTACGAGTATTATTTTCTGTGGTATCAGCGACATAGCTCTTTTTTAACCCTAATAAAATCTGTACCCGTTGCAAGAACAGTTATCGAAAAAAATAACGCGCGTAAAAACATTCGATGGAGTAATTTTGTATGGGAAATTTGTACAGCGCATTCTACCGCCGAAAAGCGAAATGAGATTTTTCATAGACAAATCTTCTTTCGAGGACGCGGATTTTTTTTCTCTATTTATGTTCAAGCTAGAGTACTGAAAACATATTAATGTTAAGTAATCGAATTAAATTTAAGTTTATCTACTCGCTGTACCATCAATGGTACTACTGACAAAAAGGGGCTATGATATCTAGATTAAGGTTAAACTATCACTGCCATAATTATACTTATGTTTAGTTTTGTAACGTAAGTTAGTAGGTACCTACATTTTACAGTTGCATAAATTACAAAAATAAATTTGTTTACAAAATGTGTGTTTTATTACATGTACCCTTGGCACGAACAGTTATCGAAAAAAATAACGCGCGTAAAAGCATTTGAAAGAGTAATTTTGTATGGGTTTATACTGCGCCATCTACCATCGAAAAGCGCAAATAAATTTTTCATAAATAATTACTCTATCTAGTACTTTTACGGGCATTTTTTTTTCTCGTTAGATGATCATGCTAGGGTTGTATAATATACAAGGTGTTACAAAAGTACCCCTAATGCCGAATATGGTAGATAGGGACCATCAAACTGAACAACTTTTACTATGGGACCAACTCTGAAATCGCGAAAAAAAAATCAGCTGTTTCATACATTTTGATATTTTCGTAATTAATTTTTGTATGAAACAGCTGATTTTTTTTTCGCGATTTCAAAGATGGTCCCATAGTAAAAGTTGTTCAGTTTGATGGTCGCTATCTACCATATTCGGCATTAGGGGTACTTTTGTAACACCTTGTATATTTTTTGTGGTAAGTTGAATCGACCTTAAATAAATAAATATAATATTGCATACAAGTTTCAAGTCTAAAATGCTCTAAAGCAGGTTTATCTAAGCAGATAAGTACGTAAGAGGTTTTTCATTCTTATCCCGTGTGCGCCAGGCTGAATTTTCTGAAAATAGGTACCTAGGGCAGTGTTTCCCAATTTGTGGTAGGGGTACGCGAGGTTTCATCAAGGGGTACCTACGCGCAAGCACAACAATCTGATCTACATGATTTCTATCTGATTTATATTTTTATTTATCATTCACGCAATAAGGGGTAAGTACGCGATTTTGTGTTTATTCTTGGAGGGGTACGTAGAAAAAACTAATTGGGAACCACTGACCTAGGTGATCCATTCAACTCTGCAATTTAACGCCTGATGTAATTTATTATAGTGACTTAGCCGGGGTGCACATCGTTGCTAAAAGTAAACTTGCAGGCGCTAGACAGATAATCTTGAAGAGTCTCGGAGCTTGCGTGATTTCAATATCCAGGGAGATAAATTTAGTGTGAGATCTTTCAATAAACCTCATGATTTCACCTCAAGGTTTGTTTTTGAGGTCTTTTAATTTTGATATTGAATTACAAACATTATAGAAACATTATTTTTTCCAAAATGGCGGAAAATTTCAAAAGAGCTTAATTACTAAGTTTATTTGAATACTGAACTGAACAACTTTTACTATGGGGCAAACTCTGAAATTGCGAAAAAAATCAGCTGTTTCATTCACATTTTGATATTTTCGATTTTATTTTTTGTATGAAACAGCTGATTATTTTTTTCGCGATTTCAAAGTTGGTCCCTTAGTAAAAGTTGTTCAGTTTGATGGTCCCTATCTACCATATTCGGCATTAGGGGTATTTTTGTAACACGTTGTGTATGAGCAACATGAAATCTCAAGTGAAATCTAGTTAATTCTCGTAAAACTGAAATCCTCAGCTGGTAGCCACAAATTTGAGAGCCGGATATTACTAACCTACGGGTTGCGGTTATTTTCCGTACTTGTACAACAAAATGAGAACTATATTTTAAGTAGGTATTATAAATCAGAGTTTTCACTTTTACGGTGCTTAGTACTGAAATAAAAGTGGCCAATACACCTGTAAAACATAATACAAAATACAACATGGAAACTTTGGCCTTACAACAAAAGATTTCAAAACACTGTTTAAATGTGATGCCGTCTCTTTCAAACAATATTGTCAAAAAAGTAACAGCATCACATCTAAACAGTGTCTAAGTTAAACACTTGTTGAACAGTGTTTTAAAATCTATCGTGGTAAGGTCTAGAATATTTAATTGTGAATTTTTCACGTGTTTTGCTCGTTTTTGCTGTAGTTAAGTTCTAAAAATTGTTGCGAGCGGGGTAGGTACAGTCTAGAAACACAAAATACAGATTTTGGTTTTAAGACTGTCTGAATAAACACTCCATTTAATAACATCTAAAGGACCACGAAAGAAACTTCGACAAAAACATCAATTAATAACCACATAACATCGCATTGTCGGCTCTGGCCAAATTAAACGAAACCAATTAGTGAATTTTTCCACCAGATAATCGATGCTGATTAATCTTAATCGCGGATTTATCGGTTAATGGAATAGCCAATGCTCAATCGTTCACTTTTGAAGACTACGAATTTCTCGTATGAGTCTAGATTTTTTTTCGTAAAATTTCGGCTTAACAATAACCACATGTATTTGAAGTTTTGAGATTTAAGCATTCACAATGCTATTTTTATTATATAATGCTAAATAATATACTAGAAAAATAGGACTCGCACCAGATCATGTTCTCGGACGGGAATCGAACCCGCGACCTTTGGATATCCGGTCCAATGCTCTGACCGCTGAGCTACCGAGTGACCGTAGCTCATATCCAAAGGTCGCGGATATTCAAAATGTGTATGTGCATCATGTTATTTTTATTTTTACACAATATGATTAAACTGTTATAATGTTTTGCGTTCAATGCTATTTTTATAATACACTAGCTTCAGCCCGTGACTTGATCCACGTGGACATTTCAAAAATTCCTACAGAACCTTCGACCGAGATAAAAAAGTATCCTAGGTATTTGTTGCGTTGGGTTTAGGATTTTTGAGTAACATCGACAAAATAATAAGCTAATAATAATGGTAGAAGATCAATGACTTCAATTACATAGACGAGCTGTTCAAAACTAAAATTTTGTCACAACCAACCTTCGCGGCGCATCAACTGTTTCTCTCGGTCGCTCGCAATAAACTAAAGGAGTTGCGGTGCATGTACCTTAACTAAATGAGAAATTTTTCGGTACTGTACAGCCTGTCTAGTAGAAGTACATATAGAAGTCTTTGTAGAAGATAGAAGTGCCACTTAGCAGAACTTATAGCATTGATCTAGTAGCAATCCTTTCACAAATAAAACTCTAGCATTGAGTGATTATCTTTCATCGATAGTTTCATTTTCTTTTACTCGTAAGTATGAATTAAATCGAGCTGGCTTTCGTATTTTACTTACAAATGTAGTAAAAAGTTACAAGAATCTAAAAAAGTGTACCCACGCCTCACAAATGTCAATGGAGTTACAATGCAAATTACAAGCCAAGCCGAACGTTAGAAACCATAAAATTGAAACGGAAAAAGCAATTTGAACAGCCTACTCGCACCGTCCGAATTAGCTGAAATGTCCAACGCTCATTAAAATGGAAATAACCCTGGCTTCCTGTGGGAAATCCATGAAATTACGAAAGAAACTACAACAGATATCGTGTAGGCGTTTATCTGTTAGAAAACCATTGAGAGTTCAAATAGAAATTGAAGTTTATGTCAATAATAATGAATAAGGAACAGGAATGCTGTTTAAACACCAGTCATCTGTGACCCATCAGGCGCCTAAATTATAGCGCTAAACGGTAACGCTTAACAAAATGGCGGGTCATCTTAAAATGGCGGCGGAGCGGGAAAACAAAAACGAAACAATGCCACTGCATGGATGGTAATGTCATCCCGGCAGGATTCCCACGTCTCTTGATAGGTCGTTGACATTCACTTGATCGATTGAATGCCTTTTTTCGCTATCGATTCTTCGGATGCCTGGACTCGGCGAAACGTGGTGCGCTAACGAGGATTCTCTCTGTTGTCGATGCTTGTCTTCGTTTATTGACAGCTGTCGTTTATACGCGTGATTCGCTTAAATGCAAGCACACTTTTATTTAGCCGTTGTATCTCAATCTCCGATTATTTTTTACTAGGCCTGACAATACCATTTATTTCTACAAATACAATGTCTATATTTTGGTATATGTGTGGGTGTTAATTATAATAATTTAACGGCACAAAGTTATGTTTGTAAAATATTGAGTTAGATAAAACTTTATGAAGGTTACTCGATAGAAAATTATATAAGTAGTTATTGGGGTTTGTTTTAATTGTGTTGATCGAGCTCTTACCTTAATTAGCTGACATTATTTCTATTATAACGATTTATTAGTTAAATGAAATGCTAAATGCAATAAAGGAATTACAGTCACAACTGATTTTCGTACTTCCTCCAAAAAACGGCGACTATTGATTTGTTTTTACTAATAAATAAATTACATTAAGTAAACAACCTATCAAATGCTTAGCGAATCTAACACATATTAATCTATTCCAAAGTTATTAATGAACCTAATTAAATCAGCTATGACAAAACAACATAAGTATGCAACTAACCTTTTAGATAAAGTACAATCAGTCTCAGAAGTGTCTCAAAACTCTGATACATTGTCGAAATAATTGGCGGAATAAGGGTTGCCAGGTGTCCGGATTTAGCCAGACATGTTTGGCTGTTTAACCTCTTGTCCAGCCTTTGACTGCGTCCGGCCTGTCCGGCTTTTGCTAGGCTTTTTGTGTGGCTGCCGCGCGAGTCGCAAGTAATGCCACGATACGACTCCCCGCTGACTGACCGCTGTTTGCAAGACGGTAATAAATATTGTCCGGCTTTTAGAACATAATTATGTCCGGCTTTAAAAAAGCTATGATTAGTTATTAAAGAAGGTATATCCGGATTTTAGGGTAAAATGTCCGGCCAAATTAAGCGCCGAGTCCGGCTTTTGTGTGATTGGACCTGGCAACCCTAGGCGGAATATTACGAGCCAGGCTACATTTGTATTAGGATTTTACCAATAAAATTGTAGACTTTAACTGACACAAAAATCCAATAATTTATAAGATGCATCAGCGGTAAGTATTTTATTAAGTTAATTTATTAAGATGCCCGTAACGGTCACTTTCGGAAATAAACTCCATTTACAAGTAAATGAAGTTTAAGTGTTATTAGTTCAGCTAGAACTAATAATTGGAAAAAATATTCCAATTATTTCAACTCGAATCTTTGAAGTTGAAAATATACTTAGATACTTTTAAAAACCGTGTCGACATCAGCCATTTGAATGTCCCCACTGTTAGGGCACAAGTCTTCCTTATTAAATGGGCCATAGTATAACCATCCACGCAGGCCCAATACGGATTGGTGGGTGTTAACGATTGCAAATGCAGGCGCTACCAACAGCTTAACGTGCATCCGAAGCACGGAGGAACTCGAGATAGTAAATTTTTGGTCTCCCATCCCATGGCCGACCCTTGCGAAAGTTGCTTAACCGCCGCAATCACAGGGCCAGGCGCTAAACCACTGCGCCACCGAGTTCCTAGAAAAAAACCGTGTAATGCAATGCATTCAATTTCATTAAAAATAACTAACGAACGATGTAATAGTCGGTATAGCTTAGGTATGAAGCTAAATATTAGATTAGCAAAATACAATCACAGAAGATTTTTTTTTACCCTGCGACTAAAGTGTCTAGCTACTTTTGACCTCCGTGGTCGAGTGGCTTTGTACTCCGGTTTTCGAGGTGTCGCCATCTCAGAGGTCCCGGGTTCGATCCCCGGTTGAGTCAATTTAGAAAACGAACTTTTCTATATTGACTCAGGTCTGGGTGTGTGTGATACCATCGTTGTGTCTGATTTCCATTACACAAGTGCTTTAGCTACTTACTTTGGAATCGGAGCAATGTATGTGATGTTGTCAAATATTTATTTATTATTATTTATTTATTTACTTTTAAGGCCGACTGTATATTACTTCTAAAATTGGAAAGTAAAGCCGTGCACCCACGGGCGCGTGGGCAGAGGACGGACTACAATGACAAGCTGTTATGGACTACAAACTTTCCGGTTGAATTCATAGAAGCTTTTGTGGTTCTGACATTGTGGGAAAGAGAGCGAAATGGCAGACGTTTTAAAATAAGCTTTATTGCTTAGTGTTTACTTACATAGGTATTACTTTTATTGTTTTTGTATGAAAATTATTGAGTTTTTCATGTTGAACAATTGTCACGAAGCCTTTACACTTGTTTTAAGAAAAACTTTTCTAGAAATATTAATTACAGAAGTTTTTTTTTTTTAATAATCTTATTGTTATCGATAAATATTATATTAAAATAAAATACTCTAAAATATCACGAAATGAAGGTTAACTTTTAAGGATTAAATATAAATACAGTATTTGAGTAAAGTTTTCATTAATTCTCAAGACTATTTAATAATATATTAAAAAATGTATTTGTATCTCATTTATCTTTTTTGTTAATCGCTTTTTTACCACACTGGAATCGCTTCACGTCGATATTGAAACAACATCGAATATAATAAAAGACATCATAATTTATTCAAATTTACAAACAACATTTCATCTTAAAAAATATTGGTTCAACTCCAAATAAAGATATGATAAGTACTAGTTTTTAGAGTTGTTTCCGGAAAAATATGCCTTTAATCAGTTTTTAAGTTTTTGAACGACTTGAAATAAATTTTATTTTAAAATCGGTTTAATTTAACAACACACTTTTGAAATTGTAATTCAAATTCAAAAGTAAATTCGAAATAATAAGGACAAAAAAAAGTTTTTTTAATAAAAACTTCACAATCGATTTCGCCGCTCCCACTAGCAACTCGGTAGCATAATTGGTCAGTGCATTGGGCCGGAATCCCAAGGGTGCGGGTTCGAGTCCCGTCTAAGGTGCTACGGGTGAGTCGATTTTTTATAGTATTTTTTCTAATATTAGTTATCTTAATATAAAAATAGCATTGTGAATGCGAAAAATCTAAATTTAATCGATAACCTTCTTGAAAAAAAAACAACTTGTATTGTTTAAGAGAAATTGCAATTTAAAAGTATGGTACTAAGTTTTGAAGGCCAGTGTAGTTTTCGATTAGGGTTTTCTAAAATTACTGCCATTTATTTACTTCCTTTTTATAAAAATAAAGTACTTTTTAAATTTTGAGATTTAAGCATTCACAATGCTATTTTTATATAATACTAAATAATATACTAGAAAAACTAGGACTCGCACCAGATCATCTCACCAATGTAGAAGGAATTACCTCGACATTCAACTGAACATCTTTCCAGATATTTTTAAACAGTTGATTAAGATGAGAAAGTTTTATAACTTTTTAAGGTAGCTCAGCGGTCAAAGCATTGGACCGGATATCCAAAGGTCGCGGGTTCGATTCCCGTCCGAGAACATGATCTGGTGCGAATCCTATTTTTTCTAGTATATTATTTAGTATTATATAAAAATAAATTACATTAACTTTAATTCATCAAACTATCAGACTCATGATTGACTTTTTTTATTAATTTTGATAACAAATCAGAATACATTTTGATTGTTCCATGCCATTCATATTAATAGCATACTAACAGCGGGAGGTCATAAATTAATATAAATTTATGGTGATAGAATTCATTTATATTCTACAGAATTTCAAAATAAGTGATAGTTACACGCTTCTGTATAAACACAAATATTTTAAAGACATTTTATTTTTTTTGAGATTTAAGCATTCGCTATACTATTTTAATAAGATACTAAATAATACTAGAAAAATTCAACTCGCACCATATCTGTAGTTAGGAAGTCGACTCGGTAGCTCAGTGGTAAGAGCATTGGACCGTACTTCCAAAGGTCGCGGGTTCGATTCCCATCCGAGAATATGATCTGGTGCGAGTCAATTTTTTTTGTTGGTCGTCTATATTTTTTACCCACGCATGCTTAACTTTATTTGATATTAAGGACATTTTAGTAGGTAAGTTATTTTATATGGTCTTCATTTTTCATTGAAATTAACTAATTTGAAATAATTAGAATTAATTTGCCAAATAATTGAAAAAGTGATAAGAACTTTCTAAGTCAATTCTTTATTTTATCAAGTTACTTACATACTTACAAAACCGGAAAAATGTGGCTGCAACCTACTTTAATGAAACCCATAACTTAAAAAAAGTCGCCACGTGCGCCGTAAAAGTTTACAACTTATGGTAATCCATAGACACCATTGATGTTCGCCCATTCACGCGTGGGCTCGCCGCCCGCGGGCCATTGTCGTGCTGTGTGTAGGCGGCTTTATAATCTCCTTATAATGGTTGTGTTCGGTTGACATGCAAATTAACGCCTGGCGAGACTGCGGAATCGGTATTTTTTGTATAATAAGCATTTGTCCTTACAGTTCCTATGAACTTTGAATATATTCACTATTCCGTTAGGTTAGGAGATCCATAGAATAAGTGAGTTATCTTTTTACTTACAGAATATAACCAACACACAACATTTCCTTTTAACATAGGTGAGAAAAATCCTAAAGTGTGGGATAAGGTGAACGTCATACAATCACAATTCCATCAAGTCTCTTTTAACTGACAAAGTCGAGTTCAAAGAACCAATAGGTAAATTGCAAACTGAACTGTTATTCTAAAATCTAACTGTATTTGACCTTTGTATTAGCCCCAATCGCGCTAATTTTCTACGATAAAACCAAAACTGAATAGTTACTGTTTCAGTTTCGTTTACAGGAAAATACTCACTTTAATTTTGTTAAAATTGTTGAATTCTTTACCTAGGGAGGGAGGGGGCATATAATGCCAATTGTGGACAATTTAAATGAGAATAATTTTCTAGCTGAACCAAAGATTTTTATAAATGTAAATATAACCTAAATGACAACGTGACAGTTTTGGTTTATTTCGTTCAGAATTATCGTGATTGGGCCCCAAGTGTAAACTTATTCTTCGTTTATTAATAAGGCCGAGATTAGATATTTGGTGTAAAATGTCTGTTTCGTCACCGGTGACGTATACATCTACGCAACACACCGCATCCATATTTTATACATTGTAATCTAAACACGACGTTCAACATTTGATTAAATGTGTTACAACACAGCCTGTGATTCTGTAACCAATCTTGAACCTCACTTCATATCTCACTTCGAATCTCACTTCACTGCGCGGGAATTTCAAATCATAAATGAGATAATGATAAATTGTTTTTTTAATCACAAAAGATTTTAGGTAGCTACCTAAAACCTTTTGCAATCGGTAAAGTAGCTTACATTCAGCTAATTTCTAATAACAAATTCACGTGAAGTGAAGTGAGTTTTGAAGTGAGATGCGAGTTTGGTTACAAAATCGCTCCCCAATACACTTTGTATTCATTCAATAACCAAATCCATCGAAAAACTGTAAGCGATCAAGCTACTAATAAGTGTAGGTACTCGTAAACTGGTGACAGATTACTATCAACATTTTAAAACAAAAATATATAAGCACTTTTTTTTTATCTTATAACGAATTTAGTTTTGCTGAAACAAAAAACTAAATACGCTATAATAATATTAATATCTCGTTGTAATCCGTAAAAATATTTTATTTCAATGGATAGTACGCACGGAAATCTAAAGTGTACAAATGATACGCCTGTATATTATTTTTACCCGACTACGGCTAAGCAAAAAGGTGGGTTATGATTTTGACCGGTATGTATGTTTCTGTCTGTTATATGCGTATGAAAGTTTTGGAACACCAGTTAAGGCTCCTACTGCCCTCAAGTGGCGGCCTCATCTTATTAAATTTATTGCTCGCTAAGTACATAATGTATCGAAAATTCACATGTACACATTGAAACTAAGGTTCTATAGTTTATTTACAAACAATAACCTTAGTAAAATATAGTTCGTTGTAGTAGTTTTTGATACATTTATTTACAGACGCTGTCAGATATATTGTAGCAGTCAAGTTGACTAAAACTTTTGTACAGTTTAAAATGTCAATAAGTTCCTCGTTCAGTAATTATTGGTAACTTAATATAATTACTGAACATCCTGATTATGTAACTTTGTTGCAATCAACTCTGACAGAAATCGCAGTTACATTGCTGCTTTAGTAAGAACCAATGTGACAACTATCTTACTTAAAGCAGCAATGTAACTGCGGTTTCAATCGATTTCAATCGAGAATTATTAGCAACAGAGTTACGTTATCAGGGGACAGATACATGTCAATAATTTCTATACACACAAAGAACTATTGTTTTGTTTTTGTGTGTTGTGTTAATTGTGTGTACAGATATTAATGCATCTGCTCAGATATTAATGAAGTAGGTAGTCAATGTTCAGATATTATTGGAAACTTGTAGTCTATGGAACTTATTGAAACTTTAAACTATACAGAAGTATTTGGTCACCTTATATATCTGACGGCGACAGTACATAGCGAGTAATAAATTTAATAAAGATGTGGGCGTTACTTTTAGGTATATAGGGCCCTTAAATCCTCCTGTTAGTTTAACAACTAACGTTTAATATTTACTAAAGCAACCTAAACTGTGCAACTGGGCCAATTCACACGTACTCTGTGCACGTACTAATAATTGTATTGGTTGTACTTATTTGGTGAATGTGGGCGGTTGCTCAATCCATCAAGTTAAGATCAGTGTGGTGTTGAGTTTTCAATGATAAGTGATCATAATAAATGGAAATATACAAGGTGTTACAAAAGTACCCCTAATGCCGAATATGGCATATAGGGACCATCAAACTGAACAACTTTTACTATGGGGGCCAACTCTGAAATCGCGAAAAAAAAATCTGCTGTTTCATACATTATGATATTTTCGATTTTGATTTTTGTATGGAACAGCTGATTTTTTTTCGCGATTTCATAGTTGGTCCCATAGTAAAAGTTGTTCAGTTTGATGGTCCCTGTATACCATATTCGGCATTAGGGGCACTTTTGTAACACCTAGTATTATTTAGAACAGTTTTACCATTGATACTATCAAATATTGTATAAGCGATTGTCTAAGACAAGCTCGACGACCTCCGTGGTCGAGTGGCTTTGTACACCGGTTTTCAAGGTGTCGCCATCTCTCAGGTCCCGGGTTCGATACCGGTTGGGTCAATTTAGAAAACGAACTTTTCTATAATGGCTCAGATCTGGGTGTTTGTGATACCATTGCTGTCTCAGATTTCCATAACACAAGTGCTTTAGCTACTTACTTTGGAATCGGAGCAATGTATGTGATGTTGTCGAATATTTGTCTATTCATAAATTGCTCTTTTATAAAGAGCTATAGTCAACCAATGAAAGTGTTGAGTATGCTTAGAACCTTGAGCGCAGCAAAATTTTTCTAAGTCTATGCTAAGAACCTTGTTATATTGACAAGTGACAAAATTTCGCTGTCACTCTTTGTCTTGTCTTTTATTTATTTTGACACATTACTAAAGTATTCAACATTTTCAGCCCATAAGAATGTTGAGAGCACTTCAGTAATGTACAGTCAATAGCACGTCAGACTATACATGTTGACCGTCTTTATGTAGTACGTAATAAAAGCTGTTTTTGTAGTTCAACTGTTTAACTTACCGCGCTGTCATGCGTACATACTTTTGATTAGTTTGTAGTTTATTAATCTTTGTTGTTAAAAGTCAATAAGTTGATTTGCTTCATCGTTTTTATGGGATCATTACTGAAAAGCTTCATTATAAGAAAAACAAACGTACACTGTGCCATAACATATACCAATAGTATTTGCCAAATTATCAAGTTATGCTATTAACCTTTTTTGAATACACTGTGTAATTAATCAATATTCTTGTATATTAATGGGTGGTTTATTTATCAAAAAGATTAGCGACATCAATAAAAATTGATGTCGCTAATCTTGGAAATAGACATAATAACACAGTGAAATCTTAAACGCAGGAAGGACATACTATTATGTCTTTTGTTTCACATAATAAAGAGCTTCATATTGCCGAAAAACGAAACACATTTCCCATAACAATTATATCGTAATTTATATTTTAATATTCGGTAATAATATCGAAAATCAATTGAACGCCGCCAATCGCCCGTAGGGAGAACATTAACGATGATCAGGTAACGAACCCACAACTGGGGGGTTAAAAAGGTAAGATTTTACTAAAAACATTTAACACCTTTAATCATAAAACATTAAGGTTCGGTTGCATCATCTTAATTTAACTATAACAATACATGGTACAAACTTATCTGAGCCGGTGGCCAAAACTGGAACTTAGTGTTATTACATATTTGTTACCTAGGTTACACCGTAGACGACAGCGACGCTGTCACCGAGTCAGATAAGTTTGTGTCTGTGAAAGTTAAGGTTAAATCAAGATGGTGCAACTCAGCCTTAAACTATTGGTTAGTTGTAAGTATGTTTTGTCTTTATGTTCAAACTTAATTCGTAATTTGAATGAAAGTGACAGAACACACTCTTATTTTTATGAATAAGAGCTCAAACACACAGGATGCTCCGGTCATGCGATCCGATCTCAGATCGCTGCGATCTATACGATATATGGAATCGGAACGCAACCAGTGTGGAAGGGATGAGAGAACTCCATACAATCTTCATCGCATGCATCGTGTGCTGTGTGCTCTAAGTGGTTAATGATTTGTAGCAGAAAATTTAAAAGAACCTTTAAAATTGTGACATTAATATATGAAACATCTGAAAACAAATCACATTTCGTTTAAATCATACTAATATTATAATTGCGAAAGTTTATGAGTGTGTGTCTGTTTGTTACACTCCACGCCCAAACGGCTGGATGAATTTGGATTAAATTTGGTTACACAGATTAAAGTTTCTCTAGGGTCTATCTACGCAGACGAAATCGCGCTTTAAAAAGTAAGAAACGAGAAAATATTCTAGTCCAAAATAAAATAAAATAAAAAGGATAACCGTAGTCGCATGCACCTCCAGCTTAGTTCGTGTCTACGACAAAGCAGCTTGCGACTACGGTTATCCTTTTTATTGAATTTTGAACTAGAATATTTTTCTTGTTTCGTGCTTTTTAGAGAGCGGTTTTTCCGTAGTTGGGTTTTAGTTTTTAGATTTTTTAGTATTTGGTAATCGGGTGAATGCAGCAAAATCGCAATACAAAACTAACTTTTTTTTTAAAAAAAGTGCTAATTAAGCACTTTCATTTGTCAAATTATGATGAGTATTTTAGAAATTATGAGGAAACTGATGAACATATATCCATAACATAGTCCCAATATAACGTAATGTTTTTTTCCAAACATAGCTAAAAGATATGATTATGTATTTTTACCCGACTACGGCGAAGCAAAAAGAAGGATTATGATTTCATCCGGTATGTATTTGTTGTTTTTCATCAAATCAGCATAAAATGATTTTGTCATAATGAAACATATAATGAACACACATTGTAACCTTTTTAGCTCCCTGCTAACAAAACCCACAAACTGTGCGTTTAATGCGGAATATTATTTACGAGAAAATGACCCTTGTGTATTCGGTAAGAGATTAGCTCCCAACGACGTCATAAAGACCACTTCTTTAGGGAATACTAAAAGATCAGATAGACTGATAGATTTAAGCTTACGAAAATTACAATTCACGGAAATGTTCGAAATCAAAACCATCTTTTATTTTGTTAAATTGGGCAGGCGCTGGGACAGATCCCAGCGCCTGCCCAATTTAACACTGGTGGTACTGTAGCAGACTACAGTACAACCTATAACCCTCTAAGACATCGCACATTAGCAATTTTAATGACCTCACTGCTAATTGCATAAGCCTTCCTTATTGGTGGATAAGTGTGGGCCACAACCCACCACGCGAAGCCAAGGCGTATTGATGGGTGTAAACGACTGCACATGCAGCCGGGACCAACGACTTAACATGAGCACAGGGGAACTCGAGATAATAAAGGTTTGGTCCCCCATCCCATGACCGACCCTTGCGTCGGCTATCCCGATGTGCTATCGAGCTCCTACTGCCTGAGTTTTCCTGTACGTAATGACTATATGCGTGTGGAAAACCGCGATATCTTCCAAGAGGTTCTTCTGACTCTATTGCTACATATGTAAGTACGTTGTCTATACCTGGGGGTCTAGCCAAAGTAACATTTGCAAATCTTTGTGATCGCTTCGCTTTTGAAACATGTATGGGATGACATAAGGTTTCGTTATCTATCGAAATTTAAAACGTCAAATCCATTACATTTTTCGAAGCGAAGCGATAGCGAAAATTTGTAAATGTGACATTGTCTACGGGCTCAGGGGCTCTATCGGCTAACTTACATTGCTATCGTAATCGCTCTGATTGACAGATGGATGTGATACATTGCTTTTCTTTGGTAAGTTTTTATTTGTGCCAAAACGAAGTAGTAATGTATCGCATAACATCTGTCAAAATACAGTTAAAATTAACTTCATTGTTTTTAGCCGATAGACTCGCAGTGCGCTTTTATGTTCATCTTGCGTTTTCCTCTGACGCATACGTGAATACATACATATAACATCAATACTTTGTATTGCAAGCGCTTGTTGTAAAACGAAATGAAAGTTGAAGACGTAACATGAACTTGAAAGCACACTGGTGTGGACGTAGCATTAATATTTAACAGCTTCACTAAGCTTTATATTACTCATTTACTCTCATAAAAATTTGTAAAGATACCTCGTAACGAAATCACACGATACATCGTGGCCGAAGCCACTTCAGAACAAAGGTTCCATTGCTGGCCATGGCCACTGTACGCTTTTCCTCGTGATTTGTGATGCACAATGGACTTTAAGCCTCATATTGGTAACAATAAGATCCTGGTTGGATCAGCTTTTCGTTATTAGGGATGCCACTTGACTCTAGCCACAAAAAAAAACAACATTTCAACAATCGTTGAATTACAATGTTATTAATGAGAAACTTATTTCTCATTTTTACAATTTTCTAAAATTGTTTCACAGATTCGCAATAAATGATCACAAAAAAAATATCGTTTGGACAAGTTGATGTCTGTCGGATCAGCTAGTTGAATTTTCCTTTTTCACAAATCATACATGGCTTGAAAACAATACATGATAATTTTAAAACTCTCACTAACCAACTACCGACCAAAAAAATAAGTTAGTAGAAATAGCAAAAAAAACGGTCATATCAAACGTCGCGGAAGCTGCAGCACTACTTCCGACAGGAATCGATACTAGTGTCTGTCCCTGCTCTAATTTTTTGGGCATTCCGTTAAACTGTCGTGCGTGAGAGTTACCTCTGTAATTAACTATTAAATGTTTTTATTTGAAAAAAAAAGGAATCTGTGTTTTAACAGTAGTAATTTTTTTATTACAATTTTTTGTGACACCCCTGAGTATGCCCGTCTATGTAACAGGAACAATAGAGGAGCCTCAATGGCCACTCTACCGTTGTTATAATATTTTTCGCCTCGGGGGAGTCGAGCTGATTGGATGCAGCGCGGTCACTGGCAACTTGCAGCGATGTTAGCGCTTTTTGAGTAAAGGGGAGGACATACTTACGTTAATAATATGTTAAGCTTTAGATTTTAAGTTGCAGTGCCCTTACAGGGTGTCACACTGATCTCAAAACTTTTGTTAACAACTTTTTTATGTACTGTGACTAGCAATGAATAAATGAAATGAAATAATAATGTAGATTTCGAAAGTAGATTTGAACATAGGCTGAAGCTATTGCCCGGGAAACCGGGCGTGCCACCAGGTCAGTGGAGTGATTACCACCCATGGCCCCCCGAATGACCTTCTGGTGGCGAGTGGGCAAGTGCCGGAGTTTTTTAGTGGGTATTCCCTCCTCCCGAGATCCCATCGAACCACTCGGATGGGTGGGATCACGGGAGGCAGTCGTGGAGGGAGCTGCAACGTTGAATGTTGCGGTCCCCTCCTGGCGAGCCCCACATACCTCCCTCTCGCTCACCTGCGGGAGGGGAAGCGCGTAAAGGCGTTTTTCTTCGGCATAAAAAAAAAAAAAAAAAAAGGCTGAAGCTATTATGAGCTTGAACAGTGAAGCTGATAAAGAAGAAGTGACAATAAATGTTCTTTAGTTAATCTCTAGTTTAGTTTACAACCGATCATGGCCTAGTTACAAGATCGTCAATGGTAATTTTACGGTTGAAGTTGTCTTTGACCGCCCACTGCCACTGCCACGTAGCATTGCACAACCTTTGACTTTATAGAATCAAGTTTAGTAATATTATTATATTCTGTGGTAAAACATTAAAATACTGCCTTTAAATTTTTGAAAGAATGTGTGGTGAGAACACGTTATAAACTTGTACAACACACTTTACTCAGGTTTTTCCTACAATTTATGAAAGCACATCTTTGACATGCATAGAAAATCTAATATTACATTCCAATAAATTAAAAAATTTCAATCTCAATGCATAAGTGTTAAGTGGTAGTGCGTTCGATCTAGATAATAAAGCGAAAAAAAAGAAAAATCTCCTTTAAAAGAACCTGCTTCAAAATTATACATACACATGTTTAATGTGACATTATGAATGATTTATTAATTTTAATATTTGATCTTGTTTCCATCTTTTCAGTTGATTTGTCTTTTGACGCAGGCGGGATTTTTGGTTTTTTAAATTTATTTATTTTTATTTTGATATCTTTTTAGTTATTATATATTACGGTTATGATATATCTTTTTGAAATCCTTATGATATGTCCTTAAATTTGATACCCATATTTCAGTATTCTAAAAATCTTTTTTTTTTCACTTCAAATAATAGCTCTACGCAGCCGCCATGTTGGCTTTTTTTACGTCACTTGCTAAGAACACTTGGGCTGTCAAGACAAATCTAACGATATATTAGTGACAGAAATCCGTTCAGCTGGTTGAGAGATATGAGGTAATAAAGAATATTACATATAAACATACATACACAGGATACGCGCAAAAACATAACCCTTTCCTTGCAGTCGGGTAAAAAGGGAAGAATCCAGAAAATGGCCGATAAGTTCTTATAAAAATGTTCGCTATTTCTATCGGTTGTTCAAGACGCAGTCTCCACAGTCGACAACTGAATGATAAATGCAATGTTTTCATTTTATTATAATGGTACCATAGAATTTCATTCAAGTGAGTTTCTACGGAGGCGATACAAGCGTTTATTTTTAGGCTTTACCATTTTAGAAGAGTTTTGTAGAAATCATTTTGCTTATTGCCAAGAAAGGAAAAGAAATAAATACAGAAAGGCCTTAAAACCATATTGGAAAGGGATATTATCATAAAATTATATCCTTATAAATAAAGTTAATAATTATATTGCAGAATAAATTGCTTTTCACGATGCACTCAAATCATGGAATATTATTTGACCACTTTGTTTTTGTTTAGTTTAGAAGTTTTGTTTTGAAGTACTACGTCTATCTGTTTAAGTGTTGATTGAAATATAATAATGGGTTACTTAGCAAGCCAGTTTCATCATAGATCGCATCATCGCGCTTACCACATAACGGTCTAGCGCTTGCCTATCTATAATTTAAAAAAAAACTTTTGAACTGTCTTGTTCAAAGGTTGTAAAAATGTCTTGTCATAAGAGCAATAATCCTTAACATGTAGCCTGAAAATCCTATCGATATCGATTACGAATTCAATTTTTTTTTGGCGAAATACGTGAGAAGTTATTCTTTTCCTTTACTTTTCTTTTTTCCTGAATTTAATTGGTTCCCTTTATTTATTTATTTTTATTTTTAAATTCAGATGTACAAAACAGGTGACAGCCAGAACAGTACAAGAAATATAAGTTACTTAAAGGCTAGGTTGAAATCCTTAAATATGTACGTACATACTACTGGAATTCACTAGCAGCGAATATGTTGTGTTATCTAAAAGGTGATTAGTATTTGAATTAATTTTAATACATTAGAAAAGAAAAAAAAACAAATTAAAATCTAAATTAAAATTAAATAATATCTTTACATTTCATCACGATAAAATAATAATAAAATCCCTTTGCAATAATTATTGTAATTTATGTTTTTTGTTGTGCCAGCCCTTATTTTTCACATAAGCATGCGTTAGTGTACACGTGTGAAGTTCATAATAATAGGAGGTGCTAAAACTTAAAAGCTTTTGTGTATAAACATGTAGTTAATTATTAGTAGCGTTGTAAATTGAGCGTTGTCGAGCAATTAAGGTTTTATTACTGTATAAACTAAAGTGCAGTAAATGGGGGTATATTAGTGATTTTAGTATAAAATATGCCAAGCTAGAGAAGTGGCTAGAGACTTAATTTTTTTCCTTTTACGCGGTCAAAACATCGAATGAAAAAAATAACGGAAGGGTTTGGTTGGTTACACAATTGCGTTTGTCAATTGTTTGTCACCAAAAATTTTGTGAAACAAAATATTGGGAGGCGATACAAGTACGTGTAATATTTTGTAAAGTGTTTGTAGCCAATGTATATCGTGTGTTTACTACAAGAGAAGTTTTGTTAGTGAGCTGTGTAGCTTGTTTGTAAGGGCGAGAACACAGGAAGGAGAGAGAGCGGGATTTTCTATAATTTATGCTCATTCATTTAAAACAAGAGCCCCTGAAACAATAATGGCGTCACCATAGACTTAGAAAAATTTTCGCTGGCGTCACTATCCCATTGACAATCACTGCTTCAATATTGAATTCATTACGTAAGCCTTATAGGTACAGGAATAAGACCCAAGTAACAAACAAAAGTTTGAACCGCTTGTCGGTAACGTCAAAATAATTTGCAAAGACATTAGCACAGAAGAGATAATGAGAGATATTAGATATTAGGTACCCTATTACCAATTTAATATCTACCAATACTTTTTACACGACTGCCCAATGTCCATGTATGTTTGTATATGCGAGTTTCTATATTCCACCATAAATTTTAAATGGCTGAACAGATTTGGATGTGTGAGGGTGTGGATGTCGTTAGAATCCTTACATCACCCCGAGTAACACTAGCTATAGATTTTTTGAAAAAAATATCTATATTTTAGCTGTATGACGCCATTATGTAATGTGTTTTTTTTGTAATTCATAATCCAGTCGACGCAGAAGATGAATATTACAAATGGAATGTTGCAGGAAACCCCACGTGTAGAACTAAAAACTGAGGGCCCAGTTATTTAATGGGTGGGTCTTAACCAAGCATCAGCTGGGCAATTAGTACCTCTATGAGTTGGTGAATGGAGGACAGGCCGCATAACTTCGCCGCCCACACTGCCGGCAGAGTAGGGTTTAGGCACCTTGTTTGTTTCTAAACCGATCATCATGTTGCATACACATTGCTAGGGGTACAGAAAAGGACGTAAGATGCCTTTTTTCCACAAAAAGTACTGTTCCCGAGGGATAAAATAATAACTAACAACGCAGACGAAGTCACGGTCTGGCGCTAGTATTATATGTATATCATGTGCCAACCCCGCGCTCACCCCGCTCACGCGCTGCACCCACCCCGCCTACGCCTAGTGCCCGGGTGAATCTACGTTGTTTTGTTATGTTTCTTACTTCCTGCGTCATTGTCGTTTACTCGAAAATCTTTAAAAATCCAATACCTCACAACGGAATTTGCCATCATTTACGTTAGAGTATGATAATAAATTATATTAATTTGCATATTTTTAACTTATTTATTGCGATGCATTGGATTTTTAAAGATTTTTGAGTAAACGACAATGACGCAGGAAGTAAGAAACAACGTAGATTCGCCCGTCCGCGCTATGGCTAATGTCTACTGAACAAAGTAGTCCAGTCACTAATCGTATGAGCGGGCGCGATGCGCTGCTTTTGCGCGTGGCGAAAGGCGAGCATAACGCGTGTGCGGGTCCTGTTACGTGTGCGTGTCATCTGAACACGGCCTTAGTCTCTCTGCTCGTCACTGTGACCTAGGTGTCTCTAAACCCGAAGTAATGCTAACTTCGTCCGGAACTTACCAGCGAACTCGTATGATGTACGGTAATTGTTCATGTGCGAATAACTCCCATTAATTTTTCTTTGTAAATTATAACAATAATTTTGACTGAGCCGCTACCGAGTTTTAAATGGTAGACATACTGTTTCTGACTGTTCATACTAATTTACCTGTTAACTCTAAATACGTCTTGGTAGGAATATTCCTTACCTTAATTTAAGTAATAACACAGATAATAAAGTATTATTATCTACTCTAGTATAGTAACACTATATAGTAGTACTCGGGTACCTAGGGATTATTTCATTAATTTCCGAAAATTAAATATACTTTTATATAAATCAGAATATCTTAAAATGTGTTTTAAAGTTCTTTACCAGATACCGAAACCTCAGCCGCTAGAAAAAGAAATGCGATAGAAAATTCTATCTGTCGCATTTCTTCATCATAATCTTAAAAAAAAATTATAAAAAATTATAAAATTAGAAATATTTAAACGTAACGTCTTCGTTTCAGCTTGGGCAAAAATGCTTTCGTATGTCGGTCTGTCCGCATGTTCTCCTCTACAGGTCGCATTTCACAACCGATTCTCGTGAAATTTTGTGAGCAAGTTCGATAGTTATATAGAATTTTTAGTAGATTCAGATTACCGAAATTTTTCGAAAAATCTGCCATTTGGAAAAAAGTGCAAAATGTCACAAACGCGAGGTCTAGAGCTCACAGAGCCACTAGTTATGAAGCTACAAGAATTTTACGATTTCATGTCATAGTTAAAAAAAAAAATGGACATTTTTTATTTTTTTTTATTTAGTGAACATTGTTACCACATCGTTTACAGAGCATTTACGCAGGTATAATTTATACAGTACATAAGCCATTTACGGAAACAACACTTTGTAAGCAAGATATATAAATGGTTACTTAAAAACAAAAAAAAATATACACACATTACTTAAGTATAAAGAAATTGTGAAATATTAAGAGAACAACGAAATAATTTTAATATTGTTCCATGATAGGTGTGTGAGTGTGTGTGTGTGCATACCTCGTAGACATTTAAATATCATTTCCTAGCTATAAAATCTAGTACTACATACCTAAATGTCAGGCAAATCACACACAGGCAAGTCAAAGTTGATCTTGCTTAACTTTGCTTATAAATTGCAATTACAACTAATGGAGCTTTACTAACCATTTACTTTTGAATATACATTACTGTGTGGAAGAGGCAGAACATTTTGTATTACGATAAACTGGAGTCATTGTATGCTAAGTTTATTTAAATCGCGGCGGTTTGAACGCTTTGCAGAGGCGCATAAAACAAGCTTAGTTTTACTGCCCCTGTAATAATCGCAGTGGTAAATTTACTCTTATCGCGATTAATTTAAGGTTGCTATGTTGTTTTGAGGTTGTTTAATTAAGTTTGTATAATCTGGGCGCACAGTTTCGAAATGTCACGGCATACGGTCTATTATTCTCACCCACGCGGGAGCCCAATGGTTTATACCATGGAACCGGTTTCGTTTACGAATTCATCAGTTTTAAGGAAATATAGACATCTCCTATTATTTGGATAGTAAATATACAAGGTGTTACAAAAATACCCCTAATGCCGGATATGGTATATAGGGACCATCAAACTGATCAACTTTTACTATGGAACCAACTCTGAAATCGCGACAGAAAAAATCAGCTGTTTCATACAATAATTAAAATCGAAAATATCAAAATGTATGAAACAGCTGATTTTTTTTTCCCGATTTCAGAGTTGGTCCCATAGTAAAAGTTGATCAGTTTGATGGTCCCTATATACCATATTCGGCATTAGGGGTATTTTTGTAACACCTTGTATATAGTGTAATTAAGACTAATAAATGAAAAAAATTAAAGATTTTAAATCAATAGTAAGTCAGCAAAAAATCAGCGTTAATGTTTTTTTGTAAGTGATTTTTCTGAGTTAAAAGGTTTATCATTCGACATAGTGATAACTGATGCAGTTCATTAAATCGTAATTAAAAACAAGTGTTTCACAACTATTGGTACTTACGCGTACCCCCAGGGGTTCACGAGGTTGCATCAAGGGGTACGCGCAGCAATCTCTTAACTACGAGTAAGATTTGGTATTTAAGGTAATTTGTTGGTATTCATAATTAGTAATGAGTTATTATTCGAAACGTCAGGAAAATAAAAAAACCGGCCAAGTGCGAGTCGGACTCGCGCACGAATGGTTCCGCAAAAATCACGTTAGTTGTAAAGGAGCCCCACTTAAATATATGTTTTATTTTAATTTCATTATCTACGTTTAAAGTGAATATATAACTAAATATTCTATTAATATTTCAAGCGTCTACCTGTTGCCGTTATGAATATCGAGCAAAAAAAAAAGCAAAAAAATCACGTTTGTTGTATGGGAAATACCTACATCATCTGTGAAAATTTCAACTGTCTAACTATCATGAGATACATATAGCCTAATGACAGACGGACAGACAGACAGTCGGACAGCGAAGTCTTAGTAATAGTTTCCGTTTTACCCTTTTGGGTACGGAACCCTAAAACAAACTAAATACCAACTAATTACCAAAGTAATTTCAATAAAACATCGCTCTAGTATATTTGTTAGGCGTGCACATACAAATTGTTTTAGTGTGCGTAATACGAGAGCGTGCAGACGCACACTAAAACAATGTACATGTGCACGCCTAACACATTCATAGCAAAACGGTCTTAGTGAGATAGAACAACTATACTTATCCGTTAGGTGTTTTATTTCATGTCTAAGCTTGAGAGGTGAACAGTAAAAAACGATTATGCAAACCTCAATTTTATTGCAATAAGGAGTAATTTGGAGTATTTATTTGAGTGATAAATACCTAAACTGAACTATACAAGGTGTTACAAAAATACCCCTAATGCCGAATATGGTATATAGGGACCATCAAACTGAACAACTTTTACTATGGGACCAACTTTAAAATCGCGAAAAAAAAATCAGCTGTTTCATACATTTTGATATTTTAGATTTTAATTTTTTAAAAGTTAAAAAGTTAGTCCTATAGTAAAAGTTGTTCAGTTTGATGGTCCCTATATTATATACCATATTCGGCATAAGGGGTATATTTGTAACACCTTGTATTACTAGCGGGGTAGGTATAGATAGTAGAAAAAGCTATTCAGGAAATAACTTCTTAGTTAAAACATGTCTTTGAGATGAAAACTGCATGTAGTAAGCGTTGACGTAGGTAAACTAGTGAACTAGAAAAAGTTTTTGAGTGTTTTATTCTATTACTAGCGACCACCCACGACTTCGTCTGCGTGGAAAGTTTTTTTGCTATCCCTCGGGAACAAATATTTTTTCGGGATGAAAGGTTCCCTATGTCCTTCTCTGTACCCCTGACAACGTGTATGCAAAATTTTACAATGATCGGTGTAGTTAAGACATGAAGGCGTAACAAACAAACAAACGGACTTTCGCATTTATAATACAAGGTGTTGCAAAAGTACCCCTAATGCCGAATATGGTAGATAGGGACCATCAAACTGAACAACTTTTACTATGGGACCAACTCTGAAATCGCGAAAAAAAATCAGCTGTTTTTATACAAAAATCGAAATCGAAAATATCAAAATGTATGAAACAGCTGATTTTTTTTCGCGATTTCAGAGTTGGTCCCATAGTAAAAGTTGTTCAGTTTGATGGTCCCTATCTACCATATTCGGCATTAGGGGTATTTTTGTAACACCTTGTATAAGTAAGGATAGTAAGGATAACAATTCAAAACATTAAAAGTAAATTGAAAGATTTAATCTAAGTCCGAGCATTTTAAAGGAAGTTTCACTGTTTTTATCGAAGGGAAATTTAGTATCCATAACAGAATCAAAATTACATTAAGGCCCCCGGTAACGATCAATGCGATTGTCAATTTTTCCGTCAATGTCATTGTTAGAGCAATTGACAATCGCTTCAATTGCACATGTAAACGATCAATTTTCGCATCAATGAGCATCAATTACGTTAAAATTGACAAACGCAAATGATCGTTACCGGAGCGCTTTAGAATAAATTGTCATAAGTTGATGGTTGTGTAACACCCACAGCGTTCTCATTCATGGCATGCAGTGGGATGAATTATGGAAACCAGAAAAGTAAATACCATTTACATTCGATTCAGTTTAATATAACGTGTACCAATACCAAAGTCCTCATTCAAAAACTTAGTGAAGCACGGTTGTGTATGCTCCGTTTCGCAATCCAAGCTAATAACTTTAACTTTGCCCGCCAAGTTGAATAGGTAACTACAAAGTTCAAACTCCATCAAACAACAAATGCTCTATACAAACTGTGAAACACAAGTCAAAACACAATTAATTACTTTGCCACATCCGCACTATTCCGCAACTACTTGGTCAATAAAGTAGCCTCCGCTAATGAGATAGTCATCATTCTATTTTGTTTGCACTCACCTTTTCGCTCTAATGATCGCGCATTGTCAACAAACCATCACCCACAGAGCCAATGCTGACACAGTCACAACACTATGCATGACGTCACTTCCTATTCCACTCCATTCATAAACTAAATCGAGCATCGATTCAGTTATGTCATGTCCCTACCCACTAGTGAAAAAGTCTCAAACTTCCGATTAATAAAAAAAGTAACGGCACTATCACTTTTTTGAAAACAGAACACAGTGTGGAGCAGTCCTTTTTTCGAATCGTTTTATTTTCTTTTTTCAAAAAGTTTTTATCGAAACGTGTGTGTCACTCGCCGCGCGCGCACGTAAGAGCACGCGCAGAGCCTCCGATCGCCCCCGCGATTTTTGGCGCGTGGGCGCAACTCAGCCTGCCAGCACCCAAAACGAATTTGCGTAATCTAAAGATAATAAAATGCCACAGATAAACTCACGATCCGAAAACGTTTTCGATGTAAACTAGCATAAGACGACCGCCGACAGCAGGGGACCGCTTGAAAATGGCAATCTTTCTTTATAAGCGTATGTTAGAATTTTAAATGAGTATCGAATAATGCATTCGACATAAAAAGCTATCGGGCGCAGCTAACAATATTATGTGGTGGTGCGTTGGGACGCGAGTTCTCGTACAGGGCCTTGTATGGAGAAACGGGTTCGTCTGCAGTCCCACACGGTCGACTTTTTGCGGTTCACTGGAAGAAAGAGCCAGTGATGTCTCCGACCAGCGTTTTGAGAGCTCTCCTGTCCTTAGAACGTTCGGGTTTAGAAGGACCAAAGCGAAGGGGATGGGTCTTAATCGGTTGGTTGGTCAGCGTCCTCCAAGGAAGGATCATTGCACACAGGTCATGCGCTTGCAAGCCACGTCCCAGCTTCATACATTCATAATGGAAGCGTCGCTCCACCGAACTTCTAATTAGTCGTCTCAGTCCTGTATCTAAGGATTTGATCGTTCATTTTCACTTTGAAAACGGTTGGTTTGCTTGTGCAGTCGGTAGTTCAGACCTATTTGAAAGCTTACCTCCCTACCTTCTTACCATGTATATGTCGCAGCGACCTGGCCATGTATATGAAAAGGCTAGGCAGCTAATTGAACGGCTGATTACCGTTCAATTAGCGGCCTAGCCTTTTCATCGAATAGCGCCATTTAACTAGCGGCCTACGTGACGTCCCAGCATTCAATTTAACGGCTAGGCAAATGACTTTGTTCATGACTACTTAATGACTTGCCTAGCCAAGTCATTCATATTAAGTTCCATTTTCTATCACCAGGCGCGCTGTAGGTGGTACTGCCAAAAATAAGTAAGTATGTATAATATTAATCTATGTCAAAAAATAAATCAATTTAAAAACTAAAAACCCGCCGGCATCAAAAGACAAGTCAACTGAAAAGATGGAAACAAGATCAAATATTAAAGGCAACATAATAACATGCAGTCGGAGGCAGTATAAACTGACATTATGAATAACATGCACATGTACACAATATGTACATACATAAAAGTTACGCGCGAAAAACCCCTTTATCCCCATTGCTCAACTGTAAGTGCCCAACTGAGAATAGTTGAGCAGTGGGGAATCCTCAATGCTCAACCAAACTTCCCTACTGCTCAACTAAAACTTTAAAAATGTATATGCAATAAAAAAGTAACAAACCCTTTCCTTGCAGTCGGGTGATAACAAATACTTACCATTTGAAATTTTGAGATTTAAGCATTCACAATGCTTTTTATATAATACTAAATAATATACTAGAAAAAATAGGACTCGCACCAGATCATGTTCTCGGACGGGACGATTTAAGCATTCACAATGCTATTTTTATATGATACTAAATCATATACTAGAAAAAATAGGACTCGCACCAGATCATATGTCCGAGAACATGATCTGGTGCGAGTCCTATTTTTTCTAGTATATTATTTATTATTATATAAAAATACTTACCACATTGATACACGCAGTAAAACACATATAACGTACGATTAGTTTTCCGCCTGCTTTGGTTAAAATAAATTAAATTGTTTTTTTCATAAAAATTGTTGATTAAGTATGAAATATTCAAGTCTATGAGTCTAGCTTTAGCCAAATTAATAATCTTCAGAAGTTAGTCTCATTTTAGCATGATGAAAGAACCGTAAAATCTTAAAAAAATGTTGATGTTACTAACAAGACGACCTCCGTGGTCGAGTGGCTTTGTACACCGGTTTTCAAGGTGTCGCCATCTCTGAGATCCCGGGTTCGATCCCCGGTTGGGTCAATTTAGAGAACGAACTTTTCTATATTGGCTCAGGTCTGGGTGTTTGTGATACAAGCGTTGTCTCTGATTTCCATAACACAAGTGCTTTAGCTACTTACTTTGGGATCGGAGCAATGTCACATACATTGTACAAAAAAAACAATGTAAGTGTAAAAAAAATAAAAACTTGTGTTTAAATAGAGATGTTTCTGTAACTTTTGATTTTACCCTAAACATTTTACATTTTCAAAAGTCAACCGACATAGATCGCTCCATTTCATGGTAGTTTCAGAAAGTGGATGCTGTATGTAAACTGTAAAATGCTACGTTGTATTTTTACGATAATTTGATGTTGCAAAAGCTCAAAGTAGACACTAACATTTTATACCAATATACTCGTAAAGTAGCATGCAATACCAATCTACTATTAATTCAGACTTTTCAAGAAGAACTGCTCTATATTTTCCGATATTTTTGTGTTTGTAAAAATAACCAACACTTTTAATTAAGTCCGAAATGATGATGATTGAGCAACAACAAATTTTAATTTGAAAAAAAATTAAAAAATTGGGGGTTATAAAACCACTGCCATTTTCATACGGTAACAGTTTTAAACTAGATATAAGTTAGTCCAGTCCATTAACAAATTAATATTCTCGAGTATAAACTACTGTTCAATAAAATTACAAATGTTAACGCCATTTGTTTCACTATTAATTACACCTAATGAGAAAATTTACAACAACACAGAAACTGAAAACGTGGGTTTTTTTAAGATAAAAATTTGTTTGAGAAACTAGTCACAAAAAAAAATGTTTTAAACTTAAATTATTTTAGAGAAGTTATTACTGAATATTGTATTTAACTAGGACATAAATTAAACAACCTCTTTTGTCTCAATGCCAATCTTATTTTAGCTTTCAGCCAAAGAACTATACAACTCCTGAACTATCTGAATCTTTATAGTGTGCTGTCAAAACATTGCTGTTATTAATGTATCAGGCACATGGCAAGTGTTCAAAATATTTCATGACAGTTACTTATTTTTATCATCATCATCATGATTGCTTGAAGAGCTCGATGGCGCAGTGGTATAGCGCCTAACCCAGCGATTGCGGAGGTTAAGCAACTTTCGCAAGGGTCGGTCATGGGATGGGTGACCAAAAATTTATTAGTTCCTCCATGCTTCGGAAGGCACGCTAAGTCTTTAGTCCTTTCTTCATTTGCAGTCGTTAACATCCACCAATCCGCATGGGTCCGCGTGTTGGGTTATGGCCCCCATCATCCTCCTTATCCACCCAAAAGGAAGGCCTGTGCCCCAGCAGTGGGGATATTAAAAATGGCTAATAGTCATCATGACTGCTGCCGGAAGTAAGTAATCTTGTAAGTAAGCTACCTTCCTACTGCCATGGAAAGGTGTGTGTGGATAGGATCGGAGATCGCAGTGTACCGGTTATTCCGAGGGTTTCAGATATACTATTTCTTGGTAAGTCGTCTTTTACGACATCCCTACAACCATTATCAGTCCTATAATATGTCCCTTCACTATCCCAGCTGACAGGTTCATACTGACCACAAAAAATCGAGCGCGGAACCTCAAATATGGCGATCACTAGAAACTACCGCCGGTGGTACATAATATCATAATTTAATTCAATTATCTAGACGCTTTTAATTTTTGGCATTGGTAAAACTATCAAAATTTTAAATTCCCAAGAGATATCAACAAACCTTTGCCCATTTCCATCACACTTTACCGCTTCACTAATCCCAGTCCCAAAAAGCCACTTCGGACAGGAATTACTCTAAATTCTCAAAGTGATGAATCAATCCGACGTTTGAAAACAATAGCTACCTATTAAATCCAGCATACTGTTTGACTGACTCGGTCACAATCGAATATATTGACAAAGCCCTGACATCTGTGCTCAGCCTTCACTGGATCAGACCAATTAAGCATCAAACCTAAATCCCGAACCAAGCTTAAACGAAAACCTTCTTTATCCCAACGATATAAAGAACAAATCAGATGTAAATTTTAAGTTGTAAAGATTTCTCCTTCCCCGTTTTGCAATACGTGGATTCTTGATTCCCTTTTTTCACTTTGTCGCGTCTACAAAAATAATTCTGGTGTGATTTCCGCTCGGTAAATTTGTGACGTCGTCTGGAATTGCAAGTGATTATCGCCAACTCCTCGTCCACATGAAGGTTTCGCGTTAAAGTTCGCGAATTTATGCGAATCCGCTTTGTTATCCCTTCGTAAAAATCGTCGTTACTAGATTGGATTTCGTCTTTCACATGAATTCAACTGTTAGCATTTGCTCTTGAAAGTATTACGGGTATTTGCAAATCTCGCGGATTGTGTAACTTGTTTATTGCCTGACAGCCTGACAGTTCTCATATAGGGTTAGTAGGTTTAGGTTTTAGGTTCCCATATATTTCCATAAGTAAAGAGTAAAGTATTTTACTTGGGAACCTACGTTACGTGGCGATTAGCCTGTAATGTATGATGAATTCAATTTCCTGGTTCAAAATCAAGACCAAGCGGGAAGTATAAGAAATGACAGTTTTTTCAGATATAAAGTTTGAAAAGACTGGCTAATTAATGACGAGGAATGTCCGAGCGTATAAATAATATATTTTCCCACATAATGTAAAATTACTGACATTCCTTATTCTTCTCGCCGTCTTCAAATAATGTCTTATTATTAACTTTAATTACTGTAATCATAACATCATCGGCCTTATTAATAAACGAATAGTAAGTTTACACTTGGTTTAACAGAAAATATTGTTTAGCAATATTAGTCTTTACTTTTGACGTCTCAAAGCATTATATTCCTAAGCAAACTTTTTGGTTAAACTAGGTGTAAACTTACTCTTCGTTTATTAATAAGGGGGCATAAGTATAAGTTTCTTGGTTAATTTTTGGTACAAAAAGTATTTAGTTATGCAGTGAGTGTGAAGTTTTTTGTCATCGTGTCTTGACCATAGACTTATTTATACTAGTTGTCTTGACAGACCTTCTAACTAAAAAAAATATGAGTTCTATTCTCTTCTTAGAGAACTGGAGTGAAAGATAGTTTTTCGTGAATAAGACGATATTTTTTCTTTCTTTGAGTGGGTTTCGACAAGTCTCTATTTTTAGGGTTCCGTATAAAAATGGGAAAAAGGAACCACAGATGAATATACTAGTTAAAAAAAGGAATCCTTATGGTGCGACTCAGTCTGTCTGTCTAAGCTGGATAATTTATTATTTTTAAGACGCAACGCTAAACAAACCAATCATGTTCGATTTGTGTCAACGAAGAGCTACCATTTTTGTACAGGAAATGAGTAATGTTATTTACGGTTTGTAGCGTGCGAGTGTTTATCGTTTCAATTGTTCCAAGAACATCATTGGTGATAAGCAGCTGCGATAGATAACGCGGTTCAACGTTTGTTTTGGGGTGGCGTGGCATTGATCTTCTTCTGTTTTAGGGTTCAATCAGCATTTAGAAGAAGGAAACTTTTTTCTTATTTTTAACTAAGTGGGCCGATTCTAAAAGTGGTATGTATACAGTCACGAAGTAGCAAAAGTAGGAAAAGCTCAAACCAAAAATCCCGATACTTCAAACTTTAAAAAAAATATAAAAGTAAAATAGTCGAGGAGATAAATAGATGAAAAAAAAAGTAAACAAACACCTGTCATTTTTTTTTTCTAAACACATCCCCAAAACCAACTTTATTATGAACGTGCGAATTTATCAAATGTGAACGTGCAAAACTGATTATTAATTTTCGAGGAAACTAAATAAACAAATTTATTTTTACATGGTTTAATTAGATTTTAAAAAGCCTTATTATTATTTTCAATAATTGCACATAATTTTTCTTTACTACTGTCGACACCTTGAGCGCAGCAAAAATTTTTCTAAGTCTATGGTCGACACTGTGTTTAGTACCTAGTTTAAAAAAAATATTTACGAAAGAGTTTCTTACCCCTTTAATCAACTTGTAACATTGACAGTTCCTTGTTTAAATTTTTCCATCTAATTATTTAGGTAGGGTACGATTTGATATTTTTTATTAGAACCCTAAATTGACTAAGTCAGAATAATAACGAATTTTTCAACCCGCGGCTATCTGTTATAAATACGCCAAATAAAAAAAAACAAACCACTAATATAACCTACCTACCACTCTCTTTTATTACGACGGCCACCAGTTAAAGTTTTACTTGATTGGTTAAGTAGTCAAGTACTAGCATGACAGTTTAAATTCAATTTGACGGTCAATTGAAATTAGTCTGGAATCCCATTACTACGCGTTCACTTCATCATTGCCGCTACTTCCCGGCCCGCTTCGTCATTCCGCACTCCCTGCGTCGCCTTTCTAGTACGGCTAGCAACGCAAAGCTTAATTTTTGTTTCTGTTGATTTAATCATTACGTTCGATATTTGTGTTGTTATAATTATCAAAAGACTAAAGTTCCTACATAATGGCGAACCTAACTTGTCATATAAATTAATGACACTCTTTGAACAAGAACAAAATGAAAAACAGTTGAAAAACATGATTACTTTTTGTCTACAGTACCGTTAGCTGTGACGTAATAACGGTCGTCGACGGCAATCACGAAGTGAACGCGTAGTAGGTACTTAAATCGTTGACTTCGTTTAGTCAGACTATGACCCTAAAGTTAGTCTTATTCTACTCATTTGTACTAGAAGTTGTATGTCTAGCTAGGTAGGTAGGTAGGTATATTTTTAATAAGACTAGGCACAGGTTTAGTAATATTATTTCTTCTTTAGATATTTGAAATAGGTACCTAATCGTCTCTAGTAATTGTATAGCATAGGTTGTGCTAATCTTAACTTTTACTTATCAGTACCTAGGCTTGTGCTACGACTAAATAATCAAAAAGCTACGACGTGCTACGGCTACGGCAACTACAAAAAAACTACTTGAACATTCATTAATTATTATTATAACAGGTCAGAAAGTTGTAAAAAACTTTTGCACCGAGGAGGGTTCATTTATTTATGTACCTAATTCGTCTATAAAGTGTAGGTATGTTTTGATCAACACCTAAAAATATTTTAGTAGAAACACAGAATAAAATTAATAATACTAGCATATAAAGTAGGGATAGAAACCTAAAGTACCATACAATAGCTAGTAAATAAGTCCTTGCCATAGTTTAGAATTACTTAATTACTATACTCGTATTTAGATATCTTCCTACTTTTAGTGATGTTCAGTCATATGTCTTATCAAGTTCATCTCCCGACCTTGAACGCGACTACAGCCGGCGGCGCGGGCGCAGGCAATAGACACAGATCAATAACGACACATGTGGCGTAGAGCCACAGTGATACAGATCAATAACGACACAAATGTGGCTTGTGACATGTGTACACCGTCATTCCCCTACACTTGTGCGCAGTGTCACAACTCGGAACGAAACCCGAGCCCGCACCGATTTCCGCTGACATCCTGTCGGAATTCAGGGCTGTCGATATTTACAATATTAAAAATTCAATGTGGATTAATCATCAGTCTGTTGATGACCCCACTGCCAATCATAGACGAAAAGACACATCTAGCTATTCACAGATTATTTTTATTTTATTTATTTATTTGTTAAAAAAGTAAGCATTGGTGGTTCAGGCAAGGTCATTGCGTTAATAAATTTTAGATTTTTTTGCATTCCGGCCCAATGCACTGACCAATTTATGCTACCTAGTCGCTCACTCGCGACGGGTGCGGGTTCGAGTCCCGTCTGAGGTGCTATGGGTGAGACGATTTTTTCTAGTATTTAATATAAAAGGTCATTGTGTAAATGCCATTATAATGTAACTCAATGTTTTACATTTCGATATCGTCAAATCCTGACAAATCCCTCTCGAAGTCTTGAGCTCGTAATGGTACAAAAAAAAATACGCGTCGAATTGAGTATCTCCCTCCTTTTGAAGTCGGTAAAAACGACAATCTTTTTGGTAGCCAAACATTCTCACCGACCTGATGTCGCTAAATGTGAGGGTTCGATTCCCGAGCAAATGAAGTTAAATTACCGAATACTAGAGTCTGGGTGCTTATGTAAATAGTGTGGTGCCACCATTGTTTCTTTGGCATTGCTTGTAGAAATTCGATTGTTTATCATTAAATCCAGAATCCTAAATTAATCTTGCCGTCAAGCCGGCATGCGGCAACCGACTCAGACGGTCTCGTAAAACGTCTTCTATTCGGAAACCTACGAACAAAAGGAATTCAAAATGAAGAGCACGTAACAACTTTTACAAATGTTTGATAGCTCGGTACAATATTTTCTGTAACAACCCTACACCGTTCCGTTCAGCTGGCTACCGCCAACCACACAACGATTGACGATACAGTCAACCAACTTACATATCGGTTTACAATACCCTGACAAATTACAAGTAATTACGCTCCATTCTGCATAGGCGATAATGAAGTGATAAACAATATTGACTTTAACCCCTCCACTGACCTCAGATAGGGGACCTCAGAATTTATTTATTTCGTGTCCAGAAGGCGGATGATTCGGTTCGATCGCAACATGGTGTAATTGTGGTGACAATGGAGATGCGTTTGTTGCTGTTGTGTTTGTGTTGTTTTGGTGCAGTGCAAGGATCAGGGAGTACGTTTTTTTTTCTTAATAAATCGACCTTAAAAGTGGGCCTCAAAACTACTTGAATGCTTTGGTACCATGTCAAAGCAATTATTTCCGTTTCAATAGAGCAACAAATGCTTCAATACACTAAGCACAATGCTTGGTGTGACAAAGTACTAATGTGCAATATACTACTTTTGAGCTCGACCATACTACCTAAGTTTTATCTAACTGTTAACCTATTGATGGTGTGCGCTGTTTATCTACATTCAAAAACCACCTTTGGAAAATAGTTTTATTTAAAAAAAAATTAGGTAGGTAGTCCGATAAATTTCAGTATAAAAATTTATCCGAAATGCTCGGGGCTTTCAAATTCATATTATTAAGCTGTTTGAGTGGTTGCCCGTTGCTTTTCGCACTGAAACCTTTATATAGTTTTTATTTAACTTTGCTGAAAAGTCGAATGTCGGGCTTTCAAATGTCACGAATTTATTTTCCGCGTTCCCTTTCTCAAAAATAATCTTTTCCTAAAACACTTTATTCATAACATCCAAAGTTGATTACAAAAGTTAATTTAGTTAATGAAATTGTTAAAAATAACTAGGTACTCTACTTACCTACCTATCAATACTTACAATAATTTTAAGTTAAAATCAGCAAGGTAGGTGTGATAATACTTTACTACTTAAATGTGACGTAATTTTGACCCATTATTCTTATCTATCTAAGCAACCGGACTTAGTCGTTGTTTAAGTTATTCTTAGAATTATTAATATAACATAACGAACAATAGTTATCTATAATTCCAAGTAATTAAATGGCTTTAGATGCTTATTATTAGTTATTAATCTCTACGACAAATAAAGTACTTAGCTAAGTACGAACTTCTGGGACCAAACGATGGCCGACAACAATTTAACTTTTGTAGTGATTATCTAATTAAGCCTGAGTGCAAGACAGTTGTCAAACAGAAGTTGAGTAATCGTTCAGTCATCAAGGTTTGGTTAGTTGTGCATTTATGAAAATACATTTTATTATTTTTGAAAAATCACGTAGGTACTAAGTATGTACCAATTTTTGAACATGAATTATTATCAGTCATTGGAAAGTACAACTCACTTGAAATATTAGGGAATTTAAGTTTTTTTTATGATAAGTAGGTAGGTAGTTGGTTTTTTCCAAATCAACATAAAGAAACTTGTTATCTCATCTCTTTTGGGTAGACAACTACGTATCTTCAACAATTTTTTTGTAATAATTATACTTTTACCACCAAATGCTGAAAAAAATTGATTCATAAATTAAAAAGTGTGGAGGCATGGATCTCTTCGCCATATATTCAGCGAAAAGGGAAGTATTTCCGCCGAGCTAGGTCTTTACTCTTGGACCGCGGTCCAACTGTTCGATGTTGGATTTGTAGTTATGCGAAGCGCTCAGAAAACTTCGATATCGTGAGTCAGGTCTCCATACATTTTGCCTTGATGTTAGCTTGACGTAGTGCACCGTCACGTATGCGTAAAAGGCGTAACATATACATATTGTACTGTTCGCTGATCCTGCATTTCTTCGTCATGCGTCGATTTGCTTCTGTGGCGGTATGATCGCGCCGCTACAAAATTAAAGTCGATTCCCGTCGTTTTGTTTTACATTACGTATGTAGGTAGTATTTTTCTCTTATTTATTAGTATGTAAGTATGTACCTATCTCATCTTATTTATTTATTTATGATCATAAAACACTAACGGCCTTACTACAAAAGATTTACTGTTTAGTTTAGACACTGCTTATATGTGTGCCTTGTTGTCCCTTTCTAAGAATATTGTCAAAAAAGTGACAGCACCATTATTTAACAGTGTCTAAGTTAAACACTTGTTTAACAGTGTTTTAAAAGCTTTTGTGGTAAGGCCGTAATTTGATATTATATTCCATTATTTTTTTTTTATCTTATATTTATTTCATACATGCGACCTCATTTATCATTTTTCAACAATCCTTGTTTAATTTGTTTATTTAAAACTCCGTGTATTTAATTTTTTAAACTTTTTATAATCCATGTCCGACACGACAGCATAAAGCATTATATTTTTCCTTTTCTCATCTTTGTCATTTCTTTTTCATTATTATTTCAAATGATGGTGTTAGAAATTAAAAACACTTTTCTTCACTGGTTTTTACGCGCCAAAAGTGCCCTTTTTCGTACAGTACAGGAGTAGTGCAAAATAAAAAGCTTAGGTTCCATAAGTAAGATCTCAAGCCGATAGACAAGAAAATTTAAAAAAGTAAACGTCAATTAATGTCAAAATCAGCTGTGCTATAAATGTCTTGTTTGCTTGTTTTGTTTTTTTTCCTTCGTTTCGTTTTATTTACAAACAGAGACTTACATTATTTATTCGTTCGACTAAACAGTTCTGACTAGCATTTCGTTTCAAAATTTGTTTTTTATCCGTTCCCAGATTCACTAAAGGATCCGTACATTTGTGGGCTCCCTTCGTGTGCACGTAAGTATCTAAGTAATAAGTTCAACTTATGTTAAAACGATGCTATCTAATTAAGAAATGGTTTTAATTTTTCAAGAACCTATTGAGTAAGAAATAGAAAATAGAAGTTAAAATCTGTTAAAATATTCAGCCTGGTTCTTGAATTTACAGTCAATCAATTTGACTCCTAGGCCACTATAGAACCTTTACTTGAAAAATCGACTTGTGTATCTTATTAAAAGCCTTAAGAAGAAGTCAAAGCAGATAAAGCAACATATTCTAGTATCATAGGAATCAAGTTAGTTGACTGTACCTGCCTATTATAAAGATCATCTCTCTTTCAAGTTTAATATTGTATTTTTAGTTAGGTATGTACATTACTAATGATTACTTTATTAATTTTACTTTTCAGCATCAGAAAAGTTCAAGTACTTATCAGATATCACTTACCACTATGAGTATAAAGTAAATGTGGAGACATACTTTGCGGGTTCAAGTAACAACCGATCGACCTTAGACATAAAGACAGAAGTAAGTTGTAGATTTATGTAATATTCGCAATATTTAGCAAAATACACTTTCGTGTTGCAAACTAAAACATAAGTGTTGAAACACCTACCTTTTCCGTCAGCCCGAGACCATGGCTGATGTAACTTGGTTGAACATCAGTAAAAGCGAGGTGTTTAAACACCTATGTTTTAGTTTAAACGTGTTTAATACCTGTGATTTTAATATAATAATTAGCAATGTTATAAAATACAGTTCTAGTTCTATGATAAGAGTTTAAAGACATTTATTTTCATACAAACTTATATTAATTTACTATGAAATATAAAAGATACTTAGTACACATACATTGATCCGATTCCAAAGTAAGTAGCTAAAGCACTTGTGTTATGGAAAATCAGAGACAACGGTGGTATCTCAAACATCCAGACCTGAGCCAATATAGAAAAGTTTGTTTTTCTTAATTGACCCAACCGGGGATCGAACCCGGGACCTCAGAGATGGCGACACCTTGAAAACCGGAGTACAAAACCACTTGACCACGGAGGTCGTCGACAGATAAGTTACATTAAAATGTGATCACATTCTTTTATTTTGTTAAGTAATTTATTGTAGTATTGGACACCCTCAAATGATTATGTTTTCTTACTGATATGACACTCAAATCATGATTATGTTATTAATGTGACTTGCTTATTTACATTCAAGATTGTTAATAGGATTTCCAACATTGGAACATTTTGATTTCATTACCTATCTAAAGATGAAGAGATATAAAAAGTAGTGTGGAAGTATATTATTGCAATGAATAGTATGTATTGAAATCTAAGAAGTAGATATAGAGCTTCATTAATTCTTTCAGGCTACAATACAATTCATCACACCATGTGAAGGTTTTCTGCAACTGAGAGATGTTACACTTATTGATCAAGATGAAAACTACCCGGTCGAACGGGCTGAGAAGTTCATTCATGCAGTGTCACTGTATGATCTCAGGTTTGACACTTTTTTTTACTTTTTCTGCAAACCTCATCTTTTGTCTAGCTATGTTAAAGTCTCAGTATATGTAACGGGTCTTTTCACGTTACGGACGGAACAGGTAATTTCTTGACATTGTTGCATATAAAAATAGAATAAGAAAATATATGTGGCGAGTTATTCTCCCGTCACGTCTACAGCAACCTTAAGTCACACTCGGTCTGTAACTTATGTGATATGCAGTTGTTTGGTAAAAATATGCTACTGCTAAAGTGTGTTGCAGTATTAAATACATCCATGTAAAATTATAAGCTTAAGATCAAATATTGAAACGAGTTACACATTAAAAGTGAAGTAATTTAAAATATTGGTGTGTTATTTACAAAGATTGGATCTGAAAATTCCTGAGCTTTGCTGCAACTTCAGGCCCTTATGGTATCATTGCAATTTGTATTTAATTCGTCTCTTTTACAATAAAAGCATTCATTCTTCAATGTCCGCTTTTAGTCTAAGACAAGAGTAAAGATAATAGTAATTTAATATTGTTCCACAGATTTGCTTTCCATGATGGTATCATATCAGAAATATGTCCTGAAGAGGCTGAACAAGAATGGGTGCTCAACTTCAAGAGAGCTATATTGTCACTATTTCAGAATACCATGAAACGATTTGACACCAACTTCAAGGGAGTTGAGGTAACATACTTACTTATTATCAGTGTTTCTTTCGTGTATTAGCCTGGAAAGGCTTTGCCCCCCAGAGAAGCCCTAGTGCGTTTTGAAAATGTACTTTATTACCATGTAGCGAGAGAAGCTTATTACTTGTCCTCGCACAGATGGACTTTTGTACTATTATATATTCTGTGACGTGGCAGCAATTTTTGTGATGTTGCAAACAGCATTATTTTTGACATCTTACTCTTGCTGCATTAAATTGTATTTTTTTTTACATGTGGTTAAGCGTCTGCATTTATCGCGTTTTTAGGCGGGTAGTTAGGAATCTTCAGTCGCTGCATCTACCTTCCGCAAAAGCAGCCAAATCGTCGATGATTGATAACACTAGCATATTTTCCAGAGCCTTTAGTAAGACAATAGGTACTCAATGTGTATTATGTACATTTTGATATTTTCGATTTTAATTTTTGTATGAAACAGCTGATTTTTTTGTTCGCGATTTCAGAGTTGGTCCCATAGTAAAAATTGTTCAGTTTGATGGTCCCTATATACCATATTCGGCATTAGGGGTATTTTTGTAACATCTTGTATAATACAAAAATATTTTTTTTGCAGCGAGACATTCACGGCACTTGCAATGTGGAGTACATAGTCCGTGGCCAAGAAAACACCAGCTTGATCCTGGTAAAGACAAGGGACCTAACGCTGTGCAAAAACAGATACAAGTACATGTCTATACTACAGACTGTCAGATACGACTTCCAGAGCGTAAGTTATTGATAAACACAACACATTCTTATTGGCATATATCTTTCAACTGAACAGGGGGGTCTCACTCCTGAAACGTTTATATTAGCCTACTGCTCGCGGCTGCCTCAGTCAAGCCAGCGCACGAGGGATGTCACCGCGCCGACGCGCTGTCTGATTTTCCTCGCCCGGATTAGCTTCTGTACGTGTAGTATATATGTAAATTCTGTACCAAGGCTTTTTGTTCTTTCCTACTCCTCACAATAAAAGTAGTTAAATCAATATGTCAAATTCTACAATCTGTATCAAACGTAACATTCAACGAGTTAGGGTTGAAAATCAATTGGAGAAAATTGAAAGTTCAAAATAAAATCAGGTTATACAAAACTGGCAACAAGTTAACGTCATATGTTTACCATACTTTACTTGCCATACCATACTTTTTATAGATCTACCCCCTTACTAATAAAGATTGTATAGCAGATGTATAGTTACACAATGGTTACTCTCTGTCAAACTATTTAGGTTGTAAGGGAGTTAGGTGTTAGGGAGACTGATAACTATTTAGGTTTGACATTAAAAAGAAAGGGACAAAACACTGTGTAACTTTGCATCTGCTATACAACCTTTATTAGTAAGGGTGCTAAATTATTTTTTCTGTTGAATTATAAACAGTATAGTACGTGCCTTATTTATGAATGCTTTGCAGAAATTCCAAACATGGCCGGTCCTAAAATCTGAAAGCAAATGCCGTGTGACCGTTGACCATCACATCTACAAAGCAGTCAACTGCAAAGAGCGACATCTCTTTGAACCTTTCTCGGGGAGAAACTCTGGGGCCATGACCACTGTCATACAGGACTTGGTGCTGATCAGAGAAGTTAATAAAACTGACACGGAGTTCATGGAAACGGAACCTAAAGGTAAGGGTACAAGGTTGAAATTCAATTAAACTTAATAACAACGCCATCTACCGGATTAAAACTTTAAATATGTGGTAATTTTCGTGAGTTAAGGAACAATAACTGACGTAGAATTAGACAATATTGATTTTGAAATAAATTACGGATGCTAGCGCGGTATTTTTTAGTGATTAGTTTGGTTTCGATTGTTTTTTTTTATTATCCCGACGTTTCGGCACCTTTTCAGCTTCCGGGCCGTGGTCATGGGGGACTAAAGCTACTTGTGAGCCAACCTTTAATAAAATTGTGTTAATGTCTAATACGCTAGTAAACCTTAGAAGACAAAATTGATTATGTTTGAAAATTATATAAACCATACATTGTAGTATACATTATAAAATTAAAGAATATTGAAAATAGTTCTTATAGCTATTGCAATAAAGATCATTTTCCTCAGGTTGGGTGGTCATACTGAAGCGTTCCAACTTGTTCCATTCTCACGCACCTTACGTGAAAGATGAGGCTGGGGATCTGAAGGCGGCTAGAGATGTCCTGAAACTACTGTGTTTGTAAGTGACATTAGTAAATGTTATTTATCCTCCAAATACTTTATATTTAGCGCAATTTAATGATTATTACGATTGAGGTGAATATTTGTTAGTGATAGTTACTGTTTTACTATTTATTTATATACGTACCTATCCCTTTAAATTATTTTCGATTAAATGCCAAATCCATAATACAACGTGAGATAATGACACAAGCGTCTACTTTAACCGATTCTAAACTTAAACATTACTCACATATAGTTCCAAATTGAGCGAGTATTTTGCGGAACATTATGCAAACTGTATTGGTATAAAATTACGCTCTACCTTTTCAAAAGGTTATAGTAATAATAATAATAGTTTATTATGGGACAAGTTACATTGTTACATTTAGTATTATACGTTAATAACCGCAAAAGTTATAAAACTGTGTCGCAGCACTAACGATCCAATAAATAAGTAACACAAACGCACTATTTGATAGATAAAGGAATACACTTATAAGAAATAGTTGTTCTTTACCACATCTTTTACAATCAGAAATCTTGTTCGAGATATCTAAAATTTATCTAAAATGAATGAACAGGGTAAAGAAATCGGACAACGGCGAGCAATCGAGCATAGACGAAAATATGGACAGTAGTTCTACGGTCGGTCTGTGGGGCCGCCTGGTGCGGTCCGCCAGACCGCTGCAGTACCCCGCGCTATCGCAGCTGCTAGCTAGGGCGCCCATTATGTGCGACGCTGCCACGTAAGTTCATCGTTATAACATCCCATTGTAAGCAAGAAGCAACTGCAGAACTGCTCTCCTGTGTTGGCAGACTCAACGCTTGGTAAGTGGGTCGTAGATCATTATATTTGGCCGTTAGCATCGGCAAATACTGCTGTCCATTTTATAGTCTATGGAAGTGTTACATTTACTACGATTAAGTTATTTTCACCTTAAGACCCCCCTAAGGGTGAAACCTTGATGCTATACTACTCTGCCGCACGTCGGCGCCGTCCGGCAATATGGACGTAGTTCTACGGTCGGTCTGTGAGGCCGCCTGGTGCGGTCCGCTAGACCGCTGCAGTACCCGCGCTATCGCAGCTGCTAGCTAGGGCGCCCATTATGTACGACGCTGCCACCTAAGTACCGTTATGATTTCCACGGCCGGCACGCAGGTTTTAGGTTGCAATGTTGAACCGTTTTCGGCAAAAATCCGCAACAACTATTTTTTATGTTGTAATTAGTGTTCAGGGGATATTACAAAAGGCTTGGGGGTTAACAGTACCTACTACCTATACAAGGTGTTACAAAAGTACCCCTAATGCCGAATATGGTAGATAGGGACCATGAAACTGAACAACTTTTACTATGGGACCAACTCTGAAATCGCGAAAAAAAATCAGCTGTTTCATACAAAAACTAAAATCGAAAATATCAGAATGTATGAAACAGCTGATTTTTTTTCGCGATTTCAGAGTTGGTCCCATAGTAAAAGTTGTTCAGTTTGATGGTCCCTATATACCATATTCAGCATTAGGGGTATTTTTGTAACACTTTGTATTTCACATTGGTCCTAAGTTTAACCTAATAACATTGCTCAATCAATTATTTTTGATTAAGTTTACCGGACACGGACAACCTTTGATAACAATTCAATATTTAATTAGTAGGATCATCGAAAAGATTTATAATTATACCCTTGACTATGACTTTTTATGATAACACCAAAACAACCGTTGATTTTTCATTTTTTTTTTATTTCAATTCGGTTTGTATTTGTTTCCATACTTAAATAACTTTTTTTTCTCAGGAAACACATGCTAGACGCTTTACCGTACATAGCAAGCGCAGGTTCCGTGGAACTGATAAAGGACATGATCATGAGACACGCGGTGGACAACGACACGAGACACGAGTGGCTCATGTCTATGGCCATGATACCACGGTATGAATACAACTCTTTAAAAAAACTGATTTTGAACTTTACGTATATTACACAGAAATCAAAGTTGATTGGGAAAATTGGTTTGGAACACTGTGGAATTGTATTTAGAGAATTTTAAGATCTACTTACTTCTTATGTATTTATCTTTGGACCAAATAAGACAAATAAAATCCGGCTCAATGACAATGCAATCAAAAACAATGCAGCTTCCTTCAAAAATGGTCCATCACCATTTTTGAAGGAAGCTGCATTGTTTTTTTAAACCAATCATTTTTTATTTGTACTGTAATCTGTATTTTTTTTAAGTTATGTAACATGAATATTAATTTTTCAACACTTTAAAACTCTAGTGAATCGTTTGAGAAAGAATGAGCACTAGAAACTACAGCTACTAGCTTTACAGAAGTAAAGACCTTAGATGAGAGAGTAAAGTCGTCATATGTTTAATACTAATTACCATTTTCAGACCGCAGCTAGCTATGTTGAAAAGCATGTTGCAACTGCTCGAAAAGGAAAAGAATGACAAGGTTGTCAGTTTCACTGTCTCCTCTATGGTGCATTCGTACTGTAGGAATAGCGGGAAATCACGTAAGTGCGCTCTAAAATTACATTATGCTAATGACATGCAAATGTGAAAGTAACTCTACCGATTGAGAGCGCGTAGTCTGCACACTAGCGCCGCCATTGGAAAAAATATCATAGTTAAATAATTATCTCTCTTTAGTGCACTCGTAAGAAGCTTTGTGGTACTTTTTATCGCTTAAACAATATTTGCTAGCCTGCCGTCACAATTGCGTCTTTAATTAAGCGCTCTTTAACTTTTCATGCTTGACCCACTAAACGAATTTTAATAAATTCTTATATTTTCACCGTTTTCGAAGTTCAAGTCCATTTGAAACCTCGTGTTCACAGACATATTATTATAAGGCTTATGTAAATAAGCATAAAAAATCAGTTGATTGGTTCTTAATTATTTGTTACTGATTACATGACGTAGTGTTGCTTTGGTAATAATTAAGATTTCCAAAATAAATGTAATTGTAAAAGTAAAATGGAAATATATCTTGGATATCATTGCAGTGCGCGAGTGTTGCGAGGAAGAAATACCTAGAAACATTCTAGAACATTTCCAAGGTATTGTGAAACTAACCGTTGAGAAAGGTATCTCCGTTGCGGCGAGGGAAGACTATGAAAATGTAAGTATTCATGTACATACTGCAGCATATACACTGGTGGCCAGATAATTAAGGACACCAGTCGATTTTCATACAAACGAGGTAACTTTGAAACGTTGTTTCGCCGCTAAGGATTGACCTAGCTATGATCTGATGATGACTATCCAGGGACTGAATGGACGAGTTTCATTTCGCTATATACACCTTATTGATCTAATCAGAATTCTAAGAGATATAAGGATCAGAGTTTTCAGTTTCAGGATTTTTATCATTTTAATGCTAATTTCGCAGCTTTTTAAACATATCTGATATCTCTTAGAATGTTGATCAGATCAGTTCAGTGTGTATAGCGATCTGAATCTTCTATATTCACTCCCTAGATGGCCATCATCAGATCACAGCTAGAGCAATCCTTAGCAGCGAAACAAAGCTTCAAAGTTACCTCGTTTGTGTGAAAGTCGACTGGTGTCCTTAATTATCTGGCCACCACTATATCCTGTAAATATTAACAATAAAATGTCACATTTTTACGACTGATTTAATTTATCCCTAAATCTTAACTAGTGTAATGTAATTTCAAAGTTGAAGTTTATTTTATACTTTGTAGTGTGTGTAGTGTGTACCTCTACACTGTAGAAACGCATTCTCTTGCGGTTGTATAATCTACTTACTACTATAGTCTGTGTATCCTAACTTGTCCTACTTAGTAAACAGCTTTTGACAATTGACATACGTTTTTTAAATTTAAATCGTTATTTTAAAATATGTTGTCTTATTAAATCAAATTGTTATTAATAATATACAAGTCAATACTTACAACGGTAACTTTATAGAAATGTAATATAGAAAAATTCGTACAAAAACACGTCTAATAATGTATACAACATGTTACAAAAGTACCCCTAATGCCGAATATGGTAAATAGGGACCATTAAACTGAACAACTTTTACTATGGGACCAACTCTGAAATCGCGAAAAAAAAATCAGCTGTTTCATACATTCTGATATTTTTGTAATAAATTTTTGTATGAAACAGCTGTTTTTTTCCCGCGATTTCAGAGTTAGTCCCATAATAAATGTTGTTCAGTTTGATGGTCCCTATATACCATATTCGGCATTAGGGGTATTTTTGTAACACCTTGTATATTTGACGACCATGGTCTGTGGTCGACTGGATTTGTACATCGGTTTTCAAGGTGTATCGCCATCTCTGAGGTCCCGGGTTCGATCCCCGGTTGGGCCAATTTAGGAAACGAACTTTTCTATATTGGCTCAGGTCTGGGTGTTTGTAATACCACCGTTGTCTCTGATTTCCATAACACAAGTGCTTTAGCTACTTACTTTGGAAACGGAGCAATGTATGTGATGTTGTAATTTATTATTATTATTATTATATAAAAATATTATTTTTCAGTTGGTAATAGCAATCAAGGCTCTAGGCAACACAGGCGGGTTCACGCAAGAGTTCTCCAACGTGTTGATGGAGGTTATAAGCGACTCTCTCGCGCCGATACCGTTGCGATTGACGGCCATTGACGCTTTTAGGAGAACGCCTTGTATGGAGACTCGGTAAGTCAAGTATTTTAATTCTTGCCTTCTGCAGGTAGACTGACGAACTCTTACAGATGTCGAAAAAATAACGATATATCGATTTTTTTTCAATACTCATATAATTTTTTTATTCAATATGTTACAAAAATACCCCTAATACCGAATATGGTATTTAGGGACCATCAAACTAAACAACTTTTACTATGGGACCAACTCTCATATATTTTTGTAAAATATTGCATATGTAAAAAAAAACTTTATTTTTCGGGCGATATTATACCACGTGTTTCAAGAAACCCCTAAAGCCGAATAAGGTAGAAAGGGTAAAATGCAAACCCGGAAAATTATTATAAACCCCGAAAACCGCCACTTTTTTGAAAAAAATAATATTTTTATGATAAACTGCATAGTGGCAACCCTAGATCTAAATTGTGTTTTGGTCTTCCCCATTAATGAGATTGCTATTACGACTGTTCTAACAATCAATTTGCCTTAGGTAATAGCAAAATGTCTAAAACTTACATTTCCAGTTATAATTAGTCATCGTAGTTTTTTCTCTATACTTTTCTGTACGTAGCGAATACTTTTTGGAGATGTTCCGCGAAGACTACGTGAACATAGAGGTGCGCATCGCGTCGTACCTACAAGTGATGAAGTGCCCGACGCTCTCCACTGTACGGAAGATATTCCACGCGCTACGACATGAGCCTGTTAACCAAGGTATTAATAAGATTGTATAATCTCGCTTATCATCATCATCTCATCATCTCCCTGCCCTTATCCCACTTTATTTGGCGTCAGCGCAGTGCGTCCTTCTCTTCCATTCTTTGCTGTCTCTCACCTCTTCATTGTAGACAATCCATCCATCTTTTCTGCGGTCTTTCTCTTCCTTTCCGTCCATTCATATCAATGTCCAAAACTCTTCTACAAACATACATTATTTGCCTTTAATTCATCCCTTTTCCTAGTCCATACCAGAAATATTTCTCATTCATAAATATTTACTTATTCATAAATACCATTTAAAGTTAAATTAGTATGTAATCTAATTCGCGCAAGATGTCCAATATGACAAAATTTGCCTGGTGCGTAATAAATGCAACTAATATAAATCAATAACTAATTTAAACCTTATCTTCTCTACAACAGCGGCTACATTCATCTGGAGTCACCTCAACAACCAGCAACAGTCTTCCCTCCCATCTCGGGTAGAGATACAAGGTCTACTATCAGGTCACACAATGCCTCAGCTCGAAGACAGCCCCGACTTCAGAATGTTCTCGAGGAATTACGAGCAGAGCGTGTTCTTTGATCAATATAACGCTGGTAAGTTTATTAATACAAATTTGAACCTCATCTCCTAGATAATAGCTGCGACATTCGTCTGGATACAACCAACAACAGTCTCGACAAATTACAGACAGAGCGTATTCTTGGATCAGTATAATGCTGGTAAGTATGTTATTACAATTTGAACCTTAACCTCAACGCAACAGCGACGACATTTTTCTGGAGTCACCTCAACAACCAATAACAGTCTCGAGATATTACGGGCAGAGCGTGTTCTTTGATCAATATGATACTGTAATGCATATTCATACTTTCTTTGTTAAACCAGCTAGATGTCTGATCAGGGATGCACAGACTACGGCCCGCGGGCCGCATGCGGCCCGCCGGTCGAATACTGGTGGCCCGCCGACAGCAAAAATAATACTCTCGTACATTCGAAAATATTGAGTTCTATTCCAGAATAAAACCAATAACAAATGTTCGAAAAGTAATTTGAATCTCGCGCGCGCGCTCTATCAATCTTATCGGTGCGCCGTGCATGCGTCGGTAACAGCGGTCGGTAATGTTCGTGCTGATCTCGGTTAAATTCGTTTTCTTGAGGAAGCGCGCCGCGTTATACTGTTCGAGCGAGCGAGATAGCAATAGTCCCAAATTCCCGATAGCTCGCGTAGGTAGATACACGAAGCTTCCAGAGTCGGTTTCGAGATTTCTCCAGACAGTTTTCGACTCTATGCGCGTGGTATAAAAGCCACGCTAACCGCAGCGACCGACAGTTCGGTTTTAATTTGAGTAAAGTGTCGTTAGTTCTAGTGTAGATTTTAACTCGACTAGCCGGTGTCATAATTATAATATATTTTGATCCACATTCAACGTAGATTTCCCGTCAAGTGCCGTGTATAATTGTGTTGTGAAATCGTAAGTAAAACTGTTATTAATTTTATCTACATTGTATATTTTATCAATTATTTTTGGTAATTAATTAGGAACTGTAATTGGTTTTAGGTGCTGTGGTAATCCTAGTCAGGATTAAAACGCAACATGGACATGCCAGGAACTAGTAAAAAACGTAAGGTTAAAGATGAAAATCGGCAGTTTCAAGAAATTTGGACTGAGAAATACTTTTTTGTATGGTCGCATAACAAAGTCGTTTGTTTAATTTGCAAGAATTCTGTTGCGATTGCAAAGGAATATAATGTAAAAAGGCACTATGAAACGCAGCATCCTACTTTTACGAAGTTTACAGGCGAATTAAGAAAGCAAAAAGTTTTGTCTTTAAAACGGGAGCTTATTGGTCAACAAGCTATGTTTACAAAACCCATTCAAGATACAGAAACAGCTACAGAAGTTAGTTATGAAATTTCTCGAATGATAGCAAAGCGGAGTCGCCCCTTCAATGATGGGGATTTTGTAAAAGAATGCATAGAAATTGCCGCTAAGAAAATGTGTCCAGAAGCAGCAAAAAAGTTTGAGAAAATTCAACTGAATCGTATGACCATCCAAAGACGAATTATGTCTTTGTCAGATAATATTGCGGAACAATTAAATGAAAAAACTAAGATAATTGATTTTTTTTCATTAGCACTCGACGAATCCACTGATATTAGTTCCACAGCTCAACTTCTTATATTCATACGAGGTGTTACTCAAGATTTTGAAGTCTTCGAAGAGTTATTAGGAATGTGTTCATTGAAAGGTCAAACCAGAGGAGTTGATATACTCAATGTACTTTTGGACGAGTGTTCAAAAACTGATTTGGACTTATCGAAATTATCGGGAGTTTCGACTGACGGTGCTCCTTCGATGATTGGTGTCAATTCTGGGCTAGTTACTTTGTTGAAAAAGCATTTGCAAGAAAAAACTTAAACGCTGAAGATCTCATGCAGTTTCACTGCATTATACACCAAGAAGCCCTCTGTTCTAAAAAAATTGAATTTGAAAATGTCATGAAAGTGGTAGTTTCGACTGTGAATTTCATAAAATCACGAGGACTCAATCACAGGCAATTCAAACAATTCCTTGATGACATTGAATGCGAACATGGAGATTTACTGTATTATACAGAAGTAAGGTGGCTAAGTCGTGGATTGACACTGGAACGATTTTTAAATTTAATAGAAGAAATTGATATTTTTCTGGCGGAAAAGCAAAGGGACGTCCCGGAACTTAAAAGTCCTGATTGGTTGTGTGATTTGGCTTTTTTAGTTGACATTACAAATCATTTGAATGTCTTTTTGAATTTGAACACGGCTTCAAGGCAAAAATCAACTGATATCCCAGCTCTACGCACATGTATCATCCTTTCAATGCAAGCTGACACTTTTCAGATCGCAATTGAATTCTGGAAATTACAATCATTTTCCGAATTATAAGAAAATGGCTGAAAAATTCAAAAAAACTGCTATTAATTTCAGTTATGTAAAAAAGCTAGATATTTTGATTCAATCTTTTCAAGACAGATTTTCGGAGTTTAAAACAGTGAAACCTCTGTTGGACATATTTAGCAATCCTTTCACGATTTCAGTTGAAAATGCGCCAGAGTTAATGCAGTTAGAAATTATCGACATTCAGAACGACCAAGATTTACGCAACAAATTCAACGAAGGAGACTTGCTGAACTTTTACCGCTGCATTGATAAAAATACGTACAAAGAGTTGCGCATAAACGCTCTGAAATGTGCAAGCTTATTTGGTTCTACCTATATATGTGAACAAACCTTTTCAATCCTAAATAATAATAAAACAAAAAATCGAAACCGCCTTGCAAATGAAAGTTTGGAAGCAGTTTTACGTGTTGCTACAAGTAAATTTGAGCCAAATATAAAAAAGATTGTAAGCACTATGCAGTGCCACGCTTCAAATTAATAAATTCTTTTTCAATTTGAATACATTATTATCAATTTTTCATTGTCTTTAATTACCTATACTTCTGGTGGCCCACCATCAGTTCATAATTTGCCCGAGTGGCCCCTAGTCTTAATAAGTCTGTGCATCCATGTGTCTGATAAACAGACAAACTGTTAAATAAACAACTAAAATAACTTATCTAGGTATGTTTTTTGCTATTTTAAGGCTGAGTTGCATCACCTTGATTTAACCTTAACTTTAATAGATACAAACTTATCTGACTCGGTGACAGCGTTGCTGTCGTCTATGGAGTAACCTAGGTAACAATATGTTATTACATATTGTTACCTAGGTATACCATAGACGACTCACGGCGACGACTCACGGTAGGTACTCCATAGACGACTCGGTGGCCAAAACTGGAGTTTTGGCCACCGGCTCAGATAAGTTTGTGTTATGTACTGTTATAGTTAAATAAAGATAATGCAACCGAGTCTAAGTAATGTTGTGACTGCATTAACATTAAGATCTTTAATCTCTGATTTGACAGAATCTTTATAAAGGTAGCAGTTTTTAATTATTACTTTTTATTGTCTGTGTGCGTTTGTGGTATAATCGGTACAAATACTAGGTAGGTACTTTATTCAATATTTTTCGCAGGTGGAAACTACGAAGCGAATGTGGTGTTTTCTCCCGATTCGTACATACCGAGGTCTTTCGGACTCAATCTCACCATTGATATGTTTGGGGAATCCATCAACATTTTAGAGGTAAACTATACTTCTACTGTTTTTTCAAGGATCAAAAGTTTTTGGTAATTTTCTACAATAATGTCTCATCTCAAGTCTGGATTTTATGGTACTTTCGTTGTTTCTGACTGACTATATAACAAGTGCTTTAGCTACTTACTTTGGAATCGGAGCAATGTATGTGGTTGCGATGTCCATTATTCATGTTTTATTCTGGTAATATGTATCTACTCGAAATATTTGTACTGTGCTAATCTGTAATTTTTGTATACATGTATTTGTGAATATAAATTTTTATTATTATTAAATTAAATTACAGGTAAAAGGTCGTGCAGAAGGATTCGAAAGGTACTTTGAACAGTTTTTCGGTCCAAAGGGGCCATTCAACAAAGAACGACTGGCCGAACAGTTGAACAAACTCCGCTTCTCTCGCTCGGCCAGCAATGCCGATGAGCTGCGAGGAAAAATCGACGACCTTAACTACAAAAACGAAGCTCTCAAGCACCGTTTCCCTATGGCAGAGTTGGGAGTGAAAGTTTTTGGGAATGAGATATCGTTCTGGAGTGCGGAAGGGGAAGATGAGATTAAGAAGTCGTTGCAAAGACTGAATCCCCAGCTGAGGATTTTGGAAATTTTGTCTGGGAAGGTCAGTGACATAAATTATATGGTTTAATTTATTACCTCTTCTCTTGTTAGAAGTATAACATGAATATAGAAAAGCAACAAATCAACATGCGCATTTGAAATCAAATAAACTTAAACCGATTGTAAATAATAATTTAGCATAAGTTAAGATATTCAAACAGCTCCTTGAATCATTTTTATGATCAATTAAAAACATCTCAATTTATTGAAATGTTTATCGGTCTACCGAAAAAGATCAGAAGATTTACAAATGAAAACGTTATTCATTCAATCCTTTTTTAAACTAACTTAAATGAAATGTTGTCACTTTTTTGACAATATTGTTTGAAAGAGACAGCAACACATTTAAACCGTGTTTAAATTAAATAGTGTTTGAAAATCTTTTGTGGTAAGGCCGTTCTCAATATTGCGATAGATAATAATCTACTGAGATTATTTACAGTAAAATTTATCGGCTCACGGTTTTATGGTGTCATAATAAAGGACAAATATATATTTATTTTCCAACAGGAAATCTCATACGAGAAAGCGTCTCTGTTCCTGGATACCACGTTCTCCGTCCCGACTGGATCCGGGTTGCCTCTCAACCTGAACTTGATGGGCACCAGCTACGTGGACGCCAAGCTCTCTGGCACCGTCGACGACAAGTTCCAGAAGTCTGGACATCTGGACTTCCAAGGGAAGATCAGACCGAGGTGAGATCTTTTTATTTAATTACGTCCTTTTTTTAATAGTTTTAAGGAAAAACTAGATTTTTCTTTTTTTTAATAGTCATGTTAGTCCGAGTTTTCCACCAAATAGTAATGACATTGCTATATAAGTAATTTCATATTCTACATCTCATTAAATCAAAACACTCGTTAACAATAATATTGCAATCTATCGACAGCTGTTACCGCTTGTCAATTTTGAATTACCTACTTTATACTTTACGATTTTAAAACTACCTTGTATTTAAATAATATTTCGTACATATAACTTCGATCATCTCTGTCTTACTAACGCAAATAGGCCTTATTAAAAGAAAGGGTTGCACGGCATGGCATATTGTAATTATTTTATTTAAATAATGAAATTTAGGTGGTTTCAGTACATGTTTGACTTTACATTCATTGTTAAATTATGTCTACACTTAATATTTACTGAAAATATGATATTCCATGTTTTTTTTACTTTTTTCGAGTTGTTTTTGCACCAATCCACACTACATTTAGGCATCGTTACGCCCGGGCGGTTAAATGACTACTGATATCGATCTAAGCTCACTTTCGTTCGAATCCCGCCTGGAACAATCCTAGTGTCGAGTCGAATTTTTTCTTGTATATTATTCAGTATCGATTTATATCGTATTTATTATAGCGTGGCAGTAAACATAGCGGCGACAATGGGCGTAGTGGCGGGTGGGCTGGCGTCCAGCGGCGTGCGGCTCAACTCGCGGCTGTACACGGCCACCGACGTGGAGGCGCGCCTCACCGTGCGCGGCCTGGCGCTGGCGCGACTGCACCTCTCACTGCCTACTGACAAGCAGGAAATATTTGCCGCAAAGTAACTCAATATACTACTGATATTGATAGCGATTACTGATATTGATGTTTCATACGATCGTAGAAAACGTGTAAATCTATGATAGAATTCAAAGTACCTAAACTAACAAAATGGTAAAAAGGAACCCTTATGGTGCGACTCAGTCTGTCTATCTATATATCTCGAGAACTACTAATGCTATCAACTTGAAATTTGGAATATTTTTATATACTTATAAAGGCAATGTATTGAATAAAAGTAATCACTGTCTTTACCTTTTCGTTGATAATAGATAAAGTTACGAGTAAGTATAGTAAATTGACACTTTGTACCTCATAAAAATAAACAAGGTGCAACCCCACAGTGACACATAGATAACGTTAGTTCTGAACTAACGAGGCGTTAACAAAACACTGCTATACATTTCCAAGCTTTTACTCTGTATTTTGTCATACACTATACAAGTCTATTTCTCCTTACTTGTCTTAATTGATAAACAATCTTCACCCAACTCTTTATTGAAATAAGCAATTATAAAATGCAACAAATGATTTACGAAAGATTTCGATTATTAAATTTTAAATAACAAAAAAAATTAAATATATAGCTTTCTCATCTTAATCAATTGTTTAAAATATCTGGAAAGATATTTCTATTGAATGTCGAAGTAATTCCTTGTACATTGGTGAGATGGCGGTGGCTTGCAGCGTAAGAGTTGATATACTAGAAGAAATTCGACGTTCCCAATAGTGACTCGGTAGCTCAGCAGTCAGAGCATTGGACCGGATATCCAAAGGTCGCGGGTTCGATTCCCGTCCGAGAACATGATCTGGTGCGAGTCGTATTTTTTCTAGTATATTATTTAGTATTATAAAACAATTTTTAATTCAAAAAACGTATGACAGCTGTCAAAAGCTGTTTACTAAATAGGACAAGTAAGGATAAACAGACTACGTAAAAATTCTCATAACTGTGACGCAGGTCTGAACTGATAATCCTCCACGGAGACCAAGAGCTGCAACAACAAGGCTTGAATCAGAACAGAATCGAGCAGAACACTTGCAGTTGGAGTACTTTTGATAAAGCCATCGGTATTAAAGTCTGTGCCGCGTACCAGGTAAATTGAACCTTATCTACTTGCATTTAAGGTCATTTTGGAAAATTCATATTATGTGATAATAATTTACTCGTTAACAAAGGTTTATTATTTACACTAAGCATTTAAACAATTGAGTTGTATCTAAAAAACATTACTATGATATTGGTTTATTAATTTCTTGCAAACAAATGTCATTTTTTTATAGGAAAACCAGAGCTTAATACTCTTTCGTTTTCAGTTCCCCAACATGACAAATCTCCACAATGCTCCATACTTCTTAATGAGTGGCCCAGCCAAGTACATTTTGTCATTAGAAAAAGCCGATCCTTCAGCTAAGACTTACGCGTTTGAGTACAAATGGGATAAGAACGAGACGGCTAATGTTATTGGGTTCTCTTTTGACACGCCTAACAGTAAAGTAAGTTTGAAAATGCTGCCATAAAAACATATGAGATAAAACTATGTATTTGAAAGTTCCTTCAATGCAATGATCATTGGAACGCGCACTCTTATGATAACAAAAAATAGTTTTAATTTACAAATAACAAAAAATCTAATTTACAAATGATTTTTTGATAACAATTAGCTTTTCGATCCGAGATTGAAAACGAATAAGGAGCTAGCTGAGAAGAAGTATGTTTTATTTTCTTTAATAATACACAGCATATCAGGTTTCTCAGAAATGTCAATAGATTTTAAACCTTCACGTGTGTTATGTTGAGATCAAAATGATAATGACAATATTTGACAAATTTAGTGTATAGGCCATTTAAACAATGTTACATTAGTTTGTAAAATCAATAACGATCTTCGAAAACGAGAGGTTTGGCGTTTTAAAATGTCAAATCCATACATCTTTCGTTTTCGAGCGTCGTTGCTTCTACGAATGTGACTTTTTTTATGGGGCCTGCAAGAAACAATATTAAGCTAGACCTTTTTTCAAGACTTTTGTTAAAAAAATATTTTTTTTTACTAAAAACAGGAAAAACGTATGTTCAACGCCCTTCTCCTCCTCTCCAACACATCAAGCACAGCATCCCTAACTGTTCACTCCGCCAAAAGCACCATAAAGGCGCGAGCTTCATACCGCAACTTGCAAGACGACAAGACTATTGAGGCGACGCTAGACGTCGACGGAAGGAAACAGTTCGACACGTTAATGTCTTTGACTAGACATGATATAAAGCATGGGTACGTGTGGGTGCCTCGCGCGTATTGGGTCGTCGATGACGATAAAATTGCTGAGCTGTCGGGTAAGTGATTTTATGTGTAACTAATAGAGATGGGCAAAGGACCCGATTTTTACCCGACTGCTGGGTTTAAACCCAATAAAAACCCACATTGTATTTTAAAGAAACTTTTTACAGTTTTTTATTTCTATTGATATGTCAAATGTGACGTTGCTATAGAAACAATTTCTTGTTAAAACAATACAGAAAATTATTCAAATGATAAAACATCTCTTATTTATAAAGATTTTATTTAGTTCAAGAAAATGGTATATGGGCGTTTACTGGGTTTAAACCCAGCAGTCGGGTAAAAATCGGGTCCTATGCCCATCTATAGTAACTAAGGAGTTTTGTTACAAACACTGTGACACGAGAATTTCATATTAGATAAATCAATTATTTTAAAGCGTGACTTTAAGTACTTGATTATGTTATTTAATCTTGAATAACAATGAAGTATGAGAGAATTCGTTTTTTATAAGCAACGAATGCATAAAAAGCAGTGTAAATAGAAATCAATAAAAAACACTTCGAGTTTTAAAATTTTCATAATTATATTTTTTTAAATGTACGTTTAATTCATGGTAGAAGTTATGTGTATACATTTTTTTTAATTAAAACTCTTTTTATAAAGTAACTAAAGTTGGATGTTGAAAACGCTATCTACTTTTACATTATCTCATTCATTCTCTCTGTCATTCACACACTCCTTTAATTTCAACCCACATTCCCTCATGCTTTGTACTTTCTTCTAGGCGTCTTCAAATTCAAATCCAAAGGAGGCGTGACCCAATGTGACGTACTAGCAGACTTCCAAACCAAACAGTTAGCCAGCCATCTCGTAGGATATTACACCATAAATGGTCCTACACACGGCACAAAATTGCAACTCGACTACCAATTTTATAAAAACCCGAAACAGACCGTGAATTTGGAAGGGGTTTATAGTGAAAGAGTTTTGGCGTTTAGGCACGATTTGTATGGAGAATTGGCAATGGATTTCTCGGCTTACCCTATGTATAATTTCTATACTGTGGTCAGGAATATTGTAAGTATCTGAGAGAACTTAAACTATGGAAAGTATTTCTTGTACAGATGTCATAAAGTTTTTGCTTTGCTTACTTACTTGCAATAAAACATAAAAAATATTTGATAAAGTCAAAATATTAGGAAATCATGGACAAAATACATATTTTTCAGGTATTTGTTCGATAAGGTTCAAAATTTTAATGCATTTTTACAGTAGACTTCGGTCGTTGTCATTTTGTACTTTTTCTCTCTTCGAGATATTCTGCCTGCTATTTTGTCTGTATGTACTGTAAAGAATGAGATATTACTGTACAGTTTTCAAATCAATATTTCTTCTTTCAGAAAACTCAAAGCCACGTGGACATAAGTTTTAATGTGAGCGCTTCCAAAGAACAAAAGTCTGACCCAGCGTTCATATTCAGCTTCATGCACATCGACAAAATGAATGGGTTACAGCTCGACACACAGCTGACTTTGAGGCGGCCGAAATTAATCGACATGAAGTTTCATTACGATCAGGTATTATTTATACGAATATGGTTCAAAGAACGATTACCACTTCCCATACAAGCGTTGATCTGTCAAATAGCTTTTCTTAACACTTTAAGAAAAGTCATTACATTATGTATAATGATAATAAAATTATATTTGAATAGCTGCTATGACCGTAGAACACTAGTATTTATTGAATTTTAATTTGGCAATCAGAAAAATATGTATTGCTAAAATCAATATGTTCTAATTGTAATTATTGCTAATATTTATCATGATTTTTCTCTATTTCTGTATTGCCGATTTTTATTTTAGTTAGCAATTATTAAAAAACAATAAAAATACAATTTAACGAGCTATAATTTCTCTATACACGATAATTGATAAAATCAACATTGTGACAGGTCAGAAATAGGCGTCTTTTTTTGTTGTTAGGTTGACTATATTACCTATCTTATTCTAAAATTGATGTAAAAATGGCGGCAACACATACATTCGTTCTTAAGTATATCGATTTCATTCATGTGATTATTATGATGTCACTTGTAAAAACCTGTGAGTGAACTCCTTGCCTGAGTCTGTGTTACCTGATAGGTACAGTCGAGTTCATTAATATGTTGGCACTTTTGACAGTTCATCAACCTTTATGGCTTATTAATAAAAGTAAACATCCTGTCAAAAGTGCCAACATATTAATGAACTCGACTGTACAGTCTGAGCGCCTTCATGAAGTGAATAGGTTACTTCTCGCATCATCGCATACCACCAGCCGTGATAGAGGTCAAGCGCTTGCCCATGTAACATAAAAAAAACAAGGGCTTACGTTATTTATGTAAAAAAGCATTGTCTAGTAAAACTGCTAGTATACGGGAGTACCTAATAAAACACGACAAAATAAGGATTATAAATCGACGTAAATATTGTGAATAAAATGATAAAACCTGTCAAAAGTCTTTCGTATGTATTGATTATTTGAGCATCTAAATAATGAAAAATGCAATGTATTTTTAATGGATGAAAATCGCAACTATAGTTCATGAGGGTTTCAAAACTTGACACGATATAGTAAAGCTCAATTATGTGTGTCTTGAATTAATTTTTAGTCATCCTACTTTAGATAAAACAAATCCTATTGAATAAAAGCTACGTTTAAAAAAAAAGTGTCAATAAGATCCAAATTTGATTGCATCCACACTCTACCATCAAAACAGGTTGGACCGAAGTACACAGCTCTAGCTCTCCTGAATTTCAACCCTAAGTCCCGGGAGATAGTGATATCCGGCTACTTATATTACCCGCCTGGAACACAGTTGTATTTAGACGCTGAATTGAATATGACATTGCCGACTTTGCATCCCTGCTTGATCAAAACTAAGGTGCTGGAGAAAATGCCGAATGAATACCAGGTAAGCTGAACACTGAATACTCTGATTTAGTTATGAAAAATACGCTTAACGGCCAATTTCAATAATTTATCTTCAGTAAGAAATTGGATCTGTGTTGTTATTTCCTGTTATTTAACAGAAATATCTAGGCAAAAAATCTCAAGTAAGCATCTCTTACTGAGGATTGGTTATAAAATTCGTCTGTTATTGAACGTCAAGATGTCGTGGAAAAGACGACAATCAATAGTAGAATGTGTTGGCATGTTACCCAACACTATTCTCACTGCACATCACTACTTCATTTGGAGGGGCGCCTCTCGCTCTCTCTTCGCTTCCGGCTACCATTGCATTGCATTGGGTCGTGTTCCCGAACTCTTATACTTTTATTTATAAGTGTTTTTAAGTCAAATACAAAGTTGTATGTGCCATTTGCTATCCAATAAACCCTGCCTTCAGTCTCAACAAGCATACCAGTGAGTTTCATTAACTACCTAATCTATAGTCCACATCTACGTGCCATCCCACAGGATGGTCATGGTCTCGGCTGCATTTGCAGTCGTTAACACCCACCAATCCGCATTGGGCCCGCGTGGTAGGTTATAGCCCATCCTCTTTATTCACCCATAAGGAAGGTGCGCCAGTAATGGGGGACATTAAAAATGGCTGATGGTCTATTAGGGTTCTTGAAAGATCACAAGTTAAAAGCTAACTAATTTCAGATGCACGCAACAGGCGTGTGGTTCACCGGGATGGACTTCAACGTAGACGCTTTATACCAAGACCAGTCCAAGACCAACATGGCGGCGCATAGAGTCAAAGTTCTCATCAACAGTTCTCACTTCAAAGATATCGCTGTCCACGCGAGATTTACTCAAGATAATAGACAGATTACCTTCATTGGACAGGTATTGAAACAAAAGTCGCAATTGTGGATTAAATATGAGTGTTTTTTTCCTTCTTTCGGCCACCATTAAGAGTTTTTTTTAAATAATCAATTCAATTCATTTATCATGAATTTGCTTGATCAATATATTTTGCCTTTTCTATAATGTGTCAAAATCTTATATGACAATGTTCACGGATTTTGTATTGTGACTGCAAAATGATTCTAAAGCTTACATCTTTCCTAATCTAAGGGTTAACTGCATGGTTGATCCTTCGAATCGGTTGCACTTAAAAATAAATGTGATACAAAACTGTGTGTAATATATGTGTGCACCTGTAGTACATACTATCATACATAATAATAATATATATTTGAGTATAGTCTGATCAAAAATCATCTTTTTATCCTTTTTTTTTTTACTTTTACCTGTCAATTGAATTATAGGCTCTATGCCCTATATTTATAACTTAGTAACAGAATAACAAACAAAAAAAAAACCAAAATCGATTCATCCTTTTGGGAGCTACGATACCACATACAGATACACACATACACAGACACGTTAAACTTAAAACACCCCTCTTTTTGCGTCGGAGGTTAAAAAATGTGCAACGCTTAAAAAGTATGTAGAGCCAAATATCATGTCTAATATAAAACGATTTTTCCCATAGGGCGAATACAACGAGAACAAATACAGGACTCTAGTCCGCTATGTCATATTGTCTGAGCAGAACTTTATGACGTACGCCGAGGTGGATATTGGCGAGAAAGCATACAGCGTCAACTTGAACGCAGACCTCAATAACAATACTAAGTTCAGCATGGACATACATTTCGATCAGTAAGTATTCGAGCTTTAATAATTTTAGCCGTTTTAAAGTAAAATATTATATGTAGTTACACTACACGAAGATTAAAAGATGAAAGAGATCATACAGTAAGAATGTTTGTACAAAAAATTTCATCTGCACTTTAAATCGAACGATAAAAATAATTTTATGAAGAGAAGTTAAATAAATCTTTTTTTTTTCAGACTCCGCGACGTCCAAATAACATACCAACGCTTTGTGACACCTCGTCAAAAAATACTGTCCGCTTCCCTCAACTGGGATGCGAACAGAGATCCTTCGCAGAAAGTAAGCGTTGATATACAACTGGACAACAAGGGCGCTTGGCACCACGGTGGACATGTTACCTTACATTACCCGGGAAGAGTTGTGAACGGGGAATTTGAGTTCTTACTGAGAGGTAATAAGGTTGATTTTACTATGTCATAAAGTCATCTTGCATTATTTAGGCAGACTAAAAACAAGGTCTGTATATTTATCTAGTTTTATAGTTGCCTTACATTATACAGGAACAGTCGTAAATGGGTAATCCCGAATTAATAGGAAGTTATACGCTTGTTTTTACTATGTCTTCTAATTTCAAAACAATAGCGCATCCAATCACGTAACACTTTATCTACAACTTGAGATTATCCAAGGAGAATTGTCAATATGACGTTGAAGAAGTCGGAATAAGGTTGTTTTTACTTTGTTTTATAATATAACTGAAAAATAATAACGCATAGCAGATTTGTCAATGGAGTTTATATTCAGACGTTATAAGGTTCAAAATAAGATGTTCTACTTATATTATAAATTTGATTTGATTCTGATGAAATTTGGTTGGTAGACAGATGGAACTGGGTTAACATATAGTCTACTTTTTTAAGGTCCACGCGATCGCAAGCGGCCTCTAGTTGTATATAATATTGATCCATTATTTTATTGCAGACTGGTTCTGCCAGTGGCACGTCCGTATGGGCTGGGCAAACGACGCCACCATACTGTGGCGAGTGAAAATGTTCTCTGAAGCGCGAGGTGAGACGGTTTACGCTTTGCTGTCTAGTATGACCACGCCTTTTGTGGGCTGGAAGGACACTAGTTTCAACGTCATGTGAGTTATCGAATTATTTATTTACATTTTCTTTTAAATAAAATATAATATGTCATACTTATGTTACACAGTCTTATCCAAAATGACTCATTTCTGAATTAGAATCTTCTTATTTTTTTGATAATGTTAAGTTGTAAAATTATTATTTGTCCTCAAAGAACGTTAAGCTATGTTCAATAGATTTATATCTCTATTTACACTATGTACGAATAGAGTGTGACCGGCAAATTTTAATGAAAGCTTTAGAAATATCAAAGGATAAATTGTAATCAATGCTCTTTACGGCGTCCAATCTCCATTATTGTCCATAATAGCTTGGCAACTTCGCGGCATACTTTCCACCAATTTTCAGGCCCATCTTTCTTACTAGGTACTCTGGGCACGTGCCCAGGGCCCCGCGATCGATAGGGGCCCCCTAGTTCCTGCCATATCGCTAAACGATAACGGATGCTTATTACTAAAAAACATAAAACATATTTAGGAATTTTAAAAAACTTAAACAATAATTACTGACTACAAATACTACTACTTACTAGCTATTGGCATGTTTAGATAAATTTAAGTCAAGATCATAGGGGCCCCCAAATGTGCCCAGGGCCTCAAATAGGTTAAAGACGGCCTTGCCAATTTTTCAACAAAGACCTCTACGCGGACTTCAGTTCACGAGTAAGGTCAGCGACGGTTATGCTTGTTACACATGAGGTCAGAACAGTAGGACAGAACAGTTTGGAAGGACAGTGGTGTTCAAATGCCAAATGGGACAGTCAATCAAAACAAAAATAAATTTAAGTAGGTGAATGAACAAACCACACGCCGCATGCAAAACAAGTCGGGACGCGCGCACGCACACTGACCTGCTCTTTGCACTGCCTGCATTGCCCTCGCGTTAACACGAAGACAGACGAGCGAAAAAGGTGGTGGGGGGAGCAAACTGCTCCGAAGAAATAGACCGGCGGGCTATTAACTGTTCTGCCTTGGTTACTGTCAAGACAGTACTGTTCCGTCTCGGCGTGTGCGTTCCAACAGTAGCAGTACTGTGCTGCCCACTGTTCCGCCTCACTGTTCTACCTTCATGTGAAACTAGCATTACTGTATTTTTCGCTCTTAATTAAAGCTTCATCCACGCCCAAACATTTTCAATTGGATTAATGTAAACGTGTCATTATGATTTTACAAAAATGAAGTAGAAATATCATACTTAACTATTAATTTGTCTCACTAGGTGGCGTTACCACGACAACTTACAAGCTGTTAACGGCAGCATGAACTGGCAAGAGAACTACTTAGCGTTCAGCCTTTTAGCCGACTACCTGTTCAAAACCGAAGAGTTTTATGGGGAAATAAACGCCATCGTCAACTCTACCATCCCGACTTTACCAAAGGCCGCTGCTATAGCGAAGCATAGGGTCGTGTGGAAAAAGAGTGCCGACACTCTGCTCAGCTTCCAGGTAAGAAACTTTTATATTACTTCACAATATTCGGTATCTATTTATTTATTTATAAGGTACACCAACAGCATAATATACATACATTTTAGTTTAAAGAAACAAAGGTATTGTTCTAGTATATAAGCCAATTAAAGGTATACACAACATTGGCCGAAAATATATGATAAGTACATTTTTTTTTAAATAATTATTCTAAATTACAAAATATAAAGTTGAACTACTGTTCAACTTTATATTATGTAATTTAAATAAAGTAGTAACTTGTGCTTTGTATTATAAAAAATAAAAAAGTACACAATCATAAGAAATTTACTAACTATCTTTGGAACGAATTTAAAGTATCGCCAAAAATATCCAGTTCAGGTATGTTGACAGTCATACGATTGTAAGTGGATGATATTCTGGAGATTGGTTGATGAAAACCCAGATTTGTTCGACACGGTCGGATGCTTAGAGGTTTGGTAATGCGAGATCTGGGGTATTTAAAGGGAACTGTAAATCTAAAAAGTCCAAGTATTGAAGGACTTGTGATAGTACCATTGAAAACTTTATGTAAAATGTTTCGTGATCCAGCATCGCAAAAAAATTAAGACATTGGCGGTATAATTACTAACAAGTATTTTTACACGTATTGATGTAATAAAACCACCAGTAGTGAGAGAGAACTGTGCACTTACTAGTGCAATGCGTAGGTAAAAAAGTGCATTGGGCCGAAATCCTAAGGGTGCGGGATCGAGTTCCGTCTTTTTTTCTAGTATTTATTTATCTTAATATAAAAGTAGTATCGTGAAATGCAAAAAAACTAAAATTTATTAAGCATTAGATAAGTTTGTAAAGGGCTGATTTCTCCCTGTTTTATTACATACAGAGATATTGAATAAAAAATAAATAATATGATTGTTCGATAGTTTTGTTTCTAAATGACCAAAGCTTGACTTTTAATCGAAATATAAACTAAAAGTATTTTATTTGTTTTAGTACAATGAAGACGGAGTCATGATGATTAATTCTTCGTGGACCTTGGATAGGGGACGGACTGAAAACAACATCACAGGAAGAGTCACCTTACTAACGCCATTTAAGGTAAGATCTCGAGTATCTATTATTTTTTATTTATTTATTTATTTACTAGTTACTCTGTATTCAAATATTATTAAGATTTGACGTTTTCTTAATAGGGCTACACAAAAGGATTCTTGAAGACTGAATTTGTGTTGGGACATAAACGCGACATCAAGGGCATCACATACCTAGATCTTGAAGAAAAAGTACTTAAAATCTATGTAGATGGTAAGAAACTCTTTTTTTATGTGATATACTTTTTACTCCTACAATATTCAGCAAAAAAGTTAGACTTTCCTTACACACATAAATGCTACTTGCGCTTTGCCGAATAGAAAGTGCATAAGAATGTTTAGCTTTGTTTTATGTCACGAAGTCCGATGAATTAAACGAGTTTCAACTTTATCGCAAAGAGATAAGAGCGTCGACGACGAACTTCATGAGATAGAACAACTATAGCACATCTCAAGCTTAACTTAACAGCCTATAAGAATGGCCCATAGGAGCTGTGCTAATAGCGCAGATAAAATAGCATAGCACAGCTGTTTATGCTCTATTTAGTCTCTTCGCACAACTAGGTTACAATGAGTTGCGTCTTACGTGACTGTTCTTTGTTTAAAAAACAGAAATCACGGTGACTTCTTAGGCTTACTGTAGCAGTCTTCCGTCTATCTCTTTCGCACCTATGACATTCATCTGTTCCCAAAAAAAACAGCCATTTAAAATTTTAGGTATTCTGACAGAGTTGTGGTAAATACCACTTCGTTTTCAGGTCATATGAAGAGAATAACAAACTGTATGCTAGTGGTCAACGTGACCAGTCCCATGGCGGACTTCTCGCGGACTACCGCAAGGTTCGGATTCATAGAGGCCGACAGACATTTAGTGGCTATGGTCGTCACTCCTAATTCTACCACAGGCAAGTTTTATTACTCTTTTTTATGATTTTTAATTAGGATATTTAAAATCTTATTCTCAAAAGTATTATCAATCATTATCAGCCTCCCATAGACTACGGAAACATGATTATGATATAGCGATTTATCGACACTCAACTGTCAAAATCTATTGTCTTTTTCCTAACTTTCTCTTGAGTCCTATATTAGAATAGCTTTAGCAATCAAAATAGGTTGCTTTTACCCGGCTGCAAGAAAAGGGTTATGTTTTTCGCACGTATCTTGTATGTATAGAATTTAATGATAAGTGAAATCATTCATAATGTCACTTTATACATCCGATTGCATGTTAGCATGTTGCCCTTTAATATTTGATCTTGTTTTCATCTTTTCGGTTGACTTGTCTTTTGGAGCATGCGGGATTTTTGATTTTTAAATTTATTTATATTTTATGGAGCTAAATGAGAAAACTTGCTGCATTATATTATTATATTATACGACAATATTAATAGTCAATAAACAATAACCTATTATTATTAACAATACATAAATAAAAAACTTTAGATAGATTTTGTCGCCTACCTCTTTCTATTTGTTTTATCTGTAACATTTCATACTGTTAAATGTTACTTATTTATTTAATTCTTTATAATCTATGACAGGTATCGAAATTTTACTAAAGCTGACATCAGTACAAGATTTCCACATTTTTGGCCATGTAGCTCTTCCTATACCATATCTGAACAGAGCGATAGTCACTGCAAAGAGGGCCCCAGAAGAGGTATTTTTTTAGTTTGTTTGATGTTTTTATTTATCTTATAATTTTGTTGGTAAAAAAATTATCATTATTATTTTTAAATTTTGAGATTTTCAGCTATTTTTATATAATACTAAAGAATATACTAGAAAAAATACGACTCGCACCAAATCATCCCGTCCGAGAACATGATCTGGTGCGAGTCGTATTTTTTCTAGTATATTATTTAGTATCAGTATTATTTATTGTCTGACTTAATGCATTACTCATCACGGAGTATCATCAAAAGAAAAAAGCTTTGGTTAGAAAAGTTACTTAATATTAGAGTTAGAGTAACGCTAACGATAAATGAGTTAAAATATACTCTATGTAAAAGCAGTAAGGCACATAAGTCCCGAGTCCTCAAATTTTGAGAAATACCAATTTGATTGTGTACCTTATCTTTTCTTAGCTTGACTTCAGAGTAGGCTGGGGCACAATGGACTTCGGATTCACTGGCATTTGGCACTGGCAGTCCGTACTGAACTTCGTGTATGTATACAAACTGTATACACCTTTAGAAGGCTTTGAAGAAAACGGACTTGTGTTGAAGAACATCTATGGCAAAGGATTGGATACTGAACTGTCTGTGAGGCTGTCGAAACATAAAGTGAGTTATTTCCTATGTAATAAGGTGCAATTTAGTATAATTCTTGGAGGTCATCCACGTTAAGAAAATAGTGGCGTCATCGTTGTCCGCCTACTATGACCAATCAGATTGCAAAAAATATAAAGGTTGATTAGTCACTTGGTCAGTGTCAGTGAAAAACGCTTACTCTCTATCTTCTTAAACAAGGAATGAGGAATTAGGAGCTTGACCATAAAGAGTTGACCAAAAATGAGGGCGCCACTTTCTATGCAAACACGTCAAAATCACGAATAACTTGGCAACACTGTCTTTATTTTGTACTGAAAAATTTTAGTTCCATTTTATTTAATTTCATCTCTTTCTGGCCAAGCTGTAGGTATAAGTTTAAGTACTGATTAAGTCATGAACTATCTTTTAAGGAGTATTAGGTATCAAAAAATTTAAAATTATTTAAATTTATCCATTTAATAATTCAATCTTTTACTAATAAGATTTTTTGTACTTACTATGTTTTATGTAAAAAACTAACAGGAAATCTTTTTTGTGCTATAAAAATGCTATTTATTTCAGTTCGGTATTGCAATTCTCCTACGCGATAACGGCAAAGGTCTGCTAGAAGTATTGCAAGAGAGGTTCCAACACAAACGTGATACATACGACACTTTCATAGACAACTTCGATACCAGCGCACGACTAGAGTTAAATACTCTATACTACCCTACAGTTACGTTTCAGGCTCATCTCATGAAGGTAAATATTTCTTTTAACCTCCTTACATAGATTGATGACACCTAGAAGCGGAGTCTTTGTATGTAAAGTGAGGAAAAATACTGAGCCAAAATGGCTTAGTTTTTAGTTTTATATCCTTCATACGTTACCTAATCGTAACTAAAATCCAATAAAATAGTAACTAATCCCCTAAAGGTAGGGAAATTGAAACTATTTCGTTCTTATAGGTACGATTAGGTAACGTATGAAGGATAAAAATCTGAAAACTGAGCCATTTTGGCTCAGTTTTTTTTGCCTTACTTTTGACAGTGCACTTTGTAGGGAACTATCGTTCTAGGTTGTTATTATTCTATGCCCCCTTACTAATAAAGATTGTATAGCAGATGTATAGTTATACAATGGTTACTCTCTGCCAAACTATTTAAGTTTGACATTAAAAAGAAAGGGACAAAACACTGTATAACTACATATATCTGCTATACAATCTTTATTAGTAAGGGCGTTAAAATAAAACATAAATGTTGTGTTGTTTTTTCACCAAAACAGCTTCTTGTGATAATAAACAAAACATCTTTGGTCCGCTACATACAGACGGAATTTTGAAACGGAATATCTATAATGTTGGAAAACGAACGGAAAACTACCGCATGTGTGTGGTAGGTCCACAGATTCGTATGGATTTGCTGCGTTCGGAATTATTCTGTTTCGGAATTCCGAATCAGTATGTGGCGGGCCTTATTGAATTATAACGTAAAACATTTTTCGTTACAGTTTGTAGGAGTAGATGAAGAGGACATTATGGAAGTGAACGCAACATTACATTTGCCTGACAAACCTCCGATCGTTTTGACAGATGTCTTCATATTGGAGGTAAGAATTGAAAGTATCTTTCAATTAAACTCACAGTTACAGTATTACGAACTTTATAGTTTCTCGCAGAGAGTTGTTTATCGCTCGAATTTTTAAGTAGAAATCTTGCAAATCTGGAAATGGATTCATTGGTATAGGAACAATAGTATAGTAATATACTAAATCAACTATAAAATAATATTACAAAAAACTGGTAATACATAAATATTAAACATCTTTTCTTTTCAGTCCTATACAGTAATGACGAATACTTTAAACCTTGTGACACCATTCCAAGCAGTGAAGGAACTGAAATCTGTTTACACTGTGGACATCACTATAGGCGAGAAGTTCAACGTGTCTTGTATCGCTCTACTTTACAATGGCACTTATTGGCATGAGGTTGGTATATATTTTTGTAAAATTAAGATGCAAAAAGCATAAAATTGTAGCGTGGTTACGCTTAGTTTAAAATACTCGCGCTTTTTTATCTTACTTACTAAGAAGAACTTTTACGCAATAGCGTAATATCTCTCATCTCATCCGTTAGGTTTCTTTAGCATTATGGGCCTCCGCCATTCATTCTTTAAATTTATCATCATTAAATAACATCCTGAGAACCAAAGCTTCAGAGTTACTTCGTTTGTATGAAAATATGCCTGTAATTCAATTTTTCTGCTTACAAGTGTATTTATTTTGTTCTGTGTGTCAACAGTTGAAAAAATATTTGTGTTTTTAACTCCATCATTATTTATTTTTTTTAGATATCATACAAAGTGTACTACGAAACTGAAAGTGGTGAAGACGACACTTACCAATCGTACCTCGCTTCTATCGGCATAGTGACTCCATTGATAGTGTTACCGGCTTTGGAGGCTAAAGTATCGGCGAGGCTTGAAGACGCACTGTGGAAAATGTCCGCTGATATTGAGATGCCTTCGTTTATGGTGACAGCTTTAGCGAGGCTTGAGGTAAGACTAATTCAACCACAAACAAGTTTACAATATCCCTTAATACAACGTGTTACAAAAATACCCCTAAATATAAATTTATATTTAGGGGTATTTTTGTATATGTAATAAATTTTGATATTTTCGTTATTAATTTTTGTATGAAACAGCTGATTTTTTTTCGCTTTTTCGCAGTTGGTCCCATAGTAAAAGTTGATCAGTTTGATGGTCCCTATCTACCATATTCGGCATTAAGAGTATTTTTGTTGTATAATGGAACAAAAAGAGGTACTTTAGCAATCCTAAACAGAGCCTCGATTCTGCTAAAACGTTAACGTAACAATCGTGTTTTAATGGTAATTCAATAGTTTTGCTCATTGCGTTTAGTCTTTTTACTAAAAAACAAAAATCTTTTTTTTTTAAATTTATATGGACGATTTTATCGTCTTTCTCGACTCTAATTATTGTTTGAGTCAGGATTTTGACTATGATATTGTATTAAACAATCATAATATTTGGTTATAGTTGGACGATCCCTTCGTTGAGACATCCGGTCACCTGAACCTAACATCTCCGTATTTGGAGGACTACTTCATCAAAATGGAGTTCCGCAAGGACTTCTCCGAGGCTGAGAATGCTGTCGGTGGAGGCATACATATACAACAAGGAGATCAAAATAACTACGTAAGTATGGTTTGGGTCTTTACCTTTTTTTTCTTTTTTTTTATATGCCGAAGAAAACACATTTACTTGCTCCCCCTCCCGCAGGTGAGCGGGAGGGGGGTATGTGGGACCGCAACATTCAGCGTTGCGACTCCCTCCACGACTACCTCCCGTGATCATTTTTCAAATTTTGACGACTCTGTATGAAATACATACAGGGAGAAAAAAGCAGCCCTTGACGACTTTCTTGCCGGTTCTTCTCGTTACAAGGTCTCCCGCTTAGGGTTTGCGAACCGATGGCGTAGCTTCTTTGACATTCACAAGTGCTTGTAACAGCCTAGACTGAATAAACGAGTTTTGAATTTTGAATTTTGAATTTTGATCCCACCCAGCCGAGTGGCTTAGTGGGAACCCGGGAGGAGGGAATAATTGGGTCCTTACCTATGATATTTGTGGTTTTTTTTTCACACACACGAAGAGAACCTCATAACTTCTATAATACTAAATTGTATAGAATAATATAGATATATAAAATAGCATTGTAAATGCTAAAATTCAAAATTTTAAAAAACTCATAACTTCTATGATTTAAAATAATTAACAGTTGTTGGAAAATTAGTTCTTCTCCTTACGATTTCTCCCGCTTAGGGTTTGCGAACCGATGGCGTAACTTCTTTGACATTCACGAGTGCTTGTAACAGCCTAGACTGTATAAATGAGTTTTGAATTTAGGTACATCAACTTATGACCATAGCCGTCATCTATCAGCATCATTAAAGGCCATTTATTTTGTTTTCTTAGCATTAAAAAAAACCTTGATGATTCCTTTTTTGTTAGCGAAAATTAACACTTTTTCTGTTGTAACTTAGCCGAAACTTATTTTTTTCGCTTAAGCTATATTGCCTAAGTTAGCTTAATATTTAAATGTTTGTACATAAAAGTTTTGTTACAAAAGCGTTTATGGTTGTTAAATAAATTATGAAAATGGTATGGAAAATGCAATTTGTCAAAAAATCTTCATACAAAATTGTTCCGTCCGGACGGAACCCCCGGCTACTTGTAGCTTCATACCTAAAGCACGGAGTGCGCCTGACCTGGTTTCGCTTTATATAAGTTTTTTTATCATTGTAACGATTAAAATCACAGCCAACAAACCGTAAACCAAGAATTTCAATTGTTAAATCGCAAGATAATTTGATGAAATTTAATTAAATAAAAACAGCGATAACTGTTGTCCTATCTGATGGAAACGAATGAACCCCCAAGTTAATGCAAATATAAAAAAAATACGACCAAAGATAATATACAAAAAACCTCTTATTTTACCTTACCGAGATTTGAATGGCAGTCAAATGGAAAAAAAATATAGTCAATAACTGCCCCCCACTCCCCAGTTATATGCGGACGCAGTGTGGCGCCCCCCTCCAAACCGCCACATCCGGTTCAAAGCTCGCGGTGCTTTAGTACCAGTGCTGCCACCTTCAGAGCTTGCTGTTTTGTTCTCTGAAGAGAACGGCGAACGGACGCTAACTACCGACTTCTCCAGCGAGGATACGTACTACTCGCTGAAGGCAGATCAGCGACCGACGTATTTGAGTATAGCACTTGGGACACCGCATGAACGATTCAGGTATGTAGCTCATATAAACTTGTTGCCTTCACTTAATTGTCTAAAATAAAAACTATTATTGAAATAGTTTTTGAATATTTAATTTCTTTGCAAAACGACAAAAATTCTATATAATTATCGTACCTGCTCACAAAATTTTACGAGAATCGGTTGAGAAATGCGGCCTGTAGAGGAGAACAGACAGACATACGAAAGAATTTTTGTCCAAGCTGAAGCAGAGACGCTTTGCACTCGCTCGGTCAAAAAAGAAAAACTGACTGACAATCAGCGCATAGCCTAAATTAGTAGGACTAGTAACCTGAAAACTTCGGAAGAATTTCTTTTATAATGTAGGTGAGCACTATAAGATCTTGTCCGGAAAGGTTCGCCGCGATTTTACACGCAATTTTGGTTACATTGCTGTTAATATTTCACACGTTGCTGACGTCGCTGGTCCTAAGCGAACATTGTATATCGAATCGCGTCGCATTAGCTCTGGACAGGGTCTAAGAAAAGGTATTTGAAACTTGAAAGCGGAAATCCACGTGCACAAAGTCGCGGTTGATATTTAGTTACTTACTAATAAATAAACTTATTGAATTTATTTTTAAATTTTGAGATTTAAGCATTCACAATGCTATTTTATATAATACTAAATAATATACTAGAAAAAATAGGACTCGCACCAGATCATGTTATCGGACGGGAATCGAACCCGCGACCTTTGGATATCCGGTCCAATGCTCTGACCGCTGAGCTACCGAGTCACTGGTGAGAACGTCGAATTTCTTCTAGTATATCAACTCTTACGCTGCAAGCCAGCGCCATCTCACCAATGTAGAAGGAATTACCTTCGACATTCAACTGAACATCTTTCCAGAAATTTTTAAACAGTTGATTAAGATGAGAAAGCTATATAACTTTTTAAATTTTGAGATTTAAGCATTCACATTCGCATTCATTTAAAAAGTTATATAGCTTTCTCATCTTAATCAACTGTTTAAAAATTTCTGGAAAGATGTTCAGTTGAATGTCGAAGGTAATTCCTTCTACATTGGTGAGATGGCGCTGGCTTGCAGCGTAAGAGTTGATATACTAGAAGAAATTCGACGTTCTCACCAGTGACTCGGTAGCTCAGCGGTCAGAGCATTGGACCGGATATCCAAAGGTCGCGGGTTCGATTCCCGTCCGAGAACATGATCTGGTGCGAGTCCTATTTTTTCTAGTATATTATTTAGTATTATTGAATTTAGCTTTTTAGTATAGAAAAGTAGGTATTCAATTCAAAAAACATTTAGTGGAAGTCTAGAAATAAATAATGGGATGTTAAATAACTGCACTTTACAAGTTAATGAACTACTTAAAAAGCGCACATTTTGCATAAAGTTGCAGTTGTCATATTTTTTTCCTTTATCATTTTTCTGACAGGGCAATAAAAATAATAAGTGAGTTCGACAAGGATGACATTACTGGGTCCTTCGTTACTGACACCATGGAGTACAGTATTACCGGCAAAGTGCTCAATCGGAAACCTTTAGAGGTAAGTTTGTGGTGTTGGAGCGCGGGCGGCGCGCTCGTTATTCTTCGGCGGCGGTCGGCGGTGGCGGTCGGGCCGTCCGCCGTTTGGTCCCAGATTTTGGGCCCGACCGCCGACCGCCGCCGAAGAATAACGAGTACTACTGTATTCTTGACGAACTCCTGTAGGTACCATTTCTATGAGTTCGTGCATACTGTTTTTGTTATCGAAAACTATCGGATATAGGTACTGCTCATAGTCAATGCGAGTGAAAGAGAGAAAACAAAAGTTTTTGATAGCGAAAACAGCATTAACATATGGTAGGTAGAACTACTAGAGTTTACGTGTTTATGTATTGATTTACTGCAAGCTTAACAGAATTTCAAATCCTAAATTGAACATCAGTTCATTTCATACTTTAATTGTTTTACTTTATCACAAGCTCAAACTCAAAACTAAGCTTTAATATCTTTTAAAAAACAAAATGCATTACAAGATCAGCATGAATCATTTGTTCATTTTTTAACTTTAAACTTATGAACATAAGGCTCAAACTCACATCCATTCCAGATGCAAGTGACTCTAGTCCCCAACGGCGAAGGTCAACCTATAGCTATACAGATGAAATTCACTGCGACTCCTACATTATATAACATGCTGGCCCAAGTGTCCGGCCCTGTGGCAGCCACACTACGGGCGGGGGCCGCTATGGAGAGCAACTATACTGATATATACTTTAAGGTCAATAGCTTTTTATATATCACTAAGTAGTTAAGTGTATGGTTATTTATTTTCTTGATAATTACTACTTTTCATGTGTCTACGAGTATGTATAGATTTAAATTAACTTCTATTAATGAGGGCTTTTCAAAATGACAAAAAACTGTAGACTCGATAGATGGCGTTTGTAAACAGGCAAATGTCAACTTTAGAAAACGCAGGAAAAATAAACGCAATTCACATAAAAACACCGAAAACACCTCTAACAACCAACGAACGTCAAGGAATTAAAATGCCTTTTTTAAAGACAGGCTATTTTTCAAAGCCAATATTGACATTTCAGTTGTCCATCAACGCCATCTAGTGAGGCAAATAGTTACTATATTTTTAAAGTCAATTTGAAAAGAATGGCTTATACTATATGGTCTTATTTTCCTATTGCTTGTGCAAATGTTTAAACTTTGGACTGTACCTCCACTAAAAAAGAGTTATTTTTCCACTCTTTAAAGTTCTGACAACTTCTCGATCTCCTATAAAGTACAGATACTTTACTTAATATTCTTACATTGTTCTTTATATTTTAGCTGGACTCCCCCCAAATCCAAAACAAGGAGATATACTTCAAGTCGCACGTGGACTCGTACCCGGGCCTGCGGCGCACCATCAGCGTGCAAGCCGCCACTCCGCTCAAGAGGATCAGCTTCGTTAAAGGCGACGCTGACTTTACGTATGTATACACGCTGAAATTTTAATCATTTGGTTCCCGCAGTGGGGTGGTTTCACTCATGATTACAAGCAACTTTTACTATGGAGCCAACTCTGATATGAGGAAAAAAATCAGCTGTTCCATACAAAAGCGCAATACCTACTTGACCTCGACCTCAGCAGTTGTATGGATCAGCTGATTGTTTTCCTGATATCAGAGTTGGCCCCATAGTAAAAGTTGCTTGTAATCATGAGTGGAACCACCCCACTGCGGGAACCAAATAACTAAAATTTCATGCTTTATGTAGACGACATTATCGGTTTACGAAATATTAATTGTAGTAGGTAAATTACCCACGTATATATCATAGCGTAATTCTTTTTCGTTTGATTTCCGAAATTTTTCTTCTTGATATTGTAGGTTCGGTCCCAAAACCGGTTACCTGCTGTGTAACTACGAGTTACCGGATATGAAAGGAGAAGGAGATCTCAAATGGAGCTTCCTGATTGGTGATCTATTCATAAAGGTATGTAATACAACATTAGATGTATATTAATTTTATTATTTTTTAACTTTTACATTTGAAGGTATCTGTAATTTTTAAATGTACCAACTTGAATATACTAAGATTCAATTTACACATGGAAAAGGGAAGACAAACATTAGTGCCTATTTCTGTGTTTAACCCATCAAGGCCCGGAAAATGAGACACAGTATAGATATTCCATTGTTGTCCGGTCGCATTCGGTCGCTCGGGCATTGATGAAACTAATATTTCAATCAACTTTTCAGAAATTAGTAATTGTATTTCTATTTGAAAATGCTAATACAAATAAGCCTTTTTTTCTTTTTGACAATTTCTGCTATTACTGACTTTGATAACAAATTTGTCGTATAGGCTCTAGGACACCAACTGGTAAAGAAGATCGAGAAGAGTGTAGACCTGGACATCTACTTCGGCAACAGCACCTCCCCCAGCGGGCTGGTCTCCACCGACGCGGGCTTCAGGATGGACCTCGATCATATCTGGCAGTCAGTATATATACACATATAATAATATACAAGGTGTTACAAAAGTACCCCTAATGCTGAATATGGTATACAAAGTGTTACAAAAATACCCCTAATGCCGAATATGGTATATAGGGACCATCAAACTGAACAACTTTTACTTAGGGACCAACTCTGAAATCGCGAAAAAAAAACAGCTGTTTCATACATTTTGATATTTTCGATTTTAATTTTTGTATGAAACAGCTGATTTTTTTTTCGCGATTTCAGGGTTGGTCCCATAGTAAAAGTTGTTCAGTTTGATAGTCCCTATATACCATATTCGGCATTAGGGGTACTTTTGTAACACCTTGTATAGGGACTATCAAACTGAACAACTTTTAAAATGGGACCAACTCTGAAATCGCGAAAAAAAAATCAGCTGTTTCATACATTTTGATATTTTCGATTTTAATTTTTGTATGAAACAGCTGATTTTTTTTTCGCGATTTCAGGGTTGGTCCCATAGTAAAAGTTGTTCAGTTTGATAGTCCCTATATACCATATTCGGCATTAGGGGTACTTTTGTAACACCTTGTATAGGGACTATCAAACTGAACAACTTTTAAAATGGGACCAACTCTGAAATCGCGAAAAAAAAATCAGCTGTTTCATACATTTTGATATTTTCGATTTTAATTTTTGTATGAAACAGCTGATATTTTTTTCGCGATTTCAGAGTTGGCCCCTTAGTAAAAGTTGTTCAGTTTGATGGTCCCTATATACCATATTCGGCATTAGGGGTATTTTTGTAACACCTTGTATATAATAATATTTGACAACATCACATACATTGCTCCGATTCCAAAGTAAGTAGCTAAAGCACTTGTGCTATGGAAATCGGAGACAACGGTGGTATCACAAACACCCAGACCTGAGCCAATATAGAAAAGTTCGTTTTCTAAATTGACCCAACCGGGGATCGAATCCGGGACCTCGGAGATAGTAGTTTATGACACCTTGAAAACCGGTATACAAAGCCACTCGACCACGGAGGTAGTAGTTTATGATACAAATACAACAACCGTGTGCCATACTACGTTTTTAATATATTTGCGAGAAAACGTACCTTCTGAAATAAAAAAAAACCGTAAACAAAAACGCACGGTGGTGGCGTGCTGTAAAATTAACTTTCCGCACGCTGTACTAAACCGTTAACAAAAACGCACGGCGGACGGTAAAATCAACTTACCGCACGCTGTACTGTCATCTAAAACACACATTTTCGAGCAACTGTATTGAAAAACTAAATATTAGTCACAATCGTGTATTGCCCACCTCTCTTACTCTTGGTCTTATAAACATTACTAAATTAATTCCAAAACTAACTGAACATATCCTACAACACCTTTTTATTATTATTTACTAAACCTTTTTAAAATAACTTCTACCCTACTCTTTCAAAAGTAACACCCGCTTTAAACTGACCGGTGACTGACGTTTGCTACACACATATTCGGGCCGGCATTTTCGGTTCGGCAGTATTTGTCGAACAACAAAGCCGACCCGAAGCAACTACTGCACTTGTTCGGCTTCATTCGGCTTGTGCCGATCGAGTTGTTCATTCGGGTCGACACATCATTCGATTCGGCAGTATTTGTAGAATAAAAAGCCGCCCCAAACAACTACTATGCCGACTGATAATGTGCGGCAGCCGAGCGAACATTCATCCACACATATTCAATTTTACCGCCCGGCCTTGCCGATTAATGCCGGCGCGAAAATGTGTGTAGCAACCCTGATGCTGTCATTTTTATTTACTGAAAGAAAGAGGGCAGCGTCAGTTTTAATTCGGATCTAACGTCCACGTTTTAGAATAAGGGGGAAAAGGGTAAACAAACTAGTTTCTGATTTTCGTGAAACAGAATCGGCGGTAACGCTTCCTTCGGCTACATAATGGACCAGCGTGTAAGCCTCCTCATAAACGCCATCTTGCCCAAGCCGAACGTCGACGTTCATACGTTGCGAATAGAAGGGTCTTTGGGAACCAACACCGATCCGGTGAAGAAACTCGATGCGGAATATAAAACTGATGTTACTAAGATTATTACTGGTGTCAAAGGAACCGTAAGTAAAAATAATCATTATCTTTTTTTTAGCATCTTAAATCACCATCAGCTTTGTTCATTTGGCCACACAAATTTTTTTGTCTTGTCAAAGTACTTTAAAGTCTTACATTACAGCCGCTAGCGAACTATGTCACTATCAGTTGATTCCAATTCCTTTACATGCAATATCGATTAGCTACTACGATTTATCCTTAGTATCCGTTTGTTTGTTTATTACGCCTTCACGCCTTAACAACTGAACCGATCATCATGAAATTTTGCGTACACGTTGTCAGGGGTACAGAGAAGGACATAAGTTACCTTTCATCCCGAAAAAAATAATTGTTCCCGAGGGATAGCAAAAAACTTTCCACGCAGATGAAGTCGCGGGCTGTCGCTAGTCTCTTCATAAATAAAAGCTATGTATTTTCTTTAAAAGTATGACGGTTCTTACGAATTACTGTTCAGTAGACAGATAGATTCAAATGCATGTTATACAGGGTGGATTTTCTAAGTGAACCTGGAGGGCAAATACTCAAAATCAGGGGTTACCCCAACCTTTTACCCTATGCGCCCCAATTAACTTTAAGCTAAAATGCATACGTATACGGCAAGCGTATTTTTAAAAATCTTTGAATGCAATTTGGCTTCTGATACAAAAATCAAAATCGAGAATATTAAAATGTATGAAACAGATGATTTTTTTTTGCGATTTCAGAGTTGGTCCAATAGTAAAAGTTGTTCAGTTTGATGGTCCCTATGTACCATATTCGGCATTGTGGGTATTTTTGTAACATGTTGTATAAACAAACAATACAGACAAGTTGTTTTTTAGAATAAAAAATAGTGTGGACTTGGACATCAAGACAAGAATGATCGCCACCATTACCCCCATTAACAAAATGATGAATTAGTGACAAATTTCATTTATTTTTCCAGCTCCTTATGATGCCAGACAGCGTTGACACCAATTCCACAATAATCTGGACATCTGCCTCCCAATACGAACATGTTAACAACCTCCTCTTTTACAAATGGGATGAAAACGGCTCGCATTTTGTCGACTACGCACTGACGTCACCCATTTATGACAACGTAGAGACTTTCAAGCTGAAAGGATCGTACCAGAAGGATATGGTACATAAATATAAGATAATAAAGTAAGTTTTCTATTGAATTTGCTTAAAAATAGTCCGTATGGTATGAAACTTCACCCAATTGTTTAGATGTTACCAATGATTACAATAATAATCCTTATTTTCATTGTAAGAAGGCATTTATTTGTGATTTACTTATATGACATAAAACAGATAAATTAGTTTAGCATTACATAGCTATTCCTATTTGATAATTATTAACCTTTGTCAAGTGATACAATCTACCGTATTCTGCTTTTTCGTAAGGTTTTATTGATCCTATCGCTGAAGATCTTTTCAGCAAAATCCGCTCGGAGATGTAGCCGTAAAAATCAGACAGTTAATAGACGCATGATCGTATTAAAAAAAAGCAATCTATATAATATTCTATTATCATTTTAATCTAAACGTCAAAATTTACCTCTAACGGCCTAACCACAAAAGATTTTAAAACACTGTTTAATTTAGACACAGTTTAAATATAATGCCGTCTCTTTCAAATCATATTGTCAGAAAAGTAAAAAGGCCGTAATATTTTAAAATAAAACACAATAAAAAAGTACCTATACTCATTTTCAAACTTATGTCAACTGAATTTGTATTTGATTGAATCAGGCATTACTTGGCGGAAGTCCCAAACCATTGTGAAAAGAGAAATATATGTAGCTTACTCCCGCAAAAATATATGCAGGATGCACCGCCCGCCAGCCCGCAAAAAAAATGCACATGCACACCACAAAAATATCAGTGCACAATACTTGCATTTAGCATGACAGCGACACACCTTGCACCTTCACCAATTAGACTACTCTACACGTGTTTCGCCCCAACCTGGAACCAACACCGAATTCGGTGTTGGTTCACGCAGGATCTAACTCCTGAGGATGCTCCGGGTTGGGGCGAAACACGTGTAGAGTAGTCTAATTGGTGAAGGTGCAAGGTGTGTCGCTGTCATGCTAAATGCAAGTATTGTGCACTGATATTTTTGTGGTGTGCATGTGCATTTTTTGCGGGCTGACGGGCGGTGCATCCTGCATATATTTTTTGCGGGAGTAAGCTACATATATTTCTCTTTTCACAACTGAATTTGTGTCTATCCAGGGGTGTGATGCACCGTCCAGGGGACAGCCAAATAGGTGAGCTGGACATACGCTACGGCGGCGCCGCGCATACCGACGGACATTTCAACCTGACCACGCCCTTCCGTAGACTGCCCTGGCTTAAGTCCATACTCAATGTAAGTAGATAAACAGTATTGGAGCTCTGTAATTTCTTAGTCATTAAAGAAAAATACTTGTTAACTCATTACAGTTAACCTTTTGGGCGCCACGCCTTAACGCATTCCTGTGTCCTGCACGCCAGAGCATAAAATAAACAAAAATACCTACGAAAATGTAGTGCTGCCAAAAGTCGATAAATTATTATTATTATAATTTTTGTAAGCCGGGTTTTTTGTCAACTATAGATGTCGTTGGCGCACAGGGCTCGCACGTGCTGGTCAAGTGGCGCTCAAAAGGTTAACAAGAGAGTAAGAGAGAGAGAGAGAGAGTTCGCGGAGAATTGATAACAAAATTCAAAACACCGTGGTTTTAGTTTAGCGTTAGCGTAAATCGATCTGTTCAAAAATATCAAACTTACTTTTCCTTTCCTTTAGATAAACTACGTAGAAGAGGCGTCCGACAATAAAATAGAACTGTTCTGGCCAAACAAAACGGGTTCCCTAAACTCCACCCACCGCTACACACCCCAAGAAGGTGGATTTACCCAAACGGGATCCATCTCACTTTCCATTCCATTGAACACGCAGCATTTAGTCAACACAGAATACCACTACGTGCAATCGGATAAATGGAGCAATGGAAACGCTACCATAGATTTGGATTTGGAGAGATTCGTTAAGGGGTCGTTTAAACAGTTGCTTAGTAAAAGTGGGAGGAACTTTGATTTAGCGACTACTGACATTGAAGTGGAAAATGAACATACGCCTGTGGGGGTGAAGTATATTCACGAGTTTGATACAACGGGGAATGTGGTAAGTATTACTAGGTGTCTTATTTTAAAACTAAAAAAACTGGACAAGTGCGAGTCGGACTCGCTCACCGAGGGTTCCGTACGTAGGTACTTAAATAAAGACTATATTTTTTATGATTTAATTACAAATTTATAGTTTTCAGACTTTTCCCTGTACTTGTAGTAAAAAACGATATTTCTTGCCTAATTTCATAGTTCCAGGTTCTATGGGTCCCTATTTTGATTCCCTTGAGAGTGTCAAAATATGCGTTTTTGCAGCATAAACGGCCGTATCTTTTTTTAAGTGAAGTTTGATTTTTTTTACATTTTCAAGGGACTGTAGACCTGAGTATATGGTTTTAATTTCAACTCGATACCTCCATGCGTTTCGAGATAAAGGGGCTTGACAAACAGACAGACGGACAACTAAGTGATCTTATAAGGGTTCCGTTTTTCCCTTTAGAGGGACGGAACCCTTGTGAGAAGAGAATTATTATTAGAACTATTGAAATTATGGCAACCCTACCTCCGAAAAAAATTGCATGACGTCACTCAAGTTATTAGTATGTACTTACGACATAAGAAATATCATCTTACTGGATAGATATGGTTCATCAAATCTATGTAAAAAAGTTCATTAAGTACATAAATAAAGTTGAAAATAATGATTTAAAAGAAGGTTAATAATGCGAGTACAAATATTTATGATTCAATGTACATACGAAGGCACAACAAACTATACCATGTTGACCTTGAGACTGTGTACTCCCTACGTAATAAAAGCTGTTTTCGCAGTGCAACTGTCTAACTTAATGTGTTGTTGTGTGTCCATCAATAAATTATAATCTTTCAATTATTATTTTATGTTCTTTTTTATCTCAGGACGTGAAACAAGCGACAGTGTTCCACCTTCGCAACATAACCAAATTCAACGTCACCGGTAAACTTGACGTGTTTACGTACGACGTAGGCAAGAACGTGGAGCTCACAGCCATACACGGGAACCGAACCTGGACGTTCGAGAACAAGTACGAAGCAGTGGACAGGGAACTGAAGCAAGGCAGTAAAGTGAAGTGGGCCGAGGATGTGTGGCTCAAGTATGATATACACGTCACTAACATGACTAATGTGAGTATATAGACTGCTGATTTTTCAATTTCAGATAATACCTATCCGTTTGATAATATGTTTTACCGAAATTTGAAAATTCTTTGCCTTTCTTGTTTTGTGTCAATTTTAGTAATTAAACGGTACGGAGGGCTTTAAAAAACCTTTTAGACCTGCATAAAAGGTTGATTTTACAATGAAAATTGTCGTGTATTGTGTAATGTAATCAATATTATAATTATAAAGTCTTAGATTTTCATAAATTTTGAGGTTTTTTAATTGTCTAATTTCTGATATGAAAGCTCCTCTCCTGTATATACACTAAGGAATAAATACTGTTTTTTTTATTAACTGTAAATCTTAAAAAAGACAAAGTAATTAATCTAACTGTAAATCTTAAAATTAACAAAATAATTAACCACAAGCAATCTGCTGTAAAGCTGTTACCAACACTAATATTATATAAATTTTGGTCAGGACGATACCGAATCCCAACAACTAGTAATGAACGTTTGGTACCCCTTGCGTACGTTCAACCTAATCGCGGTATACAACCTCCAAGACACGATGTTGGACGGCAAAGCGCGGCTCAGTTGGAACGTGAGGGACGAGAACAAAACCGCCGAGCTCAAGGGAAGGTGGGAGAACCCGCCGCTGCCGGAGGGAAACCAGCATAATGTCGATTTGTCGCTGTCACATCCCTCGTTTAGAAAGGTTTGTATTTTAATGGAACGATTAGATCACGAAATTAATTGTGACACTGACAATAATATCACCTGGGGGTCTAGCCAAAGTAACATTTGCAAATATCCGATTCGATTGATAACGAAACCTTATGTCAATCCCATACATGTTTTAAATGCGAAGCGATGACGAAGATTTGCAAATGTTAGTTTGGCTAGACCCCCTGTTCCGTTTACGCAAGCACAAACAGTGGTGTTCCTACACGGCTCTCGAGTGTATGACACCAAAATGACGTAGTCTAATCCTCCACAAAATAAACTCTCATACATAACTTCAATTGTACAGTCAGCAGCTCGTCACGAAATATAGGGAGTTCTTAAACCTCCTTCGAAATCATCGTATTCACGAAAACACTAGCGGTAGTAGCACAACTTCTACCCACCTCAATTATTTAAAAAGTTGTTTAGCCATTTTGTCGACTACAATTACCGTTTTTAAAACAAACATTTACTAGAAAGTAATTGAGCCGATAAGCTTCATATGTATTTATTTTTCAGGACGTAAATCTAAAAGGCCAGTACATAAGCACACCAGCGATAATGTCAAACATATCTCTCGAGTTACAATATTCAGACTATGAGAACGAATATCTAAAACTAAGGTCAATACTCACTGACAACTCCAACGGACCAATAAGAGACTACAAGTTCGCGCTCAAGTGTACACACCCCTCTTCAAATTTAGACTTGGACATGAAATCGGATATAAACATACGCAGTAGATGGTATTATTTCAACAACTACTACAGATTCCAGAAGTCGCTGTTTTATGAGAAATTGAGGCATAATAACCTTTTGATTGATATGAGCAACAGTTCTATTCATTGGGAGGTAAGACATCTTTTTTTGCTTATCCGGGTCGAAGGACCATAGTTTGTACTTGTGCATTCATTTTGGAAGTATACTACAATTCAAGCTTACCATATTGTATGAGAAACTCCATGGTGTAGTCGATTAGCGCATTTGCCCTACAATCGCGGCAGTTAAGCAACTATCGCAAGTGCCAGTCATGGGATGGGTGACAGAAAATGTTATTGCGAGAATAGAATAGAATAGTTTTGATGATGATGCTCCTTAATGACGTTATATAGCCCAACCTCCTTATCCATCCAAAAGGAAGGCATGGGCATATGCCTTCCTTTTGGCCAGCAGTGGGGACAGATATTTATAAATATGATAATTTTTATTGAATGTCAGTGCTACATTTTATATTAGAGCGACTATTTTACTATGCTTTACAAATCACAACCTTAAACATAGTTGTTGCTTTTTGTAGCGTGCCAACGAAACGTACTATTACAAAGTGAACGGAACCTGGGAGCTGAGCTACCCCGAGTACAAAGCTTACGTCACTGTACTGCGACCGACCGGCAACGACACTGGATTTGCGGTGTTGTCTACTAAGGACAAGTCTTTGATAGCTCACTTTAACAGCACTGATGGTAAGATATATTTTTTTTACAATTTACTTATAAACTTCAAAAGCTCTTAAAACTCCTACACCATTTTGCACTAAACTTATGAGTATATAACGCTTAAGGTTTTTCGTAACTGCAACTCGACCAAGACAATTGATATACCCGCTAAAATTTTAATCATTTGGTTTCCGCGATGGGGTGGTTCCGCAATTACAAGCAACTTTTATTATGGGGCCAACTCTGATATCGCGAAAAAAAGTCAGCTGTTCCATACATTAAGGTCGAGTAGGTATTGCGCTTTTGTATGGAACAGCTGTTATTTTTTTTTCGCGATATCAGAGTTGGCCCCATAGTAAAAGTTGCTTGTAAAAATGAGTGGAACCACCGCACTGCGGGAACCAAATGATTAAAATTTCACGCTGAATAAGATGATGGTAGCTGCATGACAGCTAAGTTCAGGACACCGTTTTAATTTGGTCGAGTTGAAGTTAGAAAAAGACTTGGGCGATTCTTAAGTTTAGCGCAAATGAGTAAACTTAAGAACTATCATTTTAATTATGTGACTGAACTATCTATTTATATTTTCAACCGAATATTCGACTATCCACTTCTTTACAGATATCTCATACCACATAGTAGGCCGTATCATAGACACGCGTTCAGCCAAACTAGACGCTTGGCGAGACTTCGACGACGTCACCACCGCGGACTTAGCGTCATATATCAGATTAAACCATTCAAGATTACTAACCAGCTCTTTCGTATGGCGTCCCGAAATATTCAGCGAAGTGAAGTCTACCGCCGTTTATTCACTCAAAGCTTTGTACGGGCAAATCAATGAAACACTAGTTATTATCAAAGAAATGCCCATGGAAGCTCACTTAGCGCTCAGAAGCATTTGGAATGACGCTAAACCAAGGATAAGAGAGTTTTTGGACGATTTGAACGACTTGCACGTAATCAAAGACGATTTAGACGAATTCCAAAGGTTTTTGAATGAGTCTTACGGCAATAACGACTTTTATGTGAAAGATGTTGTCGAATTCACTTACTACGTTCTTGACGAAATGGCGATTCGTAACCATTTGGAAAGTTTGCCTGGTATCGTGAATGATATGTGGGGTATGATGGGTAACACGAGTCAGTCTATCAAACAAAGTTTGACATACGTCGCAGAGACTATTAAAATGGCATATTCCAACTTTTTGGAGTCTGTGAATAAGGTTTTAGAAGCTGATTTCATGGAGCTAGTATCTGCGAGGTTGGAAGCGATGATAATGCAATACGATAACTTCGTGAGAGACATGCATATGCGCTTTCTGGAATATTGGGAGGAAACTTGGGTGAATGCGACCACAAGGTTGTATAAATACTGGCACGAATTACTCAAATCTATAGAGCCATTGTTCTTCAAAGTGCTGTATTACACAGAGTCATTCGTCGTGTCTATATGGAAGGGAGTGATGGATTTCTTCTACAATAGAACGCAGGAGTTGACCGATTCACCGTATTTCAACTACGTGTCTACGTTTAGCCAGGAAGTTGACAAGTAAGTGATAAAACTGAAATTTTGTATTTTTAGGCAAAAAATCAAATCAATCACATGAATTGACCTCTTAATATTCTTCAGTGTATGAATTACGTTTTTATTTTAAACCCAATTCCATTAAGTACTTACTGATGTCGTTAACTTTATTTTTCATGTCAAAATCATTTTATAATCCACGCTTTGTTAACTTATTCCATTAGTTAGATTAATTACTAAAACCGTTAAAGAATACTACCTACTTACTAACGATCTGGCATAAAAAATAGAAAATAATAGGGTAGATCACACACTTTCTTTGTCATTAGTTAGTGTTTTTTTAGGGCAACACTCTACCACTTTTGTATGTAAAAACTATGTGTTGCTAGTCATTTTGTGCTAACTATTCCAAATCTGTTTAACAAAACCCCACAGAATATACAAAGACCTCGTGAATAACGATGTTGTGACCAACATCAAGAAGTACAGCAAGAAATTCTTCACAGTAGTGTGGGGAAAGATAGAGAAGTACATTCCGTTCAAAGAGGAGATAAAACAACTGTACGCGGAGTTCAAAAATGCGTGGGAATCGTTCTTGAAGACTAAGCAGGTCGTCTACGTGAGGGATAAGGTAAATTTTATATATTTTTTAACACTTTCATCTTACTTTGCACCAGATTTCTACCATCATATGACTAACATAGAGAAACGTTAACTTTATTACATAATTGTAAATACTATTCAATCTTTAATTATTATTTTTTATAATAGGCCCAACTTGGGAACAAACCTGATAAAGTAACGTGTGAATTATGTCAATCGGTTCAGCCGTTTTTGAGTAATCGGTGGACACACATAAAAAATATAAAAAAATAATGAACATAGAAACTCCTCCTTTTTTTTAAGTCCGTTAAAAATACTATTATTTTAAAGCTGTCTACTTAAGCAATTTCGACCTTCTAAAAGCCTTATGTGATGTTATACTTCATTTTCGAAATCTTTATTTTACAAACAGTATACTGAAGCGTACGAGCGTTTGAAGTGGTGGTATGATTACTTCTTAATCGGAGAAGCTCTCGACCGAGTCGGCGAGATCATCTACGAAAAAATTACGGATATGGCGAAGACGGCCCTGCAATATGAAGAAATGTAAGTACTTATATCTTATTAACATTATTTAATGTAAATGAATGTAATGTGATACAAATCTGCATTGCAGAGCAATGATGCGATTAATAGCACGTCAGTAGGTTATTCAGAACTTGACAATTGCTCCAATTTGATTTTAAATCTTAAGAAATTGTGCGTTAAAGTCACATAGAATACATTTTTGCTAAATTTTTCACACACAAAGCACTGATATCTGACTTGCTAATAAGAAATGTGGAGAGAGACTCAACAGTCATGCCATACCGGTTATATTTAAATCTTCATTCCAGACATCGTACCCCAAAAACACACTTCGTATTCGACCCGAACGGAGGTACGATCCTTCTCGAACAGAAACTGCCCATGTCCTGGCACGCGTTCAACCGCACCCCAGACTTCAGCGAGATCTCCGAGTACCGCGCAGTTAGAGACTTTATCGACGACTGGCTAAATACCAACAAGAGTATTTGGAGCTACTACTATGAGCTACGCCCTTACATGGACTTGGATAATATCTTGCCGCCCTTCCCTGGTAATTTTTTTTTATTTTGTAACACAAGCACCCTCGGTCATACACACACAGTCACACAGTCACACGCACTATACAACGTGTTACAAAAGTACCCCTAATGCCGAATATGGTGGATAGGGACCATCAAACTGAACAACTTTTACTATGGGTCCAACTCTGAAATCGCGAAAAAAAAATCAGCTGTTTCTACAATTTGATATTTTCGTAATTAATTTTTGTATGAAACAGCTGTTTTTTTTCGCGATTTCAAAGTTGGTCCCATAGTAAAAGTTGTTCAGTTTGATGGTCCCTATACACCATATTCGGCATTAGGGGTACTTTTGTAACACGTTGTATAATATAATCACACACCTATAAATAATTTCGTATGTGGAACCACTATATTTTTTTACCAATCCTTATTATTCCCAATACAGGTATGGCAATAATGACAGCTCAAGGTACTTTAGTGACGTTTGACAAACGAGTCTTTACTATAACGGAAGCGGGCACATTCCTCTTGACCAAAGACTATAAACAGAACAACTTCAATCTACTGCTGGAGAGCGGCGCGCAAGGCAGATACAACCTTGTCATACTGACTAGGAGCTCGCTGATTCATATAGACTTGTATAATGAGGTAAACTTATCTTGTTATTTTGACACAGAACAAGTCTTTACGTAATAAATGACAATAATGTTGTTAAATACAAAACAAAATTCAATAATTTTCATTTTGCGCATTTAATTTTGGCAAGCAATACTTAGTTACCTACTGAAAAAAAAAGATCTTCTAAGTCTAATCTAATACTTACAACCCGTGCAGACAAAGAATGGGATCAGAAATCATCGTACCTACTTATTCACTTAGTAACAGCTATATTGGCTCAGCTCTGGGTGTTTGTGATACCACCGTTGCCCCTGATTTCCTTAACACAAGTGCTTTAGCTACTTACTTTGGAATCGGAGCAATGTATGTGAAGTTGTCAAATATTTATTTATTTATTTATTAACTACCTCTATATTACCACAACTATCGCTCTCTTAGGCTGGGTTGCATCATCTTGATTTAACCTTAACTTTAACAGATACCAACTTATCTGACTCGGTGACAGCGTCGTTGTCTTATGGCGTAACCTAGGTAACAATATGTAATAACACTTAGTTCCAGTTTTGGCCACCGGCTCAGATAAGTTTGTGTCATGTACTGTTATAGTTAAATTAAGATGATGCAACAGAGCCTTACTCACATGAACTGTTGTAAGCGCCGTGAAGCCGCATTTTCTAATCCTGTTCTTTATCTGTTCGGGTTATACATTCGTTTACTAAGTACTATTTGTATTCCAGCAAGTGTCATTAGGTGACTCGGTACTTACCCTGCCCGCGGTAGTGGAACACTTCACGCTGGACAGACAGACGGACGCGCTGACCGTCCGCGGCCGCAACGGGCTGCTCATAGAGTGCGACCTGCTGTTCCGCACCTGCAAGCTGCAAGTCACAGGTAAGGGACACAGGTCACTTGTGTATGACACCTGTCAGGTAGTGTTGTTTCACAACCTCCGTGGTCGAGTGGTTTGTACGCCGGTTTTCAAGGTGTCGCCATCTCCGAGGTCCCGGGTTCGATTCCCGGCTGGGTCAATTTAGAAAACGAACTTTTCTATATTGGCTCAGGTCTGGGTGTTTGTAGTTCCACTGTTGTCTCTGATTTCCATAACACAAGTGCTTTAGCTACTTACTTTGGGATCAGAGCAATGTTTGTGATGTTGTCTAATATTTATATAATATACAACATGTTACAAAAGTACCCCTAATGCCGAATATGGTAGATAGGGACCATCAAACTGAACAACTTTTACTATGGGACCAACTCTGAAATCGCGAAAAAAAAATCAGCTGTTTCATACAAAAATTAATTACGAAAATATCAAAATGTATGAAACAGCTGATTTTTTTTTCGCGATTTCAGAGTTGGTCCCATAGTAAAAGTTGTTCAGTTTAATGGTCCTTATCTACTATATTCGGCATTAGGGGTACTTTTGTAACACCTTGTATATTTATTCATTTCTGCGCGGCGGGAGTGGTACTAGAAAGTTACCCTCTCCCCCCTCCCCCCTCCCTTACCCCTCCTATTTATCCCCATTTCAGGCGCCCCGATTCTAAAGGTTGCCCTTTTATTTTAACCTCAAATATCTTATTCAACAGGCTGGCACTACGCAAGCCTAGGCGGCCTCCTCGGCACATTCAACAACGAGCAATACGATGAGATGCAACTGCCCAACGGCACTATGACAAACTCCAGTATCACTCTTGGTAGAGGGTGGAGTTTGGGTCAAACAAGCCCCGTACTACCTACTAGAAGCGATATGAAGGGGAACGACACGCAATGCGACAAGTTCTTCTTGAATAAAGTGTCGCCTCTACGGCCTTGCTTCTCTGTGGTGAGTCACATTGGATGCTGTAATCTTGGAAAACATTTTTTCGTTAGAACAGGTGTTTTGGACTTTTGACATCATATTTACCCACAAATGAACGAAGAAGGTACATGCGTTTGGCCTAAGAGGTGGCCCGATTTTGAAACGGTTTTTGATCATAGAATATACGTAACCTTAGGGTTATAGAATAGCAAATGGAACATATGTATATACTTAATTAAAACATTGTTCGGTAGATCGACGCAACACCGTTCAGCCTAGAGTGCGCTCGTGGCGCGGACGCGTGCGCGCTGGCGAGTGCGTATAGACAACTGTGCGCGCAACTACACGCGCCCACGCACGTGCCCGACCACTGCCTACAGTAAGTATTACTCGGTCATTTGAAGAAAGGGATTGAAAATAACAACATGGTGTGGTGGCCACTTTTAGCACTTTTGCGAACTACTAATACAACGAACAAAATTTTACTGAGGTTATTGTTTGTAAATAAACTATAGAACTTTAGCTTCAATCCGTACATGTGAATTTTCGATACATTATGTACTTAGCGAGCAATAAATTTAATTAAAATGAGGGCGCCACTTTTTTCACTTCGAGATGATTAATAAATAGTCAAGAAATCGTCAACAGTAATGTTTGAGGTTTCGTTGGACTAAAGCATAAGTCAGACTATAAATCTATCTTCCCAGATGCATAACTCCCCAAGGCGACGTCATAGAAGAGGGCTCCTTCTACCAAATGCACGACGTACCGAATACAACCGATGTCGTATTCATAGTGGAGGCACAGTACTGCAATAAGAATATACGCAAGAGGAAGAATATAGACCTGTTTATTGAGGCGTTTGATACCAGGTTGCAGGGAAGCGGGATTACTGATAACAGGTATGTTGATGACTACTGGGCCTTACACGAGTCATCAAAATCCATTGTCTTTTAAAAGTTGAGTCAATAAATCGCTACAACTTATCGTGTTTCATTTACATTTCGTGGCCATGCTACGGGGGCAGGGCAAAAGCACGCATTCGAGCACGCATTGGTTATCTCTTTTTTGTAAAACAAATAAAACTAAAATAAATTTCAGTAATACATATGCATGTATTACTGAAAGTCGAGTTCAGCAACTTTTCAGTATTTGAACCTTTAAGTGAACTTGTGCCTTCTTTCCACTTGGACTGTGTTGAATCGAAATCAGCAGCCTAATCAATGACACTGAATTTCATAACTCAGACAAGCAACAAAAAATATGTAAACTAATGGAGGAAAATACATGTTAGAAAGCAAATAAAGTCCTTTACATTATTTTCCAGAATCAGGATTTTGTATTTGTGCTGAGTTGACGATGTTGTTACAGATACGCTATAGTAGGGTACGGCGGCCGCGGCGTATACTCTCAGCCGCGCGCGCTCTACGTGGACAACAAAGTATTCGCCGACGCTATACAGATACCGCTGCACTTCGACGCAATCAACATCGGTCAGTATTTTAGGCCATTATATTTGAAAAACTCTCTCTGTTTTTTTTTCAATGTTTTTGTTGTTATTTTGTGCATAAAGTCACTTTTTGAAAAAGTAACCGTTGAATATTCTTCTTTAAGTCATTACCTATTTTTCTAGATATTATTCGTGAGTTAATAAACTTTAAGTATTATCCAAAAAATATTAAAATAATTCAAATTTTCTTTGTCTTAGCCTATTTTTATAGTAGAGTGAAGATGCGAATATCGTGTTTTTGACCGTAAAATAATCAAGATCGTTTATGAAACTACAACTTATGTTTTTATCTGCTCAAAATAAAGAATATTAGATTGTTTACCGTTGAATCAAAAATAGGTTAGTTTCGATAATTTCAAATATACTAGGCTTAACACAACCATAGGTAGATAACAACATAACATATTATTACTTTAGGTGAACGTGTGTCGTTACTCAGGATTTGCGCCGTTTATTCCTGCGCTTAGATTTAAACTTTAAATTTATGTTATTAATAATTCTTTCCATATAAAAATAATAGTCTATCATAGTCCATTTAACAGTTTTTGTCAGTTCTCGAATCTCTTTTAAACATAAAACCTTACCTAAAAATGTGTTGTCTTATTAAATGTCTGGAAAACCATTTGTCGTACATTTATAAATGATTATTTCAATAAAGAGTTGGGTCAAGATTGTTTACCAAATGGGACAAGTAGGGTTAAACGGATTCTGTCAAGAAACTCATGAAACGGAACTAAGTTATGTTACAATAGTATACATCAAATGTTCCATACAATAACATTAATGAAAAATAAAGTGACTCCCTATAATTCTGACTTTAGATAGAAGGGGTTAAAATGACCTATATACGAGGTAGCGATGCTCTTATTCTACCGAAAACATCGCCGCATTTAGGTCCATTTGTAAAAATAGAATGTTCTTTTGTATGAAACAGTAATAAGTCGAATCTTTATTCTACATATGAAGAGACTTTTTGGAGTTTGTAGGCTCGTTGGTAACAGACAAAAATTTGAAAAAAAAAACTTTTTTCCCTAGAGGCTAATAATGCTATTTTATCCCAGTTTATTCTACCTATGAATAGACTTTTTGAAGTTTGTAGGCTCGTTGGTAACAGACAAAAATTTAAAAAAAACTTTCCCCTAGGTGCCTATATGATATTTTAACCCAGCTACGCTATACTGACGGACTTTTTGAGCAAGAGTGAAAAATTTGTTATTATTTTGTTAACAGAAAAAGCCGACCTAGTGAAAGGCAATAACACGGTAAACGCGGACGTGTTCGACGCCCTAAGCTTCGCGACGACACTCCCGTTACGGCCCGCCGCCCCGCGGACGTTCATACTGATGCCGTGCACGAGATGCGACATTGACTATATGGATGTATGTATTATAAAAATCATTTATTATTCCTATTAGATTTATTAATCGAATGACAAACACAAAAAAAATCCGGTCCACGTTATTGTCATAAGTCATTTGTATATCTCCATTGTTGAGGCAAGGCAAGCCTTCCTTATGAAAATGAAAAAAATATTTATTCAATATAAAGTCTTACCCCCTTACTAATAAAGATTGTATAGCAGATGCATAGTTACAGTGTTTTGTCCTTTTCTCTTTAGTGTCAAACTTAAATACACTCGGCGTTAAAAAAATCGCACCGTTTCAAAAAAATTCTTTGAAACCATTTTAATCATATCTAATTAATAGTAAATGTTGTTATATACGTCTATCCATTCGTATATAACCAACAGTCTCTAAAACCGTTGGAACACTCGTCATACGGAATAAATGACTGAGATTTAGTTTCCCAGCAACATTGCACTGTCACATTTTTTGCAATATAACAATTTCATTTGACAAGCTTCATGGCCAATAGTATGCATCTTGGGTGTTTCTTTTCTTTATTGAGCAGTTGACGTGCGTTCTCTCTAACGTTTCGATAGTGAATTTACTGGATTGACCCCTATTTATACCCTTATAATGAATGCGCAAGTAACTACATGTGCAGCGTTTAATTGTGGTAACTGTTATGTTTTTTAAACAATAAATGATTGTTTAAAAGACCAATAAATGTACTTTCAATAGATATAAATATTAAATAAATAATACGTGTGCTAGCAGTAGCAGGTAGGCATATCTAAACTAATTTAATAGAAGGTGCGATTTTTTTGACACCGAGTGTAGTTAGTAACCATTGTGTAACTATACATCTGCTATACAATTTTATTAGTAGGGGGGGGGGGGGGGGTGTTATAAAACAATATAAGTGGTTAACTCGAAATAAAAAAAAATGATCACCCATCCGATGACCAACTGTAGCGATAGTTGTGTAACCACTGCAATCGCAGGCACATTGTCCGGCTCGAAGGACCAAAAACTATAGTGTTGTCTAAAACACAGTTCCTGAAATAATAGCTTTGAGAAATAAATAAACAATAAGCTTTTTTTAGCTATGCAAATTATTCTTCGTTTACATATACTCAATTTATTTGATTGTTTCGTAGCTGGATTATTCGACCATCTCTCACAGTCTAATGGAAAATTCTGTGACACTACACATTCTGATGGACGAAGATTTCATGCTATCCAAGAAGCGAGCAGCCAAATACTTATTTGGTAAGAAATAACAATAGTTTTTTAAAATTAAAATGACATTCATGACCTATGAATTAAAATCTATTTTTCCGCAGGCGTGGATAGTACACTCGCGTACACAAATAAGGATTACGAGAGACTGGTCGGCGATCAAGGCTTGAGAAAGCAAGTACGCCTTCCGAAAGACAAGTTAGGATTATGTGCTTCACTCGCCATGGAAACTAACGGTAAGTGCGTGCGCGTGCGGCTGAATTTGCAGTCGCTAACATCCACTTATCTGCTTTGGAGTCGCGTGGTGTGTTATGAAACATCATCCTAATCCATCCATAGTGGATCCTCCTCATGAACAGGCCGCATTACCATGAATTAGCTTAATATTTTACACGAAATGCATCAACAATACGAGTAATGTTTACGTTTCTCGTCACTTTACTTGTATTTGTATCCACAGGCACATTACTAGCGGGGGGCAAGCTCCAAGGCGAGCGCGGTACAGCTCGTAGATTCGCCACCGTAGCGGGCGCTCGTGCTGCACTCACCGCCACGGCTTGTTCCCGCGCGGCCTGCGAGTGTAGGGACACGCGCCTGCACTGCCGCCCCTGCGCCGACGCCGCGCGCATGGTAATGTACCGCCACTACACGCTACGACACTACCCAGTGCTACGCCCGTAGCCACACTCACCGCCACGGCTTGTTCCCGCGCGGCCTGCGAGTGTAGGGACACGCGCCTGCACTGCCGCCCCTGCGCCGACGCCGCGCGCATGGTAATGTACCGCCACTACACGCTACGACACTACCCAGTGCTACGCCCGTAGCCACACTCACCGCCACGGCTTGTTCCCGCGCGGCCTGCGAGTGTAGGGACACGCGCCTGCACTGCCGCCCCTGCGCCGACGCCGCGCGCATGGTAATGTACCGCCACTACACGCTACGACACTACCCAGTGCTACGCCCGTAGCCACACTCACCGCCACGGCTTGTTCCCGCGCGGCCTGCGAGTGTAGGGACACGCGCCTGCACTGCCGCCCCTGCGCCGACGCCGCGCGCATGGTAATGTACCGCCACTACACGCTACGACACTACCCAGTGCTACGCCCGTAGCCACACTCACCGCCACGGCTTGTTCCCGCGCGGCCTGCGAGTGTAGGGACACGCGCCTGCACTGCCGCCCCTGCGCCGACGCCGCGCGCATGGTAATGTACCGCCACTACACGCTACGACACTACCCAGTGCTACGCCCGTAGCCACACTCACCGCCACGGCTTGTTCCCACGCGGCCTGCGAGTGTAGGGACACGCGCCTGCACTGCCGCCCCTGCGCCGACGCCGCGCGCATGGTAATGTACCGCCACTACACGCTACGACACTACCCAGTGCTACGCCCGTAGCCACACTCACCGCCACGGCTTGTTCCCGCGCGGCCTGCGAGTGTAGGGACACGCGCCTGCACTGCCGCCCCTGCGCCGACGCCGCGCGCATGGTAATGTACCGCCACTACACGCTACGACACTACCCAGTGCTACGCCCGTAGCCACACTCACCGCCACGGCTTGTTCCCGCGCGGCCTGCGAGTGTAGGGACACGCGCCTGCACTGCCGCCCCTGCGCCGACGCCGCGCGCATGGTAATGTACCGACACTACCCAGTGCTACGCCCGTAGCTATAGGATGATGGCTTTTCTATCATTAGTACACTTAAAAGTCGACTCTTATCAACAAAACGCGACTTCAAAAATGGTTCGTATTATGCAACAGCAAACTCGAGATTTGTACAAAAATATATTGTTTTTAACGTCAACAGGCGGAATTATCATTCTGGAACACAGACGACATCGACGAGCTGATAGACATGGCCATGGATCCCCCAACAATCCCAACTCTCAGCTGATGACAGCGCTTTACCTATTGACAACAGCTACTGAAAGAAATCACTCTAGTGTAAAGAGTATTAAGTGCCATAAGCATGAAATAAGTCCTGTATATTGTATAGCATGCTCTGTAGATTTGTAATTATTTAAACTTAATGTAAGAGTTAAGATTTTCTTAATAAATTGTAGTGAAATTATTTTTATACATACTAAGTATGGTACTTTTTTTATGTCTAACATAAAGAACCCTTTTCCAAACATCAGGGGTAAACAATAGAAAAGACGATGAAAACATCTATTCACTTATAATCAGTCTTCATAACACAATATAATTATATCACATTTGAAATCAAAATCAACAAAATTCTACATTATCGCTTACAAACTATCAAACTAGTTAATCAACATACTTAATAATAGTTTATAACTTTGACTCACTTATGCATTTTGTATGCTAAAGCTACACCAAAGAGAACAAGTGCAAATGCAGAGAATTTATAAAGCATATTGTAGATAACTTGGTTTTGACCTCCAACCGAGTTGACTATGAGATTATTCATGAGGAAGACTTGATTGCTCTCTTCAATAAAGGCTTGCTGCTCTTCATTAGACATTTTCTCTGCAATCTGATTCATAACTTCTCTAAAATCGTTTTTAAGTTTGCTTATATCAACATTGGAGAAATCTGTCACCTTATCAACGTAAGTGCTTTCATTTTCTTTTTCTGGAACAAATCAAAATAACGAGTTAATTATCACATTAGTCCAAGTTCTGTTTTTATGGAAAACTTATTTAAGCATTACACATTTTATGTTTTTGTTTTTGACGACTTGAGTGGTGCAGTGGTCAACACTCAATAGGTCCCGTGTTCAAATCCCGGTTGGGCAGAAATTGAAATCATGAATTTTAATTTCTATGTATAATAAGTATACATATATTTAAAAAGTTATTATTTAGTATTAAAGTATACATATATTTAAAAAGTATATCAGTTGTCTAGCACCCATATTACAAGCTTTGCTTAGTTTAGGACTAGATGGTGCTGTGAGAAATTGTCCAAGCATTTATTATTATTTATTTCAGATTTAATCAATGTTACAAGAACACACTTACTGTCTCCAAACATCTTCCTCTTCTTAGCTAATATCTGACCGCCACTCAACAGTCCCAGATATAAGTGATATACGTATGCCATCAACATTGTTGGATTCTCCTTCTCCAAACCTTGCAGGTGCTCCAAATAGTTCTCCAGAGCAGCCGATTTGGGCAAAGAGTGCCAGTTATCACCAAGATAGTGACAGAGATCTTCTTCAAATGCTTTTTTCCTAAAAAAACAGACAATTAAATAACACTGGCTTGCCGCATATAAGAGTGGGATATACTAGAAGAAATCCGATGATGCCACTAGTGACTAAGTAGCTCAACGGTAAGAGCATTGGACCGGACATTCAAAGGTCGCGGGTTCAATTCCCGTCCGAAGATTATGATGAGCAGGGTGCCTAGGGGCCCCTACTAGTTGCCTACTCTGCCTAATAGTTAGTCCTGCTCCGATTACAAATAATTTGTAAAAACAAGTTGCTCAATATTGTCACAATCACACTCGAGTAATAGATTGTGTGTAGGTACCCACCTGTGCAAGGATTTGTGAACAAAAAGCCTATTAAAATCAGGCATATTTAGCTTCTCTTTGGTATCCTCCAGATAAGCAAAAATGTGGTAAAATACAAAAAGACCGCCGCCCCACACAGTTTCATCTCGCAGTGCTGGAACGTCGAAATGAATCAGTTGCATCAATTCAAATAAGGTCTCAATAAGAAGGATAGACGTAAATGTAATTAAATCTTGACGAAACAAATAAAATAGGATTAAAACTTACAAATAGCAAACTTTGCATTCACCAAGGTGTCGCTTAGAGAATGAATTTTCCTTGTCGCTTTTCTCATACGAGTTGTGAACAGCTCCATATTCCCAGACATTTTGAATAAACGTTACTTGAACAAACGTTACGTTATTCTAATTAATATGAAAGTAAATACGATATGTACAACAGAAATAAATAGATTACAAATTTTAACAACTCTATATGAAGGAGTCAGCTGTTTGGCCCAGTCCACAGATTAATATACTAGGCCCAGGCAGTGCTGCAGTGTTGCCAGTTGCTGATAGTCAAAATTAACACAAGACAGTTCAAAAAGTAACATTTTCAAGACAAAAGTAACATTATCCTATTTAATGTAAGAAAACGACTCTTTACTGTAATATGGCACTTTATTACGATTATTGTTAGCACACACAAGTCAACAACAAACAAACCAATGAAACAAAACTCCACTACTCGACTTCAAGTCTTCAACCAAAATTGAGATGAAGTTTTTTTTTAAACCGTTTTAAAAACAAACTTTGTTACATGCCACGTTCCTCATTCTTCAAGTGTGAGAAAGAGAGAGAAAATAAAGACGAACGAGACGGCTCAAAATCAAGTGCGCCAACACGATACGACGAACGAAAACATCCTTTAGTGCGTTCCATTTCACGGTTATGTTTTGATTGCTAGAAAATATTTGTATTTTATATTAAGCCCTAAAAGTTACGTAAAAGTAACATTTTGAGTCGTGTAACATGGAGGTAACATGAGAGGGTCAAAAGTAACATAAAATGTTACAAAAGTGTCATTCTGGCAATGCTGCAGTGCTGTTCGTGCCCTTATGGCCGGTATACACTTTGATTAGTGATTAGTGCGAATGGCTCGTTTAGTGTTTAGCAAAAAACACGTTCGGACAGTCTCTGATTAGTCTTAAGTGTTTAGTGCTTAGCGAAGTACAGTGTTTAGAGCGCGTTCTATTTTTTCTGCGAATAGCTCCTCCCGCGCGTCCCGCCTTCACCTCCTCACTTGCAACTAAACACGCACTAAACACGTCTGGACAGGACTGTTAAGTGTTTAGTTTATATCAACAAAGCCCGAATTCGTTTCTCCTCTTGTTTGTCAGTGATAAAAATAATTTAAATAAATGTCTACCAGGTGGATCGACTCTGTAACCCACAAATTTGTGGGCTATATGTTCAACATTGGGTGGAGTGGAGGGTTCTGAAGTTGAGCATTATGAATCTAAAATTGAGACACAAAAAGAGAAGCTCAGACATAAGAAAAACAACAAAGTTGATTGATGATTCTGAACACTGCAAAAGACTGAAATGGAAGTGGGCAGGCCATATTGCACGGATGAAGGAGGGCAGGTGGGCCAAAAAGATAATGTCATGAAAGGGACCTGTCGGCAAGAGAAACAGAGGCAGACCGGAATAGTGGCTCGATGAAATTTTAAAAGTAGCGGGAAAGGGAATTGCATGCTCTATAATTATAATTTTTAAGATAAATGTTATTTTATTAAGAAAATAAAAAGGCATAAAAAATAATAATAATGTTCAACATGCTTGTTTATAATAAAATGTCCCAAATACAAAAACAAACAAGCAAAAGACGTAGCTCTGCAAACCATAGCTGCTAAAATGCATTTAGAAACTTTCGTGATGAAGGAGGCCTATGCCAAAATAAGAATGTTGCGTTCGACGTATTAAACTAAACAATGAACTAAACAGCGTTTGCTAAACAGTATGGGACATCACCTACTAATCGCTATACGCTAAACATTGCACTAAGCACTTGACTAATCAAAGTGTATACCAATCTTTAGAGCATTCACGAGTTTAGGCCACTCCCTAAAGGATCAAGCATGGTAAGTCAAGCACGTAAATAATTGTCAAGCAGTTTTGCTCGTTTAGAGAGTGATTAAGGGCTATGGTACATACTAAGTGACAGATACAGGATACAGATGACAGAACAGAACAAACAGACACCGGAAACGTGCCGCGAAATTGTTAATTGTACATACCTTTTGACCTTTTGTTATTATTTTATTCATTAGTATTTAAAACTCGAATATTTTGCTTTAACTTTAATAGGTCTAACAAGACGTGCTCTTTTGCATTAATTTGTTTGTTTTTGATTGATAGAATTCATCAAAAATGGGTGATAGGACCAAAATTAAGGTAACTAAAATATTGTATCTATCTAATAATTTGCTGAATAAAAGTATATTTTTACTTTTTTTAAAAATATTTTATCTATAATTTTCCTATTTTAAACGAAATTGGTATGAGTTAATAATGATTTGAAGTATTAGGAACTTCTATTGACTTTGATAAGCGTTATCAGTTTGACATTTCTCTGCTGTTATCTAACCTCTATCATAAAGTGATTTTATTATTATTTCCTCTATGCTCACCTACTAAAATACGGTGGGGTTACCTATATTGTAAAATAAATCTAAATTAAGATGGCTTATGACTTAAAACAAGAAGAGGACGTAAAAGAATACATAGAAAACCTTGGCATTGAGTATCGTTTCGGTTGTTATCAAGAAAAAAAGCCAGAAGTGTGTCATCTTTTGGGTGATTATTTAGAAGCAATAAAAAAGGATTTCGAAAAGGCTGCAAAAGTTTTCAAGAGTAATTGCGTAGATTACAACTTCGGGAAGTCGTGTTTGAAGATTGGGAACTATACATTGGTTGGACGTGGAAGGAAGGAGGGCAGCCCGGCCGAAGCATTACCTTATTTCGAAAAAGGATGCGATCTTGGCGATGCAGGTGCCTGTTTGCACGCAGGCATGCTCCTTACCGCCACGGGGCCGGGCGTTAACATTACACGGGATGTCCCTAAAGGTAAACATACATTCCTACTTGAAGTACCTATTAAAATGCTTTAGCACAAAAACTAACCTCTTGTGGAAACGATCAGCTGAGAAATGACAGAAATCCATGAAAGTAGACTAACTCCTACCACTTGTATGGCCTCCACAGTGGTCAATTTTGTAAGTAATTGTATCTGTGTTGGCTGTGTGAGTGGTAGAGGTTGCTTATCTTTACCGAAACGCTTTACCAATTTTTAATTATAAAATTCTAATTACAGGTTACAATTACTTGAAGAAAAGTTGTGACAATAATGATGATATGGCATGCCATTACTTATCTGGAATGTATTTAACTGGAGTACCCAAGAATCCAAAAGAATTCAACCCACATAATTTGGAGAAAAATAAAAACATTGATTATATTATAAGATCTGATTTGAAACAAGCATTCCAATTTGCAAGGAAGGCTTGTGAACTCGGCAACATGTATGCATGTGCTAATGTTAGTATAATGTACAAGAAAGGTGATGGAGTAGAAAAAAACGCTGATGAATCTAAAAGGTTTTTTGAGATTGCACAGAATCTTCAAAAAGCTCACGAGACAACAAAAGAATTGAAATTCCAACAAGGCCTAGAGGACAAATAATTATTAGGATGATGAACATGAATACATTTGCACAGAAATCTATGTACAATAGTATTTTTTAACTAATCTATAGTAGATGTTTGATGGTATAAATATGTTGATACTGAAATGATCTCTTTTAATTACAGGTAACCTTTAAATTTAAGAAAGTTATTAGCAGAATGCGAAAAAAACTATTTTTTATGTTAAAAATAAGACTACCTGATTTTCTATACAAGGTGTTACAAAAGTACCCCTAATGCCGAATATGGTAGATAGGGACCATCAAACCGAACAACTTTTACTATGGGACCAACTCTGAAATCGCGAAAAAAAAATCAGCTGTTTCATACAAAAAATGATTACGAAAATATCAGAATGTATGAAACAGCTGATTTTTTTTTTCGCGATTTCAGAGTTGGTCCCATAGTAAAAGTTGTTCAGTTTGATGGTCCCTATCTACCATATTCGGCATTAGGGGTACTTTTGTAACACCTTGTATACATATATCCAATAAATATCAGATATACATATATCCAATTATAATTATTTTATTTGTGTGCAGAAAAAAACTATATTACAAGCCTTTATGATAATTTTTTTAGTAATTATTTATAACATTTTGGTAAGATTTCGGTCATTTATTTTGTGTGAGCTGGTAAATAAAGGATATTGTAAAAAATTACTAATTTATATTTTTTGTAATGAACATTTAGTAAATGGAAAGGACTTACAGAATCACATCACAGTTTTATAATCAATGAATCTTCACTTGATCAAAGTTATTTATTAAGGTCTCTTTTTTTCCTGATGGGGTTTTCTCACAGTGATGAAGTACGTCATACGCCTGTGATATCTCCAAATTAGACCAGGGGCTCTATCGGCTAAAAACATTGAAGTTCATGTTAACTGTGTTTTGACATATGTATGTGATACATTGCTACTTCATTTTGGCACAAATAAAAACTTACCAAAGAAAAGTAGCAATGTATTAAATACATCTGTCAAAACACAGTTAACATGAACTTCAATGTTTTTAGCCGATACCGCCGCAGGGGCTCTATCAGCTAAAAACATTGAAGTTCATGTTAACTGTGTTTTGACAGATGTATGTGATACATTGCTACTTCGTCTTGGCACAAATAACAACTTAACAAAGAAAAATAGCAATGTATCACATACATCTGTCAAAACACAGTTAACATGAACTTCAATGTTTTTAGCTGATACCGCCGCAGGGGTCGTACCGGCTAACGCATCGAACTTCGGAAAGCCGGGCTTCAAATTAAAACAGATAAATCGAAGTAAGGAGTTTCGTATTGTACGTACTATTCGCGGAAGTTATTTAGAAGATATCGATGTTCGTGTGACATCATGAATTGGGGTTCACCATTTTGGCCCGATTGTGGCTAGATTTATCTGTTTTAATTTGAAGCCCGGCAGACTTTCCGAAGTTCGATGCGTTAGCCGGTACGGCCCCAGCTTTGAGAGGACTGGCTACCCTCGAGCCATTTATTGTAATATTTTTTATATTACTAATAAGTATTTGATTGAATCAGGCATTACTTGGCGGAAGTCCCAAACCATTGTGAAAAGAGAAATATATGTAGCTTACTCCCGCAAAAAATATATGCAGGATGCACCGCCCGCCAGCCCGCAAAAAAATGCACATGCACACCACAAAAATATCATTGCACAATACTTGCATTTAGCATGACAGCGACACACCTTGCACCTTCACCAATTAGACTACTCTACACGTGTTTCGCCCCAACCCGGAGCATCCTCAGGAGTTAGATCGTGCGTGAACCAACATCGAATGAGTAACTACGCCTCCCGACACCGTATTTATCGTCTCTTCCTCCCCACTCCGCACCAAGTGACTGACAACCTTTGAAGAATGTAAGCCAGCTTCAAATAAAAAGAAAAAAGGAAGAAAGAAGAAATTGTTATTAAGTTAAAAATGATTTTTTATTTAATATTAAATGACATTCAATTATTAATCACTTATTTTTAAGAATTATTATTTCCATTAGAAAAAGTACGCAGCAATGGCGAGGAAGACACGTCAAGTTGATTGTTAAGTATGGCTCCATCAACATTGTGTTTGATAATTTCTAGGTTTTCCAACACGGTCAGTCGAAGACCTTTACTACAAGTATGTAAAACCTCATAGGAATGTCCATCAGATAGTTAGTGTCCGGTATTTAATAAATGTTCCGCGAAATGAGATCGTTCCGGTCGGCCATTCCTATAGGCAGAAATATGTTCTTTATAACGTATATCAAAACTACGGCCAGTTTGACCAACGTATACTGAATTACATTGGTTACATGTTAACTTATATACCCCGACTTCTAGCTAACGTCTGTTTTTTCTTTGCCATTGCAAATGGCACGCCGGACGGTATTAGTAGTACGAAAAGCCACGTGAACGTCGTTATTTTTTAAGAGTTTTGATATTTTGTCTGATATTTTTCCTACATAAGCCATACTTGACTTATAATTGTGAATAACGCGCTCACGTGGCAACGCATATAAAAGCCCAGTCACCTGTTTGTTAATTTTATTCCTAACTATGTTATCCTTAGAGCATTAAGAACGGGAGATGGCAAATACACGTTCCCCTTTCACCAAAGTACATGACCAATTTGATCGTGACAGTTTATAAAAACTAGTTGGTCTCGAACACCCGTCATTTTTTAAGAACACATGTCACCGATCGCAGCTCCGCAAAAATGGTGAATTGTGCAGTGTTTTCGTGCAAAAGACGATCTGAAAATTCAAATTTTACTAAGAACGGGATTTTCTATCACACGTAAGTATAATTTTATTACCAAACTTTAATATAATTACGAAGAAAACGCACTTTGTTTGTGTAAGATAATGACGACATTGCGATAGCAAAACGATACCAAACACATGTCGAATACCATAATAAAAGTCGTAGTGCTGCGACAAAGAGAACGAATGCTTATGCTCTAAGAACGAATGGATGATCAAGTGAATGAGTTTTAACTATTATTTTGATGTGATCAGACCAGCACATAAATTGTCAAAGATTATTTTTTATAATTAATACGTAATAGGTAGGTATTGACTTTTTTTTGCAAAATCTATACATAGTATTAATTGGAGACACTGTTTTACGGGTGTGATGTTCTCCCTTTTTTAATCTTCTCTTTCTTTTAGGTCATCCCGGGATAGTTATTAGTCCTCGGCTGTCTGTCGGTTATGTAGAAGTGGAGAAAATCTTATAAATCAGTCCAGTCAAAGCCCGAGCATAGGACACCAAAATCATTAACCAAAATAAAGGAAACTGATGCCGAGATCCTCAAGTCAAATTGTTCTGATTGTGCAGCTTCTGCAGGTAAGAAATTTCAAAACTTTTGTTTACTTAAACTTTCTTTGCAAAAAAATTACTAACTACCAAAAGGGAAGTTTTCAATTCAACCAATACATATTTATTTGTAGATTATAGGTATTAACATATTATCATACCAACTTTTTCATTTTAAGGTGGCTGCAAGTATTCACTACTGCTTATATTTTGGCTTGAAAAGCGGAGCTGTGAGCCTTCCAGCACATCTACACAAGGCTTCTGGATAAAGCCTACCTTGGCATCGGAACTAACTAATCATGTTTTGGCAGAACATGTATACAAAAATTTAATAATACCTAATAAAAATGAAACACAAATCACTTGTTTTCCAAGCATTTATTATTTTATTTCACTTTTTTGTACTATTATGTTTTATTAACAACTCGTATTGTAGAGACCACGACGTTTCAATAGTAATACACAATCACGATTGTATGCACAATAAAGTATCATCTTGCCAATGCAAACCAATAGAAACGGTGCAACAGCAAAAGTATTTAGGCCTATCAATTGACAACCGCCACAACTGGGGTCCTCATATCGAAACTGTGTGCCATAACTTCGTGCTCTGTTAGCTAAATTTGTCATAATCAAAAATAAAAAACCGTTTCAAGTTCTATTAATCCTGTACAAATCCTTGGTAGATCCTATAATTTCATATGGAATTTCAAGCTATGGACGCACATTTCAACCTACTTAGAGAAAATGTATAATCTACAATTACGAATATTAAAGCTTATAGTTAGTAAGAAAGTAAATCGTATCTATAAAGATAAGTATGACGAACTCTTTAGGTAATGCAAGGTCATATCGGTTCATGACAAAGTGAGTTACGCAATTATAACTGAACAACTCGATAACGTTGCTTCTTTGCCGAGGATTAATCATAGAATACAAACAAGACAGATTACGCAGAAGAAACTTCTCAAGGGCCGCTCAAATAACTTTTACGGAAAGAGAAAATTTACTTGTCATCTTCCTGTCATAATTATCAATCTACCTAAAGAATTATAGGTTATTCTGGATGATCTCAAACACAAAAGTGTGAAGCAAAAACTCAAAATTTATTGTTCTACCAAAAATTTGCTTTAGAATTTCTCGTATTTAAACAATAGTCAGCTTTTTCTTAACGTCATCCTGTGCACACGCATTTACGATCAAATATTGTGTTTATTAAGTATTTTTTAAGACCTTAAAATAATATACAAGGTGTTACAAAAGTACCCCTAATGCCGAATATGGTAAATAGGGACCATCAAACTGAACAACTTTTACTATGGGACCAACTCTGAAATCGCGAAAAAAAAATCAGCTGTTTCATACAAAAATTAAAATCTAAAATATCAAGATGTATGAAACAGCTGATTTTTTTTTCGCGATTTCAGAGTTGGTCCCATAGTAAAAGTTGTTCAGTTTGATGGTCCCTATCTACCATATTCGGCATTAGGGGTACTTTTGTAACACCTTGTATATATGTATACAACGTGTTACAAAAGTACCTCTAATGCCGAATATGGTAGATAGGGACTATCAAACTGAAATCGCGAAATCAAATCAGATCAAAATGTATGAAACAGCTGTTTTTTTATTTCGCGATTTGAGAGTTTAGTTTGATGGTCCCTATATACCATATTCGGCATTAGGGGTATTTTGTAACATGGTGTATACATATTTTTTTTTTATTCATAAGAATGAAGCAATTTGTTTTTTCTTTTCAATACTGCTTAGTTGTATACCGACTATCTATTTTGACGAATACGTAGTGACTCGACAAACCTAATCGGGTTTTACGTTTTAGTCGCTGGGTTTTTCTATAAATTGTATGTTTTACTTTGTTTAATAAATAAATAATGTATGTTGAACATTTAATTATAAGCGCATTTTAGTGATTGTTGTTGTATATCACAAAATAAAATGAAAACCATTTAACATAATCTTGTTCGTAATCAATCACTCATCTTCCAATCATTCAATTTCATCGGTCTTTTGACGGCACATCACTAGCTGTTGTTGTTAAGTTTGGCGCTGCCGTAGCGTGATCTGTCAGAATTTGTACTGAGATTGTTAGTTCCAAATTTGACCACCCACAATTATAACTGTGTGGGATTTTGTTTTTGTGTGCGTGTGTAACAACAAGACTTTTTTCTACAAGAGTGTGCGTGAATATGAAGTTGTGTGCTGTGCGTGTTTACCTCGTCCCCCTCCAAAATCGGTGAACAAAATCTAGTGTAGAAGAGTGCTGTTGGCATCTCCCGTTCTTAATGCTCTAAGATGTTATCTATCATCCGCCGATCATAACCATTTGCAACGGCAATATTATAAATTGTATTTAACTCTCTTCTATAGGCTTGCCCTGATAACGGTACAGCCATTAAACGATTAATATATTAATGGAAAGCAGCTAATTTATGTTGCCAAGGGTGACAAGAAGTCGCGGGGATAACTACATCAGTATGTGTGGTTTTCTATATATTTGAAAGTTATGGCGACAATGTTCCCGTGTGATAGTTAAATCTAAGTTTAACGAATTATTAACCTCAATTTCTAATTTAAATTTGATTTTTGGGTGTAAACTATTTAAATATTGAAAAATGACTCTTGAACTCTTGTCTAGTACCTGTCCAGCATATTATGATATCATCAACATAACGATAATAATAAAGAATGTTGTTATTGCCTATGATGTACCTATTCTCAAAATTAGTACTTACATACAATTTATATGTTTCACATCATATAGAATTAAAATAAACAAAGACAGATACGGCCTTACCACAAAAGATTTTTAAAACACTGTTTAATTAAACAGTGTTAATATCATGCCGTCTCTTTCAAATTATATTGTCAAAAAAGTGACAGCATCACTTTACGTGCAGACGCTACCGCACTTTTTGTCGTAGCGGGACGTGATGATTCCTGGCATGACCACGAAGGATTTACTTATTTTTTTGTGGTACATATTCATAAAAATAAATGTACTTTAATGTACTTTTGAACAAAAAAATTGTACTTGTCTAGTTTGGACGTTCCGGCATACCTAAAGTGGTCGTACCCGGGACGAGTTTTCTGGCACGACCACGCTAGATTTAAGGATATTTCAATCAATTTAAGGATAATAAAGAGGTACAAATTGTAGAAAATATATGTACTCAACTTTAGAAATCCAATTACAGGTGAATTAAGCGGTTTTAGCAGTATTATTCCATTTCAGTACTTCTGATAGGTTTAATAACGTGCCATCACCGTTCTACACTTGTACCGCGTAAGAAAAATTGCAGCGCTCTCTACTTTATGTATTGTAATACTGCACACACGTACTTTGTATTGGTGACTTCTAGATCGGCATTATTGGCGGTTCCGGTTTCGACGATCCCACTTTGTTCGCGGAGCCGTCGGAGCGCGCGGTTGACACTCCGTTCGGGAGCCCCTCAGACGTGCTCCTCGAGGGCCTGGTCAAGGGTGTGCCCTGCGTGCTGCTGGCCAGGCACGGCCGGAAGCACCAATTGCAACCCAGGTAAACGCCATTAATACTTATCATCATTACATTTTTGCTATTGCTATGTATGTATGGTACCAAAGAATAAGCTTACGTATTATCTGCGGTTCTAACGGCTAAAACAATGAAGTTCAGGGTAAAGCTTGATTTGACAGATACATGTGATACATTTCTACTTCTTTTAGACACGAATAAAAACCAGTAATCACTCAGTACTCTGAAACGATTCAAAAATAATGTATTTTTCCAGTGACGTGAACTACCGCGCCAATATCTGGGCGCTGAAAGAGGTGGGGTGCACCCACATCCTGGCAACCACCGCCACCGGCTCCCTGGCGGAGGAGTACCAGCCCGGCGACCTCGTCGTACTCGACGACTTTATTGACAGGTGAACAAGGTTGGATTTAGCTTGGTATTATGATACCAAAAAGAGCTGGTTAAGTATAATGCGTTTCAAACTTATTGCCGGCTCTGAAGTTAGCTGCTATGCGCGTAGCCGTGCCCCACCACTCTCCTCTTCCACCCACTTACACCGAATTTGTGTTGTTGTTCCGAGCTGTCAATAAGATTTAAACATATTGTATAAAGGAACATTATTAGGTAAAAAAGTGTTCAACTGCGTCGTATGGCCTGACAGTCTTAGATCACGAGTTTGATCGAGTTGAAAAAATTTAAAAAAATTGTTTTGTGTGCAGAGCTTTAAATTCGAATTAAGGAGTCGTCTTTACCAAGAAGTCTTATAGTTAGGGCGGTATTAGCAGATTTTCACTTTAATATCTCTAGTAATTTGTGCGATATAGGCGACGGCGTTGCGGTGAGCGACTTCCTAGCACATTCGCCGCTAGCCAGTCGCTGACGGTACTTCACTCTTTTCAGAACGTGGGGCCGCAAGTGCACGTTCTACGACCGGTCAGCGGGCGGGCCGCGCGGCGTGTGCCACCTGCCGATGCGGCCCGCGTTCTGCGACCGAGCGCGCGCCGCGCTGCTGCAGGCCGCGCGCTCCAGGCGGTACAAGTGCCACGACAAGGGGACAGCTGTCGTCATACAGGGGCCTAGGTAAGATACTTTTTATCCCGTTCAAAGTTTCCCAAGGGATTTTCCGAATGTCCACGCGAACGAAATCGCGGGCGGAAGCTAGTGTACAATAAATGTCCGAGATCTAGTTTTTACCCGACTGCAAGGAAAGGGTTATGTTTTTCGCGCGTATCTTGTATGTATGTTTGTATGTTATATTCTTTATTACCTCATATCTATCAAACGGCTGAACGATTTCTATTATTAATATATCGTTAAATTCGTCTCGACAGCCCAAGTGTCCTTAGGTAAGGTAAGTGACGTTAAAAAAAAACAATATGGCTGCTGTGCGGTAATATTATTTAAAGTGCAAAAAATATTTTTTATAATACTGCCATATTTTACAGTATTGGTAGTGTTTTTCTTCAATGTTAAGTTTCTAGATCCGTCCCAGTTCCAGTATGTATAACATTCTGTGTTCCAGATTTTCGAGCCGCGCGGAGAGTCTGATGCACCGGCAGTGGGGAGGGCACCTGGTCAACATGACCACGGTGCCAGAGGTAAAATAATATAGTATAACGAACATTATTTCCCACACTTCAAAACGTGGGCTTGATTTAAACCCGATTTAAAACTATTTTATCCGAAAAATGAAGGCATCTGTTTTAAACCGGGGGGCTGATTACGTAACTCTGTTGCTAACAAAACCGCAGTTACATTGCTGCCTTAAGTAAGATAGTTGTCACATTGGTTCTTACTAAAGCAGCAATGTTTTTTCGACACTTTACTTGCGCTTTACAAAGTTTTGAATGCTGTAGGGAGGAAGCACCAATTCCTAAGATACAGGATTCGCCCTAGTTTAGGAGTTGGAGTTATTTTGTTTTCAATTGTAAAAATCTTTGTCAATTAATGCTGTAAAGTAAATGTAATGTAATTGTTTTTGGTTGAATAAATTATTATTATTATTATTATTAATGTAACTGCTATTTCTGTCAGAGTTGATTGCAACAAAGTTACATAATCAGGGGGCCGGTGTAAGTTTAATCCACGTTATAGAATAACACAGGTACAGGTGTTATTGTTTACCCGTCAGGTAAAATTAGACACAATAGTTATTTCATTGGTGTCAGGTCGGCACATCAGACGTAACATGTTGACCTTGAGACCGTCTTTATTCCCTTCGTAATAAGAGTTGTTTTTGCAGTTCAAAAATTAACAAATGTAATTAATATTAAATTTCAATCAGGTAGTTCTGGCAAAGGAAGCCGGCTTGAGCTACGCAGCAGTGGCGCTGGTCACAGATTATGATTGTTGGAGGGACAACGAGACCTCGGTGAGTATTTGCGAAACGACTTATTCATTCAGAAAAAAATGTGCGACAAATCTATGTGAAAACTTCGCTTTTCGGCGGTAGATGGTACCATACTTTCGCATACAAAAATTTATGTTATTTAATAACACACTGCTCAAGCGGTCCGTGTATGTTATTCAATAACACACTACTCGAGACCGGTCCGTGTATGTTGTTCAATAACACACTGCTCGAGCGGTCCGTGTATGTTGTTCCATACCACACTGCTCAGGCGGTTCGTGTATGGCGGCATTAAGGGGTAATATTGATGTAAAAGGGGTAGATATTGAATTTGATTACCCCGTCGTGGTACCCAGCGTGCCGTTGACTGTGCCTATTATTATCCGTCATACATTCCACAGGTGTCGGTGAGCGAGGTGCTAGCGATGTTCAGCAAGAACGTGCAGAAGGCGGCAGATGTGATCGTGGACGCCGCGCAGATCCTCGCGGCCGACAATGACCTCGCCTACTTGGACGTGCATAAGGTTTCAAACATAATACACTTTTTTTTACTGCTTTTTTGGGTTTTAATATGCATCCTATACCGAAAGTGGCGCCCTCAGAGGTTTTTTAATAAGTTGTTAATACAAAAGGATTTTAATAAAATAAACGTGGAATTTTTCGTGGAGGCAAATATTTTTTGAAAGTAAGTATCGTTACAGCTTGGCCAGAAAGCGAAGAAATTAAATAAAATGGAACTAAAATTTTTCAGTACAAAATATAATCAGTGTTGCCAAGTTATTCGTGATTTTGACATGTTTGCATAGAAAGTGGCGGCCTCATTTTTTGTCAACTCTTTATGGTCAAGCTGTACATTGCCTCGTAGTCATTTGTATAAGTAGATAGTAAATGTGTCAAAACTTTTAGCAGTGTTTCTATCTACTTCTAGAAATGCCTACGAGGGAATGTAATGATACCTTCTATAAATAAGAGACCATGGGTCTTAAAAATTGACTGCGGCGCGCGGCGCGGCGTCACTTTCGGTCTGGGTGCCGTCCCAGAATACCTAATAGTACAAGTACAGAAGGGACACTGCGAAATCGTTTAAACAAATAGCAACTCTCGCTCCGACACATTAAAGTGCAATTTGGGTCACACATCGCTAATTCTCTACAGTTGTACTCACCTAGAAATTGCCTCTTCTTCTATCACATACTCTCATCTCTTCTGATGACGTTGAGGGTTGTCTTCTTTTAAATGAACTGCGTAGCGTGTCTTAAAGGAAAGCGATCGTACGCACTATGGTTAAATAAAAGCTTACAAAAATATTGTAACATATTTGTTAATAAATATCTTAAGCGACAAAAGTACGTTGCGGCTTGCGCGTCAATATCGAGCTCACGTGGTCGCGGCAGCCCTGCGATGCGGTCGAGCGCGCCGCGTACTGATAGCTTCATACCTAAAGTTCGGAGTGTCACTGGCCTTAACTCGCTCGATTTAAACTTGTTAGCAACGTTATTTTACTTTTCTAGTCATATAGACTTGCTAATGTGAAAAATAACCAATGATTAATGATTTGTAGTCACGAACTGATTGTAAAATTATATTACAGGAACAAGTCGCGTCAGCTATCATGCTAAAGGAGTGATTGGAAGAAAAATCTGGTAGTAATCTGGTAGTCTAGTCTATAAGTATGTATACAGTTAATAACTATGTCAATCTAAAAGCAATTGCATACTGTGCTATTACTTTTTGAACAGAAATCAATGACAAATGACAGCTACAAAAAGTGATAAAGTTCTAAACTGTATACATATTTTTAGACGCGTATGTACTAATTAACACATTCCCCTGACGTACTAACTTTAAGTATATTTTTATAACAATAATAAGTTAGGAAGCAATATAACTAGTTTTTACATACATTTTATTTTGTAATTATTTACTTTTTACGTTATTATCGAATAAAAAAATATGTTCCATACCATTGCATCATTTATTTAATATCTTTAAAATCCTCATACAAAACGATCAAATTATCCTTAAAATCTATTCTCGCACGCGTCCTCTTAATCAACTATTATAATTAACTTATTTATTACATACGATTTACGTATTTCTTTCATATATTGTGCTTTACTTGATCTATTGATTAAAAATGTTCGAAAATTTCCTGACTACCTATGCTGATTAGCTAGCTTAAATTACACTCGATCTTTGCATCGAATCTCCTGTCGTCTGCCGCACTGAACCTGCAAGCAGACGTTTGTAGGTTATTCACGAATCACGACACGTTTCTTCCTTGGGGCTTTTTAAAAAGAGTTTTTTAAAAGATCCCGGCACGTTTTTAAAGAGTTATTTAAAAGATCCCCGGCGCGTGCTGGCCGGGGATCATGTCCAGCAAGTATTGCCGCTGCGCTATATTATAGTATATAATGTAAGACACATACTAGTTGTTGGGCCAGGGGTTGCGCGCGTGCTGGCCGGGGATCATGTCCAGCAAGTATTGCGCTGCGCTTTATTATAGTATATAATGTAAGACAGATACTAGTTGTTGGGCCAGGGGTTGCGCGCGTGCTGGCCGGGGATCATGTCCAGCAAGTATTGCCGCTGCACTATATTATAGTATATAATGTAAGACACATACTATTTGTTGGGCCAGGGGTTGCGCGCGTGCTGGCCGGGGATCATGTCCAGCAAGTATTGCCGCTGCGCTATATTATAGTATATAATGTAAGACACATACTAGTTGTTGGGCCAGGGGTTGCGCGCGTGCTGGCCGGGGATCATGTCCAGCAAGTATTGCGCTGCGCTTTATTATAGTATATAATGTAAGACAGATACTAGTTGTTGGGCCAGGGGTTGCGCGCGTGCTGGCCGGGGATCATGTCCAGCAAGTATTGCCGCTGCACTATATTATAGTATATAATGTAAGACACATACTATTTGTTGGGCCAGGGGTTGCGCGCGTGCTGGCCGGGGATCATGTCCAGCAAGTATTGCCGCTGCGCTATATTATAGTATATAATGTAAGACACATACTATTTGTTGGGCCAGGGGTTGCGCGCGTGCTGGCCGGGGATCATGTCCAGCAAGTATTGCGCTGCGCTTTATTATAGTATACATATAATGTAAGACACATACTAGTTGTTGGGCCAGGGGTTGCGCGCGTGCTGGCCGGGGATCATGTCCAGCAAGTATTGCGCTGCGCTTTATTATAGTATACATATAATGTAAGACACATACTAGTTGTTGGGCCAGGGGTTGCGCGCGTGCTGGCCGGGGATCATGTCCAGCAAGTATTGCGCTGCGCTTTATTATAGTATACATATAATGTAAGACACATACTAGTTGTTGGGCCAGGGGTTGCGCGCGTGCTGGCCGGGGATCATGTCCAGCAAGTATTGCGCTGCGCTTTATTATAGTATACATATAATGTAAGACACATACTAGTTGTTGGGCCAGGGGTTGCGCGCGTGCTGGCCGGGGATCATGTCCAGCAAGTATTGCCGCTGCGCTTCTGCAACGCGCTGCATTTCTGCCGCCATCGCTGCACCGCCGCTGTTGCTGTTCTTGCCCGCTACAATACAAACATTTATTAAATGCAATAATTTATCATTTTACTTTTATAAACATTGTTAATAATTATTATATTTGACAAAATCTAATCTATTAATGACGCAAGAAACAGTAAGATTAGTATACGTACATCGCTTCCCTATAGCGGACGCCTGCGCCATGGCCAGCTGGTACGTGTACAGCAGCGGCGAGAACTGCATCATGGCCGCCGCGGCCGATATGTGTCAGTATACGTACATCGCTTCCCTATAGCGGACGCCTGCGCCATGGCCAGCTGGTACGTGTACAGCAGCGGCGAGAACTGCATCATGGCCGCCGCGGCCGATATGTGTCAGTATACGTACATCGCTTCCCTATAGCGGACGCCTGCGCCATGGCCAGCTGGTACGTGTACAGCAGCGGCGAGAACTGCATCATGGCCGCCGCGGCCGATATGTGTCAGTATACGTACATCGCTTCCCTATAGCGGACGCCTGCGCCATGGCCAGCTGGTACGTGTACAGCAGCGGCGAGAACTGCATCATGGCCGCCGCGGCCGATATGTGTCAGTATACGTACATCGCTTCCCTATAGCGGACGCCTGCGCCATGGCCAGCTGGTACGTGTACAGCAGCGGCGAGAACTGCATCATGGCCGCCGCGGCCGATATGTGTCAGTATACGTACATCGCTTCCCTATAGCGGACGCCTGCGCCATGGCCAGCTGGTACGTGTACAGCAGCGGCGAGAACTGCATCATGGCCGCCGCGGCCGATATGTGTCAGTATACGTACATCGCTTCCCTATAGCGGACGCCTGCGCCATGGCCAGCTGGTACGTGTACAGCAGCGGCGAGAACTGCATCATGGCCGCCGCGGCCGATATGTGTCAGTATACGTACATCGCTTCCCTATAGCGGACGCCTGCGCCATGGCCAGCTGGTACGTGTACAGCAGCGGCGAGAACTGCATCATGGCCGCCGCGGCCGATATGTGTCAGTATACGTACATCGCTTCCCTATAGCGGACGCCTGCGCCATGGCCAGCTGGTACGTGTACAGCAGCGGCGAGAACTGCATCATGGCCGCCGCGGCCGATATGTGTCAGTATACGTACATCGCTTCCCTATAGCGGACGCCTGCGCCATGGCCAGCTGGTACGTGTACAGCAGCGGCGAGAACTGCATCATGGCCGCCGCGGCCGCCGCGGACGACATCCCGCCGCTGCCGCCCGCGCCGCTCAATCCTGCACCAGTAAAGTTACATGGAGACTGTATAAGCATGAAAAAATACACACACAACATATATAATGATCTACAAAGTGTAAGGGGAACGCTACCGTACGAGTATCGCGCGGGTCAGTGTGCGCCACAGCTTATAAGCAGATTTATTTTCAACACATTAAAGTAGTAGAAAAAACGTAAAATAAAATTATTTTTTATAAAATTATTGTTTTTTTTTCAATTCGTCAAGTTTATTTCACACAATCACAGTTGAAAAGCGGTTTAAAATAAAAATTGAATATTTAAAAAATATTTTAATGTTATCTTATTCAGAATCAGTGACTCTACCACCTGGCTTTTTATCACACGACGACCCAAAAAAAGAAGAGAGATGTATCTTTAATAAATTTTCAATTATTTTCATTTCACAATGTTATTTTTATATTAAGATAAATAAATCCTAAAATGTCTAGGGTTTTTCTCACATTGATGTTATTACGCTAGCTTGCAGCTTAAATGTAAAAAATACTAGAAAAATTTGCCGCTCTCACTAGCGACTCGGTCGCATCATTGGTCAGTGCATTATGCCGGAATCATAAGTTCCGAATTTATATAACTTGTCACTAAAATGTATGAAATAAAATAAATAATTAAAAAAAACACGAATTCTCTTCCAAACTAAAAAGTTATACAACGTGTTACAAAATAACCCCTTATGCCGAATATGGTAGATAGGAACCATCAAACTGAATAACTTTGGCTATGGGACCAACTATGAAATCGCGAAAAAAAAACAGCAAAATGTATGATTTTTATATTTTCGTAATTAATTTTTGTATGAAACGGCTGATTTTTTTTCGCGATTTCAAAGTTGTTTTCATAGTAAAAGTTGTTCAGTTTGATGGTCCCTATCTACCATATTCGGCATTAGGGGTATTTTTGCAACACGTCGCATAACAAGTCGGAGGACCTCTTTGATTAAAAATTGTCCCCCGACTGGAATGACTCTTGTTATTTAACTTTTTAGTTCCGTTTTGGAAGGGCAGTCGTGTTTTAATATTTTAAAAAAATATTTATCTTTATCGGAAGCGTTATAATATAACATAAACATGTATAGTACTTGTTAAATATAGACCATTCAAAATAGTATATCATTTCCATATTTATTTTAAAATAAAGATTTTTGACTTGACTAGCTACTTGATCTGTCTGAAAATCGGCATGAACGAAATAAACCTACACAGTGACCACACAATATTCATGGTGAGGCTTCAAGGAAAACCATTTCTTATGTCGACTGTCACTGAACTTAATTCCTGAATAGTTACAATATTAACAAAAACCAAATAGTTACGTTGGAAGAAAATAGTGTGCGTAAAGTTAACTACAATTTATAAATATAACATTGTGTTTACAGCATAAAACAACTACGCAATTTACGGCCGATTACAAGAATCGAACGTAAAAGTGACAGGTCTACTAGTTACCTGACAAATGTTATTATTCCCGTCATTTAACAGAATTATTCAGACGATAACAAATCATTATTGGTAAGATAAATAATAATATTTAGTAAGATAATAATAACATTTAGATTAAATATTTACCTCTCAACAACTGGTGTTGCAGCGCTTGCATGGCGGCCGCGCTGTGCTGCTCGAACGCCAGCTGGGCGGCCGCCGCCGCCGCCATCTGCTGACAAAACAATTATCAAAATCCTCCACATCTAAAGCGATATTTACACCCGTATACGCGAACGCACTGCGTTGAAATAAAGCTCTGTGATTGGTTCGTTTGTTTTATATATTATGTGTGATAGGTAGTTGAGACGCTATGCGTCCGCGGGCACTGTAAGACCTCTTAGGCCCGTATTTATAAACTGCTCTCAACGTTGAGAGCTGTCTTGAGATCATACCTGAGATGCTGTTCCTATAAGAAGAGCATCTCAAGTATGATCTCAGGACAGCTCTCAACGTTGAGAGCGGTTAATAAATACGGGCCTTAGTAATGTTTGTGAATACGGGTGTAAAGCAAGGTTTAGACTAGTGTGCCGGTATGCACAAGATAGCACACGTACATTTTATAGATAGCAATTTACTTATCTAAATAAGATTAGGCGCGTAAGACTAGCGATAAGACATTATTGTATTTTAGTATTTAAGCGCATAGTTTACATAAGAAAATATACTTCTACAACATCCACTGGAGTATCAATACCTCTCCTCCGTCGCTCGGTATATCTGGTGACCCCGACAAAGAACAATACCTTCTGAACAGAGTGTTCATGCGAGTCTGAAAAACGGAATCAACATGTCTCAACCATCTCCCTGCAAAACGAACACATGCTCCGCCGAATCTCACGAAGTGGCCACTACAACCGTCGCATCAAGGATTCCAGAATTTTGGAAGGATCAGCCTCGCCTATGGTTCTCGCAACTGGAAGCAGTACTCACTCCTCAGAAACAAGGCGACGAGTACAAATACAGCATCGTCGTCTCAAAGTTAACTAAGGACGAAATTATCCTGGTCAGCGACATAATCACGGCACCCCCAACGACAGGAAAATACGCGACTATCAAAGAACGCCTAATTAGCTGTTTCGAAGAATCCGAGCAGCAACGCCGAAGCTGTTGACCGAAATGGACCTGGGAGATCAAAAGCCATCACACCTTCTGCGTCGGATGCAGGAATTAGGGCGCGGAACAGTCGGAAATGAAACCATTCGAGTCTTGTGGCTCAAATTACTTCCGGCCCAAATCACCACTGTCCTAGCTGTCTCAGAAACGTCGGATTTGAATGTAATCAGTCAACTCGCAGACAAGATGATGGAAAATATAAGAATCAACGAAGTTTCAGCAATCAAGGCAAACGATAATGGAAACGAAACGACAAATTGCATTTTAAAACAATTAAAAGAAATGCAGTTAGAAATGTGCGCCTTGAAGCACGAACGGCAAAACATCCGACGCGGCACGTATCAGCATTATTTCCAGCCAAGGCAGAGGTCAAGGTCGCAAAGCCGAGACAGGCAGTTTTGTTATTATCATCATAAATTCCGTGAATACGCACGGAAATGTGTTAAGCCGTGCGATTGGAGGAAAGGTGGCATCCCGCAGAACCAGGGAAACTAAAAAATGCACAGACTACGGCGGACCTCTGTGCTATTCACCCGTCTAACCGCCTCATCATTACCGACCGAAAAAGTGGTATGAGGTTTTTGATCGACACGGGAGCAAATATTTCAGTTATATGCAAGCCTCACAGAAAGTCAATGACACCTAATCAGCAGTATAAACTTTACGCTGCGAACGGCTCCAAAATAAATACGTATGGAGAAAAAACACTTACTCTCAACTTGGGGTTGCGCCGAAACTTTGTGTGGACATTTATAGTCGCTGACGTGTCCCAGCCTATAATCGGAGCCGATTTTTTGGAGCACTACAAAATATTAGTAGATTTGGCAGGAAAGAAACTTATGGATCGAGTAACAGAACTCACAACTCCTGCAGGTTTAAGCCGAACAGAACATCACAGCATCCGTTCGATCGACGCAGGAATTAAACCGCAGATTAAGCAAATTTTGGAGAAATACGAAGATATTACTCGTCCATCATCTTTAGCAAACACGCCCAAACATAATGTCAAACACCACATCATCACCAGAGGGCACCCAGTCTCCGCTCGAGCAAGACCAATCCCACCCGATAAATACCATATTGCAAAGAAGGAATTCCAGAATATGATGGAGCTTGGAATTTGTCGCCCATCCGACAGCCCATGGGCTAGCCCTCTGCACATGGTTAAAAAGAAAAATGGTGAATGGAGGCCATGTGGGGATTATAGAATGCTGAATAAGGTCACAGTTCCAGATAAATACCCATTGCCACGATTAAACGATTTCACATACATTTTGGAAAACGGGAAGATATTCAGCAAAATTGATATCCGCAAGGCCTATTTTTGCATACCTGTGGAAGAAGACGAAAAAACTGCGATTATCACTCCGTTTGGGCTATTTGAATTTCCAAAAATGCCTTTTGGTCTACGCAATGCCGGTCAAACGTTTCAACGATTCATGGACTCCATATTTCGCGACTTGGATTTCGCATTTGTGTTCTGCGATGATATATTGTTAAGCGCCCCAAATGAAGAAACCGCACTCAAACAACTAGAAACAGTGTTTCAAAGGCTACAGAAAAACGGAATTACAATTAATTTAGAAAAATGCAGCTTCCTCCAGAGCGAATTGGATTTCCTAGGTTATCATATAACGAGCCAGGGAATACGCCCGACTGAGGAAAAATATAAAGCAATTGACGAATTCCCTAAACCAAAGACAGTAAAGGAATTAAGAAGATTTTTAGGGATGGTTAATTTTTATAGAAACAATCTACCGCATGCCGCCGAATATCAAAGCATTCTCAACGAGTATATGAAGCACTCAAAAAAGAACGATAATTCGCCCATTTCTTGGACAGCAGAGGCCGAAAAGGCTTATGAAAAGTGCAAGGAAGGCATTAAGAACGCAGTACTAACCGCTCACCCATCGCGTAGCACCGAGCTAGCGATTATGACTGACGCCAGCGCGACTTGCGTCGGCGCGGTTTTGCAACAGAGAGTAAGGCATGTCTGGGAACCACTTGGTTTTTTCTCGCAAAAATTAAGCGACGCGCAAAGAAAATACTCAACATTTGATAGAGAATTACTGGGCATCTACATGGCAGTGCGGCACTTCCAAAGATTAATTGAAGGAAGAGAGTTTACAATTTTTACGGACCACCGTCCACTAACTTACGCTTTTTCCAAAAAGCCATCTGTTACCGACACTCCGCGCAGAGTGCGTCAACTAGATTACATATAGCGAATGCAAAACCGGACAGTTTTAAAAACCGGTTTTTATTTTCGGTTTTTTTCATAAAAACCGGTTAACCGGTTAAACCGGTTTTTTTTAATTAAATTTTTGAATATAAATAAAAACGTCAGATTTTCAAGTGTATTGATTGGTTAATTGAATTCAGCTCGAAAGGCAACGGTGTTTACTCTACCTACACTGTGAATAAAAATAAATATAAATTGATAAAGTTCAAATAAAAAAAAACAGCAAACAATTACAAATCCTGTTCAATCCTACCATTGTTGCGTATGCAGGCACGGACCCTTCGACGTACTTCGTTCACTGTCACTCGCGTTGAAAGTGAGGTTTTTATTTGTTCGGCAGCTGCCAAAATTCTCAGCCTCAACTCTTCAATGGATGTCGCTGGTCGATTCGCATGGTATACCAAGTCCTTCATGTCACCCCAGAGATAAAAGTCGCATGGCGTTAAATCTGGACTTCTCGCCGGCCGAGGCTACGAGCCACCTCGACCGATCCATCCAAGCGGATAATTCTCATCCAAGAAAAATGAAAGAAAGGGCCCACCAGAGAAGATTTTCGTTAAATGTTTGTATGGTAATTGTCCATGATAAGGTGATCGAGCCTTTCTTCTTGCCTCAAAATTTGAATGGCATATTATACGAAAATTTTTTAAGAAAAGAAGTGAACTGAACACGCTTTTGGAAGATGTGCACTAGGTACCAGAAGCTGGGCACCCATCGTGCTGGTAGACCAGCACGATGGGTGCCCAGCTCATTTTTACCGAGGTGTGCGACAATGGCTGGATGAGAATTATCCGCGTAGATGGATTGGTTGAGGTGGCCTAACGCCATGGCCGGCGAGAAGTCCAGATTTAACGCCATGCGACTTTTATCTCTGGGATCACATGAAGGACTTGGTGTACCATGCGAATCGACCAGCGACATCCATTGAAGAGTTGAGGCAGAGAATTTTGGCAGCTGCCGAACAAATAAAAACCTCACTTTCAGTGCGCGAAGTGACAGTGAGCGAAGTACGTCGTAGGCTCCGTGCTTGCATACGCAACAATGGTAGGATTGAACAGGAATTGTAATTGTTTGCTGTTTTTTTTTATTTAAACTTTATCAATTTACATTTATTTTTATTCACAGTGTAGGTAGAGTAAACACTGTTGCCTTACGAACTGAATTCAATTAACAAATCAAAATCAAAAGTTGGACCTAGAGCGCCCTTTTGCTGTTTTTTATTTAAACAGCTAAGAAAGTTACTAACATTTATACCTTTTTGGAAAGCTAATGAATTTAATAAGTTATTTTACTAATCTGTACGCTTACTTTCATACAACTTTTTTCAATAACTTACGGCGATTATTTAGAAAAAATACAGAAAATAAAAATTATTGCTACTAAGGACCTTTTATTTCTGAGATTATGTGTGTTTTGGGCCAGCGTTTTTATTTAAACTGATCACTTATGTTGCAGCTTTTAGAAAAGTATCAATTCAATGTTCAGAGTGGAGTAGTTTATTCATAATTAATGGTTTTAGGTAACAAGTCAGAAATTTTCTTCAAAATCGAAGAACCATTACAGCTCAGTAACCATTCAGTTTTGACCCCTGGTTCACTGGGCTTAATTTGTTGCTAATGACCTCTACTATAACCCCTTTCAAGGAATAGGTCGAATTTCCATGTCACCCTGTATAATGCTACTCTCTAGAATAATGTCTAATAGTAATATTGCAAACTTGTTACTTAGTTTGTCATTAAAATTGTCGAACTATATAATATTTAGTTATTCACAAATCTTCTCCAATAAAACCGAAATAGCCGGTTTTAGAAAAAATAAACCGGTTTTTTTAAAGAAAAATAAAACCGAGAAAAAACCGGTTTTTCGGTTTTCGGAGAAACCGGTTTGCATTCCCTAATTACATATCACAATATTGCACTAATATCCAACATATTAGTGGACGTGACAATATTGTTGCCGATACATTATCACGTACAATCGAGCAAATCGACACTCCGTCACCCATTAGCTACGAAGAGATATCAAAATATCAACATAATGACGCAGAATTATCACAGCTGAAAAGAAACGCAAGATTGCATTTCGAAGAGGTCGCATTGCCAGGGTCAAGCACTTCCATCGTATGCGATACATCTACGGGAAAAGCTCGACCTTACTTACCATTGAAGTTTCGGAAGCAAGTTTTCGACGTCACACATGGGCTGAGTCACCCTGGCACACGTACAACTCGAAAAATGATAACGGAAAAATACATATGGGCCAGTATGAACAAAGATATTAATAGTTGGTGTAAAACTTGCCTAGCCTGTCAAAAATCTAAAGTGCATAGGCATACGATTTCACCACTAGGAAGTTTTTTGCCTGCACAGCGGTTTGAACATATTCACATCGACATTGTTGGTCCACTGCCTATGTCACAAGGAAAGCGATATTTAGTTACAATAATAGATCGTTGTACATCGTGGCCCGAAGCTTTCCCAGTGGGGGATATTACTGCAGAAACAATCGCTCAGACTGTTTACGAAGGCTGGATAACGAGGTTTGGATGCCCCATACGCATCACCACCGAGCAAGGTCGTCAATTCGAATCAGCTACCTTCAAAGCACTTTCTAAGTTCCTAGGAGTACACAAAATCAGAACCACTCCTTATCACCCTCAAGCAAACGGAATGGTCGAAAGATTTCACCGAACGTTAAAAGCAGCACTTATGGCAAGAAATGCTAACGTAACTGGGTCAAAGAAATACCTTCAGTACTTTTTGGATTAAGAAATTGCTTTCGCGATGACACAGGCTATAGTTCAGCTGAAATGGTTTATGGCACACCGATGAAGCTGCCCGGCGAATTTTTTGAACAATCCAGTACGCACACTACCTACGAAGAAATCATGAAAAGCATTCAAGAAAGTATTGCAAAAATGACATCAGTTCCAAAACGCCAGTGTCATAGACAGTCAATTTTCGTGCATCCGGAACTTAATGAATGTTCTCACGTCTTCGTTCGTTGCGATAGGCTACAAAAAAGCTTATGCCCACCGTATGAAGGGCCATTCCCAGTCATTAAGAGAATGAAAAAAGCATTCTTAATTAAGATAAAAGGCAAAGAATCGGTGATATCAATCGATAGATTAAAACCCGCATTTCTTATAAATAATGACTGTGAAAACGTGCCTATCAGCAAAGAAAAAGGCACGTTGATTTCGAGATCAGGAAGAACGATTAAACCAGTTGTCCGTTTTAAAATTGCTGACTAAGAATATCACAATCATATATATATATAGAATGTAACTTATCCACTCTCAGTCACTCACCTCTACTCCAGTATCCAGTAAGCATTACATAATTATTTACAACAATGGGAAACCAAAGTTCGAAAGACCAAATCATCTACAACGCGGACAGTTGCCTCAACCAGGACGAAGCAGAAAAATTAAGAAGAGAGATCCTGGAGGAGCTGCGCTGGTCGCGCAACATAACCTTGGCGCAACTGATTATTATAATAATTATAATCGTCATATATGGATTTGTCACAACGCTGGATAAGAGGATGAAGGCACTGGCAAATAAAAAAAATCACGCTGGCTGTCAAGGCTAATCGTCGGAAACCACAACTACACCACGACCGCATTGTGCATTTGTGCAAAACAGACATCAGCATATTTACAGTCAAGGCAAGCCAATGTTCTTGCGCGCTCAGCAAAACGACAACAGCATAACGTAGGTCAGTGTTTAGTATCAGCAACTTTTTAATAGTGTTTCATTTGTTTGTGTTTAATTTTATTCCATTATTGTTATATTACTTAAATTATTATTTTTTTTTATTTTTTTTAAAAGGGGGGAGTACTGTGCCGGTATGCACAAGATAGCACACGTACATTTTATAGATAGCAATTTACTTATCTAAATAAGATTAGGCGCGTAAGACTAGCGATAAGACATTATTGTATTTTAGTATTTAAGCGCATAGTTTACATAAGAAAATATACTTCTACAACATCCACTGGAGTATCAATACCTCTCCTCCGTCGCTCGGTATAACTAGCAAAAAATCTTGCAGAAGTTGACTTCCGCAAGCTGTTACCACTGTGTAAACAGGTGTGGCAAGCTAAATTATCAGTGTTGCAGCTTGCAGAACTTGCTCTCTCAAGAAATTGCAGGAAGATCTTGTTAGTCCAAACCTCTCTTTAGAATAGCAATAAAACTTGCAGAAGTTGACTTCCGCAAGCTGTTGCCAGAGTAACCAGCCCCCTACTCAAATGGCCATTCTACTAAAATTAACGCTAGTAGAATAACAATGTATGGGATAGACATAAGCTAAAGCTTAGTTCCTGTCAAAATCGCTTTTTGCTGCGAGCGTGAGGAAAATTAATTCGAAACTTATGTTTGCTCACGCACCAAACGCGCCCTCGAGAGGTAAAGTTCTTCATATCATCATAAAGTTTCATTCTATTATCATTAACTTTCAGTTTCAACATTCTATTCTTTTTCAATAAGGTTTAATAAAAAAATCAAATGGGAAAAGGATACCTGGCTTTTTATGCTAAAGTTGCATATTTTTTTAATCTGTGATTCATGCCAAATCGGAAGTCAAATTGACATTTTCTTTTTTTAAGGAAAGGAGTTATGGTTTATGCAGCTACGCTTTTATGCATTTTATAGTGACTTTTCTGCCCTCTGAAAATTAAATGTGAATAAAGGAACGTTTTTCAATGACTCGTTGTTTCTGTAGTGTTTCCATATCAAAAATAATCATAATTAAATAACTTTTTTTCTACATGCGCTCAAAATAAGACAGAACTTGATCAATGTAGCAAATATTATTTGCTTTATAAGACCAAATTCAATCGTAAACAAGTTAATAAGATTTGTTTTTTATGGCGAGTGCCGCTTCTCCTTTGCAGTTTCAAATAATGACAAAACAATAAAATATCTAGAAAAAGTTGTTCAATGAAAAAGCCTTATTTACAGGTTGTCAGATAAATGCGCTATTTTAATAATACATTGTTTATGATTTATTTAACTAAAGATGCACTGACCTGGTGTTGCTTGCTGCTACTGCCTTGACTCGTGGTGCTCGAAGACGTCCCTACAACACACAATAGACTTCGATATTATATCCTCCTATTGTTTAGTTATTTTAGACTTACATAGACGACAAACTTGTGCGAGTCACCATATAAAAATTACGCAATAAAGAACATGCAAGGAATAGCTAGAAATCAGCTAGATCATATCATCAAAAAGTATGATCTTTTCTTGGTTTTGAACTAGAAAATAATTTGAAGTCGATATAAAACTAAAACGACCTCCGTGGTCGAGTGGCTTTGTACACCGGTTTTCAAGGTGTCGCCATCCCTGAGGTCCGGGTTCGATTCCCGGTTGGGTCAATTTAGAAAACGAACTTTTCTATATTTGGCTCAGGTCTGGGTGTTTGTGATACCACCGTTGTCTCTGACTTTCATAACACAAGTGCTTTAACTACTTACTTTGGAGTCGGAGCAATGTATGTGATGTTGTCAAATATTTATTTATTTATCATTTATTTAAAACCAACTGCATTTTTTGTCTAAAAAGCAAACAAATAACATTTTCACTTGTCATGCACGTAAAAATCGTCTTTATGTTGGGTATAGGCTGCATAAAATAGCTTTTCATGCTCTAGTGCATAAAGTAAAATCTTCGTCTCAGACTCTAAGACAAGGGTCGTAAGGTAAACAGCCACACACGTAATTAAACTTCGTTAAATAAACTTGTTTTTGCAATATTGCTATTTAATTTCCTCACAATCGAAGTGAAAAGCAGAGTGTATAACTCGTACATAAAACCCATTTTACTCTCGACTTGACTATCCACCCTCGCCTCTCGGGTAAAATGGTGCGTTTTATGCACTTGTTGTACAATCTTACTATTTATACAAGATGGTATTGAGATTACTAATTTTTTTTAGAGGAAACTATTTTTAAGCATGGCCCAAAAATACAACAAAATGAAAATATTTCAACGGATCCTAACACCACAGTTACCTTTCCTCGTTAGAGATAAGGCTACTATGGACCAGTTACAAAGCAACCACTGTTATATCCTGTTATTGAATAAAAATATCTTGCCATTAATCTTTGCTAGGCCTATCTCACACTGCAGGCCTACGCCTAACTCAAAATGCTTTCAAATTGCTAAAGCTTATGAGGTCAATGCACTGTCCGTCCTTGTCATCGTGTTATCATATGACAAGGACGGATGGTGCTTTGCTATCGTTATAGCTTTGAGTTAGGCGGTAGGGCCAGACCAGGACTGTTTATCCTTCCTTGTCCTATTTAGTAAACAGCTTTTGACATTTATCATAGTTTTTAAGTTTAAATGGTTATTTAAAAATATTATATCTTATGAAATCAAATTGTCACCAATAATTAGTAATTTCTTTCGTAATGTATTTGTAGAAAACAATTTGTTGTATTTTATATAATTGTTTTTTTCAACAAAGAGTTGGGTGGATTGTTTACCAAAAAAGACAAGTAAGAATAAATTATTCAATGTAACCAAAAGCAATAAAAGTAAATAAAACAGTAAATTTGTGACACGATCTAGTTACCTTTACCTTTCTTGGCGGGCACTTCGGCGTTGTCGCGCCGTTCTCGCTCCCTTTCCCGCTCTCGTTCAGAGTGGTGCGAGCGCAGGGACTCGGTCTGCGACAGCGACCTATGAGAGAGGTCACTTTATGTGGCTGAGAGGAGCTAACTTTACAAGACAGGTTACGTTTTATGGGGTTGACAGAAGCTAACTAACGCCTTCAATAGATTCATTACCAGTTTCACACGATTTAGATTCGTCAATTATCGCAGGTAACTAACCACCGAACATCTCCACACAGACTTCAGATGTACAAAGTTTTTCAGGAACTAAATTTTCACGTGATAAAATTTGACGATCGAGGTAAGTTTTAAGAAAACATGACTGATTAAGTACCGAAAGTCTAATACCCGTTTGCACTAAACTTAAGAATCGCCTATGTCTTTTTCTAACTACAACTCGACCAAGATAGGCGCATGAAAGCTGCATGACAGCTGAGTTAATGACACCGTTTTAATTTGGTCAAGTTGTAGTTAGGAAAAGATTTAGGCGATTTTTAAGTTTAGTGCAAACGGGCATAAATGTATTATTTGACCTTTTTTTATTAAGACAAAATAGAATGGTTTGTTTGGGGTCGTTGGGTGGGGGGGGCTGTACCTGGCGGGCGGCGGGGGCTTGGCGGCGGGCGGGGGCGCGGGCGGCGCGGCGGGCGCGGCGCGGGGGCTGGCGCGCGACACCGACATCTGCCGGGGATCGCACCCTACACTCAGCGGATACATCACACCACTCAAACCTACCCACATACTGGCTGAGGCTGGTTTGATAAGTCCATGACTTTGGATAGAAGAGGCACTTTTTTCGGCATATTTCGTATTAAATCGCTCAGTCCGACAAAATTCCTACTTCTTTAACCCTATATTTTTTCTTTCATCGACTGAAAAATGTTGTAAATAAAATGAGGGCCTATTTTAGGCACCACCTTTTGGCTTGATAAAAATCTTTGCTCGCCACGACAGTTGTTCATGTTCTTTAGGAGAACGAAACTCAGCGGGCTAAATCTAGAGAATAGGAAAGGTGAGGCAATAATTCGTACCATAATTCGATGAGTTTTGATGTCATGAGTGCAACCGAAAAGGTCGACAAGGGTCATTAAGAAAAGTTAGAAGTCGCTTGAGCTTTTTGTTTTCAAAAGTAAAAACTTTTGCCAAATTATAAATAATTATAGCGTAAAGCTTCGTAAGGAGTTTCTTTTTATAAAACAAAAATAAATTTAAAAAAAAAGTGTCCAGGCCGATGATAGCCCGGACAGCAAATGAAAGGCTTGATGATGAATTGAATCTCTCCGGCGTTGTTGAGCCACGGTGTAGGGCGCCGGCGCGGTAGTGACTGGTCGGCGCGGCGTCGCGGCGCAATGCGACAGCCGCGGGGGCGGGGCGCGGGGAGTGACGCGCAGCAACAGCGCATGCGCGACGCATTCAGATGCTTTAATCTTTGGTCCGTATAAATGTGATGCGTTAACAAAAAGTGTTTCTTTTTTTCAAAGTCATGGACTTACCAAACCGCCCTCGTAATCTTGAAATAAGAGCCCGAAGCCAATGTCACATTTAGAAATTTTCAAAAATGTATGGATTTGACATTTTGAATTTCGATTGATAACGAAACCTTATGTCAATCCCATACATGTTTCAAAAGCGAAGCGATAACGAAGATTTGCAAATTACTTTTTCTCTCTCTTTCGCTATATTTACCTACACTTGACGATATTATTCAGACATCTCACTTTCTCTTTTTCTTTTTATTACTACATAGTTATTACCTGTAGCATACTTTCAATCACACTCACTTTGTATCTCTCTCTTTCGCTACATTTACCTGGTTCGAGCGGTATCGTTCAGTCATTTAACGTTCCCTCGTTCACACAATATCTGTCTCTCGCTCTCACCTGCAGCGGGCGGTGCGCGGGCGGGGGCGCGGGCGGGGGCGAGGCGCTGGGCGCGGACAGCCGTCTCTCGATCTCTTGCTCTTGCTGTAACGCGCGAACGAACGCTGTTTTCAAACGGGCAGTGTGTTCCGCCTGTGCGAATTACAAGGTTATTTGGTAATTTCAAGGAAATTAATATGGAAATCAATTTGAAACCATCAAATTTTTTGCAGATAAGGACAAGCGAAATGTAGAAAGAAAACTTTCAAAATACAGATCACCATCAGAAAAATGTATGTATCATATAGATTAAGTAATTTTCACCTCCAAGTGTTTGTAAAAAATCTGAGAATTAAATTTTATCTGTATACTGTATCATATGATTACGTGTGTATGTGTAGCACATGAGGCAGTAATTATTGTCTATGTATTTAGTGCAGTGTATGTGTCACCTTGAGCGCCCGTTTCACACTATTCCCAGAGACGCACAGTTCGCACAGTCTCCTCGCAGACGGCGATGTAATGAATGTAGCGTCTTGCCGTCTAGCGGGTGGACGCTCTCAACGCCACACTGGCAGTATATGAGTATGTGTGTATGTGTAGCAGTTGACGCAGTGATATGAGTGTGTGTAGTGTCATGTATATGTATGTGTATGTCACCTTGAGCGCTCGCTTCACGTTGCCAGAGACGCACAGTTCGCACAGTCTCCTCGCAGACGGCGATGTAATGAATGTAGCGTCTTGCCGTCTAGCGGGTGGACGCTCTCAACGCCACACTGGCAGTATATGAGTATGTGTGTATGTGTAGCAGTTGACGCAGTGATATGAGTGTGTGTAGTGTCATGTATGTGTATGTGTATGTCACCTTGAGCGCTCGCTTCACGTTGCCAGAGACGCACAGTTCGCACAGTCTCCTCGCAGACGGCGATGTAATGAATGTAGCGTCTTGCCGTCTAGCGGGTGGACGCTCTCAACGCCACACTGGCAGTATATGAGTATGTGTGTATGTGTAGCAGTTGACGCAGTGATATGAGTGTGTGTAGTGTCATGTATGTGTATGTGTATGTCACCTTGAGCGCTCGCTTCACGTTGCCAGAGACGCACAGTTCGCACAGTCTCCTCGCAGACGGCGATGTAATGAATGTAGCGTCTTGCCGTCTAGCGGGTGGACGCTCTCAACGCCACACTGGCAGTATATGAGTATGTGTGTATGTGTAGCAGTTGACGCAGTGATATGAGTGTGTGTAGTGTCATGTATGTGTATGTGTATGTCACCTTGAGCGCTCGCTTCACGTTGCCAGAGACGCACAGTTCGCACAGTCTCCTCGCAGACGGCGATGTAATGAATGTAGCGTCTTGCCGTCTAGCTAGCGGGTGGACGCTCTCAGCGCCACACTGGCAGTATATGAGTATGTGTGTATGTGTAGCAGTTGACGCAGTGACATGAGTGTGTGTAGTGTCATGTATGTGTATGTGTATGCGTCACCTTGAGCGCTCGCTTCACGTTGCCAGAGACGCAGAGCTCGCACAGCCTCCTGGCGGAGGGCGAGGCGGTGAAGGTGGCGTCCTGGCGGCGGGCGGGCGGCCGCTCCCAGCGCCACACGGGCGTGAAGTCGCAGCCGCATTGCGCGCAAACTGCAGGCACTGACGACCGCGGCATACTGCTCGAATAGTCATGCAATAATTACAATGTGGTCGTCGAGTTCTCCCAAAATCCGATATAGCGTAGAGTTTGAGCCGTTTTGTTTTTAAATATGTTTGCACAGTAAAGACTCATATCGACATTCAGTCGTTTGACAATTTGGTACCTATTGAATGTATAGCAAATACAAAGTTTTCAACTTATTTCATTTCAAGGAAAGCGTTTTTTACACTCTTCAAATTACTAATGTCAACTGAATAAAGTATATTCACGAGTTATCAGAAAAGAAAATATTTAATCAAAAATAAATCTTATTTAAGCGTAATTGAACGTTGACGGCAAACGAAGCTTATTTTGCGACTTTCGAAGTCTGTTTTAGTCTATGGAAACTGATAAACTGTTGAAAGTTGTAATTACTATGTTTAATGAGAATCAGCGACGATTTTTGTTTAGTGGCTTATCAGAAAGCTTATGACACCACAAGTTTAACTGTGAGGAAATTTTCACAATATCTCTAAAGCCTGTGAAGTTATACGAGCTAGAACACTGTTATTATGGGAGTTCTTATGACGTCATCCGCCACGTACGCGAACCTTACGTTGTACGTGATAAAGCACATATTGCATTGAGCTTGGCATTTCCTTTAAACACTTACAACTTAACCATTTCTAAACGGATTTCAAAAAATCTTTTACTAGGGTTCATAGCTATGAATATGTTTATTATATCAACAAAACTTTAGGATTTAAACCTGTCGCTAATCTTCATTGCTTACCGGTCCTCATTGGTGATGTAGTCGACGACATGTTCGAGCCCGACCAGATACACGAAGTCCGTGTTGCTGGGCGACGGGATGAAGTTCATCTCCGGCGGCGGCGGCTTAGGGGGAGGGATCTATATGGAAATGTGAGAGGAAGCAGTTTAATGGAATGTACTAACACTTTAATGATACCTCGTATCTATTAAAAGGTATTACAGTCAGCAAATCTAACAAAATATTGCTTTTGACAAAAATTGAGAGCGCCACTTTCAATGCAAACACGTCAAAATCGTGAACTACGCAAAACTGAGCCAAAATGGCAGTTTTCAAATTTTTACCCTTCATACCTAATCGTACTTACAAGAACGAAAAGTTTCAATTTCCCTACCTTTAGGGGATTAGTAACTGTTTTATTGGATTTTAGTTACGATTAGGTAATGTATAAAGGATACAAATCTGAAGCTGTTTTGGCTGGTTTTTTTTGCCTCTCTTTACCTAGAAGGACTCTGCTTCTAGGTGTTATTATTCTAAGATAGTATGTATAGTTGATGGGCCCATGTCGATTCTCATCTGCTTAGAGAACTCCCACCCAACCGATCCACTATGCAGATCATTACATTTTTGTAGAACAGCTTCCCTTTGCCATAATTTCAACCCTCGCCACTGTTACACAATGGTTTTTGTGTGAAACTATTTAATTTTGACATTAAAAAAAGGGACAAATCACTGTAACTATTCACCAGCTATACAACTGTTATTAGTAAGGGGGTAACACTACACAAGTGTTGCGTGTAGGTGTTTATTAATTACCTGTAGCAGTGTTTTCTCTAGCTGCTTCCTGAGCGCTAGTTTGGCGGCGGCCTGCCGCTGCGCCGGAGTCTGCGTGTCCTCAGAGCTGCGGGAGCTCGCCTGCATAATACACCGTATTCTTATCAGAATAGGGATTATTTTAGCACGGCTATTTAATAACTTGAGTTCTTTTTACTCTTGTCTAGGAGATAACTTTGGTCAAACTGGGGAAAAGATAGCTGCATAATACACTGTATTCTTATCAAGATAAGGATTATTTTAGCACGGCTATTTTATAACTTGAGTTCTATTTGCTCTAGTCTAGGAGGTAACTTTGGTCAAAACTGGGGAAAAGATAGCTGCATAATACACTGTATTCTTATCACGATAGGGATTATTTTAGCACGGCTATTTTATAACTTGAGTTCTTTTTACTCTAGTCTAGGAGATAACTTTGGTCAAACTGGGTAAAAGATAGCTACATAATACACTGTATTCTTATCACGATAGGGATTATTTTAGCACTGCTATTTTATAACTTGAGTTCTTTTTACTCTAGTCTAGAAGATAACTTTGAACCTAAGAAACTAGATCAATATAAAATAGTAAATAGAATATGAGATGACATCACTTTTCCATACTCACTGCATCGCTTGTGCTACTCGTCACAGACGAATTGTCCTGAGGCGGCTTGTAATTCAATAGACATCTTTTTAATGTCATTGAAAAACTTATTTACAATCATTGAGACGAAATAGAAATACTTAATGTTTTTATGTACTCTTCATCTCGGTTTATATACTTATACAAGGTGTTACAAAAGTACCCCTAATGCCGAATATGGTATATAGGGCCATCAAACTGAACAACTTTTACTATGGGACCAACTTTGAAATCGCGAAAAAAAAAATCAGCTGTTTCATACAAAAATTAATTACGAAAATATCAAAATGTATGAAACAGCTGTTTGTTTTTTCGCGATTTCATAGTTGGTCCCATAGTAAAAGTTGTTCAGTTTGATGGTCCCTATCTACCATATTCGGCATTAGGGGTACTTTTGTAACACGTTGTATGGGTACAATAACTTTCCCGATTTTGACAATCAGATTAAAATTGAATTTGAATATACAATAACTTTCCTGATTTTGATAAAAAACAGATAAAAATTAAATAGTAGGTATGATTAGAAATCGGAAACGAAACAAAAGACAAAAAATGTTTATTTCATTCAATTTCCACAATCGGATGACTTCCGAACTTCTAACTAAAAATATTATTCCAATGATCTAGCGAAAGTTGTTTGATGTCAACAATACAGTTTTTAATATATTGTATAAATCAATAGATACTATCTGCAAGAAGAAAAGTTGTAACATGTAAAATAGTGATTTACCTTAGAGGAGGCATGTTGGGAGGCGGGCGGCGGCGCCGGAGTTATAGTGACAGAAGGCGTGATGCTCGCGCCGCCGCTAGTTGAAGACTGGAACAATCACAATATACCAGTTACCGATAGAAAATAATAGTGTCCACTCTTATCCAGATGCGCTTCGACAACCACCGCGCGGCCGCGACGACGAACCAAGAGTCCGATATCGAGTCGGCGCGCAGTGGTTGCCGTGACGCAAGAATTTGTCGTGGCCGAGGCGTCATCGTCAGGCTTTGACAGATCATCTATGTTGTATTTTACTCATATTGTCGTGGTGGTTGTAGTACTCTACTCGGTGCCGTAGCACTCGTCATGGTCGTAGTCGTAGCAACGTCGTAGCTCGTAGATACCTGTGAGCGGTAGGGTCCGGGCGTGAGCGTGGCGCCGCCGGGCAGCGCGGAGGCGCGGCGCGACACGTAGCCGCCCGGCACGATGCTGGCCGACCCGCCGCCGGTACTCGTCGTGCTGGACGCGCCGGTGCTCGACCGCTGCAACGATCTTATGTGCTGTAAACTGCTGTACCCACTCTGACTAATTTTGATGAATCTTAACATAGAACAGTCAAGTGGAAACTTTAAGAATAAAGTATAAAATCTTTGAACTTCAACATTATTTATCCTGGGGAACCACTAGTTTAACAAAATAAGTTCCGACAATGAACTGAGACAAAAATGGAAGTAAATAAGGGGAGAACAGACTACGATGCGATCCACAATGGCTTATGGGTAAATATTGCCGTCTACTAAGGCAGCCATAACTAATGACGCCATAACTAAATAAATGTGAGTTCTTGATTAAAAAGAAATGTGAGTGTTTGAGTGAGCACTGTCAATCATCATTGACCTAGGTGACCCTGAAACTGTTTTGTAAATACTGCTTTTAGACCCGATTTCACCAACTACTTAAACAACTGATTAATTTTTAACCATCTGTTTTTCATAAAAACGTCAAAAACAACAGCCAGTTAAAACTTAATCAGCTGTTAAAGTGTTGGTGAACTTCATCCTAAGTCAAACTTTCCCAGCTAAAATTTTTAATCAAATACAATGATGTTCGTATGCAAATTATTATACATATATACTTACCAATAATTCGCCATCGAATTTTCGATGAGAGCCTTATAAATAGATTACCTTGGCCTGCTGGTGGGCGGGCGGCGGCGCGGGCGTGACGGTGACGCCGGGCGGGACCACGCAGCCGCTGCCGGCCAGAGCGGTGCCCGTCGTGGTGTCCTGCGAGAGGATCATGATCATGAAAAACACTTCTATATAAAACTAGAGGAAGCGAAAATTCCCAAAAGTTTGTCTTCTACACATCCAACTTAAACCACTTGTACATTGTTTTCTAAGTAAACAAACATTCTATAAAACTTAACAAACTACGTTGCCTTGTATGTAAAAGGATAAATTAGAAGCATAGTTTGAGTGCCATGTATTGATTTACTATTGTTTTTTGTTTTGTTTGTGTATAAGTATTTGTTAATAAATACTATATTTTTCATTATTGTTGAGGTAGGATCTGTTCACTGATATTCAGTGTAAAGGGTAGTACTTCCGCCGAGCTAGGTGTCTGTGCTCGGGGACCGCGGTCCAACTGTTGGATGTTGGAATTTGTATTTATGCGAAGTGCTTAGAGTTCTATATCGTGAGTCAGTTTTCCATAAATTTTTGCCTCGATGATCAAGCTATGATGTTGTGCGACGTCACGTCTACGTAATGTTTACATATATTCTGCATTTCTACGTCATTCGTCGATTGCTCATGTAGCGGTATCAACGCGCCGCTACAATTATCATCTATATAAATTGATGGAAAAAAGTTATGCAAAAGCTGTTACAATACTTATTTAATACACATATTACTTTTGAAACTCGATAATACAAAAATAGTACAAGTGGTAGATGTACAACTTTAATTCAAATAAACTACAATCTACAGATACAAATATAATAATCAAAGCTTGTAGTCAACAAACCAAACCAAAATATTTTTGGTTAAATTCTGCGGGATCACATTGCATTATTTAAACTTTTTTAATAACATTATTATATAAAGTTAAATTAACCTTAGCAGGTGGCAGGCCGGTAGACTGCTGCGACTGCCTGATCTTCCTGAGTAGAACCAACCGCGTTTCTTCAGCGCGCAGCTTCTCTCGCAACGCACGCATGCGTCGCTCTCGCTCCCAAATCTCAGCACTTGACAGTTCCTAAGACCAGTCCCCGTACAAGCTCTTAAAACTTGACAGTTTTCTGAATTGCTATAGTTACATATCACTTTCTCGCTGTATAGCAAATAAAAGAGACGCATTGATAGCCATTCAGGAAACTGACAAGTTTTAAGAGCTTTAATAGGGAGGCAGGGGAACAAAATATAAGTAGTCAAATCAGAAAAGACACATAGACCGTTTGTCTACCGCCGCCGTTACCTTACCGTCCCCTACAACGAGATTATTTTGAGTTCAAGATGATGTGATAATATCCTATCGAACTTGTAATACAATTAATTTCATTTATTGCCTTTGTAATTACTATTATTATCCTTATCTATTACTCAACTACTACAAGATAAATAATTTACCATCAAATGACTGCTAATAAGTAATAGTTTCGTATTCTCATCTTAATATGTGATAATATCAACTAAATACAGTTATTAAAGCCATACAAAACTAATGCCCAACTACAGTACATAAATAATACTAAAGCAAAGCTATACTTAATGTACAAAAACTCACCCTATGCCCAATAATAGACAATGGCGGTTCATTCTCATCGTCCTCTGAGTCCTCTTCATCACGAGGGTCTCGTGGGGATTCCGGAGCCGGCAACGAGCTTGGTGTTATAGACACATTTACAGCATTAGAGTTCAATCTGTTGTTAGCCTCTGAAAGATATGAAGGATGTTTAAAAACATTATCCATTTTTAGCTGTAGACCTTCAAAATCTCCATTAATTTCTATAAGTTATCTATGTAAGCAAATGGGTTAGTCATAAATATTATGTAAGTGTTATTGTTATAATTATTGTTTATCAATGTTGGTATTACAAATAAGGTAAGTACAAATCTAGAGCCATAACTAACAAGCAAGTTAGGGGACAGCTAAAACTTAGTTACGGAGCCTCAAAGCACTATTTTTTCAGCACCTTTTAATTTCATTGATTCGTCAGAGTTGTGCTGTTTAGATGAGGCAGAATCTGCCCAGATGGGAGTCGATTTGTGGCCCGTGGTTGAATGTTCTTTAGCTGAGAAACAAAAACTCTTTTTACAATTTACAATACTAATAGTCTAGATTTTATTTACCTACTTTCTGAGTCAGAAATCATTATATTTAAATTCACAAATATTATATTAAACAAGGATAAACCAAAGCTCTTTCAGATATAATATGACTAATACAGGAAAATTTGTAAGCAATCATTCAGTCAAACATCTTTGACGTCTTATGTTTTGATTTGAAATGACATATGATTTCAGAACAGGCTTGTATTTTGATAATCTCAACAATTATACTTAAATTACAAACAACAATTTTCATCTCAAGTAAATTCAAATTTTTAAATGTATTATACAAACAAACAAATTACAATTTTGAACTGTGATTCTTATTAGCAAACTTACTGAAACAATGATTGCATTTGTAACTGATCTTTTTTATAACTGATCCGCAAATGAGTTAAGATTATATTATTCTGTGATTTCAGTGAATTAAAATTTAGTATTTTACCTGTAAAAATTGCAGGTGCAGGCACAGTTGGTTTTCTAAGAGGCGGCGCAGCAGGTAACAGTACAATATCTGGACTTTCTGCATAGCTACGTTGTTCTGATCGGGGTCTCAGAACCCTCCTACCACTTGCTCCCTTTTAACATATTGCAAAATTACAATCACACATGTTACAATGACACAAAATTTCAATAAAAATCCTTAAAAACTCATTAAAATTTAAATTGTAATAAAATTAAAATACTTACGCGATCAATCTACATGAAGCATGTATAAAATAATAATTGTGGATTAAAATTTAATTATTAAAACAATTATTTTACTCAATAAAATATTAAACATAAATCTTACATGAGGTGGTGGTTGAGCTGGAGTGATTGTCAAACCACTAGCTGTGAGTGCTCTTAGTTCACTCAGCTCAGGTGGCAACGACCTAGTGTACAAATTACATAATTAAACACACTAAATTCCTGTAATCAGGTTTATAATAAACAAACAACATTAAACAACAAATGTAAACAAATACTAAAGTGAACTTTACCTGACACTAAGGTCAACGGCAGAGTCGTCTACGTCCATTGTATTAAGTCACCCTGAAACAGGTAAATCACAACGAATCTTGTTCATCAAAAATCAATAATTTGGAATATCGAAACTCACTTCAGTAAGAACACATGTCACTGTTATTACTTTAAATACTCATATGGAGAATCTAAGTGTGTAAAATCTATATTAATTGGTGTTAAGAAAGATTATGCCTTGTAATTTAAAAAATATTGGAAAACTAATGAACACGCATGCACCACCGGGAAGAGAACACAGAAAGACAATGGACATCACGAAATTACACTATTGTAGATAGTTTATACACAACAAGATAGTACACTATTGTCAAACAAAATAATTGTTTACCAATATATAAAAATCTTTTTACGATTTATTAAAAAATTCTGAAATTGAAGAAAATAAATATCAACATCTCCGCCAGAAAGTATGGACGACAGCGCATAGACAAGACAGAAGACAATAGCAATAGCATTTTTTTTTTTTTTAATAATTTATTCATGACTTGGATACAGAGTCCTTCAGTCGCATACATTTTAGACTTAAAGCATTAAGAATTTTAGAATATGTCTCTTACATACACACAAAAGGAAGAATTAAGAGAGAATTAATTAACATAAAAATCGCTAACTTAAAAGCATAATATAAGTAAACAAGAGAGATTATAACAAAATAAATTTAAACTATGTACAAAAAGTATTCACAAGAGAACAGGTGACTAAATTAAATCTTTTCCACTGTGGTAATAATGTACATAAAAATAGCATTGAAAAAATCACTGTTACATAGGAGGTCTTGAACCCGGCGGGGGACACTGTTTTGGTTTTGATTTGATAGGGAACTGTCACTGTCACTTATTTCACTGATAAGGGTAGACCGTTGGATTGTAAACTTGGAGCAGTTGAGGATTATGTGTTGCAAATCGGCATCTTCTTCAGAGCAGTGTGGACATCTACTATTGCTGGAGACATTGATTCTATGGAGATGCGTCGGAACTAAACAATGGCCAAGTCTCATTCGTGAGATTATAGTTACAAATTTCCTGCATTCAAAGCTCTTACTTTTGCTATACCAAGGTTTTGCTGGTAAGTCTTTCTGTATCTCAGCATACCACTTGCCTTTAATCTGTAATGTATTATTCCAGTGACTTTTCCATAGGTCTTTTGCATTTGCCTTGAAATATGCGTAGTAATCTGTAAATGGTACTTGAACTGTTTGGGTGTGATCTTGGTTATGCTCCATGCGTGTCAATTCATCTGCTATCTCATTACCTTCAATGCCACTGTGTGATGGAACCCATATAAAGTCTACATTAAATCCTTGGTTAGTTAATTGCTCTATTAAACAAAGAATTTTACACAAAATATAGTTTGATTTGTAAGACGAAAGGCCATGGAAAAGAGAAGATAATACACTTTTGGAATCAGTGACTATAACAATATTTACATTATTTACATGACAATTTATATACATTAAGGCTATGAGTATTGCATAACTTTCTGCTGTAAATATGCTGCAGTTCTGATTTAACTTAATACAATCACTGTAACTAGCTTGCGGATCATAAATAGCTACTTTAACATTGTGTTCATCTTTAGAGCCATCTGAGTATACAAAATAACTGTCAGTTTTGTTATTCTTAAACTCACTAAAATCTATTTTACTTGTTATTAAGTCTAAATGGATCTTATTTCTATCATAATTTATCAGGCTATTGTAAGAGCAGTCATAAATAGGCCATTTATTACATTTAGAAATATCTTTTGATGCATTTTTAACATGAGTATAAATTGTTATGATTTCAGTACCAGAAGCGAGTGAATGAGGAGTTAAATTAGGAGCTGCTATTGAATGTAACTTTTCTGTCATTTGATCAAGTTTGGAGTGAAGGCTATTGTCAGAGGATACAATTTTTAAAAAGAAGTTCTCAGCTAATTGCAGTCGCCTGAGGAATAAAGGAGGTATGCAAGTTTCTACTTCTAGAGAATTAATGGGTGTGGAGCGCATTGCTCCACAGATTAGTCTTAATCCTATATTTTGTATTACATCTAGTTTTCTGAGTAGGCTGCTACTGGCATTCAAATAGGCTAAACTACTGTAATCAAAGTGGCTTCTGACTATACTTTTATACAGCATGCTCATGGTTTTTGGGTCTGATCCCCAGAAAGTACCAGCCAAGTGCCTTAAAATATTAATACTTCTCATTGCCTGTTTACAAATGTAATCAATGTGCTTATCAAATTTTAATTGTGTGTCAATAATCACACCAAGAAATTTGTATTGAGCAACAGTGGGTATTTCAGAGTTATGGTATAAAATTTTCATATTGGTATTATTTTTACTAAAAATTAAAACTGAACTCTTTTCAGGACTAATATCTAATTTAAGTTTATCATGGTAGTATGCAAATAATTGGTTTAAAGCATTATTTATATTATTCTTAGCTATATCTATGTTTTGATTTATACTGTATAAAAGCAAGTCATCTGCAAATTGCAAAATATTTACATTATCTGTATTTACATATTTTAAAATTTCAGAAGTATAAAGGTTATATAGTAACGGAGATAATGTAGCACCTTGCATTGTTCCTTTATTAGCTACCCTAGGGCCATGTAGTTTATTGTTATATTTTACATAAATGAATCGATTGCTCAAAAATTTAAAAAGCCATTGTAGAGTCTTTTTTGGTATTCCAATATCATGCAATACTTGAATGAGTTCTTCTATATTCACATTGTCAAAAGCACCCTTAACATCTAAGAAAACACATACCATGTTGGAATGACTCAGTTTTACTTGTTTTATGTAATGTATTAATGATACAAAGCTTTCAGAGCAACTTTTGCCTTTTCTGAAACCATGCTGGACTGCAGGGATTAAATTGTAACTTTCCGAAAAAAAGTCTAAACGTAGCTTTAACATGTTTTCAAATAATTTTCCCAAACATGATGATAACGATATAGGCCTGTAAGAAGATGCAATATTTGCAGATTTATTTGGTTTTAATACAGGAATAACACATTGTGTTTTCCAAGATTCTGGAATGATGAGGTTTTGCCATAATTTATTATAAATACAAAGTAATATTTGTTTTGCATTAGGATGTAATTTTTTAATTAAAATGTATGGAATGTTATCTAGCCCTGGGGTGGTATCCTTCCTGCTTTGTAATGAATTATTTAGTTCATTCAAAGAAAATGGTTGGTTCAGAAATGAATTAATTGTATTTTCCTCAGCACTATTGAATAATGATAAAAGTCTCTCTTCATTGAAATTGTTAGAATCCGATAAATTGTCTAGAAAACTTGGTACCCATTCATCATTAAAGTTCTTATTATGATTACTACTACCAATTCTTTTAAATTTTTTAATGTAGTTCCATATCTTAGAAACAGGTGTCATTCTATTAAAACTACTGCATAAGTTTTTCCAAGATTCAGAACTCTCTGTTTTTATAGTTCTTTTCTTAAGAGCATCCAATTTTTTGTACCGTATATAACTATCGATAGACGGGTTCGATTTGTATTCTTTTAATGCTTCTTTTGAGTTGTTTATAGCATCTTCACATTTTGAATTCCACCAAGGAACTGGTTTTCTATGAACATTATTATTTAACTTACTTTTTCTTTTAGGGATAGTTTGTTCTCTTAGGTCATTTAAAATATTTACAAAACTATTATACACTTCTAGACAATCATCAGTTTCAGTATTTAAATCAGAGAAACAGTTTTCAGATAAAGCATAGAATTCAAGCCAATTAGCTTTATTATAAATGTATTTTTCTTCTACAGGACCTACTTCATACAGGGATGGTTGGATATTCACATGAAGAGATATTGGGTAATGATAGCTGCCTAACGGATCATCCTGAACATGCCAATCACACAAATGAGCTATGGAAGGACTAACAAGAGTAACATCTATTGCAGAAGCCTGTCTATTAGGATATGGACAAGTTGTGGGTGTGCCGTCATTCAAAATGCATAAATCTAATTCATCAATAAGATTGTATAAATTATTGCCTCTATTATTATTACTAAAACATCCAAAACTTACATGATGTGCATTAAAATCACCCATAATGATGCATGGTTTGGGAATATTATTCAAAATGTTTTTTAATTTATTAGTGTCAAACCTGCCAGTGTTGGGTGGACAATAAACACAAAGTATAGTTATATCTCCTGACTGCGTCGTAATAGTTAAAGCAACGTTTTGAATAGTTTCATGAAAATTAGTGTTTAAGACAGCGTATTTCATACCATGTTTGATCAGTATACCAACACCATTATGTTTGTTATTAGAATTTTTAAAAATCAAATTATAATTGGGAAAGTTAGGAATAACAGATTTATCAGTAAGCCAAGTTTCGTTAAGCAAACATATGTCAATTTCTTTATCTAAAAGCAACTTTTGTAATAGTGGTTTTTTGCTCTGTAAACTTTGTACATTAAACTGTACTATATGTAAATAATTATCCATTAAAGTAAGTTAGATATAAATATTTCTTTTATTTTCTTAGTGGTTAAAGGAGTTTTGCTATCTTTGTTATTGCCTAGAGCTATTAGCGACTTTACAATAGCATTTAGGATTATGTCATTATTAGCTATTTGAGCAATATCTACATTTTCATTATTTACATTTTTTACATTGTTCAATGTTGGGTAGGATTTTAAATCATTAATGGCTGGAGGGGGAGGGGAACTCACCACAGTGGCATAATTTGGCTGAGAGTACTTCTTCTTGTTTTCTTCTAATTTCTGTTTCTTGATGGGACAGTCTCTGGATATGGCCAAGTGGTTGCCGCTACAGTTAATGCATACTACCTCTTCTACATCGCATTCTTTATATGAATGTTGTCCAGCACAGGATGAGCACATTTGTGTTCCTCTGCAAACTTTGGCGGAATGATTAAATTTAAGGCACTTAAAACATTGCAGGACAGGTGGTATATACTGGTGGATATTGTATCTGAATAATTGGATGTAAGCATATTGGGGTAAAGTAGTTGTAGCAAACGTAACAGCGATAGTAGTCAGGGGTACAAGTGTGTTATTAACCTTTTTCATAAATCTTTTAATTGAAATTACTTCAGCGTCACAAATGATATTTTTATATATCTCTTCATTGGACATTTCTATTGGGACATATCGCAATACACCAATTTTTTCAGTCAAATAAGATGGTACAAAAGCTCTCATTTTATGTTTGCTTAGGAAGTCATCCATTTTTAAGAAATAGTTAGCAGATGATGCTTTTTTGAAAGTGACTCCAATTTTGTGTGCGTTTACTCGATGTACGCCAGTAATGCCTTTTACATGTTCTGAGAATAATCTCGTCAAAGTTATGGGATTTTTGTTACCTAATCTTTCTTGCTCGGTAGATTCAACAAACACAGTAAAATCTCCTGCACTGTTTTCGAGAAATAATCTTTTGTAATTAGGTTTCGTATAAATTTTATACTTATCATTTTGCTGTTCTTGGGGGTCGCTAGAAACCTCCGTATGTCGTCGTTTTCTCTTCTCCGCAGGGTCCTCCCCCTTGCTAGGAGGACCCATCTTGAGCGCGTTTAAAGTTTTCTAGTGTATTTTAACAGAAATTGGCAGGAATAATAAACTTTTAATAAAAAGAAAATTTAAAGCTGCCGCCTTTTTTGATTTCCCGCCAAAAAGTCAGCAATAGCATAGCATAGCAGTGCTGCCAGTGCCGGTCTTTTACATTACCCTAGCTAGGCTTGGTTTCAATTTACTACAATTTACCCTAGATTCTGAATAATAATTTTGAAAAAATACCCTGAATAAAAATTCGTTCTGAATATTTTATTTCCTTTACAAATAAAACATAAATATTTTTTTTTATATATTATTATTGGCACATCATAATTAAAGTATTCTCTGCATCACTATTTTTTTTGTCATACATGTTATTATTAAAGTCTAACATTATTTTCGTAAGAGTAAAATTAACACAAAAGAACAATGACCACTTTCCATACAAGCGTTGAGTTGACCTGTCAAAATATAGCTTTTTTAAAAGTTGATATAAAAAACGCTACGATATAGCATAAACTTATTATAGTATGAATATTAACGGATTTTTGAAAGAAAAAGCCAACTTGCTTAGCGGAATTCAAAATATTTGTTGGCAGCACTGTTGTCAATGTCATATCATTCAATTCAATATTTCGATCAACAATCAATCATAATTAATCAATGTCATGGAGTTTTTGGCGCCATTTTGTCGAGTTCGGTTGAGTGTCTATTTTAATTATTTTCAAATTGATTCATAGTGGATATTGTGTCTTAAAATTGGTGCAGTTATATGGTACAAGTGTCTACGCAACTGAACAATATGTGGGATAATTGAAATAGGCGCGATCTTGGTTGTGTGAAGCTGAGACTTTTATTGAAGTGGTGGCTTCCTCGGCAGAACGAACCGAGTAAACTGTATTGATATACTTGGTGCCAAATGCTCCAAGCAGCATTGGAATGCGATGCACCCGCATTCTAATGAAAAATTAAACAATATCTACCACTGAACTATTTAACACTTGACACTGGCAAAAATTACTTCCAAGAGGAAAGTAGATTGCCATAACAAAAAAAAGAAGAAGAAGAAGAACTATTTAACACTTGACACTGGCAAAAATTACTTCCAAGAGGAAAGTAGATTGCCATAACAAAAAAAGAAGAAGAAGAAGAATCAATGTCATGTGGTGTGTAAATAAATAAAATGTGGTTTTGTTGGTTAACTTAACTGCAAAAATAGAAGAGAGAGAAGAGTTAACTAACTGAGTTGAAAATAGGAGTTTATTGGGCAATAAAAGCTGTTTGGTTTGGGCAGATACAATAAAAAAGAACCCTTAGTATATTAGGTGAAAACTGAAAAAGCTACAGTAATGCCGGGACCCGACCTTTTGTCAAGCCAAGGGCTTCGCTTAGATGGTCGAAGACCTAATGAATTGCGCCGCATACGATGTAAACTTGGAGTTTTCACTCAACCTGATGGTAGCGCTTATTTGGAACAAGGGAACACAAAAGTTCTTGCCGCAGTTTATGGGCCTCATCAAGTAAGATAACACAACACGTCCACTTGTAACCCTTAAAATTCACTGTAACCATGGCTCTCCTCATAGATAATGGTGATTTTGTAGTCAGAGTTTATACTTATAACTGAAGATTTTGCTTGTATTTGAAAGTTTGCCTAGGGTATCTATTTGAAAAATTGCAACAGCAAAATGTCCATTTATTATTCCAATACCAGCTTGTAACATTATTTTTTTAATATGCTCACTAATATCCATTCATTATTACAACACCTGCTTGTCTGTAACATTTTTTTTAATATGCTCAATAAATCATGTATTTAATTTTTCAGGCCTCCAAATCAAAAAGTACTACAGATGGAGTTGTTGTAAATTGTCAATACAGTATGGCTACATTCTCCACAGGTTTGTTTGTTACTTCTTTTCGGTCCGGGTGTCGCAAAGGGGGTGCACCAAAAATGCATACTTAAAAAATTGCAAAATTTTAAAAAAAATCTTTTTATTTTTAATTTTTTCCTTTTCTAATAAAAAGCCCTCTTAATCTGTAGAATGGGTAGAAAATGACTGTTTTCAGAGTCATTTTACAAACTGTGTAATGTAGTTGTAGTCTAAATATTTTCACCTCCTGATGATAATTATATTATTATTAGAGACCAGATTATATGCATTTGCATGTTGCATGTTTTGCATATTTATCCCTTTTTGACTGTTGGTTGCATATTTTATCCATAAACTTGTGATTATGCATACAACTTTGTATATTGTTTGTGATTATTAAAAATTTTCAATAGGACAATAAAGAGTTGGGTTCAATAGGACAAGTAAGGATGAACGGACTATAGAAAAATGTACCATTTATATGTTCTAGGTGAAAGAAAGAATCGACCCAGAGGCGATCGAAAGTCTCAGGAAATGTCTCTGCACCTTCGGCAGGCGTTAACAGCTGCAATCAAGACTGAACTATATCCACGTTCACAAATCGACATCTATGTCGAAGTGCTGCAGGTAATTTGTTGAAGAACAAAATATTGGCTTTAATATGTTATTGGCGCAGCTTAAATTCTATGTAAAGGACATTATATTATTAAGTAAGAAAGTGAGTGTGTAGGTGTCTTGTAAGTGTGAGGCAAATAGGAGCGCTGCCGCCATTTTTAATAGTTATACACTGGGATTGATTTAATTATGGTATTATACTGTTTCACCCATTCTTTTCCCACGATGGCCTAAGACTACGTCACCATAAAGTGTTATCTGATTGATAGTTTGTACCGCATTCATAACATTCATCGGTCGTGACGTCATAGGCCAATCACGTGAAGAGAGACCTTGTTTTCTTGGATGATGGATTTGATAATGTTTGCCATTGCAGGCGGATGGAGGCGCGTACTGCGCGGGCGTGAACGCGGCGACGCTCGCGCTGATCGACGCGGGCGTCCCGCTGCGAGCGTACGCCTGCGCGTGCTCCGCCTCCATGGCGTGGCGAGCCTCGGAGCCCGAGCCGTTGGTCGACGTGGGGCACGTCGAGGAGGCGGCCGGAGGGGTGGTGCTCACTGTGGCCAGCTTGCCTAACACAGGTATGCTTGTTGGTCGATGCGAGCGTATGCTTGCGGCCGAGCCCAAGCCTGTGCTAAACATGATGACGTGGGTCATGTTAAAGAGGGCTGGAGGGGTGGTGCTTACTTTAATTTGCCAGCCACCTGCGGGTCTATCGGCTAAAAATAATGAAGTTAATGTAAACTGTGTTTTGACAGATGTATGTGATACATTGCTTCTTCGTTTTGGCACAAATAAAAATTTACCAAAGAAAAGTAGCAATGTATCACATCCATCTGTCAAATCAGACCGATTACGATAGCAATGTAAGTTAGCCGATAGAGCTGGTATTAGCAATTAGTTGGTATTAGCAACACAGTTGCGTATCAAGGGGCGGCAGGTATAAAGCGGGCCACAAGCCACACATCTGTCATAGTCATAATCACAATAACTTTTAAAGCTATAAATTCACATAACATAAGAATAGAATAAAGAAAAAAATAACGTAATGATTGGTATTTTAAAATATTAGAAAAACTTAAGTTTAATTCTTCATTATAATAACACCAGAAGCTAGAATTTTTCATTTAAGTACGTTAGTTAGTTGATTACGAGAAGCATAACGTCAGTTGTGTCGTTTACAGGCAGCATCGCCTTACTGGAGATGTCCCACAGACTACACATGGATTACTTCAAAGTAGTCCTGAGCAGAGCCATGCAAGGTTGCAGAGATATAGAGGTACATACATACTTTACTGTGTGAATTATGTGTAGATTCATTCTGCCTTACCACAAAAGATTTTAAAACACTTTAAATGTGATGCCGTCACTTTCAATCAATATTGTCGAAAAAGTGACAGCATCACATTTAAAGTGTCTAAGTTAAACAATTATTGAACAGTCTTTTAAAATCTTTTGTGGTAAGGCCTTTTTTAGCATCCTTGGATTCATTGTGGATATAAGCCTCTCTCAATTTCTTCCAGTTTTGTGCTTTTGTCTTTTAAGTTGTATCAGTATATGTATACTTAACCCCCTTCCTAGTAAAGATTGTATAGCAGATGAATAGTTACACAATGGTTACTCACTGTCAAACTATTAAAGTTTGACATTAAAAAGAAAGGGACAAATCACTGTAACTATACATCTGCTATACAATCTTTATTAGTAAGGGGTTTAAAGAATAATTAATTTTATTGTGTGATTAATATGCAACTGGTTTTGATTATGCAGGTAATTCTGGACAAAGCTGTTAGAGACCATTTAGCAGAAGGTTGGACTAAACAAGATGTCGTTACTATATGAAATACATTAAGGTTAAAATCTATTTTTTTCCGTCTTTCATTGTGTAGTGTCTCATAGCGGGTTCACACGAGGCGATTTTAGTTCATCAACTGCTCGATTTGAACCGTCTGAACGTTCAAATCGCATGCGACCGCGTACATTTTTTGTTCACCGATGTGATGTGTGCCATACGCTCCCATATGGAACATACCCTTCCCGCGTTGTTCGGTAGATTCCCGATACGGCAGAAGCTAGTTTAGGCAATCGTGTTTGGGCGGAAATAGTACAGTCAATCAAAACTTATTGAGTTTTATTTAAAAAAAATAGCAAATCAAAGAACGTGTATACAAGGTGTTACAAAAGTACCCCTAATGCCGAATATGGTAGATAGGGACCATCAAACTGAACAACTTTTACTATGGGGCCAACTCTGAATGAATCATGTGGGATTCTTCACAGTGCCCCCTAGCGGCTTAGAACGATAAAAGCTATTTAAGAACTTCATACCTCTTCTCAGTTACGGTCTTATGACGTCACGCGTTATGAGCGAGTGATAGACGCCCAATTTTTTTTTTTGAGATTAGTATCTCGCAAAAAATGTTTCGCTGTTGAAATTTAATATACAGTTCATTTACATAATAAAAACGGAAGTTTTCCTCATTCAAACTTTTAAATCAATGTATTAAATAAGTAGAACTAAACTGACCTAAATCAGACATTGAAAATAAAACTAAGAACTTGTAGACTTACATATTTATTAGAGATCTGAACAAAATAAGAAATTAAATTATATGTACAGTCTATGTTAAAACTAACTAAATTAGAGGTAAGTTAATAGGTACACACTTTGTTTTTCATTACATAGCTTAATGTATGGTAAAAGGAAAACTTAACTTTCAATAAGTAACGTTTTCCTATGGCAAATGGAACGACTTGAGCAGCGGAGTGGTACAGCAAAATGCATCAAGAACAGCCTAGTAACTTACGATCAAAGGAAACAAAAGAGAAATAAATAAAATATTTAAAATATGCGGATGCAAAAATCAGTCCATCCGTTCCCATGTGATTGCACACGTAAAAAATAAAGAGTAACTTTGAATAAATAAACAAATTGTACTTTTTATATCCTTGTTCTAAGCCCCAATTTAAAACAATATAATATTGCTTTATTTAAGCTATATTTAATCTGTGATATTAAAAATAGTATAAATCTTCGCAACTTCGCGCACGAAGTTATAACACCGCTTCAACACAACAACGACCTTTAAAATATTAAATCTCGTGTATAAATCGGCCTAATATTATGTATGATGACATTGCAAAAACAACAAAAACGTTGTTCACGTATACGTAGACAAAATATTATTATGGATATACAAAAAGTTATATCTTATTACACTGAGTCGCTAAGGCACTCACCTACACTATCGTCTATTCATATAAACTTTATATGCGTAAAGCAAACAGGAAAGTATGACCGGGCTGATAATGTCTGCAGAACATTAGACAAAAAAAACAATGTGATAACTCGTTCACCGATGCATGCAAAACAATTTCTTTCAATTCCAAAGGAGACTTAACCTAATGTATAATACGAATAAATGTTTTTTGTCACATTCCTATGGCTCTGTTACGATAGTAATGTGGTAGAAAAGTGTTGGCCGCGGCCAGTCGTTAGTTGGCCGCCACCGGCTCTGGCGCCGCCACCTTTTGACTAGTATCACCTACGGGGACTTCTGAAATAAAACAAATATCAATTACGACAAGTGCTAAGTTTTTGACCACGAGTGTTGTATATTGGAGACCTGCCCTTCTATTGTCTAATTTCAAAATCTATCGCAATCGCTTTCAAGATGTAACACATTGATGCTTCTTTTTGGCATAAATAAAAACATACCAAAGAAATGCAGCAATGTATCACATCCATCTGTCAAATGAAAGCGATTGCGATAGATTTTGAAATTAGACAATTAGCCCCCTGGACTCGAGGGCAGAAAAGTGAAATCACAGGCCTATTTTCAAACAAACGAGGTAACTTTAAAGCTTTGGTTCTCCGCCAAGGATTAAACAGGTGTGATCTGATGATGGCAATTTAAAATATGGCGGAGGCCCATAATGCTAAAGAAACTTAACTAAGCTAAAAATTACATCAATGGTATGGGAAATGTATCACTAAAAATTCTTAGTGTGTGTTCGCTAGTGTAAGACTTCTGAGCCGTTTGGTGTCTTGAGTGATCTGGGCCTCCATTCACTCTTTGAAAGGCCATCATCAGACACCCCGTTCAATCCCTGACGGAGAACGAAGGCTTCAAAGTTATCTCGTTTGTATGAAAATAGGCGTGTACTACCCGTGGGGGTATTTACACGGGTCGATATTCCGGGCGACAACTATCAATATCGCGGGTAGATTCTTAGTTTAAAAGATAGCCAATGACTATGATTTCACCCTGTATAGCCTGCACTATGTAAATTCCGAAGCTCCGGCATTCCTAGGTTTGCCTAGTCTAGAACAAGAAGTCTTAGTCAAGTCCAAACCAAAAGCGTGTTCCGTCCTTTGACTAACGAATTTATGTCTAAACCTAGGAGATACCATTTGGACAGTCAAACCCCGAAACTCGATGCGATCAAATCGGGGTTTGACCAATCAGATTTAAATTAGGTACAAAATTTGTTATTTTGTATGTAAATGTATGAAAAGCACATTCTTTAGAGTGAAAATTTAACTAAATTAATAATCTTCCCGTGAACCTAAAGACCTAGAAGCGCCGGAGCTTCGGCGTTGTCTATAACATATACATGACACCACCGGGGACCATAAAAAAGAAGTTGTAACAGAGGAGAGTTGTTACAAAAGGCGTCGTTGATTTGTTACAAAAGGTTTTAACTCGGAAAGACCCTGAATTGTAATTTTAATTTGAACCACATTTCAAGTTTTCCACAAGTCTTTCCAAATAAGTACATGGAAATAATTACTTATATACTTTTATGAGGAGACCGAAACCCCACTTTAAAGTAGGGAAGAGTGTGTTCAAGTGATTGCGCGTTAAAATAAATAAATAGGTATAAATAAACAATAGTTAGGTACCGTTATTGGTGTCTGCGTCGTTGGGCGCGTGTTGCGGCGAGCTGTGTAGCGACTCGCTGGACGTGCCCTCCGCCTCGCCCGTCTCGCCCGCCGACGACGTCGCCTACGTCACCAACACAATACACACGGTGTCACTAAACATTGCCACACTGAGGGAAACTACCTTCAATATTGAACATAGGAAATTATACAGAAAGACCACTTTTTTTTTAATATTAGAAAATTTGTTTTTAAAAATAATAGGAAAAGGTATTCTCCAAAAATGGTGTCTCTACCTTCAGCCGTTAAGGCTCTACGCTATCCCAACATTCAGTGAATCAATTTAGTGTTATATGTATAGACGAACAACTTTAACTATGGGTCCAAATTGTATTCAATCAACTGTTTCATACATTGTGTGGCAGGTATGGATCTGAGTTCATTGGCGCAATGGTTAGCACATTTGCAAGCCACTCGACCGAGACGTCGATTATTACTTACAATCACAAGGTTGTATACCATTTTATATTTTGTTTAAAGAACTGGCTCTAGATACCAATTATTACGTAGGCTTCTATATTTTATACAAGGTATAATCTTCTTTGTTTCTTACTACTTAAAGTTGAATTTGGAAAGATCAGCTATTCTCGCCACGTACAAATACTCAGGTTGGGAATTCGAATTTTAAAATTTCGAACCACTTTTTGTTTTGTCAGAGGGAGCCATATTTTGCGTGCTGCTTTAGTTCGTGAAGCGTTATCTAGTATATTTTTGATCGAAGGTAACAGAATAAGCTATGTGTACTCACCCTATTTCTATTGCTAGGATGTCTGGGTTTCGGCCCCTTGGGCTCTTTGGCGGGGTCAAAATGGCAGTCGAATATTTCTATGAGCTCCTTAATGTCTTCCTCCTTCGCCGATACTGATAATGACGCCAATTGCTTTTCTAAACCTGCAGACAAAAATCAATAGTCTGTTTATCCTTATCGTCCTATTTAGGGCTCATTTTTCAATCTTCAGATAACAGATATCAGTCAATAAAATCATTACCCGAATAAAATAAGTAATTAAAAAAATTGTCAAATAAACATATGACAAACATTTTTAATTTGGCAGTATAATACGTTATCAAACGAATAAAGCTTTATCTGGGCATTGAAAAATCGGCCCTCAAGCCGGGTTGACATGATAAGAGTCAGCTCAGACCGAGTGCACTCGGATTACTACTCAGACGCTACTCGTATTGTGTAAACATGTAATCCGAGCGCACTCGGCAGTGCTAAGTATGAAGCTGCCTCGTGTGAGTGGACTCTGTCGTGACTCGTCCGAGCTGACTCTTATCATGTCAACCCGGCTTTAGTAAACAGTTTTTGACAGTTGTCATACGTCTTTTAAACTTAAATCACTGTTTAAAAATATGTTAACTGATTAAATCAAATTTTCATTATTAACTAATGATATCTTTAATATTCTGTGTGGAAAATCATTTGTTGGTTTTTTAATAAATGATTATTTTAATAGAGAGTTGCATGAAGATTGTTTACCAAATACGACAAGTAAAGATAAACAGACGCAATGTGTACAAACCGCGCAGATAAAAAATGGGACAAAAAGTGGCGTTCTCGCTCATATTAACTTCTCGTAATGAAAGCCAAACTTTAGTACTTAACGGAAGTAAAACTAAGTTATAGGCTGATGTCTTTCAGTTTGAAGCATTAGACAAAAAAGGTCATTCTACAAAAGTAATGACTGTTCAGCGCGACCTTTATTGCTGTATGTTGACCATAACACTTATGTTTGACACTATATTTTCTAGATATTTGTCATTGAAGCTAAGGTTAGGTTCGCGAACTTCCGCGTTTCGCAAAACTTTAACAATGCGCCATAGTAAACATTTTTTTTTTCACTTTGACCATAGTGTGTACCTGTGTGAACCAGATTCGTATACATAAACACACCAGTCACTATGGCGCACTGTTGCATTGCAGAATTTTGGTGATATTTTTTTAATGGGTACCTGCCCTAAAACACAAATCAATATGTCTGTTTATCCTTACTTGTCTTATTTAGTAAACAGTTATTGACAGTTGTCATACTTCTTTTAAACTTAAATCGTTACTAAAAATATATTGTCGTATGAAATTAAATTGTCATTAATAATTATCAACTTCTTTCGTAATCTGTGTGGAAATCTTTGTTGTATTTAATAATTGAATATTTCAATAAAGAGTTGGGTGAACATTGTTTACCAAATAAGACAAGGATAAACAGACTATAAGTATGTATACGAGTAAAGAACGAGATATACTTAGTAGTAGATAGATATGAGGTACAATACGGACCGTCTAATTTGTGTTCCTGCCAGGCGTCGCGCAGCTGGTCGTAGAGCAGGCCGGCGTCGGCCAACAATCGCCGCAACTGTGTGACGCGCTTGCGCTCCGGCCGCGCTGATCGGAGGAGAGGCGCGAACACTGGCCGGAACGTGTTTTGTCTGCAACAATACGAGTATTATGGTTTATACAAGGTGTTACAAAAATACCCCTAATGCCGAATATGGTATATAGGGACCATCAAACTGAACAACTTTTACTATGGGGCCAACTCTGAAATCGTGAAAAAAAATCAGCTGTTTCATGCATTTTGATATTTTCGATTTAATTTTTGTATGAAACAGCTGATTTTTTTTACGCGATTTCAGAGTTGGTCCCATAGTAAAAGTTGATCAGTTTGATTGTCCCTATATACCATATTCGGCATTAGGGGTATTTTTGTAACACCTTATATACAACCATTTTAACCTTCAAAGTCACAGTAAAAAATAACTTTATTCAAATAAACTTCGTAATTAAGCACTTTTGAATTGTCTTTATTTTCTTACCACCCGTTCCAGACTTTTTTCCGGATAGTAGAATATCATAGATGTACAGTTAGTTTCAAAAACGGCATCTCGATATAACGCCCCACTTTCAAAACTGGGAGCTTAATTTGTACAAAGTATTCTCTTCTTTGTTTCTTACTATTTAAAGTTGAATTTGGAAAGAATAGTAATTTGTGTCCACATAAAAATATTCATGAGGGTTTTTGAATTTCAAAATTTCGAATCGCTTTTTTTTGTCAGCTGTTGGTGCCACATTTGTGTGATTTTTTAGAAGCGTTATCTAGGATATTCTTGATCGAATATTGATATTCGCGAAAGGGTTTAGTTAGATAACTAGAAATTTGTTTTGATTATAAAATCAAAACAAATTTCTAGTTATCTAACTAAACCATCGTCGATGGTAGATATAAATCTACCATCGACGATGAAGGCACTTTAAAGCTAAAACATAAAAGTGGAAAATTAATTTTATTTACTTTTTTAGTAACTCTTAGTTTTTTATATTGTACACACGACGGCACCTCAGACTACACATGTCGACCTCGAGACCGCCTTTATGCCCTACGTAATAAAAGCTGTTTTCGCAGTTTACCTGTATAACCTGACCTGCTGTCGTGTGTACGTAAAAATGCTATTGCAAAAGTTACGTGGTACTAAAATGGAGGTGTAGTATGTGTATACAGACCTCTCGAGCAGCCGCTTGAGGCTGGCGAGCGCCTCGAGCTCGGTGTGCACGGGCCGCGCCCACACGCGCGCCGTCTCCACCATGTCCGCACTAGCGCCCGCGCCCTCGCCGCCCGCGCCCACTTCTTGTTGCTCGCCTAACCAACGATTATAACTGTTACTGTGTTAATATAAGGGCACGGATCCTGAGCGCTGGACGAGATTAGGCGGCACACCAAGCGTCGTCGCAAACGCAACCGAGTCCAACCCAGTCTGTCCTTAGCGAGCCAGTGTTTAGCTCTTAGATCGGAAGGCGTTTAACTCGGTCGCGTACGGGTTCACCCGAGGAAATTTGCCGAGCGTGGCGAGATTCTGCTTGCTTGCCGTCGACCCGAATATGACTTAATAATTAGTACTTAATTGAAAATGTTTATCTGCATCCACTGATTAAACATAAATAAGGCCCCCTGAGCCTCTCTAATTAGAGCTTGAGATACGTGCCAGAAAGAACTCTATTTCAAAAGTAAAACATTTGAGACACAAGAACTACATCGATTTTGATAGAGTTGGCTTCGAGGACTCGCGTGAAAACCGACTTCACTGTGGTCTTGCACTTTTCATAGACCAAATTATTTGAAAATCTTTACTAATACGATTTTCAAAGAGTCTATTTACTGACCTTGTGCGAGATGTTCGACGATCCTGTAGGCAGCAGTGGCCCTATCCAAGGCGCTGTCTACGGACAGAGAGTCGGCATCGAGTAGAACTCGCGCGAGAACCCGCAACGAGACCGACTTCACTGTGGTCTTGCACTTGTCCGCGGCTAGCGCGTAGCTGTCGGCGAAGCCCGCCACGATGGTCTTGAAGCGGTCCAGTAACTTGTACCTGGGGGTCAAAATATTCGTGAAGTTGATTGGGAATGAGTAGGTAATAAAGTGAATGGGACGCTGGCGTTTTGTCGACACTTAACTGTCAAAATCCATTGTCTTTTGACAGTTAAACGTGATAAATCGCTATATCATATCATGTTGCGGTGCTCAGGCTATACTCAAAAACGATACCATATTTTTTTTTTTAAATTTTATTAACGTTTTATTTTATTAACGAGCGAAGCGTATCAGTTTCGAGAATGCTTTAGTCCGTCTGTCTGTTCTCGCCTACAGGTCGCATTTTTCAACCGATTTTGACGAAAATTGTTATCGTTATATGGTAAATAAAAAACAATTTACCCATTCCGAAAAACGTTCATAAATGTCATAATGCGAGGTCTGCAACTCACAAAGCTACTAGTTTATATGTAGCTTGGTTTGACCGGAAATAGGCTGTATGGAACGTCTATGTGTGAGTGCACGGAAAATCGTAATTTGTTCAGAGAAGCTATTCCGTGACTTCCATCTAATTTATATTTCGTTAATTTACCTGGTGAGCGCTTCCAACAGCATGGTGGGGCTGAGGCGGCGCGGCTCGTGGTAGATAAGGATGACACTACCATCTCCCTTCTCTTTCTCAAGCCAGTCCAGGAAGTCCGACAAGGCTGACACTTCCGACTTGGTTTTCAGAATCTGTTATCGTTTATTTGTATAAGACATAAGTAGGATAAAAATAAAGAAAAAGGAATGAGTCTCAATTATTTTTATAAAGGTCTAAAAAAAATTAGGAAACAAGAGATTTTCCAAAATTTTATAACATGCATCATGTTATAAAATCGACAAAGGAAGAAAAACAAGATTTCCAAATAACACTATTGTATTAACTAAAATACTTTGGCTCTAGACCTATCTATGGAGGTAATTGCATTTTGATTTATAAAACTAAACTAAGTAAAGTAATTTTCAATTTGAGTCAGTAATTTGACTTTTTTTTGACAACATCACATAAATTGCTCCGATTCCAAAGTAAGTTTCCATAACACAAGTGCTTTACTTGTGTTATGAAAATCAGAGACAACGGTGGTATCACAAACACCCAGACCTGAGCCAATATAAAAAAGTTCGTTTTCTAAATTGACCCAATCGGGGATCGAACCCGGGACATCAGAGATGGCGACACCTTGAAAACCGGTGTACAAAGCCACTCGACCACGGAGGTCGTCAGAACTGTCAGATATGTAGGAGCATGGCGCCATTGCTCATACATATCCATTAGTAGTAGATAAGCATGTTTGTATGAAAATAATATGGTTAAGTTTCCAGGAGTGAGCTTATATTATTTAACCCTGGGCCATGCCACGGTGTTGCAACGGCCAAATAATGTTATTTATCGGTATTATAGCGTTATTTAACGGTATTATAACAATAAAAAAAGTTATTTAACGTAACATAAAATAATTACGGTACTAGTATATTATTCAGTATTATAATTACGGTAATTACGGCAAATAACGTTTTCAATCCCTGTCCTGGACTAACCTTATGAGTAACCGTGTCCTTCAGCATGCGGTAGCGGCCGACGGTGACCACTCGCACGTTGTGGCGGCGGCGCGCTCCCGGGTTGAGGTCCCCGTACGGCATTATGTACTGCGAGTACGTCTGCTTCGGGGTGTAGGCCGCGATCTGACATATCTGAGGACAATGCAAAAATAACTAATCAAAAATGTAAAATATCACATTTGAAGACCCTGGACTAAATAATTTGGTTTAAAGTTACTAATTTGCTACAATAAGCACAAAATAACATTGTATTTACTTAGTGACATCACAAAACTAGATTAAACAGCTGTTACAGTTTGATGTATGTACTATCTAACCACTACACAGTATTGGCTTGGCTAAACAAATAAATTAGTTTATGTTGATACAGTTTGAATTATTCTATTATATCAGTTAACAAGAACCATAGTAGGTATACAGAAAATGGTTTTTGAATAAGTTTCATTATTAATTTCTTACAATAATAAGAAATAGATTATTTGTCTAAACACCTTATCTGTTTCCAAGTGCCACTCATTTTGTTTGTTATTTATTTCCATCATCTAACTAATGACACTTATGACAACTATGTAAAATCAAATAAGAGGTCTCTATTAAACATATTTGATTATTTTTATATATAATATGGTTCAAAGGTTGATTTTACTTACATAATTCTAAAAAGAACTAATAATAATACAAGGTAAAAATGTATATCTATAAATAATTATTTAATCTGATAATCAGGCATAATAGTATTTTATTATGTTTTAGTATTGTACATACATACTAATGACCATTTAATCTTACAAGATTTAGGTGCTGATAAAAGTCAAAAACAAATAAACAGATTGCCAAACAACAAAGTCCAATTAATTAGGTTTCTTAAACTTATGCAAAAATTAAAACAAAAACAAATAGTGAAACCTTACCTCATCAATGAGCCTCCGGCCAGTAGTGTCCATGTCCCACCCAACTAGAGAGTACTTGCCGGGGGGCAGCCCTGCGGGCTTCTCCGCCAGAGCCGGAGGCAACTCTGCAGGTGCCTCCATCTCACCACCGTTCACCTTTGCTTCCGACACCATTTCCATGAACACAATTTACACTGTTGGGAGAGAAGGTAATTTAAATATATCTCTCAGGTTTATATAAAAATATTGTAGCACTATCCTAAGATTAGTGTTATTTTCTGATACTATAATTGATTTTATTAACAAAAACTAATTTAAAAGACCAAGTTTTTTTTTACTCATCATAAGCCTGATAACAAGATATAATCAAAAGCACTGAAAGTCTCTTCTAAGGCTCTGTTTACAGATTCAATAATGCTTACACCTACACATTACCTTATAAGTAAGCACCAAGGATGATGAAATATTAACAAGTATCACACATTTATTCTAAGAAACCACAATCAAAATTTAGTTCTGGCTGGCAATTAGATTCAATTGTGATCAGTTTTACTTTTTTTTTAAGTGAAGTTAAGAGCAAAAGAGGGTAGGCATGGAATCTCATTAACTTATTCTAAAAAGATACTTAAGAAGTTATTATGACTTAGTAACACTGGCTACAATGTAACAATCTACATTATTATAGAATCTTCATTATTATAGAACTCGTAGCTCTGTCAAATTTTGACCATATGACTCAGGTACTTATTAAAGCAACGCCCTATAATTTTACAAATTCATACAGACAACTAGTCTTGCTATCCAAGATAAAAATGTAAGTAGAAAGGAAAGTCGCAAAACATATCTTGATAACCTAAGTGCCTCTGATTCACCCTTTGAAAGTGTAATATTATTGTACTTTCAAGGCAACTTTTGGTAAACAATTATAAGATAAGTACGCCGGATCCATGGCAATTGAAGAAAATACCCGGTGACTGAAATAATCGATCGATCAGCTGAGAAACATACCAATTGCTGCAATCGAGCCCTTTGTACGAGCCACAGTTTTCTGCACCAACACGTCAAGAATCAATGCAATTACATTGATCAGGTAGTTCTAAATACTCATTACAACGAGTAAAAATGATTGAAAACCAATAAAATAGGACACGTGGCGGCCTTTTCCAGAGACATTTTGCCCCACCCTGCACGTCAAAATAATAAAAACTGAAACTTACATCTCAAAATTGACGCCAAGTAGCTATTCATACAATATCTTGTATCAGCAAAATGTGCTACGTCGTTTTTTGGGACACTGCAAAAGTAAAATTAGTAGTAAAAAATATCACAAAATCTCAGCACGTGTGCGGCAAAATATGGCAAACCGCAATGGCAAATAGCCATAGACAAAAAAGATAAATAGCAAAACCAATCAGTGATGTGACTGATGTGCGTGCGTGCTCGTTCGTTCACTATGCTCTGTCTGTGATCACTGCACTGTTTTTATCGATTAATAAAAATAAAAGAGAATGTAATCACCTTATAACATCTAAGGTAATAAAAAAAATCAAAAACCAATCGATCCAGTTGTGTAAATAAAAAAGTTCTTCAAAAAAACAAAACCTCTTTCAAAAAACTAAATTAGCTTTAAAAATAAACAGGTCTAAAGAGCATGAAATAATATTCAAAATCTGTATAATCACTAGTAGGTACCTATATCTGATATTAAAAAACGTCTTTTGAAGTCAGGTGGGGCCAAAGATTATTTTCGGTTTTTTTATACACAACATGTTACAAAAATACCCCTAATGCCGAATATGGTATATAAAGACCATCAAACTAAACTCTCAAATCGAGAAAAAAAAACAGCTGTTTCATAAATTTTGATATTTTCGATTTTAATTTTTGTATGAAACAGCTGATTTTGATTTCGCGATTTCAGAGTTAATCCCATATTAATAGTTGATCAGTTTGATGGTCCTTATATACTATATTCGGCATTAGGGTTATTTTTGTAACATGTTGTATATGAACTTTTATGGTGGTTTCACTTTCTAATTTTGTTTAAATTCTAGCCCCACCCGACTTCATAAGACTTTTTAATTTTAGATATGCGTACCTACTAGCTTAGAGCAAATGCTCTAAGCCTACTAGTAATTTATGCAATAATATTCATAAAGCTGTTTATTTTTGAAGCTTTTTTGAAAGAGGATTTGTTTTTTTAAAAGCTTTTTATTTTTTACTTTTATGTGGAAGGTACATGTATAACTTTTAAAATTTTGTAATTTTAGCATTCTCAGTGCTATTTGTATATAATACTAAATAATATACTAGAAAAAATACGACTCGCACCAGATCATGTTCTCGGACGGGAATCGAACCCGCGACCTTTAGATATCCGGTCCAATGCTCTGACCGCCGAGCTACCGAGTCACTAGTGGGAACGTCGAATTTCTTCTAGTATATCAACTCTTACGCTGCAAGCCAGCGCCATAACACCAATGTATAAAGGAATTACCTCGACATATAAGCGACGGTATTATAAATAAAAACATTTTGTATAATTACGGTACTTCATACTTTTCAATGGTATCATAAATTTTAATATAACCCTAATACTTAACTCAATTTACATATGAATTCGCACTGTTTGTTGTCAAGGAGGGTTCCAATTATTCTAGTCCAGAAAGTGTATGACCATAGTAAGGTAATACAGACGAACAGAGAACCAGCTCCTTTTTTTGAAGTCGATTAAATACATAATGATGGCCAACGAGGCTAATAGTTCAAAGAGTTTAAAAAAACTATACCAAATAATAGATCCAGTGACCAGTGAATTATGTTAACTGATAATTTTATTATTATTAAATGAAATCTATTATAAAATCTATTATTTAATAATATTGCTTCGGTAAAAATGGATCAAGCAGAGAAGAGAGGAGATGTCTCATTTCTCTATAGAATACAATAGAATATTGTGCCGCGCGCGAGCAAGAGGCGCGGCCGAACGAAGAATGTGTGTAGCCGAGCCTTAATGCTCTAAGGGCCGAGCGGCCGGGCGGAGGCGGCGGCGCGGCGCCCGCGTTCGCGCGCCTCATTCTCCACTGCCTTCTGCCCGCCTCTCGCACACGTTAATTAAATCGTCATTCGATTCACAGCTCACATATCCGCTACGCACAGCTCACATCTCCTCTCCGCTACGCATCTCCTCTTCGCTTTGGTGGAAATAACCTGCCAGCTTTGCAGCACATCTGGTCTCGTCTCCTCTCCTCTCCGCTTTGGTAGAAACCGGGCCTTACGCATCTCTACTACGGTTGCACGGCATGGAATATTGGAAATATTGTAATAATTTTATTTAAATAATAATGGTTTCAGTACATGTTTGACATTCATAGTGAATTGTGTGTACACTCAATATTTACTGAATATATGATATTCTATCTTTTTTCCCACTTTTTTGGAGTTGTTTTTGCTCAAATTCACAGCACATTTAGGCATCGTTACGCCTGGATGATCAAATGACTACTGACATACATTGATTCAATGCTCATTTTCGATTGGAGCACTCGTTCGCGCCGTCACTTTGTGCGCTTACGCTACATCTAGGGTTTATGTGTTTGAAGAAAAAAATCTAAAAATATTGGGTTTTCGGGTAGATATTCTTCATAGACCAATAGAGACAGGCCAAGATCAATAAGTATTGATGTCATGAAAGTGGATTCAATTAATATACCTACGGAAAAACAAGTACCGTAGAAGGGTTTCCTACTCATGACCTACAACTTACGCCATCATTTGTATATAAAAAATGGAATCTACAGTGAACGAAATAGATAAGTATGTACAATATAATGTGATTAAATAAAGTAAACTACTTACAACAGAAAGTGACCAAATTCAGAGCGTTTGCGGTTTGCTGTACTTGCAAAACGATTTATTAATCTGTAAAATTTATTGTTTGCCTTACATTATCGAGTGTAGTTGCCGCTTCTATTGTAAATAATTGAATAATTCATCGCATTGTACCCTCACAGCATTCATAACGCTCGATTGTAGGTAGGTACTTAATATTTTTTTAAACTTACCGTTATTTCACAACTAATACGATTCCTATGTCAGATTAATATTAAAATCTATTTAATCAAATTCTTAAAAGCTATTTTACCAGTTTTAATAAATAAGTTAGTTTTAATTTAGAAAACTCCCTGTAATTATTTTATCAGTTACTTTGAAACCAATAACTTCTCAAATTCACTGACACTGTCTTTTTGAAATAAGCGTTCTTGTTTTAAATCTTTGTTGATAGATCGGATCGTACCATTGAGTTCGTTTATCAATAAGTATCTTAAATAATATAATAATTTTAAAAGTATCGAGATCGAGAATAAATAATTTAACAAAATTTAGTTACCTAAACGTTAACGTTAAAAGATCCTTGTTTATATAAGTAGGTCTACTAAACATGTGTTTTTTTAAGGTTTTTTTTAATCGAATCAGGCTCTCAAATCGATCGATTCTATTTGACAAAACTAAAGACATCGTTGTCTGTCTCGCTCGTGTACTAAAAGTGTATAACGTGCTATCGTGTTTACCTCGGGCGGCGGCATTTGGCGGTGTCGTCCGATCGACATCAAAGGCATTTACCAACTGAATGGAACTATGGATTTGTTTTGATCAGTATTAATAGTAATATTAAAAAAAAAAACTGTTTAAAAAACAAAAAACCGACTTCAAAAAACCTAAACAACTTCAACTTCAATTTTGAAGTTGAAATTAAATAGTTATGCATATCAAATTAATAAAACACGTGTATTGGAGTCGGGTGGGCTTTTAGAATTAAAATTAAAAAAAGAAGTTGTCCTCCCGCCCTACCCGACTTCAATACACGTGTTTTATTGAATTTTAAAAAGTAAAAAGTTACTCCTTTTTCCACTTATTATTAATTAATCACTAAAATAATAAATTAAATATAAAATTAAAAAAGTATGTTGGTCAATATATAAATCTCGCATTTAAAATAAAACTCGAAGTTTGTTTTCCTTGTTTTTATAGTATTTTCCAGTGGTAGATATTTTCATAGGAGGACACTGAGGAAACCATAATTCTATGGAGGAAACCTTTTTTACGTTCCAGCCCGCCCGGTGAAATAATATTTGACTTTGACTTTTGGAGTTTTTGGCGCCATTTTGTCGAGTTCGGTTAGGTGTCTATTTTAATTATTTTCAAATTGATTCATAGTGGATATTGTGTCTTAAAATTGGTGCAGTTATATGGTACAAGTGTCTACGCAACTGAACAGTATGTGGGATAATTGAAATAGGCGCGATCTTGGTTATGTGAAGCTGAGACTTTTATTGAAGTGGTGGCTTCCTCGGCAGAACTAACCGAGTAAACTGTCTTGATATACTTGGTGCCAAATGCTCCAAGCAGCATTGGAATACGATGCACCCGCATTCTATTGAAAAATGAAACAATATCTACCACCTTAGAGCATTACCACTGAACTCTTCAACACTTGACACTGGCAAAAAATACTTCCAAGAGGAAAGTAGATTGCCAAAACAAAAAAGAAGAAGAAGAAGACTTTGACTTTGACAATGATATTGACATTTTGGCAGCATGTCCGTCTTCCTCTCAGAAAAATATCTTGCTTCGGCAATCGGCATTATTATTGATATTGCCCACAGAGTACTTTTGATATTGCCTGAATGAAATAAGCAAAGTGAAAGTCGAACAACAAATAGAAATAGTTTTACTTTTAATTAAAATAATAACATCAAAAATGTCTGAAGGTATAGAGTATTATAGAAATCAAATAGGTTTAGCAAGATCTGAAATAAAAAATCTAAGGTACGAATGCACTTCATAACCATTTACATTGTAAAATTAAAAGAAGTATGTACCTATGTAAATATTTTAAAATATTCTGATTTTTATTTCAGACAACAACTATCGGCCCTCAAACATGAGCATTTGAAAGAAATAGAATTTATCAAATCCACACTAAAGGGGCTCCGATGCGGTGAATGTGAAAAAACCGGTAAATTAATCTTAACTTGAACTGAGTCAATACAATAATTAACATAATATATTTTATTTGTTGCTTCAGCTGTTACAGTTGTAAATCAAAACAGTGAAGATGCTCCTTCTACTTCATCAGAAACAGGCCATATAAGTTATAAACCAATAGGAGTGATTGAAACAAGTTTTCAAAATAAGCGTGCAGTCCCTCGCCAACCTTGTCTTTTGGGGAACTCTAGAGGTACTGTTGTCATTGATACAAGCGTTTTCAATAATCCTGAACATGCATTGAATGGTTTGGATGAATTCTCACATATATGGTAAGTAAACACTAATTAAGCAAGTATTCGGTTAGAAAGTATCAAAATTATAGGTAAAAAGTTAAGTAAAACAATGAAAAACAACAGTGTGTGTAAGCGTAATAAGCTTATCCAGTGGAAAGCAGAGCTCTCCACAACATATTTTGGTTAACACTCCCTATTTAATACAGATGTGTTGTAAGATAAGTGTGTTTCTAGTTCATACATTTACTATGAAAACAATGTCATTTGACGGGCTTGTTAATACGTAACGTCAGATAAATGTGCCAGCACCTTAACAACAAACTTTTTATACAGTTAAGTTTTAGGCAATGTTAGCTTTTTTACAAAGAATTATAAGTATTGTTTATTTAAAAATTATCGTTTATTATCATGACTATTTGCTGCCAATAAAGTTGCATTACATTTATTTGATAATGTTGTTTACAGGTTGATGTTCCATTTTCACGCAACAGAGAGCACAAATGTGCCTGCAAAGGTGGCGCCCCCGCGGCTCGGTGGCGCGCGGCGCGGAGTGTTCGCCACTCGCTCGCCACATCGACCCTGCCCTATTGGACTGTCACTTGTGAAAATTCACACCATACAAGGTTATTAAACTAATGTTATTACTTATAGAGGTCATTCTATGCACAAAGAGTTATTATCCACGTAGATAAGGTGACCTTTTCATAAAATTAACCACATCACAAAATGTTCAACTACTTTATGAAATGGTGCTTTGCATATGCATTATGTTGTGGCCTTTTCGTAAAATTATCCACATCATGAAATGCTTCACTTTTTAATGAACTCTACAAAATGCTGGTCATACACAATAAAAATTTATGAACACCTTATATAGGCTGTTCATAAACATATGTTAGGCATTAACAGCCTTACCACAAAAGATTTTTAAACATTGTTCAACAAGTGTTTACCTAAGACACTGTTTAAATGCGATGCTGTCACTTTTTTGACAATATTGTTTGAAAGAGATGGCATCACATTTAAACAGTGGCTAAACAGTGTTTTGAAATCTTTTGTGGCAGAGCTGTCAATGGTACCTATATTCTTTACAAAATAATAATTTTCAGGTAATAAAATACACTTCCTCGGAGTTGATATGGTGAATGGAACACCGGTTCTGGACATCAAACCATACATTCCACAATATGATTACCCCTTGGTGGCATTTGATGACACCATCTCTTCACTTGTAAGACCACCAACAGAAGGAATCAGTGACGTAGTGGATACATTAGGCAATTTACAAGTAGATGACGAGAATTTTGATACTAGAAGGTGAGTTGTGTCTACAAAGTATAGTGTGTATCATGAAAGATAAGTCATCCCATGAAATTATAAGCAAAGGGAAGGGTCTAGAAGTGAACAAATTTTATGGCACCTACATAGCTGAAGCGAAGCGAATTTTATGGTACATACAAAGCACAATGAGTCTTATGTCCATTGTATAAAGTTAGAACTAGTAGGACTAGATATTGCACGGAAATGCGCGCAAATTCCCCTTTGCGATGCGACCCGTTTTTTGGCTCGTAGTTTGCACTTTACACATGACTTAAGATTTTATTACCATAAAATTAACTTTGCTTCCAAACGCTTTGCCCACGGTCTATATTAACCTTTAAGCAGATGCATAATATTTTCAGCCCCATCGGTATCGAGACTCATACTCCTCTATCCCGGTCACCTGTCGAAGGTGACATTGTTTCTCCAAGTAATAGCCACGGAAATCTTCTTACTCCTGTCTCACCATCCCCTGACTCACCACCTAGCACAGACTTACTAGATCGCCAGGCTTTTAGAACAGGATCACCTATCAGAAGGCCAGATTCTGAACGTGGTGCTCCCGATGGCCAGGAGCGATTCACTCCACCCCAATCAGCACATTTGATGAACATGGCCCACGATGGAATAAGAGTGGCCCCTTGGATATCCAATCCGCCTTCTCAGACTTATAATGTTAGATTCACTGATGATGCACTCGTGAGGCTTAACGAATTGATCGGAAGCAGAGCACAAACTTTCAAATCTAACATAGAGACGTTGCTATCAGATGATCCCCGGTCACATTATGTAAGAAACCGGTATCCAGACCATGAGTACAGCTGTGTACTAGAAGATTTATCCATCAGTTGTGTGTTTGATTCGAATTCATCAGTGTGTACAATTATTGCAATAAGGAGTGCAGAGGATTTGCAAAATTAAAATGAAATTAGACTTAAAATGAAAATAACTTATTTTCTCTTTATACATACATATATTTTTAAGATTATTTTAATGAATAAGAATTGGTAAGTTATTGATGCACATTAATATAGTTAGTTAAACACATGAAAAGGTTTTTATTATTGTTGTTATTTACATTTACTACTAATATAAAAATATTGTTACTACTACTAATATAATATATTTGTTTTGGATATGTACATTCCATGAAAATAAAGATAAAATGGAACCATGCAAATACCTACTATCAGTGTCTCTCTTTCTAAGTAGGGTGAGTCACCTTAGTTAGAAAGAGGGGTCGGACCACAGAGAAGTGAGATAGTGATAGAAGTTATTTGCTTCAAATAGGTATTTATAGTTTGGGTTCCATTTTATCTTTATTTTCATGGTACAGTCTGCGCCAAAATGATCAAAACATTCAAACCTACCAAAATACCTAACCATTTGACAAAAATCAACCCTATCTCAAGACGACATGGTGCACTTTTGTTTGTTCTCAGACTAGAAATTAAAGTACACCTTAATGCCTTGAAATAAGGTCGATTTTTGTCAACTGATTGGCTATTTTGGTAGGTTTGAATCACAGATAATATAATACTATACTAGTGTTTGCTCAGATCATTTTGGCGCTGACTGTAGATACTTAATTACTTATCATAGAATTATATTTTATATAATTAAGCTATTTTTTCATAAAACAGTATCTGCTTCCCAGAGCCAAAACAACCAACTGTCTTTAAAACTTTCAACTCCATGTATCTAAATGTGCGACCCAACGTAATGCTTTTAACCGTTTCATCATGCGGAAACACTACTGTGTTGGAATAGTCGCTCCATTTGACACCGTCCAATGAGAAACGGTATTGTAGTTCCAGGAACGTCCCGTTCCCGCCATCTTCCCGAGGAACGTAGTCGACTTTATAAATTTCACGCATTTTTCCCAAATCAAATGTTAGAGTTAGATATTTCCCTTTTTCCGGTTTGGCTTTACCTTTGTCGCTCCAATCAGTGTGCCACAAGCAGCTCATGTCGCCATTAGTCAATCTACCCACTTCTTGAGAGGGCTGGCAAGGGATATTACATGACACTATCACGCCTTTGACAGTATTCTTATATGGGTCTTCTTTCGTCACAGCCTCCAATATTTCACTCCAATCGGAAACTTCTTTGCCTCTAACAGAACGAATTTTAAACTGGTGTTTAGATTCATACTTAAGTCCATCGAAATTAAAAGTTGTACTTTTTATATTCGTGTATAAGGCGCCGCCATCTTTATCAATTTCATAGAAATTAGCTTCTGGTACCGATTTCCAATTTAAAGTTATAGAAGTAGGTGATATTTCATTATCAGGGGCGTTAAAAGCTGGAATGGTTAACGAATCAGTTTTTTCTAATTTACCAAAAGCTTCAGTTATATTAGAAAAATCCCTTATTTTAAGTTGAATTTCATTGGCAGTAACATCAATACTATGAATTTTAATCAAAACAAAGCTTTGATACAGAATCTCTTTATCGACTATAGAAATGAGATATGGATTAATTACAAAATCCTCTTTGAAAAAATATACGTTTTCATATTCTTCAAATTCGTTGTCGGTTTTGGCTTCAACCATTTTCACATGATTTCCGTTGATGGCAACTTTCATTTGCTCTGGTTTTTCCGAAGCCTTTATTTGCAGTAAAGTTTTTCTGTGTGTAACCATTCCTTTGTAAAAACCTAGCGTTTTTCCAATGTTTATATACAGAGTGTCTTTTTCATTCAATTGTGGTCCAGTCATGGTAATACGAGTTTTTGCTGAAAAGTCTTGCATGTAATCTGCTGTTCTCCCGTCATCTTCATAAGCTTCGAAATCGGAATTGCCATCGGGATAAAGGGTAAAAATCCTGTTATCTCTTTTTATTTCGTAAGGATTATTATTTGGATTGACCATAGGAAATATGGCTCCACTTCTTACAAATAGGGGTATTTTCCACAAAGGACATCTGAAATCGTTCAAAATTACACCACCTCTGTAATTCTCGCCTGTAAAAAAATCTATCCATACCACGTTTGGATCTGGCAAATAGATTTCATTTCGAATAGAAGTGCCCTTAATGTTATCTCCATTATATATCGGAGCAACTAATATATTCGGACCCCACATAAATTGGTACTGAGCGGCCGTGGTATATGCTAAGCATTCCTTTGGAAATTCGAGGAACATCGCCCGAAGCATCGGCAGCTCTTTTATAGACTCATGTCCAATCGTATAATTGTATGGCATAAACATCGATTTCAACTTCAAATAAGCCCTATTGATAATTATGGCTTCATCGTCATACGCGAATGGAGTTTTAACTTTGTCGCCCCATCCGTCCATGTTCAACTGTAATGGTGTGAATGATTTCCATTGAAAATCGCGCACATTCACCTCCTTTACTCCACCTGCATAAATTCCATCCAAATCGGAACCAATAACAGGCTGACCAGAAAGACCCGACCCTATATAAGTAGGAATATGGAAGCGAATATATTCCCACTGGCCTCCTTTTTGATCTCCACTCCATATACCAGCGTGCCTCTGCGTGCCGGCCCATCCGTCTACCATTATTATCATTGGTCGCGAATTTCGCTTCGTTTTACTGACAAATATATTGGTAGCATCCTCTACAGCGGTTAAACCATATGAATAACCACTTCCTATCCAAGCAACATCACATTTAAGAGCTACTACCCCAGCTACACCAACTTCTTTGCCCAAGTCTCTTTCTCCTTTTTTAGGGTGGTTTGGGTCGGCAGGGTGTAATTTGGATTCTGTCCACAGAGCAACTTCTACTCCATGTGACCTTGAGTAATCAGCAAACTCTTTTAAGTTCTTTATATCTCCATCCAAAGAGTCTGTTTGACCATACCCACAGCCGTATCCATCGTTAGGTATAAACCACCCAAGTGGCATATCGTACCTCTTATATCTGTCAACCATAGCTCGTGCAGAGAACTGGTAATTATTCTTTTCACCATTCAATGACTCTAATATCCCAGTCTTATCGCCCATGTCCTTCGGCTGATAACATTTATAATATTTTCCGTCTTCGAACAGAACTGCTCGTGGCGTATCTGCGGGTACCGCAACCCAATAATCTCTGTTGAAAGCATTAAGATGTGATTCATAAAAAGCATACTCCGGCATAAAAATAGGCTGTCCGGTCAGTTCGTAATAATCATTTAATATGTCTTTCGCTTGCGAGTTAATAAAGAAAAAGGCGTCAAAATCTTCACCTTTGTGGATTGTTTTTACTACGTGTGGTGATTTAGTCCCAAAGTCATATATTCCCGGTTGCCAGGTGTTTCTCAACACACCGTAGCCACGCGACGACCAGTAGAAAGGGTTTGGCGACGTCACACCACCATCTATCCAATTATTTGTGTTAACGATACTGATAGATTCTCCTTTATGTGTGAACCTTCCGTTTTGCATACCACCCCCAAAAAAATATTCATCTTTGTCTTGATGCAGTCTATGTGTTGCTTTAGAATCGTAATATGTAATAGGTCGCGATTCATGTAGCACAATCTCGTTATTTCTGTTATCTTGAACTTTCATTGTCGCCGTCTGCTTATCAAACAATAGTTGAATTTTGTGCGTATCGACTGTGAAAGTATCATCGTTGCTGGTCAATGTTGACTCAAGGAAGGCTTTCTTTCCATAATCCGTAGTTTTCTTCACTACAATCTTCGCCGTATCTTTAGGATGCATTGGTTCGGGATATTCGGAGAATTTTCCACTTGGAGACATGTAGTATCTGACAACATGGCTGTTTAATATGTACAATCGTGCCACTTCTCCCGTTGCGTAGTTAATAGAATAGAAGTCATTTTTCTTAGAAAAGCTAGTAATATTGCCCAATATTTTCGATCGTGAACTATCTTTGTTTGCCATGGTTTGTTCTGCAGTTGTTCGTTGTTTAGTTAAGACACGCTTTCATTGATTGTGTTGTAAAGACTGGAACAAAAAATACATTAAATGTTAGTTTAAATACTTATTTTAGGAAATGGTATAAGTACGTGATAAAAACGCGAGGGCGATTTGGGTTGGCGGAATTTAATAGTAACTATTTTTACGCCTATTATATTTTTAATACACATCGTGGATCACTTCTTAATAAGACCGCACTTCGTTTATATGCGTAAGAAAATTAAATTGCAACCGCAACGCGCGAGCGCGAAATTGTGCCTTGCTACAGACTATAATAATAAGTAATTATGATTCCAAGTGTTAAGTACAGCCTTTAAGAGAATAACCAACAAACAACTGAGAAGTTGTCTCTACTAAATATCGATGTACCTAATCCGTTATGGCGACATACCTTTAAGATAGTAATACTGCTGCATTTACGAAAAACGCATTAACTACATCTCAAGAAAAACGCGGTCAAAGTTTTTATTTTTCTTTTGATTAATAATCAACCAAAATGAGTATGAATGCATTGTTCCCACCGGGAATCGAATCGGGTATCTCTGATTGATATCTAACGACGAACCAAAAGACGGCAGAGGCGAATACTATTGAATGAGTAGTGTAAGTAACGGAAAGGGTAATAGGTTCTATTCTCGTAGTAGGTAAACCTATTCCTATCCTTTCTAGTACCATATATCTAGGGCATGGTATACCGGAATAATTTTCATACCGGTATTGATACCGGTATTGAAATTTCAAATACCGGTATACCGAAATTTCGGTATTTTTTTAAATAATTGCTAGTTACAGTTTAAATGATTCAAATAACGATTAGTAAGTCTCGTTTGCGGAGAGTAATCAAAGCAGTTTTCTACGCTATATGGCAGAATCACTCAAACTATTTATCAACTCTTTAGAAACCAAAAAATGAGATTTTAAGGTATAGGTAATTAAGAATACTAAAGAAAATACGTAATTTAATTCAATAATTATTTATATTGTTTCATTGGCACAAATATCACAATCAGCGCGAGTGCTGAATGCCGATTGCAATTTATTTGTAGAAGTAAAACATTAAATGAACAACTGAAAGTATTATCATTAAATACCACCTAGAATACCCAGATTCTAGCTATATGCATGCAATGCTTTGCGTAGTTGGTTTTGCGGTGATTTCTTCTATAATCGTGATTATTCAAGATTCGTATCATATGAAAACTCATCTGCAGTGTGAACAACACTATGAACCATGCTAAGACTTTCGCGCGAACAGTTCATTAGAAATAAAACACTTTTCACGGATTACAGCGCGTATATTATTAATTCAGGTGTTGTTTTAGAATTATTTAGTTTGTATTTATTGGTTTTTAGAAATTCCGACGTTTCGACACCTTTCCTGGGGCCGTGGTCACGGGAGAACTAAAGCAAAAAAGGCTGCTCATATTTTTATGAAATTACCCGCTCGAAACCTACCAGTTCACAAATCGGGAGGCCTCTGAGAGAAGAACTGGCGGAAGAAAACTCAGGTTTAGTCGATCTCCCTTTTGATCACTATCTACAAAACAAACTAACTATATCTTTAGATCCTGCAGTGTGTGATTTGGGATGGGACTTTCCCATGCATCAAAGGGACCCAACCATTACATTAGATTCGATAAACCACAAATACTTACCAAAGAACAAAGATTCATTCCCAGATTGCTACGCGAGGCTATTGAAATCAACAATGGAGAAGATAGTTGGAGAGTACCACCAGCTTGGGACCCCATAAATCATCAACTAAAATCCCATCCCAAATCACACACTGCAGGATCTAAGGATATAGTTAGTTTGTTTTGTAGATAGGGATCAAAAGGGAGGTAGACACAACCTCTCTGAGTTTTCTTCCGCCAGTTCTTTCTCTCAGAGGCCTCCCAATTTGTGAACTGGTAGTAGATTCAGTAGCTAGATCTTGTTTCTAATTAACTTTATTCAATTTAATTCAGTAATAACGATTAAAATCAAAACGCAGCTATAATATGATTTAATAAACTTGAATACATTTTTATAAAGTTTCCAGCGGATAATTTCATAAAAATATGAGCAGCCTTTTTTGCTTTAGCCCTCCTGTGACCACGGCCCCTGGAAAGTAGTCGAAACGTCGGGAATTCTAAAAACCAATAAATACAAACTAAATAATTCTCAAACAATACCTGAATTAATAATACACGCGCTGTAATACGTAAAAAATGTTTTATTTCTAATCCTTGCAAAAATAGATGACTTTTTTCGAAATACCGAAATATCGGTATTTCATCCTCAAATACCGGTATCAAAATACCGAAAAAATTTACCGGTATACCGGTATCCATGCCCTACATATATCCACATAAAACAGCTGGGTATGCTTCACACATCACACACGAAATTTTTCGTTAAATAATGTACCTAGGTACCTACTACATTAATTTATAATACTTACCTAGTTCTATTTCGAATAAAAGTCGAATTGTCAATTTTTAAACTTACGTATTGGCGGTAATAATTTTTTCGGTAAAGGAAACTCACCGGCCGGCAGCGCGGCGCCGCGGGGCGGACGGCACAAATTATATTGTTATTGTATTATAATAGGTAGTACTACAAAACGGGGTCTGCGGGCGGCGACCGACAACGTTAACATTCGATTGATAACATAACATCATGCACACTTCTAACTTTAATTAGGTTAGTAAATATTTAATGGAAGCCTATATACAGTACCTATGCAAGATAAATAATTGTTGTGTACATAGGTAGGTATGCTATAAAATAAGTATTATCTACTAAGATAAGTATGTAAGTACGTACCTACCTATTTTAACTGCACTGCTGCTGCAAAGAGCATTTGTAATCACCTCGTTTAGAGGAATGTTTAACTTAAAACGTAGTGTACTGACTACTAGTACTGACTTGACTACACTGTTTTATTTTTTTACCTACACGACTCCATCAACAGTATAATTTTATTAATAATCAAGTTCAAGTTGTACTATTATGTATTCTGTGCTTAAAGCATCTTTGTAGTCTGTGCACAAGAACTATAGCTAATGCTCTAAGGCTAATTATATTCTATTGGTGCTTACTTAGAGCATTAAGAACGGTGCTAAGGTGCATTCTGGTGCATTCATAGAATTAGTACATTAATAAATTAAGGCGGGTCCATAGCGAAGTTTTTTCGAAAAGATTCAACAAAATACATACACAAAACTTTGTTTCTGAAACATGTTTATCTACTCACGCTGTCCACAGCGATTGCGTGGCTTGTCTAGACAAAACTTCAGTGTTGGCAGTTTAGCATTTTATGTTAGCACTTGCACTTTATTAATAAATTACCGCCGCAGAAGTCAGTACCCACTGACTTCAAAATATTCGTGTGGGAATTTTCATACAGCGCTGCGGCGAAAAACATTGGAGTTCATGTTAACTGTGTTTTGACAGATGTATATGATACATTGCTACTTTTCTTTGGTTAGCTTTTATTTGTGCTAAAATAAAGTAGCAATGTATCACATACAGCTGTCAAAACACAGTTTACATGAACTTCAATGTTTTTAGCCGATAGAGCCCCTGACTTCATGCCGCTGTACTGACTTCAAACCAATTTACATTGGGTTTTTTTGGGTCAGCGCTGACTTGTCTCGATTTCGGAGTCAGTCGCTTACCTCGTAGTAGTAATAGTAGTTATATTCGTCCTTTTTCAGGACAGGCGAAGGTCTAAGCAAGGTCTAAGCCATACTGCCAGTTCTTGAGTTTAAATAATTCAGTGGTAGATATTGTTTAATTTTTCATTAGAATGCGGGTGCATAGCATTCCAATGCTGCTTGGAGCATTTGGCACCAAGTATATCAAGACAGTTTACTCGGTTAGTTCTGCCGAGGAAGCCACCACTTCAATAAAAGTCTCAGCTTCACACAACCAAGATCGCGCCTATTTCAATTATCCCACATATTGTTCAGTTGCGTAGACACTTGTACCATACAACTGCACCAACTTTAAGACACAATATCCACTATGAATCAATTTGAAAATAATTAAAATAGACACCAAACCGAACTCGCCAAAAACTCTCGCTTACCTCGTATAAACCAGCCTTCACAGACCAGACTGAAAGTGAATAAGTACGATTAATTGTGCTGAGTAATATTGTTCTGTGATTGCGAGTCAGTCAGCATCAGCAACCGAACATAATAATAAAATTCGTAAAATTTGTATTAAATTCTATACTGTTTTGTAAAGTGAGAAGTGTATTTACAAACATAAAAGGTACGTAAAATATAGTTTAAGTATAATTATATATTATAATAAACAGGAAAATATACTGACTTATAAATGGCTATGTCATTGTGTCCTAACCTAAGTTGGCCGGCTGATATTTAGTTTTTTTTTCAGATGTTTTTGACTCGCTCCGAGTATGATCGTGGTGTGAACACCTTCAGCCCTGAAGGAAGGCTGTTCCAAGTGGAATATGCCATTGAGGCCATCAAACTTGGGTCGACAGCCATTGGCATTTGCACTTCGGAAGGGGTAGTTTTAGCTGTTGAAAAAAGGATCACGTCTCCATTGATGGAGCCTACCACTATTGAGAAAATTGTAGAAGTCGACAGACACATTGCCTGTGCTGTGTCTGGTTTGATGGCTGATTCAAGGTGAGATTATAGTTTTTGAAATGAAAGCCTTGTTGTTAGTGATTTCTAAATACAATTTTTTATGTTTTCTATATTTATTAATAATTTTCTTTATACTTTTCATTTGAAAGTAGTCCTCCAAGAATAATTAATAATATTATTTTAATTTTTCAAGGACTTTGATAGAAAGAGCTCGTGTTGAATGCCAGAATCACTGGTTTGTGTACAATGAGCGCATGACTGTGGAGTCTTGTGCTCAAGCTGTGTCCAACTTAGCCATACAGTTTGGAGACAGTGACGATGACAGTGGCACAGCCATGTCACGGCCGTTTGGAGTTGCTGTTATGTTTGCTGGTGGGTTTTCTTGAAATTACAATTTTATTATTATTCTGAACAAGCAAGCAGTTGTAAATAATTTATTTGAATACTACCTACCTAGTTATGTTTATTATTCTCATAATTTCTGTTCAAAGGTGATTTTTAATTATTCTTCCAATGCCAAGAGGATGACCAAAATAATTGAGAGGCTAAATACCATGTCTAATCATCTTTCTTGGGGAAGCGCATACCACATAAGGGCTAATAAAGATGAATACTATTTTTGTTCAAGTATTCAAGAAATAGGTTTAAGACATACACTTTCATATTTTGTTATTCAACTGTTTATGAATATGTAGGTATTGATGAAAAAGGACCTCAGTTATTCCACATGGACCCTAGTGGAACATTTGTTCAATATGATGCTAAAGCTATTGGGTCTGGAAGTGAAGGAGCTCAGCAGAGTCTAAAGGTATGCAATTATTATTATTAAAATACTCATTTAAGGAAAATAACACATTCATGGTTCCAAAACTTGTGTTTCTTTCCACTCATAATCAGTCTTGAGAACAAAGTCCTTTCCCAGTAGTGAAATCACTTAAATAAAATACCTCCATCATCACTCTCTGCTTTAAACTTCCATCATCCATTTTTTTGTGTATTATTAATGTAGAATCCTTTGTAAATGATGGGATGGGAATGAGTTCTGTAAAATGTTGTTGAGATCTGTACAATATCATAATACTACCAGATTTATTTTTATGAAATGATTGATGTGAAACTTTTTATAGGAGGTATACCACAAGTCTATGACTCTCAAAGAAGCCATCAAGTCTGCGCTCACTATTTTGAAACAAGTAATGGAGGAGAAACTCTCAGAAAGCAATGTGGAAGTGGTCACCATGACACCAGACTCAATGTTCCACATGTGTACACGGGAGCAGCTTGCTGAGGTTATTAAAGACATACCTTGAATTAATATTGTAGTATAGTGGTAGACATGATCTGTAAAAGCAACTCTAATGCATTGTGCTAAGGCTTTAACTTTATTTGTATTTGTAATAAGTTTGTATCATTCTATCATGAAAAATGTGGAGAAATTATCAAGGAAAAAACCATTTTGGATTGCTTTTATTATGAGTTACAATTACAGATCATGTGCTTTGTAATGTATGAGAGATTCTGTATAACATAGAGTAATATTTTAAGTAAATGATTGTGCTTCAGAAACTATAAACTGTATTATATTTTATTTATACATCATTGGTCATAAGCTAAATCAAGTAACAGTAGTTTTTTTTTATCTTTCTATGTATTAATTATTGTACTTTATATGATATGAGTATTTATTTTATTTAAAATATTAATCTATGATGGTATCTGGCAGATATTTGGATCTACAGTATAAGTATCACTGTTTAATAAAAAATAATGAACACAGTATTTGTATTATTACATCTTACCTTTGTAAATTGTTGATTAAGTTGTAATATTATGTAGCTTATTTATTTGGTAGTGTAGTGTCCAGAAAATAAATCTCTAGTTCTGAAGTGACTCAAGATAATTTCTCTAGCAATGTAGTAAGTTCAGAAAGAACTTCTAATCTTTACTCTTTAATTACTATGTTGTATGGTTCGACGAAAATAGGTCAGTAACTAATTAATTTACAAAGCAGTCAGTATTCAACCTACATAGTTCAAGTGCGTTAATGCAGGTAATCTTCTGGGTTTACAAAAATATTAATTTAAATATTTCTTTATGGTTTTTTATAAAGAACTAGCCATTTCAATTATTTTGTCCATCTCGATCGCAGCATACAACGAGATATGCATAGTGAAAACTTTATTTCGTCACTTTTCGATTCTGTTATTAAGTTGTGAAATGTTCCCAAACTAAATCTTTCCCTAATTGGAATTGGATTGGTCGCAGTACACCCAATATTTTATTTCCTTGGCTGTGTTTCGTTTTCATCTCAAATAATAATACATCACAACAAGAGCTTCGTCGACTTCCATCGTGTACAGTCGCCTCGCGGGCACCAACCAGCTTCGATCGGGCCGACAACCGATAAATGTGAACAGAGACGCCGACACCCGATTAAAATCCGGATCCGACAAGTGGGAACAAGCTCTTAGTCAAAAGTCGAAAATATCTGTATTCAAATAAACGTAGTAATGAAGCGCTTTTGAATCTAAGGATAAACAGACTATAGCTGATATGCCAGAACTTCACTATAGTTATTTTGATTCTTGTCTTATGGATGAACCGTATAAAAAGAATAGCTTACGTTTTTTGAGGGTACATAATAACTTGCTTGCACAGATGATAGCAGCAATGCCAGAGCTTCAGTGGAGTGAATCAAGTTCTAAGAATACTATTCAAGAGCTAGCCAAGCTCCGGCTGGGAAGACAGTCCGTTTAAATTTTATTTCTTACTCACTTTAGTTTTTTTAGTACACATTTTCATGCAATGTTTCTTTGTTTTATTTGCTTTCTAATTAAAACTAAGTAAGTATTTTAAACAATTTATTATAAACATTATAAAAAGTTTCCTTATTTAACTAGTCTTAAACAAGCTTCAAAGATGTCTTTGGCAGAACTGAAGTAGCAAGCTAGGATCTTGTCTTACTTTCAAGGCAGGCTTATTAGTTTCGATAGTGAGATACCAACCATTACTGCAAATAGCACCATTCCACTACTTTGATAGGAGAGAAAATATTTTAAACCTATATTTTATGGAAGACACTTGACAAGGACAGCTATGTTGTGTTGGCTTTGTGATCTTGGGCTTGCTCAAACTTGTAGAAAAAGGTGCCTTCTGTGATCAGTTTGTAATAAAAAAACAAATACAAAAAATGTAAACAATATTAAATTGATTTTAAATCTTAATGTGATAGATCTTGAGTTCAAAATAGATTAAGGACATTGAGAGTATTTTATTATAATACACTTTTCCAAACGTTGACTTTTATTACAAAAGTTCTTACAAGATAAAAAATTAAATGCATAGTTGTAAGCGTGTTTAGGACAGGTCATGCTGTGCTGATAACACAGCTGAATACAGCTGTGAGAGTGATGCAAAGCAAAGCTTTGTGATTGTTTTGTGACTAAGAACTATAGGTCTTTATGTCTTATTTAATTGTACTTTTTCAACTTTCACAAGTACTTTGCTAAATAGCTCTCCAAATCCAATGGATTCACAGTAGGTGCAAACCGTTCAACGGGCACACCGTTTCTGTCCACTAGGAACTTTGAGAAGTTCCACTTTATAAAGTCTCCTATCAGACCAGACTGGGAATTCTTTAGAAACTGCCACAAAGGATGAGTGCTGTCTCCATTCACATCAACTTTTTGGAATATGTCGAATTTCACACCCCTTGTTTTGGTAAACTTGAATATTTCCTCTGGAGACCCAGGTTCTTGACCTCCGAACTGGTTGCAAGGGAAAGCCAGTATACGAAGACCCTTCTCCGCATATTTTTCGTGAAGCTCGTTCAATTGTTTGTAATTGGTGTCTGTGAGGCCACATTGAGAAGCTACGTTGACTATAAGAAGGACATAGCCTCTAAACTTGTCCAATTTAACTTCTTTACCATTAATGTCTTTTACTGTGAAATCGTAGATTGTTTTTGTTGGTTCTTCTTTTGGTAAATTTTGACTTCTGTAAATCAAATTAAAACTCAGTTAATGAGGGACCGAAAAAAAGATACCGCAGAACTTACATTACAAAACAAATTGTCAGTTTATGAAGTTTCCGAGTTAGGTAATTTATTACATTGTGTTACTTTGCATTGCGATTAGAGACATAAAATCAAACAACAAAATCTGAACATTAATATTTGATAATTTGATAACAAGTGTTTTTTTTAAGTTCCAGTTAGAAATGGTTCAGTTGGTCAGTTGCTTTGTCTCTCATCGATGTTAAATAAATATTGGCATGCCCTTTGTATACAAACAAGAATATCACATACATATGCGTTGCGTAGTATATTGTTAAGGCTGCACACTAGCGCCGCCATTGGAAACAAAAATTTGAATTAAATTGTGAATTATCTCTCTGTAGTGCACTCCGTAGAAGCTTTGTGGTTCTTTTTATCGCTTAAACAATATTTTCTAGCCTGTCGTTTAGTTAAATGGAGTTTTATTGTTAAAAGTGGCCGCTTATCGCACAAAATCTAATAAAAAGAACCACAAAGCTTCTACGGAGTGCACTACAGAGAGATAATTTACAATTTCGTCTTTATTTAAGCACTATGATTTTTTTCCAATGGCGGCGCTAGTGTGCAGTGTACGCCCTCTTAAACGTCGGAATATGTCCGCATCTGTCCGCACGCGTCGGCAGATAACATAGCGTTCTCGAAACGTGGAGATTAGGGTAATAATTACATACCATGATCTCCTCTGCAATGGACTAGAATGGCCTGCCATAATGATAATTGGTCCTTTGACCAGGATATACTCACTTTTGCCCGCTATGAAACTCTTTGAAAGTTTTAACAGCATCGAAGATGTCTTTCGCCAGCAGATCAGGCATTTCGAACGCGGCGAAATGTCCTCCCTCTTCAACCATGGTGCTGTGCAAATAGTTCTTAAACTTCAGTTTTAGAAGGCAGTCGGGGTAGAATAGAAGCTCATGTTTGAATTTGATACCCCATGTCGGTACTTCTGTTGGAATACTGCGGAAAAAATAATGACATTGATTTAATTTATTCAATAGTAATTAACGTCACAAGACCTTGAATAAAGTTGCAAAACAATAAAAAAATATTTTTGTAGTCTCTTTCCCCTTAGAACACTCCCAGTGTTCTACCAATGAAACTTAAAATTACTTTCCTCTGAGAGTACCAGAGGGGACTCACTTTGCGCTTAAACTTTTATATTATTAGCTTACTGCTCGCGGCTCACTCAGTCGAGCCAGCGCTCGAGGGATGTCATGTTTCGGTTGAGACGGAGCTACGCGACCAACGCGACAGAAAGAGGTGTATACAGGAATAGGCATGCAGGGCTGTGCAATTCCAAATTGTACTTTATTGCCGTGCAGCGAGAGTAGCTTATTATTTGATTGTCCTCGCGCGAATGGGCTTCTGTACGTTTAGTACTATTATATGTTCTGTGTTATTACAACATTTTAGCTGTCTAGTTGGAATGGGAGGACCAACATTTTTTGTCGTTTTTCGACCCATGTTTCTTTAGCCAAGTTTTCATTAATAAAGGTACTCTCTTAGGGGGATTAACACGACTACAAAATGACGGTGTACATTTATATTAAAAGTAAATTAAAGTACACACAACGGCACCTCTCACTATACAATGTTGATCCTGAGACCACCTTTATGCCATACGTAATAAAAGCTGTTATCGCAGTTTAACTGTATAACCTGACCAATGATGAACGACGTTGTTATTATAAACTTTCACGTGTATGTAATGTAAAACTCCCTTCGAGCTTGTCGTGTTACAGAGGCTTAAATAATTTTTTATACAATACTAATAATATACTAGAAAAAACTCCACTCAAGAGTTACCGAGTCACTAGCTCAGCGGTAAGAGCATTGGACCGGACATCCAAAGGTCGCGGGTTCGATTCCCTTTCGAGAATATGATCTAGTGCGAGTCGTATTGTTTCTAGTATATTATTTAATATTGTATAAAAATGTATTGTGACTGTAAAATCTGAAATAAAAAAAAAAGATCATGATTTAGTATTATTTACTTACTCATCGAGTCTCATGGCTCGAGTCCTCCCGCTGAACATTTCCGCATACGTCCTAACACTAGTAGTGATGCTGTTGCTGGCCCAGTACATCATCACATTGTCCAGCAAGTGAGTCAACTGGAACTTCTCCAATAGTCTGCCGTCTGAGGCCGTTTTGTACGCAGGGTTGGTCCAAGTTGAGAATTTCTCTAGGATATACGCCGCGAGTCCCGCCGGCGAGTCGGTTAGGGCGATACCTGCAGATTATTTTTGATATTAGATTAATTTTATTAAAAAATAAAAAAGGCTACAGAATTTCTGTAAAGCCAGTCATCTTCATGTTATAGAATGATTACGAACTTTTACAATGAAAACAATTTTATTACTTGGTGAAAAAATAGTATTTCTTAACAAATTGAATATAAAACTGTTTTGTTGTGGGTTTTAACCATAATGAGTCATATCATTCATATCATTATCCAATAAACACAAAGCTTAGCGGAGAAAGTCGTATGGAAGTTTTGAGTATAGCAAATTTGAAGGGATGGAGTAGAGAAAGGCTAAGGAAAAGATAGATTATAACAGATGACATGAAAGATTGATAGAAATATATGAAGAAAAAGACATTGCGCCGACTCCAAATAAATTGAAATAAGGGCAGTTTGATGGTAAGATGAAACAGCAAGCACACCTATAGTGTCCGGTTTGGTCGCCTGTATATGCATGTAGCCGGTTTCCTCCAACACTCTGGGTAAGTGTTCGCTTAGAGGGTACATGCGACTCTGTACTTCCGGCTCTACGATCAAACTGGGCCATAGAGAACCTGAAATAAAATACCAAATGTCAACCAAATGAAGTAGCAAAAGGTCGCTCTTTCTCTATTAAAACACAAAATCCTAAAACTGTGGTAGTTAGTAGTTACTTAAACTTGTCCAAACTTTGAATTGTACTTCAGTCAACTTACAAATTATATTAAAAAATCTGCTTATACATAATCTTAAAAAGTTGGCTGAAGTATAATAAAGTAACATTCATAGATTAGTATTATTATATACTGGGCCCTATTTATTAATGTGACAATTTGTCAATTTTCATGACAATTTGGTTTACGTTGCGTTGTAACTATGAGTAGTTTGTTCTATTTTCAAATTGGTTAATGCAATGGATAATTGTCATGACAAGTGATAAATTGTCACGTTTATTAAATAGAGCCCTGGTTGTAACATTAAGCACTCACCCAATAATATATAGACCATCGCAACAGGACTAGTGTTCACAGGCATATTGGTATGGAATCCTAAGACCTCTTCTGGGAATAAAGTAGCCATGACGGAACCGATGGTATGCCCCAAGTCGCCACCTTGCACATAGTAACGGGGAAACCCGATGCGTTTCATTAGGTTGCGGATTACAACTGCTGTTTCAACGGGGCCAAAGCCTTTTCTTGAGGGACCCTGAAAATAGTTAGGTACAGTCAACAGCACATCAAGTTACACAAAACTGTTTCTCCAATTGATTTTGGACTTTAAGATTTAAATTGATTAAAGGCTGTATATTTGTCTTTCTGTTATGATATGAGTTACAGATAATAATGTAATCTCGAAAACAAGCTTATTTAAATTAAATGCAATCTTAATAATAAATAATATAATAATAATAAAAGCCTTTATTCAGACATTCACTCATTAAATACATTTTAGACCATCATTCATTCATCAAATGCAATCTTACTGTGTACATAATTTCGAAAATATATTTTCTTCTCTTAAAATGTAATGCTTGAACATATTATTATCAAATTTTACGTCATCAAGTGTTGTTTTCTGAGTAAGATACTGTACAAGATATCTTTAAAAAAGCGACCTAATAAAAACGTGTAAATAAAAAAGGTACCTGTGAATACCCAAAGCCTGGTAGACTAGGAGCAATAACTTCAAACACAAAGTTTTGCCCTGGTCTTGGAGTAGTCAGTTTTGGGATGAGCTCATAAAACTCTCTGATGGATCCCGGCCATCCATGCATAAGCAGTAGTGGAACCACCTGCAATATCAGTTTTTATTTAACATAAAATAAACAAAACGTGACTGCTTCATGAATATTTACACTAAGTTTTGAGGTTCATATTATTTTACTGAATGAACATACATAACAGATACAATTAATATTATTATTATTAAACAGTTGAGCAGTTGTAATTACTAGCAACTGAATCCTATTATCAACATATGGTAAAAACATTATAGTATTAAAACATGAATATAAATTACTTGCCTCAACATTATCAGAGACTTTGGGTTTTACATGTAAGTAATGTATATCTAAGCCTTGTACTTTAGTTTTGTATTGATTAAACTTATTAAAAAAGTTTTCTCTGTCCTTGAAATTGTATTTATTCTGCCAGTAGTCAAGCACCCTACTAAGAAAGTCTGTGTTGAAGCCATAAGTGAAGCCGGTGTCCTCCAGAGCATCAACAAATGGCCGACGATGCATCAGTCTTTCTCGAAGATCATTTGCTACCTGTAATTTTGCATACACTAAGATTATTTGCTGTACAAGTTACTGATAATCTTCCGATTAAAATTAAGGCCACTTTGATAGTATTAGCTTATATTAAAAAAAACAATAAATTGTTCACTCACCACATCACTAAATTCAATCTTAAATGATCTTATGGAAACATCTGTCTTCTGATCAATGGGGTATGGTCCCCACCACTGGTTTAAGTCATATTTAGGAATCTCCGGGGGTGTGGTGACTAATTTGTAAACATAGAATGATAAAAGCCCTCCAAGTATTGCAAAGACAAAGAAAATTTTTCCAGCCTGCAAATAAATGTTATATGTTAAATGTAAAAGAACCTTAATATCTTCAATTGCAATTAAAATATTGACAACAAGGGTTCTGAAAATACAGTTTTTTTTATTGCATATGCTGTATATGGGTTATTTGTATAACACCAACAACCTCGCAGGAGTAGATTACAAACATCATAAACAAAGTTTTGTTCTACGACTTTTATTTTAAAAACCGGACAAGTCAGACAACCGTCAAAAAGACTATATTTTTATGATGGATTTTGTAATTAAAATTTTGATTTTCTTGAGTTTCGAAATATGCTTTTTTTGTTAACTAGAAGTTTGATTTTTTTCACAGTTTCAAGGGACTGAAGACCTGAGTATATGGTTTTAATTTTTACTCAATACCTCCACACATTCCCGAGATAAAGAGTCATGACAAACAGACAGACAACAAAGTGATCCTATAAGGGTTCCGTTATTTCCTTTTAAAGAACGGAAACCTAATATCCTTCCATATAAATATCCGAACAACTAATCGACTTGTATAAAAAGTTTTTTTTGTCTGTTTTCAGAAAATCGTAGAACAAATGTTGTTTACGATGTTAGTAATCTACTCCTGCGAAGTTGTTAGTGTTTTACAAATAACCCTGTGTATTTTAAAGGCAGGTGTGATTACAGAAAGTTGTGTTATTTCATTTTATATAACATTGAAACTTATTAAAATTATAATTAAATAAGTTTAATAATTAAAATAATGGTTGATGATTGGAACAAAGTCCAAAGAGTTTACCTAGCAACAACAATATTCAACAATAGTCTTGTTTTATGAAAATGAAAACACTTCATAACCAAAATTTTAAGGAAAAACAAAACACTTACAGATCCCGTAGATTTAGGTGCAACATTTCTGTTTTTTGTTTCTGTTTGAGATTTATTCGCTGATTTTTTTGCCATTATGCAGCAAAGCACAGCTCTCAAGTAACGGTAAATTGTTTCTTCCAAAAAAAAGACACCGGCGGCCCAGCCGGCACACTTCACGAGATTATTAGAAATTCAGAACAGTGTTCATTTGCTTAAAGAATTATCTGAATGGTAATATTTAAATATTTTCATTAATTAATAAATACGTAACTAAAGTTTCTAAAGAGCGTGCCGCCAAAATTCGTTCCCATCGATGGGGCCGCCTCGCCAATCTCGCCATTAACTAACTTCAATCACTTCAGCATTGTTTCATTTGACAGATAAATGTGACACATTGCTTTTTTTCTTTGGTATGTTTTTCTTCTTCTTCTTCTTCTTCCTAATGAGTGGCTTGCTCTGTGGTCTATGCACAATTCCGCCAATGTCACGTAGTTAGCTTTTACACGAATGGGACTTTATGGGACTTTTTTTTTTTAAAGTCACCCTAAGCAGATTTACCTAGAATAAAAACAGCACATCCAACAACACAAACAAGACTTTAAGCAAAGCAGAGGGAGCTTAGAATTTTAAATTGTTATAGGAGATAAATTTGGCCAGAACTTTTATAAAGGGGGTATTGATGAGGGATAAAAGGTGTTTCATATTTACGGGGCGGGGAATATTGTGAGGTAGGATATCGTAAAGTGACACTTTTAGTTTGGGGCAGTTAAAGAATAGGTGGTCAACGGAACCTTCTTCTTGTTCGCACTCACAAAGGGGACTGTCACGAATTTTTAATCTGGCTAGATGAGTGGGAGTACAAGCGTGACCTATGCGTAATCTGCAGATAGTAGACACTACTTTCTTGTTTAGCTCTTTGTTTCTAAAGAACCAGGGTTTGGGTGGTTTTTCCTGCTGAATGTCAAAGTAGTACTTTCCCGCGCGATCCTTCGTCTGCAACCATTCAGTTCTCCACGATTTTTGAAGGTGTTGATGAGCCAGTGAGGAAATATCCTGGTAAAAGATTTCGGAGTGTTCTAGAGAGCCGGAAGTTATAGCATGTTTTGCACAGGAGTCTACCGTTTCATTGCCAGGAATTCCATTGTGGCCAGGGATCCAGGTCAGGACAACTTCAATGGATTTTTTTTGACAGCTAATCAACGCTTGCCTAATGTTTAGGATTACTGGGAATTTGGATTTTGAGCGAAATGGGTTAGACATGATCGCTTGTAGACAGCTTAGTGAGTCACTGAAAATTATGGACTTAATAAGACCATGGGACTCTATGAATAGAATGGCTTCGAAGATGGCAATAGCTTCCCCGGTGAAAACCGAAGAGAGGGGGGGAATTTTAAAACTCAAGACAATTTTATGAGACGGGATCCAAACCGCGGCTCCAATAAAGCCGTTTTCTTGTAATTTAGAAGCATCCGTGTATATAGGAAGCCAACCATTCCAATCTGATGAGAGCAACTTAATGAATGACTGCATTGCGTGTGGAGAGTCTTTATCAATCCCAAAATAAGTTTTAACGGGAGGGATGAAAGTCAGTGACTCAAAACTGTTGTCAAAAAGGGGTTGACGTGAAAATTGCTTTATTGGTATTTGGGGTTGGTTGAACTTATTGAAGCTGTGAAGGATACAGGGAGTTTTATTAATAGGATCAGATTCTGATAACTGAGAGAGTCTTTTTAATTTTGCAAGTAGGGGGTGGTCTGATGAGGTGAGGATTTTAAGGATGAAGCGGTCACTGAGATATTGTCTGCGCAGAAATAGAGGAGGGTCACAGCTCTCAATTTGGAGAGCATTGATAGGGGACGATCTCATAGCTCCCAAAATGATACGCAGACATTTGGATTGAATCTTAGTAATTCTGTCCAAAGGAAGCTTATTGCATGGGTCTAAAAGAAAAGAGCCGTAATCAAAGTGACATCTGACGATGGCGTTATACAGTAACTTTTGGCTATAAGGATGAGCGCCCCACCAGACGCCCGACAAGGCTCGTAGAACATTTTAACCCCTTTTCAGCTTTCTTGGCAACATTCTCAAAGTGAGGAATACCCGAGAGGCGGGAGTCGAGGACCAGACCCAAGAATTTAACTTGATTGCGGGGAGGTATGAGATCACCCTGAAACTCAATATGAGGGTCAGAAGAGTTGCGTTTCCTGGAAAAAGCCACGGCTGAACATTTAGCAACTGAAAGAGATAATCCATGGTCTGAAAGCCAGTCACCAAAGTAGGATAGAGCTGTGTTCAATTTAGATGAAGCCTCTAAAGAATTACTGGACCTTACATACAAAGCTACATCGTCTGCGTATTGAAGGATTTGGCAAAATGGATTAACTACAGTTTCCATATCGTACGTGTAAATGTTATATAAAAGAGGGCTTAGGACTGACCCCTGAGGAAGACCCTTCCATACTGTTCTTGGTGGTAACGAAGCACCTTGACATCTGATTTCGATGTTTCTGCTAGATATTGAATTTAGTATAAATCGAACCAACTTCTCTGGGACGCTCAGCTGACGCAGTTTTTGCCTGAGTATCGGAAGCAGAACGTTATCGTATGCTGAAGCAACATCTAAGAACACGCCTACTACTTGCTCCTTTTTCTTGAATGCCGTTCGAATATCAGATGTCAAGATGCTCAAGTTGTCAAGAGTGCTACGGCCCTTTCTGAATCCGAATTGGGACTTGGCTAGACGGTCCTGGCTCTCCAGGAACCATTCCAATCGGTTTCTAATCATATGTTCTAAAATTTTGAAGAGGGTGGAAGATAACGCTATAGGTCTGTAGGAACCAGGGTCCTGGGGGTCCTTCCCAGGTTTAAGGATCGGAATAATTATTTGTTTACTCCATGTGACAGGGATAGTGCCTAGAACGAAAAAGGCATTAAGCAAATTAAGGAAAAATTGCTTCGTCCTATCCGTAGCTTTCACCAGGAACGAGTAAGGGATTCCATCGACACCAGGGGAGGAGTCAGAGAGACCAGAGAGTGCGGTTTGTAACTCTTCCAAGGAGAAGGGGTTGTCCAATATATGTGTAGGAGGCATAACACTGAAGGGAATAGAAGGGAGACATTCGATGGAGGGAACGAATGGAGGAGCAAGTTTGTCGGCAAAAGAGTCTAACCAAATTGATGGGTTGTTAGATGTGGGGTTGGAGCGGTTCAAGGCTCCACGGAACCTTTTAATTTGTTTCCAAACTACAGATGGAGGGGTGCCGGGGGAAATCGACTCGCAAAAATTTGACCAGCCCTTCTTTTTCCTCATAGCAAGGTACCTCTTGGTTTGAGCATCAATTTTTTGGTATTCTATGTAGTTCTCCATAGTCATGGAAGAGTTGTATTCCGATTCAACCTCTTTCCTTCTCTGAACCATATCAGAACATTCAGAGTCCCACCAAGGCGGAAATATTTTTTTAAAGGAGCGATTCTTTAGAGGTATGTGAGAATCTGCCGATGACTTTAACGCCTCGGCAAATGAGGAATAGACTTCGAGGCAATTTTCGGTGGAAACAGTAGGGATGGAATCTAATTTATTATCTACTTCCGAGGAAAAAGTAGGCCAATCCGCTTTTTTTAAATTATATTTTAGAAGGGGGGATGGAGCAATACAAGAAGGGGAGTCGAAAGGGAAAGATATAAAAATGGGAAAGTGGTCGCTTCCGAAGGTACTGGGAAGGACATCCCAGGAGAGTACCGATGCCAAATTCGGAGAACATATGGAAATATCGACTGCACTAGGGTTCTGTGATGGAGATGTTCTCCTAGTAGGGCGACCGTTATTCAGTACGCAAAGATTTTCTCCATCTAGCAAGTCCAGCAGAAGATTGCCGAAGGAGTTGGACTCACCTGAGCCCCATGATTCATGATGGGCGTTTAAATCGCCCATAACTACAATTGGCGGCGGAAGAGCCCTAATAATATTTTGTAGCTCCTGGAGAGCATGGGAGTTGGGATGAGGGATGTAGACAGAGGCAAAAGAAATATTACAAGATCTAATAGCTACTGCGTTTATAATATTGGTGTCGTGAGGAGGGATATTAACCAAATCAAAAACTAGGGAGCGCTTAACAAGCAAAGCACTCCCAGCCCATCCATCTTCCCTGTCATCTCGGAGGCAAGAAAAGCCGGGAACCCCAAAGTGTTTACCTGGGGCCAGCCATGTCTCCGAGATGGCAAAGAGGGATGGGGAGAATTTATTAATGAGGTAAAGGATTTCAGGAAATTTGTGCCTAATACTTTTACAATTCCATTGGATCGTGTTCACCGCCATTTTTGCTGAGTGAATTAAGGAGGGGCATAATTTTAGAGGCAACGTTGGGCGGTAGAGGGATGTCGCTAAACTTGGACAAAATGTTTGCTACAAGTAGCCACATAAGGTCCAGAGTGTCGTCGTTAGGAGAGTCATCAGAGAGTTGTGAAGTGTTCCCCAGCAGAGCGCATCCATTGGGGAGTGAAGATGGTACATTAGATGTGATAATTCCATGAGCAATCTTATCGTATGGTTTGCTCAATGGAGCTCTTGGGCGAGGAGTGCGGGTTATAGTTTTGACGTAAGAGGAAGGGCTACAAGTGGCAGGAGATCGCGGCTGTGAGACCGGAGATGGTGCAGCGTATGAAGTTTTAGCCGAGTCAGCGTAAGATTTTCTGGATTGAGGGTATAGTTGAGATGCTTCCTGATAAGAGATGTTATCTTGTGACATGCTGATTTTTATGGATTTTTGGCGGGACTGTTCCGGGCAAGACTTATTTGTGGCAAAGTGAGAAGAGGAACAATAGAGGCAAGTAGCCTTATCCTCTGTTACAGAGCATTCATGACCAGGATGTGGCTGAGCACAACGGAAACACCGGGGCTTTGAACGGCATTGATCCTTGATGTGGCCAAATCTGCAGCAGTTATTACACTGGATTGTGGGTAGAAGATAATTTTCTACAGGGATGGCAGTGTAATAGGAAAAAACTCTATTAGGCAGTGATTGTTCTTTGAAGGTGAGTACCACGGATTGAGTAGGAGTCCAAGAGACCTCACCGTTAACAATTAGTTTGCGGTTTAACCGCCTAGCTTTAAGCACTAAACCGCAACCTTCAGGGATTACCAAAGATTCTACCAGCTCTTCCATGGTCAATTCAGTAGGGATGTTTCTTATAATACCCATTCGGGTGACATTGTATGTCGGTATAGCGACAGTGTATTTGTGTAAAGCCAGTAGGGGGTGTGTCAAAAAATTATTTGCAGATTTGTAGCATTTAAATTCTACAGCAATGCGATTACGGCCAACTTTTTTAATGCCGTCATTGGCAATATTTTTGATATCATTTTTAGACAGAAATCTGCCAAAAATGATGGGGCGAATGGTGGTTCCAGACGAGGGTGAATTTTCCGTACGTGAAACGTGAACAATATAAGGGCCTTTATCTGTGTCCGAGTAAAGTTTGGAAGAATCGTCTTTAAGTGACGGGTGTAAGTAAATAGTCTGACCTTGAGACGATTCAAAATTCAAAATTCAAAATTCAAAATTCAAAATTCGTTTATTCAGTCTAGGCTGTTACAAGCACTTGTGAATGTCAAAGAAGCTACGCCATCGGTTCGCAAACCCTAAGCGGGAGACCTTGTAACGAGAAGAACCGGCAAGAAACTCGTCAAGGGCTGCTTTTTTCTCCCTGTATATTTCATACAGAGTCGTCAAAATTTGAAAAATGAGGTCAGCATTTAAAGTGACGTCATTTTCCATTACAATAATTAACAAAGTTAACATTCAATGGGTAGGTAAAATAAATTTCAACTAGTTGAGAAATCGCTGTCTACTACTCGATAACTAAGAAAATCATTGTATGATATGAAGAATTAGCCCAGGTGAATTAAGTCTACGACGGGGCAACAATAACTGGAAGTTACTTGACATACAAGTTTAATTATTAAAAAAATGCATTTATTACAATTTCTTGCACAATTTACATTTACAAAAGAAAATCTACGACCAAGCTGTTTTATCAATTAAATAATCTTTAACGGTATAGTAGCCTTTTTTGAGAAGACAATTTTTTATATGAGTCTTAAAGTTTTCACATGGTAAATCCAAGATATTACTTGGAATTTTATTATAAAACTTTATACCTAGACCTATGAAAGAACCACGGACTTTTTCTAATCTATACCAAGGCATTACAAGTTTGTCTTTATTCCTGGTGTTCCGATTGTGCCAATCACTATGTTTTGTATACAAATTAATATTGCGACGCACATAAAGAATGCAGTTTAATATAAATTGAGATGCTGCTGTCAATATACCGATCTCCTTGAACCTATCCCTAAGAGATGTTCTAGAACTTAGTTGATAAATAGCTCTTATTGCTCGTTTTTGTAAAACAAAAATAGTATTTATATCGGCTGCTTTTCCCCACAAAAGAATACAGTACGACATAATGCTATGAAAATAACTGAAATACACTAATCTGGCAGTATCTATATCTGTTAACTGTCTAACTTTTCTAATGGCATAGGCAGCAGAGCTGAGCTTGCCAGCCAGAGCTGCGATATGCATATTCCATTTTAATTTACTGTCAAGAGTTACACCCAAGAAAACTGTTGAATCGACCAAATTTAATTTCTCATTATTAATTACAATTTCAGTAAGATTCGCCTGTACATTACCTAAAGCGAATTTAACACATTTGGTTTTTTTAGCGTTAAGCTGGAGATTATTTACATTAAACATTAAACCATTAAACGATGGCGATGCTTCGGTAGTAGTTTCTACGATTGTTTTTTTAGGAGGGACCGACTGGATCTCAGGCTCAAGTCGCCTTTTTGTCCCAGATTGGGAGAATAGAGGAGGAGATAACTCCATCGTTTCCAGGGGCAGGTCTCCATCCGGAGGGTCAGGAGGGTCAGGCGGGACCTTTTCCATTGTTTACGGAGTAAACAACGGAAAGGGTGGGTTTTGAGTTGTTAGGCTAAGCACTTACCGGATTGAACAGCACAATACACACATAAACACAAAACTAAGTAGAAAAAGCTTAGGAATATAAACTTAAACTAAAATGTTTGGAAAGACCGGATAGAGAATAATCCCACGAACACGTGTATCCACTAACACTCGTGAGCACGGAATCCTGGTATGTTTTTATTGTGCCAAAAAGAAGTAGTAATGTATCACACACATCTGTCAAACCTGCGTCTTCTTCTTCTTTTTTTGTTATGGCAATCTACTTTCCTCTTGGAAGTGATTTTTGCCAGTGTCAAGTGTTAAATAGTTCAGTGGTAGATATTGTGTAATTTTTTAATTAGAATGCGGGTGCATCGCATTCCAATGCTGCTTGGAGCATTTGGCACCAAGTATATCAAGACTGTTTACTCGGTTAGTTCTGCCGAGGAAGCCACCACTTCAATAAAAGTCTCAGTTTCACACAACCAAGATCGCGCCTATTTCAATTATCCCACATATTGTTCAGTTGCGTAGACACTTGTACCATATAACTGCACCAATTTTAAGACACAATATCCAATAATTAAAATAGACACTAAACCGAACTCGACAAAATCACGCCAAAAACTCCAAACCTGCGTCACTTCTTAATGCTCTTAACTCTAAAGCAGATGCAGTCATGTCTTCTTCTTATTTTTGTTTGGCAATTCACTCCTTTTTAGAGAATACTTTGCCAGTTTCAAGTATTGGATAAGGAGTTAATCGGATTCTAATGCTTCTTGGAGCATTTGGCACCAAGTACATCAATCAAGTCGGTTTACTTAGTAAGTTCTGCCGAGGTAGTCACCACTTCTTAATGCTCTAAGTCACCACTACAAAAAAGTTTCAGCTTCACACGGACCGGGATCGTGCCTCCAGTCATATCATGATCAACCTATCGGCTAAAAATAATAAACTTACTGTAAGCTTTGATTTGACAGATGGATGTGATACATTGCTACTTTTTTTGGTATGATCTTATTTGTGCCAAAAAGAAGTAGCAATATATCATTAATCTATCAAATCAAAGCTTACATTAACTTCATTGTTTTAAGCCTTGCGCGGTCTATCAGCTAAAAAATAATGAAGTTCATGTAAGCTTTGATTTGATGTGATACGTTGCTACTTTGTTTTGGCACAAATAAAAACTTACCAAAGAAAACTAGCAATGTTATTCATCTATCTGTCAAATCAAAGCGATTACGATAGCTTTCGATCATCTAAGTCTTAGCTAAGTATAATTATGTATAGATGATTGAAGGCGATAGCAATGTAAGTAAGCCGATAAAGCCCATGGGGTCATAGTTTTTGTTCTGAATTTAGAATAATTACTGAGGTTCTGAACTTTATAGCGACCTCTAGCATCATAATTTTCGGAAGTCTCATACAAACTTCCATCCACTAGTTTAAGGGGTTGGGGCTTTTACCTCACAACCACTTCCAAGGTTTAATGTTTTTTGTTGTTTATGTAATAATTCTGCTTACATACCCAGCTTTCTAGGACTTCAGGAAGTACCCTAAGAATTTATTATATAATTTTTTTTTAGCGCGCTCTCCTTATTTTCAACCGACTAAAAAAAGGAGGAAGTTATCAATTCGGTTGTATGTTTTGTATACACGACTGTATTTGTGTTATTTCATAAGAACAAACTTTTTTCGTTACAGCTATTTTATGGCGTTGACCTACTACTTGGTTCCAAGCGGGTTGGTGGTTTTTAGTTTTGGACGAATAAACCATCGTAAAAGGTATTAGTTAACAACTGATAGTGAGCAGCCGGGAACAACGGCTTAAAAGTGTTTTCTGAAGCAAAGGAGAGCTTGATTGAGATTTTAAGGTCACCCTTGAGTGACCCTACCGCAATCACGGGTCGAACAAGAGAGACAACCTCCTCTTTTATTCTAAATTATATTACATCCACCGTAAAAAGTAGCGATAGCTTCTTACTTATCTATAGGTCATACCTACCGTTCAAGGGCCTTTCAAATATTTCCATCGAAAATAATGAACGAATTATTGAACTGTGAAACGAATGCGCAAAATAAATCCCTCTGAATGGGAGTTGTCACAATGGCGGCCGCAATCCAGCCCGCGTTAATTGAACGTGCGGGGCCAATATGGCGCGCTTTCTTTCTTTTTTAATTTTTCCACTGAACCGGTGCGCTAGATACACTGGAGATTTAGGGCTGCGACATCAGAGATTTTTAATGTCCCCACTGCTGGGGAACAGGCCTTCCTATGGGTTCCATTGCGGATTGGTGGGTGTTAACGATTGCAAATGCAGCCGGGAATAACGGCTTAACGTGCCTTCCGAAGCACGGAGGAACTTTTTTAATAATAAGTACTCAGATATACTTAAGTATTGTAGGATACAAGGTGAATCATATTTTTTTAGATTTTGCAAAAATGAGTATTAATTTGAGAATATCTACGTTATTCCAATCTGCCGCCGTCAGCAAACCTTAAATCCTAAATAGATAAACACGCCCCCTGATTATGTAACTCTGTTGCTAACAACTTTTGATTGCAACTGACAGAAATCGCAGTTACATTGCTGCTTTAAGTAACATAGTTGCCAGATTGATTCTTAATAAAGCAGCAATGTAACTGCGATTTTTGTCAGTTTCAATAAAAAATTGTTAGCAACAGAGTTACATAATCAAGGGGCCTGCTTTTTAAATCGCTAGGTCGTGCGTGGGTCAGGTCCCACGTTCAAACCTGAAAAAATAAACCCAGCTTTTAAATCCTCAGTCGTGGCGTCAGGCCCCACGTCGGGCGCCATTGTAAGAAAATACTCTATTGTCCACAAAAAGATTGTAACGTTTTCTTACATGGCAGTAGTTACCTATACTGATACCACAGTCTAATAAACTCTACCTTATACTATATTAGGTAGCTACTTACCTATACCATCTCGAAATAGTTTATATAAACAAAAACCCCAAGCGCCAACCCTGCCTGATTCCACCACGCTTTCATAGCGCTATCACGGCTCTCAGCCCTGTCACCATTTTCCAATTTTTCCTACTTCAATTTTAATTCTGAAAACCTTGAAACATAATACCAATCCATTGCAAAATGAATCTTCTGGTTGTAAGTTTAACATTTGAAATCCAACGGTCACTTTTGGTTTTTATGACGTAAAATCCTGTATGGAGGTTGGGCGATGCGGTTTACAAATGAAATCCTCTTTTGGGAAACTGGCAATACGAATTGATAAATAGCTTTTGGCGGGTGGTAATGATTTCATCATAATTTATCTTGCGGTTTTCAATTGATAGTTCATGCGTGGTCCGCGGTCACTGCGATGCGATGATATTGGAAAGTTGAGGGTTTAAATTAATTCAGTATCGGTAGAACCTGTTATTTAAAAATACCAAGTGATTGTCACTGATATTTTTTTTAGTTGCACATTGGGATTGCGAATTGCAACAATTTAAATCAATACGAAATTAATTAACGAAGTTGCCTTTAGGGAAATTTACTACCTAAATAATGTTCTTAAATACTTAGTCATACTTAAGTGCATATTTCAAAGGGCTCCTAATGATGTCTCATTTATTTTTCAGAGATTCTTGGTTTTTCGGTTAAAAATCAACTTTCTTTCAATATTTTCTTCTTGTCGTAATTATTTGAACTTATCACGTTATTTTTGCTATTTCTCACCAAAAGTTGACAAATTCGTTATGAATTAAAGACAAAGTTAATGAGGGAAATGTGTGAATCAAATGGACATTTTTGCCAAAGAACAAATGATATTTTTTTTACCTACTGTTAGATTATTGATGCGTGTACTTCCAAATTTCAATCAAAGAGCCGAAGGCAATTTCTCTTCAAACGTCATTGAAAGCTATCGTTACGTAACAGAGTATCCCTTGATTATGCTTGTGCAAACTTATCGACACCTTTAAGGAAAGGTGAAATTCTTAAGACGTTGAAAATAAGGTTGATTTTGGTGTGATTTTAATGGGTTTGGGTTTAAAGTGAGGTTGTGGAGTTAGGGTGTGAGAACTTAAGTGGGGTGAGAACGGTGAGATAATGTCACAGGTTGGCTTAGCGGTTACGAGAGAAGTCGCGCTTGACGCTCCGCTTAGAGGGATGGGGATTTAGACGATATTGGCTTAAGATTTAAGGTTGACACATGGTTTTATTTGCTGGGAACTTCACTTCGATAAAAATTTGAATTGTACTGAAATTCTCAACGGTTTTTTCAGATAACTTCAAAAATTTCCTTTAACTAGGTATAGTTAATTTTTGATGTCCAGTGTGTAAAGGGAGCAGTTGTTACCGCAAAGAACTTCGTATTTTTCCTCAGCGATACAGAAAAGTTATACGGTCCAAATTCGACATGGACTTGTTATAAACTCACTTTGATTAACTATCTACCTGAATGTTTAAGTGGTTAGCAAGATCACAATAAAGTAGTCCTGCAAGTTTGCTATTAAAAGATTATTCGGAAATTGCGTTAAAAGATGATCCGTGTCCCCTATATAGCTACGTTTAAGAAAATAATAATTATGTAGGTAGGTACTTATCATTAATTTTTTTTATAAAACATGTTCCCATAGTCCATTAATTAAGTTATACACTTCGATTAGTAAATAATACCTAATACTAAACTTTATATTTACTTTATTATTTATTAGTAGTATCGTATCAGTGTAAATCTATAAAATTAACTAAATTAACTACCTATCTACATGCTTTCTTATTGTTTGTTAGCTGAATTTTTCATTAAGAATTACAAATAATAACAATAGAGTGATTATTTAATTTTCATTATATTTAAAATAATTATTTCCCTAAATAGAGTTCGATCGCAAGAAGCAACCCTGCATCATCTCGTTACGTAGCAGGCCTCTCCACGGATTCATCAGATAAGGGTGGGCGCTCAAGTTTAATTGAATTTCCTCGCAAAGTTTCCGGTGCCACCCCTGGCCACCGCGCGCTCTGATTGGTGCGGCGCTTGGCGCCTGCAAAGACATTGTTTGCTAGGGCTGTGCTTATGTATTAAACGGGGAATCGATGAGATAGGTTCGGTACTCAATAGACCGGTGCGATGGATATTGAAGGGGATAGCTTTATTGCTTTAAGATTCAACGAAATAAGTACTAAGTCTCATGTCTTACTATTGCAAATGGAACAAAAAAATTCAAAACGGTACCTACTGTTTAATAGGAACAAGTTTACGAATTGGCTTTCACTGTTGTTCTAACCTACCTATATATAATATATTTATAAAATAAATAAGCACTAAGTTTTTGATTACTTTGCTAAAACTTATGTAGTGGCAACTTGTATTGTATTGTAATATAACTATTATCCATTAAACTTTGTTATCCCCTTATCGAGTCTATCTTACATTGCAACAAAACAACGAATCCAGTCAAAAACCATCACGCGTGTCCGAGAATGCGTTTCGTTACACAAAATTAAAAAATATACTTATCTACTGTCATTTTTATATCATACCTCCGCTGTCGCAATTTGAACGTTGTTCTTATTGTTTTAGAGCACATAATGAGATCGGTTAGTTTCTTTGCAGTTGCAAGGGTGCCCAAGGTTGAGATGACGCCATCTTAGATTTAGTTCCACTTTTATTTGAATCTGGAACACCGGAAGTTGAGATGCGTAACTTGTGGAGATAATTTGAGCGACTGACTACAATGTGGCCATTTCTCTGCCCGCTTGCATAGTTTAAGTGATGTTAATATTGAGAATTATGCAAAAGTTATGCATGGCAAATTAACAACATTTTATTTGTTTTACTCTGGTCAATTCTTACTGTATTCCGGATAAACAAATGCAAAATTAAATTGTTTAAAAATTATGAGATTGTTATTATTATTAATGAATATGAATTAAGTATTTCTGTTAGGTACCCTGGGGGTTTAGCCAAAGTAACGTTAACAAATTTTCGCCATTGCTTCGCTTCGAAAAATTTATGGATTTAACGTTTTGGATTGATAACGAAACCTTATGTCAATCCCATACATGTTTCAGAAGCGAAGCGATAACAAAGATTTGCAAATGTTATTTTGGCTAGACCCCCTGTACCCCCAGCACGAACATCTATCGAGAAAAAAAACGCGCGTAAAAGTGCTCTATAGAGTTTTTTTTTTATTTCGCTTTTCGGCGGTAGATATCGCTGTACAAATTTACCATACAAAAATTACTCTATCGATTTTTTGAGTCCCTATCAAAATACCATGTTCGTGAGGCGGGTACTGAACTGAATAGGTTTGAAGAAAACTTTCGAACTTTCAGTATTTTTTATTAAGGTCCATATATACCTCAAAGTGGCGCCCACATCTTAATTTAATTTATTGCTTGCTAAAGTGGCCACTTTTAGCACTTTTGCCAACTACTACTACAACGAACAAAATTTTACTGAGGTTATTGTTTGTAAATAAACTATAGAACCTTAGCTTCAATCTGTACATGTGAATTTTCGATACATTATGTACTTAGCGAGCAATAAATTTAATTAAAATGAGGGCGCCACTTGAGGGATATAGGAGCCTTAATTTGAAAAACCGGCAAACTGGGGTGACTAACAACAGCGACATTTCCGATAAGTAGAATTAATATCGAACATTCAAAACGAACTGCTATTTTTCTATAAAAATAAAAAGGTCATGTTGATGTTTCATTATTTTTTCTATAGATCATTTTGCTGTTATTCACCCCGCTGTTGCTAATCACCCCAGTTTACTACCTATAAAACGTATCCAGCATTGTCACTATCGTTATCATCATCACTAATTCCAAAACTATTTCGTTCAGACTTCCTTTGCATAACGCGTATCAAAAGTCATCAAACTTTCCCTATTTATATTCGCCGAGTAGCAAACATAATTGTTCCTACTTTTTAATATGGTTATGTGTGAAAGATTTTGTTATTATTTACGTAAAAGTTGCAAGCGTTATGTAAACGTAATCTGCAGCCAATGAAGGAACGTCTTAGTTTGATAATGAAACTAGTTTTGCTAAATAGACTTGTGGAAGAAAATTGAGTAAAACGTAACGAACTCGTAATCGTAACGAACTCGTTATCGTAACGTCTCAGTTGGGAGCACGTTGGGAGTAACATGTGCTTTAACATAAGTAAGCAATTATAACTAGTGAGATAAGTTTGACATGTTTATTCATCTATTATTAACACCAGTGCAGGACGTAGGCTTTTCTTCCCGTGGGTAACTAGATGGATGTTGTCATAATCTCCACATTCTCCACGCTTGGCAGGCGGGTGAAGATCGCGACCTTGGGCTGTTTTCATTGCTCATTTTCTAGTCCAAGAAGGTGTTTCGAAAATACTTGTCTTGTACTAAGTACTTATTCATTCGCTACGATTACTATTAAAGCTTTAAAAGCAGTAAACTATAAAATTACGTAAGCTTGTCAATTCCATACCTAAGGCTGCGTAGTCTGTACACTTGCGCCGCCATTGGAAAAAAATCATAGTGATTAAATAAAGACAATATTTTCTAGCCTGTCGTTTAGTTAAATGGAGTTTTATTGTTAAAAGTGGCCACATATCGCAAAAAATCTCCATTTACACACGACGATTTACTACACGACGGGATATAAAATATTGTTTAAGCGATCACAAGCTTCTAGGGAGTGCACTACAGAGAGATAATTCACAATTTTGTCTTTACATAAGCACTATGATTTTTTTCCAATGGCGGCGCTAGTGTGCAGATTACGCCCTCAAAAGTTTGCGACGTGTGATTTAATTCAATTCAAGTTTATTTGCTCATATTTAAGCATTAAAAGTAAGCGTCGCGTTCAAACGTATAGATGATGGCAGTAGTGGTGGGGAGGGGGGGGGGGGGGTTATTAGTAGAGTATTAATACTCTAAAGGCTTGCCCTGATGAGTCAACAGGTTTAATTGTTATTTTCCTAATAGGCCATCAATCACTTAGAATTCCTAGACGTAATAGGCGAGTATATTTCTCGGAAGCGTTTTATTATATCTGTAGACTGTAGAGAGAAGTTACTCACTTTCGAAAAAGTAACTAATCGATTTACAACTAGTGCTTTTGTAGAGTTGTAAACTTCGCGTTTATGATATTTTTGAACATTTTTCGAAATGGCTGAAATAAGATTTTCCCCATATTATGTCCGCCATTGAGCTGCTGCTCACAAAATTACACGAGAATCGATTCAGAAATGCGACCTGTGGCCCTACCATGAGTTGATGCAAACTGTTTACGCTTCCGTAAACTATCGGATATACTGCTCACAGTCAATGCGAGTGAAAGAGAGAAAACGATAGTTTACGGTAACGTAAGCAGTTTGCATTAACTCATGGTGTAGAGGAGAACAGACGGACAGCCGGACAGACATACGTAAGCATTTTTGCCCGAGCTGAAAGCGGAGACGCTTCGCGCTCGCTCGGTCAATAAAGAGCTATTAACGTCATATGATTTACTTAGATAAAAATACTCAAGGACGACAGCAGATTTTTTTTAAATTAAAATGATTGAAAAAGTATTATTGCTGAAATAATCATTTTGAGGTCGATTGAATTATTGGATTAGGCGACCCTTTTATTTGAGTAGGGAGAATGCTTTTTATGCACAAATAAAGTTGCTTTTATTTATCTCAAAAGAAAATAGCTTACGATAAATAATATTAGAAACAATACTAGAAAAAATCGACTCGCCCGTAGCACCTCAGACAGGACTACTGCTACGATTTTTTTAGATTTTTTTCTAATATTAGGTATTTAAATATCGAATATACATACATATATACATATACATACATAACATGGGTATTCTTAGATAAGTAATGAATTGAAATGAGTCTATTTAGGCACGTGCCTTTGTATCTATCAAGTGTTCCGGCAAAACACTTTCTACCGAGCGGCGTTCAACATTGTTTACTCGCTCGGAGATCTTTCCCCCGATAGCTTTAGCGTTAATAGCTTTAGTTCACTTACATGCTAATAAGATATATTTTCGAGGTTTTATCATGCTAATAACGTGTGAATTCAGTTTGTACATTTACGAGTTACGATTGTCAGTTTTGTTTCGATATGTTTTTGTTTCTTTTTTCATATAATTTTGGCTAGCTATGTAAACTTTTACAGCCTTCTTGATTTTAAAACACTATTCAACAAGTGCTTAACTTAGACACTGTTTAAATGTGTTGCTGTCACATTTTTGACAATATTGTTTGAAAGAGACGGCATCACATTTAATCAGTGTCTAAATTAAATAGTGTTTTAAAATATTTTGTGGTAAGACCGTTAGTTTCTTAATTATCTGTGTTTGATGCAAACCAGTAGGGAAGATTACGGAATAATTTAGAAATTTCGCTGGATGAAAATAATTTTTCACAATTATTCACTTAGTACCTACTTATAATCCAATAACAATTACAAGAAACAATTCGCGTCAGCGTAAACGTCTTAAATATGTAAAAATATGAATCGAAGCTCGGTGTTATTACTATTAGACTTATGAATTTAAACAATTCGAGCTAGGTTTGTATTATACTTAATAGTATACTAGAAAAAAATCAACTCGCAACAGATCATATTCTCAGACGGGAATCAAACCCGCGATTCTAGAAGTCCGGTCCAATGCCCTTCTTATTAATATTCTCAATTTCTAGTATATTATTTAGTAAGTATTGTATAAAAATAGCATTGTGAATGCTAAAATCTCAAATTTAGGTTTATATATTTTAATAATTTAAATACTAAACGTAAACTGCAACTATGCAGATCACCAGCTCAATCCGTAAGTATTGAAGCGCGTAGAGGCGTAGTCCATTCCGTCACGTTACGTGCAGTTTAATTGTCCATACTCGTAATGCTTACACACATTATGTGAGGAGCTGTTACATAAAATGGATCATTATTGGACGTCATTATATCTAATCAATATAAGGTGTTTGTAGTGGTTCCTTCATATCATAAGCAATAGTCATGAATATGTTATTCACGTTAGTCAAAAGGAAGCAATTCCCACACGAGATATTTAGACTATGGAATTGATGACTTTTACCCGTGTTAAACACTCAACTTTTCATTTCGAATATAAGGATAGTAAAAAAATCGTATTTTTTCCAAAATATTTATTAAAAAAAACATGTAACTAGTAACTACATAAGTAGACCATATTTATTTATTTCTTATTTCAAATTTGAAACAGCTCGCGTCGCCGCTCCGCCCAATGTTTTTAATTTTCCACTGGCTGTTATACCAACTCTATGGTCGACTATGTAACCAAATTCAGTTCTATTTTTAAAATTCTTTTACATCCTAGGGTGGAACGCAGAGTTTTTAACCCTCTGCTCAGTTTAAATAAACATCACTTGTCGAATATGAGAAATGAAAAATATTTTATCATTCGATGATGGCAGAAAACATTTCATTTTTGGTAATGCCAGATGCATGTGGACAATAAATGTACTTACTGTGTATTAACTGATGCTTTTGCGAGAAACTAGAAACAAAAAAAATCGGACAAGTGTGAGTCTGGACAAGTGAGTGTAAGATTGCCGGTATTCGGATATTTATTTCCCTTTACTTGTTATTGTTAACCTATAGTTAGACTACATAAGACCTTGTGTCTGTTAGATAGACAGACGGATGGCCATGTGAACTTATGAATAAATAAATAAATAAATAAATAAATAAATACTAGACAACATCAAATACATTGCTCCGATTCCAAAGTAAGTAGCTAAAGCACTTGTGCTATGGAAATCGGAGACAACGGTGGTATTACAAACACCCAGACCTGAAGAAGATATAGAAAAGTTCGTTTTCTAAATTGACTCAACCGGGGATCGGACCCGGTTCCTCAGAGATGGCGACACCTTGAAAACCGGTGTACAAAGTCGAACACGGACGGAGGTCGTCAATAAGGGTTCTGTTTTTATTTACGAGGTATACCTTAAAAAAACTAATCAAAAGCTTTTCCAATCATAATGACTTGATTCAATAAACTAATATATTAAAATGTTAAAACATAAGGAAATCGCAATGCCTTTAACTTTATGGTGATAGTCTTCTCGGGCAAAGCTTATCGCGATTCGCCCTCGGATTATTCTGCAATTGTTTAATTAAAACAACAGTCGAATACTCTATTGTCTGCTCGAATGCTAACGAATGAATAGTAAACTTATCCATACCAAAATGGTAACTAATATACTATTGTGATCTATATTCACTTTATTACACAACTCTATTAATGAGTTATGTAAAATGTAATTAGGCGATAGGTGTCCGCGTCGACCGACATAAAAAAATAATAATAAAAATCATGTGTAATGAGAATGAGTGAGAGTTACGTAAAATGGAACGCAACGTTTTACTTTTTAATTTCTGCACAAATCCTCTCGAATATAATTTCGAATTGAGAACGAATCTCGATACAATTTTTTAATACAAGTTTTATGCTTATTGCTCGTGTTGTAATGCAATTGGTAATTTTAAATTTAATTAGCCTTGTGATATGATACGTTTTAGTGCGTTTAGGCTAAAAGGCTATGCTATGCAATGTGAGTTATACGATTATTCGGACGCCATAAAACAATAAATTTTACGAAAATAGTTTTACAAAACGTTAAGTGAAAGAGAAGAATATTGCAATGTATTTATAGGTAGTAAGCCTACAATAATTTCAAAACCATAAATAATTATTTAAGAAATATTTTTTTAAATTTAATAATTTAATCAGTAATGGTTTTTTTACAATATGTCGGTCTAATTTTATTCAATGTCTACATGGTGTTTAAGTATTTTTTACAAAAACCTGTACTATGTATTAATATTAAGGTAATATTCAGTATGAAAATAATTAAATCATCCTTTATTTTATCTCCATTAGGATGGATTGAAAGCCTCTTCAGATTAAAATACTTACATTCATACGAAGTGGCAGAGCAACTAGTCACCCGGACGATTTGTTAAGAAGGCCGTTGTCTGCACACTAGCGCCGCCATTGGAAAAAAATCATAGTGCTTAAATCTCTCTGTAGGAAACTTTATGGTATTTTTTATCACTTACACCATATTTTCTAGCCTGTCGTTTAGTTTAATGGAGTTTTATTGTTCAAGTGGCCACTTTTCGCAAAAAAACTCCATTAAACTAAACGACAGGTTAGAAAATATTGTTTAAGCTATAATAAGTACCAAAAAGCTTCTTCGGAGTGCACTTCAGAGAGATAATTCACAATTTCGTCTTTATTTAAGCAGTATGATTTTTTTCCAATGGCGGCGCTAGTGTGCGCAGTCTACGCGCCCTTAAGTACGTATTTTAGCTGACAAGAATAATTATTCAAAATGTATATTTTATTTCTATTTCGTTTAATTTTTGAAACAAAAGCAAACATCACATATCTATTCAATCTTTAATTAATACATTATATAACGCTCTACAAATCTACGAAACGTTGATCTACTAAACTTGAGGTATCTAACACCCATATTCACAAATAAAACTGAAATGACACTTGACTATGCGAACGCACTGCGTTGAAAAAGATTGGTCTGTTTGTTTTACGTATTACGTGTGATTGGTTCGTGGTACGCCGTGCATTCGCGGGAACTATGAGACCTCATAGTAACGTTTGTGAGTGAATACGGGAGCTAACTTACTTGAACTCTGTCATCCATCAGTCACTTTAGTATTTGCAATACATTTGTCCACTTTCGATATCAAGTGAATGAAATGTGATGTGATATTTCCTTATGTCGCAATTGTATATCGATTTGCTTTAAGAAAGTGCTTCATATTTCATTACGATAATAATATTATTTAGATGAAAAGTTTTTTCTCTTTATGTAAGTAAATTCTGTAGAATTATTGCAAATGGTACTTACACATACTTAGCGCATTTAAAACTACTATTTTTATTCAGTACTAATCATAATACCGCAGAAAAAATGAGATTTAAGTAAATATAAATAAATAAATATTTGACAACATCACATACATTGCTCCGATTCCGAAGTAAGTAGCTAAAGCACTTGTGTTATGAAAATCGGAGACAACGGTGGTATCTCAACCTGAGCCAATATAGAAAAGTTCATTTTCTAAATTGACCCAACCGCGGATCGAACCCGGGACCTCAGAGATGGCGACCCCTTGAAAACCGGTGTGCAAAGCCACTCGACCACGGAGGTCGTCGAAGTATTTATTTATAAAAAGGTACCCTTTTACAATAAAATGGCCACTTAAAGATTTTAAGTATTTTTTTTTTCTGTAGGTATTTTACCTATGAAAAGAAATAATAGTGTCGAAAGTGGTTATGTCTAAAGACCGTAGTGTTCGAGGCCGTGAACATGCGAAGCCTCTGGTATTACTCGCGAAAAAAAAAGTAGTTTATAGGTTGATATGTTGTGTTGTGTGCTGTCACTTGTACAGACGTTAGCACTTCAGACTATACATGCTGACCTTGAGACTGTATTTATGCCCGATGTCCCACTTAGTAAAAGCTGTTTTCGCAGTCCAACTTGGTGTTCTGTCGCGTGTATTTCGCGATGGAATGCTCGCAATGTACCAAATCGGCGGTACACATACCGACGCATTTCGTTAATGTGATTTCATTGCGTTTATTTGTTAACTACATTGCGATAAATGGTTGGGCAAGTCTACTTTGTTACCGTTAAATTTTCAAATTTTGTGGCTAAAAACCTCAAATGGAATATTGTACTTAATACTCAAAGTTGTTAGAATGTAGGTATTCATAAAAAATACCTTAAACAATAATTATCAATCCTAAAGTAACAAAGTTAGCAATGAAAAAAAAATAACTTTTCACAACTACTACTAATATCACAAGTTACAAAAAACGTAAAGGTAAAAGTATCTACGAGTATCTAGATACTCGCTACAAAGCATAAAGTAATGTTTATTTGTAAGAGGGGAAAGATCAAAGAACTTAACCTCAACAATACTATCGCATCGCATGACATCAAAGGTCATTGGGTCGCACTCGCTTTAAAAAGGTTGCTTGTGTTTTTATTTTTTAACCGACTTCAAAAAAGGAGGAGTTTGTTAATTCGACGGTTTTTTATGTATTTTTTAGCATAACTTCGCCAGATGTAAACCGATTTTAACAATTCTTTTTTTTTTAAATAACATAATTCTGGTTTGGTCCCATATTTTTATTTACAGAGCTCTGGCTCGTAGTTTTTTTCATAATCCTGAAAAATATCAATGATTAAGCTTACCATCGCACGAGTTTTTACGGATTTTTAGGCATAACTTCTTTGTTTATGAATCAATTTAGATTATTCTTTTTTTGTTTAAAAGGGTATACACTTCAAAAGTGGACACATTTTGATTTCATTGGTATTGGACCTTGAACTTCGAAGATACACAAGAGAACTTCTCAAAGTCAAATATGATATGCATAGTGTTTGAGATATTGGTAGGTTTATGATAATCCAAAATAAATATCAATTAATATCAATATGGTATAGATATCAATATGGTCTGCGACGTTCTGGACTAGATTTGAACTGCCTACGAAGGCACAATGGAACTCTTTACACAAACAGCGTGAATTTGGAAATTGAGTTATGGGCATTACACCATTGTAAATATCATATAAAGTTACAAAATAATTACACGCTTACATACCACAAAAAAGTAAAAAAAGAAAATCCTCCTTCAAAAGACCTGAAAATAAAAACAAAAACAGCCTTATTTAACGCATATAATTTTTATAAAACATGTCTAATGAAGACGGGTGGGGCTTTTAGAATAAAAAAAAGCTCCAGCCCCCCCGACTTTAATAGACGTGTTTTATTAAAATTGATATGCGTATTTAATGTAATGATTGGAATAGCTTTTTAGAGAAATTTAATTTAGAAGCTATTTTTGTTCTTATTTTCAGGTTTTTTGAAGGAGGTTTTTCTTTTATTTTTAATTTTTTTTTACTAACTATTTAACTGTGCGATAATTAGTTGTGGTATTTAGGTTTAATCTTGAAATTACCGCGATAATTTATATCTGTGGTTAATTTGATGGCTTGTATTTTTACACTACTACTGCCCAAAAAAGAAGAATGTATTGTCTTCAGGGTTCATGTATGTGTATTGTTTCAGTTTTTTTTTAAACTTTTCTTCCAAGAACTGAAACTTCAGTTATAATACGCTCAGTATGTTTTAGGCCGACTGTCAAGCTATTTTTCAATTTATGAGTGCACATAGAGTTTTATAGTTGTATAATCGAACACATTATATACATGATGGTAAAATTTTTAGGGACCATATAAAAAAGACCCTGACTTTTTTTACTGGTATTTAAAACGTTTAATATTAAGTAATCAATCAAATTATGAACTTCCTGATAAATATGGATGAATATGAGAGTACTTAAAGTTTATGAAGATGTTCAGTCCTCAGGCGGCAACCTAAAGATTATAAAACAATTTACCGCTATTAAAAATATTGAAGCGTAATTTTTTATGTCTGTAATAAATAACACTTGATTCAATTTGAGATGAGAGGTGATCCATTAAAATCAAGTTTATGAGAACTTGTTTTGAAGTGATAGTGGTTTATATTTGTAACAGATAACACAAACATTGGACATGTGGCGTCTGGCAGACTTGAATGGCACTAACACTCAGTTCTTCACCTATAGGATGACGACCTCCGTGGTCGAGTGGCTTTGTACACCGGTTTTCAAGGTGTCGCCACCTCTGAGGTCCCGGGTTCGATCCCCGGTTGGGTCAATTTAGAAAATGAACTTTTCCATATTGGCTCAGGTCTGGGTGTTGATACCACCGTTGTCTCTGATTTCCATAACACAAGTGCTTAAGCTACTTACTTTGGAATCGGAGCAATGTATGTGATGTTGTCAAATATTTATTTATTTATTTATATTTATAGGATGACTGAGGCTTCTCTTGTCATTCACATTAAGTGATGGCAGCAGCATAGACTGAATAAATATTTTTCGGAATTATTTTTTGTTGAAAATAGTCCAGCGCAGCATACGTAGCCGTAGCTCTCCAATCCGCCATTTCCGTCAGTAATGGGATGGGTGACCGTAAATTCTTCCGTGCTTCGGGAGCCACGTTTAAGGCGCTGATCTTGCCTGCATTTGCAGATGTATTGGGCCCAATACCCATCAATCCGTATAGGGCCCACGTGATAGGGAATGGCCCACCCTCTTTATCCACCTATGAGGAAAGCCTGTGCCCCAGCAGACTCTAATGTCATTGCATTTATTTAAATGTAGTTATTTTCTAACCTACGATGTAATAACAGAATTAAAAATAGTACTGACGTACACACGACTGCACCTCAAACTATACATGTTGACCTTGAGACCGCCTTTATGCCCTATGTAATAAAAGCTGTTTTCGCAAACGTGCTGTCGTGTTACGTCTAAAAGGATACCACTTGTCTTAAAAGGCAGCCGAGATATTTGACCTGGAATGTAAAACAAGTATATCTTCGAGGAGCTCGGTGGCGCTGTGGTATAGTATAGCGCCTGGCCCAGCGATTGCGGAGGTTAAGCAATTTTCTCAAGGGTCGGTCATGGGATGGGTGATCAAAAATTTATTATCTCGAGCTCCTCCATGCTTCGGAAGGCACGTTAAGGCGTTGGTCTCGGCTGCAGTTGCAGTCGTTAACACCCACCAATCCGCATTGGACCCGCGTGGTGGGTTATGACCCATCCTCCTTATCCACCAACAAGGAAGGCCTGTGCCTCAACAGTGGTCTTAACATTAAAAATGGCTGATGGTCTAACTTGTTTTTTAACTTACAGCTGGAGTTAAGTGAGGTTTAGTTCACTAAGTTTGCATAGAGTTCTATAATTATATTTATTTCATTACACTTCAAGTTTACAAAGATATATTATTCTCTAAAGCACATGCAAGTCACAAAAATAATTAATTATAAAGAATGTGAAAATTAATATTATTAGATCAGGATCAAATACTATGAAAAACAAACACAAAAACATATTTGCATATTTGATGAAAATCATTTTCTTAATGAGATAATTTTCTAATTCGTAATGAAATTCGTTTTGAAATTGATTTTCGTATTTTTTTTTCTTGTTCATGATTATTGTGTCTCAAACTTTAAATTTAGAACTACTTCGAGCCTCTTCATAAAAAAAAAAATGTTTTGTGGTATGAGTTTTAGGTTTCTGCGCAATAGTACACTGATAATATTGTTATTATAAAGAGTAATAACTCTTTCTTCACACAACGGTGTGTGAAGAAAGATACGTTAAGAAAATTACTTAACAAAATAACAATGCGAAAAGTGACACTGACATGGAAAATCGTGCGGCAGAACAAAAAATATTAGAAGACAAATTTTATTTTAGATCTATAGAGTAGTTAAGTAACTCTCAAGGGCGTTTATTTCCTTATTTTATTCCCGATATCTCCCAGTGGGGGACAACGGGAAAGGCCCTCTCAAGTACTAGCAAATTTCGTCATTGGCAAATTGTGATGGTAGCTCAGTGGTAATAGCTGCTACCAGATGACATAAAGTTTCGGGTTTGATTCCTCGGCCCTGTTTAATAAACGTGACTATTCACCTGTCAAGACAATTTTATATCCATTGCGTCAACCAATTTGAAAACAGAACAAACTATTCATAGTTACACTGCAATGTAAACCAAATTGTCATGACAATTGACAAATTGTCACCACCTAAAGTTTGGTTGTAGGGGATCAGGTGGGTGGGAATAACTCATATTTGAAATTAGTTGTTATTTAGTAATTGATTACTGATCTAAACAGTGTCTGTTGTTCTAAAAAGTAAAAACGTATTTTTTTCCATGAATGAATCACTTATTTTTCTCGTTATTTTAGGGTAAGTTCTATTGTGAAAGTGGTCAATTTTAATTATTGTAATTTAACATATCTATATTATGAGTAGAGATCGTATAATTAGATACCTAAAGTTAATTTTTACATTTTATGGAAGCGGCTTCTTGAAATATTTAAAATTATTAAAATGCGTTTATTGCCTGAGGTTTAAAAGGCCCGATTTGACACTTGTTAAATAATAAGGTTGTGTTTGCTTCGTCAAAACACTTCGTCTCCTGACAATAAAAGTAGGAAAAAAGCAACCATATTACGTTTACGTTGTAAAAGTACAACTGTCATTTAATGTCAAATCGGGTTTTTATTATTTATTACATCTCAGGAGATCTTCTCCGTCGGGCACTCTCGACAGAGTGGTCGTGGCTGTCGATGGACAGGGTTGCGGCTCGGCGTCGCCACTCGGTCCCAGGGCGGCCGCACGACGTGCGATGTCTCTCCATTTTTGTCGATTTTCAGCGTTTTTGTTTTTTTTAATGAGGTCGATCCAACGAGTCGGAGAGCGGCCTCGAGGTCTCTTCCATCTCAGGAGTATACACTAAAATTTGCTTATCCCGGAATCCCTGGATTTTTTTAAATGCCTGGAGTTTTTCAATAAAAAAGTGCTTTCCTTAATACCTAACATCTGAACTTTAGGTAAACATGCATCCGAATATCCGATCTCTAATTATGGGTTAATCATTTATTTGTTTGAAGATGGTTTCTTGAGTTACGGGTCATAAACAACGTCTAAACTATTGGTACTTAATAGCTAGGTAATATTTCGACATCTAGGTTTATTGGCATTTTATCTAAGTACAAGTTTGAAAGCTTTAGTGTCAGGTTCAAATGATTTTTGTATGGTTTTGTAATCATGCGCAGGTTGGCTTGCCTAGGTATAATCTATGTTGCGTAAGAGAAGTAAATATCAATTGTATGACCCGCATCTTATGGCAATTTTTTTATATATTTATTTATACTTTATTGTACACACAAAAGAACAAAAAGAAAATCACAAATACAGAGGAGACATACAATTGGCGGCCTTATCACTAAAGAGCGATTTCTTCCAGGCAACCTTAGGATGGAATTTTTTTGTTCTTCTTGTCAGTTAAAAAGTCTTGATTTGGTGCTAGAAGTTGGTAAAATGTATTAGTCGATAGTCTTCCTAAAATTAATCAATAAATAAGTAATTTATTTGCCGAAAAATTATTTAACTTTGACTTGACCGCTTAAACTCCTCTACTGTATTGATTCCAAAGTAAGAGTTTCTAAGTTTTGAGAATTGTTTTAGGTTGATTAAGACTCTATCAACAACTTTTGAACTCAAGTAGAGAACTTATGGTAGAGTTATACGCCCTATATCACCTTATAGGCTCAAAGTTACAGGTAGCTTATTGATAAGTGGGCTATAAGCTTATTTTTAACCGACTTCAAAAAAAGGAGGAGGTTATGAAGTCGACGGTATTTATTTTTTATTTTTTATGTATGTTTTTTTAATTCTTATGTTACAATAAAATAACGACTCACATGTTATTATTGTCCCAATATTGGTGGTATCTTGTAGGTCAAGGAAGGACAGATATCATTAAAGCTAATCTATTTTACGATTGCCTAAAATCTTACCTCGTTTTAGCTTTACTTACCTAATACCAAACCAAGTTATACACTAAAGTGTGTTACTTACGTTTTAAAATCAAAATTATATTTCTTATTTATTAGGTAAGTATAGTAATTATACCTAACTAGTGAAAAGGAATCACTCATAAATAACTGAGTGAAAATTAAGTCACTCGTGATATTATAAGCGCATCAGAATCAGCAAAGATTCTTTATACTATTCAGCAAAACATTGTTTCAATTGTTTAAAAAAAATTAATTGTGATTGTTTTTCCGAATTTAATTATTTTCTTAATGAATTTAGTCGATGGTCTTAAGATCGATCCAGTTTGAAAATGGAACGCAATTCAAAATGCAAGTTACAATTAATACATGTCATTATCGGCCCATGCTTCGGACAGTTCACCCTTCTTCGGTCAGATCAGCGCGTGGGAGGAGTGGTATATAACGTGATAGTTACATGGACAAGCACACAACCAGTCTTCGGCGTGGAACGGAGACTCGCAGCAACATGAAGTTCTTGGTGAGTCTAGTGCAGTTAACAGTGGCAGTGATGTGACCAAGTGAATTAGGGCGCGAATTTTGAATTCAGAACGTCGGGATCACAGATTAATTAAAGTGGAATTTTAGTTTTCTATCACAGCGGTTATCACAGGAGGTTGCAATTTCGTAAATTAAACTATTTTGATTTTTTAAGTTAATACTCTAATTTGCAAAAACTCTTATAAATGAAGCACATAAAACCTAGCTTTTAATATATTAAAAACCTAAATTGATACAGTAACAATAATCTTGAACAAATTCAGTAGTAAAATGTATAGGAGCAACATGTATGTTTATTAAAATATATCGACGAACATATTAATATCGAACGCACCAGCTTCCAAGGAAGTATAAATGTAGAGTTTCTCACGGAACATACTATTTTCTCAGAGCTGTGAGACAGGCTAACGTAATTTTCTTTTCACTTTCTATGTTCAAATGTGAAAGTTACGAAAATTGCAGGCTTTGAGATATCTATTACGCACGTGGATGTATGAGACAATTACTCACATAATTATGGCGACCACAGAAGGAAACACATTTAATTTTTTTTTCATGAAATTATCCATGCAAGGCAGTTCCATATAAATCTTTCATTATGTCTTTAGAATATGGTTGATTATAGCATAGCTTTAATTGTCGCTTCGCCAGAAATTTGACAAAATTTTGTACATTTTATTGATTTCTGGAATACTGGTACATTAACAATGTACTCGGTTATTGTGTTAGATCAATAAAAAAGCTATCATTTTTGCATATAAAATCTTATCACTGTCGTTGAAAATTCCGAAATCTGACGATTGAAGTTTATTTTTATAAGTTTTTATGGTGTTTAATAAGGATTTTTTTACAGAGTTACCAAACCATTTTTCAATATTCTGTTCGGTTATTGTGTTTCTTTGTTTCTTTTTCAGTCTACATTATTATTTATTAAGTGAAATTCTACATCAGTTCTTCACATTGGAAGCTCAAAAATCAATCTTTTCATCAGATCATGTACTGGCCTCGCCTTAACTGTGTCAACTTCTTAAAAACTTTTTGTAAAAATAATCGTAAATAAAAGAAGAAAACTCCATATTCAAAAATATAGTTTTAAACAAATTAATATCTCGGACATGCAAATGATACCGGTAATCGATTCATTGCGCTAATTATCTAAGAAACCGAATAATCGATATAGGACGCGACGAGTGCAGATTCGTAAGCGTAACACGTCAGTGACGTAACTAACGCATTATGACACACACGGATGGAACATTACAATTTAATAGTTACACATGTAATAAGTAAATAAGTTTAGCAGAATCTCGTGGTGGACCGTAAATGCAATTTTTTTTAAAGATCTAATTTTGCGCGCTTCCTTTGTAGTAAAACCCCATTGTGTGTAAGTTTCGCAGTATTTAGGATTATTGAGTATCGTTTTAAAAGACATATTTTAACTCTTTTTATCAGGCATACGTTTTATTATTCATTTTGCATTTAACATTAATAACTCATTATTTAAATAACTTTTTCAAGATACAAAAACTTAATAAAGTTTTAGTGTGAATAATGAAAAATTTGCAATTTATTTTAGTTTCACTAATTAGCTAGAATTATCCGATCTAATTACCAACGTAACTTTGCATTCATGACCATATCGGTGCAAATAAAAAGCTATTGTCATTCGAATAGATATTTGTATTTTTTTTCACCAATGTCATTATTTTCACGAAGATATCCAATAGCATATAGGTGTATCATCACCTTTTTCGTGTCTTCGTAAAAAACAAAAATCTAACACGTGTCATACATTTTAATGCAAAGATTATGCGAATACGGAATTATCTAGCTTTCAAAGTTATACAACTAAACAAATCAATATTATTCTGATCGTTTTGGTGCTAAATTTGAATTTAAAATTGTTTGTGGTGCTTTCGTAATTTATGTTGTCGATTTGTACTCGTATAAAACTGCTATGTAATTTTCTTACAAAATATAATGATTATCAAGGTCTTTGAAACTTTTTTATTGGCACACATCACATAAGAAGAACATAATAAAATGAAAAACTAAAAAATAAAACATGTTTTAAACACGTTTAAAAATCAAATAATAAACAAAACAATACAAATACACACTAAATTGTGCGACAGATACGCTCTCTCAAAGATATTCTATCTTGGCATTATAAAATGGTTAAATGAATAATTAATATTTTTCTGATAACAATGAATTTCCTCAAACAGAAACAGGTAAAACAGATTATCAGTTTAAATTATCGCTTCCTATTTAATAGAAGCAAGATTCGCTTCCTGTTTTAAGCAATTGATGTAGTTCGGTTACGTAACTTATTTGCTTTCATTTAGCTGTTTTCGTATTAACTGGTGATCGCAATCAGTAAAAGTTGTCTCTGTATTATGTGATATACTAGCATGTTTATTTGGACCGAGGTAATTTGACATTCATTACGCGTTATGATAGTTGGTTATACGATAATGTAATAATAGTTCGGGTTCAGATAAAGTTGTCAGTAAGTTATTAATAATATCCAATGTAATTCATGAAATAAATGAGTAAATGCACCAAACTCTTTGGTTAGAACAAATCGACAGAGGGTAATAAACTGACTAAAAAGGTTGAGCTTATTAAAGAGGTTGAAAAAAAGCACGAAAAAAAGTGACAATCGTTGCACTAATAATTAATATTGTATTTTTTTATTAATTCTATGACAAATGTGTGTATACAATATGAGAGTGATAGAATCCTAAAAATACTAATTTATGCTTTGACCATAAGTGTGATATATGATAACTTATATCTAATATTGAAACTTGTTTTTGTAATTCAAGATTGACAAAAATTTACAAAAACCATTGAAATAAGCTTACCTATATTTTAATATAACTTTGTTACTTTTTGTATAACAAATACTTGTCATTCGACATTAAAAAATATAGTTATTACCATCCGCCGAGTTATTTACTTTCACTAGTATTGTGTAATTAAATTATGGCTAGTTGAACATTCAGACTAATACATTGTGGCTCACATTAATTGGAGTGATTGTTTTACGTTCCAAAAACTGGGTTAATTGTAGTTAGGAAATTATCTTCAAGTTAAAAACGCATTGTTTTTTATACAATAGGGCTGTGGCCGTCAGAATGTCAGTTGCAAAATTGTACTTACCTATGCGTGAAATTCTCATAACGATCAACTGATAATATATGCATAGAAAGTTAAAGACAAAAGAGGTTGAAGTGAAAATAATTTTTAAGGACAAAGTTTAAAACAATTTGCTATCCAGAGTTTATGTAACTTACAACTTTATACAGATATACATTTCTAGTGCAATGGAGTCATGACATAACACCACTATGAAATATCAGATCAATATTTAGATAATGTAGAATGAAAGCCTTCCTTTAGTTGTCGTGTCGCTCAGCATTAACAGATTACGTAATAAAACAATTGAAAGTTTATAACTGCTACTAACTAAAACGAATAAAATGTATATCTTTGTGTAAGACATTGAGTAATTGAAAGCTTTAATAGTACAGCGTTTATTGCTCTTGTAAAGCAAAATAATAATAAAAATGCGCAAACACTAGCCAATAAAATACCAAATGAGGTACCCAGCCACTTATGCGGATACAATGTGCACCGGAGCGATTGTTACATATCTAAATCCTTCTAGAAAGTAAACATTAAGTATTCTCTCGGTGTTTAAGATTGATCTGAAATTCGATCCCATTACGTGTGGTAAACATGTTTGGTTTTTTATTAATTTATTTATTTGGTTTATTGATATTCTATTCAAATAGATCGACAAACAGTTTTAGTCACTTAGTGTTTAAAAATGAAGGAAGGTTTTAGATATCTATCTTTTAAATGTAGCAGCTGTCATGTCAAAGTCTGTCAACATTACCTATTTGGGTAAAATAAATTACTGACATAGATGTTTTTTGTCTGCAGGTTGTTTTAGTGGCATCACTGGCCGTGGTGGCCTTTGCCAGCGAGGAGAAAGGCGCACCGAAGCAAGCGGCAGCCGAAGATAAGAAGCAAGAGAAGCGTGGCATCTACGACCTCGGTTCATATGGCGGCGGTGACAGCGGCGGTTACGGCGGCGGCGGCGGCGGTGGCGGCTACGGCGGCGGCTACGGTGGTGGTGAAGTCCACAGCTTCGGTGGCAACGCTGGTGGTTATGGACAAGAGCAAGCTAGCTTTGGCGGCGGCCACGAAGGCTTGAGCTACGGAGGTGGAGGCTACGGAGGCGGAGGCTACGGAGGCGGAGAGTACGGCGGCTCCTCTGAATGGAAACCCATCTCTAGCGGCGGCAGCGGTGGCGGTGACTACGGACACCACCACGAACACGTCAAACACGTTGAAGTAATCAAGAAGGTCCCCGTACCCTACACCGTCGAGAAACACGTACCCTACACCGTCGAGAGGAAAGTCCCATACGAAGTCAAAGTACCCGTGCCCCAGCCCTACCACGTTGAAAAGAAAGTCCCCTTCACCGTCAAGGAGTACGTCAAATACCCGGTCTACGTGCCTGAACCTTACACCGTTGAAAAGAAGGTGCCTTACGAAGTCAAGGTCCCCGTCGACAAGCCTTACGAGGTCAAGGTGAAAGTGCCCACCCCTTACACTGTTGAGAAGAAAGTGCCTTATGAAGTCAAGGTCCCCGTACCTCAGCCCTACACTGTCGAGAAGAAAGTGCCATACCCAGTCAAATACGAGGTTAAGGTTCCCCAGCCCTATGAAGTCATCAAGAAGGTGCCTTATGAGGTGAAAGTGCCCGTCGACAAGCCTTACAATGTGTACGTGGAGAAACCCTACCCGGTACCGGTTGAGAAGCCTTACCCCGTGACTGTGCACAAGCCAGTTCCTTATGAAGTCAAGGTCCCGGTCGACAGGCCGTACAAGGTCGAGGTCGAGAAACCTTACCCAGTCCACATCAAAGTGCCCGTACCCAAGCCCTATGACGTATACAAGAAGATCCCTTACACCGTCGAAAAGAAGGTTCCTTACGAAGTGAAGGTGCCCATCGACAAGCCCTACCCAGTGTACAAGGAGGTAGGAGTTCCTCTAGTTAAGGAGGTCCCCTACCCCGTGAAGGTCCATTACCCCATCTATTTCAAAAAGGAGATCGAACACCACGAGCCGCAACAGCAGCATCACGGTTGGCACTGAGCTCAATTAGTTTTTTAGGTCCCACACCAGTACCTTATTAGGCTAAGTTGAAATGTGATCTTTTAGTATTTTAGTGTATATTATTGTCGCAAATTTTGTAGGTGCGTTTTCTCACGAGTGTAAGGTTGTGACGCTGGTGTTACCAAGTTTGCATATCCCCGCATAGCACCGTGCCACGGTGCGCGGGCGTCAAGTTTGTAGTATAAATGATCTGTTATTTGTTTTAGCTTTTGCGCGCTTTGTTTATTGTATAAAAATGAATGAAACTTGAGAGAGTATAATACTTGTACTCTGACTTGAGGCTGATTTAATTAAAAATGAGAAATTTATTATTGTGTTTTATTATTACCCTTATAACAAATTAAATAGTGAACACAAGTAATTTCATAAAAGAAAAATATCTTCAAACAGTAATCTCAGATTGTAAAACTCACTATAGGGATACCAATCATAGTGTAACGAGACCTTGTCATAATAATTGCAGGATAAGGAAACTTTTCTTGGCATTTGAATTTACCATCTTATGAAATGAGATTTATGTGAAATCACTTATGAAATCATATTTTTTCCTTTAAGGAGTTACCGTATTTGAAACTTATTGTGAGATATCAAAAAACTATGTGATCGAATGTTTTTCTAATAAGATTCTTAATAAATTTCGAATTTTATTATTTTATGGACAATCTTTCCATGCATGTTGTTTCTCGTCATTATTGAGGCGAAGGCACACTAAAGTACAATGCCTATTTCACCATTGTTTTTAGTAAAATAGCGCACATTATTGTTAACTTTCAACTAAAGTGTTCATGATCACGATCTATATTAGGCGTAACTAATATGGCTGACCCCGTTACACATGTTTTTTGGGCCGCATGTAGGTAATGTTTTATAAGTCTTATTTTTATTGTATTGCTTAATAGGCAACGACTTTAGATTGTGCAACTACGAATGCTCATTTAAAATCGGTAATTGGTGCATTACATGATCAGATATGGAGTTGTGCGTTGATGGTACACACAACAGCACGTCAGGTTATACAGTTAAACTGCGAAAATAGCTTTTAATACGTAGGGCATAAAGGCGGTCTCAACGTCAACATGTATAGTCTGAGGTGTCGTCGTGTGTACATAGTAATTGTTGCTAATTCCTACGGATGGTGTAACAAGATTGCTTCTACATCTGCAAGTATGTTGCAGATCTGTTCCATGATTCAAGCTTGTATTAGTAAATATTTACCTAATCACTTGACATACAGATCAAGTAGTTTTTTATAATAAAATACTACCATACAAATACTTATGTTGATTACAAACTTTTTCACCCGGCAGCATAAACTGTTAATGTTGATATTATTCAGTTCAAATTTGAATACAAATCAGTTAATCTTGTATGAAAGTTTGTACGACGCCATGCATGTACAGTCAATATTAAGGTTCAAATTAATATTTTTGTCAGTTTTGTATAACTTGATGTGCTGCTGACTGTACCTACGGAAATGGAATAAGGAAAAAATATATCCTTGATAAGATCTCTTATTATTATTCAGAAACTCAGAAAACAAGCCATTTGACATACCTAGTATTGTACATTAGTTTCATTTCACCTCTCATATAAAAGACATCAACGCGTTTCATTCACATACACTTGTTTTTGACACACACGCGAAGCACACACGAGTGTTTTTTGTGTCTTGTCAGTTTATTTTGCCTTCAGCAATGACTTAATTACATAGACGAGCTGTTCAAAATTAAAATTGTGTCACAACCAACCTTCGCGGCGTATCAACTGTTTCTCTCGGTCGCTCGCAATAGACTAAAGGAGTTGTGGTGCATGCACCGTAACTTAATGAGCAATTTTTCGGTACTGTACAGCCTGTCTAGTGTAGTATACACATAGAAGTCTTTGGCCTTCAGTAATATAGTTGCTATTGATATTATATTATTTTAAAGATTTTAGATTTTAAAATTTGTATTTATTAACTAACAGCCGTTAGTCTAGTTGTTGAAATAAAAACACTTTTTCAGATTTTGTTCCGTGATTGATTATACCTACTCCATTTTGGGGCTACTTTTCATTGGCCATGGTCACAGGAAGGCAGAGCTTATCATATAAAACCGACAAATATTTTTATATTTACCGGATCGTTCTTATCTTGATAGGAAATACCGGAGAAATAAATCGCGAGGCTAAATCCGATAGAGTACAAGTAACAAATATAATAAATACAAACCAAGTGCAGCAGTTGAGGTGAGAAAAACAGCAAAGACAGCAGCCTGTCGATTCTATAACCAAACTCGAACCTCACTTTGAATCTCACTTCACTGCACGGGAATTTGAAATCAAAAATGAGATGGTGATATGCTGTTTTTTTAATCACAGAAGACTTTAGATAGCTACGGTAGCTATCTAAAACCTGCTATTCTATCTTGCAATCGGTAAAGTAGCTTAAATTCAGCTAAATTCCGATAATAAATTCACGCGGAGTGAAATGAGGTTCGAAGTGAGATGCGAGTTTGGTTCCCCAGGTCAGAATCGCTTCCCAGGTAACAGAAGTAATACGAAAATATAACATGTTGAAGTCTAAAATAAAATGAATTAAGGAAAGCAGATATCCATTGCTTAGCTCTCTGTTCTTTTTAGGGTTCCGTACCAAAATGGTAAAAAGGAACCCTTATGGTGCGACTCAGTCTGTCTGTCTGTCACAACTGGATATCTCGAGAACTACTAATACTATCAATTTGAAATTCGGAATAGTTTTAGAATTATTTAGAAGTTTTAGAATAGAAGTTTATTTAAAGATTACAGGAAAAATAAAACGATGTCTCTAAATAGTAAACTTTTTCAGAGTGATGGTACGGAACCCTCGGTGTGCGAGTCCGACTCGCTCTTGACAGTTATTTTTATATTTGAAGTGCTAGAGAAAATACAAAAATGAGGTTACCATATGACTTCGTGGCATGTATAAATAATTATGTATGTAAATTTGTATAAAAATAATTTATCGGAATTTAAGATGTATGAGAGTACGGAAATTAATTCCACGATAAGTCATTGACCCAGGTCAGGTCAATATCGATCTTATGTAACGACAGAGTTTACTAATATTTTCATTTGTGTAATTCGAGATTCGCTTATTGAATCGAGTTTTACTTTTACGACCTTACTAATAAAGATTGTATAGCAGATGTATAGTTGTGTTACACAGTGTTTTGTCCCTTTCTTTTTAATGTCAAACTTAAATAGTTTGACAGAGAGTAATCATTGTGTAACTATACATTTGCTATACAATCTTTATTAGTAAAGGGATTGAATTTGGGTTTCTTTTTAACGTCCAGTCTGAACTAATTTCTAGATGTTACTTATGAGTCTATTATGTATGTTCGGTAATCAGTTTCGTCAGTTAATTTTAAGTTATTTGTTTATGGACGAACATGTGTTTCAGATAATCATCACAATAAAAGTTTTCAGCATAGCAACCGAAATAATATTATAATTTTAAGACTTTTTATTTATTAATAAATATTTAAGAATATTAAAATGTACCTAAGGCTATTCCCACTGTCCCCCACTTTTGTCCTCCACTGGGGGATATCAGGAAAAAGTATCGAAACTACTACTACAAAAGTAGGGGACAACGGGAATAGACCGTACTTGCGATTCAATAATCATAGTAGGCTGATAAATGATAACTACTTTAAATTCTTTTGACATGCACTATTATTACATCTCACGCACTCAAGTATGTATCCTGCAACTACCTAATCAACTAGAAAGCGGATTAAGAAAGCAAAAGTTGACAGACTAGTTGTATGTGCGGGTTTCCTTCCCGTGCGAGGTAATTGAGATCTTCCTGACTGGCTCCATTGACGAATAAATTCACCAGATTGTGCACTACTTGGTGTTATTGACCTTTTTACTTTAACCCTGACTTTGACTCTTATCTCTTTTTTATTTTTTTTTTAAATTAAAAAAGAGATGAGGACTTTTATAATACCAATTGATAGGGTCAACGATAAAGATTTTAAATAACTAACAGCCGAATACTCAAACGTCACTCAACTTTGAGAGGCTCTCAAACGTCGTCCTGTCGCATTAAATGTCAAAGATACGACAAAGACAGCATGATGCTTGAGAGACCCTCAAAGTTGAGTATCGTTTGAGTATTCGGCCAATAGTGTCTTAAATTAAACTCAGACCCAAGAAAAGTAACAAAAAAGTAGTTTAGCCCGTTCAATTCCCAGCTAAGACAAACGATAAATCAAAAAAAATTTGAATGCTTTACTTATTTAAAAAAAGGAATGTTTCAGTAACATTTACCATCATCAATATTTGGGGTACTTTCCCTCCAACTGCGCTCTTTTTTCCATTCGTATATTAAAAATACAAAATACATTTTTGCTGCGAACTAAGTGTACACAGGTGTTATACAGACCTACATAAAAAGAACTTAAATACTTAGTCCCCCTTTTCGGACACAGCAATTTAGGGGAGGCTCCCAGAATTCTTTTTGAAGTTAGTTAAAAAGGTACAAAGTACCCGAAAGTACTTGATGGTGAAGACACTGTCAGCTAAAGCTTCGGGGTAACAAAATATTAATCCTTAATACAATTTGCATATTCGTAATCAAAACGTAATTAATTTAGTCACACTCTACATTCGAAAGTTAGTGGTTAAGAAAAAGCAAACTAAACAGTTGTTTCTAGCATAACAGCAATTTCAATAATCGCCCGTAATAATCTCAGTAGCGATCTCATAATGAAATAGGTTACCGCAACCGCCGTGTGAGCACATGTATGAGTGTATGTATGGTCACTTAATGAGGTAACAAATCATTAAGTAATGTTTCGCGCCGAATGTTACGGTGACTTGCTACTCTGAAAGTTCGAATCTGGCGAGATCATTTAGCGAGTCATATAGCCCACATATGAACAGACCATTTCAAAATTAGAAATTCTGATAAAAAGTAAAGAAAAGCTCCTAGGTTATTTATTTTATGTGATTCAATTATTCAATATGGAAAGAGTTGGTATATCCAAGGCAACTAAGTAAAAAAACTCTAATAAAGTCTAATGAGACCTATTATTAAGGAAATTACAGCAAGTCTATTTATTATTTATTAGTGCAGTTAGGAACGGTCCAGTGTTTTAGGGTATACACTTGAGAGCAATGAAACCGACTCAGCTATGTTTCTTTCAACTTTTTTTCAGCACAGAATCAATTGATGATTAATCTTTAATAAATATAAATATAAATAAATATTTGAAAACATCACATACATTGCTCTGATTCCAAAGTAAGTAGCTAAAGCACTTGTGTTATGGAAATCAGAGACAACGGTGCTATCACAAACACCCAGACCTGAGCCAATAAAGAAAAGTTAATTTTCTACATTGACCCAGCCGGGGATCGAACCCGGGACCTCAAGAGATGGCGACGCCTTGAAAACTGGCGTGCAAACCACTTCACCACGGAGGTTGTTAATGTATTTTTGTTTAATAATTTGTGTATAATTTTATTTATTTATTTATCATTTGTATCACTGTTTATAGATAAATACGAGTATTTATCTCAATAGCTTATTTAAGTATTTCAAATCCTAATGGTTAGTTATGTCGTTAGCCAACTGAGTGATGAAATTGTAGAGTTGCGTGTAGTCACCAGAAATCATGAAGAAGAAGTGCACTATCATTATTACTATTTGCTTTGGTGGAATATCATTAATGTTATTTATCCGAGTTTAATATATACTTCATACTTACTTTAGTACTATTTTATATTCTGTGCTTTATCCTTCTTTCAGAAGTTTTTCAATGTCTCTATGCTATGTCAATATTTTTAATAGAAAATCCCGCTAATATGAAAGGATAAACATACTTTTTAGTTTGCAACTAACAATTTTGAATTTGAAAAAATACTCTTCAGAATTTAAAGTTAAGTTTAAGTAATATATTCTGTTTTAACAATTAACTGTATATTGTACTAAACACAGCTATTTTGCAATGTCACAACACTACGCATATTTCGTAAAGCACGGTTACAACGTAAGATCATTAAAATTAATAGTTTATTGTTAAAGCTTTTGTAATTAGCAAATTAGCGTTTTGGTGTTAGAAATTATTATGCAGAGTTTAATAACGACCGTGAAAGTCGATGGTTAGAGTGTTGAGTTGGTTTTAATAAGGTCACGGGATCGAAACGTAGACTGAAAATGAGAGGCAAGAGAGGAAATAGAGTCATGAGAAAAGTACTAGTAATATAAGCCTTGGTCGTAACCCGGCATTGATGGACTCACGTATTGGTTTGGTTTGTCTCATTTGTGAGTCAAAGCCCCTTTTACCGACCTCTACAGTAATGTGTACTATTCTTACCGAGCGGCCACACACTCAACAATAAACACCGAGAAGCCTAATAGACACCGACGATGTTGGCCGACCAAATCCTGTTAACAATGTTAACATGTTGGTCGGGCTGTGCTGTGAAGCAAATTGAACTTTATTCCGTATGTGAAGCAACAGGAAGTCCTTCGTCACTACAAAGCAATAGTAAATATTTTTTATTAAAATAAACTTAATAATTAAGCACTTTTGAATCGTACATATTTTCCTACCACCCGTTCCAGACTTTTTTAACTGACAAGAACTGGCGCAAGAAACTTATCAGCTTTAACAGAAATAAGTAATTTTACAAACTTAAATATGTCGTTATCAAATACAGTACGACAGGATTATTAACAACAAATTGACTTTGTTTTGAAACAATGTTCAAAACTTTGATAATTGACTAGTAGAAACGCACAGTTATACTGACAAAAAAAGGCTTCATTCACATAAAACCAAGTATTTGCATATTCAAAGCTCAGCATTTTATAATAGCTATTTCATTGTATTACTCGCTTTGTTTTCAATGAGAATAAATACCAACTAATAATATAAAGAAATTACTTCATTTTAAAACAGAGGCTACGAATTACGACACAGAGTATTGCCAAGTCTGAAATAATGTTCATAAAGTCGTAACTAAGACCATAATTTATATTCTTTCGTAACGATGATTGATACTCCTCATACTTACAATTTAGAATCCGAGTTACGTTTAGGGTAAGTGGAAATTAGCATTATGCATTTTAATATAGGTTTTTTATAGCTTTTCTTTAGACTAAGCTACTTTGATTTCCATGTGAAAGACTTTAAGGAGGTCACTTTAAAAAATAGTTTGATTATTATTGTAAACAAGAATTCAAATTAGCATATTATATTTACTAACGATTTGTTTTTCATATAGTTCTTTACAAGATCATACCAGTACTAACAAATCGATCTTTAATATAAAATTGCAAAATTGTAGTATTTGTTGTATGGTCTCTAATTGCAGATAACAAAATCATAACATCATTATCATAAAATCATAACAAGATAATGTTATGATTTTGTTATCTGCAATTAGAGATCACAATCATTACCGTAAGTCAAGAACCTTATCCGTACGTACTACATGGCATGTCGTCGTATCACTAACACCCAGACCTGAGCCAATATAGAAAAGTTCGTTTTCTAAATTGACCCAACCGGGGATCGAATCCGGGACCTCAGAGATGGCGACACCTTCAAAACCGGTGTACACAGCCACAGGTACACTCAGGTTGACCACGGAGGACGTCAGTTCGTAGATTGTCAATCATAGTGCACCGTAGTGTCCGTAGTGTACATGATTCGCCAAAGGCTAGTCATTTATGGTTAGGTAGCTATTTATTGTTACTAGCTTTCCGCCCGCGGCTTCGCCCGCGTGGACTACAGGTTGTATCGTGCGGGCGTAGACCCGTGCCCAATAGTGGGATAAAATGTAGCCTATGTCCTTCCCCAAGGTACCATCTATATCCGTATCAAATTTCATCAAAACTGGTTCAGCGGTCTTGGCGTGAAAACGTAACAGCAAACAGGCAGACAGACAGAGTTACTTTCGCATTTATAATATTAATAAGTATGAATAGTATGGAAGTATGGATAGCAGGAAGTTAATGTCGCGCCTGCAGCAAAGTTGAGTTATGGCTGATATAAAGTTGTCTGTTCACGGTGATTATACATTGTGGGAACATGGAGTCTATGTCTGGAGTCTATAAACGTGATTGGGATTCCTTATGATTTGGATTTATCAAGCTGTAAATATTTTTAATCGTTACATTGCTATAATGCTAAGTAAAGATGCTTTGAAACTTGAATTATTAAAGCAGAAACAAGAATATAATTTCAACAGAAAATCACAGAAAGAAGTTTTCAATTTGAGATTTTGCATTCACAATGCTATTTATACAATACTAAATAATATACTAGAAAAAATCGACTCGTCACCAGGATTGTCTCAGGCGAGAATCGAACCCGCGACCTTTGGAAGTCCAGTCCAATGCTCTTACCAACTGAGCTACCGAGTCACTTAGCGAGTGAAAAAAGTTTGTTTATGAATATAAAAACAGAGAATTCAGAGATGGTGGCACACTGGATGGGAAATGAAATGAGTGGACCCTGTGAACTTCGTATCACCTATAATTTACCTATGATCATCAATTTTACCTTGAGAACTTTAAAATATTAAAAACTAGCGTCATCTATTTTAGTTTATCATTAACCAATTTTTCAGACTAAAACTTCTGTATCAAAAGTTAGCTGTCAAAATAATCCAAAATGGCGATTCCCATACAAAATTGCCTATGTTTTTTTATTTAGCTGTTATGTTTAGTTTTTCCTATTGTTTTCGTTTCTAAGTCACCCCAGTACTACAGCAAACAAAAATAAAAAATAATTATTCCAATGAAAACTTGAAAATATAAGCTGTACAAATATTTTGTAAATAAACTCTGAAGTCATAGCTGTATGGCGCAAATGAGCCTTTGCCTTTTTTGCTTTTTAGCGGAAAAAAATGTAATCCATGCATTTGTGTTCTTTATGACAGGCAAACGAAATACTAAACAAGAACAAGAGATAAAGAACAGAATAGTTTCAGTCACTCAATTTGTAGTATCGCTAATGGCTTTGCTTTAGTCGTGCAGCATTATCTTCGCTTCGGTTACAAACTTGCGCGCGCGCAGTTAAATCCACACTTCCACGTGTTACGAGACTTACGAGAGAATTGTGCAACGCTTTCCACGGCCACTCGTTAAGATATCACCGACAAAAAGTTGTAGCTCAATAAATTTGTCTGCGCGTCAATGGACAACTTTATTTCGTAGTTTTTAAACTCTTCAATTAGTGTCTGCTTCTATTAGTGATTAGTTTGTTTGTAATAAGGCTGGTTAGCGGAGTGAGAGTTGTGATCTCGCAAATTAATTTATATAAACGTCTCATTGCTGAGTAGAAAACATACGCAATAAAATGGTAGCTCATTTCATTAGGTACACACGACGGCACCTCAAACTGTACATGTTGACCTTGAGACCGCCTTTATGCCCTGCGTAATAAAAGCTTTTTTGCAGTTTAACTGTATAAACTGACGTGCTGTCGTGTGTACTAAGAGAATTATACAAGCCTCATCATAATCTTAACGTAGTAGCTAAGTCGTTACTTCATCAAATCCGCTGACATAATTCCGCCTAATTAAGTACTTGATGTATTGACGTGTCTTTAATATATATATAAAACAAATTAATTAATTTCTTGTGTTCAAACTCGTTTTGTTCTAGAATGAGACTCAGTACAGGAATAGGCAAAATATCCGGTGTTTGTTTTTTTTGAAAGTCCAAAGCTTTTGGTAACTTTCCGCCACTTTGCGGGTCTAACCACAACCTCTTTAATGTTGTTTCATTTTAGTTTTTATTTTGTAAACATTTAGAGATGCCCCTCGTTTCGTATTAGTTCTAGTCTGCCGTTAAACACTTGTTACATAAGACGTAGAAATGTAACAAAATAAAAATAAAACAGACACACGTCCATCTCTACAAATTAAGGTTACTGTGTAAAAATCATTGCACGTTAAAAGTTACTTTATCATGAGAGTATTAAGGTCACATTAGAATAATTTTGTAACTACAACCGCTCCATGCAATAAATTATAGTGAAAACATTTCCTTATAGTGTAATACATCGAATTCTAAGTAAGACAATTAAATTGATGGTTGCGTTATAAAGGATCTTTAAACAAATTGATCATAATTATTAATGAAAAATGAAATACATAAATCATTATTTTTGTAAATGAAATAAGTCGCTTATTTTGACTACATTTAAAGACATAATTGTTAAATCTTTCTTTTAATAAAATAATTAAATAACACTTACTTTGGTGAACAGTGAAACTTATTTAGGTATGCGGCTTAATTTTAAACTATTAATAATTATGATACCTTGTTTTCGAGATAAGTTAAGCGCCTCGATAAGTGTCTTTACGTTAGTAAATTGTATTTTTTATGTTTATTATCAATCAAGAGAGAGTGGTAGCTTCTTCAAATACTATCTGTCATGTGTCTCTATCAATGTATCAATACGAAACAAACTAACGTCATCGTTAAATTAAGACTTATTTGTTTATCTTATTGCTATTTCTTAGCATCAAGTTTCAAATCTTTACTCAGCTTTTTTAATATAGTTAAAGGATTGTTTGAAAAATCTATCTTGTCAACAATAGCGATAAACCTTTTTTTGCAGTTTAAATTAACCACAGAAACAGTAAAATCCTTCTTTTTGAGTATCAAATAAATAATTTATATCAACAATCTTGCTCCACTTAAGTTTATTGAAAAATTATTGTCGATAACTTTATCTATTTAACCAAACTGCCTTATCCGCCTGTTAAACTCTTATCTGGAGAATTAATCAGACAGATTATATTGTACGTTTTGGGGCTAATTCGTAGGGGCGGAAATTCGTAAGGGATGGAGGAACAAACGAGGTATGTTTTATTTTTATTGCTCAATACTTTCGTAGGGTATCTTACACCTGTATCTCAATAATTTGGTCTGTTAATGGGTACATTAGTTTCTGTTCGATTGTATTGTTAAATAAATGAGTTATAAATATTCCTCCTTATTGTAGAATTTTTTGAAGAGATTTTTCTCGAATTTCTACAAAGAATTGAAAAATTAATGGAGGGGTTACGATTAGTTACCAACGATAATCAATACAACTAGATAAATGATAATTTAATCTACTTATAATTAAAGAAATAGGTATTGCAGAATTTGATGTATTGTTTACCTAATTTTTTTGTATTTTTTGTTTCTTATTGTCCCAAACTGTGTAACTATGTGATTTATCTAGATTGCAAAATGAAATGAATTCACATCTGTAATTTAGTACACATTTTTAATCATATTGTAATGTCATTAATGATGAAATCTTTATTTTGCACTGTAATCCTGGCACTATAATGCTAAATTAATGTTTCTGTAGTAAGTACTTCGATCAATTTATTTTCAAGGATTTTAAAAGCAATCTTACTAATGCAATCTTGATCTTTGCGGTTTTATTTCAAGATAAGTTTATTGATGACATTGAGCAGTTTCAGTAAAAGGTTTTACAGATTAAAATATCAAATGTGATGAAACAACTTCGTGATGTTACGTTTTAGATTAATGATAATTAATTAAATAATTACAGTTTCATGCAAGTGAGTATTTTAGCTGATGTAGGGAAGCAAACTTGTTTTTCAGAATTCAGGGACCCATCCCACTTATTTATAATTCGTATTATTTTATTCCGATGCAGCAGCAATGACGCTTAAGGCCTATATACCTTGAGTGGCGCCCTCATTTTAATTAAATTTATTGCTCGCTAAGTACATAATGTATCGAAAATTCACATGTACAGATTGAAGCTAAGGTTCTATAGTTTATTTACAAACAATAACCTCAGTATAATTTTGTTCGTTGTAGTAGTAGTTCGCAAAAGTGCTAAAAGTGGCCATTTTTGATCTGTATCTGAATCTGTACATGTGAATTTTCGAAACATTATGTACTTAGCGAGCAATAAATTTAATTAAAATGAGGGTGCCACTTGAGGTATATAGGGGCCTTAAGCTCCAGCCAAACCTGCGCTTCAGCGAAGCGGGACGCGGAACGCGAAGCAAGGACGTTCAGAATACCAAAGAAGACCGTCGCGCGTTTCTTTTTTATTTTTTATTATTATTGTTGTTGTGGCCGCGTAGGTGTGCAAGGCGCCATAGATAAACATGAGCAGCGTCCACCGCACGTCGGACGCTCGCGATTCGCAGGCGCTTTGGTGCAAAGGTGAAATGTAGTGCAAATTAAAGTTGAACTGTCACATTTATGTTAGATTTTGACTGCTATTTCGATTAAGTTTGGTCAAAATATTTTAGTCGAATATACAGGGCTATTTGTAAAACACCAACAACCTCGCGTAGGTTACTAACATCATAAAGAACAACGTTTGTTCTACGATTTTTTAGAAAACATTAGACATTATTCAATAAACGTTAGACGTCATTCACAAGACCTTGACTGATTCCATTTTTAAGAAATTGGGCTTATTTAGAATAAATAAAATAAAATCGACTGGCGGAGCTAGTTGGCTCATGTCAGCCCCTTAATAATTTAAAAATCCTTTGAGCACATTTCTACTAACAATAATAGCTTTAAGTTATTTCAGACAAAGACAAAACTATTTATTAATTGAGTAAGCAGGTTGTTAAACGAAGTATACGAGTACAAAATTGTGTAGGCACATTCCATAACTTACAAAGGTACAAAACACTTAATTTGGTACGTTTCGTTTGTACTTTTCTATTTGGCGGCGGCGGCGAGGTGACGTGTGTTGATTTCGTGTTGATAGCTCGCACCTGTAGCGTGGCAGTGGGCCTTAATGACGATAGAAGTGGCAAAGTCTATTTACAAAGTTTATTTTTTAAAAATTTGAACTCTGTCTATAATTTTTTTTTTCATAAGTTTTCATAGCAAAGCTCTTTTTAAACTGTTTTTACTTGCCTGCAATAATTTCCTAGCGCTAAGTTGTGCAAATATTATTTTGCAAGATACGGCACTGTGGCTGATTCAATATGATTTTTCACATACTTTCCCGTTTTATAAAAAGTGTTTAATTGAATGTTCAACAAGCTGAACCTTTTAAAACATTAAACTCTCATTTTGTAACCTGTTTTCATAATGAAAACAAAAAGATATAAAAATCTCTTCGATCAAGGAAATCCTGATGTTTCAAAGGGTACTTTTAAAATCAGCTAGCAAATTTTAAAACATTTTTTTAAATATTCTTCTGTACTTAACAATATCCTCGGCAATTCTATCCCTTGTCAGGTCTACAAACGATCATAAATGTCTCACATGACCACGTTTGTATATTTCCGTCCGTATTAGCCCGAACTGTTGCGATAACATCTATTAGTTTACCGAATTCCCTATTACGATTATTTTATACGTATTTGTTCCTATTGCTAACAAACGAGCCCTTTATTCCTATTATAATGTAAATCATCTGCAAATTAGACGTTTTAGTATTTAATAGCTTTTGTTAGTTATTTAAATAGCGGTTTTTGGTTGTTTTCCTTAATTAAAATCTTTGAGAACCGTTTTATTGCTCGAAATGGGTCGGTAAATTAATATTTGATGAGTATTTTACATATTGCTATTTAGGTTTTGCAGGCGTTAGTTTGATAGTGAATGATGGAGTAGTTATTCAAACAAAGTTTGAAATATTTGTAATTTATAAATTGCTCTAATTTTCTTTTTAGTATTGAGAAGTAGAGAACATTTTCAAGCAAACTGTCAGATGACCAAGTAACTTAGAATAGAACAGCCTTTTATTTTAGATTTAGATAAAAACTACCTCAAAATCTCAGTGATTTATTAATTTTGAAGTTTTTTAAATATGTCAACAAACCAATTCTGATAAAAATCTGTTTAGACTCATTTAAAGACGTTTAAATTTACGGCACAATAAATAATATGGTTTAACGTGCTTGAACAAATTTAAAAAAGCACTCCCAGGTGAAAAGTTCCAGTCAACGTGTCACATCGAAATTTCAATTTAATGCTGTTGAGCATTCAACCGATTCGATTCTCGAATATTTGGACTCGATGATAAAATCTCGAATGACCTAAGAATGTCCGAAGAATGTTTCGCCCTTTGAGATTGTTGAACGAGTTTTTTTATGTTTTCTTGACTACTGTTCCGCTTGAGAGTACCTACTAGTGTGACAAGTTTATTTTTCTTATTAATTAGGGCCGTTTTTTCAATCCTCAGATAACAGATATCAGTCAATTAAATTATTAACCATATAAAATAAGTCATTCAAAAAATTTGACAGACCAATTTTTGTTTTAAAGAAGAAAAACTCGAAGAAATAAGAATTGTGTTGAACTTTTTCCTGTTTGTTCGATTGACTTAGTTGCACAATACTAAAAAGTTAAGCTAAACGGTATTTGATACAATACTTATAATTATTTGCTCTATACATTTGCAAAGAGAATAGAATGCTTATAATGTTTGGCAAGGCGCTATAAATCGTAAAATAGAACAGCGGCGGTATCGGCTAAAAACGAAGTTAACTGTGTTTCGACAGATGTATGTGATACATTGCTACTTTTCTTTGGGAAGTTTTTATTTGTGCCACAACGAAGTATCAATGTATCATATACATCTGTCAAAACACAGTTAACATTAACTTCAATATTTGAAATTTTGAGATTTAAGCATTCACAATGCTATTTTTAACGAGAACATGATCTGGTGCGAGTCCTATTTTTTCTAGTATATTATTTAGTATTATTAACTTCAATGTTTTTAGCCGATAGAGCCCAGTTGACATGACCAAAAGTAGCTATAACTTCCATCTTTCATAACAGACCAGAGTGTGATGAATAAAGATTAAGTATAAGTTTAATTTTTCTAGATATAAAAATATATCTGGTTTATTTGGGTAGGGATTGAACATTTTACGATACCTAAATGCGGAAACAACCTAGTTTATTCACGCAATTAATAATAATTTGTCTCATTTGCTGATTTAAAAACTAATTAGCTCTATTATCACTTAATTACAAGCATCACTTAACTTCTCACTCAACAATTTCACGTCTTATTAAACGACACTTCAAAAGTACCCGGAAATAATGCGCCAACAAAAAAACCTTTTGCGAACCACCGTCCCTTTGTCCTTTATCAGGAATATTCAGGAACCACTTTTTGTGGGTTTAATGGGGTGTAAATCTCCTTGGTGATTTACATTGACGCATCTGAGAGCGGCATCTATTGGTCAGTTCCGTAGATTTTACAATGCGATAATAAAGATAGGCGATATTCTTTTTTTTTTGGAAGCGCCAGTAACTTTTTTATTGCGCTGTCATAAAAGTTAAGCATAGAGTATTTATTGAAAATTGAGTTCCAATGCAACATTGCAATTTTATTTTTAGGCATACTGAAAGGGTTGGATGTCGAAATATTGGTTGATCGAATTACACTGATAACTTTTTTATTATTTTATTATTATTGTTATTTTTAATCTATAACGGGATAGTGGTTGGCCTTCACCTAGCCTGATGTTTAGTGACGATAAGGCCGAAAGTGTAAGCGCACTACACTCAGAATCCTCACCACTGACCACAGATGAGGAACTGGCTATCAAATTCTAACTGCCAAAAACAATAATTTTTAAATTGTTATTTTTAAACGAAATAATTCTAAAATAACACCTGAACTAATAATATACGCGCTGTGATCCGTATTTTTTTTTATTTCTAATGAACTGTACGCGCGGAAGTCTTAGAAACAATGAATTAACCATAGTACCTAGTGGTAAAAAGTTAAAAGATATAGGAATGTTTGAACAATTTTGATTAGTTTCAAGGTACAGTTAAGATTAAAAATATGTTTGACAGTTCATCTACCTTATGCCTTTGTAATTAAAGTCAACATCTGTCAAAAGTGCTTACATATTAATGAACTTGACTGTACTTAGTTAATAGCTTGATAATTAATACATAGAACGAACATTCAAAAAATTAGGGAAAGGAAAAGCACAGCATAATAAATAACAGTCATAATATTTTACAAGGTAAAAGCAGTATCAAAATACAATATCTGTAGAGCACTATCGCTGCAGTTCGTTTTTGCATTTTATTTACAAGGAGGCGTCTATCAAAACGAGATTAGCTAGTTTCTTTCACTTTTAGTATAGCTTTAGCTGTCAGGATAACGTTACGTATACTAAAAACAAAATAACTGCCTAAGTTACAAATACTATTTTCCGTAGGACAACGTTTAGTACACATAATTGAAGTAACGATTTCACACGTATTAGGTACCTGTTTTTTCGGCCCCAAAAAATAATGTAGATAGTAGACTATAGTAAGTGATTGTCAGAAACATGATAGCTAAAACTGTTTCTCAATAGAAAAAAAGTCGTAAAGTGACCTAATTTTGTAGTTTTTCGATGCTGCACCAACAATTAATAAACTTATAATCTTGAAACTATAATAATAAAAAACCTTAGTTTGATAGCTGTTTTCCAAAATAAAAAATAATTCATTAGTAATTTTAAATAATAACGGTTTTTTTCAATATTTCGATAATTTCGACTATGAAAATTTCTTCCAGCTTTGTATGGCCCCTTAAATTAAACGCTTAATTTAATTAGTTTGATACGCGTGATTTATTTCCATTCAGTGCCTAAGCTGGCGAAGCTTGAAAGTGCTAGTGCTAGCACATTTTTTAGTAACATAGTTCGCACAAAAAAACGAATGATTAAATCCGAAATGCTACTTCCTTACGATTTTCTCATGGGATAAATTGCATGGGTAGAATATGCTATGCCCATTAAAAAAAATAAAAAAGAACCACCATGCTTGATTTATCAACTCCAAAACGGTTTTATTTCGTCCGACAACTCTATTTAGCAATAACTTCGATCGAGATAATACTAAAAAGAGCATCGGCGTTCTTTTTTCGAAATTTCAAAGTTATGGCGACCCCCGTTCCCGCCAGGGTGGTTCCATAGATAGCGCGCGCAGCAGGGTGCTTGCCACCGCGCAACTGTTCAGCGATCATCACTTCTTTTTTAGGTTAATTCCATAGACATTCGACATTAGTTTTTTTTGTTGTTGCTACTTTTTGTAATTTTCTGCTTTAATTAAGTATAAATAATTGAGACGTTCTTTATTAAACCTGTTTATTACGCCTGTTTCTGATGGAATGTGTGCAGCAATTTAGTTAGATTTAAGATTGTATGTAAATCCAATGCTTGTAACTAAACATAGATTATTGATTCAAATAACGTGCCTACCAACACTGTCGATAAAAATTACTAATAATAATTTCGAGAATGTACGTCAATGGATCGACCATTTAATTAAAAACTTTATTTCAAATTACGTACTGGACATTATCATAAAATTGTAGATCAACTAATAATGTAAAGGAGTAATATCACTATTTTAATACAGATTGAAAATGTCTGATGGCGCCTGCTGGTTTTTTGTCAGCGGGAAGGCAAAGGTATTTGTTTTTGTGAGCCACAGTCAAGTCACAGTGGGAGCTTTGCCGTGGTGACATCCGATAATTTAGTTATACGGTGATCTTAAACGTTTCGCTTCTTATTTATTGCCGTCCTCATCTCTTTTGTTTTTCTGTGATTTATAATTACATCACCTGTTATTTTTTTGGACGTTTTCTTAAAACCATTAAGATGGTCTCACGGTATAATAAAAAGAGTTATCCAATCTCTGGTCATACTCACAGTTTTATATGGCATACAATGGAAAATAGAGTTCAATATTAATACTTGAACGTGAAAAGCGTGAGTTTAATTGGTATTGCACAAAAAATCTATGTATCAAGCAAAATCAAGTTATTCATAATATCCCGTGAAAATAATTATATACTTTTTAGTGAAACCCTAATTCCTCTTCGATTCTCTAAACAGGTTTTAAGTGTGGATTGTAAAATTTTTAAAACAGACACAACAATTGTAAAGTGTTTAAAACAGACACATCAACCAACAAAATAATGTCAAAGCACTCCATTTTTATTCCACATCATTAATCAGTTCAAAATACAATTACATTGATAATGTTGAAAGATAAACTAGCTAGGCTATCAAGTTGCGAGGAGCAGGGAACATTAGGGTGACCGCAAATATTTGTTGAAGAGTAAATTACCAAACAGTATGGTCTTTCCGACCCCAACCTTATTTACGGTACGAATATTAAGTTTTGTTCGACGTTGTCTTGTTGTGGATAAGACTGTAACTTTTATAAATACAATGACTTTTCATACTAATAAAAGCTGAAAAGCTGCGATTTGGTAATTTTGCAGATTGAATTGCGCAAATGCGAAATCCTTCTGTATTCCACTAATAAATAATTCAAAAACACCTGCGTATGCATGTCGAAGTAACTAAGGATTTTTATCACTTATCATAATTCATCTCATTATTTTGGTTAGTGATGTAAATGTGATGTGATTAGCACGATTTGTCTGATTAACAAACAAGAACATAGTAATTTATGAACACAAATATTACACAAAAGATATCCCTAGCGAGTAAACAAGCCTTGACCCCATTCCACGACATCCAACTAATATTATAAATGTGAAAGTTTGGATATTTGTTACTCAATCACGCAAAAACGGCAGAACGAATTTGGATGAAATTTGACACACAGATTGTTTATAGCCTGGATTAAAACATAAAATATTTTTTATTCCAGTCAAAGGTTCCTAGCGACTTTTTTAATGTCCACGCAGACAAAGTCAAGGAATAAGTTGCAGAACAGGAGTTTTTCGACTAAACTAGATTTGATTAGAGATCCACTCAACAATAAGTGGATACTTACAATCAAAGTTATTTTTATTATCTGTCACAAGTTATATCCACTCAAGTCCAACGTCATGGTTCAACAGTCACCCTTGCTAGAGTGCTGATGTTCTCGGTGTTGTGATTTGAACGACCCAATTAAGTGATTATTTATATGTGACAAGTGCACTTGCTACTCCATTCAGCTTTCATGATTCATGATACTTACTCTTTTGTGAGTGTAGTTTTTTATACTATGTGACGGCCAGTTGCTATTTATCAATTAATTGAAGAATCCTGAAGTTGTTGCACAAATTAATCCAGAAAATCGTCACCATGGCGTCGGTGAATATTTTTATAAAGTCTTCAATAGAAAAACATACATACACTTACTTGGTTTTGAGGCAACTCTATCACATGAATTTTCACATGAATTAAAAATTGCTTATGGTAATCCTATGGGTTAAAAGAGTTAACTATATCAAGATGCCTGAAAGGACAAGTGACCGCAAGACTGATAACAGACAGCAAGTAACTAATTGCTTATATACATTTTGTTGTATATTTTATTAGAGGGACTTACTTAACCTTTTTCTTACGATTTAGAGGCTTACATCTTAACAAATAGTCCACCTGGATGGAACTAATGACATGACCTTTTTGTCAGAAGGTCGTTTATTTAATTACGAATTAGAACCAAAAACTCCATAGTGATTTGATTTCATCACCCTTGTTTACATCGGACAAAAATCTGAGGGGCCAAATGCACCTATAATGTGTAACAGATGTGGTGACAAGCCACTATGATCTGCGCCGTTGTGGTGACAAGCAATACGCTTGCGCGTATAATGAAGTGAACGGTTGTTCTAGAGCGGTGATAAACAAGCGGTCAAGACACTGTCGGGCAATGGGAATGGGTGGAACACAATTTAACTAACGAAAAATCGTCGTATGCCTACAGGTAGTTTTGATAGCGCCACCAAAAAAATGCAAAAGTTAATTGCTTCCATTATCACACAGGAATTAAATAAATATAATATAAATATTAGACAACCTTACAAACATTGCTCTGATCCCAAAGTAAGTAGCTAAAGCACTTGTGTTATGGAAATTAGAGACAACGGTGGAAATACAAACACACAGACCTGAGTCAATATAACAAGTTAGTTTTCTTAATTGACCCAGCCGAGGATCGAACCCGGGACCTCAGAGATAGCGACACCTTGAAAACCGGCGTACAAACCACTCCACCACGGAAGTCGTCAAATAAATACTTACTTATAAAAAGTAAAACAACAAACTCATGTAGTATCATGTTATATCATTATAGCTGTACCCCAATATCATCTTTTTGACTTGTAGTTTAAAATTCACGAAAGCAGTGTGATATCAATGAAAGATCTTAAAATAATTTCCAATTTTGAACTGTTGTTGTCAACGGCGCGGCGCGTGTGACGTCTCTGGGAAAAAAAACTATCATGTTTTTTTAAGGGAAACAATAAAGAGATTTAAGCCCCAAAAAGGTTTGTTATCAGTTTCAATTACGCGCGCCTCCTTCCGCTCAGACGGCGCTTGAGTGACAACGTTGCGCAGGCGACGGTCAAAAGCTGCCACGCGCTCAAATTAACTTTGTGTAATCCGGCCGATGGTTGTTGACGACGACAGGCCGTTGAGGTGGCACCACAGAGTTGCGATTGAACAGAAATATGTAACTATAATCCGACCGATTGTAATGATACGATATCAACATGGTATGTCAGTAATTTTATTTGCAAATACAAAATAAATAGACTACATTTTTCTTTTCGAATATATGTATTTGTGATGAATACTGTTATTAGTTGGCACAGTTTCCAATCCTTGAATTACAGTTACCTATCTGTAATAATTACTTCAGAAAAGATTCAAAATTATTCAATTCTGTCCTAATGTCTGGCAAAGAAGTTTAGGATTTAAAATCAAATCAGAATAAATAATTATTTTAATTTGAATAACGTTTTACTACACAGCTACTCCGAATTTCTGTCGCAAGTCTGTGCGTTTTACGCATAGCGCCTTAACCGTTATCTCGCGTCGCATTCGCTAACGAGCCGACCGTTTTTATAATAGTTAATTCGGATTAGATAATCTCCCATGGGTGGTCTTTTGTACCGAGGGTGGGCGAGGGTTGCACCCCGATGTTTGAGGGTTATTACTAAAGATTACACTATTGGATTTGAATTTAGTGACATTGACACTATTTGATCGGTTGTGACCTTTTTTGTTAGCTGTTGACAATTTAGTGACTTTGAGATTGAAGGGTTAAACCTTTTTTTTTGCTACCAGCACTTTTGAATTCGTTCATCTTAAATTAGATCATTGAATTAAAACTCTTTCGGTATTGGGATGCGCATTTTGTTAAATTGTATTGTTAAAAAAAATTGATGAAACCAATTAGGTATTAGTAGGTTTATTAGCGCAAATATAAAAAAGTTTTGATAGACACAATTGACTAAAAAGAACGGTTTTCCATTAAAATGAGGAACAGACGAATAATATTCCAGGCTCGCGTCTGTGTCATACCATATCACTAAATTTTTTTTTTAGTTCCATTTTTCATAAGAAGTTTGTTCCATTTTTAACCAGAAAATAGTGCTAGGGCTATGTATCCACTCTAAGAAAAAAGGCTGTAAAACAAACCCTTAGTCATTAAAATACATTACAAATTTATTAAAATTAATCAGAATTGGTTCAGTGGTTCAGGCGTGAAAAGGTAACAGCCAGACAGAGTTACTTTCACATTTATGGATTTTCATTTAATCCGCGACTAATGTAAATTGTTGCTGGTAGCGGATGCGTTTACGTTAACTTCAAAGGGAATGGACTTTGATTGGTGCACTAAAACCGAGCTTTAATTTTATTGTATGAAATAACCGAAAATGTTATTAGTTGATTGGGAGCTCGAAGCGCTTTACGAACATTGTAGGCCAAGGGACAGGGGACAGATGACAAATAACATTTAAATTTTGTTTTTGGAATAGTTTATTATGGTTATTGACCGATCGAGTGCGAAGAGCGATCAAAGCATCTCCGTTTCAGCTTGGGCAAAAATGCTTTCGTATAACTGTCTGTCCGGCTGTTTTTATCTATAGGTCGCACTTCTCAGCCGATTCTCGTGTTGTGAGCAGGTTTAATAATTATATAGATTTTTTGTCGATTCAGTTAAAAAAAATACATTAAAGCCATTTCGAAAAATGTTAGAAATGCTAGTTCTCTACAGATCACAGAGCCACTAGTTAAGTATATTGACATGTTTGCAAATTCAAAATATTTCCTAGGTCCTATTACCTAGGTTAATTGATATAGTCTTGTTTGATGTAAAAGGGCTTGTAAACTTGTAAATCTGTGTAAAAATAATATGGAATCAGAAATTGTAACTTTTTGTCCTGCTTGAGTCACAGGAAGTTCCGATCCATAAGTACCTATCTATAAAATAAATTATGGTTTTAGACCTGTTTCGATTCGGTAAGTAGTGCTTTTTCTGTTGATTTAAATACAAGACAATATTTCTATGAAATTATCTGTCAAATATTCAAAAGTAAGTATCCGGAACCTGACGATTGAATTGAATTTAATTGAACTTGTGAAACTAGCCTTACTACTGTAAATTAGGAATAAACCCAAATGGTAATTGACTTAAATTTAAAGTGTATAGATATAAATAGCTGATATACGAGATTTGTCTACTCTTAACCAAGCTCGAAAAACAAGTGAAACGTCTAGCAAATGTTATCAATCTCCTGGGCTAAGTATAAATGGCGGTGGCTGCAATACGGCACGACTGCGTCATTAGTTTTCATCGTGTGATTACGCACCCGTGGAAGTCATGTGTTTATTACGGAGACACGTTTTGGTGCGCGTACGCATGTAGAAATCTGCGCAGAAGAAACATTGACGAACTTCTTCGGATTTATGAAAAAAAGTAAATCAACGACTTCGTTCGTATATTGAGGGCCTAAAAATTTTATTCTTTAAGAAGAATCATAGAAAATGTATGAAACTAGTAGCAAACATCTTTTTCAACTTTCCACATGTTTGTGGATTAAACTCAAACAAAAAATAACAAAAAAGCATCAAAATGTTCAAATCACGCACACTTAGAACTGCTCACCGTTTACAAATTAGGTACCTAACTATAAAAGTTAAAGACATAATATTAGTGCTAAAGCGCTTGCCACACTACCACTTACGTAAAGTATATTTCGAGTAAAAAGATATTAAATTAAAAGGCGCACTTTGAATTTTATCCTAAACACCAGTACTTCGGCACTTGATTAAAGAGCTATAGAAAGACCAGCAATTTGTCATGAGACACCTCAAGCTATGTTTTTTAATAATTAATTACACATTTGAGATGTGGACTTTATCCCTTTGGAATAAGACTCTTAAATTAAAGTGTTAGCTGGATTGGTGCAATCGATCAAACCCTCGTTATTCAGGTTGTTTAAAAACACATATATTAAGAAAAATTGACGCAGACGCATCCGTAATAGAATTAAGTGCTTTATAATGAACAAAACACTTTTGCGTACCTATTTTTATTGCAAAACATACCATACTACCTAGGTCATAGAATAGATATTAGTACTCCTAGGTACCTACTACCTAGTGAACCTAGTTTAATGAAATTAGTGTTGACGAACGGTTTTCGGTTGGTGGTAGGGCTTATTTCAAGTCCGCCTGGCTAGCAACCACCATCTTACCTGAATCTGACGCCATAACAATAATTTGAATATTGTTGTGTTCCGGCATATCTTTACCGTGGTTAGAGGTAAGATAGCCAGTTCCTCGGTGGTAAGAGAGTGCGTTCCGGGTGTAGTGCGCTTACACTTTTGGCCTTATCGCCACTTAACATCAAGAGAGGTCAACCACTATAAAGAACAGCATAAGAAAGAAAATAAACGTTTTAAGGAAATACTTAAAACGTTCATAAATTGCTGACTTTCTTGGCGTTTGTTCTCAACACAAATTTCTTCGTACCCTTAATGAAAAATTATCTTCAAAAACAAAACTGCTTCAAAATCGGTCCATTATTTTGGGAGCTAGGAGCTACGCTGCCTCAGACATACAGATACACACGAACGTCAAACTTATAACACCCCTCTTTTTGCGTCGGGGGTTAAAAACTTTGCAATGTGTAAAATTTGAATTATTAATTAACTGACTTCAAAAAAAGAGAAGGTTCTCAATTCGATGGTATATTTTAGTGTAACTTTTTGTTCACAGATCCTACGCATACCATTTGTGAAACTAAGGCCTTGTATCAAATGTATGTGTTGTCATTCGTGTCTTTTTGCTATCCACACATAATTGCTATGCAGTATGCCGAGGCGACATTATGATATGATGCCCTTTCATACGAGACACCAATCAAACACACCGTACCGCGTTTTTGCGACCTTTTGAGATGATTCTTCATACATCTTTCATGGACTCAGTACGGCAAACTTTTCTCAGCATTTGAATCAAACTATTTTGACACTTGTTGCAAATGAATAGATGTGTTGATGATGGTGTCGTTTACTTTGTACCTTCGTTTGATTGCAATTAAAGCGCAGAAGCTCAGATCATTAGCGCACACGGCAATATTCCACGGTGTTTCTTGCTGGGAACCGGTAGTTCGCACTGCATCGTGTCGGCAGATATGTGATCTCATTATCGGTATTTTGATGACACGATAAGAATCGTGATTTCGAGCACTTTTTACTGTTACGCTTGGAGTATGCGGACTCGTTTTCGTGTTTGCGGTGGCCTATTCGGGTGGCCTTAAGTTTTTCTCGAGTTCCATATTGATTTGAGATGGTTATACTTATTGGGCAGATATACATATTATACAATTTATTACCAAAAGGAAAAAAGCAAAGGAACATTATGATTTGCTTGGATGCACAGTTTGTAGAGAAGAATTAACTTTTTAGAAGAATAGAAGTTGTCGGTCGAAATAAAAAATAATTATCTAATCATAGAATTTGAACACGCGCGTATATACCATATCAACCCTTTTTTGCCACTTGAATAAACATGCGAACTTTTCACAAAATAAACAATATTAACAAGTTTAAACACAAGTGGCTCTGTGAGCTGCAATAACTAAATTTCTTAGTGAGCTGTAACCTCGCGTTTGTGACATTCTTAGAAATGGCTGAAATTTGTTTTTTTGTTGGACATTTTGGTGAGACTACGGGTAATAGGGTTTTTTGCGAAAAATTCCAAAAAACTGGCTAAACAAAAATATTATTTAAATTATCTAACCAGAGCGCGTTGCATGAGGCCGCGATAAGAGATATATGTCGCGGGCGCGGGGTCACAGAATAGTAATAGAACGCGAGATTAGTCGCGTCTACGTAGATAAAAGGTCAATCTACTATAGTGCTGCTCACAAAATTTACGAGAATCGGTTATGAAATGCGACCTGTAGAGGAGAACAAACCGACAGACATACGAAAGCATTTTTTGCAGCTGAAGCAGAGACGATTCGCTCGCGTTTCGCGCACGCTCAGTAAAACTGTCGAAGAAATTGAAGAGAAAATGAATTCACTCTAAAAAGCACAAAGCAAAACTTTCAATTGTTACCAATTCAAAATGTTATTGAAACTCATTTCAGTCGCGAGAAACGCAAGAAACCGTTCGAAATACCTAACACAAAATTAAAATTCCGACGGAGTGGACGTGTGATATGACATTTTTTGATGGAACTCTTCGCGGCAGTACGAAAGCTCGGAACCCAGTTTTTCTGCACCACCAGAACCAGAATCGCGGTCATTCCACCGAGCCAATCATATCTCGATAAAGACCAGGATATTTATGAGTCGAACAAAAAATCCCTGAGACGATCCAGGCTGACCTTTTTATGACTTCTTCCCGTCTCGCATTTTTCGGATAAAACTGATTGTTTACCGGAAAAAATTACGCCTGTTAGTCGGTAGGGTTGCATAAATAAAAGATGGGGCTTGGGGAATTTTGATTCAGAGCTTTTTGCACGTTGGATGCCTGGTGGAGTGAAAATGTTGAGACGGGTGTTCACTATAGGGGCCCGCAAGTAGGCTTTACAATCAGAATTAAAAAATAATTATCACGGTTCTTTGAGTCCTTAGCTTCTTCTACAAACTTATTTCGATTAGATAATTGCCATTTCAAAAAGTGTATTGTATTTCTTCATTCAAATAACATACACAATTTGGCTCTATTTCAGTAACAGATTTGCGTGCCTTCAAAAGTTTATCTGATTAATATTATCTAAACAATGATGTTTAAACAACGATTCGAAATCGCGCTTATTCTAATTTTGAAGTGAATTTTGACTCATTATGGTAATCGGTATGAATTTGATATTTTTATCTATTTTCCTTAGCTCTAAATTGTATTTCTTGCAATTTAACTCTCGTTTTTGGTTACAGGCCCCCATCGATGTGCACCCATCTTACAACAGTAGAAGCGACACAATCGTCGCTTGCGCACGCCTGCCGATTTATATGGGTTGGCGGAGCTCAATTCGTTATGGCTTGTTCCTGCAGGAAAGTCAATAATGCTGGCAATGTTTTAATCGGACTCTCGGGGACAGTTTTAAGTCAAGACTATTGTAGACTGAAATGTCAAATATAATTTAAATATAATTCAGAAATAAAAAAATGCGTTAAATTGACTACAAGTGGTTTACACAGTATGTCGAAAATTGACAGTTCTATTAGGATAGGACTTCTCATGTTTGCAAAACGAATATTCGAAAATTTAGTTTTCCTGAGTAATATCTACCTTTCCTTCTATTTATTTTTATGAAAATAATCGGTAAAACCAGACTCCTTTCTTTTAATAGCTTTGAAAATTTAAGTAAAAATACTTTCAGCATGTGCAGGGCTTTTAATGTTATTGTCCATGCAAAGGTACACAAAATTAATTCTTGTAAAATTTGAGAAGAAATTAATAAGTAATGAGATGTTTTCATTCTTAATGCCCAGCGGTTTTCGATGAATTACAATTAACATAGAATATTTTTTATCCTGATCTAAGGATTTTCTCGAATCTCAACGTGGACGAAGTCGCGGGCGGAAGCTGTATTAATAAAATATTTAAATATAATATACATCCAAAGAAAATCTTCACCAAATTTAAAAATTTGTTTGCGTAGGAATAATTTAAGGCGTTCTTCCCTCAGTAAAAATACGCAATTATTAATGGTTTGCCAATACCAGAGATACGAAATACTAATAAGAATAGTTGTTAATAAGCAGAAAATAAGCGACATCACACCATATTCCGTATTTGGGGAGATTGATGTCGTCTGCGCGGCGTGACTTTCACAAGGCTCATTATCCCCTGACACAGACAACAATTTTCATAGAATATTGACCTTTATCTCAACAACGTAATGTTTAATTTTCTTCTCAACTAAAAATATAAGTTTTCGATAATCAAGCTTCAAAGATCCCTTGCGATCCTACGCGTGGCCACGTGCCTTTACTCAGCTACTTACAATTCTACCGTTTTTTCTTAACATTGAGTCATTTATTCACTAACTAGCTCTTGCCTGCGACATTGTCCGCATAGAATCCCGTAGGGAATTTGAGAATAGTAGTAAGCTATGCTTCGCCAAAGTTCATATATGAAAAGTTAACAAACAGATATATACAGTTTTTCGCGTTGAATATATTAAGTAGTATGGATTCAGTGCAAGTATAGAAAGATACACTTTGAAATCGACAAAATCCAAGTATGCAGAATCACGCAAGCTAGAAAAAATAAAACTATACCATGATCATATGCGAGATACCTTTCTGTGTACTGTACTTCTTCTTATTTCGTTAGTGTCTCTCAGCAACATTTTTATCGGAATTATCAGGGCACACAGACGAAAAAAAGATGCACGTAGTTTATCTAGTATGTTAAACTACATGTTTTACAACCCCTTTATTAAAAATCTTTACCAACATTACTATGATTCAAAACAAAGCAAAAATAAGGCTCGCGTGCCGGATCAAGACAAAAACGCCTAAATCAATATTTAATCGATGTTTGATTTTCTACTCCGGCAGGTGTGAACCTATAATTTCGCGCCTCCTTGCTACCATTTTAGAAAATCAAAATTAGACGAAGGCACGCATCGTTCAGCCAGGTTTCCGGGCTTATGGTCAATATACACAAATTGGTTCGAACACCCGAATCTCGAAAGCTCGCGTGATCTGTGGTTCACTCATGCTGCCGGTGACCCATTATTCGGTATTTGTTATGATTAAACAATAGTACCCTGTTCTTACTAAAAGAAGAAAACCATATCTTTAGTTTAGTTTCTTGCTTGGCGACTTTTGTTTTTTTGAAAGCTGTTTAAAACTAATTCTTATTTTATATAGTTTAACGATTTAATTTTCTTCAGATTTGCTATGAATTTTAATTATGATAAAAAAACATCAATTAAATATCGGAACAGCATAATAATATAGTTGGTCGCTCCAATTTAAGATACGACGTTTTGACGACCTTCGTGGTCGAGTAGCTTTGTACACCGGTTTTCAAGGTGTCGCCATCTCTGAGGTCCCGGGTTCGATCCCCGGTTGGGTCAATTTAGAAAACAAACTTTTCTATATTGGCTCAGGTCTGGGTGTTTGTTAATACCACCGTTGTCCCTGATTTCCATGACACAAGTACTTCAGCTACTTACTTTGGAATCGGAGCAATGTATGAGATATTGTCAAATATTTATTATTTTATTTAGATAAAAACACATCAGTCAAAGAATAAAGGAGAGTCCTTCATATTATTTTAAAATAAAGAAACTTACTTTCTTTAAATATGTTAAAAGTACCACAAGTTGCATAATTTGGCAATTATCCCCATTAAGTTTAGCCCGGCCGGTAGTGAAATTAGAGCAAATTTCAACGTCCGTGACGGACGCCACGCGCCTCGCTTCCTACGTTCGAAGGAACGTGTGCGAGGGTCATTGGACATTTTTAAGTGTTTTCAAGTAGGTACCTAATGCGTGCGTATTACGCAAGTATTTGTGGAAGACTTTAAAGCAATTTAAAAAAATACATAACCAAAACTTTATACGGAATATAAAACTATATATTTGTATAAACAATTTAAGCGAAATTATTATTATTTTATATATGATTTGAATAATTATTTTTTCAATTTCAAACACATCGCTCAAATTGTATGTTGTTTAAAAATTTATCTAATAGATGTCGCCACGAGGTTGACACACCTTTGAAACGCAGTACTATGTGCTGTTTGGTAGGTTAGGTATTCTTTTAATATATCTATTCTAAGCTAGATGGCGCTCTGAACATTTTTCGAATGGGTGAATTTTTTTTCGCAAAATTTCGAAAACAGGCTCTACAAAAAATTGCAAGTAAAAATTATCGAACCTGGGGCCAATTCTCAGTTCATGTGATTTGAAATCGACTTTAATATTATATCTAGCGTCTTTTAACGAACGAAAATATCCCAAACATCTCCATTCATAGAGAAAATGGTATTCTCGGGTCAAACTCGATATGATATCGATGTCAGGCGGTTCTTTCTTGATTATACTTATATTATAATCGATTACTGCTTAAATAAAAAGTAAAATAATAATATCATAAAAAATAATTAAGATTTACAACCTATTCATTAAAATAAATGCACATTCATTTTTGATTGACAGTTCATCGATTCGTTTTAACACCTTGTGCGTCGGTTTTAACACCTCCAGAAATTGGTCTATTTAGCGGCGATCCTAGTGATCAGGAAAATTGTCGATCGGCAGTAGGTTTGCATGCATATAATCGCTAAAGAGTCGCGTGCGCGCCTTCTCGCCCGCGGCGTTCGAGATAGCTCCCTAACCACACAGGGTGGCCATGCGACTGTCTCTCAGTGTAATTGCTTCTTTAGAATACTTTGACTCTAAACGCTTGTCTTTTTCGGTCTTAGTTTTCGGCAATTTTGCCAAAAATAAATAATTGTTCCAAATTACACGTTGATTTTTTCTGGACGCGTGCCGTCTTCATCGAGATAGTGCGACATAAATTTCGATGTGATCGGGAAAGTAAACACGTGACTCGATTGGCGGCTGTCGAATCGATCACCTAACTTGTTACCGAGTGAAGATGCCGCTCCAACATCATGTAAAAGCTATTAAGTCAAATTTCACTCGTTTTGTTTTATTGGAGCATAAATTGCGATGCCTAAGGCCCGTTGAGGCACAGTGCAGTTCTATAGAGAAGTTTAGACTGTTCTTGGAAAAGTAACTTGTATTAAAATTTATCAGTTCAGTTCGGTCGCTTTTTATCATTCAAACGCTTTTCTATCGGGATGCCTTATGGTGATAAATAAACAAGGTAAAAAATATATCCCGTCTGAGTTGCTACGGGTGAGTCGATTTTTACTAGTATTTTTTCTAATATTATTTATCTTAATGAAAAATATATTAAGTATCAAAATTTTATTAAGTTCCGTCAAAACTTTCGTCAAGATTAGGTTGATTTTAAGCACGTAAAGGTGATAATAATTATCAAGTATTTTAAAATTATTTTTCTGTCGTAAATTGATTAACTGCGCTCTTTCGTTCAATTTTGCACTGTGTCCGACCCTAAAGTTTTCGGTAAGCACAATACTTTATATTCTTATAAATATTCTGGTGGCTCTTGCGATCGACGGCGACCGGTTTCAATTCTCCGCGCTTTTTGCTTAGAAACGAGACAAAAATTATTTTTCGTAATTTTATGAGAATCGCGCATCATTTCGCTGATCGATTGCCAGTATTGAATAAAAAGTTTTGAGTATCGTTCTGTTATTTGGAAACTTTTTGCTGAATCGATTCCGGTTTGTGGAGTATTGTGAGTTTTTAAATTGGCCATTAATAATGTGCTTATGAGAAATGAGTATTATCATTCGTACTGGAACGGTTGCATATTTTTTTTCTTTCAACAAGGGTGGTAAGCACACGGCATACTTAATGCTGGGGTCACACTGAGGCAGCTTAACGCAAATAATTTTCACACTGATGAACTTTAAACGGCAATGTTAAAGGTCTTTCAGACCCTAATTTCACCGTTTGTATTTTTTTATCCTCGACAAAAAGATAATAGTTACCTGGATAGAATAGATACTAAACACGTAAAGAACCTCTTTTTAAAAGTTTCAATATTTCTAGCAATGATGAAGTCACAGGTTATAAATTAATATATGCTATTAAAATCATACTGAATACTTATGCAACAAAAATGATACAAAGTGATAAAAATACAAAATAACTTACCATTTAGGATTATAAAAACAGTTGAAGGGGTTTGTCAAATCAAACTGGGCCCAGAGATTGGGCCCGCCCCTAAGCGTGTCAGAGTATGTCATATAGCGTGTGAAAATAGTTCAAATGAATTTTATGGTTGAGAGTTTGAGAGACACTCTGTGTTAAACTGCATAACAGTGTTTTCGCATTTTGCAGCTCTTATATGCTCTCTCACCCACACTTTTGAACTTTTTTAAAGATAATAAACTAGATTTATTTTAAGTTAATGTTTTCTTTCAGTACATCATCACGAATATTCATGTATATTTATTTTGGATTTACTTGGTGAAATAACCTCTGTTCGATTAATTTCCTCACATTGAAATCATTGTGTCATGTGTGGCTTTGCCATTATTTTATTTTCCTATCCTGGCCACACCAGATCAAACTGTGTATAGTAACACTGTGAAGAATTACTCTTCTGTGACTACTTTAGCAGCTGTCTGTTGTATTTTACTTTGCTCAATATATTAAGTATTATAATAGTTTTTGTTTTTGTATTTCAACATTAATTCCTTTTTTCTTAATCAAGCTCAAAAAATTATAAATTTGAACTAGTTTTTCTAAATAAGCCTAAACAACCATTTTAGAGGGAACCCTGTTTCAAGTAAGTTGCTAAGATCATAGAAATAAGTAAATTGATTGTTATAGGCTTGTCCCACGTCTCCCACAGTCCCACCGTCCCACAAATTCAATTCCCAGCGCGCGTCCGCAAGACGACACAATCGGGACACTATCTCCGGGTGGCAGAAACAACGGATTAGTGACGTAATCCCGCCGGGAATTAACGACAGCTCACGAGGAGGGTGCCAGTTCTACAACAACGTGTTAAGGGTTATTATAGAGCGATTGTATGAGCTAAAAATATTGGAAACCATCACATTTATTGCTCCGATTTCGAAATAGTAGCTAAAGCACTTGTGTTGGAAATTAGAGACAACAACGGTGGTATAGTTGTTCTATCTCACGAAGACCGTTTTGTTATGAATGTTGTTAGGCGTGCACATGCACATTATTTAAGTGTGCGTAATACGAGAGCGTGCAGACGCACACTAAAACAATGTGCATGTGCACACATTCATAGCAAAACGGTCGACGTGAGATAGAAGAACTATAACACACATCCTGATCTGAGACATATCTCATATTGCGGGTAGCACTATTTTTTTTTATGGAGACCGGAAAATAAGCTTACTATTGTCTTTTTTGAAAATTAAAATGTAAATAAGAAAATAAACTTTGAGCGTACGAAATAGAGATAGTAAGTTAAACTTACAGAAACAATGACAGTATATCCACTTAATATATAACTTATACCTAGTCAATTTGTAAAAAAAGATTGAATGTATAAAAAAAATCCCATTTCCTTGAATGGAATTCGGGTTTCAGATATGGCTACGACATACTTAACGTGCTACGAAAATCTACGGAGTCGTAATCCAGAGTGCAGAATAATAATATGCAAACTAGTCGCTCTGTGAGCTTAAGGACCTCGTTCGCGTTTGTTACATTTTTGAACATTTATCGAAATGGCTGAAATATGATTTCTTAAGTTCTCCGTCATTTTTAAAATTTCGAATAACGGATTTGACAAAAAATCCATATGATGCTCACAAAATTTCACGTTAATTGGTTGAGGAATGTCACCCATAGAGGAGAATAGCAGGAAATCCAGACCTACGAAAGCATTTTTCCCCAAGCTGAAACGCAGACGCTTCACTCGCGGTTCGCGCTCGCTCGGTCTATTAAATTTAAATTTAAATTTAATTAATTAATTAACAAGTGCCCATATTGTCGGCAAACGAAATGGCCCGTTGAATATGAACCACTTTTACAATTAAGTATATAAGATGTTGATAATAATTTTCGAGAAATTATTACATAAATGAAACGTTTTAAAGTAATAGTGACAATTAACTTAACTTAATTTATCGTAATAAGTGCTTTTGGCAGCAATCATTGGTGCTCCCAGCAGGTGCGACGCACCCAGAAAAAAAATGACGATCACGCAATTTTGAACAAAAAATCTATTTTCGTAAAGGCAATAAGTATTGCGTATATACATACACCCTAGAAAAGGGTATTAAGACTTAACCAATAGAGTATAAATCTAGTTTACCTTTTTAAACCTTTATGTTTAGTAGAGTACCTATGCAATTTTTTTACAAGAATGTGATGGAAACCAAAATACGAGTATTGCCAAAATTGCGAAAATACACTTATAATAAAAACAAAAAAATTCTGTTGAGATACATAATGACATTACATTGTATGTATTTTTCCTACAAAAATATTAAGTCGTAACTTTGTAAACCACCTCATTATTTAGTGTTTATAACTTATCTTTCATGATAAATAAGGTGCTTCTAAATACTGACATTGGTCCTATAAGTGCCATTAAAATTGCATATCTGATTGGCAGATTACAATGCCGGTGGCACTCAAGTTCAACAGCTTGTGCCAATAAGCTGTAGGCGCCAGGACAGATGACCAAATCACATGCTGTTACCTTAATCATATTGGGCAGTGGACATAAGTGCAGCCACGCGTACATACGCCTTGGGCACATCGTGATAAGTTCACTTCGTGGCTTGCATCCAATCTCTTTAGAGTTCATGTCCTCCTGGTACTTTCGCTCTCAGCGTTGGGATGAATTACACTTTGTACATAAAAAACAGGTAGGTAAACAAAGAGGTGTAAATAACAAATTCATGCCAAAAACTTTTTTTACGGTTGGTGACATTTCTTACCTGTGAATACAAAGAATGAGAATCGTGATAAGTTCACGTCGTGGCTTGCGTCCAATCTCTTTAGAGTTCATGTCCTCCTGGTACTTTCGCTCTCAGCGTTGGGGTGAATTACACTTTGTATATAAAAAAACAGGTAGGTACTTAAGTAAATAACAAAGAGGTGTAAATAACAAATTCATCCCAAAAACTTTTTTTACGGTTGGTGACATTACTTGCCGGTGAATACAAAGAATGTGTTAACTATTTGCATCATAGATAGTTTTCTATACAGCGTTATTTTTTGTTTACTCAAAACCCGAAATCATTAAAAAATCTGCTGTTTCAGATTCAAACATATTTTTATTTTTGAACTCTGTTGCAAATGGTACAGTAAAATTGTTCTTGTTTTCCACGATGTAGAGTAATTCTTTATGGGGAATTTTCAGTACCCGTAGCACGAAGAGCTATCGAAAAAAATAACGCGCGTAAAAATATTCGATAGAATAATATTGTGTGGGGAATTTGAACAGCGCCATCTACCACCGAAAAGTCAAATGATATTTAGCATAAAATTCTCTTAAGACTTAAGTAGCATAAAATTCTCTTACTTAAACTTACTACGAGTACTTAACGTGCGTTTTTTTGTCTATAGCTGTTCGTGCTAAGGTTATTGTGTACAGATAAAATAAATATTATAGTAATACCGAAGTGGTGTAAAGACAATGATATTTAAAAAATCTTGTTTAAATAAATAAATAAATATAGATGGGAATCAATCACGATGGTCAGCTTAAAATAAATAAATAATTAACGATTTCGGGCTAAACAAAAATTAAACTATCAACGAATTGTATCTTAATTGATTGTAAAATTGCTAATAATATAATTTTCGTCAATTTAGCTAGGGGTGGCGCTCTTTTGAAATTTGAGTCTGCACACGAACTGATGCGGACACCACAGACACATTAGGAATTATATTGTTTGGGAGACACTTGGCAGTTAATGCCTCGAGTAGCAAACTCAAAAAAGGTTCGTAAATAAAAATATTTTTTTTATTAAACTTTGTTTTCATATCGCTACCTTACGCGCTACAGAAAAAATTGGGTCATTAAACTTTTTATATTTCTGTCATACATATACCTAACTAATACTTTTAAATTTTACCAGCATTTAATTAGTTTCGTAGTCAACTGATTAACTAAAGGTTAACTGCTACGAACATTGAGCTAAACAGTGTACGATTACTGAAAAATAAAGGTATACCTACAGTAGCTTCGATCATATAAACCATGATGAATATGATCGAAGGTATACAGGGTTATTGTAAAACACCAAAACCTCGCTTGAGTAGGTTACTAACATCATAAAGAACAACGTTCATGTTCTATGAATTTCCGAAAAAGAAAAAATCGGACAAGTGCGAGTCGGACTCGCCCACCGAGGGTTCCGTACTGTAGGCACTTAAATAAAAACTATACTTCTTATGATTTAATTACAAATGTATAGTTTTCTGATTTTTCCCTGCACATGTAGTATAAGAAGATATTACTTGCCAAATTTCATAGTTCTAGGTCTACGGAAAGTACTCTATAAATCTTGATTCCCTTGAGTGTCGGAAATATGCATTTTTTCGTCGCTCGCATGACATACAGACGTAACTAACATCAATCAAAATGTTCACAGCAACGTTTTTTCGGTTTTGGTGTCAATACTTTACGATATAACTTTTTAATTATAAATTATACCAAGAAACCAAGAATGTACTTTAGCTAAGTATATTTTTCTCTTTATTTCTGCATATATCATTATCAATAGCTATATATATTATTTGTGTAATACAGCTTTAAAACAGATAGGACACTTTGTGATAACTTTGTTTTTTGTAGGCGGGACAAAAATGTAGTTACGACACTACATTCGCAAAGAAATAAAAAGGAAATTTATACATAAGAATTTGTTGTTACCACCTTATTCAAAAGCAAATAAACAAATTTCTATTTCTTTCTATTTTTATCACAATACAACAGCATTTTTAACCATAAATCAATAGGTAGCATTTTAAAAATGACTACACTAAAATGAAACTCAAAATCTAGTACATACATAGCTCCTAAGTTTTACATCACAATATTATAATAAATCAGTCTCAGTTGCGTTCTTCAGTCAGTACAGACTTACACAAGTTAACAAGTTTATATACCTAGTTGTTAAATTGAGATTTTTTCGCATTCACATTGCTATTTTTATATTAAGATAAATGATATATTAGAAAAAAATACTAGAAAATTCGAAAATTGTTCACTACTATTATAAAACACTTATTACGGATTACAGCGCGTATATTATTAATTCAGGTGTTGTTTTAGAATTATTTAGTTTGTATTTATTGGTTTTTTGAATTCCATTTTTATAAAGTTTCGAGCGGGTAATTTCATAAAAATATGAGCAGCCCTTTTGCTTTAGTCCTCCCGTGACCAAGGCCCCTGGAAAAGTGTCGAAAAGTCGGGAATTCAAAAAACCAATAAATACAAACTAAATAATTCTGAAACAGCACCTGAATTAATAATATACGCGCTGTAATCCGTAAAACGTGTTTAATTTCTAAGGAACTGTACACGCGAAAGTCTTAGAAGTGTATAATTGTAAATAGTAGTGAACAATGTTATACTTCACTTAAAAATTAATGATTTAAAGACTTATAAAAATCAGCATTAATTTAATTTTATTACTGGGGTATCCCCAGTTGTCAATAATAGTAAGTCGTTGTATTTGTCTACTGCTATTTTAGGAGGAAACTGGAGAAGAGCTGGAATTCTCTTACTGAAGTCGTTTGAAACATTTCTTTTGAGAGATAATTTTATCGAGATTGTTTCTGCATGGCTGGTATTGAAAAAAAATCAGCGGGTTTGCTTTTAAAGACTTGGAATTCAACCATTTCTGTTCAAATTAACTGACTGACCAGAACTATCTGTGCGTAATGAGAGGAGCTTCAAGCCACTTGTTTTTTTTTAATCCAGCATATCTGAATACTGAAGCTGAATGACTTCATATGGCTTCTTCCTGCGAGCCAATTTAAAAATAGGTGCCAGGCGCCAGCTGACTATGAATAAAAAAATCTTATATTCCATTATGATCCCTAAGTTGTACTAAATACAACACTGTTTTGTTTGCACTTTTTATAAATCGAACAGTTGTAAATGGTAACAACTTCATTAATTTTACACCAATAACCGTCGTAAGTTACTTACGTCTTTCAGTTAAATTTTATTTTTTTATTTTACAAAACGTCTTAGGTTACATGTGTCATATAGTAAAACTAAAAAATCTGTTTCTTTGTAGATACGTCGTTCCTAAACTTGTCTATTTCCGAAACTATGTTACCTACAGATGGGACACTTTGTGACGATAAAAAGCAATAGAAATTATGTATGTTACTGCATTCAGTTCAGTTACGACAAAATTGTAAGATACGACAGTATGTCATGCGAGCGACGTTTTGTGGCATGAACGGCCCTAAGTATCTATTTTTTTACGTTAACTTAGAAGTTTCATTTTTTCACAGTTTCAAGGGAATGTAGACCTGAGTATATAGTTTTAATTTCAACTCGATACCTCCACGCCTTTCTAAGATAATACATAGACGAGCTGTTCAAAACTAAAATTGTGTCGCAACCAACCTTCGCGGCGCATCAACTTTTTCTATCGGTCGCTCGCAATAGGCTAAAGGAATGAGCAGTTTTTCGGTAGTACTGCCTGTCTAGTGTAGAATATACATAGAAGTCTTTCGTCTTGACAGTAACAGTAAATACTCCTGCGAGGTTGTTGGTGTTATACAAATAACCCTGCATACATTATATCAATGGTTACGAACGACCTATTAGTAATTTTTCTAGCTATTGGACACCCCTGTGCAACGAAGAGATTCTTAAATCAAAGCTCGTGCTTAACATCAAATTAAAATGGCACGAAAGCCTGTTTGACAGGTGACAGTTTTGTGACAAATGATCATAAGCGGCCGATTACTTTTTGTGGGAATATCTGCGAGTCGAGTCGAGCGGTTTAATTTGAAGGCTTAGTAGCCTTCGGTACGTGGAGCATTCTATACAGTCACATCACATGTGTGTTCTACTCGACAGAAGCGTCACTCTGGCCGTATTCGAAAACGCTTCTGATTTTTGTTTTGGCTTGTTTTGTTTCGCTAGGAGCGGCCTGATTTAGCCTGAGATTGCCTGCACGTAATCCTTATTTATGGTACCTACCATGATACAATAATATACAGTACGGATCACGAAAGATGACGACAAATGGCGGCCTTCTGCGCATTTTCATGTAAATGTCGAGAACATTGGCAGAGCACTGGGACCGCGTCAATGCCGCGATAGGCGAATAGCGACTGAGCGTCCTATCACGCGTGCCGCGACGCGCGCCCACCAATGGTGTCGCTCCGGTCTTGTCGCATTCGGCCCGCGCCTCACCCCGCACCTTAAAGTGGGCCTAAAAAATGACTTCTGCGCAGTGGTCATCTCTCGTGATCCATACTGTACTGCCAGGTATAGCATTCCAAGATAGAGGAAGTCACGTAGGTACCTTGTAGATAGTTTTCTACAAATTCTGCTCCACTTTTAAAAACGGATAAGTTCCAGATATGATACCTTGTAGATAGTTTTCTACAAATTCTGCTCCACTTTTAAATGGAACCAGAATATAAGTAGGAGCTATATGGGATCTGTGACCGTTACATAGATCAGGGACTACGATACTTAGGTTAGGACATTGTCCGTGATCACCTTATCACGAAAGTAACTAGTGATAAAATAATAAAGTTATTCCATATGCGGCTTAAAAAGCATATAAATTACATCAGCCATTTTTTGGTATATAATAATAGTGACTTATTAATATAATTATAATTATATTCTTACTAAAATATTTTATCTACATCCATGCTTTAAATCCTCTATAAAAGGTTCTGAAATAGTTAGCTTACTGCCGACATTATAACAACCAGTGTCATAATAATTATAATATCATCCTCCAAATGGCTGGAGGCTGGCGGCGCCGGAGTTGCATTATGAATTTCAGTACAACGTAATAACACTCGTTTGGATGATATTATGACGATGCGGCGCGCGCGGGGTGGTGCCGCGCCCAGCTACTCGGGGGGGATATTATGGTTACTGTTACAATATTGACTATAAGCTACTGTTTCAAAACCTTTTATAGAGGATTCATATCAGATAGTCTTGTATGCAACTGTACATAATTAGCTATTAAAAACTCATGTCACTCACTCATTATCACACCCACATTCGTGTTATAATATCCCTCATTATACTACAGTTGCAGAAACAACTAATAAAAAATTTTTACTAAAAGCCTCTGTAATAGAAATGCATTATAAAAACCGTACCCAAAGAAAACTTTTTATGAAACCTCATTAACAGACGTCCTTAAATTATTGTACCATGAAGCTCACCATACACCATTAGTCATTCTTGTTTTCGTCTACTTTTTTCATAGACACTTCAAGTTTTTTTTTATGCCACGTGCTCAGTGGATCGCGGCAAAGATCGTATTAACCGAGGACACCTTTCCACGACAGGCTTAATTGATTATAAATTACATACCACAGATAAAACTAGATTAAAAATGCTAGAGGCAAATTTTATTCCGAAGCAAATTTAATGTTATTACTTTTTTATTGCGGTTTATGATTTTACAGTTATTAAAGTTTAGAATACTTAGGTAAATAATAAATAATAATAAATAAATAAATAAATATTTGACAACATCACATACATTGCTCCGATTCCAAAGTAAGTAGCTAAAGCACTTGTGTTATGGAAATCAGAGACAACGGTGGTATCACAAACACCCAGACCTGAGCCATTATGGAACAGTGCATTTTCTAAATTGACCCAACCGGGGATCGAACCCGGGACCTCAGAGATGGCGACACCTTGAAAACCGGTGTACAAAGCCACTCGACCACGGAGGTCGTCAAAGGTAAGTACGTAAGGTTAGATAAAAATATATGTTTTTTTCTATGGGTACAAAATTAATTTGATCATTTTGTTTTATTTAAGCGACATAATAGCTAAGTAAATACTATTTGGAGCAATTTACAAGCATACACTAATAACAATTTGTTATTAAAAGTATTTATAATATTAATAACTTTATGACGGTGTTATGACTAAACGAAATTCTAAGTACTAACAAGTGAAATCGCGAAGCGTTAAAATCATTTACATACCCCTCCTATAAATAAGCAATAAATGCTTCAATTACGGAGCTTCTTCTACGGAACGACCCACGAGTAAAAAGTTAATAGAATTCGTATCGAAAATGCTAGGAAGTTATCTATGCGGACACGCCTTAGCAAAGTTGAACTCCTGGTGTATGTTTGTCCCTTTTACTCGTGTTGGACGTAACGCGATTGTCTCTTTTCAGCGCCTTATCATGGCGTTGGATGCAAGAATGTTGATAGCAGATAGTAAAAGATTATTTTTTCAAATCTTTTTAATTCCCTCTTTAATTTTGAAAATATATTGAACTACTTAATTTTGTTTTTTTGCATTCATAATGCTAATTTTATATCATGATAAATAATATTTGAAAATCCCAAGGGTTCGAGTCCCGTCTGAGGTGCTACGGGTGAGTCGATTTTTTCTAGTATTTTTTCTAATATTATTTATCTTAATATATTGAACTAACCGAATTCGACTGAAGGCTTTTTATTTTTTATTCGTTTTCAGATGTTTCACACCTTAACGTTAAAATCGGTAAAAATTTCAAAAACAAAACGTTAAAACGTGATTAAGTTTAAGGTTTTAACCGTCTAATTTTGACACTTTTATGTAAGAAAATGTCAAAAACTGATGGTTAAAAATTAATTGGCTGTTTAGTTGGTGAACTCGGGTCTTATTGTTTTAAAGTTAACCTCAAAAAACTTTTTTCTCTCACGAATTTGCTTCATCCCCTTCAGTACTTGGTCGTTGCAGTAAGAATGTTTTCAAACAATAACTCATTTCGGGTAATTTTTTTGACGTTAATACTTACAAGTGGCGGTAGCTAATTCATGTTGTTAAAATGGCAATGTTTTTTGTTATTTTCATGTTGTAATTGGTGCCTCGAGACGGAAGGCAGATGCGTGTGACTTCTTTTCAAATTTTACGTGAACAATTAGTGTGACAACTTAATATGTGAACATGTTTATTTATTTTTTTTATATATAGGTCACTAACAGTGCATGCAAAAGGAAAAAAAACATATTAGGTACAGTTTGAAATTTTTTTGAGATTTAAGCATTCACAATGCTATTTTTATATAATACTAAATAATATACTAGAAAAAATAGGACTCGCACCAGATCATGTTCATCAAATTCGACGTTCTCACTAGTGACTCGGTAGCTCAGCGGTCAGAGCATTGGACCGGATATCCAAAGGTCGCGGGTTCGATTCCCGTCCGAGAACATGATCTGGCGCGAGTCCTATTTTTTCTAGTATATTATTTAGTATTATATTAGGTACAGGTTCTGATGCATACACCCTTAAAGGTGACACAACATTGATTGAACCTTACGCATATAAGCTCGGGTAGAGTAAATACGACCATCTGCCATTTTTAATGTCCCCAGCTGGGGCACAGGCCTTCCTTATGCGTGGATAAGGAGGATGGGCTATGACCCCACCACGCGGGCCCAATGCAGATTGGAGGGTGCTAACGACAGCAAATGCAGCCGAGACCAACGGCTTAATGTGCCTTCCTAAGCACTGAGAAGCTCGAAATAGTACATTTTTGGTCACTCATCCCATGACCGAACCTTGCGAAAGTTGCTTAATCTCCGCAACCGCTGAGTCATGCGCTATACCACTGCGCCACCGAGCTCTTCAATACGGCGGTAAATACAGCATAGCAATAATATACAAACAGTATTGGTAGAGTAGGGTTATGAAAAAAACTGATTAAACTGATAGAGCACTTGAAACTTGTTTGATTAATCTCACCTGGTGAAAAGTAATAAAGCGACTGATACAACATTGAAAGCGTTGGAAGCGGATCTACACCGGGAATCCTCAACCTCTGAAGCTTTTATATTTTATTAGGCTTAATCTCTTATCTTACCTTTGGCTGCCGGAATAATACAACCTGGGGCCTGCCGGGCTTCAAATGAAAACCATGGGCCAAAATGGCGAACCCCACTTCATGATGTCACACGAACATCGATGTCTTCTAAATAACTTCGGCAAATAGTACAATACGAAACTCTTTACTTCAATTTATCTGTTTTAAGTTGAAGCTCGGCAGACCCACCGAAGTTCGAAAAGTTAGCCGGTAGGGCCCCTGGAGACGACAATGCGACAATAAATTAAATGTCGTATAGCTAAGAATGCTCCCATGCAGTCTCATAAAAAAATATGTAATAGCTTGGTCACAGGAAATATTTTTCAGTTACGATTTTCAGTACAATTAATTATCGTGCTATTTAGTTTGTTTGAAAAAAAAATAATTTCGTTCCTAGGAATTATTTGATAGCTTTAAAATACTCCTATGAATTAGTGTCACAAATGTTTTAATTTATTGTCGTATTGTCGTCTCCACCCAGTATATTGAATCCTGATGGTGGTAGCTAGCCAGCCGGGGTTAAAACAAGCCTACCTTCAACCAAACTGAGTATATACTACTGTACCCTCACCATGGAATCGAACCTGGGACCACTGCACTTTGGACGACTTCCGTGGTTAAGTGGCTTCGTACATCGGTTTTCAAGGTGTCGCCATCTCTGAGGTCCCGGGTTCGACCCCCGGTTGGGTCAATTTAGAAAACGAACTTTTCTTTATTGGCTCAGGTCTGGGTGTTTTTGATACCACCGTTGTCTCTGATTTCTATAACACGTGCTTTAGCTACTTACTTTGGAATCGGAGCAATGTATGTGATGTTGTCAAATATTTACTATATTTATTTATTTATTATTTATTTATTTACTGCGACTTACACGATTGGACGATCTACTACACCGTAGATACGGAAAAAAGCTTTCTAATTTCCCAAGTCGAAAGCTTTCGTGTGTCGAGTGCAGTTGCATCGTAATTTGAGGGTGCCCCGTCGGGTGCAAACTGATTGTGCGATAGGCTGGACAGAATGGTGTCTCAAACTTTGATGCACTAATTATGTGCACCTGGCCTATATCACACTATGTATCAGGGAATACGGTTTCTCTGTAGACATTTCTTGAAATAAATAAAAGCATATAATTTATTTGGTTATCCTTAATTTTCAAAGCTGTTTAATAATCATGTAACTACATAGAATGGTGTCTCAAACTTTGATGCACTAATTATTTGCACCTGGGTTATTTATTTCACTATGTTTCAGGGAAAACGGTTTATCTGGAGACTTTCCTTGAAATTAAATAAATAGATACTGCGTCTGTGTGTGATTATCTTAAATCTTTTTACATAAATTTTTTTTTTAAACTAAATTTCAGCTGTTTAAGAAGTAAGTAAGTTTTTTGAACAAACTTATAAAATAACGAAAAAAAACAAACACAAAGAAGTAGACACTTGTATTTCGATTACTTCTGCATCGGACTTCATAGATGCTAAAACCATAATATCATTAAATAGGTAAGTATATATACCTATGTTTTGTTTTAAATTCAAACCTTATGATACAAAAATTCAATGTAACCTAACCTAAATTAGTAAAGTAAGTGAAAAATGACAAAACCAAACCTTCAGTAAAAAATAACAACTTTACCTAATGAATACAATAAATAATAGAAAAATATATGTATTTAGTAAAAGCTTTGACGACCGACGGTAAGATTATAAGACTAAAACGTTGTAACGTGTTCGAGTCGCCCCTGGGCAGCGCAAATAACCATGCACGGGAAATAGGTGGGTAATGAGCGCGACTGTACACCGCGCCACCATGACACTAGTCACTGAGTCAACGGTGCAACACATAAGAGGCAGCGAGTCAGTACTTCTTTCTTTAGGACGGGTTCCCACCAAAGCGGAGAGGAGATGTCTCATTTTTCTATAGAACCTTGTGCCGCGCGCGAGCTAAGCGGAGAGATGTGGAAATATTCCATAGAAAAACTGAGACATCTCCTTTCCTCTCCGCTTAGGTGGAAACCGGGCCTTCCACGTCAAATAATATAAGGATAATGGTGAAAACGCTCCGAAACTGCGAAATCGATAAGAGATAGTGGTCTTTATAACAAGTAATAAATCATGAACAAATCAATTGTATAGCATCATACACTAACTTATTGCTCAGATTCCAAAGCAAATCACTACAGCACTTGTGTTATGAAAATCAGAACTTTTGAAATAAGGCCTCAATATACAACATGTTACAAAAATACCCCTAATGCCGAATATGGTATATAGGGACCATAAAACTGAACCATTTTTACTATGGGACCAACTCTAAAATTTGTGAAAAAAAATTTGCTGTTTCATACAAAAATTAAAATCGAAAATATCAAAATGTATGAAACCGCTGATTTTTTTTCGCGATTTCAGAGTTGGTCCCATAGTAAAAGTTGTTCATTTTTATGGTCCTTATATACCATATTCGGCATTACGGGTATTTTTGTAACATGTTGTATATAATATACTTACTATAGCTAACTCTCATACCTTGGACCAAACGGGCATGTCTGCCATAACTCGAGATCACAACTCCACATTTGATGACTTCACGGAGATAGATGTCACCGAGTGACATTTTGATAACAGTAGTGCGAATCACTAGCGTAGCTAATATGATTATGATAATAAAAAAGGTAACATCTAAAATGGACCACATATCATATATTTTCGTACAAAATTAAATTGGAACCTTCATGGGTAAGCTCATGCAGAAAATCTGACGTATCAATTTTTTATTTTTTAATCTAAATTTATTTTTTGTTTCTTGAAATCTTAAACAACTTTATAGAGTAGGAATCGAATTTCAACTTTTATATGGTAAAAAAAATGGATTTGTGTTCAGAAAAAGATTTTTTTATGAAAGCTCACAGTAAGCTTTTTTGCACGATTTAGAAAGGACGTTCTATTCTAATCTGAGGTAGACGAAACCACTATATAACTTAAAATATTAAGTTATCGATGATGTGCAATAAAACAAGTTAGCTTCTAAGCGTGAAAAATTGTAGCTATCTACAATTTTTTAAAAGTTAAACAAGTTTACATATTTATTATTAACACTATGGCTGCTGAACTAAATTCGCACGGTACCGTGAACTGCTGCGCTCGACGCGCTAGGCGAGTCCACACGCGTTTGTCCAGTGATAAATTGCACCGCGTGTGCTAACCGGACCGACTAGGTGAGTCGGGCCCTGGCGCAACGATTGTGCGCGTGGACTCTCGACGTGAGTCGGCGATGGTGAAACAGCTGTGCTCGCGAACATGCTAGTCGAGTTAAGAAGTAGGGACCAACTCTGAAATCGCGAAAAAAAAATCAGCTGATTCATACATTTTGATATTTCCGTAATTATTTTTTGTATGAAACAGCCGATTTTTTTTTCGCGATTTAAAGTTTGTCCCTTAGTAAAAGTTGTTCAGTTTGATGGTCCCTATCTACCATATTCGGCATTACGGGTACTTTTGTAACGTATTGTATATGTATAAATAAAAATCAATGTTTAAATGTTTGTGTTCTAATGAACTTCTATTTAAACATTTATTTATAAATTGTTTAAACATAATAAATACGTTTAAAGATTTTGATTTATTTCTTCAGTACCTACTTGTTAGTATATTTTTTAGCTACCCTGCAATCTAGTGAAGATTATGCGAGTTTTTAAAATAAACTATACAACCCGCGCAGATAATGAGTGGGAGTGAGAGAGCGATAGATGTAGTGTTTAGAGTGAGAACGAGAAGTGAATATGAACGACGCCATTTCTGACTTCAATAAAACAATTAATATTTACGACAGGCTAGGTACCTGCACAAAAAATATGATTTCGGGTAAAATCTTGAACTCAGTTTTCAAAGAATTTGTATGGACTCCGCTCGCGAGTTGCGAGCACAGCCGTTTTGTTTTGGTGGACTCGCGCTGTGAGTCGTTAGCACTGGCGCAACCGCCAAAACGTCCGACGCGCTAGGAGAGTCGACGCGCACACCTGTCGCAATTTTTCGACTCACGACGTGAGTTTTGAGCAGCCAAAGGGTTAAATATGCTAGAATTTTTTCGACATGTATACAAACTTGAAGCTTTTTAAAAGAAAACTGCAAAAACTGTTGTAATAAAACAAAAGAAAACACTAAATCATGATAAATGAAAAAAAAAATGAAACAGTAATTCAAAGGTCAATAAAAGGCTGTTAATTTTACGGGCGTAAACTTTAACTATCGTCCGTAGAGCATTGAAAATAAAAAATAAATGGAATACTTTATGTTCTGAGTAATAAAAAACACCAAGTGAATTTACGGCCGTATGTGGCATGAGTATCGAGAAAATCCTAGTTCGCTCCCTCATTTCAGCTAGCGCCATTTCTCGACTCGTCTTTAAGCTATACATCCGCATTCGTATAATCTTATCTATTTAACAGTCCTTAGCTTCCCGCCCCGCGAAATACCAGACATATTCTAGCCAATCTCCATTTACGACTTCACAATTTTTTATGGAGTCTACACAAAGGTTATTTTGCAATAAACGGAGCGCAAACATGCTAATGAATAAGGACCATTGTATAAAAAGCTCTCAGGTCTTTTAGATGACCCTCTTGAAGATCGGTTTTTGTAAGCGCGCCGAGGGGTTCGATAGGTCAAGTAAAGCTGGTGTAACTAGTAGGTATGAGGGAAGTGTGAAGAGGCTAAGAGGTGTATCGTCCCCACCGTTCCGTTCCGTTGTAGGCGGGGCCGGCGCAAACCGACACGCTCACCGTTACAACTGCTCCACGCACCGCGAAGAGCTTACGCAAAGCTCGGAACGGAACGCACGGTTTTTAAATTTCGAACTCGGTTTTTTTCGGGCGCGCTACGCTTTTTTTAACTCGTTTTTATTTTTTATTTTAAAGTGCTTTTCCTTTCGTGCCAGTGATTTAAAAAGTATTGAGTTTTCGATGAAAACGGGTTAAAGTCAAAACTGAGTTTTGAATACTATAACGTGAACTTTTTAAATAAACTTGAACTGTTGTAAATAGTTTTTATCATTTAATTTTGAAGTGGACTTTGTAGTTTTTAAATAATGCGTACTCCTTAACACTTTGTAGCTGCTTCTATTTGAAAACAGCAAAGACTTTTCAGAAATAGGTAAGTTTGATCATCAATGAATCTATGGTTCACATGTGTCTTTTCTATTAGTTTCTTATTGGGTTTTTAACGGATTGTGAACATCAACGAAGATAATTATTTTATTTTATTGTATTTCCACCTTAGATAAATCTATCGTTTATTTAGGAATATAGATATAAATACGTAATATTTTTACAGAGTTTGATCGAGCCCGTGTCGATTTCTACAAAAAGTTTTCTTGAAAATCTACTGAATCTTTACTTTCATGATTAATATAAACAATTTAACTTTGTCGCACAAGTATTTTGATTTATAAATAAATAAATAATAAATATTTGACAACATCACATACATTGCTCCGATTCCAAAGTAAGTAGCACTTGTGTTATGGAAATCAGAGACAACGGTGGGATCACAAACACCCAGACCTGAGTCAATATAGAAAAGTACGTTTTTCTAGATTGACCCAACCGGGGATCGAACCCGGGACCTCAGAGATGGCGACACCTTGAAAACCGGTGTACAAAGCCACTCGACCAATTGTTTGTAAATGTTTTAATTTGTATATTTTTATAAAGATAACTGTTACCTATTTTAAAAATAGTTAGCTCGATATTCTCGATGTTCAGCTGAACTCCGTAACAAATGGCTAATTAGAGTTAATGTTCTATTGAAGAGAAATCTCCTTTTTTTTAATACTTTGCAAGTCAAAAAAGATTTCGTACATTTTTTTTTATTTCAGTGCGTACTCATCGTGAAATGATAATTTTACGGATTGTAGCGCGTAAAGATCTATTAACAAATTGGATAATTTAATTATTTGTCTGATTAGGTTTGACTTTTGCTGTTTTTCGACGTCCCGACGTCTTTCTAGGGGCCGTGAGCACAAATTTCTTACTAAAAAAAATTTTAGCTCTTTTCGGAGTCTATTAATTTTCCACTCACCGTTATTGGTTAGTTACATACCATATTACTTATCTTATTTCAATACGGATAGTATCAAACGTCTTAATAAAAGTTTTAGTCCTATAGGTATTTCTAGAATAATAAAAAAATCCGGCACAGATCAATCCTGTTTAGTCCTGAACTAAGCATTCCTAGAGCTCAATCACGCTAAAACCAAAACCGTTATGTCATTTAGGTCATATTTACCTTAAAATATTTGGTTTAGTTTTAGAATTCTCATTTAAATTGCCCTAAATTGGCATTTTAAGCTCCGTAGGCATAGCTTTCAACAATTTTAACAATAAAGTGAGTATTTTTCTATAAAAGAAACTGAAATGGTAAAGATCTACATTAGGTTTAAAAATTAAAAAAATTAGTGCGATTAGGTCCTTAAGCTTGTATTATGGTGACTAAATAACGAATATAAATAAAAATATGAACTCGGGAACAGAATGCTATTAATATTAAATTCTATTTTTATACAATATTAAATAATATACTAGAAAAAACACGACTCGCACCGGATCACATTTTCGGACGGGAGTTGAACCCGTGACCCTTGGATGTCTGGTCCAATGCTCTTACTTGACTACTTATTTGACTCTACCGATATTCGAATCTATGACCTCTGGACAATTTGTCACCTGCCATGACAATTTTATATCCATTGCGGAAATAGAACAAGCTACTCATAGCTACACCGCAACGTAAACCAAATTGTCATGTTATTAAAGAACAAGAACCACTGCATCAAACGACCATCCGTCTAATATTTAGTTTAATGAAAAGCTTTAATTAAAACTATTACAAATGCATATTAAAATAAATAAACCACCTGCGCCATTTTCTGGTAACATAAAAAAATATAATTTAATCACAGACCAATTAACGACGTCTTACCAAGCGTGCTGGTCAAAACACCGTTTGTTTTATGTACTTTTTTAATATAAAAATAATTTGAAACAGTTTTTATAATCTGTGTTCTGTAGTTTGAAGTAGCGAATCCGTCACGGTGTCTCCCCAGCGTGGGACATAAAATTATAATAGTCTGTATACTTCCTATTAATGTAGCTGTTGCAATAATAGACTTTAATGAGGCGGTGGAAAGCTTAAGTTTGATTACAATAATTTTTCTTGTGCTGGACTGCAAGGTATAGGTGGGAGAGGGAGCGGAATGAAAATACCATCAAAACTATGTGCTTCTTCAATTACTTGTATATTTGTGGAAATTTAACTTACTTGTGATACAAAAAACAAACCGTAGGATTAATTTTCCAAACAAAGAATCATCCCTTTCCCAAGAGAGACCATGTCGCTTCACAGATTTCAAGAAACCGAACCATTTTATTTTGTTCAAAATTGAGTAAATCGAATGGGGACCATCGTCCGATCTTCCTTGTTTAGAGCTGCCTCCTCACCTTTTTTTTATAACGCAGGGGTACTCTTTTATAGACTTGCGGATGGCGGAGCCAGTCTGGCGAGTTCAGGACTCTCCGCCGTACAGATCCTCACCTGATATACTCCTTCCTTACAAAAGATTTTAGTAAAGTAACTAAAATACGGGTCTGGGTATTAGTCAGTAATATCTATAGCGGTTGGTTAGCGATCGTCACACAATCAAGTAGGGTCGTTGCTCATCCCGCTACCGCTTCCGCTCTTGCTTTGTCCCCTTGCGCCTAAGCAGTTTCTTTTATCTCCTCGGTGTTTAATTCGAACTGGAACCACACACATTATATTGTTTGCATGGTACTACTCTCATTCTCAGGCAGCTCTGAAACGCAAGCACTTAAATTGTAACCCTATTATATTATACATAAACGTATAGATAGACTCCTGTCTATTTATAAGGGTAAGAAAACATTCAACTTATCTAAGCATTAACATTAAAAAGCTTTATAATTGCTTTAAATAATAGTTCGTAATTAAATAATATGTAAGTACTTACCATCTTATTTTTAAAAAGTTATGGAAGGCCTAAGTTTCTTATAAGGAATCTCTTGAAAATCAGCGACAATGCTCTATAAGCATTTGATAAAGTAATAGGAGGTTGCTGCCTATTTTAATTTATTTTAATGAATAACGTGGCCGACTACATTTAGTCTATTGACTATATAACTGTTGGAGGATGCGAGGACTGGCTGGCTAGGACTCGCTGGTACTGGCCAGCAAGTGTCAGGCATGTAATCTGCCACATTGGCTGATGTCACTCCTTGATTGAAAAGTTAATGAAAATATGTCTGTGAACCGTTGTTTATAATATTTATATAGTATTTGGGTGAAGCGCCTCTCTGCTGGTAGGTGAATTTACAATAATAACAGCTGATTGAAGTGACAGCTTTCACATTATTTTACAACATATTGACATTTAATGACAGATAATTGTTTTATTTTTTCGGAAGATGTGAATAACAGCCAGTCGATTACCCTGTTTTGTCACGGGATTCGTCAGAACGATAACGGAATAACGCTAAAGTAGCATTTTAATTAAAATTGACTAAATGTCTTTTTTATGAATAAGGCGGCTAGTGTGTTCACTACATTTAAATGATTAATTCAATCTTATAAACATCAACGATTTGTCTAATTAACGATTAATAAAAGATAATCAATACTTTCACATAATGCAATTTTAGTCAGGAGTGCGGTGTGCCATGAGTACTGAGAAAATAGGTTTTATTTATTTTACTTTCAGGAAGAAAAATTACTGACTGATTTTTTATTATAAACTTTAATATTTCAAAGTTAAAAATCATAATATTTTCAGGATTTCTTAAAAGCTATTGAAGCTACTAGAAAAATATTTAAATGGGACCATCTCGATTTTTTTTTATTTAAAAGGGTAGGTATATACCTACCCATTCAAATAAAAATAAAAAAATTAAAATTTTTAATATAATTTTTAATAAATTTGGTATTCGTTAGGAATGGAAATTTTATTACGGCAGTAAACAAATACCACTGGTATTAGTTTTTGGTATTCGAAAGGAATAGATCGAAAAACATCGAGTATAATACTTATAAACAGTCGAATTGAGAACCTCCTCCTTTAACAAATATATGTAAATAATAAATAAATATATTAGAAAACATCACAAACATTGCTCTGATCCCAAAGTAAGTAGCTAAAGCACTTGTGTCATGGAAATCAGAGACAACGGTGGTAAACACACACACCCAGACCTGAGCCAATATAGAAAAGTTAGTTTTCTAAATTGATCCAGCCGGGGATCAAACCCGGGACCTCAGAGATGGCCACACCTTAAAAACCAGCGTACAAACCACTCGACCACGGAGGTCGTCAATCGTCTCTAAACTTATAGTTCGTAGTTTAAACATTAGTTTGCATAAATAGACATAATAGTAAAGTCAATCGGCCTCCATGGCTTATCCACTTAATAAAGATAATCAAGCCAGTCTTATTTCCAGGTTTTTACTCAGGTCTTAAAGGTCAATTATGCTACAATGATAATGATTGGTAGTGACTGAGCCATTTACTGTTTTTGTAGTATTTTTTGTGCGGAAACCAATCTTGTTAGTTTTTTCTTGTGCTTGCATTTATTGCATTGACACATTGAACGATCAATTGTTTTGCAACATGGTGATAGATGCTATAGTTGATTTCAATTTGTAAAAATGTTAAGTAATTGTATTTCAGTATTTGATTGAATCAGGCATTACTTGGCGGAAGTCCCAAACCATTGTGAAAAGTGTTTCGGTGTTGGTTCACGCAGGATCTAACTCCTGAGGATGCTCCGGGTTGGGGCGAAACACGTGTAGAGTAGTCTAATTGGTGAAGGTGCAAGGTGTGTCGCTGTCATGCTAAATGCAAGTATTGTGCACTGATATTTTTGTGGTGTGCATGTGCATTTTTTTGCGGGCGGGCGGGCGGTGCATCCTGCATATATTTTTTGCGGGAGTAAGCTACATATATTTCTCTTTTCACAATAATTGTATTTCACTTTATTAATAATTTCACCTACGCAATACGGAAGATGGTTGTTATATTGTGGGTATACATATGGTTCAATTTGGAATAAAAAAAAAACAACAAAGAAACAGACGATCATAGAACCTCCTCCTTTTTTTGAAGTCGGTTAATAATAAATGGCGTTTGCCTTTTTGTCGCGGATTATATGTTATCTGTGGTACAATATCACCTTTAGAAATAATTATCTCATTCGTTACAGAATGTCTGCGTTCACATACTACAAGATGGTAAACAGGCTTTTGTGAACTTTATTTTCCTATCTCATTCTTTAATTTTAACAGTCTTCTGCCTATTTTCCCGAAAAGATGCCAATTTATTATTCAGACAACTGGGGCCCTACCGGCTAACTTTTCGAAATTCGGCGGGTCTGAAGAGCTTCAACTTAAAACAGATAAATCGAAGTAAGGAGTTTCGTATAGTACTATTCGCCGAAGTTATTTAGAAGATATCGATGTTCGTGTTCCATCATGAATTGGGGTTCGCCATTTTTGCCCGATTGGGGCTCGATTTATTTGTTTTAATGTGAAACCCGGCGGACTTTCCGAAATTCGATGCGTTAGCCGGTAGGGCCCCTGAAGTGGATAATGTTTTAAAGCAATTTTTGCGCATGTGAATCAAAATAGTTCATTTGATTGTAGTTAAATGCTAAAATTGGCATTCATAAACTTAAGTCTTATAACCTCAAAAAAACTGTGACAGAATGTGACTTCTCTTAAATTACAATGATACAGAATATATTATTTTACACAATAAATACTAATATAATCACTAGCACTACACAATCACTACACACACACACACACTTGAGTGATAATTAAACTGTGTATTTTATATAAAAAAATTTGATAATGTTTAAATTAACATTTTATTTAAGTAGTAAAAATGTTAAACATTGTCAAAATCTAGTGTTTTAATAAAAAACTGGATACTTACTTGAATAATAAGATATGGGATAGCGAGTCTGCCTGCCACAGGCATCTCAAATGCCTACTAGGTTGGTCCCAGATACAGATAATGTAAAAATGTATTATGAAATGAAATAAATATTTGTTTATGGTTTTCGTAATCTTAAATAGTTCAGCTAAGTTTTTACCGAATTTACCCGACTTTACCCGACAAGGGTACTTATGCCGCTGGCAAACGCTCCTGAGTCGCGTGTTCCCGTCAAATGACGGTGTACCAGCCCTTTAAGTCGTTTTAACACCCAATTTTCGCACCTCGCATCAAACTCCCTGTAATTCGACACAATTAGTAGAATATGAAGGTTCATTGGCAGGAGGCAGGCGTAAATTTGCGAATTCTCGAGTGGTATCATTAGCATCGACTTCCTATGCTGAGGTGGTAGTTAAATTTGAATTATGCTTCCAGCGGTGTAGGGCTCAAAATTATAGAGCATAGTTTCTTATTGAGATTTGTGTCAAAATATTTTAGGTACTTATTTTAACTATATCTGCATCGGTATCCTTGCAACGTTGATTTCAGCACTTCTTTGCCTTTGGTTATCTCTTGATAGTAGACATTAAAATAGAAATAAGTTTATTAAGTTTATATAATATAAAAACCTTAATTTGGCGATATCTTTTAAGCTGATGGTATTGGTAAACCTATAACCATTTTGATGTTTTACATTTTAATTTTTACATTTCCACGAATAATCCTATTTCAGGAAACGTCTTTATTAAAACTAAAGTTAAATACTTAATCAAAAATCATTCGTCATTTTTTATTTTTTTTATTAATTTCTGATGTTGGTGTCTTCTCAGAAATCATGGTAAGAGGCAGAACACACTGTGAACTCCTTATTATAATGTAATAAAAGTTGTAAAACATTAATATTTACAGGAAAACTTTAGCAATCATAAAAGAAACATATAAACATATATTTTTTTTAATTAAAACAATCTTATGAGACAAATTAGACAAGAAGTTATGCACCGTGCGGCATAAATTAAAAAAAAAACCTCCAAATTGTTTTCAATCAGTGAAATTGGTCATGGCTGGTTCTTCTCCCGTCAGCAGCTGAACCGATGCAATTAGCAAATGTCCGCCGACGGCGACCACGACCGCCACAAGTTCTCGATTGTTCCTTGAACAACATTACGCGTGGCCCACGAAGTATGGCCACGCTTGAACGCAAATCAGGGGCCCTACCGGCTAACTTTTCGAACCTCGGCGGGTCTGCCGATCTTCAACTTAAAACAGATAAATCGAAGTAAGGAGTTTCGTATTGTACTATTCGCCGAAGTTATTTAGAAGATATCGATGTTCGTGTGACATCATGAATTGAGGTTGGCCATTTTGGCCCGATTGGGGCTCGATTTATCTGTTTTAATTTGAAGCCCGGCAGTCTTTCTGAAGTTCGATGCGTTAGCCGGTACGGCCCCTGAGTGAAGAGCCGCACGGAATTAAACTACGGTTTTCCGTACACGCACAGTCGCACACATCGACATTTACTTACAGGCAATCCCGGACCATGTAGCAGCCTCCAGCTACATGAAGAGCTTTGACTACGACCCAATACGACTGGAATGGCGCTTCTGTCTAAACAGAGCCCCCTACTCAAATGACTATTCTACTAAAATTAACGCTAGTAGAATAGAATAACCACATGGTTATTCCCATACATATGGGAATGACATAAGCTAACGCTTAGCTCCTGTCAATCCAATACATTGTGATTGTATTCTACTAGCGTTAATTTTAGTAGAATGGTCATTTGAGTAGGCCTTCAGAACACTCAAACTTTTTTGTGCTTGAAGCGTCAAGTCATTTCGAGATTTCAAATGACTAGGCGTCGAATTTGGCTGGTAGTGACTACTGGGGCAGAGGCCTTCCTTGGTGTGACTGCAAATGATGCTGATACCAACAGTTTAACGTGCCTTCCGTAAAAAGGATTTTTTTAGTCACCATCTGATGACCGACCTTTGCAGTAATTACAAACCCGAGCACATCTTGAGAGGGTTTTATTTCATATCATAATGACTCTTAAACATAACACTAACTTAACAAAAGGTTTTGGAGCTTAAGCACAGTAGATATAAGTACTACGTAGCTTAAGATTACTTGCAATTACCAATGCTTACGCGTGCATTTCCCTGTATCAAAATTAAAGGGACTCAGAATCCCAAAAACCGGAAGTCCAACGGACACAATAAGTAACATAATTCCAGTGCCACACATCACAATTACCAATACCTCCATTATCCGAAACTGCACCAAAAGTTCGAAAACACATCCATTGTTTCCAATCTTTAGTATTTCGCTGACGAATTAAAACCTTAACGTCAACTGACATGGTTGCAAATCTCCATTCCTCATTAAAAAATCTTAAAACATCCATTGTTTTCCACATACCGTAATTTCACTAATTCGGCAATTGAAAAACAGAATTGAGCTATAGTATTAAAGTTGTAAATCCCATAGCAAATGATTTAGCCGGTGGCGGCAAATGACAGCCTTGTTTAAATAATTGGTAATGACGTAGTCAGGAGCTGATGTTCACTCTTCGATCAAATTACTTGATCGTTAATAAAGATGTTCGTTAATATATCGGGTGGCCAATCTTGATGTTTTATGATAATCACATATTACTTTGGCAAAACACCTATGTACTAGCTAGTGGCTCCGAGCTGTAGATATCGAGTTAAAAAAGTAGCTCAAATTGTAGGTATGTTGTTTAAAAACAAATAAATAATATTATACGCAGACATTAATTCTGTTACAACCATCGTATAAATAAGTCTATGGTTACAACCTTATTATTTTCAAATTTCGAATACAGCCAGAAATGTTCTGATTGATTTTGAACTTTGAATTTTTGAGTCTTCTAAAAAAAAACAAAATTTGCTTTGCACCGCTAACAAAACTTTTTTGTGTTACTTTTGAACATTTTTAAAACGGCTGAAATATTCTTTTGCATATCTCCGCTATTTAAAAAAATCGAAACACTGAATGGACCAAAAATTCTATATAACTATCGAACATGCTCACAAAATTTCACGAGAATCGGTTGAGAAATGTGGTAGTGGAGAACAAACGGACAGACGGACACCGGAAGGACATACGAAAGCATTTTTGTTTAAGCTAAAGATGTAAGCAAGATTATTATAAGAAGACCCTGAGAACTTCATATCACCTACAATTTAATTATTATAAATAACCCACTCTGTCATTTGTTTCACACAGGTTTTAAATCAAAGGAACATAACCATCAAAGTAATAAAACAAACTAAATCAGATGAAACATACATGTAACTCAGCTTATATTGTTTATATTAAACCAATGTAGGTACCTATGTGATGCTTCCTTGACCACTCAACCCATATACACTTAAATGAACTATAACTTTTTAAGTAAACTGATTAAAAAAACGCAACCACGTCACAGCCAGTAGCTTTGGCGCCTAAATTTATAAAACTTTTAGTATTCAAGGCGCACGTCTCAGTTTTCCATATTAATTGCTAAACACTGCGGCTTACACCATAACTATTTAATTTATACGTGCAAAATGAGTTTTTACTGAAAACAGTACCGTGACTGCTTTGTGTATTAATAATGTAAGTGGGACAAAGAGGTTGAATTTAAGACATATAATAGATAATCGCGGTTCCGTATAAGCCAAACATTTTAGTTAACGGGCGACGAAAATGCGAGAAGATTCTCAAGTTGGCACGTATTGTATGTAATAAGACCACGCTTGACTTGTCACGTTGATAGGTAACGCCTTTTTATTGGATAAAGTATATAACGTCCAGAAGATAGGCCCGTTTTTTAAAAAAAATATGCATAGCTAACCTCCTTGAAAAGTTCTATTTACTTCGGACTCGATGTCTAAACACCAAGGAGGATATTGAAAAAAAAAACAGGTTCGGCAAAATATTTTGAGCAGAATTCCGTTGTTAGTGTACTACTAGTAGTAACGGTTCCTAAACCGCGCTAATATCGTGCGAACTCATTAAAAATTTAGAGTGCAACCGTCGCGAATATATTTCATGTAACACGAATTATGCTAATTCGTCGGCCTCGCCATTTTTCGCGATGTCAAACAGAACGGCCCGTTTCTAGGTTAGCTTAATTGAGCGTTTTGATACTCTACGATTTTAATGATTCATTAGTTCTCAAGCGACTCTGCTTCAGCTTGGGCAAAAAATCTTTCGTATGTCCGACTGTCTGTTCTCCTCTACAGGTCGCATTTATCAACCGATTCTCATGAAATTTTGTAAGCAGGTTCGATAATTATATACATTTTTTTCTGTCTAGCCAGTATTTGTCTAGAAATTCTGCGGAAAAAAAAATACCCATTCGAAAAATTTTCAATGCGCCATCTAGCTTAGAATAGATAGAATACCCAACCTATCAAACAACACATAATAGGTACTGCTTTTCAAAAGCAGTGTCAACCTCGTGGCGACATCTATTAGATTAATTTTTAAACAACATACAATTTGAGCGAGGTATACCAGCTCACTGAGTAAATTGCCTAGAAATGTAGGCTGAGTTTTCGTCTGTGACTTTCGATTAATGGGTAAGAGGGTAGGCTGTATTTTAGACAAGTTATTTTTTAATTAAGCTTATTTATTTTACTGCATATTTTTTTCTTTAATAAGTAACAAATTCAGCAACTAAATTAATGCATCGTAATATTTACGTTACTGCAAGCACTTGTAATTTCTTTAGGCTTTTTGAGGGACAAGAGTCTAGAGCTTCGATAAATATGTTGTTTTTCATTCATCACAAAATATTATGTACTTCTTCTTTCCGATAACTTTCTTGGTTTTTTCTATCTTTTGAGTAATTATATATAAGAGTGAATTATATAGACGGAAGGAGTTAACGATGATTTAAAGGATGTTTTATTGTCACCGCTAGGAACCTACAAATCTAAAAACAAACATAAAAAAATAACTTTAAAATTGTTCTTAATTAGAAGTCGAATAGTCGCACCAATGTGTAGGGTGGTCCGCGCTGTGTGGCGCATAAATGCAAATGCGCGTTGGTGTCACTATCTTTATCTTCGACGCTACATGCGCGCTTTTATGCGCGGCACGCGCTCACACCGAAGTGTAACGGGTGATTAAGCGAGGCTGAAAAAAGTGGTAACCTTGTATATCAAATACTGTTGTTCCTTTCGAGAGCTTTAAGTAACAAATATTTTTATCTATATTTAAGTCTTTTAATAAGTAAGACGGTATAGTTAAACTTCTTTTTATTATTATTCTCGATTTGCAAATCAATAATTTACTGTTCATTAAAGAAATCTGAATAAAAGGCAAGTGATGTTGCCAGTACGTTTCTTACCTCTAAGCGCTTTAACAACAACACTCAACCCAGTTTACGGTGTGAGTGTCCGCCGCGTTTAGTCCCAATAACACCCAGCTACGGCCGTAGACATAATGAAGATATAATACTGCTGCTAACTGCGCTTAATGTAGCGAAAGCTTGTTTGCTCTGGATTTAAGCTTTCATTTAAATCGTTTTTTTTAATAGGTAAATGCATGGCAAATATTAAAAAAAAAATATTTACAAATCACAAACAAACAAAAACAAATGTGTCATGTCATGATTCAAAATCTGTATTAATGTCTTACTTGAACCAGATTTCAATTAGGTAAGACCCTTGATAAAAGCTGAAAGAGTTATGGTTATTCGGAAATAACACATCGTTCGTTTCCGAGAACGACGTTCAAATGGGAGAAAAAAATTCCTAAGGTACACCCAGGTGTGCATAGGTGGAACGTGGGCTACAGACGAAAATATCATTATTTTTAGATCCCCTAGTTGGTGGATCTAAGTGGCATGTAAAATTATTATTATATTTGGATCCCCTCTTTGGTTGATTGAAGAGGAGAAAATTGTGTCCATGGATCCACCGGTGGAGCCTGGCGGTGGATCCAAGTGGACGGAGGGAAGCTTTTTTCCAAACAATTATCAGACTTAAAACTTAAGTATAGCAAAGTCACATAGGGATAATGAGATGATGATTTTGCTGAATAGTAAAGGTATGACATTTCAATAGAAATTGAAACGAACCTTAAGTATTACAATAACAATACGGAGGTATTTTATCTGACCTAGGTTTTCATAAAACTTTGAATAGGTATACTATTCACTCTTTATTAGAGTTCTAAAGTGGTCTAATCTTCGAAAAAGACCATTAAATTACCCGCCAAAACCGGTCGTAGCGCAACAGAAAATAAAGTCACATCGAGATAAAAGCGGTCGCACACGGCGCGCGAAAAGACAAGTGACTTAATTGAGAGCACCCGGTGGGAGGTCCGCAGTATGCTAATCAATTCACCACTAGTTTGTTTTTCGAACGCCACCGGAATCGAAACTTTTTTGGGTACGTTTAGTGGCCAAATCGCTTAAAAGGTAAGGAATGCGTTAGATTTAAACCTCTTTGCTTGGAATTGAAAGCGTTCGTTTTGAGGTCTGAGGCTTGGCAGTTTGGTTAAATATCTATGGTTTCCAAAAACTATGGGTTTATTTAGGAGCTTAAATATATTTTGCAAGGGATGCACATTTTTCGAATTCTACGTACATTATGCTACGAAGGGAATAATGTTCTTATGTATATATTGTATTGTGTCTATTCCTTAAACCTTCTAAAAAATTCTATAACAGTTATTTACAATTATTTTGAGGATGTTTCTATTTTAAAAATATATCAATAGGTTTAATTAACTTATTCTACTATTATGAAACTTACGAGAGGTTGAAAGACCATAAACGGCAGTTATTAACGTAGAAAAAGATGACAAGTAATTTTGGCCATTACTCAGAAAAATTCTTTCCTAATTAATGAAGCTATATTACAAATTGAAATTGGATTCCAATTATTTTAACTGGTGACAAAAAAGAGGTTCAAATAACAGTAAGTATAAGAGCTGTTCAACACGCGTTAATAAGAATTTTAACTGACGGAACCTGCTACGCGAATTCCTTCGCTCTAAAAGTTTTTATTTTCCAAAGAGCGTATAATTCAGCTCTGTCGACGACGGGTTAAGATATCGTAGTGTGGTCTCTGTGACGGGTTATATAGCTATAATGTATGCCACAGGGTAAAAAGATTTTTTGGAGTGTCTGCAGTACACATATAGGTAAGGTATAGGTATATGGGTGGATGTTTCTTTCTGAGAATCAATGATGTGGCTACGTTTAGATATTTAATTACATCAATTGCTACATATATTGTGCTATTTATTTTGGTCAAATTATTTATAGGAATTGAAATGTGCAACTGTTTTTATATGTTATGCTCTGTTCTTGCCCCTGGTACTACCAGTAGTCTACGGGTAATTTTTTTGGTCGTGGTACTACTCACATGACTGGTAGTACTACTACGGGCAATTAATTTTACCCCTGGTACTATGCTTAGCTACTTATGATTGTTTGACCGTAGAACTATAAAGTCATTTCTCTATCATTTAAATGTTGTATAATCTATAAAAATACAGTGAAGTTATCTCGTAAGTTACACCTAGGTAAGTTTTGGTCAGGATGTTGCGTTGTAACAGAAACATACATATTTATTCACCTATTTCAATGGTCAAAATTTTGTTACATTGTATCTCTATCAAAAATCTGTACCGCATTATGAGTCAGCCCTACACAAAATAAAAACAAGCTCACTAAACAAGGGTTGACTTACAAGCGAACTCATAAAAATATTTAACTGTGAAATATGCATAAATTAATGGCACGCGCTCACTCCACGCGAATTATGCTCAATACGAATGCTCGGCGACCTTCGCTTCAAGCACTAAGAAACTTAGTCAAGTTTAAACTAAGAACAATAGAATAGAATAGAATAGAATAGTTTTTATTGCCATAAATACTGTGTACAATTTGCAGGTCGAATTGCAGTATTATATTTAACAACAGTAGACCCATAACGGGTATGCAATTTGAGAGTTACATTATAATATTTATATACTTAAAAATGTAATTGCTAAAATAACACCTATGACTTATTTAGTTTTACAAGCATAGTATTCATTAAGACTATAAAATACATTGTTTAGTAACCATTTTTTAAGCTTGAATTTAAATAAAGGCAAATCAAGTGTTTTGATTTCTAAAGGTAAATGATTAAAGACCCTTATGCTAGTACTAAAAGCACTATTATGATCCAATTGATTATTCATTCTAGGTATGCATAAATCCTATTTATATTTATCACGGGTAATTGGACGTGATGTGATTTTTTACATTCCTCAACATTCCTCTCGAGCATGAAATTATTTCCGAATAACCATAAGACCGCGGCAGCTGAAAACTTGCTAAGAAATCGGAAAATGCAAAGTCCAAACTAAAAATAGTAGGTATGTTTTATTCGATAAAATGTAACTTAGAACCCAGTTCAACACAGATCCTAATACAATACCAAATAATATACTAAAAAATATGACTCGCACCAGATAAGATCCTTATATCACGAATTCTACTTTTCGCCGGCACGGTGGTTTGGCGTGACCGCGCGCGCGCGTCGTAATTTAAGCATTTTGTCGTATGACATTATGGTAATAGTTTTGGTAATATTTTTTGATACGCTCGACCTGAGCCGCGTGGACACGGAATCCGAATTAGTGATAGCAACGTGGCTGACGGAAAAGTTTTCTTTAAAAAGTTATGGTAAAATATCAAATTGTGGCCAACAACATAAAATGAAAATTAAAGGCCTTTAAAATGGGCATATTTCTATTACACAAATAACACATAAATAATCTGTCAGTATTGGGTAGGTATAACTATTTCTTATGCAAATAAATTCATTTTTGAGTAAAATATTTTATATTTACCACCTTTTGTGTAGAAAACTTCTATTAATGTGAAAATAGTATACCTAAATACCACTAATAATTGAAACAAATTGAGTGAATATTAAATTTCTTTTGATTTTAACAAATTAAGTTAAATATGTTATTAAGATCGAAATCGTTAGTTGAATTTTACGTCAGTCAGTCATCTTTGACGATTGTAACAATGTGATTGAATATAAGAAATAAACGGCCTTACCGCAAAACACTGTTTAACAAGTGTTTAACTTAGACACTGTTTAAATATGATGCTATCACTTTTTTGACAATATGTTTGTAAGAGACGGCATCACATTAAAACAGTGTCTATATTAAACAGTGTTTTAAAATCTTTTGTGGTAAGGCCGAATGTGTTTAAATAAAACCAGAATGTCTCAAACTATCGATGTCGATATTTTTCCGCCCTGCCCTAAACGACGTTATGCAAAACAGGAGCGTTGGGATATTATCAGATCGGCCACCGCGTAAGCTCGGTCACACTTATTTACAGCCAAATTATCGGCCTCCCACTCACATTTTACTGATTTTTTCTTTTTTTCAATTTAAACTACAATTCTGGAACGACTGGCATAAAGGTCGATGTGTAAAATAGTACCATGGTGTTAAAAAAAAGAAAATGAATACGCGGGATTTTTCGCAACGGATCTTTTATTTTTGGTCCTTTTCATTAAAAGGTTAGGCACCATATCGATTGATTTTAAATCAAAGTTCATTGTGTTTAATTTTAAATATTCTCGAGATATACTAATTAACTTTGTAAAAAAGTCATGAAAAATCAACATGGTATTAAAATCAATCTGTAATCATGACAAAAACAAACATTTTATTTTACTTGTAAATTATGAATTCAGTCGCATAAGTGAAATAAAAGAAACACTCGAGTGAAATAAAAGAACTACTCTACCAGCGGCTCTATCGGTAAAAACAATGAAGTTCATGTCAGCTTTGATTTGACGATTTGATGTGATACATTGCTACTTTGTTTCGGCACAAATAAAAACTTACCAAAGAAAACTAGCATTCATCTCTCCAATCAAAGCGAAGACGATAGCAATGTAAGTTAGCCGATAGAGCCCCACGTGTGTTTCAATTCAATTAATTAAACCAGAAGATTGAAACCTACCTAAATTAAGAAAATTCAAAATTGCATTGTGAATGCAAAAAATCAAAATTTAATAATTATATAGCTGTTTCATCTTTATCGATTGTCAAAACATCTGGAAAGATGTTTCTTTCGAATGTGTGGGGGGGGGTATTTCCTCACATTGATGAAATTGCGCTGGCTTGCAGCGAAGTAGTTAAAAGTACTAGAAAATTTCGCCTCTCCCACTAGCGACTCGGTAGCATAATTGGTCAGTGCATTGGGCCGGGATCCCAAGGGTGCGGGTTCGAGTCCCGTCTGAGGTGCTACGGGTGAGTCGATTTTTTCTAGTAATTTTTCTAATATTATTTATCTTAAGAAAATTCGCATGGTGTAGCTGTAGCCCTCACGGCTGTGTTGGGACGCATTTTAAACTGATATTCGCGTGTGACCAGCAACATTTTTATTCATAATTTTTTGGATTTTCACGGTGATCGGCCGCCGTGATAACATCGATTTCCACCCCGAGCACGCACCTACTCACTTAATTCCTGATTTAGTACCGCATCATATTTTGATAAGTATTTTTAATTTGAATAAATTATTATTTAAGTTCCTTATCGGCGCGTTGCGACGGTATAATCACGGTGGTTTCATGGCACAATGTCACAGTTGCCTTTGTTGCTTTTCGTACACGACAAAAAACTTTCAAATAACGAAAGTGGGCGATAAAGATGTCACGTGGTATAATAATTTTGGCCGCGATGTTCGTTCACGATAACCGCGTTTAAATGAGATATGAAAATTGATGTTGTACCAACTGTGTAAATAAGGACTTTTATTTTTTCTATTAATTTTGGTTATTTTTTAACAGCGTTGGAACCTTGACTTTTTTTCGATCTTAGCTGCCTTCAAATTTTGACAGTTGACACTTTTGACAGTGCGCTTTGTAGGCAACTGTCGTTCTAGGTTGTTATTATTCTATTACAGGCAATGCAACGGTGTCGTAAGTAATGTGTGTTGCATAACAATAATGATATAAAATATCTCATTAATTTATACAACCACCATCTTTTTGTTGTATTGAAAAAAATGATTAACTTTGGAATGAGATTTTCATTGAAAAATAATAAAGCTTATTCCATATACTTTTTCAAAAATGGAAGCATAGTTTCTATTAAGTTTTATAAAGTTGAAATCATTTTGTTTTGAATGATTTAATTAAGTTGTCCTCATTTTCTCTTGTTTCAGATTCATCAACATTGTGACATCAAAATGCCGCATACAGGTAACATAAATGTATAAACTTTACATACTCACATATAAACGCATGAAAGCAAAGATACAGCTTTTCAGTAGAATATCGCAAAAAGTATGTTAAAGGATTTATGATGCTCGTTAAATAGATTAACTATAGTCTAAGTAAGTACTTTTAATTATCGATTTCTTATCTACCGACCATCAGCACACAGCCTATGTAATTTGAGTAGCCGCGTTACGTAGATCTTAATTAACGTAAACGACCATTAAGAACCTTACAACGACCAAAACGATATGTTCGTAATACAACGGTGGGTGGATATAGGCTACTTATAAAGTGTTGTATGCAAATGAGGCAGTGTATGTTTTTTTTGTTTTTGGTATGGTTAGGAGCAGTCTTTATCTAAGATCCGCCTCACGCGTTGAAATCATAAGCGTTTCAAAGAACACCAAATGTGTCACAGGTAGAGAAGATGCAGTATGTAATGTGTGGCGCTGGTCTTTTTTAAACAATAACAATTATTCATACTTTGAATTTGAGATTTAAGCATTCACAATGCTATTTTATATAATACCAAATAATATACTAGAAAAAATACGACTCGCAGCAGATTATGTTCTCGGACGGGAATCGAGCTGAGCTACCGAGTCACTCTAGTGACTCGGTAGCTCAGCGGTCAGAGCATTGGACCGGATATCCAAAGGTCGCGGGTTCGATTCCCGTCCGAGAACATGATCTGGTGCGAGTCGTATTTTTTCTAGTATATTATTTGGTATTATTCATACTTTGATTGAACGATAACGTAACATAACGAGAGCACCTTGTAACATAAACGTTTGGCACCTATCATAATAGTCAATAGTCAAAATTTCTTTATTCAAATAAACTTAATAATTAAGCACTTTTGAATCGCCCATATTTTCCTACCACCCGTTCCAGACTTTTTTAACTGACAAGAACTGGCGCAAGAAACTTATCAGCCTTAACAGAAATATTTACAAACTTAAATGTATCGTTACCAAATAAGTGAACAAGACTTTTAACAACAAAGTACTTATATGTGTTACATGTTACATCATTTAATAATATAATATAAGAAAAATTGATGTTTAAAAAAACCAGCATTCTTTAGACAACAATTATATACCTACGTATAATATTGATAATAGGTATCAATCGTTTTTAAAATATAAAAGTGATACGACAATATGTAAATAATAATAACAGTTAATTGAGCTTTATTTCATAAAAAAATTCTTCAAGAGATTATATACTATTACATAAAAAAAAACTGGCTAAGTGCATGTCGGGCCACGCGCAGAGGGTTCCGCAGTTACCTTATACAATTACCATATGGCTATAAACTTAAATTTACTTCCTATTTTACACAACTAACGCCTAAAACTAAGTTAGCTTAATACCTAACTATTCAATATGTTCTACGAAAACTTTTACTAACTTACTTTTTAACCTTAATATTTCGCAAATGAATATGAAATAAAAAGTGGTTTTCACAAACCTACAATATTATTAAAAGACCTATCCAACGACACACCACACTATGAGATTGATAAGAAAAAAAACTTTCATCCCCTCTTTACTAGTAGGGGAGGTACACTAAAAAATGTCGAGATTTTATTCTACCACTTTTTTGGCGTAATCAATATACACATTCATGCTAAATTACAGCTTTTTAGTACTTACGGCATCTGAGGTAAGCCGCGGACGGACGGGCGGACAGACGGACTTAGCGAAACTATAAAGGTTCCTTGTTGGCTTGACTACGGAACCCTAAAAAGAACCTGACGCGATTCGTCGTTCAATTTACTGGATATTGAACCTTATTCGTGAGTAGATAGTGTCACAAAGTGGAACGAACATCGTCCGCTTATCGTGATTGTTTTTATGTAATAGGCCTGCTGATTCTGAAACTTTTGTCTTTCATTATGTATGTTTTTCTATAATCCGCGATTCATTAGTTATCATAAATATACATTTATGGTGCTAATTAATATTGTTTATTTTGATCGAGCAAAGACATTTGAACCAGAAATAAATTCAATTCAATCGGCTAATTTACTTTTCACAGAATTTGATGTTATCAGTGAACGCGACGGCAAAAGCAGAATTGCAGACACATCAAAATTCCTAAAATATCTGGCAACTGGAAAAGTGATCATTGTAGCGATTTAAATAAAAAAATAAATTACCTTTTTTGTAATTGATTCGCTGCTCGTCGCTGTTCTGTGGCAAGGTGCACACATTAACGGTAATTAAGAGAATCGAGAATCGAGAGACGAATCTCGAATCGAGATAAAATCGGATCCGTATCGAGAGCCAGCCCACCCGTAATGCTCACTCTCTAATACATTATACATGCTTAACTTACATTAGTTCCTTATTAACATCTTCTGACATCGAATCAACCTATTAAAAAAACTTCATCGATACAGTTTGCGTGATTTTGATATTCTCAACTTTACTGCTTTCGAATTAAGAGTGTCTAAATTTTATAGGTACTGTAGTTTTGATTAGTAACAATAAACCGTCATATTTCAGTAATAATTTTGAAAACGTGATGATATCAGAGCATAGAAGAAATATTTGATGTTTTCGAGAGCTAGACGATCGCACACGAAGTTTCCTTATTTTAATTATGGCGATAAACATCTTATTACGGAGCCGGTGGACAATTTAACCTTTCATGGTCATTAGAATCTCTAAAAGTTATGATAATACCAATAATAAAATAATATGGCTGCCGGTGTTCGTTAAATGGCCTGCCTCCACCGTATTAATAGTTTGTTGGAAATTTTAATATAGGTATTTTTCCCAAGATTTCGCTGTGGCGATAAACACGTCTATTAATGTGATTTGGTAAATTAGATAATCAGATTTAATATTTCGAATGAAGGAACAAGTAGATATAAGTATAACTGAGCAGTTTAGGTTAAACATACTAAAGTTTATGTAAAATGAGGCTAACAACAAAATTAATTTTATTGCAATAGTTACTGATGCGTCCATTTATGTCGCTAAAAAAGAGTAAAAAAACTGTTGAAAATTTGTCATAACATAACACTATTTGTATACATAAAAATAACTTTCAAAAATAACTTCTAAAAGGTAAGCTACCAATTAATGCTCCATATCTCATAATCTAACTCCTACTGTTTCAACAATTACTAGCCTACATAGCGTTATCACCGAGTGTCCGATGTATCGATAAATAAATCGGTTTTGTCCAACACCTACGTTTATCGAGCAATCTGACTGCGGCCGACGGCTTTTTGACACCAAATTATCTTATTGATGAACCACCAAACTCAACGGTGATGGTAATAATGTGGACATGACCGCGTTCCTGACCATGGCCACTGCCAAAATGCCCAATGTACGCTTCGCTGCATTGGGAGCTCTTTCAGACAAGCTAAAGGAAGAAGCGCACAGGTAGTTTCGAAGGTTCGTCGGTGGGGTAAGCGATAACCCGCCTCCCCCTGCTTTCAGCTTTCAGGGGACTTGGGGAACTGGGTGAAATGGTTAGGGAGACCGATCACCCGTCCGGCTTCGCTGGTGTCCCCCCTTCTAAATAATAATAGTTGCCACTGTCGCTATAAATTGTAAATTAAACTATGATTCCAACTACACTAAAATTGAAAAGAAATTAAAAAGGTACAGTCGAGTTCATTAATACATAAGTACTTTTGAATTATACACAATGTTTCTACACAGTTTGAAAATTAGATTTTTCTACACCAGTAGTAATTTCATTAAGGTTTTAGTTACCTTGTAGTTAGTATGAGTAAATGCGGATCAATTCCGATTGGATACCCTCATATTTACATAGACATGTAGAGCAGAAGATGAGAAGACACATTCTTTAAACAATGTAATGCAAAATCCTACAAATATAAAGGACTTTAATAAAAGTAAAATAGATAAGGCAAAAAGGTGTGAAAATGCTGATCCGCTTACATGTAGTTTCCAAAACTTCTTATAAGGAATATCCATGTTATTGCCATTGCCGCCAACATCATAGAACGTTCTGTATCAAATGAGTTTTAAAACATCACATTTGATTTTCTAGTCGGATGTTTACAACTGTGTTACAATTTTATATCGTAAACTTTTATTTCGACTTATTGTTAATTCATTTGAATGGTGAAGAAACATGAATACTAGGACGATCGTAATAAAAGAAAACGAAATAGTTTAGTTTTAGATAAACGTATTTTATAAAATTGTCAGGAGTTGCTCATAATGTTTAAGAAATAATTTAAATTATTTTTTACAATATTGACATAAGGTTTACAGTAGTCGCCGGTCCACACGGCGCGTTGCGTAGGCGTTGCGTCGACGTAGCGCTGTCGCTGCGTTGTCGTTTTACATACTAATAAAATAATAACCATAGAGCAGGTTTACAAAAATATTTTGCATACGTATAATTTGCGTTGCAACGACGAACGCGCCATGTAGACCGGCCCTAAAAGACTACGACCGGTGATTAGAAATTTATTAAAAGGCAACAAATATTTAAATTCTTTTAGTTTAAAAATAAAAAGACGCCTTGAGTTGTCAAGATGTATAGTTCATATTAAAATGCTACATTCAATATTTAAATTCTCAATAACAAAAATACGGGTATAAAAATTAAGAAGTTTCTGAATAGGGAACTTACGATTAACAAGCAATTTCTAATTAAGTACTAACAAAGTTAAACAAAAAATATGACTATAAGTCAGAAGTTATCTGAATGATGCGAAACTTTTTAAATTGAAAATCAGCAAACACTTTTTTTAAGCTTTTATCAAAAATTACATTGCTTACAAAAATAATTACGGCCAACATGAGCACCAGCAGCAGTGGCAGAATGGTTAAGGAGCTAAAACCGACTCGACAATTAAAAAAAAAGTCTTTAGCCCCTAATTCTTCAAGACATAAGGCGTCATAAACGGACACCACATTTGCTCGATCTTGCGAATATTCTTTGGCAGTTTGTTTTCGGGCAGTTCTTCTTCCCGCAGAATCATCAACGCTCTTGGCTTGTCTGTGCGAAGGTCTGTGATGTTTATGGCATTTTTGATCCAAATCACTTGATATTTACTTCCTGAATATACAAGAAATTAGTATACAATAAAGTGAAAACGACCTAAGATACAATTACTAGGTACCGTAGGTATTTATGGAAAGGAGGTACAATTAAAGTTACAGCCTTTTGACGTCACAAGCTTAATAATGGAAAACTATATTATTTTATAGTACCTATATGAAGATATTTCTAATCGGAATTTCAAATCGAAATCCGGGGTTGAAAGATATCACATTTTGTAGATCCTTTATATCCAAGTCTCCCTATCTTTCTTCTCATCATACAACTTAGAAGCCATTGTTCTCCTCTCGGAGCAGTCTACGATTAAATTGTCAATAGACAGTGATCCGCTGCAACTTCACTCGAGAATGTACGACGAAAAGAAAATTTTGCAGGTCACTACCGTCGTTTTGTACCGCAAGCGCTCTGAAGTTGCCGCAGATCACTGTCCATTATCAATTAAATTGCATTGTACTCACCGTCATAATTATCGATCAAATCCGGTCTGTGTGTTCCAACTGTATAAAATCTAAGCTTTTTTACAGCATCTGCGTATTCTTCACATCTACAGCGATCCATTTCTTTACATTACAAAAAATAAAAACAGTTTTCTTGTATTGTGACAACTGATTGACAACATAAATTATTCTTTAAACGTGTTGAGGTACAAATTTATTCGGCCACACATGGTATAATAGATTTCAATAAAATCAAAAATAAGAAGGACGTTGTCAAAATAGTTTTTAATTTGCAATCTAAATGGATTCTTTTGAAGCCAACTTTGATGTGATGATCTGAGTCTTTCCTAATGTTTATGTTAATGAAGTTGAATTGTTTAGTTTTTTTTATCACTTTACATATTAATTATACAGTAGTCGCCTACTGAAAATTATATCGATATTTATGTTTTAAACTTAATATTAAGAAAAAGCCAAATAGGCGTACATCATTTGACGACCTCCGCGTTCGAGTGGCTTTGCACACCGGTTTTCAAGGTGTCGCCATCTCTGAGGTCCCGGGTTCGATCCCCGGTTGGGTCAATTCAGAAAATAAACTTTTCTATATTGGCTTAGGTCTGGGTGTTTGTGATACCACCGTTGACTCTGATTTCCATAACACAAGTGCTTTAGCTACTTACTTTGGTTTCGGAGCAATGATGTATGTAATGTTGTCAAATATTTATTTATTTATTTATTTGTTTGAAATAAAAATTCTGTGCTATATAAGTGGTATGGGCCGTAATCTCTTCCTACAATGAGCGACTGGAGTATTATCACTACTTAAGACGTCATAATAATGATCTTGTCCTACTTTATAGAATAATTCATTGCCAATTGGATTCCCCAGCCCTTCTTTCTCTTTTGACGTTTAAAACGCGATTTAGATCCCGCAATCGGAGCTATAATATTTTCAGTCTTCAAGTTATCCTTAACAACACCTCATAGTCAGGATGTACACACAATGAGATTCTCGCCACTAACAGAGACATCGACATTCGACTTCCTTTACTCAACACTGCCTCAGTTCCGTCGACAGTTACAAATACACTACTCCAGCACATGAATTTATGAATTAATTACTTATTGTTAGTTTTTAAATAGTTTTATATATTTTAAAAATTACTGCTTTTATTGTTTTTTTTTATAAATTAAATACAATTTATCTATATATATAAAAGGGAAAATCACTCACTCACTCACTCACTCACTGATCACGAAATCTCAGAAACTACAAGTGCTAGGAGTCTCAAATTTTGCATGGGGGCTCCTTTTAGGGCGTAGGTGCTCACTAAGACGGGATTTTGCGAAATTCAACCCCTAAAGGGGTGAAACAGGGTGGCAAAGTTTGTATGGGAGGACGCGATTCCTTGGCCCGATTGACTTGAAATTTGGCATAGACATTCTTTCACAAAATTAATTGAACACGTGTTTCGTATTTTTTTAATATTTATCACCTAACAGGGTTAAAAAGTGATATAAAGCTAATTTTGCTGTGATTGACTTCGACGTCGGAATTGAAACTTTTTTGTGCATTTGATTGATTAATTAAGAAAAATAAATATCATTTGTCATCTCAACGTAGTATTACATTCTCTTTGGTCAGTTCCCCTGAGAGTAGGTAGAATGCATTTCATTGAATAGTACCTATGGCGTTATGTCGGCAGTGCTGTCATTTTTTCCTTCCTTGCGTTGTAATAAGGTGCAAAATTATTCCATATAATTATCAGTTTAATTTTAAAAGAATACAATATTCGGTCAAGTCGCCTATTTTATGACAATTAATAAAGCACAGGGACAAAGTTTAAGAGCGGCTGGTGTAGATCCTCAGTGATTGTTTCTCCCGTGGCCAGCTCTAATGTCGCCTGCTCGAGAGTCAGCTCGCCGAATAGCCTTAAAATTTGCAACCGGATAACATGACAAGAAATGTGGTAGGTATAGAACATGTTACATAAATACCCCTAATGCCGAATATAATAAATAATAATAATAAATAAATATTTGACAACATCACATACATTGCTCCGATACCAAAGTAAGTAGCTAGAGCACTTGTGTTATGGAAATCAGAGACAACGGTGGTATCACAAACACCCAGACCTGAGCCAATATAGAAAAGTTCGTTTTCTAAACTGACCCAACCGGGGATCGAACCCGGGACCTCAGAGATGGCGACACCTTGAAAACCGGTGTACAAAGCCACTCGACCACGGAGGTCGTCAATATGGTATATCGGGACCATCAAACTGAACAACTTTTACTATTGGGACCAACTCTCAAATCGCGAAAAAATAATCAGCAAAAATACAAATCGAAAATATCAAAACGTATGAAACACATTTTGATATTTTCGATTTGAATTTTTGTATGAAACAGCTGATTTTTATTATAGAGAAGTGTTGGATGATCGAGATTGAGAATCCTGTTAATGCACAACATATTTTTATTTAGAACTAGCTGCACCCGGCATGCGTATATTGCAAGACTTTCTCGGTCGTAAGCAGAACAACTCGCCAAAGTTTCATGATAATCGGATCAATGGTTTAGGAGTCCCGCCGTCTGTACACTTAGATCTTTTAAACTATGCATAAAAAACCGCATCAAAATCGGTCCATAAGTTTGGGAGCTAGGTTGCCTCAGACAGACAGACACACACAAGTCAAACTTATAACACCCCTTGCGTATGTTGTGTACGTCGTATATACATATAGTGGTGGCCACATAATTAAGGACACAAGTCGATTTTCATACAAACGAGGTAATTTTGAAGTCTTGGTTTTCCGCTAGGGATTGAACTAGCTGTGATCTGATGATGGCCATCCAGGGAGTGAACGGAGAAGATTTAGATAGCAATACACACACAACTGATCTGGTCAGCATTCTAAGAGATGTAAGCATAAGAATTTACAATTGCAAGTTTTCATACATTTCTATACTATATTCGCGGTTTTTTTAAACATACCCTTACATCTCTTAAAATGCTGGTCAGATCACTTGGGTGTGTATAGAAATCTGGATCTCCTCCATTCACTCCCTGGATGGCCATCACCAGATCACCGCTCGGTCAATCCCTGGCGGAGAAGCAATGCTTAAAAGTTACTTCGTTTGCATGAAAATCGACTGGCGTCCTTAATTTTGTGGCCACTACTATACCTATATATAGACAGTCTAATGACTTCACACTCACCACATTAGTAACTACATTGTACCCGTGCGAAGCCGGGGCGGGCCACTAGTTTTAAATATAATTAATTTTAAATTAAATTACATATTTTATTTACATTACAATTTATTTTAAATATAATTAATTTTAAATTAAATTTATTTATGTATATCTAGCATAGGTTGTTAGTTTCTTATACATATATAATAAGCTATTATCATATGTATAATTTTGGGTGATACATAATCTAGGACTATTTTGAATGCTTGTATATATTATGTATTTTAATGATATTAATCTGTCTTGTGTGCATGTGTTTATTTACAAATATAAATTTGCGCATCCTGGAGATCCTAACTAAGAGAAGAAATCTCGAAGTAAGTGTTCAAAAAGATTAAGTTAATCTTATATCGTTATTTTTTTTTGCTACGGTCACCAGTGCCCACCACCTTCCCTCCACTCAGCATCTGGTGAACTACGAGTATAAATATGACTATTTTAAAAATAAGTTTTTAAAATAGTCATAATTATACTCGTAACAAAAGATTTTTAAGCACTGTTTAACTTAGACCCCTTTTTAAATGTGATGCTGTCTCTTTCAAACAATATTGTCAAAAAAGTGACAGCATCATTAAACAGACACCCGTTTAATGATGACTGTTTAACGACAAGTTAAACAGCGTTAAAAATATGTTGTAACAACACGGTGATTGTTTAAAAAATACTTTTTAACTATCAACCAGTGTTTTTAATAAGTTCTTCAGTAAAGAAGTTACCCCGCAGCTTAGGTTTACCTGTTTCTTACTACGAAGCTCACCCATAAAAACAAAATGATATTTCTTTAACTGCCCAAGGTCTAATAATCCCAACTTCGCCGTGACGACGGTGTTAAAGCCACCAATAAAATTGGATTAAAGCTAAATTGAACATACGTCAGTAGCAGAAAAAGTGCTCCCGCGCACTCTCCGGCGATTGGCGGCGTTGTAAAATCAGTTGTAAAACGCAATAACCTCCGCGATATACGACTGATATTCGGTGCGGAGGAAAAAGTAAAAAAGCAAAATTTTACGGCCCACCGACTGTAAAACTTCGAGTGTATTAGTGATATAGCGCTCGACGCGTGCAATTCGCATTTAAAAGGTGTTCCTCGAAAGTAACGCCATAAAGTGTGAAGGTACTCAGGAAAGATTCGATGCAACAAAGTTCTAGAACATTAGACAGTTTTCTGAGACATAAATGTCAGAGTTGGGATTTCATAGCTCCCATTCGAGATACATTATCGACACTCAACAGTTAATAAATTATACTCATCAGTCCCTCTACTCAAATGACAAACATTATATCCGTTTGAGGGCGAATCTACGTTGTTTCTTACTTCCTGCGTCATTGTCTTTTACTCGAAATTAATATAATCTATTATCGTACTCTAACGTAAATGATGGCATATTTCCTTGTGATGCATTGGGTTTTTAAAGATTTTCGAGTAACGACAATGACGCAGGAAGTAAGAAACAACGTAGATTCACCCTTGAGGGTTACGATAGACGGCACCCAATTTTATAGTTTACTGTAAAGCTTAAATAGTAAGCGTAGCGTTCAAACGGAAAGAAAGTTAACCATTCGAGTAGGGGGGCATGTCAGAAAAAATATAGACAATTAAAAAACACTATTTCTAAGTTTTATATTTGAATAAATATTATTGACTTGACTTGAATCATATTCTGGGATCGTGGTTGCATGGGTAGGTATTTTATAATATTTGATGGCCCGGTTTAATGGTTAGTTAAAACATGGTTTTCTTAAAAAACCTTTTATATTTCACTAGCTTTTGCCCGCGACTTACAATAAGGTGACCTGTCATGTCAGTAGGCCGCATTGTTATGGTGGAAAATCGTGTTATATCCCGCGGGAACAGTATATTTTTTCTGGTTGAAAGGTACCTTATGTCCTTTTCTGTACCCCAGACAATGTGTATGCAAAATTTCATGTATGATGATCGCTTGAGTAGTTAGGACGTGAAGGCGTAACAAACAAACAAACGTACTTTTGCATTTTTAATTAGTAAGGTTAAGATAAGGATGTTTCATGTAGTTTCTATAATAAAACATCTATGATGTTAATTCATAAATGTTCTCACTAATTGTCGTAAAGAATATTCAATTAAAAAAGTTGTAGAGCTCACAAAAATGTAACGTGAAAATATAGACAATTTTAACTTAAAGTGGGTTCTTCTCAGGACACCTGCTGGAAATACATAGATATTATCTTCGATTCCTTGAACTAATTAAAACTTTTAAAACAATGTGTCTTAAAAACACTAGTGTCTATGTCTAGAGATGTGAAACCAACAAAAAATACAGAGATGCAATACCTGAAATAGCTTGATAACAACTATAGTGCGATCATTAACTAATGAGAATGTTGTATGAGAATTTCACGACAATTTTCATTGAATTAACACATCGTTAATTTATTTCTGAACAGCAGGTCTATATTTAAAAGTATTTTTAATTTGTATGTAAGTAGTTTCATATTGTTTATAGAGATAACTGGACACGGCATAATCGTTATGAATAAGAATAATTTCTTATTTACTTTTTATTATTATCTTAATTGCAAAGCTATATTTAATGAAATAAAATTATTAAGTATATGGGTGCATCTTTTATCAACTTACATCATCTTTGATTTACTTTTAACATCCTCGTGAATTGTTATTAGTTTGAATTCAGAAACGTCATCTTCACTTTTCTGAAAGTTTATAAGAAAATATTATAGATTTTTGAAAACATTAGCTGAAAGCTCACAAAGTATTCAATAAAATTATTCTCATTAGAAATTATATTTCTGAAGAGTTTGCGGTACCAATAAGGTCTTCAAGAAACTAGTACCTAGGTACTAATTTTGTGTAAAATTAAATTGGTATAAAACCATTTGAGTTGCACAGAATAGTTAACACTTCTCGGAAGCGAAAACTGACTAGTACTCGATCGCAGCCACCACACATAGGCTGATGTGATCCAACCATCTCGATCTTAATGACATTCCTTCAACTCCAATCCGAAATGGACTTACAATTATCGCCATTAGAGTCGATATCCCCTCACAAAGACTTCGGTCATTACTCGAGGTCTGAAAGAGGCGTCGTAAAGCAACGAAAGTAATTTGCATCGCGGCAGTTTTGTGCGACAATACCCGTGAAATCGCGTAGTGGCGGGAGCAGCACTAAAGGAAACGTCATAAACGCAAATTGCTACGAACAAATTAGAACGCTAATTTTATTGCATTAAGGTAATAAATCGCGCGGCGGTTGACGATTGTTTTATTGCTTTATAATGGATGGCGTTAACGGTAGCCGTTAAAACACTCGTAGGGTTAAATAAGGCGGGCTAGAATGAGATCACGTTAATTGAAATTGATTTTACTATCTATATCTTTGCGGTTTAGTACGGAATTTTAAAAGAAATACACAGACTTAGGCTAGGGACCAAACGAGGCGGAAAAATCGCGCGAATGTGGCAACTGGCAACATCGTGAACACGCGAAGAGTACCAACCACGCGGACGACATTTAGCTTGCATAGATAATGGCGCTTTTTGAAAATTTCCACTTGCTACGATAGCGCGATAAATTGACCGTAGCCGTAGAGAGGTGGTCAGATGGTGGTGGTATTAGGGCGTATAATACGCTGATAAAGCTGATACGTTTCTAGCGCCCGTTCTTCTTGTCATTTAAAAAAGTCTGGAACGGGTGGTAGGAAAATATAGACGATTCAAAAGTGCTTAATATTAAGTTTATTTGAACACAAATGATTTGACTTTGACTTACTTTGAAAGGTCAAGGCCATAAGGTGGATCAAAAGTCTGGCGAAGTTCGTAGAAAGTCGCTGAAAATGGTAACCCTGATTTATTCTGTCTTCGATGAGCGGACATTCTCCACATAATTATAAAAATGTTTCAACCTCTTTTGTACAATACCCAAAAACGATGTAAACAAGTATTGTACTTACGTCAAAAGCGTGACGCTCTATCTCTCAATTTCACGCTCAATTTTTCTAAGTCTATGCTCTATCTAGACATTAATAATCAAATATTATCGCTTTGAAAACGAGATCCTCAACAGTCAATGTTTACTCTAATCGACGTAAAAGAAAAGTCCTACTTACTTTAAACAATATTTTTAGAAATGTAAAGGAACTGAAACATAAATATCTATAACAGCGTCATTAATAAGACAAAATATTTCGCCTTGTTAGAGTCTAGTAATTTGTACAAAACGCATAAAACGAACTACTCATTTTTATAGAAAAAGAGGCCTTATTACCGTTGTTTATAGTTTATAATATCAGAAGCGACAAAAGCAACTGTACCTCTCCCCTTAATTATGAAAGAAAACAATAAATTCTTAAGCTCAGACATCATAATCTAGAGCAAAAAAAGCTACTTATTTTTTTTTATTAGTCACAGGTAGGGCAATAAGGGAATTTGGCAATCAAATAAATATTAGCCGTAAGTGTAAGCAGGTGTATGGGGTTTGGCGGTTGTCGAAATAACTCAATGTGATGCCCATTCGATTCTGATTCGAGGCAGATTGTCGTTTTTGATGAGTTAGTAATTACTTCGAGTGACGAACGACAGAAATATAAATGGAGTTGACTTTAATCAGATTCGATTTCAATCTACGGTTTGATTGATGTCTCAATAATACACACGGTGAACAATTTATTTGGTCAGATATACAAATACGAGTATTTATGTACACAGAATGTAACAGATATGAAATATTATATTATAGTCTTACTTTTTCTCATAGTCCCATGTAACGTCAAATAAAAATATTCTAAAATGAATTTGTCGTCTTTTTCCGAAAAATTGCATTTTTTATTTACCGGATTTTTCATCTATGGTGTAAGGTGTAAATAGGTATAATGTTGGGTCTGTTTCAAAAGTCCCGGGTAGCATTATTATACTCATTTTTAATTAAAATTGTAACAGAACCTTTGAAACTGCCCATCAATTTACTTATTTCACAGTTAATTTCTTTATTTATTTTCAATTAAGCCAGGCGTTAATGCCTTAGTAGACGTAGATTGTGATACTGTATGCCAAAAATTAACATGTATACCCTATGTCTTTACCTGCTTGCCATATAATACCTTTCTTTTTCTTGGCAGGCCAAGCAGGCGTTAACCAATTGGGGGGCGTTTTTGTGAACGGCCGGCCCCTCCCCGACGTGGTGCGCAAGAGGATCGTTGAGCTGGCCATCATGGGCGTCCGGCCCTGCGACATCAGCCGGCAGCTGCTGGTGTCACACGGTTGCGTCTCCAAGATCCTCACCAGGTTCTACGAGACGGGGTCTATCAGACCCGGGTCGATCGGCGGCAGTAAGACTAAGGTGAGTGGTTTCTTATCTGCCTTCATGGGCGTTCGGCCCTGCGACATCAGCCAGCAGCTGCTGGTGTCACACGGCTGCGTCTTCGAGATCCTCACCAGGTTCTTCAAGACGGGGTCTATTAGACCCGGGTCGATCGGCGGCAGTAACACTAAGGTCAGTTGTTTCACATTCCATTTCTGCCTTCGACGTTTGCGTCTGCTATCAGCTGCTTATCTCCAAGGTACTGTACACTACACGGTCCTACGGGAAAAGTCGAAGCGCCTCTCCAAGTGGTAGTAGAATAAAGTGAGTTATTTCACATGTTTAAGTCATTATTGTCTATTACACTAACTTGGTAGTAATATTCTTAAAGCCTAGATATATGGTTGTACCAAACAGACGGTCTATTACTCTAAAATTAAGACAGAAACACCTTTATGTATTTTCATTAGTAGGTACGCACGACAACACGTTAAGTTAAACAGTTGAACTACGAAAACATCTCTTATTACGTACGGCATAAAGACGGTCTCAAGGTCAACATGTATAGTCTGACGTGCCGTTGACTGTACAATGAATACAAATGTTCGAAGTTTATTTTCCTCCATAGTCGTGTTCTTTACTTCGATCGTAAAATTTATTTAATAAGTGTTAAAGTGGAAAGTTACTGTGAAAATAAATGAAGTAAGTAATTTTAGCTTTTTCATGACTACTGTGCCCACCTGCCACTGCTGTCTAGATTCATGGCTATTATGACTCACGTTTCCTTGTATAGATGATATATTACACAGAACTTATTAGAACAACAATGAACAAACAAAACAACAAACTCAAATTACAAAAAAAAATCGTATTTTTCTACAAATTAATAGCACAAACCCAAAAAAAACCAAGGCATTTGTACTGTGTATCCAAACTATCGACTAGGTACGTAATGAAAACTAAAAAGAATACTTTTATAAATCTTCATTCGACACCAAACAAGAATTTTCAAAACATTCAAACATTTGGAACATAATCAATTTTAATTGAGCGTCACGTGAAAATTAAAAGCAAAACAAAAGATAACCAACATTGCAACCGCGGGAACGGTACGAGCGAGCGAATCGAGCGGTCACGGGGGGGCAATCAGATGTAATTATAAACTATAAAAATTTTCAAGCGGCACCGCGCCTCCGCTTCTTGGGATGGCCTTTCGACACGCCCGCGGGACGCCATACGCTACGCCCGCTTTGGTTCCGTACTTTATTACCTGTGGCTTCTGTTTGCGGCTGGTATCTTTTTAGCTCCCAATCATTGCGGTCTCCGATTTCGCGACATTTTACAGTTGTTTTATTGTTTTTGTTGAAAAATGGCTTTTTGAACGTAACTAGTTTGGTTCGTGTAGTGTAGACACGAACCAAACTAGTTACGTTCAAAAAGCCATTTTACTTTCGATTAAAAATTCAATTTTAAGTTACAAAAAGTAGCAACATCTCATTATATCCAACATTTGGACAGTAACAGTGCTTGTGTTCACTTAACGGTTGATGTTTTTTAAATTAACCATTTTAATCGCTATGTCATAGCAGGCAGTATCTGTAGTTATGCCGAGTTTCAACCCCCTAATGGTTTCATTTCAGCTATGCGATGAATGAGTTAGTAAACAGACGTATTATGATAATTTAAGATGTATAATAATAATAATAAATAATCTTTATTTACCTCCATTTTACATAATTATGGCACATCCTATTTATACTACTTATGCATACATAAAGTTAACAGCTGGTATTTACCTTAAATTGGAAAACTCGTGCCACCAGAAGCAGTATAGGTAGATAGAATGACATAAGGAACCCAAGTTCAGTAAGCATTCAACATCGACCTCACTAAATTCGGTACGCCAATAAAACCGGCCACAAACGGACGCCGACGTCAAAAATTGATTACAACAAAATACATCCAAATCACCGAAATACTTTTATTGATGCTGTTATGGGAATGCCTAATTGACTACTAATCAAAGCGGGCAATCGATTCACGATTGCTCGATTTTACCGAATATAATCGTGACGCTGTGTCGATATGACAGTGATCTCATCCTTTTCACACACTGTGTTATGTAAAAAACGTTTATTTGGCGAGTGAGTTTTATTGGTGTATTTCGTAGATGAGAAATGGTTCCCGCGGTTTCTTAACGTCGAATTAAAGGTTATATATTGGTTAATGCAACCAATCAACTGAGCTAGTGCTGTGAGAATCAGATAATAAATGGATTAGCGTCGTTATTTCTTATTAGATAGAAGACTGAAGATAATATTTTTGTTTCCGCATTTTTTTTTTCATTTTAGCATTAAATAATACTTTTTTTACATAGGTATATGCTGAAGGTTTTTACGATAGTGGAGATAGTAATCTACACTGGCCTTCAAAACTTAGTACCACACTTTTAAAATCTTAATAACTTTTAAAATACACAAGATATATTCTCAAAATAAAAAGGACGAAAAAAAATTTTTTTTTTAAATAGTAACTTCGCAATCGAATCTTCTTAAAAAAACTTTTTTATTTCTATACTCTAACTTCCATTGTTTAAGAGAAATTTCAATTATAAAAGTGTGGTACTAAGTTTTGAAGGTCAGTGTAGTTTATCACTAAGCAAGACTCTATATATAAATAAATAAATATAAATATTTGACTACATCACATACATTGCTCCGATTCCAAAGTAAGTTGCTTAAGTACTTGTGTTATGGAAATCAGAGACAATGGTACGGTGTAACGGTGGTATCACTAACACCCAGACCTGAGCCAAAATAGAAAATTTCATTTTCTAAATTGACCCAACCGGGGATCGAACCCGGGACCTCAGAGATGGCGACACCTTGAAAACCGGTGTGCAAAGCCACTCGACCACGGAGGTCGTCTATGGTGCCATTGTTAGCGACTATCTTTATTCAATTATTATTTCTAAGTTCATAGAAGACGATTAACGAACTGTCTATTTTTCATATCCCTCACAATTTAAGACGAAGATACATCATTTCCACAGATTCCTCTAACGAGCAGCAACACCCATATAACTCTGCGATCTCGCCACTGTTAGTAATCACTTCAATTGAACAATAAATAATTTTTACACGTTACCTCTTTTATGGCACAGAACTCATTATTGCGATACCTTTATTACGATTTCGTTAATCAAAGGTAGAGTCGTGGGGTATAAACAAAAACGATTTGTTGTAGAAAATTGTTTGATTGTTGTAATTAGTGGAACCTTCGATTTGTAAAAGGTCAGAAGCAAAAGGCACCTTGAATTAAGCATGTTTGGTCACAAACAATTAAAACTGAGATTTAAAGCTGGTGTGATAGCAATTTTCCTTAAACGCATGTATGGGTATTTTATATCAAATATTGATTTTTAAAAGGATAAAAAAAGTCATATTTCAACATCTTTTTTGGGCTGTAATGAAATAGAAAACTTAAAATAATTATATTCTGAAGACTTCCGATAGCGGCGTAATTTTTGCATAGGTACATACATAAAAGTGCAGATAAATTCCCAGTTGTTATCTTGTCTTATATTGATTTAAATCATTTTGCCATGAGAATCGAGACTAAAAATATATCACATAGGTAAGTTTATTTATTTTCACCTCTTCAGCACGAAAAGGACGCTTTTGGCGCGTAAACACTCGCAGCAAAATCGATTTTTCTCCAAAAGAGTTAAGAGTTATCAGAAAAGTCACGTGAAAATAGCTGTTCTTACCTTTAACACTTTTCTCGCTGGTAGAGGTGAAAAGTTGTATGTTTAACACAAGACCAAATTTTTGTTCTACCTCGTGCCTTAAGTCACTCATTGTCCCAGTAGTCTATATTAGAATCACTCGCTACGCTTGTGATTCAATTCTAGACTACTTCGCTAGTTTGTGATTTAAGATCGGCACTCGCAGCACAAAAAGTTTATAAGAAAATATTATAGATTTTCGATAACATTAGCCGAAAGCTCACAAAGTATCTAATAAAATTATTATCATACTTTGGTCTCTTGTATAACAAATAACTATTATATACTTATTTGAGGAAAGTAGGATTGACAGTGAAAGAAAATACGTGAGACTTTGAGAACGAAACTTATAAAAGTTACCGAGCCCAATAATTTGTTCAACTACACGAAAGTAATTAACAATGCCAATAAAACATACCTTCTTTATAATTCTGTAACACAAAATACGTAGCTTTCAAATCATAACTTAACCAAATCCAATTGGTAGTGTGGGAACACACGAACACATTTTACGTACGGAGCCCTGTGCTGATAAAATATTTACCGTTAACCTTCGTATAGCGAAAAACTGATTAAAACCTCTTTCGGTAAAACTATTAAACCTCTGTCGGTACAACTATTAAGGCGATAAGTCACGCTCTTTCTACTATAATTGGTGAGCTCCAGAAGCATTCGATACATCGGTACGGCTTCCATTTGATTGGAATTGATCTTCGAGTTATTAAATCGTTCGTTCAAAACCGTTAACTGTTGTTAGTCACGATTTAAAAAAAAACGTATCTTTTTTTAAAGCTGTGTTTTTTATGTAAGTCGCACGCGCATTGATTTTGACGAAGAAACGACATCAACGCAATCTGTACCCTTGTTCCGTATGACTAACAATAAACGTTTTTGTAACTTTTACAAGAGTAGGTTTAAATATGTTCTGTTCTTTTAGATTTTGGGACATAGAACAGTAAATTAAATGAGTACCTATTTATATTAACTAAGGTGGGTACATAAAACATGTCGATACCTAGTTAGAATGAGTAGGTAAAAAAAACTCCTAACTTTTTGGCCAAATATTCTAGTTTGAAGACTCTCCCAAAATTTAATCTAGTGGTCAAACTATTTTTTATTTTATGCCATTTTGATGTGACATCTGAAGATGCAAAATATTAAACAAATCGATTCAGTTTTAGTTCGCGTCAAATCTCAGCCGGCACCTCGGAAGTTTACTGCCTGTGTTATGTCATTTATGATGGATGTCTGCGTTTACGACGGCAGGTAATTAGGCTGCCTGCTCCTTTATGGGAACAACCACCACTTTCACACTGTCCTTTATTGCCGTTTAGACTGTTTGGCTGTCGGCTGTTCGTCTGATGTTCGCAAAAGCGCAAAGTGCGCGAAGTGTAAATTTTTTTTTTTATAAAATCCTTCCTTCCTCCAAAAATAATTCCTCAAGGCTTTCATTTAATTTTCGGAATCATAACAGTACCACTGTATAGTAGGCAATAAACTGCATTTTGTTGGCTCTATCGAATCAAAAATGCCAATGCCGTTATTCTAATTTAATATTCAATAACATGGCGTTCATACTAAAATAAATAAATGGCGGGCTTTCAATGTTACCCTCGTAATAATACACAGAGTTGGTGTTGCTAGCCGTGAATATTTTATTTTACACGTTATTGTTTGGAAGAGCTGTTAATGTTGCTTTGGCATGTCATGGCGTTCGATAGCTATCACGGTGTTTTCAGTGATAAACTAATATATTAATTTAAATTCATATTCTATCTTTTCCATGTTACATTATGCTCTACATAAATATCTGCTATTTACTGCACTAAGTTTATTACTTTTTATGTTTTCTATGCTTCCATTTTTTTACAATAAAAAAATTTCTTTACTTTTTCCGAAAAAAAATCCTAAAATAAAAATTAAGTTAAGTGTAATAAATTATTTTCACAAAATAATAACTTATTATTTCATACCAAGAATTGTATATTCATATTTTATTAAAATTCTTGTTTTATACCTACTTCCGACTCTCATTCCGAACAAAACACAAGGCAATAATTTCCCCAATCAGATTTCCCGCACATCGCAAATTAGCCCCAGTTCAAACGTATGTCAATTACAAAAATACAAGACCCCAACGTTTAAATACGTTTCAAAAGCAATTAAACATCACCGGGTCGTATAAAAACGCCCTAATATCCGGACAGCGCGCGACAATTTATCTAAATAACATGTTAATATGGGGGCTGCGGTTACCTGACCGCTTATCTCATGACATCTCGATCTAGGAATGCATGACTGGTCAAGTATTGAGTTAGTGATTCTAAGTTCAGTGGTATTGAGTTTTTATTGGAAGTTTTCTTCGGAAAAGTTTTGTGACCAATGGGAAAAAGAATTCACATGAATTCGCATTCAGGGGAAAGGGAGTTTTCTCGTCTATCGGTTGATGCAAATCTACTGTGTTAGAATTTACTGAAAAAGTACCTGAATACGGCCCAATAATTTGCTGATGTGACATGAGCGATCCTGTCTCTCTGAATTTTTTTTGGAAAATAAGTTTCATAACCGTCTCTACATCGAAGTCCATCGAACGATGTGTTGCTTTTGATTATTTTACTTTTTTCCTCTATATGTGCCTTTGTAAAGATGAGTTGAGTTTGTGGCTTGAAAATTTAAAATTAGAACAATAGAGGTATTCTAAATCGGAAGGAGGTATCGGCGGTAATTTGTAACCGTAATGGCGCGATTGGTCAGGCGGGTCGGGTCATGGGAGCGCGCAGCTGTCAACCGTTGTCAACCTACACGTATCTTCGTTGTTATCTGTGCAACTAATAGCCGGTGCCGTGCATCTAAAAAAATAAAAGTCATTTGAAAACCGAACTTTGGATTTTGTCGAGTGTGTTTATATCGCGCAGTTTCAAAATATAAAACTACTATTTGGAAAAAATGTGTTTGAATTTATTATAGAACTTACTAGCCCAGTGTTTAAGTGTCCAGAAAAATCACAGATTGCTACAGGCCACTTTAGAAACGTTAGACTAGACTTGCCGTTTTGTAGAGATTTGTCAGTGATCGTAATCCAAAATTTATAGAAAGCAACTCTGAGGTTGAATGTCTTACTTTTTGGTCCGAGTGGAAATTCTGAAATATAATTGGTATGGAGGTATCCTATTTTCTTAATGTGAGCAAGATGTACGTACGTTGTGCGTCGATAAAAGTATTAAAACTTATTTGACATTATTTTAATTTCGTGTTTTACAAAAAAACGTAGATAATCGAATCGATTAAATGAATCGTAAATAACGCATCAATACGACTGTGCGTTCCATTTTACTGAATGCACGTGACACTTTAGGATTTTCGTAACTAAAGCGGGATTTGCGATAATATACCGTTTATGCCACTCAAGAGATTATACTGTCAATATTATTACGCGCCTCTTAATACCGTAAAGCTGGATCATAAAACATATTGAGAATTATGTCTGTTTTATCGCGGTTTGCGGCTACACTCGCTTTGTACTATCAATATTTTATTAGAGATGTCTCACTATATTCAATATTTATTATTACGGTGCTATATGGTAACAGTTTTGATGGAAATTTTATTATGCTTTTAAGGTTAGTCGGGTTCTTCGAGGCAGTATGGAAAATGGTGGAAATTAGAAACTGATATATTTATGTTCTATAAAATAAAAATATCCATATTTATAGCCGATATTGTTAGAGTCAATTGGTGTCCTGTTAGGTAGGCTTTACAAGTTGACGAGTAATAGTTGATCAACGGAAAAGTTTTCATATGTTTGTACCTTTGTACTTTTACTGAATAGCTAGGTATCATACTTTGTTATAGTCGTTAGTAGTGTAAAACAGGAAGTAAATATAATTTTTAAATTTTGAGATTTTAGCATTCACTATGCTATTTTTATATAATACTAAACAATATACTAGAAAAATTACGACTCGCATCAGAACATGTTCTCGGACGGGAATCGAACCCGCGACCTTTGGATATCCAGTCCAATGCTCTGATCGAAAAGCTACCGAGTCACTAGTGGGAACGTCGAATTTCTTCTAATATATCAACTCTTACGTTGCAAGCCAGCGCAAATCCAAAGGTTCGATTCCCGTCCGAGAACATGATCTGGTGCGAGTCGTATTTTTTCTAGTATATTATTTGGTTTTATATAAAAATAGCATTGTGAATGCTAAAAACTCAAAATTTAAAAATATATAGCTTTCTCATCGTAATCAATTGTTTAAAAATATCTGGAAAGGTATTTAATTGATGTCGAGTTAATTCCTTGTACATTAGTGAGATGGCGCTGGCTTGCAGCGTAAGAGTTGATATTATATGATATTAAAAGAAATTCGACGTTTCCACTAGTGACTCGGTAGCTCAGCGGTCAGAGCATTGGACCGGATATCCAAAGGTCGCGGGATCGATTCCCGTCCGAGAACATGATCTGGTGCGAGTCGTATTTTTTCTAGTATATTATTTGGTATTAAGTAAATATAAGTTTATAACCATACGGTATGGTATGAGGTTACTACGGAACCCGTTAGGTACTGCGCGTGGCCCGATACGCACTTGGCCGGTTTTTTCAATTAGAAATGGGTATGGTTTTTGTCCTTATTTGATATTCTTAGGATTGTACGTACACTGTGACACAAACAGCTTTGGGCACAGGCACAGGGTAAGAAAATTCTTTTAGGATTGGGCGTGAATAGCTTAGAACACTAGATATATTTTTACACTTCTAAGACTTCCGCGCGTACAGTTCATTAGAAATAAAACATTTTTACGGATTACAGCACGTATATTATTAATTCAGGTGTAATTTTATACATATATACTTATATTTCTTTTCTAAGAATAACACTCTACTACTATTTATGTTATTTATTCTTGCAGGAAAATCCTTAAGTTAAAATGTGAGTAATGCATAAATAATGCTCTCATAGTCTTTATATTGCTTTATAATTACGATTTAAAATGTGGCCAGAATTCTGATATTTCCGATGTGCGCCAATTGTCTCATTAAAGGGCCTCGGATTTGTAGCTCAGTGATCGTAATGGAGTCTTTCCCATAAAACCTTTAAGCTCATGATACGGCTGAAATACAGGTGTATGAAACACATCAGAGGCAATACTAAAAACAGGGACAGAATCAAAACTCAAAATTTAGAGTTAGAACATAATATATGGGCCCCTATTCAAAATTCGAAAGTAATTTCCCATAACTCTTTGACCAAAGAAAACGGCCTTTCTTTACATACGAGTATAATATCTACTTCACCAAAGAATGTGTAGGATAGGGAACAATATTTATAACTTTCTGCATAAAGTGGTGTCGATTCGGTTGGCAACGACTTAACTAAATTGAAGGACTAAACAAAATTGAGTTTTCTATTCATTTCTTTCAGTATCAAAAAGACAAATAGAATGCTAAAATTAAGTTTGGTCTTGTCTTTTTATATACACTTCTAAGACTTTCGCGCGTACAGTTCATTAGAAATAAAACACTTTTTACGGATTACAGCGCGTATATTATTAATTCAGGTGTTGTTTATGAATTATTTAGTTTGTATTTATTGGTTTTTAGAACTCCCGACGTTTCGACACCTTTCCAGGGGCCGTGGTCACGGGAGGACTAAAGCAAAAAGGCTGCTCATATTTTTATGAAATTATCCGCTTGAAACTTTATAAAAATGTATTCAAGTTTATTAAATTACTTTATAGCTGCGTTCTGATTTTAATCATTATTACTGAATTAAATTGAATAAAGTTAATTAGAAAACAAGATCTAGCTACTGAATCTACTACCAGTTCACAAATTGGGAGGCCTCTGAGAGAAAGAACTGGCGGAAGAAAACTCAGAGAGGTTGTGTCGAACTCCCTTTTGATCCCTATCTACAAAACGAACTAACTAAATATATTCTAAAAACCAATAAATGCAAACTAAATAATTCTAAAACAACACCTGAACTAAAAATATTCGCGCTGTAATCCGTAAAAAGTGAGTTGTCTTTTTAGTCAAGTCGTGCCACCGAATCGACACCAGCCCCGTTACCCTGACTATCAAAAGTAACATCAAAGTAATATCATAAGTGAGATGGCGCTATACGCGATGTAAAGCACTGTCTCTATCATAACATTACTTTAATATTACTTTAAGAGCTTAGAGCACCCTCTCAGTATCAATCTGTTTGGTGGAATTATCGTAGAAAGTAGATTTGTTTATAACATTTGGCATAATAATAATTCTCTGAAAATTATAAAAAACAGCTTTCCCTCCAGCGTATGATCATTGGTCTATTAGTCGTCTGCCAGTCACTAACGTTTTCTGAAGCTTCGTCTCGTCTCTGTTCTGTCAAATGTCCTTTGGTAAGATGTTTAATTATAGAGGAATTGCGCACATCCTGCGGTCGAGGCAAAGGCAAAAATCTCGTTCGGCCTTGATTGAAACGGTGTGTTCCGACGGCCCACGGTGAATGGAAGCTCGTAATGATTGTGTGAGAGGACTTATGAGAATGCATAATTACCACGAAATTTATGTTTTATATGGATTTCATGAACTACTGACGCTTATTTTTAACCGACTTCTAAAATTTAAAAGTGGCCTGGCCCATCGATTGCAGAGGTAAAGCAACTTTCGCAAGGGTTGGTCATGGGATGGGTGGCCAACAATGTATCACCTCGAGCTCCTAAAGGCTTTGGGAGGCACGTGAAGCCGTTGATCCCGGCTGCATTTGCAGTCGTTAGCACCCCCCAATCCGCATTGGGCCCGCGTGGTGGGTCATGGCAAATCCTTCTTACCCACTCACAAGGAATAAGGCCTGTGCCCCAGCAGTGGGGTCATTAAAAATGGCTGATGGTCATATTAACATTGAAAAGTTTTTTTTTATTTGTTTCTTTGCTTAACTTACCACAAAAAAGTAGAAATTAAAAAGTTTTTAAAAAAGCACAACCTCCTTTAAAAACCTTAAAATCAGCTCTAAACAGCAAGTAATACTGTTCAAATCAATTGATAATAAAAAACGTAAAATGACTTTGGTTAGGGTTTTTAGAATAAAAAAAATAAGAGCTTGGTAAAAAATTACAATATATTTTATTGGTCAAAAATTACCTCCAGCCCCACCCGTCTTCAATAGACGTTTTTTAATTCACTGATTTGAACATTATATCTTGCCGTTTTAGAGCAATTCTTTAAGGTTTTTGAATGAGTTTTTTATTCGTAGTACATTCTATAAATTAGGATAGAAATAAGGTAAATAGAATAATGTTTCAGTTGCAGAACTTTTTTATATCTATGAATACAAATCAAATTCATAAATAACCTAGATTTTTGGAGATAATCTTTAGTGTTCCCGGGGAGAAAGGAACTTAGATGTCAAGAGGAAAAGTCACATCTAAGTGTGTAACTTCGTTTTAAAACATGATCACTTACATGACTCGGTATAGTGTAATGATGTTTATTTTTAGAGATTTTAATGTCTTGAATATGTGTTTATGCTAATTTCAAGTTGCCAATTTTATTAAATAACCATTAAACAGCGATTACGACACGGAGAAGTTAATGTCAGAATATTTTAATACATCCTATGCACATGCTCAGTAGGTGCCCGTACACTGACCCATTTACGACATAAAAAAACATGTCAACTCCTAGGAATGCACCTGCGGTAGCCCATTAACTCAATATTAACAGAGAAACGTCATCTCTTCCTTACACGAATTAATATCGAATCAATCCGTCATTAAAGCAACGGTCTCACGCCCCGGCAAATTATCTTTCACCCCATCAGGAAGGTGGAAAGTCTAATAGAAATCGGTAATAAGAAACGCTAATCGTGCACGCGTTTGTGGACAGTTAGAGCGCCATCTTGCGGCATCTCGCGCGAGGCCGTGCAAAAACCGATATTGGATGTGTCAAGGTATGATTGATGCGCGACGGCAAAAAGCGTCGCGCGAGGAACGGAACGGTCCGGCCGTGACGCGGGAATGCCTGCCTACCGAGTTACGCGCCATCCATTTCTTCCTCTTTAGAGATGAGAGTTGTTTTGTTTGGTTTTGTTTTTATAGTCATGCACTTTAAAAGGTATACCCCTTATAATTTTAAATAGGCTTTATCTAATTACTCAGCGATCAAAGCACGACGCGGATTGCGAAAAGGATTAGTGATGGGTTGGTTTCCCATTTTAGTAAGTTACTTTCTTTTTTCCTGTAAAAAGTTTAGCTTATAAAACTACGATTATGAATGCAAACATCTAAAGCTTAATAGGCTAGGCTTAATCTGTCATCAAACTCAAATAAGTAACAACATACGTTTAATCCTTTTTTTTAAATTTCGGTGCGAAAGGCCATTTTTCTTTAAAAAATAAAGAGAAGAAATATCAGTTATTGTTAATAACTAAGTATGTGTGTACGTACACACGACAGCACGTTAGGTTATACAGTTAAACTACGAAAACAGCTTTTATTACTTAGGGCATAAAGGCGGGCTCAAGGTCAACATGTATAGTCTGAGGTGCCGTCGTGTGTACATAATCAAAACAGACTCGTTAGTTTTAACTATTTTTTTATCTTACTTATTAGGTACCTATATGATTATTAAATTTAGATTTTTCGCATTCACAATGCTATTTTTATATTAAGATAAATAATATTAGAAAAAATACTAGAAAAAATCGACTCACCCATAGCACCTCAGACGGGACTCGAACCCGCACCCTTGGGATTCCGGCCCAATGCACTGACCAATTATGCTACCGAGTCGCTAGTGGGAGCGGCGAAATTTTCTAGTACTTTTTAACTTCTTCGCTGCAAGCCAGCGCAATTTCATCAATGTGAGGAAATACCCCACATTCGAAAGAAACATCTTTCCAGATGTTTTGACAATCGATAAAGATGAAACAGCTATATAATTATTAAATTTAGATTTTTCGCATTCACAATGCTATTTTTATATTAAGATAAATAATATTAGAAAAAATACTAGAAAAAATCGACTCACCCATAGCACCTCAGACGGGACTCGAACCCGCACCCTTGGGATTCCGGCCCAATGCACTGACCAATTATGCTACCGAGTCGCTAGTGGGAGCGGCGAAATTTTCTAGTACTTTTTAACTTCTTCGCTGCAAGCCAGCGCAATTTCATCAATGTGAGGAAATACCCCACATTCGAAAGAAACATCTTTCCAGATGTTTTGACAATCGATAAAGATGAAACAGCTATATAATTATTAAATTTAGATTTTTCGCATTCACAATGCTATTTTTATATTAAGATAAATAATATTAGAAAAAATACTAGAAAAAATCGACTCACCCATAGCACCTCAGACGGGACTCGAACCCGCACCCTTGGGATTCCGGCCCAATGCACTGACCAATTATGCTACCGAGTCGCTAGTGGGAGCGGCGAAATTTTCTAGTACTTTTTAACTTCTTCGCTGCAAGCCAGCGCAATTTCATCAATGTGAGGAAATACCCCACATTCGAAAGAAACATCTTTCCAGATGTTTTGACAATCGATAAAGATGAAACAGCTATATAATTATTAAATTTAGATTTTTCGCATTCACAATGCTATTTTTATATTAAGATAAATAATATTAGAAAAAATACTAGAAAAAATCGACTCACCCATAGCACCTCAGACGGGACTCGAACCCGCACCCTTGGGATTCCGGCCCAATGCACTGACCAATTATGCTACCGAGTCGCTAGTGGGAGCGGCGAAATTTTCTAGTACTTTTTAACTTCTTCGCTGCAAGCCAGCGCAATTTCATCAATGTGAGGAAATACCCCACATTCGAAAGAAACATCTTTCCAGATGTTTTGACAATCGATAAAGATGAAACAGCTATATAATTATTAAATTTAGATTTTTCGCATTCACAATGCTATTTTTATATTAAGATAAATAATATTAGAAAAAATACTAGAAAAAATCGACTCACCCATAGCACCTCAGACGGGACTCGAACCCGCACCCTTGGGATTCCGGCCCAATGCACTGACCAATTATGCTACCGAGTCGCTAGTGGGAGCGGCGAAATTTTCTAGTACTTTTTAACTTCTTCGCTGCAAGCCAGCGCAATTTCATCAATGTGAGGAAATACCCCACATTCGAAAGAAACATCTTTCCAGATGTTTTGACAATCGATAAAGATGAAACAGCTATATAATTATTAAATTTAGATTTTTCGCATTCACAATGCTATTTTTATATTAAGATAAATAATATTAGAAAAAATACTAGAAAAAATCGACTCACCCATAGCACCTCAGACGGGACTCGAACCCGCACCCTTGGGATTCCGGCCCAATGCACTGACCAATTATGCTACCGAGTCGCTAGTGGGAGCGGCGAAATTTTCTAGTACTTTTTAACTTCTTCGCTGCAAGCCAGCGCAATTTCATCAATGTGAGGAAATACCCCACATTCGAAAGAAACATCTTTCCAGATGTTTTGACAATCGATAAAGATGAAACAGCTATATAATTATTAAATTTAGATTTTTCGCATTCACAATGCTATTTTTATATTAAGATAAATAATATTAGAAAAAATACTAGAAAAAATCGACTCACCCATAGCACCTCAGACGGGACTCGAACCCGCACCCTTGGGATTCCGGCCCAATGCACTGACCAATTATGCTACCGAGTCGCTAGTGGGAGCGGCGAAATTTTCTAGTACTTTTTAACTTCTTCGCTGCAAGCCAGCGCAATTTCATCAATGTGAGGAAATACCCCACATTCGAAAGAAACATCTTTCCAGATGTTTTGACAATCGATAAAGATGAAACAGCTATATAATTATTAAATTTAGATTTTTCGCATTCACAATGCTATTTTTATATTAAGATAAATAATATTAGAAAAAATACTAGAAAAAATCGACTCACCCATAGCACCTCAGACGGGACTCGAACCCGCACCCTTGGGATTCCGGCCCAATGCACTGACCAATTATGCTACCGAGTCGCTAGTGGGAGCGGCGAAATTTTCTAGTACTTTTTAACTTCTTCGCTGCAAGCCAGCGCAATTTCATCAATGTGAGGAAATACCCCACATTCGAAAGAAACATCTTTCCAGATGTTTTGACAATCGATAAAGATGAAACAGCTATATAATTATTAAATTTAGATTTTTCGCATTCACAATGCTATTTTTATATTAAGATAAATAATATTAGAAAAAATACTAGAAAAAATCGACTCACCCATAGCACCTCAGACGGGACTCGAACCCGCACCCTTGGGATTCCGGCCCAATGCACTGACCAATTATGCTACCGAGTCGCTAGTGGGAGCGGCGAAATTTTCTAGTACTTTTTAACTTCTTCGCTGCAAGCCAGCGCAATTTCATCAATGTGAGGAAATACCCCACATTCGAAAGAAACATCTTTCCAGATGTTTTGACAATCGATAAAGATGAAACAGCTATATAATTATTAAATTTAGATTTTTCGCATTCACAATGCTATTTTTATATTAAGATAAATAATATTAGAAAAAATACTAGAAAAAATCGACTCACCCATAGCACCTCAGACGGGACTCGAACCCGCACCCTTGGGATTCCGGCCCAATGCACTGACCAATTATGCTACCGAGTCGCTAGTGGGAGCGGCGAAATTTTCTAGTACTTTTTAACTTCTTCGCTGCAAGCCAGCGCAATTTCATCAATGTGAGGAAATACCCCACATTCGAAAGAAACATCTTTCCAGATGTTTTGACAATCGATAAAGATGAAACAGCTATATAATTATTAAATTTAGATTTTTCGCATTCACAATGCTATTTTTATATTAAGATAAATAATATTAGAAAAAATACTAGAAAAAATCGACTCACCCATAGCACCTCAGACGGGACTCGAACCCGCACCCTTGGGATTCCGGCCCAATGCACTGACCAATTATGCTACCGAGTCGCTAGTGGGAGCGGCGAAATTTTCTAGTACTTTTTAACTTCTTCGCTGCAAGCCAGCGCAATTTCATCAATGTGAGGAAATACCCCACATTCGAAAGAAACATCTTTCCAGATGTTTTGACAATCGATAAAGATGAAACAGCTATATAATTATTAAATTTAGATTTTTCGCATTCACAATGCTATTTTTATATTAAGATAAATAATATTAGAAAAAATACTAGAAAAAATCGACTCACCCATAGCACCTCAGACGGGACTCGAACCCGCACCCTTGGGATTCCGGCCCAATGCACTGACCAATTATGCTACCGAGTCGCTAGTGGGAGCGGCGAAATTTTCTAGTACTTTTTAACTTCTTCGCTGCAAGCCAGCGCAATTTCATCAATGTGAGGAAATACCCCACATTCGAAAGAAACATCTTTCCAGATGTTTTGACAATCGATAAAGATGAAACAGCTATATAATTATTAAATTTAGATTTTTCGCATTCACAATGCTATTTTTATATTAAGATAAATAATATTAGAAAAAATACTAGAAAAAATCCCGAAAATCTAAATTTAATAATTATATAGCTGTTTCATCTTTATCGATTGTCAAAACATCTGGAAAGATGTTTCTTTCGAATGTGGGGTGTAACGGAACGTTAGTTTGTACTAGTCTCTGGCGAAGGGTACGAAGAGTAGCTGTGGTGTGTGACGTAGTGAAGACGTGTGATTAGGCCCCTTTTATTATAATTTCATTATTTTATATTAATATAGCATTTATTCCCACTTGATCTTTCATTCCATACAGTCCATTCGCTTTCATGGTCCTTCGAGCCGGAGTATTTTCATTTTACCGTTTTTTTCCATAATTCATTTTGAAAATTTTTCACTATCTGTCAAAAGTGTCATTACGTTTTTTGTTTCGGAATTTTTCATCGTAAGTATTAATAATATTTTTTCATTATGATTACGCGTTCGAAATCACGTATCGGCATGGCATCACAATCATCGCATCATTCTTCACGATCATCATCGTCCAAGTTGTCGGTCGCAGAAAAATCTTGTTTGAAAGCGGACGCTCAAGCTCGCTACGCACGACGTATCGCCGAGGTGGAGCGCGAGCTAGCGCGCGCCGAGCTGACCGCCGAGATTGCTGCTATTGACGCCAACGACAGTGTACTTGAAGATGGTGCTTCCTTGGCACACGTCGACGCCTGGTTTGATGGAGCCGACCGCAATAATGAAGTCGAACAGGACGCCACCGTGACCGCAGCCGCCCAAGTGCATATCACCCCCGCGAGCGCATCATTACCTCTCGCACCAGTGACAGCGCTTTCGGCAACCGCAGTCGCAACGCATTCCTTATCGGCTGACACGGCTCCGCTGATACCGGAGGCGCAGCTTACACCACCGACCACGGCACACTTTTGTACCCAAGAACAAGATTTTCCTCTGGTAAACAATGTAGGAGGTAAGGTGAGTATGCCTTCTTTTCCTGCTGCGGCAGACGCGCCTTGCACTATTCGTCAGTCGCCGCCTGTTGTTGCTACCCCTTGTAATGATATTCAAAATCTTGCTAACGCCATAGCTACTTTGGCAAAGGGAGCGCCATGTAAAGTATCTTCCTTACCAAAGTTTAGCGGGAAACCGCACGAGTGGCTAAATTTTAAAAGAGTTTATGACATCTCAAGCTTGTCATACTCTCGACTAGAAAATATCGCTCGACTTGGAGAAGCCCTCACTGGTGAAGCCTATGATTCAGTCAGTACTTTATTACTTACAGCAGATGAGCCCGAAATAATCTTGTGTGCTCTTCAGCGCCGATTCGCCCGTCCGGAGCAGCTTCTCGCACACGAGCTCTCGTGCATTCGATCCCTACCGAGACTGACGTTAGTCGAAAAGGATTTGGGTAATTTCGCCGCCAAGGTAAGAAGTTGCGTTACAACCATAAAGCTACTAAATCAGTATGAATACTTGTACTCACGTGATTTACTTAATAGCTTACTCTTTAAACTGACGCCTCATCTTAAATATAAGTGGTCGGATTATGCAGCGGCGCATTATACGCTGCCTTCGACTTCACCTAATTCGTTGACGTTGTTAGAAATGTTATCCAACTTTTTAGAAGAAGAGGCCGATCGCAATCTGATGTTCTTACCTTCAATTTCCCTTTATAATCAATCGCTACCTCATAATAGTCAAAGTACAGGTATTAGTAAACCAGTGTACAGAGACAATAAAAAGGCCATAGCGATTCATACTACTGACACGAATAAGTCTGATGATGTCACTTGTTCGTATTGTCTGGAGCCACATAGGCTCAACTTATGTACCAAATTCTTATCTCTTTCAATAAATGACAGGTGGACATGGATACGTGAGCACAAAGTCTGTGCCAAATGTTTGAAGAGTAGAAGCCACCAGTGGTCGAAGTGCCGTGCGAAGCCCTGCGGTGTGGGTGATTGTAGACAGCGCCATCACAAGCTACTGCACGCACCAGTACCCCCGCCGGCCCCGCCTGCATCTGCACCTCAACCAGCCTTCTACACGACTGCAAGTCCAGAGCAGCCTGCAGCAGACGTGGTTGCTGCCACGACAACGCCACAACAAACTTACACTTGTAGTTCGCTTGCTCGTAGTGTATTGTTAAAAATAGTAGCGGTAGAGCTTACTGGGCCGCTTGGTACATTGCAAACGTATGCTTTGTTGGACGAAGGCTCCACTGCCACTGTCACTGACGCTGAAGCCGCGCGACAAATTGGTGCGTCCGGGTTTAAAGGCCGCATTGACTTGGACGGCGTCGGCGGCATGCGGAGGCGTGACGTTCCAATTGAGTACGTAGACTTTGACATTCGTGGCAAATACTGCGATAAAGTATATTCAGTCAAAAATGCACGTGCCATGGAGTCATTGTCTATACGTCCACAAACCATACGCGCCGCAGACGTCATAAGTAGCGCTCATTTAGTGGACTTAGTAGAGTTCGTCACTTACGAAGACGCCAAACCAATGGTGTTACTCGGTGCTGGTGATTGGCCACTTATTTTGAGTAAAAACTTACGCGTTGGTACGCGCTCACAGCCGGTTGCCTCATTGACAGCATTGGGGTGGGTCCTCCACGGTTGTATGTCTAATAGTTCGAGGCCCGTTGAATTTTTACATCATGCTGTAGAAACAGACGTTACTTTGGATGAACTGGTTCTACATCATTATCGTTTGGACTCTATAGGGGTATCAAACAACGTCAAACTCAGTTCATCCGATGAGCGTGCTCTCAGAATCTTAGACTCAACGGCAAAACGACTTCCGAGCGGACGTTTTGAAGTCGGTTTGTTGTGGAAAGAGGAAAACCTTAATATCCCTAATAGTATTGGCTTAGCACTTAGTAGGCTTAGAAGCTTAAAGAAAAAGCTTGCGAAGGATTCATCGTTATCAGTTGCGTATGATAAAAACGTAAAGGCCTTCGTAGATAAACATTATGCTGAAAAATGTAGTTCAGCGCCATCAACCCATCGTTTCTGGTATTTACCGCATTTTGCCGTAGTCCACCCACTCAAGCCAGGAAAGGTTCGCGTTGTGCATGACGCGGCTGCAAAGGTACAGGGAGTTAGTCTGAACTCTATGTTATTAACGGGTCCGGACCTCCTTCAACCGCTTATTGCACTATTGTTTAGGTTTAGAGAGGGTCGGGTAGCGATTACAGCGGATATACGTGAATTTTTTATGCAAATTAAAATTATAGAGGAAGATCGTGATGCTTTACGTTTTCTTTGGCATGAGGATGGCCAGGATTCAAAGATAGTGGAGTTCAGAATGACATCTGTAATTTTTGGGGCCGCGTGTTCACCTTGTGCTGCGATATATATTAAAAATAAAAACGCGGAAGAATTTCGTGACGCGTATCCTAATGCTGCTGAAGCTATTATTAAAGATCACTATATGGATAATTATATTGGCAGTTTAGATGATCCTGCTGAGGCTTCAATACTTGCCGCCCAAATCATTCAAGTTCACGCTAGTGCTGGTTTTGAAATAAGGGATTGGGCAAGCAATACTGTCGAAGCTTTAGCGGATATTCCATATAATCTCCGCTTACCAGAATTTGCCACTAAAGATATGTGTCACAATGTGTCCATTGACCTTAGGATATTAAGTTTAGTTTGGAATCGTCATGATGATACATTTAGTTTTAAGCTTGATTTCCCTGTTTTAAATAATTTTACTAAGCGCAATGTTTTGAAAAGTCTAATGAGAGTCTATGACCCTCTTGGCTTGCTGTGTATTTTGATAGTTAGAGGTAGAATTTTGTTTCAAAATATTTGGCGTAGTGGTGTTGGTTGGGACGACACTATTACCCCGGATGATCAGCGGAGTTGGGAAAAATGGATGCTTGACTTAAAATCCGTTTCTCAGCTGAAAATCCCGCGGTGGTATTCCACTCACGTAGAGTACGAGAGTTGTCAACTTCACGTTTTTTGTGACGCCAGCGAGCACGCTTATTGCACTGTTGCATACTGGCGTTACGTTTTTCGTAACGGAGAAGTGAAGTTGACGCTCATCGGAAGTAAGGCTCGCGTGTCGCCCTTGAAGTCTACCTCAATCCCGCGACTTGAGTTGCAAGGAGCTCTCATTGCTGCTCGATTTGCTGATACCATCACTCGTGAACATAAGAAAAAGGTCAAGTAGAATTTTCTTTTGGTAAGATTACAAAACTGTACTTTGTTGGCTACGTAACGATGCTAGAACCTACAAGCCGTTCGTTTCTCATCGCGTGTCTGAAATTTCAGAGTTGTCTGTGGTTGATGACTGGCGTTGGTGTCCTAGTAGTATGAATGTAGCTGACGATGCCACTCGCTATACTTCAGGACCTCTGGCTTCAGACCACAGATGGTTTGTTGGCCCACCTTTTTTATATCTTCACGAGTCTGATTGGCCCCAGGAAGCTTTAGTTACTTCTCTTTACGCCTTTCCCGATATTGAATGTTTAGAATTAAAGCGTAAAGAGTTAGTATCGGTACAAATCGAGCACCAATATTTTTTAACTGGTGTTTGCGCCGACCCCAGTCGCTTTTCAAAATATAATCGTTTATTACGTGCGACAGCTTTGGCACATAAGTTTATCAAAATTCTACGTACTAGGGTTAGGGGTAACCGAGACATTGTTCCAGATCTCACGGTTGACGATTTGCAACTGGCAGAACGTCATATCCTTCGCCTAACTCAAGCTGCGTCATTTAAGGAAGAAATTGATCTTCTCACGAATAACAAACCTGTCTCACCAACAAGCAAACTGTTTAATCTTTCCCCTTTCTTGGACGATCATGGCCTGATGCGCCTAGGTAGCCGTATAGGTTTAATACGAGGCGTCGATAATGATGCAAAGTTTCCCGTTATTTTGGACGGTCGAACCCCTACCGTACGATTATTAGTTATGCGATACCACGAGAAAGCCGCACACGTGAACCACGAAATGGTGATAAACGAGCTCCGCCAAAGATTCTGGATTCTTCCCCTCCGGAGTACAGTGAAAGCTGTTATTAGACTCTGTCGGATCTGCCAGTTACGACGAGCGAAGACGTCTGTTCCACCAATGGGAGATTTGCCCGCCCAAAGGCTGCAATACGGTCAGCGCCCTTTCACTTGTTGTGGCCTGGATCATTTTGGACCCTTTAATATTACGATCGGACGCCGCCACGAAAAACGATATGTCGCTTTGTTTACGTGCCTTACGACAAGGGCAGTTCATTTGGAGGTTGCATCAAGTCTGTCTGCAGATTCCACCATTATGTGTCTACGACGGTTTATTGCCCGCAGAGGATGTCCCAGAGAGATTTTGTCAGACAATGGTACCTCCTTCGTGTCTGCCGCGAAACAACTGGGAGACTTTGCCACGAATGCTGGCATTCAGTGGAAATTCATCCCGCCATCTGCCCTCTCAATGGGTGGGGCCTGGGAACGCTTGGTACGGACGGTTAAAGCGGCGTTGAACGTAACTCTCAAGGACTCATCGCCTAAGGAAGAAGTTTTAACTACCTTACTTCTGGAAGCCGAAAACATTGTGAATTCACGGTCCCTTACCTACGTATCCAGTAACCAAGAAGACGCTGAAAGCCTTAGCCCCAACCATTTCTTAATAGGCACTTCATCATCGGCACTTTCCAGTACTAGCTTAGATGATAGTGACTTGAACTGCAGAACGTTGTGGCGACAAGCAGTCCGGTTATCGGATCATTTTGGCGTCGATGGCTCAAAGAATACCTTCCAACGTTACTACCACGACGTCAATCTAAAGACCAACATAAAAACTTGGAGGTTGGAGAATTAGTTTTCGTTGTAGATGGGAATCTACCTCGAGGAGTTTGGCCTCGGGGTGTTATTACAAACATTTTCCCAGGCCGAGACGGCATCGTAAGGGTGGTGGAGCTTCGTACGGCAGGGGGTATTTTAAAGCGACCCGTAAGAAAAGTAGTGCGCCTCTGCTGCACGGAGGGGGGAATGTAACGGAACGTTAGTTTGTACTAGTCTCTGGCGAAGGGTACGAAGAGTAGCTGTGGTGTGTGACGTAGTGAAGACGTGTGATTAGGCCCCTTTTATTATAATTTCATTATTTTATATTAATATAGCATTTATTCCCACTTGATCTTTCATTCCATACAGTCCATTCGCTTTCAGTGGGGTATTTCCTCACATTGATGAAATTGCGCTGGCTTGCAGCGAAGAAGTTAAAAAGTACTAGAAAATTTCGCCGCTCCCACTAGCGACTCGGTAGCATAATTGGTCAGTGCATTGGGCCGGAATCCCAAGGGTGCGGGTTCGAGTCCCGTCTGAGGTGCTATGGGTGAGTCGATTTTTTCTAGTATTTTTTCTAATATTATTTATCTTAATACCTATATGATCTTAACTACTCAACAAAAATAATTATAGTTGTTATTTTATTAATGGTGTTAGGTTTTATGATCGCACATCAACTGTGACGAGGACAACTCAATACTTATAATAGTTTTAAGAATATGTTTTATCCTCACTAGATGTGTTTTAAAGCTCAAACACACAGGATGCGCTCCGGTCATCCGATCCGACCCGCAGATCGCTGCGATTTTCCTTGTATTACAATTTACTCTATGGCTGCGATCTATGCGATCTATGGAGTTCGCTAAGGCTCTAGACAGACGGACTGCAATTCAACTGCAATCCGACTGCCAAATTGCAGTTCCGATGCAGTTTGATAGTATTTGTAACTATTGCAGTCGTGTCAACTGCATTCAAACTGCACCTGAACTGCAATTTGCGGTTGGATTGCAGTTGAAATGCGGTCCGTCTGTCTAGAGCCTAAGCCAACGCATAGATCGGAACGCATTCTGTGTGTCTGAGCTCTTATTAAAAGCCGTAGCACAAAATGCAATCACGTCTTACTTATGTGTGAATTGAGAAATGTATGTATAAAACTCTAATTAAACACTCACGAAGCAAACATTTAAACGTCTTCTTGAAGAGCATTATCCGTAAATTGCACTATTTGCATAACATGATTGGCTTAGCTGTACACCAATGACAAAAGTGAAAGGTTTGGGCAGTTGTACTTCTACATCTAACTAAAGCATACAAATAAATTACCCTTTGATCACTTAATCTTAGAACCCGTAGTAAGTAGTAATATTAGTAAAAATAAAAACAAACACACATTACACAGTAAGGCCCTGTTCGGCGATCTGTTTAACGCGTGATTTTTTACCGCCTTGTTTCGACGCTGTTCACACGAGCCTCTTTTTAAACGAGGACCAATTCTCCCGAAGTGCGTCCAGTATGGCCAGATTAGGCGATTTATCGCAAATGAGGCTGCTAATTAGGTTGTAAGAAGGCCAAAAAATCATAGTTGAATTTAAAATTAACGGTTAATAAAAGGCCAGTAAAATTGTTATGCTATATGAAGAATCAAGACAATATCCTGAGAAGTTATTTTTCTTAACTAATTCAGAATGTACTATAATTATGTACCTAGTTGTGTGGCCCATGGATCAGGCCTAAAAACTTTTGAGGTAAGTAGCCTAATTTGCGATAAATCGCCTAATCTGGCCACACTGGACTCACTTCGGGAGAATCGGGCGTAAAAAAAAAGCGCTTGTGTTAACATCTCGTACGTTTTGCCTTTCGAAGCGTCAGAAAAAACGCGCGTTAAAACGTCGAAAAAGCGCTCGTGCGAATGTTCGCTTACATACCTATATAGTTACTTAAACACAATTTAAACCGAACAACCACAAAAAGAATATTCCCACAACATATGTTTGATCGAATCAATGAGCTACTAAACATTTACCAAAATCGGATACCCGAAAATCCATTAAGGTCATAATTTTTTGCCACCAAAACGGTGGGGTATAACACGCATGTGGTCTTATAAAATAATTACAGGACTTTACGCGGCCTGTCAAACTTTAATGTGTAAATAGTAGGCTTCGCCTGAAGTGCGTTAAAGAACCCACTTGCATCGCAAGGCGTCAATTTTAACAGGAAACCAATAATTACGCCATTAGATGCTCAATCGATATCCTATTGAACGCTCAATTTTAGCGCCACGTTTTTTTCGTTTTTGTTCTTTCGTTCTTTCGATCTGAGCAAAGGAAATAGTGACCATTCAGCCTGTCCGCCTATTATTATTTCGTCTAATCTAAGGGTACGTCCGTTGCAGGCTGCAACTATAATTATTGTGATACGTTCACAATTCTCCTGTCACAATATTTCTACCACATTTCACAAAATCAATTTTATTATAATTTCAAACACGTTTACATTCAGTATTGCCACTTTAATAGTTTCTATTAGATCTGCGGTAATTAAAACAGCGTATATTGTTGTAGATTGTTGTTGGAATTTTTATTACGGAGTCATTTATCTTTACTACACTCCATACCAGTAATATTGGCTTTGGAATGAAAGTTTGTGAGAAAGTACAGGTGCTGCATACTCTAATGACCTAGCTTAGTATACTGGCTTTGCTCATTACATGATAGTCGAGTGGTTTGTATCGATAAGAGAATCGAATCGACCACCGTAGCTCTATCTATCTTCTAATCTTTAATTTCGCGTGAGATTTTGACATTTCGTTGGTTGTTCCGAGCTTTATTACTGCGGCACAGGGGTTTTCAAGGTCCCTAATAAAGTTGATAAGCTTTTTATCGGAAATTGACTATGTTTTGCAAACTACTTCGGAACTACTGAAGTAATAGATAACTGCTATATTTTTCTGATTAAGGCCGTAATAATAAACACCTGAATTTCAACCCTCAACTTGGTTGAAATTCAGGTGTTTATTATTGGTCTTGGACGTTCTTTGTAAAAATAATCTAATGAATGCTTTGGACTAATAAACACACACGCTGATTTAAGTTCATTATACATTTTTTGAATCGCGCGTATGTCCTTTCGTGGATCAGGTTACAACTCGTATTTTATTTAATGTATCAATTGAAGAATGATACTGTAAATTTTATTATACATAATACTTTGTACAAAGGCTTTTTAGCTAAAATCTTTAGTTAAGGTCTCCTTAACTTTAAGGAAGCTGTTAGTTTCATAGAGTTTGTGTCAAATCTGACATTTTTTTTTAATTTAAGGTGGCCCTAACTTTAAGATTCGTTTAAGTATCTGGCCGGACTGTTTAGGTCTCCATATGATCGCCACACCATATGATCTTAAGGGCCCTATAAACCTCAAAGTGGCTCTCATCTTAATTAAATTTATTGCTCGCTGTACATAATGTATCGAAAATTGACATGTACAGATTAAAGCAAGAAGTAGCCCCTTTAGGCACTTTTGCCTACTATTACTACTACAACGAACTCTATTTTACAGAGATTATTGTTTGTAAATAAACTATAGAACCTTAGCTTCAATCAATACATGTAAATTTCCGATACATTATGTATTTAGCAAGCAATAAATTTAATTAAGATGAGGGCGCCACTTAAGGGTCATAAAAGCCTTAAATCTCAAAATTGAGTACTTATTGTGTTCACGCCACATTGTGCCGTTACTCACATCGCAAAAAGTGTTTGTTTTCACACTACGACCGCACATCGACGCCGGCGCATGTAAGAACATCGTTATTAAACTGTCATTACTTACACCTCCTCGGGCACCGAGAACGTACCTGGAAATGACCTCAAGGATGACTCCGATTGCAATTTAGATGTTCACTTACCTATATCTTCTAGGTATACCTATATCTTCTATTTATGTAAGTATGTAAAATGACAAATTGACTGACTGACATAAGTATCAGCGCAGGGAAGGCGCAGTGTCCAAACTATGGATTAGGAAGTTGGTACACACACAGTTGGACAGCACGTCAGGTTATACAGTTTTACTGCGAAAACAGCATTTATTACGTAGGGCATAAGGGCAGTCTCAAGGTCAACATGTATAGTCTGAGGCGCCGTCGTGTGTAGGTACAAGATTTTTTTCTAATACAATGCAGGCAAGCACTAAAAAGTCACTTCTGAAAGTTTTGTAACTTGAGTATAATAATTACGCCAAAAAAAGTGGTAGAATAATATGTTGAAGAATATTTTTTTTTAGTGTACCTCCTCTATTATGTAAAGAGGGGTTGAAATTTTTCTTTCTCATCATTCTCATAGTAAAAACCATTTTTTGATTCAGGGAACTTTTTGCGAAATATTAGAGTCAAGTGTGTAGGATCTAGGATTAGAAAAATGTAAGCTAGCATAGCATTTAGCAGCCGAGTTTGAATAGGCCAGGCGCGCAAGAATAAAAGTAAATAAATAAATAAATAAATATTTGACAACATCTATGTGATTGCTCCGATTCCAAAGTAAGTAGCTAAAGCACTTGTGTTATGGAAATCAGAGACAACGGTGGTATCACAAACACCCAGACCTGAGACAATATAGAAAAGTTCGTTTTCTAAATTGACCCAACCGGGGATCGAACCCGGGACCTCAGAGATGGCGACACCTTGACACTCGACCACGGAGGTCGTCGAAAGTGGCCACTTTTCGCAATAAAACTAAATTTTTTAAACTAACGACAAGCCAAAAATATTGTTTAAGCGATAAAAAGTACCATAGAGCTTCTTCGGAGTGCACATATAGTAGATTATGCAATAAGGGCTTAAAGTAGTGTATTGTGTCCCGGGCGCTATTATTGAACCCCGAGTACGAGGGATTCTATGGTTAACTTCCTGAGTACGAGGTGTTCAAGATCGCCCATGACAAATACACATTTAAGCCCGCGATGCATACTCTACTTTTTATACTTTCTGCGAGGCAATTGAAACCAATGACTGTTATAAAGAAAGTACTTAAGTAATTATTTAAAGTTAGAATAATAAAATATGAAAAATTAAGAATATTTATTGAAAATTAAAAGTTATGTTAGAAACATTACACCAATTGTGCAACGACAAAGTTACATTCTTTGGTACATTTATAGTTGGGTTAGAGTTTATGTTTTTGTCGTCTATTCTGTAGTGGTCAGTTCGACATTCAAATAAATCCTTCTTGGTGCGCGGGTGAAAATGAATTTCGTAAAAAGTTTTCATGATAACATACAGCCTAACTCAGAATAAGATCTCATTGCACCTAAACTTTTTTGAAACCAACATCGATCAAGCACGACTACAAGGGTTGCATTCCAAATTCAAATCACTTTATTCCCCATGGGAAAAATGACTTACTTTAGGAAAGGTTTGCATGACACATAATATGCCATTGACGAGCAGGTAGTATAAAAATAATATAATTTACTAATTCACAATTTCGTCTTTATTTATGCACTATGATTTTTTTCCAATGGCGGCGCTAGTGTGCATACTATGCTCCCTTAAGTTATAAAAAGTGCGTGTGTGGTCACAAGATTATTCACTAATTAACAACGGCGTAACAGGTGACGAATGGCTCGAATTCCAAATGATACCAGAATAAATACAGTTACTACCTTATCTCTTATCATCGATAAACCTGAAATGGAGAACGTAACTTTAGCACAAGTTATTATTTGGTATTGCTACTTTTAATTGTAGTTTATGATACCAGGTTGGTAAGAAGGTTTTTTTAATTTATTTATTTATTTATACTATAAACTTACAGGCTTACAGAACACTCCAAGACGCCCGCAAGTCTAGTCAAACAATAATACAATTTTTTAATTAACAGTAGATAGAATAAGGTATTATTAATTAAGTAGCAAGCAATGTCATTTTATACTTTAAACACATATGTTTAAAGTAAAAAATATTAATCATGCAAAAATGTGAATAAAAAGAAATGCAACTATGGACTAATAAAAAAGTTGACGTTTTATTTTATTTATTTTTTTATTTATTTATTTAGAAAACCAACAGTGTTACAAAAATTACTTAACAATAATGTATATATACCAGTAAGACCAATTACAGGTTTCCTTTATATGTAATAGTACTTTTTACAATTTATGACAATATATATAATATATATATTATGTATAATATATAATAATTTATAATCGTCACAAGTTAAAAAACCTTTACAACCGTGTGCCATACTACGTTTTTCAATATATTTGCGAGAAAACATTATAGGTACCTTCTGAAATAAAAAAAAACCGTAAACCAAAAACGCATGGTGGTGGCGTGCGGTAAAATTAACTTTCCGCACACTGTACTAAACCGTAAACAAAAACGCACGGCGTGCGGTAAAATCAACTTACCACACGCTGTACTGTCATCCAAAACACACATTTTCGAGCAACTGTATTAAAAAAGTATTTTAAACATATTGCACATAAAATAGGCAGTAGTAATAAATTCAATCATCTTAGATCTGCACTAAATAAGACTAAACTGCAATTATTAAACTACACTTAAAAGACGCCAATATTAATATTGTAATTTTCTTTCAACCTCTTCTTGAAAACAAATCATTCCAAAAAGTTTTTAATCCAAAACCTCTTTTCTTTGCAGCAAGTGGCGACACCTACGGTGGTGAAGAAGATATTGCGTTTGAAACAAGAGAACCCGGGGATGTTTGCATGGGAGATCCGGGAACGGTTGCTGAGTGCTAGGGTGTGTGAACCGCATTCTATACCCTCTGTGTCGTCGGTCAACCGAATCTTGAGGAACAGCGGGTTGGCCTGGAGCGACGATGAACCGAGGAGTGGGCACGGTAAGATATGGCATTATTTTTTTACCGTACACCATCAGCCATTCAAAATTCAAAATTCAAAACTCATTTATTCAGTCTAGGCTGTTACAAGCACTTGTGAATGTCAAAGAAGCTACGCCATCGGTTCGCAAACCCTAAGCGGGAGACCTTGTAACGAGAAGAACCGGTAAGAAACTCGTCAAGGGCTGATTTTTTCTCCCTGTATATTTCATACAGAGTCGTCAAAATTTTAAAAATGAGGTCAGCATTTAAAGTGTCGTCATTTTCCATTACAAAAATTAACAAAGTTTACATTCAATGGGCAGGTAAAATAAATTTCAACTAGTTGAGAAATCGCTGTCTACTACTCGGTAACACTATGAAAACCATTGTATGATATGAAGAATTAGCATTTTTAATATCCCCCTGCTGGGGCACAGGCCTTCCTTATGGGTATGAGAAGGAGGAAGGGCTATAACGCACCACACGGGCACAATGTGGATTGATGGGTGTTAACAACTGCAAATGCAGCCGGGACCAACGGCTTAACGTGCCTTCCGAAGCACTGAGGAGCTCGAGATAGTAAAATTTTGGTCACCCATCCCGTGACCGGCCCTTGCGAAGGTTGCTTAACCTCCGCAATCGCTGGGCCAGGCGCTAAACTACTGCGCCAGCCGAGCTCCTCTTACCGTATTATCCACCAAATACATTAAAGGCTCACCAAATCATTAAACACTTTTATTTTGTTTCAGAATTTCACGTCCTTACCACAAAAGATTTTAAAACACTGTTTAATTTAGACACTGTTTAAATGTGATGACATCACTTTCAATCAATATTGTCGAAAAAGTGACAGCATCACATTTAAACAGTGTCTAAGTTAAACACTTATTGAACAGTGTTTTAAAATCTTTTGTGGTAAGGCCGAAAGTGTTTAATGTTTGTATTTGATTGATTAATGCGGGAGTAAGCTACATATATTTCTCATTTCACAATGTTTAATGTTTAGTGTTTATATTAAACCTACTTACTAATTTGGTGAGCATTTAGCAATTCCATTTTACCTATGTACTATAATCTGTGTCAATTCTTTAATTGGTAGATTACGTCAGTTAGATGATATTAGATGATTTACAGTTTACAAACCTTAAGTTAAAGATTTTTTGACATTCCACCTTACTCGGTCTGGAGTTGGTATGATTAAATAAACCTCAAATAGGACAGCTTATATGGACAAGTTAATTGTACGGTAGGTAGGTAGGTAAATACACACAAATTCAAGAGGTATACAATACTTACATTGTAATGTAATAATAAAATGCTTCTGTAATTGATATTCTTACATACCTGTTTCATTTCACCGTTTATGTGGTGAAGTCTTCTCTTACTTGTCATCGTTCCTTCCATTCTAATTTCTTGTTTAATCAAACAATCCCTTAATCAAGTACTTCGTTATGGGAATTATACACCATACAATGTGATTAACTTAAGAATGTACAACTAAAGTGACTAACTTCAGAGCGCTTGCGGTACTAAACGACGTATTCAGCCATATTAATTACATTCTCGATTGAAGTTGCAGCGAATCACTGTCTATTGTCATTTTAATCGCATTGTACTTTGCTTAAACAAAAAGTTGTTTCTTTTATTAAACTTTAACTCCCTTATCTGAATAACTTGCTATATAATGCCACTAATTATAATTTAATAGTCAGAACACCCACCGATTAACACACATTAAAATTAAACAAAGAACATAAATTGTCAACAACACAGTCAAAACACAGCGGACGTATCACACTGAACAGGTGTAAGGAAGTCACCTACGAGTTAATGCCTTGTTCTCTTATTTAATTATACAAAAAATCACTCTTATGCCCTACAAAATAGTAAAAAACATGTAAGGAACTCCGACATTAATCGACATAAAAATAAATTATTATAAAAGAGGCCGTAGTGCATTCCTTGCGATAAAAACTTTGAACAATGAGGTTGTCTATATGTCTATATCAATACTTTTTTCTAAACTAGAAAACTCTTTTTTTGCTCCGGCGACATACAGTGGTGGCCAGATAATTAAGGACACTAGTCGATTTTTATACAAACACCCGATTTGATCAAGATCAGAGTATTCAGTTACAGGATATCCATACATTTTTATGCTAATTTCGCGTTTTTTAAACATATCCTTATACTTATATCTCTTAGAATGTTGATCAGATCAGTTGGGTGTGTATATAGCGACCTAAATCTCCTCCATTCATTCTCTGGATGGCCATCATCAGATCACATTACCTTGTTTGTATGAAAATCGACTGGTGTCTTTAATTATCTGGCCACCACTATAAAGTATTTTTCAATTATTTCACGTCTCCACTATTTTTGCGAGCTTATTCGTAAATCAAAATCGGTAGAAAGAAACGGTAACTTTCGCTTGCGCCAACTAAATCTTGAACGCGTGCGCATAACGTGCCATTCCGACGTTTGTTTTCATTCACTTGTCTCGTATTGCTTTTTTACTAATGTCAAATAATTTTCTCAATTTTATGCCTACTTAGTTCAGTTTATTGGGGACATTGTCACTTTGGACCGACTGTTAAGACGTTTATCCTAAGTTATTTATTATGTTAGAGAGAAACGTAGAAAAGCCTGGCTATAGTTTACGGTGTCGTATGCGCACATGTTGTATTTGAGCAGTTCTCATTATAGTTGAAAGAAACAATAATCCACAAATGTTTAAATCACTTAACTATGGTACAGTTTAAGTTAGAAGTTTAGTTCGAAACGTGGTCTATATTTTTGTCAGCTTGTATTGGAAATGCAAACTCGATCTTTCGATAGATTTTGATAGTGTAATTATCTTTACACATAGATCGATCAGATTATTTTTGCAGTTAATTTCTTGAATAATAAGACCTTCATAATAAGGCAGTGCAGGGCTTAAAGGCATGCCCCAAGGGCCTCCCTGCCCTGCGCTGGTCCTGCGCTACCCGTAACCAGTGGCTTACCGCTAGCTTCATCACATCAGATCTTCACTTTGTCCAAAATGTATTAACTTCATAATCATTCTCTATCTTTACAGAACCATACCCTCAGCCAGACCTCCCACCGAACTACATGTCACTGAAGTCCCCTCTGCCAACACCAGTATCACAAAGCCCCTCGTACTTCGCGCATACTGCGGTAAGGGTGCCCCCTCCTCAAGACCCCTCTCTATACGACAGAAGACTCACCACATCCTGGCTTCTCGCAAACCAAGTTCAAGCACAAGGACTCCTCAAGCCATACCCCATCTCCCCCTGGCAAAGAATTATGATGCCCTACCACGACTCCAAGAACTTCTCTCCATACATCAACCTCCATAACGATTTGCTCAGCAGAATCAATACAGATGACATCAAATCTGAAAATTCGGAACATATTTCTGTTGAAGCGAGTGATGATAGCGCTGATAGGCCAGACCCTGATGAAAGGAAGACGCCTAATGAAAAAGAAAAGAAAAAGAACCCGTATTCCATTGAAGAACTCCTAAAGAAACCTGATAAGATCGTCAATACGCCTCTAAGTGTGTCGAGCTTCTTACGGCAGCCGAGTGGAAGTATGATCGATTATCAGACTCAAGAGAAGGATTTAAGCAATAGAAGTTCCCCCGCTAGTTACTGCTCCGTACAGAGCGGTGGGTCCAATGATTTCGCGGAATCTGTGACGTCAGAAATCAAAGCTGGCAATTAAAACTTTATAACCGTGCAAATCACGATAATTACCAATCTTGGGTCTATTGGTGTCACATTAGTCATTAAAAGACAACCTTTATTATCATGTTTACTATCAACCTAAGTAATTGGTACGATATAATAGGCGGAACGTGTCAATGTCAAATAAACCAAGTTTATTCTTAATACCAGTGTCTATAAAATAATAAATACCTGCAATTATAAAAATTATTGAATCATATTGTAAAGTTTTCAAAGAACAAGCCATTATTGTCGCGTACGGATTGTAATTTAATCATTGTATAGGTGTTTTAGAGTTAGAATACTTTTTAATAGTGATACTTAATATAAAAAGTATTATATTATATTAGCTTAAATTGCCATGGTAATTTGTTGTTACAAAACTCATTAATAACTAAATTATTTTATATTACTAAAGTAACTTATTTCTAAGTGTAGATAAGATGAAATTATCAAATACATAAATAGAAAAAGTAATATGGTACACACGACAGCACGTCAGCTTATACAGTTAAACTGCGAAAATAGCTTTTATTACATAGGGCATAAAGGTGGTCTCAATGTAAACATGTATGTCTCAGGTGCCGTCGTGTGTACAGTCGAGTTCATTAATAAATTTACGCATTTTGACAGTTCATCAACCAATATGCCATTGTAATAAAAGTCAACACCTGTCAAAAGTGCTAACATATTAATAAACTCGATTGTTACATTATTATTTTCATATTTAGAATAGTGATACTGTGATATTTTCGTATATAAATGTGCATATATATTTATAAGTAGTTAACTACCTACCTAGCCATATTTTTCATTTTAATAGTTTTCTGTTTTCGGTGCAAGTTTTCTTGATGTATCAACGTTTATCATCGTTTATCGCGTTTTTGTAGTATTGCTGATGTAGGTAGGTACACACTCACTATCTGTGAATATTTTTGTATACTTTATGCTATCTGGTACGGACGGCAGCACGTCAGGTTATACAGTCAAACTGCGAAAACAGCTTTTATTACGTAGGGCATAAAGGCGGTCTCAAGGTCAACATGTATAGTCTGAGGTGCCGTCGTGTGTACTATTATGGTATTCTGTGCTAACTTTAAGACTTTCACGCGAATTGAAGTAAAAAATTTGCACTAAATACAAATTCCAGTTTTCGAAACATTTCTTTGTTAGACAAGAGTTTAGACCTTGTATAAATATGTAAATAAACTTTCCTTTCAACATTTCTGTAAGTGCCATTCACAGGTATGTGGATTAAAATGTTTAAATAAGTCAAATTGTATAGATAGTAGGTAGGGTACCTATTGTAGAAACGCAAATAGTTGTATATTTGAAACAGCACAATAAACCAAATATTAAAAAAGGTATTTTAATTTTATCCTCCTTTGCGTTCGTTTGCGTTTTATGGACCGAGTGAGCGTGAAGCGCGTGCGAAGTGTTTTCGTTTCAGCTTGGGCAAAAATGCTTTCGCATGCCTGTCCAGGCTTCTTCTCTACTTTCGCATTTCTGAACCGATTCTCATGAAAATTAGTGGTTCGATAATATACGTACGGATTTTTTTTTGTTTATTCAGTTTTTCGAATTTTTTCAAAATAGCGGAGATATGGGGGAAATCATATTTCAGCCCGTTCGAAAAACGTTAAAAATTGACACAAAACTCCTGTGTCACATCAAATCACAAAGGAATTTCACAAAATAATTATTATTTTGCATAAGTATGTAATTTCGAATGGTGGCATAATAATAATTATTACTCCTACAGTATTGGTGATAATATTTTTAAAATGGGTTTTATTGCTACTAGAGGTCGACGTCTGTAGTGACGAGTTTTGTTTGATAGACTTTTATAGAAATAGTCACATGGTCACATCACTAATCAGTCAAGTCAATCGAGTCAATCTCTCAGTCTGCCTGTCACTATCAATTTTGGTCACATCATTAAACATAATAAACTTTACGCTAGCATAAATAAGCCTATGGACTCAACTCAAGTCAATAATATCTATTCTGTGGTCAAATGTCAAGTGTCACTTTGAGACCTATTCTTTATCTGTGTGTCATAGAAAAAAAAAAATTCATGTCAATGTCAGTGCCTCTGGTTTTCATTGTGAAGTCTGAAGTGGGACTGTGGGTTGTGTTTAATTTAGTTCATTAATTATTGGGTAAATGACATAAAGCTGTACGTGAAATAATATTAGTTAATATATAGAATTATGGATTCTGAAAATCTAACCAAGCAAGTAAGTAATAAAGTAGGTTAGCATGTTAACTATTCTTTTTCTTACCACAAGAACAAATAGGTAACATTTTGAATTTTAATAGGTATTTCACGTGTAAATAAAACTACACAAAATTATTAAAATAATTATATTTTTGTAGATGGAGGAGGTTGAAGCTCTTAGCTCAATCTACGGGGACGATTGGACAGCAGAGAGCGATATCACAAGATCATATCGCATAAGAGTATGTGAGAATAAAAAAGAAATTCTGCTGTATGTGACTATGTCACCAGAATATCCAAGTGTTGCTCCTCCCAAGTATGAGTTGTCAGCTCCTTGGATGGACAGAAAAGCTAAACAAAAACTACATGCAGATTTAGATGCTGTTTGTTTGTAAGTAACTCACCTGTTGGTTTGAATTGTATGTACATTAGTTAAGTATGAAGGTAAAACTGTGTGTTATAAAAAAAACATAAAAAAGTGTGAAACTGTGCGTAAAAAAGTACAAGAGAATGTATGTAATTATCAATATAGTTTGGAAGATTTGCTTAAGGTCCATAAATTAATTTTAAAACTTTTATTATTTATCTACTTATGAAAATTTAGCTGTTATAAGTAATAATGTTACCACTGGAATTGTTTAGCATACTTTCTTTATTAGTCGTATTGTTATAAATTAAGGAAACTATAGGTCTTTACTGAACACTTTATTTAAGTCAAATTATTTGTACAACTGTTTGTTTATATTCAATAAATAAAAAATATAACATGAGCAATATGAGCAAAGTTGGATTTGACAATATTTAAATTTTCAGAGAAAACATAGGTGAGACTGTTATTTACCAGTGGGTAGAAGCTATTAGGGAATATTTACAAAGCATAAAAACACCAGAACCAGAGAAGAAAGTTATTGAAGCTATTCCTTCCATGGAAGAGGTATGTAAAATTAAAGTAGGTACTCTGTTGTCAAGAAGTCAAATTATTTTTTTTTATATTGTAGATTTTACTTCTATCACCACCATAATTATCTAAAGTCTGTATTTACTCTCTTCTATTTGCAAACAATCTTCACCTAACTCTTTAATTTAATGATCATTTTTGTAATTCACAAACTGTTTTTATAAAAAGTAACTGAATATAAAATTAAAAATTTCACTTAAATAACACTTCTAGTTGTTTACTGAATAGGACATGTCTAGGTTTTTTAAATATTTTTATTTTTTCATTTAATAATTTTCAGTTGGATATCAATTGTCCAGAAATAACTCATGGTGAAGTCATAACTGACAGAAAAAGTATCTTCCAAGGTCATGCAGCTGAAGTACACAGTCTGGACGATGTCAAGTCAGTTCATTATTTTAGTTAAATAAATGTTATCATGTTATATTTTATTTTACACAAGTATTAGCACCAGCGTTGCCAGATTTTTTTCAGGCAAAGTGGGATTTTGAAACCTTATGAGTAAAAAAAGCGGGGTTCTTTCGTCAAAAGTGGGACTCGCGCGAATGTATAATTGCGGCATGTAAATAAAAATATTAAAAAAATATTTGACAACATCACATACATTGCTCCGATTCCAAAGTAAGTAGCCTAAGCACTTGTGTTATGGAAATCAGAGACAACGGTGGTATCACAATCACCCAGACCTAAGCCAATATAGAAAAGTTTGTTTTCTTAATCGACTCAACCAGGGATCGAACCCGGGACCTCAGAGATGGCGACACCTTGAAAATCGATGTACGAAGCGACTCGACCACGGAGGTCGTCATGACAATTGTTAATTTTGCATTCTTAGATTATGTCTTAAAAATGTTGTATTTATGTGATCATTAGGGCAGTTTTAACAACCCTAAAGAAGAACAAGAAGATCCTGAACGCCACCCACAATATGTACGCATACCGCATAGAGCGGTCGACCAGTAAAGGCGCTTCGGTGCTGCAGGACTGCGACGACGACGGCGAGGCGCACGCGGCCGGCCGCCTGCTGCACCTGCTACAGATACTCGACCAGCCCAACACGCTCGTGGTCGTCACTAGATGGTGAGATCACACATTTTTCATCAACCACTTTATAAAGCCAGTTTCATCAAGAGGATCGAGATCTTTTTTCTAGTGGCATTCTCAGGTCATTGACACTCCGCAATTTAGGTATGAAGCTATAAGTAAGCGGCGGCTTCGACCGGTCGGGCTAATGCAGAGGGCTGCCGCGCGCCGGCCGCGAGCACATTAATTAGATACTCACTCACGCGCTCGCCGCGTCGCGTATGGTCGCACGCGTCGTACTTTTATCGCTTAAGCTATTTAACAAAAATGTTTCAATATTTTTATAATAAGCTTTTCTTTAACCACAGTGCATACAATCGCTTTCTTTTTATGATATGCTACGCAGTTCATTTAAAAGAAGACGACCCTAGTCGTCGCCAGAAGAGAAGAGAGAATATAATAGAAAGAGAGGCAACTTTTAGGTGAATATAACTGAAGGTAAGGGAGCACTGCACGACCTGAATTGCACTTGTGTCGCAACAAAGGTCTTTATTTATTTCAATTATTTTGCGGAGTGTCCCTTCTGTACTTGTACTATTATGTATTCTGTGGCATTGTGCGAAAGTGATGTTCTACATCACAAAGAAGAAGATCCTAAATTCCACCCACAAAACAACTACAACACCACACGCGTACCACCACCTTTCACATTGGCGCGATGTCTTTATTATAGTCTGTTTATCCTTCTTGTCTTATTTGGTAAACAATCTTCATCCAACACTTATTAAAAAATAAAATTTAAAAAATACAACATATGGTTTTCCACACACATATTACGAAACAAACTACTAATTATTAGCAACAATGATTTAATAAAACAACATGATTTTAAATAACGATCAAAACTTAAAAGATCTATGACAACTGTCAAAAGCTGTTTACCAAATAAGACAAATAAGACAAATAAGGATAAACAGACTATACAACACACATGTTTATGAATTTTCAGGATATCTAACACAGCGAGATGAGTTTCCATAAATGCGGAGCGACAGTTATTTGGCGTCCTAATGGTGGCGCCACTTTCCTTGCTAAATTAAGTTTATTTAAATCTCAATTATCTGGCACTCAGGTACGGTGGTATCCAGCTCGGTCCAGACAGATTCCGACACATCAACAACGCAGCAAGACAAGTCATCGAACAGGCCGGACTATTGAAAAAGAAAGAGAAATGACATTCGGATAAACTTTGCTGTTAACAATATATTAGGTTATAGTTTGACCGCAAGCTTTGGGTAGTGACAAACGTGGTGGGGCAAGGAAAGCGGCGGGGGGGAGAGAGAGAAGGCAGCTCTGTCCCCGCGCGCACCGGGCTATTCCCGGTGTACCCCACTGGGGGATATGAGCCCCACGAGCGGAGATAGACTAGCTGTTAACAATGGGGGATATCGGGAAAAAAAAATCCATACCTTTTTTTTGCCCGATATCCCCCCCCGTGGGGACCACGGGAATAGGCTGGTGCGCAAGCGGGAATAGACTAGCTGTTAACAATGGGGGATTTCGGGGAAAAAGTTCTTTTTTCCATATTTTTTCCTGATATCCCCCAGTGAGGGACAGCGGGAATTAGCCAGCGCACCTACTCAAGGCACCCACTGCTCTTGCGGTTTGACTATAGCAAAGTGTTTTTTGACCTGGGGTCGTGAAACCTTACTCGGGGGATCGCGGAGTTGCGAGTCAAAGAAATGTTCACCACAACTTGTCCACGTATCAAGTCGTAGTATTTCGGTAGATTTTTTTTAGTTGTAAAGGGGTCGCTTTTTCGAAAAGGTTGAAAAACACTGGACTATTAACAGTGTTTTAATATTATACTGTTTTGTATAGAATATAGAAATACTCTGCACTGATCCCTCTTAACTAACGGCTACTCTTAATAAGCTCTCCTCAGTAAAAGATAACTTCAGCCTGCCTCAGATTTGTTGCCTACTTATTTCTGTTAAACGAATATCTACATAGTAGGAAAACTGCTTGACTGTTGTCATTAACAGCTAGCCTCCGCCCGCGGTTTTAAATATAAAATAAATAATATTTGACAACATCACATACATTGCTCCGATTCCAAAGTAAGTAGCTAAAGCACTTGTGTTATGGAAATCAGAGACAACGGTGGTATCACAAACACCCAGACCTGAGCCAATATAGAAAAGTTCGTTTTCTAAATGGACCCAACCTGGAACCCGGGACCTCAGAGATGGCGACACCTTAAAAACCGGTGTACAATGCCACTCGACCACGGAGGTCATCAACGGTCCACGGTTTTGTCCACTTCGATTAATTTGTTAATTATTTATTTAATTAATATTATTAATGAATTAGTCTTATGTTAACTAGGCAACTTTTATTTCCCATCATTTAAATTTACAAGTCAAGTTTATTATTTCTGTCATTGTTAATCGGTTCACATTGAGGCTATGAACTTTAAGTAGTTATTTACACAATTATCAGAGTTGAGACATGATTTGTTTTAATCATATTTTTTATAAATGTTCCATGAAGCAGGAAACGATATTAATTAATCTGATAATGTCAAGTCTCAATTTATATGCTAGGCTACTATTTTAATAGTAAATAAAATTATTGTGATATTTATACGCGATTGTACATGAATAGGTACCGACTTACTCATAAAGATATACTTGTTTTCAAATAAAACGAAATCTCTAAGTTTTTTTGCCTTTTATTTATTTTTAAAAGCATTTCTTTTATAAACCTTTTCCTAAAAAATTGTGTAAAATTATAAGCTAAATCAGAAAATAGATATTAGTTGGGTAAACCATGGTTTCAGTTTTCATCAAGAAATGTAATAAAAATCAAATATAGGTAGTCTAAGAAATAATTATAATTATGAATATTTACAATAATACCATGTTTGGTTCATCATCTCTTGTTATTTCTAGAATTATTGTCACCAGTTTTCACCGTTATGCATTTCTTGTCCATGAACTTCAAGAGGTCCTGAAAATAACAAACACTATGAAAGCAGACTTTAACACCTTTGGAATACGGTCGATATTGATATAGCTATAAAATACTTTCGCCGCCATGAGGTCGAAAGATGCGTAGCGAAGCTCCTAACTGAAGAATAACTAGTCCACTTTCGGATGACACACAGGAGACTTTTGTACGGTACGGGTGCATGTGGGTTATGTTCCCGGTTATTTTACAATTATGGCTAAATTGTTGATAATAATAATAATTATTATTATTAACAACCATTTTTAGGTTTTCGTTAGAAGAAAACCAAAAAAGTGTTAAAAGAAAAAAAATATTGGGTATGATTTTATCAATTACCTGATAAAGGCTTTTTCATTGACCTAATAAATAATATTTGTTCCTAAAATAGTAGATCTGTCACTAAAATTAAATCACCAAATAATATAAAAACGCTTACCTAAATAATAATTAAGAATTACTTGGAAATAATATCAATCATCAAATAATTATATTGGGTTTCTAAATAATGAAAGTGTCACTTAAACTGAATCACAAAACAATATAAAATGTTTACCTAAAAAATATATTTGATCATTGAAAAATAATATAAATTTATTACATAATTCAACTGAAATTTGACGATGTGGGTACAATTAATTAAATAAAACTACAATAGGTTTTAATCATATAATTTACATTTATAATCGAAATAAAAACACTACATATCTAAAACTAAACAAAACACTGCAGTCAAGTGCGAGCTGTGCGAGTTAGTTAGGTATATTTGTTACCGGCCAAACCCGATTTTCAGGACAAACTAGTTTGGCCTAGGTTAAACTAGTTCTTCCTATACGCGATGGTATTAACTGGTATAGCCTAGACCAAACTAGTTTGTCCTAAGCCCGATAGGATAAACCAGTTTAGGCTAGGCCAAACTAGTTGATCCTGATATAAGCATTATGGCCAAACTAGTTGATCCTGATATAAGCATTATGGCCAAACTAGTTGATCCTGATATAAGCATTATGGAGCTTCGCTCGCTCCGCTGCGAGTGGTCTAAACACTAACCTAACCTAACCTACGTAGTGCATTTATATTTTCATAGCCCGCCAATTTGACTCCGCCCCTACTTAGGAATTTTTCTATGAATTAAGTGACACATCTATTATTTTGATGATTGAACGATTTAAATGATACTAATAGTTTGTTGATTAGATTTATAAGGTGATAGATTTACTATTTTAGGTACAAATATATTATTGCTGCCAGGGACTTACTTTTTAGAGGACAGATCTTATATTTAGGCTATAGAAAAAAGTGATCAAACTATAATTTAAGAGACATATTTACATTAATACGGTTATTTATACTTAGAGACAGTTTTGATAAATATGATGACTAATATATTTCTTGGGGATAGATATTATAATTAGGGTATTGCAGATTAGTGACACATCTAAACTAAGGTGACAGAAAATATTGTTCCCAAAAATATTTACGAGAATTAGCTTCCAACATTCAAGAATTGATAGCAAACAATAAAATTACAGATCTACAAGCGCCAAGTTAACGCTAGTGCGCTGACTGGTGGACGATTTGTGAATCACCAAAATTATCCTGCCATTGGTAGGAAAAGGAAGCTTTTGACAGTTGTTTTAACTCATCCTATAGGTTAATTTGTAATTATTAATTTAACAGGGAAATTGTCGCCACTCGCCACCAAGATAAAGTTGTCGCACTTTTTTCTTCGCCACCACTCAGTCGTTCTGCGCTGACCCTTACGGCGTTTGTACATCAGTTTTAGTTACATTACGTAAATAGTGCTCAACCAACTGAGTACGTAGATGTATGGCATGCCGGTAATGTACTAAAAAATTTTACGGTCCGTAAAATTCAGTATAGAACAGTTTCTTATTTTGCACTTGGCTGTCATGTTAGTATGTATTTTATAGTACGAACTATATTCTATTGCAATTGGAATCTGAGGAAATATGAAATCGGTACTGCTCTAACTCCGAGTAGAAACTAGATTTGTGAAATTGAAAAATGCACTTTGGTTTTAGTACACACGACAGCACGTCAGGTTATACAGTTAAACTGCGAAAACAGCTTTTATTACGTACGGCATAAGGGCGGTCTCAAGGTCAACATGTATAGTCTGAGGTACCGTCGTGTGTACTATCATGACCACGGTATCGGCAGTGGCATTAAAATCTATTCATAAAATTGAATTATTTCCATTCATTATGTTCTGTGAAAGTTTTACCTTAGGATCATATCTAAAGCCGATCGCCACAAGTCCCTTATGTATGTCGTCTATGTTCACAGGTTCATATCTCAATATGGCCTCTCGCAATAACCGCCGACACGACACGTAGTTATGGAATGCGATGTGCAACGGCACGCGACACGAATGTATCTGTAATTTCATAAAAAAATCATTCATATGGTCTCCAACCTACAGATACAGCTAAACAACCAAAATTCATTGCACCATTATTCAAAAATATTTGAAGTGTTAAACACAATTCACTGGTTCGGTATGCCAATCTCAAAATTGATCACATGATTGAGCAAAATCTTAAATTAAATGCTGAAATTATTTACCTTGGCTTTTTCTCGCTTTTGAAACACCCAGTCTTCCTCCAAACACACAATAGCTGATATATCTGGTAGCTCTTTAGTTACACCATACAAATTGTTCTCTTTATTGCAAACCGATAAATTTTTAGGTGAACTTAAACATTTCTTTGGTGATTTTTGTTCATGTTTTCGCCTTTTAGAAGGAGATGGCATATCATCAGAGGATTCTACCAGAGGATGTGTTTGGTTGTAAAGATGGGTCAAGATCTGTACAGCTACAACAGAATAAGTTAACAAATATTAGACCTTATCCCATTCTAACAAGACTCTTAAGAGTTGACAGCAGAAATACAAACTTACCTCTTTTTCTCTTGAATGGTTTTAAACCATATTTATCAAGTTCTCTATTTCTCTCAGGGGTAGACATTGATGCATAATCTAAGATTGGCGTGACTTGGTCCGTTTTGATGATGTATTCAGAACTTAGTAAACTGACAGGTGTTATAGCAGAATCTTTTTTAGTTTTACTGCAACTATTTATTGGAGTAGAAATGGGTACTTTTGCTATATGAACATCTCCAGCGGTAGTGCTTTTTATAGCAACCACAGGTAAAAAACTATCACTCATAGACTTGGACATAGAAGAACTCAATTCACTCGCTTTTGTTTTTAAATCAATAGCTGGATTTGTAGAATTTTCTGATTTTGATATATCATCCATTATTGATATGCCTCCAAAATTAACCCAAGGAACTTCACATCTTGATTTGTTTATAGAATAGTTTAATTCCTGGTCACAAATCTCAAATACTACAGAATTCTGATTTGAGGTCCCTGATGTTGACTTACTATTGGTAAGGTTGTCATCATCATTTATTATTGTTGCTATTGACTGCTGAGATATGTTACATGCATCTGAAAAACCATCTTCACTTTCATGTATAACATTATCACACAATTCATCATAATCAATTGAAACTTCACCTCTTTTGCCAAGAGATCTTTGATCCAAGTCTATGGCATTGAATTCTTTCACAGACAAACATTCATTAGCATCATCAGAGTTTTGAGTTAAATCTATGTTATTTTTATTTTCACCACAAACTTCATATTGTACAGGTTTATTCTTTTCATTCTTATCTACAGTGTCATCTGAATGGTCATGTTCAAATTCATCAAAAAAACTCTGGCTTGTTTTCAATTCTTGAGCTTCAGCTACTTTGTTTGATGCACTTTTGAGATTATTTAATTCTTGTCTATATGAAACTCTATTTTGGTAATTATCAAAGGTTGCTTCAAAAGGCCTCAATGCACTATCAATTTCATCATTGTTTAAAATAATAGTAGCATCTAACGTTTCATTATTATTAGATTTTACATTAATAGATGGTAAATCATCATCTGAATTTGAAGTATACGATATATTTGAAACATTATAGCATTCTGAAACTGCTATTTCATTTTCTCCATCTGAATCTTGAGTGAGATCAATATTTGATTCGTCAGGCACATTTTTTGAAAGCTTTGAATTATTAGGAACACAATCAGTGATTTCCATATTATCATTTAATATTTTTGTTTCGTTACTAATCTGACACTGCTGTGAAAGAGAATTGGAAACATCTGATACATAAATACCTAGTAATTTTTTGGCATGATTATTTATATCTACCTTAGAAAGTGCAGATGTTGCCACACATTCTGTGATTTCCATCACATCATTAGAATGTCTTTTAGTAAAATTGTTGTTCTGAGAACTTTTCAAAGTTTTAGTTGTAACATCAGTGTTTTGTGTCAGATCTATAGAATGAAAAGATTTGTCTTTATCTTCAATTATACTGTCAATTATTTGTGTATACACAATATCTTTATTTTCTTCAGAGTTCTCTAAGATGCCAGAAGCTTCATCATCAAATATATCTGGGGAACAACTTCTGGTTATGCTGTGAGTTGTAAGTGAATTCTTATCAATAACAGAACTACTGAAAGAAGTTGCAGAGCTTTTTTGGTTCGATTTGTTTATTTCATTTTCGAGATAAAAGGAGTTTCTGTCATTTGCAAGAATAGCTTCACTATTCTGATTTTGATCATTTAAGTGATGTATATCTTTATTATACTCATTATCTTTATTATACTCATTATCTTCATCAACTATGATGGTAACTGGTGCACTAATAGATCCTTTACTTGCTTTATTTCTCATTATACTTTTAGTGGATTTCAATGACCCACTGAGAATAACATCAAGCTCGTCTTGTGAACATTCAATTTCACTAAAATCCATATTTAAATTATCACAACTAATAGGACTACTTGGCCTACCAGGAATATCAGACCAACTTCTAAGTAAACTTCCAGTACTAGTAGATTTTTCAACTAAATGATCAACATAAAAAACATTATTATCTTTAATATCCATAAAAGAAATATTTGTTGCTTTGTAATAGAGGTTGGAATCATTCAATCGGTCACATTCTTTAGATTTGTAGTTACAGACATCAAACAAGACTTGTGCATATTTATCAGAAATTATTTGCTGTTTTTCATTTTCTGTTGTTAATAATAACTTGTAATTTTTCTTGCATACTCTAGACTTTTTATTTATTTTGATTTCAGGCACAGTGAAACCATATTCTTGTAAAGTAGTTCTTATTTTACTGATCCTTCCTTGTGAGCTTTGGCTAGAACTAGGTGTGTTATCATCTGTGGTATGGTCAGATTTTTGAAGAGATTTAGATAATGCAACTGCTAATAAAAGTTGCTCTGTCTCAACGTCCAAACCAGATAGCTTGCACACATTATCAAACTGTTTGGTATAATCTACAAGCTCACTTTGATTACCTTTCAGTGCTGTCCTTATATCTTTCTGACCTTTTATTTGTTTAGAAACCTTCTTCTTAAGTTTACTGCTCCCAGTCCTTTGAATAGTCTTGGGTCCTTTTGTTTTTGATTTCTTCTCCTTGAAATCTTTTAAACTGTCATCCATAACACGATAACTTGAAAAATATTTGCTTACAATTATTGTAGATGGGCCTTTGCTATCAACAAATGAAACAAGTAAGTACCTACTAAAATTAAATTTATTCTAAGTTATTTACATTATGATAATACCTACCTATTAGATAATTTTGTACTATTTATATTCACACTTTGTTTAGGCATCTGGCCGATCAAGTCTAGCTAAATCTTGCTCATAGCGACGTATAGTGCTTCCCGACCTATTCGGCAGCCCACTGGCAATCATAAGCTTCCTCTCAACTTCTTCTATAGGATCTTCATATAGCACCTCAGTAGCTTTTCTTAGATTTTCTGTAACTTTGCTAAAACTAGAATAAAACATTGATGATTGTATTTTATTACTGTCCTAACCTCAAAATGTAACATTTACTTGTAACACTAAAACTTACTGAAAGATAAGTCCGCTTATAATACCAAAACTTAATATGCCAACACCTAGAGCGTTTCTAAATTTCGCAGCAGGCGTTCCTTTTATTTTTCTGGGTTTCCATTTAGACGTATCAATTCCGATAGCCATTTTTTTTGACAGATGACTTTTAATACTCTTGATAGTGAAGTGAACCGAAGTGCTCGAACCGAGTGAACTAGACGTTTTTGACAAACAACACAAACCACAGAGTTTTTTGTTGGCTTGTACATAAATCGTTTTTTTAATACGATTTGTACATACATTTGCCATCTGCGGGAGTGCACCCTCAGAAGAATAACTAAAGCTATTTTTCTGAGAGTGCACCCCTTTATTATTCTAAGGTGCACCCCACTGAAGCTAAACTTGTGGGTGCATTCCGATTCAGACTATCTTAGAGCATTAAGCAGACTATAATCAATTCGCTTGCGGTGATTCGGTAGGTATAAATATGTAGGTAGGTACGCAAATCAGCGCGATGACATCGCTGACAGCGCGAATCGGAATGCACCCTGTGTTAAAGGTTACTTTTTTTAAATATTTTGCTTGAGCTTGACGTAATGACGTTTCCTCCGATTTCCTCTCCCTCCCACCCAGCTGTGTTTATTTTTGAAGGAAGGAAAGTGAAAATAAATGGAATTCATATTAAAATAAGTTTGATACGTAATATCTTAGCGTAATATCGAAGACTCGAAGAGTAATAAATTGATCACAAAAATTACATTTCAATTTTCTGTGGTTTCTCTTGCATTTCTCTTCAACAGATGAAGCAATCGAAAAGAGCTCAGCAGCTACAGTGCGTGCAGTGTGACCTTCGAGCATTAAGAACCATCATATACAAAACACTGAGCAAGTAATCAACAAAATGCGATGCGATGCTTTTTTTTACTTCTTAGAAGAATAGTTGATCTAAATCTTGTTGATCTAGTTAAGCTCGTTTACCTTCATAGTTCGTTTCTAAAGATTTCATCCACTTTTTAAACCATTTAGAAGTTTTTACCAAAACTGACAATTTAAATTTAAGTTCAATTTCAACCCCAAAATCTTAAGCACCATTACTAAAACCAGCTTCTATTTTTTAGAATTAACCATTAATACAAAGGATGGCGCCATACTTCAGACTCTTCATGCAAAGCTTGCCACAGAATTCAGATGTCCTTGATAAGCTTTATAAGGAAGAGGAGCACCCGAAGGAGTCGAAACACTCGGCAGAGCCTGAGTTTAGTTCTAGCAACGAAGCGGTAACATACAAAAACCATATAGGTAGGTAATAATAAGAGACCAGCATAAGCTGTGAAAAATTAAACTTTCCTTCCAAGTAATATAATAGAGCTAAAGCTCTAGAGGAATAAGTTCCTTCCATATAATTTACATTTCAAATGATGTGTTTAAACATAAATTTACTTAATATTTGAATTTGTTAATATTATTCATTCAAACTAATAATTATTATTATTATATAGAACCCTTTTGGGTGAAAGCCACCCCCATCACTATGTGCGTGTGGTACAAGTGTTCTTTTCCTAGAAATTGATTTAACCATAATTATGAAGAATTCAAGAAATAATTGTGTAAACATCATGATAAAACCAAAAACATTGAGAAACCTATGTAGAAAAAGTTCTGGTTAATTAAATGGAACACTCATACCGTCCGCCTATCGGGTGTATTCTGTACTTTCGTCAAATATGAAGGTGGGCTTAACTTTTTTCGCATACTGCTTCAATAAGTGGGTTGTTTAGCTTGTCCTTCAGTAGTCTGCTGAGATCTTTCACCCTCAAATTTTAGAGATCCCACTTGTTTTAGTCTTAATGTTGTTCTGACTGTCTCCTGTTCGATGTGGAGATTGTGGAGATGCAGTAGTGTTAGGCTTAGCATTACCTGTAGAGCCGCTGTAGAAGCTGTGCTGATGCGAGGGCGCAGCAGGCCTGAAGTAGTCCCTGTAGCTTTTTAATTCCAGTGGTTTGAGCGTCTTTTGGCCACCTAAATACATCATAATATATATTGGCCTAAATATCACAAACGATCAGAGTCTTCGCCAAGATTAATCAATATGAGCCCAAAATCGTTGGGATTGCACCGTTCTATTACAGAGTTCCCAAGGGCACCTTCTGGCATTATATCAGATCCATGTCAACAATATTGTATTGTCAACTGGCAAGATTTTTTCACATAGTTGGAGATGAAATAAAAGCTTACTTGTCAAAAAAATAACGAGGTCATTTACACACTCAAATCACAATAGACTACAGACCAGGGGCTCTATCGGCTAACTTACATTGCTAATGTAATCACTCTGATTTGACAGATGTTTGTGAAATATTGCTACTTTTCTTTGGTAAGTTTTTATTTGTGCCAAAACAAAGTAGCAATCTATCACAACCATATGTCAAAATAAATAAATTAATGCTTGGACTATTTCACACAGCGCCATCTAGACAACTGATATACCTACTACTTATAACTTTTTAAATATATACTTATACATAGTAACACCGACCCGTCACAGTAATTAAAATTCATCATTTCAATTTCTGCCCGGCCGGGAATCGAACCCGGGACCTCTTGCATGGTAGACCAGCATGTTGACCACTGCACCACTCAGGATGTCACAGATTACATTAACTTAATTGTTTTTAGATGACGTAAAAATGACCATTCGCTAATTGTTTTCGTGACCGGCAGGAAGATACGACGTGACGTCATCGGATTCCATTCACTCGCTAGTCCCGTTCGGAAAGGACGCATTGCGCGACTCGCGGATGCAATATTGAATTCGAGAATATTATCAACATGTCTACACAAAGTACAGTATATAAATACTGTATTGTGCCTCAGTGTACGAATACTTCGATCACTACACCAAATAAAATCTTTATTAGTGTGCCAAGAGGTGAAAAAGTTCGAAAAATATGGTGCAATGCGATGAAAAGGGACTCCAGACAAAAAAAACCTTTATCGAGTATAAGCATGCGTCATTGCTGTGAGGATCATTTCGAGGTACTTAATTATTAATCTTATTATAATAAATAAACAAACTTTACACAACACAGATATTGTCTGGATTTTTATTACTTATTCTTTAGTTTTGGAAACAGATAGCGATAAAATACCTACACTACACTCGCTTTGATATACACGATAGCACGTCAGGTTATACAGTTAAACTGCGAAAACAGCTTTTATTACGTAGGGCATAAAGGCGGTCTCAATGTCAACATGTATAGTCTGAGGTGCCGTCGTGTGTACCTGTTGTTTTATAATACTTACCTTGTTATTGTTTTTTTAGCTTGAGCATGATATGGAAAACTATCTGCGATGGAAAATGATGGGTGGTGCCATCAGGCTTAAAAGTGGGATAGTACCGCATATTTTTGACTGTCAACGTCTAACAACAGTGAAACCCAAAAGAAACGCGTCAATCAAAAGACATAACACGAGTCTTGTTCATGAGGCATTAACTACTCCTCAATCATCTGCTTCAACGACTGCATCGGATATGGAATGGGTTGACTGTGGAAGTCCAAATATTGAAATCAATCCTATTGACATAAGTGAAAGTGGGTCCCTTCAGGGTGAAAGCCACCTCCATCACTATGTGCGTGTGGTACAAGTGTTCCTTTCCTAGAAATTGATTTAACCATATGAAGAATTTAAGAAATCATTGTGCAAGAATCATGGTAAAACCCTTTAGGCACGTTAGGTCCTATTACCGGAATGTCCAGTCGGTTCGTTAGGTCTATTTCACGGAACGTCCTTTCCCCGAATGTCCACTTCCCCGAAAAAGTCACTAAGGGCCTGTTCCACAATGTATAAGTAAGTTCTGAGTAGCTTACTCGACAAATGAATTGACATATTTTTATTTCAGAACAACCAAATAAATTACGAAACCTATGTAGACAAAGTTCTGGTCAATTAAATGGAACACTCATACCGCCTTCGAAAACGCCATTTCTGGATATTATACACTATACTAGACGAACATATGTTAAAAAAAAATTGAAAAATTGTGCTCAATTTGTGTCGACTATTTACAAATATTGGTTGGTTCATGGTTAATTTGGATTTTAAAAGAGTTTATTAGAAACATTTAATCCACACGGCACATGCGGCACACTGAGTGTTCCTAAAATCGCCAACTTATAAATTATTCTGTATAAAATTATTTGGATTCAGAGTTAATTTATGACACCACAATTACTTCTTAAATTCTTTGTTTGGTTAAATTAATCTCTAGGAAAGGAACACTCGTACCACACACTCATCCATCATGCCATTTTTTCCTGTCCGGGCAACCTTAAGCCAGTTTGGTGGCAGATTCTGTCATCAGTTCACCATTTATGTGGTCTACCTCTACCTCTGTTTCACAAAGATCATGATTGCCTCATAAATGATTAGTAAATAATATCACAAATCATTACATTGCAGTCTACAAAATATGTTGGAATCATTAAAAAACAACATTATTTTTATATTGTTATACAGGACGTTAAACCGGAGCCAACATCGCCATCGCACATTGATCATGGATCCTCTACAGTGATTTTGCCTCCTAGAGCTTTAGAACGGAAGAGACAGGAGAGCCAGGAAACATCGCCTTCGCTTCGCTTTCGCTTCCAGTCGTAAGTTTTATCTTAGACGGTACCCAGACCGAAAGTGGCGCCGCGGCGATATTTTTTAACATTGCAATGTAAGTAATTTTAATACACAATTTTAATAAATCTTACGTGATATTTTTGAGACCCATAGTCTAGTATTTTTAGAAGGTATCATTACATTCCCTCGTAAACATTACTAGAAGTATATAGCAAAACTGCTAAAAGTGGCTGTTTTTGACACATTTGCTATCTACTTCTACGAATGACTACCAGGGATTGTAATGACACCTTAAAATACTCTTAAAAATTCCAGGTAAAGTTTTATAAAAATCCTTTTCTTTTAACGACTTACCTATGAAATAAAAACCTCTGAGGGCGCCACTTTCGGTGGGGTATCCACTTCATTTATTTTTCGAATCAAAGTTATTTATGTGTCTCTCTTGTTTGAGTACCTACACAGTAAAAAAATCGACTCGTGTAGAGAGTTCAACATAATAAAGTTTATTTTTTGTACGATTTTTCTATTAATAGCACAGGCGAGGATGAAGACAACATCGTCTCTACAGTAATTTTGCCTCCTAGAGCTTTAATACGGAAGAGACAGGAGAGCGGGAAAAGATCGCCTTCGTTGGTCCGGGTGAAGAGAGATCCTGACTCGTAAGTTTTATCTTTCTTTCTAAATTGTTCATCTCTCTTTCTTGGTTAGAGGTTTTCAGGTTTAATTTAGATGTGTTCCTCTGTTTGAGTACACATTAAAAAAATATGTGTGGAGAGTTCAACATAAATAATAAAGTAAATTTTATTTATGATTTTTCTATTAATAGAATGAATGGGGATGAAGACAGCATTGTCTCTACAGTAAGATCGCCTCCGTTGGTCCGGGTGAAGAGAGATTCAGACTCGTAAGTTTTATCATTCTTTCTCAATTATTTATCTTGCTTACCGAGAATGGTTTAATTTAGATGTGTTTATCTGTGTTTGAGTACACAGTAAAACAGTTAACTCGTGTGAAGAGTTCAACATAAATAATACTGTAAATTTTATTTATGATTTTTCTATTAATAGAATGGATGGGGATGAAGACAGCATTGTCTCTACAGTAAGATCTCCTCCGTTGGTCCGGGTGAAGAGAGATCCTGAGACGTAAGTTTTATCTTTATGTTTTAAGTTATTTACTTTTTCGAGAATGATGTGTCTCTCTGTGTTTATATATGCACTCATTTAGGTGAAAAATCAACTTGTGTAGAGTTCAACATAAATAATGAAGTGTATTTTATGTATGTGTTTTTTCTATTAATAGCACGGGCGAGGATGAAGATAGCATTGTCTCTACAGTAATTTTGCCTCCTAGAGCTTTAAAACGGATGAGACAGGAGAGCCAGAAAAAATCGTCTTCGCTAATCCGGGTGAAGAAAGATCCAGAGTAGTAAGTTTTATATTTAAATCTTAAGTTATTTATTTTTCTTTCATCTTTCTAACGGAGAATGGTTTCATTTGGATGTGTCACTGTGTGAGTACACAGTTTAAAAAATTCAACACTAGTAGAGAGTTAATTTTATGTACCTATGATTTTTCTATAATAGCACAGACGAGGATAAAGACAGCATCGTCTCTACAGAAGTTTTGCCTCCTAGAGCGTTAAAACAGAAGAGACAGGAGAGCCGGGAAAGATCGCCTTCGCTGGTCCGGGTGAAGAGAGATCCCGAGTCGTAAGTTTTATCTTTCTTTCTTAAGTTATTTATCTTTCTGCCGCTCACATGACCATCGGTACTTTTTTATCCGAGAGTTTGAGACTTGAGACCCGTCATCTGCTTCACGGATATAATTCATCCAAAACGACCTACCGCCAAAAAAATCTCGTCTCCCTTTTACGCACTCAACTGTGCGCCTATTTAATGTTAAACAACACTCTAACGACCATTGACTACACGATCGCAGTGCATTGAAATGAAGCTCTGTGATTGGTCCGTTTGCTTTACGGGTTACGTGTGATTGGGTCTTGGGACGCTGCGCGTCCGCAGGCACTTTGAGACTTTATAGTAATGTTTGTAAATACGGGTATAAAGCGCGGAGATTCATATAGTTTACTAGCTTTTCAGTTAAAAAAGACGGGAATGAGTGGTAGGAAAATATAGACTGGTCAAAATTGCTTAATTATTAAGATTATTTAAATAAATAAATTTTGACTATTGATTATTTTACCCCGCAACTTCGTTCGCGTGATTAAGATAGTTGTGTGCGTTTATTTTTAAATCACGGATTATCAATATACCTAGGTATTTATCAGTAGAACTTATTTTTTTGATCCATGCTCAATTGCTCACTTATTCTCTGACATTATTATTGTTTGGTCAGAGTCTTTGTTCGCTTGGTTTTTTACTATTAATCAACATAGACTATAGGAATCTACCCTCCAAAAATGGTGTCTCTACCTTCAACCCTATACAATTTCCCATACAAACTACAACACTTTGCAGCACCCTGTATAACGGGAATTTTACAAATCCTTTGTTAGTGCTCACCTACCCTCCAAAAATGGAGTCTCTACCTTTAGCCGTTAGGGCTCTACGCCTATTCCAACAATGAGTGAATGAATGAATCAATCAATTTAGAGCTTTATATGTACTAACAGATAGACATATAGATAACATTTTTTTAACCCTTCAACGCCGGCCCGGACGCCTGCGTCCAGCTATAAAATCACTAATAGCCGTTGTGTCTCGCACCCGCGCGGACTCCTGCGTCCGGCCTAATGCGTCCGCCCGGGAAATCGGGAAATACAGATTATTATTATCGCGTAGAACTAAATAATGAAGATGTTTTAGTCTTTGATTGTTAGTATTTGAATATGGCCAACATATTCATAATTGAACACAATTTACTGATTGAATAAATATAGTGTAATTGCGAAGTTATCGGGTAAAAAATATGGGGGAAAATACGGCATTTTTTTGTTCTGTTTGCTCCTATTCATAGTCGTTTACATAAATTGGAAAACCTTTACAATAGTCTCCGGCGCGGAAGGGTTAAACTTTTACTGTTAATTACTGCTGGGCGAAGTACTCCCCATTTTCTATCATTTAAATACATTTTTTAGGAGCGAGCAACCGTTAACGAGCCAGAACTCAGAACCCTCAACCAAACAAGAGCCAACGCGGCAACAGGATCCAGAACCCTCAACGAACCAAGAGCCAACGCGGCAACAGGATCCAGAACCCTCAACGAACCAAGAGCCAACGCGGCAACAGGATCCAGAACCCTCAACGAACCAAGAGCCAACGCGGCAACAGGATCCAGAATCGTTAGTAGATTACTTCATTCCTAACTTACCAATTGAATCTGTGTGTTGTTATTTATTCATTATCTGTTATTTTTATGTATGTGTTCGATAGTGTACTACAAAAAATAAGAGAAAGACGGGTCGACGACGAGAAAAATAACAAAGATGACCAGGATCGTTTCCTACGTATGAAAAAACAAAAACAGCGAGGGCTAATGCTGCTGAAACCAAAACGGGATAATAAGAAGAAAAAAATGGAAGAAAAAACCGATCCGTTTATGACAATTCATAATCGTAAGTATATTACACATAATCAGGTGGTAAACCTTCTTGTTTTTGTGACTGCATGAAACTAACAGATGTCTGTTCTGTTTGCAGAAGATAATACCACGCCTGTACAAGGTGCCGCTGCCGATATAGAACTGGACAGCGATCATGACGTAGAACCGCGTGATTTTACTGGTAATTATTATTTTATTTTGATTCCAATTTACGGAATTAATATTCACTCTATATTTATAGTTGAAACTAAAAACCTTATGTTATTGTAGGTGTACCAACGTTCGATGAACTGCGCCTTATGCCCAGCAATGAAGGAAGTGACTTCGAAGAAGATGTGGAAGAGGACGAGGAACAACAACAAAACACTGGAGATGGTGCAGGCACTAGGTCACGTGTAGCTTCCAATTATATGGCTGATTTCCCTGAAACTGCCATTTCTGAAGATGTCGAGGCTGTGAGAGATTTAGATCGTCGTGATGATGTTTACTTGCGCAATCTTACGACTGATAAACTTGAGTTTGATTGGCAACAAGACCCCAATGTGTTTAAAGGTACCAAAGAGGTTTTTACAGGACGTGCGGGTCCCACATTTGAACTCGAAGACGATATAACTCCTCTCGCTATCTTAGAGAAAATGTGGGATTCGGACATCCTTCAATTAATTGTAGAGCAAACCAACTTATATGCAGAGCAATTGCTTAAGAAGCCAGGTGTAAAACTTAATTCACGGATAAAGAAATGGAAGCCAGTCACAGCCAATGATATTTGGCTCTTTTTTGCTGTGCTCATCCTTCAGAGCTTAGATAGTCGGGGCGATGAAACTGAATATTGGTATTCCAATTTAGAATACTTGGACATGCCCAATTTCAAAAAAGTTATGCCATATGAAAAGTATGTTCTGATAAAAAAATATTTACATTTTGTAAATAATGAAACTCTAACAGGCAAATTCAAGAAAGCCGCAAAAATCAAGCCAGTAATTGATTATTTAAATAGGAAATTTGAAGGTTTGTATTTACCAGCGCAAGAAATCGCTCTTGACGAATCCTTGTTATGGAAGGGCAGGCTAAATATAATCCAAAAAATTTCAAACAAAGCCGCCGGTATAGGCCTGAAAACATATGAATTGTGCGACTCTAAAACCGGTTATTTATGGTCTGTCCGTTTATATACTGGCAAAGACGATAAACCATCAAACGAGGTTGAAGCAGGTTTGATCGAACATAGTTCGAACGAACCTGAAACTGATCCAAACGATCCAACGGAAGCGAATGAACCAGATTCGAAAACATCTGCAATTGTTTTCGATTTAATCCGTCCGCTTCTCGGTAAAGGTCATGTCCTTTATATGGACAATTTTTATAATTCGCCCCTCCTCTCAAGGCTACTAAAACTACAAAATACAGACACCGTAGGGACCCTAAGAAATAACCGCGAATTCGTTCCCGAGTTATTAAAAAAAACTGAGAAATCAGAATTGCGAGTAGGAGAAATTGCATTTAGTGCAACAAGCGATATCACCGTGATACTATGGCGTGACGCAAATTTGATCGCATTAATTTCCACCATGCACCCCATCAAAATTGGTGGAAGAGAAAAATGTGGGAAATATATATACAAACCTCAAGTAGTTTTGGACTACAATATTCACATGGGAGGCGTCGATAAAAAAGACCAGCTCTTGTCGGCGTTTCCCATGGAGAGATCCAGAAACTTGTACTGGTATAAGAAATTTTTCCGAAGACTTGTAAATACGTCCATATTAAATTCGTGGATAATAATGAACACAAAACAGAAAATGGCACATCGTGCTTTTCGGGAACAGCTGGTTAGATTGATTGTTGCCAAAACCCAACCACCTGTAAGTACGGTTGTAAACCAGAATCCCAAAGGTAAGCGACCTCAGCTGGTCGGAGGCCATTACTCTGTCAAAGGGACAAAGAAAAGGGCAGTGTGCAAGTTGTGCTCGATGCGTGGCATACCAGACAAGCGCACTTCGCGAATGTGTGATGTGTGCTCAGTGCCTCTGTGCCTCGATCCCTGCTTTAAAGAGTATCACACAAAAGTGCTACGCTGACTTACTCTCCTATTCCAGCACCAGTTTTTGGGTATAGACGATGAAGTGTAATGACCTCCTAACTAATATTTTGTCATTATTTTGTACTTTCGTTAGAGGTCATTAAACTTCATGGTCGATATGAAGTTTGTTTTTAAATAATGCCAAAAATCAGTTACTCCTAAAGTGGGTTGGTATTATGCAACAACTATTGTGTCTTGTCTGTGTTCTTTTTGCCCAGTCAATAGCATGTTGATCCCGACATATATTTATCGTAGGGGCTGGGCAGTTGCTCTGATTATCTCTCTTCACGGGTAATCTTTGACTCTGGCTCCTGGCTCGTAGGACGTAAAATACTGGGGTTAGCATCAAAATTCATTCGATGATCGGGATCGAATCGACACGAAATATTTGTCTAATAAGGCATTAGTGCCGCTGGCGGGCGTTTATCCTTTTTCAAACTAATTCACCGTTGCGATTCGATTTGGACCATCGAGTGAATTTCGGTGCTAACCCCACAGTACAAAACTGTTTTAATTTGATAACACATTATATTTCGCTAAAAAGTTATGAAAGTTACAATTATGAAGTAACAATAGGTGTAAAAATAAAAGTAAGTAGTACGTAAAAGTACAAACTGTTTTTTTAATAATAAAAGTTTCTTAAATTACTTTTGTCTTCATTCAAATAGTGCAAGACCCGAGACAAATGGTATTCCACCCTTAACAAAATCTCTAATTGACAATATTAACTTCGGATAAAATCTATCCGAGAGTGGATAGGGTTTCGAATTTCAGATATCTTACACTATTATCCTCTCATTTATGGTACAAAATTATATGAAATGGCTTGGCTAGATATTATTCTTCACAAAACCATACAGAACCAGAACACCCACGGAACGGACTAAAAAGTATAAAAATCGGAATAAAAACATAAAAACAGGCTAAAAAAACAGACTAAAAATAAATTCTTCTGTAAACATTTATAATACTTACAGAAGTTTTAAATATAAAAACGTGGGGCGCATACCACACAAAAGTGCTACGCTGACTAACTTAAGAATCGCCTAAGTCTTTTCCTAACTACAACTCGACCAAGATAAATAGGCGCATGAAAGCTGCATGACAGCTAAGCAGACACCGTTTTAATTTGGTCAAGTTGTAGTTACGAAAAGACTTAGAAAGGCGATTCTTAAGTTTAGTGCAAACGGGCATTACTTTCTTATAACAGTACCAGTTTTTGGATATAAACGATGAAGTGTAATGACCTCCTAACTGACATCATTATAGGGATATAAATACAGAAGAATTTATTTTATACTTTTTAGTTTGTTTTTTCTAGTCCGTTTTAATGTTTTTTAGTCTGATTTTTATATTTTTTGTTCCGTTTTAAAATCGTGTTTTTAATTAAAAAAAATCAGTAAATGATAATTTTCTGCTTGTTAGTCAACAAGCTAGAACTAAAAATACAACATCTATCGGAGCACTCGTCAAGACGAATCACTACAGTTCCAGTTCCAGTGGCCATAGAATGTTTAAAGAATGGTTTAAATTTAAATAAAAATATCGAAATTTCCTAGTAGTCTTTCTTATATTTTACACGGTAATAAAATTGTACTGTATTTTTTAAATATACACACGGTAATTTGAGCCGTAAACAAAATACGTATTGATAAAAATAAAATGGTTAACGGCTTTACAGACTTACGGTTCTTTGCCATAAAAAAAGAAAATGACATCTTTTTGCCTGAGAGGTCTGACTAATCTGTGGTCTGTCTGACTTTGACATTTATTTAATTTTGTTTGTATGCAGCCAAAGCATGCAGCCATAGAATTATGTTTGCAACAGTGTCACAGTCAGTCAGAGAGTGAGTGTTTTGTTCATTGAGTGAGTTAACTTCTGTCCTCGATTTACCTAAAATTAATAGGTAAATCGTAAAAGTTTTAATTAGTAAAGGTTTTAAAGAAAAACTGAAATCAAAGGAAAAACGTTATTGAGTACAACAAACAAGGAAAATATAATGTCTCTACTTCAAACTTTATCATATAAAGACTATCAAAATGCTTTGTCTTTCACTAAAGAAAAGTGTGAAGTAATTGCCGAATTAGCCAATTTGAAGTAAGTCCTAAGTATTGTTTTAGACCTTTTACTTGAATTATATTTATTTTTTACATTAATTTGAGTTTTTAGGATCACTTTTAATGATACAAATACACCAGGTGAAAAGTTGATGAAGAATTTAAACCGACGCGGCTATACTTCTACCCAGTACAAGCAGTATCTTACTTTATCACATCAAGTCAAGACCATTGTGACATATTACAAACCACAGTCAAAAATTGCTATCCTAATTGCCAACAACAGATATAATCATTTATCAAAACTGGTCACCCCTTCTGTTGACTGCGACTCTCTGGCTGCTAGTTTGAAAAATGTAGGATTCATTGTGGTGACGATGAAAAATACAGTTGGTTCTGATGTGAAGTCGCAATTAGTTAAATTGTTTCATGTGATCCCTGAAGATTCTTATTGTAAGTTTCTAGACTAAGTAAAAAGCTTGGCTTAAAAAGCTTGTCCTGGATGTAAGTGGTGCTAACTGCTACACAAATACATTATATGGTTCTGTTTCACACATTCTAGCTATTACATACACTGGTGGCCAGATAATTATGAACACCAGCTGATTTACATACAAACGAAGTAACTTTGAAGCCTTGGTTCTCCACGAGTATGATTTTATCAATTACCTAATAAATGCATTTTCAGTGACCTAATAAATAATATTTGTTTCTAAAATAGTAGATCTGTTACTTAAATTTAATCACCAAATAATATAAAAACGCTTACCTAAATATTAATTAATAATTACTTGGAAATAATATCAATCATCAAATAATTATATTGGGTTTCTAAATAATAAAAGTGTCATTAAAACTGAATCACCAAACAAATAAAAATGTTTACCTAAAAATTATATTTGATTATTGAAAAATAATATTAATTTATTACATAATTCAACTGAAATTTGACAATATGGGTACAATTAATTAAATGAAACTACAATAGGTTTTAATCATATAGTTTACATTTATAATCGAAACAAAAACACTACTTATCTAAAACTAAACAAAACACTGCAGTCAAGTGCGAGCTGTGCAAGTTAGTTAGGTATATTTGTTACCGGCCAAACCCGATTTTCAGGACAAACTAGTTTGGCCTAGGTTAAACTAGTTCTTCCTATACGCGATGGGATTAACTGGTATAGCCTAGACCAAACTAGTTTGTCCTAAGCCCAATAGTATAAACCGGTTTAGGCTAGGGCAAACTAGTTGATCCTGATATAAGCATTATGACCAAACTAGTTGATCCTGATATTTATGGAGCTTTGCTCACTTCGCTCACTCCGCTGCGAGTGGTCTAAACACTAACCTAACCTAACCTACCTAGTGCATTTAAATTTTCACAGCCCGCCAATTTGACTCCGCCCCTACTTAGGAATTTTTCTATTAATTAAGTGACACATCTATTATTTTGATGATTAAACGATTAAAATGATACTAATAGTTTGTTGATTAGATTTATAAGGTGATAGATTTACTATTTTAGGTACAAATATATTATTGCTGCCATGGACATACTTTTTAGAGGACAGATCTTATATTTAGGCTATAGAAAAAAGTGATCAAACTATAATTTAAGAGACATATTTACATTAATGCGGTGTAAATATGATGACTAATATATTTCTTGGGGATAGATATTATAATTTGGGTATTGCAGATTAGTGACACATCTAAACTTAGGTGACAGAAAATATTGTTCCCGTTCTCCACCAAGGATGTCAGGTATGATACCTGACAAGTAATGTCATACAAATTACCCAGAAGATATTGTGGTGGCCAGATAATTAAGGACACCAGACCAGTCAATTTTCATACAAACAAGGTCACTTTGAAGCCTTGTTTCGCTGCTAAGGATTGACCTAGCTGTGATCTGATGGTGGCCATTCATCCAGGGAGTGAATTGAGGAGATTCAGATCACTATACACACCCAACTGATTTGATGAGCATTCTTAGAGATATAAGGATCAAGAGTTTTCAGTTTCAGGATTTCCATAATTTTTTTTGCAGTTTTTTTAAACATATCCTTATATTTTTTAGAATGTTGATCAGATCAGTTGGGTGTGTATAGCTATCTGAATCTCCTCCATTCACTCCCTGGATGGCCATCATCAGATCACAGCTAGGTCAATCCTTAGCAGCGAAACAAGGCTTCAAAGTGACCTTGTTTGTATGAAAATTGACTGGTCTGGTGTCCTTAATTATCTGGCCACCACAATATCTTCTGGGTAATTTGTATGACATTACTTGTCAGGTATCATACCTGACAAGTAATGTCATACATATATACATAATGGAGAATGTACATGTGAAACGTGTGAGCCTAATGAATAAAGCCCTAAAATAATAATTTGTTTAGATTTATCATACTTTCAGGTTTTATATTTTATGCAGGACATGGTTGTGAGTTGAGCAATACAAAATGCTTGCTGTGTATAGACTGTCCAACAGAAAATATTGAAATGAAGCATTGTGTCACAGAAAATTTTATTTTGAAGGAAGTGGCTAAGTGTAAACCAGAGCTTTGTATTTTAATCATGGACATGTGTCGAATGAATTTAGATAGGTGAATAATAATATGAGTACCATAAAAAATTACTAACTTCATATAAAACAAAAGAATATTATTTTACATATCATATCCCTATACTTTATTATTATTATGTATAACACAAACATGCAGTTGCCTTACTTTTCTGCTCTTAAATTACTAATTCTGAAACTGTGTACTTGTTCTGTATTGTTGCAGGCAGAGTAATCCAAAAATGTTTTTATCACTGTCAGACATAGAAGAATACACAGTACATAGCAATCTTCTAGTAGCTTACTCTACGCAGTCTTCTCAGGCCGCTTATGAAGTGTTGCAAATAGAATGTTCTCAAACAATAGACGAAAATGTGACATATGAGCTGAAAACCGGAGACACGGATAAAATATTTCCTGGAAATAGTCAATATGTGAACGCCCTTTGCACTAGGTTAGGAGACGATTTAGATATAAGCAGTTTGCTTGATAAAGTACATGGAGGTAAGAAATTCTTTTGTTAATAAAACAGTAGAAAAATAAGGTTAGAATAGTTGATAATTTATTCATGTTTTGTATAGTAAAAAAACCATATTATTGCTTTCTCTTTTCCAGATGTAGAGAATTCTCTAAGAAAACAAAAGCCTATAAAAGTACAATGTGGAGTTGCTAAAAGATCATTGTACGATCCTGTGAAAGGTAACTCTTTGATCTTCATTAAAAGTTAATTTTATTAAGAAGATTTGTGTAGAAGAATTTAATTCTTTATTCCAGGTGATGTTGAAGCCATTTTAAGTCAGGTGAAAGAAGTAACAAAAGATTTTGAAAATGCTGTTATATTTTAGGACAATTATAAACTATTTTTATACATCTGAGAAACAGTAATTAAAATAAATGAACTATAAATTAACTCTTTTATTTAAAAATCAGACTAATTGACTTCAGTTTGACTTATCTTAGTTATTAATCACCAGTTGCATATTATTTTCTTGAAAATGAGTGTGGCTGGAAATGATTCACTATGTTAACCCACCAAGTGTCTTCCACACCTTTTGTAAATTCTCTAATGAATCTGTAGTTGAGAATAAATATCTTGTCTTGAAACTCTGGTTGAACCCTAAAAAAAATGGCTTTTCAATAGGTATTCAAAGTGAATTGCATTTGTTATTATATTATGGTTTAATAATATTTGTGATATTTGTGTAAATTCAGACCACCATTAGCTGGATTTTTAAAACTCATGATGAATCTTGGTTTGCATGACAATAAAATTCAAAATGTTTTTGGAAAAACGAATACCGTACAGACAAACCGATACTTGGAAAAGCTAGATGTAGATTATAGGTACTAAAATCTTTATTACATAAACAAATAATAAAAAAATACCCTAATGAGATGGGTGGTAAGTCTCCCGACTCTTGCAAGGCTTTGAGCCCTTTCAACACATGGTAGCACATAGTGATCTCAACCCATCGCTTCTCAGAGTCATCAAAGATAACTCCCACCTGAAACAATGACACAGAAAATGTAATTTTGTTCTAATTTTTGCTCCTATCAAATACCTTTACGTACACAAATGTATAAAGCAAAAACTAGCTGAGATTTTTAAGCTGTACTTCTGGTTTTACTAAGACATTTAATCACAAATTACTGAAATTATAGTTGATGAACAGTGTCTAATGTCTATTTTTTATTAAATAATTTTGTCATTTGCTCCAGATCAAGAATAAGACTTTATGCACAAATAAAATTGTTAACTAGCAGACATGTATAACAAACCTGATAAGGAAAGGCATAAAATATATCATCTTTGTGAATGCCTAGTAGCTGTCTTTGAGAGACTGACAATTGCGATATAGCAGTCTTCAGTGAGGCGATTGCATTTTTGTCCACTAAACCTTCCAAAGCTTTGAAATCACTGTTTTGTAGGGCTTCTGAAACAACCTAACATAAACAATGAGTTTATGACCAAAAAAAGTAGTTATATGCATCGAATACTAATAATTCGATGGTTATACGATGAGAAATAGTACACAAACCTGAACTGCGTGTTTGGAAGCCTCAATAAACTCGTTTAGACTAAATTCTGGTTCAAAGTACGGTCGAATTATAAAGTTAGCAAACATCCAATTTTTTATAAATTTTATGACTGAAGGCCATACTACAGGCGGGAATTCCATCAGCGGTGGAAGTCTTCTTGATTCTACGCGTTCTTCGCAATAATTCCGAAATTGTGTAACAGTACATGTTGAGGTTACATTTATTTGTTTGGGCAAAGTTTTGTATGAAACCCTATCACACAACCTAAACGTTTGCCTCGATAGGACTTGCCTTATAACTACATTCATATTTATTTTGCGGTACCTCTAATCAAACACTAGATTTATTATTATTTATATAGGTACCTACTTAAATCTATTATAGAAAAGCAAAACATCAAATTTATTAAATGTAAAATGAAATAAAACTTTACGTCATTCATTCATTGACATTTACGTCAGCAGCAGGCAGATAGATTCAGATGTCGGGTGCATTCTAGCAGAGTAATCGGTTAATCGCTACCTTTAAGTCATCGACTGCTTAGTTGAGAATCAATGGTCTAAGTTGAGAATGCACATATTTATAGAGCTAAAAATTCCATAACATAGGTACAGAGCAAAAATTTTTATTCTACGACAATTTGCAAAGTTATGATCAAATTATTAATTAAAAAAGAAATGCAGATCTTTGACCGTTTCATAAGGGACTTTTTTCAAAGAATCTTAAACTTCTCAAAATCCAAAAGAGATATCGATACTTATCGATATAAATCGGCCAAGTGCATGTCGGGCCACGCTAAGTATAGGGTTCCGTAACAACTTGTAACTTGCACTTAAATTTGTATGAATGAACTACAAATACATTTATTTAGAGGGTATTCTATTCTATAAATACTTATTTGTAACTTCGGTAATATTATTCAGAGCTCTAGTTCCCTCGGTCGGTGTTACTTTAAATAACTAGAAGAACTATTAAGAAGAAGCAGTCTTCTTCTTTTTGAGTTTTGGCGGTTCCCTTTTCAACGGAAGGGGTCTGTCTGACGCTTAGAGCATTAAGGTCTGACGTGATCTTGAACAATATTTTATAAGGGGCTTACATGAGCCAACATGCGCCGCTATGTAGTCGATTTTATTTTATTTATTCTAAATAAGCCCAATTTCTTAAAAAAGGAATCAGTCAAGGTCTTGTGAATGACGTCTAATGTTTATTGAATAACGTTACAATATTACAAAATGCGTGCAAGAGTTTAAAAACGGGGTTGAACCAACAGTGGCCACTTTTAACAAAATCACGTTTTAAACTGTTTGAATGCCTTTTCAAACTGTGTAAAGTTATTCAATAAATATTAGACGTTATTAACAAAACCTTGATTGATTCCTTTTTTAAGAAATTGGGCTTATTTAAAATAAATAAAATAAAATCGACTGGCAGCGCTAGTTGGCTTATGTCAGCCCCTCCCTTGAAATTCATATCACTGTCAGTCACTGTCAAATGAATGACAAACAAACTGTCAGCTGTCTGCATGTAGTGTAGGTTAATAAAAACAATCACGATATCCACGATATACATTATTACGTTTTTCATTCAGAGCGTTTATTGAATGATTTTTTTGTTGCGATTTGCCAGGCTCATAAATATTACAGAAAAATCTATTGTTAATTTGTTAGAAAGAAATCTTTTAGAAAAAAGCCCAACATGGATGACCAGGCTTGTCCTCGTTGTAAAACTACGAAATACAGAAATCCTTCATTGAAATTGATGGTAAACGTATGTGGCCACGCACTGTGTGAAAGCTGTGTCGATTTACTGTTTTTAAAAGGTATGATATCCCTTTATTACCTCTAAATAACCTTCATTAACAAAATTGCTGTCTTTGAATTCAATTTTGGTTTCCAATGTTTGTATTAAACACTCAAAGTTATGTGTTTTTCTAGTTTCTGGAGCATGTCCTGAATGCAATGTGCCCTTGCGTCGCAACAACTTTAGAGTCCAATTATTCGAAGATCCTATGGTAGAAAAGGAAATAGACATAAGAAAGCGTGTACTCAAAGATTATAATAAAAAAGAAGAAGATTTTGCATCACTCCAAGAATACAATGACTATTTAGAAGAAATTGAAACCATAATATACAATTTAAGTAATAACATTGATGTTGTAGGTACTAACAAAAGAATAGAACAGTACAAGAAAGATAATAAAGAATTGATTATAAAGAATAAAGCAAAAATCGGTAAGTAAACCAAAAGCCTGATTCTCCGAACAAGTGTATAACAATTAAGTTTTACATTTTATTAAGCTGTTGATGTGTGTGTGATGATTATAATTGACATTTACAGGTAGAGAAGAGGTGGAATTAGAAGAAATATTGGAAATTGAAAGAGAAATGGAGGAGCTTCGTAGAGCTGAGCTGATGCGTATAGAGCAGGAAGCAAAGAGACAGAAGATTAGAGACAAAGAGGCATTGATTGATGAGCTTATGTTCACTGAGGGTGATGCAAAGGATATTTTAAACACTTTTGCTCAGAACAAAGCTAAACAAGAAGAGATGGCACCACCAGTTCCTAAGGTTATACCTAAAATGTTCATAACATATTTTTTTATTAAGAATGGCTGCATCCTGGTTCACATGTTGATAAGTGAATTTCTTTATTTTATATTGTTTGTTTAAATGCAAAATATTTGTTTTTAAAGCTACCTACATAGTTTTACAAAGTAGGATACATACCTTATTTTGTCTTGTCTTAAATTATGTCAACTGAACTGAATAAGCTAACAATAGTTTATTTTACATCAAGTTAGATCTTATTTGATTAGAATGTGGTTTTGAGCAGGGCCCTATTTAATAACGTGACAATTTGACAATTATCAAATGGGTTTACACTGCGGTATAGCTATGAGTTTCTTATTGGTTGACATAATGGTTATGAAATTTTCATGACAGGTGACAAATTGTCACATTTATTTTAATTTTATATTACCCTTTACAGATTACTCAATTCTCAACTGGTGTGAAGTTCACTCGGGGCGCCACAGATATTCCGTTGATTGAGGAAGGCCCGTTATACCAGTACGAACCTCCGCCGATTCCTGACCGGTGTGGACCTGAGCCACCTTCTCTGGATGAGATCATTAAAAATGGGTACCTGCAGCATGTCAAGTATGTTCCTTATTTTGCTTGTGAAATATTTATAGTTTTCAACGGAACGGTGTGCAAAGGCGACAATGTGCTGATACTGCTCATATTAACCTAACTATTGCTTGTCATGGCAATGACAGTTAATTTCATTAGATCAACTCAAGTTTCACTGGGTAGGATTCTAATTATTTCTTTTATACCGATTTTTCCATCTCTTTCAGGCGGGAAAATGAGATAGAGAAGGCAGGAGGATACTCATCCAGGCTGCCTTGCTTACGAGCTCTCCAGGACGCGCTGTCCGGCCTCTACCACGCCAGCTGACAAACCGATCAGACTGCCGTTGTAGACACTGTTATTGTTTTAGATTAAGACCTTACCATGGTTAAATTAAAAAAAGAATACAGAATTTCCTGTCAAATAACTTAATTGGCACTTATCCCTACAGTATCCCTAGCCTGATAAAAACCTCTGAGGGCGCCAATTTCGGTATGGGGTGCACCTTAAGGGCCAGTTTAACAGGTGTTGGAGAAGTTCCAATTAAGTTATTTGACAGGAAATGTTGTATAATATCTTCTTAATTTAACCAGAAGATATATCTGTGCTATCTAGAACCTGTGAAATAGACCCTTAGTTTTTTTTATGTCGCCAGAGAGTTGTCAAGTTAAATAGATATCAATATTACTGCCTACATACTGTAGTCTTAAAAGTTTTTAATAATACCTGGTAGTCATTATTGGGATGTACAGAAGTGTTAGGGAGTCGGCTGTAGCTAAATCCGAAAAAAAATCGGCATAAAATGCGATTAATTCAACAATGTACACACGACGGCACCTTAGACAATACATGTTGACCTTGGGACCGCCTTTATGCCCTACGTAATAAAAGCTGTTTTCGCAGTTTATCTGAATAACTTGACGTGCTGTCGTGACAACAGAGGTGACCAACTTTAGAGCGCTTGCGGAACAAAACAACGTATTTTAATCTGTAAAATTTTCTCTTTGCCATACATTCTCGAGTGAAGTTGCAGAGGATCACTGTATATTGTCAATTTACCATAGACTAAAAAAGATTTAAAAAAATAAAGGTATTTCCTTTCCTTACCATAAAGTAAAAAAGATTTTAAAAATAAAGTAGATGTAAAAATGTAGGTCATTGTTTTTTCGAGTTTCCAATCCAAATTTAATTTTAGAAGAAATAACAGTGGGAACTTGAAGTGGTAAATTCCCATTGTCTTTGGCAATTATCTGGCGATACTCATATTATTTTATACCGAGGCAAAGAAAAGATAATATTAGTACTAAAAAGACGAGTGCAAATTTAATGTTTGCAGTGATTGGCAGTTTTTCACATTGTTTTGTTAATTGCTCTGATGCAAACTAACACTTTAGTAGCAAAACTATAATTCCGTTTACTAATAGATTATGTTATCTGTGGCAATTTTAACGCAAGAATCTTATTATGGAGATAATAGAATATTTTTTTCTTAATATACCTAAACTATTTTTGTTCAGATTCTTCTTTCTTGTTTGTAAAGTTGTTTTAAACGTTTTAATAAAAATATCCCTCTTGATTTTTCAATTAAAAATAACTGTATACAATACTCCACCGGCTGAAAATGTAAATATTTCAGTATTCAAGTCTGCATATTATTTTAGGGGTAAAATATAATATTTTTATAACTGGTCGATATGTAAAGCTAGTCTTATCTTATGTATTGTGTAAAACAGTATGGTTAAGAAAGTTAACAATATTGTAAAGGTATCATAATATAGTTTGATTATACAGGGTGTTGGTAGCACCCTAGCTAAAATTTTTAAGGCATAGTAGACTCATGATTCTGAGTCTATCTGAAGTTTTTTCCGTCGCAAAATTCAAGAAAAGTTGAGTGTTTTTTATTTTTTCTATCACACAGTCTGTCTTAATTACAAAGAACCTAAATTTACAGGAAAGTAATTAAAATATCTAAGTTTTATAAACCCGCAATGTATTTACAATAGCTATTTGCTCGCGGTCGAAGGTCGTGGCTTTGTTGTAAGCTCGCGCGTGCTTCCGCGATATTATCGAGTTGTTACGCGTACATTGCTGCTCAACAAAAAATCTCAACTATGCATTTGCGACAAGTAGTTCCATAGAGAAAGTTGCTTATCTCTAAGGGTAGAATCATTCTTTAAAGTTTTCGCTAAGGTGCTACTAACACCCAGTCTGTATTTTGTAATGATCGTGAAAATATAAAGTGGTTGGTTGTTTTTGTCGTGATATTAAACTATTTTGAAAAAATAATTTTGCCTTGTTTTATTATTTAATTTTGTGTGACTTATAAATTCATATAAGACCTTGTTTATGGTTTTTAAGGTCCGTTGGGAGTTGTTCTGGCCTATCCTAATGTCTTGTTATGTGTTATACAAATAACTAACAACAACGTGTTTCTATTAAGTCCGTTTAAAGTTCTCTCTTATGTTTTGAAAATACTAATATCTGTTACAAAATGATTCTACTCTCAAAATGAGCTTCCAAACCGATAGTTTTTATTTTAACCCGTTGGGACGTTCAATAAGTTGTCGCTCAGAGCGCCGCCTCGTTCCCAGAGGCGCATGAGCAAATATTGTCCGACAGATAAGTGTAAAGGCGCCGACGGTGCTAAAGCTTGGTAAATAATGTACTTGGACCCTAAAGTACAGGCGATAGTATCGGCTGGCGTCTGCCAAGGTTTGGTTTGATGATAAACTTCGATTTATTACGTTTATGGGGAGAGCAAGACCTTGGTAAAGTTGGATGAAGGGAATCCGGAACTATATTTTAAGAAGCGAATAATTGGAACAGATGGACGTAGGGTAGGTAGGTACTGCACCTGGATTGTGTTAAGTTACGTACACAAAAGTGACAAAACATTGAAAGTGAGTAACAATGATATTATATGACTGCAAAAAAAATTTTATGCTTTTAAGCTCATCCGACTCTACTCAAACTACCAATTAAACCCGGGCGCGAAATACATTGCCATTCGCCTTAGAGCATTAAGAACTGCTCTAAGCCATTCGCTATACAGTTAAGTTAGTAGGTACTCACTATTCACTATCTGGTGCCCCCGCCCAGACGACCAAGCGAAGAGCAAAGGGCACATACAGCTTGGCCAGAAAGAGATGAAATAAAAAAATGAAACTAAAATTTCAGTACAAATTGAAAATAAAATTTTTCAGTACAAACTATAGTCAGTGTTGCCAAGTTATTCGTGATTTTGACGTGTTTGCATAGAAAGTGGCGCCCACATTTTTTGTCAACTCTAAGGTCAAGCTGTACCTTTTCTCGTAGCGCTTCGTCGTTTTTTTGAACCCTCATAACTTGGGTTTTGATTATTCCAGATAAACAAAATTTTCGGGATATGATGACAATAGTGGACTTATGAAACATATAAAGTTTCACTTGTATAGCTCATAAAAGGCACTTTAGATTTTATTGATATCTAAAAAAACCCCATCTCGTCACTGATGATCATCAAAATTCTTCGGGTACTTCCTGAAGTCCTAAAAAGCTGACATTGGTACGTAACAACAAACACTTTCTAAAACTTGTAACTTTCCCCCCAACTCCTTAATCTACGGGTTGAAAGTTTGTATGAGATTTCCGCAAATTGATACCTACTAGTGGTCTGAAAATTGATATAGGGACTCCTTTTTAAGATAGTGAGTGGGCTATGAAAAAAGGACCTGTGATGTGTAAGAAATACACCCCAAAAAACTCACAAAATAAAAAAGCAACTTGCAAAAAGAAGTGAAATCCCACCAAAAACATTTTCATGTAAAATGTTGCCAAGACGAGACCATATGGCTCGCACTTTCAATAAGTTATCACACCTCATGTAGAGCCAAGCTTCTAACTCTACAGGCCCTAACTTCACAAACTCTTCACCTTAGTCAAGAACTATTGTAGGTCAGAAAAGTAATGAACAGTGAATATTTTTTCACCTTACGCCCATGTCAATGTAGCGAAATGGCCAAGTCACATATTTATGACTAAGCTGTAGAGTTTGTGAAGTTAGGGCTTGTAGAGTTAGCGCGTGTACCTACTTAGAGTTAGAAGCTTGGCTCTATATGAGGTCTGAAAACTTGACAGTGCGAGCCGGGAACATTTTACATGAAATTGTTTTTGGTGGGTTTATTCTGTACTAAAGAAAATCGTAGTAATAATAAAAAAAAGTTTTAATAAATACGGCTATTGACATTTGTTGCTTCTTTTCATTGTCTCCCAGTCTTTATTTAATCATGATTTAATTTTTTAAATAGACATGAAGTTAATGTTTGATTTTAACTTTATATTTTAGCACTGTAAGTTTAGCACTATAATCTTTAGAGAATCTTCTTAAAACAAAAGAAATCAAAGCATGGAAAAGTTTCTAATCCTACCTATAACAAAGTTCGTTCAAAAACTAAGCAGACTTGCTCCTGTCGGGGCGTCGGGCGGGAGGATACAATTAGCATGTGAACACAACGATGTCCCGCGTTCGCCTGGGGCTTGCCTAATTGGGCTTGTGTAAACTTGCCCTGTTATCGGAACGCCTCGAGCACTGTGTGGGGTTCCCATTGTGGAGTACGCTCTGCAGGCGCACTTATGACCAGGGGCTCTATCGGCTAAAAACATTGAGGTTAATGTTAACTGTGTTTTGATAGATGTATATGATACATTGCTAATTCGTTTTGGCACAAATAAAAACTTACCAAAGAAAAGTAGCAATGTATCACATACATCTGTCAAAACACAGTTAGCATTAACTTCAATGTTTTTAGCCGATACCCGCCGCAGGGGCCCTATTTCGGAAAGGCGGCGAGCGCTCTTTACTACTCATTTTCATTCAACTTAATGTGTTACAAAAATACCCCTAATGCCGAATATGGTTTATAGGGACCATCAAACTGAACAACTTTTACTATAAGACCAACTCTAAAATCGCGAAAAAGAATCAGCTGTTTCACACATTTTGATATTTTCGATTTTAATTTTTGTATGAAACAGCTGATTTTTTTTCGCGATTTCAGAGTTGGTCCCATAGTAAAAGTTGATCAGTTTGATGGTTCCTATATACCATATTCGGCATTAGGGGTATTTTTGTAACACCTTGTATAAGTATATTATACTATGTATTTACAAATTTTTAAATTTTGAGATTTTAGCATTCACAATGCTATTTTTATATAATACTAAATAATATGCTAGAAAAAATACGACTCGCACCAGATCATGTTCTCGGACGGGAATCGAACCCGCGACCTTTGGATATCCGGTCAAAGTGACTCGGTAGCTCAGTGATCAGAGCATTGGACCGGATATCCAAAGGTCGCGGGTTCGATTCCCGTCCGAGAACATGATCTGGTGCGAGTCGTATTTTTTCTAGTATATTATTTAGTGTTATATGTATTTCCTTTTATTATCACTTTAGACAGCATAGAAAAAGTAACAACATATTGATCACTTCTCCATACTTACGTAGCCAGCTCAAATCCGCCCGCCCAGCGCGCTAATATTGACTTCTTATTACCGCTCTGAACGGATACCGCCGTCACGTTACGGACGCGGTATCGCCACAGCCCGGATATTTTGAGGATGCTCTTCGGATATCCAGCCCTGTCCCAGCAGATAAGCGGCCGAATGCAATATCGTACAGAGTTTAGAAGCGTGAGACTTGCTCGTTTTGTATGCATCTTTGTGTTGTTGTCCTTTTGGGAGAAAACACTTGGAATAAAGTTGGTAAAATACTGTTGGCAGTGCTCTAGCTTATTAGTTTGAATATTTTGGAAGAGAGAGAGCTACTAGGTATGTACGTACTACTCTTTTGTAGACATTTGGCTCAAACGAAATAAGAAAAAAATAAATAAAAAAAAAGCATCAAAAGACAAGTCAAAAATAGATCAAATATTAAAGTCATGTAGTCGGCATATATAAAGTGACATTATGAATGATTTGACTTATCATTAAATTATCTGCCTCTGACTGCATGTTATTATTATGTTGCCTTTAAGATCTTGTTTTCATCTTTTCAGTTGACTTGTCTTTTGATGCAGGCGGGTTTTTTTTATTTATTTTTATTTATGTCTTTTTAGTTTTTAGTTCTTATATATTACGGTCATGACATACCTTTTTGAAATCCTTATGAGTAAGCCCTTGAATTTGATACCCATATTGAAGTATTCTAAATTAAAAAAAAAATTTCGCTTATAATAATAGCACCGCACAGCCGCCATGTTGGTTTTTCTAACGTCACTTGCCTAAGAACACTTGTGCTGTCAAGAAAAATCTAACGATTTACTACCTAAAGATAGAAATCCGTTCAGCCGTTTGAAATATATGAGGAAATAAACAATATTACATACATACAAGATACGCGTGAAAAACCCTTTCCATACAGTCGGGTAAAAAGCCAATTACAAAAAGTTCGATATGTTACTCGTTTCTATCTCTCGATAGATTATTCATTAGGTAGTACCTAGCTAAGTGGTACTTACTTGAGATATAAGTAATTATTATGTTGGTGTGTGTGCCTAATGCCCAATCACTGTCATCAATGCAGTTTCAAGACTTCCCTATATCCAGAACCCGGTTGCACTGCATTCTATAGTAATTTGAGTCCCTTTGTTTGAAAAGCATACAATATGGCCGCTTACGAACGTCAACAAAACAATATGGCCGCCACCGTTATTGTTCGAATCGTCAGTTCGCTCCATTACACTGTCTGGGGCTGGCAGATATGCTATCAAAATGAAGTCGGTTAACAAAATAGGGAACATTACCAAATCCACGCCAAAACTAGGTTCGCTAGATAGCGCTCATTAAGCTGTAAATACAGTTTGTGAATCAGTGAGGTAATATAGGCATATCAGTATTAAATATATAGCTCGAGAATTACAACTAATAAAGATTTATGGAATGGCACGTTCATTATGTAACTGCTTCAATTAATACAAACTTTATTTTAAAGTCGAAAATTCTTAACTTTTTAAATGTAGTGAATCAAGAGCTATTATTTCTTACAGGCTATGCCTTAGTACTTATTTTAGATTTTCTACCTTTGAAGACGATCTAGGTAGAATAGATTATCAACAGCTAGGTAATCTTCCAATGAGATAGCTATTGCTGGATATGCTTATACCTATTCTTTATTTTTCTTATTTTTTTTTTATTAAATTAAAAAGCAAGACAGGTTTAATTTTAATTCATTCAAATTCCCAAGTACACCAAAAAACATTAAAACATTTACATAATTCAAAAGTTAATAGTGCTTGCCAATAGCACAAAATAGTTAGTCTTTGTGCCAATAGCCTGCCAGGATGTTTACACAAACTTCTTTCTTTATTTCATCGACTGAAAGTTCCTGGCAGTAGTGACGACACATCGAATAATACAGATTACTTGTTAGTCTGCGGTTTCCATGAGCTTACAGCTGCAGCGATGAACGATCAGCTCAAGAGGATCTAAAAAAACAATTATTAAAATCGACACACCAACGCCAGAGCAATCGGCGTACATAAAAAACAAAAAAAAAACGGGTCGAATTGATTGCTGTTGAAGTCGGTAAAAATTAAATTAATAGAACGACCAATATCTTCCGATTATCGCGATTCTACAGGCTGTTTGGTAACCTAATTAAGCCGAATATGGTATAGGGTACAATGCATAGGTACAACACCGGAAAATGATTATAAACCATGAAAAACCATGACTTTATTTGTATGAAAAACTGCGAAGTGACTACAAGTACACTAGACTCAAATAAAGTATTATTTTCGTTTATCAATCTTAGTAATGGGCAAAAGCAAAACAAAACTACTTTCTAGGGTTGCTACTATGCATTTATCGAAAAAAAATATTTTCAAAATAGTAACCTATTTATTTACCATATTTGCTTTAGAAGTTTATTACCGAACACCCTGTATTATCGAGGAAAGCCTTTTAGGTCTGGCTGGTTGCTGGAGTCGGTAACGTCAAAAACATCATTTCTGTAGCTGATCTAAGTCTTAGTAACCGAAGGCTAACAAAATTGTCCCATCAGCTGCGCTATTGATATTTTAATTTTTCATTAAGTATTTTTTTTTAATAATTAGTTCAGCCGTTGTTGAAATATCTGAAAACGAAAAATTTGAGACAGAACTCTATAGAACCATGAATTTCAGTGCTACCAAGAACCTTATAATCATGAGTGATACGAATATCTCCTCCTCTCTCGTAGAGAGTAGAGTAGAGTAAAATACTCCTAATGCCGAATATGGTAGATAGGGACCATCAAACTGAACAACTTTTACTATGGGACCATATTTGAAATCGCGAAATAAAAATCAGCTGTTTCATACAATTTGATATTTTCGTAATTAATTTTTGTATGAAATAGCAGTTTTTTTTTTTCGCGATTTTAAAGTTGCTCCCATAGTAAAAGTTATTCAGTTTGATGGTCCCTATCTACCATATTCGGCATTAGGGGTTATTTTGTAACACGTTGTATATTAATAAATAATATAATTCATAAATTAATATATATTATGATAGGTATGTACTAAATAATATCTACCATGTTTATAGTTTTCTCTAATTAGTAGACTTATACCAAATGTTATGCAGGGTACTCACTTAAAGGTGTACCACGTAATGTAACTGATTATTGTATCAAATGAGTACGGTTGCATTAGGCTCGAGCCTACGTACTCACTTGATACTGTATCAGATACATTACGTGCTACACCTCTAAGTGAGTACCCACTACCCAGCTTCTTATGCAACTTTTTCGCACTTACAATCTGTAAATTCCTGCTTCCTTTATGACCGCTGTAAATTAAACCTGGTTTAATGGGTTAAACAAATTGATGTAAAGTGAAGACTTAAAAATGTTATAATAAAGACGTTTCTGTTTACACTGGCGTTTAATAAAGACGGATGGTTTCGGAGCTGGGTGTTGATGGATAGGGGAACACCGTGATTGACTACTGATACAAACCAGCATTTTAATAAATAAATAAAGATTTTAGTGTTGTGCCGACAATTCGTCGATATCGATCGTGTTTTAAAATAGAAAATTCGCAACGTAAGTTGTTCTTCAGAGTTTGAAATTGACAAATTGTTTTTTTATTAAACGAAATTCTATAGGTACCTATGTTAAAAATAAACATTGTACGTAAATAATTTGTTATCAGAAACGATTTTTTCATTTTATATTTAAAACTGATGACTTCAATCCCACGTGTTTTAATAATGATAAAAGTTTAATAATGAAAGGTACCTAGACAGCAGACGCATTTCTCAGATTCGCAGTTGTTTTAGTTCGTAAGTAAAACTTTGAACTAAACAGCAAAGACTTTAATATTCTTGTTTGTTTTTTGCGCTTGTTTAATGCGTCTGGACTCTGGTTAGAAAGAAAAATGTGCAAATAAGGTGTAATTGAATTGATGTGACAATATTGGCTGATATTTTGCACAAAAATTTCACAGAGAATAAAAATATTTAGTCCTTAATCTTACCACAATATAGTAAATTTCAACTCTTTTTGGTAAGCAGAAAAAAAAAGTGCGAGTCGGACTCGCCCACCGAGGGTTAAGTACAAATTTGTAGATGCTTAAAAATATAGACTACTTATATTTTTTATGATTTAATGATTTAATTATAGTTTTAAGGTAGTATAAGACGATATTACTTGCCAAATTTCATAGTTCTAGGAAAGTACCCTAAAAATTTTGATCCCCCTGAGGGTGATGAAACTATACGTTTTTTGCGGTATTAACTATCTTCTTTTTACTTTAACTTAGAAGTTTGTTTTTTTCACAGCTTTAAGAGACTGTAGACCTGAGTATATGGTTTTAACTTCAACTTGATACCTCCACGCGTTCCCGAGATAAGAGCCGCTACCATCCCGCGCGCGCCGCCATCATAATGTCATCCAAACGAGTGTTATTATGTTGTAGAGTAAGCTAACTGTTTTAATCAACAACAACAAACTTATTATCTAATTATCCATGGTTTATCGATAAGTATCAAAATTGGCCTTAATTCAATACTCTCATCACTAAATAGATATCGGTTTAGTGTAAACGCGTTGCGTTTACCAAACAAGTGTTTTTGTATGGGGCCGTCTTGACGGCGAATAGACTCTTGCGCCAGACGGTCAATTTAAAAAGTATTAAACTATATTTAAAAAGTTACAATCTATAACGGCCTGTTGCATCTCGAAAAAATTCCATAAAATAGAACAATATCTGTGATTAACCTACATAAGCTTGCGGCATGTGACATCGTCTAATTGTTTATTTTTAGGGTTCCGTAGTCAAGTGAACAAGAAACCCTTATAGTTTCGCCATGTTCGTCTGTCCGTCTGACTGTCCGTCCGCGGCGTAGCTTAGAGGCCCTAAGTACTAGAAAACTATAATTTAGCATAAATATGTATATTTAATACGCCGAAAAAGTGGTAGAATAAAATCTCGAAAAATATTTTGTTTAGTGTACTCCCCTACATGTAAAGTGGGGGTCAATTTTTTTTCTCATCAATCTCATAGTGAGTGATGTCACTGGATAGATCTTTCAATAATACTGTAAGTAGGTTTGTGAAAACCACTTTTTGATTCAGGGATCCATTTGCGAAATATTATTAAGCTTTAAGTTAGCGAACGAATAGAATGTCGGCCATTTGTGTAGGGGGTTGGAGTTTGTAGATTTTATTTTGACGATGACGTGGATTAAAAAGATTTCGTCAATTTCGGTTAAGTTAACTAAGTATTCATATATACACTTCTAAGACTTTCGCGTGTACAGTTCATTAGAAATAAAACACTTTTTTACGGATTACAGCGCGTATATTATTAATTCAGGTGTTGTTTTAGAATTATTTAGTTTGTATTTATTGGTTTTTAGAATTCCCGACGTTTCGACACCTTTCCAGGGGCCGTGGTCACGGGAGGACTAAAGCAAAAAGGCTGCCTTTTTGCTTTAGTTCCGTAAAAAGTGTTTTAAGTATTCATATTTTAATACAAAGCCTCACGACGCTATGTAAATAAATAAATATATAAATATTTGACAACATCACATACATTGCTCCGATTCCAAAGTAAGTAGCTAAAGCACTTGTGTTATGGAAATCAGAGATAACGGTGGTATCACAAACACCCAGACCTAAGTCAATATAGAAAAGTTCGTTTTTCTAAATTGACCCAACCGGGGATCGAACCCGGGACCTCAGAGATGGCGATACCTTGAAAACCGGTGTACAAAGCCACTCGACCACGGAGGTCGTCAATCGTAGTATCGTCGTATGTAGGTCATGTATGTCCTTGTGTAGGTACATACTTTAAAGTTCGTAGGTATTGACTTTGCTTTATGTAAAGCTTTCGGAAAGCTCTACAAATAGGTAGGGATACATTTCAAAGCTTTAAACTAATCTTCTTTATAAAAATTAAACTCTATTACCGAATCGCAGGAAATTGAAGATAACGAATTTTCTTTAATTATATAATACCAAATAATATACTAGAAAAAATACGACTCGCACCAGATCATTAATTAGTTTAAATTCAATTTAGATTCAATTTAGACCTTTAATTAGTTTAAGTTCAATTTAGATTTAATTAAAAAAAATCTAGATAACTGTACCCATATCACGAACAACTATCGAGAAAAAAACGCGAGTAAAAAAATTCGATACAATAATTTTGTATGGGAAAGTACTGTGTCATCTACTGCCGAAAAGCGAAATGAAACCAAATACTATAATTACTCTATCAAGTTCTTTTACGCGCGTTTTTCTCTCGATAAATGTTCGTACTAGGGGTATATGCTATACAAGGTGTTACAAAAATACCCCTAATGCCGAATATGGTATATAGGGACCATCAAACTGAACAACTTTTACTATGGGACCAACTCTGAAATCACGAAAAAATAAATCAGTTGTTTCATACAAAAATTAAAATCGAAAATATCAAAATGTATGAAACAGCTGATTTTTTTCGCGATTTCAGAGTTGGTCCCATAGTAAAAGTTATTCTGTTTGATGGTCCCTATCTACCATATTCGGCATTAGGGGTATTTTTGTAACACGTTGTATATGTAATAAATGCATTGAGTATTGCTACTTATTTCAAATTGTGTCACTGTGCCGGTCGGTGATCGAGAAAGAAAGTGTGATAGATACTCTAACTATTTCTTGTCCCGTTTGAAAAACAAACGAAATGCTCTAACTGTTCTAGATTCCCGACAGAAACAAAAGACAGTTATCGCTCTTACCGGAAGAAATCGGAGAACAATAGGATAGTTGGCAGGCATTACAATAAAGTTTATTGTTTACGTCAACATATAAATTATCATTGTAATAAGAAATTCTATAGATTGATTTATTTAATTTCATTTCAGTCTAATAAATTCTGCTTGGTGTAAGTAATTTGGTGTCCCCATTTTCGAAACAAGAAAAAGAATTGTAGCTTTGCATCTATTTTCAGATGTAGGTTTTTTTTTTAATTTATTTTCTGAGCCTGAGACACGTTAAACTTAGATTAAAATGAAGTGAGAACGACCTTGACGACCTCTGTGGTCGAGTGGCTTTGTACACCGGTTTTCAAGGTGTCGCCATCTCTGAGGTCCCGGGTTCGATCCCCGGTTAGGTCAATTTAGAAAAACGAACTTTTCTATATTGACTCAGGTCTGGGTGTTTGTGAAACCACCGTTGTCTCTGACTTCCATAACACAAGTGCTTTAGCTACTTACTTTGGAATCGGAGCAATGTATGTGATGTTGTCAAATATTTATTTATATTTATATTTATTTATAAAGAATTACTGTGTGCGGTGTGTTTGACAACTAAAATCAAACATAAGAATTGCTCGGTACATATCCAAGTGATTTGTATACTTTCTTTGTTTCACGTGTATAATTTCCTTTTTCATGTAGCAAGAAAGTACGATTCTAATTCAGTCCAGTCAGGGTCGATTAAAGCGTTGTGGAAATTATTTCTAAATACTAAAAATAACTGTGATTATAAAGCCTGCATGGGTGTGAATGTTGAGTTCGATATTTAAAATAACAAAAATTAGCTCAAACGTAGGTTGTTTCACATAATCTAGATGATATGAATGAAGAAGAAACCATAGAGTAACATATTTATACGAAGAAACAACAAAAGATATACGAACTTTAATTAGATGCTTCAGTTACGGCCTATATCAAATCGAGTAGCGACAACAAATTATTCTCATTAATTTACGTACTAGCAACAAAAAAGGAAACACACAACACAACATTGGCGACCTCTGGCGGGGAGTAGTAAACAAAGGAATAAAGATTCGCTCTCTATGAATAAAATAAAAATAGCAGAGATGGCATCGCCGAAAGAGCTGAGTATGTAGTATGCCGACTTATTATACTCCTTATAACAGGATCGTATTAACTCTAGCCATAGAGCTATGCATGGGTAGAATCGACCCTTGATAAGACCGAGAGTTAGAAGCGTTGATGTAATAGAATAAGTATTCGTTACACATCACTCATATATTAAATAATTTCGACGATAAAAACAACAAAGGAAACGCATTAACTTTTCACGAAGAATTGTAAAAGTTTTGTTTTGACACGTCTTTTGAACAATTTTATTTGGGCTGTAATGAAAATGACATGGATTTCTTTTTCATTTTTTCATTATTTCATTAGTTATTAAGAGCGTTAACGGCAAACGGCATTTCATACAAACTTTCAAGACCTAAGTTTTTGAAATGAATCATTATGAAATATTAAATGAAACTTTATACTCATAAGCAGAATACATTGGCCAAAAAAATTTAAGAAAAACATTTTCGATAAATAATGTTACAACTAAATTTTTAGACCGGTTTTAAATTTTCCATAGGAAGAGAAGTTTCCAATTAGTTTTTATAACATAAGACCTTTCAAAAATGATCCTTACTAACTTTTAAGACCTATTATCCTACATAAGCAGTTTAAGTTAAATATGAAGTTTCATTAAATGACCCCTTTGTTCGCAGAATATTCTTGCATTGGGCGTGTGAAAAAAAAACTTGCGCGTCTTTTCCCTTGTCGCTGTGTGGTAAACTATTTTGTTTTTACTCGCATATGTTGTGTTGGAAAACGTCGTACGAAACTTGTGAGCTCTGATCATTTGTAACGTAATATATTATTTTATTAAATAACTTTTCATTTTATACTAATTTTCAAACTTAACTTGAATTTACATAAGCTTGTACGTATTACATCTGCTCTGCTCATTATTAGCCTGAATCTGGTTCACAAAAGAACATGTTAGTGTTTTTGATCCTGTCTGTCCGTTATTAGCTCTGGCAATCAATGTCTTTAAGGCATTTATAGATTATTCATTTGTATCTCGCAATATCGATTCTTTTATGTTATTGTTTGGCCGTCGTTTCGTCTGCTCTTCGGATATGAAACGTAATTGGCAGTTACGAGATTACCAAAAGATTTTTACTGTTCATGTGTCCTTTAATTCATTCGCAATAAGGTTCAGTTAGCATTTCCTAAAGATCACATAAGTTTGTTAATGTTTTACCCACCCTTGCTAGTTCGATAAATTAAAGAATATGCACTTAAAATATTGATGCGATTTCACTACAGATTGCTGAGTAAACAAAATTTATTTTTATCAATAGCTATATACTTAGCTTGTATGTACTATCACGTTTTCTGTGATTTAAGTAGAAAGTGAATGTATTTATCCCTGAAAATAAAGAAAAGGGCAAAAAAGAAATATTGTATTGAATTTAAAAGTTCCTATTAAATTATTTGTCAGAAAATAAATTTCCGTAGAAATTCTGTTCCGTACCAAAATGGTTTAAAAGGAACCTTTATGGTGTGATTGTCTGTCTGTCTGTCTGTCACAGCTGGATATCTCAAAAACTACTAATGCCATCAACTTGAAATTGGGAATAGTTTTAGATAACGTTTGCCCAACTATTTTTCAAATAAGAATGTTTTTTTTAAATTTAGTGCTAGAGCCTATAAACTTACCGAAACCACTAATCTTGACATAAAAACAGCAGTAACTTCATGTTTTTGTACTAAAAAAAAGCTAGCAGGTGCTAAAAGCATGGATTCTGAAAACTAATGAAACCTTACAACTTCTCCATCTAAGACAATAAAGTGGAAAGATCTCAGCTATTTCGAAAATAGCAGTTGTAATAAAATAATAACCAAGCAATTGAAATATTACTGTCCTCTGATTAACTCTTAGTAGGGCTGTGCAAATAAAAAATCACCATTACATCCCAACACATAAAATGAAGACAAAAAATAAGAAAAGAAAGAAAATAGGATTCGAGTTTCGACTATTAGTGGAAAAATAATATATTTGACTTTTGATACATCTAAGTAGACATAGTATTAAATATTATATCTGTATGTTTAAAAATACGACTAAGTATTTAATTATCCAATAAGTAAGTACATAATTTTTCCATAAAAAATATGTGAATGAAAATAATTATGAAATTCAACAAGATATGAAAAACCTCTAAACACAGATAGGTAGTTGTCTTACGTTGTTATTGTGAAGAGTGCTATTATAGTGGTGAAAAACCAAATATATCATTGAGTAATTAAATTTTTTTGCTAAGTTACTAGAAAATATTTATCAATAATAGTTCTTTCTAAATCTTGTGATTCTATTCTATCGCCTATAAGGTTCATGGGGGACAAAGAATCATTAATAAAGCTTTATTTAATGTTATTTAGATTATTTCACGTTATAAACTTTAACATGACCCTTATCCTATTGTTTTGTTCTCTAGACATACTTCAGAATGAGCTTTTAAAGGTGACGAGTCGATTTTTTTTTATTTTTTTTTATTTTATTTGTTCTCCTTAGCGAACCATCTAAGGAGTTCGTAAGACATGCACTCGGGCATCATAGTCAAGGCCGTCTTTAACCTATTTGAGGCCCTAGGCACATAGATAAGGGGTCCCCTATGATCTTGACTTAAGCTAGTGAGCAAGTAGTATTCGAAGTCGGTAATTATTGTTAAGGTTTTCGAAATACCTATGTTTTTTGGTAATAAGCATCCGTTATCGTTTAGCGATCTGGTAGGAACTAGGGGGCCCCTATCGATCGCGGGGCCCTGAGCACATGCCCAGAGTGCTCAGTGGGAAAGATGGGCCTGGTCATAGTACACACGACATGTTTCTTTCTTTTAAAAGAAATAAGTTTATGTAGTGGCAACCCTAAAATTGTGCCAGTTGAGTGAACTATTCCACAGTTTGCACGTCTATCAGCCTAAAACCTTGAGTGTGATGTGTGTGATCGTTTAAGCTTCATTACTTACAACTAGTGGGCGATCCACAATATGTGACATTTGTTACCATATAATAATAATAAAATATGTTTATTTTCTCTTTACATATATTCCCATGCTTAGTAAAACAGTAAATACCATTAATTAATATGACACTTATTTGTAAGGAGACTGGCACCTAAACTAAGCCGAAGCCTGTATGATAGGATACCAGATCTCCACCACTCGAAGACAATATTATTAGAATATTTAGTTAGATTAGAGCCTAGCAAGGAAAAATTGACTAAAAATGCATTTCCTTTTTGTTTTTCTTTTCTAAGCATTAATCCTAATATTATATAAATGCAAAGTCCGTTTGTTTGTTTGTTACGCCTTCACGTCTTAACTACTGAACCGATCATCCTGAAATTTTGCATAGACGATGTCAGGGGTACAGAGAAGGACCTAGGGTACCTTTCATATCGAAAAAAATTTTTTCCCTAGGGATAGCAAAAAAACTTTCCACGCAGTCTTTGAGAATATCTCAATGCACGCAGACGAAGTCGCGGGCGGTCGCTAGTAACTAATATTTTTAATAAATGAAAGAAAGCATGCATGACAAATTCACCATGAAGCACATAAGTACTTAGGTGATCTGCTTTTGAACTACACATGTCTAAAAATGTCGTCCAAGTGGTTAAATTCTTAACCGATCATCATGTAATTTTTAGGATATCTTTCAGTTAAGAAAAAGTATATACGGTTTCTGAGGTTAAAAAAAATAACTGACCACGCAGACGAAGTCGCAGGCGGTCGCTAGCATTGAAATAAAGTTTTAACTTACATATTTCCATAGAAAATTATTAGATTTGAATTCGATTTGATTTTGGCAAATTTTATCCTAAGGTTCAGATTCAGTTCAGGGTTTAACTCTATGATCTCAACTGATTTGCCTGCGCGCTATGTTTACGTTATGGGTCCTTTCGCTTCCGGTTAGAAGGGAAGGATTCTCATTGTTATGTGTAAGCTATGACAAGTTTGTTACTGTACAACAATACAACAAAATATTATCTCATTAACTATTAGCACGTGAAAATATTTTACCTTTAATTATTTTCCATTCTAAATAGACTAGTATTAATGACACATGGTTCTAAATAGTAGTAGTGACACATGGTTCACTATAGCAAGGCAATATCATAATAGTTAAAGCATTATAATCTATTAGTGATGCTGACATTAATAGAATCTGAACACTGCTGCACAAAACATAAGTTTCAAATCGCAATCTCCAAGGGTAAGACGTTTCTATAACATCCATCTGTCGGTGCGTTTGATCTGTTGCAATTACAGTTTTACTGCTATCGTAAACATGGGGGAACAAATGGCCTCAGGTAAGCCCCATTGTAGTGGTTTTTTACCCTCTGAGCCTCCTCGAGTCGACCCGACCGACTCCTTCAAAAGAAATGTACCTAAAAGATATACAAACTATTTGGAAATTGCATTTCTTACTTTTTATATTAATTGGGTACCAAGATAGATCCTTGTGTTAGCCACAAAATATACAATGTGTGAAAATCTTTTTTTTAATTGTTTTTATTATAGGGAGGCATATCAAAAGGTTTAAAAAATTATAAGACCATGTTTTATAACACTGGTATAATATATGAAACATATCTTACCTAAGGCCTCTTATAAATCCTGCCCAAAAGTATTATTTCCCGTAACTACGATATTATCAATAAGTTGTTGCCATTACATGCTTTTCTGATTCTGTCAAATTAAAATTCAATAAATATAATTTTAAGATCATTATACCTACATCAACTTTAAAAAACACTATTTGACAGGTCAACGCTTGTTGAAGTGGTCGTTGTTTATAACAGAAACAATGTCTTTAGACAATAGCATCCACGAAGGTAAACAAGTGTAATTATAAAAGGTACCTAGTTTGGTCCAGTCGCCTAGATTGAAGTAGAAGTCAATGGAGTTGATGATACAGTGGTAAGGGCTTTGAAGGATGAACGTGCAATGCTGTATTGCATCTATACGCCCTTCGATACGATGAGACCCTTCCCCTACAGCGAATCCTATGGAATACTTACAAACGGCTTTAAGCAAGCCAGTCTGGTTTTGTGTTCCCATGCGCGCGGATCGCAAGCGCGTCGCTCGACTCAACCAAATTCTTTTTTCGAATCGGAAAAAAGAGTAAAACCTTTACATAATTCCTCTATTGAATTTTACCTGCCTGTCATAAGTTTTATTTTTAATTATTGTCCGTGGATCAGTGTGTGAACTCTAAGGAAAGTTTGTTTAAAAAGTTTTTATTTTTTTCGTAATTTTTTGGATTTGCACTTTGAAAATGTTTTTGTGATAACATTATTATGTTCGGTTTTGTGGTTATTGTTTGGTGTTACGTTTTGGTTGTAATTTGAGTAACGGTTGCGATAAAAGTTTTTTGCTGAAAGTTTGTTTGGTTCCTGCGGTGGTTGTGTGGCGTGTTACAAGTTAACTTTGAAGAAGTGGATCTTTTACTAACAGTCAGTTGTTTTGAAACAATATGACGCTGATTTGGCGAGTTTTGTGTACTCTACTTTTGTTAGTGCAAGTTGTGGTTGGCTCTTGGTGGTAAGTTTAAACGTATATACAACCTTAAGTTAAGATTAACTTTCTACGACACTATTTAAATTGTGCCTTTTTGTTTTTTTTGGCTAAGATAATGTAGGCTACTTACTTTATGATATGTAGTGGTAGATAAAGTAGCCCGAGAGTAGGAAGTTTATTCATCATACTAAATCAAATAACGGTGCGGCGAAATTAAAAACTAGATTGGGAACTGTTTCTGTTGTATCTATTTCTATTAATTAATAGTAATGAATTGAATCGGAAATTTTAATAATATGCTTTATCGGTTAAATAGTAGCGTAGCGACGTTGATTAGCTAATAGATAATCAAGTATTAACTATTAATTATTCCGGTAGAGATAATGTTGCATCGGTATTTAGCGCAAAAACAATACGAAAGAAATGTTATCTTTGTTTTGACGACCGATTAAATAAAAAAGTTGCTAGGGGTTTAAGCCTACAAGTGAAAATTTAACATAAAAACTGAAGAATAAAGTAATTGCAACAATTATGATCAAAAAACCAATACTAAGAACCTTTTCTAAAAAATAAAGCAACAATCGTCTACTTATAACCATTCCTACTTTATACAGATTTAAAAGAAAAATCTTAATACCTACCATCAATAAGATACCTATACCTACCTAAAATAAGGCGAATTAGGTATTATTTTTGTAACACGTTGTATATGTTTGTGTGTAAATATTTTTATGTTATTTTGCTAGGCATCTGATATTGTGAAACTGTTGATTACATATTTGGCTTAATCAGCATAGGTTTTACTTTATGGTAAACTAGTAACTAAGTCCTAGGCTGTTGTTATCCCTTAACCAATAAATAAATAACAATTAAGCTTAGACAACAATTAATTAAATAAATTTTAATAAGTACGCGAATCTAAATAAATATAATTCGCGACTTCCGTGGTCGAGTGGCTTTGTACAACGGTTTTCAAGGTGTCGGCATCTCTGAGGTCCCGGGTTCGAACCCCGGTTGGGTCAATTTAGAAAACGATTTTTTCTATATTGGCTCAGGTCTGGGTGTTTCTGATACCACCGTTGTCTCTGATTTTCATAACACAAGTGCTTTAGCTACTTACTTTGGAATCGGAGCAATGTATGTGATGTTGTCAAATATTTAAAATTTAATTTATTTATAATACATACAGTTAAATATACACTCAACCCAATTGGGTTGTCAGTGTTGTCACCCATCCGGTAAATAGTAAGGTGCTTAGAGAATTTGTAGACAACGATGTAGACATTTTGCATCGAAGCTCCTCTCTAGTGAGTAACTAATGAATTTCTTCTTTTATTTTATACTATATCCTAATTGATGTAGTCAATAAAGGATCGGGATAGTAGCGAACAATTGATACACTCAGAAAAAAATAAAAAAAAATTACTTAAAAAATACATAACTATTAAAGGCAAATTTTAAAAAACACACAATAAATTGCCTTACCTATGTAGATGCCATGCCATTTGTAGATGTTTTCCCATAATAATGCATAAAAAACAGGTTGGTGTTTAAATATTTACACGATCTTTAAATTTATTATAACAAACTAAAATGACTAGAAAAATATAAAGCAGTCTCTCTAAATATAGAGTAACTGAAACATAAATAACTATGCCACAGTGAATATGGAGCGAGTGAGTTTTTTTATTTTAGTTCAATTAATGAGCATGCACATACCCCATAAAATTGAAATGTTATATGCTTACGAAGAAAAGCAAAATTAACATACAAGTGATTAAAAAATTTAAAATTGTGTGTGCTTTTCATTTTTTCATCAAAATCCATAAACATTTGTACACATTTCTGTCATTATATTGTATGTGGTGTAAAAATGCGTATTTTTATATACCATGAACAAAAAGACATAAGTATTTTAAGAAAAAACATTTTTATTACATCTTATTAATCGGAGTGGAATCAAAACCATCACGACCTTTCCATTTTAGCATGTGAAGTGTTGTTTTTTTACACTTTAACATTTATACTACATTTGCTCAAACAAAAATCTCAAACTTACCTGCGCATTTTAGAAAATGATTAGCTAAATCTAGAGGTGGGAGGACCCACTTAGGTTCTCAAACCTCCGCGCTACGCGAACCTGTAACAGTGGGCTATATTACGCGTTCACTTCGTGATTGCCGTCGACGACCATTATTACGTCACAGCTAACGGTGCTGTAGACAAAAAAGAAATCATGTTTTTCAACTGTTTTTCATCTTTTCTTGTTCAAAGAGTGTCATTAATTTATATAACAAGTTAGGTTCGCCATTATGTAGGAACTTTACTCTTTTGATAATTATAACAACAAAATAACGAACGTAATGATTAAATCAACAGAAACAAAAATTAAGCTTAGCGTTGCTAGCCGTACTAGAAACGCGACGCAGGGGGTGCGGTATGACGAAGCGGGCCGAGAGGTAGCGGCAATGATGAAGTGAACGAGTAGTAGTGTGCGAATCTCGGTACGCGCTCCGCATTTTGCGATCCGATGCACAAAGGGGGAGCAAGTAGAAGTTCGCAATATCGTCCACATTGAGCACCGGCAACCTGCAATATAGGTTCGCGGAGCACGAGGTTCGCGAACCTAACTGGGTACCCACCCCAACGCACTTCGGAAACCTCATAATTTGGATCTTCTTTACTGCGCTTGCATTTCAATTTCCTGGTGCTATGTTGTTTACATTAGTTTTCTTAACATTGTTGTTTAATATGAACGTTGCACCACGTAAATCATAAGTCGGTATCATAAATCATATCTGGGTTTCCGTATACATTGGGAAAAATTAGTGTTGTTTTTTGTAAAATGCATTTTGCATCGGAAAATATCTTGACTCCCGATTGCTGTCTGTACTTAGTAACTTATACAAGGTGTTACAAAAATACCCCTAATGCTGAATATGGTATATAGAGACCATCAAACTGAACACCTTTTACTATGGGGCCAACTCTGAAATCGCGAAAAAAAAATTAGCTGTTTCATACATTTTGATATTTTCAATTTTAATTTTTGTATGAAACAGCTGATTTTTTTTTCGCGATTTCAGAGTTAGTCCCATAGTAAAAGTTGATCAGTTTGATGATCCCTTTATACCTTATTCGGCATTAGGGGTATTTTTGTAACACCTTGTATAGTGATAATATACGATAGAAACAAGAATCAAATTGAGGCCTATACATAACCCATTACGACCGCTTTTATAAACATAAACAAAAAACAAAAAACTTACATCAATATCACAGTATTGATAAACATCAATACTGTGGTATTGATGTAAGTTTTTTGTCAATCAGCGGATATACCCACATAAAACAGTTGCGATTTGCGATCTTGACCAAATGTATATAATTGTTTGGCCAATGTTGTGATTGTGGTGCGTAACGCTTCGCTGATAAGCCGTATAATAAATAAATAAACCAAAAACGTAGGTGAGGTATTATTTATACTAGAGGTACCCAGTTTAAGCGATAATTTAAGAAATTAGAGTAAGTACTAAGAAAATGTTAAGTATAAGTATAACTTTAAAATGAAATTTATATTGTTATGGCATCTGAGAAATATAATAAAACAAGATAATTATAAAGTTACATAATAAAACATGATATAAAGCAGTTGGGTGATGAGACCATCAGCCATTTTTAATGTCCCCACTGCTGGGGCGCCTTTTCTTATGGGTGGATAAGGAGGATGGGCCATAACCCACCACGCGGGCCCAATGCAGATTGGTGGGAGTTAACACCTGCAAATGCAGCCGAGACCAACGGCTAAAGGCATGGAGGAGCTCGAAATAATAAATTTTTGGTCACCTATCCCATGACCGACCCTTGCGACAGTTGCTTAACCTCCGCAATCGCTGGGCAGGGTGCTAAGCCACTGCGCCTTCGAGCTCTTCAAACCTCAGTTGGATCACAAAGACTAATTTAATTAGGGTTTGTTTCAATACAAAATCCTTCAAACAGTTCACTATTACAAGTGTTTTAGTCAGAAATAATATGTACAACCTCACAAGAACATTTAATAAAAATGTAAAAGTTAAAATGACGTTGCTGTGTTAAAATACGTTCAGTGTAAGCTCCTCTCACAATTTCACATACACTTGAACATCGACTGCAGTTGCACCAGGCGATACATTTCTCACTTTATTGAGCACAAGTTCTGTTGTTTTATTAAACGTTTTGCAGTTAAGTTAAAACGAAGATTATTTAAAGTTACTTAATATGATTGCTTTTCTTTAGAGACAAACAACAATTAATATTTACAACGGGTGAAGTTTAACTTGATTTAAAATTTGGTCTTTTGTGTTTTTGAATAAGAAAAGTTTTTTACTACTTAGCTTAATAATAAAGAAAACAGACGATTTTTTCTTTAATATGGCCTAAAAAGCCCAAATCATCATAAAACAGATACAATTAATTTCCAAAGAAATTAAATAAACAAGAAAGAAAAGACTAGATCATTATGCAAGAAGGCACAATAAATAATTAAATGGGAAAAGTATTTTCACACTTAAAGCTCAATGAAACAGAAAGCAGGCCTTTAATTATACTGAGACTAAAGTATTATGACTTAAAAATAAATAATTTATTTTATTCTTTCTTTCTTTCTTTATATTGGATTATAATGAGTGTTTTGCGCTGTTATAATATAATATACTTCTTATTTGGAGCAGAAAATAATTCGATTCCTATTTGCCCATTAAAAAAACTGGCATATGCAAATGACATTGATGATCATTCTTACAAAATGCGACCCACGTTTTCGGCCTTATTAATAAACGAATAGTAAGTTTACACCTGGTTTAACAGAAAATATTGTTTAGCAATATTAGTCTTTACATTTGACGTCTCAAAGCATTATATTCCTATGCAAACTTTTTGGTTAAACTAGGTGTAAACTTACTCTTCGTTTATTAATAAGGTGGTTTATGTTTAAAACTTCTGTATAGGCGTATAAATCTTAGCGGGAGAAATCATTTCATTACTTTTTAGTTCGTTTTATTGCTCATGGAATTGTTACGTCAAAATTGAATTAAATTTAATTTCTCAATAAAAAAGGCAATATTGAATTAATAGTCACAATACACATTTTATTTAGAATTTTTGTGCGAAATAAGACTATTTTCGAGGTCCATCTGTTTCTTAGCAGCTGTAGGTACATAGCCATAAGGTATGTTAAGTGACAAGACAATTAAAGTCATCGAAGGAGGTCTTCGATATAAGTAATAGGTAAACATTTGTCTAAGTGACCAGATAGCAAGCAAGCCTAGGGCATCATCATTACTGGCTATTAATGTCTCCACTGCAGGGGCATAGAAGGCCTTCCTTACAGATGAAAATGCCTTCGGGCCATTGGGCCACACATTGGTGTTTTGGATGAAGGACCAGCTATAAGGTTTATTCAGTGAGTTGCAACCTTCTATATTATCTGAATACAGCTTATTTGACGGCTTTTTACTATAAAAGCTTCTTTTAATGTACTTTAACGTTTCATTTAAAAGTAACCAAGAAATGGCTTAGGCGACATAATCCTTGACTTCTTCAGGATCTTGGGCGTTAATAGGGAAACAAAGACATTAAAAAAAATACAATTATATAATCTTGGCATTTTACACTATTTTACAAATTACAAATTAATATAGGCCGTCGTCCATGTCTGCGCACGGCGAGTCTCCTTATTCTTTTCTTTTTCAAACGAATCTTTGTTTTTTTTATAAGTAAACCATTTAACTTCAGCCAGCAACGGCGGCACTGGCCAGCTCACAGCGCAGAAACATAGACTCCTTACAGTAAACTTTTTTTTATAGTAGGGGGAATGCATTTACGCATCCTGAAGGTATGTGGGACTCGCACCCTGCTGGGAATCGGCCTTCCGGGGGATTTGTTTTGAATCAACACTCTTGATAGCATTGTCTTGACGCTTCCTTGATAATGCGGGTGGTTATAATTTTGTTTAAGAAGCGTCTTTCACCAATGCTAGTTAAAAGTTGGTTACCTTAGTTCCTTTAAAGTTAAAAATATCACCAACTATAACACAGAAACCTCAGTGCTGGCGTGCTTTTATCTCAGCCCGATTTCCAACGACGAAGCAGTTAAAATTATTTATACCGCGACTAGTGCGCAAATAACTTTCACTAGCTTTTGTTGACTTATTTTGTAAACAGCGGCAAAGCTTGGAATCGGCTTGTGAACATAAAATGTAAACAAACTATTATATTTTGTAATAACATTGTATTTAATGTATTCAATTAAGGGGGAGCTCTCTGGCATATTGTGGAACTGATAACAAAAGCTGAGCTATTTATGCAAAGGAACCTGTTTATTAGTTTAGTGGCCAAAATTGTCTCTAATTATTTCTTAAAATAATACTTTGTATACGAATTACGAATGTAGCATAGTATTAATGTACACTCCTACAATTATAACAAAGTTACTAAATATAATCGTCAGAAAATTTAAGAAACGATTTAACATTGACCAATTTATTTATTTATTTTGAAATTGATCTGACTTTTCTATTATCATTATCACTTCGTGTGTGGCATTTTTACAATCCATGGCGGCAAGTCTGAAATTTGGTTAAGACTTGCCGCCATGGACCGCAATGGATGAATGGATGCAGTGGAACTGTTAAGCAGAACAGTTAGAAAGCCAAGCGGCGACTGAAAGTTAGCCTATTTCGATAATTTAACCGAAGTTCAACAGCCACTATAAATGGAAGTAAAAATTTAATATTTATTATTTAATAAATATGCAAAACAATAACAAATACAACTAACATTCCTATTTATTAAAAAAAATACTTTCTATGTTAACTTTACAATATAAAATTAATAGTTTGAGACACTTTTTAACTTTTGTTGAAACTTATCAAAAAACGTTGAGAGAAATTAAATATTTTGTCTTTCAAGGATATTTCGATCATTTTTCTTTCTTTTTTCATACTATAAAAACATATTTATGTGATATGTTTGCTGCTATTCGCTGAAACTCATAAAATTTGTATCGACACTAGCCATTTTTAATGTCCCCACTGCTGGGGCACAGGCCTTCCTTATGGGTGGATTAGGAGGATGGACCATAACCCACCACGCTGGCCCTATGCGGATTGGTGGGTATTAACAACTGCAAATTCAGCCGGGACCAACGGCTTAACGTGCCTTCCAACGCACGGAGGAACTCGAGACAATCAATTTTTGGTCACCCATCCCATGACCAACCCTTGCAAAAGTTGCTTGACCTCCGCAATCGCAGGGCCAGGCGCTAAACCATTGCGCCACCGAGCTCCTAAAAAAAAAGCTTGCTATAACTATAGCGTACTATAGAAGAAGTTTTCTATACTAAAACAAATGACTGCTAAAACATTTTCACGACAAACAACGAAACTAATATTTTTGTATTTTGTTTCAACCAATAAAGACGTTTCCTTTAATTACGTGTAAGGCAAAAGAAATTCAACTGAATTATAATGGAAAATAGAATGCAATTTCGTAGCACAGATTGCGTTGTAAACTGAACATTATTGAACAATAAAAACTTAATAAGGCGATCTGCAATTTAAGGTTATAGCGCCATAAAACCGTTTCCTTTATAATTTCACTATAAAACAGATAATTATCCGTTTTCTTCTTTTCAATCAAAAGTGTCGTTGACTTTGAACTTTCAATCCTTGCTATATATTAATATTATAAATGCGAAAGTCCGTTTGTTTGTTTGTTACGCCTTCACGTCTTAACTACTAAACCGATTATCATGAAATTTTGCATACACGTTATCAGGGGTACAGAGAAGGACATCGGGTACCTTTCATCCCGAAAAAAATAGTTGTTCCCGAGGGATAGCTAAAAACTTTCCACGCAGTCGCGGGCGGTAGTTAGTTTCAATATATTTAGGAACACTAAATTAATTAAATTATTAAAAAAAATTAGTTACTTTCCCCCTTACTAATAAAGATTGTATAGCAGATGTATAGTTACACAATGGTTACTCTCTGCCAAACTATTAAAAATTGACATTAAAAAGAAAGGGAAAAAACACTGTGTAACTATACATCTGTTATACAATCTTTATTAATAAGGGGGTTATTAGTAAAACAATAAACGAACTTTATTATTTTTTGGTAGTGTGTGGTGCCTTCGTAGATTCAAACTCAAAAAGTTTGTTACTCAAAATTTACCAGCCCCAGTTATAACTTTGACACTATGAATCCAATACGATTATTGAAAAGTTGAAAATTGATTAGAATCGATTTTCAGTTCCATGTCTTTTGCGCAGTAGGTACCAATGATATTTGAGAACTTGTTTCGATTGTTTACTATTTAGTAAGATTGTTTGCTATAAATTGCCAGAATGTGTAAATAATGCGTAAAATTCATACAACTTGTCACCTATGCTATAATTAGTTACCTACCTATATTGTTACCTGAAAAAGTAACGCAAATACTGTGAAACTTTACAAAAGTTACAACTGAACTCTGATACATCCGGTAGCTTACTTGTTTGTTTGTGCCTTGTAAAAAATATATTCTATAACAGAAACGTTATAAAAAATGATTAGGATTTTAAATGAAGAGTAAGCCATGTATGTGGTTAATACAAATTTCACACGAATTCGATGACAAATTCGCGAAATCCATTTGAGGATCAAAATGTGCAGCAATATTACACGAAGATGATGAAAAAAAGACAATCCTTTTATCTTCTTAATAGAACTCATATTAGTATGTAACCTGGACAAATAAGGCACATGTTATGTTAACCCCGGCTCATTAACTTCAAACGGCGCGAAACGGAATCATTTTACTGGGAATCGTTCGTGTTTTGTTTTAACCCAACTTTTGAGTAGCTTTGAACTTAGTTATCGGAATTGGGAACAACAATATTTTGGAAATATTTTTGTAACGGTTTAATTCTTTTTTATGATTTCAAAATATTTTTCTAATATTTATTTGGTAAACCTACTTTTTTGTCTATGACCCCGGATTAACTTTTTATTAAATAGCTTAACTTGATCTTCACGCGTGTGTTTTATTAAAACACTATTTTAGTAATTTAAAGAAAGAAAGAATTACCCAGGATACAAAATTTTAAAAAATGCAGAATTTATAAAATATATTTTGTATACAATTAAGAAAATTTTGAAAGCTATTTTTATAGTATACGATTTTGATGATCGGGGACGATTTTACTTAGTTGTTAATCGACTAAAACTAATTCATTAATTATTGTTTACCACTCGAAGATGATTAAAGATAGTCTAATGACTAATACGGCGAGATATTTGATAGTTATTTGACTACCATTGAACTTAATTAGTACAAGAGAATTCATCATCCACATTTACACTTGCATCTCCAGATGAGTCTTAATGGCTTGTTATAAGAATCCTTTTTAATTGATTTCCTAAAGAAATAAAAGCCTTTACATACTGATATCGTTTTTGTATAGAACACCTGTTGTGTGAGAAGTAATTACTATGGCTGCTGTAAAAAGTCAAGAATGAATCGTATGGCGTAGAAAAGGTTTTGTACTAATTCAATGATAAGTTAATGGACAATACGACAAAAAATATTTTGTTAAAATAAAAAAAAACATTTCTAGATTTTGCCCCTCAGGAGTGTTAGAATTTTTAAAGCAATATTTATGGAGAAAATAATTGAAATGTAAAAAACCCTTAGTGACGTCACAGCTCGGCACGACAAAAGCATACACCTTTGCTCACGTTGTAGGCAACATAAAAAAATAGATTACTCAAAATGTCACATTGTTTGACAGTGACAGCGTTTTCTACATGTTTTCCGAATGTTTGTTTGCTACGGTTTGATCGAATTTTTTGCGGTTAATCCTCGCGATTATTTTACGTTCAATTTCATTTCAACAAGCAGCGGTTTTGTTTGACATTGAGGTAACAGTCGGCTTTCAGTCATTTTTTTAATCTTAGGCATTGTGTGGCAATGACATCACTACATAGAGCCTCAGAGCTACGTCACTTCCCGAATTTTTTTTAATCTTTTAAAACATTTTTATTTTAGTAAAAAAAATATATTTAACAAAAACTAAAAAATATGGGTCATCTCTTTTTTCATTCTCTCTTCGAAAAGCAAATAAAAAGGGCACGTTATTTTCTTGTCGTATTGTCCATTGTGTATGAAGATAGATAAAAAGTACGACGATATCTCAACTTTAAATATCTACAATATCTTTCCGTGATAAATAAATAAAGCTGCGTTGCTTTTGATTGTTTTTAATAACTTTGTTAAGTCGCAATAACTGATAATAAGTACTTTTCAGAAAAAAATATGCTAAAAAGGGAATTGTGTAAGTATCAATGCCGCAATTTTTTTTTTACGGATTCCTAAAAAGAGTAATCGATTGTTTTTTATTGATACTATTAGATCCATCATCCAAATTGTAGTGATTCGATTCAGGAAGTGATGACATTGATTTTAAATGTTGTTTTTGAGAGCAATCTTGAGATCGCCAAGTCATTTGTATCAAATTTACTTTCTTTGCTTAGTTTGGGGCTAGATGGCGCTGTGGGAAATTGTCCAAGCATTTATTTATTTCAATAAATTACATAGGGCAAATTGTTCAATCATCTGGCAAAAGTTATTAGTTGAGTAGTTTAAATTAATAACAAAATAAATTGTAAGACAAATGAAAAAGAAAACAATATACCATAACAAATGAATACTTAAGTTGTTCTAGACATTCTACAAGAAATGTAAAAAAGGTTTTATTTTAAAATTTATTCTTGTACTTTTTAGAGTTTACTGAAAAAGAAAAACTGCTAGACTTCTGATAATATGGGGGGTCTTAAATTAAAGTTCCTACATTAATTAGGAGTAATAATAACTAGTACAATGAGATTAAATTGCCAATAGACAGACGCTGCAACTTCGAGAATGTATTGCAAAAAGAAAATTTTACAGATTTAAATACGTTTTGTACCGCAAGCGTTTTGAAGTTGCCGCAGATCACTGTCTATTGTCAATTTAATCGCATTGTATGTGGCTACGATAACCATACTTATTCAGTTCTTTCTACGGTCAGTTCAACACAATTACGAAACTAACGTGTAACAATGATGCTAATTTTTGTTTATCTAAAGATCGCTTATTTAAATGCGCGTACTTTTCTTTTCTCACATCATTGTTATTTATACAAACTTCATCGGAAGCCATCAATCAAACAACGAGTCTAATTACTTTAGCACGTATTGTATTATTTAACCGGCAAATTAATAAGGAATTAGCTACATTGGTCCGTCCGGCAACGCATTTTTCCATGGCTAGCTTTAATTTTTTCGACGTTGAGAAATATTATAGCATATAATATGTGAGAATACGGCGACACCGGGGTCTAATTGTGCAAACAAAGTCGCTTTCAATATCACAATCCGCTATTCTCTAACATGAAACTTCACTGTCAGTGATCGTTTCGTCAAGTTTCTGACAGATGTCATATGCCTCTCACTAGGTAAAAAGCCATAAATGCGAAAGAGTCTAGTAAGAGGAATATGACACTTGTCAGACAACGCTGCCGCAGCGACGAATTCGACGCTGTTAACTTTAGAGAATAGCATAGCTGCTTACATTCACCAATGACTTTTGAAGTCAGTATTGAGTCAGTAAATCTCAGAAGTAATTTTATGGACATGGATATGTAGAGTGTGATGTCAAACTAAAATTGACGGCTCACCGATGTCGATGATGTTTGTATAGAGCCGAGTGGTTTTCTCGCTCTTTATAGCAATGTTTCTGAGCGACATATAAATATAGAGCTACCTATGTAAAATTCCGGTGCCGGGCGACGCAATATAGCTTTACCCTTAAACTGTGAAACCCTAATGGGTCAAAAGGACAGCTGATAACCATCAAACGAATAATTTGAATATTTTGTATAGCGGAACGACAAGAGCATCGTTTTTATATCCTATTTCAATAAATTTTAAATTACGACTTCCGTTGTAACTGTTTTTGTAATTGGTTTTGACATAAGATCGGATAAATTAATAGGTTTAGTTTAAATTACGATTTGAATCGGCCCAGTTTAAGTTAATTTTAATTTATGAAATTGGTTTGAGAAATTTTAAAAATCAACTGTAGTGGACGTGTTAAAAACTTAGTTAAAAATATTAATGACTATTACTATTAGGTCTAAAATTTTTTTTTTAGTAATTTCATTAGCAGAACAGAATTTAGGTACTAAATAGTTTAATAGTATGTATAATACATAATACTACAGTGAACACTAGCGCAAGATTGATAATAATTTTATAAATAAAATTAGTTTTCTAATTCATAGCAATGAAACGTACTAAAAAACCGTTGAACTGAAAGCTCCATCGTGTTATCAATCGAACACTTTTTCCAAAAAAGTGCATTGCGTTGCGCAGCGCTTTTAATCGCCATTAATAATAATAACCAATATTAAGGGGCGATTTAACCATTAATTTTAAACGTGATTAAGATCTCGTTTAGCACAATCTAGTTCAAACGTCGAGTTTGATCTCTTGTTATTTCAACTTCTTGTTACCAGTTTAGAGATAAAATGAATACAAGATTTTTCGATGTATTCTTTATTCTGTAAAAATTAGTAAAACATTTTTTTCTTTTTCGTTATGACAGTGACAGCCTTAAAACCGTCTAGTGTCTTAATCGCCTTTAAAATCAATGGTGAAATCGGCCCTTAGTTAAAACTTTTTGATCCCTCAACAAAGATCCTCAAACTTGGTTGAACTACTTACGTGTTCACACATGCGTAGCACTAAAAAAGAAACAAAAGCCAACATGTCTTGCTTTTAATAAAAAAAAAAGAAAAATAACACGTTGGTCGCGAAAAGTAGCAAATGCATACACACACGAGCTATAAACACAACATTCCGAGTGCATAGTGAATAGCTTGTCTATGGCCGCTATCAGCCAGCCCCAACCATAAACTATTGCGCAGTGTCGCCCTCACCGACAATTTAATGCCTAATTATTATGTATCTGCTTAAATTAAATTGAGGGTTGCCACTAATCGATACGAAGTATTCCATTTAGAGCATCTGAGCTAAAAGCTAAGTGGAATACTTTAGTTGGTAAACTGGGCGATTACTAACTAAAGTATTCCACTTAGCTAGAGCAACATTCAATATTTTCACAAGTTTCTCTAAGAGTTCTAAGTATAATACCAAATAATAAACTAGAAAAAATACGACTCGCACCAGATCATGTTCTCGGACGGGAATCGAACCTTTGGATATCCGGTCCAAAGCTCTGACCGCTGAGCTACCGAATCACTATTATTTGGTATTATATAAAAATAGCATTGTGAATGCTAAAATCTCAAAATTTAAAAAGTTCTAAGTATTGTAAAACATTAAAGGTTGTTCTAAGTTCAATACTTACTTCAGTTGCTATTTGCTCAGTTACTCTAAGTGGAATACTTCATCGATACGGCTCTAAAAATGTACAATAATTTTGCATAAATAATATCAGTTTTATCAACCCTGAAAATACTGAAAACAAACATACAATAGTTTGTTTAAACTACATTTACAGCAATTTGTTGCAATGCGTAAGTATATTTGTTTTGTTGTAATGAAGTCTTAGCGACGGGGGATTTTTGCGAAATGATGTTGACGAAGTTGAAAAGACGTGAACAAAATGTACTGGAATAGTAATTTAACTTTTGGCTGGAAAAAGAGAATTGACGGAGCCATTTTTTTCGAATATTTCATGTTTCTTGCGCGCCAAATTCTTATATATGAATTTGTAACTTAGATCTAAAAACTCTAACTAAAAGCTCAAATCAATCAATTATTATTCACCTTACTTAATTTTGGATAAGTACATTATAACATACAAGTTATTTTTAAACATTATATTTATTCTCAAGCTTGCCCCTTATAATGTTCCTGTGCTCAAAACTGTTACATATACACTGTAACAATAACAAATTGGGTATCGAGGTAACTACCACAAGCCTGTTATTATGGCAAACACAAAAAGCCCTTGTATCACCCGATTTTGACTCATATTTGACACAAACCACGTGCGCAGACACAACAATCAGAATGACCCCACGATATGTCACATTTGACAAAGAGCATACATTACAAGTTTTAAAGTGCGCTACAAATGTTTGATCCAACTTTGGACCAATATCATCAGTATAACCCTACCGATTACTTCACACATGTGCTCTCCTCATCTCGCGTTCGTGATTGCGTCCAATTCAATTTGGCACCGTAATATTTCATACAAAATGCGTCAGATAAAATCATTTATAAAGGCGTCACAAAACATTTACATTTTGTTTAAGATTTTAGGGTTGGCAAATTGAGGTCTTCAATATAAGACACTTCTAGTTATTCTTATCGAAATATTTATTAGGTAGTAAATAGTAGGTAAAGAAATGTAAATAAGAGTTTAAAATAAAAGATCATATTTACAAACTAAACACTCATACTTGTACCTATAGTAATTGTAATGTACCCAAAAATACAAGTAACACCCTATGTTGTATCTTATGTTAAATGCTAGATAAATTTAACGGCGAAAAAATTTTTTCTCAATATTACCCAAAACGTATTACTTTATGGAAGTTTATTATACTAGACGCAAAATCAAAAATTAGTAGTTACTTTTTTTAAAATTTAAGTGATCAAAAATTGTAAGTGACATCCCTATTCCCGCCTTAGGGCTAGTGCACATCGCCCGGCTAATTTGGTGATGTTATACACGTCGCCTCACTCTTTATCCTGCCTATTACGATATTGGACTGGTCTAGTGATGGGGCTGCATTGTTTATTTTGATTTGTCGATATCGATCTATTCATTCATACAGGGCTGTTTAAAAAATATTAAGGGTGTGAGGTTTGTGCTTTTACTGGTACGTATTTATAAGCTTTGTTTAAGGTAAGAACTATACTAGCAAATTATTAGTATTTTAACAGAGATATAAATCAATTCGGAGTATAATACTTGGATAACTTTTATTTAACTCACGTTTAAGAAAAATCAATCAAGTTTATACACGTAACATAACTGTTGTTTTTTATTACTTTGAAGGTAAAAACAATATTTACAATATTATTGTCGATGTTTCACGGCACAACACTGTCTATGAATATATAATTTCACCCCTTTTGCTCGTTGTTTATTTATTGGTCGTATATTTCATAGCCCGGGGCGTATTTGCATACGGTGCCCGCTGTTTCTCTACACACTGTCGAAATTATCGTAGGGTAAGCTTATTGCATTGTGAGAACTACGCCGCCGTGCACACTCAAACAAGGTCAGATTGTACTGGAATTGATGTTACTAGGATTCGGTAAATAAAAAAAATCAGAACATTCATAATTCATATGAATTTATGTTACAAGTATATATAAAGTTATATTTGAGGAACAATAAAGCTCACGCATTTGAAAAGATAAAGGATAAATAGGCTGTTTAATATTTTTATTAAATCTGTTGAATGGATAAATAAATGTGTGGAAATCTAAGAAATGGACCTATTATAATATAATATTATTCTATTATTATTAGTCTACTTTTGTACTTGTTATAATTCTAATATAGCCTTTAAAAAACTACAAACGGAGTAATCGATACAACAAATTATCGATCTGGCGATCACATCTCTACGTAATGAGATCGAAAGTAAACACATTTCATTAACAATATAACAATATAACAATGCCGCGTTGTTATTGTTTTAAAGTTATGTTAATGGGTTGTGATGAATGTACAGTGTTCGGTGTATGATTTTTCTTATGTTCAACAGTAACCCGTTTTTCCCAGGATTCGAATCGGAAAATTTGTTAGATAATCAATAATAATTATGTACTTATATTTTACTATGAGGTTTGTTTTTACAAAAATACCTAATAAGTTAATATAGTATTTGAATATAATAATAATTGAATATATAACATTCGCACCTTGTAGTTAGTGAGAAATGCACAGAATGGAATAAAGATTTTTAGATATAACTTTTTCAAAATAATATTTTCACCTCCATTTATTTCAACCTTATTTTGACTTCTTAATTATTTTCTTTTTTTAATCAACGTACTCTACTAAAAAAATAAAGATTTTATCAACTTGTGCTAAAAAGATTTCAAAAGAAACTCATTTCTCGTATTTTTAGAATTCTTAAGGTTATCTTGTAAATATCGTCGTTCCTCTTTTATAAATACTATTTATAATTTCAATCAAAAATTGATAAATGGTACCCCAACAAAAGTATCACAATAAATCGTACGATTTATTTTAAAATAGTTCTTCCATGCCAGACTCCCGATATTGCCGTTCATACAATATTAGTTCGAAGAAAGTTTTCAGATCTAGAAGTTTCTATATAACTTCGGGTTTCTTCCGGCTTTGTTTGAGTCTGAGTCAAAGAGGCTGACTTTGAAATACCAACTGTATTACTTTCCAAGTTAAATATGGCGGTTAAAGTATAACCCGCTCCTTTTATTAGTCTTTAGGGAAGGGATTCTATTAAAAGGCAATAATTATGGCAGTTTGTAAAATTGTGTTTGATTGAAATTTAAATTCTTGATAAAAGGTAGGTATTAATATTTAATATATTTTTGACAACATCATATACATTGCTCCGATTCCAAAGTAAGTAGCTAAAGCACTTGTGTTATGGAAATCGGAGACAACGGTTGTATCACAAACACCCAGACCTGAGCCAATATAGAAAAAATCGTTTTCTAAATTGACCCAACCGGGGATCGAACCCGGACTCAGAGATGGCGACACCTTAAAAACCGGTGTACAAAGCCACTCGACCAAGGAGGTCGTCAATATTTTAAAATAACTTTTGTTTTGCAATAGGTAGAGTCATAGATTTGCGAAATTTTCTTAAAAGCAAGTCTTTACATTAATTATTTTTATCAGTTTAGAGCTAGACTAATTTTGTTTCTAATTTAGGTAGTTAGTTAACAAACCTAGTTTATATACAATACTAAATAATATACTAGAAAAAAGACGACTTGCACCAGATCATATTCTCTGACGGGAATCGAACCCGCAACCTTTGGAGTGTACCGAGTCACTAGCTCAGCGGTAAGAGCATTGGACCGGACATCGAAAGGTCGCGGGTTCGATTCCCGTCTGAGAATGTGATGGTGCGAGTCGTATTTTGTCTAGTATATTATTTGGTTTGTATAAAAATTGTGAAATGCTAAAAATCTCAAATTTAAAAATACCTACTGTTTATCAAGAATGTTTGCATGCACGATATAGACGAACATTATCATTTCAATTGCGTCATTGAGATTTATTAATTGTATTTCACACAAAAATGAATTCCTAATTAACGATGAATAATGTAAATGATATAAATCTTATCTTAATAAATTCAATTGGATCATTGCAATAATTACCGTATGATTTGAAATGTCCGATTATGTATTCGACTGATCTAAATTAGCAAAATGTTAAAGTTAATTAGGATTTCGATAATATTTTGTCAAATAAAGGTAATTTAAAGCATACATACTAAAATTGTTGCTCAATTTTAAGTTGTGGAGATTTTTCGCTCCAAAAAAGATTTAGGCAAACGATAAAAGAGAAAAAAAAGAAGGGCAAAGTAATGGAAAGAGATACATTTTATTATTTCCAAAATTTCGGCATACCTAATAATTTAGAACTATTTACTTTGTTTACGTTGACGACCTCCGTGGTCGAGCGGTTTGTGCACCGGTTTTCAAGGTGTCGTCATCCCTGAGGTCCCGGTTTCGATCCCCGGCTGGGTTGATTTATCTCTTATTTTCATAACACAAGTACTTTAGCTACTTACTTTGGAATCAGAGCAATGCATGTGATTTCGTCTAATATTTATTAATATTTAATTCAGTTTGTCTTCATAGTGCAAAATTTAACTCTACATAAAAGAATGATGGGCAACATATGACAAGAATCTATGTGATCATATTTATTTTTAAAATGACTTTGAGGCTTTTCTCAAGTCCTAACAAAGTAGAGAAGAACAAAGTACAGCTTTACCATCGTCTATATTTATAAAAGTTATGTGTCCATAGAGCAGAGAGCCAAAGTTGCGTACAGACAGACACGTCACGTTTCACGATTGGTTTGCGACAGAAGTTGAGCTTCGTAAAGGAGACTGCACTATAGAGGGTAACAGCTGACATTGTTTTGCTGACAAACCGATTATCTTTAGCATTATTTTAGTATAGTAACGGTTGCTATGTATAACTTATAAAAACTAAAATGGAAATAAAACACTTACTTACACTTTGTTTGATTTCTGTACGCGGTACGGTCAAAATAATATAAAAAGCCGCCGTAATAATTCCAATTTACTGGTTAGTCTTTTGTTTATTCTTTCTTCTAACGATTACGAGTATTTTGTTAAAATTATAAAAATAATTAGTGTCTTATTACTTATAGTACAAAAAAATCTGCTTGTTAAACAAACATGCTAGCCCTCTAGCAACAGGGCTGCCATTTGTACGATATAAATCGTATTTGTACGATTATTTATAACAGTGTCCGTTAACAAATTTTCATAAATTTATAGATTTTGTATGGAAGTACGATTATTTATTTTGCCGGGTATTGTCGCTTTTTACATGTATTTTCCGGGCTTTTGGTTTTTGTACAGGAATACGATTTTTTTAAATTAATATACGTTTTTGATTTTTAGCACATGGCAGCCCTGATAGTCGTTAAAAGTGACAAAATAAATTAATAATAAAACATAATATTTGAAAAAAATAAGTTTATTCACAGTAAAACTACTACATCATTGCTTTAGCGAGAAATTTTCGACAGAATACAAATTATACACTTCTAAGACTTTCTCGCGTACTCATTAGAAATAAAACACTTTTTACGGATTACAGCGCGTATATTATTAATTCAGGTGTTGTTTTAAAATTATACTAAGTAACTAGGTAAGTCACCATAAAAATTTTCTTTCTTTCACCAGTGTGAACGTCCTCTTACATCGTTAAAGGCAAACACACACAAACCGGTCATGCCCATCGTCTTTGGGACATCAATAATATTTAATGTCATCGATGCAGAATGCGCTGACGCCGCTGACCCGCGATATATCGGAATAGCCATAAATTAGTATTCCCCCTTTTGTTAGCGACGTCAGATCTTGCCATTTGAACCCATAGGTTAATACAAAATGATTGAGAGGAGGTAATGGTTATTTATATGCATTATACATACATAATACAACAAAATGCATTAATAAAGTAGGTGGAAGAATTAGTTCAATGCATCCAAAAGATAAGAAAGTTCAAATAATCATAACTTCAAACACAACTTATATTAGTGCAGTTTGGTTTTCAATACAAAAGTTTAACGGAATTTGTCGGGGAATTAATGATTTTAAACAATTTAAGTTAATGTCTCTTTGAAATAACCCTGTTGGGAAATATTTTCATTTATTTATTAGGTCTGCCAACATTGTTACATCTAACTGTATGGTAGAGTACAAATATTATAAATGAAAAAGTAACTGTACCATTTTGTTACCTGTTCACGTCGTGTACACCACTGCTGGACCAATTTTGACATTATCTAATGTATTAAATTCTCGTGTCACAGTGTTTGTAACAAAACTCCTCCAAAACAGCTTGACCGATTTTGTGTGTATATTCAGTAGGTCTGAGAATAGGACATAAACATTGGTAAACCTTAGTGATAAGGGTGGTCCACCCCAATTTTTTTTTTTTTTTTGATTTGGCATTAAAAATACTTACAACTATAAATGTTTACCCTTTTACCACCAACCCCTATTTTTTGATAGCGATATTAGTACTTTAATAATGGTTATTTGACCACCAAAATATTCACAAGAAATAATTTATATGGCAAAACAACGTTTGCCGAGTCAGCTAATTTTGATATAAGATAGTTTGGGGTAGTTTTTTTAGTTTGGGCCTTAGAGATAAAAGAAAATATTTAAAAAAAAATCCTGTGGTAATCAAAATTCCACGCGGCGGACACAGGAGATGTGAGCAAAATATAGTTGCTTCATAAAGTCAAACGGATTATCCTATGAGCTTCCCGATTCTTGGACACCCTTAACATAAGCTAAATTATGAACTGGAAAAAAACAACTAGTTTATAACTTGGCAATCAGATGGGAATCTTTGGTAATCCGGGTGAATGCTCAACTGTACTACCGAGTCTTTAGAAAATCGGTTGTCTGGTACTTTTTATTTTTTTCGCTGTAAGCCAGCGTTTTTTCATCAATGTGTACCCTCGTACACATTGATGAAAAAACGCTGACTTATAGCGAAAAAAATTAAAATACTACCTAACCCAGTATAGGATTATATGATCTGTGCCTCGACGCGCACACTCTTAGAGAAAAATAATTGGCCTATTTCTAAAGTCTACTCCAAAGAAACTAGGTTAAACGCAGTAATGAAATAGGCATTAAAGGTTCCACAGACGAAGGATACTATTATATTATTAGACGACCTCCGTGGTCGAGTGGCTTTGTACACCGGTTTTCAAGGTGTCGCCATCTCTGAGGTCCCGGGTTCGATCCCCGGTTGGGCCAATTTAGAAAACGAACTTTTCTATATTGACTCAGGTCTGGGTGTTTGTGATACCACCGTTGCCTCTGATTTAGCTACAAGTGCTTTAGCTACTTACTTTGGAATCGGAGCAATGTATGTGATGTTGTCAAATATTTATTTATTATAACGGACATCGGTTTTTAACGAAGCGGAAAATTGTGAATCGTTTGCTTACATAATTTTGACTTCCTTCATATTTGGTTCACTCAGTGCATTTTTTAACTTTGACAAATCGAATTGGTTAAAAACACTTTAACTCAGTTGCAAAAGGATTATGCACTCTACAGGCAATCTGTAAGGTACCATTTTGGTAAGAAAATTCTTACAGCTTTAGTTCAAGAGTGGATTTTGATAGATTACTAATTTATTGTGGTATCCTGCGCTGAAACACAGTAGGATAAATAAAGGTTGCTTAAAAGATTTTAAAAACATTAAATGTTATTTGAATTACTTGCTACAGGGGCGGAGTCAAATAAAACATTTTTATTTTTATTTTTTTTAATTCACAACAGGTTAGCGCTTGGCCTTCAGGTCACCTGATGTTAAGTGACGATAAAGATGTTAAGGGCCGAAGGTGGAAGCGCAGGAACTGGCTATCTTACCTCTAACTGCCGGAACACAACAATTTTTAAATTGTTGTTATGGCGTCAGACTTAGGTAAGATGGTGATAGCTAGCCAGGCGGATTTGAAATAAGCCCTACCACCAACCAAACCGAGTACAAACGTACCCCCCTCCTGGGAATCGAACCCGGGAGAGGGGAACCCCTAGTGGTCTTACACGGGTGTGCGAACCACTAGACCACAGAGGCGGTTAAATTATAACTTCGGTGGACCGTTCGGTCAATTGTTTTTGCGAGGTTGTAACGGTTCTGAAATGTAGTTTTTGTAAGGTCTCGTTTATTGTAGGTAAGTACCGCTAGTTTTCAAGCCTGAGAAATCAGAACATTTAACGAATTTCTTTTAAAATAGGTGTTTATAACAGATTCCTTTAGTTTTCGATATTGTTGCAACTGTTAATTAGTTAGTTGGTTTAGTGATTGGTAATAATTAATTTCTGGGTAAAATATACTTAAAGGATTTTTTTTATAGTGCGAATATTTTTTTCATGATCGTTTCACAATCGAAAAGAAAGTTCGTAGATTACTTGACAGATGATTTTTCATAACACAACTGTCAATTCATCTGTTAAGTAATTGACAAAGCTTTTTGATTGTGAAACAAAAAGCCATCGGTCACTTATGTATGAAGACTGGCATACCTACCTGTCCGCCATTTTAAAAAATGTCGGTTTTGGAGGCCTGTGCTGAAAGTAGTGTCAATCGATAGAATAAGTAATTACAAACAAAAAGTAAAAAGTAAAAAAATCTCGTAAGTGATATACTTACCGAGATATTTGAGTTTAAAGTTGAAAAACAAAATCTGACATTTTCTGAATTAATCAATAGAATAAGTCATTACAAACAAAAAGTAATAAGAAAAAAATCTCGCAAGTGATATACTTACTGAGATATTCGAGTTTGAATTTGATAAACAAAATCATATTCTGGATTTAGTGGTTATGTCTATGCAGATTGTTTTTAAGCTATTTTATGTATGTAGGAAGCGTCCATGGCTCAGCTGACGAAGTGTGCTCCAGTTATTCTATCGATTGATCTAAAAAAAATACTCATTTTGTTTTTCAACTTCAAACTCAAATATCTCAGTAAGTATATCACTTACGAGATTTTTTTACTTATTAGTTTTTGTTTGTAATGGCTTATTCTATCGATTGACTTAAAAAATGACAGATTTATTTTTTCAACTTTAAACTCAAATATCTTGGTAAGTATATCACTTACGAGATTTTTCTACTAATTACTTTTTGTTTGTAATGACTTATTCTATCGATTGGCACTACTTTTACCACAGGCCTCCAAAACCGACTTTTTTCAAAACGGCGGACAGGTAGGTATGCCAAAAGCACATGATGCTCTTTGGATTCAAAATTTTCTTATATTCTAATAGGAAATAGAAAACTATTTACATAGCGTCAAATAACTGGACGTTTCTTCGAAAACTGATCGACAAATTCACAATCATTGTTAAAACTGTAGGTGTACTATAAAAGCCAATTCCGATTCCCACAGTTTTCCTGGAAACAGCTGACCGGTAAAAACAACCGCTACTGGGAATCCTCAATATTGAAAGTTTTTGCTGAACCGCTGAACCCATTCCTTTAATTAGCATCATGAATAATGCCGTTGATCACTCTTGAGTTTTCTTCAAGTTTTAAGGAGATAGTGTTTTGAACTAAAACTGAGAAGAGCTAAAAAGAAATTGAATTAATTTAGCAATTTTGGCCTTTAGTGCCAAAGATCCTCAGTTCGAGTCCGGTAGGGGCACGCACACGTCTGTGTTACCGAGTAACCGGTCATGATGTCATGAACGTATACAACGTGTTACAAAAATACCCCTAATGCCTAATATGGTAGGTATTTGGGCATCAATTCATAGTCTTTGCAGTGCCGGCGTTAGAGGGACTGACACCCTGGGCAAGAATATTTTGGCGCCCACTTAAAGAAATCAAAATCGAGTATTATTTTTTTTCTGAACCAATGTGAACGTGTATTAAGAATTCTATATTCCATCTTCCATCGAACGCTTAGCTATCCCCACCATCCACCACGCGTTCTAGTTTGGTGGGGGAAGTATCCCACCTCCACTAATCGCCCCCCCAAATTTGGCGCCCTGGGCCGTCGCCCCATCGCGCCCCCCCCTAACGCCGGCACTGAGTCTTTGTTTAGTTTGTAAATTATAATTGAACGTGGTATATTTATTTATATTCCACCACCATGCTAACCATCAGACTGGCTGTACCTACGCTTATTTAATAATAAATAATAATATAATAAATAAATGCTTGGACAATTTCACACAGCGCCATCTAGTCCCCAAACTAAGCGAAGCTTGTAATATGGGTGCTAGACAACTGATATACTACTTATATACTTTTTAAATAATTATATAAATTGACTTTATTTTGATTATTTGACAAATTAATTGTTAATTATATTTTAGAATCATACATAATTAATGTTTGCATACCTTAATGAAGGTAAAAGGCTCTTTAGTATTAATTTCATCTTGTAAACCCACATTTCGCAAATAAAGAATTTTTATTTATTATTTTTTTTTTTTTTAAATATGTACTTATTATACATAATAACACCCAGACCCGTCACAGAAATTAAAATTCATCATTTCAATTCCTATCCGGCCGGGAATCGAACTCGGGACATCTTGCGTGGTAGACCGGCATGTTGACCACTGCACCACTCAGGTCGTCATTTGCCACTACACACACTGCTGGGCATATGCCCTATATTGCCTTACCTAAGGCATCTCCATCGGTCCTGCGTTGCCCGCATCCAGCGGCTTACCGCGACCTTCACTATCGTCGGTCCGCCAAATAGGTAGTGCGATGTATCTATACGACAAAACACAGAAAATATGGGCCTACTGCCTACCCGTGGAGAGGCTCAAAAGAATCTCAAAAACGCAAAGGTGTGATAAATGTCAACACCGCACACAAAGGTTTAAGGTACCAAATTCCAATGTAGATATTTTCCTTATAAGACAGATTATTCCATCCTCCATGGTTGAGTGGTTTGCACGCCGGTTTTCAAGGTATCGCCATCTCTGAGGTCCCGGGTTCGATCCCCGGGTCTTTCTATATTGGCTCAGGTCTGGGAGTTTGTAGTTTCACCGTTGTCTCTGATTTCCATAACACTAACGCTTTAGCTACTTACTTTGGAATCGTAGTAATGTTTGTGGTTTTGTCTAATATATAATTATACAAGGTGTTACAAAAATACCCCTAATGCCGAATATGGTATATAGGGACCATCAAACTGAACAACTTTTACTATGGGGCCAACTCTGAAATCGCGAACAAAAATCAGCTGTTTCATACATTTTGATATTTTCGATTTTATTTTTTGTATGAAACAGCAAATTTTTTTTTCGCGTTTTCAGAGTTGGTCCCATAGTAAAAGTTGTTCAGTTTGATGGTCCCTACATACCATATTCGGCATTAGGGGTATTTTTGTAACACCTTGTATATGTATAAAAGACAGGAAATAATTCAAGCTAGCCAATTTCAATCCAAAAATTAAAGCTAACACACATATTTGGTTACAATAAGCGGTTGGCGGTTTGTTCAACACCTTTGTGGTCGTGGGTTGTACAGTGGTCCACATATTTCGATATTACAACAGTAATCTTTAAGTTGTTCTCAATAAGGTCGAATATCAAATGAGGTGTACAAGAGGTTATTACTAAGATTAGTATTGGATTCTCCTTTGAATTTATCGTGTGTTATGAGTGGAAATTGATTTATGTAATGCTTAACCGCAACTTCGGACATTATGCTTTTTGCCGGGATTAATGGTCTAGGATTAAATGGAATTGGCTATCTGTCTTTGTAAATACCTGTGTTAAGCCCAAGTTTATGATTAAATAAGCATTTTCTGAAGTAAAATGCATTTTTAGTTTCTGGCTTCTGGTTCAATTCAAAATGAAAAACAGTTTTTTATTAAATTATCTGTCAAGTGATATACTTAGTTGGAAATTATCTGAAAAACATAAATTTTTGTTCGGTAATCCGATCTAGTAATAAATAGCTAAATCACAGCAATAATAAACGATTTATATTTACTCTCTTGTGACTAAAACATTTTGTCTCACAGAAATCAGAAACAACTATAATAGACGGACTAGTATAATAACAAACGTAAAGCCAAATTTAAGTCAAGATGCTACAAAGAAGAACCATAAATACCCATACTTGATTTTGACTTCAAATCGTACCGTTAATATATCCGGTCAAATCACCAACTAAGTCATAAAACTCACCATAAATTGACACTGAGTGTCATAAACTTCACAGTTTCTCAACAGAACCATAAAAGAACGTAATTATGTCATAAATTATATCTGGGCATTAGATTAAAATTATAAGCTTCGAAAAGGGTGTGATAGGTAGGTAGGTTTTCAGAGGCCTTAGCCTCATATGCAAACTATGTGGGTTCTGTAACTCTTCGGTTACAGACTAAAGATAAAAATAATTTTATTATATTTTCAAATGCGAAAGACAGTTCTCTAGCTTTTGTTTAGTTAGAAGAAGGGAAGCTAGGCTGTGCCCTTCTGGCTACGAATTATATCAATACCTATACGTAAAATAAATAAGAAAAGTTATTTAAATCTTTTATTTACTAGATAGAAGCCTTTCGCTTCTACAATAGATAGAGGCTTCGCTTCTACAGTACTTACCTATGGCCCAAAATATTAAGTAGAGAGAAGAGCCTATATAGAAATAGTGTATGTCACTTTATGGGTTAGAGTCAGTCTTTCAAGGGCTTCTCAAACTATTTTAACTTAAACTACGTTAAAACTTGATTTAATAAACGTGACAATTTGTCACCTGTCATGACAGTTTCACATCCATTGCGTCAACCAATTAGACTACTCATAGATACACCGCAATGTAAACCAAATTGTCACGTTATTAAATAGGGCCCTGGTAAAAACTTACTGCCTTGAGATGTATTTTTAAACATTATAAAGATGGAAAGAGGGATCCTCTTGTAAAAAAGGAAATGAAATACACTCACCGTCACACAATTCGGTTAGGAATCGCGGGCGCATTCCGAATTTTAATTACGCACATATTTCACGCGTTAATACCAAACAACCATCGGAGGACATCGCTTTTTAGGATTCCGTACCAAAATGGTAAAAAGGAACCCTTATGGTGCGACTCAGTCTGTCAATCAACAATCTGAAATTATTTTATGTAATAAAAGTTTATGTAAAGATTACAGGAAAAACAAAACGATGTCCCTAAATAGTAAACTTTTTCAGAATGATGGAATGAATGATGGAAAGGACGGAACCCTCGGTGCGCGGGTCCGACTCGCTCTTGACCGTTTTTTTATTATTTTGTGAGAAACGTGTAAAAGGGTGGACCACCTCTGACTCTAGTAGCCGAATAATGTACGACCGTCATTAATTTTAAATGATGTCAGCGGTTGTCAACAGTTTTGGGCCGATGTCTTTTTTTGGTCGATAATTTCACAGGATTTATGTGTTTTGATTGTAAATTATCATGTATGAGTTTTGTTACCTATAAGTGTTATAACATATTTTGGCTTCGATATTAATTCGTCCGGTTGCCTTTTTCATACATTGTTAACTATTTTTTTGTTTTAATCATAAGTTTGTCTTAAGCACATATTTTAAATTTAATTTATACATATTAATGCATAATGATAGTTTTCTCATTTTGTCGTGTTTTAACGCAACGTAAGCAATTTCCTCTCAAGACAGCGTTATCTCCATAATGCATACTTGCAAAATGCCAATTTATCTAAATTATAGGTAAAACATAATATAATCTTTCATAAACGTCGATGTCGGAGTTTCTCGATCAAGTTTTTGTGTCGCTTTTCGTTAAGACAGGACCAAAGAAGTCATTAACATGATAACATCGGTGCTCAGAATTTATTATGGCTTTGGTATTAAGATCGGCTTCTTGTGAATTTTAATACTTAATTTAGCTACCTCTTTACTGGGAGGCTGTATACTTCGATAGCTAACTTAATACTTGAATTAATTAGATTTTCAAACAGCTAGTTGGGTGGTTACGTGTGGTAAGACTTTATATGCAAAAACGACATGTTTTAAATGTTATTTGCACAAATGAAGCCCTTATGGCAACTCCTATGCAAAAATGTTCGCAAAATGCACCCGCAGAACATTAAAATCAGGTATTAATGTTTCCGCCAAAGTCTATCTATTCATTCAATTATCTTAAAAGCTTAAGCTTTTTGCAAAGTATTTTATTATTATTGTTTCTACCAATTAAAACGTAATAAAGGTTGCAAACACCTGGAGCATTAACCAATAATAAATATTAAAATTTTACCATTTATTTTCTTTTTAAAAATGTCTTGTGCTGGTCAAGTAAATGATTATGTCAAAACTAATTGATTTGAGTAAGTTTCTTGATAGACTCGTATGGTGGTCTCACATTATCAATTATAATCATTAAGCATTATCATCATTTTAAGCATTCTAAAAGTGTCATATTCATGTGCCACTAGGGAGCACGATTTAGCAGTTCCGGTTATGGTTAGTGCATTCGCTCTGTTATAGGTACCTAAAAAACTTCGGCAAGTGTCGGTCATGGGATGGGTGACAAAAAATTTGTTATCTTGAACTCCACCGTGCTTAACGCGTTGGGCCTGTGGTGGATTATTTATGGCTATATACTTATAACTTATAGTTATAGCCCGACCTTTATCCATCCATAAGGAAGGGCTATACCCCAACATCTTTTAGGTTATTAAATTTAGATTTTTCGCATTCACAATGCTATTTTTATATTAAGATAAATAATATTAGAAAAAATACTACATAAAATCGACTCACCCGTAGCACCTCAGACGGGACTGAGGTGCTACGGGTGAGTCGATTTTTTCTAGTATTTTTTCTAATATTATTTATCTTAATCTTTTAGGTTTTTAGTAAAGCAATTTATTCTTAACCAGCTGCCTGTCAAATGATGCAATCGTCCAGAAAAACTATGTAATCAGTGGAGTGATTAGAACAGTGGTTTTACTTATGCAAGTCTATGAAGGTATGTAAATTGTCGATCGGATCCCGAGATTGCTGATAGCTAGATTGGATATGCTGCGATAGGCATTAAATTGAAATGTCAGTTATATCTTTTTCTAGATTGAAACATTACCTACTTGATACTTGTCTATTAAAACGTTTTTATGTCATAAATAATAATTAATTGTTATGCTTCTTAAATTAAAAGCTTGTTTTATTCTAAACTTATTTCGATTTATTAGTGGTAATGTTAGTAGTGGCATATTTTCAGATTTCAATTTTCACGCACACCAAGCAGCAGTTATAATACTTCTAAAAGTGAGATGCCACCAACTGATATATACCATGGCTTTGATATTGCTCTAAAAGCTTTCTTATTACACCCAATATTTATTCAAGCCATAACCATCATTAAACTTCTCTAAGATGTTAGCATTTACAGCTTACTTGGATTTCAACAGCCTCGTCATTCAATGCACTTTAAAGCGCAGTATTAAATATGTTTGAATCAAGTGTCATCAACGCGAAAGCTTCTGTCGTAATAAGGTTAGTACTGCAGTAAAGATGCATTCAGACCGTTCATCCATTGTGCAATCAGGTAAGTTTCTCGTAATATCGAAATCATGGCGAGGAAAGTGTGTGCGTGCGTATTACGGGTTTTGCACAGAATAGTACAATGATCAAAATCTTTAGATGAAAGGGTACTAGTAGATAATTACCTACTTAATTTATGTAATCATACTCACTATCGAAAATAGTCGTCAACAAATTCGCAAATTCCGTTGAATTTAATAAAACAAAAATTGGATGATTTTCAATTTATTTACATAGATTCGATTTCAATCGATCGAAAGATATTGAAGTAAGAATATTAGTAAAGGGCATCACAAGCCCAAAGCCTTTTGACGAGAAAGTCACAACTCAGCTTGCTGAGTTGTTCGCGAGGTGTGGTCTTAATAAGTGAATTTTATTATCTGATTGTATTCCAATCTGCAGCCTTATTAATGTATATATAGGGTTCAAGTTGAAAGTCTAATTATTTTGGCTGAACAACATTATGCAGGAGGGAGACAAAGTGTTGCGAATGTGAAAATCTAAATTAAAAGTGTCACTCATGAATCAATTACGACTATTATGTAGGCCTATGTTGTTTTAGAAGTTCTTGTAAATGTAAATATTTAATTAAATAATTAAAACTAATAATAATTAATTTTGTTCATGACTAGATACTTATTTTCTTCACTAACAATTAAACTTGGATAAAATTACAATCTACATAAATTGTGTATTAAAATCATCAACTGTTACAATAAAAAAAAACTTTGTAAGTTGTTTTGTGAATATTTGCGAGACCATAGAAAAAAGTGTTGGTTTTTGTCGTCGTGTAAATTAATAATAACAATATTACCACGAGAACGATGTCACGTGAAAACTCTAGTCAAAGATAACTGCTTCATTCCTGTATACCGGCATCCGATGCCGACGGAATCGAACCTGGTTCAAATGTTCACCGTTACGTTGAGCAAATATGTGCATTCAGAGCTAAGTGGCCGCTCGTTATACCGCCGATACCTTTAAAAGCGGACTTTACGATACTTAGGACGGACAGTGTACGAAGGTAAAGAAGGTAATCTTAAGGTGTGTCTTCATAAGATTGGTTTTCCGTTCCCTTTCACTTTCATCTGACGCAATCAATAGTGCACGCTGACCGTGCGCTTTCCCGTTCCTCTATAGCGCATGCAATAGCGCATGCAAAATAGCGCATGCAAAATAGCGCATGCAAAATAGCGCATGAAAAATAGCGCATGCAAAATAGCGCATGCAAAATAGCGCATGCAATAGCGCATGCAATATCGTACACAACCTGACCTGGATTCAACAACACCGCACAGTGGAGCTTTTGGTAAGTTGCCCAAGTTTTGCCCAAGCGGAAGCAGAGACGCTTGAAATGTGGTAGGACTGAAATGTGGCTTATAGTTATGCCATGCCTAATCTCTGTAAAACTTTTGTTATTTCTGATTAAAAAAAACCTGATTTAGTGAAAGCAGTCTTTTTACAAGGTCGACACATGAATGATAAACCTCGTCCAGTTGAAAGTTCAATATGAATTGAAATCTCATACTGCTCCTTTTTATACTATACAACTGGTTTTGTTCATTTCTTATTCGTCAGCGCAGGCGCTTCGATTTGCTGACTGCAGCATTTTTATTAATCAGTAATTAAGTGACAAACTTTACTGTGTGAAACTAAAAAGGATAAGTGTGGTCATTTTAAGTCTTTCGACTACTCAAACTCAAAATAACCTTTATTTAAATAAACTTCTTATTGTATTTTTTTCTACCATTCATTAAAGGCATATTCTCTGTCGAAAAGTTACTGCTGGGTTTAAAATTACACAAACTTTTTGTACGTACATGCCATTAAACAAAAGCGTAAAAACTCGCGTTAGCTTTTAGAAATTAAACACTTTTGTCTATGTCAAAAGTTGTCAAATTCTCTTCACGTCTTTTAATGCATTCAACATTCATAATTATTAAGATAAATAATATTAGAAAAAATACTAGAAAAAATCGACTCACCCGTAGCACCTCAGACGGGACACGCACCCTTGGGATTCCGGCCCAATGCACTGACCAATTTATGCTACCGAGTCGCTAGTGGGAGCGGCGAAATTTTCTAGTACTTTTTACTTCTTCGCTGCAAGCCAGCGCAATTTCATCAATGTGAGGAAATACCCCCACATACGAAAAAAAACATCTTTCCAGATGTTTTGACAATCGATAAAGATGAAACAGCTATATAATTATTAAATTTAGATTTTACAGCTATATAATTATTTAATCGACTCACCCGTAGCCCGTCTGAGGTGTTACGGGTGAGTCGATTTTTTCTAGTATTTTTTCTAATATTATTTATCTTAATATAAAAATAGCATTGTAAATGCGAAAAATCTAAATTTAATAATTCATAATTATTGTAAAATTAGGTGTTGTTCTAACTTCCTTAAGTAAATGTGTGGAAATATTAAAATAAGCATGTTCTTGGGTAAAATAGAACTGGCACTGTAATGTTTCCTATTTCAGCTGCGCAGTTTTGCTATAACCAATTTGTTGTCGATACTCTAATTACAGTATTAACAACAAGGTTCCATACAAGCCAATTCCCATCGGCTTACCTTTTAGAAATCCCACCCCACCGACTCACTATGCAGATCGTAACATTTTTGTAGAACGGCTTGCCTTCGCCATAATTTCGCCCCTCGCTACTGGTAGGTATCTATGATAAAACCGGGTGGCACTGGCAAGTTATAAAATTTTTGAATAACTTTTTCTTTTCATGCCACACACATAATTCGATCAATGTCTAAATTACTATTAATTAATCTTACTATTTGTCCTATACCTAATTTTAAGGCACAAGAATACAGAAAAATATAGAATCGAATTGAGAACCTCCTCCTTTTTTGAAGACGGTTAAAAACTCATATACAAAGAGTTTAATGGAGAAAGTCCAATTCAGAAAGTTTGTTAATTTTAGTACTTATAGGTACTTATAATAGTTTTTACTTTAAAGCTGGTCTGCTTTTTATTAAACTTACGTATTCTTAAGTTTCTAGAGAGCATAGACAACGTGCATTAGCTCGTTGTTTAGTGTGCGTTATGTCTAATTCTACAGTTTGTATGTACCGCCGCGATGTCTGCTGACGACCGATAACGTTGCCGTTGCTGCACTTCACGCAGGGCTGCCACGTTTGATCACGACACATTTTCAATGTCGTCGTAATTGTCGTTAATACTTTGAACAATAAAATAAGTAATGAAAATACGGGTGTGTTAATCTCCAAATAATTAACACATATTAACAAGTTTGCTGCACTGACGTTATTTTGAGGTTCACTTTTATAGTAGAGTTTGTTTTCTATTAAGAAAACAAACCTAATTTCTTTGCATCGATGTTACTAGAGGGTAGATTATTATGTGCCATTTTGTTTTTGTTTCCGTTTTCCGATTAAAATGGTTACAAAAACTTTTAATCCTACCCGCCAAGCGCAGTGATTAACAACAACATGCCACGGAAAAGGCCTACGTCTTGCAATATGGCTGATGTTACAACAAAAAAAGTAGATTGTTACACAAGGGTCAAAAGGAAGCAATTTCCATCCATAGTTCGATTATGGAATTGATGACTTTTACTCGTGTTAAACACTCTACTTTTCATTTCGAATAATAATATAAGGAAAGTCGTAAAAATCGTAGTTTTTCCAAAATATTTATTAATAAAACATGTTACACATTCTTATTTCCCTCGTCGCCGCTCCGCCCAATGTTTTTAATTTTGTACTGGCTGTTATACTAACTCTATGGTCGACTACGTAACCAGATTCAGTTCTATTTTTAAAATTCTGTTTTAACCCACTGTTCAGTTTAAATATACATCACTTTCCGAATATGAGAAATGAAAAAGTATTATTATTATTATTATTTAGTTAGCACCAACCCTGTTCACGAAAGTGGAGTCTCCTGCAAGCGCCTTAATAACAGTTGCATTGTGTATGAAAATTTACACACTATTGTAGCGAATTGAAATTCCTCGCAAGAAAGAAAAATAAAAAATAAAATGAACTCGAAGCTTTTATGGCGGACAAAATGCAATGTGATTTTTATGATAGAATGGTACGTTATTTTTGATTGTTAAAAATAAAATGCATTGCTGAATATTAATATTCTTATGTATCCTTAAAAACATGTTAAATAAAGATAATTGTGAATGTTCTAATAGTTTTCACGATATTCTTGTAAATTGAAAGTTTTCTTATAAACCTATAAAAAGATCATGTTAAGTTTATTATGCTATCATAATATTTTGTCAGCAACGTTTATCGTTACCTCATACCTCATCTTTCCAAATAAAATTAAGTTACCGAAATATCAATAATAATATCATTTTAATAACAGCTCTCAACACGAAAACAATTTAATTCATAATTCAAGAATCGGGCGAGCGTTAATTCCGTTAATCTCTGCCGGTTAAGTTTGACCCCGCTGCGATCGCTTTTTGTTTCTTTTGACAGCCGTTAATTGGCTATCGACGTAAGTGAAATAAGAAATGCTTATGAAGTCCCGTACAGACTATATTAGTATTTTGTTTTAAAGTACGTTTTTCTTTCTGTTTCAAAAAATATATATACATTCATAAATAAACAACATTTTCAATCACAAACCATTTTGTACATACATACATTAATTTTAACGTACACTTGAAAACAAAAGTGCTACATGAAAATTATTTCCACAGACGCTGTAGTGCAGGGTGAATGCACACTTGAACTTTTTTCGAACTAAACATATTATTATGACCTGAGCAAGGCATATACAACATGTTACAAAAATACCCCTAATGACGAATATGGTATATAGGGACCATCAAACTGAACAACTTTTACTAAGAGACTAACTCTGAAATCGCAAAAAAAAAATCAGCTGTTTCATGAATACATTTTGATATTTCCGATTTTAATTTTTGTATGAAACAACTGATTTTTTTTCGCGATTTCAGAGTTGGTCCCATAGTAAAAGTTGATAAATTTGATGGTCCCTATATACCATATTCGGCATTAGGGGTATTTTTGTAACACCTTGTATATAAGTAAGTAAATAGATAAGCTTTCTTATTTTTGGAAAAATATTTTTTTTATCCAAAACGGGTAGTGCTTGGCTTTCACCTCACCTGATGTTAGTGACGATAAGGCCGAAAGTGTAGGCGCACTACACTCTGAATCCTCACTACTGAGGAACTGGCTGTCTTACTTTTAACTGCCGGAGCAAAACATTTTTTAAATTGTTGTCATGGCGTCCCACTTAGGTAAACTTGAAATAAGCCCTACCATCAACCAAACCGAGTACAAATGTACCTCCCTCCTTGGAAACGAACCTGGGACCCCTGCGTCTTACACATGTGGGTGGGGCAAACTACTAGACCACAGAGGCGGTTTAAATTAGGTAGTTATGATTTTTTATTATTTAAACAAGAGTGAAAAGGGACTAAGGCTCACCATTGATAGTGATACAAAGTAAGTTAATGAAATCAATTCCATCTTCAACAAGAATGTCGATTCAATTAAAAAATACCTTTTTAAATTGTAAGAAATATGATGGCTCAGTTTATCTTAAAGATCAGAGATCGTAAAGTGAACATATCGCAACAATCCTGGCATCAGGGGTACACAACCCGTAATTATAGAACCTTCAGTGATTAACCACTGGCCACGCCTTGTGAGCGGGACGCAGAATGTGAAGTCCATAATTAAGTGAATTTAGTTTTTTTAATGATTGCGGTTCAAATAAAGGAACTTTGCCACCTTTTATTTAACGATCTTTAAACATCGAACACATATTATTAAAAAAAAAAATACCTACTTAACAATTCTGCTTACCGAAATTTCACATACCTTCTTAAAAGTTTGTTGTAACTTTAGGACATATTTATATGAAGTACAAAAATAGCACAACAGTATCGCTATTGGTTTAAGACCACTTTCGATACAAAAACCGCACCAAAATCAGTTCAGTAGTTGGCAAAAATCGAAAAGATGGTTTTGCATAAGTAATTAACTTTTATTATCGTTAGGTAGCATAACGCGATGAGAACGTTTCAACTCTCATGTTATCTATCTTAATTACAAAGAAAAGTTAATAGGTCAATGTTGGTGCTTAGCTGTATAATCATTTATCTGAGTGTCATATTTCAAACACCTGGCTATCAGTGGATGAAAGTAGTGGTTGCAGTTTTATTACCATGGGAATTCGATTTACATACTGAAATAATACCTAATGCTAATTTTATTCAGTGCCAATATTAAGAAACGCGGATTTCACAATATAGAATGACGTTCAGTAACAGGTTTGAATCCTAAAGTGTTATTGGTATAATATAAAAACATTCATAGCTATGAACCGTAGTGAAAGTTTTTTTTAAATCCGTTTAGAAATGGTTGAGTTATAAGGGTTTAAAGGAAATGTCAAGCTCAATGCAATAAGTGCTTTATCACGTACGACGTAAGGTTCGCGTTCTAGCTCGTTTCACTTCTCAGGTTTAAGAGATATCGTGAAAATACTTTCACAGTTAATTATGTGGTGGCAAAGCATTCTGATAAGCCACTAAAAAAAATCGTCACTGATCCTCATTAAGGACGTCTTTAGTCAGCCTATAAGTACCAGTCAAAAAACATTATGGAAATGCATAATGAAACTCTACAACCATAGATCTAATTAGATACTTACTTATAGTCGTACAAAATGGTAAGACTACCATGGGGTCTAGCCAAAGTAACATTTGCAAATTTTCGCTATCGCTTCGCTTCGAAAAATGTATGGATTTGACGTTTTAAATTTCGATTGATAACGAAACCTTATGTCAATCCCATACATGTTTCAAAAGCAAAGCGATAACGAAGATTTGCAAATGTTACTTTGACTAGACCCGCAGTGGTCTCTTGTTGCTAAATAGTATGGATGAATATGGGATCCAATGTTCAAAAGGTTTAAAAATCACTCAAAATAAACTTACTAATAACATTACTTAGAACATCAGCCATTTTTAATGTCCCTACTGCTGAGGCACAGGCCTTCCTCATGGGTGGAGGGCCACCACGAGGGCCCAATGTGGATTAGTGGATGTTAACGACTGCAAATGCTGCTGGGATCAACGGCTTAACGTGCCTTCTAAAGCACGGAGGAGCTCGAGATAATAAATTTTGGTCACCCATCCCATGACCGACCCTTGCGAAAGTTGCTTAATCTTCGCAATCGCTGGACCAGGAACTAAACCACTGCGCCATCGAGCCCTTCTAACACGTGCAACATACCTCCTCTAACATAACTTTACATGTAACATACCTCCTCGAAATTACTCGACTAGCTAGACTAGGCTATTTATTATGTTTACGACAATGAATGAATTTATTTAACTTTGACTAAGCAACTGTCGTTACTTTCCACGATTTTGCAGAAATATCTCGGCAACTTAGTAGCCTTATTCTCTGCTATATCTAAAAAAAGAGATAGAAAGATAGAGAGATAAGATTTGGAATGTGACAAGACCTAAAAGTCGGCTACTACTACCCTGCCCATGTGCCCATGCCTGACTCTTCACCTTCCCATTGCTTTTATACGTTCACTAGCCCATTAAAATTCTATTTATCGTCGCCAAAGCACGTGCGCTTTGTTTTGACTGCGCGGGAGTGCGAGGCGAGCTGGTGGCCTACTCCCGACTGCACTTTTCGAGTGACCGAGAGAAACAGTTGATGCGCCGCGAAGGTTGGTTGTGACACAATTTTAGTTTTGAACAGCTCGTCTATGTAATTGACGTCATTGGTTACAGACAAAGTTTCGGGCGTTTTCTATTTTCGACTTCCACGGATATGGTCTCATTCCGACCATTCCGTAAAACGAATGTTTATGGATTATGACTAGAGGCCGTTATCGAAGTTACATTTTGGGAGCAGGCGTTCTTAGGGATGGGGTAAAATATTTTGGTACATAATTATTTTGGTTTATTAATAAATTAACTCAACTCGACTATCTATAAGGAATGAATGAAATTCTTTATTCAAATAAGCTCACTTAATAAGTATTTTTAAATCGTCATTTATTTTACCCTACACTCATTATGACGCCTTTTAGCTGACAAGAAAAATGTGTGAAAAATTACAAGAAAAATGCAAAAATCTTATCAGCTTTATCAGATGGAACGATATGCCAAAAGTTTTGAGGACTTTTCAGACACTTGAAACTACGGACGAGTGCAGTCGGGAGTAGCCCTCCGGCCATCTTTGTTTTGCGACGCTATAAATCGTCACTTGTCTTTTTGAGATTAATCGATGTCGTGTTAGTCTTTGTTTGGTTGTTGTTTAAAGAAAAAAGGTGAATGAATGTGACATACTTGAAATTTTTTATTTGTTATTATTATTTTTATTCGAGGTGTTTATTTTAAATTGCCTAAAATCACTTTTCTGGAATCCATTGGTGTTCGAGGTATCCCGTTAGACCTTCTGAAAGATTACCTAACTAACAGGACGCAACGAGTAAAACTTGGAGATGTCCTTAGCTCACCTTTGGGGGTCAATTTTGGGGTTCCGCAGGGGTCAGTACTTGGACCTACATTATTTCTTATTTATGTGAATAACTTATGTAATACACAATTACCAAATTCAAAAGTTATAACTTTTGCCGATGACACGGTTATATTATTTCAGGATGAAAGTTGGGCTGAAGTTAAACTACTAGCCGAAAAAGGTCTACGAACTATTATTAAATGGCTTGATTCTAATTTACTAACATTGAACCTCCTTAAAACAAAATATATTACATTTAGTATAAAAGATAATCTTCAACCCCACTATAATCTTGTTATTAAAGCACATAGCTGGAATTGTACTAATGACCAAAATTGTGATTGTTATGCTTTATCATCTACCACCAACATCAGATATCTAGGTGTTGAAATAGATAAAAACTTAAATTGGAAACATCATATAAGTAATCTCAGGAGTCGAATACGTAAGCTTGTACCTGTTTTCAAAAGGCTTAGAAACTTAAAAGATCATAAGACAAATAAAATTGTATACATATCTCTTTGCCAATCAATAGCTACGTATGGTATTTCTTCGTGGGGTGGCGCTAAAAAGACCATCCTCTTGAAGGTTGAAAGAGCATTAAGATGCATCATAAAAGTTATAAACTATAAACATTTCAGATACCCTACAATTAAACTATATAAAGAATTTGATGTTTTAAACATTAGACAGCTCTTTATCAAAACCATCATTCTAAGGCAACACCAGTGCCAAAGGCGTAATATTAGGTCTCTAAGAAGAAATTATGAAGTATATAATATTCCATCATGTAAAACTGCTTTTGCACGGAATTTCTTTTTCTTTTTGGCACCCTTGGTATATAACCGGATCAATAAAACAAATAACATAAATGAAATGTCAAGATTTAACTGTAGAAAAATACTGGTGATGTTTCTGAGTAAATTAAATTATGAAAGTACTGAAAAGCTAATGAAAATTATTGTGTAGGTAGATAAATAAACACTATATATAAAATAAACACTATATATAAAAGTTACATACTTAACACATAACTATATATCGATATATACTTATATAACTTACTTATTTAATTATAATAAACTAGTTACAATTGTAATTGTCATTATATTTATTATTATTATTTTTACTATGTTTTTGTTTTTTTTTTTTTTTTTTTTTTTTTTTTTTTATGTTGCAAATCTTATAATTAGTTATAACTAGATATGTTAACCGTACATCAACCAATATGTATTATACAAGGATACATTACACATGTTTAACTTTTATCTATATTATTTAAATTTATTTATTTATGTTTCTAAACTTATACTAGTGTCTGGCTGACCGTTATGAAAATTTGATTTAATGTTTAATCATAAAATTAAGCACAAAACTTATTTTATTTTGCTTTATATTCAGTAAAATTTTACTAGTTAGTTCATATTATAAAACAAAATGCTGTATGTAACCAAAACATCTGGTATAGTGTGCGTTTACTATGTTGTTTACGAAACTTGGTACGTGCTATCGCATCTTTTGTATGCAGTTTATTTTTTCTCTCTTTTCTTAGTCTTAAGTAATTACTAAACTGCAATATCCGTCCATATGTCTCATGAATCAGAGATGTTTTTCCCATTGAGTGAGAATCTTACCTTGCCGTAACACAGTCTCGACTAGCACGGAAGGTAAAGAACACTTTTTGTTGTGACACCCTCAATTTACAATTCTGCCTAAATTCTTTTTTTACAATAGTAGATATTGTATACCTCTAGATGATCTAAAATAAGTGAACATTGTAAAATTTGTAAATTTAACTTAATGTTGTGTTTGAATAAGAAAATCGACAAAATTGATGCTGGGTAAGATTGCAGATATATTTTGATTGTTGCAACACATGTAACTTATTATTGACAAATAAACTTTATTATTATTATTATTATTCTTTTTTTTTTAATTCTGTTTTTAATAAATATTTGCATGCATACATTAAAAAGGCCAAAACTGTTAAAACTGCTAAAATTGTATTTCTGTACCTAACAACTTGTATACGCAGTATTCGCAAATAAATGATTCTATTCTATTCTATTCTATTCTAATGTGAACTTCTGTAGGGTTGGAATTGGCTTGTGATTTAAAAAGCTCGTTGATGGTAAATTGTTAAGTCTTATTATAATTTTGTGAATTACAATGTCTTTTTTTGCGTTTTCTTCTGTTTTTGATGATGTGGTCCGTTTCTCTTTTGTTAATCAGACACAACATATACATACGTCAATGCGATTTGTTACCACTTCCATGATGTATGTATAAGTTTTCTTTCTGATGTACCTACGCAAGTCCTTGAAAACGATATAGTTATCTAAATAACTTATTAAACTCTTTCTTCGTTGTATCGACTAACCATAAGTTACTCGTACATAATAAGTGTATCCCACATTTGCTATCGCAAGAACCATACAAATAGCTATGTACACACGACGGCACCTCAGACTATACATGTTGACCTTGAATTATGCTCTACGTAATAAAAGCTGTTATCGCAGTTTAACTGTATAACCTGACGTGCTGCCATATGTACATTTCAATTCAATTCAATTCAATTCAATTCAATTCAATTCAATTCATAGTACATTTAAAAGTATAAGTGTCGACCGACACATTATTTTCTCCTATTGTCCTGATAGGTTTGTGCCTTTAATTCATCCTATTATTAAGATAAGATGGTACCCAGACCGGAGGTGGCGCCATGGTGTATTTTTAACCGACTTCAAAAAAAGGAGAAGGCTCGTTCGTTGGAATCTTTTTTTTTATCTAATCTTGTATTTAATTATAATACATAATTTTAATAAAACTTTACTAGGTAATATTTCATTCCCTCGTCGTCATTTCTAGAAGTAAATAGCAAAACTGCTAAAAGTGGCAATTTTTTACACATTTGCTATCTACTTCTGCAAATAAATACTAGGGAATGTAATGACACCTTCTTAAAATACTAGACTATAGGGTCTTAAAAAATCCAAGTAAAGTTTTATTAAAATCCTTTTGTATTAACGACTTATTAAATAAAAACCTCTGAGGGCACTTTCGGTATGGGATGCATCTTAACACAAAAATTTAATGACATCGATCTATTTAAAAAAAGAGTCTATACGTAGTGTTAAAAGTGTCAACAATTAATGGTTTGAGATAGCAATACAGCCAGATCATTAGTTCTGTGATAAGTACTCGATGAAAGCGTCAATGAGCTCTCCTTACAAAATGTTTAAAATTATTATTGTCAAGTAGAGACCTAGTTTTAAGTTACTATATTGTATAACTTATTGTATACTATATTGTGTTACTATATTAATCCTCATCCGATTACTAGGTATTTATTATTAAATCTATTGAAACATGAAATTACTTTTTATCATACAATTAAAGAATTTCAACTACTTACTCGTACATACAATCAATCTGTGAATAGAAAAAAAATGTTTCATTTTTCGTTCGTAGTCGTAGCTAAGTGCATTCGTCCGAAGCGTAAATGATAAACAATGTTTCGTTTCACACTCGCAATAGCCATAATGTGACTGATGATTAGTCAAAACAGAATTAAGTGATCTGCGAAGGAGTGGCCACTCGTGGACATGGCATCATGAAGTCAGCCCCCCTAGCATGAGCCTCGAAACGCGTTACGATAGCGATTTATCGCGTTTAACTGTCAAAAGACAATGGATTTTGACAGTTGAGTGTCGATAAATCGCTATAACACGCGATATATATGGTGTTTCAGAATAGTCTGTCTATAATAGTATGTCTGGCCATTGTAGCCTGATTAAAAATAAATAAATAAAAAAGAATAGTGCATTGATTATTCTCTCTTTATTATAGAGATAAACAAATAAATGACTTCACCAATCCCGTTGAAGTGTTTTAGTTTTACCTTGCATAGGCAGTTATGGATTAATGCACATCTACTTCCTACACTATATTTTTTTGAGGATAATTAGGGAAAAGGTATCCTAGTTTTTTTTCAGTAAATAGTGATGTTGTCCTCTTCTCCTTAGTGACCTCGACTTCTTCCGGTCTTTTGCGGCCATTTTAAATCCGGTTCCACCGTGACCAATTAATGTAGCTTCTTTCTCAACTGATCGCTCCGGTTAATTATTGCTAAGATAGTTTATGATGAGAAGTAACATATCCATATTTTCATCCTACAATGGTTGTCTCATTCCGTGTCATTAGCGACGATGATAGCCAATGGAAACTGTACTTGTGACCGACGACGGTGTGACTGATACGAACTGATTAGTTAGCACCTTCATTAGAAAAGTGATCTAATGGCTATGAATAATAACACACTTAAATGTGAATAATGAATAATAAATAATGGACCTAAATATTTTAACATCGAGTTATAATACGATGATGTATTTTCAGTAAAATGATTTCGTAATTAACTCTTGGCAAATTAAAAAAAAAACTTTTTTATTATTCCTGTAGGTAGATACTTATGTTGTGCTTGGGTTCTGATTGAGTTTGAATGTGAACTAGTAGTAAGTACTTATATTTGTTCTGTGCAAGTACACCTACTTTTGAGTCATATATAATTTGTAAAAAACCTGACAAAATAATTTTTAAGTATCTGAAGATAATAGCTTAGCCTATTATTCTTATAGCACAATTACATTTAGGTCCTTCGTTTAGGCAATATTTGACCTTTTCAAACGTCATTCATCTATGATGAATCATTACACACTTCACACTTCAGAAAACCTTATCAAAATAAAAAATAAACAGGAAATAAAATCACGTTTGTATCTGTAAAAGTGTGTTATAATTAAGTTATAACACAAAACGTTAAAGTAAAAATCTTAAAATTGAACATTATCCTTACTAATATAATAAATGCGAATGTAAGTTTGTTTGTTACGCCGCTTTCACAGCTTAATTACTGAACCGATCAACTTGAAATTTGGCATTCACTTTGTCAGGGGTACAGATAAGGTACCGTTCATCCCGAAAAAGTACTGTTAGGTAGCTAAGTTTACCTATACAAGGTGTTACAAAAATACCCCTAATGCCGAATATGGTATAAAGGGACCATCAAACTGAACAACTTTTACTACGGGACCAACTCTGAAATCGCGAGAAAACAATCAGCTGTTTCATACATTTTGATATTTTCTATTTTAATTTTTGTATGAAGCAGCTGATTTTTTTTCGCGATTTCAGAGTTGGTCCCATAGTAAAAGTTGTTCAGTTTGATGGTCCCTATATACCATATTCGGCATTAGGCGTATTTTTGTAACACCTTGTATAGGTTTACTTACCTGCACTTTGATAACATGTTTCCTCTACATCTCAAATCTCTGCAAATTCTCCTTCGCTGGACCTTCAACCTCATCGTTGTCAGGGTTGCCACAAGCAAATTAATCCTTTGGCTATCAATTATTAGCATAACATCCGTGTTTATTGGTGGGGTTACATTCTGCTAGGGTTGCCGCCAGCGCCAGTTTCGTCAGGCTGTTTAAATTACGCACTTATGCTGAGGTAGCGGGTGAGTCGTGACGCTGCATACGGCCGTGTGTGGTCCAAGTTATGAGAGAATCGGTTGAAGAAGTCTTGAGGAATTGCTGTTGAACTGACATGAACGTTTAAACTTTAAAACCATTTTATTCGACAATCACTCCTAATATTTTAGTTACTTGATTCAAAACTTTTCAGATTAATTATTGGTCATTGATTGATATTTATACAACAATGGTGTACGAAGCCATAGACTACAGCATTATTTCTTTTAATATAAATTAATTTTAGTACATATTGAGACACGTATTGATATTAAGATAAAGTATGAAAGAGTTCCGATATTACTAGCAGTTAATTTAATTTGTATTCCGATCATCTGTTGACGAAACATGACTGCTTATGCTACAGCGTAATTGAGAGTACCATAATTCATTGTGCGCGTGGGTGTACCCAAACAAACCATTGTACCTATACTGCGCATTATCGGTATATTTTTTAAAATGCTGAGTACCAGAAAACAAAAGTTCTTTGGTGTGGTCCTCTGTGGTCGGATCACATTTAAGTACTCAGATGGTTTAGTCAGAATAGCAGTTACCTGTAGACTACTTTCACAGGAATATATTATTGCTTGAAGTTTCTGTAACAACAATTTCATGTGCAAAAAGGTTTAGTTTCAAAACCGCATGCTCCTCTCTCTTGCACCAAACAAAGGGTGGCCCGTGAAATTGTGCATTACCATCACCATCGACCTTCCTGGGGGCTATGACCCCGTAACGACCAGGTGGCTGTGGGCCTGATAGCCCATGATGTGTGTCTGTCAATAGTCCGCCTTATTTATATGTTTTGATCGGTACTATAGCACGAAAAACTATTGAATATCGAGCACACAATACTTCGACATAGTTCCATACTTAGCACGTTCGTTGATCCGTCACTAAAGAATATGTATGCCTTTTCGTATTTTCCAAGTTGTCAGAAAACCCATAAACCTTTTACAAGAATTCAGATTTCATGTTAACAAGGAAAAAACAAAGAGATTTTGACGCTTACACGTGAATATGCAATCGTTCCTTTTCTATGAGCATCCATAAATACAAGTCGAATGCTAAGCATCTGTTAAGTTAAAGCAAGTACTGTGAATGCAATTAACATGTTGGTTTGCAAAGTAAAAGGTTATATTTTAATGCTCGTAATAAAATTTAAAAGTAATGAAATGGGAAAGTTAGTGTGGGCCTTATAGCTTAGGTAGGTAGGCTAAAAAAATTTTTTTAAAATTTGAAAGTGGCGTCGTAATGTCGCCATATTGTTTTTTTTATCTCACTCGGGATGATGTATGGATTCTAACGATACATCCAAATCCGTTAAGGCATTAAGAAGTTACGCATGCGCCATGCGTCAATTACTAATATACACATTTTATTAGACTTTTTAATTTTGATTATTAGGTGTAGTTGTATAGTGTGTTGTTAATCAAATCAAATCAAATAAACTCACATCAATACAAACATACATGAACCCTACTGAATACATTACACTTTGTTTTTTTGGGCAGTCGTGCAAAAATTCAAAGCAAACCAAAATACAAACCATCAGTTTTCTACAGTTACTACTATATTATTTGTTAAAACAGAGACCATCACTAACGTTACAAAAATACCCCTAATGCCGTATATGGTGTATAGAGGCCATCAAACTGAACAACTTTTACTATGAGACCAACACCGAAATCGCGAAAAAAAAATCAGCTGTTTCATACAAAAATTAAAAATGTATGAAACAGCTGATTTATTTTCGCGATTTGAGAGTTGGTCCGTAGTAAAAGTTGTATGATGGTCCCTATATACCATATTCAGCATTAGGGGTATTTTTGTAACATGGTGTATAGGTACGTCTGAACGCTACGCTTACTTTAATGCTAAATATGAGCAATAGACGATTAAATCACGTGTCGCAAACTTTTTGAAATCACAGACTTCGATGTATTAAATGGAATTGACAAGCTTACGGCACGAAATTTTACGGCCTTACTACAAAAGATTTTAAAACACTGTTTAATTTAGACACTTTAAATGTGATGCCGTCTATTTCAAACAATATTCTCGAAAAAGTGACAGTATCACATTTAAACAGTGTTTTAATTAAACAGTGTTTTAAAATCTTTTGTGGTAAGGCCGTTTACTGGTTATTTAAAAGCTTTAATAGTAAGCGTAGCTTTCAAACGAATAGAATGTTGGCCATTTGAGTAGGGGGCTGACCTCATTTTCCTAGCCTGAGCTCCTGAAGAGATCTCACTACTTACTCCCTTCAAAACAGCGCACTAGATAATTATACTGCAGTCGTAAAAAGTGTTTCAAATATAATAAATAAATAAAATAAATAAATTTGACAACATCACATACATTGCTCCGATTCCAAAGTAAGTAGCTAAAGCATTTGTGTTATGGAAATCAGAGACAACGGTGGTATCACAAACACCCAGACCTGTGCCAATATAGAAACGTTTGTTTTCTAAATTGACCCAACCGGGGATTGAACCCGGTACCTCAGAGATGGCGACACCTTGAAAACCACTCGACCACGGAGGTCGTCAAAAGCGTCACCATCAACCAATCAAAAATGGTAAGTAAAACTCCGTGGTCGCTTTTATTTAAGGGCCGTTAATCCCACAGATTCCAAATAGTACCACAGACAAGGTGGCACTACTGTACTGAAACTCTTTGACGTAACCTTTTTAATTTGTCTAGAATTACGAGACCAAAGATTCCATAAGAATCAAATAGCCAATTAGCGCCTCGATCTATCCCATTGTTCTACTACCACACTGGTGGTAATGTTAAATACCGCATTGTGTAATTCGAATGGCAGTCGTTGATCGATGGTGTTTCATGCCGTAACCAGACACCTTTAAAGCTACAAATAGTTGATGAACAGCGCCTTGCATTGTAAGCTTAAATAACAATAATGTGCAGTTGTCGAGCAATTAAATAAGAATAAACATAGTTACTTAAGTGTGAGATGTTTCTCTATTATTTGAAGCAGCCTATAACAAAAGTACAGTTTTACTCATTATAAAATTATGTAGACAATAAATTTTGTTTAAGTAACGGTTTATTCAGAATTCTGGATATCTCGAGAATTACTAATGCTATCAACTTGAAATTTGGAATAGTTTTGGATGACGTTTGAACAACAATTTTGCAAATAAGAGAAAAATAAAAATATTTATATATTTTTTGCAACACGGACTGAAACAAAAATAGTATTCTCAAACATTTTTTTTCAGTCTGCATAGTTTTCGACTATTGATGAAAAATGTGAAAAAAACCCGTCCCTCCATTATCTCCGAAGTTGGCATAGAGAAAAATCTGAAATTATTTTATGTCATAGAAGTTTATGTAAAGATTACAGGAAAAATGGAATAATGGTATGGAACCCTCGGTGCGCGAGTCTGACTCAATCTTTTCCGTTTTTTTTTAAACGAATGACAAAAAGTATTCCCTGTAAATTAATATGTTTTCATTGTTTTCCCAATTTCTCAACTTATTTCTACTAACTTTTTAATTTAATCAGTCATTGAATTTATTGTCTGCACCTTTTATCCACGCGTTCATTTCTTTTAGATAGAACTCGTTAACTGTTTAATGGAATATACACTAGCCTGCCTAGTTTCCCGTTTCTTCTTAAAACAAAAAAAAAACAAATAAAATCCAATGGAGGGTGCAACTGCATTCTTAAAGGTGTTAACCCGAACTTAAACGCAATAAAATGTTTCATTGTGATATAGTTATTGAATGCACTGTTAATTGACCAATGTGCGAGTGCTAACTGACGTTTTGGTGGTCTCCATTTGCACCTCAAACTTTTTGGATATCTGTTTATAAAAAAAAGTTTATTTAAATGCAATTATTTTATTTTTCAACACACCTGTTCGTAAAGTGAGCCCTATTACATTACTTTTAGGGCCATAAACCGAACTATAATACACACGCAATAATGTGCGTAATAACATTACACACTAGTGCGTAATACAATTATCCCTACAAAGTTAAATTAGTACCTTACTGCAAATGCGAGTAAACAGACAGAGCAATGTCTATTGAACTGATTTTCGTCAGCGAAAAATGGCACATAGAGTTTTCAATGTCGTAACGCCTACGTCCTACAAAAAGTCAGCCTTCCAAATGCATAGTTATCGACGTCTACGATTCTTTAATCGGCCCTCAAAAAGTACCTAGTTTGTAGTTTATTTGCACCTTTAATCCTTCCCGTGTATCGTCATCAGCCGTTTTTTGTCCACGACGGATGGAAACGGAACGGAAGCGGTACATGCGTTTAGGGCTAGAGATTGTTTGTTTGTTTGTTTTAATATCCTCACTGCTGGGGCACAGGCCTTCCTTATGGGTAAATATGGAGGATGGGCCCACTACGCAGACCCAATGCGGATTAGTGGGTATTAACGACTGCAAATGCAGTCGGGACCAACGGCTTAACGTGTCACGGAGGAACTCTCGAGTTGTGCGGAGGTTAAGCTTTCGCAAGGGTTGGTTATGGGATGGGTGACCAAAAAATTAATTATCTCATTCATTTATTATCCTCAAGTCACCCATCCCATAACCAACCCTTGCGAAAGTTACTTAACCTCCGCAATCGCATCGCCAGGTGCTAAATCAATGCGCCACCGAGCTCCTCCTTCATGTTAATATAGCTACTAAACTTTAGTATACCTCATTCATTGAGAGATTAGATATTGGCATATGCATTCCGACCTTTTACCGCTGACTTTGCGCTTGCGCAACTTACCTAAATGCTATCTTGATAGTGACGTTAATGAGACAACTCGCATTTATTTACACCAGGTTAGTGTCGATAAATACGACAATAGCTCCACCTGTTTGGTGTTGAAGTGACATAAAGACTTAACGCGAAAATTATGTCTTCTCGAAGATTACTATAGCTTTGTGGGATGATTCCTTTTTCCTTTGTTTATAAAAATATGCAAAATTGTTCGTTGGATTAGATTGAATGTCTCTCGGATTAGTGAGCAACAAAAAGTCATCTAAAAACTAATTGAATGGAATAAGGAAGCGACATGGTTTCAAAAATGACGGCTTAACACATCCCATCTTGCACTGCACAGTGCTCTCGACTCTACGACATTATACTCATAAACCATGCAGGCAGGGTTCACACACAAAAAGCGCTTTTAAAATGCTTTCTTGTGCCCGCGAAATCTCTTTTAGTTAGATGAATAATTGGTCTTGATACTTATTTCTAATATTGATTCAGATCAGTTTATCAACCCCGTTATGTTATCCACATAAAATTGAGGTAATAAAATAACATACTTATAAATGAAATTATTTTATACATTTTAGTTTTTACCAACAAAGAAAACAATTAGGATATCGGCAAACAACAAATAAATATAAATAAATAAATAAATATTTGACAACATCACATACATTGCTCCGATTCCAAAGTAAGTAGCTAAAGCACTTGTGTTATGGAAATCGGAGACAACGGTGGTATCACAAACACCCAGACCTGAGCCAATATAGAAAAGTTCGTTTTCTAAATTGACCCAACCGGGGTTCGATCCCGGAACCTCAGTGATGGCGACACCTTGAAAACCGGTGTACAAAGCCACTGTACCAAGGAGGTCATCAAATTAAATTTTACTAGTACGAGTATAATATCAAGTAAATATACTTGGTCAATATTAAATTTTACTTCGTCGATCTAGTCAAAAGTGAATTTGAAGCGTGTATCTTTCTGAAAAACAAACGATGCTATTAAAGAGATAAATGATTTAAAGGACCAAAACTATTAAAGTCTACCACCCCACTGGTCAACAAAACCGGTGATGGATAAAAAAACGGGTGCCGAGTGCCGACAAAGTGAGCTCTCGAGATCCCTTACGCCATCCATTGTGGCCACAGTCCCGGCGATTAACAGTTAATAATGCGGTTTTGTCAAAGTCGCGATGACAGTGAACGCAAATTATTCCAGTTTTTGTCCACATTTGGTAGTGGTCGAGACCACTGTGTGAGTTTGACAGGTACGAAAATGAAATGATTTGTGAAAACTACAGGATTATTGCTATGGATATGGTAAATGCTGAGAAGTTATCACTTTATGTAATACAGGAGTTGTTTTTTTTAATGCAAATGCTTGTAATATAAATAATTATAGATTATTAATGCAAAGCTCACATAGAAAATCGTATTACCATTTAAAGTTAAGTGTTTTTTTTGTTGTATTTTACTAGCAAATTGTGACAAAGTATTTCATTAACTATATCAGTATTCGTTTAATTATTAAATCACAATTAATTCGGCGAACAGTGAGCTTTCCATACAAACGTAATAGCAAATATGATAAGCATCATGAGCATAATTAAGTCTTCTTTTGATGTTATTCGGATTACGTCAGTATTTGTGTAGGGTTCTATTAAATCAAAAATACCAAACCAAATAAAAATTAATGCGATTTACAGTTATGTATGAAAAAATGTAATTGGCATTTATTTTGAATTGGGTTAGTATTTAGGATTTTTTATTTGATAGAACAATGGACAAATACTGTCTCAATCCGAATAATTTCACAAGAAGAATTAATTATGCTCAAATTGCAAATGATTTTGGTATTACGTTTGTATGGGAAGCTCACTGTTCGCCGGACTCTGTATTTAATATTAATTTCAAAAAAAGGTTAATTTTTTCGTCTCTTAATAATATCTTTATTATATAACTATTTTAAGTTTTACATAAAACTTAATGGGAATAGATAATTGTTAACTTAACAATTAATCATAGATTAAATTGCTTTATTACAGTAAATGAGGTTTAATATTGTCAATCGTAAATAATCGTTACGAAATGTTACGTCTTATTAATAATGTTGTTATAAGTTATAAAGTCGTATCAAAATAGTGTACTGCGGTGTTAATATCAGGCCTGTGGGTGGAAAATTATTGTTATTGGTCATTATAACTAGGGTATGCAGAATTAAGTATAAACTGCTTTTATATATCACAGTATAAATGTGTATATTATTGCATTTATGCTTTGGGAAAATTCAGCTGTTATAACAAGTTAATATTGCGCAAGAATGTATGAGCTAAATATCAAATATCATTTTAATTCCTTCTTTTTAGGCCATTTCCTGTGGTTAAGACATTATTAAGTTTTGAATGGCATGTGTATTTGTTAATATTTGTAAATTTATACAGGGTGTTAGAGCACCTTAGCGAAAACTTTCAGGGCATAGTCGACTCATGATTCTGAGTCTATCTAAAGTGGAATTTTCCGTCGCAAAATTCATGAGAAGTTGAGTGGTTTTTTTATTTGTTTCTATCACATAGTCATAATACAGAAAAGTAAAATAAATAAATTTTGTAAACCCGTAATGTATTTACAACAACAGCTATTTGTCGCGGTCGTAGGTCGTGGCTTTGTTGTAAGCGCGCGCGCGCTCCCGCGATGTTATCGAGTTATTTACGCGTACATTGCTGCTCAACGAAAAACCAAAACCTTAACTATGCATTTGCGACAAGTGGTTCCATAGAAAAAGTTGCTTAACTCTAAGGTTAGAATCTTCCTTTAAAGTTTTAGCTAGGGTGCTATTAACACCCTGTATATGATGTAAGAAGACAATAATGTATGAAGTTTATCTCGGTGCCCGTTATAATTGAAAGTTTTTATTAACAGCAGTATTCCTGTAAAGATAGTTGGATTTGAACGATCTTATAAGGGTTCCTTGTTTTACAACGGAACCCTAAAACAGTTTTAAATAAAGAACCTACTCGCGTTCTTACATGATAATTGATGTTTACCAAAAGTAATTAGTCTGCATTCAATGCGTACTAATTGACAATGAAACTGGTTCCGATTCTGGTTTCTGTGTCGATAACCATTTATTTGTGGCAAGTTCGATAAATTGGGGTTATTCACTCTCAATTAATAATTTATTTACGGTCGCCATAATTAAGACTAATAAACATAATTAGTTATTATAAATATCAGATCGATATTTTTTTCATTTTGGTTAATCAAAGATTTTAATTCATATTTTGAACTGGATCGGGATTGTGTAGGTGTAGATGAGAGCAAAATAAGGTAACGTCAAGAATTATGACTTCACCTTCACTCAAGATTGCAAATGTTAAAACAAAGTGATAAAGTTGGGAAAACGATTAACTAATGAGATAATTTGTAACTTCTAAATTTCATAAAATAACTTTATGTAAAGAGTGTTTGACTATAATTTTGTGACTGATTTCTTATCATAGCATTTGTGTTAATTTAAAGATGTTTAATATTTACTGTGGAAGGTAATTATGGAAATACTGTAATTTTACTTACGATTAGTAGAAAGTTAACAGTTGGTTTTCAGTTTCAGTTTAACAGTTGGTTGGTAAGTTAATAAATGAAGTTGACATTTGGCTGGTTCTTTGCTTACTGAAGCCAAAAAAAACAACTAATAATTATTCATGTAAGTGCTATAACTTACATGAATAATTATTAGTTGTTTTTTTTGTTGCTTTAAATGAAGGTATTTGGTAACGATATAATTTCTTTGTAAATATCGTTACTTCTGATTTCTGACAAAGCTGATAAGTTTCTTGCGCCCATTCTTCTTGTCAGCTAAAAAATTCTCGAATATATAGTCTATAAAATATAGACAATTCAAAAGCACTTAATATCTAAGTTTATTTGAATAAAGAATTTTTCATTTCATTTCAAAGGCATACAGATGTTGCAAAGGTTTGGAATGCTGTATCACCCTTGAAGGAGATTATGTTGATGAATAAAATTATTTTTTGTCACAAATATTTTTTTTATAATTCACGAACTTATGAAGTGATGTAATACAGTCAACAACACGGTGGGCTTCCATGACAGAGTAATCATATTTAATCAATTTAACACTTAAATGCGAAACGTTAAGGTTCAAAATAAATTGCAGATTTTTGACAGTTTTGTATAACCTGAAGTGCTGCTAGCTGTACCTAACTTAGGTATTCAATTTTAGTTATTTTCACTTTATTTTCACATACATGTCTAAATACTATACAGACATTTTCATTTTCTTTACAGTAGATCGATATTTTACCCCAAACCAATGGCAATGTTTAAAAAAAAACATAAGTCCGAATCCGAAGTCGCGATCTTTCAAGTGCTTTCAAGATGGCGATCGAAACTTCAAAACATTGTGAAATAAAACTGAAGCACTTACTTGGAGTATTAAATATTACCAAAGCGGTATTAAAAGGGCCACTAATGGACCGCTAGCCTAAACGGATCATACTAAAAGGTCGGTACGTCCGTACGTCCGTACGATCGTTTCCGCTCCGACGGACTGCGGATTTTTATGTAATTTCGAATGATCGAGTGAAAGATGTTTAGGTTATTTTAGTGTTGTTTTGTAAATAATGTCAATCATCTAAAAAATAGCTCGAGTTCAACTAAGATGCTGTTTTGGTAGGTATTTAAAGGCGTACTTTCTATTCTATTTTGATTTAAAAGTCTACACTCTACATTAATTGCAAAAATATCTGAATGACTTTACATAAATTAATACTACTTAGGTAGTTGATTGGTATTGTAAATGTGATTGCATCTACTTACGCGACATGAGAAGAAGAAAACGACAATTATTTGTAAGCTTTAAGTATATTTAAACATAAAAAAAAGGAATTTAATCTGATAAGTTAAACCTGATAAGTAATGCCGGATAAGTTACGAAACATAATTAATTCTGTCGATGTCTGTACCGCGATCTTTTAGGCCACGCCCGCTTAACTTGAGCACTAAATTAACATAAAGGTTAAGTTGGGAATAAGTAAATCTGTAACTTAATTGTGGTTTCTGCAACCCGCGAAATTACAGGTAAAAACTAAAATTTGTGTCGATTAAAAAAAACTTATTTGAATGAAGCATCAAATAGTTTGAAGACCACCGTGGTCGAGTGGCTTTCTACACTGGTTTTCAAGGTGTCGCCATCTCTGAGGTCCCGGGTTCGATCCCCGGTTGGGTCAATTTAGAAAACGAACTTTTCTATATTGGCTCAGGTTTGGGTGTTTGTGATACCACCGTTGTCTCTGATTTCCTTAACACAAGTGTTTAGCTACTTACTTTTGAATCGGAGCAGTGTATGTGATGTTGTCAAATATTTATTATTATTATTTATTTATTTATTACCGCATAGCGTAGCTCTATATGGATAAGTCACTTTCATGCTTTTTATGATTTTCTTGTAAGGATTATTATTATTATACCCCTCGACATAGGACCAGCCTTGCTAAAAGGCATTTTAGGGTCCTTAGTTGTAAAATTTACAACAACGCCAACAAAGTACTGAACATATACTCCTGTACGAAACGGGTAGCTAAATGCAAGATTCAAAATTGGCTAGGGACCCTAACGTACGCGGAAACGGAGGATCTACTGATTACTCCCAAGTGATAATGTATGACAAATAAATTAAAAATTAATTGTTTTAATTTGGCTTTTCTAAATTGTTTTTTGCATTGATAAGTGACTTGTGCTGTACACTCACACTCCCACGCATTGACTCATACACTCACACTCTCTTGACAGTACACTCGCACAGTATTAATAAAAAAAAAAAAAAAATAAAAAAATTAAAAAGCACACAACACACCCACCCACCCACTCACATACACACCCACACACACCCACTCACACACAAACATATATACACACACACACACTCAAATATATACAAACACATACACACACACTCACACACGCGCGTACGCGTAGCGGCGTTTGAAGCATGAATTCCCGAATAAACAGAATAATAATTCTAGTTTGGGAATTCTCATAAACTATTTTTGTGTACCTTTTTATGTTTCTTTTATGCTAAATTATAAAATAGTTTACACACAGAATTTCTATCAGACTGTCTTCGCTTCCTAATCCACGAGATACAGGTCTTTTGTGCCTAGTTCGTTGGATTGGGTGGGCGACTGATCGTGTGACTAGACGAAATCTATTGTTTGTAACACCTGCACTGTAAATTGTTTTAGCTTAGAAACTATTTTTTTTTTAGCTTAGAAACTATTCAATAAAGTATTTTTATTTTTATTTATTATTTTATTCTACGCATTCAAATTCACGGGTCAAAAGTGACCCGGTCCTTGAGGCTTGCGTTGGGATACGTTTTCACCACGTAGAGGCCATTTTAAGCGCTTTTATCTATTACCTAAGCGTGTGGTACACACGACAGCACGTCAGGTTATACAGTTAAACTGCGAAAACAGCTTTTATTACGTAGGGCACAAAAGCGGTCTCAAGGTCAACATGTATAGTCTGAGGTGCCGTCGTGTGTACATCTGCGGGATCTAGTCTCTGACCATATCAGCTAGTTACACTCAGATAGGTACTATCCCCAGCAACTGCACAAGAATTACTGCGACTCAGCAGTTACCAGTGGTACCTAACCAGTGGGCTATTTGATTGGGATTTGTGTGGACTAGAATTCGGGAATGGAAAGAGACTACCGGACCTGCCTTATCATAGTCTCCAGACTGAAAAATTGGCAGGCGGCGACTAGCCAAGGACTAAGTGGACCCTCCAAAATGGCCGCGATGGCAAGAGAGTAATATTATTATTACAATTCGCGGTGTTTTTGTGTAATCTTATTCTTATTCATTTGACTGTAAAATTATATTGCCCTTTAGTTTGAAGCTCGCAAATGATCCTTAATTATCGTTTTTTTAACAGTTACAGAACACTACTTACGAGTCATTATGTGCAATTACGTTGTAAAGAATGAAGTTGAAATCTTTATCCGTTAGCAGAATGTAATCATCTTGATTTTATGGGAACCAAGTTAAGTCCCATCCAAAATAATAACTGGTTTAATTTAAACTGATTGTGATTAAACAAAATCGTATAAGTTTTTCGGATACCTTATCTATTTCTCTTGTCAATACTGTACAGTGCTTTACAAAGTTTACAGTCACGTCTATAAATATAAACAGTTTAGAACTTTGTGTCTCTCAAAGCTTTTACTTTTTTGAACAGAAATAAATGACAAATGATAACACTACAACAAAGTGACAAAGTTCTAAACTGTATATATATTTTTAGACGTGACTGTACATGTGTTGAAAATATAAAAGTAATTTGTTTGAGACAGTTTATAGGTATCGTTTATTAAGTCACAACTCGGCCATCCTGATTGGGTACCTAGTCTAAAGAATTTATACTGAAATTGTAAGTATTATTTTTTGATAATTGACTGAGAGAGCGCTAAGCGTCTCAGCTTTAGCTCGGGCGAAAATGCTTTCGTATGTCTGTCCCGCTGTCCGGCTGTCCGTTTGTTCTCCTCTACAGATTGCATTTCTCAACCAATTCTCGTGAAATTTTGTGAGCAGGTTTTATAAATAGATTTCTTTAGTCGAGTCAGATATTCAAATATTTTCGAAAAAAAACGCCCATTTCGAAAGATGTTCAAAATTAGAAGCGCCATCTAGCCTCGAATGGATATAATAAAAGAAAACCTACCAAACAGCACTCTTAGTTACCGCTTTTAAAACCTCGTGGTGACATCTATTGGATTAATTTTTAAACAACATACAATTTGAGCTCACTGAGCCACTAGTAAGTAAATAAATAAATAAATAAATATTTGACAACATCACATCACATACATTGCTCCGATTCCAAAGTAAGGAGCTAAAGCACTTGTGTTATGGAAATCAGAGACAATGGTGGAACTACTAACACCCAGACCTGAGCCAATATAGAAAAGTTCGTTTTCTAAATTGACCCAACCGGGGATCGAACCCGGGACCTCAGAGATGACAACACCTTGAAAACCTGTGTGACCACGGAGGTCGTCAAACCTTTGTAAGTAACCTTTGTAATTTTCCCATGCCGAAAAAAAATATTGGTAGCAAAAACTGTCTTAGAACATTGTGTTGCTTTCAAACAGTTTTTGCATCGCAGCCTCCCTACTAATAAACATTTTGATGGGCCACGTATTGAGTTCAACCACCAATGTCTTGGGGTAGAGTTATGTTAGGGAAGTTTTACGATCAATTTTATTTTACAGTTTCAACGCAGTACAGGGGGAGTGTTATCGAGAGCGCACGAAACTTGTAAACTTATGAGATGCATTATTAAACGTCAGGTATTTTGAGGTATCTTTGAGATGTGGCTACCGCGTAACTGTATTGATATGAAGTTCATGTAAATGTTGACCCTTAAAGTCCCTATTTTGTGGCTTTTTGTTGATTTGTATGTTTTTTGTAACGAAGCTGGTCTCGTTATTACGGACATCGTTAAAAAGAACAAAAAATCGCCAAAAACCATAAAAATAGGACACTTCAATTACATGAACCTGTAGAATTGGGAATCTGTAGACATGAGAATCTGTAGAATTGGGAATCTGTAGACATGAGCATCTGTAGAATTGGGAATCTGTAGACATGAGAATCTGTAGAATTGGGAATCTGTAGACATGGGCCTAAATGCTTCATAATCTTCATATCTATGTTCTTACGCGGTAGGGGGGCAGCAGGCGTGACGAAAAACATCCTGTCTATTTTTGGCAGATAGGTAAATCAAGTTGACATTTTTGAAAGTTCCATTTAGTTGCTAAATAGAACTGTCAATGACAACTAAGTTTTAGCATTTAGCAAAACCTCTCTCGAAATTGTCATGCTACAGGACAGGAGCTGGGTGTTCTAATAACCGTGGAGTGGAATCTAGCTGAGTTAGTTAGGATTCCTGTCTCCCATAACTTTAATAGTTTACTAAAATGTAATACACTTTTATGCAGATGAAAAAGTACGTTACTAAGAAGTTAAGTATAGTAAGAAAAATATAATAGGAGTACGTATTTTGAATTGTATTTCTAAAGTTTTTGGAGAATGACAGACAATGGGTTGTCTCTTATGGTTTATTTTTTGAAATGCCTGCCTATTATACGACTGTACTTATTTGATTAGTAATTTAATAAACATCAATTAATTATCATTTAAATTTTCCAAATGACGGAAGTCGTACGAAGATTATAAAATTGAATATTTCATAACGTAAATAGGATTTGATAAGACCAAATAATAGCGCGGCTTAATTTCAAGACACAAATAATTTTACAAGACACAAATAATTTTACAAGACACGCTGTTAAAAAGGTCTTTCTCGAATCGTATTTTTTACGATATATCATCGGGCGAGGGCATATAATTCCCATGGCGTAATTTGTGGGAACCCCTCAGAACTGCAGTAAAAAACATCACCTACCCAGCCACCGTGTCCAATTTAAACTAGTGAAAAATGAACCTTTATTATACTTCTAACAACATTATTGTAGGACCACCCCGTACTACGATACTCAAAAAAGAATTGGCGGACATCGTTTAAGTAAGTTTTATTGCAGTACTTAACATTTAAGTAAGTACTTACTTTCAGTAATTTACATTTACTGTAATTACAGTTTACGTTTACTGTTGAAAAGTTTATTTTATGTTTCTTTGTAATTCTTACTAATAAAATAATAGGTGCAATGTTATAATTCAAGTAAGTACATACAAAGTATTCAATGAATGGTAAAATTTTACTATTCAATTCATAGAAATTATGCCTACTAGGTATGCTTTAGACTTTATACATAAACCCCCTAACCAATAAAGATTGTATAGCAGATGCATAGTTATACAGTGTTTTGTCCCTTTCATTTTAATGTCAATCTTAAATAGTTTGACAGAGAGTAACCATTGTGTAGCTATACATCTGCTCTACAATCTTTATGAGTAAAGGGGGAAAGTAGATAATACATTATTAATAAGCTTCAGAATCACTTCACGATCGGCACCATTATATCGACTATCACAATTTGATAAATAAGATTCTATTTACACTATCGCTACCAAGCATGGATTCTTGACCTTCCACAAACAAATAAGTTTCCATTATTTGTATCAATTTTATTTTTCTATCTCAGTAAAGTTAAGATAACAAATTATATCACCTTAAAATATAATATTTTTTTATTTAGATTTTGATAAGATATTAATTTTGTCTTTGAAAAAAGCACTTATTCTGAATTAAAATTCATTATAGTGAGATTCAGTTTAACTTACCTAATGAAAGTAAAATTTTGTATTTTTTGCACGTAAAGTATAGTTTGAAAGGCGGGGCTCAAACACTACGATAACTTATTTTTATTGAATCTCTAAATCTAAGTAATTTTATAAAAGTTAGATGCTTCGAAAATACAATAGTTTATTCTAACGAAGGCGCACTTACTCAATACGAAATGATGACAAGACGCGACAACATAGTAAGGGAACCGGGGGCCAGACATCGTAATTTTACGATTAGGATTTTACTGCACTGGCCCTGCAACGGTGGGGAAAAAAATAAATTGGAAACTGACGCCCTCCGCGCGAGACGCCTTTACGGTCGAGTATAATCGTATGGGAGGTATACACTACACCATTTACGGGTTAAAGAAACCTCCACGTGAAGTAATTTTTATGAGAAAAAATATTTACAAAATCTTAAAATAAATAATAATAGGAAAAATCGACTCACCCGTAGGACTTTAGACGGGACTCGAACCCGCACTTTTGGGATTCCGGCCCAATGCACTGACCAATTTATGCTACCGAGTCGCTAGTGGGTGCGGCGAAATTTCTAGTAGTTAGTCGATATTTTCTATTATTATTTACCTTAATATAAAAATAGCATTGTGAATGCGAAAAATCTAAATTGAATAATTCACAAAATCTTTACGTAATTTTTTTGTATAATCTTTAGTCCGTTTTAAGATTTCAGGCAAAATATCGTCGGCATTCGTCGGTCACTCTCGGCGAAATCGTCGCTTAGCAGTGGTTTAAGTTTACGGCCACATATCCGTCGATGTTAAAAATACAAGCACAACTTAAAAAAAGCAATATAGTTTCTGCGACTGCTCAACGACTATATGCAACATGTTACAAAAATACCCCTAATGCCGAATATGGTATATAGGGACCAAAATGAACGACTTTTACTATGGGACCAACTCTGAAATCGCGAAAAAAAATCAGCTGTTTCTTACAAAAATTAAAATCGAAAATATCAAAATGTACAGCTTATTTTTTTTTCGTGATTTCAGGGTTGGTCCCATAGTAAAAGTTGTTCAGTTTGATGGTCCCTATATACCATATTCGGCATTAGGGGTATTTTTGTGACACGTTGTATAATATGCCTTGCTCAGGTCATAATAATATGTTTAGTTCGAAAACAGTGTTCAAGTGTGCATTCACCCTACACTACAGCGTCTGTGGAAATAATTTTCATGTAGCACTTTTGTTTTCAAGTGTACGTTAATATTAATGTATGTATGTACAAAATGGTTTGTGATTGAAAATGTTGTTTATTTATGAATGTACAAAGTATAATAAGTATACTGGATTTCGATGTAAAAAGCATTTGTTGTAATTGGAAATTTATTTTCTTACAACGTTGAGTAATATAATAATAAATAATTATTTACAAGACTCATATTGTATTGAAAGGCCAGTCAAACCGATTGCAGACCAAGAACTAAGTTAAGTTAGTTTAGCTCAGCTTGCACATGTGTGGTAATTTTATTACTTGTGTAAGTACATTAGTTAAATAAAAACACTATTTTAGTTACATATATTTAGTATGATTTAAAAATAAATAATAATGTGAAAAATAAATCACTTAATGAGTGCCGCGATATACAGAATAAGGAATATTTATTTCTGGGGTGGGTTTGCAATAATTATTTCTGAATGTTTTAATTCGATACACTTTATTATTAGCTAAAAGAAATGCGTAGCCACTGTTTCCTATCTTTCAAATGGATGAAACAATCTATTCCTTTCCAATACCAAAAATAATACCAATGGTATTTGTTTACTGCCGTTATAAAATTTTTATTCCCAACGAATATAAAATTTATTAAAAATTATATAAAATATTTGAAATTTGGTATTCGTTGGGAATATAAATTTTATAACGGTAATAAACAAATACCATTTGGTATTAGTTTTTGGTATTGGAAAGGAATAGATTGTTTCATCCATTTGAAAGATAGGAAACAGTGGCTACGCATTTCTTTTAGCTAATAATAAAGTGTATCGAATTAAAACATTCAGAAATAATTATTGCAAACCCACCCCAGAAATAAATATTCCTTATTCTGTATATCGCGGAATAGATCGATGAAACTGCAATAAACTTTATGCAATTATTACCGCCAGCCATCTTGTATGAAAGCAACGTCATTATACCACTTTATGGGGTTGCATAAAACACGTTATCTACCTATTCACAATCTCATAAACCATGCTACAATGTGCGCTTTTAGTTTTCAATGGATGTTCTTACGTCACATATAAAACTTTGTACAAATTTATTGTGATTAAACCTAGTTTTATTTTTAATTCGAAACGGCATGTGGTTGTCTGCCAAAGAGTTACTGAAAATCGAAACAATTATCCCTTTGGAGTTTCTTGACTATTTTTATCAATTATAATTTTTTTCGCTTAAAAGACTCATATTGTGTAGGGGTTAGAACGAAAGGGCTGGGGTTGCTTTCTCTAAGTCCTGAGTTCGATTCCTTTTTACCGTGCTTGGGCTATACTTTTACGGTTTCTAGATGTAATAATAGTATATAGTATTATACATAGTATATAGTTTTATAGTATATAAATAGTGTAATTTATAATAATAATATACCTAGTTGTAATAATAATGATAAAAAAATATTTATTAAATTAAGATGTTTCGCATCTACTATGCTATTTTGATATTAAGATAAATAAAAGTAGAAAAATATAATAAATAAATAATCTTAATAAAAAAATATTTATTTGATTTTCACAAAAGTCAATTTGCATTATTAATATTATTATAATACGTAAACTTATAAATAAAACCTTTGTCAGAGAGTTCATACTAGGATCCCCGAGGGGCCTGTATTACAGATCTCCAGGCTCTCACCACATTATAATCAGACACTAAAAGTATCGATATCAATAACCATAGAAATTTCATTTATGAGCTTATTTTCCAATTAAAAATTATGCTCCTAGAGTTCACTTCAAACTTTTAGTTAGTTTGTAACCGGTTCAGATATTGACACATTGTCAAAATTTAAATGACAAGCCAATCTAGAATTCGACAACAAAAACAAATTCAATCAAGAGATGATTCCGTATCCAACACAAATGAAGATGGATTGATTGATCTAACGAGCTTCAAAAAAAGTCCAATTCTATCATGTGACAGACCGCTTAAGGCCAGCACCTGCCTTCTGCTTTCAACGAACTAAATATTTGTACATTCAACCAATACAAAAAATGGTTCAAACAAATGTCAACTTTATCTCCAATGTATATAGTCTAGTGTCAATTGTAGCGATTTGACATATTGTAATGATGAAATGTTGACTGTCCAAAATCAAACATTATCTAATGACATCGGTAGATTGATGGATCGCTGAACAGCCACTAAAAATGTGTAAGTAGAAAAAGGGTTGAATTTTTTCATGACTAATTATTATTGAGAACTATCTTTTTTATTTTATAATGGAACCCTGCAGAATGTTTTAGGATTTTATGAGAATATAATGAGTGAGAATTTATTATTAAGGTATGTGTATTTTATATCATAGGTGCGAACAAACCATTAGACTTTTATCACTAACCTAGGTTTGCAGCAATCACTTAACTACTCTTTTATACAGATTAATTAACTTATTGAAAATTTGTATTTGAATGACTAAATAAAATACTTACTATACTATCTAGTTGAAAATATTTATGTATTCTGAAACTTTTACGTATTTACGTCATTTACTTACGTCAGAGTTTAGTGAATACTGTAAGTATGAACTGCTTCTTATAAAAATACTGTACTCTACCACTTAAAAGAATGTTTCAAGTACTAACTGTTTACAATAAAAATACTGTACTGTACCACTCATTAAAAAATACATTAAGTAGGTAAGTGCCTTTTTTTCTGACAATATTATACACTATGTGAGGTATTACGTATGAGAAGCACGATGGCGCAGTGGGTTAGCGCACTGGCCTGCGATTGTTGAGGTTAAGCAACTTTCGCAAAGGTCGGTCATGGGATGGGTGACCAACAATTTACTATCTCCAGCTTTTTCGTGTTTCGGAAGGGACGTAAAGCCGTTGGTCCCGGCTGCATTTGCAGTTGTCAACACCCACCAATCCACATTGGGCCCGCGTGGTGGGTTATGGCCCGTCCTCCTTATCCACCCATAAGGAAGGTGTGTGTAAAATGGCTGATGCCGATGTGACGTATATCGAACCACTTCCCATGCAATAATGACGCAATGTCCTGCGCTCCATCAACCGGGTAATAAAATCTAACTTGAGATGTGGCATTAACGCATTCGCTTTATGACGCTGCGGAATTAATATTGTCCTGCTTTAATTCGGTTGTAAAACTGCAGGCGTCTCTGTCTGTTGAGATTAGATTGAACCATGATTATGTGCTTAATGGTTTCAATTAAATCTAGTTGTGTGCAGTTGGTGTTGTTATAGATAATGTCTTATAGAATGTCTATGTTAAATAATATACCAGAAAAAAAATCGTCTCGTCACCAACTAGCTTCTCAGGCGGGACTCGAATCCACAACCTTAGGAATCCGGCCAATACTCTTATAGAATACCTACAGATATACAAAATTTGGTAACCTAATACAAATCATTTGACAAAGACTCAAGGGAGAAAAAAGAAGCATTACGCTAGCTGTCTCTGTTGAATTAGGTAATATAGGTACAACATGTTACAAAAATACCCCTAATGCTGAATATGGTATGTAGGGACCATCAAACTGGTCAACGTTTACTATGGGACCAACTCTGAAATCGCGAAAAAAAATAAAAATTAATCAAACAAAAATTAAAATCGAAAATATCAAAATGTAGGAAACAGTTGATTTTTTTTCGCGATTTCAGAGTTGGCCCCTTAGTAAAAGTTGTTCAGTTTGATGGTCCCTATATGCCATATTCGGCATTAGGGATATTTTTGTAACACCTTGTATACTCTCTTTAATGTTGACGCAAGCTTGGGAAAAATAAATCAATCAAAATAATACTGTCATTTTTTTTGTAATAAAATATCTGAACATTAAAAATGTTATCAATAAAAAACGGTGGAACTATTTAATCAACAAATACAATCGGAGCGACTGAATGGAGGCTAAACAAATTATGAAATACGATATCCACAAAGGGCGATCCATCAAAAACTTGACAGATGGAAAAAGTTGGTATTGTACAGTCAGCGGGTGCCGTAGTTTACCGTACACACTCTGTGATGCAACGGACTAAATACTTCTTTAATCTGACCTCTTTAAAAAAAAAAAATAAACAGTAGCTTAACTACGAAGTTGTTAAAGGGTAGTCAGACTCAAAACAAATGAAATAACGTATATATTTCCTTTTTTGCAAATTAGCTGTTTCATTATTTTTAGGATTCGGTGGTTTCAAAGAAGAATAAATTAAATATAATATAAATACTTTTTCTGTTAATTAATTATCTTTTAAGAACTAATTTAATTTTTAATGTTATAATTTTAGGTTTTTAGGAGATAAAAGTAAACCCGTCATCAACTATGATACGAGACTTCGTCGTTCGAATAATTTAAAATCATCGTAATGTGAATTTGATCATTTTGTGGAGGATAATCAATTTATTAATCACAAATAATTAATATTGCCGGACTGTTGAAAATTGAGTTTTATTTTCAGAGTCCTATAAAATATTTTCAAACGCGTGTCTTCATCAAACCAATAAAATCATATGACAATGACTCACTTCAGGTATGGCCAACAACAAAAAAACTTGCTTAAATTACAGGCTCATGTTCTCTGTATAAAGTACGATTATTTACGATGACGCGAGTACCCGTCAATTTTCGCATTTGCTCCTCCATAAATATCAATTTGAGAGTTGCCAAATTACGGGTTGTGGCTCATTGACGCTTGTCTAATATTTCGGCGCCGGCCGATGAGATTCATTGTATCAAATGTGCTTTTTTCGTAAGTTTGTATAGGTACGTTTTGTAAGTAGAATTTAAATCATAAGTTTAAAAGAACTTATCGCTGATTTCTTTCAGTTTAGTTAGATATGAATCATGAAAACTGAAACACAAACAACACATGTTTTTTTTAGAAAAAACGACTTTATTTAATTATAACTATCCAAAATGTAAACAGTTTTCAGCCATAAAAGTGCTACTTGAAGGGCTGTATAACATGCTATAGAGCTCTTGTACATAGCTTACTTAGACAGCTTAAAGAATGAATGTGTACCATTAGTCAACCGCTACAGAACCCCAGTGCTACTCGTATTCACCTTTTTATAAGTTTGTATAAAACATAAATGATTCATCATGTCATAAAATTCTATAAAGTCTTTTCTTATCGGTATTCAATTAAGCATGAGAATTGTCTTTGAAGAAACTTGTTTTGAATACGTGCAAGTTATGCAAAGTTATATTAATTTAACGAGTTACCATAACTTTGTGCGCACTAAAAGACATTAGCAAAACAAACACTGAATTAATTTAAAATGTGCCATTTGTGTGAAATAACTAGCTGAATCATGGCCGGGAATGAGATAATGGCAATAGACTCGGTAACAAATGCGTACCCGATTGTACTATTTCGTTTTCGCAACCTGTGCCATAGTGTAATAACTTGAAGTAGGCTAAACGACATGAACGATGTACGTTTCGTACGTTTAAGTACGATGCATCGTACGTGTCCAAAGTGCTCACAGACTGAGAGTTGAAAACGTCATCCTTTACATTTTCAAGTAAACATTTTGAACTGATTGAAATAGAAACTTTATTATTTTGTTATTGAGAAACGTCACAAAAATACCAACTTCAAAATTAAAACATGGCTTGCGGTGTACAATGTACACATACAAAACGTTCGGTACTATCTTACCTATTTATCAGACAATATAGGGCTAGTTTCACATGCTACAGTTATGTTCCAGATAGAGAGATACCTACCTGATTCACAATTTCATAAAAAAAGTATAAAATGTTTTAACAAAACTAGTAGATACAGGATATCCATCCCGTATTGTAAATAGCAAACTTGACCCACGAGCATGCGAAAAGTAATTATAAACTCTACTGGTGTCGATTCGGTTGGCACGACTTAGTTAAATTCGCTGGACTAAACTAAATTTTAGCATTTTGTTCTTGTCTTTTCAATACAGAAAGAAAAGAATGGAAGACTTTTAGTTTAGTCCTGTCAATTTAGTTAAGTCGTTGTCAACCGAATCGACTCCACTGGCAAGTTAACACCATCGTAAACATTGGGTGATAAAACGTGGAACATACTTAAATTTAAATATTTTTTCTTAAAATATATTTTTTGAGTATCTCATTACCTTTTTCGTATCAAATAATATTTACTTACTTTGTTGATAACATAGGTTTGCGAAATAGGTATGTATCTTTGTAAATATTCATAGGTTATTTTTGTATATTTGAATATGGTTTTATTATTTAAAATTGTGATCATAGAATTAATATAGCATACTGAATTGCTTAATTTCTCCCCCGCTAAGTTTGAATAAGCAATAAAGCTAAGTTATCGCTATTAAATTCACATTATTAAGTAATGATATAATGAACGCGTGAATATTGAGATGCTGTTCTCTAATAGTTTGTAGAGAAATTTTGTATATAAGTAATTGTCAACAGGTTTCACTAATGTGTGTTGGAGGTATATTATGCATTAATTTCTTTGAATAATTTTTATAATTTCAAACCCAAGTGTATGTACCTAAGTATTGTAGTTTTGAATATTTGTAGATACGATTTAAAAGATGAAATATTTTTACATACGGTCATTATGTGTTTGTAAAACAAGTACAATGCGATTAAATAGTCAATAGACAGTGACCCACTGCAACTTTTCTCGAGAATGTATAGCAAAGACATTTTTTTTATTAACGTCGTTTTGTGTCGCAACGCAAGCGCTCAATACCCGTAGCACAAACAGCCATCGAAAATAATTACGCGCGTAAAAACATGATACAATAATTTTGTATGGGAAAGTACAGTCTACCGCCGAAAAGCTAAACGATATTTCTCGATAGCTATCTGCTGTTTTTGCTAAGGGTACTGAAGTTGCCGCAGATCACTGTCTATTGTCAATTTCTTCGCATTGTATCTGCGTATTATTTACTTAACCACATATATGTGATACGATAAGTTTAATGGGGAATGTCTGAAAAAATTAAATTTAATGATTTTCTTTTATCAGTAGGAAAAATTTCCAGAATATTTGGTCGCGTGAAAAATAACTAAAAAAACTTTGTCTTTGCAAAAGTACGGGAGTTCGGTAAAAATACGGCGTTTGGTGATCGAGGGATATCCTTTGGCAGGGTGAACCTTCTGAACTAAGATCATTTAAGAATTGTAGGGGGGGGAGTTATAACACAATGGTTTTTTTGTATGGATTTTTTTTCCAAATCCCGTCGTGGGGGGTATCGAATGAAAAGGCTTCTTGAACTGATTTCAAATATTATTTCATTGCAGCTACTGGTTAAAAAAAAATCATTTTCGAAACATACTAAGTTTTGGCTCGTGCAGGAAGAAAAAAATTAGCTCTTAGAAACATACGCCAAATAACTTGTAATGTACTCCTAACATTAAGTATTTTGTTTGTTTGTTTATCACAATTCTATGAGTAAGTATTTTTCAAAACTTTTTAGAAGGAAAAAATTGCCACATATAGAGAAACTAGCACTGATGAATAACTCATAAATAAATTGTAGTTTAGTGCAAAAAGCAAGTAAGTAGTTTTCGTAGACACAAACATGTGTCTATTTATGTAAGCTTAGAAGATAAGCATATATAAACTTGCTTATTTATTTCTAAGCTACTTTTATGCACTGCGCTTATCTGTCTGAGTGCCATTAACTGCCTTTAGAGACCATAAAGTTCTGTACATTTTATTTTTTTCCATAAATATTTTATTAGTACTTTCGATTTATGACAGATTTAACGTGGCAGACGCAACTTCTAGGGTAGCTAGACAATCTAGATAAATATTAGGTAGGCAAACCTTTTCTATAAAACCTACGAAATACAAAAATAAAAAGGAAATCTTTTTTAAATGATCGGAATCTGAATTTCCAATCATTGAAGTAAAATATACTAGTGCATTCAACATTTACCTTTTTTTCCACTTTCTTTCATAGGTACTGTGATGCCTTGGCATAGTATGTAAACTATTTGGGTTCTGTAGCTCTTTGGTTACAGACTATATAAAGATAAAAAAGAATTTTCTCTAGCTTTTGTAGAGAATCTAGGCTGTGCCCTTATGGCTACAAGTTATATCAATAACTATATTCGAAATAAATAAGAAAAGTTATTTGAATCTTTTATTTAAAGGCGTAGCCACAATAGATAGGGGCTTCGCCTCTACAGTACCTTAAAAAATGTCAGGCCATTCGATGTGAATCCCGCCAAAAACATTTTCAGAAATGTTGCCAAGACGAGACCATATGACTCGCATTGTCAAAAAGTTATCAGACCTGCCCCCCTAGCATGAACGACGAAACATGATATATATCGCGTGATAAAGCGTTTTACCGACTGTCAAAATACATTGTCTTTTGACAGGTAAACGCGATAAATCGCTATATCATATCGTGTTTCGTTGGTCATGCTAGGAGAGCTGATGTAGAGCCAAGCTTCTAGCTTTACGCACGCCCTAACTCTACAAGCCCTAACTTCACAAACTCTACTTATAGTTTAATTAAAATATGTGGCTGTGTAATAATCTTTTCCTTTTAAAATGAAAAAAAAATCCAGTATATAAAACCATGAAGTCATACATTACTGTATGTTACGATTTTTATCGTATATAAAGTTCATTGATATAATATTCACAGCTCATAAAAAAATTCGATGGACGGGGTAACCACCTGTGACTCACCGCGTGACGAATGTTAAATGGAATCGAGGGGTTTTTGATGGCAACACTTTGGTGAGGGGTTGCCAATGGGGTTGCTATCGAAAAACACCAGTTTTAAAGTCATTCCATTAAACTTTAATCGAGGAAATTGATTGGAATTCGACCGCAATTATCATGAATGGATGGATATTATGCTGAAAAACAAATGCTTTATTAAATTAAAAAAAACGCACTCTACCACCTCAAAACCCAATTTTCTACTTATGAATTGGTTAGATTGTAATGTGACTAGCAAAAAAAAATGCGAAAAATTTAGTTTGGGCGAATTAATACACCTAATCCTTTAAGGCTTATGGGAATATAGTTAGGGTTGACAAAAATGGTGTTAACAAAAATAGTCCAAGAACTTTAAAATCATATCCTACTAAAATTGTTTGTTTATTTGAGCATAGGACGCTAGTACTATTATTTATTCTGTGGTATATGTAACAGCCAAAACTATCAACTATTTTAGGTTATGTCTGTCTTAGGTGAGGCCTTATGAAATATTTAAGTAACCGTTGGGTTAAAATTTAAGGTAATTAGCCCAAATACCGTTATCAACAGGAAGGTGGCTGTTGACACGCAGCCGGTGAAGAAACTTCAATATGTCACACTTATGACACTACTAACAAAATATATACTTAAGATTATCGCGGCAAAGTGTAATTTGCAATGACAAGTTTAGTGCCATCGTGTCTGGACGTTATGGTAATAGTAAAGTACTTATCATGTAAATAAAAAATTGTAGTAAGTTAGTACAGTTTCATTTTAATCATAATTAATACAGTATTTTATGAGACGGCTAACAAAATATTTAAATACTAAAAAAAATATGTTCTTGATTTCAAGATTGCGAACGTCAATACGATATTCATGCTTTTCATTTCAAGATACAATAAATTTAATTCTAGAACCTTCTTTGCTTTTACCAAAACATTGTACAACATCTAAAACCTAAGTCCTCATTGTGAATTACAGCGAATAATAAGGAAGCTTGCACACTCAACAATCGGCCGGTCAGGTACGCCGATTTCACGCGTCGCTCGATCATAAAAGCGAGCAAGAATTGGATATTTAGACACGCCGACTGTACGTACCGTGAACATTCTTGAATGCAACAGATGGGCCGAAATTAGTGTTTCTTCAGAACAGTCTGCCATTCATAGATTCTTGACGTTTTTTGAGCTAAGCCATAAGCTGCCGTCTCATTGAAGTAAATTCAGAGAGATGCAGCTTTTTCTGTGGAGCTTTTTGAAGCTTTCATCGTTTTGTTCGGAGACAGTTCATTTTAAGAATTTTTGCATTAGAATAATCATAAATCTTATCAATATCTCTACTGTAACTATTCATTTATTGTCAAAGTTAGGAACTCTGGAATCGCGAGAAAGTTTTTGTCTATGTAAGAAAATCGTGGCATGCTTTAATTAAGAAATATTTTAAATCGTCCAAAAAGAGTTCTAACTTGTCTGTTGTGTGTAGTAATAGGAAATATCACCTATTTTAAATGTGTTAACTATATTTGGACGGATATTCATTGTAGAGAAAACGTAGGTACATGAATAAATATAGCCCAAGTGAAGGTTCAAAAAGACCGATTTTAAACTGCACCTTTCAACCATTGACGGTGTTTAAGTGTTGTGCAACTCTGACAAAGAAAATTATCTACATAATATTTACGTTAAAAAGTATCGATTACCACTTTTGAAGTTCAAATACGAGACAGTTCTGAATAGGGAGGGCACAACAATGCGTTGAAATGTCGATACTCGAACGTAACCCGAAGAACTTGTAGTGATGTTTGTTATACTAACCAAATTAATGACAAAAATATTTTTTTCATTAAATAGGCAACATGTCTGCAACATGTATTTTTTAACAAACGCAACAAACTTTACAAAATTTTTGTTAGATCTATCATCATTTCATCTTAGATTTTTTGTCAATTTTGAACGGTAATAAATGCTACTTATACTTTTTTGATTTTCATAAAAGCTAAGCTTTAACAAAATGATATGAACCATTTTTATGAAGTAACCCTCTGCGATACCTGCTTTCACAAAATGCAACATGTATCGCCCCACAGATCTCTATTGAAAAAACGATCGACATAACACTTTATTGACATTAAACATCACTGTTCTGAGATAAGGCGGCACTTCACACACTCGCGTCAATATTGACTCGCGAGATTTTTGAGTAATTGCCTCACCTTAATGCCGATGCCGCTAGTGTGTAAATGGCTTTACTTGACTCGACTTATTATGTCGAACGGAACGTGATATTTTTTTTATATGTCATTTGATACACTTCTACTTATAATCTATATTCTACAGTAGGTTGATTTTAAGAGTCTTTTGACTTTAACATGATTTCAACTAAAGTTTCAGTGATTTATTTATTTTCGGATAAACAAGTTGTACAACAATAAGTTGTGATAACAAGTTAAACCAAAATAATTTTCAGGCACTCTACCGATGAAGCAGGACAGTATTTTCGTTAAAACTTTCCGCGATTTCTTCCCGTTAAAATATGACGTAACTTGAAATCTTCAGAATTATTTAATCGTTAGAATTAAATAAGAATCATAAGCAGATACCGTGTTGTCGTCATTGACTTGTTAAAAGGTGACATAAAACCGCAGATTCAACTTGACTTACTGGACAACTCATAACATAGAAATTTCGTTCCATTTTTTAATGAAATTAGAAGATAATTAAAACCTAGGCCTAAAAGTATTAACGATAGTAAAAAGTACCACTTACTAAATGCAGCTTGCGAAAGTTACTAACGCCCGTATTCACAAACATTACAATGAGGTCTCACAGTGCCGAAGGCCGCACAGCGTCACAACTACCAATCACATGTAATATATAAAACAAACGAACCAATCTCAGAGTTCTATTTTTAACCGACTTCAAAAGGAGGGAGGTACTCAATTCGACCCGTATTTTTTTTGTTTTTTGTATGTACACCGATTACTCTAGCGTTGCCGATTTTAATCATTGTTTTTTTAACGCTGTGCGTTCGCATTGGCAAGGGTCTTTTGAGTATTGATCTTGAATACGGGTGTAAAACACTTGAACAGGAAATCGGCGTAAATTGGCACCGCTATTAGTAAGTGTTGCCAACTTGATCGGTCGAAGCACGCAATAGTTGAGTTAGCATGAATAACGCCTTTGTTGAGTGATCGATTGCATCTTTTTCACTTATATATTTTCCTATGAGCTTTTCTTTTTATGTGAAAAAAAAAGTTTGTTTACAATTTGTAGGGCTCGCATGCAACCGTCTTTATATAGCGACTCTCTATGCAGTTTGAAGCCTAGAGGATGCTCCTGTGTTTACTCAAACGGTCGAACCCTTGGTAACCACTACACCTATGGATTGATTAATTTACGTGCAATTCATATTATTTCTTATAGAGAAGTCTAAGTTAAGGACCTCTGCAGAGCTAAATACAGTTGGTTAAGTCACAAAGTACGTAGCTGCGTGTGGTTATGTTTTGGAAAGGTAAACCTCTTTAAATGTCAGAACCTACGTTTTTATTTCCCCACTAACAGACTCATAAAAACACCTTCGAGACAATGAAGACTCTTTATTTAAACTTCATAATGCGCATTTCCTAGCAAACAACATTGTAGAGACAGGATGATTGTAAAGTAGAAATAAACAACGCTAATTTGCTTGCTCGGTAATCCCTACTCGACCCAAGAGGCAACGGCGCAATAAAATAACAATGTTAAACATCCACAAATGAAATGCTTAAGTGCAAGTGCCCTCGACAATGAGGTAATTAACCGTTGAGACGTCCGTTCGCAACAAGCTCTTCAACTCAAATGAGGAATGCCACTCGAAGAAAACAAAACTCGCCATTACCTACCCCCGCTTTTGTTCTATTTTTGAAAAAATACTCTCTATTTAAACGGGCCAATGGGAACTGGCGCGGTGTAGTACGTTGATTGGCCGACGACCTCCCTTCGGTGCAAGTGGAAATAAAAAGTGCTCGGGTAAATGAGGCGTTTTGTCTCTTTCTGGCTCGTTGAGTTAGTGTGTTTTGTTTCGCTTGGTTTTTCGTTTTAATTGCAAGCATGAGAGGATGTGCAAAGGGTTGTGGACCTTGAGTGTTGCACGTGCAGCCTCCATGCTGGATCGGTGTATTCAACCACGTTGGGGGGCGCAACTTTTATTGGGACAATGAGGGCTCGATTTTATAGGTTGCTGCTTGAGATTTGGGACTTGTTTACAAGTTTTGGAGAGTTTTTTAACATTTTAATTAGTTTAGAGGTATGTAAAGCGTAGGCTTGAAGAGAAGGTTAACTGTAACTAATCAACTCGAATATAAATGTAAATAAAATTATAATTTGTCCGAAAATGAAATCATCGGATAGGTACCGAACTGAACCAGTACATTTTTTATGACATATTTTTGAAATGTCGGCTCAGTCACATCAGAATTAAAGAGATTTTAGATACATTTCACCGATAAATATACCGAAAAAATATACTTACTTAAATTAATATAATTATAACTTGACTAAATGTCAAGTAATATTTATCGTCACTATGAAATAGGTAGAAAGAACAATGAAGTACCTAATTATAATTATCTCTGGATTAAACATAAGGTTTTGCCAGTTCTGCCTTTCTATAAATACCTACTTACACAAAAATGTTACAAACAAATAGGGCTTTGGATTACGGAAGTTGAAAAACATTTAATAAAAGTTCAGCATTCTAAAAATTAAACATTTGATACGATAAAAAATTGAATTAAAAAAAAAATTGAGTCAGTTGCATGCATGCGACACTTTTGGGTTAATATTTAAATATCTCTCTCGCTGTTATAAGTTTTTTTTTACTTTATTTTTCAGGAACATAGTAACAGCACCCAGAGCGCCCAGCGAAGCGGGCAACACTTCCCTGGAAACCTTCACAGTACTGCACAAAGAAAACTGCCACAGACTAGAGTTCCTGGTGGAGCGGCAGCGGCAGCTATGCACTCTGTCCGACAAAATGATACAGGTAACTGAGATGATAGAATCAGTTTTATAAATCGATACCTATTGTTATTTTTTTACTTTGATAAATATTTCGCCATCCATTACACCTATTATGTTAATTTATGGTAGGTATTTTATTATGTTTCGTTATTTGTTTTCTAAGTACCGTAAACTGGGGTGATTAGAAACTTGCGTGGTGAATAATAACAGCGACATTTTCGATATAAAAAATAGCAAAATTTCAAAATGAACCGTCTGGGCCTGTTCAAAGAATATTTTTCTATAAAACTAATAAGGTCATTTTGATATTATTTATTTTTTTCCATAGAAAATGTCGCTGTTGTTAATCACCACGCAAGTTGCTATCACCCCAGTTTACTGGTACCTATATTGGACGAGCGTTATATAGTCGCATAGATTAGAATTTAAGTAGGTAATGCAAAATTATTAAAAAGTTAATGCTTTAATTACTAAATAATATAATAGAAAAAAAATATTCGCACCACATCATATTCTCGGACGGGAATCGAACCCGCGATTCTTTCATTAATAAAATTAGATTTAATATCATCGTAAAATAACTTACGAAATGACAATAATCTGACAATAGTAACATTTTGGTTAACGCACTACCATACAACAAATGGTTTAAGTTATTAACATATAACTGGCGAAAATTACCTACTAATAAAAGAATATCATCTTAAAACCTACTTACTTATCTAGTTTATTGAAACATTATATTCAAAGAAAGTGCAGTTAACTTTTATGTCGGAAGAGGAAAAGTATGACTTATAGTAAGTACTTAAGTAATCTTATTACAATGAAATATTTTTAAATGCCATAAATTTTAACCAAGTGCTGGCATAACCAAGCGATAAATTTTGAAAATTCATTTTTCAAACCCAGATAAGTAGCACGTGATGTGAAATTTTATTGCAATTAACGCAGCTTTTAATGTAAGAGATACTATTATAGGTATTATCTGGTTTATTAAAATCTGTTCTAATTCATTATAGGATTAAGCACTATACAAGGTGTTACAAAAGTACCCCTAATGCCGTATATGGGACCATCATACTGAACAACTTTTACTATGGGACCAACTCTGAAATCGCGAAAAAAAAATCAGCTGTTTCATACATTTTGATATTTTCGTAATTAATTTTTGTATGAAACAGCTGATTTTTTTTTTCGCGTTTTCAAACCTTGTACAGGAAAAAAATGTAATAGTTGAGTTCTAGGATTAATTTCATTTGTTTTTTATTACGCAATCAATTAATGAAAAATAAACAACGGAATTACACATTCTTAAATAACATCGTATCCTCTTCTACCCAGGGTATGATGTAGAGGACAGGTATGTTTATTCGTTAGTGATTCAATCATCGTATGGTTCAAACTGGACTCAACTAGCAGTCAATAAAAAATCTTAACTGGCTCTACTCTTTTCTAATAAAGCCATAGGCCAAACCCGTTTATGCTCTTTTTAACTTTGCGTTGCATGCATTGAACCTATACCTTCAAATCAAAGGTCTTATCGCGCTTAGGGTCCGTTCACACCGAGACGCGACGAGACAATTCGCCAAGGGGCGGCCTCAGGCTGCGCCTCGCGGCGTCGCGAGAATGTGTATCTTTTAGTGTAGTAAATAAAGTCAAATTTTGAGTCGCTCTATTAAAATGTACGCGCAGCGTCGCGTGGCGTCGCGTCTCGGTGTGAGCTGACCTTACGGTGATTCGGTACGCAAACCAGCGCGATGAAATCGCTGGCAGCGCGAATCGGAATGCACCCTATAATAATAGGCATTTACAGCTACGCTTCGGCCAAGTTACATCGGCCGTGGTCAATGGCCGACTGGTGATGCAATCTTTCGTCTCTTCTTCTGAGGTGGAATCTTTTAGTTTTTTACTTGATTAACATTGATGCGTAATGGTTTCAGGTTCTTCAAACGGGTGCTGTGCAAGCAGTCGAAGAGTGCCAGTACCAGTTCAGAAACAGCAGGTGGAACTGCAGCACCAACACAAACCCCAACTCTACGGATATATTTGGTGGTGTGCTTAAATTCAGTAAGTGTAGTTTTTACCTAATTTTATACGTAAAATCAAATGACTATGTCTGCGAGTTAAACGGAAAGCATAGTCTAACTACAATAAGTTACAAACATAACATTCAATAAAAGTCCGCTGCAAATGCATGTGCGTTGTCTCAACTCTTGTTACGAGAACAAACTCATAACATTTTCCTGAACTTTCCTGCATAACAAGGCGAGAACAACATAATAAAGTCCACATTTCTCCACATGTTGCTCTAATTTGTTTCGTTTGGGCTTCTTAGTCACCTCCTACAACTTTTTTGACTGCAGATCATCTGTGCAACAAAATCATAGTGATTAATTTTCTTTCAATCTTTTTTAAAGTTGTTTAAAATAATTTTGATTCAACAAAATCCTTTTCACCTAGTTTTTTTGTTAGTGTTTCCGTATTCGCACTTAAATTATACCTTTCCTTATGTTACAATGTACTCTATTATTATACCTAAAAGGTAGCTTATGAAGGTTCTTGAAATCGGTAAACACCAGGTAGCAAGCCAGTTCCACCGGATCTCGCTAAGTGACTCTTGTCTCGTACAACTGTCTTAATGTTGTGTGTTAAGCAAATTAGCAATGTAACTTAGTCGTGATTTGCTATTATTTTCACTAAAGCTTCAAATAAGTATTGAATTAATATTTACACTCATCTGAGTTTCATAGATTTAATTTAATTAGTTACATGACATTTATACTGTGGTTATACTTATCTAAAAAAAAAGAAAGAAGTTCAGATTTGGGATTTCAAAACTTTAAATTTTTTTAGAAAAATATCCAAAATATTTACTAGGTATTTTGTTTTCTACATAGCTATTTAGATAATGTAGCCACAACATCAACTCCCAAAATTTTTATACAATCCAGAAAATGGTAACTGTAAAAGTAGTTCAAAAGAAAGACTTTTCATAATTTTAATTTGTTCGTATTTATCGGCTATGACTGATTTTATCCTTAGGATTTCAGTACCTCAAACTTTCGGCTCATTATTTAGAGTATGCGCTCCGTTACTTACTAATAATGCCATTATTTACCAAAAAACCATTAGTTAGCTTAGAATGTTTTACCATCTCATTACCCGTAATTATTCGATGAGTTAAGGCTGTTAAGTTGATAGTATGTGTGTCAATGATCATCTTTTAGCTCTTTAATACGAAGGGTCATTAGGCATTTAGCTACTGACGTGTAAAGTTCGCTTAACAGTTGTACAGATAACAGCAAAAGTAAATTTAATTTATTGAAAATAAATTGAAAGAGAGTACTTACTTGTATAAACATTTATTTCGTATTTTCTCGTACTAATTTTATCAGATGTGAATGCGCGCTTTGTCATATAAATTCATACGATATGAATTGAATGATGAGGAAAACCATATTGTGGTCCCTATTTATAATAATAATAATTTATAATAATATTTTTTTATTTGACATTTTCTTTAGTACTAAATGCCTGTATCTCAGGAGTCAATGGCTTCTCCCAATTTAAATACGACAACTGTCATGTCAATACAAGAAAGCCTAATAATTTTAAGTAGTTTAAGTAAGCACGCAGGTATATATATCGAAATCATAAAGCAACTAAGTAAAAATCATATTATATATAGGTAATTATATAAATAATTTTCTTTTGATTAGTACCTACTTATTTATTAAACTTTCTAGAGAGGTCTTCCATGCAATCAATTAGCAAAGCAGTCGTGGAATCTACCACAACAGTTAAGTGGTCTGTTTATCATACCGATACCCAAATTGTTTTCACATACCTCGAGATCAGAGGAGCTTTCAAACCAAATGATATACAAACACCTAAGCTTAGCCCTTTGAAGTTATTCTTCTTTGATGTGCAATTTTGAACCATATGCCCATTGTAATAAATGAAGATGTTTAAATTAAAAATATCGTTAGATTGGCGGCGGTGTTTTTGGATTCGGTTTGAAACAAGTGACGATAGTTCTTGACAATGTTTTCCTGCAATGTCACAAATCTCTGGGTATATCATAAAAATCAGCGAAATTTTTTCTAAGTCTATGGGGTATAACGATCCAATTTTAACTATAAAAATATAGGAATATAGTCTAGCAAAACTGTACTACGGTAATACATTACGTTACGTACGTTCATTGTTTGGTAACTTTAATAGCTGTAAGTGAGTGTAAGAAAATAAATAATGTTGTATATTATAACTGTAACTAGCAACGATAGTTTTAAGCCGAAAAAGTAAATCCGTCTCGTATTTTGCAGTTTTAAAAGAGTCTTCTCTAATATTTTTAAAAACATTAACATTTGGTAGGTATGTGATACTTAGTCAATAATTTATAACCCAAACATTTCCCACATAATTACTTCTACATTCGTCCCACGCTACTTCAAGGCGTATTCAAGGGAATCGACTGTTTATTTTCTCCTGTCGACCTATCGACACGTGGTGTCGATTGTGTCGATAGAAGAGCTCACAGCGTAATGTAAACCATAAAGCCGACCAACGTAACTTGGTCCTTTGAATAGCCTACGTTCATTTAGTCTTCTTGTACTTCAAGATGTTAAAGAAATGGTGAAAGCTCCATTAATGTGGTCATAGATTGTAGTACGTTGAACTGATGCTCTGATTTTGAAAGGACTGGCTATTTTTGGGTGGTCGATTCCAGTTTGGGCGCCAGGCAATGTGAAGCTTGTATAGTTGTACGTCACCCGTCAAGTTGGTTTGTTTATTTTGCACCAGACAGTTTGAATTTTAGGATTTTTCGGATGCATAGTGGCAAAGAAATAAATATTAGTACTAGTGGTTCAAATAAAAATATGATTCAGATTCATTTATTCATAAGAAACACGGAACAATATATAGGTTATACAAGATGTTATATAAAATAAGTAAGTAAATATACTTACTTAAAAAATAATTTGATAGGCAACCAAATGATTGCTTCGAGCAGAAATCAGAAATCAGAATATTTATTTGCACAATATTGTGCACAGGGATGGATGACAATATTTTTAATCTAAAGTTTCAACAATATAGAAGATAATATCAAAAGAGATATACAAGGTGTTACAAAAATATCCCTAATGCCGAATATGGTATATAGGGACCATCAAACTGATCAACTTTTACTATGGGACCAACTCTGAAATCGCGAAAAAAAAACAGCTGTTTCATACAAAAATTAAAATCGAAAATATCAAAATGTATGAAACAGCTGATTTTATTTCGCGATTTCAGAGTTGGCCCCATAGTAAAAGCTGTTCAGTTTGATGGTCCCTATATACCATATTCGGCATTAGGGGTATTTTTGTAACACCTTGTAGAAGATAACCATTTTTATTTTTTTTTATTTCTCTAAATTCTGACCCAGTCCACACCAGTGGCGGACAGAAAAAAATAAGGGGGGGAGAGTGCGCTGATGGACGATGGCTTGGGCATGTAAATAAATAAATCAAGCGTCAACCGCCCGCCCCCCATATGTATCCGCCCCTGGTCCTGTCCTTATTGATACGATCCTGTCTCTACGCCTCCGGGGGTCTTCCAGCAAAGATATTCCTATATCTAAAAGAAAGCCTCAAAAATGGCAGAGGAACTGTATTCTGGTTTTTGGGAATATTTTTAGTTTTTATGTGTTAGCTCAAATTTTTTTTTTTGTTCAAATTTTCCAGAGTCACGAGAGTCGGCGTTCGTCCACGCGCTCTCAGCGGCTGCGCTGGCGCACGCGGTCGCCCGCGCGTGCAGCCGCGGCGAGCTCAACGAGTGCTCCTGCGACAATCGAGTTAGGAAGCGTACGCCAAGGCATTGGCAGTGGGGTGGCTGTTCTGAGGTAAGAGAACTCTCAATTTGGATTTAATGCTCCATAGTTAGTTGACAAGTTTCTATATAGTTAGCTTGCAAAGCATAGTTGCATTTCCAAACAGTTGAGCCGAGCTCAAGCGACAAGCGAGTGCTCTTGCGACAGTCGAGTTAGGAAGCGTACACTCATAGTGTGGAGGTTGTTCTGAGGTATGATAAGCTATATTATTATGTGGATTTTAATTCCGTGTTATATAGCCAACTAATTGTTGTACTCTTGCGACAATCCTGTGAAAACGCATCGACAACCCATAGGAAGCAAAGTGTTTTGATTTTATGTATTTGTTTCCACTATTACTTACTCGATTTTAGTATTTTTCTTTAGTATAGATAAAATTTGAATGTCTGTTTCAGGACATAAGATATGGTGAAATGTTCAGTCGAGACTTTGTTGATTCAAAAGAAGACAAAAATACTGATGAAGGACTGATGAATCTCCACAACCATGAAGCAGGTCGAAGGGTAAGAGATTTTTTTCTCTTAATTTATTTAAAGGGGTTTTGTACATTGTACATGCTAGTACCATCGTTACTATACATGTGTTACCTATCTAATTATATACTTATTTCTATTCTTACCCTAATACTTTGGGCTGCGAAACTGAAATCAACAATACTTCTTCAGACCAAGGGTTGGACAGAATACCTACTCAGGAACACACCGATATCAAGCTTGTTGATTTTCAGCTTCTCAGCTAAGTTTTCTTGCAGTATTCGATTCCGGGAACATTCCACCAACAAGTTTTGGACATTCTCGATTTTACCGTCACATTGTTATTAACACAGTATTAAGTGGTATTATCATGAAGGATATTGTGAGAATTTCACTATAATTTTGTTATCAAGGTGATAATAAATAATGCATCATGTGAAATGCATGTGCCTAATCCAATCACGACTGATACCGAAAAAAATATTAGTAAAGTGGTAAAAAGATTATGTAAATGATTATAAGTAGAAACGGATAAGAAGAAACCAACTGCAACGTTAACTGACTTAAAAGTTAGGTACTTCTGGCTTTTTCATAAGTGAGAAGTAGGCATGCTTCTTTTTTAATTTTTCAAAACAAAAGAGAGTTTTGGGGTTTCCGACTGGTTTTGGTAGGTAACATCATTATATCGCTGGGCTGGGACTAGCAGCTTTTAGGCGTCGTCCTAATAAGGAAGATTCCTTAAGTCAAATTTTGAGAAATAAAATCATATTATAAGTATAAGCGTTTAATTGTAATATATGAAAATAGATTTTCAATATCTCAAAACAATATATGAAAGGAGACTTGGTGACGTCACAAATTCAGTAAAATATTGTATGAAAAATTCAAGTCATTAAAACTTTGAACTGCTATATCTTCGTCGTTTTTTGTAATATTAAAATATGTTTTACAGTTATGTGAATATAATAATTAAAATTAAATTTTAGAATCAATAAAAAAAATTTAAACCTCCGTATTGGCTACAATCGTAACGAACAAGCGATGCGTTTTCATCGCACGACGAGATTAAACACACATATTTCATTAGTGACCTAATTGGTCATCGCGCGACACTCTATAGAAACGTGTGATCGTGCGACGGAAATCCATCGTTTGCTCGTACGATCGAAGCTAATTACTTAGTAGAACGACGCTTAAGAAGCTGGCCTTTAGATACTTAACTTCTGGTTATCAGATGACCAACCGGCTGTACCTCCGCAATTCTCGATGGAGATTCTCGATGGAGCAGTATCTTAGAGCATTCAGCAATATGATACTCCACTATGAGCTCCTAAAAGAGAAAGCTTTTCAAAGTGGGGGGTGCGCCCTCCAAGGGGGGAGCAGAGTCTTTCCCAGGGGGACGCGGTCCACCTGTGTAGTAAAGGACCTTATTTAGAAATAACATAGAAACAACGTCCGTCGGTAGGTTGTCTAGGTAAAGGAGGGCGCGGATATTTTTTTTGGCATAAAGGGCGCGTCCCAAATAAGTTGGGAAGCCCCCTGTTCTATAGCATTCAAGCGTTATAACGTGTCGTGTGCGCTAACTGAATGCGCAATCGAGCTCCTCAAAGAGTTTAGCATCACCTTTGTAGTATTTTGCAGTGAATATAGTAGCAATGTGTTCCGCAGGCGGTCCGCGGGCGCATGCAGCGCGTGTGCAAGTGCCACGGCATGTCGGGGTCGTGCTCCGTGCGCGTGTGCTGGCGCCGCCTGCCGCAGCTGCGCCTCGTGGCCGAAGCGCTCGCCACCAGATACGAGGGCGCCTCGCACGTCAAGGTTACTCATCTTCCTCCACTTTCGATCATTTACTCTGTCATCGTCATCATATCGGCCGCACGGCACGACACCCACTGCTGGGTAATAGGCGACCCCCAAGGTTCTACACGATAGTCGGTCCTGCGTTGCCCGCATGTAGATTTAGTGTTGTAAAATATGACCTATTTGACTCAGAGATAGTGAAGTGTTGTATTTGATTAATGATTTTGGAGCCATATGCTTAGCTATGGAGATAACGGTCTTTTTACATCCTACTCCTTTCTTTGCAATGTAAGACCGAAAATTCACAGCACGCAGAATCCTAAACCACTCAGGAGTCAGGTTAGCATTTTTGCTATGGTGAAAAATTTAGGTAGACATATTATTATATTGTACAATTTTTATTACAGGTCGTAGAAAGGAAAAGAGCCAAAACTATACGGAAGTTACGACCACTACATCCTGATATGAAGAAACCGAACAAGACAGATTTGGTGTTTCTGGAAGATTCTCCTGATTATTGCGAGCCCAATGATGAGTAAGTGAAAGTCGCTACTTTACTTATCTTTTTCAAAAACATCCATGGAATGCGATAAATTAATGTCAATGAGTTAAGGATTTTCTCTCGTTATCTGTTTGGTTAATAATAATAAAGTAAATTGGTTTATGGCTATACATCTATCTTCAGTGTGAAAAAATAAGTAGACGATCAGCCTTTCTTGCCGGGGCTCAGGACTTCCTTATGGGTGGATAAGGACGATGGGCCATAACCCATTACGCGGGCTCCATCCCAAGACCGACTTTTGCGAAATTTCTTAACCTCCACAATCGCAGGGTCAGGCGCTAAACCACTGCACCACTTAGGCAGCAACTATTGAGTAATCTGTGCTTACGTGGCAGGCTGGGTATCCTGGGCACGCGCGGGCGCACGTGCAACCGCACGTCGGCGGCGCTGGACGGGTGCCGGCTGCTGTGCTGCGGGCGCGGCTACCAGACGCGCGTGCGCGACCACGAGGAGAAGTGCCGCTGCCGGTTCGTCTGGTGCTGCAAGGTGCACTGCGAGGTCTGCCGCTCCAAGCGGGACCATCACGTCTGCAACTAACTTAGGGGTCGTCCATTAATCACTTAATGTTCTTAGCAACTTCGTGGTTTTTTCCAAACCCCCCCCCCCCCCCTTTCGAGGCTCACGTGGACGACCCCTTATCTTCTCGTCCGCCCCTACGTCATCGATCGAGACAGCCCTGTGACCGTCCGTCGGTATCTGCTTTTCGGTTTTCTGAAGATGGTGTTAATCACGTCTGATATTCGCTGCTGATAAGGTGTACTACGAGATCTTCCACTCCGAGCGGGACTATCACGTCTGCAACTAACTTATCTATTTCAAGAATAAAAATCTGCCTCTAATCATCACTATTGGTATTTGCTTTCCTGTGATTTCTCAATAAGTCCCTTACCAAAATTATATTTTTCAAACAGCAACACCATAGAATTTCAATAGATGCTAAGTGCCGCTGTTGCTTTATCTGGTGTTAACGAGAAGAACTGCCTCCGCGTCTGCAACTAACTCATCTACAGTTAACCTTTGTCACTAATCCATTGTCGGTTTCTGCCTTCCTATTATTGTCTTCAAGTCCCTCATCACCAGACTGGTGCTAAGTGCTGCTTCTTCATCTAATGTTGCAACTTTGAGATATTATTAGCTCAAGAATAAGATCCATAATTATGTGAATCGAACGACCAACATTGTTCCATTATCGTGATAACCTTTTACACGACTGCCCAAAATAAGGAGTGTATTTTGTTGTACCGATCTAAAACAACATCACTCGTATCCTTTACGTGAAAATCTCTCAATAGAAGCAGGTTTCATTTACCACGTACGCACCAATATTATGTCAAAACACCATGGAATCTCACGTAACCGTTTACAAAGAAGCATGGATACTATTCACTTCCTTCTTTTAGTATAAAAAGCATTTTTAATAGTCACTCGGGGTTTGGACGGCACCTCAGACTATACATGTTGACCTTGAGACCGCCTTTATGTCCTACGTAATAAAAGCTGTTTTCGCAGATTAACTGTATAACCTGACGTGCTGTCGTGTGTACATCCATATTCTAATTCTTCAAATAGTTTTAAATCACCACGTCTAGGTACGACGGCTAAATTTGCTTTTGTTCTGTTCTTATAAGTCCAAAAAAACCTCTGTTTATTCTACAACAAAACAATTTATTATACAACACCATATGATAAAAGTCTGTAATTTGGAATCTTTAAGCTATCCACGGCTACTGATATTTTATTATTGTATTTATTATAATACATTCGTTAAATTAACAATACTGCAATACTTAAGACGATGCTATTACGTATCTTCTATCTTTACTTTTGATGGACTGATTTAGTATTAGTGATTATGTATTCTCTGAAGTTAGCTTTAATATATTTACAGTATTACTAACTTATTTTACGTTTTCAGTTGTACATAAATGTGTAAATAGCTTTTGTTGATACGATACTTCTCTTATTTTAAGTACCTTTATAGGATATTTCTCTTTTAAGCTATATTATGTCATGTCCCTTAGTATTTATAGCATATTTGTAAATAATAATCGTTTCGTTTCAGTACTTAAATTTAGCTACGTAATCTTATTTTCTACCTCATGGAAATGATTTTGATCAAGCCATATTGTATTTGTTTTAAAATGTTAAAATTTTGGATGCTCTTTTATAACTTTAGTAATAAATGTTGTATATATTTAATTGTTCCCGTAAGTTAGACTTAGTAACTTATTTGATTAGAATGTGATAGTTTTATTCCTTGTAGAACTAGTGTTTAATGAAATGTGGTAGTTTTTCATATTTTATTGTCCTTTTAGGACTTTTAACATCATAGCATAGTCTTATACTACCTTCTGTAAATATTCAACTACATTTTGTATTATAGTATCCATTCGGTGTTTGTATACATACTTCTGTGGTTATCTAATACTGTGACGAAGTCACAGAGAAGCTTTTTATGATCTTAGTATAAATGTTTAAAGTGAACATTGTCAATTTCATTAGATTATAATGTCAATCTTTTCAACATCGATGGGTATTGACATGAAAATGTCTTCTCAGATTAAATTGTGTATAATATAAATCATTTAAGCAATCCCTCTGCTTAAAATAACCAAATCTAGGTACTTAATCCGTGTAAACAATAAGCTACTGTTAATGAGGAGTCAATGCAAAGACTTGTAGTATTTACCATTTTGGATATGAAATATTTACTACTTGATGTGAATGGGGTAAAAATAAATGTGTTAGAAACAGTGAATTTTGAGTTTTATTAAACACTTAAAGACTGCAATAAATTTGGATGGATTGTGAGCATTGTGATCTGAATGTGAAGGAAGTGGATGAGATGATGACGGGTGACCGGAAATAATGGAAGAGAGAGACTTACTTCGCCGACCCCAAATAAATTGGGCTAAGGGCATGAAGATGGTGATGATAGTATGAAACATGTAAAAATAACCAAGTTTATTATTTATAGTAAGTATAATTTAAAGACGAAGACATACATAAACATAACATAACTAACTTATTTCTATCTTAAAGTCCCAATGGGTTACCGCGCCATGGATAAACTCTTGGGCAGGAGTTGCAAATCTGCATCCAAAATTGTTCCTGAAAGAAACAAAAAATAGAATCACAATTAAGATAGATCGGGCCTTATCTCAACACGATCGCATTCAATTTGTCAATTCATCACTGGCTCACAAATACAGTTGTCCAAGTGTCTCATACTGGCGCAACAATGAATAAAATTCGGGTCGCTGAAGAGAGAGTAGAGAGTATTGTCTGCCTTATTTTTTTATATGCCGAAGAAAATGCATTTACGAGAATATTATCAGCCTCAGCTAGAAAGAAACCGGAAGCTTTGTAAAATCTAGATCATTGGTTTATAATGTAGCCCTATAAAATCGAAATGTACTTTGTCAAAGATTAATAAACACATTATCTTAGATTAAAAAAAAATTGTCAATAATCTCAATCACAAGAAATGCTTAAGTTATTCCTTAGATAATCATAACTATAATTACCTACATATTATTACGTTGTGACAGTTCTCCAGATATGAATGAAGCAAATTCTGATAAGTTCACTTAGAGCTCAATTTATGCTAATGCAAAACGAAAATCTAAATGTTTGTTTGGTTATATTTTTTCTTTATATCTCTGAGGTGCCCCTTCGATCCCCGGCTGGATATTAACCCAGGTTTCTTTGACCAGGTTTTCAACTTTTCTATTATTGTCTCAGGTCTAGGTGTTTAAGATACCACCGTTTTCTTCAATATCCTTAACACAAGTGCTTTTGTTACTTACTTTGCAATCAGGCTATAGTGTAATGTGTCATGTCATGTAGTTCCAAAATTTATATTTGTCTTGAGATTTTTACTAGATACTAACCGCCGTATGAAATGCGGCGAGTGGTCCGCAGAACTGAGTAAGGCAGTTGGTTGGAAAGTGCCATCTACATGGTCGTGTCCTGTATACATTCACCGGAACAGGGTTCCTTGCCCAGTCAACCACTTCCCTAGAGTTCACCTGAAAATTGGTTAGTAAAAATCAAAGACGTTGGATTATGGGAAAAATGTGAAGTTATCGCTAACAGCTAAAAAGACTTAAGCAGATAATTTCTGCATCCAAATTAAATAGATAATGCAAGTATGTAGGTATACCATTATGAGTCTCGATGTTAAACAAAACTTTGATACTGAAAATTACCATGAAAGCATCAGGCAGGTTATTGATCACGTTCAAGAACCTAACGAGTGCTCTATAAACTGCGGGGTTAATTCGTATGAACCATTCGTGGACGTAGAAGCCGAAGGGAGCACGATTGGTGAAGTAGTGCCTCTCGAAGTTTCGCATGATAAAATTAAACCAGGCGTTTTCGTTGTTTAAGTCGGGACTAAAAAAATTCAAAATTATTATTAGTCTTCTTTCATTCTTCAAATCCTTTTCAAAAGATTATACAGTACCTCCAAAAGAGTTTTTGTTCAGAATATAAGTATAAACTTTATGTAGCAGATGAAGTCTAAGCAGATATTACTAAGCTATTTCTACTGAACGAGATACTCACGGAGCAAAGCACGCATCAGCCATGGTGCAAGGGAACCCTTCCAGATCACGCCATGTTATTATAGGAAATACCCAGGGACCAGGGATGGATGCAGTGGGGCACGGAGGAATGGGGCAGTCTTGGATTGATGCGTGATTCAATGTATAAGGCCACAATCCTGGGTCATTGAACGCGATTGTGGGCCAAGAACTGTCATACAACATGTTCATGTCCCTCATAACGTCAAAACTAGCGTTGCCAGCTAGTTGGAGGAAGGGCATTCGCATACCTGTGAAACATGTTCAAAAATTCTGAAACTGTAGGGATCACAAAGAGTTTTAAACTACGGAATGCTGTGTGCGAGCTGACTTTGCTTAACCCTAAAATTATATCAAGTATTAAGATATGGTATATGAACCTTGTATGGCAGTGATAGGAATATTAGCAAAGTGTGCCATTTGCATTTTCTGATCGGCAAATTCTCTTTCGATCGTCGTCCTGTTTGCCGTTGACCAGTAAGTTTGAGGAGTCTGGTGGGTGATGGAGTGGAGGGCGATTTCATATCCCCTGTTATAGAGCTCGTTAACCAGTGCGTAGTTGGTGTACTCATGGCTCACGTAGAATGTGGCACCGGCTGGGCAACGATTGCTGTTTGTACGGTCGTATAGGAGATCGCGATACGTCTCTATGTTGAGAACATTGATACTGTCATCGAATGTTACTACCACAAACTGAAAAGTAAAATTGAAAATATTATTAGAAGGTTGGATGTTGGAAGGATGGATGTACAAATTAAAAAATGCTCTCGACGCTTGGAAAGTTCTAGAGTCCCTTAAAAACCCATGGATCAGATTGATGAATATGATTTTAATTACAATTACCTGTGGCGTATTTCTTGGGGTCAGTCCACCTGGAATGCCCGTGGTTGAACACCTACATGATGGCAATAAACAAGTTTCCACATCACATGATCCTGCCAATGGTAATCGTTCTTTTGCGTTGATCTTCACAGCCAAAGTCACCAAAAACAAATTAATTAACGCATAACTTAACTTCATCTTGACCGAATGCCGATAGTACTAATTGGTCACTAAAACTAGGTTGGGAATTTTATATCAGCGTAAGCATAGTATTAATTTGATAATTAAGTATTAGCATTGAATTTTGTTATCAACAATTTGTTATGCACATGCGAAATTTTATCTTATCGACATCCTAAACGGCTTATTCAATATTTTTCTCGTTATCCAATGTCCTGATTGATCGATATCGTCATTCTTACTAATAGAGTTATTATCACGATATTTTAAATCAAAGTTTCATCACAGTAACTATTTTCCAGACTTTTCATCTATGTGTATCCGCCAATATAGAAAACTACTGTAAGGATAACGAAACGATTATTTCGCACTAAAAGATGTTATGTTGAAGACAAATAGGGATTATTTTCTTGATTTAGTTTTATTTTAAAATTAATAAAATTGTTTCAAAAATCACTTGTCAACGTTATTTTGGAAAACCAAAAAATATAAAATGGTAATTTTTATTCAAATCGAATGAGTAGGGTTCACACGTTTTGTTCAGAAGGATTATTTTAATGAATATAGATTAAAATGATACGATTTCTTTCAATAATAATGACAGATTTATTATTTGTAACTTTCCAAGGTTCAGTCTTTTTGGGACCGTAGTTATATTCATTGTGATGATTGCAGTTCCATAAGTGAGCTACATAAAATAATGTAGCTCACTTTTGGAATTACCAATTAAACGATATGTATGTGTTCAGTAGCTGATGTTAAGGATGGTTGACTGGTCTACGCAGGACCATAGTCCATGGGATAGAGTTCCTCCCACAGCCGGAGCCTGTCTTCGAACATGTTGTCGCGCACGTCTGCGTGCTGGTCCACGCGCATGTAGCGGCGGCTGGAGGGAGTCATGGCGGGCCAGGTGGGGAGGTTAGTGGGCTCGCCAGGAGGAGTAGGTTCTCTGGAATGGAACAATGATGAATAAGTATATTTTATGTTCTTACAAGGATAATACTGGAAGAGTCAACAAAGCAGGTAGCATTTGAGTTTCCTGGTTGTAACTCATCAGTCTGGATTTTAAATGTTTATAACAAAGGGTTTGTTAAAACAGTTTTTAAGCAACTTTGTTTTGTGAAAGAGAACCAGACTGCTAGCGGGATTACCGATGTTCTAGCAACTGCATTGCGATTCTGTAAGACATCATTCGTGACCTCGCATCTGAATCCGCTGTGAGTTTCTTGATTGGTATTCTCAAAACTCGCTTGATAATTCGCATGTGCACTAGCGCTGCACTTGCGAGCGTGTCAGCGAGTTGAACTAAATTGACGGCGAGAATTTTGACGGGAACCGATAACTTGTCCGAAATTTACTTGTCCTAATTTCATTTAACGGAAACGGTTTACCAAAGTTTTTGTTGCTATATGTATTGTTTGCCATATTTTTAAACCATCGAAATATCATTTGGCATATGTCTCATTTTACCGAACTACGTTTCACCGATTTTCAAAATGATTTTTTAGTATTGGCACCACCAGAACAACATTTTACCGAATACTATTTGGCCGCAACCGCAACTATGGTATATTTATATTATGTAGGTAACATTTGACATAATCGATATTTGTTATAATAATACATGTTTTATTAAGCAAGCATGCACCATGCATGCAAGCATTATAGAGCTGCGAATGGTCAAAACACTAACCTAACCTAACCTACTTAATGTATACAAAGTTTTTCATTTGGTGAACTGAAAATATGACAAATAAATCAGTGGTGTAATGAATGTTCGGGAATATAATACTTCGACGAAATGTTCTTTCGACCGCGCATAACTTCGGTAAAAAGTTTTTCGACCAAATAAGACATCGGAGTAACGAAAAAAACGTAATTTCGACGAAGTCAAAAAAGGCGAAACGAAAACAGTCGAAAAGATTTCAGTAAAATGAAATTCGATCAAAAAAATTTCGACCTTGGGATAGGTTACCGATTTTGACAGATAAAGTATGAGATGATGTAAAAAGTGGCATTCTGTAAGGTATAGACCGAGAGGTGACAGAATTTTTCGTAACGATCAAGGAAACGATTACTTTTACTTTTATGGGGTGTAGAGTGGTTGTAGAATGTCCCCTAATGTGAATGATGAATTTCCATACAATATAATGCTATTTTCGCGATTTTTTAGCATATCAAAACAGCTCTTAGAATCCTGATAGATCAGTTGTGTGTATTGCAATCTGGATCTCATCCATTCACTCCCTGGGTAGCTATCTTCAGATCGGCAGAGAACCAAGGCTTCAAAGTTATCTCGTTGGTATGAAAATTATCTGGTGCTTCTAATTATCTAAGGTGAAGGTGCAAGGTGTGTCGCTGTCATGCTAAATGCAGGTATTGTGCACTGATATTTTTGTGGTGTGCATGTGCATTTTTTTGCGGGCAGGCGGGCGGTGCATCCTGCATATATATTTTTTGCGGGAGTAAGCTACATATATTTCTCTTTTCACAATTCTAATTATCCGTCCACCTCTCGAATTAAACAACCTCTCGCATCAGATCTCACTTCGCTACTCCCTTCACTCTCACTTAAATTTGCATTCTGTAAGCATCACCTATTTACTTGCGAAGTGAAGTGAGTTCTGTATTGTAGTGACTGCCACACTCAAAAAAATGTTAGTCGAGATTTATTGATTGCAGTTTTTTGATACAATTGTTGAGTTTTTGGTACAGAACTTTATAGCAAATATGCGTTTTTTTAATTAAAATTTCTTATTTTAAGGAATTTGAGGCAGCTAATAGTCTGCGTGTTGAATTAAAATTGACCGTGAGATTTTGACAGATGAAATATGAGATGACATAAGAAGTGGCATTCTGTAAGGAAATTCCGCCCTCACTTCGATGCTCACCTCGCAAGTGAACCCGATTCAAAGTGTCAAATAAAAAGTATCTATTTTACGAGTGAAAATAGAAGAAGTCCTCTACAAACAATGTTAAAATAATATTTTTTTTAGAAATAAAACACTTTTTACGGATTACAGCGCGTATATTATTAATTCAGGTGTTGTTTTAGAATTATTTAGTTTGTATTTATTGGTTTTTAGAATTCCCGACGTTTCGACACCTTTCCAGGGACCGTGGTCACGGGAGGACTAAAAGTGTTTAAAAAGTGTTTTATTTCTAATTCTTAGAAGTGAATATTTTTTTATTTTTTAACACTGACAAGTAGTTTTTAACCACAAATTATATAGCTATTTAATTTGTGAAAAACTATTTTTTTTTATTATTTAACTTTACAAAAACAAAAATTTTTCATCGTAACAAACCAAAAACCACGGCGGTTTGTCCGGAATGCTAGACTTATACACTAACATTATTATATATTTATGGTAACAACAACATATTATAAAATAGGTCACTAGTAAACAATTTACCTGCGGTGATCGTCCAGTTTTAATATTACTTTCTGTAATGCTTTGTAAGAGATGTAAAGGATGGTGAGAAAATCTTTGAGTTTATATATCCAGATGACTTGTATTTATTCTCAATAATCAGAACAACAGATAGGTGTGTCTGTCAACGGTTTGAATTTCTGGACAATTGCATTGCTATTATTGTTGTGCAAGCAAAGATGTTCATGAGCCACAAGCCTTCCACCACCACCACCTACAAGGATGTTATTTCAGAAAACATTTTTATTTTAATGTCAATTTTTTTTTTACATGTTATTGTATAAAATTTGATAAAAAAAATTTTTTATATTGTTAGGTAAAACTTATTATACTGGTTTGTAAGACTCCTGGGAATAGAGGGATTTAGGTGCTTGTTAGTACACAGAATGCTCAATTATCATCCAGACATAGTTGCAAAAATAGTTATTGCATGCTGTGTTTTGCACAACATGTGCAATCGCGCAGAAATACCGGCTTTCACAATTTCAGAAGAAGAGAGACTAGAAGAGCTACAAACAATTGCTGAAGTTCAAAGGAGGCAAACTAGGGATTTGCCATCTTACGCCGATTTAGCTCTAGGGCAATAACGTAGACGAAATATAGTAAATAGCCTATGGCGTTCACGTCATATTTAATTTATCGGTGGTCAAAAACCCTTTACAAGTTTTCTTTCGTCATTTCATTCTTGGATAGGCCTTCCAATTTGTGAAATGGTAGTAGATTCAGTAGATTTATACATTTTTAACATGATGTGCTAACAGAAAACCTAAAAAAACTGCTATAAAAACAGCTTATTTTTTTTAAAGCTTTATTTATTTAATACCAAATAATATACTAGAAAAAATAAGACTTGCACCAGATCATGTTCTCGGACGGGAATCGAACCCGCGACCTTTGGATATCCGGTCCAATGCTCTGACCGCTGAGCTACCGAGCCACTCTTTTCTAGTATATGATTTGGTATTATATAAAAATAGCATTGTGAATGCTAAAATCTCAAAATTTAAAAAGCTTTATTTATTTTTAACATTTTTGGGGCTAGGCATATGTATATGTAATAAAAATGTAAGCGATGATATAAATATATTTTATTAATATTTAAACGACAGTTGATCCTTTCAATCGGTTCAGCCGTGTTCGAGTAGTTCTGGTAGCTCTTCCTTCAGGTGTTCCTTCTGGAGTTCCCTGGTAAGTTCAGACCAGATGTTCTTCAATTTGCTAATATGTAGTGACACTTCACCACTGGATTGCACTGTGTAGCTGAAGAACTTCATGCACAGGCTTTACTCTTTTGCAAGCCATCATACAGGCGGTGTAGTTCTAGCCATACTTCCCTCGCTGTAGAATATCGCAAAACTTTCTCACAGTTGTCTTGTGACAAATTCGTAGTAATAAGTTCGCCTCATGAAGCTCTCGTGTCTCCCACTTGGATTGTTGCTGATTCAACGATAGACTTTTCCATCAACTCTCGACGTAAATTCTATCTGAATTTTATTTCCGGTAACTTAACGCTCTGCTACCATATTAAAGTACATACTTTTTGATATTATAGGATCTTGGGAAAGAAAATAATAAAATTAAACTGTAAAAACTGTATTAAAAAACGCAAGGAAGAATATTGACAAACAAGACATTGACATTATATTCAATGAGCAATATATACAAAAAGAGTACTTAGGTCGATTTGCAGCAACATTTACTAAATCTCGATTTTGTTAAACCTAGACTTTACTCATACGAATATGTAAAATTTTTAAATCGATATTTAAAATTTTCACAGTTTCATAAGGGCTACATCTAAGTTTAACAAAGTCGAGATTTAGTAAATGTTACTGCAAGTGGGCCTTAATATAGGTAACTATACAAAGCAGGATTCTTAACAAAATATTATAGGTCTGTCCACGGTCCGGTTTTTTCTTGGATGACGGATCCGGGCGTTTCGACGGAGACGGATGACGGAGACGGATCACGTTTGTCCATTGCGTCCGGATCCGATCCAATCCCGAACCACATATCACTCTGCGGTGCAACTGAGATGTCATGTGCACGTGCCTTTTTTTACGTTAGAATGCCGACAACTTCTTGCAATATACGTACAAAGACGCAGAAGACAAAAAAGTTTTGGGTTTCACCCTCTCCTGCAAGAGAGATACCTCGATGGGGCATTTAATACACTATACGATAAATTACAACAACGTGAAGATATATAATACCAAATAATAAACTAGAAAAAATACGACTCGCACCAGATTATGTTCTCGGACGGAAATCGAACGGGACGGGAGCATTGTAAATGCTAAAATCTCAAATTTAAAAATGATGTAGCTTTCTTATCTTAATCAATTGTTTAAAAATATCTGGAAAGGTATTCAGTTGATGTCGAGGTAATTCCTTGTAATTGGTGAGATGGCGCTGGCTTGCAGCGTAAGAGTTGATATACTAGGAGAAATTCGACATTCCCACTAGTGACTCAGTAGCGCAGCGGTCAGAGCATTGGACCGGATATCCAAAGGTCGCAGGTTCGATTCCCGTCCGAGAACATGATCAGGTGCGAGTCGTATTTTTTCTAGTTTATTATTTGGTATTATATAAAAATAGCATTGTGAATGCTAAAATCTCAAATTTAAAAACGTGAAGATATTTTTTTAACATTTGTTTTTATTAGTAACTCCTTTTTGGTTAGCAGAAATGACCTTTTATTTCGTTGTGACTTAGCCGATACTTATTTTTTTCGCATAACCTAAGTGGCATACGTTATATTAGTGTGTAAACATTAGTGCAAAATGTTTTAAAACGTTAGCGTTCATGGTTGTTAAATAAATTAAAAAAATGTTAGTATGGAAAATTCAAATTCTTTAAAATTCTCCATACAAAACGGCAATTTCATACTTTAACCCCTAATATTAACTTGCCCTAAAAACTTTATTGTGTGAACAAAATAAAGTCGCAGCGCAAGTGCTTGTCGCAATAAGCAAGTTCGGCAAGTCGCAAAAGATGACGGTTGACGAAGACGGACGTCGGGTGGCTGCGCCGTGGACAAGTCCATATGTATTTTATATTCTAATGGGGTACTTCGAATCGAGGCTCCGGTTTAGCGGTTCATCCGATCAAGCAAAATCTTCGGAGCCCGTCAAAAGAACGGATGACGGATTTCGGACGCCGGATGTCGAGTTGACAAAAGTTCATACAAATATAATATATAGGCCGCTATTCGGTCCGGTTTTTTCTCTCCGAGGAGACGGACGCCGTGGACATACAGTTTAAGGCATAGGGATTATATTCATGGCACGAATTAAGAGTTTTTTATTTTTTTTATTTTTGCTGCATCAAATTCCTTAAAATAAGAAATTTTAATTTAAAACTCACATATTAGCTAAACTGGAATCGATAAAACTCGACTAACATTTTGTTGAGTGTGGTTGTCACTAGGTACAACGCAAGTCAAGGTCAAGGTCAAGCGAGGTGAGATGCGAAGTGAGAGTGAATTGCGAAGGGAGTTGCGAGTTGTCGTCTGATTTTACAGAATCGCAGGGCTGGTTTGAATTACTGTACCTACTTACCTACATTGTGATGAAAGATTTTCACTTTCTTTTGTGCATTTCGATGCATGCAAGTTTCAAAATTACTAGACCTAACTTCTTTTGTTTTTGCATTTCGTATTTTTGCTGGGTACCTACCATTCTTCGGATCAAAATATTTGTTTCTCACCCGTATTTAGCGAAGTTGTACCACACGCTAGTCATAGTGTCCACCATCCTGGAGTCAGGGTTGGAGTCGTTCACCTTGATGGTGGGGAATCGGTAGCTCAACGTGAACAGGTAGATTAAATCATCATGATGGGCCGCGCCTAGAAGAAAAGAAAAACAGTGTAAGCACTAGAACACGTTGGCACTAATTCTCATTCAATAAACAAAAGACCATGCTGGACTACTTGTTATATTACGTTATTCCTAGGCTAGGAAAGGGATCTCAATGTTATAGACAGAGATATCGTCTAACCTAACCAAAGAATTACCTTGCAGCATGAGCTCTAAAGACGCCCCTCACCAGGAGTATCCGCCTGTAATGTAATAGCTAATCCCGGTTTCAATAGAGCATTATTACGTTACGACACTGCCTCACGACATGACTGAAGTATCTACATTCACCTGTCAAATATCGAGGCGAATAGAATACATAGAATCGAAGTTGGACTAAATTGTATCACTACAGGCTGGTCGGCACTCCTCACTTACTGATGTATCTACTTTAATTGGATATTCTTCTTATAACTGTACCTTTCGGTTTCCCAGTGGTCGGGTCTTCGTAATGGCTGTGGTTGCCGATGTAAGCGAACTCGTAATAAAACACTTTGTGGGCGGAGTGACGACACATCAAGTTAGCCATCCTGTTGTTAAAAACAAAAATAGGTCTTATGGCATGCATAGATAAGGTTTGGTCTATGCTATTGTGGAGCTCTCGTCCACAAAAGAAAGCACCAACTTTATAGTAAGTACAATTAGCCCGGAAAATCAAAATCTCAAATGCTGGGGCCAAGATTAACGCCAATTATTTCCAAGTTATAGTAAAAGCCAACAAACTAAAGTCCGTGCTAGATCTGGCACGGACTTATTGCGGGCCCAGCTTATGAGTTCGGATTTCTTGAAATTGACTCCGCAAGAATATAACATTCTGGTATGGTCTAGCTAGACCTGCTGGACTTTGTTTTTGTAATGTATTGTTACTAAGTTCTAAGAGAAAGTTTGCAAGAGAAAGAGTATCCATTTGACCTTCATTCTTAGCAAGTTGTGCTATTTGTTAATAGTGACAAAACTAAGAATGAACTGTTTAAGAGCTATCTAATCTACTCATGTTCCACTATAAAATCAACCGTAGGTATTACCTGTGTGTCGGGAATCCAATAATGGAGTCGCCGTATATCTTGCCCAGTTTCCGGGCGCTCTCATCATCCGCCGTCAACGGCTTACTGTCCAGATATACCTCTTTCAATCTGGCGACCACTATTGAGGAGTTCTCAGCTGGCAGCTGGAAGGAGATTGGTGCTATTTGCTCCCAGTTTGCATTCATATCGTTGAGAAGGGTTTCGTTTTGGATAACGTCTGCAATGAAAAGTGGTTTTATTGAGCGCAAAGTTTCCATGTCACAAATTTATTTATTCCTTTTTAATTCATATTACTACGAATTGGCTTCAAAACTTACTATGAAGTTTCGTAGCCAATAGTGTCGTCCTGACTCTTGTGAAAGCAGTAAATGTAAATTTTGCCGTAGGTAATGACTACTTTAAGTTGGTTTAAATATGTGATCAAAGAGATCCAAGTCCTAGAGCAAATGTAAGTGCCAATCTATGTTGATAGTATAGATAGATGGACCTAAGCAAGCGATGCCACTGTTCCTGTAGCTAGCTAGATGAAATTAAGAAAGGTTTTTTTTTAAAATCGAAATTACTAAAATGTCATCGCGATAAACAAAACCTTTTGTTCGACTATCAAAAAATGACAAAGTTTCCAGCTAAACTCTAGCTGTTATGCTACTGACCAAAAGGACACTCCACCACATGATCCCGCATTAATACGACGATAATGAAGCGAAGCTAAAGGATTGCGTCACTACAGCCACAGTAGTGTAATATAGACTCACTGTACGCGCTCCAGAAGAACTCGTCCGTGGTCTGACTGATGAGGTGTGGCACTGTATGTACCGCGCCCCGCCTCACTGCGAACGCTGGCTGTTCCGATAAGAACTGCTGTTGGCCAAGAGGACGCTCCACCACGGGCGGCCAGATGCCTACTGGATCGAATCCCCACTCCTGGAACAATTTTATAGTGGTAACTTAATTTTGGAGTAGATAGGGTGGATTTAATAGATGAAGCGAAAGAAATATGCAAGTATCATCTCTGCTTACAGCTATTGGGAGAAAGGCGTGGCCTTATCTAAGTCAGCAAACGAATAAATGTAAAAGGAAGCAACTAAATTTTACGTATAAAAAAAAAACCCATTTCTTCACATACAACTGTCCAGAGATGTAGTCATAGCGACATCTTTGATTTTAAGCACTGCGTTCATACTTTGTTTGAATGAGATTATTCATTATTCCGTTTCCATTCAATATTTTATTAAAATATCTATTATATTCTAATGCCTTTTAACTATCTCTATCAAATAGAATCAATCAAATAAAATACCAGTACAAATAAACAATGTGTAATTTTCTAAAGATAATTATGAACTTACGCGGAAGCCATACAGGGAATCTCCCAGTTCCCTCCAGGGCTTGGTTTTAAGACACTGCACGATGACTGAAGAGTTATCAGCTGGGCAGCCAACCAAGCGAGCTTGCTTCTGAGCCAGGGGGTACAAGTTATCAGGGAGAGGCGCCTGGCCCATAGGGGAAGCGCTCATCGAAATACCACGATGGAACAATCCTTGAAAATAAGGTAAAATAATTTGTTTGAAGGTTTTAATAAAGTTATTCATCAAAGGTGGGTAAAAAGGGTGATTCACTTTGATATTTTTCCTGTTGCATATTTTTGATACTGCTTACTGACTTCTTAGAAACTGAAATGAGTGATTTTTCCTGTTGTGGTCTTGAGTAGTAAAATAAAACCCAGGTTTTTAGGTATCCGGAAAAAATATCATTCTCCGAAGCTTCTACATGAAGTTACAATGAATGAACGGTCAGAAGTTAATGCGATTGTCGGGTCGGGAACTTGGGACCCGGGAGTCTCGAGACGGGTCAATACAGAAAATAGTTTCTTAGTTTTAGTAGGTACCGTACTGTCTTTGTTTCAGATTTCCTTACAAAACAATTTCAGCTTCTTGAATGTTGGTATGTTTAAATGTTTTAGATTTCTCTATGAACAAAATGTATATAAACTAAACTATGAACTAGCCACCTATGTTGTGAATTGAATAGGGGCCTCCACATACCTTTAGACATAGGTGAGATCATATGCAGCATGACGCTGATAGACCCAGCGCTGCATCCTGCGATGGTGACAAGGTCAGGGTCTCCTCCAAACGCCCTGATGTTTCTTTGGACCCACTGGAGTGCCACCACTTGGTCCTTGAAGCCATTGTTGCCTGGAGCCAGTTTATCTCCTGTGCTTAAGAATCCTACGTAAAGGCAGAAAATTAGAAACCACGAGATGACTTTGTCGAAGTCTCGAGCTTTGGTACATACACTCAATCATGGTGACTCAAATCACATCTTACAATGATGCCACACTTTGTGACGCGTGACTGTAAGCAACTGTAAGTTGAATAAAATTTTAATTTAATTTAAAAACAAAAGGATGGATCTATGATGACAAAAAAAAATGTTATTTCAGAATTAAAATGCTGGAATTTGGAATAAGTAATGAATGATGTGCTGACATGAAAGAGGTGCTCTTTTTTTAAAACCGATCCTGCCACGGTTAAATAAAGCATGAAGTCATAGATCTACCTATAATGTTAATAAGTCTTTTATCTATACATATATGCGGGTGACAGGTGCCAGAAAACTAATATTAAAGGCGACATAACTAACAAAGTTAAATAGTGATGTTACCTAGAGACCCAAGTCGGTAGTTAATGGTGACCAGCACCACATCTTTGTCCAGCAGGTAGTGGGGTCCGGCGAGGTCACTGCGTCCCGTCATCGCGTAGAAACCGCCCGGGTGAATGAAGAATATCACAGGCAGAGGCTTCGAGCTGAACATTAATGGTATTATCAGTCTAGACCGAATTTAATATATCATCTACACTTACACATACGAAATGATTCTTTGCGCTTACAAAATCGTCAATTAAATATTAATGGTTACAGAAGACTGAAAAAGAATTTAGAGTTCGAACTCGGTGACTTTTTGAACTTAATTGTCGCGTTACGTGTAAAATTATTTGTAAGTAGGTACACGAGGGGAGAGAATTGGACCTACACAAACAGGCAGATCACACAAATAATGGAAAATACTCAAGGCAGTAATATCAGATTAAAAAACAATTCAAGAAGGTAATCAAAGTTTAAGGGCGTCTGCTGTCACTTGCCACCAATGTCTACATACTTTACCAAAAGAATAAGTTGATGGTTGATGGAACGAGGTGCCTACCTAGGCACGTCTGGCCATTCTCGTTCGCATCCACTGCATCTATTATATTATTATATTAGTCCACAATGCGCTTAGTAGTTAAATGTGAATAGAGGGTTGTGAGGATAGCTGCATGATGTTTGTAAGGTACCTGTTCTGTGATGGCGTGTACACGTTGATGGTGAGACAATCTTCATCTACTGGGTACTCTGGCGGTGCGGGCAGTGGGCATGCTGGCCCATCGTCGCTGGCATCCACTACATCATCATACTTGAGGATCGGCTTTGGAGGCTGGTGAATAAAACTTACTGTCTCACAAATGACATAATACGCTGGAACTTTGGTGATGGCATTATGGTATAACAATAATGGTGTTGGTGAATTTATGGGGATATATTCATACCTGGAACCGCAATTCTCCGACGGGCGGGCGAGCGTAGCGAATGCCCCGGTATGCCTGGAAGCTGCGCCCCCGACGGGTCGTCATCCAGGACCCACGAAATTGTCCAGATGGACTCTCAACCAAAGGTGCCGCTTGGGGAACTGTGGAACACACATTGTCATTGCTAGTCGTCACCATCATGAGACTTTTCCCTACTGCTTAGACATAACCCACAGACCTTCATTCTGGTTCGTGTATTTATTTCTAACTTCTATTTAAATGAACATATTTGGATGTTATGGTTTACGTTAGAATCCTTACACCCTTACACTATAGATCTAAATGTTACTGGCTATTTTTTTTGTTTTTTTGGCTTGTTTGGCGGTCATCTTATTTAATGTTTTTTTTTATTATTTATTAAGACGTACCATTTCTTTCGGGCCGCTTCTCAGTAGACCGGCACGCCAACGCATGCGCAGCCAGGAAACACAATAGCACAATCCTTACGTACGACATTTTCCTCAACTTTTGTACACTCGGGCCTTTATATAACGCATAAGCAGGGATACGTGATATGAAGTTATTTTATAACTTGAGAAGTTTCTAACTAACTTTACGGGAAACACGTAGAAAAAAATATTCTAGACAAAAGTCATCCGTAGCGCTGTTTTCCAATTTTTAGTTTTCTGACTTCGCCCTTTGTCTACTAATTTAAATGTTTTTAGATTGATTATTGATTTTTTATGTAACAATGTATACTTATGTGTATCCACATTAATTTACAAACATTTAGTTATTAAGTAAACGTTACCGTAGTATGCTAATACTAGTGTCTCATGTTGTTTAAAAATGAATCTAATAGATGTCGCCACGAGGTTGACACTGCTTTTGAAAAGCAGTACTATGTTGTGCTGTTTGGTAGGTTAGGTATTATTTTATTATATCTATTTGAAGCTAGATGGCGCTTTAAACATTTTTCAAACGATATTGTTTTTCAACTTCGAAAAACTTGCTCGACTAAAAATTATATTTTATTATCAAACCTTCTATCGAAATTTCACGAGAATCGGTTGAGAAATTCTTTCGTATGTGAAATTGTGAACAGACGGACATACGAAAGAATTTTTGCCCAAGCTGAAGCAGAAACGTTTCGCGCTCGCTCGGTCAATTAAGTAATTTAAAATAAATAATATTTATGTATTTCAGATAACAAGATCCATACAGTAATAAATTATTTTAAATAGCATCTAATTATTTTAACAATACTTAAACAATAACCTCGGTAAAATAATAGGTAAAAGAGCAAAAAGTGGTCACTTAAAGCATTTTTGTAAATACATAATAATAATAGGGGTTAAAGTATGAAATTGCCGATTTTTCTCACACACAGAGAATCTCATATCTTCTATGAAGTTAAAGATATTTCGGTTGTTTATTTCGAATTATGATCATGACGGCCAACTACCTGTCAGCATAAAATATTTATGATTTTCTTTCCATAACTTTAAAAAAAGTATGTACCTTATTTTATAGTAACTTTTTTTTGTTAGCAGAAATTACCAATTTCGTTGTGACTTTACCGATACTTATTTTTTTCGCGTAACCTAAGTGGCATACGTTATCTTACTGTTCAGACATTAATGCATAAAAATTTTAAAACATTAGTTAGATAAATTAAGAAAATTTTAGTATGGAAAATTCAAATTCTTTAAAACTCTCCATACAAAACGGAAATTTCATACTTAAACCCCTAATATATAACTGGTTGTAAATAAACTATAGACCATAGCTTCATGTACATGTGAATTTTCAATACTTACATTATGTACTTAGCGAGCAAAAAATTTAATTAAGATGAGGGCGCCAGTTAAATAATTAAATCAGTAAATACTGAACCTCGCGCTTCAGTCCAATTCACACTTGACTAGTACTCATGCATTAGGTCTCATAACTCATAATGGACAAGTAGGTACATCTACAACGTACAGACGACGGCACATCAGACTATACATGTTGACCTTGAGACCGTCTTTATTCAAAACGTAATAAAAGCCGTTTTCCTAGTTTTTCCAACTGTTTAACTTGATGTGCTGTCGTGTGTACATGCGTTTTATTTATTTGTCATATTATTTGTGTCATCAGTGTTATTGTCCTAAAAGTTGCAGAATTTGTCATCTGAGAAACAATACAAGTGTCATAGTTTCTGTTTTTAAAAGCGCATAGTGTGCACACTAGCACCGCCATTGGAATAAAAATCATAGTAAGTAGGTGATAAAACGGCATTTAGGTACTTGTCGATACCGATTGACAGCTAGCTGTCATAGCTCCTAGTCATCATGGGTTTTCTTAGTGCGCTAGTGCGCAAATCGCGAAATCTCAGTCGATGACATCGCACCAATATTTGTGGTCGCACTTGACGTTTTTAAGGCATACATTTACATTGCATTTTTAAAATCTTATCGAACATTGAAAACCTGTATACAGGTATACAGGTGTAACCTGTTCATACAGGTTTTCAATGTTCGATAAGATTTTATAATCTTCTTTTATAGAAAAGTAAATAAAATCAATTAAAGCAGGAAATATTATTATGTGAGTACCAGACAGAATAAATCCTGTGGGTACCTACATAATAAATGTTATGTATGTAACTTTACTAAAACTCTTGTGAGTTACTTTAATTTACTTCAAAAATTCTAAAAGCAATTTCGTATTTGGAACACTTTGCGCATAAATAATTAGTAGGCGTTGAGGAGAAGCGAAACCACTTTTTGACCGACTTCAAAAAAAGGAGGAGGTTTTATGTTCGACTGTTAATTTGTTTTTTTTTATGTATGTCCACCGATTACTCGAAAACGGCTGAACCGATTGACATGATTCAAACGCCACTTTATCAGGTTTGCTCCCCAGTTGCTCCCATTTGAAAATTTGAAAATTTTAAATCGGTTCAGTAGTTTTCGAGTAATCCTGAAAATACTGTAATTTTTTAGGTAACTTTTTATAATAGGTAATTCTAGATAACCGCTATAGAAGCGTGTGGCTTAAATGGTTAGCAAAATATTCGTATTTTGGTAAGCAGAATTATTTTATTTAGTCAGCTAAAATGGTTAGTTGGTCAGCAACTTTTGGCTAGTAAACATTTCTAAATCAATCAGCAATTAATGTCATATTTAGACTGCCCTAAATGTTTTTAGCTGCATTCAGATAGGTACCTACCTACCTATAAAGAAAAAAGGACCTTATGAAAACTTCATTAACAGTCACAGGCCGCTTACTTGGCTAGCTTAGCTTTTACCCAGTATCCGGCCGCTATGTTCTTTGAAAGGCGACCGGTACACTGGGCACAGTGAGTCAGGGAGGCCGGAAATAGGAACAGGGGGGCTGGACACTGGGCAAATCATACCTTTTTTGGATAATAATTTCTAAAGAGAAAACTGACTAATCTAAAACTTAAAAAAAAGGTTATTCTCGAGGATATATCCAACCACATAAAAAATATTTGGGGTCATTACCATTTGTTAAATCTAAGTTAATCGTACCCTCCCCCTCCATCCTTCCCCTCTCCCTACCCTCCCCCCTTAGTTGAATCGAAATGTTGCTGAGCAATTAGATATTTTGCTGACCTATTAGATATTTGCCCTCACACTGTTTATTAAATTACTGACGAGTTTAATTTAATATGTACTACCTTCAGGTACCAAATATTTGTTTGCTGGCTTTGCTGGCCATGACATAAAAAAAGTTTTTTAATTCCTATCATTGTTGCTAGCCAAATAATTAAATTGCTGTTTTTTTGCCTTTTCCCTATAAATAATAAATTCTTACATTAACAAAAGATTAGGCAGTAAGCAATTAATTGAGTACCTACCTCTATTTAGGTAGGTAAGTACTTATAAAAATCAAAAGTTATTAACTGACATAATTATTATTTTTAATAGGTTTATTAATCGTACATATATCGTATGTAGTTAAAATTAGAGTTAAGTTTAATAAAGTTTTTGTTCATTTCGCTTGCTAATGCGATGACTCATTGTAGAAATTACCTAAAAAGAGGTTTATAAAAATACACCTTTCGTAGTACAACACAAAGATTAAATTTGATTACATCTTAATTGACATTTATCAATGAGTCATATTGCGCACGTAAGAAAGTTTAGTTTTGTTTGAATGCTCCAAGGCTTCGAAAATTTTTTTCAATACCCGCCCTTCTCGCGCATGCGTCCCTTCTACTTATAGCTTCCTTTGAAATATTAGGGATGGGATCACTTATTAATCGATTAAAATGAACTATTCAATTATAGAGTATTATTAATTGGTATTTTTATATATTGTAATTTTCCCTTGATTTCAGGAAATATAATAATGTGTACTACCATACGTACGTTCTAAAACAATATCAAATAAATAAAATAAATTAAGTTGGTATACAATAACAATAATACCCAATATAATGAATGATGATACATTTCCGAAGGCATCATATTTTTTATTGATGATGGAATGATAATGTCGTGTCACCTGTACATGAATACAACACATAACATGAATTCCAATACCTACTTATCTCACAGAAACTATATTTTTATAAAAACATAGAAGTAGTAAAACATGTGTAAAACAACAAGAGAAGTTAGTGATACAAGTGAAAGAAAGCTACGACATTGTTGAGTGTAATAACACAGTAGCGGATTATGTGTGTAACAACAACAATATTCTCTGTTATGTTACCCACATACCATCGATTGTCGATACAGTTCTTGCACACATCACTGCACCCGTCGTTTTCCCCTCGCGCGCGGCCGCGTTCGTTTTGCGCCATGACCACACGAGCGCCCTACGCGACTGTCACGTTTAAAAATAGAACCAATATCATTTTTTTTATTTTGCCGTTGGGATTACCACACTGGACATTAAGGTAACATTTTAGTTTTTGTTTTTATAACTGACGATGGCGTAAGCAGCATCATTTCATTGTCATATATACCTAGTTCCCCAAGTTTGTGCTTGACTTTTTTAGCCATGCAGAAATATATTAATTCATATACGCGACAGAGTAGAGACAGATGCCTTTCCACGGTGTATATACAAACAAGCCAATATGATGGCATAAATATTTTACTGTATGTTTCACAGGTGACGTCACGTTAGCGGCCCCGTTCCCGTTCGCACTGCTGCGCTGGTGGGGATAAACTGGTAGAGAACCGGACATGGGAGGTGATTGTTTTCTCGTTTTGTTTACACTGTTTTTAGAACTCAGGTAAAATAATAATATTGAATTAACCAGCCGTTCGCATGGCATTGACATTGACAATATTATGTTTTTGTGTTTACTTTGGTGTTAAAAATATCGATTGGCAGGTTAGGTATATGATGGTGTCAACTGTCAGAGTTTTATTCAAGCTATATAGCAATAGAATATGATTATAAAGTACCTACTTGGGATAAATTAACCTACCTAATGGTAATAAGTGATTCAGTGTTGCATTTCAAATCCGTTTTAATGTTACTTATTTCTTTCATGGATAGGTACATTAATATAATACCGTTTTAGTTGTTAAATTTGTTCGTTGCGTTAATTAAATAAATAAGTCAAGAAAAAGTGATCTTATTATTCACTAAATATTATTTGATATAATGAAGGTTTTTTGTACTTTTTGGCACCAACATATCTAAATAAATAATAATGATGTAAAAGTCAGCATACAATAAATAACCAAGTCGTAAAGCACTCACTGAACCGTCCGTCCACAGAATATGATGTATTATCGTATTCTGTGAATGGTTCGCGCATAGAATCGAAGGATAATACCTAAATAAAATTGTTCTGTCTGTGGTAGTACATGCGAGGACACTGGGCATAATCGCCACCGCATGTTACATTCTACATAATTATGCTACCACGTGACTTTGATTCTCTACATATCCACGAAACGTAGGATACTTAGGTACTTACGTACCTAGGACCTATTCACCTATTCACTTAGGGTACTACGCACAGCATACCGTAGTAGTATAGTATACTTCATCCACCCACTTTTATTGGACCCACATGGCAGTTTATGGCAGTTTCTCCTTTTTCATAAGGAAGGCTTTGTGCCCCAGCATGAGGACATTGAAATGACTGAAGATGATGATCGTTATGCGTTATTTTTATTTAGTAGGACGGGAAGGTTGTGCGGCGTCTCGCATGTGGCGGTCAGCGTGCACCGCACTGGGTGCGCCGGACGCGGAGGATGCATGGCAGCAGATCGTTGAGGCATCTCCACCTGATGGACTGTGGCATTCTCTTCGAAACTGTGTCGCCTATCAGGTATTTGATGCCATTCCGTAGATTAGATTTTCTTCCAAATACAATACATATAACACTGACTGACTGGGTGACTAGACTTGTTTTCCTCAATTATGTGGTATTGACACTGGATATTATAATAGTACTAAAAGTACAGAAGCTACTCTCACTGCACGGCAATAAAGTACAATTTCAAATTGCACAGCGCTATGTGCCTATTATTATAATACCTCCGAAGCGCTTCTCTTTCTGTCGCGTAGCTCTGTCTCAACCGACACATGCCATCCCTCGTGCGCTGGCTTGATTGAGTCAGCTGCGAGCAGTTGGCTAGTATAAAAGTTTAAGCGCGGAGTGAGTCCCCGGTATTGACAAATCTTAAACTAAAACAACAATCATTGATTATTAGTGATGAAGTCTCGTCAAATTTTTTTTTTAATAGCTTGTTATTATTACGATGCTTATTTTGTATGAACTCTCACGTATTTCAGGCAGGCGTGTGGCAGAATCTATTGATGAAAGAAATCGATGAAGTAATGCACCCATCTGCATTCAAGATGGCGATAGTCCTGCGGCACACTCCCTCTGAGCTTACCGTCAATCTGCTTGCAGATTTGCTGAGGTTACACCCACAATCGGTTCGTATAGATATTTAAAAATGTTTTTATGCACACTAAGATATTCGACTAGATTTAATTTTGACGACTTTTCCAAAGTACCTACTTTTTTTACAAAAGTATAAACTATTTTTGTTTAAAAGTAAAAAATAAGATATCGGTAAAAACAAATCTCCCGCATCTATTTTTATTTTAATACATATTAAGTACACTTTTCTAATGTTGCGCCATCTATGCCCTTTAGCCCAACTTCCCCCAGGTCTTCTAACGGTTTAAATCTTAGTTAATATGGATCTTTTGCAGTGTTGCGATTGTAAAAAATAGAGTTGCCGTATCCGACAACACAACAAGGAATCTGTGCATAGTGATGTGATTAATTGAAATATCAATTTATGCGTGACCACTACGAATGAACCACAGAACAGAACACTATCACCCATTTGCATTAAACTTAAGAATCGCCTAAGTCTTTTCCTAACTACATTTCGACCAACCGACTGTTTTAATTTGGTCAAGTTGTAGTTAGGAGAAAAGACTAAAGGCGATTCTTAAGTTTAGTGCAAACGGGCGCATATTTTTAACACTATGATGACTTCGTTTTTGATAAGCATTAACTTCGTTCGATTTTTATCAGTTTTGACGTCGGTACAAGCATAAAAGGATGACAAGCTTCTTTTTCATCACGAGATTCTTTTACATCACAGAGGTGGTGAAAAAAAATTTCGTCGCCTTTCTATGTTGGTTTTTGTGACCTAGCTTCTAAACCTAATTTACAAAACGTTGTGGTAAAAAAAAATACTATATTTGAACTATGCTCTACAGCAAGATTTAACGGCGTACGTGCTAGCACTTCTTACTGACGATGAAGCACAATGGTGCGGTAGCTGCGGTGCGGGAGCACCTGGCGCTGGCGGTCCTCCGCCGACGCCAGCGCAGCTCCGTGATCTGCGACTCTTTGGAGACTGCGAGCTTGCCGTGCTAGCTGCCTCGAGAGAAGAGTATGATGCCCATGCTAAGCTTGTACGAGCCGAGTATTCTCAACTCACGCACGATAACTATGTTGAACTAAGGGTTAAAGTAAGTCGATTAGGCACTTTCTATAATAATAAATGCTTGTACAATTTCACAAAGCGTCATCCAGCCCCAAACTATGCTTGTAATATGGGTGCTAGACAACTGATATACATTTTAAATATATACTAGTAACACCCAGACCCGTCACGGAAATTAAAATTCATTTAATTTCTGCCCGGCCGGGAATCGAACCCGGGACCTCTTGCGTGGTAGACCGGCATGTTGACCACTGCACCACTCAGGTCGTCATAACTTCAATGTTTAATTAGGTAATTAGTTTTCTAGGAATGAGCACTGAAGTTTTTTAACAAAAAGTGCGTAAATCTCGAAGTAAGATATTTTTTGTAGATAAAGTGTAATCTTTAAAAGTACTTATTTTATCTCAAAAATCTTTAAAAGTACTTATTTTATAACTGTACAAATAACAATGTTTTGGCATAATAACCCATTTTTTTTATTTGCTTTCAGGTGCTGAACCAATTTTCACAAATACCGAGACTATTCCACTCTCTAGAGTTTCAATGTTTCGAAGCTGCAGCCCGAGAGAACATCGAACGGGAGATCTGCACTCTCAGGGAACACCTTCTCACTGGAAGAAGAGACTAATTATCGATATTACCGTGATCAGTATAGAGCAAAGTTGGTACTTAAACTTGATTATGGAAATGAAATGGGACGAATTTTATTGTTCGCTTGCTTAGTTATCGTCCTTCAGTATTATTTTTCTCTATGCACTATAGCAATTTTTTATCGGATTCGTAATGGTTTAATTTAAGTAGAGAAATTATTACAGTCGTGGTGGCGGCAAGGCTAGATTTGGACACCTATAATTATACTATCTTACATTAGTTTGAATTCACTGTCACTTCATTATTTTAACCTTAACAAAATAGAAGTGTATAAATGTTTACCAATTGAGCTTTATTTTTGAGGCGTTTCGTAAAGAATGCTTTTATTTTCAAAACCTATAGTAATATTAAACATTTAAGTAGTACCTACCTACCTATTTTTATTCCTAAAATAAATAGTAGTATCAGACATTTAATGAGTAGGTAGGTAAAATGTAATGTTGATTTATATATATTTTCATACATATTTTTTTAACAATAAAATGATTGAGTGGTCCGCATAGAAGAACCGCGTTATTGTATTGAATTTTAATGTGTGAACGTGGCAGACATCTATGCGGGTGTTGGTAAGGTGGGCTTGCGCGGCTTGAGCATTAAGTTGCGTGGTGCAAGAAGTAGGCTTGCTAGCTTTTTAGAACACCGTTATAATTATACTAGGTACCGAAATGTGTAAAGTAGGGATGCATCAGTCAGTATCTTAGAGCATGCTCTAAGGTCAGTATGCTAAAAAATAACACGTTTTGTCAATGTGATATTAATCTACAAATTATGATGATAAAATTTTGGTTTGTGAGAAATGTAGTTTATTTGTCTATAATACGTACGAAATAAATAGAAATCACGTTTTCTATTAGTATGAAATTGAGTTAAATATCAATAAAGTTCATGAGAAGTTTTCACCTTAAGATTATGTATTCTGTGCCTAAAGTAGTCCATTCCTATGGTTCATGTTGTCGTTATACTTACCTAACATTCTGATATATTTTGTGATAGTAACGAAACTGAAAATCTTTAATTAGCTAAGTATTTATTGTATCTTTTTATCTCATTGTGTCTAAGGTAGGTACTTAGGTAAAAGATATTGACAAAGTCACTGTAATTTATGAATGTATTAAACCGGCTTATAGCTAAGAGCAAGAAGTATTATGTAACTTTTGTTTTAAATAAATATACCTACCTAATCTTATCTTTTTAGTAAATCAGGATTTTTTAGTGCTGTCATTTTTACCTATGTGATATTTTAAAATAATAGGTCTATCTACCTATTATTTTAAAATATCACATAGGTACTAGCTTTCGCCTGCAATTGTGTCAGCATGGACATTAATCCAGGCTGTGAACTATGTGTGCCAAATTTCATCCAAATCTGTTCCGCTGCACTTGACAGTTTATAAGCCGGATTTATATTTATCTGACGTATCGTGTTTTGATACGTCAGAACAATATGGGCTTGGCTTCATAGTTCATACATTTAGTATGGTGAGATTTATATTAGCGTGATGCAATATGTTGTGAAGTGTTGTGTCGCATCAGAAGCAATCCCGATCGTGTCAGAGTGCCGGAAATAGAGAGGTGGAGTAGCGGCCGCGTCAGAAGTATGCACACACCTGTGTTGTGTTGGATTGTGACGCGTCAGAGGTGTCTGATTTTTTTCTAAATATTTATCAAAATATAATGACTTCTTCAAAATCTGAATTAGAATCTGACGATTCGCGGGAAAACATTGCAAACGTGTAAACTCTCTGAAAGATATGTACGAAATGAAAGTACCTACTTGTCACCGACACGTGACGTTGTTGTCCCGCCAACCAAACAACTTGTCTTTTAGAATTTTCTTTGAACTCCATTAATTACACATTTTTCAGGAAATATTGTGTTAACAGATCTGTTATTTTGTTGATTGACGTCATTTGCAGGAGATTTTAAATATATTTTAAGACAATCGTTTTGATATTGTTTGGTACCTTGATTTTGGTGACAGATACCTATACTATGTTGGAGATAGAACGTCATTGAACGTTCATTTATCTGACGATAGCAAAAATTTCATACCGGGTGAACTAAAAAACTAAACTAAACTGTCCCAAAACTTTGCCACACAAAGGGAAAGTAGGTACATTAAATGTTGAAGGTAGGATTTTTTATTGAAATACTTCATTTTGATTATAAAATTAATTGGAATGGAACTGCATTTAAAGATTTTAGAAAAATCACCTGCCTTAACCAGGAATCGAACCCACCAAATATGAAAAAACATTTTTTTATTACCGATCTAAAGGGTAACTCATTAGGATTATTTTTCTTGAATAACACAGCATCTTAAAGAAAAGGAAGATCATGAAATTTTACATTTAAAATATCGTATAGACCAAAAGCTGTAGATAATTTAGAAGCTTTTAATGTTAATGTAGATAATTTTATAGTAGAACACTTTTCTCTACGACCGACGCACCTTTATGGACAAAATAACCAAAAGTGAGAACTGTCAACCCCCTCCCCCCACTCCCGCTCACCTCCTAGACGAGTATCCTAGCTCCCTAAACAAGTTTCTGGAAAAAACTGCTTATTGTATTCGCTCGCGCACTCTACACCCCCTTTTGGGCCATTCGTTGACTGGACTATCAATTAAAATGTAAGTGCTTGTTTTTTAATGAAATTACTTGTCAAGTACATTAATTTGAACTTAAACGGAGGAATCTTTAACGAAATACAAAAATGTATAATAATTAAAACTAGACATTGAACATTCAATTAGCTTTCAATTAAAAATCGAGTTGCGTTGTTCGACATCACCTGAGGACATCACTATGACATTACTCGTCGTCGTCCGTCGCTGTTGTGAGAAGTGTTGCCAGTTTTTTATTAAATAGACGATTTTGTGCATTTGAGTAAGTCCAACTGTAATTCATCCATTTTATGTTTTCGCTGTTGCTCGATTTTTACTATCAATTTTACATAAAATGCAAGTATTTTCGACACCAATCTATAATAAATTAACTTTTCCACGCCATTTACTTATATATAGGTTATAATGGATGTTTTCCACAATTAATAAGAGCAAAGAGAACAAAAAAATGCTGTATTTTCCCCGAGTTTTCCTCTTACTTTACCGATAACTTTGCAATTACACCATATTTATTCAATCAGTAAATTGAGTTCTGATTATGAATATATTGGCCATATTAAAATACTAACAGTTGAAGACTAAGACATCTTCATTATTTAGTTCTACGCGATCAAACCATGGTCCTACTTTAGCAAAAAAACTTCAGATATTTTTTTTGTAGTAAACCACTATTAAAATAAACACAATTTTTGTCCTAGCCAGTAACTTTCAGGATTGTCAGTTCAGTAGACAAGACGTAGTAGAAAAATAGAGTTGGTAATATCGCACACTCTGTCTGTACTGTCACTGTTGCCTTACTGTTGCCGACTTGGCGCTTTCGGCGCTAGAAGTGACGCTTTTTTAACTACATTAGCACTCAAAAAAGTTATTTGACGCCTAACACTTAATCTAGCGCTTTATTAGTTTAAAGTTGTTCTTTCAATTTCAATTTTCATGCATAGTATAATATTAATAAGGAAAAAAGCCAAGGCTGTAAGACCAAAGTTGTATTCATTTTTTATTGTCGTTATTAATAAAATATTCACTCTTTTTTAATTTAGTGCTCTTTTTATTTTGCTAATTTAGCGCTTTTTTTAAACTTGGCGCCTTTTACGTTAGACAGCGTTAGCAACACTGACTGACCGTCAGGCATGACAGGCATCTGTCATGTCACTGACGTGCGTGTCGGTCGAACGAAGAAAAAAAAATTAGTAAAAAAAATGGCTTCCTCCATTGTCTAAGCTGTTTGTTGGGCTTGATTTTAGATTGATTGCATTTCAATGACCGTTTAGCCAATCAATAAAGTGTAAATAAGACATACGTTTAAGGATATTACCTTTAGGATTCGTACCAGACCAGTGAGCGTTAGCAGGTAAAAAACGGAGGCGAGCGAGGTCATTGATCGACGTTTTTAGGGCACCCATGGTTCCGGACTGGTCGAAGGCGTCGCCCGTGAGTAGTGTTTGATAATGTCGATGTTCGCAGGCAGCGATGTCGTGGCGAGGCCGCGAAGATCGAGGCTCGCGCTGGAACGAGCATGACACACGGTGGAGCGAGAATCGGCCGCGATCGCCCGTGTGGCAGCCGCGCTCGCCGCGCTGGAGCGCCAGCCCCGAGCGCCGCGATCGTCACCGGGAGCGCCACGAGCGCGATCGTCACCACGAAGACCGCCGTGACCGTCATGACCGTGACGCGGATCGCCACCGCGTCGACCGCACCCGCGATCGTTACGACAGGAACCGTGATCGCGAGCGCGACAGAGACCGTGACAGGGATCGTCGCCGGTCTCCTCGCCGCTACGATGATAAGGAAAAAGATATTCCCGCAGCTCCATCTCCGCCTAAGATCAGCAGAGAACCCGACAACCATTCCAAGTCTCGGTCGCACAGTCGTTCGCGCAGCAGGGAAAAAGACGACTATGATAAATATGACAAAGATAAACAAGAAGACCAGAGTGGTATAATCGCTTCCCCAGGTGATTGGTTCTGTAAGTGTGGCCTCTACAACTTCAAAAGAAGACAAGTATGCTACCGAAGGAACTGCCAAGGCAAAAGATCTGAGGGAATTGTCTATGGAGGAGACACAGACCGAGCAGCTTTCAATGAAGCTGCAGGCATCACAAAACGCTTACTTTTCAGAAGGCTTGATGCTTTGACTACAGAAGAAAAAATATTAGACTCCATTAAAGATAGATGCTCAAAATCTGTGTTAGATTCCATAGCTGGCATCACTATAGGACGGGAGACGTTAACTGGTGCATCGAAGTGCTTAGCTTATATCAATTTTAATTCTATAGCAGACTCGACTGCTGCTCACACCGAGTTGGTTTCTTTACAACCTCCTTTAGAAATAGATGGCCGTGAAGTATTGATAACATTTTATAATGAACCTAAAAAAATTCAAAAGCCTTCCAATGCAGATTATTCTGCTTATTATGCTCAAATGGCAAGTTATTCTGCTTCCAATCCAGCTTTATCTGAGGCTGATAGAGTAAATGCTGCAGCGGCTGTTGCCCAGTCAGCTATTTCTGCAGCCCAGGCCCGTCAGATGGCATGGACTCCAGTAGCAGTTCCCACTTTTGTTGCTTCAGCAGCCCAGCCCGCTCCCTCTGTAAAGGTCCCCACCGGAGATGGTAAAACAAAGTACACTGCACCTGATGTACGAACTTTCATGTATGACGAAACTTCTGGGTATTACTATGACCCTGCTACAGGTCTGTACTATGATGGGACCACTCAGTATTTCTACAACAGTCAAACCAATCAATATATGTATTGGGATTCTACCAGTTCAACTTACATTGCAGCTACACAGAGTCAGCAAAACACTGAGCAGGCAAAGTTACCAAATCCACCACAAGCCACAAATGAAAATACAATTGTTAAAGACCCACCTGAAGAAAAGAAAAAGAAAGAAAAGGATGAAAAAGTGAAAGTTGCGAAAAAGATTGCAAAAGATATGGAAAGGTGGGCCCGTACCTTGAACCAGAAGAAAGAGAATGCTCGTAGTAACATTGTGATGGAACAGCCCTTGGACATGGGTGCGAGCAAGGGATCTGCTGATATTGGCTTCTCTGTGTTAGGTGCTGGACCTTCCCTTACCCATGTGCGAGAGATATCCCCACCTCCAGTTTCCACTGATGAGTTTTTGGTCAAAAAGGTTTCGGACACTAACTCCTCCTTTGATACTGATGAAGGCATCATAGACTGGGCAAAACTAACATGTCTACTATGTAAGCGCAAATTCCCATCACCAGATGTTTTGTCAAAGCACAAGTCAATGTCAGATTTGCACAAGCAGAATTTGGCTGAGTTCCGTAAAAAGAATGAGCTTCTTCCACAGGCCAATGGTTATAGAGACAGAGCAGCAGAACGCAGAATGAAGTTTGGTGAAGATGAACCGCCTCCAATCAGAAAGAGGTATGAGCCTACAGAAACCATGAGAGCACCTGTGCAGTCACACCCACCACCTTCAGTTGTAGATACAATAGGAGGTAAGATGCTTCAGAAAATGGGTTGGTCTGAGGGCAGAGGCTTAGGAAAGGAGGAGCAAGGGAGAATAGCCCCTATTGAGGCAGAACAGAGACCAGGTTTGGCCGGCCTGGGCCAAAAGAGAGGCATCTACACACCAACACCTGGGGAAACATACAGAGACACTGTGAAAAAGCTAATGATAGCCAGATACAAGGAAGTTGTCGGTCAAGAAGATGGAAAATAGGTGGGTTATACTTCTAATATTGTTTATATCTATGCTTCTTTACAGGTCCTTGGATTTTTGAGGTCAGTGAAAAATTTTTTACTACCTACTTCTATTGATGTTGCATGCTACAACTGCTCAAGAAAATTGAAACAAAATTAATTTCAGGAGTTTATAATCACAGAACAAAAGTAAATAACCACTTCTATTCAGTCTAAATACATTTGTTGATATAGCTACTTCTTGTTATAAATTGATCTTAGGCTTTAGGTGTTGATTTCAAGGTAAATGGTTAACAAGTGGCATTGATTTGTCTAATGGTTTGATTCTGATTTCACTACGCTAGATTGGCGCTATACTCCATGAGGCCTGGCAAAGCATAGCGTCCTTGACAAGTGGTGAGTATTGATAGCAAACTTAGATTTACTATTTGCCCCTAACCTTGTTCTTTTCACAGGTATTCTGACAGGTAATTATATTTCCAAAGTACGACAGATGAACTGAAGCACCAGAGATTTCAAATTGGCAGATTGGACAGCAGAACAATTTCTGTAAAAATTGGTAATTTGAGTTTAAAACTTAATTTGACAGTTTGGCTTACCTTTCCGTTGTACACCTTTCTGTAACTGGAAAATTAAGTTTTTAAATTTATATTCCCATGCTAGAACTGTGTCCCTTTATTTTGAAAACCTTGACCAATTTTTGAGAGAATCCTTTGAAGTTTTCTTTCTCTAATTTTGTCCAAATTTCCACGATTCCCTGGAAGGCTAGGGTTTTAGGTGCGCACAATCAAGATGCAGCAATTGGATTATATGGAATTAAAGACTTGGACACAAACTGTGATAGAACTGTGATAACTTGTGTTGTGACTTTGAAGAACGGTGAACTCTTGATAACATGGCATTATATTGATGAGTGTGACTATTTACGTTACAGAGTCTACGCCGGCCACCGGAACTTCGTGCCAAACATTGTTACAATACCCCCTGTTTAATTATACACTCATAGTTTATTTAGAAACTAGAAATTTTGTTCAATTCGACAGCTATTAAATTTACAAATATGTAGTTCTTATTCTTATCTTATGGGAAAGTTAAATATAAACTTAAATTAATTTAGTAATTTTGGTATAAAAATAAAAACTGTTTTGATACGTAACCTTTTGATGCTTCAAAATTAAAGAATTGTTGTTATGATTATTCTTTCTAGAAATCACTAACAATTTTTTGTTATAATAAAATTTAGTTATCAAATGGTACACACGGCAGCAAGTCAGGTTATACAGTTAAACTGCGAAAACAGCTTTTATTACGAAGAGCATATAGCGGTCTCAAGGTCAACATGTATAGTCTGAGGTGCCGTCGGGTGTACCTAATTCATTCCAATGCAAATTATTAATTAGTTAGGTTACTATTTTGATTGAAATAGTGTCGCTTTTGAAATTTAAATAATCCACCTTTTAAGCATAAAATGTGAAGTTTGGTGTGTCTGTAGGATTTAGGATTACAAAAGAACAATATTTTTGCATTTAATTAGTACCTAAACAAAAATAATTTGTAATTTTTTACAGTACGTAGGTACCGAAATATGTGTAAGTTAATACAAATTATTGTTGCTTTTGTAGCCTTTGCTACTTTATAAAATCTAGGTAATAGTATTTTTATGTTAGACAGAGGTTAGGATGAAGCCCAGTTAGTTATATTATATTATAATATAATCTATAGGTAGGTATTATGAGAATTGAGATAAAATCTTTTTTTGTCAAAATGTTCCCAGGAATTTTTTTATAAAAGTTTGGTTTTTGTTTTAACAATTGTTTTTTAATATGTAGGCAAGATGTAAATAATATTTTAATTTAAATTAGGTTTACTCATTAGTATATTAACTTCTTCATAATTAGGTATGCGCTCATTTATGTAAATATGACTCCTAGACTAAGAAAGCTACATTATGTGTAAACAGGCAATTAAATTATATTGTAATTAGTATGTTTGTTTTTTTATTTCATTAAATCGTCCAATAAAGACAATGTAGGTACCAACGTAGTTAGTGCATTCTCATTTCTCTTTGGCACCAGTGGCGAATGGTCCATCCAAGCCTTTCTCATCGGCTTTTGAAATCCCTAGAAAGCCCGCCCCTACCGATGCAACATGCAGATCATAACAGTAGAACAGTTTACATTCGCTCGCCACTGGTAGACCTACTTATTTATGTAGGTATGTGATCTCTTAATTGAGCAATTTGAGGATATATACCTAGGTAGGTACAAAAAATATATTTGAATAAGTTTATAAGAAGAAAGCTTTGAACGACTTATGTAATAGTTTCAAATAATAGCCGATAGGGGCGCTGAGACTTGGGCGCTGTCTTCACGGGCGAGAGAATCGCGACGAGTCCGCGCTTCTATCGGCGGGTAATCTCCACGAACGAGCGATTATTCCGCCAGCATATAGTCACGACTCGTGACGGAATCGCACCGTTTTCGCGACGACTCGTAGCGGAATCGCCGCATTTCCTTGACGACGCGTTGTGCTCGCTGCGAAAGCGCCACGTTCTGCGGCGAGAGCGCGGCGGGCGCGCCACCAGTAGCGACGATACTGCGGCGATACGACGATTTTACGCGCGAACATTGCCACTTGTCGCATCGCCGCGATAACATCGCCGTGTGGAGACACATTCATAGAGAGTATATAGAAATACGTGGCACGACGATAATATCGCCGCGATTCTCTCGCTCGTGGAGATGGCGCCTTAAGGTGATGATGACCATACATTTTGATATTTTCGATTTTAATTTTTGTATGAAACAGCTGATTTTTTTTTCGCGATTTCAGAGATGGTCCCTATATACCATATTCGGCATTAGGGGTATTTTTGTAACACCTTGTTATAACTCTATTTTAAAGTTTTTTTTAAGAATTAGGGAAATAAACTTAAATAACTTTATTCACAGAATCTTTAATGTAGATAGTCCTGCCAGAAAACGTCACATGGGTAGTTCCATAGCTTTCAGCTGCCTCTGTAAGTTGAGTAGCCGTAGGGACTCAGAAGTAGAGGCACGTGGTAGTGTTCACCTTCTTTGATGTCGAAGACTATCTGAAAATTGTAAATTAATCATTTTTAATTTTAAACATTACATAATGAATTTAAGTACTTAGGTATAGTCTGTCTAATGAAAGCTGGCATCTGGGTCCTCCACATGCGCAGGCTTGGCCTGCAGGATAGTCCACCTCAGGACTGAAAAAGCCTGAAGAAGACGCTGAGATTTGGCCAGAAGGCCACGCCTCTCCGTACGATCCTGCAGGCCGGGCCTGTGCGTGCAGTGCTAGTGGAGGCCACAGATCACTATACACCGCTATTTTTTAAGTAGGTACCTATATCTAAAAATCATTTTTTACCGACTTCAAAAGGAGGGAGGTACTCAATTCGACCCGTATTTTTTTGTTTTTTGTATGTACCTACACCGATAAAGCTGGCGTTGGTGTGCCGATTTTAATAATTGTATTTTTGTTCGATTGGTTATACCTACTTAATTTTTGGATGACAACTTTTGAACGACATGAAAACAGAGGAATAAAAAATAAACAAACCGTAAGGAAGTAAGAACTTACGTAGGTACATAGCTTTTGAGAAAGTTTTTTCAAATTCTACACCGCGTCTAAGTTACTATTTATAGGTAGGTAGGTACTATGAGGTAGAATCCCACAAGGGTCCCTCAGGGCAAACCGGCGGCGAGAGGGCAAGTTGCCGGAGTATTTAGTGGGTATTCCCTCCTCCCGAGGTCCAACCGAGCCACCCGGCTAGGTGGGATCATGGGAGGCAGTCGTAGAGGTAGTCGCAACGTTGAATGTTGCGGAACCCTCCTGGCGAGTCCCACATACGAATAGGTAGGTACTACCTACTATTCAGGCTCCACGAAAATCAGTGTCACACACATTGGCTGTGGCACTAGCTGAGACTGTAGACCAAATTCAGCTAAGTTTAACCACAGTAAGATATTAATACCGTGGTTGAACTTTATCATTAGTCCATGGTATTGGTAACTTTGTGCCCTCACAGCGGCGCCCTCGTTATATTAAAATTGCTCGCTGAGTACACAATGTAGGCTTAGTAATGTAGGTATCGTAAATTCGTACGTACCGATTGAAGCTAAGGTTCTATAGTTTATTTACAAACAATAACCTCAGTAAAATATAGTTCGTTGTAGTAATAGGCAAATGTGCCAAAAGTGGCCACTATTTGCGGGAAGTTTAACCTTTCTAGGATTTTTTAAAATCCTATTTAACACTAGGCACATAATAATTAATAGTAGGTACTGACGTACCCTAGGGTTAAAATTAGGAAGGTACCAGAGTCCTGTCGTACGAACAGCTATCGAAAAAAATAACGCGCGTAAAAACATTCGATAGAGTAATTTTGTATGGGAAATTTGTATAGCGCCATCTAGCGCCAAAAAGCGAAATGAAATTTTCCATAGATCATTTTATATCGAGTACATTTACGCGCGTTTTTTTCTCGATAGATGTTCGTGCTACGGGTACTGTCTTACTTATACACAGTACCTTCATTCTGAGAAACAGGCATCAGAAACAACAAGATAAAGTGGTTGATTTAGGTCAATACCTACACTAAAGATAAATTGGGCCCTGGGTGTGTGTCATGTTGACGAAAACACAATAACAATTTCTATTAAATCAACATAATGTGTGGGTATGAAGATAAAAAACCTAGATGATCCACGTATGTACCTACATTAAACTTTATTTACTTATTTGATTGTTTCCATCTTTACAAGGCTGTGGCTTTTAGATAATAGGCACTTAATTACCTATCAATAAAAACAATGTAAATGTATCAAAAATGAACTTATCATAAATAAACTCAATATGCAACTCTTTCAATATCTCAACATTAATTTTGATTACTTAATGATACATTAAACTTGCAATATCAATATCTACAACTTACGTTAACTACCTAGGTACCTAATTATATAAAGTTAGTGTTCTTTTCTTACCTCAACGTAAGGATAAAAAGTGTCCTTATCCACACATTTGAAATAATCACCCACTCTAAAGTGTAGTTTATACATTCCGGCACTCATCGAATCGTTAGAAAAGGGGAACTGTATCCTTCCATCACTGTTGGTCATGGTGTTGTGCCATAAACACCAATTATCATCTTTTTTCTTATACAATTCTACAAAAAGTCCCGCTGCAGGTCTCCCAGAGGAAGTATCGAGCACGTGTGATGATAACACTGATCTTGACATTTTTATTTTTAATTTTATTGTCGACACGTCCGATCCCAACGGCGGCGGAACGCGTTGGATTGTATATTTACAACAGCCAGTTACGTCAGGGTTGGGGTCATGGCATGCGATAACTCAGTTGTTTTTATAACAAATTAATTTATTTTAAAATTATCTTTCAGAGTATGCAGTGAGCGCAGTGAGCCGCAGATTTTAACAGTAGCACAAACTGTTTTATGTGAGTAGGCAGGCAGTAGCAGACATTTTATGTACCGCTGTTTTATTCATTATTACAAAAATACCCCTAATGCCGAATATGGTATAAAGGGACCATCAAACTGAACAACGTTTTACTATGGGACCAACTCTGAAATCGCGAAAAAAAATCAGCTGTTTCATACATAAATTAAAATCGAAAATATCAAAATGTTTGAAACAGCTGATTTCAGAGTTGGTCCCATAGTAAAAGTTGATCAGTTTGATGGTCCCTATACACCCTATTCGGCATTAGGGGTATTTTTGTAACACCTTGTATAATACCAAATAATATACTAGAAAAAATACGACTCGCACCAGATCATGTTCTCGGACGGGAATCGAACCCGCGACCTTTATATCCAATTTTCTAATATAAATATATTTCTAATTTTCTAATATCACTTAAACGATATTTTTAACCTTCATTATCATACAATAGTTTTGCATAAATTAAATAAAGAACAATGGAATGGTAGATGTACAAATTGTACACAACCGTAACATTTATGTGTTTCTAACTAACAAGTTTTCTTCAACAACAAAATATTAGGGTGAGATAATTATTTTTCAAACTTATAGCTAATCTCTAGCTCCCTCTATTTTTTGTGTCTCTAGCCACATAGAATAATAAGCCAAGTGAAAAAGCAAATGCAAACAATCTATTATCTGATCTGCTTGTTCCCGAGATCCTACCGAGCCACTTCACGGGAGGCAGTCGTGGACGGAGCCGTAACGTTAAATGTTGCGGTCCCCTCCTGGCGAGTCCCACATAAGAACCCCTGCTCATTTCGGGGGGGATTTTCTTCGGCATACAAAAAAAAAGGCAAAGCACTCAGATTTTTGAGTTTGTTTATTATTTTCTATCTTAGAAAGAAACATTATTCAATTTAGGTACTTACGTTACAAAAGCCAACGAATGCATTCAGCATTCGTTGGCTTTTGTAACGACGTCATGCTTGGTTTGGTTATCATTATTTATCCTCCCCAGATACCTAACTGCATGGAGTCTCATAAAATAATGATATTAGTTTATAGTTATTATTAGTTCATTTGATATTGAATGCGCGATGGGCATTTGTAGCGTAATTACAATACCCAGTTGATTACGGCTGGGAGCATGCCCGAAGCACTTTAGGTTTTTTAAAGTAGTTGCCACACAAAATCCCAGGACTTTTCGGCCAAGTTGAAGAGGTAAAATAAGCCGAAATCAAATGATTTAGTTAGGTCAATCATTGACATATTTGAGTAAGAAGTTTGAGTATAGAGACAATTAAATAAACACTAACTATCAAAATAATATAATTTCTTTAATAAAATTCTACTTACATTAAATCAAATTACCCATGTATGTACCTAACCTACTCCATGTTTTCAGAGTTTTCCGTTTGTTTTTTCCTAACGAAGTTGTTTTTGATGTAGACATCTGGATGTAGAACGTCCTTCCTGGCTCCCTGTTCCAAAATGTTCTCATCAACTATAACACTAGGGCCTGTCTTCATGATCTTACCCTTTAGTTGTTCATTCTCATAGCCAAGTATGTTGAAGCTCGGTTCTCCGTGCTTCATGTAGTCGATCCTCCATACTGGCGGGTCAGCCGGTTCCATTTTATAACTCAAATGCTGATGGTGCTTTGTCAAAGTCATATCAGGAACTTCAACCGACATCGAAAGCTTTTCATCAGAGTAGTCTCTGAACTCATTCCTATTGCCCTTCGTTGCTTTATCTTTATACTTTATCTTGTGAGGATAGAACTTGCGGATCTTCTTTCTTCCGTTGTACAAGGATGACTTTTTAGAGTCTTTCTTATTTTTCTTGTCTTTCTTTTGGGGTTTCTTCTTGGCCCAAGAACTCATGGTGCCTTTTTTGTTTATCAAACCGTCTTCATCTTTTTGTCTGTCATAAAACGGGCTGTGCTCTTGGACTTGTAAAAAATTTGACAAATCTTCGCTGTTTATTGTTGGAAATAACGTCAAGTAGTTTGGGTTCGGCGTTGTCTTGTCCGTTATTACTGTTTTGTACTGTATTTGCCTTATTGATTTCTCAATCAGTTTTCTTAGAGTGTCATCTTGTGTTATTATTTTGCATGGTATTGAGGGGAAGTTTCTGCAGAGCACGTTTTGCATCAACGAGAGCACTTTTTCTGGTTTCTGTTCGTGTGGTCTTTGGTTCTGGAGCTGGTTCTCTGGCATAGGTTCTTCTAAGTCTTTTCCTCTGTTATTGAACTCTGTTGAATGGAAGTCATTTTGGAAATGTGATACCATTTTGTTTATAAGCGCGTTGTTCCTCATGACCATAGCTTGGCAGTGGATGAAGAGTGTTGTTATCGCTGCGATGTGGATGACGAGTGTTTGTTTCGCCATTTAGTTGTTTGTGTTATGCCCACTCTTTGACTGACCCTAGAACAATGATAAACCGTTAGAGCTGGGATATGTATTGGGAATTTTGTGATATAACTGCACTGTATCGTTAGTACCTACCTACCTACTTAGCTAAGATTAAAATGAAATAAAATAATTGACAAAGATTAAACAAAGAAATTGAACCTTGACTTTGTCCATAAATACCTACTCATATTAAATAAGTACCCATTTAAAAGTTTGGTAAGTGTCGAAATAGTTTTCCACTAAAAGTAAAAGTAAAAAATTGCTTTATTTAAATCATGGATGCACAGACTTATTAAGACTAGGGGCCACTCGGGAAAATTATGAACTGATGGTGGGCCACCAGAAGTATAGGTAATTAAAGACAATGAAAAATTGATAATAATGTATTCAAATTGAAAAAGAATTTATTAATTTGAAGCGTGGCACTGCATAGTGCTTACAATCTTTTTTATATTTGGCTCAAATTTACTTGTAGCAACACGTAAAACTGCTTCCAAACTTTCATTTGCAAGGCGGTTTCGATTTTTTGTTTTATTATTATTTAGGATTGAAAAGGTTTGTTCACATATCGATCACGGAAATATGAATTAATGTAAGGGACAAAGGTCTACTTTTCAGGAGGAGCAAAAAACAAATTTTATTTATAATAATTGCTTGTATTTTTTTCACTTTTTATTCTACTTACTTGATGCCTATAGCAAAGTTGCTTAGGTTTGAGAGCTCTATAAAGCTATGCAAGCAAAATTAAGATTATCTTTATGGATTCCGAAATAGCATGTCTCTTACATTAAAAATAAATGTAGATGCGTTCTTTACCTTAGTTGCATTTAACACAAAAATACTCCGCAGTAATGTAACAGTCATATTTACAAAAATTATATTAGTATTTTTTGAAGTAAGGTACCCTTTTGGGTTTAATTATTGCTGTATCCTAACTAAATACTATAATAAAATTTTACTTTCAAAAGCAAATTGGTTAACTTGATTTAATTTAGATAAAAAAAATTGCTATTATTGTGAATACATAAAATGATACAAAAATTAATCATTTAAAGTATTTATTTTTATTCAGCGTTAAACATAATCAGTCTCAATGTTAACAATGATGGCAGATTATAGGAAAAAACATTTTTGAATGATAATCAACTGTTTATATAACTAAAAAAATAGTTTCCAAAATTTCAAGTTCAATAGATTTTTTCAAGTAATTATGGTTATTAAATTATGATTAAAAAAACAATTCAATTTGAAATTTTAGTATTATAGCAATTTAATATAAAGAACTCAGTAAGATAATAACAATGTACACACTATTAATTTATACTTAACCATATTAATTAAGAGCCGATTGTTCCAAAGTCAGGTAAAATTTAATAGTAGGGTAAAATTTATAATGTAATACGAACGATTTTTAAATGTCACGTCAAATATCAAGGCATTGAACGATGGTTAGAGCTTACTCAACGACTAAATTTTATCTGACTTAGGAAAAATTTGCCTAAAGCGAAAATACTACAACCTAATTGTTAACTGCAGCAGTTAGCATTATCAACAATCCAACGAAACATTATAAACAACATGAAAACGTTATCTACAATCCAAAAAAAGAGGAGGAAGAGAAACAGGTCGCGATGCGATTAAAAATAAGAATGAAAATCATAAAAATTTAATAAGTGGAGGAACTTATTCCCTTCTAGAGTCTTCGTCATCAAGTTTAATGATTTAATAAAACTTTGTGAAAAGGGTATTATACCTAAAACATATCAGAAGGATTACTTAAGTATTCCTTATAAAAATAAAATTAAAGACACTTTAAATAAGACTAAGACGAAGACTCTAGTAGGGAATAATTTCCTCCACTTAACCTGTTTGAGCTTTTTTTGGATATTTGATAACGTTGTTATGTTGTTTATAATGTTTCGTTGGATTGTTGATAATGCAAACTGCTGCAGTTAACAATTAGGTTGTAGTATTTTCGCTTTAGGCAAATTTTACCTAAGTCAGATAAAATTTAGTCGTTGAGTAAGCTCTAACCATCGTTAAATGCCTTGATAATTGACGTGACATATTTAACAATCGTTTGTATTACATTATAAAGTTTACTCTACGATTAAATTTTACCTGACCTTGCAACAATCGGCCCTTAATTAATACGGTTAAGTATAAATTAATAGTGTGAACATCGTTATTATCTTACTGAGTTCTTTATATTAAATTGCTATAATACTAAAATTTCAAATTGAATTGTTTTTTTAATTATAATTTAATAACCATAATTACTTTTAAAAATCTATTGAACTTGAAATTTTGGAATATATTTTTTTGGTTATATAAACAGTTGATTATCATTCAAAAATGATTTTTCCTATAATGTGCCATCATTGTTAATATTGAGACTAATTATTGTTAAACGCAGAATAAAAATAAATACTTTTAATGATTAATTGCTTTTGAAAGTACAATTTTATTATAGTATTTAATTAAGACACAGCAATAACTAGTACTAAACCAGTTACTTCTAAAATTACTAATATTATTTTTATTAAGGTATACAACACATTTAAATTTATTTTTTATATAAGAGACATGCTATTTTGAAATCCATAAAGATAATCTTAGTTTTGCTTGCATAGCTTTATAGAGCTCTTAAACCTAAGCAACTTTGCTATAGGCATCAAATTAGTAGAATAAAAAGTTAAAAAAATACAAGCAATTGTTATAAATAAAATTTGTTTTTTGCTCCTCCTGAAAAGTAGACCTTTGTCCCTTACATTAATTTATATTTCCATAATCGATTAATGTTTACCTACGATACACGAAGCATGCAGCGGGCGGAGCAGGCGGGGACGGGCTCTAGTTTTCTGTTTTGCTCTCTACTAGTTATATTGTAGTATTAGAAAAATAAAATGAATTCATATTCTATTAAAGTAATGTAAGAAACACGTAAATTATTACACACGCTGGCATATTAATGTAAGGGACATCATTGCCAAATACATAAATCATAAAGTAACGTAAGGCTGATCAGGTTTAGAAAAACGAAAACGTGGTTAGGGTAATGGCCATATATAACTTTTTATGAGACATACCTTAAAACTAAAAATGACATTTTGTACAAGTGTATGATACGTCAAAATTTGTCGTAAAGATTTGTTTAGGACCTCTCAAAATGTGTAATGTAAGGGACAAAAAAATGATTTTTTTTCAAGATATCAACATTTCAAGTATACCATTCGATGGAGCGTAAAATTCCGAATCCAACGGTGTATATAACTCATTTTCGGTATATTGTCCCTTACATTAATTCATATTTCCGTGATCGATATATAGGTAGAACCAAATAAGCTTGCACATTTCAGAGCGTTTATGCGCAACTCTTTGTACGTATTTTTATCAATGCAGCGGTAAAAGTTCAGCAAGTCTCCTTCGTTGAATTTGTTGCGTAAATCTTGGTCGTTCTGAATGTCGATAATTTCTAACTGCATTAACTCTGGCGCATTTTCAACTGAAATCGTGAAAGGATTGCTAAATATGTCCAACAGAGGTTTCACTGTTTTAAACTCCGAAAATCTGTCTTGAAAAGATTGAATCAAAATATCTAGCTTTTTTACATAACTGAAATTAATAGCAGTTTTTTTGAATTTTTCAGCCATTTTCTTATAATTCGGAAAATGATTGTAATTTCCAGAATTCAATTGCGATCTGAAAAGTGTCAGCTTGCATTGAAAGGATGATACATGTGCGTAGAGCTGGGATATCAGTTGATTTTTGCCTTGAAGCCGTGTGTTCAAGACATTCAAATGATTTGTAATGTCAACTAAAAAAGCCAAATCACACAACCAATCAGGACTTTTAAGTTCCGGGACGTCCCTTTGCTTTTCCGCCAGAAAAATATCAATTTCTTCTATTAAATTTAAAAATCGTTCCAGTGTCAATCCACGACTTAGCCACCTTACTTCTGTATAATACAGTAAATCTCCATGTTCGCATTCAATGTCATCAAGGAATTGTTTGAATTGCCTGTGATTGAGTCCTCGTGATTTTATGAAATTCACAGTCGAAACTACCACTTTCATGACATTTTCAAATTCAATTTTTTTAGAACAGAGGGCTTCTTGGTGTATAATGCAGTGAAACTGCATGAGATCTTCAGCGTTTAAGTTTTTTTCTTGCAAATGCTTTTTCAACAAAGTAACTAGCCCAGAATTGACACCAATCATCGAAGGAGCACCGTCAGTCGAAACTCCCGATAATTTCGATAAGTCCAAATCAGTTTTTGAACACTCGTCCAAAAGTACATTGAGTATATCAACTCCTCTGGTTTGACCTTTCAATGAACACATTCCTAATAACTCTTCGAAGACTTCAAAATCTTGAGTAACACCTCGTATGAATATAAGAAGTTGAGCTGTGGAACTAATATCAGTGGATTCGTCGAGTGCTAATGAAAAAAAATCAATTATCTTAGTTTTTTCATTTAATTGTTCCGCAATATTATCTGACAAAGACATAATTCGTCTTTGGATGGTCATACGATTCAGTTGAATTTTCTCAAACTTTTTTGCTGCTTCTGGACACATTTTCTTAGCGGCAATTTCTATGCATTCTTTTACAAAATCCCCATCATTGAAGGGGCGACTCCGCTTTGCTATCATTCGAGAAATTTCATAACTAACTTCTGTAGCTGTTTCTGTATCTTGAATGGGTTTTGTAAACATAGCTTGTTGACCAATAAGCTCCCGTTTTAAAGACAAAACTTTTTGCTTTCTTAATTCGCCTGTAAACTTCGTAAAAGTAGGATGCTGCGTTTCATAGTGCCTTTTTACATTATATTCCTTTGCAATCGCAACAGAATTCTTGCAAATTAAACAAACGACTTTGTTATGCGACCATACAAAAAAGTATTTCTCAGTCCAAATTTCTTGAAACTGCCGATTTTCATCTTTAACCTTACGTTTTTTACTAGTTCCTGGCATGTCCATGTTGCGTTTTAATCCTGACTAGGATTACCACAGCACCTAAAACCAATTACAGTCCCTAATTAATTACCAAAAATAATTGATAAAATATGTAGATAAAATTAATAACAGTTTTACTTACGATTTCACAACACAATTATACACGGCACTTGACGGGAAATCTACGTTGAATGTGGATCAAAATATATTATAATTATGACACCGGCTAGTCGAGTTAAAATCTACACTAGAACTAACGACACTTTACTCAAATTAAAACCGAACTGTCGGTCGCTGCGGTTAGCGTGGCTTTTATACCACGCGCATAGAGTCGAAAACTGTCTGGAGAAATCTCGAAACCGACTCTGGAAGCTTCGTGTATCTACCTACGCGAGCTATCGGGAATTTGGGACTATTGCTATCTCGCTCGCTCGAACAGTATAACGCGGCGCGCTTCCTCAAGAAAACGAATTTAACCGAGATCAGCACGAACATTACCGACCGCTGTTACCGACGCATGCACGGCGCACCGATAAGATTGATAGAGCGCGCGCGCGAGATTCAAATTACTTTTCGAACATTTGTTATTGGTTTTATTCTGGAATAGAACTCAATATTTTCGAATGTACGAGAGTATTATTTTTGCTGTCGGCGGGCCACCAGTATTCGACCGGCGGGCCGCATGCGGCCCGCGGGCCGTAGTCTGTGCATCCCTGATTTAAATAAACTTAGTAATTAAGCGCTTTTGAATCGTCTATATTTTTCTTCCACCCGTTCCAGACTTTTTTAACTGACAAGAAGAACAGGCGCAAGAAACTTAATCCTAAAGAGTTTTTACCTGTTTTTCAGCTGGTTTCGCCCCCTTCTGTCGCTGTTTCTACACTGACCGTTGATCGGTTGGCTGTTTAGCCACAGCTTCCTTTGTTTTCAAACTCCGGCGAACTTGCGCATTGTTGACGATAGCATTCCGCCGCGAAAAACTAATATTTATAGTTTTCTCACGTGACACGATTTGCGGTCCGAGCGGGAACGGTTGATAAGTTCTTTTTTTAATTTGTGGAAAATCCAACGGGTTTTGATGCCTAATAGTGTTAGTTTGATTGCCGTGCAAGTGCATAATATTATAAAGATTGTGCTGGGTTTTTTACATTTTATTTTACCCAAAAAAAGTAAATCATTAATTAATACTAGATTTAAAAAAAAATAATGCAATACTAACCTCTCTGTTATAATTTGTGTTATGATACTTTTATTTATTTGTATGACGCTATCTAGTGAATATTTTAGCAAACTTATATAGTGACCTCTAGCGAGCGGTAGTTGCATCTAAAAATATTGTCAAGAGCATGCTTTTGTAATGTTTTTGCTTCTCAACACTAGATGGTAGCACTAGTATGGTAAAATTATTTCCCTTTTCATAATAATATTAATATTTCACAAATTTTACTATCATCGCAAAAAATTAGATAATGTTTAAATGAGATTAGGAAACGGATATAATTATAATTGCAATTAATTGTTTGTATTGAGTGACTTTAATAAGGTCGTTAAATCCACAGAACAGCGAATTTTTTAGAAGTTTTTGATAATTTTTTCTTAGTTTTTTACCATACAATTTAAATAAACTCTATAATATGGCATCAGATCCCAAAATATTCCTCTTTAATCATCTATCTCTGAGATAAGAAAACGAGCGTTCTCAACGAATTTCGTGGTAAACTTTACATTGTCCTATTTATCCCACCTTAATCGCGACTTTAATATTGCGATCTGTCTCTCCATATATTTAGAAACGTTCCAGAGATCAAATTAAGCTGGTTTAAAATAATACTTTGATAAAACCTAGTTTTACGCTCAACATACGTTCACAAAGTCTCTTACAAAATACAAAGATTACTTACACGATTACCAAAAAGCTGACAGTTAAAAAGCGTCCCTAACAACAAGCAATAAGGATGTTCTGTATAAAAAGGAGGTGGAAAACATAAGTTTGCATAAGTTGCTCCTCGGGCAAAACACTTGAAGATAGAAATCTTGTTAGAGGAAACGTCTTTTTCAGCTTCCATTGTCTACAATTACTTGGCTTTGTGGTCTGAAACGATGTTTGTCCTTGTTTAACTACAACGAGCTGCATATCTCCATCCCTTTCCAAAGATCCACTTTTGCAATCCAATTTGTGATTTCCGCCCGCAGTGAGTCTGTTTCGACATTTTATTTCTGACGTAGGTACACACGACAGCACGTCAGGTTATACAGTTAAACTGCGAAAACAGCTTTTATTACATAGGGCATAAAGGCGGTCTCAAGGTCAACATGTTTAGTCTGAGGTGCCGTCGTGTGTACCTACTAAGTATCTTGATTAGTTTAGAGGTTCGTGGATTTGGGTTTTTTACACTTTTTCAATTCAAAGTAATTTAGGATTTCACTATACAACGTGTTGCAAAAGTACCCCTAATGCCGAATATGGTAGATAGAAAAAAAAATCAGCTGTTTCATACATTTTGATATTTTCGATTTTAATTTTTGTGTGAAACAGCTGATTTTTTTTTCGCAATTTCAGAGTTGGTCCCTTAGTAAAAGTTGTTCAGTTTGATGGTCCCTATCTAACATATTCGGTATTAGGGGTACTTTTGTAACACGTTGAATAAGTACAAGTAGTGAAAAGCAAAAACAGGAGCTATACCTACTGGTTTTTTAAATTTTATACTCGACAGCTGCTAATAAGAATTTTTATTAGCCAATATCACTAACATTGTTCTGGTCCCAAAGTAAGTAGCTAAAGCACTTGTGTTATGGAAATCAGAGACAACGGTGGAACTACAAACACCCAGACCAGAGCCAAAATAAAAAAGTTCGTTTTCTAAATTAACCCAGCCGGGATCTAACCTGTGACCTCTCAGATTACGACACCTTGAAAACCGGCGTACAAACCACTCGACCACACAGAGGTCTTGGATCTGGGGCTCTATCGGCTAAAAACATTGAAGTTAATGTTAACTGTGTTTTGACAGATGTATATGATACATTGCTACTTCGTTTTGGCACAAGCAAAAACTTACCAAAGAAAAGTAGCAATGTATCACATCCATTTGTCAAACACAGTTGAATTAATATTAATGTTTTTAGCCGATACCGCCGCTGGCTTAAAACTGAGAATTTTCCATTAATAGAAATATCTACTTACTAGCATTAGTTTTAAACTAGGATTAATTATTTTAGTCCACGTTTTGGAATTGAAAGGGATTGAGATTGAACCGAGTTCAATCGTGAGCATGTTGATTATTGTTAAATAATAAAAGGAATGAGTTATCATTCCCTTTGCAAAGAACATACACTTTCCAAAAAAAATATTCGCTACGAATTCGATTTGGTATCAAAGGATTTCGGTGTACGAAATCTCTAACTATTGAACACGATAATAAGACTAAGATTATTGTAAAGTCTTATGACATTATCGTTAAAAACATATTTTTTTTTTACTTTCACGTGCATTCTTTTAACAGTCATGGAGACAAATAGTCAGAGACAAAAAAAAAGAAAAGATATCATTGAGTGTAAACTTTGTTAATTATTGTAATGGAAAATGACGTCACTTTAAATACCGACCTTATTTTTCAAATTTTGACGACTCTGTATGAAATATACAGGGAGAAAAAAGCAGCCCTTGACGAGTTTCTTGCCGGTTCTTCTCGTTACAAGGTCTCTCGCTTAGGGTTTGCGAACCGATGGCGTAGCTTCTTTGACATTCACAAGTACTTGTAACAGCCTAGACTGAATAAATGAGTTTTGAATTTTGAATTTTGAATTACGCACTCTACAATAGATCGCTTCTATGTTAAGATGAATATTAATAAGTCGATAAGCTAAGTAATTTATTTTCGAAAAGTAAAACTTTTCCGGGGTATTAATGATACTATTGATTTTTTTCTATTTTTTATTGAAGAAGAAACTTTAATAGCTTAAAGCATAGTCCTAAGCGGTCGTTAAGAGACTGGCTCACGTCCGTTCTGCCAATAAATCCGGCATTAGCGCCGAAATCTAAATAAAAACGATATTATTGCATTTTTCTAACACCGCACCGCTGGGGGCCTCTTGCCGCTGACAGATGACCCTTGCCACTTTTTTACTAACAGGGTTGGCAATGCGAGTAAATAGATTCAATTGTTGGGGTTGATGTAAAAAAATCTGTTGTAAACCAGCCCTAAGGTTCAATCGTTAACACTTTTCTCCGCTTAGTTCTACTAGTAGAACGTATCGTTTACGATAGAACTATACGGATACAAGGTTATATACGCTATAATGTATGACACTAAGCATTTTATGTGTTTTACTTATGTGCGTATATCGCATAAATAAATTATATCATTATAATATTATGTACATACTAATATTATAATAAAATAGATTTATTTCTTTATTTTAACACTGTCATCTTAATGTAACTGTTAATATAGTTTAATTGATTTTTATAAATGTTATACAATGCTATTGCATAAATTATTATTTTATTGGGATTCGTGATTTGAAACTATGGGACGGGACTAAAAAATGTGTCATTCATAAGTAAAGCCTGATTCATCATCACGACCACAGGACAGATTGGGCTGAAATTCTGCATACAAATAGTTATTATGACATAGGTATTCCTAAAAAAGTAATATTTGAAATTCTCACGGGAAGTGCAATTTCACGAACAAAGTCGCGGACCGGAAGCAAGTTATCAGAATATTATTTTTAAAAAATAAGTGTTCCCCTCGTGCCACCCCTATTTGTAACACCAATAACTGACCTCGCGGCTGTTAAAAAGATATAAAAAAGTAATAAAACGCAAGCCACAATAAAAGACACCGCAAGGGTTGGGCACCCCACACCAGGGCCTCGATTCTGCTAATGTTAACTATACAATGGTGTCTCAATGGTGGTCCAATAGTACTGCTTATTGACACAGTTAAACACAAAAAGTCCCATTGAAATACTATTGAGATACGATTATTCCTTAACACTAACAGAATCGTGGCACAGCATAAGGAGATATTTGCAAAGAATATGCAACTATTTGCATATTTATACCACTCCAGAGATGATTGTAAGAAAGAGTTGGACATTTTAACATTTTTTTTGGCAGTTTGGTTTGGCGTGTGTTTTATGGCGTCTATTAGTTAGGTTTTTTATTGACAAAACAATATTTAACAAACTGTGATGCTGTGTCCGCCATTTATTTAAGTGTCGTTTGGTATTAGGGCGAATCTACGTTATTTCTTACTTCCTGCGTCATTGTCGTTACACGAAAATCTTTAAAAATCCAATGCATCGCAATAAATAAATTAAAAATATGTAAATAAATATAATTTATTATCGTACTCTAACGTGAATGATGGCATATTTCCTTGTGATTCATTGGATTTTTAAAGATTTTCGAGTAACGACAATTACGCAGGAAATAAGAAATAACGTAGATTCACCCGACAATGACGCAGGAAGTAAGAAACAACGTAGATTCACCCATTAGTAAGTAGGTATATAATACTATAAAAATATTTTAATTTAAGAAATATTGTTTGAAATTTTGAGATTTAAGCATTCACAATGCTATTTTTATATAATACTAAATAATATACTAGAAAAAATAGGACTCGCTCCAGATCATGTTCTCGGACGGGAATCGAACCCGCGACCTTTGGATATCCGGTCCAATGCTCTGACCGCTGAGCTACCGAGTCACTAGTGAGAACGTCGAATTTCTTCTAGTATATCAACTCTTACTCTGCAAGTCAGCGATCAAATATTAAACATAATAACATGCAGTCGGAGGCATGTTTAAAGTGACACTATGAATGATTTGACTTATCATTAAATTCTATGCTGCATGTTATTATGTTGCCTAAAAACATTTGATCTTGTTTCCATCTTTTCAGTTGACTTCTCTTTTGATGCAGGTGGATATTTTACTTTTTTAAATTTAACTCAACTCTTTATTGAAATACCTAATCATTTATAAAATACAACAAATGGTATTCCACACATATAATACGAAAGATATCATTAGTACTTCATTTTTCTAAGGAAGCAAAATGAAAGTTGCGTGGACAGTTCGGTGTTCAGTGTAGCGTGTCGGCATGAGACAAGGCGAGTGGCGAGTGGTCGGGCAAGTGGCAAGTCGAGTGCGGACATGTTAGTGTAGATCACGAGTGGGTGGATGGGGACGGACTTGGTTACTTTAGAGCCTAAATCAATCAAAATCTATTCATAATCACTGTGGTGGGGCACAGACCTTCTTATGGATAAGGAGTATGGATCATTAAGTACCCAATGCGGATTAGTGGATGTTAAGACTGCAAAAGCAGCCAGGACCAACGGCTTAACCATCGACATTGAAGTACGGAGGGATAATACATTTTTGGTTACCTATTGCGAAATATGACCAACCATACTTACTGCGACCTGCGCAGGAATGAAATGCGCTAACCCACTGCGCCGCCAGCGAACTCCTCTTGTCCTCTATTAGCAGGTCGTGTTTTATTTATTGGTATAAATAAAACCAGGAGGCTGATTACGTTACTCTGTTGCTAACAATTCTCGATTGAAATCGATTGAAACCACAGTTACATTGCTGCTTTAAGTAAGATAGTTGCACATTGGTTCTTACTAAAGCAGCAATGTAACTGCGATTTCTGTCAGAGTTGATTGCTACTAAGTTACATAATCAGGGGGCAGAACCAAAAATATCAGTATAATATTCATTAAAAGTTTGTTCCATTTTAAAATTAAACCTTAAGATAGGTGCTATTCAGAACCTGGTAAACTGGCCCTAAGTAGAAGTATCAATTTTTATTAGAAATAAAACACTTTTTACGGATTACAGCGCGTATATTATTAATTCAGGTGTTGTTTTAGAATTATTTAGTTTGTATTTATTGGTTTTTAGAATTCCCGACGTTTCGACACCTTTCCAGGGGCCGTGGTCACGGGAGGACCATTTTGTTAAATATATCAATTTTTGTTAAATCACATTCACATCCCGAATCCGTATCTGCATTGCCACCATGATAGTATTTTGTTAGTCGGCAGCTTTGTCACTGCCTAGGCTTCACCGTTTCACTTCGCCCTCTCTTTCCAATCCAACAAATTAGACAGAGACGGACCATTTCACGGGACACTGCTCGGCACTACCAATATTTGGTCACTTATTGGTAACAATATGGAACGGGCGAGCGACGGAAAAGTGTATTTGTTATATCAACACTTTTTGATATTTTTAAGTTATACGCGGCGGGTTTTTTGGGATGTGCGAGGTTTTGAGGGCTTTTTAAATGTTGTGCTGTTAGTACTGAAGGCATAATGTCATGAGTGACTATTTCAAATGTTTTTCTACATCCATGCTTTAAGTCCTAAAATGATAAGTTTATGGACATTCACGAAAAAGCAACTGATCTTATGGAGCCAGTACGCAGTGGTTTAACGCCTGGCACGGCGATTGCGGAGGTTAAGCAACTCACGCATAGGTCGGTCATGAGATGGGTGACAAAATTTAATTATCTCGAGTTCCGCTGTGCTTCGGAAGGCACGTTAAGCCGTTGGTCCCGACTGCAATTGCAATCGTTAACACCCACCAATCCGCATTGAGCCCGCGTCGTGTGGGTTATGTTATGGCCCATCCTCCTAATCCACCTATAAGGAAGGCACAGGCCTTCCAGGTACAGACCTGTGGACATTAAAAATGGCTGATGTCAAGTAGCAGAATATCAAATGTATCAAAGACATTAAATTGATGCATTCGTAAATTAGCAGCCTCTGATTGGTCGGTCATTCTAGTAATCGGATCGGCAAACAGTGTTCTAATAAAACTAGGAGATAATTAGTCACGTTGGTTTCAAAAGTCGGCCTAACCGTGGAGGTCGACATGAAATCGGTTGGTTGGCCAACTGTTTGCTTTATACGCGGTTATATTTCGGTGTAAGGACAGCAAATAAATTTCCTAAATATTTGGAGAATTTTCAGAATAACAATTATTTTATTTTAATAAAAAAATAACTTTTTTTTAAGAAATTACAATTTTTTTATTTTATTTTAAAACGGCAAATGGCGGACATAAGCCCAATGGCATTCTCTAACAGTAAACCGGTAAGTGTGTTAAGGAGAAAAATCATTTAAACTAAACTAAGTTTGTAGTATATTATTTAGTTTTATTCTAAACTAAATAATTAAAGTTAAGCATATCAATAGTTTCTTGAATAATCGCAATTGTTTTATTCTCTTTTCTTTGAGAAAGTATTTAGCTTCCTTGGATTAATAGATAATTTAAAAAGATGCTTTTGATTTTCTTTTAAAAAGTACGGCTCCTATCATATCTGAAACGTTTGAGACAGATTTTCAGTAATCTCTTATCAATTCCATCTTCACACTTTCACAGCTATCCCTTTTTCGCCCTGATTATCACGTGAATTGGATCCTCTGGGCTCCCTTACCACACAACGCGCTGCTCTGCAAAGCACACGCGTTCGGTTTGACCCAGGATTTAACCGTGCGTTGTTTTTGTATAAAATATTTATATTTTTTCTTTTTCTGCACACTGTACTTAACTAAGAAAAATATTAATCTGTGTGTTAAAAACTGGAAAATACATTAGACATTATCCGCACACACACACACATGTGAGTCTTGTGACGCAACGGTGCAGCGCGGTCGGTACTTATTGTTTGTTCGCAATTAACCCGCTTCAAAGATACCAATTCGGTACAGACGGTGACAAAAAGATTAAAAAAATGGATATTGTAAACTATTATGTTTTCGAAAAACACAACTCAAATAGGTTAATTCCTTATAATGGAGAAAGTGTATTTGTTTTTAACGTCTTAACTAGCTACCCCAACCGACAATCAAGAAAATTTTCATTCACGTTGTCGTGGGTACAGAAAAGGATAACATTTTATTCAGAAAATCTTCTTTATTCACTTCTAAAACTTCTTTACTTGAAACAACTCGATAGTTAGAGAGTTATGAAATTCTTAGGGAATGTTATGTTTTAGCTAGCAGAAATGGCTGTCAGTTCTATAAAGATTTAGATAACTTTTTCTCTCGATTTTTGATTTCGATTTTTTATACGTGGCGTTGCTCAATATTTTTAGACACAGTGACTTTATTCAACATACAGGCTGATACTAAACAACGCTATTAATGTCGTTTGTGTATGACATTAAAATATTTACGGCTTTACCATAAAAGATTTTGAAACACTGTTAAATTTAGACATTGTTTAAATCTGATCCTGTCTCTTTCAAACAACATTGTCAAAAAAAAGACAGCATCAGATTTAACAGTGTTTATGTTAAACACTTATTGAACAGTGTTTTGAAATATTTAGTATATTAATGTTTCACATTTTCAAACATTGTTGTTAATGATTGTCCATAGGTAAGTAACACGATATGACTGCGGGTGATCGCCTGAACATCCACCAGATTCCGATGTTTGCGTCTTCTGTTGACACACACAGACACACACACAACATTATATTTGGACATTTAGAAACTTGAATCTCCATTTGTTCCCATCACGTAGCCAAAGAATTCCGACAAATATAAATAAACTATCACACATTCCATATTTTATAAAGAAATATCCATTATGTCCATAACCATAGAGTAGAAAATATTATGCTAATTTTTTTACAATTGATACTTAACCTTGGTTTCTTTCGAGGTTTTAACGATTATACTAAACAAAAGTTACGCTAAGTAGGTATTTAATTACTTAATTCGATAGTCGTGTATTGGTTTCACGTTGGCAAATAATTTAAAAAAACTTAAGTTTTCTTTTTCATAGAAGTATACAAATTGTCAAATTCATAGCCTACCTACTTATTTAAATTATTTTTAGCTAGAATTCATCAAAAAAGTTAAATTTGTTTATGAATAGGGTATTTTACACCATGTAAGAAACAATATAAAAATGCATGTTTATGATAGATTTCATAAAAAGTGAATGAGAAACGTCGATATTTATTCATAAAAATGCAATATACATTTTATAATTCAATTTAAAAAATCGACTTTTTTAATCTATTCTTCAAATGTTCAAAACGCCATTCGCCATATTGGATTCCGACGTGACGTCAGCCCGACAGTAAGCTAACAGGATTTCGTACTCGTCGTACTGTTATTTTATAATTTTATGTGATTATCACTTTTATGCTTTATTTTACTAAAATCGCATCATGGAAGACGGTTTTGTGGAGAAATGTTAAAACAGCAATGTAAGTACCTATCATATCAAGTTTTTTCCAACATTAAGTAATACACAACACGATAATACCCTGTGTTTGTTTACTATTACAATCCAACATAACCTATTTTTATTTTATTTTGTTATCAGGTCCGGAAGGGAATCTGACGACGCAATAGGCTATGTGCAGCTCAAACGGGTTCAAAACACGTGCGTTGCAGTGTACGGTATGCCTGGAACATAAAGTGCGTTCCAAGCCCTATGTACTGATTGACACATAATGTGAATGAACAGGAAGAGACTGTGAGTAGTGTTAAGTGCTACGATTGTCCCTCGTCAGAAGGTGGCTGCAAGCATGGTGTTACGATGTACACCGCCGAACCGAAGCCCTGTCGTCGTGTACTTCGGTTGAGTTTTAATGGAAGAAATCGAATCTGGCTAAGGTTGGCTCATCGATAAACATTTTGTGTGCAAAAGAAATTTCTAAAAGAAAATCTAAGGAGATGGTTGCAGACAGCAGTGTGCGATGCAAAAGGTTAATTTATGGGGAAACGCATAACCTTGATTAGTATAGTTCCACAACAAGTGATTGATCTACCTTTGCATGAATTTAAAAATCATGTTAAAAAGACGCTCATGGGTAATGGTTATTATAAAGTAGACAATTATCTGAAAGACCAAAATGCATGGAAAAAATGTAACACATAGCTTGCAAATATAAGTACCTACTTTGTTGTTTATAATCTGTTGTATTGTATTTGGTAACTGTTGTAAAGTAATAAAGATATATTTCAATTAGTTAAGTGTTTATTTCTGTTATTCATATAATCAAATTTCCAATTTAAGTTAAAGAGACAGGACATAACCGAGTGACCATAAACTTGACTGATGACAGCCAGATTAACAATAGCAGATCATGATATAATATTTAAGTTTGTAAATATTGTAACTTATTTCTGTTAAAGCTGATAAGTTTCTTGCACCTGTTCTTCTTGTCAGTTATAAAACTCTGGAATGGGTGGAAAATATAGATGATTCAGAAGCGCTTAATTACTAAGTTTATTTGAATAGTTTTTTGTACTTTGACTTTGACTATTCTCCTACCCTACCCTATGTATAGTGCATATGTATTCACATATTTTCCACATGCACATGACATTGAAATGAACATTATTATATCCTTAACATTTTTATGGTGGCCAAGTTGACCCATTCTTCAAATCAACTCGGCTGTGATGGACCAACATCATCTTTATACAGTGAGTGCACCATGGAAATAAAAAAAACTATACTTATTATTTGATATATTTATTTATTATAATATAATAATACCTTTTATATAAACTCAAAGTTGCCTGTGTAAGTATTAATCCTTCAAAACACATGATTGATTTTGAATCAAAAAATGCAAGTGTTAGGTTATGTTCACATCGCTTATCCTTCTTGCATATCCAGTAGACACAAAATTCACGGACCATCAGGTGAACAGGATATTTTTTTGTTTGTTTTTTGGATTTCTTTGGATCTCTTCTTACGTTTCAACCAAGTTTTTCTCATTTTGATGTCACTTGGCACTTGAACCCACTATTTTAGTGGAGATTTTACACTTGTTTTACTGCAATCAGGCACAAGACACCAATGATAAAACATTACAACTCATTATTTTAAAAACTTTCGTTACTTTTGTAAAAAGACATTGTAACCACTCTTGATTGTTTCCTGACGCCTGACGGAGTGACGTCACGGGCCTAAACAGCATGGCGGCTTGCGTTTCTGCGCAATAATTCAAAATCATAAATAAAAAATCATTTTTAAGGTATTTCTTGGTTTTATAAAATTGAAATAAAAATTGTGCTGGTTTATTACGACCTCAGGAATAATATAAACATGTTTTCAAAAAAAGGTGTAATTCCCTATTGTACGATCACAAAGCAGTAAAGTAGTAAGTATAGACCAATTTAAATACTATTTACTTAAAAAAATTAAGAAAGGATTTGGCTGTGTTCCTATGTTTTGCTTTTTTATTTAATCTCGTCAAATTTGATTGCTGGATGTCTAAACAATAGCATAAACTTCTGCCTGGAATATTGTGGCATATTTACCAATATTAACACTGAGGTTGACTCATGAGCTTACACCATGTACAGTTGAACCAGACTACGTGAACCAGACTAGGCTTCCAGTCTTTCAGGAGTTTTGGTCATGGCCACGTCTCTCTGCTGAGTAGTTCCACAGAGTAATTTTTAGTGAAGTTACAGAGTAGAAGCATGACATCAGATGTCATTTCATAAGGAACTTTCGCTTAATTAGTCTTTTTTACTGTTACAATAACTTGATCAAAATTAAACTTTTTATTTATTTATGGTGAAAATGAATCATAATAATATATTTTCTGTAGATAATAAATTATTAAGGTTCGTTTACAGATTTACTTACCAAGACCTTCAACAGAGCCCAACTTTTTTTATACTTACAACGTTACGCAAGTTTGAACTAAGCAAAAATTACATCGGATCTAAGTTTCAAGTACAATTTATTGAACAAAAAAGCATTATAATACGATTTAACAACTGAAGAACCACCATTCATCATTTTAAACCTATTATAACAAAAAAAACTTACCAAAAAACAACAATTGTTAAAATGAACGGCCATTGTAAATTTGTAAGTTGATATTTTTGAATGGTAAAACGATATTAGTCTGTATGAATTAAATGAGCTTGTATGGCATTGAATTGGTTGTTTGTGATAATATTTTGCAAATAAGGCAATAGTCCGTGAATATTTACTGTTGTGTTTGAGGTGTACGCATAATTTGATAGAGGTGTAAAAAAGTATTTTTGAATAAAAACTTTTTTTGACTTTGCTTGGATGAAAATAAAAAAAAATATTATTCGGAGGTTTTGTAAATGGAATGCAAGCTGCAATCAGCATCTTAACGTGTCATTCTGAAGAAAATTGTGATACCTACATTGTGCGAGTTTACTAGCTACTAGCTTGCGAGAGTTCATTTTCTGCTAGTGAAATCCCGCAGTAATTATACAATCTGCTAGTGACAAACAATTTAATTTAGTCACAAAACTATACCTAGAATACCTATTTAAGAAACGACGTATTTTTTGTGTAGACGAGTACAATTAATTTTATGTTCTGGGACGAGTAGCCAGTAACTTTTCATTCTAACTTAACATGTTACTAATCACTTGCCCAGTGGAGCGACAGTGTCTGTTTAATCGAAACCCGCGACCGCTCGACTGTGAAATCGCAAATTGTGCATACAACCTTCTTAGAAATTGTTAAGTTTCATACCTTGCACACTTGCATTATGCCATTTTTTACACATCGTATAGGTATTCTGTGACACCGTGTTTTTTTATTTCAGTTTTGTCGTAGTTTAATTTACAGGTGATTTTGTAATCAAACTTTTTATTTACATACTTACATAACTAAGTGAGTACTTCTAGGTCATTTGGGAAATGCCTCATTGATTTTTGTTTTACTATTCGGGAGTCTAAATATCAGACGCCACATACTTTGATTGAATTTACATTTTACAGTTTCAATGGGCCATAACATTTGATATCTCTGTCTCTGTCTCCTTTACATCTGGAGAACAACATTTATGGAGAAAAAAAACGCGCGTAAAAGTACTCGATACAATAATTTTAAATTTTATTTTGCTTTTCGGCGGTAGATGGTAGAAATTTTCCATACAAAATTACGCTTTCGAATGTTTTTACGCGCGTTTTTTTTTCGATAGCTGTTCGTGCTAAGGGTACTGAGAGTTAAAGGCCCTATATCTCTCAAAGTGGCGCCCTTACTTTATGCTCTCTAAGTACATAATGTATCGAAAATTCACATGTTAAGCTGCTGTGACAAACCTACGCGTGGATGGACCCTTGGGAACCTTTGATCGGCATAAAAAGTAGCCTATACGTTAATCCAGGTTACAAACTATGTGTGTATCCAATTTCATCCAAATCTCTCCAGCCGTTTAGGCGTGAAGAGTTAACAAACACACTCACAAACTTGAATTATTAGTATTACTAGTAAATATATGGATACTCCCAAAAACGTTATTATCTCAAATAGAACTTTTGACCGTATCATTTATGCATAAATGAATTGAAACCACTCCGAGATAAGATAAAATAGAAAGGTGGATTTCATAATTGTAATTCATTTAAACGACAGAACTTAAAGACCTATAACTAATGTAAATTAAATTCCTAAATTAAAATATCAGAGCTTTGTATAGTTTGATTAAGTTATAAATGCGCGATTTCTTTTTTCAGTAAACAAATAAGTACTTCGGTTTCTTAAAAAATACATTTGCCTGTAAGACTAAGTCCAGAATGCAATTTTTTTTTTGAACAGCTGATGTGCGAGGTAAGGTTAATATTTATAAGGAATTAAGAATTAGCTGCAAATAATTCATAACAAAATCTAGAAAATCCTCTTATCAAACCAGTATCAGTATCTATAGACAAGTAAGCAATAAAAATACGCAATTTTTTTTCGTCCTAACTATTTTTTCGAAATTCACCTACTATTTTTTTTATAAATCTCAGTTGCATTGTCAACATGATATCAAAGCAAATCAACAACAGAAACCACTTGCTGACAAAGAGATGTTATCACAGCCTACCTTCCTCTCAGATGCAACCAGATAGAAAGAGACAAACATATGCTATTTTGCGACAAGTATAGTGGTTAGGTTGTGGTATCTTGATCACTCCCACGCTAAGAGAAAGGATAACAGAGAAAGGATACGGATTCAGGTGGTATTGTTGTTATAAATCCTTTTAATACTTAGTAGCTTACTTTTAAAAGTTATTTTTTTGTTACAAAAAACTTTTCAAAGGATATTTTGTAAGTAAACAATGTGGTTTATAGTTATCGAGAACTGATCTATTTTTTAAATCGGTGCTGGAGTTTATAGATTTCAAAAAGGCTCAGATAAAGTTTTTAAAATAAATAGCGGTTTTGCTATTAAGTAGGTTCATTTTATGGAAAGGAAACTTTTATCAATCGCATGGAAACGTACAAAGGCATATAAATATTTTTATATCAAAAGTTTAATTGAATTGACTAATATCGCAATTAATTTCTGTCTGAATAACTAATTATTAGTTATATTTTTTCTTCTGTTCATTTATAATCTGAATCACGTCAAAGAGTCGTTAATTTTTTAGTGAGCATTTTGATTCTTTATGATTTTTTTACCAACTTTGGAGTCTTAGATATCATAGTAAAATTCGTCAAATCGAGCCAAAATTTCGCGTAGGGGTTGATTTTGCTTCCCCTTTTGTTCTATCCATTCTCAAGTAGAATACCCAATTATTATATTTCTTACCATTACCAAGCTCCTATGTAAAAAGGTAACCACTATTTCATTAGTTTCTACTCATAAAACCAGTGGTTCCTAACCTTATAAATGTTGTTAACCATATGACCTATGTAGGGAAACAGACTTTACCCCCAACTTGTGGTGGGCTTACCCCACCGCCTGCATTTTGATTGTGAATATACATGCGCACTACACGCAACGCAAAAGAGCGCTAGACCACGTACCTAGTGTAATTTTATTTAAGTACTATATTCATACGTACTAGGTACCAACTCTGTTACCCCCATAAAATAGCCGTTTTACCCTCGCGGGGGTAATTACCCCCAAGTTCCGAACCAATGCATTAAACTCTACTCAATTTCATATTGAAATGACATTATGTAAGAAAAATAACCAAGGGTTCTTTAAGTATTTAGTGTTCCAATTGTTCAACAATAATTGCACCACAGTTTGACTCACTTTAAACAATACTAAGCACATAAGAATCGAACCCGTACCAACAAAGGATATCGCCACACGATACCCATTGACTCACTCGAATTAAGTGCATTTTAATACCACTCCAATAATTGTTTTATTATTTCCTTTATTTCGACCCTTAATACTTACAAATCAACAATACGTTATATGTTTTGTGGTAAAAATCAATCGACTTTCCATTTTATGCTCTAAATACAAGGGCTGTTCTAATCCAAAATTTTTCTTTGTTGCTCCAAATTGTTTTGTTTGGGCGTGGTTTGGTTTCAAGTAATTGGTGGGCGGTCGGTATTCTTGATAACTTAATTTGTCGTCACTTTGCGTCATACTGTGTGTAGGCAGTTTGAATCACATTGGCATTGATAGTACCCCTACTAGGGACACTTTTGTTGGTAGGTTAATGTAATTAAGGACACTATAATAATAACTTATATTATATTGTAAAAAATTGAGCGTATTTGTGCAAAATATTGTTTGTGTGTTTGAAAGAACATAATTATGTGTGATCATCTATCCTTTGACCTTTTGTTACACACTCCGGTAATCAATTTGAACTATATAAAACAGTTAATTTTTAAATTAATTTATCAACGCCCGAGCGGCCGCATGCGGCGGGATAACAATGGAATATCTATTGTGTCTCATTTTCCGGGCCTTGAAGGGTTTAAGGGCATCAAAATTTAAATCTTTTCATAACATAACTGATTAGTCTTCTTAATTTAATTGAACCCTTTTAAAATGTTGATTTTGGTATTGCCTTGAGGCATAACTTAACATTTCATTCAAATCACTGTCATACAAATTGCCAGTCACATGTCAATTTGTTTAACATTTCAATAGAGCGACAAAAGGAATTATAATATCAAACAAACATTGAAAGCCTTTCTATTCTACCATCCCACGCAACGACAATTAAAGTCCAAAATTATTCCGTAAATATAAACTGTATAACAACGTATTAAAGGTTATTCAAGTGAACGTATAACTTCGTAACAAACAATCATAATAAGGTTTAAAAAAACAGTTTTTATTCGTTCGATTCTGCAATCGTTTCCCAACAATCAGTAATTGATACCAATTGAATGGTTTCAAATAACACCCTCCCATTTTAAATTGACCTTTCCACCAAACAACCTACTCACATTTTATTCAACAAATAAGCAAAATTTGAGGTCTCTTTAAATTGGTCGACTGTTTTACCTGCTATTATGTTGAAATTTCATTGAGTGTTTTTTTTTTCTTTTTTTGGGGAGAATTAAAATTATATTGCGGTTTAAATGCCCACAGCTGAGCTTCTGAAGTATTGGATGACAGTATCTTTGTTCGTATGAGGAGTAAAATCAAATGGTTTTATCATTATTGTATAGTATTTTGGAAAAGAGTTGGAGTACTAAACAATTGAGTAGGTACCTCTGTTTTTCAAACAAATTGTTTGTAGGATATCCTTTGACTTGAAGATGGAAGTTTTTTTTTACTTTTTGCTTTAAAAAAAACGAAACCTGTTGTTGGTTATTGTGGTTCTGTAGAAAGTTTCCTGTAAGTATTTTAAAGTATAAGATTGAAATCTGAACGTTTTGTATTAAAAGGAAATATAATATGTTGTTTAGTAAAAGTGAAGGAAGTGCAAGATCCAAAACCTATACTTATTAGGAAATTTTTCTGTTTAATTTAGACACTATTTAAATGTGATGCCGTCTCTTTCAAACAATATTGTCAAAAAAGTGATAGCATCACATTTAAACAGTGTCGAAGTTAAACACTTGTTGAACAGTGTTTTTAAATCTTTTGATATAAGGCCGATAATGTTTAGTGATTTGAAATGTTATGAATTAAATACACATTAAAACATGAACACATTATACGTCGTAAGTAGTTTACTTAGCCTTTTGTGAAACAAAATTTTAAAGGTATAACTCAAAGACAATTCCGAAGGCAAAAAAAAAAATAACTCGATAAAACAATTAATTCTGGTTATTTATAAATCTCTCAAAATTCATAATTATAATTCCATATAATTTAAAAAAGTTCTTAGTTGTTAGGTTTACAAATCAAAAGATTCGTAAGCCTTTCAAATAATTAAAAATACTACTTAATCATCACAAATTCATAACCCAGCGGACAATCTTAAACAAAGAAACAGACTCTTCATCTCAAAGATTCGACCCCCTGATCTCATGCGGAGATGCTCACTCACATCACCATTGTTTTACCACAAAGGGTTAGCAACTAAGCAACTTGAGATATTATTAATTGAGGGAGGAAACATGGAAGGTAAAAACTGTATGTCAAACTTAACAGGATTATTTTCAAATATTCTATCTTTAAGAGTACTTGGATTCAATATTTTTATGTTTACGATTGATAGTTGCAAACCGTTTACTTATGAAAATGTGAACACAAATACTAGTTCAGAGTCGATTTATTATCACTCATGTTTTTTTAAATCAAAATTGTAAATACCTACCTACTTATAATGAAAATGTATAGTTACCCATATAAGAGTATTTATTCATTCTCATTTAAAAGGACTAGATAAAAATAATTTGTATCTTTCGTTGTTTGTCAATATAAATTTAAAAAAATTGCTGATTTATGTTGGTTCAGTAATTTACAACACCTTAGCACACAAACCCTCAAAATATTGTTGGTTTTAAATCAAGCGAACATTCCAACATTCATTTGTTTTTCAGGATTTCACGGTTTAATGTTGTCTTAACAATATTGTTGCGTTAGGCTTCTCGCCCACGAGCGGCTTTTTGTAGCTGCGATTATTGCGGCGTGTTGCTGTTTTTTTTGTCGTTGGCTAAGTAAATCCTTTGTCACTTTAGTCAGTGTAATTTCGCGGGCGATTAGTCGCTGAGCTACTTTTTGTAGCTCGTGGGCGTTTACGTTTTAACCCTGTATGTTCTCTTCTCGGCTCGTTTGGCGGGAAGCCTTACTGATACTGTATCCCATTTGGGTCTAAAATATTTTTAAATATTTATGTATTATCAAATCTTCAATAATACATCATTCATTATGAAGGAGTGAGGGCCGCGGGCGGGTGTCGCGGTGTTTCGATTAAATCGCAATACTTGTGCCTCGCGCCCTTATACATTTTATATTCACGGGCCAATGACGAGGCAAAGGTGTGGAATCGGCTTAAATATAATATAAAATAAGATTATCTTATTTTGATAAATTATTACTAAAAAAATATTAATGTAATGAAATACTGACGAATATGTTTACGTGCTATTCAGAGCAATCACTTGACTTGACTTGAGTCATTTACTTTAACAATACTTTTTTAATATAACGTGTAAAGAAAATAGGCCCTAAGTTTGATCCCTGGGGTATACCAGATATTTAAAAAATCAACGTATATCAAAGCAATTACTTAACTAAGATTTATTGAGATTGCAGATTAAATTATAAAATAACCGCCTCCACATTGTAAAGCCCGCTATTCGCTGTCACTGACACTCTGTGGGTAATTATTTTTATTATTGAGCCCCCTCCCTCACCCGCCTAAGCGTAGCGTTTTGTTTTTCTGGTTGGCACCACTGGCCATTGACGTCACTTAATTTAAAGTCAGAAGGTCAGGGGGCCCTATTTTTTAATTTTTTTTTTTTTGAGTGACTGGCCTCTTCCGTTCTTTTTAAATAATTTGTTTGAAATAGTTTGTGTGACTTAGGTCAAATGCGACGCAATGTCACAATTGTATACTACACTGACAACTACTGGCCGACGAGCTATTAAAAAATATGGATTTTGACTATATCGAACGAAAATTAGTAAGTACTAAAGAGCTGAAGGATTTCAAAAATAGGGCTCGAGCATTTAAGCATAGTATTTTAAGATTTTCTGTAATCAAAGTAAGTTTAACTTAGGTAAGGAAAGAAATGTAAATTGTTTTCAATAAGGTGATTATGTTGTAAAAGCTGATTTTTAATTATTTATGTTCCTCCCGGAAAGAAATAAAACTCTAGTTTATTGTTGTTTTTTTTTAAAAGTAGATTTTTGTCGTCTTGTTTAATATAATATAAAATATTTTGTCAAGTGGAAAAAAATTAATTAACCAGTTTATTTCTGCTTTTGTCCTTATTTTTGACTAAAAAGAACCTACCTATACAACAAATAGTCTCTTATGTTTCGTATCGTGTGTTTGAAAAACAGTTGAAATACGTTACTAAACTGACCTTCTGTTTTAATTTATTTCGTGTCAGTGCATTGATGTATTTATTGTTCTGCGAGCGACATTGACGCGAGAGTCGAGTTAATTAATTTATTTCATTGTTTTTTAACAAGCCTGGATTAAGTCAATCTTTATTTGATTTTTTTATTGAAAAGTTAATATAAATATAATTTTTGAATTTTTAGAAAAGAAAACGTCAAATGACGAAAATACATTTTGTTTCAGTTTAAATCTGACATGAATAATTATTTTTTAATATTGAGAACTTTCTTCAAGTTTCATTCTTTCTATGTTATTAAGAGTTGAAATTTCATAGTATCGTTTTAAAAAAAATTCACTCGCACTCATCAGCATTTTTTTGTTCTCATAGCTGGGACATAGGCCTTCATCCTTTTGTGCGCTTACACATATAGGCGTTATAATCGCGCGACATCTGTATATGACATCTGGATATGACAGACGCACAGCTTACGCCGCGCTTACGCCGCGCTTACGCCGCGACTTACGCCTATAATGTGAAACCGCTCTTTGGATGGATAAGGACGATGGGCCTCACACAGACAGTCCCTACACGGGCCCAATACAGATTACCGGGACAAACGGATCCCTTCAAATCGGACGCAGCTCCAGAAACATTAAGTAGCTTGAGTTGATACCAATTTGGTCACCCATCCGACGACGGACTTTAGATAAAGTTACTTAACAACCGCAATCGCAGGTCAAATACTCCAAACTGCTGCGTTATCGAGCTTCTCTAAAGAAAATAATTGATTCCATTTCCCAGTCCCCTGCGGCGTTAGCAGGCAGTTTCAAACAAAATGTAAGTACAATTTTCCTTCAGACTCTCTGAAACTTGACACAAAGGTCTTGCGTCTCTTTTTGTCTGGAGTAAGTTTGGCTACTGCTGTCTCTGTCTATGAAACTTATTGTAATAGTGGTAGTTAAACAAGCAAGAAGAAAGTATTGAGTTATGGGTTTTATTTGGATCGGCTTATGCTAAAGCTATAATAATAATCATATTTTTTTCTGATCTAAGTTGGTAAGATTACTACAAAGTGCGTACAGTTGCGTACCGGCTCAATAGCTTCAATAATATTTAACCGATAAGTTTATGTCAAAAAGCATCTTAACCCGGTTTCTGAAGTACTTTATCGGAAGTTTAACTTTATTGAAGGGGTCCACATTATCTGATTTAAAGTAATAAAATTAACTTAAAACGAGATAATGTGGACCCCTCCGATAAAGTAAAACCTCCGATAACCTCCGATTAAGAACCTCAGAAATAGCGCGTTAGAGCTATAAGTTGTAAACCATCGTAAATATTTAAGATCTGGAACGCCGCTATCTAAATCTGAAGACGAGAGTTAGTGGTAAATTGTACAGTTTTTAAAAAAATACAGTTGTGTTGTACAATAGTAAGAACTCGATGGCTTGAACTTAAGAAACTTTGTGTCGGTCATGGGATGGGTGACTAAAATAAGTAGCTACACAAGTGTTGCATCAAACAACAGTAAGCATCAAAGAAAATAGATTAATCCTCAAATTAGGTGACTGGTTCTCTCTAGCAGTCCGCGGTCCTTACAGAGTTACCCACAGTGTCACAGCTCACAACTCCCATAACCAGCTGACTGCCTCTGATTTATAGCTTGGCGAGCTTTTGTGCACTATGTACTTATGGGATGTTTTATCCATAAACTTAAGCATACATAAGTCTATGTATAAATAAGTCAATGGTTTTATCTGTAAGAAGGCTATTGTTTCTAAGTCTTTGATTTTCGATTAAAAAGTTGCCAAAATATTTTAAAGATTGTAATAGAAAGAAAACATTATAAAATAATCTTATTCGTTTTAAAACTTATACTTTTCTAGGTAGGTATAGTCAATCTCTATTAATAAAGTAGTGTAAAAGAGTTCCAATTATTTTTGATGTCAAAATGAAGTCCTCTTTTGGTAAAATTTTCTACCTTCAATATTTAAGGTACTTCACCTTCGTGTGGCAAAGTTTTGGGACATCCTGTATATTCATTTAACTAGGAAAATTGCACAAATAATAATCAGCGTGAAACTTATTTAAAACCATTTAACAATTAAACTTTAACATCATTCCCACGCAAACTAGTTGAAAATTCGTATGACATTTAAATCCGACCCCAACGATTAGCGATTAAAAACCGACAAACAATGAAATAAAACCGTTTAAATTGAAATAATGTCGTCGCCATCTTGCGTCGCGTGGCGCGCGCACGTACTCTGGTGGTTTGAACATTTGACGATTTGAATTTGGAATAGTGGAACGGCTTAATCAGTTTAATGCCAGTTGACAGATTGAGTTTGAATAAGGTTTTAAAAAGTTTAGTTGTGTTTTAAAAATCAATGTAGGCTTGTTAAACGCTTTTTAATTTATATGACCTCTATTTTTAGGTAATAAATAAAACTTGACCCATATTTTAGTACCACGTGTCTTACGTAGCAATTTTAGGTATAAAAATGTTTAGTGCGCAAGCTTCATTGTCTATGGTTTGGTTCAAGTATTGCTCAAGCTGTATTGTATCTGTCACCACAATATCAAGTCAATCTCCCAAGTGCTACGCCGTAGCAAGTTTCGTAGCAGCTCTTCCCTTCTTATTATTTCCGATAATTTGAATCTTGTGCTTTTGATTGATTTGGTCTACTTGAAATATCTATTTCACTAAGTAAAAAAGTCTGAAATCAAACCTGTTGAATACGTATTTTTATTGATGACTACCATAAAAGGCGGTGCAGTTAATGATACTTAGCCGCTCCAATTTAAAAGTTAAATCGTAGTATAGTATTTTCTCTATGAAGTGTACAAGTAAATACTTGCTATCTTTTAGTCAAATAATAACATACCGTACTTAAGATTAATTTTAAAGTAAAAATTTTAAAGTCGAGTAACTTAGACTACATAATATATACAGTCTGTTCACCCTTCCTTAATGCGAACAGTTGAAGAGTGGAATTCCCTGCCTGCGTCTGTATTCTCGGAAGCATACAACCCAACGATATTTAAGACTTCTTCTGGGCAAGCTCACTCTATCTTCGGCCTCTTCTTAGCCTTACGGTTCGCGAATACGGCCAAGAGAAAGTCCTTTTTAAAAAAAAAACTTGTCTTATTTGGTTAACAATTTTCACCCAACTCTTTTTGTTTTCTTTTACAAATAACAAATAGATTTCCACATACTGATTACGGAAGAAGTTATTTTAATAACGACTGTTAAATTATAGGACATAATATTTAAAAAAAATTAAAAGACGTATACGACAACTGTCAAAAACTGTTTAAAAAGACAAGTAAGGATAAACAGTCTATACAAAACCTATGAAACTAGTCTAAACTTGTTCTTTGCAATTTATTGAGTTATGTACAGTAAAATTACAGAAAAAAAACACTTATGACACACTATTTGTATCGCCATCTCTGAGGTCCCGGGTTCGATCCCCGGTTGGGTCAATTTAGAAAACGAACTTTTCTATATTGGCTCAGGTCTGGGTGTTTATGATACCACCGTTGTCTCTGATTTCCATAACACAAGTGCTTTATAGCTACTTACTTTGGAATCGGAGCAGTGTATGTGATGTTGTCAAATATTATTATTATTACTTATATATAATAAGTCTATGGTTACGATAATGTCTTGTATTTACTCTGTGTGAGAGAACAATAAATGTCTTTTTATTTTATTTTATTTATTTATTATTATTACTTATCCTATGATCTGCAGAATTTCACAATTGCGTTACAGAATGGCTTATAATACTATAACTGTTATATGCTGTTGTTGTGTTGTGTCCGTCTGCAATACCAGTGCATTGTGGTGCGTCCCACATGCTCCTTTGTGTTCTAAACAATGCCTTATCTTGGAGACGATTCAAGGCTCCTGTGAGCTATGACCTTTGGAGAAGGCATAGGAACGAAGAAATAGCAACGCGTGGATGTGGACAGTAATATCAAAATACAAAATAAAAAAAATCTGCCAATGGTTAGAGCTGGGCGCAGGGGTCCAATCGCGCTAGTTCTGTACCCCTCGCACGAACATCTGTCGAGAAAAAGAACGCGCGTAAAGGTACTCGATAGAGTAATTTATTGTCTATGAGAAATTTCATTTCACTTTTCAGCGGTAGATGGCGCTGTACAAATTTCCTATACAAAATTACTCTATCGAATGTTTTTACATGCGTTATTTTTTGTGCTACGGGTACTGAACGATAAAACCAAAACCGTTAGGTACGCTGTCATTTAGGTTATATTTACCTAAAAATCTTTGGCTTACTTAGATTTATCTAGATTTCTTTATCTAAGATTTCTTATTTAACTTGTCCAAGATTTGCATCCTAGGCTCCATTTGCATCATAAGCTTTTAAAAAAACAAAACTTTTCCGAATATTTTTTTGTAAACGAAAATGAAACGGCAACGATTTAGTTTACGTTTTATCGTTGAAAATTAACCGCTATTGGGCTCCTATTCTTCAGATTGTTATGTCGTAGTTTAATTAAACATACTATGAATTCATTAAAGCGGTGACGAATTTACATTTCTAAACCCAAAATGTTGTTGACAACCTCCGTAGTTGAGTGGCCTGCACACTGGTTTTCACGGTGTCGCCATCTCCGAGGTCCCAGGTTATCTCTTCGGCAAAATCAATTTAGAAAACGTCATTTTCTGTTAATGTCTCAGGTCTGAGTGTTAGTGATACCCCGTTGTGCCTGATTTCTATAATACAAATTGATTTTGGAATATTTGTTTATTTATTTAATGCTTTTTTAACTTGTACAAATACTAACTTTACTACTTACTCTACTATTAGTCACAGTTCATTTTATTTTAAGTAAGAATCAAAGTTTAGTTTGAGCTAATTGTTCTTCCATCTTTGAATTTTTGTTTTGTGTTTATGTCATAATATTATGATACAAGCTCTTGCAAGTAATTATGATGGGAAAACTGCAGCAAAAAGTAGACCTGGCCTACTCAAATGACCATTCTACTAAAATTAACGCTAGTAGAATAGAATGACATCGAATCGGATTGACAGGAGCTAAGCGTTGTCGTTTATCATGTTTTGCGAATATCATATTTTGCAAATATCTTATTTCACGAATGTGCTATTATAAGAATACTTTACAGTTTTCTATATCAAAATCTTTTCTTTTATTCTTTGTATATAAACAGCTAAACGTTTAACAAATATCATTACTGGTCACACAACATCTAACCCACTTACTAAAACAACTGCCATTATCCTGTCATTCCCACTAACAACCAATTACCATATCGCGGATACTATGTCACTCGATGACGTGGCCCTTTCTTCGATGACGTCATCAATGCTCCCAATTTGCTAGACAATAGCTGCGATGACCGCTGACGTCCCGATGTCTCGATGTCCCGATGTTATGTCCCGATGTTCCGATGTCCACTGGAACGCGATGGCTGTTGTCTTTGACGTCGAGATGATAGTTCGATTGGTTTGATTGTCGGATGACTCTTTGGGTATGTGTGTGTAAATAATGAACGGAAGTATGTGTTTTGCTATAGCGTATTATATGAGACAGTACGCGGTTACATTGGTACCCAAGGGGGTTCTCTTGACTGCGAGCATCGATCAGGCACGTGCTATTCACCTTCATAACATGATGTTTTTAATTAAATCGACTCACTAAAACTTAAACTAATAATACTGATTGCATTTTTTGTTTTTTTTTAAATTCAGATAAATAAATACTAGAAAAAATCGACTCACCCGTAGCACCTCGTAGTTATGATAACTTTACCTTAATCATAATATAGTTATTTGAATTGTGTTGTTTTTCTTTTGAAATAGTCAAATCATTTTCATTTAGTTTTGTGAAATGAAAGTCTTTAAGTTATTATGATATTTATACAATATTACATTATTATCGTTTAAATCTAGCTTACTATTCGTAATGGAGTTCTTCCACCATTCTGTACCCCTACTGCACGAACATCTATGGAGAAAAAAAATACGCGTAAAAGTCTTTGAAAAATCTCATTTCGCTTTTCGGTGGTAGATGGCGCTGTGCAAATTTCCCATACAAAATTACTCTATCGAATGTTTTTACGCGCGTTATTTTTTTCGATAGCTGTTCGTGCTAGGGTACTGAACGATAAAACCAAACCCGTAGATACGCTGTCATTTAGGTTATATTTACCGAAATATCTTTGGCTTACCCACCTATCTTCAGATTTCTCTTTTAAATTGTCCAAGGTTTGCATCCTAGGCTCCATTTGCAACAAAAGCAAAATGAAATCCATAAATAATTACTGTATCGAGTACTTTTACGCACGTTTTCTTTCTCGATATATATTTGTGCTAAGGGTACTGACGTCACCCATTTTTGATGTCCCCAATGCTGGGGCACATGCCTTCCTTATAGGAGGAAAAGGAGGATGGACCATAACCCACCACGCGGGCCCGATGCAGATGTAGTATACTTTTAAGTCACTGTATTCCTTAAAAGTCTGCAAATAAATAAAACTTCAAGAAATAATTTAAGTATAATATGATTTATTGAGCGTATGGTATAGTTTACTCCACAGTATTGTACAAGTTAATAACTATAATCTCTTAGATCAATGATTAAACATCATTCTTTTATCACTAATCATTATTTCTAATAATTATATTTACAAGTTTAAAATTTACTATTTGAACACTATTACATTTATCTAATTATTATTTATTCAATATCGAGAGAGCTGGATAAATATTACACTATTTAAAATAAGTATAACAAATATCAAAAGTGAAATGGATATTTTGTTTTTAATAAAATATTTAAAAAGTAGGTATGATCAGGAATAAACGAGTTTTGAGACTGTTTTTGTACAAAATTGAGAATCCCTTCGATATAATATAACCTTTATGTATTAAAGTTACTAACGACTAAAGGTAATTGTTATATTTTTTAATTATTACGTATACAGGCATTTACGTTAAAGTTTACTAAACATCTACAGTTTATATACAAAATTACTGATTTTAACGTTGACAATATTTTATTAGCCTATTTATAACTTATTTTTCTTTAACATTCTGAGAGCCTTTTGTATCTTCCATAAAATACTGAACATAAAATACTATATGTACATAATTATTTTCCTGCGATTTCTAATATTGTCAGATACTTTTGAAAACACATAAGTCTCTGGCTCTAACTGACATTACCAATAACGTCTAGATCACTTCTCTAAGACTTTATGAACAGGTAAAATTGTTTGTTATAATAAAATTATGGAATATCTTTCCATTTACCAACTATTCTTTGATAATTTGATATTGTCTCCAAGTTCATTGGAGATTCGTTCTTAAATAGATGTAGACACATCACTGGCATTTGTCATAGTAATCGGTAGAAAATAAGAAATCTTATTATTTTTGTGTGTGCGTGTGTGTGATGAATCATCAAACTCACGACCATAATCGCAAAATCTCGAAGGTTCAATCTCCGATTACGGTTACAGGACCGTCCAGTTCAGGAACCCCTAATCAGAAAATCCGTCATTGTTAGTATTGTCAGAAGTTGGGGAAGTTCCTGGCGAAGGAACCTGGAGCTGTCTGCCATACATCAGGTCAGAAGGTGGCATAAAAGAAGATAAGTATTCTGGTGGAGGTCGGATCACAGTTGGCAGGTACCCAGTCCCACTATAAGGTGGGGTTAAGAACCTCCTTGATGGAGAGAACTTAAAGCTTTGGTTTGAAAGAGGAGAGAAAGCAGATTTGGACTGGTAGCTTTGTAAGTACGGTGGTGATTCTTGTGTGATGTTGTAAGGAGTGCTACTGTTGTCAGTCCCGTTCAACATCATATCCATGGCAGCAACGACGTCCCCTTTGCATCTAGCAAGGATAGCCTCGATCTCCTGTCTGCTGCGACGCGGAAAAACTTTGATAAGAACGTCTACTGGAGACTTCTGATACGAAGACTCCTCGGGCTGTTGTTCTGGCATTGCCTCAGGTTTCCTGTCGCGTCTAAACATTTTGTATTTGAAATCAGAATTCTCCCATTTTTCTTCATCTTCTTTCTTAATGGGGACATCGTCCGATCTTTGTTCTTTCATTGACAAGTTCTCTGGTGTGAGAGAGGTTTCAGACTGGTCTTCTAGTTCTTCTTCGACATTGAGCTCGTGGTCGGAGGGCGAGCGAGGGGGTGGTGTGGTGAGCGGTGGAGTAGGGGCGGGGGTTTTTGACTCTGAAGGCTGTTCTGCTGAAGGAGACGGGCTTGAACATACTTCGGTGATGCGGGCACGTTTTTGAACTGTCGACAAGAGAAAAGAATTTGATTTATATTTCGTCGCAAAAAGTTTCGTGTAAGGATTATTTGAAAAGTACATTTTTAGTGCGGCAGGTGTAACTTTAAGTATGAAAACTTCAAAAAACTGACGTTTTTTTTCATCTCCGCATTGACCATGACTAGTATTATCCGATAGTTATCGATATTTTATATTCGATAGTGACCGTACAGATTTGAGCTATGCATGTAAATCTTAGAGTAATAATAAAAAATATATAAAAGAAATAAAATATTGAGAACATTATTCGTCTAAACTTGTACCTACTAGGCACCATATGAGAGAGTAACGTACATACTTGTTAAATCTAAAGAGGAGCTACGAAACATGCAACTTTTTGTTTTAAATTAAAATAACAAAGTAAAAACAAAACATCATTAACACCAACGAGATCGCGAACTTTTCTTTATCAACCTTCTTACACCATTCTTGTTATTTTAAAACAGAACAAAACGCATTTCCGGAAACATCAAAACGAACGTCTAAAAAGACACAATGCAGTAAGCACTCACAAGTACAGTCGCGCGTACAAGTCATTGTGTCGAGCAATTAGAAGGCGAGTCGCTCTCAGTCGTGTGTGCGAATTTAATGGCCGATATTATTGTTTTTTTTGAGGGAGGGGCGAGGGGAGGGCTGTAGTGGTTTGACGGTAAAATTCGATTACAGTTCGATCGTGTGCACTGTTAAACGCTTGATGATTATGTATTGATATTGTGTAATAGTAGGTGCGGGTTTTTAATTGGTGAGAAAGGTTTGTTGTTTTTGTAGTAATTATTTTGTGAAAATCTCGATTTAAAAATATTTTTATTAAATAAACTAAGAGTCAAAAGAGGACGCGAATTTTAGTTCATGGATGGGCGTTAACTATATTATTGTTAATCAATAAGTTTTTGTAGACAAATGAACTACTTCAGAACAGTTTATTTTTGACGAACCGTGTTATAGGATTTTCACTATCATAATGAATTTTGATTCAAACTTTAAACTAATTAAGCATTAAACTTTATTCAGATATCTATTTCCTATGAACGATTAACTAAGGTAACAACATCTTTATGAAATTAACAAAAAAAGTAGGTATCGTATTTAAGTAAGAAGTAATATTTATCTTTTTTATCCCATAGAATATAATTAGTCCTTTATAGTTTAGACAGATAACAAACCGTTAAAATAAGGAATGTAAAAAAGAATGTAATACACGCATTTTATCATCCGAATAAAGTAAAATTTGTGTAAAACCGATCAACTCGATTGCGAAGACATTGTCCAATTGAATGAGCACAAACATCAATGCTAAGTGTTCCTTTAAAAGCCACAAAAGGGAAGAAAAATAAAGAAAAAATGTACCTCCTTAAAACGTTCCTTTCTCAAGCATAAAAGCTACGCCTTCACGAAATGGAACAAAAAAACTCATTAAAATAATACGCCCTTTATACAATACAAACACACTTTTCATTTATAAAATTACAATAAAGGAAATAATACTGGCCATTTTGAATCTCATTATGAAAGAGGGAGGGAGATGGAAATACTATTTTATTTGTGTTAGAAAGGGTTGTATGGTTTTGAAATGGTTTTAATAGAGACATCTGCTTGTAAGCGATGCTATGTATTTAGTTTTTTGTTTGTTTGTTATTCGTATTTTTATTTTTGTATCGTGGTATTCGTATTGAATGAGTGGGCATTCGAAATTTATTTTAAATAATGTTAGTTTATAGTACTATTTATTATGGCGACTATGATTCAATTGCTTTGTATTTCAGTGGTAGCTATGCTAATGATTGTTACAACACTACAGTGAAAAGGGTAATAAGATACTTTTTGATATAGACTGACTGAAATATTAGTCGTAAAATATTTCCTTTAATGCGTTTAGTCTTGAAACACGACACTGTGTTTCAACACTAAATAATAGCTTCCAAGCCGCTCTAATAGCTTCTAAAGCGCGTCACGCCAAAATACGCGAGAAAAACCACGGTATAAACTAAAACGAGCACAATGCACACACCTCCTGTTTACGACAGAGCGTGTTGAGACTGTGTAACGTCGGTCCATAAATCAATACAATACAATATAAAAAAAACTTGAAATAAACGAGGATCACAACACATCACATAGGACCTTAAAATTTTCGCGCCTAGAAAACAAAAACGCATCACTCGCGAAAACAAAAGCGCGGGAAAAACTACGGTATAAACTATGCGAGTACAATGCACGCACCGCCTGTTTACGGCAGTACGTGTTGAAACACAGTGTAATGTCGGTCCATAAATCGAGAGACACAATGCCGTTGGCGGCGGCCCAGCATGTCCGCATTGTCGGTTGATTTAGTACCACCGTGCTGCGCGGGACGCTTGTTAATGTTATTAATTAATGCGTTACACTTTTGATAGCGATAGTACTTTTGTGAAAATTATTACAGATATTGAGTGGAGTAGATATTTACATCTGACGAAAATGTCCAAGTTCAAAACACGAACTAGTAGAAGTAAACATTAATAAAACTCCCCCTGTCTCGTCATACGGTTTTACCGAATCTATGATGTGCTTCTTGATACTATTATTAATGAAGTTTTCCGTGTTCTACCCATGTTATATACCCACGAATATTTAATTCCGCTTTCTACCCAAAATTTATTCCGTTTTCTACCTTCGATATAACAAATTTTTATAATATGTCCGCTTCTACCTTCAATAGATGCCGGTTTTGAACTGATGGAAAAAAATTAGTACGTTAGACTAATTTTATTTGTAGGTTGAAAACGGAATTGTTTTAGGATTTAGGTAGAAAACGGAATTATTATTAGAAGCTAGTGGGTAGAAAAAGTGGTTGGAAATACGGAATACTAACTTTGTGAAAATTATATAGTTACAGATATATATTGAGTATATCAGTAGTACACTTCGAAGGTTAAAACACAAATAAGAAGAAGTAAGTAATAGTTTTTGAAACTGGAACAATGTTTCAGTACCATTATTCCGAATCGATGTTGTAGCTTTTCAAAAGTGTTTGTAATAAACTGAATAAAAAAACTATTTGTCTGAAGGCGGCGACAAAAACACTTGTTTTTTATAATCCTTTCATAGTTTGATGCCACGGTAGATCCCGCATACTGATGCAAAGGCTTGTAAGAGTATAATTAATGTCCTTATGATGAAAAATAATATTATCGTTTGTAGCTGCCGCCGCCGTCGGCAAATCCCGAATAAATTGCAGAATTTCCGACAATATTCAGAAAAAAGAAAAAAGTCAAAAAGTCAGCACTCAAAATTTCTTTATTTGAATAAACTCATTAATTACGCACTTTTGAATCGTCTATATTTTCCTACCACCCGTTACAGACTTTTATCAAAAAGTCCACCGTAAAAAATTAAAATATACATTCTATCAGTCAAACTTTATACATTTTATAATTAATTAATGATACCCAAAGTACTGCTGTTTTGCAATATTATACAAACAAAATATATCAAATCATGCTATGAACATTATTCTAATTTCTAATGTGAAAATTCTCCAAATCTTAACTGAAAATATTCATCCATCAGTAAAGTATTTCACCTAATTAAAAAAAACTAACGCAAAGTGAAACTGCCTAACATCAGCATTTCATATTTGAGCCGAAATTAAAAACTTTTTATGTTTAATAAAAACTGGCCAGAGACTCGCGAAAATTAAAGTCCCATTTGCAACTACCGTAAACAAAAAAAAAACATAAAACACTGGCCGCTAATTAACCGAGGAGGAATACGACCCTCCGTGAATTCAGTTATTATAACATAATTAATTAAGCTTTTTGCTCCAACTGTTTCGTCGGTTTTTGAAAGCAAATGGTTGTTTTTTGTTTTTCGACCAGCTCGGACGCGGTCGTAGATTTACGAATGTGTTTCGGGTTTATTTTAAATTTAGAATTATTTACTAGTGATTATTGTTGTAATTAGTTGACTCTTATCTGATAATGCAGTCGCTTTGATCTGAAAGTCATTCTTAACTGTCAACCAACTTAGTTTTGATAAGTTAGGTATTTTCTTATCGTAAGGAAATCTTAATTTTAATCTTATTTTGACTTTAATTCTAAATTGACATTTCCTTAATTAGATTCAAATAGATATTTTGAAATCTGTATATTACCATCATTTGTATTGTATATTGCCTATGACGAGGCGAGTATTCCTAACGTAAGTATTTCCGAAATGTATAGGTAAGTTTTTATATTTGGACAAGCTATGTAAACCAACTTCTTCTTCTTCTTGATCAGTCTTGATCTTAATTACGGTCAACGAGTATTAATCCTAGAGGATTTGATTCTAGATTAACTGATACTAGATTTAATAAATCTAAGAAAAAAAATCATAATAATGTATATTTACAGTTATTTGAATTTATTTTCGCTTTACGTGCAGCATATTTGTAGCTCTATATTTTCGTTATACCAAGAATACAAAGTTTAAAAAGTAAAAAGGCCGGCGACAAACGCATACGGTCAAAGCAAAGAGGTGCACTTAAAAAATAAAAAGTAAAATAAAAAACAAAACGCACAGCCAGTGCTACGTCCCGCTCGTTTGAAAAGCGCGGGCAATTTGCTTACTCTGCGTCACTACGTACTTTGTTGGCGTAGGACTGTTTGTTTTTTTTTATTAGACCACACATGTCAATGGTATTTCGATTGCAAAGCCTTCGGTTGATTGTATTTTGGTAGCATAAAGCTCCTAAACGAAATGTTTCTAATTTTATTTATGATAATTAAAAGTGGTTCTTTCGACCGATGCAGAGGTAATGTTTCGATAATACAAGAACTAATTTATTCGAGTTACATACTGTTCGGAATACCCCAGAGCCATACACGGACTGCGGCCCGCCAGGCTTTTGAGAGTTGCTCACCCATTGTAGCTTTAAATTAACGAAAATACTAAACCAATAACCTATTTCAAATTCACATTAATAAGAGATATTGTGTTAAGATAAATAATATTAGAAAAAATTCACTCACCCGTAATACCTCAGACGGGAATCGAATTCCGGCCCAATGCACTAACCAATTATGCTACCGAGTCGCATGATTCGCGACTCGGTAACTCGGTAATATGAAAGAGCATTGTGAATGCGAAAAATCTAAATTTAATAAGAGATATTGTGATTTACGACACATCTAAAATCTGAAAGTGGGCCAAGAAAAAGTTTATATTATCTAGGCCAGCCATACCATTATCTACAGAATGAATACTTTTTTGAGTTCGTGAAACGATAATAACTTCTATGTTACCACAGCTTTTAGCAATTTTAATAATTTTGGTCCAATTTACAATTTACTGTACGTCACTGATTAAATAAGATGTCGGAAAATATTAACGGCCTTACCACAAAAGATATTAAAACACTGTTCCACAAATGTTTAACTTAGACACTGTTTAAATGTAATGCAGTCACTTTTTTGACAATATGATTTGAAAGAGACGGCGGCATCACTTTTAAACAGTGTTTCAAATCTTTTGTGGTAAGCCTGTAAGGCTCTACCATAAGGCGTGTCTACATACGATCGTTTTCCTGTTCCCTTTCACCATCATCTGGCATGCCTCAGGGCATGCAATAGCGCTTGCCCTATCTTTAAAAAAACTTATGTCAGAAAGTTGAACGTGAAAGCGCACGGTTTGGAGGCAATCAATAGTGCATGCTTTTAACGCAAGTTCACTTGAAAGTTGATAAATGAAGTTAATAAATAAATGAAGTAAAAGTTAATTAATGAAAAAAATAACAAACTGTTTAACAGAAGCCTAAAAGATATGTTATTAAATAAATGCTTCTATAGTGTAAATGAGTACTTGAATGATACAATGAATTAAACTAAAATTAATTTAAATATCTTGTAGCGTTACAGGAGAGTAGAGAAAGAGAGAGCCTACCTAAGAGAGGATGGATAGTATCTAACTAGTAAGGAGTGAAGTGGAAAGATAAAATAGTTTACAATTATTATTTATTTACAAATTAAACCTAAACTTAAAGTATGGGGAAGAGGATAAGAGGGCGAGTCTTCAGGGGATAGAGGGTCAGTCTTCAGGGGATAGAGGGTCAGGGGACGAGATCTTGCGTACGGAGAGGAGCACGGATGGGTCGCAGAGTGTCGACGTGGAGGGTAGACGCAGCTCGTACGTAGGTGGTTGAAGAATTCGTGCAGCGGTTGAAGAGTTCGTGCAGCGGTTGAAGAGTTCGTGCAGCGGTTGAAGAGTTCGTGCAGCGGTTGAAGAGTTCGTGCAGCGGTTGAAGAGTTCGTGCAGCGGCTGAAGAGGTCGTGCAGCGGCTGAAGAGGTCGTGCAGCGGCTGAAGAGGTCGTGCAGCGGCTGAAGAGGTCGTGCAGCGGCTGAAGAGGTCGTGCAGCGGTTGGAGAGGTCGAGCAGCGGTAACAGAGTCGAAGGTGCTGACCGGCGAGGGGTTGGAGACTTCTGTCACTGGTAGCGCGGGGCTTTCTTGAGTCCCGGGCCTTTGCCTAAGGCCCGGGAACGGCCACTTGTTCGAATTACGCGGAGTAAAACTCGACGAAGAACTGACTACCGAATCAAAGAAACGGAGCCTTTTATACACACTAGGAATTTTGAAAACCGAAAGAAATCGCGTAGAAGAAAAATAATTTAAGATTTCGAAATGAGAATTTGTGTACTCACTCGGTAGCAATATGAAAGAGCGAGAAGAATAATAAAAAGATATACAACCTACTGAAATGTGAGGAAAAGCTGAGATAAAGCAAATAAAATAAACTGTCATGAAAAACAAGAAGATGTCAAAATAAATATAAAATTGTAACCTCACTTTTTCAATAAAATATGGAAATTTGTATGAAAGTGAATAAAAATGTACGAGAGATGGTAAAACTATAAACATAATAAGGATCGCCGTGAATTGGTGATTAATTTGCTACCAGGTGAGCACTTATATTCAAAGAATTTAGAAAGTTATTGCCAAAAATACTTATTTACTAGAAAACTTAAACTAATTAAAACTAGTTAAAAAACTAAGAATAGGAGCGACAGGCAACACGCTACATTATTCCCCCCCCAAAGAGAAAAATTTTCCTTCGGAAAATTTTTAAAAAACAAAATAAATCAAGTAAAATATGTACAGTACTTTACGAATTCACCCCACTGTGCTTTAGAGGCACAAAAGAGGCATTGTACTGCAGAGCTTAGCTACTCTGCAGCAAAGAGAGTAAAGATAGAGAAAAGAAGTGATATCATCTCTGGAGAGCTTAGCTACTCTCCAGTAGAGAGTAAAACATAGAGACATTGTGCACTATGGCCGCCTGAATGCAAAACATAAAATTAATATTATATACAAAATAATTTTACCATTACACAGAATATACAGAGTAGTGTGCCTGCCGTCCAAATATGTACAATTATACAAATACATTACAGAATAAAACAAACATAACAAAACAAAATTACAATTTAAAATCTTTTATGTGCCACTTGCCTCTGGCTCCATTTTGGTCTTCTAAAATATATACAAGAGGAGAAAGCTTATCAATAACTGTACATTTTATAAATTTTGGTGCCAATTTTGCTGAAAAATATGCGCCAGCATCACTATGAACATAATTTCGACGCCAAACAGTATCGCCAACATTAAATTCCTTAAAAGAGCGCCTTAAATTATAGGGACCAGTGTTCTTAACAAACGCATTATATAAAGCAACTTGAACCTGGTCGAAATAAGATGCTAAATGCCCAAGATCATTAGCGTAGATCTCACGAGGCATAAAAATTACCTCGTCAAAGTTAGATGTCGGTGTATAAAGCGAGCCAGTGGGAATATACTCTCGACCATGAACAAGAAAGAAAGGAGAAAAACCAGTAGATAAGTTTACACTAGAGTTCATAGCGGATTGAATTTTGTTAAGATGTTTGTCCCAAGAGCGATGATCATTACCCACTAAGGCAGCTAACGCGGTTACAATTGTACGATTATATCGCTCGGTAAGATTAACCTGTGGGCAGTAACGAGGAGTAAAGGATACAAAAGGGATATTATAACGTGAGAGAAAATTTGAGAATTGATGAGATTGAAACTGTGAACCATTGTCCATAATAATAGTTTGAGGAACGCCATGAACAAGAAAGACAGAATTTTCCAAATGAAAAATAACATTTTCAGTAGTTGCGCGTTTGAGGGGAAAAATAAGTGTATATTTGGAAAAGCAACAATTAACAACTAAAATATATTGATTTCTTTGTCTGGTCATTGGAAAAGGACCCATTAAATCTAATGATATAGATTGAAATGGTCTTGAACATATTTTAGGTTTTCCCATTGGACCAAAAGGAGAATGATTCAAATGTTTATACGCCAAACACGTTTCACAAGAAGAAATAAGTTTTGAAATTTGTTTGAACATGCCAGACCAATAATAAAGAATAGAGAGTTTTTTGTAAGTTTTAAAAATACCAAAATGAGGACTTGAAGCGTCACCGTGAGCGGCTTTAATAAGGTCTTCTCTAACAGAAGGTGGTGGTACTTCTTTCCAAAGGAAATCTTGGTTCAGCGGTTCAGATGAATCAATACGACGGTACAACTTTCCATCCCGAACACTGAAATTAGGACATGAATCCGGGTTATCGCGACAATTGTTAAAGATATTGTTAAAACGGTCAATTTCTGAAGTTTCACTAGGAATAGCAATAGGTTCGATCATATTAGGTTTTGATCGAGAAAGTAAATCAGGCACAACATTTTCTTTACCCCTTTTATGTTTTAAGATAAAATTGAAGCACGACAGACGAAGAGCCCATCGGGCAAGTCTACCGGTTGGGTTGGACATATTTAAAAACCATTTCAGAGCTGCATGGTCAGTAAAAACAGTAAATTGTTTGCCATTATCCAAGTAACAACGCCAGTGTTCTATAGATGTGAGCACTGCTAAAGTTTCTCGTTCAGTTGTCGAGTAATTTTGTTCATTTTTATTGAGAGATTTGCTCATGTAAGCAATAACTACCTCGTTAGAGCCTTGGGTTTGGGTAAGCATGGCACCTACACCAACATTCGAAGCGTCACAATGGACGGAAAAGGGGAGATCAAAATCAGGACATGAAAGAATAGGAGCAGAGATAAGTGCTTCCTTTAGTTTGCGGAAAGCAGCTTCAGCATCAGGATTCCAAATAAATTTAGAAATTGAACCAGAAGTCAATTTATTCAGAGGAGAAGCTACAGAGCTAAAATTGGGAATGAAACGTCTAAACCAACTACATGTTCCTAAAAATTTTCTCATTTCTCTTTTATTAGAAGGAATCGGAAAATCAAGAATTGCTTGAACCTTGGCTGGGTCAGCTCGTAAACCCTTACTGTCAACAATATAACCAAGGTATTTCAGTTCGTTACGAAAGAATTGACTTTTACCAAAGTTGATTGTGAGACCAGCATGAGAGAGTTTTTGATGAACTTTCATCAAAAGAGAAATATGCTCTTTAAAAGTATTACTAATAATAATTATGTCGTCGAGATAGCAGAATACTCTATTCTCGAATTCTGGAGTAAATAAATGGTCCATTAAACGTTGTTGGGTAGCGGGAGCGTTGGTCAGACCAAAGGGCATTACCGTAAAACGATACATTCCTCTGCCAGGTACATAAAAAGCTGTCTTATCCCTATCATTTGGATCCAAAGGTATTTCCCAAAATGCTTTTGCGATGTCAATACTAGAAAGATATCGAGCATCCCTAAGGTTATCCAAAATTTCACTTATTAACGGAAGACTATAGGCATCCTTCTTTGTGATTGAATTTAGTTTGCGACTGTCAACACAAAACCGCCAATCGCCATCCTTCTTTGGTGTTATTAAAACTGGAGAAAGCCAGGGGCTCTCACATTTCTCAATAACGTCAAGTTCTAACATTTTATCCACCTCATTAACGAGAGCTTTCTGTTTCTCCGGGGAAAGTCTGTAACAGCGCTGGCGAATAGGTAGGGCATCACCCGTGTCAATTTTGTGACAGATTAAATTTGTACGACCAAGTTTGCCATTCTGTTCAAAAGAAATAATTTTAAATTGATCAATGACATCAGAAGCGACAGTTTTCTGAACGTCAGACAAATGGGAAAAAGATAAAACCTGAGTATCAATTGAACTATTTATAACATTAATTTGGGAAGAAACATCTTGTAAGGGTACTTTGGGAATTAAGTCAAACTTCTTCCAAAAGTCAATACCAAGAATAAGAGAAGGATATATATCGGAAAAGACAAATGCTTTAATTAAATGAGTAGAACCATTAAAGGTCATAGGCAAAAACATATAGCCAGAAGATTTCACAGTATTTTTATTTGCAACCATTACTTTTGTAGATGACTTGAATAGAGTAAACCCAAGGTTTTCAAATTGTTTATAAGAGTCATTACCTAATACAGTAACACAGCTTCCACTATCCAATAATCCAGAAAATGATTTACCGGCTATGCAGACATTGGCAAAAGGACGCTGGTTATCAATTTCCTCGATAAAAATGGAAGTGCTAAAATAATTTAACAAATCTTGATTATTTTTAGAGTTTAGGGAAGAACTACTATTCAAGTCGTTGCTTAGTTTTTTGGAGACGAAGGCCTATTACACTTAGGACAATCAGTAGCCTTAACACCTTTAAAGCCACATTTAAAACAAACGGGATCTCGAGGTTTGTCACAGTTATTAATTGAATGCCCATTAGTTCTGCAACGCACGCAAAATAAATGGGACTGAAAAGAAGGCGCATTATCAGCACTATTGAAATAATTACCCGGGCTGGAAGGTTGGCCGGAAAAACGATTAGAGGATGGACCTGGGGTAGAACGAAGTCCAGAATCAACAGGAGGTGAGAATTGGGAAGTATGTCTAACGGGTGAATGGTTTGTAGCAGAAGTAGGAGTTCTATAACCTGGTTGTGAAATGAAACTACGAGAGGAATACTGGGAAACACCTGAAGGAGCAATAGAACCGCGATTGGAGTACTGGGAATTACCAGAAGGTGTGTTATTATTTCGATGGGAATACTGGGAAGTACTCGAAGGTGCGATAGAATAATCTTGAGAAAAATGAACAGTCCGAGCAGAAGGTCTTGCTACGTAATTAAATTCTGTGGCACAATTATTTAGGGGCTTTGGTTCATGAAAACTTTTGTCTCTTTCGATCATGTGATCATAAGATTGACACGTTCTTATAAGTGTGTCTATTGAGAAAATATTATTAAGGGCAACAAACGTGGAATAACAAGGGCGAATGTTATGAAGTAGAATATCAAGCTGTTCTTGCTCAGATAGTTTCCTAGAAAGCCTGGAAAACATCCCAAACATAACAGAAACATAAACTATTATGGATTCCCCTAAGCCCTGAGTACGATTACGAATGGCTTCCATTAACTTATAATCGTAATCATGAGCACTCGATATCGACTGTAGTAAGCAATTTTGTATGCATTGGCACAGCGCCTCTGGCGGTAAAATACACTAAACTAAAAGTTGTCATGTGAATGTCAACTACAGTCGCTATCGAGTATATACAAGGTGTTACAAAAATACCGCTAATGCCGAATATGGTATACAGGGACCATCAAACTGATCAACTTTTACTATGGGACCAACGCTGAAATCAAGAAAAAAAATCAGCTGTTTCATACAAAAATTAAAATCGAAAATATCAAAATGTATGGAACAGCTGGTTTTTTTAGCACTATAGAGCTATCGAGTAAGCATAAACTCATAATACGTCAACTGAATCATAATAATAATATTATAATTTTATGCAAAATAATCTAATGAGATCGATCCATCAATACGATTGAAAGTTCTTGATAAATAGATACAAAATGTCATAGTAATAGAAAACTAAAACCATGGTCATTAAAACGAAACAAATGAATGTCTGCCGACCCATTCAAAATAAGAATTAATACTGCCAATTCGTTCGGGCGTTTAAAAATTAATAAACACTCCCCCGAAGAGAAAGATTTAACCCCCCCGGTCCGTTCTCGAGTGATTAGCGATCAGACCCTAACCCTGCAATTGTTCACGACACCTATTATTTACAACTAACTACCAGCCACGCTAAATTTAACTCTATATCTATGTAGTAAAGATCGAAAATCCTTTGTTAAATTTTCTTTAAACTGAGTAACTTTGAAACGGCGGGCGGTAACAATAAAACCAATTGTTGGGCGATTCTATTGTGAGAGTAGTGAATTCAAATTTGGATTCTGACATTAAATTTCAGAGTTCATAATTCGATATTCGATTTGGCAGAGCTCATTCGATTGAGGAATTAGTATTCTATTGCGATGAAATCATACGGTGGTCTGTGTAGGGTTGCCACTGCTATTGTGTAGTGTAATGCATTTTAAATAATTTAATTTAAAAAAAATAATCATGGTGTACGGAAAATTCCAACTAAGAGTAACTAAGAGTTGTCACTGAGTAAAATAATAATATAAAAAAAAACTTTTACTACAGTTTTTCTAATAACTTTAATGCATAGTTTTACATAATGTGGTATTATTATTATTATTATTATTTGGAAGGGGGGACGCCAGTGAAGCCGGACGGGTGATCAGTCTCCCTAATCGGAACCATTTCACCCAGTTCCCCAAGTCCCCTGAAAGCTGGAAGCTGGGGGAGGCGGGTTATCGTTTACCCCACCGGCGTCGGACCCTCGAACTTACCTGTGCGCTTACAATACCTGCTGAGTTGACTTATCGTTAACTGCTTTAGATCCTCTTCCTTTAGCTTGTCCGCTCCAAAGAGCTCCCAACGCAGCGATGCATACATCGGGCATTCTGCCATGAAGTGGTAGCTTGTCTCTTCTTTTTCTTTACATAGCGGACAGATGGGGTCCTCTGTCCGTTTGATAACTGCCAGGTGTCTGTTTAGTGGACAGTGTCCTGTCAGTACTCCTACTATGGTTCTTATATTTCTTCTGGTTCGTTTCAGCAGTTCTCTGCTTTTCTTCTTGTCAACTGATTTGATGAAGATCTTAGACTGTCTGCAGTCCTTACTTGCCCTCCATCTTTTGTTGGTCTCTCTAGTTGTTTCGATCTCGATAATATTCTTGGTGATTCTATGTGAGATTGGCAGTCTTGGTTCAGGCCCAATGAGGGGTTCATCAGCCCCTTTCCTAGCCAATTCATCTGCTTCTTCATTGCCTTTGTTACCTTCATGTCCAGGTACCCAGGCAATTTCTACCTCAACGAGGTTTGCGAGCTCCTGAATGCCTTGTTTGCATTCCTTTACCAATGCTGAGGTTGTCTCCGATTTGTCAAGGGCTTTGATGGCAGCTTGACTGTCGCTGTATATTATAATTTTTTCAAGTTATGGTTGCTTATCTCACTTTTCATCATGTGCGCACACTCCAGTATCGCGAATACTTCCGCCTGAAATACGCTAGTGTATTTGCCCAGATTGAAAGTGACTCTTTTAATGTCGGGTTTGGCGATGTAAATCCCTGCTCCCGATAGCTTAGTTGATTCTTTTCTAGACCCATCGGTGTAACATACTGCGATGCTGTCCAGATCTGCTTGTTCTGAGTTCCAGTCTTCTCTGGATCTGATGCTTATTCTATACTTTTTGTCGAAGATCCTTTCCTTTTTTATTAGGTCATTATTGACCAGTATCATAGAGAGGTTTTCTTCGTACTGTTTTCCTATTTCAGCGTGAGCTTGGTCATTGTGTCTTCCTACCCATAGTTTAGTGCTTTTTAGCTTAAACCATTGTTCTGTGGCTCTCTTTTTAATTTCAAGGTCTATTGGACTAAGGCCTAGTATCATTTCTAAGGCTGCCGTGGGAGTTGTTCTCATGGCTCCTGAGACCATGATGCTAGCTAGTCTTTGAACTTTTGTGAGTTCTTTTCTGTTGTATTCTAGTTGTGCCTTGTGCCACCATACTAGTGCTCCGTGGAGGATTCTCGGTAGGATGATTTGAATGTGGTATTAACTTAAAATTGAGTTTGTTGGAGGAGGTGATTAATAGAGTTATGGTCGATCAGATATATTTCAACCATAACTCTATCTATATCAGAATAGTAGATAAAAGAAGGCACAACAAAATGATGAGTAAAGAAAACTTTTAAAATTGCGGCTTTTATACCTATTAACATAAATCTTCGTTAGTGTGTGTTATGTTTATTAATATAATCAATACACGCACTAAAATAAGGTCTATTTGTGTTTCTGTAATATTCGGATATCAAGATAAATAAAGCAAGCAACATTTTCGAGCGTCGACACCCCTGTTCCAGGGGTTACAAACATTTTAAAATGAAATTATGCGACTGTGTTTAATATGCGCTCGGCCATTGTGACATTGCAAATAATAAACAGACTTCAGTCGGGATGCGAACCGGCAATATTGCCCTTTGAATACAGTGTGGATTTTATTAGATTTACAACGAATGGCTTATTAACTGGGGTTGTGGGTTTGCGACGTCTGCTTTTGATTAATTTGTTTGTAAACTTGTTGGTAGTACTTGAAATTAAAATGAATTGTTATTTAGTTATTACATTTTATCACTGTAACGGGGTTTTTGCAAAATCTGTGGTCAAAAGATTAGAAAATCTGCGATAGCATTTTAGTGTAAATAAATATATTGTACTAGCTTTCGGTACTTTATTTAATAGTAATCGTAGTTTCGTTTCGACAAAAATTACTTGCATTTTATTTTTATGATGACCACAATAAAAAATGGCGCTGATTATTTTAATAAAGATATTTTTTTTACATTACATCGGTAACTCAACTTATCATTCGATGTATAATGACTGCGCCATCGAGCTCCATTAATATTATTAAGCGCCAAATCCTTACTAATATTATAAAAGCGAAAGTAAGTTTATTTGTTTGTTTGTTACGCTTACACGTCGCAACTATTCAACCGATCATCATGAAACTTTGCGTACACGTTGTTAGTGGTACAGAGAAGGACATACGGTACCTTTCATTCCGAAAAAGTACTGTTCCCTAGGGATATACTAATAACTGTCCACGCAGATGAAGTCGCGGGCAACCGCTAGTTAAAAAAAAACAAGAACGTGGACTTAATTTAACGTTCGAAAACAGAGGGCTACAACTACAAGTAAGACTTCAATAGCAATGACTCTAAAGAGTCCGTAACATGAACCCAGCAATGGTTTAATCAAACCTGCGCGAAAACAAACCTACTTTGTGAAAAATTTAATAAAAAAGTACACAAGAAGCCCAACACTCTGTATCGAGTTACTGTACAAATTAAAAAAACAACAATTCAATATAAACTGTAGAAGAAAGAGACAAGGTTCAATTTCTTTCTTCTCGTTGTTTGTAGCATCAAGTGCTTATAACGTAGGTATTAAAGGTGATTTTCGAGTGTCGTGTTGTTTGTAGGGTAAAAGTAAATCGTTCGATAAAACACGCGTGTATCAGTTTCAATCGCAAATAAAAACGGGAAAAGGGATGTAGAGTCGATGGAAGTGATTGAAAAATTGGTTGTCACTTACCTATTTGATTTGCTTTGATGTTTTGCCTCAATAAAAGCCTAAGCAATCAACATTTTTAGAAAAACAAAAATGCGACGAATTGATCACCTCCTTTTTTTAAGTCAGTTAAAAATTAATCAACTAACGAGTTGTTTGTTACGAGATTTACAAATTTTAAATCATGAGATAATTATTTCTTCCTTTCTAAAGAAAATACTCTTTACCGATAACAAATTAAAGATATTTATATGTATTTTACTATTATTATAAGTTTTTTACATTGTGTAATTTTTTTATCACGTTTTACGACGAAAAACATTTTTTTTTTCTCAATTTAATATTTTTGGTCACGACAAGCTAAGTAATTAAATGTTATAATAAATAAACGAATTATATAGCACATCCAGAAAAATAGTATTATTCCTTGACAAACATATCAAACACACTCTACCGAACCCTCGTGTTTGTCGATCACTGGAACCATTACCTTGCCCTAAAAGCAGCATCAACAACTCTTCACTAAAACCTCCAAATTCAACGAAAACTAAACTTTACCACCCCTACATAAAAGCCACATTTCACCGCCTTATTCGCCAAAAAATGTAAAAAAAACTATCGAATTTAGACTCAAAAAGCTTGGGTTAAAAGTTCCAAATTGCTTGTTAAATGTTTCTACATTTTAGAGATGATCTCTTGCATTTTTCTTTTTTTTTTCAATAAAGAGGTTTCATACTCCGTGGTCAATTTTATCAGGCACTTAACCTTCTTATTGTAAACGAGCTTTAGAAAAGAGATCTCATTATTTCGCTCAAGAGTCGTTCAATACAGTTTTTTTAACGAGATGTGTTTTCTGTACCCGTGTGTGTCTATTTGGAAAATTTTCAAGTGTTAAAGGTAAATCTTGAAAAAGGTTATTCAATTTGAAAGATTATTTTTCTGCGAATGTTTTTTATGATGAATTCTATTTAAATAATAGTATTTTTTTGTTTGCCATACAGTTTCACAATATCCATACGTTTCTATTATCCAAAGTACCTAATACAAGCTATTGAAGTAAGAGGAATAAGTATTATATAAGTATTTCATCTTTAACCTTTAGTAAAAATATGGCATTGAATTATGTTGAATTCATATTTGGATTTTCAGTATTTGTGAAAGCCAGGTTTTTCATTTGTTTCGATCATTTTAACAAACAAATACCCTTACGGCCTGATCTAGGTTAAGGCTACTCTTAAGGATTACTGCTAGGCAACACTTAGGCAACTGTCGCACTTTCTTTATTAATTAATTAATATATAAACGTTGCATATCAACTAATCTTGATCAGGCCTATCCCAATCTGTGGATTGATTATTAATTCTAGCTTTAAAATTGACTCAATTTATCATCCCGTCCGTAGGTACGTAACATTTGAAAAGGAGACCTGTCATTTTATTCTGAAGTTGTATACTTTTTTAATCTGTTAATCATAATCTGATGTACTTTTTCCCTTATTAGGCTGTAGTATCTGTCAACTAATGGACAGATCAATGCCAAATCGGAAGTCAAATTGACATTTAGGTTTCTTAATTTCGAAAAAAGGCAGCCACCTTTTTACATTTCGTAGTGACTTTTCTGCCCTTTGAAAATTTTATTTGGATAACGGAACGATTTTCAAAGACTCGTTATTTCCGTATAAAAATATTCATAATTAAATAACTTTTTTCTACATGCTTATTAGCATAAGACAGAACTTGATCCATGTAGCAAATTATGACCATATTCAATCTATACAAGTAAAGCATTTTTTTATGGCGAGAGCCGGTTCTCCTTTACTGAAATTTTAACCTATTCCAATATAAACTCCAAACGACGTACAAACATCTCAGTAAACTTAATATCAAAAGAGGACACCTTCCAAAAAGTCGTACTTATAACACAAATTCCGTAAGAATCACTAAACCGAGTTCGAAGTTATCTTGCACACTAACGAAAGGGTTCAACTCTTCTCTGACCACTCGAGCGCATCACCCATCCTACTCCCTCCAACTCACACAAAACATCTGCCCATCCCGCTTGCACACGATCCGATACCATTTATATTTCAAGTGGCACTTATTCGATATATCTTTCTCCCTTACTCCGTCCACTTACGGTCAGAAACGATCGTCAATTTTCATTGTATAACATGGTGAAGTTTATTACACGGACCATGATTTAGCTTTTGTTATTGGAAAATAAGCTTTATTACTATTGATATAAATATCGTATCTGTTTCTTGTGAAACGATTTTTTTGCGGATTTTCCGAGAGGGTTGTTTTAATGCTTTCAATAAAATTTTAAACGAATTCGTTTTGGTATTGCTGCTTTTTGCTTCGGTCAATTATTGCTTAGTTTTATTTGAATTTGTTATCATCAATTAGAGAAATCTCTACAGCTAACGATCTATGAAAGGACTTACAATAGTTATGTACCCCTAACCCCTAAGTTAGGGCCTAACTAAACGATCAAACAGGCTTGTCAAGCACGTAAATTTTTCGGCGTTCAAGCCATTTTGGACACCCTTAATGATCAAGCAATATTTAAAACCAGTAAACGGCTTGACAAGCCGTCAAACATCGCTTCTGGATAATCAATATATTATTCTCGAACATTTTGTAACTGTCCCTTTTGTCCATTCTTCAAAATTATATCCAAATGGTGGTTATGATTTCCACATGTTAAAGAACTTTTTATAGGTACGAAGACCTGAGTCTGAAGAACCTGGCTGTCTGCCAAGCAAGAGGTCTCGGGCTCGATTCCCGGCGGAAAATCTAGTCCACAAAAATAAAACATTTAATGAATCATGAAATTGAATTATTAATTTGGACGTTGTTTCATATAATACAAGTGCGTTACTGATACTGAGTACTGATTTCTCATTTTTAGGGTTCCGTACCAAAATGGAATGGTAAAAAGGAGCCTTTATGGTGCGACTCAGTGTCACAGCTGGATATCTCGAGAACTACTAATGCTATCAACTTGAAATAGTTTTAGATGATGTTTGCCCAACTATTTTGCAAGTAAGACAGAAATAAAAATATCTATATTTTTGCAACCCCCCCTTATCTCTGAAATTTGCATAGAGAAAAATCAGAAATTAATTTATGTGATAGAAGTTTATGTAAAGATTGCAGAAAAACTAAAACGACGTCTCTAAATAGTAAACTTCAGAATGATGGTACAGAACCCTCGGTGCGCGAGTCCGACTCGCACTTGACCTTATTTTTTCTTTGTATAGTGACTTTACACAAACAAAAATAAGCTATCTATACTGTAGTTCTTTCTTACAGTCTATTAAATTACACGGTCAAACTGATTTGTCACAATCCACAACAGTTGTGACGTAACCCGATATTTGCCGCGGACATTTGGAGCTATTACCGTATCGCATTACTGCTTTTTTGTCACCAAAATAATGGTTAATGGTTTCCCATTTGTTGGTAATTTGCTACTCCAGGGATTTCATTGTTTGGTTTATTATGTTAGTTAATACACTATATAAGAATATTTAACAATAAAATTCTTTGTACTTTTTGTGAAAATAAAAGATTTTTATTGTTCACCAATTCCGTACTATCAAATGCGCACATTGACGTTTTATCATCAGAAAATATCTTTAACACTATAAAACATATAAAGACACTTAGGGCCTGTTTCACAGTGTGAAAGTAAGTTCCGAGTAGCTTTACTTGACAGATGATTTGACAGTTGTGATATGAAAAATATGTCAAATCATCTGTTAAGCAAACTACTCAGAACTTACTTTAACATTAAAATATAGACGATTGAAAAGCGCTTAATAACTAAGATTATTTGAATAAAGCAATTTTTTACTTTTACTTTACTTTAACATTGTGAAACAGGCCCTTAATTACAAAAGTTTAAAAAATATTTGTGGAGTTATTGTTGAACTGCTGCCCACCGTGTTTAAACTTTATATTTTTGAGTTCAAATCAAATGTCTGCCACATTATGCTCATACACGTTAAAACTCCAAATTATCACTAATATTTCTAAAGCTAAAATTTAATTACTTGGTTCTGAAACACGGCGATTGTATTTTGCAATTTGAAAATAATAATTACGCACCCTGCAAGGAGTTTTAATAATGAGGCGAGACTGTCTGCACCGCATTCTGTTTGTTATCCTGAATTGCATTAAACGTGTACGTCTGAAAGTTGCACTCGCTGTTTAATTATTATTTTCAAATTGCAAAATACAATCCTCGCGTTTCCAAGGAACCAAGGTACCTACTTACTTTAATTATTATGTACTTACATAGGTACGAGGGGCATGGCAAAAGTTTTTAGATACTCTTTATACGTAAACACAGGGCCCTATTTAATAAACGTGACAATTTGCCAACTGTCATGACAATTTTATATCCATTACGGCAACCAATTTGAAAATACAATTAACTACTCATAGCTACACCGCATCGTAAACCAAATTATTAAATTTAGAATTTTTCGCATTCACAATGCTATTTTTATATTAAGATAAATAATATTAGAAAAAATCGACTCACCCGTAGCACCTCAGACGGGACTCGAACCCGCACCCTTGGCATTCCGGCCCAATGCACTAACCAATTAATGCTACCGAGTCGTCGTATATCGTATAGTCGCTGAGTCGCTGACTCGGTAACATAATTGGTCATACATAGTCCATCGATTCTTAATGTAAGCCAAATTGTCATGGCAATAGACAAATTGTCACGTTATTAAATAGGGCCCTGGTTATTTAGTGATACATTTAAACTTGGAACACTTTATGACATACTTGAATTCTAAAACTGTAAAAAGAAAAAAGATAGGTACAGAATTTTGATATAAATTATTGTAGACAAGGCCAAGTTTTTTAACCGACTTAAAAATTGAAAAAGAGGAGGTTACCTATCTATTCGTCGAGTATATATATTTTTTCTAGGTATATTCCCTGAGGTTGAACCGATTGAAACCGATCCAAACGTTATTACATCAGGTTTGTTTCAAAGTTGGTCCCATTTTAAAAAATAAATAAATTGGTTTTGTAGTTTTCAGGATTTCCTGAAAATACTGTTGTTTTCGTTACCATTTTATATTAATTTAGACGGATGTTCAACCTTAACTTTTTTGTTTATGAATTGATTCAAATGATTATTTTTTTGTTTGAAAGAATATACTTTCAGGATTATACTATATTAATTTCATTGGCATTGGACCTTGAATTTTGAAGATACACAAAGGAACTCTTCAAAATCAAAGAGGAAATGTATAGTTATTGAAATATTGGTAAGTTTATGACAATTAAAAACAAGTTAGGTATCTGTCTGGACTAGACTTGAACTGCGAAGGCCCAACCGGACTGCTTAACAGCAATCAGTGCGAAATGTGGAAATTGAGTTAGGTACTAGCAGGTGTATTATACCATGGAAAAATGTGAAATTTTAAAACATTTTCTTTATAATATCATCGCATACATACTTACTACAAAACAGTTAGAAATATAAAAAGCAAAACCTCCTTCAAAAACCTAAAAAACAGCTCTAAAAAGCTGGAAATAATGTTCAAATCAATTAATTTAAAAAAAAACGTCTAATGAAGAAGGGTTTTCAGAATAAAATAAAAATACAAAACTTATTGAGACGACACAATTATAGAAGTCAACAATTGCCTCCGGCCCTCCGACGACCTGCGTGGTCGAGTGGTTTGCACGCCGGTTTTCAAAGCGTCACTTGAGGTCCCGGGTTCCCGGCTAGGTCAATGTAGAAAATGATGTTATTTATGTTGTCTCAAGTCTGTGGTTGTGATACCACCGTTGTCTCTGTGATTTCCATAGCACAAGGAGTTTAGCTACTTACTTTGGAATCGGAGCAATGTATGTGTTGTTGTGAAATATTTTTTTTAATGAACTGATATTCGTTACATATAATGTGCCCTGGATACTGTGACTGTACTCACTGTTTGATATAAATAATTTTTAATTTTGGTAGAGCTAAGTAGGTATTCTATACCTCTACGTGGATATGACGTAGGTCAAACCGTTTTAAACGTGATACAATACAATCTTCCAATTTATAAATTGATATAGCACTTTAATGGTAGTGTTAATATAAAGTCCCCCAGCAATATGTCTGTAAATAACGCGGGCCACCAGTAATACAGTGTTGCGGCGACATTCCTACGCGCGCCGCAATATCGGGGAGAACACCCGTAAGTTGGGAGCTGAGGCGTTTAGGAAATGACTGTTTGGGCTTAAAGACATTTATTTTCACATGTTCACTTAAAATGAGATAATACTAGACGACCTCCGTGGTCGAGTGGCTTTGTACACCGGTTTTCAAGGTGTCGCCATCTCTGAGGTCCCGGGTTCGATCCCCGGTTGGGTCAATTTAGAAAACGAACTTTTCTAAATTGGCTCAGGTCTGGGTGTTTGTGATACCACCGTTGTCTCTGATTTTCCTAACACAAGTGCTTTACCTGCTTACTTTGGAATCGGAGCAATGTATGTGATGTTGTCAAATATTTATTTATTTAATTAAAGTTAATAGCTAATGTTATTATGGCGGCGCAGCGCTAATGCATCAATAGTTATAATACGAATACTTAAGCACAGTAATAAACAAATGCCTAATGTTCTCGCACTGTCACATGCAGCTGGACAAAAACTGGTTATCACAACAGCTAGTTATACTGCACACACGCAAACCATGCGCATACGCACACAATACGAATAAAGGAAACGAATTGTGTTTGCAATATGATTTTATGCTAAGCTGATAGAAAGAAACTGATACTTGAAGAAGTATTTTCAAAATTAAAACCGAAGTTATTAAACCATGGGCAGGATTGTTTAGAACTGTCAGATTTATTAAGAACTTTCTCAATGATTCATAATACCTTTTTTATCATACTGCAGTGATTAGATGGATTAAATTACTTTTAACCCGCTGTCCTCCTGTAACTTGTTAGCTACACATAAGCGCAGTATGCGGCGGTATGTCGCAGCTATGTGCGACACTTATTCAGCCGTAATAAGAGTTCCCTGCGTCACTGATACTTACTTTTATTAAAAAACTGTTTAACTCACAGGAATGTTTCATTTCGTCAGACTATCCGATATACGCAATAATTTCAGTCTTTATTAAAAAGTCTTCATAAACAGGGGCCGTACCGGCTAACGCATCAAACTTCAGAAAGTCTGCCGGGCTTCAAATTAAAACAGATAAATCGAGCCCCAATCGGGCCAAAATGGCGAACCCCAATTCATGATGTCACACTAACATCGATATCTTCTAAATAACTTCGGCTAATAGTACAATACGAAACTCCTTGCTTCTATTTATCTGTTTTAAGTTTAAGCTCAGCAGACCCGCCGAAGATCGAAAAATTAGCCGGTAGGGCCCCAGTTTGTAGACAGCCCGTCTGAGGTGCTACGGGTGAGTCGATTTTTTCTAGTATTTTTTCTAATATTATTTATCTTGACAGCCATATAGCTGTTTATATCCGAATTACATGAGGTTAGTTTCAGTAAGCCAATAAGCCAGAAGCCAGTACTGCCCTGGTTTTCTATCCTGACTTGGAACATGCTTGCTCTCTTTCTGTTCTGGTTTGGAACATGCTTGCTCTCTTTCTGTTCTGGTTTGAAACAGGTTTGCTCTCTTTCTGTTCTGGTTTGGAACATGCTTGCTCTCTTTCTGTTCTGGTTTGGAACATTCTTGCTCTCTTTCTGTTCTGGTTTGGAACATGCTTGCTCTCTTTCTGTTCTGGTTTGGAACAGGTTTGCTCTCTTTCTGTTCTGGTTTGGAACATGCTTGCTCTCTTTCTGTTCTGGTTTGGAACATGCTTGCTCTCTTTCTGTTCTGGTTTGGAACATGCTTGCTCTCTTTCTGTTCTGGTTTGGAACATGCTTGCTCGCTTACAAGCATAGAGATGAAGCCCGTTTCCATGAAGCCAGAGTTACTGGCTTACTGATACTGGCCAGACATTCTGGCTTCAAAAACTATCCACGTGTGATCCGGACATTACAGAATGTTCATCACATGTTAATTGAATGTTATTTTGTTTAAGAGTAAAAGTCTCAAAAAACTGGATACCTATTAACACAGCGGCCTAAATGCAGCGGGTAAGTACACACGACGGCACGTCATATGTAACATTTGTACTGTGAAAACAACTTTGAATACGTGAGCCTAAAGACGGTGTCAAGGTCAACATGTTGCGTTTGATGTGCCGTCGTCTGTACATATATAGCTAGCTTTTTAATAACATTCTTCATTTACCACCATCTGTAGATAACTCAATAACGAAAGCAAAATAAAAAATAGATAAATTATGCCAAAAGCTGCCCGCCCTGGCTTTGCACGGGTAGCGCCATCTATTAGTTATATTGCGATAAGAGAAATATTTTTTTACGTTTATCCGTACAGTTTTCACGAAATTATATCATTTATACAAACCTTGTCCTAGTACAAACAAATACAACAAAAAAAGTGTAATCTAATTTGGTGCAGTCTGAAGTTATGCACTTACATACATTTCGGGGATTAATTTTTATTTATATATATACATAGACAGATTACTCGGTGATAATCAGCAGCATTGAGCAAAACTATAAAGATTTCTACAATCTAAATTGACCGAAAGATATTTTACAATATCAATACATAACTTTCAATGTAAATTTTTAAAATTCTAATAAAACTACTGAAATGATTGTAACAATCTAACAATCTTTCTTGAAATAAATAAGCTCTAACAAATCAGAAGTGACGACATTTACTAAACAAGCAAAAAAAAAAATACCACGATACAAACGAATACCAAAACAGCCTTCCAAGTGCTTGCAATATAACCTTTTTGGAACCTCATTTGGTGTTGTAAAAACGTACAACCTCAAAAACCACCTTCTATAGAAATTAATTCCTCATTCGTTTTTCTCTTGCAACTTTGCTTTAAGCTAGTTTCACACATTTGTATAATTTAGTCGCAGTTTAAAAAGTTCAGACGGCGTAATCAGCACCAAAGCGAATTATAAACATTTGTATGAAGAAAGTGTTGAGTGTTACAGCAATTAACTTCGCAGGCTGTATAAAAGTGGTATAGGGTGTTACGGGAATGCGGAAGTTTTTTTTTAATATTGTGTTTCTTTTTTCATCTCTTTCTTTAGATTGGTAAAAATTTCAACAAATTAATTCTTACTAGTAACATTATGGATGCGGAAATGAGTTTGTTTTCTTGTTTGTTGATTAGGTACGCTTCTACGTCTAATCTATACCTCACAGAATAATAATTCAAAGATTCTCCAACAGGATTTAAATCGGAAATTACAGAAGAATGTTTCATACAATATGGGTAGGCTTCATCTACGAAAAAAAGTAATTTGTTTCGTCTAATATGTCCACTAATATTATTATTCTTCTTCTTCTTTTTTTGTTATGGCAATCTACTTTCCTCTTGGAAGTAATTTTTGCCAGTGTTAAGTGGTAAATAATTTAGTGGTAGATTTTGTTTAATTTTTCATTAGCATCGCATTCCAATGCTGAGCATTTGGCACCAAGTATATCAAGACAGTTTACTCGATTAGTTCTGCCGAGGAAGCCACCACTTCAATAAAAGTCTCAGCTTCACACAACCAAGATCGCGCCTATTTCAATTATCCCACATATTGTTCAGTTGCGTAGACACTTTTACCATATAACTGCACCAATTTTAAGACACAATATCCACTATGAATCAATTTGAAAATAATTAAAATAGACACCAAACCGAACTCGACAAAATGGCGCCAAAAACTCCAATTTTATTCATGTTGACCACAACACATGAATTAAAAAAATGGAACAGTTGCAAACAAAACACGACGCAAAAAAGAAACACTCTGGATGCCAATTAAACTTCGACAACAGCGAAGTGTAACCACTTTCCAGTAGGGTGGCGCTGGCGTCGCCGGTGGAAACAGGCAAAACAACGTGCAAAACACAGCCGTGGAAAGTGTAAAAAGTAAACTGTCGTTCTGCGGGATAAGGTAGCGAATGGAGTTGCAAGAAAATATTCCTGCAAGATTTTTTTTCAAAACGTTATTTTAGGGATGAGCATGAAAAGCAAATAAGAAAGACGACATTGGAATTTTTTTTAAAACATTCGTCTATTTACCTTACCATTTAATAATCAAGGTCTCTTGATAAAATTACTTGGAATTTTAAAGCCAAGTAGGAGAATATAGCAAATTGTTTTCATCTCAAACATTTAAAATACATTATACCTACTCATATCAGTATAATTATCGATATGGAATGAAACCGTGGTGCTGTATCTAAATTGGTATAAAACTTGTCATGTCTACAACCTATAACGAGACAAAATGATTATAAGGTTCCGTTTGCTTTATTAAACGTAAAACGAAACGACGACCACTATTATGAGGTAATAGCGACTCGGTAGCATAATTGGTCAGTGCTTTGGGCCGGAATTCCAAATGTGCGGGTTCGAGTCCCGTCTGAGGTGCTACGGGTGAGTCGATTTTTTCTAGTATGTTTTCTAATATAATTATTATGTATCTTAATATCATTGTGTTTATTTGTAAGACCTACTAAATATACTTTATATTTAAAAAAAATACGAAAATAAAGTGTCTACTTAACGTCAATCGACTGAACAGATTTTTCTGTTTCTAAGGTAGTTCATTTCGCCGCTTGTTACTGGCGCCGCAGTCGACAACGTCTTAATTGCTAGAATTATTAACTTTGCTAGATTAAAACATTACGAGGTAAAGCTACATTAAAATTTTCGTATCAAATCATTGTAATTCAAGTATAGAATACATGACAAAGAAAATAGTTATTGTGTATACGATATTTTATTAGAAATAAATCACTTTTTACGGATTGCAGAGCGTATATTACTAATTCAGATGATATTTTAGAATTAAGGCGCGAAATTTAAATCTTAATTATTTTAGAATTATAATCTTTATTACGCGCTGTAATCCGTAAAAAGGTTATTCCTAATGAACTGAACGCGCGGAAATCTTATAAGTTAATACGATATTTTATGTTGACAAAATGGCACTTCTTTAAAAACGAACCAATAATTCTATTTACATCAGGTTTGAATCATGAAACTAAAATGTAGTTTTATCTTTTCAATTTACTCAATGTTTGTTTTTGATCAATATATTTAATAATTGTTTTTTCTTTTTTCTGAATAAAAGATAATGTAATTTTAAATGTTGTAAGTAAGTATAACCAGCTTTGAGAAGCGATATCCAAAGGTCGCGGGTTCGATTCCCGTTCGAGAACATGATCTGGTGCGAGTCGTATTTTTTCTAATATATTATTTAGTATTATATAAAAATAGATTTGAGAAACTATTATTTCATAATTATAGAAAACTAGCCGCCCGCCCCTGCTTTGCACGGGTGGCGCCATCTATTAGTAATATTGCGATTTAAAATGACGGAAAAGAAAAAAAAAATACGTCATACCGTAAATTTTATTGAAAAAAATTTTTATACATCTTGTCCCGATAATAACAAAAATAAAAGTTATCTAATTTGGTGCAGTCGTTCTGAAGTTATGCGCTTACATACATTTAGGGGATTCATTTTTATTTATAAAGATGTCTCATATTTATTTAAGCAAAAAGTTATTTATTTCTTTGTTATCTTTACAGATTCTGTCAAAGTATAAAAATGGTAGTCAAACCGTGATTATGTTGAAGTCCCAACATGAAAGTATGGATAGTGTCAAGACAAGATGGTCGCCGGAAGTGACCTCATTCGGTACCGGAAATGCCGAGGGCGGAACTTGATTACAATCTTGGTTCGCGTCTGATCTTATGGAACTGTTTTGATTATTATAAAGCTTGTTCTAAAGAGATGATTGTATAATCCTTGCACGATTAGAATGGGATGGGACCTTGTCAAATTAAATTGAAAATAATTAAACAGTCAAGTAGCGTTAGATTAAAATTGTTGATCTATTTAAATAATAATGAATTAAAAAAAATAAAAAGTTTTACCCCTTTTTCACTCGTTATTAATCACTAAAATAATCACACAATGATATATAAATCTCGAATTTAAAATAAAACTCTAGCAGAAATCCACGCGCACAGTTCCACACAACTAGCATTATGCGAGCATCTACGCGAGATTGCCGACGCAACGGCTGGCTGACGGACTGTGCGCGTCTCAGTTCCAAAAGGTAGCATCCCATTTTCATCGCGCGCGTATTAAATTATTTTTATTAACTTTTCATAACTAAAATATCTATATATTTAATTGGCCGGGCGAGAGCGAAGCGAGTCCGTTTCAGCTTGGAATCCTTTCGTATGTCCGCAGGCTGTCCGGCTGTCCGTCTGTTCTACTCTACAGGTCTCATTCTTAACCGATTCTCGTGAAATTTTGTGAGCAGGTTCGATATTTATAGTATGGATTTCTTTGTCGAGTCAGTTTTTTGAATTTTTCAAAATGGCAGAGATAGAAAGGGGAAATCATATCTTAATCATTTCGAAAAATGTTCAAATATGTCGCAAACGCGGGGGCTATACAGCTCATAGAGCCACTAGTGGGTAATATATAGCTTTGCTGCGAGCATAAACAGAAAAGTGCTTAGTGCGTCCCAACTTATTTAAGCAAACATGATTTTTTGATTTTTTTTCTAAAATGCGATTAATTTTACAATAGACAGTGATCTACGGCAACTTCAGAGCGCTTGCGGTACAAGGTGCTCCGAACCCTTCTGATTGAGAGCGAAAAAAAAATTGTGCAACTTTTCATCATACGCAAATATTGCTTATGTATCTATATTAGGCATCATAGAGTCATAAGTCATTTTATGGTTTTTTTTAATTTTCGGACTTACCGGGAGCGTCCTCCGGTATATCTGTGTAGTGGTGTGGTGCGGACGCCTGACCCGCGTATAATAGGTTCAGTTCCCGGGCCTCGTTCTCCTCTTGTGCTTGCTGTCGGCGTAGCGCCACCTATTAACAATATTTTTATAAATTTCAAGTACATACTGAAGTTTAGAGTATAGTTTAAGGTTACCGTTTAACAGCTGTTCTTAATTGTCTATCATCAGCAAGAGAGGAGTACTCTACCACAGAATGTAAAGAAAACAGAAGATAGAACAAATTGCGCTTTTCCATGCACGCACACATAGACATTATGTACAAGCAATCTCAGGCCAAACCACTGTAGTAGATATAGAGGGTATAGTAGCAGTACTAGAGAATTAAAACAAATGATAGAATTGATTTTAAATACGGCCAGTCTCTTCTGTTTAGAATACACAGACGATTTTTGAGTCTACTTTGTATAACAGGGAGAGACTGTCCAGTATAAGTTGGCACGTGGTTGGAATTAAAAATAATTTTGACTGTTGCTTTTACCTTATTGTTTGGCTCAGTTTACAATAACATAATGTTAATTTAACAGGGAAAGTGGCTCCACTATTTGGATGCTCGCTTACGTTAGACAGACTCTATAACAGACACTGGGTATCTTTAAATAAAACGCATGATAAAGAGCTTAGTAGAGCGCAACTTCAGTGGCAAGCAGAAGCGCAGTCGGAACGCGTTTCTAGATCTATATAGCATGAAAATTTGTAGTAAGGTAGCGCGGCTCCCAAGTCACGCCACTAAACATAGCTCTTCTTTACACCACCTTTTCCAGTTTAGTCCAAAGTTATTATTTAATTTATTAATATTTTTTAACTAGGGTTGTTGCCGAGCCGGCCTCTTTAATACTAATTTATGGTTTGTTACTATTAACTTATGTTTTTGAATTCTGTACTTTTTATACTATAACATAAGAAAAAACACAGAGTACAAAACAAGGAAAATATTATTTTCCTTGTTTTGTACTCTGTGTTTTTTCTTCTACATTTCAAGTTGTGTTCATCAGTTTACAATTATTAAATCATTATTAAAACTACCTTTAAACCCACCTGTCATTATTTAGAAACCCATTTTAGCTCAGTTTCAAGGGTAACCAAACTCTAGAAAAGTAAATCCTCACCTGTGCAGCCATGACCCTTTGCCTCTCAGCTATAAGGGTGCATTTCGCGCAGACGCAGTCTCTCCACCGGCAGTAGCGCTTGTGGCCCTTCAGCGCGGACACCACGCCATGGTTCCTGCAGCGCGCGCATTTCGGTGTCCTCTGGCGGAGAGGGAAGCACTGGTTAGTTAGTATGCTCCTCAGGAAAGCAAGGCACGACAAAGATGGCAATGGAAAAGCTAGATTGCGTCGCCTGGCACCACATTTTCCCATAGCTATATTTCTTTTCGCCACACACAGACATCTTCAATTGTTATCTGCTTCTGCATTTCTCGGCATCGGTGGGCCAGTCAGTTAGAGCAGTAGTTCTTGCTCTAGTAAGCGATGTTCCTAAGCAGTAGAAAGAGATAAAGTTATGGAAAAATGCCGAGTTAGGAAGATAAAAAGGCGACGAGACCCTATTTAATAATGGAAAAGCATGATTAATGTATATGCGTGTGTAATGATGAATCATTATTCATGACTGTCACGACTGTCTTAAAATCTGATGAATTTTGTCGGAAAAAAAGTACGCATTATATCCAGTCAGGCCCCCTTAAAAGTTAAATCTTAAAGAATGTGAGTTAATTTGCGTTTTTTGCATGTGCGTTTGTGACAGTTGATGAAATTAAATCTATTTGTATTTGTATAATATGACGTTCTGAAGGATTATGGGGACAACAGGAATCCTACTAATATTATAAATGTGAAAGTTTGGATGTTTTAATGTTTGTTACTCAATCACGCAAAAACGGCTGAACGGGTTTAGATGAAATTTTGCACACAGATAGTGGATTATAGCACATAATTACTTTTTATCCCGGTCACAGATTCTCTAGGGATTTTCCGAATGTCTCCGCAGACGAAGTCACGGGCGGAAGCTAGTGCAGGATATTCACAACCTATGATTAAAAGGACAGCTAATATGAGCTAACCTTAACCATAAAATATTAGTTATTCATCTGAAAATGCGCTTCAAATTAAATTATCAAATTACGAAATCACAAAGCATACATTTTTTTTCATGTACAACATTTGTAGCAGAAGGTAACGTTTTATTAAAGAATCGTATTACACCCTCCATTTAAAGTTTAACACCATTATACAAACATAATATAACCTTTATTGAATGTATCAATTACTTCAGGAAGTGTTATAAGATATGGTTATTTTGATTGTTGTAACCGAATTATGTTAAAACAAATTTAAGTATTCACAGCTTTTGTAATGGGTACAGACATATTTTTGAGTAGGGTATACTTAACCACAATAATTACTATGAGGTCTTTATTGGATGAATAAAGTTTGTATTCGGTCAACTGTGTGAAATGGCGGCAAAATTTAGATTATACAAAATTGTGTATTTGACTTTTTTTGTTATTTTTTAATGTAGAGTTGTTGTAATTTTTTCTGTTGTAGTTATCGATTCTTTTGTTTTTTTCTAAATAATGTTTAGACAGTATCGAGTTTTATTAAAAAAAAGTCACTAAATAAAAAAAGAAACCATTTTTTTAAAGAAAAGAACAGCTCTAAACAGCAAGAAATAGTGTTCAACTCAATTAATTAAAAAATACGTTTATTGACGTCGGGTGAGGCCGGAAGCAATTTTTGACTTTTATAATTGTGTTGCCTCAATTAGTATTGTATTTTTATGTTATTCTAAAACCCGACTTCATTCGACATTTTTTTATTTATTTGATTTGAACATTTTTAGCATTTTTTAAGGTTTTTGAAAAAGGATTTTCTTTTTTTAAAAGCTTTTTATTTTCAACTTTTTGTGGTAGGTATGTATGCGATGATATTATAAAGAAAAAGTTTATATTCTACGTTTTTCAATAGCATAATACACCTACTAGTAACTCAATTTCTACATTTCGCACTGATTGTTGTTAAGGAGTTCCGTTTGGCCTTCGCAGTTCAAGTCTAGTCCAGAACGTCCTTGACCATAGACAAAGAAACTTGTTTTTGACTGTCATAAACCTATTAATATGTCAATCACTGTGCAGTTCCTATTTGATTTTGAAGAGTTCCCATGCGTATCTTTAAAACAAGGTCCAATGCCAATAAAATAATATGGTATCATCCTTAAAGTATCTTCTTTCAAACAAAAAAAAAATCATTTAAATCAGTTCATAAACAAAATAGTTGTGATTGAACATCCGTCTTAATTTATATAAAATGGTAACGAAACGGCAGTATTTTCAGGATTTCCTGAAAACTACTAAACCGATTTCAAAATTAAAAAAATGGGACATGTCCCGTCTGAGGTGCTGCGGGTGAGTTGACTTTTTCTAGTTTATCTTCTAATATATTAGTTATCTTAAAATGGGACAAACTTGGGAACGCGCCTGATGTAAAGGCGTTTGAATCATATAAACTGTTTTAGCCGTCTTCGAGTAATCGGTGTACTCAAACATAAAATAAAAAAACATATATAAGCGACGAATAGATAACCTCCTCTAACGAAATCAAAGCCTTGAAAAGATCTTTTATAACCTATGTATGTATGTTTTAGGAAAAAAAGCTAAAAAAACCCGCCTGCATAAAAAGACAAGTCGTCTGAAAAGATGGAAACAAGGTAAAATATTAAAGGCAACATAGTATCATGGCAGTCGGAGGCATATAATTAAATGATAAGTCAAACCATTCATAAAGTCACACATTATGCCGACAAAAGTACATACAATGCGATTAAATTGTCAATAGAGAGGAAGAGTAAAGACTCATTTCTTTATTCAAATAAACTTAATAATTATAAGCACTTTTGACTCGTCTATATTTTCATACCACAATAGCCAGTGATCCGCGGTAATTTCTCTCGAGAATGTATGGCAAGATATTTATTTTTTCACAGATTAAAATACGTCATTTTGTACCGCTAGCAATGTAAATGAAGTTGGTCACTTCAGTTGTACATTGTTAAATTAATGGCATTAAACTTCATCATTTTTCTAGAAAAATAATTCTATATTATCAAAGAATAATTTTATCTGAGCATGTTTCATCCCGGAACGAAAAAATATGTCAATCTACCTAGTCAATTCGTTTTCCATAAAATTTCAAAGACTTTTGATTTTCAGGCCATGTTTAATAAAATCAACACCACGCGCCGCACGCCAATGCCGACGGCCGGAATGCAACAAGAAAAATTTCAGTCCATTTGGTAACAGATTAGGAGTTTGAAATATTTGATCATCTAATAGAATTGTAATATCATAATGCGAGAGTAGGTATATGAAACTGTACTGACTTAGGTAATGGCTTTTGACCACAAAATAAACATTTCTGATATTTCTTGCTGAACTTTGAGAAAATATTATTTAGGACAAGGACAAAAACTTTGAACTTTTGTATCGTTTCAATACTTTCAATGTTGTCATTCAAAAAATTACAAAGATGAAAAAAAAATAAGTAGGTACCTGATATCTTTCAGAAGCTCTGAGGAAAAATGGTGGAAGAGCGGCCAGCACTGGGTGCTGTACCAATTGTGACACATCCACACCGTTTGGCAAAGACATTTCCATAATATCTTTTAAACTACTTATAGCAAAAACTAAACGTTTCCTATACAACCTCAAACACACGACAGTCGCATCTTAAAACACACGCCACAACGAACGAAAAAAGGAAAATTCAAAATTTTGAAAATGGAGCGATACGTCAAAAATTTGAAAATGGAACGCAACAGTTTAAGCTGCGTCGCGCTTCGGGTTGTTACCAACACTGTTGCTTCATTTTCGGCGAGCCCACAAACTGACAGTTGCCGGAGTACGTGCGAGCGAGACGGAGAGAGTGCGAAACGACACACTGTATTCAAGGACTAGTCGTGTCTCGCTCTCGCTATAGTGTTAACTGTATATGTTGTATCATCCGGTTATATAAAATGTAGTCAGATGAGAGCTTCGGAAGCTCCAATGGCGAGAGGTTGCGACCCCGCCTCTTCTCTTCCATTGGCTCCCGCGAATGCTGAAACTTAATTTATAAAGGTGACTTTTTTGAGAACCAGTTTTTGTATTACTGGACAAAGCGCTATTGAATGGAGCACAAAAAACACAATTATGTTTGTTATTCGCGTTGAGGATTCCGATTCTTTTTTAATATTTATTGTGGAGGTTTTTGTTTGTTCAGCAGACGCGGTTAATGTGACTCGATCTCGGGTCAATATGGATAAATTTCGAGTGGTATAAGTATTTAGATCTGTGTACGATAGTTTTTTGTTCGCCGTATTATGCGAGTAAATCTGTTTAATTCACTCTGACACTGCATACACATCTGATGATATCTCAATTCTTCCTAAATTCAACGTTTATTTCTATAAAAGATTTCTTATGAAAATAAAATGACAATAGTATTAACAAATGACTGTCTTCTTGAACTTCTTTGTGTTTAAACACTTTTCAATAAACACTAAAAGATTTAAAAAATAAATAAGTTGGGCAAATGGAAATAGAATTTCTGAAATTAAAATTTGAAATTCGAACGCTTCGAAACTGAACGGTAACGATCTTAATTTTGAATTCAATTCAAATGTCGAACGTCGGAGGCGGAAGGTGCGTCTAAATTGAAATATTTCAATTTACTTGTCGGCGGGAATTCGATTTAAATTACAATGAGAGGCGGCGGCGCGGGGGGTTGGGTGGGGAGCGGGAGGAGAGGGGGTGTAATTATCAATGTATAACTTGAATATTTGCGGGTATTGTGCTAATCCGATCAGAAATGTGATACTGAGTGTTTGGTGTTTGGAAATGAAATAGGTATTATCAAGATATTTTCATTGCTAAACGTTCTGAAATGAAAACGATAGTAATAAAGTGACGTGTATTTTTGTTTACATTGAATATAAAAAGTCGACCACTTTTTCATATCTGTTTGCAGTACTTATGTACCTTACATTATGTAGATTTTTTTAATTAAGTTTTATTTACACACCTCGTTAAATTATGACAAGCTTAATAAAAATAATTAAAAAACTTTACAAAACTTTAATTCAATAGCGCTTCTAAACTAAAAGCAATAAAATATGGTGGGACAATAAACCTCCTCAAAGTGCTTTACAGTGTCCGATCCGATATCTTTAAAAAAAATATCTTTGAAGAAAAAACATTAATGCAGTGTTGATTAATTGATATCATGTTAGCTTTAAGAACATATTTTTTTATGATTATTTGTCGTTAACTAATTAGGTAACTTTTACACATAGGCGATCCTTCGTAAGCCTACGACATCGACATAAGGACTAAACCTACATCCTACATTTGTAGTTAAAATCTAGACGACTATATCCGTGCTCTAAAATAATAATGATCATAATTTTTCGTTACGGTGTTAATTTAAGGAAGTAATAAACTTACATGGAAAATGAAACATCCCATCAGTGAAACATGTACAAAATTAACGTATCGTATAATATAAAAAGTGTTAAGAAACTGCTAAAGAAACGCGATCCCGTAAAACCCCCCTTCGAACAGATACAGGTAAGGGAAGAGGGGAGGTCTCGGGCACAAATGAGAATTCCGAGGCTCAACGATCAATTCGCGAAATGTGAACATTTCGCAAACGTCTCAACTTGGTAGGGACGGGAAAAGTGCGGTGATATCGATAAAACAGTCACAGTCAACACACACTTAGCAAAACCTTGGGCTAGTACGTACAAATCTACTCAATCGATTTTGACATAAAAATTTAATATTTTAAAATTTAAACTCAATGGTATAAATAAAACAGTTTCTAATATAACGTGCTGGTTTTAGATTGGTTTGGATTTTGTTTAAATTTTAGGTAGACTTGCCTGAAAGAGAGCTGTAAAGAAGCAAATGAAGAGCTGGGTAAGCCGGTATGGTTTTATAAAGCACATATTCACATATCCAGGTGCAACTGCAATCGAAGCAAGGTTAATAATGAGGACAGTTAATCATCAGTTCAGTTAGAAGTTGATGGAAAAGTAAAAAACATACATCACCATAAACATCATCGTAATTGCCCATTATAGTCCACTGTAGGATGTAAGCCTCTCCCGTGGGAGGATTTGCCATAATCTATAGTCCTGGCAGGTGGGCTGAAGATCGTTGTATTGGATTTTCCGTTGGAAAATACTGGCGCCCATTCTCTAGTCCACATACTTTCTTAGGCCAGGCAGTTCACGAAATCTACTTTTTCATTGTCTTTTTACTATACGGTTGATTATTGCATAGCTTTAATTGTCACTTCGCCAGAAATTTAACAAAATTTAGTACATACATTATAATAGATTTTTGAAATACATCGTTTATTAAAAATCTAGCTATAGCAACAAAAAAGCTTTTTGTAAAAAAAAAATATCATTATCGTTGAAAATCTTATGATTGGAAATTTATTTTTATATCTGATGATTGGAATTTATCACTATAGTGATATTTTGGATTATTACAGAGTTACCAAGCCATTTTTTAATATTGTGTTCGGTTATTGTGTTTCTTTGATTCTTTTTCTACATAATTCATTTACACTGATAGCTTAAACATCACTCTTTTCGTCAGATCGTGAACTAGCCTCGCTTTAAATACTAAAGTACCCTAAAGGGTTAACTTGACAAGAATTCAAAAGACTGTTGCAAATTACGACAAACATCGATATCGATAATCCACACCCGCATCACTATTCAAGCGTGGGAGCGGAGCAAGCGAATATCTTCGCAAGCGTTAAAATGAAATGTTCGCAATTTGAATATAACCTCGTCTCCCGCGCCCCGCAACCCTTGGACCCGGTGTAAAGTGTAAACGGTTCGGTTTGTGTTCGAAAATTAAATTTGTGAAATATATTTACGTTTTAAGGTTTGGTTGTGAAGGATGAAGAAGAAGGAAGAATGTCTAATGTTGGAAGTGAAGGAGGCTAGTTGTTAGATAGGTGGATCTAAAATGTAAATAAGTTAAGGAAAATCTATCAATGATTAAATTTCACTATAGGGCGAATATCAAAATATTGTTTATTTCCAACTTCCTGAATTTCATACAAAAAAATGAATTAAACAATAGGTATTAGAAGATTTAACGTGATGCAAATTCTAATTAATTAAATAATTCTTATGCAATGTGTGTGTGTGAATAATACACAAAGGAGAGATAATTTTAAGAGAAATAAGAAACAATATTATTTTAAGTTAAAAGCAATGCAATAATAATTTCGTTATGCATACACCGGTAGTTCCCACGCTAGAACCCGCAAGCTCGCCTAACTTAAGTACAGTTACTTAAGCTACGTAACGTCTAACGAGTCGTTAAAGATGACAACTATTCATCGTAATCGAATACAGGAAGAGTCGTTAAAAGCATCGGTTGAAAACAAACGTTTCCTATTATAATATTATGTAAGTGTAAAAAAACTATTAACTTTATAAGCAAATTACTTATTTTAGTACAGGTACATATTTCGATTACAGATTTCTATGGGTCCAATTCAATAATTCATTACTTTTTTTTCACACCAACGAGGGGATTCAAATATAATAAAATTTGAGGGGCACATTTTTGTTTTAAATCTTATCAATTTATTTTTCTATTAACGTGAGTGTAGACTGTATAAAATAACATTTAGTAGTTAATTAAAAGAGGCCAATGTTCTAGTTTTCATTGTTAAAATAGATAAAATAAAACAAGGCTTTATCGCTTATAACAGCGATGAAGTCTTGTTTTATTTTATCTATTTTTTTTTTATTTGGTAAAAATAATAGTGATTGTAGTATTCTGATAGAGAAGTGTTAAAAAATACTGCTGCTGTACTCAGAGTCAAATACCTAAGTTTAATGCTTCATCAAAATTGGTGCTCTTTTTTCCATAGTGATAATATAAGACGACACGATATTAATGAAGCATTAAACTTAATTGACGTCTCTGAGTACAGCAGTTAACTTTGTTCTGGTTGAAGTAAAACGTTAACTAGCCGTTAATATCACAAGTAACCGGCCACCAGACGGTTGTTGACTCAACCAAAGCTTTTTATCTAATAAGCAGAAGTCTAAAACGTTCTTTCTGGATGCTCAAACAGAAAAACGAACTTCACAAATTGGAATATGTAAAACAAAATGATGAATTTCCTTAACAAAACTAAGAAAATATTCCCATTATCATGTAAAGCATATTGAAGAAAGGCAGTAGAGTTAAAAATAACTGTAGTTCAAATAATAAGGCTAGAAAATCTAATAACTGCTATAGACAAATTGTTAAATTGTTAATTAACTGCTATAAACAGTTAAGCCTTTAATAGGCTACTTTGAAAATGCGCAAATGAGCAAACAGTGGCAACTTTAGGCACTTTTGGCTACTAATACAATGAACTATATTTTTCTAAGGTTATTGTTTGTAAATGAACTATAGAACCTTAGCTTTAATCTCTACATGTGACTTTTCAATACATTATGCACTTAGCAAGTAACAAATTTAATTAAAATGTGGGCGCCACTTATAGGAGCCTTGAATACTAAAAATATTAAGAAAACCAAGCTTATTTCTTCATAGTAGAAAAAACAATAAACGAACATAATTAAAAGTTTTTGTCAACTACGAGACTACGACAGACTACGGCGCTACGAAAATTGCTACGATTATTTTAACGACGTAAATGTTTTTCCTCGGCAATAAAGTAGTAATGTAACACTTATTTTATTGTGATTAGTTATTTTTTTAATTAGTGATTGCTATAGTTACAGTTAAACTTTTAAGAAGTAGTAGTTGAGGTTTGATGTTTTTTTAATCCTCATCGGGATAGTGCTTGGCCTTCCTGTAAGCGCACTTAACTCGCAGACTTATTACTGTTCCTTAAGTGACAGTCGGAATCGCTAAGTTATACAATTATTGCTGTCAAAACACAAATTCGTATATACTTTTTGACAGCAGTAATTCTACAACTGCGATTGTAGATGTCACCTTCAGGATTGGTAATAAGGCTAACTTAACTCTAACTGTCAGAACACAACAATTTTTTAATGGTTGTTATGGCGTCAGACGTAAGTAAGATGGTAGTAGCTAGCCAGGCCATGCAAATGTTACTTTCGCTAGAGGAGCTGATGTAGAGAAAACGTCAAATCCATACATGTTTTAACCCTTCCGCGCCGGGCGCGCCAGAGAGTTTTATAAAGGTTTTTCAGCTTAAGTAAATCACAAGAGCAAACAGAACAAAAAAAAATCCGTATTTTCCCCGTATTTTTTACCAGATAACTTCGCAATTATTAAATCAGTAAATTGTGTTCTAATTATGAATATGTTGGCCATATTCAAATACTAACAATTGAAGACTTTTTATATATTTCTACGCGATCAAACCGTGGTTATTTTTTCAGTATTTCCCGGGCGGACGCATAAGACCGGACGCAGGAGTACGCGCGGGCTTTGACAGAACGGCATATAGTGATTTTATAGCTGGACGCAGGCGTCCGGGCCGGCGTTGAAAGGTTAAAAGAGAAGTTCGTTTTCATTCTTACTAATGTGACATTGTCTGATGTAGAGAAAACTTTTCTCAGCTTCATCATACAGCGCCTGCTGAAAATTGAAACTTACCTAGTCCCCGCCCACTGCAACAGTATCGTAATGGCCCAGCCCCCGATCTGCAACAGTAGCGAACCAATGGGGGCTTCCCGCCCTCCGCGAGTAACCAACAGGCTGGGTGTTACAGTTTGGGCGCCAATCAACAAGGTTTCAGGGTGGGTTTTATATTGTTTCGTTATTTATGAAGGTTTCATAGGTATACTTATAGTTTTTTGACAAAGGAAAACCATAAAGACGTTAATGCCAGCTGAAACAGTGTCATTTTCATGGTTTCTCATTATCTTACGAGGCAGAAATTTAATATGGAAATAACAATAATCAAAATTATGTAAATCAATGTGAAAGATGATCATTATGATTATATCTCACGGTAATATTCATTGATTTCAGTTGAATTTTCCGAAAAGTATGTTTAATGTGTCTTCGATATTTTATAAAAATTTGAGATTTTAGGCATTCACAATGCAATTTTTTCTGTTGTACCTTACAACTAAAGAGAATAATATAACTAACTATAAGTTTAACTTAACTTACCAACACATATTTTTAAAACCTAGCTCTAAAAACGCTTACGACGAAATCTCCAAGCTATTAGAACCGGCTGGTATTTTTGCTGATCGTAAGAGTTCTAAACAGCATTGCTGCAGAGAAATATTAATGGCGGTCGTTCAGCAAAAAGCCGGTCGAACGGACGTCGCGTTCCAAATCGCCGAAATGCGGACAAACGCCGTGCCGTCCGTCCGAATGTCAAAGCCCGCTGACGGCGCTAACGATGGTATTATGTGGATATGACATATTAGCTTCCGTACCAAGACACCGCAACATAGATAATGCTAAGGGTTTAAGTATGAAATTGACGTTTTTTCCTCACACACGGAGATCATCATAATTCTTCTAAGATGATAAAGATGTTTTAGTTGTTTGTAGAATTATGATCATGACGGCCCACTATCAGCAATAAAAATATTTCTGATCTTCTTTCCTTAACGTCAAATAAAAGCTCCTGAAACTGAGCTAAAGTAAAATGGGTTTCTAAATAACGAAAGGTGGGCTTAAATTTAGTTTTATTATTGTAAACTGATACCTACCGAACACAACTTGACATAAGTAATAAAAAGAGTGCAAAACCAAAGGAAAATATGTTATAGTATAAAAAGTACAGAATTCAAAAATATAAATTAAAAGTAATAAACCATAAACTAGTAAAAAAGAGGCCGGCTCGGCAACAACTCCCTTTTCACTTAAATCGTTGTAACTTAGTCAATATTTTTTTTTACTTACCAATTAGCTTAGCTGAAACTTATTGAAAACACGTTGCATTTATAAGTACAATATTCAAACATGTACATACTTACTGTTAAGAACTCCTTTCCCTAAAATAGGTTTCTATGCTTTGTAAAAATATTGACACTGACAGTAGGAATAAAGAAGGAAAAAGCTATCGAAGGAATAATGGATATTTTATTATTTTAATGTAGATTTATTATATGTTCTACACTTACCTTTGGTAGGTTTTGTAAAAGTAATGTTTGCAGTGGTTAAATAAATTAAGAAACTTGAGTATATATGGAAAATGCAAATTATTTATAGCTGTTCATACTAATCAGCAATTTTATATTTAACTTAGGTAATCAGTATTTCGAAGCTGTGTATGGTAAGGGATTCTTGTCAATGCTACGCGCGCCGGTCTGGTTTAAAAATGCGGTGGTTATTGTCTCATCCACACTACTCTGTCATCAACCCGCTGACCAACAAAAACAGTCCGTGTGGGTCGTTTTGTCCGAGTTTTTGCGCTGCGAGTGAGTTTGATGGAGGGCGCGTGGAAGGGTTAATATCGGTAGCAGAAACCCTTCTCGGACTCGGAACTTGTTTATTGCCGTTAAAGCAGGATGAAAAACACTATCGCTATGTTTTTTTGCAAATGACAAATTAGTACCCTAAACTAATATTTTAGCGTGACCAACAAAACAATTCTACCGGAAGTGATTGTCAAGTAGCAGTTACTAAAGAAATCAAAAGTCAGTGAAGATAGTCAAATGTGATTCGTGGAATTTTTAAGCACATAATAGTTAATTTTATATTTTCTTAAGTTTTTAGTTTTCATCAAACTTTAGTGCTTATCTATCTGTTTACAATGTAACCATTATGATCTCTTTTTGGTCATTTTAAAAGTAGAGCTAAGGTACTGCGCTGACTCTACGTGTCGGGCGGACGTTTTCCACCCCGTCCGTTTAGAGAGCTAACTCTTTTTGTGGCGGAAACGCGTGCCCGCTCGATGGGCACTTCTCGACGACGGAGATCATTGGAGGGTTAAATCATAGTTTACTTAAATGATGACACAAATTATTTTTCTTTGTAATTCTATAGACATTTCTTTGCACCTATTCAAAATTACATTTTAAATTAAAAATATCACTATACTGTCTGGTGAGTACAATTTCTCCTCGTTGAAGTAGTTTTGAGAAAAATTATAGCGTAAGCATTTTCTAAGCTACACAAAATCAAATGTATTTAACTGTGTATTTATTTTCAACCAATCTAAAAGCTCCTATAGGCCTAAAGTGGCCACTTTTTGCTCTTTTGCCTACTACTACTACAACTAACTATATTTTACTGAGGTTAATTGTTTGTTAATAAACTATAGAACCTTACCTTAATTAATTTAAGATGAGGGCGCTACTTTGAGGTATATTAGGGCCCTTAACATACACTGATTACCCGTTTTTGTTTTTAGAATAATGTGAGTTAAATATAATACAACGTGTTACAAAAGTACCCCTACTTGCGAATATGGTAGATAGAGACCATCAAACTGAACAACTTTTACTACGGGAAAAAATCAGCTGTTTCATACAAAAAATAATAACGAAAATATCAAAAAATATGAAACAGCTGATTTTTTTTCCCGATTTCAAAGTTGGTCCCATAGTAAAAGTTGTTCAGTTCGATGGTCTCTATCTACCATATTCTGCATTAGGGGTACTTTTGTGGCAAGTTGTATATAAAAACTGTATTAGAAACATTGATTAAAATTAATAATAAAAGTAATTAACAGAAAGTGTGACCAAACGAACATTGAATGGTAAATATTTTTATGACATGCCTGTTTATTTATGCTGATTAATTTAATTTATTGATTATTTTTGTGTCTTTTTCCGACACAAATTAAGCTGTTATGCAATAAATAATTTTAAATTAAAATTAAAAATTAAAAGCGATTAACAGAAAGTGTGACCGAAGGAACATTGAATTATCACTTCGATATGAAATCCTTGTTACAGACAAACAAATTAATCGGTCCGCAATTCTCAACCATTTATAATTTTATTTCAATAAACCACAAACTATTTAACTGACAACTATCCAATTATACGCCACGCGGCCGACAACTTTCATAAATACTTACTGAATCGTTAAGGGTTAGGGCTGGCAAAAAAATAGGTCATTTGACCAACGCGGTCGAGTGGCTTGTGGTTTTTATGGTGTCGTCATCTTTGATTCGGGTTCGAACCCCGGCTGGATCAATTTAGAAAACGAACTTTTCGATATTGTTACTGCCTCCCTAGCGTGACCACCGAAATGCGTTATGATGTACGATTTATCACTTTTATCTGACAAAACACAATTTATTTTGACAGTTGAGTGTCGATAAACGCTATAGGTACCACGCGATTTTTAGCGTCAGTCGTGGTTCTTTGGTGTTTTATAGACAATGCTTTACTCATAGCTATTTACTTTGGAATCGGAGCAATGAAGGTATGATGTTGTCTAATATATAAAAAAGCAAATAATTATTCTACTGTGAATGTTTTCAAATAAAAGATTCATATTCTTATTCTTATGTGAACTGTGAAATTGCAAAAAAAGTTGCAATTTGATCAAAAATGCTCAAGATTTTTTGTTTTTGCTACATTTGCTACAATTCAGAATTCGTCAACCCTCCGTAAGCCGCGGCACGCGCCTCCGCGAAGATACCTCCAATAACGTTCTAATTGAAATAAGGGGAAACGGTTTTTAAGCCCTGATCGTTGAGACTTTGCCGCTGACACGAGGGACAAGGTTCGCGGCTTTTAAATTAACTTGGGGATTTTTCATCTGTTTGGGATTTTGACACTCTAGAGTGTTTTGAATTCTGAGGAATGTTTGGCAATTAAGTCTTTATTAAGCTCATTTTAAGCGCTTTTTATCCTTTGAGCTTTATTAGTGGCAATATTATTATCAAAGTAAAAAGATTGTTTTTATTTCCGCCGAAGAATTTTATTATTGTTAGGTAGGTATTTGGTAATTGTAATCATTTACGACAATAGTCAATATGGTATAATGTAAAGTTCTTATAAATAAAAATCACACAAAATTAGATTCCTATATCAAGAGATATTAGGAAAAGACTTATAATTAATAATAGTTACGTTTTTGCTAGCGACATCTAGCGAGGAGTAGAAATGACTCATTGACATGTATTTACTGCCATCTAGTGAGTAAAAGTAATAAAACATCAGAGGCTGGAACTGCTTTCGTAGTTAAGTAAGTAGTTATCTAAAAGCTCAACAGATGGTGCTTGTTGAGAAAATAGTAGTGATATTTATTTTCTTGAACATTCTGTGATAAGATACATTATTATGATAAGAAAAAAGGTAAACAATAGGACTATCAATCAATGTTAATCGGATAATACTGTTTGCAATAAACATACAATTTGGATACCTAACTACTTACCTACTATGAAATTACTTTTCCTTTCACCCAACAAACAGCAATTGGTAAAAAAAGGAGCGTAAAAGTATTCGATAATGTAATTATCTATGGAAAAAATCCTTTTCGGTGGTAGATGGCGCTGTACGCATTTTCCCTTACAAAATTCTATCGAATGTTTCTACGCGCTATAGTTCTATCGATAGCTAATCATGCTAATAATAAAAATAACGCTACCTACTCACAAACAAATATTAGAAACTTTAAATTTTTTATTATAATCATTGTGCCTGCGAATTTACTGCCAGCAAGGAAGTACTGCTAGGAAACTATGTTGCTTCGCATTTGCTCAATTCATTCTAAATAGGATAATAAAATTCTTTTAATATTCGTCAGGTTTCATGAAAAACTGATAAAAAAAACTTATTTTCCTCCTTATCCTAACTTTATATCAGGTGAAATGAAGGTCAGGTGCTTTCTCATTGTGTAGGTACCGAGAATATTGTAATGCAATCATTTATTTGTTTGTGGAAAAATCCAAGGTTATCTAAATTGTTTTTCAGGCGCAGAGTCGTTAAACTAATCTGTCAATTGATCTGTCACGAGTGTCTCGTCACGACCACCAATTTGTATTATACAGTCGGTAAAAAAAGATTTATGCACACTAATCAGAATTAGGGAAACAAATTAATACTAAAAAGCAGTCTGTACCCTTACGAATCTCTATCAAGAAGAAAGCTCGTAAAAGTACTCGATACAGTAATTTATCTATATGAAATTTCATTTTGCTTTTTAGCGGTAGATGGCGCTGCACAAATTTCTCATACAAAATTACTATATCGAATTTTTACGCGCGTTATTTTTTCGATAGTTGTTCGTGCTAAGGGTACTGTTTATAGAACTGGAAACATCTTAATCATTATCACAGTATACAATATCAATGTCATCGTTACACAAGCAACATAATATGACAACGTCATAAAAAACATCTAAGAACTTCTAAGACTTCCGCACGTACAGCTCATTAGAAAGAAAACACTTTAATTTTATGGATTACAGCGCGTATATTATTAATTCAGGTATTATTTTAAAATTATAGTTTGAATTTATTTGTTTTTTGAGTTCCCGACGTTTCGACACCTTTCCAGGGGCCGTGGTTTTTTTTTGCGGGAATGGCGCTAGTGTTGCATATAATATCAAAAGAGAATGTTATCGTTACGTGATAATATCGCCGTAAAGTGAGACTTTCTCCAAATATTTTAAACTGTCTACTGTACCAAGAAGTTTAAATTCATATTTTAAAGAATTCGTGTTTAAACCTTATAGAATATCTGTGCAAAAGTTAATCACTCACACTGCTACGCCTCATGCTGCGTCATGCAAATCAATGACTACTTTTGTAGTACAGTAAAATCAAGATTTTTGTAGAACATTCATGCATGATTTCTCTACAAACTTGGCAACGCACAATTTTAATATCTGCGGTCCTGCATGATGCAGTGTTGTGGCGCATCGCATGGCAGTGTGTGATCCCCTTAAGTGGGTAGATCGAACCGTTAGTGTAACTACCCAGCCGCTGTTTACCAAATGGCAATAATAGATTAAATTGTGACGCGGTCGTAGGACAATTTACTGTGTTTACGAGTGACAATTGTCCATTGCAACACGTAAAACTGACAAACAAGTCGTATTAGATCGCGAGTACGGTCGATGGTCTGTAGAGTAGAGCCGAGTTCATATTACGTGTAAGGTTTAGTTATTAAGATATTATAATAATGTGTTTCTCGTTGACGACTAAATTGATTTGGAAATTAAAGTAAGATATAGGTTATACCAGTTGTATGCAGTATTATCATTGCGAGTTAATTATGAAAGTCAACTGATTTCGTTGTTTCCTTAGCGCAAAATGAAAAACGGAATCTCATATTCAGATGCTTTGCTTACAACCACAGCAGCAGCTTTTACAATCTAAATGAAAAAGCAGCTCCGTACAATGCGATTAAAATAAGAATGTGCACAAAATGTAACAATTTATGTATTATGAAGTCAGTAAAAACTGACATGATGACGTCATACACATGCACAATTCTTATTTTAATTGATAATATCACAGACCGTTTTTTAAGTCATGTTTTGTCCTTTCAGGATTGCAATAGCTCGCACTAAAAATAAACAATTGCTATCGTTCATCTCTATCAGTACACGTAGTGCTCATCTCCATTATCAGTATGTTTGCTCCTGGGAATCAGTCTGCAATCAGCTTCCGAAGAAGACGGACGTGTTTGCGATTGGTGAGCTTTGTTTGTTTATTGATAGGGATCGTGAGGTAATTAATTATGCTAATGGTTTATTATTTAATGAGTGATCTTTAAATGGCAGCTTACAGTAATTTGTTGTTGTTATTTTTGTAATTTTTAGTATAATAATAGTATGATCACCATTAGTATAAAAGATCATTTGTGACATTATGAGTATTCAAATGTGTCCAAACCTGACTTTGTTTTCCTTACCTACCAAATTGTTGCGTATTTTCATGGAAACTTTTAATTTTTTATATTTATGGAATTCAAACACTGATGCGAAGCGACCTTATGAAAATTTTAACTAAATTTCATTTAAATAGTCGAAAAGAACTTTACTGTTTCTCAAGTGCATTAATTGTCGTGAAAATAATAAGTAAATTTTATAACATTGATTATTTATGGTAGGATAAAATATCCTTTGAATAAAAGATAAAATTTAACTTAAACTTATTTGTCAACCTTTAAATATTTACCAATGAAAATTCTTTAGAATTCTCTCATGCGTACTTAGTACTAAATACAAGCGTTAGTAACTAACTTCTTCAGTACATTTACCGTAGTAAAAGCCTATATTTTTACATAACTTATGCTGTCAAGCCGCGCGGGCGCATCATGTCATGTGATGATACTTGCGCCACAACGCCGCTAGGGCGGCGCCACTATGCCGAAACATTACAATACTGTTGTGCTTGTTACAAATAATGAAACCCAGACGATGTTATATTGTCGGCTTGTGACATATAGTTAGTCATTTGTACAAAATTTTAAACTATACATAGTGGTATTTTGGGTGTTTAAGCATGTTTGTTTATATTTTCGAGATATAGTTATCTTGTACCACTATTTGAAAGATAAATTTGTCAAACTAATGTTTTACTAGCAGTACATAACATATTGTGACAAGTCCGTGAAATACTATTTTATGAAGTAGGTATCACCTCAACACGAGTAGTATTAATGCAAAACAAACAAAATCTTTATAGAAGAAGCAAATCTTCCCAATACACTTTGAGTGAGACTTAAACCAATTAAAAATTCAATCTTATTTTTTTTCTTTTAAATATAGTTCTTTGAAAAGTCAAAATATAATAGTTCTAGAGGAATTTTATACTTACCTGAAGAAAATAATTAAATTGTATACTTACCAGAAGAAAATAATTACTAAGAATTATTTTACCTGAAGAAAATAATTACTCAGAATTCTTTTCTTCAGGTATGGTTGGATTGAGCTGAGCTTATACCCAGCCGTGGTGTCGTGCGACGATATGATTAAAAACATTTTCTGTGCGATTTGTCGTGTCAACAATATTGATGTTAATCTTATTGACGGTTTTATCAAAATTGCTATGAATATTGTGTTTATGTTCAAACGTGTACGTGATCTTTTTTATTCGCGATGTGTGTAAAATTATGTGCATGAAAATCAGATGCAGTCTCTTTTTACAAACAATGCCGCATATTAAATAAGCTATAAATGATCTTTTCCCACAGACAATTAACAAAAATGGCGGACAACATCCAAGGATTGCTAGAGCCCGGCAAAGTGATAAAGCCTACCATAGACCACGATGGAGTCAAACTATTAGTCGAAAGACTCTATGGTATTTCAGCGTTAGAGCTGCAAGAGTTAAATGGATATGATGACAAGAATTACAAGATTATTGAAGACCCGAATGTTAAGAACCCTTTGATTACCAACCATAGTCCTGAAGGGTATGTCCTGAAGATTATGAATTCTATGGATTCGCAAAATGTCAGTGTTGTGGAGGCTCAAAACGAGATAATGAACTTTCTGAGTAAGTATGCAAACTAATATCATAAACTAGCTTCCACTGGCGACTTTATCCGCGTGGACATTCAAAAATTCCTACGGCCTTATTAATAAACGAATAGTAAGTTTACACCTGGCTTAACAGAAAATATTGTTTAGCAATATTAGTCCTTACGTTTGACGTCTCAAGGCATTATATTCCTAAGCAAACATTTTGGTTAAACTAGGTGTAGACTCTCTTCGTTTATTAATAAGGGGGCTAGGGTACAACCAGAATAAAAAGATAATCCAGAATTATAAGCTATCCGTGTAACAAAATGTTTAATTTTGCGTCAAATATTGAACAAATATCGGTTTTAGTTTATAGACAGATTGACCATGGGGAAAGACATTTGCCGTGAAAATGAACATCAAAGGGAGTGAAACAGGGGATGACAGTTCCTAGGGGATCTGGAATAAAGTAATGCGGACGAAGTCGCGGGTGGCCGCTAGTTTGATATTTCTTAGATAAGTAAAGTCAATGCCCTGTATAGCTGCAAGTGACAATATTTATCTTTTCCCATAGGTGGTTATCTTTTTTATTTGCTTACACTTTTCTTACAAAGCTATCACAATATTACCCTTACATTGTGGATACTCCAATGGCCCGTACCAAGTGTTTTGCCAATACATTTCTTATGCGAACTGCTAAAGAATGGAATGCGCTGCCTGCTCATGTGTTCTCCGATAGTTACAATCCTGAGGGCCTACTCAAATGGCCATTCTACAAACATTAACGCTAATTGAATAGAATGACAATGTATGGGATTGACATAAGCGAACGAACGGTCACGTGATCGAGCGTAACAATTTGCTAATCGGTACTCAACTGGACAATGTTTCTTTTCGATCAAATTTGCCTAGTTATGATCACTTTTCAAGAACTTTGTCTTGATCAAAGGAACCAAGAACATTTTCTTGGAAATATAAGTAAGTAATATAAAATTGTATAAGCCTAACTTTCCTAAAACCCAACATGCGTTCAAATGTCAAACGTTTCTAAGCGTTTTTCTCTATACAAAATTGAACGCCTCGGCGTTAGCAATCCTAATTTGGTACTCAACCGTACAAAATCTGCACGAACGCTCATTCTATTCGATTGCTCTATGGTTTCAATCGCAAAACGTCAGTCGACTTTGACATCTAACCGGTGGTGGTGTCCTGCCTTTTCGCCGAACTTTTTTTGGCCGAATTTCACTTGCCAACCAACGTTTCGCCTATGTTTTATGACAAGCTTAGAGCATTGAGAAATGACAAGTAACGATTTGCAATTTTTTGTGTGACAACGTTTCATTTGGTAGAATTATGTAGGTATTATTAAGCTGATTATTTATAAATAAATAAATTTATAAATAAATAAAAATATTTGACAACCGTCGTACCTAAGCGACTTGGTAGCATAATTGGTCAGTGCATTGGGCCGGAATCCCAAGGGTGCGGGTTCGAGTCCCGTCTGAGGTGCTACGGGTGAGTCGATTTTTTCTAGTATTTTTTCTAATATTATTTATCTTAATATAAAAATAGCATTGTGAATGCGAAAAATCTAAATTTAATAACTTTATATGATAAGTTGGCAAATTATTATTCCGCGAAATAATATTCTGCGTAACGTTAGTTGGGAAGTGATAATCGGCCAAACAATTTTCGGCGAAAAGGTAGAGAACCATTCAAACCAAACAACACAAAACAAAGTACGTAGTAGCGGCGTTGTGATTCAAAATACTGTGTGGTGCAGTGAAATGTGAATTTGCACATGAAGTGAAGTTATACTTTGAAAGTTTATTACAGTAAGTATTCAAACTATGAGTCAAATATTCAAATCAATGAATACGTTGCGTCCATTATGAATACTTTTTGTTTTTGTTTTAGAAATGGAGCCAAGAGGCTACGTGCCAGCCCCGAGCAATTCCAAGCTCTTATCGAGTATTATGGAAAGGAAATTTATTGATGAATATAAATAAATGTTTAATGGTGATCAATATTCAAAATAATAAGCACTGGATATTTTGAACTTTATTAATATTACCGGCACGGAGACCCTGCCAGACCTCAGCGGTCGAGCGAGAAGCGACAGAATGTGGCAGCAGCTGGCGGCGCTGCTAAGTTTAAATTGGAGGTGGCGTCGATAAGTCAGTAGACAAATGGAAAAAAGTAAGTAAAATCATTACACTGAAAATCTATTTTTAATTTCATTGAACATTGAAGTCATAAAAGTAAGTAAAAATGAATTTATGAGTTAATCATCACTTCATTGCACTTACAACATTCTTCAGGTCTGGGCTGATTGGAAAACTAAAACCTAAAGGAAACATTTACTAATAAGGGACATGTGAGTCTGGCACTGGTTGTGATAAGCAGCAGGCTCACCCTCACTGCCTTGGAAGAGAGAGTTGTGGCAGTACTGGGTGCGTCTGCAGTTCATTGGCAAGCAAGCATTCAGGAGCAGCTACTTGACGTAAGTATTAAAACTTTTGTCTTTACAAGAACTTGTGAACTTACTTATTAGAAAAAAAAGATGTGGTATGGTTCCATAATGCTTATCTTATTAAAACCTATTGATTAATTTTATCAATAAAATAAAACTGGTGCAAATCCACTAGAGAAAGCCATGAAGCTATGGGTACCAAACTAGTGATCCATTCTACTAGTGACTAGAGCCGTGCAAGTGAGATTGCTATGAAGATGTGGGACCACATGAGCTATGCGTGATGCATCTGCTAGCTTTACTCCATATAAACAAAGCTTGCTTGAGTCCTTAGCATGCATCATTAGCACTTAAATTGGTATAGAAAAAATTTAGCTTTGCCCTGTTTCACTAGAGCTGTGCTAAAATAAGTTTTGTAAATAAAGCAATCCTTTTGGTGTATATCAGACACTCCTTAGCAATGTAGCATAGCTTACCTCAAGTGAAACCCTTTTGTCTTAGTCCTTATCTCCGAGGTTTGCATAGAGCAAAATCTGAAATTATTTTATGTGATAGAAGTTTATGTAAAGATTATAGGTAAAATAAAACAATGTCTCTTATGCTTAGAGCATTAAGACTCTAATGCGATGCGCGAGTCCGACTCGCTCTTGACCGTTTTTATTTATTTAGTATAACTTTATTTGATTTGCAGATTTCCCCGAGTCTCTGTCACTACCACCAGCAACTCCAAGCAAGTGTGTGATCCAAAATACCATGCCAATCCCAGACATCATGCCGTCGCCGTCACCTCAATAGCTGTAGTCAGTATTGACTACTAGTATAATGTTTGCTGTTATTATGTGTGTAAATAAGAAAAGACAACATTATACTATTTAAAAAAATATATAATTTATGTTTATTCTAATAAAGACTTAATAACAATAATGGTTTTAACAAAAATTTTAATAATGTACAATTGAAAAAAAAACAAATGTAACAGCCTACTGACTGAATAAAGTCTAGGCTGTTACAAGCACTTGTGAATGTCAAAGAAGCTACGCCATTGCGCACCCTAAGCGGAAGACCTTGTAATGAGACCCTTCCAATAATATTTCATACAGTATTCAAAAATTGACCTCGGCATTCAAAGAAAGGTCATTTTCCATCCAAATAATTAACAAATGTTTACTTACATACAGTGGTTAGATATCGAAATTAACTAACTAGGTAGTTGTGAGCAAATGACTTTAACTAGTTGAAATCACTGTCTACTACTCGAAAATGCATAAGTACCTAAGTATTGTTAGGGCCTAAAAATGAAGAACAATTAAAAATTGTGTAACAAATTATTAACACTAAGAAAGTCATAAACTCAAAAGTTAATTTAGTAGATCCATAGTTCCTAACTTCAATATAGTACAATAAAGTTGTTAGGTAGTTTAATAATAAGACTTAAAATTAATTGACAGTATAATAATTATTATACAAACAAGCAAAGTATAAAAAAACACAACCACCACTTAATCTGACTTTGGGTGCAGCTTTTCTATCACATCTGATTAATCAAGCAATTGAGTATCGCTCTGCCACGTAGCAAGTCGTCTTGGCTGTTAGCTGTGGATGGGCTGGCTCTTGTACACCAGAACTATCATCATCATCCTCAGGTTGCTCAATTGTTGGCAGTGTCAAGTTAGCATTTAGTGCAATATTATGCAAAACACAACATGTATTTATGATTTTAATCAAAAACTTGAAGATGGTAAAATTGGTGTCATTAACCAGGGCCGTTGTGGGTATCCAGAGTCACCTAAAATTACAAAATAAATGTATTCAATAAATAATCACTAATCTATATTATTTTATTTTTACCATATTACAAATATTAAATCAGTAGAAAGACTTTGCGAGCTTTGGAATCTATAAGAAACTAGGTAAGTAGGAATAGTTATATTATTATTGAATGTTATATTAGTTAAATAGTAAGTACTTACTTCTGTCTATTTATAGCCCTTTCATGTTGGGTTTGACGAAATTTTATCCATTTGGCCATTATGTCCAGACTGTTCAGTGCCTGAAGTAGTGGACTACTTCTCAGATAACGCGGCTTGTAGTCTGATATGATCCCTACTATTCTCTGATCCGGTTGGTGACCAGGAAGCTGAGGGAGCAAAGATCCTGAAAAAATATCCATAATTGTTAGTAAAAGTAACCACAGATTTAAAGATCTACCTACTGTATTTTAGGTAGCCTTATTGAATTTTAAATTACTTACTTTTATTTCCAAGGAAAAGTTCTTGATTCTTTTGAGTGAGGCTCTTTAAAAAGCATGTCCAGCATTTCTCGGAGTTGACGGCGCAGCCACACATCCTCATTATGTGCAGCCCATAGTAAACGAAGGGTATGCATTTTATAATTTTTAAAAAATCGTACTATCTAAATATCACACCACTTTGTCACTAGCACTCGATGGCAAAAAGAATGTAATATCACTATCTACGTCTCGACGGAACGGATGATCAGCGTTCGACTATACAATCTGCAGGGTCTCGGCGTTCGCTCAGCTACAGTTGAATAGAAAGGCTCGTTCGGCAATTCTACTTGTCAAATCTGCCACTTGAGTACCATTTCTGCCGGCGCGTGAGGTTATCGTTAACCACAGATCACATAATATCGTGAACGTTAACGAAGACCATTTGTTTGTTCAGCATGCATTGTACACTGTATTCTGTGGTGCAGTATAAGGCCGGCTGCACATGTTGGTCCCGATGGTACCAACGCTGTTGGGGTCGATTAATTTGGTAAGGTATACGCACGTTGGCTATTAAATTAGTTCTTTACCGTCCAAGCCAATGTGAAGATGTCCGGATACAAATATCGAAAACGCTCTAAGCGCTTTTACAGTAGTGAGTGAAAGTTATAATTTATATTTGTTACCTACTAAAAAAAAAGAAAAAGCTACGCCAAAGAAGATTGTGGAACATCATAAAACACGAAATCAGTGAACAATCGCCAATATGTGGACGGATTGCGTGCGAACACTGGCACGTGTCGGTTTTATCAAAATTCCTTTGATAAAACCGACACGCGCCGGCCAACTGCCAACACTCGCCCCAACGTTGGGGCCAACGCTATTTTTTAGATCCACACGTTGGACGAGTAGCGTTGGGGCCAACTTGTAGAGCCGGGATAAGACATTTTGTTAACTTACTACATCTATCAATCTCATAATCTAAACATTTTTAATATTTCAATCAGCCCGATTTACACTTGCCATCGCCATTGCGCAAAAATACATGCGCAGTAATCCACTCCATTTTTTCTAACCGCTTAAGATCCATGCCGGCTCCTATACATTGATCGCTAAAGCCTGGATAACCTAATTATAAAAGTTGCATAATTATTATCCCAGTCGTTATATTCCGGGTTGGCTTTAGAATCTGGGTGCCCATATAACACCGCACTCCCGGCGGCGAATTTTTATTTTTATTGTTATTTTAGTATAGATACGTAAAAAAAAACAATCTTCCGCGACCATTCTTTATCTGCGCAATCTTCAACAATCCACGCAGATAAAGAATGGGATTGGAAATGGCAGCGCACCGCGCTTACAACAACGAGTGTGAAAGCGATATGTGTGGCGTTTAGTATGCGAACGAGAATTAGTGAATATGAACGACGCCATTTCTAATCCCATTCTTTTTCTGCGTGGGTTGTAATAATATGGGAAGTGGTCATTGTTCTTTTGCATCTTTTCACATAGATATCGAATTCGAACCGAAACCGAGTGGAGTGTGTGAACGCCCTAAATATCGACTGACGTTTTGCAATGAAACCATAGACAAATTTTGCGTTTTATCTTAACTAGTATATTCATCTGTGGTGTTTTCTAAGCAATCGGAGCAATTGGATTGCTAACGCCTAAGCGTTTTATTTTGTAGAAAGACAAGCGTTTTGTAACGTTTGCCATTTGAGTAGGCCCTCTGGTCTCTTCAAGGCAACAGAGAATAGCCTGCCCAGTTACCAATAAAAAATAAATTAAAAAAGGCCCAATATGAATTATTGAAAAAGTTTACTTAGGTACACCTTTGGTAAATGAATGCGGAACTTCAAAGAAATTACGTAACTAAGCCACTCGATCATGTAGGTGGCCAATAGGCTAGTTGATTCATATCATATGCAACTAAAATACGGTATCTTACTGATTGATTTGGACATATAGAGTAGGTATAGGACACAAAGACATAAGTGGATCTGAATAAAGTTTTGTAGCTTTCTAAGTCTATGATCTAATCTAATGGAATTTAATGATTATAAAAATAAATTACGAATCGTCACTTCTGGGACCTTGTGGGAGGCCTGATGCCCAACAGAGACTGTCGTACTGCTGAGCAATGTTAGCGCTGAGACATTGTTAGACCAACCAACAATAAAAACTTTATGACATTTCTAAAATTTTCCCTTCTCCAGATGCGAGATCAGTGACATGCCCGAAGCCAATTCGAAATGTTTACGGACACCTGCACTCCATGGAGTCCATCGGAGGGAAGCAGCACGCAGTCAGGCTGTTAGAGTACGTCCCTGGAGAGCTGCTGAAGAATGTGCCTGTTTCCGAGCCACTGCTCTACCAATTGGGAGAGTTCGTAGCTTACTTGGACAATAAGTTGCAGGTAACTGGACAGTTTTTCATTTACAAACTTACGAAATATTTTGGACTATATCACAAGTGGACTGAATAGTAGTCAACGTTTTGATGTAGACATTATTTTGTCCCTCTCTCTCTTTCTCCGACTCAAATTTTGAACTTTTAATTTCTGCAGGAAAGCTCGTGACATAAAAACTTTATTTCTTTATCTTTACGTCACTGCGTGTTTCTTAACCTAATGCCACTGAAAACTGGAGAAAATGGAAAAATACTTGTTTGTATTCGTGGATTTTGTAATGTTGTAGGTGTCGTAAAAAGCTTTTTTAATTGTATTTTTATTTACGTTTTTACGTAAAGCAATTAAAGTACCTACAGTCCTACACTAATGTACTTTGCCTTCACATTATTAGAAGGAGTTTTGTCAGTGAGTGACGTATAATTACGTAAATTACTATCATTTGTCGTAGTGTAATACAATAGGCATGGTATTGTGAAAAACTGAATAGGTTAAAAAAATATGCCATGCGAAGTCACCTTAGGCTAATTTGAAATTTGAAAAAGAGGAGTATAATTTTCTTGCATAGTTAGCAATATAGCACCTACTTACATTTAAATTAAAAAAAAGATTTTAGAACATTGAAACCCTTTGAAATCTATAGACCAATCAAAATTCTAAACTGAATTGTTGGGAGCACCATTTAAAATTTATCATCTTTGGTTTGCAGAACTTCAATCACTCTGGGCTGGTATCTCGCAAACATATCTGGATGCTGAGCACTGTGCCACACCTGGAGAAGTTCAAGTACGTCATCAAGGATGCGGAGAAACTAGACCTGGCTGAGGAGGTAAGCATACATTTTTTTTCACAACAAACGGTTTAGTAGCCTAGTGCCTCTAATTGAGGACGATCTATGCACAATGTCTTAACTACAACCTTAGAATCGACGAACTCCGTGGTCGAGTAGCTTGCACACCGGTTTTCATGGTGTCACCTCTCTATCCATAATATCAGGTCTCGGGTTAGATCCCCAGCAGAGTAAAATTAGAAAACGAAATTTTCTCGAAATTGTCTCAGGTGTGGGCGTTTGTGGTAGGTACCACCGTTGTCTCTGGTTTCCATAAGTGCTTCAGCTACTTAGTGAAAAAATATCAGTTTTTTCCGATCAGCGATCCTGTTAGAAGCTATATTACATTTTAAAGGTTTTGCATTGGAAGTTATGTCAGCTTTTAAACATTCACAAATGCTTGTTTTGGAACAGCTCGTGGACTGAAAGACGAATTCTTGCATTTTTGTTCTAGGTTTTGGAGGAGTTCAATTATGCTATAGTGCCTCACTTGGATGAGTTAGAGAAGGGAGTCATCCACGGGGATGTCAACGAGATGAACGTTCTGGTCAGCTTGAAGCCTGGAGGCAGGTGGGTTATACAGCTGGGTCAGACCTTAGCCAACGATTACAAACGAACGAAATGCTTACAGAGAACGCACTTATGACTTCAGTGGTGCAGTGGTCAACATGCCGGTCTACCACGCAAGAGATCCCGGGTTCGATTCCCGGCCGGGCAGAAATTGAAATGATGATTTTTAATCTCTGTGACGGTTCGGTGTTACTATGTATAATAAGTATATATTTAAAAAGTATGTAAGTAGTATATCAGTTATCTAGCATCCATATTACAAGCTTTGCTTAGTTTGAAGCTAGATGGCGCTGTGTGAAATTATCCAAACATTTAAAAAAAGTATAGGCGTTGTTGAACTAAGCGATTGAACGCCATTATGATAGGTCCTAGCTGAACAAAGAAATTGTATAAGATCGATCGATTTCGATAATTAATTATCATTATTTCACAATATATTATTTCACAATATATGATAATTAATGGTCGAAAGCAAATATAGAAGCGAGAATCACATCCTTACTAATATTATAAATGCGAAAGTCCGTTTGTTTGTTACGCCTTCACGTCTTAACTACTGAACCGATCATAATGAAATTTTGCATACACGTTGTCAGGGGCACAGAGAAGGACATAGGATACCTTTCATCCCAAAAAAATAATTGTTCCCGAGGGAAAGCATAAAAACTTTCCACCCAGACGAAGTCGCGGGCGGTCGCTAGTTATCAATATTTGGTTATTTACTTTAATCAACGTCAGTATGGTTGGTATAAAAGTTTTTCGGTGCACGTAAGAGAAAGTTTTGACGTGTCCACTAAATTTAAATGAAACAATTTATCAAACAGTATTTTCCCCTCTACGCTCTACCTAATTTTTTGTGATTAAATATAGGTACCCTAATTAATAGTAATTCTATTGGTATTTTTTTTAAATCTTATATTAATGAAAATCCGCAAAAACTCATGCGATGGTAAGCCAAATAATTGATATTTTTCAGGATTATGAAAAAACTACTAGCCAGATTACTGTAATTTTTTCAAAGAAAAATTGAAATCGGTTTACAACTGGTGAAGTTATGTTAAAACATACATAAAAAAAAAATACCGTCGACTTGATAACCTCCTCCTTTTTTTGAAGTCGGTTAATAAAGGAACTTACAAACTTTACCCCTTAAAAGTTTTAGTATCTAGATATTGTTACAAAATTACGGGTAATGCTGAATGTGGTAGATATGGTCCATCAACCTGAATAACTTTTACTATGGGACCAACTCTGAAATCACTAAAAACAAAACAACTGCTTCATACATTTTGATACTTTTGTTATTAATTTTTGTGTGAAACAGCAGATTTTCTTTCGTGGTTTTAAAGTTAGTCTAAATATTTTTCTATGTCCAACAACACTTTTCTATCTACCATATTCGGCATTACTCGTAATTTTGTAACACATTGTATAGGTGTTAATATTTTTTCAATTAAATTAGGAAACTGAATACCCAAGTTTTGAGAACCTGTTCTAGGATCTTAGAAGGGATTATCCTGAGGTGAGCTGAGGGTTACGGGTTCTCTGTCAACAAATACTGAAAAATGGATGAAGTTTTTTTTCTGTTAAAAAGGGTACTTACTTCTAATAGATAAACTGAACATCTTTGCCTTTTTTGTAAAGAAGCACTGACAATCTGGCGTTGACAAACCATGGAATCAAAAACTTCGTCTATTTATTAACAGTCTTCGTAACCTAACCCAGGCTTCACACTCAGGCATCCTATAAGATTCTGAGAGCTCCATGTTTACAAATTCTGTCTTAAAAAAACAATGAATTAATGGTAATGACTTCATTCTTTTTCATTGCTCTGTTTGAAATTGTATCCTTCAAAATCTATGAAATTGATCTTTTCTATGTTTTCAAGCTATTCTAGTCTTGCTATTTCCGATTTCCATAACACAAAAGCTTCAAACACTGACCCTGGGATTGCGGAGCAATCATATGTGCCGCTGTCTTACTTTATTTATAGTAATAATCCCTATGTTCGCAGCCAATCTGACTACCGCATAGCTGGTATCCTCGACTTTGGAGACATCCAGTACTCCTACTACATCTTCGAGCTGGCCATCACGATGACATACGTGATGCTTCTAACTGGTGACCCTCGCTCTGCAGGCGTAGTCCTCGCTGGCTATACAGTCACTAGACGACTACCTGACAGCGAGTACAGGCTGTTGAAGGTCAGTTACTATCCTCACCAGCACGATCGTCAACGTCATCATTAATCTTCCTGCTGCTAGCGCACAGGCCATCGCAGATGGAAACATTATGATTACCTACCTACTTAATCGTAACTTTCTTAGCGAGATTTTGAATAGGTGGATATGCTATGCTAATGTTACCGAGACCATCGACTTAACGTACCTTCCGGGAGAGAAAGTTTACTTATCCCCTACATTGCTCAGGAAATACGCTAACATCTGCACCATTGATTTTATTTAAACTCTATTTTAAATTTGATACGAAGCTGCCGTGGCATAACACTAACAGTTTTTTTTTATTCTAAGAGATATAAGGATATAGGCGAAATTAGCATAAAAATGTATGGAAATCCTGAAACGGAAAACTCTGATCCTTGGATTGGAGAATGCTGATCAGATCAGTTGGATGTGCATAGCAATTTGAATCTTCTCCATTCACTTCCTGGATGGCCAATCACAGCTAGGTCAATTCTTGGTGGAGAACCAACGCTTCAAAGTTACCTCGTTTGTATGAAAATCGACTGGTGTCCTTAATTATCTGGCCACCACTGTAGGTATTAAGATGTAGCTTAACAGATTTTTTATATTTTTGTAGTACGTTGTCAAATAAAATCTCTCCAATTCCAGACGTTGATCTCAGCCCGCCTGGTCCAGAGTTTGATCCTCGGTGCGTACACTCTGGAACAAGACCCAAACAACATATACGTGACTTCCACGGAAAAGGCCAAAGGTTGGGAACTCCTGAAGAAGCTTCGGAAGACCAGACCTAGCGGGGAGGAGACCGATCCTACTGACTGGAAAACCATCGCTAATGAATACTTGACTAGGAGCTAGAATAGTCAATAATGCGATGCGATGCTGTTTTTGTTAAAATTCCGTTAAGAAAGAACAAGTTTCGCAAATGCTGATAATTTTTAACAATTTTAGAGTTAGTGTCAGATTGACAGTATTTATTTACAAATATTTATTAAAATTTGTGCGTATTTTCTTTGTTTAAAGGTCGATCGAGAGCAATACACAAACGAATAAAAAAAACAATTAAGTAATTTGAGTACCTAATTGTTTTTTGAATTTAAAACTTTCACAAAAGTTTTCTGTTAAAAATTTTGATTATGTTGTTAAAAATAGATTTGCACTTACGTATATAATTTTATTTATGTTCATGAGTTTAACAGTTTTCTTGTTTTAGTAATTAAATATTTCATCAACTAATTAGTAAGCGTATATTTTATGTAAAATAAATGTACACTGCATTTAATGCATTTTGTTAGTATTATCACCGAATAAATATTAGTGTATTATTACTTACTAAGTACCTATGTAGTCTCGAAAGTAGAAAGTCAATTATTTTGTCAATTTAATAGTATTACTTAGGGACTGAATAAATTATAAATAAGTATACAAACTACTTATTTTTTTGTTTTTATTTTATAGGTAGGTTTTTACCTTATTACTGTTATTAGGAATAAAACATAAAATACTTTTTTACGGATTACAGCGCGTATATTATTAATTCAGGTGTTGTTTTAGAAGTTTTGTATTTATTTAGTTTGTATTTATTGGTTTTTAGAGTTCTTGACGTTTGGCCACCTTTCCAGGGCCCGTGGTCACGGGAGGACAAAACTGTTATTGTTGAACTGCCCCTAGAAAAATATGTTTTTTTTGTTTTAAGTAAATCCAGTTGACAACAAAGCTTTCATCATCATCGTAATATCATATTAGTCGCACGACATGACACCCACTGTTGGGTATAGGCCTCCCCCGAGGATCTCCACAACGATGGGTCCTGCGCTGCCTGCATCCAGTGGCTTCCCGTGACCTTCATTAGATCATCGGTCCACCTTGTCGGGGGCTTACCCACGGATCGTCGTCGCGTCCCCCGGTGCACGGTCGCCATGAACGTTCTATCCAGCGAACTAAAATCTATGAAACAAGCACTCCACTCAAAAAATGGCACCACACTTAAATGACAACTGAGTGGATGGAGCTAAAATGCTGGCTTTTTATGCAGCACAAAACGACTGAACGCTGGTTGCATAATAGCGACCATAATTTGTATACTTATAGATATTTTCTATACTTTAAAAAATATGATACCTTATTTCTGCATCTTTTTGCTGCCTTCTTTGCGTCATTTACACAATTGACTACAAAGGACGTGTGGCGTCTGCAAAGAGGTCACCACTCCTCTATGGTTAATAAGAGAAAAAGAAAGATGGTTCTGACTTCTGTCTTTCTGGCTTCTGTTGTTCGGGCAGTTGACACAGAATTTTTTCTTTGAGAGTTTTTCTATTGTAAATTAATATTATTCTTTCCTTACTCGTCTGTGTTCCTTCCTATTTTAATGTGATTCATCCATGTAAATTTTCACTGTACATAGCATTTATGAAGTAAATAATAAGCACACGTTGGAAGTGTTTCCATCATAGTTTTTAACAACGAACACAAGTATAGTGCGGGCAGGAACCAAAGCCCGCACAGACGTCTTTTCTAATAAACTCTATCTTTCTCTCTCTTCTTCACAATACAAACTGCAATAATTATTGTAAAGAACGCTTACGTCTGTCGCCGCACCGGGTGAGTGGTTGGCCTGACTAAATGCTGTGCGAGTTGTCATTTCTTAGCCCCGTGGTTCCATTTATAAAGCAATATTTGTTTGCAATTACACTTCCATAGATTTTAGTTCGCTGGTTCTACCTAAAAAAACAAATGCTAATTTAAGATGTTATATTGATCTCAACGCCCTCTGTTCTTCTTATCTTACTACATTTGAATCAGTAAGTCAGCTAGTAGCAGTAAAGAGTACTGCCAAAAGTAGTTACAATATAATCCGTTAGATGGCGTAAATTGCGTCAAAATTGGAAAAAAACGTGAATATCTTAATATTACTATAAGGTACCTTGATTACAATATTTTCATTATTAAAACAACAGCTTAAGGGGATGACATGAGCCAACTAGTGCCGCCCGTCGATTTCATTTTATTTATTCTAAATAAGCCAAATTTCTTAAAAAAGGAATCAGTCAAGGTCTTGTGAATGACGTCTAATGTTTATTGAATAACGTTACAGCATTACAAAATGCGTGCAATAGTTTAAAAACGGGTTTGAACCAACAGTGGCCACTTTTAATAAAATCGCGTTTTAAACTGATTGAATGCCTTTTCAAACTGTGTAAATTTATTCAATAAATATTAGACGTAATTAACAAAACCTTGACTGATTCCTTTTTCAAGAAATTGGGCTTATTTAGAATAAATAAAATAAAATCGACTGGCGGCGCTAGTTGGCTCATGTCAGCCACTTAACATAAAGTTTTCTGATTCTGGATGTGTTGTCGTCTAACTTTTTTGTGCCTGTGTTTCAATGAAAAATTATAAGCTATATTGATGCTAGCTTTTTGCTGAAGGATATTTATTACTTAGTAGAGATCTCGATAAATTCAATTCACTCTTCATTTGTGGCACTGGAATTTCAAATCAACCTCCATTCACAAAATCTCTTGGCAGATCTGTGATCGTCAAAACTTAAGGGTTGGCTTAACGTTTAGTAAGTTGTAATCAAATTATGAAAACCATCCTTTTTTGACAGAAACTATGATACATTTCGTATTTTTTGTTAGTAGAAATAACAACTTTTAGTATGGAAACCACACCAAACAACAATTCAACAATCCTAAAACCGAGAAAATAGAACTGTTTCATACCATTTGAATTCTGTTAAAATGTATAAAACAGCTGTTTTTTTGCCATTTGAGGGTTGTACGAGTATTGATATTTACATTTTCCAATTTTTTAATTAACAAAATATTACATTGTATAATTAAGGTGGCACCTTCATTGTCCCTTTACACTGAATAGTTGGCAGCCCTGCGAAGCTTATCGTATGAGCTTCATTTCAACATAATGCCGCAAAATGCTCTCCTTACTGAAGATAGCAGTTAAGATAATTGGAGCTGAGGACGTATACGGTACCAGCCTTATTTATAAACAATATTTCCGTTAAGAGTTATTATTATTAAGAGCTCGGTTGCGCAGTGGTGTAGAGCCTGGCCCATCGATTGCGGAGGCTAAGTAACTTTCGCAAGGGTCAGTCATGGGATGGGTGACCAAAAATGTATTATCTCGAGCTCCTCCGTGCTTTGGAAGGCACGTTAAGCCGTTGGTCCCGGCTGCATTTGCAGTAGTTAGCACCCACCAGTCTGCATTGGGCCCGCGTGGTCCGTCCTCCTTATCTACCCATAAAGAAGGCCTATGCCGCCCCAGCAGTGGGAACATTAAAATAGCTGATGGTCATAGACGAACTTTTATTACGTAGAGTTAAAATATTTCCGATTTTTATAATGATAACTCCTCTATTATCAATCGCCTCCTGTATACAGTTGCTGTTCAAAAATTAAACATACTTGTGTAGACAATAACAAAAATAATTTTGAAAAAAAGGACAACATTTTTTAAGGTAAGTAGGTAATTAAAATATAAAGTAAAAAATATATAATTTGCTTATTCTAAACGTAAGACAGTTTAGGGATGTTCTCTTCGATGAACTTTTAGTTTTTGTTTTGTTTTACACTATACAATCCTTTTTATTGTTATGTTTTTCTTTTCACTTCAGTGGTTTTAGCTGAGTGACGAGGTAAGCCAGAATATATTATTTTATATGTACCTATAGATTAACTTGATAGGTTAGAACAGACAAACAAATCGTGATATTTCGTGTGGGATGCAAATAAAATTCTGTTAAACAAACCTGTCATTTTCATTGTGTGTAATATAGATTATACATTAACTAGATTTTAACGATTCGTAAGATAATCTCTATATCTGGCAGTCAAACATTTTTTTGATGAAGGAAAAAATAATCACTGTATAAACACTCGACTGCTATCACAGCAATTCGTAATATGATATATGAACTATCATCACCTGAGGTAGAGTATCATAAATCGAGATAGGATCGATTCGAAATCTACTCATTCATCACCCGTTATCGATATGTTGTCTCGATTATTATCTACTGCTGCGTATCAGAATCTTGAGTAATGGTGATTTATAAATATAATTTGTCTGTAACCTTTGGTCGAAAATTTCTTAATTCAATCGGTTGTATTATAACATTGAAGTGGTAGCATATGGACGAATGTTTTCAATTAACTGGAATTAAATTATGGATGAGTTCTTATATTGCTTTCCACATTAATCCACCATCTTGGCACCAAATTATAAGTAGGGCAAACTTCACACTTTACTAGAATTTTTAATGATCATAAAAAACATTCAAAATAAAAGTCATTTGTGGGGTTCCGTACCTCAAAAGGAAAAACTGAACCCTTATAGGATCACTTTATCGTCCGTCTGTCTCTCTGTCAAGTCCATTTATTTCGGGAACGCGTTGAAATTAAAACCATTACTCAGATCTACAGTCCTTTGAAGCTGTAAAAAAATTAAACTTGGTTAACGTAAAAAAAAGATAGATCAGCCATTTATGCCGCAAAAAACGCATAATTATTTCGACTCTCTCAAGGAAATCAATAGGGTACTTTCCGTTGAGCTAGAACTATGAAATTCGGCAAGTAATATCGTCTTATACTACAAGTACATGCAAAAATCTGAAAACTATCCATTTATACCAAATCATAAAAATATAAGGTTTTGGAAACTGAATTACAGGAAAGGCTCGGAAAAAACTGCGAGACTCGATTCCTGAACTTTTTGTAATATGTACCTACATATTTGTACGGAACCCTCGGTGGGCGAGTCCAACTCGCACTTGTCCGGTTTTTAATCAGTTGATCTTAGGTCGTAGTTAGAAGTCGTAGTTAGAAGTAGTAGTTTACCTTTATAACAAAAGGTAAACGTCTATTGCTGTTTTGGGCGATCAGTCAACCTGCTAGTTTCAGGGGAAAAACTGTTTGATGTATAATAGAACCTTAGCTTCAATCTGTGTAGGTATGTAAATTTTTTATAAATTATTACTTAGCGAGCAATAAACTTAATTAACAGGTTCACTGTCCAATGAATCACATTTGATACATGGCACGTTTTTTGTACCAATTTTACCAATATCATGAATAAAATATGAGTAAAATCGTATTTGATTTCAAGAGCCTTTCTAATGCTGAATAAATTCAACTGTTTATTGGATACTGGGATATAGGAGGTACATTGTCTAATTTAGTAATCAGTGGATATGGAATGGATCATGGAGGAGCTCGATGGCGCAGTAGTTTAGCGCCTCGCCCAGCGATTGCAGAGGTTAAGCAACTTTCGGAAGGGTCGGTCATGGGATGGGTGACCAAAAATTTATTATCTCGAGCTCCTCCGTTCAGAAGGCACGTTAAGCCGTTGGTCCTGGTTGTATTTACAGTCGTTAACACCTACTTGTAGCATATTATGCAATACTCATGAACATAAATAAAATTATACAACGTGTTACAAAAGTACCCCTAATGCCGAATATGGTAGATAGGGACCATCAAACTGAACAACTTTTATTATGGGACCAACTCTCAAAAATTAATTACAAAAATATCAAAATGTATGAAACAACTGATTTTTTTTTCGCGATTTCAAAGTTGGTCCCATAGTAAAAGTTGTTCAGATTGTTTGATGGTCCCTATCTATCATATTCGGCATTAGGGGTACTTTTGTAACACCTTGTATACCTAAGTGGAAATCTATTTTTAACAACATAATCAAAACTTTTAACAGACAACTTTTATAAAAGTTTAAAAATGATACTACAATAATTAGGTACTTAGATTACTTATTTCTTTTTTAATTCGTTTGTGTATTGCTCTCATGCATGCTGTTTTTTATATTATTATATTGTTTATATTATTAGGAAACTTGTGCCTGGTCAAAACAAAAACAGCATCGCATTATTGACTATTCTAACTTCTAGTCAAGTATTCATTAGCGATGGTGTTCCAGTCAGTAGGATCGGTCTCCTCCCCACTAGGTCTGGTCTTCCGAAGCTTCTTCAGGAGTTCCCAACCTTTGGCCTTCTCCGTGAAAGTTATGTATGTGTTGTTTGGGTCCTGTCTCTGAGTGTACGCACCGAGGATCAAACTCTGAACCAGGCGGGCTGAGATCAACGTCTGGAATTGGAGAGATTTTATTTGATAAAATAATACAAAAATATACAATAAAAAACCGTTAGGCTTAATAAAACCATGTTAATATTTGTAAGTATAATATACAACATGTTACAAAAATACCCCTAATGCCGAATATGGTATATAGGCACCATCAAACTGAACAACTTTTACTATGGGACTAACTCTGAAATCGCGAAAAAAAAATCAGCTGTTTCATACTAAAATTAAAATCGTAAATATCAAAATGTATGTACCTTGTATAGGGAAAGGAAAAGATTCATTAAGGGCCAATTAAAACTATTGGTGGTATGACATGGCAGCTCCTTATCAAATTCAAAATAGTTTAAAGAAACTCAATGGTGCAGATGATAGCGTTTTTCTGAGCAATGTAGAAAAGGAAACTTTGCCTCCCGGAAGGTACAGTCAGCGGCACGTCAGACTATACATGTTGACCTTGAGACCGTCTTTATGCTCTACGTAATAAAAGCTGTTTTCGTAATTTAACTGTTTAACTTACCGTGCTGTTATGCGTACGTTGTCGATGGCCTCGGTAACATTAGCAATCGTTAACATCCACCTGTTCAAAATTTCACCTAGATGAATAAGGCTAGTCATAATATTTCTACCAGTAATGACATGTGCCTCGGTAGCAGGAAGATCAATGATGATGTTGACGATCGTGCTGGTGAGGATAATAACTGACCTTCAGCAGGCCATACTCGCTGTCAGGTAGTCATCTAGTAACTGTATAGCCAGCAAGGACTACGCCTGCAGAGCGAGGGTCACCAGTTATAAGTATTATGTATGTCATTGTGATGGCCAGCTCGAAGACGTAGTAGGAGTACTGGATGTCCCCAAAGTCGAGGATAGCGATGCGGTAGTCAGATTGGCTGCGAACATAGGGATTACTACTATAAATAAAATAAGACAGCATCACATAAGATTGCTCCGCGTTCACAGGGTCAGTGTTTGAAGCTTTCGAGAAATTGTAAATAGCATAGCATGAAACAAAAATATATAAATATTTTGATAAATTTTAAAGGAGATGTCAGTAAAAACATAAAATATGTACAATTTAACAGAGCAATGAAAAACAATGAAATCATAACCATTAATTTCATTGTTTTTTTAGGACAGAATTAGTAAACACGGAGCTCAGAATCTTATAGGATGCCTGAGTGTGAAGCCTGGGTTATGTTACAGACTATCCCCCTTACTAATAAATATTGTATAGCAGGTACATAGTTATACAGTGTTTTGTCCCTTTCTTTTTAATGTCAAACTTAAAAAGTTGGACAGAGAGTTACCATTGTGTAACTTTACATCTGCTATACAATATTTATTAGTAAGGGCGTATTGGTTTTCATAAATAATAACCAATAGGCGAAGTTTTTGATTCTTGGTTTGTCAAAGTCAAATTGTCAGTGCTCCTTTACAAAAAGCCTGTTATCCATTAGAAGTAAATATTCTAGGTCCAGTGGTTTGGGCTGGGCGTTGATATGACAGTTACCCTTAATTTATTTCAAAAGTCTTTCTAACAGTGTTTGAATAGTGTAGCTTTCTACTCAACAATGTCTAGAGGTAGGTACTGTTATTATTGACTCTCTGTAAGCTTTTCATTCGTTTGTAATCGTCGGCTAGGTTTGGCACAGCATATAACCCACCTGCCTCCAGGTTTCAGGCTGACCAGTACGTTTGTCCAGTTGACATCCCCGTGGATGACTCCCTTTTCCAACTTATCCAATTGGGGTACTACAGCGTATTTGAACTCCTCCAAAACCTAGAAGAAAAATGCGAAAATACGTCTCTCAGTCAAGCTGTTACAAGCACTTGTGAATATTAAAAAGCTGACAACGCTTACAATGCAAAACCTTTAAAATGTAGTGTGGCTCCTAACCGGATCGCTGATCAGAAAAAATCTTGTATTTTTCACTAAGTAGCTAAACCTTGTGTAAATCAGAGACAACGGTTGTTCCTCAAGCGCACCTGAGACAATATAGAAAATTTTGTTTTCTATATTAACCTAGCTGGAGATCGAACCTGGGACCTCAGGGATGGTGAGAGAGGCGACACTATGAAAACCGGTGTTCAGCTACTCATCCAAGAAGTTCGTCGATTCAAATATAATTTTATGGTTAAGACATTGTGCATAGATACTGTGATGCTTGAGTGCATCGCTTACAAACTTCTTAGACAGTAATTCTTAATAAAGAATGTTTTATTTAAAATCATCTTTGAAAGCTTGTTCTGGAAAATATCTAGAGTTAAATAATTGCGAGTTTATGTTTGTTTTAAAGTCCAATACAAAATTATATTTAAATAACGTTTAATTTAGTTACAACCTTGGTTGCAACGTCTCCTAAGCCCCATGGAATGCGTCCTCAATTAGAAGCACTAGGCCACTTAGACCGTTCGATGAAAAAAACAAATATTTTTACCTCCTCAGCCAGGTCTAGTTTCTCCGCATCCTCGATGACGTACTTAAACTTCTCCAGCTGTGGCACAGTGCTCAGCATCCAGATATGTTTGTGGGACACCAACCCAGAGTGGTTGAAGTTCTGTAAACCAAAGATGAAATTTTACTTACATCTTTTTTTAAATGAAATTTAAGTAGGTACATACCTAATAATCTTTGATACTTTTTTATTTTATTTATTTACTAGTGGCCCGCCCCGGCTTCGCACGGGTACAATGTAGTTACTAATGCGGTGAGTGTGAAGTTATTAGACTGTCTATATAGGTATAGTAGTGGCCACAAAATTAAGGACGCCAGTCGATTTTCATACAAACGAAGTAACTTTTAAGCATTGCTTCTCCGCCAGGGATTGACCGAGCGGTGATCTGGTGATGGCCATCCAGGGAGTGAATGGAGGAGATCCAGATTTCTATACACACCCAAGTGATCTGACCAGTATTTTAAGAGATGTAAGGATATGTTTAAAGAAACCGCGAATTTAGTATAGAAATGTATGAAAACTTGCAACTGTAAATTCTTATGCTTACATCTCGAGCGATAGTTTGACTTGTGTGTGTCTGTCTGTCTGAGGCAACCTAGCTCCCAAACTTATGGACCGATTTTGATGCGGTTTTTTATGCATAGTTTAAAAGATCTAAGTGTACAGACGGCGGGACTCCTAAACCATTGATCCGATTATGATGAAACTTTGGCGAGTTGTTCTGCTTACGACCGAGAAAGTCCCTGGCTAAAAAAACGGAGCATTGCAATATACGCATGCCGGGTGCAGCTAGTTCTAAATAAAAATATGTTGTGCATTAACAGGATTCTCAATCTCGATCATCCAACACTTCTCTATAATAAAAATCAGCTGTTTCATACAAAAATTCAAATCAAAAATATCAAAATGTGTTTCATACGTTTTGATATTTTCGATTTGAATTTTTGTTGATTATTTTTTCGCGATTTGAGAGTTGGTCCCAATAGTAAAAGTTATTCAGTTTGATGGTCCCGATATACCATATTCGGCATTAGGGGTATTTTTGTAACATGTTCTATACCTACCACATTTCTTGTCATGTTATCCGGTTGCAAAATAAAAAGGCTATTCGGCGAGCTAACTCTCGAGCAGGCGACATTAGAGCTGGCCATGGGAGAAACAATCACTGCAGATCTACACCAGCCGCTCTTAAACTTTGTTCCTGTGCTTTATTAATTGTCATAGCATAGGCGACTTGACCGAATATTGTATTCTTTTAAAATTAAACTGATAATTAGATGGAATAATTTTGCACCTTATAACAACGCAAGGAAGGAAAAAATGACAGCACTGCCAACATAACGCCATAGGTACTATTTAATTAAATGCATTCTACCTACTCTCAGGGGAAATGACCAAAGAGAATGTAATACTACGTTGAGATGACAAATGATATTTATTTTTCTTAATTAATCAATCAAATGCACAAAAAAGTTTAAATTCCGACGTCGAAGTCAATCACAGCAAAATTAGCTTTATATCACTTTTTAACCCTGTTAGGTGATAAATATTAAAAAAATACGAAACACGTGTTCAATTAATTTTGTGAAAGAATGTCTATGCCAAATTTCAAGTCAATCGGGCCAAGGAATCGCGTCCTCCCATACAAACTTTGCCACCCTGTTTCACCCCTTTAGGGGTTGAATTTCGCAAAATCCCGTCTTAGTGAGCACCTACGCCCTAAAAGGAACCCCCATGCAAAATTTGAGACTCCTAGCACTTGTAGTTTCTGAGATTTCGTGATCAGTGAGTGAGTGAGTGAGTGAGTGATTTTCCCTTTTATATATATAGATTTTATTTTATTACTATTTTTGCAAGGACATAATAGTCTTCTCTTTTTTTGGTGCAGTCAGTCAAATTAGCCTAAGGTACCTAGCCCGACTACGCAGGTCATCAATGTCATATTTTTTCTTCATATTCAATGTTTAATTCTTCATATTGTATTATACTACGACAAAAACAAAATATGATTGTAATTTACGTAATTGTACGTCGCTCACTGAAAAAACTCCTTCTAATAATGTGAAGGCAAAATAATTAGTGTAAGTAGGTACTTTAATTATTTTACGTTTTAATTTCAAAGCTTTTTACGACGTAATCTACAACATTATTGCAAATTACAAAACCCACAAACAAATACGAACAAGTATTCTCTAGTTTTCAGTGACATTAGGTTAAGAAACACGCAGTGACGTGGAGATAGAGAAAAAAAGTTTTAATGTCACGAGATTTCCTGCAGAAATGAAGAGTTGAAAATTTGGGTCAGAGGGAGAGAGAGAGGGATGAAATAATGTCTACGTCTAAACGTTGACTACTATTCAGTCCACTATATATTCGAGAATATTTCGTAGGTCTGTAAATAAAAATCTGTCCAGTTACATGCAGTTCATTATCCAGATTAGCTACAAACTCTCCCAGTTGGTAGAGCAGTGGCTCCGAAACAGGCACATTCTTCAGCAGTTCTCCAGGGATGTACTCGAACAGCCTGACTGCATGCTGCTTCCCACCAATGGTCTCTATGCACTGCAGGTGTCCGTAAACATTGCGGATTGGTTTCGGACATGTCACTGATCTCGCATCTGGAGAGGGGGATTCAGGAATGTCATAAAGTCTTTTTTCATTAGTGTGATGTCTAACAATGTCTCAGGGTTAACATTGATGTGCTGGCGATTGTATTTGGACAGTGGTTTCAGAGGGTTAACGAAATGGGGACAAGAATGAAAATTTTAATATTTGAAATACTAATTCTTTATTTTTATATAGGTAATATAAATGTGATTGGGTCAAATCCATTGTAATAAGTAATCAGTAACTAACTGAACAATACGGTGATTTCGCAAGATTTAATTTTAAATGGCAACTTGTTATCTGAGGTGCTACGGGTGAGTCGATTTTTTCTAGTATTTTTTCTAATATTATTTATCTTACTGCATCGTATTTTTAATTTACCTAATGTAATTATGAATGGTTGCTTGTTCCTACTGATAGTGTAAGTTGAATGAGTATTTTGCTGTGATATCTATAGACATAATTTTATAAGTAAGTACGTAATTACTTGTTATTAAAACGATAGTGTAGTAAGTAACATGATTGATTTGCTTCCCTGTGATATGTGTATGTGACCTGAACGTGTCAGAAAAAATATAAGTGAGGGATGTAGTGTTTGTATCGATAGAATAATATTATAATCTGTCTCACTCGCTCAAGAATGTAACACTGCTAACTGTCACTGTCACTTAAGATTGTGATGGCGGGTGTTTGTGTTGGATGGACGCCAAGTAAAATACCAGAAGTACTGGTGATTTCCTGGTGTACTCAAGTGCTGGTGGTAAAGTGTACCCGTCTTGGTGCGAAGTTTAGTGAAAGCTTCGTTCACACCACAGAACTTCCGGTAGTCCTAGGAATTTTTCAAATGTCCATTCGGACGACTCGCGGTCGGAATCTAGTTTATAATATTACTTTGTATACTTACTCAGAAAGTTCATCATCTCATTTTGAGCCTCAATAACACTGACATTTTGCGAATCCATAGAATTCATAATCTTCAGGACATACCCATCAGGACTATGATTGGTAATCAAAGGGTTCTTAACATTCGGGTCTTCAATAATCTTGTAATTCTTGTCATCATATCCATTTAACTCTTGCAGCTTTAACACAGAAATACCATAAAGTCTTTCGACTAATAGTTTAACTCCATCGTGGTCTATGATCGGCTTTATCACTTTGCCAGGCTCTAGCAAACTTTGGATGTTGTCCACCATTTTTATTTATTGTCTGTGGGAAAAGATAAATTAAAGTTTGATTAAATGTAGAATTGTTTGTAAAAAGAAATTTTTGTTTTCTGAAGGTCAGGCTGACAACAGGTCCAAATGTACACGAGAAAATCAAAAAGCCATGCCAACCATTCTTATAAAATGTAGTGAAAAAAACTCAGCAAGGCTACCTTTCCTTTGCTAACTTTTTAAAGGGCTTATACAAGGTGTTACAAAAATACCCCTAATCCGGAAAGGTGGTTGAAGTACATCATGTAAAGAGTCCTCTGTAAATTTCTCAAATCCCTAATATAAAGTTTTAATTTCGTCTATAATTAGCTATTTTTAATCGTGAATAAAAATATCGACAATGTTAAACCACATCTCTATTACCGGTCTATGACCTCGTTCATACAACTTTGTGCGCACCGATTTGTTCGCGAACATGTACGCGGACCGACGACGGGTCTAGGACTGATCAACGAAAGTTACATGTCATCGAAAATTCACTTCAGCGATGGGCTATTTTACCTTTGGGTCATTTCACTGAAAATCCATTTGACGGAAAACTTAAATCACCGTTAGTACGAACATACATTTCTTCGAACGCCATATTATTATCGAAAGAGAAATAAAATCTAAAAAAATCGATGTTGACTACTAAATACTTTTTATTTCTTAATAATGCGAATAGTGGTTTATTTTTATAAAAGTAATTTAGCGTCACTTAAAATTTATGATTATTAAATAAATCTTTTTGATTGAGACTATTTTATTTGCCTTTCGATAATATGGCGTTCGAAGAAATGTACTGTCGGTGATGTAAATTTTCCGTCAAATGGCTTTTTGGTGAAATGACCCATCGGTAAAATAGCCCATCGATTTCGACGAAATAACTTTCGATTTTCAGTACTAGACCCCCGACGACGCGTGACGGACGGACTGACCCGCACCAATGTAAAAGTATAAAACTACGCGCGCTTCATAGAAACGCCACCGCTGCCCACAGCTTGTGTGTGACAAAAAAAAATCGTTTCATTTCAACCAAGAATTACATTACTTACATTACATGCTCAAAAATGGTGGCCCGAGGAGAATATGTCTTCCAATTTTCTTGTATTGTTTTAAATGCTTCATTTCGAGCATTTTTATTTTTGAACTGGTGATGGGATGGATCCCATAAGCATGAATATTTCCGATAGAGTCTGATTAATTGAATTGTAGCATTTTTTTCCATGTCGTTTTATTCCATTTTTATCACACACACGCACACAGTACTGCTTGAAGGCAGGAAAGCGACTAACCGTAGTCCGTACGCACTACGCACGGCGCCGGCACGGTTGTTCGCGTGTTCGTTCGACGAACAACCGATCGGTCGGTGCGTCGTACGTCGTACCACACCGCACAAGCTTGTCTAGTAGGCCTATTTTTCACACAAGTTACCTAGGTACCTATCAGAAGGAATAACTGACCTGACCACGACGAAGTCGCGGATGGCAAGCTAGTTCTCCATAAAAGGCGCAAGCATAATTAAATCAATCTACCTCAAAATTAATCAATCTACTCACCTATTAACAGGTTTTTAAAATAATAAATTTTTCATGATCTTTTTTAAAATTCATGTTTTTTTCCAACACTGCTCAACTAGTCTTTGCGTCAATAACAACAGTAGAAATTTCATACATTTCTTTTCATAACGTACGATAGTATTTTTTATCCTACCATCCTACATCTTATTAAAATTAAAATAAAATGCGATTAAATTGACAATAGACAGTGATCCGCGGCAACTTCACTCGAGAATGTATGATGCGGTGCACACAGATTTCAACAGATTAAAATACATCCTTTTGTTTCGCAAGCGCTCTGACGGTGTTCACTTCTGTTGGACAAAGTTAAACTAATCGCATTGTACCTAAATACATTTTAATACCATAAAAACTATTAACGAATTTTACGCTAATCGGAACAACTAAGACTACTAACATTTTTTTAACTGTGCCATAGCGCGCGCCGCGGCATCGGATGATGGCTTTGTGTGATGCCGACTTTTGTTCGCGGGCAAGCCCGGCGCGCGCGCGTCGCAAACACGATTTCAAAGATTAAACAACAATAGATAGGACTTCTGGTACCTGCTTGAAATTACCTATCAAAGCAAGAATTCTCTAGGTAAAATTAGTAATTTACTTAACTTATCCATGGTATTTAAATACTGATGATGATGCTTACGTGTCTTTTAGAAATTAATTTTACATTTTTGAAATAATTGATTCAGTAACTATGTAATTTAGAAATTACGTTACTGTAATGTCTCAGGTATTTATTTTATTTTAAATACGCTTATGTCTTACGTGTATGTGTAATTAGCTTAATACTTAGGTCACTGTACTGTAAACGTAGGTACAAATATCAACAGATGTAACCAGTCTGAAGAACGAATAGTCTTTGATTTGGAAGCCAATGGCCGGAACAGGCGGGAACAGCTGATCAGGCAGAGATGGGAATCTTTCAAAATCTTGTCGATATTTTTGCAAACCTTCGATACTGTTTTTCTCCGTAAATATTATAGCTAAAAAATAAAGAACAGTGCCCATTATTTCAATTTCATTAATACTCATTGGCATTTCCGGCATTAGGGGTATTTTTGTAACACCTTGTATAATAAATAATATACTAGAAAAAATAGGACTCGCACCAGATCATGTTCTCGGACGGGAATCGAACCCGCGACCTTTGGATATCCGGTCCTTTCCTTCTACATTGGTGAGATGGCGCTGGCTTGCAGCGTAAGAGTTGATATACTAGAAGAAATTCGACGTTCTCACTAGAGACTCGGTAGCTCAGCGGTCAGAGCATTGGATCGGATATCCAAAGGTCGCGGGTTCGATTCCCGTCCGAGAACATGATCTGGTGCGAGTCCTATTTTTTCTAGTATATTATTTAGTATTATATAAAAATAGCATTGTGAATGCTTAAATCTCAAAATTTCAAATAGCTTTTAAAGGACTCTTTTCATTGTTCTACCCATATTAGGGCCGTGGTTTCGAGAATTAGCCCAGTCGAAGTGAAGTGGGTCGTTTTAAAGTTCATTCGATATTCAGTTCGTCGACTAAGTGTTCGATCGAACATAAGTGTGTCGTTTTAGAATTCTTTCGATGTTCAGTTCATCGATCAAGTGTATATCACGATCAGGTTACGGACTCATTGAGTCATTTATACTTCAACCCCCTTACTAATAAAGATTGTATAACAGATGTCTAGTAACACAATGTTTTATCCGTTTCTTTTTAATGTCAAACTTAAATAGTTTGGCAGTAACCATTATGTAACTATACATCTGCTATACAATTGTGGCGTCTGCAAAGAAGTCACCACTCCTCTATGGTTAATAAGCAGAAAAGAAAAAGATTGTTCTGACTTCTGTTATTCGGGATGATGTCACAGAATTTTATGATTGCGATTTTTCTATTGGAAATTAATATTATAAGCTTTGTGGTACTTTTTATCGCTCAAACAAAATTTTTTAGCCTGTCGTTTAGTTTAATGGAGTTTATTTGTTAAAAGTGGCCACTTTTACCATTAGGTGACATAATTAATTACCTAACAATCCCTATGAATAAACAACCAAAGCTCACCAATAGTAAACACGTCCGTCTTCTTCGGAAGCTGATTGCAGACTGATGTCCAGGGGCCCAAGTCTACTAATTTACGAATGCATAAATTGAACCTCAATTGGGTTTCAAAAGACAATTTTGACACATATGTAGTCGCTCCTTAAATAAGACCAATTGAATGTGTGCCCGTATCTGATCGTTATGCATAATAGACCCCTTTTCCATTAAAACAGTGTTTTGAGCCATTTCGTATGGAATAGACCATAGACTTAGAAAAATTTTCGCTGCGCTGAATAGATAGACCCCTTCCGGGCACACATTCAATTGTTTTTTCATGACACTCCATCGAACTATTATTCAATCGTGATGGTACTTTTTGGCATTCTGCTTATAATTGCGTTACTATCGCTTCTCGATTGTTCAAGGGATTGATCTCTTATTTGACGTTTCTTTGATATTTATATCAATGGTCTTTTCATGACAATTTGGCCATTAAACTATAATTGTGCAACAACACCACTTTTTTAGAATTTGTTTGTAAATAACTTTAGAAAATTAAAGAATGTGCCATCAGTACCAGTTTACGCTGGCATATTTTGGCTAGTGATCATAGATGTTATGGAAAATAATTGTACCTACAGTGGAATTTCCTATCAATTTGATGTACCTGAGGTGCTGTTTCACTCGCATAAAATTTTTAGTCATAATAAATGGTTTGGCATAACGTTTTTTCGCATACTGTTATATTCGCAGAATGATTTCATTGGCATAACGATTACTTGTACAAATTTCATTTGGCATAAATTTGGTGAGTATAAATAACTTTAACACGCATAATAGTAATTTAGCATAATATACAAAAATGGTATAATTTATTACTATAACCTTCATAGTCTTAATTTGATTGGCACTATATAAATTCCGATTTTTTTTAATTCTGTTGTTTTGACATCCTACTCAACGTTTAGCTGAAGCTATTATTGTTAGATGACTAGTGGACCCTATGAACTTTGTATTCCTGGGATATATTTATGATCTTTGGTCGTATTAATTGATAGGATGTCAATTTTACCTTAAGAATTTTGAAATACTTATTCAAACTAAGTCCTCATGTCACGCTAAAATGAGACTGTTTTTTATATGAGAAGAGGTATGTGAACCAATAACAATACCATTGTATTATTCCTGTGGATTGAACTACACCCTTAGTCTTCCCGCCTACGAGCGATTAATCGCTGAGCGATTTTTTGTTGCCGAGATTAGAATATACAGAGTTCAATACGTAAAAGCCCACGAGCTACAAAAAGTAGCTCGGCGTCGCCCGCGAAATGACACTGCAACAGAAAAACGCCGCGATTAACGCCACGATGATCGCAGCTACAAAAAGTCGCTCGTGGCGCTAAAGAGCTTATTAAACCTTCCTGAATTCCGGATCCGTTATTCAGAGTCCGATTTAGCATCCGTTATTCAGCCGCCAGAGCTTGCTGATTACACCTTCCTTGATTCAGCGTCCTTAATAGAGATGGGTGAATGAATAAAATATATATCGTATCGATATTATTTTAAATATATCGAAACATATTAATATATAAAAATAACAAAATATCGATATATTGATATATCGAGAAAAAAATATTAACGATATATACTATAGCTATATTAAAAAAAATATCTATATTTTGATATTTTTTACAAGGCAACTAAACACATGCAGCCTACTTATGTTAAAAACGTTGTTTTTGGTCGGATACAAGACATGATAAGATCTTAAAAAATATCGAATTTGATACGGTTTTCATGTGTGGAAATATCGATATATTGAGAAAAATAATTATATAGAAAAAAAAATATCAACGATAATATCATATTTAAAAAAATAAATATACCTAACGATATTTTTTACTAGCGATGCACGACTCCGAATGATTCTACTTTTCGACTAATTCGTAACTACTGATTTGGATATTCGAATGGCAATTTAGTACCTAGTATACTAATGTCTATGTTCGAATAATAACTACTAATTGCTAAGTACTATAAATGTCAAATGTACGTAGATCCCAACCAAGCCCGAGTCGACCCGCCCCCAGATTATTTAACTGTTGCAATCAAGAAACTGACAGAAATCGCAGTTACATTGTTGCTTTAAGTAACATAGTTGTCACATTTATTCTTACTAAAGCAGCAATGTAACTGCGATTTCTGTCAGTTTCAATCAAAAGTTTTTAGCAACGAGTTACATAATCAGGGGGCCGAATGTATCGACTGACTGTTCGTTTGTTCTCAACTCGAGTCGAATAAAATAGAACTGCGTTGCAGCCATGGATTTTTGACAATAATGACATTTTGATGTTCACTATTTGTTCACCACTAGCGACACCGCCATTCTACAGATAAAGCGAGTATTCCGATATTTAAAGTCCCCATAAATTGCGAGTAACGCAGGGTGTAATCACCAACTTTCAAAATTCAATTTGTAGTTTATATCATTATTAATCGCAAGGTATCGATAAACGCAGTTCATTTAAACAAACCCTAGCGTCGTCAGAAAGAGAGAGAAGAGACGTCGTAGGAACTGTAGCGGTGTCCGATCTGAATTGCGCTTTATTGTGTCGGAGTAAAGTCGCTATTTATTTAAATGACTACTGCGGCGGAGCGTCCTAAATGCGATTACACTGTCCTTAATGTAGCATCCTTTCTGCCGAAGAACATTTCATCCTGAATTAAGGATGCTAGGTAGGATCCTACCTTCCTGACTGCAATTAAACTTCTCTGAATTTAGGAGCGGCTGAATAACGGATCCGGAATTCAGGAAGGTTTAATAAGCTCTTAACGCTTATGCAGAGGGTATCTCAAAATCTGACCCGTCAGTTTTAAGAAAAACTGTATTTCACAATACATATTTTGAGTAGGTACATTTTTCGTAGGTAAATTCGAGCAGAAAAGTTTCGAAATTATGATAGGTTACCGGGCCGGACGAAGAAAAAAAGATTAAATTATTAGATTTAAGGCCCATACATCTACTCTAGGTAAAAAGTATAGTTATTAACTTTAAAGTTTATAACAACGTCTATCTGGAGTACATTAGGGCAAATCGACTTTATCTATGATCAGACCGCGCACTGTCACCATTGTATGGAGATCGGTATGTGGAACTATACGCACTGGGTTGATTACCTGTCGTGTTTAATTTTCATTAAACTGTTAGTAAGGATTTTCCGATTTGTATGCAGAATTTTAAATGTTGCATTTTCCATTCTAACATTTCCTTAATTTATTTAACAACCATGAACGCTTCCTGATCTTTTAAATCTTTTATTCACAAAATGTGTGAACATTAAGCTAACTAATACCACAAAATTTGTTAAGGGAAAAAAATAGGTCTCATATAAATTACAAAGAATAACGTGATCATTTTTGCTGACCAAAAAAAGGAGTTACTTTCAAAGGTAGAAAATGAGGATTTTTTTCTTGCTGATCGTTAAATAAATAATTCGAAATAATACAAAGCACTGAAGCATCTTTTGAATCATGGCAGCTGTGTAAAATAACCTTTCAATACAGTTGCTCGAAAATGTGTGTTTTCGATGACAGTACAGCGTGTTGTAAGTTGATTTTACCGCACGACGTGCGTTTTTGTTTACGGTTTAGTACAACGTGCGGAAAGTTAATTTTACCGCACGCCACCAACGTGCGTTTTTGTTTAAGGTTTTTTTTTAATTCCTATAATCAAGGTAATATCAGCAAAGTCTCTCTCTCTTTTTAACTTTGATCTTTTATTTTACTCAATAAACTATATAGTAAATAATTGAACCTACTGGTTCAATCCCAATTGTATGAGAGTAGATAAAGGACCGTATGAAACTGCACATAACTAGATATTAAAAAACTCGTGTGATTCTATTAAAAACCCGTGCCGTTCCCTCATTATGCATCAGTTTCATAAACTACTATTAAATTATGCATCGTAATGATTAGAAGGTGTTATGATTATATCTTTATCTATTACAATTAATTTCTTATTTATTAACTCAGAGGTCACATAAAAGATCACTAGACAATGTTTTCTTACGTTCACTTGTCCGAAATTGACTCACGTTGTATTTTTATTAAAATTTGAAAAAATATTGTTCTTGAACTTAGTAGCATAGGTGTATTAAGTATATTTTTTGGTAGACTTAATTTACCTGGGTGAATTAAGTCTACTGAAGGCCATTTTCCCACACACAGGTGTTGAGGGAAATAACAAACGATTCATACATAAAACTAATACATAAAACGTTTGACGACCTCCGTGGTCGAGTGGCTTTGTACACGGGTTTTCAAGGTGTCACCATCTGTGAGGTCCCGGGCTCGATCCCCGGTTGGGTCAATTTAGAAAAACGTACTTTTCTATATTGGCTCAGGTCTGGGTGTTTGTGATACCACCGTTGTCTCTGATTTCCATAACACAAGTGCTTAACTACTTACTTTGGCATCGGAGCAATGTATGTGATGTTGTCAAATATTTATATTTTTTTAATATTTAAAACTGCTCCGTTTTCAGGTGCAGTGTGTCTACCTTTGATTGTTAACCACTGTTGCCTATTTGGGCGATTTTAACAACGGCGCTGGAGACAGGTTCTGGCATCGATAAAGTGGACCATTGAATCTGTCACTAATATATCGTGGAGAACTTGCCAACTTGTTTCATATTAATAGAAAATGGTTTATTGCTCAGAAAAGTACTTATATCTGACTTAAATGTAATATTTTATATACCTAATTATTTCTTATTACACCACGTATTTCCGGTTAAAATTAGTGTGAAAAGGACAAAGAATAATTCGTTATACCTAGTTAGAAAAAGTAATAACACCTCTTATGTGAATTACGATAGGCGTTTGTTTTCCAAGACAGACACGCTTTTTTAAAAATTCTTGAAAATTATGTTGTTTTTCCTTTAATTTGGGATAGGTTTACTTACTTTATAATCATAAAAACTCAAGTATTTCAGTTAGTAAACCCTAATCCAAAAAGATGTAAGTTAATTAAGGACTGGAAGGACAATATAGTATACTATTGTCTTATGTTTTTAATGTTATCCTTTAAAAGCTAGCCACTGACGAGACATCCGTTTGACAGACGTTATGGAAAAGGCGATGGTGTGTCCAAATAGAAGTAATTAAAGTCCCATCCCGACCCGTCCACCCACTGGACTTTTCCACTGGTGGGTGGACGGGTAATTCGGGATTACCCCTCTACCCACAACGCTAGTGGGTAGAGGGGTAATCGAATTATTTATAAATTCGATTAATTATTATGTAAAGTCAACGATGCGTATTTGGAGTTTGCCATTTGAAAGTATTCCATTGGGACGACTCGTCAGTAGCTAACCTTAGCTATGGGTTCTTCTCTCACGCCTCACCTATCACGAATCACAAAACATAAATCTCGTTATTAACGATACTTAAACATTCGCTAACATTTTGTACCTAACCCTATAGTCTTTGTCAAGGTGATGTTTCACATTAATACGTCATCGAACATGTACTTAGATCAAGAACGATCGTGATTCAAGTAAAGTGTGTCATTGGGTTTTAATAACTATGATTAAATATGCGTTTTCATTTGTTTGTGCGTATTTAGTAATGAGGGGATCCACAACATCGCTCGGCTGAAGTGGTGGTCGGGATATAGCCAAAGGCGTCTTTAACCTATTTGAGGCCCTGCTCTTACTATATCAAAAGTAACATCAAAGTACTATCAGAAGTGCGATGGCGCTATACGCTATCTATAGCTCTGTCCCTATTACAACATTACTTCAAAATTACTTTCAGAGCTTAGAGTACCCTCCCTGGGCACATTTGGAGGCCCCCATGATTTTGACTTAAATTTATCTAAACATGCCGAAATCAGATCAGAAAGCCTGATATTTGGGCAAGAGTAGAATAGCTATGCGCATGCGAAAGCTAGTAAGCAAGTAGTGTTTGTAGTCGGTAATTATTGTTTAAGTTTTCGAAATACCTAAATATGGTTTATGTATGTTTTTTGGTAATAAGCATCCGTTATCGTTTAGCGAAATGGCAGGAACTAGGGGGCCCCTATCGATCGCGGGGCCCTGGGCACGTGCCCATAGTGCCCAGTGGGAAAGATGGGCCTGGATATAGCGAGGACCATATGGCCGTTAGGGTGGAAAGGTTCGAATGACACCCGCGCACTGGACGACGCGCCACCGCCGCCGCTCCGTAATTGATCGAGCGAGCGCGAAGCGCGAGCGAAGCGTCTCTGCTTCAGCTTCGGCAAAAATGCTTTCGTATGTCTGTCCTGCTGTCCCTTTCTCCGGCTGTCCGTTTGTTCTCCCCTACATGTCGTATTTCTCAACCGATTTTAGTGAAATTTTGTGAGCAGGTTCTATAAATAAATATATTTATTTGTCGATTCAGTTTTTCGAAATTTTTCAACATGGCGGATATATGGGAAATATCATATTTCAGCCATTTCAAAAAATCTTCAAAAATGTCACAAACGCAAGGTCTACAGAGCCACTAGAATATATTTTTGTTTCAATGTTTTTCTTTTAAGCCGCGCTTATTCATTCAATGAAAAATCTTCAGAAACAGGACTCGAACTATACTTTTAAGACTTCTGGCACATACTGTAGGACTGCTACCGCACCAATCAACCGACAAAATAAGTACTTGTTAGATTGCCTTATCTGATTTGTTTATCTCCACCATCTATTATAGATTGAAGAGATTTAAATAAATTATAGGCTTCGAATTAGTACTATGCAATAAGATTATCATAGTGTTGGGCCATACCTAGTTATTGAACGAATCGATTTTGAGCATACAAAAAAATATATTTCATATCTAAAACATTATTCAAATAATAACAATGGTTTGGTTTATTCAGTCATTAAAATATTGATTACATGATTATACGGCAAAGTATTTTTAAGATAATCCATACACAATATTAACTACTTACTTAATTTAAAACTTTGATCTCAGAAGTCATTGAATTTTAAAATATGTTGTAATCATGTCATGTCATCCCGTTACCACGGCCCCGGAAAGGTGCCAAAACATCGTAAAAAAAACTATTAATCCATACTAAACAATTCTAAAATAACACATGAATTAATAATATACGCGCTGTATTTTTTTTCTAATGAACTGTACGCGCAGAAGCCTTAGAAGTGTATATGTTGTAAAATATGCAATACCAAAATTAAAAGAGTAAATGACCAATAAAATCGATATGATCAACCAACTTTTTTCCCAACACTATTCCGCTGCAGCCGCCAAAGAGCGCCGTCTTTTGATCACTTTGCGGTAGTGAGGTGACAGTGACGTTAATTTTTAATCGGATTATCTGCCATTTCTATTAAAATTACACGTCAATGAAGACATCGCCAGTTTGGAAAGTGTTAAGAAACATACTCTTACGTATTAAGTTTGAACTGGTATTGGTACGTACCAATTATAAGAGACATTTACGACCTTCTTGCGATAACACTTTAATTATTGATGTTTCAAATGGATCGATGCTACGCTTAGGTATGATAAATGTACTCTCATCTGTTTTGCATCATGTGTTTTGTATGCTCAACAGGTCAGTTAATGGCTTGTGCAGTTTGGTGCAAAGTAAGCTTTTAGTCACTGAAACAGTTTTTATTTTCCCCGTTTCCTCGTGGTCATACTAGTTTGTCATACCTCGTGGTCATACTAGTTTGTCATACCTCGTGGTCATACTAGTTTGGCCACGAGGACATACATGTCCTCGTGGTCATACTGTAACGCCATATTATACGAAATAGGTTTTTTCTTCCTCCTGTAGATATAAATACATTTTTGCGTGTTGACAGAATAATTTTACAGAATAGTTAGAGAAGTAAATAAGTTGAAGTTTGCCTACTTGACAGCAAATAAAGAAATATTTTAAAATATTTTTTAATATTATAAATATTGTTGTGAGTGATAGTCAAAACATGTTTGCAAAATTAAGCCACATTCAGTAATGCTATAATATGGTTAAGTGATTTTTGGTAGTTGCTCTCAATTTTAATAATTATAAATGTAAAAAACCTATAAAATACAAGAATTAATGTTTCATATTAAGACGCAATACTCGATAAAAACAAATATGGTATTATTGCGCTGTTGGCAATTAATACCATAGTCAGAACATGCTTAACTGATGTGTAATTTCAGTATGCGTTGTATCGGTATAAAAATTTGACATTAGGTCTCAAATACACGAGCAGACATGTCGATAGTCAAGTACCGCTCATGTATTTGAAGCCTTAATGCTCGTTACGAATATTATGACACTTTTGTATATGAATAAACCCATATTCTAAAACCGTACAATAATCTATACCAAAATATATTAGGCAAAATAATACTGACAAATAAAAATTAATTGAGTTAATTATAAACCACATTAATATAGCCATTTATTCCGTAACTTATAACTTTCACGAGGTTTTTACTAAATTAATTTCTTCCTTCGTTTTAAGTTCCTAGCTACCAATATTGTCTACAGGACTCATGTGTAAGTGCCAATCTTTACTCTTTAACGGCCTTATTAATAAACGAATAGTAAGTTTACACCTGGCTTAACAGAAAATATTGTTTAGCAATATTAGTCCTTACGTTTGACGTCTCAAAGCATTATATTCCTAAGCAAACTTTTTAGTTAAACTAGGTGTAGACTTACTCATCGTTTATTAATAAGGGATTAAGAGTATGCACTTATAATAAATGCTTTGACAATTTCACACAGCGCCATCTAGCCCCAAACTAAGCAAAGCTTGTAATATGGGAGCTAGACAACTGATATACTTACTACTTACATACTTTTTAAATATATACTTATTATACATAGTAACACCCAGACCCGTCACAGAAATTAAAATTCATCATTTCAATTTCTGCCCGGCCGGAAATCGAACCCGGGACCTCTTGCGTGGTAGACCGGCATATTGACCACTGCACCACTCAGGTCGTCATGAGAATTATTTAGGTATTAGCAATAGCTACTCGTATTTAGATGAAATTGAAAGTGCATAAAAGAAAGAGCCTATAAATAAAATATTATCATTATTTTTTATAGTTCAAGCAATTCTGAGAAGGTGTTTTAGCTGAATTTTTTCCCTCAACATCTAATTACCAAATTCACTATTGGTTATTAATGTGGTTTAAAGAAATTGATTTGACCAGTTTAGTAACATACGTGCTTAGGAATGAAGGTTAAGTGGTCAAATAATAATTAGAGTTGATTAACTCTGCTTGATAGATGTGTATTGTGCCTGGGGCAGAGCAAAAGAAGGTTATTTTGAAGGCGTGACGCTGAATAATAATTACGTAACGTAATTTAAAAAGTTTGAGGTTGTTTTTATGTAGAGTGAATCAGTGAATGGATTCACCGTATACGTATTGAGATGTCAAACGTAAGGAGTAATCATAAACTTATTATACTCCCTCCCCCTTTTTAAGTAACTTTAACACCTAGCTTAACCAAAAAGTTTGCTTAGGAATATGACGCTTTGAGACGTCAACCGTAAGGAGTAATTTTGGTTAAACCGGGTGTAAACTTACCCTTCGTTTATTACCCCGTTTCCTCGTGGTCATAGTTTGTCATACCAGTATGACCACGAGGATATACATGTCCTCTTGGTCATACTATCATTTTTGCACATCCTGTTAGGAAAACAAATGCCGGACTATGAAAAATAAATATAAAGAGCTAGAAGGAATTAGACAGAACTTCGTATTTAATTAAAAAAAAAACAAAACCGGACAAGTGCAAGTCAAGCTAGCCGCCTAAGTCTATGGGAGTGATATTGCTTAACTGATTCTCCGCTTTTTAAATACAAAATATTGCGTAATTTATTTTAAAGCTTTTAAGCTTTCAGATCAATAAGTAATTAGAAGACGAAATTCTTGTTTTCTTTGCGTAGCAGCAGACATGACAAAAGCTATCAAGGATTTTTCTGCTTCAGGATGTCCTTTTTGACATTTCGATTTAGACCAGTGTTTCCCAATTAGTGGTACTTCCAGGGGTACGCGAGGCTACATTAAGGGGTACGCGCAGCAATCTCATTTACATGATTTCATACATCTGATTTTATTTTTCATTTATCATTCCCGCAATAAGGGGTACGTGATTTTGAGGTCTTTCTTAGAGAGGTGTGTAGAAAAAACATTTTGGGAACCACTGATTTAGACAAAAGCTTGCAAAAGCTCTCTCGAGCTTGTCATGCTAAAGGGGCTATACAACGTGTTACAAAAGTACTGAACAACTTTTACATACATTTTGATATTTTCGATTTTTATTTTTGTATCAAACAGCTGATTTTTTTTTCACTATTTCAGAGTTGGTCCCATGGTAAAAGTTGATCAGTTTGATGGTCCCTATATACCATATTCGGCATTAGGGGTATTTTTGTAACACCTTGTATAAGTTTTTGAAATACTAAAAAAGTAAAAACGTAGCGTTTTTATTTATAGAAAACCTGAACACCTAATTCATTAGTATAATATTGCTAAAAAGCAAGTCTTCTCATACCTAATGATAAACATTCAATAATCAAGTTTGTAACACAAAAGACGCATAGGAAGTTTTGCAATAATTCAGTAGTCACACATTGTTCGAGAAAACCCGGTTGTATTTTGAGTAACTTTACCTACATATTTTAGTGATTTTTTGACGAGAAAATAGTGATTCATGCTCAGTAGTGATTAAAAAAAAAAGGTGATTGTGGATTATTGACATAATTTAAGCTTAAAAAAAATACTCAAAATTAAAGTTCTAGCAAAAAATTGTTGTACATTTTAAACCAGTTCATTTTCGAAATAATTATCTCTTGTGACATATTTCGAGTGATCAAAAGAATATTTGTGATTGAAGACATTTTGACTGGAAAGCTTTGTTGCGTTTGTTTTGTCGTCTCCTATTCCCAAATTTTAAAGGTAAGGTTACTTTATACCTTCTTAATGATGAAAGTTCTATATATAAGCGCATATATTATGAGCAAACGCTTTTTTCTTACTAAGATAATAGTTATTCTGCCTAACTTGTTTTCCTTATAATTATTGTAACTAAACTGATAAGTGGCCTATTTTTGCGCGACTGCCCAAAAAAAGAAGTGTGGTCAGGGTTCATTTATATTTGTATGTATGCGGGTTTCTTTATTCCATCATTTTGTGGTGTAAGGTGGAATAATGCCTAACCAGATTTTGATGACTAACGTTGATTTTTTGAAAGAAAACATATATCGATCACGGAAATATGAATTAATGTAAGGGACAATATACCGAAAATGAGTTATATACACCGTTGGATTCGGAATTTTACGCTCCATCGAATGGTATACTTGAAATGTTGATATCTTGAAAAAAAATCATTTTTTTGTCCCTTACAGTACACATTTTGAGAGGTCCTAAACAAATCTTTACGACAAATTTTGACGTATCATACACTTGTACAAAATGTCATTTTTAGTTTTAAGGTATGTCTCATAAAAAGTTATATATGGCCTTTACCCTAACCACGTTTTCGTTTTTCTAAACCTGATCAGCCTTACGTTACTTTATGATTTATGTATTTGGCAATGATGTCCCTTACATTAATATGCCAGCGTGTGTAATAATTTACGTGTTTCTTACATTACTTTAATAGAATATGAATTCATTTTATTTTTCTAATACTACAATATAACTAGTAGAGAGCAAAACAGAAAACTAGAGCCCGTCCCCGCCTGCTCCGCCCGCTGCATGCTTCGTGTATCGTAGGTAAACATTAATCGATTATGGAAATATAAATTAATGTAAGGGACAAAGGTCTACTTTTCAGGAGGAGCAAAAAACAAATTTTATTTATAACAATTGCTTGTATTTTTTAAACTTTTTATTCTACTAATTTGATACCTATAGCAAAGTTGCTTAGGTTTAAGAGCTCTATAAAGCTATGCAAGCAAAACTAAGATTATCTTTATGGATTTCAAAATAGCATGTCTCTTATATAAAAAATAAATTTAAATGCGTTGTATACCTTAATAAAAATAATATTAGTAATTTTAGAAGTAACTGGTTTAGTACTAGTTATTGCTGAATCTTAATTAAATACTATAATAAAATTGTACTTTCAAAAGCAATTAATCATTAAAAGTATTTATTTTATTCTGCGTTTAACAATAATTAGTCTCAATATTAACAATGATGGCACATTATAGGAAAAATCATTTTTGAATGATAATGAACTGTTTATATAACCAAAAAAATATATTCAAAATTTCAAGTTCAATAGATTTTTTAAAGTAATTATGGTTATTAAATTATAATTAAAAAAACAATTCAATTTGAAATTTTAGTATTATAGCAATTTAATATAAAGAACTCAGTAAGATAATAACGATGTTCACACTATTAATTTATACTTAACCGTATTAATTAAGGGCCGATTGTTGCAAGGTCAGGTAAAATTTAATCGTAGAGTAAACTTTATAATGTAATACAAACGATTGTTAAATATGTCACGTCAATTATCAAGGCATTTAACGATGGTTAGAGCTTACTCAACGACTAAATTTTATCTGACTTAGGTAAAATTTGCCTAAAGCGAAAATACTACAACCTAATTGTTAACTGCAGCAGTTTGCATTATCAACAATCCAACGAAACATTATAAACAACATAACAACGTTATCAAATATCCAAAAAAAGCTCAAACAGGTTAAGTGGAGGAAATTATTTCCTACTAGAGTCTTCGTCTTAGTCTTATTTAAAGTGTCTTTAATTTTATTTTTATAAGGTATACTTAAGTAATCCTTCTGATATGTTTTAGGTATAATACCCTTTTCACAAAGTTTTATTAAATCATTAAACTTGATGACGAAGACTCTAGAAGGGAATAAGTTCCTCCACTTATTAAATTTTTATGATTTTCATTCTTATTTTTAATCGCATCGCGACCTGTTTCTCTTCCTCCTCTTTTTTTGGATTGTAGATAACGTTTTAATGTTGTTTATAATGTTTCGTTGGATTGTTGATAATGCAAACTGCTGCAGTTAACAATTAGGTTGTAGTATTTTCGCTTTAGGCAAATTTTTCCTAAGTCAGATAAAATTTAGTCGTTGAGTAAGCTCTAACCATCGTTCAATGCCTTGATATTTGACGTGACATTTAAAAATCGTTCGTATTACATTATAAATTTTACCCTACGATTAAATTTTACCTGACTTTGGAACAATCGGCTCTTAATTAATATGGTTAAGTATAAATTAGTAGTGTGTATATTGTTATTATCTTGCTTAAGTTCTTTATATTAAATTGCTATAATACTCAAATTTCAAATAGAATTGATTTTTTAATTATAATTTAATAACCATAATTACTTGAAAAAATCTATTGAACTTGAAATTTTGGAAACTATTTTTTTAGTTACCTATATAAACAGTTGATTATCATTCAAAAATGTTTTTCCTATAATCTGCCATCATTGTTAACATTGAGACTGATTATGTTTAACGCTGAATAAAAATAAATACTTTAAATGATCAATTTTTGTATCATTTTATGTATTCACAATAGTAGCAATTTTTTTTTATCTAAATTAAATCAAGTTAACCAATTTGCTTTTGAAAGTAAAATTTTATTATAGTATTTAGTTAGGATACAGCAATAATTAAACCCAAAAGGGTACCTTACTTCAAAAAATACTAATATAATTTTTGTAAATATGACTGTTACATTACTGCGGAGTATTTTTGTGTTAAATGCAATTAAGGTAAAGAACGCATCTACATTTATTTTTAATGTAAGAGACATGCTATTTCGGAATCCATAAAGATAATCTTAATTTTGCTTGCATAGCTTTATAGAGCTCTCAAACCTAAGCAACTTTGCTATAGGCATCAAGTAAGTAGAATAAAAAGTGAAAAAAATACAAGCAATTATTATAAATAAAATTTGTTTTTTGCTCCTCCTGAAAAGTAGACCTTTGTCCCTTACATTAATTCATATTTCCGTGATCGATATGGTGGCTGCATGAAGCTATGGAATGTGAAAATAAAGTTTTTTTCAATTATTATAATATGAGTATCAACTGAAAGGTCTTGATGAGCACATACCAGAACTATATAATTTGTCTATAAAATGTATTAAATAATTTTTAAAATTTATTTATTCTTTTCCATTTTTTCTTCTATGAATTTGGAAATATTTGATGACTTTAAATGAAAAAATAATATCGATTAGAGTTTCTATGTTAACGCAACGTACTGAAAAGAGTGATCTTCAATTTGTCGTTTTCAGATCCTAACGAGTTTTATTAGTATTTAAATATAAAAGTTGATCATAATTTAACCTGTTAACTGCTATGACTGACAAAAAATATATTTTCAATAATATCTGGCTCTTACCAGTGGTAGTGAATATTATGTTATACTGGCTCGACTACTGTCAGTTCACGAAAATATTCGGTATTTTGTTAAATATTATAATTTAATTATAGCACCTAATGAAATGAAATGAAATGAAATATTCTTTATTCAAATAAACTTAGATATTAAGTGCTTTTGAATGGTCTATATTTTCCTACCCATTCGAGACTTTTTTAGCTGACAAGAAGAATGGGCGCAAGAAACTTATCAGCTTTGTCAGAAATCAGAGTAACGATATTTACAAAGAAATTATATCGTTACCAAATACCTTAATTTAAAACAACATAATAAATAAAACAATAAAGTTATTAAAAACTGAAAATTAGGATAGTTACTTATAATGTTACATCCATGCATTGCTGTCTTTTAAATAATCTTCTACTTTGTAATAACCTTTGCTCATGAGCGTCTTTTTAACATGTATTTTGAATTCATGCAAAGGCAGTTCAATTACATTTTGTGGAACTTTATTAAAAAGGGCAATACAAGTACAAATAAAATAGGTACTTTTATATTTGCCCAAATTATGTTTTATTATTCCGCAAAATTTTCAATACATACGTAATTATTTTAAAATTTTATTTTAAAGAGAGATAAAAAAATTATGGTTTTATTTTTAGTTTTTATTATTACATTCAAAACAATAAAAAGTTTTATTTCGTTATCGTACAATTGTTTTTCTCGAATCAAAAAGCGAGTCTTTATTATAATTTAATCTATCTTTCGAGCTAAGCTATGCTAACTAGACGAACAAGATATTTTATCTATAGATAAACACGTATGATTCCTTGTCTAACCTGTTACAGAAACGATTTTCTATAAAAAGTATCCTTTTTGCTTTAGTTTCAAAGTTTTGTGTTTATTGCGTCCGGTAAAGCACGTATTTAAAATTTGCTAACCATAGATTCATTTCTCAGTATACGATACTACTGTATAGGTATCATTATTATTAGTAATAAACCAAGAAGCTTTATAAGCCTATTTTAATTAAAAAGTGCTCTGTCTTCTTCGTTCGAACTTAATTCATTTTACGCAAACGAAAAAAAAACTAAAGTTTATACTTAAGACGCAATGTGTGTCTTTTTGTCGCACATATCTGGATCTTTGTGTATTCAGTATTTTTAAACAATATTTTACTTGGTTCAAACTTTAACTACCACTAATTTTTTTTCACAATAACTGGTCTGGTAATAAGATAAATTCCCACCAAAAAAATGGAATGACAAAAGGTTTTATCCTAATATTTAATTTACTCTCTAAATTTTGAGATTTTAGCATTCAAAATGTTATTTTTATATTATTCTAAATAATATACTAGAAAAAATACGACCCGCACCAGGGGGCTAATTGTCTAATTTAAAAATCTATCGCAATCGCTTTCATTTGACAGTTGGATCCGACATATTGCTGCATTTCTTTGGTAAGTTTTTATTTGTGCCAAAAAGAAGCATCAATGTGTTTCATCCTGAAAGCGATTGCGATAGATTTTGAAATTAGACAATAGAAAGGCAGATCATGTTCTCGGACGGGAATCGATCCCGCGACCTTTGGATATCCGGTCCAATGCTCTGACCGCTGAGCTACCGAGAACATGATCTGGTGCGAGTCGTATTTTTTCTAGTATATTATTTAATTTACTCTTTGGGTCTAGCGCTGAAGGTGTATTCTTTTGATTTTTTTAAAATAAATAACACAGATATATAGTATACGCCCAAGTTCTAAGCCTTTCCCTACAGAGGTACAGCGGCGCGACTGTGGATCTAAGCATTGCGCGTGCGCAGTATTACCGCGTCGAGTCTGTACAACGCGCACGTGAAAGTGACATGGACGAGTGACAGACGAGTTATCAGTGTGTGTGAAACAAAACAAAGTGTTAAAAAAAGTTTACGGAAATAAGTTTTATTACTTTTTAGAGATTGAGGCTGGCTTTGACGGTTTTTATTTAGAGTTTAATTTTTTTATCAAAGAAAATAATATATTATTTAGTATTTATTATGTATTTGAAACGGTGATAAATGTGTTAAAAAATAGGTATTTTTTGATTTTTTCGAACCTTATTCGACAAATAAAATGGAAAAAATATAGGCTACACAATAATAATATTTTTAACTTCTTTGACCTACAATTTATACCTAACTTAAATTAACAATCGTATAAATTTAAAATCAATGATAAAATCAATAATAGTATAAGATCAAATAATATAATAACTTAGTAATATGAATTTGTCTTATCGCCCTATTTCAGTATGTCTAAATTATGAGACTATTATTTTAAAGAATTAATTTGAGTTTTAAGTACCTTATGTTTTTAAAGAATATAGCATATTATATCTCAAAACATTATTTAAAAACCAGTATATTTCCGGGCTGATATAAAAATGGGAGCCATTATGATGTAAATAAGATGTTTTAAGTTATTCTCGAATCTAATTAACATAACCTGCAAGCGACAAGGCACAGAAAGGTGAATTTTCCGTTACAAATAATTAAATTTTGTTTGTGTATGTTTTTTTTCACAAGTAGGCATGTGTATGTTGCTTTTTGAATGGTTTTTTCACAAGTATGTGTATGTTTTTCACGTTTACATTTCTTTATGGAATTAAGCTAGAACAAGAAACTTTTTAAAATCCTTGATATACTATTTTTGTAATTTTTTATTTTGCTATTTTCATCTCATTCAAATTACAATTGCTTAAAGTAATCTATGCCTATTTTCAAATAATATTATTATTTTTAAGTATAACTTACTTAATATTTTGTTTTTAATAAAAAAACTTTACAAGACGCTTTCTTCTTTTACGCTATTGACTAATTAAGCGCATATAACATCTATACTTCGAAATTCACCTAATGTTAAGTAATAAAATTGGTAGATTCTTGATGATATTTGCTCACACACGGAAGAGCAAACATGAGGCAAAATGCAAATACTATACTGGGCTTTGCCCGCGGCTTCCCTCGGTTAGCAATATTTACATGTTTGTTTACTTTACTTTCTAACTTCTACTGCTGCTTAAAAACCTGTATTTATAATTATAAAAATAATGTGACTTATATAATGTTAAAAAAAGCAGTTAAAAAGAAACTAAACTCGCAAACTTACGTTGTATGCTTTATAAGTTCCTCGTCTATATCTATATCTATAATAAAACTGTAAATTCTAAATGTTTGTGCGCGCATCACGCAAAAACCGCTAAAGGGATTTTGAAGGACTTTTCACAGTATGGTAGCTTAAAGTCCAACTTAAAATCTAAGCTATGCTTTGTATAGTTCGGGTGGGTAGAACCAGGGATACAGCTTGAACTCTCGGTAGTACTAGCTTTCATACACAAAGGAGGTAATTTAACACTGGTCACCATAAGGTGTTAGTATGTTTAGAAGAATAATCTTCTAATGTCCACGAGGACAAAGTCGCGAGCGGAGGCTAGTACTTAATAAGTACGGACTGTCCCTAGCTGTGGGGACAGTAAAATGGCCTGAGATGGTGCAAAATCAACAAATAATACACTTTCTTAAAACTTAAAAAAATATTATGTAATTTAGGGCAAAAAAAAATACAGACAAGTTCTATTAAACTGTGTGTATTCTTAATTTTTCGGTGTCTCTACACTAACACAAACCTAATAGGTACATTAAAAATCTAACTGATAAAATCATAACAAGAAGATTGTAAACGAAAAAAAATTTATTGACGTAAATTGCCATCGTCGCAACGACTCCAAAAGAAGTTTACCGACAAATGATCGATAAAAAGTGAAACTCGATCGTAAATCTATCGATTATCGAATAACAGGTAACTAGTTTGTGTCGAAAGCTTTAGCATGTTAATGCTTTTGCAAATAATTTAGAACAAAAAATGCCACAAACAAACACCTTAGTTTCAAATGTCTGCATAATTTAAGTTTTTTATTACTGTTCGTTAGCTAGAGTTCTAAGAAATATTTAATCAATACATTGACGTACATTTTTATTTTAAAAAAAAGGTGATCGAAGTAAATAAATAATTCAACATTCAATCGGTTTGAAACAATCGACATTAATAAAGAATAAGTTTTTTTTGTCATTAAAACTGCGGAGTTTGAATTTCGAATTAAACAAAAAAAATGCTGGCAGTATTTGGCTTAATTTGTTGACATTTCTTTGTCAGATTTTCTAATGTTTCGCAGATTCTAGAAAGCACCTATTTACTAGTTTAATTTTGTCGTAAAAGTTTAAGAGTATCATGTTATAATAAATATTAAACAATTATTATTCAGTTTATTTATTTGTTACAATGTAAGATAACTCAGTGTCGATATTCTTTCAGACTATGTTTGTAGTTAATCGGCAAAGGTAGCAATTACTTAAGAACTCGTCACACTTAATCGATATTGAAGCTTAAAAGCTTAAACTTAAAGCCATTAAAATAATGATAGGCTTCAGCTATGATAGCTTTATTGCACTGGTTTGTCGTATCTTAGTTAAAACTTAGGAAAGTAAGTAAAAGTAACCGAGACCAACACCCGTATTCATAAACATTACTATGTGGTCTCACAGTGCCCGCGGCCGCACAGCGTCCCACGAACTACACAACCAATCACAGAGCTCTATTTCGACGCAGTGCGTTCGCATGGTCAGGGGTCGTTTAAGTATTATTTTTGAATAAGAGTGTAGAGTGGTAGAGTACACAAATATAGAGCTTACAGAACAGTTAATCTGCTACATAATACATTTTATTGAGTAGACGGGGAAATCATAACTAATATGTACCGTTCATTTTATCATCCGAATGCATGCCCCAAATGAAATATTAAAAATCAAAAGAGATATTAATAACAATTTCTATTTACGGTACCATTAATTTACATAAATAATAATATCGATTTGTCAATACGTAACACCCACCACACCGCATATTTTGATCACATTTATCAAATTCAAATCATGCGTTCTTTATCAGATGTAGTTAAGATTGATTGATTCAAACTTGGAATAGCTATTTTGGCGTTTATATGAACTATTCTATAATTTTATGTTTAGCTTGCCAGCCTTTCAATTTCAAAGAGTTTTTAATTGCAGTGATGTCAAAACAACTATAATTATAGCTTCAAATAATGACAGGGCTGTGATTATGTGCGGAAAGTGATATAAACTATATGGTTGATTGTAAAAACTCCTTGGTTATGAAGTGAATAAGAATGTTGTAAAAACAAACTGATGATAAACAATCATGGATCAAATAGGTCAAATTTCGAATGGCGTTCCGCTCTCCGATTTGAATTTCGAAAAGGATTTGAAAAATGCGAATGTTCCTATTGTGATTAGCGAGGACGATAATGGCGCGAAAAGTGACAGTTGCGACGAGAAGAAAATGGCGGATGGCGGTGAAAAAGTTCAAAATGGCGCCGGTGAAGTATCAAAGGACATGCTTGTTGTACCGAGGAAGGAGCATAGGAAATCTTTCATGGAAGTAGAATGTGCTAAGGAAAGGCAGCGGCTGGCTCTGCTTAAGCAGTGCTCTGCTATTTTGAAGCAAGGCGACGAGAAATACACCAAGGAAACTTTACATAAGACTTTTCAAGATGAGGTAAGATTAAAAAAATAAGCGAATATTAACTAGTAGCTATTTAATAGTTGCAATTTCTCAGCAAAAATGTTATCAGGATCATTATTTAAACATATTGAAAGTAATGTGTTTTTTGAATAAACATTAATCTGATTTATTGGCTACTTAAACGAGAAGGTGACCTTATAATATGACATTATATATGAACTAGTGCTAGTTGCGAAGTAGATATATAAAGTAAGGTTAACTTACTCATAAATGTCAGAGAAATATACTATACATAGTATAATTATTATTTGAGTGTTAGGGGCTTTGCAGCTCTGACAGAGCTTTAGTCACTGCGACCTAAAAATCTATTGTGACTCACCAGCTTTAAAAAAAACCGCATCAAAATCGGTCCATTAGTTTGGGAGCTACGTTGCCTTAGACAGACAGACACTCACACATATACGTCAAACTTATAATACTCCTCTTTTTCCGTCGGGGGTTAATAAAGGACCATGTTGACTAATTGAATACAACATGTTACAAGTATACCCCTAATGCCCGATATGGTATATAAAGACCATCAAACTGATCAACTTTTACTATGGGACCAACTCTGAAATCGCGATAGTAAAATCGGCTGTTTCATACAAAAATTAAAATCGAAAATACCAAAATGTATGAAACAGCTGATTTTTTTCGCGATTTGAGAGTTGCTCCCATAGTAAAAGTTGATCAGTTGATGGTCTCTATATACCATATTCGGCATTAGGGGTATTTTTGTAACATGTTGTATATTATACTTGCAAATAAATCTCAATAAAAAGTAAAAATTGACTAGCATTTATGTTTTTTGGTGTAAATTAATTCAATTAAGAAAATAAATAATTTGGTATATTTTAATAAAAAAGATATTAGGTTGTTATTCAGCTGCTAAAAATAAGAAATAAAAATGAAATAACTTGATCAAAAGGCTTTGAATTTAGTATGGATGATGTCATCTAACAACATGGTCCTTTATTAACCTACTAAATAAGCATAAACACTTTTTTAAAAATATTAGTCACATTAGAGAACGTAGACAACTAACTGAAAAGTTGGATACATGCCAAAGTATAATCAATGAGAATAGACTTACCTATGAAAATAATATTGCTATGTTAAATACTAAAATTCACTCATTACAAGAGTCATTAACTAGGATGTCCCAAAATTATGACCGTTCCAAAAAAGAGATAGGGGAATATATACTGGCACTTAAATGTTTATCCACCCCCTCTCTGTCAGACAATCATTTGACGCATAATAATAGTAGCTCCTTAGCATCAGGCCTCGATGCTCAGGACCATTTAAAAGACCAGTCAGTGTATGAGCCCTTAATCTCCCAACATGTAAATATTTTAGATAGCACAAGTGAAAATAATTCCTTTACCAATAACAAGTGTACAAACATTATGTTGTGTGATGAAATTGGAAAAGATTTAGGCCACTTATTCAACAATCAATTGGGAGAAAATGTTTTAAACTATTGTATGCCGGGTGTGACCCTACATGATATTATAAAAAAAGTTGTAAATATGAACCTAAATGAAAATACCAATTTAATTATATTAATTGGCCAAAGAGGTAATGTAAACAAGAAGGATCTCATCTCATATTACAATAAGTTATGTAGTTTAAATATAAATAAAGTTGTATTGTTTACACTACCTTACAGTGATAGCTTGCCACAGGAAGAAAATAATATTAGATATAATTTAAATTTAGCACTAAGCAACATGACTTATTATAATAGTCAGAGATGTCACATAATAGACATAAATAAATTAATATTTAATTTTAAATTGACAAGAGATAAATATTATCTTCCAAATTATTTTAAAAGACAAGTAGCTTTAGCGCTATCATTTTATTTTAAAAATTTAGCCAATAAATTGGCTATAACTTCTGCTTCTATTGAGCAGAAAAATTTTGACATTTTTAATGAGACCTTGGAATCTGTTCCAAGTAATTATAATATTATTTTTACTCCTGCTCCTATTGAGCAAAAAAATGTTGACATTACAAATAACACATTGGAATTTGTTCCAAGTATTTCTTTTAATAATAATTTAAATTACATAATAAGACAATAGAGGAAGTCTCTAGCCGTGTAATGACTAAGGAAAAGTCTAAATATTTAAATATAGTTCATCAAAACATTCAGGGCTTTTCTGGCAAAGAATTAGAATTAGAACTTTTTTTAACTGAAAATAATGTTAATATTTTATGTGTCACTGAACACTGGCTTAAGAAGTATGAATTAATTACAGGATTCGAAAGTTATAAAATTGCAAGCTCATTTAGTAGGAAATCCACCACTAGAGGGGGATCCTTGATAATTTTGCAAAACAATATGAATTTTAAAGAACGTCAAGATGTGATATCCCTCTCTATTGAACAACACATTGAACTGTCATGTGTGGAATTAGATCAGTTGATAATGATTTGTGTGTATCGCCCCCCATCTGGTAATTACCCTCAATTTGAGTCCGCTATGGAGGATGCTTTAAAATTAGTCACCAAAAAGAATAAAAAAATTGTGGTGTGCGGTGATTTTAATGTAGACATCCTAAAGTCATCATCCATTGCAAGTAGATTTCTGAATTTGTTTAAGTCTTTCAATTTAGTAAACACTTTTTGTGAACCTACACGGGTCACTGTTTCATCTAAAACTTGCCTAGACAATATTTTTAGCAACTGTACTGTACTTGATAAAAGAATATTAAATTGTATTCGCTCTGACCATAGCGGACAAATAGCTTCACTTGAGCACCATCATGTTCCTCATCAGTATAATGTAATTTGCAGACCTCTAACTAAATATAAATTAGAAAATTTTCATAACAATGTCACTGCCAAAACTCATTGCTTACCTGATAATGAGGATCCCAATACTCTTTACAATGATTTATTTAATTTAATTAAAGTAGAATTTGATAAAACATTTAAGCAAAAATCTATTAAATCAAAAGTCTTCGAAAAGAAATTCAGTGATTGGGCAACACCAGGCATTTATGTTAGCAGAAATAAGTTGTTTGAATTATATGGTCAGAAAACAATTTCAAATGATCCCGAATTTCATGAATATGTAAAAAACTATTCAAAAATGTTTAATAAAGTATGTACATTAGCAAAAGCAAAATGTATATCTACAATAATTAATCAGTCAGATAATAAAATAAAAGCCACTTGGAAAATTATAAATAAAGAGACTGGGAAAATTAAAAGTAATGACCGTGAATTCTCATTAGTATCAGACAATAAAATTATTAAGTCAGATGAAGGTGTGGCAACTATTTTCCAAGATTTCTTTTCTAAAATACCTATTGCCACTACTAGTAATTTGAATTCATCTCCCAACCTTTCTGTCTCCCTCTTGGAATCATGTGTTGATAAGTGCAATAATATATTTAAATTTAGACATATCAATAGTGATACCATCCTGAAAACATTTAATTCAATAAATATAAAAAAAACTGAAGATCTTTGGGGCATTTCAACTCACATAATTAAATCAATAATAACTTCTATTGCCCCCCATCTTGCTTTTATTTTCAATAAGTGTGTTGATGAAGGGATATTTCCAGACTTGATGAAATATGGTAAAATTATCCCTCTTTTTAAATCTGGGGACAAAAGCGATCCCGCTAACTTTAGACCCATTTCTATTTTGCCAGCACTTAGCAAAATTTTTGAGAAGATCATTTATGATCAATTATTAGCGCATTTTTTTATCAACAAACTACTTCACGAGAAACAATTTGGGTTTACTCGTGGTAGATGCACAACTGATGCTGGAATTGCACTTCTCAAACACGTCTTTGAGGCATGGGAGGGTAGACAAGATGCAATTGGTATTTTTTGTGATCTCTCTAAAGCATTTGATTGTGTCAGTCACAGTACTTTAGTACATAAATTGGAACATTATGGTGTATCAAAAAATGCAGTAAGCCTTCTGCAATCGTATCTATCGGCGAGAACTCAAAAAGTTGTTGTGAATAAAACAGAGTCTTATGAAGCACCCATTACCATGGGCGTGCCGCAAGGATCGATATTGGGTCCATTACTTTTTCTTATATATATTAATGACCTTCCTTACTATACCAAAAACTTGTGTGAAATAGTACTGTTTGCTGATGATACTTCTTTAATTTTTAAAGTCGATAGAGGATGTGATTGCAGTGACGATGTAAACAGCACTCTTTCCAAGGTGATGCATTGGTTTACCATTAATAATCTGAAACTTAACTCTAGTAAAACTAAATGTGTCAAATTCTCACTTCCTAATGTGAGGCAGGTTCATACTACAATAAATGTAAATGGCGAAACAGTCGAATTGGTAGACTCCACAAAATTTTTAGGTATTATTATTGACTCGCGGTTGCAATGGGACCCTCATATCGATGCCTTGTCAAGTAGACTTAGTTCCGCTGCCTTTGCCGTTAAGAAAATAAGGCTTTTGACTGACATTGAAACAGCAAGATTGGTTTACTTCAGTTATTTTCATAGTCTTATGACTTACGGTTTGTTGTTGTGGGGCTCAGCTGCTAATATTAATAACATATTCATCTTACAAAAAAGGGCAGTGCGCGCTATTTACAACTTACGGTCTAGAGATACCCTTCGTGACTTATTTAAAGAAATTAAAATATTAACAGTTGCTTCCCAATTCATCTATGAAAATATAATGTATGTAAAGAAAAATTTAGATAGTTTTGTAAAGAATAGTAATGTTCATAAATTCAATACAAGAAACAAGGACAAACTTGCTGTTCCAAAGCGCAGACTGCATAAAACCGGAACCTCTTTTTTGTGTAGATGTATTACCTTTTATAATAAGATTCCACAAGAAGTCACAGAACTGCCTTTGGAAAAATTTAAAAATACTGTTAAATCCAATCTCATGAGTAAAGGCTATTACACTATTTGCGATTATTTGAAGGATAATAACGCCTGGGCATAGCTTTTGTATTTTTAATTTTTACTCTAATGTTCAGTATAGATTAAGATAAGTCCGTGGTTCTTTCGTGGGTCTAGTATAAAGTTCTGTACTATAATTTCAAGTGATTCGAGTCATCAATATATTTTTTTTTTTTTTTTTTTTTTTTCTTTTCTTTTTAAGTATAGTTTGTAAGAAGTGTCCTACCTACTTAAAAAACGTATCTACAGGTTTCTTGACTCGTCGCCTTAATATGGGTAGCTTTAGTATGTCATGCTCACTTTAAACATTTCTGCGGTAGTGTCGTGTGAGGCGGGTCGTTACGTTCCCTCAAATATGGTTGAGCGAAGCGATGGCTGGTTCATGCGTCATGCTCGTGAACGGGTGCTGCCAGTGGGAATGGGTCTGCTTCTGACTACTTGTATTAAGGACGTCGCATACATATATATATATATAAATGTTTAATATTATCTATATGTATGGCACTTCTTACCCAAAAGATAAAATTCATAACTACTACCTTGTTTTGGAATTTTTTATTTTATTGCAATCTTTCACTTTCTATAGGCCTATGAAAAGCTTTTTGATATTAGTTTTTAATTCGATGCCTTAACACGGGTAGCCTAAGTATGTCATGCTCTCTTTAATCATTTCTATGGTGGTGTCGTGTGAGGCGGGTCGTTACGTTCCCTCAAATATGGTTGAGCGAAGCGATGGCTGGTTCATGCGTCATGCTCGTGAACGGGTGCTGCCAGTGGGAATGGGTCTGCTTCTGCCTACTTGTCTTAACGTTTATTGAATTGTATGAATAGATATATATATATATTTTTTTGTAATAGCCTAGGCTGAGCCTTAAATTTTGAATTAAGCTTGACACCTGTAATTTGATTCAGTAGAAATGAGCTAATTAAATAATGTTATTTATTTATGAATCTATGTTAATGGTAACATGTATGAATACTTTGAATGTAATGTCTGGAAACGATATACATATTTGTAAATATCGTTCCTTCTAATAAAGCTGATAAGTTTTTTGCGCCCATTTTTCTTGTCAGCTAAAAGACGTCATAATGGGTGGTAGGATAAAAGAATTGACGATTTAAAAATGCTTGTTATGTGAGCTTATTTGAATAAAGAATTTTTCAATTTCAATTTCAATTTCAACCAGGTCTAATCTATCGCGTCTTGCTTAAGTTTGGCGGTATCTCACGAAATGCTACTGACCTTAAAAATAGATAATACTATAAAACTAGACAGATTAATACTTAATTCACCTTGTGTATGAAGGCAGTGTGCCTTTTATGTCTTTGAGATTTGTTAGTTTCTGGACGCCAAATTATCTACCAAAAACAAAAACATGGTCAAGAAGGAATCGAACTCGCGCACCGAGGGTTCCGTACCATCATTGTGAAAAAGTTTACTATTTACAGACATCGTTTTATTTTTCCTGTAATCTTTACATAAACTTCTATATCACATCATAATTTCAGATTTTTCTCTATGAAAACTTCGGAGTTAAAGGGGGATTACTTTTTACATTTTTCATCAAAAGGCACTATGCGGCCTAAAAAAATAATAAAAAATAATTGAGAATGTGCAAGCAGTGCTCTTTCATATTATGATACCCCATATGCCTTAGTAGCCTCACTTCGAATTTTAAAGACCCCCCTTCAGTCCCTGTTGCAAAAAAATAAAAATATTTTTATTTCTCTCTTATTTGCAAAATATTTGGCAAATGTCATCTAAAATTATTCCAAATTTCAAGTTGATAGCATTAGCAGTTTCCGAGATATCCAGACTGAGTCGCACCATAAGGGTTCCTTTTTAACATTTTGGTACGGAACCCTAAAAAGATACGGATCGCAGTAAGTTGAAACGAATGAAAAGATCCTTACGTAGTTTCAAAGATAACCCTTCATAGGTAAACTGGATAGTCACTTCAAACCCCCTAGAATAACCACCGTAACGCGATATAAATATCGCGTGATATAGCGTTTTATCGACACTCAACTGTCAAAATCCATTGTCTTTTGACAGTTAAACGTGATAAATCGCTAAGCATATCATATCGCGTTTCGGTGGTCATGCTAGGGGGGAAGGTCGATATGTCAACGATTAATATATTTTTGGTAAATCAAAAAAATTGTATAATAAAAAAAGTTAACCTAACCTAACCATCGTAACAAATAAATTTAATTCACGTCACAAAGTCATCCCTAGACGAGCTGTTCAAAACTAAAATTGTATCACAACCAACCTTCGCGGCGCATCAACTGTTTCTATCGGTCGCTCGCAATAGACTAAAGGAGTTTCGGTGCATGCACCGTAACTTAATGAGCAATTTTTCGGTACTGTACAGCCTGTCTAGTGTAGTATATGCATAGAAGTTTTTGAGTCACCTATCTCACGTCCGACCTTTGTCGCAATCGTAGGGCGAATGCACTAACCAACTGCATTATCGAGTTCTACTCCTTTTAATCTAATGAGGATTTATCTGATGAAAATCATTATCTTATAATAATTGCAATCATTAATAATTTCTGTAAGTGTTGCAGACATGATTGTGTGCAATATTTGATTAAATTCATTAGTGAAATCGATATAATTGGCACATTTGAGCGGTATAATGCACGACTCAACGGTGACCTTGCTAAGATTAATAAAAAAGGATTATCGCACATTATGCTACTGATTAACCAACTCTCTCGCGCGACCACTGAAATACGATACCGTGAAGCGATTTATCGACACTTAAGTAACTGTCAAAAGACAATGGCTATTAACATTTTGAGAGTTGATAAATTGCTATACTTACCTATCATTTCGTGTTATGCAAGGCTAGGGGGATGGGTAATAGTGTAACTAAAATCATCTAAATTAGCTATTAAAATGAAATAATGAAATTGACATATTATTATGGTAATGGCCTTGAAAGTATAGGTACGAAGGTTGGGCAGAGCTTTACAGAATTATCATTGTAAGAATAGAAACTTAAGCAAAATAAACGTACATATTTTTCTTCATAATGTTTTATAGTTGCATAATACTTTATAGAATTCTAATTAATTAATATTTCATTAATTTAATTACATATTTTATCCTTACTAAATAAATAAATAAATATCTGACAACATCACATACATTGCTCCGATTCCAAACTAAGTAGCTAAAGCACTTGTGTTATGGAAATCAGAGACAACGGTGGTATCACAAACACCCAGACCTGAGCCAATATAGAAAAGTTTTTCTAAATTGACCAACCGGGGATCGAACCCGGGACCTCAGAGATGGCGACACCTTGAAAACCGGTGTACAAAGCCACTCGACCACGGAGGTCGTCCTAATGTAAACTTCTAAACTTTAAAAGTAGTCAAAAGAAATCTGAACAATAAGGTAGCATTCACCAAAGCGCAATAAAATATAGTAAGAGAATATTGAATAAACGTAAATTATGATTAATGATTCATTCTTTTTATTTTGGAATTGAATTCTTAATATTTAAAGCGAATGAAGCTTACATACTTACTGCAAAGGCTCAGTGACCCGAAGTATGATAAGTGATTTGTGATTGTCTGGTTTGGAGAAGGCTTTTGACTGCAACGGATTAAAAATACAGGGTCAAATATCTAAACTAAATGAACCTGTTATCTAAGATAGCTGAATGACCAGATTAACCTTAACTATTCAACTATTTAAGCAGGTTTATTTTTTATTTTTTTTTGTAAGCAAGGAAAACAAAATCAGCGTTTAAAAACTTCTCATTTGCAAGTTCATATTTGAATGTTTAAAGAATCAAATAATAATATGTCAAGGCCTTTTCTTCTTGATTTTCAATATAAAATCTGAACAATGCGAAGCCTTTGTTTTTGAAAGGAATACATTCCATTATAAACTTAAGTTGTTTTAAAACAATACCTACATCGTGGTCGAATATAATGTAAAAATTTAGACAAGCTACTTGGGCCAACTTTATCCACGTGGTATTCCGCTTGTCGCGGGAATTTTCTAAAATTGTTTCTTAGTCATCGTCTAAATTATAAATCCTATATGTAAAATTCTTAGTCCCAATATTCAGTCTGTGCTTCTGATTGTAATTTAACTAAATGTGAAATAAAGAAAGTCTGGTTTTTCTGAATGACGTTGGTATTTTTTTGACTCTAATGACATACATGAATTCATAAAGATTAGTAGGAATATCAAAGAAAGAGGTTTACTTTCAAACAGCTTCTCATATTTCAGTCACTTTCTCTTTTTACTTATACGCCAAATTATGCCTAAAACCTCTCAAATAACGCAATCATCAGTAAAACTCGATGAAACAAACATTAAGCTTGCTTTATAAGCGAATACAACACATTAAAAAACTGCTCCATTTCGAAATAAAAATCGAAAAAGTCTTGATTTAACGATATCAAATTATTGAGGATGGTCACATTAATAACAGTTTATTGCTCAGTAGCTTTTACTCTCGAGATTTCATAAGAAAACACAAAGTTTCTAGCCGACTTCAAAAAAGGAGGATGTTCTATGTTCGTCTGAATGATTTTTTGTGTGTTTAATCTTGAAATAAACAAAGTTCCACCAAATTCGATGGTAAAAGTTTGAAGTCTATTTTTTATTTTTACCAATAAAGTTTACGCAAATACTTAAAAGTATATTTAGGTATTATATGTGCAGTTTTTCACAGAAACGAATCCCATCTGTATGTTTTTTTTGCCAGGCAACCTGCAGGGTTAGTAAATGTGAGATTCCGAGAAAATATTAGTTACATCGTCGTTCATTTTGATACCTAATGGAGCATTTACATGGGCTGATTTTCTAGACGACTTACTAGGCGGCTTTAGTCGACTAGGGCTTTTTATCGCTTGTAAAATCGAATCGCCACCTCATTGATATTACTTTGTCCAAAAGTCACATTAAAAAAATACGAACTTTGTTTTCAAAGTACAATGTCACAGATTGCTAAAACACTCAGCCTCGTATTGCATTTGAATTTTTGACAGCTTTGACTTTTTTGATTTTTTTGAAACTGCTTTATGAGCTTGCGACTGAGAAGTTTTTGTTCAACTGTTTTCCTTGTTATGATAACAAAACAAGTAAAAAATCTGCAAACCAGCTTAAAAATACAATTGGTAAGGTTAATCTGGGCATTCCAATTCTTAAAAACAGGTCCACTTGTGGTTTTGTATTCAAAATACCATAGTGTTTATCTTTTCTCATAGTAAGGTACCTTTTAATGATTGAACGGCGATAAATACAGACAAATGACGACTAGTACTACAGTACCATACTATACTAATTCTGTGACATTCAGTAGTGAAAAGATAGGTACGAAAAAAAAGGTACGATTCATCTGCGAGGTAACTGGAGGGACACATCCCTGCCGCACCAACACCCCAGGTCATCGTTGCCATGACAACACATATTAATATTGAGACTCGATGCGTTTTTGCCTATAAAGGATCTCTAAAACCTTTCATGTCTAAAGGTCTGAACACAGAACAGGATCGTAACTGGGGCACCTTAACAATAGACTAACCTTGACCCGATGTGTGTGACAATTACCATTAGTGTTTGCATCCAACTTTTGTGATGCTAATATAGCTCTTAATGCAAGGCAATAAAACAGCTGAGCTTTTGAGCGCAAGCTTTCTTTCAATTGTTATTACAACCCGTCATGATTTATTTATAAGTTTTTATCAAGGTGATGTATTACTTTTTGATAGTAATCTGTCAAGTTTACATTATCGTTATCATGCAACATCTGCTGCTTTTTCGAATGACTAACTTTCTATTGGTTTGCATGCTAAAGGTATAATCAGCGCGCAACGAGAATGGGATGAAACCTTGTCAAAGTGATAATTGTATAGTTGTTATCTTACTTGAAGTTGCTGCAGCAAAAGTTCCCTCACTTCAGATGCGTGAATCCGTGTTTTTGGATTTCCCTGTGGCTGGCCGGTGTACTGTGCGCGACACAGATAGACAAGGTTCCATCACATTCTCATCCTGCGCGGATTTATACTCTGCTCTAGGTAATGCTGTGAAGTAAGTACACTATCAGCTTAAAAATAATCAAAAAGTTCATCATGTAGGTACCTATATTTTTAAGTAACCCTGATTCAGTTGCATCGGTGTCGTGAAATAAACTAAAACAAAACGACCAACCTACACTCATTACGCGCTTAATATCGATTCGTCATCGCCGTACCTCCCATCACAACAATCGATACTATCTAATGCTTTTAATACGAAACCTTAATTGTCCATCAACGTTACACCTCTCAATTTTATACTTTTTCTCTTTTCCGCCCAACAAAAACAAGAAGGATAGCATGAATAATGGAAGAGCATAAATGATCGACTATCGGTCGAGATCTACGACGTGATCGGACGAGAGTTATCGCCGACATATTTATATCGTGACTGTTTTTGTGACTGTCGGTTGTCAGTCAACGCTGTAATGACTGCTTTTGCTTCTATAAGGAGTTTGTTAACTTCACGCGCTTACCTTTTGCAGCGACAATGAGGCAAAGCTTATGTTTGTCGCGTTGACTTGACAAAACATGGCGGGATTATGCGGCAGAAAAGCTGATAATTCGGATTTCTAGTTAGAGCTACATTTAATAGTGCTATGGGTCAGTTTTATTATAAAAACGGTCAAGAGCGAGTCGGACTCGCGCACCGAGTGTTGCGTACTATCACTCTGAAAAAGTTTACTATTTAGAGACATCATTTTTATTTTCCTTTTACATAACTTCTATCACATAAAATAATTTCAGATTTTTCTCTATGCAAACTTCGGAGATAAGAGGAGGAACGGTATTTTTTTTACATTTTTCATAAAAAGTCGAAAACTATGCGGCCTAAATAAAAATGTTTGAGAATGTGCAAGCGGCGCTTTTTCTTATGATACCCCATATGCCCTAGTAGCCTCATTTCGATTTTTTAAGACCCCCTTTCCCTGTTGCAAAAAATATAAAAATATTTTCATTTCTCTCTTATTTGCAAAATAGTTGGGCAAACGTCACCTAAACTATTCCAAACCAGTTTGTTAGCATTAGTAGTTCTCGAGATATCCAGCTGTGACAGACAGACTGAGTCGCACCATTAGGGTTCCTTTTTACCATTTTGGTACGGAACCCTAATGAACAAGATAAATAATATTAGAAAAAATCGACTCACCCGTAGCACCTCAGACGGGACTCGAACCCGCACCCTTGGGATTCCAGCCCAATGCACTGACCAATAAATGCTTCCGAGTCGCTAGTGGGAGCGGCGAAATTTTCTAGTACTACTGAACAACTTTGTAAATTATATTAACTGAAACTTATCATAATCGTCCACTTCAAGACATAGGCCTCTATCGTGCCATAATCTTCGCGACTGGCTAACGAGTCGGAGTCGCAGTGTTGGATCGTTTTCAGCGGTAAACATTATTGCCCATTTTCGTGTCCAAAGAAGTGTTAAGATGCTATATTTCTAAAGAGAGATAGAAATGAGAAAATGACGCACGCGGAAGTATGGCCGATTAAATAAAATCCCACATGATCCCACTGTTTTGCTCCCACAGGGAGCATACATAACTAAAAAAAGGGAGCATATGAAAGTCGAAAAGTTCCATTTAGTTCCATTTTGCTCCCTTGTAGGAGCATATGGAACACTTAAGTTTAGTATGCTCCCAGTGGGAGCGAAACAGTGGGATCATGTGGGATTAAATCACGAAATCAATTCATAGTGAATAACCATAGCGATTAAAGAAAAATGCTTCTACACGATTCTAAATATTGATGATACAAATCACTTAAATCAATTTCGACTTGAATACCTAATGCTATTACTAAATAATCATCTTCTATAATATAAAAATGAATCGCAAAATGTGTTGCTAAGCGCATAACTCAACAACGCCTGGACCAATTTGGCCAATTCTTTTTTTTAAATGTTCGTTGAAGTTCAAGGATGGTTTTTATGGCGAGAAAAATTCGAATAACTGCCGGAAAATTCTTTAAACAGCCCTTTTCTCTTTCCCATACAAACGTTTTCTAACTAAAACGTAGAGTCAATTTGAGCTTTATTACTATTGTATAAAGTTCATATTAAATTACAAGCACTCACGGTTGTTTCAGGAGAATTTTTTGCCCCCACTATAAAATATGTAGGAACAAAAAACTGTCACATTACAAATCTTTTTGACAGGATGAAGTCTGTCGGGTCCGCTAGTAAACAATAAATAGTTAAGAGGTATTTTCGTATTTAAAATGTATCGAACCAACCAAATCATTGAAACGAGTTTCTGGTTTAATACGTGTCTGGATAAATATATCTTAATTTCAGATCCGTAGGATCTTTCAGCGACATATGGCATTGTCATTACATAAAAAATGTATAACTTTCTTTGATGATCGCCTTAAAATACTACTTTTAAAGTCCGGTTCACTTTATTCCAGTCCAGCGATCCAGTCTAGTGCTCGGGACACAGGTATCACTGTGCTGGTTCACATTATTTCAGCGAAGGGTTCGTCCGCTGGACTGAAATGCTTATTGGAATAATGTGAACCGGACATAAGTCGTTTGTCGCCTTTTACGAAACCCCTAAGTGAAGGGTTAGTGCTATAATTTTACTCAATCAACTCAATTTGAGTCTAACAACAGCGATATATAATTTTATAAGCAATGATTATCTAGACGTAGCCTAACCTTGCGTTCATACTTAAGTATTGATATGTTATCCTTGCTGTTAAGAAATCTTGTTACATATTATAAACACTATCTTACCTGACATTTGACTGACACTAAGTTATAGTCATCGGCCAGCCCACATCGTGGCCAGCCAATGGCTGACTTTATAAATGATCCTGACCTAGATTTTGGCCTATGACGTACATGTTGTCACGTGGGCGAATTGATCTAGTTAGCATTGAGCACTGATAACATGGTCCGACAAGTTGTAATTACGATAAGGTTCGGAACTTTCATTAGGCCATGTAGACAAAAGTTACTGTTTGAAAGCGATATCGAGTTTTCAAACTTTCGCATTGTACAATACTTACATCGTAGGGCTAGAAGAGACGAGATAGTTTGTTCTAATCCTATAACTATCAAAATGGGCTCTATTATAGTAAGATAGTTCATTAACATAATGTGTATACTCATACACACGCACATATACACGCTCACACATACTCACACACACACACACACACACATGCCAATAATATCTTATCTTTTCATAAATTAATTTTATAGTTGTTTTGTAAGTAAAGTAGTTGTCTAGTTACCTAAAATAAATGTAAGAGATCCACGGGAGGAGCAGAGCCGCCCAACAAGCATTACTACATGCTTCCTGGGTTGTTCTGGCCACAGAATATGATGTAAAAAAAGAAAGGTTAACGAAATAAACTATTTTATTTTTATTTACTTAGTAAATAACAGGCATTCAACCGAATGTGCAGCTATTACAATTTCACCTGTGGAGATTTACCGGGTCTAGATATCTTCCATAACAGCTACGAGATCTTTGGGCGTATCTTACGAGAACACTTGCCAGGTACTGCCCAGCCGAGTGCTTAATTGTAATAAGTACCTAGTTTTTACAGTGATACTTTTTTAATAATATTGATAATAAGTAGCTATTGTAAAACTGAGCTATAATGGGTTTCTAAATAATGAAAGGTGGGTTTAAAGGTAGTTTTAATAATTGTAAACTGATGAACACAACTTGACATGTAATGAAAAACACAGAGTACAAAACAAAAGGAAAATAATGTTATAGTATAAAAAGTACAGAATCCAAAAATATAAGTTAAAAGTAAAAAACCGTAAACTAGTAAAAAGGCCGGCTTGGCAACATATTGTATAATAAGTACCTAGTTTTATTGTAATAATAATTATGTATTTTTCGTATGTATAGTTGTATTAATATATTTACTAGTGGCCCGCCCCGGCTTCGCACGGGAACAATGTAGTTACTAATGTGGTGAGTGTGATGTTATTAGACTATACTACAGGATATCTATATAGGTATAGTAGTGGCCACAAAATTAAGGACGCCAGTCGATTTTCATACAAACGAAGTAACTTTTAAGCATTGCTTCCCCGCCAGGGATTGACCGAGCGGTGATCTGGTGATGGCCATCCAGGGAGTGAATGGAGGAGATCCAGATTTCTATACACACCCAAGTGATCTGACCAGCATTTTAAGAGATGTAAGGATATGTTAAAAAAAACCGCGAATATAGTATAGAAATGTATGAAAACTTGCAACTGTAAATTCTTATGCTTACATCTCTTAGAATGCTGACCAGATCAGTTGGGTGTGTATTGCTATCTGAATCTTCTCCATTCACTCCCTGGATGGCCATCATCAGATCACAGCTAGTTCAATCCCTAGCGGAAAACCAAGACTTTAAAATTACCTCGTTTGTATGAAAATCGACTTGTGTCCTTAATTATGTGGCCACCACTATATGTATATACGACGTACACAACATACGCAAGGGGTGTTATAAGTTTGACTTGTGTGTGTCTGCCTGTCTGAGGCAACCTGGCTCCCAAACTTATGGACCGATTTTGATGCGGTTTTTTATGCATAGTTTAAAAGATCTAAGTGTACAGACGGGGGGACTCCTAAACCATTGATCCGATTATGATGAAACTTTGGCGAGTTGTTCTGCTTACGACCGAGAAAGTCCCTGGCTAAAAAAACTGAGCATTGCAATATACGCATGCCGGGTGCAGCTAGTTCTACATAAAAATATGTTGTGCATTAACAGGATTCTCAATCTCAAACAGCTGATTTTTATTATAGAGAAGTGTTGGATGATCAACACTTCTCTATAATAAAAATCAGCTGTTTCATACAAAAATTCAAATCGAAAATATCAAAATGTGTTTCATACGTTTTGATATTTTCGATTTAAATTTTTACTGATTATTTTTTCGCGATTTGAGAGTTGGTCCCAATAGTAAAAGTTGTTCAGTTTGATGGTCCCTATATACCATATTCGGCATTAGGGGTATTTTTGTAACATGTTCTATACCTACCACATTTCTTGTCATTGTTATCCGGTTGCAAAATAAAAAGGCTATTCGGCGAGCTGACTCTGGAGCAGGCGACATTAGAGCTGGCCATGGGAGAAACAATCACTGCAGATCTACACCAGCCGCGCTTAAACTTTGTCCCTGTGCTTTATTAATTGTCATAGCATAGGCGACTTGACCGAATATTGTATTCTTTTAAAATGAAACTGATAATTAGATGGAATAATTTTGCACCTTATTACAACGCAAGGAAGGAAAAAATGAAAGCACTGCCAACATTTTAGTCAGTACTATTCAATGAAATGCATTCTACCTACTCTCAGGGGAAATGACCAAAGAGAATGTAATACTACGTTGAGATGACAAATGATATTTACTTTTCTTAATTAATCAATCAAATGCACAAAAAAGTTTCAATTCCGACGTCGAAGTCAATCACAGCAAAATTAGCTTTATATCACTTTTTAACCATGTTAGGTGATAAATATTAAAAAAATACGAAACACGTGTTCAATTAATTTTGTGAAAAAATGTCTATGCCAAATTTCAAGTCAATCGGGCCAAGGAATCGCGTCCTCCCATACAAACTTTGCCACCCTGTTTCACCCCTTTAGGGGTTGAATTTCGCAAAATCCCGTCTTAGTGAGCACCTACGCCCTAAAAGGAGCCCCCATGCAAAATTTGAGACTCCTAGCACTTGTAGTTTCTGAGATTTCGTGATCAGTGAGTGAGTGATTTTCCCTTTTATATATATAGATTAGTTCCTACTAGATGTTTGTTTTGTTACTTTAAACATCAGCCAATTTTAATGTGCCCACTGCTGGGGCACAGGCCTTCGAGGTACTCAAGATAATAATTTTTTTGTCACCCATCCCATGAAACCCTTGCGAAAGTTGCTTAACCTCCGCAGGGCCAGGCGCTAAACTACTGCGCCACTGAGCTCCTGAATTATTTTAATAAAACACGGAATTACGAACTGGCTAATTCCGCCAAAACGATGAAATAATCAAACTTAACAGTACCTAACACAAAATAGATTTATTTAATTGAGGAATTTTATTTAATTCTGATTAAAGTAACAAACAGTTCATTTGTAACGGAAACATACATCCGCTTGTAAACGTATCATTTAAAAGCCTTCCATTTATTGTTCAGTTAATTAAACTAATTACATGAGGTGGTTATAAAAACCGGTGAAACCAAACCAAATCATGAAGTTTTAATTACTTGCTAAAAAAGTCCTTTGGAATCCTTTTTTCGAGAGGTGCCCTTAGCCATAGATATTGACTTACCCGAATCTCTATACTTCTAAGACTTTCGCGCGTACAGTTCATTAGAAATAAAACACTTTTTACGGATTACAGCGCGTATATTATTAATTCAGGCGTTGTTCTATACATTTTCAAAGTCGCGGCTCATTGCAGTCCAATTTTTGAAACAAACGAGAATCTATCACATTTTAGTCAAATTGTTCATGATATGGCTGGGGACACCATCTCTTTCTAAAAGCGTGTTTATAGGTTATAATATAGCATAGCCTTTTCTATGGTTATAGCAGTCGTTTCTTTAATGTCTTTTGTCTATGATTCTGTCAGTTACGATAGAACCTACATTATGGAACTTTTTACAAGAAAAAACAAAATCTGATTGGTATGTTTCAATACCAAACTTATAATCAGACTTTTTCAACCAAATATCTTACTAATGAATTAGGTAGGTAGCTTTTTTGAACAGTTCAAGTGTGTCTAATTACAACCAAATAAGGTTCTTAATGAGCTTTAATAACTACTGGAGCGGTCTCACTGTAATGGGTGAGCTTACATGGTTTTTACACTATGACTTAGAGTAATTATATTTACAGAGATTTTGTATGCCACAAATAAAAGTATTGATTCCATTTAGTTTTTTAAGGTAGAATACAATATTTGACAAAATTAAGATATAATTATTCATAAAGATGTTTATAAACATAAGACTTTTTTAATCTCTGCTTATACCTACTCTATGCTGAAGACGTGACGCGTAAGGGTTATATTGAGTAACAATTAAAATCGTGATACATGAAATAATCACTTTTATTATGTTGGCTAGAGTATACACACTTTGTAATGCGGAGGCTATTGTGTTGTGGTAACGCCCTTGAATTTGGCACTTAAAACATTTTGCAATACAATTATTGGATTTGTAACTTTAACTTTAACAACATTTTATGAATTCAATACATTAAGCGGTCGTAAAAAAAAATTAAAGCAAATATTTTTTTTATCAAAGTTGTATTTATTTTTCTTGATGTAAGTGTCTAGAATAAATAGATTTGTAGTTTCATAATTTTTAAAATAATTGAGACAAAGAAATAAAAATGATTATCTTTTTTAGTTTCTATGAATAATATTATTTAGACGTTAGTATGTTGTCAGCCCTGTGACGAGTAGTCGCGCGTCGTTGCGCTGTGGCGCACCTTTACGAGTTTTTGTCGCACCGCCACACTTATTAGTGCCATTTTAGGGTGCGCGACAAACGGCTACTGTCACCTTAAATTACGGGCGAATCGGGACTCAATGTTTAAATCATTTATTTTTAATATGAATTAATTTCAACTTCACAAATACAGCCTATTTATTAAGTTCATATTAAATTGCTACTTGAAGTAGGTATTTATGAAAAATAAAAATCTTTCATCTACATATCCACAATTGCTTTTATAACGTTCACATACGATTCGTGCTAGAAACCCATAAATAATTTGCGAGAAATGATTTATAAGTAATAATTCTGCTACCTGTAAATTCAAATTGAAGCTCTAAATATCACTTTACAACCGCCGAAAAGGGATCCATAGAACAAGTTTAGTGTCAAAGTAAAAGTTAAAGTAAAAGTTGCTGTGATATTATTATACTAGAGATCAATTTATGGTTGGTCACCCTACAAATTAGGAGCTTAGAAACGTAATTGGCCATACTTGTAGCTAAACGTTGTGAGTGAGATATTTCTCCATATAAAGTAGGTGCTCCGCATTAGTTTTAAATAGACCAATCGAGCTTTACCAGGTCGATGGATCTTTGTTTGTAGAGACAATAAAGTAATTTATAATGTGCCCACTTCTGGGGCACAGGCCGTCCTTATGGGTGGATAAGGAGGATGGGCCATAATATCGCACAACGCGGGCCCAATGCGGATTGATGGGTATTAACGACTGCAAATGCATTTAGTCTGCACACTAGCGCAGCCAACGGGAATAAAATTATAGTGCTTAAATAAAGACGAAATTGTGAATTATGTCTCTGTAGTGCACTCCGAAGAAGCTCTGTGGTACTATTTATCGCTTAAAGAATATTTTCTAGCCTGTCGTTTAGCTTAACGTTTTTTTTCATTGGCAGCGCTAGTGTGCAGACTACGTGCTCTTAACGTGTCTCACGAAGAGCACGTAGTCTGCTCAAGATAATAGATTTTTGGTCACTCATCCCATGTCCGACCCTAGCGGAAGTTCGCAGGGCCACTAACCACTGCGCCACCGAGCTCCTCCGAATGATAATGATTATTATCAAAGAGGTCTATATATAAATTGTTTCTTCCTTATGTTCTTTACATAAGTTTGAAGAACACGTGCCTGCTACTGGGTGATACAAAACGGCTGAGTGTTGAGTGTTTGACATAAAGTTAATATACTTTAGCTTCATGGTTTTGCTAGTCATAATAAAGATTACAGGCTGCAGTAACACCAATAAGACCAAACTGTAATAATAATGATTGCATATCTTATAAATATTCCGATCACTTACAAGTTATGTTCATTCAAATCTAAGCTTATGGCTGCTAATAGACAGACGGACAAACAAAGCCCGCGGGAGTCTAATCAATCACGCTCAATCGCGATATAATGATAATTAACCAACGCATATCACTTTTTGATCAATGCCTTTCAAATCTTTGCGCTTTGCATTAATTCACTCAAGAAAGTCTTTTAATTTTGAAATGAGGTATTATGTCATAGCGGATCATAGAATCAAGTAGTACAAGGAAAAATTCATAAAAACATCTCTGCATAATTTGAAAACAAGAAAAAAACTTGATGTTTTGAGGATCAGCCTGCAAAAAACCGGTGGCTCGTCTTTGGGTAGATTTTGCAAGATTACACCATGTAAATGCCTTTAAGAGGCCGGTGGACAGTGAACTAGAACAGCTCCTATATAAACGCAAAACCAAAATAATTTGCAATTTGAGCATAATTAACTCTTCTTGCGATGATATTCGGAATAACACAGTATTTGTCTAGGGTTCTATTATATAAAAAATCGAAAATACTGATCATACACCAAAATACGTCATTATGCCTTTAAGAGGCCGGCGGACAGTGAACTAGAACAGCTCCTATATAAACGCAAAACCAAAATGATTTGCAATTTGAGCATAATTAACTCTTCTTGCGATGATATTCGGAATAACACAGTATTTGTCTAGGGTTCTATTATATAAAAAATCGAAAATACTGATCATACACCAAAATACGTCATTGTTGTTTTGGTATAAAAAATGTTATTACAGACAACCGATTTAGGTTTTTAAGGGTTTTATTAAATCCCACGCAGCCACTTGTGGCTGGGAAACAATGAAATATCTATTGTCTCATTTTCCTGTACCTGATAGGTTAAAAGAAGTTTCGAACAGGACAATGCGCTAAACAATAATATACCTATTCATCAAAAAAACGTGGATGAATTTAGAAAAAAGTTAAAGGTCAACACAGAAGACTTCTTGTAACTCGTTTATTAAATTTAATGTTTTGATCATCAATCATAACATTATTCGATTAGTCAAATAAACACTAGCATGCAATATGATGGACATCTCACATTTAGGCTCGGTTGCATCATCTTAATTTAACTATAACAGTACATGGTACAAATTTATCTGAGACGGTGGCCAAAACTGGAACTAAGTGTTATTACACATTGTTACCTAGGTTACGCCGTAGACGACAGCGACGCTGTCACCGAGTCAGATAAGTTTGTGTCTGTTAAAGTTAAGGTTAAATCAAGATGGTGCAACTCAGCCTTAGACTTCCGCTACTAAATGATTAGTTAAAATGTATTTGTAGATGTTAATAGTTGCGGTTACAGATCGAGGAAGTATTCAAATTCGCAGAACATTGAATATTTACCAAGTGAGAAGTCGTAAACCCAAATACTTAAGTAATTAAATCAACCGGAAGCACCGAAATATGTAAGTATTAAAAGAAGTATTAATTGAAAGTTTTTCTATCACATAGGTAATAATAGTTGTAAGAAAAAAATTAAATCATTTTTCTCTGAAAATAATCTTGAAAATCTTGAATATGAAGCACCATGATCATCAGCCATTTTTAATGTCCCCACTGCTGGGGCACAGGCCTTCCTTATGGGTAGATAAGGAGGATGGGCCGTAACCCACACGGGCCCAATGCGGATTGATGGATGTTAGCGACTGCAAATGCAGCCGGGACCAACGGCTTAAAATGCCTTTCGAAGCACGGAGGAGCTCGAGATAGTAAATGTTTGGTCACCCATCCCATGAATACTTAGTTGCTTGACCTCCGCAATCGCTGGGCCAGGCGCAAAACCACTGCTCCATCGAGCTCCACCAATCAAAGGAAAAATAAATTAATCGCAATTGAATGTCACGCATTACGAAACGATTGATAGAAAATGTAAAAAAAATATAACTTCATTATTAACCTCTACCCTGCATCATACACTTTTTGGTGCAATCCAATTGAAGAAGTACGAGATTTTACGCCCTAAGAGATAACAAAGTAAAAAAAAATATTTTGTATTATCCATATCTGTTTTGTCCATTTATTGCTACTTTTTTAAAATAAATATTTGACAACATGACATATATTGCTCCGATTTCAAAGTAAGTAGCTAAAGCACTTGTGTTATGGAAATCAGAGACAACGGTATTATCACAAATACCCAGACCTGAGCCAATATAGAAAAGTTCGTTTTTCTAAATTGACCTAACCGGGATCGAACCCGGGACCTCAGAGATGGCGACACCTTGAAAACCGGTGTGCAAAGCCACTCGACCACGGAGGTCGTCAAATCGACTTTGTACCTCCTTACCGTTTAAATGTCTTATGTTCATTGATGAAAGCCTTATGAGAAGTGCTGCGACCAATATCCATCAATCAACAGTTTTATTATAAAGCACAACACTAAAGTGACCGGCAACAAATGATGTAGACATTCCGCCACAGAAGTTGCGACATATAATGTGAGCTTACACTTAATGACTTAGATTAATGGTGGGACTTCAAATTACTTTTGTTTACATTAAGTATATTGTTCATAGTAACTTTGAGTCGCTTTACGGACTATTCTTTATTTAAAAATGTTATTAAGTTACGACTCGAGATACGCAATGAAGTAAAGTACTAATATAAACGAGAGTTAATTTTACTAACTCTAAAAAATATAAATTTTCAGTGTTAGTAAAATTCAGAACTACAGTTCACTGTAACAAAGGTAGATACTTTACAAAGAAGTTTTTACTTTTAAATTCTTAATCATAATCGTTAGGAGTATTGAAAACTCGGAATCAGACAACAATAGTAATTAGCAAAAAATATTCATCTTAAATTTGCTTATTCACGACTGACACGACTTTGCTTAGTCAGTTTAAAGAACCAGCTCAATATTTAATGAGGATTTATTTAGTTAAATGGCATTTAGTTAATATTATTCCTCTTAGGTCAAAAGTTGCGGAAAAAAATCTTGGTAAAGTCTGTAACTAATTTTATAAATAAAATAAAAAATAGGTACTTAATTTTTATACTCATGAATATAGACAACAAAATGATTAAGACAAATGCACCAAGCAAATAATTACAAACACGAATGAATCGAAATCACACATTAGCATATCGAGTGCCCGAGATCAATCGATACCGGTCCGATTTTATCGATCCACTTTCGATTTTTTATTACTCGAGTAATTAAGAATGTGAGTATTAATGTGTGAGTGGCCTATTAATTGGTAAGTAGTTTTAAATATCAATGTATTTGAATATTGCGTACGTAAAGTAATTAATATTAAGGATCGATCGGTGAGAGTGCTTTTATTTTATAAAAACTTATATTTTATAAATTCAGGCTATCTAATATAATCAATAGTTAAATATTAAGCATTGTACTTTCTTTACAAATAAAAAGGTATATTCTACCCTTAGCACGAATATCTTTCGAAAATAATGACGCGCGTAAAAACATTCTATAGCGTAATTTTGTATGGAAAATTTGTACAGCGCCATCTACCGCCGAAAAGCGAAATGAAATTTTCCATAGATCATTATTGTATCGAGTACTTTTACGCGCGTTTTTTTTCTTGATAGATGTTCGTGCTAAGGGTAGAATAGACCTTTTAATTTGATAGTTTTTTTAAGAAACGTGGGTGCATCGTGGGGACTGTCCGTCCCAAATTAAGTCGTAAAAGTGAGCCATGTCCCTAAAGAAAGTTATTCGATTTCATGGACTGAATGAACATACTCTTAAAGTTTTTATATTGTTTTCTTTTTGTAGTTTTTCCTTACAATTGATGTAAGTAAACGATTCCCAGATAATAACAATCTTTATAATATCAATAAAAATAAAATCATTAACCTAAAACGTGCTATTATAACTTGTTAAAAATACTAAACAAAACTGGGTTTTTCACACTATAAAAAATGTTTTTTTTTTCAATTTACTATTTTTCAAATATTAAGTATGGAATGAGTGGCTAATAACAAGGAATGTCCGAGCGAAAAAATCATTTTTCCTACAAAATGTAAAATTACTGACATTCCTTATTCTTCCCGCGTGATTTTCAAGAGAACGTGATAATCGATGAAATGATTCCCTACAAAAGACATCAACGACCGTCGCTGGGATAAAAATATTCAATAATATCTTAATGCAGTATTATTTAAATATTGATTCACAAATAAACAAGAAAATGGTTCGAGGTAATTCCTTGTACAATGGTGAGATGGCGCTGGCTTGCAGCGTAAGAGTTGATATACTAGGAGAAATTCGACGTTCCCACTAGTGACTCGGTAGCTCAGCGGTCAGAGCATTGGACCGGATATCCAAAGGTCGCGGGTTCGATTCCCGTCCGAGAACATGATCTGGTGCGAGTCGGTTTTTTTTTTCTAGTATATTATTTGGTATTATATAAAATAGTATTGTGTATGCTTAAACCTCAAAACTTAAAAGAAAATGATATAAAGTCTAGTGTAAATAAGTCTATGTCTAATGTAAATAATAGGTATGCGTAAAATTTAATTACTTACATGACCAAATTTTTATGGTTTTTTACCAAAATCTCATATAACACCTTTTTACAAGTAATAGTATGTATTTATTTGTATTCAAGTGCCATAGAATTTACAAACAAATCAAAAACACAATTGTCAGTTGACTGCATATCAGTTCACTAGGACTCCAAACACATGTCAGTTATCTGAACAATCTTAAGATCATTAACGGTCTCTGATACCAATCTGTATCTAACATAAAGCAATAACCGCTTATTTTGTGACCAGTACTAGAACCTAATTATTGATATCCATAACTTCATGCTAAGCGGAAAAAATGTCTGTGATATTTCTTATGCTTTCTTAAAATGTAATTTGGAAATCTAATTTTTTTTAGCCTTAGTTCGCTAAGTGAACATGAACATTTTGTATGCACTTGATTAAAATTTAAAATTACAAAAGTAATATTTGACGACCTCCGTGGTCGAGTGGCTTTGTACGCCGGTTTTCAAGGTGTCGCCATCTCTGAGGTCCCGAGTTCGATCCCCGGTTGGGTCAATTTAGAAAAACGAACTTTTCTATATTGGATCAGGTCTGGGTGTTTGTAATACCACCGTTGTCTCTGATTTCAATTCAATTCAATTCATTTATTTTCAAGTAACAACATTTGACTCAAAACACAAGTGCTTTAGCTACTTACTTTGGAATCGGAGCAATGTATGTGATGTTGTCAAATATTTATTTATTTATATTTAATATTAAAAAATATTAAATTTTTGAAGCTGTTCCATGGAAATCCAAATGTTGGCAAAAATAATAATGATGCTTCACATTTTAGGATTGGTTTTAATTTAAAAGTTGTTGATTACAGCATTTACGAAATTAAAAACATAATTACAAAACACCTTGTTAACCAGTCTGATTAAAGTAACACATATTTATCACTCTTCATCCACATTTATCGATACTGAATAAAAAGTGAGTTCGCAATCGAAATGATCGATGGATTTAATTATAACACTTGTATAATGTTAGTTACGAGATATCGATCTGTTGCCGTCTCCGATCATCGATATGTGTAAATCTAATAATGTTTATGACATCTTAACGATTATGGATTATCAATTAGAGTTTTATGACTTCGTGTTAGCAATAGTTTGTCTGAACAAAATAACGTGTTTTAAAAACGTTACCGAAATACTTTTGTTCTATAACTTTTGCAACTCGTATCTAAATAACACCTGGTTTTTATCAACAAAATCTATCCTTTCAGCGACTCTTGCGCAGCTTTATAAGCTATAACAAATGGTCTATCGGAGTGGTACGCCTTGACAAACAAATTTGTCATGATATATGGCTGTTAGCCTAGACTGAAAATTATACAGTCTGGCTAGACAAGTGTCGAAACGTTGCAATGTTTATATGAATGTTGCTTATGTCTATCAAGTATTGTTGTTTGCGTTTTATGCAATGATATTTATATTATTTTATGATTTTGGCTCTTGAAAAGGAACCTTTAGAAAATGAAAAAAATAACTGTGGCTTTATAATTATGGCAAAGTACAGACTTGAATGCTAGTTTTATTTATTTAATCGTATGATAATATAAAATAGGCGAAGGAGGAATATACATGTCAAAATTGCTTACTAAATGTCATAAAATTAAAATTCCGATTATAAATTGATTATAGATCAGTGTCCAGGTCTTGGAGCCAATTGATGAAGTCAGGTGGTATGAATTCTAGTGAATTTTAATGCATGTTAATGGTTAATGCTAGTGAATTTTTACAACATACTTCCAGTGAAAAGAATTAATGCATTGCAAAATAATACTGTAACCCCCTTACTAATTAAGATTGTATAAAAGATGTATAGTTACAGAGTGTTGTGTCCCTTTCTTTTTAATGTCAAACCTAAATAGTTTGACAGAGAGTAACCATTGTGTAACTATACATCTGCTATACAATCTTTATTAGTAAGGGGTTAAGAATACTATTAAGTGTCCCGATATAGACCACGTCTATGTACACCATCTCAAAAGATGGAGAAAATTTTCTATCTCTTTCTTTTTCTCTACTATCTTATAAAACTTACCGTCTTATTCATAAAAAGTTATGGAAGGCCTATAAGCTTGTTATAAGAAATTTCTTGAAAATAATTATTCATAATAGCTCAATAGCACGCTCTATAAACCTTTGATAAAGTTATTCAGCAGTATCAATTATAAAGCATTTTTTTTGGAGGAACTCGGTGGCGCAGTGGTTTAGCGCCTGGCCCAGCGATTGCGGAAGATAAGTAACTTTCGCAAGGGTTGGTCATATGATGAGTGACCAAAATATCTCGAGCTCCTTTGTGCTTCGGAAGGCACGTTAAGCCGTTGGTCCCGGCTGCATGTGCAGTCGTTAACACCCACCAATCCACATTGGGCCCCCGTGGTAGGTTATGGCCCGTCCTCCTCATCCACCCATAAGGAAGACCTGTGCCCCAGCAGTGGAGACACTAAAAACAGCTGATGGTCATTCTATTTTTATTTATTATTAATAATTAAAAATATATCGATACAAGTAAAAACTCGCCCACAGCAACGAGGACCAATTTTAATTATTCATGTTGTAATTGTTCAGAAAAATAATTCTTGTATGTATATATTTTCACTTATTAATAATCCTAACTGTTTTTAAAATACATTAAAAAAAATACATCTAATCCAATTACAAGGTTCTCAGATCCATAGCTGAAAATCTTTTGACAAAAATAATATAACTATGATTATAAATAAATATTCCCCCTCTTCGAGGGCTTAATGAATTTATACATTTTAAAATTCTAAACAAATTTGACTCAGAACAGACTCAAAACAGACTCACCTATCTAAACAAATTTGTGCACACACCTGCGGACTCTCTCTCTCTCTCTCTCTCACACACACACATACACACGCACACACACACTTTTGTAATGTTACCCTTTGTTAATATTTTTTAAATAACAACCAAGAACTATAGTTCCCTACAAATCGCACTGTCAAAAGTGAGGCAAATAAAATTGAGCCAAAATGTCTGTTTTCAGATTTGTATCCTTCATATGTTACCTAATCGTACCTATAAGAACGAAAAAGATTCAATTTCCCTACCTTTAGGGGATTAGTTACTATTTTATTGGATTTTAGTTACGATTAGGTAACGTATGAAGGATATAAAATCTGAAAATTAAGCTATTGTGGCTCTTTTTTTTCCTCACTTAACATACAAGGATACTTCTTCTGGGTGTTATTATTCTAAGGTTGGGGGAATGCGTTTACACATCCTGAAGGTATGTGGGACTAACCAAAAAAAAAAATGTAGGGCGTGGGTAGGCTCACTAAACCCCCTACTACTGCTTCCCGCACTACACCCAGGATCTACGGGATCGTGATATCGCGCAGCTTGTGGTCCTGGTGAAACTTAAAAGTTACTTAGTAGTTTAACCTACTATGTATACTAAACAGTATGTTATTTCAATCAATAGCAAAAGAACAAGATTAATTTGATATTCAAAGCACACTCTATTAATTTCAAATGTGTCTGCCGTAACCGGTACACCGCGCATGCGCGACCAATCAGCTATTGAGTTAGATAGCTTGCTGAATAAGTAATGGTTTTAGAATAAGCAACCTTTCCAGACTTTACAATGTAATTCATTATGAGCAATTTTAATATCACCACTGTTGGGGTACTTCGCCTTACTTATGGATTGATAAGGAGGTTGGACCATACATAACCCAACACGTGAGCCCAATGCGGATCGATGGGTGTACAAGTTAAAGGTCACGTAATATGTTTCCCTATTCAAATGGCCAACTATTATTTGTAGAACTCTCATCCTAAGTTGAAGCTTAAAAATGAGTAATTGACGTTTAAAGGCCGGTTTCTATATTCGAGAAACGATTCGTTTTGCTTACGGATGGTAGAATTATGACATTTTACTTTGGACTTTATGTCAAAATATTACCTACGTAAGCAAAACGAATCATTCTCGTATATAGGAACCAGGGGCCGTATCAGCTAACGCATCAAACTTCGGAAAGTCTGCCGAGCTTCAAATTAAAACAGATAAATCGAGTCCCAATCGGGTCAAAATGGCGAACCTCAATTCAGGATGTCACACGAACATCGATATCTGCTAAATAACTTCGGCGAATAGTACAATACGAAACTCTTTACTTCGATTTATCTGTTTTAAGTTGAAGCTCGGCAGACCCGCCGAAGTTCGAAAAGTTAGCCGGTAGGGCCCCAGCCCTTAAACTTCAATTGCTTATTTTTAAGCTTCAACAGGATGAGAGTTCTACAAATAGATAGTAGGCCATTTGAAAAGGGAGCCAGGATTCGAACCTAAATCCTTTGGCACAGCAGGCAAGGTCATTACCGTTGCACCGAGTGGTCATTGATAAATGAAATACCCATTATTAAAACATGTTATCGTTATAAGACAGTTTAAATACAGTAATCGCTAATAGGCATATATCCACTAAATGTCAGTTAGTAAGTGAACCTATTAACTGGGCAGTTAAATGTAACCGAGCATTAATTGCTGCTTTGACTGTTGATTATACTAATGAACTAAATGTTATAAGCACAGTTATCTTGGTATTTATACGAGAATGCAAATTTACTCAAAACTCAAACAAAAATTTTCTATTTTTTTTTTTTTTTTTAAATTTAGATTTTTCGCATTCACAATGCTATTTTTATATTAAGATAAATAATATTAGAAAAAATACTAGAAAAAATCGACTCACCCGTAGCACCTCAGACGGGACTCGAACCCGCACCCTTGGGATTCCGGCCCAATGCACTGACCAATTATGCTACCGAGTAGCTAGTGGGAGCGGCGAAATTTTCTAGTACTTTTAACTTATTCGCTGCAAGCCAGCGCAATTTCATCAATGTGAGGAAATACCCCCACATTCGAAAGAAACATCTTTCCAGATGTTTTGACAATCGATAAAGATGAAACAGCTATATAACTTTTTTTTTTTAAATTTAGATTTTTCGCATTCACAATGCTATTTTTATATTAAGATAAATAATATTAGAAAAAATACTAGAAAAAATCGACTCACCCGTAGCACCTCAGACGGGACTCGAACCCGCACCCTTGGGATTCCGGCCCAATGCACTGACCAATTATGCTACCGAGTAGCTAGTGGGAGCGGCGAAATTTTCTAGTACTTTTAACTTATTCGCTGCAAGCCAGCGCAATTTCATCAATGTGAGGAAATACCCCCACATTCGAAAGAAACATCTTTCCAGATGTTTTGACAATCGATAAAGATGAAACAGCTATATAACTTTTTTTTTTTAAATTTAGATTTTTCGCATTCACAATGCTATTTTTATATTAAGATAAATAATATTAGAAAAAATACTAGAAAAAATCGACTCACCCGTAGCACCTCAGACGGGACTCGAACCCGCACCCTTGGGATTCCGGCCCAATGCACTGACCAATTATGCTACCGAGTAGCTAGTGGGAGCTATATAAAAAAAAAGTTATATAGCTGTTTCATCTTTATCGATTGTCAAAACATCTGGAAAGATGTTTCTTTCGAATGTGGGGGTATTTCCTCACATTGATGAAATTGCGCTGGCTTGCAGCGAATAAGTTAAAAGTACTAGAAAATTTCGCCGCTCCCACTAGCTACTCGGTAGCATAATTGGTCAGTGCATTGGGCCGGAATCCCAAGGGTGCGGGTTCGAGTCCCGTCTGAGGTGCTACGGGTGAGTCGATTTTTTCTAGTATTGTTTCTAATATTATTTATCTTAATATAAAAATAGCATTGTGAATGCGAAAAATCTAAATTAAAAAAAAAAAAAGTTATATAGCTGTTTCATCTTTATCGATTGTCAAAACATCTGGAAAGATGTTTCTTTCGAATGTGGGGGTATTTCCTCACATTGATGAAATTGCGCTGGCTTGCAGCGAATAAGTTAAAAGTACTAGAAAATTTCGCCGCTCCCACTAGCTACTCGGTAGCATAATTGGTCAGTGCATTGGGCCGGAATCCCAAGGGTGCGGGTTCGAGTCCCGTCTGAGGTGCTACGGGTGAGTCGATTTTTTCTAGTATTTTTTCTAATATTATTTATCTTAATATAAAAATAGCATTGTGAATGCGAAAAATCTAAATTTAAAAAAAAAAAGTTATATAGCTGTTTCATCTTTATCGATTGTCAAAACATCTGGAAAGATGTTTCTTTCGAATGTGGGGGTATTTCCTCACATTGATGAAATTGCGCTGGCTTGCAGCGAATAAGTTAAAAGTACTAGAAAATTTCGCCGCTCCCACTAGCTACTCGGTAGCATAATTGGTCAGTGCATTGGGCCGGAATCCCAAGGGTGCGGGTTCGAGTCCCGTCTGAGGTGCTACGGGTGAGTCGATTTTTTCTAGTATTTTTTCTAATATTATTTATCTTAATATAAAAATTTTCTAGAATACAATTTAATTAAATATAGTTAAATACGTTGCTAAGTTTTAGGACACCACAGAGAATTATATCAGAAATTTACACACACTTTACATAAGGTGACACTTAAAGTATTGATTTTTTATAAAAAAATACACATTAAATAAATACACATTAGTACTGACATTGTATTATTGTAGACAAACAAAAAAAACTTGTTTGTAGTTTTATTTAAGTTAGGACCTTACTTAGCTGTCAAAGCTCTAAGTGGTTATTACTGACCTGACTAACGTGGGTTTATGTTACTAAACTAAATGAACGCAGTTACCTGCAATTTTGATCCGTGTCGAGACTAAATTGCTTTTGCTAACGACACTCGTATGTTTAGAATATAGCGACGACAGATTAATTGAAGCTATCAGTTTTGTTTGCATAACATAAGTTTAATCGTCTATAAGATTTTTTAAAGAATTAGCGTGAAATTGACTATAAGATTTACCGTGTAATTACATACATAATTATGGTTACGGATTGAGCAGAATCTTCAAAAGCTTAATTTAATTTTTAGCTTAAGTTCACACTTAGTTCTCTCGTGTTCATTTCATAAGCATTAGTAAAGTAGAAAAGACCAACTCACACTTTACCTTAACTTAATCCGTAGACTTAATTCACCTGGGCTAATTCTTCATATTATACAATATGATTTTCTTAGCTATGCGTTATCGAGTAGTAGACAGCGATTTCTCAACTAGTTGAAATTTATTTTACCTACCCATTGAATGTAAACTTTGTTAATTATTGTAATGGAAAATGACGACACTTTGAATGCTGACCTCATTTTTCAAATTTTGACGACTCTGAATGAAATATACAGGGAGAAAAAAGCAGCCCTTGACGAGTTTCTTGTCGGTTCTTGTCGTTACAAGGTCTCCTGCTTCGGGTTTGTGAACCGATGGCGTAGCTTCTTTGACATTCACAAGTGCTTGTAACAGCTTAGACTGAATAAATAAGTTTTTTTATTTTACCATTCAGGGTTGTTGATATATTAGACATGGAGGATACAACTCAGTCCCTAATTCATCCATCTTCTATCAACTAAGTGTGCATTGATTGTGGTTTGGTAGTACTTTTTTGATACACATTTTTTTTATAAGCGTTATTGTTCCAATGTTATTTTTTTTCTAAAGACTGACATTTAGACATGAAAAACAGTCATTTTCATTATTTGTAAGTCGTTCATTTTTTGTTTGGAATTCGTTTTCCTCAAGTTGTATCGATTTTAGTTTTGAATAGACCGAAAGATGTTAAAAAAGGTACGGACTTACAGAATTTTAATTTTTATGATTTATGAAATGTATCGTTATTTCTTTAACTGCTATTTTAAATATTAATACTTATGGGTAATATTATTCTTTGCGGTGCTTTGAGCAAAATATTTAATTTCTTGTAGAATCGATACTACTGATGAAATCGTCGTCTCTGACTACAAACTATTAAACAGACCGGACCTATATTTTATAAAAGGTTACATACACATGTATGAAATCCATATTAACTATGCTATTATACTAAACGCATGTTCTAATCAGATTAAACACATAAACTGTAGCTGTAACCCACATCGGTGTTGCCATACTGTCGCTATAAATAAGCTAAAATGATAGTAATTGTACACTATACGAAGTGTTACGCGCAGACTATCGCATAATCTAAGGTTGTTTATGCTAGGTCTGTAGGGCAGCGCAAGCTAAGCTCAAATATAAAGTTACGAACTTCTCGGTAGTTCTAGGTTAGCATTTGCAAGCTAAGCTTAGTGCTCAGCGTTTGCTTCAAGGTTAACTTTTAAATAAAAATGTATGTTGTAGTTTTTCCAGGGCACTTTTTCTCTAGCCACTCGGCTGGGTGGGATCACGGGAGGCAGTCGTGGAGGGTTGAATGTTGCGGTCCCCTCCTGGCGAGTCCCACATACGAACCCGATGCGTAAAATGCCTTTTCTTCGTCATACAAAAAGAAAAGGAACCTATACTATGAATTAAAAAATAGTATATTTCGAACCCTATCACATTATATGCTTCGAAGACTTGCCAAGTATTAGCTTAATGAAATCGCTTCTCTATCTTTATAGCTTCGCCTCACACTATGTCACGAGTATGTACCAATCGTGCAAAGCTCGGGACGTCGGGACACACCTTCACATATGAGCTCAGTGACCTTGCGTTCACTTCTGTCAAGACGCCATTGGTCACATCAGCTGTTAGGGCAACAGGACAACCAATAGCAGGCCTGATTGATGATCAGCGATGAAGGGTCAAATAGTATAAGATGCATATCAATGTGGTTCAATTACGGATAATATGACACAGTTTAACGGATACATGTCCTTTAAAAGAGCTTAAGTGATATGTCTGAAAATACTGAAGAAGTCTTGAAATAAGTAGATGTTAGTCTGGAAAATGCATTTTTTATGAAAAATAAGCGAATAAACTTAAATAAGGACCTAGTAGGAGTGTGTACACAAATTGAATTTGTCCAAAAAGTAACAGGTAAAATAGGTATTAACTCATTTGGAGCTTTCAATTGTTTTATGACAATCAACACAATAAACGCTATATACATTCAATACAACAGAATGTATGCTAAACCGCTTTATTATGTAAGTACTTACAGGTTGCCACGGCATGCACTAAATATTAGGCTATTGTTAAGCAAAAACTACAAAGTAACTGACAATTATTTATACTTTTTATATAACTTACAAACATTGATAAGTTTTATCGAAGACCGATCATAAGGAGCACATCAAAAATTAAATCTTTAATTTTTCAGGCTGCGCGAAGTCTAAACACTAGCGCCGCCATTTAAAAAAGAAAATAGTGCTTATATAAAAACCAAATTGTAAATTATCTCTCTGTAGTGCAATCCGGAGAAGCTTTGTGGTGTTTAATGGAGTTTTTTTACGAAAAGTGGTTAGCAAATCTTCTTTGCAATGTTATAATTATATTAGCATAAATCTATAGTGACCTAAAATATTATAATGTGATAAGGATCTAACGAAATGCCCCCGCAAATTATGCAACTAGTATGATTGACAGGCAAGCCCTATTGGTCAGTATTGTTGTTACAATCAGACCAATAAAATACATTTTCTTCTAGAACCGACCAATAACAAGCTATTTGGTATTGCGAAAATAATGTGGAACCGATTTATCATATCTTTGTATCTTGAATATGAGACCCACGCAATTCGACATTCGTATGAACACTATGTATAAATATAGGTAGTTAAAATCATGAAGTCAGACATTTATTAATTTAATATGTTGAAAACACTTGCATGGAGAAAGAAAAGCACAGAATATATTATCAGGCCCTATAGTCATGCGGCTTTCTACAATTTGAATATAATAGAAATTAGTATGTAATCGACGTAAGATGTCGCTGACCCTATGGTCTATACAATCACGACGTTTTGAAATGTCAATTTCAAACACCTAATGTCACTTCTATTCTATTCGAATAATGGAAAAGCCAAGCGTTTGCCACTTGTCTAGGCGCTCAATTTCATAATATCATTTCGCGCAAATCATGAAGTTTTGAAATACATTGAGTGTTAAAATGTCCAATAACCAAACCAAATATTTACAATAATTATTCAAGTTTTAATCAAAATTCACTATAAGTATATTGGGCATAGTTGGCATAAGTACCCTAAACTAGTGAATGCATAAAAAAATCTTGCGTTCTATGGCCCCTAAGGATCCACTAACATTCTGTGTAAGGTAAGAAAGAATAAAAAAATTAAGGAAGGGAAAATAATGAAAAGTAGGTATCTAAGTAAGCACGGATGACAAGACTACTAAGTACGGGACTAGATGTCGCAGCCAAATGGTTTATTCAGCCGCTCAATTAACGGCCTAGTCACTTGATTGAATTTAGTCAATGTGTCTATTACAACTTTTTTTTTATTAACACACACTTCCATAGAACTATAATCTCGAGTAAACAATGTCTGATGAGAAAGTTTTTGTTTGCTTAATAAAAACAGCAAAATACTTATTTGATTAATGCCTATTATAAATGTACCGATTGCGTGGTGTTCATATTAAATGGCTACTAAGGTCAGTGTCGAAACCTCGGAGACAATACCGCCATCCATTACTGGCGCAGAATGTAAACGATAGCATCTAGAACTTTCCAAACCAATTACCGATCTGACTGCCTGCTAGGTGTGGTGGTGGAATACCGAGGTTGGTTTAGGGGACAGTGGCCATCAAACTTTGGCTTTAAAAGAAGTAAGAGATATTTTGTATGACGTAAATAATTATGGTTATCGTTTAAATGCAAATTTTATGACTGCTATTCATATTTTCTGCATTTCATTGTTTCCTGGAACCTGTGGTTTTAGGTTTTTTGATGTACTCTAAAGCTGACTTTAGGGCCTGTTTCTCAATGTGAAAGTAATTTCTGAGTAGCTTACTTGGTAGATAATTTGACGGTTGTGTTAAGTAAGATACTCAGAACTTACTTTTACATTCTGAAAAAGGGCCTTTAGAGTAACAAATAGAGTTATGGGTAAAAAATAAATAAAGTAAGTACCTACCTGATCCTAAATAATACAAGTAGGTACATATTTCGATAAAACAAATGTGAGCTCAAGAGAGTGTGCGTGAGAGTTTAACACCCGTATTCACAAACATTACTCGTATAAGGTCTCACAGTGCCCACGAACGCACAGCGTCCCACCAACTACTCTCACATAATACGTACAACTAACCAATCACAAAGCTTTATTTCAACGCAGTGCGTTCGCATAGTCGTTTGAGTGTTGTTTGTGAATATGGGTGTTAGTCAAACGTATTTTTTTTAATTCAACTAAGAAGTAACTTGGGTTCATCTTTTCCAACATTTTTATTTAGCTACACTATTTTAGATCACGTAGACCACATACTATTAATTTTTTGTTTCACTTTTTTACTAATTTTAGGCTTTTTGTAAGATGGAAATAAGAAATCCATTCATAATACTAGTGTTTGTTTTTATTTTACTCTGAACAAACATTAAATTTTTAATTGAATGTTATGGCACTGGTAAATAGTTTGGATGCAGTCCCCGGGTCTATACAGGTAATTTGTCAGCATCACCGTTCGTATGCTAATGATCGCAGCGAGTGATCGAATGATCGATGCAAGCTCTCGCTCGCGTCTTAATCGATAATCGCGTGCACTCATATGGTTGTATTCGAGAACTAGTTTTTCATTGTAACGAAGGCAAGCATACGTCAACCTCGGTCACGTTTATTCTTATCATATTCATAAAAAAAAATGTAGGAGTTTTTGGCGCCATTTTGTCGAGTTCGGTTAGGTGTCTATTTTAATTATTTTCAAATTGGTTCATAGTGGATATTGTGTCTTAAAATTGGTGCAGTTATATGGTACAAGTGTCTACGCAACTGAACAATATGTAGGATAATTGAAATAGGCGCGATCTTGGTTATGTGAAGCTGAGACTTTTATTGAAGTGGTGGCTTCCTCGGCAGAACTAACCGAGTAAACTGTCTTGATATACTTGGTGCCAAATGCTCCAAGCAGCATTGGAATACGATGCACCCGCATTCTAATGAAAAATGAAATAATATCAACTCAAGAACTGGCAGTATGGCTTAGACCTTCGCCTGTCCTGAAAAGGACGAATATAACTACTACTAAAAAAAATGTAAATAAACTTCTTTAAGTTATAAAAAGGTTTTGACTTCTTCATTTAAACCCAATTCATAACTCGAAAGGAAAAGACAATGAAAGATTTTCTTAAGAATAACACCGTTGTATTTCCGAGTGTTTTATTCATAGTCAAATGTTATCTGTTATTAAAATCTTTACATAGGGCCAACGATAGAACGACCTCTGTGGTCGAGTGGTTTGTATGCCGATATTCAAGGTGTCGCCATCTCAGGTCCTGGGTTCGATCCCCGGCAGGGCCAATTTTGAAAACGATTTTTTCTATTTTGGCTCAGGTCTGGGTGTTTGTAGTTCCACCGCTGTCTTTGATTTCCATAACACATGTGCTTTAGCTACTTTGGGATCAGAGTAATGTTTTTGATGTTGTCTAATATTTTTTATATTACATTTCCATTTTACGTACATTATCATTTATGTGGAAATTGCAACTGTGTTTTCCTTTATGAATTCATAGTTAAATTACTTAGTTAAAGTTTTTGTTATTTTACAGTTGTTAACATGTTCACGTTATTACGCAAAATAATTGAGTTTAAAGATTGTTTTAAGTACTAATTACGTTTTGTCATCCAATAAACTATTGTTATAATGTTATTTTGGATTTTTTTCATAAATTTTCATAATCTGATTCACTCACTACTAATTTGCACTAAGCATAAATAAATGTTATCATTATCACTACATTTTACTTATTTTCTTAATTCTATACTATACTTCAACTACTGTGTAGTATACAACATATAAATCTTTGATATACTGTCAAACAGTAATCGAACAAATTAAACCGATACTAAATACGTGTTTAACAGGATGCTAAGTCCGTTGAATGGCCAGCCGCTGGTCAGTAGCTATTCAAATTGACTATTAGCGTCCCGCTATGCGCCTTCAAAAGGCGTAATGTGCGTGAGGCATGCACGCAGGCTTCGATATGGCAATCGCATGCGTTGATTGCGTCTTCTATGTTTTTGCCGCGTGGAGTACGGGACTGGCCAACACTGAGGCTGTTTAAAATGTTATTTTATTGGACGACAGTAATCGCAAGTACCTGTAATAATACTGTTATTTGCAAAATCCAGAAAAAACCTTTCTCATTCGTTGGATATAACTGTTTCTTTTGATGTTCTCTTGTTAAGATGGAAGGACTTGGTTACTTTTCGACTGCTTAGTATAATATTGACCTCGAGCTCTGAATGTAGACCCCATGTCATAAAGCATCGCATAAAAGGCATAATGGTGCTACTACCAGCTATTTACAATACTGTTTAAGTGTAATTGATGGAAGTAGTCACCGTGAACTAACCACGGACCTGAAAAAAGACGGACGTAATACCACACTAAAAAGAAGTGAAGCATGCAAGGTCCTACAATTTTGTTTGTTGTACATGACCTACACTCACACAAACACACCTGGAAAGAAAAGACCGGTGTGTTTGTGTGAGTGTAGGTCATTGTACAACATACGAAATTGTAGGACCTTGCATGCTTCACTTCTTTATAGTGTGGTATTACGTCCGTCTTTTTTTCAGGTCCGTGGAACTAACGCAGAAGAACTTACATCTGTTAAAGCTTGGTTGAAGCTAATTTCTCGTTGGTATGTCTGACACACACACTGTCATAATGTCATTTTATTTTTAAAATTATAATACTTTTTCTGCAGTAAAGGAGTTATGAACCATATCTTATTCGAAATTCAAATCAGGACTGCTTCATTTGAAAACATATCTAGTGCAGTAAATACATATTTATGTGTCGTCGGGAAAAACTTGTATCAGAAAATAAGTGATGGAGATTTGAAATTAGAATTCACTTGTCGAGTTAATAGTATCTGCGGTTCCGGTATCGATTTCCGGCGAAGTCATGTCCAAAATGTATTTATTTAACTTAGGTCTGGGGTATATGGTATAGATTTTCTTGTTTTTTATGGCAAAAATGTGTAATGGAGTCGAGTTCAGGCAGGTAACTTATTTAAAATAAAGTCTCATAAAACATAAAACTTTTAATTACTACCTAAGTAATTCATAGATTCAATACATTCTTATTTTCTCTATAAGAATGGCTAATTAAGCGTCTCTGCTTCAGCTTGCACATAAATTCGTTCGGCTGTTCTCCTCTACCGGTCCCATTTCTCAATCGATTCTCGTGAAATTTTGTGAGCAGTTTTGATAATTATATATAATTATTTTGTCAAGCCAATTTTTCAAAATTTACTTCTCTAAAATATGATTAAAATTAGAGGTGCCATCTAGCTTCAATTATGTCAAATAATATAACAAACAGCACATAGTACTGCTTCGAAAACCTCGTGGCGACATAATATATTATTATATTAATATTTAAACAACATACAATTTGAGCTACTTTTTTTAACGCTCAAACGCGAGGTCTACAGCTTACTGAGCTACTAGTAATTGTCTTGAACTTGTCAAAAGCCCTATAATAATTAAAATAAAATAAATAATGTCATTAAAGTTAATTTCGGCATGGTTGTTATTAGGAACACAATGATACTACAAATTTAAATTATTTTTCTGATATGTTTTTGTCATGAACTCATTAATTTTGTAAAAGGGTTCGATTCAATAAAATATTTCATTAAAATTTCTGGTCAATGGCAATTTGGTGATGAGAAAAGGTAGTTTATCAAACATATCAATTTTTAGGCTACAAGGATTTCCTTGTTTGTGCGTTTTATATAGTCGAGTCACTGAGGTCTGTAACTTTTCTTTGTTGCAAACTCTCTCACGGTTTTGTTTTAAATATTGTACATGGTTATGATTTCTCAGTAGAATTCACCGACTGTTCACAGATATCCTGGACCCAGACATGTCTCTTGCTATCGTACGTGTTCACATTTAATTATTTTGATTGATATAAAACGGCATTAAAAAGTGTTCATCTCATGAAACTCAATGGTACTACAAATCAAAGGCGACCATTAGCCGAGCTAATCAGCTTAGTTCCCAAGCCCACGGGAGCATTCCAGGCGCGTTATTAGATTAAAGGGAAAAACTGTAAGCTCGAGAGGAATCTACAGTGAATCACTTACAGCATCTTTTTTGTGCATCGTTTCGGAATGATTGACATCTTGTTCGATTATTGCTATCTTAAATTTAAAAATACTATTGTTATATGTTATTACAACTTTTATACAATAATATCACGTTTAATAATAATTCTAAGAGTGTTCCTTTTACAATAAAGCGTTTGCTGTGCCTGTGTAAAAGAATTGTAGAAACGAAAAAATCTATTTAATTTAATTTTCTAAAAAGAGACTGTCGTGACGTGAATGGTTGACCATCAGCCATTTTTAACGTTACCACAGCTGGGGCACAGGTCTTCCCTATGGGTGGATAAGGAGGATGGGCCATAACCCACCACGTGGGCCCAATGCGGATTGGTGGGTGCTAACGACTGCAAATGCATTCGGGACCAACGGCCTAACCTTCGGAAGCACGGAGGAGCTCGAGATAATAAATCTATAAACTATGTTTAGACTTGTTGTTATTTTGTGATGTAAGTATAATCATTTCAATAAACATTTTATTATTAATATTTTACTTCCTATAATAATTTAATTTTCCCACAGCAAAAAATATAACCTAATATTTAACGGCACACATTCCCACGTCCATTTGTTATCGTATTAACTGTAGCAGTTAGATTTAACCTCAGTTAGCGACAGTTCAAGGTGACAGCGACACCAGGCGTGATCTAGAGGTAATCTCGTAATTGTAACGTGTCAATAAAAACACCAAATCGAGCGCATGCGCTTTGATATTTAGTCGAGTGTGGCGTGAGCACACGAGCGACAAAGTCACTCACAATATTACAATGTCACCAAAATGCTTGATATGGACAGAATTATAATAAATATAATAAGGAAAGAAAGAAAAATGTTTATTCATAGTAATCCATACTATTTTATATTATAATTGCGATAGTAACTCTCTGTCTGTCTATTACGTTTTCATGCCTAGATCGCTGAACCAATTTTGACGCAATTTGGTACAATAATAGATGGAACCTTGAGGTACTTTTTATCCCACTGCTGTGCACGGGTTTCCTCTCGCACGATTTAACCTGTACTCCACTCGAGAGAAGCTGTTAGTTAGTTAGGCGAAAAGTTAGTTTATCTTTTATTTCAAAAAAATCATGTGAAATAATTGTTTAGGCAAGCAGGGCGAGAAATAAACGCACCTTTTTTATCATGAAATTAGGTATACTTCAGCTTTTACAATTTCTGGCCAAATATGATAGGATAATCAATTTAAAAAATGCCGTCCGTTCCGGAGGCGTGTGTGCAAGTGACAATAGTGGCATTCACAGATCATATAGAAAACGCTGACCGCCGAGCCGTCCTCGGCGCGCTCGCCGCGACGCTGCTCCCGCGCACCCCTCGCCCCGTGCGCAATTAGGCTCGAACAATAATCGTTGATCGCTTCTCTAGTAATCATTTGGTACATACCATAATAATAACGAGTAATTTCTACTATATCAAGGTCAGTTCATTTAAAAATTTAAGACGTAATCAATAAATAAACACCTTAAAATCGACAACAGGTCATCAAGTCGAAAGTGTGCGTGCAACCCATGACACATAAAATAAATCCGCCATTGCTCTAATCATCGGGTCACGAGTGCCATGAGACATGTTTATAGTTGCGCAACGAATGCGTAGGCGCATAAGAGACTCATTCACGGCAATACGAGAAAAGAATTATAGGTTACACAAAAAGCACAAGAGTTATACTTACCTACAATCCAGGGGGATCGATTAGTGCGTTGGCATAGCACATTCAGCCTGCGGTGGTGGCAGATAAGCAACTTTCGCAAGGATCAGTCATGGGATGGGTGACCAAAAATTAATTATCTTAAACTCCTCCATGCTTCAGAGTGGCATCATGAGACATGTTTTATAGTTATTGCGTAGGCGCATAAAATACTCATTCATGGCAACAACGCGAAAAGAATCGCAGGTTACACAAAAGGCGACTGTTATTTACAAGAAGTATTTAAATCCTCTTTTTAAAGACTTGTGCCAGTGGAAACATAATGATATGGCTGAAGATGGCGTTGATACAAACCCTCTACTTTAATTCTGCAGCGTGTCGCCGATCCAGCGTCTTGCGTCAACCACTGCGCGCTGTCTCGATGTCAGCATCAGCCCTCGCGTCATCGCGACCATGCAGATGCAAGACGCAGGACCGACTTTTTTATTTGGGTTGGGTAGGAAATCTCGAGAAATACTGCAAGATTTAAACAAGAAATATCTCCCTAGACATCGTTTTATGGGGTTGTTCCGTATTCATCCCATGACGATTCATCCCAATTCTTCACTCATCCCAAATTGGTATTCCTTACTCAACCCATTACATTATTTTAATATATTTTCTTAATTCAACCCAATTGCATTCTTTACTCATCCCAAATTAATTTATCACTAAAAAGTATAGATAGCAGTACAATGATTAATATTTTATCAGAAAATTATATAGGAATACAATAAATTGAACTAAGTAATACTAAGTACTTATGTACTCATTAGAAATTAAATATGCATGTTTTGTAAATAAAAGTATACCTCAGATAGGCAGATTTATTCACCACTCTCCCCGGGGCAGTTAAATACTTTATTTTATTATTTTTTACTCTCTACTGACCCTTATATATTATAGTCCTCACTGCCCCCGAATTATAATAAAATTTATTTTTAAGTTAAAATTATTTAAATAAATTTCCAGATTTAGCCCGATTTATTATGACCCCTATCATTGTACCATCTTTAAGATATATTTTTTATAAGTGTTAATTTACTTAAGTTCAAATGTCTATTACATCTAATTTTTTTTGGATTATCAAATGGATAAGTAAAAATTGATGGTGAGAACAAAATAATACATTTTTGACGACCGATTTGGCGCAGGGGAAGGATACCTTCTGCGCCAGATGTTTCGGATTTGATTCCCGAACAAGACAAATGATCATGATCATGTCTATTTGTCTTGGCATGGGTGTTATCTATATATATATTAAGTATTTATTTACTAAAAAGTAAGTATATTAGAATATATTTATCCACTATCTAGATTACATAACACAGTTTTTTAGTGAAAACCACTTATCAGCTAGATAATTGATGTGATTGTAAAAAAAAAATATTATTAATAATATTATTTGTGTTTCTTTTACCTTTTTTATTTTTGAAATATATGTTTTTTTTAAATATAACAACAATAAAGCAAAAATTAACTGAGTTTAAAATATTTCTAATAAGTGATAATATTTTTATTCAGACCGTACACATAAATCTTAAATTTTTGGGTGGCTTTACGTAATGGGTTGAGTTAGGAATACTTTTGGGATGAATAAGAAATTTAAAATGATATTATTGTTGTGGGTTGAGTAAGGAACAAAACTGGGTTGAGTAAGGAAAAAATAATAAGTGGGATGTGACGTCATGGGATGAATACGGAACAACTCGTTTTATGACCTAACTCTTCTAAAAATCTTATGTTTTTTTTTTTTAAAACATCGCATATATTGCTCTGATCCCAAAGTAAGTAGCTAAAGCACTTGTGTTATGGAAATCAGAGACAACGGTGGTAACACACCCAGAGCTAAGCCAATATAGAAAAGTTAGTTTTCTAAATGACCCAGCCGGGGATCGAACCCGGGACCTCAGAGATGGTGACACCTTGAAAAACGGCGTACAAACCACTCGACCACGGAGGTCGTCATATCAACCTTCCCTTAAACATAACAAACACATTATGAAGCGATATAAATTATTTTTTTTTTTGTTTAAACTTTATACACATAGCTTACTTAAGTATATTTATAAATAAATAAATATACCTGTTTTACTTCCTGTTGAAAATGAAATCATATATATTACTTAAACATTTACTTAAGATTCAAATGTGTAATAATTTGTCGTTACTAATTCGTCAATAACCTAACCTTTATCTTAACGGAATAAGGTAGGTTATTGTTATTAATTTATTTTTGATATGTGTAGTTATTCAAATGCGTTTGAACACACAGGAAGTAGCGATTAGTGTCATAACTTCAATAAATAATTTTGATTTATTACTAAAACAATATTGACTGTTGGTGTTTGGTTGAAAATGATTATAACTAGGTATTATAAAAATGTGGGGGCGTAGCTATTAATTGAAAACGATGTTTTGGATCGAAATTAAGACACATAATTCATTTCAAAAATCAGGACAGGCGACCGTCAATGCGCCTGCGCACGGCGTACTCTCTTTAAATCCAATTATCACTTTTTCAAATAAATAATTTTAATTAACTCCAGCCAGTGATGGCGGTGATGGCCAGCGTGTCGTGGAAACATATAGGTACGATCTCCACAGTACACACTTGAGTCCATTAGCAAAATCCGGAAACCGAGGGTTTGTACTTAAGGCTCCTATATACCTCAAGTGGCGCCCTCATTTTAATTAAATTTATTGCTCGCCACTTTTAGCACTTTTGCGAACTACTACTACAACGAACAAAATTTTACTGACGTTATTGTTTGTAAATAAACTATAGAACCTTAGCTTCAATCTGTACATGTGAATTTTCGATACACTATGTACTTAGCGAGCAATAAATTAAATAAAATGCGCCACTTGAGGTATATAGGGGCCTTAAACGTACTTTAACGTTTAAGTTTATACGGTACTGGACTTTGGGATAAAAGTATCAGGAAAATATAATACTGATTCCAAACCTAAGTAAAAAAAACACTGGACAAGTGCGAATCGGATTCGCAAAAGGACAACTGTCAAAGGACAGTTCCATTAAATTATTATCTGTTTAAAATAACTAATGATAATGAAAAAATACATAAATGTCATAATTATTAATGAGCATCGATAAAATCGCACAAAACGTTTTTTTATGATTACTCATTCGTATAAAAACTAACCTAAACTTTTTTCACTACATTCGCCTCGTAATCAATTAACAACCTGTTAACTGTCTCCGAGTGACATTTCGTTGATTTGCAATACTGATACAGATTCTGTAACAACCTTGGTCACTTCCCAAAGCAATAGCGAACTACAAAAAGCAAACTAGCTCGACATCCGGCCGTTTGACAAATTTATTGCTAGTAAAGTATCATTCACATCTAACTAAGTACATTATAAATAAACACGTTACTTTGCAGACTCGGCAACAGCACAGACAATAGTTTGGCCCGTATGCGGTTGCGCGTGTCCACTGCATCAGAATCGGACGGAGGACGGACGGATTTGTTGCTTCGTATTGATTTTTATGGCACCACGTGCCACTGGATCGGCAAATCTGCTTCAGAGAGCGGTGTACCGGTATTTCTGCCGATGACGTCAACCGCAGTAAAAACACCATTCGGATCCCGACTATAGCTATGAAAATGCCGACGCAAAATCCGATTGCAGTGGACGCACCCCACCGCCATTTTTTAAATGCCGACGCTCCGTCCACTCCATCCGGTCCGATTTCGATGCAGTGAACGCAGTCTCCTCTACCAAATATTCCTGACACATCAGGGAAACTGTATATGTCAGTCAAAGTAGTAAACTGCTTAAAAAATATGATTTTGTTGTTGCGTTACGTGTAGATCAATAGATAGAAGCAAGTATTAGTGATAAGACAATTTATTCTGTGATATAAATTCATACTTACTCATGTTCAATTTAATTTATAGAGTTACATAAAAACTTTTATTGAGAAAATTTTTGCTTTGGTCATTTCCGATGAATTTCATAAACATGAGACTTCTGAAAACATCCCTACAAAAAGACTGAAATTATAATCACTACAGACAATTCTTGTGTCTGTTAAATTAAATGATATATTTATAAAGCCACTAATTTTGAACCTTGCTAAAATTTAAGCTTTTGATTAATAACTGCAATTTTAGTTACAAGTACGTTGTAATAGTTTTGAAATAATTAGCTTTGAATGAATGAATGAATGAAAATAATTTATTTCACACACTATGACAATTCATACATGAAAAGAGAAACAGAAATTAAACACTTGATTGCTACTTTAAAATCTTGAGCAGTTTGAAATTTTGAGATTTAAGCATTCACAATGCTGTTTTTATATAATACTAATCAACATCTTAATCAACTGTTTAAAAATATCTGGAAAGATGTTCAGTTGAATGTTGAAGTTAATTCCTTCTACATTGGTGAGATGGCGCTGGCTTGCAGCATAAGAGTTGATATACTAGAAGAAATTCGACGTTCCCACTAGTGACTCGGTAGCTCAGCGGTCAGAGCATTGGACCGGTTATCCAAAGGTCGCGGGTTTGATTCCCGTCCGAGAACATGATCTGGTGCGAGTCCTATTTTTTCTAGTATATTATTTAGTATTATCTTGAGCAGTGCTACAGTGATGAAAAAGTCCTTTTTATTTCGGAAGCTGAAAGTAAATCTATGATTATACAATCTATGCAGTACACTTTCCGATAAAGCCTGTATGATTTAGTGTGTTACAAGTGTATGCTAATGTCGTCCCACAGTCCCACACGTAGCGTGAGGCGTGGCAGACAAGTACCGTGGGACAAGAGCACTAGCATAATAATATGGTGAACATGTTAAACAAAATCATGTTGAAATTGATTACGGAACGAGGCGAGTGCACAGTAGTAAACAACTTAATATTAACCCTAATATATGTTACCAAATAATATACTAGACAAAATACGACTCGCACCAGATCATGTTCTCGGACGGGAATCGAACCCGCGACCTTTGGATATCCGGTCCAATGCTCTGACCGCTGAGCTACCGAGTCAATGAACACCTAATATATGTGTTCATTGTTGTATGATGGCTTCACTACAGACTTCTAACTACTTGCTTACTTACTTCTCACTTATGTGCAGAAATGTTATCATTTCATTTCATTTAAACAAAGAATGCGGGATTTCACACATTTACGTGGCGGCTTTATCGTGGTGATCTGGTTCATCAGGTTCCTTTGAACATTCTAAATAGTGCGGGGATGAATATTTCAATGCTTACTTCTCGAACAAGTACCTATTCCAAATACAAAACGGAAGAACTCGCGTAGAACTCACCAGCTAGCGTTATTTTTACGAAACTATGGCTGCATGACTGATCACACGAACCAACTTTCGACGACCTCCGTGGTCGAGTGGCTTCGTACACCGGTTTTCAAGGTGTCGCCATCTCTGAGGTCCCGGGTTCGATCCCCGGTTGGGTCAATTTGGAAAACGAACTTTTCTATATTGGCTCAGGTCTGGGTGTTTGTGATACCACCGTTGTCTGCGATTTCCATAACACAAGTGCTTTAGCTACTTATTTTGGAATCGGAACAATGTATGTGATGTTGTCAAATATTAAAAAAAAATAAAAATAAAAAAAAACCTTAGAAAATTTTATTTCATCACATTTCTTGAGAAAAGCATTATACAAGCCTTGCACTGGAAGCAATTTACATTGCCTCGAATGATTAATCATTTTCAAGCTTTAAAGCTTCAATCCATCCTCGACAATGTAAATGCTAACTCCCCGTTCTTGGCTGTAATATACTATTAAACTTTAATTGAGTCAGTATCGATTCGTACAAAATTATGCAACAATTTTCTTAGACATATTTTAAGAACGACCTCCGTGGTCGAGTGGCTTTGCACACCGGTTTTCAAGGTGTCGCCATCTCTGAGGTCCCGGGTTCGATCCCCAGTTGGGTCAATTTAGAAAACGAACTTTTCTATATTGGCTCAGGTCTGGGTGTTTGTGATACCACCGTTGTCTGCGATTTCCATAACACAAGTGCTTTAGCTACTTACTTTGGAATCGGAACAATGTATGTGATGTTGTCAAATATTAAAAAAAAATAAAAATAAAAAAACCTTAGAAAATTTTATTTCATCACATTTCTTGAGAAAAGCATTAAACAAGCCTTGTACTGGAAGCTATTTACATTGCCTCGAATGATTAATCATTTTCAAGCTTTAAAGCTTCAATCCATCCTCGACAATGTAAATTCTAACTACCCGTTCTTGGCTGTAATATACTATTAAACTTTAATTGAGTCAGTATCGATTCGTACAAAATTATGCAACAATTTTCTTAGACATATTTTAAGAACGACCTCCGTGGTCGAGTGGCTTTGCACACCGGTTTTCAAGGTGTCGCCATCTCTGAGGTCCCGGGTTCGATCCCCAGTTGGGTCAATTTAGAAAACGAACTTTTCTATATTGGCTCAGGTCTGGGTGTTTGTGATACCAACGTTGTCTCTGATTTCCATAACACAAGTGCTTTAGCTACTTACTTTGGAATCAAAGCAATGTATGTGATGTTGTCAAATATTAATTTTGTAATTTCATCATTTTATGAATTTGAAACACGTTTTTATATGCAATCCGATAATTTGCGTAACAGGTTCTACATCCCATTTTTATTTTATTTGTGCTTATCCTGTTAGAACTTTTTTTTTTTTTCACGGATCAAACCATAACCTCCTATTTTCATCAATAACAATAAGCAAAATAACTATTGCAAAAATATCAATTAATATTACGGAATTAAGAATGAAATTGTGGATTTTACCAATGACTTCAATTACATAGACGAGTTGTTCAAAATTAAAATTGTGTCACAACCAACCTTCGCGGCGCATCAACTGTTTCTCTCGGTCGCTCGCAATAGACTAAAGGAGTTTCGGTGCATGCAACGAAACTTAATGAGCAATTTTTCGGTAGGTACTGTACAGCCTGTCTAGTAAAAGTCTTTTATTTTTGATGAACAACCATGATCGCTAATATTTTAAAACGTATATGCACAAATGTTGAAACACAGCTAACTAATACCACACGTGTTAAGTGAAACAAAATTGTATCGGCCTTAGCCGTAACTTATTACAACGAATTACTTAGGTGGTAATTTCTAACAAAAAAGGAATACTTTTTTAACGTTAAGTAAGGAAAGAAATAAAACAATCCAGGGGCCGTGGTCACGGGAGGACTGACCTCACGTGGTCACGGGAGGACTGACCTCACGTGGTCACGGGAGGACTGACCTCACGTGGTCACGACCACGGCCCCTGGAAAGGTGTCGAAACGTCGGGAATTCTAAAAACCAATAAATACAAACTAAATAATTCTAAAACAACACCTGAATTAATAATATACGCACTGTAATCCATAAAAAGTATTTTATTTCTAATGAACTGTACGCGCGAAAGTCTTAGAAGTGTATATAAGGAAAGAATATCAGAAATATTTTTAATGCTAATAGTTGGCCATCATAATCATAATTCGAAATAATAACAAGCAACTGAAACATATTAAACACCATATAAGACATGTGAGTCTGTGGTGAGAAAAAAATTTCAATGTCATACTTTAACCCTTATTACAAAAACATAATTATCCAAACATTAAGCAAACTTGTGTGTTAACCCTTCACGCCGCCGCCACTAGAAGAGAAATACATTTTTTTCACCAATACAAAGTGCAAATATGTATCAAAACCTAGAAAAACCCCTTCGAAATCACAGCAACAGGCTTTAACACTAGCCGCACGCGCACAGTTATCAGATCTCAGGAGGGGTCGCCACTCGCGCTGTCAACGCCGACACCTGTCAAACTGTCAACTGTCATTACGTTGCCGCGTGACAGCCCCGCCCGCAGATCATAGATAACTTTTTAGGAGCGGTTTTCGTGACACTTTTTTAATTATTCTTGGATGATTAACGGTATCTGATTGGGTTGTGCAAGTTTTATTAAGTAATGGGCTATTGAACTGTTTTAGATTTTTATCTGTTGATTAAAACAGATAAATATCTGATTTTAACAACACCACGACTTAAAAGAATACGTAATTCAATATAAATACGAAAAACTTATTGCAAATCTTAGAATTTACCAATGAACGTTTATCTATTATTCGCAGGCGTAATCAGAAAGTGAATTGGAAAAATTGAAATATGGATCCATTCATATTTTTAGCATTAATAATATTTTACTTAAAACTTCTTGTTATTTTTTATATTTATTTCACCTTGAATCTTGATCACTTTTGGACTGCAAACTTTGAGTACCGCGGTACTCAAACTCCAGAAGTTTTTCGATTTTGTCATCATCGAGGGCAAAACCACGCAGAACACCGAAGCCATGGAACATAACTGAAGGTGATTCTGTTCTTTGATGAAGTCGGTTAAAAAGAGTGAAAAGCTACAGAATACTATAATGTAACAGTTGTTTAACGCAATAACATTTAGAAGAGTTTAATTGTATGTGAATACCTTTTTTGTTTATTAAAATATAAATTGATTTAACAAAAAAAATATCCCAAACTGTGCTGAGATTTGACCGGAAAGCCGCGCCTTTCCGTACGATCCTGCAAGCCAGGCCTTCCGGTCGGGCCGCGCGGCTTATCGGTCAAACACAAAATAGAGGACAGAAGTTAAGCTTATTGGGTACCTACGCACGTTCGAGTAACACACACATATGTGATTTGACCTATATAAGAGATAAAATTAAGAATCTATTATACGTTTAAAATAACAATCGTGTTTTTCGGCAATATAGGAATCGCCGGAGGTATTTCACTTATTTATAATAAAAATTGGAATTTGATTTATAATAAATTGAATGTGTTTTTAATTTCGTATTATTGCTTTTTAATTTCTTCTTGTCGATTAAACTCATGGCAATCGACTAAACATCATAATCACTTAGTGTAAGTATGTATGTAGGTACCTAACAAATACGATTGTAGCATAACTTCTGTAGTCTCTATTCTGTGGTACGGCCCTCCGTACAATCCTTCCGGCCGGGCCTGCGCATGTGGAGGGCTCATTAGATTCTTAGTTCAAGGTTGTCAATGACTTAATTTTCACCCTGTTTAAAAAATTATGCTTCTTCAAAAGCGAAGACAAGCAAATTCTTCCTGCAATTTATTGAGCGAGCAAGTTCCGCAAGCTGCAACTGTTTCAAAATTGAGCATGCCACACCTGTTTATACATAGGTACATACATAGTGATTGATAACAGCTTGCAGAAGTCAACTTCTGCAAGATTTATTGCTAGTCTAAAGCTCGCTTTAGATTGTTTTGCCATATTTCTACCCTCCGTTCGTAATACTTATTTTTATTGTAGGGTAGAATAACAAAATTTGTAACACTTACGATATGTCACTTTTTACTGTGATGTGGTGTTCCATTGATTTGGTTTCTATAAATTTTTAGGATTAATTGGAAGTGCGTAATTTGAGACATTTTTTATGTATCCAGTTATTAGTTTTTTTACCATATAATTATCCAGTACTTAGTAAAAAGATTAAAACTCCATAAGAGTGATTTGAGTTTTTTATTATTTTTTTTATATAACATTTTAATAATCATGACAAATTGTGTAAAATTAAAATATTTCGGTTTTTTCATTTCAGGATCTTCTAGAGAGAATCTTCCGTCTTTTCGACGTCGAAAAAAAAGAATATCTAGTACAAGAGGATTGGATAGAACATCTCAAAGGAAGGCTACCGTAAGTAAACTATACGTAGGTAAATACTTTGATTTTCTGCAAACATTTGATTGACACAAAAGCAAAACGTAATATTACAAAAAACCCACAATGAGGAAAACACTTAATTCATCAAAGCCCGAGCGGACGCATGCGGCCGGATAACAATGGAATATCTATTGTGTCTCATTTCCGGGCGTTATTTTTTTTTTAACACGAGATAGTACTTGGCCTTCACCTCACCTGATGTTAAGTGATGATAAGGTCGAAAGTGTAAGCGCACTAGACCCGGAATCCTCATCCTTGAGGATCTGGCTATCTTACCTCTGAGGTAAAGGAACACAACAATTTTAAATTGTTGTTATTATGGCATCCGACTTGGGTTAGATGATATGATGTTTATAAGTAGCAGACTCTTCCTTCTTCCATAAATCAGTTAGGACCACAAAAATCACGAAAAATGATTTACCAAAATACATAAGACGAAACAAAATATAATTACTAATTTTATAAAAAAAAAAGATTGTTCATGTTTTCTTTCAGTCTAATTTTAGTTACAACTGTATATTTTTTTTATCGGCAACCATATTTTTTATACCCCAGCTCCACCTTCTGGGTGGGCTCGTTCTATCGTAGATCCCATCTTGGCTTTCGGGCTAGATTGGGAAAAAGAACACTCCTAAAAAAAATATATTAAATTAACAATATAACATTTGTCTCGTTGCAGAGGCCCTAAGGCTCTAGAGTTCATTGAGCAGGTGGAGAGTGTTGCCTACGTGCTAGTCGGCAGTGGAGACGTCAAGCTGGACACTTTCAGGCAGGTCGTGAAGAATAAGGTGGTAAGTACACTAAACAACCGACAGAAACAAAATAAAGTATATAACATCATGTAGCGTAATGAGTTATTCCTGTCTACGCATTATGTTTTTTGTTTGATGTAAATGTTACTGGCATAGTTCAGATGATTCCAAATCGAGAGGTATAACTACAGTCTTACCTCTTTAAAATGTGCGGTGTTAGTATAAATAAATAAATATTTGACAACATCACATACATTGCTCCGATTCCAAAGTAAGTAGCTAAAGCACTTGTGTTATGGAAATCGGAGACAACGGTGGTATCACAAACACCCAGACCTAAGCCAATATAGAAAAGTTCGTTTTCTAAATTGACCCAACCGGGGATCGAACCCGGGACCTCAGAGATGGCGACACCTTGAAAACCGGTGTACAAAAGCACTCGACCAAGGAGGTCGTCAATGATAACAATATTAAACCATTTACTTTATCGATACAAGACATTAATAACCATATTATTATACAGTACCCTATGCTATCGGTCTATGATCATGCAAGTTTAATATGTCGTTGTATGTAGGTGACAAACAAACTACTTCGAGTGGTAGACACAGACGGCGACGGGTGCGCCAGCGCAGATGAAGTCATGGAATTTCTTTCGGCTGTTTCGAGTAGCAGGTGAGCTGATCTTAGTAACATTATCATTATCAAGTTCATGAACCGCAAACCCATCTCAAAAATTTGCTAAAGCTTGGATTAAGAAAAAGAAAGCCTCCTTCAAAAACCTGAAAACAAAAACAGCTTCAAAATTAAACACCTCAAAAAGCAAGAAATAATTAATTTTGAAGCTGTTTTTATTTTTAATTTTGAGATTTTAACATTCACAATGCTATTTTTATATAATACTAAATAATATACTAGACTGTTTTTAATGTTTTTATTTTCAGGATTTTGAAGGAGGTTTTTTGTATTTTTTAAAAGTTTTTTTATTTCCAACTCTTTTGTAGTATGTAAGCGTGCAAATATTTTATTATAATTTTTATATGTGTAAATATTGTATTTTATAAAAGGGTAAAATAGAGGTTTGAAGAGCTGGAATACATGCGGATGAAATTCGGATGGCCACTAGTTGTCAAAAAAAAACTAAACCCACGAATAAGAACTTTTAGCGCTCCGGTAATAATGCGATTGACAATTTTTACGTAATCGACGCTCATTGACTCGAAAATTTATCGTTTAAATGTGCAATTGAAGCGATTGTCAATTGCTCTAACAATGGCATTGACGAAAAAATTGACAATCGTAATTCAATGGTTATTTTCAAGGCAACATTTTCCACAATTCTAGGCATTTAATTCTTTACTCAAGAAACGTTTATCCCTTATACGTTAGCCCGGAAACAGTTTACATTAAGTAGGTATTCAGATTTAGCATATAAGGGTACAGATTGCTATCTTTAGCTAAACTGTGAATTGCGTAGATTGCTTAAAACTTTTTGCTTACATTCTCGAAACTTACCTGGTGTTAAGTACTTAGAAAAGTGTGAGACACTTAAGATTTTGCATAATGTTATCTAGATTTAGAACACTATTTCCTCGGTTGATTTAAAATTACGATAGTTATAAATTAAAAGTTAAAAATGTTTAGTTATCTAGGAATATCTTTATAGCAGCCAATAATCTTTTTATTTGAAGTCAAAGAAATGTCTGGAATCCAGTACCTTACTGACTTTTTAAATATAAATATCACTTTTTTGTAGCAAAATAAAATTCATTGATCGCCCAAAATAATCTCTATTTAATTTTTAGATTTTGGGCATTCACAATGTTATTTTGATATCTATAGATTTTACATGACAATATTTTTGGTGCGATATGAATTATATATAGATATCGATATATAATTCATATCGCACCAAAAATATTGTCATGTAAAATGATGACAATATTTTTGGTGCGATATGAATTATATATAGATATCGATATATAATTCATATCGCACCAAAAATATTGTCATGTAAAATGTTGCCAAGATGAGATCATATGGCTCGCACTGTTAAAAAGTTATCAGACCTCACGTAGAGCCAAGCTTCTAACTCTACACGCCATAACCTCACAAACTCTACACCTTAGAAAATATGTGGTGGAATTAATTCCATTTTTGTAAATGTGATCTTTTTTCAGACCGCGGGCCGGTTTCGACCAACTTAGCGTGGATAGACTGGAACAGCTGTTCAAGGAGACGGTTGGAAACCAAAAAGAGATCACCAGGGAACAATTCAGGACGATACTCGTATCAAAAAACGTAAGGATCGTAGAAAATCTGCTAGGCATTGCAAGTTAATAATAATTATTGCGATAGCAAAAGTAGATAGGTATAGTTTTAAATTTTGTGATTTTAGCATTCACAATGCTATTTTTATATAATACTAAATAATATACTAGAAAGAATACGACTCGCACCAGATCATGTTCTCGGACAGGAATCGAACCCGCGACCTTTGAATATCCGGTCCAATGCTCTGACCGCTGAGTTTCCGAGTGACTCGGTAGCTCAGCTCAGGTAGGTATATTATTTAGTATAAGATAGGTATGGATTCAAAACCAACGTCTTTGTCAAGTAAGTAGCGAAAAATTATCAATAGAATTCATATTGTGGTTTATTTCCCAAGTCCATAGTATAACTTGGGGAAGGAACCACAATTTAAATTCTAATTACACCGTTAATTCCCCACAGCCATTCTTCACCGAGCGAGTCTTCCAAATTTTCGACGAAGATGACTCCGGCGCTATCTCACTGCAGGAGTTTATAGCCGCAGTCCACCGATTCGCTGGTCAGACTCCTCTCGACAAGCTCAGGTTCCTGTTTCAAGTCTACGATCTGGATGGTAAAGTTAATTTATAGGAAGGTCTTTTAAATTGGTGACGGCAATCAAGGGACCGACCTTGATGTTAACATCAAATTAGTTAGCTAATGTAGCCATAAAGAACTTAATAAAATTTGAAACTAAGTAACTAATAGCTTATTTCAAACAGATAATAGGAACAGCTTTAAAAGGGTTGAAAATAATCTGGTTTCTAGGTATTTAATTTAATTCATCCACGCCCAAGCGGCCGCATGCGGCCGGAAAACAATGGAATATGTATTGTATCTCATTTTCCAGGCGTTCATGGGTTAAGATGTTTGTGATGGGATCCTCGTTGTTAACTTTCCATTTTCTATCTCCAAGTGCTTCGGCAGCCTCTTCTTAAAAAAGAAAATAATTTAAGATATTTTTGAAAGTGGTCTTCTGTTATGTATAAGAATGAACTTGCGTAGTTCAGGCGACTTCAATTCGCCTGAACTACGCAAGCATGTGCATTATTATGATACTTTGCTGTAGTTTTGATAGTAAATACAATATTGTTGTTTAGGTGATGGCTTAATCCAACACCGAGAACTCCAGCACGTGATGCGAGCATGCATGGAGGAAAACAGCATGCAGTTTAGCGACGAACAACTTCTAGAGCTAACAGGAGCCATGTTTGAAGACGCTGACACAGAGAAGAGAGGCACGATCACTTTTGAGGCCTTGAGGAATCTGTTGTCCAAACATGAGGGACTATTGGAGAATCTTTCTATAAGGTGATTTTTTTTTTCAAAAAGTCTAGGAATTGTGTAAAATAATAGAGCATGAGATGTTTTTATTAACTGATGAATAAAATCCTATCTTTTTTCCGTTACAACTTACGGTTAAGTTTCATTTAACGGTTAAATTTAGGTACTTGACAGACAATTTCTTAAATATTATGTTCCATTTTTTTAATTGAAACCAGAAGCGAATCCCTACTCTTAGACTGCCAAACAGGAACTATTGAAGATTGACAAGTCACTATAAATTAGTAAACATACATCCTTTCTGTAAATATTTCATTTGTCCACAGTATAGACCGCTGGCTAGTCCCCCCGACGGCAGCTCCACCACCTAACACCTTCCTTCAGCGACTCAGCAAACTCAAGCCCTACCAGCTCTCACTGCCATACTTCAAGAATAACTACGTCTACATTTCATACTTGGCGGTGTTCTTCATCATCAACATAGGACTGTTCGTATCCAGAGCAGTAGAGTACAGCAATCTTGGTGCCAACGGCTTCGTTATTTTAGCGAGGGCTTGTGGTATGGTATTAACTTATTCTTCTTTACAAAATCGAAACTATTACTTTCCTACAGATATATTAATTTAAGCGCCGTAAAAAGGTTTTATTCAATCAATTTCCTAAAGGGCAGTGCTTGAACTTCAACTGCGCGTGGGTGCTGGTCCTGATGCTGCGGCAGTGCATCACGCAGCTGCGCGTGCGCGGCCTCAACGCCGTGCTGCCGCTCGACCACCACATCTACCTGCACAAGTTGACCGGCGTGCTAATAGCCATTTACAGCTTAGTGCATACGGTTATGCACCTCTGTAATTTTAGTGAGTATATTAAAAAACCTACAATCATATTAAAAAGCTTTGTTAACTCACAAGTCTCACAACCCATTGCAATACTCGTATTGAAGATTGTATAAAGAACCTGTTACCATTAGATCAGTAAGGTATGAGCGGAACAGACATCACGAAGTCGATAACATTTTGTAATAGTGCACATGCTTCAAGATAAAGTATTAAAATTGTAGAAGCCCTTCAATGCCCTACATAACATACATACTTAGACCTTGCAATATTCTTGCAAAATGACTTAACTTTTACTCTCCAGGTATAGTAGTGGTCAATGATCCCATAATCAATGCGGACAACTTCACCCTCAAAGATTGGTTGGTGACCAGGAAGCCTGGCAAGTTCGGGCTTGTGGATGGGTGTGCGAACCCCACGGGCGTCGCGCTGTGTGTGCTGCTCGCCGTCGTCTGCGCCTTCAGCCTGCCAGCCGTGAGGAGAGGGGGGTGCTTTCAGGTGGGTACATATTATAAAATCAGTACTATCAGCATTCAGAGTTCTTAGTTTGGGAGATTTCTTCTACATTTTGGGCAAAATTATAGAACATCCATGAAGGTATTCAGTAGTGTTATTACACCTAAATACATTTTAATGTCTGATTCTAGGTATTCTACTGGACGCACCTTCTGTACATTCCCTTCTGGGTGCTATTGATCTTCCATGGTCCAAACTTCTGGAAGTGGTTCGTGTTGCCAGGAACCGTCTATGTGGTTGAAAGGATCTTACGTCTAGCTTGGATGAGGTACGTTAACTACTGCTGAATTTATTATTTGACATATTTTTTATGAACAGACTTTTTTATGTCCCCACATCGGTGATATATGCCTTCTTTATGGATAGATAAGAAGGATGGGCTATCTATAACCCAACACACAGACCCAATGCATATCGGTGGGTGCTAACGACTGCAAATTCAGTCGGCACCAATGTCTTAACGTGCCTTCTGAAGCCTGGAGAGGCTCAACATTTAAATTTTTGGTCATCTATCCCATGGCTAAGTGACAGTTGCTCAACCACCGCCGCAGCATATTTATTATTTATATCTATTCTGGTGTCTTATGACACCATCTTTTCAACTTCTATCTAGTTTACTTAATAAGATCTCAACAAGAAAACTTCCTTTAAAACAATTGTTATTTTACAAAATTCTCACGCAGGTCAGAGCGCGGCAAGACATACATCTCCTCAGGCATCTTGTTGCCATCAAGAGTCACTCACTTGGTGGTGAAGAGACCAGCTCACTTCGACTTCCGAGCAGGAGACTACGTGTTCGTGAATGTACCTGCTATTGCTATATACGAATGGCACCCATTCACCATCAGCTCTGCTCCTGAACAAACAGGTGATGCACACCTTTTTTATCTTTGGGTACGGATAAAACAGTAGAAAAAAGAAAGATTTTGGTGCTCTATGCTAGTTTTAGTGCCATTTAGAAATTTTTATTACAGTTTTTTGTTTTTTTTATGTCAGTTTAATTTATTTATTCTTATTTCCGTTACAGAGTACCTTTGGCTCCATATACGCGGAGTCGGCCAGTGGACTAACAGACTGTATGACTATTTTGAGGAAGAACATGCGAGGCTGAATGCCCCGGAGACTCCACCAATTGGACATGAGTATGCTTCCAAACTATCTTTGAAAACTACATCCAGTTTTGATTAGCTATGAAGGCGTTGACTGAGCGAGAAGGTTTTGATCTCACTCTGTTACAACTCGGTAGATATCACTTAGATTTGACTTTATTTTCAAACCGTCCATGACCATGGTCCTCCTAAATAATTCCATTCATTGGGTTACCTGAGTATACCAGGCCTCCATTTCATAAACGTGACAATAAAATTGTAAATTACACTGACAATTTAGTATTCATGGCGTCAGCCAATCTGAAACTAGAAAAGTATACTTAGCTACTTAGCAGGTCGCATCAAAGATAGAATAATAGTTTCCTTCTCAGAATCTTATCATATTCATGTTATTTATCTTGTTTTTCTAATATTGCGACTTCTCAGCTAAAGAAGATTCAATTAGGTATAGATCGCGGGTACTCTAAATCCATAACTTTTATATACATTTTATTCATCTGTTGATTATTTATGATTAAAATATATTTGCCTGTATCAGGAAGGTAGCCAGGACGACCTCCAGCCAAAGCAACCAAAGCAAGCGGAAGAGTCCCACGGCAAACAACAAAAAGAAATCTGTGGACTTTTCTCCGGAATCATACGTTAGCCCAAGTGAGTGCCAGAAAACATTTTGAAATTTAACACTTACTATTTTTTCTGTTGTTGGACCAATGATCTACTTACTAGAAATTATTTTAAGCCATTTTTTGCCCGCAGCTGTGTCACGTCCTATGCTCCGCAGTGTATCGCTAAGAGCTGCCAAACGACTGAATAATAAGTCTACATCAATGCCCGATGTGATGACGTCACAGAAGAAAAGACAACGATTAATGGAGTGAGTTTACTTCTTTTCATACTTGAGCTATCGCCTCACCTAAGGAAGAGATCAAAAGTCGATCAAAAAAGGCATATCGAGCCGAACTTCAGAATTACCACACTTGAAGAATATTTATTAAGTTCAACTTAACTACTCTCCAACTCATAAAAAATGAAGGGGGTACCTAATTCTTAGTTACTTAAATTCGGAAACTTAATAATTTTGCTACTTGATTCATAAGACCTGTTTTTCACTTCATTCTTTTCAGTCTTCGTGAATCCATCCATCGTTCGGAATCCGAAAACAGCTTCGACGTGATTTCTATGAGCGAAGCCCACGCCGTCGCCTACAAGAGTCCCCATAACAGGGCGCTGGCGCACAGCTTCCGGTACATGAGGCACAAGCCAGCGATTGTGGCTTTGAACACCCCTGTGATAGAGGAGCGGGATAGAAGAAGGAGTAATGAGAGTATAATCACATTGGGTGAGTTTAAAATAATTATAACTGCCGAACAGGTGAATCTAGTGTACTGCGCAATCTTATTTTTTATAAATTTGACAACATCACATACATAGCTCCGATTCTAAACTAAGTAGATAATCACTTGTGTTATAGAAATCAGAGACAACGATGGCATCACAAACACCCAGACCAATATAGAAAAGTTCGTTTTCCAAATTGACCCAATTGTTCTTTTAAGTTTATTTGATAAATGACTTTTTGACTTTTATTTGGTTTCTGGCTAGCTTTATGTAGCATAATATTTGTTTATCACTGTTTTTTGTTTGTTTTGGACTTTTTTTCATAATTATAATATATAATAATCACTATAAACTGTGATTCACTTGAGAGAAGCTCTGATTGAAGTGAAGAATTTGCTTCTCTTTAACCAGCTATGATCTTATGGTTTTATTATTACAGCTAGAAGACGTTTATCGAAAAGTTTGTCTCCTGACAAAGACGTGGAAGCAACGGAAAACCCGACCATCAACGTTGTGAGCCCGTCCGAGTCATCCAGCGAATTCTCCATAGCTCAGTTCCCTGTGGGAAAACCCTTGGAGGTATGGAAAATAATACAGAATGGATATCATTTGAATAAATTCTTCAATATTGTAGCGAGCTTAACTTGTGTAATGCACTACTATGGTTGTTTCTTTCGACATAATATCAACAAGCGAAAACTTCAGATGCAAGCTATTTCAGTTATAAAATATATCAGTATTTATTGTATTAGCTTCCGTATCTGAAATTTCTCTCGTCCAAAACGATGGTTATGTCAGAAGGAGCTTAAAATCAATCAAGGATTTGTTTCTCAGTCATCATCCATCGAGCTCGGCTTGTTAGTGAAAATATTGCCAAAATTATACGTGCGTTCACTCAAAACCCACAATAGCACACCTACCTACCACAAACACCACTATCTTGCTGCCGGAACATCATAATTTTAACATTATTACAATCGCATAGATCTACTTGGACGGGCCATACGGCGCGGCATCTTCTCACATATTCGGCGCGCAGCACGCCGCGCTAATAGCAGCGGGCATCGGCGTGACGCCGTTCGCGTCCATACTACAAGCGCTCATGTGCCGGCACTGGGCGGCGCGGGCGCGCTGTCCGCGCTGCAACCACACGTTCCACGCAGCGCCGCCCAGCCACGGGACCACCCTCAAGAAGGTAGGCTACTATCGAACAGCTCACTAGTGAGTGAGTACTCATCGTCCACTCCATTCCGCTTAGCCACGGAAGTAAGACGGGGCTTCATAAAAGTCAGAGGATGTTCAAAATGCGAGGCTGAATACTCAAACGTCACTCAATTTTGAGAGGCTCTCAAACATCGTCCTGGCGCATTAAATGGCAAAGAGACGACAAAAACAGCATGATGTTTGAGCGCCCCTCAAAGTTGATTATCGTTTGAGTATTCGGTCATGAATCTCATATAATGCGTTGTTAAATAGAATATCATGTTATAACTAATTGGCGAGGAAAATCTCTTTTATAAAACTTTGTCTTTTATACTTTTATGACTTTCACCAGATGCCCAGCCAGAGTTTAAAGTGAGTGAGCTACAGTATTTATGGTACAGTCGTACAGGCTTATACCATAAATATATAATAGTCTGGTCATGCTAATGCAATGCTAGTAAGTTCGCAATTACATGGGAGGTGATGTCAGTTCACTCGTACATAGACTTAAAATAACTTTTAATTTCTCAGGTTGACTTCTTCTGGATCAACCGAGAGCAGCGGTCGTTCGAGTGGTTCGTGTCACTCTTATCCCAGTTGGAGATGGAGCAAGCAGAGATGGGGGGCGAGAGGTTCCTGGAAATGCACATGTACATCACTAGTGCGCTGCAGAGGACCGACATGAAGGCTGTCGGGTTGCAGCTAGCACTTGACTTGCTGCATGAAAAGGTATGTTTTAAAGCCAACATAGAAGTTTCTCGTAGAAATACATTGTCGATTGTACAAAAACATATCTCGATGAGGGGATGGATTCAGATAATGCTGTATAATTTGGGTAAGTTTATCATTTTCCTTCAATACCTAATAAATAGGTTATGTAAAATAAAAAGAATAGCAGCAAATAAAACATCTAGGTGTTATTTATGCAAATTTCCGACTGCTCAAAAGGTAAAATAGCGCTTAATGCTAAACTGCTGCTACTATGGCCGAGACTCAAATTCTGCAGACAAAAATTATATCTTCGCTCTATTCTTTTACATAGAACAGCGTTCTAAATTGCCATAAATCTTTCCAGGAAAAACGTGACCTCATAACAGGCCTGAAAACTCGCACCAACGCCGGCAGGCCCAACTGGGATAAAGTTTTCAAGCAGCTCCAGGAACAAAACAAAGGCAAAGTCACAGTTTTCTACTGTGGCCCACCGCAGCTGGCACGAATATTGCGCGTCAAATGCGACCAGTTCGGATTTAACTTCCGCAAGGAGGTATTCTGAAACAAACATAATTTAATTAATACAACAATGAAACGAGTTTTTGGCGCCATTTTGTCGAGTTCGGTTTGGTGTCTATTTTAATTATTTTCAAATTGATTCATAGTGGATATTGTGTCTAAAATTGGTGCAGTTATATGGTACAAGTGTCTACGCAACTGAACAATATGTGGGATAATTGAAATAGGCACGATCTTGGTTGTGTGAAGCTGAGACTTTTATTGAAGTGGTGGCTTTCTCGGCAGAACTAACCGAGTAAACTGTCTTGATATACTTGGTGCCAAATGCTCCAAGCAGCATTGGAATGCGATGCACCCGCATTCTAATGAAAAATTAAACAATATCTACCACTGAACTATTTAACACTTGACACTGGCAAAAATTACTTCCAAGAGGAAAGTAGATTGCCATAACAAAAAAAGAAAAAGAAGAACAATGAAACAGTGTGGCCTTTTGCAAAATACCTTTTTGAACAACTCCAGGAAAAGAACTAAGGCAAAGTTACCATTTTATATTACACGTATTAAGTTACGTGTCAAAAGGGGTCCGCTAGGAGGTCTTCTGGGGCCAATATCTTTAGTCCGTACCTACTTCAAATAAATTCAATGACGTCGATCTTTTACAGTCTTCAGACAACTGTAGAATACAATAATAGCAAAGTTTTCTGCTGAGAACCACCAAAACATGCACGAGTATTGCGCGTCGAATGCGACCAATTCAGATGTAACTACCGCAAGGAGATGTTCTGAGACCCATATTATTTACTCAATAAGCCAATCATGATAGTAATACTATAAAACAAATAAATTAATGTTAAATAAATATTACATAATTTGATTACGTTATTAGACGTTTTCTGACCGCTTTTCACCCTCAGTTAACAAAAGTACTTAATGCTTTAAAACTAATTAAGAAAGTTCTGTATGCCTTTTTTCGAATATTGAATATTTCATAATTGTTTTTAAATGGTCTTTCATTATCACTCATTGATTAATTAAGAGAACTTCTTTTAAGTTATAATTATAGCGATATTTTTTCTATAAGTGCCATTATTTTTGCCTCTTTTGAGATATTGTTTTAAATTATGTGAGTAATATCTTGATTTACTCAAGTAAACTAAGGTAGAAGTTTCAAACCTGAGTTTAAAAGTACTTAATTAATGAAAAATACGACATCTAGAATGACATTGCTACATTTAAAACCTGAAGAAATCACTAATATAAGTAAAAGCTTACTAGTGAAATTAGTCACGCACCTGATAAAGATAATTGGCAATGCAAAAGAATAAGAAATGTACGAGAAGCTACCCTTTTAAAACTTTACCTAGTAAACTCCGAGGCAAGATCATCGACGCCTGAAAACTACGAGAAACAGCACTGACATGAGATTTTTTTTTTGTGGAGGTCAGTGCTACATGGAGGTCAGTGAACCTACAGGCTGTACAGTACGGAAAAATTTCTCATTAAGTTACGGTGCATACACCGCAACTCCTTTAGTCTATTGCGAGGACCGCGAGAAACAGTTGATGCGCCGCAAAGGTTGGTTATGACACAACACAAGACGTTTCTAGTGATTTTAATAACTAGAAACGTTAATTTAAAAAAAAAACAAGTTAATTATAAAAAATATTTTTTTAAGTTACGAATACTACAATGTAAACTGTCAATGCAAGAAATAAAAGGCTTTTTTATTTCATTTTCCTAACTAGTAACGTTCAAAGTAAAAGCAACTTCAAAAAATTATATTTAAAACAAGAATTCTGTCGATTTCTACAAATATTATTTATTTTAACAAACCTCAAAAAATCTAGCAAAATGTGATTCATTATTATAAGCTAATTAAAAGTAAGTCTTTGTAAATATTGTTTTTTTGTTATGTGTTCAAAATTTAGACATAAATAATTTTACAATAATTTACGCCTATGCCTTATTATATTTTTTATAAATAGTTAAGATGATTTTTTGTAAAAAAAAAACGATTTATTATTGTAATGTTTTGTACTTTCATATTTTTTTATGAGCAGCAATTTTTGTTTAGAATTAAAATGAAAAACTTCTGTGTAAAAGAAATAAGTTACCATTTTTATAGAATTTAAGTAGTTTAATGATGACATATGGATTTTGTGAGAATTTATTTATTTATTCAAATGTTTTTAATAAACTACCAACCTGCTGTTATGGTGTATTTATTATTTATTCCCACCATCCCGAAATTCGCTTATGTAATAAAGTCATTACAGTCATAAAACAATAATTTCTCGAACCTTTGAATAAACTTCCATCTTACGGACCAACCGTATATTTAGTAATTTTGCATTTAAAATTATTAATATTTTTAATTGATTACAAAAATCATTATTTAATTGTTCTTGGATTGATGAACAAAAAACCCAGTTTATAAAAATAACAATGGAATATCTATTGTCTCATTAATGGGCATTAAAGGGTTAAAATGGAAAGATGAGACTGCAGCCGCGGGGATGGGTTGTTCTAATGGCAAAGTTTCCCTTCCTATAGTTAATGAACAAGATCAACCTCTGAAAACTCTATTAAAAGATGCAGATGAATCACGGCGCTTTATAAACAGAATCAGAAAGTCAGATAAGGACGCTGGGCTTTCAATTTGGAAGTAAGTACATATAATAATAAATAAATATTTGACAACATCACATACATTGCTCCGATCCCAAAGTAAGTAGCTAAAGCACTTGTGTTATGGAAATCAGATACAACGATATCACAAGCACCCAGACCTGAGCCAATACAGAAAAGTTCATTTTCTAAATTGACCCAACCGGGGATCGAACCCGGGACCTCAGAGATGGCGACACCTTGAAAACCGGTGTGCAAAGCTACTCGACCACGGAGGTCGTCAATATAAAAAGTATAAAGTTTAAGTAAGTATTCCAACAATATGCATGCAAAATCTGAAAAATATTTCGCATAATACTCTTAAACATTTCAGCGCGTAACTACACATATACTAATTAAACAGAGCACACGGGAACATGATTCATCGCTTCAAGGAGCGGCCTTCACTCAAGGTGAATGCTAAGGCCGCGACCTTACCCACCAAGGTCGACCTTGCTCTGGCCTCCGCGGAGGTCGCAGCCTCGGAGGAAGGCCGTGTCCTCACCCCTGGTTCGGATTTCGTGGGCGTATATTTTTAGCATTTTGCGATATCTCTGACGTCACGAGCACGTCGGTCGACGTCATTTTAGCAAAATACGTGTCTCAATGTTATGAACGTTGTGTGAAACGTCACATTTTGGATATTTTTTTTGTTTTCGTTTTATTATTATTATTACACTTCAATTGATTTCAGGTTAATTTTCAGCACCTTCTTAAGTATGTTTTGAGTGTGATGATTAATTTGTTGACAGTATAAATGACAGACAGAGGCGTTCATTCAATTGCAGAAAAGCACTGAATTAGATTTATAATAGAAACCTTACATTTGTGTGTTATGTTTCATAAATTACAGTGTGTGAACCTTCCTACATAGTTTATCAAGAGAAATCTGAATTCTTCTTTTTAATCTGAACAAGCTTGAATTAGATGTATGATTGGCATATTGGATATTGTTTTTACTTACAAAATATTTTTTTTAACATATACATTTAACAATATTGATACCACTGGTATTTCTTGTTACTAGTCCTTTTATATCACGTAAACTTGTTTTTAATTTGAATTTGAAAACGGGATGTTGATAAAACATTTTAACAGTTAGCGCCATCTAGTAAGCACCAAGTGAATTTACCTACGATGGAGTTAGCTGCTACCTCCTATGCTTTGAATTGGAGTGCTGCACAGCACTGTACAATAGGAACACCAAGTAGATTATGTTTCATTGCACTCGTAGAGGGCGCACAAATCGTTGTTATAAAAAAATATACTGCTTTAAGGGCCACTATAATATGATGGTTTTCCACACAAACGAGCTAATTTCTGAAAGGTATTTTTGTGACAAATTCAATCTGATTTTATTTTAATTTGATATTGTTTGATAGTTGTTATAGTCAATTTTTTGACTTTACTGTCGAATTTGCTGTATAATTTCTCCTAATTGCCGTGAGTCACTTAAAATTATTGAAAAATGTCAAACTTCGTGTATTTTTGTATGAAACTCCAAATTTCTTTCTAACTGACACACGGCTAATAAGAGAAATTATGCGTAATAATTATGTACACTTATATAATGTGATTATACAGTAAATTCGACAGGAAAGTCCGTAAGTTGACTAAGTATTTATAGGACAGCTTTCGAACAATATAAAATTAAATTAAATTTATATTAAAAAACTTTTAGAAATAAGCTCGTTTGTATAAAAAACCATAAAGGTATATAGTGGCCCCTTTTTTTAGTAGAGTAGTAGATAAAATTATATCAAAAATTGTGAACACAGCTTTATGATCTATCGATCTTAGTCTATAACTAAAGAGATTGCATACCAGCAAGATATGGTATGCAAAATACTTTTTTTGAGAACTACGATTATCTTGTCATTATAGTCTAGTAAAATTAAATCCGATGCTTACCACATACACATACATTTTAGGTGTTAAAGTTACAAAATTAATTACATGTACACACGACGGCAACTCAGACTATACATGTTGACCTTGAGACCGCCTTTAGGCCCTACGTAATAAAAGTTGTTTTCGCAGTTTAACTGTATAACCTGACGTGCTGTCGTGTGTAAAAAAACATCGAGCAGTTACAAATTTTATTGTATTAGGTAGGTACTAATACTTACTTAGATTAACTCTTCGACGCCCGGAAAATGAGACACAATAGATAATCCATTGGTATCTGGCCGCATGCGTCCGCTCGGGCGTTGATGAATTAAATAGTTTGATAATTATTTTATTTTATTATTATTTTTCATCTATCGAAATATAAATATATCTTTTCATTTTATTTCATTACAAATTTAGGTCAGGTCTGAGAAAACACAACATTTATGTTATTTGGCAAACACTGAGAAAACTAAAAATAGATATGATTGTTGTGTGTGTTAAATTCTACCGTATTGTTTTCACTTTATTATAAAAAAGTACACACACTTTATTATATCCGAGGAGCTCGATGGCGCAGTGGTATAGTGCCTAGCCCAGCGATTGCGAAGGTTAAGCAACTTTCGCAAGGGTCGGTCACGGGATGGGTGGCCAAAAATGTATTATCTCGAGCTCCTCTGTGTTTCGGAAGGCACGTTAAGCCTTTGGTCTCGGGTGCATCTGCAGTCGTTGATACCCACCAATCCGCATTGGGTCCGCGTAGTGGGTTATGGCCCATCCTCTTTATCCACCCATAAAGAAGGCCTGTGCCCCAGCAGTGGGGACATTAAAAATGGCTGATGGTCATGATCATAAAACATCCAGTTTTTAGTGGTTTTAGATATGTTACATAACAGTTAACTTACTTTAAATCTATAAGAACTATTTTTTGAAAAAGAAAGTTTGCGAGTGAAAATTATTCCCCTAATGTCCCCACGGACATTAAAAATGGCTGATGGTCATGATCATAAAACATCCAGTTTTTAGTGGTTTTAGATATGTTACATAACAGTTAACTTACTTTAAATCTATAAGAACTATTTTTTGAAAAAGAAAGTTTGCGAGTGAAAATTATTCCCCTAATGAGGTAAAACTTTTAGAAGTATTTTTATTATTCTATTTCTTCATTAGCATCACATCAGCGTAAAAAGTGTTTTCGGCCAAATCAAGGTTTCTTTGTTTTATTTCATCAACGCCCGAGCGGCCAAATGCGGCCGGACAACAATGGAATATCTATTATGTCTCATTTTCTGGGCCTTGATGGGTAATTTTGAAGAAATTTCGTGTGAATAAAAAAAAATCATGACCATCTGGTATTTTTAATACCTAGAACAAAGGAATAATATCGTTCGCTTATATTCAAAGGCAAATATCTTAAGATATTGTATCAATGTCTCCTCAATATGGATAAGATAAGATAGTTGTTGTCGCATAATATGAATATCGTATGAAAAGTACTTTTTGTTTAAATAGAAAGATTATTAAAAAGAATCTTTCGATTTTCGAAATTTTGTTTGTAGAAAAGTAAAAGCTGTGCAAATAATAAAAATGTGTCCCAACACAAAACAAAGAAATCAAAATATGAAAACCTTTGAAAAGGATTAACAGATCTTTCAACAGAATACATCTTTCTACCATTAATTTAGAGAAGAGTGTGAAAATAGCAACTTAATAATTATAATAATGTTTTTAATGTTTGACAACATCACATATTTGCTCCAATCCCAAAGTAAGTAGCTAAAGCACTTGTGTTATGGAAATCAGAGACAAGTGGTAAACACACACACCCAGACCTGAGCCAATATAGAAAAGTTAGTTTTCTAATTGACCCAGCCGGGGATCGAACTCGGGACCTCAGAGATGGCCACACTTTGAAAACCGGCGTACAAACCACTCGACCACGGAGTTCGTCTATCTAATTAAACTGAACAGCTGAAGTCATCAAGCATTACGCCATATAAAGATAGGTCAAAGTAAATAATAAAAATACTAGAGGACCAAGTATTATATGGCATAAGGAAAACCACCACTAAATAATATCAGGACAAAAACTCCTTAAATTACATGTTGTGCAGTGCAACTTCTCGAAAGCTTTAACAGGAAAATAGACAGTAAACCAATAAATTTAAAAAAATGATAGTATTGCAAAGAACAATTTATTTAGCGAAGCCACTAGATGCGAGCAGGGCCGATCACTGTGGAAATCCTTGGAGGAGACATGCTCATGCTCAGCAGTTGGCATAGTGGCTGATATGGTAATGAAAATTGAAAAGTAAATAGGTGCCATTGTTACTATAATGTGGTATTCCTTTGGAGTACATCAATACCTACCTATCTTCGTGCAACTTTGAAGCAATCGACTACAAGCGGAAATAAACATACTAATTAGTTTGTTGCTAAAAGAATTTAAAAAAATGTTATCTGTTTACTATATTAACACTTAACGTAAGCATAAATAAATAAAAGTATAAAAACCATAATCTAAATACAAACTGATAATAGCTTCTAAATCAAGATCTTAGTAAGGAAAGTCAATCTTCTAAGTAAGGAAAAGCCAGCTTTTCCATCTTTCCAGATTTTTCCAGTGGCTTTTGTATTCAAAATTGTATCTTAACTTAGTCGCCTATTAATACCCTAGTGTTTGTGCACGAAATATTTTATTTATTAGGTATATTATTAAAATAATTGCCATTATTCTCATTATTCGGTAAGTCACAATATTTAGAACCGAATTGTAATAATTTAAAAATCAGCAAACGTACCGAAGAGCACGACTAGTTTATCTTTAATTTATATTATCAGTCGTGTTGATGTCGATCTATGCCACAGGAATTTGCACCTTATAAGAATTTTATGACCAACTATAGACATACAAGTAAACAATCGTTCAGAGACAAAACGGGATCTGCGATTTTCCCAATCGTGTTTTTCCCGAATTGAAATAAACATCTGTCTACACTTCGACATTTGTTAATGAAAAGCAGCTTGAGATGCAATGGTTTTACTTGGATGTAAGGAAATACAAATTTTATTTGACTGACAATCAAATCCTCAATCCCCCGCGCCCCTTTTCCTTCTGTCATTTTTACGTTTCGTTCAACGCAAACGTAGACAACACGGAAACTTCGGATTCATATTCATTTATAATAAGTATTCTTCTGGCATTGTTATTTTACTGTTACCTATATCAGTCTTACAGTATTATATAAGTAGCCTAACTTGAGTTACTAAACGTATAACTAAGTAGAGTTTAATTTATGCCATCATCATCACCCACTTTAGTGTCAATGTCCTATCTGCTGAGGCACAGTCTTTCCATATAATGTAGGCAATGAAGCAATTTTTTGTATGAAAACCTCAACAGTCGGTGAAACTTGCTGGGATATAATATAGTATAGGGCAAAACCGATACACAAATATAAAAAAAAAACGAGGTGAGGTATTTATACGAAAAAAGTACAATTAAGTGTACAATTAATATACTGGACCGAGTAATTAGTCAGTTCAAAATTATTTTACCAAATGAGTCTTGTATATTATTGTGTGATACTCGACAAAAATCCAAAACTTCGCTCAAACAGGACTATAGTTTTTTTTTTGTGCATTTTATTAAAATTATTTTATTTTATATTTATGGATATATAATTATATATTTATAGAAATTTTTTGGATATTTCACATATTATTTTCATATTTAACATGAGATCTTTTGGTGAAGAAAGTCTAAGCAGAACATTTTTCCTAAATAATTTAGGTAAAAGTACACACAACGGCACCTCAGACTATACATGTTGACCTTGAGACCGCTTTTATGCCCTACGTAATAAAAGCTGTTTTCGCAGTTTAAATGTATAACCTGACGTGCTGTCGTGTGTACCTAACTTCTATTTTTTTTGATAATTTAAAAAATACTTTACTTTAAAAGGATTTACTGCGTGGATCCACTCCTTTCCTAAACTAATAAGGATGGATACGGAGGATGGGCCATCAACCCTCCGCGTTGACGCGGGCGCAATGTAATCCTTAAACCACTGCGCCATTGAGTCCCTCATTTTTTGTGTATCGTTCCCAATTAAGACGTGTTTTGGTTACTCATATGAATTTAGTCTCTGTCCTATATTTAACCTGTGGTCAAGACTCATCATTCTGTTATCGCTATAATTATTTAGTTGCATCGGGCGCTTAAGACAACACACACGTGTCTATTCAAACAAAACGTATCTGTGATAAAAAGTTAAAAACATTTACTGTAGACTATGTGATAAGTGTTTACAAACATGGGAAAATTGTGGATCTCCCTGCTTCTGGTGTTTGTGGCTGTTGCTTATGGTGAGTAACAAATAACATTTAGTCGACAAGTTAAAATAAAAGAGGATAGAAATCATCAAAAGCTTTACATTTCTATCAAATAATAATAATGACATTTGACAAACAATAGCATTTTATCTTTTCATATAAATGAAGTGATGTTTTTTATTAACGATTCAGGACAACACACTGCAATGATAAATTCTAAACTAAGTAGGGTTTCATTATCGTGACTAATTAAACTTTAAAAAATGAAATTGTAATTACGCAAGACTCGGAAACTAATGTTTACGCTCATCACTCAACCCTGCTAGAATTTGAATTCGGGTCCCTTTAGTGCAATAGGTCCCTAATGATGCACCAAGCGATCGTCATATACTCGTATCTTATGTGACTATCAGCCATTGTTAATGTCCCCACTGCTGGGGCACAGGCCTTCCTTATGGGTGGATAAGGAGGATGGGCCATAACCCACCACGCGGGCCCAATGCGGATTGGTGGGTGTTAACGACTGCAAATGCAGCTGGCTTAACGTGCGTTCCGAAGCACGGAGGAGCTCGAGATAATACATTTTTGGTCACCCATCCCATGACCGACCCTTGCGAAAGTTGCTTAACCTCCGCAATCGCTGGGTCAGGCGCTAAACCACTGCACCATCGAGCTCCTCCAATAATTTATCATTGTTATTGTGTATATTTCTCTATTTACTAGCTGTGCCCGCGACTTGGTTCGCGTGACTTTTTTTCTTTTTCTTTTCTCTCCTTTGAAGGTCAAAAGGATGTCGACAAATAGTTTTCGGAGTATGATTTTAAACGTAAATATGATAAATTTATCATATAAAATAGATAAAGATACTTATAAATTATAGAATACTTATTAGTATATCTGGTTCAAAGATAAGTAACTTAGGAACTTGTCAACACATAATAGTAACCACAAGCACCGCCCAGACACAATTGCTACCGGCAGTGTTGGATACTCCCCCGTTAAATATTACCTTGCTTTTAAATTTGAGATTTTAGCATTCACAATGCTATTTTTTTTTTTAAACATCACATGCATTGCTCTGATTCTAAAGTAAGTAGCTAAAGCATTTCTGTTATGGAAATCAGAGACAACGGTGGTATCATAAACACCCAAACCTGAGCCAATATAGAAAAGTTTGTTTTCTAAATTGACACAACCGGGGATCGAACCTGGGACCTCAGAGATGGCGACACCTTGAAAACCAGTGTACAAAGCCACTCGACCACGGAGGTTGTCTAAATATTACTATTTTTATACCGTACTAAATAATATACTAGAAAGAATGGTAGCTCTGCGGTAAGAGCATTGGACCGGGCTTCCAAAGGTCGCGGGTTCGATTCCCGTCCGAGAATATGATCTGGTGCGAGTCATATTTTTTCTATTACGTTAGCTTGCTTATACCTATGTCATTTTTCAGTCAGTTAATAATGTATGAATTTATGCAAACTAATGCATTGTAATATTTTCTGAATGCAAACAAGCAATTTCAATGTTAAGTAAATATTTTTTCTTTATTTTGCAAACTCAACTGACTCACATAAATTTGCAAACAATCGCAATATAATAAAGGTAATACCAGTAGAATATAAATTTAAAGTTCTTAGGTAATACGTGTGTACGTAATTTTGACTATATGTTGTATGTATATACAACAAATAGTCGAAATATAGCTTTGATGGTTCGAACAGTGATCTTCCCATACAAACGTAATACCAAAATGATTTGCCATTTAAACATAATTAACTCTTCTTGTGATGTTATTCGGATTAAGATAGTATTTGTCTAGGTTTCTATTAAATAAAAAATCCAAAATAATAAAACAAATAAAAAATAATGCGATTTACAGTTTTGTATGAAAAAAAATAAATGGCATTTATTTTGAATTGGAGCAAATATCTGTGTGCCATAAATCAAAATCCGTTCAGCCATAGTTCAGCCGTTCTTGTAAGATTGAGTAACAAGCATGCAAACATACAAAACGTTTGTCCTGTTTTCAATAAAACAAATTTACAATATAGTTTTGTTTTATTATGAACACACAAAATGGAGCCGCTATATTTGCACACAGGTGAAAGAGCGAGGTAGATGGAGTGAGCTAGACATAATATTTATAGCTGCGTTCAGATACCACACTACATAGATGCATTCATATACCACACTCCCCGCCGCATTAAATATTACAAACAATAAAATATTTCTAGTAGGTAGTTAGTACTAGAAGTAATACAAAGAAGTTATTACCTAGTTTACAGACAAAACTAAGCTTGAGTGGACTCAGTAATTCCCATCCTCATAGTATTAGCAGTAAGTAGTATTCGTAGGTAGGATTCCATGATAATTTCACTTGCGCCATTACATTACGACCTGTCCGTATGATTTATCACTTCCTATTAATAAGTATTAATAGTTATATAGATTAGATTACGAAACAAACCTTTCTGAACATCAGCGGTGCTATCTCTACAATTTAATCCATTCGAGACCTATCACAAAATGCTAAATAATGCTTTATAAACCGAACATTATAAGTAATTCAGCTTTGTGTTTTAAATCGGACATTGGCAGAATCGTCACATAAAACGCGATGCAGTCAATCTTCATAAAATTAAATTGAAGAGTGAAAAAAAAAATCACACACAGAGACACTCATCTTCTATGACAAAAAAGTACCCTAAAAGTGACTTCTTTTTTGTTAGTCAAAATGGCCACCTAAATCGTTGTAACAGGTAACTTAGCCAATACTTATTTTTTTCACTTAACATTAGTTAGCTTACATTTGCATAAAAGTTTTAGAACATTATCGTTCATGGTTGTTATATAAATAAAGAAAGTGTTAGTATGGAAAACACCAACTTCTCTAAAATTCTTCGTACAAAACGGCAATTTCATACTTAAACAGAATAGGTACCTAATTTATATGTTTACTTGCTGTTTCTATAACAAAACAATGGAATGAATAATATTTTTTATTCCAAATAAGTAGATCGGTGAATAATTGTTTTGTATAATATTTCAACAGCATTGTTGAATTGTTTCCAATGAGCAATATAGGAAACATTAATCATGTTACAATTCCTTGAAATTAACAACTGCTATTGTTAATTAATATCACTTATAATAAATGCCACATGGAATTGTAAATCTAAGAGTCTGGCAACTAATTAAAAAAAAACTTAGGAATGTTTCATTTTCATTATTGAAATGACATGTAAACAAATGAAAGTGAGCTAAAATGGGTTTCTAAATAATGAAAGATAGTTGGTAGTTAGTAGTTTAAATGTACTTTTATTATTGTAAACTGATGAACACAATTCGGCAAGTAATAAAAAACACAGAGTACAAAACAAGGAAAGTATAAAAAGTACAGAATTCAAAAATATAAGTTAAAAGTAAAAAACCATAAACTAGTAAAAAAGAGGCCGGCTTGGCAACATTATAAAAGCATGATAAGACTTTCCAAGTTCTGTAGATCATAAAGGTACATAATTTTATCAGAGGGAAAAACTAAATTCAGACGGAATAGTTATTCAAAATTGCAATTTTTACATACATAGGTATAATGTTTGCAATTATAAATACACACTAATCTTTGACCTTAATTACTTGACAACGTAATATGAATAAAACAAACACTGTATTTTCCATATTATAATAAGCGAAAACATTATGAGCTCTCTTTGTACACGATTATAACATCATAAAAGCGTACAAAATTACAAAAATATATTGGCATTTAGGATAAAGTGATATTTTTTAGGTGAGCTACAGGGCCAACATTTTGGAACTACCTATTAAAAACAGTTGTTCTGGAAAAGTTTACATATTTTTTACCAACGGCTAAAAATACTTACAAATTATGAAGAAACCCGGCCAAGTGCGAGTCGGACTCCAGCACGAAGGGTTCCGTACCATTACCTATAAAAACGGCAAAAAAAATCATGTCTGTTGTATGAGAGCCACCCTTAAATTTTATTTTATTCTGTTTTTAGTATTTGTTGTTATAGCGGCAACAGAAATACATCATTTGTGAAAATTTCAAATATCTTATGAACCTGATAGTTAGACACTATCACGGTTCATAAGAGACAACCTGGTGACAGACAAACAGACAGACAGACGGACGGACAGCGCAGTCTTAGTAACAGGGTCCCGTTTTACCCTTTGGGTACGGACGGAACCCTATACCTGTCGGAAACTCTTTTGAATACGAATATTTCTTGTTACCGTCGAAGGGAATATTTTGAGTTGCTATGTAGAATGATCTTAGTTAAACACAGATATTCAGGTTTTCAAGTTATAACGTACCCTCTAAAAGTAATGAAACTGTATGTTTTGCCATTATAGTCTCGATATACCGCGCCTAACTTTAACCACAGCTTATTCATTACCCATTTGTTTTCGTAGATGAGTCACTAGGCATAGTTTGAAGAAATCAAACATGTGGCCAACACAAGGTGTCAGTCAGTTTTTTGTAAACAAACACATTTAAATACTTCTACATAATCATTTTTCCTTATAAAAATGTTATCGCTGATCAATAACAAACAGAATTGTAACCGCTTGGCGCGGTGGCAGCGTTCCTGTCTTTTGAGTCAAATATCCCTGGTTCAACTCCTGATCTGTGTGTGTGCTGAGCAATAAGCATTTGTAACAATTTTATATTCTTCTTATTCCATGTATTTCTTTGCGTAATTTAGTTCCTTTACTATAGTAGTAAGTAAATATTGTGGACACTACATGATCATAGTTGCAAAGCTTGCTTAATTCCACAATATTTAGTGATTATTGAATCTACAAACTTTTAACCAATTACATAGCAAATTACTTATTTAAAAAAATATATACATCGTTACTCTTCCGGTCAATATAGTATTAGTACGCACGACAGCACGTCAGGTTATACAGTTTAACTGCGAAAACAGCTTTTTATTACGTAGGCCATAAAGGCGGTCTCAAGGTCAACATGTATAGTCTGAGGTGCCGTCGTGTGTACATTAGTTTCCTTACAATTGAATGTATTTTAATTGTATTATTTATTGTAGTGAAGTGTAAATCAGGGTCAAATTCTTTAATTTTATCGCTTTTACATACTTCATTAGTGAATGTTTTACATACTTCATTAGTGAATGTTTTGTTAATGATTATACATAGAAATTAAATAATAATTCTCAAACTCTAAAGGTATCCAAATATTAACAAAAAATACTCTTATTTTCCACATTTCACACCTTTATAAAGAAACCACGTGAGTTGTAGATTTGGTTCCCAACTTTTTCTTCAAAGTTACGTGAAACGTGAATAAATTGTTTTTTTTTTCTGCTCGTAATTTGAAGGTCTTTTCTTTGCATGATTCCTTCGCTAGGTTTTGATACTCTTCAGCTGCCATTCCCATTTCTTCTAGGAAGTCAAACAACAAAAGATGTTTGTTCAAGTATCCGTCATGTCTGAAACTGTAGCCGTAAAAATGCTATTACATTGTTTTGTGAAACATTACAATGGCTGGCTACTTCAAGGCCAATAATGACTCAATGTTCATTTTATGATGACAATGATTTAGTATTGTCTAACACATTTATTTTTAAAGAAAGCATAATTTAAAATCTCTGTTTACGTGATGAACTACCGGCCCTATTTAATAACGTGACAATTTGTCAATTGTCATGACAATTTGGTTTACGTTGCGGTGTAGCTATGAGTTGTTTGTTCTATTTTCAAATTGTTTGACGTCATCTGTCATGACAGATGACAAATTGTCATGTTTATTAAATAGGGCCCTGGATTGCCTAACAGTGTCAATCAAAGCGATAGGGTTTTTTATTTAACCCTTTGACTTTAAACTAAGAGTAATAAATGTTTAGATTACTGATGTACAATACTGTTTCGTGTCTTATTGTTAAAATGTGTTAAAACTTTTTTTTGTTTCAGCCACACTCCCGGTATACGACTCAAATGAAGCCGATGAAACCCAAGACTATTATGACAACTGGTACGATGACATACTAAACTTAGACGACAACATTAATGACGTTCCCAAAGACAGAAGCGAAGAAGTATTGGATGGCGAAAATAAAAATGAAGAACCGATTGAATCATTATTTGAGAAAATACAAAAGTACGACGACGACTATCAAATTGAAGATAACAGATCGGATTTACTCGAAGAAAATATTGAAAAACACGATGATAACAATTTTAAGGTAGGAGAAGATGAAAAAAATAATGACAACCAAGAACTTAATAAATCAGTAGAATCAAGTTTTGAGGAAGAACTAGGAGCTGTTAAAGACAAAGAGATAAAGAACAAAGAAAACGAGGAAAATATTCCAAAACTGGAGGAAGTCAACACAAAAGAGAACAATGACCAAAGTGATAATAATAGTAATGACGCACAATCAGAAGAGATATCTTTCGATAGCAACAGTGACATTAAATCTTTACCACTACCTCCTAACGGTGAAATAGGCGAAGAAATAAAAAGAATTATGAGTGAAGCTAAAAACGAAGTAAGTGATGAAAGTAATCTTGATGACAGCAAAAAATCACAAAATATAAATGAATTTGAAGAAGCTAAAGATAAAGTTGATTTTAGTGATATTTTAGATGAAGATTCTGTGGATATGGCATATAAGGATCTTAATGAAGACTTAAATAAGCTAGTAGAAACATGGAAAAAACTATCACTAGATAAAATTGAAGTGGAAAAAGATGCAGATGACTCATTGAGACCTGATGATATTTTGGAATATGAAGAAAAATATGGTCGCCCCTACAAAGAAGGCGTTGTTCTATCACAGAGAGAAGACATTTATGAAGGTGACGAAAAAAATGATGAACAGAAGCTTGATGAAAATACTGACCAACAATTAGATTCTAAAATTCCTGAAGAAACACCAGCTGTAGATGCTGAAGCTAGTGATGTAGTATTAGGAAAAGAAGAATATGATATTAACGATATGATTTCTGCTGAAGAAGATATGGGAGATGCCAAAGAGGAGATAGACGATGACATTGAAGATGATGAGGATTATGAAGATGACGAGGATGATGACAATGATGACCAGATAGGGACTGAACTAGACAACGAAGGAGAAGATAAGATACTAGGAGATGATTTGGCAGACGCCATTGCTAAAATTAGCGTCAATAACCAAAATACCAATGAAAATAACGAAAACACTAACAACTTGAATAGCAAATCAGATAACGCCAAAGTCGATAACGTTCAACAAGATGAGAAAGTTGAAAAAAAATCTGAAAACCAACCTAGAAAGTCTTTTGTCCTTGATGCTTTTATATCTGATGGAGATGAGCTCGAACAAAAAGACGAAGTAACTACACAAACAGATAAAGAATTTAAAACCATGGATGTTACAGATTTGAGTCCAGAGCAGTACAGTCTGATAATGGAACAGTTTAAGATGATCCATAAAGATGAATTGGATGTGAATTCCGATGCTTTTGAGGATGATATTGCAGTGATTCACGTTCCTATCTCGTTAGATGCTCCTGTTGTTGTGTCTTCGCCAAATTACCCGGAGCCTTACCCCACCAACAACATTATTGACTGGATGTTCGAGGGCGATGGAATTGGCATTGAGCTGAACATTACTGACTTGCTAGTGAACGGTGTCGGCGGAGATTATCTATTGATAAAGCCTGGTAATGCATTTTTGTTTTTGTTTAACTTTTATATTTTTTCATGGAATTCCTTAATTCTCCTGTCAGCTCGAACATTTTCATATCTCATCATACTGGCAAAAATGTATAGTCAACGTAATGCAAAAATCTACGAAAATGTAGAGGTAAGTAATTACCTGTTTATGTACTTATACAGAGCAGTGGCGAAGGACATTAATTACTATTATATATTCTGTGGTAAAGGGTCCATACAAGCTGATTCCCATCGGCTTACCTTTTAGAAATCTCATCCCACTGATCCACTATGCAGATCAAAACATTTTTGTAGAACGGCTTACTTTCGCCATAATTTCACTCCTCGCCACTGAACCAAGTCCTATTTTTGTACCGAACCACAAATATAAACTATTCACCTAACATTATAAATAGGTATCCCAAATTGCATTTTCCATAAAGTTCATTAACTCTTTCTTTCATTCCATGAATTCCTAAGCATTATCTCATTTACTTCAATTTGCTACCAGTAACCAACCAGTGTCCAACAGTTTATGCCAATGATTTTCCACAGGTGGTGTTGATGAAAGCGGTGCTGATGGCCTGGTCTTCTCTTATCATCTGGATGAGCCTCGTCGTTACCGATTCTTGGACGTAGACAGAATGTTTGTCCGATTCGTCGCGCAGCCCGGCTGGTCTTTCCCATTCCTTAGAGGTTTCCAGCTGAGTGTGAAGATGGTGGGTAAGTGTTTTTGTGCAATTATTTACTTGATCTCTAGCATTATCTAATTCAATGAGACCGATTTATTCGTCTAAGATGAGACCCTTTTAGGAGTCAGTGATTCATTTTTCAAAGTTTCATGAATAGTAGTGGTCTTCTTTTTTAACCAACTTCAAAAAAGGAGGAGGTTTTATGTTCGTCTGTATGTTTTTTGTGTATGTTTATTTTAACAATATTTTACATTCTAATAAAAATGTGATGCAGTCAAGCATCACAGCACAGTACCTCTTACCAATTTATTGAGATAAAATCTAAAAGATAATAGACTGACCCACATTTAGCCCTACCCTGCTTATTGCACTAAGCTTTATTTATTTTTTATTAAAAGCTATTTAATTTTAAGAACTTACACTAACTTTGGCTACAACTTTTACAAGTTAAGCCTGAATCATGAAAATATGAATAGTGTTACATTGACCAGTTTTTATATTTATGTGCAGTCAAATTATAATAATTATTATACATTTACTAGGTTATTACAATAACAAAGCTTTCAAATTAATTATGTTTTATATTATACAATATAATAAGTATTATTATTATTATAGCAACCCATTTTGCTATCCACGGCATCTATTTTACCAAGATTTTATTTTCCTTCATGTAAAATTCGGCATTTCTTACAGCTCCCTTACCTCGAATGGAAGAAGAACCCCTTCCAGAGCCAGAGCCTGAACTGCCAGAGCCTGTAGAGACTTTGACCCTAGTCCTAGGTGGTATACCAGCCATGCAGTTCTCCAGGATCCGGGAGGAGTTTAGAGTGCTGATTGCGGATATGGCAACGATGTTTATCAACGCGAATGGCATAGATCTTGGATTGAACACAACGTGAGTAAAAATAGTAATAGAGATCTTTTCGAAGCTAGACGTCGTTTCTAATTTTGATCATTTTTCAAAACGGCTGAAATATGACTTTTTTACATTATCTCCAGAATTTTGAATAAAATCCGTATTCTTACAAAAAAGGTTTGTGTTAGAATTCCGGATGCAAACCTTTTTTTGTTAGCGGCGCAAAACAAATAGTTTTTTAGAAGACTCCATGAATAGTCCAAAATCAATCAAAACATTTCAGGCCAATATTCGAAATTTGAAAATAATAAGGTTGCGAGGTTGTGACTGCGTATATTATTTGTTTTTAAACAACATACAATTCAAGCTACTTTTTAACGCGAGGTCTCAGCTCACGGAGCCACTAGTCATTATTATACTATGCCACTAGTTTAAAGGTTTTAAATAATAGCCAGAATTAAAAGCAGATTTGAAGAAAGACACTCGTTATAACACACAGATTGTAAAATATCTTCCATCAAACTCAAATTATGTTAAACGTACTTAAATAAAAATAGCTTATATATAATCGATTTATATAAAGATAATATTTTGGCTTTAAAAAAATAAAAATATACAGTCTCTCGTGTAAATTAAGTAGCAATCACCATTTGATTGAATAAACTCTTTCACTTCGCAGTCGTTCCAAGAAAGCAAAAATTATTGAGTGTACTAAGAATACAGTGGGTAAAATGTCTGATAAAATATCGATAAGATAACCTTAGCGACCTAAATGTAGGTATTAACTATAATATAGACTTATCTTCTACTGAAAAACAATAATTTACCTTTATCGTTTCTCATAATCAAATTATTGGCTTATTTTCCAAACTTAAGCAATGCTTGAAGCAGAATTTGAATCTCTACCTCAATATAAAAGAAGCAACAAAAAATAACCGCTTGACTTTGATGGTTCTCCTTTTTCTTTATATTTTCTATATTTAATTAGAAACCAAAAATATTTAAAATATTTCTCAAGGAAATTGTACTAAATAATTCATATTAAATTAGATATTTTGCTAATAACGTGGTAATGATCAATTTTAATAATGAGTACAATTTGATATAGTAGATTAAAGGTACCAATAACTTTTATCTATTCACATTATATTAACTGAGTTTCTATCATTAAAATGATGTACAATTAACTAATTATCGTAACATGTTTAATTATAACATAAAACTTGTTAGTGATATCGATAAATAGTTGTGTTTTCCTTTCTCATTACATTACGATAGTGTATGAGAATACAAATAGTCAGAACATAAATAACAGTGATTTCAAATAGGCTACCATTTTTCCCTGTGATAATTTGTAATAATGTGTTTAACTATTGAGTATCCTACATTACATCGTAATAATATTTGGTTTGCTTGCAGTAGGTACTGCATTTATTCAGTGGTGTAAAATTTAACCAAAAAAACATACCCCTTTGCACAGTCTAATTCAACTCAGTCAAATAATGATATTCGACTGTTATAAAAAAATACATTGTTTTTAGATAATAACAATAAAGTAACGGAACAGTACTGTCGGTGATATATTGGGAAATTCCACATCTTTAACCTACTCGGCGACCTTAAAATATCTCATCACAGAGATAATACGCTCGAAACAAAACAAAATCTGCAAACAAACCTAACTCCTGTCACACACACAGGTTTAAGTACGACTGACCTAATTAAGAATGGTGACCTACTTAAACACTAAAAATATTGGAGAAAGTAACTTTATGAGGGCAAAGATGATTCTTATACGCTATAAAATACAGGACACCAGAGAAATGATAGATAAAATACACGTCAATGCGATAAAAGATGCGGAGATGTAAAATTTCTATTTACGAGCGAACAGCGCGCATGCGCGGGCTAGAGCTTTACGCATGCGCTGTGGAAACGTCACGTTTATTTCAGTAGAGCTTACGAGACCGCACCAATCGCTTCTTACTAACTTTAAAAACACTTTTAGAATCACGATAAAAAATAACAAAATAAAACCAAATGCCACGCGTAAATAAACGTAGTAACAAAGCTATGAACAAGTGACAGTTTTCTCGAAAAGTGTTCAATAATGCAGCAATGCGGCAGCGAATCGATGCCACCAGTATTCCCTAATGCCAAATTCTCAAACATTTAGTGTCAAAAATAAAAACAAAGATGGAACCGTTAATAGATAGGAACAACTTCGCCATCAGTGCAATGGTCACTGTAGCAATGCAGATACTATTTTTCATGATCGCATCGCTGTTCCAAACCGACAAGGTGACTGACTTCACTGGAGGTGCTAATTTTATAATCATAGCTCTTCTTACCTTCTTCCTCGGGCAGGGTGGCAGCCACTCAAAGAGCTATGATAGCAGACAGCTCATGGTCACAGCATTTGTTTGCTTGTGGGGGCTCAGGCTGTCGGGGTATCTCATCTACAGAATATACCACATTGGTAGAGACAAGCAGTTTGAAGACAGAAAGAGCAACACTCTGAGATTTGCAGTATTCTACACATTCCAAGCTGTTTGGGTATACATCGTAAGTCTGCCTGTCATCATCATTAATTCACCGCACCACTCCTTCCCTAAGTCACCAAAGACTATGACGACGTTGGACTCAGCCGGAGCAGGGATTTTTGTCATAGGTTTATTGATAGAAACTTATGCGGACCTCCAAAAATTCGCCTTCAGACAAGAACCCGCTAACCAAGGAAAGTGGTGCAACGACGGCCTATGGGGACTCTCCAGACATCCGAATTACTTCGGTGAAGTCGTACTATGGTGGGGAATATTTATCATATCTTTGAACGTTATCGAAGGTGTCGAATGGATAGCAATACTGTCACCATTGTTCACGACCGCAATCATTTTATTCTTATCTGGCATACCGTTGCTAGAACGATCGGCTGACGAAAAATACAGAGATAACCCAGATTATCTTTATTATAAGCAATCCACGTCACCCCTCATTCCGATACCTCCAGCTATATACGTGGAAGTACCAAGGTTTTTAAAATTTGTTTTGTGTTGTGAATTCCCAATATACGATTCGACAGGGGAAGATTTCCCAGCGGCCACGATCGTCACTGAGACGACAAGCATATCGATGGTGCAGTCTCAGACATAGCTAACGGGTGCCGCGCGAGACCAAAGCGCGGCTAAGACAGAAATGTCGCATAAAAACCACCAATCTAACAAACAGTTGTGATACACAGCCGAAGAGAAACCTCGAAATAAATTGCCAAATTCATTGCCACTTAAACAAAGTAACACAGTAGATATGAACCTTTACAATACTTATATGGAAAATATTAGGAAAAGTAAGAAGGTTGCATTAGACCTTTTGGAAGACACTAAAGATATATACGATGGGATTTCCGTAGAATCTCCCACTAATCCTAAGAAAAATATTTATAGTGATTTAGATTTAGAAGCAGGGCCTAGCACAAGTAAGGATAACCCTAAGCGACCGACAGAGATTGTAAAATATGGCAAGATAACCTTTAATACAACAGCTATACTACATCATTATCCTCAGATGTCACAAAACAAAAGTTGTACTGAAAACTGTAAGACTAATGTATCAGTAGCTAAAACAAAATCTGATTTAAATCTCCCCTTAGAAATTAAAACTGATAATAACAATGAGATAAAAGCTGAGATTAATGAAACTAAGCCTAAAAATGATAAAAAAGACAACTATAACAATAACGAAAATCCAGCCAAAGTTAATTCGATAGTTAAAGCTGACAATACAGTTGAAGTGTTGAAGAAACCTGTCAAATTTACAGAAGAAAAACTCGTATGAGGTTTGGAGATACGTTTTTATTCTCTTCATTTTCGAATTATTAGACTTTGGCATCGGGCGAAGTGGCCAGGGAGATTGAAAAGAAACATATCGAACATAGAAATGTTGTAAATAAAATACAAGACTGGATGTTATATGAAGATGATATTAAGATTACCAAATGATTTTAATGTAAATCTCGAGCTGTAGAAAGAGTTGATGCGAAAAATATTGTTGTAATATAAAAGTTTTAATCGCGCGTTTATCCAAATAGTACCTAAAATTAGTCTCAAATCCGTCTCAACTAGAATAAATTTGTGTCTTAACATTATTATAGTTGTAAAATAATGATTAGAAGATATCAGCTGGTGTTACTTCACTAGGTAAGTTACTTTTTTAACTGGTGTTGTTTTAGATACTACCACGTAAACCAAATTGCGTGCCGAAGGTCTGTCTTTCGTTCATGTCCTACTATTTGGTGAACAATCTTCACCCAACTTTCATTAAAAAAACATTAAAAGAGGTTACCTAACTAATAAAGAATGTGTTAAAAATTGGAGAACTGTTAAAAACTGTTCATGAATAGGACAAGTAAAGAAAAACGGACTTTATTACTAGTAATGGGTTTCTTTATATCTTATTTTGCTCTGTTTACTAACCATAAGTGAAAACTAGTGAAACCTCACACTTTTCAATTCAATTAAGTTTTTTTTGTATAATTTATGTATTGTAGGAATAGGTCGAAATAATGTTACAAAAGTTTGAAATATTTCGATGAAAATGTACTTCGAGAAATTCGTGTTATCCGATTATTGCTGTTATTTCTCAAACGTTAAATTCAGTTGTAAAGTCATAAAAAAATATCACACATTATTGAAAAAACATTAAAGTTTTTACAATCGTTGATATAGTTAACAAATACCTACAGTTGTATCGATCGTATTAGATAAATTAAAATGACGACGTATAAATAATTAATTATGTTTCTGTATTTAATATGTAGTATAAGTATAAATAAAACAATGGATAGTACTAAAGATGATAATTTGTTCTTTATATCATAATAATTTTAAAGACACAATGGGTAGTTAAGCAGTAATTTAACACTGCGCTATCTAATGCAGATAAAGTTACTGCATGCAGTATTTCTTTATAATAAACAGCTATGTTCAGGCAAACTTCTAGAAAATCGCTTCAAAGATACAATACCTACAATATACAGACTTTTATTACTTATGGTGTAAAAAAAATTAATACATTTTGATAAACAAATAGGTCCTATAAGAGATTATCATTAAGTATGAGTTAAGTATGTATATGTATGTATGTAAGTAAGTATGGGTATGTATGATGAACGATGATAAGTATGATGATTTTATAAACTTGTTGTTGTATTTTCCATACTAATACATTTTCTTCATTTATTTAACAACCTCAATCGCTACTGTTACAAAATTTTTAGAAACAAAATATGAACACTTAACTCACTAATGTCACGCTTTTAGGTAACTATTACTACTAACTTAAACTATTTTTTTATTGTTGGTATAAGCTGAATCAATTAGCGTTTTATCCCATGACTAAACTGTTTAGACTTTATTATTTTTGGATTCAATTAAGTATTACAATTTATATTAACCTTTGTGGTTTTGTCCCTATTGTTCTAATCTAAAAACTGCTTAAAATTGCATGGATTTATAACAAACTTATTAACTCGTTTTGTGACACACATATTTAAGTATAGGCATTATATTTTGTTTGACCACAATGTATCACTTTAACTGAGTATGAAACTTTAAAAAACATGTTTGTAAGTTTTCAGGCAGATTCTAAATAAACCCAATCATATACATATGGATCGCTCTCAGTTTGGTCGAGCCCCTTGACTATTATAAGTGGTTAGATATTTATAATTACATGGTGATTCATTACATAAATCGTTCCCTATGTGCCATATCAGATAAAATTATTTTAGGAACACGGAGCGGAAACTCTATCAGAATAATATCCTGAGTACATTGCAGGCTCGTTGGCTGCTTGCCAGACATCGGTATAAAGCTAAGGTTAAAAATGTAGCGGCGAGTATCAGTGCGATAAGGAAGCTTCGTTTGTCTATACCTGTTATCTAGCTTTAACTGACTGTTTGTTTTACATTACTGTTTAATGACTGAATGCATTTTATAGGTCTAAGTGTCAGCAGCAATGTATGGACAGAGCCAGTCGAAGCATAATATGGTGAAATTTAACGCATGTGACACATTTCAGCTTTGTTATTGTATGACGTGCTGCATCGATTGAAGTAGGAAAATTTCAATTTGTTTGTAGGTCTCGTGTTTTTCATTCTTATTTAAAAATCTTACGAATACTCTGAAATTGCAATGGTTGGTGGACAACCACAGATTTCTTTTTGCTAGACAGTAATATAGGGCGATCACTCTTAAGACACATAATATTATGCAATTAGTGAATAAAAGACGGATTTAAAGCGAGGGCCGTAGATGAATCACGAGCATGTGAAGGATTCCAACGATTTCACAAGTTTTAGAATCCTAAACGACGCGAGTGATTCATAGCCCTCGATATAAATCCGTTTTATTCAAGAGTTGCATACTATATTTTATACCATGACTACGAGAAAAAGAAAGATTTAAGCGAAAAAAAATTTTCCACAAAGAGTTTGTATATCGAGTACTCTTTGAACAAGGAGTTTGTATCGAGTAATTTTTGCACAAGGAGGTTGTATAGTATTGAGATGGAGGTCGAATTGTATTCTAAAATCAAATACCAAAATAGTGATTAAAATTAAAATTGATTAAAAGTTTTCAGTGAATAAAATAAGCTTTTTAGAGGGGAAATGGTATAATATTTTATTTGTACTACAGATGAAAAGTTTTCAAGCTTTGATCGCGAAAGTGTCAAAACACTGACTTCTTAGTTGCTTGCAAATAATAAATAGATAATCAATTATGTAAATCATTAATCAAAGCTTTCTGGGCTTTTTTCACTTTGACTAATAATCAAAATGTTTCATTTAATAACACAAAAGCATTAATATTCCAACCGCTAACGGGGGTTTGAAGGGCCAGTTAAGTTTATCTGCCAGTGACATAGCTTAACTGGCCGTTAGAGCCTATCGGTCAATTAAAAATTGGGAATCTTGTTAACTGTAGAATAAATCTTATCTCGTCGTTTAACTGACCATTGAAAAATCGGTTCGTTAAATGGGGTTTGAAGGGCCAGTTAAGTTTATCTGCCAGTGACATAGCTTAACTGGCCGTTAGAGCCTATCTGTCAATTGAAAAATTGGGAGTCTTATTAACTATAGAATAAATCTTATCTCGTCGTTTAACTGACCATTGAAAAATCGGCCCTGAATCCACTAACACCAAACTCGCTATTATAACAACCGAAGCACAAAACGTCTCACGGTAAATGAATGCAAGCAAACAGGGAAAAAAGGTAGATAACCTACTTACGTTGAGACTATTTGTGTTGCAAAAGGATTTTATCTGGAAAACCATTTAATTCGCATTTACTTTCCTTAGTATAAATAAAAATATGCAGACAATGCGTTTTAGAATTGGCACGAATTGCGCAGTTGCGCAATGAAAGTGCAAAGTTTATTTCTTGTAATTTTTGACTAAGAAGTATTTGTTTCATATATGCATAAAATAAAAGTTGTACTTTACAATCGTGTGATAATACAATACAAAACTTATGCATTTATATATCAATTCGTAAGAAATAGGCCTATTAAAATAGAGTTTCCTAGATATAATAATGTCTGTTTGAAATTTTGAGATTTAAGCATTCACAATGCTATTTTTATATAATACTAAATAATATACTAGAAAAAATAGGACTCGCACCAGATCATGTTCTCGGACGGGAATCGAACCCGCGACCTTTGGATAACCGGTCCAATGCTCTGACCGCTGAGCTACCGAGTCACTCGTGTCACCGAGAACATGATCTGGTGCGAGTCCTATTTTTTCTAGTATATTATTTAGTATTATAATAATGTCTGTTTCAAATATTAATATTTTTATAAAGCCTACTTCTCGTTAAAAACAATGTAGAATTAGTTTAGATGTTTTTTTAACCCACAGTGAACCAATCACGCAATTAACTTCTACCGTTAAAATACCTATGTTTTGTATTATGGTTTTCTAACCATAGAGATAGCACCACCAACTTCAATTAAGCATTATTTAATTCTTTCATTATTTAATTATTTAAATCTCTTCTCATACCAAACGCAAATATTGCTTGTTCAGGTTGCAAGTCTTCTAAAATCGACTAATTGGCGGACATAGTTCTAAAGTTCGGCTACTTCGCTGACCGTACAATCAAGTCATAATAACATGTGAAGTTAATCATTTCAACATTATGGTCTCAAATTTCAGGTTAGAAGTAACCCAGATAACCAACGTAGCGATCTGCAATATCAACTGGCCTAACTTCGAGAACTGCACCCAAGTGACCTTCGCAGTCCCTCTGGTCTACGAAGAGGACGAAGAAGAGGATGAGCCGAGGCTGAACACTCGAGACCTGATTACTATGTGGAGCCAGTATAATAGTGAAGATCCCTTTGCAGCTAGGCTCAGGCGATTGGGAATTACGGTATGAATCAAAGTTATTCAATACGATACTATACATGCGTATACGACATGTTACAAAAATACCCCTAATGCCGAATATGGTAGATAGGGACCATCAAACTGAACCACTTTTACTATAAGACCAACTTTGAAATTGCGAAAAAAAATCAGCTGTTTCATACAAAAATTAAAATCGAAAATACCAAAATGTATGAAACAGCTGATTTTTTTTTTCGCGATTTTAGTGTTGGTCCCATGGTAAAAGTTGTTTGTTTTTTTCTAGTATATTATTTGGTATTATTTAAAAGTTGTTCAGTTTGATGGTCCCTATCTACAATATTCGGCATTAGGGGTATTTTTCTAACACTTTGTAAACGACACTGATAGCTGCGTTACTTTGATAGATATCTGTATTTGGAGATGGCACACCACATCGTCTGGAGAATCAATTTGTCCATCCCTACCCAGATTTTCTACCCTTTGAAGACAGGCACACCATGAGATGCAGATGCATTTCGTGAGGATCCAGTACGGGTTCATAAAGAATGAAATTCTATGAGACACCACACCATCTGCGCTATGTAACGTCTCAGTTCTCCATTTACAAGATAGCATATTACCACTAGAATGTTTTATTCTTATAAATACTTTACTTCTCCTTTCCTTTAGCTCTTTTATTTTTAATTCCAGGAGTTCGCTAGCCCGAACGACAGCGGTGTTCTGGCGGTGTGGCTCGTGATCTCCGCAGGTGTGCTAGTCATCATGGCGATCATGGCCTTCGCTCTGTGGCGGTACAGCTGCTTCGACACCTACACTAGGTAATTTTAACTTCTGTAATGTCACCTTAGATTAACTGTGTTGGTCCTCCTGTGATTTGCTGCAATAATCTACTAACTCGATAACTTTAAAATTGTGGTCAAATTCTAAACAAACAAATTAACAAAAAAGACTTGATTTAGAAGCCATTTCGAAAAATTGCAGTCTTAATTTTTTACGTAAGTAACTAAAATCTATGAAAACGCGAGGTTTAGCTGTGATAGTTTCTATAATTGACGCTATACCAGAACGCGTGGAAAATAAACAATATCAGTTGTGTAGAAGGGAATAAAAAGTACCAACGGCAAAACTTGTTGAGCGTAGTAGTTGTGCCTTGGGTCGGGAAGCAATCGAGAGTAAGCAATGACTTAGAGTAAGCAGATTTTTGTTGAATTAGATAACAGTTAGGCACATAAAAATTCATCCTTTGGGTCAAGGATAAGACGAAGAAACGAAAAACACTAGCTTAGATTGGCTAACAGAAAGTTCAAATTCGAATTACCGAAATTTTCGCTTGATATTTCCGATTTGGATTACTTTCACTTCACACAGATCTTTCTGAATTCAATCATAAGTAAAAAAGTAAAATGACTGAACAATACGGCATTAACGTGGTGTTAACGTATATTTTTCCTTGCTCCAGGATGCCCGAGTTCAGCTCCCGTGACAGCTTGTACAATGAGAAGCAAGGACTGGACCTGTACCCCACCCCGCACCAGACCTTGCCCCCGCTCTACGAGAGCGAGTACAACTGGGCTGACGGCAAGTTTGACGACTCCGCTAGAGGTAAATATGTCTTCCGTCATCATTATATTACTTTACCAGCTGCACGAAATCCACTGCCGGTTAAAGACCGCCCTAAGGCTTCTCAAGACGATCGATCGTGCTCTGGCCACATCTACAGACTTCCCCCGATCGGTCCGCATTGTTCGGGATCTGCCCACGAAGTGCTGTCCGGTGGGCGGTCACCATATAGTTTGAGTTTGCCTATGCTATAATACTAAATAATATACTAGAAAAAATAGGACTCGCACCAGATCATGTTCTCGGACGGGAATCGAACCCGCGACCTTTGGATATCCGGTCCAATGCTCTGACCGCTGAGCTACCGAGTCACTAGTGGGAACGTCGAATTTCTTCTAGTATATCAACTTTTACGCTGCAAGCCAGCGCCATCTCACCAATGTAGAAGAAATTACCTCGACATTCAACTGAACATCTTTCCAGATATTTTTAAACAGTTGATTAAGATGAGAAAGCTATATAACATTTTAAATTTTGAGATTTTAAGCATTCACAATGCTATTTTTATATAATTCTAAATAATATACTAGAAAAAATAGGACTCGCACCAGATCATGTTCTCGGACGGGAATCGAACCCGCGACCTTTGAATATCCGGTCCAATGCTCTGACCGCTGAGCTACCGAGTCACTAGTGGGAACGTCGAATTTCTTCTAGTATATCAACTTTTACGCTGCAAGCCAGCGCCATCTCACCAATGTAGAAGGAATTACATTGGTGAGATGCTATTAACCAACATCTAGGAGAATGTTCTGCCAATATCGCTGGACACAAGAGATAAATGTCTGTCTATTCTTCTGGGGCCAGTACACGATTCTTTAAACATTGCAGACTATCGTAGCGTCGATATCGCATTATATATTGCTTCCTGTATTTGGTCGCTCTGCGGTATGAAGTATTTGGTTGCTGCAGAAGTTCTGAAGAAAAAATATACCGTCTCAGAATTATAGCAGACATTAGAAATATATTTTATTTTTATGAATGTTAATTAATCTATTACTTCCAGTCGACATGAGCGGCTACACGAACAGAAACTTTACGAGAGACGAGCTGTCTGACATCGAATCGGACGAAGACGTAATTTCGACAAGGGACAGGTGAAGTAGACCTTATCTACATTAAAGTAAAGTTTAAATGTGCCTAACATAATTGTAGATAGCAAACGTTCCATTAATATTTATGAATTAACCGCTTTTATTTTATACGAACCTGCATTACGTTTTAAAAACATTTGAAAACTAAGAAACTCCAAATTGATGTTTTTGGCTGTAGCGCACTAGAAACTGTAAACCGCTTTTGTTTAATACTATTACGCCTGAACATCTCCGCCGCGAAACACCGCACTTCGATAATCGAAACAAATGGGAACAGCCTGTTCTAATGCATATAGATTTTTCTTGCGCGATTCCGCCCGATCGGCTCCGACCGTTGGCACACGCGAAAGTAATAAATAATAAATAAATAACTTTATTGAGTGCACGTCAATATATATCAATATTACTATCATCTGCGTCTGAACTAGGTTGAAAAAGCTGTATCTCAGACGACAGCGCATCATCATCCCTAGGATCTAATCCAAACATTATAATCACTACGTAGATGTGATCGTCATAATATTGTATCGTCGTCGATATAAGACAATTCATGACAGAACTATGGCGGAACTACAAGGGAACTACCTACCGCGGTTTCGGTGGTATTGTTTCGCGGCGGAGCGCGGAGGTGTGCTACAGACACTTATAAATAATTAATAACATAAATAAAAGTGGAACTTAATAACATAAATAAAAGTGGAACTTAATAACATAAATAAAAGTGGAACAGCTTGTTATCAACAGACTAAAACATAACAACAGCACACTAACTCCCGCTCGTTCGCATATTCCAGGTTCACCACAGACGTGTAGCCGAATAACGCTTCAGTTTGTTATTATAAACTGGTACGCTTTTTATTCTAATAATTAATGCTTTTAAAACACATTATTGGCTTGTAAAATTTATTTTTCTCTTCTTGGGTATTATTATCATATATAATATATTATCATATATTATATATTATTATATTTATATATTAGACCGTGAACGTTTTCCTGCGTTATTCCCAACTTTATACATTGTTGACACTATCTTTATGTTCTACAAATTCCAGACAACTTTTAAAGAATGTTTGTAAACAAATCACAAAAGTGACGTTTTAAGATATGTGCATCTTCATTTACTTTTATTTAAGGGTTCCGTATCCAAGAAAAACAAAAAGAAAATTTTAAAAGGGCAATATTTTCTTTTGGAAGTTATTTTAGACCAGTAGGTAACGTTTAAGACCAGTTGCGTTTTAGACCAACTCATTGTTTGATAACTGACATTAATTCATTTAAAGTTTAAACATAACACAGTACTAAATTCACTCTGAGATATTTGTGAAACTATTAAGAAAATGCATAAAGTTTTGTTTACAAACATTATTAGAATATTATTGACACTGTTTATTATTTTATTAGATTAAAATTACAGGTATTAAAAGCGTTTAAACTAAAAAAAATAGGTGTTCAAACACTAACTTTCAGCCTTCCCGTGACCACAGCCGATGCAACTCGGTCGAAACGTAGGGAAAAGGTAGGTGTTGAAGCATGTTTTTCAGTTTTTTAAACGCGTTTAATACCTGTGATTTTAATTTAATAAAATGCAACTCGAAAGTTTAAAAGTATATGTAGCTAATTATGATTTTATGAATGTAATGCGCTGGTGGTTTGTGCATGTGTGTGTATATCTGGCTTATTATTATTTAAGAGCTCTAACACACAGAAGGCGATCAGATTCGCAGATCGCTGCGATCTATGAGATGTATGGAGTTCTCTCATACCTTCCACACTGGTTGCGTTCCGATCCGATCCTATACAACATGTTACAAAAATACCCCTAATGCCGAATATGGTATATAAGGACCATCAAACTGAACAACTTTTACTATGGAACCAACTCTCAAATCGCGAAAAAAAAATCAGCTGTTTCATACATTTTTATATTTTCGATTTTAATTTTTGTATGAAACAACTGATATTTTTTCGCGATTTCAGAGTTAGTCCCATAGTAAAAGTTGTTCAGTTTGGTGGTCCCTATCTACCATATTCGGCATTAGGGGTATTTTTGTAACACGTTGTATATCGCATAGATCGCAGCGATCTGAGATCGGATCGCATGACTGGAACGCATCCTTTGTGCTTGCGCTCTAAGTACGACAAACATACGGGATGCAAAAAATCGTTGGCAAAAAAGAACAAAATTTTAACTATTTATAACTAACTTATTCTCATCGTCAGTTCTATTTTTATGGGGCCATAATCCAGGAAGCTTGTTTTAGGGTAGTTTTACATGTTTCAAATAAGTTGAAACTAAATTATAAGGCAGATAGTTTTATAGAAATTCTAGTCCATTTTTAAATTAAACCATAATATAGTGTTATACAGGCCCTTTGACTTTAAATTTAACTTGAACACATTTTTCATTAAAACATTTTGAATTTATACTTCTACATTTTATTCTCTTTTTTATTCCTAAAATCACATTTCATAATTTTTTTCAGGAAAACTTCCTAAAAATGTTCTCTCTATTATAATAATTGATAATGGACAATGGTTCATTAATGATCCTTACCAATAAAATGGCGAATACTTACCTGTGCTTTTTTCTTACAGAAAGATTGTTATTTCACCAAAGGACGGGTACGAAGCATGATGCTTGTAACAAAAATACAATTAGGTATACGTAGTACATAGTATGTTCTGGGATTGGTACAGTCTCATTGTGATGCTTATTTAATATTTTATATTAGACTCGATAATTTTATTTTATTTACACCCATGCTTTAAATCCTCTAAAAAAGTTCTGAAATAAAGCTTATAACTAACATTAAATCAACCAGTGCTATAGTAACCATAATATCCGAACGAGTCAAGGCTGGCACCCCGCGCCTTCGCCCGCGAGCTGCATTATGAAATTCAGTACAACATTATAACACTCTTTTGGATGATATAATAACGGAACCGCGCGAAACCAGCCACTCGGGAGGATATTACGGCTACCATGACACTGTTTGTTTTAATGTTGGCTATAAGGTTGGTTAAATGCTACTGTTTCAAAATATTTTATATAGGATTCATATCATGTGTGTAGATAAAATCTTGTATGCAACTGAACATAATTAGGTATTAAAACACTCATGTGGTACTATTATCACACGAGGCGAATTAATACCCCTCATTATACTACAGTTGCATAAATAACTTTTACCACAAAATATATTTTAAAGTAACTGTTCCAAAAAATCTTGAAAGATATTGGTTTTGTCAAAAAAATAAACAGATCTTACGACATTATCAAACAGATGAAACAGACGATATTTTCAAGTTGTATAATTTCAAAAAGTATGTTACCTATTATACTTCGAAATTTCTTTTTCAGTAATTCATTCATGAGTACTTTGACATGATTGGTGATAGAAAAATAATTTAACAAAACTATTGCAGTAGAAAACTTAAAATTTTTATGGTTTTCTCAATCCGTAGATAAGAAGTAGATATAATTTGATAAGTAAAAGTAATAATTATTGTTGTAGATATACTTTATAGGAAGTTACAATATGACTTTTAATGTAGATAGGTAATATACCAGAAGAAATCTACCCAACGTTGTGATTTATATAGTTTTATTGTAATTCTGTTGTATACTAGTTCTTCTTTATTATTGATTTATTGTTTAAATAAACTTTTTTTTTCATTTTATTTGTTTCATTTTTTCCTCAACAGTATTTTTTCATATTTTTTATTTATAATGTATAAGACGACACAGGTATAATTTATATTGGGTTGTGTTTACAGAGTTTACAAACGGTTGTGAAAAAAAAATTCTAACTATTTCTATTTTCTCATGAATCCTATACAGAAGAAATGAAATATTTTCAAGCCACCACATAAAGGGTGAAATATTTTAAAAAGTTTTAACAAGTTTACAACATTAAATTTATTCTATAAACAATCCATGGTCAAATTGGTGACACTCACTGACGTATATCACCGCATCTCTCAAGTACAGCCGGAATTTGATTCGGAATTCCGAAACGGAATTATTCCGAACGCAGCAAATCCATACAAATCAATGAAATTTTGTTGTAGTGTGCGTCTGCACGCACACTAAAATAATGTGCATGTGCACGCCTAACAACATTCATAACAAAACGGTCTTCGTGAGATAGAACAACTATAATTTTTTTAGATGATTTGTGAATAAATACAAGTATTTCAGGAACTCTTAAAAACATAAATTTTTCCTCGTTATCGTCTTTTGTTATCTTCTTTAAGTATACGTGTTATGTAAAAATGATTGATTTTGCTTTTGTAAAGTTAAAAGTACCTTCCTAATATTTAATTTTCCTAGGAAATATATTCATCGGTACTAGACAAATATAATATGATATAGCATAGCTTTATTGTTGTCACTTTGTTACCTGAAATAACTATAGTAAGTATGTACCAAATAGAAAAAACATATTATAATCTTTGTAATTTCAAAGTTAGTAAGAAAACATTATTTTCTGTACGTATGTAATAGGTCGGTAAAGTTCGCGGCCTTTTTGAAGTATGAATTTTGCGTGTTGCATTTCTGGCATAGGCGGGAATGTAATATACTGTTGGACAGCTGACTTTCTAGTTATAGCAATTAAATTAAAACAAATTGATAACTATCTTGCTTTTTCATATTTTTAATATTTTTTATTAGTTACATTTTGCAATTTTTTTTGGGCCGGCATTCCAAGGTTGTAAGTTCGAGTCCCGTCTGAGGTGCTACGGGTGAGTCGATATTTTCTAGTATTTTTTCTAATACATTATTTATATTTATTATTTTTAATACAAAAAGGCCGCGAACATTTCCGACTATCATTCATTCATACTACATTTGAAACTACAAACTTTGTGTTAAAAGCGAAAATTTTATTCCAAGTAATTATATTATGTCCAAGTTATTTAACTATATGAATATGAATATAGCTAGATGTACATAATATAAATTATGTAACTTATTTGTTAGTAGCTATAATTAAACACCAAAATGGTAATGTTGACAAAAATATCTTCACAAAAATATAACATTTAATATTTAATTATATCTTATAGTTAGACGCCGTTCTTGGAGGTATATTTTGGGAGCAAATGTTCTTAGGGATAGAGTAAACTTTTTTGGTGATTAAACAACATGACAAAAATATATTTCATTTATTTTACGAATAAACAGGTTCTTTATAACATTTAAGAATAACAGAAATACTCTACTGTAAAAATATTGTTAAGTAGATAAAATAATATTTGAACACAAAATAGTTTCAATCAATAGATTATATATAATACTATGTTGATTTAAACTCTGTCATGTTGTTTAATTATAATCGAGTTGAGTTAATTTATCGATAAACCAAAAACATTTACCCCATCCCTATGAACGTCTGCTCCCAAAATGTACCTCCGATAACGGCCTTTACTTAGAAATTAATAATGTTGAATAATATTATTTTAATCCGGAAAATAACTAGATAAACATTTAGAACCTAAAGAATAATTTAAAACTTATTTTATATTATAATCAATTTATATTATTCAAGAAGAAAAGTTTCGATATCTACTTCAGTTTCTTAGTAAGTATTGTCTTATTATTATTTCGTTAAGGTTTCAATTATGACAAAAACGACATCAGTGAGGTGCATTTTCTATAAAAAAATACTAAACAGTTCCCATATCAATTAGTTATAATTCATGTCATCATTAATTTATGATATTACTATAATTGTTTATTTATTTACTATAGCTATATCAATGCCCAGCTACGGGGGTTATACGGCAAGTATAAAGTAAAAGGTATAGGTATAGTTTGCACATAAATTATGCCAAATTTTAAGTATTAAAGATGTCAATTTAATCTGCCAAATAAAGCTTTTTATGGTGCTCAGATGAGTTATTATCTTTTGCTAAGTCTAGACCAGCGCCCTATTTAATAAACGTGACAATTTGTCACCTGTCATGACAATTTTATATCTATTGCGTCAACCAATTTGAAAATATAACAAATTACTCATAGCTACACCGCAACGTAAACCAAATTGTCATGACTAATGACAAATTGTCGAGACAATTGACAAATTGTCGTGAGTATTGACAAATGGTCACGTTATTAAATAGGGCTCAGTGCGCTGTCCAGTTCATTATTGCATTCAACTTTCAACTTCGTCTTGCGTCAAGCGCTTTCAACACAAATATTGACATTCCTTTTATGCTATTGCATGCCCTATGACGCTTCAGGCATGTGTCAGATGAAAACGCAAGATGAACGTAAAAGCACACTGGTGTAGACGAGATTTAGATTTTCAATAAATGCAATGTTAAATATTTTTTTTTAAGTTTTTTAATAAAATTTAAATGCAGTAAGTATAAACAATGTTTTTGTTCTGAATTAATGATGTACGAAAAACTACTTTTCTGAACATTATATTTATTATTGAAATCAGTAATGATATCGTTATTTATTGATAGTTATTGTTTTGTTTATTGATTTATATATAGTTAGTATATATGGAAAATTCATTAATGAGAATATTAGGTAATGTAATTACATTAATCATTATGCGAAAACGCATAAGTACTTTGAATTAAATTAGATAAAAAACAATACTTATTGTTTCAACAATTAAAGAGCTTATTTAATGACTCAAATCTAATAACGCAATATTTGTGTAGGAACAATTAAACAGTTCAATCAATTATTTTGATCAATTCATAACAATTTTGGAAGTTATTATTACAAATAAGGTACTATTACTTCTTATTATTTGCGCAAAAGTGAGATAGCGAGTCCTATAATTAGACAGCAAATATGCCGAAATATTTAATGTCATATAAAGTGATCAAAAATATCGCTACAAACAAAGTATTATGCTACCTTCTTTACTGTTTAAATCTTTAACATAATTACGTAAATGTATAAATAAGCTTGGCAGTTTTCTGTTTTTTTAGATTATTATCTTAAATCTAAATACAACACTACACTACACACACTACAGCCAATATGGTAAATAACACTACTTTATACTCAATTGTGAAGATTTGTTAATAGAATAGTATTTACTTATAAATTCTATACAAAGATGTTATCTGTCTGTAAATCTTCTATGAAAAATAAATAAATTATAAATAGTTGAAAACCGTTCTATCGGTATATTCACATCAGTGGTGACAAAGCTGGGGTCAACGGGAAAAGGCCGTCCTATCCAGCCTTTCTATTGTCTAATTTCAAAATCTATCGCAATCGCTTTCAGGATGAAACACATTGATGCTTCTTTTTGGCACAAATAAAAACTTACCAAAGAAATGCAGCAATGTGTCGGATCCAACTGTCAAATGAAAGCGATTGCGATAGATTTTTAAATTAGACAATTAGCCCCCTGGTTCTATAACAAAATAAAAATAAAACACATTTGTAGTTGTCAATGTTGTTTTTCCACAATGGGTAGTGCTTGGCCTTCACCTCACCTAATGTTAAGTGACGATAAGGTCGAAAGTGTAAGCGCACTACACCCGAAATCCTCACCACTGAAGAACTGGCTATCTTATCTCTAACTGCCGGAACCGAACAGTTATATTTTTTTTAGTGATTTGGTTCTTGTACTTTTAAATAACATTTCGTTATGGTATGATAAATGGATTGTATGTTTTGAAGCGTCTGAAAAGTATTGATCACGTGTGTTGAAGACTTTGAGAACACCATTGCATTGTGTGGTTTTTACACGACATAACTATTTCCATGTGAAATAAAACATTGCCAAATGTAACTTTGTAATTTTATTTGATTCCACTGTCCAAGATTCTTACTAAGTTAGTGAAAAAAAGATAGTCTGTTTATCCTTACTTACTTACTTGTCATATTTGGTTAACAGCTTTTGAGGTTGTCATATACGTCTTATTAATTTTATAATATGCGCCCTTACCACCAAAGATTTTCAAACACTGTTTAATTTAGACACTGTTTAAATGTGATGCCGTCTCTTTTAAACAATACTGTCAAAATAGTGATAGCATCACATTTAAACAGTGTGTAAGTTAAACACTTGTTGAACTGTGTTTTAAAATTTGAGGTAAGGCTGATGTTGTCTTATTCAATCGTCACTAAAAATACGTAATTTCTTTCGTAATTTAAGTGTGGAAAACCATTTGTTGTTTTTTTTTATTTTTTATTTTTTCATTAAAAAGTTGGGTGAAGATTGTTTACCCAATAAGACAAGGATATACAGACTTATATCTCTTCTACTCTCTTCTATAAATTGATACTATTGATTGGTCATATAGCTTTGGGTGTCTTATGTGACATCGAATGTTGGCTTATCGAGTGTCGCTATATTCTTCGCGGTTGTCTAGAATCAAACCAACATAGGTTGTATACCAGCAAGGTATGCAACCTCCGCTAAAACAACTTTTATTATTCTAATAGTTACGATCGTCTTTTGTTAAGTGACGCTCTCGGCACACCGATTTAGACACTAGAATGTAATACATGTTTATAAGTTTATTATTACCAATATATTATTTTTATCGCAAGTTGATGTGTTTTTATGCAATAATCAATATAAGTATCACCGAGTACATCTTGAATTGTACAGCGGTTCACGCTAGTTCGCCTCTATAGATAGAATTCCTTCCTGAAATTCCTCTTTTAACTAACAGTTACATCATTTTGTTATTTCTCAGCCACCTTATCTTAGTAGCTTTATCTGAGTGTCAATATTTGTTCCGTCTCTAGTTGCAACTGTTGCAGTAAAGTGATATTTTAAGACGACGCATTGGACATTTTGGTGGCTGGGATTTCGATTTTTATCATCAATTACAAAACATAATACGAAAGTGATATTTGATAACCCGATTATTTATTTCATTTTGTCAATCGCAAAAACAGGATTCGTTGACTTTTTAAACTGAGAAAAAAATGTCAAAGATCCCTTTTTTAAAACAAAGATTTACATTTTACAGACAAACCGATCGATTTAAGCATCTAAATTTTCTTATTAGATTAGTCTAAACACACACTTCAAAATGCCAGTTGGATTTTTTTAAATATATTATAGTTTTTTATTTAAACGAAAAAAAACGGTTTGGCATCGCAAAATTTCTTGCCATAGTTACTGTAAACTGTGTATTACAAGTGTAATGTAAACTTTCGAGAGTTTTAGCGAGATAATCGTTAACGAAAAGTTTATCAATGCGTCGCCTTAATGTTAACTGACGTCATAGCTTTACTTTTCATTTGATAGTGGTAAAAGTAACTTTAGAGTAACTAAGGAAAATAAAATACTTTGAATTTGAAAAAATCCATAACATGCAAAACCTTTAAACTAATTACGAACACTTTTTGCATAAAAGCAATCCTGAAATCGCGAAAAAAATCAGCTGCTTCATACATTTTTGCAAAGTTCGCTAGAACTTTTTTATGAAACAGCTGATTTTTTTCACCTTCGCGATGCTACAACGACGTTAAGTAAGTACCTACTGTTTATTACAAAAAGAGGTAATGAAATAGCTAAAGATATTAGTAAACAGATACAACGTTTTGATAAAACATCAAATGCAATGACGTACGAAAAAGTCGTAATGGTTCATGCAAACAATCACTTGGAATAAGCTCTTGTATCTGTTGGAATTGAAGTAAGAAAGGGACCAACTGGTATGGTTACGTTCGTTGTGATGGTTATTCTGCAACAAATAACATGTACAAAAATAATTTAGTTTTTCAGATTTCGATCATAAACCATAATAATGTTATTGTTATTGCACAATCCTAAAAACAATTCGTGTGTAACACTGTGCACTTAACAGCGCGTAATTTTTTTTGCATTCAAATGTCGCTCAGCAAATTTACAAAAAAACAAAATGTTAAGCATTTTAACGACAAAAATTAAAAACAACGTTACCATATCTTCTAAAAATGTTTAAAATGTATTTAAAATGTTATATAATACTTAAGGTAAATTTAAAAAATGTACCTTCTTATTATACAGTTAAAATTATAGGAATAAGAATTATCCATATAAAATAAATATCATAAAATTTTCCATTCACCGTTCTTCAAACAATTAATATTAATTTCTCAACATCTTCAACTGGCTTTGAAGAATCTCCCTGCGAGACAAGGTCGAGCGCGATCTCGAGCTTAGTGTCTGCTCTCCACTCACACAATTAGCACTGATAAGGAGATAACAGCGGACTATCACCGAGATAACACTACTACCTGACAAGGGAAAGAAAATAGCCGGAATAGAGAAAATTATAGTGTTTTAGAAATATGGTTGGAGACTAAAATTAAAGATAGGACAAAAAAGGACAATATCAAGTTAACAAAAAAGTTGTGAGAAAAAACTTAGTGCGTGTAGTGATTAAAGTGTTTAATCTGTCAGTACAAAATATATCCAAATTTTTAATAATGATTTTTTAATAACTAATTGGCGCCATGGAAAACGAAGGACCCATATTAAAAGATAAAGAATATGAACAAATTAATTTACTTTACGATGAATGTCTTTCGTATTTGAGAAAATATAAGGATGACGATATTCTTCTTAATGAGAAAACACTCAATAACAATGAAAACGATGTGGAAGATCCGGATTATGAAACAATAAAAGAGAAACATTATAAAGAAAGAGAAACATTAAAAGAGAAAAATTATACAACTAACAAGAAAGTTGTTCCCAATAATATCAAATCGAAATCTTGCAGTGAACTCACTCATCAAGGTAAAAGCGATTCTTATGAGAACAATACAGAATTCAAAGTCGAAAATGAGGTGACATCTGAAACAACCAACTCTTTAGAGTTGAGATCTCGTTTAAGGAAGCTTTCGGCACAGTTGCCAAAGATAATCATAACACAGAGTAATACCAGTTTGGAGCTGAAACAAGGAAGAATGAAAATGGACGATGTAGTGATGAAGGAGACCGGAGAAAAAAATAAACCTCAAGCCAATAATGTTCGAAAGTAAGTATTGATAAAATTAAATGAGATCAGAATCCATACAATATTCACGCTCCAAAAAGAACCCAAAGTCCATTTCATGAAACGAGCTGCCAAAGAAAATTGGTCCGTACGCGTCGATTAGTTAGTGCGCGTGATTTTCAATAGCTTATAGCCTAGCTCTAGCCGCGCTAATTGACCAATGAGCTGCGAGTATTTTGTTCCTTCGGAGCTTGATTCCGGATGACCCTTTAAAACATAAGTGATGAAACTAAAATAAACTTGCCCAGAGTTTTAAAATCTTTCTTATGTTATGGAAGGTTAATGTAAAAATGCTAGATTTCATGAATAGACGACCTTTTTTTAAAAGCTTTAGTATTTTTTAGTGAGATATAAAAAAAATACTGCCAGCCACAGGACTTAGATCTGTATCTTTGGGTGTTGAAGTCTCTATACGAATCAATTTGTTTCCATATTTAGCATCAAAAGTTCAATATTTAGCATCAAAAGACCTTCTCACATCCGGCGAGCTGGCTATGGCGAGTTCCCAAAGAGGCTGGTCTCCAAGAACGGACTAGAAAACGTGGCCCTCATCTCCAACGTGCCTTTCAGGAAAATCCGACTTCTTAACGATACATTCCATACTTTGGTTAGTAAGCAAGAGTTATTATTTAATTTTTTTAACTATCCTAATTAATTAGTAATTCATAACCGAACTAAATATTTAGTTGTGAGAAGTTAAAACACCTCTCGGCGACGATCGGTAGACCGAAGCCGAAGAGCGCGAACGAGCGCGATTTTCTCGTTTTCCTGTGTGCCGAAATGAGATAGAGCTATGAAAAATGAGATAGAGCTATGAAAAAATGAAGTTTGACCCTTTACTAAATAGGTCTAGACTGAGATATAATCTGTCTCTAAAATCTGTGTATTTTAGACAAATGGTCCGAAGGATTCGAAGCCCTGCTCTGGCTGTATTAGAAAACGCTAACTCCTTGGTATCCAACAAGAACTTTAAATTCTATGACAATCATTATTGAATTATCTGTGTTGGCTATATTGCCTTTACAAAAAATGTCTGTGTGCGTGGCAGAACCGCGACATTTCCGAGCGGCTTTTCTACCTATTTTAAATTTTGTGTGCCTGTTGCCAGATAAACCTCCGCTGGCGCTGGATAGTGATGGGCACAGTAGTATTACACTTCACGATCTGGCTGGTGTTTGCCGTCTTCTGGTACGTGACTGCGCTCTCGCACTATGACCTAGAACCCAACCCCCCCAACCGGACCTGCGTCACGGGGGGGATTGACTTCGTCACCATATTCTTGGCGTCTGTTGAAGCTCAGGTGAGAATCATCATTATGTGGCTAATTGTGTACAGCGAGTGTATTGTTCTTGACCAATAATGTAATGAAATGAAAAACAATACCTATATCAACACCATCTAGATGCTAAGAATGCTAGCCTAGGCTTTATAATCATTCTCCGGGGTTGTATGTATCGACCACGATAATCGGAATTGTATTAGCGTTAGCAAACACTTTGTGTATAATAATAATATTTCATGCTGTTTTATAAACAAGAAAATTAATTAAAATATCCTGAACAACGCTATCATTGTTCACTAAGTAATATTCATCCATCCATTGATACTAAATCACATAGAGACTGGTAGGTTATATTATTTAAGTAAAATTTTAAAGTTTGAGTTATTGTTGAAAGATGGAATCTAAAATTGATGTTTTATGAAAAAAAATCGTATGAACGGAAATGTGAATACGGACAATAACACAGTAGATTCATTGTTTGAACTACGTTTGACCCCTGTTACTAATCCATTAGTTTTATTACTATTTGCTCTCATATTTACAACCCACAATTTTTGGGTGGTGCAATTTATAAGCTTTTGCTAAAATTATATTTATTTTGTTTTTAAAAATTTATGCCATAGTAAAAAAATGGTTATCAGTCGACGGCGACTGTAGGTCTTACTAGTTCAAATGGATGTGTACGCACTTGGTTTCTGATTCACAGTCGATCAATCGACAGTCACTGTCGATTTTTATCATCTGTTTTTGCAACAAAGGACGTATCGTTATTTTTTCTAGTTTGTTCTCTATAATTGGTAACGATACTATTGCAACTTCTCTGCACGAATGTACCAGAAACACTTCCCATATTCAAGTGAAGCGACTTCGCTAGCTTGGTCGCCCAGCCTAGTCACCCATGTTTTTAGTCGCTGGGGAGACCAAGTCGCCAGTGCGAGAGAATCACGGAATAAAGTAAGGTTTGGCACTAGTAGATAGGCCTGGTGTCTTGTCTTGCTCATAGTCAAAGTGATTGCGACTTTATTCTCAACGTTTAAGTATTTAAGAGACTTTGTTAATCAAATAAGTAAATTGAATTGATTGTGAGATGACGCTGGCCTGCAGTATAAGAGTTGATATACTAGAAGAAATTCGACGTTCCCACTAGTGACTCGGTAGCTCAGCAGTCAGAGCATTGGACCGGATATCTAAAGGTCGCAGGTTCGATTCCCGTCCGAGAACATGATCTGGTGCGAGTCCTATTTTTTCTAGTATATTATTTGGTATTGAATTGATTGTTTAAAATCGCTCAATACTTTTAACTCGCGCCACAAAAAGTGCGATTGAGATTTCACAACGAAACAAAATGTTTGTTATTATCCAATCAGTATAGCACGCTTCATACGCTGCGGAATGACACAAACCATGACCACGACGGATGAGCCATCGCACGCTAAGTATTCTGGTCCAGATAATATAGCTATTTATATTTATTTAAGACTTCGGCGAATTGTGAACTTCCCATACAAACGTAATACCAAAATGATTTGCAATTTGGGCACAATTAATGAAATGAAATAATTAACTCTTCTTGTGATGTTATTCGGATTAAAATCAGTATTTGACTAGGTTTTGTTTTATTAAATAAAAATTCCAAAATACTAAACCAAATAAAAATTAATGCGATTTACAGTTTTGTATGAAATAATGCTGAAAGCCGTCAAATGAATGAAAATAAAACCTTTCAACCGATTCCAAAATTCGTATTTTCCTTTGAATATATATTATTATTTAAATATGTAATTATAAATATTTCATAAATAAATATTATAAATATTTGACATCATCATACATTGCTCCGATTCCAAAGTAAGTAGCTAAAACACTTGTGGTATGGAAATTACAGACAATGGTGGTATCACAGACACCCAGACCTGACCCAAAATTCAAAAGTTCGTTTTCTAAATTGACCCAAACGGGAATCGAACCCGGGACCTCAGAGATGGCGACACCTTAAATACCGGTGTACAAAGCCACTCGACCACGGAGGTCGTCAAATGTATATCTTGACTTGTGCTTATTCTTCTAATTGTCATGTTAATCTGTAGTAAAACTACCCATGATTCAACTACAAAGTCCGACCTTAATTTGGGATATTTAAGGTAATTCCTGACACAATCTCTCTGACTTGTTTGTCGGTCTATTAATTCCTTAAAAAAGGAAGCGGGTACAATCGACCTTGATTGGGTAAAATTGCGCTCTTTAAAAGAGCACTTTTGATCGGCAATACAATGTCAACTTCTCATAACCTAAGAGTGACTGCACACTACAGATTGATATTAAGTTAGTTCAAAATGTTTTGATGTTTTTTATTTTTTTTGTTGATTTTTTGCGATAATAAAAATATAAATGAAACAAATATTATACTGAGTTACACCTTTTACCACATTTTTAGAAACAAAATAAGCTTGTATAAAATAACTGTAAGCTTTTATAGCTGGTTAGCCTATTAGCTTATAAATAAGTTAATAAAAATACATAAAATCACACTTTTATCAAAGGTCCGGCTGTTTGTTTTCAACTACCAAAAAAGTAGTGACATTTAATTACTTATTACTTTAATCAAGGGATGAGTTTTATTATTATTTTAAATACAAGGTGTTACAAAAGTACCCCTAATGCCGAATATGGTAGATAGAGACCATCAAACTGAACAACTTTTACTATGGGACCAACTCTGAAATCACGAAAAAAAAATCAGCTGTTTCATACATTTTGGTATTTTCGTAATAATTTTTTGTATGAAACAGCTGATTTTTTTTTTCGCGATTTCAGAGTTGGTCCCATAGTGAAAGTTGTTCAGTTTGATGGTCCCTATCTACCATATTCGGCATTAGGGCTACTTTTGTAACACCTTGTATAGAGTTAAAAAAACTTTTATTTTATTATTTAAAGTCACAAACAATTTTTAGTTAGTTAAAGACAGATCTTCATTATTTAAGATCTTCATTATTTATCATCGTTTGTAACATTTAAGTAGCACTGAAACATAAATTTCGGAAGAAATACTCCTCGTTGTTGGCAGCTTGGATCATTTGGATCAATAGGAGGTTGTGAAGAGTTCTGCAAATGATTTTTTTTTATATTTTGGCAATGTTGAATATTTTTAAAGTAGGCACCTACTTAATTATCTAGCTAATACGAAAACAGTCCGTTTACCCTACACGTAAGTTATTAGATGGACTAAATTTCTAATTCGCCGTGACAATTTCAAACAATATAAACTAGGTTTATTTAAGTTCGCAATTATAATTATGTAAGTAATAAAATATTGCTAATGAATAGAAAAAATACTGAATTATATAAAATAAGTCATAAAACACCAATTAAAAAATTATGGTAATTGATCGAACAAACGAACCCACCCAGGGGCGTAAAACGCAGGAACTAGAAGATCATAGTTTTGATTTGACAGATCGATGTGACACATTCCTAACTATACTTCTTTTTGGCACAGATAAAAACTTACCAAAGAAAAACAGCAATTGTCAAGTAGTGCAATCTGAAAAAAATAAGACAGAGCCCGAAGTCGGGTCAAGTACAATGAGAAAACAAATAATTTTAATTTTATTTATTATTTTCAGACTACAATCGGCTTCGGAGACAGAGCCATCGATGAAGAATGTCCCGAATCCATTTTTCTGTTCATCATGCAGGTACGTTATAATAACTATTGATGAATAATCAAATAACAATCACAATAACCAAGTTTAAACAAAAATCCACTATTCATAGAAATCTCGTTGAAGAACAAATAAAGAAGCATTACAAATAGGAAGTCAAGAAAACATTTTGCGTGTATTGTACAATTTGCGAATTGTACATTTAGCGTATTTTACATTTTGTAAAAAGTGCACATTTGGTGAATTGTTAATTATGCTACAAAGGAGTAAATTTCACAGTTTTTCAGAGTCCTGTGCAATGATCATTGAGCGGCTTTTTAATATTGCTTTTGTTTCTAATCAGGCGTAAAAAATTAAATCATTAATTAATGTAATTTTTGACATAAATAAGCTATGCCCATCCAGGGTTTTTAACGCTTTTACTTTTATTAGTTTACGCTAAGTAGCACATGCCAATAAAAGTACCAAAAAGTTATATAGGTAATAATTATGGAAAAAGTGATAAGTACCTACTTAAATTATTTTATACCATTCCCCCTCTAAAAAGCTTATTTTATTCACTGAAAACAGTGAGTAAAAAGCACTTTTAATCACTGTTTTGATATTTGAATTTAGAACAGAATTCGACCTCATCTCAATACTATACAACCTCCTTGTGCAAAAAATATTCGATGCAAACTCCTTGTGCAAAGAGTACTCGATATACAAACTCCTTGTGGAAAAAATATTCTAAAACTTGAATCACTCAATACGGTCGTGATTCAATCGTTAGAATCCTTCACTTGCTTGTGATTCATCTATGGCCCTCGCTTTAAATCCGTCGTTTATTCACTAATTGCATAATATACTATTAAAAATCGCAATTGGGCCCCTCGGTATTTTTTCAGAATCAATGTGTACTCTAGAGCATAAAGACGGTCTCAATGTCAGCATAATATTTGTATAATCTGATGTTTAGTCGTCTGTACCTACTGTAATCAGCCATCAATATCTGTTTCCAGCTTATCCTAGGAACAGGTCTGTCAGGCGTCCTGACGTGTGTGGTGTACGCCAAGCTGACCAGACCAGAAAAGCTGTCACGAGATGGAGTCGGGTTTAGTAAGAAGGCTGTGGTGAGTAAAGAGAAAAACGTCCTGATAAGAATTAAACTAGTAATATGACCACAGAACATCTTTCCTCTAGTTAGTTCCTTAACTAGAACAAAATAAAATGTGAGAAACACAATCTCGCCGGTGACGTTGGCCTGTATTACAGTTGTTTTATCTCACGAAGGCGATTCGGCTATGAATGTTGTTAGGCGTGAACATGCACATTAGTGTGCGTAATACGAGAGCGTGCAGACGCACACTAAAACAATGTGCTATTGGGCATGTGCACGCCTAACAACATTCATAGCCGACCCGCCTTCGTGAGATAAAACATCTGGGGCCCAACCGGCTAAGTTTTCGAACTTCGGTGGGTCTGCCGAGCTTCAAGTTAAAATAGATAAATCGAAGTAAGGAGTTTCGTATTGTACTATTTACCGAAGTTATTTAGAAGATATCGATGTTCGTGTGACATCATGAATTGGGGTTCGCCATTTTGGCCCGATTGGGGCTCGATTTATCTGTTTTAATTTGAAGCTCGGCAGACTTTCCGAAGTTCGATGCATTAGCCGTTATGGCCCCCTGTACTCGTATTCATTCACTAAACATGTAAAATATTTTATCACTTTTTTCGTTATTTTTGCTGTTCCCAGATCAGCCTGCGCGATGGGCGGTTGTGCCTGATGATGCGCGCGTGGGACCTCAATCACGATCACATAATCTGCTCAGAGTTCAGCGCACATTTTGTACATACATACAGGTAGGAAGCTTCGAATTTATTTTGATGCTCTCGGCTTTACAAATAAACTTAGAAGCCTTCTGAAAATTTAACTTCAATGAAAATTTCAGCATCAAGCTTATAACTCTGCCGCACTGAAATTGTTTTCATTTTAATGACAGATATGATTGTTCTTAAAATCTTTGGCTCTCTCTCTTGAAATAGTCACCCCCTTTGCCGAGTAACTTACCCATAATAAACAATGTATAAGTAATCCACGTGCGATTAGAATGCGATGGGACCTCGAAAATGACAGTTAAGCAGTCAAGTAGCGTTAGCAAAAAATTCTGAATCTATTTTCACTAAAATAATCACTAAATAATATATAAATCTCGCATTTAAAATAAATCTCGAGCAGAAATCTACGCGCACAGTTCTACACAACTAGCATTATGATCTACGGCGGCTGGCCGACGGACAGTGCGCGTCTCAGTTCCAAAAGGTAGCATCCGATTCTCATCGCGCGCGGATTATAACATTAAGCCTTGTCTATCAAACAAATGCGACAAAAAGGAACTTCAAAATACTACATGTATTGTATCGTCATGAATCAATCCTTAAATTAGTCGATTAAAAGTAAAAAAAATATTAGGGAAATTCTATACTTCAGCCAACTTAAGAAAAAAAGTTTATTGAACAACGCATTACCCATCTGTGCCCATATTTTTAAAACGTTTTTATTTTCATCATTATAGTTCCATACACGGATAGTTTTAGTGAATTAATGCCTTGAATCAAACTTAAACAACATAAGAAAGCTATTAATGGCAAGCACATAATAGATGAAAAAAAAACTTTGTTAACATTCGCTCCATAAGTTGGCTGGAGTAAAACAGCTAACTATAGTAAACGTGCGGGAAGGAGAAAGAGGAGGCTGCTCTGCCCCCGTTCTTTATAAACAACTTCGTATCCAGGACCAAGGAGGGTGAAACGATCCGCTTCTACGCACGCACCATCGCGCTGCAACAACGGCAGTTCTTGCTGTGGCCGGTGACGTTGGTGCATGTCATTGACGAGGACAGCCCCTTCTACACCTTCACGCCTGATCACATTTCTAATCAAAGGTACTTTTCTTACTTGACATACCGGCTCTCGTAGCATGGCCACCGAAACATGTTTAGTTATTTTTCGATTTGACTATTGAAATACTCGTACAATTGAATTTGTTGGACAGTTAAGTATCGATATATCACTATTAAGTATTATATCATGAGTCGATGGCAATGCTATGGTAGCTGGTGGTATTGCAATTATGCTAGTATATGTAGGTTATAAAGACCACACACCATCATGTCTAGTATTGTTGTTGCGTTAAAAATAAGTGTGAATTATAACCATAATTCGACAGCTACTTATATTATCTACAGAAAATGCAACCTTCGTCTTCAGATTTTTGTATCGCTATGATGACGCGAATTCTTGTACATTTACCACCTAACTAATAAAGATTGTATAGCAGATGTATAGTTACTCTGTCCCTTTATTTTTAATGTCAAACTTAAATAGTTTGACAGAGAGTAACCATTGTGTAATTATTCATCTGCTATACAATTTTTATTAGTAAGGGGGTTAATTTAGATCATTATGAACTTTCAGACCGTATACTAACACTACCACTTCATTTAAAATTTCTAATATTCTTCCAGCTACGAGATAACAGTAAGCCTGAAAGGTGCTTCAGCTTCCATGGGTACTTTTACCCAGAGCCAGACTTCGTATCTCCCCAGGGAAGTTATATGGGGTCATCGGTTTCCTCCTGTTGTTAAGTAAGTTTACTTATATTCCCAAATAGATAAAAATTACGAATACTACTAATAAACGGTTCATTTCGTTATTGTTGAATCTCAAAATAGAATTATAAATCAGCTAAGAAAAAAGTTTTATTGACATACATTCTCCCCAAGCTATATTATACGATGCTTTGTAAAATTCTTAACTCCAGATACGACCAACGTAGGCAAAAATATATCATAGACCACAAGAAATTGGATGCCACGGAACCTGTGCATACTCCGTATTGCAGCGCAAGTTTCTTGTACAGGTATTATAATTTTTTTGTAATCTTAGACAGCAAAACTACTAATGGTGAAAACGCAATTCATGCGGAATTGTCCACAACTTTTATTCTAACTTGGACAAACCTTTATGTGATTAACATTGGAATTCTTACCCTGAGCTTCGTTATATAAAGTAAAGTATTTACCTCTCAGTGTATTAATATAATGACCATCAGCCATTTTTAATGTACCCACTGCTGGAGCACAGGCCTTCCTTATGGGTGGACAAGGAGGATAGGCCATGACCCACCACGCGGTCCCAATACGGATTGGTGGGTGTTAACGACCGCAAATGCAGCCGGGACCTACGGCTTAACGTGCCTTCCGATTCCGAAGCACGGAGAAGCTCGAGATAATAAGTTTTCGGTCCCATGACCGACCCTTGCGAAAGTTGCTTAACCTCCGCAATCGCATAGGCCAGACACTAGGTACCTATACCACTGCGCCGCCGAGCTCCTCTTTAATATAATTGAATATAATATATCTACTTTATTTAAAATCCTTAGTACCTACTATATTTCAATTATTGGGCCAACTTTGGTGCGAATAGAGTAAAATTGGTTTCAGACGTATTTAAAATTTAGTTTTAGTTAATTCGAAATAGTCTTGCTAGTTTCAAATTTCATTCAATTTGTTTATCTCAGAATCTTGGAAGAAAAGTCGGAGACCCAGTCTAACCATTCCCAGTGTCCTGGTACTCCTAGCAGCTTCAGTGACAAGATATCTGCGTTCCAGCTGGAGAGATCTTCGTCATTCAAGCGAAATAATCTAAGACCTCAATGAATAAAAAATCTTAGCATTAATATTTTGTGAAACAAGATCCTCGAACTTTTAATCACAGGTACTAATAAAGAGTGATGAACTTGTTATGTATCCAAATCCTAATTTAGAGTTTGCTAAAAGATATAATCACTTCATGTTCTTTTACTAGAATATAAGTTTTTATGGTATCCAATACAGATTTTTATCTCCTCTTTAGCTATTTCATAGTTATTCGGTATACTTTGTACAAAATATCTCTGGAAATTGTTTATTATTCAATAGATATCGAGAACTAGGAACTGTAATCCGTAAAAAGTGTGTTATTTATAAATTATTTACTACGCAAGAATTTTCGAAACAAGTAGTACCTGATGAATGTTAAAATTTCTCAAACTAACAAAAAGGCTAATAATGAAAAAAATGTGTCTAAAGCTTTTCTTATCAATTTTAATGTTGAAAAAGATATATTATATACTTAAACTAAATAAAATAAAGAATTTAGTCAAAAACAACATCCTTATTATTTTTATTTAAGTAGGTAATAAGTTGCCTACTCCCGCGCATCAAAAATTTTGCATAGATGGTTGACGCTGCCACATCTAGCTTAACATAAATGTGTGAATTGTAAATCATCGACTCATTTGATAGCAAAGAAAAACGGTTATAACTCACTTCAAACAATCCTAACAGGATATCCATTTCCTTACCAACAACTTTATTCATTATGTTCAAACAGAACTTAATGTTGGTTTTACTATACGTTGTATAGTTATATGTTATATATAAAATGAAATATTCTTTACCACAAGAAGTCCTTATTGAATATTTGGTTGTGTACCTGTGTGTGTAAAACATAAAAATAAAAAATCTCCTTCAAAAAACCCATAAAAACAGCTCTAAGAACCAAGAAATAATGTTCAAATCTGCAGTATTATCTAAATTTAAAGAACCTCAAATGAAGAATGGTGAGCTGGAGGAAAGCCCTAACCTTGGTTTTTAGAGCTGTTTTAAGGGTTTTTTGAAGGAAGTTTTACTTTTTTTTCCAACTTTTTGTGGTATGTAAGCGATGACATTATAAATCATAAGTTTTCATATTTTATACTTTTCAATAATGCAATACCCCATAACTAAATTTAGTTCCATTGTTGTTGTTATGTCTCAAATTTAGTCCAGAACGTTGATCATATTTAACAATACAGTTACAATACAGCAATACAGTTCCTATTTGATTTTGTATAGTTCCCTTGTGTATATTCAAAATCCAAGGTACAAAGCCAATAAAATTAAAACTATAATTATCATCTTTAGAATATCTTCTTTCATACAAAAAAGAACCATCTAAATCGGTTCATAAACAAAGAAGTTACTGTAAAGGTAACGAATATGACAGCATTTTCAGGATTTCCTGAAAATTACTGAACCAATTTAAATAAAAACTAAACGGGACCATCTCGCAAAAAAACTCAATCAAACAAAAAAGAATCATTAAAATTGGTTCATAAATGTTAAAGTTATGAGCGAACACCGATAAAAAAGTATAAACTTTCGAATTGAGAACCTCCTCCTTTTTTTGAAGTCAGTTAAAAATTCTTCTTATGATTTAAATATTAAATTATAGAACAAAGTCCAACTTCTCATATATTATAAATAATGTGATAAGAAAACTGTAAATTTCTTGAATATTAAATGCATCACGCTTAACACAATCTCAAACAGTTGTTTAAACATTATTCCTACCTTTAAGTCAACGCACTAAGATTCCAGGCCACAATTGATCACAACAGACGTGTGTAAATATAGTCGTTATCTTATGGATAAGTTGTACTATCTTACCGTAGATAAGTTTAGTTATTGTGTTCTTAGGAGCCGAGCCTTACAGTGTGAAATCCAACGATTTTTCAATAAAAAGTGTTGTGGATAAATTATTAACATCGCAGTGTTTAAAAAACAAAAGTGTCATAATTTAACAAAAGCGACTAATGAATGAAAGTGAGACATAAATGAACAGTAAAGCAAAACTAAAATTAAACCAAGCTAACATGAAATAAGTAAACTTTTATATGACTAAAGGAACCAAGCATTACAAAATGGATTACGACCCACCTCAATCCCGGAGAGGAAGCAGATCAAGAGCACTCGAAAGATCTTTAAGCTATTCCGAAGCTATCGGAAACGGATCCGGCAGGTCATCAATTGAAATACCAAGACTTGACAACACTGACGTCTACTTCAATGAAGAACTTAAAAAGCAATACAGGATCTCCCAAACTTACGTTGAAGGCAAAGAAATTGCTTTCCCTTCGATTATTACTAATATTGATACAAAGGAACCGATACCTTCGAGTGGGGAAGGTTTACTGACTGATACATCACAATATTCCAGTGAAGATGAACATACAGATACAGGGATTGTAATGACTATTGATATTGAACATGACAGTCCAAGGACATCTGAATCAACGAGACATAACTTATCAGATGCCTCTACGCAACCTATAGCCAGCCTTCAGACTAACAGTGAATTGTATGATAGAATTGAGTATGCTGAAGATATTTATAGTGAAATCGGTACAACTAACACTATAGGACCTTCAGCCCATAGCTTTTCTGCGCCTTACACTAGAAGAAGCAAGAGTAGTAGAAAGCAAAGGTAATATTTTTATTTTAACATATAAATATATTTTATTAACGAACTGTACTATACCCAATCCTTAGTTGTGGATGGATAGATACCGAATGAAAAACCAGTGAAGCTCGTAGTACTAGAAGATATTTACTACAATGTAAATAATTTCCTTTTTGAAGATCTATTGATCTTTCGTTTAATTTTTGGTTCCTGATGTTGTTTTGTTTTTTTTTTAGTTTATCGTTGTGCCTGATTTCAGCAGGCGTTATTGTTTTTTTGTGATACAATGCTGAAATAGAGTCAACTTTTAGAGTCTATTTTAACTTCTATTACTGATATTCCGCAGCAATAATGAATTATAAAGTGTTGCGTGAAAGAGAATTCACAACTTTTTTGTTGTAATTAAATACATCAAAGATTTTTTGACGACTTTAACAATTTTATTCTGTTCAACATAAGAATGTTATTATTGCACCTTAAAATATAATGTAAAAGATTTCACCTGAACTTAGCTGACTAATGCGATATGTTTTTTTATCGCGAATTTTGAAACCGATGATAAAGAAAGAAGATAAAAGATACCTATACCTACATTTTCAATATGAAGATTTTTAGGATAAGGTTATTAAAAAAATAACAAAAGCATTAGGTAAGTAGGTACCTAGTTTCATTTTTTAACAGTTTGACTTCTCAATTATCTGCCTGTCTGTCGGTCTATATAGAAATAAGTTTAATTAATTCTAAGATATGGAGCTAGTACACAAAGACCTTACTATTTTTTTAAACTAATGTATTTAGATTCAAATTAATTGTTTAGGTTTCATCGAGGAAGACCGACGCGGTCCAGACGAGTGGTCTTCAAAAACGGAGACGAGAATGTCCCAGTTAGAAAGAACATCCCTTCCAAATCTCTCAAGTACATGCGGGACATTGTCAACACTGTTGTAAGTACCTATGTGCTAACAGCGGCAGGCCTCATGGCAGCGGGCTTGGTGGGGTGCCTTATCACGTAAAAACGCCTGATTGAATTTTGATGAAATTTAAACATAGGTAGTATACTTACTTTCTATCCTGGTTAAAGTTCTCTATGGATTTTCCCGAATGTCCACGCGGACGACGTCGCAGGCGGAAGCTAGTATAATAATCAATATAAGGATTGATATCATCTCACAGAGATTCATAAATCTAAAGCGCAACTCGACTATTGAAGTGCCGAACATGGTGCTTTGAATTGATCATTATGAAGCAAAAAGTTGTCATATTGAATGTATTTACTCTACAAATCAACGAAAGGATTCTGTATCGATTGTACTACAAAAGCGTAAAAAGCTGGCTTCTTAACTTACGTCCTTTTAATGAAGCTAGTACATTGTAGTGAATTCAATCTGGCAACCTTACTCCATTTGTTATCTCTGTCGGGTTTTCTAATTTAACGACCATCTCTCTACAGATCAACAGCAAATGGCGGTTCCTCCTCCTCATCGTGGTCTTCGCCCACTTCGCATTCTGGTTCACTTTCGCTGGCATCTGGTACGCCGTGGCCATGTCCTACAAGGACGATGATGGCAGGGACCACTGCGTCAATGGCACCTCTTCGTTTGCTGGACTACTCATGATGTCCGTTGAAACACAGGTAATGCTCCGAGGTATGGGAAATGGAGTCAGATTTACCAACGCATGAATGATGGCGCAAGTAATATTGAAGACATTTAATAAGGTGACTGATCACCATCAATATCAGCATTGACCGTATGCCTGTTTCAATAACGTTGTTGTATGAAAAAAGGACATATTTCTCTTATGCAGTAAGAAGATAGCAATTTAGTAAAGATATTGAATAAAATGTTATCTACAAAACTATCTATAAACATGGTTTCTTGTATTGAGTTCTTTGTTGAATCACGTGTTTGTATAGAGCACGTTTAATAATAATTTTAAGTAGATAGTTTTGGATATCAATTAATGAAATACGTTCTATTATGTTGTGGCTGGATCTTTTCGCCATGTGTTCAACAAAAAGGGAAATACTTCCGCCAAGCTAGGTGTCTTTGCTCGGGGACCACGGTCCAACTGTAAGTTGTTGGAATTTATATTTATGCGAAGTGCTGAGAAAACTTTGATATCGTGAGTCAGGTCTCCATACATTTTCGCCTCGATGTTAGCTTGACGTAGTGCGACGTCACGTCTGCGTAATGTTTGCTTATTCTATGCATATTGTACTTTTCGCTGATCCTGCATTTCTTCGTCATTTGTCGATTGCTTATGTAGCGGTATGATCGCGCCGCTACATATTACATTGATATCGTTTGCGCACAATAACTACTGTCGTAAATGTCGTAATAATAATATGTACCACAGAAAATATGTCACTGTATTATATAGTACATACTAGCGTGTTATGAAAAGCGAAAGCATAAAGCCTAATTAAAATGTTAAATTTGCTACATTATGTGTGATGAGTGTCACATACCTAATTACTTTCTCCTGTGCCGCTTGAAATTCGAATATGTGGAACAATCAAATAGAAAGTGCTGCTATCAGGATTGACATATCCAGTTCACAACATATCTAGACTGAGTGACGGTATCTGATATCAAATACAGATTGATATAGATAGGAATGCTTTTATATAGTAAAGTTTTGTTTCTTACAAAATTGGTAGGTACAGTGAGCAACGAAAGTCGCTTTACACTTCAGTACTTAGTCATAGCAAATTTTTTTGTAAGATGTCTCAAAGTTTGAAATATTAATCAAAAATGTTGCTATGACAAAGTGTTAAGTATTATCCAATTTGTAATTTAAAATGTTTTACGCTCTATTTAAAGCTAGTTTACCTCGATGCAAAATAATTCTAAATATTAGGTCCCTACCTATGAAATTGGCGTTTTGTATGAAGAATTTTGAAGAAGTTGCATTTTCCAAACTTTTATGCACTAATGTTGAAACACTAAGATAACGTATGCCACATAGAATAAGCAAACAATATAAGTTTTGGCTAAGTTAAAACAAATAAAGTGGTCATTTCCGCTAACAAAAAAAGGAGTAATTTTTAAGGTATTTTTTTATATTTAGTAAACTATAATAATGTTTTTTTTTTACTATCGATAGTTGTCTACAATAGTCATTATTCGATATAATATCAAACAATTGATGAATATTTTAAACTATATTAGTGACGAGGTTCTTTATTTGTTAAAAATATGGCCAATTTCATAGGTGGGTACTTATTTTGGTTGGCTCCTGCTAAGAGAATTTAAATAACCTTGCAGATGACAATCGGCTACGGCATTAGATTCCCCAACGAAGAATGCCCTGAAGCAATCATCGTAATGGTGCTAGAGGTAAAAAATAAGTTCTTCTTTATCCCATTCTTTTAAAACTCGCTGCTGAGGATCAAGACAGGATTCACTCCGTCAGTAAAATGTCTCATCAAAGAAATAATTAGACCCTACTTAAGACTTCTAAATCTTAAACGACCGACCAACAAGCAGAATTCTTATTTCATCTCTTTGCTTATGAATCTGTTTTGTTTAATGAAAGGCCTGAAAGGCCTATATGAGACCCATGTCTACGAACATGTTTGAGCGAAACTTACTTTTTCATACGTAATGGCTCGTCGAATGCAAAAGTTTTGATTTATATCATTGTTTAAAAATATTATTGGAATACTTACTTATTATCTGTGTAACTGAATCCAATTTCAACGATTAGTAAATTATTAGATTAGAGTCGCTGATTAAGGAATGAAAAAGGCTTTTTCAGATTGAAAACAAAACTGACTTCTCTAAAGAATATCTAAAATTATGATAAGATATTTTCCTGAGTCCAATGATCAATGTGTATTAAGTGATCAACATATTTTTCAGATAATAACAGGCACTGCTCTGTCAGGAGGGCTCATCAGTTTGCTGTTCACCAAAATGGTACGACCAAACAGACATATAACCGATGTTGGGTTCAGCAAGAAAGCTGCAGTAAGTACCAGACCCCCGAGCCAAAGTAACATTAATTGCACATCTTCGTTATCGCTTTGCATTCTACTTTCGAGACATGTATGAGATAGACTTAACGTTTTAAAATTCGATTGTAACGGAACCCCGTTACCCCGAGCTCTTATAGGGTTATAAAAAATATCTACAAGTGGTACGTCTTTTTTTCCTAGTCCTATTAAATTTTGTACAGAAATTAGTAGAACTAAAAGGACTTTTTTCTCCGTTTAGTTCTTTTGGAAGAACTGAACGATAGAACTATACGGATACAATCATTTTCTTCACAGATAAATATAAAAAAATATGACTTTTCACCTAAAGAAAGCCCGGGATCTGTAACATCCTTATCGAATCTGAGGGTCTAATGCAAAAGAATCACGATAGTCAGACGATGTTCGTTGATCGATTTACTTGACTTCAAACCTTAAACATGAGTTAATAATGTCACGTCAATGGACGTACATCATCATACGCTTATCGCGATGGTTTTTGTAATATGCCCTCTGTTCATTTTGTGAGTCGTGAATAATTTGGCATTTAAAACTGATGTAATGATGTCTGCCTGGACTAAATCATTTTACCTTAGCATTTCGAATTTTTAGTCTCATATCTCTATTATCTCTAGGTGTGCCTTAGAGACGGTCAGCTGTGTCTGCAGTTTCGTGTGTGGGATCTTACCAACATCCACATCATTGCTAGTACTATAACTGCCTACATCCTCAAGCCCATTAGGTGAGAATGAAAATAATCTTGTAGAAGCCAGTTTCCCAAACATAAAAAAACATAAACATTTCTATTATGCCAGAATGTGGTAGGTACAGATGGAGTTCTTAATTCTAAAAAGATATTGTACAAGACACATTCACCCACTTTTGGGCATACAAAATACATTTTAACCTATATAGCTAATCCAGGAAATTTATTATTTAACTTAAATTATTCGTTAGTTAGTTTATATTTATTTACTACTTACATAATATGTTTAATAGTGTTATAATTTTGTATAAGTAATTATATTTTTTGTTTTAAGTGCCGCATTTTATTTGAACTGTTTCTTCATGTCAAATGCTTAAGTTTCGGATATATTCCAGATATCTTAGGTCCCTAAATCGACTTCGTACCGATCGATCGATCGTGTGCGGTCACGTTAAATAGGACCATAGGATTCGGGTGACTTTCCTGGATTTTAATTAACATTTGCTTATCTCTGTATTGACAGGACATTGGAAGGTGAACTGGTGCATAACTACATCCACCAGCTAAAGCTGAAACAGTCGAATGCTTTTCTGCTGTGGCCAATAACGGTGTACCACGTCATAGATGATGAGAGCCCACTTTTTGACTTTTCTGCGCAGGATATGATAGACTATAGGTAAGTATATAGTATAAGTTCTATAATGGAAGTATCTTGCATTTGTATAACACTATGAAATAATATAAATAAGCACATAAAAAACAAAGGCAAAATTAAGATTGGTATATTGTTGGGAGCTTATAAATGTTACCTACCTTACGGTGAAAGTTTTATAAAAATGAAGGATTCAGCTAGGATAGGACCCATCTAATAAAATCGTAGCTTAATCAGTTCCATTTCGTTTGATTTTTCACTAGATTTGAGATCGTAGTGTGCCTGACTGGGTCGTCTAAGAATATGGGCACGGTCACGCAAAGCCGTACTTCCTACCTCTCCAAAGAGATCATCTGGGGATACCGATTCAAGAATGTTTTGTCGTAAGTATTATCATAATAAGGCACAGAATTCATAATGGTGCTATTAATAAGGGTTAAAATATTCATCAATTATGACATGAATATCTTTGTGCCGTGGAGTTTGAGGTATGGTTTCGGTGGAGTAGTGGCCGAATACTCAAACGTCACTCAACTTTGAGGGGCGCTCAAACATCATGCTGTCTTTGTCGTATCTTTGACATTTAATGCGACAGGACGATGTTCTTCTTCTTCTTTTTTTGTTAAGGACGATGTTTGAGAGCCTCTCAAAGTCGAGTGGCGTTTGAGTATTCGGCCATAAGTGTCATCTACCTCCGTTATTTTCGGCCAGCAGTCATCTTATTATTTCATTTTACTGATTTAGGATTTCGAAACTTTTTCAATTTAGGACCTTTTATAGTTTTTTTCCTCATTCTTTATATTAATTTTTACTAGTCAAATATGTTTCATCCCTTTTCACAAATTTCTATTCAAATTCCAAAAACTACAATATCTGTAACTGGCTATAGACAAACCTTACCATATCTATAGAAGATCTATAAGAAGTCTGTATCGTTCTTGTGGTTCGCCCATTGTTTGATTCCTAAAGATTCCTCTACTGTTCCAGGTACTGCAAGAAGAAAGAGTCTTATGCCATTGACTCTGACCACCTAGACACAGTCGAACAAGTTGACACTCCTCTCTGCAGCGCTTCCCAACTCAAATGCTTAGAAGTTGACATCAAATCATCAGAACGACTCACCACACCTACCTATATGTCTCTAACTAGAGACATTACGTCTCTAACTAAAGAAATTTCGTCTTTAAACTCGTCTCTGACAAGAGATGATTCTTCTTTGACAAGGGACGATAGTTCAAGAGCCGCTGAGTCCGTAGCATCAACACCTAGTTTCAGTAGGAATGGAACGCAAAGAAGTTTCGGTTGGAATTTCAAAAGATTTAGGGATGTTAAGGGTAATTGATTGAGTACATGAAATATAAATCAGTTTTTTTTTATTAACATAATACACTTTAATACGACACACGCCTAGCCGAAGCTTAAGTTTCCAATACAAGAACGTAAAAGTACCTACATATTTTCATTGTAAAGAAAAGCTGGACATTAAAACAAAGCTTTTGATATTATAGACTGTATTTGTTTGAAGTTTGTTTTATTTTGCATTCTTATTAAGTTTGAAGAATTTATTCTCACAAAAAATAAAACCCTCATTCTGCCTGTCAATTCTGTAACCAAACTCGAATCTCACTTCACTGCGAGAGAATTTTAAATCATAAATGAGATAATGATAGGCTGTTTTTTAATCACAAAAGACTTTAGATAGGTGGCTACCTCAAACCTTTTGCAATCGATAAAGGAGCTTATATTCAGCTAATTTTCAATAACAAATTCACGCTAAGTGAAGTGAGGTTCGAAGTAAGATGCGAGTTTGGTTACGGAATCGCTCCCCAGTCCTAAAACTAAATAATTACAAAGAGGAATTTTCTGAAAAGGTATTCACGCTAAATAGAAGCTAGATGAAATATCATTATTTTAGCTTTATTTTATTCAGTCTAAAGTCAAGTTTGAGTGGTTTCTTGTGTATTGAAACAAAGAAAACGAGAAACATTCATCGTCAAAAAATTTAAATTATTTGAGCGTCTATTTGGGCTGTATTACATTGTATATTAAAACGTTACTGTAAATAAACACAAACTAATCAATATACTTAGACCCGTATTTATAAACCGCTCTCAACGTTGAGAGCTATCTTGAGATCATACTTGAGATGCTGTTCTTACTCATAAATAAGAATCAGCTCTCAGTATGATCTCAAAATAGCTCTCAACGTTGAGAGCGGTTTATAAATACGGGCCTTAGTATGTAGAATTATCTGTAAATAGTTGTTATTAATTATTATTTTAATATACCTAGCTTAGAGATATTTTTGGCTGTAGAATTGACACTAAACTTGTAGCACAGAATATTGTCAATAATAATAAACTTTATTATAATATTAATTTACTCCAGTGTTTTATTTGTAGAGTACCTAGGTGTATTAATGTCGTAGTTTAGTCGTATTTTTTTTATTAATTTGATATGTAACACAATACTTAACTTTAATTCTCTCTTTTGTTAATTAATATTGAGTCACGTTATATAATTTTTTTTTATTTAAAAAACCATAAAAATTCCGCTTTATATATTGCTGACGTGTAAAAAGGTAAGGCTAACACTAACAACGAGCAAACGAGTAAATAAATAATAACTTTTGTATACTGCATTCTATTAAGGGCGCGTAATCTGCACACTAGCGCCGCCATTGGAAAAAAAATCATAGTTCTTAAATAAAGACGAAATTATGAATTATCCCTCTGTAGTGCATTCCGAAGAAGCTTTTTGGTACTTTTTATAGCTTAAACAATATTTTCTAGTCTGTTGTTTAGTTTAATGGAGTTTTTTTGAGAAAAGTGTCCACTTTTAGCAATAAAACTCCATTTAACTAAACGGCAGTCTAGAAAATATTGAGTTAGTAATAAAAAGTACCAAAAAGAGATAATTTGCAATTTCGTTCTTATCTAAGCACTATGTTTTTTTTTCAATGGCGGCGCTAGTGTGCAGACTACCCTCTCTTAATACATGCAGTGGGGAAAATAAAATGGCTGATGGTCAAATAAAAACCCCCGAGGTCGCCACTTTCGGTATAAGATGCACCTTAATGATCAAAGCTTACACCAAATAAAGCATAAATATTAATTAATGTCCTACAGCTCTTATTTGCTTTTGAACCAACATCTGCAACATATTCACTTCCAATAACAAATATTACCAAAACAAAGCCAAACTGTTTGCTTATATTTTCGTTGGAACCACACGCGAAGATAATATCTTCCAGACTTTTCATAAAATGACGGTGATTGTGCGAAATAAGCTGTAGGTCGATGACTGGATAACTGCAGAAGTCTTCAAAATTAACAACTTTTTGTATGTAAAATCAAAAGTAATAATAAAAATATCTTATTACATTATAATTATTATCCATACTTATATATTTAATATTATAAACGCGAAAGTAACAGACAGACAGATAGTCGGATAAAGACAAAATTATGAATTATCTCTCTGTAGTACACTCTGAAGAAGCTTTGTGGTACTTTTTATTGCTTAAGGCTCCTATATACCTCAAGTGGCGCCCTCATTTTAATTAAATTTATTGCTCGCTAAGTACATACTGTATGGAAAATTCACATGTACAGATTGAAGCTAAGGTTCTATAGTTTATTTACAAACAATAACCTCATTAAAATTTTGTTCGTTGTAGTAGTAGTTCGCAAAACTGCCAAAAGTGGCCACTTTTAGCACTTTTGCGAACTACTACTACAACGAACTATATTATACTGAGGTTATTGTTTGTAAATAAACTATAGAACCTAAGCTTCAATCTGTACATGTGAATTTTCCATACATTATGTACTTAGCGAGCAATAAATTTAATTAAAATGAGGGCGCCACTTGAGGTATATAGGAGCCTTAAACAATAATTTATAGTTTGTCGTTTAGTTTAATGGAGATTTTTTGCTAAATGTGGCCACTTTTCGAGTTGGTAATTTTCGAAGTTATAAAAGTTAAAATTTTCCCTCTTTTATCCAGTCACACTCCTATACTGTAACTATTATGTAAAAATACCTATACAAGTATGTTATCAACATGTAATTTCCACTTATGCCGACACATTCAATTGCTACAAAAGTAATTATGACAATTGCTTCGACTAACCAGTTTTATTGATCAAAACAACCTTTATCATCATTAAAATAAAGGATATTTTGCCTTAACAATTACAAATAAACTTTTAATAATAATCAACGTGAAGCATGGGTAAGGACGAGTTTTTTAATGTAAAGAAATAAGTCACTGTTTTATTTTTTAAGACAAGATATGAGAGAGTCATTCTCATTTCTTTAATTCCATCTTATCATAATACCTTTTTCTTTAGTTCAGGAGCCGTAAAAAAAATATTTTCTATCCTACCTATTATCTTTTTAAAATATACCCACTTTATAATAATTTGTTTACAAGACAGCTGTTAAGAGAAAATAAATAAGTAATAAATTGTTCTTATTATTTATTTTCTTATACTAAAGAGCAGGAGTGCAAAGTGCAAGCGACCAATAAAACTTGACTGATTAAACAAAATATCTTGATATCACAATTATAAACTAAGAAGACAAAACCATTCGTATGAATGTCTTAACAGGTCATACCGGTGAATTAAGGGTTAATCATCAATTTCCTGAAGCTTAAGTACACACGACGGCACCTCAGACTATACATGTTGACCTTGAGACCGCCTTTATGCCCTACGTAATAAAAGCTGTTTTCGCAGTTTAACTGTATTACCTGATGTGCTGACGTGTGTACTTAAGTGATGATCCAGACTTGACAACAAAATTAAAAGAGTCTGCAAATTACATTAGCGCATCACTGATTTCGAATCGTTTTGGTAAATATTTTACGTTAAGACAACCACAAACACACGACGCACCCTGCTGACTTTTGGTAGCACTTCTAATTTCGATATACCAAAGTAGGTACGCGTCCTGTAAAAAGTCAGTTCTACAAGAGAAATCCACATTCCGATGATCGGACCTACAAAAAGTGTCATCGAAAGAGCAGCTGGCTTTGATTTGATCATCACAGCAGTCATTTTTAATGACCCACTGCTAGGCACAGACCTTCGTTATGAGTGGTAATGATGATGCACCATAACCCTTTAGGCGTGGCATGCCCAATGGCACATTTTTAATGACCCACTGCTAGGCACAGGCCTTCGTTATGAGTGGTAATGATGATGCACCATAACCCTTCAGACGTGGCGTACCCATGGCACATTTTTAATGACACTGCTAGGCACAGGCCTTCATTATGGGTGGATAATGATGATGCATCAAAACCCTTCAGGCGTGGCATGTCCAATGGCACATTTTTAATGATCCACTGCTAGGCACAGGCCTTCGTTATGAGTGGTAATGATGATGCTTCATAGCCCTTTAGGCGTGGCGTGCCCAATAGAGATGGGTGGGTGCGTTAACGACTGGTACATAGTATGGTATTTAAACGTACAATAGTAACAAAGAGTACGATAGTAAAAAACTTACGATTTGGACAATTTGTTCTCTTTGTAATCTTTCTATAATATTATTGTGAATATTGAAAATTACTATTAATAATTTATTATAGTATAACGTATAGCTCTAACAACTCCACCCTAGAAGGCCAACGAAGGCGAGGTAGGGGCGGGAGTCTGCAGCCCCCTTGGGGTCCAACCCTGCTACGGGGACGAGGGCCTGGATTGACTCTTTTTTACGCAGTGGTACTCGGAGCACTCGGGTCCTATGGTGTCGCTACTCACCAACAGCTCGCAACATGCTTTCAAGCGGCATCTTTAAACGACAAACGTTCTTCTTTAATATGCATCTGTCATTTCACATCAGCATTGTAAAGCACGACAGCAGAGGCAAGTAATCGAACAGACACAAAAAACTCTACCAATCATGTCTTGGAAAGACTAAATGAATGACTCTCTCGTCACTGGTAAGGAAAATGTTTTCCAGCATCAAATTTCTTGTGGTTGGTGTTAAGCAAATAAAATGTTTACATCGAATAATAGAGTCAGCAAAATCACTTTCCCTATATTTTTCAGACGTGCATGTAAGGTCTTGTGACACAAATCTATATTCAATTTCATCATCATATCATTCGCTGAGAGCTGTCTTTGTGTGCGTTGCTTGAACCCCTATAGTAAGTACTAAGCTCGACTTCTGTCCTCTCTCTATTTTTAACCGACTTCAAAAAAAGGAGGAGGTTATCAAGTCGACGGTTTTTTTTTAATGTATGTTTTAACATAACTTCACCAGTTGTTAACCGATTTCAATTATTCTTTTTTTATTTGAAAGAACACAGTTCGTGTGTGGTCCCATAAAAAAAATACAGTGATTTGGCTAGTAGTTTTTTCATAATCCTGAAAAATAACAATTATTTGGCTTACCATTGCATGAGTTTTTGCGGATTTTCATGTCGTATAAGGCTACTGAAGTCGGGTGGGGCTTTTAGAATTAGAAAGAAAAAGAAAAGCAGTTGTCCTCCCGCCCCACCCGACTTCAATAGACGTATTTTATATTAATATGATATAATAGGATATGCGTAACTAATAATTTGAATATTATTTCTTGCTTTTTAAAGGTATTTAATTTTAAAGCTGTTTTTGTTTTTGTTTTCGGGTTTTTTGAAGAAGGTTTTTCTTTATTTTTGTGTACCTATAGTCTGTTTATCCTTACTTACAAAAACTAAACAATGTATATTTGTGTGACATCTGACAAGTACTAAACAACATAGTTTTAGATTTTTCTCTGTTCGATTGTCAACTCCTATAGCACAACAAAGCTTTCTCACTGTAACAGAACAAGTCGTGCATATCGAAATACTCTATTGGTTTGTGCTTTTACTTCAAATTACCATGACAACGGCGGTTTTATCGCCCTTGAGTTCCATAGAATCCATTATTTTATATTAAAAAGAATATACATTGTACAACATAATACACTTTGTTTTCCTCTCAATAATGAGTGTGAAGCCATAATAAATAATAACCTATAGCTTAGTAAAGTTATTTATACAGGGTTGTTTGTAAAACACCAACAACCTCACAGGAGTATAGATTATTACTAACATCATAAATAACAACGTTAGTTCTACGACTTTTCCGAAAACAGACAAAAATATTCGACTTTCTATACAAATGTTTGAACAGCTGATCGAGTTTTGTATGAAAAATCGATATTTTTTTTGTCTATTTTTGTAATAATCGTAGAATAATTGTTTTTTATGATGTTAGTAATCTAATTCTGCATGGTTGTTGGTGTTTTACAAATAACCGTGTTTATTAACAATTGGGTTAATAATGTTAATGTTAATGGGTTTAACCCTGTTTATTAATAACCGTGTTTATTAATAAACAGGTTATTGATTTAATGTATATTTTTCAATCACACTTTTTTTTTTTATTGGGTCACCTAATCTTACTTAAGAATTTTACGTAAAAAGGTAAATACTTAAACGTGAAACCGTGACAGAAGTATTTGATACCAAGAGCCAAAATTTTTATACAATACTAAATAATATACTAGGAAAATTTCGACTCACACAAGATCATATTCTCGGACGAGAATCGAACACGCGACCTTTGGAAGTCCGGTCCTATGCTCTGACTGTCGAATTCTTTTTAGTATATTATTTAGTATTGTATAAAAATAGCATTGTGGATGCTAAAATGTCCAATTTGAAAGCCTTTTTTTGAACTTCCGTTCGAACTTAAAAGATCCGTAAATCCTAAAATTATTTTGATATTACGCATGATTTAAAGGAAAACAGTCTCTAAACCCTAAAATAAAAACAAGTAAAAAAAAAAATATTCCGCTATCTTTCCACACCTCTTCGCATTTTTTCTATAAACATTGTCATGAAGATTCAATTTATTACATTGTCCTAGTATCACGTCCCTTGGCCTACACGCACATCAAGTATTTAATGCTGTCATATCGCCTAGCACGTGGAGTTGAGATCGCGCGCGCCACCGACGAACACAGCGCGCGAGCTGCCAAAATTGGCGCCAAAACTACGATACACTCTATGGTTTTTCTTTTTTTAAAGTTAGACGAAAACTTTTTCCGAATACAAAGTTATGATTTTAGTTTTAAAAAATTGTGAATCAAACTTTTTTCTGATGAGTTTATGTCATTGTGTTAGTTCAAATAAGTTTTGTTGCAGTATTATGTTTCATTAAATTTTTGGTGTTAAAATGAGGTCGTTAATTATCATCATTTTGGCCAGTTATGCTGTCAAGTGTGATGATGACGCAAGGTATGTTCGTATGATTTTATGCATTTACTCGTATTAATTGAGTCTGATTAAATGGTTCCGTTTCGACTCGCGTTATGAAGAAAAAATATGAAAAGATCAAAACATTTTATTCTGACACCCAGAAAGAAAACCGGACACAAGCTGAAACTAATGTCAATTAAATATAAAAGATATTTTGCATAAATAAATATAACTTTTACATTTTTTATGGAAAGAAATGTGGTACTTTTGACAACAGCCGGCACAATTAGTCAATGTTAATTAACTATAAGCACTTATACAGAACACATCCCTTGGGAAAGACTTAAAAAAACAACTTTTTAATATTTACAAACACATATAGAAATATTTTATTTGCACAAAACACAGTTGTTACAGATCTTAAATACCATGAGCCATTTGGTTAGCATATTTTTATATGAGGTCCCATTTTGATTTTTCAGATATCGCTATATCTAAGCATACAATACTATACTCATATAATAAACGTATACATAATAATATAAAGATATATTATAAACGAAATAATTTAGGACAACACTACAATTATTATTATGTATTCTCTGTCATGTAAGTTAATACTTACTTTAAATCTATTTTATTTTGTACGTATGTATGTAAATAAAAATAAGTTTAAATTTAGCGCAACAAATTAAATTAAAATCCCAATCAATCATCAATCAAAGCTCGGATGGAATTTGATATTACAGTTTGTGTATATACTAGGCTTCGACCATCAGTCATTTTTGATGTCCCCACTGCTGAGGCACGGGCCTCCCTTATGGGTGGATAATGAGTACGGGCCATAACCCACCACGCGGGCCCAATGTGGATTGGTGGGTGTTAACGACTGCAAATGCATCCGTGACCAACGACTTAACGTTCCTTCCGATGTACGGAGGAACTCGAGATAATAAATTATTGGTCACCTATCCCATGACCGACCCTTGCGAAAGTTGCTTAACCTCCGCAATTGTTGGGCTTGGGCGCTAAACCACTGCGCCTCCGAGCTCCTCATTTGATTGCAATTGCTGGATCCAGCATCTCCTCATTCATCAAAAAAGTCTGGAACGGGTGGTAGAAAAATATAGACGATTCAAAAGCGCTTAATTACTAAGTTTATTTGAATAAAACAATTTTTACTTTTACTTTTACTTTTACGTTATAACTAAACAATATCAAAACAAACTAAATTACGTATTTGTCATTTAATCAGTAGTTCAAAAGAGTTTTTATTGTTATCTTACTTTTATCTCTAACTGAAATTCAAAATGACATTTGTATGAGTGATTCTCAATTGTTTTTCATCACAAACAGTCTGGCGTTTTTCTTAAAATAGCAGATAATGCCTTTCTTTGTCTTTTCTTGGCACATTTCCGTTTATTTTTATCGGACCTTGAACTTTCTGACAAGTTTGTTTTCGTTAACTGTTCACTGCCCTTTTTTAAGTATATGTTTTCTATTAGCTTCCGCCCGCGACTTCGCCTGCACATTCGGGAAAATCCCTAGGGAACCCTTGATCAGGATAAAAAGTATCCTATGTTCTATCCTGATTATAACTATCTATCTGTGTGTCAAATATTATAACTATCTGTTTGCCATTCATCCAAACATCAAAACATCAAAACTTACACATTTATAATATCTAATATATAAAATTCTCGTGTCACAGTGTTTGTAACAAAACTCCTCCGAAACGGCTTGACCGATTCATATTAAATTGTGTGTGTAATTCAGTAGGTCTGAGAATAGGACGTAAACTATTTTTCATGACCCTAAGTGATAGGGTGGTCCACACCAACATTTTTTATTTTATTTTTATGATTCGACATTTAAAAATACCTAAATTTTCACCCCACCACTTACCCCTATTTTTTAATATGGCAAAACAACGTTTGCGAGGTCAGCTAGTTATACACCGTTAATTTTTAAGTAGGTATATCTAAAAATGAAATGGGGATTTCAGACCACGTTATACGATATACTAAAAAATTAACGGTGTATATACAAATAAACAATGTAATTTAAAACAAAAATGCCGTGTATTATGATATTGTTATCTTACGTATCATCTAGCACAGTGTTTAAGTGACCTAAATAAATCCAACATTAGTTTAGTAAAATGTATAAGTATTTATTTGCATTCTATACGTGTTAAGTTACATTCCATACTTCTATAATAGTATAGGGACGGACCATCAGCCATTTTTAATGTTCCCACTACTGGGGCACAGGCTTTCCTTATGGGTGGATAAGGAGGATGGGCCATGTCCCACCACGTGGCCCAATGCGGATTAGTGGGTGCTTACGACTGTAAATGCAGCCGGGACCAACGGTTTAACGCGCCTTCTGAAGCACAGAGGAGCTCGAGATAATACATTTTTGGTCACCCATCCCATGATCGACCCTTGCGATAGTTGCTTAACCTCCGCAATTGATGGGCCAGGCGCACTGCGCCACTGAGGATCGCGTCCTGTAAAAGTACAGCAAAATACATAAGATATTTCGCATAACTTGTGTTAAGTTCCTACTTACTTACTGTTTTCAAGTACCTACTTACAGTTCTACATTTTCCTAAAAAAAAAAATTAATAATGCAATTTATATTTCGATGTAAATGCGAACGCTATTTTAAAAACAATTTTGTTTTAAATTAAAGTAAGTCAAACTATACCTTAATCCTTTTTTAATTTTGAACAATGCGAAAAATCTTTGTAAATATAATTTTCTCACGATTAATATATTATAAAACATAGCTATAGCTATTGTTAGCATAATGATTTCCTAAAGCTGGCAATAGCACAAAATATTTACACGAGGCCCGCACAATTATTTGGCATTAGTATTCAATCTGTCAATACTACAATGTAAATTAGAATTGTTGCTAGGCAACCGATAACTCCTCTCAATACAATACATGTTGGTTAATCTAAAATCAACCTTATCCACATACTATAGAACCTATTTATTAATAATCTGAGATTAACAATAGAATTGATAAATTCTTTGGCGTTTAAAAATAAACTGTGTTGTTTATTTTTGTTGCATTCATTTCCCTGTCAAAATATTGTATCTTGCATGCAAAATAATTGTTTTTAAGCCATTCAGCGCGCCGGTAACGATCAATTGCGATTGTCAATTTTTCCAATGCCATTGTTAGAGCAATTGACAATCGCTTCAATTGCATATGTGAACGAAAAATTTTCGCGTTAATGAGCGAACAATTACGTAAAAATTGACAAATATTTACACACTCATCACAAAATCAAATATGGGTATTTCAATACAATTAACTAACTTTAGAATACATTGTTGACAATTGAATAAAATAAACACGAACTTTGAAACATGTAAATACATGCAAATAAATTCATCACACGTTTTGATCCTTTGAGTAATTGCTGTAAATCACGTTTTTCTTGTACAAAGACGACCAAGTAGGCCCCCAGAGATATATTTTTTGGATGCCAACAAATCAAAATCTTTATCATATTTGTTTTTTTTTTTACAACAACACATACATTGCTCCGATTCCAAAGTAAGTAGCTAAAGCACTTGTGTTATGGAAATCAGAGACAACGGTAGTATCACTTAACACTCAGTCCTAAACCAAAATAGTTAAATTCGTTTTCTAAATTGACCCAACCGGGATCAAACCCGGGACCTCAGAGATGGCGACACCTTGAAAACCGGTGTACAAAGCCACTCGACCACCGAGGTCGGCATTATAATATCTCAATATGGATTCAACCTAGCCTGAATCCATTCAACACACGATCCATATCCAACTATGTTTTACATAACATACCTACATAGATTTATATTATCTTAGAATCAATATTTATACAATGCGATTAAATTGTCAATGTACAACTGATGTGATTCACTTCAGTATGCTTGCGGAACAAAACGACGTATTTCAATCGGTAAAATTTTCTCTTTTCCATACATTCTCGAGTGAAGTTGCAGCGGATTACTGTCTATTGTCAATTTAATTAAATCGCAAAGTACATTATAAGCACGGATTTGACTGAAAAGAATTTCTAGCACACAGCCAGACCGCTCCTATCTCGGTTCGTGATCATAAAGTCCTTATAGCCCATTGTCATGCCATCCCTCGCGAATCGTAGCTCTATAATAGTTCTATAAAGCATTTATCTTAATGTCTGTCTGGTAGTTACGCCTAGACACATTTTTGGCAAATCATGTTATAAACTAATTTATTTGATGTTAGTTTTAAATTGCTCTTTTACTCGTTAAATATTGCAAAGTTATTTGTAGACAAAATCAAAGTTATAGGCAGGCTAATCTTCTTGGTATCATATTCAACCATAAGACAAAACAATACAGTACCTTTTTTAGGGTTCCGTACCCAAAGGGTAAAACGGGACTCCGCTGTCCGTCTGTCACCAGGCTGTATCTCAAGATCCGTGATAGTTAGACAGTTGAAATTATAACGGCAACAGAAATGCAGATGATGTATTTCTTAGGGAAGGTCTGTCCCTGCAGGTGGGTGTCATGCGGCTGATATGATGATGATGATTGGCCGTGTGGTGTCTGACCTAGACTGTATCACCCTAAAGTTTTTCATGTTGAGATTATAACTTTGGTCTTGTGAACTGTTGACTTACTAAGCTGTTGAGATTTTGAATTGTTTGTCTTACGGTGTTGATGTTTTAATTGTTTATAATTATTATGACTGTTGGTATTCAGCATCAAACCCAATTAGAGTCAGCGCTGCAGCGGTATGATATCGCCTCACCCTATAGTAACCTCGGTAACCATAGCAACCACGCCTATTTACTAAGGCGAAGCAATGTCGTACCATAGCTGCGTCGACAATTGAGGAAAGGGCGTTAGGGATGTCATTAAAGACGACTTTCGACTTAGTAGTGTATGTAACACCTCCGTAGACCAGAAAAGGGCCAGCACTGTTTTCTGATGAAAGCTGTCCAACATTGCGATCACCAAAGCACCTCAAAATCTGGACTAAGCTTAAATTTCTTTTAATCCTTTGGGAAAGCTATTTCTATGAATTTGGAACAAAACAATCCTATACAACATGTTACAAAAATACCCCTAATGCCGAATATATAGGGACCATCAAATTGAACAACTTTTACAATGGTACCGACTCTGAAATCGCGAAAAAAAATCAGCTGTTTCATATATTTTGATATTTTCGATTTTAACTTTTGTATGAAACAGCTGATTTTTTTTCGCTTAAAAGTTGTTCAGTTTGATAGTCCCTATATACCATATTCGGCATTAGGGGTATTTTTGTAACATGTTGTATATAATACGAAAAACATAAAACCTCATTCCGATCTGTCAAAAATAAGTCGATCCGTCAATACGTTTGTTTGGCACCGTTAAAAATTAGTATGTATGTAGGTTTTGCTAATCATCTATTAGGAGTAGAAAGTATTTTAACTTTCAAAACCAAATTTCGAAAGTTTAAAACGGTGTTATTTTTTTTACCATAAAATGTGGCATTGTTTTCGGTAGTAATAACAATGGAAGCTGAGTAACAAGACAAGCAATAACTAGAATTTATAAATATTCAGCTTTTCTAATGTTTTTTGCCTTTAAATAAAATTGTTAAGACTTAATACCACGAAGTAAAAACAATAATTTATTAAAGATTTGTTTATTTTTTTGGAGTTAAAATCTTATTTGTTTTGCAATATATGAAATCAATTTTGAATGAATGGAACAGCAAATATAGCTTATAGCATAGAAATGAAGTTATGGCGAAACGCTTGTCGTTCGTCGTGAATTTGTAACTTCTATTTATTGTTAAAAATTGCTAATAAATAAACCAGGGCCCTATTCAATAAGCGTGACAACTTGTCACTTGGCATGACAATTTTATATTCATTGCGTTAACCAATTTGAAAATCGAACAAACTTCTCATAGATACACCGCAATGTAAACGAAATTGTCATGACAATTGATAAATTGTCACATTATTAAATAGGGTTCAGAATTTATACGTTTTTAGTTGAACCGTTATGGAGTCCTTACATTTTTTTATGCAATTAATGATAACGAAACTCCATCAAAATATCAAATCGCATCAAACGTCGCGCTGAGTTGTTTGCTAGCTTAACTAAACTAGCTGTCAAGATTTAAACTCAAGTTATCTACCGGGTAGGGCTGCGGCAATTGATACATTTCATTATTTATTAAGGATCTCTTGAACATGATTTTATAGTAGTCACATAAAAGTACTACCTAGCTTAGCTACATAAATAGTATTGACTTCTTAAACCTTATTTTGCACAGATTTTCGGTATGTTCTGTTTTATTTCTAAATAAAACCACAAAAATGGTGCCATCCACATCTCTTAAAATAAGCCCTAAGTATCATTTTGATATATTTTTTAAATAATAAATATAGACTATTTGCCGACCCGGAAAGGCCTGCACCGACCTAGTTTCAGTAATCGATAGATGCGCCTCATAAGTAAACATCCTACCTGTACAAGGAAATGTAAACTAACATCCAATAACATGTAAACTCAAACATAATATTTGTGATTACGTGATCATATCAACGTGCGGTAAAATTAGGTTTATCGACTTACGGCGTTTGGTTGGTAAAGCACGTATGTTGTTTTTTTTAAATTTCACTAGCTATCTTCACGTGTCTTAGTTACGTATATAGTTTAAGTCGATTGGAGCTAAGTAGGGCATTAGATTATAAAAAAAAACAATAATAAAGCAAAGAAAAAATCTGTAATGATAATTATATATATATATATTTTTTATATTAGACAAACATGACAAACATTGCTCTGATACCAAAGTAAGTAGCTAAAGCATTTGTGTTATGGATATCAGAGACAACGGTGATAAACACACACACCCCAACCTGAGCCAATATAGAAAAGTTAGGTCCGGGGATTGAACCCGGGACCTCAGAGATGGCGACACCTTGAAAACCGGCGTGCTTTTCATGTGCTCTTCTATCAAAACGAGAATCGCTTTTTTTAAGAAGATTAACAATTTGAATTAAATCCAGCCAACAGTGGCGGCGATAACTAAGGCCCTATTTAATAACGTGACACTTTTTCAATTGTCATGAAAATTTAGTTCACATTGCGGTGTAGCTATGAGTAGTTTATTCAATTTTCAAATCGGCTAACGCAATGGACATAAAATTGACGTGACAGGTGACAAATTGTCACGTTTATTAAATACGGCCCAGCTCGCAGTGCAGAAAACAGTATCTACATGGCTCAGCGAACAGACTCTACGATGAGCTGCTTTTAAATATTTTTTCGCAGCTAAATCATTCGAAACTACTCATTGTCAATACGAGTGAAAGAGAGAAAGCGATAGTTTTCGATAGCGAAAGCAGTTTGCTACAACATGGTAGAGCCAGAGAGCAGTTGCCCGAATATCAAAAGGTTGCAGATTCGATTCCATCCTGACTGATTACAGATCAGTTTAAAACTCATTTATAAAAAATTATAAACAAACTTTTATCATAATTTGTTCACAAACAAATAATGTTACTTACCGGAAAAGATTTAAGTAACAAAAATAAACATAGATCAACTTACACTTAACTCGCAAATTACCAACGAATGCATAAATCAGTTGAATGTTTTGTTTTGAACTTGTACAATAAATACACGAAGGTACAAAGGTCGACGTACGAAACATGAAAATAGATAGCAATCGTTTTACGTTTTCCAAACTTAACAAAAAAAAATATTGAAGCTTTCAAATAATTCTTGACACAATCAAAGGTTGAAGTCTCAATTTCTCATATACAAGGTACGCGGTTTCAGAGTTGGCCCCATAGTAAAAGTTGTTCAGTTTGATGGTCCCTATATACCATATTCGGCATTAGGGGTATTTTTGTAACACCTTGTATATTTTTTTTTTTTGACAACAACATCACATACATTGCTCCGATTCCAAAGTAAGTAGCTAAAGCACTTGTGTTATGGAAATCAGAGACAACGGTGGTATCACAAACACCCAGACCTGAGCCAATATAGAAAAGTTCATTTTCTAAATTGACCCAACCGGGGATCGAACCCGGGACCTCAGAGATGGCGACACCTTGAAAACCGGTGTGCAAAGCCACTCGACCACGGAGGTCGTCAGCAATATATACCATAGTACGATATAGTACGAAGCGTTGCGTGACGGTACGTGATAAGTCCTGAGGGCTAGACAAGTGGCAAACGCTTGGCTTTTCAATTATTTTAATAAAATATAAGTGACATTAGATTTATGAAATTGACATTTCAAAACGCCGTGATTGTCTATGGTCAGCGGCATCTTACGTCAACTACATACTAATTTCTGTACTAAGTATTCAAATTGAAGAAAGCCATCATAGGGCAAGCTCGTAAAGTTGTCTAAGTTAGTAGGAGAATATGTTCAAACTACGTTCTTCTTCTTCTTTTTTTGTTATGGCAATCTACTTTCCTCTTGGAAGTAATTTTTACCAGTGTCAAGTGTTAAATAGTTCAGTGGTAGATATTGTTTAATTTTTCATTAGAATGCGGGTGCATCGCATTCCAATGCTGCTTGGAGCATTTGGCACCAAGTATATCGAGACAGTTTAGTTCTGCCGAGGAAGCCACCACTTCAATAAAAGTCTCAGCTTCACACAACCAAGATCGCGCCTATTTCAATTATACACATATTATTCAGTTGCGTAGACACTTGTACCATATAACTGCACCAATTTTAAGACACAATATCCACTATGAATCAATTTGAAAATAATTAAAATAGACACCAAACCGAACTCGACAAAATGGCGCCAAAAACCCCTTCAAACTACGTTAAAATTAATTTATTTAAAAAACAGAAATGAGCGGACGAAATTCGATCAAAGCGCGAGATTTGAATAAATGAATCCATTAGAGTCGATAAGCGAACATAAATTTAGTCCTTGACATTGTGCTGTTACGCAAGGTCGTCGTTCTGTTACATCATCGTTTATGTTCATTCATTAGTAGTGTAGCACTGACTTAAGGCTCTAAATAAAATACTTACGTACACACGATACCATGTCAGGTTTTACAGTTAAACTGCGAAAACAGCTTTTATTACATAGGGCTTAAAGGCGGCCTCAAGGTCAACGTATAGTCTGAGGTGCCGTCGTGTGTGCAAAGACGGTAAAGTGTGCAGCGAGCTTTATGTAAAAGTTCCGAATCATAACATTTTAGTATTTTTTTCAAATTTATATTATTATGATCCTATTACTAGAGTTTCAGAATTACACCGAAATTATGAATCTTATTTAAAATTATTATTAGCGGTTTGTTGGTAAAATAGTTTAAGTAAGCTATTAAAACAAATTAATTTGACTATCTCGAAAGATATTTTACAAACAGTTTTATTTTAGTTTTTGTTTTATATGAAAATCTAATAAACGCGGAAGCAGATCATATTGTATGCCAAGAGTGATCACCTCATTCTTCCTGCCCACGCCATTACCTTATTAGGCTTTGATGGTCATAAAAATAAATTAGTTTTGCCAAATGCCCGATTAAAACTAACATCTTCAAGTACCTTCAGTTCTTCTATAAAAATATACAACAAATTACCTGACATAATAAAAAACGAAACCAATGATACCATCTTTACCAGTAAATTAAAACAGCTACTAACTAGTAAATGCTATTACAGCATTAATGAATATTGTATGGACAATTCATACATAGGGTCTACGAAATAATAATGTAATATCCATAATGCAAATTAAAACCAATATTATAAAAGTACCTACTATCCTATCTTAGTTAAACGCCCGCCCCCTCTCTTCTAGCCCAAATTTGCGTGCCCAACAGGGTCCATAATAATGGTCTTTTATTGTGTAACATCTTTGTAAACATTATGGTTCAGCAATAAATTATTTGATTGATTGATTGATGGTAATGCGGAACAACAAAAAAACAAAACTTATTACTAGAAAAACCAAACCGATTTATGACATTGAAGGCCCGTACTAACAAGAGGCAGAAACACATACATTGTTTGATTACTTACTATAATATACTACTTAAAAGAAAATAGGGACCACTATATTGTTTTCCATACAAATAAGCTAATTAATAAAAAGTTTTTTTATTTAAATTCAATCTGATTTTATTTGAATTTGATATTGTTGAAAGGTGATTACAGCTGATTACTATTATGTGAACTTGCGGATTTTACTGTATAATTTCTGCTATTCGCCGTGTGTCAGTTAAAATATAAATAAATTGGATTTTCATATAAAAGTACAGTAAAGATCGCAAGTTCAATATTACAGGTTTCGAACACTATCAAATTCAAATAAAATCAGATTGAATTTATATGAAAAAAACCTTTCAGAAATTAGCTCGTTTGTATGAAAAACCATTAGTGGCCTTCATTTTCTTTTGAACAGTATAAATAATAATAAGGTTTTTGCTGTTGAAATAAAGAAAAAACGGTCAAGAGCGAGTCGGACTCGCACACCGAGGGTTCCGTACCATCATTCTGAAAAAGTTTGCTAATTAAGAGACATCGTAATTTTTCCTATTGGTAATCTTCACATAAACTTCTATCAGATAAAATAATATCAGACTTTTCTCTATGCAAACTTCGGAGATAAGGAGGGGGAACGGTATTATTTTTTACATTTTTCACCAAAAGTCAAAAACTATGCGGCCTAAAAAAGAAAAAAAAATGTGCCAAGCGCATTAAAATATGTGCTTTAATACGCACTACGTAAAATTCACCGGATGTATAATGACGTCATAATACACCCCGAAATAACAGTGTTCTAGTCCATATAGATTTTTAGGTTTAAGATGTAACATGGTGAAAATTTCTTCACAGTTATTCTTCTGGTATCATAGGCTATTGGAAAAGTCACTAAATAAAAATAGTGAGACAAACCCATTGCAAGCTCAATAAAAAAAAAAGATGATTCAAAATAAACTAGATACGCATAGACATACTTGAGAACAAGTGATACTATCAAAAAAAATTTTCCGTACCCCTTGCAGAATGCGATAATGTTCAAGTGGATAGACTGAGTCATATCATAACCCATAAAGTTATTTCACTTCCTAGATAACAAGGAAACTTCAACTTAAGGCCCCTATATACCTCAAAGTGGTGCCCTCATCTTAATTTAATTTTTTGCTAGCTAAGTACATAATGTAACGAAAATTTACATGCACAGATTGAAATTAAGGTTTTATTAAGTAGTTCATTTACAAACGATAACCTCAGTAAAATATAGTTCGTTGTTCATTGACTTTAGGCACTTTTGCCTACTACCACTACAACAAACTATAATGGGGTGGGTACCCAGTTAGGTTCGCAAACCTCGTGCTCCGCGAACCTGTGTTACAAGTTCGCGAAGCTCAATTTGAATGCTATTGCTAACTTCTACTTGCTCCCCCTTTATTTTCGTTCGGTTCGCACACGTACACTCCATGGAGTGCTGTTGCAGGTTCGCAGAGCGCGGAGGTTTGCGAACCTAAGTAGGTACCCACCCTTATACTGAGCTCATTGTTTGTAAATAAGCTTTAAAACTTTAGCTTCAATCTGTACATGGAGAATTTCCAATACATTATATACTTAGCGAGCAAAAAATTTAATAAAGATGAGGGCGCCATTTGAGTGATGTAGTCGCCTTAACTGATACACCTATTGGTTATCTTTCGAGCACCACATTGCTAGATATAGTATCATTCATCACAAAACAAATAAAAATAAAAAGATATATATTTTTATTAATATATTTTCTTAAAACAAAACATTTTTGACAAAGACAAATAAAAAAGTTTTTTTTTAAATTTTGTGTACCTACTGATGTGATATGTTTTCATACAGAGAAAAATAGAAAACAATGGCAAAATATTTTAGACTGCAGATTGCGAGTGTCAAAAATATCATAAGTTTGTAGAGAATAATATGTAGCCACGTTTTTGAAACTTCATATCACTTTGCTATATAAATAAGGAAACTAGAATGATAAAATGAGGAAACGTATTGACGTAGGATTTCTTGATATAAGACTAATCTTTAGTAGATACCTATAAGAATATGATTTCCTCTCTGTTTATATTTTTAAGCATGAGTTTCTTTACCTTTTTTTTCTATCACTCCAGCTACTACGTCGTCGAAATCCCAGAAGAATTTACAAGAGAACCTAAGCCATTTCGAGTCTACTGGAACGTGCCAACAATGCAATGCAAGTCGAAGAAAATACCTTTCGAAGACTTGTACGAAAAATTCGGGATGATCCAGAATACGGGAGACAGTTTTAGAGGGGATGAGATCGCCATTTTGTATGATCCGGGGGTTTTCCCGGCTTTATTGAAGAACGAGACGAGTGGCAAGTTCAGGTTCAGAAATGGAGGGGTTCCGCAAGAAGGAGATTTGGAGAGGCATTGGAATGTTTTCAGGAAGGTCTTGGAGCAGAGTATACCGGACCCCGATTTTAGTGGTGAGTTTTCCATTTCTTTTATACTTATAATATCTCACATAGTCTTATGAATTAAACGAGTTTTAACTTTATTGCAAAGAGATAAGAGCGTCGACGACGGACTTTGTGAGTCTATACCAGCTCAAATTCTACTAACACATTTTACCTGAACGTACTAATGAAACCTCACTCGATGTTGGACTAAATGTCATAATTATTTCGCATTCTACCATTTATAAACATCATAAATCAGTTAAAGCTTTAATCACTACTAAATCGAAGTTGAACGATTATTGTAAATTAGTAGAATTGAATCCAATGTAAGGTATTCATAACGGCTGTTTTCCATTATTACGTTAAAAGCTTTAAGCTTTAATAATTTATTAGGCTTTTTTAAAGCCCTTACGTTTATTGGATTTTTCACTATTAATAAAAATATTATAATATTTACCTAAACAAATTAATTATTGAAACCAACGAATATAATATATTAAAACTCGTGAGCTCGAATATAACGGACCATACGTTATACGTTATATTTAAAAAGCCTTTATTTTTAACGGCTATTCTTACATTACATTAGCCTCCACTCCCCAGGACCCCATTACAGGTACTAATTAAGTCATCGATCGTTGAGGACGTAAGTATTTCTAATCTGCGCCTGCGTCGATATTTAGAACCATTTTGGGTACGTATCGTCTTTTCTATTGTATTTATTTGTCATCGTCAAAGAACTAATGTTTGACATTTCCACAAAAGATGACCTACTTACTTCATACAAAGTATTTGAGTTGTAAAATATGTTAACTTATACACATATCTAGTCAATAAACAAAATATTAATTAAATATTACGAAAACATTTTCCTATGTTAAATGTTACTACGAAAGTTAAATCAGTATCAATTACAATTGTAATTTATGCGTTGTTTACTACAATAAGCAGCCTTGGGACATCAATACGATCGTCGAAACGAACGCAAAATTGAATCCCACATGATTTAAAAAAGATTCCACTGCAGTGACCATGTGCAAGCGCTAGGTACGATCTAATTTTATATAATACTAAATAATATACTAGAAAAAATACGACTCGCATCAGATCATGTTCTCGGACGGTAATCGAACCCGCGACCTTTGGATATCCGGTCCAATGCTCTGACCGCTGAGCTACCGAGTCACTAGTGGGAACGTCGAATTTCTTCTAGTATATCAACTCTTACGCTGCAAGCCAGCGCCATCTCACCAATGTACAAGGAGTTACCTCGAGATTCAATTGAACATCTTTCCAGATATTTTTAAACAATTGATTAAGATGAGTTCGATTCCCGTCCGAGAACATGATCTGGTGCGAGTCGTATTTTTTCTAGTAGGTATATTATTTAGTATTATATAAAAATAGCATTGTGAATGCTACGATCTAATTGTTCGATCGATAATAGGTAGCATGTTTTCAATGAACTGTCAATATAAATATTTATGCTGGTACCGTATAAACAAACACGTGAACAAGCGCCTTACCCGACTATTAAAACAGTTATTATTGTGGTCAAAGACAAACATACGTATAAATAAGGTCACGTCTTTCGCTCATTAATAGGGGTAAGCAGAGACTGTAATGTATAATTATAAATTACTAGCCTCTACCCGCAGTTTGGTTCTCGTGGACAGTAGGAAAAAGATCCTATGTTTTAATCTATCAGTGTGCCAAATTTCATCTAAATTCGTTCAGCCGTTTTTAGTAACAAACATCCAAACGTCGTAACTTTGATATTAAGTAGCGAGCGCGATGCGTCTCTGCTTCAGCTTGAACAAAAATGCTTTCGTTTCTAAATATTACGAAAAAAAATCACTCTTTAGAAAAATGATCAAAATTAGAAGCGCCATCTAGCTTAGAATAGATATAGTAAAAGAATACCTAACCTACCAAACAGCACATAGCTTACTGCTTTTCAAAGTGTCAATCTCGCGGCGATATCTATTAGATTAATTTTTAAAAAACACAATTTGAGCGAGGTCTACTGCTCACTGAGCCACTAATAATATTTGGTAAGATATACCTTAGAAATAATTTACGTGAAAAAAAAATTTACTAAGGTTTTTGCCATTTGCCCTTAAGACATGTCTAATATCGGGTGTATGCACCCGTATTCACAAACATAACTGTGAGATCTCACAGTGCTCGCGGATGCACAGCGTCCCACGAACCAATCACACGTAATACGTAAAACCAACGAACCAATCACAGAGATTTATTTCAACGCAGTGCGTTCGCGTAGCAAGGGCCGTTAAAGTATTGTTTGTGAATACGAGCGTAAGTACCGAGTATAGGCAATTTGTCAAAAACTCGATGAGATGAAGATCAACAGTGAACTTGCACTTTTCGGAATCGCTCGGTTGAAGAAGTGCATAAATTAAAATAACGCCATATATTGTTTTGTTTCAACGGCATAAGACAGTTGGTTTGTTTCAACGGAAACAAAGAAAGATGTATGCGAGTGTGTTTTAGGATATATTTTTTTATTGTTGTTGATGATTGCTAAATTGATTGTATATTTTGGCTGTCATTTAAGGTTTATATTAATAACACTTTCTTTTAAGTAAATATAGCTGACTAGAATCTCCTAAAAAGCTACAACGTCACTATTTTATTATATAGGTAGATGTAGGTTTGAAGAGGTGGACACAGCGTGGTGTCCCAGTCTCATTGAGAACTGTCAGGAAAATGGTATGGTGACCTTCATGATATTAGGAAGGTTGACACTTATGGGAGGCCTATGCCCAGCAGTGGACCTTCATGGTGGTGACCTTCATGATATCAGGATGGTTGACACTTGTGGGAGGCCTATGTCCAGCAGTGGACCTTCATGGTGGTGACCTTCATGATATCAGGATGGTTGGCCCTTGTGGGAGACCTATGTCCAGCAGTGGGTGAAAGGAAACCAATAACACAAAATAAAAAAGCTCTTAAAGTTGAAGTTGGTATTTAGATGATAATAGCCACCAACTTAACCCTTCAACGCCCGGAAAAATAGACACAATATAGATATTCCATTGTTATCCGGCCGCCTGCGTATGCTCGGGCGCTGATGAATTAAAAGACATTTTCACCCCATTTCCAGGTATCGGCATAATCGACTTCGAGTCGTGGAGACCAGTATTCCGGCAGAACTTTGGCATCCTATCCCCCTACAGGGACTTCTCCTATCAGATCGAAAGAAAACAGCACTGGTTCTGGCCAGAGAAAGCTATTCAAGCTAAAGTAAGTAAACTTTATACTTTATTACCTAGTTGAATTTATTTTTCTTTTGGTTGTTCTGTTTCTTACGGAGCTTGGATAGACAGCAGCATCATGGCTATCTTTGCTTATAAGTCATAGGTCTCACATTCGTATTATTCGAACAATACTCCAACGACCCTAGCCTTTGCGAACGCACTGCGTTAAAATAATAGAGCTTTGTAAGTGGTTGGTTTGTTTTAGAGTTGGTACCCATAGTAATGTTTGTGAACAGGGGTGTTAATTTTTAACCGACTTCAAAAAAAGGAGGAGGTTCTCAATTCGACAGACAAATTTTTTTATTGCTTCATATTGGTTTTAGATGTACCTAGGTACAAAATAGCTCACAATATGAACCTTGGAAGGGCGTTGCAAATCTTAAAAACTGAATAATAAAATTCAAAATTAGTGCAACTGAGGGAAAAGTTTAAGCAACAATACAATAAAATTATGTTCTAGTTAAAAAAAGTACTTTAATCGTAGTAATATTGTTCTGTTAAAAAAATACATTTTCTTGTTTATATTATTTTATAATATTAGTATACAACGTGTTACAAAAATACCCCTAATGCCGAATATGGTAGATAAAAATTAAAATCGAAAATATGAAAATGTATGAAACAGCTGATATTTTTTTTCGCGATTTCAGATTTGGTGCCATAGTAAAAGTTGTTCAGTTTGTTGGTCCCTATATACCATATTCGGCATTAGGGGTATTTTTGTAACACGTTGTATATGATAGGTTCCAGCTTTTGTTTCGAGGCCACTGCCCGAAATAGGGATGTTGTACCTCAGTAGGTACAACATCCCTGATGGATTGGTTCAGATGCAGTCATCCGAACCAATCCATCAGGTTCTTCAGCCATAAATTCATCGCGATTTGTTCAATATTTTTTTAACGTTGAACTATGGCCCACCCAGCACCGCATTTTCGTACCTTTTTCTATTGCCGAAAATCATCGTTTTCTAGAGTTTCCTATCCTCGAGTTGTCGCCGAGCGGTATTAAGCTCCATAGAACGGCTCCATTCTTAACGGCAAAACGGCAAAATACAGGCCTGGGTGATCCACAAAAGTTATTTTCTTAAAGAAATAAGTAACTATGATGATTATGGTGTACCAAATACCAAATGTTTGACCTGACAAAGATCTCTTCAAAAATCTTACGTCATCCAAAGCTCTGCTCTATGCTTCAGTTTCATTTCATAAAATCGTCTGTATTATCACGAAGTGTTTCGTAACAAGTCCTATGACTCGTTTGGTGCAAACAGAAGTCCCTTCGATGAGCCAACGCGCCCTAGTTACACCAGATAAGGAACGCAGGATGCCCGCTTATTATCTCGGCTTCAGTGGAATCTTTTTTTATATTAGACAACATGCTCTGATCCCAAAGTAAGTAGCTAAAGCATTTGTGTTATGGAAATCAGAGACAACGATCGAGCTACAAACATCCAGACCTGAGCCAATATAAAAAAAATCGTTTTCTAAATTGACCCAGCCGGGGATCGAACCCGGGACCTCAGAGATTTAACCACCTTGAAAACCGGCGTACAAACAACTCGACCACGGAGGTCGTCTGTTTATGAAATTATCGTTAATGTTTTATATAACTTTACCTTTCAGTTTGTTTGTTTATTTTAGCTATTGTACTGTTGTTTAGAGCATATAAATGGTCGTCTATTCAACCTACGCCTAGTAACATTTATACAAACCCATTTGATATGATGAGTTGATTGGATAGACTAAAATTTAAAAAAAAACTTTCAGCTTTGTATTGTCCAAAATTATCATACAATATTTTAAACCCTAGGTTATTGGTCGTAAAGTTTGAAGTCGATTTGAGTGACCAGTATAAATAATAGTTGTTATAGTGGTAATATCTAACTTATGTGTGTACGATGAACACAGACATATCACATAGCGAAACGTGTTAAGAACATCAATTTAAAATGAACGCATGATCTATTCGCCATTACTGCTGCAGTCAGCTTTGATTTTAACAACATATGAGATGCATTTATTTCTTCAGTAGCAGCCCGTTTAGTAGCTTCGCCTGCGTGGACAGTAATTTCTCTATCCCACGAGAACAGTACTTTATTCCTGGTTGAATTTCTGTACCCCTTATACAAACAAACAATATGCAAAATTTCACGACGATCGGTTGAATAGTTGAGACATGAAGGCGTAACAAACAAACAAACTTACTTTCGGATTTAAAATATTAGTCAGGATGGACTAATGTGATTTGTCCAGAATATTTATTTATTTCAACAACAAGCGCATGTTGTCATACAAAAATAGTTTATCTATTGTTCTTGAATTGTTCAGTGTTTAGCAGATAAACAACGGAACGCTAAATTGACTAACTACTTAGTTGACATTGCTAATTGTTACCGACTTCCGTGGAAGATAGACCAAGAGATATTAGTTACCTACCTACGGACACTTTTGTTTCATTGACAATTGACAGATTTAATGAAACATGTAATTCTGCTGTTTATGCAGTCCATGCAGTCACGATTTTGGTGGGCTTTTTAAAAGATGTTACGGTTTTTTTACAATTAAGCCTAAAATAAAAAGAGTCTCGTCGCCTCGGGTGCTGGACTGGGCGCATTATAGTTCGCGCCACGAAAGAAGTCCCACTGAATTTTGATGGAACTAAAATATACAAAACGTATGACGTCTATCACTAAATGAAGCTTTTTCCCCAATGACTAAAACGATTCCAGCGGGCCTACTTCTTTCGTGGCACAGACTCTAAAATGCTGGTAGGTGTGGCACAGAAAACATAATAGTAGGTACATACAAGTGGTGTGGGTGGGAACCAAGCTTATCTAATTTCTTTCTTTCCAAATTCCAGGCTAAGCAGCGCTTCGAAGAAGCAGCGCGCTCCTTCATGCAGACAACCCTAGTTATAGCCAAGAAACTCCGTCCGTTTGCCAAGTGGGGGTACTACGCGTTCCCTTACTGCTTTAACAAGTCGCCAAGTAATTCCGGTGAGAACTGCACCAGCAACGTACGAGAGGAAAACGATAAGTAGGTTGATATTATTTTATGTATGCAAATTGATTTTTCTGATACGTTGAGAATCTTCTTCTGGCTATTGTTTTATGTTATAGTATCCAAATATTAATATTTCTACTAGATGATTCAAGTTCAACTATGGACCCGGCTTCACATTTTCCGTAGGTCTTCCACGGCGTATAAGCTTGCATTCTCAAAAGCATGTTTCTCGTTGCCCAGAATCAACTGGTTATGGCAAGAGAGCACCGCCTTATTCCCGTCCACGTACTTCTTGCGCGGTGTCCCTGCGCGCGACATGGTGCAGTCCATCCGCGGCCGCGTCGCTGAAGCAGCGCGGCTAACGAAGACGACTACCCCTATACTGCCTTACTTCTGGTTCAGATACCGAGACGGAGAATTCTTGCCACAGGTAGGATTTCTTTCATCATCATCCGCCGTTTTAATATCTAGACCGGTAAATTACAGGCCTATGGATAGACAAGGAGAATGGGCCAGAACTTACTACGGGAAAAACAAGTTTAGATGGCGCGTTCAGTGCAAGGCCGCGTGGCTGAAACAGCGCGCTTGCGGAAGACCACACCTATACCGCCCTACTTCTGGTTTAGAAATAATGCTCTACACATAATTGTATGTGTACCTAGAGTAAAGCTTAGTAGTTTATAATTAAACTAATAAGCTTTAGCAAATGTATACATTTTCTCTTAATGAAACAAAATATTCACTTTTACTATGTATCATTCCAGAAAGAACTCGACGCCATTCTTGGAACATTTTACAACTCGAGCGCGTCAGGGTTCATCGTTTGGGGCAGCTCTAGCGACGTGAACACCGTCAGCAAGTGCCAAAAACTACTGAAGTATACTGAAGAAGTCCTCGGACCCGCCATCGCAAAGTACACTAAACTACATGGTTCGCCAAACTTCAATAAAGTAAGACCAGTCACCCAACCAACAGAATCTGGTATAACAACATGGAGACCGATACTAAGAGACCAATTCGCTAATAAAACTAATAGCATTGATCATAACACTTTTCACCCTTGGTATGCACTACACAATAACACGCAAGAAATCCATAAAGTGGAACATGGAACTAATAAAAGAAACGATACTTATGAAGACAATTATCTATCACATATAAAGAGGAATACTCTTTTGGAACTCCTTTTCAATGTTTTGCTTTTCAAAGAAATGAGTGAAAAACATAATGAAACTATAGATTATGATGAGGACAGTGTGTTACCCCAAAATAGCAGTTCTAATCAAAATTTAAGTATCTTGACCACTGAATCTATTTTGTCCAATGCTAATGACGCTGGAGAAATAAATTCTGCAGTAGATAAATACACTACAATTGATCCTTTAAACGTCACAGCTGCAAAGTTTGGGGCAATAAAAGAAAATGAAAATGGACACACTAACTTAGAGCAGGATATAACACAATATGTGAACCAAAACTATAACATTACTTTATATGATTCTGGATTCACTCTGTCTTATGCTGATGATGATACTTCAAAGCTTACTGCTTCAGTGGTAAATAACAGTACTTCTAATCCGTTAAATATGCAAACTTCAAATCAATCGTTAGAACCACTACTAAAAACTATAAAATTTAATGAGAACAATATTAATATACCAAAAAATAGCACTTATGTTAAAATTCCATTAAATACCTTCAAAAACCACTCTCTAGCTATGAACATAACTGAAGATGAGTACAATATAACAGTAAAAACAGAAGCGTCGCATTTAGCCGCAAATAGTTTCAATCAGTCTGTTATAGATTTGATCCCAGAGACTAGTTCTCAAACAGATAGATTGTCTGGACAAAAATATGATTCGTCAGTGAATACGCTTACTTCAATTGACTATAATTTTAGTACTGAATTGACCTTAAAACTCCACCAAACATCCACTCCAGCAACTATAGAAATACCAAGTACCATTATACCTACAACAGATACCGATGCTATAGTTAAACCCACTAATATCAAGGATATAAGAAGTTATAATGAAGAAAATACAGGTTCTAAAACATCAGTAACGAATGTTTTAGTTACAACTTCTTATAGTAATGAAGATGTAACAAACAAAGATCCATGTCTACGAACAAAAAATGAAAACAAAAGTTACTATAAGGAAGACATTGGTGTTAATTATTCGACAAAAATGTCATTATTGCAGACCAAAAATGAAAAGAAAGATCACCCAAAATATGATACCATTTCATCAATAAATATCATTCTAACACCTTTAAACAATGATGAAGTCACCAGTGAATTTTCGTTATTACAAACTGAACGCGAAATGAATGGTAGCTATGTAGATGACACTAGTTCTATTTCACCGACAGACTCTATTATGATTCCCATTAGTAACAATGAAATAACAGGCAAAGACTCATTGCTGCAGAGCAAAAATGAAAAGAAAGGGCACCATATGATATTTACTAGTGCTCCTATCCCAACAACAGATTCCATCACTTTCGGTAATGACGAGGTTATAAGCAAAGAACTGTTACTTGAATCTAATACTACTTTAGAACATAATGATGAAATTGATTCCTTAACTACAAAAATTGAGGATACGACAGACCCTGTAGTTAAATTAGAAGAAAAATTTGATATCGATGATGAAACTTATGAAGAGTCTGAGGTGGGTGAACGTTTATCACAATCATTTAATGTTATACAAACGGATTATGTTCATAGCAGTCATGGCAATCTAGCAAATAGTGAAAAGGATAATTCCAAATTTGATTTAAAAAAAGACTTTAACTTAAACTTAAGTGAAAGTTCTACGAAGATTAATGAAGATCATTCAAGAAATGAAGTCATTCCTACATCAGTTTTAACGTCTGACTCAGTAAGTCTAAAATGATTGCATTCCTTTAAAAATAATTTTGTTTGATACTTCACTTCACAGTATGATTTTTTGTTCTGCAAATAAATCATTATGTCCAGCGCCTTATAGTCCACTCAACGAATGGCTCAAAAGGAGATGTAGAGTGCGTGAGCAGATACATACGCGATTTCATCAGAGACTTATGGTGCTTAGGGTGTGAACATACTAAAATTCCTCTCGTCTAGGAGGTAAGCCGGAATGGAGGGAGGGAGGGGTTCAAAGGTCTCACTTTTGGTTTTTTCATTGATATCTCCAAAACGGTGCGTCATAGAGAAAAGTGTTGAACAACGAAATGAAAGCCTACAAATTTTTCTACTACTTTTATTCTATACACTTTTTCCTATTTCCTCATAGTCTTCGAGTTACACGCTCCGAAAATGTGAAAATTTGGATGATGGGCAAGATCCAATGAGTTGGTCTACACACCCTATACCAACATGATACATCATTAAAAAGGCCTTTTTTAGGCAAGTATTTGTTGCAAACATACTTAATATATCAATTGTTAGTATTTTTGGAGTTATAGGTTTACATAAATAAAAGTCAGGTTATTTGCATTACATCATTTATAACTTAAAATGGCTGAACGGGTTTAGATGAAATTTGGCACTCAAATAGTTTATAACCTGGATTAAAACATACAATACTTTTTATTTTGATCAAAGGTTCTCTAGGGTCCACGTGGACGAAGTCGCAGGCGGAAGCTAGTGACCTATAACTCAATACTAACAATTGATACTGCAGCAAATAATTGTCTAAAAAAGACTTTTCCAATGATATATCATTCGTTGGTATAGGGTGTGTAGTGTAGACCAACTTCTTGGATCTTGACCGTCATCCAAATATTCCCATTTCTGAAGCGTGTTGCTTAAAAACTATGGGGAAATTGGAAAAAGAAAATAAGTAAAGTATAGAATAAAAGTAGTAAAAATTATAAGATTTTATTTGGTTGAACAACACTTTTCTCTACGACGACGCACCGTTTTGAAGATATCAACGAAAAACCCAAAAGTGAGACATTTTTTCCCACTCCTGCTCACCTAAGACGAGAGAACTTTTAATATGTTCATACTCTAAGCACCCTTAACTCTTAGTTTCTGGAGATTGATTGGACTATTAGTAATAACAAAATTTTGTTATTTATTGTTTAACATTACTTTTAGTTTTAGAAATTATAATAATGGTCCTAATGAAAGAATAAGAAATATGAGTTTAAATTCATTTAATAATGATTTTTTCAGCTAATAGGAAATGATAATGAAGAAAATACAGGTTCTAAAACAAAGAAAGGTTACCATGAAAAAGTCAGTGGTGTTAATCATTCATCAATAGATTTCAGTCCAATACCTTTGATACCATTTCATCAATATGATACCATTTCTTCAATAATACCTTCAAACAATGATGAAGTCATTAGTGAATTTGCGTTATTACAAACTGAACGCGAAAAGAACGATACCCACGTAAATGACACTAGTTCTATTTCACCAACAAACTCTATAATGATTCACATTAGTAATAATGAAATAAGCAAAGACTCATTGCTGCAGAGCAAAAATGGAAAGAAAGGACACCATATGATATTTACTAGTGATGCTATCCCAACAACAGATTCCATCACTTTTCGTAGTGACGAGGGTACAAGCAAAGAATTGTTACTTGAATCAAGTGCTACTTTAGAACATAATAATTATGAAATTGATTCCTTAATTACTATAGACTTCCACCAGATCACTACAACAATTGAGGATTCGACAGACCCTGTAGTTATATTGGAAGAAAAATTAGATATCAATGAAGAGCCTGAAGTGGGTGAACGATCATCTAAATCTATGAATAGGATACAAACGAAATATGTTCATAGCAGTCATGGTAGTCTGACAAATAATGAAAAAGAGGGTTCTCAAGTTCTTTTAAGTGAAAGTTCTACGAACAATCGTAAAGATCATTCAAGAACTGAAGTTATTTCAACACTATTAACGACTGACTCAGTAAGTCTAAAGTGATTGCATTCATTTAAATATTTTGCTTGATATTTCACAGCATGTTTTATTTTCTGATTAGAATATTTTGTTATTTATTGTCTAACATCACTTTTAATTTTAGAATTTATAAAAATGTTATATGTTTAGATAATAATTGATAGAATTTTTAAGACTAGTTTAATAATGTCGTTAACGATTTATGTAAAGATGTTGTCTGCCAGTTAATTTTACTGAGATATTTGTTTATAAGTACCTAGTTTAAAAATCTTGAAATTGCTCAAATTAATAAAGACCCGTTAACGTCGTTAATAAATATGGTGCTGCAGATCATTATTTGATTCTATGTTCTTTGACTTTATGATTTTAATTTTCTTTTTCTTTTCATCATCTTAAATTTTGCCTGTACCTATATGCATAAAAAACAGCATTGTAAATGCCTAAAATCAAAAAAATCTATTACTTATGTATTGTAGCTATACTTTATTACCTTGTTGTGTATGCTTAAAAACACATTTTATTTGCATGTATAATGCACAACTACATATATTGTAAACGATTTACGTAATAAGCTTTGGTGTTGTGTTTAATTTAGAATTTTAGTATTAATGTTGCCCATTTAATGATATATTTTCTTGACTTAAATACTAATACATACTGTCATTACTATACACAGTACTTCCCGAGAATCAGAAGGTTCTATCGTATTAATAAATGCTAAATTACCTACTTAGCCAGTAATAGATATTACTTATGTTTAGGTTGCTTAGTTACCAATTTTTAAGTACTTTTTAGATTGGCAAAAATCAATATTAAGTTCTTTATCTTTTATATTATGTTTTAACTTTCAGATTCAATTATCAAGTTTTGTCTCCTTTAAACTTTGCTCTAAAACTCTTTGATTTTCTAATGTGTTTTTCTATAAATGTGATGTTTTTTTCTGTAGGTGGGGGTGTCCCTACGTGCTGACATCGATTTCTACACTTATCTTGTAATTTTTCTGGTCATAAGATTGTTATTGTGAGTGTTATCTCAGATATTCGTGATAATTATCTCGTGGTAGATTTTTAATCGGCTTCAAAAAAGGAGGAGGTTCTCAATTTGATTGTATATTTTTATATTAACATCGGAATCTTCTGAAAACTTAACTGTTAAGTTTTTGTCGACGAAATCTATTATATTGAAATCCGATATTAATATTCTTTCTTACATAAGTATAATTTTAGTAAATGTGTCTAATGTAGCCTACTTTGTAACTTATATTATTTTATCTGTGATACTTATATCTTTTAGTGTAAATTTTAATAGGCTCTGTTAATATTATTGTTAGAGAATAAATCGATGTTAACTATTTATGCTTTTGTTTTATAACGAAGCTGCCGATTTCGCTACTTTTTTTTTTGCCCCCTTACTAATAAAGGTTATTTAACAGATATATTAGTTACACAGTGTTTTGTCCCTTTCTTTTTAATGTCAAACATAAATAGTTTTACAGAGAGTAATCATTGTCTAACTAATACATCTGCTATACAATCTTTATTAGTAAGGGGGTCATTCTCGTATTTACTTCTTGCCTGCTTTCTCAAATCATTTTATTCATGTTTATCTCTTCCGTGACATCAAGAAATACATTTGGAATAATCCTTAATTAAAAGACAAGGCACATTTTTCATCAATTTATTAAACCATTTATAAAACACAAAAAAACACTTAATTTACGCCAACTAACAGCGCGTAACAGTAGTTTTTAAACAATAAGGGCATTTCATCGTCTGATATAAAGTTCCTATCAGGTCTTACACTGGCAAAGTTATTAGTCTTCGGTTCAACAATGACTTCATACTTGTAATCAGCGTTTTCCTTGATACTGGCAAAGTCCTTATGTATTTCGTTTAACGTGTGGTCTGTAATGAGGAAAGGGACTTTTTGCTTTAGAATACAGTTGATGTTTTTTTGCCATGGATCTTTGCTGCTGTACATTGAAGAACGGTAGATGTTCGCATTGAAGGCACATACTGAAACATAGGGCAAATTGGATTGAACAGCGATGTAGATAGGTACAATAAAGATCGGTAGATTATGTGGTATTTACACATGTTGATTTGTAAGGCGACTTGCTGGTGGATTTTAGTGAATTAGCGCTTGTTATCGACAATCCTTTGTAAAATCTATTCGGAAACCTAATTTCAATCAGGTGGCGATTCAATTTAACAAGCGACTGTCGATAAAAAACGCTAGATGACGTAATTCGACCAACGAGTCACATGCCAAGTCGAATTAAAGAGAATAAGCTTTGTATCAGATTGAGTTAAAATTGTATGAAATATTTTGCAAGTTTCATCTACGTTTCCTTTAAAAATCATTAAAAGACACCTTGGACCATAAGGTGCATGTTTCAGATCGCGTTAAAATTTCAATAAAAACAATTCTAATTTCGCGAACTTGTTTTCTTTGAGAAACATAAAAATATTAAAGTTGTTAGAGTTATAACCAACTTTCTTACTGGAATAACGGAATGTAAAACAATTTTTTTTAAGTTCTTTATAAGCAACTTCTCTTCTTATTTTTTAGTTGCTGATATTCTCCGCAATCCGAAACAAAGGAAGTCACTTGCTGATGTCATCTCCGTTATCGGTATTGAAAATAACATTTCATTCATCTTTAACTTGAACCATTTCGTTTACTAAGAGAAGCATTTCACAATTAAAATGCACTACTTATAATAATTTCGTAATGAGTGTGACAGAATAGAAATCCTTCATACTATAAAGTCGCGCAACTGCTTAGTGACGTAAATAAGTGTTACTCCCGGAATGCCAGACCTTTTTCTTGGACCATGTATTTTCCCATAATAAAAGCCACAGAACGAAGAAATTTTTTTTAAAGCGATCATCGATGAAGAAACCCTTACACCAAAGTCCATTCACCTGATAAAACAGAGGATTATTTAAAATCCTTAATTTTTCATAATCATACTTACCTATGTTAGGTGTAATATAATCTTCACCAGCCCAGTACTCATAGTATGTCTGTTTATCTTGAAAGTTGAAAATCACTCTTCGGTTATTCAATCGGCAGTTTTCGCAGAGTCTGATGAGAACGACATTAAAATGAATGAAACAAACACACATAAATATGCTTTTCGAATGCATTCACAAATTCTTCTAACGGCTGTTGGATTTTGATAAAAATGATTAGTTAAAATGGAGGTTTATTTGTTGTCACTGTCTTTAATCAACTAATTTAACATAATGAGCTAGAGCTATTTTATCTTAACTACGGGATTGTAATAAGAATCAAATTGAAGTAATACTAAATAATATACTTGAAGACATGAAGTTTTCTAATTACATATACAAAACCTAGATCGCCTTACTTAATCTTGCTGAGCAGCTCAAGAGGCAGGTTGCCAGGGTTGAGATGGACGGAGATCATCACGACCCGCAGCTCGTCGACTGGAGCCAGGTGGAGGAAGAACACCTCCCACTTGTTAAGGGCATCAGCTTCAAACTGCAGTTCCGCGTCTACCACGTGTATTGTGCAGGTCGATTTCTAAAGAGAAGGGTGTATTTAACGTTTTCGTATCATAATGTACAATTATTCGAAAAATGTGAACCTCTTGCAAAATGTACAAACGCAAAATTTACAATAAGCGAAATGTTTAATACGCATAATTTGCAATGAAATTATGCATTCAAATTATTGTATAGTTTATTTATTTAGATTAATCAAATATATATTCAAGTATACTGTCTGTTTGGTAAAAGCCTTAAAAAGCCAATATGGTACATAATATAGGTACATGCATATAACCTCGGAAAATTATTATAAACCCAGAATGAAAACCGCCACATGGCTGAGAAATTTTGTTTTTTTATTTGTATGCAAAATGACAACCCTAGACGCAAATAGACTATTGTATTCGATAATCAATCCCATTTACGAGCAAAAGCAAAACACAATTTTGCCTAGGATTACCACTATGCAGTTTGTCAAAAAGAAACAGTTGTCGAAAAGAAACAGTTGTCGACAACAACAAAAATTGTGTTTTGAAAAGTGGTGGTTTTCAGGGTTATAATAATTGGGGGGGTTGTATGCATTATCTACCATATTCGGCTTTATAAAGCTGTCACCAAACACCCAAGTTCCTATATTTTTTAAATAATTGTAGTGAACAATGATTCTGTGTGAATGGAATCTGCGGTGCTGGTCGACCCAATGTAGTTTAATCTGTTTCCTACCTTATAAGTTCCATTGGCATGTGGCTTGAGTTTTCTGGCCAACTGGTAGCAGTATGCAGCAGTGAGCGGGGCGGTCGCTATCTGAGTCAGCGCTGCGTATTGAATGTCACTCATATCTGTGGATTCATAAGCCGTGGTAAGTTTTATAGAGATTGAACGACACCCAAAAAGAGAGCACTTGGTATATTGTATACGAAAGGTGTATACAAAATAAAGTTAATAATCCTCTTACTGCACAAAAAAAAATGACGATCTAAGATTATTTATAGTACCTACAACTCGACCAAATTAAAACGGTGTCATGAACTTAGCTGTCATGCACTTTAATTTAAGTAAGAAACTGGTGTTTTTTCTTTGACTTAGGCCCGGCGACGCACCTGTGGTCGACGTTTAAATAAATCTTTCATCGTTGTAGGATTACTTAATGTTTTCACTTGTTAGACAAATATGAGTTACATGTTAGTTACATGCTACCACCAATCGAAATGGTGGTAATACTCTTTTTATGACTTTTTCGAATGAAAAAAAAACATCAAAAATGTAATCTTTCAAAAAGTTGTTTGGTGAAGATGAATCATTTACAAAAAAAACAAAGAACATTTTCTTTCTTCTATGATCTAAGTTGTATGGACTCTCTTCTGCCATTGGAACTCTGACTCACTTATCTTCTCTTCGTACATGGAAGCCAGAACTTCATTCATATTCTCTGGCATCCGATAATCCATGATGACCTTGCTGGGCAGCTTCGGCTCCAGCCTTCCTTTTGTCTGCTGGTAGCTCACCAGCTTCTGGTACAAATTATAGGACTTGCACCATCGCTGGTGGGACTTTGGGACGTGATCAGGATGCTCTTCGCAGTATGATATCTGAGAAGAAAAGATGATAAAAAACCAGGGAAAAGTATAGTCTCGTTCATAAGATCACGCCTTTCTCCTATAGGGATAGGAAGAGATAACTCGTTTTTTCTTTTTACTTGTATCAATCCTTACATATTATATCTTTTGCTACATCGATTCTCATTACTGTCCCTGCCCGCTGTTTTAAGGTACTCTTCGCTTGGAACTGCTTTAGAATATTTACACTGCCGATTGATCAATTATTTTCACAATCAGGTTTCACTCGTATTTTTAGATAATCAAACCATCACCACGAGCATTAATAAATAGGGTAAAGTGCGATAGTAAATTATCTTTGCAAATGTTAATATACTTATGTAACATTATGTACGATTCACACCGACTGGTGCGAGTCGGGCCGAGTTGGAGCACGTTTTACTATCTGCTAAAGGAAATTTAAGCTTCCATACAGGTAGTTAACTTCTATATTTGGTAGGAATTTACGCAGCTTGGAACTCAACCGGCTCCGCGCGCACGCGTTGCTAGCCGGTTGGCTCCGCACGCACGTGACGGCAGCCGCTCGGCTCCGCGCTCACGCCGCGGCAGCTGGTTGGCTGCTCTCGGTTGCCGACGCGCCCGGTGACATCTGACTGACTGCAACGCGCTCCTAGAAGAGCGTGCCGACGGATGCGGACACGAGCCGACAGATGCTCGCGCTTGCTGACGCATACGTAGGCATCCGCTGCGACGCGGCCGGACTCGCACCGGTTCATGTGAATCGTACATTAGTCAGTCTTTAATAGTTTAGTTCTCTTGACATTGAACTGAAACAATAAAATTAAGTAAGATTGATGATACTGTCGAGACATGCTGCGAATCTAATGTTTGTAAATTAAAAAATGATAACTGACAAACAAACGTTTGAAATACAAAGTCTGTTGTCATAAGACCAACTGGAATACTGCATTTGCTAGGATATTCTTTGGATCTACTGGTAGCTCTCTATACAATAAAATAAATAAACAACTTAATATTTACTCACTACCAAAATATGAATGCAAAAAAATTACTACTGCCTGGTTAAAAACATTAGAAATAAAGCATGAATATACTATAATTACAATTCTACACACATACACACACACACATACACACACACACACACACACACACACACATACACACACACACACGCATACACACACACACACGCATACACACACACTCTTACCTAATATGAAATGTAACTTAGCTCTATATTTAGACCAATGTCTATCTTTCATGTAAATTATTAAATTATTATCTACCTAATTTGTTTGGTCCGGAGGTGAAGAGTCTGGTAATCTGTAATACAGTTCTACTAATACAGATACCAGTCTCTCACATAGATTACTCTAAGTTGTGTAATATAATAATATGTTTAACTGTAGGTTACGATAGAAATAAGTCTATGGTTATGTTAATGTCTTGTATTTACTTTGTGCGAGAGAACAATAAATGTATTTTTATTTTATTTTATTAATTATTTATTTTTATACAAACACAACCTCTAACCCCAAACGCATAAACCACCTCCGTTCCGTTCCGTCCATCGTGGGTAAAAACACTAGCGGTCCATTTGTCAAAAACAATAAACAAGCACATTTAATATTAAATGTCACATCGAAAAATATCACATGCCAGTTAGGTAGTCTTCTTTTAAAAAAATTGCATCAACTGCATAATTTTATTATGTTTAGTTACTATTTTACCTATTATTTTGACGTCAATATAAGCGCTTTGAGTTTGATTTTAATAACAGTATCATAGTCAGTTTACATAAAGGCACTATTCACTAATTATACGGCGATAACGTAAGATCGCGAGGGGTGAAATTATGGCGAAAGTAAACCTTTCTACAAAAATGTTATGATCTGCATAGTGGATCGGTGGGTTGGGATTTTTAAAAGGTAAGCCGATGGGAATCGGTTTGTATGGACCCTTTGCCCCTGATAGATATACGCCTTGTTTAAAAACATAAGTATATAAGTTAAATATCTATTGTATTAAGTCGCGTAGAATTCGTGTTTTGACAATACCTGGCCACAACCTTCACAATCTACTAGCTTGCTCTGTCGCCACTCTCGGCAGCTGACATCGGCGCAAATCCTCGGGTAAAGCAGTGCTTCCTGCTCCCAAGGCACCAGACGTCTCTTCAGCACCTTCTCACAAGACACGATCATTTGCATCCTAAGCAGACGGTAGTTTTGGCCTGTGACGTTCTTAGCATCGCCATAAATATGCTTCTGATCTGAAAAATAAATAAGATAAACTTAATAGATGGTTACATGGTTAGTATTATAAACATTGTTCAAAATCTTATTGAGTACGGCCAAAAATTAGACTAAAGACTAAAGATTAGACTAAATCTGATGGTTTAGGGAAAAACAACACTCACCCTTCAAATGACCGATAGTGGAGACAGCGAAGCACAACGCCTGATGTTGCGCCCAATCCTCATCTTTATGTTTCCCGCTGCAGTAGAAAACCAAGCAACAATAACTACAAGGGACTCTAAACTGCTTCAACTCCTTCTTGCACACGTGACACAAACTTTGCAGAAACACCCTTCTAAAGCTATACTTGTATACAAAATCATCGTTTTCATTCACCAAAGAAAAAGACTCGTCAATGGACTTGTTCTTCATAAACTTCCTTATGTTGTCTGTCTGAGATTCCTTAGATTGCCTCTTTGCTTCTACCTCAATGGAATCTTTTATCTTTACCTTGGCCAAAATTTCATTAGGAGATTTATTCTTTTCTTTCTTATAATCCATTCTATTCGATGGTACAGGAATGTCGGGGTGGCCTAACAAGTTTTTTGGCTGCGAAAGAGGATTAACTTTTTCATCTCTTTTTTCTTGTCTTGTGTCTTCTGTTGGCGCTATTATGTTTATTTCAGGATTCACGTGTGAAGCTTCCACTTGGTTTGCGTCGTTAGCAATCATTTCAAACGATTTGTTTATGTCATCTGCACTAGAAGTCATAGCGTCTTCAAAATTTTCTATCGGTTCAAATTCACCCACTTCTTGATTTGATTCTTGCTCAGTTTGTGATTTGGCCTTACTCTTCTCAGTTGCTACTGCTAGGTCAGATTGTTGTTTACTGTTTTCATCTGAAATTTCAGACTTTTGTTCTGTTTTCTCCTCCTTTTTATCTGTTCTTTGTTGTTCTGTGGGTTCACTGGTAGTAGTAATGGAAGAACTTTCAGTTTGGGCAGCCGGCAAAGTACTATCTTGTTTTCCTTTTTTTTTAGATTTTCCTTTATTCTTATGGTCTTTTCTAGCTGGGCATACTGGAGGAAGAATGATCTCAGTTATATTTTTAGTCAATTCCTTATTATCTGAAGTCGATACACTTGCTAACTGCAATATATTGTCTGTTTTTATTTTTACCTCTTTTTCTTTATTTTCATGTTCGATTGTAATCTTCTCTGAAGTTTCACTAATAGGATCTATTTGCTTAGCATCAGTTACAGGCTCCTTACTTGTTTTGACTGATTGCGAAGAAACATCTACTTTATCGTTTTCTGCTTTAGGAACTTTTTCACAAGGCATACTTAATGACTCCTCTGTGATGACCAACATTTTATCGGCAAATTCCATTTCAAGTTCTTCTTCATTTTTCTCTATACTTGTAAGCTCTGCTAAAGATTTCTCTATTGAAAGTCTCAATTCCTCCATGTCCTGATTCACTTCCATCATTTTTGATTTCAAGTCAGTTTTTTCAGATTCTTTTGGTTGATCTATTTTAATCTTACAACTGGCAACTTCAATTTCTGGTGTAGCAAGAGGAGTCTCACCAGACCCACAAATGATTGGCGTGTCTGGTATTTGGGTTGGTATTTCTAGCCTCGTCTCTTCGATAACAGTAATTTCTTGAATTATCATGTTGTTGTTATTATCATCAATCAATTCTTGACTTGTTGCTCGGGGATACTGAATTATGTCAGGCGTAACACCACAAGTAGATCCTTCTGATTCATCTGCTTTGAGACTACTGATTTCAATATCATCTTGAGAAGGCAAATTGCAAAAACTCTCGGTCTGGCCCTCGACAAGATTTACGTTTTCTTTGAACAAACTTTCTTTGTTTGACTCTTTTTCAAAAACAGGTAAGTTAGGTGACTTTTTCCGTTTTCTCTTTGTTTTGCTTTCAGGTGTCTTAATTTCAGCTTCGTCATAAATCTCTTCTGATACTGACTCTATATATTTTTCAGATTTTTCTTCTGTAGGCTTAATTTCCATTTCAAGACTGATATTTTCTGAAAAACTGTCGACTTTGGTGCCTGTTTGGACTTGATCATTTTCAACCCTTTTGGGATGCTTTCTTTGTTTTGAAGACTTTTTATTTTTTGTATTTATGTCAATGTCTACTTTGAGAAGAGGATCACTTTTCGTAACAGTTGTTGGATCTATTTCCACTAATGGTGTAGTTATCTCAATTGTGTCTTTTAACTTCTCTTCTTCAGGACTTACTTCCGATTCAAGGATTATGTTTTCGATACATATCATATCTGTCACTATACTTGTTTGACTTTGTGGTGGATCAGTTTCAGTTGTTTGCTGCTTCTTTTTTGGCTTTGGTGATTTCTTTCTTTTATTACCCTTCTCAGTGTCTGGTGTTGGAAGAACATCGCTTTTGATCTCTTCAATAGGTTCGATAGATTTTTCTTCTTTTGGTTTTATTTCTGCTTCAGAAATAATGTTTTCTATACAAAAACTAGCTATTGTACTTGATTGGACGGGTGCTTCATCAGTTTCAGCTGTCTGATGGTGTTTTTTAGGCTTTGGGGACTTTTTTCTCTTTTTTCCTTTTTCATCATCTGTGGTTGAAAGAACATCACTTGACAGTATAATTTTAGACTCAAGTTCTTCTAACGTCGTTGTGATATCGGATAGCTGAAAGGATTTTTTTTCCTGATTTGGTTTTTCATTTAATTTGGTCTCTTCTTTGACAAGTTCGTGTTTGACATTTTCAGTAAAGTCCCGTAATTTATCTTCAACTGGAATAATTTTGGCACCTTGCATTATTTTTTCAGATAATGAGTCTTTCAGTTGATCCCCTAATTTTTCTTTTCGTTTCCTTTCAACTGGTTTTGCTATTTTAGCTTTCGTTTTTAAATTATTTTCATCTTCTAAAGTTATATTTTCAGATGAGAGACATTCTTTCGGAGCACTTTCTTCTTTTGTCAAAGGACTGTTTAAATCTGATTGATCTGAAATATCTTCAGAGATACTTTTAACTTCCATTTTAGGTGTTGGTTCAACAACCAATACTTTGTGTTCTTCTGTAGGGGGTAATTTTTTATCTTTCTTGTTTTTCTTTTTTCCTTTACTACTTTCAGTTGCCGATGGCTTAGAAACATTGGAAGTATCTTCTTTTTTCAACTCAGGGATCACAACTTTTTCTTCAAGCAGAGCAACTTCAATAACTTGAGGTAATTTTTTTTCTGTAGTAATATTTTCTCTTTCACCACTTGATGTACCTAAGGTTATACTTTCTATTTTAGTATCGCTTTTTTCATCTTTTAGTAGTTTTTGAAATGCAGCAACGCAACTGAGTTCGTCTGCTTTATCAGACTTTTCTGAGTCATTTCGATTTTTCTTCTTTTTGTTCTTCTTTTTAGATTGTTTTGCTTCTTGTTCCAATGTACTTTCTCCAACGAGAAGAGTTTGTTCTTTTAATTCAACTTCCACTGTTTCCGGTTTTTTTATTTCTTCATCTAAAAGTACTTTTCCAGCCTCTTTTTCTGATAATATATTGATTGGTTCAGAAGACTTTTTACCCTTGTTTTTCTTTTTACGAGCACTCGGTTCTACATCGGGCATATCCACTACATCTTCTGTTTCTAAGGCTACATATTTCACTTTAGTTTCCTGGCTTTCAACCAGCACTTCATCTTCACCGTCAGTATTCTGGTTTTTCTTCTTACCTCTATTTCTCTTTGGTTTCTTTGGGGTTTCATCAGTTTTTTCCTCACATGTAAGCACTGCACTTATTATTTCAGGCACTCTCTCTTCAATTTTTGAATTATTTTCTATTGTTTCTGAGTCTTGCTGCACTTTTTCATCAATGGGTGTCTCATCTTCAACTTTTTGAGGAGGGTTGGGGTTTGGGAGTTTATTTGGTCGATTTTTGTTTTTACTCTTTTTTGTGTTCATTTTGCCACAAGCACCTGGTTGTCATGAGAGCCCGACTTTTTAATTTAACTTAACTAAGCCGAAACGTCTGGGCAATTCTTATTTCAGAGTCCATCTGACCGATCGTCGTATGTTTTATTCTTGTCCTGAGTATGTAATATTTGAAATGTCAGGTAGTTACCGCCACGGTAAATACTATCTTAAGAGACACAGTACAGAGTTGGTTTTGAGTTGACCTGAATAATTAGTGGTGGTTGTTTTGTGCATGCAGTTAGTATGAGGAAGTGACTGCTGCCAAAAGTGCACCGACGCACCACATAGAAACAGTTCTATTTATAGGAAGAGAAAAATGGTGAGTCGAAACTACAATTGATGGCATCATAATAATTAATCTTAGTTCAGTTTGATTGTTTTGAGAAATAAGTTATGTGCCAACAGAATGTTTCTAGTATATTATTTAGTATTGTATAGTATGAATAGATTTTTCTTCGTAACAGCCTAGACTGAATAATGACTTTAAATTTTGAATTAAGCTTGAACCCTGTAAATTGATTCAGTAGAAATGAGCTGATTAAATAATGTTATTTACTTATTAATCTATGTTAATTGTAACATGTATGAATGTAAATGTCTGGAAACGATATACATATTTGTAAAATATCGTTCCATCTGAACAGATAAAGCTGATAAGATTTTAGCGCCCATTTTTCTTGACAGCTAAAAGACGTCATAATGGGTGGTAGGGTAAAACAATTGACGATTTAAAATGCTTATTATGTAATCTTATTTGAATAAAGAATTTTTCAATTTCAATGATTACAGATATTTTCGAGAATTACTCAAAGTATTTGTAATTTATAACATCTCATTTATTTAAGAGCTTATATTATGGACGTCAAAATTGCTTGTGAAAATAGACACTTTATCGAAAATAAGATGGTGAATAAGTAATTTAACCAAGCCAACGAAAATTATCAAAGTGTCTGAGATATGGGGAAAATCATATTTCAGCCATTTCTAAAAATGTTCAAAAATGTCACAAACGCGAAGTTTACAAATAGTTAAAAAATGAGTGAATATAATAAGTATTTAATTTTCATTAAAAATCAATACAAATTATACAATTCTCAAGGCTATCGAGTAACAAAACTCCATTTGACAGTAACAATGTATCTCAACATTATAAATACACGAAATGGACAATGCCACATCAACAATACTACATTTATCTCGAACACGATCAAAAATCTAATGTCCGTCTGTACGTCAAACTACCACCACGCGACCTACATAAATCTTTCACGGTAGCTGAAATCAGGGGCCTTGCAACTACAAGTAGTAATTTGAACCTTATGTTAAAAGGTTAAGAGGCAACGGATTATAATTTATTAGCATAAATTTCTAATAATATAGCCCTCGTTTTAAAATGTTAATTTTGAGGGGTGACAACCCTATATTGTTAGGTCAGGAGTCGGCACTTCAAAACTGGTTACAAACTCTTTTTATTTTACATTCTTTTTTTATAATTTTCGTGTTTTGTTTTCTATTCTGGTGCGAGTGGACAGTAGAAAAATATTACAAAGATTTTCCAGCAGTCTGTTGCAAATGGCCGTCATATGTCAACAATTCGCGAATCAATCGCTAATTACCTACGTAATTAGAGCGCCCCCCACCCAAAAACATTAATTACTTGAAAAAATATGTAAAAAGACCATTAATGTAAGATATACCATTGAAACTGTCATTAAATAACCTAAAAAAATATTTATACATAAAAATAACCTATATTTGACAAAGACTTCTCTTCTTTCTAAGACAAAAATTAAAATCGGAAATATCAAACTATATGAAACAGCTGACATTTTTTCGCGATTTCAGAGTTGGTCCCATAGTAAAAGTTGTTCAGTTTGATGGTCCCTATATATCATATTCGGCATTAGGGGTATTTTTGTAACACCTTGTATACTACACTATACACCTAGACAGGCTGTACATAATATCGAAAAATTGCTCATTAAGTTACGGTGCATGCACCGAAACTCCTTTAGTCTTATTGCGAGCGACCGATAGGCAGCCATTACACACACAATCCAGACCGTGCGAGATCGACAAAGATTGACAGAGATTGAATGTGTATACAGATTGTGCTGGATTGTCAATCTACGTCAGTCTGGCACCTTCTTTTCGAGGGAAATAGTATGTTTTTGAAAACATTGAAAAATAAATAATACTTACTTTTGGGATTTTTATAAAAAATGTTCCATATTTATTTTTAACTAGCTTCCGCCCGCAACAACATCCGCGTGGGCGGACATTCGAAAAATCTTAGACTTCTTCAATGACTGAATAAGCAGTTTTGAACAAAGAACGGAAACTCACTATTTTTTAAGTACGTGATAATACCTACTTTTTCTACTCATGGAGTTTGGAACCTTTTTCTGCTTAAAAAAGTAAGTATAATAAATAAATAACTTTTATTTTAGACTTTAGAACTTAGAGTTCTTAATGCTCTAAGTTTTTGTCCATAGTGTTAGTAAAAAGTCTTACTTATAAGAAGTCCTATCTATCTTTTGTTTTCGTAAAATGTACCAATGAGTCAATACAAAATAAAGTCTATAGCATCAAAAATATCAATCTTTATAATGTCATAAATGACTCATTATAACTTTTTTACTATATGACTCACCAAGATTAAATCACTTAATGTTTTAATGCTACGCTCCCGAGCACGAGGGTTTTTGACCACTGAGGGGAGAGAGCGTAAACTATTTATGCGCACACGCAACCTATGGCTAATATAGGGAAAAGGTTTCATATTTTATACAGATATCTACTTATTATGAAAAATAAGAAATTGTTTTTTCTGATAGTAAGCATTAGGAGCCTATTAGTAGGTATACAAAGTAACAAGTGACAAGTCGTGATAAAGTTAGTTAGTAGGCTGTTCTTCACTTATATTGAGCGGGGCCAAACTAGAGGCCCTACCGGCTAACTTTTCGAACTTCGGCGGGTCTGCCGAGCTTCAACTTAAAACAGATAAATCGAAGTAAGGAGTTTCGTATTGCACCATTCGCCGAAGTTATTTAGAAGATATCGATGTTCGTGTGACATCATGATTTAGGGTTCGCCATTTTTGCACGATTTTGTCTCTTAACTAATAGGTCAAGTATGCTATCATTTTCAGGTAATTCAATAACGTAGAATTCATTTGTGATATAAAAATTACTAAGCAGTTTCTGAAAAATTACACAATAACCGAAATTTTCGAACTACATTTTTTTATTTTAAGGCCTGTTTCACTTTTTTTTACATAAAAACTACCTCAAGAACTCGTTTTTCAGGTTACTTTGTTGTGTACTTCGGTAATGCTAACTATATTTTCTACAATTATAGCCCGAGTAGTCTAGATCCAAAAGCGGCCACTTAAAAGTATTTAAACTGAAGAAAAAAAGTATTGAAGAAATACTGCTCTTTACTTTTTGGAAGCAAAATGTGTCTGCGTGGTGTACCTACCCAAAGAGGGATAGGGAGGTAGGTACATGAAATCCGCACATGTTTGACGCGTGCGGCGTGCCCCGAGGAAAACACAGAGTAGCTAAAAAAAGGCAAAGTCAAAAATATCTTTATTCAAATAAACTTAGTAAAAAAGCGCTTTTGAATCGTCTATATTTTCCTATGGGTAGTAGGCCGTTCTGTTTGTCAGTTAAAAAAGTCTGGAACGGGTGGTTCCAAGATCGTAAAAACAACAACAACAACAAAACAACAGATTATTAACAACAAAGTACATAGACTAGCAAGTTATTTCATTAAAGTCATTTCCACGCATTTCGGTCTTTTAAACAAAATATGAACTCAATGTATGGCTGAATAATAAAATAGTTAAAATCTTATATCTATGCCAGTTATTGCAACTTTCAACAGAAAATTTCAACGCTACGAAATACTCGCTACGAAATATCTGGTAAACTACTTTGATTCGTAGCGTTGGAATTTTCAATTTTCAATTGATAGATGCAATAACTGACATCTGTTTGCAATTATTTGTAGGTATTAAAACGGCAAATCGTTATTTTGTTCGTTGGTTACTGTTGAGGTTGATTGTTATTCTGTGGCACTTAATTATGAAGAAGTTAAAAGCAAAAAAAAAATGTAAAAAAAAAAATTACTTGTCTCTCTTCTCGTTTACTCTGTGCTCATATCGCAATATGTAAATACAGGGAATATCTCACATCCCCTGTTATTAGCAAGTAAAAAAGGGTTCTGTAGGATTTGGTTCAATTCCTGTGGGCCACGTTGTGCTCGGTATCCGGACATCTGGAAAAAATGTTGTTCTGTATTGCATTAATTTTATTTCCACTGTGTTAGTCTTACTGTGTAGATCAATACATTTTTGTAAACAAGGTGTTGGTATTAAATTGTTTTCTTTTACTGGCTCCACCCGGTGATCGATATCCTACTATAATTTATAATAAAGTAATATTCAACGTTTATTGAGACATTACTACTTCACAATTTAATGTGACAATGTAGCAAAGTAACTTTGGGTCGAGTATCAACACTGCGACACTTTTCAAGATAATTTTGTATTCTGGCTGGCAATACAATACAGTCTTAACATTTTAAAAGATTAATTTAATAAACGCTACTTAACTATAAATTAATTCGGGAGGAAAAAAAGAAAATAGGTTTCATTTCCTTTTGTTCTTAAGTCGCGTCATAAAACCTGCTTGGTTTAAATCATTTCCTTTTGTTCTTAAGTCGCGTCATAAAACCTGCTTGGTTTAAATCATTTCCTTTTGTTCTTAAGTCGCGTCATAAAACCTGCTTGGTTTAAATCATTTCCTTTTGTTCTTAAGTCGCGTCATAAAACCTGCTTGGTTTAAATCATTTCCTTTTGTTCTTAAATCGCGTCATAAAACCTGCTTGGTTTAAAGAGTTATCCTTCTCGCGCGGGCTTTTAATAGCTCCGAGGCCTCCGAGTCTCAGCCTACTTTTATAGGCCTTAAATATCGAATGCCTTCGCCTCGGCAGATAACGATAGGGCCGCGGTTACGACGTCACGTAGAGTCATTGACCCCTACACTGTGACAAGTAGGGGGGTGGTATCCTGATTGTGTGGCACGTTTCCATAGTCCCACGATACGGCATTTAATTTTGAATTACATATATTACATTTCTATGTCGATAGAACAAGGAAAGGCAATGTGACAAAATATTACAATGATAACTTTAAATCAAATCAGGTGTTTTATTTACAGAAGCACATCTTAATCTTAGAGCTAGTCAAACTAAGTTATTTATTTATTGATCTATGTTAATTGTAACATAATATGAATGTAATATCTGGATACGATATATATACTTATTTGTAGATATCGTTCCATCTGATAAAGCTGATAAAGCTTTTTCGCCCATTTTTCTTGTCAGCTAAAAGACGTTACAATGGGTGGTAGGGTCAAAGAATTGACGATTTAAAAATGCTTATTATGTGAGTTTATTTGAATAAAAAATATTTTCATTCGTTTATCCATTCATTCATTCTTGTCGTGTTAATAAAGTATAGTATCTATTACATTTTGTCTAAAATAAGAAGGATACTACAGTAACATTAAACAAGACACATTATGAACGACGACCTTTCTACAAAAGCAACAGTAAAAGTAATATTCAGGAAAAAATAACCTCTAACCAAACATTATTACGAAATTCATTATTTGCAAACTCATACTTATTCGTAACGGTGAGCACTTATAAAATTGTTCTCAGGAATTATCCTGAAAAGATACATCAGGAACAGCGCATACACTATTTTTGTTATTAAGTATAATGTTAAAAGGGTTTATTAACCATTAATCTTGTTGATTCATTATTGACATTTTTTTTTTCAGTATAGTTCCAATTTAAAACATTCCGAATGAAATCATATTGAACTTATTTAAAATATTGATAATACATTATTGGACCCACATAATATAAAAAGCTTATCATTAAATAACAGCTACTTATTTTTAAATCGTACAATGGAAACGTGCCACCACCCTCTTTTGCGCCTGGAAATGTACATCTCAGCTACCCCTAATAATAGCCCCATACTCAAATGGCTACCTTATTAGTGTTAAATTAAAGTCGAATTTCATTCAACACCTACATAACCTTGATGAATAAAGCTTTTTACTCACTGCTTCTAATTTAAGCCGTGATGTCTCGCATTAAAGTCGATATTAGTTTGACGCGAAGTGTCATAATTTAGTATTTCCTCGTTTACTTTTCAAAATAGATAAAGACTTTATTCATATGTCCGTATGGTTTTTATTAGCTTGTGGTTTGTATACCTTTTTAGTGTGCATAGATATTTCCTCTGAGAATTTCGCAAATGTGATCGCAAGATGTTATTTTTTGTTATAATTCTGCTAAGTTACTTTTTGTTTGAAATGTAGATATACAGGGTGCTTGGTAATATAGTGTTAAAGCCGAATATGGTAGATAGCAGTGGCGAAGAGTCCATACAAGCCGATTTCCATCGACTTGCCTTTTAGTAGTCCCACTCCATTGATCCACTATGCAGATCAAAACATATTTGTAAAACGGCTAACCTTTGCCATAATTTCACCCCTCGCTACTTGTAGATAGGGTACCACGCATACAACTTTTATTTAAAATTAATATACATGTACCTAGTACCTACAGGATGTCCCAAAACTTTGCCACATGGTGAGAAAGTACCTACCTTAAATATGGAAGATAGGAAATTTTACTGAAAGAAAACTTTTTATTTATTGGATTTTTTACTTAATAGAACCTTAGACAAATACTGTCTTAATTCGAATAACAACAAGAAGATTAATGACTCTTAATAAGCTCTTTATATTGCAATAACTTTAATGATTAAGTTATTGTTTTAGTAGAATTTGTTGCCCTTGTATTTTTACTACCCTGTAACCCTGTTTTGCATACAAATAGTCCAGCCCAGGTAGAAGTTATGATATGAGATGCATAGTGTAATATATGAATAATATGCAAATATACTGTTGTATAATATTGTAATGTTACGTTTATGATTATAACTTTGTTAAGCTAACTTCCGCCCACTACTTCGCCCGTGTGTAAATTAACATGAATAAGAGTAAATTCTATAATTAATTATAACCTAAGTCTCCCAGGTAGCTCGGATATGTAATTTCGGAGATTAGGTACTACATTCAAAAGACTGAGCGAACGCGAAGCGCGAGTGAAGCGTCTCTGGTTCAGCTTGGGCAAAATTGCTTTCGTATCTCCTTCCGGTGTCCGGATGTCCGTTTGTTCTCCTCTACCAGGTCGCATTTCTCAACCGATTCGCGAGAAATTTTGTGAGCAATTACCTATATAAAATTTTTTGGTCGATTCATTTTTTTTTCGATTTTGTATGTACAAAATGGCGGATATAAGTATGTAAAAAATACAAATTTCGGCCGTTCTGAAAAAATTTTTAAAGTCACGAAATAACCGACTCGTATATAAATTATTAAAAAAAACCCTGATTGTTCTGTTAAACAAACAGGTGTTTCTTTCTAGCTTCCGCCCGCGACTTCGTACGCGTAGATATTCAGCCGATTTTGCGTGATGAGTAATGAACATCAAAACATCTAAACATACAAACATCCAAACTATCAAATCTATAATGTTATAGTAGAAAATAAGTACGACACCAGACATTACTTAAAAAAACTTGTTGGAGCAATTTACTGACTTCTGAAACCAATTTTTTTTTAAATATTGAAATATAAACTTTTTTGCTTTCTGTATACCTACATTAACTTCTACATAATAAAAAAAACAAATTAATACCTGATGTTTCAACTTTTTTTAAGAAATAATATTTTCAGTGAAAAAAAAACACATTATTGGCTTTTAACGTTTTCCTGAAAAATAACCAAATTAATGCAGACAACAAAATGAAAATTCAACATCCTAGCTCGAAATAACGAACAAATTTGACTTACAAAGACTGCAAAGACTAACTGTCTTCTGTAGGTTTGCAGCGCTGATTGACTGTTATTTTGAGAGCTTTTAAATTGGCTGCTAATTACAAAAAAAAAATCTCTTGAAAAATAAATGCACTGTATTTATTATTCGTGTTATATTGTGAATTTCGCAAACTCTTTATATATTCTATATTATGCATTACACTTTTATGATCAAGCGCTGGTTTTCTGAACGAAGAAGTATAATAAGAAATTAACTAGGTTAAAATCCCTTAAACTTAGTGACCAGTTGACAATATCCGAATATAATATTAAATTAACTTCAGATTTTGTGCCCCTAGGTTCTGTTCTCTACAATTGGTACTTAAGTAAAACAAAACTTGACATTTTGCATTTCTAAAATTTTATAAAAGATCATAGTTTAACTTAATAGTTTTAAATCGTCGCTGGTTAATAAATTAGTTCCCATGTCCCATCGCGTGAGCTCAAATCAAAGTAGAGTCTGTGCATTACAATTTTTATTTCGCTGTTTTTTCGTGAAAAGTCCTAGCTAAGTAAATAATCCACATTATCGTTTCGTGCCACCGAAGGACACCTGTGGCTACGAAATAACATTCCAATGTTACAATAAAGTTACTCCAAAAAACGTTGCCTAGTAATACCGACCTCCGAAACTCGTCATCAACAAAGGCCGGTCGGTTCAATGGAAATCTAGCAACGTATCGCCGCCGATGAATGAAACGACTCGTCAATTGTTTACTTGATAATATATTATCCAGGTTTTAAAGTTTGATATAATGCGCTCCAGTGGTACACTTGCACCTTTTACACTGACATACTTCGGTAAAGGTAATGGCTGAAACTTGCATGTAGCGCTTTGTTCGTAGGAACCTAGTTACGCCGCCCGGGAGAGATCGATGCTGCCGGGGTGTATCTGGTTTTTTCGGACACTATACCAAGGAGGGGTGAACGAACCGAGTTATGTAAGGGCGGTCGATAGCGGGGCACATGCGCGCACCCCTTCGGCACCCTCGCACTGACGCTCGCGCGCGCACCCGAAGCGGACGTGCCGTGTTTTCTTTTACCGCGTTTTTCGTTTCCCTTTCGTTCTTTCCGTTTATGATTTGAGCCGCCACCATGTCGAAGGGCGACGCTGAACAGCAGAATGGCTCGGGCGAGGAGTCCAAGACCAATTTGATCATCAACTACCTCCCGCAGAGCATGACTCAAGAGGAAATAAGGAGCTTGTTCTCGAGCATCGGTGAGGTGGAATCCTGCAAGCTGATACGGAATAAAGGTGCCGCGTTCCCTGACGCTCTGAATCATGCACTGCACGGCGGCGGACAGAGCCTCGGCTACGCATTCGTCAACTACCACCGGCCGGAAGACGCGGAGAAGGCGATCGCCACCCTCAACGGGCTTCGGCTCCAGAACAAAACCATCAAGGTTTCTTACGCAAGGCCCAGCAGCGAGGCCATCAAAGGCGCGAATCTGTACGTGTCCGGGCTGCCGAAAACGATGACTCAGACAGAATTGGAGAGGCTGTTTAGTCCGTACGGACGCATAATTACGTCGCGGATTTTGTGTGAGAATTCTGGCGGACGGCCGTTCACGGGCGGCGAGCAAGGATTGTCGAAGGGTGTGGGCTTCATCCGCTTCGACCAGAGAGTCGAAGCGGAGCGGGCGATACAGGAGCTGAACGGGACTGTGCCGAAGGGTGCTACAGAGCCGATCACGGTGAAGTTCGCCAACAACCCGAGCAACAACGGTAAGGCGCTGGCGCCGCTCGCAGCGTACCTGCCAGCGGCTCTGCGTTTCCCCGCGCCTCTAGGACGCTTCAGTTCAGGCAAGTCCCTCCTCGCTATAAACAAAGGCCTTCAGCGCTACAGCCCCCTCGCCGGCGAGCTGCTCGGCGGGGTCCTCCCCGGCGCCGTCGGCTCCGAATGGTGCATTTTCGTCTACAACCTCGCCCCGGAGACCGAAGAGAACGTCCTCTGGCAACTTTTCGGCCCCTTTGGCGCTGTTCAGAGCGTCAAAGTGATCCGCGACCTGCAAACCAACAAATGCAAGGGCTACGGCTTTATAACCATGACCAACTACGACGAAGCGGTGGTCGCGATCCAGTCGCTCAACGGATACACACTCGGGAACAGAGTGCTGCAGGTCAGCTTCAAAACCAACAAGATAAAGACCATCTAAGGGGGCGGCCCCGGAATCGCCCTAGCTGAACGTAAGGACGGCACAGCAGGAGCGCACCCATACATGTCCCTCCCCCCACGGCGCTGGCCCGACCGCCCCACGCCTTCGGCCGCCAACGCACCACAAGGACCTGACTAGACTGTCTTCCGGGCATCGGACGGTTTGCCCCATCGCCCAACACGATGGTACGGACGTTTTGTACGTTAATTATAAAAATAGCGAATGTTTTAACTCGCTCTATTGTGAGGCGACCCTTTGTTCCGCGTACTCTGCCGTTTTTGTTAAGTAGTATATAATCGCGTACAGAAGTGGGTTAAGTATTTTCCGGGAAATCAAAATGGCGGAATTTCGCGCCCAGGGCGCATGTACGGATGAAATGGCGGACGCTGAATGAAGGGCCGCCCCGAGCATGCAATAATAACTTAGATCGACTGACGGCATCAAATGCCCGAAAAACACTGGCCCGACTTAATAACAATACATATTGGTAATAGTCAATAACAAAATAATGATATTAAACTTCGCTTATGAACGGTTGTGGTTATCGAGAAATAGTTTTCGAATATAATAAATAATATTAGCAATAATAACCTAATGCTATGCTCCAATTTTATATGCGACCATATCGTGTTAAGTATTTTAACGAACATGATTAGGCCACGATTGGACCCAAACCAATGTTTGCCAAATGTATGAGAAATCAACTCCGCTCAGGCGTGGGCGCCCCCGGGCTCTCCCGAGCCACTAATCGAAGTAAAATAGTGTTATATTGTTAAAGATTGGAAAAATATATATTATCTATACGTATATTTTAATCATATATTAAACTAATTAAGGATGAAAACTAATCAAAAACTGTGATAGGTTTTGATAAAATTTTAGAGAAGAAAAAAATGAAAATCGGAGAAAGATCCTGTAAAAAAGGCATGGCGTCGATTGTACCGGCACGTTCCCGCGCGTTCAAATCGTGTAGGTAGCTTAGAAATTTTTGAGATAAATTTTGTGGAAAACGTTACTAGGATCCGTATCGTACGAGCTACGGTATTGACATAGCGGGCGCTACCGGCTGTGCCTGAGGAAGATGGGGAAATCGATTTAGCTGTTCTGGGCTACGCGGGTGGGGGTGGTGGCGACAGGGTGGCTGCCGTGCCGCCCCCGTCGCGCGAGCGAGACCGCAGCGTGCCAGAGAGGTATAGCACTCGCAGGCTAATGCCGAGGTCACGAGGAGTGACAAGAGTGAGGGGGAGTCCGTTCGCGGGACAATGGTGCATACTCTAGTCTAACGATATCGTTTCAAAAATAAATCGATGTCTAAACATATGATCGGTACCTGCTATATAATAATGTATGGATGCGACCCTGCGTCTATTCGAAGTAGGCTTTAATTGTCTTAGTCTAAATGGAAATTTGTAAATAGAAAAAAAGTTGTTTAAAAAATATTTAATTGTATTCTCGCCGCGTCTAAATACACGCCACACCAGTCACACAAATATCATGATTTCGACCCGACAAAGACCTATTTATGAACATCGAACTTGAATAGATTTAATATCGTGCCGTCCTAACGACCCTACGATTTTTGTAAAAAGAATATATACATAATATAATGTAAAAACAGTTTTGTAACATTTCAGATATTAACTAATAGGTACTCATTACATACCAAAGATGGAGATTAAAATTTACAAGTATTTATATATTTATTATAAATGTAAAACGTGCAATAACTAATAGCCAGTAATTTAATAAAAATATATTAAACAAATGACTCGAAGAGGCGTTGGTAGACTTTATGTCAGTGATTGTGGTATAGATTGCGCCACGTTTGTTTACTGTTTATTGTAAACTATTTATTTATCCGCACTCGGAGGCGAGTGGAAACACACGTTTTCTTAATTTAAAAATTTTCAAAAAAGTTTAAAAAAAAATTCTTTCGCTTTTTTTGATCAGCTTGAGATTGCTTGACATTCCAATTTAGTCTTAATACGTTTTATTATTAGGGATATTGTATTTAATTTAGTCAAAATTGTGAGTTACCTCTGTTGCCCATGTCACTCTTTTATAGACATATTGGGGGTGGAATGTGCAACATTTGAATGTTTGATTTAATTTTAATTAATTATTAATATTAAACCTTAGGGAACGGTTGGCAAGTAGTACAGTACAGTAAGAGTGGAAGTTAAGCACAAGTTTTGCTAATTGCTAACCTACTTATGTATTATTAAAATTATTATTATTGTATTTAATAATAGTCGTCTCCTAGGTTATATATAACTAGTTGTTGTGTTTTGTGTTACTTTGATTCAGCATAAGATCCCAACTATTCTAGTCATCACCTGGGGTTACTTCGGTATATAATATATCTTATATTTTGAATAGTTGCGATAATCAATGTTGGTAAATTAAAATAATGATAATTTCGATATCTGTTCTTAGATTTACTCTCATTAATTTAGTGTATGTGCAATTCATTGTATTTAACTTATATATTTAAATTAGGTGTGCATTAACTTATTTACTAATATAATTTATAATGTAACTTCAGATTCGATGTCTGTGGTGACTAAATTGATTTATTTATTAGGGGAATTGTACACTGGGCGTTAACGAACATAGAAATGTGTCGATATTATTGTGAATTCTGTATTATGTGATTTTAAAGTTTCGGTTTTTTGTGACTTGTTTCAAAGTTTACGTAATTCTGTCGTTTGGATCGAAACAAAAAACACCAAGATATTTACTGAAAATTCATCGACTATTTAGATAATAATAATAAAATTATTGAGGTGAGAAATGCTATTTTGGAGCGAGGTTGTTCGTAAGCGGTCAGTTAAGTAAGTAAAATGTTACGTCACTAGTGTTGTTAATAGAATGTTTTGCGAGCTCCCTTCATCTTTCGGTAATAATTATTAAAAAAATAATAATGGTAAATTAATAATAGTGCTCAATAGCTTAGACGGCGAATGCCTGTTAGTGTACGGAACGGGAGAAGCAATAATAAGTATATTGTGAAATTTTAATCCACTTATTGACGGGTACGTTACATTAACTTGATATTTTTATATGTATTTTAATATACTGTAAATCATATCTTCATAGTTGTAAGTGGTTGACAGCAAAACGTTCTATTGATAGCCAATTGTTCACAAGGCGCTAATAACTTATAAGCGAGTCTGTAGCCATTAAACATCAATATTTTTAAGAATATAAACGAATGCCCGTTTTCCAGAAATTTCCTAAAAAGTATATAAAACTTTTGAGCGTAAATGTACATGTGCGTTAACCCAGCGAGGCCACATATTAACTTTGCACATTTTTAAACCTTTCTTAAATTTTAATAGTTATTAGAGCCTTGTACATCGCGGTTGTATCTACAATACTATGTTACATAGGGTTGTGGATAAAAATGTCAAATGTTACGAACCCCACTAAGTGACAAGGGATAAACAGACCTATTATCAATAACATAACGGCTACTTTTTGAACGGTGTTTTGATGCATTTTTTATGAAATTAAAAATAATATTAAAAAATAACTTAATTAATTGGCAACACAGAAACAATACTCTAAATACGCATAGGCTAATTGACATTGTGGCTGTGAGATTAGCAAAAATAAAAATAAAATACATGTGACGATTGATCTTAATTAATGAATAAAGGTAAACGTTTAAGTGGGATCGCAGGGCAAAGAAATACTTGTATTCGGACGAAGAGCAATAACGTTTTTTAAGAATCTCTCACTGATAAAGTCGATGACAAAGTTACAACAAACGCAGGTCTTTAGACGATCGACTCTAAATATAAATAGATGATAAAGACATTTCTTTGTTCTGTGATTGGAATCATGCAACCACGCGTACAAAAGAAGGTTAATGGCCCATATTTGATAAGTAAATCAATTGACAATTCCGATGTAAATGCGTGAACTGTTGACTGTCCAAAAACTGAATTCGGTGATATAATAGTGCTGTATGACGGGTAAAGCATGTAGCATTTTTCTAAGCAGTCGTGTGTAAGCGTAAGCAACATAATTGTGGTGTGTAGAGTGTGTAGAGGTGATAGGAATAGCCCGCGTCTCAGCCACATGCACAAAGCACAAACCGAGTGGCCGAGCCGCTCGCGATTCCACTAGTTAAGACACACAAAGAAGAAATGAAATCTTCCATAGGAAATAAAATACGTAAGTTAAAATGTTCTACGCGTAAAAATGTTTCAAACACATTGTGTCATCTGTGGACCGCTATATTAGACGCGATGTTCTAGTCAAATGCTCAATACAATATGCGTCACCTAATATAGCTGTCCACTTATTTTACTGCATCAAACATAACGACGCTTCATTGAAAATTTTTTTACGACGTAGAATACTCGAGACATCGACTAAATGTGTTACTATTACTTCATACGTCAAAAATCTATTTAAAAAATATAAAAACGTGAATGCACTGCACAACGCCTACTCTTTAACGCTGCGACGGCTATATCGTTATAAAATTATTATAAAAATAATAATCTGCATTGCTCATTACGTACTTCCTCGTATTTTGGATCTGTTTCTCTAGTAGTAGCTTTTAGATAGTATGTTTGCTGATGGTTTTATAATATGTAGCCTGGAGCAGCGTCATAGTCGCTTTCCTTAGCGCATGATCATCGTCACTAGGGGAGAAAACATATAGCTACAGACAAAGGCACTGTAACAGCGATATACAACAATACACCACCAAACCAGCTAAGCCAACGGGCACATTGCTATATATAGCACTGTATGTTTTCTCCCTAATCATTATAGACAGTGAAAAACTGATCCGGAGCGAGAAGCAATATAAACTAAATTTAAATAAGTTTTACAGAGGATTTCTAAATCCGCAAGCTTTAAAATATGCGCGTCTTTTCCGCGTCCAAGTAACTCGATTCGAACGGGTAAATAAAAGATTGCAATAAATATGTAAATAAAACATCAATAACGGCATCGGTTTAGCTTCGGGTGAGCGAATTATTGAATTAAAAATAACCAATAGTTTCGAATTTAAAGAATAAAAAGTAATATCATGTACTTAATATCAATTTCACTGTCTATTTATTAGGTATTCGTTTTCGGTGTTGATTCCTCTATAAACCTGCATAGCACATCGGTTGGTTCCCATTTCGTCGGGTCTTTTACAAGAAAATATCGTGGAAAAAGAATTTAATGTCAATCTGCTATGATAGCGGGAAATTGACAAAAGTTATTAAGTTGAGATTTTTCGCATTCACAATGCTATTTTTGTATTAAGATAAATAATATATTCGAAAAATACTAGAGAACGTAGCACCTCAGACGGGACGGAAATGTCGGAGGTATTTCCTCACATTGATGAGACACTGGCTTGCAGCGAAGAAGTAAAAAGTACTAGAAGATTTCGCTCCCACCTGCGACTCGTGCACTGGGCCGGAATCCCAGGGGTGCTACGGTGAGTCGATTTTTTTTTCAGTATTTTTTCTAATATATTATTTATCTCGACAAAATATGCAATTTTTTTAATATGCGTTACGCAAGCAAGGCCTAAAATAAATAAGTATTAAAATAAATATTTTCGAATATTGCGCAATGGGAACGAACTTCACCGTGCAGAGTAGCATGTGATACTCCTAGTACATAAACGTAGTCAATATTCATTATCACAAAAGTCAAGATCAAGGAAAGTACCAGCATAGAAATTGAGAGATACTTTTCGTGGTCTTTGCGTGCATTTTCTACGTGGAAAACTAAAATCATCCGAACTTCCAACTGACTTGAGTGTAAGGATAGAAAATAATTTAGAAAAAATGCATCGTAAGATATAAATAAGAGTCTCAAAATAAAGTATTGAATAAGTATTTTACCAACTTCAACGTTAAGGTGTACTAGACAATGAAAGCAATGATATTTATAATTAAATGAGATTATGAAAAAAATTGGTCAGCCATTTTCCTTGTTCATGCTAGCTGACTCCACTTTGATACAAATACGTATTTTATAAAACTTATAAAAAAATTAAAAAAAAAAACGTTAAAACTAAGATCTTCCGGTAAATTAAAAATCAGTGTTGAACTTTCTTTTCATCTTTTTATGATTATTATAAAATTAAGGGGTAGGTGTCTGTGTTGGTATAAACCGATTTAGTTAATATCGTACCTAAGCGTTGGGTATCTCTATATACTTATTGTGTCGGTTTAAATAATTATTACCTCTACTTCATTATAGCTTTTGTGAGAAAACTTTGATTTGCACAACAAATAGTAGTTGGATTAAGGTCGCTGCACTAATACTGACATCTGTCAAGCACTGTGTTCCCTCACTACAACTGTCAATTCAAGATTATGTGGCAGTGTCACTTTTAATATTAGTTGGAAAACAGTGTAAAGATGAAACAGTGTTAGTGCCGTCTTTAGTATAAATGTTGTTCCCAATAATTTGTAAGATCGTTTTTAAGAGTTCGTGTAAGGTTTTCCAAAATCGCGAGAGGGCGGTAAGCGTGATCTCTTCAAGGTAGCCATTTTGGAAAACTTGCACACGCCGTCTTTCTTTGAAATACGGAATAGAAATTTTTAAAAATATTCATTCCTAAAATAAGCATTAATAACCAAATATTTACATCTGTAGTGGTTACTTGGCTGTTTTTAAGTAATTTATTCATTAATATTTTCAAGTAATTTATGTGTCTATAATTATTAATTTATTGGAATTAATTATAATTGCATAATAAAAAAAATATGAAAAATGTCACATTCTCTTCACTTTATACAATAGTTTTTACAATATGATATTTAATATCCTCGATGGTTGTAACTATACATTTCTTGTTCTAAATATATAAAAAACCCGAACCAAGTCTTTTTTTTACACGACCTAAAAGAAAAGAAAATAAAAGGCTAAAGCACTTGAGATATTTTAGACTGAACCCCTACAGAAATTGCGTTGGTTACCAAAGTGTCATTGTAAAGTTTTTGTTTTGACACGTGACAGGCACCCCATAAAGGGGTTTCTCACTAAGGAACCCTCACAAAATGGGGTTACTCAGTGGGGTGAGTTAGCTTACTGATTAATTATTGAAAGATTTATGCATGTGCCAAAGGGACACGTAAATGTGTGCCACAGACAGTAAAAAATGTAAAGTTTAAAAATATGTATCAACAATTTGGTAAGTAATAAAAATTTGTTGCATTAACATTAACCATTTTTAATGACAGACAGTTGTTAATTTGCATAAAAAGTAACTTTTTAATGACGGGCTAGACTAATTAGGATAATTCCTTTTCTATGGGGGAGTATTTTTTATATTCATAATAATATCAAAGGCAAACATGATAAAAAGATTTTAAATTACTACTTCTAGTAGCATAACTTTGCCTGATTAGTTTTGACACAATTTTTTACTTTGCTATCATTTAACGAGCTTTATAATTAGCAATAAATTGATTTTTGTGTTGGATCAAAAATTTACCCAATAATTTACCCGGTATTCGGTGTCAAACCCGAAGTCCTTGGTCATATATTTGTTTGGTTGGTCACGATCACGGATTTTAACAATAATAAATTATTTTTAACAATTATACACTATTACAAAAGTAAATAGTGTTGAATAGGGCTTATCTAGAATAGAAACCTACCTAATAAACGAAAACCAACCAACCTAAATACTGAACAGAAAAGGTTTTATTTTTCATTAAAAAAACTGTACATTGTATCTAGCAGCTGACAGTAATATAGCCAGTTCTTCGACAAAGACTTCTATGTGTATACTACACTAGACAGGCTGTACAGTACCGAAAAATTACTCATTAAGTTATGGTGCATGCACCGAAACTCCTTTAGTCTATTGCGAGCGACCGAGAGAAACGGTTGATGCGTCGCGAAGGTTGGTTGTGACACCATTTTAATTTTGAACAGCTCGTCTATGTAATTGAAGTCATTGTTCTTCAATGGTTGATAATTTTGAAGGCCAGGTGCATACCAGCTGTGGAGTTTTTGAAAATCGGGGTAAGTATTGCCTACAATTAAAATAAATTCGTAGACCTCCGTGATCGAGTGGCTTTTTTTTTGTACACCGGTTTTCAAAGTGTCGCCATCTCTGAGGTCCCGGGGTTCGATCCCCGGTTGGGTCAATTTAGAAAACGAACTTTTCTATATTGACTTAGGTTTGGTTGTTTATGATACAACCTTTGTCTCCGATTTCCATAACACAAGTGCTTTAGCTACTTACTTTGGAATAGGAGCAATGTATGTGATGTTGTCAAGTATTTAAATTTATTAAAATTTAAATTTCTTAGGGCTGATTTTTCAATGCCTAGATAAGGCTTTATTCGTTTGATAGCGTATTACACCGCCAAACTGGAAATGTTTGTCATTCATTTGTTTGTCACATATATTTAGAATGACTTTTATTTTATCTGGTTAATATTTGAACTGACTGATATCTGTTATCTGAGGATTGAAAAATCAGCCCTTAGTGTAAGTTTTCATCGTTACAACTGTAACTGCATTTTGATACTGGCAAAGAAAATTACATGGTACTTTTGCTTGAAATACATGTTACATTACTTTTTTATAATGGGTCACCAGATGGTAAGCGAAGCAATCGTGAACTGAATAATAAAACTCCGGGGATTTTACGAATGCGTTGACAACCCTGACCCCATTCCTCAACCCTTAGTACCTATTCATTGACAAAAATAACACTACTAAAAGGCTTTTCACTTCGCTTTTCTGAAAAGTACAGTGTGGTTCCAATGTTCTGAAAATATGTCAAGTGTTTAAGAAAAAAAAAACTTTTGACTAAATGACCATCAGCCATTTTAATCTCCCCACTACTGGGGCACAGGCCTTCCTTATACTTATAGGAGGATGGGCCTTAACCCACCACGCGGGCCCAATGCGGATTGGTGGGTGTTAACGACTGCAAATGCAGCAAGGAATAACGGCTTGACGTGCCTTCCGAAGCACGGAGGAGCTCGAGATAATAAATTTTAACCAATTAGTAAACCGAAATTAGTATGAATGCACGCTTATGGGTCCTACACATGCATCCAAATGATCCGTGCGTTTCCATTAGTCAATTAACAATGTTAGAAACAGTCGAAGCCATAGACTTATTTACTCTATATAATACTAGGGTAAGTATAATAAATAAATAAATATTTGACAACATCACATACATTGCTCCGATTCCAAAGTAAGTAGCTTAAGCACTTGTGTTATGGAAATCAGAGACAACGGTGGTATCACAAACACCCAGACCTGAGCCAATATAGAAAAGTTCGTTTTCTAAATTGACCCAACCGGGGATCGAACCCGGGACCTCAGAGATGGTGACACCTTGAAAACCGGTGTACAAAGTCACTCGACCACAGAGGTCGTCAAAGTTTAGGGTCGAAGCAGAGTCTTGCAGATAGTGAGATCTGAGAACACAACTTTGTCAAATTTTTTATACGCTACATAATTATGTCAAAAATCCCGTTTTTAAATAGTACGGTACGTTTCATGCTCTTTTCACGGCTAATTTGAAAAACTCGGAAAAACATGGATAAAGTTTTTTTTGTTGACTTAAAATATTACCTACTCTGTATAATAACCATGGTATTCAGTGACCCAGAGCGTTAAATCTTCGTTATTGCTTCGCTTTTGAAACATGTATGGGATTGACATAAGGTTTCGTTATCAATCGAAATTTAAAACGTCAAATCCATACATTTTTCGAAGCGAAGCGATAGCGAAGCGATAGCGAAAATTTGTAAATGTGACATTGGCTACGGGCTCTGATATCCTCATTATTCAAACATAACATAACATTTTGTTGAATTCAGCTATTCAAACATTTCGAACCCTAGTCATGTTTTCCAATGTTTTTAAGTGCAAACCATATCATATTAGCGTAGAGAGCATCGATACCCGGAGATTGGCTCGTCTGGGGGTGTATCGATCAATAGATCATTGAATACAATTCCGACAACGGATGAGAGCTCGTTTGACATCGCTCGTGCCTCGTGTCGATCCGGCTATTTGTTTATTTATAGAATCTTTGAGGAAAAACAGCTTTTTGAAATGGTTTCTATTATTTTCTCCCACCATTAATTTCCTTATCCATCTATAAAGATTCCATGTGCCCTTAAATCGTTGGGCCATTAAAATGGCGAATGACAATTTATAAATTACAATAACAATAGGATAAACGGGGGCTGATTACGTAACTCTGTTGCTAACAAATCTTGATTGAAATCGATTGAAACCGCAGTTACATTGCTGCTTTAAGTATGATAGTTGTCACATTGGTTCTAAATGAAACAGCAATGTAACTGCGATTTCTGTCAGAGTTGATTGCAACAAAGTTACATAATCAGGAGGCCGGTGTTACTTGGGCATTTCCTTACCCACAGACCATATTTATATTAACAAACACTGTGGCCTTTCCTTACCAGATGCAACAGTTCTTGCGGGTCTATCGCGGAACTAGGGCAAACTAGTCAATTATTGGCTTTACAAAAATAAGCTCCTCAAATGTTAAAGATTTCAGATAAATAACTATATTGTAAGTATTACACAAAATATGTTTTTTTTTCAGTACTTTTAGTCGTTTGAAGCCAGTTTTTACAAAAAAATATACCCATAGTCCATTTATTAGCCCCCTTTGACCAATTATTGGCATTTACTGTGCCAATTATTGGCCATACCTATGTCAGTAAAAAGGCATCAATAAATTATATTTTCAGTAGATACATAGGCCAGATCCAATACATACTTAAAGTGTACAGAAACCTAGCCTAAGAAACCCATCATAGAAAACCACAATAATTACCACATTAACAATTGAAACAGGGTTTATTTGTCTTAACAAAAATTTAAGAAACTGCTCACGTGTTGCGGCACGATGAAAGTTGTTGCGACTTCAACAAAGTTTAAAAGTTTGACGGCTGTTATTGTAAAAAATTACTGTTCACTGTTGCCAATTTATGAAGGTTATATACTAATGATTCAGTTTTATTTTAAAGCCACAGTTTACTAATTAATATTCTAATTTTTAATGTTGAGTTTATGGGGCCAATAAATTGGGGAAGGAGGGAATAACCCGCGCAGATAAATAATGGTATTGAAAATGGCGGCTCACCGCGCTTACCACAACGAGTGTGACTGAGAGAGGGACAGGTGTGGCGTTTAGTTTAATCCCATTCTTTATCTGCGCGGGTTGTACCTACACTCATGATTCGCGTGGGAGGGAGTGTAGAGCGCCCTTAAGACAAGACGGTTTTTGAAGTCAGTCACTACTTTTACAGTTTTTTGTCTGTGGTCGATATCAGTTTAGCGAAGCCCGTATCTTCAAAGGTCGAAGCCTACCTACAACAACACCTACCAAGTCTGAACTTTATGCCAATTCAGTAACATGCTAGTTGACCACTTTGAACTATTCCATATGGCATGGTAAGGCAGTGGTGCTCGATGGCACAGGTGGGTAAACAATCCCCCTGAGATTTTAGCAAGGGTTGGTCCAGGTTGAGCAGAATTTCGAATAACATAAATCTAATCCTAAAAATGTTTTGGACACCAGTACCTACCTACACCTACCTCAGTAGATTTGTAGGTGGTAATGGAGGCATTGGATGATGGATAATGCCATTTATAGGCTTTATCTATCATACATTATTATCTATTACATCTTACATTTGTAAAATAACACGAAAATACAACACGCGAGCTTATCAAAATTACAAAAACAACTTCCATAACAATAGCGAACAACACAAAAACGTGATATACGCGACGCGAATCGGATTTCGCAATTCGGACCCCAAAGGAATCGCACCCTTAACATTACATAGTGACTAGAACGAAAACTGTTATTTCCCATACATTGCTTTATACGTTTCAGTAACATTCATACAATAGTATACGGACTACGCAATGTAAATCGAAGTACGATTGAGTATTGTTTCCGTTCAAGGATTGTCTCCCGGGCCGTTGACCCGCTCCCCTCGCGGTCAACGAACTCATCCCGAGTGGGGCGAAATTTTGACGTTTGTATGTCTCCGAAAATTTAATTTCATAGAATAACAACTAATCAATCTGTGGCCTGTTGCCAAGGAGAATTTGCTTTCTAGAGATAAGACCGCCGATTGTCCTTCATTCTTTTGTATTGTTTTATCCATAAGGATCCCGCAGCCGCTATTCTAATTTCTAAGGTGATATGACCTAGGTGAATTAAGTTACTGAAGGGTTTTATCTTTCCTTATCAAACAGCAACTTATTGTTTACTTAGGTACCTACACAAAACCTGAAAATCATTTGTGAAAAACTTTTTGTGCTTAGAAAAGGCAGTTTCAAGCAGGCTTTCCTCATAGGATGAGCCATAACCCTCTACGCGGGCACAATGCGGATTTGTGGGTGGTAACGACTGCAAATGCAGCCGGTACCAATTGGGCTTAACGTGCCTTAAGCATGGAAGAGCTCGAAATAATACATTTTTGATCACCCATTAGGATGCGAAAATAGCTTAAACTGCGCAAACGCAGAGCCACACGCTAAACCAGATTTTAATAAAAAAAAAATTCAAATATCAAAATCTGCTTACTTACTTCCTTAAAAGCATCCTAAAGGCCAGAAGAGGCCGAGAGCAGAGTGAGAGAGCTTGCCCAAAGAAGCCCTATTCACAATGTTGACTTACCTTCTCGAAAGCCATTGATACAGAGCTATCTGCCTGGCGTGCCACGCTTTGTGTTTTTGTCTCGTACGAGATTTTTGTAGCGTGTTTAAAAAAAACCGGCCAAGTGCGAGTCGGACTCGCGCACCTAGGGTTCCGTACCATAAACTTTCGTATTTATAATAATAGGATATTTTCTATTATTTATTAATTGAGTAACCGGGAGCCGGGAGCGTTTTTTGAGCTTTATTCGTATAGGTACCTAGATACTTCTGTGCCTAGAAAAAACTATAACTGTGCTTCATCCAAAACAACCTGCGAGTAGGTAGGAAGGAGGACATTTTGGTTGCAAATAAAACGTGAAAATGTTTTCATCGGCGAGGCTATATTCATCAGAGAATTTGCGGTTCAGAATATTGCAGTTTTAGGCAGCGCCATCTCTTGACCGATAGTGGAACTAATGTATTTTTTGTTGATGATTTCTGAAAAAGTTTACTATTTAGAGACATCGTTTAGTTTAATTTTTCCTGTAATCTATACATAAACTTCTATCACATAAAATAATTTCAGATTTTTCTCTATGCAAACTTCAGAGACTTATCTCCCTTAGGGTGGAACGGTTTTTTTACGTTTTGTCAAGTTGTAATGAAACAACATGCTCACATTCTAATTATATTTGTACTCGCTCTATCATTAATGAAGTACCTACCGAATTCATATCGTACCTCCCCTCCAAAGGGTTACATCAAAGAGCACAGACCTACTGTTATTAGCCACGTAGTCATAGTAACTGTACAGGTAGACATTCGACTACGAATAACTTGCTTTATTTACTCTCGTGAAATGCAGGTAAAAATTATGCAATGTTGGGTTTTATTGCAAAGTAATAAGGTCGAAGTCAGCTTGTTAAATCTTCATGTTAGAATCAGTCTCGAGCTGTGAAGGCCGATTTACACACCAGTTCGAGGTTTTTGTTGCGTGTTTCTTAAAATGGAGTGGACGGATCACACGACAATTCGTGTTATTTTATTTTATTGTAAGCTTTTGAGGAAAACTTACAGCTACTACAGAGTAAGTAACTTAGTAAGTAAGCTCAACTGTCCCTCTTCTACTTACTTAAGAGGGAGTAGAATGCACACTAGCGCCGCCATTGAAAAAAAATCACAGTGCTTAAATAAAAAGGGGCCACTTTTCGCAAAAAAATCTCTATTAAACTAATAGGCTAGAAAATATTGTTTAAGCTATAAAAAGTACCAAAAAGCTTCTTCGAATTACACTACAGGGAGATAATTCGTAATTTCGTCTTTATCTAAGCACTGTTTTTTTTCCAATGGCGGCGCTAGTGTGCAGACTACGCGTCCTTAATCGTAAACTGGCAAGTAACGTCCAAACGGTGAATTAACTTCGGGAAGTAAGTTCCCTTAGCACAAACAGCTATTGCTATAACGGTCAGTCAGTTAATCAGTTAAAAATTCATAGGAGAAAAACATAAAAATAAAATAATCAAATTGCATCAAAAACTTTATTTCGACATTTTTTATCACAATCTTTATCAAATGTAAGAATCAAGTGGTCATATGATTTCCAACCTCGCATTTAAAAGTAGTTGTGCCTGAAACAGACAAAATATAATCAACACATACTTTATGATAATAAATATAAATAATACACGACAACATCACATAATTATCTCTTATATATAAAGCTTAGTGTCACTGCTATGATCATCTGACCACTAAATCCCACCATTAGTGGTTGGTTGGTAGGTACTCCAATTTCTCAACTGACTACCAGTGACCAAATAACACAATGTTACTCCCATTTCACCCACCAGTGGTGTGTATTGTCCCATTTCACCACTGGTGACCAATTGGGTATGTGGTGATCACATGGTTCACCAGATTTCACCACTGGTGCAGTAGTTTCTCAACTGACTAATAAGGCTATAGTTTAATAATGAATAAATAATAAGTCTGAATTTCAGGACAAATCTCACCTTTGTGTGATAAAACGTGTTGTCTCAGACCCTTGATGCTTGGCAGCCGTTTGCTGCAAATGCGGCACTTGTAGTGATATTCCACCACCTAAGGAGAGATTATGTTAAAACATTTCCAAAAAATATCAAATGTGAAATTCTTTTCAAAATTTTTAGATAAGTATTTGCGATGTGATCACATTCACAATCGTTTTTCAATTGTACCTTTTTTTGATGGAGTCAAAATTTTTGGAGGCTTATCACGAACATCAAACACACAAACAAAACATTAAATAGAGAACCACCCTTTCTGAAGTTGGTTATAAACTAAGAACAGCGGGTCTATCGACTAAAAACAAGTTAATGTTAACTGTATTTTGACAGATGTATGTGATACATTGCTACTTCGTTTTGGCACAAATAAAAACTTACCAAAGAAAAGTAGCAATGTATCACATCCATCTGTCAAATCAGAGCGATTACGATAGCAATGTAAGTTAGCCGATAGAGCCCCAGTTCTGTTGTATGTAAGCAAGTTTCAGGGCACTATGGCGCCATCTATCTTTATTAGACACTTCTATATCCCACATTAGTGTGTCCAAATGGAAGCAACAACTGGACATCGTTGCTTCCATTTGATCTGGACGTACTTTAATTTGGATGTCTGCTACATGGACGTCTTGTCAGTGGCTTGCTTTAAATAACCAGGGATTGAAATACTACAGTATTTTTACTCTTTTATGTGTAAAAGTATAACAATACCAAAAAATACAGTTGAAATCGTGATTGTTAACTGTATGCTACCGGATTCAATGGTATTTTACCGGTATATTAAGGTAAAATAATGTTATTCATTGAAAATAACAGTAATTACGGTCAAATAACGTTAATTTTCAAGTAACATTTTCAATCCCTGAAATAATCTATAACCTAAACTCACCCTAGCTAATATGGCAGACAACTGCTTCTTATAGCGGCGTACTTCGGGCGAAGAATGCGCGCGAACATGCGTCAACAAGTTGTACATGCTGATCGTGCTGCGTGAACATATAGGGCACTGCAGCTTCCCTAATAGAACAAAAAGTAAGTTGTTAATATACATTTTTCTAATAATAACATTAAAACAGCATTGTGAACGCTATAATAAATAAACTTTCAGCATTCTTTTTTATTCTATCCCCCTTACTAATAAAGATTGTATAGCAGATGTACACAGTGTTTTGCCCCTTTCTTTTTAATGTCAAACTTAAATAGTAACCATTGTGTAACTATTCATCTGCTACTAAATAATATACTAGAAAAAATAGGACTTCCGTCCGAGAAAATGATCTGGTGCTAGTCCTATTTTTTCTAGTATATTATTTAGTATTATATAAAAATAGCATTGTGAATGCTTAAATCTCAAAATTTACAAAGTTATATAGCTTTCTCATCTTAATCAACTGTTTAAAAATATTTGGAAAGATGATCAGTTGAATGTCGAGGTAATTCCTTCTACATTGGTGAGATGGCGCTGGCTTGCATTCGACGTCGTCCGAGAACATGATCTGGTGCGAGTCCTATTTTTTCTAGTATATTATATAGTATTATATAAAAATAGCTTTGAATGCTTAAATCTCAAAATTTAAAAAAAATATTCATCATCTATACAATCTTTATTAGTAAGAGGGTAAATGTATATCTTGTTTGAGTACAGATATCAGAGCAGCAGAGCAGTTGAACACATATAATAAAATTGGTATGGTGCCCTACTCTCTCCTGTATTGTACAGATGTACACATTAAAACCAAACACAAAAAGAGCTGGACAAATTATGATGAATATTGATATGATGATAACTGAATATCTGGGTTAATTATAGGATTGTGTTCTACCATCTAAGATTATTTGATTAACTATGTTAACTGTTTTATGAAGAGTGGGTAAACTGTGGAATTACTTGACATATTCTTTTCTGGCTTGACTGTGGGCCCCCGCCAAGATGCCTGGTAGCAGGGCGCGCACATCTTGCAGCTGGTCACCTCGCGCAGCACCTTCCGGGGCTGCGCTTCGTCTCTCTTATCAAATCTAAACGGGGATATCAAAATAAATTATCATTACTTTTACGAAGTGATGTCTGGCAGAGTAGTATAGCATTAACCTATCACACTTTGGTTCCCATCAATGCACTAAGTACTTCCATAAATTAAACATTTATCAAATATTTAAAATACTTCACAATTACCCAAGAAGCTTCTCATTCTCGTCAAACTTATAAACAGCAGATATCCTTTCCTGTGGTTTGTAAGCAATCAAAACTTCACCATTTTGATGTTTTTCCAAAGTCAATACTACTTCATTGATATCATGAATATTCTTTTTATTCGGAACACCTAATTTGAATGATTGCAACACTGTTTTCTCACGGTACTTTGGCAACAAGCACTGAAATATTTCTGATTTCTTTCCTCCTTCTTTGTTGGTAACACAAGTTTTACTCCAAACTGTGGTTTCAGTTCTACCTATAATGTAAACCAAAAGATTAAAATAAAATTAATAAAAGATAAAATAATTGACTTATAAAAGCAAAAAATAAACTGCTTGAAACGTTTTCAAAGCTTTCATTAACTCATGCAAGTTAATGAAAGTCTAAGGGGTACTTCAAATGCTTAAAATAAATAAGACAAGTTATGACTTTTTACCTGTTTCTTTGTGAACCACATTTTTAAGCACAATAGTTCTGGAAGAACTGTTAGTCTGTCCTTTTTCCGGCTTCAGTAATGTATCGCAGTGCTTTAAGTGCTCAACACATGCATTATTCCAATTCTTCAACTTGTTAACATCACTACCAATGCTCTTAATAGCTTTGACTGGTAAGCATAGAGGATCTTCATAGTCAGGGATCCTAATATCCATCTTTTTACGATTCAAAACTATCGTGTAAGTTTTCAAGGGCGGTTCTACCGTAGGCTTTGATATCTGCACTGAGGTTTTGGTAACAGATTTCCGCGATGTAGGTCTTTTCCTTTTACTGGGCGGAGGACTTGGCGGAGGGCTTGGCGGAACGATATCTTGTGAAGGATCATAATCTGAATCGTCGTCAGACTCCTTTTTCTTTTTATTTCGTACCCTTTCTGATTTACGTTTGACGAGAAGTGGTGTTTCGTCGGAGTCGTCAGAATCTCGATAAGTTTGTTTTGTCACTGGCACTGCTGCCACTTGCACTAACTGTTCCACGAGCTCAGCATCTTCATCTAAATATTCTATTTCACCCTCTGATTGCATTTCTAATCGTTTGGTTCAATTCAATAAACAGTAATTAAGACAGAAACTCGACAGAAAAAACGCAAATTACAAATTAAATTACGGCTAGTGATGTGCCGAGTACGGCTTGACTCGAGTCAGACTCGATTCCTGCCTTGGACTCGCCTACTCGAATACCAATTTATTTTGATTCGAGTACGCTGGACTCGAGTCCGATAATCGAGTCGGGAAGAATCTCGCTGGCCACGGCGGTATACCTGTCCCGTCTGCACTACACCGTCACCGCGGGGGACTATCGGCTAAATACAGTGAAGTGTAAACTGTGTTTTGACAGATGAATGTGATACATTGCTAGTGCAACTTCGTTTTGGCACTAATAAACACTTACCAAAGAAAAGTAGCAATGTATCACATCCATTTGTCAAATCAGAGCGACTACGATAGCAATGTAAGTTAGCCGATGGAGCCCCGGGACGTGACAGAGTACATCAAGAAGAAGGCCAACTTCTGCTTCATAGTTCAGCGGCTGAACTAGACTAGACTAGACTCGAGTCAACTCGAGTACTGGACTCGAATCGCGGAATCGAGTCAGGATTCGAGTACCGTATAAAGCGACTTGAGTCGACTCGATCCACCAAAACAGCGACTTGGCACATCACTAATTACGGCTAATTTACAAATTTATGACAGCTTTTTTATAGGGTTTAACGGCACTGGTTTCTTGCCCTTTTATGCTAAACATGACAGAACAAGTCATAAACTTAATGGTACAAGTTCAATTTTCTTTAGTTCTCGGACTTCTCGGTTGGTTCGGTTCGGCTTTCTTCACACACGTTTTCTTTTTAGATGTCTCCCAGGGTACTTTGAATGAATTTGCTTATTGGTCCAAAATATTTCAAGTTTGCTAAGAAATGTAGTGTTGCCAGATACAATTTTTAAATGTCCGTAGGGTGACGCTCAAAAGTCCGTAGAAATCCGTAGATAGCCTCTACAAAAGTCCGATCTACGGACATATTTTTTTTAAGCTTAAACTAACTATTTATAGAGATGGACTAGCCTTAATCCTAACTCCTTGTGCCAGTAAAGAAATCGTTTACTAAAAAAAACAGTTGGAATAAGAAGAAGCAATAAAAATCCAATTTTTCTTAATTTTATTGATCACTGTCGCCGACAGACAACCAAACCAACAAATAGTTCGTTCCATTTTATTCTAATCAAACTAGCCTTTGGACTAGTATGATTTACCACGAATGTCCGTAGACAAGACCTAAAGTCTGTAGATATACTACGCGTTCACTTCATCATTGCCGCTACCTCCCGGCCCACCTCGTCATACCGCACCCCCTGCGTCGCCTTTCTAGTAACGGCTAGCAATGAAAAGCTTAATTTTTGTTTCTGTTGATTTAATCATTACGTTAGTTATCTGTGTTGTTATAATGATTAAAAGAGTACAGTTTCTACATTATGGCGAACCTAACTTGTTATATTTTATTATACTCTTTGAACAAGAAAAAAATTAAAAACAGTTGAAAAACGTGATTACTTTTTTGTCTACAGTACCGTTAGCTGTGACGTCATAACGGTCGTCGACAGCAATCACGAAGTGAACGCGTAGTACGGACAAATCCGTAGGTATGGCAACATGCTACACAAGCATTACACCCAGGGTTGCCAACTCCTGAAATTTTTTTTTTCCTAAGCACATGTCAAATCCCCTAAAAAATCGCCAAAATTAATTGTAAAACCTCCCAAAAAGAAACATTATGTTTCTTCCAAATATTTTTTATTTATAACATATTTATTATTTTAGATAGAGCTATGGTCTCATCTATCTCGACCTCTGATGAGGTTTCATTTTTACTTTCCTCTATGACATAGGTCATACAGGAAAATAAAAAAAGCTCATAGGAGCACAAAGAAAATTTGATCACTACGTTTTCTGAGCATGTAAAACGACTGTACAATTTTTGTCTTAAGAGGGCGGGAGTCTGCACACTAGCGCCGCCATTGAAAAAAATCATAGTGCTTAAATAAAGACAAAATTGTGAATTATCTCTCTGTAGTGCACTCCGTAGAAGCTTTGTGGTTCTTCCTATTGCTTAAACAATATTTTCTATCCTGACGTTTAGTTTAATGGAGATTTGTTGCAATAAGTGGCCACTTTTAACAATAAAACTCCATTTAACTAAGAGTAAATGGAGAAAATGTCAAACCCAGATGATTATAAATTTATCGGCTGGTTAAGTAGTTGGTGAACTCGAAAGTTAACTGAGAATATACCCTCAGAAGAATAACAGAATCGACTCATTTGACACTTTTTACATGATGCTCATAGTAATCACTGTGTACACACAGTAAGTAGGTAACTATCAAAGAGAATGTAATGGTAACTAATTACTTAACCAGCCGCTCCGTGTCATGGTCGCTGTGAGTTCAATCTGGCGCTAGTAATGATGTCATGAGTGACGTCACGCTAGATATTGTAAACGCACTTACGTTCATGCGGACCGGCTATTATAGCGATAATATCAATATTATTATCGCTATGCGGACCGCAGCTTGGGAATGGAATGTTCTCTCTTGTCGTGTATATTGTTCTGTGCTTTTGTCTGACCTCTGACTTAGTTACTAGGATCTTACTTCTTTTCTGTGATTTTTATCTAATCTGTGATTGATTTTGTCAACATGTCGGACAAGTTAGTAATTTTTGTGATTCTTTTTTATTAAATTTTGCATTAAATCGTAATTAAAAGTAAACAAATAATGTGATCCTCTATCAATTGTGATAGAACATATGTTATTTTCGTAGACATACACAATTTTATCTTGTCATTTATTTGTGTTTTTGCGTTCAATGTTAGCGTCACGTCACATGTGACTTTATTATTTTCTCAATTATTTACAGTGAAGATTTATTAGGCGATGATTTAGGCGATCACAGCCTCGCAGACTACAATTTAGGTAATGAAGAAGAAGAACAGCTCCTGGCTGATGACTATGAGACCAACTCTTCACAAAATGTCCCCATATCTATTGGATCTAATTACGGCAGTGGAGATATGGTTTCTACCGACTTTTCCAGTCATTCGATGGAATATAATGCTCCGGTGAGTATTTCCAATGAGTGCTGACCTAATATATGGGCTTTGATTATGAAGAAATAAGTTATATGAAAAAATAAGTGTAGTAAGTGTCTAGCTTACCTTTAGGCTAAGTCCACACTACGAAGAGCCTCGCTTATTACTAAGAGCCAAGCTACTTGCTTAGTGTCTGGTCCTATTGTAGAAACATATTGTATTGCATACTAGGTAAAAAATTAGTAAATAGATCGTCAAATTAATGGTTGGGAGGAGGGGGGAGGCTGGCGAGCCCCCTACGAAGGTGAAATTGCATTCCTAATAGTTTTTGAGAAAAATTTAAATCTAATTTTGAGCTTAATTTACTCTTATTTAAAATGACATGATTTCAAAAGTAAAAGATTTTGAAGTAAAATCTAAGGATCAGTTTTCAGTTTCACATATTTATGCTATTTTCGAGGTTTTTTAACCATATTCTCATAATTCTTAGAATGCTGATTAGATCAGTTGGGTGTGTAGATCTAAATCTCCTCCATTCACTCCCTGAATAGCCATCATCAGATCACAGCTAGGTCAATCCTTGGCGGAGAACCAAGGCTTCAAAATGAGAAAGCAACTATGCCCACTATGGTTAATGAAAAGCTTTCAAAAATATTGAAACATGACACCCGCGACTATTCGTGGCGTCCTGAGCACGTGAAGGAGTATCAAATTTAAACGTGCTTGTGGCCGGATTAGTGCGTAGTGACCCTGGCCTGCTTATTCTTAATCAATCAATACTTTTCAGCAACCAATTGCTTACCAGCAAATTGCGGAAACTGAGAGTGTGGTACCCAATATAACGGTGGAGGTTCCCAATGCACCTACACAATGCATACCAGATCACTCTACGTATGCTCCCTATGAACCACCTGTGTACGATCCTGAACATGCAGTGGTACCACCGGCTATAGTAAGTTATTCAGTCATTAACTTTAAACAGCCGAAGTCTACCGATAATTATCTTGATAATTTGCAACCCTGGGATTAATTTATGCAACACATGAAGTATTAATGATTTAAATTATAATAGTATATTTATTTTTATTGTAGCCTGCAGCACCCCTGGAGTCACCACAAATAGTGCCCACTGATATGCCAGTCCCTGTCACCAGTGAGTACTAAAGATCATTTTCAATATTTTGACAATAACATTTTAACATTTTTAGGATATAGTTGCTTCTTCTGTTTATGTGCCAGTTTAGAATTGTGCTTCCCCCCTTATCCTATTTGTGTTGTAAAGGAGCTCAGCAATCAAAAGACAGGCAGCAGCATCTAAAAATAATTATGTGCAAAAATATAATGGTGTTGGGCCCAGAGTTCAGCATTATAAACTATTTAGAATTAATTAATTAATCTTATCACAAGTGTGAAATATGGCCTCGATTCTGCAACCGTAATTGTAGAGCCTAAGATTGAGTGTTAGGTCACAAAGTGGATGGTGTTACATGAAAGGAGGTTCTATTTATGTGTTGGTTTATCCCTAGATGGCGCTGATAATGGTCCCCGTGAACGGTTTCCTTCAGAACGCGCTCCCGGCTCGCAGCGGCTACCACAAGTTAGAGATATACCCGATAGCTTAGGTAAGACAATAATATAATATAAATACTACAATTTAAATAAATCTTAGAAATATGCTGAATTTATTCAGTCTAATAAATAAATATAAAACTTTGTGTATATCCCAGAAATGATTTTTATATTGATTGTTTCAAATGCTAAATTTATAAAAAAAGTAGACACTATGGCATTTTAGACTATACATGTTGACCTTGAGACCACCTTTGTGCCCTACGTAATAAAAGCAGTTTTCGCAGTTTAACTGTAAAGCCTTACGTGCTGTCGTGTGTATTTATCATCACTGTTGAACGAAAAGAGTGCCTTAGTTTTGACGATTATGAGGATCCACACATTTAAATTTATGAAAGTGAAAAGTAATGTTACTACCATTAGAATAATGTAATGTCTAGATCTCTTTGTTGTGTGTTTGTGTGTGTCTCCATATGACATGTGTTTAGTAGAAGCAGTTATGAATTACAAAAGTGATATAGCAAGACACACTTGTTATAGTAAAGTCATAATTTAAGTGTTGTTTGTTAAAACAACTCAAATTTTTTTATACCTTATTTAACCTTATTTAAATTTTTTTGTAGATAAAGTGTTCATACCTCGAGGCGGATATAGTGGTGGTCGTGGTCGCACTTCGTGGAGGAATCCTCAGTTCCAACCACGGTATAACCACCCCTACCGACGGAATAATATGCATAATAATAGGGTAAATATATTTTATTAACTGTGTGTTATGATATGATTTTATGTTTTGGTTTTATTGACTGATATGAAACCTTCGACATTAAGGTTTTTAAAAGTTTTAAATCTCAATATAAAACATGAAATTTGATTCCTTTGTTTGAAACTAACTTTTTTATTGAAGAGTGTGTAAAAAAGGTAATGACCAAACATAAAATTGACTTAATTTTTACAGGGAAACTTCAACCAACGGCAATCGTTTCCCCCCCAACAAATGCGGCCTAGTCCCCCTCAAATGAGACCTGAAATCAGACCGGAAATACACCCGGACATTCGTCCGGAATTCCGACCAGATAATCGCCCGGAAATGCGGCCTCCCCGCCCTGATTTAAGACCTGATATTCATCAGGAAATGCGTCCGGATATGCGACCTGATATGAGAGATATGCGACCTGATATGAGAGATATGAGAGATATGCGACCCGATATGAGAGATATGCGACCTGAGATGAGAGATATGCGCCCTGAGATGAGAGATATGCGCCCTGATATGAGAGAAATGCGACCTGATATGAGAGATATGCGACCTGATATGAGAGATATGCGACCCGATATGAGAGATATGCGACCGGATATCCGGCCAGACATGCGCCCGGATATCCACCCGGACATGCGCCCGGATATGCGCTTAGATCCTATGCCGCAAATGCCTCCACAAATGGGCCCAGAAGTGTCCCCCGAACGCCCCATCTTACCAGAAATGCAATTCCGTCCTGAAAATCGATTCGGGCCGAATACGCCGCGTCCGAATTTTAGGCCAAATATGGACGAAAGGCCGTTCGGTCCAAGGCCTATGTATTACCCTCGTCCGGGTTTCAACCCAAGGCCTTTTGGGCCTCCGATTAGGGAGATAGTTCCGAATAGTGCTAGTCATATGCCCCAAGTGACTATAAGACAGCCGCTGCCGATGCCGAAAATGGATAAATTCGGCCCTGGAGGGAAACCAAGGGAACAGGAAGTGATAATGTTGCCAGTGCAGTTACCCCCTAATTTGCCACCGGGGGGATTGGCCGGGAAGAAAGTGTTGATCAACCCACACTTTAAAGGAAACTTCCAGCCTCCAGTTGAGGGTTAGTTTTTACTATTTATTAATTTATTTTTAAATTAGAATGTTATGAATTAACGGCGTATTAAATCGAAATTATTTGACCTACTTTCTTACAAAGTTTAATAAAAATAAACATAAAAATATGTATTGTATAGTAGGTAGAATTAATGTAATAAGTAACTACTGATTGTGTAATGAAAAGTAAAATCTTATTGACTGGTGACGTGATGAATGAATACTTGCTTTCCATAACTTGATTCTACATTGATCATGATTAAAGTATAACATCTTTTTAACTCTGTGACATGCAATAAATGAATATGAAATGTATGACCATTGTCATAGGGTTGCCAACATACATACCAACCAGAATACAAAAGAGCCCGCCTCTCAGCCCTACACTGGAGAGCAAATTCGGTAACTGTTGTATTTGATGTACTTGGTAGATAGTGTGTGTTTGCTTCACTATTATTATTTTATATCATTCATTCCTCCTGCCTACTAAGTAACCTTTTTGAGATGTAAGACAAGATTCATTGGAAAAAAAATAGTGCAAAAAATCAACAGACAACAAATCCATCTTGCCATATTTGGATTCGGATGGTGTCAAAATTTTTTTGTCCATGTGCAGTCAGCAGCACGTCAAGTTATACAAACTGACAAAAATCTGCAGTTTATTTTAAACCCTAATGTCTTCACGTTTAAGTTTAAAATTGATTGAAATTGATTTCTCTGTTGTGGTAGCCCCGCGTGGGGTTGACTGTACAATGCAAAGTACAAAGTAGGCAGGAGATAAAAATATTATATAACCTTCACAATTTAATATTTATACGTAAAATTTTATATTAGAAAATAAAACTAGTCTAATCGCTAAGGTGGGAATCAAACTTTCGACTGTTCTGACCAATGAGCCATTGGGATATTAGAAGATTCGTTGTATTTTCTAATAAAAACAAATTTATGCAATGTTAAATTTTTGCTTGTTTCTTTTAAGTTGATTATGTTAAATAAAATACTTATTCACGCATGTATTGTTCCAAAATTCTGTAGCTTAATATATCTTGATCTGAACGAGTAGTATATTTATTATGATAATGTTATTGCGTGCTATTAAATATTTTGCTAAAATAATTATGAAATGTAAAAAGGATCACGGTGGATAATTTTTGTATTGCGCCAAATGTGACAAATCTCTTTAAATATTGTGAAAGAAAGGAAAACCTAGCAAGGTTATAAGCATTTTGCACAATTATTATCAATTTTACAAAAAAAATCCTATGTACCCACGACAGCACCTCAGACTATACCACAATTATCGTTTGTATTGATCTTGAGACCGCCTTTTTGCACTACGTAATGAAAGCTGTTTTCGCAGTTTAACTGTAAAACCTGACAGGCTGTCGTGTGTACTTATCTATTTCAAATGTCTTTTTAAAACGAATGTTATACGTAGGTGTTATACAGGTGTCCCAAAACTTCCTTAAATATTGAAGATGGGAAATTTTACTGAAAGAAATTTGTTTTTAAAAATGATGGGAACTACATTCAAAGATTAAAAAAAAAACACATTCTGTATTATACAAAAAAAATAATAATAATAATAATAAAATTGATACAATACGTATTAAATAAATTATAAATCTTAAATTTATAGTCTTTCTTTTATTTGAGAAGTTGTGTTACTCAAGAAAAAATAATTCTAATATGATCCTTTCGATCGGTATCGTAAAAATAAAAGATTGTTTTTTTTTTTCATATTTGGTGGGCACGAATCCTGGTTAAGGCAGGTGATTTTTCAAAAATCTTTGAATGCAGTTGTTTTTAAAATCAAAATGTACTCTTCTTTCAGTAAAATTACCTACCTTAAATATTTAAGGTACTTTATCTTCTTGTGGCAAAGTTTTGGGACACCCTGTAGATTAAGATGAATAATATTAGAAAAAATACTAGAAAAAATCGATTCACCCGTAGCACCTCAGACGGGACTCGAACCCGCACGCTTGGGATTCCGGCCCAATGCACTGACCAATTATGCTACCGAGTCGCCGAGAGCGACTTTCTAATATTATTTATCTTAATATAAAAATAGCATTGTGAATGCGAAAAATCTAAATTTAATAACACCCTGTAGATGTTTATAGATTTTCAGTTGACTAAATAAATACATTTAACACCGTGAATATTCACTAGGGCCAGTGAAGGACATCGACGATGCAGCGGAGAGATTCATAGCAGAACAAAGGAACGCCCTCGCTAGGGCTGCCAATAGAAAGTTACCACCTCCAAGACGTTCGCCGCAGAGGTAATATATAATATATAATTTTGACAAGTTTTTTATTTATTTGTTACTTTACTTTGAAAAGGTTTTCTGTTACTTCAATCTGAACAAATTATTAGAATTTTATAATGTGTTACATTGGAATCACAGGTCTTAATTTAACTATTTGTTTACAAGTCCTTTAGCCGATTTTTACCTGTAATTTAACTACAAATACAAATGTTACACTGTTTTAATGGTAATTAAACGAAAATTCTAGCAATATTATGGTTTATAAAATAGGTTCATACAAGTTATTCGCCCAATGACTCCAAGATTTCGCATCTCGCGCGACAGATGCGTGGAAAGTCGCGTCTGGATCTGGCAAACGAGGGGTTAATATTACCTCTTGCGTGAACACCCACCGAAACACGACATACATATATCGCGAGATATAGAGTTTTATCGACACTCGACTGTCAGAATCCATTGACTTTTGACAGTTAAAAGTGATAAAACGCTATATCATATCGCGTTTCGGTGGACATGGAAGAGGGGCTGGCCTAACCTGCTTATAAATAGTTTTTTCATGTAGAAGAGACAAACTTCAGTTTACATCCTTAACTTGGTTGAATAGATAATTCCTATGATTTCCATACAAACAAGCTAATTTCTGAAAGGTATTTTTAATATAAATTTAATCTGATTTTATATTTGAATTTGATTAGTTAACTTGCGGACTTAACTGTCGAATTTACTGTATAATTACTCATATTCGCCTATCGATCAATCGATATTAGTCATCCTCTCTATAGTGTCGACCTATTTTCACGATATAAGTTGCTAAAAAAGAACTATATCAATACTAACGGTAATTGATACATCTCTCGATTTCTATCGATGTGTCGATAGCATCGATAGAATCGTGGCAATGTAATAGACTTTCGATGTTATGACCGATTTTGGAAACTTCGATCAATCGATTTTCAGGCAACACTAGACCGTATAATTAGGTTCGTTCGCGTTGCGAGTCGACGTGCACAGCTATAGCATATATTCTGCTGGACTCCAATAAATACTAAGTTCTTCGATGTACATTATCAGGTACATAGAGAACACGACGATAGAGATAGAAAACGACATGATGGCTCGAGGGCGCGCCGACAGCGACCTGGAGCTGCTGCGGCGGCAGGAGGAGTTCATACACGCCAACCGAGCCGGCCTCCGCAGGAGGTAACGTCTAATGACGCAGAAGCGAAGGGGGCCTATTTTTGAAATCATTCGACAATCACTGCTGGCGTCGAGCGCTTTTTATTACTCATTTTCATTCGAAAGCATGGCTGTCCATTGAAAATGAGTAGTAAAGAGCGCTCGACGAAAGCCGAATGATCGTCGAATGATTTAAAGAATAGGGCCCTTGGTGCTCTACCGCCTAACTTATATTGCCATCGTAATCGGTTTCACAGACGGATGTGACACATTGCTACTTTTGATTGGTAAGTTTTCATTTGAGACAAAAACAGGGAGCAATGTGTCACATCACGAAAGCGATGTAAGTGTGGTAGAGCCGCTGGTGATAATTTGATCGCAGTGGTGTTTTCATCATTTGCACGGATGCATAAATACTGAGGCAGTGTTTTTCGTTTGCTTCACACTAATGTACGGTCGGTGGCACGTCGGACAAAACTAAAAAAAAACAATTTGTTTTGAACCTTAATATTTTCACATTTAAGTTTAAAATTGATTGAGCCTGATTATTACTCTGTTGTGGTAGCCCTGCGTGCCGTTGACTGTACCTTGTTTATGTTGTTTCCCTGTTTCTTGTATTATTATAAATCCCTTTGGTTTTCTGTTATTAGTCTTTGCCTTTGTTGATTTTTTTATTGATTTTAAAATTTATTATAAATTTATTTTACATATAAATTTTAGTAAATATATTAATTATTTTAATAATAATTAATTATTTTAAAGTAGTAATTATTATTAAAAATTTAAGAAATTAAGATTTAGTAATATTTAAATTAATAACAAATTTTGTGATTGACACTCGTGTTTACACAGGATGCGTTCTCCGTCACCTGGTCGTCGGTCGACTTCTCCACGTCGTTCGCCGGAAAGACGACACAGACCGGACAGACCGGATAGAACGGACAGACCGGATAGAACGGACAGGACAGATAGACCGCACGATGAGGTTAGATATATACAGTGCATAAAAGTTAAAAAACATATATAATGTATTTTAGTTTAGATTACCGCAACATGTTAAGATTTTAAGACACGAGGTTTAAGAGCGCAGTCTGCACACTAGCGCCGCTATTGGAAATAATTATAGTGCTTAAATAAAGACGAAAAGAATTATCTCTCTGTAGTGCACTCAGAAGAAGCTTTGTGGTACTTTTTATCGTTTAAACAATGTTTTATTTTTTATTTTATTGCTAATTGCGAGTTTTATTGCCAAAAGTGGCCACTTTTCGCAAAAAAACTCCATTGAACTAAGGGTCTAACTAGAAATTATTGTTTAAGCGATAAAAAGTACCACAAAGCTTCTTCGGAGTGCACTTCACTACAGAGTGATAATTTTATTAAAGCACTATGATATTTTTTGTAATGGCGGCCTTAGTGTGCAGACTACGCGCTCATAAAGTTGATTGAAGAAATTTGACAGTCGGTATAAGCTGACTGTACTTCAATTTTTCATATTTACATTAGAATGTTACGGTTATTAATTTAAATTACAAACTTAGCTGAGAACAAGAAAGAGGATTCACTTAAGATATATTATGAATATATTTGATTTTGAATATGACAGGATAGCGAGTACAAGCGTCGTGTCCGCGAGCAGGAGAGCCTCAGGGAGCGGGTGCTGCGCGCTAAAGAAGTACGCCGGAGGAAGAATGCCGTCGCGCTGCAGAAGCAACTAGACGACAGGTACGTTATACAAGGTGTTACAAAAATACCCCTAATGCCGAATATGGTATATAGGGACCATCAAACTGAACAACTTTTACTATGGGGCCAACTCTGAAATCGCGGAAAAAAAACAGCTGTTTCATATATTTTGATATTTTCGATTTAAGTTTTTGTATGAAACAGCTAATTCTTTTTTCGCGATTTCAGAGTTGGTCCCTTAGTAAAAGTTGATCAGTTTGATGGTCCCTATATACCATATTCGGCATTAGGGGTATTTTTGTAACACCTTGTATAATATAACATAATATTATGATATTATGATCACAAAGAAATATACACCGTTAATTTTTAAATATATCTAAAAATGAAATGGGGATTTCAGACCACGTGAATGAACAACTTTTACTATAGGGCCAACCACGGAATCGCGAAAAAAAATCATCTGTTTCATAGAAAATAAAACATCAACTCGACTATAATGTATGGACATTTTTAGATATACTTAAAAATTAACGGCGTATAATACAGAGTGTTTGGCTAGACATCGACGGGACAGATTATAAAAAAAAATACCATCAGTGCCTGTATTATGAGTTAGCACAGATACGTTTACTATAACTTAAAATAACATATTAAGTGACTTATGAAATTGAATTCATTGGCATTCCTAAGAATCTAACTGCGATAATGATAACTGTCGCCCGGAAAATTTTCCCTACTTACTAAGTGACTTTAGTCGACTAGAACTTTCTATCGACAATCGCTTGTAAAATTTTGCAAGTGATTGTCGATAAAAAGCTCTAGTCGACTAAAGTCGCCCGGAAAATCGACTCGTGTAAATGCCCCCGTGGTTCTTTGGCTCGTATTTATCGACCGCTCTCAACGTTGAGAGCTATCTTGAGAACATACCTGAGATGCTGTTTCTATAAGAAGAGCATCTTAAGTTCATACTCTCGATGTTGAGAATGATCTCAAGATAGCTCTCAACATTAAGAGCGGTATATAAATACGAGCCATAGTTGAATAGATTCCAATGACTTCGATTTACGGTGGGCCACAAAATATGTTTTTTTTCCAAGAAAACATACTTAAATTATCTTAATTTCAAACAGAGAACGTGAACGCCAAGAGAAAACCAAAGAGCCACCTAAAGTCGAGGAAGTCAAAGAGAAAATACCGGACAAACCAACCAGTACAGAAGATACCAAACCGGACACTACTAGGAAATCTCCGGAGAAGATCGAAAAAGTGGAGAAAGAAATTAAAGAGGAGAAGATTAGAGAGAGGTCGCCGGTTAAAGAGGAAAAGGTGGAAGTCAATTCTACTTGTGGTGAGTTTTCTATTCATTCCTATTATTGTTACTTAATATGTATAGCGTGCTACGCTATATAGGTAAGTTAGTCGTAAACTGGGGTGATTAGCAACTTACGTGGTGAATAACAACAGCGACATATTCGATAGAAAAGATATCAAATATTCAAAATGAACCGCTTGGGCTTGTTCAAGGAACATTTTTCTATAAAACTAAAAAGGTCATTTTGATATTATTTATTTTTTTCTATAGAAAATGTCGCTGTTGTTAATCACCACGCAAGTTGCTAATCACCCCACTTTACCTGTAGTAGTTGAGATGAGTATTAAGTTGTTGTGAAGTGCCGAAGGATGAAAGTCACAGTAAATATTCACTATTTATTTTTGTACACAGTTTAAGATAGGTAAAGTGGTTCTCACGCGACGTTAGTCATTTACGGTTGCTAAGTTTGCATTCTATAAAGTTATTTTATTAATAAAATATTTTATTAAGTAATGCATGATGTGTATAACGCACTTTTTTTCTAAATCTGTCATGTTTTACGTCGGCGTTTTTTTTTGTGTCATTATTTGTGCTTTGAAAGTTTTATTTTTGTTGCCTTTTGCTATAATATTATAATATATTTATTTCCATTACGTAGCCGTTTTTTAATTAACCAGCATACAGTCCATCCTTCACACTCAATAAAAAATGTAAACACAAGTATGTCAATGTACGAGTAAACCATTTTTTTGTCTTAGGATATTTTTTTACACCACAGGCGAAGGGAAGCGTCTGAAAGCAAAGCTAATTTTATAGTAATACTAGCGGGTGCCCGCGACTTTGTCCGCGTGGACCCTAGGGAACCTTTGAACAGGATAAAAAGTAGACTATGTTTTAATCCAGGTTATAAACTATCTACAAACCAAATTTCACCCAAATCCGTCCGGCCACTTAGGCGTCAAGAGGTAACAAACACACACAAACACACACTCACACACACAAACTTTCGCATTTATACCCGCTGTATCTAAAAATTCATTCAAAATTAAATTATGGTTGCGTTCTAATTTTAATTAATATTACTGAATTACATTGTCTAAAGTTATATTAAAAAAATAAGACTAAGCTAAGCCCTAATATCTTGTTAACAGAGGGCCTAACTCCCCCTCGCGAGGCGCTAGACACAAGCAACTCGCCTCGGGCTCTCACTCCGCCTCTGCCTGGAGATTCTGATGACGATCTAGACCTCATACTGGGCGACATCGATGGCATACTGTCTGACGACGACGAACCTAGAAAACCTGCCAGGTAAATACTAGTATAGTCTAATCTAAATAAATAAATATTGTGTTATTTGTTTTCTTTTGTTCTCTTACCAATGGCTTGTTCAATAAAACAACTCAACTATATTAAGGCAAACTAGTAGCTCTGTGAGCTATAGACCTCGCGCTTGTGTCATTTTTGATAATTTTTTGAAATGGCTTAAAATCTTGTTTTCAACAAATTTCGAATAACTGCATCTAAATAAATATACATTTTTATCGAACCTGCTCACAAAATTTCATGAGAATCGGTTGACAAATGCGACCTGTAGATGAGAACAGACGGACAGCCGGATGGACTTACGACATCATTTTTGCCCATGACAGCTTGGGCAATAATGCTGTCGTAAGTTCGTATGCTTTGCGGTCGATCGGTCAATAAGCCAATTTTACTAGTTTTTACGAAACTGTTTATTTGTAGGACGGAACCCAAACCGTCAACAACAACAACAGCAACGACGACGGACCTGCGCAGTAAACTGCCTGCTAAAAACACGCCGCGCCCGCCCAGACAGAAGATCGTCTTCCACGAGACTAAAGGTATCTACAGTTCAATAAGATCGACTCATTTCAAAATGACAACTTCGCAAAATGCCAACCGCCCTCAAAACGACAACTTCGCAAAATGCCGACCGCTCGCAAAATGACAACTTCTCACAAAGCCAACTTCTCGTAATGACAACTACTCACAATGATAACTATTTACAATAACAGAATTATAAATATAAAATGATTACAGAAAAAACTCCACCGAGACGGGCCGTAGTAACTAGTTCCACTAAGACTGAAAGCTCAGCGAACAGCGAAAAGAAAACATCAAAGGTAATGTCAAAATTAATTTATTACAAAACATTGTTTACTTTAGAAACCTATTTATACTACAGCCGACAATGATGTTAGGTAATTACTTGTGTAAATAAATTTATCAATAATCAATCCTAAGAATAAGATAAATATTGGGATTATCCAATTTTATTTTAGGCTTAGCTAGATCAAATGTTCTCTAAAAATAATTCAAATTCCTGTACATAGATAAAGTATTACGTTTTTATTGCAGGCAAAACCCAAAGCCGATGCTAGCACAAATAAATCCAGTTCGAGAATAACATTTGATAATAAAGAGGTTTTAATTAATTACGTAAATAAATAATCATCAGAATGTTATTGTATACTCAGATATTGGGATTACCCAATTTTATTCTAGGCTTAGCTAGATTAGATGTTTTCTAAAAATAACTCAAATCCATATAATATGTACCTCGGTAAAGTAGTAACGTTTTTATTGCAGGCAAAACCCAAAGCCGATGCTAGCTCAAATAAATCCAGACCGAGAATAATATTTGACAATAAAGAGGTAAATTATAATTTGTTTGGTTTTAATCGTTGCAATATTTTCTTGTTAATAAAATACATATATTTTTAACTTACTTTACATTATTTATTGTTCTATCAATCTGTTGTGAAGTTACGTTGTTGTGAACTAACATTGCGACTTAAAGGATCATAAAGATTCTTATAAAATAATATAGTGTTTCAAAATTGTCTTGGGTTTTGCAGAACGTTTTTTAAAATGCAAAAAGTATTGTAGGTCAATCGGACTCTTCATCTATCTCATTGTGGCCAATTTCATTTGAACTAAAAGGGACTACGAAATAGTTGTCAAATTGTATTTTTCATAAAAACCTAAAAAATAAATTGTATTTTCTTAGCAACCAGAAAAGGAGGACGACAAAAAATCCTTCGCCAACCGCCGCGTGATTCTCCAACGCAAAGTGACTCCGAAAGAAAAATCCGTATTCTCCCGCATAGAAATCAAAACCGACCCCACTAAACCCAACCCGGGTATATTCAGCCGGGCAGTTCGGACCGCTATCGGGTCCGAAAAGACCCGAATTGTCGTTAAAAAGGAGGAACCTCAAGTGGAATATGGGGAGGAATCTTCCGATGAGGAAACGAACAAAGAAGTGGGAATTATGGCTTCCGTTTCGGAATTGCCCCCCGGAATGACTACTGCTAGACTGCGAGCTCTCGCCGGATCCAATGTTCAGGTAATAGATTTAAGGTTATTATCGATGCTTCCAATAGTGAAAACTTTGTTCTATAAATACTTTGAAACAGTTAATTTACTATTAAGTAACCACGAAATATGTAGATCTGAAATCAACCTTATGTTGTGTTGATACAGAAGTTTTTTCATTGAGGTTCTAGCGAAGGCTTTAGGTAGCCATGAATGCGATCAATCAGAATAACGTTTTGTCGTGTGTTGTTAAACTAAAACTTGCCGATTTACAAAGAACTAAATAAACTCAAGTATTTTTAACCAACTTCGAAAACAATGAAGGAAGTTCTCAATTCGATTGCGTTTACTACCGTACACTAAAAAAAATGGCATTACTGAATGGTGCTAGGTATGGGTAGACCACTAGTGATATTTTCAGTATTCTAAACGTGCGACACTAATTACGAACATTAAAAGGCTACTCGGTAATACTATAACTGAAGAATGGAGCTATGAAAATGTAGATATGATTCGACGGGTCTTATCTTGCGCGCCGCAATCGCAAGTATGTCGCCTTGTGGTGCTCGCCACGACAGGTGCTCTTTGCTGTCTCGGTGCTCCGCCACATATTTCATTGTAAATGAAGGTTTCTGTTCTAAAAGCAGTTCTTAGCTCGATAGCGAGGTCGGTCGGGCATTTTAGTTTAGTTTTGTCCTCCATTGTAAATGAAGTTTTCTGCTCTAAAAGCAGTTTTTAAATTCGATAGCCAACTCGGGCATTACATCCAAGTTCAATTTTGTCCCTCATTGTAAATGAAGGTTTCTGCTCTGAAGCAGTTTTTTAGCTCGATAGCGAGGTCGGGCATTACATCCAAGTTCAGTTTGGTCCCTCATTGTAAATGAAGGTTTCTGCTCTAAAAGCAGTTTTTAGCTCGATAGCTAGGTCGGGCATTACATCCAAGTTCAGTTTGGTCCCTCATTGTAAATGAAGGTTTCTGCTCTAAAAGCAGTTTTTAGTTCGATAGCGAGGTCGGGCATTACATCCAAGTTCAGTTTGGTCCCTCACTGTAAATGAAGGTTTCTGCTCTAAAAGCAGTTTTTAGTTCGATAGCGAGGTCGGGCATTACATCCAAGTTCAGTTTGGTCCCTCATTGTAAATGAAGGTTTCTGCTCTAAAAGCAGTTTTTAGCTCGATAGCGAGGTCGGGCATTACATCTAAGTTATGTTTTGTCCCTTATTGTAAATGAAGGTTTCTGCTCTAAAAGCAGTTTTTAGCTCGATAGCGAGATTAGCGAGCTCGGGCATTACATCTAAGTTCAGTTTTGTCCATCATTGTAAAAGAAGGTTTCTGCTCCAAAAGCAGTTTAGCTCGATAGCGAGGCCGGGCATTAGATTTAATTTCAGATTTTTCCTTTATTGCATTACATCTTAGTATTCTTTGGCTCGTTAATAATTAGCAAGGTCGGGCATTACATCTAAGTCCTACATTGCAAACGAATACAATTCTGCAGTATTTTTTAGCTCTATTAACGAGATCGGGCATAAAATTTTAGCGGTCACCTATGGTTGTAGAACTGTCAAAGTAAAATAAATTCAAACCTTCACAAATATTTATTGACGTCGAAATAACAATGTTTTGGTATATACCATTTATTATGATAAAAAAATACTCAAAATAAAATAAGAGCACTTTCGTCGATAGAATGCAAATAATTGTTTTGCGATAAACTCTCGACTAATTTTGTGGGATTTTACATTCTGACCCTAATCAATAATGTTGTCTGGTAAAATGTAATGTGTGGAACTTGTAGATGCAAGGTGCATGTTGATTGATATTTTTTTATCTTATTTGAAAGTAAAACAATCAAATGGAATGTATAAATATCAAAAACCTCTGCATTTTTTATTTTTGTGGGATGTTACAATCTGATATTAAAAAGGTAATATTAATGAACAGTAACTACAAACGATATTGTCCTGTGTAGTGTGTAGGCTGTTTTGTTGATGCTTCGATGTCGTGTATTTTAATATTATTAGAGAACACTTGATTGCACATTTTACTTGCGCATTTGTTTCTATCAAAAGGGCATGTCAAGAGGGCCTAGACAAGTGGCAAACGCTTGGCTTTTCGATTTTTCGAATAGAATAAAAGTGACATTAGGTGTATAAATTTGACATTCCAAAATACCGTGATGGTCTATGGACAGCGACATCTTAAGTCAATTATATACTAATTTCTATTCTATTCAAATTGTAGAAAGCCACTTGGCTATAGAGCTAGGTGGTGTTGTTGTTGGTGTCATAAATTAGTATACTTACAACTGCAACTGTTTTCCGAACAATTGTCGCTTCGATGACATGAATCGTTATATTTCTTCTTTTTAAGATTAATAGAAGAATCGAATTCAAAAGTCTTGTCAAATCGTGTCATGGTAGTGGGAATTTATTTGTTCTGAAGGAAAAAGACGAGTTCCTAGGAATCATGTCATTATTTGAACTGTGGTTTATTTTTCTGTAATTTTGCCTGGATTTTCTTTAAGTCTCAGAACAGTTTCCGCAAATGGAATAAACTGTTTTAGAGGCGTAAACTGGATTGTTTGGCCTTTATCCTCACACATACTAATAAGTTTCTGTTTTGCAAACACGTTATCAACGCAATATTAACATTTTACTCGGTTTGTTATGTCTTGCTACATTTTTCCATTATATAGCCTACGATATGCTTTTTGCATTTAGATTTCAAAACCGACATCATTGGAAATTGATGTTTTCGGCGTGAGTATTTAAATTATGCGTTAATTTCATTCTGCATATTGACATTATCCATAGTAATGTCCAAAATAAAGAAATTCTTTTTAAATATATAAATTCTAAAATTATGGATTTTAATGATTGTGTTTTAATGTGTAGGCGTTTTCATTATTGGCATTTTCAATTATGGATTATTCGCCAATATAACTGAATGAACTAATTTAGGCACAAAAAAATCTTATTTCCATTTCAATCACCCCAAATTTTACAGGTGATAAAACCATTTCTTATATTTTAGCGCTCTTCAGACCAACATCTCCGCGAATTTGTATTGGTTTAACAGGTAACATACTTAATTTATCCCTAACTAGTGATTTTAAAGTTTCCCAAAACGACTCTGATATACACGTTATATCTATTAAATAATACGCAGTATAACTTTCAACAGACTGTATTGAGCACACAAAGTGACACACAGGTTTACATATGTGGCGCTAGTAGTAGTCACCACAGATTATATTTATTATTACACATAATAACACCTCCGCTTAACAAAATAAATAAATAATCCAAAACTTACTGAATTAGTGAAACTGTGAAACAGGCAAAGCCAGCCCAACGCCTCTGAAATTCTTGATCAGCTCACACACCGAAAGCAAGTTGGTTGTCAAACTTGGTATGCACAATACATCTGAAACTGTGATGTCATATTCTACATCATTCACAATTGTAACAATATTTACATCTCCAGAACACAGCACTGGAACACAGGTTTGGTTCGCCACAATGATTTCTTTGGTTTCGTGATTGTATGATGGATTCACTACGTACTCTTGCTTCGCTGTCATGTGTTTACTGCTCGCTGTCGATTTACCAATTGTTGCTATTGAATTTTCCACTAAGAAATATAACACTGAAAGCATTTGGTTTTTCTTTTGCTTGTTTCGGAGTTGGGGCACTGGTTTTTATAGTGACTGGTTTGTTTACATTTGAAGGGATTTTCACAAAAACAACACAACTTTTTAAAAATAATTTCACAGGAAATAAAGAAAAGTCTCTCCAATCAATATTTTTCGTTGCTTATCTAAAAACAACACAGACATACGCTCATTGAAAACACAGATTGATATATAATATATCACCTTCACCCTTAAATATTAACATAATTGGTCAATATTGGTAAATATTAACATAAAAATCAGCTGTTTCATACAAAAATTAAAGTTTGTTTTTTCGCTATTTCAGAGTTGGTCCCATAGTAAAAGTTGTTCAGTTCGATGGTCCCTATATACCATATTCGGCATTAGGGGTTATTTTGTAACACGTTATATATTACACGAAGCGTGCGCACGCGTCGCCGTTCGTATACCGTTTTTGCCATTCCGATTTGTTTTCGTGGAAAGTATGTAATATGTAAGCACGAATTATATTTAAAAACCCTTGGATAACAACCCTAACAAATCAATGCGACCACAATAGCTCGACTGAATAAACTATACTGGACGTTATATTTTGGTAGATAGAAATACATTACCCTTCTTCGCCAGACGGGTAAAAATTATCTATTACAAAAAATCTACAAAGCCTAGTTCACTATTGGGTGCATCGTGTATTTTGTAAAATATGTAGTTTTAATAATAAGAATGCTGTGATATAAAATGTGATATTTATTTATATATTTTACTATTTTTATACAATATGACTCGTGATCAATGTTGTCTATTTTCTATTGAATAGAAATTCGACGTAGATTTTTCATATAGCTATGAAGTCATTGTTAACCTATATTTTGCTTATATTCATATATTTGATTGTTTAACATGAATTACAATGTACAAAAGACTATAATCCAATCGTAGGTACACACGACGGCATCTCAGACTATACATGTTGACCTTGAGACCGCCTTTATGTCCTACGTTATAAAAGCTGTTTTCGCAGTTTAACTGTATAACCTGACGTTCTGTCGTGTGTATATTAATTGTAATTTTATCATAGTGTCTTTCCCACAAAATAACCTAAAACATGTAAACAATTTTGTAGTTTAAAGTCTAGTGTTGAATTAAGACACTTAACATGTTATTTTATAGACACATTCACAGTACACTGTGTACACAAATTCTAAACACATAAAAAAAAAGAAATTGGACCAATACACATCATAATGACGCTAAGTTCAATATTTCCTACTCGTATAGATTTTTTAAATAATTGTTCAATATGTTTCTTTCATGTTGATTAATTTTGTACACGCGTTTTGAACATAAATAATCGTCTGTCTACAAACGTACTTTGTGTTCAACTGTAAATGTTAAGGGCTGTATATACAGGGTGTCCCAAAACTAAGGTAGGTAAGTTAAACAGTTGAACTACGAAAACAGCTCTTATTACGGAAGGCATAAAGACGGTCTCAAGGTCAACATGTATAGTCTGACGTGCCGCTGACTGTACACACGACAGCAGCACGTCAGGTTATACAGTTAAACTGCGAAAACAGCTTTTATTACGTAGGGCATAAAGGCGGTCTCAAGGTCAACATGTATAGTCTGAGATGCCGTCTTGTGTACCTTAAATATTGAAGATAGGAAATTTTACTGAAAGACTTTATTTTGATTTCAAAAATAATAAACTGCATTCTTTTTTTTTAATCGCGTACGATACGGTACAATACTTAATAATTTAAATTGTAAATTTAATGTTGTTCGATTTGTTTTATTCATCAACGCCCGAGCGACCGCATGCGGCCGGATAACAATAGATATCTATTGTGTCTTATGGCGTTAAAGGGTTATGATGCTGTGTTATTTAAGAAAAATTAGTAATCCTAATGAGTAACCCTTTCGGTCGGTATCTTCGATCATACAAACCCTAGATACAGAGGAAACACACTAAAAGTGACGCTGCTAACGAATGGTGCAATCAAAAGTGAGCATTAGATCGATATCAGTAGTCATTTGACCGCCCGGCGTAAAGATGCCTAAATGTGCTGTGAAGTTGCACAAAAATAGTTTTTTCGAGTTCGAAAAAAGTGAAAAAAAGATGGAATATCATATATTTCAGTAAGTATAGAACGTACACATAATTTCACTATGAATTTAAAGTCAAACATGTACTGAAACCTACTTAATTTCATAATTTAAATTAAAATATTCCATGCCGTGCAACCGTTCTGTTTGCGTTAGTAAGAGAGAGATGCGTAAGAAAGAGTAGCGTCCGTTGACCGACGTGTCTACCGATTGGCGACGGACGACCTCGTGAGCATTTCATGTAATGTACTGTACCACCACTGACATCCTAATTTAAAACCAGTTACTGTGATGTAAGGTCGAGTATCAAATATGGCAGCTATCATCTATATTATAACTACAACTGTATAGCACTGTTGGAACGCATCACTTTTTCGAACGCATTTAGTATGGGATTGTGTATTATGATCGAAGGTCGGTATCGTAAATATTAAAGATTTTTTTAGATTCCTGGTTTAAGACAGGCGAAATTCAAAAACTGTTGAATACAATTTCAATTATTTTTTAAATCAAAATGAAGTATTCTTTCGGTAAAATTTCTTCAATATTTTATGTACTTTTCATCCGTGTGGCAGTTTTGGACACCTGGTATATTAAATGCATCAAATATGCATGACAAATATTCCACTGTATACAAAATTATTATGATGTTAAAGTGATATTTTTTATCCATATTGAGATTCTTGTCTAATGTGTAATCGACTAGTAAAAACAATCTCACCATTTTCTTTTGATTTAAAAAAAATCGATAACATCTACTTGATGAAAACAAGTATGTTCAGTATAATAAATTATTTGAACAATTTGGCGCTATTTGGTTCTTGAATAATAAATACACTTGTAATTTTGAATATTTTCAATTCATGTTGTACACATAATAATTATTTGTACACATTTTTTATATTTCTACGGGTTGTACGGGTTGTCTATTTGATGCATGACATTTTACTGTATATAAATGTAGTATGATAAATGCAATTTCAATGTGATTTTACTGTGATACTTTATGCATGATTTACAAATTATACTTTTCCATTAATATACAATTTATTTTATGTAACCAGTTTTTTAAAACTTACATCATGTTGGGATTGTATAATTGTGAAAAAGAAAAGTGTTATTTTTTTATGTTTAGTTTGTATTTATTGATTTGTAATCCAAAATGTTGTTCTAATTCGGATTGTTGCTTAAATTATTGTAAGTAAAGTATTTGATTGCAGATTTTCAAAAATGTTACTTCTATAATGTCAATATACATGATTTATTTGATTTATTGCATCATCGCTATAAACTTGTGAAAATTTTGAAACATGTGTAATAAAAAGGTAACATTTTTCTTGTATTGTCATATAATTACAATTAATGTGTTGGTTTTACCTACTTTATAAGTTAGAATAAGTTATAGTAAGTGGTTTTCGTTAAATAACGAAGAATTATCACAAAACACCCGGGTTGATGTTCCAGAATTTAAGTTTGGACAAAGAAGAGCGCAGCGCTAAGATCACATTCAAAACACCGGACGCAGCGGAAAGTTTCAAGAAGAAATTCAACAACAAAATGGTGGCTGCCTGTAGACTTGTCGTTACATTGCATTAAATAATTTTGAAGCATTTCGAACGGCTTTTCTGATTATAGACTTTAAGTCGAGCGTGTTAAAGCTTATATTTGACAAGCACGATTTACACTCATGTTTGATGGATGTTTATTTTTTATTTCTTAAAATATTTTTTAAGTTGTTAAATGCAAGTATGATAAATAGAAACGTCTCATTAGTAAACTTATATTGTTACGGATTCTTTCGTACTAAATTATTTTAATTTTTCTAGAGCATTTTGGATTCTATATTATTCATATGTCCAAAACTAGCAAATACACCCAGTATTTCTTTGTATAAGTTGATAAAAATTTGATTCACCGGAATGTCATTAATTACACATTATGTTTATTCTCAATGATTTTATATTATAACATATAATATCAGTCTTATAACAAATCTGTGAGAAAATTACTGTCTCAACATTATAATAAGTGCATAGTTTGATTTTTTTACTGTAATTTAAATGTTCTGGTTGCGTTCACAAATAACCTAACTTTCTTCATTTGGATATTATTAAGATTTTTTTAGAATGTATTAATCATACATTTTATTTGGAAAAAAATATATATTTTCAACGTAAATAAAAAAAAATGTGAATAGTATGATCCCAATAAACATTATACGATATTATTTTAAAAATATGTATTTTATCATTACCTCGTTAAGTTCGAGTGTAAACTTGTTACTCTTTGATTAAATAAATGACGTTTATACTTTTAAATTCTTAGGAAATAGTTTTTGTTTGAGTTATAAGGTTTGTAACTATAATCTAACTACTTTGCATAATGTTATTCTTATTGCGAAGATGCTTGTAAATTCAATAAACTGTCAGAAAAACTGGCAGTTTTTTGTTGTTTTAAAATATTGTAATCAAGTAAATTTATTTAGAAATATGTGCTTGATGCCTAATTCGCTTTTTGTAGTGCAGTTGATAAAATATAGTATCTCTATAATTTGGACACAGAATACATAATAGTACAATTACAGAAGGGACACTCCGCAAAATCGTTTAAATTAAATAGCGAATCTTGCTCCCACACAATAAAGCGCTATTCAGATAGCACAGCACTCCTTTACCTACAGTTATATTTACCTAGAAGTTGCCTCTTTCTATCGCATACTTTCATCTCTTTTGATGACGTTAGGGTTGTCTTCTATTAAATGAACTGCGTAGCATATCGTAAAAGGAAAGCAATTGTACGCACTATGGTTAATAAAAAGTTTACAATAATATTGGAATATTATTTAAAACATTATAAGCGCGAAACGTACGACACGCGCGACCATAAGCGACGCGGTAAGCGCGTGAGTGAGTATCGAACTGACGCGCGACTCGGTCCGTCGGCCGTCGCGCGGTAGCTCTCTGAGTTTGGCCCGGGTAAACGGGCCCGGCACGTACTTATAGCTTCAAACTTCAAGTGCGGAGTGTCTCTAGCCTGATATAGACATAATTTTCACATAATGTTTGTCTCATGAATATATTTTTTGCTGTCTGCTAGCTTGTACTAAAAGTAAGATGGTGACATTTTCCAGTTTATACCATATTGTATTCTCGATGGGAAATAAGAATTATCTTTTAAACTTTTTATGTGACAGACCATTTACTTTTCAAGTAAGATTTTTTTCCTATAAACTACTTTTATATAATTAGTTGAAACTTCGAAGGTATACTCTATTATATCTTGTTTTGAAATAATCGCTAAAAATAGCCATTTCAATAAAATTATGTTGAATTACTTGTCTAGAAAAACGCTGACGAGTTGCTGGAAATGTTTGAAATAAAAACTGTTTAGTTTATCCTTTTTTACTCTCATACTGGTTTTAGTTTTTAAGAACTTACTGTTAAATTTTGAATTCTTTAAAAGTAGTACTATGTTGGGAAGAAAGTTGTCTCCTTAGATTTCTTGTCCAATAAAAATATATATTCAATTGTTGTATTTAATTTTAATTGAATTGACTTTAAGCCCTATTGTAACATCTCCCGAACTTTATAACGTGAAGTGAAAACAAGATGTCATTATATTATATCCATACTTAGGGCTCTATTAACACAGAGGTGGAATGAAAGTCTGAAAGAGAAGAGAATTTTATGAAACATAGTATAATGAAATGAGTCTTATGTCCATTCAGTAAAGTGCAAACTAGTACGACGCGACACTCGAAAGTCAAAATATCTTTATTCAAATAAACTTGGTAATTAAGTGCTTTGAATCGTATATATTTTCTTACCACCCGTTCCAGACTTTTTTAACTGATAAGACGAACGGGCGCAAAAACTTATCTCACTGTGCGGAAATTCCCGGGAAGACGCGCGACTGCTTTTTTGGCCTCTATCTAGCTTGCACTTTACACAATATAAGTCTCATTATACTATGAACCGTAAAATTAGTTTCTCTTTCAGCCGCTTCATTCCACAGCTTTGTAAATTGAGACAAACAAACAATGAAAAAATACTTTTAGTTTGATTGTTATTTTAGTTATTAATAAAATGTTCGATCCTTCAATAAAGCTCTTGTTTCTCTACATTCATACTGTTTAATACATATACAACGTGTTACAAAAGTACCCCTAATGCCGAATATGGTAGATAGGGTCCATCAAACTGAATAACTTTTACTATAGGACCAACTTTGAAATCGCGAAAAAAGAAATCAGCTGTTTCATACAAAAATTAATTACGAAAAAATCAAAATATATGAAACAGCTGATTTTGGTTTCTCGATTTCGGAGTTGGTCTCAAAGTAAAGGTTGTTCAGTTTGATAGTCCCTATATACCATACTCGACATTAGAGGTACTTTTGTAACACGTTGTGTAATCATAGAACATCTTCAAAAGTGATCTTATAAGAATATCTATATCGCATTGTACATATAACCAGTTGCTTGGATTTTAACTCTATTGATATTGAACAAGAAAAATCCCAAGCATCCAATGACGCATTTTAAATACTAACCATAATAAATAGGTTTTTTTTATCAAATATGAGTTTACATATTATTCATTTGATACTTACAACTATAGTTGTAATTGTGAATATGATTTAGTGAGTATATAATAAACCGGTATGTTAACAGATGAAATGATACGTATTTATTCTTCTGGTCAACAATATTACAATAAATTATGATAGCATGTTGTGAATTTTATTATTGTACAACCCACTCAACGAATTTGTACCCAGTAATCATAGATCTCAATAAAATCGAATAAGAGGAATTTGTGTTTTAATTTAACTTAGTTAAGTACCCGAAAGATTTGTAAATATGACGAAAGATGGTTTTATTTTGTAGATACACCAATTTTAGTATTAAGAATAGCATCGTTTGTAGAATATTTTGCATAACATAAAGGAATGATTTATCTTAAGTATAAAATTTTGAATCGAAAAGCGAAAGAAAAGCTCTCTTCAAACTCACTTAGTCGCAACTAAGTGAGTTTGAAGAGAGCTTTTCTTTACTTGTTTTAAGTTGAGCAAAAAAGTTGTATTACTTGCGTAATAAAATTGGTTTAGTTTCGAAAGACAAGTAAAGAAAACCGAAAAAAAATATCTGTGATGGTAATTCGTAAATGGTGTGGCCGTGCTTATTTTTTTTATGTACACAACTTTCAAAGACTGAAAATCCAATAAAACATCTTTTCTTATTTAAGTCTTTTATTTCACCAGTCCAAGTTCCTTAAACTATTTAATTTGTTCGTTACAATTTGATCATTAAATTACCAATGAAAAATACTCATTGAATATGGGTATCCATATAAAATGTTTCTGAGCACAATAACTTTTATACTTATTTACTAAGGGCTGATTTTTTAATGCCTAGATAAAAACTATACGAAAATGTTAGTCATTCGCTATCTTTCAAATGATTTGAAAGCTATTATTTTATTTGGTTAGTATAGTAATATAACTGACTGATATCTGTTATCAGTGGCCTTACCATGAGTTGATACAAATTGATTTCGATACTCTCGTATTCTCTCTTTCACTCGCAATGACTGGGTCTGGGACGCAATAGCAGTACATCAGATAATTTTCGGCAGCAGACTCTTGGTAGAGCTATTGAGGATTAAAAAATCAGCCCTAAAATAAGAAATTGAAAGTAGGTATTCTCTGCTTGTTCATGGTAAAAGAAACCACACAAACTTAACAAAGTAAAAAAATAGATTTTGTTCAATGTAGTCAACATTCCACAACCATAATGATATTGACCAAAAACTTCGTAATATAAGGTCCGTTTCACAATCAAAAAGTAAGTTATGAAAGAGAATCTGGGGGTCTAGCCAAAGTAACATTTGCAAATCTTCGTTATCGCTTCGCTTTTGAAACATGTATGGGATTGACGTAAGGTTTCGTTATCAATCGAAATTTAAAACGTCAAATCCATACCTTTTTCGAAGCAAAGCGATAGCGAAAATTTGTAAATGTTACTTTGGCTAGAGCCCCTGAGCCCGTAGCTAATGTCACATTTACAAATTTTCGCTATCGATTCGCATCGAAAAATGTATTGCTTTGACGTTTTAAATTTCGATTGATAACGAAACCTTACGTCAAACCCATACATGTTTCAAAAGCGAAGCGATAACGAAGATTTGCAAAATTATAAACTAATGAAATTAATTTACGTGTAAGGAAAATAATTATAACTTCGGAAACGAATTCTACTCGTATAGAAACGAAACTAGTTTTCTACTTTGGTTAAAACCCACTGACCTGAAAAAAAATTATATATGGAGATCAGTGTTAAAACCCCAGTAGTTGTCAGTTATTGTTCTTGCAGTTGTCAGTTATGGATAACACAAGTTGTAATTTTTTCATATCACAATATTCACAACTGTCCAGCTATACAGAGGTTATTCGGCGGTCGTGAAACAGGCCCTAAATGAAATAAATAACAAGTTGATACACTTTTTTCCTATAACTAAATAACACAGATAAACATTTTCAATCATATACCTACACATTCGCAGTCAGTCATTCGTGTGTTCAATGTAAATCATACTATCAAAGTAGTTTTAATGTCCATTTTCAGTTATTTAATAAAACTGTTACCAATAAATTAAGTAATGTCGGTACACCTTACACTAGTTACACCTTGGCCAGAGAGTTGTAGAAATCAATAGGGGAGCCACTTTCTATACAATGATCCTAAGACAAGTGATCAATAATATCGTTGCAACCAAGAACTGTAACCAGCCAAAAAGCTTCCGTTATTATTGACAACTATAAATTTTAAAATCTTCGTGGTCCGATCGATCGGACAAGCCGGACAACCAAGGGGATTGTCTGACGCAAACACGGACAGATGGTATAATGTTCTTCATTAGTTATCACTAATTGGTTAAGTTAATTAGATTATCATGTATGGCAACACTCGATGTATTGCACACTTTTGTATGCAAAAAACACGTGTTAATAATAATCATAAGTTATTTATTTCAGACAAAAAAGTAGTCCATAGACTAACAGTGTGTTACTAGTAAAAATAATTTTAGTTTCATTTCTAAAACACTGATGGCATAGAAATGGCAACCCTATTTATTTCCATCTTGCCAAGCTGTTCGTGATTATTTTAACGACTTCATTGTAAAGAATATTAAAACACGTAGTTGTGCCTAAAGCTAAGGAACGAGGCGATGTTGAAGTACCGTGGCGCGGCGTTTAGCAAACTTCTGTATTCGTCGGTGAAGGCTTCCGGGTTGTGGATCAGATGTGAGTGAAGCCCTACGTCTATGAGTGGCTGTGATTGGATGTCGACTGGTGCCTGGTGGGATAAAATTATATTTTAAGTTAGAGCTTAGAGCAGTGGTTCCCAATTAGTTTTTTCTACGTACCCCTCTAAGAGAGACCTCAAATTCGCGTACCCCTTAATTGATACTTATGATACGTTATCTTTGCATCTTTATCTGCCTTCTTTGCGTCTTTTCCACCATTTGACTACACAGGACGTCATTCAAAGTCAAAATTTCTTTATTAATAATAATAATAAAATGTATTATATAAAATAGCATTGTGAATGCTTAAATCTCAAAATTTAAAAGTTATATAGCTTTCTCATCTTAATCAATTGTTTAAAAATATCTGGAAAGGTTGATGTCGAGGTAATTCCTTGTACAATGGTGAGATGGCGCTGGCTTGCAGCGTAAGAGTTGATATACTAGAAGAAATTCGACGTTCCCACTAGTGACTCGGTAGCTCAGCGGTCAGAGCATTGGACCGGATATCCAAATGTCGCGGGTTCGATTCCCGTCCGAGAACATGATCTGGTGCGAGTCGTATTTTTTTCTAGTATATTATTTGGTATTATATAAAATAGCATTGTGAATGCTTAAATCTCAAAATTTAAAAAAATAATAAATGTATTTATTTTCCATCACACAATGGTTGGTTACACAACGCACTTAACTTACCAATAGTAACAAAATAAAGAAGCCATTATGTGAGGACTGATGCCCGAGATAGGTTTAAAAAAAACCCGTGTTATTCAAATAAACTTAATAATTAAATCTATATTGTCCTACCACCTTTTCCAGACTTTTTTAACTGATAAGTAGAATATTTCAAATAAACTCTTTTCTTACAAACTGCGTATGTCACCGGGCGCGTGGTTAACCTGACTAAATGCTGTGCCGGTTGTAATTTTTTGGACTCGTGGCGCCATTTTTTAAGCAATATTTGTTTGCAATTACATTTCCATAGATTTTAGTTAGCTGGTGGCGACAGAGTACAACGTGTTACAAAAATACCCCTAATGCCGAATATGGTAGATAGGGACCATCAAACTGAACAACTTTTACTATGGGACCAACTTTGAAATCGCGAAAAAAAAATCAGCTGTTTCATACAAAAATTAATTACGAAAATATGAAATGTTTGAAACAGCAGATTTCTTTTTTCGTGATTTCAGAGTTGGTCCCAGTTTGATAGGGACCATCAAACTGAATAACTTTTACTATCCCTACCATATTCGGCATTAGGGGTTATTTTGTAACACGTTGTATAATCGTTAATCAAGTAGACAGGTCTATGAGTTGTCAGCTCTCTTTGCAGATCCACTTACCCTGACAGTGACTGATATTTCCAAAGGAGGTATAGTTTCCCCGTAGGTAGCGACGGAGTGTATGATCAAGTAGACCGGTCTGCCGGACACCGTGAAGGAAGCTCGCGGCGGAGACTGCAGCGACCAGCTCGATACCGACACGTTGCGGGGGTGGAACGTTATCAGGTTGTGGGGGAACACTGGACACAAAAGTTATCCGTGTTATTACAAAAGATGTTTAAACATCGTTTAACCGACACCTGTTTAAATGTGATGCTGTGACTTTTTCGACAATTTTGTTTGAAAGAGACAGCGGCACATTTAAACAGGTTTCAGTTAAGAACGCGTAGTCGGCACACTAGTCATTTAAAAAAAAACAAAATGCTTAAATAAAGAAGAAATTGTTAATTATCGCTCTTTAATTCTGTGCTTTAGTGCACTCCGAAGAAGCTTTGTGGTACATTTTATCACTTAAACAATAATTTCTAATCTGTCGTTTAGTTTAATGGAATGGAGATTTTTTTTGTTAAAAAGTGACCACTTTTCGCAATAAAACTCCATATTATATAAATACACTGCGGTGTAGAATATTGCAGTATTAGATTAGCGCCATCTCTTGACCGGTCGTGGAACTAATGTAGTTTTCGCTGTTGATTTCTGAAAAATCCATACCTGTGAATGTGAAGTGGTAAGTGCAGAGTTCCCCGCTGCAGGTCCTGTTGGCGGCGGCGCGCGGCGCGGGGCCCGGCGCGGGCGGGCCCGTGTACAGGAACAGGCCGCGGTTGCTGGAAATTAATCGATGATTCTTACCCGACTGCAAGGAAAGGGTTATGTTTTTCGCGCTATCTTGTATGTATGTTTGACGACCTCTGTGGTAGAGTGGTTCGCACGCCGGTTTTCAAGGTGTCGCCATCTTTGAGGTCCGATCTTTGGGGGTCGATCCCCGGCTGGGTCAATTCAGAAATTCTTTTCTATATTGGCTCAGGTCTGGGTGTTTGTGTTTTTACCACCATTGTCTTTGATTTCCATAACACAAGTGCTTTAGCTACTTTGGAATCGGAACAATGTATGTGATGTTGTCAAATATTTTTTATTTTTTTATTTAATATTCTTTATTACCTCATATCTATCAAACGGCTGAACGGATTTCTATTATTAATATATCGTTGGATTCGTCTCGGCAGCTCAAGTGTACTTAGGTAAGTGACGTTAAAAAAACCAATATGGCTGCTATGCGGTAAAAAAAATTTTTTTAGAATACTGCCATAAGGATTTAAAAAAGGTATATCATAACCGTAATAATATAATAACTAAAAAGACAAATAAAATAAATAAATTTAAAAATTAAAAACCCGCCTGCATCTAAAGACAAATCAACTGAAAATGTATAAAGCGACATTGAGAATGATTTGACTTATCATTAAAATTATATGCCTCCGACTGCATGTTATTATATTGCCTTTATAATATTTGATCTTGTTTCCATCTTTTCAGTTGACTTGTTGTATTTTTCTAATATTATTTATCTTAACTATATTATAATTATTGTCACCACCAAGGTTGCATCTGAAAATCAGCGACACTGTTTCAGGCAGTGGCACAAGTTGAAATGTGACCGTTTCATTAAATATGGTATTCTCTGAAACCAACATTTTTTTTGAGATTCTAAAATTTAATTTTAATGATTATATTCATATAACAGACTTGCATTTTTCATACAGAATTTGTGACGTTACAAGTCTCCTTTTATTGAGATAATGAAAAACTATTTTTTAATATTAAAATTAAACGTTTGCTCAAAATATTTATGATTTTTTTTCACAAAATTTCGACATAAGGAAACTTCCTTACTGGTTGTTTTGCTGCATTAACAATTTGTATTACAAACATAATAACATAGATAACTAATAAGACCAGTATGACCACATTGTTTAGCGCCTACTTTTCAACGTGCGCCGCGCTGGCCGCTGTTGTGTGAGTGTGCCCGTAGTGTAGTAACAACTAACAAGTCTGCGGCAGCGACCGATAGCATTTATTTACGTTTAAAATTGTCATATTACCCTCGGTTTCACATTATTTGATGCATCGTTGAAATCGATTGTTGATACGTATGTCTTAAGGTATACAAATTGTATTTTCATTTTTTGTAATCAATAAACTATTAAATTTAGATTTTTCGCATTCACAATGCTATTTTTATACTAAGATAAATAACTTTTAAATTTTGAGATTTAAGCATTCACAATGCTAATTTTATATAATACTAAATAATATACTAGAGCTACCGAGTCGCTCGCGACTCGGTAGCTCAGCGGTCAGAGCATTGGACCGGATATCCAAAGGTCGCGGGTTCGATTCCCGTCTGAGAACATGATCTGGTACGAGTCCTATTTTTTCTAGTATATTATTTAGTATTAAGATAAATAATATTAGAAAAAATACTAGAAAAATCAATTAACCCGTAGCCGTCCCGTCTGAGGGGCTATGGGTGAGTCGATTTTTTCTAGTACTTTTTCTAATATTATTTATCAATAAACTATTTTGATTTTTGATTGATTTTGACAGATATATTTAGAAAGTACTTACAGCGCCCCTCCAAAGGCGAGTCTATAGAGCGGTAGACCGCAGTATATCTTCTCCTTGCAGTCTGTGTTGAAGTCCGTCCTAGTGTTAAGGTTCACCCCCCTACTACTCAACTCGGAGCGCGCGCGCACCGTCGTGTACGGATCGTGTTTGGTCACTAGCACTCCTGAAGTACGCTCTATCGGTTCTTGGGCGTAATTGAATGATACTATCTCTGAGTGCTATGGAAAAAATAAATACATATTTTAAACTTTATTTTTAATAATTAAAATTTAAAACAGTTCAATGAGGATCAGCGACGATATATGGAAAAAATAAATATATGTTTTAAATTTTATTTTTAATAATTAAAATTTAAAATAGTTAAATGAGGATCAGCGACGATTTTTGTTTAGAGGCTATCAGAAAGCTTATGCCACCACATGATTAACGTGAGAAGTTATGACGTCATCCGCCACGTATGTGAACCTTACGTCGTACGTGATAAAGCACATATTGCATTGAGCTTGGCATTTCCTTTAAACCCTTTTAACTCAACCATTTCTTAACGGATTTCAAAAATCTTTCACTCGGGTTCATAGCTATGAATATGTTTTTATATTATATCAATAAAACTTTAGGATTCATACCTGTCGCTGATCCTCATTAAGACTAGCTCTAATACATCACATCATGTAAGCAAGATATTTAAGGCCTTATTGACATAGCCGCTTTCCCGTTCCTCTTACGCTTTCAACAGAGGCATCTTTCATTACATTCAATTTCGACGACCTCCGTGGTCGAGTGGCTTCGTACACCAGTTTTCAAGGTGTCGCCATCTCTGAGGTCCCGGGTTCGATCCCGGGTTGGGTCAATTTAGAAAACGAACTTTTCTATATTGGCTCAGGTCTGGGTGTTTGTGATACCACCGTTGTGTCCGATTTCCATAACACAAGTGCTTTAGCTACTTACTTTGGAATCGGAGCAATGTATGTGATGTTGTCAAATATTCATATTTATATTTAATAGCGCATGCCCTATCTTCTCAAAAAACGTCAGTACGACAGAAAGTTGAAAGAGAAAGGTTTGGAGTGGTTTCATGTGAGCTTTATACTTACAAACCAATGATGCCTCTGCGTGGAAGGTCCCTCGTCCTGGTACGGGCTGAACGGTATGAACATGAGTACGACGCACGCCGCGCCCAGCGCCCCCAGCGGCAGCCACAGCACGCGCCGGGAGAACAACAACTCTACGCCAGACTGACCAACAAAATGGGATATTTGTTTATTTTTATTTCTTCTAATCAGAGAAGCCTTGTGCAAAAAATGACCAACGAAGAATTGTTCATTTTGGATGGGACTGTATTTGTGTAGGACGTGTTATTTTGTAGACCTATAAAGCAGACACATTTAGGGAGATTTCACAATTTATACCTAATACGTATGTATTATATTATCTGTGCCAATACTAAAACTAAGCAATGAAGTAAGAAATGGAATTTCAAATATTTATCGACTGCCCTGCCAAAACAATTGCCATTGCAGTCGGGGGATAATTTTACTTTTTAGTTCGTTTTGACAAGGTTTTGGCAGGACCGTCTTGTTTTTAATATTTTTATTTTTATTTCATATATTTTAGTAACAAATTATATAGTCTTGGAATGTACTCATCAAGGCTTTTTATTTGATACCCACATTGTGATAATTGTAGAAAATAATGGTTTTCACATTACAAAAAATACGTCATTCAGCCATATTGACTTTCTCCCTATCGTTAGACGGTTGACGTTAGACGACCGCTCCATGATCGGTAACATCATGGAGTACATAAACTTATGCATAATAACATCAAGTTTTGGTCCTTCAAGCCGTATAAAACTACCAACACCATCCTTCCTTACTAATATTATGCGAAAGCCCGTTTGTTTGGTTGTTTGTTACGTCTTCACGTCTGAACTACTGAACCGACCATCATGAAATTTTGCGAACACGTTGTCAGGGGTACAGAGAGAGAGAGAGGATATAGGGTACCATTCATTCCGAAAAAAATAATTTTTAAAGGGATATCAAAAAACCTTTCCACGCAGACTAAGTCGCGAGCGGTCGCTAGTCTTACACAATTCTGACGCCATAACATTAATACAACATTGTTGCCTTTCAGTAGTTGAAGTTCACATAATCAGTTGTTGGTTATACTGAGCCGAGTACAGTTTTGACAACACGCGACGATGCGCAATGTTGGTGTTTGTTATGTACTTTGCTTGTGTTTAGTTTATTGTACCGCCTTTGTAATGTTGTGTATCGTTGTGTGATTTTCAAAATAAATGTATTTCCTTTCTTTTTTTCATTCTTAAGTTAAGGATTCTGGGTGTAATGCACTTCCACCTTCAGTCTTATTGTCACTTTTGAAATTTGCATAAAAATGGAAATCCTGAAACTGAAAACTCTGATCCTTATATCTCTTCAAATTCTGATCAGATCAGCTCAGGTGTATATAGCAATATTAATCTCCTCCATTCACTCCCTGGATGGCCATCATCAGATCACAGCTAGGTCAATCCTTAGCGGTGAAACAAAGCTTCAAAGTTACCTCGTTTGTATGAAAATCGACTGGTGTCCTTAATTATCTGGCCACCAGTGTATACAAGCTGTTACAAAAAGTAAAATCGAAAATATCAAAATGTATGAAACAGCTGATTTTTTTTTTCGCGATTTCAGAGTTAGTCCCATAGTAAAAGTTGATCAGTTTGATGGTCCTTATATACTATATTCGGCATTAGGGGTATTTTTGTAACACGTTGTATAAAAACTTACCACAGTCATCCCCGCCAGTATAGCCAACCCCAAGTTGATGAGCGCCACAGTGTAGTCGGGGTTGGCGTTGGACGACCGCCCCATGATCGGCAGCATCATGGAGTCCAGCCGTAACGCGCACAGGAATATGAACATCACCGACGGTATCGACAGGAGTACTTCTAGTATTAGGTGCTGGTAACCTGAAGGTAAACAATGTTTAACTCGAATTACTTATTTTGTACTTGGATTACTTATAGCCGAATACTCAAACGATACTCAACTTTGAGGGGCGTTCAAACATCGTGCTGTCTTTGTCGTATCTTTAACATTTAAAGCGATAGGACGATGTTAGAGAGCCTCTCAAAGTTGAGTGATGTTTGAGTATTCGGCCATTAGGTCCGTATTTATAAATCACTCTCAACTTTGACAGTTATCTTGTGCTTGGGAACATACTCAAGATGCTGTTCTTATAAGAACTACATTTTGAGAAAGATCTCAAGATAGACTTTAAGTGGAAGTCCAGCCCCCGAATTACAACCTCTTAAAATCTGGCAGTTTTCTGAATGGCTATCAATGCATCTCTTTTATTTATTATACAGCGAGAAAGAGATGCAACTATAGCAATTCATAAATCTGGCATGTTTTTAAGGGTTGTAATACAGCGGCTGGAAAATACACCTGTTTACCTGACGAACCTTACCACAGTAAGTCACGTAATGCTGATATAGACATTATAAACAGCGGTACAGATAGCACATATCTAAGTGGCATCACGAAAGGAATGGCGGCCATTATCGCTAGTATAGTACATCATAGTAAGTACAAATTATAAATAATAGTATACATACCTTGTAACCTGACATATCTGACCACAGTAATAGTCACGCAAGCTGATATAGACATTATAAACAGCGGTACAGATAGCACGTATCTAAGTGGCGTCACGGAAGGAATGGCGGCCATTATCGCTAGTATAGTATATCATAGTAAGTACAAATTATAAATCATAGAATACATACCTTGTAACCTGACATATCTGACCACAGTAATAGTCACGCAAGCTGATATAGACATTATAAACAGCGGTACAGATAGCACGTATCTAAGGGGCGTCACGGAAGGAATGGCGGCCATTATCGCTAGTATAGTACATCATAGTAAGTACAAATTATAAATAATAGTATACATACCTTGTAACCTGACATATCTGACCACAGTAATAGTCACGCAAGCTGATATAGACATTATAAACAGCGGTACAGATAGCACATATCTAAGTGGCGTCACGGAAGGAATGGCGGCCATTATCGCTAGTATAGTACATCATAGTAAGTACAAATTATAAATAATAGTATACATACCTTGTAACCTGACATATCTGACCACAGTAATAGTCACGCAAGCTGATATAGACATTATAAACAGCGGTACAGATAGCACGTATCTAAGGGGCGTCACGGAAGGAATGGCGGCCATTATCGCTAGTATAGTACATCATAGTAAGTACAAATTATAAATAATAGTATACATACCTTGTAACCTGACATATCTGACCACAGTAATAGTCACGCAAGCTGATATAGACATTGTAAACAGCGGTACAGATAGCACGTATCTAAGGGGCGTCACTGAAGGAATGGCGGCCATTATCGCTAGTATGCACGCTAGTACGAGGCGAGTGGCGGCTGTAGCTTGTAGGGCTCGGATTGAACGATTTAGGCCACTCTGGAAATGCAAATAAGGGTCACTTTCCTTTAAAGGGAAATTTTTGAGAGTCTAGCCTTAAGCTTATCATTGATGACGTTGAATAAAGAACCTTAGATTTTAGGAACTTAAGTAACTGTTTTACACATAGTGGGGAGTTAACACTGATTTCCTTTTTAGGCCAAAACTATCCCCTAAGCTTAACGGAAATTCATATAACTACACTACTGAAACTTTCCAGGAATTTAAACGTTAATCACAATGGCGGCCATTATCGCTAGTATGCACGCTAGTACGAGGCGAGTGGCGGCTGTAGCTTGTAGGCTCGGATTGAACGATTTAGGCCACTCTGGAAATGTAAATAAGATTCTCTTTTCATTAAAGGGAAATTTTTCGAGTCTAGCTAAAAGCTTATCATTGATGACGTTGAATAAAGAACTTTAGATTTTAGGAACTTAGGTAACTGGTTTACACATAGTGGGGAGTTAACACTGATTTCCTTTTTAGGCCAAAACTATCCCCTAAGCTTAACGGAAATTCATATAACTACACTACTGAAACTTTCCAGGAATTTAAACGTTAATCACAATGGCGGCCATTATCGCTAGTATGCACGCTAGTACGAGGCGAGTGGCGGCTGTAGCTTGTAGGGCTCGGATTGAACGATTTAGGCCACTCTGGAAATGTAAATAAGGTTCACTTTTCATTAAAGGGAAATTTTTCGAGTCTAGCTAAAAGCTTATCATTGATGACGTTGAATATAGAACTTTAGATTTTAGGAACTTAGGTAACTGGTTTACACATAGTGGGGAGTTAACACTCTTTTCCTTTTTAGGCCAAAATTATCCCCTAAAGCTGCATTTACGGAAATTCATATAACTACACTACTGAAACTTTCCAGGAAATGACACGTTAATCACAATGGCGGCCATTATCGCTAGTATGCACGCTAGTACGAGGCTAGTTGCGGCTGTCACCTGGAGGGCGCGGATAAGGGTCAGTTTTCTTCAAATTGAAAAATGTATGAACACTTTTTTATGACAGTTCAGGGTCTACTAATTCTATTTTTTGTTGGAAAGGTGGTGGACATATCGCCTTTATGTCGAGAAAGTATAACAAATAATATTATAATTGTGAGCATGTTTGTTACTCAATCACGCAAAAACGGCTGAACGGATTTGGATGAAAGGCACACAGATAGTTTATAACCAGGATTAACATAGGGTACTTTATATCCGGGTCAAAGGTTCCCAAGAGTTTTTTCGAATGTCCATCCGACGAAGTCGCGGGCGGAAGCTAGTAAATCATAAATACTTTTTTTTTTTCAGCCAGATTACGAAAGGTCGTGAGTTCGATACCCATCTGAGTACAAATTAGAGACGATTTGAATTGAAAATTTAGATCATAAATACCTTTTGAGTTCTCCACGCGTCGTAAATATGTGATACAGCGACGGTCGTGATCGTATACGGCAGCCAGTAATGCGCTACCACTATCCACGGTTGCGTCAAATATCTACAAGAAACATACATAATATAGTTGTTAGGTTAGGGCTAGGGTTGTCACATTGCCGTTTTACATGCAAATCATAGGTACTTTAAAAATATAATTAAATCATTACTTAAAAAAAAACGAAAATTCTAAGCCATGAAGTGGTTTTCAGACTTTATAAAAAAGGACAATTGGACAAACCTGGGCCACGTTTCCGTACAGTCACGTCTATAAATATGTATACAGTTTAGAACTTTGTCACTCTAAAAGCTATTCCTTTTTTTGAACAAAAATCTATGCTAAATGGCAACTACAACAAAGTGACAAAGTTCTAATCTGTATACATATTATTAGACGTGACTGTACACACGACAGCAGGTCAGGTTATAAAGTTAAACTGCGAAAACAGCTTTTATTACGTAGGACATAACGTCGTACACGATTGGGTACGACGACGAGCGAGCGTAGCGAGCGAGGAGAAGATTAGGTTCCATTGCGACCTGTTGGTTGGCACGTACGTTGTTGGTACGTTGTTTCAAAAGTTATTATGCCAATAAACGTTATGATTATTAATCGTTATGGGTAAAAAAAATATGCAATAAAGTTTTATGCTTTTTGATCATTATGATAATAGTATTTATGCGGAATGAAAGTATGCGTAAACATTTACACGGTATTAATGTTATGCGAATCGATGATTTTATCCTAAACCTTATCCATAGTATATTATGACTTAAAATTGTATGTGAACACATATGGACCCGTAACCGATACCCGTAGTGACTCTTGGACCATCACCCTACATATTATGAACTGTAATAACCAGCAATGAATAATGACCTGAGTTGCACAGTGCTGGCCACCATGATGGCCGTGGCCGCGACCGCCACGACGACGCCGGCCGCCAACGCGGCCAGCCTGCCTACTACCGCCATCAGCAACTCTTGCACTGTCGACGATCCTACAATAATACATAACTTAAGTACTATAAAATAAAAAATATTAAACTCTCTGAAATTAAAGTTGTTTTAAAAGGAAAAAAGATTTTATACAGTATCCACTTATGAACTATAAATGTGGAATAAATAAATAATATAAATAAATATTTGACAACATCACATACATTGCTCCGATTCCAAAGTAAGTAGCTAAAGCACTTGTGTTATGGAAATCGGAGACAACGGTGGTATCACAAGTACCCAGACCCGAGCCAATATAGAAAAGTTCGTTTTCTAAATTGACTCAGAGATGGCGACACCTTGGAAACCGGTGTACAAAGCCTTTCGACCAAGGAGGTTGTCAAAATGTAATGAATGGAATGTAATTAAAAACTTCTCAACAACGATGAATGAAAGAAAATTAACAATTATTGTAAATAAACATTGTATATTCCAATCGAGAACTTCCGTGGTCGAATGGCTTTGTACACCGGTTTTCAAGGTGTCGCCATCTCTGAGGTCATGGGTTCGATCCCCGGTTTGGTCAATTTAGAAAACCTACCTATCTATATTGGCTCAGGTCTGGGTGTTTGTGATACCACCGTTGTCTCTGATTTCCATAACACAAGTGCTTTAGCTACTTACTTTGGAATCGGAGCAATGTATGTGATGTTGTCAAATATATTATATTATAGACTATATTATTATTAGCATTAATAGATCATTTGTGTTCAAAACAATTTTTCAAGTGATAGATAATTCGAATGAATATAATAGCAACGGTAAAGGTTTATAATACACAACTGAAGTCTTTGGTCGCATTAAGTCCACTATATCAAAATGTCCAAAGTCTCAGAATGGTCAATTTAAAATGTCCTGTTATCAAACGCTATAATGACCACAAAAACATCTAAAGCGTTTAATGAGTCCCGTCTGAGGTGCTACGGGTGAGTCGATTTTTTCTAGTATTTTTTCTAATATTATTTATCTTAATTTAAAAATAGCATTGTGAATGCGAAAAATCTAAATTGATTAATCAGTTTTGTTGCGTGCAAAGTCATAGTCATATATGCTATAATGCGACGAGTAATAAACTTACTTGGTCCAGCGAGCCACACATAGTACGCGACTGAGGTGAACGCTAGAATAGCCACGAGCACGTCCAGCGCGTGCGACGCCGCGTGCGATATGCACACCATGAACATGTTCAAGTAGTCTAGGTACACCATGCCTGTTGCCTCTACCTACGAGAACAAATTCGGTTCATGTAAATATTAGACTATTGCCAGGGGGGTCTCACTCCGCGCCTTATATTAGCCTAACTGCTCGCGGCTGACTCAGTCGAGCCAGTGCACGAGGGATGCCATGTATCGGTTGGGACAGAGCTACGCGAGGAATTACCTCGACATACAACTGAACATCTTTCCAGATATTTTTAAACAATTGATTAAGATGAGGAAGCTATATAATTTTTAATTTTTTTTCCTTGTACATTGGTGAGATGGCGCTGGCTTGCAGCGTAAGATTTGATATACTAGAAGAAATTCGACGTTCTCACTAGTGACTCGGTAGCTCAGCGGTCAGAGCATTGGACCGGATATCCAAAGGTCGCGGGTTCGATTCCCGTCCGAGAACGTGATCTGGTGCGAGTCGTATTTTTTCTAGTATATTATTTAGTTATATACTAGGTGTTACAAAAATACCCCTAATGCCGAATATGGTATATAGGGACCATCAAACTGAACAACTTTTACTATGGGGCCAAATCTGAAATCGCAAAAAAAAATCAGCTGTTTCATACAAAAATTAAAATCGTAAATATCAAAATGTATGAAACAGCTGATTTTTTTTTTTGGTGATTTCAGAGTTGGCCCCATAGTAAAAGTTGTTCAGTTTGATGGTCCCTATATACCATATTCGGCATTAGGGGTATTTTTGTAACACCTTGTTTAAAAATAACATAGTGAAAGCTAAAATCTCAAAATTTAAAAAAGGTATAAGTTATGAATTTATGTTTTGAGTAAAAAGTGCCATACATACAGATCATATTGAACAGAAGAATATGACGCCCTTAAAACTAGTAGACAGAAGCAGACCCATTCCCACTGGCAGCACCCGTTCACGAGCATGACGCATGAACCATCGCTTCGCTCAACCATATTTGAGGGAACGTAACGACCCGCCTCACACGATTCCACCGCAGAAATGTTTAAAGTTTTAAAGTTTAAGTTTTAGTGATCCGCTGCAACTTCATTTGAGAATGTATGGCGAAGAGAAAAATTTACAGATTAAAATACGTGTCGTTTTGTACCGCAAGCGCTCTGAAGTTGATCACTAAACAAAATACTTCACTGAAGTGTGAAGAGTGATATAGTTCAATTGGACACATTTAGTTCATCTAGTTCACTTGGCTCAGTACTTCAGAAGTCCATTTGAGTCACTTTGTCGTTATGTAAATCTAAGGCTTAATGTTTGCGCAATAAGGGTTGTTGAAGTCAAATTGAGTGCGGGCGGACTCCGACTCCGACCGACCGCGGCCACCGAACCGTGCAACTGTCTCGCTTCCCCACGCGGTGTTCGTAATCTATCCGTCCGCTTTACTCTCCTTCAGTGAAGTGTGAACTAATATGAAGTACTGAAGTAATCGGGACCCGAATGAACGAGTGAAGGTGATATATTTCTGTTTTTCTTTTCATGTATGAATTGTCATAGTGTGTGAAATAAATTATTTTCATTCATTCATGCATTCAATATACTTTATAAGTGAACTAGTCCAATTGAAGGATTCATTCACGAACGACTCAACTCTATCGGTCACTTCAGTTGTACAATGTTAAATTATTCGCATTGTACACACGACGGCACCTCAGACTATACATGTTGACCTTAAGGCTGCCTTTATGCGCTACGTAATAAAAGCTGTTTTCGCAGTTTAACTGTATAACCTGACGTGCTGTCGAGTGTACATACCTTCTCGTCCAAATCCATGTCAGCAGCTATGGCGAGTACAGACAGCAGCATGTTGCCCGCGTTCTGTATGACGCCCGGCTTTAACAGTTCCGGCGCGTCGTACCGCGTGTGGTACACGTGGCCCCATTTTGTGAATGCTACGTCTACGCCTAAGGGAATTAATTTAATAAAGATAAGGTTCTTTTTAAAAAAATCTATGCAACTTGAAATTTAACGGTTTTGAATGACTTTATAAAACCGGTTATTTAGTAAAACCGGTTTCGTGGGTGTAAGTTATCCTTCCAAGTTATCTTAGAAAGAAGGGACGTAGACTGGGGGGGGGAATATGGAAGTCCTGTTCCCTAAGAAATCTTAGAAAATATGATCACATTACATTACACGACACGTTATTTATGTTAAGGACTTAATATTTCTAAGAGTGACTTACCCTGTATCTGGCCAAAGTCCCGGAACACCCTGAAGTCGGTATCAGAAGGAATGATTCCGGAGCTGAACAGAAACTCGCCTACCGCTTGAGCGCTCGGACGGGAAGTGCCGCGTTGGTACGCGCGGAGCAAACGGGGATCTGTCACCTACAAATGCTACAGATATGGGTCTGCAACTTACTAACTTACTTTCGAAGGACGCATGCTCGATGAACGAACGTGTGACGGAATAAATTATTTACCTAAGGCCGCGTGTCTTACTTGACAAACCTATAAATAAGTCTATGAAATTTTTTTTCAGGTCAGTGAGTCTATGCACTGACCTCCATGTTAACTACAAAAATTTTTTTCAGGTCAGTGAGTCACAGGTTGTGGGACACTTCTCGCAGAAGTATTCTTGCAGGTCATAACCCTGTAAGTATGTTGTAATTCCGATTGACTTTAAATCGAATGCTCGATTGACAATAATTCGAATGAACTATTTACAGAAAAATCTTTGAATTGAGCTATTTGAATAGCTCAGTGACATGTTTAAGATCCCTAAATTTAATGGAAAAAAATCATCGAAAAAAAGGAATTTTTAAAATTTATATTTTTGCGTTTAGATGTTAAGCGAGGTTTAGACTAGCAATAAAACGTGCAGAAGTTTACCTTGCGCAAGCTAAAACCACTGTGTAAACAGGTGTGGCAAGCTAAATTCTAACCGCCTTATTCATAATAAAACCTTAAAATAGTGTTATAGTCAATTTAAGTTAAAATGCTGTTAAGGTTTATTAAACGTCATATAACTTTCATTATTCATAAACCTATTTTTTTTTTAATGTTCGCATAGGCCTACTTTAGCGTTATTCTATTTTCGTTCTGACGAATACATAGACAAAACAGGCAAATCCACTGGCTGATATCTACATCTTCCGAAAAAAGAAAACAATTATCTGTCAATAATGTCAATATGTTGTAAAATAACGTGAAAACTTGTTACTCCAATCAGCTGTTATGTAGTCAGCCATGTTATTCACTAAAATAGGTATAAAAGGCAGCACCATTCTAAAACTTTATCAAAGGTTAACAGAGTTTGTCGCTATTGAGCAATTATGAATAATTATTTTCAAGCAATTCCTTATAGCAAGCTTATAGGTCTTCCATAACTTTTATGAATAAGACAGTAATAGTGTTGCAGCTTGTGAAACTTGCTCGCTCAACAAATTGCAGGGAGATGGCTAGTCTAAACCTCGCTTTATAATGAAATGTTGAACTTGAAACAATGTGATACCTGGAACACGGAAGGTTTTCCGTTCATTCCGCCTGCGTCCAGGTTGAGGACCGTCGTCACTCCAGCTGCCCAGCGGTGCTGGAGGAACGCGTGGCTAGCCTGACAGTACAATGAAAAATATCAACCATATTTATTTTCACTTAACTGTACACAAAAAAACAAAAAAATGCAGTATAAAAACAAAAAAAAACTGGTGCGAGTCCTATTTTTTCTAGTATATTATTTAGTATTATATAAAACTAGCATTGTGAATGCTTAAATCTCAAAATTAAAAAAAAACTGTTAAAAAATTTGTATTGATGCGTTGAATAGTTTCCGAGATATTTTATTTTTAAGTTACGCGTGCGTCGCGTGCGCCGCTCGCTGCTGTGACGTCACACGACAGAAGTCGTTCAGTCCGCGTATGAAGTTTGCACCAAAACTTGTTAAAAATGTCAAATCCACTAACTATACCACATGTTACAAAAATACCCCTAATGCCGAATATGGTATATAGGGATAGGGACCATCAAACTGAACAACTTTTACTATGGGACCAACTCTGATATCGCGAAAAAAATAATCAGCTGTTTCATACAAAAATTAAAATCGAAAATATCAAAATGTATGAAACAGCAGATTTTTTTTCGCGATTTCAGAGTTGGTCCCATAGTAAAAGTTGATTAGTTTGATGATCTCTAAACACCATATTCGGCGTTAGTTATTTTTGTAAAATGTATAGAGGGGGAATGGTATAAAATTTTATTATCTGACAAACTATTACCTGTAGTGGATTTTCTTCAGCTCCGTTGAACAGGAATACAATATTGTGTCTCAATTTAGTCGGTCGCAGCGACATTCTTTGCAATGTTTCTGCCATAACGGCGCAAAACACTGCGTTGTCTGACGCTCCTGAAAATATGCTAGTTGTATAAAATTATTGGGCAAGATTCAAAATTTAAAAGTTTCAAGTTTAAAGTCATAGATCTTGACAAGTGCCACACATCGAGTTTGACCAATAAAAATTGTAAAGGAAATAAAAACAATGAAATTAATATATAAAAAAATGTAAATGTATGTATTTACGTTTTAATGATAATTTTTTATCGAAACTTTTGTACATTAGAAAAAATATCGCCATAACTTAATCACAGAATATATTATGATGACAGTATCTTATTTGCATAAATCCATGAGATTGACTTTCTAAATGAATGTATTGTATTCTAAAAGGACTGTATAAAATAAACCATATTACCTAGAGCAAAAGGCACAGAGTCGTAATGGCAGTTGACGAGCAGCGAGGGCCCGGTTTCCCCGTTGGGTTTGAAGCCGCTCTCTCCTTCTAGCACGGCGATTATATTAGAAGCGTTTTGGTAGTAGTTCACGAATGGAGTGCCGAAACCCAGCCAGAAGTCGCCTGAAACAAAACAAACATAAGGCCACGTTAGCCGTGGGTGGGATCGCGGGAGGCGGTCGTGGAGGGAGCCGTAACGTTCAGTGTTGCGGTCCCCTCCTAAAACCGCGTAAGGTTTGACCGCCCAAGCTTCTTTTCTTGTCAGCTAAAAGATGTCATAATGGGTGGTAGGATAAAAGAATTGACGATTTAAAAATGCTTGTTATGTGAGCTTATTTGAATAAAAAAAATTTCAATTTCAATTTCAAGGAACGAGCGCTGCTAAGCCGTCGCAGCCACGCGGGCGATCGTCCGCGGCGCACGTTCCAAGGGTCGGGCCTGACAACGAACGCGTGACGTCACGAGCTGTAGACCTTCTAACTGATGCTAGCGATCTATGTACAGATGTGGCATCACAGTAAAAAATACACTGGCGAGCCCCACATTTCAAGCCTCCTGCTCACCTGCAAGGGGGGATGCGTAAACGCATGCGTAATTTTCTTCGGAATAAAAAAAACGGTCAAGAGCGAGTCGGAATAGCGCACCGAGGGTTTCGAACCTTCATTCTGAAAAAGTTTACTATTTAGAGACAATGTTTTATTTTTCCTGTACAGAAACTTTTATGAGAAAATATTTTCAGATTTTTTTTACTATTTTCATCACATGATACCCCATATGCCCTAGTAGCCTCACTTCGGAAATGTCGCTGTTGTTATTCACCACGCAAGTTGCAAATCACCCCATTTTACCGGTACCAACGATGTTCGAAACACAGTTGACTGAAGTTCGTTTGTTCGAAATAACTTTTGTTTGACGAATGTCTGTTCGAATTTTACAATTATCTGTGTAAGGGTGATATGATGACTGTAGCGGCGCGATCATACCGCTACATAAGCAAATCGACGAATGACGAAGAAATGCAGGATCAGCGTCAAGTACAATTATATGTAAACATTACGCAGACGTGACGTCGCACTACGTCAAGCTACCATCAAAGCAAAAATTTATGAAGACCTGACTCACGATATCGAAGTTTTCTAAGCACTTCGCATAAATACAAATTCCAACATCGAACAGTTGGACCGCGGTCCCCGAGCACAGACACCTAGCTCGGCGGAAGTACTTCCCTTTTCGCTGAACAAATGGCGAAGAGATTCTGCCTCAACAATGACGATGATAGTAAAGTGGTTGCAAGTTACAAAGGTTCTCACCAGAAGCGATTTGCCAATCAGTGAGCACCGGTATCTTTGCCTGCGCCGCTATACCCTGGACCAGTTCGTACATATCCCTGGACTTCTGCAAGTGGTACGGGGTGCCGGCGACGCGCGGTTGGTCTCCAATTATCTGTTGAAGGTACTTTTGGGCGGATTCCTCGCTGAATCTGTCCCAACTCTGAAAGAAAAGTGGTAGATTACAGTGACAGTGACATGTTTCAGTTTAACAGTAAATTATGAAATTTTAATAAATTACAAAATAGATATTCCTATACAGCTGTGTGTTGTATGTATTGTCTCGTATGTGTTCTTTTTTTTTTAGGATTAGAGAAACGAATTACGGTATATGTTATTTACTATTCATTTAAGTGCATTGTCTGTCTTTGTCATCGTAGCATCAAAAAGGATGAACCGATTTTGATTATTTTTTTTAAGATCGATTAAACTTTTCTTACATTAATTAAACTCGATACTCACATCAGGGGCGACCTCAGCCTCCAGGATAATCCTGGGCATGTCATCTTCTATGACTTGTGTCAAGTAGCCCAACAGCATATACAAACCCAACAGTAGTATTATGAAAATACTGGGGACCTGAATACATACAACGGGAATAACTTGGTAATATAACAAATAAAAATTGGAAGTTGAGCTTTAACTATTAGTTTATTAGAACTGATTATTGTGTAAACTATTATGCATGGAAAAGTGATATTTGCCTTGTTATCCAAAAGAAAGGAAATTGTTAAAAAGTTAAAAATATACTCTAAGGCTCGGTTGCATCATCTTAATTTAACTATAACACTACATAACACAAACTTATCTGAGCCGGTGGCCAAAACTGGAACCAAGTGTCATTACATATTGTTACCTAGGTTACGCTATAGACGACAACGACGCTGTCAGCGAGTCAGATAAGTTGGTGTCTGTTAAAGTTAAGGTTAAATTAAGATGATGCAACTCAGCCTTAGTTAATTTGTTTGAGATTAGAACGTTGTTAGAATATGAAAAATAACATTAGAGAGTCTATAGAGATTGTTATAAATTAAAAGTGGAAATGAGTAAAATCATGTCAGAAAGTTTACAAACACAAAGAAAATATAAAAATGTCATAACACACCATCTCAAAAAGTATTTAAAACTTACACAAAAAGCGGAGCAAAACCCATCACCATTTTTATTATTATTTAAAAGCCAATAATACCAGGTGCACATTCATATTGTAGTTACCTATTTGATATGTCTTTCTACATCAATACTACAGCGATTTTTAAATGATCGATGGATTTTACTTAACATCGGCTACACAAAATACTAAGCATACTTTTTTGAGTTCTATTCAGTTGGCCTGAAAGATTTACATAATTAAGAAATCACCTCACTAATAATAATAATACAGCATTTTAACCGACTTCAAAAAAAGGAGGAGGTTCTCAATTCGATTGTATGTTTTTTATCGTTGTTCGCGCATAACTTCGACATTTATGGACCGATTTTGATGATTCTCTTTTATTCTTGTATATTCAAAGTCATACATGGCCAATAATATTCTGATTTTTTTATTATTTTTATAGAAAAATATAAATTGTAATTTTATTCAGTAAAACTTGTATTAGCAAATATAAAAAATGAACCCACATACATAAAAAACAATCCATCGACTCCACAAATAATAAAAACGACACAAATCCACAATAATATCCCCAATACATTTTTTGTAATTTTTGTTACTCACAGATTTTACTGGTTCATACAAATGTAGCCCTTTCTTTGTTATTTCAAAGACAACCTAAAATACCAAATAGTGTTAAAAAACCTTCATCAACTAAGCTTTCAATATTTTAAATACATATTTTAGATACACATTTGTTAATTGTTTTTATTAAACATTACAAAAACTAGATAAAACAGATTTTATAAAGTTCGTCGCAGTTTACAAGAAACTAAGATAAAGGACATAGAATAAGTCGAAACGTCGGGAAAACAGGTCGGTGTGAAAATACCTATAATTAGTTACGTATGCGTTTAAATCCTGTTATTTCAACTAAGTACAATGCAACGCGACAGTTTAAAAGTGTATATAAAATAAATTATTTGAAAATACAGAAAGCCATAACTTTTAAAATATCGCGTTCAGATTCAAGAAAAGCTTCGAAGTAAGAATTGAAAATTAGTATAGTTATAGACAAGTTGTTTGATAATGATATAATATTATGATGATCTATATTTACAGAATGATAGATGAGACCATGTTAATGTAAACAATGATTTAGTCAGCGAATAAATTATAATTAGTGGTGTAGTGTTAGATTGCATAATATGATTGTCGTAGAATGTATTTCTGATCGATATTCTGTATCAGAGAGCTATAAATGTAATATTATCCAGAACAATTTCAAAAAGATAACCCATTATCTGTTACCGTAAATAACACGTAACAGATAAGTCAAACATATCTTGTTGCAGATATTATCGCTATTCCATCATTTTATACGCATATCAAGAATCATAAATGGAGGTATAATCTGGTCAACAAGTATAGCAGTACTTGGTCCTTCGATCAGCCCGAATACTAAATAAGATTTTTAGCTTATAGCTACGTTTAGCCGTTTTTTTATTAATGACAAATTCTAATATCTCTTATTAAACCTTTTTACTTGCGTCTATATTTTTAGAGGTAAAATAACAGAGTTTAAAATATTATAGAAAACAAATTAAAAGTATACAATCATAGACGCGTATCATAACATAGAATATAAAGATTGTGTGTTCTAGACAGAAGCGTCGCTAAACAATTTAAAACCGTTTAGTCAGTCATTTGTTTTTTTTTTTTAATTATTATTTTGCGGTAGGAGATGTTTTAAGAATACTGTTGTACTTATTACTGATTGGCTGTACAGCCACGTCTTCAAATATATATGTACAGTTTAGAACTTTCTCCCTTTGTAGGGTTCCGTAGTCAAGTCAACACGGAACCCTTCTAGTTTCGTCATGTCCGTCTGTCCGTCATTCCGCGGCTTAGCTCAGAGGCCCTAAGTACTATAAAGCATGAATGTGTATATTATATTACGCCAAAAAGTAGTAGAATAAAATCTCAAAAAAAAAAATTTTTAACTACGTAATACGTAGGTATAAAGAGGGGATGATTTTTTTTTCACATCAATCTCATAATGTGGGGTATCGTTGGATAGGTTAATCAATAATATTATTGTAGGTTTGTTAAAACCACTTTTTGATTCAGGGATCCGTTTGCGAAATATTAAGCTTCTAAAGGGGCGGGGGACCCCTACCAGGTAAACGGTTGCTTTCGTCAAAAAATTCAGGACAGAAGTACAATTATATTGAAGTTAAAAAAAAAACTATCACTGCTAGGTAAGCTTTACAAGTTAACGTTAATTGTAATAGTCGATCAACATTATCTTATTACTTTGTCACATTGTCACTTTAAAGTGACAATGTGACAAATGAACAAAGGGATAGTAAAAAATGCATAAAAAAGATAATATTATATAATAGTAATATAATAAGTGAAACTTTTAGTGTAATATAATAAGTGAAACCCTTAGGACATTGTCACTTTAAAGTGACAATGTTCTAAACTCTATGTATACATATATATAGACGTGGCTGTACGTATTGAATATATGTACGGAAAACCGCGATTTGCTTCGAGCGGCTTTTCCACAGAACAAAGAAACAAATCCCCCTTCTGTCTCCTTAATATTTTGTCATGTAAGTTGTGTACAGTGTGTAGGTACCCGTTGCCAGGGCTTTTCATCACGGATGTCATAATCATCTGTCGGTACACCGGCATACGGCCGCGGTTCTCTCTGAAAATATAACATGGTTACAATTACAAACCGGTGTGGTTATTTACAAAAACCCGCCATTTTATTTTGAAATCCCACCAAATCTACCAGTTAGTTTTTAAACCATTGCTACATTCTACACCGTGCTATATTATTTTTGTGAGTAAATACTACTATTACAGTGAATATACATACTCCAGAATTAAAACATTGCTCATAGTAAAGAGCTGAGTCAGAAAGTGCAAAATTATACAGTCCATATTCTTCTGTCAGCATTTATAGTAATTTCAGTCAGAGCCATAGATAATAAGTGATATTTATTTTTTTGTTAATTTTTACTGCTTTTTAATCAGGGGTTAAAGTCACATCACATAAATATAGTTAAGTCTATAAGATTCAAAATATTCTCCAATACTTGTTTTAGTAAAAGTTTTCTTAGTAATTCATTATTAAACAGGTATTAATTAACTTCAGTTCGTTGGAATCTTTTTTAAAATAATTTAGTACTATCACGTACAGTCAACAGCAGAAAATTAGATTTTATAAAATAAAAATGCGAAAGCTTGACCAGAAAAATAATAAAAATACTTGTTTAGGGAATGCTCATTTGTTTTTTCATTGTTCATATGATTTACTCAGTTTCAGTAGAAAAATTAAACGATGACGACGATTTTATTTATATCAATGAACCGATATAGATTATCAAACAATTTTAGGAAATAGCCTGTGAATAGTTTTACGAAAACTTTGCCAAATGAATCACAGATAAGGATTTTGGGTTATTCCCAGTCGCCACCCCCATCATTGCCCCCACCGGTGGCAACTGGGATTTTTTCTAAAAATATATCCCATTTGCGCCCATCATAAAAGTTAACATAAAATCTATATAGGTATGACTAACAGTTTTTATGTTAACTTTTATTAGGGATGGCGAATGTGATATATTTTTAGAAAAATTCCCAGTTGCCACCGGTGGGGGCAATGCTGGCAGTGGCGACCGAGGATTTTAAGAAAAAATTGAATTAACACAAACATACCCGTTGATGTCAACGGGTATGTTTGTGTTTCTTATTTATTTACCAATTAGTTATATTAATAACTTATGGTGTCCAGTAAGCAATAGCTAATTTTTTAGTTAACGTTTCAGTTTGCTAAATGGAAAATATTGCTTAGTATTTTAATTAGTCGTAACGTAATTAACTTTATTTTATTTAAAAATTTTATCTACCAACATTTTCGCAATGTATTTAGATTTTGGCTATTAACTGTCTCAACGATATCGTGAGGTGGAGACCGGTAACTCTACCATGAGTTGATGCAAACTGTTTTCGCTACCATTAACCATCGGATATACTGCCTTTCTATTGTCTAATTTCAAAATCTATCGCAATCGCTTTCAGGATGAAACACATTGATGCTTCTTTTTGTCACAAATAAAAACTTACCAAAAAAATGCAGCAATGTGTCGGATCCAACTGTCAAATCAAAGCGATTGCGATAGATTTATAAATTAGACAATTAGTCCCCTGCTCACAGTCAATGCGAGTAAAAGAGTCATGGTAGGGCCACTGGTGACCTGTCAAGTCTTAGTTACCTATACTGGCACCCACCAGTGATCCACAACCAAACATAAGTACTTTGTTTGTTAATAGCTTATTCTGCTTATATTTTTATGTATTTAGTTTGTGGTGAGAAATATAAGTTTCACTTATTATATTATTATTATATAATATTATCTTTTTTATGCATTTTTTTACTATCCCTTTGTTCATGGTAATAATCACATAAGTCGTTCAGGTATTGCATTATCAAGTATTTGCATTTTATTAACACTAAAAGATAAACATTGAAACAGCAAAAACTGGTGAATTTGCTTCTGTATTTCTTTTTTGTTATTAATCATATTATAATAAGTTACACAATACTAAATAATACACCTACTTACTAGAAAAAATTCGACTCGCACCAGATCGCACCACAAAAATAGCATTGTGAATGCTAATTTTTCAAATAAAAAATTATAATTAGTTATTTATTTAGTCAATAACTTAGTTTAGGTAGTTTGCTAACTAAAAGCTTAATTTTAGTGTCAGTGTTAATGTAACTTTCAGCATAATAATATGTTATGCTTTATTAAATGTAAAAAAAATATATCAGTCTTGCGGTGTTAGTATCTTATATTATTTTTAATTTTAAGTGATTATCTTTAGTTCCCATACAAACCTAATACAAAAATTATAAGCAATTTGAGCATAATTAACTCTTCTTGTGATGTTATTTATATTAAGCTCGTATTTGTTATATTAAATAAAAAATCAAAAATACCAAACCAAATAAAAATTAATGTAATTTACAGTTTTGTATGAAAAAATGTAATTGGCATTTATTTTGAATTGGGTTAGTATTTTTAATTTTTTTATTTGATAGAACCCTAGATAAATATTGTATTATTTTTAATTTTAAGTGATTATCTTTAGTTCCCATACAAACCTAATACAAAAATTATAAGAAATTTGAGCATAATTAACTCTTCTTGTGATGTTATTTATATTAAGCTCGTATTTGTTATATTAAATAAAAAATCAAAAATACCAAACCAAATAAAAATTAATGTAATTTACAGTTTTGTATGAAAAAATGTAATTGGCATTTATTTTGAATTGGGTTAGTATTTTGAATTTTTTTATTTGATAGAACCCTAGATAAATATTGTCTTAATCCGAATAACATCACAAGAAAAGTTAATTATGCTGAAATTGCAGATCATTTGGGTATTACGTTTGTATGGGAAGCTAACTGTTCGCCGGACTCTTAAGTCGACCATATTGAGATTCGAATATAATAATTTGATGAAATGGTCTAACTTTCTAGAGGTTTCGATATATATATTTAAGAAAATTTAAATAAAATTATATGGTACACCTTTGAATACAATCGCCTCCTCCTGTTAGTCAATTTCGTCTCCATGACAAAGTCACTTTTGACACTTTTTTACACTACCACCACCACAAACGGTCTTCAAACTGACACCGACACCTCAGTACTGAGTGACCCATCCATGTTAGGTTCCAAATACTTTATCTTTGATATTACTAATCGTTTTATGCACCTCCATAAAAGATGTGACTGTAATCTTCTTACAATAAATAACTATATGTTCAACAAAAGGAAATCAAAACATTTTTTTTATTTTTATGCGTATATACCACATATACGCATAAAAATAAAAAAATGTTTTGATTTCCTTAATATCCCATGATTACTTGCGACATGGATAAGCTTTATTTTTGTTATTGAAGAAGAATTAAGTCTGTGGTGTGGTTTTTTTTTCACATGAATATAGCCAACAGTTTAATTAAACTATGATAGGGACTAAACTATGGTAAGTTAACTTATGGCTTTTAAGAAATCAAAGTAACACTACAGTGCATGGACGTGTATGTTTCAAATATTTTTTCTTGTTTATTATGTTCATATTTATCTTGTTAATTCTTATTATTATTAGAAGTTACAAAGTCCAAAAAGGCAAAAATAGATTTTTAAGATTATCTAAGTCCCTATTTAAGCCTAAAGTACAGATAGATTAATACGTATAATTCCTTTTTTTTTGCAAATACTTAGTCATAAAAAACTTAAGGAAATTAATGATTGCTGTATTAAATTGTTGACTCTACAACCGTAAGCAATGAAGCTTAAGGGGCTGACATGAGCCAACTAGCGCCGCCAGTCGATTTTTTTTATTCTAAATAAGCCCAATTTCTTAAAAAAGGAATCAGTCAGGTTTTGTTAATAAAGTCTAATATTTATTGAATAACTTTACACAGTTTGAAAAGGCATTCAAACAGTTTAAACGCCATTTTGTTAAAAGTGGCCACTGTTGGTTCAAACCCGTTTTTAAACTATTGCACGTTTTGTAATGTTGTAACGTTATTTAATAAACATTAGACGTCATTCACAAGACCTTGACTGATTCCTTTTTTAAGAAACTGGGCTTATTTAGAATAAATACAATAAAATCGACTGGCGGCGCTAGTTGGCTCATGTCAGCCCCTTAAAGTTGTAGAGTTAACAAATTAATACTTAAATAACTCATTTATATTATTATTTATTTAATTTATTTCGTATACATAAATAACAACTATGTATTACACGTATTAATAACTAATTTATTTTTTAATTTACTACCTACTAGTAAGCTATTCTCAAAATAAGCGAAAAGAAAATCGGAAGTAGTGCTTTAATTGCAATAATACTAAAGAAACAAAGGTACGAATTTATGTTTATGCTTTGTAAAATTTATTTGTAATGTTTATTTGATTTTGTTTTATTCTGTTCGGAATACTAATAGCAGTTATACATTATAATGGAAGCAATTTCTCAAACAGAATAATTCATATTATTTCTATGGTTCATTTTCTGACTTATTAGTGTTTGCTGACAAGTTTTGAAAAATAAATGCTGATTGTAATTTTTATAATAATTTTTAATATTTTTTGTAATTTTTATATTTCTTTTATAATATTTTATTATTATATTTTTATTGTTGTATTAATTTGATAGCTGAAATAAAACCTTATTATTATTATGATAATTATATGGTGCTTATATTAAAAATATCACTTTTTTGTTGACTGCTTCTACCTACATCAATTATACAGGTTGTTTTAAATAAAATTATCGAAAATTCGCCTATCTTTAGTTGGAATTGGAGCCAAGATAGTTAAGTAACTCAATGGTGACTTTCTTCTACATAAATAAATTTAATATAAATAAACTCTGAAAACCACTACCACTACTTGATTTTTATGAAAAGTTACTAGTGGCTGGCAACCCTAGACTGACCGAAATGATGTATTGCTTTTGCCCATTAATGGAATTGATTGTCAAAACAGTCCATCTGCGTCTAGGGTTGTCACTTTGCAGTTTTCAAAAAACAAACTCAGCTGTGGTGTGTTGCTTTCAGGGTTTATAATAATTTTTCGTGGTTGTTTGCATGGTACCCTATCTACCATATTCGGCTTTATTTCGGTATAAACACCCTGTATAATAAAAAGTAAAGATGTTGTTCGCAAAGACAATGACTAATGTTAGTATTTTTGAAGAAATCATAAATTTTCCCTTCCAGGAACTATTTTATCAACAATATTAGCTATAAAAACATAAACTAGACTTCATTGTACCAATAAAGTAATATAATAATTTTATGATATTTTACGATCGCTTTTATTTACTTGAACATATTCCAAAATGCTACTTGATAAGTTATCAACAGTCAGTGAGTGTAAATGGTGACAATATCAGTTTTTTAAAACACTTTGTTCTAAATGAAAGCTGTTGCAAATTATTTTCTTATGAGTGTAAACACATAAAATGGCTACCATTCTATGGCACCGAGGAGTTTTCTGTTTATGGAAACCCTTACAGTATTCAGAACTCCAGTACTTGTGAGCTGCGGGGCCTTTAAGCGGCTGAACGCGCAGTTTGATGGATTTAGTCTGCACACTAGCGCCGCCATTGGAAAAAAAATCAATTAAAGACGAAATTGTGAATTATCTCCTCCGAAGAAGCTTTGTGGTACTTTTTATAGCTTAAGCAATATCTTCTAGCCTGTCGTTTAGTTTAATGAAGTTTTATTGTTAAAAGTGGCCACTTTTGGCCACTAGTGCCCAAATTTGGCATAAAGGTTTAACGCGAAAGGTTTAAATATTATTATGAAGCAATACTACGAGTATAAAGTATAATGTACTCTGTCGTATCGTAATTGTTTCATATAAGATACGTCTTTTATTTAACAATATCATGTTTAAATATACTTTTTCAATGCCATTGTTATCGGGCAAAGGATTACTAACAACAGCATTTCATTTGAGCGATTATTGACACAAAGAATAGCAAAGAGTGGACATTCAAATGTTATATCGATATTCCAGAAATTATTAAGAAATTGCTATTGCAATGCAATTGTGCATAGTAGGTCCTACCTACGTTTGTTTTAATACCTACGTGTGTGTGAGTACACACGACGGCACCTCAGACTATACATGTTGACCTTGAGACCGCCTTTATGCCCTACGTAATAAAAGCTGTTTTCGCAGTTTAACTGTATAACCTGACGTGCTGTCTTGTGTACGTACATTATACCTCGTAAACAAAGTTACAATGACCATTCGGCTGTTTTGTAGTGGCAAAGCAAGGCAGGACCCGAATTGGGAAACTGAAAATCTATTACCCGTTCATGAAACCATTTTTTTAACTATCTAAACTGGACTTACTTAGGTAGAGATATTTTTATTTATTTCGTGACCTTTCCTGGAACGAAGCTCTACAAAAAGAAGTTAGGAATGTGTTCGATATTTTTAAAGATTTGCTTAGGTAATTTGAGTGAACAGCAAAGTTTGACTATCAAGTTTTTATCGCTGGATTTTTTACGACAAAGATGTTAAATTACTGCACCAATTTGCAGTCTTTCATTCTGTGTATTCCACTATTATATATTCTGTGGCATTACTTACTTGGATAGTATACGCATATATTGTATTATATCACATTATTGCCTACATAGTATAAGTTTTACATCTACTTCCATATCAGTTCGTTGGATAATATATAGGTAGTAATAAAATTTATATTATGCCTTCTTTAACTCTCTTCACATTCTTTTTCGTTAAAAAAGGTTTTAACTAGAGTTCAACCTTTTTATATTTATGACAAATCTATCTAAAATCGATATACCCAGTTTTAAGTCAAATAGAAAAGCTTATTTTCTAAATTGGCCCGCCCGCCTGGGGATCGAACCCAGGACTTCAGATTGCGGTAGTTAAGCAATTTTCGTAATGTTCTGTCATGGGATGGATGATAAAAATTTATTATCTCGATTACCAATCTCTAAGAGCATACCAATCCGCATTAGGCTCGCGTTTTGGGCCTATCCTAATCCTTATCCACCCATAAGGAAGGCCTGTGCCCCAGCAGTGGGGACAATAAAAAAACGGCTGATGTGCAAGAAATAAAAGATGCTAATATAACATCATAAATGTAAAATACCTACTTACAATGTTAATATTAGTAATCGGAAATAGAGTATTGGGCCGTGAAATGTTGTAAGTTAATTACATGTTGCAATGTAAGCAACACGCGCGACGTTCGGTGGTATTTGCCAACGAACGAAATAGTCCTGTGGCGAAATTATGTATGTATGCGCGTTTATATTATTTTAAATTATTAGAATTATTTAAATTATTAACTTGTATGTCAAGTGAATTCAGGCAATTTTGCCCCGTCGTAGACTTAATTCACATGGGCTAGTTTTTCATATCATACAATATGATTTTCATAGCTATGCGTTTTCGAGAGACAGTGATTTCTCAACTAGTTGAAAGTTATTTGCTCTCACAATTACCTATCCGATATGTAGATAGTTAATTAATTCCCAATACCTATCCATTGAATGTAAACTTTGTTAATTATTGTTATGGAAAATGACCTCACTTTTAGTGCTGAGGTCATTTTTCAATTTTTGACGACTCTGTATGAAATATACAGGGAGAAAGTAGCAGCTTTTGACGAGTTTCTTGCTGGTTCTTGTCGTTAGTAGGTCTACCACTTAAAGTTTGCGAACCGATGGCGTAGGTTCTTTGACATTCACAAGTGCTTGTAACAGCCTAGAAAAAAATGAGTTTTGGATTTTGAATTATAGAAATACTAGCTTTTGTTCGTAACTATAACTTCGTCTGTGTGGACTATTCTTTACCTGGGGAATTTTCGATAATAAGCCTAACTAATGTTCTTGCAATCCATCTCTATACTATTACTATCGACGACCTCCGTGGTCGAGTGGCTTTGTACATGTCGCCATCTCTGAGGTCCCGGGTTCGATCCCCGGTTGGGTCAATTTTGAAAACTAACTTTTCGATATTGGCTCAGGTCTGGGTGTTTGTGATACCACCGTTGTCTCTGATTATGTCTCTGATATCTCTCAAGTGCTTTAGCTACTTACTTTGAAATTGGAGCAATGTATGTGATGTTGTCAAATATTTATTTATTTATTTATTATTTATTACCATTAGTAATTTATCAATGGTCAGTTTAGACATAAAAGTCAAAAGAAACAAACAAATGGGTAAACACATGTTTTCTTGCAAATGTATTGAAAAACATTGTATGGTACACGGTTAAGGGTTTTTAAGCTCGTGATGATTATAAGCCCTCGCCGCAACTCGTTTTAAATACCTCCTTACTAACCTTGTATCATAAACTACTATTTTTAAACCAGAAATTAATAAGAGCATCATGCTCTTCAATGGTGGCACTGTTGAGACATGAGTCAAATAATAAAAATTGTGATAAAAAATAAACTGTCAATTTTTAGCACAAATACTTCTAAAAATTTTGAAAGTTTGGAAGGACAAAAACAAATAAATATCTCAGTTTGAAAAGATAGCGATTGGATAAATAAAAAGTTATAAGTAATTTGTTAAGGTACTTAACCCTTGACAGTTTTAGGTCAAATATGAGATAAGTATGATACATTGATTTGATTACTTAAAAGTATTAGATTTAAGCCAAACCATTATTTTTAAGGTACCTAGTAAATATTTATTTTCAAGAAAATAAACTTTTAAGTTTGGGGACAGAATATGTGGAAGGACAATCAAAAGTTGATTGACCCTCTTATTATTTCGTATAAAGAGTAAGAAAAGTTAGTAAAGTACTAGCAGTTTATATTTAGATCTTGTTTTTTAACCTTGCCAAAATGTTTTCAGACTTTGTTCAATGTATGAGTAAAATTATCAGTTTGGACAAATCAATGCTTTATCTTTTAAGATAGCCCACACCTTAACTTGACATACTTTTGGAATGAATGAATAATTATTATGTTTAAAACATCGAATTTTTTAGGATCTCCGACCGAAACTGTAACTCAAAATTTTAAGAAATCTAAACACAACATCCAATATTTCTTTTATTTAAAACTTTTACTTCATTATGATGAGTCTACTTTGATTATCTTCCTTGTGAAGATAAAGGTACCTTTTTTGATCTGATTTTGAGGCTCTTGAGTAAAGATTAAATTTCAAAATGAGTAGGTAGTATCTATCTAGTACTAGTACCTATCTATTAACAACTTAATGATAGGTTTATTTTTATTTTCAAGACTATAGAGATCTGAAATAAGTTGCTGACAGAAGAACAGACTATTATAATACTTTGCTATTCATTTAAACTCTTATTTGTCAGTATATTTATAAATTAATTCGCTCAAATAATAATTATTTAACTTACCGTATAAACGGTTTTCTTGTGTTTTAATCCATTTATTTCATCGCCGGCACTGCTCATTTTTAAAACTTGATTAACAAGTAACGAGTTCTACTTAACACAGAAATGACCTGTTACGAATGTAATTTTAATTAATATAAACTTTACTAAAGCAATCTAATATCTCATCTCGATCGTAAAAAAGTTTAAATATTAAAACAAATGACTTCAATTTCTTAACAATCCCTTTTCACAGGCAGGCCATCGCAAATCGAATGTCAAAACAAAAAATGACATTAATCAAAAATCCAAATTGTCAAGAGTGTCAAAAAACGAAACTTCAAAGTGACTTTAGTCGAAAAATGTTGCCATAATATAAGTTAAAACTCCCATAATATTCATTTTTTTTATAATGTTAGTACAATGCAAATAATTTAACAATGACAGATACTATTTGGGAAAACCTCTTCAGAGAGTTTATTTCACGAGCCACATCAATAAGTCAGACCTAGGGTTTTCACGGATAGCCCATTCGGCAGGTACTTTTGCCCGGAATCAATTCCCAATTTAATGAAATTTTGGGATATTGTTTCGGGACGGTGTGGGTTGTGGATATGAGTTTTAGACTTCGAGGAACTTGGGGAAGGGGGCTTGAAAACCTCGAAAATTTCGGACTTTTTCAGTTTTTGCTTAAATCTTCAAAAACAAGCGCTTTTCAAGTTAAGTGACATTATGACAAAGTTGTAGAAAAATATATTTTCTTAATTTTTTGTTGTCACATTATTTTTAACCTAATACTTACCGCGATACAGCAGTTAAAAAAACATGGAACATTGGATATCATTTCTTTAGGCCTTTTTCGTGGCGACACTTTTAGAAAAAGCCCAAGGGAATGATATCCTTTGTTCCATATATTTTGAACTTCAGTATCGCGGTAAGTATATGGTTCAAAAATCATTTTCACCAATAAAAATTAAAGGAAGTTTAGTGCTCTAGGTACCATTTTGTCGTCAACACTTTTCCCGAAAAACACATGGTTTGAAGATATGTTTATATATTTTTTATAAGCCAAAAAAGTTAATTTGATTTCCGAGGTTTTTGCCTCCCACTAAATTTCTACAGGCTCCTCGAGGTCAAAAGATTCGCCCCACCTAAACTAATAATAAAGAGGAAATTATAAATTTCAATGAGATGTTAACTTTATGATTCATAAAAGGCAGAAAGAAATAAAATATGGCAACGACATAAGTACTTAATAATTTTATTAATATTATGCTCACAATCTAAGTACAGTGTAAAGTTTATTAACTACAGAATAAATTAACTTCTGGTAATCTCTATCAAAGATCAGCACAATACATCACTTTGTCGACTTTTAAACATTGAAATTGGTTAATTTACTTGTTGTTACAAAGTTGAACATACAATTCACAAAAATATTTTGGAATATTTACATTCATAACAAAGTAAGCAGAAACAAAAACCATCTTTTATTTAACGCATATTTCAAAGTTAAAAGTCTTATTGTGTAAGTTACTTAAAACATGCTTAATATGATTAAGTAAATGTTTTATAAGTATATTTATTTATATTCAATTTTATACAATTTATGTACAAAAAACGTATATACAATAAAAGGCTAACAGATCTTGTTAATAATGCATGGTAAACTTAATTTTAATCGTCATGTGTATCTAATTTTGTAAGTAAGTACTAAATCTAATGGTAATCACATAAATATTGTTTTATTTGTAATGTAAGTGTTGTAATATACTTACTAAAAATAGGTTCGTTCGCAAGTATTACTTTAAAAAATAGTAAAAACTAACCTAAAATTTGCACAAAGCCCAATACTTTTGTTGTTTGGAGAAATCGTTTTTTTTAATAACTCTATAATTTTACCTATATCTATTATGTGGAACAGTAAATCAATGACTTTAGAGGATTTTAGTAGGTAATTAATACTTCATTACAACAACATTATCATTGTGGGATTGCTTTTGATGCGCTTCAGCCTATATCCATGTAAGTGTAAAGTTTTATAAACAGACCAAACCGTCAAACAAAAGAACCTATAAGTAATGATTCTTTTAAACAATTTACTTAATCCGTTGTTTACTTTCAGGTATATCTACTAAAATATACAAGTACCTACTAATGTATTTCCGTACTATTTACAATTCGACACTATTCAGATCAGTAGTTACTACAGTCGGTCGACAGCACGACACAAGATGCCAGTTTGTATAATATATCTTATCTAGTTAATCATACCACTTGGTGTGTGAAGCATAACATGGCAGTATAAGGGAAAAAAATGTATAATATATTTTGTTTCAAAAGAAAAAATATATTTTTCCTTACATCTCATTCATAATATCAAAAATGTCTTTGAATGTTAGCCACCACGTCATGCCAGTTCTTATTGGACATAAAGTTGTCTATACTTTAACATCTTTTGCCGACTGTATAAATAATAGCTAATTTTATTTTTGTCGATGCTTTAGCCATTCCGTCTCGCTCATACAGAGGCGGTTACGTGAGACGACACTAGGGTGAAGGAGGTAGACTGTCATCGCTTTCAAGGTACGTGACGTAGTTTTCTTCGCTGCCATGCGGAGGTCTAGGTGGTGGCAACGAAGGGACGTCGTATCCATGCATCTAAATTTAAAAAAAATGTATTACAATAGTTACAGAGGGTACCATGCGAATAACTTAACAATGTGTAACAGAAATGGCTAACTTCAGAACGCTTGCGGTACAGAGCGACCTATTTTAATTTGTAAAATTTTGCTCTTCGCCATACATTTTCGAGTGAAGTTGCAGCGGGTCACTGGCTATTGTCAATTTAATTGCATTGATACAATCAAACTTCGTGAAACTTATCCAAACTAGAACGACGAAAATTAAGTTGAGGATGAAATTGTAGCCATAAATACATTATATTAAATATTTTATTCAGATCAGATGTTCTGAAGGATCGTTATATAGATAAGACTAGTGGTCGCCCGCAACTTCATCTGTGTAGTCAGTTCTTTATCTATCCCTCTGGAACAGTACATTTTTCGGGATGAATGGATCTTATGCCCTTCTTTGTACCCCTGACAACGTGTAATGCAAAATAGATAGATAAGACGTGAAAGTGTAACAAACAAACAAACTTACTTTCATTATTAATAATATTAGTTAGAATACCTGAATCCAAAATCGTCGCATCTTTTATTAGGAAATAATGGTTTTTTGAGAACAGAATGAAAGAAAAGCTTCATGGTAGGTCAACGAATAAGCAATAGGTACCTGATTAACAAGGTGCTGGAAGGCGGCGCTGTGATGCGGCGCGCGGTCCAGGTCTGCATGCAGCGCGAAGTCGGAGAGCGCCTTCCACGGTGGCTGGTACGCCGTGACCTCCAGCGGCAGCGCGCCGGCCGCGCCCGCCGCCGCCGCATCGTGGCGCACCGGCGACCCCGCCACCAGCGGCACGCCCAGCGACATGTAGCCAAGCCGCCGCCCCTCCTGCCCCCACGTACGTTAGCCATGTGCGCATAGGGAAATCGCACTGATATTCTAATGCTGACGAGCTTGCGTCATACGGAAGAGTTTTCGATTCGACTAATTCAAAGTCATAGTGTATCTTTCATATCATTCTTAGTCGGGTAAATTACACATCCAATTAAATTACGTAGATATAAGTAGGCAGGTATTTTCAAATAATTAAGACGTGAAAGTTATTTCATTGATAAAAATCTTTTACTCTTGCAGTAAGTAATAGGCGTTAGCGATTCGTTCAAATCGTTTTTTTAGCAATGATTTAAACAAAATAATTATAAATGATCACAATATTTGTGAAATGGAAAGTCAATTATAATATATTTGTTTTATTTCAACTAAACACTTCCTTTAACTCTGTGTTATAAATAAGGCACGATGATTACAGTCACTTCCGAATAATCACTGCGATTTCCGCCAAATAAAGTGAAATAAAAACACAAAACATTAAAATCTGCAATGCAAAATTATTTTGATTACTTTGGCATCGAGACAAAAGCAAGTTTAATTTTTAAAATTGCTGTAGATTTAAACATACAACATGTCTAACGCACGTTAATACTAGCACATTTGATCGACTTCACACACCGACATATAGTCATAGTGTATAATCGGGAAGACGTGCTGCACCGAATATTCCAAAGGAATCTATAACAAGTTTCACTGACTGTCACTAACAAAGTAATATTTTTTTTATATTGAGGAATTTATTTGAGAATTCGAGCTATACCTATTATTTTGGAAGAATTTGATTGTTAGCCGAATTTTGCTTATAAAAAAAATACTTTCAAGTTTTTTTTACATATTTAAAAACTTAATAAAACTTAATATCTGGTCAGCTCAATATAGGTAATTTAGCAATAAAGATATTATCTGTTGTAACGGTGAAGTGAGATGAAATGTTGTAGCATGCAAGTTATTATACCTACACTAGATTATGCTTTATTATGTCTGTAAAAGTTACCTTTTCTTGCTGCATTTGCATTTTCAGTTGTATCGTCTTCTTTTTGTCTTTGCAGCGCTTGTTTTGGAACCAGACCCTGATGACGCGCGGACTTAGTCCCGTCATTTCTACAAGTTGCTCCTTCATCAGTGCATCAGGTCTAGGATTCGCAGCGTAGCATGTTCTGTAATTATTAAGGAAACAAGCTGTAGATATCGGCTTAAATTATTTTATAATGGTACTTGGATTTTATCTAGAATACGAGCTAAAAATATACGTACAATATATTTTAATAAAAATTCAAAAGGATTATTTTCGTTAAAATATATTGTATATTTTTAGGTTTTCCTATTTCTTGTATAGCAATACTTTAGTAGTACTACAGTAGCAAAGTGTAAAAAAATATAATACTGGTTACTCTCAGCGGTCGCGATCGCGTAAGTGGGGACTCCACTATGCAGGATGTGCGGTAAACACTCCCCCTGCCCTACCCGCGTTGCCTGCAAGGTTTCCCTCAACGTTACTTCATGAAATGCGTTGCATTGTGCGGTCACGAGTGTTACAACGACGAGCTGAGAGGCCAACCAACATTGAGATAGCACGCAGTGGTTGCGTCTCGGCAATGTCAGCATCGTGCGCACCCTTCGGAGAGTAACTACTATTTTATTTCTTTACACTATGACAGCAGATCTGTGGTGTTAAATGCAGACAAACGTATAGAAGCATGAATGAAAGCGAACGATTTTTGTAATAGGTAACAAACAATGACTAAGCATTAAAACAATATTAAACTTAATTAATAACATTAATAAAGATTATATCTTCAAACAAAGTAATATTGAATATTATTCACCTCAATGTATGTAGCTGCTTCTCGTTTAGAACGGTTCGTACTCTCGTTGGTTTGCCATCAGCTGCTGCGGAGGTTCGAGCACGGCCACTTTTATGCGAGCCTGACTCACTTCCCGAATCTGCAATAAATATTTATATAGGTTAAATAATCACAAAATAATTAAAAAATAATAATTTTATATTAAAAGTGAAATCAACGTTTGATACATTTTACCCACAAAATGGGTACAGTTCCGGATGAGTGCAACACCAAACACTAACCATAAACAAGTTGTCATATCATTCATTAAAGTCTGTGGTTTATTCTTTTTAGCTTTTGGCGCGATTTTTTATAATTATTTGCGAATGTTTCTGGTTATTAAAAATTTTAACTAGTGAAATAGCTGTGTCAATACATTAGGTACAATGCGATTATATTGACAAAAGACAGTGATCCGCTGCAACTTCACTTGAGAATGTACCTATAGCAAAGAGAAAAATGTACAGTTTAAAATACGTTTTTTTATACCACAAGCGCTCTGAAGTTAGTCACTTCTGTTGTATTAGATAAATTATTAATCGCATTGTACATACCTACCTCTACCTCTACCTAGTGTATTTAAAAAACCTATTGTAGTAGGATTAATAGGATTTTTGTTTACTCTGGGTAGTAAATTCGAAGTAACTGGACATTGTTTGGAATAGGATCAAAAAGTCTAATACCTAGGTAAGTGGAACTGCAAGTTTTAATTTACAGTAAAAGTTTATACTTAGCTACATTAAATGCTGCTTGCGAATAGCTTATATTGTTCTTACATTTATTTTAGTCTTAAAAGTTACTTACTTACGTAATTCACGCGATGAGAATGGGATGATACCTTTTGGAACTGAGACGCGCATGGTCCGTCGGTCGGCCAGCCGTAGCGTCGGCAAACTTTTTTATTTGGTCTGAGTTCGCGTAGATGCTCGCATTTATATATTATTGTGTGATTATTTTAATTAATTAATATTGAGTGGAAAAAGGGGTAGAATTACTTTGACAAGGTCCCATCTCATTCTAATCGCGCGCGGATTATATCTAATCGTAAAATATTACATTTCTTATTGTGTAACAACACTGCCTAAAGTAATCATAATGCGTGGCAATAATTAACTAACTCAAAATAATCCCTTTGTCAACGACACAAGGGATGATTTGATGGGCAAGGATGGCAAGGATTAGGCTCAAATCCTATTTCACACCTCCGGTCATCCCGACTGGACATAATGACTTTGTTCACACGATAGCATGTCATTCAGGCTTTACAGTTAAACTGCGAAAACAGCTTTTATTACGTAGGTCATAAAGACTGTCTCAAGGACAACATGTATAGTCTGAGCCCTGAGGTGCCGTCGTGTATACGTAATTAGGATGGACCAACCCTTTCGCATTTTTTAATTTCGTATCTTATTGCACGATCTGTTTGAAAGATAAGATATAAAATTGATTATCAAAACAATTTAGTGCATTGGGCGCTAGAATTCTATAATTTTTGTCACGCACGTAGGTAGATTTAAAAAAACGGTCAAGAGGGAGTTGGACTCGCGCACTGAGGGTTCCGTTCCATCGTTCTGTAAAGTTTACTATTTAGAGACATTGTTTTATTTTTCTTGTAATCTTTACATACACTTCTATCACAAAAAATAATTTCAGATCAAATTTCGGAGATAAGGGGGGAGAGGGGGGGGGGGGGGGGGGGCGGTGTTTTTTTACATTTTTCATCAAAAGTAAAAAAATATCGGCTTAAAAAAAATGTTTGAGAATGTGCGAGCAGCGCTCTTTTATATGTTACCCCATAATATGCCCTTATCTTAAAAATTCGAAGTGAGGCGGAGTGCCTTTTTAAGACCCCCTTTCAGTCCCTGTTGCAAAAATATATAAATACTTACTTTTATTTCTCTATTATTTGCTGTTAAAGAAACCTCTTTTATCATAACTTTTCTAGTTTTTATATTTCTTTTTCTAGTTCTTTGATTTTAAATAAACGTCATCTAAAACTATTCTAAATTTCAAGTTGATAGCATTATTAGATATCCAGCTGAGACAGATAGACAGACAGACAGACTGAGTCGCACCATAAGGGTTCCTTTTTACCATTTAGGTACGGAACCCTAAAAACAGGTAATAATACCTTGTATATATTTCGTGTATTATATTTAGTATATATTTTGTGAAGATTTTTTTCATGAGTTTATCAATCGTTTAACAGTAATTTGTTTTTGGGTTTCTAGGGACAAACTCTTGAATTTTCTCATTTTTTAATCATATTTTACGATCGATTTAAAGACAGACAAAGATCAATATTAAATTGATTATCAAAATTATTAGGTAAATTGTTTTATGTAGGACTATTATATGTATATTCAGTTGTATAAATGGTATGGCAGATTGATTGATACTAAGTAGAGGGATGTCGTTGCTCTATAAATAGCAAACCTATTTCCGTGGCTAGCTCTTAGTCCATAATCACTGTTCAAATAATAATGAGTTTAAACGAAATTTAAAAAAAAAACCGAAATTTTTAGTACATATTTAGGTACTTATTTGAATGTTTTGCATTCTTTTTATTTCATATCTAAGTGATTGCACGATCTGATTGTACGATCAAGATAGTAATTAAAAAACTGATTAACAAAATGATTTGGTGCATCGGATAGGCGCTAACATTCTCCAGACTTAATCCTACTTATTAGGTAAGCACTGAAAACTTCCTTAGTACGGTTTTATAGTAGGTATATATTATTTTTGGGAAAAATGGGAAAAGGTTGTCGTACTTTTAATTTGAATAACTTTACAGCCAAACAAAGACCACCTAAAAAATAATTTGAATACAAGACGACTTTATCTACATACACCCGGGTGAATCTACGTTGTTTTGTTATGTTTCTTACTTCCTGCGTCATTGTCGTTTACTCGAAAATCTTTAAAATTCCAATGAATTGCCATTTACGTTAGAGTACGATAATAAATTATATTAACTTCATATTTTTAACTTATTTATTGCGATGCATTGGATTTTTAAAGATTTTCGAGTAAACGACAATGACGCGGGAAGTAAGAAACAACGTAGATTCGCCCACCCATGATTATCATGGGTTCATATCATATGAACCTCTATAAAAGTTTCTGAAACAGTTAGCTTATTGCCAACATTAAAACAACCACGGCCATACCACAAAACACTGTTTAACAAGTGTTTAACTTAGACACTGTTTAAATGTCATGCTGTCACTTTTTTGACAATATTGTTTGTAAGAGACAGCATCACATTTAAACAGTGTCTAAATTAAACAGTGTTTTAAAATCTTTTTTTAATGTCGTAGTACCTACCTAACCATAATTTCGAAGGAGTTGCATTATGAAATTGACGCCGGCGGCGAACAGTGAGCTTCCCATACAAACGTAATACCAAAATGATTTGCAATTTGAGCATAATTAACTCTTCTTGTGATGTTATTCGGATTAAGACAGTATTTGTCTAGGGTTCTATTGAATAAAAAATCCAAAATTGTAAACCAAATAAAAATTAAAGCGATTTACAGTTTTGTATGAAAAAAAAAATTGGCATTTATTTTGAATTGGGTTAGTATTTTGGAATTTTTATTTGGACAGCAACCTAGACGCCTTCAGTTTTTATTCAAACAGTAACTTAACGAAAAAATGTGTACAAGGTGTTACAAAAATACCCCTAATGCTAAATATGGTATATAGGGACCATCAAACTGAACAACTTTTACTATGGAGCCAACTCTGAAATCGCGAAAAAAAAATCAGCTGTTTCATACATTTTGATATTTTCGATTTTAATTTTTGTATGAAACTGCTGAATTTTGTTCCCATAATAAAAGTTGTTCAGTTTGATGGTCCCTGTATACCATATTCGGCATTAGGGGTATTTTTGTAACACCTTGTATTTTTCTATGTATTTTTTCCTGGTAGGGGGGTGCAAGTGCATCCCTTTGCACCCTCTCCCGCCGGCGCGGCGCCCATGCCAATGGCAATGGAAATTTGTATACAACGTGTTACAAAATAACACCTAATGCCGAATATGGTAGATAGGGACCAACGAACTGAACAACTTTTACTATGAGACCAACTCTGAAAAATCAGCTGTTTCAAACATTATGTTATTTTCGTAATTATTTTTTGTATGAAACAGCTAGTTTTTTTTTGTTTGCGATTTCAAAGTTACTTCCATAGTAAAAGTTGTTCAGTTTGATGGTCCCTGTCTACCATATTCGGCATTAGGGGTATTTTTGTAACACGATGTATGAACGGCTAGATTTATCAAAGCGATCGTTAAACCAGGCTAAGCAGTTGTAGATTTCCGTATAAACGGTAAATTATAAGCTTTTCTTCGAAAAATGAGATGTGGGAAAATCCAAGACCGATATCTACTTACGAGTACCAACCGGACTGAGCTTACGATCTATCCACCAGATTCCCATGAACACTGCTCAGTAAAAAAAACGTAAAAAGCGGTTCTATATAAGTTAACGTTATCTCTAAACTTCTGCGGTAGAACTATTGCCGGCGAGGGGACCGCACAATCAGTGACATGCAATTAGCAACGCATGTGAAACAAGACTTTCCCTAAAAGCAATAATAATGATAAAAAGAACCATGACACGATCTTTGGCGGCGCCATCAAAGCGGGCGGCGGCTTTGTCGGCGCACATCAAACGCTTATCGAACAATCAGTGCTCGATCGCGAATATCTATCGACACTTGACCGGGCGTGTACCTGATAAACACTAATTATGGATGTTACACGATAACCGAATAGCCAGAATTTGAGTGACACTTAGATTTTGGTCTATTGCATGTGAATGAAGTAATTTGATTGATTGATGTGAGTAGATATAATGACTGACGTTGACTATAAGGCTTTAGTTAAATTTCAGATGATGGTTATATAATTGCCTGTTTGATAGACTTTGGAATGAGGTTGGAGATAAAAAGTTACCAAGAACACTGGGAGGATAGCTCGGCTGAAGTGGCAGTGGGCGGGACGGGACACGTAACGAAAAGAACCGATGGACGTTGGGGACTAGTACCACAGATTACTAAATAGTTACTACGTCTAGTACTATTATTTATTCTGTGGTTGGGGTGCAGTTTTTAGAATGGCGACCGCGCAACGGACGGCACTCCTTGGGCAGCTGGGCAAAGGGTCTAGACAAGTGCAAACGCTTGACTTTTCGATAATTCGAATAGAAGATGTGACATGAAGTTGATATTATAAAACGTCAAGATTGTCTATGGTGAGCGACAGCTTATGTCAATTACATACAGAATATTCTATTTGAATTGCAGAAAGGCACTTGGCTATAGAGCCAAGGGGCAACAAGGTGGACCGACGACCTGGTGCGCGGTCGTTAGGACGCCGTTGGATGCTGGCAGCGCAGATCAGGACCGATGGATCTCCACAACGATCGTGGTGGAGATCCTTGAGGGAGGAGGAGGGGTATAGACCCAGCAGTAGGGTGGGTGTTTTACCGCTAATATCATAATAAATTGAGAGAGGATAGAAGTCAAACTTAGTACCACGAGCGCTCGAGCAACGCACACATAGACAACCTTTCACCAACATCTATATCTAACCGGAATCTCAGACCAATTTCAAAAAGAGTTCGAGTACGACGCGCAGTGTTGTCGGTCGGTGAGCTATCTATGTGTGTGTGCGTTGCGCGCGTAGTAGGAACTAAGCTTGACTTTCCTCTCTCTGTTTTGTGCTAATATAATGGTGATGAGTGATCACCTTTCGAAAGGGTCGGTCATGGGATGGGTGACCAAAAATTTATTATCTCGAGCTCCTCCGTGCTTCGTAAGGCACGTTAAGCCGTTGGTCTCGGCTGTACTTGCAGTCGTCACCTTCCGCATTGGGCCTGCGTGGTGGGTTATGGCCCATCCTCTTTATCCACCCATAAAAAAGGCCTGTGCCCCAGTAGTGGGACATTAAAAAAATGGCTGATGGTCGGGTGATGATGATACTAGTAGGTACTCACCTGACATAGATCCTAGTTCGTGTGGATGATGTGAGTTGTTATTATTGAGGGTTGTGTTGTTATTGCTCTCCGCGTTCGTACTGCCACCACTCGTGGCTGAACTCTGTGGAAAAACGACACCAATTCACAACTCCATGTAATACTTAACTGTGCACTTAGAATAATAACTGTGCATTTGATCTCAGTTTCACGTATTTTGTACCCGTCGAATTATGAACAGTAAAAAATATTCAGGAGCTTAATTTCACAACAGTGGACACTTTGAAATACTTTTTAAATTACACGACATCAAATTGTGTTTAAGGTGTGTCTTGCTTGACATAAGTAGGTAGTCGCTTTCTCGTCTCTCTTGCGCTGTCAACGGAGGCGCATTCGATCAAAAAGTCAAATTCAATATGGCAGAAAGTTGAAAAGAAAAGCGCAGGCCCATCTTTCCCACTGGGCACTCTGGGCACGTGCCCAGGGCCCTGCGATCGATAGGAGCCCCCTAGTTCCTGCCAGATCGCTAAACGATAACGGATGCTATTACCAAAAAACATATAAAACATATTTAGAAATTTGGAAAACTTAAAACTGACTACAAATACTACTATTTACTAGCTTTTGGCATGTTTAGATAAATTTAAGTCAAGATCACAGGGCCTCAAATAGGTTAAAGACGGCCTTGGAAAAGCGCACGGTTTGGAACAATATTGAAAATGTCAAATTTGTATGGCAGAAAGTTGAAAGGGAAAACGCACGGTTTGGGAAGAGAAAAAGCTCAGTAATCAAATAAACAACCGTTTTTATTATTGTAAATACCTACTTAAATGCGGTCATCAACAATGAAAAATGCTGAAAATTTCCCTCTGGCCGTTTTCGCAACTGCGATTCGCAACCAGTTGCGAATTAAGAATTAATCTTGATTTACAAGCAGTGCAAATCAAAATTCAATAATATTCGTAAAGCATCCGTAATTTATTATTTACTGCACTTCGCTTGTCAAGAGTTAATTCAATTAACTAAGCAATAACCACAAAAACCGCTTTGATCATACCGACAATACGATTCCCAGCGTTACAACAAAAAGTTGGACACACCATGTAACGCTTAACCGCAAAAACATAATAAGTTGCTTATGAAGCTAATAATTAACCGTTTTACTTCACTTAGTGATAACTTAATCGATTCACTGAGTCGTCCCACGCTCGTCACTTGTTAGTTAGTTTTTTTTAAACCGCGTCTATAACGACCGCAGGTATTACCGAAATTAACGGTAAAAAGAGTTTCTTTTCAATAAATTCTATAAAATCCGGTAATTTTTGATAACGCAATAGATGCTGTTTTTTTAAAATTTTGCGAAAAAGTAATTCGTCTCAATTCTTTTCCACCTGACCTTTTGTTGGTTATAAAGTTCATCCAGAAAGAAATTGTCTATTATTTTTTTTCCACAGACCAAAAGAAACTAGGTAGTACTATAAATGCATAAATCTCAATCACCACCGAATCAGCAGAAAACCAAACTTTTTGAAGACTTTGGACGACCTCCGGACGTCTTGACGACATCCGTGGTCGAGTGGCTTTGTACACCGGTTTTCAAGGTGTTGCCATCTCTGAGGTCCTGGGTTCGATCCCCGGTTGGGTCAATTTAGAAAACGAACTTTTCTATATTGGCTCTGGTCTGGGTGTTTGTGATACCACCGTTGTATCTGATTTCCATAACACAAGTGCTTTAGCTACTTTGGAATCGGAGCAACGTATGTGATGTTGTTAAATATTTATTTATTTAATTTGGATTTTGTATCACCATTGATTGAGTTCTTATACAATTTTCGTAAAACAGTAAAAAATAATGGAAAATATTGATAGAGAAATAGGTTCAAGAATTTATTGAATTACTTTACCTTTTCTAAAACATCGTGGTCTTCTCTACAGTATAAAGCTCCGCCTTCTCTTAACGCGAACTCATCACCTGCGAAATTTGATGATAAATAAAATAAATAAATATTATGATTTACAAATAAATATTATTGCTTATTAAATAAAAATGGTGTCTTTATTATAAATAAAAACTACCTAAATAAATGGTTTTATCTAAAAAACATCTTTTCTTGAAGTAACTTTATTCCAATTTGGCACTAAAAGATCTACCTGGTTTCAAAATTTTTTTGAACATTTAAGTACATTGTTTTCTTGTAGGATTTATGTTTATTTATGTACGAATGCGAATAAAGTGCCAGTTATAATAAGGGGGGAAATCACTCCCATAAAAAGTTATAAGGTATAACAAACATAAAAAAACAAAATTCAACCAATCTGAGAACATTTTCCTTTTTTTGAAGTCGGTTAAAAAGAAACAAAAAGGAATGACTTGTGGAATATTCGGACATTGACAATTTTTTACTTAACTTTTAATAAAAGTTAGAGGCTCTCAAACTAATAGCACAGAAAGATGTTACATCTAATAGAAACTTTGCTCTCAAACTAATAGCACAGAAAGATGTTACATCTGATAGAAACTTTGCTCTCAAACTAATAGCACAGAAAAATGTTACATCTAATAGAAACTTTGCCACTTTGGTAGGGAAGATCAGGGTGACCCTGCATATTATTGTTGTAAATACGCTTTTGTTGTTAAATAATATTATTATTTTACTACGACAAAGTATGTCTACTATTATGCGGAGTTGCGTACATAACAAGACAGGTGTGTTCAGTCCACACTGTGTAAACGGGAAGCCATGTCGGCGTCGTCGCCGGAAATTATCACAGCGCTCGATACAAATGTCGGAAATGGACAGTGTAATGGAATTTGTATGGAAAAAAGAAAAATATTGTCTATTGACTCGCAAGAATCCATTAATAATAATTATACATACAAGACAGTTTTACTTTTCATGGGCAAAATAGACAATAAGTAGGTACTTAGGTATATTCGGTAATATATTATTAAGTGCCAAAGTGAGTATGTAAATAATCCAATTATATAACTTCCGTCATAAAAAAATTCACACTAAGGAATTTAAGAAACTAGAACTGTAATAAAAGAAAATGCCTAAAACGGATTACACAGCGCTGCGTGCGTAATGGTGGAAAAACCGAGAAAAACACGAGCGTAGCTGTGGCGCGCTTGTTTTGTAAACAAACTTGGAATTATTTTTTTAATAAGCATTTTTTTTTATTTTAAAAGTTCTCACCGGGTATGAGTTGTCTCGCGCAAGCGCAGCACCGGAAGCAGTCGATGTGGTAGATTTTCGTTTTGGCTCGCATCACGAAGTCGTTCTTGCTAAATGACGCGCCACACTTGTCACATTTCGTTCCAAATAACCTGAAAAGATATATTTACTAACAATATCAAAACAGTTGCAGGCTAGTTTTTTTCATATTTGACAACATCACATACATTACTCCGATTCCAAAGTAAATAGGCACTTGTGTTATGGAAATCAGAGACAACGGTGGTATCACAAACACCCAGACCTGAGCCAATATGGAAAAGTTCGTTTTCTAAATTGACCCAACCGGGGATCGAACCTGGGACCTCAGAGATGGCGACACCTTGAATACCGATGTACAAAGCCACTCAACCATAGAGGTCGTCAAATTCAATTCTACGCTGCGAGTACATAGTTAAATTTGTGTCGCAATTATCTTTTTATTTTGCTTACATAAGACTAAAAGTAGAGACCATAGAGCATGCTGATACAAGGCAGCAGGGATTAAAAGTATGGCTACGTATTAAATTTCATAAATTATATTGTGTATTGGAAATCAAACACAAGAAAAAGGTATTACGACAGACGGCTGTAGACTTTTGGCGTTTATAATAGGGAATTACACCTTGTTTTGAAAACATGTTTATATTATTCCTGAGGTCGTAATAAACCAGCACAATTTTTATTTCAATTTTATAAAACCAAGAAATACCTTAAAAATGATTTTTTATTTATGATTTTGAATTATTGCGCAGAAACGCAAGCCGCCATGCTGTTTAGGCCCGTGACGTCACTCCGTCAGGCGTCAGGAAACAATCAAGAGTGGTTACAATGTCTTTTTACAAAAGTAACGAGAGTTTTTAAAATAATGAGTTTTAATGTTTTATCATTGGTGTCTTGTGCCTGATTGCAGAAAAACAAGTGTAAAATCTCCACTAAAATAGTAGGTTCAAGTGCCAAGTGACATCAAAATGAGAAAAACTTGAAACTGGTAAGAAGAGATCCAAAGAAATCCAAAAAACAAACAAAAAAATATCCTGTTCACCTGATGGTCTCGTGAATTTTGTGTCTACTGGATATGCAAGAATGATAAGCGATGTGAACATAATTGAACACGGCAAATTTTTAGATAGATAGCTACCTAACACTTGCATTTTTTGATTCAAAATCAATCATGTGTTTTGAAGGATTAATACTTACACAGGCAACTTTGAGTTTATATAAAAGGTATTATTATATTATAATAAATAAATATATCAAATAATAAGTAGTTTTTTTTATTTCCATGGTGCACTCACTGTATAAAGATGATGTTGGTCCATCACAGCCGAGTTGATTTGAAGAATGGGTCAACTTGGCCACCATAAAGATGTTAAGGATATAATAATGTTCATTTCAATGTCATGTGCATGTGGAAAATATGTGAATACATATGCACTATACATAGGGTAGGGTAGGAGAATAGTCAAAGTCAAAGTACAAAAAACTATTCAAATAAACTTAGTAATTAAGCGCTTCTGAATCATCTATATTTTCCACCCATTCCAGAGTTTTATAACTGACAAGAAGAACAGGTGCAAGAAACTTATCAGCTTTAACAGAAATAAGTAACAATATTTACAAACTTAAATATTATATCATGATCTGCTATTTGTTAATCTGGCTGTCATCGGTCAAGTTTATGGTCACTCGGTTATGTCCTGTCTCTTTAACTTAAATTGGAAATTTGATTATATGAATAACAGAAATAAACACTTAATTGAAATATATCTTTATTACTTTACAACAGTTACCAAATACAATACAACAGATTATAAACAACAAAGTAGGTACTTATATTTGCAAGCTATGTGTTACATTTTTTCCATGCATTTTGGTCTTTCAGATAATTGTCTACTTTATAATAACCATTACCCATGAGCGTCTTTTTATCATGATTTTTAAATTCATGCAAACGTAGATCAATCACTTGTTGTGGAACTATACTAATCAAGGTTATGCATTTCCCCATAAATTATTTGCATCGCACACTGCTGTCTGCAACCATCTCCTTAGATTTTCTTTTAGAAATTTCTTTTGCACACAAAATGTTTATCGATGAGCCAACCTTAGCCAGATTCGATTTCTTCCATTAAAACTCAACCGAAGTACACGACGACAGGGCTTCGGTTCGGCGGTGTACATCGTAACACCATGCTTGCAGCCACCTTCTGACGAGGGACAATCGTAGCACTTAACACTACTCACAGTCTCTTCCTGTTCATTCACATTATGTGTCAATCAGTACATAGGGCTTGGAACGCACTTTATGTTCCAGGCATACCGTACACTACAACGCACGTGTTTTGAACCCGTTTGAGCTGCACATAGCCTATTGCGTCGTCAGATTCCCTTCCGGACCTGATAACAAAATAAAAAAAAATAGGTTATGTTGGATTGTAATAGTAAACAAACACAGGGTTTTTTATTAATAATTATCGTGTTGTGTAGTACTTAATGTTGGAAAAAACTTGATATGATAGGTACTTACATTGCTGTTTTAACATTTCTCCACTCTGCAGAACAGAAATCGGGATTGGACGCAAAAAACTTTGCCACCATATCGTATTTATTTATATATTGTTGGTAGATTAGTACTTTGTGCTTTCACAAAACCGTCTTCCATGATGCGATTTTAGTAAAATAAAGCATAAAAGTCCACAGGCGTGATAATCACATAAAATTATAAAATAACACAGTACGACGAGTACGAAATCCTGTTTGCTTACTGTCGGGCTGACGTCACGTCGGAATCCAATATGGCGAATGGCGTTTTGAACATTTGAAGAATAGATTAAAAAAGTCGATTTTTTAAATTGAATTATAAAATGTATATTGCATTTTTATAAATAAATATCGACGTTTCTCATTTACTTTTTATGAAATCTATCATAAACATGCATTTTTATATTGTTTCTTACATGGTGTAAAATACCCTATTATAATATGTTAGCATCCCCTATCCATACAAGGTGTTACAAAAATACCCCTAATGCCGAATATGGTATATAGGGACCATCAAACTGAACAACTTTTACTATGGGACCAACTCTAAAATCGCGGAAAAAAAATCAGCTGTTTCATACAAAAATTAAAATCGCAAATATCAAAATGTATGGAACAGCTGTTATTTTTTTTCGCGATTTCAGAGTTGGCCCCATAGTAAAAGTTGTTCAGTTCGATGGTCCCTATCTACCACATTCGGCATTAGGGGTACTTTTGTAACACCGTGTATAATATAATAATAATGTGTTGGTTGTTTTATTGTAACGAAAACGGCGTGATAGTAATTTCCGTTACGTACCGTATTATGCAGGAAAACAGTGTCAACCAAAAAGAACCTAAAACATTTGACGTACCTAACAGTATTTTCGCGCCCATCCCGCCCCAGGTGTGCCAACACAACAGAGTTAACCCTACGTATAGCCGATGCTTTTAGCGAGATTGCCGGGGGCTCATTCGGCTAAGTGCCGGTCAATAACCTCCCTGGGGAGGGCCTTAAAAATATACTTGGAGGTTTTGGCGAGCCTTCCCCTTGTTGCGGAATGGAATAGCGTTGGGAATGCCTTTGCATGCTGGTCTGCTTTTGGGGGGGGGATATTTTTGTGTTTTTTCTAAGGTGCTAAGCATTCAGGAATCGTATGGAATGAATAAAAATAGACTGATTTGTATGTCATTTTTTATACTCAGTATCTATATGTTTGTTATTAAAACTAAAACTAAAACAATCGAGTTTAGTCTCAGTTAAGATTGTTATAATTAGCTTAACAATATTTGTCATTGTTCCCCTTGCTTATTGCATAATATCACGTATCCAGTTAGAAACTAAGTATAAAATAAAACTGTTGTATGTTTGTTTTAGTTAAACGTCAGGAAGCAGAATAAATATAATCGTTGAGCTTAGCCCGCGGCCCGACAATTAGCGATATCCTATACGCCCTCTCGGGTTACAGCTGTTTGCCCCGGCTATTTGCAGACGCTTGTGTTGGCACCACTGTCATGGGTCAAAGGACTGATCCCATGGCTGAAAATTTTCTTTAATAAATAATTAGAGGAGATAGATATAGAAAAACAACGCAATTGGCAAAAAATACGACCTACCAGCGATAGTTTCTTGATTCAAGAAAGAGAAGAAATCTGACTATTATCCAAATTCTCAAACTGTGAGATGTTTGTTTGTTTGGATTTTTCTTTAATTGATCGCTGACAGTCCATCCTCTGCGTTCGAGCTACGTCGGAAATGACACGTCCACGTACAGGGTGTTAGTTGTCCAGGACATTATCGAAAAATGTCGGTGTTTCCGTTTAACCCGTCCGGTAAACAAATGCTTCCGGAATATTCACTAATGGACGGTTAATTTCGATATTGGTTGTGATGTGATGTGGTGATTGGTTTGGTTTTAAAATTACTTGACTATTAAATTGAAATTTTCGCATTCACAATGCTATTTTTATATTAAGATAAATACGGACGGGACCCCGGGACGGACCCGTCTGAGGTGCTACGGGAGAGTCGATTTTTTCTAGTATTTTTTCTAATATATTATTTATCATAATTACCTATCTATTTTTTTATCCTTAAGTAAAGTACACTTACTTTGGGAAATCCAAACCATACCCAAACGAATTTTCTAAGTACGTGTTTGTCTCGTGTTTCTTCTAACTATTTAGTATTTTTTTCCTCTTTTCCTGCGTAATAGTTATTTGTTATACAAGAGACCAAAGTAAATTTGTGCTGCGAGTGCCGCTTATTTTTTTTCACTGTTTTCAATTAACAAAATAATCTTTTTATATGGGGAATGTAATTTAATGTCATTCAGTAAAAAAATAAAATGTTATTTATGAAAATTTTGAATTTCCTTGAGCTTTTAGAGGCAAGATTTAATTCTAAGTAAGATACTTACTTTAACTTGCGTTGTTTATATTAAGATTTAATCGACAAGATTTTGTATTGAAATTCTTTGTCTATGAAAACGATACGCACCGCAGGTTGCAATGTTTTTAAGTATTAAATATCATACTAATATTATAAATGTAAAAGTTCGGATGTTTGTTACTCAAGCAAAAACGGCTGAACGGATTTGGACGAAAGGTACACACAGTTTATAAACTGGATTTTTTTAATAAATAAAAAAAATAAAATTATTTATTTGTCTAAAACATGGTCTTAAGAACAAGGGTAGTTGCTCATGTTTTGATGTATTAAACAGCATATATACAACGTGTTACAAAAGTACCCCTAATGCCGAATATGGTAGATAGGGACCATCAAACTGAACAACTTTTACTATGGGACCAACTTTGAAATCGCGAAAAAAAAACAGCTGTTTCATACAAAAAAATAATTACGAAAATATCAAAATGTATGAAACAGCTGTTTTTTTTTCGCGATTTCAGGGTTGGTCCCATAGTAAAAGTTGTTCAGTTTGATAGTCCATATCTACCATATTCGGCATTAGGGGTACTTTTGTAACACGTTGTATACAAAATGTTTATCTTTTACCATATAAATCTAGCAAAACTTTGTAAAACTTATTAAATCTTAACATTTTAGACACAACTTAGGCTACGGTTTATGATATTTTTATAAATAAAATGATCAAGAAATTTTTTTAAACTGTGAAAATTCATTGAATTCAACCATCTAAAAAGTTTATCGTTATAGACACAGAATTAATAGTAGTACTAGTTTAAAGGGCATTATTGAGTGTTTTAAATTAATTTGGTATCTTATTATAGATTTGCTGACTTTGGAATTTCGCTTAATTAACTTGATTGTTAAATTTTGAGATTTAAGCATTCACAATGCTATTTTATATAATACCAAATAATATACTAGTGACTCGGTAGCTCAGCGGTCAGAGCATTGGACCGGATATCCAAAGGTCGCGGGTTCGGTTCCCGTCCGAGAACATGATCTGGTGCGAGTCGTATTTTTTCTAGTATATTATTTAGAATTATATAAGTTGATTGTCTTATTTGACTTTGCCTATGGATATTTATGTGCTGCCGGTTTTTATTTACATCGCAGGCTTTTTTAACGAGAATTTTGTGCTTGTGGACAAACTTTACAACCTCAAATATATACCTACATACAACGAAGGAAGTGGTAGGTATCAAACTAAGACTTTGAAATAATGATCTGCAAGATTTATCAGTTCTACATACCTACATACATACCTATTGCTCTGATAAACTTTTTTTGCGCTATGAATATCTATGTTCCAAACTGTGCAGTTTCCCCACACGTAACGTACCTAACGTAAAAATTTTACGTTAGGTACGTTACCATTTAATGGATTCAAAATAAGCATGGTATAAAAGAACAGCTGTGTTATATCAGAGACTATGCATTTGTCGTAGTGCATATATGAAAATGAATTTACCCTATCACATACATTTTCATTATGAGATTTCCAGTTTAAGTTGCTCTCGATAGTAACATCTAGAAATTTTGTAGATGACTCTTCTTTTATTTTAGGAATATTTAATTTAAATTTAATAATAATAAATAAATATTTGACAACATCACATAGGTACATTGCTCCGATTCCAAAGTAAGTAGCTGTGTTATGGAAATCGGAGACAACGGTGGTATCACAAACACCTAGACCTGAGCCAAAATGGAAAAGTACATTTTCTAAATTGACCCAACCGGGGATCGAACCCGGGACCTCAGAGATGGCGACACGTTGAAAACCGGTGTACAAAGCCACTCGAACACGGAGGTCGCCAATTAAAACATAGGATACTTTTTATCCCGGTCAATTCTTTTGGGGTTTTCCGAATGTCCAAGCGGATGAAATCGCGGGCGGAAGCTAGTTGAGAAATATAAAATGCAACTAACATAATCGCATTTTGTCGGACTTGTGTTATGATTTCAAAATATTTACGAAACGTCCATTACAAAAAGTAACCGAAAACCGGCTTATCCCGGCCGATATAAACGGGAACAAATATACCATAGTAGAGTATGTTTACTCTATACCATAGACTATCGGGTTGCCGCCGCCCGCCGCGCTGTCAAAGTGACGTTTGTTTTGGCGCCAAAATACATAATGCTCAGTCAAACGCAGCTTGTTTTCTCTTCGGTACATCACAGCATCAGGGCAAACAATATTTTGCCTTCGTCGATAGAAATTTTAGTAAGTTATCAATCGATTTTATGCTTTCGCGCTTAACGTTAAGGGCACGACTGTTTTGTGACGGATGCATTATGAAGTTTGTCGATGTGTAATTCTATATTTTAGCAGCGAAAGATGAAGGGTGAAAAGGTAAACATACGGAGTTATTTTAGTGAATTCGACTTGTGTGTCTGTGTATAAAAAGTGGCGCCGCGACGGTGTGTGATTGACGGCCGGTTATGAATTCCTTTTTGTATGAGGGCTTGAATTATAAACTGATCTATTAATGGACTTGTGGGATCTGATCTGAGTATCTGATTGACTGAATCAGAGCATGAAATCCATTGATAAAAATAGCAAACAGTATTGGTTAGTGTTGTCAATATATCAGTAACAAAATTATTAATTAAGTATGATGGACACCTAAAACAGTGCTTATAATGTAATTGGCATTGAGGTATAACACTTGGTAATTAATTGGTCGAAAAAGGACTGTGTTGATATTATGTCAATTATTGGCATCTGATGAAAACGGTTACCGTAGCCTTAATGAATCAGATGTTAAAAGATTCGTGATCTTTGTCTAGTCTTCAAAATGTCTTGCACCTTTCACAAAACTTAAAAAAGACAGTGGATAAGTAATTCTATTCGCAACAAAAGAAATATCATTTTAACCTCATATGTAATACCAGTAAACATGACCCTCAGCCATTTTTAATGTCCCCACTGCTGGGGCACAGACTTACTTATGGGTGGATAAAAAGGATGGGCTATAACCCACCACGCGAGCCTAATGCGGATTGGTGGGTGTTAACGACTGCAAATTCACCCTGGACGAACGGCTTAACGTGCCTTCCGAAACACGGAGGAGCTCAAGATACACATTTTTGGTCACTCATCCCGTGACCGACTCTTGCGAAAGTTGCTTAGAACATGAGACCAGTAGAACATCAGATTACTTGTTAAAATCTTGGCTTAAAAAACTTTCGCAGTTAGATTTTGGTATTTGACCTTCACCCAGTGAAATCTCTCATGTCGTATTTGTACCCCTGGTTGGCTTAAGGAAAAATCTCTAAGATGCTTCCCATACAAACCTAATACCAAAATGATTTGCAATTTGAGCATAATTAACTCTTCTTGTGATGTTATTCGCATTAAGACAGTATATGTCTAGGTTTCTATTAAATAAAAACTCCAAAATACTAACCCAATTCAAAATAAATTCCAATTATTTTTTTCATACAAAACTGTAAATCGCTTTAATTTTTATTTGGTTTACTATTTTAGATTTTTTATTTTATAGAAACCGAGACAAATACTATCTTAATCCTAATAACATCACAAGAAGAGTTAGTTATGCTCAAATTGCAAATTATTTTGGTATTACGTTTATATGGGAAGCTCACTGTTCGCCGGCGTCTTAAGGAAAAAAGAGTGATATTTTATTCCACAAGCTTAGCGTATTCGAATAAAACTCAAAAGATTACTGATTACTGGACCAGCAAAGGATCTACTACAAAAAGGAATCGCGACAATCGAATGATATTCGTCGGTCGATTTGCTTGATTTGGACGGCGTCAAAGGAGCGAATTCTCTTATCTGCGAAAACTAAACTTTCACTGCAGAAAAAAAAATTACAACATTTCAAAATTTTTGTCCTGTGTTTTTATTTGTTATTAAAAAGTTACAAATGAGAACAAGACACACTTATTTTTTCTGTGTCAGGCCGATCCTAGGTCAGGTCAGGGGCCATACCGGCTAACGCATCAAACTTCGGAAAGTCTGCCGGGCTTCAAATTAAAACAGATAAATCGAGCCCCAATCGGGCCAAAATGGCGAACCCCAATTCACGATGTCACACGAACATCGATATCTTCTAAATAACTTCGGCGAATAGTACAATACGAAACTCCTTACTTCGATTTATCTGTTTTAAGTTGAAGCTCGGCAGACCCGCCGAAAACCGAAAAGTTAGCCGGTAGCCCTACGGGCTAACTTTTCGAACTTCGGTGGGTTTTTGAACCAGGGGCCCCCCTGGTCTATCAATAGTTAGTTACCTAGTATAATCTCTTTTACAATACGTCTTCCCATCTCTAACGAAGCAGGTGCAAGACTCGTCCAGGAATTGCCGACACTCCTGGCACTTGAGGCAGGCCGCGTGCCACTCCAGGTCAGGCGCCACCCTTAGGATGTACTGGTCGTGGATTTGACCGCCGCACCCCACGCAAAGGGATAGCCGCAGCTTTTCTGGAACAAGGTGTTTGTTATTTGTATTTTTAATTAAAAAAACGGTCAGGAGCGAGTCGGACTCGCGCACCGAGGGTTCCGTATCATCATTCTGAAAAAGTTTACTATTTAGAGACATCGTTTTATTTCTCCTGTAATCTTTACATAAACTTCTATCACATAAAATAATTTCTGATATTTCACAAACTATTAATATTTTGTAAACTTCGGAGATAAGGGGAACGGTATTTTTTACATTTTTCATCAAAAGTCGAAAACTATGCAGCCTAAAAAAGAAAAAAAAATGTTTGAGAATGTGCAAGCAGCGCTCTTTCATATGATACCCCATATGCCCTAGTAGCCTTTACTTCGAAGTTTTAAGAAGTTTCAGTCCCTGTTGCAAAAAATATATAAATATTTTTATTTCTCTCTTATTTGCAAAAAAGTCAAAGGTCATCTAAAACTATTCCAAATTTCAATTTGATAGCATTAATAGTTCTCGAGAAAGCCAGCTGTGACAGACAGACAGACAGACTGAGTCGCACCATAAGGGTTCCTTTTTACCATTTTGGCACGGAACCCTAAAAAGTGTCCCCTAAATAAGTATTAAAAGATGTCAAGTATTCTGAATACTCGAAGCTTTCTCTATATTCATTATATGGTTAAGAGAAGTAGAAAATCGGTTTTTTTGAATATTATCTCAACGCGTTTAATTTGTTTGTACATTTTATTATTTCTGCGTATTGCGTGTCTAACTTTTTATCTAAATTGTAAACACTAAAGATTAATAGGTATAGAAATATTTTATTTACCTAGAGCTGAAATTACTTGTAACTCGAGATACAAATAATGACCTACCTTATCGCATAATAGTACATTACTGCCGCGGTCTATAATGACAGCGTACCGCGTAAAAAAAAATATTACAAAAATGCAAATATCTCAGAAACGGTGCGTCGGAGCCAAAAAATAAGAATTTTTCAACCCCTTTAAGAACTCCGGTAGTAGATACGAGGTATTTAGTGAAATGTCAAAAAACGGTAAAGTGCGAGTTTTATCTAGTTTACTATGCTAATTTTATATAAAAGTACAAAAACGTCATCTGTGCAATAGGGTTTTCTCCCCTTGACCTACAATGTACTATTTGTCACCTAACAATGTGTGAAACAAAACTCGACAATAATGGATTCTCAAAGGAAATTGCTGGTGGCCAAAACTCAACAATAATGAAATTCCATACAACTTTACAGCGTCACCATTCGATGACGCTGTAAAGTTGTATGGACCGCGACAAGCACGACTTTGCTCAAAGAAGGTTGTCAAAATAATGACCACATTACAAGCATTTTTGAGTAAATATACAAGGTGTTACAAAAGTACCCCTAATGCCGAATATGGTAGATAGGGACCATCATACTGAACAACTTTTACTATGGGACCAACTCTGAAATCGCGAAAAAAAAGTCAGCTGTTTCATATATTTTGATATTTTCGTAATTAATTTTTGTATGAAACAGCTATTTTTTTTTCGCGATTTCAAAGTTGGTCTTATAGTAAAAGTTGTTCAGTTTGATGGTCCCTATCTACCATATTCGGCTAGGGGTACTTTTGTAACACCTTGTATACCACCAAAACACACAAGGCAAAACTTCGTTAATTTTAAGTCTGAGAAAACAACAATTAGGAATAACTTTACGTTACTGTAAAGGTAAAGATAGTAGAAGAAGCTACAATATTTTGGCGGCAAAAAAACGATACACATAAAAATAAAATTCTACACGATTCATATTTCAACGGAACTCTCAAAGGCATCGCAATAATAAAAGAATTATGAATAAATTATATCGGCGGGTGTCTAAAATCGATACAGAGCAAGGCGTGGTCGCGTTTCGCCGCGCCCGGACGTTTCGATCCACGCTGACGGAATACGGACGTCTCTTTTGTGTGGTATGTCTCTGTCACTCATTATTCGATTGGAAAATTTTCGTATTGTTTTCTTTTTTCAAATGCTCGACTTTTTCATCACAGAACAAAGAAACTTTTTTTTTCATTGGGTTACATGCAAAGTAACATTTTGCTAAAGTCACGACAAGAAACTGAATCGTGAAAGTAGTGTTATAAGATCTCATATCCTTCATTATTTAACTATGTACTGCTTGTCTTAAAAAAGCCGTAAATCGTAATTTTACCAGATTTGTTTGATATTTACAGAAATAGATACTTTCAAACGAAGAGATTAAATGCCATAAAACTGTAAATCGCATTAACTTTTATTTGTATTTTAGATTTTTAATTTAATAGAAATCTAGACAAATACAGTCTTAATCCGAATAACATCATAAGAAGAGTTAATTAAGCTCAAATTGCAAATCATTTTGGTATTCGTTTGTATGGAAAGCTCACTGTTCGCCGGCGTCTTAATGAGACCAACTTGGAACAATTATTTACATACTTAGATAAACAAGTATTAAAAAATAAAGTTTGAAAAGGAAATCGTTGATAATACATATTAGTATAAAACGTATTAAACTAATTGAAAACATCCTCCTTTATTGAAGTCGATTAAAAAAGAAATTACCAAAATCATTTATTTTCAAAAACCAGTGAAAAGTGCAACAAAGCGCAATTTCGTTAACTGCAGTTTAAGGTCTTCAACCTAACTAAATGATTCATCTTGGTGCATTGTACGGAACCGGGGCCGTGACGACTACGGACTAACTCAAAACTTAAGTAAGTAATTGACTAATTATAGTTGATGACTTGTTTGTATTGCCTTCATAAAACGGAATATTAGTAATAAAACCTTTAAGGTTTTTTGTAAAAAGTTTTCTACATCGACACAGGTGATAGAAATAGTATCGATTTCTTAACCGTAAGATGAATAAATAAATATTTGACAACATCACATACATTGCTCCGATTCCAAAGTAAGTAGCTAAAGCACTTTTGTTTTGGAAATAGGAGACAAAGGTGGTATCACGAACACCCTGACCTGAGCCAATATAGAAAAGTTCGTTTTCTAAATTGACCCAACCGGGATCGAACCCGGGACCTCAGAGATTGCGACACCTTGAAAACCGGTGTACAAAGCCACTCGACCACGGAGGTCGTATAACACTGCTCAAAAGAAGATAGAATAGAAATAAACTGTAGTTTCATACAAAAATACGCAAATTGTAAAACTTTTTAATTCTAATACACGGAGGAGATTTTATACAGTAAATTCGGCAGTTAAGTCCGCAAGTTGACTGTTACAGCTTTCGAACAATATCAAATTCAAATAAATTCAGATTGAATTTACATAAAAAACCTTTCGGAAATTAGCTCGTTTGTATGGAAAACCATATTGTGGTTGTGGCCCCTATATATTTTCTTTTGAGCAGTATATAATATTTTGTAATTATTGGTCAATCAACATGCTACTTCATTAATGTAGGTTTTTCATTACCCATACCTATCTATTCCAGTACATTCAACAGCAAATATAGGTAACTTTATGATTTATGGAGTTTTAAAATATACGTAAAATCTAAATGAAAACGGCAATAACTTTTTTTAAGTCAACCGAGAAGCCAAAGGGACTGAATCACAGAAAAATAATAGTACTAACTTAACATAATGCAGAATTTTATGTAAAATTACATGAGAGGATGAGATGAAGATGAGAGAGAATTAGATGAGAGGAGCTCGGTGGCGCAATGGTATAGCGCCTGGCCCATTGATTGCGGATGTTAAGCAACTGTCGCAAGGGTCGGTCATGGGATGGGTGACCAAAAATTTATTATCTCGAGCTTCTCTGTGCTTCGGAAGGCTGCATTTGCAGTTGTTAGCACCCACCAATCCGCATAGGGCTCGCGTGGTGGGTCATGGTCCTTCCTCCTTATCCACCCTTAGGGATGCCTGTGCCCCACCAGTGGGGACATAAAAAAAGGCTGATGATCATGTGAAATTACACAGCAAAATGACAATTTGTTTTCCGTTTTGAAATCAAAAACACTTTATTTACTTTTGCTGTCGACTGTATGACATCATGTATACTTACATATGAATTTGTAGATGTGACTAAAACTTGTAATATCCGCTCAGTAGCTACATTACAACTGTCAATTAACAAGATAGCAACCTTACAACCTACCTATCCAATGTTGTTAATTGACAGTTATGACGCAGCTTCACTTTTTGTTATAATAAAGGTGAGAAAAACTCATACAGATCATGTCTGTACTTGCAAAAAAAAACACTAAGAAATTGAAATAAAACATGAATTAAGTATAACACTTTCTAACGGTTTTACTGAAAGTACTTTGTAATTAGTTGGTATTTGTTTTAATTTTTTATTTTCCCGACGTTTCGGCACCTTTGTGGCTGCTGTGGTCATGGGGGACTCATTATTTATTTTTAAAGTTATAACTAATTTTATTCTGTTTTTTAGTATTTATTGTTATAGCGGCAAACGAAAAATATTAGCTGTGAAAATTGCAACTGTCTAACTATCACGGTTTTCAATATAGTCTGGTGACATACGGACAGACAGACGGATGAACAGCAGAGTCTTAGTAATACGGGACCCTATTACTAAGAATCCGCTGTCCATTTTTGGGTACGGAACCGTAAAAATAAGTTTTCAAAAGTGCGTTAACCATACGCTACAATTGCTCTGTTCTTATTTCTTTGATACCCATCAAACAATCGTAAGAATAAAACTACTAACCTTAATTATCCCGTTTCACATTAAAATCCTTTCAATCGTTAATCACGTAATTAAAAGTTAGTCAAGTACCAAAAAGTTTATAATGGATATCTGAATTTTCATTGCATTTTTTACTACCAGCAAAATTCATGATTCCAGTCAGTAGAAAATACTCTTTATACCATTCCCCCTCTAAAAAGCTTATTTTATTCACTGAAAACATTGTATAAAAACCACTTTTAATCACTATTTTGGTATTTGAATTCAGAACACAATTCGACCTCCATCTCAATACTATACAACCTCCTTGTGAAAAAAATACTCTATACAAACTCCTTGTGCAAAGAGTACTCGATATACAAACTACTTGTGGAAAAAATATTTTGCTTAAATCTTTCTTTTTAACCGACTTCAAAAAAGGAGGAGGTTATCAAGTCGACTGTATGTTTTTTTTTCTCGTAGTCATCATGGTATAAAATATATGTAGTATGTAAATCTTGAATAAAACGGATTTATGTTGAGGGCCATGAATCACTCGCGTCGCTCAGGATTCATCTACGGCCTTCGCTTTAAAGTCCTATATTCACTAATTGCATAATATACTATTTTACAATTGCCACTCGAAAAGGGGCATTTAATTCATGGATAACAGTGAATAAAACGCTATTTTATTCGCTGAGTGTATAAAACAATTTTCAATTTAATTCTAAGTTAAAATACTCATCTAAGTATACAATAAAGATTAAAATGCTTACCAACTGTAACTGACTGTAATTCATTACATCATGTGGAACGACTACATAGATTTGTCAATTTTTTGTATGTAAATGAATTTCCAAATAAGGTTTTTTCACGTAAAGATTAATGTAAACATTTTCCCGGAAATACGTCCAGATTTAAGCTGTAGTGATTACTTAGTCAGTGATTGAAGCTATGGGGCATCGTTAACTATGCTTCCATTTTGACGACTTGAGTAGTCAACATAGCCGGGTCTACCACGCAAAGAGGTCCCGGTTTCGATTCCCGGCTGGGCAGAAATTAAAATTATGAATTTTAATTTCTGTGACAGGTCTGGGTGTTACTATGTATAATAAGTTTATATTTAAAAAGTATGTAAGTAGTGTATCATCACCATTTATATTACAAGCTTTGCTTAGTTTGGGCACAGAATAACTAATGGTTTGGGTAGCCCCAAACGGCGCTGCCGGCCGGCCCTATGGCGCTGTGTGAAATTTTCCAAGCATTTATTATTTATTTATTATTACTATTTTCTGTTTCGATGCACCAACGCCGTCATCTGGACGTACTTCCACTTGGACGTCTGCCGAATGGACGTTTCGTCTGTAACCTTAGAAGTGAACAGTGACTACTGAAATTGCCACTTTCTTTACTTTGTGCTATTAATAGTGTTACGTACTGCATTAACGACGCTGTAAAGTAATAAAATTCTCATTATAGCTTTCATAGTTATTTTATGAGTTTACATGACATGCCACTTGCGACTAAATGTAGGTGTAATAACAATTATATTTTTCCCCATGAAGTATACGGCAGTTACCTGCGTATGAGTTACAAAATAGATTGGTCGCTTTTTGTATGTATTTTTTTACAGTTTAATTGCATATGCTGCTTGAGATGTTAATAGTAGCACAATAGTGCTACTATTACGGTTTAACCGAATACGGTATTAACCGAATACGGTTAAAGAATAAAAAAAAAAACAAAAACGTGTTAATCTGTGAATGTCCTATCTATGCGAAATGTGGAAAATAAAGTTTTGTAAGTCAACACAAGTATGTACCAGTGTGTAGCTCTAATAAAATTATTGAAACTGTGAAATACTTTTCATTGAACTTAGTGCGATTAATTTGGCAATAGTCAGTGATCCGCTGCAACTTCACTCTAGAATGTATAGAATAAAGTAAATTTTACGTTTTGTACCGCAAGCGCTCTGAGTTGGTCACTTCTGTTGTACATAGTCCTATATGTTATCGATCAGTAAGGTATTAAAACCTTTTTAAGTAAACCATAGAGAATTTGCATTTTATTTTTAATTCAAAGCGTAGCAACAACATTGTATAAAAGGTCTTTGTAAGCGCCGGTAAGCCTTATAAGCGGTACAGGCATTAATGAGACATAACGGCCGAATTAACGATAGCTTTTAATGATTCATTAAAATTTCCTCTCGTGTTTTAATTGGTCTGCCTCTATGGTGCCGCTAGTCTAGAGTAAGCTAATTAATTTAGATTAAGTTCATTTGGTCGCATAATTTAAGGGAAATATTTGAGGTACGCACACAAGTTTTATACAACGTGTTACAAAAATACCCCTAATGCCGAATATGGCATATAGGGACCATCAAACTGAACAACTTTTACTATGGGGCCAACTCTGAAATCGCGAAAAAAAATCAGCTGTTGTATACATTTTGATATTTTGGATTTTAATTTTTGTATGAAACAGCTGATTTTTTTTTCCCGATTTCAGAGTTGGCCCCATAGTAAAAGTTGATCAGTTTGATGGTCCCTATATACCATATTCGGCATTAGGGGTATTTTTGTAACATGTTGTATAGTGTAGTACCTACAGGGTTATTTGTAAAACACCAACAACCTCGCAGGAGTAGATTACTAGCATCATAAACAACAACGTTTGTTCTACGACTTTTCCAAAATAATAAACAAAAAAAAATATCGACTTTTCATCCTTTAATGTCCGAACAGCTAATCGAGTTTTGTATGAAAGTCGTATTTTTTTGTTTTTCGGAAAGTCGTAAAACAAAAGCTTTTTTATGATGTTAGTATTACACTCCTGGGAAGCTGTTGGTGATTTACAAATAACCCTGTATAACAATATTTTTGATAGTTATGTTGAGCTTAATTTTTTTCAGTTGATAAGCTAAGCTTTTTCCTTGTATAGTAAGCAGAAGTAAGTTACATTAAGATTTTCATGAATTCATATTAGGACATTAAAATCATCATATTACATGCTGATCGAGAATCGAACCCGTACTTTAAAAATACTAGCCACTCAACTATCGAGGTTGTTTTAGACAGGTTTCGCGAATTATAAAAAAAACATGTCTTACAAGGAACTAACCATATTATAATTTATAATAATACAATTAACACACGCGGATTCAATCCGGAAACTGATAGTTGTGTGTGTGTCACACATTTGTGTGTGAGGCTGGTTTTAAAAAAGCTTGCGTTAGAATTTATTGTGTCAATAACGAACGGAACGCGACGCGCCTTGCAGGGTTGCCGCGTGGTTGTAAAATTAATTAATTATGGAATTAATTGTTTTACAAGATGTTATCATATGAATGATAAAATTTTAAAAAATGTAGTGTGTTCAGTGATAATTTATTCAAAGACGACAAAGGTCAAAGTATTATTTTGTTTCTAATGAAACAAAGTGTTAAGTATTGTTTTTTTTAATTATCGAAACAGATCAGCTATAAATAGAGCAATTAATCAAATTAGTTAAATGCAATTAGCTGTACTTTTATTTTATTCTATTATTTATAAATAGTAGATAGTCAGTAGCGAGGGGCGAAATAATGGCGAAGGAAAGCCGTTGTACAATAATGTTATGATCTGCATAGTGGATCGGTGAGGTGGGATTTCTAAAAGGTAGGCCGATGGAAATTGGCTTTTATGGACCCTTTGCCACTGGTAGATAGTGTTCCTTTTACATAAATTAACCACTAAGCTAGAGGTGCATATCCAGCAGTGGGTATTATGCAGCTAATATGATGATATTGATGATGACTAAGATAAATAAATACTAGAAAAAGTCGACTCACCCTTACCGGGACGGGACACGAACCCGCACCCTTGCGATTCCGGTCCAATGCACTGACCAATTATGCTACGCCAGTGGGAGCGACGAAATTTCTAGTACTATTGTGGAAAAAGTACTTAGAAATAGCATTTTGAAATGCAAAAAATCTAAAATTTATTAATTGATGATGACTAAGGTGAAACCTGAGACCTATGGTTTAACATACCGACCGATTGTGCATCCCATGCTTGGAACATAATCACTGTGTACATGATACTTGGATGAATCTTGCATAGATTATGCAAAGTTACGGGTTGCAATGCGTATTTTATTTTTGATGATGTTTTAAGGTTAAATTTGATTAAAATTTTTAGTCAGCCAGAATTAACATAAAACCAATCAACGTCGACAACCCTACGTCCAATAATCGAATCAGGCGGCGTACCAAAGTGGTTCTCAAAGACGCCGCTGCAGCGTTATCTCGCCGGGAATTTATGCCGCTCGACGTGGGATGTTCGCCGGTAGTACACGCAGAAATAAAGGCGGTAGATAACTGGTTGGATACAAACTTACACTTTTGGAACAAAAACCTGGGTATTGAGACGATCTTTTTTATCTAGGGTGTAGAGGGCAATATGTATACCTAGGCGAAAATTATCGATATTAACCTTTTCAGACATTCTTGATATACACTTCTAAGACTTTTCCGTTTCATTCTTGACATTCTTGACTTAGCCGGATCTCACATTGCCTGCTGCATCATGCGTGACTGCAGATTTTAAAGTTGTAACTTGAACTTAAAGTTTACAATCCTTAAATTGCGTTGTTTTGGTGTCCTGTATGACAGCACTCGACGTATAGCATTTATTTGACTAGTAATAAGGCAGGCGAACAATAAACTTCCCATACAAACGTAATACCAAAATGATTTGCAATTTGAGCATAATTAACTCTTCTTGTGATGTTATTCGGATTCAGACCGTATTTGTCTAGGGTTCTATTAAATAAAAAATTCAAATTACTAACCCAATTTAAAATAAATGCTAACTACATTTTTTCATACAAAACTGTAAGTCCTTTAAATTTATATTTGGTTTCTTCTGAAATTAAGCATAATTTACTCTTCTTCTGAAAAGTAAATTGTACATCTTTTTGGTATTGCGTTTGTATAAGAAGTTCGCTGTTCGCCGGACTGTCGTTTTACTCGGTGTCTTCCATCCCAACCCTGTTAACTCTATTTATTTATTATACCATTTATTTGAGGCATCAATGGCCCATACAATACATACCTTATAGACTAAACTATAACTCCATGTTAACTCTATGATTGGACAATAACCATTGCATTGAAATAAGTATTTACCTATTGAACTTTTATGTCTTAAACATTCTATGTATGAAAAAATCAAATGAAATGAAATCAATCAATTTAAATGCATTATAATAATTTTGTAATGAGGATTTTTTCTATATCAAGAATATAGAAAAAATCCTTCATTCTTTGCTTGTTACCAACTAGCAACTAGATAGTGATGTAAGCAAGTGTCACTGCCGAAATGCCAGATCAAATTGGATCATGGCCGGGACGCATATAGGCAAAATCTAACTACGGAGTTTAGATAGTGATCTGTAGGTTGGTCAAAAAACTCGGTAGTTAGAGTTTGCGCGTAAAATCTTACTACGGAGTTTCGAAACTCAGTAGTTATATTTTGCTTACAAGGACCAACGGCTTAACCTGCGTTCCGAAAGGGTCACTTTCTCAACTTCCATATTAATAGAGCTGGCGCCACAACAATGACACACATCACCCAGCTAACAGTCCCCAAACAAGATCTCCTGCGCATCCGACATATTGGTCAAAACCACTATTTGACGGCACTATTTACACTAACTATTACCACCAGGGTCCCTTTACGATACCGCGGTAGGACGCGCTAATTTTACCTTCCATCCTTTATAAACATAAGCAAAATCAATAAGCTTACAAATACAGGTCAAAATCCTATACGAACCTTTTCGAAACTTTAAAGAATTTCTTCAGATTTCACTTTAAAGTACAAGGGAATCTCAAACTTAATGGTGGTGTAAAGAGTTAATATGTTTGTAAAGTTTTTAGAGTCGATTTTTCAGTGCTTTATTTTTTAAACGTATTTTTAGGTCGGCGTTAATTTTATGCGGTTATTGGTTACTTATTTTTGTGATTTTTTAAAATGCCTTGAAGTACATGTTTGGTTTTGTGAAAAATAAGGAACTATTTTACTGTAATAAAAACACCGAAATTACAGCATTTGTTCAAATAAATATATTTAAATGTGAGTCATCGTTCCCGGTTCCTCAGAACTATTCAATAATCTTGATCACTTGCCACTAAAGGCCATCGCGTTTTGTTTCTTTTTTTAATTTCAAGATGGCGTCCGATACGTGAATATAGACGTCAAATCGACGCAGCAGTAGACTTTATCTTGATGATGATTTCGGGCCATTAAGTTAGCGTTTATTACATAAGCGGTAGCGGGCTTGAATGGTATACCAAGATCATAGGGATAACTGCATCTATAAGAATAAAATAAGCTTTAAATAATCTAATTCTAAATGTCACGTTCACTCATATTGATATAATCAACTGGTGAATAACAATTGCTGCAATATCTTATCTTTTATCATCCGTAAATCGAACTAATAATCTTTCGAAAATCGAACTAAAAAATAGAAATTTCACACAGACTCACGTCATACCTATCTCTAATAATTACATTTCGTGCTATTAAAATAAATATTGTAAGTTATACATATATGCATCTCTAATATAAATGACAACTACCTAATTTACATTTCTTTTTATTAAAAAAAAATACTTTAAGGTAATCAGTTCCATTACCATTTTATAAAAAAAAACATCTCTTGTTTAGTGGCCATACGTTGTACGGTAGCATTTTTATTTCATACTATTGATGCATTGATAACATGTGAAATGACTTGTAATTCGTTTTCAATTCTCACGGTTTAAGCGGCTTATATCTATAAGATTATACCACGTTATTACAGGTATTAAGAAACGCGAAGGGCCGCCATTAAACGTGATTTTAGTAATAACATTTAGGTATGGTATGAGCAACTTTATCAGGTAGTTACATCGCTGATTTTGCAGAGCAATCATTGCTGATTAAATTAGAAATAATTAATGAAAACACTTATGAAGAAAACTCACTAAAAATATAATTTTACTTGTATTAATTTGTTTTTTATGCCATTTGCTTCTTTTTTAATACTTTCTCAACGCGCTTATTGTAGATTAGTTTCACATTTCGTATTATTGGTTTTTCAAACCCCTGTCTAATGTTTTCTACTTCTTAGACTGACCCCAAAACAAACAGCTGATTAAGTTTGACCGTCTATTTTTGTTTAACGTTTTTATCTATGAAGAAAATTAAAAAAAGCAGATGGTTAATTAGTCGGCTGTTAGTGAAATCGGTTCTTGCATCGACAGACAGATACTGATCACCACTACAAGAAGTGCCACTGCAGTACGACTTGGAGCCCTATTTATGAAAAGCATCAAGCGCTCTTTATGTGGTATTTACACAAGTGACTAAAGCCGCACGACTTTTGCCGCACGGCGAAAATCGACTGTGTAAATGGCAATTCGGTCTAGGTCGCAGGTGACTGAACAAACTTATCTGATCCGGTGACCAAAACTGGAACTAAGTTATTACATATTGTTACGCCATCGACTACATATATGACAGCGACGCCATCACTGATTGTGTCACCTGCGATTAAATTTTACAAGTGACTTGCTTGACAAGGTGTCTAAAGTCGACCATCACAGGTGACTAAAATTGACCCATGTAAATAGCCCATTTCTACTGATTTTCAGGAAAGTAGTAAAGAGCGCTCGACGCCTTTAAAAAATAGAGTCCCTGGGCCCTATTCAATAAAACTTACAATTGTAATTTACAACTACAATTCGACGTACGTTTATGTTTGAGCGTATTACATGAATAGTAACAAGTCGCCTAACATTGTTAGTAATATATCGAAAATTGTAATTGTAAATTACAATTGTAACTTTTATTGAATAGGGCCCCTGGTCTTGAGCAAGGGCCTTACTATTCGTATTTGGAAGAACGATTATTAAAGGATTAAAAGACCGATTCGACGTAATAAACAGCTTTTCCTTTCTTATTTACGCGTAGTTATAATCATCATTAGGTATCAATAGTAAGAGTGATGACGCTCCACTTTTCTAAATCTTCACCATTATTGATCCACTCTGGGCGTAGCAACTTTTATAATGTTTTAAATTTCCATAGTTATAGACGTTATTAGAATAAACTATATCGGGATTTACACCATGTACCTGTTTGTGTAAAAACAACAAGAAACGTAAAAGTGCCGTTTCGCGTACAGATACAGTGAGTGTCGTGTGTCGTGAACAGATTCGAGTGAGTAGTGAGTTTGCAGACAGTGGTACCGGTATCGAGCGTAATAATAAAAGACCTAGACGGAGGGTAGACCGATTCGTCGCCAATAACATCTACCCGCACGCAACAATCGACCATGGCGCATGCAACTGCGCCGAAATATCGGAGTCTCAAAAATAAACAGGTACATGCTGTAAATCCCGATATAGTTTAATCTAGTAGCAACTTTTCCCTAAGTGCGGTATCGTAGTGTACTAGTCGTCATTTGTCTTAACTCATCTCCGAACAAAGAAATTACCTCACTAAATCAAAAGATATCCTATATCATGCATGTTCCTTTTTTTAGTGTCACCAAAAGTTCACAGCACGCAGGTAGGTAAATGTTAAAAGAAAAAAATTTCGAGTTTCGCAGTAAAATATGGAATCGACATACTTTTTAGTAAAAAAAATATTATCCTACACTCTTTGCGTTTGCGTAGCTACCTTCGTCAGTCGTGCGTTCATCCCTCCCAAGCAAACACTGCTTTTGAGCCCCACCGCCAAAGAGGCCGCGGCCAAAAACATACCCCACTATTTGTTTAAGTTTTTAATAAAAAAATATTTTACGTCGTCGGAGTCCGATCTTAGTTCAAAAAAGTCAATGTTTTATTTCAACCCTAATAAGAGATGGCTTAAAATGATTATTCTGTAACGCTTTCGAATAAAAAGAAGTTACTTAATATATTAATAAAAATCTATTGATACATGTTTGACGGAACATCACTTCAAATTGGAAAGTCTCGGCCGATATGGCAAATTATTTGATGTGTTTGTAATAAATTGTTAGGACAAGCTTTGTAAGAAATATTTTTTAAATTTTGAGATTTAAGCATTCACAATGCTAGTTTTATATAATACTAAATAATATACTAGAAAAAATAGGACTCGCACCAGATCATGTTCTCGGACGGGAATCGAACCCGCGACCTTTGGATATCCGGTCCAATGCTCTGACCGCTGAGCTACCGAGTCACTAGTGGGAACGTCGAATTTCTTCTAGTATATCAACTCTTACGCTGCAAGCCAGCGCCATCTCACCAATGTAGAAGGAATTAACTTCGACATTCAACTGAACATCTTTCCAGATATTTTTAAACAGTTGATTAAGATGAGAAAGCTATATAACTTTTTAAATTTTGAGATTTAAGCATTCACAATGCTAGTTTTATATAATACTAAATAATATACTAGAAAAAATAGGACTCGCACCAGATCATGTTCTCGGACGGGAATCGAACCCGCGACCTTTGGATATCCGGTCCAATGCTCTGACCGCTGAGCTACCGAGTCACTAGTGGGAACGTCGAATTTCTTCTAGTATATCAACTCTTACGCTGCAAGCCAGCGCCATCTCACCAATGTAGAAGGAATTAACTTCGACATTCAACTGAACATCTTTCCAGATATTTTTAAACAGTTGATTAAGATGAGAAAGCTATATAACTTTTTAAATTTTGAGATTTAAGCATTCACAATGCTAGTTTTATATAATACTAAATAATATACTAGAAAAAATAGGACTCGCACCAGATCATGTTCTCGGACGGGAATCGAACCCGCGACCTTTGGATATCCGGTCCAATGCTCTGACCGCTGAGCTACCGAGTCACTAGTGGGAACGTCGAATTTCTTCTAGTATATCAACTCTTACGCTGCAAGCCAGCGCCATCTCACCAATGTAGAAGGAATTAACTTCGACATTCAACTGAACATCTTTCCAGATATTTTTAAACAGTTGATTAAGATGAGAAAGCTATATAACTTTTTAAATTTTGAGATTTAAGCATTCACAATGCTAGTTTTATATAATACTAAATAATATACTAGAAAAAATAGGACTCGCACCAGATCATGTTCTCGGACGGGAATCGAACCCGCGACCTTTGGATATCCGGTCCAATGCTCTGACCGCTGAGCTACCGAGTCACTAGTGGGAACGTCGAATTTCTTCTACTAAATATTTTTTTTGGAAAATCCACGGAACAGGACAAGACAATAACATTAAATTAGTTTTTTATGACTAACGCACAGATTTTTTGGAACTTTGTAATCGGGACACCCGATTACTAATCCTGCCCGAACACTAATAAATATTTGAGAATAAAACCCAATAATTCATCAACGCCCGAGCGGACGCATGCGGCCGGATAACAACGGAATATCTATTGTATCTTATTTTCCGGACGTTGAAGGGTTAAAGTCTAAGATCCTGTATTAAGAAGACCCGGTAAATATTTGGTTATTCAATATCAAAATTAATTTTATCAAAATAAAAACGATATCAACTAAAAATAAATAAATATTTGACAACATCACATACATTGCTCCAATTCCAAAGTAAGTTGCTAAAGCACTTGTGTTATGGAAATCGGAGACAACGGTGGTATCACAAACACCCAGACCTGAGCCAATATGTATGTGATGTTGTATGTGATGTTGTCAAATATTATTATTTATTAATATTAATATTATTATTATTAATATAGAAAAGTTCGTTTTCTAAATTGACCCAACCGGGGATCGAACCCGGGACCTCAGAGATGGCGACACCTTGAAAACCGGTGCTCTTGGATCTCACGATTTTCTAATCAAGTTTGCACTATGTCGTATTAATTGAATTACCTAGTTATTCATTGTTTTTGTCAAACCAATTAATGTGTTTGTACACCGTGGGAATATCAAAGAGTTCGTTTGTCACGTAAGTTTGTATTGCGAGTGAATTTCATGTCGTGCAAACAAGACGAGTAGTGAATAACGCATTTTTATAAAGCACGTTTGTTTGGCAATATAAGTTTTCGTTGTTTGGTGGGATGATAAAATATTGTTTTTAATTAGGTTCTGCAAGTAATATGCGGAAATTGTATTAGGAAAATACTGAATACTATTAATCGGTAAAATGAACGTTTCTCAATAAAGGTAGAGTTAACTGTAATTTACTTTTAACTTTTAAGCATATAATAGGGGTTGAAGTATGCAATTGCCGATTTTTCTCACACGCAGAGTTTACTTTCGATTTTTAACCATCTTTAAAAAAGGAGGAAGTCTCAGCTGGATTAAAAAGCCTAGAAATAATGGTATGTATTTAGTTAGATTTCGATATAAGTAATTATGTCTTTAGTGGTTATTAGAACAATATTAGAATGAATTTAAAAAAATTACTCATTTGAGTGTACAACATGTTACAAAAATACCCCTAATGCCGAATATATACAACTTTTACTATGGGACCAACTCTTAAATCACGAAAAAAAATCGGCTGTTTCATACATTTTGATATTTTCGATTTTAATTTTTGTATGAAACATCTGATTTTTTTTCGCGATTTCAGAGTTTGTTCCATAGTAAAAGTTGATCAGTTTGATGGTCCCTATCTACCATATTAGGGGCATTAGGAGTATTTTTGTAACACGTTGTATAACTCAAATAAATTATAAATCATTGACTGCTAGTGTAACACAGACGTATATTTTTTTGTTATTATCACTGTTTTTCATTCCAAGCACAGTGAACCATAAAACCTTTTTACAGTAGCCTCACCATGTCAAAACTTGTTTTTGTGCTGTTTTTTCTTTTAAGGGCTGGGATACACTGGGGTTTTGACACCAGTAGGCGTAATATGAGTATACGCTCACTATACTCGATAGCGACGTAGTTGACATTTGTTTGACAACTTTTAGTTTAGTATAGTTACTGCCAGAGGCGCTGTGCTAAACTGTATGCTGCTTACTACAGCCGCAATCGAGTACAGTAAACGTAACTGTGCTAACTCATAATACAGGCACTTATTTCATTATCTTCATACCAATTTATAAATATCGTTATTACTCAAAAATCTTTCATTAACAAAATAAAACTTATAGTCGTTCCACAATAGAAAAAAAACATTTTCTTCACGACGGTCATTTGTTCAATTTACACTAACGCTTGTCTAAAAGCAATTTATTATAAAATATTTGATTTACTATTTTTTAAAGATTCCAAAGTAACTAAAGCACTTTTGTTAAATAAATAAGAGATCAGGACCCAGTCAGGGGCCCTACCGGCTAACTTTTCTAACTTCGGCGGGTCTGCCGAGCTTAAACTTAAAACAGATAAATCGAAGTAAGGAGTTTCGTATTGTACTATTCGCAGAAGTTATTTAGAAGATATCGATGTTCGTGTGACATCATGAATTGAGGTTCGCCATTTTGGCCCGATTGGGGCTGGAGTTATCTGTTTTAATTTGAAGCCCGGCAGATTTTCCAAAGTTCGATTGATGCGTTAGCCGGTACGGCCCCAGATCTGCAGGCCTATTACATAAAAACAACACTACTACAACAACGATTAGCGGACGATGTTCGTCCCACTCCGAGACACTATTTACTCACGAATAAGGTTCAATATCAAGTAATTTGTACGACGAATTGCGTCCGATAATCGCGATTCTTTTTATTTAATAACAGGACTACAGACAAAATAGAAAAAAAATGTTTCTAAATTGTCCCAACCGAGGATTAAACTGATATAATGCAAACCGGTATGTAAGCCACTTAAACGGGAAGGCAATCAAAACTTAAGTTCTTAATAAGCCTATTTTATGATACGTATTATATCCCCGTTAGTTAGCCGCCATAACCATAATAAACACTCGTCTTGTTTTGGACTTCATGATTTTAATTTTATATAGGTAGGTATTTAATTATGATAATTATTTGTTTTAGGGGCGATCTCTCAGTGCGTCCCAAATTTGTTACCTATATGTAATCGGACATGGATTCGTTGCTTGGAAGCCATCAATGAAGGATCACCGAGTAACCAGCAGGAAGCCATCATTGGTCAAAAGCCATGGTTTGGTGCACGAATTAATAAATAAAATACAATAAAACAAAGACCTTTTTTCTAATCTTTTACTAATATGGCCATAGTTCCGTGATTAATGGCCAGCATTTGCACTTACGTCTTACTAAAGTGTTATCTCTCAGTGCATCCCAAACTTGTTATAATCCGGACGCTCGATAATCTGACATGAACTCGTTGGTAGCCAAGCTATCGATGAAGGATCACCGAGTAACCAGCAGGTAGCCAACACAATCAAGACCAAGAACTATAAGTAAATAAAATATTTAACGCACGAAAACAAAAGCGAAATCAAACTAAGACAGCTACTACTAGTGGCTCTGTGAGCTGGCGTTTGTAACATTAAAAAAAATCGAAGTTAGGTAAATTTCCCCATATCTCCGCCATTTTAAAAAAAAATCCAATTAAAAAAAAATATATATGAAATATTGAACCTACTCACAAAATTTCAAGAGAATCGGTTGAGAAATGTGATCTGTAGAAAAGGACAGACGGTCAACCGGACATACGAAAGCATTTCTACCCAAGCTGAAACGGAGACGCTTCGCGCTTGCTCTGTCAATATCGAAGAAGAAGACAAGATGGTTTGAATTAAGTATAGTTAACAGTTAAAACTTTAAACGTCGATTTAATATCATATAAGTATACTTGTATTTACTTTAATTTTAGGGTAAGTAGTACAAGTTATGTACCTTTACTTGTAACAGGAAATCAAACTTTTATGAAACAGTAGATGTTTTATATCTCAACACTTATCATTTTATAACACCAAAACTTTTATTTGCACGCCTAAATCTTTCGTCTCAAATAAAGATTAACAAAAACTAAGACAAAACGTAGATACATGATTTCTAATTTCAATCAAGTATCTGAGACGCTGTAGATCGAAAAAATAATTCCTTCGCCCACATGTCCACAGACAACTTCCGAAAAAAATAAGCGTCCACCCAGCAGCAAGTGCGCCATAAATCATCTGGGTTCCGTACATGGGACCATATTTTAACGCTTTGGTCACTGACCTACGGAGGTCCAGTCATGAAGAAAAAAAACAAAAACATTTTTTTTTCTCCGCGCCGGATGTCATCGGCGCGACGTTACGTTGGCGACAAAACGAGCGGCGCCTAAAACTTTTTTTTGTAAATAAAAAAATTAATGAAATTATACTTTAATACTGTAGTAGCAGAGTCGTTTTCTTTTTAAAGGTATACTTAGTATATGGATATTGTGAACTTAAAAGAGAGCTGGATTTTATTTAAAAATTACACAGTTTAGTTAGATTATATTTTAAAGAGATGTCAGTGTTCTTGATTTTTATTGTGGGAAATCAAAATATACACTGTTTGAAATAAGTGAGTTACTGAAAATTAGGACAAAATATTTTTGGACACTATCCGAATTTATACCTTTTAAATTTATTTTATTTTTACTAACGGTTCGGACACCAAAACGCGAGTCATAAAGGCATACATTGAAGTAAATAACAACTGCAAATCATAGATTTTGACATTAAAACATACAATACCTACATTAAAATACATTTTTGTATTATTATACAATACAATATTGTATTGTATTGCAATTTGTTTTTGTATGTCAGTTACTTATCCAACGGTAACGGTTAATTAAATAAAAACATGTCTGATGATTGGATCATTTAGTAAAATTAATTATACAATGCGACTAAATTGACAATAGACAGTAATACGCTGCAACTTCACTCGAGAATGTGTAGCAAGAGTAAATTTAACAGATTAAAATACGTAAAAAAGTAAACTAAAATCCGAAATGACTTTCGAGGCAAATATTATTGCATTTCTAGGGCAATTTTTTAATCCGTTTACGAAAGTTATCAGCTTGTTAAACTGACCAAATCATATTACTATTACAGTAATCCATTCAAAAACAATGAATTGCCTACTTGATGATAAAGGCAGACCTCACTAGATATTAAATATTTTTATCAAAATTATTAAATCAGAGTAAAATTGACAGATTTACACTACACATAAAAACGGATATTCTCTGAGTCATCAGTTCACAATCCAATAAAATAGCCAATTAGTAAACGTTTGCCACACCTCACTAATTTTAACGGAGATATCTCAAAGCGCCAAGCTTTTACAAAGATAACAAAATATTTCAACGATTCGTCACCTTGGGTTACAGAAATATTTGCCACAAAAAAAACCTATTGTCACTGGTCAAAATCACCAAAATAGACCCGGGAAAAAATTGGCGGCAATGAAGATGTCAGATTAATTTGACAGCTGTCAAAAGGGGCGTCGCTTGTGGCAAATTGTGATGGGCCGGACGGCGTGATTTGAAAGTTTTTGAAATGTTGTTGGCAAAATATTTGAAATATCTTAGACTTTTGAATAGAAGACGTAGAACCATTTTTATGCTTGGTCATTATTATTTGAGGTTGCGATTACATGCATTTTGCAACCGATCGCGAATTAAAAACACGACATAAAATGTTGGCTTCAAGAAACTTTTTATAGATTTTCAAGTACACGAAACTTTTATTACCTTTCTAAATGAATTATTTTTAGATCTCATGAGTCAAGCACGACCTATCGTAAAAGCAAGTAGGTACTTATTAAGAGTAGGTAGCATTTTTCATGTAAAATTTGTATTGGTTCTTAAATTAAATTAAATACGAACTTTATTTCATTAAGTGATCATATTTCATAACTTATTGATGAATTCGATATTTCATAACTATAATTGAATAATCTTTTCTGTTAAAAAAATTCAAAGACTAGTTAGTTGTTGCCTAGTTATGTGGTTAGTTGGTTGACCGCCTATTAATAATTTAAACAAAACAAAAGTCTTGATTAAACAAACGGGTTACGGGTATCTTTAAGGTGTACCTAATCTTGGGTTGGACTTATCGAATGTCCCCATAAAAGACCTATACCGTGGTCGTAAGAAAAAAGAAACAAAAGAAATGGTGGAAAAAATCCCGGCTTATCTGTGGACGGCGCCAGTGGCAGAGCGAGTGGTATTAGGGGTCCTCAGGAATTCTTATTGCGTTGTTTTTTTTGCATGTGGCTATCGTATCATATCGTTAGCATGTTGGCCGTTGGCCTCCCTCGTAGAGAGGCTTTAGCCATATTTTTTTATTTAAATAATTGCGTAAAAATCTTCTCACAAATGGATGTTTTGTTGCAATAGATTCATTTAAAAAAAATCTAAAGTGTTTTTTGGGCTTTTGTCGTTACCTGACTGATGATACCAAATGACATTAAATCGATCCAGCGACTCGGACTTGACATTTTTTTTAATCTCATTCTGGTCGAGGCAAATCTCTGAGCCATGGTAATTGACGGAATTTACGCCCTCGATAAGGGTTGTTTTTTATTATTATTCTGTACCAGTTTACATTTTGTCCAATCTACTTTCGTTTTCTATAGTTTTGTTTCCTGACTTCGGTTGAGGTGGTTCGATTCAAAGGTAGAATAACTAGTTTGGTTTTCTACTTTAGCGGCTGAAATGTTGTAAAGTAAGTAAAGTAAAAAATAACTTTATTCAAAGAAACTTTGGCCCACTTGCGCCAAGCTGGGTAAGCACATTTAACCCAGAGTCAGTGCTACTTTTGTATGAACTAACTCTGGGTTAAATTTTAACCCAGCTTGGCGCAAATGGCCCTTTCCAGACTTTTATAAATGACAAGAAGAACGGACGCAGTAGCAGCAGTTGTCATTCCAGTATTAATTTTGCTTTAAGTAGTCTTAACAAGTTTACATTTTTTATTTTTTTTTAAATTTTACAATCCAATAAAAAAAACTTTGTGCTAAATAACATTAAGAAAACACAAATGTTATTTTTTGTTTTCCTTAATGTTCTGAAGAAAAGTAACTATTCAGCAACTCGATGATGATGAATCGAGGTGATGAAATCAATAGTGTTTATTCATTTACTTATGTATCTATTACAATAGTATACAATAAATAATAATAAATAAATAATAAATATTTGACAACATCACATACATTGCTCCGATTCCAAAGTAAGTAGTTAAAGCACTTGTGTTATGGAAATTAGAGACAACGTTGGTATCACAAACACCCATACCTGAGCCAGTATAGAAAAGTTCGTTTTCTAAATTGACCCAACCGGGGATCGAACCCGGGACCTCAGAGATGGCGACACCTTGAAAACCGGTGTACAAAGCCACTCGACCACGGAGGTCGTAATCATTCAAGTAAATGAAAAAATAATTGATGTTCAATATTCTCTTATTCTCTTGTCTTTTAAGAAGACACTAAACTAAGTTCCAAGGAGTAAAGAAACTTGCTCATTAAGGCCCCTCATTTTCCGGTTATTTTTTAAGCGTCTATTAAAGGCGCCAACACACGGAAGTCGCGCCCAGATCATCCGATACGGGATCAAAGACGATCCGATCCGGTTGATAGCCGGAGGTGTTGCAATGCCACCGATTTATTTTGTTTTTTAAAAACTAAGTAAACATACACACAAATTTTAAAAGCCTCAGAACCTTTAAAGAGTTTAAATTGTCTTTGATGACAATTTGTTTCATCGAAGCTTACATTTTATAATTATTATGAATACACTTTTTGCTTTTTTGCCTAATACTTCTACAACAAATTATATTTTACTAAAGTTATTGTTTATAAATAAACTATAGAACCTTAGCTTCAATCTGTACACGTGAATTTTTGATACATTAAATACTTAGCGAGCAATATGCCACTCTTAAAATATTACAGTGTTAGTTAAAATTTTATTTATACTATAATATATTTTTTTACCACTTATTTAACATAAACATTATCTTATGACAATGAAGAATATGTGGCGTCTGCAAAGAGGTCACCACTCCTCTATGGTTAATAAGAGAAAAAGAAAGGTTGTTCTGACTTCTGTCTTACGTACTGTGGCCCTACCATGAGTTGATGCAAACTCTTTACGCTACCGTAAACTATCGGATATACTGCTCACAGTCAATGCGAGTGAAAGAGAGAAAACGATAGTTTACGGTAACGTAAATAGTTTGCATCAACTCATGGTAGGGCCACTGATGTGACAGATTTTTATTGTTGCTTTCTTGCTATTGTAAATTAATATTATCCCTTCCTTACTCGTCCGTATTCCTTCCTATTTCAATGTGACTCTTCCATGTATATATTCTCTGTACATAGCATTTGTGGAGTAAATAATTAACACACGTTGGAAGTGTTTCCATCATAGTTGTAACAACGAACACAAGTATAGTGCGGGCAGGAACCAAAGCCCGCACAAATAGTTATATACCGCTAAGCGTTTTCAGATAATAATAATATATTATGCATTATACAAATGCATATCAGCATAATATCCATGATATTCGTATTACGAGGACTGTAGATTTCGAGTAATTTATATTCGATATGCTAATATTTGTGTTCAAATGAAGGAGAAACACTTATGCTTTCAGCATTCAATATATATTTTATTGCTTGTGTGTTTTATCGGTAGATATTTCATATCGAAAAAGCACATATGAATATTAACAAATCGGTGACAGACAAAAGTTAGAATTCACTCAACAACTTATATAAACTTTTAAGAAAACAACCATATGTAATGATTCTTGAAAACATTCAACGTTTACTTCCGTACATTTGCGAAGACAAAGTGATTTTTTTTTAATTTTTCACGCAACCAACACTTTTGAAATTTTCTATTATTTTTTATTTCAGACATTCTCCATTCATAATTATACGAAAGAAAAAGACAAAACACATCATAACCAAAAAAGGTTTAATTAGCGGTTTAATCCTTACTTATATTATAAAAGCGAAAGTCCGTTTGTTTGTTACGCCTTCACGTCTTAACTACTGAACCGATCATCATAAAATTTTGCATACACGTTGTCAAGTGTACAGAGAAGGTCATGGGGTTCCTTTCATCCGGAAAAAATAATTGTTCCCGAGGGATAGCAAAAAAACTTTCCACGCAGACGAAGTCGCGGGCGGTCGCTACTCGCTAGTTTTTCATAAATAATACTTACGACGAAGATTATAACTTATTATTTATTTAATTGTCATGGCATAGACTGTGTAAGTAACTAATCGAAATATGAATTAGTCAAATAAAGTGTTTAGTAGAGCTACTGATGTCTTGGACAAAATAATTTCCGATACTTTGTCCGAAATGACACTTTTAATTTTATTATATTTTCACTCACGATTCGAACACTTTTATAGTTAAAGCGGTTTTGTACAGTCACCCCCTTACTAATAAAGATTGTATAGCAGATGAATAGTTACACAAAGGTTACTCTCTGTCAAACTATTTAAGTTTGGCATTAAGAAGAAAGGGACAAAACACTGTGTAAAAATACATCTGCTATACAATATTAATTAGTAAAGGTGTCAGACTATAACTACTAAAGTGTCCGAAACGTCAGTGAAAAGATTAAAAACGGACAAAGTGTCCCAAAAATATTTTTATCCTAGACGTCAGTAACTCGTTTAGTATTCAGTGGTTTGGAACATGTTTTTTTATTGACATAACACCTTAGTTAGGGGAGTGTAATGCAACATATGTCAAATAGATACCTTTATCACCGAACACAACAGTAGTAGCTTATCAATAAAAGCATTCGTGTAAATGCAGTATGGTAAATTTTTATGTTAACATTTGTTTTAACAAGGGCTTTAGGCTTAGGATATCGTAGCTTAGTTAATGTTAGCTTTATTATACACTGCATTTTATTTAGAAAACGAACTTTTCTGTATTGGCTCAGGTCTGGGTGTTTGTAGTTCCACCGCTGTCTCTGATTTCCATAACACAAGTGCTTTAGCTACTTACTTTGGGATCAGAGCAATGTTTGTGATGTTTTCTAATATTATTATATTATAATATTATTATGGTCATTTCTAGAAGAAAATAGCAAAACTGCTAAAAGTGACTGTTTTGACTCATTGTTATCTACTTCTACGAATGACTACGAGAGAATGTAATGATACCTTCTAAAAATACTAGACGGAGTCTTAAAAATATATTAAAATGATTTTCTATTAACAACTTATTAAATAAAACCTTGGAAGGGGCTTTTTTATATTTGAAAACATCACAATTACATTGCTCCGATTCCAAAGTAAGTAGCTAAAGCACTTGTGTTATGGAAATCAGAGACAACGGTGGTATCACAAACACTCAGACCTGAGCCAATATAGAAAAGTTCGTTTTCTAAATTGACCCAACCGGGGATCGAACCCGGGACCTCAGAGATGGCGACACCTTGAAAACCTAAAGCGCTTGTCTTATGGAAATCAGAAACAACGGTGGTATCACAAACACCAGACCTGAGCCAATATAGAGAAGTTCGTTTTCTAAATTGACCCAACCGGGGATTGAACCCGGGACAAAGCCACTCGACCACGGAGGTCGTCAAACTTTCGGTATGGGATGCACCTTAAGTTCTACCCACAGACTTCTTTATACTAACTACCTCGCCCAAGACTCATAAATATGAAGGGTGGGTGCTACGAGTATTTTAAATTATAAGTCTGTTTATCCTTAGTCTTGTCTTATTTGGTGAACAACCTTCACCCAAGCTCTTTATTGAAATGTTCACTTTTAAAATACAACAAGTGCCTTTCCACACACAGATTACGAAAGAAGTTGATAGTAATTATTAATGACAATTTTATTTAATAGGACAACATATTTTTTAATAACGATTAAAGTTTAAAATACGTATGACATCTGTCAAAAACTGTTTACTAAATAAGACAATTAAGGATAAACGAGCGCAGCGAAAATTTTTCTTAGTCTATGGGATAAACATATTATATTTAATTACGTGACAGTTTGACAATTGTCATGACAATTTGGTTTACGTTGCGGTGTAGCTATGAGTAGTTATTTCTATCTTCAAATTGGTTGACGCAATGGATATAAACTTGTCATGACAGGTGACAAACTGTTATATTTATTAAATAGGCTCTAGACGTTTATTAAGCGTATATGACAATGTAGTACTTTTCAAATAAAAATAAATTTTAGTAGACTGCCAAAAAAAAACACCAGTTATCTAATACTCTGTTTATTACGTAGGGCATAAACTCCATTCCGAATAAAAGCTAATAATTTCATATCTAGTGAAACCATAAAAGTATAAAAACCCGTAAAGGCATAAGCATTGGTATGACAAAAAAAGTTTGACAAGTTTGAGCGGATCTCACATTTTGAGTGTTCCGTAAAATAAAAATGATCACTGTCATTTCATTAGATGTCTCTTAGCATCTATTTGTTATTTTCAATATGAAAAATAGCTTTAAATTTATACTGAGGAGCTCGGTGGTGCAGTGGTTTAGCGCCTAGTCCAGCGATTGCGGAGGTTAAGCAACTTTCGCAAGGGTCAGCCTTGGGATGGGTGACCAAAAATTTATTATCTCGAGCTCCTCCGTGCTTCTGAAGGCACATTAAGCTTTGGTCCCGGCTGCATTTGCAGTCGTTAACACCCACCAATCCGCATTAGACCCGCGTGGTGGGTTATGGCCTATCCACTAGGCACTGGGAACATTAAAAATGGCTGATGGTCAATTACTGCCTAGCCTCACGACATCTACTCTATTGCCTTCGCTGAAAAATATTCTTTCGCTGATTTAATACTTTTTCCAGAGTGAGAGGTAGTTTATTATAATTATAATACCATGGTTACGGTCATAGACTATATATATAAAAATCAATGGTTACGGTATTCAAATCAAATTCCCAATCAGCTTGCATAGTTTTAAAATCTTGATGCATTTTAAAAAAACTATGTTGTAACGAATAACATTTTTCTCAGTAGTTTTTGCATTTTTATTGATTTCTTGTAGAAGATTGCTATACCTACTTAATTGTTGAAAAAAAAATGTTTTTGATATAATATGATTTATTTTTTTATTATATTTGTTACTTGTAGAGAATAGATTTAGAGGTCAGAGGTTTCAAGTTTTGTATTGCGGAACCCTGATAACCATATATTTGTGAGTTGTAAATCCGGCAGAGGTGACTGGGTGTTAGAGGGGCCGACACACATTTTTCCATTGTTGGAGACACGTAGGAGATTTGGTGGAAACAAAAAAAGGATTAAAACATTTAAAAAGGCTGTATGGATAGATATTTTTATGTTAGATGCGAAAAAATAAATAAAGTCTACAAAAAAGGAGTATGAATTCACAAGTCGCGTCGCTAAAATCTAGTGGCTCTGTGAGCTACAGCTCACCTTGCTTTAACATAACTCCGCCCTTTTGAAAGATTTGGAAAAACTGAATCGATTCTTTTTTAATCGATAAAAGGTATATAATTATCGAACCTGCTCACAAAATTTCACGAGAATCGGTTGCAAAATGCGACCTGTAGAGGAGAACAGACGGATAGCCGCCGCACGGATAAACGAAAGCATTTTTTCCCAAGCTGAAGCGAAGACGCTTCGCTCGCACTTCACGCTCGCTCGAGCAATTACTTACTAGTAGCTCTGTAGATCTGTAGACCTCGCGTTTGTGCGAAAAAAGTAGCTCAAATTGTATGATGTTTAAAAATTAATATGATAGATGTCGCCACGAGGTCGCAACATATTTCGAAAAAATAATATATTTATTTTGAAAAAGTGGCTCGACAAAAAAAAACTATATAGTTATCGAACCTGCTCACAAATTTTCACGAGAATGCGGCTAAAATGCGACTTTGTAAAGGAGAACAGACGGACAGCCGGACAGACGTACGAAAGCATTTTTGCCCAAGCTGAAGCAGAGACGCTTCGCTCGCACTTTTTGCTCGTTCGGTCAATAACGAACAATAAAAAGCGTCAAAAATGACAATTCAAAATAATAGGTCTTATACTCCTAACTCATACTAACTCCAAAACATTTTCTTCGAGATAAACGCCAAAAAAAACAACGAAAAATAATAAATTATACATAACTATTATGAAACTATTCAAATGTTGACTTTTTACATAGCTGGAAATTTAAAACCATTTGGTAGCCATTATCACATCTTAACTTAAATAGCTCAGAAAATATAAGCAAGTGCTCGTACCACCCAACGTGAATAGATAGATGTAGATAGAACCGGCAATCGAACCCGGGACCCATGTGTCTTACGCGGGTGGGCGAACCACTAGACCACAGAGGCGGTTAAATTTTTTCATTAAGCTTAAAATACTTTCTGAAATATATAATTACAATTAGTTTTCCACATGCATATTTCTTCTGGAAATAATAGTCTTTCTGGTTTATTTTTATTATAATACTCGATAGGTACTTAACTATTAGAAAAATGTAGGAAAAATTATATATTTTATATGTTTTTGTGGTACAGACGATTCTATTTTCGGCATAATACAAGTGGGATGTTTTGGGATTGCAAGATTTCAGAATTTTTTGGTTTAATACAAGTGATAGTCTCCACACTTTTCACAGCAAACACGAGGGGCGACTATTGCCTCTTATTTATAAATTATATTGAAATTTTCCTTAAGTAATAATATTCAAACTATCACAGTGACGGATCGGAGCAATGTAAGTGATGCTGTCTGAAATTTCAACCCAAATAGCTCAACCTTTAAACATTATTGCGTCCATTGGTTAGCACGGCAGTAACACTTCGCTAGTAGGTGCGAGCCACCGTATCTCTGACCCAAGGTGGTCTTGATGACCGCTTCGGGGTTCGACTAACATAAAAAAGTCAAATATTTCTTTTGGTAGAAATATTATTTTGTTGCATAAAATCGTTCATCGGATTTATAATGTTATTAATAAATTCAATGTATTTTGATTCTAGAAATTGATAAAAAAACTTGTATTACTTACTTCTGATTAGAAAACTAACTTTTCTATATTGGCTCAGGTCTGGGTGTTTGTGATACCAACGTTGTCTCTGATTTCCATAACACAAGTGCTTTAGCTACTTACTTTGGAATCGGAGCAATGTATGTGATGTTGTCAAATATTTATTTATTTATTTATATGATAATTCAAAGAAACACTGAAAGATGGAAGCAGTCTTTTCTTAAAAAGTTTTTTCTTAAACTTGACACGAAATCAATGTCCCTAAACAGACAACTTTTGGGCTTTCACAACGATGCTATACAGCAGCCTGTATTTGTAAGCCACATACAAAATTATGAAAAATCCCGGCAAGGCGACTTATGACTTTTATCTTCTTTTGTACTTCCGTATGTTGAACTCATCGAAATAATACACAAGGGATAAGTTGTATTTGTTAATATTTATGATTATGACGTTTGGAATGAACGGTTTTTAACCATTTTCTGTTTCAGAGACCGATCAAGGTGTTTGAAAAATTGAAATGTTTTTTTTATCTGGTCGCGGGTTCCAGTGGCGAGTAGAATGTTTTACTTTTATTTACACACAAAAATAGCATTGTAAATGCAAAATCTCAAATTAATAAAATATATGTTTAATATTGAATCAAACAGTACTAAAGTATATAATCAGTTAATTATACATTTTGTATGTATGGTAGGCTGAACGTTAACAGCCTCAATACTCGTATATTTGACTTTTCCTGTTTATCAAAGGAAATGAATAAAAGAAGCAGTTTTTAAATATTAGGTCCCCTTTGAAATCGTCGTTTTGTATGAAGAATTTTAAAGAAGTTGCATTTTGCATTTAAGTAACATGTTCTTAATTTATTTAACAACCATGAACGCTAATGTTTTATAACTTTTATGCACTAATGTTTAAACACTATGATAACGTATGCTACTTAGCATAAGCGAAAAAAATAAGTTTTTGATAAGTTAAAACTGATAAAGTGGTCGTTTCTGCTAGCAAAAAGAGGAGTATTTTTTAAGGTATTTTTTTGAATGTTTTGAAAACTATAAGTAATAAGGTTTTTTTCTTATTGATTTGATAAAATATCAAGCAATTGATGAATATTTTAAATCATAGTAGTGACGAGGCTCTCTATTTGTGAGTAAAAAACGCCAATTTCAATGCTGGGGACCCAATACTATTTGTAGACAACATGAAAAAATTTAACGAAATAAATATTGAAAATTAAGAGTGCGTTGAAATCTTTTGTACTAGCAAAAGTAAACAATCAGTGTTGATCTTAAATTCAACATATTACTTATACATATTTAGGATTACTTGTAGTGGAAAATTCCAATGCTATCTCCTTAACCCTTGCATAGTTTGCGCGGCCACTTAGCGCATGCGCAAGGCGCGCAATAAACCGACTGCTAAGAGGCAACCTGCGCGAAAGTTTGCGCTAAAATTATCTTAGGTTCGTATCTGTGGTCATCTGACAAGGTTGAGTTACCTTCAATCACTTAAACAGATGTATGGTTTTATATACTGAAAAAGGCTGAGGGTATTTCAACTAACTAATCTTTACTAGCTATTATTATTATGCATATCCTAATTCTCGACTTTCCTGAAATGGTCAACCATATTTTTGCTATAACTTCGAATTGTTAATGTTTTAACTTCATGTATTATTATCTTTTTTCCTATTACAGAGTTAGTCTCGTTGCTAAGATATTTTTTTAATCTTAACGCAGTCTCGATGTATCCTTCATGTGTCTTTATAATTTATATCGAAATGTAATTTTGTTTTATGGCTACTTTAAAGATAAGTTGTGGTCGTCATCTGAAATAGAAATTTGTTTTTTTTAATTGATCTTGTTGACCGAGACGTTAGAAAATATAAGACGTATTTTTATACAGGTTAATCTTGGCATAAATGGGATTCGATTCCCAACACTGTAACTATACAGTAGATATTTAATTAATTTTAATATTTTGTTTTATTTTTTACTAGCGACCGCCAACGATTTCGTCTGCGTGGAAAGTTTTTTTGCTATCCCTCGGAAACAATTTTTTTCGGGATGAAAGATACCCTTTGTCCTTCTCTATACCCCTGACAACGTGTATGCAAAATTTGATGATGTTTGGTTCGGTAGAAAAGACGTGAAGGCGTAACAAACAAACAAACGGACTTTCGCATTTAAAATATTAGTAAGGATAAGCTGAATAATTAAGTTTTATTTAACATAACTTGGAAAATGGATTTATTTTTTTCATTACGATTTTCTTAGTACCTTTTGGTGACGCCAAAGGTCTTAAACTTAATGTATGTGTAAAATGGTTTCTTTTGGTTTCTTTCGATGCAGAGAAGTTCCACACAATAGTGCCAGAACAAATAAATCTCCCGACTAAATAGGGTTGCCAATTTGCCATGCTAATAACTTAACCTTTAATCAAGAGGAAAATATGGCACAGTTTTAAGAAAACAGATTTCTGATAATTTTACTTTGTCATCTATAATAAATAACATCTTACGTAATAAATATTCTTATGTATTCACTATTACATAAAATCTTGATATTGTTATTGATTATCACTGAAAGGATTTTTTTCTGGCATTTCTGAAAATCTGTAGTAAGTTATTGCTGTTCATATTCTTCTAATTGTGATGGTTATTTAGGCTGTGGGCATTAGCCAAGTTTCTAAGCAACGGTTTGTTTGTTTTCTGACTGTTCGTTATTGTATAAAATTGCATTGCTACATTAAAATCTCTTAAAAAGGCTGTAAATCGTTTTACTTCCGCGACACTAATTTCTAAGAAATACCTAGATACGCTACTGCAGTATAATGACTTTCACAACACATTATATTATTAGATTTTAAAAAAATATCACAATTTTTCAAAGTTTTTATTTAAAACTATTAAGATTCTCCATACAATTTTCTACATCACGTGACAACCCTAAATCTAACCCTCTAATGGTCGGTCTCGCTTGCATTAGCAAAAATAATGCGTCTCTACACAACCCCGCCGCCATTTATAAATCAATCACAACCCTCCCGCTACTTTATATTTATTGGTCCAAGTTAGGTTAAGAGATTAAACAGATTTTTTCTATTACATTTTCCGCAAATAAATGTATAGGTTATTCATGTAAATCCTTTATGGTTTACTGCTGCTTATTTATGGCATATTTTAGCGATCACGTTGACTTTGCACACTAACATTATTTTAGCAAATTCTTGGCGTATGTCAAAGTTCAAACGAGAATTTAAACGTGACGTCATTATAATATGGCTGTTGTTAGCTTTTCACTTCTTTTTGTCAATTAAATTATAGTTTGCAGAGGTTATAAGCTTAGGATTTAAACACTAATAATAACACTAAGTAATATAAGAGTGTTCTTATTTCTGCTTATTGTACTGTGCTTCTTTTTTATTTATTGGTGACATATGTTGATGAGTAATATCTGTAATTTGTGTGCTAAAACATTGACTTAAAAATTGAGGTTAAATGAAATTATTTGCATAAAATAATTATGAATAATATTAACTGACACGGATTGACTTATGTTATATTTGTTGTTATTGTTAAAATCAACCATCCAGCCATTTAATGAATGATCTGAAAAAATGCTACAGGTATCTCTGCACTGCAGTCTAATTCTTATTTTGTTTCATAAACAAGAGAAGTCCTGAGAGTTTTGTTTAACAAATAAGAGGAACTAACAAGCATTAGGTAGTTATTGGATTTTCAAAGAGATACATTCTATTAGAAGAACTCTACATTGACAAACATTGTCACAAAATGTTTCTAATATTCTACACTTTTACATAGTCTAAAAAGACAGGGTTAAATATAATTTTTACAGCATATTGTAGGATACACATCCTAATATTTTAGTAATATTTTTCTTTAATTTTGTAGAGCAACCGATAATGTTTTGACAGCATAATATTGTAGCGTAAATACTTACTCGGCATCATCTCCACATGCGAGGAGGTGTCCATAATGTTGTGATGATGCATCATCCCGGGTGGGGACTGAACCAGCCCTCCACCCCCACTGGCCATCACCATCACGAGATCTTCACCAAGTCTTCACCAGTCCTTTAAACTAACAATGTATCAAACGGATACGTCCGCTTGATTACAAATAAAATATCACAAAGAACACAAAGTTAAAAACACTTCTATATCGCTTCCAGGAACTGAATACACCAAAATTTAAGGCTATATCCCACTAATTTTGGTCTTTAGGCACTTCGTCATTGTTTAAAAAATATTGTTTGTGGCGACACACGCGTCCGCTCACGGCAGTGGCCAGGCCCATACTGCCGTATAACATCTATAATTCTATGGATCGACGCGAAAGCGCATGAGTGGACCGGCCCATCCTCCCATTGGTTTATTTTTAGAACGCCTTTTCAAAACGACGACGATGATTGGCCGGCCGCTACCCATTTTCACGCCCTAATCGCCGGCTCCCCGACAAAATGGCGACCCCCAATAGCCTTTTGATGCTTTTTTGAACATTTTCTTCGGTAAAAAATAATCCGTTTCGAATATAATGAGCATGATTTATGGTTTTGAACCGTGCGCTCCTTTTCTGGTTTTATTTTTTTAATCTGGCCATGTTAATCTTTCATGTTTTAGGTGGTTTGTTTTTGATTAATCGGGAGTTGTATTTGCCCGATCGTCGGCGCGGATTCTGTGTTATTTTATGTGGCTTTGGCGCAGATTGGGCACACTGTGCGCTTTATATTTCAACAATATATGATTAATCATTTGTTGTGTAGTTTTGAGGTAAAGTTTATGATTTTGGTAAATACGTCATAGTTTTTAATAAGAAGAAATGCTACGTTTTTTTGTGTTGTAAAAAAATAGAGCCTTAGATATGTCAAACTTTAAAAGTTATATTTTACTAAATTGTGATAGAAACAGATAAATTGATAACACGGTTTAAAAAAATCCTTGCCTATTACAAAACAAGAAAATTGTTAGTTGGAATGTAAAATGAAAGTAAATTTAATTCAAATGTATGTTTTTATTTCTCTTTGCTGGTTTTTGAACCATAATTAAGTATGTTATTTTTATAAAAACAGATATTTTTCTTTAGAGCTCTACAAAATGTGTACCTTATCTTAACAACAGGAAACACGAAAATCTATTTACTAATAAGATAAACCAACAACAGTACACATTTACATACACAATTACTTAGGTATCAATAAAAATCAGTTCGGTGTTGATCGATTTTCTTAAATAAAAATGTAGAGATATTTCAAAGCAAATATCTTTTTTGTTTTATTTAATTAATTTGTTAACTTCTTTTGTGTCATCAATTTTAATTATATAAGTGACTATCTAGGATTCTAAAAACTTCACACTTCATAGGAGCTAGAAGTTAAAAAGGCGACAGTTAAAGAACCATTAGTTATTTTTTAAATTACGTTGTCAACGTGTGAGGTTACTGGCAGTAAGAAAAAACAAAAGAGGTTTGGCGCCAAATGTTCCAACGTCATTAAGTACTATAGATAAAACTGAGCACAGATAAAACTATCTGGCGACAGCAGATGTAGAGATTGAGGGAAAAGTTTAACACAAAAATAGTCTCTTTTGTATAAGAAATAAAAACTACGTGGATTCTTTGATAAGATTGTTAAGTAAGGAGGTATTAAAAGGAAGGAAGTTCTATAAAGGTTTGCGCAGATGTAGATTAGAAAAAAGCGAAAAAATAACTGGGAACTTTTTTCTGTTTGTGCAAAAAAAGAACTAAACATTCGTTCGTTTATATTTGATCTTGAAGTACTTTCTGGAGTTCCAATTTTGAACATGTTTTTTTGGTGATTTACCTAGCTCTATATTTTCGCAGAAAAGTAGAAACTTGCAGTCCATAACAAATGCCATTGCTGATTTCAAATGAAGTTAAAAAAAATCTAAAATTCTTTCTAATTTCATATAGACGTCCCGTCACTTCATTACTGAAATGATTTATTATTAGGTACTAAAAGAAAATGGTATTTGATTTAAAAATGCGTATACGCACATAAACTAGATATAGTACACTACACACAGTTTATATATAATTTTTGTGTAAGAATATTTAATTCGTTAATTTAAAATTCAGTTACCTGAAAGCAAATTATTTTAACAATATTACACATCCAGTGCTTTAGGGTTAACTAGGGTTGCCACATTTTTTACATAAACAGTAGGTACTTTTTGTAATCGTTGTTTTTACTCATATTTAGGTAATAAAGAATTTCACACCCATTTGTAAATTAGAACAGTTGCCTTACAATTCACGCGTTAGGAACGTCTCTCTCATTTCTGCTGCTAATTATGTTAGAGCCTGGTTCCGACAATTAACGTAAAGTTTTAGTAATTGTAACACTCCATTTTGGTAAAGTAGGTGTGTCACGATTTTGACGTTAATTATTATGGGAATGAGAAACCGTATTTTTTACTTACAGTTATGTTTCTATGACGAGTTCGTTGGTTTTTTTTAATTGTAGAACAGTTAGTTCGTTAAGATTTTTTTTAACTTGTTTTTTATGATTTATTTTCACAATGTATTTTTAAGGAAAAATGATAATGAGAAGAAATTAAGTTTTGACGGTTAATCAATTTATTTGCTTTTTAAGATTTTTAAATTTTAAGATTTTAGCATTCAAAATGCTACTTCTATATATACCAGAAAAAATACGACTCGCACCAGATCATGTTCTCGGACGCATCCAAAGGTCGATTCCTGTCCGAGAACATGATCTGGGGCTCTATCGGCTAAAAACATTGAAGTTCATGTTAACTGTGTTTTGACAGATGTATGTGATACATTGCTTCCTTTTGGCAGAAATAAAAACTTACCAAAGAAAAGTAGCAATATATCACATACATCTGTCAAAACACAGTTAACATGAACTTCAATGTTTTTAGCCGATACCGCCGCTGGTGCGAGTCGTATTTTTTCTAGTACATTATTTGGTATTTTAAGATTTTGTTTGTAAGTCTACTAGAACAAAAGATGAAAGTCCTTAAACATATTGTAGTAACTTTTGAACTTCGGATAAGCGGTCATACAAATGTTTTGTTATGAGAAAAATCTATCATCAACGCATTTCATCAATTCAAAGGAAAACAAACAAACTTACTCTCCCGAAATGAATTAGCCGCAATCAATAAGACGCTCTGACGTCACGTCCGTCCGGTCAGCGGCTTCCGGTCCGGTTCCGGTTCCGGTCCGCCCCCTCCACATCCGGTGCCGGCTGAGAGCTGCCAATTGTGGGAGATGGGAATTAATTTACTATAGCAATAATTGTACGTTTGATGACCTTGAATGGTAGGGTAGTTTTTTTTATTATTTGTATTTATTGATCACCATCATAATTTACATTGGCACAAGCAATAAGAACATAATAATAAGAGAATTCTGCATAATGCTATTATAATTATAGGTGAAGACCTCATGCATAGGCATATAAGAAAACCTAAGAAAGAGAAAAAAATATATAAAACATTTTATATAAACTTTCTCGTTTAGGTACTTGTTATGATAAAAAATAATGCGACTTTTTTGCCTCGCAATTATTTATCGATTCTAACTTTAACTGTGTTAGTAATAATCCGTCTCTATATTCATATACTGTACAACGTGTTACAAAAAACCTTTAGGGTACCATGCATACAACCTCGGGAAATTATTATAAAACCTGAAAACCGCAATTGAAAAATAAAAATCCTGTCATGATAAATGCATAGTGACAGCCCTAGACCTAAGTTTTGTTTTGCTTTCGTCCATTAATGGGTTTGATTACAATATAGTGTATTTGCGTCTAAGGTTGTCACTTTGCAGTTTTCCAATAAAAAACAAAATTATACGGGTAATTATGAAACACCCTGTACTTATAAGCTAAAAAGTAGTTCATCAAAAAACTAAATCCAGTAGCTCGGCGACATTCAAGTGTGACAGACCGACAAACATCGCTACGACGCGTGCGACAAAAGAACATCGCCCGCAACTTTGTCGCTAATCTCATAATAATGTACCGCGCGACACGGACAGACACACCGACAAAAGAAGTGGGTATAATGAGCCTATATAATATAGCTATTGTTGGTATAGGAATGTGGCAAGTGTGAGCTGGCATTATAAAAGAAGGTTCTTTTTGTTGCCAAAATGTTGCCACGTTTTTTAAAATCACCTCTAATCACATTAAATGGTTTTTTCACAATATCCGGTTAAGCTCCAATTAACATTACTTGGATCTTAATTTCACGGGAATTTTGATACATTTTGAAATAAACGAGAAGTTAGTGTCTAACCATAGACTTTTTTTCTTGTTTGGCTCGTACGATTTGTACATTTGCCATAACCATAAACTGTAAACAAGTACCTACCTCTGTAAGTAGTTTGAGTTGACCGAAACTTTTACCAATAAAGCTAATAATTATTATAAAAAAGTCACAATAGTTCTTTAATTATTATAGCAGTTTTTTTTATACTTACTGACTTTTCATTTCAATTTCGCATAAAATACCTACTTAAATAATTTTAAGTAAAAATTAATTACTTATTAGTACAAGATAATTCAAATATTTCCATACATATTATATTCATCAGTCACCACAAAATTGACCAAGGAGCCCTAACAGCAAAAAGGTACAGAAGATTATATTAAAACTTTTTTGTCCAAATCTGCGGGTATTTAACACTGCGATTGGCGCCAAAAGATGTCGCTACAATCCTCTAAGATTTATCAATAGTATAATGGGATAGAAAAAAAAACAAATACTCCATAATACTCCATGCTCTCGGTTTTTTATACGTCATCGTAACTATAAAGCTATTAAGGCTGTTTTATTACATTTTAGTTTTAGTAAAAAAAGCAAGAAAATTAATAGCACATAGCTTAAGGGGCTGACATGAGCCAACTAGCGCCGCCAGTCGATTTTATTTTATTTATTCTAATTAAGCACATTTAAAAAAAAAGGAATCAATCAAGGTCTTTTGAATGACGTCTAATGTTTATTGAATAACGTTACAACATTACAAAATGCGTGCAATAGTTTAAAAACGGGTTTGAACCAACAGTGCCCACTTTTAACAAAATCGCGTTTTAAACTGTTTGAATGCCTTTTCAAACTGTGTAAAGTTATTCAATAAATATTGGACGTTATTAACCTTGACTGATTCCTTTTTTAAGGAATTGGGCTTATTTAGAATAAATAAAATAAAATCGACTGGCGGCGCTAGTTGGCTCATGTCAGCCCCTTAAGTAAGGGTATTTTAGTGTTTTTTTATTTGTTGGTACGTAGCAAACTTCTGGATATATTATGGTCTACTTTTAATTTTGTTAAAGCTCGGAATCATTATTACATTCTGTGCTCTTACATTTATTTATACTAAATCTAATACAAAAGAAAAAACCAAAAGAAAGCAAGACTGTAAAAACAAGATTTCTAACTAAACACATAAAGGCCTATACACACTTTACGCATCGCGCGTAATGCGATTACGCAAATCCGCTGCTGGCTGCGGATTACGGCCGGCAAAAGCGTATTTCTATACTGAGATGGGTTCACGCTAGCCATTTCCCGGGTTTTTCTTAAGACTCGCGTACATGGCAACAGTATTTTTTTACTTCAAGATTTTTGTATTAAGTCGGCCGCATCATCGTCTGATTTTGAAATGTAATAGGTAGTAATTCATTTTCTCTCTTGTCAAATATCTTTAGCAGTTTAGTTTTGCATCCCATTTATTATTCCTTCTTAGTTAAAAATACATTCTTCGATTAATTAATGATACTGTTAAGTTTTACTTACCAACATTATTTTGACTATTAATAATTTTTATACAAATAAATTCCTTCATTAAAAATGCAGAAAAGTTTTGATTTTACATTAACTAATATCTATCTAAGGACATTAAGACCCATACACACGAGACGTGTTTTACGCCGACTGAGTTGATGCGATTTCGTTAATCCGCCAGTTACGGATTACGTCAGAAAAAACTGTTTATGGATGAGGGCCACTTTGACGCTTTAGGACTTATATTTGTGTTGTTAGAGATTTTTGCTGATAATAAGTGATTTTAAACCTATAATTTTACGTTACATTTATGTATAAATTGGGCTACTTCATCTCATTGTGATTAAGATGAGCGTGTCCGAGTATCTAAAACACCGAGACCTAAACGTAATGTTAGTCGTCTGTAAGGTTTCAGTTATGATTTTGGGTTATGAACATTTTAGGTACCTAAATATTTTTCTTGATATAAAACTTGTTTTAATTTATATTTTTTTATTTCATAGGTTACTATAATTGTGTACAATACCGAATTTAGGTATTGTATAGAATACCTGCTGGTCCACTGGCACTGTGTAAAATAAGTAGATTTCGGTCTTAGTTGTTTAGGGGGCAGACACAGAAGGAGGGGGGACGAGGGCCACGGGGGTGAAGCCCCCCGCCATGAGAAAAGCCTTAAAGAGTTCGTTAGGTTAGGTGAGGTTAAAACTGCAACCACCTAGGTAAAGTATGAAATGGACAATAATATTCATAGTATTTCATGTATCACCTGGACGGCTTAGGTATTATACTAGGTGTTACAAAAGTACCCCTAATGCCGAATATGGTAGATAGGGACCATCAAACTGAACAACTTTTACTATGGGACCAACTCTGAAATCGCGAAAAAAAAATCAGCTGTTTCATACATTTAGATATTTTCGTAATTAATTTTTGTATGAAACAGCTGATTTTTTTTCGCGATTTCAAAGTTGGTCCCATAGTAAAAGTTGTTCAGTTTGATGGTCCCTATATACCATATTCGGCATTAGGGGTACTTTTGTAACACCTTGTATACAATCCCTAGGTTTTGTATACAATACCTAAATTTCACACATTGCCGGTAACATATACAATATACACAAGTATAGATACTTACCTATTTGATCAAAATAAAATAAAAGTGAAAACGTGTACAAACGAAAGTGACATGAAAATATCTTACTGGAATGTTTTGAATTAACAAGTACTTTAAATTTAGGCCAAACAAACACCTTTTACAACTTACACAAAGGCCTCGAACTAAATACTTACTTCATCCAACCAAAGTAAAAATTGCTACACCAACAAATGAGCATCAAAAAGATAACAAAAACATTCGGTGTCCAATGCCTTTACAATATTAACACCGACCGGTGCGGTGGTGCGCGTAATCCGGTTAGTGTGAATGCCCCTTTACGCTATACGGTTACTTAGACATTGTTCAATACGTGTGTGTGTGATGACAACTATTGGTATCTATGCCGCTTTGCCGAGATAAAAAAAAATTGTTATACTGCTAATAATAGGTAACTTTAATTATTGAACTTATATAAAAAGGTGTCTCTACATTTTGGTGGATTTGGCGCAGTAGCAAAACTGTACAAACTCTAGCTTTTTAGCTTTGGAACAAACTAGCAGAACAGAGAAGTATTAATTTAAGCACGGCCCCCTAGCCAAAGGATCATTTTAATGAATAGATTTAAAAAATATACTTACTACAAAAATACTAGAAAAAAATTGACTCACCCATAACTATGTTTCTTGAAAATAACTCTATATTTTTTTAATTTAGTTTTTTTTAAAGTATTTTTTTTCTTAAAATTTGGCAAAATATTATTACTTTTGGAAACAAAAAGTTCAAGCAACTTCTACCTTAATGATCCTGTCGACCCTCTCGGCTGCACTCATGACATCAAAACTCACCGAATTACGATACGAATTATTAACTTACTCATTCTCTAGATTTTAAGCAGCTGAGATTTTTTCAGTTACCAAATTTTCGAGACGATAAAAGAAAAAAGAAATGGGTTAAATAGGTAGGAACTTCATTGGACGGAGTACGCAGAGCTACAAAAATATTATGTAGAGAAATATAACAAAATATACCCAAAAAGAGTGTTTCTCCTTTGCAAAGTCATTGACTTATCGAACCACCCTCGTACATTTGACATTTTGGACATAAGCTAATACGAAGGGGTATCCAGTCTAGCCATGTTTCGGTTTGAAAAAAGATTTTATATCCATACATCCTGACGACCTCCGTGGTCGAGTGGCTTTGTACACCGGTTTTCAAGGTGTCGCCATCTGTGAGGTCCCGGGATCGATCCCCGGTTGGGTCAATTTAGAAAACGATTTTTTCCATATTGGCTCAAGTGTGGGTGTTTGTGATACCACCGTAGTCTCTGATTTCCATAACACAAGTGTTTTAGCTACTTAGTTTGGAATCGGAGCAATGTGTGTGATATTGTCAAATATTTAATATTTATTTTATATTTATCCTATTTTTCTGCTTATCGGTGTTATAGACAAATGCTGTAAGCAGATAATACTGTTATCATTTATCATAATTCCGCAGTCCATTATCAGAGTTCAAACAAAACTAAAAGCTAGCGCATTAACTGTTTTGCTATTTTAGTAACACTATGAGTTATAAACAGATATTGTTCGAGGTCGCCATGTTGTTTGAACGAGTTATATGCTAGGGAAAAAAAATAAAATTAAGTCGGTACTACATACTTATATCAATTAACTTGTGTTTGTTGAACAAACAAAGTTTCAAGTTGAAAGCACCGGAACGGACTTCCAAAGGTCGCGGGTTCGATTCCCGCCTGAGACAATAATCTGGTGAAGAGTCGATTTTTTTCTATTATTTAGTATTATATAAAAATAGCATTGTGAATGCAATAATCTTAAATAAAAAAAATATAAAGCTGTTTTTCGATTGTCAAACATCTAGAAAGATGATGAAATAACACTGGTTTGCAGCGAAAGAGTAAGATATACTTACTAGAAAAATTTCGACGATGCCACTAGTGACTCGGTAGTTCAGTTGGAAGAACGTTGGACCGATCAAAGGTCGCGGGTTCGATTCCTGCCTGAGACAATGATCTGCTGACAAATTGAATTTTTTCTACTATATTATTTAGTAACAAAAAATCGACCATAAATTATTATACTCATGTCAGCATTTATTCGAAAAGAAAACAATGTTTTTTTATTAATATAATACTATATTTGCAAACTTTTTAATATGAAAAATCAACTTGTTTTGTTCAGACGGGAAACGAAGTCATCTCGTTGGTATGTGACAAGTTTTTCATATTTTAAATTAGTAGCTATAATATCAAGGGGCTGATGACGTAATTCTGTTACTCACAATTCTCGATTGAAATCGATGGAAACTGCAGTTACATTACTGCCTTAAGTTAGATAGTTGTCACATTGGTTCTTACTAAAGCAGCAATGTAACTGCGATTTTTGAAAGAGTTGATTGCAACAAAGTTACATAATCAGGGGGCTGGTGTATTATATAAGAATAAAAAACTACATCCTCAATCAGTTCTTCAATTTTTAGTTGGAGCTACTAAAATTCTACAACGACATTTCCCGGAAGGCATCCCGGTACAATATCTTTACAAAATGGACAACAGTTATAATACAACGGTCAATACAAAATGGATGCATCGGGCTAGTCAATAAATAGTCAAGTAACGCCATAGACTTAACACATAATGGAAAGCCCTTGTTATAAATTGTTTAATTAACGACCTATTTTTTTTTTATTATTATTATAAAATTTACATGAATATCTTAAATGAGAAGTACGGTACAAACACAAGTTATGAAAGTGAAGTGGAACTCTGTCGTGTGACTAGAACGTCAAAATGATATTTTTTTGTATAATTTACTATGTGATTGTTTTGCTTACAAAAATTAATATTTGGTAAAATATAAGTGGTGCGTTGTGATATTTTTTCTTAATGTTCTGAGATAGTCTTGGGCTTTCTAAGCAACAAGTAGTGCTTTAGCTGTGATTGACATTTGATTAACCCCTCACAATAAAAACCAACCTTTTCTCTACTATTATGTCTTGTCTATACACTCCTGAGTCTATGGTGCACATAGAATAGATAAGGGCATGTTTACAAAACGCTCTAGTATCGAAGTGCATTATCATTGATCACCGTGTGCGCGCGCCCTTATCGGAGGATTCTTACTGTCCATTACAGCCGAGGCCAGGGCACTCGATGTTATTGGAATGTTGGTACCTACAATTTTTTATACATGTACAAAGCACGTACAGAAAGTTTTAGTATAGAGTGGGCATCTTAGTTAAGGTTACATTACACGACGCTAACTAACGGTAAGCTGTCAGTTACTGCAAAGCAAATTCTCCCATCGTGAGACCGCAATCTGAAAAAATAAACATACAATAAATAATAATAAACTTTATGTTAAACTTAGTTAGAATATCTGTATACTGAAAGATGCTGCAAGAAGGAGATAAAATCAATGCCTAATAGCACATTACTGCCGCGGTCTATAATGACTGCGTTGATGGCAGCGATGATGATGGCGGAAAGCGGAGCTTAGCGCAGGTCTAGGACGCCACAGCGCCGTCAGCATTGCAGCCCTTGATGGACAAGCTTTATAGAGCGGGCAGCCAGGGCTGCAATGTCCAAGCTTAAAGGCCGAGAGCGTAGTTAAGCTAAGCTCGAGGCCATCATAACGTGGATAGCAGTGCAGTCATTCTGGACCAAGGTTGTTACAAGTGCTTTACTCAAACAATGCGAGTACTACTATACTATAAGTATTAAACTTAATTTTAAAACAAATAAAAAGACGGTGTGTCGGAACCAAAAAATAAGTTATTTTCGAACCCCGAAGTTAGATAAGAGGTATTTAATTAAATGTGATAAAAACGGTCAAGTGCGAGTTTTTTTATATTTTAACTAATTTTATATAAAAGTACAAAAACGTCATCTATATACGGGCTTTCTGCCCTTGATGAACAATGTACTATTTTTAACCTCACTATGTTTGTAACAAAACTCGACAATAATGGATTTGCAAAGGAAATTGCTGGTGGCTAAAACTCGACAATAATGGAATCCCATACAACTTTGGTGCGTCACCATCTAAGGAGCGCGACAATCTCAACTTTGCTCAAAGAAGTTTGTCAAAATAATAGCCACATTACAAATATTTTTGAGTTTAGGTTTCAACTTTTTCTAAGTTACGTAACAACACTTTTCATTTAATTAATTTGGCAAAAGAAGGCGAATTTTTACCTGTTATTATATTTTCCTTTATAATAATAAGTAAACAACACTAGAATCGGCACGACGAAAGATTCATAATATTGAGGGTACTTGTAAAAAATGTATTATGAAAGGCTTGAAATAGAATTTGATATTTTTTTATTAGGCGTTGTAATTAATACAATAAATATAGTTTTTTAAATGAAACTAGGTGACTAGAATAGTTTTACTCCTTTGGAGCCATAGTACATTTTATAAATAACCTAGTACCTACTTACTGAATCCTTAGTATTTGCGCTGAATTACCTGAAATTCAAAAAACTCGCACTAAGCACTCTGATCATTCTATCTATCGTACAGTTGAGTTCATTATAAAGATGGCACTTTTGAAAAGATGTTGACTTTTATTACAAAGGCATAAGGGTTGATGAACTGTCAAAGGTGCGTACATATTATTAAACTCGAATGTACCTATCATATTACTTTACTCTTTGTACCTACCTAAGTACTATACCTATGTAAACTGTCTATAACTACTTCAACTTATGCGACTGAAGACTGTGAGAATCATAAAACTAATTCAAGTAGCAGCATCTGTTCGATAAGATACATGGAAGAACAAGACTTGATTGTCTGTCTGTCTGTCGTCTGATGAGTGCGTGAGATCTTAGGTAGGTAGGTACTACACTGAAATTAAAACCAAGTGAAAAATGTATTTTATAATTTTTCTTTGACATTTCAAATTGTACGATTCCATTGCCCAAAATCATCATAAACATAAATATTTTGAAAGAAAAAGTACATTTAATTAGTATGAAAAAACTAATTTTCACACTTTAATTTTTGCAAATAAGTCGTTTTCGCTGTGTATATTACGAACAAAATGTTTGATTGGTTTTATTCTTCAAATTTCGAATCGTAAACCATCTCCTTCACATTTTCACATTCCAAGTTCATTAAAAATTAAAGGTTAATTAAAAAAACCGACACGAATGTTTCAGGATCTTCCTATCATAAAATAAGTCCTTCAAAACCCGTTGCGAGTACGTCGAGAATTTCCGGTTCCCAAAATGCCAAAAGGCATTTTTTTGCGTCACCAAAAAAAAAAACCGTCGCGTCGCGTGTCTGTGAGATTTATCTCTTTAGTTAGACAGTGAAAAAATTTTACAAGTTTGCCATGAAATGGGCTTAAAACATGTGGCAGATTGTTAATAGGTGAATAAGTGACGGTGTTTTTTTTTTGAGTGCCCTTATAGCAAAAAACATGTCCTTTTGTATTGTTTCACATCTATTGAAAAGGGAATTTTAATAATAAGTACCTAAATAAAAAATAAAAAAATTAAATTTTACAAAGAACGTCCTAAACATCTAGGTAAAAACTTTGTGCTAGCAAGGCAACAGCGCTAGTAAAAGAATGCATAAATTCTTGATATTTTGATTCGAATCTGCATCAAATAATGATTAACTACTTCTAATCTTGAGAAGAGCTATTTTATGAGGTATTTTTACATTCAAATAATTTTCACTCTTCAATAATATTATAATCGTATTTTACAAAAAAAAACTCTTAGACAAAGGTCTCTAACCGACTTTAATGAGTTATTGCAAAAGAAAATGTCAACTCTATGTACAAATAACATGAACAAAAGAGGTTTAAAATCGCAAACAAACCTGTCATGAAAAAAAACGTCTTAACCAATCAACCAAGCACTAACCTTTTGTTCTACAGGTCGTAATAAAAACGGATCGTCGCGACGGGTCCGCGACGGACCGGCGACGCGGCTATCGCGAACATAAATAACCGAAGACTTAGATAAACCCTTTGGAGCAGTGGGCTATTAAAATGAGATCCTCAAAGGTAAATGCGTCTAATTAGGAGAATCGGGGAGATTACTCTACATACCTATTTTGTTGTTTTTTTAAGTTAAGCATCATCTTTATGGATATAAGAGTAATGCCCGTTTGCACTAAACTTAAGAATCGCCTAAGTCTTTTCCATACTACAACTTGACTAAATCAAAACGGTGTCATTAACTTAGCTGTCATGCAGCTTTCATGCGCCTATTTATCTTGGTCGAGTTGTAGTTAGGAGAAGGCTTAGGCGATTCTTAAGTTAAGTGCAAACGGGTGTAAGTGTCGGCAAATAGCGCGAAAACAAATGTAGGCCACATAGATTAAAAATCTAAGGGCATAAATATCAAGTTGAAGTTACTATCAAATTTATGTAATTTATGCCATTTATGTGGCCTTATGGCCATTTATGTCGCATGAGCAAATCAGATTTTTCAGACTTTTCTGTAGAGACATCGTAATAAATTTTATAGTTATTTTCCTATTTGATAAATCTTCATAAAGAACTAAAATCTAAGGTCATGTCTGTCATATAAGAAGTTGAAATTACTATCAAAAGATATGGCCATTTATGTCGCATGAACAAATCAATTTTTTCAGACTCTTCTGTAGAGACATCGTAATATTTTTTTTATAGTTATTTTCCTATTTGATAAATCTTCATAAATAACACCCAGATAGTCCTATTATAATCGTGACATGCATATTCTGTAACTAGGCGAGCACGATCTATATCAATTAGGTGGTATTTTTTACCGATCGCATGTGGTATAGTATGACTGGCGGTTTGCTATCATTATTTATCATTACAATTTGATGGAGCTGGTGTGAAGCTAGGGATCTTTTACCTTGAATGTTCACAAGAATAGTAAATAAAATATTTATTTTTTGACGACCTGAGTGGTGCAGTGGTCAACATGCTGGTCTACCACGCAAGAGGTCCCGGGTTCGATTCCCGGCCGGGCAGAAATGAAATGATGAATATTGATTTCGGTGATGGGTCTTGGTGTTACTATGTATTATAAGTATATAAGTAGTATATCAGTTGTCTAGCACTCATATAACATTACACAATTAATATTTTGTAACTTACTTCACAGAGGAGCTCGAAGGCGCAGTGGTTTAGCACCTGACCCAGCGATAGCGGAGGTTAAGCATAAGCAACTTTCGCAAGGGTCAGCCACGGGTTGGGTGAAATGGTTCCGATTAGGGAGACTGATCACCCGTCGCCCGGCCTCGCTGTCACCCGGCTTCGCTGGCATCCCCCCTTCCAAATAATAATAAGGGTCAGCCACGGGATGGGTGACCACGTTAAGCCGTTGGTCCCGGCTGCATTTGCAATCGTTAACACACACCAATCCACATTGGGCCCGTGTGGTGGGTTATGGCCCATCCTCCTTATTCTTTGCTTTGGCCTTTGGCCCAGCAGAGAGGACATAAAAAGTGGCTGATGGTCAGGTCAACTTACTTCACTGGATTTTTTTGGACTAATAGTATAAACTGAGAACCTATTTTTTTAATCATTGCGAATAAAATTCTGGATTTTAAATCAAAATTATTACACAGAGATAGTACTTTTTTAGATCTAAGCTATTACTCTTATTGCAACCGTCTGGATTGAGAGCACAACGCATCCGGTTATAAAAGTTTTAATTCACGTTTCAGAAATTTTTGAACCTTTGCTTTCAGTTATTAGATTTTTTACTGGATCCAATATAAGTCTCAATTTGATTCGCAATTATTTAAAAAATGGGCGCTCAGTTCAGATACATATTAACAAAGGTAAGTAGGTAAGTAATATTTAAGTAAAGAGTAACAAATTAATATGAACTGTCATGCATGATTATTTATTGCACGTTTGCTTTGAAAAACCAAAACTTTTTATGTAAACTGACAAATTATTAAAAAATACTTAGTAAGTATTACATTTTTTTTGCTACATTTATCTATTTTGACAAGCTTATTATTCACTTTGACACTGTTCACCCCCAACCCTAACAACACAAACCTTTTATTGAATAATTAAAATAAAATTTAAAGTGTACAACTACCCATACAGTGCTAACAAAGAGTGCATATTTCGCGAATTATAATATTAATGTATTGAGTATTTTATAATTAATATTCATGTTCATTGAAAACATTTTTCTTTCATACGTCAGTCACAACCCCGCACGAGCGAATGTGAGGGAGGGTGGTGTAGCGCGACTGATGATGTCGATACTTGCATTTGGGCAGGAAACTTATTTACAAACATTACGCGGTCTCACAGTGCCCGCGGACGCACAGCGCCCCGACTACCGATCACACGTAACGCGTAAAACAAACGAACTAATCACAGAGCTCTATTTCAATGCAGTACGTTCGCATAGGAAAAGGTTGTTTGAGTATTTGTTCTTGAATACGTGTGACATGTTCGAATTCTTGGGTCGCTATACTAATTGCTATTTTTTGTAAAAACATAACTTTCTACATAGTGGATTTTTCATGAGCAGATAATATTTTATGATTAAGTTAGGCAAGCGCTCGACCACTATCACGCCTGATCATAAGCGATCTACGATGAGATGCGCTTGCCTAGAAGATACCCATTTACTCGCGACTTCAAGGCCCCCAGATTGTACATATCTCCCCTAATTATGTAACTTAGTTGCAATCAACTCTGACAGAAATAGCAGTTACATTGCTGCTTTAGTAAGAACCAATGTGACAACTATCTTACTTAAAGCAGCAATGTAACTGCGGTTTCAATCGATTTCAATCGAGAATTGTTAGCAACAGAGTTACGTAGTCAGCCCCCAGGAAACACAGTCAGGGAAGGAGTTCCACTCTGGCGGCACGAATGATGTTTGAAGCAAAACGCTTAGCGCGAGTCCTTGGAAGATCTACCAAAAACGATGGCTCAAATCCGTACCCAAATACGTCTGGTTGTCCGATGGGAGAAGGGAGATGGTGGAATTAGGTTGTGCAATTCTGCCGCATACTCACAGAAATATATCCAATATATCCGATAATAAACCGATAAGCTTACAACCTTGCGTCTATGCTCGAGGCTTTTGAGCTTATTACAAAAAAAATCGTTGCCGATAAGCTTTTTGGCCCTTCGCTCTATGGACTCAAGCGTCTGGAGCTGGTACTTGGCAGAGCCATTCGGGATGATTGAAATAAGTCATAAATATAGACTTCTATGTAAAAGACATTTAGTAAAAGTAATATTGTATTACTCAAATATTTTTACATGGGTACTGTTTTTCGGTTGTGCAGGACCGACCGATCGTCTGTACGTGGTCGTGGAGATTCTTGCAGGTGGTTTATGTCCAAGTACCCAGCAGTAGGTGTTGTGCAGGTTTCATGTTATTTTAACATCGTTGTTTCGAAATTAAAGCTAGGAATTGACCCGTTGTGGTTCAGGAAGACCTTTGATATTTTTTACCAATTTATACATTTATTAGGTAGACAACTGAATAGGAACTAATATTTTATAATAGCAGATGTAAGTAATAAATACCTTGAGGGATGCCTACCTGCGTGTACAGATCGCAAGTATCAAGACCCAAGGCCGCGGTGTCCTCGGCCCGGGACATATGGGCAGCAGTCTCGCGACACAGCTCATTGCTCGCTCAAACACTTCGCTTGATTAACGAATTTATTGTTAACAAACGCCATCAGCTAGTGAAAGACATAAATAAGTATTAATTTTGGTAGCAGAAGATGTCAGAAAACTGATACGAATAAGACAAATATCTAAAGTCTATCATCGGGATCACTGAGCACTGAGGTCGTTGATTAATCACGTGAGGTCGTTGAGTCGATTTCCTGATTGCTCTACTTGTTGTTTTGACGTTTTATGTTTAAGTACTATTACATTCCACTTTTTTACGTAAGGGGTATACTTACCCAATTTAACACAGTAGAACCAAACCAACTTTTACCTAGACACCGAGATATTACCTACCTCTTCAATAGTACAATTTTGCCTAAAACACCAATAAATTAATTGAACGACAATCACACTTAAAAAACCATGACCAATCACAACTCTTCCGTGTAGCGTAGGAGCCCCAATGAGTCCCACATATAATCATAATTCAACGTTAATGGGATAAGCAAAAACAAACAGAATATTATCAAAAATCAAACCACATAATCAAACAAAGCAATCGAAACAATCGCCAAAGTCATCAAAAAATCTGATACGGAAATCACATCGTCCCCACAAAAGCGTTTGTTGACAAATATAATCACCCTCATTGTCTTTGATTGAAACGGGCAAAACACATAAAACTGCATCGGTTTTTTACTTCACAATGTGTATGTTTCATTATCGTTATGGGAAAAACTTCCCCGAATGTTTAGCTTTCACACCCACGCTTTTTGATTAAAAACGACGGTAATGCTAGGGTGTGCCGCAAGGGTGCAACTTAGGTCGCTTCCTTTTCATTGTGTATACTGATTTTTGCTTCATTTTTTATAATGGTCAGTTACGTTTTGCATTGTAACGGTAACTGATTGTATCTTTGTAATCACGTCCGCATTATTTGGAAAGTAATTTGGAAAATGTGTACGCTTGTTCTTTATATGTATTTGTTTTTAAATGTAAACAGGTGATTTTTATTCAGTTATTGTAATCACCTGTCTAAGATAATTATAACTGTAATTATCTTGCATTTATAAGTAGATTGTTACAGAGATATTTTATACTGGTACTTAAAATAAAACACTTTACAGATTGATGAGGATAAGGCACGAGAAATTAAAAGGACTCGTCTTCCTGATTTCGATGTATTTTGTCAACTATTCACAAACTTATGTTTATAAAAAAAGTCACTGAAATTTGGAATTAAGAATGTAGACCAAAGAGAAATTCTAAGGGGCCGTACGTAGCGTTGCTGGTCGGTAACATGGAAGGACATTGCATTTAAGCACAGAAAGTTTATACTTTAGTGTTATGTTACCGAGTGTTTCCGCTAGTCAATCAATGTTTCAAACATTGTTTCGAAATAGAGTCTTATTATAACAAAATTCAAATTCAGACTAGAGGGGTAGCAAATTAAATTAATGAACAACACACAGTTTCTTCAATACTACAATATATCCGTTTTAAACACCTCTTGATTGCCCCATAACGGTTGCGAATTGTCTAAATATAACTTCCATCGGTTCACCATATCAAATTTCAAACATCCCTGTCCTGTTTGGTAAATGTCTCTTGGATTCCTCAGGGATCAATGCGTGGGCACGTGGCAATGGGCGATTGGACCACAGCTGGGATAACGTCGAAGTACTTAACTGAATTATTTGTGGCTTAATAACGAGTTGAGTGAAATACCACTATTTTAGTGAATAATACACCGTGTCGTACAGTCAATTGTATTAAAAGTATTATTATCTTATGATATTATCTTATGTAGTAGATATATATATAGTATATCTTAACTTCGCGGTATCTCAAAAGCTTCTAATTGGGTATTTTAATTATTATAAATTTAAGGAATGGATCGATGCAAAAATTAATTTTACTTACATACACATACAAAATCCTATATTAGACCCTATTGTTACTAAAGCGATAGTGCAGTCCTAATTCCAATGACAGTTCAAAAGTGTAATATTTATGAGTTAATTGTGCTTACTTCAGCGCATCTATCGCTGGCAACTATATCCTTTCTCAAACTAGCGGCCATTTGCAAACAATAGGTATCCATTTGGCGGCACGCGTGACCGCGTGGCTGCCGCGTGGCAAGATGGCGTCGCTGTCATTAAAATGTTTTGTGTTTATTAGATTAATGTGCGGTCTTGGATGTCGAAGGAAATTGTTTTCGTTGGCGTTTTTTGGACAATATGTCGGCGGCGCGGTTAATGCGTCCGGTTGTGTGAATGGCTAATTTGGTTTGTTGTGTCGTCGAAATGATTTATTGTTCGGGAAATATTATTGCGTTATGGCCACCGTCGCTTCCATTTAAGAATATGTTGTCCGTCATTCATATCTTTTTTATTTTTTATTTGAATTGAACAAAAATCTCCTTTTTGAAACCTGGCGTAGTGGACAAAATTTTGTTCAACATTTCTATCCCAAAATGTGAAAATAATCAGCCTTTTATCTAAAGGTAACAGATTTGTTCTTTATTCATTGAACAGCATGCCTAGGTAGGTATAATATTTGCAAAATCTAACACACCCAAACAACCAAGATATCGTCATGCAGGTAATGTAGGTACACTTCGACATCAGGCATTTTTAATGTCCACACTGCTGGGGCACAGGCCTTCCTAATGGGTGGATAAAGAGGTTGGGCCATAACCCACCACGCGGGTTCAATGCGGATTGGTGGGAATGACTGCAAATGCAGCCGGGACCAACGGCTTAATGTGCTTCTCGAAATACGAAAGAGCTCAAGATAATACATTTTTGATCACCCATCCCATGATCGACTCTTGACAAAGTTGCTTAACCTCCGCAATCGCAAGGCCAGGCCACACTTACCTATCTTTAAATAAATCTAAAAAAAATGCAAGTATTATCAATTGAAGTTATCCTAATACGATTACAGATATATGAAACGCTTTCAATGGAATATGAATGTTAAACCACCGTAAACGATAATAAATTATTTTCCCATTTCCCGCGCATTTTACGGCGCCATTACACTCGCTTTTAAAATGGTGGATTTTTTACAGAGCACGTTTTGGGATGATGGATTATATCGATACAAATACTTCCGATTTGTGATGTAATGGAGGAAGAGGGGAAAAAAGCGAAGATAGTAAAACACTGAAAAGTATTTATTAAGTTCGGTCTGGAACATCTGAAGCTGGTACAACACTAATTATGAGGTCAACAATTTCCGCGATAATAGAGCTTAACAGAAGTTGATGTTTGGCCTCAGTATTACTGGAAACTAAATACTGAGTTATTGACTTAAACTTGGTTTATGTTTCTTTTTGATCCCCTGTTATTACAACAACAAAACAGGAGAGTAAGAAATCTACTTATTAAAATAACAGGTAGATACCTTTTTACACAAATGCCTTAAAAAGAAGTGTATTCTGTAATATTCATCCTGGACTTAAGAGTTTACGAGAATCATTGAAGCGATAGGGAGAAAATATCAGAAAACATATTTATTTGGTGACAATGACAAGACAAAGACAATAAACATACAAAATTGTACACCAATTGGAGCCATTCCATAGACTTATTTATAGACATTCAAACCAAAGAAATAATTCAGCGTGTTACTAGAAACTTAAAGATCGAAAATACCCATAATTTGAAAGAGAAATCAGTTGCCTATTTCCATCGTTGCAACATAAACAAGCAATTCTTCCCCAAACACTTAACCTAAAAGTGTTTCCGTGTTTCCTGATTGGCTATTGTATTCGTCCAGAGAGCTCTACGGATGGACAACACTTAAGTCACTAATTACACTTGACGATTGGTGAGAACATACTGTTACGCTTCGGTGATTCCAGAACAAACTTAATAGTTTGCATGCGTTTCAAGAAAAAGGCATTTAAAAATAAATTACCTACTTTGTATGTAAAAAACTTTTTCAAGAAAATAAATAAAACTTTTGACCGAGCGAGTGCGAAGCGCAAGCGAAGTGTCTCTGCTTCAGCTCAGCAATTCAACGATGTAGCTCCGTATTCGATACAATCCACAAAAATGTGCAAATCTCTAAGCACACAACACACCCTTAATGTTTATAAAAAGGCAAAATTAAACAAAATATTAAGGCCTCCTCTCACCACACCGATCGAACTAATCCATGTGTGCCAGCACATTATAATCCGACACATCTGATCGGGCCACCCACCCCTGCGGGGGTGACAATCTTATTAAGACGGTATTTTTTGTATGCGGCTTCTGTTTGTAATAGTTCTTATGGTTATAAGAAGAGCTTTGCTTATTAATTCTTTAATATTTAGATTTTATGAGAAAGATTGACGGTTCAAAATGATATACTTACGCAATATGTTGATTAGGTGGAACCACATTTTTACTTATCAAATAGTTTTCCCTTAAAATTTATCGCGGGGAAGGACGACGACGACGACTGCAATATTTGGAAAACGTTAATTTTCTTTGGTAAGTATGTTATTGTTGTGTTGTTGACTTTTGCAGCGTCTGGCAATCACACGATAAAACTCAAGATCTTTAGATTTAAATAGAAAACTGTGTGATTAAAAAATTTTGGATTTTCACAATTGTATTTTTACATTTACATAAATAAATACTATAAAAAAATTGACTCACCCGTAGCAGTCCCGTCTGAGGTGCTACGGGTGAGTCGATTTGTTCTAGTATTTATTTGTCTTAAAAACTGTGTAGTCATAATTTTACTCTTGAAGTACCCTAAGTAGGTACTGCATATCCGTTGCTGTCCTATAAGAAATTGTAATTTCCTAAGCTCTCTCAGTCTGTTTTCTGCGGTCCCCTAGCAGTCGCGATGAAACCAATAGATTAACATTATGATTATGCTCATGAATGTTGCATGCGGTTGCAGTGTGCATTAGTGCAATTGCTTGTAAGCAAACATTGGGTTAGTTAGGGGATTATAGGCCGAATAAACTAGCAGGCATATTTTTAAATTCAATGTCCTTATTGGGAATAATGGGAATATGGCTAATATTGGGAATTGAATCCTGCGCCGCGCCGATTGAAAAATGGCGTTGAATTGTGTAGAAGCTTGGCATAATATTTCAGTTTATTTATGACCTGTCTTCTGTTTGTAGTACGTACAACCAATAGTAGATTGTTAGACAAGGGTCAAAAGGAAGCAATTCCCATACGAGATATTTAGTTCGAGTATGAAATTGATGACTTTTGCCCGTGTTAAACACTCTACTTTTCATTTCGAATATAAGGAAAGTATAAAAAAATCGTAGTTTTTCCAAAATATTTATTAATAAAAAACATGTAATAACTATAGGCAGACCATATTTATTTATTTCTTATTTCAAATTTGGAAGAGCCCGCGTCGCCGCTCTGCCCAATGTTTTTAATTTTGCACTGGTTGTTATACCAACTCTATTGGTCGACTATGTAACCAAATTCAGTTCTATTTATAAATTATTTTACACCCTAGGGTGGAACGCAGAGTTTTTAACCCGCTGCTCAGTTAAAATAGACACTAAAAAAATATCACTTTCCGAATATGAGAAATGAAAAATAGTTTTTCTTTCTTTCTTTTAAAACTTACGTTACGTTGTTTCTTGATATTTAATTGTCTGACGTAATTTGTTGCGTAAGAGGGAGATTACTCAATCAGTCTGGCCGCCAGTTCGTTCATCAGTCTGGTTAGACTTGCGGGAGACTGATCGTAAGTATAACCCACTGACTGATGAATGGACTGGCGGCAGACCGACTGTGTAAAGAGATTACACATTACAGTTCCTCAATGCTGAGGATTCCGGGTGCGGTGCGCTTCCACCTTCGGCCTTATCGTATCGTCACTTAACATCAGGTGAGATGAAGGCCAAGCACTAACCCGTAGTGTATAAAAAAAAACTGCCGCCAGTCCATTCATCAGTCAGATTAGACTGGCGGGAGACTGATCGTATAATATCCACTGACTGGCGGCAGACTGATTGTGTGTGTAATCTCCCTCTAATCACAGTGGACACACGGTAAATATACTACAGTATCATCTTATCAGTATAAGATATACTATTGGTAGTGTTTAGTAAAATAAATTGGTCATGGCAAAAGAAAGCCATAGTGGTCTAATTATTGCAGTCTCATTTTTCTTTAGGAGAGGCAAAGTTTCGCAACTCCCCCGTGTTAAATTTTTCATACACATTTTTCAGTGTTTATAGACCATCCTATTTATTTGTTAGAAAAACATGTTATTTTGAGAGAACAAAAAATATGCTTAAGATCTTTTTGAGACTTACTTTTGGGAAAATGTAGGTAAGTATTACGCTGAGCGGCAATAATCTAACACAAATTGGCGACAAACACAATTATTCAATTCTTGAAAAAGTAATCATAAAGTATAAATTAAAATAATTTTAAAGTCATCCCCCTAATTTAAAATTAGTTATGGTCAAAATGAGTCTGGGTCTCACGCCCAGGCAATACCGCGGAGAGGGCCCGCTCGTCAGACGGTGTCAGTCGTCGCCACGTGTCGGTTCCGTCACGGCAATGCTCCCACGAGGACCGACCGACGTGGGCGATTCGACGCGGTTACGATTATTGGCATCATAGGTGATTGAGTATTGTTATGAATTTAGAGTGAGAAAGTTTTTGTTGGAGTCGCTACAAAAATAACTATCACAAACACCCAGACCTGAGCCAATGTAGAAAAGTTTGTTTTCTAAATTGACCCAACCGGGGATCGAACCCGGGACCTCAGAGATAGCGACATCTTGAAAACCGGTGTACAAAGCCACTCGACCACGGAGGTCGTCAAAACTTATAAAGGTACAACCTATATCATCATAGGATTTAATATTTTAAATCTTAGCTTATGCCAACTTCATCACCATTTCAGTAATTTCACCTACGCATGCGGAGTTTAGCTTTCCAAAACCTCTTACTTAGATAAAGAAGCATTCGTTAAAGTTTACACTCACTTATTAAAAACGTGACGGTAATCAAAAAACAAAAAACATAACGTACATTTCACTTTCCATTTAACTTAATAAAATTGTGGCCTTGTCAATACATTGAGTCATTGTGACATTATAGTTCGAGCTAATAACTCCAAAAACCACTTTATGAAAGGAGGCCAATTCGATTCCATAAAACGCAGCAAATCATACGTTTGAAACAGTTAATTCATCTGAAAAAAGAACACAATACTACAAAACTAGGCAATTTGTAGGAACCCATTTCACTCAACTCCTAACGTAACGAAATAAAGTTCACTTTCGATGTAACAAAACTGACCTACAATATACAGAAAAAGAACTCGAAAATATTTTGACATATTCCCACAAAAAGGAATGACGAGCAGAAAAGTAATTTATCAATTCATCTTGTAATTATTTAAAAAGGTTTTATGCTCAAGGCCACGCCCTTTTCCTTTGAGGAAGGCGTCCCGAGCTCTGATTGGTCGACGATAAAGACTCGTGCGCAGGTTCTACTTTTAGAAACGAAAATAAGTTGGTTTATTACGTGCATTTTGTGGCTTGTAAATATTTCGGCGTTAACCATTATGCGTTATAATATTTTATCATTTTGTTTAGTTGGTGTAAGTAGATCACTCGTCGGTTGCCATTACGGTAATCGATATTCTGATGGGATGTCAAGGTTGTCTGTGTTATGAGTTTAAATAGAATGTTGTGGATGCCGTGATATTTATTCGCCTATGGCCGGTAACATTTTACAAAGTTTGAAAAGGCATTCAAACAGTTTTAAAATGTGATTTTGTTAAAAGTGGCCACTGTTGGTTCAAACCCGTTTTTGAACTATTGCACGCATTTTGTAATGTTGTAACGTTATTCAATAAACGTTAGACGTCATTCACAAGACCTTGACAGATTCCTTTTTTAAGAAATTGGGCTTATTTAAAATAAATAAAATAAAATCTACTGGCGGCGCTAGTTGGCTCATGTCAGCCCCTTAAGTCTTTATAGGTGTGTCTTCATACGATCGCTTCCCCAATCCCTTTCACTTTCATCTGACGCATTCAATAGCGCACGCTGACCGAGCGCTTCCGCTTTCCTCTTGCGCTTTCAAAGAGGCATATATGCCTCAGGGCAAGCAATAGCGCATGTCCTGGGTTCTCAAAAAACGTGAAATTCGTATGGCAGAAAGTTGAAAGGGAAAGCGCACGGTTTAGATGCAATATTGCATGCGCAAGTTTTTAAAGTTGAAACGAAAGTTGAAGCGACTCTGTGAAGACTAACCATTTGGAAGCTATAAACAGGGGCCCTACCGGCTAACATTTCGAACTTCGACTGGTCTGCCCAGCTTCAACTTAAATCAGATAAATCGAAGTAAGAAGTTTCGTATTGTACTATTCGCCGAAGTTATTTAGAAGATATCGATGTTCGGGTGACATCATGAATTGGGGTTCGCCATTTTGACCCGATTGAGGCTCGATTTATCTGTTTCAAGAAGCTCGGCAGACCCGCCGAAGTTCGAAAAGTTAGCCGGTCTGCCGTCTCCGAAGCTCGATGCGATTGCCGGTACGGACCCAGATGTAGATGAGAACTTAGGTAATAACATTTCAGTGCAGAACTTATTAAATAGAACTTGCTTTCGCATTTCCAAGTTAACGATCGGCTTCATTAAACCATATTTTATATCTTTATAGGATTTTTTTATGTTTTTCCTTTTTATATTAAAAAGTCTGTTTAGAACATTAACGCATCATACTAAAATAATGCAAAATTATGTCACTTACGAAATATAGTTTTTTTAATTAAAAAAGTTTAGGTAACAAACTATTATTATTATTATTTGGAAGGGGAAACGCCAGCGAAGCTAGACGGGTGATCAGTCTTCCTAATCGGAACCATTTCACCCAGTTCCCCAATTGGTAACAAACTAGGTAAGTAACAACAATTTAATTAATGATCCGCCCAATTTCCATATTTTACCTTTTTACAAAGAATTCTGACTTTAACAAATTGCATTTAGTTAGGTATATATTATTTCACCAAAGTTACAATACGAAAAAGCACTTATTCGGCGTGTCGATTGAGAATCATTTAATTCGTCCATTGTTTCAATACATCCACAAAGCCGCCGATACGATAACATCACCCAGACACAAACCTATCAAGCAGATGTATCTCGTTCCTCTTATGACGGTATTCCATTAAATCCTCATTGTAACTCGTAATATAATAGAGAGCATTTTTCTAAAAAATGTGTTCTCAACTTCTGCACTTGACGATCCGAAAAGGTTTTTATCGCCTGTCAAATCTGACAGTTCGACGGCAGCTATTGTGGCCAATGGCGGCTTCCACTTTGTATTTGGAACGTTTTATTTTTTCGAAAACGGTGCTATTGTTTTCAGCCGCTATCAGTTGTCTGTGGTTAGTTATTTTTTCAGCAAGCTTTTATTTATACATATATACATTATTAGTACTTTTTTAAACTTACTTATATTGCTTTATAAATAGGTAAAAACAAAAACAGTTCGTACTTTTTTCTCTTCCATTTTTTTTCCGGTTTTCCTTTTCTTTAGTAGTAGCTTGTGACGAGCTTTACTGTTCATCAATAAAAGAATGTAACAAGCTGCAAATCCATTTCGTCTTTTCTATAAGCTATAGTCGAGTGGCTTTACACACCGGTTTTCAAGCTGGTGTCGCCATCTCGAGGTCCCGGGTTCGATTCCCGGTTGGGTCAATTTAGAAAATGAACTTTTTCTATATTGACTCAAGTCTGGGTGTTTGTGATACCACTGTTGTCTCTGATTTCCATAACTCAAGTGCTTTAGCTACTTACTTTGGAATCGGAGCAATGTATGTGATGTTGTCAAATATTTATTTATTTATTTATATACTACCGAGCGACTACTATCTTATTACGTGTATAAAAAACATAAACTTTTATATAAGACTGAAATAAGAACTTGACAGTGGCTTTTATCACTTCACCTTGAGGTATTAATTAGGTTGCTACGATATCATTAGGTCATCATTAGGTACCTATGCGTATCATTATAATTGTCAAGAACCAACATAATTAAGTATTTGATTGAATCAGGCGTCACTTGGCGGAAGTCCCAAACCATTGTGAAAAAGAAAAATAATATGTAGCTTACTTCCGCAAAAAACTTACTTTTTTGCGGAAGTAAGTATTTATGCTATGTTTCTTTTTCACAAAATAATTATGTCTACTAGTACCTAGGCATCTAACTCTTAACTAATTAAGGTGCGTGTCAAAACTGTGAAAGTACGAATAGCCGAACCATGTTTTTGTCACCACTAAACAATGAACATTTTTGTTTTTACAAGTAACAAAAACCCACACACTTACAATGACAATAAATTTAAACTTTCTTTAAATTAATACAAGACTTTCCTTCACAAACTGCCTTAAAATTAACCGCACGAAAATGCCCTCTAATTTCGTGTAAAAAAAGTTAAAAGCATTTTCTGCCACTCATCGGAAACCTAATTTAGTTGCGACTCATCACTTTTGATCCATCCATCCGACCGACGTATTTTGACGGCCATTTCAGTAAGAGATATGCTAAAAGCTTCGGGGTTAGATGGTATTTATAATTTTATTTCCTTGTGTGTAGTGAGTGGGCTATTTTTGGTATTCTTAGTTTACGGTGTAGTTACGTGGAAAGTTTAAAGGATTATTTTCAGGAAGTTACGAAAATATTTTTGAAGTTAAAGTTAAAAAAAATCCTTGTTTGTATGTACTACTTACAATTGCCTGTTATTATTTTGGAAATGAGAATTTTGTATGAGAAATAGAATTAAAAAATCTGAACATGTGAGCTATAAACGACGACCTCCGTGGTCGAGTGGCTTTGTACACCGGTTTTCAAGGTGTCGCCATCTCTGAGGTCCCGGGTTCGATCCCCGGTTGGGTCAATTTAGAAAACGAACTTTTCCATATTGGCTCAGGTCTAGGTGGATTTCCATAACACAAGTGCTTTAGCTACTTACTTTGGAATCGGAGCAATGTATGTGATGTTGTCAAATTTATTTTTCTTATTATTATTATAAATACATCGGTATTAGAAGTATCTGATGAAGAAAAATATATTACTTACTGAATTATTTTAGAAACAAAACCGTACTTTGCAATTTGCATCAATTTCAGATCTTGAAATTCTTCGTATCGAATACTAAAACGTTATTATGAAACTGAACTTCAGACCAGCCAGTACCATCGGCGAGTGTTTGCCCCGAAGCAATATCATTCAAATGCCGACTCATATCCTGCCCCCCCTCTTCAGCCACCCATAACCCCCTACTTTGCATTGGGTCCACCAATCCCAAATCTATTGCTTAAATTTCGCTCAAGGGGTAGACAGTTGAGTGTAAATAAAAATTTATTAGTTTAATGTTATTTATTATCAGACGACCTCCGTGGTCGAGTGGCTTTGTACACCGGTTTTCAAGGAGTTCGCCATCTCTGAGGTCCCGGGTTCGATCCCCGGTTGGGCCAATTTAGAAAACGAACTTTTTTATATTGGCTCAGGTCTGGATGTTTGTGATACCACCGTTGTCTCTGATTTCCATAACACAAGTGCTTTAGTTACTTACTTTGGAATCGGAGCAATGTGATATGTGATGTTGTCAAATATTTATTTATGTTTTTAAGTAATGTCAAAAACAAGTTCTATCGAAATCACATAACACACCTAAATTGCTGTTAATAGCAATTAAAGATTTGAATGAAAAATCTGTAGGTGACTTCAAACATTTTACTTGTATAGTTACTATTATTTTGTATTCTATGACATTTGTACCGAATTACGTTCATAAACTCAATTTAATACAGTGGTAATAACAACTAGGACGAAATTTTTGCGATGCCATAATAATCAATTCTAATTTCTAAAAATATATCTACTAGAGAAAATACGACTCGCACCAGGTCATATTCTCGGACGGGAATCGAACCTGCGACCTTTGGATGTCATCGGATGTCATGCGAGAATAATTATCATCTGGTGCGAGTCGTTTTTCTAGTATAACCTTTAGTATTCTATTAGGATAGAATTATGAATGCTAAAATCTCAAATTTAAAAATAATAATCGGTTTCTATGCACTAGTTATGTAATTTTATCTACTCAGCTTTTACTTAGCTATATCTTTATGTTTATAACAATTTGCACTATCTAAGTGATTATAAACTCCCTACTTTTGAAACCCACAAACAACATTAAAAGTGACGTTAAAGGTCAGTTCTTGGCCTTCATTGAGTGAGTGAGTTGAATCCTCAACCAGTGAGAAACTGGCAATCTCACCTCAAAGTATTGGAAGCACAACATCCTTATCAAGCTTTGCAAAATAAGAGCCTCAAGAACCTATCTTGATTATTTAATCATTATAACCTAAGCCTTAGTTAGTAGATACCTACCATTTTCTGGAACTACCAATACTAAGTAACTCCTACGTGTAGTTTGAATATTATACAAGGTGTTACAAAAATACGCCTAATGCCGAATATGATATATAGGGACCATCAAACTGAACAACTTTTACTAAGGGACCAACTCTGAAATCGCGAAAAAAAACACCTGTTTCATACATTTTGATATTTTCGATTTTAATTTTTGTATAAAACAGCTGATTTTTTTTTAAGCAATTTCAGAGTTGGTCCCATAGTAAAAGTTGATCAGTTTGATGGTCTCTTTATACCATATTCGGCATTAGGGGTATATTTGTAACACCAATACCAATTCTAAGTATCTCCTACGTGTAGTTTGAATATTATACAGGGTCATTTGTAATTAATTAAAAAAAAAAACAGCTGTTTCATACAAAAGTACTATGCCTACTCCATCGAAATGTATGAAACAGCTGTTTTTTTTTCGTGATTTCAAGGTTGGTCCCATAATGAAAGTTGTTCAGTTTGATGGTCTGATCAACCCCACGAGAGGTTTTAAAATAATTAAAAATAACCCTGTATATATACCAATACTGAGTATCTCCTACGTGTAGTAACGCCGGCACAGTTTGAATATAACGCAGACCCATAAATAGATGTCTATTTGCGCGCCACTCGAATTGAAGTGGCTGCGCGGGCGCCGCCCGCCAGCTTTGATCTTGTGGGAATGCTCACGAGTAGGGTAACTGTGATGACGAGACGTCACGGAACAAAAAACGTTCGTGACTCGGTAGCTCAGCGGTCAGAGCATTGGACCGGATATCCAAAGGTCGCGGGTTCGATTCCCGTCCGAGAACATGATCTGGTGCGAGTCGTATTTTTTCTAGTATATTATTTGGTATTATATAAAATAGCATTGTGAATGCTAAAATCTCAAAAATTTAAAAAACGTTCGCTTAAGTATGACTTCTGTTGTACATACAGACATAAATTGCTGTTACTCACTTTTATACAGCCAAATATTTAAAAAAAACCAAAAGAATTACTAAGATCCATTATACAAGGTGTTACAAAAATACCCCTAATGCCGAATATGGTATATAGGGACCATCAAACTGAACAACTTTTACTATGGGGCCAACTCTAACTCTTCGATTTTAATTTTTGTATGAAACAGCTGATTTTTTTTTTTCGCGATTTCAGAGTTGGTCCCGTAGTTAAAGTTGTTCAGTTTGATGGTACCTATATACCATATTCGACAATCGGGGTATTTTAGTAACACTTTGTATTGTAATGGTTACCGTAATTATAGTAATTTCAGGATTACTAGAAAACTACTTCCAGTCGATTTCCAAATTACAAAAATGGGACCAACTTGGGAGTTAACCAGATGTTTGAATCGTTTCAATGGGTTCAGCAATCTCCGATAATTCGGTGAAAATACACAAAAAAAGACAACAAACATACAGACGAACAGAAAACCTCCTCCTTTTTTGAAGTCGGTTCAAAATAAAAAATATCGCATCAACTTTATCCCGATTTTCTTCTAAGTAACATGGTCACCCATCTTGAAAGACGCCGGTAGTATCGGCCACTTGTCTGCCGATATCCGTCGATACGCCAGACCTCAATGTTCTCTAATTATCAAATCAAACGCGACCAGATATGATGCCTGCGTATGCGCATAAGTGTAGGCACCTAAAAACGACACCATAACAAACATGGCCTTTTAGCTGTATTCTTCTAGATAAGGTATATTATAGTTAGGTACATAAAGCACCTACCTATCTAATTTTTACTGTTTTCCAAAAGCATCAAGTTAAACTTCAATTTACATAGTTTAGAAATTAAAAGAGTAGGTAAGTACTTATAATAGTTTGCACTTTTCACTAGCTATTTTATTGCCAAAGCATTTTCGGTCAAGAGATTTGGTTTCATTCATTTGCGTATAAACAACGCAATTCTCTGAAAACAGTAGATCACCGCCTCATTTTATTTTTCTAAACGCTTCATTTCTTTCTAAACACCTGATAATTTGACAATAAGGCCAAAAAAGAGCTTTGTCTTCGTTTCAGCAGTTTCGTAAGAAATCACCAATCATCAAAAAATCAACGTTGAACATCATTTGATTATTGTATCAATTCGACACGTAGCTAAAAAAAGCTGTTTTCGTAATTCAACTGTTTATGTTGACTTGCTGTCGTGTGTACCTACGTATCTCAAATAAGTAGGTACTCAATTTATCGAAGTTTTATCTACATTTACATGTCCTGCTACTTGAAAACAGTTTTCTCTCAGCACTGAATCGATAAAGTCAACTCGATGATAACGGAACATGATAATTTTGATGTAGCTTTCGGCCTTCACAACTATCAACTAACTTAGTTACGAAACTTATCAACTCGGTAGCAAAGTGGAAACTGTATCTTACAGTGATTTACAGGATGCACTGGTAGGGTTGTCAGAGCCCTGAAAAAAGGTAAATAGTGCCAGGGTTGACACCTTGCCGTTTGGTGGGTCATATTATTACCACTTTTTTAAAGAAACGAATACAGGTAAGTAACTAATACTTTTCATTTCGTTTACATAAGTACAAAGTTCAAATCATGAAATTATTTTCATTTATTTTAAACCACACAAAAAAGTAAAACAACCAACTTAAGTCCATACTCTCGTTGCAAAGTTGCAGATTTGACCTTCTTGGTCTGTATGAACCCATTTACCTATTCAGTTGTGTCAGGGGGAACAAAATCTCCTTTGGCACTACTAGTGTTTAGATAATAGTGTCACGTGAGAGAAAATTCACCTGTTAGCACTACCAGAAGTAATTGTTAGTGCCAACCGGTAGTGCCATGGCGGAAAAAGGAATTATCGACCTATATACCCAATTTTTACCTTTGTCGACGGGTCTAGAACTGGGCTTAGTATTTATTCTGATGTCTTCAAATAGACAAGAACCTGAAAGGAATTTTCACGAACAAAGCAAGGGACGTCCGAAACAAGAACAGGGAAACGAAAAAGTCGTCACAAGAAAAGAACTGGAAAATCAGAAAATATCCTTTTTAAATTTTTTAAATTTTAGCATTCACTATGCTATTTTTATATGTTCAGTTGAATGTCGAGGTAGTTCCTTGTACATTGGTGAGATGGCGCTGGCTTGCAGCGTAAGAGTTGATATACTAGAAGAAATTCGACGTTCCCACTAGTGACTCGGTAGCTCAGCGGTCAGAGCATTGGACCGGATATCCAAAGGTCGCGGGTTCGATTCCCGTTCGAGAACATGATCTGGTGCGAGTCCTATTTTTTCTAGTATATTATTTAGTATTATATACTATTAAGATCTCAATTACAAGATTTTGACTTTTATTACAAAGGTATAAAGGTTAATGAACTGTCACAGGTGCATAGGCACTATTGAACTCGACTGTACCATATTTTATTCAAATAAATTATGTCTATCTTTATCTTTCTTTATAACTTATTCGTTATTCACTGTAACAAAGAAAAATACAAAACAGAGACGTTAGGAAAAAAGACGAAGTGGATTTGTTAGATTAACAAAAGTCGTCTCTATGTATTTTTGTTCCGCACCCCATTCCATTAAGAGAATTAAAAGCAGGAGGCGTTTAGCGCGTCCACGGATCTTTGCGGAACAGACATGACGTGGAGTGACGCGATGACCCGGAACATCATGATGTGAGTTCGATTTCTAGTTAGTGAAATGGGGCTTATTGTTTTATGTGATATTGAAACTGGCTGAAATGTGACAAAAAACCAAGAATGTATATCAGGTTTTTTAATTAAGCCACTATATAACCACTCTTCTAGCGGTTCACTTTCATAACCATATCTGTTTATTAATACACGTACAAAAAAGACTTCGCATTGCTATTTTTTTATAATCACGGTATTCCGATGTTAATTAAAAAAATATATACATATTCCATGGTTACAATACGGTTTTGAACTATAAAAATAGGGCTTTACATTGCTTTTTATCACCCACGCATAATTTACACTTCGAAAGGGAACATCGCTAATATCCCAACGAGGTGGTAATAAGCAGCAGTTGCGCGCAATAGCGCGTGCGCACGCGACTGCGTGCCATATGCCGTGCGAGCGCGAGCTCATTATGGTGTGGGCTTTATTGATCTTCTCGTTGGGGGATGGGGAAACACCATCTCTATACCAGCTATTCTTGTCAGCTAAGAAAAGTCTCGAACAGGTAGGAAAATATAAACAATACAAAAGTACTATTTCTAAGCTTATTTGAAAAAATATTTCTTATTTAATACTTATAGCTAATAAGGATAAGGAAAATCCTAATTTCAATTAGGTATTTAAAGTAGGCCTAAAGCTGGCTTCACAAGGATTGTAAAAACTTACAAACGACACGATGAAGCGCGTGATTTTTAGGGTTCCGTAATTTAGATTTTTTTAATTTTTCCGGTTTAAAATAGTAAAAAGGAACCCTTATGGTGCGACTCAGTCTGTCTGTCACAGCTAAATATCTCGAGAACTACTAATGCTATCAACTTATAATTTGGAATAGTTTTAGATGACGTCTGCCCAACTATTTATGTAAAGATCACAGGAAAAATAAAACGATGTCTCTAAATAGTCAACTTTTTCAGAATGATGGTACAGAACCTTCGGTGCGCGAGTCCGACTCACTCTTGACCGTTTTTCTAAGTGACGAAGCGTGTTGGGTGACAGTATGATATTATGATGTGCCAGTAGTGAGTGAATCGTTTATAAAGACTAAGTACCTATTTGATATTCTGCAGAAAAAGTTAAAAAGGGAAATTGGTTTGCTCACTTTTCATTACAAGGTCGAAGTTGTTACTTAGCAAAATAATGCCCAAACAAAACGGTAATAAAAATTCGTCCCCCGTTCCGCGCGAGCGCACAGTTCACGCTTGGCCGGTCTCGAGTGGTGCCATAAATACGGGAGAGGTTTCATATTGACGCTGATTGTTTGGGGCCCAGAGTAATGAAAGAATAATGTATGGACCAAGGCTTTTACTACCAATCAATGGGAGCGGAAAATGTGACATTTAGGATTATTGCAAACTGACAGAGCTTAAGATTTTAAAATCCTTACTCCTCGCGTTGGTTTAAGAGATTACGGTCAAATAAAAATTAAATTACTTTAATATATTTGACTACCTGAGTGATGCAGTGGTGCCGCCGCATCTACCACGCAAGAGGTCTCCCGGGTTCTGGGCAGAAATTAAAATGATGAATTTCAATTTCAGTGACGGGTGAAAATGACCAAGCATTTATTTATTATTATACAAGGTGTTACAAGGTGTTACACCTAGTATACAACATGTTACAAAAATACCCCTAATGCCTAATATGGTATATAGAGACCATTAAACTGAACAACATTTACTATGGGATGGGGAGCCAACTCTGAAATCGCGAAAATAAAATCAGCTGTTTCATACAAAAATTAAAATCGAAAATATCAAAATGTATGAAACAGCTGATTTTTTTTTCGCGATTTCAGAGTTGGTCCCATAGTAAAAGTTGTTTAGTTTGATGGTCCCTATCTACCATATTCGGCATTAGGGGTACTTTTGTAACACCTTGTATATAAAAGCACTGCAGTAGAGTTAGTGCTTTGGTTTAGCATAAAACAGAAAGAACAAGAAGTACAGATACTCGAACTCAAATTATCAAAAGACAAAACCTTGCTCGGTCTATTTAGGTAACATTAATTTTAGTAGAAAGTAATAGAGTAATGTATGTACAAATTAAAGATTATTATGAAAAGAAAACTATTCAGCGAATTTCCAATCACTGTCTTAGTCACTTTCGTGAATATCTTCCATGCCAGCAGGCTCATTGTCGCAACTCGCTGATTGCGCCACGACGCCGACGGTGACACGCCACACGTCACGCGCCACGCGCCACTCACAGGGGTTGGGAATTAAAACTAGTCGCATCATTGAGCAACATCTCATTTTAATCACTATTATGATTCGAGGAAGATTGACGAGTATTACTCTGTAAGGTTGACTAGACTTGGGTGGGTAGGTATATACGGAAAAATTGCAAGTACCCCTGAAGTAAATTCTTAAAAAAGTTTATATTATGCCATCCGATATCGGCGGTTTCAATCTTGAATTGTTAGCAACAGAGTTACGTAATCAGCCCTCTGGGTCAATGATTCGCATACCGCAACAAGCAAAATATTAGAGTCAGTCAAATCATCTGTGCATCATGCATTTACCTTAATTATGGTTGTATTAGATAATCATTACTGCAATTAACAATTCCACGCACTCAGGCGCATTGAATGACGTCACAGATCACACAGTATCGCGATAATTGATGACGTGTCACCTCCGTGGACGTGACAAATAGATGTGCGTGATGACTAATGCTGTTGATCCGGAATGAGCATCATTATTCTAATGTATTGTAATCACTTGATAAATATGAAATCCATTATAGTTAATAAGGTGTGACTGAAGATGTGTATTCAGTTTTCTATTTTAAGACAAGTAAACCCTATAGAAATACATTAATAACAAAGCAAGCTACTCGAATTACTCGGTTAGGTTGGGGTTTAGGTAAACAATCAATATTGCTTTGTTTTTCTTTTTTTCCATTCAGGTTAACATTGTCATTAAATGTTTCATTTCAAATGCCTTAAATAACCCTACCACCAACTAAAACGACTACAAAAACACAATTCCCTACTGTAAATCGAACCTGGGAATCATACCCGGGGGCACAGAGTACCATAACAAAAATCTTCTTGCGTCTTATGCGGACGAAGACAAACCACTATAGAGACATCAAAAGCGGTTATTGGTTACAAATTGGACAAAAACATAAATTCTGTGTTCTAAACATAAGAGTTTATACTTTGTGCAAGTAGTTAGATAATGAAAGGTACTAAAGCGTCACCCCAAAAAGCCTAATCACCGCCCTAGGGTGATCATGTGATGAGCAACCCTTTCGGATCGTGTGGCAATTAACTGATTGCCTGCAGAACCCCGACCGGCTTACGACTACGGAACACAATCCGACAAATTAATTCGCCTTCATTTAATTAATTAATATTGCAACAAAACTTTGAAATTAAATATTATACTAACAAAGACACTTACTTTACCAAAAACAAAACGGAAACGCTTAGGACGAATTACAATTGTGTCTATCTATCTGTCGTTTTATCTTGTAGTACCTAACTTACGACAATCAATGACGTTCATGCAGTTTTTAACCGACTTCAAAAAAGGAGGAGGTTCTATGTTCGTACGAAAATTATTTTTGTCGAATATTAAAAATAATTATTTATAAACTCTACGACTACTCGACGACCTCCGTGGTCGAGTGGCTTTGTACTCCGGTTTTCAAGGTGTCGCCATCTCTGAGGTCCCGGGTTCGATCCCCGATTGGGTCAATTTAGAAAACGAACTTTTCTATATTGGCTCAGGTCTGGGTGTTTGTGATACCACCGTTGTCTCTGATTTCCATAACACAAGTGCTTTAGCTACTTACTTTGGAATCGGAGCAATGTATGTGATGTTGTCAAATATTTATTTATTTATTATTATTTAAACTGTTATGTGGAAGAGCGTATGAAAGAGTTTAAGTTTCTTCCAACTTCACATGATTGCTGGAAGTCTATAATTTACAACACAGCGTCAGTGCAGAGGTTAGTCCGGAGGGAGGCGTCGATCAGCAACTTACATAAATATGCTTTTACCGCCCGCCCGCCCGCGCACCCCGCCCTGAGAGGGTGCGGTGTAACAACGACAGAATGTGTGTGTGTGTGTACTTCGCTTGTAGCGATATTGCAACTTCTTGGTGTTAAGTCACAAATTTTAAAAGTCTTTTTTCAGATAATTCTACATTTCCAGAAAAATGCTGCAATAATCATACTAAACATTCCGTAAATTTCGGCGACTTTTTTTACTCTAAAATTATATGCAAAACACGGAGGGACATCTCTAGCTAGCTAGCTAGAGCCTAGCAAGTTCTTTCTGATCCTCAAGCTTTCATGGAAAAATAGAGAGAGAGACTGTAAATAATTTTCGCTACGTAATATCATTTACACGGATCATTGTGCCGATGCTGAAATTTACAACACAAATATTATATATTGATAATCTTATTTTTGCTTAAAGATATAATGTAGGTACTCTCTGTAGTGTCTTTAAATTTTCAGCTCATTTCTATATACTAGTTAATTACTAACCCCATGTTGACATTTTCGTCGCCGTCTGTACCCCATCACGTTAAGCCTCCCAGCACTCAGGGACATGTGGTCGCATGAAATTTTTACCATCCCCAGAATTCGCACCCCGGATTAGACCTACAAGAACACAACAATGACCGCCACTATTCCATTGGTATAGAGTTCAAATTCCCAGTGAACACTGAATATGATGATGGAGCCGTATCGAATGTGATTAAAGTCCCGTGTGAATTTTTGAGTAGGTAGGTATTTAAAGGAGAAAATTTTAATAAGAAACAAGAACATTTCGTAAGGTTGAATTTCAAAAGTTATCAAAGCTCATGGTTTTTCTTTTAGATCTATTGGGCTACCCGCCCCCTCATTATGTAACTTTGTCGCAATCAACTCTGACAGTAATCGCAGTTACATTGCTGCTTTAGTAAGAACCAATGTGACAACTATCTTACTTAAGACAGCAATGTAACTGCGGTTTCAATCGATTTCAATCGATAATTGTTAGTAACAGAGTTACGTAATCAGCCCCCTGGTCACATCCTGACTTTTCTCTGCATTTCCAAAACGTTAAACAATTATTGAAAACAATACACAGTTAAATTATAAATCGAGTTGTGATTCCGTTAAACATAATACTTATTTAAATAAAATGGTAACGACAGCGACAGCATTTTAGAATTTCCTGAAAACTACTGAACCGATTTCAAAATTTCAAAAAATGGAACCAACCTTTGAATCATTTCAATCGGTTCAGCCGTATCGAGTAATCAGCGAACATACTTGGAAATAAAATATTTACACGCGACAAATAAATAAGCTTTTTAATTTTTGAAGTCGGTTTAACACTCACATAAGAATTCACTTATAAAAAAAATATACAGTCTACCTTGGAATGCTGTGAAGTAGACAGCTGCAGGACGCTACAGGAACATAGAAGGAAAAGAATCATTGTAAAGGAAGCGGGATTAGTTCCAATCTAATTAAGGGGCTGTCATGAGCCAACTAGCGCCGCCTGTCGATTTAATTTATTTACTCTAAATAAGCCCAATTTCTTAAAAAAGGAATCAGTCAAGGTTTTGTTAATAAAGTCTAATATTTATTGAATAACTTTACACAATTTGAAAAGGCATTCAAACAGTTTAAAACGCTATTTTGTTAAAAGTGGCCACTTTTGGTTCAAACCCGTTTTAAACTATTGCACGCATTTTGTAATGTTGTAACGTTATTCAATAAACATTAGACATCATTCACAAGACCTTGACTGATTCCTATTTAAAGAAATTGCGCTTATTTTGAATAAATAAAATAAATTCGACTGGCGGCGCTAGATGGCTCATGTCAGCCCCTTAAGGGTATTTAAGGGATATAATTGATACGGTAAAAGAACTACCGCTCACCTAATACTGCGGTTGATTAATCAACTACCTGCGGATCTCGTTGCTAGTTTAACACAATCCAATTTAAAGGCTAAACTGAAGAATTTTTTATTTAAGACCTTGGAAGCACCTAGTTTACTCCTTGCTATAGAATTATTGATAATCGTCCCATTTTTCTTTCAGTCTAGATTAGTTATAAATTATATTATTATTTGACTCCAACGCGAGCATTCAACAGCGTTGCTATAAACCTCTGTGGATTTCTTTACGCTGTTAATAACAATAAAATAAAATGTAAAATATTTTTCATAGAATAATAATAATGAAGAAAAATTATAGTAACTAAAGACAAATATAAACGTAAACAAGAAATGGGTTGCATACATATAAAGTAGGATTCCGAAATAGGTAAGTATCTACTTAATTTAAACTTTTTATGGATGGAGTCTCGTCATTAAAATGTTTAACTTCAAAATAATAACGATATTCGAATGGTCATCATGCCCCTCCCCTCGCAACATTAGTCATAATATTTAACCGCACGCGCATGGTTGCCCATCGCAAGTTAATCTCTGCGTAATTGCTGGCTAGTGACGTCACTCGCCAGGTGTCGCTCTACAGGACGATACATACGGGAGGGAAGATTTCTGTATAATAAATAAATAATAAATATTTGACAACATCACATACATTGTTCCGATTCCAAAGTAAGTAGCTAAAGCACTTGTGTTATGGCAATCAGAGACAACGGTGGTATCACAAACACCCAGACCTTAAACGTTAACGCCATAAAAATCTATAATAAACTCCTCAAAATAATTAAAGATGAAAATAATATAAATTCATTCATAAGAAAACTGAAAGAGTATTTGTTGGAAAACTGTTTTTACACTATGCACGAGTTTTTCGAGTTTTGTAAATGATTATTCTAAAAATTGTATTGTACTATGTTGTGTGTTATTATTATACTAGGTGTTACAAAAATACCCCTAATGCCGAATATGGCATATAGGGACCATCAAACTGAACAACTTTTACTATGGGGCCAACTCTGAAATCGCGAAAAAAAAATCAGCTGTTTCATACATTTTGATATTTTCGATTTTAATTTTTGTATGAAACAGCTGATTTTTTTTTCGCGATTTCAGAGTTGGCCCCATAGTAAAAGTTGATCAGTTTGATGGTCCCTATATACCATATTCGGCATTAGGGGTATTTTTGTAACACCTTGTATACTTATTTGAAAATGTCATAATAAATTAAGCAAGTTCTTAATTTAATTTAAAAATAAATAGTAGTGCCCTAACGGGGTTCATGATGATACTTTAAATATTTACCACCATGTAAAACTCATGAGTCAATAAAGATATTTGTATTAGTATTTGTACCGAGCCAATATAGAAAAGCTCGTTTTTCTAAATTGACTCCAACCGGGGATCGAACTCGGGACCTCAGAGATGGCGGCACCTTGAAAACCGGTGTACACACGACGGCACCTCACACTATACATGTTGACCTTGAGACCGCCTTTATGCCCTACGTAATAAAAGCTGTTTTCGCAGTTTAACTGTATAACCTGACGTGCTGTCGTGTGTACAAAGCTACTCGACCACGGAGGTCGTCAAATGTATTATTTGGATAATATTTTATTCATAGTATGGGGGAATCACAATCTTGCAATTCCGCTATCATAATATAGAATAGCGGCAACCAATTAAGCACTACCATACCTGCGATGAATCCTAATACAAAACAAGTAGTACTTAGTAGTGCTTGCTTTCAGCATTGACAACTTTGTTGCACGCAGCAGACGATTATATCCAAATAAGTACCTACTTACATTTTGAGCATCAGTTACACGTCAAAACACTAAAAATAAAACCGTTTAATAAAGATGCTGATGTTATATGGATAGATGATAAACTTACCAATCATTACAATACGAGCTGTACATACGACGGCACCTCAGACTATACATGTTGACCTTGAGACAACCTTTATGCCCTACGTAATAAAAGCTGTATTCGCAGTTTAACTGTATAACCTGACGTGCTGTCGTGTGTACCTTTTATTCTAGGTAACGAATCTCTAGCTAGACACTGACGGATATCTAATACCTTTTTCGTCCGTTTCGTTCGAAGAAAATTGTACGCATTTCTTTTCATATTTTTTTAAATTACCTAGATATGAATTCTTTACAGCAGTGTGTCCCATTGATTAGGGTAACATAGATCATGCTAGAAGACACAGGGTGCTGTTTGTTTTCGCAGTGACGATACCCGATACCGCTTTGGCCAGGAATATCATGTTACTACTATTTGGACAGATGATGGACTCGACTCTCTGTAAGTACTATATCTGTGAGTAAAACGTGATGTTTCGGTATTTTCAGAAAGCGTATGCGCTTAAAATCGTTGGGTTTGCTGTTAAATTTACCTAAGCAGACTCTAATAGAATTTCAGGACTTGTTGGAATAAAAAATAAAACAAAATAATTCTACGTTTTTACTTTTCGCTGTAGGTTAGTAAATACGAGTAGTACAGTATAGCCGAAGTTCGAAGATCTTTTACCTAAAATAACTATTACAATCACACATTCGTATTATGATGTAGAAATAACACACTTTTTACGGATTACAGCGCGTATATTATTAATTCAGGTGTTACGTCGGGAATTCAAAAAACCAATAAATACAAACTAAATAATTCTAAACCAACACCTGTGTCCAAGAGGAGAATGGCTCAAAGTAAGGTAGTAAAGAAATTATATTAGTAATATTAAAATATACAAACCATACAGCAAGCAGAAAACCGAAGCGAAGACAGATAGATGACAGATCGAAAAAGAGCAAAGATCAAAAACACAAACAATAAGATATTTACAAACCCGGCCTGATGGCCAGTTCGTAACAACCTGAATTAATAATATACGCGCTGTAATCCGTAAAAAGTGTTTTATTTCTAATGAACTGTGGCCCTACCATGAGCTGATGAAAACTGTTTACGTTACCGTAAACTATCGTTTTCTCTCTTTCACTCGCATTGACTGTGAGCAGTATATCCGATAGTTTACGGATGCGTAAACAGTTTGCATCAACTCATGGTAGGGCCACTGTACGGGCGAAAGTCTTAGAAGTGTATATGTAGATGTAACTTTAAAAGCTACTCCAAAACTAACAAAAGATTAAGTGAAGATAACCTCACATCAATAAAAGCTTATTTTGTTATACATTGCAGACAGTACCTATTGAGAACCAGGAGCTTTTTCACAATATGACGTCTTTCTAAACCAAATGCAAAGTTATATGTAATTTTTGACCAGTCAGCTGTCTAATTGTTAAAAACGCACCCTGTATACAAATCAATAGCGACACGCGTCCATCTAGTTAATTACCAGGGGCGCTCATCCCCAGTTGACTTCGGAACACCCTGTAATCACTTTACTATTATCTTCGAAATGTTTTCCCTTTTATGAGCTGGCGTGTGTATGATTATAAGTCAAAAGTCGGGTTTTATAGATTGAGCAGTATTACACATTTAGTACTATTATATATTCTGTGTTATTACAAGCTTAGTACTTTTATACAACGTGTTACAAAAATACCCCTAATGCCGAATATGGTAAAAAATATCAGCTGTTTCATACATTTTGATATATTCGATTTTAATTTTTGTATGAAACAGCTGATTTTGTTTTCGCGATTTCACAGTTGGTCCCATAGTAAAAGTTGATCAGTTTGATGGTCCGTATTTACCATATTCGGCATTAGGGGTATTTTTGTAACATGTTGTATTCTGTGGTATTAACTTAAGCTATACCACATAAATATATAATACTCAGTACTAAACGTGTATACCTACACCAAATAGAAGTTAAAGTTTGAGATAGTGACATGTCAACATTTTAGATCTGGGTAACGTTCATTGCTTCTGATTTACAAATGTTGTACAATTATTACAATTTCACAATTATTATAAAATAAAATTGAATTTAATATGGTACCTATGTGCAACTGTATGTATCATGGTATGTTCAAATAAAATATTTATTGTTTGATATTTTAATAATTAATATTAAAATATTTGAAATACTAAAATATTAGCAAAGACACAATTTTAAATTTGTGATTTTAGTATTCACATTACCTTTTTGTACAATACTAAATGATATATACTAAAAAAAATCCACTCGGTAGTCAGTCAGCATTGGACCGGACTTCCAAATGTCGGACGGGTTCGATTCCCGATCCCGCCTGAAAATATGATCTGGTGCGAGTCGATTTATTTCTGGTATATTATTTAGTATTACACAGTGAAAATGTAAGGCTTTTGATTCTTTTGCACTAATTTTCTACTATAAGAACTTACTAAACAAAAAAACGACACATGCCATTTCTGCCAGCCCTAATAATGACAAGGAATCTTTTCACCAATAATTTAATTCTCAAACTCTCCAGCTAAGACCAACCTTTCGAGACCCCCTTTCACGATAATTTAACATAGCACCCAAAGGTCTTAATACCTGGTGGGACAATCTCCCCTCGAATCTATACGCCATATGTGTGATCGATAAGTATCTACACATCCCAGTAATTAGATGATTCAGTAATAAAACCATAGCGTGATGGGACCGCTGATAATCAGCAATATGTATGGGTAATTACGATCTTTGTTCCAAAATGTTGTTCATTCCTGGAATTTTATGACGGTTTGATGTTTTTTTGTTTAAATTTCAAATGTTTTAATTTGTAAGCGTTTTGATATACTAAATAAATAAAGAAAATTGGTTTCAAATAGAGTCGTATTAATACATAAGGTACTTATCCCTAAACTGGGGTCCTACCGGCTAACTTTTCGAACTTCGGCAGGTCTGCCGAGCTGCAACTTAACTAAAAAAGATAAATCGAAGTAAGGAGTTTCTTATTGTATGTACTATTCGCCGAAGTTATTTAGAAGATATTGATGTTCGTGTGACATCATGAACTGGGGTTCGCCATTTTGGCCCGATTGGGGCTCAATTTATCTGTTTTAATTTGAAGCCCGGCAGACTTTCCGAAGTTCGATGCGTTAGCCGGTACGGCGGCCCCTGTATATCAAGTTAGATTAAGATTAGTAATCAAGTAAGACGCTTGAGAGGTAGGGATTTAGGTAAGTACTAGATATTTGTTGTTTTGTAAATTGTGTGTGACCATGACCATCAGCCATTTTTATTGTCCCCACAACTGGGGCAAAGGCCTTCCTTATGGGTGGATAAGGAGGATGGGCCATTACCCACCACGCGGGCCCAATGCGGATTGGTGGGTGTTAACAACTGCAAATGCAGCCGGGACCAACAGCTTAACGTGCCTTCCGAAGCACGGAGCTCGAGATAATCCTATGACCGACCCTTGCTGAAGTTGCTTAACCTCCGCAATCGCCGGGCCAAGGGCTAAACCACTGCGCCATCGAGCTCCTCAATAATTGAGTGTACTTACTTATAGAAAATTGAAAGATATTAATGATATAAGTACGTACTTAATGAATTTTAGATATTATTCGTAACTTGTAGTGCATGGAACTAATATTGTCATCTTTAACTATACTGAAGTATTTGGTCACCCTAGTCTACAATATATTTAAAGGCGACTGTACCACCACGAAAGCTACCTATAATTATGTAGTACGTCTTTAAGTTTGGGTCATAGCAATTATAGCTGTCGCAGGCGGTACGACTTGACAAATTATAGCGTCACCAGTAGCGTCACCAAGCGACAGATTTAGGAGATAGAGCTCCTGGAACAAGGTTTGAATTTATTTTAAAGAGGAAAATACTTAAAATGCATCATTTTCGTCACGTCAAAATCCCGCCTTCAAGATAAGGCGCGCGATGTTCGGGCGGCGAAAACAGAAATAAACCAACACAATATAGCGTGCGTGCGGCGGCGCGGCGTCACGGCGCGAGAGCTTTTAGTGGCAACCACCTGGGTGGGGGGTATGCTGAAGGGAAACAAGAAGCTAAGGATCAGTTAAAAACGATTAACACCATCAGCCCCCCTAGCATGACCACCGACATATAAAAAAATAAATATTTGACAACATCACATACATTGCTCCGATCCCAAAGTAAGTAGCTAAAGCACTTGTGTTATGGAAATCAGAGACAACGGTGGTATTACAAACACCCAGACCTGAGCCAATATAGAAAAGTTCCTTTTCTAAATTGACCCAACCGGGGATCGAACCCGGGACCTCAGAGATGGCGACACCTTGAAAACCGGTGTACAAAGCCACTCGACTACGGAGGTCGTCTATCACGTGATATAGCGTTTTATCGACACTCAACTGTCAAAATCATTGTCTTTTGACAGTTAAACGTGATAAATCACTATTTCATATCGTGTTTCGGTGGTTATGCTAGGGCGGGTGGAAACGGTAAGTACAAATCAGCCGTGGCAGACATCCACCCGAGGAACATCGCATAATTCAACGCTGATACCAAAGCGTAGCCTCTTCAGTACGAGTTTATGTAATTCAAATTCAAAACCGTTAAGTCAGGAAGATGTCGAAGATGCGAGCTTAGCCAGAAAAAGCTTATTTGTTTTTTTATGTTATGTCTTGTTGAAGTAGGTCATGAGACCGGAAATCAACTTTGCTAACTAAGATAGTATGAATTCTAAAGTATTAGAATTATATATCTAATAAACTTTCTCACAAACTAAGTAGGAAAAGCTTTATCGGACCTTTTATTACTTTACTGGTGCATGTGGTGTTATGCCATCCCTGTTTTACAAGGCCGCACAATGCACATCACAGCGACTCGAGAGGAAACACAACTTGTATGGAGACTTCACTAAAACAAAGAGCGGGTTGCGAGCTAGACTTGTGACGCGCGACGTGTACCTAACCAGAACCTAGGGAAATAATTTTGGTTATAATCAGTATTTGTCGTTTTATCCTATTTAACTATGGCATAACTGCACCCATACAAGCGCACACACTTATCATGGTTTATGTTTCATCTTTTTTTTCCTTTAATTTTGTAATCTGTGATTGTTTTTCGTTTAAATGTCATTCACTTATCATCATATTGTGTATGAAATATATTAGAGGTAGTGGGAGCCTGATGAGCTACGCTAGGTGTACCTTATACCTGTGTCCTGCAACCTACGTAGGCATCAGTCTCACACAAACTTATATTGTATAAGTTTCATGTACCTAAGTCATTTGTGATGGGAAAATAAACGCATATTATTATTATTGCATATTATTATCTGGCCACAAGCATAGAATAGATCAATAAGTGCATGCCTATATTGTTGATATGAATAAGACTAACTTATAGTTCAAAAGCAAAACAACAACACTACCTATTACCAAAGAATACTAAATTTTACTATTACCTACGTTCATATTACTACCTACACACATCGACAATAGAACCATCGGTAGGCGTATTATGAGTTTACGCTTGCTATACTCGATAGCGACTGTATTGACATTTGTATAACAACTTTAAGTTAGTATAGTTATCGCTAGAGGCGCTGTGCCAAATTGCATACAAAATGGCATACTACAGTCGTTATCGAGTAGGTATGTATAAATTCTTAATTCAGTCACTGATAAACTAAACATATAACCTACCTAACTAAATATTTTAATTTTGATAAAACATTTTTCAAGAATTACTAAAGCACTTGTTATAAAAAAAACAAAGACCGCTCTAGTTACGTAGTAACTATTTAGTAATCTGTGGCTCTAGTAGGTAGGCTAAGTATTATTTATTCTGCGGTTAAAAAAAATAAGACAGAAAAATACTTACCTAACGACTCCATACATGCCATATTCTCCATTAGTGTTGGATTGACAGCGTATTTTAGCGTCGGCGCTCCACAGTAGTCCTGACACGTGACACCTAATTTAATTCTTATATTATTGCAATAAAGCCGAAAATGCAACAACATTTCGGTATCTCATCCGAGTAAGCTTGGAAGTTCAAGAATTTTGGGTTCATAAATTTGACACTGAACTGTAATCTGCTAATTTGGCTATAATTCAAGAAAATAATATTGAATCATCATAACTCATTTATAGTTTAGTTAGTCCATGGATAATTCCACCTTCTACTAGACTTTATTTAACTTCCGCAATCGTATAGCAAACACACTGAGCCATCGAGCTCCTCAAGACGATGAAATCAACACATCACTTACTTATTATCAAATAGAAAAGATTATTATGCATTCATGTGTCTTCAAAGTGTCCCGAACCAATGGGCCGTAAAGATTATTGCACACAATTACGGCATCGTTTTAGAGGAAGCCCTCACGATCGGAAACCATTTTCCATTCTATCGCTCTTAACGATTATTCGTCATTTTTCGACGGATTTGGTTGAAAAGTGTTCGGTCATGTCCCATTGTTGTGAAGTCGTGTGTGCCTAATGCCGTAATGTTGAGGAACTGGGAGATTTTTAAAATAAATGTAAGAAAAAACGTTCGTATTTGAAAAGTACACACGACGGCACCTCAGATTATACATGTTGACCTTGAGACCGCCCTTATGCCCTACGTCATAAAAGCTGTTTTCGCAGTTTAACTGTATAACCTGACGTGCTGTCGTGTGTACATTCAAAATAATATTGCTGTGCACCAAAATTTGTATTTTATATATAATTTTACCTGCTAACGGTAAACTTTCTTCTCAATATATTTTAGTAGCAAAATTTTATTTCACGAAACTCTAGTAATGACCATAATTACTTATGTCTCTTTTTAGATTTTTTATGGAAAAATGACAAAATCAGGTAAAACATGTCCGTCACTTTACGGCTATTTAAATTTTATTCATCTAAATGCTTGTTTTATGAGTTTGCACAGTTATGTTCACTAAACTCGATAGCAACTGTAATTAGCAATTTTTATGCAATTGAATTAAATGCAATTTGGCAGCGCCTCCGACATTAACTACACTAAACTAAAAGTTGTCATACAAATGTCAACTACAATCGCTGTCGAGTATAGTAAGCGTAAACTCATAATACGCCTACAGCTCAGATAAATTGTAACATTATTGTAATTTCCATTCAACTTGTCTACATCAGAAACAAGCAAATAGATTTACGAGTCTTCCGGCGACTGCGCCCATCTTCGGTATGCTTAAAAGATCCATTGTTTAAATCGAATTCTAGTACAGTTATAAGAAAAAGCATTGGAAATAAAAAAATAGGTTTTTTTTTAAAGAAAATCACTTATATTTTCTTGGTTCAGCCATTAATAAAATCTTAGTTCAATAGGAATAAAGTTGATTGCACAAATAAAAAAAATTTAATCATTTAAAAATAATATTAATATTAATATTAATAAATCAAAATACAAAACTTAGTATAAAATGAGTATTTTACATGACGATTGAAACAATGGGGTTGGCATGTCTATTAAGACAAAAACCCCTTTCAAAATAATAGATTTAAAAAAAAATGACAATTGAAGAAAATAACAGACATAACTTTACATGTCTGTTTAGTTTTTCGTGACTGCGCCCGTGGGTCTAGTAAAAATTGGACGCAGTCGCCGGAAGAATCAGATATACAACAAAAACATACACAGCAGTATTTCCATTACTTATGAAATTATCAAAATACACAGCATCAATAGCAATTCACTTTCCATATTAATATCAGTCAAATTGTTATTTTAACCGCACGACAGCAAATTCACAGCACTTAAGGCGAGCACGTAAATTTGTCGGATCAAAGCATACGCTCATTCAGCAGCCCGCCTTAACAAGTTTAAAAATAAACCAATTTATGAATGGGTACACTTGCTCTTTGAAACTTTGTAGATGTTATAAATGTTTGATGACGTTTATGTAAAATAAAACAAGATAAAAATTAATTCCAAAAAGTCAGACAAGACAAAATGTTCTATAAAACATTTAAGCACAGCAAATTTTTTACTACTAGTTAATAACAAGCCTTATACTCCAGATAAATGACACATAGAATATGCAACATCGACAGTAATTATTACTTTCGTAGTACTTAAATAAAACCACTCACCAGCAAATACTGCAGCCGCTCCTGTCAAAAACGTATCCATCAAACAATAGCTATCAATGCATGCAAATGATAAATCTGCATAACTTAACTTCTTACTTGAAAATGCAGAGTACTTTATGTTCATCAGCAATGTGTATAAAACATAAACTACCCATACCCAACACTTGTAATGTAAGGAATGCGATTAAAACAAAACACAAATATGTTACTCAAATATTTATTTGCCACTTACACAAAAATACACAATGATGTTATATCAGAAATATTATCGACGCTAAACGAAAGAAATCACAGACAATATAATACAACATACTCGGTACTGCGGTTTACTAACTAAATATATTTAATTATATATTACAGTTGCTGAGAAAAATAAATAAATAATAAAATATATAAAATCACAGTTTTAGTAATAATCGAATTATATCACAAAATCAATAAAAAGTTATAAAGATAAGTAACGGAAAATTACTTCCAATCTCTTGACTGACGTAAAGCTTTCGATTAAGTAAGTCACCAACCATTTTATCTTTTTTTTAAGTAAAATGACACGCTTTTTACAATTTAAATCTTAGCCCTGCTTTTATCACAGCGTTCCTAATTGAAAACCTACTTATTTACTTCACGTGATCCCATCTGGATTCTAACTAGTGTCCCACAAGGCACACTCCTAGCACACCTTTCCTTCCTAATTTTGTTTACCAAATACTAATTAACTATCCCTCTAATAAAATGGACAATTTGTCAGTCGATTAAACGCTCCTATTTTAGAAAAGAATATGAATTAAAACGCATAAGGAGTTCAGATTCAATATACTATAGAAAAAGTTTGAATAGTGTTTAACAAAAGAAATAGCTGAGAAAGAAATCTCGATTCGAAAACAGATTTGCCCAAAAGAGAAGATAGGTAACTTTTGAAAAAGTGAATATGATTTAGTAATTAAGGATAGGGGCAAAAAGCTTCCGAAACGCAACCGATTTTTTTCTGTATCTAGAATACTAATATCATAGAAAAATAGGTATAGTCACATCAAAAAGTACATACAATTTGTCACTACATTATCGAATAGTCATTAAGTTACATTGACGATATACTTGAGTGAGATAACATTTAACACTGATTACTACACAAAAACATGGAATGGTACTATTGTTTTCAACCACCATCCTCAATTAGCCGATATTCAATTCGCTTGCCTTGCATGTTTAGATATATCTTTCATTCCAATGGTGAAAGAGAAAAGCCACAATCGGCTAAATTCATCGAGTCGGTCAGATCAGCAAACCCATTTACTTGAGCTTTCATATACATACAAGTCCATAATTTTTGTTTAATTTTTAATGTCTTCTAGAACCTTAGACCACATCCTGTTTACCAAGCAAGAAGGTGGTCAAATGCCTGTGCAGTTAATAATAATAAAAAATATTTCTAATATGAAAATGAGAATTGGCACTGAAGATTCCGTGAATTCTCTCATTAAATTGTACTTTAGAAACTGGGTGATTGACCATCTCAATTATTCATTATTCAAATTATCGAGTAATATTTTTTATTCTAATATCTTTTCAACTTACTTTTGTTAACGTATATCTCTTGAACTGAATTTACTTGTGTTAATGAATATCTTTTGAAGAATTATAAAATGTATTTATTTGGACATTTCAAAAATTGTTGATTAAACGAATTTTAGCAGAACTATTAAACTCATAATTTCTAAACGGATGCTTTCTAAACTTATTCCCTAACATATCCGTATAATATCCTACCACATTCATCAAATTCGCATGAGTTTAGAATATTCAAGTGAAGGTTTTGTGCCACGTATGTTAGAATCGTCCCATGTTAAATGGAAAGGATGATCCTCAAATACACTAATTATTTAAAGCCTTAATATTTACCATAAGTCGTGATTAGGCCTTTACAATAAGACAAAATTAATTCATTATAAGACGACGTACAAGTTTTCTGTTAGTTCTTTGATTTTCAGTGATGTGCTTTTTCATCTCAAATATAGCATGATACCTTGGGTCCAACATACCGATTGGGAACATGCAATAGTGAGGTATGTATTTCTGAATTCAGTTGTCTCATATCTGCATTCTATATGTCTACTCCAAAAGTTTGTTTTGTTTGAACAAGTTAATTCAGTTACAATTGGAACTTTTCCATTTCTAATATGTTACCTGTGTTATTCTGTTTTATAATTATCAAGTGTCTACTATGAGGCGGAGTTACATCACTCACTTTTTCGTGGTCTTCTTTGTTCTGCCTTGCTTGATGACTTGCACCAGTTTTATCTTCTGGGCTTCAGGACTCTCCATAAATTCATCCATCATCTGCATAGAAAATGTCTTGTATACTTTGTTGCTACAAAGATTTACTTATAAGAAAATGATAACATTTGCAAGTTCTTAAATATTTTAGTTTATTTTTATAGTGTAACATAATTAAGGACACAGTCGATTTTCACACAAGCAAGGTAATCAGGGATCGATCGAGCTGTGATCTGAAGAAGGTTATCCAGGGAGTGAATGAAGGAGATCCAGATCGCTATACACACCCAACTGATCTGATCAGCATCCTAAGAGATGTAAGGATCAAAGTTTTAAGCTTCAGGATTGTAATACATTTTAATGCTTTTTTCGCGGGTTTTTTTAACATATCCTTACATATCTTAGAATGTTGATCAAATCAGTTTGGGCGTGTATAGCGATCTGGATCTTCTTTATTCATCTCCTGGATGGCCATCATCAGATCACGGATTGGTCAATCCTTGGCGGAGAACCGTCTTTAAATTACCTCATTTGTATGAAAATCGACTGATGACCTTTATGAGGCCACCACTATGATTCGCAACCGCATAGTTTTGTAATTTGATCATTCACAGATCACAGCAAAAATCTGACAGCAATTTAGAAAGCTTTCCTGTTTTGTATTAAAACGTTCGGAATATGAAACTGATCTAAAAATAAAGAGTTAAAAAATATAACCTTACCACGACGCGGTATGAAGTTTTTAACTCAGTAAAATGACCAAGCGCATGTCCACTTATTTAGTTTGGCAAGTTTCAATTGAGTTTAGCACCGCTCGTGTTCGTACGGACGCGGTTGCATCGCAATTCGCATTTAATATTCAAAGCTAATTATTACTTTTGACTCATCATGAAAAAAACTAAATGTTTATTATGTTATGTTTATTTGGCAATAATAATAAAAAAGTTAAAAAAAAATATTGACAGACATTCTATATTGATCTTGGATTACTTATGTCAAACTAGCTAATTTAATTTCACCCAATTTTAAATTTGAACAATTCAGTTTATTCCTTGCATGGAGAAAATAATGGTCTGCGATACAGTTGATGGCATGATGAGCCGTTCATGCTTTAATTAGAAGTTAATTTTCTTCGAAAACTTCGACAGCAACTTTGTATTAAGTAAGCATAACAAGAAAAGTCATGTTGTACTGCACGCCATCTGACAGCGGCGCGTGCTGTTACGCGTCTTGCTTATTGTAAAGTGATTAACATCGATTGTTGCCTAACGAGGGCTTTAAAACTCATCTCTATACTGAACTCGGGGGCAACAGGGCAATCAGATAGCGCCACCAGAGTTGGAAGCAGCGTGTGTTGCATTGTTTTTGACAGTGTTTGGAGACACCAGCCAGTCAGTAGTCAGGGTCTTGATCACGCTACAACCATTGAACATGGTCTACTGTAGTATGAAGACTCACCTCCATACTCAGCTCGGCGGCAATAGCAGCGGCGGCCTTAGGGCTGTCAGATAGCGCCACCAGAGTTGGAAGCAGCGCGTGTTGCATTGTTGTTGACAGTGTTCGAAGACACCAGCCAGTCAGTAGGCAGGGTCTTGATCATGCTATACAACTATTAAACACGGTCTACTGTAATATGAAGACTCACCTCCATACTCAACTCGGCGGCAATAGCAGCGGCCTTAGGGCAATCAGATAGCGCCACCAGAGTTGGAAGCAGCGCGTGTTGCATTTTTTTTGACAGTGTTTGGAGATACCAGCCACTCAGTAGTCAGGGTCTTGATCACGCTACAACCATTGAACATTGTCTACTGTAGTATAAAGACTCACCTCCATACTCAGCTCGGCGGCAATAGCAGCGGCGCCCTTAGGGCTGTCAGATAGCGCCACCAGAGTTGGAAGCAGCGCGTGTTGCATTGTTTTTGACAGTGTTCGAAGACACCAGCCAGTCAGTAGGCAGGGTCTTGATCACGCTACAACCATTACACGGTCTACTGGAGTATGAAGACTTACCTCCATACTCAACTCGGCGGCAATAGCAGCGGCGGCCTTAGGGCAGTCAGATAGCGCCACCAGAGTTGGAAGCAGCGCGTGTTGCATTGTTGTTGACAGTGTTTGGAGACACCAGCCAGTCAGTAGGCAGTGTCTTGATCACGCTACAACCATTGAACATGGTTTACTGTACCATGAAGACTCACGTCCATACTCAACTCGGTGGCAATAGCAGCGGCGGCCTTAAGGCAGTCAGAGCGCCACCAGAGTTGGAAGCAGCGCGTGTTGCATTGTTGTTGACAGTGTTCGGAGACACCAGCCAGTCAGTAGGAGGGTCTTGATCATGCTATACAACCATTAAACACGGTCTACTGTAATATGAAGACTCACCTCCATACTCAACTCGGCGGCAATAGCAGCGGCGGCCTTAGGACAGTCAGATAGCGCCACCAGAGTCGGAAGCAGTGCGTGACTGTGCATCGGCGACACCAACCAGTTGGCAGGCAGGGTGCAGAGGGTCTTGATCACGCTCCAACCATCTAGAATGGTCTCCTGTAGGAAGAAGCTTGTGTGAGGTAGAATCTTACGATTACGCTACTTACGACCTAATTTTTATCGGTCCATTACCGCTTGAAGGCATTCTATACATTTTAAGGACCTTCTTTTTATAGGACGTGTAGGCAACGCAATTGAAATCTGTACTAATGTCTAATTTTGCGAAAATTGGTCATCGATTGACGGTCGTGGGCGCACAGCTTAAGCCAAGCTCCTGGATGTTGGCAAATGTAACTCACAATATTTGGACGTTCACTAAATCAAGAAAAGTCGCTAGGTTGTCAAAGCTTATGTTGCGGTCCCCTCCTGGCGAGTCCGACATACGAACCCCCTGCTCACATGCGGGGGGAGATGCTTAAATGTTTTTTCTTCGGTATAAAAAAAAAGGTTGTCAAAAGCTTAACTTGATGTTAAGTTACGAGTTGAGTCAGTATAACACCTGCGCTATATAAGCTTCCGGATTTTTGTGCATAATTGAAAGTAACGTCCAAAAAAATAAATAACTCTATGTATTTATGAAAACTGTAGGGTATTTTGTATATAATACAACTATCTTAAACATTTCCTTGCACCAAAACGTTAAGAAAAGTCACGAGGCTACTTTCTCACGTTCATGGACACAGGTGCGTCATCGCGATTCCGTACGTCCCCGCCCGCATACAACGTCTTGTCCATTTGTGTCCCCCCATACATCCACCTTTTTTTTTTTTTTTATGCCGAAGAAAAACGCATTTACGCGCTTCCCCTCCCGCAGGTGAGCGAGAGGGGAACATATAGCCCATACATCCACCTGAATAATTTATTCCCACTTTTTACCGCTAATAATTGATACAACCAACTAGATGAAACACATGGGCCCTACTAAATTGTGTGTTGTAGGCGTTCTAATGGAAGTTTATAGTTTCTTTAATGCTTGTTTGATGGTGTTTTGCGTTATTATGTTGTGTACGGTACGCAGGTGTTTATTTGTAAGTAACATTTTGTTTATTATGGTAGAATAGAATAGAATAGAATAGAATATTTTTTATTGCTATAAATACTGTGTACAATGATTAAGACAAACGAAATGATTAAGATAAATAATATTAGAAAAAATACTAGAAAAAATCGACTCACCCGTAGCACCTCAGACGGGACTCGAACCCAAAGCACTGACCAATTATGCTACCGAGCGACTCGGTCAGTGCATTGGGTCGGAATCCCAAGGGTGCGGGTTCGAGTCCCGTCTGAGGTGCTACGGGTGAGTCGATTTTTTCTAGTATTTTTTCTAATATTATTTATCTTAATATAAAAATAGCATTGTGAATGCGAAGAGTCTAAATTTAATAAACGAAATAATGATTCCAATGAACATATTTGATACTGAGATAAGTGAGTTTGATAATTATTTGACAGATTCAGGCGTTATTAGCGGAAACTCATTGGATTGTACGGGTTTCTTAATTAGTTTGCAACGTGTCCCTTTTAATTTTATTAACCGACTTCAAAAACAGGAGGTGGTTATCAAGTCGACGGTATTTTTTTTCAGACAAAAGCCAAAGTAAAATAAAATTACCAAGTCGACGGTATTTTTTTTCAGACAAAAGCCAAAGTACAATAAAATTACCAATTGAAATTCTAAGACATTTTCTAACAAGAAATGGAGATAAGAAGGTACACACAACAGCACGTCAGGTTATACAGTTAAACTGCGAAAACAGCTTTTATTACGTAGGGCATAAAGGCGGTCTCAAGTTCAACATGTATAGTCTTAGGTGCCGCCGTCCGTACTATGACTGCTGCTAGTAGCTGTGTAATTTTTACACCCATATTATTATAAAACTATCAGTGAATGTGAGATGAATAATCTGCTCTTAAATCATTAAGGCAGGTGTGAATGACGTTTCATCTTTTATCACCTCTCACCGAAATTAAACCAATAACATCAATAACTTTCTTTTAACAAATACAAAGTTAAACATAATTAATTGATATTGTTAGAAATATCAGCACTTAAAAAGGCAATAAATTGTGCAGCGAACTGATCGTTTCCTAATGACTTTTCTAATCATGCAACATATCTTTGACACAAAATGGTAATAAGGTCAAACGCCTTGTTTAAAACCAATAGAGCGGCATTTACACGTGTTTTGCAGGTGCAGCCCGCATGGGAATGCAACGGTCAAACAGCCAACGGCTTAGTGATGGTCAACACTATATTAAAAATTAAAAAAAACTATTAAACCCGCCTGCATCAAAAGACAAGTCAAATGAAAAGATGGAAACAAGATCAAATATTAAAGACAACATAATAACATGCAGTCGGAGGCATGTATAAAGTGACATTAGGAATGATTTGACTTATCATTAAATTCTATGCGATAATAGTATAATTCCTTACTTAAAGTCCGTTTAATTGTTTGTTTGTTTGTTACGCCTTCACGTCTTAACGACTGAACCGATCATCATGAAATTTTGCATACACGTTGTCAGGGGTACAGAGAAGGACATACGATACCTTTCATCCCGAAAAAAAATATTTTTTCCCAAGGGATAGCAAAAAACTATAAACGCAGACGAAGTCGCAGGCGGTCGCTAGTATATAATAATAATATTTAGTTTTAATTTCTTACCTGTAGCTGCGGGTTGTTGACGACTACGAACCCAACCAGCACTATGAGGTCGAGCACCATGGTCTCGGAGAGGGTTTGGTCCAGTCGCTGGTTGCTTAAGTCTATGATAGAAAACAGATCCATTTGTGAATTTCTTTCACGTATGTATTCAGCACCAGAAGTAGATGAACACTTAAGTACTGTACTGTTATTTTATGGTTAAATTAATTATGATTAATTCAAAACAATTATTTTCTATCTTAATAAACATAAATTTAAACTGACTGACTGGGTAAATTATATCAATGCACAGTACACAGTTAACTTATTTAAACTTATGTGTCAGCGTATTTCGCCCCCGAAAGGATAAAAAAGGGGAGGAAGTTGTGTAAGGAAAGTCCTTCATTTTTAAAGTAAAACTCACTTAATTTATTATTTAGGCTTATGATTGGAAATAAACGCAACATATATCGGTGTTTTTGGAATTTCAACCCTTTAGGAAGTGAAATGAGCGACGAACTTAAAAAAATATATGGAGGTCTTTATTGAGGTTTTATGGAATGTTAATAGCGAAAATGGCATTTATTATGGAGTCCAACACGGTGAACATGATTAAACCCCTAAAGGGGTGAAATTGGGGTTTAAAAGTATAAAAATCTGTCGGTTATTATATCATAAGTAGTAAGCGTCAGTATATTTTAGATCGGGAACGGGAACGGGGACGGGTAGGGTACTTCTGAATATTATAAATGTGAAAATTTGGATGTTTGTTACTCAATTACTTCAAAACAGCTGATCTGATTTTGATGAATTCAAAATAAAAATACTTTTCATCCTCCATCCTGTTTCCCTAATCCCTCTATCTCAACTTACGTAACGCTGAAGTTCTAGGCGCCTCTTTCTCATTGGGCGCGTGCTGTGACAGCAGGCGCGCCACCGCCGCTCGGAACTCTAGCGGCCAGCCAGCTTCGCCGAATGCCTCCTGTAGACAAAGCTATGTTGAGACTTATATAAACTACAGGGATTTTTTACTAAAAACAAATGAAATGACCTCCGTGGTCGAGTCGCTTTGTACACCAGTTTTCAAGGTATCGCCGACTCTGAAGTACCGGGTTCGATACCCGGTTGGTTCAATTTAGAAAATGCACTTTTCTATTTTGGCTTTATTTTTCTCAATTGGCTTAGGTCTGGGTGTTTTTGATACCACCGTTGTCTCTGATTTTCAGGGAATTTTTACTAAACACAAATGAAATGACCTCCGTGGTCGTGTGCCTTTGTACACCGGTTTTCAAGGTGTCGCCGACTCTGAGGTTTCGGGTTCGATCCCCGATCGGGTCAATTTAGAAAATGAACTTTTCTATATCGGCTCAGGTCTGGGTGTTTGTGATACCACCGAGACCACTGTTTTTCATAACACAAGGGCTTTAGCTATCGTAAAACTGGCTTTCGATACGTAATTTAATAGTAAAAAAGTAATATAATTAGTAGATGTTCTATAGCAGAAAATTAAGTGACCTTGTTGAGTTATTACCGCTTGTTGCTAGAATAGACATTTTAAAATAATCCGGCTCGAAGGACCAGATATTAAAAATCTTTAAATAAACTATGATGATCATTACAGCCATTTACCATTTCAAGTCCACTGCAGGTATGCAGGACGTAGGTTTGCCTGAGGGAGGATAATTGTAGACAGCAACAAAAGTCGATTGTCACTTTAGAACTTTATCATAACAACTTCTTGGACGGATGTCTCACGTTTTGAAGCTTTAGTCAAAAAAGTTACTATTACAAAGTACTCAAGTGAGCAATTTCCGTTGCTGACCGCACATGTTTAATACAATTATCTCTATTTAACCTTTGACCACGATATCTAGTTTAAAAATACTATACTTTCTACTAAAATGACTTGAACAACGCGTCCCATAATGACAAGACCATCGTGTTTCGTTTCAGATGATCACAAATCAGTTTCAGAGTCAATTGTCAAGACCCTACAGATTATGTTGGTCACGTAAGGCGAGCCAGTAAGGCGTAGCGACGCCGTGGCCTAATGGCCGGCACTCACGAGACGGAAGAATGGATTTAGGGGAACGCTTCATTTGGACCGTTTTATGGGTTTATTACTTTGATTTATAAAAGTAAAAGTAAAAGTAAAAGTAAAAAATTGCTTTATTCAAATAAACTTAGTAATTAAGCGCTTTTGAATCGTCTATATTTTTCTACCACTCGTTCCAGCCTTTTTTAACTGACAAGAAGAAGAAGAAAAGAAAAGAATAAGGATTAAATCTTATAGGAATTGTGTAAAATATTTTAGATGCAACAATTAAACGCTCTAACATGCTTTTTGTAACCCTAAAATCTATACTAACCGTAATTTTATTACGTTATCTTAGAAAATTCGATAAACTTATTCGGCCTTACCACAAAAGATTTTAAAACACTATTTAACAAGTGTTTAACTTAGACACTGTTTAAATGTGAGGCTGTCACTTTTTTGACAGTATTGTTTGAAAGAGACGGCGTCACATTTAAACAGTGTCTTATTACAGAATAAGTTTACAAAGTCCCGCTTAAACTCAAACTTTCCTAATTTCAATGAACTCGTGCATACAGGGTTATTTTTTATTAATTTAAAACCTCTCAAATCAAACTGAACAACTTTCATTATAGGACCAACCTTGAAATTGCGAAAAAAAACAGCTGTTTCATACATTTCGATGGAGTAGGCATAGTACTGTTGTAAACAGCTGTTTTTTTCTCTCGCGATTTTAAGGTTGGTCCCATAATGAAAGTTGTTCAGTTTGATGGTCCGATCAACCCCACGAGAGGTTTAAAATGAATTAAAAATGACCCTGTATATGAATAGACGTTGAATACTAGATAGTTATTCATTTAATTACTCCAACAACAAATGCATATTAAAAGCGAACAGCGCATAGTGAGACCATCTTGTGATATTGTGACATGTGTGATCCTGAATTTCTTATTACAACGCTTTACGTGTGTCTCTTCTGATCCCAAGCTGATCCTTTAAGGACTACAGTTCGTGACTTGACCTCATTACCAATCCGGCCGACAGATTTGTTGCTTGGATGTTGCGTGACAAGGAATCACGTCGTCACACTTTGTTGCGTCAACGTCACTTTGTTGTGTTGTCACATTTCGTATAGTTAGGAGAATTTTCTTGGATATTCTTCGTCGAAAAAGTTTCTTTTGTGGATTTTACGTGAATAAGATAGATTATAATACAATGATGTAATCTTTGATAGTGACTAATGCTATACTGGTAATGCTTTAGCATTAAAATATAATTATATAACCGTCATCAAGTTTAAAAAAAGTGTGTGGAGTGTGCACACGTGTCTTTATATATGCTACTATATGTTTGACATTTGATATTAATTTGACATTTGTAAACTCTTAAAATATGGCGAAAGGATTAAGTCATAAGGGCCCATGAATCATTGATTGTGACTTTTTTTTCTTTTTGTTAGTTTTTTCTTTTGTGAATGACATGTTATAATTTAAAATTGTTTGTTTATAATTTTAGAATCATTTTAATAATTTATTATCATTTGCATGCTACTATGGTTGGCTGAATGGTAGGAGATATTTTTAATTAAGGCTGCATAGTCTGCACACTAGCGCCGCCATTGGAAAAAAAATCATAGTGCTTAAATAAAGACGAAATAGTGAATTATCTCTCTGTAGTGCACTCCGTAGAAGCTTTGTGGTTCTTTTTATAGCTTAAACAATATTTTCTAGCCTGTCGTTTAGTTAAATAGAATTTTATTGTTAAAAGTGGCCACTTATCGCAAAAAATCTCCATTAAACTAAACGACAGGATAGAAAATATTGTTTAAGCTATAAAAAGAACAACAAAGCTTGCACGGCAAAGCGGAGTGCACTACAGGGAGATAATTCACAATTTTGTCTTTATTTAAGCAATATGATTTTTTTTCCAATGGCGGTGCTAGTGTGCAGACTACGCCCTCTTAAGAGACCTATAAATGTACCCCAATCAAAAGCAAATAAATGTATTTCTTTCAACTTTCAACATTTCTGATCGCCAAAATACAAATACTTCTCATTAAGATTTAACTATAATGAAAAATTATCACTTGATATTATTACTTGACTGTATCACTTCTTGCTCTATGATTTTTAATTCAACAACATATTTGATATTATAATAATAAATAATATATTCGATTTTGCTAAATAAGAAAACACGGTTTAGGCACAAGTGGTCCAATTCGCATTTGGTCAGAATCACCCTTTTCTCAGTCAGTAAAAGTAAAAAAAATCAATAATAAAAAAATGAAATATATTAAAAAGTGTTTTATTTTTCACCATTTGACCAGATGCGAATTGGACCACTTGCGCCTGAACGAAAAAACACAAACAATCAGACAAAATCAAAACACAAACAACTAATTCAGCAACAAAGACGTACAATTTAAACAAAACAAAACAAACAATCAATCACGCCAATACCCCACATCTGCGGCGGGCTAATAAACTTATAATTCTGTTCATAATCTATTACTGCACATCAAACAGAAGTCTCGGGGGAGGTCAATTATGCACGCCGCGGCACAGACATCAAAGTTTTAACCAACTGGGAATCGAATGGGGGTGAGGCTAGTGCTTGTTATAATGGTATTGGATAAGAACAAATACGTAACCCTAATAAGTAGCTAAAGTATTAATGTTATGTAAATAACAAATCAAGATGGAATAGAACGGAGAACAGAAATTTTAATTAACTAACAAACAAGCTTAATGATAATTAATGAATCACATAATAAATAATAACATCAACGGTCAACCACCCCACCTTACCTATATTCGAAAACATCAAAAGTATTATTATATATACCTCGAATATACAAAGTGGAGCTCGGTGGCGCAGTGGTATAGCACCTGGTAGTGGTGGTATTTTGCGCGCAAACTGTAACTACCTAGTTTTTGACCAATCAGAGATCACTATCTAAACTCCGTAGTTAGATTTTGCTTATATGCGGCCACGGGATGGGTGACCAAAAATGTATTATCTCGAGCTCCTCCGTAAAACGTTGTAAACAGTATTTAGGCTCAGATTTTGCGTCCAGTTGATTAAATTGGATTAGAAAATGTTATGGACTGATAAGGAGCATGGGCATGCATCTTCCGAAGCACGGACGAGATCGAGATGATACATTTTTGGTCACCCATCCCATGACCGACTCTTGCGAAAGTTTCTTAACTGCCACAATCGCTATAATATAACCCACCACTGCGCCATCGAGCTCCTCGAATTTTCGTACTCACTAATAAACGCGAGCCAACCCTCTAATGGACGCTCCCTCGGGTCCAGTAATCGATATCTGCCTAATGGCTGTGCTACTGATTTATCAGATTGCACGGGTTACTCAAACAAATGGTGGAATTGTGATGTAACTGTTTTTATCGTGGGTTTTGTTATAAGCGCAAAATATGTTACGCGTATCAATACGTGACATAATAATCTCAAGTCTTATGAGTCTGACATGAGCCAACTAGCGCCGCCAGTCGATTTTATTTAATTTATTCTAAATAATCCCAATTTCTTAAAAAAGGAATCAGTCAAGGTTTTGTTAATAACGTCTAATATTTATTGAATAATTTTACACAGTTTGAAAAGGCATTCCAACAGTTTAAAACGCGATTTTGTCAAAAGTGGCCACTGTTGGTTCAAACCCGTTTTTAAACTATTCCACGCATTTTGTAATGTAACGTTATTCAATAAACATTAGACATCGTTCACAAAACCTTGACTGATTCCTTTTTTAAAAAATTGGGCTTATTTAGAATAAATAAAATAAAATCGACTGGCGGCGCTAGCCCACGTTAGTTCTTGTCATTCGAATGCCATTTGGTATTGTCGTAAAAGTGACAAAACATTTTTTACTGAAAACTAAAATACTGTTTTTATGAATTGAGGGATCTTTTTCCATAAAATATATTATTTGATACTAGTATAATGGTTCTTTTTTCGAATTTTAATTACCAAACATGCATTCCAGTTTGTTATTATCAGCACTAGTATCGAAAAAATAACGCACGTGAAACGCAAAACATTCAATAGAGTAATTTTGTATAGGAAAGAGCATCATGTGCTTTTGGCACGTACCTACCTGTCCGCCATTTTGAAAAAAGTCGGTTTTGGAGGCCTGTGATAAAAGTGTAAAAAAATACTGATTTTGTTTATCAAATTCAAAAGCGAATATCTCAGTAAGTATATCACTTGCGAGATATTTTTCTTATTACTTTTTGTTTGTAATGACTTATTCTATTGATTAATCTCGAAAATGACAGATTTTGTTTTTCAACTTCAAACTCAAATATCTCAGTAAGTATATCACTTACGAGATTTTTCTACTTATTACTTTTTGTTTGTAATTACTTATTCTATCGATTGACACCACTTTTAGCACCGGCCTCCAAAAGCTCCTTTTTTTCAAAATGGCAGACAGGTAGGTATGCCAGTCTTTCCATAAAATATATTATTTGATACTAGTATAATGGTTCTTTTTTCGAATTTTAATTACCAAACATGCATTCCAGTTTGTTATTATCAGTACTAGTATCGAAAAAATAACGCACGTGAAACGCAAAACATTCAATAGAGTAATTTTGTATAGGAAAGAGCATCATGTGCTTTTGGCATGTACCTACCTGTCCGCCATTTTGAAAAAAGTCGGTTTTGGAGGCCTGTGATAAAAGTGTAAAAAAAATACTGATTTTGTTTATCAAATTCAAAAGCGAATATCTCAGTAAGTATATCACTTGCGAGATATTTTTCTTATTACTTTTTGTTTGTAATGACTTATTCTATTGATTAATCTCGAAAATGACAGATTTTGTTTTTCAACTTAAAACTCAAATATCTCAGTAAGTATATCACTTACGAGATTTTTCTACTTATTACTTTTTGTTTGTAATTACTTATTCTATCGATTGACACCACTTTTAGCACCGGCCTCCAAAAGCGCCTTTTTTTCAAAATGGCAGACAGGTAGGTATGCCAGTCTTCATACATAAATGACCGAAGGCTTTTGTACAGCGCCATCTAGCACCGAAAAGCGAAATTAAATTTTCCATAGATAATTATTATATCGAGTACGTTTACGCGCATTTTTTTTCTCGATAGATGTTCGTGCTAAGGGTACTGATAATAAATTATTTTCGAAAAAGTAAAACAATAATTTTACGTGAACTTTTTGTTACTTCAAAAACAAAACTTCTGAATATACTTCATATAAAAGTAAGCAAATTAAAACAAGCTCAATATTAACACAAGTCTTACTCAACCCTCCGCTGCTCGGTGGGGTCTCTAAGACCAAGTTTACGCTTAGCGCTATCCACTTGTATTACCATAAGTAAACATTACTTGAAGCAAATACGGCGCCCTCTATGAAGAGATGGGTATTATCGCCACGTGCGAGTTTCGATTGAATCGCTCGAAATGCCACTTGTAAGTTTCGGATATCGTTTGCAATGTTTGTGTTAATTATTCTTGAGTTATAATTGGCTATGAAATGGATATTTCTGAGATATGTTTATACTTGGCTTGAAACACTTTATAAATAAATCAAATTAAGAAAAGCTAGAGACACTTCCTTATTTCAAATACCTATTTCACTTCCAAACCAAAGTTATCTGACAATCAAGTATATTTTTATTCTGCAAGTATCGACTATTAATTTTTTTTTTTAATTATTAATACTAAATTGAAAGCAAATAAACAAGGATAGTAAATTCTGCTCTGCAAGGGAAACAATAAAAAAAACGACAACACAGCTCTAACAACATAAGGTGATCCTGCGTCTTCCTACAAATCCTATTTACTCTTCCACATTGCGAGTGAAAGAGAAACAACGGGGGAAGGTTGACACGTGGTCGCGCAATTCTCAAGCGGATAGACTGTTTATAGATTTTTAAACAAGGCAGTTAGGACGTCTGTTTGTACATTTTATTGTTAGGGCTCTGTGTTTGCTTTGCTGTTGAAAACTCTCCGGCTGTGCCTAATAGAAGTCGTTATACGAAGTAACTACATTCTGAATAAATAGTAGTTAGATAATACGGTTGGAAAGGAAAATAGTTTTAGATTCTGCGGTTGCTCATTTCATCGCCATAAAATGTTATTCGCTCTACTTTAGAGCTAATATTGTGCATATACACTTCTCTTTTTTTTGCTTTAGTTCTCCCGTGACCACGGCCCCTGGAAAGGTGTCGAAACGTCGGGAATTCAAAAAACCAATAAATACAAACTAAATAATTCTAAAACAACACCTGAACTAATAATATTGTGCATTTTCACATTATACCACCATTTTATTTCTATAATGTCGAGTTTTATTTGCCCTATAAATTAAGTTTTTTTATAGTTTCTCTATGCGAATTTTAGCCCCATTATCTCATGCATACTGAACGATGCTGCAAACTAATACAAAGTGCTAATTTTGTAAGCTAGCCTTGTGGCTACACAATAATATCAATTTAGTTTCTGCAGTATTCTCCTGTATTGATCCTCTCTAAATCTCTAACAGACCGAATGATTCGCAACGAAGCCTATTGTCACGGCTGTCATAATCATTGGCAGCGTGTCACTATTGTGGCCAATCAATGCGTGTCCAAACGTCCGCATCAATGACGTGACACGCGGCGTTAGAACTGTTTGACCCGCTACTGCTAATCCTTAATTACGGATACTATTAAAGGGTAGAGGTAAATATGAATCATTTTATTGATTAAATTATAGAAAACATTATAGTTTTTTTATCTTGGGATTTAATCATTGAATGCCACAATTTTCGTTTTTTATATGACTGTTTTTAAAAGTCACGTAACATCTTGTCTGATGTTTATAATAACCATGACTCAAAAAGTCAAACATGGATTAGATCTTATATTAAACTTCAAGTCCAATTGCATAACATCACATTTTAAATCACCGATGATTATTACGATTCGTTCAAGTCACACAGTATCCGTTAACCCCCAGCTGTCAACGGTCCTCCCACTCGCTTGGCCTCTCAATCCCAACCCATCAATGCATCGACACGCGAGGGTCATTTAGACCGGTCAGATTCACTTGTGTCAATTTTATGCCGTTGAATAGACGGGGGGCTACGTAAATATAAATGTAAATCCTTTTACAGATTCAAATGTGTTAGATATTTTTGTTAGTGTTGTTATTGTTTTGACGGTTTTATTTTAGTTATGTTTACCAATACAAAATAGTTGATTATTATAACCATTACAGCACAGCTAATCTTCAGTTATATCACAAGTAGGTGTAAATAAAAAGTTCTTAAGTATTATAATCAAACATATCTCACTGATTAATTCCATTATAACATTATTTTCAAGCATAAAAAAATAAGATTTCCAACTTGATTGACCTGAAATCGTAACTACCACAGTTGATAATTCCAAACTTCATCAATAAGCCATGAAGTCAGAAATGTTTAATTTTCTTTTTCTTCATTATCCCGTAAGCGTAGCCGCCGTTTGTCCACACAGTAACTACATTCGAGTAATTAAGAAGCCCAAGCAAACATGGGGAGATGAATACAGACACACGGAGCTTTTTATTTGCCTAGTGTGGGTACGCTAACAATCGGTGTCAATTTTCTTATCTCTAACGTATAAATGCTACTGGTTGGTTAAAACCATATTGATCTTAGCAAAAACATCAAACCGTCACGGAGATTATATCGAGGCAGTCAATATATTATTTTATTTTTATGCAATGACTTCAATTCCATAGACGAGCTGTTCAAAACTAAAATTGTGTCACAACCAACCTTCGCGGCGCATCAACTGTTTCTATCGGTCGCCCGCAATAAAGTAAAGGAGCTTCGGTGCATGCACCGTAACTTAAGGCCCCTATATACCTCAAGTGGCGCCCTCATCTTAATTTAATTTATTGCTCGCTAACTACATAATATATCGAAAATTCACATGTACAGATTGAAGCTAAGGTTCTATAGTTTATTTACAAACAATAACCTCAGTAAAATTTTGTTCGTTGAAGTAGTAGTTCGCAAAAGTGCTAAAAGTGGCCACCAAGATGAGGGCGCCTCTTGAGGTATATAGGAGCCTTAATGAGCAATTTTTCGGTACTGAACAGTGTAGTCTAGTGTAGTATATACTTCTTCATCATAGTATATACTTCATCAGAAGTCTTTGTTTTTCTGACGTAAAACCAAAGAGTACATACTGGTAATTAAGAAGCCTGAGCAAACATGGGGAGGTGAATACAGTGATTTTACCAACTTAGTGGGTTGTTTCTACGCTTATAAATAATAAAATAAAAAGCTTTTTATTCCATATTAGTTACATTATTTTTACTTATTTGCTAATATTAGTTGTTTCAGACATGGATCCCATCTGGGTAAAAGCCTCCTCCATTGCTTTCCAATTCTTTCTGTCCTAGTTTTTTCTTGGATTACTGTCTGTGTTTTTTGTAGTCTTCTTTAATATATTTGTTTGTCTTTTTAATTAGATCTCCTAATTCTTCTTTTTGTTTTTTTTTGTTTTTTGCTCTTATTATTGGTTCTTATTAACTCTGTACGTTGGTTATTAATTCTATTGTCTTTTCACGCGTTATTCTGTACTTATTATTTGTATGTTTTTTCTTTTTCTATTTTCAGGCTTGTTGTTATGATTTCTCCTAGTATGTTAGAGTATATTTCGATATCTTTAGAGTTTTGTTGTAATCTTTGAACTCTTCAATATTACATCCCATTCTCCTCACCTCTGTAAGTCCTAAAAATGTCGTAATCTATTTTTTTCTATGGCGTGTGTCAATTCAAGAAATCTTTCTTCTGATGAGAGTGTTCTTACATTATAAGTACATATCTTTATTAGTTCTTGTTTTTGTTTTTTTGTTTTCATGTCTTTAGTATGGAGGGTACTGGTCTAATTCCCCACGGTGACCAACCGGCTTGGGGTTTCTACGCTTATGGAATGTTAATCGCGCTTCACAGGAGTACCACCACTAATAACCACGACGTATGAAGTTTTACTGCACCTCGACGGCGCTAGTTCTCTGATCCTAACTTAAGTAACTATCATTATGAAAACCAGACACAATTAAGATTCTAAATTAATCGACCATAGAGTTAGCGAACCCTGAGGACGTCCAATGAGCTTGGGAACAGTATTTATTTTTGAAATATTTACATTTTAACTTAAATATTATGTCTTTTTTTCTGTAGCTTTTCTGCATACATCACAATTTTTTTTCAATGATTCGGAAACGTTACCTCGCGGTATTGTTTTTGTGACAAGACGGGCAGGAAGATACGATGACGTTATCGGATTCCATTTTCTCGCTAGGCTCGTTCGAAAAAAAACGCATAGCGCCGACTTGCGGATGCAAACGTAATAGTGTTTTAAGCAGATTAATTATTTTTAATAACTTTGTAAATACTTATCGTATCGAAGTGAAATGAAAAACAGTTAGTTTTGGAATTTCGGCTTTTATAATGGTATAGGGTAAAAATGAAACTGTTTTTCGTTTTTCCCACGTCCATAAATTTTAGATTGTAGGTTTTGTATCTTCGTGGATCGTGGACACCCTTAAGAGAGAATTAATGCCAACCCGTAAGTCTAGCTCAGCAATACCTTTAAGACTAGTCTTGTCGAATAGTCTCCTCTCGAGTTTTTTCGACTCTCAAAGCTGACTTTTCTACATTGTTATGTGCCTGTAATCTACCTACTAGACCTATGACTAGAGTTCACTTGCCTGAACTATATGGTGGTCGAGCTCAGCAATAGCCCTCAGCAGGTGCGCCGTCCTCGCAGCTCGAACGAACCTCCCGCTGCGGGCTCCTGCGCCGGGCAGTTGCGCCCCGCATGCGAACAGCCCGCAGAACTCAGCGCGGGATCCGCATACGCTCGTGCCCAGCGCGCAGCGGAGGGACTGCGTCGCCGAGAGTCGTTCGGAACCCTGTTTGGAGACACTTTAATCAGTATTTGTGCAAAACCCATATAAAAAGAATTACACAGGAAACATCTATTTCAGCCGCTGCATTATAACGTAAGAAGTTTTGACATATTTGAAAAATGTTTGTCAATGTTTAAAACTAATGTTACACAAACATTGAATACTAATATTCATGTTAATTTAATAACTGTTATGTACCAAATAAATGGAAGTGCCTCGGTTGGTACAGCGGTTGATAATTGTGGAGATTCGCACAGAATCGACATAATTGGAGATTCGGTTGGACTGCGTCGCTGAGAGCCATTCATAATCTTGGGCCTCTATCGGCTAACTTACATTGCTATCGTAATCGCTCTGATTGCAATTCATTGCTACTTTTCTTTGGTAAGTTTTTATTTATGCCAAAACGAAGTAGCAAACGAAGGTTGAGCATTCTCCAAGTGGATATTAAACAACTATCGCACAAGTTTGTGCCTATTAGAGCTTTGGAAACCCATCAATGAGCATTAGTGGGTTGATGTATTTGTGTATGATGATAGACTGTGTCCAAAAAATGTATACATTTCTTAAATACCCTTGTTTGTTAACATTATTGTTAACATAGGTGGAATTTTTACTACATTGTTACTACTAAAACCGTACATTGAATAAAACATGGCAACACCACTCACAACGTCAATGTCGCTCGGCTGGCACAGGTCGGCGCATACAGTAAGCAATGTCTGGATACTCTCGCGCGCTTCGCCTGCATTCTCAGCCTTGGTGATACACCCACTCAGGCATATGTAACTGGAACAAACACCATAAATAAAAAACACTGACAGACAGTACACACGACAGTACGTCAGGTATACAGTTAAACTGCGAAAACAGCTTTTATTACGTAAGGCAAAAAGGCGTCTCAAGGTCAACATGTATAGTCTGAGTGTACAAACGAATAAATCTTTTGGAGGAATTCGATGGAATTTGCAAATCCGCAGACTATTGTACTATTTCTTTTGTACGGACCAACAAAGTTCATAACGGTAATTGAAAAAAAAAATCGGTAATGAAAAGTTTTATCCGCTTTCCTTCACGAAAGGCATACGTACATTCTTACTTAAAGTGATAGATGGTAACTGAATTCCTTCAAGTAACAACCAAAAATAAAACATACTTAAAGAAAAGAGTTTTACGTTTTTATTGTTGAATTTAAATAAAGTATGTAAGTATTCGTTTGTTTAATAAATCACCAAAAATAGTTGAATTCTTGGCTGCAATATTATGTGAAACCAACGTTTTAGTACACAACGACGACGACAAAACAGTAAGATTAAAAAAAATTAAAACCATTAAAAAAACGCTTCGTATAAAAGTAGGAAAGCGGCCGCCACCGTACATGGGAAACTCAAAGCATGTTTGTTTCAACCCTTTCCCTCGTAGGGTTGTCAATAAATATTTTTCTAAAATTCATCTAAAATGTCTAAGCATACGACGAATAGGCAATTTGTTTTCACCAAAACGTTAATTTTAACAGTAATAAGGTTTGTCTTCATCGGGATGCTATATCTGACTCATCATGAAACATCTAGCTCTTCATGCTGCCGGGGCTGTAAAAAGTGTAAAGTATCATAGAAATCACATTGTCTTAAAATGTAAACTAAGATTAATGTACAAAATCTAAGAGAATATCTTAGATTGTAGTATTTTTCATCCAAAACATGGCAACCCTACCAGTTCCCGCGCAAATCCGAATGAAATACAAACATGGCTGTTGACATGGTGGACAGTAAACAATACAACGTCAACATTGTGTCCTATCTGTATTAAAATCAGCCGAAGTAATCCGGTGGACGAATTAAGGAGGCGAAGCTTAGCTTTTGGGAAAGGATTATGCAATTTAGATCTACCTTTAGGTACAGACATGAGTAAACCCGTTCGTATTGTTAACTGATGGAAAGAAAGGATGAGAAGTGAGAAAATCATACTTTTGTTTAGTAAGTAACAGTTTTAATCTCTTTTCTCTACATTTTTCTACATCAAACACGCCTAGATTAGTACATACCTACGTTCATGATTATTTTCTGATCAGATGAATAAAGTGACGAAATATACTATTTGCTTAAAAAAATATGAGTGATAAGTTCTTTCAGGAGGAATTAAATTGTAACCCAGATTTAAGTCGAAGCTTCAAACCTTCACCGCGCTTTTACAAAATCCATCAGCCGGGAAACAAAAAATTAAAAACATGAAATCCTCCATGGCCGTGCACCCTCGGAATGATCCAATTATTGCCAGTGTAAATATTTACCGACGACGACGGTGCCGTAACGAGCCAATCGCGGAGTAGTGCCAGCGGATTTCGCTGACGGTTAATCTCGGATCGAGAAACTGGAGTTTGGTTAACGAGATCTTTAAAAACAGAACGAGAATATTTTCCAAACATTTTTTTAATTTATTTTAATAACTTGACTGATGAAATACTTTTGAAATAGGAGGCTGTTAAGAAAATCAGAATAAATGAAAAAATCTCGATTACCAAAATCGTGCTTCCATTGTATTTATTTGATATTCATTAATAAAATTCGTCATCTATACAACGTGTTACAAAAGTACCCCTAATGCCGAATATGGTAGATAGGGACAATCAAACTGGTCAACTTTTGCTATGGGACCAACTTTGAAATCGCGAAAACAATATCAGCTGTTTCATACAAAAATTAATTACGAAAATATCAAAATGTATAAAACAGCTGATTTTTTTTTTCGCGATTTCAGAGTTGGTCCTATAGTAAAAGTTGTTCAGTTTGATGGTCTCTATCTACCATATTCGGCATTAGGGGTACTTTAATTGTAACACGTTGTATATATTTATTTTACATAAAATCTTAGTTATTGAATCGAATAGGTAATTTTTGTCTGTAATAAAGGATTGCTTTTAAAGAGTAACCGTTAATCGAGGTAGCCAATTAAGCTAAGAAGAAAAAAACATCATGGCGCCCAGTGGAACGTCAAGAATTCCAAAATGGAATTCGGATTACGGCCGTCCGATTGGCCATTCACGCATAACGCATAAAATTACAAAGTAATTGATTACAAAGCGAACAATGAAAAATGCACTTTATTTTATGGCCGTTAAAGTGTTATTCTGTGGTAAGTATAGGATGTAAATAAAACAACACGGTTGGGACCTCCTCGCTTAGTGACGTGTTGAGATAAGGTTATCTTAAATATTCCTTACCTCCATCCAGCTAAAGGTCGGTTTAGTGGTATAAAGATACAAAGCAAGCTATGATAGTGGATACTGGACATAGCAACATTGTCTCAGATTTAAGTAAAATAATATTGGAAGTACTTAGTAAATCCTAGCGTTGTAAAATGATAATGCTGTCATAACTTTAAAACAACTTTAGTGTTAGTATCATATACGCAATAAAAACTATTATCGTACCAATAGTAAGCAAAGATGTTCTTGAAACAACATGAGAAAACATTGATATTATACCTATATACTTTTCACAAACCGTAACACCAATGTAATAGGTTAAATTTGTCACTTAAATTTTACAACATACAAATTTTTTTAATAAATTCCTTAGCTACTTCAGATAGAACCGTAAAACAAAAACAACTTTTGAAGTCATTTTAGGGTTCGGTACCAAAATGGTAAAAAGGAACCCTTATGGTGCGACTCAGTCTGTCTGTCTGACTGTCACCGCTGGATATCTCAAGAACTACTAATGCTATCGACTTGAGCGCTGCTTGCACATACCCAAACATGTTTTTTAGGCCGCATAATTTTCGACTTTTGATGAAAAATGTAAAAAAAACCGTTCCCCCCTTATCTACGAAGTTTGCACAGAGAAAAATCTAAAATTATTTTATGTGATAGAAGTTTATGTAAAGATTACAGGAAAAATAAAACGATGTCTCTAGATAATAAACTTTTTCAAAATGATGGTACGGAACCCTCGGTGGAGTCCGACTCGCTCTTAACCGTTTTTTATTTTTTATTTCATCAACAAAAAATTGCAGTAATAGGATCATGAGACAGAAATCAAAGTAATGTGTAGAAAATATTGTAAACATAATTAAGCTTTATAATTTGCCAACTAAAGCTGTAAAATGCTGAGGACATCCTTCATTTTCGTTCGGAATCGCATCAATCGTTTTAATTAAGTAAGACCCTTTGTCACCGCCCTATAAATCACAGAGAACGCATTAAAAAATAAAAATAAATATTTCTCTACGGTTGAGTAGGCGCCAATGATTCATGGCGTTCTAAATTTGAACGCTAATGGAAGCGTGCGCCCGCGCATCTGTACGGTGTTGCTAGTTAAAATGTTTACCTACTACTTATTGTTGTATTTTTATTCTCTTTTGTCTATAAATCTAGGATTTTTTTTAAGAACAGGACTTTTTTATTTTTAAGATTAAAGTATCCCTTATAAATAAATTAAGTCCTTCCGTCCATTTGTACTGATAATTTGGTTGACGCCTTTATGACAAAAACAGGGCTTCGATATTTGTGGTAGTCAAATAAACATTAACAAAATTAGATAATATGCAATATAATACGCAAAAAGTGAAATAAAAGATAAAAAGCCACTGGCAACACCAAAGCACTCACCTACAAAAATGTGCGTTACGTTTAAAATGTTTTTGTTCTTAATTTCTGTTAGACAGAGTGCGCCCTGCGCCCGCGCGTGATATATGTCACTCCATTAGGCGCCGCCTGTTTGCTCCTATTTGGAGTTGAAACTTCTAATGTGAGCTTTGCATTGCTGTCATATTTATGATATTGTTAGACCGATAACCTTGTCATTCGCATTCGTGTCTATCTGTTTACTGTTGGTTGACTGGTAGAGAATGCTTTTAGCATTAAGTCCGCCATTTGTACCTTACTTTGTGTATTTGTACAATAAAGATTTATAAAATAAATAAGATAAAATAAATCATTTCATGACTTATGAGTAAGATTTTTTTTAATTTACAGACAGATAAACACTTTATAAAAGTTAGGAAACCTTTGATTAAGACGAAGATATTATGTTTGATATCTGCAAAACTTACGAAGATTTTAACACTTCAACACCCAGAAAATGAGACACAATAGATATCCGGTCGCCTGCGTCCAATCGGGCGTTGATGAATTAAAGATTCTTATTGAATGTCACAAAACCAACTAAATTTCCCAAATGGAGGGCAATGGCAGTACCAAAGCATTCAATCACATTCAAAAACTGGTTTAACGTTTAAAATGTTTTTGTTCTTAATAGGGGTATTTTTGTATAATTAAGGACGCCAGTCGATTTTCATACAAACGAGGAAACTTTAAAGCCTTGTAAAAGTTGTTCAGTTCGATGGTCTCTATCTACCATATTTGCCTATAAGGGTTATTTGTAACACGTTGTATAATTTTAATTAATAAGTATACTATGTTAATCCATTAGGTGCGTATAACACATGTTTGCCTAGACTTAAATTAAACTCGCAACCTTCAATGTTGCAAAAATCTGGACCGCTCTGCTCCACACAGAGTATAGAGTCACTCAGTGATTTTTAAGATTCCGTAGTAAAACAAGGAACATTTTATTTATTATGTTCATTACATATCTTTAAGTATGGAGTACATATTATAAAAAATATACTAAAAATATATTAAAAATATTATTTGGACTATGATTTATCTTCGCTGCAAGTCGTTGCTGCACGTCCTCAATGAATGCATGCTGAGTCTTCAAAAAGCAGAGCTCTACAGAAACTGGTCGAGGTAATATGTAGGCATGTTAATTCACCGAGGATTTGTTTAACCCGTGAGCGGCAGTCAAAGGACGCCGCGGTTCCGACCCGGTGATTTATGGAGACTTTTTAAACGACAACTGACACATTGTAAGAAAGTGTATTTGACGGTGTACGAACGGGAAACATAAAAAATCTTGAGTTGCTGCATAAGATACAACTTGAAATTGATAGAATAGTACATTTAAGGATAACAGCAGTAAAAAAATAGGTACTTATTTCTATATTGATTCATTTATTTAAACAGTTTGTTAAATAAATTGCGTGCCATAACTCAGAAGGCGGAAAAAAGTTTTTTTAATTCTTTTTTTTAGTAACTTAAACTTCACCTCTAAGCTCTAAGCCATTAATTTCAAACAAATTATTTTATGCAAATATTTCATAAAAAGTAAAAGGGTTGGATGATCATAAAGTAATAGAATGCATATGCAACGATAATAAACCAAAACTACTGCTCACTACACTACAGTCGACAGGTGTCGAAATGATTAAAGTTAACCCTTAATTGTCCATAAAAACATCCGACTATTGTGTCAAATGTACCGAACACGCCCGAGGCGTGCCATATCTGGTACATTGAGACGTCAAATTTATTTCGTTTTAATGCGAGCAGAAATGCAAATATAGTTTAAACAAATTCATTGCGACGCACCCCTGATTTTAGGGCGAAGGGCCGTTATACTGTAAGTAATGGTGATTTGGTATAGATTATTCGATTATGAAAAGGTTTTTTAAAGGAACTTGCTCACAGAAGTTCAGTTGACGTATTGTAATAATAATATGATATACTTTGGATATAAAAAAAGTCAAATTTACAATTTCAACATGAGTAGGCAATTACATACACAGAGTAAATAAATAAGTCTGCACGAAGTTGCGAATCAAAGACAGCGTTTGATTTTTGGCATCTGCTCTTCCTGTCCATAAAGACAGAAAAGTATTATACAAGGTGTTACAAAAATTACCCTAATGCCGAATATGGTATTTAGGGGCCATCAACCTGAACAACTTTTACTATGGGACCAACTCTGAATTCGCGAATAAAAATCAGCTGTTTCTTACATTTTGATATTTTCTATTTTAATTTTTGTATGAAACAGCTGATTTTTTTTTCGCGATTTCAGAGTTGGTCCCATAGTAAAAGTTGATCAGTTCGATGGTCCCTATATATGGTATTCGGCATTAGGGGTATTTTTGTAACACCTTGTAGATAGGTATATTGACATTCTTTGTTCGTTCATCACAATTATGAAATTGTTATAAATAAATCTCAACCACGAATTTCGACCAATGAAACAGTAGTCCAGAAATTTATGTAGAGCTCCAGATAGAAAATTTCTTATGCACTCAATATTTTTAAGCTTTAAAATGCAAATTATTTCACAACTTGCATCAGTGTTTTTAAAATGCGCGGCATATTTCCATGGGGCGGGGAGAGTCGGGTAATCCGGCTAAGTAATTCTGTCGCAGTAAGTAATGCGCTGATAAATGAAATTAAATCGCACAAACAAGTGCGTACCCACCCTCAGGCAAGGGAGCGCACGGTGAAAGCTAGCTAGTGATTGGCTGATGTATCGATAGATCGATACTTTTTCTGCCACATAAACACAGAGAAGACTTATTAACAAAACAAACATTGAAATTCACTATAACTTTATATCTACAACGTAAATGAACCAAAAATGTGAAATCCGTTTGTTCGGACCATCTAAACTCTAAACTATGACAGAACTGAGAAAACTAAATCGACGAACTTAAGATATCTGCCTATTTTATATATTTATTTAGACCTAATTACATCGTTATTATTTTTGTGTAGTGTAGAAGCACACTTCTGAAAGGATTTTGCTAGATGCACAAGCACAAGTGTCTATTTCTGCATGTATCCTATTCTTTATATTTAGTGTTTTTTTTACTATTTTTTGCTGTTGGTGTATCGTAATTTGAAAATTTTACAATGCTGATTGAGCTCGTAAATACTTAAATAGCATTTTTTTAGGAAACTAAAGTCCATATAAAGCTAAACAGTACAGTTTTTAAACAAAAAGCAACTATATACTATAACTATTTTTTCTAGTATATTATTTAGTATTATATAAAAATAGCATTGTGAATGCTAATATCTCAAAATTTTAAAAATTATATAGCTTTCTCATCTTAATCAATTGTTTAAAAATATCTGGAAAGTCAGAGCATTGGACCGGATATCCAACGACGGGAATATATCCAACGATGAGAAACGGACAAGAATCGGACCGGATATCCAACGAAGGGAAACGGACGGAAATATGATCTGGTGCGAGTCGTATTTTTTCTAGTTTTTTATTTAGTATTATATAAAAAGAAACTCTTAAATATCAAGATAAAGAAAGAAATCGACTATCCGTACCAATAAACTATCGACATGATCCCAACACTAACACAAAGTTAGCAAAAAGAGCATCGCAACTCGACATGTGCGCGGCAATCTGTCGCTATAACGCCACCGCACTTCGAGCACATGTCTCTTTTCTCTCCCACACATACAAGCACATATATCGCCATCTCTATCCCACGCCCTACACATCCAACCCCCCACTCGAGATGTCGCGACTACTTAGCGATGGCCGAGCGATAATCGCCTGTTGCGATATTGTTTGCGCATGTCCGATTCTGTAAAAAATCGAGTGTCCAATTACAATTGCTTTGTTGACGTATTTGATAGTGGATTTCGTCGAGTTCTACAAATGAGTATTGTATTAGATTAAAAGTCATGTCATTCATCCTTACTCTTCCTTACTAAAATTATTAATGCGAAAGTCCGTTTGTTTGTTTGTTTGTTACGCCTTCATGTTTTACCTACTGAACAGATTATTGTATACACGTTATCAGGTGTACAGAGAAGGACATAGGGTACCTTTCATCCAGAAAAAAATAATTGTTCCCGAGGGATAGCAAAAAAACTTTCCACGCAGACAAAGTCGCTGGCGGTCGCTAGTTTCATATAAAAGAACAGCTTTTTATCAGGAGTAATAAAAACATTTTTTTTTTATTTCATCAAATTTAGTTGAAGTAAAATATTCTATTTTAATAATTTATATATTTCATTTATTTTTATTGTCAACACTAAACTCTTTCGTCGCAAAAACAACATAGAATTAGTTCAAGTCACATTTATTTGGTCTGAAAGCGTCGCGTCGCGAGAGCGTCAAAATCACACCCGCGCCGGAGATTTCACCCCCAATTGAACGCAAATGCTGGATCCCACGTATGGCTCCTCAGCACCAGATCCCATAGACTTGGTAACGGCAAAGGAAATAGACTGGGTTTCATTCTCTTCGTGGCATAGTACTCTATCTATAGTGTGAGAAAAGAAAACGACCAAACAAGAAGTATGAAGCGGCACCTACCTTACCTACGCCGCACATACACACGACACACGGCACAGCAACATGATTCCTCACCGTTTTACTAGATGGCGCTAGTATCAAGTAACATGATCATTAAGTATGGAGTAGCACCTCGCAGTATGGAAATCCTACATCTCGCTAACGAAGTTCACTCAGCGACTTAGCATATATACAACTTCCAACCATCATCGGTTGGACCGCGGTCCCCGGGCTAATACCACCTAGCCCGGAGGAAGATCTTCCCCTTTGACCTTCCTATCAGTGGCTACCTTACTTCCATATCATTTCCATACTATCATTCCTACAAGTATATGAAACGAAACGGTCTGTTCCTCCTAGTTAAACTAGAGACGAGACCAAATTGAAACAAATAAAATAAAAAATGTGAAACTGATATTTACGAAAATAAAAAAAATATATAAAAACACGACTACCCTGTCAAACAAAAACAATCTAAAATTTAAATAGCATGACTCATTGCAGTCAGGGAACCGTTCTGTGGAACAATTTTTAATTAAAGAGGTCTCCCAACTACAAATGAGTCTTGGTATTAAAATTATAGATCGTTTTTGGCTGGCCGTCGTGTTTTTTTATTTCATACATTTTAGTGATAAATTACATAGTTTGGGAATGTGCTTAACAAGGTCTTTCATTTGATACCTATATTGTAATAATTAAAGATTTTTTTATTTTAATTACAAAATGGCGTCACGCAGCCGAAATATTGACTTTCAAAAACTCTATAGCCAGTGTCACTCGGATGTAACGATATCTCACAAAGTCAAATCTGTTCAGGAATTTAGATGTTATGGTGGAATAAAGAAACTCACATACATATACAAAGATTCATGAACCCTAAACACAATACACTCTTAATTTTTTGGGCAGTCGTGTAAAAAAAGATGGGTTATTTGAAAAAGTGGTTACGTGCTTCCATGGAAATCGGATAAGAACTTTAATAAAATCTTTAAGATATTGTTGGAAATATTCATAAGATGATTATTTATGCTGTTATGCCTGTTAGCTAAAGCTGATTACACATCTGTTTACCAGCACATATTATACTCGTTATACGTAATTTACATTAATAAAAATAAATAAGAATATAAATATTTGATAACATCACATACATTGCTCTGATTCCAAAGTAGCTAAAGCACTTGTGTTATGGAAATTAGAGACAACGGTGGTATCACAAACACCCAGACCTGAGCCAATATAGAAAAGTTCGTTTCCTAAATTGACCCAACCGGGGATTGAACCCGGGACTTCAGAGATGGTGACACCTTGAAAACCGGTATACATAGCCACTCGACCACGGAGGTCGTCGTCACATTTAAAACAATCTGTGCTTAGTTGTGTTAAATAAATAAATCACATACCTGGTAGTAAATAAGGCTTAATTTATTTTTTCGTTTTACTTATTCCATAGTCTATGGAGAAGCACACCTGATATTTCGCACGGCACTTAATGTCAGATTGTTGCATTCCATTCTTGACCCCACGCTACTACTGGAGGGTTAATTTGTATTGCCGACTCTGAGCACGCACGATGCTGCACATACTATAAATAAAGCGTAGATAAATGAAGATATTCAAAATAAATCCCTATCATTTATGTTTTCGCGTGGATATATTAGATTAGATTTAGATTACTAAATACCGCTTTTAAGATTTTTCTTCAATCTATGAATGTACTTGGGACCTGTGTCCTATTTGGATACAGGTCCCAGAGTTTCCATAGGGCCATAGAGCCATAACCAACTATTTATTTATATATTATTTATTTATACATTATTAATTATACACTGATTTAAAGGTAATATGCACGTTCTAGCAATATATAGTTTTTATACTAGATTCATACGAGTTTTGCGCGTAATTCCGCAACGGACCGAAACAGAAAATTGCGCGCAGACTCATGCGGAATTTAATTAAACTAAATTCAAACCAGATATTGCCCCCCATAAACCACCGATAAGTGCCTCGGAAACCCGGCGTAAATAGGACAACTCAACCCGGTAAATAAATCCCAATAATATTGGTAATAATCAGAGTCTAACTGTAGATGTCAGCGCATTGCAAAAGTTGTGTGAGCAAGATAGAAATATACGCAGTATAACACTGTCTCACTTCCGCCGCTGCTTTTGTATTGAACAGCTAGGTATTCTGTAAAGTTCGAACTCTAATTTAAACGTTCCGAGTCCGAGAGCTTGTCGTCTCATAGGATTTACACCTTATTACACCACCACCTGCAGTTTTGCAATAACGAACTACATTATACTTCGGTTTGTGTCAATTGCCTTCTTTTCTAAAGTTAATAAAATCTTATATAATACTAAATAATATACTAGAAAAAATAGGACTCGCACCAGATCATGTTCCCAGACGGGAATCGAACCCGCGACCTTTGGATATCCGGTCCAATGCTCTGACCGCTGAGCTACCGAGTCACTAGTGAGAACGTCGAATTTCTTCTAGTATATCAACTCTTACGCTGCAAGCCAACCCAACAAACATACAGATTAATATTAATAACTTTTTGTGATTTTTGTACATGGTGTAAATCCCGATATAGTTTATTCTAATAACGTCAATAACCATGGAAATTTGAAACATTAAAATTTTGTGATTTCTTCTTTTCCTCAAAAAATTTGCTTAAATTTCACCTCAGCTTCAGCTATGCTTATCAAAGACATCATCCAGAATAAATGCTCTTGTTTGAATGCGACTTCAGCAGTATAATGACGCCCCGCGGAGCCACCCGCTGTGCTGTTGTGTCACTATACCACTGAGCGGGGCGTGATTTAACGATTATGGTTTGTGAGTGGAGAGAACATTAAAACTGCGCCTAAAGTGTAATTGGGAATTGAAAGCATTTTATTTTCAAAAATGTATTTGGCAGAAAAATGCTCATAGCAGAAAATTTACGATAAGAAAGGTAGGTAGCTAAGATACACACACACGTCAAACTTAGAATACCCATTTTTTTGCGTCTGGGGTAAAAAATAAGCGAGAAGTCTTTGAACATAGTGCGACATCAGACTTCGAAGTTTTCACTAACTTCTGCCGGTACTGATGGTATTCTGGATTTACTAATTTAGGCAGCGCTAAATAATCAAACGGCAATGCATGTAATAATGAAGTGGTTTTTTCATTACCATTTTCAATTTAGCAATAAGTAAAATGTAATAAACTACTAAAAAAATCTGATGTAGACGTCCAGAGCGGTTCACAATGGCACCCCGTAGTGACAGCCGCTGTGCTCTTGTGGGCATAACATCATTATTTAGAGAACATAATCACAAATCTCTGGCTACTGAGACCCCAGTTAACAATTGAAGGGTTCACTGTTAATCACTACTTACTTAAATAAACTGCTTCTTTCAATTAACAAAACAACAATATTGGCTCAGTACGGCGCTGGTGACGCAAATCAAGATGAAACTTTACCAATCTCGATCGATCTAGATTTATTTAATAAGTTGTTTAAACATCTTATGGAGGGCTGACCTTGTAAAAACGTATTAATTTTATTTGTCACAATACTAACAAAACTCAAGTATTTCACACCACTCTAAGGCCTGTATTTATAAACCGCTCTCAACGTTGAGTGATCTTGAGATCATACCTGAGATGGTGTTCCTATAAGAAGAGCATCTCAAGTATGATCTCAAGATAGCTCACAACGTTGAGAGCCGCTTATAAATACGGGGCTAAGACTCCACGGAATAATAAACATAACTTCAACGGCATAATTATTGTGTCCGCGAAATAAGCAGGAGCGTGCAAATGCGGTTCGCATGTAACCTCGAGGGACCAGGTTCGGGTTCCGTCCGTCAGACTGTCACGTGTGAAAGTGATACGGGGGTGAAAGTACCACTGCACATGTGGGATGTTTTTGGAAATTTTGGTGTATTGTAGTGAAAGTTGACAATTGGGATATCAAATTTTGATTTTACCGAAATCTGTGCTGTTATAAAGCACAAATATATTTATTTCAACTAGAATAAAAGGGCACCAACTACATAAGCTCAAATAATAGTAGGTTGACGACCTCCGTGGTCGAGTGGCGTTGTACACCGGTTTTTAAGGTGTCGCCATCTCTGAGGTCCCGGGTTCGATCCCCGGTTGGGTCAATTTAGAAAACGAACTTTTCTATATTGGCTCAGGTCTGGGTGTTTGTGATGCCACCGTTGTCTCTGATTTCCATAACACAAGTGCTTTAGCTACTTACTTTCGAATCAGAGCAATGTATGTGATGTTGTCAAATTTTTATTTTTTTATTGACTAAATCAATAAAAATGTAACTATACTTACATCCATGTATTTAATGAAACCATAGCAACATACAGAACGCAAAAGTGCCATAACATTGGATTCCATCTTCCATTCTCTAGATCGTCTATGTGATTTCGGAAACAAAATTAATGAACTACAACCACACAAAGTAGAGACAACAATACTAGAAAAAAATACGAATCTACACAACATAATAATATGATCAATCAACTCATACAATTAAATAAACCTTAACAATATCACATATTATTACGTGTGTCTATGACAAATTTATCTACAAAGACACTTGGAAAATCAACCTATTCACTTACTACATACGGCTACAGTTTTTGCACAGACACGTGTCACATAGAAATCCACGGGGGAAACGCACAACGCAGGAATCGAACCGACGACCCAGGAGGATACGTGTAACCGCTCTGCGCGTGGGCACGCCACGTGTCAGAAAATTTGTTGTCGTTCTATAATGGGAGGCGGCACTTTCAAATTGAATTAAAATAATTGCATAGTCAAATTAATGTTCGTGTGAAGACTTCTACTATACTAAAAACAGTCTTAAAATTCATTATTTTGTAACTGGTGTTGAATTTTTGTGCGAAAGCAATAATACAGACAGCGATACAGCCACCCAGAAATATAAAGTTCGTTTTTCTACATTAACCTACGGAAATTGAACCCGTGACCACAAAGCTGAGCTGCATACCTAACTATCCGGCAGACCAGACTCGGAATGCTAGCCCACATGACCACGGAAGTAATAAAACCAATTATTTTAGTTCCAAACTAAGGAGCATTGTAGAGTTTGTAAATTATAAAGTTCCCTATACAAATACCTATCACAAACACATAATTGAACAAGATCGGATAAATAAATAAATAATAAATAAATATTTGACAACATCACATACATTGCTCCGATTCCAAAGTAAGTAGCTAAAGCACTTGTGTTATGGAAATCAGAGACAACGGTGGTAACACCCAGACCTGAGCCAATATAGAAAAGTTCGTTTTTCTAAATTGACCCAACCGGGGATCGAACCCGGGACCTCAGAGATGGCGACACCTTGAAAACTGGTGTACAAAGCCACTCGACCACGGAGGTCGTCAAGTCGGATAACCAATTATCAGTATTTTGGAATAAGATTTTATTTTTTAAAAGATAAATATTATTTATATTCATTTTATAATTTTTGGCACGCCCACTAGGGTGACCAATCGAGCGTCCAAAACGTGCGACTCGAATTCTTTCGAGTGTGATTTGATTTCATTCGGCGCGCATATGGCACCAAGAGCGAATGATATTAGTAATTTCATTAGCGAAATTGAGCAGGTAATCAAGTGGAATGGCATTAGATTAGCGACAATGGGGGAAGCTCGTGTCACTTTTGGAAAAAAAACGCGATGAAACTAACACAATTCTGTGGAACGATCTGTCCACTTAACGTTTACATAAATTCAGATGAATCAGTACTACAAAAAAAACGAATATTTGCTGTTTAAGCTTACTTTTTTCACACAAACTATTTTTAAAGTTCGTTTAATTAAACAGTCTTGTTATTAACTCCAACAGTCCCACTACTTTAAGGGGCTGACATGAGCCAACTAGAATCAGTCAAGGTCTTGTTAATAACGCCTAGTATTTATTGAATAACTTTACACAGTTTGAGAAGGCATTCAAACAGTTTAAAACGCGATTTTGTTAGAAGTGGCCACTATTGGTTCAAACCCGTTTTTAAACTATTGCACGCATTTTGTAATGTTGCAACGTTATTTAATAAACATTAGGCGTCATTGACAAGACCTTGACTGATTCCTTTTTTAAGAAGTTGGGCTTATTTAGAATAAATAAATAAAATCGACTGGCGTTAGCTCATGTCAGCCCCTTAAGGCGTTCTCAACCAGTTATGTGAGAACTTTAAAGTAAGATTTTATGATTTGATTAAGTTATTGAACATTTCATCTAAATTAACAGCGACCAAAAAAAATAAAGCCCAAAATTTATTCGTAAATAATTATTGAGCTGCATGCTTTGAAAATAAATAATGGTATAACCTTATAAAGTTTTCCGCTAAAACACGAGGGAGGTATCAAAGGACAGTACCACTGGTAGATTTATTCAATAACGGCCGGGCATTGAAGGGGCGACGGCGGGGTCGCATTCAATTTGTGTTTTGTCAATGACGCGCGCTCGATTTGACGGCAGGTGACGTGGTCACCCCTCTGTAGTATGGGATGAGCATGCGTGTGTGTTGTCCTTTATTTTAATATTATTTTTTAAGAATCAAACACTGACCAAACTTTTAGACACTCACATCAATGAAGGTACCGTAACATTGGCGCAAAAGAAAACTGTTTAATTTGCTTAAAATGGGCACCGCACACAAACTTATCGACTGTCTTAAAAGATTAAGAACTTAGGGAAGGAGTTATATCTAAGCATTTTTAAACAAATTAGACAATAATGAGCAATAAATTATAATGCTGTTTTTGAATAAACATGAATCCTTGCAATAAGAATTACAATTAATTTTAAAATTATGATTTAGTTTAGCGTATCCCATTCACCACCTCAACTCATGGTATCACGAGTCACCATATAGTGATCCATGACACCCCAACACAAAAAATATCATGAACATTTGTTTGTTTCGTCTGTCTGTCGAATCTCGTCCTAGTCTATTAAAATAAAATTAGTGTAGGATCCCATTGTATGTCCTCAGAGAACGGCGTGACGTGAATATTATTAATAGTGTCGGTTACAATGATGCTTGCATTATTAATATTATGAAGATATCATGAGGATATTTTTGGCATATATTAATCATGATAACCTAAACCTTGAATTATAACGTCAACAAAATACTTTTTATTTTTATGTGTTCAAAACTATGTGTTGTAGTTGGAAAAGTAGTAGTCTCTGACTTATATATTAATAACAAATGTGAATCTATCTAAAACAAATTTTAATTTTGTAAATACATACATAGTTCATATTTGTAACGAAATACTTTGACAGTAAAACTGGCAATACAAACAAATGTTAGCAATAACAGAGTACAGGGCATTAAAAAAACACTTGTACAGATGCGTGGAGCGCGCGCTAATAAAAAATAAATATTTACTCTGAATACCGAATAATCATCGAACCCCCGGCATTTTTAATAAATTAAAAATGTCCTGCGTTTAATTTGCCGAGTCGGTAAAGTTGGGGCTTCACGTTCAACGACAAATATAGGTAATTTAATAATTAATGAATTATTATGAAATTGCAAGGTTTGAATGCCAGATTTCAGCAATACTTTATTATAAAGGAAAAACACTTTTTAACCGACTTCAAAAAAAGGAGGAGATTCTATGTTCGTCTGATTTGCACATAAAAAGTCCGCTGAGTAGAGAGAGTGAGCCACGGGTGGCATAGAGTATGTTACTACTGTAGAAGGCGCTAATTTAAAATAGAGCATTCAACAATAATTTGTTTGGAAACTAGTAAATAACAATCCCTTTATGTCTATCATAGAAAGTCTTCAATAATTATTGTAGAATATGCAATTGTAATCACGATGTGATGTGATGGCCATTTCTATTCGTGGTAAAAATAATTTGATTTGGGAACAATTTCATATTAATTTCATAATAAATAAGAACATACATTAAGACGGCATTTTAAAAGATGCAAGAATCATTGAGTGTTTCTATAAATAAGAAATGCATGCCACATTATTAAGATAGTTTATCTACTTTAAAAAAATCTCCGATCGCTCCGCTCATGCTCCCGCTAGCAGTGCCACAGCACCTTAGGGTGTGTCCACACGGCGGGGCACCATTCCGTTATTAGAGCACCTCTAATCACAATAAGTGGGCGTGGTCGTCATGCCGGCTAATTACACGGCATCGGCTGAAGCGATTAATGCGCGATGTCAACCGGCGAAGTTAATATGGTTTTATGTTGATTGGTATTAGGGAGTGTCGTTCGAATGATGAGAAAGTCAGAGCTGCAAAATGTTTTTTTTTAATTCACTCTTGGCCATCAGCCGCTTTTGATGTCCCCACTGTTGGGGCATAGGCCTGCCTTACGGGTGGATAAGGAGGAAATGCTATAACCCACCACGCGGGCCCAATGCGGATTGGTGGGCGTTAACGACTGCAAATCCAGCTGGGACCAACGGCTTAACGTGCCTTCCGAAGCACGGAGGAACTCGAGATAATAAATTTTTGGTCACCCATCTGACCTATCCCATGACCAACCTTTGCGATTGCAAAACTTGCTAAACCTCCGCAATCGCTGGGCCAGGCGCTAAACCACTACGGCTACGCCATCGAGCTTACTAACATCACCCTTAGGGATGTCGTATAAGGCGACTAATGACTTAGGTAGTACGGTCAGCAACGAAAGTCACTTAACAAAAATAAGCTTGAAATATTAATCAAAAATATTGCTTTGACAAAGGTTATCCTTTGTCAAAGCAATATTTTTGATTAATATTTCAAACTTGGAGACACTGTTTAAAAAACTGCTATGATAAAGTATTAAGCGATTTTCGTTGTTAACTGTACCTGTAACACTTTAGTGTAGTTAAGTGGATCAGAAAATGTTCATCAGTGTCTTCCAATGGTCCAACACTACGATATCCAATCCACCTGCAAAGTGTGGAGATTATAGCAAAATGCGTATGTAATGCAAGTGTGGAGGTTATAGCAAAATGCGTATGTAATACACAGATGTAATACACTTTGTGCTCATGTCGTGCAGCGGACTATAAATACTGGGTTGTTATGATGTTATGATGATCAGTGGCGGATTTACCAGCAGGCTGAGTAGGCTTGAGCCTAGGGCGGCAGATTTTTGGGGCGGCAAATTTGGGGACCGATTTTTTTTTCAACAGAAATCAAAAAGATTTCTGGACGACGGTTTTCTGTATTCTGTTTTCTGATGTTTTACAGATAGAAGTCTGCAACAAATTTTGCCGACGACTTTCCCTTCTCACTTATCATTTGTCATTGTACGTTCCTGTAAGTAGCATGCATTACCCCGCCTTCCAAATCTTACATGATTGAGCTTTAATTAGCTCAAAAATATACCTAAAAATTATTTTACGTGCAATTCCAACGAAATTGTTGAATTGTAAAAATAATCTAGGACATGACAATTTGACAATTGTGGAGGCAAGGGCGGCAAAAGCTTTACAGCCTATACCTTGAAAATTTGTAATCCGCCACTGATGATGATAGTAGCTGATAATCTAAATATTTAAAACCTTTTGCCAACCAGCCCAATCGTTTCCGAGAAAAATGGTAACAGACATACATACAGACAACCTCTAACCCCAAACGCATATACCGCCTCCGTTCCGTTCCGTACGTCCTAAAAAGGCAAAGGTGACTGATTGATCTATCAACGCACAACTCAAACTACTGGACGGATCGAGCTGAAAGGCACACTAATAGTTATTATGACGTAGACGTCCGCCGATGTGATTTTGAAAAATTCAATTAGCATTAGTATTTTCCAAAATCACATACATAGAGGTTTGAAACTTGTATAAAATTCTGTCAGTTTTGAAGTTATAATATAATCATGGATGATATTATAAGTAGACGTCAATATGTATTAAGATTGGGAACGGGGGCGGGAACAGGAACGGGACCGGGAACAGGAACGGGACCGAGACCGGAAACGACAATAGGAAACGGTATACTTATATCTCTGGAATTAAACATCTAAGGGTTTTCTCGAATGTGAACGCGGAGGAAATCGCGGGAGAAATTTAGTAACATTTTACTTTCCTTTCATTTTCAGAATTGAGACAACGAAAACTGCAGAATAAAGTCCACTAGTATTCTAAAACAGTTTTTTGGAGCATTACTTTTTTTCCTTACATATCCTTCTACGTATATGTATACCACAGCTGTATAATCAATGATAAATGCACGATAATAATAACATTAAAATTTTCAATTTTGAGAATGTGTTTTTGACAAGTACCTGCCATTCCGGATTCCCGTTTGATATTGGCCTACGATTTGTTTTCCAGCACTTCAATATTTTTATTATATCGAGCTTCTTTATGAGCAGAAAATGATAATGTAAAGCAAAACGGTTTGAACATTACCACTGACATCATGGTGGAGGTGCTTAAAAATAAGTAAGTACTTCAAGTAGAATACCCACAACTTTTGTTACCACAATCAGTAGATTATATCTATAAATCCAAAAAATATAAATATTTCAATAATAGTAAAATGCCTTCATTGTTGTTTTGGCTTCCAAGACAAGAAACACACAGTTAAAATCGAAAATAAAGTTTGACGACCACTGTCTCCAGGAAGTGATCGCTACTCAAACCTAGCAATCATTCCATCGCAATCAAATCGAGAGGTGCTTCATAGGTATCGAGGGCCCTCCCGCTCTTACAATGGAGAATCGAATTAACCACTCGATAACCCTTTCTAGATTCTCTAATGTCATTATGTCGTTGAAAATATGCTGTGTTCAGCTTTTGCAGCCTTTTATGTGCAAATACCTATAACTGTAATTAAATAGAATCTCTTTAGACTTAATTAGTGATTGAAATAATAAGTAAGCTTTCAAGTGGTTTGATATTATAATGATAACCTTTAATAGTTGTTTATGCAACTGTTGTACAATGAGGGGTATTAAAACACAAATGTGGGTTGATAATAATAGTATCACATGAGTCCGTAACAATTAGTTTTTTGCCAACATTAAAACAACATTATGAAATTTAGTACAACATTATAACACTCGATTGGATGATATTATAATGGTTACTATGACACTGGTTGTTTTAATGTTGGAAATAAGCTGTTTCAGAACCTTTTGTAGAGGATTTAAAACATGAAACATGGGTGTAGATAACAGTACATTATACTACAAGTGAAAAAAAGGGAATTTAATACGAGGGACTAGTTTAGGATTATATTATTATAATAGAATTCTAGGCGAAGCAAGGAATACAAAAGACCCAGATGTTTATTTTTTTTCAGGAGTTGTGTACTCTACTTTTTACCATTTACTACGAGAAAATGAATGGCAGAACCTATCTAACCTTTAGTATTTGTAGGCGGGATATTTTTTTAAAGTGTATAGCTCTATGGCTCTATCCATAACAGCCAGTAGGTACTTTCAGCACGTTTTATTTTTTCTGTACCTACATAATTCATACAATGCGCGCTAGTTCTAAATTCAAAATGTTTTTATTAACTATTAAAATAGCGTTTTATTCACAGTTATGAGACTGTTGTCGATGAATCAAATGCCCTTTTTCGAGTGGCAATGGTAAAGATATTATTTATACAATGAGTTTGTTTCATAGCTCTAGGGTATTAATAAGTCCATGAAATAGAATCGAATAGCATAGGAAATATTTTTCCATATATTTTTTTACACATTATAATACAGAGTCAATAAAACAAACATTTCATGTGAAATATGACTACGTCGCATTTACGTTCCTCTAAATATGAATTAACGTAACAGTTAAAATCTTAGCAGTAAGGTATAATCTTAATACAAGGAAAAAACTTTTGAAGTAATTCAATTAAGATTGATGATGTCTCCGAAACTATGCGTTCGGACCACATGTTCTAGAAGTTTTATTATTATTTTGACCTTTAGAATATAACCTCAGAGTTATAGGATACCAAAAAATACAGTTAGTATTTTTTTTTTTCAGTTGCATCGCTTCCGATGAGCAATCTGTAGAAACGAAAAATGTTTATTTCAATTTAACACAGCGCCTCAAATCAAAATGAAGTGCAAACTATTAAAATTATTTAATCAGTTAATACATCATCGAGTAAAGTCATCGAACCCCGACATGTGTCGAAGGCGTCACCGACCAATCCACCCCAGTGACCCGATAATCACTTGTAATCCATACTAGTTAATGTCACCCCATATGCTGAGATTAAAGTAGTCAGGTTAGAGAGTTAGCTTAGTTGAATTTAATTAAAAAAATATTCGTTTTTTTATTTAAAGACCTCGTCCAAGTGAACCCTAGAGAATATTTCCTAAGTTTTAATCTAGGTCATAAACTATCTGTGTGCTAATTTAATCCAAATACGTCCAGCCGTTTTTGAGTTATAAATGGTATACCAACCCGACTTTGTTTATATAAATAGATTTATCCCCTTGAAATAATTATGTTCGAAGTACGAAACTTATTGTATCGACAATAACTATAGAAAAGCTTATTAAAGCTAGTTTTGAAAAGTAAGCAAAATCTATCAAAATTCTTAAGCAGTTCAAATGGCACGTTGTTTTATAAGAAATAAAGGGGGCCGTGGACTGTCCTCCCGTGACCACGGCCCCTGAAAAGGTGTCGAAACGTCGGGAATTCTAAAAACCAATATGTTTCTGTGTGCAGGACTGGATGAGGAAATGAATAGTACTTTGCTGGTTTATTTAGTTTTATTAAGCCCAGAATGCTCTCACAAATGAATAAAAAACATGTTAAAAATAAAAGATGGCGAGCCCATCCAATTAAGCCTATAGATGTCAAAAATGGGTAATTTTACAACATCCTTCCGGTTAATCAGTTGCACCGTACGAGACAAATATTGTAGGAGGCGCTGTTGTAGCGATCGCCGCTGCCAGCGCCCTCACGTAGGTGTTGTGATGTCACAACAAATAAATACAAACTAAATAATTCCAAAACAACACCTGAATTAATAATATACGCGCTGTAATCCGTAAAAAGTGTTTTATTTCTAATGAACTGTACGCGCGAAAGTCTTAGAAGTGTATACGTTGTTTTATTCTAAACGTGTAATTAATGTTCAAATTATTCGCATTATACAAACGACATATCGATTATATTATGGCCAGACATCATTTTATTGTCTTTTAATAAAACCAATAAAACAAATAAACCTTTATGCCGATATCACACATCTGAAATAATGTTGTGTACATATGGCAACAACAGCAGACGCCACATTCGCTCAGCGCCGCTCGCTTTGTTCGATCGAATCAAAGAGCTGGGAGTCAAAACAAGCGAAAACAAAAGACAACCCATTGTGAACTGATTAAAGCAACTGCAAACACAGGCGAAGTGAATTGAACTAATTTTATAGATAACAAATAGCAAAAACCTATAGGCTATAAACTTTACACGTCCTATATTTTTGTTGCAGGTTTTTTTTTTTCTGGAAGGTACGAATTATATGAATACAGTTTTTCTGTAAAAGACGTAGACACTAATGCACACGGGGTAATGAAGGTAGTTTTAGCAGCTCCAAACAACTAATGTTACTAATCCATCTATGTCTGGCAAACATTAGGAATATATAAGACTAGCGACCGCCCGCAACTTCGTCTGCGTGGAAAGCTTTTTTGCTATCCCTCGGGAACAATTATTTTTTTCGGGATGAAAGGTACCCTATGTCTTTTTCTGTACCCCTGACAACGTGTATGCAAAATTTCATGATGATCGGTTCAGTAGTTAAGACGTGAAGGCGTAACAAACAAACAAATGGACTTTCGCATTTATAATGTAAGGATTAGATATAGCATCACACAATTCACACCACTAGATATTATCTATCAGAATCATATAAACCCATATTCAAAAATCAAAATAATAACATTTAAACTACGAAGGCTTTAAAAGATATTTATGGAATGAATTCGTTATAAAGACAGCGAAGCTTGAATGAGGAAGGCAACTGTCAAAATGGCGCTATGTACGTTTGTCACGCAATGCATTAGTACGCATGAGAACTGTCAAAACAAATCACTTTCACTTTAAAAATCGTTTATAGCTTCAAAATGAGCAAATGTTGAGTAATATGCTGTAAAATGTTGTCACTTACAAATTTCCGAATAATAAATATAAATATAAATATTTGACAACATCACGTACATTGCTCCGATTCCAAAGTAAGTAGCTAAAGCACTTGTGTTATGGAAATCGGAGACAACGGCGGTATCACAAACACCCAAACCTGAGCTAATATAGACAATTTTGATTTCTAAATTGACCCAACCGTGGATCGAACCCGGGACCTCAGAGATGGCGACACCTTGAAAACCGGTGTACAAAGCCACTCGACCAAGGAGGTCGTCAAGAATAATCTGGATATTAAGAAAAAATTAACAGATGCTGTAAGAATAAGAATGCCGGCACTTGCATTGTAAAGTAGTCTTTATATCTATTTTGGGTAAATGGGTCTTTTTCGTTAAAAAAACACCACCAAATAAATACCTATTTTCCTTTTGTTTACAAGCGAAACGTCTACTGTCATAAGAACAAACGTACACAGCGCCATCTACAATTAGCTTTGCGTTTAATCTACTGTTTAAAAGTCATAAAAAAGCAGTCGCCCTCACAGGATTGTCATTGTCAAAATTAAGACCATAAGAGGTGGAGCGATAATGACGCATTCTCAAGTTGTGAATTATCAACGAATGGGGTTAAACTAACAAGTCATTTTAGGGTTAAACGTAATCAACAACTTTATAGAAAAAGATAAATCTATAAATTGTAGCTATGCAGTATTTTCGCAAAGCTGTTCTATTGGTGCGTCTGAAAAGTTTTTATGAAGAACTACTAGGTTTTTGGCGCCATTTTGTCGAGTTCAGTTTGGTGTCTATTTTAATTATTTTCAAATTGATTCATAGTGGATATTGTGTCTTAAAATTGGTGCAGTATATGGTACAAGTGTCTACGCAACTGAACAATATGTGGGATAATTGAAATAGGCGCGATCTTGGTTGTGTGAAGCTGAGACTTTTATTGAAGTGGTGGCTTCCTCGGCAGAACTAACCGAGTAAACTGTCTTGATATACCTACTTGGTGCCAAATGCTCAAAGCAGCATTGGAATGCGATGCACCCGAATTCTAATGAAAAATCAAACAATATCTACCACTGAACTATTTAACACTTGACACTGGCAAAAATTACTTCCAAGAGGAAAGTAGATTGCCATAACAAAAAAAAAAAGAAGAAGAAGAAGAACTACTAACAACCTCTTTTTTCAATCATAAAAAACTCAAAGCTTATTAAAACCTGCATGATAAGTTACCGAGGCACTCGCAGGGCGGCGCGGCGTATAACGTATAATCTAATTTATCTAATGCACTCGCACCCCTAATTTGTGGAGGGAAAGGGGGGTCATAGTAGGTTACGTATAGTGCAGCGTGGGGTGTGGAAATTTTATTACGGGTGTGGTCTTTGTATGCGTCTTGGGTGCGATGAAGGATTGTGATCACTGATGACATCAAAGTGTACTAAAGTTGAGATAGGATTCTGAAAGATTCGAAGAGGAATAAAAAACAACCTTCATCCGAAAATATTATTAGGTTCTTGCATATTGCGACACTGGACTGGATATTGGTGAGATAATGAAATACTGCGCTTATCTGTGCAGTGCAGTAAGTAAGTGAGATCTTGATTTAATTCAATTCAACATCGTTATTCAATCTAAGCATGGCAAAGAAGCTACATCATCGGTTCACATGTCCTTATATCAGCAGGGTATTCTTTTAAAGACTGCCGGAGCAGTCCGGAGAGTTCAGGACTCTTCTCCGTACAGGTCCGATAAGTCGGTTCACTAGGTCCAAAGCGGGAGACCGAACCGGAGAGATACTTATCAAGGGCTACTTCTCTGACTTATTTCGCATAGTTTCCAAATAAAGAATGCTTACTACGTTGTTTTCTATCAACGTATTACTCAATTTACTTTTGAATTAAAATGAATAAAAATTAAAGAGGCATTTTTCTGCACGACGACCAAATAAAAAAACGGTCAATAGCGAGTCGGACTCGCGCACAAGTCTACTATTTAGAGACATCGTTTTATTTTTCCTGTAATCTTTATATAAATTCCTATCACATTAAATAATTTAAGATTTTTCTCTTTGCAAACTTCGGAGATAAGAGGGGAACGGAACGGTTTTTTAATTTTTTTTATCTAAACTCAAAAACTATGCGGCCTAAAAAAAAATATTGAAAATGTGCAAGCAGCTCATTTATATGATACCCCATATGCCTTAGTAGCCTAACTTCGAATTTTTAAGACCCCTTTCAGTCCCTGTTGCAAAAAAATATATAAATATTTTTAATTCTCTCTTATTTGCAAAATAGTTGGGCAAACGTCATCTAAAACTATTTCAAGTTGATAGCACTAATAACTCTCGAGATATCCAGCTGTGGCAGACAGACTGAGTCGCACCTTTTTACCATTTTGGTACGGAACCCTAAAAAGATGAAACTAACACACAAGCCAAACATCAAAACTGTATTTAACATTTAATATAAATAAAAACACCCCAACTTCGGTTCGCAAAACCGTATCGATTGGCCATAACAAACATGGCCACACAAAGTCGACACCCGACACCACAAATATTGACACAGATGGATCCGGCGGCTGTAATAGTATACTTCTCTGAAGAAAGTGCAAGCTATTTGGATAGCACTCCGGAAAATTGACGCTCAATGGATGCCAATATTGATGGGACAAGGGTGGTAAAGACAGCTCTGTTTTGGCCAGCTGGTTGATACCCTGGTATTAAATTTTCGGTATGGCTACTTTTGAGCAGCAATGTACAGTGCTCCCAAAGTGATAATGCGCATAGAAATCTTCGTCACTGTTCGGCAACAGTCGTATTCCCCGAACGTTGGAAGACGATATGTATATAGAGTGGTTAAGTGCATTTTCTTCATGCATAATTTAGTAGAATTATGTATAATAATTCGGATGTTTCCGGGAATACGACAATAAGCGAAGATCTGCATGTGCATTATTAATTTGGGAGTACTGTATTTGTTAAATTGAGATTTTTGGCATCCGCAATGCTATTTTACTAGAATAAATCGAGTCACTTGTAGCACCTCAGACAGGACGCGAACCCTTGGGATTCTGGCCCAATGCACTGAACAATTCAATTATTTTCGATGACCTCCGTGGTCGAGTGGTTTGTACGCCGGTTTTCAAGGTGTCGCCTACTCTGATGTCAATTTAGAAAACGATTTTTTCTATATTGGCTCAGGTCTGAATGTTTGTAGTTCCATATCGTTGTCTCTGATTTCCATAACACAAGTGCTCAAATGCTTTAGCTACTTACTTTGGGATCAGAGCAATGTTTATGATGTTGTCTAATATTTATTTATTAATTTATATAAAAAAAATAAAAACATATGCGAGCGAGAGAATTATGAGTCGCCAGTGAGAGCGGCGAAATCTTCTAGTAATTTTTACTTCTTCGCTGCAAGCCAGCGTTGTCTTATCAATGTGAGGAAATACCCCCGACATTTGAAAAAAACATCTTTCCAGATGTTGACAAGCGATAAAGATGAAACAGCTATATAATTATTAAATTGAGATTTTTCGCATTCACAATGCTATTTATTTGTCACTTATAGCGTTGATAAAAAACACTGCATCAATCGCGCTAATTCTGAACGATAAAACCAACACCGTTATGTTGTCATTTAGATTATATTTACCTAAAATTCTTTGGTTTAGCTTTAGAATGAAGCTCCCTAGGCATAGCTTTCAACAATTTTAACAAAACTAAAGCGAGTATTTTTAACTGTAAACGAAAATGATCGTTGAAAATTATCACGATTGGGTCACTGGTTTATTCGCTATGGTTAACGTTGACTAGAGTCTGTGGTTTCCGAAATAGCAACTATAAAATAAATGTATAATTTAGCCTAAGTTTTATACTAGAAAATGTGAAAAAGATGTATTTAAAAGTGACTTTTGTTAGTTCTGAAAATCGTGTTTAATTAGTTTGGACACTAATGCAACTTTTTCCAACATTATGTTTTAATTTTCATCCGTCTAAAAACAACACTGACCTGATGAGCATATGCGCTCTCCCCCTCAGCGCAGACAGCATCTCCGTCGCTTCTCCCGTTGGCTTCCTCTCCTCGTGTATCCTAGAGGAGCACAGCACAGAGTCCAGCGCCACTGACAGGCAGTCGCTGAGCTGCTTCACCAGCTCCAACTCCTTAGGGTCGGAGAGGTCTTTGTCCTGGCAACAATGGAATTTGACTTGAGTAATCCAACTAATGAAAACGCGGAAGTAATTTTATCTGAAGTCCATTACACGTGTGCGCCCATTGGTTAATGCGCGTGACCTTCATTAGCCTAGCCTATTACCTAGCTCTAGATTTGCGCATTGACCAATAAACTGCGAGTATTTTGTTCCTTGGGAGTTCGATACATGGAACTGAGTTTATATCGTTTTCGAAAATTTTGGTTAAGAGATACATATTAAACCTTGAAGAATATACTATTTGTTCTCTTGAAACTCCCACGAGAAACAAAATACCATGCGGATGGCAGGCAAAAGCATATCAAATCAAATCAACAAATATCAAACCCATTGTTTATTTGCAAAAACATGTGGTTTTATACAATGAAGAGATTGCAGTTAGAATTTAATACGAATACTATCTTCAAAATTAACTGGTATATCGATGCTATGATAGCCTCTATAAGACCTATTATAAGATTTCATTTCATTTCAATGGCAGCCTCGTAATTTTAGTACCCCTGGCAGTATACTGGAACAGCTTATTTTTAAACAGACGGTCGTTTTATCATCCGATGGTGTAATATATTATCACAAATAACTTCTCCAATCTTTTACCCTAAAATTTTGACCTAAACTACAGAAGGAAAAAATATCATTATACATAGAAACAAACAGCCTCGTACACAAGTACCTACATTAGCAGGAGGTAGGTATAGCGGTAGGGCGGAACGCCATTAGGCGGGCGGGCGTTTAGTAGGGCGAGCCTACTTGCCTCTGTAATCATTGTATCTGGCAAGTGTAATTGACTACTTCGAAAAAACATCAGTCCCAAAAAAGATTTGCTATTTCTATTTTAACGGCCTTACACTGTTTAAATATGATGCTGTCACTTTTTTGACAATATTGTTTTAAAGAGACTGCATCACATTTAAACAGTATCTAAATTAAACAGTGTTTTAAAATCTTTTGTGGCAAGGCTGTAAGTGTTTAAATAGCGAATGTTTTATAATGGAAATCAGAAACCAGTATCAACGAATAAAATATGCATTTAAAATAAGTTTTTTTTTTTATTTTGCTTCCGAGAACTACCTAACCTAACAACCTAACTAAACTTTATTCAAACTGATGGGGAGCAGCACCCTAAACAGAATCAAATGAACCTCAAGTATTATTTAGTATTAAGGCTGCATAGTCTGCACACTAGCGCCGTCATTGGAAAAAAATCATAGTGCTTAAATAAAGGCGAAATTGTGAATTATTTCTCTGTAGTGCACTTCGTAGAAGCTTTGTGGTTCTTTTTATCGCTAGCCTGTCATTTAGTTTAATGGAATTTTATTGTTAAAAGGCCACTTTTAACAATAAAACTCCACTAGTGCACTACAGAGAGATAATTCACAATTTTGTCTTTATTTAAGCACTATGATTTTTTCCCAATGGCGGCGCTAGTGTGCAGACTACGCGGTCTTAAAGAGTTCGCACCAAGTTAAAAAAAAAAACAAAACTAAAATAAACAAACCAATAAAAAGGTCATTCAGCCATACGCCACCACATTCAACCGACAAAAGAGTACCGACAGTGACGGTCCGACACCCATATGACCCAATACATTCCTTAACCGAATAAGAAAAAAAAGTGGAGCACGTACGAAGATGCTATCGCGACAATGTTGCCAGCCGCAATAAACAATTAGATTTACGACAAAAACGCCGCGATATCGACAGAGATAAGGACAATTATTAACACGGGTGACAAAACCGCAGCCTAAAAAATATAGACGGGTTATTTGTGAATCACAACTTTTTAAATAACAGATATTGGTGGGGAATAAATCACTGTATGTGTCAAGGGGTTGACTGATATTATTAAGGTCTTAGATATACCTAGTAGGAAAGAACAAAATATCTAATGATTACTAATTAGCACAAACTTAGAATTTCGGAAACTTTACGGAAATACCGAACAGATTTAATTTATTTATAAATATAATTAGACGGCCTAAATGGCCGTATCTTAGCTTAGGAGTTTGAGTTTTTCACAACACCAATAACTTTTTTTTTCGTTTTGCCTTTTAAGGTTCAGAACCCTAATAAACGGATAATAACCGAGAGAATTATCTTTTAAATCGGAAACTAAATTAATATCAGTCTGCTATATTTCGATAACTTTTTTTTATATCACCCAGAAAGGTAAATTTCCGATTTTGCACGCCGCGGATGTAGTATTAAAATCACAAGTTTTATTGTTATGCACACTGTATTAACATGCGGAACGCCAAACGCCATTATTTTATGCAACCCCAAAACCACAACACCGTGAAGTTTTCACATGTCAAATATTATGGAAATAAAAGGCAACATTTTGCGCAAACCATTAAAATGAATTAAGAGAAAAACAATGAATGTACATACTTAAGTAACTGTGTTTTCCAGAATTATTAATAATAATAATAATAAATAACTGGACATTTTCACACAGCGCCATCTAGCCCCAAACTAAGCAAAGCTTGTAATATGGATGCTAGACAACTGATATACTACTTATATACTTTTCAAAATACTTAATATACATAGCAACACCCAGACCCGTCACAGAAATTAAAATTCATCGTTTCAATTTCTGCCCGGCCGGGAATCGAACCCGGGACCGCGTGGTAGACCGGCATGTTGACCACTGCACCACTCAGGTCGTCAAAGAGATACGTTCAGGCTATGGTTCACGGTTTTAACTACCCTCTTATAATTTCTTTTGTAAAATAAATTAACTCTCTTTAACAAGACAAAATAAATTACTTACGGCCAAATATTCACATGAATCTTAAAGATGAGGCCACCTTGAATTCAAAAAAGTTTTCAGATTTGACAGAAACTCTATGAAACTTACAGCTAAAATAACAGACATATGATAGCACATAAATAACAGTATTATTTATGTGCTATCATATGATACAAAAATATTTTTAAGTGAAGGAAATTATACAATTCAGCTTTATCACGTACCTATACAAGGTGTTACAAAAATACCCGTAATGCCGAATATGGTATATAGGGACCATCAAACTGAACAACTTTTACTATGAGACCAACTTTGAAATCGAGAAAAAAAATCAGCTGTTTCATACAAAAATAATTACGAAAATTTCAAATTGTATGAAACAGCTGATTTTTTTTCGCGATTTAATTGTATGAAAAAGCTGATTTTTTTTTCGCGATTTCAGAGTTGGTCCCATAGTAAAAGTTGTTCAGTTTGATGGTCCCTATATACCATATTCGGCATTAGGGGTATTTTTGTAACACCTTGTATAGGTACGTGATAAAGCTGAATTGTATAATTTCCTTCACTTAAAAATATTTTTATCAGTAAAATTTAACACTCATAATTTGTCCTAAAATGAGGTAAATGGTTTATATTACTTTGAAATACTTTTTTACCAACAAGAAGCCAAATATTAAGAAAATACATTTAACTGGCTAATTAGCGCATGTTAAATATTTTTTTATTATCCACACTGCAATAAGCTGTAAAATTCTACAGTTTTAATAACCTCCTTTATTGTTTTCGGGTTTTTATTATTTCGTTTTTATTACACGGTAGCCAAGTTTTATGTTTTCGCGAAGGTTGAGCAAAAAAGGTTAATATTAATCTTTTATTGACTGTTGCACATTTATAAACTTGTTTAAATAAGCTTAATAGTGTGAAAATGTTGGGTAACATCTATCTTTATAGTTTCTTGATAATATTGAGGTCAAATATAAATTTAAATTTCAGTTTTCATCACACAAAACTTTTATCCCGTCAGGACACAGCATACATATATGGGCACAGAATACATATATGGGTCGAAACCGGTAGATGCGGAATAGATCATAAATATCCAGCCCCTCTTGTTTAATTAGGTAAGTCACATTTGCTAATCTTTGACAGAACAAAACAAAAAGAATTATGTAAGAAATTTTATTTAAAGTACTGACTACTTCTAACTATGATTAAAGTACATAAAAAGTCTAATTTAAAAACCAGGCAAGTAAAATAGAACGTTCAAACGCTGCCGATGCATTAGCGCCGCTTTTAGGGCACCCACCCACCGCGCAGGGTTGTCACAAACGGTGCTGAATTAAATGCGGACGATTCATCATAACGTATGATGATCAGTCTTGTGTGTTATGCGTAAATATACTGTTACAGTGATAAAATACACTGGCCTTCAAAACTTAGTACTACCCTTTAAAAATTTTAATAACTTTTAAAATACACAAGATATATTATCGAAATAACAAGGACTAAAAAGGATATTTCTTTATATAATAATTTCATTATCAATAACATTCTTGAAAATTTTTATTTTATTTTATTTTAAAACTCTCTTCTATTGTTTAAGAGAAATTACAATTTTAAAAGTGTGGTACTAAGTTCTGAAGGCCAGTGAGTATTATTTGTGAAATTATTAATGAAATAATTATTTATTTTCTGGTTCACAGTATATTTTTCAAAACAAAACAACGCGAGAATAATAACTTCTAAGCCCGTGTGCTATCCATTTGAATTGAAATCAAACTTACGGCAAACATTTGACATTACAACATCATCATGATGTCATCATGTTGACCTTCCACGTAGTTCCAACGAGGGTACCTCACTAATAACTGTATATTTACAGAGCAGACAGATAACAGACTTCTTTCATCTTACTCTAGTACAGAATTTCAAATCTCAGTGAAGTTTTTCTTTCCAAAAGTCACCTACATTTACTTTAAATATATCGATTTTCAGTTTTGACAGCCCTAAGTCGTCAATTCTCTTGCGGGCTGTCACCGCTACAAACGTGCCCACTAGCTGAGACCCACTAATATTTCATTATATACATACTACACTAGCATGCATTGTATATTGCATTAACGTATACATCATGTAGACTCATGTCTGGATTTTTGTATTGTAAAATTTGGTATTATAGTACATTTTTACTACTACGGCTACTTTTTTGCTAAATAGGAATAATAATACCAAATAATATACTAGAAAAAATACGACTCGCACCAAATCATGTTCTCGGACGGGAATCGAACCCGCGACCTTTGGATATCCGGTCCAATGCTCTGACCGCTGAGCTACCGAGTCACTCGGTAGCTCAGCGGTCAGAGCAGTTTTTTCTAGTATATTATTATTATAGCAGGTTTTTCTAGTATATTATTTGGTATTATATAAAATAGCATTGTGAATGCTAAAATCTCAAAATTTAAGGAATAATAATACTGCCCCCCTTGACCACGTGACCACCGAAACGCGATGTGATATAGCAATCTATCACGTTTAACTGTCAAAAGACAACGGATTTTGTCAGTTAAGACAAAACGCTATATCACGCGATATATTATATCGCGTTTCGGTGGTCATGCTAGTGGGTAGTATGAGTACCTATTCCAATTTAGCAAAAAAGTAGCCAACAGAATAAACAATTTCACTGACTCTGTTAGTTGGCTGGAGTATAGTATAAGCATTAGGATGCACTAATTTTTGCATCCAAACGTCCAAAGCATTAAACAAGTTGAAAACCTCATTGTACACCCATTACCAAAAACCTAAAAAGAAAAAAAAATACGTAAAAAGTCGTGACGAACTTTTTTAAGCATGTCTGGTCTGTCAAACAGACTTCAGTTGGAACCTTGACATTTGTTTTTAACATTTACGTGATCAAGACTTGTGTAACGTTCTCACAGAGAGTATGTGATTTAAATAATTGTAATAAGTACCGTAAAATGGGGTGATTAGCAACTTGCGTGGTGAATAGCAACAGCGACATTTCGATAGAAAAAATAACAAATCCAAAATGAACCGCTTGGGCCTGTTTAGAGAATATTTTTCTGATAAACTAATAAGGTCATTTTGATTTTATTTATTTTTTTCTATCAAAAATGTCGCTGTTGTTATTCACCAAGCAAGTTGGTAATAACCCGTTTAACGGTATTTAAAATTAGATGGTTAATGAAAATTCTACGAAGTCGAGTAGCTAAGACTGCACTATGGTTATGATGGAATGGTCATATCAGAATCATGACGTGTTCGATTTTCTTGTCGGGTAAATTAGGAAACGAACTTCTTTATAATAATTATTATAAATATTGGACAACATCACCATTGCTCCATTTTCAATAACATGCCACTAGTGACTCGGTAGCTCGGAGCATTAGACCGGACTTCGAAAGATCGCGGGAGAAGCACTTGTGATAATGTGTCTCATTTAGACTCCGAAATCCGAAACTTTTATATCGAATTCGGCTACGGATATATTTTTAATTCGGATATCCAATAGTTTCGGTTACGGAGCTTCTTTATAACATCGCTGATGTTTTACCCCTACTAATACTCCCCGAGACTAACTACGGTCCAAAATCACAACGAAGTTTCTACCAACCCTCCAGTGGTCGTAAACTAATCTTTAACAAGATTGCGCAAGTTACCGAAGGTTGACGGCGCCTGATTGGAGAAACACATGAAAACAAACGGCCGGAAAAAATGTTCGCTACCCCTTCTAGCAAATTGGACTAGTTGACGGATAGTTTGAAAGGATTACGGTAATGAGATAAAAAAATGATAAAGGATAGGGTTAGTGCAAAAGTTTGCTTTATGGCGCTTTTTTTCTTTTTTTCTGCTGATGAAATTGACTTTCCGACTTTTTATGGTGTACACAGCGATTTCAAATAAAAATACAACCTTTCTGCATGCATACCTGAAAAAAGTTGCAATTGAAAATACTTGAAAGTTTTACACATTAATTGTTTTGTGTTGTTGAATAATTAACAAACAACCTATCACGCTAAACGCATATTTCCGCTTTTCCGTTCCGTCGCGGTTAAAAAAAGATGATGTAAAACATATTAAATTAAATTAAAATTACGTTCGACGACAATATAAATCACAAGCGGAACTACTAACGCCATCTGTGAGTGTAAAGTTTATTTTTCATCCGGAATATAACACTCACTGCTGGGCCACTAGCCTAACTACACTACACACACTAGCGGACAACACTGTACTCACCAGCCGGTCGGTGAGCAGTTCACCATGTGAACGCACGCCAGCGCGGGCAGCAGTCGCGCGCTGCTAGCGGGGCATAGCGCCGCCGTTCGGGATATCACACTCACTGCTGGGCCACTAGCCTACCTACACTACACACACTAGCGGACAACACTGTACTCACCAGACGGTCGGTGAGCAGTTCACCATGTGAACGCACGCCAGCGCGGGCAGCAGTCGCGCGCTGCTAGCGGGGCATAGCGCCGCCGTTCGGGATATCACACTCACTGCTGGGCCACTAGCCTACCTACACTACACACACTAGCGGACAACACTGTACTCACCAGCCGGTCGGTGAGCAGCTTCACCATGTGAACGCACGCCAGCGCGGGCAGCAGTCGCGCGCTGCTAGCGGGGCATAGCGCCGCCATCCGGGATATCACACTCACTGCTGGGCCACTAGCCTACCTACACTACACACACTAGCGGACAACACTGTACTCACCAGCCGGTCGGTGAGCAGCTTCACCATGTGCACGCACGCCAGCGCGGGCAGCAGTCGCGCGCTGCTAGCGGGGCATAGCGCCGCCGTTCGGGATATCACACTCACTGCTGGGCCACTAGCCTACCTACACTACACACACTAGCGGACAACACTGTACTCACCAGCCGGTCGGTGAGCAGCTTCACCATGTGAACGCACGCCAGCGCGGGCAGCAGTCGCGCGCTGCTAGCGGGGCATAGCGCCGCCATCCGGGATATCACACTCACTGCTGGGCCACTAGCCTACCTACACTACACACACTAGCGGACAACACTGTACTCACCAGCCGGTCGGTGAGCAGCTTCACCATGTGAACGCACGCCAGCGCGGGCAGCAGTCGCGCGCTGCTAGCGGGGCATAGCGCCGCCATCCGGGATATCACACTCACTGCTGGGCCACTAGCCTACCTACACTACACACACTAGCGGACAACACTGTACTCACCAGCCGGTCGGTGAGCAGCTTCACCATGTGAACGCACGCCAGCGCGGGCAGCAGTCGCGCGCTGCTAGCGGGGCATAGCGCCGACATACGGGCTATCACACTCACTGCCTGGGACACTAACCTACAACAAGTTCAAAAGCGATTTTAAGTCTTCACAATTAATAACGACTTAGCTACTCTACTAATATTCATTTCCAACCATAATTCCATCGTTACGTTTTGACCACACAATAGAGCTACCGGGGTCGCAGCAAGCGAACACTTAATATCTAGCATGGGATATCAATAACCCGTTGTGCTGTGAACGTTGCGACCGTACATGGAGTGAACTAACTTTACTTGTGAGATAGGATAACGACGGTACTGAAGAAGCTACACAAACTTGAAAAACATCACATTCATAACAATAATATTGATTTTTAAATTTTGAGATTTTAGCATTCACAATGCTATTTTTATATAATACCAAGTAATATACTAGAAAAAATACGACTCGCACCAGATCATGTTCTCGGACGGGAATCGAACCCGCGACCTTTGGATATCCGGTCCAATGCTCTGACCGCTGAGCTACCGAGTCACGATCTGGTGCGAGTCGTATTTTTTCTAGTATATTACTTGGTATTATATAATAATATTGATTTTTGCTTTTGTTCAATAATAAGCAATCTCAGTAAATAAGACGCGGGTATGCTGTATAGTATATATTACTAAAATGGACATGGGAAAAATTGATAATTTTAACAATATACCATTATAGAAACCCTAATTCCAAAACCAACTGTTTTTCTTTTTCTTCGATATGATAAGTATTTACAAAGTTATTGTAAAAAATAATCTGCTTGAAACACTACGTTTGCACCCGCACTATGCGTCCTTTCTGAACGAGACTAGCGAGAGAATGGAGTCCGATGACGTCATCGTATCTCACTGCCTGTCACCACGGTAGTGATTACTTGCTCAGTGCCTGTCACGAAAACGAAAACGCGTGGTCATTTTTACGAATCTTTAAAAGTATATTGTGAAGTAGCGAAAAAAAATTAATGACATTTTTAGTTAAAATATATACAACGTGTTACAAAAATACCCCTAATGCCGAATATGGTAGATAGGGACCATCAAACTGAACAACTTTTACTATGGGGCCAACTCTGAAATCGCGAAAAAAAATTCAGTTGTTTCATACATTTTGATATTTTCGTAATTCATTTTTGTATGAAACAGCTGATTTTTCGCGATTTCAAAGTTGGTTCCATAGTAAAAGTTGTTCAGTTTGATGGTCCCTATCTACCATATTCGGCATTAGGGGTACTTTTGTAACACGTTGTATACCTATTTCAAAAAAGGAAACTGTTTCTAAGCTCATTATATCTAGGCTTTTCGTACAGAGTATACCTAATATACTTACTTAGCATTTAACTGTGGAGCGAGGTCCTCCCTCTCAGCGGCGACGGCCAACAACTGACCAAGGACTTTTAGCCCTTGGAGTTTCTGGAAGATCGTCTTGTCGGCAGAGTTCTGTTGATACAATAACTACTTCAGGCCCCCTAGCATGAACACCGAAACCGATATATATCGCGTGATGTAGCGTTTCATCGACACGTAACTGTCAAAATCCATTGTCTTTTGACAATTAACCATGATAAATCACTATATCATATCAGTGGTCATGCAAGGGGTGCAGGCCCCCTAGCATGAGCACCGAAACACGATATATGACGCGTGATATAGCATTTTATCGACACAACTATTAAAATACATTGTCTTTTGACAGTTGAACGTGATAAGTTGCTGTATCATATCGCGTTCAATAGTCATGCTAGGAAAACTCTCCTTTAGTTTTAAAAAAGCAGAACTTCTACACTTAAAAAACTCTTACATCAGGACCTATACGGAATTGAAAAACAATTTTTGCATTCACAAACCGAGTAGTGGTAACGAATTTCTAATTCTATTTAATTACCAACACAATCTACCATTCGCATGAAAAGGTTTTCGGATATGTAACACATTAATGACAAAAACAGCTTACATATACAATTCAATCACTGATATTATGGCTGTAAAAAAATAAAGAAAGCGATATGATTATCATTGATTAGCTCAAAACGAGAAACAATCTCATGAAACATTGACAACGAAAGAATGCATATTATATCGCACATTGATAACCAAACGGTCACTATACAGAAAAGTCAATTTTTCAGTAAGAGCAATTAAAGTTCTAAAATTTAAAAACGTTGACAAAATATGTAAATTTTAAATAATTGATTTGTTTTTTATTATGATGGTAGTCGCTGGCTTGTTTTTCACGGGAATGCAATTAACTATCAATTTATCATAGTATTTTATTTGTTTTCGATCGAAAATTTCAAAAATAGTGTCGCTTTTCCACAAAAATTGAGAAAGTGACAGTTTTTAGTTAAAAATATGCCAGTGTTTTAATATTAATTTAGGTATAAATGTCTCTATTTCTATACAAATTTGAGGGTAATAGATTTAAAAACGAGAATTTTTAAATAAAACTATCGTGGAAAAATCAGTATTTTTATTAGGTACATTTATAATTGTAACAATTTGGCTTAAGTGGTACCAACGGTAGTTATAACGACTTTTTAACAATCGATATCTTATAAGGCACTATTTTTTCGGCCACATTATTTCAGTTTTGTAATAATGTGTCAATAATTATTACTTCTAAATGAGAAAAAAATATTTGAAATTTTGAGATTTAAGCATTCACAATGCTATTTTTATATAATACTAAATAATATACTAGAAAAAATAGGACTCGCACCAGATCATGTTCTCGGACGGAGTGACTCGGTAGCTCAGCGGTCAGAGCATTGGACCGGTTATCCAAAGACCGCGGGTTCGATTCCCGTCCGAGAACATGATCTGGTGCGAGAGAAAAAAATATGTAAGACCCATTACAACATACAAAATGACATCATATTAGCTAATATTAATTATTGTCGTATATTTTTATAAACTTAATTGTAAATTCTTACAAAGCTTCTTATAGTACTTTAGCTTAGAACGATAAACGACTATCTATCAAATTAAAATCACAGTAATCAGACTTTTCAATTAGTAGTCAATGAAAATAATAATCATTTCTACGAGATCAACTTTTTAAAAGCAGCTTGTAAACGTAACAAAAATAAACTCTCACCAAACAAAAATATAGAACCTCTAAAAATATTCATTAGACTTATTCTAAAATGTGATTGTAGTAAGATGACACATAGTAGGGCAAGATTGCGTTCTTTTTTATAAGATCCTGAAGATCTTTTTTTTTATTTGCAGCTAATGGTAGCCTAGAGTTGTACAAAGGAATCAATTGAGGTCGTGGTGCTCGACGAAGCTTCAGTAATTCTATTTCCTTAAAAATATTTTCCGTATAAGAGGTCTTGTAAAAAACTTTTAGACCAGAATCAGACTTATCAATTTTCAAAATTTTTATTTCGCTTACTTTGACTATCTCACCATCAGTATTTTTTGACAATTTAAATTCTTGCAGATTTTTAATATTATAAAATTCACTGTGTGACATCTCCACTACATGATATTTATTTCCTTTCTTTTTCGCATCTCTAATAGCACTTATATATTGGTCTGGCACATAAATAGGTCCTGATCTAAGCCTTCTTTTAATTTGTCTTTCGATGGTGGAGTGCACTGAGTCTCCTTCGTTTTGCGTATGGCCTTTAATTAAAAACTTGTGAGTTATTGACTCAATATTTGGCAGATTTTGGACAGCATAAATATACATGGAAAATACAAATTGATTTTTTTGTTGCCCGCAACAATTATCTGAGTAAAAGGTTATATTGAGTTTACCAGATGATAATGCAGACTTTTCTTCTAAAAATTTAAATACACAGGAACCTATTTCATTAGCTCCCTTTTGTCCTTCCACTTCTGTCCAAAAGTAGCATTTAGTACAATCAGCTTTAAGTTCACATACAGTAAAGTTCAAACAATTTAGTCTTGACTTGTAGTAAAAAGAAGAAACATCTCCTTTCGGAACTTGAAGCATAGCTTGTAAGTCATAGCATGCTACTATATGATTGTTATCAATCATTTCCTTATCTCGTAATTTTTCTTCCCGACTTAGGACTTTTTCATTCAAATGTAATTTATAGTTTTCTTCCATCTTTTCCTTATCAACAGGGCTCGCATTTTCGAAAGCTACACAATCACAACATTGGTCCTTTTTTGGTGTAAAAAAACTTATGTTGTAATCTTCTTTGAAAACCTTGCGGTATATATTAATCTTCACAAAATCAAGTCCATTGTTTTCGCAGTCTTTTTTGTAGTCTCTGTATAAATCTGTCAGTGTTTTACCACCCTCTATAAACTCTCTAGTTGTCTGCTTCCTTAAATAGTGGCTTTCGATTCGAGGTATGCTATCTATATGTTTCTTTACTGCAGCCAATAGCGCATCTGGAATTTTCACCCCATGGTTTTCATGTTTGCCTCGACGTTCTGGTTCAACAATGCCAAAATCATTTACTTTTTTAATAACAGTTCGTATTGGTCTATCGTTAATACCTAAAGTATTTTTAAAAAATATTTTACATACTTTCCTTTTCTCATTATTTATCGTGAAATAAAATGCATGTTTAGGTTTTCTATTGTTACACAGTTTTTTGTATTGGTACTTGGGCTTAATTTCTGTCATGTGTTTGGAAATAAAATCTCTTTGTTTCGTCAGGGTGCCCATATCCCAATAGTTCTTAAAAGCAGTACATCGAATTTCTTCGGAAATATTATTTGAACATTTAAGTCGGCACTTAGTACTACATGGGGGGCCCATTTTTCTTTCGCAAACAACTTTTTTCGTAGAAGATGATGACGTGTACTGTAATCCCATGTTTCGTAATGTTTTTGCTAGAGCTTTCTTACTTCCACGCTTCCGTTTTCGTGTTTGTACATTAGAGTTACTCTCAGTGTTTATGATTTCAGGTGTTATGTTATTATTTGGTGTCAAAGTATCAAGTCGTTTTAATGCCAGGTCTTTCAACGATAGTGGGTTATAAATTGTTGCATCAGTTTCCGGATTTGTTTCAATGAATTCTTGGTTTGAATTTTCATTTCTTAGTAAAGATGGTGACAAATTTTCAAGATCGAACTGTTCCTGCACGAAAGTTGGACTCAGTGTTTCATCCACTGCAACGAATTGGCCCCCATCTGGTATATTTGTCAACGAAGAACTTCTATCCAAGATATTATGATCACTATCAGATGAAGAAGCATTGTTGTATTCGAAAGCTATTTGCTCTAAAGCACACACAGGTTTGTTTGATTTATTATTAAAATAATCAGTCGGTGGTTTTTCTACAGACATACGTTTCACTTTTGATGGGGTAGCATGATTTGAAGTTTGATTATTGGAATTACAATCTGTATCCGAAGACGAGCGAGACGATTTCGATGAATTTGACGATCCCGATGAACTTGATGATCCTGAAGAACTCGATGACCTTGACGAGCTTGGTGAACTTGACGAACTAGATGGCGGTTTTCTATGGGGACTAGGTTTGAATTCGGGGTCATCATCAGAAGCAGGGGAGAAATCTTGAGCAGATTGGTTGCTACTACTAGAACTGACAGAAGATTTTCTATTTTGTGCGCGTCTTCTAGTTTCGGAGCTCGGAGACTTCGCATTTGACTGATTTGCAGCTGTATAGTCAGTTTGGTCAGCAACTACTTGATTTACTATTTCATTTTCAGCTTCTTCCATTGGTGTCATCGAGCGGGATCGGGTTACTGTCTCATTCGTAAGCTGGTGAATGCTTCTTGTGTTAATTTCCTTGATTAGTTTTTTGAATTTACTAGCCCTTGGATTGATCGGTGGCATTTTTGCTGCCTGTAAAATCAAGAAAAAACAACATAATTTCATACAAATAACATCTGTAAAAATAATTTAAAAGAATCAATAACAGGTGCAAAATCAATAAACTACACTGAATACATATTTTATATTCTAAACTGTTTCTGATACTACGTTTATTAATCAATAAAGTACAAGTCTAACTCGCGTGAGTTAAACATTGCAAAGTAAGGAAAATCATCATTTTATGCTTAGATAGTAAATTAATAAAATCTATTATACTTCTTCAACAGGCAAAGCATAGAAATAACGACACTAAGTGTTTAGAAACAGTCTTCGTGGACACAAACATTTTGGTTGAATACGAAAATAATAGAAACACTGACTTTTAGTTTAGAAACAATATTGGTTGAAATTTTGAACATAATTAAATTTGTGAATTCCAGAAAAGTGTCATTTTTTGTATAAACACGATAGTCGTGAAGCTAATGGACCAGTTAACAAAATAATGGTAACAGAAATACTGTCACTTTTTGTTTTAGGACGTTTTTCGTATTATATTAAACATAATTAAATTTGTGAATATCAGAAAAGTGTCTTTTTTTGTATAAACACAATAATCGTGAAACTAATGGACCAGTTAACAAAATAATGTAACAGAAATACTGTCACTTTTTGTTTTAAGACGTTTTTCGTGTTATTTTAAGCGTTACTTACCTTATGGTTTTGAGGAAAAGTGTCCGTATGCTAAAAATGACGCTATTGAACACAGAGCTCACATGACTATCACGGCGTCCGCGTCACTACTAAAAACATGTCATTGTTGCTGCCAACAACAGCCGCTCCCCCCTCTAAACTTCATAACGACACTAGCGCCATCTGCCGAACTATTCGCTTTTTAAGAGTGGGGGTTTGTGCAACATGCAGATTTTGGCGTGTGCTGATAGATGGCGTTGTCAACTCAAATGCACCCGATTTTGTATAGTGACGGTTTGGTTATCAACGTGCGATATGTGCAAAACAAATAAGGAGTAAAATAATGGGTACGACAAATACTCAATATGTAATAATTTTTGTATAGAATAACATCATATTTAACATAATAAAATGTAACAGCAAATACATTGTGACAACAACGAATTTTGGAATGAATTTAGTGCTTCATACTGTTAAATCCTTAATAATATTATAAAAGCGAAAGTAATTTTGTTTGTCACGCCTTCAATCACGTCCTAACTACTCAACCGATGATCGTGAAATTGTGCGTACACATTGTCAGAGGTACAGAAAAGGACATAGGGTTTAAGGACATACTTTTCATCCAGAAAAAAAATCCCGAGGGTTACAAAAAAATTTCACCACACCAACGCGGCCTACTGACATGAATAATTAATAATACATAAATAATAAACTGGTCACTATATTGTAAGTGGGCAAAAGCTATTATAAAATAAAGAATGAAGCATTTGATTGAATCAGGCATCACTTGGCGGAAGTCCCAAACCATTGTGAAAAGAGAAATATATGTAGCTTACTCCCGCAAAAAATATATGCAGGATGCACCGCCCGCCCGCCCACCGAAACGGTTCGGTGTTGGTTCACGCACGATCTAACTCCTGAGGATGCTCCGGGTTGGGGCGAAACACGTGTAGAGTAGTCTAATTGGTGAAGGTGCAAGGTGTGTCGCTGTCATGCTAAATGCAAGTATTGTGCACTGATATTTTGTGGTGTGCATGTGCATTTTATTACGGGCGGGCGGGCGGTGCATCCTGCATATATTTTTTGCGGGAGTAAGCTACATATATTTCTCTTTTCACAAAAGAATGAAGTACACACAACGGCACCTCAGACTACACATGTTGACCTTGAGATTGCCTTTATGCCCTACGTCATAAAAGCTGTTTTCGCAGTTTAACTGTATAACCTGACGTGCTGTCGTGTGTACATACAATTATTACAATCAGTAACTAATATTTAATTTAAGATCATTAAGTCGTGTGGTAACGCAGATGTTTACCGCAGACAGTTTATTAACAGAAATATGTATTTGGTAACAAATAAATGTATACAAACTAACTTATAAGACACATATAGAACAACATTTGAAGAAATTAAGCTCAGCCATTAATGCATTAACAGAATGAAGGGGTTCAGCCGAGACAACAGTACACTTATATTTATATTTTAACTCACTGCTGTCCTATGAAGCCATCTTATGGCGATCGGCAGCTGAGATGAACAGTGATTATATACAAATTTAACTACATATATTCCACAAGACCCTAGATTATAACAAATAACTGGTAATGTGTGAAAAAATACTTTTAAATCAGTTATTGAAATATTACTGGAAAATACTCCGTTTCGCTTTGCTCAGAGGGACAATTATTATTCAACAAAAAAGTTTATGACACAAACACATCTAAAATGCTAGTAATGGAATTAAAGCTCTTTATCAAAGGACTGGAGTTTGTTTGGTTAGAGTAGTAGGCCACACGTCCATGTTAAAATAGCCACTATAAAAACAGCTGCTGCTAAGCTAGTTCAAGAATTATGCTACATGGTCATGGCTTTCGATACCGCTAATAAAATGCTAGTGCTATTAATGTCAAAAGGAACAGTCTTAACTAGAGATCGGATATTCGGATGCATATTTACCTACAGATCAGATGTTGGGTATTACGGAAAGCACTTTTTATCGAAAAAATTGAACACAATCTTATTACTTTGTAACAAGGCCTATTAAACTTCATAGGAATATACACATTTTAAGAATTCAAAATATTTAATCAGCTGCTTCCATAATATGCATCCGATTATTCAATCTCTAGTCATAATATAAATGATCATAAATAGAAAAATCAATGCTAAAAAAAATAACATATGAAAGCAAACTTACCCTATCAAATTTCTCCATTATCCTATGAAATTCGTTCAGCTGTCTCTCCAGCAATGGCACATCGATCACAACCTTAGGTTTCCTTTCACCTTTACCACTACACTTGCTCATGTCACTCAATGAACTACACACGGAATTAGTCTGACTCAACTTTGGTCTCTCATTATTTTTATTATCTCCTTTATTTTTCTTTTTCTTCTTACCAGTATCACTTTTCATATCTTTTTCATCTTCAATAATTTCAGACTGTGTGTTGTTATTGTTTTCCAAACTGTTATAATTATTGTCACTGTCTTTTTTCTTTTTATTTTTCTTCTTGTCAATGTTTTCATCCAAATCACCATTCACTGCTTTATTTTTGTTATTCTTTTTGTTTTTCTTATTATTCTTTTCGACCTCGTCTGTTTCTGTCCCGTTTTGTTGTATGTCTGTCTTTTTGTCGTCTTTTTCTGTGTCCAGAAGTGGGCTGACAATATTCGATATTGTATTAATGACTTTGTACAACTTGCTTGAGGATGGAAAGAATAAAGACTCTATAGAGTTTGCTGTGTCGCGCTCGAATACAATTTCTTCGTTGCTTCTAAAAAGAGAAAGATTTAACCTAAATATTAATGCCTTCTATAGATAAAAATCTCGACATCAGTCAGTTAACATCCTTTAATTTTTACTATAGTTTATAATCTAAACTTAACTTAAAATAATTTAATCTGGCGAATTTGGAATTGCTGGAGATTCGAAAATATTATCACTAATACCAATAACGTGATGTGGTTCTAGCGTGCACAATGAGTTACAATGTTGACGAAATCTGAACATCAACATAATAGGTATTCTCCAAAACAATTTTATACGTAACATTTACTTCAAAGATAATGATTAATTGATTTCATACTCACGTCGCAATCAGTTTCTGCTTGAGTTTCCTGGCTTTCTTCTTGATTGCTTTCTGCTTCTCCCTCTCTCTTCTCTCCTGTTCTAACCTGTCTGCCTGCTCTGCCAGTTCTCTTTCCTCTTTACTACCCTGGTCTTGGCTCTCCGATGTCGTCTGAGATATACGATATAAAAGGTTCTTTAAAAATAAAACAGGGTTTGTTGTGTTATTACGATAATTAAATCATAAAGATTATAGGTATCTTCACGATGTGTTAGCTAGAGTCTAGCTAGACTCTTAGACGGTAGCCGATAGTAATTGGTTACCTACTGTAACTTATTACCGATTTAAGTTAATATTACATTTCACAAAAATACTTCAAATGGTTAATTTTGATTCATGTCACTTTAGTCGTTTTGAAACGGCTGTTTCTTGTCTTTAGTTTTTAAACTTACTTTTTAGTAAGTTTTTTTTATTAACCGCTTACATAAGTTCATTGTATTTTTTTATATTATGTCAACTGCAGCCTTCTCCGATAGCTTGTAGATGTGATTTCAATTGTTGTTGGCTAATTTTCTCTAACTATGAATCTTAAACCCCATTAATAAAGCATATTTTCCAACTTACCGCCTGCCTCGGCCCAGTAGCCTTTTCTCTGATAGCCTGTAGATGTGATTCCAGTCGTTGTTGGCTGGCATCTTGTTTGTCTCTGATTCGAGACCGTAAAGCATCCGCTTCTAACTCCGCTGCGGCTGCGAGCGCTGATAAACGGGACTTTACACCTTCCGCCTGTAGAGATAAAGTAGGGATTAGAATGAAGCCAATAGTATGTAAGGCTTTTCTGTGGAATATATTAAGAGAAGAGACATAACTGGTTGAAGCAACCTAAACTGAAGAAATTATTCAAGGTTGAGTTTTATACAAATGAATGAACTTCTTGAACCAACATTTGACAAAACGGGAACGGGAAAAAATAAGCAAGGTAGTCTCACTCGCATTTCGTCTGCGAGCGAGAAGGGTAGTGTGCGAGTGAGACCTATTAATAATTATGTGGTAACGTAGGGTAGTCAATGTAGATTCTGTGAATATTTGTAAATTACCCAATGTAAGTAGGAAATATTATTTATTTGTATTAGTGTATAGTTGCTATTATGCAAAAAGGCACATTAGGGGGCCGCACGAACATTTGTAAGCTCGCACGGCTAATTTTTTGGTTGTAAACAAGATAAATGGGCATTCGACAAGAATGTGTTTAATTGTTCTTCTTCGTTTGGCGTACATACTATGGTGCAAGTTGAGGTTGTCGACATCGTCTACTGGTGACAAAATAATGTGGCAGATCGCAACGATCTGTCACATTATATCTGATCTGCTAATATCACCTATAAATAAATAGTTGACAACATTGCTCCGATTCCAAAGTAAGTAGCTAAAGCACTTGTGTTATGGAAATCAGATACAACAATGGTATCACAAACACCCAGACCTGAGCCAATATAGAAAAGTTCGTTTTCTAAATTGACCCAACCGGGGATCGAACCCGGGACCTGAGAAGGCGACACCTTGAAACCGGTGTACAAAGCCACTCGACCACGGAGGTCGTCTATATTATATTGATATAAAGTACCTTTAACTCCGTGCCTCTTTAGTTGGTCGAGTGTCTCGTGTCTTTTTCAGCGTTTTTTAATCTTCTTCTTTCTAATAAAGCTAACATAACAATACTAATATTACACGTATTTATTGACTATGCTAAAATTGACAAACAAATATCACCTTTATTCAATCGACATAACATAATTTTTCCCTCGCAGCCTCATGACTTTCCTGCTTCTTCAGTTGGTCGAGTCTCCCCTTCTTTTCTCTAACAGAACTAACAAAACAAAATGCCATTTTAATAACACCCATATTTTGTTGACATAACTTACCTTTTCTTCGCAGCCCTATGTATTTCCTGTCTTTTCTGTTGGTCGAGAGTCTCTACTAGTCTCTACTAGAGTTTCTTAATCTTCTTCTCTCTAGCAGAGCTAACAAAAGAAAAAGCCATTCCTAATTTCACCCATACTACATTGAGATAACGCACCTTTTCCCTTGCAGCTTCATGTCTTTCCTGCCTCTTCAGTTGGTCGAGAGTGTCTCTCCTAGCGTCTCTCAATCTTCTCCTCTCTATGAGCGCTTCGACTCGTCGTTGTCGAGCCGTCTCTAGAGCTAAACGACGAGCCCCTACGGCTGCTTCGCGAGCTGCATTTTGTTCCTGTAATAAATCAAAAAGTATTAGCAAAAAATAGTTAATTGTTATTCAACGCTAAATATTTTACTAATGGTAGATAATACAAACAAGCACTGAAGAGACGATTTTGTATAACTATCTAGCTACCGCTTTATCCTTTTTCCAACTAAAATGAAAGAAAGAGACAACGCCAAACTTACCAACTTAGTGAGTCTTTCTCGTCGCATCTGCCTTAACCGCGTGGTGTGATATCGGCATTGGTCCAGAAAGTCGTGACGTCTGTTTTCAGCTTCTAACTGTTTGATGAAGGCAATCTCACGTAGTTTTTCTTCTTCATCATGGGCTTTGCGGACTATGTCCTGTGGGAATAGTATTTAGTTTGCCTTGTTTGTAAACTTTAACTGTTGGCGATCAAGCCAACCCCCATTTTAGACCTTTATATGTTTTTATACTTTATAGTGTTACCATAAATAAAACAGTTGACGAAAATACGTCTATCGTTTACATTAACCTTAGATTAATAACACTTAGAAGCCGAGTCCTTGTATATAAATTGAGGCAAAAAATACTGAACCAAAACGGCTTAATTTTCAGATTTATATATTCATAGGTTACCTAATCGTAACTAAAATCTAATAAAATAGTAACTAATCCCCTAAAGGTAGGAAAATTTAAACTTTTTTTGTTCTTATAGGTACGATTATGTAATGTACGAAGAATGAAAATCTGAAAACTGGACCATTTCAGTTAGTTAGATTTTTTGCTTCATCACTTTCTTTTTTGCTATGTTTTACTTTAAACTGCCTTTAGGTAGTGGTATTAATTTTACAATGTTAAAAAGTTCGTTTTAAGTTTAATCAAGAGCAGTGTTACCGACCAGCAACGTTACAGCCTTTTTGGGTTTCTCTTATGTCTACCTTCCAAATTCTAAATTTCAGTGACATATTTTTATAAACAATTGTAAATAGGCTAGTCAGTTGTCAATAAACTCCTAAACGGTAAAAACGTGGTTTGAGTGATTCGTGCCCTATCCTCAACACAGGCCATCTTGCGGCTGGTCAGTATCATTCAGATATTTACCTTCAAATGTTGATCTCTGTTTTCAGCTGCTTTTTGTAGTCTTTTCTCCATACGCAGTCGCTTCTCTTCAATCAGCTGATTTTTGGCAACCTTTCAATTTATGAAAACAAAATATGATTATTTACCAACTAATTATTTAAAATGTCTAAAACGGTATCCACACCTTCCGATTTAAGACGACTTTATATGCAACACTAGCGCCACTCCCAAAAAAAAACCGTGTAAATACACAATTTATTAAAAGCCAAGCTTATGGTCCCCTCGAAAAATATAAATCGTTTAAAAGGCCACTTCGACTCGTCTTTGTCTCAGGCGGGAATCGAACCAGCGATCTTTGGAAATCCGGTCTGAGCTACTACTACTCAGTTTGGTAAGAGCATTGGACCAGACAAATGCTAAAATCTCAAATTTTAAAAGCCCACTTACCTTTACTTCTTCGACCCTGGCCAGCAGTTGGTGTATCTTCTTCGCTCTTTCCGTCTGATACTCAAACCTCTGCCGTTCTGCCCTCGCTTGCTTCGCTTGTAATCTTCTTAAGGCATCTTGCAAGCTGCCTCGCCTTTTGATGCCTTGGGATAGCTTGGCGTGAAGCTGTTGGGCACGACCTATTAACAAATAAATACTAGTGTATGAACAAATGAATACTAGTGGCTCAGTGAGCTGTAGACCTCGCGTTTGAGCGTTAAGAGCGCGTAATCTGCACACTAGCGCCGCCATTGGAAAAAATCATAGTGCTTTAATAAAGACGAAATTGTGAATTATTTCTCTGTAGTGCACTCCGTAGAAGCTTTGTGGTTCTTTTTATCACTAGAGATAGAGTTACTTTTGCATTTATAATGTTAGTATGGAATAGTAATCAAAAAATTGTGTTAAATCACCAAATATTTTAAATCATCGCTTATTCGAGTTCCTTCGTTTAGCTGACACGAAAATTTGTATCAAGAAAATCGTCCAACATAAATCTTAACAAATACTTTTATAATGTTTTATTAATTATTAAATCAATTAAAGAAAACTTATGTCTACATAGCCCCACAAAACTGTTTACACAGTTTGACTGCAGGATGAGTGTGTCTCGATCTTAAACGCATAATGGACTGGGGATGTTTCACAAAGTTCGATTAAGTTCTAATCTTACCAGGATCTCTAGCGACGAGAGCTTCCAACACCCCTAGAGTATCTACCCTCTCGGCCCACGACATGCCGGCCAGCGCGGTCTCGTACCGGTCCTCTAAGCTGGCCACTAGAGTGCCCATTTCTACGTCCACTCTAACTGGGTCCTCGCAGAGGATTTCTGCGTCTGTCTGTGGAGGATGGTGAAGTATTTATTACTAGTGGCGCTGTAGAGCTGCAAACAACGCGTTTGTGACATTATTGAACATTTTTCAAATAGCTGAAATATGATTATCTCCATATCGCCGCATTTTTAAAAATTTCGAAAAACTGCATCCTTAAATTATTTATAATTATAGAACCTGCTCACAAAAGAAGACGACCAGAAAAGGACAACAAACCGACAGCCGGAAAGCCGGACAGACATACGAAAGGATTTTTGCTCAAGCTAACACGGAGATGCTTCGCGCTCGCTTGGTCAAGGAGGAATTTGTACAGCAATATTGCATAGTGCATAAATAAACGAAGGATATTATTTCAATTATGTTTTATACAATAAAACAATATGAGAAATCGTTTTTTTTAATTAGCATAGGAAGAACTTACCTCAGTATCATCAGTTTCCGTATCCAAATCGACGTCCGATACTTGCTGCAGCTCCATGATTTGTCTGTTAAGCAAATCTTCTTCCTCGCAAAGCTTTCTTTGATCAACTTCAGACTGAAAATCAAGAGCCCAACCTAACTTCTTCTCATTCTCCTCGATCAGAGAAGTCATTTCAGCTATTTCTGACCTTTCTGAAGGATCCGCCGATTCCAAGATCTCATCGTGATTCAGGATTATTTGGTCGTCGTCATCCAAATAGTTAAAAGTAGATTTGAATTCAGCCTTCCATTTATCAAAATCAAAAGCATCTTCAGTACTCTCTTGAGACCGAGCCAAACCAGTAGTAAGACTTTCTAAGGACGAATGAAGCCTATTTTTAGTCAAATCGGAACATTTTTCATTAGATATTTTTTCGTCTTTGTGTTTCTCAGACTTCTTTAAAGCTTTACCACGGGACGATCTCGTCTTAAGACCAGTCACATCAGATTTTTGCCGAATCATAGACGGGTCTTTACGTTTGGATTCGAGTTTTACAGATTCCGATACCTTAACCACTTTCTCTGGTTTTTCAGGCTTGTCCGTTGCACTAACTTTTTTAATTTTTTCAAATTGCTTTACTTCTTCAAATGTATCTGGATTATCCGCTTTCATAATAACTGCTACGATTTGCGGTTGTTCAGATTTGGCTCTGTCTGATTTGGCATGTTTAGGAGAATCAACAATTGGCTTGTTCTCCAGTTTAGGAGATTCTATCATGTTTAAAGTTGGCAAGCTTGTCGTGGCAGATGGCTGATGGAATCGTTGAGTCCAATGTGATTTGGAATGTTTCTTCGATTCCCGACTCAAACGCCTCGACTTAACAGTCAACCAACCTTCGTTATCGTTTTTATTATTGTCTATGTTAAGTACTTCTATAGAATTGGCAACATCTTGAAACATTTGTAACTCATCTGGCACCAAAGTCTTAAGACTTTCACTCGACTCGATACGAGACATGTCTACTTGCGTGACGATGGTATCTGTACTACTATACTCATCGAAATCTTTGATTTTCTCCAAAGCTAGGTTGGGTTTCTCATCGTTATTAACTTGATCATTCACTTTTAATGTTATAGGCCTTGGGGGACGTTTCTTAATATCAATTTTATCTTGACTAGATTTCCCATCCCCTGCTGCCATTTGGATATTTTTATTCAACATCTTTTTTGGTTGAACGTTCTTATTTTGAGAGGCAGGAGAATCAAACAGACTAGTTCTACCCGTAGTCAAGTTAAATGGATAACTGCATTTGTTGACTAAGTTCTTTTTCTGAAACTGTCTTTGCGGTTTTGGTGCACTACTAGAAGGTCGAATTTCAACCACAGTTTTGCTTCTTTGTAATGTGGTTTTCGTTGGCGTTTTAACTTCTGTTTTCGCAGGAGCGACAGGCTTTGGTTTGGCAGCTGCTTGGGAGTATGCAGGTCTTACACTTGGTTTGTTATCCGTATTAGATTTCACGTCTTTGTTAACACTGCTATCTTTTTTCAAGTCAGAGTCTTTCTTCGAATCTTCTCTATCTGCTGACTCTTTTTCTTTATTCTTTTCTTGCGGTTTATTTTTGGCATGATAAGTTGTTTTTTGAGTCTCAGTATCATCTTTACTGTTTGAGTCTTCAGAAGGTGATGAAACATTTTTGTCTTCTGATGTTGTCTGTTCAAGTTTAGTTTCTGGTGTCGGGTTAGAGTCTGGTTGTACAGCGAAAATCGTTTCAGTCACAGCCACCTTTTTTTCCTCAAAAGACTTAGAGCTTTCGTTAGAAATATCAGCAAAATTATCTTCTGATTTTGCGGGAGATTCAGGAGCATTATTTTGTTTATCTTCAACTTTTGCAGCCTTCTCTTGGCTTTTATGAATATCATCATTATGAGATTCCAAACTAACGGTATCAGCTACAATATTAGTTTCAGAAACTTTATCAACCTCTTTGTCATGGTTAAGCATATTGTCATTTTTTATCCCAATCTCATTTAATTGTTTATTGAGAAATTCATTTTCCATAGCATCTAATTTTGCTATTGTATCTTGAGCTTGGCTGGTGGTATAACTAGTAGAATTCTGTTTAACAGAGTCATGTACTTCCTTTTCCGGGGAAGTTTTATTACGTTTTGCGGACTTAATAACGACTTGTTTAGGAGACATTTGGGGGCATTCCTTAGCCCGGCCTATTTCAACAACAGGTGTTATTTTTGATTCCTCCACTGTATTTTTAAGCTGATTGTTTTCAACAATTTCTTCACAACATTCTTTGATTTCTTTTTCTGTTATATCAGAGAGCCTGGAATTTTCTTTAGCCAATTTGGGTTCTGGTTTAGCAGTTACTTTTGAAGCTGCTATTTTACTGCTGAAAAACTCAATATTGGCTTTTGGACTAGTACTGGAATGGCCAGAAGATACTCTTGGACTGATTTTGCCACTGCCTGGGCTAGCTTTACCGGTTAGGTTAGGACTGTTTTTCCCACTGGGGGTGTTGTGTCCAGAGAGGCAAGGGCTGTTTTTCCCAGAGACTGAAGGAGAACTTTTAACAGAGTACGCGCGTCTAGACTCTGGTCGAACGAAGTCAGTTTTTCTGATCTCCCAAGCTAAGCTTTGTGGACGCTGTGGTGGAGGCGTGTTATCATACTCCCATTTTAACCTAAACCATTCTCCCAAAGCTTTGAAATCGCGGGTATAATTCTCTAAGACTAGTATAACTTCTTGGCACTCATTTAGGTTTTCATGGGCTTCCACTGTGTTGTAGATTTCACCAATCTGCATAACAAATAATCAATTGGTGATAATTGGAATATGTAAGGTCAAATTATTGAGTCACGTGCAAATAACGCTGTCGTATTAGAACCCATTCAAACAACGTTTTTAAACAAACAGTCAAAGCCAACGTGGGTTTACGTCTATACAAATGCAGATGAGACATAAAACCAGCACCTAATAAGCAAGCGCTAACGACACTCCGAAAACGCGCGTTACGATAACCCGCGTTGACTGCTCGTTTAAAAAAACGTATAGAGCTTATGCTCTTACTTAGATATCATCAGGCAAAACAAAATTCAAAGTAACGATATTTAAATTTACGAATATCTATAAAAGGTAAAAGACAATCTACTCCTTATTTATAACGAATAATTTAAAAACAAAAATCAACAAACAGCTCGCTGTAGGTCTCCAAACAGCAGCGCCCAGTATCTAGCTCTTAGCTCGGAACGCTTGTCTCTTCCCGCAGAAGCAGAGCGGCGGGCAGTGCGGGGAGCAGGCCTACGGATCACTGGGCCACCAAGGCAGCGTGGTGGCTTGCGAGATACCCGTGCTGAAATACAACAGTATCACTAAAGTAACCTCAATATTAAGCTCTGCTGCTGAAGCTGCTGTGCTTTGTTTGGCAGAACATTGTTTAAAACAACTTTAGATGATGTTCAAGATCCAAAATCTCTGACCATATTCAACTCCTGAGAGATCTTCGACAAGTCATTTATTAGATGAAGCATGGAGAACATAAAATATTATTTCTAGCAGGATATCAATTTTACCAGGATATCAATTTTACCAGGAAAAGAATGTGGATATTTTTCTGTCTCAAATAATGGTACAACAAATGTGTCATTAAACATGCACTCTTTTATACTATTATATATTCTGTGATTTTAATCTGCTTCTAAAATAAAAACAAAAGGTATGCTAATGTCATTGTACGTCCCTATAGAAATCTATTGTGGAAAATGGTCTTTTAAATAACAATGGGACAATAATATCAAGAAAATACTGTTTGGCACGTTTGTCTTGTCATCATTATGTTTGAACTCTGTTGTATTTCTATAGCACTGTTCCACACAAAGAGATTTTTTTTTCAATTTTTACATATGGGTATCTTAATAAAAACGCCTTGATGAGCATTCCAAAATTATATGTTTTCATTGAATATTAGCCCCCTTACTAATAAAGATTGTATAGCAGATGTATAAGTTACACAGTGTTTTGTCCCTTTCTTTTTAATATAGTTTGACAGAGAGTCACCACTGTGTAACTTATACATCTGCTATACAATCTTTATTAGTAAAGGGGTAAGAAAAAAACATTTTTTTTTCAATTTTAACATATGGGTATCAAATGAAAGGCCTTGATGAGCACATGCCAAAACTATATGTTTTGTCACTAAATATGAAGAAAAAACTTCACCAAAGCAAAGCGAGGGCTGGTTGCTAGTAATTGATAAAATCAACATTTTGACATGTCAGAAATAGGTGTCCTTCTTACTAATTTCTACAATAAAATATTTATTATGCTATTAACTAATGCTTTAAGGACACTCTTAAGGCTGACTTTGTGTAGTAGGTCAAGTAGGTAATTGATAAATAATGATGTTTTTTTTCATGTTTGTTGAGCTTTTTTTAATAATGGCAAACTAAGTTTGTGTGCAGTCTTCTAAACGTCTTCTTATTAGGGTCATAAGTTCTCGATTTTTTTCTAGCACTAATGCTCACTATAATATGTAAGAAATATTTAAAGTACATAATTCCAAATTAAAGCTGGCAAGTCAAATGATTTTTTGGAAACATTTTTGAAGGGACATAAAGATTGTATGATTACAAGTTAACTGATCAAACATAACTGAAAACTTATTGAAACTATTTTGAAACTTATTGGCATTGTACATACAAGTACATATGGATGAGTAAGCCAAATATTTATGAAAATTATTGATTCTGGCTAAACAGTGACTATTCTACGCCTACGCTCATTCTCGCGATCATATCTGTTAGGAATGTAAATAAAAGAATTTATGAATTACCGGGAGTATCGACTGCTACATGGAATGCTATAAGGTTCCTAGCCTCCCTGCCTTCTTCCTGTACCAGTTGTCTCACTTCTTCCATCTCAATTTAGAGAAAAACACCACTTTTGCAAATAAAACAAAAGACAAGAATGGAATTCATCACTACTGGTTTATAAGATCGAAGTCACTAATGCAAGTTCTTTCGATCTGTGTTTTATTTTTCCATATTTAAAAACGAGAAAGGATAAAACATAAAGAAAGAGCTAATAAAATCAAAAAGATAACTATATCTAAGTAATATTTTCGCGAAAATGAAAATTGTAGATAGTTATATATTTTCACAACAATTCGCGTGTTGTTTGACAGACAGACTTTTTCTTGACACCACTTTGACACTATAACTATAACTTTGACAGATTTTTTTAATTTATTAAAGCTTTGGCTACAAACACGGCCATCTGCTTAAGTAAGGCTTAAGTAATAGGCAGCAAGTGCCTCGGCTGCCGGTACCGGTTTCTAAAATAATCTTACACTCGTTTGCACTAAATTTAACAATCACCTAAGTCTTCTCCTAACTACAACCGAATAATTAATGCATAACTTCTTAGCATTATTTACTGTTTTTATAAAATCATCAATCATGTGTTTTTGTTTCGAGTAATTATTTGCCTCCATCAATACAAGCCCGAAACAACAATCCACTCAACTGTCTTCGCAATCTGTTTCGGCAGCCGACATCGCAACCGGTTCTGGCAGCCGTTCTCGCTACCGGTATCGGAGACTGTTCTAGATACCGTAACACCGTCTTCGCAACCTATTCCGGCAGCCGTCCTTGCAACCGGTATCAGTGACTGTTCGAGATACCGGTACCGGCAGCCAAGGCACTGCCTTAGACCAAAGGTGGCAACATTGAACTGTCAATGTTAGTTTAGTGAAACCCAGTGCCGTAAAACTCCACAAAAAGTAAAAAAGTACGGAGATTGGATGAAATCTGCGGGTCTATCAGCTAAAAAATCTTAAGTTCAGGTAACCTGACTTCAGCGAAGCCAATGTCTCCGGTCTTGCTTTCAACTTATTGGTATCGCGTAAAGTTCTTCTTGGACTTCAAGCACTCTTGAGTACAAGACACAGATTGCTATATCGAAGAGTGAATGATGTGATAACTACGTTTTGTTGTTTTTATCATATTTAACTTTTTATTCAAAATCGTATTACATATATGTAGATTTTTAGCTTCAGATTGCGTTACTTCAAACGAAAATCAATTAAAACTATGTTAAATATCAAAATTTTACGTAAACATAGATTCCTCAGAAAGAAGAATGCAAGAAAATGTTTGAACATGGATTGAACTAAACACATCTAATAGTTTGATAGGTAAGGTATTTATAATCTGTGTTTGATATTGTTTGTTTTTTATCTGAAATTATGTTTACAAGAAACTTTTATAAAAGTAAGTAGGTAGGTACATACATACAGTTTGGAAGTATAGGTAATCGGTAATCTTTTTTTCTGCAATTACGGTGGAACATTACTTGATTTAAACTCCATTTTTATACATTGTATGGTACCTACTTCAACCATGAAAGATTATTGAAGAAAAACAAATAAAGGAGTGGTCATAAAGACACGCTTATTTGATTTTCTTTTTGATGGTAATTTGAAAGGTGAGCATGGCCTATCTATGGTAACAAAAACTACTGCATAAAATCGTTGTATTACATACGTACGAAGAATATTGCATAGAGAAAAATCTGAAATTGTTTTATGTGATAGAATTTTATGTAAAGATTACAGGAAAAATAAAACGATGTCGAAAAATAGTAAACTTTTTCAGCATGATGGTTTTCAAATTGATTCATAGTGGATATTGTGTCTTAAAATTGGTGCAGTTATATGGTACAAGTGTCTACGCAACTGAACAATATGTGGGATAATTGAAACAGGCGCGATCTTGGTTGTGTGAAGCTGAGACTTTTATTGAAGTGGTGGCTTCCTCGGCAGAACTAACCGAGTAAACTGTCTTGATATACTTGGTGCCAAATGCTCCAAGCAGCATTGGAATGCGATGCACCCGCATTCTAATGAAAAATTAAACAATATCTACCACTGAACTATTTAACACTTGACATTGGCAAAAATTACTTCCAAGAGGAAAGTAGATTGCCATAACAAAAAAAAAGAAGAAAAAAACTTAATATTTCTGACGCAAGCCAAAGAGTGAATGATTAGCTTCATGTTTCTACACGATTTGACAGTTCATCGGTATCGCGTAAAAATTAAAAAAGAAAAGTCTACCGTGATAGCCTGAATGTAATGTCAAATGAAGCCAGGAGCAAATTAGCCACTGGCTTCGAATATTTTATCACAATTTGAGAGTAATATTCGCCACTATTAGGTGCATTTGATTAATTACCCGATTACTTTTGTCTAACAAGCAATCTGCCGTGCTGTGGCAGAAGAGAGACGCCTTAAACATATTTTGAAGTGAAGATCTTCTTACTCCACTTCTATCTAGTTTTTACTAAAAATTCTGAGGTGTACATGCGCGCGGAGATTAAGGTACTTCATACGTTAATTGATGTGATAAATACAGAAGCTCACCTCAACACGACTAGTTTTTTTTTTTTTTTAAATTTACTCATCATTCTGCTATTGTTTGTTCTCTAATTCAAGTCAAATATTAGGTACATATATTAATATTTATTTATATGTATTTGTATGTTTTAGCCTGTTGATCTCTGTAAATCTATGTTCGAATAATAACAACTAATGTTACGCCCTTTGAGCCGCAAGGTATCGATAACGTAGTTCATTTAAACAAACCCTAGCCTCGTCAGAAAGAGAGAGAAGAGACGTCGTAGCAGTGTCCGATCTGAATGGCGCTTTATTGTATCGGAGCAAAAGTTGCTATTTATTTAAATGATTACTGTGGTGGAGCGTCCTAAATGCGATAACACTCTCCTTAATTTAGCATCCGTTATGTCGGAGACCATTTCATCCTGAATTTAAGGATGCTAAATCGGATCCTACCTTCCTGAATGCAATTAAACTTCTCTGAATTTAGGAGCGACTTAATATCGGATTACTTTCCTTCTAGCCCCCTACTACCTAATTATTAATAACCCAAAATAAATTACATTCGGTCTCATTATATTCTGTGGTATCACTAGATGATAAACCTTCACGGCCCTATTAATATAAGAAGAAGAAAATTTGCTTAAGATAGGTTAAGAATAATAATGCAAAGCAATATTGTTGTTTAGTCGGGTTGTAATTTATCAATAAAGCCATCAAGGTTTACGTACTGTGTTCCAGGAGGATATGTAGGAAAGGTTGGAAGTATGTTTGAATAAAGAGAATTTTTATAACAATTGTTTTTACTTTTTTCAGTACCTATTATTTCCTTTTAAATCTACTATAATCATTAGGTACATACATAGCACAGGCCTAAATTTAAGTTTATTAAAGACATCTTTTTTATTACAACTATTATTAAACATAACAGTCTTTGCTACTATAGGTTAATAGTTATATTCACACAATATTAATATTACATTATAAATAACTTGGGTGTTATGTATTCTATTTTAAAACTTCTATAATTATTAGGTACATAGCACAGCCTTCACTATATCATAAGAAGGAATTGAAATACAATTCCAATATAAACACTATCAATTTAATATTCAATTTTGTTTTGTAAACTTCTATATGTATAAAGCGATTAAATTGACAATAGACAGTGAACCGCTGCAACTTCACCCTAGAATGTATATGGAAAAGAGAAAATTTTACAGATTAAAATAAGTTGTTTTGTAACACAAGTACTCTGTATGAAGTTAGTCACATCGCATTGTATTTTCACGCTAACAAAACATGAAAATAAATCAACTACCTACATTCACTTTTTAAACTACTATCTATAATAAATTATGCGCATAGTTCAGTCTTTACTTCAGTAGCTTCAGCTCATTCTATAGCAGTCACATTGGCAACTTTTCTCTACTTGGGTTGCAGCTAGCAACTTGTTCTGCAGCAGCCATCAATCTCTCTTCTACTGTGGAAGCCTTCTTTTAGAACGGTATAGGTAGGAGCGCCGCTGGAGATGTTGGATCTAAAAGCAGATTAAAGTCTATCATTGAGTGAAATAAGTATTTACCTATTTATATCTTTAGGGCTGTGTCAAAACTTTCTAAAAATATGTAAACCCATATAGTGTTTTACGAAAAGGCGAATTAAAAACTTTACCTTGAGAGCGGTTGATTAGCGCTGGCGTAAGGGGGCGAACGTCGGATATGAAGGTGGAAGGGCCCACTCGCGGCTCCATCCACTGGCGCCGGTTGGCGCTGGTTTGGGATATTGCTTATAATTTATTTTGTACGCAGGCAACGGCAAGACATTCTGAAACATAGGCAATTAACGCACTGTTTACGTACTAAATCAATAGACAATTGCGACAACGAATATAGTAGGTAAGGTAATAATTTTGATCAGTGTCGTCGTGTAACAAATTTTTCACAATTTAACAAGGGATACGAACGAGAATTTATAAAACATTTTTTTAACAATATAACCAATTCCGTTGTTAAATCATTTCCGTGGGAAATAACAAAAAATAACTAAAAGTCATTGAATATAAGTAAATGAAAAGCATGAATACTTCCAAACTGTACTTACTTTTCAATTTTATAAAAGTTTCTTGTAAACATAACCTCCTATAAATAAAAAACAAACAATATCAAACACAGATTATAACTATCAAACTATTAGACGTGTTTAGTTCCTCATTTTTTTTATTCCATTCTTCTTTCTAAGAAATTTATGTTTACGAGCCTATAAGGTAAAATTTTGACATTTAACGTAGTTTTAATTGATTTTCGTGTGAAGTAACGCAATTTGGAGCCCATAATCTACATATAAGTAATACGATTTTGAATAAAAAGTTAAATATGATAAAAAACATTATGCAACAAAACGTAGTCATCACATCATTCAATCTTCGTAAAGCGTTCTGTGTCTTGAAGTCAAGAGTGCTTCAAGTCCAACAAGAATTTTAGCCGATGCCTCTAAGTTGAAAGCAAGGCCGGAGACATTGGCTTGAATGAAGTCAGCAAAATTTTTTAGGCTAAAAAAATCATAACTGTAGGGAATCTATATTCCTCAGAAAGAAGAATGCAAGAAAATGAGGAACTTAACATGTCTAATAGTTTGAAAGTTATAATCTGTGTTTGATATTTTTTGTATTTTTACCTAAAGAGGTTATGTTTACAAGAAACTTTTATAAAATTTAAAAGTAAGTACAGTTTGGAAGTATGCATGCTTTTCATTTACTTACATTCAATGACCTTTTAGTTATTTTTTGTTATTTCCCACGGAAACCAAGTGGAAATGATTCAAAACGGGAATAGGTTATATTGATTAAAAAAATCGAAATGTAAGTGTAAAAGTACCTATGTTTTACAAATTTTCGTTCGCCGCCCTCGTTATATTGTGAGAAATTTGTTACACGACGACCCTGATCAAAATTATTACCTTGCCTACTATATTAGATGTCCAATGTCTATAGATTTAGTACGTAAACAGGGCGTTCATTGCGTATGTTTCAGAATGCCTTGCCTGCGTACAAAATTGTAAGCAATGTCCCAAAGCCAGCGCCAACCCGCGCCAGTGGATTGAGCCGCGAGCGGGCCCTTCTACCACCACCTTCCATTCCGACGCCTGCTTCAACGCCAACGCCCTTCGAGCATTAAGAACTTTAAGCCAACGCCAATCAACTGCTCTCAAGCTAAAGTTTTTAATTCACCTTTTCGTCAAACACCTTGGGTTTACATATTTTTCGGAAGCTTGCAAGTTTTAACACAACCCTAAAGATATAAATACCTAGATAAATACGAAAGTACCTAAATATGACATTACTAGTGCACAATAAATAATTATCAATCAAATGAATATTTCTATGTTCCTAGCTTTTTCTGTAAAAGCAGTAGGTAGGAGGTACTTATTTCACTCAATGACAGACTATAATCTGCTTTTAGATTCTCCAGCGGCGCCGGCGATCCTACCTATAGGTACTGTTCTAAAAGAAGGCCTCCGCTATAGAAGAGAGATTGATGGCTACTGCAGAAAAAGTTGCTAGCTGCAAGTGCTGCAACCCAGCCATAGAAAAGCTATCGATGTGACAAGTGTGGCTGCTACAGAATGAGCTGAATGAAGCTACTGAAGTAAAGACTGAGCATGTGCATAATTTATCATAGATAGTACCTAGTTTAAAAATGAAACATAGTTGATTTATTTTCATGTTTTGTTAGCGTGAAAATACAATACAATGTGACTAACTTCATTCAGAGCAGTTGTGATACAAAACGATGTATTGTATTTCAATTCCTTCTTGATATAGTGAAGGCTGTGTTATGTACCTACCTAATAATTATAGAAGTTTTAAAATAGAATACATAATAATATTACCAATTCTTTATTTTTTTTGTAATATTTGTAATATTAGTATTGTATTATTATATTGTGTGTGAATATAACTAGTAGCAAAGATTAAATGTTTAAATTATTACATTTTGTAGTAAAAGAAGATGAATGTCTTTAATAAACTTAAATTTAGGCCTGTGCTATGTAAAGGTATGTATGTAAAGGGAATAATACTCATATTAGGTTATTTAATTTATAATGTACTGAAGAAAGTAAAAATAATTGTCATAAAAATTATCTTTATTCAAATATGCTTTCAACCTTTTCTACATATCCTCCTGAAACATTACGTAAACCCTGACAGTCTTATTAATATACCTACTAAGAATAAGTTTAGCACCCACCTAAACAACAATAATACTCTTTACCTGTCAAACTATATAAAATTATTATTGTAATAATATAATTTAAAGTAAAATTTTGGTTTGGGTATAAGAATATACCCAACACATTCAAAGAATGGCAGCACTTTTCATTTCTATAATAATTGTGTGCCATCAATGCATAGCCTGAAGAATCTAAAACAACATCACTAATGACAAATAATATTTTGTAGTATTACTTATTAAAAAAAACACATTAAGTAATATAGGTATAGGTAGGTACCTATAACCTTTGATGTTTTTTCTTTTTTACTTTCTGTATGTGTGTGTGCCAATATTATGCTTTTCCTTCATATTTTAACATAATTGAACTGTATCATATCGAATATCAGATAATGAATGTGTAGAACATATCTTTGTTATACAGTTGATTGTGATCTTGGAAAATATATTTTCTTAATATCTGACACACTCAGACATTGTAGTCTGCGAAAGGTCAAGGATCCTGCGAAAGGTCGAGGAAGCATTGCACTACATTTTTGTTGGTTTGGTAACCACCACTTAGATTTAAATGTAATGCAGCCAAAATCTGAAAATAACAAAATCTTTAGTCGTGTTGAGGTGAGCTTCTAAGTATTATCACGTCAATTTAACGAATGAAGTACCTTAATCTCCGGGCCTATGTAGACCTCCGACTTCTTGGTAGAAACTAGATGGAAGTGGACTTAAAAGATCTTCACTTTAAAATCTGTTTAAGGCGTCTCTCTTCTGCCACAGCACGGCAGATTGCTTGTTATACAAAAGTAATCAGGTAATTACTGAAATGCACTCAATAATAGCTATTATATTACTCTCAAATCGTGATAAACTAATCGAAGCTAGTGACTAATTTGCTTTTGCTCCTGGCTTCATTTGAACTATTTGAAGGAAAATGAAGCCACAGATGAATATACTAGTAAAAATGAAGCCAAAGATTCACTCTTTGGCTTCGTCAGAAATATGAAGTTAAGGTAGTTAGGCGATGCCACCAACTTCATTTATGTGCTTCCTAATGTCAAAACTCAAACCCATTGAACTTCATTTTTTTAGCTGATAGAGCCGCTGATTTGCAGTGGATGCACCAATTAAGTTTTAAACTAGTGATGACTTCTTTATTTTCATTGGCCACACAAGTGTCAAATTGACAAAAGGTCTTTCTTACATGGCGTGTGCTTGTGTGTGATGTGCGCATAATGTGCGAGTTCTGTGTGATGTCTCTCTCTGTGACAGACAGAAGGTTTCTTTTCATTGTCAAGCAAAATGGCGGATCAAGTAAGTGCTACAATTTTATCAAGTTTAATAGTTTTTCTGACCTGTATCGACAATGTTGTAGTGTAAAATTACATCATGTTGTGTGTGCTTTTGTTTTTCAACTTAAAAAATGTATTTCCATGCGTAATTTTATAGATATCAAACACTTGTGATTCGTGCACGTGGGATTCTGTTTTTAATTGTTTCTGCATCACTGCAACATGCTGTATAAAAATCTCGAAATATTGAATATATCTCTAACTTTAAAGTTGTAAAATCCCAATGTTTCAAAGAATTATGAGCCGTCACAGGTACTATGTTTTCAGGTTATGTTCTCTTGAATCGCCTCACTCATTGAGTGCTCTAATATTATTTTAGCTGAAATCTATACCTACTTACATTTTATAAAACTGTGTAACGAATGACCTACTTATTTGTAACTTTATAAAGGATAATGTTTACACAGCTATACTTCAAAAAAAGTCGGGTCTATCACCTTCTTTCTTATCTTGAACTTACCTTGTGTTTCTGTTATGAATCGCTAATGCAGTAGTAGTAGTACCTAGTAGTTAGATTTAAAGACTAATGAATATTACAAAAATTGCAGACGGAACGTTCTTTCCAAAAGCAACCGACGGTGTTCTTGAACCGTAAAAAAGGAATCGGCGTCAAGCGGAGCCGGAAACCACTTAGGTACCACAAAGATGTGGGCCTCGGTTTCAAAACGCCCCGTGAGGTAACGCATGTAGTGTGACCGCTAACGAGTGTGTTTTCTTATTCCGTAGACAGAGAAAGCGTTTCAGAAACAAGCGACGGTCTTCCTCAACCGCAAGGGGGGCCTGAAAAAGAAGGACATGCGGCACCATAAGAATGTTGGTCTAGGTTTCAAGACGCCGAGAGAGGTCTGGTTATCAAGGTTTTTACAGATCGGTGGCGGCTGTTACTGGGACATGGTGGCTACGTTGTTAACACCGGAGGCTTTTATGAACCTAATATTGTGTTCTATTATAAATATACTTAAATAATAGTTCATACTAATGGAACACACAATTATGTTCATAATCATCATTTATCCATAATATTCACTCGTTTATCAATTTCATTTCTTGAATCATACACAACAGTGGTGGCAAAACAACCCCATTAAATATCCACCTTATTCCACATTGATTCATTGCCATTTAAAAGCTTTTAATGGATAAAAATATACTTTGCATGTGGTAAAAGATCAAATGACAACCAAATATATCACCAATTATTTTTGAGAGCAATCAGCTTTCAACTTACTTTGATTTAATTAATAAAGCAGTGAAAATGTTGAGTATTTGGTTGTTGTACTATATCAACATTATACAAATCTAATTTTAAGTTATATACTATACTTTGTTTATACTTAGTTCTTAAGCTGCCTTTGCATGAAATCAATTACTAAAATGCTATTAAGGTGAATGGTGAACATTATTCTATGTGTAGTTTTAAGGCTAAGATGGATCAAACACTTCCTCTCATAAATCATGAGATTTATAGACAGATTTCAGAAGAAAATTTATGCATTGTGCATGTGTTATCGTCACTTGTGTTTTTTTTATCCAAACTTGTCACTCAAAGAAATGTGAGATCCGTCTAATGATTATAAATAATTGTGATATGATGAAATCCACACGACGGTCTTCTGAAAACTAAATGATGAAGATCGTGTTAACCCAAAATCTGATCACAAATAATTTGTTAAAGCTAAATTTTTTACTAAGCTTACCAGCTAAACTTTTATGTGGGAGGAAATGGAGGAGATGTTATAAACACCTTATAAATGATTATTCTATTGAAAAAGTTGATATTGTTATAATTTAGCCATAGACTTGTATTTATTTTAGCATAATCTGACAATTGTTTTACTAATACAATTTCTTCAATTATTTTATTATATTTTCAGGCGATTGAAGGCACATACATCGACAAGAAGTGCCCGTTCACTGGCAATGTGTCCATCCGCGGTCGCATCCTGACCGGAGTGGTTCAAAAGATGAAGATGCAACGCACCATCGTCATCCGCCGTGACTACCTCCACTACCTGCCTAAATACAACCGGTTTGAAAAGAGACACAGGAACATGTCTGTACATCTCTCACCATGCTTCAGGTGTGTAGAAAAACTTATACTTTTTTAATTTTTTTACTATTAAGGCTCGGTTGTATCATAATTGATTTAACTTTAGCAGTACATGACACAAACTTATCTGAGCCGGTGGCCAAAACAGGAACTAAGTGTTATTACATATTGCTACCTAGGTTACGCCATAGACGACAGCGACACTTACCGGGTCAGGTAAGTAATCATGATGATGCAAGCAAGCCTATTGGTCTTCTTTTATTAAAAGCAACTAAAGTTTAATGAAATTACCAGCTGCAGATATTTTAATTAGTGCCACTATTTGTATATCTAAGCATATCTATTTGATAAGTAGGTACAGTCAACGGCACGTACGGTTTCGGACGAAAGACGTAATGAAATTAATCCCCCCCCCCCGCAGGCGAACACGGGGATGGTATTTGTCCGCCTCGGATAACATGTTTGCTTGTTCGAGCTAACAAAACAGTTGGGCCACGCCCATATTTTGTTAGATTTTTGATGTTAGGTGTTAGAAAACAAAACAAGTGTCGCAGGAGACACTGTTTTGTGTTCACGCCAATGACTAAGAAAATTACCATGGTGGGTCATGTCATGATCCAATTTAGTCGACTGTACTGTACTTGGGATGTTGCCAAAAACTCAAAGACTCAACCAAGATGTCCAAGGACCTATTAGATTTTAGATCGAAAGCAGCAATGTTATTCGAGGTTTCTTCATAGAAAACCAAATCTTTATATCATGATGATACCCACACGACGGTCTTCTGAACACTACTTGACGATAATCGTGTTCTAACCCAACATCTGATCAAACTTTGTATAAAATCACCACTGTCATAATTTGATATTAGACTTTAATAGCTATACATTTCAATTTCAGAGACGTCGAGCTTGGCGATATCGTCACCATCGGAGAATGCAGACCTCTGTCCAAGACTGTACGATTCAATGTACTCAAAGTCTCGAAGGGCAAAGGCTCAAAGAAGTCCTTCAAAAAATTCTAAATAAACCTACTTTTTAAGTATTTTTTTGGTTTCATTCAGAGGCATATCCTGTATCCATAGGGCTTGGTCAGACGAAAAGCAGTCACGCACGCGTTTCGAATTCTGTGTAAGTAGCTAGGAGTAAATACAATATAATATACTGTAGGTAGTCAGGAGTAAAAATGTAACCAAATGCGTCTCGCCCGTATTTATATGCCGCTCACAACGTTGAGAGCTATCTTGAGATCATACCTGAGATGCTGTTTCTTTAAGAAGAGCATCTCAAGATAGCTCTCAACGTTGAGAGCGGTATAAATACGGGCCTAATGATGTGCAAATTGTGCATGCGTGATACAATACAAACGCCCCGGAGCCTGCACGTGACCTCTTTATTGTCAGACCAACCAAAGAGCTCATGGCTAGATTCAACTTTTTTTTATAAAAAATATAGTGCTTTGCACAGGTGTCTGAAATTAACATACATTTGCAGTGCAGGTACTCCTCACTTCACTATCTCTTGGACGGTTATTTTTTTATGGATCCTCCACATGTTATTTATGAACCCGGCCTGCGGATCGTGTGTGGAGAGAGGCGTTGCCTTCTGGCCTCTCAGCCAGTCCTGAGTAGGCCTCACTTCTCTAACACGTTTGAGATTTGTCTGGAAGGCTTCGGGAGGCCGCGCCTTTTTACCCTTGATGTACAATGTACACAGGACGGCACCTCAGACTATACATGTTGACCTTGAGACCGCCTTTATTCCCTACGTAGTAAAAGCTAATTTCGCAGTTTAACTGTATAACCTGACGTGCTGTCGTGCGTACTATTAATAAACTTTCTCTTGAGTAAGTACGTACCTACGTTTCAAGACAAATCAAACGAGTCCAAAGGATGGGGATTGCGAGCAACTATGGCCACCTTCCGGGTCCATCATCTTAACAATATTGCATTGTCTTCTGATTTAGTTACCTACAATGTGGATGCAATTTTGTTTAACTCAAAGAAACCGAGAAGTGGGTCAAAATAACTTGCAAGAACTGACTACAGACAGACACCAGACGGGTGAAATGGAAAAAATAGAAACTTGTAATAATAAAATTCTAAAATAGGTAGGCATAGTATTCATGTAGATTTGGAAACCCTAATCCACCCGCTCTCGCGCTCGCCGCGAAAGCGAGACGTAGAAGGTACCTAGTCAAACCACAGAACTTAGAGCATTAAGAACGGGAGATGCCAACAGCACTCTTCTACACTAGATTTTGTTCACCGATTTTGGAGGGGGACGAGGTAAACACGCACAGCACACAACTTCATATTCACGCACACTCTTGTAGAAAAAAGTCTTGTTGTTACACACGCACACAAAAACAAAATCCCGCACAGTTATAATTGTGGGTGGTCAAATTTGGAACTAACAATCTCAGTACAAATTCTGACAGATCACGCTACGGCAGCGCCAAACTTACAACAAACAGCTAGTGATGTGCCTTCAAAAGACCGATGAAATTGAATGATTAGAAGATGAGTGATTGATTACGAACAAGATTATGGTAAATGGTTTTCATTTGATTTTGTGATATACACCAACAATCACTAAATGCGTTTATATTTAAATGTTCAACATACATTTTTTATTTATTTATTTATTAAACAAAGTAAAACATACAATTTATAGAAAAACCCAGCGACTAAAACGTAAAACCCGATTAGGTTTGTCCAGTCACTACGTATTCGTCAAAATAGATAGTCGGTATACAACTAAGCAGTATTGAAAAGAAAAAACAAATTGCTTCATTCTTATGAATTAAAAAAATAAAAATAAAAAATATGTATACACCATGTTACAAAATACCCCTAATGCCGAATATGGTATATAGGGACCATCAAACTGAACAACTTTTACTATGGGATTAACTCTCAAATCGCGAAAAAAAAACAGCTGTTTCATACATTTTGATCTGATTTTTTTTTCGCGATTTCAAAGTTGGTCCCATAGTAAATTATGGTAGATAGTCCCTATCTACCATATTCGGCATTAGAGGTACTTTTGTAACACGTTGTATACATATATATATTATTTTAAGGTCTTAAAAAATACTTAATAAACACAATATTTGATCGTAAATGCGTGTGCACAGGATGATGTTAAAAAAAACTGACTATTGTTTAAATACGAGAAATTCTAAAGCAAATTTTTGGTAGAACAATAAATTTTGAGTTTTTGCTTCACACTTTTGTGTTTGAGGTCATCCAGAATAACCTATAATTCTTTAGGTAGATTGTTAATTATGACAGGAAGAAGACAAGTAAATTTTCTCTTTCCGTAAAAGTTATTTGAGCGGCCCTTGAGAAGTTTCTTCTGCGTAATCTGTCTTGTTTGTATTCTATGATTAATCCTCGGCAAAGAAGCAACGTTATCGAGTTGTTCAGTTAGAATTGCGTAACTCACTTTGTCATAAACCGATATGACCTTGCATTACCTGAAGAGTTCGTCATACTTATCTTTATAGATATGATTTACTTTCTTACTAACTATAAGCTTTAATATTCGTAATTGTCGGTTATAAATTTTCTCTAAGTAGGTTGAAATGTGCGTCCATAGCTTGAAATTCCATATGATATTATAGGATCTTCCAAGGATTTGTACAGGATTAATAGAACTAAGAACGGTATTTTATTTTTGATTATGACAAATTTAGCTAACAGAGCATGAAGTTTTTGGCACACTTTCGATATGAGGACCTCAGTTGTGGCGGTTGACAATTGATAGGCCTAAATATTTTTGCTGTTGCGCCGTTTCTATTGGTTTGCATTGGCAAGATGACACTTTATTGTGCATACAATCATGATTGTGTATTACTATTGAAACGTCGTGGTCTCTACAATATGAGTTGTTAATAAAACATAATAGTACAAAAAAGTGAAATAAAATAATAAATGCTTGGAAAACAAGTGATTTGTGTTTCATTTTTATTAGGTATTATTAAATTTTTGTATATATGTTCTGCCAAAACATGATTAGTTCGTTCCGATGCCAAGGTAGGCTTTATCCAGAAGCCTTGTGTAGATGTGCTGGACGGCTCACAGCTCCGCTTTTCAAGCCAAAATATAAGCAGTAGTGAATGCTTGCAGCCACCTTAAAATGAAAAAGTTGGTATGATAATATGTTAATACCTATAATCTACAAATAAATATGTATTGGTTGAATTGAAAACCTCCTTTTTGGTAGTTAGTAATTTTTTTGCAAGGAAAGTTTAAGTAAACAAAAATTTTGAAATTTCTTACCTGCAGAAGCTGCACAATCGGAACAATTTGACTTGAGGATCTCGGCATCAGTTTCCTTTATTTGGTGTCCTATGCTCGGGCTTTGACAGGACTGATTTATAAGATTCTCTCCACTTCTACATAACCGACAGACAGCCGAGGACTAGTAACTATCCCGGGATGACCTAAAAGAAAGAGAAGATTAAAAAAGGAGAACATCACACCCGTAAAACAGTGTCTCCAATTAATACTATGTATAGATTTTGCAAAAAAAGTCAATACCTACCTATTACATATTAATTATAAAAAAATCTTTGACAATTTATGTGCTGGTCTGATCAAATCAAAATAATAGTTAAAACTCATTCACTTGATCATTCATTCGTTCTTAGATCATAAGCATTCGTTCTTTGTCGCAGCACTAAGACTTTTATTATGGTATTTGGCATGTGTTTGGTATCGTTTTGCTATCGCAATGTCGTCATTATCTTACACAAACAAAGTGCGTTTTCTCGTAATTATATTTTAGTTTGGTAATAAAATTATACTTACGTGTGATAGAAAATCCCGTTCTTAGTAAAATTTGAATTTTCAGAATGTCTTTTGCACGAAAACACTGCACAATTCACCATTTTTGCGGAGCTGCGATCGGCGACATGTGTTCTTACAAAATGACGTGTGTTCGAGACCAACTAGTTTTTATAAACTGACACGATCAAATTGGTCATGTACTTTGGTGAAAGGGGAGCGTCTATTTGCCATCTCCCGTTCTTAATGCTCTAAGCCACAGAATAAATAAGTGCGAGCGATGTAGATAGAAAAGAAAAATGCCTAATATTACCTTTTATTTCCAAACCCACTGGATATTCCGCAATTCGTGTTGATTAGCAATACCGAAAATATAGGTATGAAGCTTTGAAGCAATTAGGAACAATATTGCCGTAACTATCACGGATTACCTTACCAAAAAACCTTAGAGCATTAAGCAAAAAACTATGATTTAAACCTTAATTTAAACATTTAAAAACAGAAAAAAAGATATAACTTATGACCAGGCAGTATGGTCTATGACCCTAGCCTGTTTTTCGGAACGAAAAAAAAAAAGAGACAAAAACAAAATCAACAAACATGGCTGCCAACTATTGGCTAACTACATATTCTGAAGTTGAGTGATTTAATTGTGATTTAAACTTATTCCAACGATATGATATCGTTTTTCTCAAAGCTTTCATTGAATAATTCTTCAAAGTCACCAGTGGAACTCGCTCAACCAGCTTATATGGACAAAAGTGCGACATTACAAGAATTGGGCTATAAAGACGAGAATGACCTAAGAGAAACGATCTACGGTTTGTTTAACAATACTTTGTGTGGTTTTGGAAGTTTTATTTGACCTTTACTGTGATTGTAACTGGTGTTGTGGTGTTTTAGACTTTTTGCGGACAATACGAGATCCGGAAAAGCCGAGTACCCTTGAAGATTTGAAGGTTGTTTACGAAGAAGGTATTTTTGTAAAGGAACCTACAGCTGACAAAGTTCCTGTGTTGAGAGTGGAATACAATCCTACAGTACCTCATTGTTCGCTGGCGACTCTAATTGGACTGTGCATAAGGATAAAAATACAGCGCTCTATACACCATCCCATCAAGCTGGACATCTTCATCAAGAAGGGAGCTCACACAACTGAAGATGAAAGTAAGTTTGCATTAAGCAAACTTCTTACAAAACCTGACTCCTCAACTAAAGTTAGCCAGCTATAAGTAATTGCTAAAGATACTCTGATAATTAGTTTTAGCAGAGTATGTTATGTTACAAGTTTTATAAAGTTCTGTCCATATTTTAACTAAATCAGTAAAATAAAAATAAAGATCTTTATAAAATTTGTAACATTGGTGTGGCAGCATTGGATTACTGAGAAGAAAATCGATGATAGAAGCTAAAAAATATTTAAATACACAGATTATGTTCAATTTATTTATTATTTAACAATCAAAGAATGCAAATTTATTTGAGTACATTGTCCTGTTGGTATTAATCATTGTATTCAGGACTAAAATTCAAATTGTAGCCTTGTGTTTTTTTGTATACAAGGTGTTACAAAAGTACCCCAAATGCCGAATATGGTATATAGGGACCATCAAACTGAACAACTTTTACTATGGGTCCAACTCCGAAATCGCGAAAAAAAACAGCTGTTTCATACATTTTAATATTTTCGATTATAATTTTTGTATGAAACAGCTGATTTGTACGAACAAAGTATGCAAAGAATCGATTTATTCCAAGAACTTTGGATATCTATAATATGAAGTATGGTTGCATTGATATTTTCAAACTTAAACTTTCGAAATTGAAATCTGAAGTATTAAATGTATAAGTGTAGGCTCTTAAATGCACTGATTAACTCTTATACTCATTAGTTGTTATTCAATAGTGTAAAAGAGCATCATAAGTCTTAAGTACTTACTTAACTAATTCAATGTAAATTATTATATGTGGAAACTCTTTAGCAAATGAGTTAGCATAAATTAAGCTACTATGTATTATATAAGGCTGTTTGATACCCAATAATAAACGATAAATAAATAAATATTTACCTACCTAAAGAAAATTGTGCGCTAACATATTATGGAAGCAGCTTCTTAAAATATTAAAAATTCTTAAAATGTGTATATTCTCATGAGATTTAATAGGCCTTGTTACAACGTAATAAGATTGTGTTTGCTTCTTCAAAAATCTCTGACAATATAAGTAGAGAAAAGCAACCAATTATGTTTGTAACAAGCCAACTGGAATTTGTGTCAAATCAGGTTTATTTAATAAAAATGTCACAGAGTATACACTAAAATTGGTTAATACCGGAATCCTTGAATTATTTGATTAAAAAGTGTGTTCCATAATACCCAATCTGAACTTTAGGTAAATATGCATCCGAATTAGTTATAAGTATCATACATTATATTTTATAAAATCTGCAAGTTAATATTGTTAATTAAGCATTAAAGTGCATTATTTAGGTCATTACCCCAAACATACCCAATCTGAACTTTAGGTAAATATGCATCCGAATTAGTTATAAGTATCATACATTATTTATAAAATCTGCAAGTAAATATTGTTAATTAAGCATTAAAGTGCACTATTTAGGTCATTACCCTAAACAAACTGGAATAGTCCAATAACATTAATAAGGTAATCAGTAATCTTGTGACCAACTTGTAATAGTAATATTGCATAAATATGATTAATAGTCACTATTCTTATCAGTTCTAAGAATTTTCAAAAACAATTGCTGACTCTTGACTTGTTATCGTCAGTAAATTTTATGTTAACCTACACATTACTTCACACTGTGATTGTGTTTCATAAACAATATTTATTTATTTATGGTATGATGGTATAATTTATAGTAAATTAATATTTTAATTTCATTCTTATTTGCAAAATAGTTGGGCAAACATCATCTAAAACTATTCCAAATTTCAAGTTTATAGCATTAGTAGTTCCTGAGATATCCAGCTGTGACAGACAGACAGACTGAGTCACACCATAAGGGTTCTTTTTTACCATTTGGTACTGAACCCTAAAACTGCTATAGCATACTATGATATGCATTGTGCAGGCTTAATGTATACAAAAAACTAGCTCCTAATATGCTACTCATTGTTTTAGTTCACATCACACATACAAATAAAACATTGTTTTAAATCTAAAATTATTAAAAATTTGATATCTTATTATGATAAAGAAAGAATAAATATTTGCTTTTGTTTAAACAAAACTAATAAATCTTTGTTTCATGCCCATGAGAAAAAAAACTTGTGATATGAAAATGTATTTTTTCTTGTTTCAGTTAACAAACAGATCAATGACAAAGAGAGAATTGCTGCTGCGATGGAGAATCCCAACCTAAGAAACCTTGTAGAGAACTGCATCGCTGACGAAGAATAAATTAACAACATACATACCAAACATAATTAACAAACTGTCATTTTTCAATGTAAATATTTGTGTTATAGTTTCATAAACATGGCACCGGATGTCGCTTTTTCTAACATCAGTGATAAAAACGAATTCACCAAATTCACAAAATTCCTCGCTTATAAAGGAGTTCAAGTGATTGTGGAGTCGAGAAAAGGAGTCAAGATAGAGCCGTACAGCAAACCAGTATCCAACGATTCAGACTGGTTCAATTTACAAATACCGGATTCGCCAGAAGTCAACCAGGCTACGAAAAATGCTCTGCCTTCAGACAGAGTTTTGGAAACAATCAGATCTCAGTTACATGTTGAAATATCAGTCCAGACAGAAGATGGAGACGAAATGGTATTGGAACTGTGGACATTAGAACTTGATGAGACACAGTTCGATACCTCGTTAAAGGCCATGAATACAGTATATTTCAGGATGGGAATACTCTTGAAGTCACTCATTACCATTACCAGAATAACGCCAGCATATCACCTGTCGCGTAAACAGAGAACAGAGTCGTTTACGATATTTTACAGAGTTTATAGTGGGGAACCAAAAATTAAGGCTTTAGGAGAGAATGTGAAAAAAATTCAAGCAGGTTTATTGAAAACGCCTTTGGGCGGAATATGTTTCTCTGTAGCATATCGCACAAATTTTTCCATATCACCAAATAGATCAGAAAATAATAAAGATTTGGTACTGAAAAGCGACCATTTCGAGTTAAGCCCCAAACATGTGATTTTCGAGTCTAAAAAACCGAAGGACCAAAAGGAGAAGGAGTATAGACCTCTGAAACCCATTGACTTGAATAAACCGCTACGATTCGCTGCTTTTGTGGACGAAGCTCTTGTGCAAAGAGCTTTCGAGGAATTCTTATCAAAGTTCCCTATTCCGAAATGCAATATTCGTTTTCGACCGAAGTTTCTAATCCATGATATCGAAGTCGAGTCGAAAAGCACGCAAGATTTGGACGTCAATGTCATAATATCTAAAAGTCCGACATCATACGAGTCGCCTCCTAAAAAGTTTTCGGGTTTCAGAAGCGAGGATGAGCCACCGTTAAAGCTCCTTTACTTTCCTTTTGCCGATAACCATCCTATAAGAGAACTAGCGGAGTTTTATAAAGACTTTTTCAATGCGCCTCATTTAAAACTCTCTGAGGATATGATTCGACGACCTAAAGACAGTGAATCATTGAAAGACGACGAGGTTGAAATAATGAATGAGGACTTGTCGAAGGATCTGGAGGTATATGAGAATTCTGTTCTGGAATTTGATAAACTTTTGGAGGATATGTGCAGATCGGCGGAGTGGAGCACATAAATCTATGGGATCAAGATTGGAATGACGGGCTTACAAACTTTTCCAATATAATGTTTAAATTTTAAATTGTAGCATTCTTTAGGAGCTTATGAATTGATTATCCTATAATAATTATCCTGTTTTGATATCTACCAAAGTTTATCTTTTAGATTGATTTGATTTAATTTAACTTAATGGTACCTATTGGTGAAATGTTTTGTAAAGCCAGAGAAAAGGTTAAGACTGAATTGTTGTATATTTGAAATGCCCGTATAAGAAGGGATCGTGAGAATTTTTGTGTCGAATTTTTGCCCTACTTTATATGTAATGTTCTTGTATCCATTTTATTTTAATTTTTGGAACCATTATTTTTTTGTGAATGAACTTTGTATTTAAAGGCAATTGAGTGTAGAATAAAAAGTGCATCCGGTAAACTCATGATTGATAGGTTTGAGGTATTTTTAAAACTAGTGCAATGTAGAAACAAATGTTAGTCTTTGGATCTATACATATAGTACTGGTTACTTTTGGAAAATTAATGTTGTAGAGTTGTAGATGGCGCTACTTTCCAATGCTATTGATTAAATGTTCGACTCATTAATTCATTATTTTGACCTTTGTTATTTGTCTGTTGTATCCAATATACCTAAGCGTTGTTTTACTAACAATTTTCATGTCAAAAGATAAAAGTATTATCTATAAGGTTACAACGAGGCTTGCTTTCTTTATAAGCGTAGAGAAATTGCGCGAAAAGTATCCGAGCTGCGATGCGACAAACAGCGCGTATGATTCTCGTACTACAACGCATTCTAGTGAGTGTAGAAAATACACTGTGTGCTGCTCCAAGGCTGGACTGACCTTTATATTCTGCATTATCGTACATCGTCTATATCGTAATGTATCGTTCTAAATTAATTACTTCACAGAGTTAGAAAAAAAATGTAGCGCCATTACACACACTTAAGGCCCCTATATACCTCAAGTGGCGCCCTCATTTTAATTAAATTTATTGCTCGCTAAGTACATAATGTATCGAAAATTCACATGTACAGATTGAAGCTAAGGTTCTATAGTTTATTTACAAACAATAACCTCAGTAAAATTGTACTAATTGTAGTAGTAGTTCGCATGTGAATTTTCGATACATTATGTACTTAGCGAGCAATAAATTTAATTAAAATGAGGGCGCCACTTCAGGTATATAGGAGCCTTAAGACAAATATCCCCTTCATAGATTTTTTAATACAAACGACAGGTACTTTATGATTAGGCTCAGTACTTCATGATTAGTTCAAGGTGTTGGGGTCGAGGACAATAGTCAAATTGATTTAGATAAGGTGATGTCTGTGTAGATATTATAATGGGCCTTGACTACATTTAAATGTAGATAATTATTGATACATTTTTAAGAGTTAGTAGTCTGCACACTAGCGCCGGCCGCCATTGGAAAAATCACAGTGCCTTAAGTGGACACTTTGCAAAAAAAAAAACTGGCTAGAAAATATTGTTTAAACAATAAAAAGTACCACAAACCGTCTTCGGAGTGCTCTACAAAGAGATAATTCTCAATTTCGTCTTTATTTAAGCACTAGGATTATTTTCCAATGGTGGCGCTAATGTGCAGATTACGCGCTTTTAAACTTACATAAAATATATTGTATTTAAAATGCTTTGTTCCAGCATTTTTTTTAAATATTGCTGTGTTTTAAGCCTATTTGATGAACAAAATGTTTGTTCTTATTAGTTCTAATGCTGTTTTAAACATTTTAAGATGTTAAATCGATCTTTGAGTAATTCATAAATTTGTTTTTATATGTAAATTGTCATTATCTAAATTCAGTAGGCTAAGTTAAATAGATTACGAAGTAACAAAAATAAATCTGCAGTGTTTATTTATAAAAATATTTGTTTTATTTCTGCTACTTAATTATTTTGCTGCTATAAATATTTTTTTAAGATTATTTTGCTCATGTGTTTACTATTTAGGTGATGAGATGATCCAAATAAATAAACTTTCGTTTAATGTTATTTTATTGTAATAATAGACGGGAAACTGACTAGACAGCGACGATCTTGCTTCTAGAGCCAAAGCTCCCGGGTTCGATTCCTGGCTTATTCCTGCTAGAGGAGAATGTAGGTACCTATTATTTGATTATCCTAGCGCATATGTCATGTGGTTCTTCTTCTTCTTCTTTTTTTGTTATGGCAATCTACTTTCCTCTTGGAAGTAATTTTTGCCAGTGTCAAGTGTTAAATAGTTCAGTGGTAAATATTGTTTAATTTTTCATTAGAATGCGGGTGCATCGCATTCCAATGCTGCTTGTAGCATTTGGCACCAAGTATATCAAGACAGTTTACTCGGTTAGTTCTGCCGAGGAAGCCACCACTTCAATAAAAGTCTCAGCTTCACACAACCAAGATCGCGCCTATTTCAATTATCCCACATATTGTTCAGTTGCGTAGACACTTGTACCATATAACTGCACCAATTTTAAGACACAATATCCACTATGAATCAATTTGAAAATAATTAAAAGGGTATGATTTTATCAATTACCTAATAAATGCATTTTCAGTGACCTAATAAATAATATTTGTTCCTAAAATAGAAGATCTGTCACTTAAATTAAATCACCAAATAATATAAAAACGCTTACCTAAATATTAATTAAGAATTACTTGGAAATAATATCAATCATCAAATAATTATATTGAGTTTCTAAATAATGAAAGTGTCACTTAAACTGAATCACCAAACAATCAAAAATGTTTAGGTACCTAAAAAATATATTTGATCATTGAAAAATAATATTTATTTATAACATAATTCAACTGAAATTTGACGATATGGGTACAATTAATTAAATAAAACTACAATAGGTTTAAATCATATAATTTATAATCGAAACAAAAACACTACCTACATATCTAAAACTAAACAAAACACTGCAGTCAAGTGCGAACTGTGCGAGTTAGTTAGATATATTTGTTACCGGCCAAACCCGATTTTCAGGACAAACTAGTTTGGCCTAGGTTAAACTAGTTCTTCCTATACGCGATGGGATTAACTGGTATAGCCTAGACCAAACTAGTTTGTCCTAAGCCCGATAGGATAAACCAGTTTAGGCTAGGCCAAACTAGTTGATCCTGATATAAGCATTATGGCCAAACTAGTTGATCCTGATATAAGCATTATGGAGCTTTGCTCGCTTCGCTCGCTCCGCTGCGAGTGTTCTAAACACTAACCTAACCTAACCTACCTAGTGCATTTAAATTTTCATAGCCCGCTAATTTGACTCCGCCCCTACTTAGGAATTTTTCTATGAATTAAGTGACACATCTATTATTTTGATGATTGAACGATTTAAATGATACTAATAGTTTGTTGATTAGATTTATAAGGTGATAGATTTACTATTTTAGGTACAAACATATTATTGCTGCCAGGGACTTACTTTTTAGAGGACAGATCTTATATTTAGGCTATAGAAAAAAGTGATCAAACTATAATTTAAGAGACATATTTACATTAATACGGTGATTTATACTTAGAGACAGTTTTGATAAATATGATGACTAATATATTACTTGGGAATAGATATTATAATTAGGGTATTGCAGATTAGTGACACATCTAAACTTAGGTGACAGAAAATATTGTTCCCTAATTAAAATAGACATCAAACCGAACTCGACAAAATGGCGCCAAAAACTCGTCATGTGGTTAAATAAAATACTACAAGGCTTATTTTTTTAATTTTTGTAAAAACATTTTCGAAGTGAAAATAACCAAAGGAATTTGAACGGAGCATCTTAAAACCGATTTTTTATTCGACTAGATTCGAGATCTGATATTTTGGATCTCGGATGTCGGATCTCGGATCTCGGATCTTCGAATCTCAGATCTCGGAATTCAAATATCGAATCTTGGAATTCGGATCTCGGAAAATCCAAGATCCGTGATCGAAATTCAATATTAGAGATAAAAGATCTGAGATTTGATATTCGAGATCCGATATCCGAACTCCGAGATCCGAAATCCAAAATCAAAGAACCGTGTCCCGAGATACAAAAATCAGAGATCTCTGCTCCGAGATTCGAAATTAGAGATCCGACATCTGAGATCCGAAATCCGACATCCAAGATCCGAGATCCGAAATCCAAAATCAAAGATCCGTGATTTGAGATCCTTGCTCTGACAATCGAAATTAGAGATCTGAGATCCGAGATCCGAGATCCGTGATCCAACATCCGAGATCCAAGATCCAAACTCCGAGATCCGAGATCCAAGATCCGAGGTCCTAAATTCGTTGGTTTGGTTGTCTGTCGGCGACAGTGACAATGATCAATAAAAATTAAGACAAAAGACAACATTGGATTTTTTATTGCTTCTTCTTATTTCTACTGTTTTTTTAGCTTACAATTTCTTTACTGGCACAAGGAGTTAGGATTAAGGCCAGTCCATCTATATAAATAGTTAGTTTTAGCTTTAAAAAAATATGTCCGTAGATCCACGGACTTTTGCAGAGGCTATCTACGGATTTCTACGGACTTTTGAGAGTCGCCCTAAGGACATTTAAAAATTGGATCTGGCAACACTGTATTGCTGACATGACAACTGTTGTCAAAAAGCGCTTGTTTTGATGCTTATTCGGTCGGTGTTTGCTTTTTCAGTTCTTAGCTAGTTGATCATAATATAGGTATTCATAAAAATGCAGTGAAAGTTCATATTTATGTCCTTAATTTGTGTCATCATTATACATGTTTGTGATACTTTGTTACTCAATAGTTAGGTACCACACATAACCTATAACCGTAGACTTAGCTCGTGAAAAATGTTCTCAATTTGCCGGCAAACGCATCCAGCCACCGGGATTGAGCACGCCGTGAGCTGCTACTTCTTTAACAATGACGACGTGTGCTTGGTCGCAGCTGGAGCGAATGTCATCAAGGTCTTTCGGCTATTGCCTGAGGGACATACTAAAGAGGTTAATGCTGGTAAGAGTGAAGCTTATTTATTAAAATTAGTTTATAGTTATATGATGAATTTTAATTTCTGTGACGGGTCTGGGTGTTTCTATGTATTGAAATTGAAATTGAAAAATTATTTATTCAAATAAGCTCACATAATAAGCATTTTTAAATTGTCAATTCTTTTGCCCTACCCGTATAATAACTATATATTTAAGGAGTATATAAGTAGTATGTATATCAGTTGTTTAGCACCCATATTACAAGCTTTGCTTAGATTGGGGCTAGATGGCACTGTGAAATTGTCTAAGCATTTTATTTATTTATATCTGTAAAGAAAAATTACCTTTTGTAATTTCTAGCTGGCCAACCAATTCCGCCGAAAATGAAACTGGAATGCCTTGCGACATACACACTTTGGGGCAATGTGATGTCCATGGCATCTGTCCGATGCACAAGTGCAGGAAGGGATCTTCTCCTCGTATCCTTCAGGGAGGCGAAGCTGTCTGTACTGCAGTATGATCCACAGACAAACAACCTTATAACTCTGAGCATGCATTACTTTGAAGAAGATGATATGAAGGTATGGAATTTTGAATACCTAATTCAACTATTAAGGTCTTACCTAAACAGAAATGTGAGATATTCATAACTTTATAAACACCTTCAGTTTCACATTTCATTTCTAAAGTCTGTTTATCATTACTTGTCCTATTTAGTTAACAACTTTTGGTTACATTAGTTTGTCATACATCTTTTAAATTTAAATCTTTATTATATATTAAATTAAATTGTTACAAATAATTAGTAATTTCTTGTAATCTATGTGTGGGTAACCATTTGTTGTATTTTATAATTTATTTTAACACCACTGCCCAAAAGAACAGAGTGTAATGTGTTCAGGGTTCATACATGTTTGTATGTGAATATGTGAGTTTCTTTATTCCACCATTACTTCCAAATGCATTAACGGATTTGGATGTATGGGGTATCGGTAGAATTATTATATTATCCTGAGTGACACTGGATATATACAAAATGGCGACTGTATGTTGCCACTTTTATATGTGAATATTTTTTTTTTCTTTAATTATGAAAGGGCATCAAATGAAAGGCCTTGATGAGCACATTCAAAAACTATTTAATTTGTCACTAAATTGTGTGATATAAAAATAAATAAAACTGCCAGAACCGAACTTAAAAAGTTAACAAGTGTCATTGCAGTCAGGGACCTCTTTCGTCTTCTTCTTAATGAAGAAGAATTAAAAATTGTACTACAAAATGGTTTCCGGTCTGCAATGCAATGACACTTGTTGTTTAACTTTTTAGTTCTTTTCTGAGAGGGCAGTCGTGTTTTTAATATTTTTAATATTTATTTATTTCAATAAAGAGTTGGGTGAAGATTGTTAACCAGATTAAACAAGTAAACAGATTATAACACTTGTTTGAAATTGTAATAAATGATATTAAATTTTTAAATAGCCTGCTTTTGTGGTTTCTGACAATACTATTGAATTTAATTAATACTGAATAATATTCTCAATTCTTACAATAACATTGTATTATAGTTAGATCATAGCTATAAAAATATGAGACCTAGAATTAGTAAATAAACCTAAAAGTTCTGGCTCTAATAATGAAAATTAAAAGTGAAATGACAGTAATATGTATTCTTTCAGGGTGGCTGGACGACACACCCTCATATACCATGGATCCGTGTTGACCCTGAGTGTCGATGTGCTGTCATGTTGCTATATGGCAAGAAGCTAGCTGTGTTACCGTTCAGGAAGGATATAACCTCAGAAGAAGGTGATCCACTTGAGGCAAAGCCATTTGGTGATTATAAAAAGAATGTGAGTGTAACTTGTAAACCGTTACGATTATATAACAATCTGAATTTGTGAAGTTTGAAAAAGAAATCAGATGTGTAACACTAAGCAGATGTATATTTTTTATCTGCGGGCGAATTTGCCGTACGCGTCACTTTTTTGGACGTTTATCTAATTTGCACTTTACACAATGGGCATAGGACTCATAATGCTATCTAGGTACCATACAAGTTATTTCGCTTCACCATTATTGCAAATTTAGCCTAAATTATGTTAAATTGAAGGAAATGCCTATTTAGAATAAAAATAATAAACTTAGTACCTAATACTAAATAATATACTAGAAAAAATAGGACTCGCACCAGATCATGATCTCGGACGGGAATCGAACCCGCGACCTTTGGATATCCGGTCCAATGCTCTGACCGCTGAGCTACCGAGTCACTGGTGAGAACGTCGAATTTCTTCTAGTATATCAACTCTTACGCTGCAAGCCAGCGCCATCTCACCAATGTAGAAGGAATTACCTTCGACATTCAACTGAACATCTTTCCAGATATTTTTAAACAGTTGATTAAGATGAGAAAGCTATATAACTTTTTTAATTTTGAGATTTTTGCATTCACAATGCTATTTTATATAATACTAAATAATATACTAGAAAAAATAGGACTCGCGCCAGATCATGTTCTCGGACGGGAATCGAACCCGCGACCTTTGGATATCCGGTCCAATGCTCTGACCGCTGAGCTACCGAGTCACTGGTGAGAACGTCGAATTTCTTCTAGTATATCAACTCTTACGCTGCAAGCCAGCGCCATCTCACCAATGTAGAAGGAATTACCTTCGACATTCAACTGAACATCTTTCCAGATATTTTTAAACAGTTGATTAAGACGAAAAAGCTATATAACTTTTTTAATTTTGAGATTTTTGCATTCACAATGCTATTTTATATAATACTAAATAATATACTAGAAAAAATAGGACTCGCACCAGATCATGTTCTCGGACGGGAATCGAACCCGCGACCTTTGGATATCCGGTCCAATGCTCTGACCGCTGAGCTACCGAGTCACTGGTGAGAACGTCGAATTTCCTCCAGTATATCAACTCTTACGCTGCAAGCCAGCGCCATCTCACCAATGTAGAAGGAATTACCTTCGACATTCAACTGAACATCTTTCCAGATATTTTTAAACAGTTGATTAAGACGAGAAAGCTATATAACTTTTTTAATTTTGAGATTTAAGCATTCACAACGCTATTTTATATAATACTAAATAATATACTAGAAACACCAGTGACTCGGTAGCTCAGCGGTCAGAGCATTGGACCGGATATCCAAAGGTCGCGGGTTCGATTCCCGTCCAAGAACATGATCTGGTGCGAGTCCTATTTTTTCTAGTAAATTATTTAGTATTATATAAAATAGCATTGTGAATGCTTAAATCTCAAAATTAAAAAAACTTAGTACCTAGTTAAAATGTAAAATTAAAAAATTAAAAATTTTATCTGTAAAGATATTTCAATTGAATGTCGTGGTAATTCCTCACATTGATGAAATAACGCTGGCTTGCAGCGTAACAGTGGGATATACTAGAGTAGTTTCGACGATGACTAGGTAGCTCAGCGGTCAGAGTATTGGACCGGACTTCCAAAGGTCGCGGGTTCGATTCCCGCCTGAGACAATTCTTGTGACGAGTCCAAATTTTTCTAGTATATTATTTAGTATTGTATAGAAGTAGCATTATGGATGCTAAAAACTAAAATTTAAAACTTATTACTTAATACTAAATAATATACTAGAAAAAATAGGACTCGCACCAGATCATGTTCTCGGACGGGAATCGAACCCGCGACCTTTGGATATCCGGTCCAATGCTCTGACCGCTGAGCTACCGAGTAACTTATTACTTGTTGGATAAAATTTGAAGAATAATATAAAGGTATCTTAACTTAAATCTTACTAATAAAGATTGTATAGCAGATGTATAGTTACACAATGGTTACTCTCTGTCCAACTATTTAAGTTTGACATTAAAAAGAAAGGGACAAAACACTGTAACTATACATTTGCTGTACAATCTTTATTAGTAAGGGGTTAATTGTTGTGTTCTCAGGCCCCCGCACAGCCCATAGCTCGCGCCCCCACACTCGCTTCCTATGTGATAGTCCTCAAGGAACTTGACGAGAAGATAGACAATATCCTAGATATACAGTTTCTGCACGGGTACTATGAACCTACACTTTTGTTGCTGTATGAACCAGTGAGAACTTTTGCTGGGTAAGTAAAGTAATTAGTTATATGACAAAAATGGTTATCATAAACCAATGCTTAAATAAAAATAATACATCTTAGTAAGTCACAAAACATGTCAAAAATTAATGTCATAACTAAATGTAAAAAATTCTTATAACTACTTTGTTACTAGTTTTGGAGACTCCAAATGAAAGACTATTGGCCGAATACTTAAACGTCACTCAACCTTGAGAGGCTCTCAAACATCGTGCTGTCGCATCAAATGTCAAAGATACGACAAAGACAGCATGATGTTTGAACGCTCCTCAAAGTTGAGTATCGTTTGAGTATTCGGCCATAAGTTGTTGTGTTGCTTTAATTGACCGAGCGAGCGCGAAGCTTCTCTATTTCAGCTTAGACAAAAATGCTTTCGTATGTCCGTCCGGCTGTCCGTTTATTTTCTACACGTATTTTTTATGTATGTCTCAACCGATTCTCGTGAAATTTTGTGAACAGGTTCGATATTTATATGGATTTTTATCGATTCTGTTTTTGAAATTTTTAAAAATAACAGAGCCATTTCGAAAAATATCACAAACGAGCCACTGGTAATAGTTTTGGAAGTTTTTCTTTAGTGTTGGAAGTCAAGAAAAGTTTTTTCTAATAAACTTTTCTTGACTTCCAATGTAATGTTCACTTTTTGTACTACCTTTGTGTTTTGCTAGGTGAAAATTAAGGCCCCTATTTTAATGAAATTTATTGCCGAAAGTGGCCACTTTTAGCACTTTTGCGAACTACTACTACAACGAACAAAATTTTACTGAGGTTATTGTTTGTAAATAAACTATAGAACCTTAGCTTCAATCTGTACATGTGAATTTTCGATACATTATGTACTTAGCGAGCAATAAATTTAATTAAAATGAGGGCGCCACTTGAGGTACATAGGAGCCTTAAAGCACAAATTTACTGATTCATGAATGTTTATTGGACAGTCGTACCGCAGTACGTAACGACACGTGCGCTATGGCCGGTGTTAGCTTGAACATGAGTGCCCGAGTGCACCCTGTGATCTGGTCTACCGGTGGGTTACCATTTGACTGCCTCCAAGCTGTTCCTGTGCAGAAGCCACTTGGTGAGTATACTGCCCCCTGATTACTTAGCTAACAATGCTCGTTTCAAATCGATTGAAACCCTTTGTGGATGGGCACGTAGATGTGGACTGTATTTAGGTAAATAAGTGAAACTCACTGGTAGCTTGTTGAGACTGAAGGCAGGGTTTATTGGACAGCAATAGCAAATGGTACATACAACTTTGTATTTGACTTAAACACTTATTAAAGTATAAAAGTACGGGAACACAACCTATGCAAATGGTAGCCGGAAGCGAAGAGAGAGAGCGAGAGGCGCCCCTCCAAAATGAAGTAGTGATGTGCAGTGAGAATAGTGTTGGGTAACATGCCAACATGCTGCGGCCTCACAAAAAATATCTCTACGTTAAACAAAACACTGTTTTCTTTTATTACACTGCACTGCAAAAGTTAACAATTTAAGCTACAGGTAAACATTATGGGTTTCAAGTAAGTACTAAAAACTAGTTTGCATAAAATCAGTTGAGAATTTTTTTTATCAATTATTAAATAAATGCTCAGTGTTGTAACCCTTTCTTAGTAAGATACAAAACTAAATTGTTGTAAATAATATGTTACATAATACCTTGTTTTAATATCTACCTTACATACAGGAAAATTCTTAATCATCTATAGGTAATACACTAATCTTTAAAATAGAACGGACATGACACTTGCCATTGGCAGCCCTAACTTCCACAGCTCTTACTAGGCCATCATGACCTGGAAATACTTTAGTTATTCTAGCCATGGGCCATGACAATGGTGGTGTATTGTCCTCTCTTAGAATAACAAGAGTACCAATTTTTACATTAGGTGATACATTTAACCATTTAGGTCGATTCTGTAAGATATTTAAATAATGTTTGTACCACATTTTCCAAAACGACTGTTTGATCTGAGTACACAATTGCCAAAACTTTAATCTATTTTGTGGTACATTAGTTACATCTCCTTCTGGATACATAGTAATGGCATTTCCAATTAAAAAATGTCCAGGAGTTAAATAGCTAAAATCATTTACATCAGATGTTGATAAAGGTAGAAGTGGTCTAGAGTTTAAGATACATTCAATTTCTATCAAAATTGTATTAAATTGTTCATAAGTTAACAATTGATTTTGTAAGACTCTTTTCAAATGATATTTGGTACTTTTAACTGCAGCCTCCCACAGTCCGCCAAAGGTAGGAGAATAAGATGGTATAAAATGGAAGTTTATACCATGTTGTGCTGCATATTGACAAACTTTGCTTTGGTGACTGTGTGAGGACATTAAATCAAAGAGCTCAGTTAATTGGTTCCTTGCGCCTTTAAATGTGCTGGCATTGTCAGAGTAGATTTCTTTAGGCAACCCCCTTCTGGAAATGAATCGCCGAAGGCACGCGAGGTAAGCTTCTGTTGTGAGGTCGGAAGTTAGTTCAAGGTGAATCGCCTTGGTTGCGAAACAAACAAACACGCAAATGTACCCTTTTCCCTCTAGGGAGCGTCTCACGCGCGAGAGTTTGATTTTAACAGGGCCAGCAAAATCTACTCCAACCTTTTCGAACGGACGGCTCATAGCAGTCACCCGATCAGCTGGCAGGGAACCCATTAGCTGCTTAGTGGCTTGCGCCTTATTTCTGAAACATGTTATACACTTTTTTGTTATTTTCTTGACATACAATAATCCATTAGTGATCCAAAATTTTTGATTTAAATTAGACAATAACAGTTTTGGACCAGCATGCAAAAGCCTCTTATGTTCTGATCTTACAATACACTGAGTGATAGGTGACTCTCTGGGTAAGATAGCTTGATGCTTTTGAGTATAAGGAATATTAGAGTGATGCAAGCGGCCACCCACACGTAACACGCCTGAGTTATCAATAAATGGAAATAAGCTTTGTAAATTGCCTTTGACACTTTTATTATTTCTTAAGCTAGTAATTTCTTCTTTAAAATATATTTCTTGCTCATTTTTAACAAGCAACATTAAAGCTTTATTCATTTCAGCGCTAGACAAATATTTATGGCTAAGTTTATTACCTTTCAAATTATTAATGAATCTTAAAACATAAGCTAAAGTACGAACCATTTTGTGGATGCTAGAATAATTGCGTACATTATCGAAGACATCATTAGGTACCTGGCAGCTTGTGAATGCAGATGTGGGCGCAGACTTCGTCTCAGGTAAGTCCTCCGGTAAATCTATAGGTATATCAAATGTGTAATGCCTGTTATACAGAAAACTAGGTCCACACCACCATGTAGCACAAGCAGCAAGCTCACTGGGCGCGACTCCTCTGCTGACATAGTCCGCAGGGTTCTGGTCAGTGCTGACATAGAGCCAGTGACTGTCAGGAACATTAACGGTGATAGCTTTTACTCTGTTCGCCACGTAAGCGTTGAGACGCATAGGTTCCGCGTGCAACCATGCAAGCGCTATCTTAGAATCCGTGAACAAATAGATATTCTTTATATTAATTTTTAGTTTCAGCGTGCTTTGAACTTTTTTGATTAAAATGGAAAGAAGTAAAGCGGCGTTAAGTTCTAGGCGCGGCACGGTAGCATTCTTATTGTTAAGCGGATTAATGCGTGATTTAGAACAGAGCAAATGCATGTTTATATTACCTTTAGGATCTGTGATGCGCAGGTACACGCAACATCCATATGCCGTTGAACTAGAGGCATCTGAGAAACCTATGAGCTCAACAGTGTCTAAGCCAGATATAGGTACATTTCTATTTATTAAAATTGGCTCCATTACAGCCAGACTTGAACAAAATTGTAGCCACTCATTTTTGACATCATCATCAGGTGTCGAGTCCCAGCTTGTTTTCGAGGACCATAATTTTTGCATGATGGCTTTGGCCTGCACTATAATGGGTGATACAAAACCCATTGGGTCATAGAATTTCCCAATATAAGAGAGAATATCTCTTTTTGTAAAGTATTTAATGTTAAATAGCTCTGGGCAGGTGATCTTAAATTGATCATCCTTTACTAACAATGTTAAACCTAGGGCTTTTAAAGTACAATCATGTTTTTGAAGTTCAAAATTATCAAAGTGCTGTTCAGTTGAAGGAATGTCCACTAGTATACTGTCTTCATTGGAAGACCATTTGTGAGTGTGAAAAGAACCTAATTGCAGTAGCTGCTGAATTTGAGACTTGGCATCTAAAACCATTTGTAAGCTATTATTACTGTATAATACATCATCGACATACGTACAGTTATTTAATATGTGTGATGCTAAAGGAAATCTTTGCTCATGCAATGTTGCCAATTCTTTGAGACATCTAGTTGCAAGATATGTAGAACTTTTCAAGCCATAAGTAACTGTGTTCAGTCTGATGCATTTAATAGTTTCATCAGGACTGTCCCTCCATAAAATATTTTGCAAAGTTGAATGTTCTGGAATTACATTTATGTTTCTGAACATTTGTTTTATATCAGTTGTAAATGTAAAGTTACCAATTCTGAATAGCAATAATATTTCAAACAGATCTCTCTGAACAACCGGCCCATTTAGTAACAGATCATTCAGTGAAATCTTTTTGTTGGTTTTCATAGAACCATCAAACACTGTGCGTAATTTAGTTGTTTTGCTATCTGGTTTTAAAACTGCATGATGAGGCAAAAAGTACACAGCATCCTTATTTAATTGATACAGTTCAATGTCTACATAATGAGCATGTTTTAAATTTATATAGTCATGAATGAATTTACTATATTCAGCAAAGAGATTAGGATCCTTATGTAATTTTTTCTCTAAGTTAAGAAATCTTTTTAAAGCAAGATTAAAAGAATTGCCTAAAGCATCGTTCACATTATTCAAAGGCAATTTTAAAGGTAAAGCAACTTCAAAACGATTTTCCTTCAATTGTACAGTATTTTTAAAGGTATATTCACATAATTCTTGCTCTGAAGATTTTTCATCAAATACTTCAGGGACACTTTCGGTTTTCCAAAAGTTAGATAAAGTATTATTGATATCATCATCACATGTAAGACATTTAAAAGCTACCTTATTGCAGACCTTCGATGATGTCAAGCAGGGCTCTCAAATGAACTTCGGTGCCGTCTCGAGCTATAAGTTTGACCTTTGCTGTAGGTAAAAGAACATCATTAGAAAATTTAAAATCATTATTATTTGCTGCCATTGAGACAGAAGATGAAGCGGCGACACTGTTGGAATTATCAAGCGACAGTGATGGAGCACTGTTGTTGTTATTGTGCGACGGTGAAGCACCATCGTTGTTTTTATGCAACAGTGTATTGTGGGCCTTTTTGCACTCCGCACAGCGGAAGTGATACTTGCATCTATTTTGATGCTTACCCAGACATATGCAGCAAAGTCCTTTATCTTTTACAAATTGTACCCTTTTAGCGACTGGCAATAATTTAAAATTGTTACAAAGATATAATCTATGTTCAGACTTACATAGGAGACATGTGGGCTGCTTCGTGGCAGTGTAGGCTACTAGCCCTTGCTCCTTGCTTTGCTGGCGATGCTGACCGGTGAACTTGCTGCCCGGATCCGCATTCTCAAGCGCCAGCGCTCGCTTCTCCACATAGGCGAGGAAGGCATGAATTGTGGGCTCCTCCTCCATATTCCTCTCAAGTTGATATGCGCGCGACGTGTACATGTCTAGTTTGCGACAAAGTATACACAATATTATAGCATCCCAGTATTTAACGTTAGGCTCAAGATTTGATAAAGCTGCAATAATTTGTTTAATGTTACATACAAATTCACGTAAATTGACAGCTGTAGATTTTACAATAGGCTTAAGTTCAATTAACAAGTTAATGTGTTCATTCAATAATCTATACTTATTATTGTATCTATTATTTAAAATGTCAAGGGCTTTTACATAACTTTCTGGTGTCAGCGGTAAATTTTTAATTAAATCAAGTGGCTCAGCCTTTAAATAACTACGTAAATAATATAGTTTTTGAATATTGTCTAAGTTTACATTTTGATCAATTAATGACATATACAAATTTATAAATGGAATGTAGTCTGAACACTTACCACTAAAGGTGTCAAGAACAATGTTGGGTAAATTAATCTTAGAAGACACTGATGCCACTGGATTGGTCACTGGAGCTGAGAGAGATTCATTTTCGGCATAAATTTGTTTGCCCTTGCTAAGCTGCTGGTCAATTTTTGTAAGGATCGCAAAATAAGTATCTTCAAGTATTAGCTCGTTGCACGCAACAGACAGAGATTTTTCATGCACAAAATTTAACAATCTGGATATTGCGCCTTTTGTTTGACCACGCGAGGCAACTAACTCTCTCAAGTCCACCGCCACTGTCTGGCTACTTTGCGCCAGAATTTGCTCACTTTTTTCAGCCATTATTAATGATACAAAAACCTTATGCAATTTATGACACAACAAAAAATATTATAACCAAAACTACAACACGCCGTGATTAAAAACGTGACTGCACACAATGGCGACGGATGCAGGCGCAGGAGCTGATGCGGGGTTCACACGGCAACAAACGCGCCGTCCAATGGGGTGCGAGTATCGCTATTTCCTCCTGACGCTTGCTCCAATCGTAGAGCTAGTCAGCAGGCTTGTCCGCTCTTCCTGTTTCTTGATTGGTGCTTGATTGTGCCACGATCACGGGCCTTGGGCTAAATGAAAGTGCCACAAGACAATATTCTATTGCGACGACGAAAAATATGGCGTCGTATGTACGTACTTGCTTGAGACGTGGCGTGGTGTTGTACGAATTTTCGATCGAGGTTATCTTGTATGCCTTTCTTGGATGTGTTTATGTCGCTTGCTCCCAATTGCAAAGCAAATCCTTGGAAGGGACCCTTCTTTCTTTGGAGTCTTTTGGTCGGCGAAGAGGACATGTGGCAAGCAGGGCTCTCAAATGTTCAGAGAGATCTGTATCCGGATCGAAGTACCATGTGGATGGGCACGTAGATGTGGACTGTATTTAGGTAAATAAGTGAAACTCACTGGTAGCTTGTTGAGACTGAAGGCAGGGTTTATTGGACAGCAATAGCAAATGGTACATACAACTTTGTATTTGACTTAAACACTTATTAAAGTATAAAAGTACGGGAACACAACCTATGCAAATGGTAGCCGGAAGCGAAGAGAGAGAGCGAGAGGCGCCCCTCCAAAATGAAGTAGTGATGTGCAGTGAGAATAGTGTTGGGTAACATGCCAACACCCTTCGAAATTGTTTGAAATTAATGGCATTTGACAGATCAACTTTGTTAGAACCTGAAACTCAAATAAATATAATTAATTTCAAACGATTTCAGCTCAGACAGTTTCAATCGATTTCAAACGAGAATAGTTGCAACAGAGTTACGTAATCAGTCCCCAGAGCCCGTAGCCGATGTGACATTTACAAATTTTCGCTATCGCTTCGCTCCGAAAAATGTATGGATTTGACGTTTTCAATTTCGATTGATAACGAAACCTTATGTCAATCCCATACATGTTTCAAAAGCGAAGCGATAACGAAGATTTGCAAATGTAACTTTTGCTAGACCCCCGTGTCTATGTATGATTAGCCAACCTTCTGTCTGGTTATTAAGAATCAAAATATTAAAAGTCTGATTCCTATTATTGTGTTAATAGAAATATAATCGTAATTTCTTTAACGCGTTAAAGTTTCAGTTTTGATTGATTTGCTTATTTATCATAATATATATCGTTACGTAATCAAGATAATGTGACTGCTTGGAGCGTTTAGGCGGGAAAATTAAACATTAAATAATTTATTACACGACAGCCCAAAAAAGGAGTGTATTGTGTTCAGGGTTCATGTATGTGTGTGAGTTTCTTTATTCCACCATAACTTCTAAATGCCTGAACTGATTTGGATGTATGGATATATCGTTAGAATCCTTACATTATTCCGATTCATTTTTTTTTTATCTACACTGGGCCGCAAAGAAACCGGGCCTCCACATTATTTTCATACAAACAAGGTAACTTTGAAGCCTTGGTTCTCGGCCAAGGATTGACCTAGTTGTGATCTGATGATAGTTATCTAGGCAGTAAATGGAGGAGATTCAGATCGCTATACACACCCAACTGATCTGATCAAAATTCTAAGAAATGTAAGGATATGTTTTATAAAACCGCGAAAATTGCATTAAAATGTATGGTAATCCTGAAACTGAGAACTCTGAACCTTATATCTCTTAGAATGCTGATCAGATCATTTGGGTGTGTATAGCGATCTGGATCTCCTCCATTCACTTCCTGGTTAGCCAGCATCAGATCACAGCTAGGTCAATCCCTGGCGGAGAACCAAGGCTTTAAAGTTACCTTGTTTGTATGAAAATAATGTGCTGGCCCGGTTTCTTTGCGGCCCAGTGTATGTCACTGGCTATAGATTAAAAAAAATTTCGGCTGCATAACGCCATTTTGGGATTTGAGTTTTTATTTTTATTTTTTCGTTTAGGTGGTTGTTTAATAATGGCCGTGAACTCGCTCATCTACTTGAACCAGTCGGTGCCACCGTACGGCGTGTCGCTCAACAGTATCGCTACGCACACCACCAATTTTCCTCTCAGTAAGTACCTTTTCACTTCAGTTGTATATTGTTAAATTGATCGCATTGTATTATGGACTGTCATGCCATCACTCGCATATTTACACACTACAATATATACTCAACACGCACACACTCACACACTATATTTCACTTTTGTTGCCTCATTGTTTTAATATTAGTTTCCTATTCACCGTTTTTATTTTTGAGTTCGTCACATCAATACTAAATAATATAATAGAAATAATTCGACTCATCACCAGAATTGTCTCAGGCGGAAATCAAACCCGCGACATTTAGAAGTCCGGTCCGAGGCTCTGACCGCTGAGCTACCGAGTCACTAGTGGCATCGTCTAGTTTCTTCTAGTATATCTCGCTCTTACGCTGCAAACCTGTTATTTCATCAGTGACGAATTACCTCCACATTCAATTGAAATATCTTTCCAGATATTTTGACAACTGATTAAGATGAAACAGTTATAATAGTTTTTAAATTTTATTATACAGCTCGCAGAACCACTAGTCAGATAAAAAGTTTATTTAATAACTAAACAAAATTTTCGTAATGTACTATCAAGGAGACGGGCGCGTAACAACCCTACACAACAATAATTTTTTGTTGACCGATAATTTGATCAACTAAAATCGCCTCGTGTGAACCCGGTATTACTTATAATATTTTTACACTATCTAAATAATTGTACACTGGCTAAAAATTCTCCCCACTTAATATTTTCTACAAGCCTTGTTACTATTTCTACTATCACACTAAACTGTGAAGAATGTTACTGATTTACTGATTTCATAGTATGTAGTTGGCTTATTTTCGTGCTTTTTTTTTAACCCCCATACTAATAAAGATTGTATAACAGATGACAGACACAGTGTTTTGACCCTTTCTTTTTGATGGTGTTCTGTGCCATTCTTTTTAATGGTAGGAAAATATTGACGATTCAAAAGTGCTTAATTATTAAGTTTATTTGAATAAAGAAATATTGACTATTAAATGTCAAACTTAAATAGTTTGACAGAAAGTAACCATTGTGTAACTGCTATATACATTTGCTACACAATCTTTATTAGTAAAAGGGTAGATGAATAATAGAGTTATATTCTGTTTGAATAATAGTTTTTATACATTATCACATTGAATTAGTGGATTGTGAAGCCGACCTCCGTGGTCGAGTGGCTTTGTACACCGGTTTTCAAGGAGTCGCCATCTCTGAGGTCCCGGGTTCGATCCCCGGTTGGGTCAATTTAGAAAACGAACTTTACCATATTGACTTAGGTCTGGGTGTTTGTGATACCACCGTTGTCTCTAATTTCCATACCACAAGTGCTTTAGCTACTTTGGAATCGGAGCAATGTATGAGATGTCAAATATTTTTTGTTAATATTATATTTGACGACCTTAGGGTGTAGTGGTCAACATACCGGTCTACCACGCAAGAGGGGTTTGATTCCCGGCCGGGCAGAAATTGAAAAGATCAATTTTAATTTCTGTGACGGGTCTGGGTGTTACTATGTATAATAAGTATATTTAAAAAGTATATAAGTAGTATATTAGTTGTCTTACACCAAGCTTTGCTTAGTTAGGGGCTAGATGGCGCTGTTTGAAATTGTTCAAGCATTCATTCATTCATGTTTTCCACAGGGATACAAGAAGGCGTGTGTATAACGCTCGACGCCGCTTGCGTGGCGGCGTTAGGTACGGGAAGATTCGCTCTATCACTAAAAGGGGGACAGTTGTATGTGCTGACGCTACTGTCGGACTCTGTGAGGAGCGTCAGAAGTTTCCACCTTGATAGGGCTGCAGCCTCTGTGCTTACAACTACGGTGAGTACAGTTTACAAAAAAATATCACTTAAAAGACAGTCGTATGTGCTGATATTTTTTTTTATTCCACTGTGAGACATTTCAATTTGGTTACAGATGTGCGTGATAGAAGAAGACTTCCTATTTCTCGGTTCTCGTCTCGGCAACTCTCTGCTACTAAGAGTGACAGAGAGGGAGAATCGGATGCTGTTCTCAGTGGATAAGCCGCTGGAGGCTACTGTCGATCTCACTATTTCTGATGCTGGTAAGTATTTTTATTTATTTCTTTTTTGATATGCTTAATTTGGCCATACTTTTATTTAATTCACCAATGCCCGAGCGGCCGAATGCGGCCGGACAACAATGGAATATCTATTGTGTCTAATTTTCCTGGCCGTGATAGGTTAAAAAAAATCTAGGACTGCCAAGTATATTATTTATCTTAATATAAAAATAGTATTTTGAATGCGAAAAATCTCAATTTAATAGTCGCATTAAATTATTCAGTAACTAGCGACCGCCCGCAACTTCGTCTGCTTGAACATTTATTTTTTTATTCCTTTGGAACAGACCTTTTTTTCGGGATGAAAGATACCCTACCCTATGCCAACCTACCTATACCCTATGTCCAAATTTCATGATGACCGGTTGAGTAGTTAAACGTGGAAGCGTTACAAACAAAGTATGGACTTCAAATGTTGTTTTCCCTTTAGACAGAGAAAAAGAAAAAGAAAAGGAAGCGTTAGCAAACAAAGAAGATCCGGCCGCTAAGAAACGTCGCATGGACACTATTAGTGATTGTGTGGCTTCAAATGTTATTGAAATCAGCGATAAAGACGAGTTGGAAGTGTATGGTTCAGATATTAGGACGTCTACGCAACTCACTAGTTATGTGTTTGAGGTGAGTTGTTTTTTTTAAATATTATTATTGAGAGAAATTTTGTATGGACGCTATTAGTGATTGTGTGGCTTCAAATGTTATTGAAATCAGCGATAAAGACGAGTTGGAAGTGTATGGTTCAGATATTAGGACGTCTACGCAACTCACTAGTTATGTATTTGAGGTGAGTTGTTTTTTTTAAATATAATTAGTGAGAGAAATTTTGTATGGACGCTATTAGTGATTGTGTGGCCTCAAATGTTATTGAAATCAGCGATAAAGACGAGTTGGAAGTGTATGGGTCAGATATTAGGACGTCTACTCAACTCACTAGTTATGTGTTTGAGGTGAGTTGTTTTTTTTTTAAATATAATTAGTGAGAGAAATTTTGCTTGGACGCTATTAGTGATTGTGTGGTCTCAAATGTTATTGAAATCAGCGATAAAGATGAGTTGGAAGTGTATGGGTCAGATATTAGGCGTCTACTCAACTCACTAGTTATGTGTTTGAGGTGAGTTGTTTTTTTTTAAATATAATTAGTGAGAGAAATTTTGTATGGACGCTATTAGTGATTGTGTGGCCTCAAATGTTATTGAAATCAGCGATAAAGACGAGTTGGAAGTGTATGGGTCAGATATTAGGACGTCTACTCAACTCACTAGTTATGTGTTTGAGGTGAGTTGTTTTTTTTTTTTAAATATAATTAGTGAGAGAAATTTTGTATGGACGCTATTAGTGATTGTGTGGCCTCAAATGTTATTGAAATCAGCGATAAAGACGAGTTGCAAGTGTATGGGTCAGATATTAGGACGTCTACTCAACTCAATTGTTATGTGTTTGAGGTGAGTTGTTTTTTTTATATAATTATTGAGAGAAATTTTGCATGGACGCTATTAGTGATTGTGTGGTCTCAAATGTTATTGAAATCAGCGATAAAGACGAGTTGGAAGTGTATGGGTCAGATATTAGGACGTCTACTCAACTCACTAGTTATGTGTTTGAGGTGAGTTGTTTTTTTTTTAAATATAATTAGTGAGAGAAATTTTGTATGGACGCTATTAGTGATTGTGTGGCCTCAAATGTTATTGAAATCAGCGATAAAGACGAGTTGCAAGTGTATGGGTCAGATATTAGGACGTCTACTCAACTCAATTGTTATGTGTTTGAGGTGAGTTGTTTTTTTTAATATAATTATTGAGAGAAATTTTGCTTGAACGCTATTAGTGATTGTGTGGTCTCAAATGTTATTGAAATCAGCGATAAAGACGAGTTGGAAGTGTATGGGTCAGAAATTAGGACGTCTACGCAACTCACTAGTTATGTGTTTGAGGTGAGTTGTTTTTTTTAAATATTATTATTGAGAGAAATTTTGTATGGACGCTATTAGTGATTGTGTGGCTTCAAATGTTATTGAAATCAGCGATAAAGACGAGTTGGAAGTGTATGGTTCAGATATTAGGACGTCTACGCAACTCACTAGTTATGTGTTTGAGGTGAGTTGTTTTTTTTAAATATTATTATTGAGAGAAATTTTGTATGGACGCTGTTAGCGATTGTGTGTTCTCAAATGTTATTGAAATCAGCGATAAAGACGAGTTAGGAGTGTATGGGTCAGATATTAGGACGTCTACGCAACTCACTAGTTATGTGTTTGAGGTGAGTTGTTTTTTTTAAATATTATTATTGAGAGAAATTTTGTATGGACGCTGTTAGCGATTGTGTGTTCTCAAATGTTATTGAAATCAGCGATAAAGACGAGTTGCAAGTGTATGGGTCAGATATTAGGACGTCTACTCAACTCAATTGTTATGTGTTTGAGGTGAGTTGTTTTTTTTAATATAATTATTGAGAGAAATTTTGCTTGGACGCTATTAGTGATTGTGTGGCCTCAAATGTTATTGAAATCAGCGATAAAGACGAGTTGCAAGTGTATGGGTCAGATATTAGGACGTCTACTCAACTCAATTGTTATGTGTTTGAGGTGAGTTGTTTTTTTTAATATAATTATTGAGAGAAATTTTGCTTGGACGCTATTAGTGATTGTGTGGTCTCAAATGTTATTGAAATCAGCGATAAAGACGAGTTGGAAGTGTATGGGTCAGAAATTAGGACGTCTACGCAACTCACTAGTTATGTGTTTGAGGTGAGTTGTTTTTTTTAAATATTATTATTGAGAGAAATTTTGTATGGACGCTATTAGTGATTGTGTGGCTTCAAATGTTATTGAAATCAGCGATAAAGACGAGTTGGAAGTGTATGGTTCAGATATTAGGACGTCTACGCAACTCACTAGTTATGTGTTTGAGGTGAGTTGTTTTTTTTAAATATTATTATTGAGAGAAATTTTGTATGGACGCTGTTAGCGATTGTGTGTTCTCAAATGTTATTGAAATCAGCGATAAAGACGAGTTAGGAGTGTATGGGTCAGATATTAGGACGTCTACGCAACTCACTAGTTATGTGTTTGAGGTGAGTTGTTTTTTTTAAATATTATTATTGAGAGAAATTTTGTATGGACGCTGTTAGCGATTGTGTGTTCTCAAATGTTATTGAAATCAGCGATAAAGACGAGTTGGAAGTGTATGGGTCAGATATTAGGACGTCTACGCAACTCACTAGTTATGTGTTTGAGGTGAGTTGTTTTTTTTAAATAATTTTCGAGAGAAATTTTGCATGGACGCTATTAGTGGTTGTGTGGTCTCAAATGTTATTGAAATCAGCGATAAAGACGAGTTGGAAGTGTATGGGTCAGAAATTAGGACGTCTACGCAACTCACTAGTTATGTGTTTGAGGTGAGTTGTTTTTTTTAAATATTATTATTGAGAGAAATTTTGTATGGACGCTATTAGTGATTGTGTGGCTTCAAATGTTATTGAAATCAGCGATAAAGACGAGTTGGAAGTGTATGGTTCAGATATTAGGACGTCTACGCAACTCACTAGTTATGTGTTTGAGGTGAGTTGTTTTTTTTATATAATTATTGAGAGAAATTTTGCATGGACGCTATTAGTGGTTGTGTGGTCTCAAATGTTATTGAAATCAGCGATAAAGACGAGTTGGAAGTGTATGGTTCAGATATTAGGACGTCTACGCAACTCACTAGTTATGTGTTTGAGGTGAGTTGTTTTTTTTATATAATTATTGAGAGAAATTTTGCATGGACGCTATTAGTGGTTGTGTGGTCTCAAATGTTATTGAAATCAGCGATAAAGACGAGTTGGAAGTGTATGGGTCAGATATTAGGACGTCTACTCAACTCACTAGTTATGTGTTTCAGGTGAGTTGTTTTTTATCATAATTATTGAGATCAATTTTGTATGGACGCTATTAGTGATTGTGTGGCCTCATCTCGGTCAGAGCTTGAATTTTGTTAAAGAATAAAGCCTGTGATTGGCTGGATTTATATCGTAGTTAAGTTAGACACCAAACAATACGTACTACTTGCTTATCTTATAATATATTTTTTTATTAGTGAGATAAAAATGACGTTTCACATTTTTCGTAATTTCACATTTCGTTCGAATGCAAATTATTCTTATGTAATTAAATTATTATTTAAGTAATTAAAACTGATTTTATCTGAATCAGAAACAACATAAATCGTAATAAAATGATCAAATCAATTTTAAATTTGACAGATAAAGCTGTCATTTTTGTCTCTCTAATAAAAAAACAAGATCTTACAGACAGTTTATGGGACGCGTCGCAACTGTTAAGTTTGCAGACAGACGAATTAAACTTTTTGATATGATGTATGCCATATTCAACATCTGTGGATTAGATATAAATATTGCATTGAAGGTGCCAATTTTCGCATTACTCCCATAGGTATGCGACTCCCTACTCAACATCTGTCCCATCGGAGACGTGTCGATGGGCGAGCCTCAGTTGCAAGCGGGCGGGCGGGAACCGCGAGAACATATAGAACTGGTCGCGTGCAGCGGCAGAGGGAAGAATGGGGCTTTGGCTGTGTTACAAAGGGCTTTGAGGCCACATTTAGTTACAGCCTTCAGTCTACCGGGTAAATATTGAAAAATATAAATATTTTTTTATACTACCTGCTCGTCAATGGCATATTATGTGTCATGCAAACCTTTCCTAAAGTAAGTCATTTTTCCCATGGGGAATAATGTGATTTGAATTTGGAATGCAACCCTTGTAGTCGTGCTTGATCGAGGTTGGTTTCAAAAATGTTTAGGTGCAATGAGATTTTATTCAGAGTTAGGCTGCATGTTATGTTATGTACAAATTTAAAAAAAAAGAAAAACATGAAAACTTTTTACGAAATTCATTTCACCCGCGCATCAAGGATTTATTCGAATGTCGAACTGACCACTACAGAATAGACGAAAAAAAAATTTAAATAAATTCTTAAGTACTTTCTTTATGACAGTCATTGGTTTCAATTGCCTCGCAGAAAGTATAAAAAGTAGAGTATGCATCGCGGGCTTAAATGTGTATTTGTCTTGGGCGATCTTGAACACCTCGTACTCAGGATTCTAGCCTTAACTCCCTCGCTCCGCTCGGGAGTTAACCATAGAATCCCTCTACTCGGGGTCAATTTAGCGCCCGCGACATAATACACTACTTTAAGCCCTTATTGCATAATCTACTATTTTTGATTGGTTTTTGAAATGAGGTTACAGGTTCCATTTACAACATGTTACAAAAATACCCCTAATGCCGAATATGGTATATAGAGATCATCAAACTGAACAACTTATACTATGAGAGCAACTCTGAAATCGAGAAAAAAAAACAGCTGTTTCATACAAAAATTAAAATGGAAAATATTGTTGCAGGTTGCATCGACATGTGGACCGTGATGGGCGACCCCGGGACCGCGGAGACGTCGCGGGAAGCTCACAAGGATTCCGACGGAAGCCACGCCTATCTTATACTCACTCAGGAGGATTCTAGCATGGTCAGTGGAAAAATAAATTAATAATTTATTTGTACACACAATTGACAAGCTTACAACACTTCATTTTATAGTTTACTGCTTTAATAGTTAGCGTAGCGTTCAAATGGATAGAATGGTGGCCGTTTGAGTATATAAATAAATAAATATAAATATTTGACAACATCACATACATTGCTTCGATTCCAAAGTAAGTAGCTAAATGTATAATGTAGCACTTGTGTTATGGAAATCAGAGACAACGGTGGTATCACAAGTACCCAGACCTGAGCCAATATAGAAAAGTTCGTTTTCTAAATTGACCCAACCGGGATCGAACCCGGGACCTCAGAGATGGCAACACCTTGAAAAACGGAGGTCGTCACTAGTAGTAGCATGCCACTTGCATTGACGATATCTGCTTTCCTTCAAATGTATGCCCGTTGGTCATTAAAATTACGCTGTACAGTTATAGTGCACGCCTAACAACATTCATAGCAATATAGCAAAACGGTCTTCGAGAAAGTAAAAGTAAAAAATTGCGTTATTGAAATATACTTAGTAATTAAGCGCTTTTGAATCGTCTATTTTTTTCTACCACCCGTTCCAGACTTATTTAACTGACAAGAAGAACTGCGTAAGAAACTTATCAGCTTTAACAGAAATAAGTAACGATATTTACAAACTTAAATATATCGTTACCAAATACAATACATACAACACGTTATAAAAAACAAAGTACTTACTAGCAAGTTGTTGTGTTACATCATTTCCACGCATTACGGTCTTTCAGATAATCGTCTACTTTATAATAACCTTTACTCATGAGCGTCTTTTTGCAATGATTTTTAAATTCATGCAAAGGTAGATCAATCTCTTGTTAGATAGAACAACTATACAGTATCATGATTTTGTCTCTGTCCAGATCCTTCAAACGGGCCAGGAGATCAACGAGGTGGACAGTTCCGGGTTCATGACGGGTGCTCCCACAGTGTTCGCGGGGAACTTGGGCAACAACAAGTTTATGGTTCAAGTCACTACTGCCGCTATTAGGCTGCTTGCAAGTGAGTTTAAGTCACTAAAGTCCATTTACTATGTATTTATGTAAATATGTTACCGGCCAAACCTGATTACAGGACTAACTAGTTTTGCCTAGGCTAAACTAGTTCTTCCTATACGCGATAGGATTAACTGGTATAGCCTAGACCAAGGATTCCCAAATTATTTTGAGCAAGAGACCCCTTTTCCAAAATGGACTGATATCTCAGACCCCCATAGCCAAATTACTTTAAAAATCCTATCAATATCAAGTGTAATTATTATTATTATTATAATTATTCGTTTATGTCGACCCCGACAAATCGATTTCGACCTCAAGGGGTCAATATCGACCACTTTGGGAACCGCTGGCCTAGATCAAATTACTTTGTCCTAAGCCTGATAGTATAAACCAGTTTAGCTACAAAGAAAAACTTTGAATGCACTAGGTAGGTTAGGTTAGTGTTTTGACCACATAATGCTTATATCAGGATCAACTAGTTTGGCCTAGCTTAAACTGGTTTAGCCTATGGGGCTTCGGACAAACTAGTTTGGTCTAGGCTATACCAGTTAATCCCATTACGTATACGAAGAACTAGTTTAACCTAGGCCAAACTAGTTTGTCCTGAAAATCGGGTTTGGCCGGTAACATAATACACAGAATAGATATTAGTACTACGTATAGAAAGGACACTCCTCGCCCCGCCCCAGAATCAATTACCTCACCCCTCCCCGCGTTCATGTGCCAAATCGTGTGCTTTGTGTAAACCAAATTGTTTAGTCGCGTGTGTCAACAGCCGTCGAACTTTTGTGCACGGCGTGAATTTAAGTTGCAAAACGCAAAGCAAAACATTTAATAAAACCTATGGAAACATTTCTTATCAGCGGTACATATTTATTGTTAGAATGAAGAAAAACCAACAACAAAACGTCATCTGTGTAGTGTCTGTATTATAGGTAGATATAACGGAGCGGATATATGGAGTGTCCGGGATGTAGTATACAACGTGTTACAAAAGTACCCCTAATGCCGAATATGGTATATAGGGACCATCAAACTGAACAACTTTTACTATGGGACCGACTCTGAAATCGCGAAAAAAAAATCAGCTGTTTCATAATTTTTTATATTTTCGTAATTAATTTTTGTATGAAACAGCTGTTTTTTTTTTCGCGATTTCAAAGTCGGTCCCATAGTAAAAGTTGTTCAGTTTGATGGTCCCTATCTACCATATTCGGCATTAGGGGTACTTTTGTAACACGTTGTATATTTAAAATGTATATAAGTAGTATATCATTCATCTATACATAAGCAAACTACATACTAAGGGTTGCTACACATATAAGCGGGCCGGTATTGTCGGTTCGGCAGTATTTGTTGAACAACAAAGCCGACCCGAAGCAATTACTGCACTTGTTCGACTTCAATCGGCTTGTGCCGATCGAGTTGTTCATTCGTGGCGACACATCATTCGATTCGGCAGTATTAGGCACCGCCCGGCCTTGCCGATTAATGCCGGCCCGCTTCTGGTGTAACCCTAACTGATCAACTAACGAATTATCTAATGATTAACTAATTATTAATAACAAAAGAACTAAAGATACAAATTAACCGCTTTGTCAAGCATAAAGCGTTAAAAAAAGAAAATCTATGTTCTTGATACGAATTATCATTTCATATGATAAGGGGACGGGATAAGGCTTGAGGAGCTCGGTGACCAAAAATTTATTATTTCGAGTTCCTCCGTGCTTCGGAAGTCACGTTGAGCCGTTGGTCCTGCCTGGCTGCATTTGTAGTCGTTAACACCCACCAATCCGCATTGGGCCTGGGTGGTGGGTTATGGCCCATCCTCCTTATCCACCAATAAGGAAGGCCTGTTTAGCGACGAGCGGCTCACCAATGCTGCCGTATGCTTTTAACACTTTAGTAAAATATGTTTATGCTTACTAATGTCCCCGCTGCTGCGACACTAGCCTTACTTATTAGGTGAAGTATTATGATCGATAGAATGAGTCATGAGCACAAGACCCTCTATTCGGACTTCATTATGTGAGTTTTAAAATGTTATTTCAAGATTTATTCAAGACTAATACGAAAAACGGCTATAGTTAGTGTGTATGTGTATGAACAGTGTCGTATGTCGATGTGAGTGCAGGCGGCGTCCAGATACAGTCGATCCAGCTAGAGTGGACGGCGGTGTACGCGGCGGTGGCGGACCCTTACGTGTGCGTTGTGTCGGCTATAGTTAGTGTGTATGTGTATGAACAGTGTCGTATGTTGATGTGAGTGCAGGCGGCGTCCAGATACAGTCGATCCAGCTAGAGTGGACGGCGGTGTACGCGGCGGTGGCGGACCCTTACGTGTGCGTTGTGTCGGCTATAGTTAGTGTGTATGTGTATGAACAGTGTCGTATGTTGATGTGAGTGCAGGCGGCGTCCAGATACAGTCGATCCAGCTAGAGTGGACGGCGGTGTACGCGGCGGTGGCGGACCCTTACGTGTGCGTTGTGTCGGCTATAGTTAGTGTGTATGTGTATGAACAGTGTCGTATGTTGATGTGAGTGCAGGCGGCGTCCAGATACAGTCGATCCAGCTAGAGTGGACGGCGGTGTACGCGGCGGTGGCGGACCCTTACGTGTGCGTTGTGTCGGCTATAGTTAGTGTGTATGTGTATGAACAGTGTCGTATGTTGATGTGAGTGCAGGCGGCGTCCAGATACAGTCGATCCAGCTAGAGTGGACGGCGGTGTACGCGGCGGTGGCGGACCCTTACGTGTGCGTTGTGTCGGCTATAGTTAGTGTGTATGTGTATGAACAGTGTCGTATGTCGATGTGAGTGCAGGCGGCGTCCAGATACAGTCGATCCAGCTAGAGTGGACGGCGGTGTACGCGGCGGTGGCGGACCCTTACGTGTGCGTTGTGTCGGCTATAGTTAGTGTGTATGTGTATGAACAGTGTCGTATGTTGATGTGAGTGCAGGCGGCGTCCAGATACAGTCGATCCAGCTAGAGTGGACGGCGGTGTACGCGGCGGTGGCGGACCCTTACGTGTGCGTTGTGTCGGCTATAGTTAGTGTGTATGTGTATGAACAGTGTCGTATGTTGATGTGAGTGCAGGCGGCGTCCAGATACAGTCGATCCAGCTAGAGTGGACGGCGGTGTACGCGGCGGTGGCGGACCCTTACGTGTGCGTTTTGTCGGCTATAGTTAGTGTGTATGTGTATGAACAGTGTCGTATGTTGATGTGAGTGCAGGCGGCGTCCAGATACAGTCGATCCAGCTAGAGTGGACGGCGGTGTACGCGGCGGTGGCGGACCCTTACGTGTGCGTTGTGTCGGCTATAGTTAGTGTGTATGTGTATGAACAGTGTCGTATGTTGATGTGAGTGCAGGCGGCGTCCAGATACAGTCGATCCAGCTAGAGTGGACGGCGGTGTACGCGGCGGTGGCGGACCCTTACGTGTGCGTTGTGTCGGCTATAGTTAGTGTGTATGTGTATGAACAGTGTCGTATGTCGATGTGAGTGCAGGCGGCGTCCAGATACAGTCGATCCAGCTAGAGTGGACGGCGGTGTACGCGGCGGTGGCGGACCCTTACGTGTGCGTTGTGTCGGCTATAGTTAGTGTGTATGTGTATGAACAGTGTCGTATGTTGATGTGAGTGCAGGCGGCGTCCAGATACAGTCGATCCAGCTAGAGTGGACGGCGGTGTACGCGGCGGTGGCGGACCCTTACGTGTGCGTTGTGTCGGCTATAGTTAGTGTGTGTGTGTATGAACAGTGTCGTATGTTGATGTGAGTGCAGGCGGCGTCCAGATACAGTCGATCCAGCTAGAGTGGACGGCGGTGTACGCGGCGGTGGCGGACCCTTACGTGTGCGTTGTGTCAGCGTGCGGACGCGCGTTGGTGCTTGCGCTGAGGGAATTCAGAGGAAAAGAAGGATCGGTAAGACTTTTCTTGTTTTTTTCTAGACTCAAATAGATATACAAATTTTGTAAATTTTAAATCCAGTCAAGATGTAAAAGTTTTGATAATGAATGATGAACTTTTCAATATGCATACAATACACGTAATTAGTTAATTACTTATATTAGATGTTTCATAGAAAATGCATTATTTCACAAAGTGATCTTGTTAATAGAGACTATTTTGACAACCTTCGTTCGTGGTCCACTGAATGCCACACCTAGGTCCTAAGTTCGACTTAGATAGCTATTTCTGAATGCATTACCAAATTGATCAGTGAATTTTATAATGCCTAAACTTCTTGTCTTGTAATACATTAAATTGTCTGTGATTTTGTTTTTGATCAACAAAGGGATAGTGCTTGGCCTTCACATCACCTGATGTTAGGTGACGATAAGGCCGAAAGTGTTAGCGCACTACACCCGGAATCCTCAGCACTAAAGAACTGGCTATCTTAACTCTAAATGCCGGAACACGATAAAAAAATGTTGTTATAGCGTCAGACTTAGGTAAGATGGTGGTAGCTAGCCAGGCGGATTTGAAATAAGCCTTACTACCAACTAATCCGAGTACAAATTGTCCCCCCCTCCTGGTAATCGAACCCGGGACGTGTAGACGTTTAGGCTAACCACTAGACCACAGAGGCGGTTATAATACACTGTTTTATTACCTATACAGCTAACAGCTCGTCTAGCCCCGACTCGGCAGGCAGTCCCTCAACGGCCCGCATTGGCCAGGGCTGTCCCATACCGAGATTTAAGTGGGTTACTCGCTCCACCTGACCCAACTCCTACACAGGTAAGAAAACAAGCCATACTTGTTTGCTATTTTTTGTCCGCGATATGGTATGCATTTTTTTGTAGGAATTTCGGGAATTATTGTAGCCTATGCCCTACTCCTTGTTTAGGAGCATTAAAGTAACAAACAAACAGCATTTGAATATAAAAAAAAACTTTTTTTCTGTCTTTAGAATGGATAAGAAAAGTCAAAAGATATTTTCTTTATTCAAATAAACTTAGTACTAATTAAGCGCTTTTGAATTGTCTATATTTATTTTCCTACCACCTGTTCAAGACTTTTTTAACTGATAAGAAGAACGGGCGCACGAAACTTATCAGCTTTAACAGAAATAAGTAACATATTTTATTGTCAATGTTGATGTTTACAGATATAAGCCCATTTGTTGTGAAATCTTGACAAAACGACACAAATTTTGCTGAACTCATTTCAAAGCCAAACATTTAAATCTTAAAAATTCTACACATATTTTGCTTGACAAACAAAACCCAACATTGTTTGGTACAAATATGAAACAATACCATTAAAACAAACAGATAACTAAATCTGGATTTTATTCAATATTTTACATGTAGGTGAAAGGCGAGTTCCAAGGCAAGAAGAAAAACGTGAAGGCAGAAGGGTTGAAGCCGGGAGCCATTTATGAACTCAACGATGACGACGAACTGCTTTACGGGGGAGACCAGACTCCCGCCTCTATGGCTAGCGTAAGTAGAGCTCCTTTTTTACATGACTGCCCAAAAAACAGAGAGTCGGGTTCATGTGTTTGTATGTGGGTACGTGATGGCCGAATACTCAAACGTCACTTAACTTTGAGGGGCTCTCAAACATCGTCCTGTCGCATTAAATGTCAAAGATACGACAAAGACTGCATGATGTTTGAGTGCCCCTCAAAGTTGAGTATCGTTTGAGTATTCGGCCATAAGTTTCTTTTACCTTTTCTTCCACCACTTAGAAATAAAAATATTAATAGTGATATAGATAATGTGTTTTTTCGTCATTGGTCGAAATTACACACTGAGGAAAACGGCTGCATTTGAAGATAATTATAATTTTATATGTATTTTTACCTTTACTATGTAAGTATTTGTGTTATGTAGATACTATGGGATTACTGCCTGAAATAAAGCTATTATTATTATTATTATTAGAAAAGTGCCTACGGATTTGGATGTCTGGGGTATCGTTATGATCCTTACATCATCTCGAGTGATACTGGCTACATTTTTTTTTTTGGAAAAAATTAAAATTGCGAAGACATTCGCAATATTGATATGTCAACGGTGACAGACTTTTTTTACAATAATTGTAGTTTGTATTTTAAAGAAAAGAGATTTTATTAGAAATAACATCTCGTGTAGTCAAATTGTGTAAAAATGCAAAGAAGGCAAAAAGATGCAGAGATTTTTTCGTTTTTAGTTTAGAAAATATCTATGAGTATACAGATTATGATCGCTATTATGCTACCATTGTTCAGTCGCTTTGTGCTGCATAACTCAGTGTCACATTTTTAGCTCCGCCCACTTAGTTGTAATTTTTGAGCGGAATGCTTGTAGATTTTAGTTCGCTGGTAAAGAGTGTGTTTTGTTTTTTAACGTTCAAATTCGATTTATAATTTGAAAGTAAGTGTCAGACACTGATTATTAATTAACTAAATAGTTATAAAAAAAAGTTTATTATTTTTATGAATAAGACGGTAAACGGTTAAAGAGAGCTGTGCCTGTAAAGAGTTTGCACAGTTACGTTTACTAAACTTGATAGCGACTGTAGTAAGCAAGAGGCGCTGTGTCAAATTGCATACAGTTTTGGATGCAATTTGACACAGCGCCTCTGGTGGTAACTATACTAAACTAAAATTTGTCATACAAACTAAATTCCACAGTAAACGTAAACTCATAATACGACTACATGTAACCTTATTTTCTGAGTAATCAAGATTATGCGCAGACTCCGACGTCTGAGCAAAGTTGACATAACAGCGCGTGAATTTCACATTATTAAGAATTCCACAAACAAACATTACAAATACGATAGTCCACATCATTAGTTAAGAAACATTGCTGAAGTAAAATAGAGCAAAAGTCTCTGTTTTTCCGCTATTTAATAATAATAATAATAATAATAATTTTTGACAACATCACAATGCTCCGATTCCAAAGTAAGTAGCTAAAGCACTTGTGTTATGGAAATCAGAGACAACGGTGGTTTCACAAACACCCAGACTGATACAATATAGAAAAAATCGTTTTCTAAATTGACCCAACCGGGGATCGAACCCGGATCGAGATGGCACCACGGAGGTCGTCGAAGTTGTGACTACATTTATTTCACCTCAGATAATGTTAGCTGAACAATCCAAAAATCCCGGCGTGCCTCGCCGCATGTCCCGATGGTGGCGGCGACATCTAGCGGAAGTCAAACCGACTTACTGGCTATTCGTGATCAGGACCAACGGCAACTTGGAGCTGTACTCACTGCCCGAGATGAGACTGAGCTTCTTAGTGAGGGATGCGTGTGCCGGATATAGGGTAAGTTACATTAGTTTTACGTATAGTTAAATAAATATTCAGAAAAAATATAAAAATGAATCGCAAAATGTGTTGCTAAGCGCATAACTCAACAACGCCTGGACCAATTTGGCCAATTCTTTTTTTTAAATGTTCGTTGAAGTTCAAGGATGGTTTTTACGGCGAGAAAAAATCGAATAAGGGTGATGGGAGAATTTTTTGCCCCGACTATAAAATATATAGGAACAAAAAACTGTCACATTACAAATCTTTTTGACAGGACGAAGTCTGTCGGGTCCGCTAGTAGTTAAATAAATATTCAGAAAATGTGGCGTATTAAATTCTTTATGAATCTACTTCACTGTTAGCAGAGCAAATCTCAACAAAAAAAAGTCGTAAACTATGAAGCCTACAATATTTTTATTTCTTTCTTATTTGCAAAATAATTGGGCAAACGTCATCTAAAACTATTCCAAATATCAAGTTGAAAGCATTAGTAGTTCTCGAGATATCCAGCTGTGACAGACAGACAGACAAACTATTATTTTCGATGATCATTTCATTAATAGGCAAAAGCAAAACAATTTTAGGCTAGAGCTGCCACTATACAATTTATAAAAAAATATTAAAAAAAGTTGTGATTTTCAAGGTTTATAATATTTTTCCGGGGTTGTATGCGTGGTACCCTTATTCAAATATTCAATATTCAAAACTCATTTATTCAGTCTAGGCTGTTACAAGCACTTGTGAATGATATAGGAGCTACGCCATCGGTTCGCAAACCCTAAGCGGGACACCTTGTAACGAGAAGAACCGGCAAGAAACTCGTCAAGGGCTGCTATTTTCTCTCTGTATATTTCATACAGTCGTCAAGATTTAAAAAATGAGGTCAGCATTTAAAGTGCCTTCATTTTCCATTACAATAATTAACAAAGTTAACATTCAATGGGTAGGTAAAATAAATTTCAACTAGTTGAGAAATCGCTGTCTACTACTCGATAACGCATACCGTATCTACCATATTTGGCTTTATAAGGCTATTTCCAAACACCCTGTAGATTATGCGATCGGAATATTGTATATTTCTCAGGTGTTAGCCGATAGCTTGGAATCCGTCCCCAACATAACTGCCGCCGCCGAAGACGAGGACATGAACCCATCGGGCGTAAACCCAGACGCTGATAAACTGAAGGAACTGCTGGTAGTCGGGTTGGGGAACAAGGGGTCGAGGATCATCATGATGATGAGGTTCGATGACCAGATCATGTTTTACCAGGTAAGTATTTTTAGATAATACTAAATAATATACTAGAAAAAATACGACTCGCACCAGATCATGGAATAGCATTGTGAATGCTAAAATCTCAAACTTTAAAAAGTATTTTTAGTTTACAACGAGCTTTTCAGGAAGAACATCGTAACCGCCATTTTGCATATTTATTGTCAGAGAAAGATTTTTTATAATATTTTCAAAATTATTGCAAGCGACAAATATTTAACTTACGTTGTATAATTTTCTATCGTAAGCGCTAATCCTACTTAGCTTGCTATATAACCTAAAATCTAGTATTTTGTCAGATAAAAAACTGAATGGGTTGTAACTTACGATAAAAACTTCAAAATTTAATAAAATAAAATAATATTCTACTGTAAACTCTATAGTCAGTGTATAAGGTGCAAAAGCAGCTGATATGGCCGTTACTATTTTACTAATTTTGGCGCTTACGATGTTCTTCCTGAAAAGGATCGATAAATGGTTTAAAGTTAAGGGTTACTTTATTGTTATGAGACTTGTGTTGTGATTTAGTTGTGTATATTAAGTACACTCCAAAAGTTAATTCAAAACAAAAAATATCCGGAAAATACAAACAACGAAACATGTAACATTTTCTAGAAGTCGGTTAAATAAGAAGGAATTGATATATAGACTGTAAGGTTCCTTAAAGTGGGCACTTAGCTTTAGCTAAAAATAGTGTCATAATACCTAAAAAATATTCTATACAAATATAAAAGATTATTTGATTGAATCAGGCGTCACTTGGCGGAAGTCCCAAACCATTGTGAAAAAGAAACATGTAGCTTACGTCCGCAAAAAAAATTGCGGAAGTAAGCTATACAAGGTGTTACAAAAATAACCCTAATGCCGAATATGGTATATAGGGACCATCAAACTGAACAACTTAAACTAAGGGACCAAAAAATAAAAAATATCAGCTGTTTTATACATTTTGATATTTCCGATTTTAATTTTTGCATGAAACAGCTGATTTTTTTTTCGCGATTTCAGAGTTGGTAAGTAGTAAAAGTTGTTCAGTTTGATGGTCCCTATATACCATATTCGGCATTAGGGGTATTTTTGTAACACCTTGTATTTATTTCTTTTTCACAATAAAAGTTTATTTTCATGTTAACAAACTTCAACCATAACATTTATCTCATAAAATCTACTTTCCATTGACAGGCGTACAAATACCCTCGCGGCAACTTAAAGATGCGTTTCTCCCGTCTTGCTTTAACGTTCCCATTCGGGTACGTGGGCGGTATTGTAGGAGGCACTGATGACAGCTACGAAGCTAGCACTCTCAGGGAGAATGTGAGGCAGATGCGGTACTTTGGTGAGTTTAAAGATATCAACTTTTCTTATAAGGTTGCTCTAAGATTCCTACCGGTTCGCGATGGTGTTCCCATTCGGGTACGTGGTTGGTATTGTAGGAGGCACTGATGATAGCTACGAAGCTAGCACTCTCAGGGAGAAAGTAAGGCAGATGCAGTACTTTGGTGAGTTTAAAGATATCAACTTTTCTTATAAGGTTGCTCTAAGATTCCTACCGCTTCGCGCTGGTGTTCCCATTCGGGTACGCGGGTGGTATTGTAGGAGGCACTGATGGTAGCTACGAAGCTAGCACTCTCAGGGAGAATGTGAGGCAGATGCGGTACTTTGGTGAGTTTGAAGATAGCAACTTATCTCATAAGGTTTTTTTTTATCCACTACGGTTAGTGCTTGGCCTTTATCAAACCTGATGTTAAGTGACGATAAGGCCGAAGGTGGAAGCGCACTACACCCGGAATCCTCAGCACTGAGGAACTGGCTATCTTACCTCTAACTACCGGAACACAACAATTTTTTAATTGCTGTTATGGCGTCAGACTAAGGTAAGATGGTGGTAGCTAGCCGGGCGGACCTGAAGTAAGCCCTACCATCAACCAAACCGATTAAAATGTACCTCCCTACTGGGAATCGAACCCGGGACCCCTGTGTCTTACACAAGTGGGCGAACCACTAGACCACAGAGGCGGTTAAAAGGTCGCTCTAAAGATTCCTACCGGTTCGCGCTGGTGTTTCCATTCGGGTGGGTGGTATCGTAGGAGGCACTAATGACAGCTATGAAGCTAGCTAGCACTCTCAGGAAGAAAGTGAGGCAGATGCTGTTCTTTAGTGAGTTTGAATATATCAACTTTTCCTCTAAGGTTGCTTTTAAGATTCCTTCCGGCTCGCGCTCGTCCTACATGGCGTTCAGTAGTGAGCTTCGCGCTTCACTTCGCTTTAAGTTGTTCTAATATTCCAATGCCTTTCGCCTCGTCAGCTACATTACGTCGACAGGTTTGTTTTGTTCTTGGATATTCATTAAATTGAGGGCCTGCTTAGAAATATGATCGAAGAGTGGTCAATCCAGTTTCACTTTGAGACAGTCGATCGGTGTTCGCAGCAACGTCACACCCCGGACACTCCATACAAAAAGTGAGATTCACTACAACATAAACAGATTACGTTTGTACATGCTGCGAATGTGTGCGTGAACCTTTTAGCGTTGACATCTGATGAGCTTATATGTAAGTACAAAAAATTCGCGCGCGCGACACGGCCCCGGAAAATTAACCGCTGATCTAACCACCGATTGTGGGGGGAGGTGCGATATGAGGATCGACAGGAGGCGGAGCGTGGCCGTTCTGTACGTCAGTACTAATTCTGTGGCAACGTTCCAAAAGTCGTTCGTTCTAGGTCTTCTTGGGCTAGTAAATACTGGGTATTCGATGAAATTAATTTACTGTATCAGAATGTTCGTGGATTACGTACAAAAACTAGTACATTTCTTAATAACGTTACACAAAATGGATACGATTTTGTTGCATTAACAGAGACTTTTCTAAATAGTTCTATCTGTGATGGGGAACTCTTCCCTCCTGGGTACCACGTAGTGCGCAAAGATAGGGCAGGTGACGTTGGGTGGGGAGGCGTTCTACTCGCTGTCCGAGATTGTTATAATATCCGTGTAGTTAAAGATACAATTAATATGACAAATGATAAAGAAGTACTTTTTGCTATTATTACTTGTAAACGTGTAAAAATTTTATGTTGTGTCGTGTACTTGCCTCCTAACTATAACGACGATCAGTATCTGAATGTTTTGACTTGTATAGAAAACGAAGTATGTTCTCACTCTGAAATGAATGTATTAATTTTAGGTGACTTCAATCTCAATTCCTGTAGTGCTAATGTAAAAACCCATTTTGTTTTTTTTTGTGATTTCTGTTCCCTACATCAACATCGTACTGTTTTAAATGAACATGGGTGCCCCCATGTTCATTTAAAACAGTACGATGTATGTTGGATCTTGTGCTGAGTAATTTTGAACTTGATCAGTTAACAGTATCAGTTGGTGGCGATCCCCTGGTGCAGATTGATAAGTACCACCCAGCGCTTGAGGTGATGATTAAGCTTCCATGCAATGACTTACCTGTTAACCCTACAGTACAGCTGCAACCTTCTCCTCGCCAAGGAGTTAGTTCCGACTGGAATTGGCGTAAGGCTGACTTTCAAGGATTGTATGCTGCGCTGTTAGAAATAGACTGGGCTGAACTACAAAAAATGACTGACGTCGACTGTGCTGTCCAGTTATTCTACGAAAATTTATATAATTGTATACGGCTCTTTGTACCCCCTAAAGGTCGTTCTCGGCTAAGTCTGAGGTATGTCTATCCCAAATGGTATACTGCTGAAATAATAAAAAATATTCGAAACAAATACTTTCATCACAAAAGGTATAAACAAGAAGGTAAAGAATTCAATAAGGAAATGTTTATATATTATAGAGAATTGGTAAAAAAATTGATTGACAACGAATATCGGCAATATATTCAATTGGTACAAAGTAACATCATTGACGATCCAGCAGAGTTCTGGAAATATATAAAAGAAAAAAAAAGTAATAGAAGGCGTGTAGGCACCTATACATATAACGGTTCTGAAGTGGTGGGTCAGGCTGCGGTCGACGCTTTTGCTAGGTATTTCGCATCCGTATTTCATGAAAGCAGCATACCTTTATTGAACCCTGTCCAGGCCGCTCAAGCTGCACATGTTTCTCGGGATGCAACCTCGGTTGCTATAGTAGCAGTTGAGGAGTCAGATCTACGAAAGGCTGCAAAACGCCTCAAGCCACTGTCTTCTGGCGGGCCTGATGGCATTCCCGTGTTTTTGGCTAAGGACTGCATATCGGCTTTAGCCACCCCCCTACTATACCTATTTAATCTGTCTCTAGCTCAATCGACATATCCCGAAATTTGGAAACTATCTAGTGTCACCCCCGTCCCTAAAGGAGACGGCGGGTCGGATGTTTCAGCTCATAGACCGATCGCGGTGCTGTCAGTTTTTGCCAAAATCTTTGAGGCAATCCTGAACGCGTATATTAATAAGCAGATTGGCCATTTGCTACATGATAGTCAACATGGGTTTCGGCGAGCCCGTTCCACAACTACAAACTTAATTGCGCAGGTGGACTATGTACACTCACAATTAGATAATGATAGGCAGGTCGATGCAGCCTACTTTGATTTTAAAAAGGCCTTTGATTTGGTTGACAACGACAAACTATTACAGAAATTGGCAATAATTGGCTTCACGCCAATTCTTCTTAAGTTTTTCGCATGCTATCTCAGGAATCGTTGTCAATATGTTCGTTTAAATGGGTATAAATCTAGTGATTACTTCACGAGGTCTGGTGTTAGTCAAGGTAGTACGTTGGGACCGACACTTTTCGTGATATTTATTAACGATTTGCCGGAAGTTGTATCTACCTCTGAGTGTCTTTTATTCGCTGATGATTTGAAGTTGAGTCTGGGCATTAAAACTGAGGCAGATTGTGTTGCTCTGCAGAGGGATATTGATGCTGTGTCCCAATGGAGCCAAGACAATCACCTTCCTTTCAATAGTCATAAATGTAAGGTAATCACTTTCTCTCGTAAATTACGGCCTATAATTTGTGACTATTATATATCTGACGCTTCTATGGAAAGGGTAAATGACATAAAAGACTTAGGCTTAATATTAGATTGTAAACTAGATCTTCACACACATATAATAAATATTTGTAAGATGGCACATCGTATGTTAGGTTTTGTTATAAGAACAGCATCACAATTTGACAACGCAGCAGTAGCAAAAGTACTGTATGCTGCATACGTTCGTAGCAGGCTTGAATACGGAGCAGTTATTTGGGATCCTTATGAGGAAAAATACGTACTAATGGTAGAGAAAATACAACGTAAGTTTGCTCGGTGGCTTTATAAAAAACTCTATGGTTATTACCCCTACTTGTATCCTTCTCTATTCGTTGCCGGTATGACCGAAATGGAAACTTTGAGGCTTAGGCGAGCCATGCTTTTGATAGTACATTATCTTTCAATACTGCGCCAGGGGGTCGACAGTCCACAGATACTCGAGAGATTTCGTATCCGAGTTCCTACAAACATCTCCTGGGATGCGGCGGGGCTGGTGGCGCCGCGCCGCCGCCCCCGCCTCCTCGCGCTGCCCGTCGCGCGGACGGCGCGCGGTAGGCATGCTCCTACTAATCGTGCTATACGTGCTATTGGGGACATACTTGCTCAGCACTATGAAATCGATCTGTTTGCCGATGGCTTTGTATTCCTCTATAATAATTTAAAAAAAATTTTGACTGACATATTGTTTAAATAGTAGGAATTCATTTTTTACTTAACAATTGACAAAATTTGACCCATTTCGATACATTTTGTTTTTTGTGTTTATTGTAGTTTGTTTGATTGATTTAACAATGATCTTTTATTGTGTACTTTGACATTTTATAATTGTAAAGATTTTCTGACATTGATTTTTTTTTTTGACATTAATTATTATTATGTTATTGACCTCTTACGTTTAATTGTTTGACATAAATATTAAATACCCTAGCATGATATAATTGTACGTACTTAGAATAATATTGTTACTTAATTAATCTTATAGGCGCTTTGGATGGAGACATCTGTTAGCTTTTAAGGCATGTATGAATAAATAAATAAATAAATAAATAAAGGCAATGGTTGACAAAGATTTGAAGCTGCTGCGATATGAGACTTCACTGCACTAAGATTGCTTATGAGATTTCTCTCGAATTCTTTCGATTTTTTTCATAGCTAAAAATAACAATGTATTATTCATTGTCTTTTCCCTAAGTTAGTGTAAATATTCACAGGCAATGTATGCGGCTATAACGGCGTATTCATCTGCGGGCGTACGCCTCACGTGCTGATACTGACGGCGCGCGGAGAGCCGCGCCTTCATCCGCTAGCGGCTCCTCATTCGCCCGCCGCCGCATTTGCGCCGTTCAATAATACCAACTGCCCTCAAGGGTTCCTGTACTTCACCGATAAGGTAAGCCGACTGATGCCGAATGAAGCCGACGAGTGCCGAAAGTTTAGAAAGCGAGAATTGTGACTACATCCGTTAGCGGTTCTTCATTGATAAGGTAAGCTGATCACTTGTACAGCATAAGTGTTTCAGCAGATTTTATCGTATTGTCTAGATTAATATTCAACCAATTTTCTTTAAACATTTATTGACACTAATCTGTTTGTGTACCAAAACCAAATAAATAAATAACTAAATAAGTTTTGTGGTCTTCACTTCCACAGCTTTTACTAGATAGTGACATAAAATTAGTAGATAGTATGATAAAATTGGTAGCTTTTAGTAGATAGTGACATAAAATTGGAGTAGTAGACGCGATCTCGGTTAAGTAGCGTTTACTTGTGATACCTCGTATAGGTATTTGGTGTCTATTGGGTCAGCGTCGGTGATTGCCCTAGCACCGCTCAGTCATTTCCCACATCTTTGGTCTACCATCACCATAATAAACTATTACCAGTCTACTAGGACACTCCCGTTTGAGGATGTTGCCTCTTGGCAGGCGGGTAAGAGATAGCAATGTTGGACCATTTTGATCGGAATAGTCTATTGTCCTCGTCCATTGCCCAAACCCAGGTTTAACATTTTTCATTAAGGCTCCAGCGAACAGTGAGCTTCCCATACAAACGTGATACCAAAATGATTTGCAATTTGAGCATAATTAACTCTTCTTGTGATGTTGTTCGAATTAAGACAGTATTTGTCTAGGTTTCTATTAAATAAAAAATCCAAAATACTAAACCACATAAAAATTAATGCGATTTACAGTTTGTATGAAAAAATGAAATTGGCATTCATTTGGAATTGGGTTAGTATTTTGGATTTTTTATTCAATAGAAACCTAGACAAATACTATCTTAATCCGAATAACATCACAAGAAGAGTTAATTATGCTCAAATTGCAAATCAATAATTTTGGTATTACGTTTGTATGGGAAGCTCTCGGTTCGCCGGACTCTTAATCCGAAAATTTCAGCTAAGAAGCGTTTGAGCATTCGGCCACAAAATATGTTAAATTTTTTATACAGTCGGAACTCCGTATATGCGCCCTCCCCACTCATTTGTCATACGACGCGCCGTGGCCCGTCCGCAAAGTGCCCATCCGTATGACGCCTCATGCTGTGACTTTCCACCTGGAGTCTAAGACCTACTGCCTCGTCGCGTCTATATCAACGCCTACTACTTCATACTACAAGTTTAATGGGGAGGATAAGGAGAAGTCTACGGAGAATAAGGGAGATCGGTGAGTCTTAACATTAAAGTAAGAGAGAGAGAGAGAGAGAGAGAGAGATAGAGAAAAGTTTTGAAATAAAAAGGTTTTATTTGGTTTGATAAAAGGTTACCAGATAGCACTATTTTTTGTTTTAATTTAAATTTGGAACAGAACTTTATGAAATTATCAGTCAAGTAAGTTAGTTGTTAATGTAAAGACCAAACAAGTTTGTAAAATTAGCTTACTCACAGAATCTCATAATTTAACCATAAATAATATTTGTCTAATGTGTTAAAATAGATTGAATTGTAATTTTATTAAATGTTTCGTTAAGTTATTTCTTTGTAAAGACTAGTACTATTTGGATTATTAAAATTTGAAGTAGAGATTATAAAGTCAACAAATTATTCAGTTTATGAGAGAAATTAAGGCGACGTTACTAACCTCAACACTCAATTCTAGATTCCCTTACCCGATGCAGGAGAAGTTCTCAGTAATGCTGTTCTCCCCTGTTTCCTGGGAGATCATCCCGAACACTCGCATCGAATTGGACGAGTGGGAACATGTCACTTGTCTTAAGAACGTGGCTCTATCTTATGAGGGAACTAGGTATGGATTTGGGTGCTATTACTACGTTTTTTGTTTATTAGTTTGTCCGCAAATTTTGCAAATGATTTTAGACTAGCTTCACGATGAGCAAGAGACTTGAAAATTTCAACATAATTCAAAAGTGAAAGACAATTAGATATTATGGTATCATTGAGCTGATCTGATGATGGAGCCGTAAGAAGGCCACAGGAACTCTGAAATAAAACTATACGACCCCATCAATTTTGGGCTCGCTTGATTTGACTAGACTAAAATTATAATCCTATGAATTGTAATAAACAAAATCACGCCATCTGTTCGCGCTTCAAGGAATTATTGCCGTGCGCGCGCGCTCTGACACAAGTTTAATTTCTGAGGTTATTTTTTTTTACGTTTTGACGTAGTATATCCGTTCCATATACATATTTAACCCGATATTTTTTGGCATTTCAGAGATGTTTTGTGTATTTTTTATAACATGGCTCAATTTTGCTGTAACCACATTCGTATTTAATTTGAGGAGATTAAGCAACTTGCAAAAGCTGAACATTGGTGGGGTTTACATTTTTTATGTGTTTTTTCAGGTCTGGTCTTCGTGGCTACATAGCAATAGGTACGAATTACAATTACAGTGAAGATATCACTTCTAGAGGGAGGGTAAGTGAACATCAGATTAAAGAAAGGAATAGCAATTAATAAATTTTTAATTCCATTCGGTTTTAGATAGATAAAGTAAAAATGTAACTTCCCTCATATTTTTAAGGCGACATTATACGCAACACTAGCGCCACTTCCGCAAAAAAACGTAAATACACAATTTATTAAAAATCCAAGCTTATGGTGATGACACAAATTTAATGACGATAATTTATTGTGGTTTTTCTCTACAAAAAATAAAACGATGGCCGTTTTTAGCTGTTTTCACCACTAAAACGGCAAACAATTATTTGTGTATTTATAAATAACAATTGATATTTTGCGAAAGAACCATCAGATTGGATTTTTAATAAATTGTGTATTTACACGGTATGTTTTTGCGGCAGTGGCGTTAGTGTTGCGTATAACGTCGCCTTAAACGCGCATCGATCCTCCACTAGCGCCAACCCGCCTACCAATGAACCATAGACCAATTGTTGTAATTTTTTATCCCCGTAGCCCGTGGTGCCATTTTTTAAGCAATATTTGTTTACAATTATACTTCCATAGATTTTGGTTTGCTGATTATTCCACAACTTTCTCAGATAATAATCTACGACATCATAGACGTTGTGCCGGAACCTGGTCAACCTCTAACTAAGAACAGATTCAAAGAGTTATATGCTAAGGAACAGAAAGGCCCGGTCACTGCGCTCACTCAAGCACTGGGCTACTTGATATCAGCTGTGGGACAGAAGGTAATTTACTAAATTTTAATATTCTACAAATAAACTTTACTAGTAATATGATAAATAATATTGTAACTTTTTTCTGCGTTTACTTGATATCACCTGTACAATAGATTGTACAGCTGAACTTTCCTAATGTTATGATCAAAATATTCTAACCTTTTCCTGCGAAATGTACTCGATATCGGCTGTAGGACAGAAGGTATCAAACTATTGCGAACGGTACTTATTCGGGTGAAGTTAGTCAACAGCCAGTCTTAATTTTATGAATTTGTTGAAAAATTGCCAAAATCGGTAGTAGAATATCTATTGGCAACATGTTTTTTCAAATTTAGTAAAGAGACAAATGTATACATGGCTAAGTACAGTCGGCAACACACCAGATCGCTACCATTTAAGACTTAACATCTTTCACGTTAAGGTTTAAAATCAATTGGACTGTTTTATATCTGATTGTAGACATTGTAGTATTAAAACGCCTAAAACAAAAATTTTAATGAAAGTTTAATTGATTTTTCGTAGCAATCAATCAAACTAGGCTCTTATTTTTGGAAACTGGTTAGAGTGGAAAAATTTTTTTGGTCTTTTCGAGTTACTTTTCCTTTTTTGTCGTAGACATTTTTACTTACATAACCAAACGACTTGGACTTGACTTTGTACACCGGTTTTCAATGTATCGCCATCTCTGAGGTCCCAAGTTCGATCCCCGGTTGGGTTAATTTAGAAAACTAACTTTTCCATATTGGCTCAGGTCTGGGTGTTTGTGATACCACCGTTGTCTCTGATTTCCATAACACAAGTGCTTTAACTACTTACTTTGGAATCGGAGCAATGTATGTGATGTTGTCAAATATTTATTTATTTCATTATTAACAGATCTACATCTGGCAGTTGAAAGACAACGACCTAGTAGGCGTGGCTTTCATAGACACACAGATCTACGTACACAAAATGTTGGCTGTGAAGAACCTAATACTAGTGGCTGATGTGTACAAATCTGTGTCGTTACTGAGGTACCAAGCTCAGCATAGGACGTTGTCGCTGGTTTCGAGGGATTTGAGGTCTGCACAGGTAAGATTCGTTTATCTGAGTAAACGAGATGCTCTTTTTAAATTAAAAAACAAATGTTGTTAAGACTGATAATATGAACATAATTTGCGTTTTACATTTTTTGGTTTGTTACAAAAACTGAAAAAAATTATATAAAACTGTTTACCTTACATTTTTTTTGTAATGGCAATCATATTCAATCATTTCATTCAATTCTTTATTTTATTAATTATTCAGTTTAGTAAGTGTAGATATTATGTTTATTTAACCATATTATGTCATAGCATGCATTTTTACTAAGGATATTAGGTATAATGAGGAAGTAGAAAACTGAAATTAAAACATATTGTATTTACAAGTAAAGACTTGCCATGTTTTTGCTGGCAATTTTGTATTTTTACAATATTGTATAAATACACACATAAATAATAAGTTGACGCCTTTTTCCTATAAGGTATGCTTACAGATGAGGGCGAGAGCGTGAGTGTGTGTGAAAGGGGATGAGAGTGAGGTGTGTGTGTAAGAGAGAGAGGTGAGTATGAAAGAGAGAAATCTTGTGGTACGTGTACAAATTGTTTTTTTTTAATATGTTTTATTTATTCTAGATATACGATATGGAGTTTATGGTTGACAATACGAGTCTCGGTTTCTTGGTGAGCGAAGCGGACGCCAATATTGCTATTTATATGTACCAGCCGCATGCGCGAGAGAGCTATGGCGGTAAATATCAATACTAATATTTTGGATAAATGTAAACGATGTCTGTACTGTCATTACAAAATTACTGCACACAATTAAAGTCTGATTTAAAATCTGGTGCATGTTTGCCTGCATACGTCGCCTAGAGAGCTATTAAGCTGAGCTATTGATAATAATATGAAATAGGGATGAAAGTTCGTATGGAACAAAGTTTACGCAGATGAAGTCGCGGGCGGCTGCTCGTAGCTTTATAACAGACAAGATGATATTTTTTTGTGCTTATTAGAGTGTTTTTTTGTGTAAAATCTGTACTATTATAAAACTGTATAAAAACCGTATCTGTACATTGAAGAGAAAAAACTGTTTGGCTGTATGACGGCGCATCATGCAAAAACCGCTGAACGTATTTTGATGGACTTTTCACAGTTTGTTAGCTTAGGGTCCAACTTACAATCTGTCATGTTTTATCTAATTTGGGTGGGTAGAACCAGAGAAATAGCTTGAACTCTCAGTAGTACTTGCTTTTTATACACTAAGGAGGTTATAAAAACTTGTCGCTTTATTTTTCTACTGTCCATGCGGACGAAATCGCGGGCGGAGGCTAGTAGTATATAATGTGTAAATATTACAGGTCAGCGACTAATAAAAAAATGCGACTACCACGTAGGACAACAAGTCCACGCGATGTTCCGCATCGCCGCGCCGAATACGCCTAACGCTCCTATTCGACACGTCACTATGTTCAGTAAGTACATTGTACACACCAACTATACACGTCACTATGTTCAGTAAGTACATTTTACACACCAACTATACACGTCACTATGTTCAGTAAGTACATTTTACACACCAACTATACACGTCACTATGTTCAGTAAGTACATTTTACACACCAACTATACACGTCACTATGTTCATTTAGTACATCTTACACACCAACTATACACGTTACTATGTTCAGTAAGTCCATTGTACACACCAACTATGCACTTCACTATGTTCGGTAAGTACACTATAAACAACTTAAGTCTATTTTTTATCCCTGAGATGTCAATTTTTAACACCGTACATATTTTTACGGATTTTTTAATGAATTATGTAACGAAATATATGAAAAAGAACTCTGTATTATCGAGAGAAACGAATAATAAAATAAATGACATTCCTTTGCGTAAAAAAAGTTGTGAGATTTTCTCTGTTTCCTCTTAGAAACCATTCTCAAGGAAACCAAACTCAAGGACTTCGTTGCTTACTGGTTGGAATATTAATATTATTCTGGAAACAGAGGTAAAACGTTATGAGACCGATAAATCAAGTAATTCTGTGTGAAATTGTTGCTCAAATATTTGTATTTTACGTTGTACATTGACTCGCAAGGTCTATAAATAAATAATAAATATTTGACAACATCACATACATTGCTCCGATTCCAAGGTAAGTAGCTAAAGCACTTGTGTTATGGAAATCAGAGACAACGTTGGTATCACAAACACCCAGACCCGAGCCAATATAGAAAAGTTCGTTTTCTAAATTGACCCAACCGGGGATCGAACCCGGGACCTCAGAGATGGCGACACCTTAAAACCGGTGTACAAAGCTACTCGACCACGCAGGTCGTCGCTCACAGTGCCACTAGTTTGGTTCTGTATAACTTACTGTTTAACTAAATGTTTGTTACATTTATAACAGCGACCTTAGACGGCGGCATCGGCTACGTTCTCCCAGTGAGTGAGAAGATGTACCGGCGACTACTGATGTTGCAGAACGTTATGAACAATTACTGCTGCCATATCGCCGGACTTAACCCGCGAGCTTCCAGGTACAATCCATATATATATACATAACCCCTCTTACTAATAAAGATTGTATAACAGATGTATAGTTACACAGAGTTTCGTCCCTTTCTTTTTAATGTCAAACTTGAATAGATTGACAGAGAGTAACCGTTGTGTAACTATACATCTGCTATACAATATTTATTAGTAAGGGGGTACTTATTTATTCATTTAGTAAACCTTACTAATAGTTGATAATAAATAATAATTATTTAACAGCTAAAAAAACAGAATAACACAAGATAAGTTGTCTAAAACTGTTGAAACAGAACCCCCCTAGCGTGACCACCGAAACACGATAGTTATCACGTTAAACTATCAAAAGATAATGAGTTTTGACAGTGTTTTAACTGTCAAAAGATAATAAATTTTGACAGCGTCAATAAAACGCCATATTACGCGATATATATCGAGTTACAAAAATTATAATAATAATAATTTGTCGACTCTTGGCAGCACGATATTTTCGTAGGTATTTTTGTTTATTTTATGCTCTGGCGTGCAGGACACAGGAATGCGTTTATGGCGTGGCGCCCAAAAGGTTAAGAACGCGTAGGCTGCACACTAGCACCGCCATTGGAAAAAAATCATAGTGCTTAAATAAAACGAAATTGTGAATTATCTCTCTCTAGTGCACTCCGTGGAAACTTTGTGGTTCTTTTTATAGCTTAAACAATATTTTCTATATACACTTCTAAGACTTTCGCGCGTACAGTTCATTAGAAATAAAACACTTTTTACGGATTACAGCGCGTATATTATTAATATACGCGCTGTAATCCGTAAAAAGTGTTTTATTTCTAATATTTTCTATCCTGTCGTTTAGTTTAATGGAGATTTTTTGCGATAAGTGGCCACTTTTAACAATAAAACTTCATTTAACTAAACGACAGGCTAGAAAATATTGTTTAAGCGATAAAAAGAACCACAAAGCTTCTACGGAGTGCACTAAAGAGATATAATTCACAATTTCGTCTTTATTTAAGCACTATATTTTTTTTTCCAATGGCGGCGCTAGTGTGCAGAGTATGCAGCCTTAAGCCAGCATAAGAGCAGTTTCCCTCTGAAAGCGAATGGACTGTATGAAATGAAAGATTGAGTGCGAATAAATCTACGTCTTTCCACATAAAAAATTATTTATTCAAAAACAAAAATTGACAAGTAGAAATCTACGTTCTGTATATAAAAATAATCTACATTATCCACGGACAAATTTAGCCTTAGTATCTAAGAATTGTAATATTATGTGTATTAAATTATACAATAAATTACCAAAAGATTTTAAGGAATATAAGTTTTCTAAATTTAGATCTGCTCTTAGAGAATGGTTAGTTATTAATTTTTTATTGTCATTATTTTTTAATGTGTATACGCCTGTAAAGGTAGAAACCGGTGATACCATTTTGTAATTAACAACAACATCTGTTTTTTTATGTTACCTTGTTTCTGTGCACAATAAATATTCTTCTTCTTCTTCTTTTTTTGTTATGGCAATCTACTTTCCTCTTGGAAGTAATTTTTGCCAGTGTCAAGTGTTAAATAGTTCAGTGGTAGATATTGTTTAATTTTTCATTAGAATGCGGGTGCATCGCATTCCAATGCTGCTTGGAGCATTTGGCACCAAGTATATCAAGACAGTTTACTCGGTTAGTTCTGCCGAGGAAGCCACCACTTCAATAAATGTCTCAGCTTCACACAACCAAGATCGCGCCTATTTCAATTATCCCACATATTGTTCAGTTGCGTAGACACTTGTACCATATAACTGCACCAATTTTAAGACACAATATCCACTATGAATCAATTTGAAAATAATTAAAATAGTCACCAAATCGAACTCGACAAAATGGCGCCTAAAACTCCAATAAATATTCTATTCTTCGCCAAAGACAAAAACCCAACGTTCCGTTACCCCGTCGTTGACGTAATGTTTCCCCTTAGGACGTACAAGTCGGGGCGCCGGCAGGTGGGCGGGGGCCCGGCGCGGGGCGTGCTGGACGGCGACCTGGTGGCGCTCTACACCGTCATGCCCAACGTAGAGAAACAAGACGTACGTACCACACCACACCACACATCATGACCAGGGGCTCTACCGGCTAACGCATCGAACTTCGACGGGTCTGCCGAGCTTCAACTATATAGCTGGGTCCACACGTGTATCATTTTGGCGTATCAGATCACCGTATCTTTATTATACATCGCCAATTTGGTTTAATGTGCGATGGAGTAATACTGTATCAAAGTGTCGACGTATGATAAAGATACGGTGATCTGATACGCCAAAATGATACACGTGTGGACCCAGCTTAACAGATAAATCGATCCCCAATCGGGCCAAAATGGCGAACCTCGATTCATGATGTCACACGAACATCGATATCTTCTAAGTAACTTCGGCGAATAGTACGATACGAAACTCCTTACTTTGATTTATCTGCCCCAGGGGCCCTACCGGCTAACTTTTCGAACTTCGGCGGGTCTGCCGAGCCTTAACTTAAACAGATAAATCGAAGTAACAAGTTTAGTATTGTACTATTCGCCGAAGTTATTTAGATGATATCGATGTTCGTGTGACATCACGAATTGGGGTTCGCCATTTTTACCCGATTGGGGCTCGATTTATCTGTTTTATTTTGAAGCCCGGCAGACTCCGAAGTTCGATGCGTTAGCCAGTACGGCCCCTGGTGAGACGGTCTGTGTCAATAACTTGTGTAAGCAAAATCACGTGTCATAATGTAAGCTTAAAATAGATAAGGTTCAAATTTGATTGTACTTTCCAAATATCAACAACTAACATGCTTACAGATTGCAAAGAAGATTGGCAGCAAAGTGGAGGAGATTTTGGCCGACCTGAACGAGATCGACAGACTGACGGCTCATTTCTAGTTTAGTTTTATATTCCACCATTGTAAATAGTATGCGATAAGAATAAAAAATATTATTTTATTGAAATGTTGTATTTATTTTTATACTGTTATTTGGGCTGATTTACTTATTTAATATCAGTGGCAATACATTTCTGGAAATTTCATACATAAATTAAATATGAATGACAACATGTTTGAACTGCAAAGAAAAACCTTAGGCTATGTTACTCTATACATATAATAATACCGATATCATTTATTTCGGAACGATATCCATAGTGTTAGTAACAATTTAGCTTAAAAACTATTTTAGTAATTTACAATACCGATTTGATTGGAATATTAATAAAATACATTAAATTAATAATAAATATATACACAATAAAATTCATATATTAAATTTAGCTATGTTAGCATGTCGTTTGGTCCATATTCTCGGGAAGACAGAGTCCCAACAACACTCAAGATGGTATTGTCGCTGTTTCTTACTCTGTTTAACAGAGATGCACAACGCTTTGGAATAATTACGCATCACTACGCAAACGCACACTAAAACAATGTGCATGCACACGCCTAACAACATTCACAGCTGAACGGATTCGTGAGATAGAACAACTATACTAATAAATTATTTCTTATTTTGGAAAACTGTCGATCACAAATCTAGAGAGCTAGCTAAGGCTTTTTTATTCAAGATTATAAGTTTATTAATGTTTTGCACAGCATTGAAAAACTATACAATTTGAGGTCACTTTACTATGGTTTTCTACTGAGAAAAGTTTTAACTATCATGAATCCTGTTAATCACATAACTGAGTACCTACTATAGTCTAACATCTATACAACATGTTACAAAAATACCCCTAATGCCGAATATGGTATATAGGGACCATCAAACTGAACAACTTTTAATATGGAACCAACACTGAAATCGCGAAAAAAAAATCTGCTGTTTCATACAAAAAAAATCGCAAATGTCAAAATGTATGAAACAGCTGATTTTGTTTTTCGCGATTTGAGAGTTGGTTCCTTAGTAAAAGTTGTTCAGTTTGATGGTCCCTATATACCATCTTCGGCATTAGGGGTATTTTTGTAAAATGTTGTATAGGTAATTTTTTTGAGACAAATAAATCAAGTAAGATATATTATATAAAATCTTTGCTCAATTATATGTGTTTGACGTTGTATTGGCCCCTTAAATTACGGGGCGTTCAGGACTAGCTAGACCAACAAAAAAATATAGTTACCGTTAATTATCTATGGACCACATAACAAAATATAAAGTGAATCGCGGAACATAGACATTACTTACAGGAAATGCCGGGCTGTACACAATAGTTCCTAGTTCAAGAAAACAAAAGACGGAACTGTGCTTATGTCTAGAACACACTTTATAATTTTGTGCTAACATGCTTGCCTCATTACATAATATTAATCAAAGGAAAACTGGTTCAACAATAATTTCGAATCGTTTGTGAATTATGATACGTTCGATATTTTTTACGCTATTCTAAAGCAATTCCGTTTTATAATAACACCCTCGATTGTTATCTCCAAGACAATGTCTAGACATTAATGGCGAAGAACAATGATGCCATTAGGGGAAGTACGGCGATGTGGCACCACTGTCAACAATATAATTAATTTTACGATAAGACTATTATACATTCTAATGATTTTCTGATCAACTTCCTTTAGTAATTTAATGACTTCAAATTGGATTTAACAAGCTGTTTTCAATGAAATTAAGAAAGTTCGGATTTCGGCATTTTACGCTAAAAGTGGGATATCCTGGCGGGTTGAGGCAAATTAGCCCAATGTAAATAAATATATTACAGTAGTAATAATATACTAGAAAAAATACGACTCGCATCAGATCATGTTCTCGGACGGGAATCGAACCCGCGACCTATGGATTCGAAACTCGGTAGCTTAGCGGTCAGAGCATTGGACCGGAATCCAGGATGTCAACCTACTTAGGCTGGCCCCAGACCTACCGGTTTCATTTCTTTGATTTGCTGTTCTAGTAGAGCAAGGGGCCGTACCGGCTAACGCATCAAACTTCGGAAAGCCGAGCTTCAACTTAAAACAGATAAATCGAAGTAAGAAGTTTCGTATTGTAGTTATTTAGAAGATATCGATGTTCGTGTGACATCATAAATTAGGGTACGCCATTTTGGCCCGATTGGGGCTCGATTTATATTTTAATTTGAAGCCCGGCAGACTTCCGATGTTCGATGCGTTAGCTGGTAGCCCCTGTTCAACTAAAACAGCAACGCAAAGAAATAAAACCAGTAGATCTGGGGCCAGCCTTACATGTATTGTGATGTGCCCATTCGCACCCAACTGCCTCTTGTCATCTTGTTGGTAAAAGGCGCGTCAAGTAAGCCAGTTATGTAACGACCCGTTACGCATAGAGCATAGATGCCGATTTGTGGCTATTCAACACTCGGTTATGTAAACGTGAGTTTTACTAGAGCGTACGGCAAAAAATGTTATAGTTTGTTTTGAATTGAATAGTCTGGTGGGTATTTGTGTCATTGTTGTTGCATTTAATAAGAGCAATAACTGCATGCAACCCATATTAAATAAAGTCGAATTTCTTCGAAAAATACACAGTTGTTTTGTATTTTAGTCGTTTTAATCCCTCAAGGTGAGTGTTCTACCAAAGAAACTAATCGTTTTCGCTAACTAAACATTTTTGGGGGAAAAAACCAAAACATAAAAAAATTTTGATCCTCCCATACTAACTAGACAGGTAAAACATTGTATTAGTATGGGTAAGTAAATTTTTCTGTCGTTTTTCGACCCATGTTTCTTTGAATGAACCATTATCACCTTTTATAGGTATTATTTATTAGGATATTAGTAAACAGAATTGTAAAAACAAAATGTCGTCAAATGCACGATAGAATATGTAAGAAAGAATTCCAATGTAACAACTTTATGTATGTATCCACCATATTCTCGCAAATAAACACTTACTTACTACTTACTATAAATATTTCTTATTCTAAATGCTGCAGGTCCTATAAATATAGGAAGGTAAGTACCTACCTATTTTCTTACTTATAGTCTGAAAAGGCTGTTCCACTTTTTTAGGGCTGGCAATTTTATATGAAACTATTCGAGTAGCAAAAGTGACCAGTATTTTCCCCCTTTTATTAACAATGTTTTATTAGGTTGCTTTCTTATTTGTTTCTTTGTGTCCACAAATTAAGCAAACGATTTTATGTTAGCTTACTGATAAGCTAGAGACTAACTTTGAACATAGGTCAGAATTGGAAGACAATGCAATATTATTGTGTCATTGAGCTGATCTGATGATGGAGCCGGAAGAAGGTCACAGGAACTCTGTGATAAAACGTGTGATAATATATCAATGCAATTAATAAAAATATATCAATCAATATATTGATGCCCAGGGCATCAACTGAAAGCACTTGATGAGCACATTCCCTATATCCCAAAAGTTAATTACGAAAATATCAAAATTTATGAAACAACTGATTTGTTTTCGCGATTTCAGAGTTGGTCCCATAGTAAAAGTTATTCAGTTTGATGGTCCCTATATACCATATTCGGCATTAGGGGTTATTTTGTAACACGTTGTATAATTTGTCACTAAAATGTGTGATAAAAAAATAAATTAGTAAATTTTAAAAATACTAAAAACACCACTGCCCTGCCAAAAACGAACTTTTTAATATTTTTAATACTTTTTTTTCAAGAACGTGATTATATGATCATGAATTATACGACATAATATAGTAATAATTATTATATTTTCCGAGGCGAGACAGCCCTATCCTTACTTTTTCTCTCCACTTAACTCGCTAAGTATTTTTAGAGTTTTAGTGAAGTTTGGGCACGCGTGACCCTCGCCCGCCCATAAACTATTCCGTTCTAGCGGAAGTATATATATTTTAAATAAACTTGCCTCTTCAACGACGACAGCTGGGCAACATGTGGAACGCGAGATAAATGTAAAAACTATATACAAGATGTAATTTTACTAAATTGGGTAACCAATGCATATTATAACCTCGGATTTTTTTACCTATAGATAGAATCCAAAAATCAACTACGTGGCTGAGAAATTTTGTTTTCTTATTTGAATGGAAAACGGCAAAGTGACAGCACTTGATTCAGAATACGCAGATGCCCTACTGTTTTGATCAATGAATAAAGATTTATCGAAAAGAAACAAATAAAATTATTCAGTCAAATTGTGGTTTTGGGGGCACGGCAGTGCCCCCGCTAAGACGACCAAGCAAAGCACAAGGGCACTACCTATCATTTCTCGAAGCGTTTAGTCGTTTTTTTGGACCTTCATAACTTTATCGGAATATGATGTCATAAACAAATAAAGTTTTAATTGCATAGCTAATACGTTTTATTGATATCTGAAATTCCCCGATTTCGTCACTGACTCACTGACTCACATCAAAATTCTTAGGGTACTTCCTGAAGTCCTAGAAAGCTAAAATTTGGTATGTTAGCTAGTATTAGTACACAAACAATAAAAAAAACTAAAACTTGGAACGTTTACCCCCCAGCCCCTTAAACTAGGGGATGGAAGTTTGTATGAGATTTTCGCAAATTTTGATGCTAGAAGTCTGAAAATTGATATAGGAATTCCTAGTTAAGATAGAGAGGCTAAGATTGACATAGGAATTCCTTGTTAAGATAGAGATAGTAGAGATAGAAGCTTGACCAACAAGGCTGTATTACTTATTATAGTTTCTTTAAAAAATAGGTTTTGGGTTAAATCGACGGATTCATCCACACACTTTCTCCGTGTTCTTTGTGTTATCTCAATAAGTTCGTGTAATCGAATCATGAGGAGCTCGATTCAAATTAATTTTTTGATACCCAAGACCTACTGTTGTAAGAATTCACAAGTTCTTGTAAAGCTACACCGCACCGGTTTGTTCGCAAGCTCTAGCGAAGGCTTGCGAACGAGCGAGAAGAACCGGCAAAGGCTTTTTCTCCCTGTCTAATTTCATACAGCGAAACTGAAAAAAATGATCTCTGCTATAAAGTGACACTTTTCATTACAATCATAAATTAATGTTTAGCTCGATGGCGCAGTCACTTCGATTGCGGCGATTAGGCAACTATTTCTAGCTATACAATACTCGTATTAACCTTAAGCCGTTGATCCCGGTTGCATTTGCAGTCGTTAACATCCATCAATCCGCATTCGGCCCACGTGGTGTCATGATGACCCATCATCCTCCATTAAGACCCCTATATACCTCAAGTGGCGCCCTCATTTTAATTAAATTTATTGCTCGCTAAGTACATAATGTATCGAAAATTCACATGTACAGATTGAAGCTAAGGTTCAATAGTTTATTTACAAACAATAACCTCAGTAAAATTTTGTTCGTTGTAGTAGTAGTTCGCAAAAGTGCTAAAAGTGGCCACTTTTGGCACATTTGCGAACTACTGATGATGATGGTGATGAATCTATACCGCGAAACTAACTAACCAAAGCAATCCAACGTCCGCAGTAGCAGATTAACCACTGACTCGTGAAGTTTTTCTTTGTATTGTTTATTTACTTCTATTATTTATGCTTTGTAGACCGTTAAATTGATCTACTCCTCTATATGAAAAATATTCATAAATATATAAGTGTTTCAAAATGACATTATCTTTCTTTTTTTAATATTTCACGCCTAAACTGCATGAAATCAACATTAACAAATATTTACGCAGTCTGTTCGGTCGAAATAATACTGTTTTATATATTGATATTAATAGAAATGTTGAGTTCATCGATTTAGAATATAAGTGTCTACTTTATCTTATTGGATTCCTTTAATTTTGTAACAATTTCCTAACAATACACAAAAGTATATCAGACTTATGCCTAAATTTAAGTATTTTTTATTTATTTGTTTATTCCGTACACAATTTTAAACAAAATAGAAATGGACCGAAGAATTGTAGAAGGGCACACACAGTTTATTGCATTTTGAAATTTCTTCCAGCAGGCCCGAGATAGGAAAGAACATTGAGAAGAGCAGTCTGTCTGTGTGCACCTACTGTTTATTGCCTCCTCTCTGATATTTGAAATAGCTTTTTGGCGACTCTGAGTTTGCCATTTGAAAATAACAATCTAACTTTCAGGTTAGATTGTTATTTTTAAGTTTCAATTAACGATATAGTTAAACCCCCTCCTTCGTTACGAGTCGAAAAGTGCGAGTCAGACTCGCACACCAAGGGTTCCGTACAACTTTTACTTATATGAAGACCAATATAAGACGGCATAAACGGCCGTATTTTTCACAGTTTCAAGTGACTGTAAACTTGAATATAAATGGTTTTAATTTCATTTCGATACCTCCACGCGTTCCCGTGATAAAGGGCCTTGACAGACAGACAGACGGACAAGAAAGACAACAAAGTGATCCTTTAATGGTTCCGGTTTTTTACTTTTGAGGTACGGAACCCTTTAAATGAAACTTTTATCAAATCAACTTCAACTGAACTCTTTCAAAAGTCAAAAGGTAATTCGCTTCGCTGAGAACGGGTTGCTGAAATAGAGTAGGTTCATTTTTCAGTCGATAGCTTCAAATTCAGCTCCATAGCTGACTGAGCATTCCGGGGTTATTGAGGGAGGTGTTTTCACAAACTTGCAGGGATATATTAAACTTTTCAGTTTTTGAAGGAAAATAATGCTGTGAGTTATTAATAATATGAATGAATTTACAATAGACAGTGATCTGCGGCAACTTCAGTGCGCTTGCGGTACAAAACGATTTAATCTGTAAAATTTTCTCTTCCTTACATTCTCTAGTAAAGTTGCAGCGGATCACTGTCTATTTGTCAACAGCATTGAACTGATAATTTAAAAAAGTGAAGGGTCTTCATCAGTACACTTACTACGAACAGCTATCGAAAAAAAAATAACGAGCGTAAAAACATTCGATAGATAATTTTTGTTTGGGAAATTTACAGCGCCATCTACCGCCGATAAGCAAAATGAGATTTTCAATATACGTGTGTAATTTTTTTCGATAGCTTGTGAAGTAATGTTAAAAGATACCTAAGCGGAATAAGCTATTATTTTGTGGCTTGGCTGTACACTGCGTTATGTGCCGTATCACTTACAATATGAAAGCTTAGTTACACTTAAAAGAAAAATACTTTTAATTTGTTTTCGAATTACTTAAGAGTCCAGCGAACAGTAGGCTTCCCATACATACGTAATACCAAAGTTGCAATTTGAGCATAATTAACTCTTCTTGTGATGTTATTCGGATTAAAACAGTATTTGTCTAGGTTTCTATTAAATAAAAAATACAAAATACTAACCCTATTAAAAAAAAAATGCCAATACCTAAATATTTTCATTTAAAACTGTATATCGCATTAATTTTTATTTGGTTTGGTATTTTGGATTTTACTTTCTTAATTCGAATAACATCACAAAAAGAGTTAATATGCTCAAATTCGAAATCATTTTAGTATTACGTTTGTATGTGAAGCTCACTATTCGCCGGAAGTACCTAATTTAGCTTTAAAATCAGTCTAAAAATAGGATATTTTTACATACGCAGTGTGGTTTTTCTATTTCAAGCAGTTACGGTTATCCTAACTAACTAAAGAGGTAAATACGCGCGAATTCACTTTAAAGTTTCTAACTTTTATTAAAATATTAAAATCAGTATAAAAGGCGGAAAAGTATTTAATTAGAGTGACGGTCAAATTATAATAAGTTTAATAGAAATCTATGTTCCACATTTCATAATCTAACACTCTTAAAAATATGTTATTCAACGCTCTATTTTTATGAATCAGATAACATCACATTTCCGATATTAGCTCCGTACGCGGTTCATTCAATTACTTTTCGCACCAAAACGTGTAAAAAGAACAGTACAGACAAAAAATGAAGTGCATCCCGTCACTACATATTGATTAGTACGGTTTGTCGTAATAGTTTTAAATACATTGAAGCTGAACTATCAAACGGCGTTGTTACCGTTTACAGGAGGCGAGCAATGAATTGCAATTAACTGGCATAGTGAATTAATTGCCACTTCCTGTGAATGTTCAAAGCTTAGGTAATGATATAATCTGTCCAAATTACATAGAGCTGATTCGCTGTGGCAATCATTAGTGAAAGAGGCCAACTTACATTGGAAACTTTTAGGCACAAAAGGAAAAAAGCTAAAAGTAGACTTCAAACGTTTGAAATTCGAACGCCTGTCACTTTTATATAAAAACGTGGTGCGATTTTATTGTGACACCACAAGTTATCGTGAAACGGAACGTAAACAACAAAATGTGTGCAGTGCAAACTTATGTGAGTTATAATAAAATTTAAAAAAATACTTATTTAAAAAAGTGCGGGAATGTGAGCTTTCGGTGAATGTGTGGATTCATGAATTCCATCAATTTAGGACGGAATTTGTTAAAACACCTTATAAATTTACCAAAAACCAATTACCAAATATATCTTTATGTGCTTGTGATAAAAAATTAATAAATATGCTATAACTAAATTCCAAACACTGAAAATTTTATAAAGCTCCTACAATTTTCCAGTAGGTACTTTAGGTTAGCGATTTTTGCAATAACGTTTTAGATATAATACGTTGTAACTTAACTGTCGTTATTTTGCTATTTAACGGTTATAAATAAAGCAAAGTAACAACGATGAATCAAGTGGCTATCGAGATGTTACTAACTGTAAAAAGCTTTATGATGCTGTGGGGACATACGGGACTAAGTTTTGTTAATAACTGCCCTTTATGATACTACCATGAAAATGAATCAAGAATTAATAGAATAACATAATAGCATACTATTATTGCAAAACATTTTTTTGGCAACCCTAGACGCTAATAGACTAAGTATTTGTTTTCGATAATCAATCCCATTAAGGAGCAAAAGCAAAACACAATTTCGGTGTAGGGTTGCCACTATGCAGTTTATCAACAAAAATTTTTTTTTTTTCAAAATTGTGGTGGTAGGTTTTTCTGTTTTGTTCCAAAATTAATGTGGTGTTTTAAGTGGTAGGTTTTTATATCTTTACCTCTAATATTAAATTACTTTGTCCTGTTATGCTTAAGTTTAGGTTATCCGACTAATTTCGAACACAAAATTCGATTAGAAAATAAGTATTCAAAATTTAAACATCTATAATGTTTTTAAGTTCTATTTTTAACTCGTTGAAAAATCCCTATCAGAGCTTTATTATAGTCTACGTAACGCAGAGTAACCGCGCACAACATCATCCTATGGTTTTAAACTAAGGCTTAGTGTGCACTGCAGCTCATAGTTATTTATGGCGACGATTAACGTTGTTTACGTCCCAACACTATCAATGGCACTGTTCCGGGAAAATAATAGAAAATTGCAAAGGAAACTTCAATTGTGAACAGAAAATATGGTAAACTAGCGACCGGCCGCGACTTCGTTGCGAAGTTAAAAAAGTTTAACTTCGTTTCCGCTTGTTAAAAAAACCAATAACTAAAGTCCGAGAACATGATCTGGTGCGAGTCGTATTTTTTCTAGTATATTATTTAGTATGAATAAGTCATTCCACAAGACCTAAAGTAAAACTCCACTCGGTAGAGTCAGCACATTTGAGTAGGTAGAGAATAGAGGTGGGAATGGGACTATCGACGTCATTTAGATTTCACGAGACATTGAACAGTAGTGTCGAAGTTCTCCTGCTCGGGGCAGATACGGGAATACTTTATTCCCTAACAAGGTAGAAAGCAGAAGGTTATATCTTAGTTTTTTACGAGTGTTAAGGTTTTTTTAGAATGATAACTAGCACATCCTAGCCTACATAACTTTTAATTTAAGTAGAAACAACGAGTGCACGGAACTAAAGCAAATAAATAAATGATTATGATTGTTATGATTTTAAGAAAATCAGGTCAATATAAAAGAAATGCTTGGTTATGTCATAATGAAGCTAAAAACGGAGACTAACTTTTTTTATTCACAATAAAATTATATTTTTTGTGTTTTCTTGCATGAAGGTTAATTTTATTTATAAAAGAAAAACTTAAATTATAGTAGTTGTTTTCAAATTTTGAGATTTTAGCATTCACAATGCTATTTTTATACAATACTAAATAATTAAAAATATCTGGAAAATATTCAATTGAATGTCGAAGTAATTCCTTGTACATTGGTGGTACATTGGCTTGCAGCGTAAGAATTGATATAATAGAAGAAATTCGACGTTCCCACTAGTGACTCGGTAGCTCAGCTGTCAAAGCAATGGACCGGATATCCAAAGGTCGCGGGTTCGATTCCCGTCCGAGAACATGATGTGGTGCGAGTCGTATTTTCATAGGTAGTTGGTTGAAAGTTGATCTGAGATTATGACCTCTACGAGAAAGTAGGTTTTTTTACTGAAGTGACGTTCTGCACTAATTTGCTTAGCTATAGTGACTAAGTTCGTGCATCAAATCGTGGGACACATCATCATAACAATAAACTTAAGTACTAAATTAGGTAACTTTCAGGGTATTAAGTATTTGATAAAACAATAAAATTGCTAAATTCTACGACTAGACATTTACGGTCTTACCACAAAAGATATTAAAACACTGTTTAATTTAGACACTGTTTAAATGTGATGCTGTATCTTTCAAACAATATTGTCCAAAAAAGTGACAGCATCACATTTAAACAGTGTCTAAGTTAAACTCTTGTTAAACAGTGTTGTAAAGTCTTTTGTGGTAAGGCTGTTTGTGCTTATTTCACAGTATACGGTTAGGCACTAACTTGGGTTAAATTTTAAATGGAACAGGATTTCTATTAAATAACAGCTATCTGTTGGAGTCAGTGATTAAAAAACTGATAGTTTTTTAAAGTTCATCCTTAATTTCACTAGACATTGTAGTTACCACAATCGTCCGAGCTGTTTCTGAGTTATAGCGCTGCGTAAACCTAACAAATAACATTTCCTGTGAGCTAAGAAAGGAGATAACTGCCAGTTAGACTAGCACTATTATTTATTCTATGCTGTTAGCACCACAACGACCATCAGCCATTTTTAATGTCCCCACTGCTGGGGCACAGGCCTTCCTCATAGGTGGATAAGGAGGATGGGCCATAACCCACCACGCGGGCCCAATGCGGACTGGTGGGTGTTAACGACTGCAAATGCATCCGGGACCAACGGCTCAACGTGCCTTTCGAAGCACCGATGGGCTCGAGATAATAAATTTTTGGTAACCCATCCCGTGATCGATCCTTGCGAAAGTTGCTTAACCTCCGCAATCGCTGGGCCAGGCGCTAAGCCACTGCGCCACCGAGCTCCTCAGCACCACAATACTCATCGCCTAATGAGCTATACTATTTATGGTTAAAATAGCGATTATTCATACCGTTATGAAATTGGAAATGAAACTTGTTTTCATAGACAGACAGCCATTTGAAATAAGTTTGAAATTCAAAATATACTTTGTAGTTTCTTTTCGAGTTAAACCACAGTAAAATTTTCGTGAACCTTTCAATCTCTTTCTTTCGTCTTTTCAACTTTTTTATATTTTTCAGTTTGTGTTTTTTATGAAAAGGATTTTTTTTTAAATTTCGCTATTTTAAACATAATTACCATGTTATTGAAATTATATTTATCGATATTTTTTCAAGGAACAATAAGTTAATTATTGTATTAATTACTAATAACTTTTAAATATTAAAAGAATAGTGCAGTTTTCATAAGTTGCATATAAAAATAGATATTGGTATTCAAATTCAAATTCAAATGTATTCATGAAATCACTGGCTTAGTTATATATTTATGCATAAAAATATTAGGTTGTTTGTCGGTTCGTTGGGTGTTGAAAAATAGAGAGCGATAAACCTGTACGCAGGCAGGCTATGATAATAAATGTAACTAACATAGTCCAAGCGTCAGCTTAGTAAGTTTATGAAGGTTCCGTATAGTTAAATTATTTATTGTCGCACTTTTTTAAATCCTATCGTTTTAATGGTAATGTCCCGACCTGGGGCTCTACCGCGGACTATATTGATACGAAGTTAATGTAACTGTTGACACTTAAAGTCCCTATTTTTATGGCTTTTTTGTTGATTTGTTTATTTTTTGCAACGAAGCTGGTCTCTTTATTAAAAAGAACAAAAAATTGCAAAGAAACCATAAAAATAGGGACTTGAATAGTCAATATTTATATAGAACTGTTTATTTTAATAAAAGTAACAAAATCCCTCTATTCACGTAACTCTAAACAAATTTGAAGTGACACCGGTGACGATACGCGTATAAACTCGATTCCGGAATAGCTAGTACGCTGTACGTGACAAAATCTATCGATTGTTTTTTGCGCAGTAAATATATTTTAGGCATTGGATTCGGCGTAAACTGAGAGTTATGTTCTTTTGTTTTGAAATGTGATTACTTTAGATTTATTATTTATTGAAATTGAAATTTGGGAGATCTTTTTAACAATGTCCTAGCTAGAACATAACAAATTCTTGTTCGATAATATAGCTCGTTTTTAGGTAGATATATAATGCGATTAATTTAACAATGTACATCAGAAGTGACCAACTTCAGAGGGCTTGCGGTTCAAAATGATTTTCTCTTTGCCATATACATTCACGAGTGAAGTTGCAGCGGATCACTGTATTTTGTCAATTGAATCGCATTGTACATTGTACCCTATTAAATAATTATACTGTGATTGAACAGTCAAACATTCTGCGGCAGTCGGTATTTTAAGATGGTTGAAATGTTTCTTTTGTTTTTTTTTTCTATTTATCAAAGGAGTTTGACTATGTAACGCAGCCTATAAAGAATTTAATGTTAACTTTTTGTTCCAGTTGTTAAGCACGCTGTTAGTCGCAGCAGCTTTAGCGGAACAGCAGCAATGGAGCCCCTACATGCCTCAGATGCAAAGCCAAGACCTCTTGGCAGCTCAGTCACAAGACCATCAGGTAATAAAAATAATTAACCGACTAAAACCTAGGACAAGTTGGCTTTCAATTTTTTTTTAAAAAGCGTTAGTTTACAAAGAAGGGCAACAAATAACTATTTAATAGAATTATCGTCCGGTTAGTGATGTATGAAATCAAACAATTCATTTCAACTCTTAAAATTATGAGCAAAAATAATATTTAAAGCGAGTCGGTACACTATAAATATAATGAAACTAAACATCGTTATAAAACTACGGATACTTGGAAACAGCGCCACCTGTGACCAGAAATTGCATTATTTTGCCCGTGAAAATGTAAGTTTCCCGCGCGAAAAGAACCTTACGAGGCAACCTGGGGCTCTATCGGCTAAAAACATTGAAGTTCATGTTAACTGTGTTTTGACAGATGTATATGATACATTGCTACTTTGTTTTGGCACAAATAAAAACTTATCAAAGAAAAGTAGCAATGTATAACATATATCTGTCAAAACACAGTTAACATGAACTTCAATGTTTTTAGCCGATACCGCCGCTTGATTCACTCAAGGCTGATACAAAAAATATGGCCGCTTCACATCGTAACCTCTGTTTACGAGTTTTTATATTTTCTTTTTGCGAAAAACATTGCCGATTTGGTGTGCCTGCGTTTTGTTAGAGAAGGGTGTGAAATAAAAACTTTTTTGACTGGCTGCTTACCAAAGTTTTAAGATTGTAAATAAAAAATAAAAGTTTATTATTTACGTTGTCCTTGACATTGGCTTTACTCAAATAAAATTCTTGGCTTTACTCGTGAACTTTAAATTCATATTTGGCTTGACTGTAATTCGAGAAGAGATGTGTTGCAAACGTCTTATGCCTTTAAATTACTTACCTTTCAATTTGGATGAAGCAACCAAATTGAATCATGTAAACATAGGAGACATTAAGACCATTGCTGAACATTGACGACCTCCGTGGTCGAGTGGCTTTGTACACCGGTTTTCAAGGTGTCGCCATCTCTGAGGTCCCAGGTTCGATCCCCGGTTGGGTCATTTTAGAAAACGAACTTTTCTATATTCGCTCGGATCTGGGTGTTTGTGATACCACCGTTGTCTCTGATTTCCATAACACAAGTGATTTAGCTACTTACTTTGGAATCGGAGCAATGTATGTGATGTTGTCAAATATTTATTTATAATTTTCATACATTTCTGCACCTTTCAACCGAAGTGAATAATTTGGTTGAACTGTGTGTTAATGGCACCATACGTGCCATTATTATAAAATAACATAAAGAAGCGAAGAATAAGTAAACACTGAATTAAAAATGTCGGACCCAAAATTAAACAGGAAGACGAAGTATGAAATCAATCGTGTCTATCTTTTTTAGGAATTGGCCGAAGGAAATTCCTTACGCCCGTAGATTCGGCGTTCGTTCGGAAGATCTAATTATTCAATTCTTGCATTTTTCTTTTGGAATCGTTATGCGAAAAATGCTGAAGGCAAATTTTCCGAATCATTCGTTCTTTTTAAGGTCGTCTTTAAATTGGCCATGCTTTGTTTGAACTTCATTCCGGGCTGCCGACGATTTTTTGTTTATTTTTTCAATTTTGGAAGCACGTACATTAACTGTTTTTTTTGCTATCTTCGATTACATCATGACCAGTTAGTACTTTTCTATTTTTCTCTTTAAATTATTTTGAGGTTCGATTTTCTAAGCAAATTTAAAGCGATTTTTCCATACTTTTTACGTTCTTGTCTGATAATAGTCAAATATAAATAGGTAATTATGATAAAAACAAATTACTTTGTACTTATTTACGTATTTAACAGTTTAGAAATCATTTTACGCGAAAAGTTGTAACTTCTAAAGTTTTTAAAATTATCGTTGCGTCAGTTGCATTCAAGAACTTTGTAATGATACTCTATGACACACTGCATGCACCAGAGTCAGAGACAACAATAACTTTCTTAATACTTTGGCAAAGGCATATTAATATTCCATCAGCCTTTAAATTCTTGAGTTTCGGACTAGCTTGGTGTCTAATGATATTTATTTCATACCCGAAAAGTTTTCAGTGAGGCTGACGCATCAACTTTACAGACATATTCTTTGAGTTGAGACGAACAACTTTGGGTAAACTAACTAACTCGGAAAATATTTTTACTCATTTCTAATTAAAAGAGACTATGCTTGTAAGATAAATATAACTCTGTTAGTAATGTAACTAAGTTTTCTTGGGATAATTTTTTTTATTGGTCTGTGAGCATCATATGAATTCCAATGTAAAAATTAGGTATTAGTTAATTAAAAAATATTTTGATTTATCTGAATATAAGTATAACATCATGATGGCATAAGGCAGAAAAGTTAGAAATGTTCAATCGGACTACTGGAGTTGAATCGCGGTAATTTTGAACGATAACACTAAAACCGTTACGTTGTCATTAAGGTTAAATTTACCTAAAAGCTACTAGCTACTACTAGCTATAGAATTCTCACTTAAATTCTCCAAGAATTAATAGCATGTTACTATTAACAAATATTTTAACTAGCTGTAAGTCAGCAACCAACATTTCATTATGTTTAATTTTGGGCACTCGTTGTCTACACCATTAACTCTTTTATTTAAATAATTTTTATGTATTGATTGTATGTGCCAAAAAAAAAATATTGGCATCCTAGGTTCCTTAGGCATAGCTTTTAATAATTTTAACAAAACTAAAGCGAGTATTTGTCTGTAAACGAAACTGATACGGAAACAATTTAGTTTTGGTATTTTTGTTCAAATATTTACGGTAGACAAAGAAACAAAATTTTACGTGAGACTTGATAAATTCGTTACATGTTTGTTCTCCAAATTGAAGTCATAAAGGAACTCATTATTTTGCCACTTACCTATAACGTTTTTATAATCTAAACATTGACAAATAAACCTCTTTAAAAACTCTGAGGATTAAATTAAACAAAAGAATGTCTGAATAATGGAAGATTTTATACTTAGTTTTTGACCTTCACAAGAACTTCTGTTCATAATATGTAATTTGTTATGGTTACAAATGGTTAAAACCTTAAAAGCTAGTAATAAAACTAACAGCTCCACTTTCTAACAAACTTCATCCAGGATGGATTGTAATGGTTGACGACCTCCGTGGTCGAGTGGTTTTGTACACCGGTTTTCAAGGTGTCACCATCTCCGAGTTCGATCCCCGGTTGGGTCAATTTAGAAAACGGACTTTTCCATATTGGCTCAGGTCAGTGTTTGTGATACCACCGCTGTCTCTGATTTCCATAACACAAGTGCTTTAGCTACTTACTTTGGAATCGGAGCAATGTATTTGATGTTGTCAAGTATTTATTCATTTATAACACTGATTTTGAATTTGAGAAGAAAAGACGAAATGGTTAGGTACTTACTGCGTATAAATAATTAGCTAATCAACTTATACAATGCTTTTATTACGTAAAACCTAAAATCAATTAATTGAAGCCAAAGGACCCAGAGATAGATAGATTAGCTATAAAATCTATAATAGAGTGGCCTAAAGCGCAAAAAAAGTTTTTTTTCTGTTCTCTAAAGAATTTGCAATCAGTTGAACTTTTAGCAAATGTGCTGGTTTATGTAGGTTAATTGACATTGCAGGTGAACTCTCCACTGAGAGTTTCTCCCCTTCAGGTCCTTTGAGCATTACTCCAGTTGAAGTATGAATTTTCTTTTAAGAAAAGCAAAAGAAGATGAAAAAAGAATTGCATTTGATATAAAGTATAAAATGAATATTAATAGGTACTTTGAAGAATTCTCACTTTCAGCGTTTATGTTTAAATCGTAATTTATTTGTTTTATTAATGTTTTCCTCCGTTTCAAGTTTAATAGAGCCATTTGAAAATCTTTTCTGTGTCTGTATTATGAGTTTGCACAGTAACGTTACGTTTGATATACTTGATAGCGATTGTAGTAAGCGTAAACACGTAATACGCCAACTATTTTTGATCAAATGGGTATGCATAATTATGTAACATCAGGTCCGTTATGTCTATGATATAACCGAACTTATTGAATAACGTTAAAAGAAAAAAAGAGCAAAACGTCAACGAAAGTAAAAGAAACATAATAAAAAATAAACAACGAATAAATGAACCACAGCCGCTGTTGCCCAGACGGACTTTTTAATTTTTTTCTACCGACCCACTGTACCGTTATTAAATTGGCGCGAAAACGGTGCCGATGCCGTTCGAAAAATGAAAAAAGGCGCGTAATTTTATCTCTGGTTGATTTTATTTCAGAGGCGAAATGTTACTTAATACACATACCTTCAAAACGGTTCAAAAAATTGTTCATTTCCGTGGTATTTTAAAAATTAAATAACTGGAAGGTTAATATAATTTCGAGGAAGTTATTAATTGTATTTTATTTCCCTTCTTCTTAACAGGTTATTGAGTACCGTTTTTTTTTAATTTGTCACTTATTTCGATTACGATACATTTTATCTTTATCGTGCGGAAATAAATTCTTTAAGTTGTTGAATCGTTTGAAGAAAAATCGCATTACAGACCACAAACAGACCACATACATTTCGAGTGTGCTGTGGAATTACATAACCTATAATTCCGCTATCTCCCATTTTCCATCGGACAACCAGACGTACGAATCAGCACCATCGATTTTTAGTGGATATTCCAAAGACTCCCATTAAACGTTTTGCTTCAAATTTTATCATCAGTACCGCTAGAGAGTGGAACTCCTTGCCTCATTCTGTTTCCCGATAGACACACGACGGCACCTCAGACTACATGTTGTCCTTGAGACAGCCTTTATGCCCGACGTAATAAAAGCAGTTTTCGCAGTTTTGCTGTATGACCAGTGGCCCTACCATGAGTTGAAGCAAACTGTTTACGTTTCCGTAAGCCATCGGATATACTGCTCACAGTCAATGCTAGTGAAAGAGAGAAAACGATAGTTTATGGTAACGTAAACAGTTTGCATCAACTCATGGTAGGGCCACAGACGTGCTGTCATTGTACACTCGTGTGTCGTGACACACGAGTGTACAATCTGGGAGCCATAGAGTAATTTATATTGTAAGTCTTTAAGTCGCGAGTAAAGCGCGTTTCATCGAAGATCGCTTTATCTATCGCTTACCATCAGGTGTGATAGCGGTCGAGCGCTTGCCTATCTATCATTAAAAATACTATGAGAAAAACGATCTATTTATTTATCGCCTGGTCTTCTTTGTGGTACAGTCAGTATCAGAAGTTGCAGCGCACTTCATTTTTACGCCAATAACACTGTATACCATTTAGGATCTTTGATTTTCAATTTGATGTCTTGTCCCCAGTTTCAACAGCTGAGTGACTACACCAGTGGTTCTTCTGACGGAGGCCATGACTTCGGCTCCCAAGGTTTTGACGGCCATGGGTTCGGTGGTCACGAGTTCCAGGCCCAATCGTACCCCGTCCACCAGCACATCGAAGAAGACAACCCTGAGCCCATCAAACATTACAAAGAGGTCGTCGTCCCTATCCCTAAGAACGTAGAGTTCAAGATTAACCAACCAATCATAATCCCCGTACCACACCCTGTTCCGATCCAAGTACCAGTTCCAAAAGCAGTAGTCATCCCTATCATCAAAGAGGTTTCTATCCCGGTCGAGAAATCTGTACCTTACCCCGTCGAAAGAACTGTACACGTACCAAAAATTAAGGATGTTCCTTTTGAGGTCGTGAAACACATTATTGTACCTGTTTTTAAGCCCATTCCTTTCAAAGTACCTGTTTATGAAACTATTATTCATACAAAGAAGGGATCGCATAAGATTTAAAAAGTTTGCGATGAGGGAAAAAGACGCGGCGATTTGTTGTGAAATTTCTAAGCTAGAGATAAAAACAAACTTTTGGCGGGAAACATGAAGAACCATAGAGTAAAAAAGAACTTTTTATCAAGTTCTAAAACAACAATCGTCGTAGTCTTAAGTTGTAGAAAAGGCTTTATTGTTGTGTTTCTGTTGATATAATGCTGTTGCGACTGATGTTACGTTTCTTGTTGTATGATTGTGTGACTGTGTGTTTGTGCGTGTGTTGTTTTTGTTGTTATTAATATTATTTCCTATTTTTAAGTATTACAAATAAAAAGTCATTTTATAAATGTTGGACTTTTAATTAACCTTTGAAGTATTTAATTGCAAACAAAATTCTTATGTAAATAAATCATATTTACAGTTTGTATGAAACAGCTCATTTTAGAGTTGGTCCCATAGTAAAAGTTGTTCAGTTTGAGGGTCCCTATCTACCATATTCGGTTTTAGGGTTTTTTGGAACACGTTGTAGAAACTTGATATACTTACTTACTTACCTGTGTTTCCAATATTAACTTTAATGAAAAAAAAGCACTAACCTACTTAAATGGTTTATTTGATGACCATCAGCCTTTTTTAATGTCCCCACTGCTGGGGTACAGACCTGCCTTATGAATGGATAAGGAAGATGGGCCATAACCCACCACGCGAGCCCAATGCGGATTATTGGGTGTTACCGACTGCAAATGCAGCTGGGACCAACGGCTTAACGTGCCTTTCGAAGCATGAAGGAGCTCGAGATATTTTTTTTTAAAAGCTCAATATAATACATTTTCGGTCACCCATCCCATGACCGACACTTGCGAAAGTTGCTTAACCTCCACAATCGCTGGGCCAGGCGCTAAGCCACTGCGCTGTCGAGCTCCTCACAAATGGTTCATTTGATGGCGTGTCAAAAATTAGCACTGTAGGTGAGTGACTGGTTTACCTCAGGATTAAAGTTCATTGACAGGTTTAAATTTGACACTAATGGGTTTATTAGCTAGTATTTTTTTTTTCTAAATTAAAAGTTAAACCATAATACTAATGTGTGGGAAAAAGTCTTACTTACGTAACATTAAACAAAAACTTTGGCAAAAACTTTCTGTTAAGGCGACTATACCGTTCCACTAGCGCCGCCAATTCATTTATGATTATATTTCATAAACCATTTCAATCTTTTAAAAAGGAAACAACCACACCCTTTTAAATTGTCTCTTATATTTTTTGAATTACTCTTCAACACTTTTCATTCTTTCAGTAAGTTTTAAATTCCATTTAATCTAAAAGTTGCTACTGTCGCTTTGACTGCTTTTAAAAACTAGTCCAGAAAATGCAAAATTATTAAAGAGTTATTCAGAAAATATTAAAGGCAATTTAAGAGGGCATGATGTTTTTTTTTTTTTTAAATATTAACTGGGTTTACGAGTAATAAAAATAAATGTATTGGCGGCGCTAGTGGACGGTTTACTCAACTCAATTACATTTACACCTTAAGTGAAAGTGTAATTGACTTTTTTAGACATTTTTAGACTGACAAAAACTAAGACTAGTTCTAGCTTACGATTCGATGTGGGCATTAGGTAATCATGACAATTTTGTTGTTGTATCCGTATTAACTATTAATATTTTGCTAGTAGAAAGTATATAGAAAAAATCCAATGAAAACGAACGCAGGTACACACGACGGCACCTCAGACTATACATGTTGACCTTGAGACCGCCTTTATGCTTTACGTAATAAAAGCTGTTTTCGTAGTTTAACTGTATAACCAGGCGTGCTGTCGTGTGTACCTACTTACGTAGACCATCAGCCATTTTTAATGTCCCCACTGCTTGGGCACAGTACTTCCTTTCCTCCTCCTTTTTTAAATTTTTCATCAAAAGTCGAAAACTGTTCGACCTAAAAAAAGAATTACTGACAGAGCATTAGTATTTCCTGAGATATCCCGCTGTGACAGACAGACAGACTGAGTCGCACCATAAGGGTTCCTTTTTACCATTTTTGTACGGAACCCTAAAACAAACTGTTCCTACGTAATGTTTCCCATAATTATAAAATTAAATTACATCATAGTGTATTTGGCTGTTAAAAGTAGTCTTATTTTATGTTTTAGACGATATTAGGGCAAGGACAGAACTGTTTTTTAAAATTAAAACAAGGCAATTACTTTGAATGACACACCGTTTTTATTAAGGATCTGGTTTTCGGTAACAAGCATTATGTTTCCACCAAATTATCCGCTTTGGGAGTTGGTAAGCCAATGAGGTCATTAAGATGTTTTCTGGTATGAAATATCTTAGATAATATTAAGAGTGGTTTTTTTAGAATTCTAGGGAAACGATTCCTGGTTAAATCTTTGCCTTTCGCTGGAATCGCTCAAGTTTAACCATAATAATTGTTCCAAAGCGATGTTAACATTGTTTTTCATAGTTATTTATAAAATATTATAGTATTTGACGACCTCCGTGGTCAAGTGGCTTTGTACACCGGTTTTCAAGTTGTCGCCATCTCTGAGGTCCCGGGTTCGATCCCCGTTTAGGTCAATTTAGAAAAAACTAACTTTTCTATATTGGCTCAGGTCTGGGTGTTTGTAATCCTACCGTTGTCTCTGATTTCCATAACACAAGTGCTTTAGCTACTTACTTTGGAATCGGAGCAATGTATGTGATGTTGTCAAATATTTATTTATTCCTAGATATTAAGATCGATATATTATTGACTTTGAGATGATCACCAAACTTCAACATTTCATTTGCGGTTTTAGCAATTTTCATAATTTCAATAAACTAAATAAAAGTCTGGAAATCAAAAATACTAATAGAAAGAAATAATCGTTTTTCTACCGAGCTTCGAACTCGGGACTCGAGATGGCGATGCCAAAACAGTCAACCACAGACACGTCTAGATCATTCGAAAATACTACCTATGACCGTCTATGGTTAGGTGTCGCAAAATAATTGCATAAATTATAATTGTCCTTTGCTCTTCCTATACTGGCGAATGATCTATTGTTCAACCAAAGACTACCAAATATGGAGTCTTTTATGTTCTTAAGAAATCCCTTGATCATCAAACCAGTATTGATCCTGATTGCTATACAGTGACAACTTAAAAATGAAGTTAAACTTGGGTTTGATAAAACTAATATTTAGGTTGTTGGTTCTAATGATACTTTTCGTAATGTTATTCTTAATATCAGCGTTTCTGTACAGTGCTAGATATTGGCCAGATGTTTACAATTATATGAACGCAAACATCACAATTAAAAGAATACCGACTATTTCTGAACTTAATTTGACAATAATTGAAGTTGTGGAATATAATACAGAAGGATACTCGACTACAGATATCGATTATTCAACGAATGAATTTGATGCGAATACGGAAGAGTATACTTTTACTTTTGAAGATTTAAGTTTCCCGAAGTCAAAAGTTAAAAGGAATGCAGTTTTAGAAGATATGGGTAACGATTTTAGTGAAGTGCCGAAGAAGAGTGTTCTAGTTGATTATTTTTTTGTTGACGAAGATGGATCTATGACGAAACTAATGACAGATTCTGTGGATGAGAGGAAATTGACTACAAGAAATTCGGAAGACGTCGAAGTTATGAAAGAAACGAAATTTTTTGGAAGTTATCCGAAAATGGTAAGTTGAACATTACTCGGATTATAATTTAGGAGTAAATTTACTATTTCATCATCATCATCATCATCATCATCGTAGCTGTTTAACTACTCGGTGCAGCATAACATGCAATATAAAAATATTATAACACAATATTCTTAAATATCTTTTTTACACCACGATGAATGATTTAATAAATTTTGAAAATGTAGCAGCGCTATCTCTAAGGTTCCGGGTTCAGTTCTGGGTCGAGTCAATTTAAAATAGTACATATTGAAGGTTAACTCGAGTTTGGGTGGCATTACAATTGTATCTATTCCATAAAAAATACCTAATTATGAAAGTAACACAATGAATTATATTATAATACAACATTGTACATTACTATTTTATTTAATAACACTGCTCTGGACATAAAGTTCCTTGTAACTTAGTTCGAAAGTATTGTACTAAAACAATAATTTGTTTTAAAACAAGTATTGTTTTAAAACAATACTTTCGAACTAAGTTACGGATAACTAATGTACGGATTCAAACCTATTCTGCGTTTTGTGCGTTCCATTTCGGTTTCGTCACTAATTGATTGATATATCGCGGAATGAAAAAACGAGAAAAAGTATCAAATTGGAAAGTATACTTATAATGTTACCCATGTCAATGTATGAATATAATAAGTAACATAGTTTGGATGACTCTTAGTATAAAATATTATATCTTTATGAGTGACACACACTTTAAAATAGAAAAAAAACAATTCGTCTCTAATCACTCATACGAGAAGTGAATATAGAGCCTCGGTATATAGACTGTGATAGAGCTGTGAGTGCAAAAGTCGAAAACAAAGTAAGTACTATTCGATTCGTTTTCGATTCATATTCACGTTTTTTACGGTCATCAATATCAATTTCGGATTCGTGTTTATAATGTTCGTAAAAAACCTGAATAGATATGAATCGAGTGAGTAAACAAATTTGTTATTAAAAGATTAATTACTAAAAGATTACTAAGGGATAAACTGATCATTGTGAAAAAAGGAAATATATAATATATTATGTAGCTACGACAACCTCCGTGGTCGAGTGGCTTTGTACATCGGTTTTCAAGGTGTCGCCATCTTTGAGGTCTCGGGTTCGATCCCCTGTTGGGTCAATTTAGAAAACGACCTTTTCTTTATTGGCTCAGGTCTGGTTGATTGTGATACTACCGTTGTCTCTGATTTCCATAACACAAGTGCTTTAGATACTTACTTTGGAATCGGAACAATGTATGTGATGTTGTCAAATATTTATTATTATTATTTATTATTATATTATATTTCCTTTTTTCACAATGGTTTGGGACTTCCGCCAAGTGACGCCTGATTCAATCAAATACTGGATAAACTGATATTAATACCATTTGTGAGCTCGGTGGCGCAGTGGTATAGCACCTGGCCCCGCCATTGCGGAGGTTAGGCAACTTTCGCAAGGGTCGGTCATGGGATGGGTGACCGAAAATGTATTATCTCGAGCTCCTCCGTGCTTCGGAAGGCACGTTAAGTCGTTGGCACCAGCTGCATTTGCAGTCGTTAACACCCACCAATCACCACGTGGTGGATTATGGCCCATCCTCTTTATCCACCTATAAGGAAAGCCTCTGCCCTAGTAGTGGGGACATTAAAAATGGCTGATGGTCAATAATATTTGTGCTTTAATAATAAAAAAAAAACAAATTATTGAGTGGCAATAAATAGAACAAACGTAACTTCTTTCTATTAAACCAATTTTCACATTCACAGTCTTTCCATTAAACGAAAATATATCATATAATAAAAGTACTCGATAGAGTTGTCTATGAGAAATCTCATTTCGCTTTTCGGCGTTAGATGGCGCTGTATAAATTTTCCATATAGAAATAATTTACGAGCATTTTTCTTCTCGATGGCTGTCGTGCTACTGGTACAAATAGCTCTAGATACAAATATTGTAATAATTCTATCTTTATGAGAGATCAAAATAAACTGGTCTTTGTCTACTTAGCTAATTAAACTTTTACTATCAAACTTAAAAGCATCCGGTTTCTCATAGTATTAAGGTCTTATGTAATTTTTTTTTACGAAAATATAGTTTTTATAATATTATTTTAGTTGCTTTGTGACATTACATGTTGGGTTCAATAGATTTATTAAATTTTATTATTCAGCTTTAATCAATGTTAAAACTTTTCAATAAAAAATACTTATCTGTTTCAAGCTTTTATAAGAAGATTTTTGTTTAGGTACTCTATGCTTTTATACCCGAAGAGACTGACAACTTATAAAAAGCAGGAACTAGGTTAAGCATCTTAGTAATCTAAATTAATTAATAGCCCTAAAAAGAAAATATAAAGCATTTATTTTTTTACCAAACGCCTGTGTCAAATTAAATGCATTCTGGCTTTTTAGGTTGTTTAGAAAAGAACTGCGGATGACATATTGTGTTCCCATTTTTGTCATAACATTACTATATGTTACCAGCCAAACCCGATTTTCAGGACAAACTACTTTGGCCTAGGTGAAACTATTTCTTCCTATACGCGATGGGATTAACTGGTATAGCCTAGACCAAACTAGTTTGTCCTAAGCCCGATAGTATAAACCACTTAAGGCAAGGCCAAACTAGTTGATCCTGATATAAGCATCATGGCCAAACTAGTTAATCCTGATATAAGCATTATGGAGCTTCACTCGCTCCGCTGCGAGTGGTCTAAACACTAACCTAACCTAACCTACCTAGTGCATTTAAAGTTTTTCTTTGTAGTAAACTGGTTAATCCTATCGGGCTTAGGACAAACTAGTTTGGTCTAGGCTTTACCAGTTAATCCTATCGCGTTTAGAAAGATCTAATTTAGCCTAGGCAAAACTAGTTTGTCCTGAAATCGGGTTTGGCCGGTAACATATATACCTAGATTAAAAAGGCCAAACATTCCCTTTTGTAGGTTGAAAAAAAAATGTAACAAATAAACACAAATCACACTGCGTGCTTTTAAGTATGTAGAACGCGGTTAAATTGACAATAGACAGTGATCCTCTACTACTTCACTCGAGAATGTATGGCAAAGAGACAATTTTACAAATTAAATTACGTCGTTTGTGCGGCAGCCGCTCTGAAGTTAGCCACTTCTGTAGTACATTGTTAAATTAATCGCATTGTAATAACAGAGACAGACGTAATCGAGGCCACAAGTGCTAAAGTCGTGATAATGTAATTACAGTATTGTATTAATCAAATTATACTACTATCTATATGTTCATTGTAATGGTGTTTATTAGTACACTGAACGGCACGCTGGGCGTCCACAACAAGGTAATCATATTAAATGAATTTTATACTTAAATGTGGGTACTTTTAAGGTTCAAATTAAGTTGCAGATTTTTGACAGCTTTGTATAACCTGACGTGCTGCTTACTGTACATCAAACTGTTAACAATAATAATAGATTAAATTGTTACTTGTTATGAGATAGGTCTTATTCTGCAAAGATTATCTCTGGATAAAAAATATTCAGGTTTGAAAACTGGTAGATTAAATTGGTGTCGTGTCTCTATGTTTTTTTGAGCTTTGTTGAAAATATTATATTTATCCGTTAGTCAGGTATATACAAGGTGTTACAAGGGGTATTTTTGTAACATGTTGTATAATATATAATATAATATATAAATTGATATGCAAGGAATGGAAAAAAAACTATGAAATAAATACTTAGCTTTATAAAAAATGCTGAAGCATATGCATTACAATATCTTAACAGGTTTTTATTAGGTTGCTCTCTTATTTGTTTCTTTCTTTTTGTTTCTTTGTCCACAAATTTAACAAACAATTTTATACTAGCTTCTTGAAGAGCTAGAGACTTGAAACTTTGAACATAGGTCAGAACTGGATGACAATGCAATATTATGGTATCGTTAAGCTGATCTGATGATGGAGCCGGAAGAAGGCCACAGGAACTTTATAATAAAACCATACAACCCCATCGAGTTTTGACTTATTAGATTCGTCTTCACAAGTACTCTGACGGAAGACGAGGTTCAAGGTTTGATGATGAAGACGGAAGAAGGCCACAGGAACTCTGTATCGAAACCATGCGACCGATGGGGTCGCATGGTTTCGATACAGAGAGTTTGGGCTTATTTGATTCGTCTTGACGATTACTCTGTTGGGAAATAGTTTCCAGAATCTGATGATGGAGCCGAAACAAGGCCACAGGAACTCTATAGTAAAACCATGCTACCCCATCGAGTTTGGGCTCGTTTGATTCGTCTTATTAAGTACTCTGTTGGGAAATAGTGTCCAGGGTCTGATGATGGAGCAGGAAGGATAGCCACAGGAACTCTATAATAGTACCACACATCCCCATCGCGTTTAGGATCGTTTGATTCATTTTGACTACTCCGATGGTGTATTTTTAGTTTTAGCTCGTTGACTAAAAAGCAGTTCATAATTATTTACAAAAAAAAATTTGTTCATATAAAAACACGTATTAAAGGGGTTTTATAAAATATATTTTTTTGTAAATATTTTTATAATCAGCGTCACTGTTACAATGTTAAATGTAGGTTACCAAAAAAGCTTAGATTTCAGGTTAATTGTTGATGTATTAAGCAATAAAAGAAATAGTCAATCAAACTGTTTTATTGTCATTTAAAATTTAAACATATGCGAATATTGAGTATAGCAATAAAATATAACGACTTCGGCTACATTTTATTGTGAAAGCTTCAACCAAAAGTTTTGTATGCAATCGACTCCACAGGTTAATTGTATTCGTTCATCCATCAAAGTCACTTCGGTTTCAAGGTGGCTTACCTAACACTAAATAAAGTATTCACACCACAAATTATGCTTTAACACCTTTACAATAAAAGTTAAATTTAATTGCGTGCAATCGTATCGAGATTATAATACCGGGGAGTCATTTTTTGCGCATTTGTTTATGAGCAAACATCGAGTGTTAACGTTTAAATTTGTAAACTATATCGTAGTGAAAATGAACGCGACTTATATATTTTTCATTAGTGCATTGATAATCGTTGATGTATCAAGTGAGTGTGATAATTATATTGACTGTTTTTCTGAGTTTTTGCACGAGTTTTTTAATCCAAACGCCACAGAAGTTAAAAAGCTTGAAGATACGGTTGAAAACCTGGATGAGAAGAGGGAGGACTTAGATAAAATAATCGATGATCTAACGGTTTTGATAAAAGACATTGACGTTAATATAAAAGAACATGATACTAAAAAGGAAGAAAACCACAAAACCAAAATACACGTTAAGGTTTTTGAAATTGGTGATATTCTTGAAAAAGATTATATAACAGAAAGTACCACAGATGACCACGAGAGTACAACTAAATATAATTTAGAGGAAACTTCAAGAGATTTGGTAAAATCACATGAAATCCTAGTGGATAATGCCAGTGTGTTACCTTTTGAAAGTACGACTAAGATACTGAACGTGATACCTGTCCACAGCGATGAAGACAATGAAATTTCAAGCAAAGACGATTTCTACGATGGTTTAGATGACAACAGCACTGATTATCCTGGAATAGATTATATAGAGTTGTACAAAGACACAACCAACGAAAACATAGATTATATATCTGAAGATTATATACCTACAGAACCATCAGTTAATTTAGGAGAGGCTATAAAACAGAAAGAGCAGGATGTAGACAACTTAATAGAAGAATCTTTAAAACTGATACATGACGAAGTTTTAAACACCCTTCTAAGGAATATTACAAGTAATGTGAGTACATTTTTTATGTTTAGCGAATAATTAAATGATTTACTTTGTCAAAGTTTTTAGTAAGCACAAAAAAAATATCGAAAATTTATAAAGATGTGCATTTGAAAGGTGTTGCTATATTTTGGTGATACTTAAAGGAGTAATACACCCATACTGTGGGGTATACATACAGACGGACAAACCTAACACTTTCTGTAATTAATGTGACATATTTAGTGGTCCTTAAAAATGTACCTACTTTATCACATAGGGATTTATAGTAGTTTGTTACACAAGGGACGTAAGTTAGCTATTACAGAACAAGATCCAATTTGGCGAGCTAGGCTCGCAAAGGGCGCTATTGGATCGAGTGCACCCGAGATATTTAGACCGAGGCATTCGTGATTTGAAAATGGAACGTTCTATGTAAACAATGCACTGTGTTGCACATGCCAACATACACAGCCTCTTAACATACTAGTAAATCCTAGTTACTGAGCAGTATGATGTAAATAATTTTCAGAAATAAAATCGAATGTAAGTAAGCATGAATACAAGAATTAGTTCAAACTACATTTAGACCATCAGCTATTGTCCCCACTGCTGGGCCACAGGCCTTCCCTATGGGTGGATAAAGGAGATGGGCCATAACCCACCACGCGGGCCCAATACGGATTGAAGGGTGTTAACGACTGCAAATGCAGCCGGGACAAACGGCTTACCGTGCCTTCCGAAGCACGGAGGAGTTCGAGATAATAAAAGTTTGGTCACTCATCCCATGACCGACCCTTACAAAAGTTGCTAAACCTCCGCAATCGCTGGGCCATGAGCTAAACCACTGCGCCATCGAGCTCCTCAATCTTGCAAACTACACTTGCGTGCAAATAATTCGACGTGTTATTTTTTTAATACAGACGTGGGAACTTCGAGTTTTGAGTAATAAAAAAAGTAATAAATTTTATTATTTATCTCATCTTTTATTGAAAATGACTTCATATTAATTAATTTTGTTTCGTCTCGAGTGTAGTACAGACAAACATAAAAGTGATTATATTCACATGCCTTTAATAGGTCTCTTATTTTATAATGATTGATCGTTACACTAGTTTCGTGAGGTTGATTTTTTAAAACATAAAATAACGTTTGAATGTTACGTAGATTTGATGGTAAGTACGCATGCAGATCGTACTTTTTCTATCATAAAATAAATAAAAAGAAGCTATAATATTTTCAATCTTTGTTTTTTCTATAAAAACAAAAATGTTAATGAGTCAGTAATGTTCACATAGATTGCGAATTCCAAATTGTTGGTGATTTCTAAAATGTTAAGCATGTTATTCTTTTATAAGTAGTGGGAAAGTCATGATATCAAGGACGCATATTAGTTAGCAATTTTAGACAATGTAATGAATTAATAAAAAAATAACTTTGAATAACATTGACCCAATTTGAATGAAAATATTAGTACTTACCTAATCGCAAAATAATCGCGACATCACAATATGCATTATTAGCTCAGCAAATTACTAAATACTTGTTTCGAGCAAATCGAAAACAATGTTTGTATCACAATCACCAAACTAGAGACTGACGAGACGTCCAAACGGAAAACTTCCACATGGAAGTACTTTCATATTTAAGCTACGAAAATGACGGGGTTGGTGCGTCCAAATGGAAGTACGTCTAGATTTAAGCTATGAAAATGACGGCGTTGGTGCGTCCAAATGGAAGTACGTCTAGATTTAAGCTATGAAAATGACGGCGTTGGTGAGTCCAAATGGAAGTACTTCCAGATTTAAGCTGTGAAAATGACGGCGTTGGTGCGTCCAAATGGAAGTATAGTCAACGATGCCTCTTCCATTTGGACGTCTGCCAAATGGACGACTCGTCAGTGGCTAGCAAAAGTACTTTCTACTAAAATGACCGATCCAGGGACCAAAATGAAAGCGATCTCATCTATTCGTATTTTCATTGCAACGCTGTAGCACAGATACGACAGTTTTCTGAGAAATGTATTATACTATACTACATAATATACTAGAAAGAATACGACTCGATCCAGATCATATTCTCGGACGGGAATCGAACCCGCGACCTTTGGATGTCCGGTCCAAGTATATTATTTAGTATTGCATAAAAATAGCATTGTTAATGCTACAATCTCAAATTAAAAAATAGGAGAAAAGTGGAGTTAAAAAATAGGAGAAAAATTTCGAGCGGGTAATTTCATAAAAATATGAGCAGCCTATTTTGCTTTAGTCCTCCCGTGACCACGGCCCCTGGAAAGGTGTCGAAACGTCGGGAATTCTAAAAACCAATAAATACAAACTAAATAATTCCAAAACAACACCTGAATTAATAATATACGCGCTGTAATCCGTAAAAAGTGTTTTATTTCTAATGAACTGTACGCGCGAAAGTCTTAGAAGTGTATAGGAGAAAAGTATTTATTGCTAGTTATATTTTACATTACAAAATAAGGTACTTTAATTCTTAATAATGATTTATTTACATCTGAATTTTACTAAACTGTTTTTGGGTGTGCATTAAATTATTAGAAGCATTTTATTTCTTTTTAGGAGTATAGAACTGAATTCCCAAACGGGATAGAAAAGAAATGAGATTGTAACCTAATCAACGCGTTACTGAAACGAAATTATATTACAGCAAACTGTATTACATGATTACAGTTTTTTGAAATCGTTATTGCTATCTAAGAAGGACTATATTGAAATTAAAATAGATTTTAATACAATACTAAATAATATACTGAAAAAAAATCGACTCGCACCAGATCATATTTTCGGATGGGAATGAATCGGTAGCTCAGTGGTTCCAAAGGTCGCAGGTTCGATTCCCGTCCGAGCATCGTGCGAGGCGAATTTTTTTCAGTTGCTATTTTTACTATTTTATTAAAATAGCATTGTTAATGCTAAAATCTTAAATTAAAAATTTATTTTATTTACAAACACCCTTATAGTGAATACATGTTATAGTTGTTATGTATATAAAGCTTGTGCGGTTTATTAATTTATCGACTTCCATTTATTTCTCTAAAAATGACAGTTTTATATGTCAAAATTGTTTTGATCATTATACGATTAATGTTGTTTTTATGATTCTGGTTCAGATTAAATAAATTTAAATTACGTAAGGAGTAGTGTAATTTTTTAATTATATTAGAATAATTTGCAAAAGAAGGAAATGCGCAATTACGAAAAATAGGAAACATCATTTCTTTCTCTAGAATAAAAAGAGTCCTCTTTCTTCTCTCTTTCTTCAACGGCCAAATGTACGGTTTCAACTAAAAACACTTGTTCAGTAAGTAGCAACGATACACTTCTAAGGCTTTCGCGCGTACAGTTCATTAGAAATAAAACACTTTTTACAGCGCGTATATTATTAATTCAGGTGTTGTTTTAGAATTATTTAGTTTGTATTTATTGGTTTTTTTAGAATTCCCGACGTTTCGACACCTTTCCAGGGGCCGTGGTCACGGGAGGTCCTCCCGTGACCACGGCTTCTGGAGAGGTGCAACGATATTTATAATGGGACCGTAATTGGTATTACATGGTGCTAAAGAGTTTGTACAAATTATTACTAGTGGCCCCGTGAGCTGTAGACCTCGCGTTAAAAAGTAGCTCAAATTGTATGTTGTTTAAAAACAAATAAATAATATACGAAGTCATAAGTTGTGTCTTAACCATAGAAATAGAATGCCACAGCGAAAATTTTTCTAAGTCTATGGTCATACATAACCTTATTATTTTCAAATTTCAAATATTGGCCAGAAATGTTTGGATTGATTTTGAAGTATGAAGATTTGAGTCCTCTAAAAATAAAAACAAAATTTGCTTTGCACCGCGCTAACAAAAAAGGTTTGTGTTATTTTTCATCATTTTTCAAAACGGCCGAAATATGTTCTTCTTCTTTTTTTGTTATGGCAATCTACTTTCCTCTTGGAAGTAATTTTTGCCAGTGTCAAGTGTTAAATAGTTCAGTGGTAGATATTGTTTAATTTTTCATTAGAATGCGGGTGCATCGCATTCCAATGCTGCTTGGAGTATTTGGCACCAAGTATATCAAGACAGTTTACTCGGTTAGTTCTGCCGAGGAAGCCACCACTCCAATAAAAGTCTCAGCTTCACACAACCAAGATCGCGCCTATTTCAATTATCCCACATATTGTTCAGTTGCGTAGACGCTTGTACCATATAACTGCACCAATTTTAAGACACAATATCCACTATGAATCAATTTGAAAATAATTAAAATAGACACCAAACCGAACTCGACAAAATGGCGCCAAAAACTCCGAAATATGTTTATTTACATATCTCCGCCATTTTGAAAAAATAAAAAAACTAAATCAACCAAAAAGTTCTATATAGTTTATCGAACCTGCTCACAAAATTTCAAGAGAATCGGTTGAGAAATGCGACCTGTAGAGGAAAATAAACGAACATGCGGACACCTGAAGGAGATACGAAAGCATTTTTGCCCAAGCTGAACCAGAGACGCTTCGCTCGCGCTTCGCACTTACTCGGTCAATCAGAAAGATTTATTTGCCTATCTGCTACTGCATTCGTTTTCTACCCGTTTAGCGTATTCGTAGCAAAGTTACAATGTCGTTACGAACAGTTTGGACCGAAGCTTTAAATATGAATGCTGGAATATTTTCGACGTGGAGAAATAAAAGCGTTTTGTTTGGTGAGACACAGTGCTGTAGAGTTCTTCAAACAAGTTTACACTTTTTTTTAGAAAATTAGGTTTTCTGGAAATTAAAAGATTAAACTTCAGAGGCTGTGATTAAATAAGTTGTGTGTGTGTGGGTGTGTCTGTGCGTGTGTGTGTTTTAAATTATAAATGTGGAAGTAACTCCGTATGTTTATTACGTTTTCAGACTTAAACTGCTGAACCTCTTGAACCGACTAATTTGAATATATAGAAATTCCATGGGAAGTAAAATTCCACGGACAATTATAATTAACAATAAATGCGATATTTTATTGCCAATGTATGCTTGGTATTCATAGTGCTTTTAAGGTGTTTGTATCGTAATTATAAAAATGAAATACAAATTACAATTTACTAACTCGTCAGATTATTTCATGGCGACATTTTGTTTTCGTTTTTAAACTTCAGTAGTAGATTGTGACTATTGAACACTACAAATGAGTAACCGTCACTAAATCATTGCTCCCCGTTTTCCACATCAATGTGTCCCAGACATCATCGCGTGGGCAGCCTGCGAGGGAATCAATCATCCCACCGCAAAAATAGGAAAAAAAACCCGCCCAGGAACTGGCGAAAACAATTTTCTATCGAATGACGAATGCCTCAACCCTCAGCCTCCATAGACGCAATTATGAGGTTCAACCATTGTCTGATAAAACCTTTTATTGTGTAAAGATTATAAATAAAACTGCCTCGTTCGATTTTAAAGCGAATTCATATTTTGTACAGAAAGAAAAGACGTTTGCTATTTAAAAAAAAATACTAATACGCCTCTTTTGTTACAATCTCCTCTCCTATTTTATTTTGAAGAAGAGGCAAAATGTTTTGAAAGTCGGGGTTTAAATATGATATTACAAATTAATTCGAAAAGAACGCTCACGGTTAGTTTAAAACTCGTAACAGTGGCCCTACCATGAGTTGATGCAAACTGTTTACGTTACCGTAAACCTATCGTTTTCTCTCTTTCACTCGCATTGACTGAGAGCAGTATATCCGATAGTTTACGGTAGGGTAAACAGTTTGCTGATGCAAACAAATGTTTTGAGTTGATAACTCATGGTAGGGCCACAGCTAAGTTGCAGTAAAAAAATATCAGTTTGCAGATGCAGGCACAAGTATTAGCGCAGAGAAAATTTTTCTAAGTCTATGATTAATCGAGTCGGCATTCTCGATAAGTTTTGCAGGCACTGCAATAAAACTAACAGTTCCACTTTCTAACAAACTTCATCCAGGATGGATTGTAATGATTGACGACCTCCGTGGTCGAGTGGCTTTGTACACCGGTTTTCAAGGTGTCGCCATCTCTGAGGTCCTGGGTTCGATTCCCGGTTGGGTCAATTTAGAAAATGAACTATATCGACATACATATCTATATTGACTTAGGTCTGGGTGTTTGTGATACCACCGTTGTCTCTGATTTTCATAATACAAGTGCTTTAGCTACTTACTTTGGAATCGGAGCAATGTATGTGATGTTGTCTAATATTTATTTATTTATTTTAATGATTACACATTTATTATCCGGTTGCGTTGACATTTGACATAAAATTACACTATTTTAAGTAACAATATTCACCCACTAATCTATTTGGGAAAACAAATAAAATAGCCACCGAACTAACCTCAATAAAACCGCACCAAGCTTTTTTGTGTGTAATATACACCCTACACCTCTATACACCCTCATTGTAGTTGTTTTAATCCCTTTAAGGGAGTGTTTTTACTAATAAAACTTTACATTTTTGCCTAAGAAACGTGGGCCCAAAAACGACAAACAGAAACTTTTCCATACTAATACCACAGCGTAAAAAAATAGGTTATAATACAATGTATTAGCTGTCAGTACATATGTAAGGACAGAAAATTTTGTCGTTTTTCAACTCATGTTTCTTTGGCAAAAATATTTACTTCATTGGGGATTAAAACGACTACAAAATGACAGTGTATACCTAGAAATCTATTCAATTTCAAAATTGTTACCCAATAAAAATAAAGTTACTTAACTCCCTTATTGATGACTTCTTAAACAATAAAACATAAATAATTCATGTGAGCAGAATTTAGTAGCACGTAAAATCTTGTAGCTGTTGTTATTTGAAAAAGCTAATATGAGCTTGTAAGTTTTAAAAAGCTTTGAAAATCTTCTAGTAGTTTAATATTAACTTATTCTAGAAGAATTTTTCAAATTCAAAATGTTAACCCTATACATTATGAAAATCTACTTATTATTATGTGTAAACCACCCCTTACACCATTACAAGCGAAGCAACAAATCTTTCCCAAGATTCTGCAAGTGTGTATAGCTGATAGCTCTTATCACGGTACTTACGTCATCAATCACTAATCACAGCGGGGTATAGACAGCAGTAGCGATGTACGAAAAAAATATGGATGAAGAAGAAAATATCTCTTTGAACGTAGAAACAAAATACATAACTGATAAGTTTCTTGCAAGGAGCTCGGTGCAGTGGTTTAGCGCTTGGCTCTGCGATTGCTGAGGTTAAGCGACTTTCGCAAGGGTCGATCATGGGATGGGTGACCAAAAATTTATTATCTCGAGTTCCTCCATGCTGGAAGGCACGTTAAGCCGTTGGTTCCGGCTGTATTTGGGCCTGCGTGGTGGGTAATGGCCCATCCTCCCTATCCCACCCACTAACTATTCTGCATATTCGAAACATGTTGAATTAAGCGTTTGTGTTGTCGGAATTTGTTTTTATTCGAGTGAAACACAATGTAAAGCTTCAGTCACACACAGCGAATATTCGCTGCGAGTGCTTTCGCTGCAAATAAATACGCACAGATCGCACTCTTAGTTTCGTAGTGAATAGCCTGTCACACACAGCGAGTTCTCACTGTGAATGTCTATTCGCAGCGAGTTATTCTTGTGTGTGATTAAACCTTAAGAGAAGCCATCATTATTAACTTAACATGTAGAGTAGATTTATAAAGAAAACACTTTAGTAAAAGTTTTTAAGTAATAGACTAAAAAATGTAGCGATTTTCGCCATTCAAAGGGTAAACAAATCTCCCATCAGCGCAGTTTCCGATACATTGTTTAGTGCGTATTGTGTTTGGGGCAGGAAGCTGGTAAATAAATTGGCGGCGAAAGAGGTTGATAGCCGCTATCACATGATACAGCCACATTAATCACCGGCACAAAAGACTCGCAACTTGGATGTGCGAGGTTTGCCCGATTGGACTTGGTAGGATTTACGAAACATTTTGTTTGGGTAACAAACTTACACCCATATTCAAAAACATTACTAGGTCTCACAGTGCTCGCGGACGCACAGGGTCCCAACCTCAGAACAATAACTAAAGCATTGTTCTGAGGTCCCAACTACCAATCACACAGCTCTATTTCAACGCAGTGCGTTCTCATAGGCAAGGGTCATTTGAGTATTGTTCTTAAATACAGGTGTTAGTGGTTTATTGCGAAATAGCAAAAAAGTCATTACATATTAAAGTTGTAAGCAGTTTTTAAACAAATGGTGTAATGACGCTCTTACTAATAAATATTGTTTAGCAGATGTATAGTTAAACAGGTCTCTGTCAAGTAAGTTAAGTTTGTCATTAAAAAGAAAACGACCAAACACTGTGTAACTATTCACCCACTTTACAAAATAAGTATGTAAAATGATAATTTTACCAAGCAACAGTTTGATGAAAAAATAATAATATGCTTAGCTAGTGAAAAGTTTAGAGAATCTTATAAAAAAAACCGTAGCACTTTAAAGTTTGTAGGACCTTTGTTATTATGGTATCATTATGGTTTTTAGACAATATCATTTTTGAAATTTTGAGATTTAAGCATTCACAATGCTATTTTTATATAATACTAAATAATATACTAGAAAAAATAGGACTCGCACCAGATCATGTTCTCGGACGGGAATCGAACCCGCGACCTTTGGATATCCGGTCCAATGCTCTGACCGCTGAGCTACCGAGTCACTCGGTTCGATTCCCGTCCGAGAACATGATCTGGTGCGAGTCCTATTTTTTCTAGTATATTATTTAGAATAATATTTTTTTATTTCGTATATTTTTTATTTTATATTATGTGACTATATTTTGAGAAAAAACTGTAGGTATATTATTTCAGTTTAGTGTTCCTAAAACTACCGCATCAAACTATTAGTAACTCCATAGAACAAATAATGGGCCACTCACGAACACTCAAGGTTGTGTAATTAGCCACAAAAAACTTTTTTGCCCAACGATACGTTTGTTTACAATTCCAGGTATATTGTAAAAAACATGTAACACTTATGTTTGATGAAAGCTTAAATGATAGAGGTACCTACCGCAAAAAGCGCTCTGGTTGTCTACAAGTCACGTCTAAAAATATATGTATAGAACATAAGTGTATATAACTTTTTTTAAATTTTGAGATTTAAGCATTCACAATGCTATTTTTATATAATACTAAATAATATTCCCGTCCGAGAACATGATCTGGTGCGAGTCCTATTTTTTCTAGTAAATTATTTAGTATTATAAGTGTATATAGTTTCGAACTTTGTCACTTTGTTCTAGTTGTCTTTTGTCATTGATTTCTGCTCAAAAAAGTAATAGCTTTTAAAATGACATAGTTCTAAATTGTATACATATTCATAGACGTGACTGTACTCATGTTTCTGTCTAAAGCTACTTAATTACAGTCAGCTTTGACGTTTTTGTTGAAAATAGTTATCAGTGTGGTTAAGGCAAAAAAATATTAATTTTAAATTTTTGAGATTTAAGCATTCACAATGCTATTTTATATAATACCAAATAATATACTAAAAAAAATACGACTCGCACCAGATCATGTTCTCGGACGGGAATAGAACCCGCGACCCTTGGATATCCGGTCCAATGCTCTGACCGCTGAGCTACCGAGTCACTAGTGGGAACGTCGAATTTCTCCTAGTATATCAACTCTTACACTGCAAGCCAGCGCCATCTCACCATTGCTAAAGTCTTATTAATTTTGACTAAATTGAAGTTAATTGAATATTTAGTGCTTGGTTTACTAGCGTACAAAATAATAAAATAAGTTAAAAATGTGTATCTTTGTGAAGCATTAGTAACTGTAAAAAAACACTTTCAACTTTTGTCCTATACAGCTTATTTTTTTAAATTTTTACCTTTTAATAATAAATAATAATAATAATAATAATTTATTTCAGAATTAAATATACATCCATAATTTGATAGTAACAATGCACTTATGTTAGTAAAAAAAACTTATTCTATGTTAGAAATAAAACACTATTTACGGATTACAGCGCGTATATTATTAATTCAGGTGTTGTTTTAGAATTATTTAGCTTGTATTTATTCTAAAAACCAATAATAATAATATTTAAATTTCAACAAAGCGTTATAAATACAAACTAAATAATTCTAAAACAACACCTGAAATAATAATATACGCGCTGTAATCCGTAAAAAGTGTTTTATTTCTAATGAACTGTACGCGCGAAAGTCTTAGAAGTGTATATTATACTATGTTAGTTTTAAAACTCGAAATAAAACCCTATTCGATTAAGAAGAGTCAATTATTAATGCAGTATTTTGTTAAGTAAAAGTATTTTTTTTACTTTTTCTTCCAAGCTATGCAATAAGGGGTGACACAAACAAAATTTATGTTTTTTTTAAAGCCACAACGCGTTTTAAAAAACATTAATTCCTCTTCTCATAACTCATTGTAACGCTTTGTTGAAATTTAAAATTATAATATTTTGGTCTGCCACTTCTGTCTTGTTAATGGCCGTAAATAAATTTAATGGCAATTTTATGACACTGTTATGGAGATTGTTAACAGCTTTGTTGGCAAATTATATGAACCATTGATAATTATTAATTTGGGCTTAATATTTAATGTGTTTAATGGCAGATTCACAAGGAGACGAAAAATATTTCGGTCATAAAGGGATATTTTATAAAACCATTGTTTTAGTTTTATTTGACAGGTTAAGCCTGTGCGTACACTATCTTAGTTTTTTTATATTTACATAAGTTTTCTTATGTCCTGTTACAATAACGTTTATTTTTTATGACGTACGTATTCGTATGTATTCTTTAGACACTTAGTTGGAAACTTAGGCCAACCGAAAATTGTAATTGTCCATAATTTTTATTTAATGTGTCAAGAGCGAAACTGAGTTACACAGTAAATATTTTATTCGGTGCATAACTTGGTTTGGTTTGTTTAAACAGGTCTTTATATCGATAGTAATAGCCATACAAAATCTTGACATTATTATTGTGATTAAGCTTTATTATTTTCAATTATTGTATTTATTTATTTGGTGTTATGTTCAGTGTCAAGGAAAATAAAATTAATGTTAAACAATCGTTAACTTTAAATATTGAGATTATTATTTGAGAAAGGTGTGATGGGTCGGCAACCGGCTCGGTAGCTCAACCCCTCCGGACCATCTGACCACTAAGCGGTCAGATTTGATTTTTCTCATTATAAAATTAAAATATTAAAATAGTATTTATAACACAAAAACAACTCGTTTATTTTCAGACTATAGAGAGCTGTCATGGCGACAAGATGTTGGTTTCCAGTGCTGTGTTCCCTTGGATAGCGACTATATTCTTGAAGAACCAATCCAATGGGGATCAGTTCGATTACTTCTGCGACGGCGCATTAATGTCAGAAAAGGTGGTGTTAACTGGTGAGTGTGTATAGAGCTTAAAATGTGAGTCACACAAGTGCCAATCACGGTCGCCGACTATTTAGGTGTGAAAAATGGATTTGCTACTTTATAGGTTTTTTTAAATAATTGACAACATCACATTCATTGCTCCGATTCCAAAGTAAGTAGCTAAAGCACTTGTGTTATGGAAAATCAGAGACAACGGTGGTATCACAAACATCCAGACCTGAGCCAATATAGAAAAGTTCGTTTTCTAAATTGACCCAACCGGGGATCGAACCCGGGACCTCAGAGATGGCGACCTTGAAAACCGGTGTACAAAGCCACTCGACCACGGAGGTCGTCTCCATCATTATCATATCAGACGCATGACACCTAGTGCTGGGTATAGGCCTCTCCCAAGGATCTCCACAACGATCGTTCCTGCGCTGTCCGCATCCAGCGGTTTCACGCGATCTTCATCAGATCGTCGGTCCACCTTGTTGAGGGCTCACATTCGGTGCGCGAACGCCATTCTAGAACCTTTTCGCCCCAACTTTTGGTATATGACGAAATATGCGATCCGTATCTGACTCAAAATCTGGATGTTTTTATAAAGATCGTAGACTTGTATATGAAATCTTAATACATATAAAAAATCAGTTTCCATCATTTTCAAAGATTGGATATTACTGTTTGTAGCTTTTTCTATTTAGTTTAGTTAGTCAATGATTATTTTAATAATTTATTTATTTAGTTTCAAAAAACATAATACAAAATCTTTTTTGACACCAAATGATTAGCGGTCCCTATTTTTAACCGACTTCAAAAGGTTAAAGTAGGTTTTTTCTAATTTCTATTCACGCTTATCCGATTTTTCCGTTTCGTTACTTAAAACTTCATCTGCAAAGTTTGATTCGCCTTCAGCAACTTTTTTAATAATCTCAGCAAACTTATTTCAGGGTCCATATATAGTAGCTCATATCACGACGCTTCCACTCTTGAAATACCCTTCAAAAGGAAACTTTTTCACTGCTTTTGATTAAAATTTTAAGGATTATGTGTAAAGATTTGAAACTAGTTTGAAACATATTGTTGCTTAATGAAGGTGAAAAGATTAAACTTTTTAGAGCTATCTACTGACGATTCGGACAAAATAATTTCGGCCACTTTGTCCGGATTGACACTTTTTTTCTGATGTCCAAATCGTCAGTGATAAAATTAAAAAAGTGTCATTTCGGACAAAGTGTCGCAAATTATTTTGTCCGAATTGTAATGGAACATGTGTAAAATAATAATGAATACCTCGTTTTTAATCAATAAAACGATATTTGATTGACACTTTCGTGGGTCAAGTTAATGCTACAAAGTCCATAAATATCGTATTCGTTCTAACAAGACAATTAAATGTCCACTTTTAATGCAAAACATTAATTTAAAAATGTGGAATATGTATTTAAAACAGCCTTAAAAGATGAAATTATCTAAAATGATTTGAGATGATTTAGTCAAAACATGAGTGTTATTTTTTTATTAGACACATCATCAGGGTTATTACATAAAATCTCTCGTTAAAACGAAACGAGTTTTTATAGTAAGATCTCTTAGGTACAACTTTTTGAGCCTTTTAAACAGGTCCCAGGTAAGTCCCAATTAACTGAGAAGAAATACAGTTCCATTTTTTCATGTTTGATAAGTACCTATTCCTTAATTATATGTAAAGCGTTTACTACTAGTGTAGGTATGTTAAATTGAAAAATTGACAAAAAAACTTTAAGTTTGACGCCTAATGACGTAAGTAACTTTGGAAAATATCTTTAAAGGTTTTTTTCTTGTTTCGAATTTCCGTTGTCATGTCGTTACGTCTATTAAAGTTTGAACTCTATAATGAATTTTAGAAAGCAGAGGGCCTATTACAATAAAATGACGACCTCCGTGGTCGAGTGGTTTGTACGCCGGTTTTCAAGGTGTCGTCATCTCTTGAGGTCCCGGGTTCGATCCCCGGCTGGGTCAATTTAGAAAACGAACTTTTCTATATTGGCTCAGGTCTGGATGTGTGTTTATCATCGTTGTCTCTGATTTCCATAACACAAGTACTTTAGCTACTTACTTTGGGATCAGGGCAATGTTCGTGATGTTGTCTAATATTTATATATTTAAGTATCGTGCTATATTTCAGCCAACTGTACTATATGTCGGTGGCAACCCTTGTTCGAACATCGTTCGATTATCGCTGTTCTTTATAAGTAATAGGGTCTCAAAACTTCAGCCGATCAAAGTCACTGGGAGTCTTTTGTAATTAATTAACTTTTTATTACAAAACCTTTTTAAGTTTTTGATAAGAATGTTTTTATATTCAGTTAAGTTTTTTTGTAAAAACTTTCGAGGGCACGCTGTTAAATATATTTCTGGTTATTATGATTAATTATAGTTTGGTTATTATGTGAAAATATTTGGAAGTTGGTTTTAATTAAGAATTCGTGATTGTTATTACGTCATAATGCGGTATCGATAATACACAGATATTATGAACTTGTAAATTAAGCATCAGTTAATCATTTCACTGCTGGGGCACAGGGCTTCCTCATGGGTAGATAAGGAGGATGGGCCATTACTCATCACGCAGGCCCAATGTGGATTGGTGGGTGTTAACGACTGCAAATGCAGTCGGGACCTTCCGAAGCACGGAGGAACTCGAGATAATACATTTTTGGTCACCCATCCCATGATCAACCCTTTCGAAAGATGCTTAATATGAAATGAAAAGATGCCGAATATGGAATATAGGGACCATCAAACTGAACAACTCTTACTATGGGGCCAACTCGGAAATTTCGAAAAAAAATCAGCTGTTTCATACATTTTGATATTTTGCGATTTTAATTTTTGTATGAAACAGCTGATTTTTTTTTCGCGATTTCAGAGTTGGTCTCATAGTAAAAGTTCATCAGTTTGATGGTCCCTATATACCATATTAGTTTTGTAACACCTTGTAAACATAAAAATAAATTTAAAATATTTTATTTTTAATGTTCCCATTTAATGTCCCAACTGCTGGGACACGCTATAATCCACTACGCGGTCCCAAAGCGAGTTGGTTGGTAGCCTAACGTGCCTTCCGAAGCACGGAGGAGCTTAAGACACAACAATTTTGACCGACCATTGCAAAAGTTGCTTAGCCGTCGTAATCGCAGGCCAAATGCGCTAAGACATTGCACTATCGAGGTACTCAAGAGCAATAATATTGGTTATTTACTATCTTGGTAGCACAGTACCCTTAGACCTTGTCCAAAAGGGCGAATTCGCCGCGATTTGACACGCGATTTTGGTTACACTGCTGGTAATATGGCACACGTTGCTGTCGTCGCTGGTCCTAAGCGAACATTGTGTAGCGAAACGCGTCTAATACTCGCGTATCTCTGGACAGGGTGTTAGTACGATAACACCAGGACCACATGGTGCGTGTCACCACGGTCCCGTAGGTCCTGTGTGTCAGTGCGGGATGTAGTAGGGGGTTTAGTGGGTAGTGCCCCCGGCGAGTCCCACATACCTTCAGGATGCGTAAATGCATTCCCCCTACTATAAAAAAAAAGGGTGTTAGTACGAACATCTATCGAGAAAAAAAAACGCGCGTAAAAGTACTCGATATAGTAAATTATCTATGAAATATTTCATTTCGCTTTTTGGCGATAGATGGCGTTGTACAAATTTTCTATACAAAAACACTATCGAATGTTTTTACGCGCGTTATTTTTGTCGATAGCTGTTCGTGCTAAGGGTGCAGATTTTCAAAAGTTGTGGGTTCGCGTCCCACCTGACGACGTGGAAGTGACTTGGTTTTTTTTCTAATATATTAAAAATATTTAATTTCTTTGGTGTTTCAAATAAAGTTTATTTTATTACAGCTGCAAGATGCGTGTACAACAACACTTTAGTAATAAATCCGGAAAACTTCCTAATAATATTGGGAAAGACATCATTGCAAGTCAGCAGTGACAGCGAGAAGATATTAAAGGTAACAAATAAAAAAATATATAAGTACCCAGAAAAAAATATACGTACTAGAGGCGGCCCGTGACATTTTTATGGGTGTTCACTAAAAATAAATAAAAAAGCGCACAATCGCCGCGCCATTTTGTCAATTTTTCAAAACAACGCGTTCTGGGGCCCTACCAGCTAGCTAACTTTTCGAACTTCAGCGGGTCTGCCGAGCTTCAACTTAAAACAGATAAATCGAAGCAAGGTGTTTCGTATTGTACTAATCGCCGAAGTTATTTAGAAGATATCGATGTTCGTGTGACATCATGAATTGGTCGCCATTTTGGCTCGATTTATCTGTTTTAACCTTGACTTTGTTTTATTTTGACGACCTCCGTGGTTGGTCGGGTGGCTTTGTACACCGGTTTTTAAGGTGTCGCCATCGCTGAGGTCCCGGACTCGATCCCCGGTTGGGTAAATTTAGTAAACGAACTTTTCTATATTGGCTCAAGTCTGGGTGTTTGTGATACCACCGTTGTCTCTGATTTCCATAACACAAGTGCTTTAGCTACTTACTTTGGAATCGGAGCAATGTATGTGATGTTGTCAAATATTTATTTATTATTATTTATTTAGTTTGAAGCCCGGCAGACTTTCCGAAGTTTGATGCGTTAGCCGGTACGGCCCCTGTCTGGCAATGCATCGTAGCGCTTAAGGAGCTCGTAGCCAATGTCACATTTACAAATTTTCGTTATCGCTTCGCCTCGAAGCATGTATGGATTTGACGTTTTCAAATTCGATTAATAACGAAACCTTATGTTAATACATGTTTCGAAAGCGAAACGATAACGAATATTTACAAATGTTACTTTGGCTAGGGGCCCAGATTTAGCTAATTTCCCGTACAAATGTTTTGTTTCACGCGCCGGATTGAGTCGATGTTTTTCTTTCGCACTCATTGAAATTAGTGCTAGGCATTGTTCTGAACTTTGTTTCAGCGCAATCACTGGCACTCCGCTCGATAGGTACAACTTGACAGAAAATCTTTCATCTTTGTACGTAGGTAATTGTTTCTAGTAAAATGCTATAAATGTTTAAAGGATTTTAATTGATTTTTTGTGGGAGTGCACGTGCCTTAAAAACAGTTTTTAAATTCAAAAGATTTTTAAATAAAGCTTAGGTAATTTGGTTTTTGAGAAGATAAATTATTACTTCGGAAAATTTCAAACATTAAATAAAATCTACAAGTAGGTACCTTAATCTACATAATAATCCCCCCAGACGACGTTATCTTTTGTCATTTTTAAACACAATTATCGAAATAAAATCCAGGATTGTCCCGGAATTACGTGCCTTGTCCCATGCCCAGGAACTATACTTTATTGTCCCAAATTTTCATTATGTCACGAGTAGGTACACACGACGGCCCCTCAGACTTTACATGTCGACCTTGAGACCGCCTTTATGCCCAACGTAATAAAAGTTGTTTTCGCAGTTTAACTGTATAACCGGACGCGCTGTCGTGTGTACGATGCGCTTCGTGCGCTTTTGCCGTGTGCACAGTTTAATTTGCTGAGCGAACAAAGGAACGAGCAAGCGATCTCAAGTTTTATTTTAATATTTTGCAGTGTGATGATACTATGTTGTATCCAAACCAAACGTTTCACGCTTATGTTGGTTTACCAAAGTTTTATATACTTAAGGCTCCTATATACCTCAAGTGGCACCCTCATTTTAATTAAATTTATTGCTCGCTAAGTACATAATGCATCGAAAATTCACATGTACAGATTGAAGCTAAGGTTCTGTAGTTTATTTACAAACAATAACCTCAGTAAAATTTTGTTCGTTGTAGTAGTAGTTCGCAAAATTTTACTGAGGTTATTGTTTGTAAATAAATTATAGAACCTTAGCTTCAATCTGTACATGTGAATTTTCGATACATTATGTACTTAGCGAGCAATAAATTTAATTAAAATGACGGCGCCACTTGAGGTACAGAGGGGCCTTAACATCGCGTAGTCTGCACACTAGCGTCATCATTGGAAAAAAACATAGTGCTTAAATAAAGACGAAATTGCGAATTATCTCTCAGTAGTGCACTCCGAGGAAGCTTTGTCGTACTTTTTATCACTTGCACAATATTTTCTAGAAAGTCGTTCTATTTAATGGAGTTTTATTGCTAAAATTGGCCACATTTCGCAAAAAAAAAATTCATTAAATTAAATGACAGGCTAGAAAATATTGTTTAAGCTATAAAAAGTACCAAAAAGCTTCTTCGTAGTGCACTACAGAGAGATAATTCACAATTTCGTCTTTATTTAAGCACTATGATTTTTTTTTCAATGGCGGCGCTATTGTACTGACTATGCGCTCTTGATAATTAATTAAAAGCGAGGTGCGGACGAGGTGCACTGCTTAATTTTTGTTTCAAGTTTTATTTTGATTGATGTTTTATTTGATGACAACAGCTAATGTTGTTTCAAACGCTTACCTTACCTTTGTTGAGATTCTTTTTTACAAAACTTGTATTTAATTTATATAAGAAGGGCGCTTGTTATTTGATTATTACAAAAAAATATAATTTAATTTGAATTTATTTTATCCCGGAAAAGCTTGCAGTAGTCACAGCTGGCCAAATGCTATACAACGTGTTACAAAAATACCCCTAATGCCGAATATGGTAGATAGGGACCATCAAACTGATCAACTTTTACTACGGGACCAACTCTGAAATCGCGAAAAAAATCAGCGGTTTCATACATTTTGATATTTTCGATTTAAATTTTTGTATGAAACAGCTGTTTTTTTCTTCGTAACATGTTGTATAGTCTGTTTTTCCCACAGACTTAGAAAAATTTTCGATGGTTTATCCTTACTTGTCTTATTTAGTAAACAGTTTTTGACAGTTGTCATACGTCTTTTAAACTTTAATTGTTATTTTAAAATATGTTGTCCTATTATATTAAATTGACATTATTAGTTGTCTACTTCTTTTGTAATCTGTGTGTGGAAAACCATTTGTTGTATTTAAAAAAATAATATTTTAATAAAAAGTTGGTTGAAAATTGTTTACTAAATAGGACAAGTAAGGATAAACAGACTATAGTAGGCAATACTGGCAATACGGTCAGTAACTAAGCTAGTAACTTATTTTCTTGGCTTTCAGCAAGCAAGGCTCTTCGTAGTCTTTGATTACTTATACAAGGTGTTACAAAAATACCCCTAATGCCGAATATGGTATATAGGGACCATCAAACTGAACAACTTTTACTATGGGGCCAACTCTGTAATCGCGAAAAAAAACAGCTGTTTCATACATTTTGATATTTTCGATATTAATTTTTGTATGAAACAGCTGTTTTTTATCTTCGCGATTTCAGAGTTGGTCCCATAGTAAAAGTTGTTCAGTTTGATGGTCCCTATATACCATATTCGGCATTAGGGGTATTTTTGTAACACCTTGTATGTCTAGATAGACAGTCGAAGCTACGAACGCGTCGAAAAAAATATCAGCCTACTGTTGGCTGATACAAACACGCACACATTTGTAAGGCCATTGTTTTTATTACAATACTCTTTGGACGCGATGATGCTAAGAACGCACACCATCTTAAAAAAGTTGGCCTGTTTGGTCTAGTACACACGATGGCACCTCAGACTATACATGTTGACCTTGAGACCGCCTTTATGCCCTACGTAATAAAAGCTGTTTTCGCAGTTTAACTGTATAACCTGACGTGCTGTCTTGTGTACGTCAAAAGCGCAACACTCTATCTAGACTTATAAAATAATCAAAGTTCGTAGTATGGCCTCAGAATAATCAGATTGTTTGCTTTCATTACTCCAATAGATCAATAGGCAGACATTTAATCTGCCATTACGCAAAAAGAACGTTTGAGCTCAAAGCTTTTGGCAAATGATTACCAAATCCTCACGTCCCTTTGGACGACCTAATCAGACCACGATTACACTTGCGTGCACCAAAACCGATTCAATGTGTTATTTTCTTAAGCACTGTGAAATCACAGTCTAAAAACTACCACTTATTTTATTATCGTATGATACTATGAAATAGGCGAAGTCTGAAAACTACCACTTAAAATCCGTTTAGCTTCAATATTCTCTTTGTATTGTATATCCGGGTATTCCAGGATAGAAAACTATATTTTTTATTACGGGTCTTGATATTTTTGTGGTACCATCGTTGTATATGATTTCCATAACACAAGTGCTTAGCTACTTACTTTGGGATCAGGTCAATGTTTGTGATATTTTCCAATATTTTTTATTACCTCATCTTTTTTAAATGAGCATTAGTCAAAGCAAAGCAAATCAAAAATTTTATTTTTCTTCTTAATTGTTCCATAAAGAGTAAAGCCAGTCTTCATTAAGTGTTGTTGCAAAGTATATTCAAAAAAATTAAGAAGTTTTAAAAATAATTTTATTTCTTAATTAATCGCCTACCATCAACACCAAAATCTTTAAGTCCTCTTTATTTATATATTTCTAAAATCGTATTTTGATCTTTTTTTTGTATTAAAATAATACGGTGAATCGATTTCGCTGCACGCAAGTGGATATCTTAAATTGCAGACTTATACAAGGTGTTACAAAAATACCCCTAATGCCGAATATGGTATATAGGGACCATCAAACTGAACAACTTTTACTATGGGACCAACTCTGAAATCGCGAAAAAAAAATCAGCTGTTTCATACAAAAATTAAAATCGAAAATATCAAATGGTACCATATTCGGCATTAGGGGTATTTTTGTAACACCTTGTATTTCGATACAGAAGAACAGAATACTCATGAGATACTGGGTGCTCCTTATATGCAAAACATGAAATCTATTTTGAAAATCGAAGCGAAGCGCCAGAAACGACGTTTTTGTAAAATATACTGTCAATGGAGGTCTTAATTTCACTTAAGATAACAATTACAGTACTTAACTATATCATTAAGGATATTATTATAACTATATCACAGATTTAAACGTCTTATTGCGACATATCCATATAAATATCCTTCCATTCGCAATTTTAGCCCGCTTTTATTGCTTATAAAGTTTTGTCTTGTTACGTAATGTATAGCAAATTCACCATTTTGAATAATTGTTGTGAGTGTTCACATTAATTAATAATTAAGAGTATTTTTAACTTTTATGTGAATAAAATTTTTTTTTTAATTCTTTATGCATATTGACATAATAATATTTTTCCAGGTGGCAGCTGTGAAACCCCATGAAAACTTTACTATAACCGATGATAATGCTGCTAATGACCTAGCTATGCTGGTTCTGGAAGAACCAGTGTCTTTAAACGCTGGTATTGAAACCGCTTGCTTGCAAAATGATTACAAGGTTGATGATGGAAATGATACTAAGGAAGATTTTGTAAGTTTTTCGTTTTTAACATTGAAAGTTGGACCTGGGGCCCACCGGCTAACTTTTCGAACTTCGGCGGGTCTACCGAGCTTCAACTTAAAACGGATAAATCGAAGTAAGGAGCTTCGTACTGTACTATTCGCCAAAGTTATTTATAAGATATCGATGTTCGTGTGACATCTTGAATCAGTCTGTATCGATTTATCTGTTGTAATTTGAAGCCCGGCAGACTTTCCAAAGTTCGATGCGTTAGCCGGTACGGCTCCTGGGGTCTAAATACAAAGTTTGTGTGATCAAAGATAGTAGAGCCGCTCGGAATTTCGCTGTTTTCGTACACGCACACGTAGATATTTCATACAGGTCATCTCAGGCCAACCTAGCTAGACTACATTCAGAAGCAGTTAAGCTCCTAGCTCAACAAAACAAATTCGAATGCCAGAGAAGACCTTGTCTTAAAACACAAAGAATTTTCATTTTGTGACTGGGGTCGGATCGCTTTTAATTCTGAATTTAATCTAATACGGTTAACCAAAACCGAAAAGCTGTCAATTCAGATACGGTATAATTAAATTTTTAAGGCAGACAATCGAAATGGGTTTTTTTATAATTTTATTGAAAATTAGCGCGGTTGCTCTAGACCTCGTTATCCTAAAAGCAGTTTACCTAACAGAGAAGTGAAGAGAACTCACAATTTGATAAAACTTGAAGAGTGAGTTGTTTTTTTTGAACCGATTTTCTATTCAACGTGTAAAAACTGAAGTAAGTGTAATAATTATACATCTAACTACTTCATAGAGTCAGATATTGAATAGAACATATTATTATGGCCTCACATTTACGAAATGAGGAGAAATCTATTGGGCATTAAGCTAAAATAATATTTGTGTTGGCAACACTTGGCTAAAGAAAAGATTCGATAATTATTACAGATCGTAGAAATAATATAAGGCAATCTTTTCTAAGAAAAAATAATTTGTGTTAATAAGTAGTTATAAGAAATTGCTTTTGATTATTATTATTCGCTGGTAGTCTCTAAATATTCTTCAAATGTCGCAAAAAATATTTAGTGTGAATACTATAGTTTCGTAAATATATATGAAGAGCTTTGTAAAAAAAAAAACTCCAGGACCTTCATAATAAATAAAAAATGTACCTTTTTCCATTCTCAGGCAATATTTTTTTATTCTTAAGCCCGTCATATAAAAATGAATCCCGATTCAGAAATCCAAAACGGAATATCGATTCAGAAGATAAATATAAGACAATGTCGAAGGGAAAACTATAGCATTTTCAGAAAGTATGGATTTGCTGCGTTCGGAATTCTGAATTGATATTCCGTTTCGGAATTCCGAATCAGAATTCCTTTTGTATGCGGTGGGCCTTAGACTTGAATCACAATAAGTATTTTCCCACTATATTCTAGTCTTGGATTTCAAATTCATGATACAACTAGCATTCCAAACGTTTCCTTATTAAAACAAATAGCAAAAGCACTCACGCACATTCTTTCGCGCGGCAAACTCTTTGCTATGTCGTTTTCATTAGGCGTAAACAAAAGAAATATTTTTCGTTTCAGACTACAGCATGGAGCCTTCCAGGGGACTTGACACTCGTTTATTTCGATAAAGAGAAAAGTAAAGCTTGCGGGTCGGATAATAAAGTGGAAAATACGTTTTGCGCCACTTACGGCAATGGTGAGAATGTCCGACATTTTTTGTTTTAACCCCTATAAAGCTGAAATAATGGCTTTATGTTTGTTTACGAAATAACGTCTCTTTTATGTATTTTATTGTTGTGATAACTCGGCTGAGGATTCCTTGTTCAGTGGCCATACTGATTTTGTTAAAAAAGGTCGTTGTATGAGAAATGTGAAATTCGCGTTAGGACCTTGTTTTCTCATTATTGTTGTTGTTATACAATGTTATTAGGAGTTCTATTAAATTTCTATAACAGAAGTGAAAGATTTATTATGTGTAGGAATGTTATGGAAATCAAATTGATTAGTTTATTTACAAACTTTGCTTTGAGAAGCTTTAAGTATACTTATGTTATAAACAAGAGTAAAGTTGTTTATTACTTGTTTCATATTGTATAGAGTAGAGAGTAACAGAGCCTTTGACTGAGTAATTGCAAAAGTTGCCCCTCCGCACTTCCGGTATAATAATATAAATAAATAAAATAAATATTCACTTCTAAAGGTTACGCGAGTACTAGACATTAAATTAAAATACTTTTAACGGATAGAGCGGTTTCATAATGGTATTTTTTATTTGTTTTATTTGGATTTGATGTTTGATTTTGTTGCCGTGGTCATGGGAGACTCACAAAGCATTCAACAAAACACAAATAACGGCACATCAGATCAAGTCATGAACTAAAAAAAATATTTCTTAAATGTGCCGTGTTGGGTATAAAATGAAAGGGCTTACTTAATTGGCACATTTCAAAAATGTAAATTTATGTCACACACAGCCGAAAAGCTTAATCAGGCATTCAATAAATGGCCTAGCCTTTTCATCTAACGTCTATCTAATGTCAATGAAATTAAAATAAAACTATACTTTTCAACAAAATAGAATTATCTAAATCGGTTCATTCATAAACAAAGAAGTTATGTCCGAACAACCATAAAAACATTAATGTAATAGTAGTGCTTAACGGAAATGATAGTATTTTCAGGATTATTTGAAATGTACTTAACTGATAGTTTTAAAAATGGAAGCAACGTGGGAATTAACCTGGGGGCTGATTTTGTAACTTTGTTGCAATCAACTCTGACAGAAATCACACTTACATTGCTGCTTTAGTAAGAACCAGTGTGACAACTATCTTACTTAAAGCAGCATTGTAACTGCGGGTTCAATCGAGAATTGTAAGCAACAGAGTTACGTTATCAGGGGGCTGATGTAATAACGTTTAAACCATTTCAATCGGTCTTTGAGTACTCGGCGGTTAAACACAAAAAAAGACAAAACAATCATTCAGACGAACAGGGAACCTCCTCCTTTTTTTAAGTCGGTTAAAAAGAGGAGAAGGTCAACATGTTAACCTTGAGACCGTCTTTCTTTATGCCCTATGTTATAAAAGCAGTTTTCGTAGTTCAACTGTTTAACTTGATGTGATTATGTAGGTATGTATAGTTCATCTAACACCTCCGTGAATCAGAAAATGTGCAGCAGTGTATAAGTATAATGCTGTCTTATACTATCACTATGGAAAAGAAAGAGATAGCACCAACTTTAATGAAGCATTAAAACTGGTAATTGGCGTTTCTAAGTACGACAAAGACTGATCTGCAATCCGCCTGACAAGCGTGAAGATCACGGGACAGGCTTACTTCTAAAATATTGTATTGTTATTGCTAGTGTTTATATTCTTTTACTTTCAGATGTGGCGCTCTGTCCAAGCTACGGTGGTTTGTACGTAACCATATCAGCTGACCATCTTTCACTCCAAGGCTTACGAACTGGGAACCCTCAGGATAAAGGAATTTGTTACGATAAAAATGTCAGTTATACGTCATTGGAAAACTACCACATATGGATCCAGGATATTGTAGAAGCTAATAAATAATTTTTAATTATTAAAGTTTTATTATTTTATCTATTTAAAACTGATTTGAACACTTTTATTATATTGCTTCTTCCATTCATAATAAATTTTCATTATTAATTTTACGATTGCTTGTAGTTTTAATTTTTTTATGAAAATACGAAAAAAAAATATCTTTAAAAATTATATCTTTTGACTAATAATCACAACGTACTACCACCAAATGTAACCGAAACAGCGGTTTACATACATAGACATAACCTACAGATAATTTCGGACCTAACTGAACCAGAAACAAAATGACTGACGACGTAAGTACTTTAGAATACAGTCCGAGCCGCGCTAGAATACAGACTTTATAAAGGAGCCCGTTTTTACCCGACTGCAAGAAAAGGGTGATGTGTATCTTGTTTAAATTAATGATCAAGTAAAAATACATCTTATTAAAATCATTTAACAGCTCAAGACTATTCGTTCCGCACCGCCATAAACAAAGTCTTTGTACCTTCATACTACTTTAATATTACCTGGAGGTGATAAAATTATTTTTATTCCTCCATTTCGGGTGTCGGTAGCTTTAGGTGCAGTAAAAGCTGTGTAATTTTCATTTTGAAAAGCTTTCGCTTGTTTATGTCGACAATAAAATTTGTAATATTGTTGAAGTTTTGTTGCTTCGAGACTTGTTTGAGCGCATAGCTTTTGTTGACACAATGTTAAAAACTCGAAGGAAATGAACAAACCGTGTTTTTGTTTCATTTGATTTTTGTTTTTTAGATTATAAAATGTGATATTTGAAATTGGATATTCCCACATTTTTTCCTTTTTAACCGACCTAAATAAAGAGGTTCTCAATTGGATTGTAATAATTATTATTATAATTATATTGTTATCTATTTTCGCGCATTACTTCGACATTTATGAACTGATTTGTAAAACATTTTTTCTCATCTCTTTTCTACTTACAAAACTAGAGCGAGACAATCATTCGGCCGCTTCCGCGGTCTTTGGCATCAAAGCCGGTAGTGTTTTCTTGACTTAGCGAAAGATGTTTCTATGTGACAGAAAGAGATAGAGAATTCCAAATAACCCTTCATCTGTAAAAAAAATTGGGTTCTCACTCACACGATCTTGCATGACTTTTTGAGCTTTTTTCTCCAAAACAAACGTTTCCAATATGTACTTTAAAATATTTTTTTGGAAAAAGCTTATTATTTTGACTCGCATGCGTTTCGTGAGTTTTGCTGTATGTTCTGCGCATCTATCACTATTTGGCTTCAACATAATTCCATCCGAATTTTCTCAAACGTAAAAGAAATAAGTCGATTTTCCACATCAGTTCTCGCCTCGTGCCCATATGTCGCTATCTTAGTTCAAGAAATGCGGTGATGCGAATATGACGCCCTATTACATGACTGAGTTGACATATGTCACTATTATGTGGCATTTTGGTGTTTTTATAACAAAATATAGTTAAGTAAAAAGAGTCACAATTTTAAGAAAAGTACCAGCCTACTACTCTAATATAGTTGAAATTCTATTCGTTCGCTAACTTGAAGCTTAAAAAGAAGTAATCAGACGATCAAGTCACATGTCGCAAGCTTATGTAAATCACATATATTGTTGTATTGTATTCAAAATTCAAAACTCATTTATTCAGCCTAGGCTGTTACAAGCACTTGTGAATGTCAAAGAAGCTACGCCATCGGTTCGCAAACCCTAAGCGGGAGACCTTGTAACGAGAAGAACCGGCAAGAAACTCGTCAAGGGCTGCTTTTTTCTCCCTGTATATTTCATACAGAGTCGTCAAAATTTGAAAAATGAGGTCAGCATTTAAAGTGACTTCATTTTCCATTACAATAATTAACAATTAACATATGGAACGCATGGAATTGATAAGCTTACGACATGTAATTGTAGAGTGGCTTTGTTTTCATTTTTAAGTTAGTTAACGAATAGAAAGTTGGCCATTTGTGTAGGGGGACTGGTAGTTAACTAGGTACGTACGTCTGAAGGAGTGATTTTAGTAAAACATACCATTACAACGTGATTAATTTAACAATGTACAACTAAAAAACTTTAGAGCGCTTGCCGTAGAAAAAGACGTATTTTAATCTGTAAAATTATCACTTTGCCATACATTCTCGAGTGAAGTTGCAGCGGATCACTGTCTATTGTCAATTCAATCGCATTGTACTTGGTTATTAATCTGTCTGTATAAAAGTTGATGGTCGGTATAGAGTCAAGACCCCTTTATTTTCAGTAACGCATGGACTTATCAAGTTGTAGGTACCTAACTTTATAATTAATATACTCCCTCGGAGCTGAAAAAAATAAAAAATAAAAATTAAAATAAATAAAAAAAGTATCCTATTGTTGAGGCAGGATCTCTTCGTATATTCCGCCTTATATTCTACTTCCGCCGTTCCGCCGAGCTAGGTGTCTGTGCTCGGGGAGCGCGGTCCAACTGTAAGCTGTTGGATACGAAGTGCTTAGAAAACTTCGATAACGTGAGTCAGGTCTTCATACATTTCTGCCTCGATGTTAGCTTGACGTAGTGCGACGTCACGTCTGCGCAATGTTTGCATATTGTACTTTTCGCTGATCCTGCATTTCTTCGTCATTCGTCGATTGCTTATGTAGCGGTATGATCCCGTCGCTATGTTTTAATCCAGGCTACAAACTATCTGTGCGCCGAATTTTATTCAAATTCGTTCAGCTGTAAACATCCAATCTTTCACATTTATAATATTAGTAGGATATGGGTTTATGGGTTTACCATTTTAATCACTACATAACCTCGGAAAAAATACAAACTTATAAAAGAAAAGAAAGATTTATTGACTCAAACGAACTCCTTCATTTCGACAAACAGACCCTCAATTTTACTCACAAACAGTTAATAATTACTCCAGTCCTATTCATTTTTAATGGATTGTTAAGCACACTTCGAGTATCGCCAATTAGGACAGTATTTACAGTCCCCATTTACAGTCCGATGTAAGATATAACGACGGTACGTAATTTATTGTTCAGTTAATTGACATCGTAACATCACTTGATACTTTGAAGTTGGTTTCGTATTTATTGTGGAATGTTGCGATAGTATATTCTTATTTAAATTAGATTGATGTTTATTTTTGCGTAAATCTTTGTAAAATATATATTCAATCTAATTGCCTATAAATATATAATAAATATTTTGTCAACATCACATCACATACATTGCTCCGATTCCAAAGTAAGTAGCTAAAGCACTTGTTCTATGGAAATCAGAGACAACGGTTGTATCACAAAAACCTAGACCTGAGCCAATACAGAAAAGTATGTTTTCATTAATTGACTCGACCGGGGTTCAAACCCGGGACCTAAGAGATGGCGACACCTTGAAAACCGGTGTACAAACCACTCGACCACGGAGGTCGTATTCATATCAAATACAAAACAAATACCACGTAATTAATTTATTTTTATAGAATTCCGTGGTCTAGTAATTTGTACACCGGTTTTCATGGCGCTATCTCTGAGGCCCGGATTCAGTCCCTAGTGGGTCAATTTAAGAAACGAACATTTCTATATTGTTTAAGGTCTGGGTGTTTGTCCGTCATTGTTTTCCATAAATAATTATAAAAAATATAGTGGCATTATAAGAGGGATTGTTGAAATAAAGCAAAACCTGAAAACCACTAGTGGGCTTACAGTTAGGGAAAGCTGAGTCATGCAAAGGTTTTGCCAAATTAAAATGTTTGTTTTTAATTCGGCAAAAAATGCCGTTGCCGAATAAAAAGTTTAATAAATTGATGAGCTCTATTCATGGTTTTCACGTTGCATATGGAATAAAGTAGATAGTTACTTATAACTAGTAAATAGCGCCTAAAATACTGCCTTAGCAGATGTCCACATAGACACGCGGCATCGCACCGTAAAACCCTTTTTATTGGTCAACCATCCGCACTGAGTTTGCAGCGTATGGTCTGAAGCAAAAACTTAACTACATCCGTCTACTAGCGCCGCCATTTTTTTTTAAACCAGCCTCCTTTCTCTCGACGGCAATTGACGGGATCGAGTTCACATCAGTAGCTCTACCATGAGTTGATGCAAACTGTTTCCGCTACCGTAAAGTATCGGATATTCTGCTCATAGTCAATGTGAGTGAGTGAAAGAGAGAAAATTACATTTATAAAAAATGTTATTGACATTTATTTTGAATTGGGTTAGTATTTTGGATTATTTATTTAATAGAACCCTTGACAAATACTGTCTTTATCCGAATAACATCACAAGAAGAGTTAATAATGCTCAAAAATTACATTGAATAGAATTGAGTCCTTTTTTGAAATCGGTTAAAATATTCTTCTTATCAGTTAAAAAAGTATTGAACTTAATTTTAAAGGTTAATTTCAATAAAGATATTTTAACTTTGAATAGATATTGAAATGGCAGGACGATGTCTCTAGGAAGTTCTTGCTTGGACCAATCATCGCACGCTAGGCGAAGTACAGAGTGAGGAGAACATAAAACACAACGCAGCAATAAAACGCAGATTCGTACGGAACCCCAAGTACACGGAGGCGTTTCTCTTTTATTCGCTCACGAGTGACGATCTCCAGCAGTCCAGGGGTGACAAAATTAAGATTTTATACTTTATTTACTAACAATAACCTCAATAAAATATAGTTCGTTGTAAAAAAGCAAAAAGTGGCCACTTTAAGCAATTTTGCGTACTACTACTACAACGAACTATATATCACTGAGATAAATAATATTAGAAAAAATACTAGTAAAATCGACTCATCCGTAACACCTCACACGAGATTCCAGCCCAATGCTCTGACCAATTATGCTACCGAGTCGCTAGTGGGAGCGGCGAAATTTTCTAGTACTTTTTACTCCTTCGCTGCAAGCCAGCGCAATTTCATCAATGTGAGGAAATACCCCCCAATTCGAAAGAAACATCTTTCCCGTATTTTGACAATTGATAAAGATGATACAGCTATATAATTATTAAATTTGGATTTTTCCCATTCACAATGCTATTTAATATTAAGATAAATAATATTAGAAAAAAAACTAGAAAAAATCGACTCACCCGTAGCACCTCAGACGAGTTCGGTTCAAATCCCGTCTGAGGTGCTACGGGTGAGTCGATTTTTTCTAGAATTTTAGAAGCATTACTTTTTAGGCTCGGGGGATGGGTCGTTCGCAAATTGTTTCATCTAATGTGCACGCGGACGAAATCGCTGGCAGAAGCTAGTACAAGCATAAAACAAACACAAAGAACCAATATTCAAATCCCTTGACGGCTAGAAATATTTATTTTTCAAAAGGTAAACGAATGCATAGCTCTACTTGATTAATGACTCGGTGTTATTAAATTATGGAGAAGGAAAAAATCACGAGTCCAAAGAAAATTAGGTGTTGACGGGAAAAATATATATTTTTCATGCTCATTATTTGCGTATTGTATAATGGGAAAATATTAAGAATGTCGCGAAACTTCTCATTTATAGCGACGCCTGTTTTATGAGAAACTTTATGAAATTAAGGTTTGTCAATTATGATGTCGGTGTCAATTTGGCATGAATTTAGACACAATTTAGTGTATGGTATTTGTTATATGGTTTGTGTATAACCAAAGACTCATGGTATTTGTTATTTATTGAATAAAAATTGAATAAAAAAACATTAGTAACCCAGGGGATGCCTTATAAATAAATATATGACAACATCACACACATTGTTCCGATTCCAAAGTAAGTAGCTAACGCACTTGTGTTATAAAATCAGAGACAATGGTGGTATTACAAACACCTAGACCTGAACCAATATAGAAAATTTCGTTTTCTAAATTGACCCAACCGGGGATCGAACCCGGGACCTCAGAGACGACACTTTGAAAACTGGTGTACAAAGCCACTCGACTACGGAGGTCGTCAAGAAATGCCTTATAGGGCCAAGGTGCAACATTTAGCCTTAAAATAGCTTTAAAATATATTTAAGTTCGCGGACATACCTAAAATATTAAAGTTCATTAGTGCTAATATACGACTTATCTAAAGAAATGTTAGAAATATTGTTTTTTTTCAAAAAATTTGGTCACTATTGTTACAATGAAAAGTTGATTCACCCATAATATGGTCTGTGAGCATAATAAATGGCGTGGGACACAGGCTTTCCGGGAGAATGGGCCAGAAGCACAGACCATATAACCACAAAATAGAGAGAGGACAGAAGTCAAGCTTAGTACTATGCGCGCAACGCACACACACATATACAGCTCTCACCGACTGACGACACTGCGTCACGTACTCGAACTCGTTTGAGATTCGTCTGAGATTCCGGTGTCACAAATCAGAAGCAATTCAGCCAGCGTTTCATCATCAATGTGATGACGGTACCCTCGATATCTTTCCAGACATTTGCATTCACTCACAGAACTATTATCTTTTTATACTTACTTGAAAAAAAGTCTGAAATGGATTGCGGCTAAAAAGTAAAGATAAAAAGTACTCGATTTCAAAGATTTTTTAACAGCTCGGTAGCTCAGATGGAGAAGCATTTGCCCGGATTGCGAAAGGTCGTGATACGATACGAGTTGTTTTTTATAGTAGAAAGTGTAACAAATTACCATTATTTGGTATGAAAATTAAGGTCCAATTACAAAATATGAGCAAGAAACATATTAGTAACGAAATTCTTGAACCCCCATTAGCAAGTTTTATGAGAATACCTGTTCTTAACGGCGTTTATTGCGTAATCAAACGTGGTACTTATCGTAAAAACTATAGGACGACATTGTATTTACTTTATACGAAAATATACTCTATAGATGTGGATAACTTTATGATTCCTTAAATCTTTGGTGTGATATTAATGACGTCATCACGTTTAATTCATCGTTTTTTCAATTTCAATTCAATTCAATCCACGTTGGTTTTAATGACTTTATGACGTATTAACTAATGAGGCGATATAATCACAAAATATCTTAATCACACGACTGAGTATTTTGTGATGAATAATAAGGGTTGTGTATAAGTTATTTGTGTTATGCAGGGTAAATAGAGCGACGCGTAAAAAAATAAGATAAAGATAGAAGTGAGGATTGAATACTTAAAAATGTTTCATATATGAAAGTCGACATATTAATAAATATGTAATGTCCCTACGGCTCCAGAAGTTGATACGCTGATAAGGACATCGCACAGTCGTAGCACAGTGCGCGCTACGAAAGTTGCGTAGCGCGCTCCATCCTCGCGTGCTACTACAGTTGCTACGCGGTTATGGTGTTTGTAATGCAAGAAAACAGTGGACATTTGGTTGACAAGAAATAAGGTGGATACACCCCACGCCACGTGATGACACGTTAGAAGCATACTTGTTACACGCCACGCCACGTGACATGACGCGTTAGAAAGCGTCAGCGATAGAAGCACACTCAGCTTACGTGATGACGTGCTGATGTTATGTAAATTTTTAGGGAAGCGTCAATCGTCGGAGTAGTTCGTGCCTCGATATTTTTATCGATAACGAAAACACCTTGCATCCTTACTGACGAATCACATGCGTGATGCATAGCGTGTGTTAACGCGTGTTCACACGAGTTCGCGTGTTCATGCGATCTGACGCATACGTTATAAGATATATGTGCTTCTAATTCATACATTTACTATGAAAACCGATGTCCCCAGACGGACCTGTCATCACGTACGTGGGGTGTAGTAAGCCCAGTGTGTTTGCACCTTAAGTGATTTTTGTAGGCGTATTTACATTATTCAAATTTAATTAGGTACCTAACCAGGCACATACCTAACGTAAGAATTAAGCAAACACGATTTTCATACTTTTCGTAATAGCTTCGTTTTCAACAGGTTTCGAACGTCAATACATAACGGAAGCAGACATTTCAATAGAATAACCGCAATTTCACACTTCGAAACCGTATATAGTGCAAATCGTAAAAGTGTTACAAGGTAGACTTTATAGTGAGGCTTAGCCGCATGCTACGGTTTCATTGAAACGATAAATTTCACCGGCAACTAAATAGAGTCCATCTTTTACTCTTTCCGAGTCGCGAGGCTTTCACACTGATCAACTTAGGCTTCCCGTTCACGAGCGATTAATCGCTAAGCGATTTTTTGTGGCCGAGATAAGAATATACAGAGTTCAATACGTAAACGCCCAAGAGCTACAAAAAGTAGCTCAGCGATTAATCGCCCGCGAAATGACACTGACAATAGTGACAAAGAGTTTACTTAGCCAGCGACAAAAAAAGCCACGATTATCGCGATAATCGCGGCTACAAAAAGTCGCTCGTGGGCGCTGACGTAAGGTTATTTTTCTAAGGAATCTTCTTTTGAATTTTGAAATTTCAGCATTCACAATGCTATTTTATATAATACCAAATAACATACTAGAAAAAAAAAAAAAAATTATATAGCTTTCTCATCTTAATCAATTGTTTAAAAATATCTGGAAAGGTATTCAGTTGATGTCGAGGTAATTCCTTGTACAATGGTGAGATGGCGCTGGCTTGCAGCGTAAGAGTTGATATACTAGGAGAAATTCGACGTTCCCACTAGTGACTCGGTAGCTCAGCGGTCAGAGCATTGGACCGGATATCCAAAGGTCGCGGGTTCGATTCCCGTCCGAGAACATGATCTGGTGCGAGTCGTATTTTTCTAGTATATTATTTGGTATAATCTTCTTTTGATTTGCTTTGTTTGTTTACAATTTGCATTATGTCAGTTTTTGTTGTTGTATTTATCAACAAAAACTGACAATCAGCCTTTTAAATTTTATCTCTATATGCTTGTTTTGTTGCTAGAGAAACAAAAAAGAGTTAGCATTTCGTCTCTACTATCCTAACTCATATTGTCGGATGGAAGAGACTCTTCTTTCTCCCTTCTTCCATCGAACAACCAGACGTACGAATTTACGCCACCATTTTCTGGTGGATATTCCAAAGACTCGCTAAGCATTTTGCTTGATCATCCGTAGTTCCGTACCGGTAGAGAGTGGTACTTTTTGCCTGAGTCTATGTTTCCTGATAGGTGCAATTTGTAGGCCTTCAAGTTGCGAGTGAATAGGTATATTCTAGAAAAGCGCGTTTCATTTATCGTTTCGTTCATTGTCATTACCACCAGGCGTGATAGCGGTCAAGCGTTTTCCTATCTATTATAAAAAATTGTAGAGTCGAAATATGTGTCTCTCTCTTTCTCTATAGAGATAAAGGTTTTGAAAAGAGTCAGACTCCCACTTGTCCAGTTTTTTAGCACCAACGCAACTTTTTTTAGCTCTAGCAACTGACATTATTGACAGAAAAGGTAAAGCATAAAAAAAAATACCATTGCGATGCTGACAAAATGAGAGTCAATCGTCAATGTTGACCTTTTTTCAGTAATAATATTTTTTAGGATCATTAATAAATAAATAAATATTTGACAACATAACATACATTGCTCCGATTCTAAAGTAAGTAGCTAGAGAACTTGTGTTATGGAAATCAGAGACAACGGTGGTATCACAAACATCCAGACTTGAGCCAATATAGAAAAGTTCGTTTTCTAAATTGACCCAACCGGGAATCGAACCCGGGACCTCAGAGATGGCGACGCCTTGAGAACCGGTGTACGTACAAAGCCACTCGACCACAGAGGTCGTCTATAATATTTATAATAATGTGTCACACTTTGTTAATCTTACTATTGCAAACTGGTCTGCAAGATCTACAACAATAACTGTTTTGTCCACGACAGTACGTTGTTATTCCGTCCTGTAAATTGGCCGTAGCCGCTAGTCTGAATGCAGCTTAGGTGGTTTAGTGAAACAGAGACAATAAAAAAATATTGAATTGAAAAGTATGTGATATTATAAATTGAGATACACACACACTCATGCACTCAATAAACTGGTACACCATCCAGTCCCCGTCTTATAATCACTTAAAACTTGCCAGTTTTCTGAATGGCTATCAATGCGTCTCTTTTATTTGCTATACAGCGAGAAGGAGATGGAGGAGAACTATGGTAATTTATAAACCTGGCAAGTTTTAAGAGGTTGTAATATCCCCACAGGCAACAGCCGAAACGGCTGCCTCTGAACTAGTGCGTCAACGCACAAGTTGAATATCTACGGTGCGATCGACCCTCCCTGCCTCACCCCACATTCCATCTTAAAAGGGATTTACTTTTAAGGGTCGATTTTATAGGCGACTTGCTGGTCGATTTTAGTAACCTAGCGTTATTTATAGACAATCGCTTGTGAAATCTAATGGAAAACCTAATTTTAATGAAGCGATTCGATTTAACAATCGATTGTCGATAAAAGGCGCTAGTCGACGAAAACCGACCAGCAAGTCGCCTGTATGGAAATGACCCGTGTAAATGCCTTAAGACATTACTTGGATAGACAGAAACTGTAAAATTTTGCTTTGTAAATCGAGATTCTCTCGGTTTACATCACAGTGAAGGTCTAATTTTAACTCTGTTCGCAATCCACCTCTGTGGACCCAGTCTGCTTTTAGCTTTGTAACACAAATTAGTGGCACTTTCCCGCTTGTGTTATTAGTGCCACGCGTTAAACAACCTTTTTGTGATGGTGATAAGATGTAAATAGCTTTGTGTGATACACAGCTTTCGGTTCCTATTTTTTGCGGATAATTAAGATTTTTTGAGTTGATTTTCATTAAAAGTTTCATGTAGGATTAACCGATGTTTGGAATCATAATGCCGGGTCCAGACGTGCGTAACGTGTAATGTAATGTATTAGGTAGGTTATGTATTAGTAATACCTCGGTGAAGACACACCATAATACCTCGAGGCTTTAATTCGGAAACTTGACCAACATTTATAAGAAACTTCTCTGATACATAGGTAGAATTCTGATAACACACTTCGCGCCACTTCAAAGTAAAATTGTTTATTTTTTAAATTTTCCTTGGTTTTCCACGGAATTGTCCATGTTTTCTTAGGGCTTCCGAAACATGGCATCGCTTTTAGTCTCTCCTGATTTATTTGTGGGTTTTCACGACCTCCATGGTCGAGTGGTTTGTACGCCGGTTTTCAAGGTGTCGCCATCTCTGAGGTCCCGGTTTCGATTCCCGGCTGGGTAAATTTAGAAAACTAACTTTTCTATGTTGGCTCAGGTCTGTGTGTTTGTGTTTACCACCGTTGTCTCTGATTTCCATAACACAAGTGCGTTAGCTACTTACTTTGGGATCAGAGCAATGTTTGTGATGTTGTCTAATATTTATTTATTTATTATTTATTTGTGGGTTTTGTGCCTATGTTTGGGGGTAAGCGTTGTCTGCGAATGTTTTTTTTAATATACAACACAAGTAGTTCACACCGGCCTTATTAATAAAGGAAGAGTTTCTCAAAAATATTGCTAGCAATATTAGGGTTCCGTACCAAAATGGTAAAAAGAACCCTTATGGTGCGACTCAGTCTGTCTGTCACAGCTGGATATCTCGAGAACTACTAAAGCTATCAACTTTAAATTTGGAATAGTTTAAGATGACGTTTGCCCAACTATTTTGGGACCTATGTCCCAGCAGTGGGGACAATAAAAAATGGCTGATGTCGAAATTATTATAAATACTATTTAATAAAAAAAGGCATGATGTTTTAGTTAGACCATCAAGGTAGTATAAGGACAATTGTTTTAACCTGTTAAAATAAATGACGACAGAGTAAATAAAGGCTAAAGTTGGAAATAATCAAGAACTTTAAATTAAATATTTTTTCTTGGAAATAATAAAACAGAACTAATATTTTTTCATAATTTGACAGGAACATGATATTCAATATTACATAGAAACTCAACTTACTTCAAAAAATATGGTAATGAAACGGGCTGCCACTCACAAAGGTTGACAACAACTGAAGAGGTGAGAATAATGAAGTCGGTTAAAAACCATCTAACCGCATTTTTCGAGAAAATGAGTCATAATTTATTTTAAGAGGAATAAATTTTTATGCCGTGTGCAAAATATTGTTTTATGTGAAATATTTAAGTAAAACCACAAACCACGGTTTCGGGAATGAGGTAGGTATAATCCGCGCGCGATGAGAATGGGATGGAACCTTGTCAATCTGAGAGGCGTGGGAAATCCAAAAACACGGTGTCACGCATCCGAGGAAATTTTGCTGCAGCTACTTCAAGTAAGATAACAAGTAAACAAATTAGTTAATTTACTTAATTAAAATTATCTAATTAGAAAATTTTCGATTCACTTTGACTAGGTTCCATCCCATTCTCATCGCGGATTATACCGAAGCTATTTTCAACATAATCTACTTTATCAACCAAACTCCGCTGTTTGTTGTTTTTATCTTATACTTAAACCTTGTTAGTGACTTTAAAAATATTTTTCTGAAATTAACGTAAGGTGGGTTGTGTTGTTTTGGTCTTCACTTCCCTATCCCAGGAGCTTATTTTCGGAGGCAGTGAGTGAACGTCAAATTCTTTTCCCGCCAGATAATATGTCACCGTTCGCCTGATGTATAACGCAATAAAACAACTCTGACTTCCCTATCACACCTAGTTTATTTGCTTTCCTACTTTACCCTCTATTGTACTTATATCAACATATATATGTTGAAGTCTGCGTTAGCATAGAGTCAAATCGCGTTCAATAACATATGCGAGTAAGTTTTTTGGAAATATTCCATAAACGTACTTGGTTTTTAAAATTTTGAGATTTAAGCATTCACAATGCTATTTTATATAATACCAAATAATATACTAGAAAAAATACGACTCGCACCAGATCGACTCGGTAGCTCAGCGGTCAAAGCATTGGACCGGATATCCAAAGGTCGCGGGTTCGATTCCCGTCCGAGAACATGATCTGGTGCGAGTCGTATTTTTTCTAGTATATTATTTAGTATTATATAAAAATATACTATATTATTTCGTACTTGGTTTTTTCGTGACTTGTTAAAATATTGTTTTTAATTTTATGAAATGTACACACAATACACAAAATAAAATTATGTAAAAACCCGGACCACTCATACCAATTATTTTATACCAAAAATGCAAAGTTGAAATTATTTATTTATCACCTTGGTTTTATTTCAAATTGTGTATAAATTAATTATGTATTATTTGGAATGTACGATCTTGACACTAAACCTTTCGCTAAGCAATGCTTAAGTTTGTTTTTAAAAGATTGATCGCATCGACAACATTAAAATTTTCTCGCTGAAATAAATTTCCCCTACCGCAAAGCATCACGTTAGGTTCAAAAACTAAAATGTCAACTTCGTTTCCACTGAAACTGAAGCAAAACGTGTAACTGATATGATAACTACGAAGTTACGAAGCGCAGTTACGTGACAGTTTGTAACTGCATCGGGTTCATAGACTTGCTAATGGCGTTAATAGACTTTAATAAAATATTAATCTTTTCTTATATTATAAATTGTAAAACTAATTTTATTTCTTCACACTATTTTACAAAATATATTGGAGCTACCAATAATTATTTGGTGCTGTTTCTATAGAATGTTACAAAAGGTTTTTAAGCTATAGTTAAAAAATTCTCTACAAAAAATTGTCTATATCCCACCATGTCAATGATGATATAAAACCTATGTCAATGATAATTTTCGTATCGTTTTTCAATAAATGAAGCATTGTTCTGCCATAGAATAGATTTTCTGCTATGATTTTTAGTTCGTCTAAAAAAGATATTGATAAGCAAAAGTAATCACCTGATTTCTTAAGTCTATAACTTTTTGTAAATAAAAAAATCGTTCTGGTTGTGAATAAGTTTTGTTTGGATTTGAAATTTTAAGTATTGGAATTTATATCTTTCAAGTGGTCACGGCCTGAGTTGACGAACATTTGGGAGCATTTTAGAGCATTTCGCATTACTGTCCCAGAACTTCTGGCGATAGATTCGCCACTTCGGCTACGATATTTTCTTTTAAGGCAGCCAAGGTCAGAAGCTTGTTGATATAGACGCGCGACTTAATTAAGACATAGACCGTAATGTGTACGCTGGTTGGTGCTGAACGACCAGGGAATTCATGACGAAATTAACTTTGAGTTAACACCACTGACTGATTACTAGTTAAAGACAACGAGACATTTATTCCGCGTTGAGTATATAGCTCCATTACTTTCCACTGTGTATTTTACATTTGTTTACTTCACAAATGTATAAGTTGCAATAACATGAGATGCAATGTAAAAACATTACAGCACCTTCCAAAAGTGATTACTTTTACGCCGATCCGCCGCCGCCGATTGTGCAGGCAATTCGGATGACACTTAATGGATATTGTGAAATTTATTTTCTTTCAATGACAGCTGCTTTTGAATTTGTCGGATCGTCTTTAACTCTATGGGCTCGCTTAACTTTCTGTTTACGTAGAATCTTCGGTAAATTGTTACCAACGATGATTACAAAAAGAATTTTAAGCTAAGAGCTTAATATTGAAGCAGCAATAGACGTAATAATCAAAATTACGTAACTATTTGACAATGGCGCTAAGAAAATTAAAGGATATTTGAGAAAGTAAAAATACTTTTGCCTGATAGGCTTCAAAGTTCTATTTTAGTCAATAGTCAAAATTTATTTATTCAAATAAACTTAATAATTAAGCACTTTTGAATCGTTTTTATTTTCCTACCACCCGTTCCAGACTTTTTTAACTGACAAGAAGAACAGGTGCATGAAATTATAATGCGTAGGTTAAGATAAACAATATTAGAAAAAATACTAGAAAAAATCGACTCACCCGTAGCACCTCAGACGGGACTCGAACCCGCACCCTTGGGATTCCGGCCCAAAGCAGCCGCTAGTGAGAGCGGCGATATGCGTAGGTTGTTCGAGATTTGTAGGCGCAATAAAGTGAAACACTGGATTAGCACTGCACTTTGTTTATTAAACACATTTACTATCACATAATTTACATTAAAACTGTTAATGCAAAAAGAGCGTGGCTCGCGAGTTACATTTTTCACAAGAGCTCGATCACAGACTAAGAAAAAGCTAACGTCAAAAGTGTCAAACCACAGAGTAGGTAATTTAGTATGAAAATACTAAACATAGGTACTAAAGTAGGTGCCACAAAAGTAAAGTACACATTAAAATGTGGTTTTTAGTTGACGTGTGATGTGATGTTAGTTTAAATCATATTGCATTACAAATACGATAGTCCACATCATTAGTTAAGAAACATTGCTGAAGTAAAATAGAGCAAAAGTCTCTGTTTTTCCGCTATTTAATAATAATAATAATAATAATAATTTTTGACAACATCACAATGCTCCGATTCCAAAGTAAGTAGCTAAAGCACTTGTGTTATGGAAATCAGAGACAACGGTGGTATCACAAACACCCAGACCTGAGCCAATATAGAAAAGATCGTTTTCTAAATAGACCCAACCGGGGATCGAATCCGGGACCTCAGAGATGGCGACTCCTTGAAAACCGGTGTACGCACAACAGCACAGTAAGTTAAACAGTTGAACCGGTGTACAAAGCCACTCGACCACGGAGGTCGTATTTACTGAGAAACTACTGAAAAAAAAAACATTTGTCATTGTTCACATACTAACATTCAATTCAAAACGCGGAAGAGTTATGACCTAACTCGACAACCATTCAGCTATCGTTTCAAAACCACCTCAAAGTTTAGTTCACTCGTTGCATATTAATAAGAGACCCACTTCCCATTTGGAATGCTGTTGCAGTTGCAGGCATACAAATTGTGTTTCGACGTGAATATTCGTACTTACTATGAAATATCAAACATCAGGTTTGTGAACGAACATTAATTATATTTGTATTTGGTAACGATATATTTAAGTTTGTAAATATCTTTTTAAATTTTGAGATTTAAGCATTCACAATGCTATTTTATGTAATACTAAATAATATACTAGAAAAAATAGGACTCGCACCAGATCATGTTCTCGGACGGGAATCGAACCCGCGACCTTTGGATATCCGGTCCAATGCTCTGACCGCTGAGCTACCGAGTCACTAGTGGGAACGTCGAATTTCTTCTAGTATATCAACTCTTACGCTGCAAGCCAGCGCCATCTCACCAATGTAGAAGGAATTACCTTCGACATTCAACTGAACATCTTTCCAGATATTTTTAAACAGTTGATTAAGATAAGAAAGCTATAATATAACTTTTTAAATTTTGAGATTTAAGCATTCACAATGCTATTTTATGTAATACTAAATAATATACTAGAAAAAATGATCTGGTGCGAGTCCTATTTTTTCTAGTATATTATTTAGTATTTGTAAATATCGTTACTTATTTCTGTTAAAGCTGATAAGTTTCTTGCGTCTGTTCTTCTTGTCAGTTAAAAAAGTCTGGAACGGGTGGTAGAAAAATATATACGATTCAAAAGCGCTTAATTTGAATAAAGCAATTTTTTACTTTACTTTTTACTTTTCTTTACTTTACTTATTTTGACGACCTTCATGGTCGAGTGGGTTTGTACACCGGTTTTCAAGGTGTCGCCATCTCTGAGGTCCCGGGTTTGATCCCCGGTTGGATCAATTTAGAAAACGAACTTTTCTATATTGGCTCAGGTCTGGATGTTTGTTATACAACCGTTGTCTCTGATTTCCATAACACAAGAGCCTTAGCTACCTACTTTGGAATCGGAGCAATGTATGTGATGTTGTCAAAATATGTAATTTAATTATTTAATTTAATAAATATAATTTCCGAGTTGAGATTTTACAAACGATGTTGAAGTAAATTACAAATTTTATATACCATGTTAGGCAATAAGTTTAAAATCTTTTTAAGGGACTTCAAGTTTCCATAATAATAAATTAATTTTTCCATCAACTTATAAAACCAATGCCTTATGAAGATCCTTTGGGGAGGTCTATACAGTTACAGCGAGAGTGAGGCTGACAATAAGATAAGTCCAGTATTTTGGTGAGCTGAAACAGCTGGACTTTTTTCGCGATTTCAGAGTTGGTCCCATAGTAAAAGTTGTTCAGTTTGATGGTGTCCCTATCTAACATTTCGGCTTCAGAGGTTTTTTGTAACACGTTGTATGACCATCAGATATTTTTAATGTCCTTACTGCTGCGGCACAGGTCTTCCTTATGGGCGAATAAGGAGGATGGGCCATCATGCGGGCCCAATGCGGGTTGGTAGGTGCTAACGACTGCAAATGCAGCCGGTACCAACGGCTTAACGTGCCTTCGGAAGCACGGAGGGGAGCTCGAGATAATACATTTTTGGTCACCCATCCCATGACTGACACTTGCGAAAATTGCTTCTTCCGCAATCGCTGGGCCAGGCGCTATACCACTGCGCCACCGAGTTCCTCCAACTGAACACGTTGTATAAAACTATCGACCGTTAAATTAACTTCTTTAATTTTTTACATTTTGACAACATGAAGTTGCTTAAAAGTTTCAATCTTGGCTCTTAGCTTTAGGGTCTCAAACGATTTTTATATTCTCTTTTTATCTGCAATGCTTCTTGCGGCTTTAGTAGGATTGATTATTAAAAAAAACCACACATAAAATCGTTCCCTCGACAAACTCTCTTGCAATCAAGGCCGCGTTAAGAGTGACAACACTAACTGTCCAGCGTCCGGCGGCCGTGCCGCATTACCGGTCCTGACGCGGCTCGGATGCTGACCGTAATTTGTGGCCAGACTAGGATTGTCTAGATGAGGCACCATGGCCAAATTATTTGATGATCTTCGTATTGAAATTAGAGTTAAGACTCCGGCGAACAGTGAGCTTCCCATACAAACGTAATACCAAAATGATTTGCAATTTGAGCATGATTAACTCTTATTGTGATGCTATTCGGATAGGTTTCTATTAAATAAAAAATTTGAAATACTCAACCAAATAAAAATTAATGCGATTTACAGTTTAGTATGAAAAAAAATAATTGGCATTTATTTTGAATGGGGTTAGTATTTTAGAATTTTTATTTAATAGATACCTAGACAAATACTGCCTTAATCCGAATAACATCACAAGAAGAGTTAATTATGCTCAAATTACAAATCATTTTGGTATTACGTTTGTATGGGAAGTTCACTGTTCGCTGGCGTCTTAAGGACTTGTGTGCAAAGGAATGTGAACCTAACGCGCAAATGGACCCGAGGTCTTCATTCTTGGAGCATCATCCTTAGTCATGGTTACCTAATTATGATTCTTATTTTTGTATTCTATAATTACTAACCATTGGGCTTGGTCGTCCATCTATTTATATACGTATATACGAGTATGTTGTTTTAAATATATAGGAATATTAAATATATTTGCTCATTTAAATTACCTCTCCAAAGTTGTTATCTTTTTTGAAAAGGTTAGGATTTTCAGAAGCCTTTGATAGTATGTTTTTAAAAATTTCTTTAGTTTTGAATAAAGTATTATATTAAGATAAATAATATTAGAAAAAATACTAGAAAAAATCGACTCACCCGTAGCACCTCAGACGGGACTCGAACCCGCACCCTTGGGATTCCGGCCCAATGCACTGACCAATTATGCTACCGAGTCGCTTAAGTGGTCAGTGCATTGGGCCGGAATCCCAAGGGTGCGGGTTCGAGTCCCGTCTGAGATGCTACGGGTGAGTCGATTTTTTCTAGTATTATTATTTCTCTTAATATAAAAATAGCATTGTGAATGCGAAAAATCGAAATTTAATAAAGTATTATATTTTAAGGAAAGCGTTCCTTATAAAATGTTTCATGGGTTACCTTAAATATAGGTAGTATATGTAGTCGTTTCCTTCTAATAAAGAAGTGTCATGCTGAGGTCGTAAATAACGAAACACGGGAAAGGGGTTAAAATATGGTTGTGCTGGCCGCACGTAACGACTACGTAAACTATTCTTATAGGAAATTATTATTATATCCTTAGATCACTGAGTTATATACGGCTCGGAGGACCATATTGCAAAATTCAGAACAAAACTATAATGACGATGAAAAAGTTATATTATCATAGTGACATAACTTTTTGTAATTATAAAACAACTTATTTCTACCCCTGAAGCAAAATTTTAATCCTTAAAGCGTTTAAAAATGTGCCATCTAGACAGATTCTAGGTCACAGTTGGCGTCGACAACCGAATCAAAATGTCCGCGGAAGCGTAAAATGGAATTTTTAAAATGCAAGGAATGAAATGAAAATCGGAACTTCGTCCGCGTCGGATTTGGCGGGAAAATTTATGGTCTGTTACCGTTGGCTAATTTGATTATGAGATTCACACCGCTAACACCGCTTGTGTGAATGGCGCTTAATTTTTTTCTGTAACTTACAAACATATTTGATTAAATCACTATTCCTGTACACTGTAAATTTGTCACAGTACTGTAAAAATCTGACAGTGGCAAATAAACAATAGATTTGTCAGTGTAAGGCTCGATTGCATCATCTTAATTTAACTATAACAGTACATGACACAAACTTATCTGAGACGGTGGCCAAAACTGGAACTAATTGTTATTACATATTGTTACCTAGGCTACGTCATAGATGACAGCGACGCTGTCACCAAGTCAGATGATTTTGTGTTTGTTAAAGTTAAGGTTAAATCAAGATGATGCAACTCAGCCTTAGATTTTTATAGTAGTTCTGTAGAGATGTAGACCTCGTGTTTGTGTTTGAACATTTTTCGTAATGGCTGAAATTATGATTTTCGCTATATCTCCACCATTTTGAAAAATTTCGAAAAGCTGGATCGACAAAAAAGTCTATAGGATTTAGAACCAGCTCACAAAATTTCACGAGAATTAGTTCAGAAATGCGACCTGTAAAGGAAAACAGACGGACAGCCGGAAAACCGGACAGCGGGACAGACATACGAAAGCATTTTTGCCCAAGTTGGAACGGAGATGCTACGCTTGCGCTTCGCGTTCGCTCAGTCAATGAACCCTATACCTTAATAACGCCATTTCTTCTTTACTCAATTTCTTAATTAACTAAATTCATTATATCCTAAACTCTTTGGTGTATTCAGAGTCGAAATATAAGCGCCCTGTTTTAAAAACGAAGAATAAGGCGGTATTTACACGGGTCGACTGAATCGCCACCTCATTGAAATAAGATTTGCGATTCGATTTTACAAGCGATTGTCGATAAAAAGCGTAAATTGATTAACCCATCAAGGCCCGGAAAATGAGACAAAATAAATATTCCATTGTTGTCCGGCCGCATTCAGCGATTTTATCCGCAAGAGAGGAAAAAAGGGTGTTACAAGCTTTTGTTTTGAAAACTTGTGACTGTCAAATAATATACAGTACGTATAAAAATATGATTGGTATGATTTTGGCATAGACTAAGGAGTTTTATTATCATATATAATTAAGTTGTTCTCTTTTAGTAACGTGTTTAACTTTTTAATTCATTTTTTAAATTTTGAGATTTAAGCATTCACAATGCTATTTTATATAATACCAAAATGCTATTTTATATAATGTAATACCTTGTACATTGGTGAGATGGCGCTGGCTTGCAGCGTAAGAGTTGATATACTAGGAGAAATTCGACGTTCCCACTAGTGACTCGGTAGCTCAGCGGTCAGAGCATTGGACCGGATATCCAAAGGTCGCGGGTTCGATTCCCGTCCGAGAACATGATCTGGTGCGAGTCGTATTTTTTCTAGTATATTATTTGGTATTATATAAAATAGCATTGTGAATGCTTAAATCTCAAAATTTAAAAAGTTATATAGCTTTCTCATCTTAATCAATTGTTTAAAAATATCTGGAAAGGTATTCAGTTGATGTCGAGGTAATTCCTTGTACAATGGTGAGATGGCGCTGGCTTGCAGCGTAAGAGTTGATATACTAGGAGAAATTCGACGTTCCCACTAGTGACTCGGTAGCTCAGCGGTCAGAGCATTGGACCGGATATCCAAAGGTCGCGGGTTCGATTCCCGTCCGAGAACATGATCTGGTGCGAGTCGTATTTTTTCTAGTATATTATTTGGTATTTTTAATTAATTTTTTGATAATATCATGTAAATAATAAAAACATGTTTACATAAATATATTTTGGTTTAACGAGGCTGTAAACTCTTCTTTTATTAATAAGGCTGAAGTATTTTACTAATCTTTGTATCTTTTGATTGAGTTTTGATAAATGTACAGATCGAAGGGACCGTACACCATATTATTTGATACCTGAGAAAAAGAATCTGGGCGGACAGACAGCCGGACAACAAAGTGATCCTATAAAAAAATCATTATTCCATTACATTATAGTATAGTCCAGGAGGTTAAAACAATTAACTTACTCCTGACACAAGCGTTTTTACAACATTAAAAGGAGTTTTCCATGAAATATTGTGCTAATATTGATTGAGGAATTGTAATAAACACATTTTTTTTTTTTTTATTTTTTTTATTACGTAACCCTTAAAGTTAGTTACTGTTTTTAAATATAAACTTCCAGTTTTAATTCATATCGCTTTCAAACATTATTGGTTTCACTCCATAAATAGAGTGTGCTTTATCGCTGAATCGGCACAAAAATACCACTTGCTGTCTGGCTTTTGGGAACTCACTACGGTTGCTGTCATTCGATTGGATGCTATTTCAATCAATCAATCAATCAATCAATTTATTCTGAACAATAATTCTCATTGTGTTGAATATTACATTATAAGTATAATAAAGGAACATTACACATTATACCATTCCATTATATACACACATTACATTACATACATTGCATACATTTTAGTAGATTCTATATGTAGGTTAATTAATAGTAGATTGTTAGACAAGGGTCAAAAGGAAGCAATTCCCATACGAGATACTATAGTTCGAGTATGGAATTGATGACTTTTACCCGTGTTAAACACTCTACTTTTCATTTCGAATATAAGGAAAGTAAAAAAATCTTAGTTTTCCAAAATATTTATTAATAAAAACATGTAATAACTACATAAGTAGACCATATTTATTTATTTCTTATTTCAAATTTGGAACAGCCCGCGTCGCCGCTCCGCCCAATGTTTTTAATTTTGCACTGGCTGTTATACCAACTCTATGGTCGACTATGTAACAAATTTCAGTACTATTTTTAAAATTATTTTACACCCTAGGGTGTAACGCAGAGTTTTTAACCCGCTACTCAGTTTAAATATACATCACTTTCCGAATATGAAAAATGAAAAATATATTCAGTTACTAGCGGCCACCAACAACGATATTGTTCGTGTGGACTTTGTTTCTGGTTTTTTTTTTCGCGACAAAAGGTAGCCTATTACTTCCCCATGGTCTAATCTATCTAAATACCAAAATTTATCAACATTGATTCACTATTTGATGTGTGAACAGACAAACCTACAGAATTAATAGGTATGCAAGAGATATTCTCAGTCATGGCAGTAAATATTTTAATAAACATATGTTGAGGAAGATTAACTTACAAAACTTTATTCAATTGTATATAATACTAAATAATATACTAGAAAAAATAGGACTCGCACCAGATCATGTTCTCGGACGGGAATCGAACCCGTGACCTTTGGATATCCGGTCCAATGCTCTGACCGCTAAGCTACCGAGTCACTAGTGGGAACGTCGAATTTATTCTAGTATATCAACTCTTACGCTGCAAGCCAGCCAAAATTTATTCAATTGTATTCCATTTTTTTAAGAGACTCAAAATCTCTTAAGCTTTAACTATTACATGGTTTTCCATACAAATGAGCTAATTTCTGAAAAGTTCTTAATTATGATTTATAAATTCAATCTGATGATTTCACTGAATTTGATGTTATGCGAAAGCAATTCGACATATAATTTCTCATATTCGCCGAGTGTTAGAATTTAAAAATGTTTAATTTCGCGTATTTTTGTATGAAAATCAAATATATTTCTATTGACACTGACACACGGAGAATATGAGAAATTATACAGTAAAAGTCATCAAGTTGACTATTACAGTTTTCGAACAGTATCAAATTTAAATAAAATCAAAATGAATTTATATGTAAAAAACCTTTCAGATATTATATCGTTTGTATGGAAAACCATATTACAGCCCCTATTTTCTTTTGAGCAGTATAGAACTATTAATATTCATTGATTTATTCGTTCAGTGTATTGAAATTGAAGACATTAACGAGACTGCTACCAATAAAGCTGATGAATTGTTAGATCTGTACAATATGGCGCAATTTATTTGAGTGATTAAATGAGCGTTACTTTGCTATGCCGTACGTCAACGAGTAGTATTAATGGTATTTCAAAGTAATAATGTAAAAGCGTTTCAATAAATTGGGATTATATTTTCACTGTGCAAACACTTTTTGTGGCATTCGACTCTTGATTCATTTGCCTATTCCATTTAGGAGAATAAAAGCTAGCGGCCTTACCACAAAAGATTTTAAAAACTGATTAATTTAGCCACTGTTTAAATGTGATGATGTTTCTTTTTTACAATATTGTTTGAATAAGACATTTAAACACATTTAAACAATGTCTGAATTAAAGAGTGTTTTAAAATCTTTTGTGGTAAGACCTTAGATATCTATCTAACTTGCTGGTGTTTTGGATTTGCTTGTCTGTAAGCGTGCATGTATTTTTATAAACCAAATAAAATTAAAACAGTAGACCATTATTCCTCTCGTTAAATATGAAAATGTTCCGGTTGTTAGCTGGATTCACCGATTTAACACACTGGTAAAAAACGCCGAAAAATGTGATAAAGAATTTGATTAATCCCCCAGAAGTTCCGCTGCGGACCGCAACAATGATTCCCACTCAGCTAAAAACCACAATTCAGGTGCGGAAATCATGAAAATGACCAATCAGCAACAATCAAGCCTTAATGTTGAGTGTTGAATACCTGTGGCGACGAATAAACGCTCTTGGTTGTAATTTCTGATTCACATTAATTGTCACATGAATATTAATCAATGATCGGTTGGGAGTGAACATATCGAGATGAAGCTACTGACTTTTTGATTATAATGGTTTTCGCTTTGTTTTCTTCAAGGAAAGAAGAATAGTTTTGCTTGAAATATTGAAAGCCTTTTTTTTAACCGCCTCTGTGGTTTAGTGGATCGCCCACCCGTGTAAGACGCAGGGGTCCCGGGTTCAATTCCCAGGAGGGGTTACATTTATTATTTTACCAGGTCTGACGCCATAACAACCATTTAAAAATTGTTATGTCCCGGCAGTTAGAGGCAAGATAGCCAGTTCCTCAGTGATGAGGATTCCGGGTGTAGTTTGCTTCCACCTTCGGCCTTATCGTCACTTAACATCAGGGGAGATGAAGGCCAAGCGCTAACCCATTGTAAATAATTTTTTTTTTTAATAATTTGAAGATAAAGGTACTAAATTTTATTTTAGTCAAAGACTGAAGTAGCTGCTTTGTAAATTATTTTAACTGTATAAAAGAAAAAGAGCTACTAGAAATAAATACTTATAGTTAGCTCTATTCAAAATAAATAATATAAAAGTATAATATCAGAGAGCCTATTTCAAAAAAGTATTGCGATATATTCGTGCTACTCCGTGGCATTAATCCTTTTACTCATGAACAAGTACAAGGTTCACAATCAAGTAAATTGTGGAGGATTACAGCTTTTAGGTTGTTATAGTTTGTATATGTTTTTATATTTCTTTATGCTGGTCTATCTTGTCTATTTACTGAAGTTCTGTTTTGTTATAATGTCATATTGATATTAGATTTTTGCTCACAACAGTAGCCTTGTTTCCTATTACATTCCCTATCACTTACATAATTCGATCAACAAACATCGTACGAGTATCGTGATTCTTTTTTGTAATGTTTCAGGCTATGCGTATTAGCTATGCAGAGAAAACAAAAAATAATAGAAACAACGTTCTACATAGGTAATACAACAAAAATTAACGAAAGAACGATTGAAAAAATGTGAGTAGGTTAAGTTAAGCTGGCAACTCGCCCGCTATTTCGAATCCCTTTTACTGGCCACAGGAACGGCACAGGAACGCCACAGGAATCAAAAGATTTTTCTTTACCCTGTACTAACCTTGTCATGTGAAGAGAGAATAATTATGTCTGTGTTGCGCGGTCGAATAGCTCACTCTCACAACACAGCTGTTAATTGGCATCACACGGATTAAAACTTTTAATCTGCAAAAAGAGTTTCATTTAGACAAGGTACCATTGCTATCAGATAACAAGGAAACGTTGGGTACCGACCAAATTTTGTTTTTGATAATGAATTATTTTAACGTGATCTACTCTAAAAGTTCTATTTAGTACCCAGCAAAATTTTATTGTACTTATCGACTGTTATCTATACGGCAACCGTGAATTTGGTCGATACGTAACGAACTCGACCTGGGGCCGTACCGGCTAACGCATCGAGCTTCGGAAAGTCTGCCAGTCTTCAAATTAAAACAGATAAATCGAGCCCCAATCGGCACAAAATGGCGAACCCCAATTCATGATGTCACACGAACATCGATACCTTCTAAAAAACTTCGGCGAATAGTACAATACGAAACTCCTTACTTCAATTTATCTGTTTTAAATTGAATCTCGGCAGACCCACCGAAGTTCGAAAAGTTAGCCGGTAGGGTCCCTGTTTCCCAGAGCTCTTAAAAGAAGTAAACCTTAAGTTATGGTAAAGTTAAAAAAAAACTGCTTAAATAACATTAATATCTTTTTATACCAAGATCCGCTACCTCACGAACTTTGAACCAAATCCCATTTGGACGGAATATTGATGTCCCAGGGTCGGCTGACACGCGTTTTTAAGCAGAATCGATGGACAATCGGTCATTTGATTGGACACTTCAGAATGTTTTGTCCGGGTAATGAGTCGGGAACTGCTGATGTGGAAACTCTTTAGGTCAATAAGGTCCGTGTGTTGACCTAACCTGTCGATAAGGGGCTCGTGAAGCGATTCCTTGGACCAATCATTTTTAGATTGGCGTTTCTGGGATGATTTATTCGTCTTTAGTATTTAATATTGAATATGTTAGTGGAAAAATCTTGATCTCTTTTTATATAAATATTTTGTCAATATAAATATAAATATTTTGACAACATCACATACATTGCTCCGATTCCAAAGTAAGTAGCTAAAGCACTTGTGTTATGGAAATCAGAGACAACGGTGGTATCACAAACACCCAGACCTGAGTCAATATAGAAAAGTTCGTTTTTCTAAATTGACCCAACCGGGGATCGAACCTGGGACCTCAGAGATGGTGTCAACCTTGAAAACCGGTGTACAAAGCCACTCGACCACGGAGGTCGTTTTTAATTATGATTGTTACCGCCATCCCTCTACATTTACGAGATCGCTGTTTTCGTCCATAAGCACATGACATTATTCGTGATATCTAATAACAGTAGACTAAGATACCCACAAAGACTAATAATAAATGATGTCCCACGATCAGAAAAATATTCCAAAACTTGCTTAGTCATGTGTTTCAAAATCTACAATAAAATCCCAAAAAATCTTAAGATTACAAGTAATTTTAAAAATCTGTTCAAATGGATTATGGAGCAAAACTTTTATGATATTAAATAATTTTTTGACATGTACACACGGTACTAAAAATAATTTAAATGCTTTTTGATATCGAATTGTATTTAATTTAATATTTCTAGATTTGTTAATTTCTATTATCCATATTTTCTACCAATAACTGTAACAACTTTTAACCATGTTTTAAACAGATAAGATATTGACTTGTTAAAGCTAAGCTAAGTTTCTTGCGCCTAATCTTCTTGTCAGTTAAAAAAGTCTGGAACGGGCGGTAGGAAAATATAGACGATTCAAAAGTGCTTAATTATTAAGTTTATTTTAATAAAGAATTTTTGACTTTGACTTGAGATCTAAAACGTTGAGAAAGAGGCTACATCAATTGGTTAAGGCTGAAGGGATCTTGAGATGTCTGCAAGAATATAGAATTGTAGGTTATAGGAGCCCTATATTTATCCCTGATAAGGGTGAAGATAATCATCATAACCTGCTGCAATGGTAGTCGTTAACACTTAGCATTTGGTGTTCGGGACTCGTTAGGTACTGAGGATATAAGTAATGGTTCTGATTTTAAGAAGGAAAATATTTTAACTTTGTTTTATCTTGTCATTTTGAAGGAATTACATTTATTTACGTTAAAATTTCTTATATTTTATTTCAAGGTAAAAATAAGGTTTTTTGCACCACTTTACTTTAAATTACGGTGTCCGTATTTGCCCTAGACATTTGGTGTCGTGTGGTTGATGAAAAAGAATCATCCAATTATTCGCATTAGACTCGCTGTCACTGAAAATATAACACAACTAGAATGTTTATTTAATCTCTTTCCCAATCTCATTTCTTTTCTCTACATCCACTACTTTTACTTTTCCATTTCTTACCGATTTATTTCTACCTTTATTTAATTTTAATTTTACACTGCTCACCAATTTATGCAAAATTTCACAAAACGAATCTCAGAGACTGTGTCAAACCGTGAGTGTGGTTGAATCAAGTATCTTAATCGAAATATAACCGAGTGACTTATGTGATCATGAGATATTATAATGCTTATTTTAGACACGTTCATCCCTAAATCAAGTGAACATGCTCCCAAAGGTAGAAGTATAAAAAACGCGAAGTCATAAACGAATTTTATTCCTAAGTGGATTTTCCAGGAGTGTTTTTCCAATAAGCCTTAGATTGACTTTGTCACGCCTTGTACAGTCAGCACAGCAGTATACACCTGTCAAATTTATCAAGGAATTTACTGTACTGTACAATACTTGTACGCTGATTACGTAACTCTGTTGCTAACAATTCTCGATTGAAATCGATTGAAACCGCAGTTACATTGCTGGTTTAAGTAAGATAGTTGTCACATTGGTTTTTACTAAATCAGCAATGTAACTGCGATTTCTGTCAGAGTTGATTGGCACAAAGTAACATAATCAGGGGGCTGGCATGTGAGTTGTACAGTTACCGGCACGCTGGGCTGCCACGACAGGGTAATTAAGTTCAATGAATTTTATCTTATTGCGAAGCGTTTTCGTTTCAGCTTGGGCAATCATGCTTTTTTATGTCTGTCCTGCTGTTCTGCACTTCAGCCACCTTAGAATGACGACCGAAACTCGATATGGTATAGCGATTTATTGATTATGAATTTTTTTTAGGCGGAGATCTGGGAAAAAATAACTTTTCAACCATTTCGAAAATTTTTCAATAATTTCACAGACGCGAGGTCTACAGCTTTTAAAACACAGTATTTAAAATGTTTTCAGTTTTGTATAACCTCACGTGCTGTTGACTGTATCATAATAAAGCTGACTACAAAGTAAATCACTATGTCTTTAAAAATGACACAGATGTTTATATTATTAAATAAACAAGTACCTAAGTATTTCTATCTGTTCTTACTCACTTCTACCAGCAATCGAACCGTCGAACTATAAGCTTTTAAAAACTACATTTTTCACATACTCATTTTCATATAAAAAAACCATCTCGCTGTGCTTGCAATTCTGCAATTTTTTCTGCCTCCAAATGAACTAGTTATGAGCGGATACCGCGCTCCCGCCAATTCCCGGGACGCTTCCCGGGATGTCGCTAAGTTCCCGGGATGTCGTCGAGTTCCCGGAATCTCTGCGGATATTACCGCGCCGCCGACGACTTGTTCCGATGGGATTTAAGCTGCTGCTTATTAATTATTATTTTTTTGCGAAATAAAAATGATTTGAATAAATGGTGAATATCACAAGTAATTTTTACGCGGGAGTTGTTCTGTACAATTTATTTATTGTCTGGCATTTAGAGGTTTATTTTACTTTAAGATAAATACTATTAGAAAAAATACTAGAAAAAATCGACTGACCCGTAGCACCTCAGACGGGACACGAACCCGCACCCTTGGGATTCCGGCCCAATGCGCTGAACAATTATGCTACCGAGTCGCTACTGCTCGACTGCTACTTATTTTACTTGATATTTGCTTAATATATTTTATGTAAATAATTCATTTGCAACATTGTTTAAGAACTATAGAACAATACTTGATTGATTGATATAAAACATTCATATTAGCTGTCCAGGTTTTCTGTTAAAAGAGACCGTATACAGTCACGTCTATAAATATGTATACAGTTTAAAACTTTGTCACTCTAAAAGCTATTTACTTAGTTGAACGGAAATCAATGACAAATGACAACTACACCAAAGTGACAAAGTTCTAAACTGTATACATATTTTTAGACGTGACTGTACCATTGATGTTTGAAATGAAATTTAGTATAATTATCCACGCTAAATTAATACGATAACATCTACACAAGAGTGCTTCGGTAGTTCCGCACAATGCTAATTCATTGCAAACGGTTTTCAATAGTGATAGTTAGTGCAAAACAATGAAATTAGCGGCGGTCAAAATTTTGCGATAAATCGTTGCATTTGTTAGTGATTTTTAATATGTGTTAGACCATGTACGCACTGACTGTGCTTGATGATTTTTTTATACATACAAATAATATGAAAAATATGCCTTAGAAGATACTTACCTCGCGTGTTTTTAAAATAGTAATAGAAATTTATTTATTATATAAATGTGGTATAACAGGATCTTAATAACATGCATTAGGTACAATGCACATTCGCTTAGATAAGCATGTTAGTAGATAATATTAAGATAAATAATATTAGAAAAAATACTAGAAAAAATCGACTCACCCGTAGCATCTCAGACGGGACTTGAACCCGCACCCTTGGGATTCCGGCCCAATGCACTGACCAATTATGCTACCGAGTCGCTAGTGGGAGCGGCGAAATTTTCTAGTACTTTTAACTTCTTTGCTGCAAGCCAGCGCAATTTCATCAATGTGAGGAAATACCCCCACATTCGAAAGAAACATCTTTCCAGATGTTTTGACAATCGATAAAGATGAAACAGCTATACAATTATTAAATTTAGATTTTTCGCAGATAATATACCGAAAACAATTGAACGTAGTTAGTAAAACAGGTTTAAAAATACTAAATATTTATTTACATTGTTCACTTAAATCTAACGATACAGTAAGATATAGGCAACTATAAACAAATAAATGAGAAAAACTGAAACCATTTACAATGCGATTAATTCAACAATGTACAACTGAAGTGATCAACTTCACAGCGCTAGCAAACGACGTATTTTACTCTTTGCCACACATTATCGAGTGAAGTTGCAGCAGATTACTGTCTATTGTCAATTTAATCGCACTGCACATTTATACAATTACTTATATTATAAAATATGACCTAACCAAGTAACCTAGATCCAAATTTAAACAATATAAAATGGTTTGGCATAGTCGATTTTAAATCAGTCATAATTAATACAATTTACAGTACTTGTACAGTATATACATATATATTTTTTGAAAAAACTAATATACTGGTGTATTTTTATACACTCTCCTTAGATGTGTTCAGTCCATGAAACAGAATAACTTTCTCTTAAAAAACAAAGGTCCAAATATGTAAAAAAATACTATCGACAATGCTATTTTTATATAATACTAAATAATATACTAGAAAAAATAGGACTCGATAGGATTTCTTCTAGTAAAAAAAATCATCTCAAAATTTAAAATAATTATAAAGCTTTCTTATCTTAATCAATTGTTAAAAAATATATGGAAAGATGTTCAGTTGAATGTCTAGGTAATTCCTTGTACATTGGTGAGATGGCGCTGGTTTGCAGCGTAAAAGTTGATATACTGAAAGAAATTCGACGTTCCCACTAGTGACTCGGTAGCTCAGCGGTCAGAGCATTGGACCCGATTCCAAAGGTCGCGGGTTCGATTCCCGTCCGAGAACATCATCTGGTGCGAGTCCTATTTTTTCTAGTATATTATTTAGTATTAAATACTATCCATACATATCAAAGAGATTTGCACATATCTACGAAAGGAGAGTGATTAAAAATACAGCCCGAATATACTGTGGTAACATGACGTCAGGTTATACAGTTAATCTGCGAAAACAGCTTCTATTACGTAGGGCATAAAGGCGGTCTCATGGTCAACATGTTTAGTCTGAGGTGCCGTCGTGTGTACATGTACATGTAAGAAAATCCACATAAGTTCCACTTGGTGTTTCCGACAGATCATGATCAAGAGTTTTGACACTACAATATGACAATAAAAATATTGATCATGATCCAAGTAAGTCTAGTGGTTCGCCCACCAGTGTAAGACCCGGGTTCGATTCCCAGGAGGAACATTTGTATTCGGTTTAGTTGGTGGTAGGGCTTATTTCAAGTCCGCCGGGCTAGCTACCACCATATTACCTAAGTCTGACGCCGTAACAACAAAAAACGCCTCCTGCGGCCTTCCGGCCAAATTTCAACGTGTTTAGAGAGAGGGCATCTAAAGAGACCGTGCCTTCCCCTACACACGTTGAGATGTGGCCGGAAGGCCTCTCCGTACGGTCCTGCAGGCCGAGACTGTGCATGTGGAGGATCCATAACACATTATCATAATATTTGTAGTTCTTTAGATTGAATACAGTTAAAAAATCTTAAGAATATCGGCTTTGAAGTGACTGCCCTATAGAATGGCCATTTTGATTTGTTGGTAAAACACAGAATAATAACAGACAACTTTCTCACTGGTCATAAATAAATCGTTCGCAGTTTGGATCCAAAAGAATACGTGTTTGTATTTCCGAAGAACTATGTGTTTCTAAGATAAACCCTTGAAGTTTCCTAGCACGTGTGAACTTGTAACATCTGTACCAAGAAGTAAGTTTTGAAATGTAAGTTTTCAATCAAGATAATAATATTTTAACTGTAACCTTAAATAGTCTTTCAATTAATCACATTCTCAAACACATTAACTTATCTATGAATGTCAATCCCGAACTAAACACTGCATATTTATTTCAATCTTTTATTTCTATAATGGGTATATACATTGTATAATGAGGTATTAGCGATCTCCCTTAACTTCTCTATACCTATAAATCTCATTATAAGTATATAAGTATATGCTGAATATACGCTGCCGCAATTTGAAAATATAGACGATTCAAAAGCTCAAGTTTATTTCAGTAAATATTTTTTCATTTTTCATTTCATTTCATTTTATTTCATTTTATTTCATTTCATTTCATTCCGCAATGACGAATCAGACCGAAAAGTATAGGTGGTCATATTATCGGCCAATACTATCGTTAAAAAATGTTTGCATACATTTTGGTTAAGACGGCAACCCTGACCGGAAGTGGTGCTGCCGCAGTGAATATTACTTAATATTATAATGAGCTTGGAAACAGCTTTTTGAAATATATACATTTTTACTTCAAATATGGTATAAAATTTTTTGGTGTAGCCCGTTTACATATTTCACAATAAATTTTTAAAGAATTACAGAAGTAATTTACAATAACTTTGTAAAAACTTATCGTATCGAAGTGAAAACAGATTGTTTTGGAATTACGGCATCTATTATAGGGTAAAAATGTTTTATTTTTCATTTTTCCCACGTCCATTATACCTAATACATTTTTAATAAAACTTTACGTGGAATTTTTAAGACCCAGTCATTTTCTATTACAACTTATTAAATAAAACCTCTGAGGGCGCCACTTTCCTTCTTAACTTGAATATGGTCCGGGCCGTCCAAATAAACTGGTCTCCGGAAGTTCTAAATATGATTTTTTAAATGAAAGTTATTTCTTAAGAACACAATGAAATCAACGAGTGACAAAATACTTGAGCTAAGTCGCTTCGTCGCACGCTGCCGCAGCGGGCCGCATCGCAAGTCGCAATGCAGAAAAGTTAATAGCATCCGTATTGATACACTTTTCCTTGTTCAAGGTTTGTTCAACCTGTTTCAATTTTATTGGCGGCTATGAGGTTAACCACTATGCGCGTGCGCGTGCCCCACCACTCGCCTCTCTCACCCAATTATGTGCATATATCGACTTGCGCGATGTTCCGAGCCGCCAATAACTTTGAAAGTTCATACAAAATGAGATTGATTAGGATGCTGTTTGCGATGTAATGCGCTGTGATGCAGCCTTATTATGTGCGAGCTTTTAAAATAACACTATTTGTATCTAAATATGAGTCGAGACCGTCGAAACAGACACAGTCGAAATACCAGGTTTGACCTGGTTACCATTACTATCTTCTAGTTCCATCTTCGGTTTCCTCTTTGGGCCTAAAAGAACCTTCTGGAGTTGGCAGGCTGGTGCTTCTACAAATAAGTGAAGAGGTAGCGCTAAAAGATAGGTTGTGGACACTATACCAGCGTACAGCATGATCTGGAAATGAGAAATAAAAATTGGTTTATGTCCAAACTTGTATACGCCGTAAACTTGTAAACTTGTATTATGCCGGAATGGAGGACCTACTCTGAAAACTGAATTACGAGAGTTGGCTAACGTTCGTTACGTATCGTGACATTACTATAGTTACTGAGATAGAATAGGCCCGTTTTGACAGCTGTTTATGACAAATAATGAAACTCTTTACACGCAATTAAAAAAAAATGCTATAAAACGTATTATAAACAACGTAACATTCTCATTTCTTTAGTTTTATACCATAGTGCCGTAAGTAATCTGATCACTGATTTTTACCGATTCTATTTACGTAAAGATGACAGCTGTCAAAACGGGCATATTTTATCTCGATAACTTAGGGGATAAATGATGACTTGGATAGGGACAACACATGAGCAGAATAATACTCTTCTCTGGGGTGAAGACTGAAGAACCTACCGCAGTGTAATCGGTGGCGTAGAAAGACCTCCTCATCTGCCCCCCATAAGTTCTCAATACTGTGGCGTGCAGCAACATGGCGCAGTACGACATGCGCCCCAGGGGCTGAAGCGGGCCCCATTCTACGGAACCTACGTAGATACCTGTACAATTAAATGGAGATTATTAACGTTGTCTTACGTTGTCTTCATGACGCAAGTTCTTTCGACGTATGGACTCACCAGAGGGCCTAGTACGAGTTGGTGTTTTCACTTCTCGCATAGTTATAGTTAACTATCGGATATACTGCTCATAGTCAATGTGAGTAAAAGAATGAGTGAAAGAAAGAAAACGATAGCTAACTATTTGAAAAGTGAAAACACCAACTCGTACCAAGCCCTCAGTTAAGAGTTACTTTTATGCCATAATAGTGACGTTCATCATTGATTGCTAATGCCGAAAAGTAATTCTGTAGTTAGAAGTGCTCTGATTGGAAAGCTACTAACAGAGTCCCATTTTGACTGAGAACTCCAAATTTTGTAGATTCGCACCCGAGTTCCAGCTGAATACTACCTAACTACTTAATGAATTATGACTAAGTAGTTAGTATAAACGTCGTTTTAAACGCGTCAGGCAGTTTCGAACTATTGAAATTAGAACTTTTTATTTTCTGGAGATTCATTTTGCTTGCTACAGATTATCTTAACCTAAGTCCACTCATGGATCAGCCTCATTCTTTGATGAATGATTTGTTTGAGGCTGTTTTTTTGATTAAAAATTGACAGGGGATATTTTCAGTTAGTTACAATAATGATTTAGCTCAACATTTAACTTGATGCGTTTATCCTCGATTTACATGAACTTCGTAAAAACTTCATGAATAAAAAAAACACTTTTCCTACTTTTGTAAATATTTACAAAAGTTGGAAAAGTGTTGGAAAGTATATCATATACTTACTATTGCACTTATAGAAGCACCCGATGATAAACACACACATGGCAAGCGCGAAGAAGTTCTGATTCAAGGCGTTGAACACAGCAGCTTCAAACGGTGATGCCTCGCGATGATGAAGATCCCAACCCATGAAAGCAGCAAACAGTGCCACTGGGACTGATGCCAGGAACAGTAGTTTGAGAAGCTGTGGAGCAATATTATGTACGTATCATCATTAGCCATTTTCGCAACTCCTGGGGTATAAACCTGATTACAAATCTACGGAAGATCCCATAAGGATATGGGAAGATAAGGAGGAGATAGGTAATCATAGTTAATATAATCCAACAGAAATAATGATGTCAATTAGCCTATTAAACTAGTTTTATAAGTTGTGGAATAATATTTAATCTTTAACGTATAGACAGACTAGACACGATAGATCCACAGTAGCTTTGATCGAAATTAAATGAATATCGAATCATTAGGTATTCTTCAGTTAGACAAAAGACCAATTCGAAATAAATAAATGCCAATATAGTAAATATAAAACAGCAAAAATTATTTTGCTCATCTGATTATTACTCACAAGAGATTCATGCAAGTTCCACTTCTCCTGCTGCGCTCTGTGGTAGAAGTAGGCCGTAAGGACACCCAGATGGTACCCTGCCCAGTTGCCCTGGGCAGACACGTAGGCGTGGTAGAATGTGTCGTTGTAGCCGAATATGTCCCTTATTGACCTGTAGAAGTACAATTTAAACTTATTTAGCCTAATACCAAATAATATACTAGAAAAAATACGACTCGCACCAGATCATGTTCTCGGACGGGAATCGAACCCGCGACCTTTGGATATCTGGTCCAATGCTCTGACCGCTGAGCTACCGAGTCACTTGCAGCGTAAGAGTTGATATACTAGGAGAAATCCGACATTCCCACTAGTGACTCGGTAGCTCAGCGGTCAGAGCATTGGACCGGATATCCAAAGGTCGCGGGTTCGATTCCCGTCCGAGAACATGATCTGGTGCGAGTCGTATTTTTTCTAGTATATTATTTGGTATTATATAAAATAGCATTGTGAATGCTAAAATCTCAAAAATTTAAAAATTATTTGGCCTAATTTTTATTTAGGTGTCTTTATTATAAAACTCCCAACAGCACAGATTTGTAATATCAGACAAACAGACACGTGTCTGTTTTGTTCGATTCCATTCGTACAGTTATATACAATTTCTGCAATAATAATTTGGTATTTTACCGTTTGACTTATGTGACATATAATTTTTACGAGCACTATCTCGTAAAAATGATATTTTTAACGATCAAATTCTTAACAATGATGAAGCTGTTAAACTGATGACTTAACGTTTGCTTTTGTAAAGTGAAGCCACAGACAGCATACAGCTTAAGTATTTGTGTAAGAACTTATAAAAAGTTTTATTCTACTCACTCAGGGAACAGACTGACACGTATCGGCAGTAACTTCATGAAGAAACTCTGCAGGAACGGTATGAGGAGGCTGATCACCATCACGATGGACAGCACCGGGACTCCACTCCTGGGCCACCTCCAGATGATGAGCATCACCACTAAGGTGATGAGGAACAGCTGGGTGTCGGTGCCGAGGTACCTATATAAAAGGTTTATTCGTAATAAAGCGTTAAAAAAACCCTACCTACTACGGTAGGGATTTTTTTCAAAAATTTAAATTTTGAAATAGTTATTTTTAATTGAAAAATAATTATTAGGAAAACCCCGCGGCTTAACACCATAACACCTATCAGGTACCATTGCCGATAACTCACAAACCCATTACAGAAAACCGCATCGGAATCGGTTAAATAGTTTCTGAGAAGCCTTCAAGCGCCAACTATCCATTTATGCTATATATATACTGCAGCTGTCCTGGAAAAACTCCTCTTACCTAGTCTGAAATAATACCTGCTGAATGCAAAAACTGCATCGAAATCAGTTTAGTAGTTTTTGAGAACTCTTCAAGTGCCGACTTATCTGGTTGCTGCAGCGCCCCTTGGTGGTCTCTAACACCATGAAACATGTTTAAAAACATGCTATGAAATGAAATCTTTTGAATGCAAAAAACCGCATCGAAATCGGTCCAGTAGTTGTCCAGGAAAATGGTAACAGACACACATACAAACAAACAAACAAACAAATATTAATCTATGAAACAAACAACACTCCAAACGCATATACCGCCTCCGTGGGTAAAAAAGATATGAGGTATAATCCGCACGTGATTAGAACGGATGGGATCTTGTCAAAGTAAATCGAAAATGACAGTTAAGCAGTCAAGCAGCGTTAGCAAAAATTTTGAATCTATTTAAATAAAAAATCATTTAAAAAAGTAATTTTTTTTACCCTTTTTTCCACTCATTTTTAATTAATCTCTAAAATAATCACACAATAATATATAAATTTCGCATTTTAAATAAAATTCGAGCAGAAATTCATGCGCACAATTCCACACAAACTAGCAAGCATCTACGCAAGTTAACCGACGCTACGGCTGGCTGACGACTGACCGTGCGCGTCACAGTTCCAAAAGGTAGCATCCCATTCACATCGCGCGCGGATTATAGAGAAACTTTAAAGATTTATTGAACTGAATGCCGCCAGAGCGTGGTTTTTGAATTTTATTTATTTCATAAAAAACCGCATAAATCGATTATTTAATCGTTTGCTTATAGATCACAAAATATTTCTTTGATAACAGTAAGAAAAACAATGTTATGCAACCGCCCTTCAAGACTTCTTAGCAAAATATAAGTGAAATGAAATAATTTGTCACCAAATTGGTATGATGTTTCACTTGAAAAATTACCAAAATTATAATGTCAACATCTGTCTTGCAATAATATCTACTCACTGCCAACTTTAATAACGAGATTAAAGTATTATTAGTAATTTACCACAGTATGAGTATAAGTTGAAATAGTAAAACTCGTAAAATTCTTTAGCGAACGAAGTTTGAAAAAAAAATGTTGGCCAAAATTGTATGATATTTTTTTTTATTAAGGCCTCGGTCTCCTATTTACGCCGTCGGCCCCTTAAAGCGTCAGCGTCACTATATACTTAAAAACGATGACGTCGGCGTATGAAATATATGTGGGATTGAATGTTTCCTGAACGTATGAGTGTGATGTGTGACTGCGGATATTGAACGAATGTGCGAGAAGGAAAGGAGAGGTGAGTGAGAGGGACAAAAAAAAGACGGACGAATGGAACATGACGAAAGACTGGGTGCGCGCGCTCCGATATTTTTTTAGAAGTTGTAGTTACAAGTATTAAAATAAAGAAATAGAAGTGAAATTCAAGAAAAGAGTGTTTCATTCATCGAACCCGAAGTTCTACATATATAGGAATGTTTACGCTGAAGTCAGACGCCGCATAAATCATAAAGTAGGAGACAAATAACAAAATCTAAAACCTAAAACTGGATTATAGATGATTTATTTTATTCACATTTACTGACTTAAGCCTAAAGAATACTGTGATGCTCATAAAAAGATAGTCTTGAACATCATTGATATTATTTGTATTTTATTTAAAGTAAAGTGAGCATATCTGGGGCGATTCTGCTGATGGAACCGTGTCAATCGTGTCTCAATGGTGTTTCAATTGTGTTTCAATGGTATTGCTTTTTACACGACTGCCCAAAAAAGCAGAGAGTGTAATGTGTTCAGAGTTCATGTATGTTTCTATATGGGTATGTGAGTTTCTTTATTCCACTATAACTTCTAAATGCCTTAACGGATTTGGATTTATGGGGTATCGTTAGAATCCTGATATCATCCCGAGTGACACTGGTTATATTTTCTTATATTTTTTTTTAGAAACATATCAATATGGCTACTGTACGGTACGACGCCACTTTCAAATGTGATTAGAAAATATCTTTTTAATATTACAATACGGACTTCAAATGAAAGGCCTTGATGAGCACATTCCAAAACTATATTATTTGAAATAAAAACAATTAAATAAAAAAAAAACTCGACTGGGCAGTCGACTTTTTTTCGAGGGCTCCCAAAAGCCATGGGCCATGTGCCATTAAAACTAATTTATTTGATTGTACAATTGTCCAAAGTCTTATCTGTTATCAATCTGTTTTATAGCAACTAGGTATGTTGTTTCATAAATGTTTTGACGTAGCCTTCATCGTTGGATGAAGTAGTATTACTGGTTTTCATATCTGTTATGGTTGTTCCTCAGTTAGACTTTTTGCACGCCAAATCGTAATATAATGTGACATCCTTTAGTATTGTAAAGGTACATTTTGCAAACGTAAGTAGGTCTTGGTTAAGATATAATCTTAATCACTTAAGTGGCACACTTGAATTTAAATAACCTTACATTCGCATAATTCTGTGACCTAGTGCCAGGATGTCATACGTTTTAGTAAATTTTGAAATTGATATGAATTTGCATCATTTTATTTAATGTTCATGTATCATGTTATGTATCATGTTATTTAAAACAATTTATTTCGCCACTGCAGAAAAATAAATATAGGGACTCGGTAGCTTAGTTGGAAGAGCATTGGACATTTGGACCGGCCTTCCAATGGTCGCGGGTTCGATTTCTGCCTGAGAAAATGACGAGTCGTATATAGTAATATAAGTAGTTAGTTAAAATAATCTAATTTGAATCTGGACACTCGCTACTTCCAATATTTTTATCCTATTTTAGTCTAAACAATGCGATTAAATTGACAATAGACAGTGATCCGCTGCAACTTCACTCGAGAATGTATTGCAAAGAGTAAATTTACAGATTAAAATAGGTACGCCGTTTTGTAACGGCAAGCGCTCTGAAGTTAGTCACTTCTGTTGTATATTGTTAAAGTAATCGCATTGTACTAACTATTTAATGTTTTCTTCAATTAATTAAATAGTTATCAACTAAACGAGAGTACAATTTTTGTTTAAATTATATAATTAGTATGTGTGGTACAATAAATATTTTTTATGATAATTAGATCATAAATTCTCACAAAAATTCCATAATCATTAATGACATGTGCTCAGTTAATTAATTAGATTCCTATTCGATAGTCAATATAGTGACAAAGAGACAATCGATTATTACAAAACAGGAAACGTGTTAACTCAATCGGAGATGCGTAAAAAGTATACGAAATAGCCAATTTTTGTACTCAGCATCCGGAAAATTGCATACAGACGTAACTTTAACGGGATTGTTTGCGTCCAAATGTAGTTAGAGTTTGAGACATTCCAATTAACTGTTAAAACAGTTTCGATATTTATTGAAACAGTCCTTTTGAAAACAACTCTACAGTTTATAATGAACTTTTGTAAGCAACTCCTTGTTTACAAATAGTAGATTATGCAATAAGGGCTTAAAGTAGTGTTTTATGTCCTGTCAAGATCGCCCAAGACAAATACACATTTAAGCCCGCGATGCATACTCTACTTTTTATACTTTCTGCGAGGCAATTGAAACCAATGACGTAGCCGTATAAAGAAAGTACTTAAGTATTTATTTAAATTTTATTTTGTCGTCTATTCTGTAGTGGTCAGTTCGACATTAGAATAAATCCTTCTTGATGCGCAGGTGAAAATGAATTTCGTAAAAAGTTTTCATGTTTTTCTTTTTTTTTGATTTGTACATAACATAATATGCAGCCTGAGTTTTTGGCGCCATTTTGTCGAGTTCGGTTTGGTGTCTATTTTAATTATTTTCAAATTGATTCATAGTGGATATTGTGTCTTAAAATTGGTGCAGTAATATGGTACAAGTGTCTACGCAACTGAACAATATGTGGGATAATTGAAATAGGCGCGATCTTGGTTGTGTGAAGCTGAGACTTTTATTGAAGTGGTGGCTTCCTCGGCAGAACTAACCGAGTAAACTGTCTTGATATACTTGGTGCCAAATGCTCCAAGCAGCATTGGAATGCGATGCACCCGCATTCTAATGAAAAATTAAACAATATCTACCACTGAACTATTTAACACTTGACACTGGCAAAAATTACTTCCTAGAGGAAAGTAGATTGCCATAACAAAAAAAAGAAGAAGAAGAACATGCAGCCTAACTCAGAATAAAATCTCATTGCACCTAAACATTTTTGAAACCAACCTCAATCAAGCACGACTACATGAGTTGTATTCCAAATTCAAATCACATTATTCCCCATGGGAAAAATGACTTACTTTAGGAAAGGTTTGCATGACACATAATATGCCATTGACGAGCAGGTAGTATAAAAAAATAATTATAAACTGTAAAGTGAAGAGATGACCAATGAGATGACTTTTACTTCCACAAATATGGATTAGACAAAAAGGAAATCAATTTGTAGTCATTTCAATAAGTAAACAATATTATCGTTTGTAAAATAATAAAGTAAGTAAATTATTTCATTGTCTCTTATTTAAGTTTTTGATTGACAATGCTTCATTTACAAACGTACTCGTTTAAAAACATAAATAGTGAAAATTGATGAACTAATTGTCCTAAATTATATACAAAGTTCAGTTTAACACTAACCTTCTACTGTAAAATCAAAATTATTATACTCAAACGTAATTCAAATTGTGTTTGCATAAAATAAGTAAGTGCCTAATACACAATAACATAATTTGTTTTTTATTATTGTTACTTTGGAATCGGAGCAATGTATGTGATGTTGTCAAATATTTATTTATTTATTTCATAATATAGCTCTAACCACTTATGGTTGAATAGGCTAAGATAACAACAGAAACAATTTTGTATTTTTTTTGTATGAATTAAGTACTAGGCTTAATAAATAAATAAATAAATATTTGACAACATCACATACATTGCTCCGATTCCAAAGTAAGTAGCTGAAGCACATGTGTTATGGAAATCATAGACAACGGTGGTATCACAAACACCCAGACCTGAGTCAATATAGAAAAGTTCGTTTTTTCTAAATTGACCCAACCGGGGATCGAACCCGGGACCTCAGAGATGGCGACACCTTGAAAACCGGTGTACAAAGCCACTCGACCACGGAGGTCGTCAAAATTTAATCTTGTTAATAGACAAGATGTCCTCAGTTTAGTTGCGTGTGGTAATTTACCACTATTTCGAGTTTATGTTATTCATACGTGATACACGACACGACAACACGTCATTTATACTAGGAGCCTCTGTTGTAATTTTTTCGTTGTTAACATAATTTTTACAATTGTAATTGTCATGCACTGCAGCTATTTGTATCGTTATAAAGTTTACAATTTATATTTTTGGCGGAAAAATATGAGGCAGTTGAATTCTTTGAAATTATGAAACTGATGAGAATAACTGTTTGCATTATGAGAAAACATATTAAGTTTTTTTTTGTAGAAAAACATATCTAACACTTATAGCACGACGAGCCCAATTTTTATCACCATCGGAATATCATTTTAAAAAGTTTAACGAAAAATAATATAATGAAAAATAATTTTGTCGATTTAAAAATATAGTTTTTGTTATTCCGTTATTCCCTTATCGATAGTACATCTCAACTCACGCTAGTACATTTAAATAAATAAAAAAATAATGACAATGTATTTTAAATAATATACTAGAAAAAAAAAACAATTCGCCACCAGATGCTGCTCAGGCGGGATTGGAACCCGCTACCTCTGGGAATCCGACTAAACCCAATGCTCTTTCAATTGGAGTCTCAAACAATAATAAATAAATAAGTATAAGTAAGTGAATATTTGACAACATCATATACATTGCTCCGATTCCAAAGTAAGTAGCTAAAATACTTGTGTTATGGAAATCAGAGACAACGGTGGTATCACAAACACCCAGACCTGAACCAATACAGAAAAGCTCATTTTCTAAATTGACCCAACCGGGGATTGAACCCGGAACCTCAGAGATGGCGACACCTTGAAAACCGGTGTACAAAGCCACTCGACCACGGAGGTCGTCAAATCAACTCACTAAGCCTTAGGCAGACATAAATGCTCAAAAGAAGACGAAATCGGCATCGGAATGCAAAGATGCCACCAGTTGCTTAAATTCATATCCCACTAACGATTGACGGCTTGACCAACGCGTGCCACATCAGTCCAAACCAGAAACGGAACAAATTAATATCTTATCTCAAACAAAAATACTCACCAAGCCTGAGGCAAACAAAGATGTTCAAACGGGAACAAATTAGGCATCAGTATGACTATCTGCCACCAGTTACTCCTGCACATGTCCCTCTCACGCTTAACCACTGCGTCCCACATCGGTCCGGACCCAAAATGAGGCACCCAGGTCATTGCTAGGCCCATCACGACTAGCACAGCTGGCATCAACCTAAAAAAGATTGATTATTACAGTATAATGAAATGTTTAAACGCTGCTTCCTAAAAAAAATGTTTACCGAAAAAAATATTGCGTCATGGATCTGACGCGTCTGAACAATAGCCTTATTAGCTAATATTACAAGTTTGAACATCAGTACAGCAATAATTTCAAAGTAATCTTTCAAGCACAAGGTTCCAATTAAAGCATTAAATAAAAACAACGACGATATCAATAAAAGTTAGTTCCAAGAAAACATAGAAAATGTTCCTTCTATTTCCCTTCCATTTAAATGACAATGTTATTTATCCTCAAATGCGTCTATGATTGATCACCTAAGTATTACATTTTAATAGATTTTGCTGCAAATCGTGACGTAAAATGCAATTTAAGATTGATTTTTAAAGTCATACGAGTGATGATGGTGATTGATGATTAGGAATATTCCTATGTGGATGTTAACATCCACATTTTGTGTCATTAACGACAAAAAAATTAAAGTCAAAGCATCTTCTCCATTAACACTACAAATCTTGTTTTGAGCACTAGCAGCATTACAAAGTTACATCTTCGTCATCGCTTCGCTTCTGAAACATGTATGGGAATGACATAAGGTTTCGTTATCAATCGAAATTTAAAACGTCAAATCCATACATTTTTTGAAGCGAAGCGATGGCGAAAACTTGTAAATGTTACTTTGGCTAGACCCCCTGATCCCTTATCGAAAAAAATTGCAAAACTTATGTAATAAAAAATATGAAAAAGCAAATCAATTATCCATTTGTGTCAATATTACCGCTATTACCAGAAAGTCAGCTGTCCAACAGTATAATACATTCCCGCCTAAGTTTAGTATTGCCAGAAATATAACACGCAAAATTATGCTTCAAAAAGGCCGCAAACTTTTTCGACTACCTATTAATATTCAGTCTAGGCTGTTACAAGCACTTGAGAATGTCAAAGAAGCTACGCCATCGGTTCGCAAACCCTAAGCGAGAGACCTTGTAACGAGAAGCACCGGCAAGAAACTCGTCAAGGGCTGCTTTTTTCTCCCTGTATATTTCATACAGAGTCGTCAAAATTTGAAATATGAGGTCAGCATTTAAAGTGACATCATTTTCCATTACAATAACTAACAAAGTTTAGATTCAATAGGTAGGTAAAATAAATTTCAACTAGTTGAGAAATCACTGTCTACTACTCGATAACGCATAGCTAAGAAAATCATATTGTATGATATGAAGAATTTGCCCAGGTGAATTTTAACTCTATTTTTTTATTGTTTTGGTAAATGCTTCCATAATCATCACATCATAAAAAAACCTACCTTAACCACCGATTCACCAACGCCATAGGAATGGTCTTTAAACTGAACGGGTGTGTCTCCGCATGTATCAGCATTTTGTACGCCATCAGAAATCCTCCCATCATAAAGAAAATCTGGACAATCACTCGCGCGTTGAAGAGGAGGGCTTTGAAGAAGTCGCTGTAGGACTGAAAAGAAAAGAAAAGATGTGATAATTTTTTGACGACCTCAGTGGTGCAGTGGTAAAAAGGTCCCGGGTTCGATTCCCGGCCGGACAGAAATTGAAACAATATTTCACAATGTGAAATTTCACAGTGTCTAAATGTTACAGATATAAAAAAAAAAAAATGTAGGTCAAACTATAAAGATAGAGATTGTAACAATTTTGACAATAAAAGTAGAAATTATTTTTGTTGTGTCTACTTCTGAGGTAATGAGACGTAAAAAAATACATTAAATATTTCGTTATAACGAATGGAAGTATAATAAGATGGTAATTCTCTTTTTCTTATTTTTGTCAGCTAAAAAAAATTACCTTATATTATAAAGATATTTTGACTTTGACTGTGATGAAAAGTTTGAGGAGATCGATGGCGCAGTTTTAGGCAACTTTCGAGCTCCTCCGTGCTTCAGTAGGTCCCGTTTGCAGTTGTTAACTCTCACCATTCCGCATTGGGTCCATGTTGTTAAAAAGGAGTTTATGCGCATTAAGAAATAGACGAAGACGTGTTGAATGGATGGCAGGGTAAAGAATTAGACGATTCAGAAATTTCGGCTTTGTACACCGGTTTTCAAGGTGTTGCCATCTCTGAGGTCCCGGGTTCGATCCTCGGTTGGGTCAATTTAGAAAAAGAAATTTTATGTTGGCTCAGGTCTGGGTGTTTGTAATACCACCGTTGTCTCTGATTTCCATAACACAAGTGCTTTAGCTACTTACCTTGAAATCGCAGCAATGTATGTGATGTTGTCATATATTTATTTATTATAGTTTACTAACACCCGTATTCACAAACTTTACTAGAAATTCTCACAGTGCCAACGGACGCTCAGCGTCCCAACTACCAATCACACGTAATACGTAAAACAAACGAACCAATCACAGAGCTCTATTACAACGCAGTGCATTCGTATAGGCAAGGGTGTCCATGTATTGCTTTTGAAAGAGTTTATTACAAAATAGAATTACGATAGTCGGACGATATTCGTTGATCGATTTGCTGATTTTGAACCTTATACATGAATTAATAATGTCACGGAGTGGGACGAACATCGTACGCTTATCGTGATGATTTTTTGTAATAGGCTCTCTGATTGGCCCGTCACACAATAAGTTAGTGTAAGTGATATTTTGTTTCTTGCTGTTTGTCCGTTGTGTTTTTTTTTTTCATTTTGTTATTTCATTTCATGTGTGTGATGTGTGGCAAATAAAAACTATCGTCTTTTATCTTTCACTAGAGTTGCAAAATAGTTAGCAACATCTCATGGTAGAGCTACTGTATTTATCAGACCTTAACCAACAGCCCACATATAAGTGCTATCTATAATCCGTAATTTAACTGCCAGATTGCGCAAACCTGCTTCGGCCACTTAAGTATCGCAATCGACCGCAATCCCAGCGTTATTTACTTGTTTATTTCTTCAGTAGAGTAAGTGCAGTATTGCACTTAAGGTTCCTTTTCTCAAGAAAGTACCTAACTGAATACTTTTTTAATTTTTATTAAGAGTTTTTATTGACAAAAAAAGAAAAACCTCCTTCAAAAAACCTAAAAAACAAAAACGAAAACAGCTTCAAAAATAAATACCTTTAAAAAGCAAGAAATAATATTCAAATTATTAGTTACGCATATCAATATTAATAAAATACGTCTATTGAAGTCGGGTGGGACGGGAGGACCATCTTTTCTTTTTCCAATTCTAAAAGCAAAAATAAATAAATACCGTCGACTTGACAACCTCCTCCTTTTTTGAAGTCGGTTAAAAATTTAAAGCCAAAAGCTTAGTTTCTTAATTGACTGGATTCTATGCGTTAACTTCTTGATTCTTCCGAAGAGTAATAATAATAATTTTATTTCTTCAAAACAAGTAATTTACAGTTTTATTGACTTAATTAAACTAGGAGTAACAATTTTAACATAAGTATGTATCTGCTGCCGAGCTAGGCATAAGCATGTATTACGGCATACAGCGCCAGACCCGAGTGAGTGAAGTATTACATTTAAGTTACTTTGCTAACATAACTAAGTAATCATTAATCTTTATCGACAAAAGTGAAAACATAAACATTTGCTTTGTTTTTGAGACTGAATCATTATCTAGATTGTGAGAATATTTTCCACTAAACGAAAATTATGTGGAAATAAAAACTTCAATTGCTTCAATTATGGTTTATTATTATATTTAAAAGTGATGCAATGATCAACAATCCTTTCTCTTCGTTGTTTGAAAAGAAACGATGTATTTTATATGACTCCTCAAGGATAAGTTAAAAAACTGGTCCAATGTCATTCTGACTCGCACTCCGGTAGCGAGGTTTCTTAAATAATATTTTTTAGGATTCCTTGGTCACTAATTAATTATTATAGTTTCCCTGACCGTCTGTCTGTTTGTGAGCGAGCTAAAAAACTTTAAGTATGAGAAAGCTGTAATTTAGCTTTTTTTTTACAATTTTTTACCAGTTATACTCAAATAATTTGATATTGGTCTAAACTTGATACTTGCTTCATATTCATGACGACCTCCGTGGTCGAGTGGCTTTGTACACCGGGCTTCAAGGTGTCGCCATCTTTAAGGTTCCGGGATTCGATCCCCGGTTGGGTCAATTTAGAAAACGAACTTTTATATATTGGCTCAGGTCTGGGTGTTTGTGATGCCACCGTTGTCTCCGATTTCCATGACACAAGTGCTTTAGCTACTTACTTTGGAATCGGGGCAATGTACTCGTATGTGATGTTGTCAAATATTTATTTATGTATTTATTATTTATTTATTCATAAACTTTATTTATTGTTTCATGTCGTTAATTACAGGTTTTATTGTAAATATAATCCACATATGAACCATATGTAATGGTTCGTCTTCACCGAGTTAACACGTCAACTTACGTCAAACGCATGTAATATAGCCTCCAAACCATGCGCTCTCATGTTCAACTTCCTTCCATACGAATGTGAAATGTTAAGTACACAACAAAAAAAAAAATTGTAACTCATTTGAAATAACTTATACTTTTTTTAAGTTGTAAACAAAATCAGTAAAAACTTTGTAACTATAAGTTACATTACTTTATTATAGTTTTCAACTCAATTGTCATTATCGTTGTTAAGATGAAAAAGTAACCTAAGTAACAATTAAGTAAGCCAAATATGAGTCTGTAAAAATGCCATTCCAATATATCAAAGAGAATGGTTATTTTCAGGAATCGGTACGTAAATTTTATGGTTTTAATTTTGGTAGGTCGTGTTAAATAATATTCTCATGTAAATGCGCGTATTTTAATGTTCTGTTTTACATTTTGTGGTTTATATTTATTTATGAAAAAAATATTGAACTAAAAGTTGCACATGGAAATAATTCGATAAGTCTTGTTAACATTTTTTTAACCCCCGGCACAAAATGGGGGCGTTATAAATTGTGTGTGTGTGTGTCTGTCTGTCTGAGGCAACGTATCTCCGAAATCTGATGGACCGATTTTGATCTGTTTTTTAATTACTTATCTCGACGAGCTCCGTGGTCGATGGACATTGCACATCGGTTTTCATGATGTTGCCATCTCTCTGAGATGCCAGGTTCGATTACTGGCTGGGTTAATTTAGGAAGCGAACTTTAGGATGCAATATTGCCTCCAAACCGTGCGCTTTCCCTTTCAACTTTCCGCCATACTTTGTCAATTTTTTACTATGTCAAGACACATCTTTATGTACAGCCAAGTTCAATAATAGGTACGCACTTTTGGCAGTTCATCAACCTTATGCCATTGTAATAAAAGTCAACATCTGTCAAAAGTGTTAACATATTTATGAACTCGACTGTACATTGTCTCAGACTCTCAGTCTCAAATTTGAGTGTGTGGTACCACCGTTGTTTCCAGCGAACTAAAATCTGATTGAAGTGTGATTACAAAAAAAAATATGCTTAAAAATAGCACTGCGGGGTTCAAATAATTACTGCACATCATTTAGTCGGGCCAGCCACGCGCCCGGTGACAGACATTAGCGTTCTTTACAGTAATTGCAGTTTGTATTTGAAAGAAAAGAGAGAGAGTTTATTAGAAACGACGTCATGTGTAGTCAAATGGTGTAAAAGACGCAAAAAAGGCAAAAAGATGCAGAAATAACGTATCATATGTATATTTTCTTTTATGTTTAGAAAATATTTATGAGTATACAGATTATGGTTGATATTATGCTACCAGTGCTACCTCTTTGTGCTTCATAACTAAATCCAGCATTTTTAGCCCCGCCCGCCCACTTGGTTGTAATTTTTTGTGGTGCTATTTTTTGAGCGGAATGCTTGTTTCATAGATTTTAGTTCGCTGGTTATCTCTGATTACCATAACACTAAACGTGCTTTAACTTCTTACTTTGAAATAGGAGCAATGTATGCGATGAAGTCTAATATCAACTAATTAATTCATATTTATTATTTAAAACAATGTTATACGGAACTCTAAGTCCAAGCACACAACTCAGTCTTTCACCGGTTTTTATCGATTGTCTGAGCACCTTCGTAATAAATCGATTCTTTTCTTATTTTTGCTAATAAAAGTAGAACAAGGAAGCGATTCTGTAACCAAACTCGCATCTCACTTCGAACCTCACTTCACTTCAGATTATACATTTTTCAGAGCTGTAAATGGTATATATTTTGACAAAACTTTGCTGTTTCGAGCGAAGATCGATGTAAAATGTTGCATTAAAAATACAGTAAACATTTGTAAAGAAAAGTTAAACAATGTTGACTGTCAATTCAATTAAATATTCCGCGGTTACAATTATGAAATAAACAAAGGCTAAAGCAAACACGATCCCTTGCAACTGAGACTATAAAGTCACGATTTAAAACCACAAGGGTCAATGACCTGCTCCGTCACCTATTAAAGCCTACTATAAACCGCGAAGGTCAGATGCGTCGGCCAAAGCCGCATTACGAAGACTAAGCCCCGATTTCACCATTGATTTTAAACACGACTAAGAGCTAAACGGGTTTAAGAGCTGTCATTGTAATGAAGAAAAAATTGTTACAAAAATTGGCCAATGTCTAAAAAAATTAAAATGAATGAATAAGCTCCCTTATTCCTTCTAATAAAAAAAATATTTTTTGTAAAAAAATATCTTCATTGTTATGACAGTGACATTTTCTTTTTCTGATTTTCCCCAAAATGTACTAAAGAATTTCTCGTAAAATTAATAAACCAGTGAAATCGATTTGAAATAAACGGGGACCAAACTTGACATTTAAAGTAGATTATGCAGAATATAATTTTTCAAGCAATTGGTGAAATTGGCCCTAAGAGCCAAGCTGCTCGCTTAGTGACTGATCTTAGTGAACAGACGTATTGCACACTATCGCAGTTGTCCACACTACAAGCGACGCATCTAGGTGGTGTCTTAAATAAATAAATAAATAAATATTTGACAACATCACATACATTGCTCAGATTCCAAAGTAAGTAGTTAAAGCACTTGTGTTATGGAAATCAGAGACAACGGTGGTATCACAAACACAGACCTGAGCCAATATAGGAAAGTTCGTTTTCTAAATTGACCCAACCGGGGATCGAACCCGGGATCTCACAGATGGCGACACCATGAAAACCGGTGTTAAAGCCCCTCGACCACGAAAGTCGTCAATTCGGTAGTGTAAGACAAAACAAAGCATTAATATGGTTATAAAAAATATTGCAAATTTTGAAATTCACCTTGTATGGAATTGCAAACCTTATTTTTTTTCAAGGGTCATTTTAGAAAGTGATTTATTTATTTTACAGAATACCGAATACAGAATGGTGGTGTGAATGCAGTGCAGCCCAGTTGCGCAGTATTGCATCGTTGCTTCGAGAAACCGGTCAGCTCGATGCAACGATACGAGCGCAACGACCGCATATAAATTGATACTATGATGTTAAAAATCCGACGAACAGTGACCTTCCCATACAAACGTAATACCAAAATGATTTGCAATTTGAGTATAATTAACTCGTCTCGTGATGCTATTTGGACTAAGACAGTGTTTGTCTAGGATTATACTAAATAAAAAATACGAAACCAAATAAAAAAAAATGCGATTTACAGTTTTGTATGAAATAATGTAATTGGCATTTATTTTGAATTGGGTTAGTTTATTTATTTAATAGAACCAATACTGTCTTAATCCGAATAACATCACAAGAAGAGTTAATTCTGCTCAAATTGCAAATCATTTTGGTATTTTGTATGGGAAGCTATCTATTAACTTTGGTAATTAGTATTTAGTGAGTATTTTAATTTCTAAAAGTACTTTCAATAAAACCGCGTTAGTATCCGTTAAAAGTGTTTTATTTCAACTGTTAATCTATTTTTTTCCAACAATGGATACTCTGTTCATTGAATTAAACATAAATACACATTTATTTTCATTCGTAATGTAAGGAACAATTTGATTTATTTCTTCCATTTATTTAAGTTTAATAATTTATCACTCTTCCCAGTTGTTAGACTACATTATTATTTATGATTCTCAGAGCGCCATATTTGTAAGTCTATTCGTCGAATGGCTGTATGCCATTCCCCAACTTCAATGAATCGGCGAACTGACATAATTATGACATTCGACGTAGTAGTAAAGCAAAAAAAAAACGTACAATGAAAGATTATGAAAGTATACAAACTGAAATACGTGTAGAATACACACAGTAGGATATCCGACAAATTAAACGATGATTAAAAAACGGAAGTTTTGTTAGATAGATAAGCATAAAACATATTTAAGTTAATTTACGTTGCGAAATTAAAAAACACAATAGCGAATTGTTTTTTTCAATTTTGAGATTTTAGCATTCACAATGCTATTTTTATATAATACTAAATAATATACTAGAAAAAATACGACTCGCACCAGATCATGTTCTTGGACAGGAATCGAACCCGCGACCTTTGGATATCCGGTCCAATGCGAACGTCGAATTTCTTCTGGTATATCAACTCTTAAGCTGCAAGCCAGCGCCATCTCACCAATGTAGAAGGAATTACCTCGACATTCAACTGAACATCTTTCCAGATATTTTTAAACAATTGATTAAGATGAGAAAGCTAGGTATATATTTTTTTAATTTTGAGATTTTAGTATTCACAATGCTATTTTTATATAATACTAAATAATATACTAGAAAAAGTACCCACTAGTGACTCGGTAGCTCAGCGGTCAGAGCATTGGACCGGATATCCAAAGGTTGCGGGTTCGATTCCTGTCCGAAAACATGATCTGGTGCGAGTCGTATTTTTTCTAGTATATTATTTAGTAATAGCGAATTATTTTCGATATTGTGCAATTTTTAATCATAATAGTCAATAAAATTAGTTTAAGACAAGTCATTTTAATAGTGTTCGAATTATGTTATCCTGCCCTGCGATTCTGTAAAATCAGACGACAACTCGCAACTCCCTTCGCAATTCACTCTCACTTCGCATCTCACCTCGCTTGACCTTGACCTTGACTTACGTTGTACCTAGTGACAACCACACTCAACAAAATGTTAGTCGAGTTTTATCGATTCCAGTTTAGCTAATATGTGAGTTTTAAATTAAAATTTCTTATTTTAAGGAATTTGATGCAGCAAAAATAAAAAAAATAAAAAACTCTTAATTCGTGCCATGAATATAATCCCTATGCCTTAAACTGTATGTCCACGGCGTCCGTCTCCTCGGAGAGAAAAAACCGGACCGAATAGCGGCCTATATATTATATTTGTATGAACTTTTGTCAACTCGACATCCGGCGTCCGAAATCCGTCATCCGTTCTTTTGACGGGCTCCGAAGATTTTGCTTGATCGGATGAACCGCTAAACCGGAGCCTCGATTCGAAGTACCCCATTAGAATATAAAATACATATGGACTTGTCCACGGCGCAGCCACCCGACGTCCGTCTTCGTCAACCGTCATCTTTTGCGACTTGCCGAACTTGCTTATTGCGACAAGCACTTGCGCTGCGACTTTATTTTGTTCACACAATAAAGTTTTTAGGGCAAGTTAATATTAGGGGTTAAAGTATGAAATTGCCGTTTTGTATGGAGAATTTTAAAGAATTTGAATTTTCCATACTAACATTTTCTTAATTTATTTAACAACCATGAACGCTAACGTTTTAAAACATTTTGCACTAATGTTTACACACTAATATAACGTATGCCACTTAGGTTATGCGAAAAAAATAAGTATCGGCTAAGTCACAACGAAATAAAAGGTCATTTCTGCTAACCAAAAAGGAGTTACTAATAAAAACAAATGTTAAAAAAATATCTTCACGTTTTTAAATTTGAGATTTTAGCATTCACAATGCTATTTTTATATAATACCAAATAATAAACTAGAAAAAATACGACTCGCACCTGATCATGTTCTCGGACGGGAATCGAACCTGCGACCTTTGGATATCCGGTCCAATGCTCTGACCGCTGCGCTACTGAGTCACTAGTGGGAATGTCGAATTTCTCCTAGTATATCAACTCTTACGCTGCAAGCCAGCGCCATCTCACCAATTACAAGGAATTACCTCGACATCAACTGAATACCTTTCCAGATATTTTTAAACAATTGATTAAGATAAGAAAGCTACATCATTTTTAAATTTGAGATTTTAGCATTTACAATGCTCCCGTCCCGTTCGATTTCCGTCCGAGAACATAATCTGGTGCGAGTCGTATTTTTTCTAGTTTATTATTTGGTATTATATATCTTCACGTTGTTGTAATTTATCGTATAGTGTATTAAATGCCCCATCGAGGTATCTCTCTAGCAGGAGAGGGTGAAACCCAAAACTTTTTTGTCTTCTGCGTCTTTGTACGTATATTGCAAGAAGTTGTCGGCATTCTAACGTTAAAAAAGGCACGTGCACATGACATCTCAGTTGCACCGCAGATGATATGTGGTTCGGGATTGGATCGGATCCGGACGCAATGGACAAACGTGATCCGTCTCCGTCATCCGTCTCCGTCGAAACGCCCGGATCCGTCATCCAAGAAAAAACCGGACCGTGGACAGACCTATAATATTTTGTTAAGAATCCTGCTTTGTATAGTTACCTATATTAAGGCCCACTTGCAGTAACATTTACTAAATCTCGACTTTGTTAAACTTAGATGTAGCCCTTATGAAACTGTGAAAATTTTAAATATCGATTTAAAAATTTTACATATTCGTATGAGTAAAGTCTAGGTTTAACAAAATCGAGATTTAGTAAATGTTGCTGCAAATCGACCTAAGTACTCTTTTTGTATATATTGCTCATTGAATATAATGTCAATGTCTTGTTTGTCAATATTCTTCCTTGCGTTTTTTAATACAGTTTTTACAGTTTAATTTTATTATTTTCTTTCCCAAGATCCTAAAATATCAAAAAGTATGTACTTTAATATGGTAGCAGAGCGTTAAGTTACCGGAAATAAAATTCAGATAGAATTTACGTCGAGAGTTGATGGAAAAGTCTATCGTTGAATCAGCAACAATCCAAGTGGGAGACACGAGAGCTTCATGAGGCGAACTTATTACTACGAATTTGTCACAAGACAACTGTGAGAAAGTTTTGCGATATTCTACAGCGAGGGAAGTATGGCTAGAACTACACCGCCTGTATGATGGCTTGCAAAAGAGTAAAGCCTGTGCATGAAGTTCTTCAGCTACACAGTGCAATCCAGTGGTGAAGTGTCACTACATATTAGCAAATTGAAGAACATCTGGTCTGAACTTACCAGGGAACTCCAGAAGGAACACCTGAAGGAAGAGCTACCAGAACTACTCGAAGACGGCTGAACCGATTGAAAGGATCAACTGTCGTTTAAATATTAATAAAATATATTTATATCATCGCTTACATTTTTATTACATATACATATGCCTAGCCCCAAAAATGTTAAAAATAAATAAAGCTTTTTAAATTTTGAGATTTTAGCATTCACAATGCTATTTTTATATAATACCAAATCATATACTAGAAAAGAGTGGCTCGGTAGCTCAGCGGTCAGAGCATTGGACCGGATATCCAAAGGTCGCGGGTTCGATTCCCGTCCGAGAACATGATCTGGTGCAAGTCTTATTTTTTCTAGTATATTATTTGGTATTAAATAAATAAAGCTTTAAAAAAAATAAGCTGTTTTTATAGCAGTTTTTTTAGGTTTTCTGTTAGCACATCATGTTAAAAATGTATAAATCTACTGAATCTACTACCATTTCACAAATTGGAAGGCCTATCCAAGAATGAAATGACGAAAGAAAACTTGTAAAGGGTTTTTGACCACCGATAAATTAAATATGACGTGAACGCCATAGGCTATTTACTATATTTCGTCTACGTTATTGCCCTAGAGCTAAATCGGCGTAAGATGGCAAACCCCTAGTTTGCCTCCTTTGAACTTCAGCAATTGTTTGTAGCTCTTCTAGTCTCTCTTCTTCTGAAATTGTGAAAGCCGGTATTTCTGCGCGATTGCACATGTTGTGCAAAACACAGCATGCAATAACTATTTTTGCAACTATGTCTGGATGATAATTGAGCATTCTGTGTACTAACAAGCACCTAAATCCCTCTATTCCCAGGAGTCTTACAAACCAGTATAATAAGTTTTACCTAACAATATAACATTTTTTTTTATCAAATTTTATACAATAACATGTAAAAAAAAAATTGACATTAAAATAAAAATGTTTTCTGAAATAACATCCTTGTAGGTGGTGGTGGTGGAAGGCTTGTGGCTCATGAACATCTTTGCTTGCACAACAATAATAGCAATGCAATTGTCCAGAAATTCAAACCGTTGACAGACACACCTATCTGTTGTTCTGATTATTGAGAATAAATACAAGTCATCTGGATATATAAACTCAAAGCTTTTCTCACCATCCTTTACATCTCTTACAAAGCATTACAGAAAGTAATATTAAAACTGGACGATCACCGCAGGTAAATTGTTTACTAGTGACCTATTTTATAATATGTTGTTGTTACCATAAATATATAATAATGTTAGTGTATAAGTCTAGCATTCCGGACAAACCGCCGTGGTTTTTGGTTTGTTACGATGAAAAATTTTTGTTTTTGTAAAGTTAAATAATAAAAAAAAAATAGTTTTTCACAAATTAAATAGCTATATAATTTGTGGTTAAAAACTACTTGTCAGTGTTAAAAAATAAAAAAATATTCACTTCTAAGACTTTCGCTCGTATACAGTTCATTAGAAATAAAACACTTTTTAAACACTTTTAGTCCTCCCGTGACCACGGTCCCTGGAAAGGTGTCGAAACGTCGGGAATTCTAAAAACCAATAAATACAAACTAAATAATTCTAAAACAACACCTGAATTAATAATATACGCGCTGTAATCCGTAAAAAGTGTTTTATTTCTAAAAAAAATATTATTTTAACATTGTTTGTAGAGGACTTCTTCTATTTTCACTCGTAAAATAGATACTTTTTATTTGACACTTTGAATCGGGTTCACTTGCGAGGTGAGCATCGAAGTGAGGGCGGAATTTCCTTACAGAATGCCACTTCTTATGTCATCTCATATTTCATCTGTCAAAATCTCACGGTCAATTTTAATTCAACACGCAGACTATTAGCTGCCTCAAATTCCTTAAAATAAGAAATTTTAATTAAAAAAACACATATTTGCTATAAAGTTCTGTACCAAAAACTCAACAATTGTATCAAAAAACTGCAATCAATAAATCTCGACTAACATTTTTTTGAGTGTGGCAGTCACTACAATACAGAACTCACTTCACTTCGCAAGTAAATAGGTGATGCTTACAGAATGCAAATTTAAGTGAGAGTGAAGGGAGTAGCGAAGTGAGATCTGATGCGAGAGGTTGTTTAATTCGAGAGGTGGACGGATAATTAGAATTGTGAAAAGAGAAATATATGTAGCTTACTCCCGCAAAAAATATATATGCAAGATGCACCGCCCGCCAGCCCGCAAAAAAATGCACATGCACACCACAAAAATATCAGTGCACAATACCTGCATTTAGCATGACAGCGACACACCTTGCACCTTCACCTTAGATAATTAGAAGCACCAGATAATTTTCATACCAACGAGATAACTTTGAAGCCTTGGTTCTCTGCCGATCTGAAGATAGCTACCCAGGGAGTGAATGGATGAGATCCAGATTGCAATACACACAACTGATCTATCAGGATTCTAAGAGCTGTTTTGATATGCTAAAAAATCGCGAAAATAGCATTATATTGTATGGAAATTCATCATTCACATTAGGGGACATTCTACAACCACTCTACACCCCATAAAAGTAAAAGTAATCGTTTCCTTGATCGTTACGAAAAATCCTGTCACCTCTCGGTCTATACCTTACAGAATGCCACTTTTTACATCATCTCATACTTTATCTGTCAAAATCGGTAACCTATCCCAAGGTCGAAATTTTTTTGATCGAATTTCATTTTACTGAAATCTTTTCGACTGTTTTCGTTTCGCCTTTTTTGACTTCGTCGAAATTACGTTTTTTTCGTTACTCCGATGTCTTATTTGGTCGAAAAACTTTTTACCGAAGTTATGCGCGGTCGAAAGAACATTTCGTCGAAGTATTATATTCCCGAACATTCATTACACCACTGATTTATTTGTCATATTTTCAGTTCACCAAATGAAAAACTTTGAATACATTAAGTAGGTTAGGTTAGTGTTTTGACCATTCGCAGCTCTATAATGCTTGCATGCATGGTGCATGCTTGCTTAATAAAACATGTATTATTATAACAAATATCGATTATGTCAAATGTTACCTACATAATATAAATATACCATAGTTGCGGTTGCGGCCAAATAGTATTCGGTAAAATGTTGTTCTGGTGGTGCCAATACTAAAAAATCATTTTGAAAATCGGTGAAACGTAGTTCGGTAAAATGAGACATATGCCAAATGATATTTCGATGGTTTAAAAATATGGCAAACAATACATATAGCAACAAAAACTTTGGTAAACCGTTTCCGTTAAATGAAATTAGGACAAGTAAATTTCGGACAAGTTATCGGTTCCCGTCAAAATTCTCGCCGTCAATTTAGTTCAACTCGCTGACACGCTCGCAAGTGCAGCGCTAGTGCACATGCGAATTGTCAAGCGAGTTTTGAGAATACCAATCAAGAAACTCACAGCGGATTCAGATGCGAGGTCACGAATGATGTCTTACAGAATCGCAATGCTGGTATGATATTTGACATAAGTTACATAATTGACATACCTTTTCAATGAATTCTGGATTTGCAGTGTAGCCGTAACCAATGAAGATCATGGAGTGAAGGCCAAGGATCATCACCATGGTGTAAAATCTGAAATATGCTTATTATTTAGTTTCACTCAACTCTCAAAATTCATTGTCTTTTGACAGTTAAAATATCAAATTTCGATTTTTCGCATTCACAATGCTATTTTTATATTAAGATAAATAATATTAGAAAAAATCGACTCACCCGTAGCACCTCAGACGGGACTCGAACCCACACCCTTGGGATTCCGGCTCAATAATTATTATGCTACCGAGTCGCTAGTGGGAGCGGCGAAAAGAAAAAACATCTGGAAATATGTTTGTTTCGAATGTGGGGGAATACCCCCACATTCGAAGGAATATCCTCACATTGATGAAATTGCGCTGGCTTGCAGCGAAGAAGTTAAAAAGTACTAGAAAATTTCGCCGCTCCCACTAGCGACTCGGTAGCATAATAATTGGTCAGTGCATTGGGCCGGAATCCCAAGGGTGCGGGTTCGAGTCCCGTCTGAGGTGCTACGGGTGAGTCGATTTTTTCTAATATTATTTATCTTAAGTTAAAATATCGTTTCGAGTTTCGGTGGTCATGCTAGGGTATGGCAGCTGAGCCACTGATTTTGCATGGCAATCTATGGTTGGTTGATAGAGTTTGGGTTCAGATATCACACGCATTTTGAAATAAGTAGTAATATTTACCTCAAAGCTTGGAAACATTTAAAGATTCCACCATCAGCGCTTCCTCCGTATTTCAGCGCTTTCCAGTTCTTTTGGACAACAAAAGCCAAATAGTATCTGTTCGCTGAAAATAATTAATTTAATTTAATTTGTTTTCCTTTTTCGTAGACTCCCCTTTTTTCTTTTTTTTCTCATCAAAGGGACTTAAGATCTAGGTAGTCTTTTTTGTAAAAATAATTTAATTACGTTCATAAACAGACATATTTTTTATATATTTTGAACTGTTCCATAAAAAAACTGTATAAGACAAAAATGTTAATAAAAGAAGGTTTTTTTTTCAATTAGCAAATGAGTTTTTGATCTCTAGACACTTTTAGTTTGCAGATTGTGGATCATTCGAGATTTTAACTTTAAGTGTTTTGTAAGATGTTTTATTGGTGCTTGAGAAACGTGCTTTTCATATTTTACCTTGCTTCTGTGGAGGCCAGAAGTAATAGTGAGCCGAGCATCCCAAGTTGACTAGCACTAGGAGTACAATGATGGCTCCAACAATGTAGTCGAGAGCATCTGGTGGGATGTGGTCGTTTTGTGTCTTACAATATCTGAGTGATAGCTTCTCCACCTATTCAAAGATATTTTTTTAAAGTTTCGCTCATGGTCCAGCTCGAGAGCCAAGACGGGATCTTTTTTTATGCCGAGAAAAAATGCTCCGCATCTACCGCCTGCAGGTGAGCAGGCGGATCGTATGTGGGGCTCGCCAGGAGGGGGCCGCTGCACCCTTCATGACCGCCTTCCGTGATCCCACTCAGCCCCTAGTGGGCTCTATGGAATTCCGGGAGGGGAGGCCATACTCACTAGCCAAGACAGGATCTACGATATAGCAAGCTCTCCTATCCTGGCTTTGAAAACAGACATGCTTTATCGACTTGGAAATACATTGGCAGAAAGGGAGTTCCTTTGCTATGCACATAAAAAAGTGGTGAATTTTAGGATTTATAATTATTTGCCGGAGTTGTATGCATGGTACCTTTTCTACCATATTCGGCTTTATATGGCTATTACCAAACATCATGTATATTATGCACCTGAACTCGGGGTTGTATCAACTGACATAAATAATAATAAAAAGTTTGATGTTATTTTAAAAATAAAAGACTTCCGTAAGTGCCTGTCTATTTACTTGAAGATATTTTTATTGACAAATTCTCATTTTACCTGTAATCCATAGCTTTGATAGATGCTTGCGTTGAAGCAGGATTTCAAGGCATCTTTAGTCGTATCTTCCGCGTCAACATGAGTCTTATTCAAGCCACAATGCTTAGATGCGCATACGCCGCGATGTAGTTTGGAGTGCTTGTAGTTTGTTAAGTACGCCGATGAGAAATTCTGGAACAATGTAATAACTATTTACATACAATTCATCAGGTATAGTTATCGGCCATTTTTGTCCCCACTGCTGGAGTATAGGCCTGCCTTAGAGGTGGTTAAGGAGGATGGTTCTTAACCCTCCATACCGGAAACCATAGACAAGTTAAGTATATAAAAAACAACGAACTTGATTTTTCAGCCATGGTCAAATTAAATATGTGTGGTTTTAATATAATATAATCGGTATAAGTTAGTAAGTTTCGTAACGAGCAGAACTTGACTTCCTCTCTAAATGAATAAAAAGTGAATAAATCAATGCAATGTGTACAAACTCTATATATTGATTTAGTGGATGGAAACACCATGAATTTGTGGTATAAATATATATTGCGAAAAGAAAACTTGAAATACGTAATTAATCTAAGTGAAAATCATTCAAATAGTGTCAATTAGAGTGGAGAGCGTCACCAAACAAAGAAATATCATTTCCAAAGAGGTTGCATACCAACATTTGATGAAATGGCGCTATCATGAGTGAAAAACCCCATAGCAAATTGCAATAGCAAAAAATATAATAATAGCGTCGTGCGTGACACTGAGTGGTCGCGATATTTTTGCTGTGTATCACCGAAGTTAAGCAACGTCGGGCGCGGTCAGTACTTGGATGGGTGACCGCCTGGGAACACCGCGTGATGTTGGCTTTTTGTTTTATTTTAATTTTAAATAATTCGGTATATACGTTTTATTTTTTTGTCGGCTAGGGCCTCTAATTTTAAACTATAAAACCAATGGTAACACTAACCTTAAAATTGTTGGTTTAAGTTTTAAGTTAAGATTAAAATGTAAACAAAAATACTAACTACTACTATAATGGTAGCAGTAGAATTTAAGTTTATATTTTAATCTTGTTTTTTGACGGTTCTTTTTATGAAAAATGATTGCGTACGAACCATTAATCGCGTAACTTTTAACGCTCTAAGTTCTTGTGATCTGCCGAAATAAAAATTTAAGTATAAATGATTTTGAACTTACTTTGATATATTGGTAAAGTGGTGAATCATCTTCCTGAAGGACGAAGTCTACAATGCAGTAAATGGCTTCTGGATCTCTGAGACAATGATCAAAGTCGTCCAGCTCTGACAGAGCGGGCATTGAGTAGTAGTCGAATTGTTGGGACACATCTGAAGGACAAATATTAAAATACTTAACAAACTACAGTGTAGAAATAAAAAGTACTAGAAAATTTCGCCGCTCCCACTAGCCGTTCGGTAGCATAATTAGTCAGTGCATTGGGCCGGAATCCCAAGGCTGCAGGTTCGAGTCTTGGTCCGGGTGAGACGATTTTTTCTAGTATGTTTTCTAATATTATTTATCGTAATATTAAAATAAATAAAAATAAAAAATATATATCATGTTTAATGTGTTGACTAGTAAAAAATATTATTATTTGTGTCTAGGACTATGCTTACAAATAGTTTTAGTAATTAGTGTAAATTGTCGAGGTCATTGTGAGATATACAATTTCGACGCAAGATATTCAAACAATGTTGTCTCTTTGTTAAAGGGAATAAAGGAGACTGTTTTTTTTTGTATGGGAAGTGGTCTATGAATAGCGATACTCTGTGTTACATCTGTGAAGATACCTCAACTATTACCTTTATTTTGTTTAAAATACTGGTATAGTTCCTAAGTATTAATAACATATTGAAAGGTGCAATGGGTTTTGAACGAGACAACCCTAACACAAGTGTATTAAACTAGGGCTGTTTCATCACTTGTTTAGTACAGAAACTGTATGTAAATAAAACATTTTTTATTTTTTATTATTTTCTACATGCAAAGGAGCATCGCAATCTGACCTGGCAGTTTTGAGAAAAGCATTATTTTAGAAAACGCATTTTCAGAATTTAGTCTTAGATCAGTTGAAAATACAGTTTCTTCGTAGGCCCTCTTGAAGTAAAGTTCTATTTACACACGCAAGTTGTTTTGAAATGAAATTCTGCAAAGCAAATGTTGTTTCCGAGACGTAAGCGTTGGAAAAGTTCTAAAGTACTTTAAATACGAAAGCCAATATTTATGCCCAGTTTGCGTGTCTGAGCCTTCTGCAACATCCTGTGTATTGTAATAAGCGATAAATATGTACTTTTCTTTGTACATTATGCGTAATACTATTGCAAACAAGTTACCGAGTAAATGTTGTAAAGTATTTAACTATTGACATGTTATGTTGTTTTGTGAAGGTTTGACAAATCGACAGTCGTGGTGAAATGTAAAAAAAATACCGTTCCCCTCTTATCTCCGAAGTTTGTAAAGAGAAAAATCTGAAATTATTTGATGTGATAGAAATTTATGTAAAGATTACAGGAAAAATAAAACGATGTTTCTAAATAGAATTTTTTTTTTCAGAATGATGGCACGGAACCCTCGGTGCACGAGTCCGACACGCTCTTGACCGTTTTTTTGTCTTTTTCGGAAAGTTGAAACAATCGTTGTTTCTTATGATGTTTGTAATCCACTTTTGTGAGGTTGTTGGTGTTTTACAAATAACCCTGTGTTTTATGACCGAATAATTATAATGTATATTGCAGCAATAGTCAGCGCATGTGAATTTCATAAGAACTGGTTATAACTATTGCATATCCTTCATTATATTTTCTAAAGGACAAGTGCATGAAGAGATTCTACTAATATTATATGTGGTATGTTTTTTTTTGGATGAATGTTAGAAGCAATCACACAAAAATGACTAAACATATTTGGATGAAATTCGGCACACAGATAGTTTATAGGTTGTTTTAAAATATAGGATTTTTTAACCAGGTAACCCTGAGGATGTGTCCGAATGTCCACGCGGATGAAGTCGCGGGCTTAAGCTAGATTATAAATGTGAAAGTTTGTGTGTTGGGATGTTTGTTAGTCAATCACGCAAAACCGGCTAAATGGATTAGAATAAAAGACATTGCCCATTTTCTAAGGACAGAATAATACCGCTGTAAATATTTTTATGCTTTATTGTTATTTTATGCTATATTGGATTTTGTAGCTGGAAAGACTAAGCTATAATCAGTAATTAGTTTCTTTTTCTGGTATCCATACATATAAATCTCTAAATTGATTGATTGGTGATTGATTGATTGATTGTAGGGATACGCTTAGAGCCCTAACGGCTAAAAGTAGAGACACCATTTTTGGAGGGATATACATATAGATACCTTTCATGGGATAGGTGAGCACTAAGAAAGTATTTTGGAAAATTCACCCTCAAAGGGGATGAAATAGGGGATGAAAGTTTTGTATGGAAGTCTCTTAGTTTCAAAGCTAGGATGTTGAAATTTTGTGTTTAGGCTGACGATGACGATGATGGGCAGTGCCGGCGTTAGGGGGGGGCGCGATGGGGCGACGGCCCAGGGCGCCAAATTTGGGGGGGCGATTAGTGGAGGTGGGATACTTCCCCCACCAAACTAGAACGCGTGGTGGATGGTGGGGATAGCTAAGCGTTCGATGGAAGATGGAATATAGAATTCTTAATACACGTTCACATTGGTTCAGAAAAAAATTAATACTCGATTTTGATTTCTTTAAGTGGGCGCCAAAATATTCTTGCCCAGGGTGTCAGTCCCTCTAACGCCGGCACTGATGATGGGGAAAGGGGATGGGGGGGGGGGGAGGTACGGGTGGGGACGGTGACGGTTACGGTGATGGTAAATGTAAGTTTAAGTGTAAGTGTAAACGAAAGCGAAAGCGGAAGCGGATGCGAAAGAGGAAGCGTAAACGTGAAGTGAGAAGTGTATAAGTGAAAAAAAAAAAGTTTTCTCTTCAATTTTTTCAATTTTTATATATGGGTATCAAATGTAGGGCCTTGATGAGCACATTCCAAAATTATATGTTTTGTCACTAAATATTAAAAAAAGAAAATTCACCGAAGCGAAGCGAGGGCGGGTGGCTAGTTATTCATAAATTTGAAGTGTTTTGAGCTTAGATACTAAACAATATGGAGGACGTTGACTGAGATAAGTGAAATCAATTAGCTACTCAATAAAACTGTCTTTAATCTCCAGAAACGGAACATTGTTTCAAATATATTAAATAATTATTAGACTACATCACAAACATTGCTCCGATCCCAAAGTAAGTAGCTATAACACTTGTGTTATGGAAAAAAGAGACAACGGGGTGGGACTAAAAACACCCAGACCTGAACCAATATAGAAAAGTAGGTTTTCTAAATTCACCCAGGCAGGGATCAAAGCCCTCAGAGATGGCGACTCTTTGTAAACCGGCGTACAAACCACTCGACCACGGAGGTTGTCATATTAAAGAAGAAGAAGGGCTTAAAAAAAACCAGTCCCGTAATACGCATTAAAAAAGTACTGTGGACAATACGGAGGATTATTAAATTTAGATTTTTCGCATTCACAATGCTATTTGTATATTAAGATAAATAATATTGCAAAAAATACTAGAAAAAATCGACTCACCGGTAGCACCTCAGACGGGACTCAAACCCGCACCTTTGGGATTCCGGCCCAATGCACTGACCAATGGAGCCGAGGATTTGCTAGTATTTTTTGTAATATTATTTATTTTAATATGGAGGTTGACTGAGAAAAATGAAATCAAACTGTCATCAATCTCAGGAAACGAAAGAAAGTTTCAAATAAATCGTTAAGAATGAAAAAAAAATACAATGTTTGGATTTTATTTTGTTGAGGCACAGGACCTAAAAAGGTGTTAAAGGTGTCCTTTGGCACACAGACCGGTTGGTCTGACCAGTTCTGACCACCACCAACAGACCAGTTTATAACCTGAACTAAAACATTATGATGCTTTTTAACCTGGTCAAAGGTTCCCTGGGGATATTAAGAACAACCCCGCGGTCGAAATCGCGGGCAAAAGCTAGTAATTTCATAAAAAAATATTTAAATTGAAATGTGTATAAAAGATTAAAAAATTGACAAGGCGGAAAAGGGAATTCATTTTTTTAATAACGAACTCAGTAAGTATAACAATTTTGAAGATCTTTAAAATTGATTTTAGTAATATGCAATAAGTAATTTATTTAATGTCAAGTTATATACAGGGTTAATAACCTCGCAGAAGTAGATAACTAACATCATAAACAACAACATTTGTTTAAAGACTGTTCCTAAAACAGACAAAAATATATCGACTGTCCGAACAGCTGATCGGGATTTGTATGAAAAGTCGTTTTTTTGTCTTTTTCGCAAAGTTGTTGTTCATGATGTTAGCAAAACGAATTCTTGGAGATAACTGGCTATCTCTGAGGAAAAAAAAAATCACAGATAAGCAGTTACCTGACCATAGTTATCTCCAAGGAACAAGGGACTCCTGCGAGGTTGTTAGTGTTTCACAAATAACCCTGTATAACCCTGTATAGTGTTTTTTTTAATAATAAAAGTGAATCAATCTAATTTAGTCCCTAACTATCCTACCCGGACTTAAGCCGATAAATGCAGAAATATTTGACATATCTCTATTTTGGAATAATATTTGAACTTTAATATTAAGTTTTATTAGTAAAAGTTCATGATTGGACATACAAAAAAAAGCCTTCAGTTCAAACTATAATGAAAACTTTTCTCTAAATATACGTAATTATATTATTTGTCCATCCCCTGCGAAAGTAGAGCAACTCACAAAAATACAAAAACACTCACCGTCCGTAACATTGTCACAAAAAGCTAATCCAAAGGAGAGCACTATGCACAGCCACTTCATTTTACACGATTTACTATACTATACTATAGCCTACAGTTTCGGTGCTCAAGCAACAAGTGTGTTGCAACTTTAGAGGGGCAGCCACTTAAAGCCAGTAATGCACTTTACTGACGGTTTTCTATACTTATGATGAAAATTTTGAAATAAGATTGTACAACGTAATTCAAAAGTCATATAACTATTAGTTTTGAAATCAATTAAAAAAAAAAAGTTATTTTCAGCTACACTATTCAGATTTCCGCCAGCACTATTAATCGAAATTTAATAATACTAAATAATTTACTAGAAAAAATACAACTCACACCAGATCATAAATGCGAATAGCAACGCGTATTTTAAATTTAATTAAAGTGTTATTTTAAATTATTTGGTTGGTTCAAAAAAGTTTTATTACAATGCAGCAGAATGGCTGTAAACTAAATATAGATGTTAACACTGAAATTGATTGTACAAGGTGTTACAAAAATACCCCTAATGCCGAATATGGTAGATAGGGACCATCAAACTGAACAACTTTTACTATGGGACCAACTTTGAAATCGCGAAAAAAATCAGCTGTTTCATACAAAAATTAAAATCGAAAGTATCAAAATGTATGAAACAGCTGATTTTTTTTTCGCGATTTGAGAGTTTGTCTCGTAGTAAAAGTTGTTCAGTTTGATGGTCCCTATATACCATATTCGGCATTAGGGGTATTTTTGTAACGTGCTGTATATTAATTTTTAAATTAGTGTAACTAACTTACGCACCATGGCAATGTAAATGGTAACTAAAATTAAACTAACAAAGGCAATATCGGTCTCACAAGCAGTTAAATACTTTGTCATACTGTCTGTGCGCTACTATAGGAATGCAAAAGTTAATACGACGCGGTACTAACTGCTTACTTATTTTAAGGGCCAACACACCAACTGCCACCATTGAAGAACATGCAAAACAACATCGATTTATGTTAATTTATTAGTTACTGGGTTATGACCTTTTAGAAAAGCATCACTTTAAAAAAATACTTGTATGAAAATTAATAATATACAATTGTGAAAAGAGAAATATATGTAGCTTACTCCCGCAAAAAATATATGCAGGATGCACCGCCCGCCCGCCCGCTAAAAAAAAAATGCACATGCACACCACAGAAATATCAGTGCACAATACTTGCATTTAGCAAGACAGCGACACACCTTGCACCTTCACCAATTAGACTACTCTACACGTGTTTCGCCCAAACCCGGAGCATCCTCAAGAGTTAGATCGTGCGTGAACCAACACCGAATGATGTTGGTTCACGCACTGATATTTTTGTGGTGTGCATGTGCATTTTTTTTTTGCGGGCGGGCGGGCGGTTCATCCTGCATATATTTTTTGCGGGAGTAAGCTACATATATTTCTCTTTTCACAATGGTTTAGGACTTCCGCCAAGTAATGCCTGATTCAATCAAATAATAATAAACCTAAAATAATGAGGAAAAGACGTAATTAATTAACATTGATCATAAAATTTTCTCGGAGGAGCTCGGTGGCGCAGTGGTTTAGCGCCTGGCCTTGCGATTGTAGATAGGCAACTTTCACAAGGGATGGGTGACCAATGGCTTCGAGCTCCTCCGTGCTTCGGAAAGCAAGTTAAGCCGTTGGTCCCGGCTGCATTTGCAGTTGTTAACACCCACCAATCCGCATTGGGCCTGCGTGGTGGGTTATGGCCTATCCTCCTTATCCATCCATAAGGAAGGCCTGCGCCCCAACAGTAGGGACATTAAAAATGGCCGAAGTCGACCATCAAATTATTAAATTTTATATTTTTCACATTCACAATGCTATTTTTTTATATTATGATAAATAATATACTAGAAAAAATTAACTCACCCGTGGCACCCGTCTGAGTCTGAGGTGTTACGAGTGAGTTGATTTCTTCTAGTGCCTATATTATTTATGATAACCCTTAGCACCATACGTCATTTCTAGCCACACATCAACACACGTGGGAGACTTAGATCCCTCGTAAAGATAAACCCTTCACAGTGCATTTTTTATTAAAAGTCAGGATTTCGTTTTTCTAAATAAATTAAAGGTATTTTAAGAATTTAAGAAAAATATTTATTTATAACTTTCAACTTAAATATTGTAATTTCTAGCATCAAACATAAAAGGATACAAAAAAATTTACAGTTAACTTTAGATAACAATTATGCAATAAAATAAATAAATTAGTTTTTTTAATTATTTATATGTTATTAACTACAAAACGGGTATGTTTTAGTGTTACACGCGCGTTATACTAAAACATCTAAAATAGCAACACGAATAAGAATGAGAGGAAGGTATTTCATAATTGGTCAAGATATTGAGGTTTTTGTCCCAAAATTTTACTGAACTCTGGATTTAGAGCTATTCATAGACTTAATCACAAAAAGAATGAATGCGTCTGCGCATGCACCCTGCTATCTTTGTGAGTTTGCCGATTTATCAAGTAATTTTTCCGATATTTCCAAATTATTGATTTTTAACTTTTGTATGTGATATCCCCATTTAATTTTTATATGTACTTAAAAATTTACGGTGTATATTATTGTAATGTAACTAATAACTATATTATAATCATTATACTGTAGGTAAATGTATCAAGTTAGAATATTATATCTAGTCACGTACTACACTAATAACTCACCGTAACTAAATCAATTAGAACAACTTTGGATATACTACAGTGAATTATATTTGGGTTCTCGAGCATTCACTTTTAAATGAAATTAAAATTAAAAGTTTTCAGTATAAAGTTTACGAGTTAAATTGAATCAACTGCCATTAAGACAAAGGTTCAATTTCACAACGGAATAAATAATGCAATCGCGTCATTATATGCTATCATCCGAAACCGTAGTTGCGTAGCGGTTGTGAAAAATACTTCAGTGTAATCTGAAAACCACGAATTTCAGTTACTGGGTCTGAATACAAAATGATATTGCATTTCTACCATCATCTTAACAGCCTATAAATAGTTCAATGCTGCAGGCATATTACATATAGGTAGGCTTGTGTTTAAATGCCTACCAGAAATGCATTTATATTAATTCCAATAAATTCAAAATACCTGCCAAAACGGATAAATGATCACCTTAACTGTGTTTCATGAAGTATTATAGAAATGAAGCTAATTTCCTTTTTATTTAAGGTTGTGTAATGCATGACTCAAATTTACATGGAATAACGATCAGATGAAATAATATCATTTATGCAGCATGCAACATGCATGCAAGCATTATGGAGCTCTGCTCGCTTCGCTCGCTCCGCTGCGAGTGGTCAAAACACTAACCTAACCTACCTGGTGCATTACACACTAAGGCAAATTAGAACTGTTGTTTTTGGTATCAATATTACTGTTTCAGTAAAACAATATTTGATGAGCATTAATCAATTTTGGCAAGCAAAAACTATTTTGGTGATCACTTAAAATGTACCCTAACATATACGCGATAAGCGGACGATGTTCATCCCACTCCGTGACACTATTACCTCACGGATAAGGTTCAATATCAAGTAAATTGAACGATGAATTGGGACCGATTATCGCGATTCTTTTGCGAACCTTTCCTTGCAGTCGGGTAGACTGCAAGGATAGGGGTTATTTATGTAATAGGCCTGCAGGGTGAAAGCATCCCTTGTGGGACAATGTTGTCATAATCTCCACGCTTGTAGGGTTGGAGACGGAGATTGCATTTCATGCTGTTACATCACACATTTTCCCATGAAAAGTTCACAGCTAAATGTCAATGTTAAAGAACTCCATACTCCAAGACATCGAACTTGAAATACTTGACAAAGAAACAGTTGTTTGGAACTCGGCCATGTCTGTGTAACAACATTACCGCAGGTTGACTGTATCATGTAAGCTGTAGCGGATAGTTATATAATAGTCATTTTTTATCCCAATATCCTTAGATGATTATAAAAGTAAGCGAAAGTAATTTATACCAAAAAAACACTATATTTAATGTATGTACTTTAGAATTAGTTATCACAATAGTAATAGTAGTAACATATCGTAATGCAAGAGTTTAATAACTTCCAGTAATTAAATAATCTCTTTTACAGATAAGCCCACATTTGTCAGCAAAAAATACTTCTTTTCAGCTAAAAAAGTCTCGAATGGGTGGTAGGAAAATGTAGACAATTCAAAAGCACGTAATATCTAAGTTTATTTGAATAATGAGTTTTTCATTTTCATTTTCATTTGTTCACATTGTTTTTGTGATTTACAATGTATAACTTTATTAGTGAAATAAAGAGTTTAAAAATGATTATGTAACACCTCAATATTTTATTTATTTATTTTAATTTATGGATAAAAATCCGATAGCACATACTTATTGCAAACAGCTGTAACATAAGACATGTCACATTTAACACATAGTTAACGACATTGTTATATTTCGTCGTCATATTATAATGTAGTCCACTGGTCAACATCTTCTTGAAAGACGTCCACATATATAGTTATTTAACAATGTGTAAAAATTATAAATAAATTACAAATTCATAAAATAAATTATCGCTTCAGCTAGCTATTTGTACCACACAAGGCAGTTTTATTTCAAGGTCGCGTGCGAGAGCGAAACAGATGATTAGAAAGTGACAACAGAAAGAGACAGTGGACGTAATATAGCGATTAAGTTTACCTCTACCATGAGATTTGCGCAAACGAAAACGATACGTGGGCCAATAAATGTGCTTCTATTAAAATACCTAGCTACATTTACGAAAGGGGCAGCGGGCGTCCGTGGGTTATCGTGAGAATTTGACATCAAAAGTACGAGATGATGTATGGATTGGTATGATCGATGCGAGTTTTCATCAAAAATTTAAAGAATATGGGTAAATGTATTATTTAGTGAATTTTCTTGTTGAAAAACGAAAGAGCCTGTATTAAAATACAATAATTTGAGGAATAATTTGATGGTGGATTTTCAGAGACCTTACGTATTGTTTAACAAACATTAACCTATTATAATTTTATTTCCGTATTGTTTTACAAACATTAACATAATATCAGAATAAAATACAATAACAATTATTTGAATACAAAATGATGCTATATCATGAAAATTTTCTCGTTGATAGAGAATATATTTTTTGATTTTTTTTTGTTTATATAATACTAAATAATATACTAGAAAAAATAGGACTCGCACCAGATCATGTTCTCGGACGGGAATCGAACCCGCGACCTTTGGATAACCGGTCCAATGCTCTGACCGCTGAGCTACCGAGTCACTAGTGGGAACGTCGAATTTCTTCTAGTATATCAACTCTTACGCTGCAAGCCAGCGCCATCTCACCAATGTAGAAGGAATTGACTTCAACATTCAACTGAACATCTTTCCAGATATTTTTAAACAGTTGATTAAGATGAGAAAGCTTTTTAACTATTTGAAATTTTGAGATTTAAGCATTCACAATGCTATTTTTATATAATACTAAATAATATACTAGAAAAAATAGGACTCGCATCAGATCATGTTCTCGGACGGGAATCGAACCCGCGACCTTTGGATAACCGGTCCAATGCTCTGACCGCTGAGCTACCGAGTCACTAGTGGGAACGTCGAATTTCTTCTAGTATATCAACTCTTACGCTGCAAGCCAGCGCCATCTCACCAATGTAGAAGGAATTGACTTCAACATTCAACTGAACATCTTTCCAGATATTTTTAAACAGTTGATTAAGATGAGAAAGCTTTTTAACTATTTGAAATTTTGAGATTTAAGCATTCACAATGCTATTTTTATATAATACTAAATAATTAGAAAAAATAGGACTCGCACCAGATCATGTTCTCGGACGGGAATCGAACCCGCGACCTTTGGATAACCGGTCCAATGCTCTGACCGCTGAGCTACCGAGTCACTAGTGGGAACGTCGAATTTCTTCTAGTATATCAACTCTTACGCTGCAAGCCAGCGCCATCTCACCAATGTAGAAGGAATTGACTTCAACATTCAACTGAACATCTTTCCAGATATTTTTAAACAGTTGATTAAGATGAGAAAGCTTTTTAACTATTTGAAATTTTGAGATTTAAGCATTCACAATGCTATTTTTATATAATACTAAATAATATACTAGAAAAAATAGGACTCGCATCAGATCATGTTCTCGGACGGGAATCGAACCCGCGACCTTTGGATAACCGGTCCAATGCTCTGACCGCTGAGCTACCGAGTCACTAGTGGGAACGTCGAATTTCTTCTAGTATATCAACTCTTACGCTGCAAGCCAGCGCCATCTCACCAATGTAGAAGGAATTGACTTCAACATTCAACTGAACATCTTTCCAGATATTTTTAAACAGTTGATTAAGATGAGAAAGCTTTTTAACTATTTGAAATTTTGAGATTTAAGCATTCACAATGCTATTTTTATATAATACTAAATAATTAGAAAAAATAGGACTCGCACCAGATCATGTTCTCGGACGGGAATCGAACCCGCGACCTTTGGATAACCGGTCCAATGCTCTGACCGCTGAGCTACCGAGTCACTAGTGGGAACGTCGAATTTCTTCTAGTATATCAACTCTTACGCTGCAAGCCAGCGCCATCTCACCAATGTAGAAGGAATTGACTTCAACATTCAACTGAACATCTTTCCAGATATTTTTAAACAGTTGATTAAGATGAGAAAGCTTTTTAACTATTTGAAATTTTGAGATTTAAGCATTCACAATGCTATTTTTATATAATACTAAATAATATACTAGAAAAAATAGGACTCGCATCAGATCATGTTCTCGGACGGGAATCGAACCCGCGACCTTTGGATAACCGGTCCAATGCTCTGACCGCTGAGCTACCGAGTCACTAGTGGGAACGTCGAATTTCTTCTAGTATATCAACTCTTACGCTGCAAGCCAGCGCCATCTCACCAATGTAGAAGGAATTGACTTCAACATTCAACTGAACATCTTTCCAGATATTTTTAAACAGTTGATTAAGATGAGAAAGCTTTTTAACTATTTGAAATTTTGAGATTTAAGCATTCACAATGCTATTTTTATATAATTAATTATCTTTTTTTTTGTTTTCTCCGCATCCCCGTCTATTCCTGGTCAAATCAGTTAAAACATTAGAGTATTATAAGTAATATCTTCAATACATTTCTTGATTCTTTCTGATTTAGGTACATAGTTGCTTACCTACCAATAATGAGCTAAGAATAAAACCCAAAGCAACTCGGTAGCATAATTGGTCAGTGCATTGGGTCGGAATCCCAAGGGTGCGGGTTCGAGTCCCGTCTGAGGTGCTACGGGTGAGTCGACTTTTTCTAGTATATTTTCTAATATTATTTATCTTAATATAAAATAGCATTGTAAATGCAAAAAATCTAGAATTTATTAAAACCCATTTTGTTTTTAAAATTCCCTCAATATTTGAAGTAAAATCAACCACCGCTTGATAAAAATAACTTTTCCATAAAAGTTATTCTGGGGAAGAAAACACGTAGATAGATACTTAAGTACATAAATATACGAACGCCCATTTACGAAGAAGACCTTAGCCAATCTCGAGCAACTTTTAATTCCTCTTTTTTCCGCTAGAACCTTATCATGTGTCCGCTTAAGTCGCTAAGTTTGTTAAGTGATGTGCTTGTACAACCCAACGGATACATTATACGATAATATATTATTCACATGAATATTTTGCTTAACAATTTATTTTCTCAGGTCAGTGTGTTATGAAATGTTTGCTGTTTCTATTTCTGGTAAACCAACTCACCAGGCGTAGGAAACAAAATATTTAGAATTTATTTTAACTATGACTCTTATGTACTCTTCCAGTTAAGGCAGCTCCAATCTTCTTCCTTAACCATACTATAGTAAAAACACTGTTTCTTGATTAAGGACTGAATAATACAATATTAATGTACGTCTCAACCAGTTTTATTCCTAGGCCACTATAATAACTCAATCAAATCAATTTCTTTATCTTATTATGTGATAAGTATAATAATTGGATAAGTAATAAGTAACGGATATTTTGTATATACCTATAAGTTCGGATATTTTGGATATGAGTTCGAATGTTTTCATTGCCACGCCCTTTTCCCATCACTAGAACTAGTTTGAACTTGGCTAAGTCGGTTTAAGGCTCCTCCGAAGCCTTTAGTCCAACATTATCTTCCGCTCGGAGGTATTAAAAGTTGTATGTAAATGAGAAGGGGTACGGTAGGGTCTTACGGTAAGCATATCGGGTACCTTATCGAGATCCCAAAGTTTCTTGTTCGATTCGCCATTATAAGTTTTAACAGGAAAAAGGTAGAATTTTCCTCAATACGTATGTATTTTTAGAAAGCGAAACGATTATTTCTATTCAACGACCGACCTACTTATTTGGACCGTTAGTAATGATTGAATGATTGAAAATGTTTTATTTATCTTTTGTAATCTTAGGAGCTCTGAAAATAATTATCAAGTTACTAAGTCAACAAAATAAAAATATATAATCGCGTACTTTAACTCTAGCAAGATCAAAACCTATGGGTTATTTCCCGTTTACCAGAATCATAAAATTTGTCAGAAAACAAGTTTTCAGATGGTTTCAGGTTCATGGAATTTGAATACCTACCTTCAAATTCCGTGAAATTTTAAAGTCAAATACAATATGTGTATTTTTAAATGACTTTAGACAATAAGCTCTTTCAAATCCGCAATATTTTCCTATTCTATCTATATATTTTTTCTATATTTAATAACGTGACAATTTGTCAATTGTCATGACAATTTGGTTTACATTGCGGTGTAGCTATGAGTAGTTTCTTCTATTTTCAAATTGGTTGACGCAGTGGATATAAAATTGACATGACAGGTGACAAATTGACTAGTTTATTAAATAGGGCCCTGGTAGGTAATTATCATTTTTATAGTTACCTGTATTACGACGACCTGAGTGGTGCAGTGGTCAACATGCCGGTCTACCACGCAAGAGGTCCCGGGTTCGATTCCCGGCTGGGCAGAAATTAAAAAGATGAATTTTAATTTCTGTGACGGGTTTGGGTGTTACTATGTACAATAAGTATATATTGTAGTATATATCAGTTGTCTAGCACCCATAGATGGTGCTGATTGACTAAGCAAGTAAGCAAGAACCTTCAGTGCGCAAGTCAGACTCGCACTTGTTAGTTTTTTATTTTTAGGCAAACGAGCAAGGCTGTGTAAAAGTAAATGTTCACCGTAGACAGTTGCAATGCCAGGAGACACTGTCACGTTGGCGACCTTGACCTCAAATCGTCCGGATGATGTTAGTTGATTATGTTACAAAAATATTAAAAGAAAGAGATGAAAATAATTACAAAAATATTTAAAGAAATCTCAAGTAGTAGGGTGATGGGTCACCCAGTCACCCGCTTGCATTCCGAAGGTTAACTCTAAGCTACTCCTTTACTATACTAATGTATGTTTAGCAACGTTGCAAAAATAAAGAATAAAAAATGGGTAATAACTGACGACCTCCGTGGTCGAGTGGCTTTGTACACCGGTTTTCAAGGTTTCGCCATCTCTTGAGGTCTCGGGTTCGATCCCGGTTGGGTCAGTTTAGAAAACGAACTATTCTATATTGGCTCAGGTCTGGGTGTTTGTGATACCACCGTTGTCTCTGATTTCCATAACACAAGTGCTTTAGCTACTTACTTTGGAATCGGAGCAATGTATGTGATGTTGTCAAAATATTTATATTTATATTGACAAAATATTTATAACTTTTGAAATAATTTAATTAAGATTGATGATATCTCCAAAACTATGCAGTTTTGGACCCATGTGGTCCAAAGATGCATAGTTTTGGACATTCTAGGAGTTTTTTAATATTTTGACCTATAAAATATAACCTCAGAGTTATGGGATATCAAAAAATACTGGGCATACAACATGTTACAAATATACCCCTAATGCCAAATATGGTATATAGGGTCCATCAAACTGAACATCTTTTACTATGGGACCAACTCTCAAATCGCGAAAAAAAATCAGCTGTTTCATACAAAACTTGAAATCGAAAATATCAAAATGTATGAAACAGCTGATTTTTTTCACGATATGAGAGTTGGTCCCATAGTAAAAGTTGTTCAGTTTGATGGTCTCTTACCATATTCGGCATTAGGGGTATTTTTGTAACATGTTGTATAGGGCACTCAGTCTGATGTTTGTTTGTATTGTTAATGAGGAGCTCGGTGGCGCAGTGGTTTAGCGCATGGTCCTACGATTGCAGAGGTTCAGCAACTTTCGCAAGGGATGTACATGATGGGTGACCAACAATTTATTATCTCGAGTTCCTCCGTACTTCGGAAGGCACGTTGAGCCGTTGGTCCCGGCTGCATTTGCAGTTGTTAACACCCATCAATCCACCTGTGTGGTGGGTTGTGGCCATCCTCCTTATCCACCCATAAGGAAGGCCTGTACCCTAGCAGGGGGGACATTAGAAATGGCTGATGTCGAACCGACTCGGAATAGTCCGAGAATATTATCTGGTGCGAAGCCCACGATAAGTAAGGTTCATGATTGTAATTACTTTTTAACCGACTTCAAAAAAAGGAGTCGGTTCTATGTTCGTCTGTTTATTTGTTTTTTTTTTAAATATTGATATAGTCAGAAGTCCAGGGAACAATCCCTAATGCCATGGAACCACGGGTAATTAAAATTACCCATGGACCCGGTAATGGGTCCACCCACCGGGACCACGGGTAAACAGTGGAATTTTTTAGAGTAAATTATTTAATATTTAAATTATTTTTTAATTGCTTTTTCGCTGCAAGCCAGCATTATTTCACATTTAATTAATTATAGTGTTGTGCACAGTAATAATATCTGTTATTGTTCGGTTATAATATAATACTCAAGGTGCTACTTAAGACGAGATACAATAATAGTATCTAAGTAAATTAACTTGCTCATCTGTGTGTGAACCATATCACCGGAACAACGATCGGATTGACTAATTACTAATTAGTACGATACACTAACTAAAGTTAGAGGCAGTATGACATTTACCATTCCTAGACACAAGTGACACAACGAGTTACTGACTTGACAGAAAACAATTGCTGCTAGCATTCTCGCATGATAGCACAAAGTAAATACGACCTCCGTGGTCGAGTGGCTTTGTACTTGTTGTTGTTGGTCGAATACAGATGACAGATAGAAAAGAGGCAAAGATCAAAGACAAACCATAGATAATAAAATATTTACACTACTCCTGAATTAGAAAATGGGCAACAGCTTTATCCGATGAAAACAGCCCAACTCTGCAATTTCTGACTCGCCTACCAAGCGCGGAGATTATGGCAGCATCCTCCACATATTCAAATGATGTAGTATTTTTCGTGTAGTGTCAACGACACCACTGAGATGTCGTTTACAATATTTTTTTTGGTAACCACACAACCGTAGTGAAGTACTAATACTAAACTTGCATTTATCGATATCAATTATTTATCATTCGTAATATCACGACATGACAGTCATGTTACACATCACTAGTCGGCATTAGTGTGGTTACAAAAAAATAATTGTAAATGACACCCCAGTGGTGTCGTCCAGTGGTGTTGATGACAATATACGGTATTTTTAATACTTTTGAGATTGGATGGATATGTAACATACTGATATCATTACGTTATGTTCAAGTGACACCTTGCCATTCATCGTATTAAGATAAACCGCTTTAGTAGTTGATTGATCTTAGTCCAATCACAGAATTAATAATGTGATCAAAGCCCATACCGTTACATTCGATATTTTTTTATATTTTCTGTAATATTACAGAATCTCTGTTTAATGAATATCTGGATATTTTATAACTTGAATAAAGTCGATATTTACCATATTTTTTTTTAGAATCGATACACTTAGGCTGGCCCCAGACCTACCGGTTTCATTTCATTGCTTTGCTGTTCTAGTAGAACAGGGGGCCGTACCGGCTAACGCATCGAACTTCGGAAAGTCTGCCGGGCTTCAACTTAAAACAGATAAATCGAAGTAAGAAGTTTCGTATTTTACTATTCGCCGAAGTTATTTAGAAGATATCGATGTTCGTGTGATATCATAAATTAGAGTTCGCCATTTTGGCCCGATCTGTTTTAAGAAGCCCGGCAAACTTTTCGAAGTTCGATGCGATAGCTGGTAGCCCCTGTTCAACCAGAACAGCAGAGCAAAGAAATGAAACCGGTAGGTCTAGGGCCAGCCTTAACGATGTGACCACTTCTATCCTATATGTACATACGACAGCAAGTCAGGTTATACAGTTCAACTGCGAAAACAGCTTTTGTTACGTAGAGCATACAGGCGGTCTCAAGGTCAACATGTATAGTCTGAGGTGCCGTCGTGTGTACCTACTTAAATCATTTGCGATCTCATTCACAACTTACGATCTTATGCTTTTCCGTTTAAACGTTTGGTATTTACTCATTCATCTTACTTCAAAACACGTTTTACTTTTGCAACAACATCAGTCTAGGACAGTTTTCACTCTGTGATCACATCAAACCATAACCAAACGTAATGAAACGACTGGACATTCCAGTAATAGGACCTGGGCGAATCTACGTTGTTTCTTACTTCCTGCGTCATTGTCGTTACTTGAAAATCTTAAAAATTCCAATGAATCGCAATAAATAAATTAAAAATATGCAAATTAATATATTTTATTATCGTACTCTAACGTAAATGATGGCATATTTCCTTGTGATGCATTGGATTTTTAAAGATTTTCGAGTAACGACAATGACGCAGGAAGTAAAAACATAAGAAACAACGTAAATTCACCACCTAACGTGCCGGAAGGCCACAGAATACACGATAGTCCATCACTATTAAGTACCGTAAACGGGGGTGATTAGCAACTTACGTGGTGAATAACAACAGCGACATTTTTGATAGAAAAAATAAAAAACAAATCAAAGGAACCGCTCGGGCCTGTTCAGGAAACATTTTACTATAAAACTAAAAAGGTCATTTTAATATTATTATATTTTTCCTATCGAAAATGCCACTATCACCACGCAAGTTGCTAATAACCAGTTTACCGGTACCTATTTGATATTAAGGTCGAGTAAAAGTATATCAAGAAACATCATCAACAGACTTTATGAAGGGATTTTGAAATGGGAAATTACCAAACAAAGATTGTAAAAGGCAACGCAGGTTGCATACCAGCGAGGTATGCAACCTCCACATACCATTTACCAAATACTAGCTACCTCTTACAATAGTTATTTTCACCTCTCTAGCACGAAAAGGGTGCTTTTGGCGCGTAAAAACTCGCGTGAGGCAAAGCGATTTTTTAATTTCTAACACCACCTTTTGAAATAATAAAGATAAAAGAAATAGTGTGACAAGGATGAGACTTGTAAAATTAATATGTGAGAAAAGGATAGATAGAATGCTTTCTTCTTCTTTTTTTGTTATAGCAATCTACTTTCCTCTTGGAAGTAATTTTTGCCAGTGTCAAGTGTTAAATAGTTCAATGGTAGATATTGTTTAATTTTTCATTAGAATTCGGGTGCATCGCATTCCAATGCTGCTTGGAGCATTTGGCACCAAGTATAATCAAGACAGTTTACTCGGTTAGTTCTGCCGAGGAAGCCACCACTTCAATAAAAGTCTCAGCTTCACACAACCAAGATCGCGCCTATTTCAATTATCCCACATATTGTTCAGTTGCGTAGACACTTGTACCATATAACTGCACCAATTTTAAGACACAATATCCACTATGAATCAATTTGAAAATAATTAAAATAGACACCAAACCGAACACGAAAAATGGCGCCAAAAAAAAAAAAAAACCTTAGAATGCTTTATGTTGGCGCATATGGATTAAAAAGTATAAAAAAATGAAATATACGGATATACCAAGGAGTTTTAAACAAGGATTGTTGAAAAAGAAGGTTGATAATTCGAAATAAAGAGTATGGACGAAATGAGGTCGCATGTATGAAATAAATATAAAATAAGAAAAAATAATGAAATATAATAACAAATTAGTGTTTTTATGATTGTAATAAATAAATAAGATGGCATATTAACAAATAAGGTAAAAAAACGACGGGAATCTATTTTACTCTTTACTCTATGAATAAATTTTTTCAGCATTGATTTGATCGAACTATTTTGTGATATAAGTATTACAAAAATATACCCAATCGAACAAAAAAACAATTATTAAAATTGGCACACCAACGCCAGAGTAATCGGTGCACATATAGAAAACAAAAAACAAAAAAAAAATACGGGTCGAATTGAGTACCTCCCTCCTTTTGAAGTCGGTAAAAAATGAGTGCGTCCAGCGATGAAGATAGTTGTCTAACTCCAAAAGAGTTTATATAACAAGTTTCTAATGCTGAATTTAGCTTTTTACCAGAAAAGTCACGTGGAAATAACTATTCTTACACCTACTTTTCTCACTGGTAAAGGCAGAAAGTTGTATGTATAACACGAGACCAAATTTTTGTTACGTCTCCTGCCTTTAAATCACTCACTGTGCTCGTAGTCTATATTAAAAATCACGCTACGCTCGTGATTCAATTCAAAACTACTTCGCTAGTTCGTGATTTAAAGTCAGCACTCGCAGCACAAATTGATTTTGGTCTCTAGTATAACAAATAACTCTTTCTCGATCGATTTTTTATTTTAGGTTATGTCTTAAAAAATATGAATCAATTTTTACAGCAAGTTTTGTGTTTTTTCTCAGTATTACCGACGTACAGCACAGACTGTACATTTGGTCCTTCGAGCTGGATACCTAGTTCTAGGTTTAATTGGTTGCAATGCCATTGCAGCCGTGTTCACGAAGCACGGAGAAACTAAGTTCAAGATAATAAGTTCTTGCTCACCCATCCCATAACCGACCCTAGCGAAAGTTGATTGCACGTCGGATGCGCTAAGCCACAAGTTACTCATGCATAGCTTTAGCAATTACATCAAATATAGTTGTATTACATTGTTTAAAAACTACTATACAAAATAAGCAGCTCAAACGTAATTGCATTACATTTAGGTTCCTAACTAATATTTTCATTAATAGCTAATGCGAGCAAATTTTAATTAAGCGCCTAACTAACTTTCAACCGCAACAAGTTGCAACACAAGTTGTTTGCCCACGAAAAATGCGCTGGCGTTAGCCACAAGCGTTGTTAGGATAACATTTTTAACTAGCTTTTTGTGGTTTTTAAAACCAAAGTTTGGTAGCTTGTTTTTTATGTAATTAATAGCTTAAATTTTGTTAAATTAATGTAAACCTACAGGATTGATGTAAATTTATTCGAAGTGACAAGTTAATTTATTCGAGTAATTCTTTAACGTCTGGCGCCATTATTTTATGCTTCTAACAATTTAGATTGAATAAATAATTCGTGGTTTGTAGGAAGTCCTAATACTTACATATTATTTTGTTAGTTTGACTAAAGAAAGTATTAGATACACGTAAGTATGTAAAAGTGTTTATTCTAGTTGCTCGTCTATTCAACCCCTATACTGTCCAAATCTCACGTAAAGGCTATAATTTCTACCACACCAACACACATCCCTGCTTCCGAATAAAAAAGACAACTCCCTAAAGAGGTCACGACAAATTCGTTTCTTGCTTTAACTTGTACGGGGAAAAACCGACCAGATTTCCCATGGTACCAATTAAATTGGACATCCACCGGACCACGTATTGTCAAACTATCTTAGTACTGTTGGCCTCAGATGAATCACACTTTAGTATCTACTAAGACACTACTACTGTGACATATCACACCAATATAATTAATAAACATTAAATTCATAATCTATTGAAATCACTTTTACGGCTGATTTCTACAAATCAGAAACACTGAAAGTGCTGCAATCAATTTCGACTTTAGAAATAAATATTATCCAATTAAGAGGGCGTAGTCTGCACACTAGCGCCGTCTGATTGGAAAAAAAAATCACATTGCATAAATAAAGTCGTCGTCTTTATCTAAGCAATATGTTTTTTTTCCAATGGCGGCGCCAGTGCGCAGACGAACCCAGAAATCGCCAAATTTATTTTTATGTTGAACTAAATAGTAGTGGCAACCCTATAACCAAATTGTGTTTTAATTTTGCTGATTCATTAAGAAGACTGATTAACGAAAACAATAGTTTATGTGCATCTAGGGTTGTCACTTTGCCAGTTTTCCATACAAAACAAAATTTATTATCCATGTGGTGGTTTTCAGGGTTTAAAATATTTTTCCAGGGTTGTGATTGTCATGCATGGGACTCGTTAAATATTCGGCTACAGTATGTATGATAAAAGTAGCAGTTTTATTTGCTGAGCTATTGTATACAGTTTGACAATCTGCGGCCGGGTCACCCGCTGCTCAGGGGCACACTTCCAGTAAAATGTTAATCGGTCTTTTAGGACCCGCACGGATTGATTTCGGTCGGCAAAAAGTACGTATTAGGTTTGGATAAATGAGATTTTGCAGTAGCCTCGTTTTTGGACATTCAGTTTGTGTAAACACACTTTTCTGTTTTTGTTCAAGTAGGAGTGATTGACTATTTTTCAGTAGTAGGTACCTAATGTAAAAAAAATACATTACTATTTTTCTTAATGGTACACACAACAGCACGTCAGGTTATACAGTTCAATTGCGAAAACAGCTTTTATTCCGTAGGGCATAAAGGCGGTCTCAAGGTAAACATATAGTCTGAGGTGCCGTCGTGTGTACAATGCCCACTATCCAATTTTAACATTCATGCTGTTTGTTTTTGAGGGGTTACTATAGTGCCTTCAAAGTACAAGGTCCAATGCCAATGAAATTAAAATGTGACTACCCTTGAGGTATACTCTTTCTATCAAAAAAATAATTCTATCTATCGGTTCATAACCAAAGAAGTTATGTCCGAAAAAGCGTAAAAATTCGTACAACTCTTACCTAAAACCGACAGCATTTTCAGGATTACTTGAATACTACTAAAAGATTTAAAAAATCCAATCCAGTCTATAAATGTGAAAGTTTTATAATTGTTCGCAAATATCGCTAAAAATATACGGCCTTACCATAAAAGATTTTAAAACCCTGTTGAATTTAGACAATGTTTAAATGTGATGCTGTATCTTTCAAACAATATTGTCAAAAAAGTGACAGCATCGCATTTAAACAGTGTCTAAGTTAAACCCTTGCGGCCTTACCACAAAAGGTTTTAAAACACTGCTCATCACGTGTTAAACTTGGACACTGGTCAACCAGTATGCACTATTAAACAGTGTTTTAATAGTAGATTATGCAATAAGGGCTTAAAGTAGTGTATTCTGTCCCGGGCGCTATATTGAACCCCAAGTACGAGGGATTCTATGGTTAACTCCCGAGCGGAGCGAGGGAGTTAAGGCTAGAATCCTGAGTACGAGGTGTTCAAGATCGCCCAAGACAAATACACAATTTAAGCCCGCGATGCATACTCTACTTTTTATACTTTCTGCGAGGCAATTGAAACCAATGATTGTTATTGTCGACCTCCTTGGTTGAGTGGCTTTGTACACCGGTTTTACAAGTGTCGCCATCTCTGAGGTCCCGGGTTCGATCCCCGGTTGGATCAATTTAGAAAACGAACTTTTCTATATTGGCTCAGGTCTGGGTGTTTGTGATACCACCGTTGTCTCCGATTTTCATAACACAAGTGCTTTAGCTACTTACTTTGGAATCGGAGCAATGTATGTGATGTTGTCAAATATTTAATTTAATTTAATTTTTAATTTAATTTTTTTTTATTTAATTTAATTTAATTTATAAAGAAAGTACTTAAGTATTTATTGAATTTTTTTTTGTCGTCTATTCTGTAGTGGTCTGTTCGACATTCGAATAAATCCTTCTTAATGCGCGGGTGAAAATGAATTTCGTAAAAAGATTTCATGATTTTTTTTTATAATTTGTACATAACATAACATGCAGCCTAAATCAGAATAAAATCTCTTTGCACCTAAACATTTTTGAAACCAACCTCAATCAAGCACTTAACTGACAATGACTTACTTTAGGAAAGGTTTACATGACACATAATATGCCATTGACGAGCAGGTAGTGTAAAAAATCTTTTATGGTAAGGCCATTGTTGAACAGGGTTTTAAAATCTTTTGTGGTAAGGCCGATACAATCGAATTGACAACATCCTCTTTTTTTTGATGACGGATTAAAAATCAAAACGAGTCATCGTTCTTAATTCAAAATTTTAAAAAGTGAAAGACTTAACCCGCCTAAATAAATTTAAGGTGTTCCCCAGGGAAATACATCAAACGGAGGCATTTGTTTTGTGCGGAATTAATTTGTTTACTGCAAATAATCCCTAAGGTCCAAGGGATGAGGGTTTAATTTCCCTTGAACGTAAATCTCTAGTAGGTAATGGAATAAGCATTGAATTATCGCTCGATAATTTATCTCTGTATTGGAAACAACAGATGTTACAACCGGTAGTTAATTAAAATGTGTAATTGATTGAGAATTTCCCCAAAAGTAGCGCTAAGATTTTGGTAAATACATTTTGGGGTGAAATTGGTTAGAAATGGCAATTTCCCAGTAAAAGGCATTATTTAGTTTGAATGTTGATCACTCGTAATGATTTCTTTAGAGGTTTCTATTGAAATATTGTATTAAGAGACAAATTAAATAGATTATTAACTTGATTTACTTTGAAAATTAGAAACTTGCTCTCATAATAATTTACAAATTAAATGTCATAAATAAGTAAACAAATTAAATGTCATAAGTAAGTTAAGATTAAATGAAACATAACATATTTTATAATTTTAGCATTAACATACGTACAGTCAGCGGCACGTCAGACTATACATGTTGACCTTGAGGCCGTTTTTATGCATTACGTTGTGCGTACATATACACACATTTTTTGGTTCCGTCAGATTCACTATTGCATAACAATGACTTCAATTACATAGACGAGCTGTTCAAAATTAAAATTGTGTCACAACCAACCTTCGCGGCGCATCAACTGTTTCTATCGGTCGCTCGCAATAGACTAAAGGAGTTGCGGTGCATGCACCGTAACTTAATGAGCAATTTTTCGGTACTGTACAGCCTGTCTAGTGTAGTATACACATAGATGTCTTTGTTGCATAACGGATATTTTTTGTAAATAACATGTAATTTTCTATAATACTAAATAATATACTAGAAAAAATACGACTCGCACCAGATCATGTTCTCGGACGGGAATCGGACCCACGTCCGAGAACATGATCTGGTGCGAGTCGTATTTTTTCTAGTACATTATTTAGTATTATATAAAAAAGGCATTGTGAAAGCTTAAATCTCAAAATTAAAAAAAATGTATATTCTAATAAAATTCTATGAAACCACCAATAAAGTCAGATTTTCATAACCTGGATTTTTTCACTTGCATACTTGGCCAAAATAAGAACTATTTATTAAGAGGTACCTAATTAATCTACAAATTTTGTATTTTTGATTAAAGTTTCGAGTATTTCCAACTCTTTAAGAGCGCTTAGTCAGCACACTAGCGCCGCCATTGGAAAAAAAAATCATACTGCTTAAATAAAAACGAAATTGTGAATTATCTCTCTGTAGTGCACTCCGATGAAGCTTTGTGGTATTTTCTGTCGCTAAAAGAATATTTTCTAGCTTGTCATTTAGTTTATTGGAGTTTATTTTGCTAAAAGTGGCCACTTTTTAACAATTAACTGTGTGTTTTTTAATAACGATTGTTATTTTGCGAGGGGTCCATCAGCTTGGATTTTTAATAAATTGTTACAACTTTACAAAATGCGTGCAATAGTTTAAAAAATATGTAGTAGGTTTGAACCAACAGTGGTCACTTTTAACAAAATCGCGTTTTAAACTGTGTGAACGCCTTTTCAAACGGTGTAAAGTTATTCAATAAATATTAGACGTTATTAACAAAACCTTGACTGATTACTTTTTTAAGAAATTGGGCTTATTTAGAATAAATAAAATAAAATCGACTGGTGGCGCTAGTTGGCTCATGTCAGCTCCTTAAGGCCTGTTCAAAGGTTCTATAAGAAACCTATATACCTCAGTGCCTATATAATTTGAAAATTGAATACATAGAGGAATAAAATTACCAGTCAGGTAAATTAATCAAAATGAATATAAAATGGAAAATAGATTGTAGTAGGTAATAGAAATACTACTTTCAATTTAGCTTAAAGCCTATTAATCTCAGGATTTGTCTCATTTAAATCCTTCAAGCAGATAATGTTACAGAATATAGTTTGCACCTTCAGCCCATTAAATTGTATGAAAAAAAACATAGCCATAAAATGTAAAGGCTATGTGGAAATCCCTATCCTATCTGCGTCATAGCATGTGAGACGGAAGTGAGGAAAGCGACTCGACTTATCTATCTCCCTTCTTCCTATGCCGGTGGCTTAAAGTATGAGCGGGAGCGACTTCTCAATATATCATTTTACAGGCTAGACGTCACATGGATGGTTTTCTTAACTCTTTTTAACAACGGTTTTCAAGAACAATATTAATACGACCCTTGCTTATACGAACGCACTGCGTGCTCTGTGATAGGTTAGTTTGTTTTACGTATTACGTGTGATTGGTAGTTGGGACGCTGCTGTGCGTCCGCGGGCGCTGTGAGACCTCATAGTTCGTGTATACGGGTGTAAGTCTAGATACAGTTTAAGGTATCAGTCTAGTACAATGCTATATAGTGTACATAGATACTGTGGTAAAGCCATATGAAATAATAAAATGAAACCAGGAGCTGCAAGAATTGGGGACTTGACTATATCTATTTTCTATATAGGTATTATTGACCGAGCGAGCGCGAAGCGTCTCTGATTCAGCTTGGGCAAAAATGCTTTCGTATGTCTGTCCGTCTGTTCTCCTCTACAAGTCGCATCTCTCAACCGTGAGCAGGTTCGATAATAGATTTTTTTGTCGAGTCAGATTTTGGAAATTAAAAAAAAAAAAACAAACTGCTTGGAAAATTTTACACAGCGCCATCTAGCCCCAAACTGAGCAAAGCTTGTCATATCGGTGCTTTTAATATATATTTATTATATAACACCCAGACCCGTCACAAAAATTAAAATTTATCAAAATGGCGGAGTTAATATGTCAAAGCGAGGTCTACAGCTCACAGAGCCACTAGTAATTAAATTTCTTCGACTCCTAACTAATTAAGAATGCTTTCCGAGGCAGCTTATAATAAAGACACCACCAATTAGTCGTAAAATATACAACATGTTACAAAAATACCCCTAATGCCGAATATGGTATATGGGGACCATAAAACTGATCAACTTTTACTATGGGACCAACTCTGAAATCGCCAAAAAAACCAGCTGTTTCATACAAAAATTAAAATCGAAAATATCAAAATGTATGAAACAGCTGATTTTTTTTTCGCGATTTGAGAGTTGGTCCCATATTAAAAGTTGTTCAGTTTGATGGTCCCTATAGGGACGTGTTACAAAAATACCTCTAGTAAGCGTTGTTCTTGTTGGTTGTCCAATTTCCCTAAAACGGTGGATCGAAGTGGAATAACAAATATAATATTATATTTATATCCACTTGTTGCAGTAAAACGGTGTATTGAAAAGGAAAAAAAAGCCATAGATCCACCCAGGTGCAGCCTCTTCGGTGGATCGTTGCGGAATGAGGTAAATAAATCAAATTGCAGTACGATCTGGCGAATACTCACACCTAAGGCGGTATTTACACGGTTCGACTTGGCTTGGATTTTAGTCAATTAGCGCTTTATATCGCTTGTAAAATCCAATTGAATCTCTTTGAAATTAGGTTTGCAATTCGATTTTACAAGCGATTGTCGATGAAAAGCGCTACTTTTTTAAAATCGCCTGCCAATTTCCCTTTCGACTCGTGTAAATACCGCATCAGCTTATAACTTACGCCGCAAACGCGTTATTCTGCGGGACACGTACTTATTTCAAACTTGAACAGGAATTTTATAACGCAATTATTAACTCCCACCGCGCTGCCGAGGTTGTCACGCGTGGAATATAATAAAAGTCAGTTACAAGCTAATTAAGGACCAGGCAAGTTTCGAGTACATTCTGTTGAGTTGACGACCTCCGTGGCCGAGTGGCTTTGTACACCAGTTTTCAAGGTGTTGCCATCTAAGAGGTCCCGGGTTCGATCCCCGGTTGGGTCAATTTAGAAAACGAACTTTTCTATATTAGCTCAGGTCTGGGTGTTTGTGATGCCACCGTTGGCTCTTATATCCATAACACAAGTGCTTTAGCTACTTACTTTGGAATCGAAACAATGTATGTGATGTTGTCCAATATTTATTTATTTATAAATCGCTATATCATATCTCAATTAGATGGTCATGCTTGGGGGGATGGAATCGGCTGGACAGCAGGCTAGTGATACTGTCCACTAGCTTGCTTACTAGTTTACTAACCTAGAAATGAAGATAGTTCTGTTTAGAAGCCAGAGTTACTACATGCTAGCTTACTAACACTGGCTTGTTATTTTTGCTTCAAAAACAAGCATCGTGTGATTCAGACATTACGCTTTATTCCATAAATGCAATGATTGACGCGATATAATAATGAAGTTATAAGTTGTTTCCGAGCCTTTAATTAAGTACAGCTTGCAACAACTTAGTTAAATGTTCATCTACTTTACAAAGACTTTACTACGATAGTCCGAGCTTTGCTTCCAGTATTACTTTCGATCTGAAGTTAGCTTAAGACTTTAACTTTTCAACGCGATGCTTATAATCTCTAGCTTTTCTTACAATCTTGCATAAGTATAACATTGCAATTCATGTTATTTGTTAATTTTACAACAATGGAAAAGTGGTGCATACAAGTCTTGCATATTATGCTAAGTTATTGCGATCGCATCTTAATTTTCATTAGGCACTAAGTTAGTGGTCAAACGTTATGCCAGTTAAAAGTAAATTAAAGTGAGGAGCTCGATGACGCAGAGGTTTAGCGCCTGGTGATCCGGCAATTGCGGCGTATAAGCACTTTCATGGCCATGGAATGGGTGACCAAAAATTTATTATCTCGAGCTCCTCCTTACTTCGGAGGGCACGTTAAGCAGTTGGTCCCGGCAACATTTGCAGTCGTTAATACCCATCGATCCGCATTTGGCCCGCGGTGGGCTATGGTCCATCCTCCTTATCCACCCACAGGGAAGGCCTGTGTCCAAGCAGTGGGGACCTTAAAATGGCTGATGGTATAGAGTGTTAAATTAAAAATTAAGGTCCTGTTTTATACTTAGGTACAATCAGACTTGCCTACATAATAGATCATTTCAAGAATTTCTACCCCTTTTTGAACCAAACTGTAAAAAAAGCAGGCATTGAAAGAAAAAAATATCGAGATAAATGCTCGGCTTACTTTACTTCTGCAACCGACCCGCATTTTTTAAAATATTGACATAGTATAGGTCCTCTAAATATATGACTTTTTTATGATGTTCTTTTGTTAATTGATTTTACAGTTATTTATCTCACATTAAACGTGCGATCCGTAACTTGATTTTTACTACATCTTTGTGATTGTTCTTTTCAAATATTTTTTTGCATGCAAACTCAATTTGTGTAATGGATCTAGAGATCCACTAGAGATACACTAAATTAGAGTTTAGTTTATTTATTTAACAATTGATATTTAAAAATTGTTATTTTTTTGATTCTGAAAAAAATACTGTACACTATGTAGAAAGAACTTGCTGGTGAGTTGGATTGATCTGTTTACATTAATGAATTAATAAATTAATAAACCGCAGCCCTCATTTATCTCTGATTCTGCTACCTATAAGTCCTACCGTCACTGAAATCTCCTTATCTAAATACTTAATTGATTTAAAAAAAGCAGAAACATAATTTTATGGACGAAATAATTTAATTATTATTATTTAAAAAATGTTAGTAATTTAATGTTTCTATGTTAAATAATTTTTAAACTAATTTAAAAAATAAGACAGAATTGTATATAATAATATTTATTTTGATTTATTTTATATTATATTTATTTATAATGACTAACTAAAAAGCAATAAACAAAACTCAGCGAACGCAGCAATATCATCGACAATTTGTTTCTAAAGGCGAACACACACAGCAATATAGCGTTATTGGCATTCCATCCATAGACTCTAAGATTTTATTGGGCCCATATTAAATTCAGGAAGTCGATTCTCATAAAATTTGGGGACTGGATGGAAATAAACCTTTATATGAAATGGCAGTTTCGTAACTGAAGATTCAGCGAGATGCTTTACAGGTTACGTCTAAAAATATGTTCACAGTTTATAACTTTGTCACTTTGTTGTAGTCGTCATTTTGTCATTGATTTCAGTTCAAAAAAGTAATAGCTATTAGAGTGACAAAGTTCTAAACTCATACATTATGTATAGACAAGACTGTACCTATCTTGATAATTATAATAATAATAAAATCATTTTTTTGTCTTAAATCAAAATATACATGTCATGATTAAATCAAGTAATAAAAAAATTACATTTTTCACGCTCCATGCAACTATCAGATTACATTGAAAATGAACATCAAAAATAAAAAAAGTATGAAATAGAATTCAAAATCTGCATAATTACTAATAGGTTATTAAAAAAACGTTTTTTAAAGTCGGGTGGGGCCAAAGGATATTTTCAGTTTTTTCATATAAACTATTATCGTGGTTCACTTTCTCATTTTTTTTTTTCAAATTAAAATTTGTTCTCAAACTGTGCCCCCTATCCTCTTCAACAATGGCTCTATCTCTAGGAGTTTTTTCATCTGGAAATTATTCAATAAAAAGAGCACCTGCCCAGATACGTACTTTCCGATACCAATATATTGCTGTTTTAAGTTTGACAGCTGTCATCTGAAATGAAGATCTTACTAAAGTCATGATTACATATGCCAATCTACTTACTGTCCAATTTAGGGACTAATTTAAGACAATTTAGGCACCGTACTTGACAATAAAATATTTTTTTTATTTCGATTTTAATGGAAAGGAAATTCTAATAACGGAAGGTAAACATTGTTTATGATTAGAGATGAGAACCGAAAATAAAAAATCAGAAACAATGTTTACCTTTCCGTTATTAGTGTAAATTCACTGTTGATTCAAAAATTGAACATATTATACGGGTGGTAATTCTAAATTGGATTCTTAAATTGGACACTAGATTGGATAATGTAATCGTGGCTTAAGACCAATGACTTCAATAATATAGACGAGCTGTTCAAAACTAAAATTGTGTCACAACCAACCTTCGCGGCGCATCAACTGCTTCTATCGGTCACTCGCAATAGACTAAAGGAGTTTCGGTGCATGCACCGTAACTTAATGAGCAATTTTTAGGTACTGTACAGCCTGTCTAGTTAAGTGTAGTTTATACATAGAAGTCTTCGCTTAAGACCTTTAATTTCTTGAAAGATAACATCAGTCTTGGATGAGTACTTCCCGAGATAGTTGTTTTAAGTTTGACAGCTGTCATCTGAAATAAAGATCTTATGCACACTGGAACTGTATGGAAATTAACAAATAACAATTAACAACCTATATTTTCCGGTAATTACCCGTTTATAAGAAAGCTTTTAGAATAAAATACAACATTAATTCACCCGTCTGGTGACGGATGTAAATATAAATATCAATTTTGTATGTTTGTTCGCTACTGGAGTGTGAGTTCCAATTTATTGTTTAAATATTTGTCAAAGTGAATATCGAACGGTAAACTCACTTCTCAATAGATTTATCTGCTAAAATGGTTTTGTTTCATGAATGGTTGATATTTCAATTATTTTACTATGCTTGAGAGAAAGAATTTTTTTTTACTGTCTGGGAATCTTTTCGTATTATAATTGCTAAACTTTGTTATTTCAGTAATATAAATATTTGACAACATCACATACATTGCTCCGATTCCAAAGTAAGTAGCTAAAGCACTTGTGTTATGGAAATCAGAGACAACGGTGGTATCACAAACACCCAGACCTGAGCCAATATAGAAAAGTTCGTTTTCTAAATTGACCCAACCGGGGATCGAACCCGCGGGACCTCAGAGATAGCGACACCTTGAAAACCGGTGTACAAAGCCACTCGACCACGGAGGTCGTCAAAAGTAATAAAGCTCTGTTTTTCAATAACGAGAAGGAAAATAGATTGCCATAACAAAAAAAAAAAAACGACCTTACACTATTTGGTCCAGCAAATGCGAGTAACCTAAATAGAATAACTAAATTTTTGGGACAAAGTCCGTTCTATTTCAAACATTTGGTTTTAGTATTACTCGTGGAGTATAAAGTTATGATATAAGCTACGCCAACGCTATTCCATAATTATAAAAAATCTTAAGATTACAGTTATAATTTCTATATGTTAACCGCTGTAGGTGTAGAGTGTGACTGTATTATCATAAAGTGCTCGGAATTCGCATAATCTTTTAAAAAGAATAATAAAAATTAAGGAAGAGCGGGAAGTATATTAAGATATGATAGGCGTATGTGGAAATTCTCGGTCTCTGAACATCCTTTTAGGAGTGTTGTTACAACCCATACTATTACGAGTATTATAAATGTAAAAGTAAACCTGTTGTTTGCAAAAAACGTGAAATTCCTACGGTATATGAAATTCCACGCGAAAGCGGAGTTTTTTTTTACAATTCTATCAAAAATATATCTTATATAGGTGACAGGAGAAGAATATATTATGATCATTCAAGAAACAATTTTGTCTTTTGTTTTGAATGAGTTTAAAAAATAATTGATAAATTTACTAAAAGGGTAGTTAATTGAACATCGTCCTGAAGATCTCTTCAGGAAAGGTTTATGCCCATCAGTGAGTGTGGGGTGGCTGAAAACGACATTTAATAAACAGAAAAGTAAATTAATTTTAATTTAACATATTCTGGTCGAGTGGCTTTGTACACCGGGTTCCAAGGTGTCGCCATCTCTGAGGTCCCGGGTTCGATCCCCGGTTGGGTCAATTTAGAAAACGAACTTTTCTATATTGGCTTAGGTGTTTGCGATACCACCGTTGTCTCTGATTTCCATAACATATGTGCTTTAGCTACTTACTTTGGAATCGGAGCAATGTATGTGATGTTGTCAAATATTTATTTATTTATTCTGTATAAAACATTAGCAAAAACGATGATATGGCTTCCATTTAGCAGACATAAAACTTTAGGTATAAATATTTTAAAGCTGCATTTGTACTAACCACAATTTTGCTCTTTCTAGCCATGTTGTTGTTTTGAATACATTACTTCACTTAACAGAAGAATAATACAGTGTGTTGTTGTAGCACACACGATGACATTTACCTCTACGTAGTTGGTGTGTAATGGGTCTGAGATATTCGTGCCACAAATTGCATAAATCACTAATAGAAGGTAGCTTCTGTAGTGAAGTATAAAGGGTTACTTGTAAAACACCAACCACCTATCAGAACCACCTCTCAGGAGTAAATTTTATTGCTTACATCACAAACTCACTAGCTATAAATAATTTCCGAACAGTTGATCGAATTTTGTATGAAAAGTCGTTTTTTTGTCGTAGAACAAATGTTGTTTTTAAATTTTGAGATTTTAGCATTCACAATGTTATTTTTATATAATACCAAATAATATACTAGAAAAAATACGACTCGCACCAGATCATGTTCTCGAACGGGAATCGAACCCGCGACCTTTGGATATCCGGTCCAATGCTCTGACCGCTGAGCTACCGAGTCACTAGTGGGAACGTCGAATTTCTCCTAGTATATCAACTCTTACGCTGCAAGCCAGCGCCATCTCACCAATGTACAAGGAATTACCTCGACATCAACTGAATACCTTTCCAGGGTTCGATTCCCGCCCGAGAACATGATCTGGTGCGAGTCGTATTTTTTCTAGTATATTATTTTGTAAAAATGTTGTTGTTTACGAGTGTGATACCTGAAAAGTATAACACCGATTTTATACTTTTCGAAGTCAGGTATCACACTAATAAACAACAACATTTGTTCTACGACTTTTCCGAAAACAGACAAAAAATCTACTTTTCATACAAAATTCGATCAGCTGTTCGGAACGGTATATTTTTTTTTCATTATTCATCAAAAGTAGAAAACTAAAAAAAGTTTTAGAATGTGCAAGCAGCGCTTTTTCATATGATACCCCAAATGCCCTAGTGGCTTCACTTCGAATTTTTAAGACCCCCTTTCAGTCCTTGCAAAAAAAATAATATATTTATATTTCTCCCTTGTTTGCAAAATAGTTGGGCTAACGTCATATAAAACTATTCCAAATTTCAAGTTGATAGCATTAGTAGTTCTCGAGATATCCAGCTGTGACAGACAGACTGAGTCGCACCATAAGGGTTCCTTTTTACCATTTTGGTACGGAACCCTAAAAAGGTAATGGAAATCGCATACCTTTTTAAGGGTAAGTAGTTACTCCATATTTTTCCAGTCGTCTGAACCCCAGTCGAGTTGATAACACACAAAATTGGTAGACCTTGAACAGTTGCCCTTTGATATTGTAATATGAACCTTATTTTTTGAAGAGTTAATACGAGTATTAAAATAATCTATCCGTGAACATATTTTTATTAAGATAAAGTGAGAAGTGATTTGAGGTAAGATTTTTTTTTGGATTTAACTTTAAAACTGGCAATATTGGGTCCTTATCTATGAAATTTGTGTTTTTCTCTCAGACGCAGAGAACCTCATAACTTCTGTGATTTAAAATATTTATCAGTTCCCGGATATTAAATCTTATTATGGCCATTGCCGTCAACTATCAGCATCATTAAAGTCTATTTATTTTATTTTCATGGCAAAAAAACAAACCATGAAAGTGACTTTTTGGTTTGCGAAAATAACCACTTTATCTGTTGTAACTTAACCGAAACTTATTTTTTTTGCTTAAATTATGTTGCTTAAGTTAGCTTAATGTTCAAACATTTGTACATAAAAGTTGTTAGAATAGCGTTCACGGTTGTTAAATAAATTATGAAAATGCTAGTATGGAAAATGCAATTTGTTAAAAATTCTCCATACAAAACGTTAATTTGATAGGTAAGGATTTTATTATAGTAATATTATTATATTATAGGATATTTAGATTTTATTACACGAACTTTTTAATAATTTATTTACTTTAAAAAAGAATATTCCAAATTCCTTGTCCTCTTAATAAGCCCCTACTACTGACTATTGCAGTAAAAAAATGTTGCTGCGTAAAATATCTGTTTTTTAACAAAGCCTATTTTTTTTTAATTTTGACATTTTAGCATTCATAATGCTATTTTTATATTTTGATATTTTCGATTTTAATTTTGGTATGAAACAGCTGGGATTTTTTTGGCGATTTCAGAGTTGGTCCCATAGTAAAAGTTGATCAGTTTGATGGTCCCTATATACCATATTCGGCATTAGGGGTATTTTTGTAACACCTTGAATAGTCTAATAAGATAACAGTCCTTGAACATAACTGCGTATACGCTTCTAAAACAAGAGATCTGTGTTGCCATTGGATTTATATAAAAAAGATAATAATAATAATAAATACTTTATTGTACACGACAAAAACATAATACAAACAGAAATAAAAGATAAAAAGAAAATATACCAATGCGGATTGGTGGGTGACTGCAAATGCACCCAGGACCAACGGCCTAACGTGCCTTCCGAAGCACGGAGGAGCTCGAAATAATATATTTTTGGTCACCCATCTCTTGACCGAGCCTTGCAAAAGTTGCTTAACCTCCGCAATCGCTGGGCCAGGCGCTAAACAACTGCGCCATCGAGCTCCGCAAATAAAAATAGCAGTAAGTAATTAATAATAAGTAGTATTTAATTAATTATACAGAATTATCAGTATTTTGTTTATGCTGTTCAAGAGAATTTATATTAATTTACTCTTCTATATCACCATATTTATTTATAGCCTTCAACTCTACAAAGCAAAATCCGTCTAATTCAGGCTACAAAAGCACATTTCTGTTGCCGTAAAAGGAGCGAATTACAACCGTTTTTCAGCTTCATGCGTCCGAAAGAATTGTCGGTATTTTTCGTTATAAGTACCTTTATATAGCCTACTGAGACAAATTTCGCTGTTACATTTTTGTTTAACTAGGCGTGAAATTACCTTCTATCAAAATATTATAATGGCGGAGTTACTTATTTTGGAAATTACTTGCTATTTGTCGTCTTTGTGGTTGCCTTGTACTACAAATTAAGTAAACTAGAATTTGTTCGTATATGCCGTTTTCCCAATTTCAGGCAGATGAAACATTTAACTGAGATTCTTATAAAGTCTTATAAACATCCTATGCTATGTACAGTCAGAGTGGTCGGCTTTGAGTCTTGTTTTGTTACCTATACAATGTTCGCTTAGGACCAGCGACGTCAGGAACGTATCCAATATTGACGGCAGTGTAACCAAAATCGAGTGTCAGTCCCGGCGAATTCGCCCTTTCTGGACAAGGTCTTAGCATAAATATAATAGACTTGCAAAGATAACGGGCGCTACTTTACTTCTTGTTTTGATTTCGTTCATGAGTTTTTGACATAATGATGTAGAAGCAGGATCTTTTCGCCATAAATATTTAACGAAATGGAAAATACTTCCTAGCTACGTGTCTGTGCTCGAGATCCGCGGTCCTACTGTACGATGTGGAGACTTGCATATATTTGATGCACGTAGAAAACTTTAATATCGTGAGTCAGGTTTCCATATAATTTTTTCGACGAAAGCTTGACGTAGGTGCGACGTCACGTCTGCGCGTAATGTTTACAATTGTACTTTTCGCTGATTTTGAATTTCTTCGCTATTCCTTGGCTGCTTTTGTTGCAATATGATTGCGTTTTCTATTCTGTCGTACGAATAGAAAAAATCTGCTTCATACCCCCAAACATTTTTTCCGTTCCTCCAAAATTTCTCTATTACCCAGAAATCAAGGAAAGAATCTTTAATTAGTACATTTCGTTCCCAATCTTGAGACTAACGACTGTATAAAGGCTAAACAAACAAATTAAATTACCCTTTTTCGTTTAGAATGCTCACCGCTAGTATTTGAACCGGAACGCAATCTTCTCTAATGGCCCAAGTTTGCTCGTTAATGTCAAACAGCAATTGTTATGTGGCTCTGAGAGGGAGCTGGGAGGATTGAGAAGTGACTGGATTGAGTTTTGGGTGAATGTGGGAAACATTACATGCTCTTTATTCACAAGCTGTAATCAATATCGCCAGAGTATTTACTAACTAAACTGTTTTTTTCCTATAAGACAGTTGCTGGGTCTACATCGAGCAAGCAGCCTCGTCCTAGGACCGCCCCGTGCAAGGCAAACGTCCTGCCTCGAGATGCTTCTCAGTCGGTGTGTACTATACAAAGGAGGCGTACCTACTTTATTAAAACACTGTTTATGCGTTATTTTTTTTATTTTCAATTACAATTGCACTGTTAATGAGCCGAAAGAATGAATGTTCGAAGACAAAACATTCTTTAAATAATTGACTATTTGCGAAGCAGTTCGTAAGCGATGCACTCGGGCGTCACAATACCCAGCTATTGAAACACGAAAAAATAAACAACGGGCGTACAACGCTGAAAATACCTTTTCATAGTAATTTATCGAAATTATTGATATTATCGTTTTAAAAAAATAACTATGAACTATTTTTTATTTTGGATAACTGTCAATCACAAAACTAGAGAGCTGGCTAAGGTTTTTTTATAATAATTTCAAGATTATAGGTTTATTATTGGTTTAACTACAAAAATGAAGGTAATTTTTTTTCTATCGAGAAAAGCTTTAGCTATCATTTTTCTGTTAATCACATAACTGTGGGTCTACTTCCTACACTATTTTTTTGAATCGAGTAATATTATTTAAAATTGTTGCTCAAAAATGTGTATTTGACGTATGTATGTCATTTAGCAATTATAATGTGGCAATTATAGTGGCTGGATTGAGTTTTGGCTAAGCGATACTTCTCGAAAACGAATCCATGTTGACCAAAATATTAAGGGGCTGACATGAGCCAACTAGCGCCGCCAGTAGATTTTATTTTATTTATTCTAAATAAGCCCAATTTCTTAAAAGAGGAATCAGACATGGTCTTGTGTATGACGTCTAATGTTTATTGAATAACGTTACAACATTACAAAATGCGTGCAATAGTTTAAAAACGGGTTTGAACCAACAGTGGCCACTTTTAACGAAATCGCGTTTTAGACTGTTTGACCGTTTCAAACTGTGTAAAGTTATTCAATAGATATTAGACGTTATTAACAAAACCTTGACTGATTCCTTTTTTAAGAAATTGGGCTTATTTCGAATTAATAAAATAATATCGACTGGACTATGACTAGCGACCAATCATTCAAGGGCGTATGTCTCCGAATCAAAAGCAAATCAATTTGCATTTCTCCCCGAACGCCAAAAACTATACAAAACAGAGAGAAAAATTACATGGGAGAAAAATTCGAATACTTAATTAATATTTTTTTTTAATATTTATTATACCGGGAAAAATAAAAACAGGAAAGTTATAATCCTATCATACACGATATCGGGACGAATATTCCTTATAATTTATCACATTTAACATTTCCTGAACAAATACTTTTCCTATAAATATGCATAGGCATATAGAAAGAAACATAATCGACATATATTTCCACCAAATATTGCCGAGATTACGACACTGTCGTGATATGAATACGTATACCGCACCTGCCTTTGGCGGTGCCAATAGGAATAATTTGAATTTTAAATAAGATACGTGGATAAAACGACGATATTTTCTTTTGGGAAATTGTGTAATCTGTTTGAATTTCGTTTGACGATGATTGCTTGTAATTTTACTGAGCTCACGGAGACTTATATTCGATAGTTCAACTACACAGTGTGGTTTTTTTATTAAATAAATAAAAGAAAACTTATGTCTAATACATAGCCCCGCAAAACTGTTTACACAGTTTGACTGCAGGATCAGTGTGTCTCGAACTAAACGCATAATAGATTTGGCCTGTTTCACAAAGTTCGATTAAGTTCTAATCAAAATAATTGCTTGACGAGTAATTTCATTGTATCAACATCTTTCCCCGTAGTTCTGTTTACACGAAGTCAGAATTACTAGCTTGCTAGCTTACTGACACTACCTGCCATTGACATCAGCCATTTTAATTTCCCCACTGCTTCCTTATGGTAACCTAAAATAAAGAAAAATAATAATAATAACTCATCACGCAGACCCAATGCGGATTGGTGGGTGTTAAAGACTGCAAATGCGGCCGGGACCAACGGCTTAACGTGCCTCCCGAAGCGCGGAGATAACATATTTTTGTTCAAGCATTTCATGACCGACCCTTGCGAAAGTTTGCGTGAGCAGGGCCAGACCTAACCTGCTTATAAAATTTCACGAGAATCGGTTGAGAAATGCGACTTGTAGAAGAGAGCAGCCGGACAGACATAAATACAAAAGCATTTTTGTCCAAGTTGAAACGGAGACGCTACGCTCGCGCTTCGCACTTGCAATTCTATTATAAAAAATGCAATTGCAATTTTATTAAAAAAATATGTTTCCTCAAATTAAAGGTTTCGGCATTGCCATTTAATCCATAATTTCATTGGATGGTACTCTGGTTAAACCACAGTATATTAATTTTACATACGAGTACTATGGTTAAACTGATGAATATGGTTAAACGGTACATTATCGGATTTAAATAACTCTGATAGGCTTTTCAGCTTTTACAATATCGCTGCTGGATACTGGCTGGTCTTCATAGAGAACTATGCTTTTTATTAGCTAAGTGTCAGTTAGTGTTTGCTGTAACTGATGTCATTGAGAGATCTGTAACCGACACTATAAAAATACATTGTTCATTAGTAAAAAGGTGTTTTTTCATTCTTAGTCCACGCTCACGTGTCTAATAATCGCCATATCGCAAATTCGCAATGTGCTTTTTGAAGCATATTTTTTGGTATAATACGTATTGTTAGTATAAAAGCTTTTCTTTGGAAATAAAAAAATGTAATATAGATTATCTCTGCTTTCGAGGAGTTCGATGGTATTATGGTGGATTAGCCCAACCAATTATACAACGTGTTTTTTTGATATCCCATCTACTCTAGGGTATTGATGAGACCGTGAAACTGAACAACTTTTACTATGGGACCAACTCTGAAATAGCGTGGTTTATACAACTGAGGTCCCGGGTTCGATCCCGGGCTGGGTCAATATTAGAAAACGAACTTTTCTATTTTGGCTCAGGTCTGGGTGATTGTTGTTCCACCGTTGTCTCTGATTTCCATAACACAAGTGCTTTAGCTACTTACTTTGGAATCAGAGCAATGTTTGTGATGTTGTCAAATATTTATTTATTTATTCAAATATTTTGTTGGTAGCGCGACACGTTGCATCGCCGTTCGGGGTTATCATAATGTGACATCAGCTGAAATTAGTTCTGCCATCACCTAAGTTACAGACCCCGGACCAAAATCTCAAAAAACCCCGGACATTTGTGTGAAATAAAGAATTTTCCCTCTGACCACGTGGTCGCACTTGAAAAAATAAAAACATCGTTTTATCATATTTTTTTAACCTCAACAATACAAATGAAATGCTAAACGCGCTTAACTGCGCGGCGGGCGGGGAGCGGCGTGGCGAGCGGAGCGGTTAAGGCTACCATCTTTGTAAGGGGGGAAGCCTGACTAGACGGGACACTATTTAAGAACTCCGCCCGGACGCTCTCCGGACGCCCTACAAACTAGGACAAATCCGTGAAAACCGATGGCATGGTGGATGGCAGCCCTAGGTGAAATAAAAATCTACCCTAACCTAAAAACTTAAATAGTCAGGAATTTAGTTTTTAATGTCTTTTTTACCAAATAGTCTGAAACAAGTGACATAACTATGACGATTTGCCAGATCCTTATCCAGGGAGCACCCCAGGAGCCAAATATTTTCCTTGTTCAAATGGAAATATGATTGACGAGCATTCACCCTACTTAACCCTCCAATTGAGGAGTCAGAACAAATATGGGGGAAAGAGCGGAATAAGACGTTTATACGATCCGATTTATTGGCTATGACCATCAGCCATTTTAAATGTCCCCACTGCTGGGGCACAGACCTTCCTTATGGGTGGATAAGGAGGATGGGCTATAACTCACCACGCTGGCCCAATGCTGATTGGTGGGTGTTAACGACTGCAATTACCCCCGGGAAAAATGGCTTAATGTGCCTTCCGAAACAAGGAGGAGCTCGAGATAATATATTTTTAGTCACCCATCCCGTGACCGACCCTTACAAAAATTGCTTTACCCCTGCAATCACGCACTAAACCACTGTGCCATCGAGCTCCTTATTGGCTGTGGGTACCTTTTAATACTGAAAAGTTTTAAAGACGTAGAGAAGATTATGCTTAGTTATTCCTTTTTCAGCATTTTCAATATTAAATTTTAAAGAATCTAACATTTAAATCATATAAGTCGCACACGTTGATACCCACTGCTCACCTGTAGTACTGCGCTGAACGCATCCAGAGGCTTCCCGCAACTTTCACCTTAAATGATTTTTCCTCTGAAGATTATCAGTTATCTTCTCTGATATCAGAGCTTATGAGCCTTGGTAATACAATTTTCAGCCCTCGGTGAATGTCGCGCCGCGCCGTCTGCCATCGAGCTCCCTCCTCCTTCAACTCATGCCCCGGGTTCGCCCTGGCTAGTGTTGTTGTCTCATGACCAATATTCTATTCAAAACGATTTTTCTAAGATTATTTTGTACATCATCGTGTCGTCTCTTATAAAAGTCTGACGCGACTTAACCCTTCTTCTTTAACCGCCCTCGCTGAATCCCAGAATACTAAGCGGCTTGCCTCTCCAACAATCCTCAATAGTTTCATAGCTTCGTTTCTTGACGGCACGAGTTTTACGACTGAATAAACTTCGGTTGCGTCGGGAACTTTATTTTATTGTGTTTTTATCATTGTAAACAGTTTGGAGTGGACTTTTTCGGGTTAGAGGCAAAGGACAGAAGGGTGGAGCTGAAGGGTTGACTTTGATGAGCCTTTCGGTTGAGTACTATTTCATAAATTGTTCCTGGTATAATAGATACGAGGGTTTGATAGTATTTGTTTAGTTTTGAACAGTGAGGAAAGATATGCTAATCCGTATAGTTAGTTTTATATTCCCAAGATTTTATTTAAAACAGTTGTCAATCACAATAAGTTAAACTATATCAATGTAGTTGAATTCAGCTTTCAATTTATTTAAATTTTCAGTATTTAAATTTTTCTTTTCATATTTTTTTTTTCCATTTTTGTTTCTTATCTTTGATATTTGATTTCTAAATATTTTATTTTATCTTTGATTTCTTAATAGGTCTATCAATATTGTTTTCAAAGCAGAATTAATAAAATTAAACAAAATTTCACTTTTCTTACGAAGACGATGTTAGAATTCGCAAAATACATTATATTTAAACTAAACAAACCAGATTGAATCAGTTTTTCATTATCTGACAACTGATATAATAAAATATACAGTACATTTTGCGGCGCGAGAAAATCTGATGCCTATTTTTTTATAGTCCAACTAGTAAGTCCGTCGACCCATAAAACACTAAAAATTTAACTAGCCCCGTCCCTAAACCATCTAAACGTAATAAAAACTGAACCGGAAAGTGCTTTGGAAGGGATAAAACAATGGTTAAGTGCGAATATGACGCCAGGGTATAGTGATCCGTATTAAATTAAACAATTAGTTCAATCTTACGATAGTTTAGCATTAAGGTCCGTTTTGACTCGTAAAATCAAAACAGTCAAGAACATTCTAATAAGTACTTAGTTTAAATTCCCAATAAGATTTTAGTAAAAAAACAACATTTCTTGGATAATATTTTCAAATTAGAAAAACAGATCTTAACATACAATACATACAAAAAATGAGGCGGCTGTATTCACTGCGATGAACTAAAAATAATTAATACACTCGCAAACGAGTATCAAGCCAGTAAACGCACACTAAGTATGACATCTGAAACAAAATTAAAAATCAGCGCCCACGAGCGACTTTTTGTAGCTGCAATTATCGCGGCGTTAATCGCGGCGATAATCGCAGCGTTTCTTTGTCGCTGGCTAAGTAAGCCCTTTGTCACTCTTGTCGGTGTCATTTCGCGGGAGATTAGTTTCTGAGCTAGTTTTTGTAGCTCGTGGGCGTTTACGTATTGAACTCTATATGTTCTATTTACGGCGATAAAAAAAAATCGCTCAGCGATTAATCGCACGTAGGCGGAAAGCCTTATGGTGCCTCTCCAACTGTTAGCTCCGCAACCAACCAAGATTTGAAAGAAATTGTACTTACGGTATCCTAAAATACCATGAAATATCCTAGCCCATAAAACGCTGGGCAGCAATATGTTAGAACTTGCCTACATAATATTATTAGTTTGGGAAGTGATAAAACCCAATCGCTAAACAATTTATTTTTTACTAAACGAAGTAGCGAGGGATTTATATCCTTATTGGTAACCATTTCATTTCTATGAATTTTGAAAGGAAATATGAAGAAAAGTAAGGGCTCGTGTACACGATGCCGACCCCGTACCGACACCATACTGCCGCTGCACCTCTGCGTTGTGTATACGAGACGCGTTAAGCCCGCCACCGCGCCGCCAATAGTTAGTAAATATTGTTAGTAATAGCAATCTATTACTAACAATAGTTAGTAATAGATTGCTAGCCACAAATATCACACGTGTCGCATTAACGTAGGCGGCCGATAAAGTACCAGTTGTCCCCTCTGGCACAAATTTAAAGGGAACAGTTGGGAAAAATTTGTCACCCCCGTGACGACTGGGTAAAAAAATCCCAGTTGTCACCCCGGGGGACAGTGTTAGGGGGGACTCCTGGAAATAATTGGCATCGTGTGCACAAGCACTAATTAAATAGTTATGTTTGTTCAAGAAAAATTGTTTCTAAATTCGAAAGTGTATTTGTTGGTTCATCTTACCTCTTCAACCGATTATCATGAAATTTTGCATATTCACGTCATAGGATTTCATCCAAAAAAGTATCCAGGGATAGAAAGCAATAACTGCACACGCAGATGAATTGGCGAACGGTCGCTAGAACACATAATAGTTATGTCTCAAATAAAAAAAAAAGAGCTGGCACCCAAAAGTAAAAAAGTAAAGATAATAATTATTTCCCCACCGACCATCCCTGCCTGGAATCAATCCTTGGACCTAAAAAATGGTTACTTGACTAAGGAGCTTAATCAAGGTTATCAACTCAAATTCTCCCATTTATTTTATTGATAAATTAATGAGAATTTACTTACTTCATACTATGACCAAAAACTTTCTACATTTATAATGGCTATTTATAAAATTGCTCAAAATGGCTTTGAAGAACAGTTGATTGATGTAATTGTGAGCAAAAAGTTGTCCTTCGTGAAATAAGGGCTTTTGTAGCTGAGTCTTTATGGTGTAAGTTGTTTAAATTTTATTCTGCTTAAAAATTTGGATCGATTTCCTTTACTATTTTTCAGTAATTTCAGTAGTTTGAACTGTTAAAATTATTTCCAATATCTATTAGTGAGGCCAAAAGTTTACTTTGAGGGGGACTTTAACAAAATTTTGCACTTTAAAGCTTAATATTTCGCAAACGGATCCCTGAATCAAAAAGTGGTTTTCACAAACCTACAATTTTATTGAAATACCTATCCAACGACAACCCACACTATGAGATTGATGAAAAAAAATATATATTTTCTGGGGTACCTTCCCTATATGTAAAGAGGATCCCCAAAAAATACTTTTGGGGTTTTATTCTACCACTGTTTTGGCGTAATTAATATACACATTTATGCTAAATTACAGCTTTCCAGTCCTTAAGACCTCTGAGCTAAGCCGCGGACGGACGGACGGACATGGTGAAACTATAAGAATTCCTTATTGACTTGACTACGGATCCCTAAAAAAAACCACTGTTACATTATAATTATATTGACATCTCAATACAAAGTTAAGATACGGGGGCAGATTGATAAGTTTCCGAAACGACTAAGAAAAACTTCAATAATCTATTTAAAATAAACTAGAAGACTACCATACTAAGATTTATTTATTACCTAAGTAAGTAAGTAATAGTTTATTTGCGTATTTCTCATCGTCGTTTCCTTCCGCATTTAGTCCATCCATCTGTGTGAATGCGACAACAATATGTTAGCGAGGGTGCAAGTGAGATAAGTATTGCCGGGTTATTGTACGAAATTCTTCTTGCTTTGCAAACGGAATTTAGCTCTTCTTCTCGCTATAATATAACAAACTATTCTTAACACTAGTGGTTCTGTGAGCTGTAGACCCGCTTTGACATAATATCTCCGCCATTTTGTAAATTTTCGAAAAAATGGATGGCACAAAAATATATAATTATTGAACCTGTTCACGAAATTTCACGAGAATCGGTTGAAAAATGCGACTTGTAGAGGAGAACAAACGGACAGCTGGACAGACATACGATAGCAATTTTGCCCAAACGGAAACGGAGACGCTTCGCTAGCGTTTCTTGCTCGCTTGGTTAATAAATTATTCCAAAAAGTCTTGAATTTCAAACAGATATTAAAATTTAAATGACAATACAAGCATTAGCGCTTACCATTCACAAGTTGGCACCTACTCGTACATTACTTTATAAAAATTATGCAAGGTGGAGGGATCTCTAGATCTCTCAGGTTGACAAATGATAGTATGATTTTCACCTCGGGGACTCGCAAAGTGTAAAATTCTTTCCCGACGTAAAATGATAGATCATACTTTCGTCTATTGCATGTGATTTTGTTTTCGTGAAATTTTCCTATTCCTAACCTGGTTTTGAAAATATGAAGATTTTGCTGAAAACGAATCCTTAGATGTTTTAGAAAATTTGAAATGTAAGTAAATTTAGTAGAATCATAATTTCATGTATTTAAAATTGTTTTGTAGTATATTATTTAGTATTGTATATGAATAGCATTGTAAATGCTAAAATCTCAAATTTAAAAATTATAATATGGCTGTTTCATCTTAAATAATTGTCAAAATATCTGGAAAGATTTTTCAATTGAATATCGAGGTAATTACTAGAAGAAATTCGATGATGCCTCTAGTGACTCGGCAGCTCAGCGGTAAGAGCATTGGACATCCAAAGGTCGCGGGTTCGATTCCCGTCCGAGAATATGATCTGATGCTAGTCGTATTTTTTCTCGCATATTTTATTTAGTGTTATGTTTAAATATTTTTTAAAATAGTTTCAAATTCATTATTTGAACCGGATACCTAAACTGTTTCAACTTACACAGAATTAATAAAATATGGTTTTCATTAAACGATTTTATATAAAAGAAAGTTACTCATCTTCTTTGTCTTTAGAAATAAATAAATTATAAAATAAATGAGTACAATAAGATCTGAAGATGAAACACCGAGGAAAAATGAATCGCAAAGGAGATAAAAGGTTAACGATTCTTCGTGGAATTTTACGAAAATGAAAATCTTACAGTCTTTTAATTTATATCTTTACTATCACAAGAAGTTGTAAGAAAAGTAAGTAGTAATAAGAAAATAAGTTTATAAAATACTTTTAAATTATTATAAAAATATTAGTGTGTTAAGTATGAATTAGACGTACAGGAAATTTCGAACTAAATCGGTACAATCTCAGAAACGTGGAGCAGCAGGCAGAAGCTTAAGGGGCTGACATGAGCCAACTAGCGCCGCCAGTCGATTTTATTTTATTTATTCTAAATAAGCCCAATTTCTTAGAAAAGGAATTTACACAGATTGAAAACTGCATTCTTAGAAACATACTAATATTATTTTGTTTAGTTGCGCTAGTTTGTAAGAATTTGATCCGAAATTTCTTGTACGTCATATTAATTCTGTACCCGAGTTTAGAAACTATATTTCTAGGACTAAATCTATGAATTAGGTATTCCGTACCCAAGTTTAGGAACCCCTACCAACGTCACAAACTCCACATTTCATTCCTCCCTCAGTTTATTTGTTGCTGCCATTCCACCGCATAATTTCACACTACAACTTCGAGCGAGTTTCATCGTTACACTGAAACTGGCAACTCATGGTACATTAAGCACGACTCACATGTTTATACTTTGTTTATAGACTTATTTGCGAGAAATCGTAGTAGTAGTTAGAGGTACGATTTTGGGGAAGATTTATGGAGGAGAATCTATTATGAACTTATGATTCCAGAAAATTATGCTCTTGCTCGTATGTCCTTTTCAAATGTCAAGTAGTAGATATGTTTCATCAAGTTGGTGGAGGTTTAGAAAGTGGGGTTATAATAGTCAGTTTTGCAACTGTAGTATAATGAGGGGTATTTTCGCCTCGTGTGATAATAGTATCACATGAGTGTTTTAATACCTAATTATGTACAGTTGCATACAAGACTTTATGTACACCCATGATAAGAATCCTCTTTAAAAGGTTTTCAAAGAGTAGCTTATTGCCAATATCAAAACAACCAGTGTCATACCGTGGTCACAGTAACCATAATATACGAACGAGGGCTGGCTTCGATCCAGCTATTCGTTTCACTCCTTTAGGGGTTGAATCATGTCCACCGTGTTGGTCTTCGAAATAAATGTCATTTTTGCAATCAACATCCTTTCATTCAAATTTTCATCCCCTATTTTATCCCCTTAGGGGATGAATTTTGAAAAATCCTTTCTTAGTGCACCCCTTAAACCTCATAAGGAACCTACGTGCGAAATTTCGAATCTCTAAACCCAGCGGTTTAGGCTGTGCGTTGATATAACAGTCAGTTAGTCAGTTACAGTCTTCTTTTATAACTCATTGCTTGTTCTCAAACCGCCTCTGTAGTCTAGAGTAGTCTATCGAACCGTAAAAGAAGCTAGGGGACCCTGTTTCGATACCCAGGACCAGGGTGCTTGATTTTTTGGTAGTAGGGCTTGTTCAAAGTATATGGTATTTGGCTAGATACGATCTTGTCTAAGTCTGACGCCCTAACAATTATTAAAGTTGTGTTTTGGCAGTAAAATAGCCAGTTTCTCTGTGATTGAGGATTCCGGGTGAAGTGCGCTTCCACCTTCAGCCTCATCGCATCACCTAACTTCAGCCCCCTGATCATGTAACTTTGTTACAATCAACTCTGACAGAAATCGCTGTTACATAGCTGCTTTAGTAAGAACCAATGTGACAACCATCTTACTTAAAGCAGCAATGTAACTGCGGTTTCAATCGATTTCAATCGAGAATTGTTAGCAACAGAGTTACGTAATCAGGGGGCAGGTGTGAAGGCCTAATTGCATTTTCGTTGTTGATAAAGACTGCGATACTAGTATATTCGAAGGTTTGTTATTAAACAATATTTTTGTAGAGCTCGAAAATGCTTCATAAATAATAATGGAATTGATCCAACCTCGTTCTACGTTGTAATTGACGCTTCATTATAATATTCATGTGAAAGAAATAACACACGTTTTTGGATACCACAGTGTAACAGAGTTGATGTTTAACTTTTAACATACTGCGAATTTTTTGGGATTACAAATAATAGTTATTTAGGCTGTGTGACGGTAATTTATTGTCGTTATTGTGAAGCATTCTCATCATAAACGTACATAGTGCTGCATAAATTTAACGAATTAATTTAAAAACTTATTCAAATGATCCTGGGTTGAATAAAAATGAGTTTTTGTTCATTTTCCAAGACTTTATAACACCCCACTTTTTGCGTCAAGGGTTAAAAAAGGAGAGAAGTTTGATGTTTTGATGATTGTAATGAATTATGTGAGGAGCTAGATGGCGCAGTGGTTTAGCTCCTGGCCCAGCGATTACGGAGGTCAAGCAACTTTCGCAAGGGTCGGTCACGGGATAGGTGATTATCACGAGCTCCTCCGTGTTTCGGAAGGCACGTTAAGTCGTTGTGCATTTGCAGTCGTTAACACCCACCAATCCGCATTGGGTCCGCGTGGTGGGTTATGGCCCATCTTCCTCATCCACACATAAAGAAGGCCTGTGCCCCAACCAGTGGGGACATTAACAATGGCTGATGGTGATGTAAGGTTAGTTTCCTTTTGATGTTCTTATTTGATAGTCAGAGTCGAACAATTTTGTCGGCGAATCATTATAGTGTAAAGGTTCTGTCGTCGAAACGTTCTGTTGACGAATAGTGAGAGGAGAAACGACTATCGTGGACAAGTTTCAGAATCATGGCTAACGCCATGTCTGATTTTTATAAAATAAGTTCTAGGGCATCATCCAAACAAGCTCTTCCTCTTTTATCCAGAAAATAAAAATATTTTAAAAACATCTAGAAATCAGATTCTATTGAAATATCAGCTATAGATTCCTATGTAGAAAGTGAGTGCCATGTGAAACTCGTGCTGTCTTCTTCTATATTGGAAACACTTTTTAAATCGTTGACTTTTGGTTTTGTGCCCAAAACTAATGATCTCCTTTAAACATTTTTTTAAACTTTAAAATCTACACTCATATTTTGTTACAGCGTATTATAAACTAGCGACCGCCCGCGACTTCGTCTGCGTGGAAAGTTTTTTGCTATCCTTCGGGAACAATATTTTTTTTCGGGATGATAGGTACCCTATGTCCTCCTCTGTACCCCTGACAACGTGTATGCAAAATTTCATGATGATCGGTTCAGTATTTAAGACGTGAATGCGTAACAAACAAACAAACGGACTTTCGCATTTATAATATTAAGTAAGGATATGGAAAAAAAATACTATCGAAGAAGACGAGCGCCATATTATCAATAGCTTCTTCAAAGTAACAGCGTAAATCAACCTGCTTGGTATTCAGGAACTGAAGCTTCGTTCTTCTTTGAGGTCAACGAAGATATAAGCATTTACTGGAAACCTTTGTTGTTTATGGTTTTAACTGAAGTGCTTTGTCTAAGTGAAAATTTTAATTCTAAGAAAATCTCTCTTTTAAATCGTGGAATAAAGTTAAACTTCAGTCTATTTTCATAAGAAAATTGGCCACTTAAATAGGGGTAGGTATTTGGCAATTTTCATATGAATATAAATTATCGCTAATTTTAAATTTCAAAAAAGCAAACGACGATATTACTCAACGTAATTTCATATTCAATCCATCAATGTGTTATTGCAATAAGCTTACGTCATGCTATTTCATAATACTACTTATTCTGGTATATGGTAAGTATACAAGGTGTTACAAAAATACCCCTAATGCCGAATATGGTATATAGGGATCATCAAACTGAACAAAAATTAAAATCGAAAATATCAAAATTTATGAAACAGCTGATTTTTTTTTCGTGATTTCAGAGTTGGTCCCATAGTAAAAGTTGATCAGTTTGATGGTCCCTATATACCCTATTCGGCATTAGGGGTATTTTTGTAACACCTTGTATAATTTAGTTCAATATAATAATAATTATTTATTATTTTATGTTCTTCTAGAAACTATTTTATATCTGTTGCAAAACGCGATATGCCACGATGCAGTTGCACTTCAAAAGGCATTATTATATTTTGCCCTCAGTAATATAATGACTTATGAAATAATATTTTTAATAAATGTTATTTCCAGTGAAAAGCCGCTTAGTACCTCTTTGTTGAGAATATTATTTTAAATATTGTTGTTCTATTTCATGAAAAATGTGGTTCGTTGGGCCATTTTTCATAATTATTTCATTATTATAAGTCAATGACTGAACTGGGCACATGAGCCTCCATCAAGGATCCTACGATGATCGATCCTGCGCTCCCGACATCGCTGCGCTGGATTTTCGCGACCTTCACCAGATCATCGCGGTCCACCTTTTAGGTCCACCTTTTAGGCCCTAAAAGGTGGCCCGCGATAGGGCTTAGGGGGCCTGGCCTCTGCAGTGTCGAGTACTTCATACATACCTTAGTGGGGCCTACCCATAGAGCAGCACACGTCGTCATCCGGTGCGCAGTCATTTTCTAAAATCTGATTATAACAATTCCATATTTTCTATTCTCTAAAATTAGGGAGTTCTTGATCTCATTTTCAATGATTTTAAATAGTAATGAGAACAAAGGTGATAACCGATTTTACCTGAAATCCTTCTTTTCCAATACAAAACCAAAATACACCGTATAATTCTATCAAAAACCAACCAAGTGCGAGTCGGACTTGCGCACGAAAGGTTCCGTAAAAATAACGTTTGTTGTATGGGATCCCCCCTTAAATATATGTTTTATTTTAATTTGGTTATTTATTTTTAAAGTATATATATAACTAAATATTCTGTGAATATTTCAAGCGTCTACATGTTGCCGTTCTCAATATCGAGCAAAAACGAGCAAAAAAATCACGTTTGTTGTATGGGAGTCCCTTTAAATATTTATTTTATTCTGTTTTTTGTTATATTGTATTGTTATAGCGGCAACAGAAATACATCATCTGTGAAAATTTCAACTGTCTAACTATCACGGTTCATGAGATACAGCCTGATGACGGACAGACAGACGGACAGCGAAGTCTTAGTAATAGGGCTACCGTTTTACCCTTTGAGTACGGAACCCTAAAAACCAAATATAATTTTACTTTCCCGCTATCTTTAAGAACGGAAACTGAGAGCGTAATTTATACGTACCAAACAAAAAGTTAGGCCACCCCAACTTATGAATATTCCTCTCACCACGCAAATGGTTCACAAAAAACGAAGACGTAACACAGAGTTTCGAGAGCCTGTGCGAGTTTCAGATAGAACTAACAGCGAGGTTTGTACTGTGACCATATATTATAGAGAGAAATTAGGTACCGTTTACTTTTTGAGATTCTTTTAAAAAAAAATTAAAAATACACATCAACTTTACAACCCTCAGCTACATGCCACACAAATGGACAAGCCACTGATTAATTATAAAGCGTTTCTGTATCATAGTAGCATCATTCCGGCGTAAATGAATACATAAGTTATGAGGCTGGCTTCCTCCAGTGTTCGTGTTTAAGTGGATGTAAACTGAGATTTAGGCTCGGTAGAGACATACATTAACGAAAAATGAGCCAACCCACCTGCAGGATGTTGCCAACAACTCCGGAATATTTAAGCTTTAGGAAAGAGGTTAAGAGCGCGTTGTCTGCACACTAGCGCCGCCATTGGAAAAAAAACATAGTTTAATGGAGTTTTTTTGCGAAAAGTGGCCACTTTTAACAATAAAACTCCATTAAACTAAACGACAGGCTAGAAAATATTGTTTAAGCGATAAAAAGTACCACAAAGCTTCTTCGGAGAGAGATAATAATTCTCAATGTTGTCTTTATTTTAAGCACTATTATTTTATTTCCAATGGCGGCGTTAGTGTGCGGACTAAGCGCTCTTAAGGCAAATGTAAACTTATTTTAATTTTCATTGCTTGCAAATTGCTAAAGATGTTTCCACATTTTGGCATCATAATTTACAATTAAAACTTTAAAATAATGATATAAATAAAAATATGTTTATAAATAGTAAAGATTCCTTTAAAAAAGAGTTATAAATTAATTTTGGAGGTAGAAGTATTGATTTATTATTAAATATGCATATTAAGAGCATACCTTAGGAATTACCGATTTGTGTGGAAGTTTTTAAGAAAGTTTATTTTCTAATTTTATTTAATGATCGTAAACACTAATGTTACATAACAACCAAATGCGTCGAAGGTACTGCGGTATCGAGCTCCTGTAGGGCCAAAAGTGGTTATTTTTCGTGTTATTATTACGAGTAGTTTATTTATTTTAAGCCGCTATTCCCACTTGTCTAACATATGAAGTAAACCCCTCCTAGAAATTTGCAGCAAGACCAACGCAATCCAGAATAATTATCCGATTTGTTATTATTTAGCTGCCCGCCTCGGTTTCGCACGGGTGGCGCCATCTATTACTTATTAAATGACGGAAAAGAAAAAAATGTTTATTTATGTATTTCCGTAATTTTTTTGATAATTATCTTTTATACCTAGTCATGGCGATTCAGTTTTATCTTATATAGATTAATTTTATCCCCCTTTTCACTTATCCTGTCTAACACATGAATCACACACACCCTACACATTCGCAGCATGACCAACACAATCCAGACAAAGTTTCGGGAGACGATCCCTGCCTCACCGGGACAAATTCCTCCCTTCGCTTTGTAATTATGGACTTACCACGGGAAATATCCACGGCATTTCGGGAAAATGGACTCCCTAATGAGCGTTTTCAAAGTTTAAAACAAGGATATGAAATAGTTCGATCATTACAAACTTCGGATAGTTTTTGTATGAAAAATAATCATTTTCTATAGATATGGAAAGTTGGTGTTACGTAACAGAAATTCACAACTTAGTTTAACTATATGTAATTATAGTAACTCTATTATTCGGAAATATAATTTTATTTGATATACACGGCATCGACACCAGCCATTTTTAATCTCCCCACTGCTGGGACGCAGACCCAATGCGTATTGGTGGGTGTTAACGACTGCAATTGCAGCCGAGACCAACGGCTTAAGATGCCTTCCGAAGCACGGAGGAACTCGGGATAATAAAGTTTTGGTCACCCATCCCATGACCGACCCTTGCGAAATTACAGGACCAGGTGCTAAACCACTGCACCACCGAGTTCCTCTGGCGGCATTTATTTTGTTTGTTTTTTTACAACGAAACGCGTCTCGTTATTTCGAGCGTCGTCAAAAAATTCGCCAAAAAGCCATATAAATAGGGACTTTAATGTCAATATTTACATGAACTTCATATCAATATTCTTACGAGATAGACCCGCTGGTGCAAGTCGTATTTTTTCAAGTATATTATTTAGTATTGTCTATAAGAGTCAGTTAGAATTAACATTCAAAATAAAAATTTATTTTAATATTCATCACCCAAATCAAACTTTTCTTGATAAAATCATTTCAATAATATAAAAGCTTTTACAAACATTCATAATAATATTTATGAAGGCGAATAAATAAGTCTGTAAAAAATAAGATTTATGAAGATGAAGGGATGAACTTTATAAATATCTCAGAAAGTATTTATATTTAATTTATCCTCGAATACGATACGAGGTTGTATAAATAAATTTCAGTGTTGCTGTAAAAATTCAGACACACGTAAAACCTCAGATTATTATTCAGCATGCGAAACAATATTTATAGGTTTTCTTTTGAAAAAAAAGTAGTTACTTCCAGCGTCAAGGAGCAGGTGTCACAAATATTTATATTACTTTGCGAGATTTAAAATCGTACGCGAAATATTTTTTGAATTCACAACGAGTGCCTTATTTCGGTGATTTAAAATTTCACGCACGTTGTCAGCCCTGCCAAATTTAGGGGCGGGTGTAACAGTTCGTATGTACGTGCTTGTGTGTATGGAGCCATTTATCATTTGTACGGTGACAACCCTGTCTTTGCCTTTTGAATGTTCAAGCCTGGACGTGGGGTATTTTGTCAGTTAATTTTATGAAAGTACTTTTATCGAAAACCAGAAATATATGTGGTAAAGTACCCCAAACAACTCCGCATCCCGCTGCGGTATTAGGTGTGATATTTGCTTGAAAGATTGTCCAGTCAACAGCACATCAAGCTATACAAAACTGACAAAAATCTCTAATGAATTTGAACCTTAAACTGCTCGACTTTAACTTTTAAAATGATTGAGGAAACTTATGGAAGCCAAGCGAGCTTTTGACTATACGAGCAAACACAATTAAGGCTCGCCACATACAGATGGAATTTTGATTCAGAATTCCGAACAGCGAATCCAAACAAATCAATGGACCTACCATGCGGTAATTTTCAGTTCGAAATCATACAATATCGATATTCCGTTTCGGAATCCCGAATCGGATTCCGTCTGTATGTGGCGAGCTTAATGATTAAATGCATACCAGCAGACTAACCGCTAAGTCATCGATCACCATAAAGAAATTTTAACTATGGAAAGTAATTTATGCTAAATTGACTTAGCGATTAGTCTGCTGGAATGCACACATTTTTAAGATAAGTGCTCAGCTTTTCTCTATTAATTAAAGAAAAAAATGCGAGTGTTATATTAGTAATAAGAGGGTTATGTTTTACAGGTCTAAAGCTTCGTGGAATATTAAATATTTAATGGTAGAATAAAATAATATTTTTGCTTGAGATAATGGACTTCGCATTGTGTTTAAAGATAAAATTGAAAACTACTTAGTACTAATGCTCTTACCTACTTAAAAATGCCTGAATTTAATTTAAAATTAATTTTACACCTTACTATAAGTTTTATGAATAGGTAGAATATACTTTTTATAGTGAAATATTTCATATTACCTACAGGCTTTTTTATAAAACATTGGCATTTGAACCCCACTAATTTTATTAACAGAACTAATGAGACACAAAGCGTCACTACTTTGTGGAATTAGTGGGAAAAGGTTGTTTACATCTCCATGGGAACAGAGGCCTTTTTGACACTTTAACAAAATGATAAATCCACAAGCTTCTTTTAATACACAGCCAATAGAAAATATCTCACTAGATCAGTGAATGGAACTAATGGGATATAATGCCACACTACCTTACAGAACTAGTGTAAAAAGATTTGTTAGACTGTAACAAACTGCTTATAATTCAAGACAGATTACACTTCACTTCAAGAGATCTCTAATATTTTTTTTAGTGGCAAACGTACAAAATGTGGTAACCACCAAACGGAATCTTCATTCAAGGGTGCTATTACGCAATTAATCTTAGCTAAATCATCAAATATAATTTTAAACAGTGCCATAAAAATAAATCACATTAGATGTGTAAACAGAACTTATGGCACATAATGTCTCATTACCTCACAGAACTAGTGGGAAAAGGCTTTTTTATACTGTGACAGGCTGCTTATAATTCGAGACAGACTACACCTCACTTCAAAGGATCCCTAATAGTTTTTTTTAGTGGCAATTGTCCAGAAGGTGGTGACCACTAAACGGAATCTTCATTTAAGGGTCGCTTCGACTTGCCCGTAAACCATTTACAGCGGTGTGAATGCCGGCTTGATTGCGGTGTGACCTGAATAACTAGTTACAACCAGTTTAATCTAGTAAGGTTAGAAATTAGAATATGTTAAAATGTTGTTAACTGTTTTGCATTAGGAATGCGATAATTTATTTATGCTTTTCTGCACAGTGAGGTAAATTATGTGAAGTTATAGTTTCGACTGTTACTTAACGTTATTATTTTCAAATATTACGAAAAAATAATAAAGTGGGAGTAATTGGACCGTTTTTAAATTAGTTCAACTAGTTGAACATGTTAAATTTAGTGCAATAGAGGTAATGACAAAAATCAGTACCTATAACAATAAATTTGAACTAAAGACAAATGTATTCTTATTGTTTTTACTGTACCATAAAACGTCACAACCAGCAGACTTAAAGCTAGCAGTATTCTCTACCAGTCAACTAGTGGATATAAAAGCCTTTTTCATGAATGGCCTAATCAAGATAAGTGAATTCATATTTTAAATTTACCAAAAAGTTAATATTTATTTTACATTTTATAAAATACATTATTTTCTTTCAGATCTAGATTTTTTATAAAAGAATTGGCTTCCAAGTTTGATAAAAATTATTATATTTCAAAGAATCAAACATTAGAAGTTCCGAATATGCCTAAATATAAAAAGGAAGACTAAGGAAAATATAAGAATATCTTTTTAAATTTTGAAATTTTAGCATTCAAAATGCTATTTTTATATAGGATACTAAATAATATACTAGAATAAATACGACTCGCACCAGATCATGTTCTTGGACGGGAGTCAAACCCGCGACCTTTGGATATCCGGTCCAATGCTCTGACCGCTGAGCTACCGAGTCCCGTCCGAGAGTCGTATTTTTTTCTAGCATATTGTTTAGTATTACCAACCAACCATCTTATTTAGCGACAACCTTTCGAATTCAATTAAAATTGGTATAAAAACAAGCCATGCCCCATCCTGTAGGATGACAGGGAAGACTGGTAAATTTATTTAGCACACGTACTGGTTTAGAGATAAGATTAATTGAAAAGTTAGCGGGACCGAGTCCTGTTTGAATACTTATGTTGAGTTTTATGGTTTAAGTTTATATAACAGATAGAAATCTGTTAGGAAAAGCTGTATTGTACTTTCGGAATGGAAAAGTTGGAAGTGACGAATCCTTTGTTTATGTATTACTAGCGACCGCCCGCGACTTCGTCTGCGTGGAAAGTTTTTTGCTATCCCTCGGGAAAAACTGTTTTTTTCAGCATGAAAGGTACCCTATGTCCTTCTCTGTACCCCTAACAACGTGTATGCAAAATTTCATGATGATCGGTTCAGTAGTTAAGACGTGAAGGCGTAACAAACAAACAAACAAACGGACTTTCGCATTTATAATATTAGTAAAAAAATGTATACCTCTGCAGAAAAAGATAAAAATATAATAATACTTAAGTCTATTCTTGATAAAAGCGTCATCCCTCTGGCCCTATAAGAAAACACTTCCGTCATTTATTTTACTGCGTTAGGAACTACTTGATAATTACTCCTACAGTACTAACTGTAGCCTGGTTTGATCCGAGATCGCCTGTAAAATGACTATGTGTGAGTGCAAGGAAAAACATCAGTTGTAGTGGCCCTCTCGTCTTCATATTTCGTGCTATTTTTTTCAAACTTAACTTCGGAATTTACTGGTAAACTTCACACTTTCAAACAATAAAATATGTAGTTTAGGTTTAGCGTTTTCAATACTGAATTCTAAGTACTTTGAGGGTTTTCAAATGCAGAAGGGAATCATTGACCAAGCGAGCGCGAAGCGCGAGCGAAGCGTTTCCTTTACAGCTTGGGCAAAAATGCTTTCGTATGTCCTTCCGGTGTCCTACTTTCCGTTTGTTCTCCTCTACAGTGATACCTGTAGAGGAGAACAAACCTTAACCGATTCTCGTGGAATTTTGTGAGCAGGTTCGTAAAATAAATATTTTTATTTTTCGATTCAGTTTTTCAAAGTTTTTAAAAATGGCGGAGATATGTGAAAATATCATAATTCAACCATTTCAAAAAATGACACAAACGCGAGGTCTGCAGCTCACAGAGCCATTAGTAATAAACTTGGTCATTTTCCAGTTGAGGTTTATATACGCTAACTTCGCTCTCTGAAGTTAGTATTCAGGATTTATTAGCATAACTTAGAATCCGTGTGTGTGACACGGATAAGTGGGAAGAAATATTGACGATTCAAAAGTATTTTCTTAAGTTTATTAGCCGTGTGGTGTTTGAGATTACAAAAGTACCCTGTATTCTCGTTATCTCGCACTGTTTGTTCACAACTGGGGGATATTGGGACAAAAGGAAGGAAGTATTTTTTTCCCGATAGCCCCCAGTGGTGGACAAACAGTGGGGGACAAAGGGAATAGAGCAAAAGGACTAATTCTTTATACTTAGGGGTGTCGTAAAAAGCGACGTATGATTTAGAGATAGCACACCCATCTAACACTTTTGTGGATCAGTAAATGAATACAAAATGAAGTCAACCTTTTTAAACGTAACTTTTATAAATTAGGTCTCCATTTTAATTAGCTTCGTAATAAAGAAAAATATTTTCCTACATTCGATTTTCGATTTACTATTTCCAAAAAAACATTTTCCTAATCAAAAGATTAAGGCGATTAAGTTGAGAACAAGTTACTGACAGGAGCTGATTTCTTATTTAGCACATAAATCATTTGTAGGTTATTCCAAAATAATTACTTTAGAAAGGTTATAGAGATGTATGGAGCCGCAACGTTACAAAAAAATATGTAATTAACAATCTTTGCGACTTATTTTGAGTGTTTTATGAGAAAAATATACAATTATTGGCAGATTTGTGAAAATATTACATGGTTACTAATATTTCATGACCATGACCATCAGCCATTTTTAATGTGGCTAATGGTTGGATAAGGAGGATGGGCCATAACCCACCACGCGGGCCCAATGAGGATTGGTGGGTGGTAACGACTGCAAATGCAGCCGGGATCAACGGTTTAACGTGCAATCCGAAACACAGCTCGAGATAATAATTTTTTGGTCACCCATCCCATGACCGACCCTTGCAAAAGTTGCTTAACCTCCGCAATCGCTGGGCTAGGTGCTAAACCACTGCGCTATCGAGTTTCATACTAACACTAAAAATCTTAAAGGATCGCATGACAAAGACCACATCACACATTCACACATTATAGACCTACCATTTTTTTAAGGAAATGAAAAAAATCTCACATTATAGATGGCCCAGTAAACAAATTTTTTGGCAGAGGGTTTTCAAAACAATAGTGGTTACCCTTTCAACCTTTTGAAATTAAGATATTTTTTATTTCCTAAGACTCTCTTTTCGTCTTCAAATCTTTGTTGGAAGAAAATGTTTTAGGAAAACGTCGTGTTCAACTTATCAAAAACTTGGATCCGAACTCACTGAAAATTCAACAATTTTGACTGATGGCCGATGCCCGAATACTTTGTCGTAGCTGAGAGTGCCTTTAAAAATTCATGGAAGAATTTTAGCACTTGTTTGGTAATAGTACATTATGATATAAGTGCGGTAAGTTGAAAATTACAGCCGAGGCGATATTGCTACAAAAAAGCAGAGGCTGTAATTATCAAAGCGCACGTACGTTTTATAACATATTTGCGAGGAAATAAATAAAACTCGGACTTTCTTAAACGAATAAATTTCTTATCACTTGTTATAAAACTTTAACCAATTTGTAAAATTGATTATTACGTTGCCAGTTGGCATTGCCACATGGCCACTTGAGCGTCTTTTTAGAAATGCCAGCAAGTTGGGAGTATGACTTGATATCAATACCATGTTTTGTTTTCACAGTGCTTTTTAGCATTGAATAGTAGCACCACAATGAGCTTGACTTATATTTTCGAGAAAGTTCCATGAAATAGGCTAAAAACACACTTTCTGAAAATGAATTTGCAACTTTGCTTGTTTTTCATTTATGATGAAATTTTGATACGCTTGTAAGTATCTATCGGTCGATTTTTCGGGAAGCGGCTTAGAGTAGCTTTTTTCACTGGCTCTGAGACTTCTGGCGGTGTCGAATTATTAAATTCATCAGTTCTTGACGACATTTTCAAATAAAAACAATACAGCGAAAAGAAAAAGAGCGCGGAATAATTTTTACTTGTTCACAAATTGCGATGCGCACGCATCAGCGCTTTTTTAAGGCAAAGGTATAAAAAACAGCCAGTATTACTAATAAAGTAAATAAATATTTTTGTGTTTTTGTTACAGATAAATGGTTGTAATTTATTGTCAAAATTAATAAAATTATGTAAAGAATTAAATGTTTATTTATTATATTTTATCTCCCAAAGTTAATTTTATTCATACAATGCTGACCTCTTTTCTGACATAAAAACTCTTTGCTAAGATTAAAAAAAAGTACCGTATGTTTTAGACGGAGCATCTTGATAAACCGTGCGATTTACATTACAATAACGCACAAGTACGTAATGAGATACAATACGAGCAAATATGTTATAAAAAATATTTATCTATCATTTGGTTACTTTACTGGTGAATGCTACGGAAAGGTACTATGCTACGCCGTAGCACTGATTAAAATTCAGATCATTTTTTTATCTTTTTTGATTGAAATTGAGGTTTGACCTTTGCAGACCAAAAATGATTAGTAAAAATGCTAACCTTTTTAGATAATACAATAAAAAACACTATTTGGAATGTATTCGTAACTTGTTTTCATAAATAAACATGATAGCACTTTACTGCCATATAACAAAGAGAACGAAAGTTAAAAAAATTGAGCTTTAGCCGTTTTTTACACTAATTTTTAAAGTAAATTTCTTTTTTAAACAACAATTAGTAGAGATTAGTGGCAGGTACAGTCACAGTCAGAAGTGATGGGCCCTTGGATCGTTTAATGAGAAAGTCGTTAGGAGCGCGCGTGACTCGATTCCCATAGCGCTCAAGATGTGGAGGTATAGATACTGGAAGAAGCATATTAAATAAAAGTGTATTTTTACTGACTTCAAAAGGAGGGAGGTACTCAATTCGACCCGTTTTTTTTTTGGTTTTTTGTATGTACACCGATTACTCTGGCGTTGGTGTGCCGATTTTAATAATTGTTATTTAGAAATATAAACTGAATTAAAACTAAATGGAGTGAAAACCATATATAGGTATAACCATATGATAATGAATTACTTATTTTATATTATGAAAAATAACACACCCAAATTATTTTTATTGATTGATAGTTGTCGCAATGTTTTCATAAAAAACGATAACACACGGTAAAAAACGGTTTTCATATAGCGCGGTTTTAGTTTTTGGACCATGGTCTGACATAAATATATTTTATTTATTGCTTTTGGTACAATAAAATCATTATAATCGAAGGTATGGACTATCAAATATTAATATCTTAATATTGAAATAAAACTGTTATAACGGATATTAGCGCGGTTTTATTTAAATTACTTTGGTAATTAGTTGGTATTTGGTTTGATTTACTAGTCACAGCACCAGTGACGGGGAGTCACTACAAACGTGTATTGAGAATTGAGTAATGTCTTATTTTTTTAAAAATCTGAATGTCTAGCCCTTGTCAAATCAATGCCATACAATAAAACAAAAGGTACTCTATATTTTTCTATGTTGAAACTTATTTTTTTTTCTATTCGGTTTAAATTCTTTAGATCTACGTTCTGATTAAGGCAGAGCCCATGGGGCAGATTAGAATATATGGCGCTTCCATCATCTTACGGGTTCGTTACAGTGATGGTTGTAATTTAAATTGTGCCTAGAACCGACAACGATGATTACCTAGAATCCATCTTGTTTATCGACCTAAAAGATTTGGACTTGATTTTGTAACGTCCGGAAATAAATAAGTATACTTACTGTAAAGTAAAATTATGCAGAGATTTTTCCGCATAAATGAAATACTTTCTAAAGCTAGGAGTAGTTAATGTAATTATTGCATGGTTAACCTTTTATTAATCTTAGGAGTTCGATGGTGCAATGGTTTAGCGCTCGGTCCAGCGATTGCGGAGGTTAAGCAACTTTCGCAAGGGTCGGTCATGGTATGGGTGACCAAAAATTTATTATCTAGAGCTCCTCCGTGCTTCGGAAGGCACGTTAAGCCGTTGGTCCCGGCTGCATTTACTGTCGTTAACTCCCACTAATCTGCAATGGGCCTGCGTGGTGAGTTATGGCCTATCCTCATAATCAACCCATAAGGAAGGCCTGTGGTCTGATGGCTGATGCCTTCTATCCTATCAAAGACGCAAACGGGTTTTAGATAGAAAAATTTTTTACAAGAAAAAGTGTTTTTAAAAGAAGTTTAAGTTGTGGTCTAAAGTATATATACTGAAGCTAACAATACATTATTTTTCTTATTTAAAGTTTCTTTGTAGCTGTGCGATTATACCGCTACATAAGCATATCGACGAATGACGAAGAAACGCAGGATCAGCGAAAAGTACAATATGTAAACATTACGCAGACGTGACGTCGCACTACGTCAAGCTAACATCAAGGTAAAAATGAATGAAGACCTGACTCACGATATCGAAGTTTTCTAAGCGCTTCACATAAATACGAATTCCAACACCTTACAGTTGGACCGCGGTTCCCGAGCAAAGACATTTAGCTCGGCGGACATAGTTCCCTTTTCGCTGAATACACGGCGAGGAGCTCTTGACTCAACAACCATCCCCATCTAAGTGAATCATTAATTTCGAATTTGACCATCATCACTTACTACTTGAAATGAAGTAGCCAATTGCAGCCCGTTTTAAATTTCTGCTTGACCCGAATTTTTCCGTTTGCAATTACAAGTTTGAACAAAACTTTTTTGGTGTGGTATCGTTAAATGACAAAAAATATTATTTATGTTGTAGCTTTTCTCGATTTTCGTTTGTGTTGATTTGGTTTGTGCAGTTAGGGATGGCACGATACTCTGATGAAACTTTGTAAAGACTTTAATCATTACAGTCAAAATTTTTAATTTCGACGACCTCCGTGGTCGAGTGGATTTGTACACCGGTTTTCAAGGTGTCGCCATCTCTTGAGGTCCCGGGTTCGTTCCCCGGTTGGGTCAATTAAGAAAACGAACTTTTCTATATTTGCTCAAGTCTGGGTGTTTGTGATACCACTGTTGTCTCTGATTTCCATAACACAAGTGCATTAGCTAACTTACTTTGGAGTCACAGCAATGTATGTGATGTTGTCAAAATATTTATTTATATTTTTTTTAAATCACAAAGAAACTAATATTGATTACCAATAGTATAATTATTTTGTAAAAAAGATAGACCTTAGAAGTTACAACGAGTTAAAGGTATATATTTATTACTTATTTAATATGTTTTCAATTTGCACTTCCTTGATATTCTCACACAATATGAATCACATAATTCTTATGTCGCTATGAACTTATTTATTCGAATGAAAATTTCGACCCAAAACATTTGAAAAGTGATATCTTTACAATTGTTTTGTTTCAATGAGAATATATTCTCATATCTGTGGCGCAGGTGGCAACCCTCCGAAGGGTCGAAAGATAAATGAAGGTTACCAACCCTGAAAGGATTCGCAGCGTCAGCTTGTATTCAAAGTAACACGAAAAACTACGAGTAGTTTGATCCGGTATCGAAAAGCCCGGCTTTAATTCTATAAAAAAAAAATATCTTTCAAAGCTTACGATAAGATTGGGATTACATGCTTCGTTAAATTTCGTAAATTGGATCTTGGCGAATTGAGACTACCTCCCTAAAAAATCTTTAATTTTTTGCTTAAGTGATGAAAAGTTCAAGGATAAGAAATAAACAAGGTAAATTAAAATCATTAGCTTCCTTTTAAATGAGTGTTCCACTAATGAGTTTCTAAACAAAATAAAAAAGACAGACTGAACATTTTCCTCAAATAGACGTCGGTTTGAAACCAAGTAAATATTTGACAGGGTCTTATAAATAAGATATGGCGTGACCAGCTGTCAGCTTAAGACTCCATTTAAATAGAGTCTCCATTTCTTTTGCCGTTTTTCTAAGAAAAATATTCAGAGTATTGGTAGAACACCTCCTTAAAGGGACTAGGGGTGGTTTTACCTTTTACCTAACAATGGAGAATTCCCATTTTAACCCCGACTTAAGTCTCTGCCTGCCTGTCACAAAGATGCTAGAGACGTCACGTGATTGCAATGCAAAGAGCCTACACCACGCTAACACTGAAAACGGAGATGCGCAATATTATACAAAGTGTTACAAAAATACCCCTAATGCCGAATATGGTATATAGGGACCATCAAACTGAACAACTTTTATTATGGGACCAACTCTGAAATCGTGAAAAAAAAATCAGCTGTTTCATACAAAAATTAAAATCGAAAATATCAAAATGTATGAAACAGCTGATTTTTTTTCGCGTTTTCAGAGTTGGCCCCATAGTAAAAGTAGTTCAGCTTGATGGTCCCTATATACCATATTCGTCATTAGGGGTGTTTTTGTAACACCTTGTATATTTTTGGTCACCTACCCAATGACTGATCCTTGCAAAAGTTGCATAACTTTCGGAATCAATCTTTAGAACGCCGGCCGTCGCGCACCTTTTCATTTCATTATTGAAATGTCCAATTTAATACGATAAAACGTTTACAGACCAAATTGTTGTTTTTCTGAAGTTTATAAGTTGTTTATAAAGACTTTATAATAAAATAAAACCCCTCATTTTTCTAAACAACATTCATCATAAACCAGACGTCAGATCTCATTAGAAGTAATTTAGTTTCTTTCATTACCTATTTCTCAACAAGTCAAAGTGGAGTTTAACTCGCAAATGGAACTGGGAATGTCCAAATTAATCTACAACTTTCTTTGAAACGTTAAGAACAGTTAACAGTTAATTTAAAAGTTAACCGGAAAAAGTCTTGAATGGTACAAAGGAGCTGTATTGTTTAACATGTAGTTTGATACTACCTGAACTTTAAAGGTTGTTCTCCAAAGCCAATGACGTGAAACTTCTTAGTAAAATTTTTTCTTAGTAAAATAGTAAATCGGTCAAGAGCGAGTCGGACTCGCGCACCGAGGGTTCCGTACCATTATTCTGAAAAGTTGACTATTTAGAGATGTAATCTTTACATAAACTTCTAAAAATAATTTAAGTTTTTTCTCTATGAAAACTTCGGAGATAAAGGAGGGGATGGGGGATGGTTGGGACGGTATTTCTCTTGAATTTTTTATTAAAAGTCAAAAACTATGTAGCCTAAAAAACAATTATTGAGAATGTGCATTCAGAGCTCTTTCATTTGATATCCCATATGCCCTAGTAGCTTCACTTCGAATTTTTAAGACACTTTCAGACCATATTGCAAAAAAAAAATATCTCTCTTACTTGCAAAATAATTGGGCAAATGTCATCTAAAACTTTAGATATAATTCATCAAATAATTATATTTTATAGAAAAACAGGAATTGAATTAAAAAGCAATTTATTGGATATAAACGTCAAACAGACAAATCATTTTTTTTTTGAATTATGATAGTTTACGCTATAGAAACTCTTTCAACAAAAACTATTCCAAATTTCAAATTGATAGCATTAGTAGTTCTCGAAATACCCAGCTGTGACAGACAGACAGACTAAGTCGCACCATAATGCGTGATGCGTGACTACAAAAAAATATTTCCTAAAATCTGTGTGTCGGTGCGTGATGCGTGGCGGAGTGGCGAAGAAGAAACGGACAAAATTAACTCTAACTTTCGGAGCCTGAAAAGATACTGTACTCAAACTCGAAAACAAAAACTTGAAACATTAAACAGCTGTGTTATTTATAGCAAAATATGTTTCCGAGAAAGTTCCGTTGCAGATACATAAATACAAAATTAGACGGGGCTTAGATTGAAATCGTTTCTTATCGGGGTTATCTCGAAACCAATTTAAACTTGGTTGCGTTTGCAAAGAGTTGTCCGTTTCGCGGATACGATCAGGACATTGAACGGTTTAGTACCTTGTCTCAGTTATTGCGTTTTTTATTCAAATCTGTTTAGGACTTTGGTGACGAAGTCTATTTGAAAGTGTTATGTTTGTTTCATTATGTTATATTAGACTGGGCAATACACACATTCACTCACACACACAAACGCACGCACACAGACACATATTGCTTATGGAAATCAGATTTAACCACAAACACCCGGGCAATTTAGGAAAGTTCGTTTTCTAAATTGATAAAACGATGAATCAGAGATGACACCATGAAAACCAGTGTGCAGGTGAGATAGATAGACATTAAGTACCTTTAGTTTAATTCATTTTTTTATTACATAAAGCCACTTTGGATGGAACCTTAAAGTTATGAAGCGACCAAATTAAATCATGTGAACTATCATAGAGTCAAAGGTGAAGATCGAGGTTGTTTATTTCTACCCCTAAGGGCCTGAAGCGATGACCCTAAATTAACCTTCACTTTGTCAATCTAAGAGAAACACGAACCCTGCCCTTTCACTTGATTAAGCAAAAGGACACTGAACTAAACGCCATAAATAAAGCTTTTAACTTATAACTTCATTTCACACTTAGCCCAAACAAAATAATTATTTACTTTGTACTGTTAATCATTAGCCACACGGCGCTTATTATTAAAAGCATAGGCTTCCTAAAGTCTAAAGTCACGTCTCCTGCGACTGTTTTTTTGAAACATTACACAAAACAAAAGCATCAAAACATTTGGGCGTGGCTATATAATGTTTTTCGCGGCCGACGGAAAACATTCCCCGCGCGGGGGAGAGGGGAAGGGCATGTTTCATTTTCACAACCTTTCTATAATCTGTGGCAATTTTTTCTAACCTAAAAGTGCTAGTGCACAGAACCCATAACAATGGGGTGTCGGAGCAATAGCCTGACAAAGTATTTATAAAAAACATTTTCCACTCAAGTGCCAAAATCAGTCTCGTATGATTTTTTATATTAACAATGCCTTTGAAGAATATCTTAAAAATAGAATATTCTGTAACTTCCAGAAATAATTTTCCGCTTTCCTACACCTAACAGTTTTAATTTTTTAATAAGTGCTTCCTTTGAGGAAGATTTATTTAAATATTAACAATTATATCTCCTTTTATGCGGTTTGTATGAGGATCCCTAAATTAAAGCTTATTTGAATCGTCTCAGTGATAAGCTATAGCGATAGATTATGTATTAAACTGGTTTATCAATAAAAAAAGAAAGCTCTAATAATTTACGGCATAAGTAAAGAGTCATAGTTAAAATTAGTAGAGTGCTTTAACTTTAGTCACATAAAATCTAAAAAAGTAAAATGTACAACTAAATTAGGTAATAAAATGTATGCAATATCATCATAGTTTTAGATGCAGTTTAGCCTAATGACTTATTTCTTGCAATTTGATACTCTATTCTTTATTTTTATACAGTCGCTTTTTGGGGATACTGTAGTTTTAAATTAAGCTCGTAAAAGATTAGCCAGTTTTGCGTGCACGCACACTAGATATTTTGCAAAGGCAATCTCAGGCCAAAACTGGCTATATTCAGTATTTAAGCACACCAAGGAACTTCTTAGTAACTGCTAAAGTGGAGGTGTTTTTGAATACGACCTTAAACACATTTAAATTAAAAAAAATATATGTTTTGATCGACCGTTGACGGCTGTAGGGGAGTTTTTGGCGCCATTTTGGCTCATTTTTGGCTTCATTTTTGGCTCATTTTGTCGAGTTCGGTTTGGTGTCTATTTTAAATATTTTCAAAGTGATTCATAGTGGATATTGTGTCTTTAAATTTGTGCAGTTATATGGTACAAGTGTCTACGCAACTGAACAATATGTGGGATAATTGATATAGGCGCGATCTTGGTTGTGTGAAGCTGAGACTTTTATTGAAGTGGTGGCTTCCTCGGCAGAACTAACCGAGTAAACTGTCTTGATATACTTGGTGCCAAATGCTCCAAGCAGCATTGGAATGCGATGAACCCGCATTCTAATGAAAAGTTAAACAATATCTACCACTGAACTATTTAACACTTGACACTGGCAAAAATTACTTCCAAGAGGAAAGTAGATTGCCATAACAAAAAAAGAAGAAGAAGAAGATGGCTGTAGATCGCGTCCGCTCCTGCTTTGTGTCAAACTATAGCAAGTTTTAATTGCGCTTACTGGTTCTTTGTTGACACAACAGATTATAAACATTTATCAGATGAAAGGCATTCACTAATTACGAATATTGTTTGCGATTTTCTTCGACGTCCTTTAATTAAGTTTCGGTTAGGCAATATACTTGAATTTTTAGCCAGTAATGAGAAATTAATTTCAGCATTGGTGCTTATGATTGGTGGTTTTGATTCTTCTCTTTGATGTATTGAGCGTGGGATAAACTTCGTTATTAACGTCACCTAATTATGCGATTATATTATAAAAACTTTTTTTTTCAATTTAAAGTATTTTTGTATTTGTATTGCTTGAGCATGCATTGTAGTAGGCTTGTCTTCTGTAGTCTTTCTATTTTTCAGGGGAGTAACTTTGATAGCTCACCCAACATCGAACTAACAAGTTGAAACTCGCATTATCAACTCTAGCTCCGTGGAGTACGATTCATTTCCGCAAGTTCATTTTAATAGTAAGTAGTAAAATCTCTAATAAAGTTTAATCTTACTAATTTTAATGATTACCTATCTACTAAAGTGACATCGCTCGATGGATTGGTCGTTCGAAATAGCAGTGGGTGCGAAGAACCGATGGCTGTTGGGACGGAATGGTTTTTGAATGGGAACCGTGCACCGGCTGACATTCCGTGGGTACAGCGAAAAGGTGGACCGACGACCTGGCGGAGGTCGCGGGAAGCCGCTGGATGCGGGCAGCGCAGGCCCAATAGTTGTGGAGATCCTTATGGCGCGTCTCCTGCTCGTGTTTTTTCGAAACATTACACAAAAAACATGAAACAAAAACATTTGTTTTCATACACAAGCCGTCTCCTGCAGGAAAATAAACATGAAACAAAAATTAGAATAAACTATTTTGGGATTTACACCATGAACCTGTTTATTTTTGAGACTGCGATATTTCGGCGCAGTTGCATGCGCCATGGTCACGGAAGAACTGTTCTTAATAACGTCAGAAACCATGGAAATTTAAAACATTATAATGAAACAAAAACATTTTGTTTTCATACACAAACCGTCTCCTAATAATAATAATACAAACCATATAACGGGTATCTCCCGAATTAAGTTTAAAAATAAAGCACAGTCTCTTTATTCCACTCCATCACACTAATCAATTATAGTGACTTGGGCAGGGATTTCGATTGTTCTAAGCACTCGATTGGCATATGGTTTGTTCGCATTTGGTCGCAAACCACTGTTTATATATGGTTGGCGACTGCGTAGGCAACTGCGTTAGTCTGTGGTTGGCGGTTAGGTCATAGTATAATAATGTTGGGTAGACTAAACACCTGATTAATTGAATATGATTTATTAATTTAGGTTAGTAAATAATTCGACCGAATTCAACGTGACCGTATTTTTTTGGTTAGTTGTGGTTCAATCTTTTCTTCTGTTAAAATCAAATCACTCATAAGTACAACGTGTTACAAAAATACCACTGTTGCCGAATATGGTAGGGAACATCAAACTGATCAACTTTTAGTATGGGATCAACTCTGAAATCGCAAAAAAATATCAGCTGTTTCATACAAAAATTAAAATCAATAAGTATCAGAATGTATGAAATAGCTGATTTTTTTTCGGGGTATTAGGGGTATTTTTGTAACATGTTGTATATTTAAATTGAATTTAAGAATTGAAGATAAATAAGCTTTTCATTTAAATTGAAATTTAATTATTCCACACCCCCTAATAACTTAAAAACCTTCAGTGCTTGTCGGAGCGTTGTTTTTCTCATTACCTACTTCAAACGGTTCGAAGACAATTTTTCCGGTTATCCGGGCCGACGCGTCGATATACGGATTACCGGAATTCGGCGGTTGACACTAACAAGGGTCAACTGCGACCGGTCTTTACAAGGTCCAGTGGGCCTTGTAAACGACCTCCTTTAGATTTTGGGATCCTGGTTTTGAACGTACGTGTTATTTGGAGGCATCAGTCAATCAATAATGGGTGATTGAAACAATGATGTTTGTCTATTAAACATTGTATTAATATAAAAATTGTCTATTAAAGGGTTGTGGTGTGAACAATAATACATCATGTAATAATACATCATGTCACGCAATGGATGAATGAAGTCTTCTTCTTCTTCTTCTTATCGTATGAGGATTAGTGGCCACCTCTGGTGTTAGAGTTTATCAAGCCGCCTGTAAGGCCTCTAACTTGGCTTAACGACTGTTATCAGATGACAACAGCCGGGACCGACGGTTTAACATGCCCTCCGAAGCACGGAAGCGCTCAGTTATACTGCCACTTAACGGTCACCGAGCGTTGCTTAGCAAACGTGATCGAGTACGAACAGTCTGTCAAGCTCCACCATAAGCGCTTCAATGAATGAAGTTAGAAAATAGTAGATTATGCAACAAGGGCTTAAAGTAGTGTATTATGTCCCGGGCGCTATATTATACGATATTCAGTACAACATTATGACCCGGCTAGACCATGGGGCTGTAAAGATGACCCATACTATGTCATTGATGAGGTAGTAGAAAAAGATCTTTTTTTAAATTTACTTTCGGCAAAGGCAAGCGACCCCCTCTGCCAAAGTAAAACTACTTCAGAGCGACTGGCCATTGCCATTCTGTATACAGAACGGAAAAATGGTAAATTGTGTTGTTTTACCTAGTAAAAAACGATCTGCCACATCAAATCTACGAGAACATGGTGTTTTCTATCATATTTCAGTATTTTCATGTACAAATATATTTAAATTTTAGTGCTATCTCGAAATAAAATAAAAGCCATTACGACAAGTTAACGACGGAAAATATAGTAGTAGGGAGGAAGCTGTCAGACACACTACACTACGACCTTTTTTAGTGTGCTGTACGTATTTACCTACCTGCACAGCACACTACGCGACCTTTTTCGTAAATAGAAATAGAAATAGAAATTTATTCGTTCGAAACACGGTACAAATTAATCATATATAATATTTAAGGTACAAGTTCAGCGTGTTCTACCAGTTACTGGTATACAAATAATTACAAAATTACAATATGTTACAATAAAATAAAATAATAAGTATCAAAAATCTAATAATTAATTATATAGGTATGTCATTTAAAATTGAATCATTATAATTTTATTGTTATGTCAATGGATATATTTATAATTAAAGAATTCATTTAGATTATAAAAACAATTTTCTTTGAGCCACTGAAATAATTTAATTTTAAATTCAATAATTTGTGATTCTCTTATCAATTTTGGAATTTTATTGAATATTTTTATTGCCATTATACTACAGTTTTTTCGATAAAGGGAACTTTTACAAGCAGACATTTTCAACATTGTTGGGTCTCTACTGGGAAAACGTTTACATTTTGCTAATGTCTCAAACATTTCTGGATGCTCCTTAACAAACATACCGATTTGCATAATATAGAGGAAAGCGAGTGTCAGCAAACCGAATTTCTTAAAAAGTGGACGACAAGATACCATAGGACCGACCCCGCAAATGGCTCTCAAACACTTTTTAGTACTAGAAAAACTTTATTTATGTCAGTTGAATTACCCCATACTAATAAACCATAACGTAGAGTGGAAACCACATACCCGTGATAAGCCATTAATGCCGTTTTTTCGCTTGTTAGACGTCTCAACCTCTTTAAAGCGAAAACAAATTTATTTAGTTTTTTGCTAACAAAATCTATATGACACTTCCAGCTACAGTGTTCGTTTATCATTATACCCAGAAATCGATAATCATCCGCTAACTCTATAGTTTGTTTGTCACATTTGACATCATAAACAATTTTTTTGTTATTGTAGTTGCTGAATGTTACATATCTGGTCTTTGAAATATTTGCCCGTAGTTTATTAGTTCTTAACCATTGCATAATAGTGTCAGCTGCCGAGTTCAACGATTGCTCATGTTTTTCAGGCAAAACTCTCTTATTATGAGTAACTATTACGGAGACATCGTCAGCAAACAAAACACAGTCGTATGTCATTTGAAGCGGCAGGTCATTTATATAAAGTATAAATAGAAGCGGCCCGAGAATACTTCCCTGGGGCACGCCACATGTAATACTACTTTCTCGTGATCTTAGCGATTTGAAAAGGTTACTTTCGTCCAGGTAATTTACTTCGACACATTGAGTTCTGTTAGAGAAATAGCTTTTTAGCCATGATAGTGCAGGACCTCTTATTCCGTAACATTCACATTTGTCAAGAAGAGTTTTGTGGTCAACAAAGTCAAAAGCCTTTGACATATCAAAGAATATAACCGATGTTGGAATACGTTTGTCAATTTTTTCAACAAGCTTACTAGTAAGGTTATATGCTGCTAAGGTTGTCGATTTTCCTTTCTGGAACCTGTTTTGTTCTGGTCTGATAATTTGAAACTTATTTAAATAGTCATTTAAACGCTTCTGCATAATCTTCTCAATAATTTTTGCAAATATGGATATGAGTGTGATGGGTCGGTAGTTATCCATTGAACATTTCTCACCCTTTTTATGCAGAGGATGAACGATTGACTTTTTTAGTACATCTGGAAATACCCCTTGTTCAAATGATAGATTTATGAGATATTGCAGAACGCTGGCTATTACATTTGCACACTTTTTTAATATATGTGTATTTACGTCGTCAAATCCTACAGATGATGTGTTATTTAAAGACATTATGATTTTGTACACTTCTTCTGAACTACAGGGCGAAAGAAACATACTTTGAGTTTCTATGGGTATTTGTGCGGTTTTATTGTATTTAGTGCTACAGTTAGGTACAGTTTTTGTAATATTAGCAAAGTAGTCGTTAAACGCTTCCGCTATGTCTTTCGGATTTTTTAAGATAGCTTTATTTGTTTTAATTTCATTTAATGTTTTACAATTTTTTACCTTGTCAGATTTATTTTGGATCAGTTGCCTGCTACCTGGCATTTATTTTTTGCTGTTTGGACTATTTTGTGGTTTAGATTTTTCTGGGAAAAATCTATACATTTTTTAAGTATTAAGTTATAGTTTTTAAAATTTGAACTATTCTGCTGTCTAACCTTACTTTTTCTATTTTTATAATAAGTGAACCTCATCTTTCGTTTGTTTTGGCAAGCGATTCTTATACCTTTCGTTATCCATTTGGGAGAGCTTTTACAGGCTTTGATCTTTTTTCGTTCTAAAGGAAAACATAAGTTATAGAACAATACAAATTCCTGATGAAAGTTATTAAACGATTCGTTTACACTGTTTCCATTCATAAAATTATTCCAATTAATGGCATAATTTTATGAATGGAAACAGTAGTAGTATGATGTACGTGTTTCTCTCCCCTCCCGCAAAAAATGGCAGAAGTTTTTTCGGTGTTATAAGGTCTTGTCGACTCCATTGGTTAAATGCTCTAAGTATAAGATACAAAATTTTATATTTAATAGCGTCATCGCAAAATTTTATTTCTTAAGCATAAATATTTTACTTTAACGTTGAGAGAGACAAAATAGTATTAGATTTATACAAACAACATATTAATAAAATAAATGTGGAATTATTTTCCGAAAACGGAATGATTTATTTTTCCTTCACTGACCTAACACTATTCCCAAAATTTGACGCTTGACACTAATAAAAGCCAGATGTTACACGGCAGATGTAAGAAGACGAACAGAGACTCTTCAATTCTTACGAATTGCATTCATATTTTTTTATAAGGCTAATTATTTTAAGGAAGGTGTGGTACCTATTTCTACTTTTTCTTGTTTGTAATATAACGACACGTTCACGAATTCAGTAAATTTTAAATGTTAAGAGAGATGAGCTCAAAACCTTAATTCGCGATTATTTTACCTTACCTAATCTTACATATTGGTTTTGCAACTCACTTGCTAGCGCACACGACGAGTACGGACCGTCGGACTAACCACTCAGCCACAACATCACCGCGCGCGCGTTCTCTTGCGTCTCGGCAACACATCGAGACAGCGCGCCGTAGTTGCCGAGGCGAAAGACGTAGGATGCTCGCGCGCTGATGTCGTGGCTGAGGCGTGACAGCTGCTGAGATGAGACCGATTTGAATTGGATGGGAACTGATGAAATTTACATATCTCTGTTCGTTTTTGTCCCGCTATCAAGCGCTAACGCTTCGCAGCTATATCTTAAGTAGTTTCTACACTTAGTATTTTTATGTATCAAATTGTGTCCCGCAAAAATACTGAGAATATTTTTGTGCATTTTGATATTGCAGTATGAAAAGCTTTTATACCCTTTTGGGAAAGGTGGTTGACAGATTTAGCGACTTACAAGTGGCGGAATAAAATTTGATATGACAGGGGTTAATAATCATTGTCCCTCTTTTAGCATTTATATTTATTGTGAAAAAATGTCATTCAATACCTACCTACGCAATTGAAACGACTTATAAGATTATGTTATTTTTATTTTCGTACCTCTTCGTTCGGTTTTAGGCAATACCTAGCAAAAGTAACATTTGCAAATCTTGGTTACCGCTTCGCTTCCTAAAAATGTATGAAATTGACATTAGGTTTAGTTATTAATCGAATTTTAACGTCAAATCCAAACATTTGTCGGAGCGAAGCGATAGCGAAAATTTGTAAATGTGACATTGGCTACGGGCACAGTTTCAATACTTATACGATTTTTAAACGTTCTGGTGACTGTTAAAAATTCGGACGGTTTTGAAGTGACACTTTGAATTCAATTAAGGATTTACAGTCGAGTTCATAAATATGTAAGCACTTTTGACAGAAGAAGTTGAGTTTTATTATAAAAGCATAAAAGTGCGTACACACGACGGCACCTCAGACTATACATGTTGACCTTGAGACCTACTTTATGGCCTACGTAATAGAAGCTGTTTTCGCAGTTTAACTGTATAACCTGACGTGCTGTCGTGTGTACATATTATTGAACTCGACTGTACATACTAGAATTCAATCGATCATCGCCAAGACATATTCAAAATTAAACACCACTATTTCCCTTTTGTAACCCGTGCGCAAATAAACGGTTCCCAATCGGGAACGGTTAGCCGGTCCAACGCGTGTCGATACCGGGATTACCGGGATTCCCGGTTGACACTAACAAGGGTCAGATGTGCCACACCAGTGCCTCTGTCGCCACCGGTTCACTGCAACTTGTGATTTTATGAGCCATTTTATGTTTTCGTGTTAGCTAGTGCATAACGAAACTCCATGTGCGTCAGAATGGCACATCACTAGCCGTATCAATTATTTTACGTGAATGCATTATTTCTTGGTATAATAGAAAAAAGGACATGTTAAGCACTTAACCTCAAAAGCGCAAATTTTGTCTAATTACCCTTAACTTAACCCCTAAGACCATTTGCATTTTAAAAGTCTATAAAATTCGTAATATTGTTTTGTATGAAGTGAGTCACTTTTTAAGAATGATCTAAGAAAAAATGACCTACCACATCTACTTAAGTAAACCAGATTGCTATTACAAAAGTTGTATTTTTGTAGGTTAACGTTTTATTTCATACTTAATAGTACACCGTTATTTTGTAGTCGTTTTGGTAGAAGCGTTATTGGTAGAACACTCCCTTAAGTTAACTTAAGGAAACTAATACTAAATAATATACTAGTAAAAATACGACTCGCACAGATCATGTTCTCGGACGAGAATCGAACCCGCGACCTTTGGATATCCGGTCCAATGCTCTAACCGCTGAGCTACCGAGTCACTAGTGGGAACGTCGAATTTCTTCTAGTATATCAACTCTTACGCTGCAAGCCAGCGCCATCTCACCAATGTACATCTCTCCAGGCGGCACCTCAGACTATACATGTTGACCTTGAGACCGCCTTTATGCCCTACGGAATAAAAGCGGTTTTCGTAGTTTAACTGTATAACCTGATGTGCTGTCGTGTGTACAATGAACTACCTCGACATTCAACTGAACATGTTTCCAGATATTTTTAAACAATTGATTAAGATGAGAAAGCTATATAAGTTTTAAATTTGGCTTGCTTTGGAAAAGTTTTGAAATTTGGCTTGATTTGGAAAACTAATTTCTTACTATTTCAATCTAATATTTTAAACAAAACTGATAATTTTAGCTGCCATGACAAAAACATCTAGGCAACTAAATACTAAAACTAATTTAAAAACTAGGTGAATGTTTCTCTGCCAAAGGTCTGTAATCTGATCTGAAAGGCGAAACTAATTATTCTTGGTAGGCTTTTGTTAACAAATATTAATCCAAGTAGCAGAGAGTTAGAAATTTGTTTTGTTCCTGGCAACACCCTAGTTAATTAATGACCGAAGTCAAGTTCGCGATTCAGGTAAAGAAATGAGAATAGATGATCTTCAGGGAAATAATATTATTATATTTAGCAACATTTTAGGAAAAGTTTTCTTATTTGTTTTGATGCTTTAGTTCTCTTGGTTGATGTATGGATAGACTTTTAAAAGAAAAAATATGAGTATTAGGTTTTCATAATGCTAATAAATGGCTCGATTTAGGAGCGATGATACAGAAGCTCGGTGGTGCAGTGGTATAGCGCCTGGCACAGCGATTGCGGAGGATAAGCAACTTTCGCAAGGGTCGGCCACGGGATGGGTGACCAAAAATTTATTATTGACGACCTCCTTGGCCGAGTGGCTTTGTACACTGGTTTTCAAGGTGTCGCCATCTCTGAGGTGCCGGGTTCGATCCCCGTTTGGGTCAATTTCGAAAACGATTTTTTCTATATTGGCTCAGGTCTGGGTGTTTGTGATACCACCGTTGTCTCTGATTTCCATAACACAAGTGCTTTAGCTACTTACTTTGGAATCGGAGCAATGTATGTGATTTTGTTAAATATTTATTTATTTATTTTATCTCGAGCTCCTCCGAGCTTCGGAAGGCACATTAAACCGTTGGTCCTGGCTGCATTTGCAGTCGTTGGCACCCACCAATTCGCATTGGGCCCGCATGGTGGGTCATGGCCCATCCTCCTTATTCACCTATAAGGAAGGCCTGTGTCCCAGCAGTGGGGACATTAAAAAACATTACTTTTTCTCACTTTTCAAGACAAAATAGTGATAAGAAAAGACAGATTTTTGTTACGTTAATACACATACTTAAATAAAATTGATAATATAATCAAATTTTTGTCAATAGACGTCCTCCATGTTCTAATGTAGGGATTCCCAAACTATTTTGGATAAGAGACCCCTTATCCAAAATCAACTGATACTTCCGACCCCCTTAGAAAAATTACTTTAAAAATCCTATCAAGTATAATTAATTATTATTCGTTTCAGTCGACCCCTGAAAAACTAATTTCAACCCCAAGTGGTCGATATCGACTGCTTTGGAAATCCCTGTCTAGTGGTTTTCTTGGCGTCGTGTCACCGTATCTAAAGTCCCTGGTTTAATCCCTGTGTCTATTTAGAAAACAAACTTTTATGTTCTGGCTCAGGTGTTTGTGGTACCACCGTTCTCTCTGATTTTCAAACCTTCGTGCTTTAGCTACTTACTTTGGAATCGGATCAACGTATGTGATGGTGTCTAATAGAAAAATTGCAATTTTATCGTTTTTTTTCTCTTATCGATGGTTTTCTCTATTGTGTAAGTAAGGTGCCATTTATATTCTTGTGTTGATTGTGATGTTTAGTTTTATGTGTGTTTGTGCCGGTCATTGTTCCGTGGCTGTTGGGAGTATTTCAATAATATACTTGCAACATTAATTTAATTTTAGGTAAAACTGTAACTGCTGTGTGGCAACACTTGTAATCGCTCTCTCCCGACTTTTACTGAAGAAATACACCGTTTATCTGTAAGTCCTGAATTAATTATTTTAACGCTTCCCTCGATTACCAGCCTTATGCAAATTACCCCCAAAGCAGCATCTGCGACAGCATCACCAAACCGGTTCCAACAAGATCAGCGTTGGGTCATAAGCCTAGTTGCTGAGTCGGGACCGATTTGGGACAAAACTAAGATAGCCTCTGTCTATTCTTTCTATTCTATTCAATTGAAATGAAGTCTGTTAATAAGCCAACACTATATTCTGGCGCAGTTGTCGGTCTGCGGGTCAGGGGTCAGTCCTCAGCCAGTCTTCGCGTCCGGGCGAATCTACGTTGTTTCTTTTTTTCTGCGTCATTGTCGTTACTCGAAAATCTTTAAAAATCCAATGCATCACAATAAACAAATAAAAAATATGCAAATTAATATAATTTGCTATCGTACTCTGACGTAAATGATGGCTAATTTCCTTGTGATGCATTGGATTTTTAAAGATTTACGAGTAACGACAATGACGCAGGAAGTAAGAAACAACGTAGATTCTCCCGTCCGTCCGTTCCCCGATCGTCATCTGTCCGTCTCTGCGAGACGTCATCCCTGTCAACCTCTTCTTCTTCTTCTTCTTTTTTGTTTTGGCAATCTACTTTCCTCTTGGAAGTAATTTTTGCCAGTGTCAAGTGTTGAATAGTTCAGTGGTAGATATTGTTTAATTTTTCATGAGAATGCGGGTGCATCGTATTCCAATGCTGCTTGGAGCAATTGGCACCAAGTATATCAAGACAGTACTCGGTTAGTTCTGCCGAGGAAGCCACCACTTCAATAAAAGTCTCAGCTTCACATAACCAAGATCGCGCCTATTTCAATTATCCCACATATTGTTCAGTTGCGTAGACACTTGTACCATATAACTGCACCAATTTTAAGACACAATATCTACTATGAATCAATTTGAAAATTATTAAAATAGACACCTAACCGAACTCGACAAAATGGCGCCAAAAACTCCCCTGTCAACCTCTGTCGTATGTCTGTCAGCCTGTCAGTCATTACTCGAAGGAGGCTGGACGCCGCAACATTCCCACCTTCTTCAACAAGCTTCGCAAACATTTATTAGCTTTATTTACACCACAAAGTCACCGGATGGCTGCAACTAATCCGACTGTAGCCTGAGAAAAAGGTGGGATTTAGCCGAAATGAAACATGACAGTTAAATCCCCTGAAATTGTTCACAAAACTCGCAAAAAGATTGTACTTTCACAGTTTGGGTGACATTGGAATAAGTTGGGAATTTGTTACGGTAACATTTTGAGGTGGGATTTTGTTGTTTTATATTTTGTATGCGAAATAAACGGTTTATGTATTAGGTACTAGGGATTTCGGATGAAGGACCGAAATTTCATCCAAATCTATTCAGTCGTTTTTGCGTAATTGAGTAACAACAAACATCCAAACTTCCTCATTTATAATATTAGTAATATACATTAGTAGGATAATAATAATTAAGACGCCGGCGAGCAGTGAGCTTCCCATTCAAACGCAATAACAAAATGATTTGCAATTTGAGTATAATTATTAACTCTTCTTGTGATGTTATTCGGATTAAGACAGTATTTGTCTAGGTTTCTATTAAATAAAAAAATCCAAAATACTGAACCAAATAAAAACTAATGCGATTTACAGTTTTGTATGAAATTGGTATTTATTTAGAATTGGGTTAGTATTTTGGAATTTTAATAGAAACCTAGACAAATACTCTCTTAATCCGAATAACATCACAAGAAGAGTTAATTATGCTTAAATAGCAAATAATTTCGGTATTACGTTTGTATGGGAAGCTCACTGTTCGCCGGCGTCTTAAATGTAATACTAGACAAAGTCTTGAAAAAAATATTGTTGATATAAATGTCTGCTATCTTAACCCTTCAACGCCCGGAAAATGAGAAACAATAGATATTCCATTGTTATCCAGCTGCTTGCGTCCGCCCGGGCGTTGATGAATTAAGAAGAAAGATTACAACTATCAAAATATAACAAAGTAAATCACATTACAAAATACCTGGCATTCCCATTTTTTTGAGTGAATTGATACGATATCCATTTCCAATTAGTTTCAAACCACCTGTTGTTCCGGACGCTGCCCGCGGTGGCTTGAAATATTAAAAAGTAACAATTTTATTTTAAACTCGACTATCACTCAGTTATAATTTTTTTATGAATAAAATGATCTATGAATTTTACGTTTTGACAACTCTACTGCAAAACATATGTTATATACCCATAGGAAAAGAATGTTTTTTTTTTAAATTTAGTTTTAGACTTGAATCTGAATAATACCTATTATAAAAAGTATATGAGTACTACTTTATTTACGCTGTTTTTCATTTAACGCTTCAACGCCTGGAAAATGAGACACAATAGATATTCCATTGTTATGCGCCCCCTGATTATGTAACTTTGTTGCAATCAATTCTGACAGAAATCGCAGTTACATTGCTGCTTTAGTAAGAACCAATGTGACAACTATCTTAAACTATCTTACTTAAAGCAGCAATGTAACTGCAGTTTCAATCGATTTCAATCGAGAATTGTTAACAACAGAGTTGGTACTTAATAGCATCCAAGGCCTATAATATATAACTGTTTCAGTAGCTAATTCTATTAAGCTTAGAAACAGAACGATGTTTATTATTAGAATGGATGAAAGACAGATATCCAATTACAAAGGCCTCACTATCAGTAGCAACGAAACATTGACATAGGATATATAAAGGAACAGAGACAACAATTTAAATAAATTATCTTTTAGCGTCACCGCCCTCAAGCGATTGATTTTGTCGCCGAGAATAGAACATACAGAGTTCAATATTTAGACGCCCACGAGCTACAAAAACGCCCGCGAAATGACACTGACAAGAGTGACAAAGGGTTTACTTAGCCAGCGACAAAAAAAACACCGCGATTATCGCCGCGATTAACTCCACGCTAATCGCAGCTACAAAAAGTCGCTCGTGGGTGGGAAGCCTTAGTCTGTTTAAGCTTTGATAATAAAAAGAAAGATTATGAAAAACGTTTTAAATCTGAAAAGCTTCTTGTTGCAGCGACGAGGTATGTAGATAATTTTACTACCGTTTTGGTTTTGTACACTTACTTGCAATATTTTTGCATTTTTATGGAACTTGTCTTCAAGAGATGCTGTTGGGCCCTAGAACTTTTTATTAATACTGTAGTGAAAAATTGTTATAATAGAACACAAAATTATTAGAAGGTAATGTGTCACTCGCTCTTGCGTTCTCTCGGCAGCCGAGTGTGGTGACAAACCACCATCGTATTAGATACAAGACTTTGATACAAAATAAATTATTAAATTTTGTCTCTGTTCGCCGTAAACCTTCTATAAGATTATTAAGCTCAGCATTTGTAAGATAATATTAGAGATAATCTTTAAAGAGTTGAATTAATTCCACTGTATAATTATGTTGCTTTTAGCTTATTTTCTTTTATTTTCTTTGCTCCTTAATGAATTCTGATTTCAAACCAAATAATATTATTGAAGTAAACCAGAATAACAACTCGATGGCGCAGTGCGTTAGCGCATTATCCTACGATTGCGGCAGTTAAGCAACTTTCGCAAATTTTGGTAATGGGATGGGTGACCAAAAATGTATTATTTTGTGCTCCTCCGTGTTGTTGAGGCGCTACCCACGGTACACAGGTACTAGTTACATTTCAACTCAATCTAGTTCTTATGAATCGTTTAGTAAATAATAAAAACATATACAGGGTGTTAGCAGCACCCAAGCGAAAACTTTAAGGGCATAGTCCGTCAAGTGGAATTTTCTGTCGCAAAATTCATGAAAAGTTAAGTGTTTTTATTTTTATTTTACACAGAGTCTGTCTTAGTTGCATAGAACCTATGTTTACAGAAAAGCAATTAAAATATCAAAATTTTATAAAAAAAAATGTATGAACAACAACAGCTATTTGCTCGCGGTCGAAGGTTGTGGTTTTGTTGTAAGCGCGCACGCGGTACCGCGATATATGTTATCGAGTTTTACGCGTACATTGCTGCTCAACGAAAAATCAAAATCTCAACATTGCAATTGCGACAAGTGGTTCCATAGAGAAAGTTGGTTAATTCTAAGGGTGAAATCATCCTTTAAAGTTTTCGCTAGGTTTTCACTAACAGACTGTATAACAAGATTCAAGACTAGTCACAACGTTTGCTTCAGACTTATACAGAGACAAATGTCAATAATACTTAATTCTTACGTTTCCACTCTATGAAGCGTGTGAGCAAAATGTTAGGCTCAAATAATTTGTATCTAAATACATCGTAGTTTCAGATTCTGTGCTGTTGGCTATCTTTCCAAGTTACAATACAATCCTAAATAGGAGTATATGACTCTTCCATACAGGCGACTTTAGGACCAAGCGTTTCAATAATAAGGTTCAAAGTCTTATAAAGGTTTTGTTTGTGATTATTGTGTGCCAGAACTGCAGTGCTTACGAACCCTTTCGTATTTTAATGTGCAGTAGTACATTCATTATCTGTGACGGGATCTGCATGTTGTTATACTGGGACATTTTAGATTTTGTCTCCATTTTGTTTTGCATGACGTTGCTTTTAATTGAAACATTTTGTCTCATGTTAATGGCAGACAGTAAAATAGAAAAGGTTCTATTAAAGTAATGTAAGTCTAATCCTACCTGTTTTTGATGATTTCTCTTATGACAGCGTTTCCCAATTAGTAGTACGCGTACCCGTCTATAAAAGAGTACCCCTGCGAAATAATAAAAAAAAAAAAAAAAAAAGGGGGTACGCGAGGTTACCTCAAGGGGTACGCGCAGAAATCTCATCTACATGATTTCAAGATTTTTTGCATTTCACAATGCTATTTTTACATTTTGCTGGAATCCCAAGAGTGCGGGTTCGAGTCTCGTCTGAGGTGCTACGGGTGAGTCGATTTTTTCTAGTATTTAATTATGATTTCATACATCTGATTTCATTTTTTATTTATCATACCTGCATTTAGGGATAGTTTGAGGTCTTTCTTAGAGGAGTACGTGGAAAAGCTTTGGGAACCACTGTCCATTAATATTGATCAGTAATATTTTTTGCGTATGCTCCCCGCTTTTTGGCAAGACTGTTTTTGCTATTTTCTTTTAAAATAATTTTTCTTCGATTTTAATAACTACATAATGTTCTAGTTTTTGTCAACGAATACAACTGTATCAGTTATTTGTTTCTTTTTTCTTTTTGGTTAGTAATGTTTTGAGAGTCATGTCTAGTCTTATATAAAACTATACGGCCTTACTACAAAAGATTTTAAAACACTGTTCAACAAGTGTTTAACTTAAACACTATTTAAATGTGATGCTGTCACTTTTTTGACAATATTGTTTGAAAGAGACGGCATCACATTTAAACAGTGTTTTAAAATCTTTTGTGGTAAGGCCGTAACTATCTCAAAGTGAGCCAAGGCTATACTTTTGTATCGTGACACACGGGATTCGATGTCTGTTTGTCGGGATGATCGATAATGATGTATGGACAAATGGACGTGTTACCCAAAGGCTTGGAGGTTGACACGATAACACAGGTTAGATAAATAAAAAAAATATAATTTTATGTCAGACAGTGTCCATGAGTGCATAAAATAACCATTAACTTTAAAATTACCAAAAAATAATAAAACATAATAAGACAACAAATACAATCACTGTAAAAATAATATTTCTATTTTCTATCCCCCTTACTAATAAAGATTGTATAGCAGATGAATAGTTACACAATGGTTACTCTCTGTCAAACTATTTAAGTTTGACATTAAAAAGAAAGGGACAAAACACTGTGTAACTATACATCTGCTATACAAATTTATTAGTAAGGTGGTATATGTATGAATATTGGCCTCTCACGTTTAAACGTGCTCTCGTGAAATTGTATTCACTAATGTTGGTCCTGATTAAATAAGAAGAATTTAATCAGGACATTAAAATATTTTTTTAAATTTGACATTTTAGCATTCACAATGCTATTTTTATACAATACTATATAATAAAAAATAAAAAATAAAAAATTCGACTCACACCAGATCATATTTTCGGGAATCGGAACCTTTGGAAGTCCGGTCCAATGCTCTTACCACTTAGCAGTCAAGTAGAGTTAGCAAAAAATTCTAAATCTATTTAAATAAAAATGAATTTAAAAAAGTTACAAGTTTTACCCCTTGTTTAACTCATTATTAAAATTTAAAATGAAACTAAAGCAGAAATCCACGCGCACAGTTCTACACAACTAGCATTATGTGAACATCTACGCGAGTTTGCCGACGCTACGGCTGGCCGATGGACTGGTGCGCATCTTAGTTCCAAAAGGTATCATCCCATTCTCATTGCGCGCGGATTATATTGTTTTCTCATAAAATTGCTATTTACGTTTTATAATATTTTGGGATTATTTAAAGTCCGTTTTCCTTGACGCATATTCAATTTTATTCACAAATAAACGACACAGGTTTCATGCGAACATTAATTTCTCGTCTTCAAATTTCTGCGAACTCTCATTTACTCTCTAAAGACAAAAGCTTCTAACTCTCTCACGTCGTATTAAGTGAAAATATCTGAATTAGGAGTAATTTCGTTTCATCCCTTAACCTCGGGAAAGCCGTAAACAACTTCAGGACCGAATTTATCTGAAAGCTAACTGTTAAAGTTAGATTGACTTTTCAGTTGTTAATTTCGAAATTCGCACGTGTGTTTTCGGAGAACAATATGAGATTTGTACCTTTGGATGTAACAACTTTAAAATGAGATTTTGAACGGCTTAAGATGTTTGGTTTCATTTTCTAAACGTATAAGAATAATTTATAATCAATACAAAGTTTAATATAATAAATACTTATTATAACAGTGCTATATTTAAACGACTGCCCAAAAAGAAGTGTATTGTGTAGAAGAGTTTAAGGTAGCGAATCAAATATTTAGACAAGCACATGAAGAAAAAAACATGTCTTGGATAAGTTAGTCAACTCGATAAACAGGAACAATAATTAAGTTACATTTGGAACGGAACTCTAATTTGCAATTTTGGCTATCTTTAAAATTTTATTCCTTTTTATGCCGTAATAGAAGAGCATTTAAATGTCAAACTAAACATCAAATGTTATTTCAAATTAGGTCAAGATATAACATACAACACTGTATCAACCAATTTAGTAACTTAGGCATTTATGAGGCAATTTGATACGAGACAAACTTTGACAAAGATAGACAGTCCTGCCTAGATCTAGGATAATTACGACAATTTGGAGGCTCTTGCGGTAGTGTCGACGTAATGAAATGTCTAGATGATTTATAGAGAGTACTGTTTCTGTCAGTCATACTCATAGGACTTCTGTTGGCAGTTTATTATATTTTTCATATTTGTTGACCTCACAATATTTTGCTAGGTCTTATTCCGCGTATTTATAATTTGAATAATTCAATTATGATGCTGTAGCAATAAATTTTTCGTAAAAACGCAATAGTGTACCGATAGTGAATAGCAAGCAAAATGTTTCCAGCAGTCGAAAAACAAGTAAAAATACTTTTACTTGTATTTCGACTGCTAGATAAAATATGCCGTTCTTGGATACCGTTCAGTGAATCTGAGTGAATCTGTATGACATGAAAAAAAAATGCTTTTGCTAAGTTCAAGTTGGTTTCAGTAGCAGCTTGTCGGTATGGGGTAAATGCAAAACTATTTGTTAAGTAAGACAATTTGTAATTACTTAATAAAAAATAAAAAGTTCCTACTTAGAATGAGCCAAGTTGACCTATGTTACAATGAGATTTTCCACTTTGAATCAAATATTCCTTTACATTTATTTTTTCCTAAGATATATATGTACTATTTCGTAATAAATGGGTAGGTCTGATGATGGTGTCGGAAGGTGACCATAAGAGTTCCTAAACTAAACAAGATATCCCAATCGGTAGATTGAAGACGAATTAAAAGAATTAAAAGATCTCTGAAAAATTATAATGCTTTTGTTTATTTTCTCTTTTATAACCTTTACAATTAAACATGAATATAATAAATGTTGCACTTAAAAACGGAAAAAAGGAACAGTCAAATTGACCGCTTGCGGTCGTTTTAGGTATAGGAGAAGCCCGGACACTCTAGTGTTAATTTTTATTTTGTGTTATAACTGGCTTCTAGTTCGCTCTCGTAAATAATGAGGGCCAATATAAATATTTACATTGTACCTAAGGACAATTTCATACAAGTCCAGTGCCAATGTGGCGAAGAGCCAAGACCGCCGTCCACGAAATGCTCATATAGGGTTGGCACAAGAACCCCAAATAAATTATTCAAAATGAAGTTATGGTTTTAAAAATTCATGAACCTTGTATCATTACGCCATCTTCGTATGTTCACGTAGTTGTGTGATAAATAATGATCTCCTATTCTGGTGCAGCTTTTTAACCTAATTACATGACTGTATGTATAATTGAATGTATGTTAAATATGTATGTATAACGGAGTGCTGGTGCCGACATTAATGTATGGAAGTGAGTCTTGGGTGTGGCAGAAGAAGAATGAAAGCAGAATAAATGCTGTAGAGATGCGATCGTTGAGGAAAATATGTGGGGTAAAATTAAGTGATAGAATGAGGAATGACGTAATTCGTGAAAGATGTGGTCTGAAAGATGATATAGTGACAAGAATTGAGAAAGGAATGCTTCGGTGGTTTGGTCACTTAGAGAGGATGAATGAAAGTCGAATCACGAAAGAGATATATTGTGCGATTGTGGAGGGAACGAATGCGCAAGGGCGTCCCAGAAAAACCTACGCGGACCAGTTAGAGGTTTTAATAAAAAAGGCTGGTGTACGCAGTGAGAAAAACCGCCGGGCATGTATGAAAAGGTTGATGGATGTAAATGAAGCGAAAGAAGTGTGCAAGGATCGTAGCAGGTGGCGATCCATAGTCTCTGCCTACCCCCATGGGAAACAGGCGTGAGTATATGTATGTATGTATGTATGTATAATTCACACACACTTATTAAGTTTCATTATAAAAGCTATGCGACCTAAAATAAATAAAAAAAAATGTTTGAGAATGTGCAAGCAGCGCTCTTTCATTTGATACCCCATATGTCCTAGTAGCCTCACTTCGAATTTTCAAGACCCCCTTTCAGTCCCTGTTGCAAAACAATATAGGTAAAAAAACTATTTCTCTTTTATTTGCAAAATAGTTGGGCAAACGTCATATAAAACTATTCCAAATTTCAAGTTGATAGCATTAGTATTTCTCGAGATACATCTATAAATAGATCTAGCTGTGACAGACAGACATACTGAGTCGCACCATAAGGGTTTCTTTTTACCTTTTTATCAGCTCAGCAGCGTAAGTGTATAAAATTGGCGCAATAGTTACATAGTTAGGGCTAGTTTCAAAATGTACCAAAAATGTCAAAGTTATGTCAGGCAATGTAAGTTGAATTTAATCGGAATCGGTGAAACTGAAACTTAGCATTTTATGATCGTGGGCTTGCAAACCTTTCCGACCCTGAAAACTGGAAATATTTCGGAAAATAAAATGTATTTTTATTTGATTAATTAATTTGAAAAGCTTATTGTTTTGCAACCCTACCTTAAGTATTACTTGACGACAGAGCCTCTGTGCTGGCCGCTGTGAGTACTTCAAAGGAAAATGTAAAAAAAATGAAGTACTCGAACTCACTAACGAAACTAGTGGAAGCGAAAGCAAACGGAATAACTGTTTCCTTTTTCATTACTTTTATTATTATGATTTCTTCTCTTCTTAGATTATGTTATAGAAAAAATGTTAATAGTGGCCTGAATGTAATTATTTTGTGAACTAATGATTGAATGACTCCATGGGGTCATTCAGTGATTCGTCCCACCATCCATTCGTCCGAATGGGACGAATCACTGAACGTAAAAAATATAATTATAATGAAATATAAGAAAGAATCGATGGGACGAATGGCAGAATTCTGCGATTCTTTCTTTAGCATTTCTAAGCAAAGTTTTATAAAGTAAGCTAAAGTTTCGTAATACCAAATAATATACTAGAAAAAATAGGACTCGCACCAGATCATGTTCTCGGACGGGAATCGAAAATATCTGGAAAGATTATTAAATTTAGATTTTTCGCATTCACAATGCTATTTTTATATTAAGATAAATAATATTAGAAAAAATACTAGAAAACATCTGGAAAGATGTTCAGTTGAATGTAGAGGTTAATTCCTTCTACATTGGTGAGATGGCGCTGGCTTGCAGCGTAAGAGTTGATATACTAGAAGAAATTCGACGTTCCCACTAGTGACTTGGTAGCTCAGCGGTCAGAGCATTGGACCGGATATCCAAAGGTCGCGGGTTCGATTCCCGTCCGAGAACATGATCTGGTGCGAGTCCTATTTTTTCTAGTATATTATTTGGTATTATATAAAATAGCATTGTGAATGCTTAAATCTCAAAATTTAAAAAAGTAATAAAGTTTTCGTGTTATATCAATCCAAAAAAATACCAAGAACTTTTGAATCCTTGTTACACTAAATAAAATGCTTGTTTAGTATGTTCAAGAAGGGTTAAACCATACTTAAAAACAAAATAATTAGCGTGACATGCTACTTAGTGTTCAGAAACAACCCACTTAAAAGTATGAGTAATACAGTGATTCATCAGAAAATTAAATTTGGTTCAAAAGAATTTGAATCATTTTTTTTATAAAATATTAAGATATTTTTTTAAAGATATATGTAATATAGTCAAATATATATATTTGACAACATCACACACATTGCTTTGATTCCAAAGTAAGTAGCTAAAACACTTGTGTTATGGAAATCAGAGGCAACGGTGTTATCACAAACACCCAGACCTGAGACAATATACAAAAAATAATTTTCTACATTGATCCAGCCGGGGATCGAACCCGGGACCTCAAGAGATGGTGGCGTTTTGAAAACCGGCGTGCAAACCACTCGACCACGGATCATGGATTATCATCAAATTATGCGCCCGAACCATGACTATCGAAACATGATATATCAGTTAATCGATAATTAACTGTTAAAGGAGGAGCTCGGTGGCGCAGTGGTATAGCGCCTGGCCCATCGATTGCAAAGGTTAAGCAACTTTCGCAAGGGTCAGTCATGAGATGGGTGCCCAAAAATGTATCATCTCGAGCTCCTCCGTGTTTCGAAAGGCACGTTTAGCCGTTGGTCCCGGCTGCATTTGCAGTCGTTAGCACCCAATAATCCGTATGGGGCCCGCGTGGTGGGTCATTGCCCATCTTCTTCATCCACCCATAAGGAAGGCATGTGCCCCAGCAGTAAGGACATTAAAAACTGTTAAAATTTATTGAATTTTGACAGTCAAGTATATATGTATAAACTGCTACCTATATCATATCGTGCTGCAGTGGTCATGCCACGGTGGTTGCCTTAATTTAAGAGCGCATAGTCTGCACACTAGCGCCACCATTGGAAAAAAAATCATAGTGCTTTAATAAAGACGAAATTGTGGAAAAGTGGCCACTTTTCGCCAAAAAACTCCATCAAACTAAACGACACGCTAAAAAATATTGTCTAGTACTACAAAGCTTCTTCGGAGTGCACTACAGAGAGATAATTCACAGTTTCGTCTTTATTTAAGCACTATGATTTTTTCCAATGGCGGCGCTAGTGTGCAGACTACGTGCTCTTAAGTGCAAACAAATAGTAATGATAAGCATTTCAAAATTTATCCTTTAACTTCAATAATCTTAGAAACCCGACCCACTTTTCCATATCTTGCGAGAATGCTAGAAACATCTAATGCATGGCTGCATTTCTTTATATCTGTCTGTTCTGAGAGCAATCCAATTTTCATAAATACACATCGTACTCGAGAATGTATGCTTAATACTTACTCGAGAAAATGGGATTCATTTTTCATCAGTTCAACAAGAAATTTGTATTTTATTGAAATGAGTTTTTACTATTTATTTTTTTAAATTAAAGCAGAGTTGTAGAGGATGTAGCAATTTGGAATTGTAGTTAGAAAGGAAGTACTTATCACTCACAAAAATATTAAAACTATATTTCATTAATGTACCATAGCCCTCTATTTTTACACAAAATAACTAGTTTTAAAATCGATTCGGGAAAAATTATAATGAATATTGAAGCACTTATTATACATTACCTTCAAAAGCTCAAGTGTTTGATGCTATCAATTCAGAAAAATTTACATAATTTACAGTAGTACCCAAGTTTGCCACTGTGTACAAAATGGCTTTATAGCCTCAATTTTATTGACTGGTGGCCGAATACTCAAACGTCACTCAACTTTGAGAGGCTCTCAAACATCGTCCTGTTGCATCAAATGTCAAAGATACGACAAAGACAGCATGATGTTTGAGCGCCCCTCAGAGTTGAGTATCGCTTGAGTATTCGGCCATGAGCGAATGCGAAGCGTCTCTGTTCCAGCTTGGGCAAGATTGTTGTCGTATGTCTGTCCATCTGTTCTCACAGGACGCATTTCACAACCGATTCTCGTGAAATTTTATGAGCAGGTTCGATAATTATACATTCTGTGTACTAAGTATCGGGAATTTGTCAATAAAACAAAAAATACAAATTATTCATCTAAATTTATTTTATCGCCTTCAAAGTAGGCCCCATCGCTTGCAATACAACATCTCCACCGCTTCACCCAGTCTTCCATACATTTTTCATATGCTATTTGCGGTATGGCCTTTAGCTCATTCAGCGAATTTTCTTTTATGGCTTCTATCGACTCAAAACGTTTTCCTCGAAGTGGTAATTTTAACTTGGGAAATAAAAAAAAGTCAGACGGAGCCATATCAGGTGAATACGGTGCTTGGTCGAATTTTTCGCTAAGAACTCTCACTATAATGGCTGTGTGTGATGGTGCATTATCATGGTGCAGCATCCATGAGTTGTGTTGCCACAAATCTGGACGTTTTCGGCGGATACTCTCACGCAAACGCTTTATTACGCCTAAATAATATTATTTATTCACTGTTTCTCCCTCTGGAAGGAATTCGGAGTGAACCACACCACGGTAGTAAAAAAAAACTGTCAGCATCACCTTGATTTTGGAGCGACTTTGCCGCGGTTTTTTGGGTTTTGGCTCGTTTTCGAAACGCCATTCTGAAGACTGTTGGCTTGTTTGCATGTTGTACTCATAAACCCATGTCTCGTCGCCAGTTATTATACGTTTCATAAAGGTCGGATCCGTAGAAGCTCGGAAAACCATGTCTTCAGCGACATGCTTTCGCTGCGCTTTTTGAACAAAATTAAGCTCTTTTGGAACTAGTCGAGCGGCGACGCGTTTCATGCCTAAAATGTCAATGACAATGTTGTGGACGGACTTAAAAGATATGTTCACCTCACTAGCCAACTCTCTCAGACTCATACGTCGATTTTCGAGCACTAGCTTCTTGATTTTGTCGATGTTTTCTTTGGTCGTAGCGGTTGAAGGTCTACTACTACTTCTCGGCCTTCTTTAAAAGCCTTATACCATTCATAAGCCCTTGTTTTCGATATACACGATTCGCCGTAGGTATTTCGCAACATTTTTAGTGATTCACCACATGAAATATCATTCGAAACACAAAATTCAAGGCACACTCTTTGTTCAACAATATTTTCCATTGTAAAAATTGCCGAGGACTCAAAACTATAACCAACAAAAAGTGTAGTTTAAAACAAATTAAATGACAGATCCCGCTCAAATTTTGCGCGCGTAATCAGTACAGTGCTACCAACATGCAGTAAAAAAATTAGAACGACCTCTTTTACGCGGGTCTTTTTATTGACATATTCCCGATACTTTTTACACAGAGTAGTATGTTGTAATTTTATGGTAAATTAAGCTTTCGAAAAAAATTATTTCGAAAACTGTTCAAAAATGACACAAACGCGAAGTCTACAACTCACATACTTAGTACATAGTTTGTTGGTGTGATCCCAAACTGTCTCTACCTAAATATTTTATATTATGTCAAACTATCAACAAATTTTTCAGGCTCCAAGTTTAAGAAAAGCCTTCGTAATATTTCATCCTAGTGTCCTCGGCCAAAGGTGTCATCCATCTAAGTTTTCATCGAAAGTAGGTCGTATAAGACGGACTTTTTACATAATATTAGATAGAACATACAAGCTACTGCTAAAATACTGATATAAAAAATATATTTTTTCTTTTTTATCGTATCAGCCGCACGACTCACCCACTTTAAAACAACTTATTAATTATAGAAGTTGAGTTAATAGAAACGCATAATATTCAAGAGTAACATATCACTAGATAATTGTATGACGACCTCTGGAAATGAGGTGTAACGTCAGAAAATAGGATTAAAACAAACAGTGTAATGGCACCTACACACACACACTATGCAGGTGTGGTCCAGCCGCCGGGTATCTGCTCGGCAAAAACTACATCGTAAAAAGGCCGCCGGCATGGCTCAGCATGCATGTCTGTGCCAGGCAGGTGTAGGAGCCATAAGCCAAAAATTACAGTTTAATTGATAGAACACGCGTCAATGATATTATGTTAGCAATCGGAACGCAAAATTTCAAATACATTACGTATTTTTCTACGCACTTTACAATACATTCATCAATGTATTGTAGAATTATTGTAACTATAATAACTATACTACAATCAAGTTATCTGACAGAACCACTGTTATTAATTTTGTTAACCAAGTACAATGATTTGATTCAAACTTCAACTCTATCGGACCTCAAGAAAAGACAACAGAGCTATAATGTTATAGAGCTGCTAGTATACTCACACTAATATTACATACTTATAGAAAAAGGGGTATGTACGAACAGATTTAAAGTAGTTATGAGAAGGTTGTCTACTAAACTAATTGTCTGATTTCGAAAACTCATGCACTAATAGTAAGCTTGAGTGACACAATTCCTTTATGTTTTTTACAGGACGTAGAATTCCATGCGGACGAAGACCGGACAGCAAGATTGTGTTGTTGTTGTTAATTATTTATTTAGCTTTTGTTTAAATTACGCAAAGTCGCTGACTATAATTGTTACCGACCAGCAACGTTACAGACTTTTGGGGCTCTCTTTGGTCCACCTTCCAAATTCTAAATCTCAGTGACATCTTTTATAAACAATTGTAAATAGTAGTTGTCAATAAACTCCTAAACGGGAAATACGTGTTTAAGTGGTTCGTGCCCTATCCTCAACAATAATATAATACCCCATGTATTTAGACGGGTCGATTTTCCGGGCGACTTGCTAAGCGACTTTAGTCGAATAGGGCTTTTATCGACAATCGCTTGTAAAAACGAATTGCTACCTCATTGAAATTAGGTGTGCGATTAGATTTTACTAGTGATTGTCGATAAAAAGCGCTAATTGTCTAAAATCGACCAGCAAGTCGCCTGCCAAGTCAACTCGTGTAAATACCACACAACCTGCAACTTCAATTTAAGAATAATGTTTCATTAAATTATTTCGAATTCTATAAAACACTAGAAGAATTGTACACAAGTGTCTAGTATTATTCTTCTGTCTATTTATTTTCTGTTTATTAATTGTGTGTGTACAGAACATTAAAATAAATAAACAAAAAACAAAATTATCCATCGAGATTTATGAAAGCTGCTTAATTTATATAAATAAAATGTCAAAGAGATTCTCATAAAAACTAAGATGGTATTTCTAGACAGCACAAACTCTATAACATTGACTGAACTAACTCGGAAGTTCCTTTAAGTCGGGAATACACATGACTGTAGCTGGCACACTGGCATACTAGCTCCTTGCACGTGCCATCTACTTCCATGTGTATACGCTAACTGGCATGCCTGTATCTGGCATGCTAGTAGATCGCACAACATTTGATTTTTGGGCAGATACTGGCATGCAATGTGAAGTAGGGGACGTGTGATCGTACGCGACAGGTACAGGCATGCCAGTAGCTGGCGAGTTGTCGCCGTTGGTGCATGTATTTCTTTGTTTGGGTTTTTGATCGTTTTAAGTAAATTGTTTTTATTTTTGTATTCACCATGTCACGATGGGGGGATGACAAGACGATACAATTTATACATTTGTACTGACAGTACGAATATACAAATCTGTCTCCTTCTTTTCTCTCATTATTTAGGCCACACATTGTATTAAAGTAGCAATACGATGCAATTTAATTCACTTCGAATATTTTCCATTGCAAAAACTACAAAAAAAGCGTGGGAATGACACGTACTGTCTCGTAACTGGCTAACTGGGAAATACAGGCATGTAAGGTCGTAAATTGCATGCAAGTTTAGCTGGCAAATGTATCCATATTGCGCCAGCTACTTCCACATGCCATTAACAAGTATGCACGCTACTGCCCCGTTTTACAGGCATGTGTATCGTCGCCTTTATTCTTGGAGGCCACGTGGAAACTTATTATAAAGTACCCAAGAGCTAGTTTGCTTTGGCAACTAATGTCCTAATTACTTTTATGGTTTACAAACAACAATGGAGTCGCAATTGAAGTTGCTAATCAATATTTGGTTTGTTTTTATAAAAAAAAGGTTTTTTGTTACAACGTCTAAGATTATGTCTTTTGCATCTTATTGGCTGTTTTTTTATTAAGTTGAAGCTCTTAGAGGTCCTTGACCAATCACTTGATGTTATTGATTTCACCTTGATAGGTTGATAATAGTTTTCTTTTCATTTCTAATAAAAACGGTATCAATCGACAGAACATGCAAACAGACGAGTTATCAAGTGATCTTGGGGTTCCGATTTTAGGGCACAGTACCCTAAAAATACAATACTATACATGAAAACTCGTTTTTCGCTTGTTGCTTTATGTGGTCTATATAAATAAATAAAATATACTTTCTTCAACATGAAATATGTTTTATACACTTAACCCCTTACTAATAAGGATTGTGTAGCAGATGCATAGTTACACAGTGTTTTGTCCCTTTCTTTTTAATGTCAAACATAAATAGTTACACAGAGAGTAACCATTGTGCTATACAATCTTTATTAGTAAGGGGGTTAGTGGTAATTAGGACAGTTTTAGTAAGTATCTGTGGTAAGTATGCTTTATGATCGTTTATAAGCATCACCAATTGTATAAAAAATCCTGACCCTTTTTGTTAAATTGAATTGTATTAAATCATTTTAAGTGCCTCCATTTTCATTTTCCTTCTCTCGATTGTTTTCAGTTTCATTTTATTACACAATAAGGCGTTTTTAAGGGTGAATTTTTATTACCCACTTCTAGGCTGCACAGGATTTGTCTGGGAAAAATATTGAAGAATGGCAGTATCTCAAATTACTTATCATGAACTGATTTGTCCATTTTTCTTTTTCTAAGATTGGAATTTCTTAACCTAAATTATACGATATTAATATGTGTATTTACAATTAGACACCAGTTATTCCATGTCGTAAGTAAAAGCAACAACCGAAAATATGAAATAGGGTTTCTACTTTCCGAAAATATTCGTGCCGATTACTGATCAACTAGAGCTCATTGACTTCAACACTCAATTTTGGCTCTTTCATTGAGAATAAAGCACAATTGGCATCTAAAAAGCTTGGGGCAAAGGTGAGAAAATATTTCACGCCGGAACAGCTGCTCAATTTACACCAAGGCTAAGCTCGAGTGTGTATGGAGTATTACTCTCATCTTTGGGATGGCTCAACAGGGAAGCGAGCGTGCGTTATTGAATGCTGTCTCAAGGCAGATGAAAGATGAAAGTGATAGAGAACGGGAAAGCTATCGTGTGAAGACACGACTACACTGATCTTTTTTAGTACATCGTCTAATAATCACAATTCTCAACCGGTTCTCGTGAAATTTTGTGAGCAGGTTTGATGATTATCTAGTTAGTTTTTTTTGTCAATTTAGGTTTCTGGATTATTTAAAAAAACAGCCATTTTTAAAAATGTTGAAAATTGTCACAAGCGCTAGGTCCACAGCTCACAAAGCTAGTCATATTTATTTGTTATTTGAACAAAAAAACCCGATTAAATAAACCATTAATAAATAGTAATTTCGCCGCTCCCACTAGCGACTCGGTAGCATAATTGGTCAGTGCATTGGGCCGGATTCCCAAGGGTGCGGGTTCGAGTCCCGTCTGAGGTGCTACGGGTGAGTCGATTTTTTCTAGTATTTTTTCTAATATAATTTATCTTAATATAAAAATAGCGTTGTGAATGTGAAAAATCTAAATTTAATAATAAATAGTGTTTATGATAATGATGGAGAGGAGTTCGGTGGCGTAGTGGTATAGCGCCTGGCCCAGCGATTGCGGAGGTTAAGCAACTTTCGCAAGGGTCGGTTCTGGGATGGGTGCCCAAAATATATAATCTCGAGCTCCTCCGTGCTTCGGAAGGCACGTTAAGCCGTTGGTTCCGGCTGTATTTGCAGGCGTTAGCACCCATCAATCCGCATTGGGCCCAAGTGGTTGGTCATAGCCCATCCTCCTTATCCACTTATAAGGAAGGCCTGTGCTCCAGCAGTACCATTAATTGAATAACCATGTTGAATGGTCTTAAAATTAGTAAAACTTTTACCTGAAAATTTCTGATTAAGAAAGTACCTAGAGCTTATTACTAAAAAGGTAAAAATTTAACTTCTACAATCTACTTCTAATAAAACTTGTTTCATTGAACAATTATACAGGAAAAGTGAACAAATCCAATAATCTTGATGGATAATACGAGACAAAAGTGACGAGCTCTTTGATACTAGGGCTTGCCTCACTGTTAGCGATTATTAAATGGATGATTTTTTTTGTGTACGTAAAGCTATAATTTTGACTTAAATTGTAGCGAACAAAAAATATTATATTTCGTGATTTTGTGATAAAACTATATTTTGTCCAAAATGTATCCACAAAGTGTGTATTAAAGTAAGTCTAAGCAGAACTTACTCGTACAACAAAACATTAAAAAAGAATTTACAATAATTCTTCACTGCAATAAATATCGTCACATTTTAACAGACACCTCAAAACTTCGTGAGCGTCAGGATGGCTGGTTGTCTGCATCGGTTTGCGTCAAGTTGGTGACCAAAAATTGCTACCTATTTGCTACCATTTGCTACCTACAGTCAGTTATTTGCAACCTAACTATATAGTCCATTCCCTGTAAAATTTTCAATTGATCATAACTTTTTACTTGTTACAACTACAAGGTAGATATTGATAAACGTGAGGGTGGCAATCAAGTAGCAATTACTGAAGTAAAAATAATAACAGGAATTTGTATAGTTTACACAAACGGAGAGTGGACCAGCCATCCTGATATCAGAATGGCTGGACATTTTGCAATCCCTTTATTTTGGTTTATAGTTAGGTAGCAATTAACTGACTGTAAGTAGCAAATGGTAGCAAATAGGTAGCCCTGTTGAGCCATCCCAAAGATGAGAGCAGTACTCCATACATGATCGAACTTGGCCTTGGTGTAAATTGAGCAGCTGTTCCGGCGTGAAGAAAGGTGAGAAAACCTTTGCCCCAAGCTATTTAGATGCCAATTGTGCTTTAATCTCAATGAAAGAGCCAAAATTGAGTGTTGGAGTCAATGAGCTCTAGTTATTAATCTGCACAAATACATTTCAGAAAGTCGAAACCCTATTTCATATTTTCGGTCGTTGCTTTTACTTACGACATGAAATAACTCGTGTCTAATTGTAAATACACACATTAATATCGTATAATTTAGGTTAAGAAATTCCAATATTAGAAAAAAGAAAAATGGACAAATCAGTTCATGATAAGTAATTTGAGATACTGCCATTCTTCAATATTTTTTCCACACAAATCCTGTGCAGCCAAGAAGTGGGTAATAAAAATTCACCCTTAAAAACGCCTTATTGTGTAATAAAATGAAACTGAAAACAATCGAGAGAAGGAAAATGAAAATGGAGGCGCTTAAAATGATTTAATACAATTCAATTTAACAAAAAGGGTCAGGATTTTTTATACAATTGGTGATGCTTATAAACGATCATAAAGCATACTTACCACAGATACTTACTAAAACTGTCCTAATTACCACTAACCCCCTTACTAATAAAGATTGTATAGCACAATGGTTACTCTCTGTGTAACTATTTATGTTTGACATTAAAAAGAAAGGGACAAAACACTGTGTAACTATGCATCTGCTACACAATCCTTATTAGTAAGGGGTTAAGTGTATAAAACATATTTCATGTTGAAGAAAGTATATTTTATTTATTTATATAGACCACATAAAGCAACAAGCGAAAAACGAGTTTTCATGTATAGTATTGTATTTTTAGGGTACTGTGCCCTAAAATCGGAACCCCAAGATCACTTGATAACTCGTCTGTTTGCATGTTCTGTCGATTGATACCGTTTTTATTAGAATCCTGACACTCACTAAATTTCAATATACCTACTAACTTAGCTGAACCTTTTTATCGTCATGTCGTTTTATTGTGTACATTGATATTATTAGAGTTGCAAGCTTGCAATTTACTGAAAAATCGTAATGGTTATTATGACAAAGTACTAAAGCAGTTTAGTCCTGAGGCTGTTTTTTCGTGCCTGCACTGCACAGTAAGATTTTTGTACCAAGTACTTGATTATTAATTTGTATTATTTCTTCCGCTTACAGTGAGACCCCACTGCACTTCCTTACTTTTGGTGGTACAGCAGCTAATTCCTTGAAAGCATCCTTACAATACAAATAGGGATTCTTACGGATCTTGGGAAAATGAACTATTTTGTCGTTTTCTTGAGGAAAAGACGGCGAAGTAACGAACTACGGCATGCATTGTCCACTTATATTTTTTGATCTCCGTTGATGTTCTAAAAGAGAACATTGTTTTATGCAAGATTAGGACTGCTCCTTTACCTAATGCAACTTTTTTTAACAAAAATCCCTATTCATAACCAGTAGGTAACGTGTTTTAAAATGGTGAAATACTTTGTATGTCAAAAAGGATGAGTATCAAAAAAACCTTATAATAATTTATTTAATTACAAAAATATTATTAAGAATAGAGTAATTATTCGAATGTACAAATTTTCCATAATTACACATTACTGACACCTCGGACATAATACTGTCTCTAATTTGTGACATAATGCCAACCATTATATTGTTTTGTTAATCATTAGTGGTGGGACAGTATTTTCACTAATGATGACGGATTCAAAAATACTTTTGAAACAAAAAACATGACAGTCAAGGGGAAATAATCGAAGCCGTGCTATGCTGTGTTATTGACAGTAAATATGAATGTGCATAAGTGGGAGTGTGATATAATGAAGACCTAGACAATCAAGTTGTGTTTTTTAAACTGCCCATATCATGTGATATATTCTGACTCGATTGCCAGTGTTACGTCACGTATCTCGCTCTTAGTTTGCTATAATGATGACTAATAGATGACATAATTTGCTAGCGAACGGCGACATCACTTCAAATCAAAATAATTTAATTTCACAGAATTTACAACATTGAAGTTAATACTTGAATTAGCTTTCTACGTGTTTTGTGCTGATTGTAACGCGCTAAATCTCAATCCTGATTATATTCACCTATCTCAATAACAAATTTTTGACATTCTAAATCTATTATAACTAAATGTGATTAGGTTTTACTATAGCACAACACTATTCAGTTGATCGCAATTAAATCTGAATATCGTAATTCACGTTCAGAATTTCATCAGTGTATTTGGGTCCGTCATAAGTCACCACTACCAATAGGTCACAGTAAAATGTTTGATATACTCAATAAGCTTGAGGACTCCAAAAGCCCATTTATGGGTCCAAATATCAAAGCATTAAAATTCTGGGGAGTACTCTTGCCAAAAAATGGTTACAGAAGAAAAATGTATTTACTATTATACGCTCTTGTTGTCGTATTCGTCGTTACAGAGTATGTAGATATTTGGTTTGTCAAGGCAAATTTGAATCTCCTCTTGAATAACATGAAGATCACTATGCTAGCTACCATGAGCGTGGTCAAAGTGACTACGTTCTATTACTGGCAAAACCATTGGTTGAGTATTCTCAATTATGTCACTGCCACTGACTTGGCTCACAGGAACACTAAAGACGTCAAAAAGATCGAACTTATTAAGAAGTTCACTAAATATTCCAGGAAAATCAGTTACGGCTATTGGTTTCTCGTGTTCACTACTGTTATTTTTGTAGTTGGGTATCCTTTGCTTAAATACATCTTCTGGCCTTCTTACAGGCAGAACGTGAAGAATGGTACGGAATCATATTTCGAAGTTGTCAGTTCTTGGGTTCCTTTTGACAAAAACACCATTCGTGGGTATTTATTAGCTTGTTTCTATCAAGCATACTCATCTATTGTCGGCGGGGGATGGATAACTTCTTTTGACAGTAATGCTATTGTCATAATGGTCTTTTTTAGAACTGAATTAGAAATACTGAGGATCGATTGTGCTAATATATTTGGCACGGAAGAATGTCAAGTTTCTGATGAAATTGCTGTTATGAGATTGAAGGACTGCCATAAGAGACATGTGGACTTAATGAAGTATGTACCTATATCATTTTTTTAACTGAAGTATAATCCGCGCGCGATTAGAATGGAATGGGACTTTGTCACAGTAATTCGAAAATGACCGTTAAGCAGTAACATACAACACTGTTTCAACTAATTTAGTAATTTAGGCATTTTTGAGGCAATTTGAAACGAGACAAACTTTGACAAAGATAGACAGTCCTGCCTAGATCCAGGATAGTTACGACAATTTGGAGGCTCTTACGGTAGTATCGATGTAATGAAATGTCTAGATGATTTATAGAGAGTCCTGTTTCTGTCAGGCATACTCATAAAAAATCTGTTGGCAGTTTATAATATTTTTCATATTTGTTGACCTCACAATATTTAGCTTGGTCTTATTCCGCGTATTTATAATTTGAATAATTCGATTTCGATGCTGTAGCAATAATTTATTCGTAAAAACGCAATAGTGTACCGACAGTGAATAGCAAGCAAAATGTTTCCAGCAGTCGAAAAACAAGTAAAATTACTTTTACTAGTATTTCGACTTCGACGACCGCAGGTGAGCGAGAGTGGGGTCTGTGGGACTCGCCAGGAGGGGACCGCAATATTCAACGTTGCGGCTCCCTCCATGACTGCCTCCCGTGATCCCACCCAGCCGGGTGGCTCGGTGGGATCCCGGGAGGAGGGAATACCCACTAAAACTCCGGCACTTGCCCTCTCGCCCTTCGGGACCCTTATGGGATTCACCTCAATGGACCCGGCGGCCGGCCCGGTTATACAGGCCTCCTCGCGGTTGGGAGATGGCGCAAATTTGGCCATCTCCCCAGACGGTTGAGACCGTGCAAGGCAGGCGATGTGTCACCCGTCACCCCCCACCGCCTCCTTAGCCCCGTCCATCTGCGGCGGAGAAGAGCCGCCTGAGCATCTTCATCGCGAGCTCTCTCCGCTGTCTCCTTCTGGAGAATGGCATCCTCACAGAAGGAGACCACCGCTTGCCACGATCTATCACTGCCCAGCATCGCATTGATGACGCTGGGCAGTGAGAGATCCCCTCCTACCACCCCCACAAGTTCTCGACGCTGCTCCGACCACGCAGGACACGCCTCTAGCGTGTGTTGCGCAGTGTCCAGCACAGCGTCGCACTCGTGGCATTTTGGGGACTCCTCCCTCTGTATTCACTTTCCTCTGCTCACGTCAACATCGATATTATAATTTAATAACAATTAAAACAATTATAGTGCTTAATATTGGTTAAAAACCTAATAATTTTGTAAATAAAGTGCTCAAACAAAAGAGTAAATGAAGACAAAAAAGTGATTACACCGAAAATAAGAAAGTTATAACCAAAAATATTTTACAACTATCATTGACAAGAAAACACAGTGTATTTTACAGTGATTGGAGTTAATTTCACCTGAAAATGAAGCAAGTTCAGTTACATCACTTCTGCATTAACGAAAAACATATGAAACAACTATTTTGAAGATTTGCAAAGAACATAACTTACATAACCTCAAAATTAGCCTCGAAACTGCCTACTTCAGAATAAGTGCTTCGATCAACAGCAAAGGAAGCGTGTTATTGTGCAAAACTCCTTTTATAACCATAAGAATACTACAATTACGCGCTGTGACAAAATGAATGGTCAAAAAGTAAACAAAGACCCCTTGGGCGATTCACAAACATTATGTGCAGGTTGTCACCAACCATTACCGAAAAGAGAACATTTAAAATGTGCCTTTTGCTCAAACCTGTACGACCTGGACTGTGCTAACGTGACTATTAATCGATTTAATAATACAATGCAACGGGAGCACAAAGAAAACTGGAAATGTCAAGCCTGCTATTGCAAAATGTCTAAAAGAAATAACACTGATACTCCAATATGCACCCGAATACATGAAGAAACACAACTGAACATGATGCCACATGATGAGGAAAAAAATAATGTGACTATCCGCAGGAAAGCCATAAGCGTAACCGACAACTCATTTAGTTCTGAGAATATCAGCTTATTGGGAGATACAATAAATATTGACCTACAAGAAAATGATTTAAACACAAACAGCCCAACGGAATTGACAATTGAAAGCTTGAAGAAAATGTTTAACACACAATTAAAAGAAAATAATAAATCATTAATAGCGGAATTCCAAAGTACAATTCAAAGAGAAATAAACAAAGCGATAATGAAATTTAGAGATGAAATAAAAGAAGAAACTTCTTCACTAATGAGAGAAAATTCACAAAGAAAAATGGAAATTGAGAAAATAAATACTACTATAAAAAAGCTAGAAAGAGATAACGAACAGCTAAAACAGGAAATAAAAGACCTGCACTCAAAAACCACAAATATTAAACCAACAACAGCCGAAAGTTGCAAAAATAAATTAGTTTTATACGGCCTAACCGAATACTACAAAGAGCAAGAGAACGAAACAGAAAATTCAATTATACAAATATTCCTAGATACTCTAAACATAGATTTAACTGGATACATTGAAAATATACACAGAGTTGGAAAATACAATAACAATCGCAGCCGGCCTCTAGTGATAGAACTAATCAGTAAACGAATGGTAAAATATATAATAAATAACACCTTTTATCTTAAGGGAACTGGACTAGCGGTATCGGAGTTTTTGAATAAAGAGGAAAGACAAGAAAGAAAAATAATTCGAGACAAAATGATAATGGCTCGCAAGAGGGGACTACATGCTGTTATTAAGAATAGGGAACTATACATTGAAGGTAACAAAGTGAACATTAAGGACAACAACCCGAAAAATTCCAATCACACAACTACTGAAACATCAGAAGACCCCAATGCAGTGGATAGAAACAGCACCAAAGTGCACGAACAACCAAAGCAACCGGATCACAGAAAATCAAGTAACAATTCCTTTCGAAGAAACTGATACACAATTTAAAATTCTCTTCCAAAATTTCCAAAGTATATACAATAAACAACATATTTTAGAAGCCTTTATTGATCAAGACCCATCTCACCAAGCTATCTGCATCTCCGAGTCCTGGCTATCTTCATCAAAATTAAGTCTTGTTAAATTTACTGGCTATAAAACTGCAGCATCCTTTTGTCGAGACAGAAGAGTTGGAGGTGGTGTATGCATCCTTCTGCAAGATCACATTGAGAGCATCGAGATTCAAGAAATAAGCGAGATGTCAACTGAGTACTGCCTTGAAGCCTGCGCCACATACTTACCTGAAGAAAACATTTTATTAGTTACAATGTACTGGAATGGTAAAGACAATAACTTATTTTTTGACAATCTAAATACAATAGTTAAATTTATAAATAGAAAATATTCCAAGTCAAATATCATAATTGGCGGAGATTTTAATATAGATATGCTTAAAAATAGTCCTATGGCTCTACAACTTCTAGAACTTATGTCAGAAAACAAACTAATTCAACTAATTAAAAAACCAACTCATTTTACAGAAACCTCGTCAACATGCTTAGACCTAATATTTACAAATTTTAATAATAATGATTTACACACATCTGTTGAAGATTATGGATTTACCAACCACTTTTCAACTATCTTACAAATGAAAATACCCAAGTATAAACAACAAATTGCCTGGTATACAACTAAAAGACTATTTAGCAATAAAAACATACTCAAATTCAAATCGAAACTTGATAAAATTAATTGGACCGAAATAATAAAAAGTGAAAGAAATATTAATGAAAATTATAATTCATTCCAAAACATTCTAATAAATATCTTAAATGAAACTGTACCAAAAATCAAAATAAAACTTAAAACATCCTCAAAAAAATATTGGCTGACAACAGGTATAAAGAAAGCATCCAAAAACAAAAGACTACTAAAATCCTTAACCTTAAAATTTAACAACCCTATACTAACAAATTACTACAAAAAATATGAAAAGACCTTAAAAGAAACTGTTAACGTCTCAAAAAAACTCAATTATATTAACAGAATAAAAAAATCAAATAATGTTATAAAAACGACGTGGAACATTGTAAATGAGCGCACAAATAAAAAACAAAATAAAGACAAAAATAATATAACGATACATGACAATGGTTCAGTCTATACCGATCCAAAACAAATAGTAAACATCTTCAATAACTTTTTTGCGTCAATTGGAGAAAATAACTCTAATAATAATAATACTGCACAGCCAACGTCACCAAACAGACAACCTATGCTGCAGCCTTCAGTAAACTCGTTTTTCCTTTATCCTGTAAAAGAGTCCGAAATATTAAAAGCTATAAAACACCTCAAAAATAAACAGAGTCATGGCATTGATGAACTTCCCCCCACCCTCTTTAAAAATTGCGCGGAACAGTTAGTTAAGCCACTCCATATGTTAATAAACCAATCATTAAATGAAAGCGTTTTCCCGGATCTCCTAAAAATATCATTAGTAAAGCCAATCCATAAAAAGAATAAAAAAACAGACCCTAACAACTACCGCCCAATAGCCCTCTTACCGACTGCTTCAAAAATATTTGAACAAATTGTATGTGACCGCGTCTACAAATTTCTAGAAAAATTTAAACTTTTTGATGAATCACAAAATGGCTTTCGTAAGAAAAAATCTACAACCCTAGCTGTCTATAACTATATAGAACAAGCTCTTAAAATCATAAACAACAAAAAGTACGCATTAGGAATACTTATCGACATGACGAAAGCATACGACAAAGTCAAATATAAAATATTATTAGAAAAATTATATAATATAGGTATACGAGGTGACATGCATAAATGGTTCAAATCTTATTTACTAAATAGACAGCAATTGGTCGAAATAGAGTATTATAACCATAAAACTAGAGAAATACAAAAAATCAGGTCCAAAAGCAGAGTTATGACGTCATCTATTCCACAAGGCAGTGTGATTGGCTGCCTTCTTTTCCTTATTTACATTAATGATCTTCCCAAATCAATAGATGAACCTTGTGTTTTATTCGCCGATGACATCTCCATAATAACATCATGTAACAATAATTTAGATTTAAATAACAAACTCAAATGTATACTTGACAAAACCGTAAGATGGCTACAAGACCACAATTTAGAAATTAACTTTAATAAAACAAAATTAATGACATTTCATCCCTACCAGAAGACACAAATTGAAATAAATTTTTCTTATGACAATATTCCTCTTGAAAAAGTAGATAATTTCTCACTATTAGGATTAGATATTGACTCCCATATTAATTGGAAAAGCCACATTGCCAAAATCAGATTGAAACTATCAAAATTCTCATACGCTCTATACGAAGTTAAGAAAACCACCAACTTGAAAACCGCGCTTATGGTATATTATGCTTATGCATACTCATGGTTTAACTACGGCATACTTCTTTGGGGAAATAGTGTTGACATCTCTGCTCTCTTTACTACTCAAAAAAAACTAATTAGAATCTTAGTTAACATCAAAAAGACAGACACATGTCGACCACACTTCAGGAACCTTAATATTCTAACCCTACCAAGCATATATATACTCGAAGCCTGTAAATTCGTACGAAAAAATCCGGAGTTATATACGAAACGAGAAAACTTAAAAATGTTGTACTCACTTAGGCCTACTCGTAAAAACAAATTAGTACCGCCAACCTCTAACTTGCACCTACATTCATCAGGCCCAATGTGCATGTCAATAAAAATATACAATAAGATTCCAGAATACATAAAAAATGAAGCAAATGACATAAAATTCATAAAGATACTAAAAGAACTACTGATTAAAAAATGCTATTACACACTAAGTGAATTCATGACTGATAAATTTTAATATAAATACTTATAACTTACATAAAATTAGAAACAAATACTAAATATTCTAAATTAAATTATTTAACAACTAGACATATACTTTAAAATAATATAGATAATAGTATAAAATTCAATAAAATTAATATATTAACCTTTTGACACAAATATAGATAAATATATATACTATAATAGGTATCTACTTAGATACCTTTTATAACCAAACATAATTACAATATCTAATTTAATTAAAATTAAAACAATATTATTTATGAAATTACTAAAAAACAGACATAGTTTAAAGGAAAAAATATATATAAAATGTGCAATACCTACTTTTAAGAAAAATAGCATGTAATGTATAGTATTTGATTATATAAGATTATTCATTGTGATTTAAGTTTAAGATTTGTTTGTATAAAAAAATGTTGCTCCTCATTCGAATATTGCTGTGCCTTATCAAGGTCCTTAATGATACCAACTCATGTATGAACATCTGTAATGTACTTAAGGAATGCAATAAAGAACTTTGAACTTTGAACTTTGAACTTTATTCTGTGCAGGAACTTCCCGAAACATCCGTGTCCGGTAAAAACCTGCACCAACCGATATGTCAGCGCCCCGAACTTTCGCTCCTTCTGCTCTCGTATCAGCAGGCGCACCTCCTCCATCGTATTCGTGCCCGCAATAGGGCTCTGGAGACGACGATGTCACTCGTCCACCACCTCATCCTCCGCTCTCTCCCTAATCGCAGACATCTCTTCGGGGGCCATCCGATCTCCACGTCTTCTGGACTCCCTCCTTTCCAGGTACACCCTTTTGAGGAATAGAGCCTCAAGCTCCCAAGGAGGCGTACCTGCCAGCACACATGACGCCGTCCAGGAGACCGTCTTATACCCGCGTTCTCGGCATTGAGGAAGTCCGCCCACACCGGGGTCCCGTAAAGACCATACTCTTTATGACCCCCGCAAAAAGCCGTCTGCAACTGGATTTTGGGCCACCAATGGAGGGAGGAGCCGTCCCAGGGCCGCTGCAGCCTTCTCCAATCTGGGCGCCAGCTGCCGAAAATGCTCCGTGAAGCGCCAGCGCCCATCAATAACCAGCCCCAGGTATTTAAAATGAGGCCTTATAGGGACCAATGCCCTCCTTGGGCCATGGAAAATGATGGCCTCAGTTTTTTGGACTGCCACCTTCAGACCCAATGCCTCAATCCGCTCTATGACCAGCTGGGTTCCCACGCCAGCCATACACCTCGCATCCCCCATAGGAGTTCCTAAACTAAACAAGCTAAACCAGTCGGTAGATTGAAGAGGAATACAAATTATCCATGGACACACCTGTGGATTAAAGAGGAAAAAATTTGTATCCTTCGATCCACCGGAGGAGCCTGGCGGTGGATCCAAGTGAACGGAGGGATAATTTTAATTTCCCGACAAGTGCTTATTATTAAGGTAGTATAAGATTAACTTAACTTTTATTTCACAGGTACACTCGCTTATTCGATTCCTGCTTATCACCTATAATGCTGTGCTATACAGTTATCTGCTCTGTGATGTTGTGTGTCACCGCCTACCAAATAATGGTAATGACCGCTCATTTATATCAAAGTCACTTACATATATCCTGCTTGAAGAACCAACAATACATGTGTATAATTTTATTTATGTAATAGATTTTATCAGTTTATTGTTGTTTTTAAAACATAGTTTGTGAAAGCAGTTTCTGTAACTTTAAATGAATGAGATATAAATATAATCAGTTGATGGCAGGATGATAGAAAATTTATACCGCTTGGTGGCGCTGCTATAGTCCATCTATAGCAGCGCCACCAAGCGGTATAAATTTGCACCTTTCAATTTGACCTTTTGTACGTATGCATTATGGGTTATGATTCAGGTTATTTTTCAATTACGTCTGAAAATTGTAGATAATATTTTTTTTAGTATGGAAGTAACAGGAAACGAATTAAAGATTGAAGTAAACCAAAATGTGTTGGAAGATAAGTTTATATTTACGAAAATTCGCTTCCAACATCCAAAAATTTTTACTAAACAAAGCAAACAACAAAATGACAGGTCTACTTCTGCACTAACGCCAAGGTGGCGGTTGCCCGGCATATTCTTTGTTGATTCCATGAAAATTCATATTGTTTTTAGTCGGAGAAAAGTGCGATTCAGCGGCTGGTGTTTACAGAATACCTCGTAATGTGTATTACTCAACTCTTCATATACTGCTGGCATAGCAATGAAGTTCTATATTCTGTAAGTATCGTTAAGCCAGTTTCACAGTTTCCGTTGAATTATTTTAGATAAATACCCACTCAAATGATCACAAAAATATAAATACAAGATATGTTTCTATAGTTTAGTTTATATTTTCCTAAATTAGTTATTTATTCCTGTTTGTTGAACCACTAAATTTGCATGCAGTATTTACCTGTAAGTGTTTGGTATAATTTTACACTAGAAGTTGTTTTATGTAAATAATAATGTAAACAAGCATTGGCCAATCAATGAAGTCGACGACCTCCGTGGTCGAGTGGCCTGTTACACCGGTTTTCAAGGTGTCGCCATCTCTGAGGTCCCGGGTTCGATGCCCGGTTGGGTCAATTTAGAAAACGAACTTTTCTCTATTGGCTCAGGTTTGGGTGTTTGTGATACCACCGTTGTCTCCGATTTCCATAACACAAGTGCTTTAGCTACTTACTTTGGAATCGGAGCAATGTATGTGATGTTGTCAAATATTTATTTATTTAAAGTAAAAAAAAAATAATCTTTAGATTTTTATCTAGATTTTTTATTAGGAACTAAAACAGATTATTTAGGTGTACATAACAGCAAAAAAATACATCTAAATAATAAAAAACAGGTACCTAAAGTCCAATAAAAAAACTAGTTAAACTGGGAACACCCAATTTTTTATTACACGACTTATGCCCAAAAATAACAGAGAAAGTAATGTGTTCAGGGTTCATGGTATATAATGTTTACTATATAGTTATAGTAAAAATTTTTTTAATTAACTTTTTATGTTTTGCGTCTTCATAAACAACTCTAAAAGCCTATGACTTTGTTTATAAAGTAATTAGACTTTTCTTTAAATTGCGCAAGATTTTGTTTTTAAATCAATGTTTTCTTTTATGTTGTGAAATATTTTAAAGTTAGCTAGCACATCTTTTCTTACATTTTCAACGACCTAAGTCTACTTTTCAGAGTCTAGATTTGAGAAAAGCTCCCTTTGAAAGCATCTGGTGGGCTCGAGGCTTGGAACACAGGAAGAATTTGTACATACTAACCGCCCAATACACTAAGGTTGTGGAGTTTTCTGTAGGACCATTCACTAAACTTACTATAGCCACTTTTATTCAGGTAAGATTTTTCTGTAGTACACGAATTTATGTCGTAGAATTGGCAAATGTTTGATACTATTGCTAAAACATTCGCATGGAATCGTTTTATTAAACTATTCTACTATATGTAATAGTTTTGTTAAATATGTGCTTTGTTAAAAGACGTTCAGAAAAAACTTGAGGGTACTAATGTGGTATTTACACGAGTGACTAAAGCCGCACGACTTTTGCCACACGGCAAAAATCGACTGTGTAATGACTATTCGGCCTAGGCCGCAGGTGACTGAACAAACATCTGATCTGGAGGACAAAATTTGAACTACGTCATGACAATTATTACCTAGGTTACGCCATCGACTGCATAGACGACAGCGACGCCATCATTGATGTTGAGTCACCTGCGATTATATATTTTAAACGACTTGCTAGGTGACTAAAGTCGACCAACTGTCGTCGTAAAACTGACATATATGTCAGTTGTAACTATTAGTATATGAAGTGTTTAACGTACTTACATTCGATCTCAGTCATAATATAGCTTTATGATTTATTTTTCAGATTTTAAAAGGAGCCTATAGTTACTACACATTGCTAAATAGTTCACAAATGAAGTAAAAAGTCTTACTTTGCTTTAACTTAGTATTTCATTAGTTGCAATCATTATTATTGTGTTAAACTGTACAAATTAAAGATTTCTGAAAAATGATGATGCTTTTGTTTATTTTCTCTTTTATAACCTTTACAATTAAACATAAACATAATAAATATTGCACTTAAAAATGGAAAAAAGGAACAGTCAATTTGACCTGTTCGCGGTCGTTTTAGGTATATGAGAAGCCCGGACATTCTAGTGTTAATTTTTATTTTGTGTTATAACTGGCTTCTAGTTCGCTCTCGTAAATAATGAGGGCCAATATAAATATTTACATTGTACCTAAAGACAATTTCATACAAGTCCAGTGCCAATGTGGCGAAGAGCCAAGACTGCCGTCCACGAAATGCTCATATAGGGTTGGCACAAGAACCCCAAATAAATTATTCAAAATGAAGTTATGGTTTTAAAAATTCATGAACCTTGTATCATTACGCCATCTTCGTATGTTCACGTAGTTGTGTGATAAATAATGATCTCCTATTCTGGTGCAGCTTTTTAACCTAATTACATGACTGTATGTATAATTCACACACACTTATTAAGTTTCATTATAAAAGCTATGCGACCTAAAATAAATAAAAAAAAATGTTTGAGAATGTGCAAGCAGCGCTCTTTCATTTGAGACCCCATATGCCCTAGTAGCCTCACTTCGAATTTTCAAGACCCCCTTTCAGTCCCTGTTGCAAAATAATATAGGTAAAAAAACTATTTCTCTTTTATTTGCAAAATAGTTGGGCAAACGTCATATAAAACTATTCCAAATTTCAAGTTGATAGCATTAGTATTTCTCGAGATACATCTATAAATAGATCTAGCTGTGACAGACAGACAAACTGAGTCGCACCATAAGGGTTTCTTTTTACCTTTTTATCAGCTCAGCAGCGTAAGTGTATAAAATTGGCGCAAAAGTTACATAGTTAGGGCTAGTTTCAAAATGTACCAAAAATGTCAAAGTTATGTCAGGCAATGTAAGTTGAATTTAATCGGAATCGGTGAAACTGAAACTTAGCGTTTTATGATTGTGGGCTTGCAAACCTTTCCGACCCTGAAAACTGGAAATATTTCGGAAAATAAAATGTATTTTTATTTGATTAATTAATTTGAAAAGCTTATTGTTTTGCAACCCTACCTTAAGTATTTCTTGACGACAGAGCCTCTGTGCTGGCCGCTGTGAGTACTTCAAAGGAAAATGTAAAAAAATGAAGTACTCGAACTCACTAACGAAACTAGTGGAAGCGAAAGCAAACGGAATAACTGTTTCCTTTTTCATTACTTTTATGTATGATTTCTTCTCTTCTCAGATTATGTTATAGAAAGAATGTTAATAATGGCCTGAATGTGGTTATTTTGTGAACTAATGATTGAATGACTCCATGGGGTCATTCAGTGATTCGTCCCACCACCCATTCGTCCGAATGGGACGAATCACTGAATGTAAAAAATATAATTATAATGAAATATAAGAAAGAATCGATGGGACGAATGGCAGAATTCTGTGATTCTTCGCATCGATTCTGTATTTAGCATTTCTAAGCAAAGTTTTATAAAGTAAGCTAAAGTTTTCGAGTTATATCAATCCAAAAAAAATACCAAGAACTTTTGAATCCTTGTTACACTAAATAAAATGCTTGTTTAGTATAGTATAGTATTCAAACCATACCTAAAAACAAAATAATTAGCGTGACATGCTACTTAGTGTTCAGAAACAACCCACTTAAAAGTATGAGTAATACCGTGATTCATCAGGAAATTAAATTTGGTTCAAAAGAATTTGAATCACTTTTTTTTTAATTATTAAGGTATTTTTTTAAAGATATATGTAATATAGTCAAATATATATAGTAAGTAGCTAAAGCACTTGTGTTATGGAAATCAGACACAACGGTGGTATCACAAACACCCAGTCCTGAGACAATATACAAAAGATCATTTTCTACATTGACCAAGCCGGGGATGGAACCCGGGACCTCAAGAGATGGTGGCGCTTTGAAAACCGGCGTGCAAACCACTCGACCACGGATCGTGGATTATCGTCAAATTATGTGCCCATAGCATGACTATCGAAACATGATATAGCAATTAATCGATAATTAACTGTTAAAGGAGGAGCTCGGTGGCGCAGTTGTATAGCGCCTGGCCCATCGATTGCAAAGGTTAAGCAACTTTCGCAAGGGTCAGTCATGAGATGGGTGCCCAAAAATGTATCATCTCGAGCTCCTCCGTGTTTCGAAAGGCACGTTTAGCCGTTGGTCCCGGCTGCATTTGCAGTCGTTAGCACCCAATAATCCGTATTGGGCCCGCGTGGTGGGTCATTGCCCATCTTCTTCATCCACCCATAAGGAAGGCATGTGCCCCAGCAGTGGGGACATTAAAAATGGCTCATGGTCATAACTGTTAAAATTTATTGAATTTTGACAGTCAAGTATATATGTATAAACTGCTACCTATATCATATCGTGCTGCAGTGGTCATGCCACGGTGGTTGCCTTAATTTAAGAGCGTATAGTCTGCACACTAGCGCCACCATTGGAAAAAAAATCATAGTGCTTAAATAAAGACGAAATTGTGGAAAAGTGGCCACTTTTCGCAAAAAAACTCCATTAAACTAAACGACAGGCTAAAAAATATTGTCTAGTACTACAAAGCTTCTTCGGAGTGCACTACAGAGAGATAATTCACAGTTTCGTCTTTATTTAAGCACTATGATTTTTTCCAATGGCGGCGCTAGTGTGCAGACTACGTGCCCTTAAGTGCAAACAAATAGTAATGATAAGCATTTCAAAATTTATCCTTTAACTTCAATAATCTTAGAAACCCGACCCACTTTTCCATATCTTGCGAGAATGCTAGAAACATCTAATGCATGGCTGCATTTCTTTATATCTGTCTGTTCTGAGAGCAATCCAATTTTCATAAATACACATCGTACTCGAGAATGTGTGCTTAATACTTACTCGAGAAAATGGGATTCATTTTTCATCAGTTCAACAAGAAATTTGTATTTTATTGAAATGAGTTTTTATTATTTATTTTTTGAAATTAAAGCAGAGTTGTAGAGGATGTAGCAATTTGGAATTGCAGTTAAAAAGGAAGTACTTATCATTCACAAAAATATTTAAACTGTATTTCATTAATGTACCATAGCCCTCTATTTTTATACAAAATAACTAGTTTTAAAATCGATTCGTGAAAAATGATAGTGAATATTGAAGAACTTATACATTACCTTTAAAAACTCAAGTGTTTGATGCTGTCAATTCAGGAAAATTTACATAATTTACAGTAGTATCCCAGTTTGCCACTGTGTGTACAAACTAGCTTTATAGCCTCAATTTTATTGACTGGTGGCCGAATACTCAAACGTCACTCAACTTTGAGAGGCTCTCAAACATCGTCCTGTTGCATCAAATGTCAAAGATACGACAAAGACAGCATGATGTTTGAGCGCCCCTCAGAGTTGAGTATCGCTTGAGTATTCGGCCATGAGCGAATGCGAAGCGTCTCTGTTCCAGCTTGGGCAAGATTGTTGTCGTATGTCTGTCCATCTGTTCTCACAGGACGCATTTCACAACCGATTCTCGTGAAATTTTATGAGCAGGTTCGATAATTATATATTGTAATTTTATGGTAAATTAAGCTTTCGAAAAAAACTATTTCGAAAACTGTTCAAAAATGACACAAACGCGAAGTCTACAACTCACATAGTACATAGTTTGTTGGTGTGATCCCAAACTGTCTCTACCTAAATATTTTATATTATGTCAAACTATCAACAAATTTTTCAGGCTCCAAGTTTAAGAAAAGCCTTCGTAATATTTCATCCTAGTGTCCTCGGCCAAAGGTGTCATCCATCTAAGTTTTCATCGAAAGTAGGTCGTATAAGAAGGACTTTTTACATAATATTAGATAGAACATACAAGCTACTGCTAAAATACTGATATAAAAAATATATTTTTTCTTTTTTAGCGTATCAGCCGCACGACTCACCCACTTTAAAACAACTTATTACTAGTTATTAATTATCAATTATAGAAGTTGAGTTAATAGAAACTCATAATATTCAAGAGTAACTAATCGCAAGATAATTGTATGACGTCCTCTGGAAATGAGTTGTAGTATCAGAAAATACGACCTCTGGAAATGAGGTGTAACGTCAGAAATAGGATTTATTGGTTATTTATTATTAATTATAGAAGTTGAGTTAATAGAAACGCATAATATTGAAGAGTTAATAATCACTAGATAATTGTATGACGACCTTTGGAAATGAGTTGTAGTATCAGAAAATACGACCTCTGGAAATGAGGTGTGACGTCAGAAATAGGATTTATTGGTTATTTATTATTAATTATAGAAGTTGAGTTAATAGAAATGCATAATATTGAAGAGTTAATAATCACTAGATAATTGTATGATGACCTTTGGAAATGAGTTGTAGTATCAGAAAATACGACCTCTGGAAATGAGGTGTAACGTCAGAAATAGGATTTATTGGTTATTTATTATTAATTATAGAAGTTGAGTTAATAGAAACGCATAATATTGAAGAGTTAATAATCACTAGATAATTGTATGACGACCTCTGGAAATGGGTTGTAATGTCAGAAAATAAAACAAACAGTGTAATGGCACCTACACACACACTATGCAGGTATGGTCCAGCCACCGGGTATGTGCAGCCACCAGCCACTCGGCAAAAACTATATCGTAAAAAGGCCGCCGGGCATGGCTCGACATGCATGTCTGTGCCAGGCAGGTGTAGGAGCCATAAGCCAAAAATTACAGTTTAATTGATAGAACACGCGTCAATGATATTATGTTAGCAATCGGAACGCAAAATTTCAAATACATTACGTATTTTTCTACGCACTTTACAATACATTCATCAATGTATTGTAGAATTATTGTAACTATAATAACTATAATACAATCAAGTTATCTGACAGAACCACTGTTATTAATTTTGTTAACCAAGTACAATGATTTGAATCAAACTTCAACTCTATCGGACCTCAAGAAAAGACAACAGAGCTATAATGTTATAGAGCTGCTAGTATACACTAATATTACATACTCATAGAAAAAGGGGTATGTACGAACAGATTTAAAGTAGTTATGAGAAGGTTGTCTACTAAACTAATTGTCTGATTTCGAAAACTCATGCACTAATAGTAAGCTTGAGTGACACAATTCCTTTTGTTTTTGACAAGACGTAGAACTCCATGCAGACGAAGATTGGACAGCAAGATTGTGTTGTTGTTGTTAATTATTTATTTAGCTTTTGTTTAAATTACGCAAAGTCGCTGACTATAATTGCTACCGACCAGCAACGTTACAAACTTTTGGGGTTCTCTTTAGTCCACCTTCCAAATTCTAAATCTCAGTGACATCTTTTATAAACAATTGTAAATAGTAGTTGTCAATAAACTCCTAAACGGGAAATACGTGTTTAAGTGGTTCGTGCCCTATCCTCAACAATAATATAATACCCCATGTATTTAGACGGGTCGATTTTCCGGGCGACTTGCTAGGCGACTTTAGTCGAATAGGGCTTTTATCGACAATCGCTTGTAAAAACGAATTGCAACCTCATTGAAATTAGGTGTGCGATTAGATTTTACTAGTGATTGTCAATAAAAAGCGCTAATTGTCTTAAATCGACCAGCAAGTCGCCTGCCAAGTCAACTCGTGTAAATACCACACAACCTGCAACTTCAATTTAAGAATAATGTTTCATTAAATTATTTCGAATTCTATAAAACACTAGAAGAATTGTACACAAGTGTCTAGTATTGTTCTTCTGTCTATTTATTTTCTGTTTATTAATTGTGTGTGTACAGAACATTAAAATAAATAAACAAAAAACAAAATTATCCATCGAGATTTATGAAAGCTGCTTAATTTATATAAATAAAATGTCAAAGAGATTCTTATAAAAACTAAGATGGTATTTCTAGACAGCACAAACTCTATAACATTGACTGAACTAACTCGGAAGTTCCTTTAAGTCGGGAGTACACATGACTGTAGCTGGCACACTGGCATACTAGCTCCTTGCACGTGCCATCTACTTCCATGTGTATACGCTAACTGGCATGCCTGTATCTGGCATGCTAGTAGATCGCACGACATTTGATTTTTGGGCAGATACTGGCATGCAATGTGAAGTTGGGGACGTGTGATCGTACACGACAGATACAGGCATGCCAGTAGCTGACGAGTTGTCGCCGTTGGTGCATGTATTTTTTTGTTTGGTTTTGTGATCGTTTCAAGTAAATTGTTTTTGTTTTTGTATTCACCATGTCACGATGGGGGGGATGACAAGACGATACAATTTATACATTTGTACTGACAGTACGAATATACAAATCTATCTCCTTCTTTTCTCTCATTATTTAGGCCACACATTGTATTAAAGTAGCAATACGATGCAATTTAATTCACTTCGAATATTTTCCATTGCAAAAACTACAAAAAAAGCATGGGAATGACACGTACTGTCTCGTAACTGGCTAACTGGGAAATACAGGCATGCAAGGTCGTAAATTGCATGCAAGTTTAGCTGGCAATATTGCGCCAGCTACTTCCACATGCCATTAACAAGTATGCACGCTACTGCCCCGTTTTACAGGCATGTGTATCGCCGCCTTTATTCTTGGAGGCCACGTGGAAACTTATTATAAAGTACCCAAGAGCTAGTTTGCTTTGGCAACTAATGTCCTAATTACTTTTGTGGTTTACAAACAACAATGGAGTCGCAATTGAAGTTGCTAATCATCAATATTTGGTTTGTTTTTATGAAAAAAAAGTTCTTTGTAACAACGTTTAAGACTGTTTTTTTATTAAGTTAAATTAAGCTCTTAGAGGTCCTTGACCAATCACTTGATGTTATTGATTTCAACTTGATAGGTCAATAATAATTTTCTTTTCATTTCTAATAAAAACGGTATCAATCGACAGAACATGCAAATAGACGAGTTATCAAGTGATTTTTGGGTTCCGATTTTAGGGCACAGTACCCTAAAAATACAATATTATACATGAAAACTAGTTTTTCGCTTGTTGCTTTATGTGGTCTATAAAAATAAATAAAATATACTTTCTTAAACATGAAATATGTTTTATACACTTAACCCCTTACTAATAAGGATTGTGTAGCAGATGCATAGTTACACAGTGTTTTGTCCCTTTCTTTTTAATGTCAAACATAAATAGTTAGACAGAGAGTAACCATTGTGTAACTATACATCTGCTATATAATCTTTATTAGTAAGGGGGTTAGTGGTAATTAGGACAGTGTTAATAAGTATATGTGGTAAGTATGCTTTATGATCGTTTATAAGCATCACCAATTGTATAAAAAATCCTGACCCTTTTTGTTAAATTGAATTGTATTAAATCATTTTAAGTGCCTCCATTTTCATTTTCCTTCTCTCGATTGTTTTCAGTTTCATTTTATTACACAATAAGGCGTTTTTAAGGGTGAATTTTTATTACCCACTTCTAGGCTGCACAGGATTTGTCTGGGAAAAATATTGAAGAATGGCAGTATCTCAAATTACTTATCATGAACTGATTTGTCCATTTTTCTTTTTCTAAGATTGGAATTTCTTAACCTAAATTATACGATATTAATATGTGTATTTACAATTAGACACCAGTTATTCCATGTCGTAAGTAAAAGCAACAACCGAAAATATGAAATAGGGTTTCTAATTTCCGAAAATATTCGTGCCCATTACTGATCAACTAGAGCTCATTGACTTCAACACTCAATTTTGGCTCTTTCATTGAGAATAAAGCACAATTGGCATCTAAAAAGCTTGGGGCAAAGGTGAGAAAATATTTCACGCCGGAACAGCTGCTCAATTTACACCAAGGCTAAGTTCGAGTGTGTATGGAGTATTACTCTCATCTTTGGGATGGCTCAACAGGGAAGCGAGCGTGCGTTATTGAATGCTGTCTCAAGGCAGATGAAAGATGAAAGTGATAGAGAACGGGAAAGCTATCGTGTGAAGACACGACTACACTGATCTTTTTTAGTACATCGTCTAATAATCACAATTCTCAACCGGTTCTCGTGAAATTTTGTGAGCAGGTTTGATGATTATCTAGTTAGTTTTTTTTGTCAATTTAGGTTTCTGGATTATTTAAAAAAACAGCCATTTTTAAAAATGTTGAAAATTGTCACAAGCGCTAGGTCCACAGCTCACAAAGCTAGTCATATTTATTTGTTATTTGAACAAAAAAACCCGATTAAATAAACCATTAATAAATAGTAATTTCGCCGCTCCCACTAGCGACTCGGTAGCATAATTGGTCAGTGCATTGGGCCGGATTCCCAAGGGTGCGGGTTCGAGTCCCGTCTGAGGTGCTACGGGTGAGTCGATTTTTTCTAGTATTTTTTCTAATATAATTTATCTTAATATAAAAATAGCGTTGTGAATGTGAAAAATCTAAATTTAATAATAAATAGTGTTTATGATAATGATGGAGAGGAGTTCGGTGGCGTAGTGGTATAGCGCCTGGCCCAGCGATTGCGGAGGTTAAGCAACTTTCGCAAGGGTCGGTTCTGGGATGGGTGCCCAAAATATATAATCTCGAGCTCCTCCGTGCTTCGGAAGGCACGTTAAGCCGTTGGTTCCGGCTGTATTTGCAGGCGTTATCACCCATCAATCCGCATTGGGCCCAAGTGGTTGGTCATAGCCCATCCTCCTTATAAACTTATAAGGAAGGCCTGTGCTCCAGCAGTACCATTAAAAATGGCTGATGGTCATAATGGTGGCGCGAAAAGAATTGAATAACCATGTTGAATGGTCTTAAAATTAGTAAAACTTTTACCTGAAAATTTCTGATTAAGAAAGTACCTAGAGCTTATTACTAAAAAGGTAAAAATTTAACTTATACAATCTACTTCTAATAAAACTTGTTTCATTGAACAATTATAAAGGAAAAGTGAACAAATCCAATAATCTTGATGGATAATACGAGACAAAAGTGACGAGCTCTTTGATACTAGGGCCTGCCTCACTGTTAGCGATTATTAAATGGATGATTTTTTTTGTGTACGTAAAGCTATAATTTTGACTTAAATTGTAGCGAACAAAAAATATTATATTTCGTGATTTTGTGATAAAACTATATTTTGTCCAAAATGTATCCACAAAGTGTGTATTAAAGTAAGTCTAAGCAGAACTTACTCGTACAACAAAACATTAAAAAAGAATTTACAATAATTCTTCACTGCAATAAATATCGTCACATTTTAACAGACACCTCAAAACTTCGTGAGCGTCAGGATGGCTGGTTGTCTGCATCGGTTTGCGTCAAGTTGGTGACCAAAAATTGCTACCTATTTGCTACCATTTGCTACCTACAGTCAGTTATTTGCAACCTAACTATATAGTCCATTCCCTGTAAAATTTTCAATTGATCATAACTTTTTACTTGTTACAACTACAAGGTAGATATTGATAAACGTGAGGGTGGCAATCAAGTAGCAATTACTGAAGTAAAAATAATAACAGGAATTTGTATAGTTTACACAAACGGAGAGTGGACCAGCCATCCTGATATCAGAATGGCTGGACATTTTGCAATCCCTTTATTTTGGTTTATAGTTAGGTAGCAATTAACTGACTGTAAGTAGCAAATGGTAGCAAATAGGTAGCAATTTTTGGTCACCAGCTTGACGCAAACCGATGCAGACAACCAGCCATCCTGACACTCACTAAATTTCAATATACCTACTAACTTAGCTGAACCTTTTTATCGTCATGTCGTTTTATTGTGTACATTGATATTATTAGAGTTGCAAGCTTGCAATTTACTGAAAAATCGTAATGGTTATTATGACAAAGTACTAAAGCAGTTTAGTCCTGAGGCTGTTTTTTCGTGCCTACACTGCACAGTAAGATTTTTGTACCAAGTACTTGATTATTAATTTGTATTATTTCTTCCGCTTACAGTGAGACCCCACTGCACTTCCTTACTTTTGGTGGTACAGCAGCTAATTCCTTGAAAGCATCCTTACAATACAAATAGGGATTCTTACGGAGCTTGGGAAAATGAACTATTTTGTCGTTTTCTTGAGGAAAAGACGGCGAAGTAAGGAACTACGGCATGCATTGTCCACTTATATTTTTTGATCTCCTTTGATGTTCTAAAAGAGAACATTGTTTTATGCAAGATTAGGACTGCTCCTTTACCTAATGCAACTTTTTTTAACAAAAATCCCTATTCATAACCAGTAGGTAACGTGTTTTAAAATGGTGAAATACTTTGTATGTCAAAAAGAATGAGTATCAAAAAAACCTTATAATAATTTATTTAATTACAAAAATATTATTAAGAATAGAGTAATTATTCGAAAATACAAATTTTCCATAATTACACATTACTGACACCTCGGACATAATACTGTCTCTAATTTGTGACATAATGCCAACCATTATATTGTTTTGTTAATCATTAGTGGTGGGACAGTATTTTCACTAATGATGACGGTTTGAAAAATACTTTTGAAACAAAAAACATGACAGTCGAGGGGAAATAATCGAAGCCGTGCTATGCTGTGCTATTGACAGTAAATATGAATGTGCATAAGTGGGAGTGTGATATAATGAAGACCTAGACAATCAAGTTGTGTTTTTTAAACTGCCCATATCATGTGCTATATTCTGACTCGATTGCCAGTGTTACGTCACCTATCTCGCTCTTAGTTTGCTCTAATGATGACTAATAGATGACATAATTTGCTAGCGAACGGCGACATCACTTCAAATCAAAATAATTTAATTTCACAGAATTGACAACATTGAAGTTAATACTTGAATTAGCTTTCTACGTGTTTTGTGTTGATTGTAACGCGCTAAATCTCAAACCTGATTATGTTCACCTATCTCAATAACAAATTTTTGACATTCTAAATCTATTATAACTAAATGTGATTAGGTCTTACTATAGCACAACACTATTCAGTTGATCGCAATTAAATCTTAATATCGTAATTCACATTCAGAATTTCATCAGTGTATTTGGGTCCGTCATAAGTCACCAGCACCAATAAGTCACAGTAAAATGTTTGATATACTCAATAAGCTTGAGGACCCCAAAAGCCCATTTATGGGTCCAAATATCAAAGCATTAAAATTCTGGGGAGTACTCTTGCCAAAAAATGGTTACAGAAGAAAAATGTATTTACTATTATACGCTCTTGTTGTCGTATTCGTCGTTACAGAGTATGTAGATATTTGGTTCGTCAAGGCAGATTTGAATCTCCTCTTGAATAACATGAAGATCACTATGCTAGCTACCATGAGCGTGGTCAAAGTGACTACGTTCTATTACTGGCAAAACCATTGGTTGAATATTCTCAACTATGTCACTGCCACTGACTTGGCTCACAGGAACACTAAAGACGTCAAAAAGATCGAACTTATTAAGAAGTTCACTAAATATTCCAGGAAAATCAGTTACGGCTATTGGTTTCTCGTGTTCACTACTGTTATTTTTGTAGTTGGGTATCCTTTGCTTAAATACATCTTCTGGCCATCTTACAGGCAGAATGTGAAGAATGGTACGGAATCATATTTCGAAGTTGTCAGTTCTTGGGTTCCTTTTGACAAAAACACCATTCGTGGGTATTTGTTAGCATGTTTCTATCAAGCATACTCATCTATTGTCGGCGGGGGATGGATAACTTCTTTTGACAGTAATGCTATTGTCATAATGGTCTTTTTTAGAACTGAGTTAGAAATACTGAGGATTGATTGTGCTAATATCTTTGGCACGGAAGAATGTCAAGTTTCTGATGAAATTGCTGTTATGAGATTGAAGGACTGCCATAAGAGACATGTGGACTTAATGAAGTATGTACCTATATAAATTTTTTAACTAAAGTATAATCCGCGCGCGATAAGAATGGGATGGGACTCTGTCACAGTAAATCGAAAATGACAGTTAAGCAGTAACATACAACACTGTATCAACTAATTTAGTAATTTAGGCATTTTTGAGGCAATTTGAAACGAGACAAACTTTGACAAAGATAGACAGTCCTGCCTAGATCCAGGATAGTTACGACAATTTGGAGGCTCTTACGGTAGTATCGACGTAATGAAATGTCTAGATGATTTATAGAGAGTCCTGTTTCTGTCAGGCATACTCATAAAAATTCTGTTGGCAGTTTATAATATTTTTCATATTTGTTGACCTCACAATATTTAGCTTGGACTTATTCCGCGTATTTATAATTTGAATAATTCGATTATGATGCTGTAGCAATAATTTTTTCGTAAAAACGCAATAGTGTACCGACAGTGAATAGCAAGCAAAATGTTTCCAGCAGTCGAAAAACAAGTAAAATTACTTTTACTAGTATTTCGACTTCGACGACCGCAGGTGAGCGAGAGGGGGGTATGTGGGACTCGCCAGGAGGGGACCGCAACATTCAACGTTGCGGCTCCCTTCATGACGGGTGGCTCGGTGGGATCCCGGGAGGAGGGAATGCCCTCTCGCCGCTGGTTGGTCCTGAGGGACCCTTGTGGGATTCACTTCAATGGACCCGGCGGCCGGCCCGGTTAAACAGGCCTGTTTGGCCATCTCCCCAGACGGTTAAGACCGTGCAAGGCAGGCGATGTGTCACCCCCCACCGCTCGCTTGGCCCCATTCAGGGGCAATTAGGTTTGCGTAGCGACGCCTCCTTAGCCCCGTCCATCTGCGGCGGAGAAAAGCCGCCTGAGCATCTTCTTCGCGAGCTCTCTCCGCTGTCTCCTTCTGGTGGATGACATCCTCACAGAAGGAGACGATCTATCACTGCCCAGCATCGCATTGATGGCGCTGGGCAGTGAGTGATACCCTCCTACCACCCCCACGAGTTCTCGCCGCTGCTCCGACCACGCAGGACACGCCTCTAGCGTGTGTTGTCACTCGTCCACCTCCTCATTCTCCGCTCTCTCCCTAATCGCAGACATCTCTTCGGGGGCCATCCGATCTCCACGTCTTCTGGACTCCCTCCTTTCCAGGTACACCCTTTTGAGGACCAGAGCCTCAAGCTCCCAAGGGGGCGCACCTTCCAGCACACATGCCGCCGTCCAGGAGACCGTCTTATACCCGCGGATCAAGCGGGTTACGATCACACGTTGCGGCCTCCTGAGGAGGCTACAGTTCTCGGCATTGAGGAAGTCCGCCCATACCGGGGCCCCGTAAAGGGCCATACTCTTTATGACCCCCGCAAAAAGCCGTCTGCAACTGGATTTTGGGCCACCAATGTTAGGGAGGAGCCGTCCCAGGGCCGCTGCAGCCTTCTCCAATCTGGGCGCCAGCTGCCGAAAATGCTCCGTGAAGCGCCAGCGCCCATCAATAACCAGCCCCAGGTATTTAAAATGAGGCCTTATAGGGACCAATGCCCTCCTTGGGCCATGGAAAATGATGGCCTCAGTTTTTTGGACTGCCACCTTCAGACCCAATGCCTCAATCCGCTCTATGACCAGCTGGGTTCCCACGCCAGCCATACACCTCGCATCCCCCATAGGAGTTCCTAAACTAAACAAGCTAAACCAGTCGGTAGATTGAAGAGGAATACAAATTATCCATGGACACACCTGTGGATTAAAGAGGATCCTTCGATCCACCGGAGGAGCCTGGCGGTGGATCCAAGTGAACGGAGGGATAATTTTAATTTCCCAACAAGTGCTTATTATTAAGGTCGTAAAAGATTAACTTAACTTTTATTTCACAGGTACACTCGCTTATTCGATTCCTGCTTATCACCTATAATGCTGTGCTATACAGTTATCTGCTCTGTGATGTTGTGTGTCACCGCCTACCAAATAATGGTAATGACCGCTCATTTATATCAAAGTCACTTGCATATATCCTGCTCGAAGAACCAATAATACATGTGTGATAATTTTATTTATGTAATAGATTTTATCAGTTTATTGCTGTTTTTAAAACATAGGAGTAGTTTGTGAAAGCAGTTTCTGTAACTTTAAATGAATGAGATATAAATATAATCAGTTGATGGCAGGATGATAGAAAATTTATAACGCTTGGTGGTGATATATGGATGGAGACCTTTTCTACGTGTGCATCATGGGTTATGATTCCGGTTATTTTTCAATTACGTCTGAAAATTGTAGATAATATTTTTTTTAGTATGGAAGTAACAGGAAACGAATTAAAGATTGAAGTAAACCAAAATGTGTTGGAAGATAAGTTTATGTTTACGAAAATTCGCTTCCAACATCCAAAAATTTTTACTAAACAAAGCAAACAACAAAATGACAGGTCTACTTCTGCACTAACGCCAAGGTGGCGGTTGCCCGGCATATTCTTTGTTGATTCCATGAAAATTCATATTGTTTTTAGTCGGAGAAAAGTGCGATTCAGCGGCTGGTGTTTACAGAATACCTCGTAATGTGTATTACTCAACTCTTCATATACTGCTGGCATAGCAATGAAGTTCTATATTCTGTAAGTATCGTTAAGTCAGTTTCACAGTTTCCGCTGAATTATTTTAGATAAATACCCACTCAAATAATCCCGTAAATATATATAAAAGATATGCACTTAGTTTCTATAGTTTAGTTTATATTTACCTAAATTACTTATTTATTCCATAAAATAAAGTCTTTAGATTATCGCCCTCTGCAGCCTGGATAGATTGCCAGATCTAGTTTCACAAAAAGGAAGTTTTATCTAGATTTTTTATTAGGCAAAAAATAACAGATTATTTAGGTACATAACGGCAACAATACTACATCTAAATAATAAAAAACAGGTACCTAAAGTCCAATAAAAAAATCTACTTAAACTGGGAACACCCAGCAAACTTCCATTTTTTTATTACACGACTACCCAAATAAAACATTTTTTTATTACACGACTGCCCAAAAACACTTTTCATGTTTTGTGTCTTCATAAACAACTCTAAAAGCCTATGACTTTGTTTATAAAGTAATTAGACTTTTCTTTAAATTGCGCAAGATTTTGTTTTTAAATCAATGTTTTCTTTTATGTTGTGAAATATTTTAAAGTTAGCTAGCACATCTTTTCTTACATTTTCAACGACCTAAGTCTACTTTTCAGAGTCTAGATTTGAGAAAAGCTCCCTTTGAAAGCATCTGGTGGGCTCGAGGCTTGGAACACAGGAAGAATTTGTACATACTCACCGCCCAATACACTAAGGTTGTGGAGTTTTCTGTAGGACCATTCACTAAACTTACTATAGCCACTTTTATTCAGGTAAGATTTTTCTGTAGTACACGAATTTATTGCCGGTTCTTCTCGTTACAAGGTCTCCCGCTTAGGGTTTGCGAACCGATGGCGTAGCTTCTTTGACATTCACAAGTGCTTGTAACAGCCTAGACTGAATAAATGAGTTTTGAATTTTGAATTTGAATTTGAATTTTGAATTTTGAATTTTGAATTTTGAATTTTGAATTTTGAATTATGTCGTAGCCTTGGCAAATGTATGATACTATTGCTAAAACATTCGCATTGAATCGTTTAATTAAACTATTCTACTAAAAGTAATAGTTTTGTTCCATATGTGCTTTGTTAAAAGACGTTCAGAAAAAACTTGAGGGTACTAATGTGGTATTTACACGAGTGACTAAAGCCGCACGACTTTTGCCACACGGCAAAAATCGACTGTGTAATGACTATTCGGCCTAGGCCGCAGGTGACTGAACAAACATCTGATCTGGTGGACAAAATTTGAACTACGTCATGACAATTATTACCTAGGTTACGCCATCGACTGCATAGACGACAGCGACGCCATCATTGATGTTGAGTCACCTGCGATTATATATTACAAACGACTTGCTAGGTGACTAAAGTCGACCAACTGTCGTCGTAAAACTGACATATATGTCAGTTGTAACTATTAGTATATGAAGTGTTTAACGTACTTACATTCGATCTCAGTCATAATATAGCTTTATGATTTATTTTTCAGATTTTAAAAGGAGCCTATAGTTACTACACATTGCTAAATAGTTCACAAATGAAGTAAAAAGTCTTACTTTGCTTTAACTTAGTATTTCATTAGTTGCAATCATTATTATTGTGTTAAACTATACAAATTAAAGATTTCTGAAAAATTATGATGCTTTTGTTTATTTTCTCTTTTATAACCTTTACAATTAAACATAAACATAGTAAATATTGCACTTAAAAATGGAAAAAAGGAACAGTCAATTTGACCTGTTCGCGGTCGTTTTAGGTATATGAGAAGCCCGGACACTCTAGTGTTAATTTTTATTTTGTATTATAACTGGCTTCTAGTTCGCTCTCGTAAATAATGAGGGCCAATATAAATATTTACATTGTACCTAAAGACAATTTCATACAAGTCCAGTGCCAATGTGGCGAAGAGCCAAGACCGCCGTCCACGAAATGCTCATATAGGGTTGGCACAAGAACCCCAAATAAATTATTCAAAATGAAGTTATGGTTTTAAAAATTCATGAAACTTGTATCATTACGCCATCTTCGTATGTTCACGTAGTTGTGTGATAAATAATGATCTCCTATTCTGCTGCAGCTTTTTAACCTAATTACATGACTGTATGTATAATTCACACGACCTAAAAAATTTAAAAATAATGTTTTAGAATGTGCAAGCAGCGTTCTTCCATATTTCCTAGTAGCCTCACTTCGAATTTTTAAGACCCCCTTTCAGGCCCTGTTGCAAAAAAACATAGGTAAATATTTTTATTTCTGTCTTAATTGCAAAATAGTTGGGCAAAAGTCAGACAGACAGACAGACTGAGTCGCACCATAACGGTTCCTTTTTACCTTTTTATCAGCTCAGCAGCGTATGTGTATAAAATTGGCGCAACAGTTACATAGCTAGGGCTAGTTTCACAAGTTTAATTTAAAAATGTGACAAGAATGTTAAAGTATATGTCAGGCAATGTAAGTTGAATTTAATCGGAATCGGTGAAACTGAACCTTACTGTTTTATGATTGTGGGCTTGCAAACCTTTCCGACTTAGAAAACTCAAATATTTCGGAAATTAAAACGTATTTTTTATTTAATTAATTAATTTGAAATGCTTATTTTTTGGCAACCCTACCTTAAGTATTACTTGAGGACAGAGCCTCTGTGCTGGCCGCTGTGAGTACTTCAAAAGGAAAATGTAAAAAAAAATGAAGTACTCGAACTCACTAACGAAACTAGTGGAAGCGAAAGCAAACGGAATAACTGTTTCCTTTTTCATTACTTTTATTTATGATTTCTTCTCTTTTTCCGGTAAATAAGAATTGTTTGCATTATGTTATAGAAAGAATGTTAATAATGGCCTGAATGTGTTTTTTTTGTAAGATAAACTTAAAGAACTAATAGCTGAATGATTCAATGGGGTCATTTAGTGATTCGTCCCACCACACATTCGTCCGAATGGGACGAATCTCTGAATTTAAAAAATATATTATAATTAATTTTGCGATTCGTCCCATCGATTATTTCTTTAGCATTTCTAAGCAAAGTTTTAACAAGTATGCTTAATTTTTTGTGTTATATCAATGAAAAAAAATACCAAGAACTTTTGTATCCTTGTTACACTAAATATAAAGCTTTAGCAGAAGTTTATGAAAAAGATATGAAAAAAAAACTCAGACTTGACCAATGAACTTTAAAAAAATGCTGTCATAAAATCGAACGTCCCTTTTGAGATAAAAAAAATCCGTGTCAACCTTTGTTAGTGTGTAAAATGGGCCTTTTTCTTTAGCTTTCAACTCCCAGGCGTAATAGCTTCATAAAATAAAAATATTACATTCAACAATTCAGCCGGAAAGCTGAAAATTTACAATAAAGTAGGTATAACAAAGAATTAAAAGACTAGGCAAGGCTCTAAATAACTACTACGTATTTGTCAACTCTTCATTTATGGTAATGATAAAAAAAAAACATATAAAGGTATAGACTAATTAAATGGTATAGAAAGGAGGTTGGCTTGATCGCCAACACTTATAATGGCTAATTTAGACGCTTTTTTTATTGTGAGTATTAAGTCGGTAATAAAACTCTTTGCGAATTTATAGACAAGAAATCTTAAAATAATTTTTAAGTTTTCCTTGATGTTTATTGTTTTATCTATGACAAAATTATATCTTTTACAATGTGATTGTTCTGACAATTTACACGATAACTAACTTCAGTAGAGCGCTTGTGTTAGTATAACACGGTGTATTTTAAGTTGTTCGTACTACATTCTCGGGTTAAGTTGCTAAGGATTAAAATTAATAGATTTTTCTTTAAACTTTTGTTTTTACACCTCCTTTCTAAACGCCTCCAAGTAGAGATGGGCAAAGGACCCGATTTGTACCTGACTGCTGGGTTTAAACCCAATAAAAACCCACATTGTATGTTAAAGAAACTTTTTACAGTTTTTTTTATTTCTATTGATATGTCAAATGTGATGTTGCTATAGAAACCAATTTCTTGTTAAAACAATACAGAAAAATATTCAAAGGATAAAACATTTCTTATTTCTAAAGATTTTATCTAGTTCAAGAAAATGATATATGGGCCTTAACTAGGTTTAAGCCCAGCAGTCGTGTAAAAATCGGGTCCTTTGCCCATCTCTGCCTCCAAGTCTTTGTATACAACATGTTACAAAAATACCCCTAATGCCGAATATGGTATATAGGGACCATCAAACTAAATAACTTTTACTGTGGGATCAACTCTCAAATCGTCTCCTAGCAAAAGTTGATCAGTTTGATGGTCCCTATATGCCATATTCGGCATTAGGGGTATTTTTGTAACATGTTGTATAGTTTTATCATTTTATTTGCGTTCATTTATTTTTTACACCTCTTTGTGTACCACTCCTTTAAACTTTATTACACCTCCGTTCTAAACACCTCCGAGTCTTCAATGGGAGTTCCCCAAGTTTCTCGTTAAAGTGAGATATCATCCTCAGAATCTTGTGATGGTACTAAAATAATTGCTCTTCTGAACTCACGGAAAATTTGACGAGATTTTTTACATCGAAACTTTTAAGAATTTGTTTTAACGTTTATACCTGCCGTTTTATTAAATGTGCTGGCTGACAAAATGTTACGACATTTTAAAATGAGTTCTGAAATGTAAAAAAACGGTCAAGAGCGAGTCGGACTCACGCTCCGAGGGTTCCGTACCATCATTCTGAAAAAATATAAATATTTTTATTTCTCTCTTATTTACAAAATAGTTGGGCAAACGTCATCTAAAACTATTCCAAATTTCAAGTTGATAGCATTAGTAGTTCCCGAGATATCCAGTTTTGACAGACGGACAGTCAGACTGAGTTACACAATAAGGGTTCCTTTTTATAATTTTGCTACGGAACCCTAAAAAGTATCTTTTTCGAGTTTTTTTTGTTAGGCTTGCCAGAGTAGGGAGGAACATTATTAATGTCTTATGGTCTATATTAACCGAGTCGCTTCAACTTTCAAGTCAACTTGCCTCAAACGCATGCAATATTGCTTACAAACCGAGCGCTTTGCCTTTCGGTTTTTTATCAAACAAATTTGACGTATTTTTGGAAGTTTGGGCATATTGCATGCCCTGAGGCATGCCACCGTTGAAAGCGTGACAGAAAAGCGAAAGCATGGTCAGCGTGCGTTATTCAATGCTGCCTCAAGGCAGATGAAAGTGAAAATGAAAGGGTACGGGAAAGCGATCGTGTGAAGACACGACTACACTGATCGTTTTTAGTACATCGTCTAATAATTCCCTTTGATAGTGTTTTGTTTGTGCTTATGAATACAATCGAAGTATCCCACTTAGAGCAATTGAGCGAATAGCAACTGAAGTATTCCACTTAGAGCGACTTTGGTGAAGGTTGATCATCGTGGAGGTCCTTGGGGAAGGCTTGTACCCAGCAGTGGGCGTGGGCAATGATGATGATGATGAATGCGTTTCATTGAGAGTAATATATACCTATATTATTATGAATTAAGTAGAATGTAGGTAAGATTTTTTATACAATGCGATTAAAATAAGATGGGCATAACTTGACGTCATCCCGTTTAAGTTGACACGATGACTTCATAAACGTGCACATTCTTATTTTAACTTACTCTTGGTGTTGTAAAGTAAGTATGTAGTGGTAAGTTTTTCCAACATTTATAAACAGAAAACAAACTCTTTTCAAAAGATATTAATAAGCTGTCTTAAAGTTGCCAAGAACTGACTGCCGCAAAAAGCTAGACAACTATACAAATGTGGTGTATGGGTATTATGTATGCAAACAGTATCATTTTAAACACCAAATGACAAAATGACGACCTCCGTGGTCGAGTTGTTTGTACGCCGGTTTTCAAGGTGTCACCATCTCTGAGGTCCCGGGTTCGATCCCCGGTTGGGTCAATTTAGAAAACGATTTTTTCTATATTGGCTCAGGTCTGGGTGTTTGTGATAACACCGTTGTCTCTGATTTCCATAACACAAGTGCTTTAGCTACTTACTTTGGAATCGGAGCAATGTATGTGATGTTGTCAAATATTTATTTATTCCTAGATATTAAGATCGATATATTATTGACTTTGAGATGATCACCAAACTTCAACATTTCTTAGCAATTTTCATAATTTCCATAAACTAAAGAAAAATCTGGAAATCAAAAATACTAATTCAAAGAAATAATCTTTTTTCTACCGAGCTTCGAACTCGGGACTCGAGACGGCGATGCCAAAACGCTCAACCACAGACACGTCTAGATCATTCGAAATTACTACCTATGACCATCTATGGTTAGGTGTCGCAAAATAATTGCATAAATTATAATTGTCCTTTGCTCTTCCTATACTGGCGAATGATCTATTGTTCAACCAAAGACTACCAAATATGGAAACAGAAAGTATGTATAAAAAAAATACATACTTTCTGTAAAAAAGAACCTACTATGTCTCACACTAAACACCCCATTAACCCCATTTCTCACATCTTTACAAACTTGCCGAAGCATTAAATCTCGTTAAACTACACCATCGGTGCATCTAAATCAGCCGTGAACGGGTTTAAATCACGTACGAGACTCGGACGACATCCTTCCGAGCTGATTTGTGCTTCGTCGAGCTGTACACTTAAAACTTATAAAGCCTGTGTCATCAGCCATTTTTAATGTCCCCACTGATGGGGCACAGGCCTAACTTATGAATGGACCCAATGCGGATTGGTAGGTGTTAAAGACTGCAAATGCAACCGAGACTGTATATTTATTGAGATAGCATAATTATTTTAAGTCACCCATCCCTTGACTGACCTTTGCGAAAGTTGCTTAACTGGTGCAATCGCAGGGCTATTAACCCACGGCGCCATTGAGCGCAATAAAGTTTAATTTCTGTAAATAAATCTTATGTATTTTTTAAAAATACGTAAACAACCTCTTTATGTTTCAGCGTATCATCTTCGTAGAGTGTATGATAGATAACACAATACTAGAGTCACGTAAGGCCGTGGCCACGACATCACCGCATGCGCGTCTTGCGTGTTTATTAAATTTGAGTAAGTATTCATTATATTACATTTGAGATTAGATGTTTTTTATCTTCATACAATGACGAGTTTAAGACTATTTTCGTAGCCTCTCTTTTCTTGAGTAAGCCTAGAGCAATAGTTTATATTCTTTGCAACTGCAAATGCAGCCCAACAAATATGTCCGCTTCATACCCGAGATTTACGTCTCCAGTCCCGGACAGAAACGTGACCAGAAACTGGGATCGAGCATCTCTCTTCATATTCCGTAATGAGAGACCCCCAGTGGAATTTATTAGAATATTAATTTCAGTGACATCTTGATGGGGGGAAATTGCTTGCGATAGGCGATATTAAATAGTTTTGAAGGTCTTTCGAGTTGTGTTGATAATCTTTGTTCATAGGATTATTGTGATAATAATATATATTTTAGCGTTTTTTCTTTTTTAAGTTGGATTTTTACGCATAACCCTGAAAAGATGCCGAAATGTTGGAAAATATAGCGGACTAAATACCGCAAAAAACGTAGGTATTTGTTAGCAATAGACAAGGAGTTTGTATTCGTTAAATTAAAATTAATATTCTCAGACATATAGAATTGTGTATGGTTAAGTAGCTTCTTCAGAAAAAAGTAAAAAATAAATAAAGTGTGACTATGGAATTTATTTATGATATACGCAACTATCGTTTAAGTGCAAATAAATATTTAAAACGGAAAATGAAAAATAATTATATATATTTTTTTAACTGATTATCCACGAATCATAAAATTATTAAAACACTTATACCTAAGTAAATTTATTGTAATACTACTTACAAAAGGTGAATTATTTATTTTAACCATGAACTAAATAGTTAACATAAATAATTAATCAACTAAATAAAAAAAACAAAAACTAACAAAAACACCTTCATCAAAATGTCTGATTCTAAACAAAACAAACCATGAAAGTGATCCAAACAACCGGATTTCTGCAAAAGTGAAAGATCACGAATAGTTTTGAACAGATGTCATTTGCATTTGTTAGGTATGCGGTCTCAGTGACCGCGTTAAAAATAAGCAAGGTAGTCAGAAGCGGCATGTTTCCGAAAATACGCCTTTTATACCTACTGCTGTCATAACAGCTGTCGACGTAGACGCAATATCGATGTCAATTTTCCAAACTTTTACTTTTTTTAAGAATAACAAGATGCTTTTCATTTAATGCTAATTTAAGCTTTTATGAGATTACCTATTTGTTACATTTTTAATGATTTATTAGAATAAACTATATCGGGATTTACACCATGTACCTGTTTATTTTTGAGACTCCGATATTTCGGCGCAGTTGCATGCGCCATGGTCACGGAAGAACTGTCGATTGTTGCGTGCGGGTAGATGTTATTGGCAGACAAATCGGTCTACCCTCCGTCTAAGTCTTACATGGTGTAAATCCCGATATAGTTTATTCTAATAACGTCAAAAACCATGGAAATTTAAAACATTATATTTTTTATGATTTCATCCAATCACACACCTAAAAAGTATTTATGTAACAGCAAAAGATTCAGCGCTTTTATTTGGAAAAAACTAAGCGAAAGATTTTAATATATACGAAACCATAGACTTACAAAAATTTTCGCTGTACGAAACTTTTGAACACTGTGTCAGTGATTGCGAGAAAAACATGAGAAAACTGTTTCAAAATGCCGTCTTGTGCCTTTTATCTGTGCACCAATATTATGTAAAATAAATATAATAGTTTTTAAATTGAAAAAAGACATCTACCGCCTGGCTGCTTCCCGAACACAGAGTCTGGTTAAAAGGATTGCCTTTATTTAATTTACATATTGTATATGTATGTATCGTATATATTAAGTTGATAAGTATACAACGCCTTATTTATAGTCGGAATACAATACTTTTAACTTTTTAATTCTTTTTTACTAACGTTGTTTACTTTTTAGTTATTTTTTACTAACGTTGTTTACATTTTAGTTATTTTTTACTAACGTGTTTTGTTTATTTTTTTCAGAGGATATAAAGCAAACACCTCAAATAACAAACAAAGTCCTGAATCAAATGTATTTTCTGGAATATGCAAGTAGTGAACTGCTGAAAGCAATCAGTGGGGCCCACCCTTACGCTTCCCAGTACTGCTTCGATCACGTATTCCGGATAGAAGCGAATATTTTGCATTTCACGATAATGCCAAGAGACGTATTCACAGATCGCACAGTCCTGGCATCCATTTTGAAGTCTGTTGACATAGGGTGCTGTTGTCAAAGGCTGATTGCCACGGTAACTTAAACGGAACACTGATGTTCAGTCACGTCACGCATACGTCTTCTTCTTCTTCTTTTTTTGTTATGGCAATCTACTTTCCTCTTGGAAGTAATTTTTGCCAGTGTCAAGTGTTAAATAGTTCAGTGGTAGATATTGTTTAATTTTTCATTAGAATGCGGGTGCATCGCATTCCAATGCTGCTTGGAGCATTTGGCACCAAGTATGTCAAGACAGTTTACTCGGTTAGTTCTGCCGAGCACGCATACGTCGTCATGCTTGTTGTTTCCGATTATTCCCACGAACTGTCAAACTTCAAAGTCCCGTAAAATCTCGTAAACGCCAAAGTATTAAATCGTATAAACTTTTACAATCATTACATTTACATTCAATTTATCCGCCGTGATATCTCAAAATAAAAAAAAACTGAATTATAAGTGAGGAGCTCGGTGGCGCAGTGGTTTAGCGCCTGGTCCTGCAAATGCGGAAGTTATGCAACTTTTGACTACGCAAACGCACTGCGTTGAAATAAAGCTCTGCGATTGGTTCGTTTGTTTTGCGTTTTACGTGTGATTGGTTAGGACGTTGTGCGTCCATGGGCACTGTGAGACCTCATAGTTATGTTTGTGAATACGGGTTGATCCTTTCATTGCGTTGACCTTGTAACATAATTCATACTATTTGTTATCAGGCTCTCTGTATATATTATACTAGCGGACCCGACAGACGTTGTCCTATCTTAACTATGATTGATATATGTGATTGATGTAAAATTGGTATAATTAATAAAAAAAATATTTCAGTACATCCTCTTAGATGATATTTGCAGCACGCATTCTGTCAATGTTATGTCAAACGCCATAAGGTTACATTAAAAAAGTTTAAATTGTCAAAAAAGGTTAAATTAAGAAAGTTTAAATTGTCAAAAGCGCTAAGGTTACATTAGAAATAATTTATACGGTTATTAAGTATTCTTATTTTTTTTAATTAACCGCGCAATTTTCTTAATTTTTTTCTTTCATAAGAACCTTCTCCTGACAATAACAAACACTACAAAAAAGAATTAGTGAAATCGGTCCAGCCGTTATAGGGAAATAGGGATTCATTTTTACGTTTTGATATTTTCGTAATTATTTTTTGTATGAAACAGCTGTTTTTTTCGCGATTTCAAAGTTGGTCCCATAGTAAAAGTTGTCCAGTTTGATGGTCCCTATCTATCATATTCGGCATTAGGCGTACTTTTGTAACACCTTGTATAATATATACATATAGATAGATTATTATATTATATCGAAACGCAAAACTACACTGTCATCAGTAAGATGACAAAACATACTATATATATTGCTATACATATTCTACCCTTGTATCGATTTTAGATTATATCTACACATTTGCAAGCTACCTTTTGCTGCGTTTATGGTATTCGATAACTCCTATTACAATAGTGATAGAGTTGAATATTGCACGTTAGCAGTTGTTTTGTTAGCAATGTACAAAAGTAAGAATTTCCCCGTCCCAAAAAGATATTTTGAAGACAGTTTATGATCGTTTTAGCGCAGATATCTCAACGCTTTTGAACCCAAATAGTATAGTATAAATAGATAGTCCTTTTACTTGAATTCAGATATTCGATAACAGTTTTCACAAAAAAATCTGGTTAAGGATACATTTATAAAATAAAAAGTGTTTTTCGTTGATATCTTTACTTACCTACATCACTATTGATTTTTTTTTTATCAATTTGGCCTTGAGCTTCTCTAATTATAAACTAGCAACAATGATAGGTAAAATAAAAAATAAAAATTTAAAGTTGATAAAAAAAAATACCATGTGCCTACTGTTTACACGCTAGCTATTTTAATTATCATTATACATACTAGTGTCTTTTTTGTTTCGCTTTTAATTTTATTGAAACCCAAAATTCAGAATATGCAAAGAAAAAATAAGAGTGTCCGTCCGTCTTAAATATTTTTTTTCAATCTTATAAACTTGCGCAACTATAAGAAATACCAAGATACAGACATTTCTTAATTCCTTACTATATCGACTGCATTGGTTTTGAAGAACAGGCTCTATTAATTTTTACTCGCATATAATTTCACATTTAAGAGAGTGAAGGGGTCGTTATAATATTTCGCTGGAAAATTCCATCCGCTTCTGAAGAAAATCTTTTAAGTATAATATCAAAGAATATCATAATAGCAAAGAAGAAAGAAAAAGAGTTCATTCATTTTAACTTCATTTCATTAGAACGAATTGTACAAAGAGTACCTATTGGGGATATAGGAATTTAAAAATAAATGATGTGCTCAAGAATCATATAACAATTAAAAGGGGCACATCGAACATTTTGGTGGCAGGGATCTCGATTTTTCTCATCAATTACAAAACATATAAAAGTGATATTTAATAACCTGATTATTTATTTCGTTGACTACATTTTGTCAGTTGTAGAAACACGATTCGTCAACTTTTATAACAGAGAAAAGAAAAACAAATAAACCACTTTTAAAACACAGATTTGCAATTTACAGACAAACCTGACCGATTAACACACACTTTAAAATGCCAGTTGGATTTATTAAAATATATAATAGATTTTTATTTAAACGAAAAAAACCGGTTTGGCGACGCACAACTGTTTGCCATGAGTGAGATAGTTAATTGAAATTTACGAGAGTTTGAGCGAGACAGTCGATACGAAAATAGTTTATCGATGCGTCGCCTTAATGAACATGTTAGTTTGGGATTCTCAATGACTCGTATTATTTGTCCAAAATGGTTCGTCATCAGCAGCCATTTTCAATGTTCCCACTGCTGGGGCACAGAGCTTCCTGATGGGTGGATAAGGAGGATGGGCCATAATCCACCCCACCTAATGCGGATTGGTGGGTATTAACGACTGCAAATGCAGCAGGGACATTTTCACGTGCTTTCTGAAAAACAGGGAATTCAATATAAGTAATACTACTTATCTTGCCAAAGCGACCAAAATTGTATAATTTTGGTCACACGACAGGTCCGACCCTTTTAAAAGACATCATAGGGTGAATGCGCTAACGGTTAGAGCATTCACGAATGCGCTAAGGCTTACCACTACCACCAACCAAACCGAGTACAAATTGTAACCCGCCCTGGGAATCGACGGGACCCCTTCGTCTTTTACGTGTGGGCAAACAATTAGACGACAGAGGCAGTGGTTTATTGTTCGATTATTACGTGTGACCTCATCAACATAAATTGTAGAGCTGCTTTCTAAGAAGAAACGTGACATATGATACAACTTGCAAGTTTCCCACGATTATAATGCAGTTAACCGATCGATGGGCTTCTTCGTATTCTTTTAATAAAGCGTTCAATAATACGTCGTAGGTAAGTAAATGTTAAACTTTAATTTGTAGCGGCGTTAACGGCGGCGTTTTTTTGTCGCTGGCTAAGTAAACCCTTTGTCACTATTGTCAGTGTCATATCGCGGGAGCTACTTTTTGTAGCTCGTGGGCGGTTACGTATTAAACTCTTACAGTCTTACCACAAAAGACTTTAAAACACTGTTCAACAAGTGTTTTACTTAGACATTGTTTAAATGTGATGCTGTTACTTTTTTAACAGTATTGTTTGAAAGAGACGGTATCGCATTTAAACAGTGTCTAAATTAAACAGTTTTTTTAAAATCTTTTGTGGTAAGGCCGTGTATGTTCTATTCGGCGACAAAAAATCGCTCAGCGATTAATCGCTCGTGGGCGGAGCCTTAGGGTGTTGTAAAAGGCGACTAATGACGCTTCCGCTTTACCACTCCTAATATTAAAATCGTTTGCACGCCGCGCTCCGTCGCCAACATACGTTTACTTCATGCGGGGCGATACGCGCGCATACGATTTTTTTTAGTTCATGTGGGGTGATACGCGCGCACACGATTTTTTTTAGTTCAAGTGGGGTGATACGCGCTCTCACCATTTTTTTTAGTTCATGTGGGGTGATACGCGCGCACACGAATTTTTTTAGTTCATGTGGGGTGATACGCGCGCACACGAATTTTTCTGCAAAGTGGTAAAGTTAGTAGCCGATCGTACCTATATCTAACACTTATTGCACCTGAAAATAAGCAATAGTATTTTCTTATGAAATCGGTCCCCAACTCGCTTGAAAAGCTTAAAACAGCATCACACGGGAGAGACATACGTCCTGCAGTGTACTATAATGGGTTAATATTAGTTGCTATAGCTTCCGCCCGCGACTTCGTCCGCGTGGACATTCAGAAAATTCTTAGGGCACTTTTGATCACGATGAAAAGTATTCTATGTTTTAATCCAGGCTATAAACTATTTATGTGCCAAATTTTATCCAAATCCATTCGGCCATTTTCGCGTGATTGATTAACAAACATTGGAACGTCTAAACATTCACACATCCAAACATCCAGACACCCAAACTTACCCAAAATTTATAATATTAGCAGGATTTTATGTCTTATTTATTACTCCACCACGCCACATGGCAAAGGATCTTTACATAAACTTCTATCACATAAAATAGTTTCAGATTTTTCTCTATGCAAATTTGGGAGATAAGGGGGAAAAGTATTTTTTTTTTAAATTTTTCATCAAAAGTCGAAAACTATGCAACCTATTAAAATAAAAAAATAAAATGTTAGAGAATGTGCAAGCGCTCTTTCAATGATACCCCATATTCCCTAGTAGCCTTACTTCGAATTTTTAAGACCCCCTTTCAGTCCGTGTTGAAAAAAATATATAAATATTTTTATTTCTCTCTTATTTTCAAAATGTTGGGTAAACCTCATCTAAAACTATTTCAAATTTCAAGTTTGCATTAGTAGTTCTCGAGATATCCAGCTGTGACAGACAGACAGACTGAGTCGCACCATAAGGTAGCGTTGCCAGGTGTCCCGATTTCAGCGGGACGTCCCGCGTAACAGCCAATTTTTATGATATCCCGCCGGGACAGGTATGTGTTCCGCATTATGATATTTTTCAGTTAGACAAAGAAACAAAACAATCAAAGTTTAATATTTCAGCGAATATACATTAATCAATTATTTTGAGCTTCTATCTTAATTGTAGTTAGTTTAAATTACTCGCGCTTAAGGCTGCTTTACACTGATTGAAAGCGCTGTTTGACTTACGATCGCTGATTGGCCACTGTCACAGCGTTTGCCGTTAATCAAATTACAGTATAGTAATAGCTAAAGTAAATTGTTGTCTCGCAGCAAAATGCTTTGTCCCAATTTTTTTATTCAATTTAAGTACATGTCCCGAGTTTCTGAAAAAATACCTGGCAACCCTACTATAAGGGTTCCTTTTTACCATTTTGGTACGGAACCCAAAAACTGATTTTTAATTGTCACTCAATCTTAATAGTTGGTATACAGAAACATCCTATTATTACTACTTAAACATGATAACTGAAATTATAACATTATAAGCGGCTCTGTCTACGCAAATACAAAGGATAAGCCTCTGAATTCATTCAAAATCTAGTTAGTAACTCATACTGTAATATCGTAACCCTCATCTTGAACATTATTATTTAGATTAAGCCCTTAAGCTTACAATCCTTTGATCTAAATGTGTATAGACAGTGTTGGCTTACAAGTCTTTTGGATTCAGTTACTTAGTAGTTCAAATTGAAATAGAGCATGGACATAATAAATTTCAAGTAAAACATCTTTAGTAAATCGTATGTAAACTTAATTTTTATCGACGACCTCCGTTGTCGAGTGGTTCGCACATCGGTTTTCGAGGTGTCGCCGTCTATGAGGTCCCGGGTTAGATCCCCGGCTGTGTGTTGTATAGCACACCATAAACCAAGAATTGTATCGATTATTGTCTTGCTTTTGAAAACAGATCTTTTATAATTTATTATCAGACAGTTTAACATCAAAAGGTTTCATCTTACTAATACTTTAGTAAATGCCAGAGAAAGCTTTTTCAATAGGTCCGTTTCATTTAACATTTGCGAAATACTCAGACAAAATATCAAATTTACTATTCACTCGAAGTCTGTTTCTCTAAGATTTTTTCATCAAAGAAAACCCGTCATTTTAATGTCTCCTTGAACTTAAAGAAAAGGTTTCATTTGTACATTTTTAGGGTTTCGTACCTCAAATGAGCTCGTTGGTGCAGTGGTTTAGCACCTGGCTCAGCGATTGCGGGGGTTAAGCAACTTTCTCAAGGTTGGTTGGATTCATTGGATGAGTGACCAAAAATTTAATATCTCTAGCTCCTCCGTGCTTCGGAAGGCACGTTAAGCCGTTAGTCCCGGCTGCATTTGCAGTCGTTAGCACCCACCAATCCGCATTGGGCCAGCGTGGTGGGTTAAGACCCGACCTCCTTATCCACCCATAAGGATGGCCTTTGCCCCAGCAGTGGGGACTATAAAAATGGCTGATGGTCTAGTACCTCAAAAGGAAAAACGGAACCCTTTATAGGATCACTTTGTTGTCTGTCTGTCTGTCTGTCTGTCAAGATTCTTTATCTCGGGAACGCGTACAAGTATCGAGTTGAAATTAAAACCATAAGTATAGGTACACTTAAGTCAACAGTCCCTTGAAACTGTGAAAAAATCAAACTTCTAAGTTAACGTCAAAAAGATGCGGCCGTTTATAAACAACGAAATAACGATTTCAACACTCTCCAGGAAATCAAAATTTATAGGGTACTTCCCGTTGACTTAGCACTATTGTGGCAAGTAATATTATCTTATACTTTAAGTACAGAGAAAAATCTGATAACCTTTGTTTATAATGAAATTATAAAATGTAGTATTTATTTAAAGTATTTATTTAAAGTACGTAAATATGTTCACACAAATTTGTACGGAACCCTCGGTGGGTGAGTCGGACTCGCACTTGTCTGGCTTTTTCTCTGAATTTAGTTGATCTTATAGGTAAATGGATTCAGTAGAAATGAGCTAATTAAATAATGTTATTTATTTATGAATCTATGTTAATTGTAACATGTATGAATGTAATGTCTGGAAACGATATACATATTTGTAAATATCGTTCCTTCTGATAAAGCTGATAAGCTTTCTGCGCCCATTTTTCTTGTCATCTAAAAGACGTCATAATGGGTGATAGGGTAAAAGAATTGACTATTTAAAAATGCTTATTATGTGAGCTTATTTGAATAAAGAATTTTTCAATTTCAATTTCAAAACTTATTACATCTACAATAATTTGTTTCTAATCTTAAAGTAGGTATTATCTCTAAGGATTAAAATCATTTATTATCATCTTAATTGTAATATTGTTGCTAGAGTAATGTCATTCAAAGTTTTAAGACTAGTGGTTATAAATATCTTTTTGATGATCTATATTCATTTATGCACAACGTTAGAAAAGTGTATTAGAAAAGTTCAAAAAGTAGGTACTGCGAAAACAAAAAATAGTTTTTGATAAGCGGCTAAGTTCGAAAATATAGTTAAACACCACGAAAAGGCACAGCCATCTTTTTTAATAAATTAATGAAAAAGAAAACATGTTTTCGCATCAGAAAGTTAGTCGACCGTGACGCGCTCCGATATCGAAAGATTAGCTGAAATTCCTCCAATTTTTTTTCTTCATCTTTCACTAAGTTGAGGATAAATGGAAAATCTCATCTTTTTAAATTGACTACAAAGATTCGGAGAAAATATTTATAACAATAGTAGTAGTACTCTGTGAGCTGTAAACCTCGCGTTTGTGTCATTTTCTTAAATGATTTTTCCACATATCTCCGCCGTTTTGAAAAAATTCGAAAAACTGAATCGTCAAAATATATATATTTATTTATCGAACCAAAATTTCACGAGAATCGGTTGAGAAATGCGACCTGTAGGGAGAACAAACGGACAGCCGGACACCGGAAGGACATACGAAAGCATTTTTGACGCTTCGCGATCGCTCGCTCAATTAATATGCTTTACGTAAATAGCATATTTCTTTGTATTTAATAATAATAGTTGACTTTCATGTTTCTAAATGTAATAATATAAATATAAGATTTAGTTTTTATATATCTTGGTTATAAATTACGTGCGTAGAAGAGTTTAAGTGCAAGCTAGGAAATTATGTTCATATTACTTACTAGCTGATGCCCGCGACTCCGTCTACGCATAATTTTAGCCGTTTCCCCACTTACTAAAACTTCTGGACACGCGCCTCAATTTATAAAAGGTACTCGCTACCGGGTCCTACTAAATTATATCCTAAATTAAAGAATTAATTGAAAGTTGTTGGGCTTAGATAAATATTAGCTGTTTGCGAAAACTTGTAATACTGATATTCATCACTAAATAACATTGTACAGTCAGCAGCACGCCTGGTTATACAAAACTGTTAAAAATTTGCAAGTTTTAGAAAATTATATTAATAGATTTAAAATCTTGCATTTTCACTAGTGATTTATTAGGCATAGAAATATAATGTCACCAAAAAAGAGATTGTTTGACCACTTAAGCGTTTCGTGAAGTGTCCAAGGCTACTTAACCACCTTTTTCAAACATTCGCCGAAAAGCTAATTGTTATGAATACTTTTACGTAATTATCATATTGTCTGTATCAACAAAAGTACTATTTGCAACTGTCGAACCGAGCGACTGTCGTCGGACGGCGACAGCCCTCAATAATGATACAGCTAACTCGCGAACCTAGTGCGGGGCGGGGTGCGGTACCGCCGATCGGTGGGAGGGTGGGAGTGGCTATTCTGTACGTCAGTACTGTTATTAATTCTGTGGTTTAGTCTTTATCTGTTGAACTCTGTTAAGGCAGACTTGTATATAAACGTCTTTTTTGATAACACAAAATACAAAAACCTAAAATTAACACACAAACTTATTGGTACACACGACAGCACGTCAGGTTATACAGTTAAACTGCGATAACAGCTTTTATTACTTTATTTAATTTTATTTAAAGACAGTCTAAAGGTCAACATGTATAGTTTGAGGTGGCGTCGTGTGTACATATAAAGTAAGTATTTTTTTATGCAAAACGATTTTCCAAGTGACCTTTTAATCAAATTACTATTATTTCATCAGAAATCAATTTCTTTTCTGCAAATGGATTGTCGTACAATGTCTCTGGCATTTTATTTTCAAGAAAAGTAAATTACAGGCCATGAAAATTGTTTTCTGGTTAATCGGCGAATTGTACGTTAACCGTGAAAATGTCAAACGTTTCCACGAAAAGGTAACTTTTTACAATAAAAAAGGATTTCTTCAATTAATTAGACTAGCCTCCGACCGCGACTTCGTCCTCGTACATTGCAGGGTTAATTGTAAAACACCAATAACCTCGCAGGAGTAGATTACTAACATCATAAACAACAACGTTTATTCTGAGACTTTCCGAAAATTACATGACTGACCGAGTGACTCACCGAGTCACTGTATACCTCTATTTTTTGAGCCACTGAACACGCTGTCGCCATTTTGATTTCACGGACGTACCAATTTTAACAGATTCGACGAAAGGCGAGCAATTCTATGCCATTGCCTAGTATAATAACGTCACTTTCCATATACACACTAACAATTATCAAAATCTTTAAATTTTAGTGTATAAAAACACGTGTAACTTACCTTAAATAGTATTTTTTAAGCACGAAGACAAATACAGACTCGTATCACGACCGAACGGCGCCGGAGCGGGGGGATCACTGGTTTGTACGTGTTTGGCTGTTAAGCGCTACCGATAAATGAGAAATATAGATAGATATTGCTGTTCTTTATGGGAAATATCGTCGCGAGTCATTGTACCCGACTGAGTCACCGTTCCCTACCTGACCCTACTTAATCGTACCTATAAGAACGAAATAGTTTCAATTTCCCTACCTTTAGGGGATTAGTTACTATTTTATTGGATTTTAGTTATGATTAGGTAACGTATGAAGAATAATTATAAATCCGAAAACTAAGCCATTTCGGTTCAGTATTTTTGTCTTCACTTTACATACAAGGACTCGGCTTTTAGGTGTTATTTTTCTAAGTAAGTTGTATAATAACCCCGTAGGTTAGTAACTAGACTTTTTATTAATATGAAGATGATTGTGATCATCAGCAATAGATGGTAAGGCATATAAAACCACTCAGCGAAATTAAGTTCATGAACGACGCAGAAAAAGAATGAATTTTCCGGTACCGCACCGCGCAACATATTACTGCTCATATATATCGCGTATATAATATATAATTCTCGGAATTCGTAAGCTCGAATAAAGAAAGAGAGAAAGATTTATTCGAAACGGAGACAAATTCAGCTCAAATACTCAACCTAAACTTCCGTTGAGCAGCATGTCCTTACACTTGAATACTTAGACCACAGTACAGTGTAAACTCAGAAGATGAAAATAACTATTTTGCGCAGAGAAAAGAGATTGGATGGATAAATACTTTGTCGAATATCTAGACGATTATGTATTCAAGCATAAGAAGCTGTAATTTCAACAGCATAAGAAACTAGTGGCTCTGTGAGCTCGGCAACATATCTCCGCCATTTTGATGAATTTTAATTTCTGTGACGGGTTTAGGTGTTATTATGTATAATAAGTAGGTATATATTAAAAGCACCCATATTACAAGCTTTGCTTAATTTGGGGCTAGATGGCGCTGTGTGAAATAGGCCAAGCATTAATTTTTTAATTTTGAAAAATTTTCGCATCGTCCGTTGCATTTTTCAACCGATTCTCGTAAAATTTGATGAGCAGGTTCGATAAATATACAGAGTTTTTTTTCGATTAAGTTTTTCGAAATTAAATAATATATATTTCAGCTATTTCGAAAAATTACACAAACGTGAGATCTACATCTCACAGAGCCGCTAGTTCTATAGTTTTAGAATATAATCACAACGAAATATTTATATTTGCATATTTTATATATATGTATTATATTTTTTCAATAGACTTGTTTTACTGCCAACATAATACACTGTGTATAGCAGCTACATAATATTCTCGTATTTCTTGAAACAAAGATCTAGACTAGCTTTTTCTTGCATAATACAAAATAAATTTCAGAAATACAGTATTTCTACATGTAGGTCAGTTACAATGTCAGTTTTAGGACAAAGTAGATACAGCTTCAATACACTATTGGTATTGTACAATCAACGTTAAGTCAGACTATACACGTCTTTCTGCAGTACCTATGTAATAAGAGCCGTTTTCGTAGTTCAACTGTTCGACTTACCGTGCTGTCGTGAGTACAATCAAGTAGGACCAATCAAGTTAGGGCCAAGCCATACGGCTGATACAAAAACACTTTAAGGTCTATTACGAAAACATTAATGCGATACACGCAGCTGCGTCCGTGCTTCGTTTTGATTGTATCCTATTACAAAGTACTTGCGTATGCGATATCGCAAAGTGATTGCGTAAGTTTGACAGTTTATCTAGCGGATCCGACATCGTTCGTTCAACAACCTTATTACAAACGCCGTTTTGACAGGACTTGGATCGGATTTTGACAGAACTTGTTGCGGATATTAAACGTCAAATCAACGATACCAAAATTGCTATCGTGAGTGTGTCGTTTCAGAAGTGTTTCCCAGTTTACATCTCTTATTTTATTATTTGACTTCGGCTTTAACCTCGGACTTATTGTGGATCGATTTTATGTTGACTTGGCTAGCTAGAGGATACTTGAAACCGCTCACGATTTGGATTTGTTGCTGCTCTTTAACTCTTGATACTCTGCAAAGTACTTGCATACAAAACTGTAACAACTCTATTAGCCGCTCCCACTGGCGACTCGGTAGCATAATTGGTCAGTGCATTGGGCCGGAATCCCAAGGGTGCGGGTTCGAGTCCCGTCTGAGGTGCTACGGGTGGGTCGATTTTTTCTAATATTATTTATCTTAATATAAAAATAACATTGTGAATGCGAAAAATCTAAATTTAATAACTCTATTAGCCCTAAAAATAGCACTTAGTGAACACTTAGTTTAACCCTTTGATTTTAAGGTTTCACCATAGTACTCAAACAACGATAACTTGATCCTAACAAGTTCCAAATAAAATAATAATTTGAGTTAAATATAACTTGACTCCAAGCTAGAAAGGCTATTTTTACGACCTTTGTTTAATAAGTTTAGGATAGTAGGTATGTTGTGAGTTTACAATAATAAATAGTGGTAGGTAGGAAAAATAAATGGGTGACTAAATGTTTAAAAAAGCACTTAATTTCTAAGTTTTGAATAGAGAATTTTTCAATTTCAATAAGTTTAAATATGCGTGGATACCAAAAAAACACTAAATTGTAAAATAAAAATTATTATTGTTGATGTTTTTATTTTTCAGTAGGTACAATGTCAAAACTATCCTCAGACAACTCAGATCCTAATGGTTTGGGCACATTGGCTGGTTCGGGTACATTGGCTGGTTCGGGCACATAGGCTGGTACAGGCACATTGTTGGTATTCTGAAAATTAAAAGCAGACATTATTTTGTTATGTTGGGATACTGTGTTGTTGTTGGTTAACTATAAATAAATGCTTGGACAATTTCACAGTGCCATTTAGCCCCAAACTAAGCAAAGCTTGTAATATGGGTGCTAGAAAAATGATATACTACATATATACTTTTTAAATATATACTTATTATACATAGCAACTCCCAGACTCATCACAGAAATTAAAATTCATCATTTCAATTTCTGCCTGGCCGGGATTCAAACCCGGGACCTCTTGCGTGGTTGACCAATGCATCACTCAGGTCGTCGAACTCTATTGTAAGGTGTTAGTATATTTACAATACCTAACGTTCAAATACTCAATTTTTAGATTTTATTTAATCTCATTGAATGTTATAATAAAAATTTATTAATTACAGACAAGTCTTATCAATCATTCAGAATCAAACTGTGCAAAGCAATATTTTCAAGACTAAAAATAATAATGCTTTTTTTAGTTAAATATTTTTTATCTGACCACATCAAGAACAGATTACATCAAAATTTTAGTGAAAATAAGGTTGGAGAGTCAGCCCCCCTAATCAAATGGCCATTCTACTAAAATTAATGCTAGTAGAATATAATTACAATGTATGGGAATGACATAAGCGAATGCTTAGCTTCTGTGTACATGCATTGTCTTTCTGTTCTACTAGCGTAAATTTTATTAGAATCGCCATTTGAGTAGGCCCTCAGGTTCGAAACTTGATAGTTATACAATACTAGGATAGAAGACTAACCTTTTGCCATTGTTTTGTGGTTTTAACAGCTCCTCCAATTGCATTTAGTTGATTCGTTAGCTCCAACCACAAATTCTATGATGTTAATCGACCTTCTATGGATCTTAACAGACGATTTCGGGCCAGGGTCTTGATGTTCCTGCATGGAATCCAGTAATAACTTCAACTGGTCACCACTTACGCTTGTATTCATTCTATAAACAAATTATAATTACGAAAGGATTAACTTGGTAATTAAATAAGAAACGAGCTAACAAGGAACCACGCTTTGAAAATAAAAGTATAAAACAATGAAATACTTACATGGATTTCTTTCTTCTCCTGGTTACCTCTTCTTTTTCGTGTATAAAACACAAATATAAACTTACAGAAAAGAAGATTTAAAATCTTTGCAAACAAAACCGTCGACAGCGACACAGACAGATACAAACACAGATTAGGTATACAAGTTTGACAATTGGCATTCACAGATTGGCTTAGCTTGAGAAGTCAAAGTCATGAGGGTTTTTAACCAAAATCATACGCTTGACTCATTTGTTTTGTCTACTTTGTATAAAATAGAGCTATTTTACATCCATAATAACTATAAAATTGCCACTGTATTACTGTTTTAATAATTTATTGTGATTACCGGTTTTTGGTGTTACTCTATTAAATCAATCTTTCTCTCCCTTCAGTGTTACTAGTTTGTAAATGCTTGTGGTGCTGTATTGTATGTGGATACCTTTATGACGTCTTTGTCAGTCTTCGCTTTTGCCAGTCACGAAATCGGTCCGATACTAGTCTATGGGCTACGATAGTCAAATCGAATGTGTTTGTAATAGCTACAACCGACGAACTGCGGACGACAATCGTGGCCAAGTGACTGCGTTACGCAATTGCGTATGTTATTTTCGTAATAGATCTCGTTTCACACTTGTTAGATTAGACCAGACAGATTATTTCATACAAAATCTATCCCAAACATAGAAAAAATTAAATTTAATAATTATATAACTGTTTCATATTTATCGATTGTCAAAACATCTGGAAAGATGTTTCTTTCGAATGTGGGGTATTTTCTCATATTGATAGAATTGCGCTGGCTTGCAGCGAAGAAGTAAAAAGTACTAGAAAATTTCGCCGCTCCCACTAGCGACTCGGTAGTATAATTGGTTAGTGCATTGGGCCAGAATCCCAAGGGTGCGGGTTCGAGTCCCGTCTGAGTCTCACCCGTAGCAACGGGTGAGTCGATTATTTTTAGTATTTTTCTATTATTATTTATCTTAAAATCTATCCCATTAATTTTGTTTAAACCAAAAGATAGGTGCTATCCAGAATATTCCAGAACCTGTGAGATAGCGATCTATCATAGCAATGCCATTTATCAATTATACAACATGTTACAATAATACCCCTTATGCCGAATATGGTATAATAGAGACCATCAAACTGAACAACTTTTACTATGGGACCAACTCTGAAAATCGCGAAAAAATATCAGCTGTTTCATTCAAAAATTAAAATCGAAAATATTCAAATGTATGAAACAGCTGATTTTTTTTTCGCGATTTCAGAGTTGGTCCCATAGTAAAAGTTGTTCAGTTTGAGGGTCCCTATATACCATATTCGGCATTAGGGGTACTTTTGTAACATGTTGTATATTCATGGATTAAATTTTATTTTCTACAAGCTACTTTCAAATATACATTCAAACATGAAAGTAAGGGTGGTTCAGCTTACATTACATTGTATGACATGCAATCATTTCATACTTTTCGCTCCCGCATTTCACTATTCTCAACTATGTAGCATAATAGAAAACTGATTCAGTGCCGTCACTACACATACAATAGGAAGCCATTTTGAGTTTCACCTGTGACAAACAAGGTCAGGTGACACATTATCTGACAGTTTACTCTACAAAGGGTCTATTCAAAGCTTATTCCTTTGCCTCCCTCAGGCGTCCATGAAATGTAGTATGGGACCTTACCGTAATAAGTTAGCACCACTTGATAGCTTTGGAGGTTGCTAAATTAAAGTCACGATTAATGTTTTTGCTTGATTCTGTTAACAGAAGACTGGCTGTAATACAAATAACGAGAAAGATTTAATTTGAAAGAATAATTTAACTGTTTCTTATGGAAAATATAGCCAGAGATAAGACAAAGAATCTTTTTTTTGAACATTATGTATGGCAACTAGACCAGGCGTTCTCGAATAATAAGTGGGTATGTCAACTAATTGGAAACTATAATAAATACTAAATAATATTCTAGAAAAAATACGACTCGCACCGGATCAAATTCTCGGACGGGAATCGAACCCGCGCCCTTTGGATGTCCGGTCCAATGCTCTCACCGCTGTACCGAGTCACTGTGACTCGGTAGCTCAGCGGTTCGGTAGTGACTCGGTAGCTCAGATCTCTTAGCAATTCTCGTGAAATTGCGTGACCAGGTTCGATAATGATGTAAAATTTTTGAAGAGTCAGTTTTTCGAAATTTACTTATCGAAAAAAGTTTACCCTTTTCGGAAAATGATCAAAATTAGAAGTGCCATCTAGCTTCAATTATATCAAATAATATAAAACAGCACCTAGTACTGCTTTGAAAACATCTATTAGATTATTTTTTAAACAACATACAATTTGAGCTACTTTTAATTTCTGGTGGTAAGTGTAACAGGCCTTTCAAGTAGGTACCTAAAAAAAGTTGAAGTCTAGTTACAAGTGATTAAACAAGGGAACAAAAAATGGTTTCACCCGATATGTAAACTGCATCAATGAAATTAAATCGGCCCAAAACTAAAAGCCCCATTGAACTCACTGAAGTATAAATCTGTCGGGGTTCGAGCAATAAAATGTAAATAAATGTACAGACCTATTTCATTTTGTGTTTGCATTCAAACTGTAGTGTGTTAAAACTATTTACACCAGGTTGAATTACTTTCATAATATTAGTTTGCTTTCAAAATCCACAGATCTTCAAAAAAAATTGAAAAATCATTGTTCGCTACTTGAGATTTAAAATTTTTAACGGTCTATGTTTAAATGATCACCATACTAATAACCTAACTACTAGAAGGAAAGTGAAACCACACCGCATTGGGCCTGCGTGGTGGGTATTGCCGGTTCTTCTTACCCACCCATAAGGAAAACCTATGCCCTAGCAGTTGGGCTAAAATGGCTGATGTGCCCCTAAAAGGGAGTTTTCAGCCCTGATATTTTTTTTTCCAATATCTTATATTTTAGCTTTTTCGCATATTAGATACAGAGACAGCAGGCACCCATTGGAATGTATCCAGGATTTTAATTAATTCCTCCAAAGTTAGTCTGTGCACAGACTGTGTTAAGGGGCCTACTCACGCCATCACGGCACAGATATTAGAAATAGTTATTTGAATAAAATATGTTTACTATTATACAACATGTTACAAAAATACCCCTAATGCCGAATATGGTAGATAGGGACCATCAAACTGAACAACTTTCACTATGGGACCAACTCTGAAATCGCGAAAAAAAAATCAGCTGTCTCGTACAATTTGATATTTACGTAATTAATGTTTGTATGAAACAGCTGATTTTTTTTTCGCGATTTCAAAGTTGGTCCTGTAGTAAAAGTTGTTCAGTTTGATGGTCCCTATCTACCATATTCGGCATTAGGGGTATTTTTGTAACACCTTGTATAAAGGAGTGATCCACTTTCTGAATATTAATATTTTAGTCGGAATATCTAAATTCTAAAAAGTATTTACATCACAAGCCCAATGACCAGTTTGTAAGTATTTAAAGTTTTCAAAGGCTGTTGTTTCATAAAAAACCGGACAAGTGTGAGTTGGACCCGCCGAAACGGAAAGTAACCTATAAATTTTGATTCCCTTGAAAGTGTCGAAATATGCGTTCTTTTATGGCTTTTTTTCAAATAGAAGTTTTTTTTTACAGTTTCAAGGGACCGCAGACCTGAATATATGGTTTTTATTTCAACTCCATACCTCAACGCGTTCCTAGATAAAAGGTCTTGATAGACAGACAGACAGACGGGTGGATAACAAAGTGATCCTATAAGGGTTCTGTTTATTCCTTTTGAGGTACGGAACGCTGTATATAATATAATTGTTTATTCAAAATGTTTGAAGCGCAACATAATTACTTTTTAAATAGTCAAAATAATTCTGATCATTTGACTAATTTAGTATTTGGTGTTTGCGATCATCCCCTTAATTCCAAACTTTGTATGGAAAAGTTTAGAACAATACAATGTTTTCAGCTACAGTTTACGATTTCAGAGTCGTAACTGCTGACTTTGCTAAGCACTGAAAAGCTTATATGAAACTCGTGGGAGTGTTATTTTTATAATTCTGGCAAAGTCCTGGATTGCAGCAAGTGAAAAAGTTTGATTAAATTAATCCGTGTGTCACACTTTTGAGTTCTTAAACTTTTGATTAACAAAATTGTCTTGTATGAAACGTAAATAGAAAGTTTTTTTTTGTTTTACTAGTTTCAACGGTTATACGGTATCTTATGGTTTTGTTAATTGTATAAAAAATATAGATCATAATGATTATTGTAACTGCTTGATGAAAAATTGATTTGTAATTTTTTAGGATTTTAGGAATTGGATAACTTGACATTTTTTTTTCATATTGAACATTGAACCCGCTTCATATTCTATTATTAATTCTTATCTTTAATATACATCAGTAGGTATTTACCGATAGGGATAACCGATAACTAAGGTTCAAAATCTATCACTGCACGCAGCACTCGTCGCGCTAGTTTTCTTGTACACACGACGGCACCTCTGACTATACATGTTGACCTTGAGATCGCCTTTACGCCCTACGTAATAAAAGCTGTTTTCGTAGTTTAAATGTATAACCTGACGTACTGTCGTGTGTACTACCCAACCATCGCACAAATTATGGCAAATCTATGATTACATTTGAAGGAGCACAACTTTATAATAAAATACCCGCACCTATAAAAAGTGAAGCATCGTTTAACGTAGTTAAGATGAAACTTGCTCAATATATTATCAGTATGCAATAATTAAGGATGTGCATTGAATTGTTATATTGTACCTACTATAGATTAATTAACTTATACTCAGCTTTGTTAAAAGTACCTATCTAATCTGTTTTGCCTTTGCGACTACGAACTGTTTTAGTCTTTATATTTATAATGTTCTCATGTAAGTGACAATGCTATGTCTTTATGAGAATAAAGTTCTTTAAACATAAACATTATTCAATATTCACATGTGCTGAAAATCAAAATCCCAAAGAAATAATATTTAAAATGAAAGCAAACATCCAGTAATTCACCACAATGCTTACGTAGCGCACAAGTTTGTTTGTTGTTCGTAACTCGTTAGCGAGACAAACGACATATGTGAGTGGGATGGACATACGGTAATGCAGGACGGAGAGCGAGATGGCAAAATGGGAGTTGAAATTAATTAATCAATTTGTGATTTAATGACAGCTTCTTGGCATAATTTTATGTTGATAGATGACGCTATTTAACTAGGTAGATTTTTATAAATTATATCCCCTAAGGGAAAGATGCGGTAATACTCACAGCTCGTGGCTCGCGGCTCGCATCGCGTCTCGTCTCGCCTATAGCTCGTAAGCTCGCTGAGCTAACAAGGTGCATTGACACCCAACAACCATTTCAATATCGCAAGGGCTTTTTCAAGATCCGTATCCACGCCAAAGTTATCGCTTTGCAGCAGAATAACCAAAAGCAGAGTCCAAAATCGTCAAACCATGAACGAAGAAGTACTTAAATATGTACAAGTTCCTCGGAACACGCCAACAAACAACCAACGCATAGCGCAACGCAACAAACCACAGACTCAACAAACGTATGTCAAAAAGAACTTCGACAAAAATTGGCTTTGATTCCTTTCATCCTTTGCCTTTTTTTAAAAATACCCACCTGTTTATTTGTTCAGTGACATCTGGCGGATTTTATGTACTACTTTTTTTAAACTGCCTTTGAAAACCGCTCATTGTTCGTGGACACCAAATACTTAAGAAATAGAAGATAATAAGAATGTAGCTGAACGATTTATAAAAGATTCCAGCTGCAAAACTTGGCTATCAAACGAGACAAACGGCATACGTGAGTGGGATGGACATACGGTAGTGGAAGGACGGAGAGCAAGATGGCAAGCTTGTTGGGATATAAGCATACGATTACCCTGTCGTGGAAGCTCAGCTTACCATTGACTGTACAATAATTATTAGTCATGATGTTTTAGTACGTATAGTTAGTTCTTCCATCAGACAAGAGACACCAAAAGACATTTTAAATTTTAAGGTTAATTAAAGTTTATGAATACTATTGTACAAACTTCTAGCCTGTGTGTCACACTGTATAGGAGTAATTGAGCGGTATTGCACGCTATTGCTCTAATTGGACGTTTGATTTTTTTCCCCATTTTTCATCTGAAATAACGCCGGTGACAACACTGCTGTTATTTTGACTATTTAACTCATGACTGTGTCATGGGATATGTGATTTATTGGACAATTTGTGAAACATTCATTCAGTGCAAATATTACTGATTTGGTTTACAATGTGGGGATAATTGTTGAAACGTGCAGAGTGTTTTAATATAGATTATATTGGAAATAATTAAAAATTTTGAGTTCTAGTGGTTTCAACGCCAGTGTCATTATCATCATCACCATCATCATCATTGCTAGTCGCATGATGCCCACTGCTGGGCATTTGAATTTGCCCAAATAGAAAACTAAAGAGACGAGATAATAATTAGTAAGTAAAATAAAAACAGAATCTGCTAACAAAGCACGGATCCATTAATTTTTTTATAAAACAATATGTAAACCACACACCATCCATAAACCTCCATACCCCATGCATATTAAAATATTATAATTAATTCTTCGGGCAACACGCTTCGAATTTTTATAGCATTTATGACAGATAACCCATTGTGTCCAATGTTTTGCAAGTAAAATCTGTCTTTTTACTTTTACAGCCAGATGAGATTATTTGTAATTTTTTTTGGCGCCATTTTGTCGAGTTCTGTTTGGTGTGTATTTTAATTATTTTCAAATTGATTCATAGTGGATATTGTGTCTTAAAATTGGTGCAGTTATATGGTACAAGTGTCTACGCAACTGAACAATATGTGGGATAATTGAAATAGGTGCGATCTTGGTTGTGTGAAGCTGAGACTTTTATTGAAGTGGTGGCTTCCTCGGCAGAACTAACCGAGTAAACTGTCTTGATATACTTGGTGCCAAATGCTCCAAGCAGCATTGGAATGCGATGCACCCTCATTCTAATGAAAAGTTAAACAATATCTACCACTGAAGTATTTAACACTTGACACTGGCAAAAATTACTTCCAAGAGGAAAGTAGATTGCCATAACAAAAAAAAGAAGAAGAAGAAGAGATTATTTGTACGAACAAATAGGTACATTCATCGCCTGAAATACTTAAGAGAATTTTCATTACGTTTATAAATTATAGAGAAAAACATTCCACTTTCCACATTAAATTCTGATGTGGTAAATTTTCATTTACAAATACTTTTTCAACCAAATCACAGCTTGGTAAACAACTACATAGTAAAGCTTTAATAAGTATTTCGAGTCGTTCAAGTGCAGATCCATTCGTCGAATTCCCGAACTTCGGCGAAAACCACAAAGTCCCATCAAGGAGTAATGGGGAATCTATTAGGTTCTAGGAAGTACAGACCATCTTGAGTTCGAATTGTACTGCCCGTCCATTTCTACGAAATCGAGCATTTTAACCGATGTCGCATTTCTGCACTAGCTTTTTGAATGTTACCACTTGACTGCTGGAGGCACAGGACTTTCTTGTAGGATAAAAAAGATGAGCCCACCACACCAATCGGCTAGTATGTTCAAAATTCAAAATTCAAAACTCATTTATTGAGTCTAGGCTGTTACAAGCACTTGTGAATGTCAAAGAAGCTATGCCATCGGTTCGCAAACCCGAAGCGGGAGACCTTGTAACGAAAAGAACCGGCAAGAAACTCGTCAAAGGCTTCTTTTTTCTCCCTGTATATTATACCCATACAGAGTCGTCAAAATTTGAAAAATGAGGTCAGCATTTAAAAATGACGTCATTTTCCATTACAATAATTAACAAAGTTTACATTCAATGGGTAGGTAAAATAAATTTCAACTAGTTGAGAAATCGCTGTCTACTACTCGATAACGAATAGCTAAGAAAATCATTGTATGATATGAAGAGTTAGCTCGATATACCTAATATTTTGCAGACTGAATGCGCAATGCCACTAAACTGCGCCATCGAACTCCCCATATCCTTATTCTAAGCGACCTGAGTGGTGCAGTGGTCAACATACGGTCACCACGTAAGAGTCCCGGGTTTGATTCCCGGCCGGGCAGAAGTTAAAATTATTAATTTTGATTTCTGTGATAGGTCTGGGTGTTACTATGTGTAATAAAAAAGTATTTATGTAGTATATCAGTTGTCTAGAAACCATATTTATAAAGTTTGCTTAGTTTGGGGCTAGATGGCGATGTGTGAAATTGTCCAAGCACTTCAGTTATTTCACAGGGAACCAACTTTAGTTTCAATAGTCACTATATAGTGATGAAGTTTTCGTGACAATGCGATCGTGAAAATGTACTCGTAACTGTAAAATGCGAATTGTTGCATTTATGTTTATTTCGTCTGCAAGCACGCTTTTGTTTAATAAATACACACCTATACCTTTTTCACAAAATATTGTTTTTAACCATTATCACAACTTTATAAAATGTGTTAACATAATAGGTTAAAATTGACAATGGTGCATACAATTACTTAAATGTTTTCACTAAATTTCACGAGTGGAAGCGTTTAATTTGCACCAATTACTTTCGTAAATGTTTCCGTAATGAGCTTGGGAACAGTATTTTTTTTAATATTTACATTTTAACTTAAATCACATTCAATTTTTTCACTGTACCTACTAAAAATTATCGTGTCACTCATATTTAAGTAATTTTAAGTACTTTGATAAGGTTTACCTAACTAATTTAGGTATGAACTGTGTAGTTAGTATAACCACAATATCACTTATAAAATACAAAATTATAAATTATAAGGAACTGAATTTTGGATGAAGCTCGGAAAAAACTGCGAGACTCGATTTCTGACCTATTTATAATGTAGGTGCAATTGTCCGGTTTTTTTTTCTGTAGCCCTTCTTCATATTTTACAATATAGGTACATTTTTAAAGATTCGTTAAAATTACCACGCACTATTGTTTTCGTAACAGGCACTGAGCTAGTAGTAGTTGTAGTGATTACTTTCACTACCGTGGCCGTGGTGACAGGCAGGTCCAGGTCCGATGACGTCATCGGACTCCTTTCTCTCACTAGTCTCGGTCATGGCGCCGACTCGCGGATCCAATTGTAATAGCTTTTTAAGCAGAATAATTATTTACAATAACTTTGTAAATACTTATCGTATCGAAGTGAAATAAAAACTGTTGGTTTTGGAATTACGGCTGCTATAATGGTATAGGATAAAAATGAACTTTTTTTTTCTTTTTTCCCACGTCCATTAACATAGTTAGTATTAAATTATGAGGACTGGTAATTAAGGATGTACCTAGATAAATATTTGTTTTTGGTAATGAGTCCTACTTATGCAGTTTCTTTTTTTCTCAAACAGAGTACCTAATAACACCTACCTATAACTTAAATTAATACCATCTCAATATTATATCGAATTATGATCATGACGGTTAACAATCAGTAATTATTAAATTCTTATTTATTGTTTACGTAACACTAAAGAGAAAAACTACGAAACTGTTTCCTTCAAATATCACTTTTCTTTGCAACTTAGCCGAGACTTTTTTTTGCAAAACAAATGTAGAATAACTTAGCTTAGTGTTAACATAAATGTTTTGTTTTGTAATAGTACATTACTGCCGCGGCCTATAATGACTGCGTTGTTGGGCAGCGATGATGATGTCCGAAAGCAGAGCTTAGCGCAGGTCCAGGGGCCGTACCGGCTAACGCATCATATCGAATCTGCCGGGCTTCAAATTAAAACAGATAAATCGAGCCCCAATCGGGCCAATATAGTGAACCCTAATTCATGATGTCACACGAACATCGATATCTTCTAAATAACTTCTGCAAATAGTACAATACGAAACTCCTTACTTCGATTTATCTGTTTTAAGTTGAAGCTCGGCAGACCCGCCGAAGTTCAAAAAGTTAGCCGGTAGGGACCCAGGCCACCACAGCGCGGTCAGCATTGCATCCCTTTCGGTCTTGGCATTTATAGCGCGAACGGCAAGGGTGCAATGATGACCAAGTTTGAAGGCCGAGAGCGTACTTAAGCTTAGCTCGAGGCCATAATAACGTGGCCAGCAGTGCAGTCAAGGCTTGAACAGTGCTTAACTCAAACAATGCAAGTACTACCTATGACGACCTCCGTGGTCGAATGGCTTTGTACACCAGTTTTCAAGGTGTCGCCACATCTGAAGTCCGGGTTAATTTAGAAAACGAACTTTTCTATATTGGTTCAGGTCTGGGTGTTTGTGATACCACCGTTGTCTCTGATTTCTTTATATTACAAGTGCTTTGGCTACTTACTTTGGAATCGGAGCAATGTATGTGATGTTGTGAAATATTTATTTATATTTAAATAAAAAAAATACGATACTAACAATTCGAGTACTACCTACTATAGTATTTAACCTCATTTCTAATTTAAAAACAAATGAAATTATCTCAGAAGCATTGCGTCGGAGCTTAAAAAGGGGTTATCCCGGAAGTAGATAAGAGGTATTTAATAAAAGTGCGAGTTTATTATAGTTTTCTATACTAATAAATTTTATATGAAAGTATGTATGTACATAAATGTCATCTGTGTAATAGGGCTTTCTCCCTTCAATGTTCAATGTACTATTTTTCAACAAACTATGTTAAAAATTTCTCGAGAATAATGAATTTTCAAAGGAAATCACTTGAGGCTAAAACTCGATAGTAATGAAGTTCCACACAACTTTGCTTCGCTACCATCCGAGTCATAGACTTATTTATACTCGGGAGTATAATAAGTTTATGATCCGAGTAGCGCGGAAAGGGTTGACTTTGCACAAAGAAGGTTGTCAAAATAATGACCACATTACAATCATTTTGGAGTAAATAAATTAATAAAATCGTAATATAGAAAAGGCACCTGAAACTACCTGAGTGGTGCAGTGGTCAACCTGCCGGTCTACCACGCAAGAGGTCCCGGGTTCGATTCCCGGCCGGGCAGAAATGGAAGTGATGAATTTTAATTTCTGTGACGGGTCTGGGTCTGGGTGAAGTATATATTTAGTAAGTATATAAGTAGTATATCAGCTGTCTAGCACCCATATTACAAGCTTTGCTTAGTTTGGGGCTAGAGGGCGCTGTGTGAAATTGTCCAAGCATTTATTACAAATCGGCAATCTGAAAGATCCTCATATTTTATCTCTTCAACTCTACAACTTTGCAATTGTATAAATAAGTTGCAGTCTTCATATAACATGTAGGTTCATATTATTATTTATTTACATTGTCAATTTTGTTTAGTGGTCACCCATCTTACAGACATTATCAAAGCGGCTTAGCGTTAATGATTGTTCTCAAATAAGCCTTTCAAAACGGCAGCTCATCAAAGTAGTATCAATATCAACACAGATCAGATACATTATTATAATTAGAGTAGTTATAATGTTATGTGGCTATTGCAGGATGCGATGAAGTATCTCCAAATTATGATATGTTGAGGACAATGCATATATTTTTCATAGACACTATTTATACTAGCGAGTATAATAAGTTTATGGTATTTTTACACGACTGCACAAAGTTAGTTTGTTTATTCCTCCATAACTTATAAATGCCTGAACAGATTTGATTGTGTGAGGTATCGTTAATATCCTTATATCACCCCAATCGACACTGGCTATAGTTTTTTTTTCGAAAAAGTCAATATGCATGGCGCCATTTTGTATTATAAAAAAAAATTGTTTCCTTTAATTATCACGATATGGATATCAAATGGAAAGCCTTGAGGAGCATGTTCCAAACTATAAATACTTAATTTTTCACTAAAATGTTTGAAAAATTTATGAAATAAAAATAAAAATATAGGAAACACGACTGTCCTGCAAAAAATAGACTAAAAAGTTAAATTACAAGTGTCGTTGCAGTCGGGGGATCTCTTTGATTAAAATTGTTCCACAGAACAGAGGAAATTTTCAATGTCAAAAGATGCCACTTTTAAGTTATGTAAAGAGCGCCACTAATTAATTTAATTTCAAGGAGCTTCATTAAAACTTCATGATTTTTTATGCTGGTAGAGAAAATAATTGCTTTAAATAATTATTACGTACCTATTCACCGAGAATTTTTTGTTTGGACCCTAGTAATGGCTAAATGTTGGTCACCCTACTTCCCATTAGTTGACACTTAACGTGTTGAAGCATGCGCAAAGATAACGTCAGTAATGAGGGAAAATCTCCTTTATCTAATCAATTTGGGCCTTTCCTTAATTACAACGGCGGTTAGGGACTACTGACACTTACAATATGAGCATTGTCTCGTTGGAATTTACATGGGACATTATATTGTCTTTTGGTGACACGGGAATAAGCTGTAAACGCCTTAAATTGGTTGTAATAAGATTTATAATCGCTTAAAAATTATCTTACTTCGTGGAGGGTTCAATGTTAGCAATTCACGCACGAGTGGAGGAGAAAATTTAAGCCTGTTTGTGTAGTGAAAGATCCTTGTGAAAGCCTACCCACGGGTATTGTACCGCTGATACGATGAGATGTGAAAGGCATAAAAACTGACTTATAGCAATAATAGGCCATAATAATGATGTCATAAATAAAATAAAACATCATTTAGCTGACCAGCCCAAATACTTAGTAAGGCACTGAAGGATAAACATGAATAACAGATACTCTATCATTGGTAACACCACAGCGTAGAAATTGTTTGTCTTATTTTATAACAGCACTAACTTTAACAATGTGTTGATTGCAAACTAAAATACCTAGCTATGTTTTTTTTTTAATTATTAAATTAAAATTGCATTGGAATTGAAACCATTGACTTAGGCAGTTAGGGTAATAATTATTTTCGTACAAGACGTGGTTTATTTTATTTGTAGAGTCCATTATTGAAAATAAAATATAGTTATAGGGGTATGAGTAAAAAGTGGGTCATTTTTTTGCGATGTCGCTTCCAAAAAACCGTTTCATCGCTGTTGAATAGTTTTTTGCTTATTTGGATGAGATCTTTGAGATAAAACAGTTGTTAGGAAGCGACATCGCATAGAAAAAATGCCCCAAATATTATTTTGAAACTTAAATATCTCTAAAACTGCCCAAGCTAGACTTACGCTGTTAAACAATTTTTGCTTATTGGGATAAGATCTTTGCGATGAAACAGTTTAATGAAAGCGACATCGAAAAAAAAATTGACCCACCTCTTCTTAGAAAATTACTATTAATTAGTCAATAGAATGAAAATCAGCTTTATAAATACAAAAGAAATTAGTTTATTTTTTACTTTGTTAAAAAAACAGTCTCTTCATTTAGATAAAATATAAAAGCTTCCGTTTTATATGCGAACTCGAGGAGTTATTTGAAATGGTGAAATATTGCACTATTTGATGTTCCGTATGTTTCTCACGTACTTAAATACGATGCACTTTGGTGCCAAGAGAAAGCTAAAATATGTGGACTCGTAATATTAAAACGGGGTTGTACAGTTCGGTTGTCGGTTGCAGAAAATTTTGTGAGGAAAAACTATTAAATACATTTTTACTTCTCATGCTCGTAAAGTTCGTCTTTATAGGTATAGGCTGCATAAAATCGCTTTTTATGCTCTAGTGCATAAAGTAAAATGTTCGTCTAAGTCTCAGACTCTAAAACAAAGGTCGACAGGTAAACAGCCACACACGCAGTTAAACTTAGTTAAATAAACTTGTTATTTAATTTCCTCACAATCGAAGTGAAAAGCAGAGTCGTACATAAAACCGTCGACTCGACTATCTTGACTGTATACATTTCGGATAAAATGGTGCGTTTTATGCACTTGTTGTACAATCTACTATTTATTACATCATAAAAACTAAGTCGAATCAATGTTATTGTGCTGTACATGCTACCAAAATTTGAAAATATTTTAGACATGACCGAGTATTGAAAAGGTTCAAAAATTATGAAAAAATTAAGTTATATCTTAAGATATTAATTGTGATAGATCACAAGAGATAATAATTTTGGAATTTAGATCTCAAAAATTGAATTAATTTTTATGGTGGATCAAATGATTTGCAACGAATTATATTTTTTTAACAAACAAATTTAAACTTTGTGTGTAACAGTTGTTGTAATTTTCGCCATTGGTTTTGTTAAACAATTTATGATGCATGTTTTGAAGTAAGTGTCTTATTTATAACTTGCTGAACTTTATTTTTTTCTCTATACTATAATTATATGACTTGGTATGGATTCTGTTGTTGGTTCTTTTTACTTACAAAGAATGACCATCAGCCATTCTTAATGTCCCCACTGCTGAGGCACAGGCCTTTTTTATGGATGGGTAAGGAGGATGGGCCATAACTACGCGGGCCCAATGCGGATTGGTAGGTGTTACAGAGAGTTATTTTTTTATCCCTGTTTAATGTCTTACAGAGTCGTCTTCATTAGTATTATTATACAAGGTGTTACAAAAATACCCTTAATGCCGAATATAGTATATAGGGACCATAAAACTGATCAACTTTTACTATGGGACCAACTCTGAAATCGCGAAAAGAAAATCAGCTATTTCATACAAAAATTAAAATCAAAAATATCGAAATGAATGAAACAGCTGATTTATTTTCGCGATTTCAGAGTTGGCGCCATAGTAAAAGTTGTTCAGTTTGATGGTCCCTATATACCATATTTGGCATTAGGGGAATTTTCGTAACATGGTGTATAGAACATTATAACAAATAGTAAGGGCAATAAAATTTTCAAGATCTAGAAATGTATATTTATCATAGTCAAAAGCACACGTCTAGCGAATTCAAAAGGGGAAATCAAATTTATAGCGCAGCGCGCATGGTTTACTGTGGAAGGTCCAACAATACATATACGACCGAGATAGTACTATGTTTTGTTTGTATCATGATCGGATCTTTACTTGTAATTAATTGGTTTGTACTGTGTTATAGGTTTTGATTAGCACTATTAAATAATTTTGAGAAAGTGATTGTTACATGCAGAATGCTAATAAAAACTAAAAAATGTATTTTTATTAAAATATTTAAAACACTATAAAGGATTACAGGGCGTATAATGTTTAATTAAATCGGGTGTTATTTTAGAATTTAATGAATAAATCAAAAACAATGCTCTTAAATTATTAAAAAATTGACATCATTTTCTCAACATTCCCGTTAATTACAAAAAAACATGTCATAACATTCTTAAACAACGTGAAATTTCTAAAAACTAACATTATGTTTCAGTGTACGCGAACTTGAGGCTGGCGGGCCAGAAAGGTCTTTTATTCGTATTTCCAGGACTAAAATAAAGTATTTTTTTGGAAAAACTGTCTCTTGGTGTTATTTAGTTAGTGGTGTTAATCACTCAATTTCGAGCTACGTACTGTCTTAATTTTCTTAACGCGAACTGTAACAAAGATTAACATTCCCCACCTGTTTACCCTAATCACCTTAATTACACTTAACTAAATGTAATGTAAATGTAGTTATCAAACTTTAATTGTAAGCAGTTAAGTGCTTCGTGAGGCACACTAGACACTGGCTCAGTTTACACCGCGGCAGAAATGAAGCATCTGAAATTTACAGTACATAGTATAATGACTGAATGAAAAATAATACGTCAGAAAGAGTTTTTCTTACATATTTATTTATTTATTTTTTATGTTTTTTGGTGAACTTTCCAAAAAATATTAAAGAACAAGTACCTATACAGACAAGACATAATGTCAATATAAAGACAGTTTTTCTCAAAAAAAACTATCCGCCGGCTACAAGATATCCATAGTTTTCACGAGGAATGTAGAATTTCGTAAATAAGGCTGAGCTACCGAGTCACTAGTGGAAATGTCGAATTTATTCTAGTATATCAACTCTTACGCTGCAAGCCAGCGCCATCTCACCAATGTAGAAGGAATTACCTCGACCAGATATTTTTAAACAGTTGATTAAGATAAGAAAGCTATATAACTTTTTAAATTTTGAGATTTAAGCATTGACAATTCTATTGAAATAGCATTGTCAATGCTTAAATCTCAAAATTTAATAAATCAAACCATAATACAGTTTTAACACACTTATTTTTTTTTACAGGTTTCCTTAATTTTTGTGATCAGCGATGAATGCAGAGATACAGAACTGGCTTGCAACATTCAGAATTGTACAAATCATTTTTTTTAAATTAACTATTTAATATTTTATTCTATTTTCACGCAATCGTAGTAAAAAGAAGAATAACACATGGCGCTAAAAGCTCTTTAACTATATTATAACTCAGTTTCTATTTACTTACTCCCTCGCTAAAGATTGGGTGTAAAACTACCTTGTATATCATTTTAGCGCCTTTTATAACAATCTACTATTTATTTATTTATTACACTTTATACGATGGTCATAAGACTCATTATAAAGTAAGTACCATAAATTCGCATCCGTCCCAGACGCTTCTCTTCCACTGCGGTGTAAATTGAGCTTTAGTTGTGGTTTTGTACGATTTTACTGTGAATACATCTTCATTTATCATTCTGAGTGGAGGAAAGATGTAAATGGTTTAGTTGATTTGCAGGTAAGAAGGCGGAAATATTTTAGAGACGTATAAATAAAGAATTTAGTGTATAAAGCTTTTGTATATATTTAAAAGGTTATGTAGGTATATATTTCTGGTAATCTAAATTGACAGATAATTTGTAAAACATGTCATGCGTAGTTTTTACAGAGTTTCCAAAAAGAAAAAGGTTCTTTCAGTCTTTTAACTTAATGTTTGATTGTCCTTTATTTATGACTTACTTACCAAATTGCTTTGTTTGACTGATTTTGAAAATTCTTCTTATTTGAAAGGTTTACTCTCAAGGTAATTTTGAAAACAGGCGGGTCAACACCCTATTATTATACTAATCAAACTAGTGTCTCTGTGAGCTCTACCTCGTGTTTGTGATATTTTTGAACATTTTAGAAATGGCAGAAACGTGTTTTTTTTTTCGAAAAAGCTCGTAGAGTAGAACAGCCGGACAGCGGGACTTTATGAAAGCATTTTTGCCCAATCTGAAACGGAGACGCTTCGCGTTTGCCTGGTCAGTGAACTAGTGGTTCTGTGAGCTGTACACATCGCGTTTGTGAATTTTTGATCATTTTTCGAAATGGCTGATATACTTAAGATAAATAATATTAGATAAATTCTAGAAAAAGTTGATTCACCCGTAGCACCTCAGACTGATATACTTGTTGTTTGTTTTTCGAATCGATAAAAAAAATCTATTTTATTATCGAATCCGCTTAGATAATTTCACGAGAATCGGTTGAGAAATGCTACCTCTAGAAAAGAACAGACGGACAGCTGGAAGCATTTTTGCCCAAGCTGAAACGAAGAGACGGTAATATTCTAGAATATGCTAGAATATTCAAAACAATCAAATAAAGTGTAATGGATTTTGTAAATGTTTTAACTGATTTGTGTCACTTGAACTTTTAACATTAAAATTATCTAATATTCTAAACTTTTTTACAACCAATATCAACCTCAAATATATTGCTCCTACAGAAATCTTATTGAATCTTTGGATCAATCGCTGAGTGCTCTTCAATTAAGTATTGTATAAGTAACTCTCAACAAAGATTACCCCAAAATGGGACTTATTGAAAATATCTGACATTTTTAGTGTACCTACACTCTTGACCTCAAACAAGGTTGAATGTCTGAAGGTCCAATTTGAATTAAAGTGCGACATTTTTCATGTGGAACAATCCAAATTCACCCTGAGAGAAGGGTTAAAGATAAATATAGTTACATCACTTGTAACATTTTATTCGAACAAACACATGAATAAAGAAAGTGACAGTTTATTTTATTCAAGTGTGATAAAAATGAAAAAAAATATTTTTGTTCAACCCGGCACCAAACGATGGGTGATAATGACCCGAATACTTTTTAACTGTGGGAATTTTTAATTTTTTTATAAAAGGAAACGCCTACAAAGTTGATAAAGGTAAATTTGACCCAATGTGGCATTCGATGTCATAATTTCGTGCCATAGTAGTACACCTTTGAGATTTAACCTTAATGTTTGTAAAAAAATAATATTTTTAAGTTTAAAGGGCTCAAAAATAAAACAAAAATATCCTGATGTTTTTGTTTTATTTTTGAAAAGGTTTGGAAAAACAGACAGTAAAAGTTATTAGTTCTGTATTATTGGTTATTTTTTTAAATCAATGAAACGGCGGGTTATTAGGGGGCGAGGCAATACAATTTGACAAAGACTTGGGGCAACGGCTTAGAAAAAAAACTGTGACCCCGCTCTGGGTCGTTTCTGGTGCAAAGCTTGTCCATGTCATTGCCATCCAATGCGGCCAGCGTTATGGGCATATTTGCGCCGGGGGCTACTCGGGGCGGTCTATTAGACTAATAAAACAGTCTAAGTAATATTATTAATATTGCCACAGATTTTATAGAAATAAAATGTATATTAAAAATCTTAATTTTTCAAATAAAAAAACAGAAATATTATATCTTTCAAATAACTCAGAAAAATATGAACATTTTGAGCCATTTTCCAAAATAAACCATGGTCTAAATGCGGGTGATTTTGACCAAAGATTTAAATTCTTGATTTTGACCCAACGTGGATCTCGGTGTAACAATTCGACCCTGGACGACGGACGCTGGGTTAACTTCAACTGTGTCAAATACTATATTAAATAATATTTAAACTAATTAAATGAATCAGTAAATATTGATTATGACTGAAACTCTAGTGATGTAATTAGAAAATTCGGCCAAGTCCATATTTTACAAGACAAATCGGGATTTACCCAGCAGCGTGACCATCAAATCACCGTTTTTCATTCGCTTTGCTTCCTCAATGCAGAATAAGCATGAATGGTAAGACAAATCTTTTCCCAACTCAGTAAATACTTCCTCGACTTTGCTTAAGCAATCGATAGCTTTAACAATTCGTTTGTTGCGAAAAATCACTGACTTCTATTAGTAAGTAATATCACTCTCCTGTTTTTATTTACAGGACATTTTTCTCATTCTCCGCGAATACATACTACCATCAGTTTGAGGAAGTGAACCGTGTGACTCGAGGATGGAAGGCAATATTGTTTTCCTTGTCTCTATGTAGAAAGGGTGCCACAAGGATGCGATTTCGGGCCGCAATAGCTTTAAATCTATATGAAAACATGTGGATTTTTTTTTCATAGGAAGCGAAAGAAATCCAAAGAATTCGAAAGTTTAGTTGCTTCTTAACTTTGTGTTGGCTAGTGCAATTATTCTGTTTTTTAATTAATTTTACCTAGTCTTTTTTTTAGTTTTCACTAAAATTAATTTGGATGCTGATGATTTAGTCGCAACACTATGACGAAATTCTTTTGCGAACTGATATGGGAACCGTACATCAATTAAAACACATATTTTTGGTTCAGACTTCTTTGCCCAATAAATACTGTTGATATAACTTCCTCAGACCGGTCAAGTTATTGGTGGGCTGCCAAGGATTATTCCATTGTTTTGTATTGTGTCTTTGTGTAATAAATACGATTTGTGACAAATATTGGCTTGTTTGGAAAACAGGCCATTTAGCTGTAGATGGTATAGATATTTAATCAATGACTTCAATTGCATAGACGAGCTGTTCAAAATTAAAATTGTGTCACAACCAACCTTCGTGGCGCATCAACTGTTTCTATCGGTCGCTCGCAATAGACTAAAGGAGTTTCGGTGCATGCACCGTAACTAAATACGCAATTTTTCGGTAATGTACAGCCAGTCTAGTGTAGTATACACATAGAAGTCTTTGTATTTAACAGTTAGAAAAGTGTTTTAAAAAGAGAATGTAATATTGTAGTTATTTTTTTTCGACGAGCTCTGTTTACTAAATTATTTGTGTTAGCTACAAATGAGTTACGATGACAGGAAAAAATATTTCTACAGAAACACACCGAAAAATTATTGACATGGGTGTAACATTGACGTGTCTTGTCATCCCGTCCGTGAAATCATGTCGGTCTTGTTTTCGTTTGCTTTTCTAATTTTGTAACCTGAAGTTTACCAACCCTAGCAACTTGTAGACAAAATTACCTACATTTGCAAAACTTCGCTATAGCTTCACTTAAGGCCCCTATATACCTCAAGTGGCGCCCTCATTTTAATTAAATTTATTGCTCGCTAAGTATATAATGTATCGAAAATTCATATGTACATATTGAATCTAAGGTTCTATAGTTTATTTACAAACAATAACCTCAGTAAAATTTTGTTCGTTGTAGTAGTAGTTCGCAAAAGTGCTAAAAGTGGCCACTTTAGAGAGCCTTAAAAATATGTATATAGATTTGACGTTTTGAAACTTTATATTACAGCAAAATATTAATATCAATCTCATATTTTTTTTCAAATGAGACTTCAATGACGAAGTCCGGTTGCGGCGCAACTTATTTATTGAAAAAGTTTATATTTTATTTGCTTGTTGACGGATATCGAGTTGAGTATTTCATAGTTGATATATTTATTTGATGAATACAAACTCTAAGTTAAAAAAGCTAATTGTTTAATAATTTTGACTCCTCAATTACTTCTTTAAACTAAGAGTTTTGAAATAAATCGACAATACGAAAAACCTAACTGTTCATAGAAAGAGGATGTAATTTTTTTTTTTAAAGCTTAGAAAAAAAATTTTAATATTTAATATTTTCTAAGGTCGATAATCTCTGGCGATGCGACTATTAGGTGATTTGGTTTTGTAGTTTTTTGAATTCATTATCATTGTGAAAAGAGAAATATATGTAGCTTACTCCCGTAAAAATATATAATAATATGCAGGATGCACCGCCCGCCCGAAAATAGAAATTTAGAAACTGGTCAAACTACTAACAGACACTGCAATGTATATTAAATTGTCATTGTAGTACCAGTTTTATCATTTCTAATATCAAAATCACTATACTTTAATATCTAGAGGAAGTTCATATTTCATTAATAGCTGAATAGAAACGATTCCATCGTAATGGAAATTTCCATTGTTTAAATTCAGTCAATAGAAACCGTGCGAAAATCCAAAATCCGTTAAGCTCTTTGTATCAGCCAACACACTTTTTACTAAAACGAAATAGTCGTATTACGATATGAACATTATGAACGGAATTTCTGCTTAGTTTCAACAACAACAATAATTTAACTAGTGGCTCTATAGAGCTGTAAACATAGCGTTTGTGAAATTTTTGAACATTTTTAGAAATGGCTGAAATATGGTATTCCCCATATCTCCGCCAATTCGAAAAATTTCGAAAAACTGAATTGACAAAATAATTTACAGATTTCGCGCTTCTCGTACAATCCATAGTATCTACATAGTTTAGGAGAGTAATTTTTTTCAATTTTATTATTACTATATTAATACGATCGCACTTGAAATCACAGCAAACCCATGGATATCATTATTTTGGATCTACTTTTCTGTATCATTGAAACATTACGGATCGATTTTCAAAAATTTGGTGCATTACGATGTACCGCTAGTGTTTGCATTTTTTGACATCACTGTTTTTCGTTTATCTTTATAACTTTTGGAAATATAGCTGAATTACACTCCATCACGAAAACGATCTGATTAACATTTTCAATGTTAAAATTCTGTATAATTACAGAACCTGCTCACAAAGTTTCACGAAAATCGGTGGCGAAATGCGACCTGGAGCCCTACCGGCTAACTTTTCGAACTTCGGTGGGTCTGCCGAGCTTCAACTTAAAACAGATAAATCGAAGTAAGGAGTTTCATATTGTACTATTCGCCGAAGTTATTTAGAAGATATCAATGTTCGTGTGTCATCATGAATTCAAGTTCGCCATTATGGCCCGATTGGAACTCGATTTATCTATTTGAAAATTTGAGATTTAAGCATTCACAATGCTATTTTTATATAATCTCGATTTATCTGTTTTAATTTGAAGCCCGGCAGACATTCCAAAGTTCGATGCGTTAGCCGGTACGGCGGCCGTACTACGGCCCCTGTAGAGGAGAACAAACGGACAGCTGGAAAGCCGGACAGACATACGAAAGCATTTTTTCCCAAGGTGAAGCGGAGAAGTTTCGCGCTCGCTCGATCAATAATATTCAAGGTTAATAGATAATTATTTAGTATTTCGCATGTTTACCACGAATATTGACGGGATATTGAAACTACGACTATGATGAAAGTCAAATAAAGCTAATGAATAATTTCGCTTCCCGCACTTTGATATTAGTTTCGCTTGTCGACCTCAAATTTTAATACTCTACTTTACTCTACAGGAATCCGTTTGTAAAATACAAACGATATTGCTGTCATTGTTATCATGGTCAGTTTTCTGAAAAAGTTTACTATTTAGAGACATCGTTTTATTTAGGTAAGAGGACGGGACGGTATTTTTTATGTTAATGTTATGTTTAAGAATGTGCAAGCAGCGTTCTTTCATATGATACCCCATATGCCCTAGTAGCCTCACTTCGATTTTTTTTTCGAAACGCTGATGCAAAAAAATGTCTCTATTTGCAAAATAGTTGGCCAAACGTCATCTAAAACTATTCCAAATTTCAATTCAAGTTGATAGCTTAGTATTTCAGACAGACAGACTGAGTCGCACCATAAGGGTTCCTTTTTACCATTTTGGTACGAAACCCTAACAAAGATGTTTATAATGAACAACTCTACAAATGGATTTCAGATTTTGTGTTAACAAAACTCTCGTTGTATATTTTGAAAATTGAAAAAATATAATTATATTTGAAACTATGCTTCATTGTGAAAAGAGAAATATATGTAGCTTACTCCCGCAAAAATATATGCAGGATGCACCGCCCGCCCGCCCGCAAAAAAATGCACATGCACACCACGAAAATATCAGTGCACAATACTTGCATTTAGCATGACAGCGACACACCTTGCACCTTCACAAAAATGCACAAATGGTTTGGGACTTCCGCCAAGTAATGCCTGATTCAATCAAATACTATGCTTCATAATACATCAAAAGGGTAACTTTAAATCAAATTCTTATCAACTCTGGTTTGGATGAGAGACTGCAATTTACATAAGTGATTATAATTCCCCCTAGCATTGCAAAGTTATGGGAAACTCGTGCTGCGAAACTCCTAACAAACTGATTTCATTTGCCTACAAACAAGCTAAGCAGTCCCTTTTTTAAGATGGAGGTTTCTCAATTAAAATAACAGGTATTAAGCGCGTACGTTACTGATATTTCTGATAAAGCTGATAAGTTTCTTGCGCCTGTTCTTCTTTTCAGTTAAAAAAGCCTGGAACTGGTGGTAGGAAAATATAGATAATTCCAAAGAGCTTATATTAAGTTTATTTGAATAAATATATTTTGACTTTGAATTTGACTTTGATGATTGCCCGCTGGTCACGGGCTGACTGGTGATGCGATGTTACGTCACCAGTCAATCGTGAAATTAGGAAGGTGTGAAAATACTTACCATCATTTGGGATTTACACGATTCAATTTTCCGGTCAATTTCAGTCGACTAGCGCTTTTTATCGACAATCGCTTTTAAAATCAATTCACCACCTAATTTAAATGTTCATGTGAGATATCTTTTGCTTATGAGTATAAATTTCTAACTCGTATTAATTTTTAGTAGCTATAGGTAAGTATTACCTGCATGTGCATGCATGAACCTATATCCCTCTTTGTATAATGCCTAGTTTACTCGAGCTTAGTTACTAATGTTGTAGGAACTTGTTAGTAACACTAAACAATAATCACCTTACATGTAATAAGACGACCTCCGTGGTCGAGTGGCTTTGTACACCGGTTTTTAAGGTGTCGCCATCTCTGAGGTCCCGGGTTCGATCCCCGGTTGGGTCAATTTAGAAAACGAACTTTTCTATATTGGCTCAGGTCTGGGTGTTTGTGATACCACCGTTGTTTCTGATTTCCATAACACAAGTGCTTTAGCTACTTACTCTGGAATCGGAGCAATGTATGTGATGTTGTCAAATATAAAAAATAAAAAAGTGCTTATTCAGTATGTTTACATGCAAGGTATAGTGATAGTCACAAGTATTAGGCATTAGTAGCTAAGCTCGTGTTAACTAGGCATTGTTATTTATTTATTAGTCGCTTTTGGCTTCAAGTGGAACTATACTACAAACACAATGTATGCATTTTCGTAATATCATCCGTTCTCTTTGCCTCAGTTTTAGTTTTCTTAAGAACGACGTTTAAGCCACAAAGGCAAAGTTACAAAGTCTTAAAGTTGGGATACATAAAGTTGTAAGCATATGTTTACTGCTCGTGTGAAAATTTAAATTTCATGGAGTCTTCTTTGACTGTTTCACATCGCAAGTTTCAAGTAACAATGTGCCTGAAAATGTGACTCATAAATTTCAGATCGCTGCGTTTTAAAGTTCAGAATTGGCGTGGGCAAATAGTTTTTCAGTCTAGTTTCGTAACTCCGCAAAACACCACAATATCTTGAGTTGGTATTTGAAATTTTGATATTTAAGCATTCACAATGCTATTTTTATATAATACTAAATAATATACTAGAAAAAATAGGACTCGCACCAGATCATGTTCTCGGACGGGAATCGAACCCGCGACCTTTGGATATCCGGTCCAATGCTCTGACCGCTGAGCTACCGAGTCACTAGTGAGAACGTCGAATTTCTAGTATTGACAACTCTTACGCTGCAAGCCAGCGCCATCTCACCAATGTAGAAGGAATTAACCTCGACATTCAACTGAACATCTTTCCAGATATTTTTAAACAGTTGATTAAGATAAGAAAGCTATATAACTATTTGAAATTTTGAGATTTAAGCATTCACAATGCTATTTTTTTATAATACTAAATAATATACTAGAAAAAATAGGACTCGCACCAGTCCTATTCCCGTCCGAGAACATGATATGGTGCGAATCCTATTTTTTCTAGTATATTATTTAGTATTATCTTGAGTTGGTATTTTGCGTATGTATATGTATTGCGTGTGTGTATGTGCATCTAAAGTGGGTTTTCTCCTGCAACATACCTGCAAAATCAAAATAAATTTCTTATAATATAAATATAAGACAAAAAAACGTTTAAAGTTTAAAGGTTTAATGAATCTGACAAGTGTGTATGTGAATTGTAATATTTGGATTTATTATTATTCTTTCTTATATGATCACAACAGCACATCATTTCTAACGTCATTTTAAATGCTGACCTCATTTTTAAAATTTTGACGACTATGTATGAAATATACAGGGAGAAAAAAGCAGCCCTTGACGAGTTTCTTGCCGGTTCTTCTCGTTACAAGGTCTCCCGCTTAGGGTTTGCGAACTGATGGCGTAGCTTCTTTGACATTCACTAGTGCTTGTAACAGCCTAGACTGAATAAATGACTTTTGAATTTTGTTAACATAATAAGAGAAAGATCTAAATTGAATTACAAACTGTTTAAAAGAACCAAATAAATCTGGTTTTATTGATCTTTTTGATTTTAGGCATTTAAAATGCTATTTTTATTCAAGATAACTAATATACTAGAAAAATACTAGAAAAAATATACTAACCCATAGTATCTCAGATGGGACTCGAACCCGCACTCTTGGGATTCCAGCCCAATGCACTGACCATTATAAATACTTAATTCAGTACCGAGTCGCCTGAGATCGGTGAAGTTTTTGCTGTAAGCCAGCGTTATTTCATCAATGTGAGGAAATACCCCCGACATTCAAATACAGCATCTTTGTCTTTACAAATGTCTGACAATCGATTAAGATGAAATAGCTATAAATCTGCTTTTGTAAACGATCAATAATTATTCACCTCGATTGTAGAGAGCGAACTTTCTTTTAACAAGATTATTTTATCGTATTGTCTAACTTTTATTTTAAAGGTTTAATGAATCTGACAAAAAATAAATAAAAAATAAAAAATGCTGAAAATATTTATTGTGAAAAAAATGCCACATAAATATTTTGTTGTTGCCTCTTGAAGTGCAATATTACTCCGGGAAGGTAAATTGTTTGCTCACATACACAGTTCCATTTTTAAACAAACCCGCGATATTCGGGTAAATTGTTTGCTCACATACACAGTTCCATTTTCAAACAAACGCGCGCTATTCTGGTAAATTGTTTGCTTACAAACAGTTCCATTTTCAAACAAACCACGCTCTAAATTCTGGTTCTGGTAAATTGTTTGCTCACATACAGTTCCATATTCAAACAAACGCGCGTTATTTTGGTAAATTGTTTGCTCACATACAGTTCCATTTTGGAACAAACCGCGCGCTGTTCAGAAACTGCCAAAATGCCCTGAAAATGAAAAAAAGCCTGAAAATAATTGTATTGATAAAAGTCCGCATTCATACGTGTGTTTCGTTGTTGCCCTCATCTGGCGAGTTTGTGATAAATGAAGTGCAAAGTTACTCCTGGAAGGTAAATTGTTTGCTCACATAATTAGATGGTAACCAGGATGTATAACAGCGACGGAGAATTTTAATAAAACGCGGTTTGAGATACAACATTACTCTGAACATTATTTCAAAGCAAACACGGAAAACAAGAGTTCTATTATTTTATTTATCACATAATTTTCTCCACAATGTGTTTTTAACTTCCATATTTTTTAACTGCCTCCGTTGTCGAATGGTTTGCACGCCGCGTATGGATCAGAGTACAAAGATTTAGGCCCCTATTTCAAAGACTTCTATGTACATACTACACCAGACAAGCTGTACAGTACCGAAAAATTGCTCATTAAGTTACGGTGCATGCACCGCAACTCCTTTAGTCTATTGCGAGCGACCGATAGAAACAGTTGATGCGCCGCGAAGGTTGGTTGTGACACAATTTTAGTTTTAAAAAGCTCATTTATGTAATTGAAGTCTTTGCCCTATTTAATCTGTAATGTGTGTATAAAAAGTGATGACAATTCTAATAATAAACCGCTTTCAACGTTGAGAGCTATCCTGAGATCATACTTAAGATCCTGTTCTTTTAAGAAACATTATCACTTAAGATAGCTCTCAACGTTGAGATCGGTTTATAAATACGGACTTTAGAGTCAATACTTGAGTTGGTTTCTGCATAAAACAACACTAATTAAATAACTTTTTTGATTCTATGGATTATTATAGCTGCCATAACTTGTCTGAATCGAATCGTTCCAATATTTCGTTTTTATTATGTCATAGTAAAGAGTTGGTTAGTTTAGGTAAGTTTAGAACTGTGACTAGCATAAAGTTAAAAAAAGGTATTATTTACATTGGACGATTTGCTTACTTACTAGTTTAAATCACTTATTTACCGTGTTTTTATCAGAATTTATAATAAGCATCATGGTGTGATTTCTGTATTCAATGAGTCAATCCTTACTGAATGGTACGGAAGAAGCCATTTTTCCATTATTTGTCAAGACCTAGGTCAGATGGATATCTCTTGGGATCCTTCAAACACGAATGGTGAATGCCTGCAAACATGATAGGGAATTGAGCCCGCAGCGAACGGAGTGCTTAGGGTTAGCACTAGTCGAAGAAATTAGTATGTAATTTAAAAAATATTTTTACGTCATAATAACTTTAATTATTCGTAAACCTATTTTTAGAGAATATCCTACCTTAGCGTTATTATGTTGTTGTTAACCTCCTGGATTTGTGCATCATTAACGCTGAAATCATTACTTCCTATAACTAACTGAATGGAATAGACAACTTTGAAATTAATCGATTATTAACTTAAAGTGTATTAAAGTTAAATAAGTTTACAGGATGACTTCACCGTTTTACATTGTGCACATTTTTTTTGTAAGTTAGTCTATTAAAGTGAAGTTAATAACTGTCGATGTAGTATTTTGTACGTCTCAGTCGTCTTTAAAGTTCTTTTGTCCTGCCAGGAGACCGAATACTGAGATCCTATTAGTTGACAACCCTAAGCAATCTGGAACGTACAATGGCTCCGAACAAACAGACATACAAACGCTCTCAATAGTCGATGTGTCTAATTGCTTTAACCGCATTGTCACATCCTGTATATGTGTAGTATAATTGAGATCATATTGTATGTGATTGGATTAGTTTACATGAAACAAAAAGCACCCGCATTCAAGAACAATAATCAAACGAGCCTTGCCAATGGGAACGAAACAGAGCTCTGTGATTGGTTCGTTTGTTTTACGTATAGCCTGTGATTGGTCAACTACCAATTAGACGCTGTGCGTTCGCGGGCATTGTGAGACCTCATAGTAATGTTTGAGGATACGGGTGTGAATGTTCTGTAAATGGTGGTGAAAAAATTGGGACATCTCGCCCTCCACTTTTTAAATGACTATGGGTAGATTTTGCCAGTTCAGTTTACAAGAAGGGGTCAGTTATAATATCTTGTCAAAACACAAGGGGACATTATCCAAATCACTTATTTTTTTATTTTTCTAATGATATATCAAATAAAAAATAACCAACTTGAAAAAAGGAGAAAGTTTTCAATTAAAAAGAGAATAAAAGAGAGAAACTTGTCTGTTATTATATAAGTGTGTATGTGAATTGTAATATTTGAATTTATTATTCTTCTTTGTTATATGATCGCATCACATACCGTTCAACAGCACATCATTAACACAATAAGAGAAAAAATCACATGTATTTCTCAGCAGAAATACATCATCTGTGAATTTTCCTCTAGTGCCGCTATAACACTAAAAACCAGAATAAAATAAATATTAAAATTTAAGGGACAAAAAACGTGATTTTTACGGAACCCTTCGTTCGCGAGTCCGACTCGCACTTGGCCGGTTTTTTATTTATTTAGACCCATTTTCATCGCGTGTATATGGAGGAAGATACAAAATAATACAAACATAACTTAGTCTACAGTTCTTGGTCATAGAGCTTGTAAATAAAAATGCCAAGTACAAAAACTCATTACTCGGAGACTTGTGAAAGTTTCTACCTCAGAATTTTTTCTGCTAGTAAAACCAGAAAGTATGTGTATAACGATCGGAAATACTAAAATATCAATATTGATCGATATATTTCTATGGAATATTTATTACCTTTCGTATAATCATTTGACTACCTGATTGGTGCAGTGGTCAACATGCCGGCTTACCACGCAAGAGGTTCGACTCCCGGCCGGACAGAAATTGAAATGATGAATTTTAATTTCTGTGATGGGTCTGGGTGTTACTATGTATATCTATATTAAACCCCTTACTAATAAATATTGTATAGCAGATGTATTGTATAGTTACACAATGGTTAATCTCTGTCAAACAATTTAAGTTTGACATTAAAAAGAAAGGGACAAAACACTGTAACTATACATCTGTTATACAATCTTTATTAGTAAGGAGGTAAGTACATATTTAAAAAGTATATAAGTAGTATATCAGTTGTTAGCACCCATATTACAAGCTTTGCTTAGTTTGGGACTAGATGGCGCTGTGTGTAATTATCCAAGCATTATTATTATTACTATTAATCTCTCGTAATATCCCATAATTACTTGTTTTATTTTGACAACTGACATAGGTACTGTGTGATCAATTGTTGGCATTGAGTACTCCATTTATTTCGCATCCACTTTTTAAATGGCAACATTCTGTATTTCTGCCAACATTCGTGTCAAAATATCACACAATGCGTGCTGACATTTTAAAACTTCCTCTTAAAAAGACAGCACTTAAAACGAACACTTTTCATGTAAACAATACTACGCTGAAAAATGGAAAGCGCTGAAACACTGAACAAATGCCTGACCTAAATAAAGCAGGGGGATGTTTGAAAACAGCTATTTCCAACCTAAATAAGTTTCAGTGTCCAAGTAATGCGACGGTCAGTTGCGTCACTTTTTAAGTACATAAAAAAATTAAATACTTTATATGTGAGCATGGAAGGAACAAATTTGCTTGAATTTCGCCGTAATTTCGGTTATAAAAATATAACCGAAATCGCCTACTATTTTTACAGTTTTCTGAGATAGTTTGATATGGTCTGTGGCAAGCGATTATAATCATAATAATAATAATAATAATAATTCATTTATTCAAAACCCAATAATGATGTGATTACAATATTTTTAGTGTTTACATGACATATAATATAGGTGTGGGTTCATTTTGCTTGAATCTAAATGGATGAATGAGTCCCTGACATCGAAACTAGTAAAAACTGTATTTTCAGTGTCAGTGATTCTTAGACATTTTTAACTTAAATATAAAGTTTTACACATATTTAAGTAAGTGCAACAGGTTTATGAATATTTAGTTTAAACAAACTTACTTATAAAAGGAAAAAGACACATTAGAGTTATGGCACCTAAACCCTATTAGATTATAGGTTTTAGGTGCCATACAGAATACACTTTTCCTATATCAATATAATCAATCAATCAATATATTTATTTGCTTGAATATGGGTAATAAATAAGTCATATTAAAATCCTTTTTGAATGGATCCCACTTTATCCATGGATATTATCAATTGATTTAGTGGTCCCATTTTATCCACTGACAACAAATAATCGTAAATTACGAATAGGACTGGAATATCTTGCATTATCCCACCTAATCTGTTCTTAAGGTACTTGCAGTTGACTAAGAAAATGTAGAGCTTTTTTTGTTTATTCACCTGTGAAGTTGGGAGTCCGAAAACTTGTTAGACTAGATACTTGAAAGTGATTTTATCTATCAAAAACATGGCCTGTATAAATAATAAATAAATAAGTATTTGACAACATCACATACCTACATTGCCCCGATTCCAAAGTAAGTAGCTAAAGCACTTGTGTTATAGAAATAAGAGACAACGGTAGTATCAAACACCCAGACCTGAGCCAATATAGAAAAGTTCGTTTTCTAAATTGACCCAACCGGGATCGATCCTGAGAGCTAACGACACCTTGAAAACCGGTGTAAAAAGCCACTCGACCACGGAGGTCGTTGAAGTATGGAGTTCCGTTCCTGTATTGAAATTGAGATATGTCGTAAGTTGCAATGGATATAGTGGGGTCCACTATCCTCTTTTTGGTTTCAGTGGTGTCACAAACGTGTACAGTAACGATGTCCTTTCATCAGTGTCGGTATTCCTTAGCCACGATTCTGCTGAATGTTAACGTAATAATCGTTTTCGATGGTATTTCAATAGCATTGCTCTATGTATTTTAGTCAGGTAAAGATTACTGAAGATTTTAGTAACAAGAACTGTATAAAAAAGGAATACTATTAAAGTACCATTGAGTTAAGATTGTTATGTTAACTTAGCAGAATCGAGTCCCTGTATGTTTGGTTGTTTTTCAATAGATTGTATTCAATATCTTGAACCCTCGAGTACTTCCGCTATGATGATCACAACGCCATCTTACTAGAAATGTTACTTTGTAGTGTGACGCAAATACGAGGAAGTCAGCCACCCGAGACTTTGTTAACTAACATAACTAGCATAATTTTCTGAAGCACATCGGTATCGCGGCAATCGTAACAACTATCTAGCGAAAATTAACTATACAGTACTGTCATAAAGTTAGTAGGACCTTCATGGGAACTGTTAAACTAGAGGCAAGATATTAACTTCTTGATTTAAGAAAAAAAGTTTGGCAAAGATTGATTGTCATAAACCTACCAATATTTCTATCACTTAAAAGTTCCTATTTGATTTTGAGGACTTCCCTTGTGTATCTTCAAAGTTCAAGGTCCAATGTCAAAATTGAAACTGTATTATTCTCGAAGTAAGTATCCTCATTCAAAGTTAGAAAGAAGCATTTAAATCGGTTCATAAACAAAGAAATATGGTCGATCATCCTAATAACGTTATATAATGGTAGCGAAAACTGCAGTATTTTCAAGATTTCCTGAAAACTACTAAACCGATTTCATAATTTAAAAAAATGGGACCAATTTGGGATTAAATCTGATGTAATAACGTAAGAATCATTTCAACCGTTTCAGCTGTCTTTGAGTAATCGGGGAACATAACTTGCCTTTTATTTTTTTTAAGTTGGTTAAAAAAGATTTGACCTTTGGGAGAGACCGATAAGGCTATGGTTTTAAGTTCCTAATCAAAAACATAATTAAGCGATTAAAATTTTTTTTTTGTTGTATTCTGATAATTAATTTAAAATTTTGCCGATTAATTTTGTAAAAGCCGTTATTAAAAGCTTAATTAAAATAAAATTTGAGGTAAATTAACTTTTACCAAGATCAAAATCACAGAAAATTTAGCAATAGAAGCATAATTTTTCTAATATTGTTTATTTTCAAATAGGTATGTTGTAAAGGAGTAAGCCAAATATTCATTTTTCTAAATTGATAACATTTATTTTTCCAGTAGCAATAGGTACATCAGGTACAACATTGACCATGACCATCAGCCATTTTAATGTCCCCACTGCTGGGGCACAGGCCTTCCTTATGGGTGGATAAGGAGGATGAGCCATGACCCACCACGTGTGCCCAATGCGGATTGGTAAGTGCTAACGACTGCAAATGCAGCCGGGATCAACGGCTTAACGTGCCTTACGAAGAATAGAGGAGCTTGAGATAATTAATTTTTGGTCACCCATCCCATGACCGACCCTTGCGAAAGTTGCTTAACCTCCGCAATGGGCAGGCAGTATACCACTGGAGCAACGTTATAATAATGCATTGTTACAGAATTATATATTATTTCTTTATTGTGTTGGAACTGAATCGATATCGATTTCTACTAATTTTGTCGTACACTAATTTGAAACACAAAGATTACACCATCAAATCAAGCAAGTAAACTTTATTATATAAAGTCTACTGTATCAATGAAAAAAGAAGATAACAAACAAGTTACAATATGTACTACAATCCTATCTATCTTTCCACTTAACTGTAGTCTAAAACATAAAACTTCCTCAAAAATAAGCTTTTTTTAAAAGTCCCCCGAATAAAAGAGTGTTAAATCTAATTTCGGACAAAAGACAGCGACGTTTAACTCCAGAGAAGTTACGTCAACTCTTAAAAGGCTCCAAAGTTCGCCAAATAAACATTAAGGGAGTCTGTAATTGTACTTAAAACTTTTTAATATTTTTCTCTTTTCACTCATTGTCATTATGCGCTCCGCATTAAACAGGAGGCGCAAATAGACTTCCTTATAAAAATGGTTAACATTTTGTTGTCTATGAAACTGATATTTTGTTTAAGATCTCTAGAACATTCCACATTCACATCGACTAATAATTCAATATTAAAGAAGCAAAGCGAGCAACAATCTATTTATCAACAAAAACAACTTTGAATGCAGTCTGCTAATGTGAAATCAGCTTCATTGTTGAGAATGAGTTTTGTATGAATTACTCTAAAAACTAATTTGAAATGGCTGTCAAAATGGCAGCAATTATCGTTCTTTTCAGTCATTCCAATTATGTCGTTCATTCGATGTCAAGATATTATGAGCGTGTGAATAAACTGATCATTTTGGTACAAATAAAGTCTGTAACGGGTGGTAGGAAAACATTATAGACGATTCAAAAGTGCTTAATTATTAAGTTTATTTGAATAAAGAAATCTTGACTAGATTCAAATAAAATTAGAAGCACTTAAATACTCTAAGTAATACTAACAAATATGGATGTAATTTAATTATCTAAAATAAATCTTATATTATTATTTTTATTAATTATATTATTATTTATATTATTATTTTACTTAACTACGAGTACATTCATTGATTTCAATCATTTCAATGTAATCGCGGGAAGTCGCTGGATGCGGGCAGCGCAGGACCTATCTTCGTGGAGATTTTCATTTCTGGTTATACCCAGCAGTGGGTGTTTTACGGTTTACAAAATTATGACTTTAAATTGTAATAAAAAGGTAAAATCTTTCGTATTACGCATGACAGTAAAGAGAGAGACAAAGAGAAATCAAATTCGATGTTTTATTTCAATTCGCTTTACCTTATATTTAAGTAAAAACAGATTTTAAATACTTTGGGCCTGTTTCGCATTTTAAAAGTAGGTTCTGATCTGGTGCGAGTCGTATTTTTTCTAGTATATTATTTGGTATTATATAAAATAGCATTGTGAATGCTTAAATCTCAAAATTTAAAAGTTATATAGCTTTATCATCTTAATCAATTGTTTAAAAATATCTGGAAAGGTATTCAGTTGATGTCGAGGTAATTCCTTGTACAATGGTAAGATGGCGCTGGCTTGCAGCGTAAGAGTTGATATACTAGGAGAAATTCGACGTTCCCACTAGTGACTCGGTAGCTCAGCGGTCAGAGTATTGGACCGGATATCCAAAGGTCGCGGGTTCGATTCCCGTCCGAGAACATGATCTGGTGCGAGTCGTATTTTTTCTAGTATATTATTTGGTATTATATAAAATAGCATTGTGAATGCTTAAATCTCAAAATTTAAAAGTTCTGAGTAGCTTACTTGATAGATGATTTGACAGTTATTATATAAAAAATATATCAAATCATTTGTCAAGTAAGCTACTCAGAACTTATTTTCACATTATGAAACAGGCCCTTAGACTTGATGATAGACATATAAATATATACACCTACCTTTTACCGATGTTTCGATGTTTTAGGTGTTATACTAACTAGTAAGGGGTTACTAATAAAGATTGTATGGCAAATGTATAGTTACACAGTGTTTTGTCTCTTTCTTTTTAATGTCCAACTTAAATAGTTTGACAGAGAGTAGGTAACCATTGTGAAACTATACAATCTTAAATAGTAAGGGCGCTATCATTTAGTGTCCACTTAAATTCAATGTTGTTTATTCAGTTTAAGCTTCAAAAAGTGGTTTGAACCTGTTTCACGATCTTTGATTAGGGACTAACTTCTGGTTTAATTTAAAAAATTGAACAGTATTATGAAATAACTCGTCAAGTATATCAATTAGAAATTGATCGGACTTTGAGAGACAGGCCAATATCATGACGCTACGCCATCCGTTCGGAAAAGCCCTGCAACGGGAGCCTTAATACTGGGAATTTTTATGTTCTTCAGTATAACCACACTAGCACGAAAAACTAATCGATGTCTAAACTAGGCATTATACTCTTACTCATAAAGCCGTTTGATCAGCTGAGAAAAAATTATAATAATAATAATATAATCTTTATTTTTTCTCTCCAACAGTTACTTGCTTAATGTTAACTATATTAAGTTATAAACTATGTTTATTATACAAGTTTTTTATTTTTTATATTAGACAACATCACAAACATTGCTCTGATCTCAAAGTAAGTAGCTAAAGCACTTGTGTTATGGAAACCAGATACAACGGTGGAACTACAAACACCCAGGCCTGAGCCAATATAGAAAAGTTCGTTTTCTAAGTTGACCCATCCGTGGATCGAGCCCGCGACCTCTGAGATGGCGACACCTTAAAAATCGTATTGGAGAGAACTGGTGCCTGAACTAGGTAGGGTCAGACCCCCCTGTATGACAAGTCACCAGGCTCACTCCTCCCTTTGAATTCTAACTAATTTATAGACACAGACATTGTTTAACACAAGCGGTCTTACCACAAAATATTATAAAACACTGTTCAACAAGTGTTTAACTTAGACACTGTTTAAATGTGATGCTGTCACTTTTTTACCATATTGTTTGAAAGAGACGGCATCACATTTAAACAGTGTTTAAATTAAACAATGTTTTAAAATCTTTTGTGGTAAGGCCGTAGGAGTTCAGATTATAGTAATAGAGAGTTTAAACTAGTTACATGAAATAAAGAAAGTTATTACAAGTATATAATTAATTAAAAAACTATCGCAAGCAAAGTTACTATATGTATCAAGTCATAGGATTATGTCGTAAATATATGTTAGTGTATTCGTGAAATTATAATACATACATGAAAAATAATGGTTTTTTAATACCATTCGTACAGAAATATATAAATTAGTTGTGAAAAAAAACACTATCACTCCTCAAATATCAATCCATTCGATTCCAACGACTGCAATTGATATTGAAATGCGGAGCAAACAGCGTTTATTTGTATTTAAAATGAAATTGATTAAATCACAAAATGCTTTTTAAACCTAACGGAATAAACAGCGCTTTTATTTCATAAACAGTAATCTTTGTGTATCGGTATCCAACCGAAAATATTTCCATATTTATCTACAAGGATGTATAGTTTATGTTCTTGTATAAAAAATATACCTTTATCGGACATTGCTTTGTGAGTAGTTAAGCTCCTGAAAAGGTGGACCAACGATTGAAGATCAGTGAATAAGTCAAGACACAAACTTAACTTTACCAACTATTAAACTTCTATGACTCTATGCTTTGTAATGTAAGGGGCTGACATAAGCCAACTAACGCCGCCAGTCGATTTTATTTTATTTATTCTTTTTCAAACTGTGTAAAGTTATTCAATAAATATTAGACATTATTAATAAAACCTTGACTGATTCCTTTTTAAGAAATTGGGCATATGCCCAATAATAATGTCTAATATTTATTGAATAACTTTACACAGTTTGAAAAGGCATTCAAACAGTTTAAAACGCGATTTTGTTAAAAGTGGCCACTGTTGGTTCAAACCCGTTTTTAAACTATTGCACGCATTTTGTAATGTTGTAACGTTATTCAATAAACATTAGAAGTCATTCACAAGACCTTGACTGATTCCTTTTTTAAGAAATTGGGCTTATTTAGAATAAATAAAATAAAATCGACTGGCGGCGATAGTTGGCTCATGTCAGCCACTTACGGTTTTGGTTATATCGTTCAGAATTAACAAATGAAATAAGTTACCTATTGTCTGTGGGTAGTTAAGGCAACTTATCAGCAAATAATTTAATCCACCAGGTTTTATCATACATTTACGGATACGAATAAAAATGAATTAATCTTTAACACCCGCCAGTAGGCGTGTACTCTCAATTAAGTCGGATTTCTCATCCTCAAGTTGTGAGATCCGAGGTACTTTGTCGTATTCAAGCGTAGCTTACAAGATGAGTACAGATAAGCTCAAAATGATTAATTTACCAGATTTAAATACAACCGAAGTAAGTTCGAAGTAAGAGCATTAAAATATTTTTTACCGAGCGTGCGTGAAACGCGAGCTTTTCCGTTTCAGCTTAGGAAAACATGTTTTTCTTATGTCTGTCTGTCCGACTGTCCAGCTGTTTTTATCTGCAGGTCGCATTTCTCAACCGATTCTCGTGAAATTTTGTGAGCAGGTTCGATAATTACAAAGAACATTAGTCGATTTAGTTTTTCGAAATTTTTCGAAATAAAAAGTAATATTTTAGACTAAAAATGTTAAAAAAATCTCAAACGCGAAGTCTACAGCTCACGGAGCCACTACTATTAACATTCATGGAAAAATTTGACTTAGAATTTACGATTCTTTATTATGGTTTCATTAGTATTGAAAATTAAATATATTAATTAAAGTTTCTACACAATACAGTACAAATAAAATAAAAAAAAATAAAAATCTTACTAATTTTAATATAATTTCAAATACTCGTACTAATTTTGGTATCGAAAGTCTAGGCCTTTATTTTACGATTCTAAATGTTAATTACAAGCAAATTTATGATTGCGAAATTATATTAAATTGTAAAGATTCGTTTCGGAGAAAGGGGGAAATAGCTTTCATTAGCTTTTCATTTGCTAATTGTCCCATTGAGTGCAAAGTCCATTGCAACCTATTTCTCTTAAAAAGACCAATACAAAAGAGTAAACAAATGTTTTATTCCTATACAAATACTATTTATTATCGACAAATATTGGGAAGTGCGAAAGTGTAAGCAAAAAATGCTGATGTTTCTCGAAATATACATACACATCGGTTGGAGAATCAGTTCTTCGAACAATTCTTGCATTAAAAAGCTGCATAAATGAATAAATTTGTACTCAGCCGAGTAGTCCCAAACTTTTTACGACGAGACTAAATCCTTAGATTACCATTACTTATCTGAATCGCATCTGTTGTTTCTTTTTATTGTAACAAATAAGATTATGATGGTATTTTTTAAGAAAACAATTATTTCGAGAAAACTTTTTTAAAGGTATTGCTTTCAACAAAATTTAGTTTTATTCATGCGGATTTTGCGGTTACATTTTCATAATAAATTCTAGTTTAGACAATCAAAATATTTACAACTAGCGACCACCCGCGACTTGGTCCGCATGGATCTTAGAGAACTATTGACCATGATAAAAAGTAGCCTTAATGTTAATCCAGGTCCCAATCTGTCTACTCAACCATATTTCATCCAAATCCGTCCAGCCGTTTAGGCGTGAAGAGGTAACAAACACACACACACACACTTTCGCATTATAATATTAGTAGGATATTCACATAGGTGAAGTGGCAGCTGAAATGGCAGTAGGCGGGATACATAGCGAAAAGAACAGATGGTCGTTAGGTTCTGGAATGGCGACCGCGCACCGGACGATGCTCTGTGGGCAGCCTGTCGATTCTGTAACAAAACTCGCATCTCACTTCGAACCTCAGTGGCCCTACCATGAGTTGATGCAAACTGTTTTCGCTACCGTAAACTATCGTTTTCTCTCTTCCACTCGCATTGACTATGAGCAGTATATCCGATACTTTACTGTAGCGAAAACAGTTTGCATCAACTCATGGTAGAGATACTGTTCCCTTCACGTAAATTTGTTATTAGAAATTAGCTGATTATAAGCTACTTTACCGATTACAAAAGGTTCAAAGCTACCGTAGCTATCTTAAATCTTTTGTGATAAAAAAACAGCCCATCTTTATTTCATTTATGATTCAAAATTCCCGCGCAGTGAAGTTAGATTCGAATGAGGTACGAGTTTGGTTACAGAATCGACAGGCAGGCCCTCGACAAGGTGGACCGACGATCAGCCCCCTGATTATGTAACTTTGCTGCAATCAGCTCTGACAGAAATCGCAGTTACATTGCTGCTTTAGTAAGAACCAATGTGACAACTATCTTACTTAAAGCAGCCATGTAACTGCGGTTTCAATCGATTTCAATCGAGAATTGTTAGCAACAAAGTTACATAATGGGGGGGCTGGTGTAGGTCGTGTTGCGCCGCTGGATGCGGGAAGCGCAGGACCGATCGTCGTGCAGATCCTTGGGGGATGCCTACACCCAGCAGTGGGTATAGGCATCCCCCAAGGATATGATGTGAAGTGGCAGCTGATATGATTCACAAAGGCACACTTTATAATAGTAGGGCCAATTTAATAGATCACTAAACTGCATGCGATGAAAATGAGTAGAAAAGAACGCTCGCCGCCTTTCAAAAACAGGTTTCCTCCCAGAGCTCAAACACACAAGATGCGTACCGGTCATGCGACCAATGTGAACGGGATAAGAGAACTCCATAGATCGCAATGATCGCAGCGATCTGCGGATCGATTCGCATGACCGGAACGCTCCTTGTATGTTTGAGCTCTCAGCCAAAGTAAAAGTGTTATTTGTCAAAGTCAATCGTAAATTTTCTTTCTTTTGTGATTATTACAATAAATAATAATGTATTTACAAATTGAAAAAAGTTAAGCAATTGTGTCTTTTAAAAAAAAAAATAGTGTGCCCACCGTTTACGTTGTTAAATTTTGATGAAGTGTCAAATGTGATCCATTTTAAGTAATGACTTGTATTGTTGCTAGTATTTACAATACTTTGACGTTTCAATGAACGAGACGGTCGGTCGCTGGCACAGACCATATTAAAACAAATACACATCTCTGACAATGCTCTTCTCTACATTAATACTACAAAAAACTCAAAAGGTAACACAGCAAACATTTTGCTATCTTTTTCCAGACCCTTAATATAAATTGATAATAAGAAACTTTTTGAAGTAGTTAAAGTAATCTTTCTAAAAAATAAAATTACCTAATCATATTTAAAAAAGTGTTCGCATATCTCAAAATATTTTTTTGTGATGAGTTAGTAGTCTTAAAAATACGCTTACCTTATCATCAAACATCGACGACCTCCGTGGTCGAGTGGCTTTGTACACCGGTTTCCAAGGTGTCGCCATCTCTGAGGTCCCGGGTTCGATCCCCGGTTGGGTCAATTTAGAAAACGAACTTTTCTATATTGGCTCAGGTCTGGGTGTTTGTGATACCACCGTTGTCTCTGGTTTCCATAACACAAGTGCTTTAGCTACTTACTTTGGAATCGGAGCAATGTATGTGATGTTGTCAAATATTTATATTTATTTATTTATTTATAACACCTATGGATTTACACTACGATTTTTAAGATATTACTTAATTTGCTTAATCCTATTATGGCACATGTATAGATAATAATTACATTTATTTTAATGAAGCCTAACAACTCGGTTTTAGAGCACGTCTGTACACCTCGACGCGTCTTAAAATATGACGGATGTGTAACGAGTTTCAGCTTAAGAGGATTATGCTAGGTGGAGGGGGTAAAAGGAGGGGGTAGACTTTGCAATCTCAGATATCACAGAATTGATTTTTATTAATGATTCGTTTGAAAAGGGGAATCGGATAAGGCGATTTGTGACACTTAATCAAGTGCTCGTTGATTGGATAAAATGAAGGACTTTTGCTTAATTAAAAACATTGATGGTACTATTAATAATTCAGATCTTCATTTTAACTGTGGTATTGCACTGTATTTTTGTTTTAATCTCTAAATGTAATTTATTTCTAGTGCTTTAGACACAAGAAGGAGTTTAAGTGATTTTAAAAGTCTAGTGTTTTTGTATAAATAAATATTCTGTCTGAAGATTTCATGTAATTAAGTTTACTTCACGAAAGTCACAACATAGTGGTACTTACCACTATTTATTTCACAACGGGTTAGCGCTTAGACTTCACCTCACCTGATGTTAAGTGACGACAAGGCCGAAGGTGCAAGCGCACTACACCCGGAATCCTCATCACTGAGGAACTGGCTATCTTACCTCTAACTGCCGGAACACAAAAAATTTTAAATTGTTGTTATGGCGTCAGACTTAGTTCAGATGGTGGTACCTAGCTAGGCGGACTTGAAATAACCCCTACCACCAACCAAATCGAGTACAAATGTACCCCCCTCCTGGGAATCAAACCCGGGACCCCTGCGTCTTACACGGGTGGGCGAACCACTAGACCACAGAAGCGGTTAAAAAGCTAGAAATAGCTAAATTCCTAAATTCCTGAAGAGATTTGGATGTGTGACGTATCGTAAGAATCCTAAAACTGGCTATAGATTTTTGAAAAAATAAAATAATATGTCGGTTACTTATTTATTTTTTTAGTCAATAATCGAAGTATAAAAACAGATTGAATTAAAAAAAATCGTAATAATGGTTTGGAAAAGAGTCACGTTGGGGCTTGCCATGTTTGAAAACTGTGTTGATATATTCAGAACTAAAAAATAAACTCTTTAACATTTCAAATAACCAGTATTTACAAATGTTGGTATTATGAATTGCTGCTCGCTAACTAGAATGCAATCTATGATCTAATTTATCCAAACTAACCAGTTACAATTACAATAATTATCTACGTTTTGTTAAGCAAACAGTTGTTCGATAACAAACTAATACAAAGGCCTTCAATAGTCAGAAATGAGCAAAACAATGTATCCCGACGAAGCTTTAGAAATTCGAAATATCAAAGTACTGTTTATTATACCATGAAGTTTTAACTAAAAGAGCATTTACCTCCAAGTTATATAAGTAAACAAGATCGAGATAATTGATGCTTAATTAACTCCGTCCTGTTTGTACTATAACAAATAAATTATTATTGACGATCTCCGTGGTCGAGTGGCTTTGTACGGTTTTCAAGGTGTCCCGGGTTCGATCTCCGGTTGGGTCAATTTAGAAAACGAACTTTTCTATATTGGCTCAGGTCAGGGTGTTTGTGATACCACCGTTGTTTCTGATTTCCATAACACAAGTGCTTTAGCTACTTACTCTGGAATCGAAGCAATGTATGTGATGTTGTCAAATTTTAATTATTTATAGTATAAAGTATACGTATTTAATATGTAACGGCTGAATACTCAAAGGCTTATTAGTTAAAATCTATAGATAAGGTCTCCTTAACTTGTCAAGCAGCTGTCAGTTTCAGAGAGTTTCTGTAAAACCTGACACCTTTTTTGAATTATGGTGGCCTTAACTTTAATTGAGTATTTGCCCGTAAGACAATTATTAGTGTTGAGGTGCTACCCGAATTTTTAAGTCAGAATCTGAGCCGATATCTGAATATCTACGATATAGGTAACCGGATGCTCACATAATGTCTTAAAGTAACTATTGCTTAATCTATTTTAGTCAATATTTCTCTGTCTACCACATCTTCTTAATGTTTCTTGTGCTTTAAAGTGAATGAATATGGATACTGAATATATCACTGAAAAATACCTGAATCATTTCTTAGTCAAACAGTCGCAATTTGCCACCGCAAAACAAAAATGTTTGAAACCTCTCTCCCTAAAACAAAACAATCTTAATTTAACTGATTCAAAAATTATACAGCAACAAATAGCAAATTTATATTCCGCAGTCGACGCATGCGTAGTGCACACTATATAGTATAGAGGGTGGGGGGCTAGATAGCCCTCTGTCGCGTCGGAGGAAGCTCGTGCGTTTGGTTTTGTGAAGTGACAGTTCGAAATGCAGTGCTAAGTGTAAGTGAAATTGTTTATGATAAACAGTGTTTATGCGATGTGTCCGAATAATTGAGGTGAGTGTGTTTTGTTTTTGTATTTTAAGAGATGTTTCCTTTTTTTGTGTGTGTTGTGCGGAGGTGAATTAGTTTTGAAAGTTTTTAACGGTAATCCACGTTTTGCAAATATTTAAATAGTCGGTTTTGTTTGCGAATGCATTCACGATTCTTGTAAGATATTCGTGAAGGTTCGACATTTCATTGTTACATTAAATTTTTGGTAGTTTTGATAATTAAAATAGGTATTTATTACAATTTAAAAAGCAATGAATATGTCGGCTACTTTGTTTAGTATATGATTCATATTAACAACACCTAAGATAGTAATTAAGTAAGGATTTGGAAATTCATCCTACGTTCTGTTACGTAATGATTTCCCGCATGCTAATATTTTGAGCACTTGTTTAATTCTTAAAACTATTCTATCGTATACACTTTCTACACTTCTAAGACTATTCTATCGGTTATTTTCAAACTATCTATTTTCACCCCACTACGGAGAAGCAAAAAAGAGGATTATAATTTTGACCGGAAGGTAATTTTTTTTTCTCAATTTCATAATTGACATGTATGAAATAACTATATAAGCTACAATGTGAGAGCATTATTTGGTATTTTTAAGGTAAGATAAGGCACAAGTCTTGTAATCCGTTTAAAATAATATGTCTGACAAAAAACTAGGTTTTTCTTAACTCCTTGAAATCATACTAGTATCTGAAGCAATTTCAACAAAAAAAGGTAAAATATAAAATTTTAATTGCAATAATCTCACTCAAATTGAAAGCCACCATGTTTGTCTTCATCAATAATGAAGCTACCAGCTTTCTTTTAATAATTATGTATGTCATTTGTACAATATTAACATTTCTAAGAATTTACCAGAAGAAACTTAATATAGGACCACCTCGGGAGTATTATATTCGAGTATAGATGCAAAAATATCGGTTATAAAAATTTACAACACAAACAATGAAACAAGAACACCTCTGTTTTGGAAGTCGCCTTATAACTGTCTGAAATGTAAAAAAAAAGTACAGAGAATGTAATAGTAAAACTAAAATTACTGAAATCTGCTAATTGCTACGCAACTACGTAGTTTCGTAGACTTTGCTACGGCGTAGCATATTTCAATATTATTTGCTTAGGACCTAAGGATTTTCAGGATTAATTAGACTGAGTACTGTTTTTATAAGATTAAAAGAAGTTGGAGTTAAATTAATCCGTTATTAATTAAGCATGTAAAATAGACAACATTATGAAACATTCGATTCACGTCACTTTGTGATGATGATCATAGTGATGATGATTAAGGACGCCAGTCGATTTTCATACAGACGAAGTAATTTTGAAGTCTTAGTTCTCCGCCAGGGATTGACTGAGCTGTGATCTGATATTGGCCATATAATTCAAATTCAAAACTATTTTTTCCGTCTAGGCTGTTACAAGCACTTGTGAATGTCAAAGAAGTTACGCCATCGGTTCGCAAACCCTAAGCGGGAGACCTTGTAACGGGAAGTACCGGCAAGAAACTCTTCAAGGGCTGCTTTTTCTCCCTGTATATTTCATCATTATAAGCTCATTTTAAACTCAAAAAGGGAACCATAAACAATTGATTTTCACCTTAAAACACTGAAGATAGTAAATAAAAAAAGGGCTTCTCCATTGATGGGATTCTATGCGTAGGAGAAGAGTAGTGGATGATCATTAAAATTAATTGGCCAAGTGTTATAAGATCATTAATTAATATTATGCCTGAATATCCTGTAATAGAAAAATGAATTTCAGATTTTTTATATAATTTAATTTGAATAGGGATGCATACTGAGGAACTAATAGCGCCACAAGCGATTGACCTAAAATCATTTGATTGGTTGTTTCAAATGTCAAATGTAATTTCCGACGTATTTTAACCAATCAAAAGCATTGATAGCGGCTGGATCGTCGCCTATATTTAATGGAAAAATATCTGATTTTTTTCACAATTTCAATTTTTTTTCATAAAACGAGTTGTTCATAATGATGAACTCTACAAACAAATGAATTTGTGAAAATGTTGTAAACTGTGAAGAAGAAGGTGCTATATCCAAAATTAAGCTACTAATTTTAATGGTCATAAAATATAACATGAGACTACGATGTTAACATTTTACGACGATACAGCCTCTTCCACGGAGCAAATGGGAATTTTACTACACAACACTGCTTGTCTTCATTTAATTAAGCCTTCATTATTGTAATAAAACTACTTGTATTAGAGGTAAGGATTTTAAAATTTTGTATTATTATTAACAGTTTCAGTTTTTTTAAGTTTTTTATTCACAATGGGATAGTGCTTGCCCTTCAAATAACCTGATGTTAAGTGACGATAAGGCCAAAAGTGTGAGCGCACTATACCCGGAATCCTCACCACGGAAGAACTGGCTATCTTACCTCTAACTGTCAGAACACAACAATTCTTAAATTGTTGTTATGGCGTCAGACTTAGGTTATCAAAATTTGTACAAAAAATTATTAAATTTAGATTTTTCGCATTCACAATGCTATTTTTATATTAAGATAAATAATATTAGAAAAAATACTAGAAAAAATCGACTCACCCGTAGCATCACATCAACCTAACCATCAAATAGAAAAACATCTCTATAACTTTTGGAAATATAGCTTAATTACACTCCCCCACATAAACGATCTGATAAAAAATTTCAATGTTAAAACCCAGAATCCATCTATCCCGTCTGAGGGTGAGTCGATTTTTTCTAGTATTTTTTCTAATATTATTTATCTTGTACAAAAAATGCAATTTCTCAGATGAGGTAAAACATACGACTCAGTATTTAGAAAGGAAAAATAGCATTGTGAATGCTAAAATCTCAAAATTTAAAAATTTAGAAAGGAGTTGATTTTTCTTTCTGGATAAGTTTAACCGTTATAAGTACCAAAGTGAATGCAAAAATATAAATCTCCGTTTTATTGATGTCATGACTTGCGGCATTCCAATACGTTATGTTACCTTTCTTATCTTTTCATGAATTCTTCAACATGATTTTGAATCTTAAAATGTTTACCCATTTCATCCTTACTACCTATAAAATACGACTCAAAATAAAAATTAAGGTTCTCCGTTCCACCGAAAGCATGCGATAACTGTCTTATAAATACCGATTTATTGATAATTCCTCCGCTTTTTCTGCCAAGGAAAATGTTTAGTCTTTTGTTGCTCTCATCAATATTAATCGATAACTCAAGAAAAAAATATTATTTGTTGGTATTAGCTACTAGTATAAGCAGGGTTGCCAACTTTTCTAGCCACTATATCCGGATACCAAAGGGGTATGAGTAATTTTGTATAAGAAAATGCCTGCCTATATTAAACACGGTCACGCATCGCGATTTTTAGTCAGATTCATCCATAAATCTTGTAATCTGTGCTTTCATACGCAAAATTCAAAAATGCCTGTCTCAGCTTAGCTACCTTAAAGGTGTAAGAATGTAAATTAATATTTCTCTAAAATCCTAGATCTGACCGGACATGGTGTTTATTGTCCCTTTGATTACGGAGATTAAGCAACCTTCGTAAGGGTCTGTCATGGGATGGGTGACCAAAAATGTACTATCTCGAGTTCCTCTGTGCTTCGGAAGACACGTTAAGCCGTTGGTCCCGGCTGCATTTGTAGTCGTTAACCCCCATCAATCCTCTTTGGGTCCGCATGGTGGGTTATGGCCCATCCTCCTTATCAATCCATAAGGAAGGCCTGTGCCTCAGCAGTGGAGACGTTAAAAATTGCTGATAATGACTAATTTGTTCAGCAGCCAATGAAAAATTTCACAAGGTTTAAATTTTGAGATTTTAGCACTCACAGAGCTATTTTTATACAATACTAAATAATATACTAGAAAAAGTTCCGCTCACACTAGATCGATTCCCGTCCGAGAATCGGATCTGGTGCGAGTCGAATTTTTTCTAGTATATTTTTAGTATTGTATAAAAATAGCTCCGTGAATGCTAAAATCTCAAAATTTAAAAATTGCAGCTTCATCTTAACCAATTGTCAAAATATCTGGAAAGATATTTCAATCAGGAAAAACATCTCTATAACTTTTGGAAATATAGCTTAATTACACTCCCCCACATAAACGATCTGATAAAAAATTTCAATGTTAAAACCCAGAATCCATCTATCTTCTGACTATCTTGACTTCGTCCGCGTTTACATTCGAAAATCCCTTGGGAGCTTTTGAACAAGATTAAAAATTTTCAATCCAGGTTATAAAATATCTGTTTGCCAAATTTCATCCAAATCCGTTCAGCTGTTTTTGCGTGCTTGAATAACAAACATTAGAAGATAAACTTTCACATTTATAATTTAGTAGGATAAGTATTTTTCTCGCTCACTTGCGAGCGATGCGGCGCTAACAGTACCGGGGAGGAAGGATCCAAAAAAAAGGATGTAACAGAGGTTTTTAGATTTTCTGACAAGTAATTTAATAACCTGTAACAAAATCAGATCTTAACAAACAGGCCCTAAAAACTAAAATAAGAAATAAAATTAACGTGAAAATGAAAGAATAAAAACCTATTGTTAATTATTTTATCCTGTACAATGGTAACGTAATATTCTCTTGCTCATTAAAGTATAGCTTTAATGTTGAAATTAGACGACGGCAGTAACTTTTTTATTCATTTATTAAGAAAGCGCTTTGACTAGCTTTCGAAGTAAAGGGCTTTAGATTGTTTTCTGTTCTACAAAATGGTAGAGAAAACAGTTTAAATAATTAGTTCCTTTTTATAACTTAATTTTATTTCCACTCAGTGCTTTTTAGGATTTTTTATTTTGTTTTAAGAGTTTAATTTAATTTTAAGTTTCAATAAACCTTGTGAAAAAAACTAAGTTTTACAAAGATCTAAGTTGTCAATTTTATAGCACAAAAAAGGCACAAAAAAGCGTTTCACCTTTGGAAAGCAAAGGATTAGTTTGCTTGTGCAATATTTAAACAAAATGGCCGTCTCTAGTGTGGGACAACAAAACGGGCTTCACATACTTTGAGGTTTGAAGTGTATTTTCATACAAAATATGATACCAACTTTATAACTTTACGCTAGACAAGAAATATACCATTATATACCCCCATAGCATGACCAACGAAACACGATATAAATATCGCGTCATATAGCGATTTATCGACACTCAACTGTCAAAATCCATTGTCTTTTGACAGTTAAACGTGATAAATCACTATATCATATTACGTTTCTGTGGTACTTAAAATAAAATTATTATCATATATTTAGTAATATACTCATTAATGTGGAAAGCTCTAACAAGTCTAACATTCCTTAAATGATGCGTGGGTTGATTAAATTCTATAAAAGTTATACATTAATAGGCAAGAATATTAGGGCTTATGTTTTAAGCGTTTAGAGTTTCTTTTAGTTTGTGAATTTGTGAATTTTATAATTACATTGCCTAAAGTTAATATTCTGTGTCTTTACTACACTTTCGAACTTGTTTCATTGAACTGTAAAAAAACTCCGAGCATACTTACGTGGGGACTTACTATTATAAGAACAAAGAGTAAATAGGACGGATTTTTTTCGCCATACTGGAAAGTGTCTTAAATACTGAAGATAGGAATTTTTGCTCAAATGAATTTTCTTAAAAATATGCATTTATAGATTTTTGAAAATATACTTGTCGCATCCGGGAACTGAACCGACAGTTATAAAAAATAACATCCTGTACTTTTAAGACACGATTCGATATGGGCAATCTAAAAAGTGGTAAGTAACACAAAACCTACTTTACAAACTTTCTTATAAACCCGTAAAATTTTGTTTTTTTTTGCAAGGAAAACTGCAAAGTGACAACCACACGAATAGACTTAATATTATTTTTTAAATAAACAATCCCATTAATGGGCAAAAGTAAAACACAATGTAAGTTTGGGTTGCCATGATGCAGTTTAAAATGAAAAGATAAAAAGTTGTGGTTTTCAGGGTTTTAATTAAATTTTCCGGGGTTGTATAGTACCCTATCTACCATATTCGGCTTTAGGGTTTTTATATAACACACTGTATTTAGAGCCTTCAGCTATGGTTGAAAAATTCCACCCTGTATTTTAATAGTTAACCATACCGTATATCGTATCAATATCGACAACTTTAATTATAGAGCTATAACAATCAGAGTTTGTATTAAGCAAATACTTGACAATAATTTAGTGTGTTTCATGTCGGGTCGTATTTGCTCAGATCAAATTGAGCCATATATTTACGTAATATGTGCCTAGTTTCAATAATCCTCATTACAAATGTAGGTATATAGGTAGACATTGGATTATATGCACTAACTAAGTGCCAAAATATGCATGCAAATATGCACTAAAAAGGCCGAAATATGCACAATTTTTTTTTTATATTCCCAAAATATGCACAATGCAAAATTAAAAAAAGGCATTTTTATTTTATATATTTTAATTAAAGATGGTACGAAAACAGCGAAATATTATTAAAATTATGCATAGGTTTCGAGGAAAATTTTAATTTTGTGTTTTTCCTAATTAGTGACGTTTGTCACACAGTATCAATTTGTACACCAAATACGACCTCTATATCAACTGACATCATTGGACGAAATTAAAAATTGGGCGCCATTTCTGGAAATACATGTTTAGGCAGGTTACCTGTGCCGTTGATGTAGGCAAAGTTCTACATATCTTCAAGGCTATTCCATTCCACTGCCCATCATCAGGGTAAACGGAGTAATTAGACGTTCTACTTTTAAGTCATAAGTTGCCTTAAAAATAGTGAAGTGAAAAATTGAAACTAAAGCCATAAAAAGATACGTAACTAAAAAAAAATTTAAATAATTAATGATCGAATATTCATGTCGTAGCGTAATGATTACTTACTTTAGTGGGGTAACTCGGTCGTGTTGACAGGGCTACGATAAGGTGGGGTACGGAGGAGGGGGTGTCCCCCACCCTTGTCAAGGAAAACCATACCTAAATTTTCCCTACTGAAAGTGCGGTACTTGTAGTACAGTCATCAAACGAGACAATGAAGTTAGAAAATAGGAAAATATGTTATTACCTATGTTTATATAGTCGAGTCTTCTTAGTTCACACAATTTTGAACCTTAACTTACGTGACGCACGGTACAAAGCATTTATGGCTGATGACCGATCAAGTACTATCGATTAATGGGAGCTATCAAGACCAATTAAATTATATGGCAACACCAAATTGCTATGGTGTTACAGACATGAATCATATCACCAATTGATCGGATCATCTAACTAAACTACTGAAACTGTATCGGTTTGACGACCGCCGTGGTCGAGTGGCTTTGTACACCGGTTTTCAAGGTGTCGCCATCTCTGAGGTCCCGGGTTCGATCCCCGGTTGGGTCAATTTAGAAAATGAACTTTTCTATATTAGCTCAGGTCTGGGTGTTTGTGATACCACCGTTGTCTCTGATTTCCATAACATAAGTGCTTTAGCTACTTACTTTGGAATCGGAGCAATGTCTGTGATGTTGTCAAATATTTATTTATTTATTAACTGAAATCATGTTACTAAATGCGTTGAGTCAGCTTACATTTTTATGTTTTTTGTCATTGTCACATTTAACTTTTATGTACATTTTACATGTATGATAACCCGTGCTGTCTGCTCGTTAACACAATTGTTGAAAGGTATAATTTTCAACTCTTCAAAATCACGTTGTCTCGATAAAGGAGTAATAATAACACGTATAGAAGTATTCTTAAGACTGTTTAGTCTAAAGAGTATCCTTTATATTCTCTTTATCTTTATAAAATACTCCTAACTTTACCATTTTTAATCTACATCTTTCACGAAAACCTGAAAAATCAAACTAAAATTGGATTTGTGCTTACTAACTCTTTTGAACTTATTTTTTTGCGTTGCAATTTACAAACATATTCACCACATAACATACAGCAATTAAAAGTTTATTGGACTTTATTTCGAACTAGCGTCCGCTCGCGACTTCGTCTGCGTGGACAGTTATTATTCTATCTCTCAGGAACATTACTTTATTTCGGGATAAAAGGTACCCTTTGTCCTCTCTGTACCCCTAACAATGTGTATGCAAAATTTCATGCTGATCGGTTGACTATTTGATACGTGAAAGCCAAAACAAACAAACACACTTTCGCATTTACAATCGCACCGGCCATTTTAATGTCCCCACTGCTGGAGCACAGGCCTTCCTTATGGGTGGATAATGAGGATGGGCCATAACCCACCACACAGGTCCAATGCGATTGGTGGGTGTTAACGACTGCAAATGCAGCCGGGACCAACGGCTAAACGTGCCTGCCGAAGCACGAAGGAACTCGAGATAATAAATTTTCGGTCACCCATCCCATGATCGATCCTTGCGAAAATTGCTTTACCTCTGCAATCGTAAGGCCAGGCGCTAAACCACTGCGCCACCGAGCTCCCAGCATTTATAATATTAGTAAGGATTACGTAGGTATTTTGCTTTTGAGTAAATTAGAACAGTGCATAGTGTGGCAATAATAACATCCGTTGTCCACTTATCGCCTTATTTACGCAACCTTGCATGGTTTTATCAGAAATATTGCATTATAATGCGTTCAATACCTCTTTGATATTCAAGGCATGCATTGTTCTAAATAACAAGTTCTTGAATTCAAAGAATGATCTCATGAACTGCCTGAACTTTATGAATAGCATCTTAGGTTCGCACCACTTTGTGCATTCATGATGGATTAAATAAAATATTTTGAATTTATTTGATTCGAAGTCTATGCACACTGATATATTATGTGTACTGTGACAGAAGTAAATGAATTCGCGCTTCACTTGTTTTCCTTAAGGGCTTGTTTTGATCTTTGTCCCTTTCAAAGATCGTACAAAAACGAAATAGAAGAGGTAAATTGAAAAAGAGACATGTATTTTTTTAAGAATTGAATTTATAGATTTCTTTGGCATTTTGGTTTTTTTGGAGAATAAAATATGAGAAGGATATAAACACGAAGGTTTTGAATATAGTAACTATTACGTTTACTATACCCGATAGCGACTGTAATAAGCAATTTTGTATGAAATTTGGCACAGCGCCTCTGGCGGTAAGTACACTGAAATAAAAAAAAATATATATTTAAATAAGCTCACATAGTAAGCATTTTTAAATCTTCAATTCATTTACCCTACCACCCATTATGACGTCTTTTAGCTGACAAGAAAAATGGGCGCAAAAAACTTATCAGCTTTATCAGAAGGAACGATATTTACAAATATGTACATCGTTTCCAGACATTACAATCATACATGTTCCAATTAACATAGATTCATAAATAAATAACATTATTTAATTAGCTCATTTCTGCTGAATCAATTTACAGGGTTCAAGCTTAATTCAAAATTTAAACTCATTATTCACTAAACTAAAAGTTGTCATACAAATGTTAAATACCTATAGTAGCTATCGAGTAATAATTGAAATTGAAATTGAATAATTTTTTATTCAAATAAGCTCACATAATAAGCATTTTTAAATCGTCAATTCTTTTACCCTACCACCCATTATGACGTCTTTTAGCAGACAAGAAAAATGGGCGCAAAAAACTTATCAGCTTCATCAGAAAGAAACATATTTAAAAATATTTATTTATATCGTTTCCAGACATTCATACATGTTACAATTAACATAGATTCTTATGAATCTATGTTTATATAAATAACATTATTTTATTAGCTCATTTCTGCTGAATCAATTTACAGGGTTCAAGCTTAATTCAAAATTCAAAGTCATTATTCACTAAACTAAAACTTGTCATACAAATGTTAAATACCTACAGTAACTATCGAGTATAGTAAGCGTAAACTCACAAATAGTGCTTTTGTTTAGAACACACAAGATTTTATATTATTGGTCTAGGTTGTAATTCTTCAACGCTTGCTTGTTAATATTAAGGAATTAAAAAATACAAACCTTTCTTTTATTCCACGATCAGCTTCCATAATAACCAGTTTTGTATTCGCAACTTATTCCGAATTTAGGGACCTTCATCATACCTCGAATCCTGCATGCAAAATTTGTTTAGGAAACATCTCGAACTACGGGAAACAAAATTCTCGACCCTCCCGAATCTAAATATTCATAATATGAACTTTGACATTTGACAACACATAAAGTTTTAATGGCGGTTTATAATTCTAGGGAGTGTCTAATAAATTTTCTGCTGACTGTCTACTTATATAATTATTATTTGTGTTGATTAGCGACGGTTGACTTTTCATGATAATTAAATTTAGATTTTTCGCATTCACAATGCTATTTTTATATTAAGATAAATAATATTAGAAAAAAATACTAGAAAAAATTGACTCACCCGTAGCACCTCAGACGGGACACTAACCCGCACCCTTGGGATTCCGGCCCAATGCACTGACCAATTATGCTACCGAGTCGCTAGTGGAAGCGGCGAAATTTTCTAGTACTTTTAACTTCTTCGCTGCAAGCCAGCGCAATTTCATCAATGTGAAGAAATACCCCCACATTCGAAAGAAACATCTTTCCAGATGTTTTGACAATCGATAAAGATGAAACAAAACAAAAAAAAGTCCCGTCTGAGGTGCTACGGGTGAGTCGATTTTTTCTAGTATTTTTTTTCTAATATTATTTGTCTTAATATAAAAATAGCATTGTGAATGCGAAAAATCTAAAATTAATAATTATATAGCTGTTTCATCTTTATCGATTGTCAAAACATCTGGAAAGATGTTTCTTTCGAATGTGGGGGTATTTCTTCACATTGATGAAATTGCGCTGGCTTGCAGCGAAGAAGTTAAAAGTACTTGAAAATTTAGCCGCTCCCACTAGCGACTCGGTAGCATAATTGGTCAGTACATTGGGCCGGAATCCCAAGGGTGCGGGTTCGTGTCCCGTCTGAGGTGCTACGGGTGAGTCGATTTTTTATAGTATTTATTTCTAATATTATTTATCTTTTCATGATAATGTTTTAAGACGTTCTTTTAGATAGATAAATATATTCCGAAATTGACACAAAACAATTATTTAATGTTGACATCAGAAAATCATTAGGAAGAAAGAAAAGTCCACTTTTAATAAGTAAATACCTAGTACAATAATAATTAAACTCGGATATGTATGTATGTATAAGGCTTATGTTCATAGGCTAATTATTAAGCCTGGGTCAAACCGCGCAGCACAGCGGGTTGCGATGCGTAGCGTGACGACAAACGACGTTGTAATGTATGAAATGCTATGAATATGTCACACCGAATGCGTGGCTGATCCGTAGTAGCCACGCGACATTCGGTGTGACATATCATATACATGTCAACGCAACGCAACGCGCTGTGTTGCAACGCACACGCATTCGGTGTGAGGCCTTAAAAGCGTAATTTGGCACTTGCTTAAAAATTTAAATAATATTGTGTATTTCTCGTTGACCTAAAATTATCAAAATAGGTCTTACTACAGCAAGAGTAAAGAAAAAAATCTGAAAGTTTTTTTTAATACACAACGAGATATAGTGCTTGGATTTCATCTCACCTGCTGTTAAGTGACGATAAGGCCGAAAGTGTAAATGCACCCTAAATCCTCGCCACCTAGGAACTGGCTATCTTACCTCTAACTGCCAGAACACAACATTTTATTTAATAGTTGTTATGGCGTCAGACTTAGGTGGTATCTAGCCAGGCGGACTTGAAATATGCCCTACCACCTAGGAATCGAACCGGGATCCCTGCGTCTTACGCGGTTGGCGAACCACAGAGGCAGTCATTTATTGAATGAATTTAAGATTTTTACGATTACAGTTCATTTTGATAAGAACCGTCTCGGTGCCAGAGTCAATCGCTTGCTAATTCAATAAAAAATACTGTGATAATTTTAATATGTAGCTAATATTTGTTCAACAAAGTGATTGAAACAATAAAATAGCGAGCTACTAGGTAAGTTATTGAAATCGGATTCCCACTCGAGGCAAGTATTGTATTGAGTACTCGGTACTTTGCAAAGTGAGGTTTTGTTGTCCCTCTTGAATACTTTCTTCAGTTTCCTCTTAAAGTAATACAACTTTTTTTATTTATTGTGTTGATTTTTCTCAAAAGGTTTATTAGTTACATCCTGGCCTGGTTACATTGAATTTATTAAGGTGTTAATATGAGCCAACAAGCGCAGCCAATGCAGGGTTATGATAAAAGTAGGTAGCCACTTTTGATTTAAATCTAATAATAAACTAAAGGGCTCCGGTAACGATCATTTGCGATTGTCAATTCTTACATAATTGACGCTCATTGATGCGAAAATTGATCGTTTACATGTGCAATTGAAGCGATTGTCAATTGCTCTAACAATGACAATGGGTGTTTTTGGCGCCATTTGTCGAGTTCGGTTTGGTGTCTATTTTAATTATTTTCAAATTGTTTCATAGTGGATATTATGTCTTAAAATTGGTGCAGTTTTATGGTACAAGTGTCTACGCAACTGAACAATATGTGGGATAATTGAAATAGGCGCGATCTTGGTTGTGTGAAGCTGAGACTTTTATTGAAGTGGTGGCTTCCTCGGCAGAACTAACCGAGTAACTGTCTTGATATACTTGGTGCCAAATGCTCCAAGCAGCATTGGAATGCGATGTACCCGCATTCTAATGAAAAATTAAACAATATCTACCACTGAACTATTTAACACTTGACACTGGCAAAAATTACTTGCAAGAGGAAAGTAGTTTGCCATAACAAATAAAAGAAGAAGAAGAACAATGACAATTAAAAACTAGGTTAGTACTGGCTTACTGGCTTACTGAAATTTGGCTTGAGATTCTGGGTTCTAAAACTAGTTTCATGTAATGCGGATATTACAAATTTCATTTTTTAACACTTTTTTATTAGGTTGATTTCTTATTTGTTTCTTTATTTGTCCACAAATTAAGCAAACGTTTTAATACTAGCTTCCCGATAAGCTAGAGACAAAGCCTGAATAAGTCCACAGAAACTCTCTAATAAAACCAATAACCCCATCGAGTTTGGGCTCATTAGAATCGACTTGACAAGCACTCTGACGGGAGACGAGGTCTAGGGTCTGATAATGAAGCCGGAAGAAGGCCATAGGAACTCAGTATTGAAAAAATGCAACCCCATCGAGCTCGGGCTCGTTTGATTCGTCTTGATAAGTACTCTGTTAAGAAATAGTTTCCAGGGTCTTATGATGGAGCCGGAAGAAGGCCACAGAAAGTCTATAATAAAACCATGCCACCCCATCAAGTTTAAACTCGTTTAAATCGTCTTGACGAGTACTCCGTTGGGAAATTAGTAGTGTCCAGGGTCTGATGATGTAGCCGGAAAAAGGCAACAGGAGTTCCTGTGTAATAAAACCATATAACCCCATCGAGTTTGGGCTCGTTTGATTTGTCTTGACGAGTACTCTGTTGGGAAATAGTGTCTTGGGTCTGATAATGTAGCCGGAAGAAGGCCACAGGAACTCTGTAGTAAAACCATGCAACCCCATCGAGCTTGGTAGTTCTCGATATATCCAGCTGTGACAGACAGACTGAGTCGCACCATAAGGGTTCCTTTCTACTATTTTGGTACGGTACCCTAAAACACAAACTTGATACCTATTTGGTAAAAACATCCAACTTCTTTACAAACACTTTGCTGAGATCGAATATGATCGATAGCATGTTGTTACCAAAAACGTTACTGTTTGCCCAGAACACCACATTTGCTACGAAAACTCTCTTACAATATGTTTGCCGAAGAATTGATGTCGTCTCTGGAACATACTGTGTTCGACCTCATTTATTTGATGAATGAAACGTGTTTTACCGATTAATCAACTTTCGATGTTTGGCAATCAAAATATTCTGGCGCACAACGAATAGAAGCTAATATTAAATACGGTTAGCGAGATGATTCTTTGCAAATCTTTACCGATGAAATTGCCGTTATGTACGAAGATTTTTGAAGTACTTTTTTATACTAACATTTTATTTAATGGACGCAGAAGTGTTTTAATTTCACCTACACGAATGTCATTTTGGAAAAACGGCGTTTAAAAATGTAGAACAATTTTTAATCAAGTTGTATGGAGTTTTTAGACATGTTTATGGTTATTTTAGAATCATATTTGTTATTTTACTTAATTTCATAAATGTTTTTTTTGAAATTTTGTTGGTTGACACCAAAATTTTTGTAAGTCTATGGTTGACACACTTTTACTTATTTGCGTCCTATTTAGAGGTTGAATTCAACATTTTAACATTCTGTATCTCCATTTTAACATCCCCTAGCGAAAAGTGGCCACGAAAAAAACTCTATTCAATTAAACGACAGGCTAGAAATTATTGTTTAAACGGTAAAAAGTACCACAAAGCTTCTTTGGAGTGTACCACAGAGAGGTAATTCACAATTTCGTCTTTATACACTATATTTTCCTCGTTAGATGTTTGAGCGCGTTTTTTTATCGTTAGATGTTTGTGCTAAGGGTACTTAAGAGATGTAAAAAGCACAAATTAAACTTAACGTGAAAAATTCCGGAATCCAATTTAATTACACAACCTACCAACACTGAGTAAGCAACGACTAAGCAAATGCTTAACTCGGAGCATCTTTGAGCTTAAATTAAGTTATCTGGGATGAAGGAAGGACATAATTATACATTCTGTTAATCTTATTTCAGTCATTTGATAACCCTAGGCGTGTTAGCTGTACAGAGAGAGGAAGAAAATTAAAAACAAATATTAACATCCTGTTTTCCGCCATCAATGCAAATAATCCTGATTATAAACAGAGTAATAGAATTCCAATTATATATAATTGGAATTCTATTGTTTTGTTTTGTTTATTCTATTGTATTGATTTTCTTTTAAGGAAACAATTAAGTATAGATGGGACCGAGTGACATTTTTGGACTTTTAGCGCTTTCCGTAAGGCTTCACGCTCAAGAGCGATTAATCGCTGAGCGATATTTTGTCGCCGAGATTAGAACATACAGAGTTCAATGCGTAAACGTTCACGAGCTACAAAAGGTAGCTAAACGACTAATCGCCCGCGAAAAGACACTGACAATAGTGGCAAAGGGTTTACTTATTCCGCGACAAAAAAAACGCCGCAGCTATACAGTCTGTTTATCCTTATTTGTCTTATTTGATAGACAATCTTCACCCAACTCTTTATTGAAAAAAACTATTATAAAATATAACAAATGGTTTTTCACACATAGATTACGAAAGAAACTGTTAATAATTAATAACAATTTTATAAAGTTACTTACTTATTTTTAAATTAGATTAGAACATACAGAGTTCAATGCGTAAACGTTCACGAGCTACAAAAGGTAGCTAAACGACTAATCGCCCGCGAAAAGACACTGACAATAGTGGCAAAGGGTTTACTTATTCCGCGACAAAAAAAACGCCGCAGCTATACAGTCTTTGATTGAATCAGGCATTACTTGGCGGAAGTCCCAAACCATTGTGAAAAGAGAAATATATGTAGCTTACTCCCGCAAAAATATATGCAGGACATATATTTCTCTTTACATATATTTCTCTTTTCACAATGCTATACAGTCTGTTTATCCTTATTTGTCTTATTTGATAGACAATCTTCACCCAACTCTTTATTGAAAAAAACTATTATTATAACAAATGGTTTTTCACACATAGATTACGAAAGAAACTGTTAATAATTAATAACAATTTTATAAAGTTACTTACTTATTTTTAAATTAGATTAGAACATACAGAGTTCAATGCGTAAACGTTCACGAGCTACAAAAGGTAGCTAAACGACTAATCGCCCGCGAAAAGACACTGACAATAGTGGCAAAGGGTTTACTTATTCCGCGACAAAAAAAACGCCGCAGCTATACAGTCTGTTTATCCTTATTTGTCTTATTCGATAGACAATCTTCACCCAACTCTTTATTGAAAAAAACTATTATAAAATATAACAAATGGTTTTTCACACATAGATTACGAAAGAAACTGTTAATAATTAATAACAATTTTATAAAGTTACTTACTTATTTTTAAATTAGATTAGAACATGCAGAGTTCAATGCGTAAACGTTCACGAGCTACAAAAGGTAGCTAAACGACTAATCGCCCGCGAAAAGACACTGACAATAGTGGCAAAGGGTTTACTTAGCCAGCGACAAAAAACGCCGCGTTTAACGCCGCGATAATCGCATCGCTCGTGGGCGCTGACGCTAAATAGACCGCGAGACATTATTTTGTGAAAAAAAAATGTCTCGGTTGAAAATGTTGCTTGGACCGGTCATGTTAGGCTCTGGTATCTCCGATCATTTTGCTGCAGTAGCGCAACCAATTCTTTTTTAAATCTTACTAATAACAAAAATTGCATGTCATACATAACTGGCTACCACAACAGGGTAATTAAATGCAATCAATTTTATAATTTTAAATGCGACGACACAAGGTTCAAAATATTTTATTTTCCTGTTGCCTGAGGTAAAAGATACGGAACTGACATCATTAGCTTAAAGATCTATAAAAAGCCTTTAAAAAAAGAATGTATACTTTCTTTTGATATCAAAAATTGCGGAATAATAATTGGGTTAATCTGCTAGCTATTGATCGTTCTTTGTCCTTTGAATGTCCAAATGAGGTCAAAACCAAAGGTCACAAGTTCACAACACAACACAAGTACAAACTAATACTTTTTGGTAAATAATATTTTGTTTGAAAATAGGAATATAAGTTGTGGTAGGTAAGGCTTAAACCCAACTAGCGCCGCCAATCGATTTTATTTTATTTATTCTAAATAAGCCCAATTTCTTAAAAAAGAATCAGTCAAGGTCTTGTGAATGACGTCTAACGTTTATTGAATAACGTTACAAGATTACAAAATGCGTGCAATAGTTTAAAAACGGGTTTGAACCAACAGTGGCCACTTTTAACAAAATCGCGTTTTAACTGTTTGAATGCCTTTTCAAACTGTGTAAAGTTATTCAATAAATATTAGATGTTATTAACAAAACCTTGACTGATTCCTTTTTTGAGAAATTGGGCTTATTTAGAATAAATAAAATAAAATCGACTGGCGGCGCTAGTTGGCTCATGTCAGCCCCTTAAGGAGTATAGTTGTGTCTATGGGTACCAGTGGCGTAGGGTCCATACATGCCGATTCCCATCGGCTTACCTTTTAGAAATCCCACCCCAACGATCCACTATGCAGATCATAACATTATTGTAAAGTGGCTTACCTTTGCCATAAATCACCCCTCGTCTGTTCATCCATACTTGTCTTATTTGGTAAATCTTCACCTAACTCTTTATTGAAAAAAAAAAAAAAATTCAACAAATGGTTTTCCACACATAAATTACAAAATAAATTACTAATTATTAGTGACGATTTGATTTAATTAGACAACAAATTTTTAAATTGTGATTCAATTTTAAAAGACGTATGACAACTTACTGTCAAAAGTTGTACTATACTCGTTTCACAAACTTCGTGGTTGAGTGGCTTGTACACAGATTTTTACTATGTCGCCATCTTTGTCGGTCCCAGGTTTGATCCCCAGTTGGGTCAATTTAGAAAACGAACTTTTCTATATTGTTTTAGGTCTAGGATATTTAAATAACACACGCGTAATTTAGCTACTTATCAAATTTGGAACAGAGCAATATGATTTTGACCAATTTATATGACAGAAGCATCGAGTTATAATGTACTCGATGGGCAAAAGTACTTTTTTACGCATTTTGTGAATACGGTAAATCGATTTTTCTTTTATAGCACAGACTTTATTTGTGGTATACGGTTTAATTTCTTGTCGTTTTGGCACAAAATTCAATTCAAATTCAAAATTCAAAACTCATTTATTCAGCCTAGGCTTGTAAATGTCAAAGAAGCTACGCCATCGGTTTGCAAACCCTAAGCGGGAGACCTTGTAACGAAAAGAACCGGCAAGAAACTCGTCAAGGGCTACTTTTTTCTCCCTGTATATTTCATACAGTCGTCAAAATTTGAAAAATGAGGCCAGCATTTAAAGTGACTTCATTTTCCATCACAATAATTAACAAAGTTTACATTCAATGGGCAGGTAAAATAAATTTCAACTAGTTGAGAAATCGCTGTCTACTACTCGATAACGAATAGCTAAGAAAAACATATTGTTTGATATACAAGAGGACTGATAAGTCCATAATGATTTAACCTTTCTGTCTATACCTGTATCTATTTTGTCAGCCTTTAATCTGTAGTCCCCGTTTTAGCATGCTAATTTATTCTGCCAGCACCAACTACTTTGTTGTTTGGCTTTGTCGCTGCTCTCGAGTGTACTTCCTTATCTACCTGTAATATAATTAGGTGTTTGGTTTTAGTATAATGAGTGTTTTAGTACCTACTAACTTTGTGACGACACAGCCTAACCGAAAGCATAGAAAAGCTCTACACGCCACTCGGGTTGGGGAAACGAATTTTGACAGAATATTCCCGCCGTTAAAAAGGTGATGAGGTTCGATTGGGCTGAAGGCCAAAGCAAGTACCTATATACACAATATACTGCACCACCGTGTCCGTATTGAGTATTTCTTGGGGTGGATGATAGTAGTCCCACCGGGTTCACAGAACAGAGGAAGTCCAGCTGACACTTTCCCGCACGAATTGCAATTAAAATGTTATTGTGGGTGCCCCCACACAACATACATTAATTAACAATGATTTTAGGGCACAGTCACTCAATTTTCTTTAGTTTTTGATGATTTTCAAAATCATCGACGCCATTTCTTCACTTGTGGCGAGAGCCAATCAGCGATCAGTAGGCGTGTATGCTCATGTCAAGCCTTGCTTTTGGCTATGCCACAAACCACACAGGCGGTGGGAATAAATGAATTTAGAAAAGCTGAATAAGTAGGTACTAATTTAAATAATAATAAATAAATAAATAATAACAAATATTCGACAACATCACATACATTGCTCCGATTCCAAAGTAAGTAGCTAAAGCACTTGTGTTATGGAAATCAGAGTCAACGGTGGTATCACAAACACCAAGACCTGAGCCAATATGGAAAAGTTCATTTTCTAAATTGACCCAACCGGGGATCGAACCCGGGACCTCAGAGATAGCGACACCTTGAAAACCGGTGTACAAAGCCACTCGACTACGGAGGTCGTCGAATTTGAACGAATAGTGAACAAACTGTAACTATGTAAGTAACTTACTTTGAAATCGTGAAAAAAATAACCAACTAGTAGCTATTCTGCGTAACGTCTGCACTTTTTTTGGACTTTAAGTTCTAGTCAGTTTAAGTTTATTCACTCCCAAAAGAGTAGGCGTGAGTTTAGCGTAGTAGTTTTGGTTACCTATCGAATATCTGGCTCTCGCGCAAATTAGCCATTTGCGTAATCGGAATGGAACCTCAACCGAAAGTCTCAGCACAAATTTGTTAAATCAGTTAAGTGGCTAAGCATAAATCTAGAGCGCCGAGCAAAATATGTCAAGTAGTCAGTTTAGGTCTGATTAGTCGATCAGTATCCTTAGCACGAACAGCTATCGAAAAAATAACAAGCGTAAAAGTACTCGATAGAGTAATTATCTATGGAAAATCTCATTTTGCTTTTCAGCGGTAGATGGCGCTGTACAAATTTCCCATACAAAATTACTCTATCGAATGTTTTTTCGATACCTGTTCGTGCTAAGGGTACAGAAGATATATACCCTGGTTAGTTTAATTGTTTTGACCAGTTGTGAGTTTTGACTTTAACATAATTATACATAACATTGTAAACCGTGCACGTTATAAGCTATAAACGAGATATCCAAACACAAACCAATCTACATAACTCTAAAACACAATTGCTCTATAATAGCTTCGGTGGTAATCCGATAATGTGAGTGATTTGGCAAATGCAAGTGGCAATGCAAATTTGTATATCCCGATGCTGATTTCAAGTGCATTTCAAACTTCAGAACTACCGCCATAAACTTGGTAGGTATTAAAACCAGTTCCCCTACTCAAATGGTCGACATTCTATTCGTTCGCTAGCTTAAAAATTAAAACTTAGTCATAAACTCTAAAATTCCATACAATACAACACTGTCTGATTCACATAAGCTTGCGGCATGTGATTTAGAGCCAATTACACCATTGATTATTAACTCGATTTGTCACTAAACGAGTTTAAGGCTGTTACTGTCATAACAACGAAGTAGTTACAAAATGTACCCATGCCTTGTAAAATATTGTATCAATTTTATCAATAAGTTGGTGAAATTAATTTGAAGAACATGATCTGGTGCGAGTCCTATTTTTTCTAGTATATTATTTAGTATTATATAAAAATAGCATTGTGAATGCTTAAATCTCAAAATTTAAAAAGTTATATAGCTTTCTCATCCTAATCAACTGTTTAAAAATATCTGGGAAGATGTGCAGTTGAATGTCGAGGTTAATTCCTTCTACATTGGTGAGATGGCGCTGGCTTGCAGCGTAAGAGTTGATATACTGGATGAAATTCGACGTTCCCACTAGTGACTCGGTAGCTCAGCGGTCGGAGCATTGGACCGGATATCCAAAGGTCGTGGGTTCGATTCCCGTCCGAGAACATGATCTGGTGCGAGTCCTATTTTTTCTAGTATATTATTTAGTATTATATAAAAATAGCATTGTGAATGCTAAAATCTCAAAATTTAAAAAGTTATATAGCTTTCTCATCTTAATGAACTGTTTAAAAATATCTGGGAAGATGTGCAGTTGAATGTCGAGGTTAATTCCTTCTACATTGGTGAAATGGCGCTGGCTTGCAGCGTAAGAGTTGATATACTGGATGAAATTCGACGTTCCCACTAGTGACTCGGTAGCTCAGCGGTCGGAGCATTGGACCGGATATCCAAAGGTCGTGGGTTCGATTCCCGTCCGAGAACATGATCTGGTGCGAGTCCTATTTTTTCTAGTAAAAATGAAACTGATTAAAATGCGGTAAGTTGCCTTTTTATGATTACTGGTAACATTTTTATTAATTAAAATCTTTTTAGACGTATCAGAATAAAAAATAACAACACGAGCTAACATAAAAATAAAGTCAAGCAAAAACACATGGCAAACAGCTATATCGAAGAACGAACTAAAGAGATAAAACACGTTTGTTCCGTACATAACAATAAAAGGGACTACCAATCAATAACAAAGAACTCTGTACAAAGTTATCACTTAACCTGGAGTTGGCTAATGCAATCCCGAACTTTCCCAACCAGTCCTTTGGGAGTAGTGTTACTACTTTATCCAGATTTGGTCGGATATATCCGGATGTTAGGCTTCTGTCCGGACTTTTAATTATGAAGGATTTTTTTAGAATTGTGATAGTGAAAAGAATAAAAAAATTGAACCAACTTCTTCGGTTTTTTCAACGGTCCGGTTTTTTTCAATATACGGCCTTTATATCCGGACTTTTCGAATTTCGATAGGTATGGTAACCCTATTGGGGAGTGTGAATCACGTAGAAGTACGAATTATCCAAGATGGGCGGATTTACACAACAATAACCGTGTGAAAGTTATTGCCGAATGAGTGAAAGGCATATATATGGCGGAAGAAAATTCTCTGATAATCGATAGATATAGGTAGTTGGGGGATTATTCATAAAAGTTAGATCCATGTGTTGTTTTTAGGGTTCCGTACCAAAATGGTAAAAAGGAACCCTTATGGTGCGACTCAGTCTGACTGTCTGTTCCAGCTCTCCTTTCCCCTCTTATCTCCGAAGTTTGCATAGAGAAAAATCTGAAATTCTTTTATGTGATAGAAGTTATGTAAAGATTACAGGAAAAATTAAACGATGTCTCTAAATAATAAACTTTTTCAAAATGATGATGGAAAGGACAGAACCCTCGGTGTGCGAGTCCGACTCGCTCTTGACCGTTTTTTCATTTAAATTTCCCTTTACTGTTTTCTAAAGACCAACATTATTACTTAAAAAAGACAGAATTTAAACATAATACAAAATAGCCCATGGATCTTCCAGTCACGAGCAATAAAATGTACAGACCATATAAATATTTTCATACTAGCGGCCGCCAGTGACTTCGTTCGCGTGGAATCTAGGGAACCTTTGACCAGGATAAAAAGTAGTCTATATTACGTTTATCTAGGTCCTAATCTGTCTACCAACGAAATTTCATCCAAATCCGTTCAGCTGTTTTTGCGTGATTGAGTAACATACATCCAAACAGCTGAACATCCAAACTTTCACATTTAAAATTGAATTGAAACTGTTCAAACTAATGGGCTGGTAAAATGAATGAGCGGACATTCGATTTTATCCAACTCCTGTCTTAAGTGACTGCTACACGGCTGTCAACCACGTCCCAGCCAAGGTGACCTACTTGGTGTATTTAATAATATACGCGCTATAATCCGTGAAAAGTGTTTTATTTCTAATGAACTGTACGCGCGAAAGTCTTAGAAATGTATATGTGACCTTGGTGGTTTACAGCCATGTAGATTGAGGTTAACAACGAATTTCGAAATAAGTTGTGTCGGCTGCCAAGGCTAGGATGCGGTGGCAGATATGTAGCAGGCACTTTACAGAAACGTTTTCCGAACAGTATTTCTGCGTGGGAGGTATTATCGAGTTCCTCCATTACCGATAATAAATTTGGACAACCTACAAGATAAATGCCCTAATTCTTATAAGTGATTACCTAAAGGATCAACTTTAAGTGCGTGTGGAGAAAGACTAAGTGCGTCTTTAACGTAAAATGTTTAATTTTGTGACTTGCGGTTGATATTTACATCGCTATTTTACACAGGTATTACATAGGGACTACATAGGTATTTTAGAACAATACCTATATTTTTATAGCATGGCTTCAAACAGTAAGAAACAACTATTATTAAGATTACAGGCAGTGAAAAAATATAAGATTAACTAATTTAGGAACTGCAACTCAAAATAAATAAATTAGATACCTTCCCACAAAATACGCAAAATCTCAAAATAGATTTCTTTTTAATTTATACTCTTTATACGATTGTAAAATAAAAAGTTGATTTAGAAAATGCATTTTAATTGAATTAATACTATTTTACATTTCTAGGTTTCCGCGCGTACAGTTCATTAGAAATAAAACACTTTTTACGGATTACAGCACGTATATTATTAATTCAGGTGTCATTTTATTTTTATATAGGTTATTTTAATATTTTAATTCATCAACGCCCGAGAGGACGCAGGCGGCCGGATAACAATGGAATATCTATTGTGTTTCATTTTCCGGGCGTTAAAGGGTTAAATAACACCTGAATCAATAATATACGAGCTGTAATCCGTAAAAAGTGTTTTATTTCTAATAATACTATTTTATTTGTGAGTTTAAGTAGCTGTTTTATTTATAAGAACAATTATATTTTTTAGTCTGTTAACGATAACTAAATAATTAAGCCATGAAACTAGCAGCTGTTTCTCAAACATGCTTGGAAATTCAAACAAACGATCTAAATCGGAGTAGATTCAATACACGCCGGCAATGTAAGTAGGAAAATCCATGTTTACCGTGTCTAGCGATGAAGATAATGTTTGATTTCCGCGCATTGTTTGGGAAAAGTACGTACTATACACGCTTTGGTCGCAACTAGGCACTCGTCGATCAATGCCTGTGTTGCATGCCACTGCAGTAATGTGTACTATGTGATATTATGTATACTTACACTTATTTAAGAAGAATAAGGTGAAATGAGATTAGAACTAATAGCCATCACAACTATTTTATATTCCATTTATCACAAGCTCGAGTTAATGATACCTACCAAACTTCCCAGGGTTCCCCAGGGACCTTGAATCAGGACAAATTATTTATTATCCTAGAGAAAAATAGATTATCTGATCACAGACTAATGTGTTTCATAATAGAGAATCGCACGCAATGTGTTTTGTATGAGAAGAAAGTTTTTGCTGATTCCGTGATATGGTTATCTACTAGAACTTCATGCTTAGGTACTTTTGTTTCGTTAAAATCATAATAAAAGATGATGAACGTCATAGAAATGTAATTCTTAGATCGTTTTTTTGGCGACCTTCGTGGTCGAGTGGCTTTGTACACCGGTTTTCAACTTTTCTATATTGGCTCAGGTCTGGGTGTTTGTGATATCACCGTTGTCTCTGATTTCCATAACACAAGTGCTTTAGCTACTTACTTTGGAATCGGAGCAATGTATGCGATGTTGTCAAAATAAAAAAATAAAAAAATTTGGCATCCATCTTAAGTGCATTGCACAAACTCTACCCAATGTATTTTATTTTGTGCCTTTGATTTTTCTCTTTACTGCCACTATTTCTTATGTTTTTTACCGACTTCAAAAGAAAGGAGGTACTCAATTCGACCCGTACTTTTTATTTATTCAAACGTTTTGCCAAATAAAGTGTTCTAAATCTGCTACATTTTTTCCATTAAAAAAAACGATTTTTTGTATTCGTCTATGGACATTATGATAAATATGACAGTGTGTCAGATTTCAAGTAGTAGTCAGTCAATGAGAAAAAATATAATGAATGACAGAGACAGTAATGGCATTGTCTCTGTTGTCACGAACGAGTATAGTCGAGTCTGTCAGATCTATACCACATAGCCTAGTCAGTGACTGTCTAATAAACAGGTTCGTTACCAAGGTTACTTATTTCAGAAGTGAGGGCTATATTTATCTGTAAATTGTGATTGTTGCAATAAATATTTTTTTCACTTTTTTATTTTCAAGGTAATGTATGTCCAAGCGAATTTTAGCCTACTTGTATTAAAATGACTGTAAGAAAATTACCTTAAGGTAGGTCCATATTCAATTTGGTCGACTGTACTAGCAAATAGTGTCTTAATTAAAAATGGCATAGTTTGCTAAAGAGCTTTGTTTTTTTATGTACTTACATATTGGGTGTCAGTCAACAACATTTTTAATGTTCCCACTGCTGGGGCACAGAGCTTCCATATGGGTGGATAATGAGGATGGGCCATAACCCACCACGCGGGCCCAATGCGGATTGTTGGGAGTTAACGACTGCAAATGCACTTGGGACCAACGGCTTAACGTGCCTTCCAAAACACGGAGGAATTCGATATAATAAATGTTTGGTCACCCATCCCATGACCGACCCTTGCGAAAGTTGTTTAACCTCCGCAATCGCTAGGCCAGGCGCTAAACCACTGCGCCATCGAGCTCCTCAAAAATATTAAAGTTATTTTTTGCTAAATACCTACTAAAGAAAACCTATTTTATTACACTTTGCATTCATGCCAGTTACAGTAACATTGTGCCACTTTATTCCACTCTTCCACACGATTACACCCATTATTTTCAGGCCCATAACTCCACAGTGGCCAAATTCCTCGTGTCTCAGAATAAATTTGAAATTCTGAAATATTTTAACATACGACCTACAAAAATGTTTGTGGTCGGTATGTTAGCACTCCAATTTTTTTTTATCTATAAGGGTAAGTAAACATTATATTTTATATTGTAACATTAATGTCATAAAACGGTTCTTAAGAGTAACCACATACATACGGAATCTGATTCGGAATTCTGAAACGGAATATTGATAATGTTAAAAAATTCCGAACGGAAAAATAACGCATGTATGTGGTAGGACCATAGATTAATATGGATTGGTGCCTTCGAAATCATTCCAATTCGGAATTCCGCATGTCGCGTGTGGCTAGTGCCTTAAATTTTCTGATAGTACCTACGTTAAATTCCATAAATTGAAAAAAGAATGACAGCACTTCAAAGTAGTGAGCTACATACAACGCCATCTCTTGCCATCGATCCAATATTGCAGTACTAAAGCGCCATCTCTTGCCAACAATAAGAACCATTATAAGGTTTTCTGTGTATTATACCTACACTAAGCAAGAGTCCCTCAATACATCAGTGCCCAGGAAAAATTACAGGTCAGGGTTTGTTATAAATCACTGCGATTGTTGTATTGAGCAGACATGTTTGATTGATGGTTCGCTTTGAAAAGCGCAAAATCGTTAAATTTTATTATTGGTCCGTATCCATACAAGGCATTATTTTTCGATGGTTCGTCGGTTTCGCTATTTTGAATACTCGTAAAATGGAAATGGAATTGCGTTAATCGAAATCGTTGTGAAACGAAATTCAATATATTTATTTTGTTTTGGGAAGTTTTGACTTTAATTGGGGGGAATGACTTTTGAATTATGAGATATACCTATTTAATTGTCATGTTTACACTTCGATAAATTGACATTTAGTTTATGGTTGAAAGTATTTACTGTTTTCATATCACTGGGAAACCATAAAATCAGCTACATTTTCGGATAAATCCAAGCCCAATTTACCCGCCATTGTTGTCGATATACATCTTTGTAAAGGTTTTGTCGCAGAAAATTCGTTTATTGCGCGATATTAACGGATTTTTTTAGCAAAAAGCCGATGTCACAAAGTATATTTGAAGGGGAATAATGAAAAATCGATGGAAAATTTATTATTTTCATGAAGATAGGAAAAGGTGCAAGTCTCATTATCTTCGTGAAGTATTATTATTTTAAAAGAGGAAATTCTATCCGTTTTTAAAAATGAATTTTATGCATGTTGTATGAGACCAATACTAAAAGTTTAAATTATGTAGGTACTAATTGACGATGAGAGAAAAATACCTAAACATCTTAAAATACGCCTAGTAGTAGGTACATTGTAAGTATACACTTTTAAACTTTCGCGTTGCATTGTACTTAGTTAAGGAATTAAAAGTCAGCTCGTGTCGTGACCACGGCCGCTGCAACTCGGTCGAAACGTCGGGAAAATATCTATTTTCCTGACGTTTCGAACGGAATAAGGTACGTACCCTTATTCGCGAACTAAATATACTTCAATCTACTTAGTTAAAATAACAGGAATTAAAGGTCATCTCGTGTCGTGACCACGGCCGATGCAACTCGTTTGAAACGTCGGGAAAATATCTATTTTCCCGACGTTTCGAACGGAATAAGGTACGTATCCTTATTCGCGAACTAAATATACTTCAATCTACTTAGTTAAAATAACAGGAATTAAACGCGTACGTAACTAATGATAAAAAAATACAAAAAAAATGTGTGAAAATACCGTTTAATATGCGTTATAAGGAATTTTTATTTTATTTTATTTATTAGAAAAACCAATAAGGTCATACACTTCACATGCAGATAGGTAACTTAAAAAATAATATACAGGGTAAGTGTTGCCTTACTTAAAGGTTGCCACGGAAAGCATAGAGCTAAAAACTTAAAAAAACATTACAGAAGCCTTCCTTAAACTCAACTAACAAACTATAAACTAAGTAATTATACTTATGCTGTAAGTAAAACAAAAAATAAATACTTTGTAAAAAAGCTATACATCGTGTTACAAAATAACCCCTAATGCCGAATATGGTGGATAGGGACCATCAAACTGAATAACTTTTACTATGGGACCAACTCTGAAATCGCGAAAAAAAATCAGCTGTTTCATACATTTCGATATTTTCGTAATTAATTTTTGTATGAAACAGCAGATTTTTTTTCGCGATTTAAAAGTTGGTCAGTTTGATGGTCTCTATGTACACACGACAGCACGTCAGGTTATACAGTTAAACTACGAAAACAGTTTTTATTACGTATGGCATAAAGGCGGTCTCAAGGTCAACATGTATAGTCTGAGGTGCCGTCGTGTGTACCATATTCGGCATCAGGGGTATTTTTGTAACATGTTGTATAAAACATATTATAGGTATTGCAAAATTGTACGAAAATTAAATGCGTACGTAACTAATGATAAGTATTTTCACACCTAGCTGTCTAAGTAGGTGTAAAAATATTTTAACTAAGTAGATTGTAAGTAAATTTAGCTTGCGTATAAGGTACTTTCATACTTAAAATAATAACTACCTATCCTATCCTACAAATAACTGGTCCAAGAAACAAACAGTAACATTTACATACAGTAACATATACATACGTGCTATCTCTAACTGGGATCTTTTTATCCCCTGCCATATATTTCGCCTGCAAAACCTTCCTTAATCGCATGTGTAGATAAGGCTCTGAACGCACCGTTTACTTTGCCGCCGTTTCCATGTTCAAACAGAGCTTTATAAAGATACCTATATTATTTTATTTACTTTTGGTGTTATGTTTAAAGTCTAAGGACCTATTTGAAATTCTGAGATTTAAGCATTCACAATGCTATTTTTATATAATACTAAATAATATACTAGAAAAAATAGGACTCGCACCAGATCATGTTCTCGGACGGGAATCGAACCCGCGACCTTTGGATAACCGGTCCAATGCTCTGACAGCTGAGCTACCGAGTCACTATTAAGGACCTATTACAAAAAAGCATTACGATAACCGTATGATGTTCGTCAAACTCCGTGACATTATTAACTCATGATTAAGGTTCAAAATCATGCAAATCGATCAACGAACATCGTCCGACTATCGTGATTCTTAACGGGCTTCGTAAGGTAGAACAACCTATCCTATCTATTTCATAATATTTTGTTAACCATGGGGTTTCAAGAAATAGGTTTAGCTTCATACTTAAGTCCCCTATTATAAGCCGTTTTTGGCCGTCTTTAATATTGTTTATTGTAGCACGAATAGCATGATTAATGACAAGCAGCTAAAATTGTGAGTAGGAAAAAACTTCAACCAAATAAACGTGGTTTAAGTAAGTTTAGCCTTTTTATGTTTAAACTAGCTTATGATAAGACCCGATTTCACCATTCACTGAGCTGTCACTGTCATAGCAACGAAGAAAAAACGTAACAAAATAATAATTGACAATTATGTAATTAAGAATTTATCGTAAAACCCGTTTCGAGCATGTATGAAATTGTTTTAATGAGCTAGTGGAATCAATTTGAAATAAACAAACACAAACACTATCAATTTTAGTACAATTTTATGTTGATAGGTGGCGCTATTCAACTAGGTAGTTTTTTATTATTCCCACTATGGATTCCGATGTTTGAAAGAGACCACTACCCATAGTCGCATTGACACCAAACAACCAGTCAATATCAGAAGGGCTTATTCAAGATCCGTATTCACACCAAAGTTATAGTTTTGCAGCAGAATCAATAACCAAAAGTAGAGTTCAAAGTCGTCAAACAAAACTACGAACAAAGAAGTAACATAAATTAAGAAGAAGTTCCTCGAATCACGCCAAAAAACAACCAAAGCACATCGCAATGCAACAAACCACAGACTAAAGAAACGTTCCTATGTCAAAAAGTACTTACATCAAAAATTGGCTTTGATTCCTTTCATCCTTTGATTTTTTCTTAAAAACCTAGCTACTTAGTTGTTCAACGATATCTAATTCTTTTTTATGTACATAATACTTTTCTTTAAATTGCCATTTGAAAACCGTTGTTATTGGTGAAAATGGTCCTTAAGAAGTTGGAAAGCATCGTTCACTTTTTGAATAAAAATTAAGCAAAAAGGTACAAACGAGTATTAAGTATAATAATGTCAATGTCAAAAAACCGTAAATTCAAAATTAATAGAATCATAACAATTTCTTAGGAAGCCATAGACTCCATCAAAACGAATCTTTGAATAAATTAGGGAAGTAAAGATAAGTCTATCAGCTTTAAATTTTAACGTTCTTGCGTACAAATCAACAAATTTTCCTCCTTCCATTGTAACATTAGTAAGAGTAAATGAAATTACTTTTCACAGAACTTCAGCTTTTCGAGATGAATTCAAAGTGAACTTCCAAAAAGTGGAAGAGCTCCCAAATTGGAATTTATTCCACTTAAGTCTTCAAGGTATACTTAATTTCAATTCCACAATGAACAAAGCTATAAGGTCTTTACTGTCATTGTTTTAATATTTTCGGCAACGGACGGCCGTTTAGAAATTTCCCTGAATATCGCACGTCGTTTCGCAGATCGTTATAATTTTGTTGGGAGTCGGAGTGCCTTTAAAACAATGGCAAAAGGCAAAGTACAGGCAAGCCTCTTAATAGAAATGCGTTGCCATATGACCTTTTGACCTTTTTATTAAAGTCCTAAACACTTCAACAATAGCTGCCAATAAGACTTTTATTTAATAATTATATTTTTTGACATAAACGTCAAAATTTATTGATCGAGCGAGCGCGAAGCCTCTCTGCTTCAGCTTGGGCAAAAATGCTATCGTATATCTTTCCGGCTGTCCGTTTGTTCTCCTCAACAGGTCGCATTTTTCAACCAATTCTCGTGAAAGTTTGTCAGCTGGTTCGATAATTATATAGATACTAGCGGCCCGCCCCGGCTTCGCACGGGTACAATATAGTTACTAATGTGGTGAGTGTGAAGTTATTAGACTATACTACAGGATATCTTATATATAGTGGTGGCCACATAATTAAGGACGCAAGTAAGTTTTAAGAATTGCTTCTCCGCCAGGGATTGACCGAGCGGTGATCTGGTGATGGCCATCCAGGGAGTGAATGGAAGAGATCCAGATTTCTATACACACCCAAGTGATGGCCATCATCAGATCACAGCTAGTTCAATCCCTAGCGAAAAACCAAGACTTCAAAATTACCATCGACTTGTGTCCTTAATTATGTGGCCACCACTATATGTATATGTATTAACGACGTACACGACTAACGCAAGGAGTGTTATAAGTTTGAGCTGTGTGTGTGTCTGTCTGTCTGAGGCGAACCTAGCTCCCAAACTTATGGACCGATTTTGATGCGGTTTTTTATGCATAGTTTAAAAGATCTAAGTGTACAGACGGCGGGACTCCTAAACCGTCCGATTATTATCCGATTATGATGAAACTTTGGTGAGTAGTTCAGCTTACGGTCCCTGGCTAAAAAAACGGAGCATTGCAATACGCATGCCGGGTGCAGCTAGTTCTAAATAAAAATATGTTGTGCATTATCAGGATTATCAATCTCGATCATCCAACACCTCTATATACCTACCACATTTCTTGTCATTTTATCCGGTTGCAAAATAAAAAGACTTCTAAAATTAATCTGATAATCACATGGAATAATTTTGCACCTAATTACAACGCAAGAAGTAATAAAAAGAAAAACCTCCTTCAAAAAACCCTAAAAAAACTGCTATAAAAACAGCTTCAAAAAGCGACAGCTCTAAAAAGCAAGAAATAAAATTCAAATCTGCATAATTACTATTCAAGTACGCATATCTGATATTAAAAAAACGTCTTTTGAAGTCGGGTGGGGCCAAAAGATATTTTCCTTTTAAAAAAGAACTTTTATCGTGGTTTCTCTTTCTCAATTTTTTTTGTTAATATCTTAAACCCCACCCGACTTCATAAGACGTACTTGAATAGTAATTATGCAGATTTGTATTTTATTTCTTGCTTTTTAGAGCTGTCGCTTTTTGAAGCTGTTTTTATAGCAGTTGTTTTAGGGTTTTTTGAAGGAGGTTTTTCTTTTTAATTTTTAAAAGTTCTTTATTTTTATCTTTTTTGTGGTAGGTATATATGTAAATGTAAGCAATGACATAAATATATTTTATTCATATTACACACTTTTCAATGGTATAATACTCCTAATAATCCAATTTCCACTTTTCGCGCTATTAATTTTAGCAAGGGTCAGTCATGGGGTGGGTGACCAAGGTGAATTAGCTCGAGCTCCTCCGTGCTTCAGAAGGCACGTTAAGCCGTTGCTACAATTGCACTCATTAACACCCACCAATCCGCATTGGGCCCGCGCGGTGGGTTATGGTCCATCCTATTCATCAGCCCATAAGTAAGGCTTGTATCCCAGCCCCAGCAGTGACAATAAAAATGGCTGATGCGAAACCTTACAATACCGTAGTGTAATCACTAATACATTATCCTATTTGATTTTGAAGAGTTCTCTTGTGTATCTTCGAAGTCCAAGGTCCAATGTCAATAAAATTAAAAGCACCCTTAAAGTCTCCCCTTTCTAACAAAATAAGAATCATCTAAATCGGTTCATAAGCAAAGAAGTTATGTCTGAAGATGCGTAAAAACTCGTGCAAAGATTACCTAAAAATTACAGTATTTTCAGGATTTCTCAAAAACTAATGAACCGATTTAAAATTTTCAAAAAATGGGACCAACTTGGGAATAAACCTGATAAAGTAACGTTTGAATCATGTCAATCGGTTCAGCCGTTATTGAGTAATCGGTGGACATACATAAAAAAAACAAATAAACAGACGAACAGAACCTCCACCTTTTTTGAAGTCGGTTAAAAATGACAGCACTGCCAACATAACCTCATGGGTACTATTCAATGAAATGCATTCTACCTACTCTCAGAAGAAATGACCTAAGAGAATATAATACTACGTTGAGATGACAAATGATATTTATTTTTCTTAATTAATCAATCAAATGCACCCCAAAAGTAGCTTTTTATCAGTTTTTAACCCTGTTAGGGGATAAATATTAAAAAAATACGAAACACGTGTTCAATTAATTTTGTGAAAGAATGTGTATGCCAAATTTCAAGTCAATCGGGCCAAGGAATCGCCTTCTCCCATACAAACTTTGCCACCCTGTTTCACTCTTTTAGGGGTTGAATTTCACAAAATCCCGTCTTAGTGAGCACCTACGCCCTAAAAGGAGCCCCCATTCAAAATTTGAGACTCCTAGCACTTGTAGTTTCTGAGATTTCGTGATCAGTGAGTGAGTGAGTGGTTTTCCCTTTTATATACAACGTGTTACAAAAGTACCCCTAATGCTGAATATGGTAGATAGGGACCATCAAACTGAACAACTTTTACTATGGGACCAGCTATGAAATCGCGAAAAAAAAATCAGCTGTTTCATACATTTTGATATTTTCATAATTAATTTTTGTATGAAACAGCTGACTTTTTTTTCGCGATTTCAAAGTTGATCCCATAGCAAAAGTTGTTCAGTTTGATGGTCCCTATCTACCATATTCGGCATTAGGGGTACTTTTGTAACACCTTGTATATAGATTTTAATTTGATATGACTTGAAGTCAAATCCTTCAAGCCGTACTAATATGTATGTAAAATAGGGATATGATAATAAAACACTTTTGGTAACGTGGTTTGTGTTTGACTGATGTAATGACGTGAAAAAAGAAATAATATCACTTTTGTTTAGTTTCGTAACGCGACATTAAAACCTCCAACGATGTATTCTGTGCTCCAACGCACACACGCACACTGTTTTGATAGATATGATTGAATTTTAAAATTGACTCTTTGACGTTAGGAACATACCTACATTGTTTAAACAACCGTGAGTGCTTGTAATTTAATATGAACTTTATAAAATAGTAATAAAGCTCAAATTGACTCTACGTTTTAGTTAGAAAACGTTTGTATGGGAAAGAGAAAAGGGCTGTTTTAAAGGTTTTTCCGGCAGTTATTCGAATTTTTCTCGCCGTAAAAACCATCCTTGAACTACAACGAACATTTTAAAAAAAGAATTGGCCAAATTGGTCCAGGCGTTGTTGAGTTATGCGCTTAGCAACACATTTTGCGATTCATTTTTATATTATAGATTTATGCCGAGCCAGTTTTTAGAAATGTCAAAAAAATTATTCCATTTCGAAATATGTTCAAAATTAGAAGCGTCATCTAGCCTTGAATAGATATAATGAAATACTACCAAACAGCACTCTAAGTACTGCTTTTAAAACCTCGTGGCGACATCTATTAGATTATTTTTTACAATTTGAGCCACTTTTTAACGCACAAACACGAGGTACACAGCTTACTGAGCCACTATAGTACCTACATCGTTGTTTCCATAATTAACTACTTAATTATATAGAAATATCGACAACTCTTGATTTTAATCTTTAAAACATCTATTAGATTATTTTTTACATTTTACGATCACTGACTATTTTGACTGATTATTCTTTGATTTTTTCTATGTGATCCTGCTATGACATACCTAACAGGTAAGTATTATATGTTTTGTTTCATTTTCTTCTAACTTTTTATCAACCTTCATAAATGGCTGCCATTATTATGAAGTTCAAAGTAAGAACTTCACTATTTTCTAGTTGCAAAAGAAAGACCTTCATCTTGAAGTACCAAGATAATAATTCCACTGTTTCTTCCAACAATTTCCATAAAATGATATCTTAACTTTTTATACTTCATCTCATTTCATATTGCACGGTGTCCAAGTCCGAGCCATTCCGAAAGCTGAATAGCCTTGTCCCTTATAAGCAAGCAACTTAACATTAACATAAAAATAAATGAGAGGGTTAATCGCACCCCACCAGAAATTACTTCTTTATTACCACCAGGAGGGTTTACGACCTATTTTTATTATGATATCTGCGTTAAGCTGGACAAGTATAATAGGTTTATTACATTTTACATCACAAGCGAATTTTGCGACCTTTTGTGTTTTTGGACATGTGTGGAAAGGAAAGGACGAGCCTTTTACTGATGGAAAAATATATTATTTTATTTTAATAATAACAACCCGCAGTTAATAAATAAAACTACACCCCACATCCTGTAAAAACCTTTTTTAAATATTAGTAGTGTACATAACTGTCGATTTCTAAAGCTGCGTTCAGACGATAACATACGACCCGTCCTCAACCAGAACTCAACTCAACCGCAGCACATCTTGAAATACATCGCTTAGAATTTTGAGTCTTATGTCACATTAATAAGCTCCGGTCACAGAATTAGTATAATACTGACGTACAGAACGGCCACACTCCGCCTCCCGCCGATCCGAGATACACTCCCCCCACAATCGGTAGTAAGATCAGAAGTTCATTCTCCGGGACCGTGTCGCGCGCACGAGCTGTTTGTACTAACATACGAGCTCAACAGATATCAAGAGTCAACCCTAAAGGGCGTGAACGTGAACACTTTCGCAGCGTGTATAAATGTAATCTGTTTATAGTTGTAGTTAAAATGCACTTTTTGTATGGAGTGTCCGGGGTGTGCTCCGGTGTAATGTTGAGTGAGGTGAGTTCGAGGCGAGTTCGGGTTGAGTTTGTGTTGAGTTGGGGTTGAGCGCGGGGCGGGTGCAGTTGCATCGACAAAATATAACGGAGCTTAATAATGTGTCATATGACTCAAAATTGTAAGCGATGTATTTCATGGAGTGAGCTGCGGTTGAGTTGAGTTTGAGTTGAGCTCGGATTGAGGTCGAGACCGGGACGTGTGTTATCGTCTGAACGCAGCCAAAGACTTCCCTGCGTACAGTTCACTAAAAATAATACACTTTTTACAGATAACATTGTGTATATTATTGATTCAGGTGTTATTTCCAATAAATCCAATCTAAGTAATTCTAAAATAACACTTGAATTATTACTGAGAATACGCGCTGTGATCAATAACAAGTGTTTTTTTCTAATGAACTGATTTATTTCCATTGTCATCTTCGATGATCGAAGATTGTAATTCAAAAACTTAAAGATTTCAAAATGTTATGGAAAACTTAAACACTAACATAAGTTTTATAGTTTTAAAAATACTAATCAATAAATTATGACAATGTACCTATTATCTTCATTATACAATTTATGTAAATCTAATACTCCTTTTAGAATTATCTATCTCATCAAGTACGTCACTTGTTATTAATGAACTTTAAAATTAATGACCCATTAAATCACAAAAGCTTAGTGAAGAACTTATCGATTGAAAAGTCAATCTGTTTCATAAAATTAAATCACGAAAGGAAACTGAAATCGGCTTAGACTTGCAATCGAGAAACTGTTGGACGAATCGAACTAAAAGGCTAATCTGGATTATTCTAGCAAACTTTTAAAGAGAAAAGATATTGAAATCAAATTAGCAAATGTTTTACTCCTATTGCCCAAAAATTCCGTCATAGTAGCGTATTAAAATAGCATATTTGCCTCTAGGGGAAAAAGTTTTTATTTTATTTTTGTCTGTTACCAAAGAGCCTGCAAAAACGAAAAAGTCTTTATTCATAGGTAGAATAATCAGGAATATAGACTTGACTTATTTTATACCTATTTTTGTAATGGATCTAAAAGCGGAGATCTCTTTGGTATAATTCGTACATTGCGTAAACAGAACAAATAAAAGCATTAGCGCGAAATCTTTAGATTTTTGCTCTAATTGCAAATTGGTAACCGTAATTTATGTTGATATTGTATTGGATTATATTATTTTTTCACGATCTTTATGAAAAGTAGAGTGTAACACATGGCGGTAAAAACCCATTTTAACTCGGTTTCTATATACTTACTGCTCTACCTCGTTTATAGGTAATTAATTTTGTGAAAGAATGTCTATGCCAAATTTCAAGTCAATCGGGTCAAGGAATCGCGTTCTCCCATACAAACTTTGCCACCATGTTTCACCCCTTTAGGAGTTGAATTTCGCAAAATCCCGTCTTAGTGAGCACCTACGCCCTAAAAGGAGCCCCCATGCAAAATTTCAGCCTCCTAGCACTTGTAGTTTCTGAGATTTCGTGATCAGTGAGTGAGTGAGTGAGTGAGTGAGTGAGTGATTTTCCCTTTTACATATATAGATTTAGCCTCTTGTATTACAATCTATTATTAAATGTTAAGGGTAATATGAACAACCTCCGTCGTCGAACTATTTTAAATTGTCGCTGGTGTGGGTTGCTTGTGGTACGGTCAGCAATGAAAGTCACTTAGCACTTTGGTACTTTGACATAGCAACTTTTTTGAAAGATGTTTCAAGCTCTAAGACATCTATCAAAAAAGTTGCTATGATAAAGTAATAAAGTGGTAAGCGACTTTCGTTGCTGAAAGTACCACCGTCTTTGAATTCCATATTTTCAGAATTGAGCCCGCTTTATGATCTTCCGAACTTCATTGAGAGTACAAGAAACGTATAGATATCTATTATTCTTTCCACCACACGTATTTTCCTTAAGTAAAGAACCATTTTCTAATACATTATATCGATAAATTCCATCTCGAAATGAAGCTGGGAACCTACGTAATAAGGGATAACAAATAACATATTGCTTCCTAAAAAAGGCATGAAGATATAAATCTAAGAGTAAAAATGTTCCCGACTCTCCTCTCTTATTACTCGAGGAAAACAGCTTTATGCTGTAATGCAACATCGGAATAATATAATGGGAATTAAAAAAAATACTTTTTATTTGTTTTGTTTGTTTCGGGAAATACTTTTTATTTGGTGGGAACAGGAAAGTTATCACGTAGGTACCCTTAGCACGAATAACTATCGACTTCGCATTGAGTACAAATTAAAATGACAATTGTTTTGTTTGGAAAAATATTAAGATTTTTGAAACATTTGTGTTCGATACAAAGTAATGCCTATTATGTGATAAGTTTTCTAATTGCTGTGGTTATATTTCGACCGAATCAAAGCGTTTGAAGTAATCACTACCGATATTTAATAGACTTTAGTGAAATCATGGATTACCGCGTATCGGACACATTTTGATAGTTCTATACCATCCAAATTGCTTCGATAATATTATTATTATGTGTTTCCGGCCCTTGGTATAATCATGATACCAATATGTGATGTTGATATTGTAATACAACCTTATGCTATGTCTGCTGTGCAAAGTTTCATACTAATTAAACAATCTCAGAGTACCTATTATGTCTCTACATTGATAACATTAGATACTGAACTTTACCATTCGTAAAACTGGTACCTTGAGGTTTTATTCCATTAGCCAAAATTACAAAGCTACTTTATTGTCACGATTGGCAAAAAATTAAAGACTATGAAAAAATTACGCATATGTGAAGTGCTAATCGCAAAACATTGACTTGGATGGCAACTCCTCCTAAGAAAATAGTTATTTGTCATACAAGAGACCAAAATCAATTTTGCTGCGAGTTTTAAAATAAATTGTTTAAATATGTATTTGAAAATTACTATACTTTGGTTCCATTCTGCATAAATATCTATCATTCGAGGGCAAGCAAACTTTCACGGTATTTTTTTATTATGTTTGCGGTGATCCAGTTGGTATTAAATCGATATGACCGAGGCTCTGTTTTTGTGAATACCACCCAAAACTTTCATAACTTATCGGAAAGACATAAGGTTCAAAATTGCGTGACAGCTGTATTTCTCTATTGTTAGCCGTTACTTTTATTAGAAGCATGTTTGCTATTGAAAGGCTTCGTGGAAAAGCTAAATTGTAGCTGTTTGTTCGAAAGTTGTTTATCATATTATTTTGTTGTGATCCGATGAAAACAATTTATCATGTTTTACACGTTTTGAAAGAAACAGTAGTCATAAAAGGTATCCATTTTTAATGAGAAAGCAACTTCTTAAAGTCATTGTTAATAAAATAGGTATCTAGTTTATGGATGAATTATACTAACAGTTTATAATACTCGATTTTAAAGAAGATTAAAGATGCTGAATAGTCTAGCTTGTCTTAGTAATAAATTTGTATCATATTTGTCCTGACCATGTTATGAAACTTTAAATACTTAATAAGTTTTTATGTTTGTTATATGCAAATAATTTCTATTTTATAAGTTGTTTAATTTTAGTTGGCTTTGGTATGGTTCTGTCATGTTTTCTAACTTGCTGGTGTTTTGGATTTCCTAGTCTGTCTCTTCTTATCTTATCGTATGAGGATTAGTGGCCACCTCTGGTGTTAAAGTTTATCAAGCCGCCTGTAATGCCTCTAACTTGGCTTAACGACTGTTATCAGATGACAACAGCCGGGACCGACGGTTTAACGTGCCCTCCAAAGCACGGAAGCGCTCAGATGTAATGCCACTTAATGGTCACCCATCCGACACCTGGCCGGACCGAGCGATGCTTAACAAACGTGATTGAGTACGATCAGTCTGTCAAGCTCCGCCATGAGCGCTTCCTAGTCTGTAAGCCTGCATGTATGTTTATAAAATAAATAAATAAATAAATACATGGAGAAACAATCAACTCCGTATAAATTATAGTTCGTAGTAAAAGTGGCCACTTCTAGCAAACCACTCCCCTCGTTTAAAAAGAAAAAGATTTGTTGGTGTAATGTTACACCATATAAAAATTTGAAATGCGTTTAGTAACCTTGATTTTCTGTCTTTTATAAACTTTCTGTTAACATACTACAGGTACAGTTAAATGCACGCCGCTATGCACGTAGCCGTGCCCTACTACTCACTTCACTCACATCTGTCACATCATCGTCACGTCACCGTTAAGTTTGCATCAAACTGTACATTTAAAAACTTTGATCTTCTTTCTTTTATTTGACATTTTGCTGCAAACTCAATTGATTAAGTAGCGGCAGTCACAAATAATGAAAATGTACACCGTAGAAACATTGCACCTATTAAAACAACGAGACTATCGTATTAAGTTATGTCATGTGATAATGACTTTCATGTGCTCTTGGGTTTGGTTTGGCTTGGCTTTGGATTTCAAGACCGGATTCTAGTAAATTATTCGATAAATAAATTTATTATTTGACGACCTCCGTGGTCGAGTGGCTTTGTACACCGGTTTTCAAGGCGGCATCTCTGAGGTCCCGGGTTCGATCCCCGGTTGGGTCAGTTTAGAAAACGAACTTTTCTATATTGGCTCAGGTCTGGGTGTTTGTGATACCACCGTTGTCTCTGATTTCCATAACACAAGTGCTTTAGCTACTTACTTTGAAATCGGAGCAATGTATGTGATGTTGTCAAATATTTATTATTATTTATTTTATTTTTTATTGTCATCACAGAAGTTTAATTTGTTGTAAATACCTGATGAAAACTGTTATTTGACTACCTCCGTGGTTGAGTGGCTTGCACACCAGTTTCAGCCATCTCTGAGGTCCCGGGTTCAATCCCCGGCTGGGTCAATTTAGAAAAAATACTTTTCAATTATATCTCAGAAACATAGGTGTTTGTGAAAAGAGAAATATATGAAGCTTAGGCTTAGGGAGTAAGCTACATATATTTCTCTTTTCACAATGGTTCGGGACTTCCACCAAGTGACGCCTGATTCAATAAAATACATAGGTGCTTGTGTTACCACCATTGTCTCTGATTTCCATAAGGCCTTGATCTTACTTATGTCCGTGATGTGAGAAGGTCAATGTCAACACTTTTCTAAACTCGGTATTTGGTGTGTATGTATGTATATAATTTCTATATATGATATTAATATTATATAAGATTATGTAGACATGTATTTAATGGTGTGTTTTTATGTAATATTTATATTGTATGCATGTAAATATTAGTTTTCTTTGTTTGTGCCGCATTCGTGTCTATCTGTTTACTGTTGGTTGACTGGTAGAGAATGCTTTTAGCATTAAGTCCGCCATTTGTACCTTACTTTGTGTATATGTACAATAAAAATTTATAAATAAATAAATACATCGCTAGTGTCACACTGCTTACTATACAAGGTGTTACAAAAATACCCCTAATACCATCAAACTGATCAACTTTTACCATGGGACCAACTCTGAAATCGCGAAAAAAAAATCAGCTGTTTTATACATTTTGATTAATTATTTTTTGTATGAAACAGCTGATTTTTTTCGCGATTTCAGAGTTGGTTCCATAGTAAAAGTTGATCAGTTTGATGGTTCCTATATACCATATTCGGCATTAGGGGTATTTTTGTAACACCTTGTAGATATATGGGTACTATTGTGGTCTCTTTCAAACGGTGAGGTCGGCGCGTATGAAATGTAGCGGAATGTTTACGCTGATGCCAAACGTCGCGTATAGCATAAAATATGAGACCACGGCCTAACACAAGTGCTTTAGCTACTTACTTTGGAATTGGGGCAATATATGTGATGTTGTCGGATTTTTTTTTCTTATTATTACTTTATGCTAAAAAACTTAATACAATTAACAATAAATGTTTGGACAATTAAACACAGCGCCATCTAGCCCCAAACTAAGCGAAGCTTCTAATATGGGTGCTAAACAACTGATATACTTTTTAAATATATACTTATTGTATAATATAGTAACACCCAGACCAGTCACAGAAATTCATCATTTCAATTTCTGCTCGGCCGGGAATCGAACCTGGGACCTCTTGATTGGTAGACCGGCATGTTGACCACTGCACCACTCAGGTGGTCAATCATTGAACTGAATGACAACCTCCGTGGCCGAGTGGTTAGTACACCGATTTTCAAGGTGTCGCCATCTATGAGGTCCCGGGTTTGATCCCCGGCTGGGTCAATTTAGAAAACGAACTTTTTACTCGCTCAGGTCTGGGTGTTTGTAGTTCCACCGTTGTGTCTGATTTCCATAACACAAGTGCTTTAGCTACTTACTTTGAAATCAGAGCAATATTTGTAATGATGTCTTATATTATTTAAAAAAAATGAGAGTGTATGATCCTGTACACACACCTTTACTTGATATGCTAAATAAAAATAGCTGCTAGATAAAAATGTATATTTTCACAATGAACTGTAAAAACTTGATAATGTGATATTTTAAGACTCGCACGACGGCGGTACTCTGTAAATGCAGACTTATCTAAACGAAAATACAATGTTTAATTATAAAGTAATAATTAGGTGATTCACGTAAAAACGATTACACGGAAGAATGTGCGGTTAAACCACCGTAAAGAGAGCTTATCTAAATGACTTAAAATAGTTCCGTGGGACAGTATAATATGATAAACAAAAATTTATATGAAAACACCCTTAATGTATCCCCTTTTTAACAAAACAAGAATCATCTAAATTGGTTTATAAACAAAGGAGTTATGTCTGAAGATACGTCCGTTAAAACTCGTGCAAAAGTTACCTTAAAAATTACAGTATTTTTAGTATTACTAAAAAACTACTGCACTGATTTAAAATTTTCAAAAAATGGGACCAACTTGGTAACAAACAAACCTGATAAAGTGGCGTTTGAATCATGTCAATCGGTTTAGCCGTTTTTGAGTAATCGGTGGACATACATAAAAAAAAAACAGACGAACATAGAACCTCCTCCTTTTTTTGAAGTCGTTTAAAAACAACACGTGTCACACAAAAAGTATCATGAAATACCTTTCATTGAGACACTCATTAACTCACATCAAAATACCTCTTTGTACAGAAAATAAAACGCCAAGACAATCCCATCCATTTTAACGATTTTCAGGGCCATTACTTAGCAGTTAGAATGAACTGAAAGGAAAGACAAACAAGTTAAATTAACTGAGCAACGTGAGCTCTAACAACGCAACCATTTAACCGGATGAATTTCTTAACAAATGTAGAAAGTTCATTTTGTCTTGACCCCTCTTCCTCTACGATCCACCGACGAGGCCCCACCGGTGGATCGAAGGTAAAACCAATGGGAAGTGTCTGAAAAAAACATGTAGGCTGAATAATTTTTACAGGTTGAAATAAGCTTTCTTATCAATAGAAAAAAGTATCAGAATTTTTGGTAGCGTATGTACCAAAATAAAAATAAAAACACTTCGATATTGGTCTTCGCAAATGTACAGAAGTAACAGCAGAATGGAGATGTGACTGATTCTCGTTAAATTTTATGAGGCGTTCGTTAATTAATAAGTAAAATTCTACCGCTAGATGGCGGTTACAGCTGTCTCGCTTTTCTATATGCGAGCCAAGATACGTGCGAGAGAGAAATAGAATAAAAGGAAGTAAGGACGGGAGTGTCGACAACTATTTAATTAAGAAATTTAAATCGGCGACATAACATGCAAATAAATAACGCGGCACATTTTGAAATCTATACCGGCGCAACCAAATGGGAAAAGTTCGCGGCCTTTTTGAACGCATGAATTTTGCGTGTTGTATTTCTGGCAACACTGAACATAGGCGGGAAAGTAATATATGGTTTGACAGCTGATTTTCTGGCAATAGGGGTAAAAAATTATAAATATCTTCACTTCTTTATATTTTTAATAATTTTGAAATGGAAGTTAATAACGAGAAAATTAGTTTTGATCGCTTCCGATTTACCTACCCACGGCATAAGTCGATTTTTTCTCGTATCATACTTAAATATTTATTTAAAATAATCATTTTTCTATTCTTAAATAGTTTGGTGTTCCTTTAGGCCTTTTTGTCTATTTATTGGCCGCTGACCACATACATATAGTTATATTTTTTATCATAAAAGCCCTTGTCCGGTTTATGTCGTTTTATCCGATATGGGGCAATAAATAAAGAGAGCTATGCTTTCAGGAATTAGTATCAGCTTTACTGGGCAAAACGCCAAGAAACGAATCAATGTTGCCCAAAACCTACTGCCAATAATCATGAAAGGTACTGGGCCTTTTTTTATAATATTTTTGTTTTTAATAAATACATATTTGATAACATCACATACATTGTTCCAACTCCAAAGTAAGTAGCTAAAGTACCTGTGTTATGGAAATCAGAGAGAATTGTGGTAACACAAACACCCAGACCCGAGCCAATATAGAAAAGTTAGTTTTTCTAAATTGATCCAACAGGGAAACGAACCCGGGACCTCAGAGGCGACACCTTGAAAACCGGCGTGCGAACCAATCTACCACGAAGGTCGTCGAGTTTTTAAGTAAAACACGAGTATGCTAGTGAAACACGTTATACGCATTCGTTTTGGGTTCCTTATAATTCTCTTAATCAAATCAAGAACCCTAAAAAATTTAGCAGGTTCTTGTTTTTTTATAAGTTCTATATCTATGTTAATATTTGCTTGGTAGTCTTACACCCATATTCAAGAACAATCGAACCCACTGCATTGAAATAGAGCTCTGTAATTGGTTCGTTTGTTTTACGTATTACGTCTGATTGGTAAGTTGACGCTGTGCGTCTACGAACACTGAGAGACCTCATAGTAATGTGTGTGAATACGGGTGTTAGATCACGTTAAACAAACAAAAAATTTCAATATAATACTAAATAATATACTAGAAAAAATACAACTCGCACCAGATCATGTTGTCGGACGGGAATTGAACCCGCGACCTTTGGATATCCGGTCCAATGGTCTGACCGCTTTTTTCTAGTATATTATTTAGAATAATATAAAATAGCATTGTGAATGCTCAAAATAAAAATAAAAAATTACAAAACAAGCGAATACTTAAAAAAACTCACTTAAAATAATTGTATGTGCTTGATTTATAGCAAGAAGTGGCATTTGGATATTTCCTTTTTATCGAGTGTTTTTATTCTAAAACAGCAAAAAACTTGACAAGCAAACATCTTGATTTGTTTTTTTACGATATTAAATTGAATAACAAAAAGTAGGTAGTAACAAGATGATTTAGTGATTAATTAGATAATAATAAAATTTATATAATACTTTTATCTTATGATCTAGTCATTTGATGATTGTATGATAATAATAATCAAAAGTTATAATAGAATGAATGCTTGGACAATTTCACACAGCGCCATCTAGCCCCATACTAAGCTAAGCTTGTAATATAGGTGCTAGAAAACTGATATTCTACTTATATACTTTTTAAATTTATACTAATTGTATATAGTAACACCCAGACCCGACACAGAAATTAAAATTCATCATTTCAATTTCTGCCCGGCCGGTAATCGAACCCGAGACCTCTTGCGTGGTAAACCGGCATGTTGACCACTGCACCACTCAGGTCGTCAGATCGTCAAGTCGTCAGTTAAGGATCATTATAGTTAAGTAAAGGTCATTATGGCGGAAATCAAACGAGGCGTTATTTCTAAAAAAACATACATAAAAAAACCGTCGACTTGATAACCTCCTCCTTTTTTTGAACTCGGTTAAAAACAGCTCATGTCCAGGACAGAGTAAAAACAGTTGACAGACTTAGCTATATTTGTAAAAACGAGCAATCTACATACAATGCGATTAATTTAACAATATACAACTGAAGTGACTAACTTCAGAGCGCTTGCGGCACAAAACGTATTTTAATCTGTAAAATTTCCTCTTTGTCGTACGTTCTCGTGTGAAGTTGCAGCGGATCACTGCCTGTTGTCAATAAAATTTAATCACATGGGTACAAACCCTGGCGGTTTTTGGAAAAACATTTACACCAAGATCGAAATGTAAAATGCACCGAAAATGGACAAAACGCCGTTTTTGTAAATAACGCCTGGGGCTCGAAACTATTGGATATACTGTTCATAGTAAATGCGAGTGAAAGAGAGAAAACGATAATTTATTATTTTAATCATCATTAACATGGGTTGAATATGGATTCAGCACCTTTTTCTAAATTGTCATTTAGATTATATTCTATTATATATTTACAAGTAATAAAATGTTTCAATCAATTTCTCTCAATAAATATAAGAGGTAGCCCCTTTATATTTTGCACGATGTCAGATGTCGGTACCACTGGTGGTTTTCTGATGCTCTCTGGTGCTGGTCTAACGGAGAACTTCGATAGGATTGCGGCTAACCCAGCCAAAGACTGCATCAAACCAAGTCGAGCACCTGCAAAGGAGGTAGACAAATGTGAGCGCTTATTGAAAAAAAAAGAAATGGACTCAAAATAATTTTAAAGTAAAAATGCCAATAAATAAATAAGCAGAAGGCTGTCTCTGCTTATTAAAAGTAAAATCAATCTACAGTTTATTTAAACTTTGCAACATTTGTTGCCTTTCATCAATAACTTTATGATGAACAAAATATTAAAGTAACATACTTATGTAAAGAAATAATAAAAAGGTTATTGAAACTTATGAAATGAAATGAAATATTCTTTATTCAAATAAACTTAGATATTAAGTGCTTTTGAATGGTCTATATTTTCCTACCACCCATTCGAGACTTTTTTAGCTGACAAGAAGAATGGGCGCAAAAACTTATCAGCTTTGTCAGAAATCAGAGTAACGATATTTACAAAGAAATTATATACACACTTACAAATTGTAATGTGTAAATATGGCAGTCATGAGAAATAAATAAGATTTTATCGAATCCAAAATATTTAAAAAACAAAGACAATAATAAATTATTTATTCCTAATATAAAAATCTATAAAGTGATGGTGAAATTTTTAAAAATAGTTTTCATTCTACAAAGTGATAACAGTAAATTCAATATTCAGGCGACTAACATTCAGTAGGTCTCTTAATGTGCATTGATTAATGTTATGAAAGAATCTGTTATCTATTATCAGTTCTTACGAAAATATATTTGTCTGTTATGAAAGTGATAATTAATAATGAAGATAGCGTTAGGTACTTATATTATTGATGATATCAAGTAGGCACGAGGTGGAATTTGTTATTCTTATTAATTTTTTACATTTTCCGCATTCACAATGCCAATTTTATCCTAAAACAAGTTATATACTAGAAAAAATCGACTTACCCGGAGCACCTCAGACGGGACTAGAACCCGCACCCGAACTATTTTATGCTACCGAGTTGCTAGTGGGATAGTTTCGAGTCCCGTCTAAGTTGCTTCGGGTGAGTCGGTTTTTTCTAATTTTTGTTAAGTTAGCTTATTTTTACACCAGCGTCATTAATGTGTACATAAAAATATTAAATAATACTTAATTTTCTTTGACATTTCGTGCATGTGATTCTATGAGTTTGTCATTTATTAAGAAATAAACTAACTTTTAATAAATATTTTGTCTGTTTTTATGGTTTAATCTAAGATGTGTCAAGAATAGAGGCTCATCAAGAAAAACCTCAAAAATAAATAGAGATTAGAAAACACTTTTAGGAATCGTTCATATATAAATGACTTGACCGAGATAATAATTTGTGTTACTTTATGTTAAGTTTGACAAGACGATATAAGTGTTTATATTTCAATAATGAATGAATCCATCAATTTTTCTCACAAAATACTTACTTAAATTTATCTTAACACAAAACTACACTTACCAATACAATTCCGAGGTCCATCTCCAAAGGCTTGATATATGTCTTTTTGGACACTAGTAAGTTCTTCGCTACTAAATCTTTCCGGACGAAATTCTTCAGGGTTGTTCCAATACTTAGGGTCCATATGTAAAGCCGCTATAGGGATCGTTATTCCAACACCTTCATCAATACTAAAGTCCAAATTTTCAAAAGTATACTTCCGAGTACATTTCCTCATCAAATAGCCAAGCGATGGAAATATGCGCATTGCTTCTTTGAATGTCCATTCTAAATAAGTCATTTCTTTTACAGCATCGTAACTCAATTTGTTGTCATGCCTTTCCAAAACTTCATCAATATTTTTCTGTACTTTTACTTGTATATCAGGATTGTATGCCAGTTCATGTAAAGTATAACTGGTAGCAGATGAAGACGTTTCAAATCCAGCACCAAAGAACACCATGACTTGAGCAACGATCAAATCATTTGTGAGTTCAAATGATATTTTTTCAGGTTTACCATCAGGATTTTTTTTTTCAATTGATTCGATTTCTATAGGACCTTTTTGCTTATACTCTAAAAGTTGATCTATAAAATCATTTCTACCAATCGGTTTGTAGTTCCTGTTAGCTTGAATATGATTGACGAGACTAAATGCTCGATTTTCAACAAAACCGAAAAATTTCAAGTCTTTACAAAGAGCTGGGAATACCATTTTAAGGATAGCAAAAATAATGTCTTTGAGAGGGGGATTAAATGCATCTTTGCCTAGTTTCCTGAATTCACTGTCATCGTCATTAATAGAATCACTATCAAGTCCGAAACCGCAAGCACCAATAAAGTCAGTTGTGAATCGAGCCATAAGTTCACGAGCGTCAATGGGATGTTTATTTCTAGCAGCTAACAATGTCCTTTGTTTGAGATTTTCAGCTCGTTCTACAATAAGTGGAAACATAGCTTTAAGCTTACCACTAGTGAATGCTGGCGTCATTCTAACCCTTAACATTTTCCATAGATCTCCTTCAACAAAGAATAAATTACGCATAACTGGTTCAATTTTTTTTATGTAAGGATGAAATCCACGGGCATAGAAATTCGAGAAATCGGAAATCAGGATCTTCTTCATTATTTCTGGATCTCTTATAACCAGCTCTGGAGTTGAAGATCTGAAGAACCCGACAACTTTCTCGTTGGGATATTTCCAGTACATCTCCTCAGCGACTTGACTTCTGCTCTTCTGCATGAGAAAATTCTTCGAATTTGTTCCGAATAGCACAATAGGTTTGTCATGTTTAACACCTCTTTTTTTCCAGTAGTCAAAGTTTCTTACACTGTAGTAGTAAAACAAAATCACAATAATTATAAATATTACGAACAGTATCATGTTTGCGCGAGACTTGTTTCCTTTGTGCCGGCCAGCGGCAAACTGACCTTGACTCAGTACATTCGGTAATATATGTTGAGTTGTTTGTTTGGTAATAACAAGATAAAGGAAAAACCAGTTTAATACATTCATTATCATATCACGCGTAGTCGCGTGATACGCTCATACAGTTCTCTATGGCTATAATTTTTTGAGCTGCAACGTAAAGGCATAAGGTCCCCATATGAGACTATATGGATTAAGCTTTCAAGAAGTATTGAAAAAAATATTGGCCCCCCCAGCGTAACATGTAATTTTATATTGTACCCCCCAGTATTTTTATAACTTTTATTCATGGGCAGCGAACGTTTTTAAATTAAGTCACAGTCTATGGTAACATAGTGTTACTAATAATTTAACTGATTTTTTAAAGAATTGTCTAAATTTTTATTTGTATTAGATGAAATTAAAATTAAAATTATTTATTATGAATTAAGTAAGTATACAGGGTGTCCCAAAACTTAGCCACACGGAGGGAAAGTACGTCCCTTAAATATTGAAGATAAGATTTTTTACAGAAAGAAGACATAATTTTGTTTTTAAAATTAGTGCATCTGCATTCAAAGATTTTTTTAAATTCGCACACGTTACGATGCAATACTTAATAATTAATAAGGGTTAACCCTGCTGAATCTGATAAATTTAAAGAAGCTGCATAATTACACATATATGCATTTTGTTGGTCACATTGATGTTATTTTATATGTTAAAGAAAATTCATTTGACGGATGCATTTTTCATATTAAAAGTCTCTATTATGAAATCTACTGTCATTTTTTTTGTCAATATTGCAGTTGCACTCACAATTACATTTTTTTCTTTCAGGGATTAAAGCAAGAAAATATGCAAATGAGCAAGTGAAGTGGGTGAAACGAAAGGTAAGTTAAAATTCTTCAAAAAAAAAGCTTATATCTTGAACGGTCCTAAAAATATTATAAATCTCACAAAATTTCAAGAGAATCGGTTGAGAAATGCGACCTGTAGAGTTTTTATTCTATGCTACTTTTATTAGGTATTTTTTTTACAAAAATGTATCTTCAGCCTAAATTAGTAGGTACTCATTGAATACATATTTTATCATCGCATATTTCTGGAGATTGAAATACTTGACCTGACTTCAGCTAAGGTCATAGACAATAATATTCGCTCAGGAAAGTAAAAAATACTTTTCAGTTCACGTCTGCTAAATAAACTTTCCCAATATCTTTGATAAATAAATGGATAAACTTTTCTTACCTTATTAAGTTATTCAAAAGTTATTTAATTCCATTTGTATCCATCATTTTAAAATAAAGTTTTGATGTTTTTAAAACAATAAGTGCACTTAAAAGTTTCTATTTAAAATGTTTCGTACGAAAACTCAATCTGAACTTTATTGGCAACGCCACAAAAAAAAACAAATAACAATAAAAAATAAACAACAACGAACATAGGTTTTTATTTTAGAGACGATAATCTGTGAGTGTACCTTTTTTATAAATAAATAAATAAACAGCAGATTTTTTTTCCTTACATATTATTTTTATTTTTTAACATATTTATGTGTCCAGCTTAAAATCAGCGTTGCGGATTAGATTCCACAACACAAGTTGAGCTGGTCAACTCTTTCGGTTGTTAAATATTATAGTTACATTCATCAACGCCCAAGCGGCCGAATGTGGCCAGACACCAAAAGAATATCTATTGTGTCTCATTTTCCGGGCCTTGAAGGGTTAAATTAACCCTTCATGTCTTCAAGATCTGAATTGTACCCAATTTGAAAAACGGCAAATAATTATTGCTTACTTTAGTTTAGTAATACTTAACTTTACTTTAATTTAATGATTTGTTTTTAATTAATTCGGTGCCATATAATATATAAATGGAACAATTAATAATCTTGCAATCATTCGCTTGAGGAGCTCGGTGGCGCAGTGGTATAGCGCCTGGCCCATCGATTGCAAAGGTTAAGCAACTTTCGCAAGAGTCGGTCACGGGATGGGTGACCAAAAATGTATCATCTCGAGCTCCGTGCTTCGTGAGGCACGTTAAGCCGTTGGTCCTGACTGCATTTGCAGTCATTAGCACCCACCGCATTGGGCCCACTTGGTGGGTCATGGCCCAACCTCCTTATCCACCCATAAGAGAGGCCTGCGCCCCAGCAGTGGAGACCTCAAATTAAAAATAATTGATATTTTTCAAGATTATGAAAAAACTACTAGCCAGATCTCTGTAATTTTATAGGACCACACATGAACTATGTTCTTTCAAATAAAAAAAGAATAATTGAAATCGGTTAACAACTGGTGAAGTTATGTGAAAAAATACATAAAAAATGGCTGATGGTGATTCGCTCGAAACCTTAACCATTAACTGCTTATATTATTCTTTCTTTACTTACTGCCTACGTTAGGTTACTACGTCGAAAAAAATGTCCTTACCCTTTTTAAAAATGGCTCCAATTCAATTGACATATTGGAACTCTGACCTTTCACACACGTTCATCCTTTTATTTCAGCTGTCACCCTTCAATCGTTCACTACGCCTCTTCAGAAGCTGCCCTTCAATTATCTAATTTCAAAATCTATCGCAATCGCTTTCAAGATGTAACACATTGATGCTTTTTTTTGGCATAAATAAAAACTTACTAAAGAAATGCAGCAATGTGTCACATCCATCTATCAAATGAAAGCGATTGCGATAGATTTCGTAATTAGACAATTAGCCCCCTGGTCAAATTCCATCATACCTTTTATCATATCCATGTCTTTTCATTTTATATTATTGTCACTTCCAATATTACTCGTAGGGGGCAGATCATTTCCATATTTTTTCTTGAGCCTTTATACAGGGTGTCCCAAAACTTTACCTCGTGGAGGGAAAATACCTTAAATATTGAAGGTAGGTAATTTACAAAAATGAGGGAGAAAAACCATTACACCATTACTTAAAGTCTGCTTAATAAATATTGCAAAGCTATGCTAAATATAAATAAACAGAAGCTAAAGTATTATGACATACTTACATCATTAATCTTCCGACGCGTAAATAGATTGTATTCCACCATTTTTCACTTTATATTAGACATGGGCGCCGGCGGGTTTTTTTTTCAGGAAGGTGCATCATCTGCGTCTACACATTAACTTACTTAATAGAGGGTATGATACTGAATTTATTGACAAGGAGCTAAACAAATTTGGACAGCAACCTAGACACCTTCGGTTTTTAAAGGAAAAGTATTTTTTTTTAAATACTTTTTTTCTGACAGGGAGGGTTGCAACCCGCTGCCGGCGCCCATGATATTAGACCTTATTGGTATTGGTATTGGTGGTGGGCACTTTTCTCCGCATTTAGACCAATTTGCTCATAGCATCGGTATGGCTAATCGAGCCATCCCAGCTCCTTCCAGAAGCGCAGAAGCCTCCTGGGGCGTTCACAGGCTTCTAGGAGCGACCTCACCTCTGTGAGGATTTCTGCCGATATTAGACCTTATTTTAAGCTATATACAGAAAATTTGTTAAGCACAAATGAAAATTAGTTATTCGGTTAATTTGTAAATATCGTAACTTATTTCTGTTAAAGCTGATAAGTTTCTTGCGCTCGTTCTTCTTATCAGTTGGAAAAGTCTGGAACGGGTGGTGGAAAATATAGACGATTCAAAAGCGCTTTATTACTAAGTTTATTTGAATAAAGATATTTTTTACTTTACTTTACTTTACACCTAATTTATATCAACGTGAATAATTTATAACAAATGCAAATCATTCGTGTAATATGTGGCATTACTAGCATTTTATTATAATTCAAGATTAATTACAAGGCAAACCAGGTATACGTAGAGTTAGAAACACGGCGAATTCGGAACAAATCAACTTTAGTTATAAACTCAAATTAAAAATAAACCATAAGTAATATTTAATGTTCAAATGATCACCATGCATTATTCAAAACCGATTTGCAATAATTATTGAAAAAATTAGTTTGAAAATAAATATGTAATTAACATTCATCACTAATTACTGTACTGTCAGATTCAATATGTATAGTAACATCTATAATAATCAAAATATCGGAATAACCAAAGTATTCTATTTAATTACTAGTACTCTAAGACAAAATCAAATTTAAAAATTATATAGCTGTTTCATCTTAATCAATTGTCAAAATATATGGAAAGATATTTCAATTGAATGTCGAAGTAATTCCTTACTGGCTTGTAGAGTTGGATATTCTAGAAGAAATTCGACGATGCCACTAGTGACTCGGTAGCTCAGCGGTAAGAGCATTGGACCGGACATCCAAAGGTCGCGGGTTCAATTCCCCCCGAGAATATGATCTGGTGCGAGTCGTATTTTTTCTAGTTTATTATTTATTAAAATAGCATTGTGAATGCTAAAATCTCAAATTTAAAAATTGTATAGCTGCTTTATCTTAATCAATTGTCAAAATATCTAGAAAGATATTTCAATTGAATGTCGAGGTAATTCCTTACATTGATGAAATAACACTAGCTCGCAGCGCGTAAGAGAGTGATATATTAGAAGAAATTTCAAAGACGCCAATAGTGACTCGGTAGCTCAGCGGTAAGAGCATTAGACCGGACATCCAAAGGTCGCGGGTTCGGTTCCCGTCCGCGAATATGATCTGGTGCGAGTCGTATTTTTCTAGTTTATAATATGGTAACGTTCTAAGACTAATCAAAAATTAGAGAACTTTAGTGTCCACGATGTTATTCATCTTTTTGGACATACAATATAAAATTTGTGAGTTCTTTAGATATTTCTGAATCTATTGGCATATCCTTTAAATATTTTACTCTAATATCAACAAAATGTTCTAAGACGTAGAAATTAGAGATCTTTGGTTTCAACAATCTTATTCATCACTTTGGACATATAATATGAAAATTGTGTGTTCTATAGATTTAATCTAAATCTATGGAGACTATATCTTATAAATATTTTACTGATTGTACGTACATTTTAAATTGGATATAGGTATAGGAAAAATACGTAATTATTAAATTTAGATTTTTCGCATTCACAATGCTATTTTTATATTAAGATAAATAAAATTTAATAATTATATAGCTGTTTCATCTTTATCGATTGTCAAAACATCTGGAAAGATGTTTCTTTCGAATGTGGGGGTATTTCTTCACATTGATGAAATCGCGCTGGCTTGCAGCGAAGAAATAAAAAGTACTAGAAAATTTCGCCGCTCCCACTAGCGACTCGGTAGTATAATTGGTCAGTGCATTGGGCCGGAATCCCAAGGGTGCGGGTTCGAGTCCCGTCTGAGGTGCTACGGGTGAGTCGATTTTTTCTAGTATTTTTTCTAATATTATTTATCTTAAAAATACGTAATTTCACGCCTTTCTTTTTATCTTTCGATGAAATGGCTTGATAATGACGTATTTGAAAACGTAACACCGGAATGTTACAAAGGATAAATCGAACCTAAAGAGGTCATGCGTGATATTATTATTTCATCTCTTTTCCAGTAAAATATCTTGAGACTTGAAAGGGGATGATGAGTTTTGACGAAAATATTGAAGGCTTTTATATCTCAAATCCCTCTAGCATGTTGATCTCAAAATCCTTTGTTATGGTTTGTTATATTTGCTGTGAGTGGTAACTGTAAATGATTAATGATCATGAGCGTAGCTAGTGATTCTAATAGTATAGACTATAGTGAGTGATTTAAAAGCACGAGACAAAAAAGAAGTTGCTCTCTTGTGAGACATACAACTTTTCACCTCAACCAACGCGAAAACTCGCAGCAATCGCATTTTGCTGCAAGCGTCAGGAAAACTCGCGTTTTTCTTTCTGGTAGATTCTCTTTCTCAATTTTATTTTTCAAAAGACTTTTTTTTTAAATCAGTTAATGCGATATTTATCAGACTTAAATAGTGACTATGCAGATTTAAATATTATTTCTTGCTTTTTAGAGCTGTTTTTAAAAGATTTTTTTTTTTTTAAGATTTTTTTTTATTTTTAACTTTTTTGTGGTAGGTATGTTAATGTAAATGCAAGCGATGATATAAATACAAGGTGTTACAAAAATACCCCTAATGCCGAATATGGTATATAGGGACCATCAAACTGAAGAACTTTTACTATGGGGCCAACTCTGAAAACGCAAAAAAAAACCGGCTGTTTCATACATTTTGATATTTTCGATTTTCGACAAAAAACATACAGACGAACATATAACCTCCTCCTTTTTTGAAGTCGGTTAAAAAGAAACGCGGTAGAAGACGCAAAAAACATACAGACAAACATAGAACCTCCTCCTTTTTTGAAGTTAGCTAAAAAGAAACGCGGTCGAAGACGCAAGTAAACCTAGTATATAAAACCTAGTCTCCATTCTATTGACAATGCAGATCCCATGACAATGCAGATTCAACCCCTTGTGTGTCTAACTTATACCCGAGTATGTAAATACGTCCCATGCGATACACCATAAAGTTTTATGTGTTTATACTTAGACAAAGACGTCAGTGCGTCGCCATAGCGTTATATGATACGGCAAGATCGTGTCTGCGGGGAAATGGAGATCTTTGTGATAGTTTTAGTATTAAAATGTGGTTTTTCATTATTTACTTAAAAACATTCTTCGCGTTTCGTAAGAGTGTTTTATTAGTTCAAACAACATTTAGTAAACCGAATTCGTTTTATCGAAAGACTTGAATGTTAAGTTTGTCATTTTCACATCTCTTTTTTAATAAAACAGAAATTTAAAAATTTGAAATATGATGTCATCATTAGTATATAATCATATACCGAAAGCTATACGAGAGTCACCATCAACTTTATTTATGAAAAGGTTAAAAATGTGGTTAACAGATAAGGAATATTTTGAATGTAGAACTTAAAAATGCATTTGGCATCACGTAAATTATTGATTATTACTTATATTTATTATTTTATATTGTGACATTAAAATCCCTTTTGACATTAGGCACTTAATAAATTATAATTTAGAATTAGACTTTTGAAATGATTAATATAAATGTAAATGGATTCAATGATAATTTAGTTTTTAGGAGACCTCATATCTCCATACATATTCTGTTTGCCTGACATTAGTGTAACGTGTAGCGGATATTACCTATCTTAAGATCTTGATGTATGTGTACCATGTTACTTGCAGAATAAATATTTCTTATTTCTTATTTTAATGTAAACTACAAAATTATCAAAAATGATTTGGGGCGATTCAGTTAAATCACAATTCTTATTTTCTAATAATATTATTTAAATAAAATTGAATTAATTGAACACCACATAGCGTTAGAGATACCTTCATGACATATTTCTTGAAACTTGAAATTAGTAAAGTTACTGTCGTAACTGATTTAGACGTAGCTTTATTCAGACAGACACAATTCTGTGTTACTTCAGACAGGAATATATTTCTGTTGACACCGTTTTGTCTTGACACATCTAAATTATTTCGCAAAACAAGGAGAGAATTCCTTTTGTGTTGAAAAGAGAAAATGTATCAAGTTTCGGAGTTGACTTGTAGTCTTACTTTATTAGTATCAAATGGAACAGATTGTCAAGAAACAGAGTAAGTGAATGAAGTTTTAATAAATTCTACGCGGACCTGGAACGCGATACTACAATGTATATCTTTGTTTATTTAAAGAAAATACCGTCTTAAGAGTCCGGCGAACCGAGAGCTTCCCATATAAACGTAATACCAAAATGATTTGCAATTGCAAAATTAACTCTTCTTGTGATGTTATTCGGATTAAAACAGTATTTGTCTAGGTTTCTATTAACATCACAAGAAAAGTTAATTATGCTCAAATTGCAAATCATTGTGGTACTACGTTTGTATGGTAAGCTCTCGGTTCGATCAGAAAATACTGCTGGCCATTTTCTAGTCAAGAACACACTTATCTTTAAGTCATTAGGGTTGGTGCTATTTTATGTCAAGCCCCCAGCCTATTCTAAAAAAAATATTTATTTATTAAGGATAGTGTATGTACCCCCTTACTTATAACGATTGTATAGCAGATGTATAGTTACACAATGGTTACTCTCTGTGTTTGACAGAGTATTTAAGTTTGACATCAAGAAGAAAGGGATAAAACACTGTGTAACTATACATTTGTTATACAATCTTTATTAGTAAGGGGGGTAGATAAAAAGGAATGACTAAAAGATATTTTCTCAAGGTCCGGTTAGTTTCCAATCAGTGGGTCTACCGCGCAAGTGTCGTCGGCACCGCTATCGGCTTCATTATTCAGAGGGATGTGACACATTGCTATTTTTCTTTGGTAAGTTTTTATTTGTACCAAAAATAAGTAGCAATGTATCACATCATCTATCAAATGAAGCCAATAACGATGCCGACGACACTTGTGCGGTTGACCCACCTGGCAGATAATTAAATTGAAAAAACTTGTTGGCTGTTAGGAAATCCAAAAACAAACAAACAAACAAACTTTAACCTTCTAAACATATTATGCTAAAAGGTATGTAAGGTTGTATGTACCTATGCGTACAATGTTTACTTTCTTAGGGGCTAAATGTTAATGATCACGATTTTTCTTAGGGTAGACAAAATAAACGAGATTTATTGCACAGACAGCTGAAATTGCTTCGCTTAATAGTTGAGCCCTCGCTAGGGATGCCATGTCACAGAAAATCATGGGATATTTGTAATTTTATAGTGTGATAGGAAATTGGTAATTTCTTAAGACCATCAGCCACTTTTAATGTCCCCACTGCTGGGGCACAGGCCTTACCTATGGGTGGATAAGGAGGATGGGCTATAAACATTATGCTAAGAACGTGGGCCGAATTGCAGAGACTAAGCAACTTTGATAAGGATAGGTCATGGGATGGGTGACCAATAGTAGATTATGCAACAAGGGCTTAAAGTAGTGTATTATGTCCCGGACGCTATATTGTATATTACGTAGGGTCTTGAGCAAATACACACTTAAGCCCGCGATGCATACTCTACTTTTTATACTTTCTGCGAGGCAATTGAAACTAATGACTGTTATAAAGAAAGTACTTAAGTTTTTTTTTTGTCGACTTAGTGGTCAGTTCGACATTCAAATAAATCCTTCTCGGTGCGCGGGTGAAAATGAATTCCGTAAAAAGTTTTCATGTTTTTCTTTTTTTAATTTGTAGGCAGTGCAAAGAAAATGATAACATACAGCCTAACCCAGAATGAAATCTCATCACACCTAAACATTTTTGAAACCAACCTCGAACAAGCACGACTGACTACATGGGTTGCATTCCAAATTCAAATCACATTATTTCCCATGGGAAAAAATGGTATTCAGTACAACATTACAACCCGGCTAGATCGTGGGGCTGTAATGACTAACTTTAGGAAAGATTTGCATGACACATAATATGCCATTGATGAGCAGGTAGTATAAAAAAATATTTTAGCGAGTTCCTCCGTGCTTCGGAACGTACGTTAAGCTGTTGGTTCCAGCTGCATTTGCATTCGTTAACACCTACCAATCCGATTGGGCCTGCGTGGTGGGTTATAGCTCATCCTCCTTATCCACCCATGAGGAAGGCCTGTGCCCGAGCAGTGGGGACATTAAAAATGGCTGATTTCGATCCTGCAATCACATGATTTGTAGTCAACATAACTTTCTCTGACAATTATTTCTTCTTTCTCTCAGGCTCTATTTCAATGTTGTACAGTTGCAATTTTCTTGTCTTGTTATTTCTGTCCCCATTTGATAAAATAAGAGGCTTAATTTTATTACTCAAGTTGTAATCACCGCAAAGACAGCTTAGAAGTTTAATTAAGCACCTTACTTACGTGACTAATTTTATTAATGTGAGCTGTTTTACTTTAACATAAAGTGTTACTAGAGAAAACTTCATTAGGACAACTAAGATTTACTTAGTAATTTTATTTTATTTGAGTCAATGTTATTTTTTTTTTTAAAGTGATAAATATAAATAGGTACTTATTATTAATACCACATTGGAAACAAAAGAGACGCGAAGGTTTCTTAATACCATATTTAAATGAAACCTAGTTGGTTTCAACCTTTAAACCTTTAATTTTTTTATAGGTCTCCTTCTGGTTCCCTATCCTACATCTTAGAGGCATAAAAATAATTGTCTCTTTTCATAAAAAAAGTTATAATAGCTTTATCAAAACACTATCCAAGTATCACAAACTTATCTACTTTTCGTTTATTATAAGAGTGATAAATATATCTTCGAATTTTATAACAAAAACATTTATAATATTTCTGTCTGTATAATCCCGACTTTATTTTACCTCCTTTCAACATCAATTTATCGTAAATGAAATAATGGGAAACGATAAGCGAAATATCTGTCGCTGCCACTCTCTCTCAAATCACATTAGAAAGGGATAAATCTAATGATTGAAAAGTCTTGTTAAATGAAATAAAACGGGGATACGAGACACCTCCATTTGTAAGGACTTTAGGGTGCGTCTTTGATAATAGCGGAAAGCTTTTATTTTAATGACATACTCGTAAAAGCACCCATGACCCAGCTCTCTTTTTGATAAGCAGTCATCGTAAACTATAGATCTGATGCTTGCAACATACTCACATATTTCTAAGTTTTTTCTAAATATACTTTGTCTTAGATGACTGCTAGCAATATCATCATCATAAGACTTTTTTAATGACTCCATTGATAGTCCTTCCTTGTTAGGAAAATGCTTGAATTGGAAGTTAAGAGGAAACACCACGGTCGAGAGAATTTAAAAATTCTTATAGATAGTTGACAAAATTAACGTTTGGTAGTCCCCTGTTTCCTCCTCCAAAACTAGACCGATTGAAATATTTTTTCATCAGAATTTAAAGGAATGCATTGGCTGTGTTCCAATGTTTTCTTTTTTTCTATAATAATTATTAAAAGAGATATTAATCTACAAAAACCAAAAAAAAATGTCATTGCTTAGACATCCAGCAATAAAATTTGACGAGATTATATTAAAAAGCAAAACATAGGAACACAGCCAAATCCTTTCTTTTATTTTTTATGTAAAAAGTATTTAAATTGATCTAGTTTTGGAGGAGGAAACAAGGGACTACGAAACGTTGATTTTGTCAACTTTATATAGGAATTTTCAGTTCTCTCGACCGTGGTGTTTCCTCTTTCAGATTATAAATACAGCTGGGACTGGGACCAACGGAATAAAGTACCATAGGCACGTGACATGACTCACGGCATGGTAATTTCATTTTTACTTTCAACTGACGTTGTTTCGAGTAAAGGACAGCACTATCTTCTTCTTATTTATACAAGGTGTTACAAAAATACCCCTAATGCCGAATATGGTATATAGGGACCAATAAACTGAACAACTTTTACTATAGGGCCAACTCTGAAATCACGAAAAACAAATCAGCTGTTTCATACATTTTGATATTTTCGATTTTAATTTTTGTATGAAACAGCTGTTCTTTTTTTCGCGATTTCAGAGTTGGTCCCATAGTAAAAGTTGATTAGTTTGATGGTCCCTATATACCATATTCGGCATTAGGGATATTTTTGTAACACCTTGTATATAAAAGTTAATAACTGCTGTTCGTTAGTTTGGCTAAAACTCAAAAACGGGTGGACCACCTAGAATAATTATTTTTTATTCTGTTCGCTATAATACTAGGGTGGTTTAGAAACAAAAAAATTATAAACCCAAAAGAACAGCTAAATAACCGAAAATTCAACTTTGGCGATTTGGCACCTGTGACCGTATTAACCTTAGTCACTAAGCAAGTCGCTTGTAAAATTGAATCGCACGACACATCGGTGGTGGCGTCGTTGTCGTCTATGTAGTCAATGGCGTAACCTAGTGCTTAATTCCAGTTTTAGCCACCGGATCAGATAAGTTTGTTCAGTCACCTGCGGCCTAGGCCGAATTGCCATTTACACAGTCGATTTTCGCCATGTGGCAAAAGTCGTGCGGCTTTAGTCACTCGTGTAAACATTAGACTTGAGCAAAACGCATTTGTTCTGCACTTTTCCACAAAAATCTTTGAAAACGAAAGCCCATTTCCTTAATTAAGAAAGAAAGAAGAAGAAAGAAAGAAAACATTTATTGGCCTCAAAAATACAAAACAAAAATCAGAAAAAGAAAAGAGATGGAGTAATAGTTATAATATAAAGCGCTCTGGCAAATCAAATCCAATCTTTTTATTGCAATCTTGTGGTTAACATAGGTGTACACATTAGAAAACAGTACCAGAACATGAACCCTGTCTAGGGTATCGCAACATAAAATAGTTCTTAATTAGGTTTAGAAAAGAAATAACGATCATTAATATTATTTTAAATTAAATTAAAATAAAAAAACAAAAGCAAACCTACAGATACATTAAAAAACGAAAAATAAATAAATTTAACTTTTTAACAAATTGACATGAAAATATTCTAACTTAAGACTAACAATTCGCTACTTACTTACATAGGTACTAAAAATGAGGTATCGTATGTTGGACGGTTTGAAATATCTGTATTGTTTATTTATAATCATAGTACTCTTGTTAAGTGTAGAAGCTATTAATTAACAAAAAATCTTTAAATAACTTTTTAAATTTTATTATGTTATTTTCTTTTTTTTATTTGAAATTTTGAGATTTAAGCATTTACAATGCTATTTTTATATAATACTAAATAATATACTAGAAAAAATAGGACTCGCACCAGATCATGTTCTCGGACGGGAATCGAACCCGCGACCTTTGGATATCCGGTCCAATGCTCTGACCGCTGAGCTACCGAGTCACTAGTGAGAACGTCGAATTTCTTCTAGTATATCAACTCTTACGCTGCAAGCCAGCGCCATCTCACCAATGTAGAAGGAATTAACCTCGACATTCAACTGAACATCTTTCCAGATATTTTTAAACAGTTGATTAAGATGAGAAAGCTATATAACTATTTGAAATTTTGAGATTTAAGCATTAGCATCTTTTTTTTATTTGACGATCACCCGCGATCGACAATTTCACGTATTTGACGCTCATTCAACGCGAAAATTGATCGTTACAAGTGCAATTGATGCGATAATGGCATCGACGTAAAAATTGACAATCGCAATCGATCGCCACCGGGGGACCCTAAGGTGCAAAAAAATTACTGGTGAGGGCTTTTGCGGCATTAAACAGAATGCCGCAGAAGCGCTGGTTTTCGAACAACTTCCTGGACGATGTGGTGAGGTGACTAACTCGCTATGTTTATAACCACAGCTTTATATAAAATAAATATAGAGAAAAGGGTGACGAAGCCAGCGAGCGTAACTCCTACATATCTCAAAACAAAACAAACAAACATGAATAATGGAGTAAAGATTGCGTACCTCTTTATACTCGTACTTAGGAAGGTACAGGAAGCTTTTACTTGGAAAAACAAAACGCAATGCCTGTCGCTCAAGGGGTTTTGGGATTAGGCCCTATTTCAATTACGGGTGAGTTAAATTTGGGACTAGCTTGTGATTGAAACCATATACGATGCTATTTTGAGAGAGAGTTTGAGAACCACTGGTACTTAGTTGACATTTTAGTGAGTTTTGAGGAGCCCGGTGGCGCAGTAGTTTAAGCACCTGGCCCTGCGATTGCGGTTAAGCAACTTTCGGAAGGGTTATCGGATGGGTGACCAAAAAAATTTGTATCTCGAATTTCTCCATGTTTCAAATGGCACGTTAAGCCGTTGGTCCCGGCTGCATTTGCAGTCGTTAACACCCACCAATCCGCATTGGGTCTGCGAGGTGGGTTACGGCCCATCCTCCTTATCCACTCATAAATAAGGAAGACCTGTGTCCCAGCAGTGGGGACATTAAAAATGGCTAATTTCGACACTAAGAACATTTTTTTTGTTTAAAACACATACAGTAATAATTTAAAAAGAGTTAACTGTGCTGTCTACTGAAGACTGCTACAGCCTTACCACAAAAGATTTTAAAACACTGTTCAACAAGTAGACAAATTAAACTTAGATAGACAAATTAAACAGTGTTTTAAAATGTTTTGTGGTAAGGCCTTTAGTTTGTAAGCTTAGAATAATAACATGTAGAAGCCAAATCCTTGCATAATAAAGTGAGGCAAAAAATACTGAGCCAAAATTGATTAGTTTTCAGATTTATATCCTTCATACGTTACCTAATCGTAACTAAAATCCAATAAAATAGTAACTAATCCCCTAAAGGTAGGAAAAACTATTTCGTTCTTAATAGGTACCAGTGATTGGCTCGCACCAGTCTTATTTTCGGACGGGATTCGGATAATAATAGCAATGTGAATGCTAAAATCTCAAATAAAAAAAAACCTTATTGGCATCAAGCTAAGTTTGTAAGATAATGATTGCTAATATTCATGTGCTGTGGATTTTGTTATAACACATAAGTAAATAAATAATGCAAAGAACCTTCATTTATGGTCAAAATATAATTTAAATTTTACTTTCTTGTTAATAATCCTGTTGTACGTACTATATTTGGTAACGATATATTTAAGTTTGTAAATATCGTTACTTATTTCTGTTAAAGCTGATAAGTTTCTTGCGCCTGTTCTTCTTGTCAGTTAAAAAAAGTCTGGAACGGGCGGTAGGAAATTTTAGACGATTCAAAAGTGCTTAATTATTAAGTTTATTTGAATAAAGAAATATTGACTATTGACTATTAAGTGTTTAAAATTACTCTACTGTTGGTGTAAACTGTGATGCCAAATTCATTATTCAAACTAATTAATTAATAACTGGCCAATCATTTCAATAATTTGGATTATGTGCCAGGAACATCAGTTTGACGAATTTTATGCAATGCATTATTGAAAGCTGTAAAGAGGTGTTAGTTAGATGTTGCATAAAGCTTGTTTGTTTCAGACCTTAATGGTAAATAATATATAAATATTATACAACATCACATACATTGCTCCGATTTCAAAGAAGTAGCTAAAGCACTTGTGTTATGGAAATCAGAGACAACGGTGGTATCACATACACCCAGACCTGAGCCAATATAGAAAAGTTCGTTTTCTAAATTGACCCAACCGGGGATCGAACCCGGGACCTCAGAGATGGCGACACCTTGAAAGCCACTCGACCACGTTGGTCGTCGTAGATTAGTTAGGGATTAGTCGTAGTAGATTATACAACAAGTGAGTAAAAATAAAATTTAATTCGAAGTACTAATTTGGATCCTATAGTAGCGATGGATTCTATAATAAATTAGAATCTTGAGTGGAGCGAGGGATACAAGGACCGATATAAAAAAAAAAAACTCAAGTTGTGTTGGTACTCTACTATTTACCATTGACTGCGAGTAAATAAATAGAAGGTATATAGTTACAACATTTTATTATAATACAAGTAATTGGTAACAAAGGTTGAATTAATATTAATATTAATAAAAAAGTTATCGATCACCACAGAATGCATTTTGACCATGGAACTTTCTTTTTACTTTCTATGGTTAAAATGTACTCTATGGCGATCGATGACTCAGCGATTAGTCTGCTGGAATGCACCCTATAGATCTATGGAATAGTTTTACTTTTTTTGTACATAATCATATGATGCGCGCTTGTTCCAAATTCAAAATATTTTTATTCACTCGTTGAACAAAATCGCGTTTTATTCACTCTTATCAATGAATTACACGCACTTTTTCGAGTGGCGATTGTAAAAAAATAATTACTGAATCGACGACATCCCTTGCCTTGTGGATGAACGAAAATTACTTATTGGTGTCAATAAATGCTTAAATGTAATAAAAAGTCGAAATTCAGGTTGTACCCCTAATTATTATGTGTTTCAGAAGCCTATGTTTGTGTGTCTGTACGTATATTCGTAGTGCCTAAACGGATTAAGCGATTTCAATGCATTTTTTTTTTACTAAAAGCATATCTAATCGAGATGGTTCTTAGCCACGTTTAATGGAAATCCATTAAGCCATTATGGAGATGGTCAACTGCCTGCCGAAACGGTAAAAGATACAGGCTTTGACTAAAATAATGTACACCTTGGGCAACAAACCAAACAAATTATTTTTTTAACTTTTTATAGGTTTTAGTTCCGGTTAACAAAAAAGTTGTGAAAATATCTATCGAATAATCGGAACTTAATAATAGAAACAATATGGATGACAACAAGCAAGTTGTACTATTTAAAAAATATCCATTCCACTAAAACTTAATCTATCATTCAATTGTTACCCACGAAACTTCTCAACCAAAAGCGAACAACCTGAAATGTAACTAAGGAGAATCATTTGGAAAAAATGGTTCACTTATATTCCATTTCAACGATCAAAGGAGGTCCGAAATAATCCCAGTGGAGCCCAGGTGCCCACAACAAAGGTCTGGTTTGGACGCTTCTAGGGCCCTGAATAATATAATTGGCAGCCGCCATTGTAGTACGGTCACAGATAAATTATGCGGACACAGACAGTGTAATAGGGTTTTGAGGAATCTATTTGTTGCTATGATATTCTGGGATTAGTCCAATTGGGGTCGCTTAGTGTTGTGGAAAGATTCTGAAACTAATTTTGAACGTAGAACCTGCTAAATTTAATAACAATATGCAGCAGAAAGAAAGTCAAAGGGACAACAGTCCAACTGTTTGATGTTGAAACGTGTTGTTAATTTAGATTTTTCGCATTCATAATGCTATTTTTATATTAAGATAAATAATATTAGAAAAAATACTAGAAAAAATCGACTCACCCGTAGCACCTCAGACGGGACTCGAACCCGCACCCTTGGGATTCCGGCCCAATGCACTGACCAATTATGCTACAGAGTATGTATATTTAAGCTTTATTTTGTATTCGAATCCAAAACCATAGACTGTAAAGTAAGTCCTGTCGATCAATAACCATCTTGATTAAGAAAAGTGAAGAAGAATTATTATAATTCGATGAAGCTTTCATCTCATTTTCTTTTACCCGAAATACCAGATGTCGTTTTTCTAATTATCATTTTATGATACAGTCAGAATAAAAACCTTTTTCAAGAAAAGATGGTTGGAATTCTTGAGAATGTATTATGGTAAGCTTTAATTATACATTTAGATTGCAATAACATGATATGTTTATAGTAATTTATATATTAATATTTTCCTCCACAACAGTAATATGAAACCAATATTTACTTGACTTGACCTTTTATGATTTACTTAATCTTAATTCATTACTTACGTACTTTATAATTGAGAACTATTGTCTGTAAATATACGGCCTTACCACAAAAAAAATTAAAACACTGTTTAATTTAGACACTGTTTAATTGTGATGCTGTTTTTTTCTACAATATAAAATTAATCTCTACAATATACTCGTAAGTTTAGATGTCTATACCAATGACTTCAATTACATAGACTAACTGTTCAAAATTAAAAATATGTCACAACCAACCTTCGCGGCGTATCATCTACTGTTTCTCTCGGCCGCTCGCAATAGACTAAAGGAGTTGCGGTGCATGCACCGTAACTTAAGGAACAAATTTTTCGGTACTGTACAGCCTGTCTAGTGTATTATACACATATAATTCTTTGGTCTATACCGTTACAAACCAGACTTTTGGAAATTGGTAGGATTCCATACAATAATGGACGTGGGAAAAATGAAAAAAAAAGTTCAGTTTTACCCTATACAATTAATAGAAGCTGTAACTGTTTCTATTTCTTTTCGATACGATAAGTATTTACAAAGTTATTGTTAACAATTAATCTGCTTAAAACACTATTACGTTTGCATCCGCGAGTCGGCGCCATGCATCCTTTTCGAACGAGACTAGTGAAAGAATGGAATCCGATGACGTCATCGCAACTTCCTGCCTGTCACCACGATAGTGTTTACTTGCTGAGTGCCTGTCACGAATACAATAACGCGTGGTAATTTTTACGAATCCATAAATATTTATTGTTAAGTATGTAGAAGGGCTACAAAAAAAATGATATATTTTACATTAAAATGTAAATATTTAAATAATAAATAAAAAAATACTGTTCCCAAGCTCATTGAATGTCTGCACGAATATTTCATATTATTTTTTCGTGATTCAAAACGCAAATGAAAATTAGCATTCATGAATTTCGTTGAGATAACACAAATATTTTGAGTTAAAACGAGAGATAATAAATAGTACATATTTACGTTCGTACAGTCACGGGCAATGAAATGTACAATGTTTTGTTACATTATTGAATCACTTTTAATTCTATGAGGAAAGTATTTATGGTATGCATATAACATTGCTCGTATCTTCTTCATTTTCTTCACCGAATTAAAAAAAAAATTAACCATGTTCTTTAAGGTTCACCTGGTTTGTTCCCTTAACGGGTGGTTAAATATTTACAAGCACTTAATATTAAATTGGACAACCTAAACCAACAAGACAAAATACCCTAATTTCCTCTCGGAAACGGAGACAACGAATAGAAATCAGTAACATTTGTGAATAATTAATTACGTGCCAGTTTAAGCGGTGGTTTTGTCCTTTAATCCTTCAGTTTATAACAATACCTTGAATCTATTTCTGCGCTGTCGTTTCTAAGCTCGAGGTTACCGCCTCTGGGTTTTATTTGTACGCAATGACTACCAAATACCACTAAGGGCCGATTTTTCAATCTTCAGATATCAGATATCAGCCAGATAAATTACTAAACAAATAAAATAAAAGTCATTCACTAACGAATCACAAACATTTTCAATTTGACGGTATAATACGTTATCAAATGAATAAATTTAATCTTAAACTGGTCATTGAAAAATCAGCCCTGAGTCATATGCCAACCAATATTATTATCGTTTACCCTTCATTGTTGTCTATTATATTCTTGATGACCTCCGTGGTCGAGTGGCTTTGTACACCGGTTTTCATGGTGTCGCCATCTCCGAGGTCCCGGGTTCGATCCTCGGTTGGGTCAATTTAGAAAAATGAACTTTTCTATATTGGCTCAGATCTGGGTGTTCGTGATACCACCGTTGTCTCTGATTTCCATAACACAAGTGCTTTAGCTACTTACTTTGGAATCGGAGCAATGTATGTGATGTTGTCAAATATTTATTTATTTATTTATATTCATTTTTCTCTCCCAATCAACCTTTAGGAAACAGATATCAATGAAGGCAGTACATAAAGTAAAATAGTAATAAATAAAGACAACATATAACTTCATACATATAATATATTAAAACATAAATATATTATTTATATTTTTTTTTAGAATATGTATTTAAGGACATCCAAATAACAATGATTTCACATTACCTATGAGTTTTCTAAGAATAAGGCATGAACATTCTTTTTGAAGGATTCTTTGTTGGGAGAACTTCTGATAGATTCAGGGAAACTATTCCAAATATGCAGAGCTTGTAGTATGAAAGAATAGGACATGTAGCCGGAATGAAAGAGAGGAGAAAAGTGAGAAAGGGAATTAGCAGATCGAAGTTGACGATTGTAGATAATGGAATCACATTTTCTTTTGTTTTAGGTGTGGAACGATGTCGGTGGAGGGGCATCGGTGCATCTGCATCGTGGTGCTCCTCGTACACACCGTCACGGGCGCCGGCGAAGGTGAGTCTGAATCGCACGATGGCCTCCGTGTGACGACCTCCGTAGTCGAGTGGCTTTGTACACAGGTTTTCAAGGTGTCGCCATCTCTAAGGTCCCGGGTTCGATCTCCCGGTTGGGTCAATTTAGAAAACGAACTTTTCTATATTGGCTCAGGTCTGGGTGTTTGTGATACCACCGTTGTCTCTGATTTCCATAACACAAGTGCTTTAGCTACTTACTTTGGGATCGGAGCAATGTATGTGATGTTGTCAAATTAAAAATTAAAAAAAAAACACTGCTCCGGCGGCGTTGACCAAGAAAAAAATCTGCGCTAGACACGACGCGCTCTGTGTTGCTGAGTTTTCGTCCCTAGGGCCGACAAAAATTTTGTCGTGTGCTCGTTGAATATGTTCTGTTTGCCGCAGACACGGTGAAATTTCTTAGCGTGTACAAGCGGCCTTAGGGCTATTGTTTTGCATTAACATAATACTTGTGGATAACCGCAGTCTTTTATAAAAGGGTCCAATCGCCTTAATGTTGAACAATAACCAAAATATGAAATTGTTTTGAACAAAGCTTCAGAACACTGGGATTTCTTAAATAAAAGTGTAAATCCTTACGTCTGCACAGACCCTTCATATAACTTTATTCTCGACAGTGACAAATCTTTATTTCAGAAACACCTGATAAACTTCTAAAGCGAACTTTACGCTTGATGGAAAATACGCTGTATTTACTGAATTCTTTTTAACTTAAAGTGCTTTATTTTTGTTGCTCTTTATAAAATTAATCTCATAGTAACTGTGTACGAAACCAAGAAAAACTAGGTCTGTTAATTTTCAAAAATTAAAGTTGCAAAAAGATTTAGATCAAATGAGCTTTATCAACATCAGTCCTAACATCAAATGAATTTAATTTTGTCGTCAATCGATTGTAAAGTTAATAGAATATGTTATCACAGTGACCAACAATAGCAGTGTATACGTAATACATAAAGATAAAGAGTTTTGAGCGATACTTACTGGTATAAAATAGTAACACATCGACATTACAACACCGAACGATTACGTAACGTTTGCAGTCAGTACTAACTTTAGGTACCTTCCGAAGCTAAGAGCAGGTCCATCTTTCCCACTGGGCACTCTGGGCACGTGCCCAGGGCCCCGCGATTGATAGGGGCCCCCTAGTTCCTGCCAGAGCGCTAAAGTTTAGCGGCTAAACGATAACGGATGCTTATTACCAAAAACATACAAAACATATTTAGGTATTTCGAAAACTTAAACAATAATTAATACTAAATAATATACTAGAAAAAATACGACTCGCATCAGATCATGTTCTCGGACGGGAATCAAACCCGCGACCTTTGGATATCCGGTCCAATGCTCTGACCACTGAGCTAAACCATAATTACTGACTACAATTAATACTACTTGCTTACCAGCATGTGCATACATAGCTATCCTACTCTTGCCCGAATATCAGGCTTTCTGATCTGATTTCGGCATGTTTAGATTAATTTAAGTCAAGATCATAGGGGCCCCCAAATGTGCCCAGGGCCACAAATAGGTTAAAGGCGGCCTTGGCTAGGAGTGGACATGGAAGTTAGCAGTTTTTTATTGTCCCCACTGCTGGGGCACAGGCCTTCTTTATGGGTAAATAAGGAGGATAGGACATAACCCACGACGCGAGCCCAATGCGGATTGGTGGGTGTTAACATCTGCAAATGCAATCAGGACCAACTTTATGTGCCTCCTCTAGATAATAATTTCACTCACCCATCATGCATGACCAACTCAGTGAAAGTTGCTTAACCAACGCCATCGAGCTCATCAAACCCAGCATCCAATTTACAATAATATACGCTTGACTTTGAATCACAAGTCTTTCGTAAATAATTCGCCTTTAAACACCGCAGTCATGAATCGATAGGAAAACGAAGCGGAGAATAATGTTTGGGTAATTTGTAAGGGTATGTCTGCATTTACAGCGATTTGCGGGACGACTGGTGGTATCGAGGTGACAGTTTGTAAGCATCCACTGCATCGCTCGCTACGCACGCATCGCATGAAACAAATGCTGCTTCTGCTTTTCGCATAACGTGTAGGAGTAGATACACTTGTATGAATGCCAAAATATACAAAAATCTATACATGGCAAGCCTGCGAAATAAAATGCTTCTCCACGTTCGAATATGCTACATTGATTTATGTAGCACTAGCAGCCCGTCTCTTTTACCCGAGGTGTGGCGGGGCCTACCTCAGCTGATGCGATGCGGCTGATAACACTAGAGTGCACTCCACTTCACGACTAATTACTTTGTTATTAAAGGTTAAAATTGACTATTAGGTAATGCCAATTATTTAAATGCAGCCAGTGCAGCCAAAAACACGACCGATCCTGACAGCAGCGAGACGGCGAAAAAAAAAAGATTTGTTACATTGAACCATAAAAACTTATTAAAACCTCAAGTATTTGCATAAATACCATTTGCAGGTTTTTTTGGTAAGTTAAGTTATGTATGCTTTTAAACTGATTGGAAATAAACAGTTTATTTAATTATTATTATTTATCAACCAAATATGACATGGTTTTACGGTGCATGAATACAACGTGTTACAAAAGTACCCCTAATGCCGAATATGGTAGATAGAGACCATCAAACTGAACAACTTTAACTATGGGACCAACTCTGAAATCACGAAAAAAAAATCAGCTGTTTCAAACATGTTGATTTCAATTTTTGTATGAAACAGCTGATTTTTTTTCGCGATTTCAAAGTTGTTCCCATAATAAAAGTTGTTCAGTTTTATGGTCCCTATCTACCATATTCGGCATTAGGGGTACTTTTGTAACGCCTTGTATATTTCATTGCTTTTAGTCAAGTTATTTATGTTTAAAAAGAAAACCATGCATTATGCATAGTAGTCCTGTATGGAGTATATTTACAATATCACTGAACCCTACCTAACACATGATGTACCTATTGATGTAACACAATAACTAACTAGTAAGTACTTTGTTGTTAATAACCTGTTGTATATTTTTTTTTGTATTTGGTAACGATATATTTAAGATTGTAAATATCGTTACTTATTTCTGTTAAAGCTGATAAGTTTCTTGCGCCTGTTCTTCTTGTCAGTTAAAAAAGTCTGGAACAGGTGGTAGAAAAATATAGACGATTCAAAAGCGCTTAATTACTAAGTTTATTTGAATAAAGCAATTTTTTACTTTTTTACTTTTACTTTATTAAATCTTGAAAACTGTGCAATATGTCGAGCGATTTCGCAACTGTCACCGCGGCATCTGTCGCTATTCCTATAAACTCAGTCTTATTATCTCCCCCCACATCCAGAGGTGTAGGGTGTTGGAACACTTCGAACATGACAGCGCGATAAACGCTCCGTAAAGTATACGACGCAAAGACAGTATGACGTAATCGATTACTCGAATCCGGGGAAATGCGTTTCCCCTTTCACTCGAATACATTTTCGTAATCGAGAAGAACCCATGATTGCAAAATATGCTTAGGGATACCACTAAAACGTATTATACGTAGACTTCAAATAAAAATATTATTATTAATTATTTATTGAGCTCAACGTGCTAAATTAGATAACCTTTTTATTTCTATGGAGCCAGGTATACTTTGGTACTTTAGAAAGAATTAATTTCTGCTTTTTCACAGCGTTGATTACTGTCTGTGAAACACGAGAGAAAGCACAACAGAAAATCTTTCATTTTTTGCGGGTAAATAGTTGAGTCACATATACGGTAGTGAAGTACATGATGACTAATAAGATAAAGATAAATAAGATAAATAATACCCATTTCTTTCTTGTATTATAGTATTGTAGGGAATGAGAGGGTAGAAATCATAGTTTTCCTAGTTCTAAAGTCTTACTATGTGTATGTACGTATTACGAATGTACCACCTATCTATGTAACAAGTTAAATTCATGGATGTGATAAACGACAACATTTATTGCACACTAAATAAATACATTTTATGCCACTCCGACCAATACCAAATCGAATCAAATTTATTATGAAACTGAATTTGAGCAATAGTAATAAAACCAAACCTCTAATAAATTATTAAATCGCAACACATACTGTAAGGTAAAACATACCCCAAAAACAGAATTCTCTCTGAATATAGAAACGAAAACCCTTTTAACCAAGGAAACCGTATTAAAAATTACATTTCTTCATCAAAATTGTATGTAAAGCGGAAATGTTTTGCCACTGCAAAGTATCCTTTTGCACACAGCTTTCTTTTGTTTCGGTCTGATTTTGTTTTCTCTTTATTTTCTGCTTCCCATAAAACAAAACAATGTAAGGGCCCTGTTCGCACGGGCGATTTTTAAATCGCTCGGAGTTCGGAGATTTTTTCGCCTTGTTTCGACGCTGCTCACACGAACGCTTTTTTAAACTCCCCAATTCTCCCGAAGTGCGTCCAGTGTGGCCAGATAACGCGATTTATCGCAAATTAGGTTGTAAGAAGGCCAAAAAGAAAAACAAAGTTGTTTTAAAAATTAACTGTCTTTAATTAATTAAAGGCCAATACAATTGTGACGCTATATGAAGATTTAAGACAATATCGGATCCTGAGAAGTTAATTTTCTTAACATTCAGAATGTACTATATAATTATGTAGTTGTGTGCCCATGGATCAAGCCTAAAAACTTTTAAGGTAAGTATAGCCTAATTTGCGATAAATCGCCTAATCTGACCACACTGGGTGACCACCTACACAGTCGAAACATAGCCAAAAAGTCGTATTGGTCTATTCAAAGCGTCAGAAAAAACGCACGTTTAAACGTCGAAAAAGCTCTCATGCGAACGATGCCTATCCCCTTTGGAATTTAACACAAATTTTGTCATCAAAGCTCGTACGACCTTTTTTTGTTTATATTTCCAACCTTCCATCGCTTTAGCAATAAAAACAAATGACACACCTTTTCGACCTCCCACCAATTTCACGTGTGGTCGAATATTATATCGGATCAAAGGATTATCGCCTTTAATTTTTGCAAATGTGTACTTTTAAAGGCAATATTTGAGTGGGATACGGCTCAATTTTTTAACGAGTATTTTAATTGAAAAGTTAATTTATCTTTTACATCCAATGTGCTATATACATATAGACAGGTAACTTTTTTCTCACTTATTCTCTGAAATATTAACATTACATTTGGAAAAAGAATGCGGGTGGTTTCACATTTACGTGGTGGTCTAGTTCATCACGTTCTTTTGAAATTCAGTGCTGAAATAAATTTCAATATTTACTTCCCACACAAGTGCAGGAAGAAGTGTTCCAAATTCAAAACGGTAAAACTCATCACCTAGCGTCACACTTAAATTTTGACTAATAAATATTATTTCCTCGCATTAACTTGAGAAAAACACCTAACAAGTCTTTAGCGGGAAGCAATTTACATTGCCTCGAATGATTGAAGTCCTGAGCTGCGGCTCGGGCTTCAACCATCCTCGACAATGTATATGCTAACTTCCCGCGCTCGCCTGTAATGTACTATTTATAGTCAGAATTTCTGGATTCTCTTGTAATGCAAAAATGTGAATAATATAAAAACCCTTTAGATAATATAATACATTGCGGTAAATAATCAAATAACATTATATTTATCATTCCTATAATGTGTAACATAATTTGATACTTAACATCCGTCTGTCGAAGAAGTATACGCAACCAAATATTACTTCTAATTATAACAACTAACGGGCTTCTCTGGCTCATATGGATATCATAATTAAAGGAGCCTTATATATTACTATGTGAAATTCTGACGATAATGTTATGAGAAAATGGCAGGCAAATAATGTAATAATATATTGCAGATGAGTGAGATAAAATATGGAACATAAGCGTCAGCGCCAACGAGTGACTCGAACCCTTGGGATTCCGGCCCAATGCACTGACCAATTATGCTACCGAGTCGCTAGTGGGAGCGGCCAAATTTTCTAGTACTTTTAACCTCTTCGCTGCAAGCCAGCGCAATTTCATCAATGTGAGGAAATACCCCCACATTCGAAAGAAACATCTTTCCAGATGTTCTGATAATCGATAAAGATGAAACAGCTAAATAATTATTAAATTTAGATTTTTCGCATTCACAATGCTATTTTTATATTAAGATAAATAATATTAGAAAAAATACTAGAAAAAATCGACTTACCCGTAGCATCTCAGACGGGACTCGAACCCGCACCCTTGGGATTCCGGCCCGATGCACTGACTGTGTTATTTAGTGACTGTCTTATTTTGTGTGACTTTTCTTATTTAGTAAACAATTTTTAACAGTTGTCATACGTCTTTTATACTTAAATCATTATTTAAAAATAAGTAAGTAACTTTATAAAATTGTTATTAATTATTAACAGTTTCTTTCGTAATCTATGTGTGAAAAACCATTTGTTATATTTTATAATTGTTTTTTTCAATGAAAAGTTGGCTGAAGATTGTTTATCAAATAAGACAAGTAAGGATAAACAGACTATATAGCTGCGGCGTTTTTATGTCGCGGAATAAGTAAACCCTTTGTCACTATTGTCAGTGTCATTTCGCGGGCGATTCTTCTTCTTCTTTTTTTGTTATGGCAATCTACTTTCCTCTTGGAAGTAGTTTTTGCCAGTGTCAAGTGTTAAATATTCCATGGTAGATATTGTTTAATTTTTCATTAGAATGCGGGTGCATCGCATTCCAATGCTGCTTGGAGCATTTGGCACCAAGTATATCAAGACAGTTTACTCGGTTAGTTCTGCCGAGGAAGCCACCACTTCAATAAAAGTCTCAGCTTCACACAACCAAGATCGCGCCTATTTCAATTATCCCACATATTGTTCAGTTGCGTAGACACTTGTACCATATAACTGTACCAATTTTAACACACAATATCCACTATGAATCAATTTGAAAATAATTAAAATAGACACCAAACCGAACTCGACAAAATGGCGCCAAAAACCCTCGCGGGTGATTAGTCGCTGAGCTACTTTTTGTAGCTCGTGGGCGTTTACGTATTGAACACTGTATGTTCTATTCTCGGCGGCAAAAAATCGATTTATCGCTCGTGGGCGGGAAGCCTAAGTCATTATAATAAGTATAAATGTTTAGTAATTTATGCTCTTTGTTCATTATGATAAAAGTATTTATGCGGAATGAAAGTAAGCGTAAACATTTATTCGGTATTGATGTTATGCGAATTGATCATTCTGCCAAAAAACTTTATGCCATAGTATATTATGACTTAAAATTTATGCATTTGCATATGAACCCGTCCAGAATATGTTTTTTTTATCGATCGTACGGTAAAATATTTCACTATCGACAGTATTAAATCCTTTGTATACATTACTAAAATTTTTTTTTCCTTTCACAGGACCATCACCCCCACCTTCACCATCGCCATCCTCATCAGCGAAACCAGACCAGAATGAGCTAACTGTCTCTTTCCCTCCTCTGGATGAGCTGTATAGCAACACGCCTGAGAAACACTTCAGTACTGAAAATAATACTGTTGTGACGTCACAGACTGGGTCGACGGCGCTCCTGCCATGCGTTATAAGGAATATTGGGGACGGAATTGTAAGTACTCCCTCAACTCTTTTTTAACCGACTGCAAGGAGAGGGTTATGTTTTTGCGCGTATCTTGTATGTATGTATGTTTATATGTAATATTCTTTACTACCTCATATCTTTTAAACGGACGGATTTCTTTCATTAATATTATATCTTTCAATTTTTAAGACATTATTTTGTGTAGTCAAAGCACTTGCCCCTAAAGCAAGATCTATTAGGGTCAAGACACATTGATCGACAGCGTCTGACGGTTTGTCCATACAAAAAGATCATAAAGTATGGAAAACATATTTTAGATTTTCATAAAGGTATTTATTTGTTCAAGCATCAGAAATGCATGCTATTAATTTAAATTCCGTAATAAAAATGCTATGCGGATCGAACGATCGCTTGTTTAAAATATTATAATATTATTATAATACCTATTTATTACCAAGCTTGAAAAAGCAGCAGGTTTTATATTCAAACCTCGAGGAAAAAAACATAACCTTTAAGAATGAATTTCTTTGCCTAATTCGAGTGGAATCCTTCCTTCAAGCCTTCAAAATATATTATGCCCTAATTTCGCGGTGCAGATTATTACCCTTATAGCACACATAATACATAACATATATGTATGTTACGCGTAATATGCTGCAAACAGAGAAAAATATCCTCACTTCTCGACGTGTTTCTCGTATGAAATATGTCATTAACGTATTTGGCTTGTGAATTTCACGGCGCCCTTGTAGGCAAGCTTAAATTATTGTTTGCCATTTTTTTTCGTAAATTAGAGTTATTAGTTGCTCAGAAAAAAATAGAAACAAATTTCGAGACAAGTACCTACTTAAAATAGTAAAGTTTCTTAAAGATACAGAAATAAAGTTAGTTTACTTTTTATTAAACTATAGAATGATCAAAACTAAAGTTGTGTTCCTATTTTTCTGAAATAGAAATAGAAAAAATTATATGCTCATAAACATGGTATGATATAAAACAAATCTTAAGTAGGATGTAACATTGTTCAGCATTTTTTGCCAGTGTTGCCAGGCATGCAAAAATTGTATTGAGACTGAGACTATTCGTATCATCGACATTTTTTAACGTCCCTACTGTTGGACGTAGTAACTATTTAGTAATCTGTGCTGTTGGGGAACAGACCTTCCTTATGGGTGGACAAAGACGATGGGCCATGACCCACCACGCGGGCCCAATGCGGATTGGTGGGTGCTAACGACTGCAAATGCACCCGGGATCAACGGCTTAACGTGCCTTCCGAAAAACGGAGGAGCTCGAGATAATACATTTTTGGGTCACCCATCCCATGACCGACTCTTGCGAAAGTTGCTTAACCTCCGCAATCGCTGGGCCAGGCGCAGTGCCACCGAGCTCCGAGTTAGTTTACTTTTTATTAAACCATATATTTATCATAATCGAAGTTGTGTTCCTATTTTATACTGGGACTTTTCGTATCACTAATAATAAGTTAGTTTTTTTTTAATTAAGAAATTCGACGTTCCCACTAGAGACTCGGTAGCTCAGCGGGCAGAGCATTTGACCTGATATCTAAAGCTCGCGGGTTCGATTCCCGTCCTGGTGCGAGTCGTATTTTTTCTAGTATATTATTTAGTATTAAATAAGTTAGTTATGAAATATTTATGATACCTACATAGAGAGCCATGCAGTAGAGTAATAATAGCGTTGTAGAGCTTGTAAAAACAACAATATAGCAATAAAAATAATCAAAAGGTATTTTCAAAAGCTCTCATCGTAATTTTGCTCTTGCAAAACTTGGGACCACAAAATTGGATTTTGTTATAAAGCAACTGCGTTATCAAAATTGGATTACAAATTAACCCAAATAAATAAATAATCAATTATTTCAAGGACCCTCTGTTCCAAACAAATCGAGTTTCCTTATCCTTCCTACCCTTAATTTACATTTTCATTGCGTATTAATTCAAATTTCAAATACTTCGACTCATCATCAGTCAATTACTGAAGAAAAGTGTTGATATTCTGTGAAATTTACATTGGGTTCCTGAGTTCATTTTAACCGAGAAAATGTTGGTGTTAAGCTCTGTTCAGACTTAGGAAAGAAATGAAAAAGATACCGACGAACTGAGAACCTTCTCCTTTTTTAAAGTCAGTTAAAAATGTAATAAAGAAGGCTTTATCTTTCTTTATATAGACGCATACTATTTAAAGTAGTTGTATTTTTAAACTTCTAGTTTATTCTTTAACTATTAGAAAAAAATAATTTTGTGGGACGAGCAACATTTTGCAGTTAAAGGTTATTAAAAAAGTGTAAAAAAACTGTATCTTTAATACAAACAAGTTTTTTTCGTGAAAAGGGCTTGACTTAAAATATATGATTTTATGAGCTACTTTCAGCATCAGAATAAATATAAACAAATAAACAAAACCTTTTAACTTCATGTACGGAATAAAATTAGTGGCTCTAAATTTTTCACTTCCGAAAATTGCGTGTCTTCTCCCAAAAGCAAGAGAATTGTAATATTGTTTATAAGTTCATGCTGAAACTATAATTATTAATAAAAGTATGTCATGTTTAAGGTGTAAAAAAATTAAATGATTTATCTTATTAAACTTAAATACATTTAAATCTTTATTCGTAGGCGTATGTATAAGCCTTAATGTCCGGTATTCACCTTAAATAAATTAACTTAGCCATTAAGGAGCGTCTTTATCAAGAGTCGTTTCGAAACGTTAAAGATACGGAATTTTGCTTCCAGAAGTTTCTGAATACCTTATGGTTCTTGACAAGCCACTTCAGATAATCTAGCATGAATGAAATATAAAAATGCGAAAAGCAAGGAAACTTTTTTTAAGTATGTCTTTAGGACTTAAGGCATTTCAGACGTCATCTTAATTTAACTATAATAATACATGACACAAACTTATCTGAGCCGGTGGCCAAAATTGGAAGTAAGTGTTATTACATATTGTTACCTAGGTTACGCCATAGACGACTGCGACGCTGTCACCGAGTCATTGGCGCCCTCATCAGAATTAAATTTATTCCTCGCTAAGTACATAATGTATCGAAGATTCACACGTACAGATTGAAGCTAAGTTTCTATAGTTTATTTACAAAAAAACCCCTCAGTAAAAAATAGTTTGTTGTAGTAGTAGTAGGCAAAAGAGCAATAAGTGGTCACTTTTGGCACATTTGCCTACTACTACTACTACAACAAACTATATTTTACTTAGGTTATTGTTTATAAATAAACTATAGAACCTTAGCTTCAATCTGTACTGTAAATTTTCGATACATTATTACTTAGCGAGCAGTAAATTAAATATAATGAGGGCGCCACTGTGAGGGCACTAATCGCCTTAAATCAAGATGATGCAACTCAACCTTACTGTTTAGTAATATTTACGTTTCTCTTTCGTTAAAGTAACAAGATCTTAAATTATTGCTTATGTAATAAAATGACATTATTAGTCATAGGTACTGCAAACACAAATTAAAAATACAGATTTAAATGAAAATCAAAAATAAAAAGTACTATTAGAAGCATCTAGTTTCAGCCATCTGCTCGACTATTGAAATAATTCATTTTCATTTATAGAAATAGTTCATTATTATAAATTTATTTATTTTATTGAAAGGTTGAACCTTTAACTTTTATGATTTTTAAAATTGGTTTACTGGTAAACTACGCCCTCTCTCTTCTTCAACTTTCGCTCAAGATTCGTTTATTCACATTAACCTCCACCAAATGAAATTGCAAACCTACTGCTGCTTAATAATTTCTAAAATTTTAATTTTATTGTATTTAAAAGGATTTATTTACTTACTAAATTCAATGTTAAAATACAATTCACACACAACTTACACGACCAACCTCAAAATAAAACTACAACACAACTAAAAATTTCCCCAAACGTGATTTTTTGTTCCCCAAAATAACAGCATTTCTACGAAGAAAAGATTTTATTTTCTACCCAATATTTTTTTTCCTTAAAATGGGGAAAAACCCAACCTGGCAGCCTTGGCAACACAAAGGATAAGCTACAGATTTTTACAGTTTTGTGTGAAATCACAAGAAGAGTTAATCATGCTCAAATCGCAAATCATTTTGGTATTACGTTTGTATGGGAAGCTCACTGTTCGTCGGCATCTTAATAATGATATCAAGGATGTTTAACCCTGCATGCTGTTACAAAGCTATCTCGTGTACTTATCAGTACTCATGATCTGAAATTACAAAACTTGTACAAACAGCAATGAGATATACTGAAACGTATTGTTTGCGAACTGAAACCATTACCACAGAGTATATAGAGGATACTGTGACTGTTCTGTTACTGCAGTTAAAGCAAACTGGAAGATAAGTTATCTAACTTTACGATGGCTATCTCGAGACTTAGATAATTACATTGTAAACCTGTCTCTTGAAACAGAAACTAGCTATCTTACATTTCTTTGACATGTTTCTTCAGACTGATCTTCGATTTCTAGTTTTATTGTGAATCCTTATTAAAAAAAAACCCCTATGTAGTAACTTCAAACTTCTCAAACACAATATTTTGCCTTTTCCAATAGTTTTAGGTGAATACGCAACTTTTTGCGAATAAAGATATTTTTCAACACCGGATTTAAGAGCTTATCTCATGCGTGCTTTTTAGCTTATTATATGCCACTAGCGGCTGCTCGCGACTTCATTCGCGTGGACCCTTGGACACCTTTGTTCAGGATAAAAAGTATCCTATGTTTGAATCCAAGTTATAAACTAACTGTTTAACAAATTTCATCCAAATCCATCCAGCCGGACGACAATCAGCACACACACACAAACTTTCGCATTTATAATATTAATAGGATAATAGATAGCAACACAAATTGAATATACATTTTTTTTAAAGCTGCTATGTACTAAATAGAAACCTCGTTAAGCATTGGTAGTTAGCAGTTTACCTTTGAATCAAATGCTGGTATCCAGATAGCGATAAATGATGCCTATAAAATTGCAGTCACACATATTAATAAAATTTATCCATAATTCATCCCACTCACCTTATAACAGTTGCTCCTAATATTGTTGGATCGCATAAAATTTGATATCCATCGATAGAAAAACACGAAACGACCCGCCGAAAGTATGTTCATCGCTTTTGTTTCGGCAATTTTGTGTCGGATCTTTATGGGGCAGCCCTATTACGGGAACATCGTAAATACAAACGTTACAGAACATTTGGCAACTGCGTTCTATCGCTAAGGTTGTCAATAGCCTTAATTGGCTTAGTTCATGCTTAGTAATAAGCGAGTACAAATGAAATTTGGTTTTTAAGGAGTTAAATACCTAGATACGGCAAATTTACTACATAGTAATTTTTATGTGGGATACAATACAAACACAATAGATAGATAACACATTTATAAAGTATTATACGGTCTGAAATCCCTTTAATTCGTTTCAAAAACAAAAAAATCAAGTACCAGTTTTTTTTAAAGGATTTAAAGGATGATGGGCAAGGTACCAAAGCGGTTGATTTAGCTCCCCTGTAGCAATGAGTAATATATCATTGAAAAGGTCTTTATAAGAAAAATATTTGCTGCTAACATATAGTACCTACATCAATTATTTTGTATTTTCAAATTTTTTGGTCATAAAGTTGTAAAATAGTTGACTTCAGAGCGTTATAACTTCTAAAATACTGGCTGGCGACGTTTGCTGTCATACAATAAAATGTTCGAAATTTAAAAGTCATTTCCAATGATTCTGGTTTAGTAATGAGTCTTATCTTTGCTAGAGCAGCAGCCTAGACCAGAACGCTCATCGTCCTTTGATGCCACTTTGTACAAGTTTACCTAGTGTTGATTTACCCCATACAGTAACGGTATTGGTTCATAGACCACTTTGCTCAGTCTCCTTAAATATTTAAAATTGTAACTTTTCACTATAAAAAGATTCATTTTGAAAGGACTAATAAGCTAACCAATTTTGCGGCAACCCTATGAAAACCGACAGTTTGTTTACCAGATCAAATTCGTTAGACTCAATTATGTGGAAACTGAAATCATGTTTTTCACGACGGCTAACACGTATTTTGAACCGTATAATAAGGTACAGTGAATACAAAATTGAATTAGTTAAATAATATGGGTGTGACTTTTTGATATTTAATATTGTTAACCTTTGAAGTGTACTTATTATGGTTCATCGGATCACGGTATGAATTTAAAGTGTCTATTTAAAGTTACATTTGTGTTCTCTATCTCAGGGTGACCGGAATTTCATTTTATAGATTATAGTCCACAACTGATCTCTCCCGTGAGAGGATATACCCATAATCTCCTCTCTTGGCAGATAGGTTGAAAAGCATCTAGTAACACCCTTAATAAAGGCCTCGGCACGGATCTTGAGTGGTGACATATGTACATAAGTCATTTTTAAGTCTCATTGTCGAAGGACGTAGTGCGGAACAACTGCAAACTTACGCAGTATCCCCTCCAATTTCTCTCACCGCTCACGATTCGTGCCGGCATCTATACACTGACGCTTCCTCCTGCGGCAGCGAATCAACGAAAAATCTGTCAGTTGTATGGCAGCGTTTCACATAATATGCTATGTCTCACTCAACTATTACAGCGAGATGACATAGTTGTGTCTTTTTTCGGTACAGTTTCGCGAGTATCTACGAAATGGTCGTTACACCGATGCTCTCATTTTTTAGATGTCGCGTCGATGTACTATCCGAGCGGACAGATTTTTGCTTACTTTTTATTATACAAAACTAACACCTGAATTAATAATATACGCGCTGTAATTCATAAAACGTTATTTATTTCTAATGAACTATACGCGTGAACTTTGAGTCTTTTAAAAATAAAATAAAAACAAAATTTGCTTTGCACTGCTAGCAAAAAGGTTTGTTGTTTTTGAATTTTTTTCAAAACGGCTGAAATAGGGTTTTTACATATCTCCGCCATTTTGAAAAACTTCGAAAAACTGTAACGATCAAAATATTATGTATAATTATTGAACCTGCTCACAAAATTTCACGAGAACCGGTTGAGAAATTTAATGCAACCTGTAGAGGAGAACAAATGGATACTGGAAGGACATACGAAATCATTTTTGCCCAAGCTTCGCTCGCGCTTCGCGCTTGCCCGGTCAATAAGCAAAAAATGTAACACTAAGTATTTTTAAATTTGAGATTTTAGCATTCACAATGCTATTTTTTATAATACCAAATAATATCTTAGAATATGCGACTCGCACCAGATCATGTTCTCGGACGGGAATCGAACCCGCGACCTTTGGATATCCGGTCCAACGCTCTGACCGCTGAGCTACCAAGTCACTAGTGGGAACGTCTAATTTCTCCTAGTATATCGACTCTTACGCTACAAGCCAGCGCCATCTCACTAATGTACAAGGAATTATCTCGACATCAATTGAATTTATTATTCGGTATTATGTAACACTAAGTACTTTACTCATTTATGAAAATAAGGAAAATGCAAATTTGGATGATCTCGATTTCGAAGTAAAATATTTGATTTGATACTCAATTTGAAAACGAAAACATCACACAAGTAGGCCAAGGATATGTCTGAAAATTATCTTTCGTTCCTTTTTCCTGTCTTATCCCCATGACAATTCGATGGTTGACCATGGAATTATTAATCTGTGCGAAAACCTCATTCCCGTAGTAAATAAACCACTCATTAAACAGGTAATTTCACAGTTCCGTGCACACTCCAGTTAATGCCGTGTAATTATACCGGCTTTATAATTTCACATACGTAACTATTTGTAAGTAATTATGGTGGCTCCTCGAAATCTCGAGGTAATTTTGACTCCTCTCCTAGTATTGTAATTTTATCTTACCTATGTAATTTTCCCCTTTTGGGAAGAATATTTGCAATATGTATAATTCTGTTGTTTTTAACTGCATTTTTTAAACGATGTACGTATTTGTAATAACGATGTTTTTCTCAAATCATCTATAAATGTTGACCATCAGCCATTTTTAATGTCCTCACTGCTGGGGCACAGGCCTTCCTTATGGGTGGATAAGGAGGATGGGCCATAGCCCACCACGCAGGCCCAATACGGATTGGTGGGTGTTAACGACTGCAAATTCAGCCGGGACCAATGGCTTAACGTGCCTTCCGAAGCACGGAGGAGCTTGAGATATTAAATTTTTGGTCACCCATGACCGACCCTTGCGAAAGTTGCTTAACCTCCGCAATCGCTGGGCCAGGCGCTAAACCTCTGCGCCACCGAGCTCTTCAATGCCTCAATAAGAATAATAACAATAAATATTATTTATTTGCTTTTCACGAAGGTTATTATAATAATACGTAACAATACTATGAGCTAAAGCTTAAGAATAAAACTTTTGTGAGAGACTTGAGTCCATACTAGGAACTAGGATCCCCGAGGGTCCTGTGAGGGCCGACCTCATTTTTCAAATTTTGACGACTCTGTATGAAATATACAGGGAGAAAAAAGCAGCCCTTGACGAGTTTCTTGTCGGTTCTTCTCGTTACAAGGTCTCCCGCTTAGGGTTTGCGAATCGATGGCGTAGCTTCTTTGACATTCACAAGTGCTTGTAACAGCCTAGACTGAATAAATGAGTTTTGAATTTTGAATTTTGTATTACAGATTTCCAGGCTCTCAATAAACGTTATCAGTATTGAAATATATGCAAATGTTTCTAACAATATTTTATATTGTTTCAGGTATCATGGATAAGAAGAAAAGACTATCACCTTTTAACAGTAGGCCTTACTACATACAGCTCAGATCAGAGGTTTCAAGCTATACACCTACAGCATTCCGAGGTACTCCAGCAACGGAAGTCGCTTAGCACTTTAGTACTATGTCAAAGCAACTTTTTTACAGATTGATACATTTCTCAAAAAAGTTGCTAGAAGTACTAAAGTGCTAAGCGACTTTCGTTGCTGATTATGGATTTTGAGTTATTTTGAGATTCATGATTCACGCAGACGCGGGCCTAATATGGATTGGTGGGTGTTGATAACGAGCCGGGATCAACTTAATGCGCATACCGAAGCACGGAGGAGCTCGAATTAATAATTTGGTCACCCATCCGATGATTTATCACTGACGACCTCCGTGATCGAGTGGCTTTGTACACCTGTTTTCAAGGTGTCGCCATCTCTGAGGTCCCGGGTTCGATCCCCGGTTGGATCAATTTAGAAAACGATCTTTTCTATATTGGCTCAGGTCTGGGTGTTTGTGACACCACCGTTGTCTCTGATTTCATAACACAAGTGCTTTAGCTACTAATAAAGCTGATAAGTTTTTTGCGCCCATTTTTCTTGTCAGCTAAAAGACGTCATAATGGGTGGTAGGATAAAAGAATCAATTCTTTTATCCTTAAATTTAAAAATGCTTGTTATGTGAGCTTATTTGAATAAAGAATTTTTCATTTTCAATTTCAATTACTTACTTCGGAATCGAAGCAATGTATGATGTTGTCAAATATTTATTTATTTATTTTTACTGTGAAAGTAGCTTAACTGTCGTAATCGCAGGGCCAACCGATGCGATAATCTACGCCACTGTGTTGACGTTGATAAAACTAATGAAAATAATTGCTATGTTAAAATTGTCGCATTAATGGACAAGTTTAAAATAATTAATATTTTCTGGTTTTGTTCCAGGACTGGACGTTAAAAGTTCGGTTCGTCCAAAAAAGAGACGCGGGCATCTACGAATGCCAAGTTTCGTCCCATCCACCTACAAGCATATTTTTAAGGCTCGACGTTGTTGGTAAGTTGAAAATTTCCAAAGATTTTACTTATGATATCATTCCATTATTTTTCTATAAACAAAAAAATACCGATGACATCAATTACATAGACGAGCTGTACAAAACTAAAATTGTGTCACAACCAACCTTCGCGGCGCATCAACTGTTTCTATCGGTCGCTCGCGATAGACTAAAGGAGTTTCGGTGCATGCACCGTAACTTAATTTGCAATTTTTCGGTACTGTACAGCCTAAGTATTTGCAAAATACCAAAACATTTCGAAGGCAACTTTAATATCTTTTTTATTTTTCATCTTATTTAAAATATTAGAATGAATCCCTATGTTCCTTTGTCACGGCATCACGCATGAACGGCTGGACCGATTTCGCTAATTCTTTTTTGTTGTGTTTTTTAACGTCAGGAGAAGGTTCTTATGAAAGAAAAAAAAATAAGAAAATAGCGCGGGTAATCAGAAAATTTGAGAATACTTAACCACCATATTAAATTAATTCTAATGTAACTATACAGCTTTTGACAATTTAAACTTTTTTAATTAAACCTTTTTTTACAATCCAAACTTTTTTAATGTAACCTTATAGCGTTTGGCATAACATTGACAGAATGCGTGCTGCAAATATCGTCAAAGAGGATGTAAAAAAAAGTTGTTTCTGAAATATATTTTTTATTAATTATCTATTCGAAATCAATATTCATAGTTAAGATAGGACAACGTCTGTCGGGTCCGCTAGTTTAAAAAAAGACTGATTCTAGGTCTGAAGCTTTGTATTGTCAAATCATATTCATAGTCAGTGGCAGACTGTCAGTCTATTCATTTCGATTTCGCTTCAAATCAGCCGCCGACTGAACGATTTGCCTATCACTCAGCCGCAAATCCCGTGCGGCATCTGCGGTGTAAATAGTCGAAATTGTATTGGACGTTGACTGATGGCTCACAGCCAAAAATTATTGTCAACCTTATCTGAAATTACGTGTTTTCAAGGTCATATCTGATAGGGCTTTGACACGCTTTGAGTAAAACAAGAAAACTAGAGACATTTCTGGCGACTGTTTGTTTTAATATTTTATAAAGTAAGTTTGTTTGTTTGTTACGACTTCATGCCCCAACTACTTACTCAGCCGAACATAGTGAAATTTTGTATACTTACACATTGTTAGGGGTACAGAAAAAGACATATGGTATCTTTAATTCAGAAAAAATATACTGTTCCCGAGGGATACAAAAATTACTTAAAGATGATTTTCACCATAACAACGCGGTCTACTGACACGAATTTGAAATAATAATAATAATTAATAATGCATAAATAATAAACTGGTCACCTTATTGTAAGTCGCGTTAGAGCCTTATCACACTAGTGATTGGCCAGCGAGTTCAAAGCGAAGCGAGCTCGTTGCAAACACGCTGCGAGCTCGCTTCGCGTTTTACGATGTTCATTTTTGAGTCTTAGCCAGATAGCAATTCATATATTTTATAATTCATATTATTTATATACTTTATATATAAGAAGATACATAGTGCTATACAAGTAGTAATGAAGACTGATTAATAATAGATGCTAAACACAAATAAAATCAATTTTGGTTTCTTTTACCGTTTTTCAGTAAATTTTCTCCCTTAATTTCATTTAACCCAAACGAACTCCGCATAAATTACAGTATCGACTAAACCCAGTTCCCAATTCTATTCGACTACTAATCGATATAATTGAAACTCGATAATTATACCCAACTCAAAAAGTGAAACGGGAACGAGAAAAAATTGCTGACATCGAACAAATTGGATTGGACGACCGAAACAGAGGATCGGATCTACAATACTACAAAGCAAACACAACGGAGATAAGGATGCGACGATGTCGATAGTATATAGTACGGCAAACTTAATTGAATCCACTTATTGTTAGCACACAATAGTAATGGTTGGTTCTAAAACGAAAAATAGAATCGAATGGAATTCAGTTAAACCTCAATTAAAGGCCCTATGTACCTCAAAGTAGCGCCCTCATTTTAATTAAATTTATTGCTCGCTTAGTACATAATGCATCGAAAATTCACATGTATGGATTGAAGAAAAAGCTCTATACTATATTTAGAAACAATAACCTCAGTAAAATATAGTTCGTGGTAGTAGTAGTAGTAGGTAAAAGAGCAAATGTGGTTCCTCTTCTTTAATATAGATTTTTTCGATATACATATTGTATGTAATAATAAATTTCTTTTTTTTTTATTTAGCGAGCAATAATATTCTTCCATCGGACAACGAGACGTACGAATCAGCGCCACTGTTTTTGGTAGAAATTACAAAGACTTCGTGCTAGTCTGTGTTTCCCGATAAGTACAATCTGAAGGCCTTCAAGTGAATGAATAGGTATTTTCTAGGCAAGCGCGTTTCATTGGAGATCCCATCATCGCTTACCATCAGGCGTGATAGCGGGCAAGCGCTTGCCTATATCTATAATAAAAAAATAAAATAAAAAATAAGATTGACACTTGAGGGCTATATGAGCCTTAATTCGAATTTTAGAGCTGGCTTGCACTATTTTCTTTCGTTTCAATCGCTTGAGACCATTATGTTCGTTTTGTGTGTAGACGGAACCTGTTGATGTTTATCTATCTATTTGTTTAAAATGGTGCGTAATTGTATAACTGAAAAGATCTTATTGATGTAATTTTTCAGAGTTCATTATTTTCGTTCGTAAACCAAACGATAAATTAATGTATTTAAAATATACGATGCATTTTATATTTTATAACAGAATATTATTAATTGGTTCAGTTAATGCGTGTGTACCTACGGTTTTTCTAACAATATTTGACCTTTGCCTTTCTTTTTTTCACAACGTTTCCCGCCATAGATTTACGAAACGAAGCGCCACAGAGTAAACCAAATTATTTTTTTCCTTATTCTATTTTCATGTTCGGTGGAGCTCGGTGGCGCAGTGGTATAGCGCCTGGCCCAGCGATTGCGGAGGTTAAGCAACTTTCGCAAGGGTCGGTCGCATTCAACCCCCATGGGATGGGTGACCAAAAATTACTATCTCGAGCTCCTCCGTGCTGCAGAAGCCACGTTAAGCGATTGGCTGCATTTGCAGTCGTTATCATTCACCAATCCGCATTGGGCCCGCGTGGTGGGTCATGGCCCATCCCCTTATCCACCCATAAGGTCTGTGTCCCAGCAGCGAGGACATTAAAAATGATTGTTGGCTATGGTCATTTTCATGTTACGTGTAACATTATGATCACGTTATTTTTAATTCCGTTGAAAATACGGAAGCAGATTTTCCTATAAAGAAAACATAAGGAAAAATTACCAAATAAAGTCTATTTTAAAAGTCCTTTTGCATAATACTGGACACGAAAGATGGCTTTTGAAGTCACCCCATTAGGTTTTCTTTAATTTACTGGTACATCCATTTGTATGCAAATTACCATCCGTGGTGTTAAAATATCATTGAGTCTAATAATAGAAGTTGGCAGTCCGTTCCAGATGGTAAAGTCTAATAATTAACTTAGGTAAACTTATATCTATTGAATTTGTACTGAATTAAAAATTTATAAATAACATGTAACATGTGACATAATTTAATTTGAACATCGAACTACTTACTCGATAGAATATATTGGACTAGTTTAAACATAAAACCGCAGTGTAACCATATTCTAGCAAATAAATAATTTATGATTATAATTTATGATTAATTTTGTGCGCTATTTACATGCAGATAAGGCCTGTCTGTATGCTTAGCACTAACAGCTATCGAAAAAAACGCGGTAATACGGTCTATATGGAAAATCTCATTTCGCTGTACAAATTTCTCATACAAAATTACTCTATCGAATGTTTTTATGCGCGTTATTTTTTTCGGAAGCTGTTCGTGACACGAGTACAGATTTCATTTGTGCTATTGTTCGTTAAGAGTTAAATTCAAAACGACATTTATTTGTCTCAATTTAGTAAATTTTCTATAGCTATTTAAGGTTGGAACGCCGCCATCTCTGTTCTTGGCGCCAATTCCATTTTCAAACGCTATTTTTTTCTTCACAAAGTGGTCTTCAGTCCATGGAGTCGTAAATCTATATCGTGAAAAAAAAAACACCACTGATTAAGACCGGTATCAAAAACGGCATTTCATACAAACTTTTAAGTCCTTTTTTTAATAAATGAACTGCTTTTAATGAAACTTTATACGGTTTAAAAAGGTCTAAAAAGTTAGTTAGTCTGAAAAAACAAATTTAATTGTCTTATTTTAAAAACATAACTAGAAATTTTTGTTTCTATGGAAGAAATAAATGAACCGATTTTAATAAAACTCCATACGCATAAGCAGGATGCACAGTTCTAAAAAGTTGATAGTCTAAGAACATTTTTTAAATGTCTTGTTTTAAAAAAGGTAAAATTCCTGATTCTATGGGAAATTTGAAACCTGTCTAATTTAGCTGTAAGTGCTGTAACACTATTTTTCGAAAATGTTTTTAATTAACTTTTTAAACCAATGTATTCTGCTTATGTGTATGAAGTTTCATTTAAATCTTTTGCCCACTTAGGTATCTTAGACGAGCAATTTATACAAAAGCGGGAGAATGCGACTTTGCTTTTACTCTTATCGAATATACACCTGAATTTGACTAAATATAATATAATCTAATTTGACCTAATATAATTCGGTAAAAAAAAGATTGTATATACCCAGACAGATTAAATATATTAAGTGCCGAGAAAATATCTCAGTATAAAACGCTTACCCATACCACAAAGACAAAGCAATCCCAAATTAAACCTAAAGCTTATACAGATTTAACTAAGCTTAACAAAAACAAAGCTGATGGTCTGGAATGTAAATAATTCTTTTAAATGGCATTATGTGGGAATAACTTCTGAAGTTTTGTTTTTCTAGGCTGTGATGAAGCTCGCAAAGTATTGTGTACTGTGGTCTTGCCGTTTTACAAAAGAGTTCGGATAAAAACAGGGAAAAGGTCAAAAGGACTTTTTGTTTTAAAACGAGGTTGCGTGACCGCCGAAATGAGTTACACCTTTTGGAGCAAAGAGTTTTTATTTCAGTATTTTTAGAAGCATTTTTATAGTTGAATTAAAAAAAAACGAAATTTGTAATTTCCTGGACACTCCTTAAAAACGTCTCGTTTATATCTCCTACTTCTATTACATAAACAGAATGACGTTTGTATACACTACGTATGTGTGGGTGAAGTGTTCAGGGCTACTTACCTTTTTTAAACATTCGCTGAAAAGCTAATTATTATGAAAACTTTTAAGTAATTATCATATTGTCTGTATATTACAAAAGTACTCTTTGCAACTGTCGAACCGAGTGTCGGTCGTCGAACGGCGAAGGCTCTTGTACGGTTTACACCGCACAAAGCAGGTCATATTCAACAATTTCGTTCGATACAATAATTTGTAATAAAATATTTAGTCACGTCATATCATTGGTGATGTGAACTCGTACCACAAGTAAATAAACATTTTTATAATCATCAAGGATTTATCATTTACATCAAGTTCCAGGAAAATAGTTGAGTGGCAGCATCAAGGCACCACTTAACAGCCCTTAATAATAATACAGCTTACTCGCCAACCTAATACGGGGCGGGGTGCGGTACCGCTGATCAGTGGGGGGGTGGGAGTGTCCATTTGACGACCTCCGTGGTCGAGTGGCTTTGTACACCGGTTTTCAAGGTGTCGCCATCTCTGAGGTCCCGGGTTCGATCCCCGGTTGGGTCAATTTAGAAAAGGAACTTTTCTTTATTGGCTCAGGTCTAGGTGTTTGTGATACCACCGATCCGATTTCCATAACACAGGTGCTTTAGCTACTTACTTTGGAATCGGAGCAATGTATGTGATGTTGTCAAATATTTATATATTTATTTACTTATACTTAATAATATTCATGTTAAACTAAGTTTTTGAAAGGTCTCCTTAAAATGCTAACTTATCAAATCCGACATGCGTTACAAGAAACTAACTAGATGAAAACCTGTCATGTAATACCACCGTTGTCTCTGATTTCCATAACACAAGTGCTTTAGCTACTTACTTTGGAATCGGAGCAATGTATGTGATGTTGTCAAATATTTATTTATTTATTCTGTACGTCAGTTAAGTACTATTATTAATTCTGTGACCATAGTAAAAAATATAGGTATTTTATACTGCACCAGGTATAGCATTCCAAAGCAGAGGAAATCACGTGGGTAACTCAGGTTTACGTCATTTCTGCTATCGGTATTGAAAATTACGTTCATTTATCTTTAACTTCAACCACTTCAACTGTTTCGTTTGCTAAGAGAAACAAATCACAATCAAAATGCACTATAATAATTTTGTAGTGAGTGTGACAGAAAAAAAATCCTTAATTCATTGCTTCCTACTATAAAGTCGCGCAACTGAATAGTGACGTAAACCTAGGTTACTCCCATAGACTTTCTATTACTCTATCTACAGACCTTGGGCTCTATCGGCTAAAAACATTGAAGTTCATGTTAACTGTGTTTTGACAGATGTACGTAATACATTGCTACTTCGTTTTGGCACAAATAAAAACTTACCAAAGAAAAGTAGCAATGTATCACATATATCTGTCAAAACACAGTTTACATGAACTTCAATGTTTTAAGCCGATACCACCGCTTGTTTTTTTGGACCATGGGTAGCATATAGCATTTACCGTCGACGTAAACGTCGACGAAACGTCAATTTGGATTGATTGACGTTCGAGCCTCCCTGGTCGAGTGGCTACCGGTTTAAAAGGTGTTGCTATATCTCTGAGGTCCCGGGTTCGATCCCCGGTTGGGTCAATTAAGAAAACGAACTTTTTTATTATTGACTCAGGTCTGGGTGTATGTGATACCACCGTTGTCTCTGCTTTCCATAACACAAGTGCTTTATCTACTTATTTTGGAATCGGAGCAATGTATGTGATGTTGTCAAATACATGTATAATAAAATATACTACGAGTAGTATATGTATATAAATGGATAAAATTGTTAACTTAAAAAAATATTTATTTACTGTACACACACAATTTTTACAAGAGAAATAACAGAAAAAAAGCACAAGAGTACAGATAATTTAATATTGAAGTTTTTCCAGCAGGCCCGTGACATAAAAAAGCGCCGCCTGTTTGTATCTCGTAGGAAGTAAAAAAACAAAATTATCTTTAATTATAAATAAACCTACTTAATTCCACTTTTATCGTTTAATGTATTTTATACTTAACTTGTAATTAAAACAAACACAAACATCCTCTTTCCAAACAATAATTTACCTATCCTAAATATATACGACCTTCATAAAGGCCCTATCTCACTAGGACTCCATAGTTGCGCCACCAGCGGGTGATTTGCTTGCTGCCCCTAAATTGGTTGCGTTGCGCGCAACCAAGAGGACACCAGTGGGCCTAGTACAAGTTGGTGTTTTCACTTTTCGAATAGTTAACTATCGTTTTCTTTCTTTCTCTCATTCTCTCACTCACATTGACTATGAGCAGTATATCCGATAGTTAACTACGCGAAAAGTGAAAATATCAACTCGTATTAAGCCCTCAGTTGAGTGAAGTACCCTCCATACATCTGTCACGGACCTGAAAAAAGACGGACGTAACCTCGTCTAATTATGAGTGAAGCATGTTAATGGCCGCCCGTTTAGGAGTGTGCGTGCTTTTCGCTGTCACGCGGGGTAAAATTGCTGCGGGTTGTAGGACCTGTGTGAGTGTGGGTTGGCGTGGGTGGGTAAACGAAAATTGCAGTACCTTTCATGCTGCACATTTTTTTAGTAGTAGTTTTGTAGATATTACTTCCATCTTTTATAGGTCTGTGACATTTGTATACATTTTGTTAGATCCACTGGTGTCTTAGTGAGGTATAGTACTAATGGTAGATTAATCTTCACATGTATAAACATGATTGTTTTTGTACACAGAGGCCCGGGCGCAAATATCCGGCCCTACGGATATGTTCCTCAAACCGGGTTCCAGCTTACGGCTACAATGTTCTGTGGTGCAGACGACGGAGGCACCCGCCTTTGTTTTTTGGTAAGGAACCCTTACATCATTTTAATTATTATTCTCATATCATTTTTAAAACTATTTCACTAAAAAAACACTATGGTGATTAAATGATTCCTACCAAAACAATTTGTTCTCTGATTGCTTGTATTTTCTTGTGAGCGTACTTACTCTTTAACGGTAGTGATGATGTCCAGACCGATTTCGGCCACGGCAGCGACTGCATCAACTCCTCAGTTATTGTTGTCTTGCGTGCGCACGTGGCTTATGTAGCTAATCTTCTTTGAGAAGATCCTCGAGCACTGCGGGCATGCGAGCACACCATTGACACAATTCTGTACCTTCCGTGAAAAGAGGTATAACTCTAAAAACATGATTTTCGGGAAATTGACTTTAAAGTTAAAAAAAATCTCACTCTTCAACTGAGAATGATAAAATAAAATAAGTGCTTGTAGACTGTAGATGGTTAAGCTAACTTTGTTTTCTTGTATTATTTAAAGAGAAATGTCTTACAGATTTTTCAGTATTCATGAAATTGTTTAGTTACATCACTAATCACATTTATTTGTTTTGTGTATATTGATGTAATAAGACTTATATCATTTTTCACCATGAAAATCTGCTTTCGTGTAAAATGTTAACTGACTTTATTTTTTTGTGTCTGCCTTTTCAATTGTATGTTTTTTTTAAAGTTGTAGAACAAACATTGTTGAACACACTCTAAATGTTAGTAATTAGAGTTTAGTTTTGTAGAATCGTTTAAAAAAATCGAATCATATCAATTTACACAACTATTTTGAAAAAAATCGATGTGGATATTGTTATAACTTTTATCACAAACGATATAACTAGTACGTATACTATGTGAATAGTGATATAACTTATGATAAAATACTAAATAATATCATGAGGTAATGTTTGCTGTTATTAAAACCCAAAAATATTTCGGTAATTTATTACTAACACTTTGGTAATCATATAAAATACTAAATCTTGCTTCATTAGCGCTTAAATCAACTTGGATAAGCAGAACAATGTGTTTTAAATTTTGAAAAATAACAAAACAATTTTAAACTTAAAGGTTTACTTAAACAAAACATAACAGATGTTTAGACTTGTTAAAACTGTTGTTGTATCGAAATTCAACGTAACATAATAAAGAAAACAGGCTGGTATTTAAACACCTACTCAGAGAAAAGAAAATGAATATAAATGTTTATTCCATTGAGCTCGGTTCGGTGATCGGGAATTGATCCCATTGGCTTAATATTGACTTAACTACGGAGTGCTTCATGTAAAGACAACACAATCATCACTACAGTCATTCAGACTCAAACTTAGCCAACTTGTAAATGACAACTAGCAATAAACCGATCTTAAAAAACCATTCATAAGTCCCATTTCCATTCAGTAGCAAATTAAAATAAATGAATTTACTCCCAAAATAGTACATTTAATGATAGCAAATAAATTATTCTTTAAAAACTCCCGACACAGAAAAGCTAACTCTTAATAAAAACCCCCCATACAAAATCATCATTATTATCAAGTTATAAATAAATCTATGGAAAAATCGTAGACGTCGGTGGACCGCGAAGTTAATGTGACGAGCTTACATGTAAATCTATTAACTTAGCGGTCCCCCGACGTCTACGATTTTTTCATAGATCTATTTAAGACTTGATGATATAATGACATTATTTTCAACTTTTTAAGAGTAAGCTTTTTTGTATGGGGGTATTTTATTAAGAGTTAGCTTTTTTGTATCGGGGGTTTATTAAATTTTTAATTTCAGTTTTATTTGAAGCTTTTTAAACTAAATTTTTGGCAGCCATTATCATTGAAGTAACACGGTACCAAATTTTGAATTCAATTGCAAAAAGCTGATGAGTCCTGATTACCAATCTAGGAGTATAACCTAATCATCGAGACCATTCCAATGAGCCCAAACACGATACCTCTGCTGTATGTTGTTGAAGAGTTGGGTATCCTTCAGATTCTAGATGATGCCACATCATCACCACCTATTATACTTTATTCGCAATTTACTCATTAAAGACCATTTTAGTGATCTCAAACACGATATCTCTGCTGTATGTTGTTGAAGAGTTGGGTATCCTTCAGATTCTAGATGATGCCTCATCATCACCACCTATTATACTTTATTCGCAATCTACTCATTAAAGACCATTCTAGTGATCCCAAACACTATACCTCTGCTGTATGTTGGTGAGGAGTTGAGTATTTAAGCTTCAGGTCATGGTTACCTTACCATGTTCTTTTAATATCATTGCAGTAACACGGTACCAAATTTCGAAAAGACTGGACATATGGAACTTAGCCAGATCCCCTGATCAACTAGAAAAGAGCTGATGATCTTCTAACGGCTGATCAGGTCATGGTTACCTTACCATGTTCTTTCAATGCCATTGAAGTAATACTGTACCAAATTCCGAATCGATCGGACATAAAGAAGTTAGTCAGATCCCGTCATCAACTAGAAAAGAGCTGATGATCTTCAAGCAGCTGAGTATTATCTTTCAAAAAAAAAACTAAACCAAAATCAGTTCATCCGTTTGGGAGCTACGATACCACAGACAGATACACAGACACGTTAAACTTATAACACCTCTCTGTTTGCGTCGGGGGTCAAAAAGCAGTTAAAAACACAACTCTTTTTCCACGTGTTAGTAAGACAGGCAATAATGAATAATAATAAACAAAAAATACGCCCGAATCAAAAAATACTATGTATTTTTAATTTCTTGTAAAAAATAACGTGCAATGGTGTAAAAAGTTAGTGTATATTGATACAATTCACTATTATGCATCGAAGCAATCTCACACTTATTTTAAGGAATATAGGGCAGATTTTCATTCCATCAATGACTTTAGCCCATTATTAATAAAATGGCACAATGTATTATGCTTTGTGTAAAGTGATACAACTTACATTTCAATTCATCTTGTTTAGTGTCGCGGAGACTCTACTGATGTGACCGCAGCGCATGAACGTCGGTGCAATACTGAGACAACACACTGTCGTATCCACACAGACGCGGGGGAAGGGTAGGAGGGAAGGGGAGGTCGCGGGGGGTTTATTGGGCAGTTATATCATTTTACACAATAAGTAATCAAACGTTTTACTTCGTTTATTCATAATATTTTTTGATATGAGTCAATTACATCATTTTACACCTATCGCAAACCTATATGTGATTATTGATTCAACTTAATTTATATCGATAAACACAAAATAAAACTTGATTATTACTTCATTTTTGATGCTATAAGTCGAGTTGAATCAATGTTCACAAACTAGCATACTGTGAAATTATATGTGTGTATTGATATAATTCTAGATAAATCACTACGCACAATTTAAGTCAGTTGTTATTAAATTGTGTGTAAAGTTTTAAAACGAGTTATATTTCTAGACACTAATTTAAAGAGAAATAAGTTTCGGTACACATTGTTTTAACTAGAGATATATTAGATATACACATTTTATTTCAAAAAAATCATAGAAAAGCAAGCACTTATATTACTATGCACAAAATTTATCTCTGTTGATATAAGTCGTAAAAATACACCGATTAGACACAAAAAAAGCTAATTTTTCGATGACTTGAATAGTGAAATAAATTCAAAATCGATATAACTCGAGTTAGATCAGTTTTCACAGAAGGTACAGAATTATTATTGATCGCCGCAGGTGGTCGGGTTTTCGATCGCGGTTAGTGTCAAAGTCAGCATACCATTAAGCTTTAAAGTCACGTACTTTGGATTGAACCCAGGTCTTCCACTGTTGTCTTTTGTCAGCTTGTTTCTCCCACTGAGGGTGCTCTATACATCTATACAGCATTTCTTCATATGTCGCTACAGCACATCTTTGTACCTGAGGGCAATAAGATATCTTACCGATGTAGATAGATGTGCATTTTCAAAATAACAAAAGCATATTGACGAGACTCCGCTTTTAGTCAACCTGAGCTTTTTATCGACAATCGCTTGTAAAATCAAATGGCGAAAAATTAAATTAGATAATGCGATCATATTTTCCAACAAGTCGCCTACCAACTCACCCCATGTAAATATCACATAACCACAAAATAGTCAGTCTGTGTTTTAGTTATAACTCTAATATACAGTTGCGTTAAATCAATTTCCAATTACTTATGACAGAAGCGTATTGACGAGACAGCAACTATTACCTACTTTTCCATCATTTTTATTCAAGAAAAACAAAAAACGAACTATTAAGTCTTTAGGAAAACAACATAGTTCCACCAAACTGAAGAATATAAACTGAAACTTAATTACTGAAACAGTAACTTTCGAAGTAAAACTCAATTTTAAGAGTCCGAAGTTCTTTGGTTTATTTAGCAAATCTTAATTTTTGAGCTAATATCAAAGTATTTTTCTGGGGTTGGGGCTTAGATTCTCAACAAAAAGACACTGACCATTCAGTGGGCAAATTTATGCTAGATTTTAACAATTACAGTAAAACTATTTCAAAATAGACTCTTCCTATTACTATTTTAGAAACAAGGAATGATTTTAATAATATTCTCGACCACCTGTCACGCTCAGTGTATGTGCTGATAATAATAAACTAAATAAAGTAAAATATAGAACGAAGATTGACGATCTGACGACCACCGTGGTCGAGTGGCTTTGTACACCAGTTTTCAAGGTGTCGCCATCTCTGAGGTCCCGGGTTCGATCCCCGTTTGGGTCAATTTAGAAAACGAACTTTTCTATAATTATTAGCTCAGGTCTGGGTGTTTGTGATACCACCGTTGTCTCTGATTTCCATAACACAAGTGCTTTAGATACTTACTTTGGAATCGGAGCAATGTATGTGATGTTGTCAAATATTATTGTGCTTTCTGTAGCTAGTGTTGGAAATTCATTAATTGTCACGTTTTGATATAAATGGACTTTGGAGAAGGACTAAGGTAAAGCTATTAATAATTTCCAAACTTCCCACGGGAAACGAAATTACATGCGGGTCAAAAAACGAGCAAAATGTAATTTGTAAAAATATACATTACTGGGGCAAACAATAGCAAAAATCTTGGAAAGATTGGGAACCTCTGATTGTTAGCTAAATAATTCTCAAGAAGATCCGCATTTAGCTGATTGCTGAGGCCGGCTTATAGAATTAACGGAGAGTTCCAGGCTTAAAATTAACACTGTTTTTAAATCTAATTCAACGTTGTACTTTAATGTAATTTTCAGAAAACAGGTTTCCTCAATTTAAGTCGTACCCCCTTACTAATAAAGAATGTATAGCAGATGTACAGTTACACAATGGTTATTCTCTGTCAAACTATTTAAGTTTGACATTAAAAAGAAAGGGACAAAACACTATGTAACTATACATCTATTATACAATCTTTATTAGTAAGGGGGTTAGATTATACACATTGTATACACCTACAACTTTGCTTGATTGTTTTTTTAACATTGGAAATGTTTATCAGGTCGTTTTCGTGGGGGAGTGTAATTCAGCAATATGTCCAAAAGTTTTAAAGATAAACCAAAGGCAGTGCTGTCAAAAGATGCAAAATCTCGAAGACATCGTATGGTACCAAATTTTAGAAAAACAATCCGTATTTTTTTTGGATGATCAAAAATGTTGGAAAAGCGATCAAATTTCCCGTTTTAACATACAAAAAGTAGATTATTCTGAAAACGAAAGCCGATATCAAACAAATCTAAAATAAAAACTCCGGATGCAGATAAATTGACTAACTTTTAGAAAAAAAAAATTGGAATTGTTTTGCTAAAAACCAACAATATCGGTTATACTTTGATGAAGATTATTTAAGTATTACATTTCATTTTTAGTTTTAATAAATAACAATGTTATCAGTAGCCCATCGTTTTTAACAACCACCGCATGATTATGTTGTAAAACGATAATTGACGACCTCCGTGGTCGAGTGGCTTTGTACACCGGTTTTCAAGGTGTCGCCATCTCTGAGGTCCCGGGTTCGATCCCCGGTTAGTCAATCAATTTAGAAAACGAACTTTTCTATATTGGCTCAGGTCTGGGTGTTTGTGATACCACCGTTGTCTCTGATTTCCATAACACAAGTGCTTTAGCTACTTACTTTGGAATCGGAGCAATGTATGTGATGGCGTCAAATAAAAATAAAAAATTACAATAATACTAGCGGCCACCCGCGACTTTGTCTGCGTGGACAGTTATTTTGCCATACCTCGGGAACCGTTGTTTTTTTCTAGATGAAAGCTCGTACCGTATGTCCTTTTGTGTACCCCTGATAACGTGTATGCAAAATTTCATTATGATCGGTCGAGTAGTTTAAAGGCCGGCGAACAGTGAGTTTCTCATACAAACGTTATACCAAAATGATATGCAATTTCAGCTTATTTAACTCTTCTTGTAATGTTATTTGGATTAAGACAGTATTTGCTAGAGCTCTATCAAATAAAAATTGATTTAAAGTTTAGTATCAAAACATGTAATTTGCATTTAATTTGAATTGGCTTAGTATTTTGAATTTTTTGTTTAATAGAACCCTAGACAAATACTGTCTTAATCCGAATAACATTACAAGAAGAGTTAATTATGCTCAAATTGCAAACCATTTTGGTATAACGTTTGTATGGGAAGCTCACACACCGGAATCTTACGACGTGAAGGCGTAACAAATATTTGACAACATCACATACATTGCTCCGATTCCAAAGTAAGTAGCTAAAGCACTTGTGTTATGGAAATCAGAGACAACGGTGGTATTACAAACACCCAGACCTAAGCCAATATAGAAAAGTTCGTTTTCTAAATTGACCCAACCGGGAATCGAAGCCGGGCCCTCAGAGATGGCGACACCTTGAAAACCGGTGTACAAAGCCACTCGACCACGGAGGTTGACAAACGAACAAACTTATTGGCTCGCAAAAAGGTTTTCACCACACACCAAATTCAATGCGTCTTCAATTTCATCGTATTTACTTCCAAGGAGTATTCCTACCAAGCATAAAATATACAAAGCGAATGCTTCTTTCACGGGCAAATAAGCGAATTTAATAAAAAGTCTTATTCCCCATCCGGGATGCGACTTATCCCAATAGTTCTTCTGACACATTCTCGGGAGTGGGCCAAATTGAAATTCCCTCTTGGAGTGTAGTTCGCAAGTTTAACATAGCAAATCTCTGTCTTCACTGGATGTTTTATGCTAAGCGATTTCAGTAGAATCTCCTTTATCAGACGGTTAGAAAGTGAACATTTTATCGTTTAAATGTTTAAAAGCATTGATAATATTTGGTGAAATATTGCGTTTTGTGCTTGTATCGTTTTTACGAAAGAAAAAAGAAGACAACATTTTTGAGATAAACGTTTTCTGTTGTTTGCTTTCATTCAAAATAATAAATTATAATTTTCATTGTTTATAATAAACAATAATTTTATCGATCGGACTATTCCCATCTCCTTTTCCAGTGAAGAGTTTTAAAAAGGCAATGGATTTAACTCGAAATATGACAGTCACAATTGTTCATAGGAATTTATCTCGAATGTTGTATTAAATTATTTATTTGACCACTAGCCAAGCAAAAAGTCGGCTGAAAAATGTACAAAAATGCTGCTTAAAGGGAACTGGAATTCGAAGTTTTGGGCCGCTTTCATCACAAAACGCTTCTGCCCATGTTCAGGTCTACGGAGGTGTCATGTTCAGGTCTACGGAGGCGTCGGAAATTCCGCCTCTGAGTCATTACACGTCCTTTCACGATATGTCTAAAATATGAAAAGATGTGTTCTCACGCAGTCGCTTTCCCGATTCCCTTCACTTTCATCTGTCACATGCCTCAACTTTTTTTTTTATTTGACAACATCACATACATTGGTCCGATTCCAAAGTAAATGCTAAAGCACTTGTGTTATGGAAATCAGAGACAATCAGAAACACCCAGACCTGAGCCAATATAGAAAAGTTCGTTTTCTAAATTGACCCAACCGAGGCTCGAACCCGGGACCTCAGAGATGGCGACACCTTGAAAACCGGTATACAAAGCCACTCGACCACGGAGGTCCTCAATGCATTCAATAGCGCACGCTGCTTGTGTGTTCCCTTTCTCTTGCGATTTCAACAGAGCCGAGCCTCAGAGCATGCCATATCTTCTCAAAATGACGTCAAATTTGTATGTCAGACAGTTGAACGTGAAAACGTACGGTTTGGAGGCAATATTGCATGCGTTTGACGCAACTTGAATTGAAAGTTGAAGCGATTCGGTGAAGACGACCAATAGGTTGATGTTATACTCTCGTGGACGTCATACGACACGACAAATATAATAATTGTAGCTTACATATCTCCACAAAACTTAATACTCGTATATACCAAAATAACATTCCCGAGTTGTATCAAGCAATATAACTTGTAGCTCCCCTGAGAACAATGTCGTAGGAACAACAGAAATTATTTTGAAACGTAACAACGTGTGACATTAATTCAATATAGTCTGTTCGCAGAGTTGGTAAGTTTATTTTTACTGATTTGTGTTAAGGATCGCTAACAGCAAAAACGTGATCTGGAGTTGTCATACGTAGTTTTAACAAAAACCCTACGAAAAAGTTGGCTCTACAAAAATCGAATAGAGGATAAATAAAACTTATAGATAAATGTAAAAGAAATGAATATCACTCTAATAGAGTTGACTTAACTCGAGATATGCAAAAGAGTACGTACTGCTTTTTTCAATAAGTGAATTTTATGAACATTAATGAATTTCTATAATTAATTGACAACAAAAATAAAGAACCCAATAAAATGTTTTTCTTCTGCTTTGTGTGAAAAATTCGCGAATTTCCGCCTAAAATTTTATGACTACAAAAACTTCAGCATGTTTTTATTTTGTTTAAGCAGAACAGAAGTATTGTTATGTAAAACAGAATTTGTAGTTTACAGTCCCTTGAAGCTGTAAAAAAAACAAACTTCTGAGTTTACGTAAAAAAAAAGATAGGGCCGCTTGTGCCGTAAAAAATGAATATTTAGACGTCTCAAGAGAATCAAAATAGGTACTTTCCGTTAACCTTCTTATACTACAAGTACAGGGAAAATCCTGAAAACTATACATTTGTAATTAAATAAAAAAAAATAGTCTTAATTTTTTTATTCCCTCATTTTTCTATTATTAACCAACTTAACTTTTTTTTCATTACGTAAACTTGTGGGAATCCCAGAACACGTTTGCCTACCTAGTACCGACTTTTAAGCTAGAAAGAAAAAAAATTGTCATGCAATTTCACAAATGGCTTGAGAAGCTTGTTTTTCTAGAAAATTTTAATACGCGAGTAGTCGTGTGTTTTTCTCATAATCTACTTAGGTAAGTAAAAAAATAATAATTAGCGAAGTACCCTAACCAAAGACTTCTATGTTGTATACTAAACAGAAGATTTTTATTTACTCTGTTAAAATTCCCCTTGCAAAACTTTTGCTAAAATCGCGTTAGGCTAAGAACGCACGACGCGGTTTTCGCCCGCGCCCGCCGCGGTTGCGGGCCCGCAGTTTTATTTCCAAACTTACGAGACCGCAGTTTTGTGTGGCAACGCAGCCGCTGCGGTTGTGATTATCTTGATTCCGCGGGCGTGACTCGCGTGATTCTACAAGTTGCCCACCGGTGCAGCGGGAACCGCAAACGCGGCGGGCGCGGGCGAAAACCGCGTCGTGAGTTCTTAGCCTAAGCTGGACCAAGCTTTTTCTCTAGCAAATACTAAATATTACCTTTTATTTCTTACTGGAAATATGAGCTTCGTCACATGGGTGTTAATTAAACTGTTCATTAGTTAGACTCTAGTAATGGAGTAGAAAAATAAATTAACAAGCTTTTCAGATAGACTCTAGTAATGTAGTAGAAAAATAAATTAACAAGCTTTTCAGATGAAATCCCAAAGCTCAGTTTTCTTTTTGGGGATAGATTCTGATAATCTTAAATATTAAGCTGAAATCCATTGAAAGTTTTAATTAAATTTTAAACACTCGACAGAGTAATTTTGTATGGGAAATTTGTATAGCGCCATCTACCGCCAGAAAACGAAATGAAATTTCTCATAGACCACTACTCTATCGAGTACTTTTACGCGCGTTGTTTTCTCGACAGATGTTTGTGCTAGGGGAACTATAATCCTTAACAACAATAGAATATCTATTATCTCATTTTCCAAGCCTTTATAGGTTAATAGATACTCCAAACTTCATCGTTTTCAAATTAACCTTATTTGTCACCAGGTACCACAATAGCAGAATGATCAACTACGACGCCGAGCGAGGCATTAATGTCACAACTAACCCTGCTGAGAGGCTCTCCGACCTCCTCATTCCGGTGGCCAGTGTGTCCCACGCCGGCAACTATACTTGTGTGCCGAATAATGCGGTGCCTGCTAGTATTAACGTGCACATATTCAATAGTAAGTTATTTTGAACCGTAAGAGGAAACAACAAGATCGAGAGAATTGAAAAATTCCTATAGAAAGTTGACAAAATCAACGTTTAGTAGTCCCCTGTTTCCTCCTCCAAAACTAGACCAATTTAAATAATAAATAAATAAATTTTTGACAACATCACATACATTGTTCCGATTCCAAAGTAAGTAGCTAAAGCACTTGCGTTATGGAAATCAGACACAACGGTGGTATCACAAACACCCAGACCTAAGCCAATATAGAAAAGTTCGTTTTCTAAATTGACCCAACCGGGGATCGAACCCGGGACCTCAGAGATGGCGACACCTTGAAAACTTGTGTACAAAGCCACTCGACCACGGAGGTCGTCAAAATACTTTTTACATAAAAAATAAAGGATTTGGCTGTGTTCCTATGTTTTGCTTTTTTATACAAGGTGTTACAAAAATACCCCTAATGCCGAATATGGTATATAGGGACCATCAAACTGATCAACTTTTACTATGGGACCAACTCTGAAATCGCGAAAAAAAAATCAGCTGTTTCATACAAAAATTAAAATCGATAATATCAAAATGTATGAAACAGCTGTTTTTTTTTTCGCGATTTCAGAGTTGGTCCCATAGTAAAAGTTGTTCAGTTTAATGGTCCCTATATACCATATTCGGCATTAGGGGTATTTTTGTAACACCTTGTATAATCTCATCAAATTTGATTGCTGGACGTCTAAACAATGGTATTTTTTTATATATATCTTTCAATAATATTTTTATGAAGAAAAAAGAAAATATAGTAACACAGCCAATTCATACCTTTAAATAATGAAAAAAATATTTAAATCGGTCTACTTTTGGAGGAGGAAACAGGGGACTACCAAACGTTAATTTTGTCAACTTTCTATAGGAATTTTTCAATCTCTCGACCGTGGTGATTCCTCTTAATATGTATATTTTTAGAATTCTCTTCAATATTGTTTCGAATATTTGTAAAAGTTTATTCCACAGGCTACACTCGTTTGTATTTTTGAATTTGATTTCAGTGGGGGAAATTTTAGCTAGAATAAATAAAATAAAATCGACTGGCGGCGCAAGTTGGCTCATGTCAGCCCCTTAAATAAGGAGTAACGCAGGTGATATTCACTGTGTTTGCATTCGAAAACAATGGACTGAGAAACACAATAGCTTTGACCATGTCCAGTAGGTCGATTCATTGCTGGCAAAATTGTCAATTCAGTTTTCATTGTTTCGAGTAACATTTTAACTGAAAAAATCTATCTCTCCAGTTTCGGGAAAAGCTTTTGATGCTCGAAAACAGGTTTAAAAAAACAGAGGGATGATTATGATTATACCAAACTACGAGTAAATACTGAAACACCAGTGTTGTTCAACTTCAGTTCAACAGATTCGGTGTTTACTTTTTTGGTGTTATATTATCTATGGTCAATGTGATATAATCTGTGGATTAGTCTATAAAGAATTGTCATGTAAAATGGAGTCCGAATAAACCAATGAGTTTGTATATACCCCGATCACAAATGGGCTGAAGAAGAATATATAACATTTGCCATTTGTAATCAAAAGGGCATGTAAATATGTTTCTGTTTGATAAAAAATTCAAAATACAAAAATCATTTATTCAGTCTAGGCTGTTACAAGCACTTGTGAATATCAAAAAAGCTACGCTATTGGTTCGCAAACCCTAAGCGGGAGACCTTGTAATGAGAAGAACCGGCAAGAAACTCGTCAAGGGCTGCTTTTTTCTCTCTGTATATTTCATACAGAGTCGTCAAAATTTGAAAAATGAGATCAGCTTTTAAAGTGACGTCATTTTCCATTACAATAATTAACAAAGTTTACATTCCATGGGTAGGTAAAGGTAATTCAGTTTCATTTCAACAGATAACAAAATGGAGTCTGACTAAACCAATGAATTTAATGAATTTAATGAATTTTCCTTCAATCCCGATCACAAATGAGCTGAAGAAAAATATATAACATTTGCCATTTGTAATCAAAAGGGCATGTAAAGTTTCAGTTTGATAACACATAAAACTACCTATTTCATTTGAAAATATTGACTTGACTGAAGGGTCAAACGCCCGGAAAATAAGACACAATAATATGCCATTGTAATCCGGCCGCATGCGGCCGCTTGGGCGTTGATGGATTAAACGAAGTCTGTGTCTGAATCTACAAAGGAGTAGTAATGGGTTTTTAGGTTATCGGCGATGGTTTTTAAATAGGTATTATGGTGTTTAGCCGCTAGAAGGCGCTGCAGTAATCATCTGTGACATAATTATTCCAGTTTGTCTTCAACCAAACAAACCAAACCATATTGTTTAACCATTCATTAAGTAGTCCTCTCGTATTTAGTGCAATTAATAAATAATCAATATTCTCCAAACTAGTTATTTTCCGTGAAATCTCTAACCAAATTATTCAAGTTTGTTTCAGTAGAGTTCAGGACTATCTCGCAGGCAAATAATTAGGAGTTAGGACTAAGCTTGACCTGCTGGGAGCAGCTATTCCATAAATACTAAATGAGATACTACAGACAGCGGAGTCGAGGACATTAAGTAAATTCAGCGATGTAACATATACTACACAAAATAGCTAGTCGAAGCACAATTTAGCAAATAGAACGATTTTTTAAGGGGCTGACATGAGCCAACTAAAACCGCCAGTCGATTTTATTTTATTTATACTAAATAAGCCCAATTTCTTAAAAAAGAAATCAGTCAAGGTTTTGTTAATAATGTCTAATATTTATTGAATAACTTTACACAGTTTGAAAAGGCATTCAAACAGTTTAAAACGCATTTTTTTTTAAAGTGGCCACTGTTGGTTCAAACCCGTTTTTAAACTATTGCACGCATTTTGTAATGTTGTAACGTTATTCAATAAACATTAGACGTCATTCACAAGACCTTGACTGATTCCTTTTTTAAGAAATTGGGCTTATTTAGAATAAATAAAATAAAATCGACTGGCGGCGCTAGTTTGCTCATTGCAGCCCCTTTATCCAACTATTCGTACCCACTGGTCGTAAATGTTTTTAAGAAATTGGACTTATTTAGAATAAATAAAATAAAATCGACTGGCGGCGCTAGTTGACTCATGTCAGCCCCTTAAGGTCTTCACAATACCTATCTGTGTGTGTTGGTGTGAAAATACCTATCATTAGTTACGTACGCGTTTAAATCCTTATTTGTAGGTTAATAGTGGCACGGAGTGAGACGAACATCATCCGCTTATCGCGTTTGTGTTCATGTTATAGACCTGGGGCCCTACCGGCAAATTTTTCGAACTTCGGCGGGTCTGCCGAGCTTCAACTTAAAACAGATAAATCGAAGTAAGGGAGTTTCGTATTGTACTATTCGAAGTTATTTAGAAGATATCGATGTTTGTGTGACATCACGAATTGGGGTTCACCATTTTGGCCCGATTGGTTTCGATTTATCTGTCATGTTTTAATTTGAAGCCTGGCAGACTTTCCGAAGTTCGATGCGTTAGCCGGTACGGCCCCTGCTGCTTATATTCTGGAAGACTGATTGTATAAAAGTAATATAAATAGTCTTACTTATATCACAAATTAGATATTCATTCATTTTATGGTATTCTTAGTGCCCACCCCAGCACCCTTCATAAGTATTTATAGTGGATTTTTTTGTACGCCAAATTGAATCCACTGAAAATACACTTGGGCTCACCTGTCGTATGAATGATATAAAGATCCCGCGTTTTGCTTAAATGCCAAAAAGGCTCCCGAATATTCGCATCTCATTGAGCATTTGATTGAATTGAATCTTCGAGCGACATTTCAATAATACCCCTTTAGCGTCAAGTGATGTCAGTTTCGTGAATTTAGAATTATATGTCACAATATAAAATTATTTTGTCTGATTGATTGGGTTGATTTGTGAATTACTTTTTGCCGTACTCAGAGACGTTAATAATTATTGATTATTAAAAAAATTGGTGCTATCTCTTTCTTAATGAAGAATTAAACTTGATTGACGTCTTCCAAAAAAAAAGATTTATGTGAAATTAAATAGAACCTTTTGACGTTAGTAATGATTAAGGCCGATTAGATAAATTGGTACAGTCGAGTTCAATAATATGTACGCACCTTTGACAGTACATCAACCTTTATGCCTTTGTAATAAAAGTCAACATCTTGTCAAAACTGCCACATAATTCAATGGACTCGACTGTACCTACATTATTTAAAAACATTCAAAGATAATTTTAAAAGTGTGATGTCATTTAAACTCTGGCTGTAATCTGATTGCACGTTACTTAACAAGACAAAGGTTACATTAGGCATCATTATCAATAGTTCAACAATTATACTAAAAATGCAATTATTATTAAAATAACAAAAGAAGAGACGTTGTTTAAACTTTTGGGGAAAGAATCGACAAAACAAGTGATGGTCGCCGCTGTGCACTCTATCCCTAGCTCGCATTTGAAACATATAAACTCTAACATATAAAACAAAAGTGACACGTATTTCCGAAAAAGATTTTCACTCACTACACATAGGTAGGTACCGTACCAGTGGCGAGGGGTGAAATTATGGCGAAGGTAAGTCGTTCTACAAAAATGTTATGATCTGCTTAGCGGATCAGTGGGGTGGGATTTCTAAAAGGTAAGCCGTTGGGCATCGACTTGTATGGACCCATCGCCACTGATAGGTACGTTTTACAATTTATATAATATAGGAGACCGAGCCTGAATTAAGTGCTTCGGTGTGATAAGGTCTTAAAAATATTATTTTTAAGATAGATACAGCTAATACTGTTCCGTCTACTATTTCCTTAGTAAACATTATCAGTTGTTGCTTTGACGACATCATTTTTCGAACCCACGACCTTTGGATATCCGGTCCAATGCTCTGACCGCTGAGTGCGACAGTGACTCGGTAGCTCAGCGGCCAGAGCATTGGACCGGATATCCAAAGGGCAACCTTTGGGTTCGATTCCCGTCCGAGAACATGATCTGGTGCGAGTCGTATTTTTTCTAGTATATTATTTAGTATTATATTAATGTTAGTTATACACAGACAGACTTTACAGTAACTGGCACTCCAATTAATCGACAGCCACAAACAAATCAAGAAGGTTTACAATAAAGGCAAAAATCGAAAGATTTATTCGAAGGAACCAGTTACGGAATAATCCGTCTAATAACTTTACATTGAAATTAGAGTTGGCACCGTTTCACACTTCCGTATAAACTTAATGAACCGTTAAGAAAGGAGCTATTCAATTTTTTAAAACGCTCACTGTCGCCAAAAATATAAACTCACTAAAATTCCAATGAAAAATCATTTAAAAAAAAAATTGAAAATTCCAAAAGCAATTTTTTTTGTCATTTTGTATGACTTATTATAAGTTGTGACTAATATTCATAGTGAGGATACTGTACAAAATATTGATACGAAAATAATAGATCCTTACAAAACCTCATATAAGTATTAAGATAAATTATGTATTAGAAATACTACAAAGATATTTAAGTTATTTCTAACGCGCATTTCAAGCACACCAAAAATGATAAGTCCCAAATCTTTAATTATTTAAGGCATGGGCCTTAAATGAAAATTACCAATAATAAAATATTAAAGATTTGGGAACGAACAAAATTTTACTGAGGTTATTGAGGTTTTGTAAATAAACTATAGAACCTTAGCTTCAATCTGTACATGTGGATTTTCGATACATTATGTACTTAGCGAGCAATAAATTAAATTAAGATGAGGGCGCCACCTTGAGGTATATCCATATATACCGTAGTAGTTGTAGTAGTAGTTCGCAAAAGTGCTAAAAGTGGCCACTTTTTCGATACATTATGTACTTAGCGAGCAATAAATTTAATTAAAATGAGGGCGCCGCTTGAGGGATATAGGAGCCTTAATTTAAAAAGAATGTAATATGTCACATGCATCTGTCAAATGAAAGCGATTGCGGTAGCCATGTAAGTTAGCCGGTAGGGTCCCAGACAATAGAAGTACGAGTACTTAAGTTTCACAGCAAAATTGAATGCAGTTCCTAACCATACGAATCAACGGTAGGTAAGCGAGAACCTGAAATCGGTTTTGCTCCATTGAACTGGAATCGTTTCGAATTTCTCTCGTTCGTTTTACCTTCTATCCGTAATCTAACCATTGAAATCATTCTATGCTGTGCTGATTTCAAGTGGAGCTTGATTCAAAAGATTCTTTACCTATCCAGATAAAGAATCTTTTGAACCATCCTATCCAGGATAGGATCTCACTGATTTCGTTAATGGCAAACTTCTTGATAAAGAAAAATCGTATAATTCTCAAGTCGTTAAAATATATTCATTTAGGTTTTAGAATGAATTCCCAAGCAAGGCTTTCCCTAAAGAGTACAGAACAAGATTCTTTAGGTAGCGGAAAAGATAATTTAAACCTCAATCGGCAATAGCACTTGAACTAATTGTATTCAAACTAGGCACATAGTGATTGTTTCTAAAGTATGGCTTGTACTATTTTGTAACTGGACTGTACTATTTTATAAAAATCTTTCCATTACATCATTGTTTTCATGAAACTATAATTAGATAGGTTTTGTTCCCATTTCTTCTACTGGTCAGTTCTACCGTAGAACTAATGAGACCTTTTTCCCATTAGTCCTACCACAAAGTACTATTTCGTAGCACTAACGAGAAAAAATAAGTACAATTAGTTCTACGGTAGAACTGCCCAGTAGGACAAGTGGGAATAAAACGTAAATAGGAATGGGATATTAATTAAATTAAAGATAGTAATTGTGATAATGCTCAAAGCTGTATAGATGGCCAAAGTTTCGATAGTAAAACATATTATTTACTAAGCAGTTGGATCATTCAGTAACTTTTACTTTATTGTTCACAGGTGACAGCCCAGCAGCGATGCAGTCTTCATCACTGAGCTTCATCCAACTAAACTTAAACGGCCTTTTACTATCGGTAATATCATTCCACATCATACGGTGACAATATTAGGCGAAAAACAACACACAGTCGTAGACTTTAAGTCCAATATCGTTTGGAGTGACGCATCAACGTTTATGAGCTAATGAGTTTGTTTATCTAGCAGTTACTGGCAGTTTCAGTGCATCCATTAAAGAGACAAGGCTTTGTATCCTGATGAAGACATTTGCCGGCTCATCCTTTTAGAACGTAAGAACTATTAATTAAAACGGAAATGAACTAGCGCAGTGCTTTGCGATTACGCCTTTTGTTAATTAGTACTGTTTTAATTCCTCTATCTTTTTCTTTATCTCAAGAAAACTGTACGTGAGTAATTTTTATATAAGGAAAATATATTTTTTTAAGCCCTTGTCGACTTTAACACTCATATCGTCACGCTTGCGTCCCTGCAGAGTAGGCACAACTCTCTCAAGACATAACAATTTCGAACAATTCCCTGGTTGGTTCCTCAATTATGTTATGATATAACTTTGTTTTCTCGGAGCGGAGGAGGAGCTCGGTAGCTCAGTTGTTAGCCCGGCGATTGCGGAGGTTCAGCAACTAAGGGTCAGTCATGGGATGAGTGACCTAAAATTTATTATCTCGAGCTCGGAAGGCATGTTAAGCCGTTGGTCAAAGCTGTATTCGCAGTCGTTAACACCCACCAATCTGCATTGGGCCCGCGTGGTGGATTATGAACCATCCTTTTTATCTATCTATAAGGAAGGCCTGTGTCCCAGTAGTGGGGACATAAAAAATGGCTGATGGTCATACCTTTTATTTAAACAACATGCCATTCTGAGTGTTTTACTAAACATTCTTTGATCGAAATAAGGACTAAAATTTGGTAGCGGAAAACTTATTTGTTTCGGTCTAATTAATGGTAAAACTTTTATTAAGTTAAGTCAGGCTAATTAAGTTAAGTCCTAACAACAAGTCTTTTGATGAAAGGGGCAAATTCCAAGCATCCACTCCATAAAAGCATGTCAAAGAAACATCTTCTTCCACCCAGCTTTAGATCCAAATGAAACTCTAAACTAGAACAGATAAAACGGGAAAACAAATACGCCGTTGTTAGACACAACAGTCTAGTGAAACAGTTGAGGATAGTATTACATTGGCATCACTTAATGAAGGCTTCCATCTCAAATAAAGATCCTTTAAAACACTATTAAATGACATAATAACAGTACGCGTAGTAATTAATTCGACTTCTGAAATTGAAATGGGAACTCGTTTGGCTTCAGTTTCGATGGAGAAATTGGTACAATTTTAAGGTTTCTGGCATGTGTTGATAATGATAATGAAGGGATGGGGAAATTTGGTGAATTCCACTGTGTTATTGTACTATGTGATTTCACGTTTTGAGCATAATCAGGACAAAGGGATGCTTAAAGGAAAAGGTCTCCTTTCACTGGAAATAATTACGTTTCATGAGTTTCACGACGCAGTGATTTTATCGAAATTACTTCGCAACTTGTTGATGTTTCTACGAAGAACACGTTTGTTATAATTTTAAAATAAATTTGGTAAACTTACCTACTCCATTTTTTAATAGCCCTCTTTTCTTTTGTCACTATGTTGCCTACAATTTCTTTAAGTTTATCTCTATATTCAATAGTTGCGTCACTCCACGAATTGGAATAAATATATTATGTAAAAATTGATATTAATACATCATTGTAAAATATAATTAAAGCATAAAAATGTGGGAGTGAATGAATGAGAGATTGTTATGGACTGAAGGTTTTATCCTCAAAATATTATATTTGTTGTTGATTTTCGTAATAAACTTGAAAGTTGGGTGAAATCTTTATGTCCTTAAATAACATTTATTAAAACTATCAACTAAATATTTTAATGTAAAATACCATTTTAGATGTTTATTTCGTTATTTCAATATAACAGAAAAAAACTGTTACATGTTGCATGCCCAAGAAACAATTAAAACTTTTTTACTAATAGTTTTTGCATTTCATGTTTATTAATCAACACAAATTATTTCAACTACTTTTATATTACACAAATAGAATCAAATTATATAGTTTTACTAGAAAAGATGTTGGTTATTGTAATCAGTATTAATTTGATCAAACCGTTGCAATTTATTGGACAGAAATTAGCACTTTGCTTTTTGATTAATATAAAAAAGGTAAAAAAAAATTACAATGAACCGTCCATAATGTTTGTTTTAAAAACTGAAGCATTACAATAAATAATGTCATAAAAGTCAATCGTATATTCCATAATTTGCTTCTGCTTTTCGTTGACTTCTTTATGTTGACAAATAATGTAATTTGTGATTATTATAATTAATAATTTACCTAACTGTGCAGTCACGGTATAAAGACTTTGGATTCAAGAATATACATACGAGTACCTACCCAATAAACTGTATACAAAATCCGCATAAATTCAAGGAAGCAATGATAATAAGAACCACATTGTTAAAATTAAATCTCTATAAGGTTAAAAATAAACACTGAATATCATAATAATGAACCACGCTGTTACTCAGCTCGTTTAAGTTTAAATTGTTGTTAGTTATAACATAACAATATTTTGTTATTTTGTTAAGTGACTGTTCACTATAAATACCTTATCGTGTAAATATTAATATAGGTATAGTATTATTGTGATGAACTCTATCATAAGTCGTCATTAATTGTTGTAAATATTTATTAATAAGCAGAACCACATTTAAATATACATAACTGTTCATTTTATTATTGGTTTTATTTATTCTTTCCTTTTCTATTATACAGAGATAAAGATATAAAAAGCAAGCTTCTATTATACAGAGATAAAGATATGAAAAGCAAGTAATATCTTCGTACACTACAAGTGTTGGGAAAAATCTGAAAACTATACATTTGTAATTAAATCATAAAAAATATAATCTTTATTTAAAATACGTACTAATAGTATGTACTTCCAAACTTGTACGGAGCCCTCGGTGGGCAAGTCCGACTCGCACTTGTCCGGTTTTTTAAATTTATTTTCAATAAAGTTTGTACACTGTTTACTGGATATATACAAAATTTAAGATAAGATAAAATTGCAGTAGCTTAAGAGGTTATAGCAGTGAGGAAGTGTTATGGCGCCAATTAAGGCATTGAAATCGCATATAGTCTGTTAATCCTTACTTGTCTTATTGGGTAAATAATCTCCAACCAACTCTTAAATAAAATATTAATTTACAAAACAAATGGTTTATTCCCACGCAGATTACAAAAAAAAAGACACACGTTAGTTCGATTTGATAAGACATATAATTTAAAATACCTTTTTAAAATTTTACTTAATTATACAAGTAAGGATAAACAGACTATTGTGATGTGGTCGCTCACTGACATCGACTTAAGAATTTCTTTATCGCAAAGAATGACAGGTCATTCTCAGCTCACAGCGACTGCATTCGTAAGTATGATACACCTTTATGGAACACACATACCAAAGTAATGAACAGAAACGTTCAAAAATATATTGGACAACATCACATTCATTGCTCCGATTCCCGTTGAACTCGCGGGCGCGGTCATCCTGTATTCCCAGAAGTCCCATTGCAGTTGTCCCATTACAGGGATTTTTCTTCCCAGGGGTTCAATTAGAGGGACTACTGGGACTTTTCTTCCCAGAAGTTCCATTAATGGGGTTAGTGGGTTTTTGATTCCTAAAGTTCCTCGTGACGAACAGACACACTATTGACATATTTAGGCGTGTCCAAATATAAGAGCGACAAGCGCGCGGCAGAATTGTGTCCTGCGGCGCACTTGCCACACACATGTTTCGTAAACTTATATTATTTTACTAAATCCTCTTTGTATGTCCTTATTAAATCAAACATAACAGACACAACCATTTTTGTTTATTTTTGTTCAAGCAAACTCGGTTTTTAATAGTAGTTGTAAAATTAAATGAACTTCTGGGAAGAAAAATCCCAAAAGGCCCGTAACGAAACAACTTTAACGGGACTTCTGGAAATACACAGCGGTCGTGGGTGCGGGCGCGGCGGACTTGGCGACTTCGTGTTCATATTGGGCCGTGGCGTTTACGCGGCTGTGACGTGCGATGTTTTATTTTTATTCGAAAATTCATAAAGTAGATTTTTTTGTGTGCACTATATTAATAAAGAAAGAGAGTGGTATGGTGAATTTTACACCCTAGACTATATACTACGTTTTTTGAATATACCAGGGTGACTTATCAACAGTTTTGATTACATACTGGATTCAATAAGGAGTAAGATTTCCAAACAAGACACAAATTATAAGGTAAACTCCAGTGATAAGTTCAAACTGTTTAATCCGCGTCGCGGGTTAATCGCGTGCGCACCCGCTAGTTCGACATACGTTTGATATTACCGCGAGCAAATCGCGCGCGCCAGCCTCGAGCTACTTACACCCCTGCGTTTTGTACGTGAACATACTTCCACATACTGCCATAATATGTTTGATATTTCATGACTCACCCGCGTCCGCGAGTCAACGTGAACAAGCACTAAAAACCCAAAATTTGGCACACCAAATTAATAAATCTATCTTACTTACAATAAGCATAATTTTTCAGCAACAAAACGGATCTCCAAACATTTCTTTAGCATAATTTATTGACCTTTCCAACCTTTTTCATCGGTAGGCTTTATAAAAATTCAAATTCTATACCCATCGGTGCGCCTGAATCATTGACTACGACATTTGTGCGGCGCGAATCGGTAACGTGACACGAATATTTTATCGGGTAGAATAACAAAAGTTAAGCCCGATTGTTTGAACGAGGTAACCATAGTAGATAGGCAATGATGCCCCTATTTGTCGGGTCATCTGTTATGTTTAGGGAACGAATGGCACTGGTGTGTAAGCAGTTTGGAAGTGAACTGGAAAAAAATCTGAGCGTAACGGAAAAAAATGTAAAATCCTTTTACTAATTTTTAAATTTTGAGATTTTAGCATTCACAATGCTATTTTTATTTAATACTAAATAATATACTAGAAAAAATCTGCAGCGGTCAGAGCATTTGGACCGGATATCCAAAGGTCGCGGGTACGATTCCCGTCCGAGAACATGATCTGGTGCGAGTCGTATTTATTCTAGTATATTATTTAGTATTATATATTTTTACTAAGTCAACGATTTGCGTGAGTATGCAGTTTGGAATGGAACTGGAGAAAAAATCTAAAAAGATATGACGAAAAGACGAAAAAGGAGATAAAAATTAAAAAAAAAATAGAAGATTATTAGGTATAAGTACAAGGGTCAAAAGGAAGTAATACACATACGAGATAACTATAGTTCGAGTTTTCGTCAAAAAACGTCAAAGTATGGCAGTAAGTTGAACGTGAAAGCGCACGCTTTGGAGGAAATGAATATTGCGTTTGACGCAAGTTGAATTGAAAGTTGAAAGGGAAAGCGCACAGTTCGGAGACATATTTCATGCGATTGACGCAAGTTGACTTGAAAGTTGAATTGAAAGTTGAAGCGACTCGGTAAAGACAAACCATAACACATTTCCATTTAAAAACCACATTTTCTTTCTACTCGGAAATTTTAGGAAGACACAACCACTAATTGCAGATAAAACATTAGCACTGTTTGATGTAAGCTAAGTCTGAAATAACTTTGGACCAAGCCAGAGAAAGCCCCATTAATTTTAGCAGAAGCAACATAAATCTTGTGGGACAATGACTTTAAATTGAGTAAAACAGACTGCCAGAGGATATAACAAGAAAATATACAAATTAACAAAGTAAAACACTACAAATTGTAAATTTTAATGAAGGGAAATAAAACGCGTGGGTTTTTAGATTGTTTGTGGTAACGCTTAATTATCTCTCGTATCTAGAACAAAGACCAGAATTTAATGACAATTAATTTCTGATCGAATAATCCTCGATTGCAAAATAGTTAATTTATCTTTAAAAATATTATTATTATTAATATTCATATTATTAATAAATTAATCAATATTCATAGTTAAGACAGGACAACGTCTGTCGGGTTCGCTAGTAGGTATTATAAATATGAAAGCTTGTAAGTAAGGATGTTTAAATGTTTGTTACTCTATCACGCAAAAACGGTTATACTAATTTGGATGAAAGGGATAAAAAGTTTATCCCAAAAATTCCCTAGGGATTTTCGGACTAATATTATAAATGCGAGAGCAAGTTTGTTTGTTATGCATACACGTTGTCAGGGGTACAGAGAAGAACATAAAAAAGTACTGTTCCCGAGGGATATAGCAATAACTGTCTACGCAGATGACTTCGTGGGTGGAAGCTACTCAGTGGTGCAGGTGTGAAAAGGTAACAAACAGAGTTAGGTAATGATATATTGGTATGGATTTGAATAATTCGATTCCGATTAGGGCTATCATACGTCAGGATTTGTCCTGACATGCCAGGATTTTATGGTCACCGTCAGGATTCGTCCGAATTTGGTTAATGTCAGTATTTTTTTATTATTCACACTAAGGTAAAACAAACATCAGAAGTTAAGCTTTAATTATTTTCATTTTCTTTAGTAACAACCAACTAGTAATTAACATCATTTGCCGTAAATAATCAACGCAACTAAAACTTAGCATAATGTCAGGACTTTTTAGTAGAATTCAGGATTTTATATGGAACCCTAATTTCCGATACAGTAGCGATGACGTGAGTATCTACCGCGTGGGCTGAATCGCTAATCATCAGAATACGAAATAACTCATGTAGTTATTTTAGACAACATTTACTAGAATTGGGACCCTGACAGTGACACTAGAGCACCAAATCTAAGGTAACCGGATTCTGTCTAATTTAGTTGCAGAAGGTATTATTGATTGGTGCGATCCTGCAGGCTGGTCACGTATTAAGGTGGAGTACAGTGGTGGTTAGTAGGTTTACTAAATTACGAATAGAATTGCTGTAATTCTCACTTCACTGTTAAAAATATGTTTGAAAGAGCTCTTAAGGCGAGGCCAGTTCACGATCTGCAAAATTCGTCTGTATGATTTTTAAACACGACTAAAAATCATACAGACAAATTGAGAATCTTCTCCTTTTTTATAGTCGGTTAAATAAACATATACCTAGCTCGCAGTGGACATCAATTTTATTATCAACTTTATTCATTTAAGAACAATTAAAAAACCAAATACTTTCAGAGCTGTTGCATTTTTTATAAGACACTAGCGGTCGCCCGCAACTTCGTCCGCATAAACTTTAGTCTAAGTCTATTTCTAAAAAAACATCAAAATTAGTTCAGCTGTTCAGGGGTGAAAAGTTAACAGATGAGAGAGTTGCTTTGACATAAATTTTAGTAAGTCGTTCAGTTATTTAGAAAGTTTACAGAAACACAAAACCTAATCATTTAGACACGACCTCTGGGTAGAGTGGTTTGTACACCGGTTTTCAATCTGTCGACAACTCTGAGGTCCCGGGTTCGATCCCCGGCTGGGTCTATCTAGAAAACGAACTTTTCAGTATTGGCTCAGGTCTGGGTGTTTGTAGTTCCACCGTTTTCTATGATTTCCATAACACAAGTGCTTTAGCTACATTGGAATCAAAGCAATGTTTGTGATGTTGTCTGATATTTATTTAGGGTCAGACGGACTTAAACTTGAGACCATTAGGACTGCTTAGTATATCTGGCTACATGGCTGCAGCCGCACACGTCTCTAAAGAAAAAACCTTATACTACTCATACTTATACTGTATACATATGTATACACACCTTTTATATTATTTTGTCTATTATGAGATACGATCCGACCGAAAATAAAGATTAATAGTGACCTGTCACCCTTCGACGTATGGAAACCTTTCTCAGAGAAAAGCTTGTCGAGAAAATAGTGATATCACCAGACTTTATTTCGAAATAAAACAACGGTTACTATCTAGTTGAGAAAAAATACTGTCGCGAATGTCATTCTGGGTTTGATTCAGTTCGTTTCGGTCTGGATTCGGGCCGGATCCGCTCTGACTTCGGTCCAGTTTCGATTTGGTTTTGGCTAACTCCCGTGCAATGTAATTCTTATTTTTTTACTGATAAAGAGATAGAGAAGCTCGGTAGCGCAGAGATAACTGTCTCTATCTGGTCGAAAAATATAGACGATTCAAAAGCGCTTAATTACTAAGTTTATTTGAATAAAGCAATTTTTTACTTTTTTACTTTTACTTTTATCTCTCTATATATATCTTTATCTTTATCTCTAGCGCCTGGCCCACGGATTGATTAGTTAAGCAACTTTCGCAAGGATCGGTCATGGGATGGGTTACCAAAAATTTATTGTCTCTTCTTAACTCCTCCTAGCCGTTGGTCCCGACTGCATTTGCAGTTGTTGGCGGATTGGTGGGTACCAATCCGCATTGGGCCCACGTGGTGGGTCCAAGACCCATCCTTTTTAACTCATAAGGAAGGCATGTGCCCCAGCAGTAGGGACATTAAAAATGGCTGATGGTCAAAGAGACACTTCTGAAAAACAAACTATGATGAGAGTTAATTTCAGTCAAAGCATTATGTTAAAATAAATAAAAATAGAAAAAATACTTGAAAAAATCGACTCACCCGTAGCCCTCAGACGGGACTCGAACCCCGCACCCTTGGGATTCCGGCCCAATGCACTGACCAATTATGGTACCGAGTCGCCAGTGGGAGCGGAAAAATTTTCTAGTACTTTTTATTTCTTCGCTGCAAGCCAGCAATGTGAAGAAATACCCTCACATTCGAAAGAAACATCTTTCCAGTTGTTTGACAATCGATAAAGATGAAACAGCTATATAATTATTAAATTTAGATTTTTCGCATTCACAATGCTATTTTTATATTGAGATAAATAATAATAGAAAAAATATCAGTGCATTGGGCCGGAATCCCAAGGGTGCGAGTTCGAGTCCCGTCTGAGGTGCTACGGGTGAGTCGATTTTTTCTAGTATTTTTTCTATTATTATTTATCTTAATATAAAAATAGCATTGTGAATGCGAAAAATCTGAAACAAAGCATTATGATTATAATTCGTTGAATTTGATGCAGCTTTGATCTCAATAAACCTTTTAAAAGAAACATAATTAAAACACGCGGTTCTTTGTTAAAACGTTGTAGCTTGAAAAATAAACTTAAAATTATTAAGGACCTCGCTCCGTTTGTTGCGAAAAATTAAAATAAGTTTGATGTCTCATCACTTTGTTATGGCAATTGTTAAGGTTTATTTTAAAATGCTTATTATTTTATCTTAACATACTATATTACATAAAGTGGGGTCTCCAAAACCTCCAGTGTAATTGTCCTGACAATTACTCAAATATAGAAAGCCCTACGCCAGTGGAGACGGTGTCGAGTGCTGAATACACAAAGACGCTGGCCAAGCTATGATTAATGGATTCCCACTGGAATAGCATATTATTAGACTGAGTCGGTTTACTATTTATATGAAAGTGCCTTTTTGAGATTTTTCAACTTAATTAATACACACCATGGCATGACGTTTTTCGCAACGGTTTTGCTTTTTTGGAAAACTTTGTGAATTACTTACATTGTTACATTGCCTTACAAAACCATTGCTAGGACCATGTTTGACGACCTCCGTGGTCGAGTGGCTTTCAATTTCAATTTAAAAAACGATTTTTTCTATATTGGCTCAGGTCTGGATGAGTGTGTTTACCACCGTTGTCTCCGATTTCCATAACACAAGTGCTTTAGCTACTTACTTTGGAATCGGAGCAATGTATGTGATGTTTTTAAATTTTGTGATTTAAGCATTCACAATGCTATTTTATATAATATAAATAATATACTAGAAAAAATACGACTCGCACCAGACCATGTTCTTGTACAATGGTGAGATGGCGCTGGCTTGCAGCGTAAGAGTTGATATACTAGGAGAAATTCGACGTTCCCACTAGTGACTCGGAAGCTCAGCGGTCAGAGCATTGGACCGGATATCCAAAGGTCGCGGGTTCGATTCCCGTCCGAGAACATGATCTGGTGCGAGTCGTATTTTTTCTAGTATATTATTTGGTATTATGTATGTGATGTTGTCACATATTTATTTATTATTATTATTATTATTATGTTTAGTATCCTGTTGCGTTTTGAATAGAAAATTATTAAATAAAACGAAATGATGTAAAAAAATACTTCTTCTTCTAAAACCATAGCTAAAATATCCGTCATGTCAATTCAACATTAAACAGAATTCTTGGTCTATCTACACAAAAGAGGATGCATCGACAAGTGTGGTATTAATAAGTATGCCATAAGTACTCAAAATTTTTAAAGGTTAGTTTCAGAGACTTAGGATAAGTTACAGATAAATTACTTGACAGATAATTTCATTGACAATTTAATATTAGAAAAAAATATACTAGAAAAAATCGACTCACCCGTATACAGCACCTCAGACGGGTGAATGTCATTACATTCCCCCGTAGTCATTTCTAGAAGTAAATAGCAAAACTGCTATAAGTGGCCGTTTTTGACACATTTTCTATAATATACTAAACTATGAGTATTAAAAAATCCACGTTTAGTTTTATTAAAATCCTTTTCTATTACAACTTATTAAATAAAAGTCTCTGAGGGCGCCACTTTCCGTATGAGATGCACCTTTTTTACAGGTTCAGGATACACCTGATATTTCCATTTAATTTAAGATTTTTTAGCAATCACAATCCTATTTTATATTAAGATAAATAATATAATAGAAAAAATACTAGTTATACTCTGACGGGTCGACGTAGTATCTCAGACGAGTGAGTCGATTTCTTCTAGTGTGTTTTCTAATATTATGTTATTTATATTGAAATCAAATAGTTCATAAAAAATAATGTTAAAATACAATGTGAATACTTACGAACACGTAGTTAAGTAAATAAAACGATAAAATTATAAATAAAACCGGACAATTACGAATCTTATGGATTTACTCTGACTCTACATCAATAGAAAAAATGTTAATTTTTGGATGAGCATAAATCGATTTTGCTGCGAGTTTTTACAAGCGCCATTTTCGTGCAGGAGAGATTAAAAATAGATTACTTTATTTCGCTATTTTAACGCAATGGATTGTCAGCAAAGATGCTTCCGTGAGACTGAAAGTTGCTAACCATTTCGTTGTTCACACCAAAGGTTAAAACAAGAAAAAAACTATCATTTTCTTCACACCCAGGTCAGCGGTGAACCGGCTAATAATAAATTATTATACCTACTTGTGTCGACATCAACCCATCTTACAGAAAATACGTCCTGAAAAGAGTGATGACGTATCACCAACTTGATATAGGAAGAAGGGTGCGTAGAGTTATGAAAATACTGTAATTTTTATAAAAGAAAATGGACCCAAATGGGAATCGGACCTGCAACCTTGTAGTATGCAGGTCTGCCCCCGTATTACAAGCTTTTAAAACTTGTCAGTTCTCTATAATAATACATATCTTTTATTTGCAATACCTACAGCTAGAAAGAGTTGAGTTTAGCAATCCAGAAAACTGACAAGTTTCAATAGACTCGTAATACGGGGGCAGTTCTGTCCGCTGATGAGCTCGAAGGAGCAGTGGCATAGTGCAACATTCGTAAGGGTCAGTCATTGGATGGGTGACCAAAAGATTATTATTTATAAACCTAACACAAACTCCTCCGTGCTTTGGAAGTTCTTCTTCTTATCGTATGAGGATTAGTGGCCACCTCTGGTGTTAGAGTTTATCAAGCCGCCTGTACGGCCTCTAACTTGGCTTAACGACTGTTATCAGATGACAACAGCCGGGACCGACGGTTTAACGTGCCCTCCGAAGCACGGAAGCGCTCAGTTGTAATGCCACTTAACGGTCACCCATCCAATACCTGGCCGGACCGAGCGTTGCTTAGCAAACGTGATCGAGTACGAACAGTCTGTCAAGCTCCGCCATGAGCGCTTCGTTTTGAACTTCGCTTCGAAGTTGAAGTTGAAGAAGTTGGTCCCAGCTGCATTTTAGGTCGTGCTTACCCACTAATCTGCATTGAGCCTACGTGCAGGCCCATCTTCCTTGTCCATAGCAAATCTTCATTGTTTGAATGAAAAAAGTTAAATAAAAATAAATTACTTACACAAAAAACCTTAGCTACGAGTTTTATTTTAAATGTCTCATTTTCAAAGGAATCATGAAATAAATCTGATCAAATAATCGTTACATTTCAAAATCTTTCCCACTGGGCACTCTGGGCACGTGCCTAGAGCCCCGCGATCGATAGGGGCCCCCTAGTTCCTAGATCGCTAAACGATAACGGATGCTTATTATCAAAAAACATTTAAAACATATTAAGGAATTTCGAAAACTTAAATACTGACTACAAATACTACTACTTACTAGCTTTTGGCATGTTTAGATTTTAAGTCAAGATCATAGGGGCCCTCAAATGTGCACAGGGCCTCAAATAGGTTAAAGACGGCCTTGTTCAAAGTCCTTCAGGCATTGTTTCCGAGAGTAAGTAAAATTGAAAGGAACTGTGTATTTTCTTTGCTAGTTCACAAGAAAGACTTTGATTACCTCGATGTTAAGTTTTGTCAGTCGGCCTTTCATGTATTTTTAGCTCTATGGCTCCGTGGACGGAAAAACAAGGTAAGAATAATAAATTGCGTTCTTCACTCTGTAGATGGCAATGTCAACAATAGGCCGATGACGTAATTGATTTGGTAGAATCAACGAATCAATGAAAAAAGTTTCTATAGGTTAGGTCTGACGAGTTTCTATTTGTATTCATTTCTTTGTAGGAAGCTTTTTACGATTTTTATATTGTAGCAATTTCAAAGTGATTTGCTACTTGGATTTTTTTGGTTTAATCCAAAATAGACTCTGTGCATTACAGATAAAGAATATTTTGCTTTAAATGAGTATGGTCGTAACTGCAGTGCAAAAGCAAGTTGGTAGGTATGCCGCAAACTGTTTATTACCCTGTTACATTTTAACAAACGATTTTGAACTGCATTAGGAGCTAATAAGAAGTCCCATAGCTGCTGCAGTGCTGCATACTAGATATCGTTTTGGTTTTATATCAAAGCCAAAAAATATTAGTCCGATTTGATTGAAATTGTGTGATAATGCAATTGAATTCCTGTTTTTAAGGTTCCGACACAAAAGATTTGCTCCGAGAAGCCTTGCTTTTCTGTCTTTTGAGAGAGCTAGGCTGCTCGTTGCAACTCGTCGCTATCCATGCACGCACACATTGCAACTGTACTGATTGCTGATATGCAGTTCTCAAGCAGTTTCTAGCACAACAAAATAAATGACGCAATTTTTTTCAAACCCGCCCAGACTCAAATGGGCAACATTCTATACGTTTGAACGCTACGCTTACTATTAATGTGGTATTTACACGGGTGACTCTTTTGCCGCATACGGCGGAAATCGACTGTGTAAATGACAATTCGGCCTTGGCCGCAGGTGACTAAACAAACTTATCTGATCCGATGGCCAAAACTGGCATCAAGTGTAATTACATATCTTTACCGGAATCTTCCTATATAAAAGAGTATCTACTATGTGCCTGAAAAATAATTGGCCATAAAGGTTCAATTGCGATTGTCAATTTTTCCATCAATGCCATTGTTAGAGCAATTGACAATCGCTTCAATTGCACATGTAAACGATCAATTATCGCGTCACGAGCTTCAATGACGTAAAAATTGACAATCGCAAATTATCGTTACTGGAGCACTTAAGACATACATAAAAGAGATAGTAGAGTTATTTATAATTAATAACATTATTAAAGTGGTTTATTTAGCCTAAAAGCCCAATTTGAAAAGGTTCTGTTTCTTTTCAGTTTAACAAGCATCAGAAAGATTTTAGGGCGCGATTGATACCTTTTAATACGCCTATTAAAGCTTCTTAAATATCAGTACCATAATGCTTTTTGCTATCGGGGATCAGGAAAAATCTCTTGCAGAAATGGCCCCTAAATAATTCCACCTTGGAACAAACATCTGCCCTTTGTGGTCCAAGGAAACGATTTTTTTTGTGGAAATTCCCTTGTTTATAGAGGACCACAGATGTATTTATAATGTTTAACATTAAATAATAAGTAAAAGTAAAGTAAAGTAAAAAATTGCTTTATTCAAATAAACTTAGTAATTAAGCGCTTTTAAATCGTCTATATTTTTCTACCACCCGTTCCAGACTTTTTTAACTGACAAGAAGAACAGGCACAAGAAACTTATCAGCTTTAACAAAAATAAGTAACGATATTTACAAACTTAAATATATCGTTACCAAATACAATACATACAACAGGTTATAAACAACAAAGTACTTACTAGCAAGTTATTGTGTTACATCATTTGCACGCATTTCGGTCTTTCAGATAATCATCTACTTTATAATAACCTTTACCCATAAGCGTCTTTTTGACATGATTTTTAAATTCATGCAAAGGTAGATCAATCAATTGTTGTGGAACTTTATTAAACAAGGTTATCCGTTAAGCAAAAATAAATAATGCAAAGAATTAACCACGTAGTTCGACATTTAGGTAAGAGCTTACATGATTAGATCTAATAATCAACACAATTTAAAATTAAATGAACGTGGCGAATTGAGAACCTCTTTCTTGCTTTTGATGTTGGTTAAAAAAAGAATCGAAGTTTTCTAAAAAATAAAGTCGATAATTTTTAACCGACCTCAAAAAGGAGGAGGTTCTCTCTTCGTCTGTATGTTTCTTTGTGAGTATCTCCACATATTTCTTTAAGACGGCTGGACCGATGGAAATGATTAAAACGTTATTACAGTAGGTTAACTCCCAAATTGGTCCCATATTTAAATTTGGAAATCGGTTCAGTAGTTTTCAAGTAATCCTGAAAATACTGCAGTTTCGGTTACAATAAAATTACATTGACGCTTTTTATGGTGGTTCGAGCATAACTTCTTTGTTTATGACCCGATTTAGATGATTCCATTTTTGTTGAAAAGGGAATATAAATAGCTCAAGTGTGGTTCTGTTTAAATTTTATTGGATCTTAGACTTCGAGAACTTCTCAAAACCAAATAGGATAAGTCTGAATAGTTATTGAGATATTGGTAGGTTTATGACAATCGAAAAAAGGATATAGGTACCTAACTTTGATCACACACATTCTGAACTAGAATTGGACTGCCAAGATACAACGGAACTCCTTAGCTACAAACAGCGCGAATGTGTAAATTGAGTTATAATATGTACAATATATTGAAAAGTATGAAACATAAATACTGTTTTATTTATTATTTCTTCGCTTTATATACTTAGATACCACAAAAGACTTAAAAAGACGTTTTTAATATCAGAAGCGTACCTACCTATACATTAGTAATTATTCAAAGTTGAATATTATTTATTCCTTTTTATAGCTGTTTATCTTTGAAGCTGTTTTTGTTTGTTTTTATAAAAAAATGAGGTTTTCTCATGTGGTATTTTTACAAAAAAAAAGCTCATAATATGGACTGGCCGACATGGACATCACTCGGCCGTAGAACAGACGCGTACTACGAAAATTTCGTAGCGCGCTCCATTCACGCGGGCGATGCTACAGCTACACTAAGTACCTACTCGTATTTATCTATCTCGCGAAAAGCTGGATGGCGCTGCCTGGCGAGGTTGGTCAGCGCATTCGGTCATGTTTCGATTACTTTGCTCACCTACTGCGCCCTACGCGTGCTACACAGGTGCTACGTGATTATAGTTTATGATGATAAGAAAAAGGTAAACATTAGGAGAAAATAAAGCAATTATTTTTTAAATTCATTTCTGCTTTTAAACACTTACTGAATCATCTCATTTATTTTTAAAGTCGATAAGTTTAACGATTGTTTAAAATCTTGTAACTTGAACCGTTCCCTAAGATAAAATGATACCCGTTTAGATCCCTAGGGCCCGCCGTCGCTTACGTACCTACCTGTTCGAAATCCCTGAGAGCTCGACTTGTAATGTTTGCCCTGCAAAATAGGGTTAACCGTCTTTCCTTTGACGACCGAATGGCCGAAGTGCTTTAGAGTTTACGCAACTTTTTCAGTTAAATCTCGACTCCTCTTTTGGAGACGGATTTGATTTGCGGCTGCTAAGTTTCGTGTTAATGGAAAGTACGTTGTTTTATTTGATCCAACAAATAAGTTTTTTTTTACTTGAAACTTGTGAACTTTTGAATGAAAGACGTAAGAATATTTACATATTCGATAAAAAATAAACAAGGTTCAAAATGTTTTGCAATAAAAATGTAAATTAGTATAGGTAACATCACAAAAAATATAATTTACCATATATTTATATACGCCATACATTTTTGGGTTATTTCTGAAAGTCCGCAAAAAAATGGTACGTATTAATAGAACTAGCTATTTCTCTGAGCTAAAATGGCGAATCTTCGAATTATCCAAGTTCGAAGATTCGCCATTTTCATTGCAATTTCACTAACCTAACTAACCCCTGACGTATACTTAGTTTCACTTCTACATTCTCAATTTCACATCTATTATTAAAGCACTTTATAACAGCAGCCGACCTGCAACAGTCATATTGAAAAAACTATCTGTGTTATCACTTAACATAAATGAAGATGTTGCCAGAAAATACCGAAAAATTACTATGTACGACGAAGTGTCTATTCAGTCAGTTTGGAACTATTTCAGTTTGTATCAAATACCTACTTATGATATGGTAAAGTAACCACGGGTTTGGTCAAGTTGCCACGTTTTACAGAATCTAAATGTCAAAACTGACTACATCAGACAGTTAGAGAACTAACTGACAGTGATAGCCAAATAACATCAAAACGACATCTTCCGACATGATGTTTTTATTGTTTTTGCATTTTTAATGCACAGATTATATTCCTACCAAGAAACAAAACTATTTAAGAGAATTTTGATGATTAGAAACTGTTCTCTTGTCTTTATCTTTTTTTGTATACTGTAGGCTTAGGCTGTAGGTATCATAGTATAAATAAGTCATGGTAGGTATAGTAGACGAAGTCCAGATTCCATACCATACATTTTGGGACATCTCTTTTCCTCGTGAAACCTCCCATTCAAATCACAGAGGGTTCATCCCGAAATTGCTAACGGACTGCTTAGTTAGACCCACTGAGTGCCACAAGGTACAATAAAAACTCCTTAGAAGGTACAATTGAATCTTGGACGGACCCTTAGTAATTACGAGTAGTCAACGATTTCTTGCCGGAGGAAAGGGCAGTTAAGAAGGTCGGCTACAATTTGGAACATCTTTGCAGATAGTAAGGACGAACACAGTATGTCAATGAAACTACCTATTGGGCGTTTCTTACTATAATTATGTATTCTGTGCTATTGGCCTTATTTTGTACTGATGTACCTAAATATTACTTATAGATCCTCCACACGCACCGACCCGGCTTGCAGAATCCTACGGAGAGGCGACAACTCGTTCGTCGACGTCCTCAGGACTGAAGAGGTCGCGCCTCCCCTACACACGTAGAGATTTGTCCAGACGCCGCGCCTCTCCTGCAGGCCAAGCCGTTGCGTATGGGGGATCCGTTAGATGTCACATTTAATTAAGTACGTAGGATTATTGTCAAGTAGCTACTGAAGCACTTGTGAAAAAACTAAGGAACAACGACAGGTGCCATAAACCACTCGCACCATTATTATTATCATCGCGTAAAAACATTACTATTCTTGGCAGTCGTGATGAAAAGAAGTTGTATTTCTAAATTTACTCCTCAAATAGCCAACATTCTATCAGTTTGAACCCTACGCTAACGCTACGCTAACACTACGCTAACACTACGATAACGCTACGATAACGCTACGCTACGATAATTAAATCACAAATATCGCAAACCTTTGATGTATTGTATGGAATTGAGAAGCTTTCGACATGTAAGTTACTGCTTATTTTAAAGCTTTGATTGTAAGGGTATTGTTGAAACGCGCAGAATGTTGGCCATTTAAGTAGGGGGGAGAGGGTCGCTCTTGGATTTGAGTAAGTTAGTTCAAATCCAAGAGCGAAAGAACATCTGAGTGGCTCGTCTCGTTATTACGGACGTCGTTAAAAAGAACAAACGAATCGCCAAAAAAACATAAAAATAGAGACTTAAAATGTCAACATCTATATCTAGACATAGAATAAAAATGTAACTGAGCCGATTTTGTATAATCAATGTTTTTTTTTTATCTTAATATAAAAATAGCATTGTGAATGCGAAAAATCTAAAATTTAATAAATTTAATTCTAAGTCATTATTATAGATACAAGGCCAAATCCACCATTTTTATTTTAGACTCTGTCTGTCTTTTACCGCATCATGCAAAAACTACTTGACGGATTTTCATGAAACTTGGTAGTAGTAACAGACTATCCGGGTCAACTTATAGGGTACTTTTTTATTTCGGGAAATTGTCTCATTCCCGAGGAAAAACACAAAAACAGATTGGAGCTCAAATTGCGCTCAAAAAAAATTCTTTCTGTAACTTTAACATAATTATCTTTGTCTCCAAAAGTACATTGTCAATACTAATCACAACTGCAAACTATTAGTTCATTTCGGGGCAGGTAATGGCAGCCCCGACGGATTTTTCTTGGGTTTGTAATTTATGAATTACCACAAAGAATAAGTCTTAATATAAAAATCATATAAGGCATTATGTAGGGTGTTAATAAATGCTTCATTATTTGAATAAGTATTAAATAAAAATAACTAAAAATGTATGTTGTTTTCAAAAATCTTCTTATAAACGTTTCGACGATATTTTTAAAAATTACTGCTACTATCTGCTGTTTTGGTAATCTATTCGAAGCTAGATGGCCTTAAATTTTTAATTGAGTCACGTAATTTTATTTATGGAATGGCTTAATTTTATTTTCGTTTATAAAATATTAGAATCTTTGTGAAATATTAATAATTGTTTTATTTGAATAATTATAAAGATTTTATGAACGTAAAAATAGCTTAAGTACTTTATGTTGTTTTCAAATTCACCGACAAGATATCGCTACGAGGTTTTAAAAAACCGTACTATCCATTTCTCCATTCGGATACTTTTGGAACTGCGAGAGGCCTGTGTGCCATAACCTTTACGGATTAGATTTCATTAATATTGCATTGAAAATTACAATTTAAAAAGATGTAATACCAAATAATATACTAGAAAAAATACGACTCGCACCAGATCATGTTCTCGGACGGGAATCGAACCCGCGACCTTTGGATATCCGGTCCAATGCTCTGACCGCTGAGCTACCGAGTCACTTGTGGGAACGTCGAATTTCTCCTAGTATATTAACTCTTACGCTGCAAGCCAGCGCCATCTCACCATTGTACAAGGAATTACCTCGACATCAACTGAATACCTTTCCAGATATTTTTAAACAATTGATTAAGATGAGAAAGCTAGGTATATAATTTTCGGTTCGATTCCCGTCGGTAATATATAAAATAGCTTTGGGAATGCTTAAATCTCAAAATTTAAAAATATGTTTTTTTGGGATGAAGTAACTATAAGAAACTAATAAAAAACAATTCAACAAGCTGTTTGGTATAACTAACTTCAAAATAAAATACTATTTTCTCAGATCTCTTAAGAAACTTGGAAAATATAAGCCAAAAAATATGCGTAGGTACTAGATCCGGAATGCTCAAACAAGGGTATTTTTAATAAAAGAATTCGCGGGCACCAGCTAGTTTACAATATGAACTTAATATTAAATACTCACGCGGTACACCCGAAGTACGTAGGATCAAGTTTTCTTCTCACAAGTTTTTGCGCACATTAAAGCTTGAATTTACTAACGTGTCATGTTTTTAAACACGATTTGATCGTAGAAGAGCCCTTCTTTTAAAAGGCGTAATTATTCAAAACCCTTCCAGGGGCCCTACCGGCTATCTTTTCGAACTTCGGCGGGTCTGCCGAGCTTCAACTTAAAACAGATAAATCGAAGTAAGGAGTTTCGTATTGTACTATTCGCTGAAGTTATTTAGAAGATAGCGATGTTCGTGTGACATCATGAATTGGGGTTCGCCATTTTTGCCCGATTGGGGCTCGATTTATCTGTTTTAATTTGAAGCCCGGCAGACTCTTCAAAGTTCGATGCGTTAGCCGGTACGGCCCCAGGGACGGTACCGGCTAACGCATCGAACTTCGCGAACCTCAATTCATGATGTCACACGAACATCGACATCTTCTAAATAACTTCGGCGAATAGTACAATACGAAACTCCTTACTCCTTGCTTTATCTGTTTTAAGTTGAAGCTCGGCAGATCCGCCGAAGTTCGAAAAGTTAGCCGGTAGGGCCCCAGACGGCAATAATGATTTATTGCTTTATGTATACCTACAATATTAAATTCCCAAGGAATGTCTATTTTACACACTGAAAACTTTTTCCACTATGGTAGTTTTGTACTGTATTAAACCTTAAATGCTGCACGACCTCTTCTCTACCGTCAATTTTGGGGTTCAATTTAAATATTTTACACATAAGAGCCGACCCTGATTAAAATAGTTTCACTAATTATGATGCAGTGTCACAGAATATAAAATACCTAGTTTAAATAGTGCTAATAGTACGAATATAAAATACTAAATAGTACTAAATAGTAAAAGCAGTGACTAACAGCTTTCACAAAGAAAACCTAAGTAATTTGAAATGATAGTAGTGTTTTATTAATATTTTTAATATTAACAGGAACACGACAACGGAAAAACAATTCCAAGATTAGTTAGACATTATTCAGACCTATATTTAATTCCACCTTTAGCGTATTTTTCTAGAAAACACCTACTTCCTTCTATTCTAACTGACAAAAATTGTAAATGATAAAGCCCGCAAGTTGACTAATACAGCTTTCAAACAATATCAAATTCAAATAACATCAGAATCAGATTGAATTTATATTAAAAAAACCTTTTAACCAATGCAGTTTAATTGATAAAACATACTTATTTTAACAATTTTAAACTGAACTAGCTAGTTCCTTGTTAAACTAAAATAGCTATTTGTTTCTAGTACCTTTTCAAACTACCTTTTAAAATAGCTATTTTAGTTTGAAAAGGTACTAGAAACAGGCATAACTAAAACTAAGCACATGCAGTTACAGTTGGAGAACTTTAAATTGATTATTGATTTAAATTTTATCAATTTCAGCTCAGCAAACTTACTTAGAACTTTGTAATGGCTACATTCACTTGTTTTCAAGTTGGGTCTGTTATTGGTCACTGTTTATAGTATGATAATTTTGTGAGCATAAAGCAAGTCTACTAAAAATAATTACTTATCTACATACCTTTAAGGTTTAAATCAATACTGAAGAGACAAAATACACATTTTATCTAATTGAGACTATAAATTCAAACTATGTATATTATAAATAACATTTTGCCTATTTTGAATTAAATACCTAAAGTGAAAAAAAGACTTAACAATCAAACTTTACTAAAAATAGTAAAAGTATGTTTGAAGTTTACTATGTATAGTATAAGATTTTAATAGTTAACATAGGGAATTAAATAGTATTCAAAATAAGTTTTTGGGCAAATATAAAAGATAGAATAAAATAAAATTTGTTTATTCACAGAAAACATGGTACAATTTAGATCTTATAATATTATAAAGTTTTTACATGTTTTACCGCTCTAGCGATATTCAATATTTTGGTCGCTTAAAAATAAAACAAAATTATAACAAGTTTATTTCAAAGCTCATACATTTTAATCTTTTACCTTCTTTTGTTAATTCTAACAATTTTACCTTGCTCCTCTCTTGGAATACCATGTTTTTCTGTCAAATGTCTTCTCACCGATGCAGTTTTAGCGTATGTTACGTTGCATTTATGGCAAGCATACAAATATATTCTTTCATGCATATTATTCATATGTGCTAGCATTTCACTATGCCTAAAAAACTTTTTGGGACACTGAGTACATTGTACAGTCTTTTCTGTATGATAAATCATATGTTTTCTCCATATCGCTCGTCTGCGGAAAGTTAATCCGCATTTGTCGCAGGCGTACGGCCTTTCTCCAGTATGTAGTCGTTCATGCTCAATTAGGTCATGCTTTCTTGATGCCTTGAAATTGCAGTGCTTACATTGTATGTATGGACCAGTGCCATGTCGAGCGACTTGGTGTAAATTAAGTTCAGCGAATGAACGAAAACCTTTACCACAATGCTCACAGATGAAATTGTAACCGTTGTGACGTTGCATATGGTACTTGTATGAACTCTGACTAGAAAATATTTTATTGCAATTTGTACAAAATAACTGTTCTTTTGTTAGAGCGCTTCTAGCTAAAACTTTCATTTTCAAGGTTTTGAATTTCAAAGCATTTTTAGCACATTGGTTTTTGTACTGCCTTGCCTGTAGTTTTGCTCGTCGTCTAGTTTTAAGCATGAGTTTTTTACGTATGTAAGTCTTATAATCAATGCTTTCCAAGTTGGGATATTTACCGATATTTTCTTCCATCAAGTTTAACAGTTCCTCAGAGCTATCATTATCAAAGTCCTGCTGATTATCATTGTTGTTATACTGTGAAAAGGGTTCAGATTCACATCTTTCTGATTCCTCATCTGTACTGCTTACCTTGACGTTTGATTTGTCATGTTGGTCAACATAATTTTCTCCTGATGTTTCTTCAGGAAAATACTTTGAAAACATTAAATTGTCCACTACAATTTCTTCAATTTTGAATCCACTGCCCTTTGTTTGTTGATAAATTTGGGTCCATTGTTTTAACTGTTTGTCACTGGATTTACACCTCAATTTGAAATATACGGCTTGTTTCAGCAACGATAAACATTGTTTACACATTGAGCTCGGTAAATTATTGTTTATTTTTATTGAAATATTGGCAAAACTTAACACTGCTCTCCCGAAAACACTTAGGCCATCTTCACTGAAGTTCTCAACCAAACTCACCTTATGCTCATCACTACTATAAGATAAGCAGATACGGCATAAGTTATTATAAATTTCTTTGTAACTAGACATTACTAAAATGTAATTTAATTGGTTGTACGAACAAAATACAATACAATAAACTATTATTATATTCAATCTATATCGTTTGACCACAGATGAGATGAATATTTGATTTGACAGTTATGACAGCTGTCATGTCATGTTGACAGATAAAGCAAAGAAATAAAACAGACAGCTACACTTTAAATAAATATTATTATAGAAAAACCTTTTCTACTGTGGTGTATTTGCTGGCTGTGGTTGCATGTTATGTTATGAGTGATTTTTTGCCTTCTTATTCTTACTACCTCGGTACTTACGTAGTGTGCCTTCTCTCTACTTGTTATTACTAGCATACCTAATCATACTTTTTTCTAATTAAATGGGTACAGTCAACAAACTCTAACTATCTAACCTACCCTACCACAAATATATTTTTTTGGGTAATCGACCTATCGTTGTCTTTGAGCACGAGCAAAGAATATTATAATTATGGCACAAGGTTCGCAAACCTAACCGTGCGTTCACACAGCAGGTCCATATTATCAAGACTGTTTTTAACAGATCCATCTTTGATTTGGATGTAATGTTCACACCGCATTTACAAGACCGTTTTATCGGATCCATTGCTTAGGCTAAAAAAATATTGTGTGTTTGCTAGTTCCGATTATAATAAGTAGGTACCTATTGTGTTGTGTGTGAACACGCTCGTACAACTACATACGCCATCGCCAAATAATAACGTATCCTTTAAACGGACCTGCCTGTAAAACGGATCGGTATTTTTACTGGATCCGATATACTGTGTTGTGTGTGAACACGCTCAAACAACTACATTCGCCATCGCCGAACAAAAACGTAGGTATCCTATTATTATAAAAGGGACATGTAAACGGATCGCTGTGTGAACGGGCACTAAGAGGGTACATAATAATATCTAGTATCCACTAAGAACTTTAAAAATGTGTCATATAAATTTAAAGTTCTGGGTACCCACCATACAACTTAAATGGTTTCCTTAAGACTTGATGGCAATCATTCAAAATGTTTTTCACTGTCAGTTACACAAAACAGTACTGCCATCTACGCTAAGAGTCTTCATTGGCTAAGACTGGGTCAATATTGTGAGATACATTAGTGTGTCAATATGTGTCATAGAATATGAATATAAAATTATTAAATTAGTGCAAATAGGTACTTTTATTATTCTTTAGCTATCAAAAATAAATTATACCGAAACAAAGAGGAAACTATCCCCGAAGTTCTGAACACGTAAAATAACAACAGGAATTTCGCAAACTTCTCTTGTCGTCAGTTTAAACCGGATCCAATAAAAACATACGAACCTAGGTACGAGAGAAGACATTATTCATAGTGGAGTTTATTTTCCCTGAGGCATTGGTGGAGTTTCTAGAGCTGATAATACCGCCTCAGAAAAATATTGTAGGTAAGTAAAAATACGAAGCGCGCTGAGTGCGATAGTTAGTAAGTACTTTGAAAATATTACCGAATAAACAATCTACTTAGTGTTTGTTAGGTTGTTACCAAATAATTTTGTTCGGACGGACTCATCTCAGCTTCTGCCAGCGCCTTAGCTGTGCGCTGATTTGCTGTTCCACTGTTAGGGCGAAATAATTTATTAAACCTGAGTCTTACCTGCTCTAACGGAATTAGCCTAAGTAACGTTGGAATAACATTAAATAGGTACCTATAGATCTTTGGGAAGGTTACTCGGAATTCATCAAACGTCACGTGTTTTCGTCATATAAAATGGAATAAGTGCATGACTGGTGCACTCAGCAGATCCTCGGGTTAGGTGTCCTCGGTCTTGTAGAGTGCCAGTGTACAGTCCGTCTACTCTAATAATTGAATTCTGACGTTTCGTAACTACACTAGCCTTGTCGATGCGGGCACATTTGCTATTTAAAACAATTTTGTAAACCCTGTAAACCAAACAAATAACGTCGCCTTTTTGATGTGATACCAATTTATCTTGCACTAACTATTTACATTTTCACGCATACTCTACTAGCAAAATCTCCGTAAAAAAATAAAATATTCCAGAAAATAAATTTCGCAGTGAATGACGTGACGTTAATGTTGTACCTCCACGTGACATACCATAATGTTGTAACACGTTGAGAACCAAAAGTATTGAATAGTCTCTTTGAATATCTCAATAATCGAACTTATCATTGCTTTTTAATTTGCTGCATCCAAATATTACTTAAAATAAATTTCAATTACAATAAAATTAGTATCATGATTAATTGTTTCCTATTTGTGATATTATGATAATCGATTCAACAGAATCAATATCGATGTGACGTTCAATCGAAATTTTTCGATCGATCTAACCTTTGGATTTTGATATGTCATTGTGTCAGAATTAGACAGACTGCGCAGCGAAAATTTTTCTAAGTGGATTGTACCTACCGTCAGGCCTATCAACATGACTCAATTCTATCATTTTATAATAAGGTAGGTACCTAGTCATAGTCAGACTCATGGCATCTTATAGCAAAGTAAAAAATTATAGCGACTTGGCACTGAGGAAGATATCTATACGATGTATCATCTCTATATATTTTCTCTCTGGTGGCGATACATTTAATTTTGTAAATTGCCAAGTGGGTGCTCGTCCTTCTTACCGCTTTACATAATCGTGAAATACGCTATTGCGACAATTTCACGTGAGCCTTATTTGGGGCTATGAATAAACTAACCTAATTTATTGCTTCTAAAAATATTCGGCGGACAGCTTCCTTGGCGCGGTGCAACTATCCCTCAAACTACCCAAGTGATGCTACGCGGGGTTTGATGACACAGCATCCTAGCGCGCCAATCAAAAAATAGATAAAGTAGTTAAAAACTCGAAAGCATAGTGGCTTAGAGTTAGTACACACGACGGCACCTCAGACTATACATGTTGACCTTGAGACCGCCTTTATACCCTACGTAATAAAAGCTGTTTTCGATGTTTCTAAATAAGGGGTAAAAATATTGTATTGGAAATCTAAGTTCCCTTTATGGCTGTAAGTACTTCAATATAGTGGCGCAATGGTGTTTTCGATACGAAATCGTTTCGCACTTTATAGTTTTTCGTGGTAATCGGTATTTCTATAGTATTGATCAAATAGATAGGTGGGCAAATCTACGTTGTTTCTTACTTCCTGCGTCATTGTCGTTACTCGAAAATCTTCAAAAATTCAATGCATCGCAATAAATATATTAACGATAAGCAAATTAATATAATTTGTTATCGTACTCTAACGTAAATGATGGCATATTTCCTTGTGATGCATTGGAATTTTGAAGATTTTCCAGTAACGACAGTGACGCAGGAAGTAAGAAATATAAGAAACAACGTAGATTCACCCAGGTAGTTCGATTTCATTCATACATTTTTTGATTAAAAGAAGCCTGGCCAACATGTAGCAATAACATGAGAATATTCCGAATAAAAAGAACTTATCATGTTCCATCGTCTGTTTTTCCGGGAAAGGATTCCCAATTATTTTATTATGAATCTTCCCTTAACTTTGTTTTTGGGAAAACCTTTTTCCCATCCGGTGCAGGAGCCATTGAGAAAATAACCCATTAAGTATATTGAAATTGATGAAAGATTAACTACCCTGGGCGTTATTTCATTGTTCATTAATAATTCATAATAATGGTGGAGAAAATGTTATTGACTCCATTTTTAATTAAGTTTTGTATTTAATAAACAATGTTGCCTTAACTCTTTATCATAATTATTAGGTCCTTATCTATGAAATTGACGTTCTGTATGCAGGATTTAAAAAAAATCATTTTCCATACTAGCATTTTCATAACTTATTTAACAAGTGAATGCTATTGTAACAAAACTTTTATAAACAAATGTTTGAACATTAAGCTAACTTAAGCAAAAAAATTCGGCTAAGTTACAACGGTTAAAGTGATCCTTACAAAAAGGGTCACTTTCAAGGTATTTTTTTAATGCTAAGAAAACAAAATAAATATACTTTAATTATGCTGATAGTTGACGGTGATGACGGTAATATCCAGCAACTGATAAATAATTTACATCACCGAAGTTATGAGATTCTCTGTGTGTGAGAAAAAAACACCAATTTCATAGGTAAGGAGCATACTGTATTACTTTGATTGAATCAGGCATTACTTGGCGGAAGTCCCAAACCATTGTGAAAAGAGAAATATGTAGCTTACTCCCGCAAAAAAAAGCTTCCCTGGTTTTTTGCGGGAGTAAGCTAATATTTCTCTTTTCACAATACTGTATTACGTCGTATGGATAATACAGTAATGATGTACCTACCTACTCGGTTTGGTTGTTGGTATAGCTTGTGTCAAGCCTTGGCTAGACCATCATCTGCATTATCTCACCCAAGTCTGACGCCATTACAAAAATTTAACATTGTTGTGTTCCGGCAGTTTGAGGTAAGATAGCCTGTATGGAGGACAGGAGGTTGAGTCCGGCCATCAACTGATCAACTAATCTTTCTATTTTGCTATTTTGTCTGGGTGTTTGTGGTACCACCGTTATCTCTGATTTTCATGACACAAGTATTTTAGCTTTTTACTTACTGATTGGAGCAATTGAGGTGATATTGTCCTATATTAAAATAAACAAATATACTTAGCAGCAGTTCAAATTCATTCACTCTTGTGGACAATGCAGGTTGCCAGTTTGTATGATATTAATCCTTAAAGCTCGACCTAACCGTAGTATATTAGAGGGGATTAAACTATCACTTGATGCTATGTAACCCTTGGCTTACCTTGAGAAACTCTTAGTTTGTCACACACTACTAGACGGGATGACAAATATTTATTTTAGCACTCACAATGCTATTGTTATAGTATATTATTTAGTATTATAATATATGTAATATTTTTTTATTTGAGATTTTAGCATTCACTATTCTATTTTTCTGTAATTCTTGTTTTATAGTCAGTACTTTTGTAAGTGAAGGCCTAAGAAAAGATTTTGGATATTAGTTTTCTATTCGATGCCTTAACATTGGGTAGCCTAGCATGGTAAGTATGTCATGCTCTCTTTAATAATTTCTGCGGTGGTGTCGTGTGAAGCGGGTAGATACGTTCCCTCAAATATGGTTGAGCGAAGCGGTGGCTGATTCATGAATCATGCTCGTGAACGGGTGCTACCAGTGGGAATGGATCTGCTTTTGACTACCTATTTTAACGCATATTATAATAATAATAACTCACCTGGGCTAATTCTTCATATCATACAATATGATTTTCTTAGCTATGGGTTATCGAGTAGTAGACAGAGATTTTTCAACTAGTTGAAAGTTATTTTATCTACCTATTGAATGTAAACTTTATCACTTTAAATGCTGAGCTCATTTTTCAATTTTTGACGACTCTGTATGAAATATACAGGGAGAAAAAAGCAGCCCTTGACGAGTTTTTGCCGGTCCTTTTCGTTACAAGGTCTTCCGCTTAGGGTTTGCGAACCGATGGCGTAGTTTCTTTGACATTCACAAGTGCTTGTAACAGCCTAGACTGAATAAATGAGTTTTGAATGTGAATTTGAATTCAAGGTAAAAGTAATTTTACACTTAAGTGGCGCAACGCAAGCAGCATGCCATAAAAATGTTGACTATAATTATACCAAGCGAGTATAATGTTTGTGTTCAGATAATTTTAAGACACATAGCCCACTGGTCTGGTCTGGCACGTCTGAAAAATGACTCAAATTATTTTGGCTAATTCAGCTAAGGGGACTTACGAAGTTTGTGAAGTCAGTTAATGGTGACAAATTCAATTGAAATTCCTGAGCAAACCCAATAACATTTTGTTCAACATTCGTGCTGGCCTTATGTAGAATGTAGTGTCTTGGCATATTACGACGTTCTGAGGATTTCGCCGTGTATTAATTAATAGATAATAAGGAAGAATATAGGGTTGGATATCGCTATTGAACTATAGGTTTGGGAGAAAATTCTTAAATAAAGGATGTCTTAAAAATTTTTTTTAGCACTTTTCTAATGATTTTTTATTAAAGACTAGCATCCGCTCGGCTGGTGACTTCATTTGCGTGGCAATTTCTGTACTCTACTTCCCGTAAGAATAATAAAAAATTTCAACAGTTTTCAGTAGCACAATTATCTTTGGAACATAAGAATTAATCTGTCCTTTAAAAAAACAACAAAGTTATCTGTCAGAGAAGTTAACCGGAACATAATCACTTTTAACAAATAACGGAATGACTTTATACCAGTTTAGTAAAATTGATAAAATTTTGTGGCAGCGAAATCCCCTGAAATATAAAATTCCGCCATACAGCCGCACTAAAAAGGCAGGGAATTTAATTATGGCTTAGCCCTGACTTACGATGGGCAGTGACTATGCTGATTAAATTCTACAGCATATTTGGGATACATGAACGTTCATTGACAATTTTGTTATTAATCTCTATTCATAGGCTTTTGAAAACGAGCAAAGGACATCACATATGGTTTTAAACACTTTTGCCTTTGAAAAAATAGAAACCAATAGGGAGTGTAATAGAATCAGTTATCATTTACTATGATCAGTGGTGAATTTATAATAATAATAATAACAGTAATAATAATATAGTTGTATCGTTAGTGGAAAGGCAAAATTCTTGAGTATGGATCCCACCCCATAAGTCTTTAAGTCATCCAGAGAAAGAAATAAGTATCTCCTCCTTATTTCGCGAAATCTTCGAACCTCTGTAGGAGAACTAAAGTGATAAACAATACTCGAAGGGTTGAAGTGGAGGGGTGGAGCACACAGCGAGCAAAAAGAGGTTTTTTTCAGGTCCGTGAAAAAAAACAAAAAAACCTCTTTTTTTCAGGTCCGTGAAAAAAAACAAAAAAACCTCTTTTTTTTCAGGTCCGTAAAAAAAAACAAAAAAACCTCTTTTTTTCAGGTCCGTGACTGCGAGAAACACCGACGGTGGTGCGATGGGGCGATCGTGGTTATGGAATGGTTTTGTGACTGATCCCAATAATCTTAGATTGCAATAAAAAAAGGAATGGATCTGATAGAGTGCCCCTTATGTTCCACCTGCTGCATGAACGACCTAATCCGTTGCTTCTAGCAACGGATAAAGCAATTTGAATTGCTACACACTTGGCCGACCGTGCTTCGATCAAGAATATTCTAGATTCACGAAAAACTTCACAGAAAATCTCGAATATTTTCGGATCCAGTGCGGACTAAAAATGGTGTCACCAAGTGTGACGTAATAGCGCAGGAATGCGCGATGCGATTCAAATCGGAAATTTTTGCGCTGTGTCCTGCTGCGAGCACGCTGAATTTTGCAATGCGATGTGAATTCGCAGTTTTGTGTGGTAGTCCTAACGCTTCAAAAACTAAAACAGAACCACGCAAATATTGCAGGCGACTGCCTAGCATATATCGTAGGCGTAATGCTTACAAACAAAGACCATGAGACCAAGGCTCCTATCCTAGCGACCCACCTTCCAGTGCGGTCACCGTGTCTCCTAGCAAGTAACCAGATGTATCTAGGCGCTAATCACGGACCTGAAAAAAAGACAGACGTAATACCACACTAAAAAGAAGTGAAGCATGCAAGGTTCTACAATTTCGTTTGTTGTACACACGACGGCACGTCAGACTATACATGTTGACCTTGAGACCGCCTTTATGCCCTACGTAGTAAAACTGTTTTCGCAGTTTAACTGTATAACCTAACGTGCTGTCGTGTGTACATGACCTACACTCACACAAATACACCTGGAAAGAAAAGACCGGTGTATTTTGTGTGAGTGTAGGTCATTGTACAACATACGAAATTGTAGGACCTTGCATGCTTCACTGCTTTTTAGTGTGATATTACGTCCGTCTTTTTTTCAGGTCCGTGGCGCTAATCTAGGCACCTGTCGGTGCGTAGGCGGCCTTATTGTCGCACTTAGATATATTTTTATTGACGTAATTACAGAATATACACACCGTGCAGTAAGCCTTGCCCTAAGAAAAAAATGTGAAGTTTGCGCTCGTAAAATTGCACACAGTACCGCAGATATATTCAGACTTAAAAATTAAAATTTAGAAGAGTTTAGGTACCACAGGAATACAAAAATATACTACCTTTTACTTCTTAAAGATGTTATTTCAATTCACTCTCTCCTTAAAAGTTTATATTATTATTACTTTAATTTATTTTAGATAAGAAAAAGAAAAGACTGGCAAAAAAAAAAATTAATTAGATTTTAATTAGTATCTATAAAAAGTTATGTTCAAATGACTTGATGATAAATAAGTTCAGTTAAAACATGTTAGTAGAATATACCCCTGAGTATCATACTAATATTATAAATGCGATAATAAATTAAAAAAAAATTATAAATTAAATAAAAAATAAGAAACAATTAAAAACCTAAATCTGCTACACTCACTCGTTATTTTTATTTTAGAATAATTACATTTGTCAAAAAACAATCTCTTACAATACAATGTTAGAAAAATGAGCTTTGACAGATTTAAGATTTTGAAAACTATCTTTTATATAGTAATTTGAACATGCGGTACTGTATAAACATGTTGCAGTACAAATGAGTGGAGTCAGAACAAAGGAAGACTGCAGCTGATCACCACTGCAACGCTAACAACTTCGTCAGGCGAATAAACAAGAACAGAGGTGCAGTGGAGTCGACATGTATTGTTATCACATTTTTCTTTAACGAAAAGAACCTAAATAAACTACCTGTGCTAAGAAGGACAGGTATTTGAGATTTTCTCAACTTCATGTTTAAATACAGATTTGTAAAAATACATATTTAATTATCGAATAAACAAAATTTAAGGTTATTATTATGTTTAAGGGACGGGCTTTCTTTAAACATATTCTTAAATTTTGTTTATTGCTCCAGCAGTGGGATGTTAAATAAGCTGGTAATGAACCCAGCATCATGAACCAAATTCACTCAAAACAATCACAGTTCGGGACCAAACCTTGAACCTCCAGATCAGGGGAGCGATTTTGAAACCAAACTCGCATCTCACTTCGAACCTCACTTCACGTCGCCTGAATTTGTTATTGGAATTTAGCTGAATATAATCTACTTTACCGATTGGAAAAGGTGTTAGGTAGCTACCGGCACCGCAGGTATCTAAAATCTTTTGTCATTAAAGATACAGCTTATCATTATCTCATTTATGATTTAAAATTCCCTCGCAGTGAAGTGAAATTGGAAGTGAGGTTCGAGTTTGGTTACAGAATCGACAGGCAGAACACTTCATCAGTTATCGTTTAAAAGACAATGACATTAAAGTGCTACTACTACTACCATAGACTTAGAAAAAATTTCGCTGACATTCTATTTCTATGACTACTACGAATAATAAAAAAAAATACAATTCTAAAATAACTTATTGATTGCCATTTAAAAGTAACAAGGGCTGAACAAAACCAGCTGAGCTTTGAAAATTGATCAACTTTACCCTCTGGGGAAATCTTAAATATATTGGAATCCAGTTGGAGCCAATAGGGGGAAAAAAATGTAAATTATAATGAAGTGTTTATTTTAACCATCCTTTTGATGAGCCGCTGATTTTAATTGGAGCCAAAATTTATGAATAACAATGTATGCTTTGATTACTTTTTGTGAATAATGTTACGTAGAAGTGATTTTTTTAAACCATAAGTTAAAAAAATAATGTCAGTACTTAATTCAAAAGATAGTAGTTGTCACTCAAAGGATCACTTTATTTTTTTTACGATAAAGAAGATGAAATAATATAAAGAAGAAGAAATTATTCTACACTGGTTTTATACTGAAAGACACACCTTGCACTATAACAGTCCTTGCACTTATCACAGAGATTCCTTATTGATTCCTTTATCTGTCATTATAATTTAAAAATACTTCAAAAAAGTTATAGATATTACGTAATTCATAAACTAAGAAACATTAGTAATAACGACGCGTTCACGTGCAGTAGCGAAACATTAGAGAAATGTGAGCGTCGGTGTAGCGACCATTTCGCAGATACTCGCGAACTTTATTCCCTCTATACCAGATTCACAAAATACCAGATGACCAGCATAGGTAGGTGCCAGATTCCTAATTTATCAGATTCCCTCAATACCCGAATTGGTACAGTCAAATACCAGATACAATGAGTCGTTAACAGTCGAATTCGTCGTGTTTTAACTGTACCGAAAAAGGACAAAACATGCCACCTCTCTTAAAGTAGATTGAGACATAGCATAGAAACGCTGCCATACAACTGAGATTTTTTTCGTTGATTCGCATGCGCATGCGAATTCGTCGGTATACTAAAAGCGTTATATCCTTAAAACTCTGCCTAAATGTTTTCCAGGTCATGTAATACCCTTAATGCCAATGAACACAATCATGGAAGGACACAGAACATGATATCTACGACGACAAATATTTTTGGACCGCAATATTTACCCATATTGTTCGTTTCTAAAACTCGACAGCTGTGTCCCAAAACTAAATCCATAATACTAACGCCCACTTCCACAATGGGACCACAATATCCCGTAACAGATTTGATAGTTTGTATTGACACGAGTTAAATTACACTCCTATGTCACATCCGAGTTCGTACCCACGCCACGCATAACACAATCAACGGCAAAGAAACGGTATGTCATTTTTGTTAAAGAACTTGGTAGGTATGTTACAATCACGATTATCAAAAATTATTCTTTCCTACAATATTGTATGTAATTGTAAAATTTGGTGGTTTGTAATTTGTAAAATTGGTTTGGTGTGACTTGGTTTTTGTGATGTTATCAAAATTCCAAATTCAAAACTCATTTATTCAGTCCTAGACTGACAAGCACTTGTGAATGTCAAAGAAGCTACGCCATCGGTTCGCAAACCCTAAGCGGGAGACCTTGTAACGAGAAGAACCGGCAAGAAACTCGTCAAGGGCTGCTTTTTTCTCCCTGTATATTTCATACAGAGTCGTCAAAATTTGAAAAATGAGTCGGCATTTAAAGTGACGTCATTTTCCATTACAATAATTAACAAAGTTTACATTCAATTGGTAGGTAAAATAAATTTCAACTAGTTGAGAAATCGCTGTCTACTACTTGATAACCCATAGCTAAAAAAAAATATTGTATGATATGAAGAATAAGCCCAGGTGTATGTCAACTTTTAGTTTAGTATAGTTACCGCCAGAGGCGCTGTGCCAACTTGCATTACCAAATAGCTTACTACATCCGCTATCTAGTGTAGTAAACGTAACAGTGCAAACTCATAATACATACACTTTTTTACTTTCTTGAGACCCACCTTATCCCGTATCTACCGTACCTATGGTGAGAATGTTAAAGTTAAACAATACCACCACCAAATGGTGAACTATATTTTTCAAAAGTAGCACTAAGTAGTATCGTTAAACTTTTAAGAGAAGTGAGGCCAGCCTGACGATTTTGTAACCAAATCGCATCTCACTTCGAACTTTTTCTTTTTTCACTTCATTTTGCATGAATTATAAACTTTTCGTTTTGTACATGACCAAAAATGAGTTTCATGCTAACATGGCAGTTTGTATAGTGCCTTACCACATTCGAACAAGCGAAGTTTACAACGCAATTTCGATATGTTGTTCGCATGTCACCGTGTCGACGCTCGCTTTGATTCGCGGTAGGTACCTAGGCTTACTGCGTATCTGTACTACACTGTGGCCACAGTTTCCATAAACCATGTCATTAATTAAACCGAAGCTTAAAGGTTCTCTCGGAGAATTTCATAGGCTTAACGAGAATCGAGACCAACATTTCGGATCGATTTTTCGATACCCGAAAACTTTATTCGTTAAAATTATTCGTTCGCCTTGAAGTATCTACTAACGGTACGGATAAATTAATTTCAGATTATAATGACATTCATTGTCACGATTTCAATATTGACAAGCTTTTATATCATACTAGCTTGCGCCCGCGAATTCCTCCGCGAGGTCAGTCAAAAAATCCCTAGGGAATCTTTGACTGGAATAAAAACTATCCTACGTTTTAATTCAAGTAATAAACTATCTGTGTTCCAAAGTTCATCCAAATCCGATCAGTTGTTTTTGTGTAGTAACAATCCAAACATCTTCACATCCACACTTTCACATGTATAAAATTTGTAGGAAGTAGGATATAATTTATTAATGTAACGAAAAGATGGCATTGATGCATTTAAATAAAAACTTTTGTCTCTGTTTCTGTACTCCAGCACTTAGAAGTTCCTAGCGCTCTTCACCTTATAAGTTATACAAGGTGTTACAAAAATACCCCTAATGCCAAATATGGTATATAGGGACCATCAAATTGAACAACTTTTACTATGGGACCAACTCTGAAATCGCGAAAAAAAAATCAGCTGTTTCATTAAAATCGAAAATGTCAAAATGTATGAAACAGCTGATTTTTTTTTCGCGATTTCAGAGTTGGCCCCATAGTAAAAGTTGTTCAGTTTGATGGTCCCTATATACCATATTCGGCATTAGGGGTATTTTTGAAACACCTTGTATAAAAATACTTATAAATGTTTCGTATCATTCCGACGTTTATTGACGGAGCGACCGAAGCTTCTCCGTTTCAGCTTGGGCAAAAATGCTTTCATATGTCTGTCTGTCTGTTCCTACAGGTCGCATTTCTTAACCGAGTCTCGTGTAATTTTGTTCAATAATTATATATATAATTTTTGTCGATTCAGTTTTTCGATTAAAAAAAGCATACTTATTTCAGCCATTTCGAAAAATGATCAAAAATGACACTAATGCGATTTACAGCTTACAGAACCACTAGTATAAATGAAAATTATTTAACACATTTTTTAAATTCGTGTATTGTATTAAAATAAATACAATGACAAGATTGTTTACATTAACTCTCGTTAAAAAGAATACAGTATTTCTCATTGAGTATTTCCCTGAGACTCGCTAAACTATTAAGCTTCTTGTAAGACTCAAAAGGAGGGTTACTCCAACAGTAATTATGACGGTGTCTGTGAGTTTCCTACCTGGATTAGGAAAAGCTGTGGAGTGACTTTTGAACTGTAGTTTTTTCCGGGTCTTTTTTTCTTGGAAAAGTTTAGAATACTGTTGTTCTTGATGTTGGGGACCTAAAGTTTTACTTTTATTATCAGCTTGTTTTTTTACGTCAAAAGATTAAAATGATATTTTAGTGCAGAAATAAGTAAGAATGTATTTTTAGATTACCTGTGTTCAATTATCGATATCCTTAAAGACAAAGTGTTAAGGAATAGTAAATTACAGCCTAGAACGAGAAGTAAGCATTTAAATCGTCTCGAGGATGATTTGAAGCTTGAGCCGTCCGTTTTCTCGTCATGTGTATTTTGAAGTGTTTGTTTTTATCAGGATAATGTTTGTAAAAAAGATAAATAAAAAAAAAGTACGGAGAGACGTAAAAAATCAATTCTCTCTTTTCCGTCATTTTAAATCGCAATATAAATAATAAATAACGCCATTACAAGGCACACTACCCGTGCGAAGCCGGGGCGGGCAGCTAGTTGTATATAAAGTGGTTATACGGAATATATGGAGTGGTTTGTTAAGTAATAATTGAAGTCGAACAACTTAGTTAAAATCTTAAACGAGGAGCTCGTTGGCACAGTGGTACAGCGCCTGGCCCAGCGATTGCGGAGGTTAAGCAACTTTCGCAAGGGTCGGTCATGGGATGGGTGACCAAAAATTTATTATCTCGAGCTCCTCCGTGCTTCGAAAGGCACATCAATCCGTTGGTCCCGGCTGCATGCGCAGTCCTCAACACCCACCAATCCGCATTTGGCCTTCGTGGTGGATTATAGCCCATCCTTCTTAATCCAATAGGAAGGCCTGTGCCCTAGCAGTGAAGACAGTAAAAATGGCTGATGGAATAGGTAGTAGGAAAATATAGACGATTCAAAAGTGTTTAATTATTAGGTTTATATGAAAAAGGCATTTTGACTTTGACCCACAAACTCAATATACGGGCTCCTAGTAGTGAAAAAAAATGGTAATTTATATGTCCAAGATTAGTGAACCAGAGCTATTAATGTAAAAGTAGAGCAAGGGAATACACGGGAATTTAGCTACGCAATTAATACTTATATACCTAACAAAATCAAAACTTTATTTTAAGACAACAACAAATGCAAAATGGCGCCCTATAATTAAAAAAAATATAACCAATTAAAGATACTGTAGCTTTAGAAACTTTTATAACTTATAAATAAATTTCACTGTAGTTATTACAAAAGCAGTTTATACTGATCACTTTGGATATTTGATTTTTAATGATACTGAAATAACGTTTGTCCAGAATTCAACTAAAACAGTAGACAGTTGACTTCATTAAAGGTATAATACAGTTTTCATTACAAAACGTCTGACAAATAGTAGTGCCCCTTTTCATTCGGCACAATAAATCAAAGGAGAGATATCTAACAACGGAGTTCAGCTGCAAGTAATTAAGATCGAGAGATAAATCAATTGCAAGGTGTCGAAATTAATGGGACGGCTCTTGATAGAAATGATTAAAACATTTACTATGCAGAAGTGACGCTAGACTCATATACTCAATTCCGAAAAAAAAAACTACGAAACTCCATTTTGTTTGTTTGTTTGTTACACCTTCACGTCTTAACTACTGAACCGATCATCATGAAATTTTGCATACACGTTGTCAGGGGTGCAGAGAAGGACATAGGGTACATTTCATCCCGAAAACAGAAATGTTCCCGAGGGATAGCAAAAAATCTTTCCACGCAGATGAAGTCGCGGGCGGTCGCTAGTAAAGAATAACGTAAACTTGACAACCTCCTTCTTTTTTGAAGTCGGTTAAAAACCACGATTCACTGAATCCATAAAGATTACTATCCCATACTGAATTTTTCTATGACTATTTACTTTAGAAATAGGTATTTTTAACACTTTATTTCTAATATCTGTAGCCCCATAGAATACTTGCCCGTCGACCCCGTATCATTGTTGTGTATCTCTGTGAGTGAGTATGAAACAAAATCGCCTGTCAGTCGTAGATTTGTTTTTTACATCATTAAATCAACACCAGTTACTTACTCTAACATCTTAAAAAAATGCATTTTGACATCTAAAAAGAATTCAAACATCAAAAGGATCTGTAAAAGTACAAATAAATGTAAAGCTACCTGGTCTATTATAAACAATCAAATTGGTCATAAAAAACAACATTATGACGATTTAAATTCAATCGAAATAAATAATATCAAATTGACGGATCCAGTTGACATAGCAAATGCTTTTAATGATTATTTTATAGATTCAATAAATGACTCTAGTAATGGAACTGAACTATGTCAATACAAATTACCAATAAAACCGAATTCTATATTTCTTAGACCGATATTTGAGGCTGAATTGGAGAAAGAAATAATATCATTAAATCAAACTAATGCAGAAGGTTTTGATGATATAAATACAAAGATTATTAAGGCTTGTGCAAAAGAAATATCACCAATTTTAACACATTTAATCAATATGTCTTTTTCGGAAGGGACGTTCCCAGAAGCTCTTAAACTATCGATTGTAAAGCCAATATTCAAAAAAGGTGATAGATGTAACATCAAAAACTATCGCCCAATCAGTCTTGTGTCGATATTTTCCAAAGTGTTTGAAAAATGCATGCATAAGATTTTGATGGAATTTTTCAATAAATACAAAATTATCGAAAGCCAACAATACGGTTTTCAGAAAAATAAAGGCACTGCTTTAGCTATTTTTGATTTATTAAGCTCAATTTTGACTAAATTAAATGATAATAATTTGACTACGGCACTATTTTTTGATTTAACTAAAGCCTTTGACTACGTTTCACATAATCTTCTATTGCTAAAGTTAGAATCGGTTGGTATTCGAGGACCTGCACTAAAGTGGTTATCGTCTTACCTAAGTAATAGAAAGCAATACGTAGTTATAAATAGGGTACTGAATAACGAATCATTGCCACATAAATCGCACTACAAAGATAATAAATATGGTGTCCCACAAGGCAGTGTTCTGGGCCCTCTTTTATTTTTAATATATATTAATGACCTCGCAACAGCAATAGACCATAAAATAATATTATTCGCTGATGACATATCGATAATTGTGACATCTGACAAAAAAAAATATTCTATAATTGATCATGAATCTAAAATTAATAGTACAATTGACAAAATATTAATATGGCTAAATATAAATAATCTACAAATAAATTTAAATAAGTCTAAATATATAAATTTCAATCAGTCTAAACACAAAAGATTGAACTTTAAGTTAAACATACCGAAAATAGAAGGAGTTTCTGACACCAAGTTTTTGGGTCTTACTATCGATCAAGATATAAATTGGAAAATACATGTCGACAATGTTTGCAAAAAAGTCAACTCCTTTGCTTATGCTCTTGGGCAAGTTAAAAATGTGACGAATAAAGCGACTGCGATTGTAGCCTATCATGCCCACATAGCATCTGTCTTACGCTATGGACTGATATTTTGGGGAAATAGTACACTAAAAAATCAAGCGTTTGTTGCCCAAAAGAAGTGCATACGAGCCATCTGTGGGATACCGCCCGATATATCTTGTAGACCCTATTTTAAATGTATGGGTTTGTTGCCGCTGCCGTCCCTTTATATTTTTGAAGTGTGTATTTTTGCCAAAAAACATACGGAATTATTTAAAAACGCATCGCAACAAAATTCTAGACTTCACAGAGACCCTCATAAACTTGTGCTAAAGGAAATACCGCATTCTGCCAAATATCGAAAGAGTGTTCTAATGATGTGTATACAAATATATAATAAAATACCTAAGTATATTAAAGAACTGAACATAAATTTATTTAGAAAGAAATTAATGCAATGGTTAATTGAAAAAACATTTTATGACATAAAAGAGTTTTTTGACGAAAGAACATAAATTGACATAGCTGATGATAATGACATAATTAAATCAACATAATGATAAATATATTGTTTTGACATTTACTAAATTAATGAATTGTATTGTGAAATTAATAAATTGTATTGTGAAATAAAAAAAAAAACTGTACTATTCTAATCTTGATTAATTCTAAATATGGAACAATTATATATTTGCATGCTGTATACTAAAAGCAAAACATGAGCCCTTTAAACTGTACTAAGACCATATTACCATGTTTTTAGCAAATAAAGTTTATTATTATTATTATTATTATTATTATTATTATTATTATTAAAAACATCAGCTCAGGATCATTGAGGAGCTCGATGGCGCAGTGGTTTAGCGCCTGACCCAGAAATGTTAAGCAACTTTCTCAAGGGTTGGTCATGGGATGGGTGACCAAATATGTTTTATCTCGAGCTCCTCCATGCTTTAGAAGGCACGTTAAGCCGTTGGACCCGGCTGCATTTGCAGTCGGTAATACCCAGCAATACGCATTGGGCCCGCGTGGTGCGTTATGGCCTATCCTCCTTATCTATCCTGTGCCTGGCCTGTGCCCCAGCAGTGGGGACAATAAAATTGCCTGATGGTCAAAAACATCAGCATTACTAATGTTACTTCTAGAGGGAATACGGAACGGAAGCACGGAGCCGATAAACAGAGGTTAACCATACTAGCCCACAAAACCGATAATATCGACAATCTTCATCTTCATACTCGTCTAAACCATCAGCCGATAAAAAGTCTACCTATCTTGTATTTTCCACAAACAAACTCAATTCTATTTAAAAGTATCTTTATTTTTAATTTCAAAACCTTACTTTTTCAAAAGTTTAGGCATATTTCGCCTATTTCAATGAATTGTCCTATCTGTTTGATTGCGTACTCTGTGGTTATTGATTCTAATCTCAAGGGACTAGGTTTGACGTTTGCCAAACTTTGATTTGGTTTGGTTTGTAACATTCCTTAATTTGAGTCTGAAACATTTTGGCATTTAGTCTAACAATTAATAACTTGACGTTTGAATTAACTTACTCCTACTAACTCTATTGCATGTGTATTTTACTTGTTGCTTGATTTAATATTTGCAAACTTTATGAAGATTATTATTATTATTATTCAGAAATGAATAAAAATCCTTTAACACAATAACATACTAGCATAAAATCGTTTTATTGATTTTCGGTACTAGAATACCGAAGTAAGTAGTGATCATAACGCTCTATGTTTTATTCTTATATAATTATAAAAACTAACTTCCTTCGACTTCGTCCGCGTGAATATTCGAGACAATCCTTACTGAACCTTTAGTCAAGATAAATAGTATTCTATGTTTTAATTTCATCAAAATCCGATCAGCCGTTTTCAGGTAATTAGGCGGGTCCCGGGTTAAAAACATCGAAATCCGGTTATCTTCCCCTTTTCTCTTTCCCCGTCCCCGTCCTCTCTTAGTGCACCCCTAGACCTCATACGGCACCTACGTGCCAAATTTGGAATCTCTAGACCCGGAGGTTTGGGCTGTGCGTTGATATGTCAGTCAGTCACTCACTCGGCCAGTTTCTTCTTTTATATATTTAAATAAATTGCTGTTCGTTGGTCTGGCTAAAACTCAAAAACTGATTGGTTTTTTTTTTGTTTTTTTTTTCGCTTTATAGTGCTGGGGTGGTATAGAAACAAAAAAAGGAAAATCCCGAAAGGACAGATATATAATCGAAAAATCAACATTATTTTGTATGGGAATCTCCATTTCGGATAAATTTTAAAAGCTACCTACTTAACTTTTGATCAGTTTTGATAAAAAGTACTCGGTGAAATAAAGCATACGTAGTGTTGCTTTCGTTTTAGCATTCAGCTGCTTTATTATTAAATAACTAACTAATTAAATAATAGTGTTATTTTCAATACCTATTTTAAAATTCTCAAAATAAAGGTAGGTAATACGAAGTTCACACTCACATATAAAAAAAACAAATCATTAGTGTTTATTTATAGCTTTACAATACAGTCCACATCCACCCCACTGCAAGCAGATTTCCACTGCGTACTCTACTTCAAAAAGTTTTCTATACCAAACCCAGTTTTATTCAACAAACTCAAACTTCACTACATCAATGTTTTAGTCTACATTTTCATGAAAATGCAGTTGTAATTTAGTTTTAAATAACTATAAAAGGCTCACACAATACACATAGAAACGAAAACGAAATATCATTCATTACCTCTTTGAATAAAACGTAAAGTATCGTTCAATAATTTAATTTAAAAAACCTCGTTCTTGTCCGTAAAGTCTTCCTGAATTCCTTCCGTCGTTACATCTTGATCAGCCTATACAAGGTGTTACAAAAATACCCCTAATGCCGAATATGGTACATAGGGACCATCAAACTGAACAACTTTTACTATGGGGCCAACTCTGAAATCGCGAAAAAAAAATCAGCTGTTTCATACAAAAATAAAATCTAAAATATAAAAATGTATGAAACAACTGATTTTTTTTTCGCGATTTCTGAGTTGGCCTCATAGTAAAAGTTGTTCAGTTTGATGGTCCCTATGTACCATATTCGGCATTAGGGGTATTTTTGTAACACCTTGTATAGTTTTAAGAGACATCTTTTTAACTTAAGTACGTGTCACACGCAGTCCCTTATGCAGACGCTACATGGAAGCCGACGAAACAGTTGCTCACGTACTGCTGGAAAGCAGAGGGGTGGACCCTACCAGCCGAGGTGTCTTGGCTCGCCGGGCAGCGTCCAGGAAGTGATCCACTAACGTGAAAGCGCTTGGAGTGTTCCGGGCTGAGTTGGGTTGGCGATCCAGCCGCAGACTCCGGATGCAAAATAGGCTCAATAGACGTTGAGTTTCAGAAACCGTCCGTACCGAGAAGAAAATCTCTTGATATGACGCGATATTTATTTTATCTTTTATCTGATCCATACACCTAGGCTCTTCTAGCCCATCGTCTCTTCTTCTTGCATTTCACTTTCTCTTCTATGATGGCTCTGATAAAATTGTCGGTTATTAGTGTGCGAATCAAAAATTTGACAACTGAGTGAGATACATTAGGTACAAAAACCACATTACTTCGTAAAAATGCACAATTTTGTGGTACTGCATTTAAAAATAGCCATCAGTTCATGTGAGTGTTCAACCAGTCATTGAACTTGGAAACGTCCGTAAATATCACATAATGTTGAGGATCACAAATTGGCACATCACTCCTGGAAACACTGAGGGATACAATCCCCCTAAGAAACCAGGTTCCTGCGGCGGCGTTGAACGCGCTATTCCCAGATTCATCAGGAACGTAAACTAAGAAACCTCCTCCACTATCACCATTGCAAGCTGATGACCCTGTTTAAACAAGAAACAAAGTTAGTTAAAAATGCAGTAAATATATTATTTTATCTGCATCAAGAGTCTACATTTTTTTATGCAAAAAAACATTATTGATATAATAAAAAATAAAATACTTTTGTATTTGTATGAAAACCAATATAAATAATGGTATGCGATGCAACAAAACCAACTAGAGTTGAGGAGGGTGGCATAAATATGATAAAACAAATATTAATAAAACACGGTCAACTTACACTGGTATCTTTAAAAGAGTCTTATTTAATTTTATTTATTTAATTTCGGACGACCAACGAATTGGTAGATGTTAACGACAGCAAGTGCAGCCGGGACCAACGACTTAACGTGCCTTCCGACACATTGAGGAGCTCGAAATAATACATTTTTGGTCACCCATCCCTTGCGAAAGTTGCTTAACCTCCGCAATCGCCGGGCCAATTATTATTATTCAGTTTAGTTTTTGTTAAGTTTTTGTCTAAAGACTTTACCATTATTATGACCTGCGCAGAATTTTTGCTCATTCAGTAGTCTCACGAAAAATAGTGGATTACTTTTGATGCATTTGAGCTCAGAAACTATCGGCACAGTGACTTGTTGTAATGTGGATGCTAGAGAATCTGTTTGATCAAAACCCCATCCTACAACCTGCAATAAAGAAAAAGGTTGACTTACCACAGACATTTTATAAGATACCTAAGTTAGCGTCGAAACTCAAAACTGTGGCGTGTCTTGGTCTGGAAGCAAACTTCCAAAAATTTAGTGCACAAATATCGCAAGAAGTTGATAATTGATTTGGGAAAGTAATTGCACTTTGTTTGTTGTTTCTTTCCTTACTAAAATACTAAAGTCCGTTTGTTTGTTTGTTACGCCTTCACGTCTTAACTACTGAACATAGGGTACCTTTCATCCCGAAAAAAATAACTGTGTAAAAAAACTTTCCATGCAGACGAAGTCGCGGGCGGTCGCTAGTTTTCCTATAATGTTCACCGGGGATACCATGCCGCGTGAACCCACATAGCCAGCGTTCTGCGTTGCGAATTTACACCGTACTGATTCTCAGTTTACTAGGCGTGATAAATTGTAAGTTTATAAATAAAAACTCTAATTGCAATATTACCGTTCCTTGAATACTTTTTTCAGGAATTTTATTGTTGATGTCCGGGTGCCAGAGGCAAGCCGGCTGGACGTAATCGTTGTAAATTGCTTCAGACTTCAGCTTCATCAGGGCGATGTCATTATCAAGTACAGTGTGTAAAAACCCTTCGTGGACGATAATTTGGTAAACCTGTGGATTGTAATAAAATTGATGGTGGCGTGATGGTGTCTATAATGAATAGGTATGCAATGAATGAGGTGATGTCAATTGACATGTATATTAACTAACTTAGTTTGTCAATTGCCAACACTGGCTGACTTATTGACTTAAAGTGCTCGGTGCGTACTGGTTTTGGTCATAAAGTCCACTGAATCGGGCCTTATGGTGATATTGACCATAACGAGAACAAACGAATTGAATTGACAGCGCCAATAAATTTATGTTACCTCTCGTTCCTGAGGTGCTATGTCTCCCCCAACGAGGTTAAACTTCCCAAGGATTACGTTTCTAGACTCCGGCAAGACAGCTACTCCTCTCAAAGCAACACAATGCGCCGCTGAAAACCATTTTAGAATTAAGATGATGAAACATGAAACTTAGACCCAGCCTACGAAAAGTTAAGTTTTGGTAGTAAGTATATCGTTGAAAATTTGGATGATAAAGATATAAAGAAAGCCATTGGCAATACACAGAAACTGTTTCAGAGACAGCGCTTGCGATATGATTCATTTTTTCTATTCTCTCTGTTTTTTCTAACCTTCAAAACTTCAAGACAACACTAAGCGATAGCCGTAACGCATCATTGTCAAATTACATGTTGCTACAAAAGCTCTTTACATATTTTCTCCTTACCTGTCAAAACAAAGAATTTGTTTAACAAAGTGCCTCCACAAATTAATGTAGTCGATCCTGGCTCTCTCCTGTCGGTATATGGCTGCGTGCCACGGCCAGTCGCCAGGTTTGGTTGGGAAACCATTCACGACCAACTCCACATGATGCACTTTACGTCTACCACAGGAATCGTATCGAGTGACTGTGCCTGTGCGTTCTGTTGTGGTTGTCGTCACGACATTGACTATGCTAGTTTCTGTCGTTGCTGTAGTCGCGTTGACTTTGATGTATTGGTCTAAATACCCCTGGAATATTTTTGTTTTACTTTGGTTAAAAACGTTTCACATGAAAAAGATAGTAAACTCAGTAACAACCAAATGATCAACTATTTCATAATGATAATAAAAACGTAAAAAGTTTTAATGATGTTATCGGTTTATCTTTGTTAAAATATATCCCTCAGGGTGTAGTCTATATTTTAATGATGAACATAATAATAGTTTCCAAGAGACTTTTCTTTGACAGTATTGCTTAAAATTTGTATGTTACCTTTAAAGGAATGTTACAATATTCTCCCTGATTTATAATTAAACTCGTAAGGTGTGGTATGGGACCCGTAGATGGGCCCTGCACTTTTAAGGTTAAGTTGGCTACAGATTTGGTGAGATCAAGATAGAATCTGTGGTCCTGAATGTTTCCAGACGTGATTGTTGCCGTCGAGTCTTCTAACTGGAAATAGAAAAAAAAACGTTTTTATATAAAGAATTGAAGACAATATTTAACCCAAAAGTATTATTCAAAATCCTTAATAATATTCTTAATCCGAAAGTAAATTTGTTTGTTTGTTACGCCTTCGCGTCATAACTACTCAACCGATCACCATGAAATTTTGCATACACGTTGTCAGGGGTACAGAGAAGTTAAAGTAGGTATCCTAGTAACAACTAATAATACTACACTAGGTTTGTACAAGGAAAATGTAGCTTTGCGAATTATCGTTTGGATTTTATAGTACCAGGATAACATAGCTATGGAGGCAGTAGTTAATAATAAATTATTTTCATAGAATTATTAAGGTTAGAAAAAAATCCACTGTACCTACTATAACTACCGCCTCAATAGCTATGTTATCCTGGTACTTTAGAAACCAAACGATAAATTCGGACAGTGATGTATTTATTAGTTGTTACTAGAATGTCTTCAAATATAATAAAGAACTGAACTGTGTTATCGATGTTGTTTAGTTAACACCTCTACTTAAACCATTGGTGCCGACTGGAATGCTTTAATAATATTTTTTAATTCATTTTTTGAACAGCACCAATAAATACAGTAAAAGTGGCTAAATGTCAAACAATCTGTTGCTCATATTTTTTTACTAATAATTATAAGTGTTGAATACATTATTCAAACTTGTGTACTACCAAGTTTGAATAATCTTGGGTTTAATAATTTGAATATTTTCCTTAAATGTGTTTACTTATAGCATTGTTTTTTTAATCTGAAACAAAAAATCTCAATTGTGGTCTCAGTCTTAAATCGACTTACGTTAAGTTAATATTATTAGCTTTAAAATCTTTTTTATTTACTTTCTTTCACATGTCATTTTTAGGAGGCCGTATAACGTCAAAACACATTTTTGAGCAACGATTTCCCACAGTATTACTTGTTTTATCCGTCCCAAATAAAACAGGCATATCTATTTTAACACAGTTCATTTTGTTTATTCATATTATTATGGCATACACAGGACAGTCAACAAAAGCACAGCCAGATAAGTTTTAACCAAACTGACATCCAAACACGTGTACACACAGAAATTCCTGCGATACGAAAACATTTAAATTATAATTACATATTAATATAAATACTGTAAAAGTTGCACTACTTAATATTGATAAGTTAACCTCAATTATTATGAAAAAAAAAATGATTATTAATCAATGAAATTGTGAGAAAATGAGAGATGATTATAAATTAGGAATAAGTTATTAAAAAATATTGAATTATAAGAATGACAGCGTAAAGTCGAAGGAGAGTTACTGGACTCTTGAAATGCTTGGTATTCCTGTACCCTTAGGCTGGCCCCAGACCTACCGGTATCATTTCTTTGCTTTGCTGTTTTAGTTGAACAGGGCCTACCAGCTAACGCATCGAACTTCAGAAAGTTTGCCGGGCTTCAAATTAAAACAGATAAATCGAGCCCCAATCGGGCCAAAATGGTGAACCCTAATTTATGATGTCACACGAACATCGATATCTTCTAAATAACGGCGAATAGTACAATACGAAACTTCTTACTTCGATTTATCTGTTTTAAGTTGAAACCCGGCAGACTTTCCGAAGTTCGATGCGTTAGCCGGTACTACTAGAACAGAAAAGCAAAGAAATGAAACCGGTAGGTCTGGGGCCAGCCTTAGCACGAACAGCTATCGAAAAAATAACGCGCGTAAATACATTCGATACAGTAATTATGTATGGAAAATTTGTACAGCGGCATCTACCGCCGAAAAGCGAAATGAAAGTTTTCATAGATAATTACTCTATCAAGTACTTTAACGCGCGTTTTTTTCTCGACAGATGTTCGTGCTAAGGATACTGGCCACAAATCCTAGAAGTTGGTAAACTTTTGTAATAATTTGATTGTCATGGTCTCTTAATGAAAAAGTTTAGTTAAAAATCACACTCACTTCCACAGTAGAGTTAGCATTGGATAACTTATTTTAGCGCAAAGTTTGTTTAATGCTGTATTAGTTAAGAGTTGGCTGTTGTTATGCCATGTAAAATAAAAAAAAAACACAATCCTACGACTGTCTATCCAACCAGCAAACCGGTAACCATTTTTCCTGTTGTAGTCTTCTGTTATGTTATAAAACATGTCTTATTAATTGATCTTTCGGTATTCAGTTATATTCGGCTCTTGCTTAGTAGGTTATATATCTTTCATTTGTTTGTAATCGTCTTTTTGTTTTTACTAACTATTTGTGAATTATATTATTATAAAATGTTATAGTTTATTTATTTATTTTATTTATCGTTTATTGGGAAACAAACAGCCTTATATAATACATAGTAATAGCTTAATCTATGTTAACTCATTTGCCAAAAGAGTTTCCACTTATAATAATTTACATTGAATACGTTAAGTAAGTACTTAAGACTTATGATGTTCTTTGCACTATTGAATTACAACTAATCGGTACAAAAATTATTCAGTGCATTTAAGAGCTTACACTTATAAATTTAATAATTCAGATTTCAATTTCGAAAATTTAAGATTGAAAATATCAATGCGACCATACTTCTTATTATAGATATGCAAAGTTCTTGGAATAAAACGATTTTTTGCATACTTTGTGCGACACCAAGGTACAGAAAACGTATCACAAGAACGCAGTGATCTTGAGCATTTCAATGAAACTTTACTTAAAAGGTAAGGTGAGTCTATATTATTATTTAAAATTTTGTACAATAAGGTTATATCTCTATGTTCCCTTCTTAAACTTAAAGGAATAAAAGTATCATCGGTATTATAATTTTTAAACCTATATTTCAAATGTTTAACAAACTTATTTTGAATTCTTTGGATTGAGTTAATATACACCTCGTATTGACAGTTCCATACAGTAGATGCATATTCAAGCTGAGATCTAACAAAACAATTGTATAAAAGAATCAAAGTTTTAGCATCTTGGAAATCAACACTTTGGCGGAAGATAAAGCCCAACATTTTATACGCTTTACTTGTTATTTCATCTATATGTAAAGAAAGCAATAGCTCAGAATCGAGTTTTACTCCCAGGTCTCTAATCTCAGACACCCTGACGACTTGTTTGTTTTGAAGCTGATAATCAAATTCTAACGTTTTCTTTTTCCGGCTATAAGTTATAGTACAACATTTATCGACATTTAAGAAAAGTCTGTTATCATTACAAAAGTTACAAAGTCTATCAAGATCCTCTTGCAACCTAAAACAGTCATCGACATTCCTTATAACTTTAAATACTTTTGTATCGTCAGCAAATAAAAGAAATTTTGAGTTATTAAAACAGTGTGCAACATCATTAATAAAAATATTGAAAAACAGGGGTCCGAGGTGAGAGCCCTGGGGTACACCAGAAGGTATTGGTATAAAGTTGCTTCTTTTGTGATATGACTTTTGTATATAAAATTGTAATGAAATCAAGGAATACTATTTAAAAAGCTAAAGACAACCAAACTAGAAACCTTTATAATTAACCAAAATTCTGTTAACATCACAAAATTATGATTACTCAATGGCAAAGGAACCTACCATGTTCCTTTGCCGATCTATCATTCTTCTTATTTATAAAAATGATATGCTTTTCATTAGTCTGACTAAAACTCAAAAACGGCTTGACAGATAGGAATAATTTTGTTTTGTTCTATTCGCTATAGTATTGGGGTGGTTTAAAAAATAGAACAAAATCCCAAAAGAACAGCTAAATAATCGAAAATTCAACATTGGTACTTTTGTAACAGCTAACTTTTGATAAAAAAGGTCCAGTCAAATAGAGGTTTGAGTCTGAAAGATCCGAGCACTCGGTGAAATAATAGTATTTTTATCCAGCTCACTTATAAGTTGCCTTGAAGAAATTCCAATGTTCTTCTTTTGTGTGATTTTATGTAAATTACCATGGTGTACAATTTTTTTTTATTTATAATACAATCATAATCATCTTTAAACATTTTCCTTACCGGTGTTATTGCTGCATCTGAACTAAATTTCAAAGTCACTCGAGTGGATTTTGGTATATTTTCGAAAATATTCAGGAGATATTGATTCTCTTCTGGGGGCAATTCTGGCACCAAAGTAACTGTGATATCGTTATTATATTTACAAGCTTTGATTATCGGAGGAGGTTTACCTCGCTGAGCAAAAACCAGTTCTACGAGTATAAAAATAAACACTGTTTTCACTTTACACATTTCAAAACTAAAGAAGATACTGTATCTTAGGAACAACACTGATGTACTGAGTTGATAATTAGAATTCTAAGATGCAGTCAATAAAGAGAAACACGGAATTATTGAAATGGCTAATCTACTGAAAGATAGTTTATCCGCTTACAACAAATTTACCCTGGCATGCGCGCCTGTGACTAACAGATATAATCACTCACGTGAGGTGATGTAACTCCATCCTCCAATATATAAGGCATTTTTACTGAGAGGAAATATTCCTTTATGTTTAAAAAAAGTAAACTGCATTCAAATATATTTGAAAAATCACTTATGTTGACTAAAATCCGGAAAAATAATATCCTGTACTTTTATACCAATCTATGCGATCAATGTTAAGAGTAATTTCCTTCTAAATTACATAATATTGTATAGTATTTTAAATTAAAAGCAGAAACAATAACAATAAACAGTACTAGTTTAGCCCTTTCAATATTGAGCTGCAATCAGCTGCAGCAATAAAAAAAAATAATGCAGTTTTTCTTGTTTTTTAATTAGTGATTTTTCCTTTTAGTAAAATTTTCTATCATCAATATTTAGAAAAGAAAATAGTCGAAAAATTTTCCGTCAAATGAATTCCGTAAAAAAATATTTCTAACTTTTGTTAAGGAACCAGTTAATAAATAGGTGCAAATAAAAAAAAATCTTTCTTATCTATCTGTAATAATAAGATGGCCGATGACGACGAAAAAAGAAATTAAAAGAAGCCCTTTTTTAACTAATGTAAAAAGACATTGGTTAGGTTCTAATAAGTCAGTTTTCCTTGTCGTTATACTACATGAAGTTATGGGAAAAAACCGGTCCTACTGATGTTGTGAGGTCAGCGCGCTGTTATTTATACATTAAATACCAGTATTAATTTTGCATTACAATAAGATTCAAATCATAAACAATATTTACGATAAGTCTCTATTGATATTTTAAAGAATAAACTTACAAAAATCGGTATTATTCAAAAAGGTATATTGTGCGAATGTGGAGGGAACGAATGCGCAAGGGCGTCCCAGGAAAACCTACGCGGACCAATTAGAGGTTTTAATAAAAAAGACTGGTGTACGCAGTGAGAAAAACCGCCGGGCATGTATGAAAAGGTTGATGGATGTAAATGAAGCAAAAGAAGTGTGCAAGGATCGTAGCAGGTGGCGATCCATAGTCTCTGCCTACCCCCATGGGAATCAGGCGTGAGTATAATGTATGTACCTATGTAGAAAATTTCATATCCTTAAGCCGATTTTTTTTCGCACACAGAGACCCTCACTTAACACAGTGGCATTAGTGAGCTTAGGTGTTTAAACATTTGTGCATAAAAGTTTTAAGGTCCTTTGCGTTCATGGTTGTTAAGTAAATTAAGAAAATGTCAGTACAGAAAATGCAACTTTTAAAATTCTCCATACAAAACGGCAATTTCATAAACAAGCCCTATTAAAAATCAACTTTAATACCTACCCAAACATTTCCTACATCAACAAACTTCTGGAATATGAATAAGGTCTCGACCTTGGTACTTTTGGCGTAGGTAAAGTAAACTAATTAATACCGTTTATTTAGGTTTCTGTATAGTTTGAGCAAGCGAATTGTAGGTGATTTGCGGAATAATCTGTAAACGCGTAGAGACTAACCACCGCTCCTTTAATCGAGAAACGATTTGGTTTGCTTACGGATGGTAGAGTTTTGTTACATTTGTAGGTAATTTAGTATGGAATGTAGTTATGGAGGTAGGTAGCCACTGAAAGGAAAGCCAAATGGAAGATTTTCTTTTAGGTTAGGTGCTATTAGATTAGCCCGGGGACCGCGGTCCAGCTGACGATGGTTGGAAGTTGTATATATGAGTGAACTCCTTTAGCGAGATGTAGGTTTTCATATATTTGTTGATATCAGCGCCATCTAGTGAAACAAGATGATGACTTGTTGGTGTACCATGTGTTGTGTGGTATGTGCGGCGTAGGTAGATGCCGCCACACATTTACTATTAACTTTATGTCAAAATACTACCATCCTTTTTAACCACCTCGGTGGTCTTGTGGTTCGCCCACCCGTGTAAGAAGCAAGGGTCCCGGGTTCGATTCCCAGGAGAAGGGTACATTTGTACTCGGTTTGGTTGGTGGTAGGGCTTATTTCAAATCCGCCTGGCTAGCTACCACCATCTTGTGCTAACCCATTGTGAATAAAAAAATCCTTAAGCAAGACGAATCGTTCTCGAATATACAAAACCGGCCCTAAGTCACGACTTCGAGACCGTGCAGAATATACCTAGCTTATTTTTTTCTATTGTTTGTTATATTGTTACATAAAAAAAGGCTTCGTTTACGCTTTAGAAGCCTAGAAAATGCAAACTTATTACGGAATAGTACTTAAAATTAAAATTGGAAAACCAGCCAGCTTTTGTAGTTAATTATAACACAAAAAAAGCATCTGAAAACCAACTTTAAAAAAACTGGCTTATTGTTGCAGCTGAATCCATATTGCTTTCACAATACTATTGTATTGAACTTACAGTTTAGTAATTGACCGAGCGAGCACGAAGCGTCTCAAAACATTATTAGCTCTGATAGTAGCTTATTAACATTATCATACTAGATTTCACCCGTGACTTCGCCCTGTGCTTCACCCGTGACTTCGCCCTGTGCTTCACCCGTGACTTCGCCCTGTGCTTCACCCGTGACTTCGCCCTGTGCTTCACCCGTGACTTCGCCCTGTGCTTCGCCTGTGTGGAATTCCATTTCCAACGGGAAATTAAAAATATTTTTTTAGGGGATACATCCAGATCCGAGGTCAAAGCCCAACTAGGTGGTCTGACCAAATCCACTCAACGCTGAACACCAAGCTACACGATGCACTCTATGACGCCAAAGACATAGATGGAGTGGGATCATCAAGAAAAAAAATCCCATCGGGGGGATCACGATCCTCAATAATGAGGAACACGACACAAGGAGGAGGTGGTCATTCAGTTCCATGGTATGAGCTACTATGTGATGACATGGCGATGATAAATCAGGACATTTCTTTTAATAGCATAAACTACATCTTGATTACAATAACTTTGTTTGCTTATTCAATATGTAAGCTATCGTCATGATTATTATCAATTTATTTATCCTCGTAAATATCGGCGTAGGTATGTAGGTAGGTATTTTATTCTAAGACAACAAAATAATCAAGCTTTTTTTCTTTTTGAATTTTTAAACATTATTATGACAAATTTTTCAATACATTATGATTCATTCTTATTTGCTCAAACCTTAAAACCAAGACTAACAAAATCTTCCAAAAGCTCGGGTCAAACTTATACTTAATATTCAACAACGTAACTCACCATTAACCCGATCCGATCCCAGATGTTCAACTGTCACGGTTGGACATCCAGTGACACCTGACAGCCATACAATATGCAAGCATTGAAGCACTGATTTGAATCTTGGCTGAATTTAACAAGTGTGAATTATTTAGGATATCGGACAAATACTGTACATCCTGTACTGTACAGCCAAAATAATTCTCAACTGTATCCCTGTGTGCATTAAAAGTTTTATTTCAATGTCTAGTATGCGCGTAAACCTCTGAAGTGAATAAAATCGGTAACATTTACTCCTACCCAAATCCAGAATATATAGAGAAAAAAATATTCGCCGTCTTTATTAGATGACCAAAATATTTATTAATTATTATTATCATACATTGTTACTTGTCTTAATAAATGTTAAAAAAATCGCAATGTAACAGATAACTAATAACGTCTATCGACAGGGCTGCATTTTTTTGTGCATAAACCTACAAGGGAACCACCAAAACATAAAACGAAGAAGAAGAATCTATTTAATGTAATGATAACTTTAAACTAACGGCTGTTCTCAAAAATGTACATATCCTCAGTAGAGATAAGCTTTAGTAGCCTTTTGTTGCCTCTGTTAAAAGGCGGAAAAAAAACAGTTACGTAATCAGATCACAGAGTATAGGTCAGAGTATAGGGGCACAGCTTTTAAATGATACGATATAGGAAACGTTAAAAAGTATAAAGTTCAATACGAAAATACCGGCCAAGTGCATGTTGAACCACGCGCAGTATAGGGTTCCGTAGTAACCTCATACCACCTTTTAAGTAACCTCATAACCATATGGCTATAAACTTATATTTATTTCCTATTTTACAAACACTTTTTTTATTTGGTTTGATTAATAACATTTATTACCTACGAAAATTTTTCCGTCGATCGACCATTACTCGTCAACTAGTAAAGCCTACCTAGCAGTGATAGTTTTCCTTTTAAATTCATTATATGTACTACTGTCCTGAATTTTTATCACGTATCCAACAATATAATAAAAGCAACTGTTTACCTGATAGAAGGGAGAATCGAAAAGCAGTCTTGGAAAACCCACGACATTTTCAAAAGACCTATCCAACGACATTCCACACTATGAGATTCATGAAAATCAAAAATTCATCCCCACTAAGAGAATTTATAAAAGTTCCTTGTTGACTTGACTACGGAACCCTAAAAAGGGTTCGATTAATTCCGTAAATAACTTTCTCTAATAAATAATGGTCCACAGATTGACAGAATTAGAAGTCTTCTAATCAATATTGTGCGTGGATGATGGCTGTTGCAATATTAAAGTTATTCAAGTCCGCAGAACCCAAACCGTGAATGGTTAATATGTTTGGAAGTATCCAAATCTCACGTTGACATAGGCGTACCTCCAAGTTTCAAAAGTCTATTATAGTCAGGGTCTGTTGTTAGCAGAATCATGGTTGCTTATTCAAAAGCTTCATCAACCGCACAATGGAGTGTTACTTTAATATAACTGTCTACATCATTCGTTTTACAATGGAAAGAGATAGCGTTATCATCCTTTATCGATCTTGGTCTAACAATAAGATTCATTATTTTCGAATCGTGCTGCGGTCCGGAATCAGGATTATTGTCCAACTGAAAGTTACAGAATATTCAATAGTACACACTTTTTCTACTCGTCCTTTTCTTCCCTTCCCTACCTCAACAAGCATCTATTTGTGTACATACACTTGAAGTATGAATAATGGGAAACTATTACATTTTTATTTTTTATTTTATCGATCGTAGAGAGCTACGTAGCTGTGTTTTTAAGACACATAAACTTTCTTTCTGCAACAAGTCTTAAAAGTCCAGCAATAAAATCAATAGTTCTGTACCAGCTTGCATAATTCATTTCAGCTAACCAAGTCTCCACCAAAAGCCATCTGCTCAAGTCTAGTTTCATTATATTTTTTCCGCCATTTTCCTCCGTGTTTTTTCACTCTGTAATAAAAAAGCTAAACGGCAACAACATTGAATATCATCCCAGTGGATTGGATACCTCAATTGAGTTTATCACCCAGCATAACAAATTGCCTCTTAAAAATAAGACTTTGTCATCTCGCCCTGTGTAGTAAAAAATAAGGATTTTTCAATTTCTCCCAGGCCTGGAGGATGCGTAAAATCTTATCTACACACTGGCTGTGACGTGTTACAAATGAGTTTTGGCATCCAAGCCCGCATACATAAGCATCTAAGTAGAGACGTGGTTACGTATCATTAGTTTGATATCGAAAGGTTTTTAGGTTTTACAGCTGTTTTATCTGGACATAACACAACAAAAGGTAGAACTTCCCTTCTAAAACCTAAGGACCTTAGGTACCCCTTTGAAAATACCAAAAGAGGTAGTTATTAGCTTATAGTATAAAACAATCAAAATTAATGTATCATTATTTTGATATCGAAAGGTTTTTAGGTTTTAAAGCTGTTTTATCTGGACATAACACAACAAAAGGTAGAACTTCCCTTCTAAAACCTAAGGACCTTAGGTACCCCTTTGAAAATACCAAAAGAGGTAGTTATTAGCTTATAGTATAAAACAATCAAAATTAATGTATCATTATTTTGATATCGAAAGGTTTTTAGGTTTTAAAGCTGTTTTATCTGGACATAACACAACAATAGGTATATTTTCCCTTGTAAAACCTAAGGACCTTAGGTACCTCCTTGAAAATACCAAAAGAGGTAGTTATTAGCTCCTAGTTTTATAATCAACCTTATAGAATTTTGGGTAAAATATGCCTGATGTCTTTTATGAAGAAATTAAAGGTTAAAGAAGAAAAAATATATATAAGAGTATCAATAATATTTAAAATGGTTTAGCGGCTGGTGCAGAGATTGCGGAGGTTAAGAAACTTTTGCAAGAGTTGATCTCGGGATGGGTGACCAAAAATTTACTATCTCGAGCTCCTTCGTGTTTCCGAAGGCACGTTGTATTTGCAGTCGTTAACAACCACCAATCTGCATTGTGTCCGCGTGGTGGATTATGGCCTATTGGTCCCGGGTGCATTTGCAATTATTAACACCAACCAATCCGCATTGGGCCCGCGTAGTGGGTTATGGCTCATCCTCTTTATCCACCCATAAGGAAAACCTGTGCCCCAGCAGTGGAGATATTAAAAATGGCTGATGGTCATTATTTAAAAACTTATTGTGCTGGCAATTATTTTATATTTTGATTACATAACTAGCATAACATACTAGTAGATATCGTAATTTAATTAATATAATTATGTTTTAATAACAATCAGATGACCTGAGTGGTGCAGTGGTCAACATACCGTCGGTCTACCACGCAAGAGGTCTTGGGTTAGATTCGCAGCCGGACAGGAATTGAAATGATGAATTTTAATTTCTGTGACAGGTTTGGGTGTTTCTATGTATATAAGTAGTATGTATACCAGTTGTTTAGCACACAAATTCCAAACATTGCTTATTTTGGGGCTAGATGACGCTGTGTGAAATTGTCCAAGCATTTATTATTTGTTTATTATTAGTACAAGAAAAGAGGAAATTATGTAACGATGCGAAGATCGTGGTCCCCAAGCCCGACTCCTAGCTCAGCGGAAGAACTTGCCTTTTCACTGAATTTAGGGTGAAGAGATCCTCACTCAACAAAATCAAATAACATTTAGCGGAATTTGTCATCGACTACTACCCAACACTAGTCTATCTTCACCTGTCACATGTGCCCGTATCGTTTACACCGTCTTTGTTTCTTCCGAGAAGGGGATTAATCTGAAGACACCGATAATAAGGCCAGAACTTGTCTAACTGCTAAACAGGGTCTGACTAAGGGGACTAGGGCATCACAGGTAACTAAGTTATCGAAGCGGGTAGGAGGGTTGCATCACAAAATAAAGAGAGGACAGAAGTCAAGCTTAGTACTACGTGCGCTCGAGCAACTCACACATAGACATACCGTCTCACCGACACGGAATAACCGGAATCTCAGACGAATCTCGAAACGAGTTCGAGTGCATGACGCTCTGTCGTCGGTTAGTGAGAGCTGTCTATGTGTGTGTGAGTTGTGCGCTTAGTGACTTACTGTCCTCTCTCTATTTTGTGGTTGTATTTAAACTGAACTTACCGCCTGAATAAGACTAAATATAGTAACTTTTTAAGATTTAGTGTGTGCATTTAGTTTTTTGTGAAAAATACTGTAAGATTTTGATTAATTCTCAAAATTTCAATATTACTTCCTAGAATGCATAATAACATGACTCCGAAATTTCTAGTTATTAGTTTTCAGCTATTACTTAATCCAGTATGCTATGTCATCCGATTTTCTGTAATTTCTAAACATTCGAGCAGATCTAGCTTCAAAATTTTTGATAACATTTTCCCAAAAATATTTGGGTTAGTTTAGTTGTTGTCGCCTCAGATATGGCTTTTGGCAGCTACAACCTATCTAATTTTATGACATTTTATATGATATTTCTTCTTATTGTATAAGTAGGATACTGCTCAGATTTTAGTGAGATTCTTGTTGCTTAATTAGCTTAAATCCCATGATTTATAAAATGTATTTTTCAATACTTACTTACTTACTGCACTGGCTCAGCGGCCCGAAGTGGATCTTGGCCTCCGGCATTAAAGGGCGCCATTCCTTTCTGTTTTGTGCCAAATGAGATCAGTCGGGCACTTCCAGCTCTTTCAGGTTTTTGACAACTTCATCTTGTCGTGATCTTCAACTTCAATTGTAGAATATATTGGAAAGATTTTTCAATATATTCCACAATTTATAACCGGATCTATTCTTTCAAAAAAATATCTGTAATATGCTAGTTCATTGGTAGATTTTACCTGAATAATTCACTGACTCCGTTAATTATATATTGAAATTACAGTATCAATGTCAACAGTATCAACCTTGCCTCAATTTACTCCATCAAAACGTTTATGATTCAATCTCCCCTTGACCGTAAAATCTTATTCTGCGTCAATCAAATGTTACACCTCACTGGACCCACGTCAAGGCGAAATATTCGTCGCCGACATTTCATACCAAAAACCCCATTTTCCTGAAACAAAAAAGGGAACGAAACTAAAGGACAACGGACTAAATAAAATTATTTAACTTCTTTATAGCTAGGGTTTCCTTTTTATGTGCTCGTTTTTCTTCGCTAAAGCCTCGGCTTTTAAAGTAGCTACTATTTCTTTAACTATTCTTATTTGTACAGGGTCTATACTCAGTCTAATTTGAGTCGTCTTATTTCGATGTAACAGTAGCAATGATGTTAACGTGATGTTCAATGCAATCATGAAATATACCGCTTATGTGTTTTAAAAAGTCTAGAATGGGTCATAGGAAAATATAGACGATTCATTACTGCTTAATTTTTGAATAAAAATATTGAGATCGACTATTAGACGTATTTATACTATGTACTTATAACTTGTTAAAGGTACCTGATATAATGTCCCCGTAAAGCAAACCTATTTAAATGGGAGTTCCTCTCTGTTTAACATGGTTTTTATCTTTCCGTGTCATCTTTAGGGAAATAAGGCTTTTCGTGAAAAAGTATCTGCCTCAAGAATATTTATGCCGAGGCTTACTTGGAACGTCTTATTGGCACCAAATGATGTCTTAAAGGAATATTACGGGCCTTTTTCCATATTTTTGCGACTTATAGCACAATACACCTACTTAGGATTTTTAATAACTGGAATAAAATTAAGTATGTTATGGGTAATCTTGAGAACGACGTATGCTCGCGTATTGAATTTAAAAATAAATAGATGTTTATTTATTTATCTAATATTTATTTCTTTAGCGTATCATTTCTATTTTGTGGATTCGAGATCAGATTAGCTTAGGTTCCAAGGTCTAACCGATTTCTATACCAAAATTGCCACAACGGTTTCAAATAGACCAATAGAATTACTTTCGCATACCTAATCATTTTCAATGTACCCACTGCTATTAGCACTTACATTGAGACTTATCTTATGGGTGGATAAAGAACAAAATATTAGTACCTATGGAATAAATATCACTTATCACGGCGTTTAGTCTAATTGCATGTTTATTCTAATGACCTTGCGTTTACTTCTTAACCATTTTCTTCACTCCACCACTTTCGTTTAATTATGAGGTGACGATCCATCATGGCCGCGTACTAACAACATGTCGTGTGCACACCAACGCGCATTAACTTTGCAATTATAGACGGTATAAGGGGCAGTCTTACTTTGATATATTTTGCGACAAGTAAACAAGACCAAAGCGTTCACGAGCATGACGTATACATCAGCTATCGCATGAGCAATTATAGATGGTTAAGGCCTAGTCCTTACTTTAGAGTTTACTTTAGAGCTAGAAAGAAACAGATCGAGTAGCTTTGAGCGAGATGCTTATTTTGTTGAATATGTCCTGATTTGGTCTGAGCTTGCCTGTACGAAATGTCTATGTGTGCGTGCACGGAAAACGATTTGGTGCATACTTTATATTTTGTGGTTTTAACCAATTAACTAAGCCATAACGTTTGCGTCAAATATGACATTTTCTGAAGACAAATATTTATGGCTTGCCAAGGACAGTTTTTTTAAAACTAAAACCGATCATTTAAGGATATTAAATAAGCCATAATTAGCAGCTTTATAACGTTCAAAGTATTATCGAACTAAAAGCTTTAACGTTAAAGTACAAATCAGCGCGTGTCTGACGTGGTGGTTACACCGCGTCGCGTTGCCCGCGATAAATGAAATTCGAGGATTTTCTTGATTTTTAAAACCATACTTTCAAACTTGAACATAATTATGATGCAAATTATTTTAACTATCAGGAAAACCTATTTTTACAAACAAATTAATGTAGTCGAATAACTTTCGATATAATTGGGTCTAAATCTTCGAAATCAGCTAAAAATGTGTTTTGAAAATTTGTTTTAGTACAGTAATAATTAAAATTGAAATGTAATAATTCTAACAATTTTTCTTCATTAAAGATGTATTAAATAATATATTTTTTGGAACATGAAAACTGACGCTGAAAGGAGAGCTGACTCTGTAATACTCTTATGTGTGTAGTATGTATTATGCAACTCATCTAAAATTACGCCTCAAAACATAAACAATGGATATCGTTTTTATCGCTAGACTTTGCCATAAAAACAAAAACCTTTAAATTTGTTTGACAATTACAAAATAAATGTTTAAGCTACCCCTTAACAGTTTCATTCGGTTCATTACCCAGATCCGTTTGCGAGAGAATTTGTAACAACAAACATTTTGAATTAACTTTTTGCACAGATTAACCCGACACGTTTTTGTACGTTGAATTCCGTAGAATTTTCAAAACTCCGTTAATATTCAACGGCAATTATTCATTCCATTTAATGTTAAACAGACAATGTGTTGTTCCGGAATATACAGGGTGTTAGTAGCACCCTAACGATAACTTTCAGGGCATAGTCGACTTATGATTCTGATTCTATCTGAAGCGGAATTTTCAGAATTTTGTTAAGTGTTTTTTTTTCTATCAAACGGAATCTGTCTTAATTGTAAAGAACCTAAATTTACAGAAAAGTAGTGGTTTGTTGTAAGCGCGCGCGCGCTCCCGTGAAGTTATCGAGTTGTTACGCGTACATTGCTGCTCAACGAAAAATCAAAATCACAACTATGCATTTGCGACAAGTGGTTCCATAGAGAAAGTTGCTTAACTCTAAGAGAGAATCATCCTTTAAAGTTTTTCCTAGAGTGCTACTAATACCCTGTATTGACTCGGTTATCAAATCATTGCGATAAAATTTAATTCCATTTGTAAAGCGTTTTGTATGTTATCTTTACTAAAATCTACTAGGATCGCTTTTAATTTCGCATTTTACTGATTTCTTTAATTTAAAACATTTCTCTATACAAAGTTCTAAAAAAGTGTCTTAAATAATATTTTTATAAAAAACTTCTTAGATAAAGAGAAAAGTACGAGCTTATCGCTGATTTTAACTTGAGCTGATAGTTAAAAAATAAAATTAAGGCTTACTTGGTAATCTGAAAGCTCCCGCTGCGAGCAAAGGTTAATACCTGGTTTTAAGTTTACCTTTCAGATGATCGCAGTTCACTGGAATTTAAGCGGGCAGCTTCGAAATGCGGCACAGGGGAGCTAAGACAGTATACAGAAAAAAATAGTAATTTAATTTTGTCTTTTAAAACTTCCTGCCTTTCTATTGTCTAATTTCAAAATCTATCTTTTTGGCACAAATTAAAACTTACCAAAGAAATGCAGGAATGTGTCGGATCCAGCTGTCAAATGAAAGCGATTGCGATAGATTTATAAATTAGACAATTAGCCCCCCGGGTCAGTGAAACATATTTTTGGGTAGTGTTTGGTGTAGGACAGTGTTTTTTGCCTTATTTGCCCGTGATTATTATTATTATTTATTGAGCACTGCCACATGGTACATATTTTTACTCCGGTTCAATCAGTCAGGGTCATTTAACTAAAGAAACAGCGCTAATTCTTAACTATTTGAAGTAGAATTATGAAGTATGAATTGAGTATACTCATTGCATTTAGTCTGTGACTGTGTGGGCCTTACGGCTTAGAAACTATGGTTAGAGAATGGTTTAACTTTTGCATTTCCCCGTCTGAGCTCGACTACAAGTCCGGTATACCTTCGCAATAAGTATGGAAATATGACCTCCGTGGTAGAGTGGTTTGCACGCCGGTTTTTAAGGCGTCACCATCACTTGAGGTCCCGGGTTCGATCCCCGGCTGGGTCAATGTAGAAAATGATTTTTTAATTTTGTCTCAGGTCTGGGTGTTTGTGATACCACCGTTGTCTCTGATTTCCATAACGTAAGTGCTTTAGCTACTTACTTTGGAGCCGGATACGAGCAATGTGTGTGATATTGTCAAATATTTATTTATTTATTTATAAATAAGTATGCTTCTTAGCTTCGTATCAATTTCTTAATTTTAATAATGCCAATTTTGTTTCGCAGTGGCTTAGTGCCTGGTCCAGCGATTGCGGAGGTTAAGCAACTTTCGCAAGGATCGGTCATTGGAAGGGTGACCAAAAATTAATTATCTCGAGCTCCTCTGTGCTTTGGAAGGTATCACGTTAAGCCGTTGCTCCCAGCTACATTTTCAGTCGTTAACACGCATCAATCCGAATTGGGCCCGCGTGGTTGGTTATGGCCCATACTCCTTATCAACCCATAAGGAAGGCCTGTGCCCCAGCATTGGGGACATAAAAAATGGTCGATAGTGTAAAGTTTGTTTTTTTAGAAGTAAATAAAATTTTTACACTATGTTTTTAAACTGAATAATATGTCCATATTTAAAGCTATACAAATCAGTAAACACTATTTTATATAATCTTACTGATACAAAATACAATTAAAATTAATATTTTCAATCATAAGTTACTTTTAATAATTGTTTTAAGCACTAACACGAACACTAAATCGCTTAGACTGTTTTTCAATTCTAGTATATGCTACAATTTTAATCTTACCATAATAACAGAATGTTCATACGTTCGTTATTTTATTTTCGTAACACACTCTTAGTTCCAAACGCTTCAGAATAAATTTCTTCATGCCTACATTGTAATTAGACTTGTTTGTTTATGATTTAATTTCCAAATAATAATAAAAAATGTGAAACGTTAAGTAAATCAAAACACTGAAACAATGTACTTTACTAAAGCTGTGAATTAATGTAATATTTACACAAAACTCAAATCTGCAACAAAATAGGATTAAAGAATTTAATTATTTTTTATTTACTTGTGAAAATATGTTTTCATTTCTCATATTCGAAAAGTGATGTAATTTTAAACTGAGCAGCGGGTTAAAAACTCTGCGTTCCACCCTAGGATATAAAATAAAATAAAAAATGGAACTGAATTCGGTTACATAGTCAACTATAGAGTTGGTATTTATAACAGCAAGTGTAAAATTAAAAAGATTGGGCGGAGCAGCAACGAGGGCTGTTCCAAATTTGAAATAAGAAATAAATACATATACCTATGTAGTTACTACATGTTTTTATTAATAAATATTTTGGAAAGACAACGATTTTTTTACTTTCCTTATATTCAAAATGAAAAGTAGAGTGTTTAACACGGGCAAAAGTCATCAATACTCAAACTATAGCCGCCCTCGCATCTCGTATGGGAATTGCTTCCTTTTGACCCTTGTCTAACAATCTACTATTGTTACTTACCAAAAACAGCTGACTGGATTCAAAATTCAAAACTCATGTATTCAGTCTAGGCTGTTACAAGCACTTGTGAATGTCAAAGAAGCTACGCCATCGGCTCGCCAACCCTAAGCGGGAGACCTTGTAACGAGAAGAACCGGCAAGATTCTTCTCGTTACAAGGAGTCGATTGATTCGGATGTTTTGCCTAGACAAAGTCACGGGGAGAAGCTTGTTTTCATAATTTGACGACCTCCGTGGTCGAATGGCTTTGTACACCGGTTTTCAAGGTGTCGCCATCTCTGAGGTCCCGGGTTCGTTCCCCGGTTGGGTCAATTCAGAAAACGAACTTTTCTATATTGGCTCAGGTTTGGGTGTTTGTGATACCACCGTTGTTTCTGATTTCCATAACACAAGTGCTTTAGCTACTTACTTTGGAATCAGAGCAATGTATGTGATGTTGTCAAATACTTATACCTATTTATATTTATAATTCAAAACTATCTGAAATAATGATAATGTTTCTTGGCAAAATAAAAGAAACCAAAAGGAAGAAAAACACAACTATCACAATTTGAGTCTTCCAGAAATCTGGCGTATTCCGCAACTCCGGCCTTCCTGAATAAATTAACCGTTGGATTTTGTCTAGAATTATTGCTCTAATCTAAAAAAGCCGGCTAAACTGAGCGCCGTAATAAATAAAAATGTCAACTTCATAGCTACTACGATGTAATGTCTGTTTTGTTGAAAATACACGGTAGTTTATTATGCAGCGAACCGCTACTGTAACGGTTGTAAGCTCGCGCGTTTTTAAATATTATAAAAAAAATGTTCAAGAGCGAGTCTGACTCGCGCATCGAGGGCTCTGAATTTTTAAGACCCCCTTTTAGTCCCTATTGCAAAAAATATATAAATATTTTTGTTTCTCTCTAATTTGCAAAATAGTTGGGCAAACGTCATCTAAAACTATTCCAAATTTCAAGTTGATAGCATTATTAGTTCTTGAGATATCTAGCTGTGACAGACAGACAGACTGAGTCGCTTCATAAGGGTTCCACTGTAGATAGAACAAACGTGCGCCGTTTGTTCTTATGACAGGTAGACGTTTTGCTTGTAAAACACAAGGAAAATAGGTACATATTTATTTTGTGGTATTTTTTTACCGAAAAAGAGACCTAGAGACCTAGTATTAGAGAGATTTAGTATTAAGACCCATTGAACTAAAATGGATAAAAAATATTAGTCTACAATGCAAATGCCGGAATCGAAAGCCAAATCAAGATGATTCTTACAGCGTCTATAAATGTTTTCTTAATATTATCCAGATTTTTCAGCTTTAAAACGATTCTTAAAATGAAAGTGCTTTGTTTTGACAGTTCTCATAGAACAAACGTATGTAGCGCCATTTTGACAGTTGCTCATATATATATTTTCCCGTATATTTTTTCGTCCTCCGTTCGTCATTAATTTGAGGAGCAATTAAAACTTTTGGTCCGCTTTCTAACGCCAAAAAAGTTGCGACAGACTCACTAAATTTTTTTATTGTACAGACGGTCACATACAAAATATCTTTCTAATGTTTACAACTTTAAATATGGCCACGTCACTTTACTCTCGCGACGAAAATCTGAAAGTGCAGAGCTAGGTTTATCCTATTCAGCACTAAAAATTTTAAAATGACTTGAATAATTGAAGTCTATAATAAATCCTTACTAATATTTATAATTATTAAATTTAGATTTTTCGCATTCACAATGCTATTTTTATATTAAGATAAATAATATTAGAAAAAAAACTAGAAAAAAAAAGCTGGCTTGCAGCGAAGTAAACAGTACTAGATTATTTCGCCGCTCCCACTAGCGGCTCGGTAGCATAATTGGTCAGTGCATTGGGCCGGAATCCCAAGGGTTCGAGTCCCGTCTGAGGTGCTACGGGTGAGTCGATTTTTTCTAGTATTTTTTCTAATATTATTTATCTTAATATTTATAAATGCGAAAGTCCCTTAGTTTGTTTGTTACGCCTTCACGTCTTAACTACTGAACCGATCGTCATGAAATTTTGCACACACGTTGTCAGGGGTACAGAGAAGGAAATACCTTTCGTCCCGAAAAATATAATTGTTCCCAAGAGATAGCAAAAAAACTTTCCACGCAGACGAAGTCGCAGGCGGTCGCTAGTAATTCATAAAAGCGCTGCCTAGTCGTGCTGCCAGTTTGGAATTTAGACATTTCGTCTAGTGACTCAATAATGGGTATATGACATCTGCCAACCCTAGCATGACCAACGAAATTGAGATTTGATATAAGTAGTTAACTGTCAAAAGTCAATGGATTTTGACAGTTGAGTGTTGTTAACACGTATGTTTCGGTGGTCATGCTAGGGGGCTGGGGGGCATAGCTCGATGAAATATGCTCAGCAAATACATGCAGACTCAACAACAACACATTTTGATGAAGCTTGCTACCTCTAGATTGTTTTACATCCATGACAATAAAAAATTGTGTACCTATCTAAGAAAATAACCATCTCGTGTTTGTATACAATAGTAGACATATACATACCAATTTCGCCAGCTTTTAGCATTCATAGAGAGGGAGAGGGTCCGATAATTTTCCGTCGACTGAGAATAATGACGTCAGCAATACGGACGGAGTACGTTCCAAGTAGATAATTCACTCTTAGCTGCGGGTTTGATGGGATTTTAAGTGATTGATCATTTTCAACCCAATTCGCATGAGATTAAAGTCTTGAATAGTTGTAGACTCGTTTTTGTATTTATTTTTTATTAGGTTAGACTTTATATACAATTATATCAGTTTTAGGAATAGCTCGGTGGTTTAGGAGTGATTTAGCGCCATTGAGGAAGTTAAGCAACTTTTGCAAGGGTCATGGGATGGGTGACCAAAAATGTATCATCTCGAGTTTCTCCGTGCTTCGGTAGGCACGTTAAGCCGTTGATCCCGGCTGCATTTGCAGTCGTTAACACCTATCAATCCGCATTGGGCCCGTGTGGTGGGTTATGGCCCATCCTCCTTATCCATAAGGAAAGCCTATGCCCCAGCAGTGGGAACATAAAAAATGGCCGATGTCAATATCAGTTTTACACAGATAGACATTTTTATTATTTATGTAGGAAACGAAATTATGAAGTGTTGTATTTGTTCTCCCCATTACAGAAAAAAAAAATACCATGGAAGAAAACATCAAACAAAAATTTAACATTTATAATAACTGAGCATTCCAAAAATCTACGTGTACAAAAGGTACTTTTAGGCTTACATACTACTATGTAACAAAATCATTTTGTAAACTAAGTCCAATAAAATGTAGTCTTAGGATTTGCTTTTATGGCGCTAGTGTTTTATCGCGAACATTTAAATATGATAGTTATGACGATGTAAAAATGTGATAAAACAGTATTAGAGCATGAATATAACTAATGCAAAGCCACCTGGGCGCAAATGGCGCTAATTCTGAAATCTAACCTAACCTAACCTAACCCAACCAAAACCGTTATGTTGTCATTTAGGTTATATAATTACCTCAAAATCTTTGGTTTTACTTTAGAATTCTCATTTAAATTATCGAAAATTGGCATCCTAGGCTCCCTAGGCATCTTTTAACAATTTTAACAAAACTAAAGCGAGTATTTTCCTCTAAACAAAACTGAAATAGCTACGATTTAGTTTTGGTTAAAAATAAACGTGACAATTTGTTACCTGTCATGACGATTTTATATCCATTGCGTCTACCAATTATAAAATAGAATAAACTATTCATATCTACACCACAATGTAAACAAAATTGTCATTTTTAAATTTTGAGATTTTAGCATTCACAGTGCTATTTTTATACAATACTAAATAATATACTAGAAAAATAAGATTCGCACCAGATCATGTTCTCGGACGGTCGCGGGTTCGATTCCCGTCCGAGAACATGATCTGGTGCGAGTCGTATTTTTCTAGTATATTATTTAGTATTGCACAAAATTGTCATGACAAATTGTCACATTATTAAGTAGGACCCAGGTATGTAAACTAAACAAACATCATTACATCGCGACGTATAGAATGAACTAGGTACGAACTTAAGAGAAGATTTTTAAAATCCTTTTAAAGTAAGGGTGGCTCATGTAACTCTCAGTATTATCTTAATCTGGAGTCCCAAGAAATCTAAGCCCGCTTGTCGGCATCATATCGGCTAACGGAGTCCCCAAGGTCTACATCCCTTATTGCTAATGCTACCAAGTCATAAGCGGTAGCGAGCACTTAAAAATAATCTTGTGTAGCAGATGATAAAATTTTATGCCAACTAAGGGTATAAAAGGCAGCGCCACCCTGCGAACGCTCTCATTTCTGTGCGCGCCTTCGTCGGAGCAACAACTTCAAACCGTCAGTTTCGGCATTTTTTGTGTTACTCGATTTTTGTAATAATTAAATTCTAGTTTTCAGTTAGTGTTGATTTATATTTTTTTTTAAAATAGTTCAGGCCGTTGTTTGTAAGACTTGATTATATTGGGTATTACAAAAAAAAAATATGTTTATTATAATAATAATTATAGATAATGTTAATAGATTACTTGTGGCTTTTGCAATAAATAAAAAAAATCGGATAAGTGCGAGTCAGACTCGCCCATCGAGGGTTCCGTACTTTGTAGGTGCATATTATAAATCGTTCAGGAATCGAGTCTCGCATTTTTCTCCGTGCTTTTCCTGACATTCAGTTTCCAAAACCTGTTTTATAAGTGAAATTGTGGTTACACTAACAGATCATACCTAAATTTGTACTTTAAATAAAGACCATATTTTTTATGATTTATAATTAAAAAAGCAACGCGATAAGAGTACGATATTCGTCCCACTCCGTGACATTATTGACTCATGTATAAGGTTCAAAATCAAATAAATTGATCATCGAACATCGTCTGACTATCGTGATTCTATTTGTAATAGGCCCTTAGTCTTCAGGTATATCCCTGTACTTGTAGTATAAGACTATATTAATAGGGGCTGGTCATAAGATTCAAAAGTCCTGCTACTCAAATAGAGGCTTCAGATGAGTGGTTTGACGAGACAAAGAGTTAGGTTTTCTGTCAATCTTAGAGGTAACCTCAAAGCCACTTAGTGAACATTTTCAAGTTGCTACAAGAGAATATTATTTAACACATTTTTTACCTGTCTGATAAAAGGTCAAAAATTCAAACGCTAGTTTCTCATAGCATATACCCACGTCTTATCTCCCAACAAACATGATTTATAGTCGGCCCCTCCCATTTCGTCCAATTTAGTGAAAACCCAGAAACCGTAATAAAATACCCGTCCGAGAAACAAATTCTGACACCGCTGCTTTACTATAAAAAAAAAACAAAATTAACACTGGAACTTTGAAATCGAGTTAATACTGGGGTGTCCCAGATATAAAGAGACAAATTAAATTATTATTTTTTGCACGAAAAATTTGATGAGAGCTGTTTAGTTCAATATACAAATTAATGTTAAATATACGAATTTTATTAAATCAAATTTGCTCTATCAATGACTTCGTAGCCGATTTTTCTAAAATGAATCCCTGCTTATCTCGTGACTGCTTTTCCGCTTTTCTTGACGCTGTGGCTACCTCTTTTCATTAATCTTACCGATCCATGTTTGAAAGATGTCAATGTTTTTGGTTTTTCTGCATAAATTTTTCATTACTTTTTAGACAATGCCCAAATTTTTTTGATACCTAGAGCTAAAAGGAATATTCCTTTCCCAGCTAGCGACTTGGTAGCATAATTGGTCAGTGCATTTGGGCCGGACTCCCAAGGGCGCGGGTTGGAGTCCCGTCTGAGGTGCTACGGGTGGGTCGATTATTTCCAGTACTTTTTCTAATATAATTATTTATCTTAATATAAAAATAGCATTGTGTTGTGAATCTCAATTTAATAACAAAATCTTACTTTTTGAGATTACTAGACCAAGAGATAATGATTTTTAAAGAGCAAGGCCTCCGCTCAATCGATTTTTAGCACAAATGTTCATCAAACTATCGCAGTTTGACCTTCCATCACTCTCAGTATTCAATCTGTGATAATAGCCGACCTTTAGTTGCAGTAGTTCGGTTGTGCGTAGCACACTAGCGCCGCCATGGGAAAAAAAGTCATAGTGCTTTCAATTATCTGTCTGTAGTGAAGAAGTCCACAGAAAAGCTTTGTGGTTCTTTTTATCGCTTAAACAATATTCCAAAAAAATCTCCATTAAACTAAACGACAAGATAGAAAATATTATTTAAGAGATAAAAAGAACCACAAATAAAAAACTTCTACGGAGTACACTACAGAGAGATAATTCACAATTTCGTCTTTATTTAAGCACTATGATTTTTTTCCAATGACGGCGCTAGTCTGCAGACACCGCCCTCTTAACTGAACTAATGCAACTTATCAGTAGTAGTAGTCCGGTTGATTTAAATCACTGAACTGGTGCTACTATTACGTGTAGCAAGAGGCCCATTCGCGCGAATTATGAACGTTAAAACCAAAACCGTTGTATAATATAAATGACGTATTATACAACGGTTGACATATAATATAACCTAAATGACAAAGTTGTCATTTAGGTTATATTTCCCTAAAAATCTTTGGTTTAGCTTTAGAATTCTCAATTGAATTGTCCAAGATTGGCGTTCTATGCTTTCTAGGCATAGCTTTCAACAATTTCAAAGTGAGTATTTTTCTGTAAACGAAACTGAAACGGTAACGATTTAATTTTGGTTTTACCGTTGAAAATTAGCGCGATTAGGGCCCTGTAATAATTATTATTATTAATAATATGCTACCGCTGCAGGCGGTCGTCAAATGATTTCAATATTTACGTAGGAACTCCTACTCGTACATTTAAATGTTGGTTTAGGTATAAAGTAGAAACAAAGTTAATTAAAAACAGCGGGCCATCAAAACAGTCGGGTAATAAAGAAACCCCTTTTAAAAAATGGTATTTCAGTACCTTTTTGAATATTAAAGCAGATTTTTTTAAAAAGGAAAGCTCTCCTTTTTCGAGGAATCCCTACGTAAATTAATGTCGAAAATCTATTTTTCCAAATTATAAACGCACAAATAACATAATTTAAATAACAAAAACGCAATATAACATAATATCATTATTGTATAAAATAAATTTAACAAAATTAAACAAATCAATTCAATTAAATAATTTACATTCCGGTGTAGCTAAGAGTAGTTTGTTTTATTTTCAAATTAATAAGGAAGGAATACAAAACGAACTTTTTCTCCAGCCCGAATTCGACATAATGCACCCGAATTTGGATAAAGATCTAAAATGTAACCAATTAACAATAAAACGAATAAACTTATTTCTTTCCCACAAAATAATAATAATTTTCCATAAAGTGTCTGCAAAAATCTGCTATGAAAGTAAAATCACTGCATGAAACAAGTGTAATTTTGCAGTAAATTTAACATTCGCATTATGGACTTTATTGGTTACGAGTTAATTACACGAGGTAGCTCAAACGGCGGCGTTTGTGTACACAATAGATTAATTGTGAACAGCATTGTTTGAGTTGACCGAAGGCTGGGCGCAGACTGACGAATTTTTATTAATTTGCAAATTATGGTCTGTGATAACTCTTGTAGGGCTCCCTGGTACAATTGTCTACCTGTAAATCAAACCACAGCTTCTACGATTTAAATCACATTTATTTACTCTAAGCTCCCATGTTACAATCTCAAGTCCTCAATGACAGGTCGCCGGAGACTCTATATAATGGAGGGACCCTCCACCACAGATTAGCCCTTACAACAGTAACATAGATGATAATAAAGATTTACGCGGGATTTATTTAAATTTCGACAAGGTGCACTTTAAGGGCTTTTTTCATAAATTAATTATTAAAAGAGATATATTAATCTTCAAAAACCAAAAAAAAACCCCAGTTTAGACTCACAGCAATTTTTGACGAGATTATATTAAAAAATCAAAACATAAGAACACAGCCACAGCATTTCTTTATTTTTTGATGAAAATATTATTCAAAATGGTCTAGTTTTGGAGGAGGAAACAGGAGACTACGAAACGCTAATTTTGTCAACTTTCTATAGGATTTTTTCAATTCTCTCGACCGTGGTATTCCCTCTTAATAAGCGAGAAAACGCCACAGTGTAAAGACCCTTAGATGTTTATATTTTGTACAAATATTGACCGACGAGCATGCATAAGATTGACATTGCAACGACGCAATTACGCCGATGATGGAGTTAAAACAGCTTTACTAGTTATAGTTATAACCACTTTATACTTACTTTGCAGCTCTAATAAAGTTCAGTTAAAATAAATACGAAGTAAACAACATGTAGAAGGCAAAGTGCTGTAAAGCTTGCAGTCGGGTAAAAACTCCTTTCTCGTTTTTCGCGCGTATCTTGTATATAATGTATGTTTATATGTACTTAATATTATTTATTACCTCATATCTTTCAAACGGCTAAACGGATTTGGTCTTGACAACCAAGTGCCCATATGTAAGAGACATTAAAAAAACATGGCGGCATTGCGGTGCCATTATTTGAAGTGTTTTTTTTTAATAATACTATTGGTATCAATAATATTGGTATCAAATTAAAGGGCTTATCATACGGATTTCAAAAAGGTATAATTATCATGACCGTAATATATAGTAACTAAAAATACATAAATAAAATTAATTAATTGAAAAAACTTATGAACCCGCCTGCATCAAAACAAGTCAAGTTGCCTTTAATATTTAATCTTATTACAAAAGACGGTAATAAGATTAAATATTAAAGGCAACATAATAACATGCAGTCGGAGACAATAAAGTGGCATTATGAATGAGGACCTCCGTGGTTGAGTGGCTTTGTACACCGGTTTCCAAGGTGTCGCCATCTCTGAGGTCCCGGGTTCGATCCCCGGTTGGATCAATTTAGAAAACGAACTTTTCTATATTGGCTCAGGTCTGGGTGTTTGTGATACCACCGTTTTCCCTGATTTCCATAACACAAGTGCTTTAGCTACTAGTAGCTTTGGAATCGGAGCAATGTGTGTGATGTTTTTAAATTTTGAGATTTAAGCATTCACAATTATATTTATATAATACCATTATACTAGAAAAAATACGACTCGCACCAGATCATGTTCTCGGACGGGTGTGATGTTGTCAAATATTTATATTTGTTTATTTACAATAGTAGCAATAGCTCAAAAAAATAATGATTTCACTTATCATTAAATTCTATGCTAAATATAAATGTTTAGAGGTATATATAGTATAAATATTTAGCTCATAGGACTCATAAGTATTTTCAAAATAAAGTGTACCCCTCACTTTGGGCTGTCCCCCGCGTTTGATGTCTTATAACAAGACTTGTTAGTAAAATGATATCTGGCTAATTTTAAAGATTGAAAAGCATTACACGCTCATACTAAGTTAATTCAAACAATATTTTTTATATTACTTTGCGTGATATTTTAATAGTGACAATTTTTAAACACCAAAGTGTTATTTTTTGTTGTAAGAATACAATGAAAATGAAATGATGAATAAAAATGAATGAAATAATCATCAAAAATTCATTATTTAATAAATTAACATAAATTTCGACAAGGTGCACTTTATTTTGAAAACGCTCACATTCCTCTGTTTTAAAATAAAGAAAAAATTAATTTCATTTTAAAATTAAAAATTAAAATTACTTTCAAAAAGGTAGGTATCATTTTTTTTATACTAACATGGGCTCTGTTCTGAAATAAATTAATATTATAAAAAACGAACTTTTCTATATTGGCTCAGGTCTGGGTGTTTGTGATACCACCGTTTTCCCTGATTTCCATAACACAAGTGCTTTAGCTACTTACTTTGCAATCGAAGCAATGTATGTGATGTTGTTAAATATTTATATTATATTCAAATTGTTTAAAAGCTGTATGTGATGCTACTTCTCCCTTGCAAAGTGTCACAAGACCACAAAAAAAATTAAGATTTTCAATATAATACTAAATAATATAATGTATTATATTTTCAATATATTAATATTCGTTTTAATATGTAAAATATTTTATGTAGTTTCATTAATTTTTTTAGTTATTATTTTATTTCTTCCAGTTTTGTAAGTGAAGTAGTAAGTAAGTGTAACCTGAAGGCTCGCATTTACCGGGTTCTGACAAAGACTTCTATGTATATACTAAACTAGACAGGCTGTACAATACAGTTATTAAGTTACAGTGCATGCACCGAAACTCCTTTAGTCTATTGCGAGCGACCGATAGAAACAGTTGATGCGCCGCGAAGGTTGGTTGTAACACAATTTTAGTTTTGAACAGCTCGTCTATGTAATTGAAGTCATTGCGTTCTGACCATTATCCTGCTAATGAATGGATAAAACAAATCACTTTACTCAAAATAAGGCTCGTGTTGTATGTTTTAAGTAATAAGTATAAGACAATTATTATGCAATAATGACCGTTTATTAAACTACCATCTTCTGTGTTCCTATCGGCAAGTCATACATACTTTGCCGAGGAAACCAAGAGTTTTTCCATATATATGTAAATTTCTTAGGACGGCTCCCCGAGGCAACATATTGTAACTTACCAAAAGCCATTCAGAAAAACGAGATATTTTGTTGTTTATTTCTCTTTATGTTCCGTTTATTTGTATTTATTTTCAATAAGAAGCTGTATAAAACAGGAAGCCCGATTCCATTAATTTGTAATTTGAATCTTTCGTTTACGTTGCAATAGCGAAGACATTTACATGAAAGTGCCGTCGTTAAATGTACCGTTAATTAATTAGTAGGATTGTTGCAGGCAACATTAAAATAAGTGAAAAAAAATATTAAGTAGTGGCAACACTGACTTGCGTTTCTTTGCCGTTCTCTTTCAATACACTCATCATTGATCAAACACTAAAATAATCACACAATAATTGATATATATATATATATATCTCGCATTTAAAATAAAACTTGAGCCGAAATCCACGCGCACAGTAAATATGCTACAATGTAACTGCGATTTCTGTCGAAGCTGATTGCAACAAAGTCAGGGGGCATTCAGTATTTAAATAAAAGTCTTAAAAGGACATAACTTATAAAGGTAGTTTCAATAGTTAACTAAGTTACAGAGCAAGACACGTTTCGGATTCCTGTTAATATTAAGTGCGGTATCGCGTTCAAGCAAAGTAACTTTAATTAGATACTTAACTGCAGCAAGCACTGAAACTTATAAAGAGGTAGGTACTTGAAACAAGAAAATTGTGTTACGATTTCATTTCCATAGAATTTCGTTTGCGTAATAGCGATTTACTTATCGGAGTTATTAATCAAATCCAAAACAAAAAAAAACTTGTTAGTCTCTCTGTCCGTTAACACCGATACTGGTGGTACAAGCCGGTGGTGCAAGCCGGTGGTGCTATGAGCCCAAAAGCAGCCTCGCACGTGTCTCGTTTTTTACTTTTTCTATATACAATCGTGGCCAAAGAAATTGAGTCACCGCGTTTATCAAAAAATCATACTCAATTCATTTTCTAAAAAATATTTTTTTTTTATGTAAGTATAGACTAGCTACCAAAATGATGAATGCTACATAAGCGTTAGAAGCACTTGCTTCTTTTACACTTGTAAAAATTAATATCCGAACTTTACATGTCAACGAAACAAGGCATAATCATCCGTAAAAAAAGCTGAAAACTGGTTTACGTTTTATTTCTTTTAAAGGGAATATGGATAATAAATTATGTAGGCATATTATTTTTTGTCATTTTGCAGTAGCAGATATGTTCCAACTTTTTATTGAATGACATTAGCGTGAGCATGTCTAAAATAAATATAAAAATAACGCGGTGACCCAGTTTTTATGTCCACAAGTGTATTTATTGATTGTGATAAGCGCTCAAAATAACAAGCATATTTCTTTAAATATGCGTTTTGCCGACTTCTTGAATTGAGCATAACATTTATTTGGCTTAAGGGTTCGTTACGAAACTTCCTTGGAGCTCGTTTCCTCTCGAGTGTCCAATTAGGGGTTGTATGAACTTAATACAACCACTTAGTAAGAATATATTGCAACCACAAGTTTTAAATACTGCATTAAAAACGATAAAGTTTGAAATTAGTTATCTCTTTGCAGGCATTTTATTTGGATTATAAAAAAAAGAATGCATGACGTCATGTGTTTAAGTCACTTTCAATAAATCGTGCTCTTTGGTTATTTACTTACTTTATATGTTTCTGAATTAATATATGCTTTTGAAAAAAGAAGACTTTGTTTTTCCGGAACAATTTTTAACAAATTTCAACGTAGAAATGCAAGCAAAATAGATCTATTCTCCTAGTATAGTTGAAGAGGTCATTATCCGCAGATGGTGCTCACCCGAGAAGGGAACCCGCGAGATCTCGTTATCGGTCCCCTTGACACCTGTTTGTTGTCCACGGAGTTACGCAGACAAAAAAAAGGATGTGTTATGTTAGACGGGAAAAGCTCAACGTTAGCTGTTTGTTATTGCAGACTCACAGTTAAGTCCATTTTACTAAATCTCAATTTTGTTAAACCTAGACTTTACTCTTACGAATATGTCAAACTTAAAAGCGACATTAAAAATTTTGACGGATTCATAAAAGCTACATCTAGGTTTAACAAAATCGAGATTTAGTACGTGTTACTGCAAGTGGGCCTTAATCAGAAAAGTAAAAAGTCTGTGTTTCTTATCTCATTGCATTACAAATTTTCGACGTCGCCATTTTTTATATCCTTACTGCTGGGGCACAGGCCTTCCTAATGGGTGGATAAGGAGGATGGGTCATAATCTACCAGGCTGGCCCAGTGCGAATTGGTTGGTGTTAACGACTTTGAATGCAGCCGGGACCAACGGCTTACCGTGCCTTCCTAAGCATGGAGGAATTCGGGATAATACATTTTTGGTCACCCGTCCCTTGCGAAAGGTCGTCACGGGGGTGAAGACTAGGATGAAAATATCCCAATTGTCACCCCAGGTGACAGTGTTAGAGACTCCTGGAAATAAAGGCCGGGGATCACCGGGGATCTCAGAGATGGCGACACCATGAAAACCGGCGATCCAATCGACAACGGAGGTACTTAGTCGACACCTGATACCACTACGATCCAGCAGGCCCATTACAAAAAAGAATCGCGTTATACTAAACGCACACGGACTATGTTTTGTTACTGCGATAATCGCGGCGATTTTATCGGCCATCCTTTTGTGAGCGATTTCGAGAGCGTAGCTCGTGGTCGTTTATAACTCTGAATGTTCTATACTCGGCGACAAAAAATCGCTCAGTGATTAATCACTCGTCGGCGGGAAGCCTAAACCGTACGCAATTCGTCGTTTAATTTACTTGATATTGAACCTTATTTGTGAGTTAATAATTAGGCTTTCCGTCCACGAGCTACTTTTTGTAGCCGCGATAATCGCGGCGTTAGTCGTAGCGTGTTTTTGTCGCTGGCTAAGTAAACCCTTTGTCACTCTTGTCATTTCGCGGGCGATTAGTCGCTGAGCTACTTTTTATAACTCGTGGGCGTTTACGTATTGAACTCTGTATGTTCTATTCTCGGCGACAAAAAATCGCTCAGCGATTAATCGCTCATAGGCGGTGTCGCTTACGGAGTCGGAGTGGAATGATCACCGTCTACTTATCGCGATTATCTTACTTATAGCGATAAGTAAAAGGCCTGCTGAAAACGTCTGCAGCGCTTCTGGATGATATCGGTCTACCTCAACGTTCCAACTATCCACTAAGCGTAGAGATTGCAGTAACATCCACCCACGAGGAAAACATATGTCCTGCCGTATAAGTACTATTTTAATGGGTTGATAAGATACACAAAAAGATAGCACTTACTTACATTAACCTTGTATTTTACATTGACCACTCATTATTACCCTTGTTGTATAACACTGGCGTACAAATTCCGCTCGCCGAAGCTAAGCCGAAGCTCTAAAGCCGCAACTCCAATAAAGTTATCAGAGATCTGTTTGCTCAAGGATTGCGCATGATTTATCGAACAACTTTCCTGAAATTGCGAAAAAATCCCGAGAACCCTCCTGTTTATATTAACGCTGAAAAAGAAGCTTAAAATGTTGTGTACGAGTTTCTTTGTGGGACATCCTGTCGCTTTATCAATTCGAACTCATACGCTTTTTCGATTTTTATTCATCTGTACACTGCAGGTGGCGAGGGGTGAAATTATGGCGAAGGTAAGCCGCTCTACAAAAATGTTGTGATCTCCATAGTGAATCGGTGGGGTGGGATTTCTAAAAGGTAAGCCGATGGGAGTTGACTTGTGTGGACACTTCATACCCTTATATAGATATTCATTACCTCCACTATGGTAGTAGCATTCACATTATCTGCCATCAAGTGATGTAAAATGACCGAATCTGACCAGTCGCATGTACTGTCAAATACGAGTACAATCAAATTGACTCATACATTACTGTCTTATTAGTAATTTACTAAGCAAAATACCTATTATAAATAAAATACTTTTTACGGATTTTCACGACAGCACATCAGGTTATACAGTTAAACTGCGAAAACATCTTTTATTACGTAGGGCAGAAAGGTGGTCTCAAGGTCAACATGTATAGTCTGAGGTGCCGTCGTGTGTACACCGATCTTAAAAGGTTTAAATATCTTCACAGAAATAGCACAACAGTATCGCTATTGGTTTAAAGAAGAACCAATGCAGTAAAGATCTCATTAATAATACTTGATGACTTATGACGACCTCCGTGGTCGAGTGACTTTGTACGCCGGTTTTCAAGTTTTCTCAGAGGTCACGGGTTCGATCCCAGGTTGGGTCAATTTAGAAAATGAACTTTTTTATATTGGCTCAGGTCTAGGTGTATGTGATACCACCGTTGTCTCTGATTTCCATAACACAAGTGCTTTAGCTACTTACTTTGGAATCGGGGCAATGTATGTGATTTTGTCAAATATTTATTTATTACTTGAATAAGATAAATATTTTGAAACTTAACCTTTTTTAATTTTAAGGAGTTGTAGTTAACACTTAAATAAGTTAAATCAAAATGACTGAATATGACTGTTTTGACAGTTGATGTCTGTTTTTGACCGATTTGACTGTAAATGTCAGTCAAATTCAGTCTCTTTTATCATTTTCGGCACTATGATGGTCAGATTAGTCTATTCTACATACTGCTAACGAATTCGAATCCCTTAAAACGCAACAGTTGTGCAATGAGCAAAAAGCAATTAGCAATTTTTGATGTTAACATAACAACAACTTTCTTGTTAAAACGTGTTAAAAATATGACAATCATTTTGGTAGAGTTAATCATTACGAACATCATTTTATTTGAAAACAATATTTGTATACCGAGTTAAAAACTGAAATTTTTCACAATTTCAGTATGAATTAGTAATATTCATTCATAATCAAACGTGTTTTCAGATTTTGTGATATAAAAAAATATTCCTAGCCAAGTTTAAACGGTTAGTTTATTAAAGTGAAAGCTCAAAAGTTGTTTACACAGTGTTAAAACACTGTATTAACTATAAACCAAATCAAATAAAGATTTTATCCGTCATTGATTTGAAAACGTAACGATTTAACGTAATCGCCAACGTTTTCTGTAAAACACCAATGATAAAAATTACGTTAAGACGACTAGTGCCCTCACAGTGGCGCCCTCATCATAATTAAATTTATTGCTCGCTAAGTACATAATGTATCGAAAATTCAAACGTATAGATTGAAGCCAAGGTTCTATAGTTTATTTACAAACAATAACCTCAGTAAAATATAGTTTGTTGTAGTAGTAGTAGGCAAAAGAGCAATAAGTGGCCACTTTTGGCACCAATCGCCTTAACGCGATGCATTCCCTTTAAGAAAAGAAAATGCAAAAATAATGAAAAGCATTTCTGCAATTATAAGAACTCTTACTTAGAAACTAAGAAGGTTATTTATCATCAGATTGATCAAACTAGAAATATTAAGTTACTTTAACATGATAAGTAAAACAACCAATTGCTTATTTAACTGTAGCTTAAATTTCAGATGCCTACTTTATATTGATAAGATCTGAAGTTGAAAGATTCGTTAAACAAAACTTATTTCGATAATAAATTTTGAATTTTAAACATTACTCATTTACCTTCTATAAAATCATACTATTAGTATTATAAATGTGAAAGTTTCGATATTTTGTATGTTTGAATGTTTCGTTTGGATGAACCATGACCCTTGGCAAGTAAAAATGGTTCGACTGCCATAACTTTTAAGTTACGCTAAACATAAAAAAAAATTGGAGCTCTCTTCTAACAATTAAAATGGTGTGATAAACGTAACCAACATGGAGTTGTGCTATGTTTATTTAAGCACTGCACAGGTTGACGATATCACAGCACAGTTAAATGTTAGTTATTTACCTTAACCAGCGCAGAATATTACGGTTCGATGTAATTTACCCGTAGGCTCAAACTTCGGTTCAGTAAGCACAAATAAAATTAAAACTTATCCTACAGTCTGTTGACTGGACTTCAAGTTAGTCAGGTCAATTAGGAAGTTTGTTCTCAATAGTAAAACAATTCATCTCAATTATGACGCTACCTATTCTCGTAACATTTTAGTTGTTGTAAGGTTTTTGTTTTCAATGCTTGGTTGAAAACTCAATTATTAACTTATGAATACAAAATACTGTGGTATTGAAGACTTAAAATGAAAAAAACTGTTTTTGGCTTGGAAATTTATTTAAGTATAGAGTCAACTCGCTACTACAACGGCGCGGCGCAGCCTAGAATAACCTTAAGGGGCTTACATGAGCCAACTAGCGTCGCCAGTCAATTTTATTTTATTTATTTTAAATAAGCCCAATTTCTTAAAAAAGGAATCAGTCAAGGTTTTGTTGCTAACGTCTAATATTTATCGAATAACTTTACACAGTTTGAACAGGCATTCAAACAGTTTAAAACGCGATTTTGTTAAAAGTGGCCACTGTTAGTTTAAACCCGTTTTTAAACTATTGCACGCATTTTGTAATGTTGTAATGTTATTCAATAAACGTAAGACGTCATTCAACACCTTGACTGATTCCTTTTTTAAGAAATTGGGCTTATTTAGAATAAATAAAATAAAATTGACTGGCGACGCTAGTTGGCTCATGTAAGCTTTCGTATGGAACAGCTGATTTTTCTGAAAAAAAAATTTGTTTAGCAGTATCAGAGTTGGCCCCATATTAAAAGTTGCTTGTAATCATGAGTGGAACCAACCCACTGCGGGAACTAAATGACTAAAATTTCAAATCCTTTGCTGTCCTTGAGTGACTTCTAAAAAAATACGGTAATTACTCTTAATCATCAAAAATAAAATATGGTTTTGTTAATACAATGTTTTCAAAATAATTTTGCTTAAAAGCTTAGTTAAAAAAAAATATTTGAAAAACCCTTTAAAGCATAGATTTGCGAGATCTTGCAAAATACCGAGCTCTTGTGAAATTAGATTTCTTTAACCACTTCCCTTTTAACCACTATTAAAACCTACTAGCCTTTTCATACCAACAACTACCAAACTCTCAATCCCTCATGTTTTCCCAGAAAACTATCGTGTAAACAAACACTTAAAAGTCAACTTACGTACGGAAGTTTTAAAGTCCACAATGGTGGAACTACTCCAACCGAAGTAGATCATCGCAGCCAACTTGGATCAAATAAGAGTTAAAAAGAAAATTAAAACTTCCGACCACGAGTGGTCTTGTTGACACTCTTGCGAGTTGGTCTTATGGTGTGTGAAGACACAATTGGGTTATTGACTTGGGAATGGATTCTACTTTTAAAGTATAATAGAGCAAAAAGGTAAGCAAAATAAACCTCTATGCGAAATTTTGGCTCGATTTGACAAATTTTACTATGATTTCTAAGACTCCAAAGTTGGTAAAAAATTGTGAAAAATCTAATTATTGTGGACAAACAAACAAATATGAAAGCATCCAAATAAAAACGTTAAAAAAGTGACAGCATCACATTTTACGGTCAACGCCTACGGGCGATTAAGTGAATAGAACATATATATTGTCGAGGTAGTTAATTGCACATTGGTGAGATGGCGCTGTTTTGCAGCGAAAGAGTTGATATACTTGAAGAAATTCGACGTTCCCACTAGTGACTTGGTAGCTCAGCGGTCAGAGCATTGGACCGGATATCCAAAGGTCGCGGGTTCGATTCCCGTCCGAGAACATGATCTGGTGCGAGTCGTATTTTTTCTAGTATATTATTTAGTATTATACCTACAGAGTTCAATATAGCCTGTCCACACGGCGTGCTGCCATTGGCCGGCTCTCTATTTTGTGACAGCGCTGCGTCGACGCAACGTTGACGCAACGCTCATGCAATGCGCCGTGTGGACACAGCGTAACGCCCAAGAGCTACTGACAAGAGTGACAAGCGGCCTCAACCACAAAATATATTTTTTTCGCTGGCTGACATATAATTATGTGATATGGCTTACAATCAAAACAAAGTATATAAGATAAAAATATTCATGTGGGGACTCGAATTTCAAAATTTCGTATCGCTTTTTGTTTTGTCAGTCGGTGTCATAATATCTGTGTCTAAGTTAAACAGTGTTTAAAAATATTTTGTAATAACACGGTATATTTTGAATGCTTTTCCCTGTAGTTGTAGTATAAGACGATATTACTTGCTTCCGCTTTACCTCGTTACAAAATCCTACAAGATGTCATCTTCCAGTTTTTTTGCATCAACATCTTTGCTGATGCAAAAAAAAACTTACAACTTACAAAAATTGCAACAAACATTTATTTGTAGTTCAAAATACACGATAAAAATAATAAAAAAACTAAGGCCAGCTTAATATTTTATGACAGTTTCTCTTCAAATTGAATTCAATCAGCCATGCTTCATGCTGTAAATAAAGCTATATTTGATTACATCCAAAGTTAATTATTGAGCCTGTGAATAAATATTTTCGAACAACAATGCTGGAGTCAATAATAAGCTCATAGCCGGCCAATGTTAATAAATATCTGCTTGAGACTTCTTGTTATAGTTTGTGTGCCCATACGTTTATAGGCGAAGGGATTGGGTGCAAGGATTTTAAGTGAAATGTTATAATATGCCTTTAAGTATATACCTATCGTTACAGATTTCTGTCAAAGCTGATAAGATTCTTACGCCCGTTCATCTTGTCAGTTAAAAAAATATTCCGACGAACTGAAAAGGGGGTCGGTTAAAAAGGTCTGAAAAGGGTAAAAAAAAAAGCCGATTAAAAGGGCTCCATTTTTAAGTTCTTCTGAATAAAGATATTTTAACTTTAACTTTTGACTTCGATGTGTAATAAAAGAAATAAATTAACCCGAACACAACTCAACCGCAGCCCACTCCTTGAAATGCATCGCTTACAATTTTGTGTCTTATGACAGATTAATAAGCTCCGTTATAATATTGTCAATGCAACTGCACCCGCCCCGCGTTCAACCCGAACTTAACTCAAACTCAATTCAAACGCAGCCCGCGCCTTATTAATATGTCATAAGACTCAAAATTGTAAGCGACGCTTTCAAGGAGTGGGCTGCGGTTGAGTTGAGTTTGAGTTAAGTTCGGGTTGAGCGCGGGGCGGGTGCAGTTGCATCGACAATATATAACGGAGCTTATTAATCTGTCATAAGACTCGAAATTGTAAGAGACGCTTTCAAGGAGTGGGCTGCGGTTGAGTTGAGTTTGAGTTGACTTCGGGTTGAGCTCTGGTTGTGTGTTATCGTCTGAACCCAGCCTAACTGCGCTAACGGTTCAAATCCTGGTAGGCTTCGAGCCATCCCCACTAAACTTTGTACTACTCGCACTTCAGCTACCCTGGACGATGCGGGATTCGAAATGGACGTTCGTATTTAGCCCAGGGGCGAGATAAGGACCCTATCCCTTTGACTAGTGAACTAGCCAAGATCAAAAACTCGAATCACGTATGGCTGTCGAACTTGGCGTATTGAATTTCGGTCACGTAAAATCTTTGTATTTTCCCCATCTTGTGTCTCTTATTATTATTAGGGTTCCGTATGTAGTTACCCACACCGACGTTTTGAAACTTCTATTGAAATTACAAAAAATAAAACCAGATATTCATACAAGAAAAAAAAATGTCTTATGACTTGACGATCTCCGTGGTTGAGTGCTTTGCACTCCGGTTTTCATAGAGTCACCATCTCTGAGGTCCCAGGTTCAATCCCCGCCCGGCTAGTTCAATTTAGAAAACAAAATTTTCATTAGTCTGGATGTTTGTTACCATCGTTGTCTCTGATTTTCACATTTCTACTTACTTTGGAATCAGAACAATGTGGGTGATGTTGTCCGATTTTTATTATTATTATACCACATACCAATAATACTAAATAATATACTAGAAAAAATAGGACTCGCACCAGATCATGTTCTCGGACGGGAATCGAACCCGCGACCTTTGGATATCCGGTCCAATGCTCTGACCGCTGAGCTACCGAGTCACTCAGTGATGATCTGGTGCGAGTCCTATTTTTTCCAGTATATTATTAAGTATTATATAAAATAGCATTCTGAATGCTTAAATCTCAAAATTTAAAAACATACCAATAATTTGCCATCGAGCTCTGATCTTAGACATCCCATCTACTATAGTGAGTTTATACTTACCATACTATAGCTACTGTAGGTTATAAACACTTTTAGTTCAGTGTAGTTACCGCCAGAGGCGCTGTGCCAATTTTTATACAAAATTGCTTACTACAGTCGCTATTGAGTATAGTAAACGTAACTGTGCAAATTCATTTGCATACGGGGCTTAGTAAATCACAGTTCAGCCAAACGTTCTAGTGCGGAAAATCAAAGATTGCACATGACACGTCGGTTGCGTCGCCGACAATTTGTCAGTTTGACGACTGACAGCTGAGACTCGATAGTGCTGTGACCTGGAAATATTGTACTTGAACTGCACTGGATATTGCAGCTGTTATAATCTTTTAAAGGAAATGTGATGGTAATGATATTTTGACAAGTTACAAAGATAACCAGTTAGCTACAGTTTAGATGGCACTGGACTTTTAAAACATTCTTATTAATCATTATTATACCTACGTTGAAAATTCTAATTCCATAACTTGAACTCTTTTTCTGCGCATTCACAGTCATTTCCATTATTTGGCTTTCAACATCTCGTTTTTTGATATTTTTCCATAGGTTAATAACTTTTTTATCGCTAATATTATGAAATCATAGGCGAAAATTAAAACTCAGATGTACCTAATTACAGTAGTACACACGACAGCACGTCAGGTTATACAGTTAAACTGCAACAGCTTTTATCACGTAGGGTATAAAGACGGTCTAAAGTTCAACATGTATAGCACGTGCTCCTCAAGACCTGATTGCATGAGGAGCTAGCACCAAGTTTGGACACATCATTGGATAGTGCGCCATTCATATCTGTTATTCTACTTCCTAAAATCCAGCTTAATGTCGAAGAGACAGATCGCAGGACAAAAGACAACTTTAAAAAAATAAAAAAATAATAAACATGTATAGCATGAAGTGCCGTCGTGTGTACCTAAATAAAAAAGCAAAATATCGTGTAATGAGAATTGGCGTTTTGGTCTAGAAATTTAACCAACCAATTACAAAATGGCCCATTCTCCTTTGTAAAAAGTTGTTCCCTTTATGTACTCGTAGTATCACTAAAGGCTATTAAACTCCAAGGAAGCTTAAAAAAAACCAAATTGCCTACTGAACCATGCCCCATAAAAACGCTCCACACATGGACCTTACTTATCAGGCTTAGCAGTTTCAAGGGTCTTGCGGCATTGATCCCTAAACAAAATTAGCTGTATCCACCCTATCCGACCTAGTTGCTGGGATAAAACAATGATATACGATTATGAGATCGGTGGGGAGGGGTCTGAAGATAAGCGTAGCTTAACTATAATTATTAACTATTTAAAAAAATATATTCAGTTCCATCCCGACATGGTGGGCCGACGATGGGGGCCGATTATGAAACTTTGTTGAATTCAACTCTGACAGAAATCGCAGTTACATTGCTGCTTTAGTAAGAGCCAATGTGACAACTATCTTACTTAAAGCAGCAATGTAACTGCGGTTTCAATCGATTTCAATTGAGAATTGTTAGCAACAGAGTTACGTAATCAGCCCCCTGGTGAAGGTCGCGGGAAGCCGCTGGATGCGGGCAGCGCAGGACCCATCGTTGTGGAGATGCTCGGGGGATGTCTATACTCAGCAGCGGGTCTCGTAAGGCTGGTATAATCCGCGCGCGATGAGAATGGGATGGAACCTTATCAAAGTAAATCAAAAATTGACAAATTAGATAGGTAATTTTAATTAATCAATTACATAGCTGACAACATCACATACATTGCTCCGATTCAAAAGTAAGTAGCTAAAGCACTTGTAATAAGGAAATCAGAGACAACGGTGGTATCACAAATTTCAAGACTTGAGACAATATAGAAAAGTTCATTTTCTTCATTGACCCAGCCCATAGAACCCGGGACCTCAAGAGATGGTGACGCCTTGAAAACCGGCGTGCAAACCACTCGACCACGGAGGTCGTCGCTTACTTAAATCATTTATTATGTAATTTGCTTATTCTCTAGTACATATTATCTTATCTTATTTGAAGACAGGACACCACACGGCTAGATACAACTAATAGGGATGCAAATTTTATAATAATAAATATTTCTCACCGCTCACATTCAACCCACCGCTTACCAAGTATCATGAAACCTCAAAAACGATAAAAGATATTTTACACGTGGCTAATTTTCCGCGCGGAGTGAGAAATTGAGATTAAAAATTAAACCCCTTTACACATTTTAGTGAAAACATGAGCGATAATAACAAGTGAGTTATAGGCACCGTGTAGATTAGTAGAGATGATTTATGTAGAGGTTTCGTTATAAGTGAAATGAAACTGCTGAGATTTTTCTTTTGTTTCAATGTATTTTAAACCTCATTCGCCGAAGGGTGTTATAAGTTTTAGGTGCGTAACAATCTGACTGTCGTAGCTCCTAAAAACGAAGAAACCGATTTTGTATTTTTTCCAAAGGTAAATTGATCGATAATTATTTAAATAAATATTCAGCTGTTTGAAAATCATTCGCTTTTATTCAGTGCAGAAAATTTTAATTCTAGGTAAACACAATTTGTGTAAAATGAGTCTTATTATGATGTTTTAACCCATCAAGGCCCGGAAAATGAGACACAATAGATTCTATTGCTGTCCGGCCGCATTAGACCGCTCGGGCGTTGATGAATTAAGTAAAAAAACAATATAATATTAAAAAATAATAAACATTAAACATTCTCGATATTTTACTCTCAATGGGATACTATTGAGAGTAAAATATTGATAAATTGTAGATAGTAATAATAAATATTAATAAAATATAATATGAACTGAATAGAATTACTTACTTGTCTACATATCATAAATTCAAAATTGCTCATAGACATTAAAATTAAAGCTTATTCCCATAATGCTCCTTTTGGTCTGTTTCAAAGATATACTAAACCGCAGAAAACAGTTTATGTTGTAATATTTAAGTAATTTTCGCAACAATTATAGCTTTAGCAAACCTCTGGAGTGAAATCTCATAGTTTAATTTAATTACATTTGAAACTTAAAGCATTTAACCCGCTATTAGTGAGTAAATAGAAGTTAGAAATAAAACACTTTTTACGGATTACAGCGCTTATATTATTTCTGGTGTTATTTTAGAATTATTTAGTTTGGATTAATTTTGAATTCCCGACGACTGGACACCTTTCCAGGGCCGTGGTCACGGGAGAACCAAAGCAAAAAGGCTGCTCATTATATTTATGAAATCACCCGCTCGGAAATTTATAAAAATGCATTCAAGTTCTAAAGTAGTAAAGTCTATTAGAATATTTTTTTGGCAAAGAACGAAGATTCATTCCCGGAATGCTACTCGAGGCTACTGAAATCAACAAATGTACAAAGTATCCAAAAGTAATTATATTTGCCTCTAGTAGTTATTTTTTTTCGTTGGGAACGACGAGTGTCCCATTACAGTTTATTATCAAAGAATGGTCATCGAGTGGTCTAAAATTACACACAGCTTTTCGCATATCGCCGCTGCATTGATATTCCAGTACCTGCACTCTAGATACTATACGGTATCGTTTAGTGATGCGACACACTCGAGTCCTTTGATTCTCTAACGTCTAACCAGCAAAGCTAGTTTTAGACTTAAGATTCCACATTAAAGCTGGGTATATAAATTTTGATTAAAATATTACATACTTATATTTATTAATGATAATGTTGATTAGTAGTGTTGTCAAAATTCGCCGTTGGTTGGATTCAATAATTCACATCGTTAATTGCCCAGAACATGCGATCACTGTTGCATAAACTCTTGCTGCTGTTATTTAAATTATGATATATAATTTTCGAAATGTCTATCACCATTTCTAAAAGAAGTTTATTTTTATTTTCAATATTTAAATATTTTTTCTACCCTCGTAAAACATCAATATAAAATTAAGTACCTCTTAAATTCAAAGAACATTTTATCCTAAACGTCTTTAAAATACCTACGTTGCGGTCACTTTATTTTTTTCTGCCACTACCTACGTTCATAAACTACTTGTAACTTATGATCGTAGATAACTACTGCTTATGATTTTACCTAGTTTTGACATGGTTAAAAAAAATAGTTAAGTCTTAAGACTAAACTGTTTAAACCCCTCAGTATTCCCTTACAGTGGGACGCATACGCCCGTGTTATCAAGGCTGCACTTTACAGCGGTCTACTTTGCTTACATCTGCATCATAACTATTTATCGTAGCTTTTTCTATTTTTGTGCACGATTAAAGAATTATTATTTAAGTCTTAAGACTAAACTGTTAAAACCCTCACTATTCCCTTAAAGTTGGACGCATATGCCCGTGTTATCAAGGCTGCACTTTACAACGGTCTACTTTGCTTACATCTGCATCATAACTATTTATCGTAGCTTTTTCTATTTTTGTGCACGATTAAACAATTATTATTTAAGTCTTAAGACTAAACTGTTAAAACCCTCACTATTCCCTTAAAGTTGGACGCATATGCCCGTGTTATCAAGGCTGCACTTTACAACGGTCTACTTTGCTTACATCTGCATCATAACTATTTATCGTAGCTTTTTCTATTTTTGTGCACGATTAAACAATTATTATTTAAGTCTTAAGACTAAACTGTTAAAAGCCCTCACTATTCCCTTAAAGTTGGACGCATATGCCCGTGTTATCAAGGCTGCACTTTACAGCGGTCTACTTTGCTTACATCTGCATCATAACTATTTATCGTAGCTTTTACTTTTTTTGGCACGATTTAAATATTATTAAGTCCTAAGACTAAACCATTTAAGCCCCTCACTATTCCCTCACAGGTGGACGCATATGCCCGTGTAATCAAGACTGCACTTTGAAGCGGTCTACTTTGCTCACATCTGCATAATAAGATTTTTGATATGTAAATCGGAACGGAAAATTCAATATTCAAGAGGTTTAGACTGAAAAGTTTGGAATCAAGATTTAGATTTAAATTGGTACGAACGGAAAGAGAGTAATGTAAAAACGGAATAGTGAGAAACGCTATTATTGTTAGTTTTTTTATTGTGGTTATTTGCGATGCAGTTATAGTAATTGCGAACATGTATTTTGTTGTTTGGTAATATTGATTTATTCAAAGAAACACAGTCATATTTATAAGTTGGACGACCTCCGTGGTCGAGTGGCTTTGTACACCGGTTTTCAAGGTGTCGCCATCTCTGAGGTCCCGGGTTCGATCCCCAGTTGGGTCAATTTAGAAAACGAACTTTTCTATATTGGCTCAGGTCTGGGTGTTTGTGATACCACCGTTGTCTCTGATTTCCATAACACAAGTGCTTTAGCACTTTGGAATCGGAGCAATGTATGTGATGTTGTCAAATATTTATTCATTTATTTTATAAGTGAAAACTCTTTTGGCAAATGAGTTAGCATAAATAAAGCTATTACTATGTATTGTATAAGGCTGTTTGTTTCCCAATAATAGATAAATAAATAAAATAATTCTAAGCGTTATAATTATTAATCACACAATATATGATTTGTTTTACCTAAATCATTATTTATTACCTAATAAATAATAGCAATTGTTCTTAAAGATCCTCTGTAGTAGAATCGATGCCAAGGAACTTTTGGTTGAAGGTCACTCAAACCCTATTCGGTCACTTTCAATTTTAAACAAAGTTACTTTTCTCGTTATCTGATAATAACTTCTAAAACGAATATATCGCTGGCTAAGTAAAACTGGTTAAAATTATACTTGTTAAAATAAAGTGCGAATTTAAATTGTAGTTGAAAAGTGAGTAGTTTTAGTGATAGCGTATTTAAAAAAAAAGGTTATTCTTAAGGTGCGTACAGACTATGTTACATGTTATATAACTTGTGTTTTATAACACGTCTACATTATGTAACCTTGTTAATCAACATTGCAACATAAAACAATACTGTACACATTTAGCATAACAATATAATATAACAATGTTAAATAATCATTGTCGTTTCTCTTTCTTCAGTGCTATCCGAACAGTAACATTGTTGTACATATTAATAACATTAACATGTTTTTATAACATTCAGTGTCCACATTATCTGAAACATGTTATAAAACAATGTTGTATAACATGTTATGTTATATAGTCTGTACGCACCTTTATATGATGAGGTAACCTGAACTTTTTCATCTTATCAGCCAGTTAGAAATCGAAAAATTAAATAGTATACGGCTATTTGTCGCAGTGCAATATACAATAATATTTCTCATAATTAAAAAAAGTAAAAAGGAAATGTGCTGCCTTAACACAGAGACGTTAAGGTTTTAAAAATAATATTAATTTGGTATATTATAACTTTCTAAGGTAATAACTAGATATGAAAGTAATATTTAAATGAAATTCAAAGCTTTTTAAATTAGCAATGCAAAAACTGAGTTACTTCTCTAGATAACTTTATAATCATTTATCATTTGGCACTAAGCTCTGAAAATTTGAGTTGAGTAATTAATTTTACAGTTAGGACCTCAGTTAAAAGAGCAGAACCTGAGGGTCTACTCCGAAAACGAAATTGCGTCAGTCAGACTATGTTCATCGCTTGATTTACTTACTTTAGGACCTGTTCTTGTAACCTGATTCACTTAACTAAGTACTCTTCTTATCCATGTTTGTCATTGCATTTGAAATTACGTAATTAAAATTATACTCTTTAGCACTTTCTACCTAGATGCATTCAGATTTCTAGATTTATATCTAGAAATCATTTATCTATTGTTACGTAATATTTATTAACATATTATAATATTTTTTCTAATTCACATACCAACACCTTTTTTGTATTTCAACTTAATAATTGTAACAACTTTGTATTCACTCCCAGATTTCAAACGAATCAAAATATTCTTTCAGCTGCAATTTACTGTACATAGGGTTGATGCGTATTTACGCGACCAGGTTTTTGCTTCCAAGTACGAAAGCTAGGTGGCAGCCTCAAATACTTGCAAGACGTTCAGGGTTTTTTTACTCGGACGCACTCATCGCACTTGCAAAGGCATAAACTATATTACTTGAGCCCTTCAAAATATGAGTGGAAAATTAGGATTTACCTCGTTAAAAATAAGTAATATAATCGCCTAAAGTGAATAAAGACTTGCAAACCTTCTAAGTACTTTTTTTGCCGAAACCATTTTGATCCTTATTTGTAAGACTTTAGTGATTAATTTGAACAAAAGAATTTGTAAGTATTTTACTTAGATTAGTTCGGCCGAGTAGAGCTGGCTCGGTCAGGCTTACACGCGATTCTGTTCCATATTTGAATGATCATAAGGTCTATTTTCCCATGACGGAAGAAAGATACTTGCAAGTATTTGCACCCTGGTTTTTATTACTTTACTTACCAGGTCGACCTGGTACTCGATTTTGCAAATACGACTCATGACTACTGTACAATCCCGTGAGATAAGGTTGATATCATACTCACTTATAACGGGGACGATATCGTATGTATATACATATAATCAAAGCAATATTAGTACATTCACAAAACAACCTCTATATCGAAAGGTACGAGGCTTCAGTGACATCTAGATTTAAATAATGTAAATGCAACAATTAGTAGTGCTTGCATTGTAAAGTTACTCGAATATATGATCGGAGCTCGGTATCGACAATCGATAGAGAGCTAGTTGCGACAAGAGACTACCGCAGATCATATGCTTGAGTGAACTGTTATGCACGGCCGGTGTTGCATTAGTGATGGGCGATGTGATTAGATAGACCATATATATATCGACTATTTATGTATTATGTCTAAAACACCATTTGAATAATGGCAATGTGTTTGAAGTTATATGCTTATTTTATTTAGTTAGAAGCTTTATTTTATTATAAATAAAAAATCTGTTAATCAGTGTATTTATTGTCCCAGATTTCATTTTATCTTCTAAAATATATTTTTTAAGTGAAAAACTTAGTACATTTTGATTGTTTCATTGGTAATTTTGTACAGACGATTTTCAATAGAGATTTTTTTTTAATTTTATTTCATAAATCAGATTATTAGTTGTAATCATGCTCTTGATAGTATAGAAACAAACGCTGGCTCCTTGATCCAAGGTTTGATGTACGGCTAGCAAGGCCAATGATAAAAAAGTTAAAACTGTTCTTGATTCCGTGTTATTAAAACATTGTTATTGATATTTTTTACGAAAAAATTACTGCGCAGGACATGCAATCCCAGAAAATAAAATTATTTATCCGTTTTTCTTTCTATGCCTATGTAAGTTGTATCGATAAAAACTAGGTCCCAACACTATCACAAGCTGACCGTAACTATTAACCCGCAATAATCGAGCTATTTACAATCAATCTAGCGTCCAAATTTTGTCGTAATTCTCATAAGATTGGTCAAACGTTAACCGAACGGGTAAAAGACGTTTTAAGATTACTAACGTTCTATTCAAAGAACAGTTTACGTAGTAAACGAAGCGTTACGATCACTGAAAGGAAGAAATTATAGAAATATATAAATAAATAAATATTGGACAACATCACATACATTGCTCCGATTCCAAAGTAGCTAAAGCACTTATGTTATGGAAATCGGAGACAACGGTGATATCACAAACACCCAGACAATATAGAAAAGTTCGTTTTCTAAATTGACCCAACCGAGGGCTCAGAGATGGCGACACCTTGAAAACCATTTTACAAAGCCACACGACCAAGGAGGTCGTCGAATTTGAATATAATATTATATAAATATAATAATTTTATATTCAAACCACAGAACTTATAAAAATATGTCAATTATACTTGACATATTTTTATAAATTCTGTGGCAAATTATAATTTGCGAAAAAAACTAAATGTGATTATTTTAACGTTAGGTTTGACAATTTCAAATCGATATCAATCAAGATATTATATTACTGAGGCCCAAAAAATACATTATGTGAACACACTAATCAGCTGCTGCAGATGTAGTTTTAGTATCACATATTAAAAAATCATTAAGATATTTACTGAGACACAAAAATTTATAATTTGGGAATTTACTCATCAGTTTTGGCCATGTAAGCTAAATTGGGTATTCTACTTAAGAATGGATTCTACTTTTAAGGTATAAGAGAGCAAAAAGGGAAGCAAAATAAACCCTTACGCGAAATGTTGACTCGATTTGACAAATTTTATTATGATTTCTAAGACTCCAAAGTTGGTAAATAATCATGAAAAAAATCAAAATAGCGTTGATTATTAGAATTCATACGTAAATGTTATGGGAAACATTATTATAAAAAAAATTTTTGCTTAGATATTCAGAAATTTCTTTTGCGCGCCTTACATATGGGCCGCGTGGTGTGAAACGTGACGTCACTATTCTGATACTTTTAAGGGGTGTTTTCACTCGGCCGCCATGATGTCAACATTCATAGCATCATATTTCAATAAAAATTGATCGCAGATTTTTTTTAACTCATAGTATTTTACGATGCACTAATTTAATTATGGAATAAAAAAAATCAAGTACCCAACTATGGAATAGTTGTTATCTCCAGCCTATTTATTCCTATGATGCTTTCATCCAAATAAATGTCCAGTGCATTGGAGACAAAAATGAGAATGGTTATAAAAAACTATTAGTGACGACTTTTAAGACAATTATATCTATCGAAGTCACCCCCTCCCTACGAAACCACAGTTGCAGACGCATCGCAGCAGTACTTGAACGATAAAATGCATCCAAACCACCATTAATGTTGGTCTCAGAACCACTATGTACGACAAGGTGTTACATTTTATATATTTATTACTATATACGCATAATACTATAGCTACGTCACTGAATACATAATAGTACAAGTACAGAAGGGACACTCCGCAAGATCATTTAAATAAATAGCGACTCTTGCTCCTATACAATAAGTGAGTTATAAGTGAGTATCGAACTAACGTGTGACCCGGCTGCGTATATAGGGTCCCTTGTTCACCACGTCCCCGTATGGAGAGACGAAATCGCATGGGGTTTCCTACGCCTAAACATCAGAAAACCTTTGTTCACTGCGTCTACTATAGGTGATGAAATCGACTAGGCTTTCTCGTGTTATTTCGTGCAATTTCATTAACCTTGCTTGGATCAAGGGATCCTATACAGCGGCCGGCGAAGTCCCAGAAACGACACCTTGCACACCCTTTGCTATACTCTAACCCAAACCTGCGTCACAATTTTATTATTATTTACCTCAAAGACACCAAAAAACTCGAAGACAGGCTGGTCAAAAAACCCCGTAGTAAGATTTTGCGAGAAAACTCTAACCATCGATCACTATCAAAACTCCGTAGTAAGGTTTTGCTTCAATGCGACCGGTCGAGCCCGCTGCGTACTTATAGATTCATACCTAAAGCGCGAAGTGTCACTGGCCTGGCTTTGTTAAGTTTGTACGTAGATATTGTGTTGAGTTATAGGGGAAAAGCTACAACTGCACCGCCACCCGACACTGCTGTTTCCTCTTTGTTCCTCGTAGTTAACCGGAGATTGGATAACTGGTTATCTGTTGAGATCCATCCGTAACTGGTCATCCTTAAAGATACCTTACAGATAACTGATATAGTATCTTTAAGAATTGTATGTATGTCGCAGAAAACAGCTGTTAGACCAACGAAGCAAGAACACAAATCTAATTTAACATTGACTACTGTCTACAGTTCTTTGAGCTACGAGCTACGAACTTGCTACGACTCGTAGGTCACAAATTCAAATGAAAAGGCTAGGCTGCTAACTGAACGACTGATAGCCAGTAGGCTGCGACACATACATCAATTAGTCAAAAATTTAACTTTTCCCTATGTCATTCTTGTTACCTATTTATTTTTTGGATTTCTTGAAGCTATTGACTACGATTTTAATTTAACCGACTGACTAGCATTTAACTATTTAACTACCTTTAAAATTATAATTATTATTCTCTGTCAGAAATTAATAAAGCTCTTAAATTTCAACCAACCACTGTTACTTAAAAGCTTCTTTGAAGTAGGATGTATTTTTTTTAAGTGAAGTATAAAAATATCTGAATAACTGATTAATATTTCAAACCAAAGTATTCGTTTTATAGTAATTTCCACTTGATAACTTCTCGCGTTTCTGAGAAAAAGGGTCTTGATAGACAGACAGACGGACAACAAACAATGGTTCCTTTTCTCCTTTTGAGGTATGGAACTCAAAAAAAATGTGATTATCTGAATGCTCACTTAAAGACAGTAAAATCTAAAAATATACCTGCCTGTTTTCCCTCCACAATTTCTCAATCCTTGGGAAGGAAACACATTTTTGACTTAAATCACAAGAGGAAGTATATCTTTGTCTTTGAAGTTGATTCTTAGTGATCGCTTGAAAGATATTTTCGTATTGGCAAAAAGTAAGTTATATTTTCTGTAGAATAATGACTGCAAAGTAAAGTGAATTTCTTTAAATTCTACTTCTAAAATCATACGAGTAATGTATTTCAAAGTTATTGCATCTAAAGTTTGTCTCAATAATCAATAGCCAAAATTTCTTTATTCAAATAAACTTAATAATTAAGCACTTTTGAAACATCTATATTTTCCTACCGTTCCAGTCTTTTTCAACTGACAAGAAGAACAGGCTCAAGAAACTTATCAGCTTTAATAGAAATAAGTAACGATATTTACAAACTTTTAACTTAAGATATACTTATATACTTTTGTTATGTCATTTTAATCTTCACATTATAATAATCATTGACATAAAATACAATGACTTTGTGATTTTAAGGAATCAAGTACCGAAAAAACTAATGAATTTGATGATTACAGCAGGAAACAGTTCCATATTTTATTATATTGTTTATCATAACTATGTTCTGTGTTTTACTTAAAAAAACACTCAACATGTTAAAACGTTTAACATGTTTTCATTATACCTAATAATATCTATGACGTTCAAAAAGCATAATGAACTTTAAAGCTATGACATTTAAGTACAAATTCAAATTCGTTTATAAAGAGACAGTTATTTCACTCAAAGGAACCCTCAATGAATGGATAGGCTGAATGGTTGTTATCTATAATGGCTCTCTCGTGAAGTAGCCCCTGAAACTTTTTTAGCTTTTTCATATAAATGAGATTTCCTGTTAATTAATCCCGTTTGACGATTATTCAAGAAAAACGCATTTGTTTCATGGCAATACGGATGAATATTTTCGATCATCAGAATTTAATAGGTCAATATATCACACTTTACTATTTTATCTAAGACGTTGTGAACTGACCTTTATCAGTAGTTAATAAAAATTGAGACTCATTATTTACTCGTTGCGAACAATACTTAATAGGTCATTAGAAATAAAACACTTTTAAAGGACTACAGCCGGAAGTTGTTTAAGAATTATCTAGTTTTCATTTATCTTTATATTTAAACGTCTTTTGTTATAAAATCGCTCAGTTCTTTCACAACGACAACCTCCGTGGTCGAGTGGCTTTGTACATCGGTTTTCAAGGTGTCGCCATCTCTGAGGTCCCGGGTTCGATCCCTGGTTGGGTCAATTTAGAAAACGAACTTTTCTATATTGGCTCAGGTCTGGGTGTTTGTAATACCACCGTTGTCTCTGATTTCCATAACACAAGTGCTTTAGCTACTTACTTTGGAATCGGAGCAATGTATGTGATGTTGTAATAATATATGTATTTAATATTTATATGTTTAATGGCTATTAATACTTGTATTTATAGATAATGTTATACATGTTTGTGTATAAATAACAATCGTTAGTATGACACCACTGGGCACGACTTATTAGACGCTTTGCCCTACTTCCTATAATCCTTTGTGCTCTATTCATAGTCAAGTACTTACAAACTTATACTAAAACTACTACTAGGTATACTAAAAATAGTTGAATTTTATACAATTCGAACTGATTGATGAGGCATCCGTATCGATTAGTATGGGGTAAAATTAAGTAAATATATTTATTTACCAACTTGTTACTAATTAAGTTTTTAAGTTAGTACTAACCTAAGTCTTTGTATATGGTTATAATTATTGTATATGCTTGTAATTTGTAAATTTTACCTGATTACGAGCTATATGTAATACAGTTTCCTGGTATTATTTTTCTAGAAAGAATATTTAGTAGGTAGACAGCCCATTCTATTTGAGTTAGCTTCCAAAACCCCCAGGAGCATAACACTAAGGCCGCACGCACTGACGGCGAGGACTTACTTAGAGCCTAGAACTTAGCGAGTCACCTTTTTTTTTTTTTTTATGCTGAGGAAAAACGCATTTACGCGCTTCCCTCTCCGCAGGTGTTCAGGGAGAGGGCATGTGGGACTCACCACGACTGCCTCCCGTGATCCCACCCAGCCGTGTGGCTTGATGGGATCTCGGGAGGAGGGAATACCCACTAAAAAACCCCAGCACTTACCCTCACGCCGCTAGTGCCGCCAGCAATGACGCTGTGTGGGGGACCGGGTTTGCAATCACCCCAACGGCAGCGCGGCCTGCCCGGCTGAACCAGGCCTCCTCCGCCGGGGAATGGCCGGGTAAGTTTGGCCATTCCCCCCTTAGCGAGTCACCTAGCGTGTAGCGAAGTGAAACTAACGTTCTATAATGTTCTTAACCGTCCGCACAGCTTCGCTTGGCGCCTTCGCTAGCCGACTAGTGACGACGTGGCTTAAGGCTTTTCAGGTAAAGTCAGGAAAGTATAAAATGGTTATCATTGTGTGTGTTACAAAACCTTTTTGCTAAATCATCTAAATTTTCAGTGTATTATCAAAAGTTATGACACTCTCACCCGTTTGTACATTAAAATTAAGTCGCCTAAGTCTTACTTAACAACTCGACAAAGATAATTAGGCGCATGACATGACAGCTGCATTCATGACACCGTTTGAATTTGGTCGAGTTGTAGTTAGGATCGCTTATACAAGGTGTTACAAAAATACCCCTAATGCCGATTATGGTATATACGGACCATCAAACTGATCAACTTTTACTATGGGACCAACTCTGAAATCGCGAAAAAAAAACAGCTGTTTCATACAAAAATTAAAATCGAATATATCAAAATGTATGAAATAGCTGATTTTTTTTTTGCCTGTGTCTGCTGAATACGTTAATACATATTGTATAGAAGAATATAATTTTTGTCTGCCACGGCACGCGTGTCTGGCACGGTCAATGTCTATAGATGTAAACGAACTTTTAAGAGTGCAAACTGGTGTCTATGACTATAAATACTCGTTCATAGTCATGCAAGGAATGCCAGTGAATGGTACAAAGCATTTTTCATCGCGACGACCTTCGGCGAATGAAATTTCCCGCCGACTGTTACTGCGACGATGCCTAGTATTAACTTTTTTCTTATTTTCCGTTACAGACCTCGGGTTTCGAGGCGAAATTAAAATAGGAGCGCAGCGCAAAGTGATTTTACTTCCTTTAAGCTTTTTTATTTTTAAATAGATGGTTGTGAAAAAAGGTCTAGTCTAAAATAATGTTTATTTATTAGAGCTACAGATTATCGTGAAACATAGTAACAATGAGGTATAAAATATTACTTAGTTATGTATTAAATTTTGCTTTAACCAAGTATTGAAAAACTGAAATCCCTAGAATTTGATGTGGTGATTTACTTGTTATTATATTAAATTACTCTGTGTAAGTAAGTATGCTGTAATTGGATGATTTGCGAACCGATGGCGTAGCTTCTTTGACATTCACAAGTCCTTGTAACAGCCTAGACTGAGTAAATGAGTTTTAGATTTGAATTTTGAATTGAATTACGGAATCTAATAAAGCTTTGTATGGTTATCCTAACAAAATAATTCAAAAGCTACGGTTTTTTTAAATCTCGCTTGCAGATAAAAAATGTGTCCAATATTTTTATAAAACATTTGTCTTAATGTATTTTGTAAATAAGCCATTCTTGAATGCTATTTTCAACAAAAAAAGGTATGTTTACTAATTGGTGTTAAAGAATGAGATTTTAAGCATTTCCTAAAAAACATAAAGGTTTTTAAATTTAATAGACGCTATGATATTAAGAACGGGAAAATGTTTTTTTTTAAATAAAATTAAGTCGAAAGCAATCATTTATTAACCTCACTGAAACAATATTTCTTAACCAAATATACGTGAAATAAAACCAAATATTATTTGCTTTGTAAATAGTTCTCAAAATGTACTAAAAATCTACTTAAATCAATATGTCTGTTCCAATTCACATAGAAGCTAATATACCCAAGCTCTTCTGATAAAATAAACCATTCACGCATTTTGGGTCCGGTATATCTCATAAATATTCCACCAATTAATCCCAGTAAATCATAAATAAGAGGGAGGTCTGATAATTGGTTATTGGCTCCACAATCAAAGAGCTGCGTAATCCAACGTGCGGGCTTTTATTTATCAGAAAATAACTGAGACTTTTTTATTCTACGACTATTAGGACCATAAACTTATTATACTACTACTATAAGTCTATTATTAGGACATATCCAGACGACAGCTATGCCACAAAATATGAACACTCGTATCTATAGAATAATTACTTGTTTAAGTAAAACTGTGAAATTTTCCAATGCTTCTAATATTATATTCACATGCAACTATTACCCTGTGTTTTCTAGAAAAAGAGGCCGCTTTGGGCCCTGTTTAATTACGTGACAATTTAACAATTGTCATGACAATTTGGTTTACATAGCGGTGTAGCTAATAAACTAATCGGTGTAGATTAGTTTGTTCTATTTTCAAATTGGTTAAAAAACTTATGTCAACTAACATTTATTAAATAGAGCTCTGTCAGTATTCGAAAATGGATAAAATTTCCGAAATGCAAATATTGAAAAATATTGAAAAAACTCCTAAAGGGGTTAAATAGGGGATGAAAATATAAAAAACCGTCAGTTTCAAAATTAAAATCTTTAAATTTTGAGTTTAGTTTAGGTTGACTGTCTCACTGTCTCAGTGACAAGGGGGATGAAGTTGAATAAAAAGTATTCTATGTTTGCCTGCCACACGTGGCAAACGTCCTGCTTCGCGAGGCAGCGCGCTTGGTGGGGACCCGCCTAATTACTTAAAAACGCGGCTGATCAGATTTTGATGAAATTTAAATATCTACAAGGTGCTACAAAAATACCCCTTATGCCGAATATGGTAGAATTTTTTTGTAACACGTTGTTATACACAAAACCTAAATACTTTTTATCCAGGTTAAACAATTTCTAAGGATTTTTTCCATGTCCACTCAGACGAAGTTGTGGGCGGAAGCTAGTGTCGAATAAATATCTGTTAAAAACCGAAATTACAGCTTGGAGTATCGGTGGTATCGACAAACCGCAGACACATAAACTACAACAAACATAAGTGCTAAAATGTTTTTGGTGTGCCACATGTTAAAGTGTACTTACATAAAATAACAACAGTACATAATTATAATATAGTCAAATGATTAAAAGTTGCAACTAGTGGCAATAGACAAAAAGTTTTTTATTTCATAGGTACTTAAAAATAATAAGAGATGAGTAGTCTCATCGATAGATGAGGCCACGGAGTACCCAAAATACTTTGAAAACGAAATTTCTAGACCCACGTGGATGTGATACATTGCTACTATTCTTTGGTAAGTTTTTATTTGTGCCAAAAAGAACCCATTATTCTTAGTAAAACCTTCGTGGACCAGCAAATGAGCATCAGCATATTCGATGAAAACGGTTCATACTGCTATCTCCAATCCGCCTGTTACACTTGGAGCCTGATTACAGCAATATCCTCCCACGGGAGAGGCCTAGCTACATCCTGGTGGACTGCACTGTTACGATGAACTGGTATATTATCTTTCCAGTAATTTTCCGCTCTTTGAATTATGTAATATCGTAGCAAACAAATCACCCTATCAGACACACTCGAGCAAAAACTTTTTCCAATCCGATTCCCCACATTATTATCGGGAGAGAACGATTCAAATTATCCAAACATTTAACTTGCCCCAACGCCAATAAAGTCTGGAATTGAGACGGTAAAAAATCTTGGAGGGTCTAAAAAAGCAAGATAAAAGATGTAAAATAAGTGAAACATTTACAGTATTGAAACAGAAAACTTTAAAAGCTTAAAATGGCGGCATTAATTTACCAAAAATCTGCAATTCTTTCACTTAAAAATAATATTTAAGATCGATATTTTTCATGTTAATTTTATGATGCGTACATAATTTTAAGAATTGGGTAATGAAACAGTATGAACACAGCATTATGCATTTTTTAATGTCCCCATAGTTGGGGCAATAGGCCTTCCCTCAAGATAGATGAATAAGGAGGTTGGGCAATAAATCTCCAAATGTCCCAATGCGGATTAGTGGGTGTTTACAGCTGCGAATGCGACCGGAAACAACGGCTTTAACATAATAATTATCTTTTGAAGCACGGAGGAGCTCGAGAAAATGAATTTTTAGTCACATATCTTGCGAATGTTGTTTATTTATCATAGGGCATTAACCCAATGCGCCACGTAGCTCTTTATGTTACATAATCTTGTCTTTTTAGACCTCTTGGTCTCGCGCGACTCGTCTGGCAATTAATCACTAAGAATATCTTCCCATTCAGAGTTTTTCTTAGTAAATGGCTCGTTTAAATACTATGATTAACGAAATTAAGAGTATAGGGGAGAAAAAGCATTCGTCATGTAAATTTGAATAGGGAAAAGTTAGTTTGGAAGATTTGGAACATCTGGTGTTTTGACCGAATTATGTAGTTAAGCTATCTTAAACCTACAAGATTTCGTTATGGAGAAAAATAAAAGAATAAGCCATTAATTACAATGTATTATAAACCAAAAAGTTAACATGTTTTTGAAAGCACCAAGGAAATTAATAATATTAATATTCGAATGGTTTTTGATCAAACAACACCAAAAACTTAACAGTTAACGGATTTTTAAAGTTAACTTGCATTTTGACAATAAAATAATGAAGAAAACTTTGAAATAATATTACATATTATCCAGTGAAATTATATTTGCAAAAGATATTAATTGAAAAAATTAAAAACCCGCCTGCATTAAAAGACAAGTCAAAGGCAAACTTAAAACATATTGATGGTAGTGTTTAGAACTTTTGTTTGATATATAGTAACAAGCAGTCGAAGGCATGCCTAAAGTGATATTATGAATGATTTGACTTTTCATCAAATTCTATGCCTCCGACTGCATGTTATTATGTATTCAACATAATAACACGAAGTAACAGTAAAAGTAAAATAAATATAAATAAATATTCGACAACATCACATATATTGCTCCAATTCCAAAGTAAGTAGCTAAAGCACTTGTGTTATGGATATCAGAGACAACGGTGGTATCACAAACACCCAGACCTGAGCCAATATAGAAAAGTTCGTTTTCTAAATTGACCCAACCGGGGATCGAACCCGGGACCTCAGAGATGGCGACATCTTGAAAACCGGTGTACAAAGCCACTCGACCACGAAGGTCGTCAAAAGTAACAGTCAGTTGTAGTATACACAACCTTTTTCTTGCAGTTGGGTTAAACAAATTTAAAAAAAGAGATTGCAATCAAACTTAAACTTAATAAAGTCTTCAACAATCTTGAATGTTATACAGCACAATATAGTCTGAAATGAGAATGAAAATGTAACACCATTTTTTTTTCTTTTCTCCCAATTCATAAAGAAGTATGCACACAAAAGCTTCAAAGAAACCTAAATAAATACACTTGGAGTTGGTAGTTAAACCCTGCTTCAGACGGTATCGCAAGCTTTTGTATTACGCTGAAGTCTGTCTGATTTATGTGCGCAACTTCACTCACTACAAGCCTTCAAAAACGTGCACTTCAAACTTTTATAAAATATCTTCACAGCTATATTCCTGTTAAGAAACTTTTGAACTAGGCACTTAGTTCAAGAGAATATTTTCTGAAAACTAACTAGTCCGCTTGAACTTTAAGGTTGCTATTAATAAATAGGGTTTCATTGTGTCAACAACAGTAAAAAAAATTGATCAGGGCCACCGTTTTTTTGTGTACATTCCAATGACTCGCAGTCATCGTTTTGCTTCAAATATCATCCATACCGCTAGAGAGAGTGGAACTCCTTGCTTGTGTCTCTGTTTTCCGATAGGTACAATCTGGGGCCGTACCGGCTAACGCATCGAACTTCAGAAAGTCTGCCGAGCTTCAAATTAAAACAGATAAATCGAACCCCTATTGGACCAAAATGGCGAACCCCAATTCATGATGTCACAAGATCATCTATATCTTCTAAATAACTTCGGCGAATAGTACAATACGAAACTCCTTACTTCGATTTATCTGTTTTAAGTTGAAGCTCGGCAGACCCGCCGAAGTTCGAAAAGTTAGCCGGTAGGGCCCCTGAAGGCCTTCAAGTCGCGAGTGAATAGGTATCTTGTAGGCAAGCTCGTTTCATCGTAGATCACATCATCGCCTACCATCAGGCATGGTCAAGAGCGAGTCGGACTCGCGCACCGAGGGTTCCGTACCATCAAAATAAAACCATGGCTCTAAATAGAAAAATTGTAGAGTTTACTATTTAGAGCCATCGTTATATTTTTTTTGTTATCTTTACATAAACTTCTATTGTAAACATTGTAACCCTGTTGCAAAAAATATAAATATTTTTAATTCTCTCTTATTTGCAAAATAGTTGGGCAAACGTCATCTAAACCTACTTCAAATTTCAAGTTGACAGCATTACTAGCTCTCAGATATCTAACTGTGACAGACTGAGTCGCACCATGGTTCCATTTTACCATTTTGGTACGGAACTCTAAAAAGACGTGCAATGCACCTTCACAAAAGTGTAATACGTAAATTCGACGCACGATATCGCGACAAAACACGGTAATTATGTTTGTTATAGATCTATGCATCTGTTGCACCGTTCCGTTTTATTCTCGTTCAAAGTGTGCAGTCAATATACCATATAAAACAGCTACGTATTGCTTAAATTATTATGAATATTACAAATCTTAGCTTGCTCAAAAAGACTAACAATTTGGTTTACAAATAACGTAGAGCAAACAGCAAAAACACTAAAGTCAACTGTTTCCCACTTTTTTATTGAAATAGCGGGCAGAAACTAACCTCTTTATATTCATAAAACGTCTGGATTATCATATTTGCTATCAAAAGGCAGAGGATGTTTCGGAAAGGAAATAGAGCGACGCCGATAATGCTTTTAGCCCTCCGCACTCTCGAAGGCTTTTAGTGATGTGTAGTTCGGATATTACGGACATAAATATCCGATGAAATCATACCTAATGGTGCGTTTACATTGTTTTATGGCAATGGGAACACATTATCATATGGTGGATATCAAACACGGCTAGGTATGCATCGTTGTGGGTGCTTGTTGTTAGTCTCCATCTAATAAGAAACCTTCTGTAAAGTGAGTTTTTTTCTGGAAGTTCATGAAGTTAAATAAAATATAATATCTGTTAGTTGTGAATACTCAATTCGTCGCTTTTACTGACTAAAACAAGGAACTTAAAGAAATCTTGGAAAAAGATAAATTTTGAGGTCTAAGATCAATGCAATGCAGATATACTTTTTGGCATTTGGGTTACAAAAACAGTAAATCTCATGTTTTTAGGGATCAGTACACTGGATTTACAGTAAGTACCACTAATTATTGAATGGTTCCACATATACTTCTTCTTAGCAAGTGGAAAATTTCCCACAATCCTAATCAATGGAAACTATATCTATTACATGAATTTTAGGAAAATACATTATATCATAATATGTATAACAGTAAAAAGCTTTGAGCAATCCAAAAAATAAATAATGCGTTTAAATCACCAATAGCACCATAATTTACATAAAAAATAACAAGGAACAGAACCCAAATAAATACGGATTCCATTGCGATGTGTCCACGTTTCGGATATTGGTTATCCGTAACATTGAGATATGGTCACGTCCCTTCCTTATTGGACGGTTAGAAGGTTCTAATAGATTTCCGGGATTTAAATCTGATGCATATTGAATTTTCTCCATAAATTACAATTTTACATCGAAACTCTGACTTAGTTTATTTTAGTAACGTTCCTTTTAATAAAATGTATTTATATTTTCAGAAAAACAAATAACTTCCTCTCCAATTTGTACTTGATTAAACTACTAGCTCAGCATAGGACAAATTATCTGCCACCTTTTTTTTCAAGCATATAACTTCAAAAACTCAGTAGGTACAGTCACGTCTATAAATATGTATACAGCTTAGGACTTCGTCACTCTGAAAGCTGTTACTTTTTTGAACGGAAGTTAATGACAAATGACAACTAAAACAAAGTGATAAACTTCTAAATTGTATATATATTTTTAGACGTGACTGTACAGTCAAAAACTTTGTCACAGCAAGTACAAAGCTTTTATGTTATAACCCAATTTATAATATAAACGCAAATACTGATTTGATATGTTACTACCAATTTTCTGTTTCAATTATGGAACATTAAAAACAATGTTATTCACCAAGATGTTTTATTGAAAGAAGCTGTGCTACGACTGGTACGACTTGCTACGACTCACTTTCACTGCTACGCGCTACGGATTTATGCTACGTTTGCACAGTAGGGGATTGTCAGTTTTTGGTTCTTCAAAAGGTGAAAGATTTAGTAATAACTTTATTACTATAAATGCTTAAATTGGCTATTAATCTAATGATTCAGAACAACTTTGTAACTTAGTAACATAAACGTATGCACCTATACAATGTATATCAACTGACTACAATTTAGACTGCTGCTTACGTTAGAAAATCAATATTATTGTTTTATCTTCATAGACTTATGTGTATTTATGAATGAGTTACATAATATTTTGAAGTGCTAATTTCCAAAAGGGTTCGAAGTCTCCAACACAGATTAGAAGTAAGTGTCAAACAATACAGAAGGGTCTGACCTTACCTTTTGTAGTTTAGAGCGACATAAACAATGCCAACTGCACATTCAAATGTAAATGAAGCAAGGGGGGAACGTAAAGATTAAATTAAAGTACACTTGCAAAAGCATCATTTGTTTGAAGTTGTTGAAAACTTTACTCATTTTAAATTTAAGGAGACTATCAGTATAAACATTTTTAGCAGTTATAATCCTAAGTTATGAAACTGTCGTTTTCACACTATAAAATGGAAAGGATTCAAACTTTTTATGGAACAAATTAATATGAACGGATTTTAACTTTAGCTAGGCAATAATAAATGATACTATGCTGCTAAAATACTTCTTCTTATCGTATGAAAATTAGTGGCCACCTCTGGTGTTAGAGTTTGTCAAGGCCTATAAGGCCTCTGACTTGGCTTGACAACTGTTATCAAATGACAACAGCCGGGACCGACGGTTTAACGTGCCCTCCGAAGCACGGAAGCGCTCAGTTGTAATGCCACTTAACCCATCCGACACCTGGCCGGAAAGAGCGTTGCTTAACAAACGTGATCGAGTATGATCAGTCTGTTAAGTTCCGCCATGAGAGCTTCATAACTTAAATACTTACAGGGTGAAATCAAAGTCACTATCAATATTTTAAACTAAAAATCTAACTGCGATATTGATAACTTTGGGTCAAAAATTCTTAAATCAAAATTATCAAAATTCAAGGTGAAATAAACACAAGAACGAAGTCATAAGTAAATGATTACTGATGCTAAAAACATGAAAGGACTTAACGATTTTTATTGTACTTATTAGTAAAAAAAAAATGGCCCAAAGTTATCAATGTCGCGGTTAGATTATTAGTTTAAAAGATTGCTAATGACTTCGATTTTACCCTGTATAGCTTAAATTGATACTTTATTACTTAAACTTAACATTTCTACTATTCAAAATTAGTGTATATCTCATCAAAACTTACTCATAAAAATTTTCAATAACGTATGAAGCGAGTGTGTTATTATTATCAAAAGTTAAACAGAGCCTTGAGCAATTCAAATATCAAAACTCATTTATTAAATCTAGGCTGTTACAAGCATTTGTGAATGTCCAAGAAGTAGCCATCGGTTCGCAAACCCGAAGCGGGAGACCTTGTAACGAGAAGAACCGGCAAGAAACTCGTCAAGGGCTGCTTTTTTCTCCCTGTATATTTCATTAAAACATCAAAAATTTAAAAAAGACCTCAGCATTTAAAGTGAGGTAATTTTCCATCACAATCTCAGGATTATCATACCTGTAAGGCGAATCATGGCTGTACTTTACGATACTCTGTACCTAAAATCTTGTAAAACCCATGTTTATGAACTAATAAATGCATTGAATTGAATTGATATTATCGTATAATTGTACTGTTTTTCCTTTGAAGCTACAGAACCCTAAAAAGCTTCAGTAGATTAAAAAGCTTCAATACTACGCGTATGACAAAAACGAACGATCTAGAGATGACAGCACAAGTTCATTAAAGAAAGGAGAAATTTCAGCTGAGAGTTACATAGGTACTTTCATAAATTAATGACGTGTTCTAATAAAGGTTGGGGTTACTGGGAAATATGTGTATGTTGGATTTAATGAGAATTAATGAGTAGGTAAATATATAGGCGAAGGTCGCGGGAAGCCGTCGGATGCGGGCAGCGCAGAAACGTTCATCGTAAAAGTAACTTCTTTGTGGTTTCGATTAATTGACAATGTGTTTCTTATTACGTATGACTCTTAATTACGTATATAAATAAATACCTTAATTAATTTAAAATAAAAACAAAACACGGAAGATAAAATTGTGTTATTAATAACACTTTTACCATTGCCACTCGAAAAAGGGCATTTGATTCATCGATAACAGTGAATAAAACGATGTTGTTCACTGACGCCCTTACTAATAAGGATTGTATAACAGATGTATAGTTACATAGTGTTTTGTCCCTTTTTTTAATGACAAACTTAAATAGTTTGACAGAGAGTAACCATTGTGTAACTATACATCTGCTATACAATCTTTATTAGTAAGGGGGTGAGTGAATAAAAACATTTTGAATTTGGAACAAGCTTAAAAAAATAAAACGTGCTGAAAGTAGGTACCTACTGGCTGCTATGGAGTTGCTCCATAGAGTCGTATAGAGCTATACAATTAAATAAAAGGGTTTTTAGTGCCTTTCGGTGCTTTTCTATCTATTTTCGTGGTTGTTTTATGTCACTGTCAAGATTTTTTTCTAATTTCTCTAATTTTAAATGTTTACATATTACCGATATAAAATATTGGGATAATTATAAATACTATAGGTATAGGTACTGCTGTTTATTTTCTCGCAGTCAATGGTAGAAAGTAGAGTACATCTCGGTCCTTTGTTTCCCTCGAATTAAATTTCCTTTTTTCATTGTAGTATAATCTACTATTATAACTAGTCCTAATTACGTTGTAACTTAACTCAGTAATAAATTATGATAAATTTGTACTTCCTCATCTTAAGAACACTCTCGGACTAAGAACTGCAGTCTCGTAATATGTCACAGTTCAAGCCGAAAGTCACAGATAATGGTATCAGTATCCGATCCCATAAATCACAAGTATTCGGAGCCCAAAGAGATCAATGACGATAGTGTTATGGTCGGAATGTATCATCTTTAGGACATTATTACCTACGTGCCTACTACTATTGATGGAATAAATATTTTGCTATAAATTGATCAGAGGAGCTCGGTGGCGCAGTGGTATAGCGCCTGGCTCAGAAATTGCGGAGATTAAGCATCTTTGGCAAGGGTCATGGGATGGGTGACCAAAAATGTATTATCTCTGGCTCCTCCGTGCTTCGGAAGGCACATTAAGCCGTTGGTCCCGGCTGCATTACCAATCCGCATTGGGCCTGCGTGGTGGGTCATGGCCTGTCCTCCTTATCCACCCATAAGGAAGCTTAGGCCTGTGCCTCAGCAGTGGGGACATTAAAAATGACTGATGGTCAAATTTATTGGTAGTCATTTTACCAAATAGACTTATTTTGTGACATAGGATGTCGGTAATTTTTTTTACAACTGTCATTACTTTAATAAGGGATAATTATGTTGTGAAACAGGGGATAATTTGTACAAGTCGACAATTGTCAAAACTTACTGATAAATCTAGAATTATGGCGACTTGTAAAAAATATCCCTGTTTCACAACATACTTGTCCCTAATTAAAGTAACAATAATTGTAAAATTAACCGACATATGTCTCTGACAAATGTCGACTTGGTGAAATAGGGCCCAGCTCTGCTTCGATGTTCAGGCTTCATTGTCATTATTGGACGACCTCCGTGGTCGAGTGGTTTGTACGCCGGTTTTCAAGGTGTCGCCATCTCTGAAATTCCAAGGTCAATCCCCGGCTGGATCAATTTAGAAAACTAACTTTTCTATATTGGCTCAGGTCTGGGTATTTGTAGTTCCACTGTTGTCTCTGATTTCCATAACACAAATGCTTTAGCTACTTATTTTGGGATCGAGCAATCTTTGTGATGTTGTCTAATATTTATTATCTTGTTTGTAGATTTGCCAATATAGAAAAGTTCGTTTTTTAAATTGACCCAACCAGGTTTTGAACCCGGGACCTCAGAGATGGCGACTACTTGAAAACCGGTGTGCAAAGCCACTCGACCACACATCCACGGAGGTCGTCAAAATTTTCAATATTAATTTAATACTAGAACTAGATGAAGTAAATTGCAAGAACATTACTTATAAAAAAATTTATAGAACTATAGCAAATTTTATCGGTATGTCATGTATGTATGTGTTGCTATAACTAGCATTATTCTTTATTCAAGGCATCACAGATTAAGAAAATCAAAACAAGCTTAATCGGAAGGAATACCGTACAAGAGGCTTAATTCAGCCGTTGACTTTGACAGAGTCCCTCGAGTTCGGGTAATCCTTAATTATCGGTTTGTATCAGTCTTTATCTAAGTGAGTCGCGTTTAGCCCGAGCGAGGGCTTAGTTCTGCTTCATTAATATGCCATTTGCCTAATCCGATGACGTCGCATGTTTATACACTCGATTTAATGGCATTAAGGGAGGTGTGTATGTTATATAATATGATATGTGGTTTGTTCGTGGGCTTGATTGGAGTTTTTATTTTTTTTCATAGATACTCGTATGAATTGTTTTTTATTTGGTGACAGTCATTTTGTTTATATCAGCAAATTGTAGATGAGCACGCTTGTTAGAATTAGGGCCGCCCCATACAGGCGGAATCTGATTCAGAATTCCGGAACGGAATATCAATAGTGTATGAAAATTCTGAACGGAAAATTATCGCATGTATGTGGTAGGTTGTATGGATTAGCTGCGCTCGGAATAATTCCGTTTCGGAATTCTGTCTGTATGTGGCGGCCATGTACAGACAGAATTTTGATTCGGAATTCCGATAAGGAATCATTCCAAATGCAGCTAATCAATACAAATCTATGGACCCACCCACACATGCGGTATTTTTTCCGTTCGGAATTTTCAAACATTATCGATATTCCGTTTTTCCGCCTGTATGTGGCGGGCCTATATTATATAAAGCTAGAAATTATTAATGATGATGAGAAAGAATCTGTTCACTGAATATTCAGCGAAAAGGGAAATACTTCTGCCGAGTTAGGTGTATATGCTTGGGGACCGCGGTGACGTAGTGCGACGTCATGTCTGCGTATTATTTACATACTGCACTTTTCGCTGATCCAGCATTTCTTTGTCATTCATCGAGTATCGTCTTATATAGCGGTATGATCGTGCCGCTATATCACTTCTTGAAATTCCCCCTTCTTGAAAGACTTGTTCATAGGCCAGTGACGCTCCAGTCTCCCAGCATGACGAGCGTGTGCTGCTGGCTGCTCCGTGGACCGTATGGCTTCGTGTGCAGAACTGCCACTCCGGCGTAGACCCTAGTTAGTCCAGCCGTGGGCTCGTCGCCAGTCACTAAGCCGTTGCCACAGGACCAACTCGCATTTTCTGCTGATCGTGAGCCTTAATGGTTTCTCCAATCTCGATCTTATGGTGGTATATCTTGATGATACTCCAGAAGGTTGCTGCTGTCTAGTGTTGGTAGTCACCAAATATACCGAGGGACCGGGAGACGTGGTGTTTCTCCAGTTGATGTTATAGAAGTATATTTAATTATCTTAACTATTGCTTTTATCTTATTTCCTATTAAGTACGTGCACTAGATAAACACATGCCTAACCTGCACAAATGATATTTCACATGGAAATAAAATATTTCAAGTATTTAATATTAGAAATTTGAATTTACTCAGCCTAGTGTCTTATAAAATATGAATTATCTACGCTATTTGACTTTGTACTGAGAAGAACACATTTTTACTATGTGGGCACAGTTAAACATATTGATTTCATACCAAGTTGATGGAATAATCAGGAAATTGTTTTTAATATACAATTACCTACAATATCTTTTAACGGCCTTATTTTTATTTATTAGTGTAAATACTGGGCATTATAAAGTTGTTCAACGCCAACATCAACAAGCGCTTAGATCCCATTACAAATCATTATAGCATAAAATATTTCTGACCTGCTTAATCGCAAGCACCCGAAGGACCCCAAAATTTACATTAAAACTTCTAAATGAACCCTCTAATTTATAAAAGGCCCAACTGAAAACATAAACAATAAGTTGTCAGCTGCTTACAATAAGGATGTTTCTCTTTGAAAAAGTTCTAGCGTCCTTTTGGTCAACAAAATGGTTAATGAAAAATGTTTAATGGGTATCATTTTTCTCGTTAACACCCTTGTAATGCTTTTTTGACATGAATTTCCATGAATGTCTTTAATTTCAGGTTGGCTGTCACTTCTACTGAAATTTCGACACCACGTAACGATCAAGAGCCCATTTTTTATAGTTGTCATTAATTTCTTTTTTTAAAGTAAATATTACATTCATAGTCAGGATCCCTCCGTGCCCGTAAAAAAATGGATGATTCAAGCCAATAAACTGACATATAATGTGTGACAGAGTCATTACAACTAAAACCTAGTGATTAAGTGCACTTTGAGCACACCATACAATAACTGCCTTACTAATAAAGATTGCATAGCAGATGTATTGTTACAAAACAGTGTTTTGTCTTTTTAATGTCAAACTAAAATAGTTTGAGAGAGAGCTATACTAATTCTGTGCCATTGTGTAATTGTTAATCTGCTATACAATAGGGGGTTACCCCCTTACTAATAAGGATTGTATAGCAGATGTATAGTTACACAATTGTTACTCTCTGTCAAACTATTTGAGCCTTACCTCAAACGATTTTAAAACACTGTTTAATAATTGTTTAACTTAGACACTGTTTAAATGTGATGCTGTCACTTTTTTGACAATATTGTTTGAAAGAGACGGCATCACATTTAAACAGTGTCTAAATAAAACAGTGTTTTAATTTTTTTTGCGGTTAGACCGTTTAAGTTTGACATTAAGAAGAAAGGAACAAAACACTGTGTAATACATCTGTTATAACATTTTTATTAGTAAGGAGGTAAATGTATAAAACCTTTTTTTTATTTTCTATGTAAATTACACGATTATGATGCGACATAATGTTCTCCAGCGCCGTATAAACCGTTTAAATTCAATACGTCACTCCATACATATTAACAGAGGCAGCAAGGTCGACACCATTAATTTCCTGTGGTAAGACAGGGATTAATAGACTTTGTTTACCATCACTTTAGTCAAGAAGTACTTGTGTTTTCAACCTCTGTACTTATCAGTTATTAGAGTCATCAGTCACTGTTAATATACTTTGATGTTGTGAAAATGTGATAAAAAACGCTTGAAATAATAAAATTTTGTTTTCTTTCGTTTTTTAGGGTTCCTTAGTTAAGTAAACAACGAAACCCAGTCGCCATGCCCGTCTGTCCGTCTGTGCATCTGTCTGTCTGCGGTTTAGATGAGAAGCTCTTAGTATTAGAAAGCTGTAATTTGGCAAATATACGCCAAAAGAATGGTAAAATCAAATCAATAAAAAAACTTGAAAAATATTTTTTCTGTGTACCTCCCCCTAAGACCCTGTCCAGGTCTACGCGCGAAAGAGACGCAATTCGCTTTACAATATTCTCTAAGGACCAGCGACGTTAGCAACGTGCGAAATATTAACAGCAATGTAAACAAAATCGCATGCAAAATCGCGGTGAATTCGCTCTTTCTGGACAAGGTCTAAGCAAGGCCGTCTTTAACCTATTTGAGGCCATGGGCATATGACAAGGGGGCCCCTATGATCTTGACTTAAATTTATCTAAACATGCCGAAATCACATCAGAATTTGAGCAAGAGTAGGATAGCTATGCGCATAAAAAATCTAGTAAGCAAGTAGTAGTCAGTAATTATTGTTTAAGTTTTCGAAATACCTAAATATGTTTCTATGTTTTTTGGAAATAAGCATGCGTTATCGTTTAGTGATCTGGCAGGAACTAGGGGGCCCCTATCGATCGCGGGGCCCTGCCCCCTGATTATGTCACTTTGCAACAAACTCTAACAGAAATCGCAGTTACACTGCTGCTTTAGTAAGAACCAATGTGACAACTATCTTACTTAAAGCAGCAATGTAACTGTGGTTTCAATCGATTTCAATCGAGAATTGTTAGCAACAGAGTAACGTAATCAGCCCCCCTCAGGCACGTGCCCAGAGTGCCCAGTGGGAAAGATTGGCCTGGGTCTAAGTGTATAAAAAGTTTGAGGTCAAAATAGCATCAATTTTTTCACAACAACAGTGTTGCAAACTGGCTTTTAATTGTTGTGGCTGTGGCTAAAATTCTTTCAGTATCGTTCTATCGAACCGAACCGATTGGAAACTAATCCAACGGTTTTTTTTTGTGCGTGCTCTTTGATGTTTCATTTCAACGATGAATCCAAAGCTATAACATAATTTTTAAAGTTTTATTTTTATTTTGTTACATCGTTTTTTCCATTTCATTTATTGCAATTTCTATTGAACTCCAAAAATAGCATAAAAGTCATCTTATCTTTTTATTTTAGAAATTAATAGCAATAAGTTCTTGAGTAAAAAAATATTAAGTTGTATAAGAAAACAGTTGAATTTTTTTTTAATAAAAGACCAACCGCCAAAAGACAAAATATTTTTTTTTAGAGAAATAAGTAGGTATTTGTAGTTAACCGATTATCCTAAACGAAATAAACAGTTTTGACCATGTAAACCAGTAACTCAACTTGTCAACGCTATACTGAAATAAAAAAAAACGTAAAAAAATCTCTTAGACCAACCGCCAATATTTTCTTCCAAGTTTAAAGGAAATTGGGTTAGGATCGTTAATCACAGGAAGTGACAGGGCGGTGGGTTCCGGTCGCAGAGCTTTGTGGCTCACCTAAGCTCAGAGTTTCATCACAAAAGTTTTCAGTAATGTGTGCGAAACTTCCGAAGCCTTCATAGATACGGAGATGGGAAGGTTCTAAGTAGAAAGTTTTTTTCAGATGAACGTTAGGATGGAGGGGATTTTATTTTTAAATGCAACGCTGGATTTCTTGTAGATTTTTTTTGTAGAAATTAATAATCTTATGTTGTATTAGTTGGTCTAATTATATATATTAGACAACATCACAAATATTGTTCTGTTCCCAAAGTAAGTAGCTAAAGCACTTCTGTTATGGTAATCAGAGACAACGGTGGTAAACATACACACCCAGACCTGAGCCAATATAGAAAAGTTAGTTTTCTAAATTGACCCAGCCGGGGATCGAACCCGGGACCTCAGAGATGGCGACACCTTGAAAACCGGCGCACAAACCACTCGACCACGGAGGTCGTCGCAATTATTATTGGTCTTATAATTTTCCTTAATAATCAAACTTAATAATCGTGGAAGGCCTAAAGGGAACTATATCTGCAATAATTATTATACTTACTTGATACAAATGAAAATTATGATGAGGTAATTTCAATCATGACTTAGACATTTTACAGTGGATTTTGCAGTTCGGCACACATATCGTTGACTAGGTTGATTATTTAATTTAGTAATTTACTACTTAACGACCTCCGTGGTCGAGTGTCTTTGCACAACGGTTTTCAAGGTGTCACCATCTCTTAGGTCCCGGGTTCGACCCCGGTTGAGTCAATTTAGAAAACGAACTTTTCTATATTGGTTCAGGTCTGGGTGTTTGCGATACCACCGTTGTCTCTGATTTTCCATAACACAAGTGCTTTAGCTACTTACTTTGGAATGGGATCAATGTATGTGATGTTGTCAAATATTATTTATGTATATTAATAGACACAGTACTTTGTACTCGTAGGTCTAGATGCGTATAACCTAATTCGAATGAATAAATGGTCAAGTGACAAACTTGGAAGCGCTGCGGACCGATCATCGTAGTACATTGACTACGTTGTAGTTTGTAGACGTCGTAGTACGTCGTAGCCGTCGTAGTAGGAAACTAATACCCAGGTTTCGGTGACGTGCGGCTGATATGATGAGGATAAACTTATTTCGGCGCTCAGCAACGAAAAACTCAATTTACTTGGGTCAAATGCTGCAAATTAAATCTGTTTTTTTTTATAAAAACTCGTTAGCAAAACGTCAGAATTTTAAAAGCCCGTCACGTAAGAGGCTTTAATTGCCGTATCACTGTACAAATTAACGCATGCCGAAACGGTATAATTACTGAATGTGAATTTATTCACGATTTTTTGGCTTGAATTTTCGTGTGAAAAGTCCTTGAAAGGTGAAAAAAAACGCGCCGCGAGAAAAAAAATAAAAGATTTTGAGTATTACCAAAAACACTAAAACATTGTGTAAATACTGAATGTATAATACAGTCTGACTTGATATTTCACATCATACGACAAATAAGTGCGCTTAGTATTCTAATAAGAGCAATATTTATAAAAAAAAATAGTAGCGTTTGAACTAAAAGTAAAAAAAAAGTCTTTATACTTTTATAGTGTAAATTAGGAAGGTGGCGACCTGCGGAATATCAATACACATATTTTGAAAGTGAGAACTATTATTTCAAATGTAAAATTTACAAAGTTTTCGAAGAAAAACGGTTGGCAAATCATTACCTTTATGTATTATTTATTAATTTTATAATTATGTTATTTTTTTCAAATTTCACGCTTAGGCGGTCTCAAGGTCAACATATGTTGTCTGAGGTGCCGTCGTGTGTAATCAAAATTAAAATAAATACATAGGTAGTTTAAAATGAACATACTCTCACAAGCAATTCATAGCCTTATTTATCTCAAAAGCCGTGAAATTTTTCATACTCGTAGGTACTAATTGTTTTCAGCACAATATATCAATTAGTCGGTTTGTAGACCTATTCAACTTTGTACCGTTTAACGAGACCCTTCTAATTAAGCTTATATACGTATAAGTCTAGTTGGCTGTGATGTGTATATGTATTGCATAGTTGAATAATAAACAGTAGGTTTTTCAGGATGCCTACCATCAGCTTTTATAAAGCGATTGCGTTTCAGTTTAGGTTCCCAAACTGAATCGCTTTATTTCGTACCATGAGCTACACCGGGCTGTCATTGTCAAATTGGCAAAAACCTTTATTTTCTCCAGCATAGAGTCTATTCTTGTATGAACAAATAATGAATGACATACGGCTTAGCGATTCAGTTTAGGTTATGAAGTAAAGTTGAGTCGCTGTCTGCTGACACCGCTGTCACATAGCGATGCAGTTCATTTTAGGACCTTATCTGGATCGCAATAAGAGATCGTAGTAAGCCTCCTGGTCACTCACTATAGTCGCTTACAAAATATTCATATCTTGTAAGCGACTAGCGTTTATTAATCATTTTACATCTGCCACAACTAAACCACATTGGAGCGAGAAAATGTCACGAACTTTTGTTTTGTCGCTAAGATATATTTATCATTTGAAATACCACACACACTTTGTAAATAGTGTGACGCGGCCATTGTTTTTATTACAATACTCTTTGGACGCGATGATGCTAAAAACGCACACTATCTTAAAAAAGTTGGCCTGTTTGGCTTAGTACGTCAAAAGCGCAACACTCTATCTAGACATATAAATAATCAAAGTTTAAAAGTTACATTTATGTTAATTTGTTTTGTTTGACACTGAAGGAGGTTATTAGAATAAACTATATCGGGATTTACACCATGTACCTGTTTATTTTTGAGACTCCGATATTTCGGCGCAGTTGCATGCGCCATGGTCACGGAAGAACTGTCGATTGTTGCGTGCGGGTAGATGTTATTGGCAGACAAATCGGTCTACCCTCCGTCTAAGTCTACAAAGCAATGGATGTCGGCATGTCCTACAAAGCAATGGATATTCAGGAAAGCTTCCACCGAGACACAAGAAAAAGCACCAGTTACAGAGGCAGGAAGTAGATAGACAGCCGGTATTTTTACCATATGTAAAGGGAGTGACGGATAAGGTCTCAAATATTTTAAAAAAGTACGCAATAAAAACTATCTTCACTCCTTTGAAAAAGGTATCGCAATGTCTACGGTCCCCGAAAGATAGTTTTCCTTTGGAGAAACCTGGTGTTTATAAGATCGACTGCAGTTGTGGTAGTTCATATATCGGCCAAACTAAACGCACAATAGCATGCCGTATAAAGGAGCACATAAAAGCGGTCAAAAACAACGATACGCAAAAATCGGCCATCGCTGAACATTTAATTCATTCGGACACAAATCACTGGATCGAGTTTCATAACCCTCAGATTATCTCAACAGAACGCCACTACATACCAAGAATGGTCAGAGAAGCGATTGAAATTACCAAATACAAAAATTTCAATCGTGAAGATGGGTTTAAATTGTCGAGTGTTTGGAACCCCGTAATCCGTTTGTGTAAAAACAACATGAAATGTAAAAGCGCCGTTTCGCGTACAGATACAGTGAGTGTCGTGTGTCGTGAACAGATTCGAGTGAGTAGTGAGTTTGCAGACAGTGGTACCGGTATCGAACGTAATAATAAAAGACTTAGACGGAGGGTAGACCGATTTGTCTGCCAATAACATCTACCCGCACGCAACAATCGACAGTTCTTCCGTGACCATGGCGCATGCAACTGCGCCGAAATATCGGAGTCTCAAAAATAAACAGGTACATGGTGTAAATCCCGATATAGTTTATTCTAATAACGTCAAAAACCATGGAAATTTAAAACATTATACTGAAGGAGGTGTTCATGTACTATCGAACATCTGTGTTTCAAATAGGTAAATGTTGAGTCAACCAGTTGATGTTATATCGATCAAAAGTTATTTCGAATAAACGTACTTCGAATAACTGGTTGTCGAACATTGATGGTACAATCGTGTAAGGCAGCAATTGTTATTCAAAAAAGTTCAATTTTTCACAAACTTTTCAGAAACGTCGTTGAACAGATCCTATAATTGGGCAATAAATAAAGTATTTTTGGATACTGAACTTTGAGACCGTTTTGATTAATATGACGACAAAACTATTTGTTGAGAATAAATATTATTATTAGGTGATACTTAATTGGTGACAAATATAATCTTTAGTGATAGTAATAATTGCCCCCTTTTTTAAATAGGATGCTATTAATATGATTTACTGTTTCTCTTCTGTTTGAGCATACACTATATTCAGTTTTGCTGCGATTAATTAAAACCCGACCGGATACACCGGGTCGTTCATTCTCGTTCACCCGCTCACTCATTCATTTGCTCCCTCACTCCGAACGCTAACGAATAGCCGTTCTCAAAATCGTTGGTTTTGGCAAAGTCATCCGATTTTCGTCTGAACTGGAGATAAAATAATTTGAGTTAACAACGTCGAAGATTTTTGGCGCCAGTGCTTAAGTTACAAACAAATATTACAAAAATATATTAAATTTAATAGTTCTTATATTAATTAATTATATTTTGTAATAAAAAAGTAACTAACGCCCACAGTATTGTCAGCATAATATTAAAAAGATTTCGACGAACTTAGAACCTCCACCTTTTTCATGAAGTCGTTTAAAAATAAATCAAGACCTCCAAAATCCTTCCGACAAAAACATCTAAATATAACCTTAGAATCCAAAAAAGTTTGTAACCTTTTTTTAAATCGAATGTCAATAACCAAAGAGTTTTAATTTAAAAAAAAACGTTTGAAGGAAAATAAAAAGTATGCGTCCTTTTCGAGTCGTCGTCGCGGTCCAAAGAACAAAAGAACGGAGTCTTTACCACGATTCTGCATTCTTCAGAAGGTGGAAATGGAATGGATTTTCTTTCTAGAGGTTACCGACTGCATTAGGGGGACTCCACACGTAATTAAGCTATCGCACGTTTATATCGCAGATGCGATTGGAGCTAAAAGAAGTTTAGCAAATACTTAGTAGCGTGGAGAAGGATTTTGTTAGAAGCTTTCCGATTCTAAAAGATGGTAGGTAATAACTACATTTTTGCATAACATGAAAGCCTTGAATGAGCAAAGAATATACCTAAAAAAAACTTTATTATGTCCTAATACTAAATACTAAATAATATACTAGAAAAAATAGGACTCGCACCAGATCATGTTCTCGGACGGGAATCGAACCCGCGACCTTTGGATAACCGGTCCAATGCTCTGACCGCTGAGCTACCGAGTCACTCAAAATTTCAAATATTTATTATGTCCATTTCGTTGCAAAGGTACTATTATTTACTTTTTAATAGGTCACGGCAAAACCGTTTCAAAATTTAGTGAAACTGACTTTAAAATAGTATCAAATTCGTATAACTACACTGACATAGTGACAGACAAACGGATATTACGAAACTGAACGTCTCACTTAGAGGAGCTACCCAGGAAATGGAAAGGAAAATGTTCAACATTTCGTGCTAGTAACAGATTATGGAACTTTGTAAGGAGTCGATAACAAATGTTCAGCGGCGATTGGAGAGGTCAGGCCCCGGATGGGTGACCGAAAACAGTTTTCTCGTCGATCGTCACTTTAAATTTTGAGATTTTAGCATTTACTATGCTAGCTCAGTAGCTCAGCGGTCAAAGCATTGGACTGGACTTCCAAAGGTCGCGGGTTCAATTCCCGTTCGAGAATATGATCTGGTGTCTGTTGATTTTTTCGTTACTTTGTCTAATATTTTTGACTCTTTTATTCCTTCGCATCCTTGCGGAAAATTATAATACTTATGAATTATATGTATAGCTTGTTAACATCAATAACACTATGTTCCGTAATGCTAAAAGCAGATGTTGAGTTGATCTAAGTTATTAATATCCTGAAAAGCTAGGATAAGCTGGCTTCTTTGCTTTGCAAGCAAATGTTCTTAGTTTGTTTGCATTCTTTAGAAACGCGACTCTTCGTGTTTCTAAGCAATGCATGCAATATACAGAAAATTAAAGCGAATCTTCTACGATGAAAATTAACACTACTTGTTATTTCGAATGAGATTCATTGCATACTTAAATAAACTTAGAATAATAACAACCTAGAACGATAGTTCCCTACAAAGCGCACTGTCAAAAGTGAGGCAAAAAATACTGAGCTAAAATGGCTTAGTTTTCAGATTTTTATCCTTCATACGTTACCTAATCGTACCTATAAGAACGAAATAGTTTCAATTTTCCTACCTTTAGGGGATTAGTTACTATTTTATCGGATTTTATTTACGATTGGTAACGTATGAAGTACATACTGTACATACAAGGACTCGGCATATATGTGTTATTATTCTAATATACTTTTACTTAGTAACTTTTAATAAGTGACTTTGGCTGCGTCGACTTTGTTTTAAGTTCCCATACGAATTTTTCTTTTAATTGTATTTATTTTACGTACAATAAATTGAATAAAATAAACAAGAAGTTAACTTAATGCTAAAAACATTATCTTCCAGTCAACCTTTAGGAAAAATAAACTTTTGTCTCCTATAATAACTCTGCTCCTAAGCAGCGTAAGTTATACTTCCAGCAATACAACAGTGAAAATCATAGGTATTATTCAAATGCATGCAAGCAAAAATAAAAGATGTGCTGTTTTCTCTAGCCTTAGAATAGTTTATTATATAAAAAGCAACATACAAAAAGGAATACAATGCAAATTAAGAAGTCAAATATTTCAGTAGGATACAATCTTTTCAATTTACTATGGAAAGGTTTTCATAAAAACACCCTCTCCTCTTTCAGCTAGCATCTTTTCGGTACCAGAAAGTATTTTCGCAATCTTGATCTTTGAAATATTTAAATTGGGCAAGTCGGGCAGGACGGTGCAAACTTCCAATGCTGATATCTGCCTTCGAAACTCGATAACCAGAAGTGTTTGGAAAACAATCGACGAAGTTAAGCCGCTTTTGGTTACTTCTTTAGTGAGAAAAAAACTTTCTTGTCAAAGTCAAAGTCAAAAATAACTTCATTCAAATAAACTTAGTAATTAAGCACTTTTAAATCATTAAATTTAGATTTTTCGCATTCACAATGCTATTTTTAAATTAAGATAAATAATATTAGAAAAAATACTAGAAAAAATCGACTCACCCGTAGCACCTCAGACGGGACTCGAACCCGCACCCTTGGGATTCCGGCCCAATGCACTGACCAATTATGCTACCGAGTCGCTAGTGGGAGCGGCGAAATCTTCTAGTACTTTTTAACTTCTTCGCTGCAAGTCAGCGCAATTTCATCAATGTGAGGAAATACCCCCGCATTCAAAAGAAACATCTTTCCAGATGTTTTGACAATCGATAAAGATGAAACAGCTATATAATTATTAAATTTAGATTTTTCTCATTCACAATGCTATTAATATGTCGTTATTTTAAATGCTATCTTGAAAGATACGATAAATCTTACCTTACTATGGCGCCATAATAACAATTTACCCATTGTTGTTTCCCGGTAGTTAGAAGTTAGAAGCCAGTTTTTTAGTGGTTGAGGATTCCGAGTATAATGCGCTTCCATCTTCGATCTAAAATAAAGTATGATGAAGGCCAAGCACTTACCAGTAGTGTATAAAAAACTATGTGATAATGTTATGGTTATTGTAATATAGTGTACAGTAAGGAAGTTATCCATCAAAAAGTTTATTTCAAAAGTCAAACTCTTGAAAACCAGTAGAGAAACATTTTGCCACCCGCATCAGAAAGTTAATGGCAACTCAAACTGGGACAAACAAAATGTGGGTATTGATAAACAACAAAACATTACACATTTTGCTTTTTTAAGAAATAAAAGCACAGATTTATTTAAAAGCAGGCGGCCACTTGCAACTTCGTCCGCGTGGACTCTATCACCTCATACCTACAGTGGTGGCCAGATAATTAAAGACACCAATCGATTTTCATACAAACGAGGTTACTTTGTAGCCTTGGTTCTTCGCCAAGGATTGACCTAGCTGTGATCTGATGATGGCCATCCAGGGAATGAATGGAGGAGATTCAGATCGCTATACACAACCAACCGATCTGATCAGTATTCTAAAAGATAAAGGATCAGAGTTTTCAGTTTCAGGATTTCCATACATTTTTATGCTAATTTCACAGTTTTTTTAAACATATCTTTATATCTCTTAGAATACTGATCAGATCAGTAGGGTGTGTATAGCGATCCAAATCTCCTCTATTCACTCCCTGGATGGCCATCATTAGATCACAGCTAGGCAGGAGAACCAAGGCTTCAAAGTTACCTCATTTGTATGAAAATCGACTGGTGTCCATAATTATCTGGCCACCACTATATTTGCTAAAAATATTTTTGTTAATCATCTGTGGTTATTGCTCACACCATCTGTGTAGACTTCTTTGCCAAAAAAAACAAATATTTAATAAATAGTCTTTGGTAAAAGTGGCTTTCCTTTTCCAGCGAGGTCGTGGAACAATTTCATCAGAATTAAGGAGAGCTGGATATACTCAGATAACGCTCCAGGCCTGTTGACAGGAGGTATGAAACAAATGAAGAATGGCAATTTTGGAGTAGGCAGTGCAAAATATATAACAACATTAAGTAATCTTTCGTGGGAATAATAGAAAATGTTTGATAATATTATGTAATACTAGCGACCGCCCGCGACTTCGTCTGCGTGGAAAGTTTTTTGCTGTCCCTCGGGAACAATTATTTTTTTCGGGATGAAAGGTACCCTATGTACTTCTCTGTACCCCTGACAACGTGAATGCAGAATTTCATCAGGTTCAGTATCAGTAGTTAAGACGTGAAGGCGTAACAAACAAACAAACGGACTTACCGCATTTATAATATTAGTAAGAGTTCAGCAGCGCCTTTAGGTGTATCTTCATACGATCGCTTTCCCGATCATTTTTCCCAATCAGCGCTTTCAACAGAGGCATGCCTCAGAGCATGCAACAGCGCATGCCATACCTTCTCAAAAAAAACGTCATTTGTATGGTGGAAAGTTTAACGTGAAAGCGCACGATTTGGAGGCAATTAATATTGTATGCGTTTAACTTCGAAAAATCGAAATGCCGCATCCATTTTGTAAGATTCCTCCACCAATGGACTCGAACTTTATCTTTCTTCAACAAAAAGTTGTTTTATCGTTTCGGAACGTAGGCGTAAAGTAACTGATTGATGAAAACGCTTATTTATTTGTCTTTTAACGAAATCCGATATGAAAACGGAATCGAGACGAATTTGAGACATAGCGACGCTGTCATAGATTCGATAATTGATTGGTAGAAGTTGAATTCCTTTGATTTTTCATTGTTCGTCAAAAAAAATAACTACTTGGATAATCATAATTTAAGTGTAATATTTTTGTTTACTGATAGAAGTTGAATTCCGTTGATTTTTCATTTTTCGTCAAAAATAATTACTAAGATAATCATAATTTAAGTGTAATATTTTTGTTTACTGATAGAAGTTGAATTCCGTTGATTTTTCATTTTTCGTCAAAAATAATTACTTAGATAATCATAATTTAAGTGTAATATTTTTGTTTATTAATAGAAGTTGAATTCCGTTGTTTTTTAATTTTTCGTCAAAAATAATTACTTCGATAATCATAATTTAAGTGTAATATTTTTGTTTACTGATAGAAATTGAATTCCGTTGATTTTTCATTTTTCGTCAAAAATAATTACTTAGATAATCATAATTTAAGGGTAATACTTTCGTTTATTGATAGAAGTTGAATTACGTTGATTTTTCATTTTTCGTCAGAAACAATTACTTAGATAATCATAATTTAAGTGTCATATTTTTGTTTACTGATAGAAGTTGAATTCCGTTGATTTTCACTTTTCGTCAAAAATAATTACTTAGATAAACATAATTTAAGTGTAATACTGAATCGTTACAGAATTATACAAATCAATCAATTGTTTTTTGTTATTCGTTTTAAATTAACTACATTATGTGATTGGCCTATCAAAACTAAAATTGATTATTCAAAGAGGTAAATGTTCTTTTTTTTAAACATATCCACTACCTACATTAACGGAGAAAATTTAACCCCAAAAAGCACTTTAACTACTTAAACATTAACAGTTAATAACTTCCAAGGTATTTACCTAATCATAGAGAAAGCTTGCTCGTTTTTAATACTTCTAAGTTCGTTTCGTCTGAAGTGAAACGCTCTATTTGACTTGCACTTCGAAAACCTCATTCACATTGCAATATGAAATCGCCTAATATTTTATAAAAAAAGATTTTTTCCTCGTATCTTGAGAGGCACTTACATTAAGTGAGTACCTATTATATTTTCCAAAAAGTTTTTCATTGACATTGTCTTAATATTATTTTATTCGATTATTGATTAAAGAATCACTAACTCTAATATTGGGAGGGTTGAGGAGATAGACGAATGTTTCTAGAACTTACGTACACATGAAAGCGCAGCAAATTAAACAGTTGAACAACAAATATAGCTTTTATTACGTAGGGCATAACGACGGTCTCAAGGTCAACATGACATGTACAGGCTGTTTGGTAATGACAAAGCCGAATATGGTAGGTAGGGTACCATCACCTGCAGGAGGGGAAGAGCGTATTTGCGTTTTCTTCGGCATAAAAAAAAAGATAGGGTACCATAAATACAACCCCGGAAATAGTCCTTGTAATTTACAATGAGGGCTTTTCTAAATGACATTATAGATACAAAATAGTAACTATTTACCTCACTAGATGACGTTGATGGACAAGTGAAGTGTCAAGTGAAGTGTGCTTAAAAAAAGTAATTTTCATTATTTGGCGTTCGTTAGTTGTTGCGGTGTTTTCAGTGTTTTCATGTGAATTGTGTTTTCTATTTCCTACGTTTTCTGCCTGTTTTACAGATATCCGATGGATCTTGGTCAAACTCTGAAACCCTGCTTGTGACTGTTTGCCTTTCCAATTCAGTTGACACTTGCCTGTTTATCAACGCCATCTATAAAGCTAACAGTTTTTTGTCATTTTGAAAAGCCCTCATTGCCACGTTTATTTTAATAAATGTATTGGCGGCGCTAGTTGACACTAAAAAATAAATATACAACGTGTTACAAAAGTACCTCTAATGCCGAATATGGTAGATAGGGACCATCAAACTTAACAACTTTTACTATGGGACCAACTTTGCAACCGCGAACAAAAAAATCAGCTGTTTAATACAAAAATTAATTACGATAATATAAAGTTGGTCCCTTAGTAAAAGTTGTTCAGTTTGATGGTCCCTATCTACCATATTCGGCATTAGGGGTACTTTTGTAACACGTTGTATAATCAATCACTACCGTTACACTGTATACTGTGTAACGGCAGCTCGATTCTTCAGCTGAGTTCGCTAAAATTGCCACGTTTAATAAATAAATGTATTGGCGGCGCTAGTTGACAATGTATTTGCAGATCCAAGTTTGCATATTCTTTAGTGAAAAAGTTTGTATTTTTTACTAAAAAAATTATAATAAGTACAACCTTTTACTAAAAGGTTGTATTTAGTAAGTATAAAGTATTTTGTCATTACTTTAAAACGCAATAAAACGTTGAAGTGCAGGTGCAGCTGCAGCGCAATCCGGATCGAAACCTGAGTTGCAACTTGGTTCATTTGTAGATTAGGCTGTATGCACACTGAGGACAATTTCTTTAAAATTGTAACATAATGTTTTTGAGATCAATCATTATTATTATTTAAACCCATTTTTGTCGATTTTAAAATAAAAGCCAAGGTAACTTCGATATTTTGAGTTACTTTTCGATGCATTTCGCAATAAATCTCTGTGTACGACTATCTTTCTTTTTACGGTAGCAAAGTGGTCTATTGTAGAGCCTTAGTTGGTACCGTGGATATAAAAGTACTTGCATTATCTAGATGTTACATACACAATGCATTGTAGCAGATTGTTTTTATGTACAAAGTTCAAAACGCCTGTATCATATGCGAGGTTTACGCGTTTTATACATAACACGCGTAAACCTACTGTCCTTTTACAAAAGGACAGTAGAGAAGATGACGTCATATAGAGCACCTGCATCGAAAACAGCTGATGTTGCATTTGGGATGCACCAGCCCACAACCTGGACCATCGTTAGATCCAATAGAGGAGCCTCAAAGTTAAGACACTTCTTATGTTGTTAAAATTACTTATATTTTTAAACGATTCTATGTCAATTTAAAAAGCTTTTTAAAAAGTCAAAGTATAGCTGTGATTTTATAAGTCGCGCGTTGTCTGTTCGTGTGCTTAGGTTTTTTATAGTAAATAGGCTTACTCTTAGCCACGTGCTTTTTATTTAGTTCTCAAGTTATTTTTAGTCTGGTTTCCATAACGACAATGGAACACAAACAATTATGTTTAACTTAACCAAACGGGATCGTGCAAACAACCTATTTAAATCAATGAATAGTCAGTTTCTTAGAAATGTTATTTCTAGCATTTTAATATCTTTGTATTATAAGATCTAAAAAGGCCCATTGAATCGACTCTTTTGCTGACAAAGCTCTATAATACATAATTCTGTAAGAAATTGCCGAGATCCGCGTCTTTAATATTAATATATTTACTTTGGATTAAATTGTTGATTATTGTGGGGAGTCCTTTATGCCGTTTTAATCAAAAAATGCGGGTACCTATATCAATATTTTCTTACTCAAAGGAAATGGAAATGTGTTATGTTTCCATTCATAATTCAAAAGTCCGTATTGCCTACAAGAGTTCTACGATGGCTGAATTTCATGCTTTTTGTATTACTTCTTTTAAAAACTACTATCTTATTTATTAAAATGCATCAAAATATATTAATATCTAGATAGTGCATTTTTATAAAGTACTGAGCGGGTAATTTATTAAAAATATGAGCAGCCTTTTGGTTTAGCCCTCCCGTGACCACGGCTCCTGGAAAGGTGTCGAAACATCGGGAATTCAAAAAACCAATAAATCCAAACTAAATAAATCTAAAATAACACATGAATTAATAATATTACCAATAGTTTATTAAAGTATAAAAGAGTAAAAAGAGTAAAGTAATAAAGTATTACCAATAGTTTGTAAAATTAAGATAAACAATATTCAACTACTTAATTAGGTAAAATTTATTATAATTGCCATACTCTTGCCGAGTGCATATACAGCTACTATAAGTCTTCTCTTGTAAGTGTGTTACATGTATGCAATAAATAAATAAATATAATATACGTGCTGTAATCCGTGTGTAAAGTGTTTTATTTCTAATGAACTGTACGCGCGGAAGTCTGAAGTGTATATTATGAACTGTTAACCTAATTCTTGCAGTGCCCTTAATTTTCAGCCGACACCCTGAGATGAAACGCACCCGTAGTAGGTGCCGACGTGGCACCGCGCTATTACATCAAGTGTGTGTGTGTTTGTGTGTGTGTGTGTGTGTGTGTGTGTGTGTGTGTGTGTGTGTGTGTGTGTGTGTTGTGTGTATGTGTGTGTGTGTGTTTTTGGATCTATGACACAAAATTATATGTTTTGAGGTTTTATCGGTTTTGACCAAAATCATGCTTATGGTATGATTTATTTTATTTAGACGTTTTTCTTACGACGACAGACACTAGTGTTTTCAGTGTCTTGAACAGTAGTTTTTTAACAACTACGATTATTGTTGGTAAATTATGTTTTCTTTGTCTAACAACGTCACACAATAAGTAAGGCACCCGATATTGGAATTTAATAATTTCTGAGAGATAAACATATTATAAGACATAAGATTAGTTAGACAGATATTATGACACATACACACATATAAACACACGCATACACTTACTTTCACAAAAATAATAAGTAACTTTTATAGTATAGCTTTCCATTTTTATTAATTTTAGGGCATTGAGCAAAGCGCCCCAAGACAGGTATTATAGAATTTACTTACGAATTATAGAATTATTACAGAATTTATTTACGTATCATTATAGTTATTGTTATATGATTTATGTCAAATCATTTACAAAACAAAAAAACATACACAAAATTTTAAATAATAATAAAACAATCTTATTAAAATGTCTTAACTCTCGATCACCTACATCGCTCTTTGCTATAATAGCCCTTATGCAAATCTTACTGAATCTTTATAACAACACTTAGAGCGTACTCAAGCTGATTATAAGATAAAAAAGTGGTAATTTACGGGAATGCACAAAAAATACTCCATCATTTGATATTATCATTTATTTATTTGACGAAAACACTGAAGCTCGGTATTTTTATAAAGCGCGCCATTTAGATTTGCACATTTTCCCCGTTAAATATGAAAAAATGGCTTGAAAGAGTGGGAAATATTAACATAATCTGCCACTTGCCTTTTTCGGTGAATATTTCGTAAACAAAATTTACTTCGAAGGGGTGGAACTAAGAATAATTGGTGTATCACTCATTGTATTATTTTTATAAGTTGTATCTTTGGGGAACGAGAAAGCAGAAATATCGTTTCTATTTTCATAAAATGCTTTTTTTTCCACAGCTTGGTCTTCATCTCACCTAAGATGTTAAGTGACGATAAGCCCAAAGGTGGTCCCAAAAGCACCTGGTCCGAATGTATCCGATGCTATGCTTTCCATATATTTACTATGGTTATGAAGCGAAGACTATTTTTGCAACTGGGCACAGAAACACAGGCCCTAAATGATTGAGGAGTTTTTTTTTGGAGAAAAAAAACAATTAAATCCTATAAAATTTACGACCTTCGTGGTCGAGTGGCTCGTACATTAGGGTTTAAGGTTGCCATTTCAGAGGTCACCATCTCCGGCTGGGTCAATTTAGAAAATGAACCCAGGTCTGTTTGTGATACCACCGTTGTCTCCGATTTCCATGACACAAATGCTTAGCTCAGGGGTTCCCCACCTTTTATCCTATGCGCCAGAAACGATGAAAATATAAATGGCTGTGTTTATTTCTAAGTAGGTTTTAAACAATCAAACACAAGAGGTGCACGCATCGGTGGCACCATCCGCGCCGTGCAAGATTATGAATTTATCAGTACTAACTATGTTTAGGTACTTTATTTTAAAAGTCTGGAACGGGTGGTAGGAAAATATAGACAATTCAAGAGTGCTTAATTATGAAGTTTATTTAAATAAAGAAATTTTGACTCTTGACTCTGAAACCGCTCGCCGCGCTCCGTTTTAGATGTCTCTACGCCCTCTAGTGCTAACATGGGTTCCTAGCCCAGGAACCCATGTTAGCTGTTGAGTACCAACGACTGCGATGTCGAGGTACTTGTGTATTGGTGAGATGGCGCTGGCTTGCAGCGAAAGAGTTGATATACTAGAAGAAATTCGACGATTCCACTAGTGACTCGGTTGCTTAGCGGTCAGAGCATTGTACCGGTTATCCAAAGGTCACGGGTTTGATTCCCATCCGAGAACATGATCTGGTGCGAGTCGTATTATTTCTAGTATATAATTTAGTATGACTGTGATTTCCTATATTTTAACTAAATTGAAGGACATTGCTGTTTTATGTTACCGTACTCTCCATATTGTTTACAAAAGGTCCGTTTACTTTGAAATCGAGGTTCTTTTCGTTAGTGCAGAGTCAAACATTTAGTTTGAAACTATCTCAATTTGCTAATGGAAATGGAAAACGTATGGTTTTGTTTTTTTTAACTTACAAAGAGACGTTGCATTTAGTATTAAGAATTTTATTTCAGAAGATAAAATTCTGAACTTTTTCTGGTAAAATAGATTCTTTATTCTTTAGTCGGATCAACAGCATCGGCTTGTCTAATGATTGAATAGGTACTTTACTTAATGATTTGTTATTGTTCTAATGAATTAAATGAATTAAAAACATTTCTACGGTGGTGTGTGAGAGCGGTGGGTCGTTACATTCCTTAAAATTAAGGTTTATCAAATAATAACGTTCATTAGTGATACTTTTTAGGGAAAGTTTTGATTGGCAATTGTTTCAATGTATATAGCAGAGGAGCTTGGTGGCGCAGTGGTATAGCGCCTGGCCCATTGATTGCGGAGGTTAAACAACTTTCGCAAGGGTCGGTCGTGGGATGGGTGACCAAAAATTTATTATCTCGAGCTCCTTCGTGCTTTGGAAGTCACGTTACGCCGTTGGTCCTGGCTGCATTTGCAGTCGTTAGCACCCACCAAACCGCATTGGGCCCGCGTGGTAGGTCATGGCCCTTCCTCCTTATCCACCCATAAGGAAGGCCTATGCCCCAGCAGTGAGGACATGGTCATATACACTGGGCCGCAAAGAAACCGGGCCTCCACGTTATTTTCATACAAACAAGGTAACTTTGAAGCCTTGGTTCTCAGCCAAGGATTGACCTAGTTGTGATCTGATGATAGTTATCTAGGCAGTAAATGGAGGAGATTCAGATCGCTATACACACCCAACTGATCTGATCAAAATTCTAAGAAATGTAATGATATGTTTTATAAAACCGCGAAAATTGCATTAAAATGTATGGTAGTCCTGAAACTGACAACTCTGAACCTCATATCTCTTAGAATGCTGGATCAGATCAGTTGGGTGTGTATAGCGATCTGGGTCTCCTCCATTCACTTCCTGGTTAGCCATCATCAGATCACAGCTAGGTCAATCCCTGGCGGAGAACCAAGGCTTTAAAGTTACTTTGTTTGTATGAAAATAATGTGCTGGCCCGGTTTCTTTGCGGCCCAGTGTAGCAGTGGCAATGGCAACCATTTAAACCGATTCCTTATGGCTTACCTTTTAAAAATTCCACTCCACTGACCCACTATGCAGATCACAACATTTTTGTAGAATGGCTTTTTGCCATAATTTCACCCCTCGCCACTGGTTTATAGTTATTAGTTACTCCTCATAATAGTTTGGTTATTGTAACACCGATAAAAGTTATTTATTTAATTTAATTATTAATTATTTCATTAGAAACTGGTGTGACCTAAATGTAATTAAAGGGAAATTAATTCAGCCTCCTGTACGTATCCCCATAAACAACCATGGAACATGGTGTCCCGCTATTTATCAAACTGAGTTCCGCCTGTATTAAATACCTTATTTAAAGTGAATTCAAATGTTCTTTCGAATATTTAAAGTCATATTATTTGTTTTGTAAAATAATGTTTGATCGTATTGCGACGAATATTTCAATTAATAGTTAAAGTAAAAGATGCGAATTCGTTCGTGCACCTTATTTATTTCTAAGATACTCGTAATGATGGTTATGATCAAATAACATTAGTGACTTATCAAAACTCAGCAATGCAGAGATGTATGATCGGCAATTAAAGTGTTTTATCACTTTGCAGATAAAATCGTGTGCGCGCGCCCCGCATTAACTAAACGTATACTAGTGACAGCGCGGCGTGGTAGAGATTTTTACCTTATGGAATCAGCATCTCAAGTATGATCTCAAGATAGCTCTCAACGGTGAGAGAGGTAAGCCGAAACAGACAATACATGCTACTCTAAGCACTTACTTTGAAAGCTAAATGTAGCAACCAAACGCTAAGTTATGACTGGTAAAGCGGAAGTGTTGTCGATAGTACCTAATGTTGTTTATTTAACACCACATCCGTCTCCCTCTCCGGGCAAAGTCCCTCTAGTACACCAAATCTTAACAATCTATCAAGAGTGTACTTTGGCCAACATTGGAACATTAATAGTCGATTACTTAACCCCAAATCAGAGGACGAGTTTTTACGCCCAATCCTGACCGTAACGACTTGGGCAAAGTAGTAAATTCGGAAGTCCAAGCAACTTCGACCTTTGATGCCTTTAGAGTTGAGTGGAGTATTCAAAAACGCAGAGCTCTTTTTAAGATGGTCGATTCTACAGCTGCCAGAATAACTTGACCTGTTAGAAAAGGAAAGTTCTGATCTATGTAGAGCAATAAAAGGGTCAAGAATTATTAGTGGCAATTGTTATTGAGGGTCGACAGAAGTGTCTAGATTTTTTCCCTTTTCTTAGAGTGTCGTGGAGTATTTATCAAATAAACCACGCTAGTAATAAAATAATGGGATTATTAGAGTCAAGGTTACCAACTTCATGATAGGAGTTTCTGTTATCATGCACCTGGAAACTGACGGGTTAATTAAAACTGGTTTAAAAATCAATTTACCAATATTTTCACTGCAAAATTCGATGGGAATTAATAATTGCAAGAATTATTATTAATCTTTTTTCTAAGCTATTAATAGCTTAGAAACAAGATTAAAACTTAGAAACTTTTTAAAGAGTCTCTTATGAAAATACATTCTATACTTTTTCTCAATGAACCCCAATAACATGGGGTCATCATCATACATACATACATATGCTCACGTCTGTTTCCCATGGGGGTAGGCAGAGACTATGGATCGCCACCTGCTACGATCCTTGCACACTTCTTTTGCTTCATTTACATCCATCATACATGCCCGGCGGTTTTTCTCACTGCGTACACCAGCCATTTTTATTAAAACCTCTAATTGGTCCGCGTAGGTTTTTCTGGAACGCCCTTGCGCATTCGTTCCCTCCACATTAATATATTATGAATGTCAAAAAAACAATGCTGGTATTACCAGTATATTTTCTTCTAAATAAATTATTGTTACTCAAGTAAGTATCTATATTTGTTTTCCTCCAAGTATCTATATTGTTTTTTTGGCACCCGCTTTTCTTGCTAGTAAAATGAAAGGAGAAAAAAATTATAATTGTGTTGATTACAATTTTTTTTTTCATTTCTGATATCAACAAGAGGTTATAATAAACTAAATAAGTAGTTTTATTCCCTTTTTATGTTTCATGAAAGAACTGAAAATGGAAACCTGATCTAATCAGAATTTACACAAACTAACTGTAGGTACTGTAAAGATTGCTTTCAGGGCCTTATCTCACTAAGACACCGCGGTTCCGCCACCAGCGGGTGATTCGCTTTCTATGCCGCCCCCATATTGGTTGCGCAACTAAGCTGTCCCCAGTCACCAGTCACCCTCCATACATCTTTGAGACATTTTGTTGGTATCGCGACAGGTTGGGCCGCCACTGGTGTCCTTGTGAGATAGGGCACTAACTGCCAAGTCAGTAAAACAGTATTTGCGGTCAACCATTTTGAATTCTCTACCAAGATTGAATTACCCAAGATTATTTTGAACTGCCATTATGAGCGTTGGGTGGTGCTGGCGAGACGTAGATTTCTCGTTTTATAGCCATTCTATTTCACTATGCATTGCTATAGTTTGAGTTGGAATACAAGCTTATTTAAACTTACTAAGCTTATATTGAGTTTCGTTTGTAATGCTTGTAACAGGACATTATGTTTGGGAGTAAGTATGTTTTTTTTTAATTTATTTGACAACATCACATACTTTGCTCCGATTCCAAAGTAAGTAGCTAAAGCACTTGTGTTATGGAAATCAGAGACAACGGTGGTATCACAAACACCCAGACCTGAGCCAATATAGAAAAGTTCGTCTTCTAAATTGACCCAACCGGGGATCGAACCCGGGACCTCAGAGATGGCGACACCTTGAAAACCGGTGTACAAAGCCACTCGACCACGGAGGTCGTCAAAATAATATCAATAAAATGATTGTTACTGTGTGTTAGTCTTATTTTTTGTTTACTTCCTTTGATTATTTATATAAATAACAAAACATTAGTTCATTGTCACATATCATGGGGTTATAACTAATATTGTAACCCCACGATATTTGGGGTTCATTGATAAAAAGTATTGAATGTATTTTCATAAGAGTTCCGCTAACTGAACTGTTGATGGCTTAGAACCAAGATAAAAACTAATTCTTGCTATCAATTTTCTCCCATTAAATTTGTTTTGTGATTCAAATCTATTCTGTAAAAAAATCTTTCATCTTCCAACACAATACAGAATATTAAATTTAAAATGGAATTCTTTTTCGAATTACAATAAAAAACACACACACATAAAATACACAAATATAATTTGCGCTTCCTTTTGTCGCCCACCACAGAAAGACGTAGCAACAGACAAAATGGTAGACTTGAAATGTGTAGAAGAGACTGTGAATAAAGATTCTCAAAGATTTATTTATTAATGTATTTAATATTTTAAATTTCCATGGTTTTTGGCGTTATTAGAATCTGCAACTGCGCCGAAATATCGGAGTCTCAAAAATGAACAGGTCTCAAAAGTAAACTATATCGGGATTTATACCATGTAAATTCCGATATAGTTTATTCTAATAATGTATTTAATATTTATTGCTAGTTTAAAAATACATACAAATGCCGGACTTAATACCATTAGGCATACTCTCCCAGTCAACCAGTAATTGTGTCAGAGAACATTACTGTGCTGGCAATAAACAAACAAATGATAAAATAGACACTACATTGTATTTAAATTAATAAATATTATAATAATATACACTAACATAACATACTCATATAATAAGCACGTCATGAAGATAGTGGCAAGCTTTACTTGATGAGAGAGTGAGAGAGGAACAGATGAGAAATACTTTTTAAGCTCATTCAGAGTTAAAGGAAGGTTTGCGGGGAAGCTGAAGTTTGCCAATTCCAAGCGAACGCTTTAAGAATTAAAAAAAAAAGAAGTTGTCCTCCAGCCCCACCAGACTTCAATAGACGTGTTCTATTAATATTGATATGCGTAACTAACGATTTGAATATTATTTCTTGCTTTTTAGAGGTATTTAATTTGAACCTTTTTTTGTTTTCAGGTTTTTCGAAGGAGGTTTTTTTTAGAGAAAGTAGTTTCAATTCGCAGATTACTAGACATGAGACATGTTTATGAATAGGAACTTAGTAGATTAATAATAATTGTTAATTAGGATTAGTCTGGAATTCAATATTTATGATTTGCCGACACCATATTTAAGTCTATGGCTCGACTAGAGGAAGAATAGATACGAACGCGCATATTTTGCAGTTTTTTTACTAACTCAGCGCTATGGGAAAGTTTTCCCGACGATATGAACCCTATGTCGGAATTTGCAATATCTTTTTATTTCCTTGTCTTATTTGAATGGAATTGGGACAAAGAGGGAATTGTGATATATTAGCTTCTTAATAGTATAAGTAATATTGGGTAGTGTATATTTTATTATTTTGTCATTTATTTGAATTTAATGCGAGTATGTCCGATGGTTGGTATATATTAATATAATAATTACTAATGATTACAGAACATCTGAACGTAATTCACTACATAAATAGATAGCAGGATTTGGTCCTCAATCTTATTTGTAGCCAAATAATAAAAATGATTATTGAAACATTTTTTTTAATCAACCAGAAACAGACCCTAAGAAAGACAAAAGTAGCATCAGGTACACAAACTTATTTTATTTTTTGCAAAGTCTTGCACTTTAGTAAAAGGAGAACTGGCACTCGCCGTAGAAAAAATGCTTTACTTGTATATGATTGAATTTGGTCTTAAAATAAAGCCAATAATATTTGGTACATTGATCAAGTTCTGTCTTATTTTTAGCGCATGTTAGTTAGAAGTAAGAAAAAAAGTTATTTAATTATGAATTTTTTTTCAAATGGAAACATTTCCGGAATCAACGAGTCTTTAAAAAACGTTCCGTTGTCCACATTCAATTTTCAAATGGCAGAAAAGTTACTATAAAATCTTAAAACATGACTGCATAAACTATAATTCTTTTCCTTCTTTCGAAATTAAGAAAACGAAATGTTAAGTTTACTTCCGTTTTGGCATTGATCTGTCATTTGGTTGACAAATACCTCTAACTATTAAGTGAAAAAGTACAGCGGATTATGAGTCACAGATAAAAAAAATAAAAAGTATACAACTTCAGCATAAAAGGCCGGGTCTCCTTTTCATAACAGTCACTCTTAAATTCTATTTTCCCCGACTTTACGTGGTGGAAGCAACAATTTGTCACCAGTAGACGTCGCAGACAATAGCTCATTCTGAAGGGCGACGTCCCTGCAATGTATTGAGTTAGTCTCCTGTTTAGTCTAGACTTTAGTGACGTGATCCTTGGCTCGGTATATTTCGGATAATTACGTAAACACACTTTTAGTAGGGACACCGTAAGTGTGACTCCACTGCAGAAGAGGAGACGGAACATCGCATCACCAGTTAGCCCATGACCTGGTGGTAGATTCAGTAGCTAGATCTTTTTTCTAATTAACTTTAATCAATTTAATAATAAAAAACAGAACGCAGCTATAAAATATTTTAATAAAATTTAATGCATTTTTATAAAGTGCCGAGCGGACAAATTTAATAAAAAAGAGCAGCCTTTTTGCTCTAGTCATCCCGTGATCCCGGCCCTTGGAATGGTGTCGAAACGTCGGGAATTCAAAAAACAAATATATCCAAGATGAATAATTCTAAAATAACACCTGAATGAATAATATACGAACCTCCTTACAAAAAAAACATAGGGAGAGTTACCTACAAATTTTGAATTGTTTGTAAAAATAGTTAGGTCCAGCTCAATATTAGTTAAAAACATCCTACAGATCAGTTTCCATCATGCGGCCAACCTTTATCACGCCTTGTAACTCCCAATTATTTTGTATGGAGTTTATACCTACGTAATTACACTGTCAAGTGGAAGCATTACGTTCCGTTATCCACATTAAATCTTAAAAGTCACTATGAAATGTAAAAACATATCTGCATAAACCATAATTCCTTTGCTTCGAAATCTAAACGTTCGGATATTTTGTCCCCTCACTATTTAAATTTAATTTTTTACTGGCGAATTCTAAAACAGTAATTGGCAGTTGTCGGAGAACGACGCAGCAAAAAATGCCGATACAATTTTATGAAGAATGCTTTACATGGAAATACTTTTAAAAAGGAAAGAACTAATAAAGTTTTATTATAAACTTTTGTAGTCATAAATTTAGGATTTGTAGTATGCTTCTGAATTGTTATTTTTTTACCTAGCGAGCGCGAAGCGCGAGCGATGCGTCTCTGTTTCAGCTTGGGCAAAAATTCATTGTTTTACTCTACAGGTCGCAATTTGAAACCGAAATTTTGTGAGCAATCTATAAAAATAAAAGTGAATCGCCAAAATGTATGTAAGCGCATTACTGAAAAACGGGCGGGCAGCTAGTAAAAGATAAATTTGAGCCAATATAGCCAGATAAATATGAGCCAGACCTGAGCCAATATAGAAAAGTTTGTTTTCTAAATTGATCCATCCAGGGATCGAACCCGGGACCTCAGAGATGGCGACACCTTGAAAACCGGTGTACGTACAAAGCCACTCGACCACGGACGTCATCAAGTAGTTTAAGTTGAAGTTAGAATAGTGAACTTAAAAACAATTTTCTTAAAGCTCCAGTAAAAGTATAAAGATAGTAAAAATAAAAGCTACTATCAGAGTTGTTTATGTTCAGATTGATATTTTATTCGATGTTTGGGTTTCCCGACAACATTTCGGCACCTACACAGCTGCCGTGGTAACGTGTAACTCAGAAATGAAGGTATCTCAGAAATGAATAATAAAATTAACATTATTTTAATTAACTAAACACGATACTTATTCATTATTGCTAAGCTATGAAAACCCTAAATTTACTGTCCATTTAAGCATTCTAGTTTAGTTCATTTTTGTTTCAAACACGGTTCTAATTAACTAAGACTTGGACGTATTGAATATTCAAAAGATCTAACCGTAAATTTAATTGAGAATATAAATATTTCAAGTTCTGTAAACAATTATTATTATTAGAAACTATAATTAATGTTAGGAAAACAATAGAATGTTTTGAAGTTATTTCGAAATAATGTTAACAGTGCCTATTTAATGTGGCTTTATTTTAACATTCATCAACTATTTCAATTAAAATAATTATGAAGGCATTTTCAACTAATGATTTTACTTCGTATAAATAATTACTGATCATAAATAACTATCATAATATTTCTTTATCATAATAATTCGTCTTCGTATATTCGTATTCGAATTCGTCTGCGAGTAAATTCGAGACAATCCTAAGGAAACTCTTTACCAGGAATTTCATTAAAATCTGATCAGCCGTTAAATTGTGTGATTAGGTGGGTCCACCAAGCTGTGTTGTGCGCGGCAGGACGTTATGAAATATTGAAACTTAACTGCTTACTTGAGTTAAGGTAGAGATACGCCCATTACTTTTTTAGATATACTTAAAAATTACCCGTGTATGTGTATGTATAGTACATACCGTTTTCATGGTTAGTATATCACGATTATGCCGTCACCGAGTAAAGAGGTTCACTCACGCGCGCCTTAATGACGTCACGCGCTCCGGACGTCCAAACGCTCCGAGTTATGAACGTAGACCCAGCGATTTTGTATGAAAAATGTCACTCGATATACGTGGCCCGATTTCGGCTACGCAAATATTTTGGTAGATATTTTGTTGAAGCCCCGAAATGTTATGTTCGAATCTAAAAAATACATTTAAAACAACTTAACTGTTTTTAAATTTGAGATTTTAGCATTCACAATACTATTTTTATACAATACTAAAATAATATACTAGAAGAAATTTCGAGCGATTTCCGTCCGAAAATGTATGATCTGGTACTAGTCGATTTTTATCTAACTTAACTGTTTTTTTATCTACAAATATCAGGAACGTTCAGTGTTATGGTGTGATTGTCAAAGATACAATTTCACTGTCAACATTTTCGATTCATCGAGATTCTGACAGATTCAATAATGTTACGCACTGAGTTAAGATTTCAAAGGGTCAGACCAGCCGATAATGATATTCGTGATTTCATAATTCATAAGAAATCACGAATGGCTCAAGTTTTTTCTTAGAGATGCAACTGTCTCTGATCTTGTAAACCCAAAACTTCAGTTGAAGCTCGCCCAAACTTTCAAATAGTTCGCAAGTCGCAAAGTCAAAATCAATTCATGAGACGTGGAACAACGCAATGCGATTTAACTGTCGTTAGGATAATAGCTCGATTGAAGTTGGGATGCAAAGTGTGGGCTAATTAGTGAACTAGTTCGAACGAACGTCGGAAATTATTCGAGTGCGGTGTGGTTACTGGGGGCCTACTACGAAAAAGAATTCCCGATTGTTGGGCGCCGTTCGACGTCCGATATAGGTACTTAATAGTAGCCCAATTCACGTAAACACAACGTCGTAGAAGTAAAGTGTCAAAGTTTCGTAGATTAGAATCTTATCTGGTAGATACAGTAGCACCAAAGATTATTTATAGGTACTATGCCATAAAACGCGATAAAAAAATACCTTCAGATAATAACCTAATAAATGCATCACCGTTTAAGAATCACAAAAAAAAACGCGATATTATGTGAGCGGAAAATTTTGTTGAAGATATAATAGGAAAAAAATACAATATTTAGTCGTTAGCATCCAACTGAAAAGTTGTTATTACACAATTCAAATGCGATTGTCATTCCGTATCGAATCGTATCGAAAAAGGTTTCAATGAGTAGGTCACTACGGTACCGCTGCAACTTTACCGCCTGTAGCACAGAAGAAGAAATTGCTTTTCAGCGATAAGGCTGCCAATTATTGACCCACTTTTTGTACCTTGTATGTTTTTATTATGGTGAACAATAAAGTATTAATTCATTCACACCTCCGCCGCGAAACAGTACCAGCGAAACCGCGGTAGTTCCGCCATAGTTCCGCCATGAATTATCTTATATCGATGACGATACATGATGATCACATCTACGTAGCGGTTTCGCGTCATTACTTTCGCGTGTGCCAACGGTCGGAGCCGATCGGGCGGAATCGCGCGTGAAAAATCTATGCATTAGAAGAGGCTGTTCGAGTTTGTTTCGTTATCGAAGTCATGGCGGAACCTACTGCGATGTTTCGCGGCGGAGGTGTCCTACAGGCGTAAGTACGCACAACAACACGCTAAGTTAAACACTTCAACTACGAAAACTTTTATTACGTACGGCATTAAGTCGGTCTCAAGGTCAACATGTATAGTCTGACGTGCTGCTGACTGTACATACGTTAATAGGGCAACTGATCTAATGTCACGATACAGAACGAATGTCGTCCAATATTTTAATTTGGTTTATAGAGTAGACCCTCTCAACTGACTCCTTTTTGTACTCACACATGATACGAGAAACTGCCATCGTTATTTTAGAAGTGAACGAATGTAGATTGATGGTGGTTTTCCACGCTGTTATTCAGCACTTACTATTCATAGAAAAAATCTGTTCAAGCCTTTACAGCATTACGGAATTATTCTGACGTATGAATTCCGTTTAAAGTATTAGAAACAACAGCCATACGAAAAAACACATTTTAGCAATACGTCTGTTTTTCTAACATAAAAGATCCAATAAAAAAAATGAAAGTGCTCAGACCTACCCCCCATTCCTATATTCGAGAAACGATTCGTTTTGCTTACGGGTGGTAGAATTTTGACACATTTACTATGGACTTAATGTCAAAACACTACCATCCGCAAGTGAAACGAATCGTTTTCGAATATAAGGAACCGGCCCTTATTCGTCTTGATTCTTGTTACCTATTTTAAACACGAATCAGTCAGCTCTAGAGCATAGTCCACGACTCGAGTATAGACTTAGGAATGATCCTACCCTATCCTATGTTCAACTAGCTATCACGAGTAAGCGGCTTACAGTTAAGAGCGCGTAGTTTGCACACTAGCGCCGCCATTGAAAGAAAAATCATAGTGCCTAAATAAAGACGAAATTGTGAATTATGTCTCTATGTAGTGCACTCCGAAGAAGCTTTGAGTTACTTTTGTAGCTTAAGCAATACCTTCTAACCTGTCATTTAGTTTAATGGAGTTTATTGTTAAAAGTGACCACTTTTCGCAAAAAAACTCCATTAAACTAAATTTTAGGCTAGAAAATATTGTTGATGCGTTAAAAAGTACCACAAAGCTTCTTAGGAGTGCACTACAGAGAGATAATTAACAATTTCGTCTTTATTTAAGCACTATGTTTTTTTTTCAAATGGCGGCGCTAGTGTGCAGACTAAGCGCTCTTAACTCCTTGTGTTGTACCATATAGGGAGGCGGTTCTAGGAACTAAATCAAACAAGTCTCCTAGACGGTTGGCAAAAACGGTAAAATAAAATAAAACTAAAAAAGAATTTTTTGCATAAGTTGTAATAAATTTTAATAATTATTTATAACCCTTTTCTAGACCGTGACCCTATTTAATAAACGTGACAATTTGTCACCTGTCATGACAATTTTATATACATTGCTTCAACCAATTTTAAAATAGAAAAAACTACTCATAGATAAACCGCAATGTAAACCAAATTGTCATGATAATTGTCAAACTGTCACATTATCAAATGGGGCCCATTTAAATCTATTGATTCAACCAAATAAAAAAAAACTACTCTTAGATACACAGCAACGTAAACAAAATTGTCATGACATTTGACAAATTGTCACGTTATTAAATAGGGCCCAGTCTTCCGGTCTTGAAAAACAGCTACAACTTTTGGGAAAAATTAAAAACATTAATAACGTTTCGCTTATTTTTGAAGCGAAATACTGTTTTATTTCAATTAATATTACTTACGCGCAGAAATGTAAGTAAGGTGTTTAAAATGAAACGAAAAGATTGATAAATTGTTATTATCTGCGAGTGTAACTCAAAAGATAAATTTTGATTCCTAACTTTTATGTAAAAAGTAATAAGGGTGGATTTACAAATTTCGAAATGACTTCTCCACAGAGATGCTACTAAACGATAGCGCGTGGACTAGTGTAATTATGGTAAATTACAACTTTTCATTTCTTAAAAAAGTTCCTAGCTGGAATGCTAGTAACTACAAATAACATACATTATTGCGCAAATTCCTCATACCATGTCGTGATGCACATTGTGAATTTAACCGTTTTGCGGTGAGCGAGTCGAGCTTACGATATGGGGGTTACTCTCGACGGGATCGAGTTGATCAAAATCGAAAAACGTCAAAACGGTATTATTGAAACCATGGAAATCGTTTCCAGAGTACCAAAATAACATATTTGACGTTTATTCGATTCTGATCGAGTCAAGAGTGAGGGGGCATGAAGAAAGAATTGGTCGTCCGCTTCACCATTTGCCGCTACGCGTGAGTGTTTTGGAAATCAGTAAAAAATAGTGGCTCTGCGAGCTGTCGATCTCTTTTTCTTTGGTAAGTTTTTATTTGTGCCAAAACGAAGTAGCAATGTATCACATACATCTGTCAAAACACAGTTAACATGAACTTCAATGTTTTTAGCCGATAGAGCCCCTGTAGTTTCTAAGGTAGAGGAGAACAAACGAACAGGGGACGAACATACGAAAGCATTTTTGCCCAAGCTGAAACATAGTCAACAAAAGGCAGCAATATATAGTATTACTGAGATCAGAAACTATTATAAAGGTAATTAATAATTAAAAGATTTTACAAGACATTGCAGTATTTAGAGGCGTTGTACCGAGAAGTCGCAAGAATCTTGGCAAGGACTGTGTAACTGGCTTGTAGCTAATGTTGGTGAGGTATTTACTTACTTGGAATTAAACGAAATATTGGTTTTGCTGTTCAATTTACTGCGTTCATAAATACAGGAAAAAATCACAAAAAATAGAAAGAACAAAGGCAAGGTTATCAAAAATCAAAACGTAAAAAAACCATAAGCTATTAGTTAAAAAGGTTTGATTTGCAATAGACTGTTTTTTCATAAGGCTAGATGAAAACTTGTTGCTATAAAAGAAAAAAATGCTAAATCCTGATAACGAATTCAAACAATCGCATCTCTGTGGCGTACGCCGTACAAAGAACCGTTTCTTTTTACAGATGATAATAAAATAAAACCGGGCGTAATCCCTTGTTCTATGGGATGGAAAATTGGGAAAGTTTTTCTGTCTGTCAAAATACTCCACTGTACGCAATTTGAGTTAATTTAAGAGTACAAGTCTAGAGTTCTTGAAGAATTGAACGTAGTAAAGGATGGTTGTTCTGTTTTTTTTGTTCATGAAGACATGCCCTCTTACGAACAAACGAAATTATTTAATACTAAATAATATACTAGAAAAAATAGGACTCGCACCAGATCATGTTCTCGGACGGGAATCGAACCCGCGACCTTTGGATATCCGGTCCAATGCTCTGACCGCTGAGCTACCGAGTCACCAATGAGAACGTCGAATTTCTTCTAGTATATCAATTTTGAGATTAATCTCAAAATTTCAAATAGTTATATTATATAGCTTTCTCATCTTAATCAACTGTTTAAAAATATCTGGAAAGATGTTCAGTTGAATGTAGCAGGTTAATTTCTTCTACATTGGTGAGATGGCGCTGGCTTGCAGCGTAAGAGTTGATATACTAGAAGAAATTCGACGTTCTCACTGGTGACTCGGTAGCTCAGCGGTCAGAGCATTGGACCGGATATCCAAAGGTCGCGGGTTCGATTCCCGTCCGAGAACATGATCTGGTGCGAGTCCTATTTTTTCTAGTATATTATTTAGTATTATATAAAAATAGCATTGTGAATGCTTAAATCTCAAAATTTCAAATAAACGAAATTATTGTTAAGTTGTAATAGTTAAACAATGTTTAATTCCCGAGACTTCACAGTGATTTCGAGTATTAACATAATTCTTTGTTTTGGAAGTAACACTAACTGCTACGAAAGTCTCTGGATTAAATAATACTGAGTGAATGAATGAAATTATTTATTGAAATAAGCTCACATAATAAGCATTTTTAAATCGTCAATTCTTTTACCCTACCGCCCATTATGACGTCTTTTAGCTGTCAAGAAACTGTACTGTCTGATAATTTGCTGTTTTGTTAAGTTCCCGCTTACAGAAACTTTACAGTACATAATAATAAATAATACATAATAAAAATGTGTTTATTACAATTCCTCAATCAATATTAGCACAATATTTATTGGAAAAACTCCTTTTAAGTGTTGTAAAACGCTAGTGTCAGGAGTATCCGCTTGTACGGTCTTACACCGCACATTTTTGCCACCGATGTTACTGACCGAATGAGCAGCATTACGTCTAATTTAGGTCGTGCGTCAGCACTTTGAATTTACCTTTTAGTTATAATTATTATACTTGTGAGATTATTATCGGCTACGGTCGAGATAAGACCCATATACTTTAAACTGTAACTTAACTACCAACTAACTAACTTTAACGTAATAAAAGTGTGAAATAACGAATTTATATCCCTTATCTTCACTAACTAACTACGGAACTGCCAACTATAACTTTCAGCATATTCCTGTACGGAGTCCGTGGTCAGCGAACTCGTACACCGCTCTTCCTAAAACTTATTCCAAAACAAACGATTGAGTTTATAGACATACCTACTACAAATCACAGGAAATCACTTTTAAATATCTCCAGTTGAAATACCTTACTTTTTCCATAATGAGTTAATTTACAGCCAGTCATATTACGCCACGTCTGTAAAATATTTTGAATTCTCAAATGTAATTATAGTAGCTTAGAAAGTAATTAATCACGTAGTACTTAGCACTCCACAGTTAAACCAACTTGTAATTTAACAAGTTGGTTTAACTGTGGAGCATTTTCGTGAATCAAAGGCTTAATCTGGACCAAGATATACATTTTGAGGTAACTTAACTTTTAAACTATTGCACGCATTTTGTAATGTTGTAACGTTATTCAATAAACATTAGACATCATTCACAAGACCTTGACCGATTCCTTTTTTAAGAAATTGGGCTTATTTAGAATAAATAAAATAAAATCGACTGGTGGCGCTAGTTGGCTCATGTCAGCCCCTTAATAATATTATTATGTGACATTTTCTTGTCATAAAAATGTTATAAAAGCTTTGCTTTAAACACAGCATATACCAACATCGTTTGCACTTCAAAAACCTGCAACTAAATCGGAAACTAAATTATATAAACAGCGTAACATTATTTAAGTCACTGACTCTTCTATTGAAGTGAACACAGCGATACTAAGATGTTCAACTATCACTGAACCATTGGTTTGGAAATCTTTAAAATTTCGTAGCTCGTCACCCCTTTAGTGTGAACATTTCGGTGGAATGTTCTTGCGAATGCACTATACTTGAATGAACAATGAAAGTTGTTTGTTTACAAGGTAGTACTTAATATTGATTTACTTAAGTTTGGTATCGTTGAAGTTGAATATTAAAAATGTTTGTTTTTTGTAAATAAAGTGACCGACAGGTTTGTTTAGAAGTGGTTGTAGGCAGAGGTGGGTCATTTATTAAAAAGCACCGAGATGATTAGTATAGAATGTACTATAAGAAATTTTAATTCTCTAACATTGGCAAATACTGTTTATTTAGTAGGTAGGTACAAATATTTTATTCCGAAATGTTTTCTTATAACAACTATGTATTTTTAAGCAGGTTGGAGACAGTAGCGGCCTTACCACAAAAGCTTTTAAAACGGTGTTCAACAAGTGTTTAACTTAGACACTGTTTAAATGTGATGCTGTCACTTTTTTGACAGTATTGTTTGAAAGAGCCGGCATCACATTTAAACAGTGTCTAAATAAAACAGTGTTTTTTAAATCTTTTGTGGTAAGGCCGTGTCTTTGAGATTGCGTTTGTAGTTAAACTTTTGCGTTACACACGCGATGATTGAGCCACGCAAATTAACAGTTAGAACAGTTTTATTCAAATTTTACCTCAAATGACACAACAAAACCGAATGTTGTCATCAGTCAACGAAATAAAATTATAATTTGATTTCGCGCTAGGCGGCCGCAAATTCGCGGTCAATTACGGTCAATTAACATGTGACACGATGTAAGCGGTAGCGGGAGCCATTTTGAAAAATTTAAATTATAGTAAAGGCGTATATCAAAAGCGGAAGTTCAAAAATACTAATGCCTCCTAATTATTTAAACTTAATCGAAAACATTTTAACTGATAGAGACCTAAATTAGTATCATTAAAACCGGTTTTGTTTAGGCAAAGTCCACATTTTATTTAAGTGCCAAGTTAGTAGATTCGTTACCCGATTTCTGTGGTGACCGCCAAGACACTCATCTAGACGTATCGCTGCAATAATAAAGTCTGTTCACAAGGGTCAGTCACCAACTGCCGTACTCAGAGACGGCAACTAAGTTTAATGCTTCATTAAGAATCGTCTCGTCTTATACTATCACTATGGAAAAGAAAGAGATAGCACCTATTTTAATGAAGCGTTAAACTTAATTGACGTCTTTGAGTGCGGCAGTAAGCAAGTACCTTGGCTCTAAGCAATAAGCTATCTTCGTAGTGTGGCCTAAGCCTTAGTCCTCGGCCACGAAATCACCGCGCGCACGTCCTGTGTCTTGCGAATCGGCACCCTTTACTAGCAGTCTCGTATCGGCCTCCCAGTTCGTTGTCGCGACCGCGTAGTTGTTGCCGAGACACAAGACGCAGGACACGAAACGCGGTAAAGTCGTGGCCATGCGGTTATATTAGTATCATCCATCTTTAACTTATCACCGACCGACAGCAAACAGTCGATTGTTACTATAAATTGTTCTCTTCTCCATAATAACTAATATTGACAGCTACAACACTAATATTGATACTATGTTCCCTTTCATTCATTTCATATTATCGAAGTTACATTGTAGCTTCAGCATTAGATACAAAATGATATCGCTACTATTCCGTCTGAGGTGCTACGGGTGAGTCGATTTTTTCTAGTATTTTTTCTAATATTATTTATCTTAAAATCGCTACCGCTTATATCTTAAACTTAAGTAAGTTAGGTAATGAACTGTAAGCGACTTAACCGCGGTCAGTTAATACCCCGATACAGATCCTTCACTATGATCCGCCGATAAGCTGTTATCTGTTTATGATACACTAACTCTGGATTATTAAGCGATTGAAATTTGAGGGCCGATAGGGTTCAATTAGGTGATCCATGGTGTTAAATTGTGTGAACTGGATGGGTACACACTGAGGGCGTAGCCCGAATTTAGCTGTAGATTAATCTGAATTTTGGGTCTAATAATAATATCCCGGGGTATATGCTACGTACGAATGAATTTACAACGCATAAAGGACAAACATAGAAACATTTTTTTTTGTTCAAAAAGCTTTGTGGTGCGGAGTACAGCTCACCAAAGTTTCATTACAATAGGATCAATGGTTGGAAATTGGAATGCATCACAAAAGTTCAAATAGTGATACAGTGAAAAATAAATAAAAAGGAAATTTTATTGAAATTTATTTCAAACCACTTCTTTCAGAAACTTCTATTCAAACCAAGCTAATTACCCTTTCAAAGCGGATGCTTCTAGGATTGTGGGCACAGAAGTAATAAAGAAGCAGAATAAAAGCTTAGAACAAACGAAAAGCGTGGGTACACTACTACAAGCTTTAATACACTGCACTGGCGCCCGTTGGGGTGCGAACTAGGGCTGCCATTTTTTTTTCATTAATTAAACTATTTTCAAGATGATTAGATGTAAAAAACTATAAATATAGTAGATGGCGAAACAAATAGTAGGCTTATAATAAGTTGTATTTATTTTAATATACTCTGATCGAGCCCTCGATATAGCAGTATACTAAATAACACTGACTTGCAGCATAATAGTGGGATATATTAGAAGAAATTCGACGGACCGGACATCCAAAGGTCGCGGGTTCATTTCCCGTCCGAAAATATGATCTAGTGCGAGTCGTATTTTTTCTAGTATATGATTTAGTATTGTACTAAATATATTAAAATTAGTGGGGTTGGTAACTCTAGTGCGAACTGACACTTTGGAACGCTCTATCGCAGCATACTATGATGCTTTTTCTCTAGTTGTTTAGTCTTTGGTTTCAGTATAGCCACTCGTACCTCAGTGGGAAAGCAAACGGAAGTCATAAATTAAAAGATCCGTGAGCAAGCGGCTGCAAAAACTAGTGTGATTATAGGGCTGCCAATGACTTTGCTGCAATACGAGAGGACGCAGAAAGATAGATGCTGGAAGTACCAAGATTTTATAAGTAATCTACTAGCTATGGTGCCCGGCTTTGCTCAGAGAATTGATAAGTAAGATTGTGTGGTAGTTGGGATAAAAATGGGTATTTTTTATTGTATTAAAAAAAACAAATTCTCTTTTCGAGAACATTCCGCAAAATGTTTCGAGATGTTCAGGATGGCTTTAGAATCATATCGAATGTTCTGGACTGTTCTAGAAATTTCTAGAGGGCGTGTCTTCCAACCCGTATATCTTCAAAAACAAACCCTTCAGGTAAATACCTTATTAATGGATGAGAGATAGAGAGCTACCACACCACATAACTTCCTGGATCGCACCGGGACTCGTTTTCAAGTTTTAGCGGCACGCAGATTTTGCACACTTTATTTTATTATTGACCGAGTGAGCGCTGTTCGGACAATCGTTTAGAAAGTTGACTTTTTTGTCTGTTTTCGGAATAGTCGTAAAACAAAATTTTGACATTATCTTCAAAAACAAACCCTTCAGGTAAAGACGGGAACCTTATTAATGGATGAGAGATAGAGGGCTACCACACCACATAACTTCCTGGATCGCACCGGGACTCGTTTTCGAGTTTTAGCGGCACGCAGATTTTGCACACTTTATTTTATTATTGACCGAGTGAGCGCTGTTTGGACATTCGTTTAGAAAGTTGACTTTTTTTTGTCTGTTTTCGAAATAGTTGTAGAACAAAATTTTGTCGTTTATAATGTTCGTTGTTTTAGCAATCGACTCCTGGGAGATTCTTGATGTTTTTCAAAACCCTGTATACAGCGTGTTACAAAAGTACCCCTAATGCCGAATATGGTAGATAGGGACCATCAAACTGAACAACTTTTACTATGGGACCAACTCATACATTTTGATATTTTCGTAATTATTTTTTGTATGAAACAGCTGATTTTTTTTCGCGATTTCAAAGTTGGTCCCGTAATAAAAGTTGTTCAGTTTGATGGTCCCTATCTACCATATTCGGCATTAGAGGTATTTTTGTAACACCTTGTATAGTGTTTTTGTCGAAATATTCCGAAAAAAAAACATTTCAGTCATTTCAAAAATGTTCAAAAATTTCACAAACGCGAGGTCTACAGCTCACAAAGCCACTAGTATAATATTGATTATGCCTTGATTACATGTACCGAGTAAATCGGTGAAACAGTACTTTCGGCCGAGTACTCGGTGCTTCTAAACACTTCGCCGAGTGCTCGGCCAAGCTCGGTGCTTGCAACGCCGCCGCGCACTTGGATTTTTGCTTTCTGGTTTTAATAGGTATTTATTATTTAAAACGTATACGTGTGAACACCAAGTCGCTCACATCACTGTCTCGGCCGAGAAGCATTTTACTGTCTTGCCGATATACTCGGTACGTGTAATCAAGGTAGCGACACCGACCGCTCGCTTTGTCGGCGTAGACAGTTATTTTCAACAACTCGGGAACAGTACTTTTTTCTGGATGTGAGGTACCCTACCCTATGTCCTTTTCTATTCCTGACAAAGTGTATGCAAAAAGGCAAGTAAAATAAACTCACGTTCGCATTTATAATATTTAAAAAAAAAATCTATACCTTGTTTGTTCTATAACCTAAGAGTTCAAACACACATGATGCGGTCCAGTCATGCGATCCGATCTCAGATCGCTGCGATCTATGCGATATATGGGATCGGAACGCAACCATCGTGGAAGGTATAAGAGAACTCCATTAACCGCATAGATCGCAGCGATAGATGCGGATCGGATCACATGACCGGAACGAATCCTGTGTGTTTGAGCTCTAAAAAAAATCCAATTTCGCGAAATCACTAAAGCGCAACAACTTTAACAAAACAATAAATTTTAAAACAACAAAATACAGGCCAACTGCTTTCATACCTTATTGCCGCCATAAATTCATTAAAGCAAAGGAATTGACTTTAAAAATGTAATAAACATAGTCCACTGAATAAGGGGCATCGGGGACATCTAATTTAAATATCGCTCGGTGCCTTTTGCTTCGTACGTATGGTTTACAGTTTAGAGTGGAAGCGGCTTTTCTTTTAAAAATACATGCTAATAATATTTAATCCTTCAACGCCCGGAAAATGAGACACAACAGATATTCCATTGTTATCCGGCCGTCTGCGTCCGCTAGGACGTTGATGAATTAATTGATAAAAAAAGCTTTAACGTCTCAATGTATTACCAAAATGTCGAGAAAATATGTACAGTCAGCAGCACATCAAGTTACACAAAACTGTAAAAAATCCTCATTTTTTTTTATTGAATACCATTTTTTATATGCCGAAGAAAAGTTGTGCCGGTGACTGTACGATCAAAAATTAGCAAAATACAAATCGAAATCGTTAAATTATCCAATTAAAAAGTATCCCTTAATAATACAGCGTTGATACATCGCGTATTCCGCCAGATAGTCCTATAAGTTTCCTATAATCAGAATAACTCTAGTAAGTAAAAAACTTTTAAAAATTAAAAAGAAAAACCTCCTTCAAAAAACCTTAAAAAAATTGCTATAAAAAACAGCTTCAAGAAACAGCAGCTCTAAAAAGCAAGAAATAATATTCAAATCTGCATAATTACTATTCAAGTACCTACGCATATCTGATATTAAAAAAAACGTCTTTTGAAGTCGGGTGGGGCTAAAGATAATTTCCTTTTTTAATCATAATAACATTTATCGTGGTTTCACTTTCTCAATTTGATTTTTTAATTCTTAAAGCCCCACCCGACTTCATATGTTAGTTAGGTTATGTCTGAAGATCCGTTAAAACTCGTGCAAAAGTTACCTAAAAAATTACAGTATTTTCAGGATTACTCAAAAACTACTGAACCGATTCAAAATTTTCAAAAAATGAGACCACCTGGGGAGCAAACCTGATAAAGTGGCGTTTGAATCATGTCAATCGGTTCAGCCGTTTTCGAGTTATCGGTGAACATACATAAAAAAAAAAAACAAATAAACAGTCGAACATAGAACCTCCTCCTTTTTTGAAGTCGGTTAAAAAACTAGCACCTCGCACTCTGAACTGAGCTGAGAAGTTTAACCAAAAATGCTCATACTTTGATATTATTATTAAAAGTTTGCGTAAAGCTGTTAATAAACTAATATTACCCATAGTGTTTGGACTTCATGTGCTTACTCACTAGGATTACGTTATACTGAACAATTAAAATTTATTTATTACTAGCGGCCGCCCGCGACTTCGTCCGCGTGGGCCCTAGGGAACCTTTTACTATGATTTAATCCAAGTTATAAACTATCTGTGTGCCAAGTTTTATTCAAATCCGTCCAACCGTTTAGGCGTGAAGAGGTAACAAACACATACACACACATACAAACTTTCGTATTTATAATATTAGTAGGATTAGCTAGATAGTACATACTTTTTAAGACGCCGGCGAACAGTGAGCTTTCAATCAAGATGATTTGCAATTTGAGCATAATTAACTCTTCTTGTGAGGTTATTCGGATTAAGTAAGACAGTATTTGTCTAGGTTTCTAAATAATAAAAAAACTAAAATACTAAACCAAATAAAAATTAATGCGATTTTACAAAAAAATAATTGGCATTTATTTTGAATTGGGTTAGTATTTTGGACTTTTTATTTAATAGAAACCTAGACAATTACTGTCTTAATCTGAATAACATCACAAGAAGAGTTAATTATGCTCAAATCGCAAATCATTTTGGTATTACGTTTGTATGGGAAGCTCACTGTTCGCCGGCGTCTTAAAAGTCCATCTTCACACTCCCACACCGACGCTACACACAAGACTCGGTCAAGCCATCTTTACCCGGTTGAATAATAATTTATCGGATCCATTTACGTTCGCATTTATACGAGTTCACAGATATAATTTTGTTATTCCGACTGCACAGTTTAATCTGTAAAATGCAAACTGGAAATCCCAAAGGAAATAGACGAGAATGTTTATGAAGCTTGTAAGCGGTTAATCTCAAAGTGGTTTATATTAAGAGGAAACACCACGGTCAAGAGAATTGAAAAAATCCTGTAGAAAGTTGACAAAATTAACGTTTGGGAGTTCCCTGTTTCCTCCTCCAAAACTAGACCGATTTGAATATTTTTTCATTAAAATTTAAAGGAATGAATTGGCTGTTTTCCTGTTTTCTTTTTTTCATAAAATAATTATTAAAAGAGATATTAATCTACTGAAACCTAAAAAAATTGCCATTGTTTAGACATCCAGCAATCAAATTTGACGAGTTTATATTAAAAAAGAAAAACATAGGAACACAGTCAAATCCTTTCTTTATTAAAAAGTATTTAAATTGAGATAAATATAAAAAAAAAAATCTAGTACTTTTTCTAATATTATTTATCTTAATATAAAAATAGCATTGTGTTTAATAATATAAATGATAATAATAACTGTGTTTAAAAGTATTTTTAAATTGGTCAATTTTTGTAAGAGGAACGTTGATTTTGTCAACTGTTACTTTCTACAGGAAATTTTCAATTCTCTCGACCGTGGTGTTTCCTCTTAACTTCCGTGACACAATATACACGGCCTTCAAAACTAAGAACTTACCACGCTTTTAATAATAACTTTTAAATTATGTACACAAGATATATTTTCGAAATACAAAGGACTAAAAAAATATGTTTTTTATATAATAACTTCACCATCGATAACCTTCTTAAAAAAAATATTTTTTTTATTTCAAAACTCTAACTTCCATTGTTTAAGAGAAATTGCAAAAAGTCGCCCTCTATAATTATATATAGGGCTAGACTTTTCTAGTCTTTTTTTGTCTAGAACACACACATGCGCCACAGGAGCTCTATTTTTGAAATCATTCATTTGAACTTAAGTCGCAAGCGGCATAATGTCACAATTGACAGCTAAATGTAGTGACACTTCAGAGTGCCAAAACCGCTGACCAAAAAGACATTACTGACAACTATTGACCAACGAGCGAATTAAAAATACGTATTTCGCTATAGTATTTTTTTATTGCTCTTTGGCCAGTAGTTGTTAGTGTATTATACAATTCGATTGTCGGGTTTTTTTGGCGCCATTTCGTCGAGTTCGGTTTGGTGTTTATTTTAATTATTTTCAAATTGATTCATAGTGGAGTCTTAAAATTGGTGCAGTTATATGGTACAAGTGTCTACGCAACAGAACAATATGTGGGATAATTGAAATAGGCGCGATCTTGGTTGTGTGAAGCTGAGACTTTTATTGAAGTGGTGGCTTCCTCGGCAGAACTAACCGAGTAAACTGTCTTGATATACTTGGTGCCAAATGCTCCAAGCAGCATTGGAATGCGATGCACCCGCATTCTAATGAAAAATTAAACAATATCTACCACTGAACTATTTAACACTTGACACTGGCAAAAATTACTTCCAAGAGGAAAGTAGATTGCCATAACAAAAAAGAAGAAGAAGAATACGATTGTCATTTGTGACATTAAGCCGCATGCGACTTAAGTCAAACAAACGATTTCAAACGATAGTAAATTTATTTTAAAAATATGGCCACTGAAATTCCTGACTCTACCCAACGACTCTAGCTTGGTTTGGCCCGATTTTGCCTGTAGGTAGTCTTAATTTGACTTAAGTTAACGTTGCATTCTTTTTTTATTAACCTCCAAATACTAAAGACTAAAGGCTTGCTTCACAATCAAAAAGTAAGTTCTGGGTTGCTTACTTATCAGTTGATTTTAATCTGTCAAGTAAGCTACTCATAGCTTGCTTTTTCATTGTGAAACAGGCCCTAAGTCCAATTTCCTTAAGTATAACACAAAACATTCCACATGACATAATTTCCGCTGACTCTGACACCAACAAATTTACTTTAAGACCTCTCTTTCTCTCACTTATTTGCAAATAAGGCTTTGCAAGCTTAATACAATAATAAAAGATCCGGGGCCAAATTATTTTTCCCGGAGAACAACAGAGAAAAAGAATAAATTGCGTACTTGCTCTTGACAGACCAGTCGTTATGAAAAAGTTTTATGTCTAACACTTTATCACAGGATGAAGGAAGGTACGGACGCAACTCGGAAAAGTAAGAGAAACAGATAAACTCGTATATCTTTCAAGAGAATCGATTTCAGTGTCGTGTAAATATTTGTCGTAGACATTTGTGAATCATACTATCTTCCGCCCGGGACTTCGTCCGAGTGGACAAACAAAAGACCCTATAAAAAGTGGCCTATGTTTCAATACAGGTTATCCAAATCCGTTCAGCTTTCAGGCAAAAACACCAGGGTCAAAATTGGAGCTTGATATCAAAAACTGAGTGAGAACTGGTACCGTGTCACCACCATGAGTGTTTAGCAGTTCCGACGTATTATATACAAAATCTTCGTTTGATTCTAGATAATTTTTAAGACCTAGACTTCCTAATTAAAATTGTATAGCTGATGAATAGTTACACAATGGTTACTATCTGTCAAACTATTTAAATTTGACATTAAAAAGAAAGGGACAAAACACTGTGTAACTATACATCTGCTATAAAATCTTTATTAGTAAGGGATTATAATGTTTAAATTCCCTCGGATGTGTATCGATAGAGCGATTGACCATGCCACTCACGAGTGGCCTGAGTGGCCGCCACGGTGGGACTGCCTAATTCATAGCCACTTGTGACACTTGATATGTGTACGACGTGTATCACACATATACGAACATTACTTCTATCCATGCTTTTACCTCAATCACTATTTTAAACCTTCAACGCCCGGAAAATGAGGCAAAATAGATACTTCATTGTTAGTTGGCCTCATACGTCCGCTCGGGCGTTAATGGATTAAATATGGTGGTGTCACAGAATACCTATACTAGTGGCCAACAACTTTAATGGCTCTGTGAGCTGTAAACATATCTCCGCCATTTTGATAAATTTTAATTTCTATGACGGGTCTGGGTGTTACAAAAGTAATTATGTTAAATTAAGATGATGCAACCGAGCCTTAAAGTTAAACAGTTAAAAACATAATATTACTTTAGGGTAAAGGCGCCGATTGTTATATACAATTTTAATTTTTGACAATATTTAGAACATTTGAAGCCAAGTTTATAATACTATAATTAAATACTATTTTTTCGATCTTGATAATACTTAAAATAAAAGATTTGTTTCAACTTACCTCCGTTGATTGATGGCAAATTGTAAAATAAGTTTGTAACCTCAAATGCATAAAAAAATAGAAAAACAGAAAACTTCCACGCGTTTCGGTGTAATAGAAGGATTTACAAAATCCCTGTTGTGACATGAGGGGATTACCCCAACGCATAGCGAATGCAATTAAGTCAATCGATAGGACGTTAGAGCACAAGTTGCTTGTCAACGACTTTACAAGAGCTTAAAACGATACTTTGAGGTTAGCAGCGTAGAAATATAAAGTTAACCCCTTTACTTGTAAATATTTATAGCTTTACCAATAATAATAATAAATTCTTGGACAATACCACACAGCGCCATCTAGCCCCAAACTAAGCAAAGCTTGTAATATGGGTGCTCTACTTGTATACTTTTTTTAAATATGTACTTAATATGTATATTAAGATATTATGTATAATAATCCAGACCCGTCACAGGAATTAAAATTAATCCTTTCAATTTCTGCCCGGCTGGGAATCCGGGACCTCTAGCGTGGTAGACGATAGGTGGCTATGTTGACCACTGCACCACTCAGGTCGTCAAATATTTTATAAATACAACGTGTCACAAAAGTACCCCTAATGCCGAATATGGTAGATAGGGACCATCAAACTGAGCAACTTTTACTATGGGACCAACTCTGATATCGCGAAAAAAACATCAGCTGTTTCATACAAAAATTAATTACGAAAATATCAAAATGTATGAAACAGCCGATTTTTTTTTCCCGATTTCAGAGTTGGCCCCATAGTTAAAGTTGTTCAGTTTGAAGGTCCCTATATACCATATTCGGCATTAGGGGTATTTTTGTAACACCTTGTATAGGGACCATAAAACTGATCAACTTTTACGCGAAAAAAAAATCAGCTGTTTCATACATTTTGATATTTTCGATTTTAATTTTAGTCCCATAGTAAAAGTTGATCAGTTTCATGGTCCCTATATACCATATTCGGCATTAGGAGTATCTTTGTAACATGTTGTATAACAAACAGTCACTGTCGAGTTGTAAGACCTTTTAATAAGCAGTAGCTGTTTAAAAAACTGTTAACTATTAATCCGTGGTCAAGTGGTTTGTACACCGGTTTTCAAGGAGTCGCCATCTCTAAGGTCCCGGGTTCGATCTCCGGCTGGGTCAATTTAGAAAACGAATTTTACTATATTGGCTCAGGTCTGAGTGTTTGTAGTTCCTCTGTTGTCTCTGATTTTCATAACACAAGTGCTTTACCTACTTACTTTGGGATCAGAGAAATGTTTGTGATGTTGTCTAATATTTATATTTATTTTGTTTGACCCGTATTGTTACTAAATTCCTGTTTTATTTTTACTGAATTAGAATTTGATATGAGAATGAATATCCTTATTTTAAGTACGTACTACTTAAAAACTCCTGAGGTTCAGTTATAGAAGTATATTAAATTCTACAGTGCTTTCAAAACTTTAACGTGGCAACTACTACATTAGGTATTAAGTTCTGTAAGGAAAACAATTTGACAACTTTCCTGCACAACGCATCTGTTACCTCAAGGAACTTATTTCATTTCGCTAATAATACATTCGCTACTCTTTAATGGAGAGAAAACTAGAGTATTTGTGGCAATAAAACTTTCCGTATCACTGCAGCGTTGCGCACTTCTGTTCAAAAAATATTCAAGATTCACTTTTTATCTAAATTCGCACTAAAAAACATGTAAAGGCTTTATGTTCTAGACATGAGCGCCGCCTTGGCGTTTATACAATTTTGATCTGAGGCCCTACCATGAGTAGATGCAAACTGTTTTCGCTACCGTAAACTATCGTTTTCTCTCTTTCACTCGCATTGACTGTGAACAGTATTTCCGATAGTTTACGGTAGCGAAAACAGTTTGCATCAACTCATGGTAGAACTACTAAGCCTCTATTCACAAACGTCTGAAACTTTCCGTATCCGATGCTATGCTTTCCATATTCCATTTACTTAATGGTCAATTTTCTCCCCCACACATACTATCTTTTCCGACACCGAATAGCTGTCAGAAAAGAATCTGCCTTTGATTATTTTAAATAATCAAAGGAATCCGCAAATTTATAGTCTTCGTTTTGAATCGAACTGTCAAAAGTTAAGATTACGGGGTTGGCCGCTGCGAAAAATTTTGCTCAAAAATCGTACAAGCCAGGTGTCCTGTGAGGGTGGGTACCCACTTAGGTTCGTGAACCTCCCCGCTCTGCGAACCTGCAACAGTGCGCCATAATGTGCACATGTTCGAACCTCGGTGCGCGCATTTGGCGATCCGATGCAAACGAACACAAAAACGGAGCAAGTAGAAGTTCGTAATAGCGTCCACATTGAGCTTCGCGAACCTGCAAAATAGATTTGCGGAGCACGAGGTTCGCAAACCTAAGTACCCAACTTCAGGTCGCCTGCTAAACCACGAGTTGATCCGAGAGGCGCTTCTGACTTTATATTCTATGGCTTTGTTGTATGTGTATCCAAGGCTTTATTCGTAAGATTCGTCAACTTTCGCGTGTCGTTTCGTCTTCATTTACTTCACACTGTTCCAGATCTCCAAATTTATTCTCACGGAACGTGTACCTCCATATTCAACTTCTCTGTGGGCAGATGTTTCTCCCATTAGCATAAAAGAATAAGTAATGAGTTTAGGATAAAATATCAGTTGGGGATTTAGCGGTTTCTGATGTTTTTCCCTTTAACTTAGAAAGGAGTACAAATTTGGAAATACTAAGCTTAGCACTGTTGGAGTTATTAAAAAAGAAAATAAGTGCGTTTCCAGAAAATAAATTATCTACATAGGTAATATTAGATTTTTATAATAAGTACCAAAAGTACCAAAAACCAAACAGATTTCGTTATAATCTAGAAAAAATGTTAGTTTAAAATATTCAACGAAGAGCGATATTTACTTAATATCAAAAACAAGAATATAATCAACTGACTATTAAACCTTATCGTCAAGTAATATGGTTGAGGATGGTTTATAATAAATGCAAATACATAGCGCAGTGACCTCAGGGTTTATACCAGATACCGGTTTTCCTCGTATCATTACGTAGCTGACAATTAAGGAAAGTAGATATTTTAAAGTCTTACTGCTAAGTAACGATATACGAGTAATATTGAAGTCTCAGTCGGTCGCCCCACAGTTTACAACCGAATCAAAATATTTTACTATAAATATTTCGTTTATGACTTTTAGCATAATAAGATAATAATCAGCTTCAACCAAATACTTAACACTACTTTCCCTTAGATATTAATTTTATGTTTTACAATACATTCCAGTAAATCTTACCTTATCATCCTATAACACATCAAACCATGCAAAACTTCTATATTAACCTATTTATCTCTGACGAACATCACGATTTATGCAAAACCCCACTTTATTTGACGACCTCCGTGGTCGAGTGGCTTTGTACACCGGTTTTCAAGGTGTCGCCATCTTTGAGGTCCTGGGTTCGATCCCCGGTTGGATCAATTTAGAAAACGAACTTTTCTATATTGGCTCAGGTCTGGGTGTTTGTGATACCACCGTTGTCTCTGGTTTCCATAACACAAGTGCTTTAGCTACTTACTTTGGAATCGGAGCAATGTATGTGATGTTGTCAAATATTTATTTATTTATTTTATTCCGACCGAATAAACATGACAGTTGAACGTATACGCTTGTCTAAATAAAAAACAAAAAACATGATAATAACGCAAGGAGAGGTTCGCAGGGTTTTAAAAAGACATGATTGTAGGCTCACATTTTTGTTTATAGTAATTTTAATTTTCCAAATCTTAAAAAAATATTTTATAAATCATAATATTAACAAAAAATCATTAACGATCTCAATTATGATTCCATTATGAAATGAATTGCAGATGATTTTTAAAGTAGCTGTTTTATGGTTTTCAAAGGATTTTTGCAAGATTTACTTTTGTTTCATTAGTAAATGTTTCATATACAATCTCGTCTTTTTAGATCGCCAGAACTGAATTCGGCGGCCTATTTGGTAAATCACGATTTATCTGTGTCGTTTCATACGTAACTGTGAAGAAATGAATTTGTCTTTGTTAACGTCTGACGTAGTTATAAACAGCCGAATGTATTACAATTTATTTGTATTAATGTAAAAAAAACTAATAAAAAGAAAAATAATCCAAAATCTTTATTAAAACATTGTAGATTATTTTCACAAGAGTTGTTGAATACACGACACGTGTTAATTATGATTTTTATGGTCAATCTAATAATGTCGGACTTCGTTATTTTACTACATCTTGATAAATCTAATTTTAACTCTCAGTACAATATTGAAGTTCTTGAGATGCAGTATTTTATTAAGTTGGTAAAATTATATTAAAACAATAGTGCTAAAATGCGTGAAGTGATAACAGTGCTTATTTTTGTAATGATAGAGATGGTTTTAGCTGATCGCCAGCAAGGATGGGCTGTTGTAGGAAATCCACTAGCATTTTTTAAGCCTTGCGAAGACAACGAAAACATAACAGTAATTTTTGAACCTAATTTAGCCCCGGAGGAAGAAAATCAATATCTCCTTCAGGTATATGAAAATTTTGGACGCAATTTCAAAGTTGATTTGAAATTTGATTCAGATGCTACTGTGACATTGGTGAGTACAAAACATCCAATCATTTGTATTACCAGATGAATCTAGTATGTCGTTGATATTGATAATACTAATCATGAACATGGTGTGGTCTTTGTCAATGTAGACTTAAATACTTTAAAAAACGTGAGACACTTCATATCCTTACTAATATTATAAATGCGAAAGTATATTTGTTTGTTTGTTACGCCTTCACGTCCTAACAACTCAACATGTCTGGCATTGTCAGGAATATAAAAAAGGATATAGTGGTAAGGTTCATCCAGAAAAAAATATGCTGTTCCCAAGGGATACAAAAATTGCTTTAGAACAATTTCCACCATAACAACGCAGCTTACTGAAATTAATAATTAATAATGTCGACATCAGCCATTTTCAATGTTCCCACTGCTGGGGCACAGGCTTTCTTTATAACTGGATAAGGAGGATGGGCCATAACCCACCACGCAGGCCCAATGCAGATTGGTGGGTGTTAACGACTGCAAATGCAGCCGGGACCAACGGCTTGACGTGCCTTCTGAAGCACGGAGGAATTCGAGATAGTAAATTTATATTTTGACGACCTCCTTGGTCGAGTGGCTTTGTACACCGGTTTTCAAGGTGTCGCCATCTCTGAGGTCCCGGGTTCGATCCCCGGTTGGATCAATTTAGAAAACGAACTTTTCTATATTGGCTCAGGTCTGGGTGTTTGTGATACCACCGTTGTCTCCGATTTCCATAACACAAGTGCTTTAGCTACTTACTTTAGAATCGGAGCAATGTATGTGATGTTGTCAAATATTTATATTTATTTATATAGGTGAAAAACTACAAAATTGGAGGTCACTTTACGGTCTTTTTTCTACCTCAAAAAGTTTAGCTATCTTCTGTCAATCACATAACTTAGTACTGTAATCTACTTTCTATATTATTTAATAGGGACCGATAAATCAAGTAATACTGTGTGAAATCGTTGTACAAAAATGTGTATTTGACGTTGTACGGCCCTTTAAAAGCGCGGAGGAGTTCGAGATAATCACCAGCCTTTTGGTCACCTGCCCTAGTGATACACGGGCCTTCAAAACTTAGTACCCCACTTTTAAAATTTGCAATTTCTCTTAAACAATTACAAAAGTTAGAGTTTTAAAATAAAAAAGGTTCTTTTTTCAAGAAAGTGATCGATTGTAATATTATTATTAAAAATAAACTTTGTTTTTAGTCCTTTTTATTTTCTAAAATATATCTTATGTATTTTATAAGTTACTAGTGGACCCTATTAACTTCGTATCACCTACAATTTAATGATTATCAATTTTACCTTGAGAACCAGCGCTATCTTTTTAATTAGTAAGTTAATAACAAAGCAGCTGAATACTAAAACGAAAGCAACACTACGGTCCTTTTATCATTATTTAGACTAAAACCTCTTTATCAAAGTTAGCTGTCAAAAGCAACCCGTTATTACTAATTATTTGTTTAGTTACAATTCTATAATTTTCTTTTTCAGTCCGACAATTCATCAGCCAGAATTACAACGTATCCCGAAGATCGTAAATTCCAGTTGAACTATTTCAAACCCTCCAAAAAGTTACAGTTAAAAGTACAAGGTCCTCCATTCGGAGGAGTGCCATACGTTCAGAGTATTAATGTTAACACGGTGGAGTACTGTGAGAAACCTAAAACGGTAACTCATATTTCATACTAGGATTCAAAACTGGTCTGACAGCACCGACTACGTGGATCGGATCGGCATACATGTTTGATAAAGAGTATTTATAACATTCCAGGGCTTTCTAGACTCTTACATAAAAGGGCCTGAACTAACCGCTGAAATCAGCACCACAGTCCCAGATGATTCATGTGGTAGACGTAAAGTGCAACACACTGAGCTCATTGTCAATGGTCTCCCTACGAAACCTGGAGATTGGCCGTGGCACGCAGCCATATACCGACTGGAGAGATCCAGGATCGACTACATTTGTGGGGGAACATTGTTGAGCAAAGTTTTTGTCCTGACTGGTAAGTAGCAACAGGTGTAATCAAGAACATTTGAAGACGTATTAAAGCTTGATGTTCTTTCAGTGAAACTTAATCAGCCCCTGAGCTAAGCGCATATAAGCATGTGTATGTTTACAGACTAATGAACATAATTGTTTAATACTCTCTGTCAGTTATCTATTTCATTATCCTTTGCCTGTTTAAAAAACAATTTTAGAATTTAAATCACTCATTTCTTTTCTGTTTTCATGGGTATCTTAATCTAATAAGTAGTTAACAATTTCCAGCGGCTCATTGCGTGACTTCTAGAGGAACAGCTGTTCTCCCGGAGACTCGAAACGTGATTCTCGGGAAATATAATCTCGTCGGTGGGGATATTATACCAACGCAAGAAAGAGAGGTGGGTATTTTTGGTCTCAAACTAAGAAGTATTTCGTTTTCAGGGGACATTTCCACTGCAACATTTAGAAATTAGCTAGTAATTTATATTTGAATAATCAGGTTTCCAAATTATTACTTTTCAGGTGAATCAAATCATCGTCCACGAAGGTTTCAAACACGATCGTCTCGACAATGACATCGCTCTTATGAAACTGAAGTCTGAGGTGTTGTACAGCGACTTCGTTCAGCCAGCCTGCGTGTGGTATTCAGACGCTTACAAGAAACTCCCTCCAGGGACTATCCTTGGGACGGTAATGTAACTTATCGAGTTTTTAATAGAAGCAGGCGTTACCTTGCAGAAGTCTATAGTATGATGGATGCAAAAAAATATTGCTAAATATTGTTTTTCATCCTCTTATTGAGTCGGCTTTAAGTTTTACACCTGTTCTCTTATTACGAAAAATCAGGAAGTTATAATGTATTTGCACGCTTTTTATCTACGTAAAGAGAACTAAATCTATCGAATTTTGTGTTTGTGTTGAAATGTTTGTGCGAATGAAAAAAAAATATAACCCAATCTTATTTCTTGAAAATAATTTTGTAATAATTATAGCTAACTTACAACGAAATTAATATAATTACTAACAAAAGGTAAAAATAAAACTACAATTTGAGTTATTATTCTTGATGAGTTTATAGTTAACATTTCATGGACACGGAAACACTTGGTCTGAAATAATAGTTTTTTTTTTTATTTCATCACAGGTTGTTGGCTGGGGTTTCAATCAGAATGACCAACTATCTGCCACATTACAACAAGTGACGATACCAAAACACTCTGAGACCACGTGCATCAAGAGCAACCCACTATTCTTTTCAAGACTTCTAAACAATCAGAAATTCTGTGCTGGATTTAACAATGGTACCTATTACAAATAAAACACTTTTGACGGGTTACAGCGCGTATATTATTGATTCAGGTGTTTTTTATATAAAGTACCGAGAGTAATTTCATAAAAATATGAGCAACCTTTTTGCTTTAGTCCTCCCGTGACCACGGCCCCTGGAAAGGTGTCGAAACGTCGGAAAAAACCAATATATCCGAACTCAGTAATTCTAAAATAACACCTGAATTAATAATATACGTGCTGTAATCCGTAAAAAGTGTTTTATTTCTAATGAACTGTACGCGTGGAAGTCTTAGAAGTGTATAATGGCCTTTTTTCGCCAAATGGCAGATTCTGGAAACAGCAGATACTTTAAACAACAGTATTGTACAGTCAGTCAGCTAAAAACAAAAGGTTTTAAACGAGTAGGTATTAATGATAAGCAATTTTTTTGTTCAACTAGGTATAAACTTATTCTATTAGTAAGGCTATGAGTGTTTGTGTTTTATGTGATAGTGCAACTGCCGTTAAAAAATATTTAAAAAAATATTATTTCTCGAAGTTGTGTATCATGAAATAAATAAATATTAGACAAGATCACAAGAATTGCTCCAGTTTCAAACAAGTAGCTATAGCACTTGTGTTATGGAAATCAGAGACAACGGTGGACAAACACCCAGACCTGAGCCAATAAAGAAAAGTCCGTTTTCTAAATTGACCCAGCCGGGGATCGAACCCGGGACGTCAAATATGGCGACACCTTGAAAACCGGCGTACAAACCACTCGACCGTGGAGGTCGTCAAAGGAAGGAGGTCGTCATTGTGATTTAAAATAAGAATTAACAATCAATTGTGTTTTTATCCAGGAACATCAGCTTGCAATGGTGACAGTGGAGGTGGTTTTCTAGTATTCGTGCCTGATGTAGCAAGGAACTCAGCGGCGAACGCCACAGGAGCCTGGTATATCAGGGGGATCGTATCCCTCAGTTTCTCCAGAACTGATGCTGCAATATGCGACCCTTACCAATACGTGATCTTCACGGACGTTGCTAAGTTTAAGGGATGGTTAAATACTCATATGAGCTGAAGTTTAAGTAGTGTCCAGTGCCATGAGTTTGCACAGTTACGTTTACTATACTCGATAGCGCTGTAGTAAGCATCTTCGTATGCAATTTTGCACAGCGCCTCTGGCGATAACTACACTAAACTAAAGGTTGTCAATACAAATGTCTTCTTCTTCTTCTTTTTTTTTTATGGCAATCTACTTTCCTCTTGGAAGTAATTTTTGCCAGTGTCAAGTGTTAAATAGTTCAGTGGTAGATATTGTTTAATTTTTCATTAGAATGCGGGTGCATCGCATTCCAATGCTGCTTGGAGCATTTGGCACCAAGTATATCAAGACAGTTTACTCGGTTAGTTCTGCCGAGGAAGCCACCATTTCAATAAAAGTCTCAGCTTCACACAACCAAGATCGCGCCTATTTCAATTATCCCACATATTGTTCAGTTGCGTAGACACTTGTACCATATAACTGCACCAATTTTAAGACACAATATCCACTATGAATCAATTTGAAAATAATTAAAATAGACACCAAACCGAACTCGACAAAATGGCGCCAAAAACTCCCAATACAAATGTCAATTACAGTCGCTAATATCAAGTATAGTAAGCGTAAACTCATAATAGTAGTAGTTGAAAACTGAATTACTATGTCAAACCTATTTTTTTATTGTAGTTAGTTGGACAAAGTAATAAGGTATTTAGCTGCCATGCATTTATTAGCCGAAAAAAAGGATTCTTCTATTTACGAAAACAATAATGCGTGGTCATTTTTATGAATCTTTAATAATTTATTGTGAAGTACCTATGTAGAAAGTCTACAAAAAAAAAGGCATATTTTAAGTTAAAATGTATTTATTAAAAAAATACTGTTTCCAAGCTCATTATTGCACAGCAAGGGGCTGATATGAGCCAACTAGCGTCGCCAGTCGATTTTATTTTATTTTATTCTAAATAAGCCCAATTTCTTAAAAAAGGAATCAGTCAAGGTCTTGTGAATGACGTCTAATGTTTATTGAATAACGTTACAACATTACAAAATGCGTGCAATAGTTTAAAAACGAGTTTGAACCAACAATGGCCACTTTTAACAAAATAGCGTTTTAAATTGTTTGAATGCCTTTTAAAACTGTGTAAATTTATTCAATAAATACTAAACGTTATTAACAAGTCCTTGACTGATTCCTTTTTTAAGAAATTGGGCTTATTTATAATAAATAAAATAAAATCGAATGGCGGCGCTAGTTGGCTCATGTCAGCCCCTTAAAAACAAACGGCGAATAAAACGACTTTGTTAACTCACTTTTATACATAAAATACAAATAGGGATTTTATTTATACACGACAGACACGTCAGGTTATACAGTCGAACTGCGAAAACAGCTTTTATTACGTAAAGCATAAAGGCGGTCTCAAAATCAACATGTACTTAGGTAGTCTGAGATGCGGTCGTGTTTACTTAATGTAAATAAACACTTCAGAGGAAAATTGTAAATTGTAAATAAAATATATTTCGTTAAATGACATTAATCAATATTTTTGTACGCCATCAAATTAATAACAAAAATTAATAATAATACTAAACTGTCTACAAATCGTTTCAATTTATCCAAACTAATTTCACGAAATTGTTTGATATTCAACACAATATGGCACTGAACAGTAATATGGAATAAAGCGTAATGGAATTATTAGCAATTTCATACTAATCGAAGGAATGTAACCAACAGCACATTAAGTTGAACAGCGAAAACAGCTTTTATTACGTAGGGCATAGCGACGGTCTCAAGATCAACATGTAGCCTAATGTTACTGTCGTGTACCCGGCCACGAACACTTTACTCGGACACGATGCCTCTCGCTATCTATGATTAATTAATTATTAGTACTTACCTACTCTTGCTGATATGGACGATCCGAAATCCGAAACTGTCGTACTTAGGAATTGACAATAGAATGCAATGGGCTCCTTACATTAATATTCTTGCACAAAAACCCCCCAAAAAAAGAAAGTCTAGGAATATCAAATGCCTATATCTAAATGATATACTAGGTGTTATAAAAATACCCCTAATGCCGAATATGGCATATAGGGACCATCAAACTCAACAACTTTTACTATGGGGCCAACTCTGAAATCGCGATGATAGTCCCTATATACCATATTCGGCATTAGGGGTATTTTTGTAACACCTTGTATACAAAGCTTTATAATATTTCGACCGTTTTCAAGAAACGATCAAAATATAGGAACATATTATTTTATTACACTATGTTGATAGTGGGATGTCCCATAGAGTGCAGGGTTATGCGATCCACTTCCAGAATATTTGCCTGTAATTTGCCCGTTGAACGGTCAGTCTGCGATAGGTTAATGAGACCTCTAATGGAACGAATATTGCATGACGCACGAATTGTGGATTGGCAAAGGGAATTTGTTTTTTTTTTTACCCACTTCAAAAGGATGGAGGTACTCATTTCGACCCGTATTTCTTTTTTTGTTTTTTTGTATGTACGTCGATCTCTGGCGTTGGTGTGCCGATTTTAGTAATTGTTTTTTGTTCGATTATTAATAAACATTTATTCATTTGAATTACCCATATCTGCCGTCGCCATCACTGTGAACTGGGTATGATTGGTTCTCGTTGGGATCGATGTAGAAAATATTAAACTTTTCTATATTATTCAATTTTGTTGTTTCACATTTTACAAATCAAAAAGCACTTGAGGTTGCTTTAAGCAATATTGATTTATTTATTACTCTAGAATAGTTATGTACATCACATAAAATAAATAAAACATAAATTGCTCTTTTTGCCTATTGCAGAGTTTGTTATTTGATATGACCATCTAACTTACAGATAAATTATAAGAAATACGTGATGCATGTTCATATAATTAAAAAAAATACTGAATTCTACTGACAGTTGTATATACAATTAGACAAATATTAGATCTATAAAATCGACGTTTTTATGGAGAATTTTTAAAAAGTTGCATTTTCCATACTAACATTTTTTTAATTTATTTAACAACCATGAACGCTATTGTTTTAAAACTTTTATGCACTAACGTATGCCACTTGGATTGAGCAAAAAAAATAAGTTTTGGCTAAGTTAAAACAAATAATGTGGTAATTTCTGCTAAGAAAAAGAGGAGTCATTTTTAAAGTACTTTTTTATATTTAGAAAACTAAATTAAAGATTTTTTTACTATAGATATTTGTCTATGATGGTAATTATTCGATATTATATCAAGTAATTGAGATAGAAGAGGCGAGGTGCTCTATTTGCGAGAAAAAAAGCCAATTTTATAGATGGGGACCCAAAATACCCAAATGTCAGACCCAAAAACTTAAACTGAAATCCCTAATTTCCGTACCGAGTTGTACTCAGCGATTTGCCCTCGCGTCATTCAGATAAGGTATGTGAGTTCCAAGTATATTACATTCCTATGTCTTAGCTCCACTTGTCGGCGGTTTATTTTGCCTTACACTGCAAAGTTCCTTCAACCCTAACTGTAAGACTTAGAGTCCTAATTCCTGTAGACACACTCAGAAGACAAGGCGAATCTGCGGGCAACGCTTAGAATCCCCGATTTTATAAGGCTTTTATATAGACCCTTTGTCGCTAAAGGTTTGCCTATGGTGAAGTAAATAAAAGACTGTATTTAAATGTAGCAGATCTTGGGTTGCAGATCCATGGTTGTTCATGATAGAGTCAAAACTAAAGTCAATTGGTTGTGAAAAATCAAGTGTCCTGAATGAATAAAAAAATCCAAGAAATAGATTTACGAATTAATTTATGTCGTTGGCCTGGGGCCGTACCGGCTAACGCATCGAACTTCGGAAAGTCTGCCGGGCTTCAAATTAAAACAGATAAATCGATGGCCTCAATATGGCCAAAATGGCGAACCCCAATTCATGATGTCACACGAACATCGATATCTCCTAAATAACTTAGTACAATACGAAACTCCTTACTTCGATTTACCTGTTTTAAGTTGAAGCTCGGCAGACCCGCCGAAGTTTGAAAAGTTAGAAGGTAGGACCCCTGTATTGAAAATATAATCAAAATGAAAACCGTAGAATCATTGAAATAAGGACCACAAAATAAATCTTATAGTATCGTTTACTTTAAGTAAAATATTGTGAAATGAAAAAAAAATACCGCTTTTGATTATTTATTTAATCAAAGTTTACCAATTGTTTTTCATATAAATAACAAAATTTAGCGGAATAAAAATTTCTGAAGTTAACGCTTGCTGTTACGTAAATGAAAAATAAACTACAGGATCTGTATTCAGTAACCGAAAGAAGTTTTTCCGCTCTATGAATTTCTATAGCCTAAGGAATAGCCTATTGACGGGAAAATTTACTTCACTTGGTGAAATATAACGTATTGCACAGAGATAAGGTTGAAATTGATCTATTGTAAAATTTTGTACTTTTGGACTAGAATCTTGTTTTTGCCTTTCATTTGTATTATGTTTAATGGTGTGTAGAATGATAGAAGATATTGTAACTGTTATATACTGAGCGTTATGAGATTTTGTGAATTACTTCAATGTTATGTTAATAACACTAAATACAGCAAGTGACAATAAAGTTTTTGATACAATGAGAAGAATTACTAAAGAAATCTGTGAGAATAAAAATAACTTTAAAAGCGCCGAAACTTTTCTGCCAACATTACACTTTCAACTTCTACTTTACCGTAAGTAAGGCTTACAGTTAAAAAGCATTGCTTTTATGCGCAAAGATTTCCATTCACTACTAAATGCAGGCATTTTAGTGTTTGTATGGAATTTCTTAAGGGCATAATGAGAGTATATCGATTATTTTGAACTTTAAAAAAGTATGGTGCTTATTTTCATTTTCATTATAATACTAAATAATATACTAGAAAAAATAGGACTCGCACCAGATCATGTTCTCGGACGGGAATCGAACCCGCGACCTTTGGATAACCGGTCCAATGCTCTGACCGCTGAGCTACCGAGTCACTAGTGAGAACGTCGAATTTCTTCTAGTATATCAACTCTTACGCTGCAAGCCAGCGTATTTGAATTTAAAGTGGCCTTAACTTTAAGAATTGTTTGTGTATTTGGCTGTTAAGTCTTCAGACTAAAATTGTTATTCTCGAACCTACTCTTAAGGTGGGTCTACACTTGTAACATTTTGGTGTGTCACATCACCGTATCTTTCATACATCGCTTGTTTGGTTGGACGTGCGCTGTGGTTATACTGTAACATAGAGACGATGTACGAGTATGATAAACTAAAACCCCCTTCAACTGGAACGATACAACGTGTTACAAAAACCCTTAAAGCTGAATAATAGATAGAGTACCATGCATACAACCCTGGAAATTTATTATAAACCCTGAAAACAGCTACTTTAAAAAAACTCTTTTCATTATAAACTGCATAGTGGTAACCATATTTTTTTATAGTAGGGAGAATGCATTTACGCATGCCCCTAGACATAAACTGTTTTGATTTTGCCCATTATTTGATTAATTATTGAAAACAATAGTCTATTTGCGTCTAGATTTTCACATTGTAGTTTTCCATACAAATCAAAATCAAAATTTTACAGGTTATTATGAAAACACGATTTATTTAGTAACGATACTCATGGCCCGCTTTTAGTCGTGACCTCCGGCAGAGTAAAATATCGACAACCCTTTACACATAGGGGTGTCTTAAAAGGCGACTAATAGCACAGAATTAATCTTGGAAGTGTCGTCATTTATTAACACCTCCGTGGACTAGAAAATGGGTAGCAGCGTTGTTTTCTGACGGATGTAATGTATTTACACGGGTCGACTTGTCAGGCGATTTGCTGGTCGATTTTGGTCAATTAGCGTTTTTATCGACAATTGCTTGTAAAATCTAATCGCAAACCTAATATCAATGAGGTGGCGATTCAATGCACCAGAAAAGTGCTGTGTGGTTTGTTGATATAGTTAACACAAAGTGCTAGACTGTTGTGAAGATTTATTATTAGTATGGAATCACAATAATTTAGCTGATACTGATTACTAATATACCTAGTGGTTCAATCTCACGAAGTTGGTAGGCGTGCACATGCACATTATTTTAGTGTGCGTAATACGAGAGCATGCAGATGCACACTAAAACAATGTTCATCACGCATAACAACAATCATAGCTGAACGATCTCACGAAGTCCGTTCGGCTATGCATGTTGGTAGGCGCGCACATGCACATTATTTTAGTGTGCGTAATACGAGAGCGTGCAGACGCACACTAAAACAATGTTCATCACGCATAACAACATTCATAGCTGAACGATCTCACGAAGTCCGTTCGGCTATACATGTTGATAGGCGCGCACATGTACATTACTTTAGTGTGCGTAATACGAGAGCATGCAGACGCACACTAAGACAAAGTGCATGTGCACGCATTACACCATTCATAGCTGATCGATCTCACGAAGTCCGTTCGGCTATGCATGTTGGTATGATAGGCACGCACATGCACATTTTTTTAGGGTGCGTAATACTAGAGCGTGCAGACGCACACTAAAACAATGTGCATGTGCACGCATAACAACATTCATAGCTGAACGATCTCACGAAGTCCGTTCGGCTATGCATGTTGGTAGGCGCGCACATGCACATTATTTTAGTGTGCGTAATACGAGAGCGTGCAGACGCACACTGAAACAATGTGCATGTGCACGCATAACTACATTCATAGCTGAACGATCTCACGAAGTCCGTTCGGCTATACATGTTGATAGGCGCGCACATGTACATTACTTTAGTGTGCGTAATACGAGAGCGTGCAGACGCACACTAAGACAAAGTGCATGTGCACGCATTACACCATTCATAGCTGATCGATCTCACGAAGTCCGTTCGGCTATGCATGTTGGTATGATAGGCACGCACATGCACATTTTTTTAGGGTGCGTAATACTAGAGCGTGTAGACGCACACTAAAACAATGTGTATGTGCACGCATAACAACATTCATAGCTGATCGATCTCACGAAGTCCGTTCGGCTATGCATGTTGGTAGGCGCGCACATGCAAATTATTTCAGTGTGCGTAATACGAGAGCGTGTAGACGCAAGACGTGCGTAAGACTAAAACAACTGACCTTTACAAATTATAATATTATTCCTATCCATAGTAATAATTCTGAATAAATAGTTGCCTGGTATGTACAAAGTGATCGGCTATCCTCTAATAAAACCCGCATGATTAATTTAACGATTCAATACAAAAGAGTATAAATTTAAAATGTCTGATGCACACTTCTTTGGTTCATAACTCTGGTGGCCGTTAGAACTTCCTCCATTTTCCTTTGAAACAAGAAAATAAAGGTTGATTTAGTGCGACGCTCTAGAAAATAGTGTCGCTCGTGTATGTAGGTTTTATAAGCTTTTAAGTTATATGTTGTATGACATCGGGATTACCACAATTACCTACATAACATAAGACTAATAGAAAAAAAATCTAATATAATTAAACTTAGTACTCTACATTACGAACTAGGTATTCTGAATAAAAAACCTGTAATTTTAATAATTAATTAATTGATTATCTTAAAAAATAATGACATCATTTAACTAAGGCAATCTATTTATATTTAGTCACTCGCTAGCTATCTTTTGGTTCTAGAGCTAGTCGTAAGTACCTAAAGCATTAATATCTAATTTACATACTGTTTTAATCCCAAATTGTCCACATTTCTCTGATATAAATGATTCTTATCTGAAACAACTCATACGGAAGAATTATTCGTTTCAGAACTGACGAATTCAATACGAGTTCATTAAAATTTTAAATCGAATCGTTATCGATGAACATTTATACAGCAAAAATTACAGATATTTTGTATTTTTTTTATTTTATCAAGATTTTTGTCAGGGCTATGAAAAAAACATTTTGTCGCACAAACAAAGCACAATGATTTTTACAAATGACACAACAATATATTTCCGCTTATTTGTTTGTCCTTACTCTGTTTTTGAAATTAATTATAAGATCTGAAGAAAACTACAAAATTAACCGGGTGATCCAATTTAGTTTATGCCTGACAATCAGCCATTTTTAATCTCCCCACTGCTGGTGCTGGGGCACAGGCCTTTCTTGTGGGTGGATAAGGAGAATGGGCCACAACCCACCACGCGCGCCCGATGCGGATTGGTGGATGTTAACGACTGCAAATGGAGCCGGGACCAATACGTGCTTTCCGAAGCACGGAGGAGCTCGAGATGATACAATTTTGGTCACCCATCCCATGACCGACCCATGCGAAAGTTGCTTAAACTTAGCAATCGCTGGGCCAAGCGCTAAACCACTGTGCTCCTCAACCAAGTTTATACCTAAGTATATGTTTTTTTTCTATGTAGGTGTATTGTGTGTTTGTGTAATGGTATGTATAAAGTACCATGGGCAACAGCGTCGCTTAAGCAGCTCTAAGGTTAAAATTGCTTGCACGCCACGCCGTCAAGACATTTGTTTAGTTCGTACAGGGGCGATATGCGCGCACACGAATTTTTTTGCTAACTGGTTAAGAGTGGCTGTTGCCCACTTACCTTACCTAAGCAATAACACTAAGAAACTCTTTGGTCCTAGGGAAGTGGGATTACACACGCACGAAGTTGCGGGCGGCCGTTAGTCAAAGATAAAAGTGAAGCCCTTAGAAATCCCTCCATCGATTTCCCTATTACTTGGTGTCCACTTTTAAATGGCCGACCTCAATATCCAAAATATCCATCGAAACCGTTAATCGGCAAGATGACGGGCGGAAGACAGCCCATGAAAGGCGAAGGGAAGTGACGTAGCATGAATTGGCAGTATAGCAAGGTTCGACGAAAATTGCCAAACTGGAGCGACTGTGATTTTGGTTCATATCGATAGATGTTATGCATAGCATAAGTTACAAGGTGTGAAATGTACAAGGTCGTTCAATGTACAAGGTGCCCAATCCAAAATAATGTCAAACAATGTTGAACTCGTGCTTTATTTTTTATTTGATTATAAAAATGACCGTCAGCCATTTAAATGTCTGCTAGAGCACAGACCTTTCTTATGGGTGGATAAGGAGAGTGGCCCATAACCCACCACGCGGGCCCGATGCGGATTAGTGGGTGTTAACGACTGCAAATGCAGCCGGGACCAATCGGCTTAACGTGCCTTCCGAAGCACGGGAGAGCTCGAGATAATAAATTTTTGGTCACCCATCCCATGACCGACCCTTGCGATAGTTGCTTAATCTCCGCAATCGATGGGCCAGGCGCTATACCACAGCGCGACTGAGCTACTTGATAAAAATAAATGGCTTATACAATTTCAATTCTGATAGCAATTAGTTCTAAAATGTGTCCGTTTTATAGGCTAAACGATGTTTGATTTTCTTTTAAAAAAATTAAGAGAAATGTTCACTTTATATTTTTTAATTTCAGAGGTTGTGTTTTTTCACCAATTTAAAGTAATGTCAAAAGTAAACATTAAAACTCAAATTACTTGTATTTCTGTCCATCCTCCTAAAAAGCTTAATCCGAAATTCCGTTTCGCATTAAGTAACCTAATTTTACAGCATCGGGATAGCAAGCTTCCGCAACGCAACTACGTTGTATCCATATATTAACGTAATAAACAAACGAAAGGAAGTAGGCCTAGTGGTACAAAGGTACGCTTACATAGCGCCGAAAAACGTTTCACCAATCACACTATGTCAGATATCTTATTTTCCACGAACAAAAGCTTTTTGTTTTGCATGCTAAAAGAATTAGCGCTCGTGTACACGATGCCACCCCCGCGCCGACACCGTACCACCGCCGCCACCGCGCCGCCATCGCGACGCCACAGCTTGATTTAACCATACCACTATACGGTTGTTAGTAATAGATTGCTAGCCATGGATATCACATGTGTCACATTGACATACATATAGTTTATAACAACGTGTTACAAAAGTACCCCTAATGCCGAATATGGTAGATTGGGACCATCAAATTGAACAACTTTTACTATGGGACCAACTTTGGAATCGCGAAATAAATCAGCTAATAAGTTAATTCCGCAACGGACCGGAACGGAAGTTCCGCGCGAAATCACGCAGAATTTCTCAGCATACGCGCAAAAGATGCGGTTTTTTTTGTACGGCAGACGACTGGTTAAGACAATAATTATTATTATGTGTTTAGGGTTTAGGTCCGACTGTTTGTCATTTCTAGATTCAGTGGTCTCTATTTCTCTACCTTTTCTCTACCTAAAAGTCATAAAATTATGGTTACAAAAATATATAAAATTTAACGTAGTTTGTCATTGATCGATTATTAAGCGAAAAAACAATGAAGGCAGGTGAAAGACGAACTTGTGCCATTTTTGCAAGCAATTTTTTTTTGTAATGCAATATTGTTTTCGACTATACTTAAGTAAAATTATATCAACCAAAAACTTTTAGGCATTTCGATAGCAACCCTACGCAGCGCTCGCTTTAAATCACGCACCGGAAAAGGAAGTGGTTCGCTAATAAATATGGCCGCCGCTCGACCGCGAGCTCGACTTATCTGCGCTTGTTCCGGACTTCGAGAACTTTCTGGATTCATTTTAAATTTTATTTTCGCCATTTCAGTTGGAAGATATTTAAGTGATTTTTAAGCTTTAGTAGGGATTGGCCTAAGAAGTAGCCTATCTAGCCTGTTAATAACGCAATAGATGGTGTAATTCTATTTGTGTGTGAATTGAGCTTTAAGATGTTTGCATTCAAAGTGCTATTATATCACCAACTTAAGATCGAAACACTAATTTCGAAGTAATTAACTTCGCAGTTCGCACAAACAACAACCGCGATATAACAAGTCGTTGTCGTATATATTTAACAAGTCATTGCAATATTCTTCGAAGCTATTCTGCATCAGCTAATTTGCTCAAAAAGTCTTCCATAAAATTGCAGCTTTTCATAACTTCTACTTCAAAATAAAAAAAATAACTGAATGTTTTAACTGATAAATTGTGCAAGTACAATAACAGCTTTTTTCGGAGCAATATATTTTTTCAAACGTAAAATCATTGTTCTCTAGAAAAGTGTTGAATATGTCAGATTAACTAAATGTTACGCATATTTTTCAGTTAAATTAAAACCAGATTGAATTGTATAAAGGCGTTCAGAATATTTCGCCTTTTCATTGCCAACAAATTTAAATTTCGTCTGCGAATTTCATTATAAGACTCGCAGAACTTTATGCGATTCAAATTAAAAAATGATTTGTTTGTTCAAAGCACAGACCATAATAACAATTACTACGTATCTCTGTGGTTCAAAGCTAAGCCTTTAGTTACCAATTAAACTAAAAGTACTTAATCATTTTGAATTATATTAAGATAATTATGTTTTGCATTTCGTCGGCTTCTTTCAAAAACTCAATAAGTTTTTGGTCACTTATTGAGTTTTTGAAAGAAGCCGACGAAATATTAAATTAAATAAATATTATTATTAGTATAAAAACGTAGATCTAGTTATCTACATACACCGTTCATTTTTAAGTATATCTAAAAATGAAATGGGGATTTCAGACCACGTGAATGAACAACTTTTGCTATGGGGCCAACCACGGAATCGCGAAAAAGAAATCAGCTGTTCCATAGAAAAATACAGCATCGACTCGACTATAATGTATGGAACAGCTGATTTATTTTTCGCGATTCCGTGGTTGGCCCCATAGCAAAAGTTGTTCATTCACGTGGTCTGAAATCCCCATTTCATTTTTAGATATACTTAAAAATGAACGGTGTATGTAGATAACTAGATCTACGTTTTTATACCTATGTGTTATATTTTTATTTCCAGATGGCCACGTATTAAAAAAAATACGTAATATAATAGAAAGTGAACCTTAGTGTTTCTATACCTAAGCATTTTGACTAACTTGCTGTCGATAGAGGGCGAATAACACTTTCTACCTGTTTGCTCTTTTGAAAAAATAATTAAAAAAAAATAGCAAAATTTACGAGTTGACATCGTAAATTTTGCTATTTTTTTTTATTATTTTTTGACTAGGTTTTCAGTGCTTCAAATCACAACAGAAGTACAATATAAATGTTCCATTCCACAATTACATTAGAGAGCCTAGATTAACCCATTGAAAAAGAAAATAAGCGAACCTTGATCAAATCTTTCAAGTTTACATTCAAACACTTCGACGCATTTTAGTAACATTTAGTGACAAAGTAACCGGGCTTTTATTACCCACTATATATATTTAAAATAATAAAAATGGCTACCATTATGGAAGGTTATGGCCGTTTCACTTGATAAATAGAACGGTTAGAGACATACACTCTGTCCTTTATATCGTATAACCTTTATATAATGTAGTAAAAGACGTCTGGATGAACGGGAAATGATCAGGGATACTATTTTATGGCATTTATTTCCTTTTTCGTGGATTATTGTGATAAGTATAGAAAATTAGTTGACGGCAGAAATATCGATATTAGTAAGTAATAGTATAATAAAATATATAAATAATTAAATTTTTTCATGAATTATGTTATGTGTTGGCGAAGCAATTATATATATTTGACAACATCACATACATTGCTCCGATTCCAAAGTAAGTAGCTAAAGCACTTGTGTTATGGAAATCAGAGACAACGGTGGTATCACAAACACCCAGAACTGAGCCAATATAGAAAAGTTCGTTTTCTAAATTGACCCAACCGGGGATCGAACCCGAGACCTCAGAGATGGCGACACCTTGGAAACCGGTGTATAAAGCTACTCAACCACGGAGGTCGTCAACATACAGCCAAACTCTGAATAAAATCTCATGGCACCTTAACATTTTTGAAACCAACACCGATCAAGCACGACTACATAGGTTGCATTCCAAATTCAAATCACATTATTCCCCATGGGAAAAATGACTTACTTTAGGAAAGGTTTGCATGACACATAATATGCCATTGTCGAGCAGGTAGCATAAAAATTATGTTATGTGTTGGCGAAGCGATTGTGACAACTGTTTGCGTGCTACATCAAACCCTTTTTATAACTCAAATATTTTGTTAATTAAGAGTTGCAGTTGTTGGAGGCAGACTTAAAATACTGACAATATATTTGATTGAATAAGGCGTCACTTGGCGGAAGTCCCAAACCATTGTGAAAACTACTATTAAGAAGTCTAATTGGTGAAGGTGCAAAGTATGTTGCTGTCTTGCTAAATGCAGGTATTGTGCACTGATATTTGTGCACTGGTGTGCATGTGCATTTTTTTGCGGGCGGGCGGATATTTTTTGTGGGAGTAAGCTACATATATTTTATCTTCACAATACTTACAATATTACATTTTTATGTGAATGTGATATAATAATACAAAACAATATCAGTGAATGTGATATAACAATACATATCAATATCAGTGAATGTGATATAACAATACATATCAATAATCAATACCATAAATACTTACGTATACCAAATACGATCACATGCCAGAAAACAAAATCTAGACGAGTTAAAATTTGCAAATCAGATTTGTTTTCTAACTAGGTACCTAATTTCAAAGAGGGCGTAATTAAATTCGTTCATGTAGGCTGTTTTCCTCATTTTCCCGTCATGTCCCAATTTGCAGGTATGCTTTAAAATGGAGGCATGTTTAGAAAACTGATATATTGTATTTTAAATACAATTATGTACCCGTGAATATCATAATGATGATGCTATTTTGAGAATATACATACTTTAGAACGTTTTTGTCCAAAATTTAAAAGTAAACACGACTTTGAGAAACAAAAAATGAAATAATAAATTTAGGTTTTTGGGACGGGTACCTATTTGATGACTTTACCTCTTATTTTACCTCATTTTGGAAACATTACTAAGGTTAAAAATGGATGGGTAAATAGAATTCAATTGAGAATTTAACAACCAAACAGGTGAATTTAGCGAATGTAATTCCTTATCTTTTTCACTGGTTCTGATGATATTGATGACTTTGATTTCTATGTTAAAAAAATAACCGAAATTGAAACCTAAGAATAATTTAGTTCCCAGATCTGCTAGAAAACTTTGACTAAATACTGTTTCTTTTATTCTTGACCCACTTAAAATTGGGAGCTGAAATTCCTATTTAAAATCACTCCAGGTTTAATACGCATAAATTATATACCTTTTAATTTGGGTTCAAAATTCGTCACGAAACACTCCTTTAGTATGTCTTTCCCAGCATTTTTAACTCTTTTAACCACATGATTGTGGTAAAAGAGTGCTGAAGTTTAAGGCTAAGAACTCACGGCGCGGTTTTCGCCCGCGTCCGCCGCGGTTATGGGCCTACAGCTTCTGTAGATATGCAGATATACATTAGATGTTAAAAATTAAAGCACATTTCACGACGCGTTTTGATGCCCGCGATGCCCGCGGCGTGTGCGATTGTTTGCGGTTCCTACTGTACCGGCGGGCAACTTGTAGAATCCCGCGGGTCACGCCCGCGGAATCCGGTGTGCAGCGCTGCGTTCGCCGTGTCATAAGAAAAAAAGCAACCGCCCGCCTCGTGATCATCGTCCGACAAGTTAGCGGGCGATAATCGGAACTGCGGCGGCTGCATTACCGAACAGAACTGCGGTCTCGTGAGTTGGGAAATAAAACTGCGAGCCCGCAACCACGGCGGGCGCGGGCGGAAACCGCGTCGTGAGTTCTTAGCCTAAGTGGCGGCTGCATTACCGAACAGAACTGCGGTCTCGTGAGTTGGGAAATAAAACTGCGGGCCCGCAACCGCGGCGGGCGCGGGCGAAAACCGCGTCGTGAGTTCTTAGCCTAAGTTGGACGGGTTTAAACGTCCAACGCTTTTGGCGTCATCTGAAGGCGCGTCGGAGCGGATCCGAAAAGGGGAACGGACTGAAAAAAAGGGATCGCTAGGTGGTGCCAGTGATAGAGTTTCGGAGAAATAAGTGCTTTTTCCTTTCCAGGAGCTCGAGACAGCAACTTTGGTAAAGGTTGGTCATGAGATGGGTGACCAATTTATTATCTCGAGCTCCTCCGTGCTTCGGAAGGCGCGGATCCCGGCTGCATTTGCAGTCATTATCACTCACTAACTCACATTGGACCCGCGTGGTGGGTTATCGACATTTTATAAACGTTCATTAACGAAGCTTCGAGTGGCTTAGATCAATATTAAAGTGCTCAACGATTTGTGGTTTTTAGCATTCAATAATTCGGGAAGGTAAAATAAGGAATTTCGACGCACACAACATCGTTTAATGCTATTGCAATAGGTACCACAAGACTGCAAATAAATACACCAAAAAGCCAGGGTATTTTAATTACTGCTTGATAAAACTGAATGAAATGCAACAAAAAACACCGTCGACTTGATAACTTCCTCCTTTTTTTGAAGTCAGTTAAAAAAGAGGTAGCTAACTACCTTCGTTGTCAGTTAAAAATTTATTAGCTGGTTTAAATCCCATAAAACCTTTTTAGAAAGCTTTCATTATTTAGTTAGACTAGACGGTGAGCTGTTTTACTTTTAAGGAACAATTTCCTGTCAAACACCTAATTAGTCTTTCTATAAAGAAATTTATCTTTCTTTGCTAAATACGAAACGAAAAATTAAAGTATTTCGAGTGCAATATAAAACATTTTCATTCGTGTATGACTTCGATGTTTCATGAATAGCCGCATTCAGAATTTCGACGGCCATGAAAAAATTTTACTGTATACGTGCCTAGGGTGCTAGTTTTGAATACTAGTGCGGTAATTGAGCATTTCTCATATTTTTTGCCACAATTTCAAAAACATACAAAAATAAAAAATATGTGTAAAATACTGTTATCTTGATGAAAGTAGGTAGTTTATTTATTAATTATTCTTATTTTAATAAGAAATTTTAACTTTTTTTAAGATTTTACGGAAAAATATATCAAAAACTGAAAGATTCCCTCTTTCAGTTTCTTATTTTATTACTCCAAATTTAAAAAAAAATGGGCGTTTTAGTTGCAAATATCTACGTTTGGAATGGTTTTTCTGAAATTATACGATCAATTTAATTATATTGTCCCAAAGAAAGATCAAGAAATGGATATTAATACATAAAAAACTGAAATATATTTTTAATTTGTTACCATGTACATAAAATTAAGTTTAATTTTCAATTGGAAGAAAAATAAACACATTTGAATGATATATGCTATAAATTATTGTGTTTATTTGTTTACCTAAATAAATAGACCATACATCGGTTAATTTAGATCAATAAAGAGATTTTAAATGGAATATTAGATGCGAAGATTTTTGGGACAGTAACAAAAAAGGAAAATTGGGTAACAAAGGGGGAAATATAAGGACGGTGCACAACCAGCCGGCCGGTTTTATAAAACTGTAATTTTGTGGATGAAGATAAAGATAAGAGAATAAAAAATACAGATTATACGTAGTAAGTTTCATTGGGAATTTTCAACATTGAAGAATGAAAATTTGTGTAGTTAATAGACTACAATGGCTATAAATAACTATTCTAATGCAAACATAGCTTTATAATTTCTGCTTTTGTTACTTACATTTCCGCTTATACGTTACCGCAGCAAAGTAACAAAAAAGAAAGTAACGAACACGTCCTTATTTTTTCAATAAAATTATTTGTAGAGGTTAGAAGTGATCTTTCGTCTATTAATAAACACCAAATTCTAGTGAAAGTTATAAACTACTAGAAAATGACAAAAAAAGTGGTGAAATTGTATTGTGAATTATCTTAAAATGGTAACAAAAGCTGGTTGCAAAATTTTATCAACACAGATGCGCGCGTACTATCTCAAGTATTATCCACTGGCAAATGACAGAAGTATTAACATGGCTGCTTCAAATGACACCTATAATGTTGCAAATTCAAAAATAAATATTGAAATGGTAGTTTAATAGTTTTTGAAGGGTCTAAGAGTGGTAACAAAAACTGGAATCAGTTTTTGGAACTTTTTCTGGGACAAGCTTTAAATTTAAATTTGATGTCAAAAGTCATAACAGATAATTTAATAACACAATAAAAATGAATCGTCTAGACCTAATATAAGGTCTAAAATTAAGATTTTCATATAAACTCTTTGAACTTTATCGAAATATTTGAGTTTCAAATATGACGCACGGCTCTGGGACATAGACATTTTCATACAAATCGAAATTCTGTGGTTTACTTATTTATTTTTAATAAATTAAATACTTGGTTTAAATGTTTTATTATAACGTTTTATGTTAAATTTATTAATAAACATGATCTTAAGCAAAACAGTATCTGCTCTTACCATTAATTATATTAATTAATCACTCACAAAATCATGGGACAACGCTGCATATGTCATTGGCAAAAAATATGAGAAATGCTCAATTAACTTTGTGAATATATTTTTTACATTATTAGCTGTTGTGTTCTATTTATTATTTAGTCACCATGGTATTTCATTAGCTAGCTCTGTTTAGTTTCGGAGTCAATGATTGATACGATTTGTTTGGATTTATCATTATTGTCATAGTTAAATCGAATATCCAAAGATCCCATATCTTGAACTAGAATTAGATTGGCAGTAACTATACTTCAGTATCCTACAACAGTATGCTCCTTCCTCGCTTAGTACGCACGATAGTACGGCAAGTTAAACAGTTAAACTACGACAAGAGCTCTTATTACATACGGCATAAAGATGCTCTCAAGGTCAACATGTATAGTTTGACGTGCCGTTGACTGCACAACAAACAATCTATTTTATGCAAACTCCTTTCACAACATTGTTAAATTTCAAAATTCTTGGCATAATATTCCTTAGCTTTCAAACCCGCCTCAACTGGCACTCAACCCGAACTCACAAAGAGGGAATATTCGGTAGCTTTCGTTATTCGGACGCAAGCAGCAGTCACCTGATTACGCGCTCCGGTAGCCTAATAAGGATGGGAATATGGGATGTACTGACTAAAATATTTATCGATAAATTTTATTAAAATAAAGCAATTAACTCGCATAAAACATTTCTGTGCCTGGTGACAAAGTCATATTATATTGTAAAAGCAAGTCTGAAATTATTTTTATAAAAGAGATAACGATGTTGCACGATAAGTAAAGATGTTGCATTCGAATGTCGATGGTATTTCCCCACATAGACCAAATAAAGCTGGCTGACAACGAAAACGTAAAAAGTACTAGAAAATTTCGCCGATCTCATCGGGGACTCGGTAGCATAATTGGTCAGTGAATTGGGCAAGAATCCCAAGGGTGCGAGTTCGAGTCCCATCTGAGGATAGCATCCCAGTCAATGAGTCAATTTTTCTAGTATATTAGTTATCTTGGTGATAACGAACTTCGCAAAATCATAAATATCTGGCATTGACGACCTACAGCAATAATTGTAAATAAAGTAAAATATAGGATGTAACTAGCAAAATCATTTCCGACCCTGTAGACATTGCAAAGTCACATTGTAAAAGTGATTTATAAAACTTTCAATTATTTTTTTTCTAAAAATAGTCTAGAAGTAATAGCAATTATTAATCTTTCTATAGATTAAACAAACTTGCATTTTAATTCGGTAAAATTTTAATAGGTAATAATTTATCGACATTGAATTATATCGATAGCGTTTCCACCGACAACACTAATAGCATTCCGGCAGCTTTAAGTGAGCATTTGGTCCAGAGCCGGCCTTCCCGAGTTACATCTACAATTCTGAATATATTGATAGTAAGTAAAGAAGAATAAAAAAGGCAAAAAATATATTATTAAGCTTCAATGCCTCGACTTCTATTTAAATGAAAGATTAATTTTTCGGTTACTTTTGAACAGAATATCACTTAGTCATGAGTCTATTGAAAGCATGGCTGATTCCGTTTTACCCACGACGGACGGAAAGGAACGGAGGCGGTATATGCGTTTGGGGTTAGAGGTTGTTTGTATGTATGTATGTCTGTTACCATTTATCTCGGAAATGACTGGACCGATTTCGATGCAGTTTTGCATTCAAAAGGTTTCATTTCAGAGCAGGTTCTTAGACATGTTCCATCGTGGTAGACCGCCAGGGGGCGCAGCAGCAACCAGATAAGTTGACACTTGAAACGTTCTCAAAAACTATTAAGGGTTGGTTCCTATATTCAAAAACGATTCGTTTTGCTTACGGATAGTAGTATTTTGACATTAAGTCCATAGTAAATGTGTCAAAATTCTACCACCCGTAAGCAAAACGAATCGTTTTTCGAATATAGGAATGGGGGGTAAACTGATATCGGTGCGGTTTTTTTTACATTGACCTACTTTAAATGTAACAAAATTAAATGTATTGGTGGCGCTAGTTGACGGCTAAATTTCTTCTATCTGTTCGGCTATGAATGCTGTTAGGCGTGTACATGCACATTATTTTAGAGCGCGTAATACGAGAGCGTGCAGACGCACTAAAACAATATGCATGTGCACGCATAACAATATGCATATGCACGCATAACAATATGCATGTGCACGCATAACAACATTCATAGCCGAACCGCCTGTACCTTCATGCTCCTTAAGCTATAATAGGTTACCGTTATCATAACTTGAAGTGTGCACCCGACCTAGTTGCCAACTTGCAAGTTATTTAGATGCCAATAAATTAATAATTAATGACTCCACCATGACAGAAGGCAAAGTTATCGCGTGAGGAGGCAAAACTCCGAGAACTTTCTTAATTTTTAAACTTCAAATGAGTTGGATGTTAAATTTTAATACCCTCGACGTTTGTTTTATTACATTTGCATAAAACCCGTGGAGAGTAACTTTAGATATTTTATGCTTTAGTTTAGGTAGACTGTGATTTAGGGAAAAGCTGTTATCAAGATAGGTAAAGAAATAAAATAATAACTTAAGTATTTTTGTGTTTCATTATGTAAGTGTTTATCTATCTACCTATCTAATTCCATACGACTGCTATGATAATACTACTATGACATAGTATAAACCTAACTCAGTTCCATTCCACATATTAGGTATGACATTTTATCACAGGGTTAATAATTATATTAGTGATGAGTTTTATTTATTTAAGTGAATTATGCCTATTAACTCGCAAATTATTTTTAACAAATTATTTTACTGTTTACTAGGTTTTTTTTACACTAAAAGTTATCGAACTGAACAAATCAGCAAAAAGACAAATGGGTTTTGTCGAATAAATTCGGATTTATTTACTATTGTTATGTGTCGAACGAGCCACATATCACGAAATGTCGGTCGGATTCTGTGTCCCTGTGTCCTATCATTTATTTGTCGAACTTTGTGTTTTGTCACTTGTTTTCCTTTAAAAGTCACTTCAACAGACTTTTTTAAACTTTGTTCTCTTTACGTAAATGGCGCTGTATAAAATTCTAGACAGTATTGAGTTTAGATTTTATTTTTTATGATGTAGTCGACAGTCGTCTTGATCACAAAAGCCCATTAGAGTCGATTGCAGGAAGTAGACCTCTCCTGTGGGAGGATGTTGCCATTTACACGTTGGCAGGCAGGTTGGAAATCGCATTTCGACCACTTTCATCGAAAACTATGCTATCTCAATTTTGTCCGGACTACAAACGTGTTAGATTTTATTTATTTATAAGTATTTAGTCACTTTTTCACGCTTGACTGATGAGATGATGATTGATGAGCTTTGATTTCTTAATAATTAATATTTTTGCAGCGCCGTATGTCCACCAATGCCGTCACCGGAATATCAACGTGAAGGGATGACAGCACTGATATAATGGTACAGTCAGCGGCACGTCAGGTCATACAAAACTGTCAAATATCCGCAATTTATTTTGAACTCTAAAAACTTCGTGTTAAAGCATAAAATTGATTAAATATGATTACGCTGTCGTGGAAGCCCAGTGTGCCGTTGACTGTACATACATTTAGAACAAAATAGTCATAATTTGTGTACATTTACTCTGACTGCCTGTTCACCCTAACCCGTCACGTCATTTTGATGTCATGATAAAACTTCATTCCGTCCTGTTGACGTCCCACCCCCTGATTATGTAACTTTGTTGCAATCAACTCTGTCAGAAATCGCAGTTACATTGCTGCTTTAGTAAGAATCGATGTGACAACTATGTTACTTAAAACAGCAATGTACCTGCGATTTCTGTCAGTTTCAATTGGAAGTTGATTGCAACAGAATTACAAAACCAGGGGACCGGTGAAAGGTACAAATCAGTAAAATGCTTTCGAACAGTTACTTACCGACAAAAATATTATAAACTCCCCGAAAAACTCTATTCATCAGTAGTCACGTACATGATAATAGGATTGTCCGTTTGTACGCCAACTCTGGCTAATTATTTAATCCCGTTATCGGAACAAGCGTGATTGCCAGAATTTCGACTATGGCAACACCTGCGTTAACTAATTCATTACCGACACTAGCAAAGTTGCTAATCAGTGTTTGTAAACAATTTCTATGATTAGGGAACAAGATGTGTGATTACTTCACTGATTTCGGATGTGTATGGGGGAAATGAAAATGATAATTATCTTATATCGTCATCAATATTTTTTTATTGGTCGGGTGAATCTACGTTGTCGAACCTCCTCATAAAAATTCACGAGAATCGGTTGAGAAATGCGACACGTAGAGGAGAACAGACGGACAGCCGGACAGACATATACGAAAGCTTTTTCCCCCAAGCTGAAGCAGAACACTTGCGCTTGCTTGGTCCATTAAGCCAGAAATTGAAGCAGTAGGACCGGGCGAATCTACGTTGTTTCTTACTTCCTGCGTCATTGTCGTTACTCGAATATCTTTAAAAATCCAATACATCGCAATAAATACCGTATTTAAGGGAAAAAAACTAAAAAACTACACAAGCTATTTACCCTAAAACTTGTATTGGGAACAACAAAACTAATAAGATTTAAAATATATTATTATGTACACTGTATACTAACAACCAATTGTGTAATCTATTCCTTAGCGTGTGTTCCTACTGGCTAGAAAGACAATAGTAACTACTGCTGCTCATTTTCATCGCATGCGGATGCGGTGTAATGTCACAAACAATTGAATACACGCACTCAAACAGCACAAACTGATTCGGTGATGGCGTCGCTGTCGTCTATGTAGTCGACGGCGTAATAGGTAACAATAAGTAATAACAGTTATTTCGTAACCTGTTTCGAAATGAAAATGAGTAGTAAAGAGCACACGCCGCTTTTCATAACGTAACAATTTGTAAATTGTCAATTTGACAATCACTTTTTCTATTTTAAAATTGGTTGACGCAATAGATATAAAATTGTAACGACAGGTGACAAATTGTCACGTTTATTAAATAGGGCCCTGATCTCTGACCAGAAATTGGCCAAAATAAGGAGTGTTTTGTTTTTAAGTTACCTACGACGGTGTAGTTAATATAACCTCCTATTTATAAGTAAATTTATCCTTAAAAAAATATTGTAGCATCGCCCTAAAGGTTTTAGGATCTAACAGGCAGCAAAGAATAACCTTGTTCAGCATTTACCACGTCTCTGAATGATCAATTCAATTCAATTCATTTATTTGTCAAATCACAGGTAATTTATGTTGTTACAAAATAATCACAGAACAGTTCCAACTTTTACCATTAAGAGTTGGTAAATCTTAGAATTTTACTGGCAAATCTTGGGATTTACCTAAGTTCGGGGTTTAACAGTAACATATAAACCTCACCTTCTGTGATGCAGCGTTTGTCGTGTGAACTAAGCAACCCAGGTAAACAGACCTTTACAGTTGCAGTTTTGGCCCGCTGCCAACATTCTACTATTATCAACGAACATTAAACTCGATACAGTATCAGATTATTGCAATTCGGATAATGTTTTACTGAAACCGAATAAGTTTCATTGACAAAATATTCGGAATACGCTTTAACGTGCATTTTGCATTGTTAAGGCACTTGAAATCCGAAACATCACGATATTATATAAGGTGGTACCAAATTAAGTAACATTACTGAAACAGGTGATACTGTTGTTTAAACTGAAAAATTTTCTCCAAGGAACATAGGTTAAATTCGAAAAAAAATTTCATCCTCCCATACAAAATGTGTTGGTCAGATGATGCGACTTAATATAGAAAGTCAAAAAAATCATTCGTTTTTCGACCATGTTCGTTGGAGAAAGTTGTTCAGTTTAAGCAACACTATCACCTGTTTCAGTATTGTTACTTAATTTGGTTCCACCTTATACAACGTGTTACAAAATAACCCCTAATGCCGAAAATAGTATATAGGGACCATCAAACTGAATAACTTTTACTATGGGTCCAACTCTGAAATCGCGAAAAAAAATCAGCTGTTCCATTCATTTTGATATTTTCGTAATTAATTTTTGTATGAAACAGCTGATTTTTTTTTGCGATTTCAGTGTTGGTCCCATAGTAAAAGTTATTCAGTTTGATGGTCGCTATATACCATATGCGGCATTAGGAGTATTTTTGTTACATGTTGTGTATGTAGCAATTAGTTAAGTACAATAAATTCACGGGATTCTAATGGGAATTGGAGAAGATCATTAAACAAAATAAAAACATGTCAATTCCTTAACTTATTATAAACTGTGTCGTATTTTTTTGCTTCCTTCTAGGTCGACCTCATCGCCACTTCCAAGCACTAACCTAACCCGTCGAGGATAAAAATCCGATATTAGTGGTTCGGTTTTTGTAACCGCCTCTGTTGTGTAGTGGTTCACCCACCCGTGTAAGACGCAGGGGTCCCGGGTTCGATTCCCAGAAGGGGGTACATTTGTACTCGGTTTGGTTGGTGGTAGGGCTTATTTCAATTTCTCCTGGCTAGCTACCACCATCTTACCTAAGTCTGACGCCATAACAACAATTTAAAAATTGTTGTGTTCCGGCAGTTAAAGGTAAGATAGCCAGTTCCTCAGTGGTGAGGATTCCGGGTGTGGTGCGCTTCCACCTTCGGCCTTATCGTCACTTAACATTAGGTGAGGTGAAGGCCAAGCGCTAACCCTATGTGAATAAAAAAAAAGTAAGTTCCAAGATATTTTTTGTAGATCGATAGATTTCGTAAAAAACTACATGATATGTTCCCGCAGGGATGTCAATCATAGAATAGCGTTTTTGAGCGAGCGGCGCGGGCCAAATATTTTACGAGCAACAACGAGAAATTAAAATCCTGACGGTAGGAAAGATAGATCCTTTTTTCAAAAAACCTGGACAGATTTTCGACACTGACATGTTCGAGCTGTAGATTAAGAACCGATTTTATGAACGGTTAATTTTAATTTTAAATAAGTATTTTTTTTTTACAGGTTGCATTTCTCAACCGATTCTCGTGAAATTTTGTGAGCAGGTTCGATAATTGTATAACATTTTTTATTAGGCCAGTTTTTTGAAATTTTGCGAAAAAAAATATTCACCCATTCGAAAAAATGTTCAAAGCGCCATCCAGCTAAGACTAGGTATACTAAAAGAACACCTAACCTACCAAACAGCACATAGTACTGCTTTTCAAAAGCATTGTCATCCTCGTAGTGTACATCTATTATACGCTAGAACTTAAAAAAACAATAAAATCAAACTAAATTAAATAATTCTAGAATAACACAACTGATAATAATTATTTAATTTTACGTTATTTATCCAAATAAAGTTATCGTTTATCTAAGACGGTTTAACAAATTAACAACCAGATACATTATAGCAAAAAGTTAATACCTAGCTTTGTAACTTCAGACATATTTGTCCGTTTAAGCCCTTAAAAAGTCACACGCTCCATAAATTTCGTAAGCTCTCTCTTTGTCTGAACAAGTGCGTGGGAAAGAGACAAAAACCTATTCGGGACCAGTACATCACCTGTTAAACCTTCAATAATTCAGGCGCGTAAAACGCTGTTTAAGCTACGGTTGGCTGTCTATTACACCGAAGTGTAACTGTTACACTTAGCGAGCATTCGTATGTGTAAATGGGAAAAATATTCACTGAGATCTCATAAACAAAAGGTTAAGTATAAGTACGAAACATTTTTTTTTGTTTCATTGGTGTTGCTCTACATTTAAGAAATTATATTTTGAGGAGAATGTCATATCCTAGTGTTCAATTCAAAATTAAAGGCAAGCGATTTCAATACACGAACAGCATAAAAATTAAATACAAAATAGATTGACAATAAGAGATTGGCGTGACCACAGCCCACACTGTAATCACGACGGACCGGGCCGGACCAAACATGACATGACAAATTGCTAGAACGTATAGAAATTTGATCTTATTGTCTGTCTTTATTGCCTGTCCGCCAGACATTTTGTCTGGTGGACAAAGACAAACGTCGGTCGGTCAAACGATTTTGATCTTAAAGTCCAGCGAATGAAAATCGTTCCATTATGTTATATTGTTCTGTCATGTCATGTCTGGTCCAGCCCGGTCCGTCTTGCGAATGTGGCCTGAATGAGTTAGCTTAGAAGACGTCATGAGTTCCTGACGTCATTCTGTTTTATTGCTACACCGCCCCAACAATGTTATTGAAAAGATTAAGGCAGTCTACCAGTTTGTAACGTTTGCGAAATAATTTTACACGACCAAACATTTTCCGCTGTTTTTGTTACGCGACGGTGTAACAGCAGTCACGTAATCCCAGTTTTAGCGCTCCGTTAATCCGCGGTTCGTATTCTCCTCCGCAGATTTATTAGCAGCATCTAGTACCTTATTCAATTAGCCCCAAAAGCTTAATTGCGACGATAGCTAAATTGCGAGCTAAACGTGCTTATTAACAGAATGACGCTTCTGCGATGTTCAGACTAACTGCCCAGTTATTATAAGCAAAGTATTTCTTATTAAATTTAGATTTTTCGCATTCACAATGCTATTTTCATATTAAGATAAATAATATAGTAGAAAAAAATACTAGTAAATACTATAAGTCTTAAAGTATTTCTTCTTTAATACTATCATAGCTTAGCAATAAGTATATTGCCTTTGGAATAGGGAGGAAACTACTTTATCTCTGCGCAAATCAGCGACGCGCAATTTACAAATGACGACCGGTATTACACTTTTTAGGGAATAATTTGGATTCATCATTCTTGTCCGAGAAAAAATAGTTCGAAAAGCATTCGAAATTGCACTTAATTTCGTCGTTAAACACATGACAAAATGAGGTCTCATTTCCTGGTAACAAAGTGCTTGATAAATCGACGCGTTATAACAATGAAACCCGGAAACGGATGCAAACATTCGAGCGGAAATGGATTTCCAGTTTTTCCTGTCACAAAAGACATAATTGCATTATTGTGTCTTTTGTGAATTTGTTTACCTAGGTGTTATGTTATGTAAGAAACTCTCGCAATAGTAAGCCGTGGGATGGGTGACAATGTATGTTTTAATTAGCTGCTCATTGCATAAAGAATTATTAATTTATTTGCTAAAATGCGGTACATAAAGGTCTTAAAATAATTCATATTGTCATATCACATACACCAGGAGCTGGCATGCACAATATAATTGTATAACATATTGTTATGTTATGTCAACATTATTCAAAATAACAAGTCAAAAGAATACATCGGTAAATAATACAAAACCCGTTTTTTCCATCGCCACTTGAAAAAGTGCGTTTAATTCATCAATAACAGTGAATAAAACGCGATCTTATGCACTGAGTAAATTTAAAAAAAAAATGTAACATGAACGCAATTTTATTATGTTTAAGAACGTGCTAAAAGTACCTACTGGCTGACTAAACGGAGCTTTTCCATAGAGCTATAGATACAAAAAAAACTAATGTTAAGGTGTTTAAAAAAAGTATATTTCCTGCTTTAAAAAAACAGCTTTAAAAAATAAACAGCTATAAAAAACAAGAAATAATACTAAAATTGAATAATTACTTTAAAGTACATACCTACGCATATCTAATATTACGTCTTATGTAGCTTTAAGAATTTACAAATAAAATTGAGACAGTAAAACCACGATAGAAGTGTTGCCCCTAACCGACTTCAAAAGAATTTTATTAATATCAGATAAATGCTTATTACTTCAGTAATTATTGCAGATTCCAAAATTATTTTTTGCTTTTAGAGTTGTTTAACATTTTTTATAAAAATCTTGTCAGCACCCGTTCTCCTATTAAAATATTACTTATACCTACATATACAAGGTGTTACAAAAATACCCCTAATGCCGAATATGGTATATAGGGACCATCAAACTGAACAACTTTTACTATGAGACCAACTCTTAAATCGCGAAAAAGTCAGCTGTTCCATACAAAAATTAAAATCGAAAATATCAAAATGTATGAAACAGCTGTTTTTTTTTTTCGCGATTTCAGAGTTGGCCCCATAGTAAAAGTTGTTCAGTTTGATGGTCCCTATATGCCATATTCGGCATTAGGGGTATTTTTGTATCATGTTGTATAATTTACAATTCATAACTATGCAATTCTATCTATGTGGACTTTCCACGACGCTTGTAAGAATTAATCTTATCGTTATGATGTTGAGGAAAAACCTTGTTTACATTCCATCGCCGTTTCAAATGAACACATTTTCAGTCCCATATAAACAACATAAGTACCTAACCATCACCCTAACAAAATTATGTTGAAAATAACTGGAACACATATTGTGGTCGCCTTTCTAAAAAAGGAAACAATGTAATTGATTAATTATTTGACAAGGAAATATTGGAATAATTACCAAGCTATTTACTTACTTGTTCTCATGCTAAAAGAATAAAACATAATAAGGAATTTTGGCTAAGACAACTTCACTTTTAAACCGACTTAAAAAAGGAGGAGGTTCTCAATTCGATAGCAATTCGAATTTAGCTGAGCGATGATCGCTACTCATGTTTCGACGAAAACAATGCCTTTTTTACACGACTGCCCAAAAAACAGAAGTGTAATGTGTTCAGAGTTCATGTATGTTTGTGGGTTTCTTTATTCCACCATAACTTCTAAATGCCTTAACGGATTTAGATGTTTGGGGTATTGATTTGATTGATTAGATGATTTGATTGATTGATTAGATTCCTTACATCATCCCGAGTGACACTGTTTATATTTTTGCCATATTGATTATTTTCAAAAAAATATAAAAGCTATTTAGAGCTATTTTATTAGAGTTATTTAATTTTCAAACTGTTTTTGTTTTTATAAGTAGTGTACCCACGCTTTTCGTTTGTTCTGAGTTTTTATTCTGGTTGTTTATTATTCCTGTAACAAAGAATTAATGAAAATACTTTTTACATAAGTGTATTTTATGGAAATTCCGAACGTTGTAGAAGACAGTTTTTTTTTATTGACGATTAGCGCGATTATAGGAGCTCAAACAAGATTGCGAAATTTATTTATTTATGCACATAATCGGCCAAGAGTTAATATACTATTTTACAGATACGCCTTTGACATTGGGTTGTCCAAGTAATCCAAAGCCACAACGAATGACAAAACAGTAAGACACTACTTATAAACATTTAAAATACTTTAGATAATAAAAGAGAATAAACGATAAAGAAGATTGTACACACGACGGCACCTCAGACTATACATGTTGACCTTGAGACCGCCTTTATGCCCTACGTAATAAAAGCTGTTTTCGCAGTTTAACTGTATAACCTGACGTGCTGTCGTGTGTACATTATGTCACACTTGAAAAGGGTTATTTATAAAACAGCAATAGCTTAGCAGAAGTAGATTACTAACACCATAAACATTTGTTCTACGACTTTTCCGAAAATATGAAAAAAATCGACTTTCCATATAAATGTCCGAATAGCTGATTGAGTTTTGTATGAAAGTCCATTTGTTTTTGTCTGTTTTCGGAAAAGTCGTAAAACAAATGTTGTTTATTGTAAAAGAAACATTACATTAAGGGCCTGTTTCACAATCAAAAAGTAAGTTCTGAGTAGCTTACTTAAACAGATGATTTGACATATTTTTCATATCACAACTGTCAAATCATCTGTCAAGTAAGCTATTCAGAACGTTAATTTTGATTGTGAAACAGGCCCTAAGTCTAAGTATTATTTTATTAATTTTAATGCAGAAGTAGTCGAGTGTGTTAAGAGCACAAAATTTCTAGGTATCACAATAAATTCATGACTACAATGGGACCCACATATTGATTTCTTGTCGAGTAAACTCAGTTCTGCAGCATTCGCAGTTAAACAAATATTGAAACGGCCTATAGAATGTCGTTGTGGGGCTCAGCAGCTAAAAAATAATTTTAGGATTCAAAAAAGATCAGTTCGCGCCACATACATACTTCGGCCGCGAGACTCTTTAAAATAATTGCTTATAGAAATTAATATATTAACAGGAGCAGGCCAATGTCCACCGTTTTAACCCTTCAACGCCCGGAAAATGAGACACAATAGATATTCCATTGTTATGCGGCCGCATACGTCCGCTCGGGCGTTGATGAATTAATACAAGAAATAAAGATAAACTTACCGTTCCAAATTTTTGGGGGGCTCCAAACTTTATTCAAAAAGGTAAGGAAGTACCTTTTTGAATAAAGTTCTACAAAATGTAATTAAACTGGCTTTGCATGAATTTAAAATAGGTACATTTTAAAAAGATGATCAAGAGCACAGGTTATTAAAATGTTTATGATTATATAATATACCCCCTTAAGGTCCCTTACTAATAAGGATTGTATAGAGTTACACAATGGTTACTCTCTGTCAAACTATTTAAGTTTGACATAAAAAAGAAAGGGACAAACACTGTGTTACTATGCATCTGCTATACAATCTTTATTAGTAAGGGGGATATTATAAGACTGCAATGCATGCATGTAACATATTATAAGTTTCTTAATTTTACAGCTTTCAATCATTTTATTGTTATTTGTTGACGATATAATTTATTTGTAATATCGTTACTTCTGATTTCTGATATAGCAGATAAGTTTCTTGTGACCAATCTTCTTGTCAGCTAAAAAGTTTCGAATGGACGGTAAGAAAATGTAAACAGTTGAAAAGCACTTTACTTTCGATCTTTTCTACGTTTATTTGAATAAAGAATTTTTCAATTTTCAATTACTAGTTTTCATTTTCAATATCACCAATTTTTACTGTTTTTTACCCGAAAATTATTTTTAGAGACGAAGATACACTTCAAATTAATTGATAAATGTAACTTAAACCCATCAAGGCCCGGAAAATAAGATACAATAGATGACCATCAGCCATTTTAATGTCCCCTCTGCTGGAGCACAGGCCTTCCTTATGGGTGGATAAGGAGGATGGGCCATAACCCACCACGCGGGTCCAATGCGGATTGATGGGTGCTAACAACTGCAAATGCAGCCGGGACCAATACGGCTTAACGTGCCTTCCGAAGCACAAGGTACTCGAGACACAAAATTTTTGGTCACCCATCCCATGACTGACTCTTGCGAAAGTTGCTCAACTACTGCAATTGATGGGCCAGGCGCTATACCACTGCGCCACCGAGCTCTTCGGCACATAATATTCTATTGTTATCCAGCCGCATTTGGCTGCACAGGCATTAATTAATTAAAATATTATTAGACGACCTCCGTGGTCGAGTGGCTTTGTACACCGGGTTTCAAGGTGTCGCCATCTCTGAGGTCCCGGGTTCGATCCCCGGTTGGGTCAATTTAGAAAACGAACATTTCTATATTGGCTCAGGTCTGAGTGTTTGTGATGCCACCGTTGTCTTTGATTTCCATAACACAAGTGCTTCAGCTACTTACTTTGGAATCGAAGCAATGTATGTGATGTTGTCCAATATTTATTTATTTATTTTATTTAAATATACTACTGTGAATTATTACACTGTAATCATAAAACATTATCTGTTATTGTTCCGGGAAATGGTTATATATTAAAGTTACCTTTAAGTATAATTTTATTATTTAATAAGTAGCCGTTGCAGTCTGTCAAACTAAATGAGAGTTGATTTTTTTTATTATTGGAATAATTAATTATGACCATTAAAATATTATTCCATTGTTTTATCCTATACTTTGTGTTGGGAATAGTTAATTCTGGTAAGAAATCTTATTCTTTTTAAATTTGAGATTTTAGCATTCACAATGCTATTTTTATACAATACTAAATAATATACCTACTAGAAAAAATACGACTCGCACCAGATCATATTCTCGGACGGGAACCGAACCAATATTATTCAGTATTGTTTAAATCTTATCATATTTTGTAAACATTAATGCACAGTGAGTGCACATCAACAAGTATTTATCGGTAACTGTTTATAACTCTCAGATAAAATATCCAACCAGAATGAGGCAACGTTCGGACGATAACACACGACCCGACCTCAACTCTAACTCAACTCAAATACAGTCCACCTTCTAACTTATTTCAACCACAGCCCACCTTGAAATACATCGCTTACAATTTTGAGTCTAATGACACATTAATAAGCTGCAGTGTAATGTTGAGGTGAGTTTAAAGTAAGTTTGGGTTGAGTTTAAGGTGAGTTCGGGTTGAATTTGAATTGTGTTTGAGTTGAATGCGGGTTGAACTTGAGTTGAATGCGGGTTGAACTTGAGTTGAATGCGGGTTGAACTTGAGTTGAGTTCAGGTTGAGCGCAGGGCGGGTGCAGTTGTCAACAAAATATAACGGAGCTAATTAATGTGTCATAAGACTCAAAATTGTGAGCGATGTTTTTCTAGGAGTGGGCTGCGGATGAGTTCAGATTTAGTTGAGTTAGAGTTGAGGTTGGGTCGTGTGTTATCGTCTGAACGTAGCCTGATAAATTTAATGACACGAGAGTAAGACGTTATAGTTAATTCTGATGACTGTATCATAAAAGTTTCATTTTGATCTGGGGGCTAATTGTCTAATTTAAAAATCTATCGCAATCGCTTTCATTTGACAGTTGGATCCGACACATTGCTTCATTTCTTTGGTAAGTTTTTATTTGTGCCAAAAAGAAGCATCAATGTGTTTAATCCTGAAAGCGATTGTGATAGATTTTGAAATTAGACAATAGAAAGGCAGATCAGTAAACCTCGCTTTAATAATATGTCGCACATGAAAATCTACATAGTCATAACTCAAAAAAACTTAGTTTTGAGCTAAATCGTTTCAAAAATTAAAAAACCATAGCTCCTGACCGTGAAGTATTTATGGCCAGGGGCCCTACCGGCTAACTTTTCGAACTTCGGCGGGTCTGCCGAGCTTCAACTTAAAACAGATAAATCGAACTAAGCAGTTTCGTATTGTACTATTCGCCAAAGTTATTTAGAAGATATCGATGTTCGTGTGACATCATGAATTGGGTTTCGCCACTTTGGCCCGATTGGAGCTCTATTTATCTGTTTTAATTTGAAGCCCGGCAGACTTTCCGAATTTCGATGCGTTAGCCGATACGGCGCCTGGTTGTTATATTGTTAGAAAGTTACATTCTTCTACTGTGTATACTTCAAAAATAAAGTCTTTAGGACTAATATACTATAAAGATGTTTATGCTACTTTATAGAACCACTTAGAGTTAATGCTATATAATAATATGTTACATCACATATTAATTAATTAATAGGAGAAAGAAAGAACAACACTAACTTCATTTATAAGTTGACAGGCAATACAGTATCAAGTCAAAGTAAATACGGTCACATTTGTAAATAACTTGCCAATTTGGTGTGTTAAGGTTAATGAGGGCGCCACTTGAGGTATATAGGGGATACCTCAAGTGGCGCCCTCATTTTAATTAAATTTATTGCTCGCTAAGTACATAATGTATCGAAAATTCACATGTACAGATTGAAGCTAAGGTTCTATAGTTTATTTACAAACAATAACCTCAGTAAAATTTTGTTCGTTTAGTAGTAGTTTGCAAATGTGCCAAAAGTGGCCACTTTATAACAAATAACTTGATCACTAGACAAATTCGATAAGTACTTCGGAATTTAAGAAATATAACATCTTTTACAAAAGCAAAACCACGCAAGATTTTAGACACTTAACTTGATACAAATAACTAAAGCATTTATTTTAGGAAAAGGACTTAATTATAACGTCGGAAAGTGCTGTTTTCTTGTGTAAATAGGTATAAAAGAAATGTTTTGTTTTTAGAAATATGCCAACTACCAGACGGAGGTGTGGGAAAATGTATAGAAATCAATAAATGCCCTGAAGCGGCAAGTTTAGCAAGACGCGCCAAGACAGACCTGACTATAGCCAGACATTTAAGAAGTCTGAGATGTGGCCTACGTGACGAGATTAAAGTAAGTCTGGCTGCGTTCAGACGACAACACACGACCCGAGCTCAACCGGAACTCAACACAAACTCACCTCAAACTCAACTCAAACGCAACCCGCGCCTTATTAATGTGTAATAAGACTCAAAATTGTAAGCGATGCATTTCAAGGAGTGGGCTGCGGTTGAGTTGAGTTTGAGTTAAGTTCGGGTTGAGCTCGGGTCGTGTGTTATCATCTGAACGCAGTCTAAGTTTTATTTAAACTATTTAAAGAGCAAACACTTTTTTCCCACAAAATAAACAAGTCGAGTAAATCTGCCAGATAGCCAGTTCCTGAGTTATTCTGGAAATCTCAGGAACTCAGGATTCCACCGGCCTTATCGTCCCGGTAAAATTAAAGCCAAGCTTATTTTGATTAAAAAAAACCCATATTGCAGTTAGTAAGAAAACAGTCTCATTTAAAAAAGATAAAAAGAGGAATTATCGCGATTTTATATTAATAACAATAATATTATTTTTATTTTTTTAATTTAGTACAGCATTATTTGCTGAGTTTGTCGACGTGCAAAATATATTGTATTGTTTATGAATAAAATTATTAAAAAATTCTAATGGAATAATATATTATGTAGAATTTAAATGTATAGGTACTTTCAATATCCAACGCATTGCGTAAAACATAGAACCTCCTCCTTTTTTTGAAGTCGGTTAATAACGAAACTAATTCGATACCTAGCTCAATAAGAAAAGGCAGATCATCTGTATTAAACCCAAAACACATAATATTCAATTCAATTGATAACCTCGCCTTGACCCTCACTGGGGTTACTTTGAGTGCATGTATGCAGTGAGTAGCACTCATATCTATCTATCTAGTACCTACTCGTAACTAGACAGTACAGATACTGACTGAAGAATAGCAGGCAAGAAGCTAAGGATCTGCCACCACAGAATACTAATAGTACAAAGTCATCATGAAACCCAGGTTTATGACATTTTTTCGAAATGGATAAAAATCTGATTTTTTTTTTCAATAAAATTCAAAAACTGTCTCTACTAATAAACTTTATACAACGTGTTACAAAAGTACCCCTAATGCCGAATATGGTAGATAGAGACCATCAAACTAAACAACTTTTACTATGGGACCAACTCTGAAATCACGATAAAAAAATCAGTTGTTTCATACATTTTGATATTTTGTAACTAATTTTTGGATGAAACAGCTGATTTTTTTTTCGCGATTTCAAATTTTAGTCCCATAGTAAAAGTTGTTCAGTTTGATGGTCCCTATCTACCATATTCGGCATTAGGGGTACTTTTGTAACACGTTGTATAATTATCGAACCTGCTCACAAAATTTCATTAGAATCGGTTGAGAAATGCGACATGTAGCTCTACCATGAGTTGATACATACTGTTTTCGCTACCGAAAACTATCGGATATACTGCTCACAGTCAATGCGAGTGAAAGAGAGAAAACGATAGTTTACGGTAGCGAAAACAGTTTGCATCAACTCGTAGTAGGGCCACTGTAGAGGAGAACAGACGGACAGACGGACAGACATACGAAAGCCTTTTTGCCCAAGCTGAAACGGAGGCGCTTCGCACTCGCTCGATCAATAACTCCCATGCTAGTTACAAATTAAACTTTTTGCAGGTATGCTGCACCGACTGCTACACACCGGAAGGGAGAGCGGGCGCTTGTGTGCCAATACAAGAATGTCCAAATTTAATGAATTACATAAAAACAAATGTAAACTACGTAAGAAATTCCATGTAAGAATGTTTTCATAATACTTACGGCCGAATACTCAAAAGCTTCTTAGCTAAAAACTCGTTTAAGGCCTTAACTTTAAGAAATGTTTGAGTTATCTTATATTTTGCACTGCAAGATAAAAAAAAACGGTCATGAGTGAGTCAGACTTGCGCACCGAGAACCTGACTCTCCGACCGAGGAGGGTTCCATACCATCATAATTATAAAATTATACTGCAGAGTAGAACGTGTTATTATTGCAGTTTTAGGTCAGCGCCATCTCTTGACCGATAGTTGTACTAATGCATTTTTTCTGCGGTGTAGAGTAGAATATTACAGTTCTAGGTCATCGCCATGCCATTTCTTGACCGATAGTTGGACTAATGTATTTTTTCTGCGATGTAGAATATTGCAGTTTTAGGTTAGCGCCATCTCTTGACTGATAGTGGAACTAATGTATTTTTTGCTGATGAAAACCACAAACGAGATGAATCGAAAGCCCAACCACCTGTGGCTATCAGATACCACGTGCGAGGAGTTGATGCAGTCGCCGTGGCCAAAATCGGCTGGAGACAATCATATCATCAGCATAATTTTGTATAATTATGTCATAATCGCCGTTTACGTTGGTAGTCTGAAGGGTCTCCTCTGCTAAACGCAATACGGCTATAAATTAAAAGACCGTCCACGTTTTGCCGCTCTCTCTCTCGCACAATTCATGTGAACTGTTAGAAACGACAACTTTTTGTTCTTCAAAACAAAACTGAAATAAGTATATTATTATGTAAAATGTCTGTATTCTTATACTGCGAAAACTAGCTGGAACATTTTTAATTACGCACTCAGATTTAGGAAATCTTGAGAAAACATTAAATGTGCGAGCGAGAGAACGGCAAAACGTGGCGTATAATCTGTGTTGTTGACAGCTGTGAGACTGGTACTACAGACGTGTGTTGCGGGCGGGTGCCCGCTGCGCCCACCAAAGGCAGCTGCGAGAGTCAGTTCTCTGCTTTCCCCCCGGACCCTGCGACCCAATGTTGTGGCATAGACGCTTCCGGCAACAGCAGAATTTTTGGTATGCTAATAGATGTAGGTTTTGCAATGCAGAAAAACAATCGAAAACCTTGAAATTTCTTTTATTTTCAATTTAAAAACTTGTAAACGTCTTAATCGTCTTTTACGTCTTTTACGTCTTTTTCCGAGCTTCTATATCATTATTTTCCGTACCTTTTCCTCTTCATTCTCACTCGCTCACTCATTCATCGTTCGTTGTGTTTCTTCTCAATCACCTCGCTGTGTTCCATTCCCACATAGATATTTTAAATATACTTTAAGAAAGAAAGAAAACATATTTTCATTACTTCCCTCAATAAGGTCTTCTACAGAATTCCACTCATAGATTAATGTCTTATCCAAAAGTGGATCTCCGTCTTCTTTCGAAATTTAATCTGCAACATAATTTTAACTCTAGCTATTCAGCAAAATATCATAGTGCAATGCAAAGATTTGGGAATTCTGATTTTAAAACCAATTATAAAAGTACCTACTATCCTATCTTAGTTAAACGCCCGCCCCCTCTCTTCTAGCCCAAATTTGCGTGCCCAACAGGGTCCATAATAATGGTCTTTTATTATGTAACATCTTTGTAAACATTATGGTTTAGCAATAAATTATTTGATTGATTGATTGATTGATTTTACTGATTTTGCATGCAAACATGACAGCAATATTTGGATTTATTACAATGTTTATTACAATATTACAAGGTGGCAGTGCGACCAGAATAGACCAGTATCCTTGGCTTGTGCTGTTGGAGTACAAGATTAATAACAAAATATCACTGCAGTGCGGTGGTTCGCTCATCAGCAACAAATATGTACTGACTGCGGCTCACTGCGTGCCAAACCATAAAAAACCGTAAGTAGCAAAGTAGTTAAGGGGATTACATAGGCCAGAATTAGCAGCTATGTATACGTTCGAAGTAAAATCGAACTGTAAGCTTTTACTTAAAAGTGCAAATCAGCGCGTGCTTTAGCGTGATGGTTACACCGCGTCGCGTTGCCTGCAATCAATGTTTGAGGTTTTTCTTCATTTTTAATACCTTAATAAAAAATTTAATAATATAAGTACCTACTAGAAAGAAATCGTCTTGCCACAAAATCATTTTCCCAGATAGGATTCGAACCCGTGACCTTTGCAAGTCCGGTCCAATTTCTCTTCCAACTGTGCTACCGAGTGACTAGTGGGATCATTGAAATTTTTCTAGTTACTCTTTCGCTGCAAGCGTTACTTCATCAATGTGAAGAATTTATTACTATTTAATTTGTATTTAAGCATAACAAAATAATCCAGCTCATACCATATTATATTTCATTTAATATCAACTTAGTTTTATAATCTGTGGTAATAGTCTGTGACAAGCCTTATGTTGATTAAAAAAAATATATAGTCTTTGTTCGCAAGCTGTCGCGTTTTATTAAAATTACCCTCGACATCCGATTGAAACATTTTTCGATCCGATTGATACCAATTGGTGGTTTTTAACGACTGCAAATGAATTTGGGACCCATCCAATAACCAACCTTAGCTATAGTTGCTTAACTGCCATAATCACATATCGAATATGCTAAGACACTACTGCCACTACACCATTAACATTAAATAAATAAATATAAATAAATATTTGACAACATCACATACATTGCTCCGATTCCAAAGTAAGTAGCTAAAGCACTTGTGTTATGGAAATCAGAGATAACGGTGGTATCACAAACACCCAGACCTGAGCCAATACAGAAAAGTTCATTTTCTAAATTGACCCAACCGGGGATCGAACCCGGGACCTCTGAGATGGCGATACCTTGAAAACCGGTGTACAAAGCCACTCGACCACGGAGGTCGTCAAAGTCACCAAAGATTAATTTCCCAAACGAACGACTTTGCTCAAGCTGTTCTCGTGGTGTCTTACAGAGTCAACGTACGAGTGGGTGATTATGACATCACCCATGACGGAATAGACTGCATGAGCGTAGCAGCGGACGTTGAAGACTGCAATCTCGAAGCCATAAGCGTGCCCATAAAGCGAATCATAAAGCATCCCGACTATAGCTCGAAGCAGAATCGAAATGATATCGCATTAATCGAGCTGGAGAGTGCGGTGAAATATACAGGTAAATTGACCATTATTGACCAAACAGGCACAAGGCCTTCTATTAACCAAGTGGCTTTCCGCTTTTTTAGTAACACCCAGACCCGTCACAGATATTAAAATTAATTTCAATTCCTGCTCGGCCGGGAATCGAACCCTTGTGTAGTAGACCGGCATTTTGACACACTGCACCACTCAGGTCGTCAAACTCGTCGTCGTAATGCTTAAAACAATGCTTTCACTATAATACCACTACCAGACGAGGAATCCTTATAATTTTCCGTTTGTTTGCAGACTTCGTCCGCCCAATCTGCTTACCATCAGCCGACATATCAGATTCACCTATCTCTGGCTTGGAAATGTATGTAGCTGGCTGGGGCAAATTTGATTGGTATATAAAAAAGAACAGCAGATTGAAGCAACATGTTAAAGTTCCACTGGTTGAAATGCAGGTGCGGTACGCTTTAAATTTACTATACTGTAAGTTAGGTACTAGTAGTACATTGAAGTAGTTTCCGATTCCGCGGTGGACTTGCTTCAGCGAGCATCTTATCGTCTTGGTTGGCTCCAGTGAAGCCAAGAGTATCACATCCCACAGATCTTCTATCACTACGTAGAAGACACTTCAAGCATTTTCCACGGTAAAAAAAGAATACAGTATGACTTTACTTTACTTTACTTTACTTTTTACAAATGCAGTACTGAAGCACGGAGGAGCTAGAAAATAATAGGTAATACTAAATAATATACTAGAAAAAATAGGACTCGCACCAGATCATTTTCTCGGACGGGAATCGAACCCGCAACTCCTTCTACATTGGTGAGATGGCGCTGGCTTGCAGCGTAAGAGTTGATATACTAGAAGAAATTCGACGTTCCCACTAGTGACTCGTAGCTCAGCGGTCAGAGCATTGGACCGGATATCCAAAAGTCGCGGGTTCGATTCCCGTCCGAGAACATGATCTGGTGCGAGTCCTATTTTTTCTAGTATATTATTTAGTATTATATAAAAATAGCATTGTGAATGCTTAAATCTCAAAAATTAAAAAAAAAAAAAAATAGGTACATTTATACCCATCCCATGACCAACCTTGGCGAAAGTTGTTTAACTTCAACGATCGCAGGATGGTGCGTTAATCTACTGCGCTATCAAGCTCCTTACTAAAATTTTCATTACAATAAATTACAGGAATGTCAAAATATATACGGGCAAAATATAACGCTCTGGAGCAGGCAGATCTGCGCAGGCGGCGAGGAAGGCAAGGATTCCTGCAATGGAGATAGCGGTGGGCCGTTAATGGTGGACTCGACCATAAATGGCGTGAAGATCATCACCTTGGATGGCCTGGTCAGCTTTGGGCCAAAGAAGTGTGGCACGAAAGGGGTACCAGGTATTTACACCAAAGTCTGGGAATACAACACATGGATACGAAGAAGCATCACGCCGTGAAATATACATCAAATATATGAATAAATACTCTATTATCATATCAAATATAAATCGTAGTGTTGCAGTTGTGCATCGTGTATTTTAATAGCTTGAATCAGGTTATGTTTTTATCACAAAAAAATAAAGAGCATCAGATTTTCTTAGTCTTGTATTTATTGCACTGAGACATGATTTGGTTCCCAAATTAACAGACTAGCGGCCGCCCGTAACTTTATCTGCATGGGCAGATATTATTTAGTTAGTTAAAAGCAATGAATTAGTTGCAATTCAACATTTATTTGTCTCGTGACTTTAAAATTGCATTCGATGTATTGCATAATGAAAGAGATATGTTTATGCTGCATCATTGCAACATATTGCTTCTGTCTGTAGGCAATATACCTAAATTATATCACTCTGATGTCAGCTACAACCATCAACTTTCATTACAGTATTGAGAATATCTTTAAAGATTCCATTTTCAAGTCTACAGAAGTCTCATTATCTTTCTTTGTCTGAAAGTAATTAATGGAATGAAAGGTATGAATTTGAATTGAATGGATTCGTAGTACGGTATTATCTGTGAATTAAAAAATAACTGATACAAAGACTGATTATGCCTAACAAAACCATTGACCTGATTTTATCTGAGCGACTTCATTTATTTAGCACCATTTACTGTTTTAGACAATAACACATCATTACTGTTTCATATATTTTGAGTTAGGGAAATATTCAATTATTTCGATGGAAGGTGGGTACATATGAGCAACATTCGCACATCGCACATTCTTTGCGAAAACACTATGGTGTATTAAAAAACAGACAGACAGACAGACAGACAGACGGACAACAAAGTGATCCTATAAGGGTTCCCTTTTTTCCTTTTGAGGTACGGAACCCTAAAAAGCACGTGAATGCTAAAGAATCCAGAAAAAAACTGTTTCGTCACTCGGAATGGATATACCTAATGGCCATAGTTTCATCTTAGCCAACAATACTGGGCTCACCTGGTACCTATCCGCCTAAGTTTCACAATAGTTACAAGATACCGCCCCGCTGCCCACGCTCACTAGGGCAAGATTTCGTTCGCCATTCCGAGAAATTGCAAAGCCTTTGTAGCAAAGTTGCTAAGTCTTGTTAAAAAGTTGCTTCCTTTTCTTTACACATTTGTTAGTTTGTTACGTATACACATGCTAAGCACAGAACTATAGCACTTGAAGGTATTCGCCACTTCGTTTATTCAAAGTATAAAATAAGTTGAACGCCTTTCATAGATTGTAAAAGGGTGAGTGATGTGATAAATTAAAAGGCTACCCTCAGTCCATCAGGATAAACAAAGTCAAAGGACCTTTGAATGAAAAAATCTTCCTTCTATGATCAGTATTACACACATCTGTCTGATCCAAAGAAGTAATTTTAAAGTTACAGAATTGTACCAATTCGGAAAGAATCTTGTCATTTACCTGAAAAAAAACCGAATATTTTTTTCCTTAATTTACTCGACTATTCTTAAAGCATTTTCTAAAAACATGCTTATGTAATGTCAGATTTCTTCACCTAATAAATCCACGGTGCGCGTGGTGGTTTACTTTAGTACTATGTCTCAGTAGGTTACTTTAGTACTATATCCCAGCAGTTTTTTTGGCAAAAGTCTCCCATTTTGAAGCAAAAAAACGAAAATGTCAAAAAAGATGTTATGACAAAGTACTAAAGTGTCAAGCTACTTTCGTTGTTGACCGTACTTATAATAAACACTCCTCATTATCAGCATCGCATAGTTAATGTATGTATTACTACATCGGCACATGCTACATTAGCGCATGCTACCTAGACGCATGCTACATCGGCGCATGCTACATTGACGCATGCTACATCGACACATGCTACATCGGCGCATGCTACATTGACGCATGCTACATCGGCGCATGCTTCATCGGCGCATGAAGACAAGCGTTCACTGCACTTCCGTCACGTCTTCTTGAATTGGACCAAAAATAATCATGTTCCCGTCGAGGGCGGCGGTAGACAAACGGCTTAACCTATCTAAATAATATGGGTAACCAACAATAGTCCTGTACTTAAAGTGGATCTTGAAACTAAGGAAGGAACAAGTTAATCTGCGCCTCCGAACAGCGTAACGCTAACAACTAACTAGTGAAAGTAAAGCTGAAACTTAGTAATGAAGAAATAGCGGGTAAAAAGAGTTTGTAAAAAACAAAAGTTAATGCTATTGTGATGTATTATTAGGTGATTGGGCTGTACCCACTTTGTTTGATTCTGTAAAACCTAAATTTCCAAGAAACGGTTGTTTGTTCCTGATTGTTCATATAAAAATTATATTGTTCGCGACAGCTACCTATTTTTTAGTCAACAGTAGCACCACATATATAATCATTTCCACAAACTTCATAAGCAAAATCAGTTTTGATAGAACAGACTAAACTTTTTTTGCAATGTCGGTCGTAGACTGCACAAATAATATAGGTAACGGCTTACGGCCCCAGTTTGTGGACCACTATAAAAAACTTTAAGTAGATACTTACCAAACATATTCTATTTGTGCTATTATAAAAATATTTCTTAAAATTAATTAATTTCTTGTGAATATTTTTAAATAACTTTGTACTCATTTTTGCCAATTTATTGTGAAGGCTAGTGTCGGAATTTTTAAACATCGAAAAAATTATGTTGTGATTTTTATATTTTATAATAAACTTAGAGACGAGCTCATGAGCATGGGTTGACCCTGTGAACTAAATTGGCAAATTGTCGGTTTGGTGGCATCTACCTACGCCGCACATTATCACAACACACAGCACAACAACAAAATTTATCACCGTGTTACTAGATGGCGCTAGTGTCTAAGAAACATGAACATTAGTATGGAATAGCACCTCATAGTACGGAAAAACCTACATCTCGCTAACGAAGTTCACTCAGCGACTCACCATTATATACAACCATTATATCGCGGTCCAACTGATGATTGTTGAAATTTGTATAAATGTTGAGTCGCTGGGTGAACTTCGTTACCGAGATGTAGGGTTTTCCATACTACGAAGTGCTTCCATACTAGACACTAGCGCCATCTAGTAACACGGTGATTAATCTTGTTGTTGTGCCGTGTGTTATGGTATGTGCGGCGTAGGTAGATGCCGCCACAGTCTCCGCGAAAAGTTCATATTGGAATTACAGCCGCTTAGTAGAGCGCGTAAAACGGTTTGATGAAAATAATAAAATTGTGAGGAATTCGAAAATGCATTTTATTAAATCATGTTATACTGGGTTCTCAAAAAAACAGAAAAATGCAACACTCGCTCATGTAACATGTGTTCGTTTTGTGAACTAAGTTGGCAACTTTCTCAGTCGGCTTATATCTTGTTCGCATTCCACAAATAGGTTCATACTGGGATAATAGCCGTTGCGTAGACCGCGAATTTTTGTTTATTAACCAGTTAGGAAAAAGTGAATATTTTTTGCAACAATCACAATTTACAGATAAATAATGAATAAATATATTAGACAACATCACAAACATTGCTCTGATCCCAAAGTAAGGTCCACTTGCAGCAATATTTCATCTAAGTTTAACAAAATTGAGATTTAGTAAATGTTACTGCAAGTGGGCCAGTAGCTAAAGCACTTGTGTTATAGAAATCAGAGACAACAATGGTAAACACACACACTCAGACCAGCCAATATGAAAACTTAGTTTTCTAAATTGACCCAGCCAGGGATCGAACCCGGGACGTCAGTAATGACGACACCTTGAAAACCGGCGTACAAACCATTAGACCATGGAGGTCGTCATAAATTATTCTTATAAAATATAAGATTTACTTACATTATATTTTTTTTATATAGAATATATTATAAGAATAAAAATTCTTCTTTCAAAATAATTAAGTACCTTGACGTAGGTAAAAGGTTCAAAGGGAAACGACATGACTCTCAATATTTACATTCACAAAAAAGCAGAACTAAAAGAAAATCCGCATACCTACATACGCTTTATTTTTAATTAAATTATGCTGGGAGCTAAAAAAAAAAGATAAATTTTACATTCGCTCATGTAACTGTGTTTGCCCTGTAAGCTAAGACTGCCATCAGACGAACCGCCGCCGCCGCAACTGCGCGCACTAGCTCGCGCAGTCGGTAGGTATTTTCAACTACCTACATGCAGTATACAATTTTTGTATGAAACAGCTGATTTTTTTTTCGCGATTTCAGAGTTGGTCCCATAATAAAAGTTGATCAGTTTGATGGTCCCTATATACCATATTCGGCATTAGGGGTATTTTTGTGACACCTTGTATACAGGGTGTTTGGTAATAGTCTTATAAAACCCCAACTTCACGCAGTCGTCTGCAGTTGTGAGGACTCGATATTAACTGCGACTATAGTGGTGGATTCAACTTCACGCAGTCGGATGCAGTCGTTCCAATATTGTTTAAAATAATTTGCGTCAGTTGTTCTTTAATTGTTTATTCCATCTTTGAAGAAACCAGAAAGTAGAGAACACAAAGAAATATAAAATGAATTCTGCATTTTATTAACAGACCAAACCACAAAGTCCGTAAAGCTAGTAAAAACATTTTCTCCTTTAAAACTGTCAAAGATTTTTTTCTAAAGCCACATGTCGAGCGGAATTGACACAGAGTAAATATGAAAAAGCACCTTTGGTTACTTCAAAGCGATATAACTACCAGCGTATTTTATCGCTTTGATGTACCAAAACTAGCTGGACAGCAAAAAATACACAATAATCTCTTTGCACTGGGCACAGTTTGGTTAACAAAACATGTTGGGTCAGATTTGGTACGACTATTCACAATATGTGACGAAAAGGGAAACATTAAAGTTGTTGTTCTTTTTTCGTATATTTCTCTTGTATTCTTTGTAATTTATGAGAGTATAATACATAAGTACAAGGATTCTTTAAAACATTTTGATATTTGCGTAATTAATTTTTGTATGAAACAGCTGATTTTTTTTTCGCAATTTCAGAGTTGGTTCCATAGTAAAAGTTATTCAGTTTGATGGTCCTTATCTACCATATTCGGCATTAGTGGTATTTTTGTAACACCTTGTATATTATAATGTCAATCAAAGATCTCTTGATAATGATTTGATTAAAGAAATAAACGCTCTAAATATATCAAAATATACGGATTTTGCTGCATCGAATGAAAATGTTCAAAAATATTCAAAAATATGGTCCTAGTTTCCCAGATATGTATCTACCACCCACTGACTGTCACTTGCAAATTCTCCAAGATTCATTTGGGTCTGATCCTGATTATCTGAATTAGAATCGGTTCGTCCCAACACCCATTAAATTTAATGTTAATAAAACAATAAATTTTCAGGAACCTCTCGTCCGTTATTTGAATAAAAGACGTTTCTCTAAGATAATGCTCTCTCTTTTATGGTACGATCTATAAAAGATTCTCGGAGAAATAAATCGTTCTTTTATGTCTTAATTATTTTATCTGTGTAGTTAAAGGTCGAATCGAGCGAATTTATCTTGTATCAGCGGCCGCCCGCGGTTTCATCTGCGTGGACAATTATTTTTCTATCCCTCTGAAACCCCTCCGCACAGTAGTTTTCTGCTGGATTAAAGGTACCCTATGTCCTTTGAAGAGCTTGGTGGCGCTGTGGTTTAGCGCCTGGCTCTGCAATTGCGGAGGTTCAGCAACTTTCGCAAGGGTCAGTGATGGGATAGGTGACCAAAAATTTTGTGTCTCGAGTTCCTCGAGCCTCGGAAGGCACGTTAAGCCGTTGGTCCCGGTCCACTTGCAGTCGTTGTCTCCCACCAATCCCGCAGGTATTGGGCCGGTGTGGTGGGTTCGGGCCCATCCTCCTTATCCACCCATAAGGAAGGCGTTCCTCCAGCGAACTTAGAATGGTATATCGAAAGACCCTTCGTCGATAGATAACTTCACCGAAATCACCCTTATTCGACCGTTGGTTTTACGAAAAAATCCTTCATCGATTGATAATTTCACCGAAATCACTCTTAGCCGACCGTTGGTTTTACGAAAAAATCCTTCGCCGATAAAACGTTTCGCCGATAGAATGTTTCGCTGATATCAACCTTCAACGCTAGTTGGTTTTCCGAAATAACTATTTTGCCGATGAGCGTTGCACCATAAAGGGACTGCGTCCACTATCTCGACGGCACGGCAAGGGTGACAAATAAATATGTACCTAAAAGAAAAATAAGATAACACCACGATTGAAATAACTTCATGGTTGAATTTAATTATTTAAATTTTAATTATTATAAATACTTTTAAAAGTAATTGGCTAAATAAGGATATTAACGAAAATACAATTTAATGTATCTATACACTGGAGTATTATTTACTTTTTGGTTAAAAATTTAAATAATTAAATTCAACCATGAATTTATTTCAATCGTGGTGTTATCTTATTTTTCTTTTAGGTACATATTTATTTGTCACCCTTGCCGTGCCGTCGAAATAGTGGACGCAGTCCCTTTATGGTGCAACGCTTATCGGCAAAATAGTTATTTCGGAAAACCAACTAGCGTTGAAGGTTGATATCGGCGAAACATTCTATCGGCGAAACGTTTTATCGGCGAAGGATTTTTTCGTAAAACCAACGGTCGGCTAAAAGTGGGGACATTAAAAATGGTTGATGTCGAGTGGGTTTTCTGTAACCCTGACAACAATGTGTAAGCAAAATTTTATGATGATCGATTAAGTAGTTAAGATGCGAAAGCGGTAACAAACAAACAAACTCACTGCAATGGCGCTTTTATAAAGTCCGGTTAACCCAAAGGAATTATTGAGGCCTAATTTAATTTGGGAACAAACACGTTATATATATACAAGGTGTTACAAAAATACCACTAATGCCGAATATGGTATATAGTATTTTTACTATGGGACCAAGTCTGGAATCGCAAAAAAAATAATAATCAGCTGTTTCATCTAAAAATTAAAATCGAAAATATCAAAATGTATGAAACAGCTGTTTTTTTTCGCGATTTCAGAGTTTATATACGTAACACCTTGTATTTCAACATTTATTTATATATAGCTTTTAATTTGAAATGTTTTTGAACAGCGGAAAAGATCGTAAAAGTTCAAAATGATTCGACCCTATTTAAAAAATAAATTTCAAAATTATAGAGATAATACATATTTCAATAGTCTTTATTTAAAACTAAACCAAAATCACTACTTAAATATTTTGTATTAGATTTTTATTCGATAGACAAAGCGTAATGACGAACAATTTTCTTTGAAAACATGTTACTTTATTCAAAACACTGAAATTATTTTAAAGATTAAGGACCAGCCTTTAACAAACAAATAAATCATAAAACTAGTGCAAAGAAATTGTGCACGTTTTAGTAATTAACAAAATAAAAGTAAAAGTAATTTACAAAATGTATAATCTACGTATATACTTATACGTAGATTATACATCTAAATCCGATTTATTACATAAATTTTAAATACTAACCTACGATGTAACTTCTTATGTCATATCATAATACTGACTAAACAAAAATTATTTAAACTTTGTTTAACAAAATCGACAACTATCTAAATCTTTAAACTTTTAATAACGAAATGTTATTCACGTCTCTAACACGACTTCAGATTTAGTGATTTTCTGAAAATCCTTCTAAATTTTTCCTTCTATCACTAACTCACTTATAGAACTTAAGACACTGACATCTGTCGTATTTCTTCATCTTCTATTTTTTTTCTAGAACCAGGACGGTGGACGTTAAGTTTTTCCCTCAACACATCTATAACTTCTTTAATATTCACATCAGGTGGCACAAAAGTGCCATTACTTTCGATTATTTCGACAGCCGTCATTCTTTCTCTCAGAAAGTTGTTTGCGAAATTTTCAAATATTACCTCCTCGTTTTCAATATCTTCGTCGCAGCATCGCTTGAAAAACAAATGGGCGACAGGACGGCCATGGATATAGCTTAAAACCACCATTAATATTAAAGACACAAGAATGCAAAATGTTAAAAAACGCCACCACATTTTCTTGCAAACATCACCGTCTCACAACACAGACACACTAGGCGCGAAACTCAAGAAACAAACTCTTTTTTAAATTTCGAAGATTTTATTTTTCTGGCTAGACAGAGGAGTTTGAGCTTTCTTTTGCACAGGTTAAATATAAAGCTAGATCATTTGTTTAGACTGTTCTTCTTTTAATTTCAAAGTGTCATTGCAAGAAAAAAGTTTTATTTTCGTTTTAATAACGATACTTTTTGCTATCGCACGTTTGCTGCTATATTTGTTACAGAACTAAAACAGTCGCGAGGAAAACACAATAAAAAACTATCGACGTCGTTCAATAATGAGTGTCTGATTGTTTTAAGGCTCGTACAAAGTAGACAGGCGACTTTAAGTCTTATTTTATTTTTCTACAGTTTGAATTTAACTGTTAGATGGTTTTATGACGACGCTCCATTGTCAGACTATTTATTATTGTCTTTGATTAACAGAGGATATGGGTTGTACATGCTTAGAATTAAACTTATGGGCTATTTATCATTTTTACCCGACTACGGCGAAGCAAAAAGGAGGGTTATGATTTCGACCGTTATGTATGTTTGTTCATCTGTTCCCTCATTACTTCTAAACTTCTTATCATAATTTGGTATCGTTCGAAGCGTCTTGACAAAATGTCCTCTTTCTATTTTGAGCAAGAATGCTAAGAACGACAGAATCATTTGCATTAAGTACAGTCACTGCGTAGCTCACACCAAATAAAAAAAGTTCTGAGCTGCGTAGCCTCACCTTCTCTAGATTTATGTGTTCCTTGTACTTATTAAAAATAATTCTTTAGTTTGATTCATAATACGTGTTACTTCATTTAACAGCTAAGTTAAAAGCGGATGTATAATCTGATTCTATTCTGTTAGTGATGATGATTATAATAAATTAATGATTATTATTATTATTTTTATCCTATGAGGAGGAGTGGCCACGTCTAGTGTTAGAGTTTATCAAGCCGCCTGTAAGGCCTCTGACTTGGCTTAACGACTGTTATCAGATAACAACAGCCGAGACCGACGTTTAACGTGCCCTCCGAAGCACGGAAGCGCTCAGTTGTAATGCCACTTAACGGTCACCAATCCGACACCTGGCCGGACCGAGCGTTGCTTAATAAACGTGATCGAGTGCGATCAGTCTGTCAAGCTCCGCCATGAGCGTTTCATTATGATGAATAAAACTTTTAAAAATCTTTAGGTAGGTACCTGCTTCTATTATTTTATCATACATTTTGTTTATGGTTTTAAGAAATCTAAATTGATATCAAAATAGACCGACCGAATTTTTTTTTTTAAATGGTGCATCTCTGCCCTCGCTGGCCGTAGACTAGGAGAGCACAATGGCATTGATGGTGAATCTACGTTGTTTCTTATGTTACTTACTTCCTGCGTCATTGTCGTTACTCAAAAATCTTTAAAAATCCAATGCATCACAAGGAAATATGCCATCATTTACGTTAGAGTACGATAATAAATTAAATGACGACCTCCGTGGTCGAGTGGCTTTGTACACCGGTTTTCAAGGTGTCGCCATCTCTGAGGTCCCGGGTTCGATCCCCGGTTGGGCCAATTTAGAAAAAGAACTTTTCTATATTGGCTTAGGGGGCTGATTACGTAACTCTGTTGCTAACAATTCTCGATTGAAATCGATTGAAACCGCAGTTACATTGCTGCTTTAAGTAAGATAGTTGTCACATTGGTTCTAACTAAAGCAGCAATGTAACTGCGATTTCTGTCAGAGTTGATTGCAACAAAGTTACATAATCAGGGGGCAGGTCTGGGTGTTTGTGATACCACCGTTTGTCTCTGATTTCCATAACACACGTGCTTTAGCTACTTACTTTGGAATCGGAGCAATGTATGTTATGTTTTCAAATATTTTTAAATATATATTTTTTTAATTTGCATACTTTTAATATTTATTGCGATGCACTAAATTTTTAAAGATTTTCGAGTAGGTAACGACAGTGACGCATGAAGTAAGAAACAACGTAAATTCGCCTGCCATTTGTCGCTCGTCTACACCTCGAAGACATCTATATGACATGCCGCTGTCGCATCAATACCGCCATTTGTATGCAGATGCTCACATCCGTAGTTCACCCCAAGATGTTTATCCGTGTTGCATCGCGCATATTAATGTTTTACTTGGCGTAACTGAACGGAGCACGTACCAAGGAATATAATTTAATAACTATACTTATTGGTAACTGGGTGATATTTAAATTACTGAATTCTGGATAAATTCTACTTTTTTAAACGAAAGGAGAAAGTTCTTTTTTGTTTGAAAAGTGGTTTTGAAACAACATTATCGATACTGTCATGTTGTGGATGTATGTGGAGACTAGAGATGGTCTTACAAACCATACATAGTTATTGAAACTGTGTATCGGTGCAATACCGAAAACTATGCATTGGTCTGCGGTGAAACTTTTTATCGGTAAAAACACGTTATCGCAACCAAACGTTCCGATATTCAATACCTGTGGCCCTACCATGAGTTGATGCTAACTGTTTAAGCTTCCGTAAACTATCGGATATACTGCTCACAGTCATTGCGAGTGAAAGAGAGAAAACGATAGTTTACGGTAACGTAAGCAGTTTGCATCAACTCATGGTGGGGCCACTGACCTTATTACAAAAACTATAACGTTTCGATAAACTGTACCGTGTTCATTTTGCGCGATCCAGAGCCAAGAGTACTTTTGTAATATAGAAAATAGCGCCATCTAACCACCTGACTCGAAATTAGAATCACTGATAATGTGTTTTTTGTTTCTTATATATTTTTTATACTTTTTTTATTATTCTATAGTAATAAACAAAAATAATAATATAATATATCCGCTAAATATAGGTATCGAGAAAATACTAACAACGTATCAAAAAACTAGTTATTTCGGTGCGCCTGGATTGGCAATACCGTACAATATCCCCGATAAATAGTTTCAAAAATAAATAGTTTTGAAAACCGTTATCGAAAACCAATACATAGTTTCGGTTCGGTACGCATAAAACCCGTTATTACACATCACTAGTGGAGACCTACTACACCCTTAATGCAAAGGGGCAAAATTGAACCCGGAAGTTTAGTTTTCACACACGTTTGGTACAGTTTACTTATGACACACATTTTGAACTGATATTTCTGGCTAGACAAGCCATTGCCACTTCAATCATTGGAGTAGCCGTCAGATCTCATCATTTCATCATCATCAGTTTGGATTTATTGTAATTCTATGTGGCGTTTTAGTTCCAATAACAACTTACAACTTACCGAGCAATCTTTACTCCTAAATCAAACAAATGATTCAATAACAAATCTCAGTCTGAATTAAGAGCAAAGACAATATTGTTTTTTCTGGAAGATTCATCCCCGTTAACCCTAATTATCAATTTTCCCGCCTCGCAATTTCTTCCTTTAAATCATCTCCGACATTTCAGCGGTGTGGTCTTTTATCTTTCGGCTGAAACCACAGAGGATATTTATCGAACAGAGATAAGACTCCTGTTACCCATTAGTACGCTTCTTAGATTAAGTACCAAGTTACCATGCTATAAAAATAAGCAAACTTAAACATTATCGCAATGGCTGTATGGCTTCTAATGGCTTTCTGAATTATTGTATAGGTACTTACCTTGGAGGAAATTCCAGGTTCGGATTTAATAAAAGTGACAATTTGTACTTTAATGTTTTGACGATTTGGTGTCCATTGCGTCAGCCAATTTGAAATTAGAATAATTATCTGATCAAACTGTACACAGAAATCGCATACATGTATAAGTATATTAAATATTTAAATATACTGAATTGTCATTGTGACGCTTATTTAGGGGCTGACATGAGCTAACTAGCGCCGCCAGTCAATTTTATTTTATTTATTGTAAATAAGCCCAATTTCTTAAAAAACGAATCAGTCAAGGTCTTGTAAATGACGTCTTATGTTTATTGAATAACGTCACAACATAACAAAATGCGTGCAATAGTTTAAAAACGGGTTTGAACCAACAGTGGCCACTTTTAACAAAATCGTGTTTTAGACTGTTTGAATGCCTTTTCAAACTGTGTAAAGTTATTCAATAAATATTAGACGTTATTAAGAAAACCTTGACTGATTCCTTTTTTAAAAATTGGGCTTATTTAGAATAAATAAAATAAAATCGACTGGCGGCGCTGGTTGGCTCATGTCAGCCCCTTGAACAGGGCCACTCTAGAGTAGTCGTTAACACGCATTAACAAATAAACAATAAACCTATGTCAAGTGCTTTAGCTCCTTTGGTGACAGAGCAATGTCTATACGATGTTGTTGAAATGTGCAAGACCCAAGAGTGCGTTTGTAAGCTAGACTTGAAATATCAGTAAGTCAGTTGTGGTTGTTGGTAAACTATTAAGTAAAAAAGTATTTTCCCTTTGCTTTTTTCGTAGGCATGATAAACGTAACCCCAGATTTGCCACATTTCTTCCTAAATATTTAACCCTTCAACGCCCGGAAAATGAGAGACAGTAGATATTCCATTGTTATCCGGCCGTCTGCGTCCGCTCGGGCGTTGATTAATTAATTAATATTTTACACTTTTTTGTAATGTAAAGGACAACGTAACATAGACTACGGCTACTGGCTCTAGGTATATTCTACCTATGTTAAGTTGTAGGAACTTAATCTTCATAAGTCTTCAAAGTCCGATGGTAACTTTATCTCTGTCCGTTTTACCACTCCTATGTCAATAGCCTTTGGGCCCTCCCTACAGAACAAGCCATAACTCCAATTTATTAGTGGCCATCAATAATATTGAATAATCTCGAGATACTCTCTTTCAATCTCCCAATACTATACTTCGGATATAACGACCGAGCACTTGAGTTATAAGCCCAATCACTTCTGGTAATTTGTTAGCCATTACAACGATCGAAAAGAGTTTTTAATCGAAATACAATGAAAGCGCTTTTCTTTGATACGAATGGAATAGCTATATTAGGTCTATCTCTACGTACGGACGGCAGCACGTCAGGTTATACAGTTGAACTACGAAAACAGCTTTTATTACGTAGGGCATAAAGGCGGTCTCAAGGTCAACATGTATTGAGTATTGTATTGAGGTGCCGTCGTGTGTACTTACATTTTATAATAATTATTATGGAATAGAACATCTGCAGTGTGTCCTTTTACTGTCGTACTCAGAGATGTCAATTAAATTTATTACTTCATTAAAATTGGTGCTACCTCTCTCTTTTCCATAGTGATAGTATAAGACCTGCCCCAGACCTACCGGTTTCATTTCTTTGCTATGCTGTTCTAGTTGAATAGGGGCTACCGGCTAACGCGTCGAACTTCAAAAAGTCTGCCGGGCTTCAAATTAAAAAAGATAAATCAAAGTAAGAAGTTTCGTATTGTAGTTATTTAGAAGATATCGATGTTCGTGTGACATCATAAATTAGGGTTCCCCATTTTGGACCGATTGGGGCTTGACTTTATGAAGTTCGATGCGTTAGCTGGTAGCCCCTGTTCAACTAAAACAGCAAAGCAAAGAAATGAAACCGGTAGATCTAGACCAGCCTAAGACGACACGATACTTAGTGAAGCATTAAACTTAATTGATGTCTCTGAGTACGGCAGTTAGTGTAGGTACTCATAGTCCAGGATTTCAGGGTGCGTAGTGCGAGTTTTTTACTTACTCGATCGCGTTAACGTAAACTTCATTTCGTATGGGATTGGTGGCCCGACATCTGGCGGAATACGCGATGAACTTCATCAACGCCATACAAAATTCTAACGCGCTCACGATCGAGCGTGAGGTAAAAAACTCGCACTAAGCACTCAGGAGCTCGGTGGCGCAGTAGTATAGCGCCTGGCCCAGCGATTGCGGAGGTTAAGCAACTTTCGCAAGGGTAGGTCATGGGATGGGTGACCAAAAATTTATTATCTCGAGCTCCTCCGTGCTTCGGAAGGCACGTTAAGCCGTTGGTCCAGGCTGCAATTTGCAGTCGTTAACACCCACCAATCCGCATAGGGCCCGCGTGGAAGCCGTTGGTCCCGGCTGCATTTGCAGTCGTTAACACCCACCAATCTGCATAGGGCCCGCGTGGTGTGTTATGTATGGGCCATCCTCCTTATCCACCCTTAAGGAAGGCCTGTGCCCCAGCAGTGAGGACATTAAAAATGGCTGATGATCGATAGTCCCAGATTCATAATTTAACTGCCGGCAATTATTAAGTAGAAGGGATTGATTTCTAAAAAGGTGTGTAAAAATTATAGAACGACTTAGGAGGACGGCGTAGGTACCTAATCATTGTTTCTGATGTCAACAATATTTTTTTATAGCACTATTAGATTGCACCTTGATATAAAAAACAATCTACTGCAAATCAAATAGGTACAATACAACATTACATTAGTTATTTAATGTACAAATTGCTGAAAGTGGCTACTTTTCGCAAAAAAAACTCCATTAAGCTAAACGACAGGCTAGAAAATATTGTTTAAGCGAGAAAAAGTACCACAAAGCTTCTTCGGAGTGCACTAAAGAGAGATAATAATTCACAACTTCATATTTTTTCAATGGCGGCGCTAGTGCAGCTTCTGCTCTTAATGATCAGAAAAAAGTTACTTATATAGTAATTTATAGATTAATAACACTGCATTAAAAGAAAAGAGGATTATTTATGTAGGTACGCTAGTATTAATAATTCAGTGTATTAAGGACCTTTGTCACAGAATACATAATAGGTAGTACTTACCTCTTTGTCAACTAGGTACCTATTGGATATTCCCATAATAACCAGATTGTGATCTTGCATAAATGAATCATCTATCTACCTATTTCATATGACTTGTTTGCCACGTAATACATACCTAGGCCTGTGGTAGAGTCCTTTGTATTTTAATGACATGCATATTGCGTAATACTGCATCTTATAATATTTCGATCAAGAATATCTTAGATAACGCCTCACGAACTAAAATAGCAAATGTGGCACCGACTGATAAAACAAAAAGCGATTCGAAATTTTGCCCACATTTTTATCAGGGTACAAACTACTATTCGTTCCAAATTCAACTTTGAATAGTGAGAAACAAAGAAGATAATACTTTGTACAAAATAAGCTCCCAGATTGAAAGAGGGGCGTTATGTCGAGGTGTCGTGTTCGTGTTCGAGATCCTATAACAAATACTTGAAGGGAAACTGCATTAGGTAGTAGAGTAGGTTCTGCATGCATTAAAAAAGGGGATTTTTTAAAGATTGCTTGCAGATCAAGGTTTGCTGACCAAATATTTATTTGCTGCTGACTTTTTTTGCTAACCCTTTAGATTAATTTGCAGATCAAAAAATAACTTAAAGCTCTTTTTACAAAATTATAAAATTTATTAATAATTACTTATCTTCTGGCTTAAATAAAAAAAACAGTCATAGTTCATATTATTCTCAAAGTACGTGTCCAAAATAACTAGTGACATCTATAAATCTCATCTTGAAACTGTAGTTGCTACAGAGAATTAGCCGCGCTTTTGTGAAAGCAAGACCTACTTCTCGGTCGGAATACGACTCACTGATATTGCCGCTTAGTTTAGATAGATGGCAGTAGGCGTTTGTTATTTTACGATGTTGTGCGAAACAGTCCGATTTATTTATTTAGGTAATTAGGGTCTTACCACCACCAATACATTTAATTTAATACCCAAAGCCACGTCAAATTATTTAAAAAAAGAAACAACTATTAAAACTCTCTCTAATATTGTCATTGGATTTCGCTAGATGGCAGTAAATGTTCGTGAATTTACGATGTTGTTGATTTATTATCATCTTTATTTATTTATTCTACTTACAATAAGGTATTTACTTATTTATTAATTTCCGAAGACTTTTAAGTAAGTATTTTCTATTTAGTTTTGTTATAAAAAAATAAAGTAAAAATTAATTTTCTTCTAAACTCATTTAGCAATAACAATCGAAAAAACTTAAAAGAAAGGGAAGTTTCAAGTTAAATGTCTTGCAAGTTTAAGGGAGTCTTTGTGAGTTACTGTTAATGAAACAGTAAATTTTGCAGTTAATTTCACTCTCGAAACAATTAGAGAAATAGAAAAGTAAAATTTAGTTTTCTTGCTTCAGTAAGATAAAAAGTTAGTTTAATCAGTTATTTGTCACAAGAAATTTTACATTATACTATACAGCCTGAAATTTTAATCATTTGGTTCCCGTAGTGGGGTGGTTCCACTCATAATTACAAGCAACTTTTACTATGGGGCCAACTCTGATATCCACTTTTAGCACTTTTGCGAACTACTACTACAACGAACAAAATTTTACTGAGGTTATTGTTAGTAAATAAACTGTACATGTACATGTGAATTTTCGATACATTATGTACTTAGCGAGCAATAAATTTAATTAAAATGAGGGCGCCACTTGAGGTATATAGGAGCCTTTATGGGTATGGAATGGACCATACACTATTGGGTTTTAAGAAAACATTGTTACCTAGGTCTTTACCGTGCCTAGGTACTCTGTACCCTTAGCACGAACAGCTATCGAAAAAAAGAACGCGCGTAAAAACATTCGATAGAGTACCTAATTTTGTATGGGCAATTTGTACAGCGCCATCTACCGCTGAAAAGCGAAATGAAATTTTCCATACATAATTATTTTTTTATCGAGTAATTTTAGGCGCATTTTCTTCTGGATAGATGTTCCTGCTAAGGGTAGGTACATACGGATAATTATTTACCGAATAATAAACAAATTAATCCCAAAAATACTAATACACTGTATACCTAGTTAAATATTTAGAGACCTACTTTTTTTTGTTATCCACCATAACGGAAAATTCCAAATAGGTAAGACATAAAACACAGACAAATGTTTTTGCGAATGTGAAATGGTGCTGTACAAACTTCCTATACAAAGTTAGTTACTTGATCGACATTTTTTACGCGCGTTTTTTTTCTCAATATCCTCGTGCTACGGGTCCAGTACCCTTAGGCACGAAAAATATCGAAAAAAAATAAAGCGCGTAAAAATATTCGATAGTGTAATTTTGTATGGGACACTTGTATAATTATTCTATCGAGTACACACGTGTTTTTTTCTCGACAGATGTTTGTACTAAGGGTACTGACTGAGCAGTTCAAATGGATGCGAGTGCGAGTCAGTCATGAATGAATTGAATGAGTCATATCATATCTTTAGGTCATATTTTGCTCGTTACTTTGTTTCAACGACTCGTTAAAAATAATGATGAAAGCAGAGGTGCACACGACGGCACCTCAGATACATGTTGACCTTGAGACCGCCTTTATGCCCTACGTAATAAAAGCTGTTTTCGCAGTTTAACTGTATAACCAGACGTGCTGTCGTGTGCACCTACCTTCCTTTTTGATGCTATTAGTTTAATTGATCTGCTTGTTTCTAATCTACTTAGTAGGTAGGTAGGTAGGTTAGGTACCTACTAACTTTTGTCTTATTCTGTATTTTTTAACCGACTTCAAAAATGTAATAGGAGATTATCTATTCATCGCGTATTTTTTATTTAGCGTTTCCGTACCAAAATGATTTTTTTTATATGTATGTAGGTAGGTATGTTTACACAACGGCACCTCAAACTATACAATATGTTGACCTTGAGATCGTCTTTATGCCATACGTAATAAAAGCTGTATTCGTAGTTTAACTGTGTAACTTGACGTGGCTGTTGTGTGTACCTACATCGATTACTCGAAGACGGCTGAACCAATGATTCAAACGTCATAATTATCAGGTTTGTACCTACAAACCTGATAACCTGAAAATTGGACTAACTGGTACCTACCAGTGAGTCCCATTTTTTGAAATTTTGAAATTGGTTCAATACCAAGTTAGTTTTCAGATAGGTTTTTATTAACTATTTTTTTATCATTTTTTCACAGTAAAAATAGATACGTCTAACCTAGGTAGGTAACTAATAACCAACCTTATTTTCAGTTGGCAGGCAGACATGGCATAATTATGTTTTCTATTCGTTGTTTTTTGATAAAAAAATAATATTTTCATTTAATTAATCACAAACTTTAATTTGTGAGATCGTCTCATGATAATAATCGTGTAAGTACCTATGTAATACCATAGACAACATTATCATCATCAGTCATTTTTAAGCGGGAACTACACAGGCTGACGTGGGCCACGTGGCCGATGTGGGCGATTCGTTCCCCAAACATTTTACATAGAAGGTGATAGGGGCTAGTCGCTTTAGAGATACACTAGCCGTACATCCATGTGTGTCAGTCGCAGCCAACTAGCTTAATCAGCCGTTCAATTAGCGGCCTAGCCTTTTCATTCGACGGCACCGTTCAATCAGCGGCCTAAATTATATTTTAGGTAAATGACTTGGTTAATAATGAAAAGAGAAATATATTATGTAGCTAAAACCGAAAAAATATATATGCAGGATGCACCGCCCGCCCACCCGCAAAAAAATGCACATGCACACCACAAAAATGTCAGTGCACAATACCTGCATTTAGCATGACAGCGACACACCTTGCACCTTAACCACAGATCAGCTGATCTGTGACCTTCACCAATTACACTACTCTACACGTGTTTCGCCCCAACCCGGAGCATTCTCAGGATAATATATAAAATAGTATAATATTGTAATATTTTTGGTGTTTCTCGCGATTTAAGGTTAAAATACGTTTTTACGAGAATATGTATAGTATAGTTCAATGGCAATGTGTGGTTATAAAAATAGTATAAATAATTATCTGTAATAGAACATTTTGGAGAAAATATTGTCCAAAATTTTATTGGATATGATTACCAAATATTGGATTTTTCGCATTCACAAATGACACGGCCTAAATGACACCAGCCTAAATGACATTTGTCATCGGCGCAATCAAACGGCACTGTTCAATTAAATGACTAGGCCGTTAATTGAGTGGTTGATTAAACTAGTTGGCTGCAACATATCCACGCCTTGCGAAGCGATACCATGTTACGCAACGCAACGAAAAGTATGTCTTATGACGCGCTCGTAGAGTACATTATTAGACGCGCCCTGATAGGCGTACCTGGCCTACGTTGGCCTAATGTAGTTCCCGCTTTAATGTCCTTAATGGTTAAGGCAAAGACCTTCCTCATGAATGGATAAGTAGGTTAGGAGGCCATACCCCACTATGTATTTGGTGTGCCCAATGCGGATTGGTGTGATGACTAGAAAAAATTTGACTCGCACCAGATCATTTTCTCGGACGGGAATCGAACCCGCGACCTTTAGAAGTCCGGTCCATCCGGTCATCGAATACATTTGGTGGAATCGAATTCGTAACTAGAGTTTTGCCGTCAATGTGACTAACTGCTAATCATATTTTAATGGTAAATCTACGTACATACATAATTAATTAAAATTAGATTTTTAGAGAGTGTACAACGGAATTTGTGCTCTAATGTCGAATTGAAAGTAAAGTACGTCATGATAATGACGAAGAACTCGATGTCGGTCAAAAGCATTCGCATTATACCGATAAAAATGCATTTGCGCATCTCCCCCCCCCCAAGCAGGGGACATGGGGTTCGTATGTGGGGCTCGCCAGAAGGACGTTGCGGCTCCCTTCACGACCACCTCCCGTGGTCCCACCCAGCCAGTAGCTCGGTGGGACCCCGGGAGGGGGAATACCCACTAAAAACCCGGTACATGCCCTCATGCGCTGCCGGTTGGCCCTGAGGGACCCTGTGAGAATCGCCTGGGATTACAGCGGTTAAGCAGCTAAAGCTAAGGTTGATGATTAGATGGGTGACCAATCATTTACCACAGGGTTAACAAAAATCTTCTGTGAATATACTATCGAAAGCTTCTCCTTCCATCGGAATGTAAGCCGTTTGTTATAGCTGCATTTGTCGTTAGTACCCACCTATCCGCATTGGGTCCATGTGGTGGATTTATGAGCTTCCTTCTCCAATCATTAGCAAGGTCTGTACTGTATTTCAATAGCGGGTACATTAAAATGGCTTATGATCGATCCAAAAACTAAAACAGACAAAATTAATATAATTTACTTACAACACAAAATGTATGATGTAACAATGATATGAATCTGGGTCCATAGAACATCAAGATCTACAATAACACCTATATAATTTACCCCTTTACTAATAAAGATTGTATAGCAGATGTATAGTTACACAATGGTGACTCTCTGTCAAACTATTAAAGTTTAACATAAAAAAAAGAAAGGGACAAAACACTGTGCACATACATCTGCTATACAATCTTTATTAGTAAGGGGGTTAAAATCCAAGAAAGTTATTCAAAGAAAACACAATCTAATTAAAAGACACAACATTTGCCAAAAAAGTTTTTATCCGATCACATAAGACACCCAATACATAAGCCAAATGAATGGCCAGAAAAGGTTTTAATACCTTTTTTAACCGGTTCGAACCGGTCCCCCGTCACATGTCCAGTCGCCTTTTTATCCCTCTCCCCAAACGGATACCTACTCGGATTCTCTCAATATACTACAAACAGAGCTCCAAAAAGTACAAAACTAAAGGCAATTGGTATCACTGAATGTATGGCAGCGATTGGAATTGTATAGAGCTGTTAAAACCATCTTTAATAAATCTCAAATTTAAAAATTATATGGCTGTTTCATCTTAATCCATAATTGTCAAAATACTTGGAAAGACATTTCAATAGAATGTCGATTTAATTCTTTATATTGATGAAATAACGCTGGCATGCAGCGTAAGAGTGGGATATATACTAGATGAAATTCGACGATACCACGTCTAGTGTCTCGGTAGCTCAGCGATAAGAGCATTGGACCGGATATCCAAAGGTTGCGGGTTCGATTCCCGTCCGAAAATGTGACTAGTGCGAGTCGTATTTTTTCTAATATACGTACATTACTGTTATTAAAAAGCAAGTAAAAAGAAAAAAATTGACAACGCGCTTCCTTTCAGATAATGGTGGCAAACAGGTGAACATAAGAAAGGACAATGAAACTAATTATTAATTTATGTTCTACAAAATATTACTTATTGTTATTGGTTTTGAGTAATAATAATAATAATACATAATTCTATATTTACTTTTCACAAAGTTATACGTCACAATACTATGAGCTAAAGCTTACGAATAAAACCTTTGTGAGAGACTGGAGTCCATACTAAACCTAATATGGACTCCAGTCTCTCACAAAGGTTTCAGGCCCCGAGGGGCTTGTATTACAGATCTCCATATATCAGATCTCATAATGTTTAACGAAAATCACTTTAACAATAATAAAGCTTTGGTAGATCACAAAATCAAAATTGTTTTCTATAGAGGCTGCACTATTTTCTGTTCTACTCCTCAAGCTTCGTGGGGTATGTGCCCCCTACGAATATTTCAACTGCCATATTGAGTCATTAAAATTTACGGACTAAAGTCTAAAATTAAGTAGCGTAGCTTCGTGACACCTTCATTCTCTATTCAGATTAAGTGCCACTTCAAATTTTCGCCGGAAAACATCAATGCCTGCATCGAAAACATGGCGGCATGCGACAAAACAACGGAATAATTAAAAAAACACCCAGCAAATTCTTCCGAATACAACAACCCTTCAAAACTTCACAAAACCAAAGTAATCTAGACAGAAACTAATTAGATTTTCATTCCACCACAAACGCTAACAGAGAATGGATACTTCACTGTCGGAGCCTAAAGTTTAATAACTTAAGCAAACCAATGAATAAAATACGACAGATATACAAAGTCTGAAATAATTATCTCGGTCAAATGATTTAAATTTTGTGAACAATTAATCTGACCCAGTTTTAGTTGGGCTCTAGCAAATACTACGCGTAATAAATGTCCTATTTCAGTATTTATGGATGAATGACTTATAATTAGCACGTTGTGTGAACATTATAATCTTAACTTATGGAAATATTTGAATACGTCAATTTGATTACCTACGTTTTCATGACACAGTCTAATTGATTTAAACTTAATGAAGTCGTGAATACATTAAAAATACTTCTTCTTTTCAATAGGAATAACCTATTTCCTATCGCTCAATGATGAGCACTGAAATTTGATATACATACTCATTATTTTAATAAATCATTCAATTTGCGCTCATACTAAAGTAAACGTCATGATAATATCTCGAAGGATATTATCATGACGTTTACTTGATTGGACGTTTACTTGATTGGACAAAGGGATACAATGAAAAGAAAAGACTGACGACTGAAGGGGCATAAAGTTCTACCTCTAGTGAAGACTGCGCTGCAGACTTAGCCGCCTCTTTGGTCTAGTGGTCCGCCACCAGGGTCCAGTTAGGTTGGTGGTAGGGCTTATTTCAAGTCCGCCTGGCTAGCTACCCCGTCTTACCTAAGTCTGATAAAAACAATTAAAAAATGACGACATAGCTTCGCCATTTAACATATTTTGTCTACCTACTTAATAGAACATGGATTAGAATCTCAGCAAAGGGTAGTATGGGCAGTTTTAAGATTAAATTACCTAACTACGTAACTTTTTGTTTGATATAAAACACACTTTATTCCGTTGTATGTTTGTCATCATGTTGTCATCGTAGGTCAATAACCTTCATTATTTTTAAATTACTTAAGTAACATCAAATGCGACATTCAAAATTAAAAATTCATAGGCCACTTAAAAATACAATAAAACTCATTACTCCGTTCATTAATAATATCAGATGCTCGCGATTTAAAAAGTAAAACTTGAACTTACATTATATAAATCGCTACACAATTAAATTCATCACAATACTTTGCACTAGTTTTTTTTTTCAAAAAAGAGGTATCAACTGCTCTATATGGATACCGTGCGAGCCTTTCTCGAGTAGGCAACTAACTATCACTTCCGGTTGCTATAAAAATGTTTGAGCATTTTGCAAAAGCATCACAGCATTCGAGTGAGCGTCGTGGTCGTGACGCGGTACCTTAAGCAAAGACAACATGAGGACTTTTGTGAGTTTTAGTTTTTTTTAAATAATTTATTAATGTAGGAGGTGAAATGTGTTTAAAAAGGATATTCATTTTCAAGTAAAAAAAAAATATTTTTTAATAACTTCAGTGATTTGAAGATTTTATTCTAAAAAGGAAATTCTCTCGTATTTTTCATCGATCAAAAAAATATTAAATACCTAGTGAAAAATAAAATGAGTGATAATTTTTATACTTCAACTTAAGTGAAATAAAAAAACGATGTGCCTACTTTTGCTTATATTCCGGATAATATTGAAAAAGCAACGTCAAAAAGCTAATCTAAGTTAAGGATCTCATCAACAAAATGTTACAAATAAAACAAGACTTAACATTGTTATATTGTAACATCTTTTAACAGCATAAAAGATGTGACTAAAAATCTGATTACCTAACTTTCTTTTTAAATAAAATGGCAAAACCTCTTGAAATTAATTAACTCGTAATAAAGAAGGAAATTGCCTGAGCACATTACTTAGCCGTGCTTAACTTTAAAAAGGCTAAAAACAACCATTTTCAGCTTGAACAAAGGAGACGAGTTGAAAAGTTTTTAAGACCGATCCTGAAACTCGTGAAAACTAACTGAAACAAGGTTTAAAATAAATTTTGTACACGCTTAAATCCGTAGGGCATTTTTCACTTGGATACCCTAGATATTTAGGATTTATTTACTTTATTTTTCAATTAATTTTATAGAGTCTAGAATAGTAAGTTATGAATTAAAAATAAACTAAAAATATTCAACGATTAATAGAATCACGACTATACAAGGTGTTACAAAAATACTCCTAATGCCGAATATGATATATAGGGAGGGACCATCAAACTGATCAACTTTTACTACGGGCCAACTCTGAAATCGCGAAAAAAAAATCAGCTGTTTCATACATTTTGATATTTTCGATTTAAATATTTGTATGAAACAGCAGATTTTTTTCCCGATTTCAGAGTTGGTCCCATAGTAAAAGTTGATCAGTTTGATGGTCCCTATATACCATATTCGGCATTAGGGGTATTTTTGTAACACCTTGTGTAACAAAATCGTAACGGTGACCATTTTCTGAAGTAAATTGACGTAATTAAATTAGGTAGGTATCTTCTTAAAAGACATTTTTTTTTTCAAGTTAACTGACAATGCCGCAATGCCAATTTTGTAGGTTAGGGCATTATTTTATCGAAACTATTGGTTCTATTTGTGGTAGGAAAATATAGATGATTCAAAAGTGCTTAATTATTAAGTTAGATTGAATAAAGAAATTTTCACTATTGACTATTTTATAATATAAAGGAACTAAGTGAAATATCAAAATGAAAATCATACAATAATGACTTTAATACAAAAGAGCAATCTTTAATCCAAGCTTTTATAGATAAAATCGCAAAACAAAATCACATTTTGTTGGAAAATAATAGCAATTAGTTTATTAAAGAACAACCGACAAATATCTGCGAACAACAGTTAAGCCCATTGTTAGAGATAGTGTATCTCGGCTATTATGCCCGGGCAAAATATTAAAGATTTTCCATATTTTGAATTTTGAATACCTACTTATGCTTTTATTTCGTTATGGCACCAGACATTACTTACCTAATTCTGATAAACAAGATTTAATGCGCATACCTGCTAGCTTTTGACCATAACCATCAGCCATTTTTATTGTCCTCACTGCTGGGGGACAGGCTTTCCTTATAAGTGGATAAGGAGGATGGGCCATAACCAACCACGCGGGCCCAATGTGGATCGGTGGGTGTTAACGACTTCAAATGCAGCCGAGACCAACGGCTTAACGTGCCTTCGTGCTTTCTGAAGCACGGAGGAGCTCAAGATAATACATTTTTGGTCACCCATACCATGATCGACCCTTGTGAAAGTTGCTTAACCTCCGCAATCGCCGGGTCAGGCGCTTAACCACTGCACCATGGAGTTTCTCGAGCTTTTGCTGACGTCCATTATAGCATCATACTTTAATAGTATTACATTATAGTCCGCTAATGTGAAATCAGCTTTATCGTGTGAAAAACAGCAACAACCCATATAAAATCACCGTTAAAATTACAGATTTGCAGCAAAAACCAAAAATATTATTTTCCAATTACGCAATTAAAAAACGTGATGTTTTGAACTTTTCAAATACGTGCCTTTGCACGTAAAAGCCTTCCTCACTTTTCTTAAAGTTTGAGTGCTCAATGTTATGTATGTTTTACAGAATATTATGACTAATTAAATAATATTTAATACCTTGTTGTCAGACACTTTCCACCGACGGTAAATTACAACTAAACGCTGTAAAGCTTTTTTACTGTTTCCGTATTTCATTGTAATGCCTTCGGTCCAACAAATATCGAGTGTGTGTTTTTTTATAGATACTTCAAAACTATTTCGTTCAAAGAAGTACAGCCTTGATATTTTTCATGGTAACACCTAAATCGGTTGCCATAGCAACGCTATTTCCGATCACAAACCTTCGGCGAATGCGCAAAAACTCTTCATGCGTGGTTAATAAGAAGGTTTGAGTATTACGTGTTCGATGGCGTGTGTAAGCCTTCTGTAACACGAATTACGTGTTGCCAGTAACTCTTATTATGGCAACACTGGCCATTCTTCTGGCCAATAGAAAATTTAGTGTATTGGTTAAGTGAGATAAGTCACGGACGCCGGACTACATATTATGTGAGAGTATTATTTTTTATATAATACCAAATAATATACTAGAAAAAATACGACTCGCACCAGATCATGTTCTCGGACGGGAATCGAACCCGCGACCTTTGGATATCCGGTCCAATGCTCTGACCGCTGAGCTAGCGCTGAGTGACTCGGTAGCTCAGCGGTCATAGCATTGTGAATGCTTAAATCTCAAATTTTAAAAGTATTATTTTTTGTCAGAATATTTGGTTTCTTTAGATTCATAATTGTATATTGTTTAAAGATTCTAATATGGAACTTAATTACTTAGTTGTTAATTTAAAATAATGACTAAAAATCTTATACAACGTGTTACAAAAATACCCTAATGCCGAATATGGTAGATAGGGACCATCAAACTAAATAACTTTTACTATAGGACCAACGTTGAAATCGCGAAAAAAAATCAGGTGTCTCATACATTTTGATATTTTCGATGATTGTTTTAACATGTTGTATACCTACCACATTTCTTGTCATGTTATGATGTAACACGTTGTATAGTCTGTAAAAATTTTACGAGAAAAATCCATTAATTAGTTGAGAGTGTTGTTCAAATATATATTTTTTAAAAGACAAAACTAAATTACTTATCAAATTAATTTACTGTAACTTATTTTTCTATACTGTGTTAATAGTAAAAACTATCAAGACCTTTGAAAATCTACCTACTAAAGGTAGTCTGAAATTTAGCTCGGAAACCCTATACCTAGGTTAATCGACCGCGCTATGTTGGCAACTTACCTACTTTTTATATGTGTTAGTGACTCGGTAATTCACCGGCCAGAGCATTGACCGGACTTCCAAAGGTCGCGGGTTCGATTCCTGTCTGAATATGATCTGGTGCGAGTCGTATTTTTTCCAGTGTTATATAACTTAGGGCTGCTTTTTCAATCTCATCTGTCAGTTTAATTAGTAACCAAAAGCCATTCAAAAACTATGATAGACATTTTTAACTCGACTGTATAATACGCTATTAAACGTATAAAGCCTTATACGACCGCTTTGAAGACCTCCGTGGTCGAGTGGCTTTGTACACCGGTTTTTAAGGTGTCGCCATCTCTGAGGTCCCGGGTTCGATCCCCGGTTTGGTCAATTTAGAAAACGAACTTTTCTATATTGGCTCAGATCTAGGTGTTTGTGATACCACCGTTGTCTCTGATTTCCATAACACAAGTGCTTTAGCTACTTACTTTGGAATCGGAGCAATGTATACCTATTATGTGATGTTGTCAAATATTTAATATTTATCTGGGCACTGTAAAATCAGCCCTTATATTCATGTTGTTAACATGAACTGAAGCGCTCATGGTGGAGCTTGATAGACTGAGCGTACTCGATCACGTTTGTAAGGCAACGTTCGCTCCGGCCAGGTGTCGGATGGGTGACCGTTAAGTGACATTACAACGGAGCGCTTCCGTGCTTCGGAGGGCACGTTAAACCGTCGGTCCCGGCTGTTGTCATCTGATAACTGTCGTTAAGCCAAGTCAGAGGCCTTACAGGCGGCTTGATAAACTCTAACACCAGATGTGGCCACTAATCCTCATACGATAATAAAATAAATAACATGAAATAGGTTGTACAAAATATAAAAAACTATTTTTATGATCTGAAAATGCAATAAATAATAAGTCATCACGATCCATAATATATTAGAAACAATCATGATACATTTTGTTTCTTTATGGATGAATAAGGTGGATGGGCCATAATCTACCACGTGGGCCTAATGCGGATAAGTGGGAGTTAACAATTGAAATTGCAGTCAGGACCAACGGCTTAACGTGCCTTCAAAAAAACCTTCCGACGAACTGAAAACCTCCTACTGAAAACCTCCTCCATTTTTTGAAGTCGGTTAAAAAGCACAGAAGTACTCGAGAAATAAATTTTAGTCGCCCATTCCAAGACCGCGACCCTTGCAAAAGTTACAAATGCCAGTGCGCTAATGAGCTCTAATCAATAAATAGTTAATATAAAATGACAAGATTTTGTAAAACAATTAATACAGTCAATTCTATTAACATTACCTCTAATTTCCGGTACAGCTGATAATTTTCTTGAGCACCCGTTCTTCTTGTCAGTTAAAAAGTCTTGTTATGAAAATATTGACGATTCAAAAAGTTTATTTGACTTTTGATTTTTGACTCAGATTTTGACTCGTAGCTAGAACTCGCTCATAAAATACGTATTATAAACGAATACGTAAAGTTGTGACATTGTTTTTCGATTCATGATATAATATTTAATCGCATGGTCAGTTGCATTGCAATAATAACCAGTTCCAGTACACAAGAAAGTGAAATATCTTTGTGATTGAGATTAGAAACCTGTCTTGATTAAACAAGGCTACATTCACTCGTCAGCCGTAAGATGGATATCGGAAATAATTTTAGGAACCTAAGTACTTAATTTATCCTTAAAACATCAAAAACCTTAAAATAGAACTTAATTATTATCTTACCACCACTCAAAAACATTTGAGAAAAAAAAATATGTGTTTACTCGATTTATTGTTTGTTTAATTTCTTGTTTTATCACAATCTAATAGCATATCAACCTATTATTAGTCTGTAGCATTAATTATACTCATTTAACATCTTTGGATTTTAAATAATAACAATTTATTTAGCGTAACAAACATTTTAATACGGATCACAAACTACGCCGCAATACGGTACGTCATGCAGATTTAAGGTTACGCGCGTAGATGCGATGAACGTATTAGTGTGTTGCAATATGCGCGCTTTATATGATAGGCACTTTACGTTTTATGTTCAACTCATGTATGCACCTTAAGTCGGGTCCACCACTTGTATCATTTTAGTCTCATCTCAGTTATAAGTGTGGATCCGGCTTTAGAAATTGATAAGGCTTATTCATAGGTTAATTTTATTAATGTAGAAAAGTTGTTACGTCACTATTGATAGTCTGGGCTAATTTTTAACGATAAAACCAAAACAAAATCGTTACCGTGTCAGTTTCGTTAACAGAAAAATACTCGCTTTAGTTTTTTTAATAGCTATGCCTAGGGAGCCTAGGATGACAATCTTGGACAATTTAAATGAGAATTATATAGCTTTTAGCTATACAAGGTGTTACAAAAATACCCCTAATGCCGAATATGGTATATAGGGACCATGAAACTGATCAACTTTTACTATGGGACCAACTCTGGAATTGCGAAAAAAAATCAACTGTTTCATACAAAAATTATGGGTATTTTTATTGGCATTAGAGGTATTTTTGTAACACCTTGTATAATTCTTATTTAAATTGTCCAATGATTTTTAAGTAAATATAAAATAAACGACATCTTTTTTGGCGCGATTGCCCCTGATCAGGTTTAACGAAGTTCCGTTACGTAACATCAACCAGGATAACAATTATGTTGTTTTTACCGCATTGTGAAAACTTTTTTACCACAATGGGTTAAAAACACCATTAAATTGAAAGCAATAACGACTTCAACTGCTCCAAATAAGGATTGTTTTAGAATGGACTGCTCTATAACGTAAATAAGATGATTCAATTATTATAAAGGGAACCTCTCACTCGCCGACCACCTCTCACTTCAACTTTTGTTTTTGTTGTAGCGACATAAGGTGACATAAGACTAATTTCTGTCGTTATTGCATCGTACTGTCTTATACCTAGTCGACTACTTAATTTGTTTTTTTAGCGCTGTTAGATTTCTAAGATTTACAAAAGAGGGTTTTTATTGTTTGTAAATAATTATTTAATTATTTTTAACAAGCAAATAATTTTGGAACAAACCAGGCCATGTCAATAAATTACAATTCATTTCGATTCATTCTTAATTACTATTAGACTAATAATTTTAAGATAAAACAAACTAAAACATGAGAATACTTACTAAGATACTTTTACTAAAACAAATTCTTGAGTTTTTGGCGCCATTTTGTCGAGTTCGGTTTGGTGTCTATTTTAATTATTTTCAAATTGATTCATAGTGGATATTGTGTCTTAACATTGGTGCAGTTATATGGTACAAGTGTCTACGCAACTGAACAATGTGTGGGATAATTGAAATAGGCGCGATCTTGGTTGTGTGAAGCTGAGTAGACTTTTATTGAAGTGGTGGCTTCCTCGGCAGAACTAACCGAGTGAACTGTCTTGATATACTTGGTGCCAAATGCTCCAAGCAGCATTGGAATGCGATGCACCCGCATTCTAATGAAAAATTAAACAATATCTACCACTGAACTATTTAACACTTGACACTGGCAAAAATTACCTCTAAGAGGAAAGTAGATTGCCATAACAAAAAAAAAGAAGAAAAAGAAAACAAATTCTTAGAAGTTTGTAAGCTAAAACAAAACACTGACTAAATTACTAGTTTCTAAATTCAAATATATCATTAAAAACAAAACTTTGGCGTTTCAGTTTCAACAAAAAGTAGGTTACTAGTTAAAAAAAAGGAATGAGACAGCCCGAGAAATGAGGTTCAATAAAAGTGAAATGTGACTTATAATATACTTGGCAACAATCGTAGTCAGTGTTATTATACAACCTTTACTATTTTTGTTTATCAATAAAAGTGTAATGCAACGAATTTGTTATAAGCATCGCAAAAGATAATGCTTTTATTAGTAAATATAACATAAAATTACATATTGTTAAAGTTACTTATGTAAGACACTTTTTGGAGAGCTGTTTAACAAAAGAATAGTAATGGACATTGGAAATAAAACAAAATATCAAAACTAATTTAATTTTCTTTGAGATATAATTAACTATTACCGTATTTAATTATCCAGCCAGCGATTCAACGAGGATAAAAGATACATAAAGCCTCGCGTGAGAAAAGGACAGTGATAACACCACAAAATGGGAAATAATTCTTAAAACTCGTAAAAGTTACATTTCAATAAAATCGCTAATACAGTTGTCTAGTAATGTAAACTAGAATAAATGTGTGAAAAAATTAACTCAGTACTAAGCAACCTTTTGGAAATAAATAAATTTTAGTGTAAAATTAACGCAACTTCGTGTTTTTTTTATCGAAAAGAAGTATTGTTTTGCAAATTACATTTATATTAGGTACTATTGTAAAAATGAAATCTAAGATTTGCAATCTGCTTTACATTCCCTCTTAATAATTAAAGGAAATGCCTTCTTCCTTAAAAAAAGGAAATATCTTAAAAGATTACAATGTTAAAGTGACGTAAGACAAATCGCTTAATAATATGCATGTGACATAACACGGAATCAGTTCATATCATAGTACTTTCAAGTCATTAGTACTTGACAAGAAACAGTAATGTAGAGATTTCTTCGTGGTTAAGTGACATGTGACACGAGTGAATGTTGTGTCGTTAAAACACTGAAATATTATTCTCTGCGCAAGATTTTACGGGGGAAATGTCCATTCAATAAACAATATATTAAATAAAACGAAATCGTTTTACTAGTTTTTGTCTTTACTCTTTTATGGGTTGATAACTTTATGAGTTAAATGTTTAAACATTTCTGTATGATGCGTTTAATTCGAAATTCCAGGACATACATGTTACATAAGTAAATATTTGCAAAAAGCATCGAAAACACACAAAGATACAATTTAAACAAAATTGCGATGGCAAACGCAAACAAAAAGGAATTTATTCGGATTCAAATTTAACGATAATTTAAATATTTTTATAGTTTTTCGAATACTTTAAATAAGATTCTTACGTGACCTAATAGTGCACTAAAGAGCTTAGGTAACTGTTGAACTACCTCTTTCAAATTGTCTGTAAAAATACACCATTTTCACTTCTACCGATAAAGCGTTACTAATTCAGTCCTAATATAAAAAAAAACAAATTCATTGATGATTGAAAGGAAATGTTTATTTGATAGAATTCGATTCAAATCGAACTCTCAGCAGGAGATAAAAAAAAACACTTCAATTGAAATCACGCGGCAAGTTTTAACAGTCTTTTGTTTTTAATAACGAGTTCATTTGTTTGGAAAGACGTTAATTTAAAACAATTTAAAGTTGGAATTGATAAAACGGAAACCGATTACCGTAAAGGGTTTCGCAAATAAGATCGCGGTTGAAATTTTAATTCTTTGTCGGTTAAAAGTGGACTGTTTACATCAATGAATATTCTGGTCCACGGAAGTAAAGATGTACTATTTTTAAGTTGTAGTTGCTTCTTACGACACCCCTGAGTAGGATTGCAACTTTTTTTAACCGACTTAAAAAAAGGAGGAGGTTATCAAGTCGACGGTATTTTTTTTAGACTTATAATATTTTTTGTTGAGGCAGAACAATAATAAAGTAAATTCAATACTTATTTATCCATAAAGACATTATATTGTGTTACTTTTCGCAACTTTTATTAAATATTTGTCTTTATTTATAGTTACACAAGAGTTACGAGAATAAAGATTTATTTGAGCATATTCTATTGTTGTCGTAGATTAAGTACACCTACACGAAATAGAGAGCAAAAATCTATTTTAGAGTACGGGTGGCAACCCTACCCCTGAGTGTGTAGGGTTTGTGCTAGGGAATAGCACAAACCCTACACTATAGGAGTAGCAACTAGTCCACTCAGTCTTCCGGATGCCACATAGCGAATAAATAAATTAGATCAGCCACAAAGTTGAAGAAACGTGACCAGACGAAGTGAAAAAATGGACTAGACTTTTTATAGACGGAGCGTTATAACTGCTAATCAGAGCGTGGAGTTCAAATACTTTATATCGAAGAATGAATAAAAAAACGGTCTGAATGAACGAATGAACAAAACACAGGTTACGCCACTTACGCCGAGACGAGCATAACAACAAATTATGTTACTAATTAATTCATTCGTTTCGGAACAACATTTTTCAAGTACTCGTATATTCTATCGTACATGATACACTAGAGAGAGAGAGAGAGAGAGAGTATAAAACATACTGACCATCAGCCTTTTTTTATTGCTGGGGCAAAGGTTTTCCTTATGCGTGGATAAGGAGGATGGGCCATTACCCACCACGCGGGCCCAATGCCGATTGGTGGGTGCTAACTACTGCAGCCGGGACCAACGGTTTGACGCGCCTTCCGAATCACGGAGGAGCTCGAGATAATAAACTTTTTGGTCACCCATCCCATGACCGACCCTTGCGAAAGTTGCTTAACTTCCGCAATCGCTGGGCCAGGCGCGATACCACTGCGCCACCGAGTTCCTCCGACATACAACATAACCATAATAATTTACAAATAGGTTTTTATAAATAGGTTTTATATTAATATAATATTATTGTGATCTCCTTGCCTAAACCCGCTAATAATAATTTAAGACTTGTCAAAAGGCAAAATATTTGTTACTAGCCGTCACCCGCGGCTTCGTCTGTGTGGATAGTTATTTTTCTATTACGAGGGAGCTGTTTCCGAATGAAAGGTACTCGATGTCCTTTTCTGCACCCCTGTTACACTGTTTAAAAAGTATTTAAGGGAAAAGAACTCCCAAACATTAATCTGGAAACAAAAATGAGACTAATTTAATTGTATAACAAATATTTAGACATCGCGTCTTTAATAATAATTTAACTTATTAAGGATTTAAATATTAAAACATATTAAAGAGAAAAACCTCTAAAGATGATAAACTTGATACTTTCAATAAACACTTATGAGTAAATGTAATCTTTTTTTGTAGAAAATTAACTGATCATTCTACAAAACAGGGCCTCTGCTAATTTAACATGATAAATTTTGACGACCTCCGTGGTCGAGTGGTTTGTACACCGGTTTTCAAGGTGTCGCCATCTCTGAGGTCCCGGGTTCGATCCCTGGCTGGGTCAATTTAGAAAACGGACTTTTCTATATCGGCTCAGGTCTGGATTTTTGTAGTTCCACCGTTGTCTCTGATTTCCATAACACAAGTGATTTAGCTACTTAGGTACTTTGGAATCGGAGCACTGTGATGTGATATTGTCGAATATTGTCTTATCGTGTCTCAATTATGTTTCAATAGTATTGCTTTTTGACATACTTCACAATACTAAAACACATAGACACACAAACACAGAGACACGAACATGGCAGGCTGATGATTCATAAAATATTTTTTAAAACAACTGAAAGTTTAATTGCGAACCCTTTGACTTTCACTCGAACTAGCTTGTATTTTAAGCTTTTATTTCGCATTCCATTAAAACTACCCAGTAAAACAGATTAAGAGTTTAACAATTTTTATACGGCGAATAAAAAAATATTTGAACTATGTTGAAATACGCGTTTTTATCCATTTTTCCTATGAAAATATCCAATCAGTACTTTTTTTTATCATAGTGCTTGAACTTCACCTACCACTAAGACATACCTACCACCACCACCACAGCCCTACTACCAACCAAACCGAGTACAAAATGTGACCCCCTCCTGGGAATCGAACCTGGGACCCCTGCGTCTTACACGAACGAACGACTAGACCACAGAGGCGGTAAACTGTAATGTAATATACAAAACACATTGACACTAGAAAATTGTTGCAGTACTTTTAATAATCTAGCAAAAATCAAAAAGTGACGTGTCAAAAATTAAAAACATTTCGAAGTAAAAGAATTGTTGAAGTATTTTTAAGAAAACATAAAATTATGTCCTAATTTTTAATCCAAATGAAGTTACTACTTTTTAATTAGTGACATAAGTAGTGAAAGTTAATTATTTAATTAGCGTACTTATATTAAAACGAGTCCTGACTTACATAATTTAAATTTGAATAATGGTTCAGAATTGAAAGTGAGCGTTGTTTTCAGTCTTTTTGCAACCGTTACGTATACGATAGGGTTGCCACTCGTAATATCATACCATTTACTCGTACTATTATTACACTATATTTCGCGTCTGCGTGCGTAGAAGAAAAACATAGTAGGTACGCAAAATACTACATATTTCAATTAAACGGACCTTGCAAGAAAGTCAAACAAAAAATATAGTTTCAAAGAAAAATAAATAAGTAACAAACACCCCTTTGTATTTTATTACATTTTCTACAAACTACAATATTTTTGTACCATACATATTCCAGAAAATACTATATGAATATTTTTTTAAGTAAACTAAGAATATATTTTTGTAGTACATTCCGAAAAAAAACTAAATGTAGTCTAATAAATTATGGCAACCCTAGCGACAGCGCAGGCGCAGGTAATAGCCACTTAGTGTCCAAATAACTCTTTTTGCTCCAAAAAGTTACCGTTAGTTACACTTTCGATGAGCTGTTGTTGACTTTACTGCATTTTTTTATCTTGTGGTTTCTTTACAGCATTTCAGTTACAAGAATTTGCTAATTAAAAATGTATACCATAAAAATACTAAATTTTTGATTGAGAGACCTAAATAAAAAAATCTCCGTTTCCATAACCAATAAAAAAATCAATTTGAATGTGATAAATATTAATTTTCAATGAATCAATCATTTTTTACCCACTATTTATTACTTGTCACTACTGGTACCTACTAGAATTTTAGGTTATGCGTATGAACATACTTCATGAGATATCCTCCTTTATTAACAAGCTAAACTATTTTTTCTTTTTTTTATTAATTTTAGTAGTTCTGTATCATAACTAAGTGTCTGTTTCCATTGCTCCAGGTTTGTTTGTTGGTGGCAGTCGCCGTTTGCCGGGCAGGAATAATTGACACCAGTGGTCACGGGAACGGAGGAGGCCTAGAAGGCGGCTCAGGATATGACTACTCTGCTCCGGTGTCAGGAGGCGGCCAAGAAAGTCACGACTTCGGCGGACAAGGCGGTCATGACTTGGGAGGACAAGGCGGTCATGACTTTGGTGGACAAGGACAAGGTGGTCACGACTTTGGTGGACAAGGTGGTCATGACTTTGGTGGACAAGGACAAGGTGGTCACGACTTTGGTGGACAAGGACAAGGCGGTCATGATTTCTCCGGATCAGGTCAAGCCCAAGGAGGGCACGATTTCACCCTCGCTTTAACTCAAGGAGGTCAGGGAGGACACGACTTCGGCCAGTCTTTTGGAGGTCATGACCAAGGTCAGCAAAGCTTCGGTGGTCAAGGATTCGGAGGTCATGGCTTTGGGGGAGACTCTTATCTCCAAGCGGCTCATGATTTTGGAAACCAGGGATTTGGCCACGGTGACACCAGTGGTCAGGGAGGAGATTCAGGTCACGGCGTTGCTTTGAGCGGATACGGTGGAGATCTGAGCGGTCACGGAGACTTCGGTGCTCAGGGAGATTTCGGCGGTCAAGGATACGGTCACGGCGGTCAGCAGGGATTCCAGCTTCAGGATAGCGGTCACGGCGGCGAAGGATTCGGGGCTCACGCTTTTCCCGTTGGAGAACACACTGATGTACAAAGCCCAGTCCAAGTACCTTTGTACAAACACGTGACCGTCCCCATTCACAAGCCCATTCACGTAAACGTTCCAAAGCCTATTTTGGTTGGCATTCCTCAACCTTACCCAGTCAAAGTGCCAATTCATAAGCCAGTAGCTGTCCCAGTCGAGACTGAAATCTCCATACCCATCGAGAAAGTGGTGCCTTACCCCGTAGTCAAACACGTGCCTTACCCAGTCGAGAAACATGTGCCAATCAAGATCGAAAAGACCGTCACAGTACATGTGCCACAGCCTTACCCAGTAAAAATCCCCGTGTACAAAACCATCCATCATCATAAGGGCCATTAAGACCCCATGTTGGATGAGTCTGCCTGTGTGAATGTGTGTTTGCTCTGTAAATAATTGTTGATTAATTTTAAGTCATTTTCAACTGTCGTTCATGTTGTAGTTGATTTATTTATTACTGTTAAATATAAATGTTACCAGAATTTTTGTTATAAAAAAAGGTTTTTTTCTTTCCTTTTCCAATCTCGAGTTGCGTAATATTTCATAATTTCAGATTTTACACCAGTTTTATGGCGAATCGAGCTGTAAAAGTAAAGTTGTAAAATGAACAACCCACGATCCTATCTGTTCTTATCCATTTCTTAATGAAATACGAGTTATTTTATGGTTAAAAAAATCCTTATGAAAAATAAGGGTATCTATTTTTGGATTTTTCGCAATCACAATGCTATTTTTATATTAAGATAAAACAATTTCGCCGCTCCCACTAGCGACTCGGTAGCATAATTGGTCAGTGCATTGGGCCGGAATCCCAAGGCTGCGGGTTCGAGTCCCGTCTGATGTGCTACGGGTGAGTCGATTTTTTCTAGTATTTTATTTAATAAGGATATCTGTTTTGTGTAAAACGTATCTTCTAATTATTTTCTTCCTACTGACGAGTATTATGCATTAACCGTTTTTAACTGAAGTTTTGATGATAATTGTAGCAAAAAAATTGCTTACACATTTTTTTAATTAACAATAGATTGCCTAGAAACTGCTCAATAGTAGATTTTATCTTTTACTTACGATAAGTAATTCGGAACAACCGATAAAAGGACAGCATAATTTATATGTATACTAGAAAAGACACATTTTGATTAGGGAAAACAAGTGATCATCGCCAAAGTAATTGTGACACATAGGTACATAGTACATACATGGAAATGTCAGTAGTAAAAGGACATCGCGACGAGGAAAATTAATTTTCCCCTGTGTTGCCATGACGTTTTATTATCTTGGAAATGTGTGAAGATACTGGAGAGCGCGTATAAGGCAGGTTTACACGGGACGGCAAGAAAATTCTAGTTTTTTTTATTTTATAATGAAAATGGGATTCTACCTTAGTATAAAATAATTCTTGAAAGGGATAGGTATTGATAGGTTAGTGACTTCATCATCATCATCATCCATACTAGGAACCTGTGTGATATACTTACTTACTTTGGTGGTTCAGCGACCCAAAGTGTGTTATGGCCTCCGATGCAAGAGCACGCCATCTTTCTCAATCTTTTGTTGTTTCGCGCTAGTCTCCAGCATCGAGCTCACGTACACCGGCTTCCACCACGTCTCTCCATCTGTAGCGGAGGCATCCGACCAGCGTCGGCCAGTTGCTTGACCTTAGGCTCTTTGTCACAGTTGCTTGACCTAGATAGCCTCTCCAATCCCATTCTTTCGACGTGACCAAGCCATCGGAGTCTGTGTAACTTAACCTGTGTGATATAAATAAATAAATATTTTGACAACATCACATACATTGCTCCAAAGTAAGTAGCTAAAGCACGTGTGTTATGAAAATCAGAAACAACGGTGGTATCACAAACACCCAGACCTGAGCCAATATAGAAAAATTCGTTTTCTAAATTGACCCAACCGAGGATCGAACCCGGGACCTCAGATATAGCGACACCTTGAAAACCGGTGTACAAAGCCACTTGACCACGGAGGTCATCAAATAATAGGTTATATTACCTTTTCACGCCGGAAACACTAAACCAATTTTGATGAATTCCATGATAGAGATAGATGGACCATGCATGTAGGAAGGACAGTTAGATATGTTTCTATCCCTTGGGAAAAGTACCTACTTTTTCTGGATGAATATAGGATTTTATTCAAATTCGGATAAATACTTTTGTTACAATGTTAAGTGTAAGTATAGCCTAAACTAAGCTTTTCTGACAAGTATCATTTATTAAGAACGAACTAATTTATTTTAGTGGCTAAGCTCTCTTAACCCCGAGAAGCCTGCGAAAATTATATTTCTGTTGAACCTGAATATTGAAATTGAAATTGAAATTGAAATTGAAAAATTCTTTATTCAAATAAGCTCACATAACAAGCATTTTTAAATCGTCAATTCTTTTATCCTACCACCCATTATGACGTCTTTTAGCTGACAAGAAAAATGGGCGCAAAAAACTTATCAGCTTTATTAGAAGGAACGATATTTACAAATATGTATATCGTTTCCAGACATTACAATCAAAGTATTCATACATGTTACCATTAACATAGATTCATAAATAAATAACATTATTTAATTAGCTCATTTCTACTGAATCAAATTACAGGTGTCAAGCTTAATTCAAAATTTAAGGCTTAGCCTAGGCTATTACAAAAAAATTATATATATATCTATTCATACAATTCAATAAACGTTAAGACAAGTAGGCAGAAGCAGACCCATTCCCACTGGCAGCACCCGTTCACGAGCATGACGCATGAACCAGCCATCGCTTCGCTCAACCATATTTGAGGGAACGTAACGACCCGCCTCACACGACACCACCATAGAAATGATTAAAGAGAGCATGACATACTTAGGCTACCCGTGTTAAGGCATCGAATTGAAAACTAATATCCAAAAGCTTTTCATAGGCCTATAGAAAGTGAAAGATTGCAATAAAAAAAAAATCCAAAACAAGGTAGTAGTTATGAATTTTATCTTTTGGGTAAGAAGTGCCATACATATAGATAATATTAAACATTTATATATATATATATGTATGCGACGTCCTTAATACAAGTAATCAGAAGCAGACCCATTCCCACTGGCAGCACCCGTTCACGAGCATGACGCATGAACCAGCCATCGCTTCGCTCAACCATATTTGAGGGAACGTAACGACCCGCCTCACACGACACTACCGCAGAAATGTTTAAAGTGAGCATGACATACTAAAGCTACCCATATTAAGGCGACGAGTCAAGAAACCTGTAAATACGTTTTTTAAGTAGGTAGGACACTTCTTACAAACTATACTTAAAAAGAAAAGAAAAAAAAAAAAATATATCGATGACTCGAACCACTTGAAATTATAGTACAGAACTTTATACTAGACCCACGAAAGAACCACGGACTTATCTTAATCTATACTGAACATTAGAGTAAAAATTAAAAATACAAAAGCTATGCCCAGGCGTTATTATCCTTCAAATAATCGCAAATAGTGTAATAGCCTTTACTCATGAGATTGGATTTAACAGTATTTTTAAATTTTTCCAAAGGCAGTTCTGTAACTTCTTGTGGAATCTTATTATAAAAGGTAATACATCTACACAAAAAAGAGGTTCCGGTTTTATGCAGTCTGCGCTTTGGAACAGCAAGTTTGTCCTTGTTTCTTGTATTGAATTTATGAACATTACTATTCTTTACAAAACTATCTAAATTTTTCTTTACATACATTATATTTTCATAGATGAATTGGGAAGCAACTGTTAATATTTTAATTTCTTTAAATAAGTCACGAAGGGTATCTCTAGACCGTAAGTTGTAAATAGCGCGCACTGCCCTTTTTTGTAAGATGAATATGTTATTAATATTAGCAGCTGAGCCCCACAACAACAAACCGTAAGTCATAAGACTATGAAAATAACTGAAGTAAACCAATCTTGCTGTTTCAATGTCAGTCAAAAGCCTTATTTTCTTAACGGCAAAGGCAGCGGAACTAAGTCTACTTGACAAGGCATCGATATGAGGGTCCCATTGCAACCGCGAGTCAATAATAATACCTAAAAATTTTGTGGAGTCTACCAATTCGACTGTTTCGCCATTTACATTTATTGTAGTATGAACCTGCCTCACATTAGGAAGTGAGAATTTGACACATTTAGTTTTACTAGAGTTAAGCTTCAGATTATTAATGGTAAACCAATGCATCACCTTGGAAAGAGTGCTGTTTACATCGTCACTGCAATCACATCCTCTATCGACTTTAAAAATTAAAGAAGTATCATCAGCAAACAGTACTATTTCACACAAGTTTTTGGTATAGTAAGGAAGGTCATTAATATATATAAGAAAAAGTAATGGACCCAATATCGATCCTTGCGGCACGCCCATGGTAATGGGTGCTTCATAAGACTCTGTTTTATTCACAACAACTTTTTGAGTTCTCGCCGATAGATACGATTGCAGAAGGCTTACTGCATTTTTTGATACACCATAATGTTCCAATTTATGTACTAAAGTACTGTGACTGACACAATCAAATGCTTTAGAGAGATCACAAAAAATACCAATTGCATCTTGTCTACCCTCCCATGCCTCAAAGACGTGTTTGAGAAGTGCAATTCCAGCATCAGTTGTGCATCTACCACGAGTAAACCCAAATTGTTTATTAAATAAACTACGCGAAATATTATATCTAGAGAAATAAATTAAAATCTTTAATTACTGTAAGGACTTATATAATAATACCCGAGTTAGTAATCGCACTTGCTTCCGAGTCATAGTGCTTTATACTTAAGTACAGTCACGTCTATAAATATTTATACAGCTTGGAACTTTGTCGATCTAAAAGCTATTACTATTTTGAACAGAAATCAATGACAAATGACAGCTACAACAAAGTGACAGAGTTCTAAACTGTATACATATTTTTAGACGTGACTGTACATGGAATAGAACATTACAACCGGGAACGGGAAATTAGCATTTACATTGCCTCGAATGATCAAAGCCCTCGCTGTATTGCTCTTGATATTTCATTGTAGGTATCATAAATAATTATAAGTAAGTATCTATATATTGGATTAGTTTTATTATTATGGTAAGTAAGTCTCTCCAAAAATCGATATAAATCGGCGATAGTGTTAAACGATTTAATTCTTTTGGTCTTAACGTACCGAATACGGAACCTCAGCCGTATAATTTATTCCTTGCTACTTTTTATAAGACCTAAAATGCTGTTTACACTGTACGACTTTTCTATCGAAATCGAGCACAAATATGACCCTAAATAATATTATCTGCCTATCTTCGGTGAAATTATATCCATCGTCGTTAAATCAAAAACATTGAAACTAGAAATATTTTCCTAATACGCTGGAATGAACAATTATGATTACCTAAAAATTACGTTTAAAAACCACTTTAGCTTTTATTCAGATTAAATAAAAAAAATCAATACTTGTATGCAAAAAAGTTTATCCTATAAATCAATCAAACTTTTAACTATAACTTACTTGTAAACACTGTCACTTATATTTTGTGATTTTATTTTTTTTCGCTCTCAACCAGATGCGGAAATCCTCATTGGACTTCCCCATAGCCGATCTATGGGGGGCATGTCAGACTCCTACTGACTAAAACCGCCTGAGTTTGGTTGCGTGCCCGGAAAGGCAACGAACCTTCGTCGCGAACAAAGCGACCGCCCTCCCTCAGGGGAGAGGATGGCGCAGACGTTACATTTCACCTAGGCAATTGTGCGTCGAGAAAAACGACCGATTCACCCAGAGGGGGCGTCGATTGTGCTGTTAGCAATTGAGCTGACTCCCTGAGAGGGATCGATCAGCCAAAGAGGGTGGGGGATTGACCTGAGGGGGCGGCATCGTCCTCCGTCGCCTCTAAAAGGAGGTTGAGGTCAGACGAGATTTTGTCGGGAGGGTCCGTTAGAACCGATCTGGGTCTACGGGAACGAGGGACGGAGGAGGTAGGCGGGACATAGTCCGCTGCGGAACGGATGAGGGAGTTAGGATGGTCTCCTATTTTTAACCGACTTCAAAAAAAGGAGGAGGGTCTATGTTCGTCTGTTTTTTTTTTATGTATGTCCACCGATTACTCGAAAACGGCAGAACCGATTGAAAATACTGTAATTTTTTAGGTAACTTTTGCACGAGTTTTGTGACTATCTACTTACTTATTTATAACAAAATATCTGACTGTGTAAAGGTCACTTTCTCGTTGTAAATAAAGAATGGCAGCCAAAAGAGGATGCATAATTAATCGTCGAGCTTCGTTAGTTGAAACAAGTTAATTTGCGAAAGAATGTTTCGGCACAAAATATAAAGTAGACAGAAGGATTCCTCTTAACGGATCGTAGACGTAAACGACGCTCGGAACCAATCCGATAATTGATAAAATTCACATTTTGACTAGTCAGAAATGAGCATTCTTCTTTAAGGTGGGTCCACACTTGTAACATTTTTGCGTGTCAGAACACTCAGAATACCGTCATATCATACATTGTCTCTTTGATACAGTAATACCTAACATCCACACACACACGCCGAACCAAACTAGCGATGTATGTTAATGACTCGGTGTTCTGACTCGCCAAAATGTTAAATGTGCTATGGGAACGTGCTACGGCTGAGACTCGGCTCGGACCCGGCAGTAGTAGCACAAACCGAGATAATCAGCTCCTCGCAACAAAACAAATGACTGTGTTTTCGAATACGGCCAGATCGGCGCTTCTGACCAGAAAACACAGATTTTATATTCTGTGATTTCGGGAAAACCTCCGCTCGGACTTTTGAACTTTTTTGTTCTTTACGAGTTCGGTGACGTTCGAGTTTCATTTTTATAGGGATCGGAAGTTTATTAGTTGAGTATTCGCTTTGTCACGTTTTTATAAGTGGATTGTAAGAACTTAGTGACAGCAAACAAGGACAAATTGCTTTTTTTTAAATCAAGTTCGAACGAGTTAAAAAAGCGGCTCGGTAGCATAATTGGTCAGTGCATTGGGCTGGAATCCCAAGGGTACGGGTTCGAGCCCCATCTGAGGTGGTACGTCGATTTTTTCTAATATTATTTATCTGAGTTAAAAGAACCTGAAATTATTACTATGTCGATATTACTATGTCTCAAAGCCAAATACGTAACACGTCACTAAAGATAATGTTCTAAGTGAAAATATTCTGCGTGAGAACAACAAATCATTTGTAATTTCGGGACAACTCACAAATTATCTCGCTAGTTAATTCGTCTTAATTCATCAAATAAATTACTCGCTTATTCTCTGACGGCCACTGAAAAAATATTGTCTTTGGGTGGCGAAAAACGTAAATAGAGGCTGTTAACAACAAACATTTTAGTGGTTTAGGATTTTGGGTGTTGTGCGCTTCGCCACCAGGTTCGTACATAAAACTAACATATTTTTAAGTTGTGACTAACAATAATGGATCTTTGTTATCTGCAAAATAAATTATTATTATTATTATTATTATAAAATTTCAAGGCTCGTACATAAAACTAACATATTTTTAAGTTGTGACTAACAATAATGGATCTTTGTTATCTGCAAAATAAATTATTATTATTATTATTATTATAAAATTTCATATAATAATCATTTCTGTGAAATATCACAGAAGTGACAATTGTAAATTACAATGAAAATTTTGTGTACATTGCGGTGTCTGTGAGTAGAGTAGTTAGTTTCTATATTCAAATTGTAATTTAAAAATTTTAAACTATGACAATTTGGTGTCCATAGCATCAGCCAATTCGAAACTAGAAAATATACATACTGATCTACTCACAAATACCGCAACGTACATCAAACTGTCATTTTAATTTACAATTGTCACGTTTATGTAATAGGGGCCAGGCCCGGTGAGTTATAGGCTATAAAATAAAATAACTGACCCGTTGTAGATAAAAAAAGAGTAAGTGATGGACATAACTGTTTCTGTGTTTCTCTGTTCTCTTTTTTTTTTAACCAAACTTAGTTTGTTTAAAGTAAATAATTCAAATTAACTTCAGCCAGCAAAGCCTCCACGGTGGGCTCAAAATCGGCTTTCATAGAGTTAGAGGTTACAATTTGCAAGTGCCGGGTTTCTTGGCGGATATTGCTTCTATAAGCTGTTACTAATACAAAAATGACATATTATGAGTCAATCCTGCATAAAAACGAAGGAATGATTTTTATACGAACAAGTATGAAGCTAGTATGAAAAAGTCCGATTATTTTTGAAACGGCAAGGAAAACGTAACATCCTTACAAGTGGTTATAGCCTAACTGTTTGTGATTTTTTTGCATACTCCATATAACGGTTACAACTGCCAATTAAAAAAAAACATCGAAATAGGTATATTTTTATTTTTTCATATGAAAAAATGTTTAGTGTTTAAGTTAAGTAACAGAGACTATGTCAATGAAAGCCAATTTTTAGCCCACCGTGCGGCGGTGATGGCCAACTTGCAGTGCAGAAACATAGACAAACTCTATAGTACTAAGGTTTAGAAATAGCTCTTCATATTAATGTTCCGGAATAGAGCCTAAGTTCAGTAACCTTTACTTAAACCCGGCTGTTTCTCTCAGCTGCGTAGACACATAAAATTTCCCCTACAAACCTCGCTATTTACCCTAATAACTCAGTACAGAGTATTAATAATATACTCGTATAGGTTATGTCTATTTGCTTCTAGGTTCTTGCCCTGGGGCTCTATCGGCATACTTACATTGCTATCGTAATCGCTCTGATTGCAATTGCAATACATTGCTACTTTTCTTTGTAAGTTTATATTTGTACCAAAACGAAGTAGCAATGTATCACATACATCTGTCAAATCACAGTTTACATTAACTTCATTGTTTTTAGCCGATAGACCCACTGTATTTCCGTAAATTCTTTTAACCGTTCTAGATAATATGTTATATGTCACATGCTATTTAGCTGTGATTGTGTATAGTAAAGAAGAACGCCCATTTCTGACCTGTCAAAATGTTGATTTCATTATTATCGCGTAGAGAAGTAATATACTTAGCTCATAAAATTGTTATTAACCGACTAAAATAAACTTTTAATAAAACTATTTGACAGGTCTACACTTGTATGAGAAGTGGTCATTGTTCTTTCGCTACACCTAAATGGTCTCTAAGGGCGACTTGCATCATAAATTAAATTGTTTTTTGTACCACTTAAACACAATTTCATAAAGCACTTTATCATTGTAACATCTCTGTATACACTTAGTTGCAAATAAATAATTGATTTTATTTGAAAAAGATAAAAATGGTTAATAGTTGGTGGTTAGCTTGTATTTACCACCTCGAGCGGGGTGGTGGATGCGGATTGCGACTGCAAGAGCTCTAGATATGGTCACCCATCCAACATACGATGGCGACTTTCGTAGCTGACTGTACTACAGAAAAAGTAACGCAAACTAGAATAATTGAAAGACGACCTCCGTGGTCGAGTGGCTTTGTACACCGGTTTTCAAGGTGTCGCCATCTCTGAGGTCCCGGGTTCGATCCCCGGTTGGGTCAATTTAGAAAACGAACTTTTCTATATTGGCTCAGGTCTGGGTGTTTGTGATACCACCGTTGCCTCTGATTTTCATAACACAAGTGCTTTAGCTACTTACTTTGGAATCGGAGCAATATATGTGATGTTGTCTAACATTTATTTATAAAAAAATAAAAAAAAACCGCCCCATTATAAGCAGATGACGTCAGATGACGTTTTTGTACACTCGTGCTCGAGCAATGCCACATGCGCCTCGCGTGCCCATGCATAGACTCATCGATCGAACTGAGCCCGTAGCAATGTCACATTTTACAAGTTTTCGCTAACGCTTCGCTTCGAAAAATGTATGGATTTGACGTTTTAAATTTCGATTGATAACGATACCTTATGTCAATCCCATACATGTTTCAAAAGCGAAGCGATAACGCAGATTTGCAAATGTTACTTTGGCTAGACCCCCTGTTTTGAGCGAAGCAGAGATTCCGTGTCGGTGTGATGTCGCTGAGAGATGTATTAAGCTTAACTCCTGCTCACTATCTTTTTTGTAATTAAACCCACTATCCTGTTTATTTAAAACTAAACTGTGAAATGCATTTATTTGCATTTAAATGTTTGCAGTTGGCAACTTGAAAAAGTTGGTAGTACTAACTGTGACTGCCGTTTCTGGCGGCGGTGGCGGGTGTGAGTGTGATATTCCAAATTTAAATAAAGTCTACATTTAGATCGGGCGCCGAATGGCGAACGACAAATAGGGTTGTGTTTGGTGGTCAAGTTTAAGTTGTCGATATAGTAAAGTCATTATTCAGTCTAGGCTAGAAATGACGAAATAACTAGTTAATGTAATAAATATACTATATTTCTAGGTATGATCGACTGAGCAATGGTAGGTAACTAGTTAAACTGAGCAGGTTTTACAGTGCAAATAAGCTTTAAATCTGAAGTAGTTTACCGAATGCATTCAGCATCGAACCGAATGATTTGGCCGAATACCGAATAACTTTAATTTGCAAATACCGAATACCGGATAGTACCTACTTAAACGAATATTCGGCGCATCTCTAATTCTTTATTTGTAAGTATTTAGAAACCGTTGAGACATTTTGATAATAATTGCATTTTGTCACTAAGCAGCGACTACAAAAAGCAACGCAATGAGCGTACGATGTTCGTCCCACTGTGACATTATTAACTCATGAATAAGGTTAAAATCAAGTAAATCGATCAACGTACAAAACAGCACTTCAGACTATACATGTTGACCTTGAGACCGTCTTTATGGCCTACGTAATAAAAGCTGTTTTCGTAGTTCAACTGTTTAACTTACCGTACTGTCGTGCGTACATCGTCCGACTATTGTGCATCATTTAAAAAAAGCCCTTTGAAGTTAAATTTCAATTAACTATACATAATTTATGTATTGTTACACACAATCATTAGGTACATTATGCGGTTGAGTGGTCACCGACCGCCTAAATTTGTAAACCGCGTTGCTTAACATTATAGTACAGTAAAATCCTATAACTCTTTCTAACATTACAATGAAATTGGTGTTACGTTATGAATCAAATTACGTCACACAAGAATGAATGTAATAGTAAAATGTAATCATTTAGCTTTTCAAACTAGTACAATAGATTTGAACGAATCTATTTTGAATATGTAGGGTAACAGTTTTTTTTATATCTTGTCAGGTAGATAAGCAGATTTTTAGACACTTATATTATTTGTTATTATTTAGAATGCTATAAAATAATTCAATAAACTTGAATGCATTTTTATAAAATTCCGTTTTCATTTTTATAAAAGCGTCAGTCTTACCGTGACCGCTGCCCCTGGAAAGGTGTCGAAACGTCGGGAATTCAAAAATCCAATAAATACAAACTAAATAATTTGAAATAACACCTGAATTAATAATATACGCGTTGTAATCCGTTAAAAGTGTTTTATTTTTAAATAGATTATTTATAATTATGAGTAAAAGGTCCTAATGCTAAGCTTCATCAGCAAACGCAATGCAGTTTTTTTGCAGCTTAATGATCAGTGGCTTCACTTCAAAAGGAATAAACTTTTAATTTAATAACGATATCGACATTCACATCCACACATCCCTAAAAAAGCACCATCTGTCGTTCACTACGGTACGACGATGTTTCCGTGAATATTTGATTCTTTATTATGGTGTTAAATCTCACTGTCTGTTTTTTACATCTGAGGCATACGTTCTTGATTTATAGTAGCTGGGAGTAAAGAGTCCGGCGAACAGTGAGCTTCCCATACAAACGTAATACCAAAAAAATTACAGTATTTTCAGGATTACTCGAAAACCACTGAACCGATTTAAGATTTTCAAAAAATGGAACCAACTTGGGAACAAACCTGATAAAGTGGCGTTTAAATCATGTCAATTTGTTCAGCCGTTCTCGAGTAATCGGTGGACATACATACAAAAAAAACAGACGTACATAGAACTTCCTCCTTTTTTTGAAGTCGGTTAATGATTCGCAATTTGAGCATAATTAACTCTCCTTGTGATGTTATTCGGATTATTGTCTAGGGTGCTATTAAATGAAAAAAACAAAATACCAAACTAAATAAAAAAATAATTTACAGTTTTGTGAAAAAATTTAATTGGTATTTATTTTTATATTTTTCGCATTCACAATGCTATTTTTATATTAAGATAAATAATATTAGAACGACGACGACTGCGACTGTGCTTCACCGTCGCTGTCGTTGTAGCTTGCTGTCTAACCAAACCAAAAATTATTAAATTTAGATTTTTCGCATTCACAATGCAATTTTTATATTAAGATAAATAAAATTAGAAAAAATCGACTCACCCGTAGCACCTCAGACGGGACTAGCGACTCGATAGCTTGGTCAGTACATTGGGCCGTAATCCCAATGGTGCGGGTTCGTGTCCCGTCTGAGGTGCTACGGGTGAGTCGATTTTTTCTAGTATTATTTCCAATTTTATTTATCTTAAACCAAAAATGTTATTCGTATTAAGACAGTATTTGTCTATAAATAAAAAAAAACCCAAAATCCAAACAATATAACTAACTTGTCCGACTGCACAAGAGATTAGAGATTGATGTTACCTGTACTTATGATATTTTTGAAGGGAATCGTCCCAAGCATACGAAGCCCTTTTCTTAAGAAAGGGATGCCTCTATTCCTTAGAAACAGATTTGCGAATCCATTACCTAGTTAGATATTGTATCCCTTTTTCAACAAACTGAATGGCCATAAAGGATTATTGAAATGTACCAAAGTTCACTGCATAATACCTCATTTGGGATATAGAAGAAACCTTTTTATATGACACTAACGGCCACCCGTGTCTTCGTCCGCGTGGACTTTGTTGTTCTAGATTCCCAAATTTCCCACTTTTTCCCAAATGTCACTACCTTCGACATGACATTCTATTTTTGCGACAAAACGTCTTTCGCCATGGTCCAATAGCTATTTTTATATACTAAGGTAATAATCAAAATTTTTTGGTGGTTCGGGGCCTGTAAAGATAACAGGCAGACACATTTGGGTTACTTTCACTTTATTATTATTGTTTTTTATGAATACTAGCTTTCAACCTGGACTTCGTTCGTGTGGACATTCAGAAAATCTTTGACTGGGGTTAAAATTTTCCCTTGTTAATCCAGCCTTTCTATTGTCTAATTTCAAAATCTATCGCAATCGCTTTCAGGATGAAACACATTGATGCTTCTTTTTGGCACAAATAAAATCTTACCAAAGAAATGCAGCAATGTGTCGGATCCAACTGTCAAATGAAAGCGATTGCGATAGATTTTTCAATCAGACAATTAGCCCTCTGGCTATAAACAAGCTATCTGTATGCCAAATCGTATCTAAATCCGTTCAGCCGTTTTGCGTCCAAACTTTCACTAAACTTATCATGATTTTTGAGCCTACATTATTTTATGTACCTACTCGAACCTACTTACCTTTATTTTTAATTCAATTGCAATGTAATCTTTCTTTTAATATCAACAATACGAAATATGATGAAACCAAAAATAAAAGTCGTAATCGTCAACTGACCATCAGCCATTTTTAATTGTTTTAACAGTTCGTCAACTGGCGAGTGTAAAACTCGCGAGTGCACGCGAGTCGGCACCTTTCGATTTTACCTTATTTTTGACGTCAACAAAGGTTTGGTAGGCCACAAAAAACTAAATCGTAGCACTAAAACTAACTTTGTGGTGGGACTAATGGGAAAAAAAATCATTAGTTCTACGGTAGAACTGTCCAGTAGAACTAGTGGGAACAAAACGTTACGTTGTTTTGCACATTTTACAACTTACACTCTGGCCTCTGATACGAAATTATTTTCATAAATTTTATTAGTCAACAACTCGGTATTTTAATGAAAATCTGCGTCCTTTATCACAATAGCTTCATTTAGGTTTTATTTAATTTATTCCAGGGCATGTCTCTGATAGCACTACAAACATTGATAAATCTGGCTGATTTATAGTGCTTAGACTGAAATTATATTAAATTATTGCTTGCTTTTTGGTGAAAGTTTTGATAAATTAATGAATTCTTTTATTATTTCTTATAAAACATTAAACTCATTGTAAATTATCGTGGAACGAAACACTGAATTATGCTTTGAACGTGGACTAAATTTGACAATGCCGAATCACTTAACCGCGATGCCTCGCAGGTTTTGATATGATTTGACTTGATGCGGTTTAGATCACTATCTCCAAGTCTCCTCGATGTAAAACAAATGTATAGAAATAGCAAGTTGCTCGCGGTCATACTCGCGCATATACGCGACGAGAACACGGACGGGACGGGGAAATATGTATGGTGCACAGCACGTCCTCCCAATCCCGTCGGGGTTTTTTCCCGTTACGTATACAGCGACCTTAAAACAGCGAGCAACCGCGACCGCGACCATGACCGCGACCGCAACTGCGACTGCGATAGCGACCGCAACTGCGACTTTCCGCGATAAAAGAAAAACGTAGCAAGGAAAACAAATGAATTGAGAAAAAATATGCATAGAATATGCCGCCATTGGTTGAATAATATGGAACAACCCCATTTTAACTACGGCTTCAATTTGTTTTAAATATTTCCTTTTCACACATTTCAGTCAATCATTCTTTATAAATTGGATACGAATTTGACTCAGTCGGATTTCTGTTCGTACGAAATTGCCAAATGTAATTCGTAACCAAATCGTACAAAATCCACACTCCAACTGTAATATTCGAGGAAGTCTTGACGTTTACTAGAATTTAGACCTTGCATGTAAGTAATAAGAACTTATTTAAGATGGTTCTAAGACGAAGAAAAATCGGAACTTCGTATTTTCTGACATGTTGCAAAATAATACGAGGGATTATTAAAATTGAGAGGGTTGGGATTTTTCTGTATACAAATAGAAATAATGTTATAGTGTGTTTGTTTAAATATTGTAAAGTTTGTTAAGCACAAGAACAATTTTATTACAGTTTTTGATTTGTTTGATAAAATGCTATTGACTTAATTATAAAGTGACTAAATAAAAAATGTTGTTCAACTCACACCAATTATTAAGCATCAAATGGGTCAATCTCTTAGACGAATAGAATATTTAGTTATTTATTTATATAAAAACATGAAATTATTATAAAAAACACATGTTACTGTTTCATTTCACATCAACAACTGAGATCTGAAACAAACGTTGGCCTGAAAGAAATACCCTGCTAGGGTTATTATGATTTAACTATTAAGCTAAACAAAATCATCATACAGCAAAACAATTAACAAAGGTTGATATTGTTGGAGGATGCGAGGACTGGCTGGCTAGGACTCGCTGGTACTGGCCAGCAAGTGTCAGGCATGTAATCTGCCACATTGGCTGATGTCACTCCTTGATTGAAAAGCTAGTGAAAATATGTCTGCGAACCGTTATTTATAATATTGATATAGTATTTGGGTGAAGCGCCTCTCTGCTGGTAGGTGAATTTACAATAGATATAAATAAAAGACTTTCCGAGGATAAATATGATTATTTGACTATTTGAAATTTTGAGATTTAAGCATTCACAATGCTATTTTTATATAATACTAAATAATATACTAGAAAAAATATACATGAGGGGTATTTTTGTAACACCTTGTATTCTTCTACTGTGTAATATTTTTTTTATTTATTAACCTTATTATACTTATTAATTTTATTTTTATCATAATAATTCATGGTATTGTTGTCTGCTGGCTGCTATTATTATCTTTAGAACAAAATAAATAAAAAAAATACATTTTGGATCAACTTCAATATTCTACTTAAATTCCCACTGGTTCTCCATTTTGTGCATAGTAATTATTGCTAAGAACTTTGTAGCAGGCGCACGCAATTAACGCGGTCGCTCGCTGTGCCACCACTTTCAAGGACTTTTGAGTTTTCAAGTTTTGTCTTGTTTACAAAAGGACCCAAGAAGGAGAAATAATTTCCCACTAGTTCCAAAACTATGCTTCTAAACTAAGAGTAGTATTTTTTATTTCTAAATGCCAAGGCCCATTGAAATTAATGTATCAAATTCGAATTATCCTTTTCTCTCAATGCTTTTGGAACGAACTATATTGTTTTTTACAATCTGATATGTTAAGTGAGTACTACGCATCCAGTATAATAACTTCATGTTGGCTCGGCCGTAAATATGCTAAAGGATATGCGTTAATTTTATTCCGTAACACGGAACGCAAGAGCTCCCTTTTGCGTATTAAACACGTGCGAGGGAAGCAAAGCAGTGTTAAAAAGTAGGTCAATATATTGTAAGATAAATAACAACTAAGCTTATGCACTAGGGGATGTGAAAAAAATCTGCTAAATTATGGGTTCAACGGGAATAATACCCCATAGGTTTTTTATTGATTTTTATTTTACTTAACTTTTAATACTATTAGCGGCCGTCCACATTTTCTGCGTGGGCTTTGTTTCACTGTACAAACGAACTTTCATTCACTATTTCACTCCCTTCGATATTCATTTTCGTAACAATGATAGCAGCCTGTCATTTCCCATGATCCAATCTATCACTTTTATAAAACTCCTCAATCAGTTTTTTTTCATTTGTAATAAGTATTAGTTTGGTTCCTTTGTCATTCAGATAGTCGCTCGTCCGTGTCCTTTTATTATAATTTTTTCAGGCACTGTTATGGTTACCATCTGATAGGCATTTTCTGCATTTGACAGTCATTTTACAATTATGGCCGGCGCTAAGCTGAGACCGGCATTTTTTTAATTTCGCGAATGAAACCACAGATTACAAGATTAGTGAATGAAACTGACTAAAAAGCGCACTGCAGGGCTGCTTTTTTCACTATGAACAGGCAAGAGAACAAGATTAGTGGATGAAACTGACTGAAAGTGCGCGGCCGGTTTTTACTATTATATAGGCATTTATCTGAAGAATCAGGCATCATCTTAGACATAGACAGGCATCTTCACTTACATAAATAGTAGTAGACCCATGATTTAAAAACATTTACGGCCTTACCACAATTAAGATTTTAAAACACTGTTCAACAAGTTTTTAACTTAGACACTGTTTAATAATATGATGTTGTCACTTTTTTGACAATACTGTTTGAAAGAATCTAAATTAAACAGTGTTTTAAAATCTTTTGTGGTAAGTCCGTAACATTTTAAACCACTCAATGCTTGTAGGAACAATCCTGCTTATTAAAGCAGTTTTACGTGAGGCTTTGTATATAATTATATTTTCACACCAACCTTACAATGCACAAGTTTATCCTAACAATCCTGCAAGAGACGGGGTCAGTACATTCGGCATTCTCAGTGAAAATCATTCTTATCTGCTCGAATCAGGACTCTAATCCCCGGTAATAAGGGTGTTTAATATTCGTGTTTAAGTTTATGATTTATGACAGCGACCGCAGTGCGGAGTGTTGTTTTATTTCTTTTTCCGAGGAGTGTAAGGGTGATTTTCCACCAGACAAATGCTACGCTGTGTAGCTATGGATGTGAATAAGATAGATCTACCAATATGAATCGTTTTTAACGAACGTAGGTAGCTTAGCTTAGCACTGGTAGAAACAGGTTCGACGAATCATTGTTTTTCATTTGGAAAATGCGGATTAAAGATTAGGCTAAAGTCTACCCGCTACATTATACCCGTTGTGCTACACCACCGCCAATATGTAAACCACTTGGTATTTCAGGAAGTAGTTAAATAATTTTCGTAGCTTAGCATTCTGTGGCTTAGCTTTGACTTTTCTCACAGCACGTAGCACATCTTTGGTGGAAAGGCAGCCTTATGTGGCTTCGCTTTGCACTTCCCAGTGTAAGGCTAGGAAGTCACGAAGCGGTTTTCAACCGCACCCGCCACGGTGGAGAAACAGCTGTTTTATTTCCAAACTCACGAGACCGGAGTTTTGTGTGGATACTCAGCCAGTCGTCGCGGTTGCGATTATCGGTTGCAAACTTGGCGGGCGATTATCGCAAAACGGTTGCAAGACGGGCGGTTATTTACGATCAGTGGCCCTACCATGAGTTGATGCAAACTGTTTTCGATACCGTAAACTATCGTTTTCTCTCTTTCACTTACAGTGATTGTGAGCATTATATCCGATAGTTTTCGGTAGCGAAAATAGTTTGCATCAACTTATTGTAGAGCTACAGATTGTTTAGTTGAGTTCCACCGCCTTCGATCATATTGATTGACTGACCACCGCAGTCACCGCAAAGCGCACGGGTGCTACCCACCGAGGCTGCGAGTGCCCGCGGGCCCGGGCCGCGGGATTCTACTAGTAGCCCGCCGGTGCAGCAGCAGGACCCGCAAACAATCGCGCACGGCATGCGGCGATCGTAAAACGCGTCTTGAAATATGTGCTTTAATTTTAACATAAATGTGTAAAAGCCCGCAACCGCGGCGGGCGTGGATGAAAACCGCTTCGTGAGTTTTTAGCCTAATGCGGGCTTTACAGGCCAACCAACTGTGACGCAAATGTGTCAGAAAATGACAAAACAAAAGAGGGTGGTTTGTCACAAACAGTTTCTGTGACAACGAGTTTGTGAATGCGTTTTGTTGATGTTTGTTATACTGCATTCATGTTATTGCGAATTTAATTTAGTTGTGAAAATAGGATAGAAACTAGATACCTAACAGTTTTGGGTCTTTCAACATACTTAAACGAACTTTCATTTTACGAAACAGTAGCAATGGCGCTAAGTCTGAAATAATTCTGAACGATAAAACCAAAACCGTTACAATATCATTTACGTTATATTTATCTTAAAATCTTTGTTTTAGCTATTAAATTCTCATTTAAATTATCCAAGATTTAAATCCTAGGTTCTCTACCCTAAGCATAGTTTTCAACAAATTCAACAGAACTAAATATATTGCATCGTATTTGTCTGAAAGTGAAACTGAAACGGTAACAATTTAGTTTTAAGTTTATCGTTCAAAATTAAGGCGGTTGAGGCCCTGGGCCTTATTTAACATCGTGACAATTTGTCAATAGTCATGACAATTTGGTTTACATTAAGGTTTAAAGACATTTATTCTCATAAGAACTTACAATGTTCATTAAATTTAGATTTTTCGCATTCACAATGCTATTTTTATATTAAGATAAATAATATTAGAAAAAATACTAGAAAAAATCGACTCACCCGTAGTCCCGTCTGAGGTGCTACGGGTGAGTCGATTTTTTCTAGTATTTTTTCTAATATTATTTATCTTAATTACAATGTTCACTTAAAATGAGATTACATTGAATACTTACAGCTATAATTTACAATTTGGCGCAGCGCAAATGCTTTTTAATATTAACAAAAATACAAGCTAAAACCGAGTAAAACCAATCATTCACAGTTTAATAATTCAGTACCTAATAAAACGACATGCACAACACACTCTGATTAATTACGGTGTAGCTATGAGTAGTTTGTTCTATTTTCTAATTGGTTGGCGCAATGGATATGAAATTGTCATGACAGTTGACAAATTCTCACGTTTATTAAATAGGGCCTTGTGTCGCAAGAAGCAAAATGTTTCATAATTAGTCAGGGCAAGGGACATTCAAAATGAAAAGTGTAACGACTCCCAATAGCATCTAGTTCCCAATAGTTCTATCATGGAAATGTGACCAGTCACCGATATCCGTTGTCAAATTAAATTATCTTAGAACATTTCACAGCCAGTCGAGATACCCATTGAAATAGTTGAATCTGAATTTTTAATACACTTTCTCGCAGATATGAAACTATTTAATTTTCTTTGATGTCGAATTTTTGCTATGAAACCAAAAGTATGTACTTAAGTAACATTCCTAGATTCTACATGGTAGAAATTTTAAAGCGAAAATTGTGTAGCAGAGGGAAATTCTTTGAAATTACTGTGGTGACCATGAATTTATTAAACATCTGCAATTAATTTCATTTTGGAATCATATTTGATATTGGTACAGTTTTAAGATAATCATGAATCATAAAATTTTCTCCTAATTTTTCACAAATTCTTTATACTTAAGTAATATTTGTATAAAATTATTATTATTTTTTGTTATCAAGTAACCATTTATATATCTTGCTTACGAAGTGTTGTTTCCGTAATTGGCTTATGTGCTGTATAAATTATACCTGCGTAAATGATCTGTAAACTGTGGTAACAATGTTCACTAAATAAAATAAAATAAAAATAAAATTTGAGAAATTAAACATTTTAAGATTACACGATCTTGCCTTTTTACTTTCCTCCTTTTTTATTATTACGTACGACACACCTAAAAATGAATAATAGTTTTCTAAGAAATAAGTATTTCAAGAGCGTGGACTACGATCTATGATAAGTCACTGTGCTGCCACAGCCACGTATAAAAAAAAATAAAAAGTATATTGGCGGGAAGTCCTTATTTATTTTTATGTTGCAATTTGAAATTGTTTGACAATAAGTATTTACGTTTAATTTCCTCACAATCGAAGTGAAAAGCAGAGTGTATAACTTGTACATAAAACCCATTTTATGCACTTGTTGTACAATCTACTATTGTATGTCCTTCCGGTGTCCAGCTGTCCGTTTGTTCTCCTCTACAGGTAGCATTTCTCAACCGATTCTAGTGAAATTTTGAGAGCAGGTTCGATAAATAAAGATTTTTTTGTCGGTTCAGTTTTTCAAAATTTTCAAAACGGCGGAGATATGTGTAAGAATCATATTTCAGCCATTTCAAAAAATGAGACAAACGTGAGGTCTACATCTTAAAGAACCACTAGTTTATATTCTAGCCCGGTTACTTAATAATATCTCTCGTCTCGAGCATTGTTTTTTGTATTATTAAAGTTTTTTTTGTGTTCTAAGATGCATCCTAACTTTTTAAATCAAAGCGTAGTGGAAAAAAACCTTTTGAAACCCTTTTTCATTGTAATTGATGGAAAAGAAAGAACGAGAGCTGTAATGACTCAATTATTAAAAACTTTTCCAAACTTTTAACAATATCTCGTTAAACTCTATTTGTGTATTAAAGACATGGTTCTATTTTGTTAAGGGCCTGTTTCACAATGTAAAAGTAAGTTCTGAGTAGCTTACTTGACAGATGATTTGACATTATTTTGCCACTCGAGTTGATTTCTGATCCTGTCCGCTGTGTGAGCACAACAGATTATCTTTTTACATAGTATCTGTAACTACACCATCGCATTAGGTTTACATATTTACCTGTAATGATTGCATATGTTGTAATTAAATAAATAAAAAATTAAAAAATAAAAATAAATTCACGAAACACGTGTAGAGTAGTCTAATTGGTGAAGGAGCAAGGTGTGTTGCTGTCTTGCTAAACGCAGGTATTGTGCACTGATATTTTGTGGTGTGCATGTGCATTTTTTTGCGGGCGGGCGGGCGGTGCATCTTGCATATATTTGTTGCGGAAGTAAGCTACATACTTATATTTCTTTTTCCACAATGGTTTGGGCCTTCCGCCAAGTGACGCCTGATTCAATCAAATATTTTTCATATCGCAACTGTCAAAATTAAATCATTCTGTCAAGTAAGCTACTCAGAACTTACTTTTACATTGTGAAAGAGGCCCTTAAAAAACTAAAAATATTTTACTCATAAGTTCGGCGTAAGTGATATATTTCCGAGCTAACTTCGGTTATTTATCTCCTTAGCACTAAATGGAGTAATGTATTATATATACAAGGTGTTACAAAAATACCCCTAATGCCGAATATGGTATATAGGGACCATCAAACGAAACAACTTTTACTATGGGGCCAACTTTGAAATCGCGAAAAAAAAATCAGCTGTTTCATACAAAAATTAAAATCGAAAATATCAAAATGTATGAAACAGCTGATTTTTTTTTCGCGATTTCAGAGTTGGTCCCATAGTAAAAGTTGTTCAGTTTGATGGTCCTTACATACCATATTCGGCATTAGGGGTATTTTTGTAACACCTTGTATAGGTACATATAAGAAGAGCTATCAAAAAGCAAATAGCGATAACTAGGTATTATGGCTGGTTTACACATAGACGATGTACAAGACATGTACAAGTTTGACGCAAGTTGAATTGAAAGTTGAAAGGGAAAGCGCCCGGTTTTGAGGCAATATTGAGAGTTGAGGCGACTAGGTGAAGACAGACCAATCGCAAATAAATTACTGTACCACAGGCGGCAGTGCAGGTATCGGCAACTGAATTTTATCGGCTGCCAAACGCCAAACGGTGGTACCGATACCAATACCGATAGCGCGCGCACGCGGAATGGAAATGCGATGCGACAGCTGGGGTTATGCAAATGCATGCGTTAGGGTTGAACCGGAAATCTAGTAGTAGATCAAAATTTAATGTACAAATCTTACAACTATGGCATTCAAAACTTAGTACCATACTTTTAAAATTAGAGTTTTAAAATAAAAAAGGTTTTTTTTTTCAAGAAGGTTATCGATTTTGAAATTATTGTTGTAAAAAAATATTTTTTAGTCGGTAGGTACCTATCAGCGACTGTAATTCTAAATACTGGTAGCGGCAGCCAAGGCACTGCCATATTTTTAGCCTTTTTGTACAGCAAAAATATTTTCACTTTTACAAAGTGGCAATGGCAACCCTATCGAAAATTTAAATTTAGAATTTGGTGGCCCCCTGTCCGTGGCAAGTCGAATTAATAGTAGGAAGTCGAATTAGTCAGGAATCGGGATGTGTATTTCACCGCAGCGCAGTCACTGACTGAACGCTTTTTACTAAAAAACTGGCCAAGTGCATGTCGGGCCACACGCAGTATAGGGTTCCGCAGTTACCTTATACAATTACCATAATTAAGGCTATATAAACTTTTCGTTTCGTTTTCCTTTTAACTTCACTATACGTAAGTACTTCTGTTTTGAATTTTTTCACGTTTCCAAAAGCAACCATTCACCTGGTAAAGGGGGAGGGTACACTTGACTCCGTGTATTGTCAACCAAAACACTGGACCACACCACTTGGGTGTCGTTTACAATTTTTTTAGGTAACCACACCACTGCCGCCTACGCCTAGTGATGTGTAACATGGTCATGTCGTGATCTTACGAATGATAATTAATTGATATCGATAAAATGTTAATTTAGTGTTAGAACATCACTATGATGGTGGTGTGGTTACCTAAAAAAATTTTAAGCGACACCCGAGTGGTGTGGTCCAGCTGTGTAGTTGACAATACACGCTTGACTCTAACAAAATTTAGCACTTTAAAGCTTAATATTTCGCAAACGGATTCTTGAATCAAAAAGTGGTTTTCACAAACCTATATAATTAAAAACCAATCCAACGACACCCCACACTATGAGATTGATTAGAAAAAAAATCATCTCCACTTTACATGTAGGAGAGGAATATTTTTCGAGATTTTATTGTACCACTTTCCGTAATTAATATACACATTCATGCTAAATTACAGCTTTCTAGAGCTTAGGACCTTTGAGCTAAGGCGCGGACAGACGGACGGACAAACGGAAATGGCGAAACTATAAAGGTTCTTTATTGACTTGACTACGGAACCCTAATAAAAACGAAGGACATAGGAATTTGTAATAATTAATTCTGAAGATAGAACATCGGAAAATTGGTTCACTTCAACATTTTTCCTTTTTTTCTCGGTACTTTGAGTGCTTTACATGAACTGAGGCCCAATTATTTTTTTTTCTCATGTTTTATAAGCAGTCAAAGCAACTAAGTACTTAAATCTCTTATCATACAGGCTATTTGGTAATGAACTTTAAAAGTCTAAGATAGGGTATACATAGGGTAACCTCGGAAAATTATTGAAAAGGTCCTATAAAACCTTCATATGGCTGAGCTTTTTTTATTTGTATGGAAAACTGCAAAATGACAACCCACGTAGAAAGGCTGTTTTTATTACATATAGAAGAATAATTTCAAAGTGTACTGTTGTTTTTTTCATTTGGGTAAGGTAAAAATAATTCTAACAAAAAACGGAAAAGTACACAAATTCATTCATTATTTTTATTTACATTGTTTTATACAGATACACAATTTTATTACAAACGGTTAAAATTTAATATTTCTTATCATTTTAAATAAATAGCTTTATTTCCTTGTATAATATGTTACCGCTAAAGTAAGGAATACTTTAGCGTTCGAATTAACTACGTAATCTGCAAATAACCGAGTGAGATCCGTAATTATTAATCAACGGATGCTAAACCGATAAAGTGCGGAATACATTGAGTGAAATAGCCAATACTTCAGGAAATTGAAGTTAAAGTAAATTTTACAAAAACGTCGTTTTTGCAAAAACTTCGCCGGCCGGTCCCTCGGCGCGCTTGCTCCGCTCGCTCGGCATGCACGTTTTTGGTCGAAGTTCTAAGCTAACCTAACCTAATGAATTCCTTAAGACGCTTTTGTGTCTACCCCCTTTTATGTGATTAAACTATTTTTTTATTTAAAGAACCTGTTTTCTTACTTTAACTGATCCTTGGTCGTTAATCTGCAGATTACATAGTTAATGTAAGAATTGGTACAATTTTTTGCACTTTAACGGACTCGGTCTGATAATCTACAGATTAACTAGTTAATCGGCACTCTAACCGGTTTACGCACTTTAACGGTAACAGATACAGAGCTCTCAACTGTTTCAGTAAGTATATTCATACGGGGGATATTCCGGATACGGCGGGTACGGAGGATAAGGTGAATCCTGAGGATTTGCCACTACTGGCACTGTAGTTGGTACTACTGGCGCAGAGGAGTAAGGGCGATACGGTTCATACGGCTTATATGGTTTATACGGTTTATATGGTTGATACTGATCAACTGTTTCTTTATTTTCATTCAGTACTTCAACCGTCGACGGCGCTACTGGCACCGTTGATGACACTACTGGAACTACTGCCGGCTCTACTGGTACTGTAGTTGGCACTACTGGCGCTGCTGAGTAAGGGCGATACGGTTCATATGGTTTATACGGTTCATATGGTTGATATTGATCAACTGCTTCTTTATTTTCATTGAGTACTTTAACTGGTTCTGGTTTCTTTACAGTCAATTTCGGTTCATTCGATTCAATCACTACTGGAAGTTGATTCACTGAAGATGATTCTACTGCTGTGTTATAATTATATTGAGGATATTCAGGATATGGTGGGTAAGGTGGGTAAGAAGTAGATGTTGGTGTTTGAGAAATTGCTTGTACTGGCACTGTTGATGGCACTACTGGCACCGTTGATGGCTCTACTAGCACTGTTGATAATGCTACTGGCTTTGTTGACGGCGCTACTGGTACTGTTAATGGTGTTACGGGCACTGTTAATGGCGCTTCTAGCAATGGTGATGGTGCTTCTGGCACTGTAGACGGCACTACAGGCACTATTGATGGCTCTACCGGTACTGTGGATAGAGCTACTGCCACTGTTGATTGTGCCACTGGCACTGTTGATGTCGCTACGGGTACTTTTGATGGCGCTACTGGCACTATTGATGGTGCTACTGGCACTGTTGATGGCACTACTGGCACTGTTGATGGCTCTACTAGCACTGTTGATGATGCTACTGGCATTGCTGACGGCGCTACTGGTACTGTTAATGGTGCTACGGGCACTGTTAATGGCGCTTCTGGCACTGGTGATGGTCCTTCTGGCACTGTAGACGGCACTACAGACACTATTGATGGCTCTGCCGGCACTGTGGATGGAGCTACTGCCACTGTTGATTGTGCTACTGGCACTGTTGATGGTGCTACGGGTACTGTTGATGGCGCTACTGGCACTGTTGATGGTGCTACTGGAACTGTCGATGGCACTACTGGCACCGTTGATGGCTCTACTAGCACTATTGATGATGCTACTGGCATTGTTGACGGCGCTACTGGTACTGTTAATGGTGCTACGGGCACTGTTAATTTCGCTTCTGGCACTGGTGATGATGTTTCTGGCACTGTAGACGGCACTACAGGCACTATTGATGGCTCTACCGGCACTGTGGATGGAGCTACTGCCACTGTTGATTGTGCTACTGGCACTGTTGATGGTGCTACGGGTACTGTTGATGGCGCTACTGGCACTGTTAATGGTGCTACTGGAACTGTCGATGGCACTACTGGCACTGTTGATGGCACTACTGGCTCTATTAATGGTGCTATTGGCACTTGTGATGTCGCTTTTGGCCCTGGTGATGGTGCTTCTGGCACTGTAGCCGGCGCTGCACGCACTGTTGATGAAGCTACAGACACTGTTGATGACGCTACTGGCACTGCTAATGATGCTACTGGCACTGGTGATGACACTGCTGGCACTAATGATGGTGCTTCTGGCACTGTAGATGGCGCTACTGGTACTGGTATTTCCATTACTGGTTTATGGGTAATAGGATTTTCAATAGTAGAAGATGGTGGTGATGGATGTTGAGGACTTGCCTCTTCAGCTTTTTTAGGCTTATCGTTAGGTATTGTCTTAACTACTTTGTTGTTTTCATTGAGTTGCTCAACTGCTTCTGGTGCCTTTTTAGTCAATGTTGGGTCATTAACTTTAACCACTACTGGGGCCTTGTTATTGGAAGATGTTTCTATCAATGATGGATGCTGAGGTCTTGCCTTTACTGTTTCTATGGGTTTTTTTTCAGCTGATGTCTTTACTCGCATTAGTAGTTTTTCAACTGGTTCTGGTGGTTTATTCACGGAATTAGCTTCTACTGGTAAGTTAGAAGTAGATGTTGATGTTTTAGGAATTGGTTCTTGCACTGTTAATGGCACTACTGGCGTTGCTGAGTATGGCCGATATGGTTTATATGGTTTATATGGTTCATATGGTTTATATGGTTCATATGGTTGATTTGGTGAATTTGGGACTACTGGCGTTGCTGAGTTTGGCCGATATGGTTCATATGGTTTATATGGCTCATATTGTTGATTTGGTTGATATGGCTGATTTGGTGGATTCGGTGGATTTGGTGGATTAGGTGGATTTGGTACATTTGGTGGATTTGGTGGATTTAGGCCTCCTCCTGGGTATGGTACATGTGGCACATGTGGTACATATGGTACATATGGTACATACGGTACATATGGTACGTATGGTACATATGGTTGATATTGAGCAACTGCCTCTTTAATCATAGCATCTGATATAAGTACTGCTAATAAAACTACCTGAAACAAACAAACATTTGAATGGTCAACAATTATGTAAGTTAGTAAGAACATTTTAGATAAATAACATCAAAATAAACTCTATTGCTCCGAGTCCATAGTAAGGTACTAGCACCTTGTGCCATGGAAATCAAAAACAACGACAGTACCACAAATATTCGTACCTAAAACTAACCTAATTATAGAAAAGTGCATTTACTAATTGTGCCAGCCGGGGATCGAACCTGGGATCCCAGAGATGGCGACACCATGTGTGAAAGCTACTCAACAAATGAGGATGCCGCTGGATTAAAAAAATATGAGACCTCGAAACTACATCATGAAAGACGACTTTCTTTTCATTTTGATAACGTCATTGACTTAAAATAAAGCACTTTTACTACTTACCTACTTACTTTACTTACTTTTAATGCTAAGTGCGTATTTTTTTTAAAGTTTTTTTATGTTTCGATTAGGTAATAAGTATCTTTATTTGATTGTACATTTCATGGCGTTCAAGCTTCTTATCTGTATTTTTTTATTATTATTATAAGTAATTAAAAAAAACATATTTAATGGACATTGTGACTATCATAACAACATAAGTAATATACCTGTTAAGTCAAAATTGACATAATAATTAACAATATGCGCTGTAATCCGTAAAATGTGTTTTATTTATAATTAATTGTACGCGCGAATGTCTTAGAAGTTTATAATAATTAAGTAGTTAAAAATAATACTTCATAGATGTGACACATATTTTTAATATAGGTACTTAGTGTTCGAACATTTGTTATTCGGCCTTTGTCATTCGGGATTAGGGACTCACTTTTATTGAATTAAACATTTGAAAAACAAACTTTAAATATTGCAAATAGATACATACCGATTTCATTATGGAGATTGTAATCCACTTAATAATAATGTAAATTATCTTATAGTTAATTAAAAAAGTACCTATATACTTCGTCGCACTGAAAAAATATGATAAACTACAAAGTTTTAAATGGGTGTTTCATATTTATAGATGGAAAAAGTGACTTATTTGCTATGAATAAACATGTACGTACCTAATATTGCACTAGTTTTTTTGCAGAAAGTTAAAATGAACAACTGAATAAATGTTGATGTGTCATTTTGAATTGTACAAAATAATTCTTAGTAAGTAATTGTAAAGGCATATGAATTATTTATGACCTAATAATTAATGAAGGCGGGTTATTTTCCATTGGAAAAAATCAGTTTTAACAACTTTAGTTCGACAAACTATGAGTTAAGGCCCCTATATACCTCAAGTGGCACCCTCATTTTAATTAAATTTATTGCTCGCTAAGTACATAATGTATCGAAAATTCACATGTACAGATTGAAGCTAAGGTTCTATAGTTTATTTACAAACAATAACCTCAGTAAAATTTTGTTCGTTGTATTTAGTTCGCAAATGTGCCAAAAGTGGCTACTTTTAGCACTTTTGCGAACTACTATTTAGGAGCCTTAATTTAATGTTGTGTGTGCTACGTACACTTAGGGTGTCCCGATTTTAATCATTTTTACAATTTTACATCACAAGACCAGAAACACCACGAAAAGAAAAGTTGCGTAATGCGACGTAAGTTATAGGAAAAATAAAAAAAATCTAATCACTTTGAGGCTTCTACTAGCGATTGAATTTTGAAAAAAGTACTTGTTTTTCGTGTATTTCAGACTTTAGAATTTCGTATTATAAGACCGCTCAAAAGTTGCGTAATGCGATGTAGGTTGTAGGAAAAATAATAAAAAAATATGCTTATCACTTTGAAACAGGTAACTTGGACTGTGAGCAGTATATCCGATAGTTTACGGTAGCGTAAACAGTTTGCATCAACTCATGGTAGGGTCGTTCAGCACAGCGTGCATTCGTCACTTCAAAGTCGTACAAACCCAAGCACTAGACCTATTTCGTGAATACATAGATGGACTGGCTACATACAGATGGAATTTAGATTCAGAACTCCGAAACGAAATCATTCCGGACGCAACTTATGCCCAAATCTATGAACCTACCAAACACATGCGGATATTCCATTTCGGGATTCCGAATTAGATTTCGTCTGTATGTGGCAGGCCTTATTCCAGCAGACACGTTTTTCTGCGTGATTAATTCTCTTCTAAAACTATGTCTTAGAGAGGCCGTGTTTGCTGGAATAATAGCTAAAATGAAGAAGAAGTACGTATACTTCGATTCTGTATTATTTCGTATATTATTTTTGTTACCTTTTGCAGGAATTGTGAGTACTTTACAAAAGAGAATAACTACTCAAGTTGAACAAAGTGTCTTGAAACCGAGAATGGCACAAGATAATAAGGATGAGGAAAAGACAAAACTGATAACTATTAACATGGATGAAGATGATGACGAATTATTTTTACGTTCGCTTGTCCCATACATGAAAGAATTTTCAGGAGATCAAAAATTGCTATTGAGGATGGGAGTTACGCAGTTAATTTTAAATATTAAGCACTCTTTGGAAGATAACTCTAATTATACTTTTGAAGAAATCATTAAAGACGAACCTTAGATGTAAGCAGTGTAAGCACAACATGAAAATATTTTTCAGACGATTTTAAACGTAAAGCATGTTGAGGTTTATAATAATTTGTTAAAATCACAAAAATTTAAGCTCCCACACAAGATGAGTCGATGATTTAGTGACAGTCACGGGAAGCAGCTGGATGCTGGCCGCTCAAGACCGATGACCGATATTAATTTGTGAAGATCCTGTGTCATGCGGCTGATGATGATGATTATGATAAAAAACAAAATGGAACTTGTAACTAAGCTGTAGCGTATGAGGAGGATTACACAATCAGTTATACGATCAGTCTCCCGCCAGTCTAACCAGACTGATAAACGGACTGGCGGTGGACTGATTGTGGAATCTCCCTCTATAGGTGTGTCTTGACACTCTTGACACAGTCGTTTTCCTGTTCCTCTTGTCTTTTCAAAGGCATGCCTCATTGCATTTAATAGCGTATGCCCTATCTTCTCAAAAAAGTCTTTGTCTTTGAAAGGCAGAAAGTTGAAAGGGAAAGCGTACTGTTTGGAGGCAATATTGCATGCATCTGACGCAAGTTGAGTTGAAAGTTGAAGCGACTCGATGAAGACGTCATACTTACCATATAAATAATTTCTAATGTTATATTTTTAATTCGAGTCAGTAAATTGACATTTAGAAGTGTCAGATATGTATGAGATGGCGCAATTGTTCCATATCTGACAGTTTTAATGCTAATTTACTGACATTGAATTAAAAAAAACCAAGACTGACTGGGTTGGGAACTCAAAACCCAAACAAAAATGTAAAATATCTCACTGTGTTTAACAGTTAACACTATTTAATTCAGTGATTTCGTGAATAAGAAAAAACACCAACTTGAGATGAACAAATAAAATATGTTTTTCGCTAGAAATACAGAACAATGACAGTCGACAAAAGACGATTGAAAAGTATAAAAACTAAATGCAATGAATGGAGATTGCATACTGGCAGCTATACAACCTCTACAGATTTTTCTTTAGTAACTTTTAAACACCCTTCTTACTAATGAAGATTGTATAGCAGATGTTTCGTTTACGATTTGTCCTTTTCTTTTTAATGTCAAACTGAAATAGTTTGACAGAGAGTAACCATTGTGTAACTGTACATCTGCTATACAATCTTTATTAGTAAGGGGGTAAGTATAATTCAGAATTATCATCACGTCATTCACCATAAAATTTAACGAATCCGGAATCGCACAAAACGCTCCGCATAAAATATTTTTAATCGTCAATTAAAAATTTATTGTCGAAATCGTCGACAAATATTTCTTTTTATTTCGATCGTTAAGACCGATAAGTGGCACTGATAATACCGTTTTATTGTTTCCGATGATGTATTTTGTGACGGGATAAATATAAAAACATTTTGTTTTATTATTTCATATTGCTTGCGTTTTGTACTGGCATAGTGTTTTTTTTACTTTATATTCGTGTAAAATTCAACTGTTCAAATATAATAATTTCATCTAGTAAATTAAAATATAGAAATTGCGAGTAGTGACTGTATTGCACAAAACCCTAGCTTAACATTTCGAAGAAAAAAAATATTCTTACACATTTAAGTAAGTTAAACCATCAAGGCCCAGATAATGAGACACAAAAGATATTTAATTGTTAGCCAGCCGCATTCGGCCGCTCGGGCATTAGTGAATTAATAGCATTTCGAAACCACTGATTGTATCATAAATGCAATATAAAAAACAATACACAATCTAAAGAACGACTAAGCATTCTATAAGTACTTACTATGTCAAAATTATACAGGTAGTATAATGATAATACTCTATAAAACTGGAAAATTATTATTAGGCCTTTTAAAACCTCCACCACCACTGTTAAAAAAGTTTCTCAGCCATGTGGTAGGCGGTGGTTTTCAGGATAATAATTTTTTGGGGTTGTATACCCTATCTACTACCATGTTCGGTTTTATTGGGGAATTATTAACAAACATCCTGCGTATATCCGGTAAAATATACACGGTAAAATATACACATTAAAGTACTTAAGGCGACGCATCGATAAACTATTTTTGTATCGACTGTCTCGCTCAAACTCTCGTAAATTACACTCAACTATCTCACTCACGGCAAGCAGTTTTGCGACGCCAAACCGGTTTTTTTCGTTTAGGTAAATAAAAATCAATAATATATTTTTAAAAATCCAACTGGCATTTTAATCTAAAAATTATAAACTAAAAATAATAAACTAGTAGATGCATGCAGCAGACAATTTCGTACTTTCATTAGATTTTTTTTAAAGTTACCCACATTGCATTTGTAAAAAATTTCTTGCAATAACAAGTTGGTCACAATTACGTATCGCTTAGCTGTTGTCATGTAAGTTACCTCTAATACATATTGGATAGCAATGAATGGCAATGCATTAAAAGCAAACAGCGTTCAATAACAATTATTTCATACAATGATATCACTGTCGTTGAAAATTACAAAATCTGACGATTGGAAGTTTATTTTTATAAGTTTTTATGGTGTTATTCAGCATTTTATTAGAGTTACCAAGCCATTTTTCAATATTCTGTTCGGTTATTGTGTTTCTTTGTTTTTTATTTGTCTACAGTAATTTTTGTGAAGTAGAATTCTACATCAGTTCTTTTCATTGGAAGCTCAAAAATCAATATTTTTATAAAATACCAAATAATATGCTAGAAAAAATACGACTCGCACCAGATCATGTTTTCGGACGGGAATCGAACCCGCGACCTTTGGATCATTTTTTCTAGTATATTATTTGGTATTTTATAAAAATAGCACTGTGAATGCTAAAATCTCAAAATTTAAAAATCAATATTTTTGTTTCCCAATTTTTTGAATCATCTACTCGCAACTTATTTTTATAAATTCTTCTTATATTTTTTCTAGTAAAAAAACTTACATTTTAACTACAATTTGCAGAGTTAAGCAAACCGGTGGACGATAAGTTCGTAACTTATATTAGATAAGAAACTTTCATAATCTTATCACTGAACTTATTCCTTGGCTCGGGAACTAAAACGTTGGTCTTATTAGAAAACTCTTCTTTACTCAGCTCATTTTCAGAGATTTTAAATAAAGTTAGTGAAGACTACCTTAGTTCTTGACCACAGTAACTATGATCAGGTTTAAATAATTTTTCTAATACTTGCCTGCTGGGCCAAAATTTGGAAATCGCGTAGCTAACCAACGTACTAGCGTACCAAAAAAATATTATTTTTGAATAATTTTAAAAGTAAAAGAGAAGAAATTTCTGTTTTTTTTAAAACTGTTTTTGTTAAATATAATTTAATGTTATTTTAATAAGTATTGTGATAAATTTGACTTAAAATAAATTTTACTCAGCTCCGCGCACCACAAGTGTGTGGTGCGCGGAGCTGAGTAAAATTTATTAGTTAGTCGGCGAGCCGCGGGTTCGCCACCCCTAGGTTTAGAACTTTGTCACTTTCTTGTGGATGTCATTTGTCAATTAATTTCTCAAAAAAGTGGCTTTTACAGTGACAAAGTTCTTAATTTTAGGTACCTATACATATTTATAGACGTGGCAGTACACCAGGTTTACCAGTACTAACCACTTACAAAATAATGTCATTTAAGCAAAGAATGGCCGAAGTTGTGCTTCCTAAGCAGGTCATTAAAAAATCAGGGTAATTAACTTTTTCATTTTAACATAAACATGCCTGCCATAGGTACAGTCAGCGGCACATAGTGACATCATACATGTTGACCTTAAGACCGTCTTTATGCCGTACGTAATAAAAGCTGTTTTCGTAGTTCAACTGTTTAACTTACCGTGCTGTACGCGAGATTTTTCCTGACGATAGAAGTAATTGTTATCAATGCACTGTGACATTAAAATCGATCATGGTCTTGAAAATAAATTACCTATTCCGTTTATTTAGTAATACCAGTAATACTCCGTAATCAGTCCTGCGACTCCTCCGCCCTACTTGGTTGGCATTACGCGAAACGAGCCAAGTTTTTAGTTGACTAATTAATTCTGGCGCACGCTGTTATCTTCGCCTGTTGCCTAATGAACGGTGTTATGCATGAATAAACAGCCATCTTAATATTCATTTAGCCTTTGGATGGGAGAAAGCCGAATAATTTCATTTTTTTTAATTTAGTTGGTATATTTTAGTATCACTTACATAAAAGCCAAAAGTGGAACCTAATAATTATTCTAGAACAGCGCAACTACCGTGATATGTCATATTAAAATTAAGTCCACCATGTAAGCTATCCTTGATTGAAGTAGGTACCGACGTGTTTATTCAATTCTAACATTTTGATATCTAGAGCCTACCCTTTTATTTGGACAGTAAAACCAAAATTGAATAGGTATTTAGTAACCAACCACCTAATAAGTTATGATTAAATTGGCCAAAATTAATAAATAAAAAGTATTTTTCTTACCAACCGGTTAAGAAAAACCAACAAAGTTGCTCCTAAGGAGTTTCTGCATTTATATCTCTCTAATGGATAGGTAAGTTCATCTTGAATGTTATGTAAAGATAGCTCAAAGTATTATGATATTTCGTAAGCTATTTTTGTAATAAAATTTTGTTCAATCAATCACTTTTTTTGTTTGAAAAGTCAAAGACAAAAATCTTTGACTTTGTAAGTTTGGTAAATAAGAAAATATATAAGATAAAAATTTCTGGTTCATTTATTAAATTGAATAATAATGAAATGAATAAAACAATGTATGTTATTTATGTTACTTTTTTATTCAAAAGTAAAAATGGCCTCCGATTTATTGAAAATTTGAGGTGGTTGAAGGTAGATACAATGTTATCGATTTACTGTTTTTTTTTATTTAGGCCACAGCATTGCGTGCTTGACGTGAGTAGTAAGGAGGATACTGTGGAAAGTTGGGAAATTGAGAGTAATAAGGAGATGGGTATTGAGGGAATGTTTGAGGGTAACCTGGACGAGATCCAGGTCCTTGAATCGGTAAAGCTGGATACCTTGAAACCGGCGGCTGTTTACCAGGTCTTAAATATTGAGGGTATTGTGGATACAAAAATGGGTTTGTTGATGGATAGCGAGGGTAGGTTGGGTAGTTTGGATAGTCATCATCATCATCTTCTGAGTCATCACAGAAACTGTCGTAATCGTCTTCTGCTGGACTCGCTACTGCAGAAGCTGTAGCTACAGCTGGCTGATTTCCAGAAGTAGTAACTACTTTATTAGTTCCAGAAGTTGCTGTTGCGGCTGATGTTGCTGTGACTGCTGGTTTTGCTGCGACTCCAGGTTTCGCTGCTCTTGCAGGCTTAGCTGCTACTGCTGGTTCTTCTGAAGCATCTTCAGTGAATTCTTTTATTACTGGTTTACCTCCGTTACAACTTTCCTCTTCTTCGACTACTGTTTTTCCTCCAACAGTTTTCTCTTCCTCCACAAACGACTGTTCTTCATCAACTTGAGTGGGAGTAACTACTTTGTTAGTTCCTGAGGTTGCTGTGGCGGCTGATGTTGCTGTGACTGCTGGTTTTGCTGCGACTCCAGGTTTCGCTGCTCTTGCAGGTTTAGCTGCTACTGCTGGTTCTTCTGATGCATCTTCAGTGAATTCTTTTATTACTGGTTTACCTCCATTACAACTTTCCTCTTCTTCGACTACTGTTTTACCTCCAACGGTTTTCTCTTCCTCTACAAATGACTGTTCTTCAACAACTTGAGTGGTTTGTTGATTTGCAACTGGTACATTATTCACAGTGGATTTCTTTATAGCTGCACCATTCACTATTGCTACCGATATCAGCAGTCCAAATAAAAATGTCTGTAACAAAAATAAAACATTAATTTAATGAAAAAAACAAAAAGAGGTTGTTAAAATAATTCCATTGTATTTATTTAAATGAATTATTTTTTTGAGGTAACGTACCGCTTTCATTTTCGTGATTAGTATTCACTATAGTATCCAACGAAGCGAAACTACTGAATATGGAGTTCAGGAACTAGAAAATGTATATTTATACTCGAAACTTAACTACGTAGTTAGTATTGTGCTACGGTGTTATTTACCATGAATAAATATTAAATGTATAATTGATAGAAATTGTGAATTAGCGCAATAAACAGCTGAATAAACACTGCGTCATAATTTTAAACTTACGCAAAACAAATTCATCATTAGTACACAGGTAGGTATGTACGAAAAATATGGCGACTCTAGATCCAGTGTTTGCAAAATAGTTATATTTTATTATAAAATTTTAGATTTTTGCATTCAATTAATATGTTAATGAATATAAATATCCGGCGGCGGCAAAAAGCTATGGTCGTAGAATAAAAATATTTAAAACTATCACATCATTTTAAAAGTGTTGTGAACTTTGTAAAGAAGTTTATCAACAATGATACTATTTATTTTATATTGAATAAATTGAAAAACAGAGTCCAAGAAAAATGTTAAAGTTCAATATTTAACACAGAAATAATTTGAAACCAAGTATTATATTCCTAGCATTGTGTTATCATATCAGGGCATGTTTTGAGTCATTTGGGGCATTTAAACAATGCCTATATCGTGACGTCATCTATTATCTATTAAGTATACATTATTGATATGATTTATTATTCACGTACTACTTATAAGCAAATTAAGTGTCAGCAATAATTCACGCTTATTGTTATGATAATTTTCTTGGAATGTTAAAACCAATTTTATCATTGTTTGTTCAGCGGGCTTTGATTGAAACACGTGTCACATTCACATCACTTATTATTTTACTCCAAAAACACATTACTTACGTGTGTTTTATAATACTTATTTTTTATTATTTTTTGGTAAAAGAACCTGAATACAAGAGTCATAACCAAAAGGGATGACGTGCAAATGATAATGCCTATACAGTACAGTGGGGGACTTAAGTGTGAAAAAGAAGAAGGATATTTTTTTTCTCATATGGAAGCAGACATAGTGTTGTGTTTCTATTGTACAAATCGATGCTGAGAGGGAAGTAGCTATTTTTTCTAATCTTCGCAGTATATGGTTGAAATACAGGCCCTATATTACGCACTACATATTGTTCAGATTTAGTAGTTTCTTTATAAGTATTTAGAGTATGTACCTATTAACTACATACTTACTTTTTTCATATCAATCACAAAGTTTGAATTATGTATTTAGTGAGCAATGCATGCTAAAGTAATGAGCTATTTCATGGCCCATCCTGAGTACCAGCAGAGAGGACACTAAAATGGTTGTCGATGATGAAAAGCTGTTTTTAAAGGCAGCATAGGATAAGGACTTTTAAGTAGGTACCTAATAAATTAATTTATAACTCGTAAGATTGTTGGTTCTCTCTCGCTGTGGCCGTCCCACGAGCACCAACATTGACTAACGTCACGGTGGTATGCTAACGCCTGTATTTACTTCGTGCTCTATCACACGATCGAACGCGGAAATTAAGCATGCGCTAAAATGTATAAACATTACCTATGTTTAAAATCTATTTTATATTCATCGATGATAATAATAATAATAAATATTTGACAACATCACATAGGTACATCGCTCCGATTCCAAAGTAAGTAGCTAAAGCACTTGTGTTATAATAAATATAAATAAATAAATATTTGACAACATCACATACATTGCTCCGATTCCAAAATAAGTAGCTAAAGCACTTGTGTCATGGAAATCAGAGACAACAGTGGTATCTATATTTTTACGGACTGCTGAATAAAGATAATCCCCCTTTCAAAAACGACATTATAATAATATGAATTATAAAGTGTAGGTAAGTAGGTACCTATGTAAGAAAAAGTGTTGCCAACGTTTAAATCGTAAAATTACTATTTTGTGATTGCTTGTGATTCCATACGTATCACAGACAAGCTTAGGTGTATTTTTACCGTGGTGTAGATTAGCTTAATTCGCATCCTATAGTATAACCTGCCCTTCTATTGTCTAATTTAAAAATCTATCGCAATCGCTTTCAAGATGTAACACATTGATGCTTCTTTTTGGCATAAATAAAAACTTACCAAAGAAATGCAGCAATGTGTCACTTCCATCTGTCAAATGAAAGCGATTGCGATAGATTTTGAAATTAGACAATTAGCCCCTGTATTATAGTTGTTCCATAGAAAATGGCGGTGTCCCCCCTCCACCCCCCATAGATCCGCGCTTGTAGGGCACAGGCACTAGACCACACAACAAATATTACATAAGTACCTATCTATAAATTCTGTGGACACAAATTTACAAGATTCAAATATCAAAATTAAAAGTCACATTGCTCTACGAAAATAATATTGTAAATCTTACCTAGGTAAACAAGACAGCACGTCAGGTTGTACAGTTAAACTGCGAAAACAGCTTTTACTACGTGGGCGTAAAGGCGGTCTCAAGGTCAACATGTATAGTCTGAGAGTGACGTCGTATGTACTTTTCAAAACCGCCTGATGTTTTGGTGCAAGCAATAATAGTAAGACTATGGAAAGTGGGCATACACAGATTTAAGACAAATGCAAACAAAATACAAATGGCTGGACTTTATCTGGTCCTAAATCTGTGTAAGTATGGCCACTTTCCATAGTCTTAATATTATCAGTGGCAATCAAAGAAAGCTGTGAACATGACAATAGCAAAACGATGTGGTAAACCTCGAAAAATTAATAAAATAACACTTTTGGAGATCATTATCATATTACAGGTAGGTACGTCTACAGGTGCCTATCGAGTAGGTAAGTGAGCCTACCTACCTCATAGCACCCTCATAGAAATATTATTACTAATAATATTGCAAAACCGCAGAAAATGCATAAATTTACGCATCCAATGCATCCAATGCTACTATTTACATCCCATTAATTTAACATGTAGGGTACCTACAACTGAAGTAGAGCGCTTGCGATACCTACAAAACGACATAAGTAGGTATTATCATAACATAAGTACTCTTTTAATCTGTAAACCGTACCTACCACAATGTAGCCGTATTATTTTATTCTATTGTCAAATACAGCAGCTGACTTGACTACCTACCTACCTTTCGATATAGCTATCTCGTTCGGACGGAAATCGGCGCGCGGCGTCTCTCTCGCTCCGGGCGACGCAAAACGAGTCACGCGTCCAGTCTGCGTCGTTCGATGGAGTGAGTGAGTGACCCCACGTCAGTTTACCGCGCACTCTGCACGAATACGGACACAAAATGGCGCTTATAAATAGAAAACACAAGAAAGTACCCAATTTCAACTACGAAAAAGTGAAACGGCTGTACTTCGCGAATATATATCAATGTTTTAATCAGCTAGAACCGTTTCCTAGAGAAACATACAATAAAATTATTAAGATGTTACAAGAAAGAGAGAAGATATTACTTGAAGGTAATTGCAGTCAGACTGATTACTATACTATATATAATAAATATGAACTACTGACTGAAAATGGATGTGTACGCCTGATTAAGAAGAGAAAGTTTCCCCACGATCCGATATTGAGGTATGTATGTGATGAAGATTCTTTTCAAGAACTATGTATAATCCATCATAAATATGGTCATAGCGTACGTGAACGAAACGAAATGATTGTATATGTAAGAAAGAATTATGAGATAAATATTAATCTCGTGAATCTGCTGTTTGAATGCTGCAACGTTTGCGATTACGAAAAAATAGAAGAACCATTACCGATACACGCAAGAGGCAACGTGGTTTGGTTGGATGTGCTCGATATGCAACGTATGCCTGATGGTGTGTTTGAATATCTTCTTCTGTATGTGAACAAACAAACATCTTTCATATTATTAAGACCTTTAATAAGAAAATGTCCAATTGAGTTATCGATGGAGATTTTAAAGATTTTCCTAGACTTTGGACCACCATCCAGGTTTGAGGTGTTTCCATGCGATTTAGAACTGTTCACTCAAGCAATGTACCATTTAACTACTATATGCGATTCATTCGCAATTCCCGAAGTTAATTGTAATTTGCAACCAGGTATTAATTCTAGTATGTCTATTTATGTTTTGAGACATTTACAAAGCTGGATCTCAGAAACCGGTAGCAGCAACTGGGGGTTGTGTTGTCATATTTTACAGTGGAAACTGAACAATAGCAATATAGATGATCAATCACTAGATGTCAAAACTCCATTTGCTTTGGTTTTTGGTAACGCTTCACAGGCTTCAAGTAGTACTAAAAAAGACGACAAAGCTTCAGTTAATCAATTAGAAGAGATTACAGTAGAAACTGAGAAAGTTCTTGAAGTTTCTGATGAGTCCGAAAATGAACCGGTACTGGAGACATTTTCAATTGACTTTGAAAACAATGAAGTTGATCCACTTGAAATTCGTGAAGAAAGTACTGAACAACTCCCTATGCTTAATACTCTCAATTTTGTTGAAAAAATACCTGAAACAACGAAAACTGAAGCGTCTACTTCTTCAACAGTCACAAAAAGTACTCCGAAGGCAGATGAAAAAAAGGATCGACCGATTTGTCACGTATGACAATGCAAAATATTGCAAATCTACCGTTGTTTACAATGTAAAAAGCCTGTTCACGTATTTTGCAGCGTAAGAAACCAGAGCGCATCTAGTAGTCCTACTTTCACATGCACTTCTTGTTGTATTAGAAAAGAATTTGAAGTATAATAAGTTTAAATTGACAATTAATGTACCTACCTAATTTCAAAAATAAAACAGCATGAAAGATTTTTTTCAATAAGAAGACTGTCCGGAAAAATCTGAAGTGTTTGGAACGTATAGACAGGACGCGCGGATATTCAAACATACCTTTCTCGTACGAGACGTGCGAGCGAGTGTGACAGAACTACGAAGCGCATGCTGTCTCTTTTACTCTCTGTCAAGTAGCATGTTGACATTTTGTGTTTGTTTATTTTTGATTATTCCGATTTCCGTGATAATAAAACACGACTACCTATTTGGAATGATTGATTTGTTTTTTATTTATTTATATCGATGTTTCTCTATTTCCTAAAGTACCGTAGTAGTAAGTAGGTACTACTTACTTACCTTTTTTATACAGATAAAAATGCATTTACGCATTCCCCCCGCAGGTGAGCAGGGGTTTCGTATGTGGGGCTCGCCAGGAGGGGACGTAATTTTTAGCAAACATGGTTCCATTTTTAATGCCCATTAAAAAACAAACGGATATGACGTCATTAGAAGGGTACCTAGCTGTGCCGTTATTTTTTATTATGGCTCTTTATCTTTATGCGAATTGCCTATTTATTTTAATAATAATAGATACTAGGTACCTAAGCACTCAAGTGGTCCATTACCGTTTAAATGGGGAAAATATACATTAATATTAGTAGGAAGTAGGTACCTACCTAGGTAGGAAGAAAAGGTAGGTACATACCTCCCGAATGTGGGATTTACACAAGTCGACCTTGCTTTACATCAACTAGCGCTTTTAGTGACAATAGTTTGATACCTCAAGTGGCGCCCTCATTTTAATTAAATTTATTGCTCGCTAACTACATAATCTAGTTAAGGTTCTATAGTTTATTTACAAACAATAACCTCAGTAAAATTTTGTTCGTTGTAGTAGTGGTTCGCAAAAGTGCTAAAAGTGGCCACTTTTAGCACTTTTGCGATCGATACATTATGTACTTAGCGAGCAATAAACTTTGAGGGCGCCACTTGAGGTATATAGGGGCCTTAAATCTAATCGTAAACCTAATTTCAATGAGGTAGAATTTTTTATATTTTACAAGCGATTGTCGATAAAAAGCGCTAGGTAAGTAGGTACCTAGTTGACGTAAATTAATAGTAAAAGTAAAGTAAAGTAAAAAATTGCTTTATTTAAATAAACTTAGTAATTAAGCGCTTTTGAATCGTCTATATTTTTCTACCACCCGTTCCAGACTTTTTCAACTGACAAGAAGAACAGGCGCAAGAAACTTATCAGCTTTAACAGAAATAAGTAACGATATTTACAAACTTAAATTTATATATCGTTACCAAATACAATACATATAACAGGTTATTAACAACAAGTACTTACTAGCAAGTTATTGTGTTAATACTCACGTTAGTATGGAAAATGGAACTTCTTAAAATTCTCCATACCAAAAGCCAATTTAATAGGTACTGCAATAAATAGGGCCTACAATTTATCACTTAAGTTGTTCACGTGTGTACGGTTGCCAGGTCCAAAAACACGAAAGCCGGACTCGGCGCTTAATTTGGCCGGACATTTTACCCTAAAAGCCGGATATATACCTTTTTTAATAGCCGAGTCGTTTCTTTTCAAAACCTGCCTTATTCACCTCTGACTCGAATTGAGCTGAGTATGAGAAATCGTTATTTATGATACATTCTATGAGCCCATCGAATTTGTTCCATCAATACTTGCCTTAGTTCGAAGATATAAAACGGCAAAAAGTCCCTTCCGTTTCAAACCGAGCTATATTCGTGCCTAGGGTTACCATATCTCAGGATTTGTCCTGAGATCTCAGGATTTATGGACTGTTTTCAGGATTGCAGCCGGATTTTGAAAAACTCAGGATTTTTAGAATTTTCAATAATATACAGTACATTTATATTTATATACTTACAGTACTTACAGTATTAAAATCAACAAAGAACTGATTAAGTACTAATATTAAATATCTTTGCAATTAAAAGTTCCTAAAAATATTTTTCAATGGAAATCGGGCCTTTTCTCCGGACTTTTGATTTTTTCATCTGGTAACCCTATCCGTGCCCATTGTCAGTTCTAAAGCAGCCTTATCCATCTGTCCAAAAATTGACGAGTTTTGATTTACCAATTTTCATGTTCGTCTCGTCTTACTTCATAGTTTCTATGGATGTATTGGATCAAAACTCCTCTTATTTTTTTCAGTTTGGTAACACTACAGATACTGGTATAAATAAATGGGCTAAAACCTATTTAATGATTGAAATTTACATAAAGCTGGTCTTGTCCAAACTAATTTCTGTTCTATATCTGCTACTGTTTACCTTTGATTTCTAGGATTTAGTAATAAAAAACAATAGCCAATCTAGTAATTTAATCTGAATTAAAATCTACAATTCTGCAACTTTAAGTAATTAAAAATAAAAACTTAAATATCTCTAGATTGAGCTAGAGGGATAAGGCGGGTTTTGAAAAGGAACAACTCAGCTAACCATAGCTTTTTAACCCAGACATTATGTTGTTAAAGCCGGACAATATTTATTACCACCTTGCAAATATCGGTCGTGGCATTACTTGCGCTCGACTTACGACTTGCGCGGCAGCCACACAAAAAGCCTGGCAAAAGCCGGACAGGCTGGACGCAGTCAAATTTGACCGGACAAGAGGTCAAAAAGCCAAACATGTCCGGCTAAAGCCTGCCACCTGGCAACATTGACACTTTTTTTGTTCTCAAACGTTCAGTCTGTTACCAAACTGCCCAACTGTCATTGCTAATTTGGATCATTTCCAAGTGGTGACATAGTTAATCTTGCGATTTGTATGCAGATGGGTTACCCATTCCTCGGAACAGTTCCGAAATATCAAGACGTGACTGCTACAGTACACAGTCACTTGATAGGTATTTCGGAACTGTTCCGAGGATGGGTAATCCATCTGCATACAAATCGCAGGATTAACTACTCGGAACAGTTCCGAAATATCAAGACGTGACTGCTACAGTACACAGTTACTTGATAGGTATTTCGGAACTGTTCCGGTGGTGACGTCGTAAATTGTCGTGTTATCTGGTTCACGTAACAATTGCGAGATAGGAGGAGTGCAAGTAGGTAGTCATTTTATACGAACCAATGCAAAACGTGCTACTTCAGTACTACCTACCTTAATGCACCAAAAACGATAAAAAAGGTCTGAAACCCCCTATTCAAATCGGCCCCCCAAGCATGACCACGGAAACGCGATATGATATACTCAGCGATTTATCACGTTTAACTGTTAAAAGACAATGGATTTTGGCAGCTGTAATTAAGTGTCGAAAAAACGTATAGCGTCATGCGATATACTTATATCGTGTTTCGGTAGTCATGCTAGTTGGAACCTAAATCTGTAAATTATCACCGCCAATACAATTAATTTTTTGATTCTTAAAATCTTAATCCAGTACCTAGGTATGTATGTACCTATCTATAATATACCCAGTGTGCATAATTCTATGACAAAAAATACGCGCGTAAAAAACTGGATACAGTTTGTATTCTGTGACAGTATTTTTGTATGGAAAAATTGTACAGCGCCACCTCCCGCCGACCGCCGTAAAGTGAACTGAGTCGAGTTTTTTTTACGCGCTTTATTTTTTCGGTATATGTACAGCTTGATCGGAAAGAGTAGAAATTAAATAAAATGGATCTAAAATAATAAAGTACCAAATATTAACAGTCAGGTTGCCAAGTTATTTCGTGATTTTGACATGTTTGCATAGAAAGTGGCGCCCTCAGTTTTTGTCAACTCTTTATTTTATGATCAAGATGTAGGACCCATTTATTTAATTGTGTAGGACGTGTTATGTGTAGGTAGGGACAATAATTAAAAAAATATTATGTTTCTTAAATACCTAGGTAATTAAGTAAGCACTTTTCATTCTTTGTGTTTGTTTTTAAATGAGTTTAACCAAAATTGACTACTTTTATTCGTTTTAACGAATATGTAGAAAGAATGAAAGTAAGAACTCTTTCATAAAACAACAAAGAAATTATAATTATTAATATTTTATTATTGCAAGTATGTATAATAAGATTAATAAAAGTTCTATTAGCTTATTCCAATACTTATTCTAATGCGTTGTATAAGTTTACTATATATTCTTCTAGATGGCGCTAGGAGTACAGATCTAAGACAAAAATATAAGGCCTAACCACAAAAGATTTTAAAATACTGTTTAATTTAGACACTGTTTGAATGTGATGCTGTCTCTCTCAAACAATATTGTCAAAAAAGTGACAGCATCACATTTAAACAGTGTCTAAGTTAAGTCTTGTTGAACAGTGTTTTAAAATCTTTAATTTGTGGTAGGTAAGGCAAAATAGTGTACCTATATTTTTATTACTTATCTGAATAAAATGTTCAATACCATATTGATTGATAATTTAAGTAAAACATTTCTATAGTTTTAGTTAAAACTATTAATGAATTTATAGCATTATAAAGTCTGCACACTAGCGCCGCCATTGGAAAAAAATCATAGTAGGTACTTGATAATAACAAAATTGTGAATTATCTTTCTGTAGTGCACTCTGAAGAAAGTTTGTAATATTTTTTTGTATAGCTTAAGCAATATTTTCTAGCCTGTCATTTAGTTTAATGGAGTTGTATTTTTAAAAGTGGCTACTTTTCTTTCCATTAATCTAAACGACAGGCTAGAAAAGATTGTTTTAAGCGATAAAAATTAGGTAAGTACCTAATGTATCTAAGTAGGTAGGTTCTTACCTACCTTATTGTTCAGATACAAAGACCAATGTTCAATCAAAACCGATAATTAACCCTTTCATTGTTGACGCTTCGGTCGATTTTTTGCTGGCCACTTTCGACGGAACCACTATTTTGGCCATCAAAATGTGATCGGGCTTTCAACGATTTTATCCTCATTCGTGGCGACCAATGGCCCGTGACAAATGGATGTCCACTCAGGGACCCTACCGGCTAACTTTTCGAACTTCGGCGGGTCTGCCGAGCTTCAACTTAAAACAGATAAATCGAAGTAAGGAGTTTCGTATTGTACTATTCGCCGAAGTTATTTAGAAGATATCGATGTTCGTGTGACATCATGAATTGGGGTTCGCCATTTAGGTCCGATTGAGGCTAGATTTATCTGTTTTAATTTGAAGCCCGGCAGACTTTCTGAAGTTCGATGCGTTAGCCGGTACGGCCCCAGAACGTCTAGGGGGTTATCAAGATAAGTAATCTTAGTTATTTCTTTAATGTCTTTTCCTTTGTTAATTAGGTACTGTAAATGGTATTGCTACCGTTCTGAATAAAAAGTCTGTTTTTTTATTAGAGAGACAAAAATGACGATCTATTCCTTTTAACACCAAAAACTAATACTATTTATTGTTAGGTATTTGTTTATTACCGTTACAAAATTAACACAATAATTTTTTTTATAATTTTTAATATATTTCAAATTTTTGGTATTCGTTGGGAATAGAAATTTTATAACGGCAATAAATAAATACCATTGGTATTAGTTTTTGGTATTAGAAAGGAATAGATCAAAATGACGTTTCGCATTTATCGTAATCGTTCGTTTGCAAATGAGCTTGGAAACAGTATTTTTCACTAGTTTAATAAATATAAATAATAAATATTTGACAACATCACATACATTGCTCCGATTCCAAAGTAAGTAGCTAAAGCACTTGTGTTATGGAAATCAGATACAACGGTGGTGTCACAAACACCCAGACCTGAGCCAATATAGAAAAGTTCTTTTTCTAATTGACCCAACCGGAGATCGAACCCGGGACTTCAGAGATGGCGACACCTTAAAAACCGGTGTACAAAGCCACTCGACCACGGAGGTCGTCAATCGATTCATCTAACTTCGACATATACAATACATTGCCAAGTTTCTAATAGGACGTATGGTCGTGGTTAGTATGCAAACTCAGAACAAGTTTGGTTATTAATTGAATTGTACTTAGAATACGTAACATGGGTATTCTGATGAACTAATGGCCTAGTTTTGATGGAACAAAACAATGGTAAACTGGATTAAAGTAGGATAATAAATAAATATTGGAAAAAATCACTTGCTACGATTCCAAAGTAAGTAGCTAAAGCACTTGCAAAAATCAGAGACAACAGTGACGACCTCCGTGGTCGAGTGGCTTTGTTCACCGGTTTTTAAGGTGTCGGGGTTGGGTCAATTTAGAAAACAAACTTTTCTATATTGACTCAGGTATGGGTTTGTGATACCACCGTTGTCTCTGATTATACAAGCCTTACACAAGTGCTTTAAGTACTTACTTTTGAAATCGGAGCAATGTATGTGATGTTGTCAAATATTTATTTATTATTTATAACAGTGGTAACACAAAACACCCATACAGGACAACACAGAAAAGTTTGTTTCCTAAATTGATCCAGACGAGGATCGAACCCAAGACCTCAGATGGCGACACTATGAAAACCTGTGTGCAAGCCACTTAACCACAAAGGTAGTAATGTAAGAACAGAATACGCTTTCCTTTCACCTTCCATCCGACGCATGCCTCAACGTATTCAATAGCGCACGCTGAGCGTGCCTTTCGCTTTTCTCATGCGCTTTCAATAGAGGCATGCGTCAGGTCAGGGCATGCCCTATCTTCTCAAAAAAAACGTCAAAATCGTATGGCAGAGTTGAAAGTTGAAGTATATTGAAAGTTTGGAGGCAATCAATATTGCGTGCGTTTGGAGCAAGTTGAATTGAAAGTTGAAAGGGAAAGTGCACTTGTGGAGCTTATATTGACGAGTTCACTTGAAAGTTGAATATAAAGTTGAAGCGACTCTGTGTAGACCATAAGTAACGTGACCATACGTCCCGTTTTGAACGGGACCGTCCCTTTTTGCGGTTCTTCGTCCCGGTGTCCCCGAAAAAAGCTTCGGGACGCAAAATTGTCCCGTTTTCAAAAAGGTTCCCGTCCTTAAGGCAATGTTGATAACTAAGGTGAACATTAAAAAAACATGCCAAGAATTTTATTCTTACTTAAAATCATCACCAGCTGCATTAAAACAAATTTGTTCATCTGAAAAATATACTAATAATTGAGCATTTGTGTGCTCGCTTTTTCTAATATTTAATTAATAATACTATTTTGATAAATAAAATAAACCTTAAAAAGAAAGTTATTTTTTTTCACTATTATACCTAATCTAAACCTTTTTTTTTAATTGACGTAAATAAACCTATGTCCCGTTTTGAGTAAAAAAATAAATGGTCACGTTAACCGTAAGGCTTCCATTTAAACTAAAATAGATGTAACTATAAACTTAGCTTAGGAACATGTCCCAAGTTTCCACTTAGCTCCTACTCTACTTGTTTCGCTCGGCGGCACAACTTCCTCACAGGTAAAGTAACTTAATTCTGCACTTTCTAAAGAATGTAAGTAGTTTAAGGAAAAGAAGATTCTAGAGATAATAATACAAGAGCTATTTTATTACTACAAGATTTTTAATCAAACTGCTTGCCATGAGTGAGATAGTTAAGTGTAATTTACGAGAGTTTGAGCGAGACAGTAGATATGAAAATAGTTTATCGATGCGTCGTCTTAAAGGGACAATCGATTAAGATAAATAATATTAGAAAAAATACTAGAAAAAATCGACTCACCCGTAGCACCTCAGACGGGACTCGAACCCGCACCCTTGGGATTCCGGCCCAATGCACTGACCAATTATGCTACCGAGTCGCTAGTGGGAGCGGCGAAATTTTCTAGTACTTTTTAACTTCTTCGCTGCAAGCCAGCGCGATTTCATCAATGTGAGGAAATACCCCCCACATTCGAAAGAAACATCTTTCCAGATGTTTTGACAATCGATAAAGATGAAACAGCTATATAACTTTTTTAAATTTAGATTTTTCGCATTTACAATGCTATTTTTATATTAAGATAAATAATATTAGAAAAATACTAGAAAAAATCGACTCACCCGTAGCACCTCAGACGGGACTCGAACCCGCACCCTTGGGATTTCGCCGCTCCCACTAGCGACTCGGTAGCATAATTGGTCAGTGCATTGGGCCGGAATCCCAAGGGTGCGGGTTCGAGTCCCGTCTGAGGTGCTACGGGTGAGTCGATTTTTTCTAGTATTTTTTCTAATATTATTTATCTTAATATAAAAATAGCATTGTAAATGCGAAAAATCTAAATTTAAAAAAGGACAATCGATTAATCTTTTTGATTTATTTATACTTTTTGTACTTACTTTAATATCTAAACGGTGAGTTTTTCATGGTGAAAATGGTCTTTATATAAATGGTGAAAAGTATGGGAATTGAAATGCCCGTAATTTCCACCATTCCTGTCATCGTTAAATAATTATATCTCTCATCCATCTTTGTTTCTGAACATCGAAGTGCACAAAAAATATGTGCTCCCAAATATGATGAAAACTCGACTATTCTCACTAGGGTTGTCAACGTAGTGTTACATTACTTATGGAAAAATCAAAATTTTGCATTTCAAAGGTGCTATGCAACTACTTGTAGCACCATTGAAATGCGAAATTTTGGTTTCAAGCTTTTTGTCACTTTAATATCAATCATCCATCTTTGTTTCTGAACATCGAAGTGCACAAAAAATATGTGCTACCAAATATGATGAAAACTCGACTATCCCCACTAAGGTTGTCAACGTCGTGTATTTGTAAATTCCATGCCTCTATTATAATAATATTACTAGCTTCCGCCCGTGACGCGACGTCTTCCACGTGGACATTCGGAAAATCCTAAGTTTAATATTTTTTTATACATATTTGACAACATCACATACATTGCTCCGATTCCAAAGTAAGTAGCTAAAGCACTTGTGTTATGGAAATCAGAGACAACGGTGGTATCACAAACACCCAGACCTGAGCCAATATAGAAAAGTTCGTTTTCTAAATTGACCCACCGGGGATCGAACCCGAGACCTCAGATATGGCGACACCGATGGTGGCACGGTGTACAAAGCCACTCGACCACGGAGGTCGTCAAATCGTATGTTTTAACTTAAAATAATTACCTATAGAAAGATAGTCTTCATACAAGCGTCCTGTCAAAAGTGAAGCACTAAATCGATTCACACTTTCGTGACACTCAAATTCATCCAATTCTGTTCAACCGTTTTTGCGTGAATGTGTAACAAACATCAAAACTTTAACATTTATAACATAAAATAAAATTAGGATTTAATTTAACTCTTATATGAAATAAACAATGACAACCCTATTCGTCCGCCTGTCAACCCTGTCCGATAACACGGTGTCAAGTGGCGCGGAACGTGATAATGGTGTAATTTATGTCATTAATGGGTCGTGTGCGATTCCAGCTAATGTGAAGGGGGGCACTAGTTGAGTTGCAAATGGTTTGACCACTCGACTATGACTACCTACTCATAGTGTTGAGCATAGAAAAGAGAATTTTGTCACTAAGCAAAAAAGTTTAAGGGCTTGTTCACAATCAAAAAGTAAATTCTGAGAAGCTTATTTGTCAGATAATTTGAGAATTTTGATATAAAAAATATGTCAAATCATCTGTCAAGTAAGCTACAGATCAACTTACATTTTTATTGTGAAACAAGTCTCATAAGCTTGTCAGATCCATAGAATTTGTTCAATCACAGATAGATTACATACTTATTAAAGCAGCAGTGTGGCCGAATGCCACCTCTTTTAGAATGAATTTATGTTTTTTATATTAAATTGTCATTTTTGCATTGTCAAGAAATAAAAGCTCAGCTACAAAGACATTTTTTTTTAAATTAAAAGTAGTGAAAGGAACAATATATATTATAATAAATTATTAAATTTAGATTTTTCGCGTTCACAATGCTATTTTTATATTAAGATAAATAATATTAGAAAATATACTAGAAAAAATCGACTCACCCGTAGCACCTCAGACGGGACTCGAACTCGCTCGCTCGAACTAGCGACTCGGTAGCATGATTGGTCATTGCATTGGGCCGGAATCCCAAGGGTGCGGGTTCGAGTCCCGTCTGAGGTGCTACGGGTGAGTCGATTTTTTCTAGTATTTTTTCTAATATTATTTATTATTATAAATTGTTTTGTAACTTAGTTAAAAGCAATCCTAACTCAATTATATCTTCGTTGAACCCCTTATGATAATTATTAATTAATAGCTAATAAACCGATATATTTACCGTTCATTACGCAAGGAACTAGTGGCAACTTGGAGCTTAGGAGGTATTTACACGGGTTGACTTGGCAGGCGACTTGATGGTCTTAGTCGCTGGGCCTCTAAAAAACGACCTGTGGAACAGAAATTAAAATTTATTCGAACTCGGGACCTCTTGCGTGGTAGACCGGAATGTTGACCTCTGCACCACTCAGTGACCCTATGAGTTGATGCAAACTGTTTACGCTACCGTAAACTATCGTTCTCTCTCTTTCAATCGCATTGACTGTGAACAGTATATCCGATAGTTTACGGTAGCGTAAACAGTTTGCATCAACTCCGATTTACCACGCAAGAGGTCCCGAGTTCGATTTCCAGCCGGGCAGAAATTAAAAAAATGAATTTTAATTTCTGTGACGGGTCTGGGTGTTACTATCTATGATAAGTATATATTTAAAAATATATTTAAATAGAATATTAGATCAGTTGTCTAGCAACCAGTGGCGAGGGCTGAAATAATGGCGAGGGTAAGCTGTTCTACAAATGTTATGATCTGCATAGTGGGTCAGTGGGGTGGAATTTCTAAAAGGTAAGCTGATGGGAATTGGCTTGTATGGACCCTTCGCTACTTTAGTAATCTGTGACTGCAGTGCTAGCAACCCATATTACAAGCTTTGCTTAGTTTGGGGCTATATGGCGCTGTGTGAAATTGTCCAGGCATTTATTATTTATTTATTAGCGCTTTTTATCGACAATCGATTGTAAATTCTAACCGCAAACCTAATTTCAATGAGGTGGCGATTTCATTTTAGAAGTGATTGTCAATAAAAAGCGCTAGTTGACTAAAATCGACCAGCAAGTCGCCTGACAAGTCGGCTGGTGTAAATATCACATTAGTATTCAGTATCCAAATTGAACCTAATTTCAATGAGGCGATTTGATTTTAGAAGTGATTGTCAATAAAAAGCGCTAGTTGACTAAAATCGACCAGCAAGTCACCTGACAAGTCAACTGGTGTAAATAGCACATTAGTATTCAGTATTCAAATTGAACCTAATTTCAATGAGGCGATTTGATTTTAGAAGTGATTGTCAATAAAAAGCGCTAGTTGACTAAAATCGACCAGCAAGTCACCTGACAAGTCAACTGGTGTAAATAGCACATTAGTATTCAGTATTCAAATTGAACCTAATTTCAATGAGGCGATTTGATTTTAGAAGTGATTGTCAATAAAAAGCGCTAGTTGAATGAAATCGCCCAGTAAGTCGACTGGTGTAAATACCACTTTAGTATACCTACAGTATTTGTATTGCCAAGTTCCAACTAATGCTTGACAGAGTTACTTCGGTTGGTTAGTTCGAACTTCGAACCCAACCAACCCAAACTCAACACACTCGATATAAACTTAAACTATCTGTCTGTAGATTGCGACCCTGATGTAAGTGTATCTGCTACTGGCAATGTGTAAAATCCGGTATTGTATACAATACCTAAAACGTTCAGGCAATGTATGAGGTACTATTCATTTCTTATTTTACCTAGGTGTTCTATACAATACCGGATGCGCAGCCGGCAATGTATGGAAAAGACGAGAGCATGGAAGTTTCACGCACAAAAACGTTGTATTGGGCGCCGTCTGCTTCGCCCCCCCCCCCACAACCCCCACTTTTGTGTCTACCCTCTTTTATGTGATTACACTATTTTTTCGAGAACCCCCAAGATGGTCATTCGCGATTTACCAAGGTACACTGGATTTTTGTAAAAATCTTAAACATTACCCCGGACTATTGCAAAATCTGTCTTAGTTTCTAACTATCCGGTTTTTTTGCAATCATACTAGGATTTTTGTAAAGATCCGATTTGTACGAATATCCTACGACATAATTTACATTACCTAGGTAAAGTATGAAATAGACAATAATATTCATACTACTATTTCATACATTACCTGGAAGGCCCAGGTACATACAATACCTGAATTTCACAGATTGCCGGTTAAAATAAAATTATTTTTTAATATTTATTAAAATTCAATATTAACATTAATAAAACTATTATTGAAATATTCTTTTTGAATTTTATTAACATTTGTTGATATTTTAGGAATCATTAACATAATTCGCAATATTTTTTTTCAGTTTCAATTTATTCAAAAGTTATCAATAATTTTAGTCAAAATGCTGTCAAACACTGTGCTTTCCAGTCCACTAGTACGAGGCAGCTTCATACGTAGCTTCCGAGTGCGCTCGGATTACATGTTTACACAATACGAGTAGCGTCTAAATAGTAATGCACTCGGTCCGAGCTGACTCTTATCATGTCAACCCGGCTAGTCTAAATCTTTCGCATATCTATCTCACTGTCAAAACGCAACTACCTAAACGTATTTTGTGTTATCCTCTTCTTCTTCTTTTTTTGTTATGGCAATCTACTTTCCTCTTGGAAGTAATTTTTGCCAGTGTCAAGTGTTAAATAGTTTAGTGGTAGATATTGTTTAATTTTTCATTAGAATGCGGGTGCAGCGCATTCCAATGCTGCTTGGAGCATGTGGCACCAAGTATATCAAGACAGTTTACTCGGTTAGTTCTGCCGAGGAAGCCACTACTTCAATAAAAGCCTCAGCTTCTCACAACCAAGATCGCGCCTATTTCAATTATCCCACATATTGTGCAGTTGCGTAGACACTTGTACCATATAACTGCACCAATTTTAAGACACAATATCCACTATGAATCAATTTGAAAATAATTAAAATAGACACCAAACCGAACTAGACAAAATGGCGCCAAAAAACTCCGCGTTATCCTCTTACTAATAAAGATTGTATAGCAGATGTATAGTTACACAATGGTTACTCTCTGTCAAACTATTTAAACTTGACATTAAAAAGAAAGGGACAAATCACTGTGTAACTATGCATTTGCTATACAATCTTTATTAGTAAGAGGGTTAGTCTTCAAACTTTTCAAAAAATGCTTTTCTAACACACATTCCTGTGAAATTCCGTTTTATTGGTTACATAAAGTCGTTAACGTCGCGTCACCGCGACGTGTGGCAAAAACCACATGCCTTCCGCGGCATGTATTTTTAACTTTTGTTGGACGCAAAAGGGTATTTTTAAACGGTTTTTGTGGCTTTTTTGTGGGATACGCCTTTTCATTTTGTTTCGGTAGTAAGTAAAAAGATGGTTTTGGAACCTGCGAGGATTGTCGCTGGAAAAATTAAGCAAAAAATCATTTGAGTTGTGAAGTTTCAGAACTTTTAAATAACAAACCATTTATTAAATTTAGATTTTTCGCATTCACAATGCTATTTTTATATTAAGATAAATAATATTAGAAAAAATACTAGAAAAATTCACAAAAACTCACATTGATGAAATTGCGCTGGCTTGCAGCAAAGAAGTTAAAAAGTACTCGAAAATTTCGCCGCTCCCACTAGCGACTCGGTAGCATAATTATTATTGGTCAGTGCATTGGGCCGGAATCCCAAGGGTGTGGGTTCGAGTCCCGTCTGAGGTGCTACGGGTGAGTCGATTTTTTCTAATATTATTTAACAAACCATTTGCATGAACATAATTATACAAACAATATAAAATTCTTATCACAGTTTCCGTTGTATTTTTTGAAAAGACCTCGCTTTAGGTTCGAAAAATATTACAGAAACTTAGACATGGGAGCTTTCGATGCAAAGTAATGGCATCTTTATAGATTTTTTTTAATTTAATTAACAAACAGACAGATTAGTTTCAGTATTTTAATTTGTAGTTTTAACGTTGAAAATCAGTGCTATGTTTCCTTGTTTTCACTGAAATAATATCAATTCGCTATCTTAATAACATTTAGCATGTACGCAATTATATAATGATCATTATAGCAAGTGTTAGTAAAAACACACGACTACTAATAATTATTGGGTTATAAAAAGAAATAGATTTTAGATAACAATTTGCAATTTGCGTTAAAGCACTTGTGCTATGGAAATCAGCGACAACGGTGGAACTACAAACACCCAGACCTGAGCCAATATAGAAAAGTCCGTTTTCTAAATTGACCCAGCCGGGGATCGAACCCGGGACCTCAGTGATGGCGACACCTTGGAAACCGGTGTACAAAGCCACTCGACCACGGAGATCGTCAAAAGTAGCTTAAGCAAACCGTTTTGGTTTTTATTTCAATTCAACTTTATACAATTTACATTTAATAATGGCAGTAGCAAATCATGATGAAAATCTTAATTCTTAACTTTCATTAAATTTAAGAATCCCAAATAGTACCTACCTATACTTATCTATCACATCACATAATAACTAACTGTACAACATTTTACTAGAGAAGCTGACGCAGTGGTTTAGCGCCTGGCCCAGCGATTGCGGAGGCTTAACAACTGTCGCAAGGGTCGGTCATGGGATGGATGACCAAAAATATATTATCTCGAGCTCCTCCGTGCTTCGGAAGGCACGTTGAGCCGTTGGTTCCGGATGCATTTGCAGTTGTTTACACGACCGCAAATGCAGCCGGGTTGTTGACACGACTGCAAATGCAGCCGGATTGCGAAGAAGTAGATGTGACAATAAAGTAACTATTGCAGCTTTCGAGCAATATCAAATTCAAATAAAATCAGATTGAATTTATCAGAAAAATACCTTTCAGAATTTAGCTCTTTTGTATAGAAAATCATTATTGTTATGGTGCCCATATTATTTTTGAGCAGTATATGACTCCACTGAGGTATAATAATTTTAACCACGATAATGTGTGTTAGTGGAAACTGTGTTAGCCTATGTACAAACATAATACTGCTTCATTCATATGTGTAATATTGAGCTGTATGTTTCCCTTATCCGATAAAATAAAAAAAAAATAAAAAAAAAATACTGAAAGTTTTTTTTTATCAAGAAGTCATCATATTTTACTAAACGTTCTGTCTTTCCAAAATGTAAAGTTTTTATTTTTATTTTGATAAGAATTAGAACTGAAACACGAAAGACAATAGTCAGAATTAAAAGAGCCATTGAAAATTTACGAGGCATCGTAAAAAGATCGTTACTTAGAAATATAACGGACAATCAAACTGTATTGCCGAAGATAATGCCTTCATCAATTCTCCGTTACGAAATTCACCTTTATTCCAAGAGAGCTATACCGAATATGTAAAGGAAGATTATTGTAATATTTTATGTCCTCCAATTATTGTAATCGTGTTTTTATTCGTTTCGAAATTACACGAGGGTTTCTTTTAAATTTCACTGGGAATTGATCGCATTAAAAATGATATAAACATTTACACTTTGGCAATTCATTAAATTAGTGAAATAATCAAAATTCACTAATTACTAATACAACATGTTACAATAATACCCCTAATGCCGAATATGGTAAATAGGGACCATCAAACTGATCAACTTTTACTATGGGACCAACTCTTAAAGCGCGAAAAAAATCAGCTGTTTCATACATTTTGACATTTTCGATTTTAATTTTTGTAGTAACAGCTGATCTGTCAAATCAAAGCCTACGTGAACGGGAACAAACAGGAACGGGCATATGGATATCCTACTCATATTATAACCCCTTTACTAATAAAGATTGTATAGCAGATGTACAGTTACACAATGGTCACTCACCTAGAGTTAAAAAGATATTGAATTTGAATAATTCCAGAAAATATTGTCTGAAAATTCTGAAATAAAGATATTTTCAATTTAAGTACGCGGCTATTTGTCTCCTCCAATTGTTATTTATCTACAGTGTTCTTCTACAGCTCTACAAAACACCACGATTTAAAACAACTGCAGTAAAACGAATTAAAAAAAGTTTTTCCTCGTGAATAAAGCTTTCAGCGAACTACGCAGGTTTCACTATTTTAGCTTCAGCCGCTGAAAACTGCCATCAAAAAGGTCTCCATGAAGTTTTAATTGATGTTACTTATCTTTCAGAGAAAAGTCATAAATCCTTTATTTTATTATCACTGTAAAAGAGATAGACCACGTTTAATTTAATTAAACTTAATGACTTTTATAGTAATTACCAGTAGATTATTAATTAATCATTTTCGAGTAAGCAAATGTACCCTGTTGGTCATAATATTGTCTCTATTGTCCATCAATACCTATTGGATTTGCGTCGTTTCCATTTTCAGACCTCCCTAAGCCCCATTGTATTCCAAATTCTCATTATATTTGGAGTGTTGAAATCCCGTTGTGCGTCCACCCAGCAGGGGTGGTTTGCAATTTGCTGCGGTTGGCGCATACAGCGCATGTCTAATTTGAGTCCCTCGCCGGACTTCACCTGTCTTATAGCTGACGCGCGACACCTGGGTTAACGTACATTGTGGTTATATCACGAATTATGATAAAAAAATAAGTAAGTACAATAACAAATACAATAATAAATTGTTTATGATAGCACATGTCGTGACTGCCTTTAATTAAGACAGCACTTAACTTTAAGATTTACTTGTACGTGTATGTTTTGTTGGCGGTCCTTATAAATAAAATAAAATAAAAATAAAAATAGAAGGGTACTATACAGGTAAATAAGTCTGTTCGTTGAACACTTTTACTAGTATAGTTTTTCACTAACTGGTTCGGGTTGCACCCAATGTTCTTTAAAAGGATTAAATTAAGGTGTATTTTTTTTTTAAATATAACGAAAGATAGCACACCTTTTTCAGAAATCATCAACAGAAATTACATTAGTTCCACTATTGGTCAAAAGATGGCGCTCACCTTAAACTACAGTACTGTGACCGCAGTGTATTTATATATTATGATGGTACGGAACGGAACCCTCGCTTGGTGTGCGAGTCCGACTCGCTCTTGACCTGTTTTTTTTCATAAATTCAAAATCTACGTCACGCATGCATGATGCAGCATGATGCTTTTCAGTGTGAGATCCGCCTTAAAAATTGCACTGTTATAGAACGACGATATTAGTAAGAGAACAGAATATAGATTCTGTGATCACTATTTATTCTGGAAGATAAATTGCAAAGCTAGAAACCAAAGTGAGCAAAGAGCAATCGTTTATCTCGCTCTGAATGTGGCCTTACAATGTACATTCTTGATTTGCATCGTTTGTGTCGGTATACAGCCAAATCTTGATTAGTTGCTGCGAAGATTCGCCTGCTGTTACACCGAAGAAGGTATTTAGACCGAATGTATCCACCGAACAATAGACGTGCTATAGAACTCCAAACAGACAAACTGGCAAATTAAGGCGATTAATAAGGAGATAATTAATTGTTTTTCATGCTGACCGAAATTTGGAAAAGCAGAGTGTATAAAATAATCAGCCTCTTACTGACTCCAGCAAGTTGAAAAAGGAAAATAGTACCTAATATTTAGAATACAAAAAAAAACATTCACTAAATAGTCACCGAATCATCTTAGGAACTATAAGTTAGCAATTATCCTGTGGTAAGTAGTGAGGTAAAATTAATAATGGTGTAATACAATTCGTTGAAAAATTCGACTGATTTAGGGGTTGTTTGCTTGTGTAGTTTATGGTTATATTTTAGTCCACTATGAATTATCTAATAATAATAGCCCCTTGCATCAGACATTCTTGTTAAGTTGAGCATTTGGGCTTTGTTTATCTTTTGTAGGTCTGATTGCCAGTCGGCAAAGGCTTCCTCCAACCTTTTCCATTCCCACCGGTTCTCCACCACTCTGTTCCAAGTAACTCCTGCTACTTTTCTAATATCGTCGTCCCACCTCTTTTATGGTCGACTTCTCCTTCTATGACACTATCTCTGGGGTACCACCTCGTAACAATTTTACTCCATTTATCCCTTCCTCTCATCATATGGCCTGCCCATCGCCATTTGAGTCTTGTTTCTGATGAATTATCTACCTATACTTTAATAACAGGCTTGATATTGCGATTCACATTAATAATATTTCGTTTTTATTACACAGCAGCTGCGTTTATATTGATACGTAGTATTTTTTATTTATTTCTGCGTTGTCTGAAAGCCTATTAATATTAATGTAGTTTGTTACACTTCGGTGTGACTAAGGTCATTAACGTGTAGGGCTTTGTTTAGCAATTCTCGTTGTATTCAGATTGCGAAAGGCGACGGTGTAATTGTGTTAGCCCGAAGTTACGAATGAAAACAGCTGGTCGGTAAATGACTTTTGTAGTCTGAGGAGCAATTGCTTTTTTAATGGGAATCCTTTGGAATCAAAGGAGTTGTGCGCTGCTGTATAAAACTTGTTTATTTATAAATGGTTCGTGTTTCGTGTTCGTGGAGCCCCCTTAAATATTTATTTTATTCTGTTTTTTTAGTATTTTTTGTTATACCGGTAACAGAAATACATCATCTGTAAAAATCAACTGTCTATCTATCACGGTTCATGAGATACAGCCTGGTGACAGACGCACAAACAGACAGATGGACGGACAGCAGAGACTTAGTAATAGGGTCCCGTTTTACCCTCTGGGTACGGAACCCTAAAAATCAAACCATAATAGTGTGACTGTTTGGATAAGTCGAATTTTGACCAGTGGACGAATATCTACTAGTTATAACTAGGGACTTAAGAGAATATTTCGATACGTTCCAATAATGGAACGTCACATTCTAGGCCCAGTAGGCCATTGAGAACAGATCTGGGCGTACCACGCCAGGGATATGAGGAAGGTCAAGAATTGAAGAAGTAATAAAAATGATGCTGGGTCCCGCATAAATTGCAGTCGATAGCTGTGGCCAGATAGGTATGTCCTTTAGTTAGGGTTGTCTCTCGGCCCTAAAGGAAAAAAAAATAAAAAATAAACTTACAAACAACGCTGGTTGCAGATCGAGGTACTGCTGATTCAGGGCCGTTTTGAGACTTATTTTTTTGTAAGTATACATTTTATTATGTTTAATTGTCGCAAAAAAAATATTCATTCTATCTTTTATAAAATTCACTTTACGCTGATTATTATTGTTTATTGGTTCATAGACCACGTCTATCCATACAAAATACAATGTCCTTTGAAATTTCATTAATCTAAATATTTCACAGCCCTACCTTAAGAGTACTATTAAACAGAAACGGCTGTGGTATTGATGACAAACTGGCCAAACCACCAGCAACAGCGAATTTAACTCTTGTAGCCTAGGTAATAAAGATTATGTTCGCAGATAAAAACAATTTGTAAAACCAAAAAGGGCTGCTAACAAGAGCTCGTAATGGCCTGAATCATTGTGTTATTTCAATAAAATGCCGCTGACATTTTATTTTATATCAGAATAAATTTTCATATTTTTGTGTTATCATTATAAAACAGTTTTTGAGTTGTTCTTATTATATTGAATGAAAGAAAAATTATAATTGGGCCCGCGTGGTGGGTTATGGCCCAACCTTCTTAGCCACCTATAAGGCAGGCCTGTGCTCCAGCAGTGGCAACATTAAAAATGGCTGATGTCATCCAGATATTCCGGATGATCTTCAACAGGGGGCTGATTTCGTAACTCTGTTGCTAACAATTCTCGATTGAAACTGCAGTTACATTGCCGCTTTAAGAAAGATAGTTGTCACATTGGTTCTTACTAAAGCAGCAATGTAACTTCGATTTCTGTCAGAGTTGATTGCAACAAAGTTACATAATCAGGGGGCTGATCGTCATTGGTTCAACTTGTAAGAGAGCCTACCTACAGTAGGTCGTTAAAAAAAGTAATACAATGGCATATTTTGGGGTTACAGGTAGCCATTATAATATCTTTTTACGGCTCGCCGTAAACGTGAACGCCGCGTTTTCACCTTGCTCATTAGGTATGATACGTTTGAGGGATGAAAGAAAAGCGGGATTTTTAATGTTTTTTTTTTAATTAATGATACATTATAATGTTTTAAATTTCGAAGGTTATTGACTTCAGTCACACGGAAGAAGAGTCAGTTCTTCCGTGACCATGGCGCAAGGAACTGCGCCGAAATATCGGGTCTCAAAAATAAACAAGTAAATGGTGTAAATCCCGATATATTTTATTTTAATAACGATACATTGGTTTTAGTAATTATACGAGTATGGTTGTAAGATAATAAATTAATAAATAATATAATATTAAAATTAAATAGAATACTTTTTATTTTAAGCATTTTTTATAAGAAGGAAGATAGTTCCTACCTACTTATTTTTTGATACTAGAAAGGTGACTTTATTTTAATTATATTATTTAAAGCGATCTCTTATAAAAGAATCCATTTATTTTTTTATAAGATAAATCAAAAGATTTAGTTAAAATTTAAACTAAAACTTATGTATCTAATGAAGTAATGAAAAAATGAAAGAAAAGCTCATTTGAAAAAGTCTTTCAGGGATCCTTCCTAAGTCCCTTTTTACTGTTGACAAGAACATTTGAATGTGCGAAAGAGATAGCAAAACGAGGAAAAACAGACAAGATGGCAGGATGCGATTAAAATGACAGCGGGTTCAACTGAAGAGGGTAGCACGTGATAAAAAAAACAATTGATATCTCTTGGGGAAATGTTACCATTAGGAATTTTTAACTTTACGGATATGCAAGTTATGTAATGTTTGTAGCAGGTTAGGTGAAAAGAAGTTTACGAGGTACTTTATCGGAGGTTTACTTTTCGGAGAGGTTCACATTATCTGGTTTAAAGTAATAAAGTTTACTTAAAACCAGATGATGTGGACCCCTCCGATAAAGTTACATCTCAAAAAACCACCGATAAGTACCTCAGAAACCGGGTATAAGATGTTTATTTGTTTAAACGGCAATTATAGATTTTTGGTGTGACACAAAGACAAGACATGCTAACAGACATACTTACATTTTATAGTCATAAGGCTACTTAAAAAACCATACCGATATATCATCTCGTAATTAGATATCAACAACTCAATTACCTATCTACAAATTCGATAAAAAAAGGGTTGCTTACAAACAATAAAGTTAACAACTCTACAAATATTTCTAAAGCTTTATTTGTGACGACCTCCGTGGTCGAGTGGCTTTGTACACCGGTTTTCAAGGTATCGCCATCTCTGAGGTCCCGGGCTCGATCCTCGGTTGGGTCAATTTAGAAAACGAACTTTTCTATATTGGCTCAGGTCTGGGTGTTTGTGATACCACCGTTGTCTCTAACTTCCATAACACAAGTGCTTTAGCTACTTACTTTGGAATCGGAGCAATGTATGTGATGTTGTCAAATATTAATTATTAGAACAAAAAAAATGTTTAATCCGATTCATAGAATTTCATAACGCTACCACTTACAATTTGCCCACAAAACAGGTTTATTTCTGCTCTTTAGCATTAAAATTTCATAAAACCGAATGAATTTAATTCGTTTTTATCTGGGTATCATCGTGAAGTTTAATACCTGGAGGTAATAATAATTCTATGAAGTTGGTATTTTCAGTTTAAATGCTACCGTTATAGTTGTAGACAAAGTTATATTAGACTAGCTGTGACTGCGACCCTCTCGGCTTCGCGTGTGTTGTTAACGACACCACTGGGGTGCCATCCAGTGGTAACCACACCACTGCCGACTAGTGATATGATAATTAATTGATGACTATAAATGCATGTTTAGTAATTATTAAAATTTAATAAATTTTAGAATTTTGCATTTTACAATGCTATTTTTTTATCAAGATAAATAAATAAATACTAGAAAAAATCTACTCACCCGTAGCCTCAGACGGGACTTAAACCCGCACCCTTGGGATTGCGGTATTTCTTTTTACATTATTCATCAAAAGTCGAAAACTATGCGGTCTAAAAAATTAGAATAAAAAAATTTTTGAGAATGTGCAAGCAGCGCTCTTTTATAGTAGCCTCACTTCGAATTGTTGAGACTCCCTTTCAGTCCCTTTTGCAAAAAAATATAAAAAAGGTATTTTTATTTAGTCGGGAGAACGTCATCTAAAACTATTCCTAATTTCAAGTTGATAGCATTAGTAGTTCTCGAAATATCCAGCTGTGACAGACAGACAGACTGAGTCGCACCGGGTTCCTTTTTTTTTCAATTTGGTACGGAACCCTAAAAATTTGAACACTAACTTGTACATGTTTTTTTAACTTTTCATGCTGAAAATTCTTCAGATATAGAATTTTCGAGAAACATTTTTCTAGCTAAGTGCATTCTTTAACGATCGCACGAAACTTTACAAGATGTTGAAAATAACGATCTACAGCTTCTACGTGCTTCAAATATTTGATCTCAATTTAACTATGAAAAGATAGAATATATACAAGGTGTTACAAAAATACCCCTAATGCCGAATATGGTATATAGGGACCATCAAACTGAACAACTTTTACTATGGGACCAACTCTGAAATCGCGAAAAAAAATCAGCTGTTTCATACAAAAATTAAAATCGAAAATATCAAAATGTATGAAACAGCTGATTTTTTTTTCGCGATTTCAGAGTTGGCTCCATAGTAAAAGTTGTTCAGTTTGATGGTCCCTATATACCATATTCAGCATTAGGGGTATTTTTGTAACACCTTGTATATTAGAATAAATTTTTAATCTTCGCATAACTAAACTAAATCTTTGAAGACCTCCGTGGTCGAGTGGCTTTGTACACCGGTTTTCAAGGTGTCGCCATCTCTGAGGTCCCGGGTTCGATCCCCGGTTAGGTCAATTTAGAAAACGAACTTTTCTATATTGGCTCAGGTCTGGGTGTTTGTGATACCACCGTTGTCTCCGATTGCCATAACACAAGTGCTTGAGCTACTTACCTTGAAATCGAAGCAATGTATGTGATGTTGTCCAATATTTATTAAATTTATATTTAAATACTAGAAAAAATCGACTCACCCGTAGCACCTCAGACGGGATTCGAACCGCTCCCACTAGCGACTCCATAGCATAATTAATTGGTCAGTGCATTGGGCCGGAATCCCAACGGTGCGGGTTCGAGTCCCGTCTGAGGTGCTTGCTACGGGTGAGTCTATTTTTTCCAGTATTTTTTCTAATATATTATTTATCTTAATATAAAAATAGCATTCTGTATGCGAAAAGTCTTAATGTAATAAATGTAAAGATAGTTGTATTGTAAAACTTTATAAAATAATATTTTTAGAAAATAACATTAGCGCGTTTCTTACACAAAGTTGTTCAGTTTCATGAACTGAACACATTTTGAAAGTTTCTCAGGTGCCGTTAAAAAGTTTAACCAAGATAGGAACAAAGAACTAACTTTGTTTTAAAAAACTAAAACTCTCAGTAATTAGTATTCTGTGACATACACTTTATTATTTTATTTCTGTCATTCCCTCATTTCCCTCTAATCATTTCCATTCGTTCCATGTAACGAAAAAGCCGAAAAATTTTTTTTTGACACTGAAACTGTAACAAAGACTCATTGCGACTCTCCCGGCTTTGTGAATGAAAACAGAAGTTTAATACTGGCACTGCAGAGAAAGACTTGATCACTTGATTGGTTTGGCTTTTCATCGAGTTGTTATGAGGAAAAGTCATAACAAATAACTCCATTTAGGGTCTGTGTGTTAGATAAATAAATAATAAATATTTTGACAACATCACATACATTGCTCCGATCCCAAAGTAAGTAGCTAAAGCACTTGTGTTATGGAAATCAGAGACAACGGTGGTATCACAAACACCCAGACCTGAGCCAATATAGAAAAGTTCGTTTTCTAAATTGACCTAACCGGGGATCGAACCCGGGACCTCAGAGATGGCGACACCTTGAAAACCGGTGTACAAAGCCACTCGACCACGGAGGTCTTCAAAGATTTAGTTTAGTTATGCGAAGATTAAAAATTTATTCTAATATACAAGGTGTTACAAAAATACCCCTAATGCTGAATATGGTATATAGGGACCATCAAACTGAACAACTTTTACTATGGAGCCAACTCTGAAATCGCGAAAAAAAAAATCAGCTATTTCATACATTTTGATATTTTCGATTTTAATTTTTGTGGTACCACAAATACCCAGACCTGAGCCAATAAAGTTCGTTTTCTGAATTGACCCAACTGGGGATCGAACCCGGGACCTTAGAGATGGCGACACCTTGAAAACCGGTGTACAAAGCCACTCGACCACGGAGGTCGTCAGATAAGAACCACCTACCGCCTAAAAACGAACTAAGATTTCCCACTAAACATATTCTGTCAAGCATATTTTAGTGCGTTTTTTTCTCTATAATTTCTTGGTGCTAAGAGTACTCTTAGTTCTTGTCGCTATGTGTGTGTCGTATTATAGGTACTGAACTCTTTTTACTATAAAAGATACTATTTGCTTTAAACACCCTGATTACGTAAATCTGTTGCTAACAATTCTCGATTGAAATTGATTGAAGCCGCAGTTACATTGCTGCTTTAAGTAAGATAGTTGTCACATTGGTTCTTACTGAAACAGCAATGTAACTGCGATTTCTGTCAGAGTTGATTGCAACAAAGTTACATAATCAGGGGGCCGGTGTATTTTAAAGAGAACTCTATAAAAAGTTAAAAACTGATGACGAGTTCATTAAATCGAACGCAAACGCGATTTTGCATACTCAATACGATTCTAAAGTTGCATTAACATGAGTCGAGTAGTTTATGAACTTTTGCAATACGTTCGGTGCGCCTCTTAATATCCGGCGTGCTCACTCCGGCTCAGTTAAAACCGGCGTATCCACGCCTCAACTTAAACCGGAGTGCACAGTAATATTGAATGGTTGAATACAATCCAAGTTGGTTATTAACCATGAAGTTATTGTTGAAGCTTTTGGGTTTAGAATTTAACTTGACAAGGAGCGTTGAGTTGTGGTTGACTGTAAGGGTTAAATCCCACTTCACATACTCTAATAACAGACAGGATATTTTGACGCTCTAAAGACAGCGTCTCGGGGCAGTGCGTTTGGCTTTCTCGCTCAGCAAATAACGATCCTCAGTGATAGAAGAGAAAGAGAAAACTACAAAAAAATCGCAACGTTCAAATAGCTGACTTATTACTCTAAAAAGGTAGATTGAATAAACTGGGTGTGGTTTCGCTCGCATAAAATGTTAAGTCATAAATATGTTTTTTTTGTATAACGGCACATTCGCATAGTGTTATATTAGCAAAATGATTTCATTGGCATAACGATTACTTGTACTAATTTCATTTGGCATACATTTGGTGAGCATATTATGTTAAACGCATAACTTTATCATGCATAATATACAAATGGCATGATTTATTACTATAACCTTCATAGTCATAATTTTACTAACACTGTAAAAACCCTATACCGTAGCTTTGGTAAATAGACGATTAGATGCGACGACGAGCGAGCGTAGCGAGCGAGGTGGTGATTAGGTTCCATTGCGAACCAACAAAGCACGAGCCGAGCGTGCCGCGGAAGCGGCCGGCAAAGTGCCAGAACCGACTTGCTGAAGTGTATGCATTATGCCACAAGTTCTTATGCTAATAAACGTTATTATTAGTAATCGTTATGGGTAAAAAAATTACCTATGCAATAAAAATGTATGCTTTTTGATCATAATGATATTAGTATTTATTCGGAATAAAAGTATGCGTAAACATTTATTCGGTATTCATGTTATGCGAATTGATCATTCCGCCAAAAAACCTTATGCCATAGTATATTATGACTTAAAATTTTATGCATTCACTTTTGGACCCGAATAAACTTTACTGGTACAAAAAATGCTTTTGTTACTCTATTCAACAAATCAATTTGCTTATTTTGTTCAAATCAAATCAAAAATCAAATCAAATGGTTTTATTTGCAGAATATAGGTAGGTTTACAATAATTGGTGTTGTATTACAAAATTTGAGCGCTGTATTCTTACCCAACGGGTGTGCAAAATTAATATTAGATACATAGAAAAAGTCAAACAATTACGTCAAAAAAATGGATTAAAAGAAATGTCACATATTAACAATATTCATACAATCAATTTAAATGTCAGGGCCATACAGATATTCGGTCAACGTATAATAGGTTTTATTTATCAGAAAATCTTTTAGTGCCAATTTATATTTCACTATGTTATCCAACATGTTTAAAAAAAACTTATATCCTTAAAATTCTAAATAGATTAAAAATGTTATTATTAACCGTTTCCTTTACGACATTGCTATCAAAAAAATTACTAGACTTTGTCAGCTGTATATAGGCCAAGTTTCACGGGTTTTCGGTTAATATTAGGGATGCTACGAATATGAATATTTTTATTTTTTATTTTTATTTTTTATTTATAATCAGGCAACGATGGCCCATAGATATATACCTTAAAACTAAGCATATATAATTTATAAAACAATATTGTTAGTAAATAACTTAAAAATTATGTTAGTAAAAAATCAGTTCGACACTTTCTGCGTCGGATCGGTGGCACAAGGCAGCGTCCCTCTGAAGCGCCTGTACACCACACCCTGCGGCCAGAAGTCCTCCTTCATGAAGAGGTCCAGTCTTGCTGTCGGGATGCGCACCACAAACGCCTTAAAATTGGTATTATGGCGCGACTCCAAAGGCTGAACTCTCAAACAAAAGTTAGCTTTCTTCTTGATGTACTCTACCACGTCCTGCACGGTGGTGATGTGGTGCAGGCGGGACAGGTACACGGCCGTGGTCGGTATGGCAGCTCGCAGCAGGAAGTCGGGCCCTGTCGGTGCGGTGCCATGATGGTTCTTGCTCACTCGCTGATGACGTCGCTTTTTGTTTCGAACCTCGATGAAACCGTCTTCATCTCAGCCCGGTGCGACGACATTCCGTGAAGTGGCTTTTCTATCGACGAGAGTTGGCTGCTGCGTCCGCGAACTTGAGTTAGTGGCGGCAACAGCAGCAAAGTCGCACTGTTGCCGCCACTAACTCTAAAATATTGGTTTCATAGGAATATTCGTATTCGCCAAATACTTATTACAACGACTATTCGTGTTGAATGAAAGTTGAGTAAAACGGAAAGCAGCGCGTTGACACAGAGTTGCCATTAAAGCGCATTTCACTCTAGATCTAGCACAATTCTAGGCTTTTCACTTCAGCCTTCAGCGCCATTTTTTTCTCAAAACAAAGCGCTTAGATATAATTAGTGGAATCTGGTGGATTTTCTTAAGACAAAAAGGATTTGATTTTAATAATATTCATTAAGAATATTAAAGTAAAATAAATATATTTTTTATTTAAAATAGTAAAACTTATTATTCGTTAATACTAAATAATATACGAGAAAAAATACGACTCGCACCAGATCATGTTCTCGGACGGGAATTTTTTTTCTAGTATATTATTTAGCATTATATAAAAATAGCATTTTGAATGCTAAAATCTCAAAATTAAAAATTATTATTCGTTGTTCATAATTTGTATTTGACGAAATATTGAATTTTTATTCATATTGTATTTGCTAAAGTACTACTTATTCATTGCATCCCTAGTTAATATTTTTATCTCTTCCTGCCTGAAGCACTTTTTCAGCCTTGAGAAGGACATCCCATTAATCTTCAGGGTTTACCCGCACTTAATTAATTTAGTTCCTTCAGAACGGTGGAGTGTGTTTCTGGTAGTATAATGTTGCATAAAAATAATATCATTTGTACAACAGCACGGTAACTTAAACAGTTGAACTACGAAAACAGCTTTTATTACGTACGGCATAAAGACGGTCTCAAGGTCAACATGTACTATCGACAATACTTCTGCTTTACCACTTCTAAGGTTAAAATCGCAGGCCGCCGCGTCGTCACGTGAATCTACGTTGTTTTGTTATATTTCTTACTTCCTGCGTCATTGTCGTTTACTCGAAAATCTTTAAAATCCGATGCATCACAACGGAATTTGCCATCATTTACGTTAGAGTACGATAATAAATTATATTAATTTGCATATTTTTTACTTATTTATTGCGATGCATTGGATTTTTTAAGATTTTCGAGTAAACGACAATGACGCAGGACGTAGATTCAAACAACGTAGATTCGCCCACTAAAGCTGGGTCCACACGTGTATCATTTTGGCGTATCAGATCACCGTATCTTTATCATACGTCGACACTTTGATACAGTATAACTCCATCGCACATTAAACCAAATTGGCGATGTATAATAAAGATACGGTGATCTGACACGCCAAAATTATACACGTGTGGACCCAGCTTAACATACGTTTAGTTCATGCAGAGGCGATCCGCGCGTGTGAGCTATTTCACGTTGTTCATTAAAAAAACAAACAAATTAAATGATTATTTTTATAGTAAAATTCAATGAATGATTATTAATATTAATTTACATACTAATTTCTAGTGCTAATTTTAGTACACATGGTGATTTGTTTAGCCATTTCCGGTTAAGTAATCCTGAGCCGTAAACTTTTTCTAAATTCTTATAAATTATAAACTAATTATGTTTTAATAATAAGTTAATTGATTAATAGTATATTTACAAATAATTATCCATGAAACATTGACTATTGTAACGATTTTTCACAAACACTTCCGGTAGTCAGAGGCGGGGCAGAGTGGGGTTGTTTCCGCCACGTGGGCGGACGGATAGTGGAATAATAATTGTTCTTATTCGAGCCGCCGCCGCAGTGAATACAACTCGGTCTCTTTTTAGTGTAATAATCTGGCTCCAAGGGCTTCTTAATGGATAAAAGCTAAGTATTTTGAAGATAATTTGCCAAAATAATAAGCTTTTGTATGGTTTGATCGAAATAGTGATTATGCTTTAATATTCTTATTTAAATTGTTCAACCCTAGGCTTCTTAGGCAAAGATTTTAAAATTAAACAAACTTAAATCACTTGTGAACAAAACTGCAACTACAATCATGAAACAAAATAATTTTTTTTAGACAGTACTGACTGACTGACTATAGCTCCGTATTTCGTCTTGCAAGATATACTAAAATCTTAGAAGTTTAAATTGTATTTGATTTCTCTAAAAATACTAGGTTATCCTTACTAATTATCCTATTTAGTTAACATTCTTCACCCAATTCTTTATTTAAATATTCATTTCTAAATACAACAAATCTTTTTCCACACACAGATTACGAAAGAAATTGATAATTAATTAGTAATGACAATTTAATTTATTAGGACAACATAATTTTAAATAACTATTAAAGTATAAAAGACGTATGACAACTGTCAAAAACTAATTACTAAATAAGACAAATACTTAACGATAAACAGACTATAAAATCTTGCACAATTCGATGAAGCAATAAAATAATGTTTTTTTATTAGGTATGATTTTTTGAATAATATTTATATTCATTAAAGTACGATCGAGTTCATTTATATATTGGCACGTTTGAGAAGATGTTGACTTTTATTCTCATACAGGATTTCTCGATTTCATACTCGACTGTACCTACCTGCTAAAGTGTTCAAAATTATATCCTACATTTAAGAAACCTACTTTTACTTCCCCTAAGTTCTTTCCTTGTTTTGATTAATTACTCCGCAATCTCTGTGGTTAGACTTCCTAGCCTCACTTTAAAGAGCGTCGCACACTTACCAGCAGTATCACAAAGCGAGGAGTACTATTTGAAAACTGAAACCATTTTTTTGAAAGCACTACGAGCACGGACCTGAAAAAAAGACGGACGTAATATCACACCAAAAAGAAGTGAAGCATGCAAGGTCCTACAATTTCGTATGTTGTACAGTGACCTACACTCACACAAATACACCGGTCTTTTCTTTCCAGGTGTATTTGTGTGAGTGTAGGTCATGTACAACAAACGAAATTGCAGGACCTTGCATGCTTCACTTCTTTTTAGTGTGGTATTACGTCCGTCTTTTTTTCAGCTCTGTAACTACGAGTATTTTATTTCAAAATGAGATTAATTGAGCAACAAAAAAAATTGTTCCTCCTAGCGACTTGAACAGTTTTTATTGATTGATCGGATGAGTTATTATAGTTCAGTCAATAAATGTGTTGTAGAATGCGCGAGCGGGCAACTAAGCTATTCCTTCAGAAACTTGTTTAGGGTGCTAGGGAGTGAACATGAGTGTATCTTAGAATAAAAGTTTTTAGAGAATTTAATAAGCTTTTATTCGGTAGAAGAACTCTTTTCTCTACGACGCACCGTTTGGGAACTATTTAAATCTTCACGGACTTACCACAAAATATTTTAAAACACTGTTTAATTTAGACGCTGTTTTATTGTGACGCCGTCTTTTTTATACAATATTGTTAAAAATGTGACAGCACAACATTCTTGTTGAACAGTGTTTTAAAACATTTTATGGTAAGGCCGTTAAAACTTTTTTTACCTCCCCCACCTCACCTCCAATCCAGCTCACCTCCTAGACGAGAAGACTTTTAGTATGTTTACTCCCTAGACACCCTAATCAAGTTTGCTCGAAAGCGTTTCGAATGAAACGCTTTCGAGCAGCGACAGTGACAGCACAACACTCGTTGAACAGTGTTTTAAAATATTTTATGGTAAGGCCGTTAAAACTTTTTTTACCTGCCCCCCACCTCACCTCCAATCCAGCTCACCTCCTAGACGAGAAGACTTTTAGTATGTTTACTCCCTAGACACCCTAATCAAGTTTGCTCGAAAGCGTTTCGAATGAAACGCTTTCGAGCAGCGACAGTGACAGCACAACACTCGTTGAACAGTGTTTTAAAATATTTTATGGTAAGGCCGTTAAAACTTTTTTTACCTGCCCCCCACCTCACCTCCAATCCAGCTCACCTCCTAGACGAGAAGACTTTTAGTATGTTTACTCCCTAGACACCCTAAACAAGTTTGCTCGAAAGCGTTACATTCGTTATATCTCATAGCGTTAGTTTGCAACTCGACAATTTCAATCTCAGTCCTATTTTAACTTCATCCAGCTAATTGGCAACCTTCCGTATGAATCCTAACGTAAACGTACATACGTTTGGTTTCGCACCTATTGTTTGTCAGTGTTATATACGACTAATTATATTCGGTAGTTTCAGGGTGAGATTGATACTTAAAAATAAAGAAAAAACCTCGAGTTTCGGTATAGCCAACAGTTAGGAGTGTCCCCTGATTGGTTTTATGATAAATAAAGTAACATCATTTCTAAAAATAGAATACTAACATAGTTTTAAGTCTTTTACTAACACAATGGATTTAAGTTGTCCGAAATAAATCGTTTTTATTTTATTATTTTTATTTATAGTGTGCGATGACCTTTATACCGCAAATTCTTTGAACCGTACCGTCGGAAGTAACAAAAAGAAAATCCCAAATCACTTAGAGTGGGGTCCTTCAAAACAAACAAATTGTACCCTCTTTAGTGTAACTGAGGCTTTTTTTTTATCTCATAGTGAATTTGCTACTTTCTGAGGGTTGATTTTGGGAAAGTTCGTGCAAATCGCAACTCGCCTTATGTTTAATTAGTGATGAACTTTTCGCTGTTTACTGTTGATGCTGTGATGTTCGAAAGTTTCGTGAAACCTCGATGGGATTGAGTTCACATCAGGATCGTATGAACATGAAAAATTTCAAATTCTCTAGTTAAAACAATGAACACTATTGTAACTTTGCACATTCTTACACATTAAAATATACTATGCTTCGACAGCTTCTAAGTTGTTACTGTCTTATTCAAAATATTCAAGTTGCAGTTAGTGATGAAATCAGGCATTATCAATTACTTTTTATGGAAAATATAAAAAATGAGTACTTCCTTATAAGTTTTAATCTAAATGATTAGCATTTAAACATTAAGATTTTATTAATACTAAATAATATACTAGAAAAAATAGGACCAGATCATGTTCTCGGACGGGAATCGAACCCGCGACCTTTGGATATCCGGTCCAATGCTCTGACCGCTGAGCTACCGAGTCACTGGTGAGAACGTCGAATTTCTTCTAGTATATCAACTCTTACGCTGCAAGCCTCATTTTATTAATGTTTGATAGTTTTTGGGATAATTTGAAATTAAGAAAATTTTACCAAAAGTACGATTTAAGGGACAAAAATTCAAATAAAAATGCAGAAGTAACTGAAGAAAATACTGAAATCGCCATAGGTATGCCAATAATATTTGAAGAGTTCCCTCAATTTCTCCAGGATCCCATCATTAGATCCTGACCTTATAACAATGGGACCAACTTGGAAGTATATACTTTCAAACAAAAAAATAATTTTTCAAATCGGTCCAGCCGTCTTCGAGTAATCGAGTAACATAAATAAAAAAAAAGATTCCGACGAACTGAGAACTTCCTCCTTTTTTGAAGTCAGTTAAAAGGAACTACTCATTCGATTCCATTTTTTGACATTAATTTAAATATTTCTGTGTAATAAAAAGCTATATAAAATATCGCAAACTCTCCGAGATTAGAAGTCTGTTAATTTATAAGGTAAAATAAAAATACTTGCTTCTTCCAAATTAAACACTAGTTAATCCAAACAGTAAAAAGTATAAATTATACTTTGTTCGAATGAAATATAAATCACCTTGTGATTATTTAAATAAAAGACAATGAAAATTGGATAAATGAACTCCTTTCGCAAATAATAAATTAACTTTGTTCAATAATTTTAAAATGAGTGAATATCGTGTTTCACGAATATATTAATAGGTCTTAAGTCTCTTGGGAGTCCTGTCAGTAATGGCTAAATGTGTCTTTGTCTTTTAAGATAATAAATTATTATTATAAAAGTAGGTAATGTGAAATGGGGTTAAATGGGAAAAGGAGACCTATTGTTGTGCTTAAATGAAATTGTAATACTTTTTATTATTTAACGTTTTTTAAAAACTCTCTGTGGTGAGAAATATCATAATTCAATTCCAAAAATAGTTATATTAACTTATCACACCTACATTATTAGTGATGTAATAGTTGATAGCTTTCACATCACTAATAATGTAGGTGTGATAGTATTATTCCAAGTGATGTAATAGCCTAACTCAGTATAAAATCTCATTATTTTTTTACATAATAATTAATAATAAATATTTGATAACATCACATACATTGCTCCGATCCCAAAGCAAGCAGCTAAAAGCACTTGTGTTTTGGAAATCAGAGACAACGGTGGTATCACAAACATCCAGACCTGAGCCAATATAGAAAAGTTCATTTTCTAAATTGACCCAGCCGGGGATCGAACCCGGGACCTCAGAGATGGCGACACCTTGAAAATCGGTGTACAAAATCACTCGACCACGGAGGTCGTCAACATACAGCCTAGCTCTGAATAAAATCTTATTGCACCTTAACATTTTTGACACCAACCTCGATCAAGCACGACTACATAGGTTGCATTCCAAATTCAAATCACATTATTCCCATGGGAAAAATGACTTACTTTAGGAAAGGTTTGCATGACACATAATATGCCATTGACGAGCAGGTAGTATAAAAATTTGTATTTTTAAGCATTAAAAAAATAACTTGAAAGTGACTCCTTTTTTTGTTAGCGAAAATGACCTTTTTGTCCGTTGTAACTTAACCTAAACTTATTTTTTTCGCTTAAGTTATGTTACCAAAGTTAGCATAAATAGACTTTAATTATGCTCATAGTTGGTGGTCATAATAAGGTCGTTATGAGGTTCTCTGTGTGTGAGAAAAAAACACCAATTTCATAGGTAAGAATAATGATTTATAGTCATAAAACCTGTCGCTTGTCAACTTGCGCGTAAAATAGCGTCATCATTAAAATTTTAAATTTTAAAATAATTTTTTATTTTAAGTTTTAAAATCATCTTAGCTGTTAGTAAAGGTACATTACCTGGCATGTTCGTTGATTTTAAAAGAACGTCAAACACAGCAGGCAATGTACATCTTCTCTCTACTAACAGCTAAGATAATGTAAACCAGCCCTTAGATATCAGCTCCTGCCCTCCTAGCACGACCACCGAAACGCGATATGTCAAAAGACAATGGATTTTGACAGTTGAGTGTCGATAAAACGCTATATCACGCGATATGTATCTTGTTTCGATGGTCATACTAGGGGGGCTCCCCTTCTAGCATGGACCACCGAAACGATTTTAACGTTTAACAACACTGTCAAAATGCAATAGATTTTGACAGTTGAGTGTCGATAAAACGCGTGTTATATCACGCGATATTCATAATATGACGTGTTTCGGTGGTCATGCTTCGTCTGCGTGGAAAGTTTTTACTACATCTTGCGGGAACATTACCTATTTGAAATTTTGAGATTTAAGCATTCACAATGCTATTTTTATATAATACTAAATAATATACTAGAAAAAATAGGACTCGCACCAGATCATGTTCTCGGACGGGAATCGAACCCGCGACCTTTGGATATCCGGTCCAATGCTCTGACCGCTGAGCTACCGAGTCACTGGTGAGGACGTCGAATTTCTTCTAGTATATCAACTCTTACGCTGCAAGCCAGCGCCATCTCACCAATGTAGAAGGAACATTACCTACTTATTCCGGATAAGAGGTACCCTAGTCCTTTCCTGTACTTCTGACAAAGTGTTTACAAAATTTCATAATGATCGGTCGAGTTGAGTAGTTAAGACGCGAAAGCATATACAAATAAACAGACAAACCAACAAATTTACTAACTTTTGCATTAAGAATTAGGATTTTTATAGTTCAATCATCTATTTCACTGAAACTATCCTGGCAGCTCGAATATAAAGGGAACTCTCAAATTTCTCATTTATTATTCAAGTTGATATTAAAAGCGAGTGAAAGCTTCATCCATCAGACTCTGTATAATTACAAAACTTCTATCAATGGGATAATGCTTCGCATAGAGACGCGTAAGTCGAATAATTTGACTACATCTGACTGTTTAAAGTGATCCATATTTTGTATAGTACTTCATTAAGTTCTTAATTGGATTTGTTTCCTACTTCACCAGTATTCAAGAACAAAACTCAAACAACCCATGCCTATGCGAACGCACTGCGTTGATATAGAACTCTGTGATTGGTTCTTTTGTTTTACGTATTATGTGTGATTGATAGTTAGAAACTTGGAACGCTGTGACCTCATAGTAATATATGTAAATACGGGTGTTATTTATTTTAAAGTGTATTCAAAAATAACTTAAAATTTTCATAAAAACAAGTTTAAATCACGAGGGAAATTATTTTATACGTTTTAGTCCGGTTTAAAACGGACAATAAGATCAAATATGCTTTTGTGTTGAAAATGTTGAAACACTCATTTACAAAAGCCTACCTACTAAAAAAGCACTGTTGCCGAGCCGGCCTCTTTTTTACTAGTTTATGGTTTTTTACTTTTAACTTATATTTTTGGAGTTTTTGGCGCCATTTTGTCGAGTTCGGTTTGGTGTCTATTTTAATTATTTTCAAATTGATTCATAGTGGATATTGTGTCTTAAAATTGGTGCAGTTATATGGTACAAGTGTCTACGCAACTGCACAATATGTGGCATAATTGAAATAGGCGCGATCTTGGTTGTGTGAAGCTGAGACTTTTATTGAAGTGGTGGCTTCCTCGGCAGAACTAACCGAGTAAACTGTCTTGATATACTTGGTGCCAAATGCTCCAAGCAGTAAACAATATCTACCACTGAACTATTTAACACTTGACACTGGCAAAAATTACTTCCAAGAGGAAAGTAGATTGCCATAACAAAAAAAGAAGAAGAACTTATATTTTTGAATTGTGTACTTTTTATACTATAACATATTTTCCTTTTGTTTTGTACTCTGTGTTTTTTATTACATGTCAAGTTGTGTTCGGTAGGTATTAATACAATTATAAAACTACATTTAAACCTTTCATTATTTAGAAACCCATTTTAGCTCAGTTTCAAGCACCTACATAACATAATTCATAAAATTAGTCAAAAATATTTGAAAGGAAACATTTGGCGAGTGATCAAAAATTTAAATCGTATTTTACCATAAAATTTGGCACTCGACTAAATTTATCAAATTGAGCGAAAAAACGAGAGAAACCCAATGACAGTGAATTAACAGTTCAGCAGTTTTAATCAGAGAAACGAAAAAGGGTAAGGATTTAAGATATAATTTATATAATTTAAATGAATTTAAGGTAAAAAAATATTCACCAAAGAAAAGGTAAATGTTAAAAGGGTGTTCTTTTGTTACCCGACTGCAAAGAAAGGGTTATGTTTTTCGCGTGTATCTTGTATGTTGTATGTATGTGTGTTTGTATGTAATATTCTTTATTACCTCATATCTTTCAAACGGCTAAATGGATTTCTGTAATTAAGATATCGTTAGGTTTGTCTTGGCAGCCCAAGTGTTCTTAGGTAAGTGGCGTTAAAAAAAACCACCATAGCGGCTAATATTTGAAGTGTAAATTTTTTTTTTATTACTGCAATATGGGTATCTAATTAAAGGGCTTATCGTAAGGATTACAAAATGGTATATCATGACCATAATAATATAATAACTAAAAAGACATAAATAAATTAAAAAAATAAAAAACCTGCCTGCTTCAAAAGACAACTCAACCGAAAAGATGGAAACAAGATCAAATATTAAAGGCAACATGTTAATATGCAAGTGACCAAAAATGTATTAGCTCCCTAGTGCTTCGGAAGGCACGTTAAGCCGTTGGTCCCAGCTGTATTTGCAGCCGGTAACACCCAATAATCCGCATTGGGCTTGCGTGGTGGGTTATGGTCCATCCTCCTTATCCACCCATAAGGAAGGCCTGTGCCCCAGCTGTGGGGACATTAAAAATGGCTGATGAATTTAAAATGGAACAACAGAAAGTGTTATTTGAAACCATTATTTTGTTTGATCTTCATAATTGAGATTATTTTAGGGTTAAAAAAGAGTCAAATCTCTTTATTAACAAAATATTTTTCATACTCTTCTTTAACCCTAAAAGTAGATCAAATCGTGAAACAACATATTTTTTGTTTTTTAGGCTTCCGTACCCCAAAAGGAAAAAACGGAACCCTTATATTTCAATATTTATTTAAGTAATACTTTTTATTTTAATCTTTCAACAAATACCTAGGTATTAATTTTTTCTCATTTTTCGTTTCTTACTTATTTTTTGCATTGTGAAATGATCTACAAAAAGATAAGCTTAAGGAAAATATATAAACACAATTATTTAAGTCTGTGAAAATATAAAGATATCGAAATAAAGAGACTATAAGAGAAAAATCTTTCGTAGATTTCAAGTCAATAAACACACACCAAGAACTTGAACGTAATAAAATATTGAAGTAGATATTTTTTATATTTTTTGTAGTTTTTAAACAGATCAGAATGAAAAGTCTAAAATCGAAACCCATTTCATTTATTTTAACGTTTAATTTCTTAAGTTCACGTTTTAATTCATCAACGCGCCGACGCATGCGGCCGGGTAACAATGGAATATCTATTGTGTGACATTTTCCGGGCGTTGAAGGGTTAAAATGTTGAGAATTGAGTCCATTGGAGATACATTTAACAACATCATGGTACCTGAAACTGTAGAATCTATCTATTTTGAACTTAACTTAATACGTGATAAGGATTAAATTAAATCGCAGGAGTTTGAAAGCTTCGCATGCGATGCTGTATGTACATTCGGTGTGCACGAATGCACCCCTCAGAGCACGTCGTAAATCGACTCCAATTTATACAGCGAAACTCCCCGACGAAATTCAAAGAATAGCACTCAATACATGTAGGTGAAAAACTCAAATTTATCGGTGGGGATTTCGGCAATAAGAGAAGCCAAAACTAAAGGACTTTATATTGATTTTTGGGTCTTTAACAGAATCAGACATTACCTGCCAAAGTTCAATAAGTGGATATAATAAGCTACAACCTAACTGGTAATAATGTTTATAAAACAGATGCTAAAACTTTCAGGAAATCTATGCGACGTCCATCTGCGTATAAAGTAAAAATATTTAAAAAAATATTTTGACAACATCACATACATTGCTTCGATTCCAAAGTAAGCAGCTAAAGCACTTGTGCTATGGAAATCAGAGACAACGGTGGTATCATAAACACCCAGACCTGAGCCAATATAGAAAAGTTCGTCTTCTAAATTGACCCAACCGGGGATCGAACCCGGGACCTCAGAGATGTACAAAGCCACTCGACCACTTTTTTATAGACATTATAACTAGCAATAATGTCTATAAAACAGATGGTAAAACTTTCAGGAAATCTATGCGACGTCCATCTGCGCATAAAATATTCATATTCATTTATAATCTCCACAAATTTATAATAGTAGTACATAACATACAATGTTAGTGGTTAAAGATGTTTGTGTTATTATAAATTCACCTTTTCAAGGTATTGAGATATAAAGGTGTTAAAAACTAAATATTATATTAACTACAGGAAAAAACATCAATTAATTATATTTTTAAACAATGCTAAATTAAATTAAACTCTTAACAATACTTCTAAAATTAAATCATATCACCAATAATAAATATCTATTAAAAAAATAATCAATATCCGTATTTACAAATTCCCATAATAAAACAGTGTTACAGTTTACATCCGAAATATTCTTTAATGTTATAAAATGATTTGTCTAATAATTTATTTTTTAGTCTATGTTCAAATGTCCTATCTTGTACATGTTCAAATAATAATAATAATGTTTTTATTGACACCAATAATTACACAACAATAAGGCAAAATCACAAATAAATAAAATAAAGAAACTGTGGGTAGAACCAAAAATTAAACAGAGGGCCTATTACATAAAGAACCACAATAGTCGGACGTAATTTGTCGCATAATAAAAGCATGCACTGGGGAAAAAATATCTTTGCTCTTTGCACAATCAGCAAGTAAGTAACTGCAATTCTGCAGACAACAGTCAACAAACACATCTTGCATCTCATTAGATTTAAAATCACAGGTTTAAACGCGTTTAAACTAAAACTTTAACTCGTATCTTTCCCGACGTACATCTTGCATTTATCATAATTTCATGTGTTTCGCCTCTAACATGAACAAAATAATCTATTTTTACACTACCTGCTCGTCAATGGCATATTATGTGTCATGCAAACCTTTCCTAAAGTAAGTCATTTATCCCATGGGAAATAATGTGATTTGAATTTGGAATGCAACTCATGTAGTCGTGCTTGATTGAGGTAGGTTTCAAAACTGTTAAGGTGCAATGAGATTTTATTCCGAGTTAGGCTGCATGTTATTTTTTCTTTGCACTGCCTATACAAATTAAAAAAAATAAAAAAACATGAAAACTTTTTACGAAATTCATTTTCACACGCACATCAAGAAGGATTTATTCGAATGTTGAACTGACCAATACAAAATAGACGACAAAAAAAAAACTTAAATACTTTCTTTATAACAGTCATTGGTTTCGATTGCCTCGCAGAAAGTATACAAAGTAGAGTATGCATCGCGGGCTTAAATGTGATCTTGAACACCTCGTACTCAGGATTCTAGCCTTAACTCCCTGGACATAATACACTACTTTAAGCCCTTATTGCATAATCTACTATTATTCATACATGGCCTCTGCATTAGATAGAGTCATCTTAGAGATATAAGAATATGGTGTAAAAATGTGGGGAATAGTTGACTAAGTTTATTTATTCCTCATTTAAGTATCTTTTTAGGGTTTCGTACCAAAATGGTTAAAAGGAACCCTTATGGTGCAACTCAGTCTGTCTGTCTGTCTGTCACAGTAGTAACAATGAGATATCGTTTAGAATATCTCATAATTAATCGTTGCATTTTGTGTTAGAATCATTTCACTATCGACGCTGTATACACAATAGCGCTATCTATCGCTAATGTTATTCGTTTTGGTAATTACATGAATAAACAAGGTTCGGTCGAGAAGCTCCATGGCGCAGTCAGTCTGTGATTACACCCAGCGTCTATCGCTGGATCGTGTGATGCAGGTTAACCTCTGTGCATTAAAGGCTTTGACCGCTCAATGAAAAAAGAGAATTCACTTCCCGCGCCATCGATACGTCCTATACGTGATCGCAGGTTGTCAGGATTTGCACATCACGAAGAACGATTTGTTACCATCCACCACATCAGAGGTCACGCATTTATATATACGATACAGTTTCGGTAAGAAAGAAGAAGATAAAAGATATTGATGATAACATTCTGGCGCGGCGTAACCACTCTATCAAGTGATAATAATAATTAAAGAAAGCGTCAACATTGATTAAATAAAACAGAGCTTTAAAAAACTTATTGCTAAATAATAGACATGATGCTGTGTAAAATAATCAGTGTAGTGTTTATACTGGCTGTCGATTCAGCTCGAATATTGGGAGTATTTCCTATACCTTCTATTAGTCATCAATTTGTGTTCAGAGCATTGACTATGGAGCTTGCTAGAAGGGGACATGAACTTGTGGTTGTCACTCCAGATCCAGCTTTACCAAAGATTAGGCCACCAGACAACATCACTGAAATAGATGTGAGTTTTGCTTACGAAGCTGTGAGGCAGATGCAAGATGACACACGTCTCTATAATCGTGGAATAGTCATGGATGATAAACAAATTTTTTCAACCAATCTATTCAGATCGATGTTACAGTTGTTTTTCAAGCAACTCCAACATCCAGAATTAAAAAGCATAATTGATGACAAGAATAAAAAAATCGATTTGATTATACTAGAAGCTTACCTTAATTATCATTTAATACTTACAGACATATTTAAGGCACCAACGATTCTTATGTCATCGTTTCACGGCGTCCCTGAAAGTTATGAAATTGTTGGTGCTGTGGCTAGACATCCAATTTTGTATCCGAGCACCTTTCGAAGAAAGTTTACAAATTTAACTTTGTTGGAAAAAATTTATGAAACCAAACTGGAATATGAGTATATGAAATTGTTTGCAGACATTGAAGTTTATGAAAATCAATTTCTCAAAGAGAACTTTGGGCCAAATACACCTACGGTTGCTGAATTAAAAAATAATGTCGACTTCCTTTTGATCAATTCTAATCAGATATTTTGTAATAATCGACCAGTGCCTCCGAATGTAGCTTTTGTGGGTCCACTACATCTTCAACCCGTGAAGGAATTGCCTCAGGTAACAAAAAATTTAATACACAATTTCTAATATTTTGAAGAACTTGGTGTAATAGATAATTTAAATGCCAGTGGGAATGGGTCTGCTTCTGACTATCCATATTAACGCATATTGAATTACAAGAATTGCATTTTTTTAACAGCTTAGACTGAATAAATGACTTCGAATTTAGCTTGAGCCCTTTAAATTAATTCATTAACAAATGATCTTATTAATTAATGTTATTTATTTATTAATCTATGTTAATTGTAACATAATAATAAATTTAATGTCCGGAAACGATATACATATTTGTAAATATAGTTCCATCTGATAAAACTGTTGTGTAAGTATAGGCGCAAAAGAACTAAGTTTTCTTGCGCCTATTTTTAAAGCCGTCATTATGGATATGGCAAGATAAAAGGATTGACGATTTAAAAATGCTTATTATGTGAGCTTATTTGAATAAAGAATTTTTCAATATTTTTCCTGTCACCAATGCTGAAGAGCGTGAACGCAGTGGTTTTATCAATCTTGAGAACGATATTTACTCTGTGTAAAGAAAATAAAAATAAAATAAGGTTGATGATCTATGGAGTAGGTAAACGGTGTCGGGCTAGCCCATTAAACTCAACAGTTATTTACAAAAAGTTATGGCAATTTAACTGAAATATCTCGTTATTTTTCATGTTGACTTTTTTACTTTGTAAGAAAAATCACAGTTTAAAAAGGCTAACTACTGGCTCTTTTCCTTATTCCCCATATTGAAACAATTTTTTGTAGGATTTAAAAACGTACTTGGATGAATCAAACTCGGGAGTAATATACGTCAGTTTGGGAACAAACGTAAGACCATCGAAAATGGACGAAGACCTATTAAATTCATTTTTGGATGCATTCGAAGCTCTTCCGTATGACATATTATGGAAATTCGATGGAGAAAATTTGAAAAGAGTACCGAAGAATTTAAAAATTCAAAAATGGTTTCCTCAGAGAGATTTACTAGGTATGCTTCTATAATCATTATTTTTGATGGTGATGGTACATATCAATCATTAATTTCTTCATTTACCTGATGGAATGATGACTAAAGTGGAATTCCTTCCATATCTTGAAATTACAAATTCCTGAGATTATTATTTTTATTTTTACAGTACATCCAAACATAAAATTGTTTGTTACGCAAGGGGGATTGCAATCTACAGATGAAGCTATTGATGCTGGAGTACCAATGGTCACCATTCCTATGCTGGGAGACCAGTTCTTCAACGCCCACAAACACGAACAAGTGGGCATTGGCGTCAGACTTGATGCTTTAACTCTAGATGCTAAGACACTACTTGAAGGCATCCAAAAAGTCCTTCATGATGAAAGGTAAGTAAGTAATTCAAGTCATTTATTCATAGGTAAAAGTTCAATTCAATTATTCAATTATTTTTTTACATTGAGGTCGTTTAATAGGAACAGTGGTAAATGGACATAATAATAATATCCAAAATATTAACACCATACTAAATATTGATACTAACCCCCTTACTAATAAAGATTGTATAACATATGTAGGTATAGTTACACAGTGTTTCGTCCCTTTCTTTTTAATGTCAAACTTAAATAGTTTGCCAGAGAGTAACCATTGTGTAACTATACATCTGCTTCAGGAACAATATTTATTAGTAAGTGGGGAAATTTGTATTTTTTAAGATTTCCAGCCTATCAATTGCGTGGGGCTTTATTTTTAAAAGTGCCATTCTGGTTTGCAGTTTTAAGATAAATATCAAGAAACTCAAGCAAATTATCCACGACCAGCCCCTTGGTCCGATGGAACGCGCCGTGTGGTGGACGGAGTTCGTGATCCGTCACGGCGGCGCGAAACACCTGCGCTCGCCCGCCGCCAACATCTCATGGGCGGAATATTTAATGGCCGACGTAATAATAGCACTAGCTCTCATTTCACTCACCTTATTGCTAGCTGCTTTATTATCATTCAAATTCATTTTGAACATCTTCAGAAGACCAACTCTAAGTTCGTAGTAGAACAGCTACAAGTTAAAAATCTGCATTAAGAACAGTTAATTAGTTTACTTTTAATATTTATCTTATTTATAATCCTGATAATAAAATACTAAAATAACACAATATATATGTCGCAGGCAACTGACCTAATCAGCTAATGAATTAGCGCCTTGATTAAATTCCGCTATTAATAATATTCTCATCAAACTCTTCCATTTTACAATATTTTCGTTTAATAGCACTTAATATAATAGTACATTATAGTCTAGAACGGGAAGTTAGCATCTACATTGTCGATGATGGTTTGTAAGCTGAGCCGTAGGTGAGGGCTTTAATCATTCGAGGCAATGTAAATAGCTTCCAGTACAAGGTTTGTATAATGCTTTTATCAAGAAATGCGAGGAAATAAAATTTTCTTATCAAAAATATAAATATAAATTGGTTCGTGTGACCAGTCATCGTAAAAATAACGCTAGCTGATGAGTTCTACCGTTTTGAATTTGGAATATGTAGATACTTGATCAGGAAAAAAGTATTGAAACTCATTCCCCGCACTGAATTTCAAATTTAGAACGTGATGAACCAACCACCACGTAAACGTAAGTATGGAACTTTCTGCTTTATTTTTTTTAATTGATTAATAACATTTCAAAGCACTTATGTGATAGAGAATTACCAGAAATATTACAGTGACAGCACCGCCGCCTACAGCACGCCTAGTGATATAAAATGGAACTAAATTTCAATGTCTTGGCTAGGCAAGTCATTAAAAATTATTGCACCAAGTCATTTGCCTAGCCGTTAAATTCAATGACGGGATGTCGTTCAGGCCGCTGATTGAATGGCGCCGAATGAAAAGGTTAGGCCACTAATGAACGGCTGATTAGGCTGCGACATATTAGTTAATGAGCACAGCCGTGTATGATGTATATACTTCCTCCGTACCTATATTGTTCTGGAATTGTTATCACTTATTTTGACTTGACGTTTTTATAAATAACTCCTTGATTAAAATGTATTAAAATATGTAAATTATATAAAAACGTGCTACCTACCTAATCGTGATTAATTTAATTTCCTATTTGCTTTTAATTTAAATCCCTTTCGAAAAAATATAGTATTTCATCAAAGAGTGATTTTGGCAATACAATGGGCTTATACTCCCATTAGTTTACATCGAGTTCGGGGGGGAGGGGAGGAAAAGGGGCTACCATGACCACCAAACCGCTTTATGATATAGCGATTTATCACTTTTTTAACTATCAAAAGACAATAGATTTTGACAGTTGAGTGTCGATAAATCGCTAATATATTATGTCGTGTTCCAGTGGTTATGCTAGGGGGGATGTATTACGAGTGCTGACTGAGTGAACAGTGAGTATGGTTATGAGTAAACATTTGTGCTAAATGTTATCGATATCAAAAACTATTGGATATACTGATCATACTCATGCGAGTGCAAGAGAGAAAACGATACAGTAATATGACTGTAGTAATCATATAAATATCGAGAACAATATACACAACAAATAGTTAATCCTTAAATTGCTGAGTCAGTCTTGGTCAGTAAATAGCAGTCGTTATCTCAATGAGATATTGTTTTGCAGTGTCACGATGAAGCATAAATAATAGTTTTTGTTGGGCGACCAAAATTCTAAATTCGTAATGTATGACGTGTGATGCAAGTTAACCCCTGTACAGTGAGTTTGAGGGTTGAGCCATTTATTTCTCTAAGGGCTGATTTTTCAATGCCCATATAATATTTATTCGTTTGATAACGTATTATACCGTCAAATTGAAAATGTTTGTCATTCGTTTGTCTGGCAATTTTTTCAAATAATTTTTATTATATTTAGTTAATAATTTAACTAGCTGATTGCTATCTGAGGATTGAAAAATCAGCCCTAAAAGAATTAAAATTCACTTACAAGAGAAACACATTATAATCTTAAAAATAATACTTAGAAACTAGTAGGTGCATGCAGCAGACAAGTTCGTGGTTGAATTAGATTTTTAAAGTTACCCACATTGCATTTGTAAAACAATTTCTTGCAATAACAAGTTGGTAACAATTACGTATCGCTTAGCTGTTGTCATGTAAGTTACCTCAGGCCGTATACAGAAAGAAAGCTGGAAACTTATAAGCGCTTACCGGCGCTTGACAGCGCTGGTCCGTTCTACACAAAGAAAGCAGGTTGAAGCAGCGGTATTGCCATACACAAATGCATGAGGGTGACGGACGACGAGGGTAAGAAATTAGTGAGCGGACAAATTATAGTATTTAAGTTAACTATCCTATATGAACGATAGTATATAGTACTCAATATGAAATTATAGTATGAATACTATAATTATAGTACATAATGCAACACTGGCGCCTAGCGCTGACCAGCGCGTGTTGAAGCTTGTCGGAACTTGTCGGCACCGTTCAGTGCTTATCGGCGCGCGTTCATATATTTTCCTGCGCGGGTTACCAGCGCTGACAAGCGCCGGTAAGCACTTATAAGTTTCCAGCTTTCTTTCTTTACGGCCTAAGGCCTATACAGAAAGAAAGCTCACTAATTTCTTACCCTCGTCGTCCGTCACCCTCATGCATGTGTGTATGGCAATACCGCTGCTTCAACCTGCTTCCTTTGTTTAGAACGGACCAGCGCTGTCAAGCGCCGGTAAGCGCTTATAAGTTTCCAGCTTTCTTTCTGTATACGGCCTCACAGTGTACGTTTTAACTGCTCAATGCTGAGAGAATACCTGCGCTGCATAGCCAGTCGGTCTTTCGCGTGGAGGATAGCCGTCAATGCATTCCAACGATCCACAATTTGTAGGTAGCGTCGCCAGTGTAATCTTGAACCCATAGGTAGGTACTAGGAAATGATTTTTTCCTGTTTTCTTATCATAATTAAATTACTTATTCGAGTCCTAACCATTGTAGATAAAATTCAATCAACTGATAAAAATAATTACTATAATAGCGTGTGCTCGAATAAAATAAAACAGTGCGACAATAGATATAGAATAGACATGATGTCGTATAAAATAATCAGTGTCGTGTTACTACTAGCAGTCGTAGATTCAGCTCGAATATTGGGAGTATTTCCTATTCCTTCTATTAGTCATCAATTTGTGTTCAGAGCATTAACTATGGAGCTTGCTAGAAGGGGACATGAACTTGTGGTTGTCACACCGGATCCAGCTTTACCGAAGAATAGGCCACCAGACAACATCACTGAAATAGATATGAGTTTTGCTTACGAAGCAATGAGGCAGATGCAGGATGACACACGTCTCTATGAGCGTGGAATAGTCATGGATGTAGAGAAAATGTTTAATCTCGATGCATTCAAATTGATGTTAGATATGTTTCTCAAGCAACTGCAACATCCAGAATTAAAAAAAATAATTGATGACAAGAGTCAAAAGTTCGATTTGATTATACTAGAAGCTTTCCTTGATTATCATTTGATACTTACGGAAATATTCAAGGCACCAACTATTCTTATGTCATCATTTCACGGCGTCCCTGAAAGTTACGAAACTGTTGGTGCTGTAGCTAGACATCCAATTTTTTATCCGAGCACTTTTCGAAGAAAGTTTACAAATTTAACTCTGTTGGAAAAAATTTATGAAACCAAACTGGAATATGATTATATGAAAATGTTTGCAGACATTGAAATTTGTGAAAATCAACTTCTCAAAGAGAACTTTGGACCAAATACACCCACGATTGCTGAATTAAGAAATAATGTCGACTTTCTTTTAATTAATTCAAATCAGATATTTTGTGATAATCGACCAGTGCCTCCGAATGTAGCTTTTGTGGGTCCACTACATCTTCAACCCGTGAAGGAATTGCCTCAGGTAACAAAAATAACATTATTTTGATACAATATCTAAAAAATAAAAATACTTACCCAACTAAAGTTTAATGCTTCATTAAGTATCGTGTCGTCTTATACTATCACTATGGAAAAGAAAATAATAGCACCAATTTTAATGAAGCCTTAAACTTAATTGACGTCTATGAGTACAGCAGTATGTGTAATGGATTTACTTAATGCCAATAATTAAAAAAAAAACACTAGGTATCGTTTGACAATGACCAAAACTCATTGGTTTTGGTCATAGTCGAACGATCTGTCATCAATATGACGAGCGTGGATGAAGCCGAGATTTTGTCACTCTATAACGGTATTCCTGGGTGACGGACAGAAATAGAGCAATGGAAAAGTTGGTGCCGGAAGTTTGGAACCACTCTGCACCTTACTTTTAACTACCTATTTATTTTCATGGGTCGATTTTAGTCACGTAGCAAGTCGCTTGTAAAATTGAATCGCAGGTGACACATCGGTGACTGCGTTCGCTGTCGTCGATGGCCTAACCTAGGTAATAATATGTAATAACACTTAGTTCCAGTTTTAGGCACCGGGTCAGATAAGTTTACCTGCGGCCTAGGCCGAATTGCCATTTACACAGTTGATTTTCGCCGTGCGGCAAAAGTAGTGCGTCTCTAATCACCCATGTGAATCTTTCATACCTTAATAGATAGTAGAGGTTGTAATTAGTTATATTTAACTTTTTTTTTTCGTAGGACTTAAAAACGTACTTGGATAATTCAAAAACAGGAGTAATATACGTCAGTTTGGGTACAAATGTAAGACCATCGAGAATGGACGAAGACCTATTAAATTCGTTTTTGGATGCCTTCGAAGCTCTCCCGTTTGACGTATTGTGGAAATTTGACGGAGACAATTTGAAGAGAGTACCGAAGAATTTAAAAATTAAAAAATGGTTTCCTCAGAGAGACTTACTAGGTAGAATACCTTTGATAGTCATCATCGTCATATTTCAGTGGAATATTATATTTCAGTCATTCATTTCTACATTTACCTGATGGGATTATGAGAAAAGTGGAATTCAGTTCATACCTTGACAATATTATTTTTTTCAGTACATCCAAATATCAAATTATTTGTCATGCAAGGGGGTTTGCAATCCACTGATGAGGCTATTGATGCTGGAGTACCCATGGTCACTATTCCTATGCTGGGAGACCAGTTCTTCAACGCCCACAAACATGAACAAGTGGGCATTGGCGTCAGACTTGATGCTTTGACTTTAGATGCTAAGACACTACTTGAAGGCATCGAAAAAGTCCTTCATGATGAAAGGTAGGCAATTCAATTTGCCATCTTTTTAAGTTTCGAGTTCGTTTGAAACGAATAAGTATAATTGGTTAATTTGGTATTTGATAAAACTTTTCAGGATTTGTTTCAAAAAGTGACATTTGGTTTTAGTTATAGGATCAATATCAGGAAACTCAAGCAAATTATCAACGACCATCCCCTTGGGCCGATGGAGCGCGCCGTGTGGTGGACGGAGTATGTGATCCGGCACGGCGGCGCGAGACACCTGCGCTCGCCCGCCGCCAACATCTCATGGGCAGAATATTTTATGGCTGACGTCATCATAGCACTAGCTCTGTTTTCGCTAGCTATACTGCTAGCCGCTTTATTATTAGTTAAATTCATTTTGTACATCTTCAGAGGTCGACCGGGTCCAAAATCAAAAATAAGTTAAAGATCTGGATTTAGAACAATAATAAAGTTTTAGATAAAGTGAAAATAAAGTAAGTAAGTAAGTAAATAAAGTGTACAATTGTAAATCAAATTCACCATTAATACTGTGTTCTTAACATGTGATTTGATCACTCTTTGAAGTTCTGGCACATAGTTTTATATCACCTTGTATTCCATTAAGCCGAATGCAAAGTTGTATATTACTTCATCTACATCTTTTGACTATTCAAATATTTTGAATACTACAGTATACATAATTATACAGGTTTGAGTTATTAAGTATGATAAGTTGTCACAATAAACTTTTCGGGGATTTTATAGATGACTTTGGAAAAAGGGAATATTAATGGTTCATTCATTACATAATTGTATTTACTTTGTTGAGCTGCATAAAATATCCCAAATATTTTCAACTTTCACTAAATTATTTCCTGAGTAAGCAATTATGGTTTAGCGAAGGCAAATGTCGTATGATAGCAACAACACAAATAGCTTTTGAGAACAAGGAAACGAATTTCAGAGAGATGTTGAGTAAACAATTTGTAAAACAATTTGGGTTTTACCTTGTCGCCGTGTCGCACAAAACGAAGAAGATTTACTGTTGATACGGGGCCTTGAGATAGGCGAGATAATTCTCTAAAGGTTGGAGACACAATTATGGTGTGTGTGAGAAAGCGAGGGGCAGTCGGAGATAGGAACGGGGATAATAATCTATTGCTACCCAGGGTTAAACCAAATTTATTATAAGTGATATGACGATAAAACAATGACTCGATAAAAGAATCGTTTCAGGCTGAGACTAGTTTTTATCCTAGTATTAAATATAAGCCTATGTAGAATCCTAGCTGTGATTATTTAAAATCTTAACTTTCCGAATGTAAGAAGTTTTTTACAAATATTTCACACATTATCACTCCACTTAGCTAAGTAAGCACTAAGTGTTAGAAAGAAATATTCTCGGTTAAGTTTCTCAATTTTAAGAAACATAACTACCGGCCAAATACTCATACGATTCTTAAAGTTAAGATTACCTTTAAATTTAAAAAAATGCCAGATTTGACAGAAGCTTTATGAAGCTGAAAGCTTCCTCAAAGTTAAGGAGACCTTAACTAAAGATTTTAGTTAAGAAGCCTTTGAGTATTTGACCGCAAGGAAACTACCATATGCTGAGAATATATAATTGCCACAGGGTAAAAAACATAATTGCTGTGCCGACCGTAATGAGCATAATTTCTTTATACATTGACACAAACTTATTGGACTGTATGACAGCGTCGTCGCTATCGTCTATTTGGTCGACGGCGAACCTAGGTAAGTTTCAGGGGGCCGATTACGTAACTCTGTTTTTAACAATTCTCGATTGAAATCGATTGAAACCGCACTTACATTGCTGCTTTAAGTAAAATAGTTGTCACCTTGGTTCTTACTAAAGCAGCAATGTAACTGCGATTTCTGTCAGAGTTGATTGAAACAAAGTTACATAATTAGGGGGCGGTAATAGCCACCGGGTCAGATAAGTTTGTTTCACTGTACATGTTATTTCACTTAATAGTAATATTATGTTTAAAATATACGACCAAACGCAGATATGCGCCTTCAAAATGATACCACCGCAAATAGATAGCTATTCCCATGCTTACACTTGTCTATCACGCATTCGTCAGCTGACTGCTACCAAAGATATTGCTTATCTATCTCATTCGCTCCCACTTCCATTGGATAAAAAATTGTCTAACAGTCTAAAAACCAAAACACGCTCATGATAAAACCTCAATAACATAAAATGCGTGTCAATCCATAAAAGTATTAAAGAAATTTATAAATGTTTCCTACTTTTCAAATTGATAGGTACCTACCTAAAGAACTTAAGTTCTTGGGTTCTTCATTCTAACAAACTTAAAGTTCTTGGGTTTAACTTATTACTATATAGTATTATTTAAAATTTAAAACCAAAAACCCTGCCCAACACACATTTTCATATACCACAGGCTGAACAAAATGCGCGCGCGTATTATTCTCAAAAAGAAGTAATCAATGATACAATCATCAAAGATAAAACGATAAAAACAATTTCAAGGCTAGCATTAGAAGTTAAAATAATATTCTTGAAGATAACATTATAGCGTCAACAACATTAGGTATCATTTGAATGATATAATTATTATCGTATAAAAATATTCAGTTCGTGATATAACATTCAGCTACTATGTCGCTGTCACAGTTTATTTGTGTCGTGTTACTTCTATCTGTTGTAGATTCAGCTCGAATATTAGGAGTGTTCCCAATGCCTTATATAAGTCATCAATATGTGTTTAGAGCGTTAACTATGGAGCTTGCTAGAAGAGGACACGAACTGGTAGTTGTCACACCGGATCCAGCTTTGCCGAAAAATAGGCCACCGGACAATATTACCGAAATTGATATAAGCTTTTCTTACGAAAGGCTGAGGCAGATACAAACAGCTGATTCGTCAATTTTCAAGCGAGGCGTGATGATAGATGTGGAATCGATGCTTAAGTTTGAATCCTTCAAGACTTTCATGGACGTTTACGTAGATCAACTTAAACATCCGGATGTAAAAAAAATTCTTGAGGATAAAAGCCAAAAATTCGATCTGATCATATTAGAAGCTTACTTAGATTATCATTTGATTGTTACTGAGATATTTAAGGCACCAGTTCTTTTAATATCATCGTTCCATGGTGTTCCTGAGAGTTTCGAGATTGTGGGCACCATAGCTAGGCACCCAATCTTTTACCCCAATTTATTTCGACAAAAGGTCACCAAATTAAGTTTGTTTGAAAAAATTCATGAAATTATTCTAGAATATCGGTTTTGGAGCCTGAACCAAAAAATTGAAGGGCATGAAAATGAACTAATCAAGGCCAACTTTGGACCCAACTCCCCCACGGTTTCAGAACTAAAGAACAATGTAGATTTTCTTTTGCTCAATTGCAATCCACTTTTTTGTAATAACCGACCATTGCCTCCGAATGTAGCTTTTGTTGGTCCACTACATCTGCAGCCTCTTAAGCCATTACCAGAGGTAAGTGTTTTTTTTGTTTGAATAAGTTTGCGAATGAAACTCATACTTAGGTTCTAGGTGAAGTCATAACTAGTAATATAGCATAAGCGTAAGCTTGCGTATGCACACTATAACTTTCATAACAAATTATTTTGTAGGATTGGCAGTCGTTCTTAGATAATTCAAAAACAGGAGTTATTTACGTTAGTTTAGGAACTAGCGTGCGACCATCACAAATGGATGAAGATTTACTCAATGCGTTTCTGGATACATTTGAAGCTCTTCCCTATGATATTCTATGGAAATTCGACGGAGATAACCTTAAAAGAGTGCCCAAACACTTAAAAATACAAAAATGGTTTCCTCAAAGAGACTTGCTAGGTAAGATTTTGTTCTTCCTGAAGTATTGTGCACAAACTTTTTTTTGTTTTAACTAAATATTAATTATTAATTTCAGACATTATGCTTTAATCGTATTATCATATTACTGTTCTGCTATGTTGCTGTCCATCGTAGAAAAAAAATCACTAACCATCCAACATTTCCAGCGCACCCTAACATCAAATTATTTGTGACGCAAGGAGGTTTACAATCTACTGATGAAGCTATTGATGCTGGAGTACCATTGGTGGGTATCCCGATGTTGGGAGACCAGTTCTTTAATGCTAACAAATACGTACAACTCGGAATCGGAATCCAACTTGACGCTCGTACTCTTGACGCAAAAACAATGCTTGATGGTATTAGAAAAGTTTTGAACGATGAAAGGTTGGTATAAAGTCCATTTTATAGTCGCACGTGAATATAATCCATGACTCATGCGTAGACAGTTGCTTGTTATCGATTGATATCAATGGATAAAAGATGCAGATACACACCCGTATACAAACACTACAATGAGGTCTCACAATGCCCGCGGACGCACAGCGTCCCCAACTACCAATCACAGGTTATACGTAAAACAAACGAACCAATCACAGAGCTCTGTTTCGGTCCCATAGGCAAGGGTCGTATATAAATTATGATCATGACGAAATTCTCATGATCATAATAATACAAGTTTACTCAGGGTTCTACTAGGAATTCTTGTGTCTGTTTAAGTTATTTTGCAATATACATGGAAGTTTGTATATTTTAAAATTTTTCAACATTTTTTTTTACATCTATTTTACAGCTACAGAACCAACATAAGGAAGCTCAAGAAAATTATCCACGACCAACCTCTTGGACAGATGGAGAGGGCTGTGTGGTGGACAGAGTACCTGATCCGCAATGGAGGAGCGAAACATCTCCGCCCACCCACTGCCAACATCTCATGGGCGGAATACCTTATGGCTGACGTCATCATAGCAGTGGCTGTGATATTCCTAGCAGCGTTACTAGCTGCTGTTTTATTAGTCAAATTCATATTAAACGTGTTGAAAAGTAGACCGATACCGAAAACAAAACGTAGTTGATATAGATAGAAAAAAAAATAACTTGGTTTATTTGTGTTTAAATCGATTTGTAGTTCTTTTGTTTTCATTACTGGTGTTATAATCATCATCGCAGCCTTGAAATTGTCCGCCTCTGGACATAGGCCTCCTCCATATCCTTCCATATTTGTCTCTCCCGTGCCACACGCATCTTTCGGCCAGCCGAGCTGCCTGACGTCGTCCACCCAGCGTTGTTGCGGGTCACCTCTTAAACGCGTGTCGTTGAGGTATTTTTGGTATTGGTATTGGTGATGGGCACTTTTCTCTGCATTAAGACCAATTTGGTCCGTTATACGTGAAACCTCATAGCATTGGTATGGCTAATCGAGCCATCTCAGCTCCTTCCAGAAGCGCAGAAGCCTCCTGGGGCGTTCACAGGCTTCTAGGAGAGACCTCACCTCTGTGAGGATTTCTGCCCGTTGTGTGGCCAGCCCCACGCACTCCAGGATCACGTGGGCGGCTGTTTCCTCTGCTTCCCCTGCATAGAGGACTGTCTGTCGCATTCATAATGAATAGTTGTCGGTTTAAAGCTAAGTGACCTGTAAGTGTACCTACAACTATCCGGAGGTCTGGGCGATTGAGGCTGAGTAGCCTGCTAGTCACACGCGGCGAAACTGAGTGTCGTTGAGGTGTTATAATGTTACAAAAATGTCTTTATCATAAAATCATACCAAGTATAAAAAAATATGCGAGTAAGGTTAAACGACTTATTATTGAATTTCTTAAGTAGTCTACAATAATAATTTATGTTCAATTTTTTAGAGCAGCAAACTAAGATTATCTATTTCGACGAATTTGATGACCTCCGTGGTAGACTAACCACGGAAGTCGTCGTTCGTCGATATCGATTGTCTGTTTAATAATTTGGAAAACAACATTTGCTTATCTGATCCATTCCATGGTAGGTATGTAGACTTATCTTTCCGAGTCTGGTATAAAAAACCAATGGCCATCTGTTCCTTTTATAATACTATTTTGTAATTTATGTTGAATTTTTTAGAGTTACAAACTAAGAATATCTAACTGAGAGCAAACAATTAATTAATTAAACTAATTCAGAATTTTCTTTTTCTTTGAGTTTTGTTAATTTAACCGAGTAACCATTCGGTTACTTGTTATTAATGTGTTGTTTTCAAATTATTAAATAGACAATCGATTTTAACGAACCACGACTTCCGTGGTCAATCGGCCATGGAGGTCGTCGAATTTGTCGAAATAGATTTGTAATCTTTTTTTCAAGGTGTCGCCATCTCTGTGGTCCCGGGTCCAATCTCCGGCTGGGTCAATTTAGAAAACGTGCTATTCTATATTGGCTCAGGTCTGGGTGCTTGTAAAACCACCGTTGTCTCTGATTTCCACAACACAAGTACTTTAGCAACTCACTTTGGAATCAGAGCAATGTTTGTGATGTTGTCTAATTTATTATTTCAAATCTAAGCAATAAATCTTTAGTAGGTATTCCCTATCGCCTGGTTTCTGAATTGAGAAATTGAAGTTATCAAATATTACTTTGGTTGCTTGGGTAACATTTGAGTAGTACTCAACTTTAATTTTTAATGTCTAATATCCATCTGTATATGAAGCTAATTTATGGGGCCAAAATAGCAAGCCAGTGATACTGTGGTTTGCTGACCTAACTTACTAGCTTAGTAACTTACCTTAATCACCGAAAAATGAAGGAAGTTCCGTTGACACGAAACCAGAATCAAGAATTTATTTGCTAGAATGCAGTATTTATTAGTCTTAAAATATTTCATATTGACACATCACATTCACCAGGAGCTGGCATGTAAATATAATTGTGAGACATTATAGTATGTCAAAAATAATATCATTCAAAATTACATTAAAAAATTAATATTAAAAAATTCAGTTAAATTAAAAAAACAGTTTTTTACAGTTACTAACTTGGTAGCTTACACTGGCTTGTGCTGTCCTTGCCTTATCAAAAATGTAATTAAAGATTTTTTAAGTAGCGTATTTCATGGCCCGACAGTTGAAATTACTTTGAAAGCTGACAGAAATTGGCCTGCGCCGAATGAAGGCGATAATTACATAGCAGCGTGGCCTGGCTGCCGATGAGAGATTTAAATGTAGGTATCTACATTCACGGAAATGTTTCGGATCTCCTTGACGTAACCGAAAATACCGGATATCCGAAATAAAAACATATCTGAAACGTAACCGCAAACGATATTAAAGTTTTTTTTTACTTCGATTGACAAAAGCAAGCACTACCTGTAAATATCTATAAAGAGGTTTTTGTTTCATAATAATTTTTTTTAATAACTTCGGAGAGGGGCGCAGCAATAAAATGTTGCTACCATTAAAAAAACCGTAAATATACCAGTGTATCTTGAATGGAAACAAAATTCTTCTCAAATTAATTACTCAATAGATTTTGTTCTTCTGTTATAGATGAATTTTTATTTAAATAATATAGAATATCAAAGATCACACAACCCTAATCTAAACTTATGTCTCGGAAACTATATATTTCGCCATAACTCTTGAATCGGTAAAATTATCGCCCTACTGCTTTAACTTTTAGCTAACTATTTTACAGGGTTTTTCTTTTTCGTCCTTTCAAAAGACTTTATCCATTAGTCTTGTACGAAAGACTTGAAATACCTCTGTTTTATTTTTGTTTCGAGGAGGAACAATTTTGCTTTGCAAACTTCAATTATTTATTGAAAAAAAAAAACTTTAACGTAAATGGAGTTATTATAATGATTGAAATAAGGTTTGGTTGGTGGTAGGGCTTATTTAAGTCTGCCTGACTACCTACCACCATCTTTACTGAGTTTGACGCCTTAACAACAATTTAAAAGTTGTTGTGTTCCGGCAAGTTCTAGCAGTTGGTCAGATTGCCAGATGAGATGATGAGATGGCCATGTTCCTCAGTGGTGTGGATTCCGGGTGTACTGCGCTTACGCTTTCGGCTTTATCGTCACATCCTACATCGCTGAAATGGCTGTGATCACGGGAATATTAATAAAAAAAATATCTTAAAGACCGAAATGCGTGGAAATGATGTAACATGTAACACATAAGTACTTTGTTGTTAATAATCCTGTTGTAATGTATTTGGTAACAATATATTTAAGTTTGTAAATATCGTTACTTATTTCTGTTAAAGCTGATAAGTTTCTTGCGCCTGTTCTTCTTGTCAGTTAAAGAAGTCTGGAACAGGTGGTAGGAAAATATAGACGATTCAAAAGTGCTTCATTATTAAGTTTATTTGAAAAAATAAATTTTGACCATTGAATAGTATGTTTATTGATGTATTAGGAAAGGCTAACATAATTTTATTATCCTACTTTCGGAATTCTTACGGTAAACGAGACTCCGCTAGACGAAGTCGCGGGCAAAGCCAGTTTAAATTCACCTACCTACTTGGTACATGGAAATCAATTTCGGAAGCTCAGTTACAAGGGTACTCTGATTTATTAGCAATTTGGAGCTAATTAAATTCCGACCCGTACCCTCGCGATTTGAATAGATAGTAACGATAAGGAAAAGGTGTGTGACATTATCTTGGTCCATCTGAAATAACTTGTTTCGGATTCCCCTTTCACACGACCAGATCATAACAATGAATTATGTAGCTTAAACAATTATGAGACACTTTAAAGGTTATACCAAATAATATACTAGAAAAAATACGACTCGCACCAGATCATGTTCTCGGACGGGAATCGAACCCGCGACCTTTGGAAATCCGGTCCAATGCTCTGACCGCTGAGCTACCGAGTCACTAGTGGGACTATTTTTTCTAGTATATTATTTGGTATTATATAAAATAGCATGTGAATGCTTAAATCTCAAAATTAAAAAAAAACACTTTAAAGGTATTCGTGTTAAAAAATCTATAAAAGTAAATAAATGAAGTTGGAACCAACTAGGGCAGCTTGAAATAAATCGCGGTTTTCGTGTACGCACACAAACCTCTTTGTGTGCGTGCGATGTGCAAAAATTATAGTATGACCAAGAGGACATGTATATCCTCATGGTCATACTGGTATGACAAACTAGTATGACCACGAGGAAACGGGGGATATTACGTACATGCGATCTCGGGCCAAAACGAGCTGTAGGTATTGCAACTCCAGGCGCAATAGAAAAGGTTTTCAAATACCTACGGCCAAAACGGTACCAGCGCATCTGTCGAAAGACTGGGACACACATAACTAAAAAGAATCATCAGTCTTATTCTGTCACACCAAAGTGCCAGTTTGCAATTTCTTTGAACATGTATCGAATTCAACGACAAAGCAACGTTTTTAAGCAACTGCCATTATTCGATAAGGGAACTTCATTCTGCCGACATAAAAAGAGGGAATGTGGCAATTTATCAGGGCTGGGAGTTTTCCGATCTACGGGTTAAATAGGCCGTAATCCAGTTACCGATGTCTCGATGACCGTATTCAGTAATTATAGGGTTAAGGCGCAGTTTGTCAGTTAACAAAAAAAAATCAACTTTCTTTTATTAGAAAAATAATAGTTTTGAAGGTCGCGGGAAGCCGCTGGATGCAGGCATCGCAGGACCCAACGTCGTGGAGATCGTCGGGGGAGGCCTATATCCAGGAGTGGATGTCGTGCGGCTGATATGATGGTGGTGATGACTGCTATCGTCCTGTAAATCATTATAATTGTTCGTGTCGAAAGTTACATAGTCATTAAGGCCCCTATATACCTCAAGTGGCGCCCTCATTTTAATTAAATTTATTGCTCGCTAAGTACATAATGTATCGAAAATTCACATGTACAGATGGAAGCTAAGGTTCTATAGTTTATTTACAAACAATGAACTCAGTAAAATTTTGTTCGTTGTAGTAGTAGTAGTTCGCAAAAGTGCTAAAAGTGGCCACTTTATAAATAAATTTAATTAAAATGAGGGCGCCACTTGAGGTATATAGGAGCATTAATATGTCAACTCAACTCAAATCTTTATTCAAATTAAACGAATCGTCATTGCCCCCCTATCTTCCAATCAGTACTAGAAGAATTCTTATAATATATTTTTTGATAAATGTATATTTTTAACTTTAACACACAGTCGGTAAGTGTCCCAGTGAAAATTCAGGCTTTGAAATAAAAAGTGAATCGCCCACTTATCAGGATACACGCATCCCATTTAATGCTGTCCATTTATTTCAATGAAACTTCCATACAAATCCGAATGTACATTGTATTAAAGCCAAATCGGATATACAAGTGCGAAGCCATTATGATGGAGTTGAATTAATTAAAGCTTATTTTAAAATGGGTTGTTGAAAACTGTTATTGGTATTTTTTCCTAACATAAAACTTAAAGTTGATAAATAAGCTACGTATGAAAATATAAGCTACGCTTAGTATTTTAAATTTGAAAGCATTTAGATATTCTATCCTTATACATTACTAAATAATATTCTAGAAAAAAATCGACTCGTCACCAGAATTGTTAATTCTGGTATATTATTTAGTATCCGCTAAGTGTGACATGTGTGAATTGTATTTTAACATTGAATTTAGTAAATAATCGTCGCACCGGACGACGCTCCGTGGGTAAGCCCTCGACAAGGTGGACCGACGATCTGGTGAAAGTCACGGGAAGCCGTTGTGGAAGGGCGTTGTGGAGATCCTTGGGGGAGGCCTATACCCAGCAGTGGGTTTCGTGCGGCTGATGATGATGAGGATTAGTAAATAAACAAATCCTTATTAAATATAACTAATTTAAAACTTTAGAAATAATTGTTGATTTGCAATTGCTTTTGGTGGAGGTTAATTCGAATAAACGAATCTTGAGCGAAAGTTGAAGAGGAGAGAGGGCTTACTTTGAGGCCCGAGGCAAAGCGTACTTTGAGGCAGATGGCTAAACTAGATACTTTTAACAGTACTTTCTATTTTTGTTTTCTTAGAAAGGGGATACTTTAAGGGTGTTTTCATTCAAATTTCCTTCACATTGGACCTTGGACTTCGAAGATACACAAGAGAACTCTTCAAAATCAATAGGATAGTGAATTAGTGATTACTCTGCGGTATTGAAAGGTTTCGCATCAGCCATTTTTATTGTCACTGCTGCTAGGGTTCATTTTTTAATTTATATAAACATTTATCGTGGTTTCTCTTTCTCAATTTGATTTTTAATTCTTAAAGCCCCACCCGACTTCAAAAGACGTTTCTTTAATATCAGATATGCGTAGGTACTTGAATAGTGATTATGCAGATTAGCTTTTTTTAATGTTCATATTCAATGTCCTCCGATAGTTGCGAGCGTGAAATCTATATTTTTTTATGGTTAAACTTAAATATTTTTTATTTTAATTACTTAATTTTTTTAAATTTAATTAACAACACAATAAATATTAACGCTCAAATACGCTAAATTTCATACAGTATGCAGCAGAGCTATCTTATTTAATTTTAAATCTCTATTTAAGCAGCTGAATCGAAAATGCAAAACCTTGAAAAGAGTTGATCGTCTTTTAAATTGAAAATTCGTCATTATTTCTCGTACTTAAGATTATTATTATTACCGTGGTCTGTTTTTATAACCTTGCTAGCTAGAATGTAGAAAACTTAAAATGGCAAACTATCTATGCGTTTGAACGTTAACTCTATCTTACTAACATCCATAGGGAGTTATTTTCAATTTTTTTTGGAAATGTTTATCTAATAGTCATTCATTATTATTGATACAAAGGCCAAATCCACCATTTTTAGGGTTCCGTACCAATATGGTAAAAAGGAACCCTTATGGTGCGACTCAGTCTGTCTGTCTGTCACAGATGGATATCTCGAGAACTACTAATGCTATCATCTTGAAATTTGGAATAGTTTTAGATGACGTTTGCCCAACTATTTTGCAAATAAGAGAGAAATAAACATATTTATAAATTTTTTGCAACAGCGACTGAAAGAGGGTCATAAAAATTCGAAGTGAGGCTACTAGGGCATATGGGGTATCATTGAAAAAGCGCTGCTTGCACATTGTCTAAAATATTTTTAAGGCCACATAGTTTCGACTTTTGATAAAAAAGTAAAAAAAAATGCCATAGTACACTTTTTCAGAATGATGGTAAGGATCCCTCGGTGCGCGAGTTCGACTCGCTCTTGACCGTATTTTTGTTGTAGGTATATTCAATTAATTGAAATTCATTAATGTTCAAAAAAAATAAATTTCAAACTCATGGAAAAAGGCAGTATTTAACTTTTTTTTACATTTATCTTCAAGGTTTATTCTCAATTCGGTATGAGTTTTTGTAGGGCCTCGTCCAACTTTTTAAGTAGTCAGATGTTTTTTTTTCGTAGTACCTACCGTTTTCTATATAAACTACTAGCATCCGCCCGCAACTTCTTCCGCGTGGATATTTGAGATGATCCTTAGGAAAAATTTTTGTTGCCACAATCGCAGGCTGAATCGCAGAAACCGCTACTGCGCCATCGATTCCATAACCCTCATTCTAGTGGCTTCTACCTATGAAATCGCTTTTAATCGCGAATGCCTTTTCATGGTCACGTTTATTATGAAATTGTATGAGTGGCACAAATAGTATTACGCCCTTACTAATAAAGGTTGTATAGCAGATAATATAGTTACACAGTAATTTTTTTAATGTCAAATTTAAACAGTTTGACAGAGAGTAACCATTGTGTAACTATACATCTGCTATACAATCTTTATTAGCAAGGGAGTTACTGTATATTTTTCTAGATTGACCTATCATACAAACACGATTCCTAAAACTAAATAATTGTTTTAAGTCCAGATTTTTAGCATCTTTTTAATTTTGGAGCTGGTTTACTCGTAGTTCTGAAGATGTACAAAATAAATTTGACTAATAATAAAGCGGCTAGCAGTATAGCTAGCGAAAACAGAGCTAGTGCTATGATGACGTCAGCCATTAAATATTCTGCCCATGAGATGTTGGCGGCGGGCGAGCGCAGGTGTCTCGCGCCGCCGTGCCGGATCACGTACTCCGTCCACCACACGGCGCGCTCCATCGGACTAAGGGGCTGATCGTGGATAATTTGCTTGAGTTTTCTGATATTGACCCTATAACTGCAAACCAGATTAAAACTATTAGGGACAAAAGCTCCATTGATGAACAAGAAGTCAAAGACAATTTATATTATGTTCTTTGTTTTGCAACTTATGGAGACTAATCAAATTGTAATCATTATAACCAGTCACACAATTGTGATTTTCCAAGACAATCATCGTTCAAAATATCAGTATCAATTAACACAAACCTACAAACAATAACTGTTAGTACACTTTCAACGAAAATAAAGCAGGAATTTGATAATACCTTTCATCATTAAGGACTTTTTGAATGCCTTCAAGCAGTGTTTTAGCATCTAAAGTAAAAGGATCAAGTTTGATGCCAATGCCTATTTGCTCGTGTTTGTGGGCGTTAAAGAACTGGTCTCCCAGCATAGGAATTGATATCATTGGCACTCCAGCATCAATAGCCTCATCAGTGGATTGCATACCACCTTGCGTGACAAATAATTTGATGTTCGGGTGTGCTGAAAAAAATATCAAAGATATTATACTATGATTGTAATAACTTTTGACCGAGCCAACATTTTTAGGCTGGTATACCACTAATAACTCTATTAGCCTCACTGCGTCCAATGAGTATTTTAATATAAACCGGTTCATAAACAAAGAAGTCATGCTTGAAAACTCGCAGTATTTACAACTTAAAAACTACTGAATCGATTTAAAAAAAAGTAACGGGACCAACTTGCAAAAAAACTCATTAAAATAAAAAAAAGTATCGTCAAAATCAGTTCATAAAAGTCGAAGTTATGCGCGAATAACGATACAAGTATACAATTGAACCTCCTCCTGTTTCAAAGTTGGTGGAAATCTTTGGCAGCGTCACATTACTTACAAAGTGTGTGTGTGTGTGTGTGTGTGTGTGTGTGTGTGTGTGTGTGTCTGTGTGTGTAGTTATCAGCAAACAGTTGGGTGATATTTTTTTCGACGCGTTTGTAGTTTCGACTCTACCATATAAATAATCAAAGCTTCTCATTTGACTTGGAATATCTTTTATGGATTAATACCACTGTTCTTAAAACTATCAATACAGAAGGCATACCTAGTAAGTCTCTTTGAGGGAACCATTTTTGAATTTTTAAATTCTTCGGTACTCTCTTCAAATTGTCACCATCAAATTTCCATAATATATCATAGGGAAGAGCTTCAAAGGCGTCCAAAAATGAATTCAACAGGCCCTCGTCCATTTTCGATTCTCTTACGTTTGTTCCCAAACTGACGTAAATTACTCCTGTTCTTGAATTTTCTAAGTATGTTTTTAAATCCTGCGACAATAGTTTATTTAAAAAATGATAAAAAACTAAATACATCCAGTGTCAAAACTTAATAACAAGAATATAGACATGGCTAAATGAAAGTATGGCCGACTGCCCTAGCAAGTATTAGTTGCACCAAGTTATATGCAATGCTGGATAGCAAAATATTATTTATTTCTTATGAAAAAAGTTTTAGGATTTTTCCATAAAGTTACAATTCTGAAAATAAAATCATAAAAACTCCTTTTACGGCAGGCAGAGGGCGCGATTTCTTCCAAAGAGTCGATTTTTTATATGGGTTAATGTCAGTTAAACTCTTGTCTTATCTTGTCATTGACGTCAAGGGATAACGATTTCATAGTATATATATTTAAACAACTAATATATAAATTATATATTGTGGTAATTCATTCTGAAAAAGCCATAAACATGCAAAGAAATTGATATACATGTTTAGGGCAGTAGCTTAGTCATGTTCTTTACTGAAAAACATTAAGAAAATATTTTTGAATTGACATTAAGTAATTCTACTAGGTAACCAAACACTTTATAGTCAAATAATTTATGTAAATGAAAAATTGTTCTTTGTTACCTGAGGCAATTCCTTCAAGGGCTGTAGATGTAGTGGTCCCACATAGGCTACATTTGGAGGCACTGGTCGATTACCACTAAATATCTGAAGTGTAGTAATTAAAAGAAAGTCGACATTGTCCTTTAACTCAGCAACTGTAGGGGTATTTGGACCAAAATTCTCTTTTAAAAGTTGATTTTCATAAATTTCCAAGTCAGCAAAAATTTTCATTAACTTGTATTCGAATATTGTTTCATCTATTTTTTCGAACAGGGTTAAGTTTGTAAATTTTGTTCGAAAAATATTTGGGTACAGAACGGGATGTCTGGCTACAGCACCAACAATATCGTAAACTTCCGGAAGGCCGCTTATTGTTGACACAAGAATTGTTGGTGCCTTGAATATTTCAGAGAGTATCAAATGATAATTTAGAAGTGTTTCTAGTATAATCAAATCAAATTTTTGACTCTTGTCTGCAATAATTTCTTTTAATTTTGGATGATGAAGTTGCTCAACATACATGGCTGCCAGCTTTTTCATTGACATTAACATAATTTGTAGATCTATGACCATGATTATTCCACGCTCGGAGAGAGATGTGTCATATATCTCCTTTAATGTTTTGTAAGCAAAACTCACATCTATTTCAGTGATGTTGTCTGGTGGCCTATTCTTTGGTAAAACTGGATCCGGTGTGACAACCACAAGTTCATGTCCCCTTCTAGCAAGCTCCATAGTTAATGCCCTGAATACATACTGATGACTAACTGAAGGCATTGGAAATACTCCTAATATTCTAGCTGAATCTACGAAAGCTAGTAATAACACCGCACACATTGTTATAGGCCATGACATTTTTAGTCTTACGAATTTTAACACTGTCGCTACTTACAATATCGTGTATGAGTATGAAACATGAGTGGCGGGGTATTTGCGAACGAAGCACATTTTTGGTATAAACGAATGCTTGTTTTCGTTTACGTCAATGATAAGACCACGGAACACAGTGATAGGTGGCGCGACGAGCTTGTAAAGTGTGTTATGCCGTGTATCCACATCAGGCGAGGCTCGCTCGCTTGCTATTGCATAGCGTCTTGCCGCCACTCAATGCGAGTATTTGGCGAGTGGAGTAATTTGCACGCTTTTATTTTACACTTTTGTTGTATTGTGGCTGCTATACACATGATTTCTTGTACTGATTGAATTTGACGTAAATCGGACGTAAGAATAATAGAAAATTAAGTTAGACCGCAGTAAATTAAGTAAGAATTACTTGGTTTTTAGTTAAGAATGGTATCACACAAAATGTTAGCGGTCTAATTCGCTGAATCTCATACAATATACAGCAGAGCTATATTACTAAGTTTTAAATCTCTATTTAAACAGCTGAATCAAAAATGCAAAACTATGAAAAGCGTTGATGTTTTCTTCTATATAAAAATATCATTTTTTTTCATCGTATTATAGAGTTTGCTGTTTTTTGTTTGCTGTGTTTTTCGGACGGGAATCGATTCCCGTCCGAGAACATGATCTGGTGCGAGTCCTATTTTTTCTAGTATATTATTTAGTATTATATAAAAATAGCATTGTGAATGCTTAAATCTCAAAATTTCAAATAGTTTGCTGTTTCTTAACAGCATACGTATGTACAGTCAGCGGCGCGTCAGACTATAAATGTTGCCCTTGAGACCGTCTTTATGCCGTAAGTAATAAAAGCTGTTTTCGTAGTTCAACTGTTTAACTTACCGTGCTGTAAACTGTAGTGCTGTGAACACATTACAACAAAATATTCACGTCCTCACTAGTGACTCGGTAGCTCAGCGGTCAGAGCATTGGACCGGATATCCAAAGGTCGTGGGTTCGATTTCCGCCCGAGAACATGATCTGGTGCGAGTCGTATTTTTTCTTATATTATTTAGTATTATATAAAAATAGCATTGTGAATGCAAAAATTTTAAAAATTTAAAATTATGTAGCTTTTTCATCTTAATCAATTGTTTAAAAATATCTGGAAATATATTCAATTGAATGTCGAGATAATTTCTTGTACATTGGTGAGATGGCGCTGGCTTGCAGCGTAAGAATTGATATACTAGAAGAAATTCACAGTTCTTACGCATATTTACTTTTTAACCGACTTCAAAAAAGGATTGAATATTATTTCTTGCTTTTTAGAGTTATTAAAATTTAGAGCTGTATTTGTTTTTATTTTCAGGTTTTCTGAAGGAGGTTTTTTATTTAAGAAAAACTGCCACAAAAAACTTGTATTTTTTTACCCCCTGATTCGGGAGATCCCATAAGTTTATTTTTTGTGTACACATGACGGCACCTGAATAAAAGCTGTTTTCGCAGTCTAACTGTATAACCTGACGTACTGTCGTGTGTACATAAAAGGTACTTAAATCTGAGATAGGTTTTAGTTGCGCTGGAGCTGAGGCAATTTTGCGCATTTCGAGAGCAAACATAGTTTAAATGCTATCTTTTAGCTTTATAGTATAAAATTATAATTTGTGAACGTAACTTTGTCTGTTTCTTGTAATCAAAATGGTCGAAACGGTCTCAAAGTTAATATTATCAAATTAATGCAAATTGATATCCTTGATTGATAAAAAATACTTTAATGTAAAATTTACTATCATTAGCTCTGATTCGATTTTGTCGACAGATCTACTATTTTGGAGACAGGTCTATTATTTTGTCGATTGATACTATTCGCAGGTGATATTATTAGCAGTGAGAAAAACCGCCGGGCATGTATGAAAAGGTTGATGGATGTAAATGAAGCGAAAGAAGTGTGCAAGGATCGTAGCAGGTGGCGATCCATAGTCTCTGCCTACCCCCATGGGAAACAGACGTGAGTATATGTATGTATGTATGTATGATTTATAATACATTTTTTGATAAGTAATCGTATTGATATTGTTGGGTGATTCGATTTTGGCATAAATCTGCCATTTACTATATTTTGGAGACAGATCTTATTTATTAGGTCGATGAATGTGCATTTATATGACGATATCATACCCAAAAAATACAACATCAATAGAATGAAGAACTCTATCAATTATTATAAAATAATTTTGATAAATTATCTAACTATGCACTGGAAAATATATCAAGTGAAAACATAGAAGACCTATTACTCTGGTACCTGTGCTTTCAAAAATATTTGAAAAGGTCTTTAGAGACAGATTCGTTAACTTTTCAGAAAAAAAATAATTATTAGCTGTTGAACAAAATACCAGAAATGAATTTTGCGTTATTGATTTATTTGAAAATGGTTCCGCACTTGACATATTAGCTAAACTAGGGGCCCTACCATGAGTTGATGCAAACGGTATACTTTACCGTAAACAATCGTTTTCTCTCTTTCACTCGCATTGACTGTGAGCAGTACATCCGATAGTTTACGGTAGCGAAAACAGTTTGCATCAACTCATGATAGTACCACTGGATAGTTTTAATTTTTAGAATGAAGCCAGGCGGAGCTCTACTTTAACCCGATGCCGTTTTGGATTGTTTGTAAGAATAGTTTGGCCCAGCTCAATATTCTATAGATCAGTTTCCATCGTGCGCCCAAACTTTATCACTCCTTGTAACTTCCAAAACTTTTTGTATTGAGGTCATTCATACCTATGCTATAACTGACAGAACACAAAAATGTCAGCATTTATTAGAATTGTTATTTGAAGTAACAGATTCTGGATTGTTGGTTAGATTAGAGCTAAGCTGACTTGAAACTAGGCCAACAACCAAATGGAGCATTACTATAGCATTCTGGGACTAGGTCTTAAGAACAGTTGCGTAGTGATAGCTTTTCACAGTGAGGATTATTTAAATAGAAGTAAAAAAATTAGGATAATTATTTGATGTCAATTTTATTTTTATTTTGCGGTAAATCTACCGAAAATAGTAAAATTTTAGAGTCTAATAATTTCAAATTTGGTTACAAATTGAAAATCGCATCTGGCAACCCTGTGGATTGTAGGTAGTTTTCCGGACGTTCTAGTGTTAAACTGAGTAATTGTTCTAAGTCCAGATTTTTAACATCTTTTGATTTTTGCAGCTGGTTTAGTTCTGAAGGTGTTAAAAATAAATAAGACTAAAAATAAAGCGGCTAGCAATAAGGCTAGCAGTATCAGAGCTAGTGCTATGATGACGTCAGCCATTAAATATTCTGCCCATGAGATGTTGGCGGCGGGCGAGCGCAGGTGTCTCGCGCCGCCGTGCCGGATCACGTACTCCGTCCACCACACGGCGCGCTCCATCGGACTAAGGGGCTGATCGTGGATAATTTGCTTGAGTTTTCTGATATTGATCCTATAACTACAAACCAGATTAAAACTATTAGGGACAAAAGCTCCATTGATGAACAAGAAGTCAAAGACAATTTATATTATGTTCTTTGTTTTGCAACTTATGGAGACTAATCAAATTGTAATAATTATAACCAGTCGCACGTGTGCTTTTCCAAGACAGTCAATATCCATGTCAATGAACACAAACATTCAAAAGTATTTTGCAGCATTTTCAAGGTGGAACGAATATAAAGCAGTGAATTATACCTTTTATCATTAAGGACTTTTTGGATGCCTTCAACTAGTATCTTAGCATCTAAAGTAAAAGCATCAAGTTTGATGCCAATGCCCACTTGCTCACATTTGTGAGCGTTGCAGAACTGGTCTACCAGCAAAGGAATGATGACCATTGGTACACCAGCATCAATTGCCTCATCAATCGATTGCAAGCCTCCTTGCGTCACAAACAATTTGATATTCGGGTGTGCTGCAAAATAGTAATAATAGTTATCATATAATTTTGTGATATGAAGGTTTCATAATACAGGCGTGGATCTCTACTTCTCATTTGATTTGGTAAATTTAGAATGGATCGGCTGGAATAATCACCGATAAAAAAACAAGTAGTAGTAGCAAGTAGGCTAGGCATACCTAGTAAGTCATTTTGAGGGAACCATTTTTGAATTTTTAAGTTCTTTGGTGTTCTCTTCAAATGGTTGCTATCATATTTCCATAAAATGTCATAAGGAAGAGCTTCGAAGGCACTCAAAAATGAATTCAACATGTCTTCATCCATTCTCGATGGTATTACGTTTGTTCCAAAACTGACGTAAATGACTCCTGTTTTTGAATTTTCTAAGTATGTTTTTAAGTCCTAGAACCAACGATAAGTTTAAAAATCGAATATATCCAGTCTTTAAGTGCATTAAAATTAAATTACAAGGAGAAAATGCTGCCTAAAATATTTGGAAGATGGTCAGGTCTTTACATTTAAAATAGATATTAAGAACACAAACATTTCAGAATATACTAAACGTATCTCAAAATAATGTATGTCGTTTGTTATCTAGTACCTGAGGTAACTCCTTCAAAGGTTGCAAATGTAGTGGTCCCACATAGGCTACATTTGGAGGCACTGGTCGATTGTTATTAAATATCGGGTGTGAATTAATTAAAAAAAAATTGACATTATTTTTTAATTCGGCAACTGTAGGAGCATTGGGACCAAAGTTCTCTTTGAGAAGTTGATTTTCATAATTTTCCAAGTCTGCAAAAATTTTCATAAACATGTATTCCACTCTTGTTTCATGTATTTTTTCGAACACAGTTAAGTTTGTAAATTTTGTTCGATAAATGTTCGGGTACAGAATGGGATGTCTGGCTACGCCACCAACAATGTCATAGTTTTCAGGAATGCTGTTTATCGTTGACATAATAATCGTTGGTGCCTTGAATATTTCAGAAAGTATCAAATGATAATTTAGGAATGTTTCTATTATAATCAAATCAAATTTTTGACTCTTGTCTGCAATAATTTGTTGTAATTCAGGATGATGAAGTTGTTCAACACACATATCTGACCACTTTTTAAATGTATCGATGGAGAAAAGTTTTAGTGAGTCCAGGATTATTCCACGCTCGTAGAGAGATTTATCATGATGAAACTGTCTCATTGTTTTGTAGGAAAAACTCACATCTATTTCAGTAATGTTGTCTGGTGGCCTATTCTTCGGTAAAGCCGGATCCGGTGTGACAACTACAAGTTCATGTCCCCTTTTAGCAAGCTCCATAGTCAATGCTCTGTACACATATTGATGACTGATTGAAGGTGTAGGAAATATTCCTAATATTCTGGCTGAATCCACGAAAGCTAGTAATAATACCGCACAAATTGTTTTCGACAACGACATTTTCGTGGCGCGATATTTGAGGACGAGGCACATTACATGTGAACTTATGCTTGTCTTTGTTTACGTAAATGACAATGGAATATGATTATAAAGTTTTTGGTTAATGGTTTAACCATGGAACACAGTGATAGATAGCGCGACGAACGCGTGATTTGCGGAGCGTTTTATGCCTTCAATCCACATTGCGAGGCTGGCTCTCTACTCTCGCTAGCCTTTGGCGAGTGACTTACCGCTCAATGCGAGTATTTGGCGAGCAGAGTATTTTGCAAGCTTTTATTTTACACTTTTGCGCTGCGAGTGCTGCATATGCATTTGTGATGTGCTGCCCTTCAGGACGCTGCCAAAACGCCAGAAAAAACAACAATAAAAATATGTCTTTTACTGCATTCAGTAGAAAAATAAAATACTTATTTTCAGATTCGTTAAACCGACAATAAGTTTTATGGTTAAACATTATAGTTTATTTATTTTACAAATTACTTGATTTTTTTAATTTAATTAACCACACAAAAAAATATTAACGCTCTATTACGCTAAATCTCATACAATATACAGCAGAGTTATGTTACTTACTTTTGAATATCTATTTAAACAGCTGAATAAAAAAGGAAAATTATGAAAAGAGTTGATGATCTTCTTTATAAACATTTCAATATAATTTAACGAAATATAGAATTTACTGTTTCATAACTGCGTACGTAAACGACTCAAAATACATTTATTTGGCACACATTACAACAAAATATTATTTTGAATATACCTACAAAATAAACAAATGCAGATTCCGTTTGTAGCACATTTACTTTTTTATTTTAGAAAAACTGCCATATAAAAAAATGAAATTTTAATTTTCTATGTTAGCCACCAATTAACCACCGATTTGGGTGACTAATTGGTGGATTGGCGGATTTCGGGACAAACAAACTTATGAGACCATAAGTTTATTTGTTGTACTTGTACACAAATGCAAAAAATAAAAGGTACTTAAGAGGAAACACTTCGGTCGAGAAAATTTAAAAATTCCTATAGAAAGTTGAGAAAATCAACGTTTCGTAGTCCTCTGTTTCCTCCTCCAAAACTAGACCAATTTAAATACTTTTTATATAAAAATAAAGAAAGGATTTGGCTGTGTTCCTATGTTTTGCGTTTTTATATAATCTCGTCAAATTTGATTGCTGGATGTCTAAACAATGGCATTTTATTTAGGTTTTTTGAAATTAATATCTCTTTTAATAATTAGTTTATGAAAAAAAAGAAAACATAGGAACACAGCCAATTCATTCCTTTATATTTTAATGAACAAAATATTTAAATCGGTCTAGTTTTGGAGGTGGAAACGAGGTGACGACCTCCGTGGTCGAGTGGCTTTGTACACCGGTTTTCAAGGTGTCGCCGTCTCTGGGGTCCCGGGTTCGATCCCCGGTTCGGTCAATTTAGAAAACGAACTTTTCTATATTGGCTCAGGTCTGGGTGTTTGTGATACCACCGTTGTCTCTGATTTCCATAACACAAGTGCTTTAGCTACTTACTTTGGAATCGGAGCAATGTATGTGATGTTGTCAAATATTTATTTATTTATTATTTATTTTAAATCTGAGATAGGTTTTATTTGCGCCGGAGCTGGGGTGCTATTGCGCATTTCGAGAGCAAACATAGTTAAAATGCTAACTTTAGCTTTATAGATTAACTTATGATAGTGAACGTAACTTTGTCTGTTTCTTGTGATCAAAATAATTGTCAAAACAGTCTCCAAGTTCATAATTATCATCAAAATAAATTAAATTTAAGCTTGGTACTGATAAGGCATCGATCAATGGTTTTCGTTGAGATGAAAATCAATCATTAGAGTTTCGATTTTACGAATGGAACCCCTCTGACACAAGGTGACGCCACAGCAGCTCTCTGCTGTGCGATCTCACGCCTATCCCTAATTTCCAGGAGTTGCAGGTCCTTGGTGATTTACGACATAAATGGCTTAATTAAAAGTAGGTCTTCTTATTATTCGAACTTCTGTCTGCAGAGCTACAAACGGAAAATAAAACGAATCAATAAAGGCTCAGTTTTTCCCTAAATAAATGTTTACTGCGTACATGCAAGAATGGCATACCGATTGATTTAAAACCAACCTTACTACAGTACGGATATAACATACCACAATGTTCCAGAAATAAGTGACGGCAGAATTTAATTTAGTGCTGCAATCGAACATATGCGACGGAGAAATAACCGCATGAAAAAAGGAATTTTTGAAATTAAATTTTCGTCGAGTCACTGTCAATGGTAGGAATTCTTTTGATAATCTTTTGAAGTGTCGTGTAGCGGGGCAGGTCTGCGCACCACACCAGCAGCTCGGACCCACCGTCACTCCATTGTCCCGACTCACCGTGGACACGGATTTACTTGCGGCACTGGCGGACGAGCCTTCACTCCACAACATCTCGACTCACCGCAGACTGGGGCATCTCCTGCAGTACTAAACTCCTACTTTGGCACTCACAAAGCTCTGACGCACAGACAGCTGAGCCTAGCCTTAGACTATCGGCCTCTGGTCTCAGGGGGAGTGATGTGGCGGCTTCTGCCTATGCCGCCCATACAATTCCAAACTACATTTCGTACACATCACAATTTCATTTTTAAACTTGCTGGACACTGATGCTGATATATGGTAAGATAAGAACTATTTACCTTTCATATCACAAACTACACAACATTAAAATTTCACCTTCCTGAATAAAATTCACGCGACATGATTACTCGGAGATAACAAATTTCGTAAAGGAAGCAAGCAAATGAAGCGAAAATACGATTATTTTGCTCTGAGACTTGCGAAAATTTATACGAAATGTTCGCTTTTATTTAACGACTTAGGATGTGGCCTGAGAGTGGCCTGGCGGGCGGTAAATATTTCCTTACTTGTTTACTAATTTTACTGACTAATTTACTGATCCTTACTTATTTACTAATGTTATAAATTTGAAATGTTTGTTTGTTACGCTTTCGCGCCTTAAGGTAGATACCCCATAGATAGAATCACCCTCAGAGGTTTTTATTGAATAAGTTGTTAATAAAATAAGGATTTAAAAAACTTTATGTGGAATTTTTAGGGCCCATAGTCTAGTATTTTTAGAAGGTATCACTACACTATCTCGTAGTCATTCGTAGAAGTAGATAACAAATGTGTCAAAAACGGCCACTTACAAGTTCACTATCTACGACTGCTAGGGAATGCAAAGACCGGCGCCCTCTGCCGGCATGGCACGGCATGGCACGGCAGGTTGTGCTGGACATCCTGCGGCGTCCCGTGGCACGCCGTGGCATGCTGCTGAAAGCCCAGCCACTCTGGCATTAATCAGTAGTTTTTTTTTATTTATTCGTCTTTTATATTTGTCTAACTTTTGTAACATAGCTTGGTCTTTTGTGTTAATAAAAAACTTCGCTCTCTCTCTCTCTTTCATTTCAACTAGCTTAGCAACAACCCATGAGTCTCGCGGGATGCAATGGCGTGCCCCGGCAACCGGTGGAATGGAACGGCATGCCACGGCATCCATCCCGCGGCACGTCGCGGCATCCATCCCGCGGCACGTCGCGGCATCGTGGTATCGAAATAAAGTAACATGAATTCTAATCTCATTGAAATAAGATTAGAAATAAAATCCTTTGCCGTGCCATGCCATGCCGTGGGTCTAAAAAATTCCACATAAAGTTTTATTAAAATTGTGTACTGTGGACAGTATTATTTTTTTTTATATCCCTCGGGATGAAATTCCTTTTTTTTGCCTTTGACAACGTGTATTCGAAATATCATGATTGCGTGATTAGTCAAGGCCCTAATTGCAAATGACACGCCGCGGTGAATTTTATTTAATATATAATTTTTTGGTGGATTCAGTTTTTCGATTTTTTTCAAAATAGCGGAGACTATGTAAAATAAACGTATTTCAGCCGTTTTTAAAAATGTTCAAAAATAACACAAACCTTCTTTGTTAGCGGTGCAAAGTAAATTTTGTTTTTTATTTTCAGAAGACTCAAAAGTTCTTAGTTCAAAATCAATCAAAACATTTTCTGGCCAATATTCGAAATAAAAAAATAATAATAAGGTTGTGTCAGAATTCTTCTTATTCTTTTTTTGTTTTGGAAATCTACTTTCCTCTTGGAAGTAATTTTTGCCAGTGTCAAGTGTTAAATAGTTCAGTGGTAGATATTGTTTAATTTTTCATTAGAATGCGGGTGCATCGCATTCCAATGCTGCTTGGAGTATTTGGCACCAAGTATATCAAGACAGTTTACTCGGTTAGTTCTGCCGAGGAAGCCACCACTTCAATAAAAGTCTCAGCTTCACACAACCAAGATCGCGCCTATTTCAATTATCCCACATATTGTTCAGTTGCGTAGACACTTGTACCATATAGCTGCACCAATTTTAAGACACAATATCCACTATGAATCAATTTGAAAAGAATTAAAATAGACACCAAACCGAACTCGACAAAATGGCGCCAAAAACTCCGTGACAGAATTTAAGACTGAGTATATTAAGTATTTTTTGTTTCAAATTAAACAGCATACAATATGAGCTTCTTTTTAACGCGAGATCTACAGCTCACGAAGCCACTAGTTCATAAAGTAATTAGCTATACTTTCAAGATCCGCTTTTCTCCTATCAAAGTATCGTACGCCTACCACCAAATGATATAAATTAACATATCTATGATTCAGGTCGGCTTATTTGTTTATTTGTTGCATAATTTGCCACTTTCTTGTTTCACAGAATTTCATTATGGCGGCGTCTATGATTTTCGAGTTTTCTGTGTGATTTCCATTTCGGAATACACAATGAGCGTAATCATCATCATTTCAAACGACTTGTAATCATAGGCTGGCATTATTATGGCTATTTTCATTTTTAACCGACTTCAAAAAAAGGAGGAGGTTCTATGTTCGTCTGTTTTTTTATGCTAGTTTTTTTTGTGTTACCGATATGTACAATCTGGGGGCCTTCAAGTCGCGAGTGAATAGGAACCTTCTAGGCAAGCACGTTTCATCATAGATCGTATCCATGATATCCAAGAGCTTATCTATCTGTCATAATATATTTTTGGTGGCATATTTATATAATTTTATAGCGGCTACGAAAAATATGTGTGCTGTTTTATATCGTTTTTTATATACAGGCAATTGTTATTAGCTGTGTGACAATATAAAAGTAACGTAAAATTTTCAGGATATTTGAATTAGAATAAAAGTTAATATTGACAATATTAAGAAGTAACACATCATTTTTGAAAAACACAATAGAAGCGGTATCTGAATAGCTATAGCTATATTTTTGTTAATGAAGCAACTAGGTATACCTATATATAATATGATTAACTTAACATAATTATCAAGCCATTTTAGAATTAAACATAAAAAGTGGAAGTCCAAACACTAAGTCAGATTGCAGAAAAAAATGTTCACCAAAATTTCAGAATATGGGCAATTTTCTCTCCTTCTTAGATTATGAATTTATCTTCTAAAGGCGATTGCGAAAATTAGAAAGATGCTGGAGCCACACAACATTAGGAAGCAGATCTACGTACACAATGCCAATAATTTGACTTTGTCTAACAGAAGTGACTAACTACAGAGTGCTTGCGGTACAAAACGATGTATTTCAATCTGTTGCAATCTGTGCGCACCATACATTCTCGAGTGAAGTTGCCGCGAAGCACTGTCTATTGTCAATTTCATCATATTGTAAATTCATGAGGTTTCTTCCATTCTTTGTCAATAATATTCTTCAATTAAGGTTGATTAGATAATCCATGTAAACTATTCCCCGAATTCTCACACCATAAGTTAACCTGAAGAACCTCAATCGCAGTTAGTTAAGTTAATCGCTAGCGTCTTAACTGAACCCAATAGAATTATGTACGGATTTCGGCGTCATCTCGAAACCCGCAAACGAAGGCGAAAACGCTGCGTTTTCTAATGAGAGACAATTTGATACGAGACGGTTCGTAGATTTGAGTCAGCAGGGATTTCAAGCCTTATCCCTTTAAGGAGGTTGCCACACGAGATTTTTATTAGCAAGTGACTTAATTACTTTTATATTTTTTTTTCAATCGATTTGCGATTTCGAGTTCTAAGCGAAGTCGCTATTTCACTCTCTCTGATGCAGATGCGATTTTGATACTATTAAATTAGTTAACAAAAATAAAAGTAAATAAAGAACAAAAAAAGCAGGCTTGAAATTTGTCTTAAACTAATTTATTTGGTTCCGTATAAAGTTACCGATCCAATGAGCTTTAACTTATCATATTTAGGGATCATTAAACATAAGCTTTATTTCAAGGGAAGTCGGTAAACATGGAAAAAATAACGTAAGGAAAAACATTTTTTATAGGAAAAGGCAAAAAGTTATTATGCCAGAGAAAATAACTAAAGATTTAGTGTAACTTTTTTAAATTTGATTAAATTTTTTAATTGATTTGAAAATTACTAGAGACTCTTTTTAATTTAGTTCAACTCTAAAACTGTTGCTGCTGTAATAAGTAATTTTTATTCAACGTTAAATACTTTCGTTTTGCATGAATAAATGGTAATTCTACCATCTGAAAATGTTGTTAATTTTGCTTCAAAGGCCAAAAGATCTAATTCCTTTCTCACCCTTATCTGCGAACGCAATAAAAAGCTTGGCAAAATTCCGAACATTCGCGTTTCGAGATATGTTAGGGGTGAATGGGAATGTCAGATTTTAATAGCTAAGCACGTAAATTTACACAAGCACATTGTTATGTCAGCATTTTTGATTCGAAAACTAATTGATGTAAGGAAATAATACACACCAAAGTGGAAATAAATATTTCCAACCTACAAAAACCTAACGCTGAGCTGACTAATCTTCTATAATATAAAAATGAATCGCAAAGTGTGTTGCTAAGCGCATAACTCAACAACGCCTGGACCAATTTGGCCAATTCTTTTTTTAAAATTTTCGTTGAAGTTCAAGGATGGTTTTTACGGCGAGAAAAAATTGAATAACTGCCGGAAAAACCTTTAAAACAGCCCTTTTCTCTTTCCCATACAAACGTTTTATAACTAAAATGTAGAGTCAATTTGAGCTTTATTATTATTGTATAAAGTTCATATTAAATTACAAGCACTCACGGTTGTTTAAACAATGAAGATATGTTCCTAACGTCAAAGAGTCAATTTGCACTTTATTACCGCTATACAAAGTTAAAATTTAATCATATCTATCAAAACAGTGTGCGTTGGAGGATTTAATGTATATCATTTGACATCTCAACGTAGTATTATATTCTCTTTGGTCATTTCCCCTGAAAGTAGTTAGAATGCATTTCATTGAATAGTACCTATGGCGTTATGTTGGTAGTGCTGACATTTTTTCCTTATTGCGTTGTAATAAGGTGCAAAATTATTCCATCTGATTATCAGATTAATTTTAAAAGAATACAATATCCGGTCAAGTCGCTTATATGCTATGACAATTAATAAAGCACAGGGACAAAGTTTAAGAGCGGCTGGTGTAGATCTGCGCAGTGATTGTTTCACCCATGGCCAGCTCTAATGTCGCCAGCTCGAGAGTTAGCTTGCCGAATAGCCTTTTTATTTTGCAACCGGATAACGTGACAAGAAATGTGGTAGGTATTCAACATGTTACAAAAATACCCCTAATGCCGAATGCGGTATATAGGGACCATCAAACTGAACAACTCTTACTACTGGAACTAACTCTCAGATTTTAAAAATAGTAATTTCGATGCATTAAATATTAATCATGACAATAATTCTATAAAACAGATTCAATGCACTAAATTCTTGGGTATCTATATCGACGCCAGTTTAAATTGGAAACCGCATATAGAACACATAATATGTTCAAAAACGAAAAGTTGCAAACAGGGCAGCGTTCTAAATGCATAATCATGCTTATGTAGGATACACAATCAAGTATGGTGTCTTATTTTGGGGAAACTCCACAGATAAGGAGACAGCCTTCAAAGCTCAAAAAAAATGTGTACGGGCAATATGTCACTTAAAACAAACAGACTCTTGGAAACCGTATTTTAAAGAACTCCAAATACTGACGCTCCCTTCGCTATATATCCGCGAGTCAGTTTTATATGTTAAAAAGAACATTACCAATTACAAAACTTTAAATAGTTAAAGCTATAAAAATGTGTTACAATCCACTGCATGTAAGACCAGTATGTACACCAAAAGTGTCTTCTCAATGGGTGTTAAAAATTATAACAAATTATCGCAAAATATTAAAGAAATTGAGAATCCTAATATTTTTAAGAAACAATTTAATAAATTTCTAATTGACTAAGCATATATTTACTCGATTGACGAATATATCAAGGACAAATAAAATTATTATTGTAATTATTTACAATCATGACATTTTAATTTCTTTGACATTTAGAGTTGAAAATGTTTGTAACTATCCTTTTATGTCATTTTTATGATTATTTAATGTAACGTTATCCCGAATATTTAGGACAATTTAATCACCTAATTTATATGTACCTCAGTAGCGCGGCATGTTTATTGTTTTTCTTAAATAAGTTAAAGAATTTTGGCAACTATTTTCAATGTTGTTTAAGTCTTCTGCATAATAATACCCATGTTCAAGCAAATCAATATATTGATTGATTAATTTAATTTTTGTATGAAACAGCTGATTTTTATTTCGCTATTTCAGAGTTGGTCCCGTAGTAAAAGTTGTTCAGTTTGATGGTCCCTCCAACCATATTCGGTATTAGGAGTATTTTTGTAACACGTTGTATATTATAGAAAAGTGTTGGATGATCGAGGTTGATAATCCTGATAATGCACAACATATTTTTATTTAGAAGCTGTACCCGGCATGCGTATTGCAATGCTCCGTTTTTTTAGCCAGGGACCTTCTCGGTCGTAAGCAGAACAACTCACCAAAATTTCATCATAATCGGATCAATGGTTTAGGAGTTCCGTCGTCTGTACACTTAGATCTTTAAAACTATGCTCAAAAATGCGCATCAAAATCGGTCCATAAGTTTGGGAGCTAGGTTGCCTTAGACAGACAGACACACACAGGTCAAACTTATAACACCCCTTGCGTAAGTTGTGTACGTCGTATACACATATACATATAGTGGTGGCCACATAATTAAGGACACAAGTCGATTTTCATTCAAACTAGGTAATTTTAAAGTCTTGGTTTTCCGCTAGGGATTGAACTAGCTGTGATCTGATGATGACCATCCAGGGAGTGAATGGAAAAGATTCAGATCGCAATACACACCCAACTGATCTGGTCAGCATTCTAAGAGATGTAAGCATCAGAATTTTCAGTTGTAAGAATTTTCAGTTGTAAGTAAGTTCAGTTTTATGCTATATTCGCGGTATTTTTAAACATATCCTTACATCTCCTAAAATGCTGGTCAGATGACTTGGGTGCTTAAAAGTTACTTCGTTTGTATGAAAATCGACTGGCGTCCTTAATTATGTGGCCACCACTATATATAGATATCCTGTAGTTTAGTCTAATAACGTCACACTCACCACATTAGTAACTACATTGTACCCGTGCGAAGCCGGGGCGGGCCGCTAGTAATAAATTAAAAAGTAGATTATTGAGCTGGGGGCTGACTACGTAACTCTGGTGCTAACAATTCTCGATTGAAACCGCAGTTACATTGCTGCTTTAAGTAAGATAGTTGTCACATTGGTTCTTACTAAAGCAGCAATGTAACTGCGATTTCTGACAGAGTTGATTGCAAGAAAGTTACTTAATCAGGGGGCTGAAATTGTGTTGAGATATTATCTCAAGCTCATCCTGGCTTCGGAAGGCATGTTAAGCCGTTGGTCCCGGCTGCATTTGCAGTCGTTAACACCCACCAATCCGCATTGGGCCCGTGAGGTGGGTTATGACTCATCCTCCTTATCCACTCATAAAGAAGGCCTGTGCCCCAGAAGTGGGGACAATAAATAGCTGATGTCGAGTTTATAGAGCATGCCAAAAAGACAGTCCTAAGTTAGATTCCAAATGTTTAACAAACAAAACTTGTAAGTATCTTTTGTTATTATTGAGTAGCAACTTATTAACAAACTGGTTAATTTGTATTCTTTCGATGTTTTAATTAGTTAGTAATTAATTAGTAATTAGTTAGTAATTAGTTAGTTTTTGCTTACTAATAGCTTCTTAGTGCATGCCGTTGCAACCTGTAAGTACGATAGCGCTTTAATTATGTATCCTCTAGTATACGTTTTGATGTATTGAATGTAAATGGCGTTTATTGTGTTGGTTGTCCTAAATAAATTAAAAAAGAAATTATAACTACTTAATAGACAATAGTGACTAGGTATTGATAGCTAGTACATTATTATTGTCCCACTGCCGGGGCGCGTATTTCCTTAACCGTATTGAATTCATCCCCTCCTTGCGAGCAATTCAGCCCCGCTACTCAAATGGCCAACTTTCTATGCGTTTGAACACTACGCTTACTATCAAAGCTTTAAAATAAGCAGTAAACTATAAAATAATGTGCCATAAGCTTGTCAATTCCATACAATACATCAATGTCTGTAATGTACATAAGTTTGCGGCGAGTGATTTAATCATGTATTGCTCATACTTATGCTTTAAAGTAAGTGTAGCGTTCAGACATATAGGATGTTGGCCATTTGAGTAGGGAGGCAGTACGTTTTGTAAATCAAAATATGGCATAAAATCGCATTGATTTCAGCTCCATCGGTAGACAAAATAGGCAGAGGGCTTCCTTATAAATGAATAACCACATTTACAGTCAATTAATGTAATATTGACCTCATTGTTCACGTTGAACAATGAGGTCTAATGTATAGTTTTATTATAAATACGGTTTAAAATATTAGTGTTTATAAAAGTTACGTTAAAATATAGTGATTAATAAGGTTCATGTCATGGATGTCCCGTCTGAGGTGCTACGGGTGAGTCGATTATTTCTAGTATTTTTTCTAATATTATTTATCTTAATATAAAAATAGCATTGCGAATGCGAAAGATCTTAAATTTAATAGTTAATGATGTTGTTTACTTGTTAATTTATGCTTAGTGTTGGTTGTTCAAAAATATCCAAGTTTAAACAATGATCTAGTGGTTTTAATTATGTAAGTCTAACCCTATATCCTCAACAGTTTACAGGGTTAAATACACTTTTTTATCAAACGCAGTATAAGCGTCTTGCCTTTAGGAGTGTTAAAATGCACACCGGTGTCCCTCAGGGTTATAAAAAGGCCATGTTCTAAGCATTAACAACAAAGTCACGTCCATTTGGCCCTAACCACTCCAAATTTGAGAGGATATAAAGCCCAGTCAATTGTCACCGCAAAAAATCTTTCAGACTCCGATTTGTTTTGTGGCTTTGTTTTCTTTGCCTTTAGTAATATATTCTGATACGTTATCCCAAATTATGAGCACGGCAATAATTTGTGAAAGTTACAGACGACAAAACATCAGTATTTATATTCTACGTAATAAAAATTGATTTTAAGACTTTCGCGCGTACAGTTCATTAGAAATAAAACACTTTTTACGGATTACAACGCATATATTACTAATTCAGGTGTTGTTTTAGAATTATTTAGTTTGTATTTATTGGTTTTTAGAATTCCCGACGTTTCGAAACCTTTCCAGGGGCCGTGGTCACGGGAGGACTAAAGCAAAAAAGGCTGCTCATATTTTTAAAAAAATTACCCGCTCGAAAAGGGAATTCTAAAAACCAATAAATACAAACTAAATAATTCTAAAACAACACCTGAATTAATAATATACGCGCTGTAATCCTTAAAAAGTGTTTTATTTCTAAATTGATTTTAATTTATTTATTTATTTTTAAGGCTTGCAGAAAACTCCAAAACGCCTGCAAGTCTAGTCAAACAATAATACATAGTACTTACTACTATGTATTATTAATAATTATTAATTTAATAATTATTATCATTGACAATTTTACTTTGACAGTTTGAATAAGAATAAGAATAAGAAATATTTATTCTGCAAGTAACATGGTACACATACTCGTACATCAAGATCTTAAGATAGGTAATATCCGCTACAAGTTATACCAGTGTCAGGCAAATATAATATGTATGGAGATTGAGAACTCCTAAAAACTAAATTATCATTAAATCCATTTAGATTTATATTAATCATTTCAAAAGTCTAATTCTAAACTATAATTTATTAAGTGCATAATGTCAAAAGGGATTTAAATGTCACAATATAAAATAATAATTAATATAACTAATAATCAATAATTTACGTGATGTCAAATGCATTTTTAAGTTCTACATTCAAAATATTCCTTAATTGAATAAAAACACTTATTTGTTAACCACATTTTTAGCCTTTTCATAAATAAAGTTGATGGTGACTCTCGTTTAGCTTTCGGTATATGATTATATACTAATGATGACATCACATTTGAGTTTTAACTTGGTTCTACAGTCAGGAATTTTATTCTTAGTCTATCTCTACGCGAGTATTGGAGGCAATATTGCAGGCGTTTGACGCAATTTGAAGCGAGACGGTCAAGACAATTTCAAATACAAATGTCGAATAATAACAAAATTAAAAAGAGACTGCCCAAAAGTGGTCCGTGAAGCAATACTCTATACTACTCCTGCACAAAATAATAAACACCTCAACTCATTTTTGCAGTACAACTTGTACCTACATTATCCGAAATCTATAAACATATAATAAAACTGTAAATTAAATGTTTGTGCGTGCATCACGCTGAACACCGAAACCGCTGAACGGATTTTGATGAATGCGTTTGGAATTCCTGTACCAAATTATCGTTTTCGCAACCTTCGCAACAGCAACTGCCATCTATAATCCGCGCGCGATGAGAATGGGATGCTACCTTTTGGAACTGAGACACGCACGGTCCGTCGGCCAGCCGTAGCGTCGGTTAACTCGCGTTCTGCTCGAGTTTTATTTTAAATGCGAGATTTCCAAATTATTGCGTGATTATTTTAGTGATTAATTAATGATGAGTGGAAAAAGGGGTTACTTTTTTTAATTCATTTTTATTTAATAGATTCAGAACTTTTTTGCTAACGCTACTTGGCTGCTTAACTGACATTTTTTATTTACTATGAGAAGGTTTCATCCCTATCTAATCACGCACGGATTATATCAGCTTTGCGAAACTAAATTAAGAAGTCGGTTAAAAAAACTAGAAGCTTATACATTTATTCATAAGCTCATACATTAGAAGTCATAAATTAACTTTTGTTATTATGCAATTAGGTATTAAAACTTATAGAATTATAATTTATTTTACTGTAAGGTCACGTCTACAAAATCACGTAAATTAGCGAAGTCGGCAAAATTTGCTATACATGTGTGCGCATGTGTGTATGTGTGTGTATGTGCGCGTGTGTGTAAGTGTGTGTTTTATACAGGGTGTTAGTAGCACCCTAGCGAAAACTTTAAAGGATGATTCTACCCTTAGAGTTACTTTCTCTATGGAACCATTCATTGTCGCAAATGCATAGTTGAGATTTAGATTTTTCGTTGAACAGCAATGTACGCGTAACAACTCGATAACACCACGGGAGAGCGCGCGCGCTAACAACAAAGCCACTACCTTCGGCCGCGAGCAAATAGCTATTGTTGTACATACATTGCGGGTTTGTACAATTTTGATAATTTAACTACTTTTCTGTAATTCTATGCAACTGCAAAAAAAACACTCAACTTTTCATGAATAAAGCGGCGAATGACGATGAATAAATTGAGATAGACTCAGAATCATGAGTCGACTATGCCCTGAAAGTTTTCTCCTATGATGCTACTAACACCCTACATGATATGGCTACTATGATATACAAGCTGTCTATAATATGATTATTATCACAAAACATTATTGAACATAAAACACTTTTTACGGATTACAGCGCGTATATTATTAATTCAGGTGTTGTTTTGGAATTATTAAGTTTGTATTTAATGGTTTTTTAGAATTCCCGACGTTTCGACACCTTTCCAGGGGCCGTGGTCACGGGAGGACTAAAGCAAAAAGGCTACTCATATTTTTATAAAAATATAAGCAGCCTTTTTGCTTTGTAAATGTAATCCGTTAAAAGTGTTTTATTTCTAATGAACTGTACGCGCGAAAGTATTATTGAACAAACCTAATGAAATGATCAATTTTACATTATATAATGCAAAACAAACTGACTAAATGACCTTACTAGACTTGTTTTTCTTCGTAATATCAAGTCGTAAATAAACACAGAAGTTAGACTTTATATAATATTCCTAGTGCAATAGATATTTTTTTTAAATATAGTCAAGTTTAATAATGTTTACACTTGATTTAGTATAAGTCTATGGTTATGCCTTTGTGATAAATAATATAAAAAACCGGCCAAGTGCGAGTCGGGCTCGCATGTTTAAATTCGTATTCATGAATTTCTAACCGTTACTTTGTCACCATAGTACAAGCTTTGCTTAGTGATGAATTAAATGATTGGTAAGACTTGTCCGGATTATTTAGTTATTTTTATTATCTACAAAAATAATATATTTATTACCAGAAGATCCACATTATATACTAACAATAATTATCTTACAAACTTAGCTTAATGCCAATAACGGATTAACATTTTATTTAATAATAAAATACAAAAATATTAGATTTCATACTCTTGACACAAGCATTTTTACAACACTTAAAATATTGTGTTAATATTGATTGAGGAATTGTAATAAACACATTTTTATTATTTTTTATTTTAACTGCAACTTGGATATTTTAGTCAGCAACACAGTACATCTTCGAAGCTATCAAAGCACAGTAGCTTTTATAGTGAGAGAATGTGTAAAGGAATAATAGTGTTTATTGTGTTAGCTATAGAGTTGGTTGTAGCTCCAAATGGCGGTCATCATATTATAGTTGAAGAAGCTTGCAAAAATAATGAAAATATAACAGCTATTAAAGAGTTTGGTGTAGGTGGCGCTGGGGAGTCGAATCAGTATGTTCTAGTGATTGACTATGATTATAAGACATTTTCCTTAGTAGTTTTGAAGTTTGATTTAGAAGGTGCAAATGTTACGGCAGTAAGTACTTTTTTTATGCCGGAAAAAAATCATTTACGCATCCCATGCAGGTGAGCAGCCGGGTGAATCTACGTTGTTTTGTTATGTTTTTTTACTTCCTGCGTCATTGTCGTTTACTCGAAAATCTTTAAAAATCCAATGCATCACAACGGAATTTGCCATCATTTACGTTAGAGTACGATAATAAATTATATAAATTTGCATATTTTTAACTTATTTATTGCGGTGCATTGGATTCTTAAAGATTTTCGAGTAAACGACAATGACGCAGGAAGTCAGAAACAACGTAGATTAGCCCAGCCCCCTGATTACGTAAGTCTGTTGCTAACAATTCTCGATTGAAATCGATTGAAACCGCGGTTACATTGCTGCTCTTAGTAAGATAGTTGTCACATTGGTTCTTATCAAAGCAGCAATGTAACTGCGATTTCTGTCAGAGTTGTTTGCAACAAAGTTCCATAATCAGGGGCAGGTGGTTCGTGGCCAGCTATTGCTGACATCGCTAGAGGCCGCCCTTCACGACCCCCCGTGCAGCCTCTAGTGGCTCGGTGGGATCCCGGAAGGGGGGAATACCCACTAAAAACCTCGTCACTTGCCCCACTCACCGCCGGTTGGTCACGGCACGGGGGTCCATTTGTTGTCACTCACCCCTTACAGCAGTATGTAGGAGTAGTTTTTACACGACTTGTCCCCCCATCCGCCTACCCTCCTTACCCGACTTCAATAGACGTTTTTTTAATAAAATCATGTCTCGCTTCTTATAGCTATGTTTGAAGGTTTTTAAGGAGGTTTTGCTTTTTTAAAGCTTCTTCATGTGTTTCGACGTGGGAACTATTCTTATACTTTGAGTTACGAGGGTTTGTCTATTGACCAAAGGTCGCAGGGTTATCAACACGGAAACTGATTATCACCGCCTCGCAATGCCGATAAACGAACGCAAGCACATAACTGGAATTAAAAACCGGATCAGCGGGGCTATCGGCTAACCTACATTGCTATCGTAATCGCTCTGATTGCAATTGCTATACATTGATACTTTTCTTTGGTAAGTTTTTATTTATAACAAAACGAAGTAGCAATGTATCGCATTCAGCGTCAAATCACAGTTTAAATCAATTTCATTGTTTTTAGCTCATAGACCCGCTGCTCTGCTAGCCAATGTCATATTTGCCAAAAGATGTTGATAAAGCTCTTAAAAAAAATAATATATGAAATAAAACACTTTTTAACAGATACTAGCGCGGTTTTATTGAAAGTTCTTTACTTTTTTAAAGAACTTTATTAAGATCATTTGACAAATGTGACAATGGCTAGCAAAGCAGCGGGTTTATCGGCTAAAAACAATGAAGTTAATTTAAACTGTGATTTGATGGGTAGTAATTACTTGGTATGATATTTTATTAAAAAAAAAGATTTATTTTATGTCTATTGAGCGCGTAAGCTTGAGAGGTAATTTTTTATTTTATTTCTTTGTTTAAAAATCTTTCTTGAAAGTTAGTATTTTTAATAAAGATTAGTTTAAGTGTAGTACTTAAACTAAAGTCTCGACCGCACGATACCCACAGTCCAGCCGAGCATAATGATCTCTTTCGCCGTTTCTAGTTTCTAAAGAAGAAATAGGATTCCGTTTTGGCAACCAGTTGTCAAAAAAAAATTTTGCCCGCATACAGAGACTTCCTGCTACCTTCACCGATCATCGTTCCATCTTGTCGGCGGTTTACCTACGCCACGAAGCGTTATTTGGTTTAAGTATCGATTGTAATTTAATTATAATTATTTTTTTCAGATAGACGACACACCAGCCACAATCATATCGAATCCAAAAGATCGCCAGTTCCATGCTATCTTCACCAAACCCTCAAATCAGCTGAGGTTAAGAGTTCAAGGACCTCGGTTTGGTAGAGTACCTTACGCCACCAGTATTTAAGTAAACTCAGTTGAGATTTGCGATGATAATTTAACGGTAATTCATAGTTTTCTTTTCTCCTTACCAGTCAAATCTTCTATTATACATGGTGTTACAAAACAACCCCCAATGCCGAATATGGTAGATAGGGACCATCAAACTGAACAACTTTTACTATTGGACCAACTCTGGAATCGCGAAAAAAATCAGCTGTTTCATACATTTTGATATTTTTGTTAATAATGTTTGTATGCAATACCAAACTGATTGTTTTTTCGCGATTTCAGAGTTGGTCCCGTAGTAAAAGTTGTTCAGTTTGATGGTCTCAATCTTCTACATTCGGCATTGCGATTTGTTTTGTAACACCCTGTATAAAAATGAAGGAAGACTGACCTATCAATGCACAGTTCAAATCTTTGGACCTAGAAAGCTGAAATTTTGTTGAAAAAGTGTAAATGTCACTTTTTGTACCTGGCATCCTCAATTATGTGAAAGTTTGAATGTCTGAATGGTTACGGATGACCAATAAACCGCATATGTATGCCACGAACACGAGTGAATGCAAAATGGTCATCCGCAATTTTCCGATTCGTTTTAATAACGTTCGTTAAATCACGAATCATCATCATCCCCCTACCCTTATCCCAATTTATTTGGGGTCGGTGCAGTGTGTCATTCTCTTCCATTCCTTCCTGTCACTCGTCATCTCTTCATCCCACTCCCTTTACATTCATATCATTCCTCACACAATCCATCCTTCTTTTCTGCGGTCTTCCTCTTACTCCTACCCTCAACATCCATATTCATTACTCTTCTAGTAACATGTCTGTCATCCCTTCTCATAACATGCCCATACCAAGTCACGAATATCGAAAATAAATCGAATACGAGTAAGTTCGTTCTAACATTGATTCTTTTGAAATGAGCCATTGAAGAGTCAGTAAAGCACATTGATGCACTTAAGATTACGAATAGAAATAATTTCTACTGTAGGAAAACTTGCCCTTATAAAGACAAAGAAAGTAAGAGAGCTGATCATGTCCTATAATTTGTATCTGTTAATAACCTCTTCGCAGGGGTATATAGACAAACACAAAAATTTGGACCCTGAGGAGCCATGTGGAAGACGTAAAATAGACCATACAGAACTGATTGTCAATGGCTTGGAGAGTAGGCCTGGTGACTGGCCCTGGCACGCTGCCATATATGAACTAAAGGGTTTTAAGACGAACTTTATTTGTGGCGGGACTTTGCTGAGTGAGACTTTCATTCTGACAGGTAAGAGAGAAAAAAAAACAGGATATACATAGTTATTTTACTCGCATCAGATCATATTCTTGGACGAGAATCGAACCCGCAACCTTTGGATGTCCGGTCCAATGCTCTTACCGCTGAGCTACCTAGTCACTAGTGGCATCGTCGAATTTCTTCTAGTATATCCCACTCTTACACTGCAAGCCAGCGTTATTTCATCAATGTAAAGAATTACCTCGACATTATTGATTCGATGGCGCTGTTGGAGCAATGTTATAGCGCCTGGCCCAGCGATTGCGGAGGTTAAGCAACTTTCGCAAGGGTCGGTCATGGGATAGGTGACCAAAAATTTATTACCTCGAGCTCCTCCGTGCTTCGGAAGGCACGTTAAGCCGTTAGTCCCGGCTTCATTTGCAGTCACCCCACCACCACCCTCCAATCCGCATTGGACCCGCGTGGTGGGTTACGGCCCATCCTTCTTATCCACTCATAAGGAAGGCCTGTGCCCCAGCAGTGCAGACATCAAAAATTGCTGATGGTCTAATGATTCGATAAATTGATAATGATTTCAGCGGCACATTGTGTTACGTCGAAAGTTATAGCTGTTCTACCGGAGAATAGAAAAGTGATCCTCGGGAAATATAACCTCGTTGGAGAAGACGTAGCACCACAGGAAAGAGACGTGTGTATATTTATTGATATTCCGAAGCTTAAAACATTAAATCTATGGAGATGGCAAGACCGTATAGCCCTCAATAATTGTTTTCGCCACTTTTAGCGGGAGGGGAGGTAAACACGTACAGCACACTACGAAAATAAAAGAACTTCTTTTTGTCCGTTTCGTCCTATTGCATTTTGTACAGAAAATTAGTAAAATTAAAAAGATTTTTTTGTCCGTTTAGTTTGTACAGAAACTAGTTCACTTACTATACTGCGACTCGATGACCTCCCTGGTCGAGTGGATTTGTACACCGGTTTACAAGGTATCGCCATCTCTGAGGTCCCGGGTTCGATCCCCGGTTGGGTCAATTTAGAAAACAATCTTTTCTATATTGGCTCAGGTCTGGGTGTTTGTGATACCACCGTTGTCTCTGATTTCCATAGCACAAGTGCTTTAGCTACTTACTTTGGATTAGGAGCAATGTATGTGACGTTGTCAAATATTTATTATTTATTTATTAAAAGTTATGTGAAACAGTTTTAGTTTATTGTAGTTACCGCCAGAGGCGCTGTGAGAAATTGCATATCGCTTATTACAGTCGCTATCAAGTATGATAAACGTACCTATGCAAACACATATAACAGGCACTGTTCAGACCCTGAAGCCGGTTGTAAACCAATGGAATTTAAGCTAAGTTAGTTTAGCTAAGCTCTCATGATCTATTTCTATTTCTTATACTTTTGCATAGTCAACGGCACGCTGGGCTTCCACGACAGAGTAGTCAATTTAATTAATTTAATACTTAAATGCGAAGATGTTTTTAAGTTTAAAAACAAATTGCGAATTTTTGACTCTTTTGTATAACCTGACGTGCTGTAGACACAACGGCACCTCAGACTATACATGTTGGCCTTGAGATTGCCTTTATGCCCTACATAATAAAAACTGTTTTCGTAGTTTAACTGTATATCCTGACGTGCTGTCGTGTGTAAATAGTTTGCAATGTGCACTATGAATAAGTACTCCAGCTATGCAAGCTAAACTAACGTAACTTAGCTTTTGGTTTTTTCTTCTTATTTTAGGTTAGCGAAATCATCGTTCATGATGAATTCAATCGCAAACGTCTAGATAATGATATAGCCCTCATGAAACTAAAGGCTGGAGTAGTTTTCACTGACTACGTGCAGCCAGCTTGCATTTGGCACACGGACTCTGATAAGAAATTACCTCAAGAAAATATACATGGAACGGTAAATAAAAACTACAAACATGACATTTTATTTTTAATAGCAACTCGCACGATTAAAACTCGCCCGCTTTTGTTTGTAATCTCAGGTTCAATTTAAAGTTATTCTTATTCATAATGCCGATAACGGAAAAGCATAAAACGAAGGTTCGGTAGAATAACTGTGCCATACCAAAAAAATAATAAAATGGCGCGGTTTGTCACCTACCTAAGCGAAAAATTGCTGGTTAATAATAATAAACTTAACGTCGTAACGTAACGAAATGGTAACGCATTCGTTTTGGTTTCATTGTTGAAAACTAACTTATTCTCAGACGACCTCCGTGGTCGAGTGGCGTTGTACACCGGTTTTCAAGGTGTCGCCATCTCTGAGTTCCCGGGTTCGATCCCCGGTTGGGTCAATTTAGAAAACGAACTTTTCTATATTGGCTCAGGTCTGGGTGTTTGTGATACTACCGTTGTCTCTGATTTCCATAACACAAGTGCTTTAGCTACTTACTTTGGAATCGGAGCAATGTATGTGATGTTGTCAAATATTTATTTATTTATTTTTAATTCAGACATTTTTTAACACCAAATCTCTACCAAAACTTATAAGAGTTTTCTTATATTGCAGGTTGTTGGGTGGGGTTTTGACCACACCGACACCTTATCTCCTACATTACAGCAAATCAGTATTCCAAAACAAACAGAGACCGACTGTATCAAGAGCAATCCACTGTTCTTCTCAAGAATGTTGAACAGCCAGAAATTCTGCGCCGGCTTCGGTAATGGTAAGATTTTTCATTTTATTATTGTTCTACCAGTCTGTTTAAAATTGGAATGCTATTTACGTCAAGCTATACTGCGCTTTGCTGTGCTTTGCTTATACATTTGAAAGAGATAGTAAGTATTTGAGTGAATCAGGCATTACTTGGTAGAAGTCCAAAACCATTGTGAAAAGAGAAATATATGTAGCTTACTCCCGCAAAAAATATATGCAGGATGCAAACAAAAATGCACATGCACACCACTAAAATATCAGTGCGCATTACTTGCATTTAGCATGACAGCGACACACCTTGCACCTTCACCAATTAGACTACTCTACACGTGTTTCGCCCCAACCCGGAGCATCCTCAGGAGTTAGATCGTGCGTGAACCAACACCGAATATATAAAGAGATAGTAGAAACAATAGTAAGGTGAGTTAGCGATCATTTTTCCAAATAATAGTTAGGCATAATGCAGCATAGACTGTTTTTAGTGTCATCTATAAAATAAAGAAAAGAAGTTATCCTATATCACTGCGGCATAGTGCAGCATAGCTCAGCATAGCGTAGCATATCTCGATGTTGATTCGACGTTTTAAAATTATTTTCCTCATAATATTGAGGCACTTACACTGACTCTTGAAAAAATTAAACGTCTTAACCATCTATTTTTATAAAAATGTGTTTATTGTACTTTAATTTTGTATTTTTCTATGACACTTCAAATATTCTCAACATAATGTTAGGCTAAGTTAACTATATAATAATACAACGTGTTACAAAAATACCCCTAATGCCGAATATGGTATATAGGGACCATAAAACTGAACAACTTTTACTATGGGACTAACTCTCAAATCGCAAAAAAAAGTCAGCTGTTTCATACATTTTGATATTTTCGATTTTAATTTTTGTATGAAACAGCTGATTTTTTTCGCGATTTCAGAGTTGGTTTAGGAAAAGTTTAATTATCAGTTTGATGGTCCCTATATACCTACCATATTCGGCATTAGGGGTATTTTTGTAACATATTGTATAGAACCACTAAATGTGAACATTATTGTTATAAACTTAAGATGATAGAGTCATTATAAGCTATTGTCTTTCTAAAAACTGGATTATGTTCTTCTTCAACTAGGGACATCAGCTTGCAACGGTGACAGTGGTGGAGGTTACCTAGTCTTTGTTCCCGACAAATCAGGGAACAAGACATCAGGTGCCTGGTACGTCAGGGGGATCGTATCCCTCACGGTGCGCAGGAGTGACGCTCCAATCTGTGACCCTCATCAGTACGTGATATTCACAGACGTCGCCGAGTATAGAGGATGGTTGTATTCCGACAAGACCAAATTCAAATCACCATAACGATAACAGTTTGTTACAAGTTTTTAAATTTTGAGATTTTAGCATTCACAATGCTATTTTCATATAATACTAAATAATATACTAGAAAAAATACGACTCGCACCAGATCATGTTCACGGACGGGAATCGAACCCGCGATCTTTGGATATCCGGTCCAAAGCTCTGACCGCTGAGCTACCGAGTCACTAGTGGGAACGTCGAATTTCTTCTAGTATATCAACTCTTACGCTGCAAGCCAGCGCCATCTCACCCAATGTACAGTTTGTTACAAATCAAATAACAGCAACAGAATAAAATAAATATACTTATCAAAAGTCTACGTCTTTAATATCAAAGTTAATTAATATACTTACATTAATGGGTAAAGGTGCTTCCTCGAGTAAATTATAATTTATATGAACCTGTCGCTGAAATTAAACCGAAGACTTTATATCAAAAACATAACAAGGAACAGTGAATTGAATTTTTGATTAGAATCTCACAACTACTACACAGTATAGTAGAGATACTAAGAAGAACGTTATTTTTAAAGAAACAAAGAAGAGTTCAAGTTATAAAGGTAAGTTTTTTGAACAAGAAAAGAAACAACTATGTGAAGTAAAAAAGCAATATGTTTTGTTATACTGGCAAATGGTGACAGCTAAGCTACATGGGTAATATCAAAAAAGTAAAGAGAACTAGAAAATAATCACCAGTCATCTAACGACTTGGTAACTCAGTTGCGAAAGGTCGTGGGTTCGCTTCTTCTCTGTACATAAATTAGTGACTAGTTGTTTTTTTATAGCATGAGCTAATGAAAATAGCATTATGAATGCAAACTTCTAAATCTAAACTTCCTTTATAATGAGAGCTCTGTTTCTCTATCCGATAGATTTTAGTAGCGACAATAGTTTGCATCAACCCCTCAGGCGCCAGAGGTCTACTTCTCTCGTAGTAGAGCCACATTACTCATGTGGTAGAGCCACACTGTTAGGCTGTTAGACAGTCATGCTGTGATGAAGCTGTTTAAAAAAAAAATTGTTATTTTATTTTATGTTCTTTCTTTTTTTCTTCTTTTCACGGCCTTTTCCACCTAAGCTGATCTGAATGAAATGAAACTAAATTTTTTCACACATCTCTTGTGGAAAAGCAGTCAGAAATAGTTTCCCTCTAGTGTAATTACTGCCATCTACACACTGTGGTAATGCCAAGTTTCTTATTCCAACTCTGTGTTTGAATGAATAATGAATTTATTTGTTAGCCGGAATAGCTCTACGTGAAACTTGGTTAATTTAAATTTTCTTGGTACCTAGCGGATATTGTTCATTCTAATTTAAGACACATTCTTTCCCAAATTACTTGATCGACCTGAAATTATCATTGTAAAATGCGACCTGTAGAGGAAAACAGCAGGACAGCCGTGTAGGCAGACATATGAATGAATTTTTTCCCCAAACTGAAGCAGAGACGCTTCGCTCGCGTTGTCCGATTAATCGAACCACGCGGAACAAAAATTACTTGCGATTCGATCAATCGAACAGCGAGGATTCTTGATTATTGTTCACAAATTTAGTTTTGTTTGATTTTGCGTTTTTTCCGACTTTTCCTAAATGATTACTAATTACGGGAATTCTCGTGACCTCTGCTGCAGAAAAGGTAACGAAAAAGGTAAGAAAACGAAATACTGGGAAAAACAAAATGAATAACAATCAATGGCAATACATACCATTTTGTTATATTAAGTAATTGTTTATTCGTCCAAAAACAACATGAGAGTTTGTTCATGAAGATTTAATAATCGCCCATTTCTAAAACGTCAATGTCCTTTTAAATAACAACATTATGGTCCCTGTCCTTTATAATGGACAGCTATCCTTTATCTATACAAAAAAAACTGGGTGATGATTGAATTCTCCGGAGGTTCATGATCGTTAGTCAACGCTGGTCCCTGAAAAGATCTTAGCCCTCATAAGTTATGAGAGGTTACGAAGAACTCTACCGATAAGCCAAACGTGCGTTCCCGTTTCGGCCCGGGTAAAATATGGGCGCGGTAATAAATTTCACTCGTGAATTTGGCGAGATCCAATTGTTCTGCGATATTTTTAGCCGGTTAAGCCGCAGAAATTATGGCGAGACAGGTGATACGAAAAGTATTAATTATTCTCGGCGGATTTTTTTTAAAAAGGAGGATTTTGAGGGTATTTTCAAATCTTGGTGTATCTATACAAGTATGTCCAGGCCGACACTTTTTACTTTTATAGGTATCCTGATTTGACATTGATGAAATTGTTCGGGTTCGATTCGAGTTCGGGTTGAGCTCGGGTCGTGTGTTATCGTCTGAACGAAGGGTAATAATAGTAATCTTACGCTATGGCGAAATTTTTTCTAGATGACCAGCATCTCAATAAATAAGCTCTACCTTCTTTTTCAAAGAGATTTAACTTAAAACGTCACATCCACAGTTGGTCCGGTAAAAAACTTTGTGCGTCGTCTGGTGAAAAATGTCAGTTGAAAATAGTAGTTCCAATCTGTGCACCCGTTCCTTGCTATTTTGTAGCAGGTGTGGGTTAGGTTGAAATATCGCCCGGACAGGTTGCTCGGATGCCTTAATAACTACTTTTCCATCGGTAAGGGCTATTGCACACAATTTTACAGTCTTTTTCACCATCAAAAATAGACAAACACTGGTTTGGTAGGTTTATTGAATCTTAATATCACTAGAAATGAAACACTTTTTACGGATTGCAGCGCGTATATTATTAATTCAGGTGTTGTTTTACATTATTCAGTTTATATTTATTGCTTTTTCGTTTCGATACCTTTCCAGGGGTCGTGGTCACGGGAGGACTAAATCAAAAATTTACTTAATTTCACTTTTAATATAATTTTGATCTTTTATAGGGTTTTAGAATAAGGAGGATGGGACCACGCGGATGCCCGATGCGGATTGGTGGGTGCTAACGACTGTAAATACAGCCGAGACCAACAGCTTAACGTGCTATCCGAAGCACGGAGGAGCTCAAGATAGTATATTTTTGACCACCCATCCCATGACCGATCCTTGCGATAGTTGCTTAACCTCCGTAATCGCTGGGCCAGGCGCTATACTGCGCCACCGAGCTCCAATGACAGCATACAATAATGATACCATTTACAGTCGGATTGTAAGTGCCTGGTAACTAAACTTAGAGTTCATAATAATATCATCGACTACCGCTATGAAGTTTGAACATAAAACTAACAGTAACTTAAAAACAACATTATTTTGAATATTAATATGAGTGATTGATTATTTTAACTTTCATTCAAAATCGAATCAACATGTATTTTAACAAAGTTACATACCTACGCTCTTTCTGACGATAATTCTACGCAGGTTTTAACTTTTCTAACAAATAATGACCTATATCAGTTCGTAAATCTATTTTGATTTGGTTTGCTATTTGTTGGTATTGCTGATTTAGTATATGTTTTTGTGAAAAATACAATAAATAAACATAACAAAAAATTGTTATAGCCGATTTTTTTACATATTAATTATATTTATGGGTCCAACTGAAAACCAGCTTTGAATATTAGATTCTACAACACAATCTGAGCTAGTCAGCCCTTTCAGTTGTTTAATATTACACTTAATAATTTATCTTTAACATCTGAAATTGTACCGTATTTGAAATACGACGAATATAGGCATACTTTACTTTACATAACATTTAAGGCAAATACTAATATCCGTGATACTATTAATGATTCTCTATTTTATCAATTGCAAATATAGGCTAGCGGCTAGCACAGCAAAACAAGACTTGAAGAAGACAGTAATACCAATTTTATGGACATTTTTTATTTAATAGAACCCTAGACAAATACTGTCTCAATCCGAATAACATCACAAGAAGAGTAAATTATGCTCAAATTGCAAATCATTTTGGTATTACGTTTGTATGGAAAGCTCTCTGTTCGCCAGACTCTTTATAGCTTTAACGATAGCTAGGGTGCTTCTACACGGTTCATGTAGCTTGCGCGAGTAACTTGCACGGGTGGACCGCGTTGGTTATGCTCGACCCGCTCGCTGGACCCGCTCACGTCTTTCCACGGAGGAATCTGCGCAAGTGCCTCAACGTGCGCGGGCTACTTGCATCATGTACAAGCACTCTTAGGGTAGATTGCATCATCTTGATTTAACTTTAATAGTACATGATAATAATCTTGATTTAACTTTAATAGTAAATGACAAACTTATCTGAGCCGGTGGCAAAAACTGGAACTAAGTGTTGTAACATATTGTTACCTGGTTACGCCATAGACGACAGCGACGCTGTCACCGGGTCAGATAAGTTTGTGTCTATCAAAGTTAATGTTCAGTCAAGATGATGCAACCAAGCCTTAAAATAAAAGATTACAAAAAAGCTACTATACATACAGCGTGTAGCAGGTAGGATTGTCCAAAGCTCTCAGTATACAAAGGTACCTTATAGATTTTAACGTATTTTTTTAATTGACGTTAATAAATTAGCTGTTAAACTTTTTGTAACATTTCAAAATTTTTTTGTTGGTCCTAAGTAAAAGATGTTTGTATTCAGAGTTCTTTTTTTAAAAACTTTAGTACTATTGACTTTATAATATTACCATAGCTATTAATCAATACTAAATAAAAAACTTTATTTACTTTAATCTATATGCCTCAAGTGGCGCCCTCATTTTAATTAAATTTATTGCTCGCTAAGTAAATAATGTATCGATAATTCACATGTACAGATTGAAGCTAAGGTTCTTTAGTTTATTTACAAACAATAACCTCAGTAAAATTTTTTTCGTTGTAGTAGTAGTTCGCAAAAGTGCTAAAAGTTTAAGCTTTAGCTACTTACTTTGGAATCGGAGCAATGTATGTGATGTTGTCAAAAAAAGTGGCCACTTTTAGCGAACAATAAATTTAATTAAAATGAGGGCGCTACTTGAGGTATATAGGGGCCTTAACATACAAAAACATAACATTTAGTACAAGTAGCTGGAGTCCCCTTTTAAGCATTACAATGCCTGTACCAGAGAACCCCGTACCCCATTAGGACGTCAAACTACTACTATTTTTATTAAATTTAGATTTTTCGCATTCACAATGCTATTTTTATATTTAACCGACTTCAAAAAAAGGAGGAGGTTATCAAGTCGTCTAGTTTTTTTTTATGTATGTTTTAACATAACTTCACCAGTTTCAATTATTCTTTTTTTATTTGAAAGAACACAGTTCGTGTGTGGTCCCATAAAAAAATTACAGAGAACTGGCTAGTAGTTTTTTCATAATCCTGAAAAATAACAATTATTTGGCTTACCATCGCACGAGTTTTTGCTGATTTTCAGGTATAAATTCTTCGTTTTATGCTACCAATTATGCTACCGAGTCGCTCGCATAATTGGTCAGTGCATTGGGCCGGAATCCCAAGGGTGCGGGTTCGAGTCCTGTCTAAGGTGCTACGGGTGAGTCGATTTTTTCTAGTATATTTTCTAATATTATTTATCTTACTACTATTTTCTCATAAAAATATTCAACATCCCGATTTCGAAATTACGAGAGGGTTCAAAATAACTTAATTACGTCATAAACCGAATGAGAAAACCGCCATTTGAACTGAAAATTACAAATTTCAATAGCACGTCACCCAACGGCTCATTAGTTCACGTCATGACGTCACACGTCACGGTGTCGAGTGCTCTCTATGACGTGAAATGTCATGATTAATAAATTACTTAGTTTAATTAGTTTAACTGATATGCAGAAAAACTTTAATTAATTCTGCACTGAATTATAAAACCAAAGACATACCTATAGGTACTTTCTGTTTTTATTAAAGTTCTTTAAGGACTGCTTTTTTCTTCCCTTATTTCATAGAGTCATCTACGTCACTTGACTCTAACAAACTTTTGCACTTTTACTCATCAACGCCCGAGCGGCCGAATGTGGCCGGAATACAATGAAATATCTATTGTGTCTCATTTTCCGGGCCGGACAGATGGATATGGTGAAACAATAAGGGTTCCTTATCGACTTGACTACGGAACCCTTTAAATGAAATACAATGCAAAACCGACGACGCACCGTGTTATAATGCTGTAACTTACTTTAAAATTCCTAACATAAAAGAGCAAATTGGATCATTTTAATTTGCCTCTCTCCAATTAGAAACAAACATCGCAACGTTACTTTAGTGAGTAAAACTTTTCCAATTAGCACAACACAAGATGAAACGTTACCCCCCATTTTAATATTATAAACCGAAATCTTCCTAATTTTTAATATCCCTTTTGACATTTCAACACAAGAAAATTAATTGTTCTCAGTGACTGGAACTTATTGACGATAAACTGTTTTTGATGGTCCTTCCTTTCCTGAAACGAAAATGGAATGAAAATGCCTTTCACTTTGCATTGCGTAAAATGGTTATTAAACCTCAAAAGTTAGTAAAGTAAAGCAGCCATGTATACAATTGGCTGACAAATTGGCTTTGAATCTCTTCAGAAACAATAGCAAAAACAAAAGAACGCCAATTTTAGAAATGGTTTGGATAATAAGTTGAAGATTTGTGTTTTCCAGGTGAAATACTTTTTCTCTTTGATTTTTTAGGAGGATGAATTGTTTTTACCTTATTTTATAAAAAGTGTTATTAAACTGTGTTATTATACTTAATGAAAGTTATAATGGAATGTCTGCTGGCAAAGAATCTTAATAAAAATTGTTATTACTGTAACCTAAAAGTAAGCGTTAAAATCATTCTTTTCAATAACGGTACATGCGACAGCATATCCAATTAATCAGTTGAACTGCGAACACATCTTGTGTTGCGTAGGGCATTGTAAGTTACAATGAAAAACGGTGTTCGTTGCGTCAGCGAAATTAAAAAATATACTGATCAAACTACAACCACAATGTATAACAAATTGTAATTTACAATTGTGATACAAATGTCATTGTAATTTACAATTGTGACGCATTGTCATTGTAATTTACAATTGCCATGTTTATGAAACAGGGTCCTGGTTTACTACTCGGGAACGTTAATGTAAATAAGTTTACAAAGTTGTAGGCAATTAGGCCCGGGGTTCACTGTAGAAATAAAACTGTAGTTTGTTTCGAAACTTGTAGGTGTGGATGTGCCGAAATCATTTGTCTAACTAAACTCTCAAACTCAAAGTCTCTTAAACTAGGCTTAGTAAACTACACAGTCTGTAAAACTTATGGTTTAGAATATGAAAATATTTTGAAATAACAATACTTACGAATAATAAAATGCAGTAACTTTACTCCAATAGTGTAAAGCAGGTTTTTGTTAAATTATGTACCTATCAAAATTCAAAACTCATTTATCAGTCAGTCTCAGTCTAGGCTGTTACAAGCACTTGTGAATGTCACAGAAGCTACGCCATCGCTTCGCAACCTTGTAACGAGAAGAACCGGCAAGAAACTCGTCAAGGGCTGCTTTTTTTCTCCCTGTATATTTCATACAGAGTCGTCAAAATTTGAAAAATGAGGTCGGCATTTAAAGTGACGTCATTTTCCATTACAATAATCAACAAAGTTTACATTCAATGGGTAGGTAAAATAAATTTCAACTAGTTGAGAAATCTCTGTCTGCTACTCGATAACGCATAGCTAAGAAAATCATTGTATGATATGAAGAATTAGCTTATTATCAGAGGCGAAGAGTCCATACTATGCCGATTCCCATCGGCTTACCTTTTACGAATCCCTCGCCACCGATCCACTAAGTAGATGATAACATTTTTGTTGAAGGGCTTACCTTCGCCATAATTTCACCCCTCGCCACTGGTACCTATCAAACTCTTTAGAAACTACATATTAGCATGTCATGTGATTTCGAACAATCGAACATTGACAGTGAACTCTGGAATTACATAGTAGGTATTGTGAGACTTATCAATAGGAACTCAAACCTGTATTCAAACATTCATGATAGCGACAGTATAAATATAATTACATTTTGTACCAGGAGATGATAAACAGTAACGATAAACAAAGCTCAGATTATTAGTCTTCTTCAGCGATGTGAATGTTAATAAATTAATTACGTGTTTTAAGGTGACTGAATACTGAACTCAGATCACGTAGGAACACAAATATTTGAGAGGAATTTCTTAGGTTGTGATAACACGTAAGGAGGTGATAACACGTAAAGCTCTTGACTTCTATTTTATTTTTAATTTATATTTAAAAATAAAATAGAAGTCGCTGGTTCCATTCCGATAACATGATCTGGTGCGAGTCGTATTTTTTCTAGTATATTATTTAGTATTATATAAAAATAACATTGTGAATGCTAAAATCTCAAAATTTAAAAACTTTTATTTACATTTTTAAGTTGGCGTGCATTTTGATTTTCCTATTAATTAGGTATGTTAAAAAATTTCTTTCTAGACTAGTGACCAATTACACGTCAAATAAAATTTGCCCACAGGAGGTAGTGACAGTTATTATTTGTTTTCTTATGTTGCTATTCGCATTTCGGGTAAGTTTTTTTTAAATATTGACCTGTAGCTACATACCTACCAGTAGCAAGGGGTGAAATTATGACGAAGGTAAGACGTTCTATAAAAATGTTACTACATAGTGGATCGGTGGGGTAGGATTTCTGAAAGGTAAATCGATGGGAATCGGCTTGTATGGACCCTTCGCTACTGATAACTACCCCATAATCTTGACCATCAGTCATTTTTAATGTCCTCACTGCTGGGGTACAGGCCTTCCTTATGGGAGGATAAGGAGGATGGGCCATGACCCACCACGCGGGCCCAATGCGGATTGGTGGGTGCTAATGACTGCAAATGCAGCCGGAACTAACAGCTTAACGTTCCTTCTGAAGCACGGAGGAGCTTCAGATGATAAATTTTTGGTCACCCATCCCATGACTGACCCTTGCGAAAATTGCTTAACCTGGGCCAGGCAGGCACCACTGCGCCATCGAGCTCCTTTAATCTTACTATCCTCTTTCAGAGGTTGATAACTTAACAAACCTTTGAAAATTTTCATCGCTTTGAATCGAGATAGAAAACATGTCAAAAACTTCTGTGTATTTCATTCTTTCAAACTTTGTAAAAGCGCTGAAGAAAACATTCGATTCCCTCCCACCCACGCTCTACTTATAAGACAAATTAAAGCTTATTATTATAAAAAAATATATTACTGTAACAATGCTCTAGTAGAATCGCAAAACAAAGTAAAAACGAAATTTTCCCATATTTAATTCCGCTATCGATATTAGTTCTATTAAGAATTTTCATTAAGACAATTTACGTCCCATATAAAAGACTAAGATGAGATTGAGATTTTAGCAATTATTTTTTTAATGAAAATCTGATCATTAAAAAAGATGGTAGGTACTTAAAGATATTAAAGCTTATTTCTACAACATAACAAGTCAGTTCAAAACGTAGTCTTCAAAATAGTATATTAATTATAATATAAACAACTAAACAGCGTTAATAAGTCAAGAAGCGACAATAAATGTGAAAAGAGAAATATATGTAGCTTACTCCCGCAAAAAATATATGCAGGATGCACTGCCTGAGACCACTCTACACATGTTTCGCCCCAACCCGGAGCGAAACACGTGTAGAGTGGTCTAATTGGTGAAGGTGCAAGGTGTGTCGCTGTCTTGCTAAATGCAGGTATTGTGCACTGATATTTTTGTGGTGTGCATATGCATTTTTTTGCGGGCGGGCGGGTGGTGCATCCTGCATATATTTTTTGCGGGAGTAAGCTACATATATATTTCTCTTTTCACAATGGTTTGGGACTTTTTTTTTACTAGAACTAACTACTTTTAAGCTTGGAATTTTTAAGAACATTATTGTTGACGTACTTAAAAAGTTTATACGCAGCAAAAAATATAACAGCTAATATAGAGATAAATAATGCTAGTACGCAAAAGACTAGTTCCAACTCGAGATATTTTGCCCAACTGATGTATGCTGATGGTGCTCGAAAGTGCTTAGCTCCTCGATGTCTGATGACGTATTCCGTCCACCAAACTGCTTTATCTAAAGGACTTTGTGGTACATCTCGCATTATTGAACGTAGACGCAGCATGTTGTTACGGTAGCTGGAAAAAGATAACATCTGTATTACAACTATAAGATGCCGGCGAACAGTGAGCTTCCCATACAAACGTAATACCAAAACGATCTGCAATTTGAGCATAATTGACTCTTCTTGTGATGTTATTCGGATTAAGACAGTATTTTTCTAGGTTTCTATTAAATAAAAATTCCAAAATACTAACCCCATTCAAAATAAATGTCCGTTAAATTTTTTCATACAAAACTGTAAATCGCATAAATTTTTATTTTGTTGAGTATTTTTTATTTGTTTTTATTTAATAGAAAATTAGACAATTAGACAAATCGTGTCTTAATCCGAATAACATCACAAAAAGAGTTAATTTATGCTCAAATTGCAAATCATTTTGGTATTACGTTTGTATGGGAAGCTCACTGTTCGCCGGCGTCTTAAGATTGAAATGTATTATCATGGGTTGACAGAGACCTTTATAAAGGACACATTTTTGTTGTTTATCAATAAACACTTACCAAATAGAGGTAATAGGTAAGTGGGTTCAGTGGCTGTATTATGAGTTTGCACAGTTACGTTTACTATACTCGTTAGCGACAAGTAATTTTGTATGCAATTTGGCACAGCGCCTCTGGCGTTAACTATTCTTAACTAAAAGTAGTCATACAAATGTCAACTACAGTCGATATCAAGTATAGTAAGCGTAAACTCATAATAGGCCTACAAAATTCGCTAATTGATTTATTTTATCAAAGTACCTTTTAATGACTCAGTAGCTCAGTCGGTCAGAGCGTTTGCCCTGATTGCGAAAGCAAGATCGTGGGTTCGATAACCGACATAATTTTTTTAAAGTACTTTTTCATGATTTTGAGTATTTTTTTGTTTTATAATTTTTTGTTAAATACCTACCTTTCATTATTAAGGACTTCATTCAGGGCTTCCTGGAAACTGTTTTCAGTGATGGTTCCCATATCAAAATGGACTCCCACTTTATGGTGGACATATTGTTCTACATTGTACCACTGATCTCCAAACATCGGTATACCAATGACTGGTACCCCAGCAGTTATTGCCTCATCAGTTGATTGCAAACCTCCTTGGGTGATGAAAAGCTTTATTTTGGGATGTTCTGAAATAATAAAAAATATTCCTGTTTTTCAAAAGCAGTGTCAACCTTTCGACGACATCTATTAGATTAATTTTTAAACAACATACAATTTGAGCGACATCTACAGCTCACTGAGTCACTAGTATTACAAACGGGGAGGGCAATGTAACTATATTTGTTTTATTTATTTAGTGTACATTCATTCATCTGTTATTGCAACGTTTTCAGAGCATTTACACAAAATGTATTAAAATTACACAGTATACGAGCCGATTACGGATACAACACTTTGTTTGTTTCAGGCCTGAAATTCTAAACTAAACCAATTTTCTATTTAGTTTTTATCTGTTTGTATTTTTAAACAATGAATTATATAAGGTTTATAGTTGTGTGAAGACGCCAGTGCTATAAATGCGGAAGTAGTTCTGACACATTAGAAAAAAAAAGAAGTGTTTTTGTTACGGACACATATTGGGAGGCCCCTCAGAGAAAGAACTGGCGGAAGAAAACTCAGAGAGGTTGTGTCGACCTTCCTTTTGATTCCTATTTACAAAACGAACTAACTGTATTTAGATCCTGCAGTGTGTGATTTTAGTTAATTAATTATGGGGTCCCAAGCTGGTAGTATTCTCCAACCGTCTTCTTTATTAAAATTTGTATATATATATTTTTTAATTTTGAGATTTAAGCATTCACAATGCTCTTTTATGTAATACTAAATAATATACTAAAAAATAGGACTCGCACCAGATCATGTTCTCGGACGGGAATCGAACCCGCGACCTTTGGAAATCCGGTCCAATGCTCTGACCGCTGAGCTACCGAGTCACTAGTGAGAACGTCGAATTTCTTCTAGTATATCATCTCTTACGCTGCAAGCCAAGCCAGCGCCATCTCACCGATGTTTGTATATTTGTTGATTTCAATTGTTTCGCGTCGCGTAGCATTCTGGGAATGAATCTTTGTTTTTTGGCAAGGATTTGTGGTTATCAAATCTAATGTAATTTTTTTTATTTCTAATGAACGTACGCGCGGATGTCTTATAGTTCTGGCTGTTTGTTAGACGACTTTTAGTATGTTATACTTTAACCCTTTCTTCATTAAACTTTAGCGATACACTAAATAGAAGTTAATCTTAATGACAATTTAAACATTCTATTAGAGCAAAGTTATTTATAATATTGTCATTATGTAATGGAACGATAACTTGATAATTAATTTGGTGCACGACGTCATCATCGATGACGTATAAAGATGATAATGGTTTTATTATAATTGGTGTTCCATTTCTTTAAAGTAAACCTGTGAAGTATAATCAGATACTTTTCTAAGCAAGCTAAATGTCATGTAAAACATTAACGTATTGACCTATTTGAAAACACTATAAAAACGAATAGTTAAGAATCGACTTTTCTTGTGTTATTTCGTCTCCCGACGCAGCACATTGCATGCAACCACTTGACCACGGAGGTCGTATTACCAAAGGGTTCCTTTAGGAATTTGATTTAAAAAGGTAAAATATGCCATTTATAAAACTTACTCAAAAGATCCGATTGTGGCAGCCATTTTGAAATTTTGATGTTCTCTGTGCGCCCAGGCATCTCGTCGTGATTCCATTTCCATAGAACATCGTATGGTAATTTTGAAAATACGTTCACCATAGCTTGAATCTTATGAGGTGGTAGCAGTGCTGGGTCTACATTAGTGCCAAAACTTATATAAATGACGCCATTTTTAGAGGAGTCCAAATACTGTTTTAAATCCTAAAACAAAATAAGCTGTTACATCAAGTAATTATAATCACTTAACCCTTTACTAATAATTATTGTAAAGCAGATGTATAGTTACACAATGGTTACTCTCAGTCAAACTATTTAAGTTTGACATTGAAAAGAAAGGGACAAAATATATAGTCTGATATGCTGTCGACTGTATTATTAGGTTTTATTCTGTGGTCTAATAGACTTGATAAGGTTTGGTTTGTGGGCACTTTGACCTAGAACATAATAGGCGTGGTTTTGCAAAAAAAGCACTTTCTTTCAAATCTGTGTCTGATGTTGCTTCAGTAATCATTATTTTTATAAAAAAATCATTACCTGTGGTAGCTCCTTAGGTGGAATTTGATGCAGCCCTCCCATGAAGACAACATTTGGTGGAACTGGCCTGTTCAACTCCCAAATTGGATGTATGTTTAAAAACAACATATCAACGTTATTTTTCAATTCGCTTATTGGTGGTAGAGAATCTTTAAATACTGTCTTTAATTTAGTCTCTATGTTTTCATAAATTTCTTTTATCATCGAATCGAAGTAGTATTGTGCGTAGAGTGATTTTATTTTCTCCCACAGTGTTAGGTTGAAAACTCTTTGGTTACCAAGAGTTGGATGCAAGAATCTATGGGTTGGAGCTCCTACCACTCGCATATTATCCGTAGTTGATCCAAATGAACTTATCAGTATAGTGGGAATATTAAATACATGAGTGAGAGCTAACACTGGTTCAAGGTAAGCTTCCAGTATTAACAAATCGAATTTGCTATCAGTATCATTCAAAATATTCTGAACTTCATCCGAAGTTATTTGATCTACAAATATTTCTGAAATTGTTTCGTATATTACTTTAATTTGGCCCACGTAATCGTCATTCTTTCCCTTTATGACCGCTGATTTCAACAAACTGTCTCTCCACATTTTGTATGAGCGATCATGGAAGTCTATTTCCGTTAGGTTGGCTGGTGTTTGATCCTTATTGTATATAGGGTCTGTTGTAATGACGACAAGTTCATGACCTCTTTTGAGAAGTTCTAGAGTCAAAGGTCTGAATACCACTTGGTGACTGATAGATGGTGTCGGATATACTGCCAATATTCTTGCTCCATCACTTCCGTATAGTAACGGCACTATTAATAAAACTAAACGTAACATAGCAATACTTAAAATTCACGACTTAATTGTTTCCGAAGGTACGGGTTAATTCAGACTGTTCGTCGACGTTATGCGATAATTATTTTATATATGATTTTCGGAATCATGATGATCGTCAAATATTTTTTTGAGTATAATGATGTTTCATTGTCATTATTGAATGACAAATCATAGTTCTTATTTGTTAAACTAAATAAGTAAAGATAAATGCAAGTTCAAATAGTTTTGAGTCAAATAGATTGCCTACTCATTAATGTTTCGTTGTGTTTGCTTTGGGTGGACAACGTTAATGTAAGTAAGAAAGTAAAAATTAGAATTAAAAAAAAATATATATTAAAATGCAGTGCAATAGATACTATACGAGTGTATAACAAAAATAATATGGAATATAAAGGGTGCATGGGTGGGTGGGTGACGTTTACAAAACAATATTAGGATTTATGTACAAGTCAGGTATTAATGACCCATAGAGCAAAAACCCATTGGTCAAAAAGCTGTTCGTTGACATGACGTTAGAGAAATTAACTTACGGTTAAGTGTATTTCGGGTACGAAACCCCTTTCGGTGTTATGTCGAAATATCGTTATTACTTATCGCTACTTCGGTGCCGTCATTAGGTATAGTAATGATCTCTTTGTCAGGACGGCGCGGCGCCGGCGGGCGCCAATCAATAATCAACAATCAATGAAAATGTACTAAATTTCTGGCGAAGCGACAGTTAAAGATATGCAATAATCAACCATAGTCTAAAGAGATAGTGAAAGAATAGTATTCATTAACTGCCTTGCCTTGAGAGCACGTAGTCTGCACACTAGCGTCACCACTGGAAAAAATCATAGTGTTTAAATAAAGACGAAATTGTGAATTATCTCTCTGTAGTGCACTCCTCTACGGAGTTTGTGTTTCTTTTTATCACTTAAACAATATTTTCTATCTTGTCGTTTAGTTTAATGGAGTTTTTTTTCGATAAGATGGCCACTTTGAACAATAAAACTGCATTGCATTTTTGTGCATTTTTTGCGGGCGGACCGCAAAAAAATGCATTTGCACACCACAAAATAACAGTGCACAATACCTGCATTTAGCAAGACAGCGACACACCTTGCTCCCTCACCAATTAGACTACTCTACACGTCTTTCACATCCTCAGGAGTTAGATCGTGCGTAAACCAACACCGATGTCGGTTTCGGTGTTGGTTTACTGAAGTAAGTTACATATATTTTTATTTTTCACAATGGTTTGGGACTTCCGCCAAGTAACGCCTGTAGGGCTACCGTGCGAGTGTTGTCGACTTCGCCGTCATTTGACAGATGGATGTAATACATTGCCACTTTTCTTTGGTAAGTTTTTATTTGTGCCAAAAAGGAGTAGCAATGTATCTCATCCATCTGTTAAATGAAGCCGACGGCGAAGTCGCCGACACTTGCGCGGTAGGACCCCTGATTCAATCAAATACTTATATTTCATTATTAACCATCACTCATATAACAGTAACAACGGAGACTAGATTAATGTTCCCACCTCTAAGAGAACCATTTACTATTGTTATATCTTTAAGTTAATTACAAGTTCTGCAATGCTATTGACAGTTCAATCGAAGATAGTTTTCAACAACATTGTGTCGATGACACATGATCAGAAACGCCTTGAAAAGGGTCGGTCGGTGCGAACCCACCCCGAGGTCAGTTCGTAGTCCATTGATATATTATTTAGTTCTTCGACCGTGTCCATTCAAAATATTTTAGTAGATAAACTATGGGTCTCATAAATTTCTATTTATGAGACCCATAGTTTATTTACTAATACTAAACATAGCTCTCTAAAGTGCCCCTGGGTGACCTTGATTCTCAAGGTCACCCAGGGGCACTTTAGAGAGCTATGCTCGGCAGTTTCATGTGTGATTGATTAACCCTTCAACGCCTGGTAAATGAGACACAATAGATATTCCATTGTTATCCGGCCGCACGAGGCCGCTTGGGCGTTGATGAATTAAGATATGAGATCCGGTAGGAGAACTAAAACAGATATCGCCTGAAGAACTGCTCAGCTGAAATAGTGGGGCAAATTTTGACTCCAACCTAACCCCGGAAAATAAACACAATAGATATACCATTGTTATCCCGCCGCATTCCGCTCGGACGGTTGATGAACAACTGAACAACTTTTACTATGGGACCAACTCAACTGTTTCATACATTTTGATATTTTCGTAATAATTTTTTGTATGAAACAGCTGATTTTTTTCCACCATATTCGGCATTAGGGGTACTTTTGTAACACCTTGTATAATAAAATATATTATATTATCCTAAATATTAATTAAAAAACTCAGTGCTAAAATGTGCCAAATTCTTTAAAGTGGCCGAAGCCGGATCGCTTACCCTTCTTGTATTAGAAATGCATTATCATATAAATGAATTTATTAATCTTAAGTCAAAGTCGGAGACATAATACATTGTAAGACTAAATACACGTCAACAGCACACGGCACAAGACGTGATAAGGTCCGAGACAATTACTAAAGTAATCGATTTCACACTCGCATCAAATTATATGAAAATAGTGTAACACGATAATAATATACTGACAGCAATTTACTTTGACATAGATAGTGTGGATATTGTCATCTTTACGAACACAGCAGTAGTAGGGACATAAAAATTTCAAAATGGCAGACAGTGGAGGAGGGAAAAGAAAAAATTAATACAAGTGGTAAGCTTTTACTAAATTTAAAAAATCTTGTAACAACATGTTCCAAAAATACCCCTAATGCCGAATATGGTATACAAGGTGTTACAAAAATACCCCTAATGCCGAATATGGTATATAGGGACCATCAAACTGAACAACTTTTACTATGGGTCCAACTCTCAAATCGCGAAAAATAAATCAGCTGTTTCATACAAAAAATCGAAAATATTAAAATGTATGAAACATCAGATTTTTTTTTCGCGATTTGAGAGTTGGTCTCATAGTAAAAGTTGATCAGTATACGTTCTTTTCTTACTATAGTTGTGTGACACACTGACAACATACAAGTATTAGGTTCAAAGAAGGGGCAGTACCATCATTAAAATTTTATTAAAAAATAATACAAAACTTAAACTACTTCGACCAATCAAGGCAACGCTCTCAGGACATTCTTCAGTCTTAAATACATGATGTGCTCGTCGATCCACCTTCTCAATGCTGATACCTTCGCGTAGACTCCAGGGTATTGGGGTCTGGCGCACCCCAATCCCCAAGAGACAACTCCTGCTAGTTTGTGATTGTGGACTAATGGACCACCACTGTCGCCCTGAAAGAATGAGGATATTTTTGAAGAAAAATGACGTTGAAATTGATGCATTTTAGTAAGGATGTCGCTCGACAATCACAGTTTTTTTTATATATTCTGAATACACTATACTGTATGCAAGGTCTGTACAACGTGTTACAAAAAAAAACCCCTACGCATCCCGCCCACGAGCGACTTTTTGTTGCCGCAATTATCGCGGCGTTAATCGCGGCGTTTTTTGTCGCTGGTTAAGAAAACCCTTCGTCACTATTGTCAGTGTCATTTCGCGGGCGATTAGACGCTGATCTACTTTTTGTAGCTCGTCGCTCGTCTCTTTACGTATTGAACTCTGTATGTTCTATTTTTGGCGACAAAAAAATCGCTTAGCGATTAATCGCTCAAGGGCGGGAAGCCGAAAATAATGTATAGGATACCATGCATACAACCCCGGGAAATTATTATAAACCGTGAAAACGGTTAGAACCCCTAGACCTAAATAAATAGTGTTTTGCTTTTGCCTATTAATAGGATTGATTATCGGAAGCTATAGTCTATTTGCATCTAGGGTTGTCACTTTGCGTTTTTCCATACAAATAAAAAACAAGATCTTACGGATTATTATGAAACACTCTGTAAATGAATTTGTATTGAAGATATTGAAATGCACATGTACAAGTTTTCTCTTGCTGTTATATTATTCTAACCATTCATAATTTGTTAAGCACTTCCTATCTATATAAGGAAAAATTGTTACTTTAATTAGCTTGGCGCGGTGGTATAGCGCCTGGCCCAGCGATTGCGAAGGTTAAGCAACTTTCACAAGGGCCGATCATGTGATAGGTGACCCAAATTTATCATCTTGATCTCCTTAATGCTTCGAAAGGCACGTTAAGCCGTTGGTCCCGGCTGCATTTGCAGTCGTTAGCACCCATCAATGGTGGGTCATGGCCCATCCTCCTTATCCACCCATCCCATAGGGAAGGCCTGTGCCCCAGTAGTGGGGACAATAAAAATGATGAATGATGGTCATGGTCACACAAAACTAGTGTTGTAAAAGAGTTCGCAGTATACACATTGTTATCGTCGAGACAAAATGCAAAAAGGTTTTACTTGGCAAGCGTCTTTCCCCCCTTCAGATGTGCCAGCACAGAGCATCCGAGGAGTGATGCTATATGCCGGGGCATAAGCTTTGCTGCATATCTCTTCGTTCACTTTAGGCACCTGCACTCTTTGCAGTGTTGACGGGAAGCCACCGCCTTCCTGTAACCATTAAAACCACTAGAAATGAAAAAGATCAATGATGATATTATGAAATTCAGAATATAGTTGGTTCAGGCATGATAGTTTAAATACTTATTTATTCTTCGACAAAAATTGGTTCTTAAACATTAAAAAGTTATGTGTATTGAGGTAACAAATATAAAAAAAAAACAACCGAAAAAACCTCCTCCTTCCTTTTTTGAAGTGGGTTAGAAACTACGTTATGATATCATTGAAGGGGGTGCAGTTTCGATCGCATAAAACTTTTAGTCATAATGGTTTGGCATAGCAGGAACGGCATAAAGTTTTTTCGCGTAATGGCATATACGCATAATATGTAATATTCACGGAATGATTTCATTGGCATAACGATATCGCACTAAATTCGTTCCGGCGAAGTGCCAGAACCGACTTGCTGGCATGTATGCATTATGCCACAAGTTGTTATGCTAATAAACGTTGTGATTAGTAACCGTTATGGGTAAATATTGTATGCAATATCATTTTGTGCTTTTTGATTACTATGATAAAGATATTTATGCGGAATGAAAGTATGCGTAAACATTTATTCGGTATTAATGTTATGCGAATTGATCAGTTTACCCAAAAACCTTATGCCATACTATATTATGACTTAAAATTTTATGCATTCAGATATGGACCCCATTGAAGGTTAACAGAAAAGTCTAATGGGTTATATTAATTTTCTCGATTTTTTAATTTGTGTTTTTTTTAGTCTTATCTGAACTGAGTTTCAAAATAGTTTTGTAACAATTACCATTTTGATCTGGCTAATATCGTAGAGAATAGCACCCAAGGCGCATAATTGCAACTGCTAGGAAACGACAATAATCGGCTGCAGCAATAGAAAAAGCAGTAACTGCATTTTTAAATATTTATCTTTCCTGACTAAGCAAGAAGGATTTGGTATAATTATGCTTACTTACAGTTTGTTTTTTATTAAAAACTGAGTAGAGAATGTTATTGTGAATACCCAGCAGTCGTTTCTGTCTGTATAAATAGCGATAACGAGTTATACCGTTGGATATTGTCAAAAGTTAACTTTAATTAACAAGAGAGCTTTTCTTATCACATTATCATCCAATTATAGCCGAATGTTACTAAAAACAATTATTTCCGATAATTGAACTAATACAACGTATACGATAATTCACAAGCAACATGCCTAGAAACCCCAAATCAAAGCTAATCCCATCAAGTATGTAGTATCAATGACAATTTGAAATTCAATATCGTTAATCGTGTTAAGGTGTACTACAACCATCAAGCATGTAATACAACTCTAAAGGTTCTATTCAAATACGGTTTTGGTTCCTTTACAATAATTTAATCAATTATTCTTCATTAAGGCCCCTATATACCTCAAGTGGCGCCCTCATTTTAATTAAATTTATTGCTCGCTAAGTACATAATGTATAGAAAATTCACATGTACAGATTGAAGCTAAGGTTCTATAGTTTATTTACAAACAATAACTTCATTAAAATACAGTTAGTTGTAGTAGTAGTTCACAAAAGTGCTAAAAGTGGCCACATTATGCACTTTTGCGAACTACTACTACAATGAACTATATTATACTGAGGTTATTGTTTGTAAATAAACTATTGAACCTTAGCTTCAATCTGTACAAGTGAATTTTCGATACATTATGTACTTAACGAGCAATAAAATGAAGGCGCCACTTGAGGTATATAGGGGCCTTAATAACAAAGTACAATAGGTTGAATACATTATAATAATAAAATAAATAAATCTCGCAAAGTTCTTTACATTATACTAAAACCCTATTAATATGTATTTTAAGTCTAAGTTTTAAATTATTTTATGTTTCATTATTACTCCTGTCATTTGCAGACAACCTTACCTTTTATAAATAGGGAGACCTAAAATGGAACCATTACCGAAATGGTCTAATGGTGAAATGGTTAAATTAAAAATTTAAATTTAACCATAAGTTTAAATTGTCAATAGCGCTAAGGTTACATTAGAAATAACTTAATTTGGTGCTTAAGTATTCTTAAATTTTCTAATTTACCGAGCAATTTTCTTATTTTTTTTATTAAGAACCTTCTGATAATAACAAACAAAACAAATAAAAGAATTAGCGAAATCAGTCCAGCGTTCACGCGTGATGCCGTGACCAAGGGAAATAGGTATTCATTTTTATATACAACATGTTACAAAAATACCCCTAATGCCGAATATGGTATATAGGGACCATCAAACTGAACAACTTTTAGTATGGAATCAACTCTGAAATCGCGAAAAGAAAATCAGCTGTTTCATACAAAAATTAAAATCGAAAATATCAAAAAATATGTCCCATAGTAAAAGTTGATTAGTTTGATGGTCCCTATGCATCATATTCGGCATTAGGGGAATTTTTGTAACACGTTGTATTTAGATGATTAGGTAACACGCAAAACACGCATTCGTTGCAATTCGTGTCGCGCTTAAATTTAAAGCCTTAAACCATCAGGAGTTTATGAAATAATCAAAGCCCAAGTACTCACCCCAGTATTTCCCCAACCAGTAACTTCAGTAGTTTCCCCGTCCATTATCTCTTCTCCTAATTCTTTCATATCGATAGGAGTGACCATATCATTAAACTCGAATGGCCTGGCCATCCATATGATAGCGACATCGTTATCCATTTTGCTGTAGCTGAAGTCAGGGTGGGCTAGCATGTCTCCTACAGGATAAAGCCGACCACCACGCTCGCTGAAAGAAGATCCTGCTCGGACTTTGTAATTTGCGGGGTTGGATCTGAAAAAATATTAAGTGTTCCGATAACAATCATTTGCGATTGTCAATTTTTACGTAATGACGCTCATTGACGCAAAATTTGTTTGTTTACATGTGCAATTGAAGCGATTGTCTATTGCTCTAACAATAGCATTGACGGGAAAATTTACAATCGCAATTGATAGTTACCGGGGGTTTTATTTTGCGGGGTTGGATCTGAAAAATGGCAATAAAGTTGTTTATTTTTCGGGGTTGGATCTGAAATGTTTAATAAATAGTTATTGTTTACTGCTGCCCGCGGCTTTGATTTGTGTTTCTCTTCCTATCAAATCCCCTTGAACATTTTTTCGTGTTCCAATCTCAAAACCATAATCCATTAATTTCAGTTTAGTGGTTCAGGCGTAAAAGAAAGAGACAGATTGATAGAATCACTTGCGCATTTATGTGTTGTTTAGACTCGAGTTCACCAACTACATAGCCGATTAATTTTTAACCATCTGCTTTTGACATTTTCTCCATACATAAATACTTCAAAAGCAGGCGGTCACCTGTTTTAGGGGTGGTGCAGTCTGCCAAACCGAACCGAAAAACCGATACAAATTCTACTGACCTTGGGAGTTAATAATTAATTGGTTCAATAATTAGATCATATAAAAGAGTTTTTACTTGAAAAAATGGTTTGGCTTTATTAAAATATCATTTCGGTAACAGAAATAAATATGTATGTTGTCTACATATTTGTTCGTATTTTACCGGTTATCCAGTTGACATTTCATCGATTTCATACAGTGAAAAGGGACATCGACGTAAACTTGACAACCGTTAAAATACGAACAAATATGTAAACAATACATATTTATTTCTATTACCAAAATGATATTTAAGTATTGAATTAAACCCAAGTCATCGTTTTAAGGTAGTTAATATTTTAAATGAATAATTGACTTGAATTTTTTAATTTAGCTTGAACGCTGTAAATTGATTCATTAAGAAATGAGCTAATTAAATAATGTTATTTATTTATAAATCTATGTTAATTATAACATTTATGAATGTAATGTCTGGAAACGATATACTTATTTGTAAATGATAAATCTGATAAGTTTTTTGCGCCCATTTTTCTTGTCACCTAAAAGACATCATAAAGGGTGGTAGGATAAAAGAATTGACGATTTAAAAAAGCTTATTTATTATGTGAGCTTATTTGAATAAATAATTTATTTCATTTATTTTCAAGATAATACGTTTAGGACAGGAAAACTGGAACGACAATTAAAAGTTGATTGACCCAATTGTAAATTGTCCTGGGCTTTATTGCTACAAAATCTAATATGTATAAAGAAATTAGTTCTGTTTGCATTTTGCTATATTAATAATAAATAAATAAATGCTAGGACAATTTCACACAGCGCAATGTAGCCCCAAACTAAGCAAAGCGAACTTGTAATATTGCTAGACATCTGATATACTACGTATATACGTTATAAATATATGATTTTTATACATAGTAACACCCAGACCCGTCACAGCAATTAAAATTCATAATTTCAATTTCTGTCCGGCCGGGAATTGAGCCCGGGTCCACTTGCGTGGTAGACCGGCATGTTGACCACTGCACCACTTAGGTCGTCAATCATATTTAGTCGATCATCAGCCATTTTTGATTTCCGCACTGCTGGGACACAGGCGTTCCTTATGGATGGATAAGGAGGATGGGGCATTACCCACCACGCGGGCCCAATGCGGATTGGTGGGTGTTAACGACTGAAAATGCAGCCGGGACCAACGGCTTAACAAGCCTTCCGAAGCACTGAGGAGCTCGAGATAATAAATTTTTGGTCACCTATCCCATGATCGATCCGTGCGAAATTTGCTTAACCTCCGCAATCGCTAGGCCAGGTCCTATACCACTACGCCACCGAGCTCCTCTACTCAAAATTAAAAAAATCTTTTCTTAGCTATCGACAGTTATTAGGTTTTTGGGAAATTGAAGAATATAAAGCCTACCCCATAATGCAATGCGCCGCCGTTATAACAATGTCGTTAGAAACAATAGTTCCACCACAAGCATGTCTTCCTCCATTCACCAAGGACACTTGGTAAGGTGCATCTGTGATCTCGATGTCTTCACCTCCAACTATACGAACCTCTTCTTTTGTTTTCAATGTTGGAGTTGACACTGTTGGTGATATAATTTGTAATTAACTTTAACCCATCAAGCGGACCTTGAGACACATTAGGGAAGATGAGACAGAATAGATATTCCATTATTGTCCGGCCGCATTCGGCCGCTCTGGCATTTAAGAATTAATAAGCAGGATCCTTTTCAGATTCAACTATTTATTTAATGAGGAGGCATTTGATTTGATGAAGATTAAGGTGTAACAGGAAGAAGATAATTAGAAAATCATCTCTTGACTTAAAAATGTGATAGTTTTTTAATGGCCAATAGCAGAACCCTAAATTATTAACGTGGCAATTTGTCAAGTGTCATGAAAATTTGGTTTACATTGCTATGAGTAGTTTGTGCTATTTTCAAATTGGTTGACGCAGTGGATTTAAAATTGTCATGACAGCGGTGACAAATTGTCACTTTTACTAAATAGGGCCCAGATTTGGAATGTCTGACTGTTAAGAAAACCAAAATCTTACAATGTTCTAAATGTTAGGTATTCTTTAGTTAATATAAAATTACCTTAATCTATAAATTTGACTCTAGTATATTATTTCAGTTATAATCTTAACGTCAAAGTAAGTGGAGATGAGAAGATTAAGCACAACGGGGTTAGTAGGGGTGTTGAAAGCAGTGCGAATTTGAGAAGCAGAGTAAAAAAATAGACCCCAAGAAATACACAGTGTAGAAAACTTATAGGCAAAATGAAATAATGAGAAATGAGTTATAAATAACTTACCAACAACTCCTAGAACAGTGAACCCTAACAGGAGTTGGTACATTATGGGATTTTATAACACTAGTCAGTTTCTCAGTTAATCTTACTACATTTATACCTGACAGTTACAAAAATTATTGGGTCAACATAATTATCGCTTAACTGATAATTTGGAACCTTCACACCAATTTAACTGATAACAGTGAATCTCGAGATATTGATGAAGATTTAACTAAAGTATTTGATAAGAAAACACTTGAAGAGGTGAGTGCATTGTTTATAGCTTGCACAATAGATTAGATAACGTAATTCAAGGACATAAAGTTCACAATAACTCTCATTAAATATTATTATTTACAATGATTTCAATATTTTTCATCCACTGCCAAAACAACAATCCCAATTCATTTAATTTTTCAAATGAAATATTAGTTTTATTCGGATAGCAAAATATGAAAATCAATGCATAATTATTCATAAAGAAGGATCTATTTATTTAATATCGAACAGAAATATTGAAAAATGTAGCAATTGGTCTAAAAGTATCGAAAACCCTTTTTTGTATGAACCAGTTGTTATGATTTCGATGTTTCTCTTGGGCCTTTATAAATATTCCCATATCATTCTTTATCATATCAAATTAAGCCAGGGTTAAGCCCATTGCTTAATGTTTATTTACGCAAATTGATAATAACTCTTTATTCACCCTTGATTTGTGATTAAACAAATTACGATGATGTTACGAAATATTTTAATGTGCGTGCCTTGTTGTGGAAATGTTTTATAAGAATTTGAGAATGTGAAAGGGTTTTTTATACAACCCTTTTTTATCGAATATTTTTAATAACATAATTTGTTAAAAGCTGTAATGTATGTTGTCAAAAAAGTGTTGATTTAAGTTTAGAGCTGCCAGAACTTTCTGAAATCATAATCTTATTCAAAATCCTTTTTGTGCAAAATTCCAAGTTATTAATGTGTTAGTCAGTTCGTCAGCTTCCCCTTTTAGACAAAAAAATATATACAACGTGTTACAAAAGTACCCCTAATGCCGAATATGGTATATCGCGATTTCAGAGTTGGTCCCATATCAATATCTACTTCGGCATTAGGGGTATTTTTGTAACACGTAGTATAGTTACAGAGATAATCTATTTACGACTGTACCTGCAAATTGATGATTGCTGGTTTTTAGGGTTCCGTACCTCAAAAGGAAAAAACGGAACCCTTATAGGATCACTTTGTTGTCCGTCTGTCTGTCTGTCTGTCTGTCTGTTTCTTTTACTTATGCTGTACTTTCTGACTTCATTCCATATCAATGCGGAATACTCCATTCAAATCCGATTTAGCTAGATGCTTTGGAATCAAAGCAATGTTTGTGATGTTGTCTAATATTGATTTATTATAATATAATAATACTAATAATCCATTTTCAGACGTTAGACATCCATAGATTATTAGCAATATGTTAGTTACAATTTTTACTTAATTTATAGGTATAACAATAATTTTCTAACATAATCTTTTTCTAACATAATTTATAGGATAACAATAATTTTCTAACATAATCTTTTTCTAACATAATTTATAGGATAACAATAATTTTCTAACATAATCTTTTTCTAACTTAATTTATAGATATAACAATAGTTTTCTAACATAATCTTTTTCTAACTTAATTTATAGGTATAACAATAATTTTCTAACATAATCTTTTTCTAACTTAATTTATAGGTATAACAATAATTTTCTAACATAATCTTTTTCTAACTTAATTTATAGGTATAACAATAATTTTCTAACATAATCTTTTTCTAACTGTTCCTGAGGGAAAGAAATATAACCGTTCACGCAAACTAAGTAACGGGCGGCCCCTTTACACAATAAAGGCAAGATTTAATCTTGAGCTACCTCAGATTGTTCCTTGTTAGCTCACTCGAGTTCTTTAAATTCTGCCGGTAAATTTTTCAGCAGCTTAAAAAGTATTCACAGAATAATCAGTGGTTAGTCGTTGCATTAATGTTCCGTTTTGTGAGACTTTTGTTCCTTTTACATTAAAATAAATTGTTATATCCACTGTCGTGTAGAACGGCCAATATTTGAGTTTATTTCGCTTTAATTATTGCTATTTACTTCTTGCATTCACTTTGGAGTAAACGACCATGTTTGTAGCAACCTAAATTAAAGTTATGCACTGTCACAGACAACATAAAGATACTTTAAGAATGATAATATAAAATTAATTTCACTGGCACCTTGGATTTTGAAAAACACAAGGGAACTCCCCAAAATCAAATGAGAACTTTATAGTGATTGAAATATTTATTCTTTAGATAATGACACAATTATAAAAGTTTTGCTCACTCACTCTTAAGCTCATGAAGCGGAATATAATACCAACAAAGTTCACCTCACAGTACGGCCGTGTGTCCCCAATTTTACCGTAGATTTCTATTCAGGTCTTGATTTCGCTTTTGGAGTCCGCTTTCCGTTTTAGAAAGTTTTTATAACTTGCGATATTGTTTCCGATGTAGAAGTTTGTTTTGGCTCGTTGGTAACTTTTTACGCCTTAGAGGATTACTTGTTTATGTTTCGCTGAATGAAATTGCTACTGAAATTCCCAAAGGAATTATATTTTGTATTTGATTTTGGGATGAAACTGATCGGATTCAATATTGAAGTTGTTTACTTAAAAGATGTTTTGGTATAAACATCTCTAACTGTTAAGTTGTTTGTTAGGCACTTATTTCGAAGATAATGAAAAACTTCCCGCTATTGCTAGTGACCAGTGTCAAAAATGAAAGTTAATTATGTAACCTAAACTAAAAATAATCATATTTTTTTACAATACTTATATTAATATTTACAATAATATCACAAATCTAATCACAACATAAAAAATATGTAAAAATGCTAAATAAAACTAAAGTTGTATTGGCGATGGTATAATCCCGTGATCACTGCACAGACAGCCCCCAAAAAGGTTCTGAAACAAAAAAAAGTATTTGTATGCCATAAACAACGCTTTGAAAGTATTTATTTTATTTGAATTTAATGCTTTTTATTATGTGTTATCTCTGTATAATAAAAATGGTTCTTACGAGTAGCTGCAATATTCCAGAGACTGGATCTTAATTGGTAAATTAACAATAGAATAGGAACGGAACTGGAAATAATGAAGACTCATTTTGCTCCAGGAGTTTGCCACAGTGAATAGCAAAAACAGTACCAGAGAGCTTACTATACCGGGCACCTTCAGATTGACCCACTACTTAATGCACATCAGCCATTTTAAATATCGCCACTGCTGGGACAAAGGCCTTCCTTATGGATGGATAAGAGGACGGACTCTTATCAATAATGTAAAACAATTCATTATTATTATTAATTAAATACAAACATGTCTTTTACTAACATAGTTTTTAAGAAATATTGTGACTAACAAAATATGGACAGAAGTCTGATAATAAACAATTTTTATTAAATTTTTTTATTTTTATTTTTATTTATTATAACCCATCCTGAGCCATCAAGCTCCTATCACTACATAGTATCCCATTTGCTGCATCCTATAGCGTGCTGCCGTCGCAAGCTTTTGCGTGTTACGTCTCGTCGGTGGACCCACATCTGTCAGCAAGAAATCTAAATTTTATTATCTCTAGAATGAAAAGGTAACGAAAGTTCTTTCACGGTTGCTAGTCGAAGATAGACCTACCAGCTAGAGAGCGCGGATAGTGGTAAATGTAAACAACAAAAACATAGATGGCCTCCACAAAATTGATTTGTGCTATAAATATCATAATCACTATCAAGCAAGTCGCACGTTGATATGAGTGCTACAAGGCAACAGAATGAATAATAGTACTTACGTACAAAGTACTAAGCTCAAATGAGTTTTGTATTTTAATTTAGTTCTTCCGTGTGCGTCGCGGCGAGCGGTCACTATTATGTCTGCTACAACTCGTTTAATGTTTTTATCAGTATTATCTATAATTTCTATTGATGCCGCCAGAATATTGGCGTATTACCCGTCGCCTTCTATTAGCCACCAAGTGGTGTTCCGACATTTAACACAAGGACTACTCAAGAAAGGTCATGAATTAGTAGTTCTTACAACTGACCCTATATATACGAATGAAAAAACACCGGAAAACCTTACAGAAATAGACTTACACGATGTCTCCTACAACAGATGGAAGAAAGATGCCTTGGCAACTATAGCATCTATCCAAGGAAGTAGTGAGGATTTTATGAAGCTATTCGGTATGATTTATTCGTTTACGGTGGATTTAGTAATTTTGCAGCTATCCATGCCCAAAGTACAAGTATTGTTAAATGATAAAACGCAACATTTTGATTTAGTAATCGTCGAGGCTTACATAGATTCGGCCTTAGGAATCACCCATGTGTTTAAAGCACCGATAATACAGTTTAGTTCAGTTGGATCTGACATCAATAACTTAAAAACGACTGGTTCACCGATGCATCCATTCCTGTATCCGACATTTATTAATTCAAGAATCTACAATCTTACATCATGGGAAAAATGGTCTAAATTACGTCACTTTATAAATCATCACAAAATGATAAGCGATGTAGGCAAAGAAGCCGATGAAAAGCTTAAGAATATTTTGGGCCCAGAAGTACCAACAGTAGAAGAATTGAAGAAAAACGTCGACATGTTGTTTTTGAATGTACATCCGATATGGGATTTCAATAGACCTGTGCCTCCTAATGTAATCTGTTTGGGAGGTATACATCAAAAACAACAACAAGAATTACCAAAGGTACATTTGGTTTTTTAGAAAAGAAAAAGTTAAAAATGTTAGTACCATGTCTCACTTAAAATGATTGCCTTTACTTCCTAATAATTGGTTGGTGACAGTACTAATATGTTCAGTTACTTTCCACCTTAGACGACAGTGATTGTAAAATAATAAAGATATGAAATGAATTTACTTTTAGGACTTTAAGGATTATTTGGATTCATCTAAAAATGGTGTGATATACGTAAGTTTTGGTACAAATGCGGATGCAGCATTACTACCCCCCCATAAAGTGCAAGCGATGGTAAACGTTTTTTCAAAATTACCGTACGATATCTTATGGAAATGGAACACTGATGAATTACCAGGGAGGACGAAAAACATCAGAATTTCCAAATGGCTTCCACAGTCTGATCTTTTGAGTAAGTTGTTAAATTATTTGCGAACCGGACTTATGTTTATTTTATTTTATTTATTTATTTTATTTACTGAAAGGCACAATTTAACATGTTTTTAAAGAGCTAATAATTAAGTTTAACTTTTAAATTGAATTCCATTAAATATTGTACACAACGTTTACATACGTTTTTACGTTTACATGTTAGCGATTAATTAACAAGTTTTTAAAATCAACCAGAAAATTAAGATTTAGCTATCTTAGTACTACTGGTACGATAAGAGGTAAAACATAGGTTTCAATTTTAATCAATATAATTCGCAATGTGTGTTATTAAAGACTTTTACTTTGTTCTAATAATCTGTGGCTCTCAGTCATCAATGTTTAATTAAACTACTTATTTTTATCTTTATGATTGTATTACATTTTGACTTCAAAACTCGTTTCTATTCTAAGTATATTGCTATTCTGTTTCCAGAACACCCAAAAATCAAATTGTTTATAACTCAAGGAGGTATGCAGTCTACTGATGAAGCGATTGATGCTGGTGTTCCATTAATCGGTATACCGATGATGGGAGATCAGTGGTACAATGCTGAGCAATATGTTCATCTAAAGATTGGGTTATATGTTAATGTAGAGACAATTACTGAGGAGAGAATACGGAACGCTGTCGAAGAAATCCTCAACAATGATAGGTATTTAGCAATGTTTGATTTATATAAGGCTGTTAAATATCAATTACCATAGAACAAATATAATGTTAAATAGCAAATCTTGCACCCAAAACATTCAATATGTCACAGTCAAAATAATATAGATTTTTTTTATACCTAATTGATTTTAAGCTTTCCTTCCGTACCAGTCTTAATTTCACTCGGATATCCTCGAAGAATTCATACCTGTGAATTGAGCTTGATTTGCTATCTCCTATTTTCAGTTACCGTCAGAACATAATACGTTTAAGGACACTGATGAGAGACCAGCTCCAATCCCCCTTGGAGCGCGCCGTGTGGTGGACGGAGTATGTGATCCGGCATGGTGGAGCTAAGCACCTGCGCTCGCCCGCTGCCAACATCTCATGGGCAGAGTATTTGGAGCTAGAACTAGTTTTCTACTCTCTATCTATCATCGTATCTGTGATCTTCACTCTTGTATTCGTCAGTTGCAAACTCTACAAGTTTATGTTTAATCGTAAAAATGTACGGAAAGTTAAAAAGAGCTGATGGAAATATTAGTGCAGATTTTTTTAGGAAAAATTTCCGCTTTTTTTGTTGTAACTTATTAATTAGATTAAGGGTTTATACATTAATTATCGTAAGTAGTTAAAGCGTAACTGAAGGGAAGTGTTTAATTAATAAAACTTCTAACTTTATTAGAACCTGTTTTTACAATTATTTTCGCTTTCATACTAATTCTCGCTAGTTATTCAGCTTATACTGCCATTCTGCATACGTGGCCTTTCTGGCATTAAACACTTTTTTAAATTATCATGTGGGCTTTCCCGCCTTTCTCCCATGTTAATGCGGGAGGAGTTCTGTGAAGATTCGACTCATTTTATTGGTAAAAGCGTTTGTAGATTTTGGTACCAGTGAAAACACAACTTCATCAAAATCAATACAAAAACAGCGATTTCATAAGCTATCTATCTAATCGTTTGTAACGCACTCTAGCAATGATGCAAAATTGCTCCGATTGCTGATTTATAACAGATATCGCATAATCAATACATTAAATTCAAAGCATATTATATAAATACCTAAATGTTAATCTAAATATGTAAGTTGTGTATTTGACGATATCACTCAAGTGCTTTATTCTAATGGGTGTGCCACTTTAATAGGATTGTTAAGGCTAGATATTTTTTAATTAATTCAGTATTTTTAAACACACAATATTTAGCTTCTGGATCGAATAAAAAAACAGTTATTTATTGGTTAGCAAACTTGACTGCGAAAGGAATCGTACCCCGGCATTAGATATTTTGTTAACACCCAAGATAAGTATTTTTACCAGTCATGTTTGTTTTTATTATTACTTACCTATTTGCGTTATGTGCGTATCATATCCCTTCCATAAAAGATAAGCTTGAGACGTGTTTATTAAAAACTACGTACAAAATGAGTTTTACTTTCAGTCCTTCCGTTTGCCTCGCGGCAAGCGGTTACCGTCATGTCTGCTACAACTCGTTTTGTGTTTTTATCAGCATTATTTATGATTGGTAGTGACGCCGCGAGGATATTGGCATATTACCCGACGCCTTCTATTAGTCACCAAGTTGTGTTTAGACATTTAACTCTAGAATTACTCAAAAGAGGTCATGAAGTAGTCGTTCTTACGACTGACCCTATATTTACGAATGATCAAACAACAGCAAACCTTACAGAAATAGATTTACATGATGTCTCTTACAACAAATGGAGAAAAGAATGCTTGGCATCTACAGTACCTATCCAAGGAAGTCGTGAGGATTTTATGAAGCAATTTGGTATGATTTATTCAATATTGGTGAACTTAGTAACTTTGCAGTTATCCATGCCTAAAGTGCAAGCATTGTTAAACGATAAAACGCAGCACTTTGATTTAGTTATCCTCGAGGCTTATATAGATGCGGCTTTGGGAATCACCCATGTGTTTAAAGCACCGATAGTACAGTTCAGTTCAGTAGGAGCTGAAATGAACAATCTAAGAACAACTGGTTCACCCATGCATCCTTTTCTGTATCCAACATTGGTATATACGAGAATCTACAATCTGACGCTGTGGGAAAAATGGTCCAATTTCAATTTCTTTATAAATCACCACAAAGTTATGAGCGATACAAGTAAAGAAGCAGATGAAATGCTGAAGAATGTTTTGGGGCCAAATGTATTATCAGTGGAAGAATTGAAGAAAAACGTTGACTTGTTGTTTTTGAATACACATCCGATATGGGATTTCAATAGACCTGTGCCTCCAAACGTTATTTATTTGGGAGGTATACATCAAAAACCAGAACAAGAATTACCGAAAGTATGTATACTTACTTTACGTAACATTAACTACAGTTAGTGATGTTGCGTTAATATTTTATTTGCTGACACAGTTGATAGGGTTTTATTTATAATGAATTAATTTTTTTTAAGGATCTCAAGGACTATTTAGATTCATCTAAAAACGGTGTTATATTTATAAGTTTTGGCACAAACGCGGATGCAGCATTTCTACCACCTCATAAATTACATGCTATGGTTACAGTCTTCTCGAAATTACCGTACGATATCTTATGGAAATGGAACACTGATGAATTACCGGGAAGAACCAAAAACATCAGAATTTCCAAGTGGCTACCACAGTCAGATCTTTTAAGTAAGTTTTATATACAATTAGAAATAAGCTTAAGAAAAAAATAATTGTCACTAAACAAGACATGAACGACAAATTCAATCACTGTAGGTATATGTACAACATGAATTAGATCGGATAAATGATTAAAAATTAGCGGTGCGTTCAACTGTATCCAAAAGTAATTATCTGTCAGACCGGAATGTTTGATTAAAATAATCTTATCTTTAGCAAATGTTTAGAGTAACTAATAATTAGTTATAGTTACCTGATAATTTTGTTTCTTTTATATTTCAGAACATCCCAAAATAAAACTTTTCGTTACCCAAGGTGGTATGCAATCTACTGATGAAGCGATTAATGCCGGCGTACCACTGATTGGTATACCTATGCTCGGTGATCAGTGGTATAATGTGGAACAATATGTACATCTGAAGATCGGGTTATTTGTTGACTTGGAGACAATTACTGAAGAACGACTACGGAACGCTGTTGATGAAATTCTCAATAATGACAGGTAAATCAATGATAAGCAAAGTACTACAAATCACAAAAAAATACTTACAATAAAACCAACCAAGCACAAAAGTATGAGCAAATATAGTATATAATCATCATAATATATAATCATAAGTCAGACTAGCTAGGTCATCGAGTTCAAACTTAACACTTCAGACTTTAGCTGTTTTTAATTATGAACACATAAACCAAAGCGATAGTAACTACTACCCACAAACAACATAAAGTAGAACAACTGGTATAGTAGTGTTCTCAAAAAAAAAGATACCTAGGCAAACATAGAAGATCAGCGTCGGAATGTCTGCGACACCTGACACATGCTGAGTGGGTTGCCTTTTTAGTGTCACATTCTGTATTTTATTTAAGCATTCACTTTGTTATTTATTTTATAAATAAATCAGTTTCTATTCTATTCTATTCTAAAGTGAATAAAACAATAAATTGTCTATGCTTTATCTAACTGTCAACAGTTTGAATGAATAACTAGGTAACATGTTTGTTTCCCTTTTCTAGCTACCGCCAAAACATAATACGTCTAAGAACGCTAATAAAAGACCAACCACAGTCCCCCTTGGAGCGCGCCGTATGGTGGACGGAGTACGTGATCCGGCATGGTGGAGCCAAGCACCTGCGCTCTCCCGCCGCTAACATCTCATGGGCAGAGTATTTGGAGCTAGAACTAGTCTTCTACACATTTATTATTATTTTATCTTTGACTATTGGTATCGTGGTTATAAGTTTCAAACTCTACAAGTTTATGTTCAGTCGCAAAAATGAGAAGAAACTTAAAAAGAGATAGCTTTGGTAACTTTGTCACTCACAGTGGCTTAAAGTTCATTGACACAGTGGCGAAAATTTCGTTAGACCTTAAATGTTTTTCAGATTTGAGAGCTCGATGATAAATCCAAGTTTCATATATAGTAATAAATATTCCTGCTGATCAGCTTCAAACAACTCCAAACAATCACGAGAAATTGTTGAAATTTATAATTTTTGCTGTTCTGTAGAAAACATGTTCGCGCTGACATCTTGTGAAAGCCTAAATTGTTGACAATCGTGTTTTTATTTTGTATCTGTTCATAATTATAAGATGCCTATGATCTCAGCTAGCCCCCTGACTTTTAATCTTCGGTCTCCCAATATTTATTATAACACAATCTTTTAAGATATTTATTCGTTTTCAATTCTCTCCCGTTCAAGTTTTAGTTCAGCTGACCTTTTTTTTACAATAGCAAACAATGAGGTGGATGTAAGATAGGGGATGATGATGATAGTAACCGCCACATCAGCTCATTTTACACCTTATACATTGACTTTAGAGTTCACAGCAGAATATATTACATTTCGAATTTTTTATCGTAAGCGACTGGTCGCTTATGACAAAATACTAGATCGCTTACCACAAAGTAATAGTTTTAAGTTATAAAGCAAGCATCCTACTCGTCGCTTACGATAGTTAATTATGCAACGTAAGTTAAATACTAGTCTTTTGTAATAATTTTGATAAATATTTAAAAAACCTTCTCCTGCAAAATGGCGGTTACGATGTTCTGCCTGAAAAGGCTCGACATATTCCCCAATTTCTCGGAATCGATGTTTTTTTTTTGTTGTTTTTACTTTTTTTTTCTGTTTTTAAAACTTATTGATACTTAATAATCATGAATTTTAATTTTTTTCGTGGTTTCAAGTATTATGGTGACTTTTTTAAACTTAATGTTTGGGTGGATACTCACTTAGCTTCGCAAACCTCCGCGCTCCGTGAACATGAAACAGTGTGCCGTAGCAAAAAAAATTTTTTTTTTTGTTAGCCATTGTGTAGCCATAGTGTGTGTGTAGTAGTACGTACGTCTGCGCACCAGGTTCACATACGTGTTCGCAGATGCACACGCACATGCTGTTGGGACACTAGAACAATATTATAGGTGATGTTTAGATTTGTAGTTCAAGTTATGTTTTTATTTCATTATTTTCTTACACCCCTCACATTTAGTAAATGCCCTGCAACATCCAAAACGGTTAATATTGCAAGTATCCCGGAACAGATTTAAGAAAATATAAGCGACAGTAACCTGATCCGGGTCCATATGGGTACCATCCATCACACAGATTAAATTATGACGTAAGCTAATGGATTGGAGGCGATCCACCCAATCAATGTCGCGTGTTTGAGATTGAGGCAAGTGGTTTGAGATTTATCTTTATTTTTGGACAGTTTTAGGGATTAGAGACAAGTTGTTAATAGTATTTTTCGACAAAAGTGTATTTAAACAGGTTATATATTAATTTCAAGAATAAATAATAAATAAATAAATATTAGACAACATCACAAACATTGCTCTGATCCCAAAGTAAGTAGCTAAAGCACTTGTGTTATGGAAATCAGAGACAGCGGTGGAACTACAAACACCCAGACCAGAGCCAATATAGAAAAGTCAGTTTTTAAATTGATCCAGATGGGCACGAACCCGGGACCTCAGAGATGGCGACACCTTGAAAACTGGCATACAAACCACTCGACCACGGAGGAGGTCGTGTTAGGGTAGGTTCATTCAATCTACGATTGCGCCAATAAAAGCAGTTATCTAAAAGGACGTTGGAGAATTTATTATCCGTGTTGCATTTGCAGTTGTTAAACTTACGCATGGAGGATGAAATTTAATTAATAGTCTATCTTCTTTATCCATCGATAAGGAAGTCTTGTGCGAACCCAGAAGTTAATATAAGAAAGAAAAAAGAAGAAAGAAAGACATTTATACACTTAAAGGAAAGAAAAGAGATAACGTGATGACTTTTGATGTTTAGTTTTGTCCCCCGTGACCACGGCAGATACAAAGGTGCCGAAACGTTGAAAAAAAGCCATAAAAAGTGTTTTATTTGAAACAGAAGTAAAAATATTTTTACTAGCAACATGTGGTTGTTGCATACAAAAGTAGTCAAGTCAAGTGTTGCTATAAAATAACAATAATGAAAAAGAAAGTGGCTCGTCCCCCATTAATTACATGACTTTCTCGACAGACTGTATGTATAGTACGCAAGTAAGCATCAGAAATGAATAGGCTATTGACTGATGATGACGAACTTCAATAATATTTAAAATATTACGGTATTCTTAAATAATATAAACTTAGTTATTGCTTAATGGACTCTCCAGATTACAGAAAAGCGTGACTGACAAGTAATCCCGCGTCCCCATTCCTAAAGACATCAATCAATCAGAAACAGATTAAATAGTGACGTGCGTTGATAGACGACAACCATTCGGCCATTTTGGGGGTCGAGGTCACATATTTTTAGAATCAAATGGGTCCTGTTGCTAATGCACATCGACCATGTTTAATGTCTTCACTGCTGCGGTGGCAGAGGCCTTTCTTATGGGTCGTTAAGGAGATGGGCCATAATCGGATTGGTGGGTGTTAACAACTGCAAATGCAGCCTGCACCAATGGCTCAACGTGCCATCCGAAGAATAAAGGAGTTAGAGATAAAAAATGAATTGCCTTGAGAAAGTTTCCTGCCATAATCGCAACATCACTACATATTATAAAACAAAGCCCCTCGCCGCGTCTGTCTGTCTGTTTGCGATCAACTCATAAACTACTGAACGGGTTTTCATGCGGTTTTCACCAAAATGATAAAGTAATTTCTGAGGAAGCTTTAGGAAAGCTATTTAGAAGGATACAGTGTTAATCCTTATCAACTTAAATACGTTAGTTACCTTAAGCATTTTATGCACATTATTTTAACCTTTTACGCCATACCATTTAAATGAATATCTTAGGAGTTGTCGCAAAAAATTAACGCGCGCGAAAATAAATTCAAGCGCGTTTCTTAAACCGATGACGAGACTCAAACGGGACGGAAACAGACTTTTGGAGTGACTGGAAGTGGCGACTAATAAGGTATTTGTTTTCTTTTTGGGTGTTGTTGCAAGGTCGCATTTGGCAAAAAAAGGAAGGAACCAAAGCGAAGTAATTCAATGTTAGTGTGTTCAGTGACTCGGTAGCTCAGCGGTCAGAGCATTGGACCGGACTCCCAAAGGTCGTGGGTTCGATTCCCGTCCGAGAACATGATCTGGTGCGAGTCCTATTTTTTCTAGTATATTATTTAGTATTATATAAAAATAGCATTGTGAATGCTTAAATCTCAAAATTAAAAAAAAAAAAATTCAATGTTGTTAACAAAATGCTATGTCAAAAGTAAAGCAAATAATTGATCGAATTTGAAATGCACCAATTAATATTAAAGTAGATATTAAGATTTCAAAGGATGCCGTATTTACCTACTATTAAACAATCTGAGCCTTTGGTATTATTCTAAGCGAATATTATTAGGGGCATTAATTTTGTTTTATTTCACTGTTTTACTTGGTTTTTTATTGTTCACAAAATCACACCTTTTTCTTCGATTGTACACGCGGATGAAGTCGCGGGCGTAGGTACTGATTGTTAATTTTATCCAAGGATCTAGAAATAAACATTTAGTTGTAGATGAGTATGTCTTTGTATTCAAAGCAACAGACCTAAATACACGGTTCGAAGTTAAACTTAAATGAAGTAACTCAAAGGCTAACATACAACAAAGTACACGTAGCACCTAAATAAGCTGCAAGGAGCCTGGTCCGCTTTATTTTGTATTTACCTAAACGTTTTCGAGACTCGGAAAGAGCTTTTCGTCTTGGCAGCGCTGAAAGGAAACGCTTTGTTCGCCTTAGGTGTCATTTTGATTTATTATTCTAGTGAAGTTAGGTGTTGGTTGAGTACTCCAAATTTGCTTTTGCCACCAGTAGACACTTCATTTATATTGGGAACTAAGACAGTGTTACAAATTGTCGCATTGTAAAATTTGTATGCAACAGACATGTTGGACATAACTTGAGGTTTCGAGCAGAGCAGGCTGGTGTATACAAGGTGTTACAAAAATACCCCTAATGCCGAATATGGTATATAGGGACCATCAAACTGATCAACTTTTAGCTGTTTCATACATTCTGATATTTTCGATTTTAGTTTTTGTATGAAACAGCTGAATTTTTTTTTCGCGATTTCAGAGTTGGTCCCATAGTAAAAGTTGTTCAGTTTGATGGTCCCTATCTACCAAATTCGGCATCAGGGGTACTTTTGTAACACCTTGTATAGCTAAGTGATTTTCTGCAATTTGAATAGTATATAAATTACTATAATAATTGACATAAGATGTCGCTGACCGAAGACAATCAATTGTAGTTTTAAAACAATTGTAATTTTGATGATAAAGATGTTCCTCGCTGTGGTATCTCTATTATTTTTAGTACAAAAAGGCCGCGAACTTTTTCGACTACCTTATATTATTAAGCTTGATTGTGATTTGGATTTTTTTAAGAAAGTAGAAAGCAGAGATGCGAGCGATTTAGTAAAGCCACGTAAAATCCTTATTTGGTAAACGAAGTTGACGTAAATAAAATTGATCAATAGCTCTTAACATCGTCATATTACGAAAGAGTTAAGTGGTTTGCTTACAAAATAAGACCCTCTTAAATAAATGGCCTTTAATAATGTGTTTTATGTCATGATACTTGAGATAGCTACTTATAAAGCTGATTATTATAATCATTCTACTACATAATAGGTACTTACATTATGATTGTTCTACTATACAATAACACATAATAATAAGATAATTAATAATAATAACAAATTCTTTAATAGAAAAATAGTTTTTATCAGACAACTTTTTTGTTTCCATCCAAGAATTTGAATTACACTTTAAATAAACTCTTATGTCATAACTCATTATTAAAAAAAACTTTTTAGTTGTCATGTCTCACAAGGATTTTCACTACCTCCCTTATATTGCTAATCCGTATTTGTCTTGTCTTGTCTTTTACATCAATCCCCAGATAATGATTGCGAAACCAAACACATTTCTCAAAACCAACAAGTCTTTGCACAAAACTATAAATGAAAACCGAAACGCGGTCTGGAAAGTTTTAACTGCAAACACAATTGGCACGTCGTAAAAGCAACTTTGGAAAGTATACAGCAGTAGTATAATGCAGCCATAATCCTAACAATAGTAAAATAAATGCGAAAATTTGTTTGTTAGTTTTTTTTTGGACAACAAACGGTCATACAACACTTGTTGTATTGTACAATAATCTTAAAGATGCCCTTGAGTGCCAATAAATATACTTTTTACGTTGTTTATTACGCTTTCACGTCTTAAGAGGCCGGCGAACAGTGAGCTTCCCATACAAACGTAATACCAAAATGATTTGCAATTTGAGCATAATTAACTCTTCTTGTGATGTTATTCGGATTAAGACAGTATTTGTGTTTCTATTAATTAAACATTCCAAAATACTAACCCCATTCAAAATAAATGCCTGCTGTTTTTTTCATACAAAACTGTAAATCGCATTAATTTTGAATTGGGTTAGTATTTTGGAATTTTTATTTAATAGAAACCTAGAGAAATACTGTCTTAAGCCAAAAATAATGGTGCAACTGTCGTATGGTAATATAATTAAAAAAAACTGTTACGACTGTTACACTGCTTATTTTATCATCCACTCATAATTATTTGAGACAAAGTCCACGCGAACGAAGTCAAGGATGGTCGCTAGTCATACATATTAACATAGTGCACAATTGTACCACATTCAAAGTCACATAACACTGAGATCTGAAACTATTACATTCAAATAATAAAGGACTCACCTTAACTGCGCTGGTTCAACACAGAGAAGGATTATAACTCTAACTTACGAAAGACAAAAAAGTTTTAGACTGCTATTTTATATACCTTTGCCTCAAAATGCACGAATGTTAAAAATTATTTGTAAATCTTTTTAATTAAAAAAAACGATAGACGAGCAGAGATGGCACTCAACCAATTACAAGATGAATTTCAACAATCTCATTATTTTAGTAAATAAAAAAAGCAATAGCAAAAAAGCAAATGCAAGCAAAGCAAAAATAATGGCATTGCTTTTTTTATTTACTAAAATAATGAGATTGTTGAAATTCATGCACCTTGTAATTGTTTCAATAATTACGTTTCTTGTTCAAAATAATATCTTTGAAGCATAAATTCAAATCAGGAAGAACAAGTTTCTGGGCACAGCTTGGACGTCAACTTGATGCAAACTTGGAAACAGGAATTATTATGGACATTGCAAGTGTTCATGCAAAAACGGAGCAAACTAACAGCAAATCCTCTTTTAAACTTCGTAATTAACTAATCACGTATTATGCAATATTTCCTCTAATTTTCTTACAATTAAACCTTGTATTCAATATACAAGGTGTTACAAAAGTACTCCTAATGCCGAATATGGTAGATAGGGACCATCATACTGAACAACTTTTACTATGGGACCAACTCTGAAATCGCGAAAAAAAAATCAGCTGTTTCATACAAAAATTAAAATCGAAAATATCAAAATGTATAAAACAGCTGATTTTTTTTTACTGAATTGAAGACAACAATAAAGATAATTAAAACATTTTTGGATCTACAATATTAATCGTAAGAATCGAATGGATACCTCTAACAATATGTATTGCTGCGGCTTAAAAGCAAACGGCGACATTAATCTATTCTCGGCATTCTAACTTTAAGTCGGTATTTCAGCCATCGGAAATATCTGACTGACAGAATTAATATTGCATTCCCCCTCGAAACACTATTTATTGCAATAAATGTAAATCTATTTGATTTTATATTTAATATTATTCTTCTCAAGCTCGAGAGAGCTTTGTCTACAGAAGAGATCTCTCGAGTGTCTCTTTATCTTAGAACTAATAAAAAAATAACAATCATATTTTTTGAACTAAATCATTTCAAAACAATTTAGATAATTTCGTCCTTTATTGACGTTGAAATATTTTTTTTTAAATCATGTTTTGTTTTAAAAGACATTAAAAGGTTGTACAAATCCGAGTTCCACTGTCAAACCACGGTCAAACTGTGCTCAGCATATCGAGACGATAATCAAAGATCGAGACGACAAGTCTATGACATGACTTGTAGACAAGAGTCCCGTTTGCTCATACTACGCGTGTAGAAGATATTATATGCTATACGAAACTCGTGAAAATTGTCCCGAAACGCTACTTTAAAAGCTTCATATCTTTGTATTAGAAAGCTTACTCTACTAATATTTCTTACCTTAAAGTGCTATATCCTCGTAAGATTCTAAAAAGAAAATTCTATAAGACTGGCTACCTACGGCTTATGTTTTACAATATTCTACATTGAAAAGATTGCATACAAATAATAACATGCTTCTTTGTTTCGATGTTTTCTTGATTTTAAACTGTTTATTTAAAGATTATGGAAAGTCTCTCATACAAAAGTAAATATCACCTTCTTCTTATTGTATTAGGATTAGTGACCACCTCTGGAGTTAGAGATTATGAAGCCGCCTGTAAAGCTTCTGACTCGGCTTAACGACTGTTATCAGATGACAACAGCTGGGACCGACGGTTTAACGTGCCCTCCAATTCACAGAAGCGCTCAGTTGTAATGCCACTTAACGGTCACCCATCCGACACATGCCCGGACCGCGCGTTGCTTAACAAACGTGATCAAGTACGATCAGGCTGTCAAGCTCCGCCATGGGCGCTTCAATGTCACCTTATCTTTTACTATGTTGTTTCGCAAACGTTTTAATTTCACTTTAGTCTGTCACCGTTGTTTTATTTATGTTATTTGATTTAAATATCAACAAAACATTTTGTTTTAAAACAACAATGTTTAGTGTTTCTTATTCAAAGGTATTTTCGCCACCAAAATAACTTAGCCACTTACCTTACAAAAGTTTGCCTCATAATTAAAACGAAAATGTCGACCTACTTACCAAATAAATGAAAGTTCGTCGAAAGCACAAAAAAGTTTTGTTTTTTGTGTAACCACTTATAATGGAACAAAGCAGACAATAGGGGAAATGGGAATAATACAGAAACATGCGAACACTAATAAATAAAGATTACGCTGAAATATCCTAACCGCTACGACCTTTACATTGGAGCCACGAAAACAGAGGGAGATAAAAAAACATTTATCCACTAAAGCCCAGGTCAAACCGGATGTAGCACAGAGCGTAGCGTTGATGCGTATATGTTCATAGCGCATTGCCACAGATTACTGTATAGTTAATTGCGCGTTCAGTGTGACATAGATACCATAGCATTTCATATTACAACATCATTTGCCGTCACGCTACGCAACGCACCGCGCTTTGACCCATACTTTATTCTTAATCTGTAAATAGGAATACTAAATACTGAATAATGAATACTAAAAATAAATATTTTGTTCATATTAACTGTATTATATTTTATGTTTTGAGGAAGTTACGATAACATCAAGTAAGCGTTAAACCCTCGTTTCATAAAACGAAAGAAGATTCGCAAATCATAAAATCCTCAACCACAGAGAATAACCAATATTATTATTATATTTCCAACTTCACAGAAAAAATATTGCTATGGCTAGTTTGATAATTGACTTTATAATTTTGCTGTGGCTTAGTAAGTAAGTAGGTTTGCCATGATTTGTCAGACAAACCATAAATTTTCTAACAGTAATTAAAGTATCTTCATCGAATATTAGAAAACAACACAAATAGTGATGACAAACAGCGATCATAATCATCTGTGATAATTATGATTTAATGTACCACAAGAGACAAAGGGAACGTGATATATTATATCATGTACCCTTATTTTAATATTTTATGTAAATTAATCTGAGAGAGTAACAGCATAACAAAAAATAGATATCGTCAAAAATTATGAATCGATTATAATGAAATTTTACCATCATATTATGATCCTGCTAATACTTTTTTCGTGGCCGCACTTCTCAATGAGATTGTCCCTTCGTATTGTTATTATCTAGCTGGCGAGTTTGGTGACTATTTAAGCTTAATAAAGACCGATAAAGATGCCTGCTCAACGACTCTGCTTATTTAGACTCATGCCCTATTCCGAGAAAAAGTGGCCGTTGTAAAGGAAAAGGTCAAGAAAAGAAGTCCAATTGAATAAACAGAAGTAAGGCAGCCGAATTAAATGCCGCCTTTTTGGTAAAGAAATATTGACTAACGAGGGAAGAATGGTTTGAGTTGATTTTGATCTGTTTGGGCATAATATTTAGTTGGAATATTATAATAATTAGGGCTTCTCAATCTTTTGGCTTCATGAATCTTTAAGGTTAACATTAACATCTCGAGCGGATGGATGAAGATCGTGCCGTGAATCGTGCGTACCTTGGACGACCAAACAGCCGCCGGCCGGTTGGGCGTCCCAGATACCGCTGGGGAGAAGGATCTGCGCGAACTCCACGCGGATGACTGACAAGAAGTGGCGCAGGACAGACCCAGATGGAAGCTCCTATTATCGGAGGCCAAGACTCACTTTGGGTCGCTGTGCCATCCTAACTCCACGCGGATGACTGACAGGAAGTGGCGCAGGACAGACCCAGATGGAAGCTCCTATTATCGGAGGCCAAGACTCACTTTGGGTCGCTGCGCCATCCTAGCTAGCTAGGTATATTAAAAAATCTTTCTCACAAGTTGAATTTTCACTAAACTTTCCTGTCTAGTTAGCACGAGGTATAACTATATAATACGCTGCATCACAATGAATGTTGTTTCCAACGTTAAATCCCGAGATAATCTTGGACCATGAAATCACCGCGTCCAAATGTAATCTGGAGAACCAACTAGCTCCATATCTCGAGAAATATTGCGCATTCCGACAAACTTACGGCGCGCATTTAAGATTTATATTCCAATAAAGTTTTTTCGTTATTTTAATGGAAATATTGTTTTTGTTATAATCGATTCGAGATGCGATTTCTAATATAATTATATTTTACATCTTTGATTTTGATTCATGATTTTAAAATTCATTAAGATTATTATAATATAGCATAAAATATTCGTGTATCTGCGTGTTAAGTTATTTTTCTTCCCCTCGCAAACAGTAGTTTTTTTATGAAACTTAGATTTACCTTAAGTCGTTTCATGATGATCGACCGTATTCAAACAATCTCTCTCGCATTTATAATTTGAGCTAGAATCTACATTTTATCTTTATAATTTTTGAAAGTACCTAACCATATTTTTAGAATAGGATCGCGTTATTTCGTTTTAATTAATTTAAAATTATTTTTTTATTTAAAAATTAGAATATTGACATTTTTATTTATTTGAGTTCTTTATTAAAATAATTCATTGTACTTAATCTAAAGTAAGTTTTAAAATTGCTTTATCTTTAAGCTTTCCTAGAATTGTATTAGGTAAGTACTTTAAAAAATTATGTATGCGGCCTTTTATCTACTTTATATATAGTGGCGGCCACATAATTAAGGACGCCAGTTGATTTTCATACAGACGAAGTATTTTGAAGTATTGCTTCTTCGCCAGGGATTGACCGAGCGGTGATCTGGTGATGGCCATCCAGGGAGTGAATGGAGAAGATCCAGATCGCAATACTCACCCAACTGATCTGATCAGCATTCTAAGAGATGTAAGGATCAGAATTTTCAGTTGCAAAATGTTTATACAACTTAAAGCTATATTCGCGGTTTTTATTTTAAACATATACTTACATTTCTTAGAATGCTGATCAGATCAGTTGAGTGTGTATTGCGATCTGGGATCTTCTCAGCTAGGTCAATCCCTAGCGGAAAACCAAGACATAAAAATTACTTTGTTTGTATGAAAATCGACTTGTGTCTCTAATTATGTGGCCACCACTATATATATTTTAATAGCCCCGGGTTCACATTGACATCTCAAAGCATTAGCAAGTCAAAATAAGGCTGGTGTACTAAAACCTGAAATCCTTCGGACTGCGAAGGCTTAACCTGAAAATTCTTACTCCTCCAAATGAATGCGCGAAACGGCTGAAAACACTCGGCTCTTTAATATCATAATTACTGTAAAACGTACTGGCTTTTAGCATTAAGCTTCTGACTTAGTGACTTTGTGAAAGCGATTTTTTTTAAAGCGGGTTTTAAATGTAAGTATTTTGATTAATTCTAATTATGAATATGAACTCGTAAAAATATTTTTTTTTGCATTGTATTAAATAAATAAATAAATATTAGACAGCATCACAAACATTACTCTGATTCCAAAGTAAGTAGCTAAAGCACTTGTGTTATGGAAATCAGAGACAACGGTGGAACAACAAACACCCTTTGTTAGCAGTTGTAAAATTGATTGAATTATCACCATCAAGAATCTGATTTAGAATCGTAACAATGCTACTTCCTACTAATATTATTGTGAGAGTTTGTATGTTGGTAAAACCAGTTCAGCCATAACCATATTTAATTACACCAAAACGACTGAATTGATATTTACACGCATTAATAGTTTAGGTATATAACACAGCCTTTATTCAGATACCTTAACATGAATTGACACTTTTTATAAATATCAACAACTGGATCTGTTTGTCTAACAGATCCAGTTGTCTTCTCTGTCTCTGGCTTCGGAAAGATTAACTGAATGAGATGGGAAGATGAACTAAAATGATAGCAGAAAAAATGTGATCAAGTAAAGCCAGAGTGGATTAAAACAAAGCATAAACCATTTTTCGAATGTCCACGCAGAAGAAGTCGCCGGCAGAAACTAGTCTCTCTACAAAAAACAAAAACACATGAATATCACAAGCAAACACTGGATAATCTCATGACTCGTGCAGTCATAATATTTTTTTCCAGCTCCACGAAACGCTACCCATAACAGCTTCTTTATGGTGCATTCAGGAGTGTATGCTAGCTAAATCAGTGCTTGAATAGCTCAGAAATGGCATAGTTTAGTTTGCGAATAAACATAGCTTTTACTTACACTGAGATTTATATATTATGTTAACACTCATCGTGGGAAATGTATTTAAAAGGGCCCCAACATTTTATATCAATACAAGTTTTGAGATTAAAAGATTTTCACTCTAGAGATAGGTATTAATGGATCAGCATCCATTTAATAGTAAATCAGTCGATGGCGCTGTGGGTGGCAATCTGGGAATTGGTCCTGCGATTGCGGTAGTTAAGCAACTCAAGGGTCAGTCATGGGATCGGTGACCAAAATTTCGTGCTTGGATTCCACTTTACTGCATATGCAGTCGTTAACTCCTAGCAATCCAAATTAGGACCACGTGAGTGGACCAGTTTTTATATCCTTGAAGCAAGGCTTGTGCCCCAACGCTTAAACTAATTAATAGTGTCGTGTTGTCTTGTACTATTTTTATGAAAAAGAATGATTCAATTCCGCCTTTATAAAATAAAATAAAATAAATTGAAGTCTCTGAGTGCGGCTGTGTCATAAAATAAATTGAAGTCTCTGAGTGCGGCTGTGTCTTTTTTATCAGGACACAGTATTTTTTTATTATAGCAATTTCGTCGTTAGTAAATCATAAAGTATGACCCCAGTTTCATATCCAAGTTAACAGTGGTACATCAGATTTCATCCCACGTACGAGCTCTTCCGACAGAGTGATTTTGCGGATATATTGGTTTTCTGATTTACGACTTTTATTCTGCGACCTTTCACACCATAGATCAGTGAGCAGAAATTACTACAATTCTTAGTAAAACGTATGTTGTTACTGAATAAGAATGAAGGGTTAGTAACGAACACTAGGTTATTTTAGGGTCAAGGTATAAACGCTGAAATTTGAATCATTTGATTCCCGCAGTAGGGTGGTTCCACTCATAATTACAAACAACAATTTGCCCAAATCTGATACTGCGAAAAAAAATCAGCTGTTCCATACAAAAGCGCAATACCTACTCGACCTTAATGTATGGAACAGCTGTTTTTTTTTCGCGATGTTATGGTTAGCCCCATAGTAAAAGTTACTTGTAATCATAAGTGGAACCCACTGCCAGAACCAAATGATTAAAATTTCACGATGTATTGCTTAACCCGGCTGCACTTTTCCCATATCTATAGCTCTTTCTCAGAAAAACGTTTGACAAGTGCCCGCGACGACCGACGCAAGAGTTGATGGCCGAATATCCTAAACAAAATCATAAATTCCGTTTGTAATAAACTCTTAATTTATTCAATATCTTACAGTAACAGAAACCTTGTTTACGAAAATACGAAATCCCAAGACGCAACCCTGCCAAGCTTTTAGATAGATAACTTACCTATATGCCTATATAATGTTTGCATTGATCTTTTAGTTAATTTCGTAATCTCTTACACTAAATGTTGTTATCTTAGAAATCTCTACGGAGTGTCTCGAAATGGGGGTAACCGAACAACCTAAATCAATGTTAAAGTGATTTGTAAGGTCGCCAAAATTCCTAGGTTAATTTCATTAAATGTTGAAATAATGTTTGGCTCTGTGGTCGAGTGGCTTTGTACACCGGTTTTCAAGGTGTCGCCATCTCTGAGGTCCCGGGTTCGATCCCCGGTTGGGTCAATTTAGAAAACGAACTTTTCCATATTAGCTCAGGTCTGGGTGTTAGTTGTCTCTGATTTCCATAACACAAGTGCTTTAGCTACTTACTTTGGAATCGGAGCAATGTATGTGATATATGTTGTCAAATATCTATTTATATATTTTTAACCGACTTCAAAAAAAGGGAGGAGCTTCTCAGTTCGTCGGAATGTTTGTTTTATTTATAATGTTTCTAAGTAATCTTTGTGTGAGTACTTACTTGACCATTAGCCAATGTGGATTGGTGGGTATTAATGACTGCAAATGCAGCCGGGCTTAACGTGCCTTCCGAAACACGTAATAGATAATAAATTTTTGGTCACCCATACCATGACCGACTCTTGCGAAAGTTGCTTAACCAGGACCAATTTGGAAAGGCCCAGCAGTGAGTGTCTTATGTAAAAGTTATGACATGACTGAATGGACGGAATTTAGCCTGAGGCAATTTCATCCTGCCCCCCTGACATGACCATGACCACCCAAAACATGATATAGCGTTTTATCGACAGTCAACTGTCAAAATCCATTGTCTTTTGACAGTTAAACAAGATAAATAGCTGTATCATATCGTGTTTCGGTGGTCATGCTAGGGGCTGCTGTGTTAGCTATTTAAGGGTTAAGCTTTTCATTTGCTAGAGGATAAACCACATTTAAAATTCTGCATATTTTTGACATACATTTATTTTGGACATCTATAAAAACAAAATCCTCAACACAAGTATTCCATTACCTACTGGGGCTCACCTCAAACATTTTTTGTAATATGGGAAATAAAAAACTATTTTATTTTTAAATTTTTGAGATTATAGCATTCACAATGCTATTTTATATAATACCAAATAATATACTAGAAAAAATACGACTCGCACCAGATCATGTTCTCGGACGGGAATCGCTGGCTTGCAGCGTAAGAGTTGATTATACTAGGAGAAATTCGACGTTCCCACTAGTGACTCGGTAGCTCAGCGGTCAGAGCATTGGACCGGATATCCAAAGGTCGCGGGTTCGATTCCCGTCCGAGAACATGATCTGGTGCGAGTCGTATTTTTTCTAGTATATTATTTGGTATTAAACTATTTTATTTATTAAAAATCAATATTACTTGGCTTTTTTCACCACCACTATCTTATTAGCCAATAACCACTCTTTATCAAAACCCACAGCAAAGATGGCAGAATAAACTAAATAAGTTATACCGAAGGAGACCAAACCTCATTAAAGTAAGGTTGTTATTAATATGAAATTTCGGATTTGGATATGATTACGAATATAAATAAAGTCAAATAATGTTTTACCAACCAGTAAGTTTGTCGTTTTTAAAACCAGTAGGTTTTTGTAACGAAATGTAATAGTAATAAAAAAAAAGCGTCGCTTATTTTTTTTTTAAGACTTTTGCCCATTAAATATTTTTCTAAAAATATAAAATAGTTACACATATAAAAAACAATAAACCATAAATATCTTATTATGTAACTTAATAAAAAATAAAATAAATGATATATTTAAAAACAAATTATTTAAACCACAAACATTATGTTAAAAAGTAAAATTATTGAAATTCAATAAAAGTTAAAGATCTTAAATATTATAAATGCAAAAGTTATTAAACTACGTGACAACCACATGTGTTACTTATGTGGTGACAACCACATTAGTTACTTATGTGGTGACAACCACATGTGTTACTTATGTGGTGACAACCACATGTGTTACTTATGTGGTGACAACCACATGTGTTACTTATGTGGTGACAACCACATGTGTTACTAATGTGGTGACAACCACATTAGTTACTCATGTGGTGACAACCGCTGTGTGTGCGAGCGCAACAGTGCTATTGTGAGACGCTTGCCGTAAACATAATAAATATTTGTTTTGATGTAAAAATCGGTGGAATATTTACCACTGTTTATTATATTGAATGTTTTATCGAAATATTATCTACCTTAAAGAAAACGAGTCAGAGATAGTATTGAAGTGAAGTGCCAACATCACATAACCTATCAAGCCCACTTCATTATTAACATTAGCAAGCAAACATTAACTTAAAATAACGAGCTTTTAATTTTGTATAACGGATATTAATTTATTTCAAATTAAGATAAATAAATATTAGAAAAAACCAACTCATCCGTATCACCTCAGGCGGGACGGTGAGTCGAATTTTCTAGTATTTATTTATCAAAATATAAAAATAGCATTGGTGAATATAATAATTATTTCGGATTATCGGACATTCGGATAGTTTCAGTTGCACATTCTGTATTTTTTTTATTAAATCGTACAAGGAAATTACAAATAATAAAAAGGTAATTATTAATTTTGTGTGCATGTTTAGCAACGTCATCGTGCGTCATAATTTAGTGACACGTGTTAACGTCAAATGTTGCCAAGTATCCAAAGTTAATAATACATAAATAAATAATAACTTGGACAATTTCACACAGCGCCATCTAGCCCCAAACTAACCAAAGCTTGTAATATGGGTGCAAGACAACTGATATCCTACTTATATACTTTTTAAATATATACTTATCACACATAGTAACGCCCAGACCCGTCACAGAAATTAAAATTTATCTTTTCAATTTCTGTCCGGCCGGGAATCGAACCCGGGACCTCTTGTACGGTAAAGATTTACCGTGCCTCTTGCGTGGTAGACCGGCATATTGACCACTGCACCACTCAGATCGTCTTCGTTATTTGAAACTTTTAAATTATATTCGGTTACGGTTTCTGATATAATTTTATTTCGGATACCTGATAGTTTTGGGTACGATTACGGAGTTCTATAACATCCCTAGTCTAGGGTTGGCACCCCGCCAGACTATCGACAAACATATTGACAAACGACTCCGCACATCGCTTGACGCGCTTGCCGAGCCGGAACCGATTTATTTGTTGTCATGGAAGTAGCATGTCTATTATTATTTAGGCAAGTAGGCCTTGAGGAATTCGATGGCGCAGTGGCTTACGTATTCGGCCTGCAATAGTTAAGCAATTTTCGTTAGGATCAGTCATGGAATGGGTGACCAAATTGTCCCAAGCATTTATTGAAAACATAAAAGTTATTTTTTTACATTTTTCATTTGAGGTAATGGTAATAAGAAAAATAAAATGACTTTAATCTACTATTTATATATATTTTTTGCAGGAATTACCTAAACATTTGTAGCAACGAGTAATAAATAAACTCTCCGTCAAATTTTTAAGGCATCTTCGAGGACTTTGAGAAAGTATAAAAGTTACTTTGTAACAAAACAGACTTTATTATGGCCTCAAAAATTCATTTGTACCATCACGACATCCATCAAAAATGTTCTGCAACTCTTCTCGTTCCGTTTCGGCCGATATGGCGGGTTTCAAACAAAGTTTCCTCAGAACGACACTGTGATACCCAGCGAATTAGAACCTTAAAATTTCTACCGCTAGACGTGATAAGAAAGTTAAGCTTTGCATCCATTGAAGGATTCCAACGCAAACATTGCAAGACTTTTTAAATAATACAGCAATGAATACCTGACTTTTGGATTTTATTGTTCTACCATTTTGTTATATAGAAAGGGGTCCTTACTATGACGGACTGCCATTTAGAATAACGAACCCAACTTAAGGAGGGTAATTAGAAGCTTTGTTAATGACGAGCGGAGTTTTAATGGTGACAACTGTTCTACAACGCTTAATTGATGGAGTTTTTAGTTTAAACTTTAATTCAACGACTTGCTTGGTCGAGTGGCTTTGTACACCGGTTTTCAAGATGTCGCCATCTCTGAGGTCCTGGGTTCGATCCCCGGTTGGGTCAATTTAGAAAATGAACTTTTCCATATTGGCTCATGTATGGGTGTTTGTAATACTACCGTTTTCTCTGATTTCCATAACACAAGTGCTTTAGCTACTTACTTTGGAATCAGGGAAATGTATGTGATGTTGTCTAATATATAAAAAAAAACTAACCCAGCTTGGCGCAAGTGGGCCTTAAAGTTTTGAATGGATTGTTTTAGTTAATGTATGTGATGTTGTCAAATATTTATTATTTATTAATTACGGCTTAGACAGGTAAAAGGACAACTGCAAGATTTTTTTTATATTTATCTTGGAATCGGTGTGGTAAATTGGTGTGACTATGGGTCGGTAGGGTGTTTTTGGTCTGAAACCTTTTCTTAGTTGACCGAGCGAGGGCGAAGCGCGAGCGAAGCGTCTCCGAGTCAGCTTGGGCAAAAATGCTTTCGTATGTCCTTCGGGTGTCCGGATGTCCATTTGTTCTCCTCTACAGGCACAGATTACTAAATAGGTCGCATTTCTCAACCGATTCTTGTGAAATTTTGTGAGCAGGTTCGATAATCATACCTGTATATTTTATTGGTCGATACAGTTTTACGGTTTTTTTCAAAATGGTGGGGATATGTAAAAAAGTAATATTTTAGATCTTCATGTCGGGGAACGTCGCCCAGCGATAAGAACTTCTTTACTTAGCGGTCTCTGGAAGCGACGACCCAGATTAAAATATTATTAGGTAGGTACTTACAAAATAGTAAGTATATAGAAGAGCCAATCAACACATTTTTTATTTTATTTTAAGAGGTTTTTTACAGACGTCAGCTAAAAGGAACAATGCTCGAATTGAAGCCAGCTTTATTCAAAGATAAGTGTTTGCACAGGGTATGAACACATTAGCGGATGCGAAAAGAGTCATTTTTCACGATGGTATCGACTTTGCTCAGGGCTACCGGTTATACTGACCCTCTATCCCTAAAGGTAGGGTGCAAATATCAGCGGGTACAGTGTACTATTTTGTTTTAAAAAACTAAACTAAAATCGGTTCATTTGTTTGAGAGCTACGATACCACAGAAGGATACATAGATACACACATACACAGACACGTTAAACTTAAAACATCTCTCTTTTTGCATCGGGCGTTAAAAATCGCAGCGATTAGGAAACAATGATGAAATAATTACCAAAAAAACAGATGTTCTATTATCTCCATCCCTAGACGTAACCACATGTTATTTTATGTTTCTTATAAAAAAATTGCAATGATGTTGATAATCACCGAAAGGAAATTCGGACTTTCTAAATGTCTAGCCTATGTCTAGTATTTAATAGTATACATTACAGCCGAGAACGGGAAGTTCGCATTTACATTGGCGAGGATGGTTCGAGGGGTTCGTTGGGATTCGAGGCTTGAGAAAATCATTATACAATGATTTTCTCAAGAAATGCGAGGAAATAAAAATGTCTCTGCAAAAAAAAAAAAAAAATAAAGATTCGTAAAAATAACGTTAGCTGATGAGTTCTACCGTTTTGAATTTGGAATAGGTACTTGATCGGCAAACTCGCGTAGATGCTCACATAACATAATGCTAGTAACAGTTGTGTTTCTACACAACTAGCATTATGTTATGTTAATAAAATGTTAATAAAATTCGAGATTTATATTTTATTGTGTAAAATTCGAGATTTTAGTGATAAATTAATAATGAGTGGAAAAGGGGTTAAAACTTTTACTATTTTAAATTCTTTTTTATTTAAACAGATTCAGAACCTTTTTGCTAGCGCTACTTAATTGCTTAACTGTCATTTTTTATTTACTTTGACAAGGTGCCATCCCAATCTAATCGCGCGCGGATTAGAACATGATTTTTTATTTCAGTCTGTAAGGTTTTAATTTCTATTCAAGTGGATCTTATGAAATAAATAAAAGCTCCTTTAATTTCATTTAAATTCGCAAAGGACCATTCGATTCAGTCGGAGAATATTTATATGCAAACATAAATAAAGTATGAAATATGTAGGCAAAGGCATTTGTTTTTCGGTCATTCGCTCTTTGTTTACACATTTTCACGTTCCGTTTCACAATTCCACCCTACATAAATTGTCGCTTACACTGCCACCACACACGTTATGCGTAATATCCGAATATCTCCCGGTTCCTTTTTATCAAATAACCCGACATCAATATTTATTTCAATCTAGGTATTTTGAAAAAGGCCTGCATGTAAAAAGCGCGATTCGTATTTGAAATGTTGCCGGTGATGCTAAAGAAAATATTTAAACAACACATCTGATAGTGGAACGATAACATTACTGGTTGTTTATAAAGAATAAAATGGTAGCAATTTTTTTTACAACGTCATATTTATATATTGCTCCGATTCCAAAGTAAGTAGCTAAATCACTTGTGTTATGAAAATCAGAGACAACGGTGGTATCACAAACACCCAGACCTGAGCCAATATAGAAAAGTTCGTTTTCTAAATTGACCCAACCGGGAATCGAACCCGGGACCTCAGAGATGGCGACACGTTGACCGATGAACAAAGTCACTCGACCACGGAGGTCGTCAACTTACCTAATAGTATCTCAGAGTTGATGACTCAAGTCTTTTGTTTGTTAGCCACTCGACTACGGAGACCGTTAAAAATCTTAAGGCTGCATAGTCTGCACACTAGTGCAGCCATTGGAAAAATAATTATAGTGCTTAAATAAAGACGAAATTGGGAATTATCTCTCTGTAGTGCACTCCGTAGAAGCTTCGCCGCACTTAGCGAGCAATAAATTTAATTAAAATGAGGGCGCCACTTGATGTATATAGGACTTAAACTAAACGACAGGATAGAAAACATTGTTTAAGCGATAAAAAGAACCACAAAACTTTTACGGAGTGCACTACAGAAAGATCTTTATTTAAGCACTATTATTTTTTTAATGGCGGCGCTAGTGTGTAGACTACGCGCTTTTAAGAGTCCGGCGAACAGTGAGCTTCCCATACAAACGTAATACCAACATTTTATTTCAATTTGAGCATAAATTCTTTTTAATATTCTTCTTTCTGCTTTTACCCCAATCTATTTAGGGTCTACGCAGCGGGGTCTTTTCCATTCTTCCGTATTATTCGATTCTGACGCTCCCTTTTCATTACTAGTTCCCCACACAATCTGTTTACCATTCTACGGTCTGTTACTATCAAAATGTATTACATTTGCCTGCTACTGGAATTAAACCCTATATGTAAAGTATTTTTAAAATCAGGTGGCATAAATGTTGTCTTGTTTAAAGGCAAAAAAAGCATACGCCCACGGACCTGAAAAAAAGACGGCCGTAATATCACACTAAAAAGAAGTGAAGCATGCAAGGTTCTATAATTTCGTATGTTGCACAATGACCTACACCACTCACACAAATTCACATTTTAGTGTGATATTACGTCCGTCTTTTTTCAGGTCCGGTGCATACGCCTCATTCACTGTATTCTATAAACGCTGGCTACGCCCTGGCCCTATAGTAGATAGTAATTTAATCATTCATGTTGCTGTAATGATTAAATTATTATCGTCCTAATTTGTTTGATCCGGAGGTGAAGAGTCTGGTAATCTGTAATACAGTTCTACTAGTATAATAATTTAATCATTCATGTTGCTGTAATGATTATATTATTATCTTCCTAATTTGTTTGGTCCGGCGGTGAAGAGTCTGGTAATCTGTAATACTGTTCTACTTGTATAATAATTTAATCATTCACGTTGCTGTAATGATTAAATTATTATCTACCTAATTTGTTTGGTCCGGAGGATGAAGAGTCTGGTAATCTGTAATACAAATCTACTAGTACAGATACCAGTCTCTCACATAGATTACTCTAAATATATGTTTAACTGTAGGTTACGATAATCTCTTGTATTTACTCTGTGTGAAAGAACAATAGATGTCTTTTTATTTTATTATAGCCAACTGAATTCTACAATTTGAATAGAATAGAAATTAGTATGTAATTGACGTAAGATGTCGCTGACCATAGATACTAGTAGTAGTAGTAGTTGTATTCGTTCTTTTCAGGACAGGCGAAGGTCTAAGCCATACTGCCAGTTGTTGAGTCTGACCATAGACAATCACAGCGTTTTGAAATGTCAATTTCATACACCTAATGTCACTTCTATTCTATTAGAATAATCGAAAAGCGTTTGCCATTTGTCTAAGTTTTTTTAATATGCTTTCGCTTGTAAACATCAATTCTCAATCCCGGTAGAGTCATCCGTGTTTCCAGTTAGTCCTGGCTCATGAATTTTAATGCCGAGAGCGGGCCCGCGATTATTTTTAGTCTGTTTTATGAAAATTGCTTTTTTGATAATATTTGTTTTTGCATTCATTAATTGTGGTAAGTTTGTTAACACCATGCCTGTAAAAACTCGTGACGGTTACGCTGTAATGCCTGCATAATTATGAGTGGTTTAATGCCCCGTTTCTACATTGTTATACTGAAATAATACTCGCAAGATACGATACTTTATTCGAATATCGATGTTCATAGTTAATTGGGATCAATTAATACGTGTTATAATTTGAATCTACGATTCACATCCTATAAATTTCAATTCTTTGAAGAAAGATAAAACAACACCAATGTATTAGAAATTTTAATTAGATTTCATTACCTTACATCTCAGTATAGCTTTTTCTAAGCATTAGACTCAACTATTTCACATTCCTCATTTAATTTCTTGACAATTTTATTATAAAACCGTCAACTAATTAAATAATTCTTGACGTTAACTTAAGTAAAGGACTTAAGTTTATACACAGTATATATTAATGACTGCCAGTATACCGTCTTCAAACAAGCTGAAGTGATGCACAAAAACGTCCATTTGGCATACTTCCATATGGAAGTACTAGTCTTAAACTACCTACCACATTAAAAACTCGCACCCCAACATGTTAAGAGTTCGGCGAACAGCAAGCTTCCCAAACAAACGTAATACCAAAATGGTTTGCGATTTGAGCATAATTAACTCTTCCTGTGATGTTATTCGGATTAAGACAGTATTTTTTTAGGGTCTATCAAAAAAAAATCCAAAAACTATCCCAATTCAAAATAAATGTCAATTACATTTTTTACACAAAACTGTAAATCGCCTTAATTTTTATTTGGTTTGGTATTATTCTTTTTTTTATTTAAAAGAACTCTAGAAAAATACTGTCTTAATCTGAACAACATCACAGGAAGAGTTCAATTCAAATTGCTAATCGTTTTGGTATTAAGTTTGTATGGGAAGTTCACTGTTCGCCGGACTCTTAAGCTTTACTTTGCACCTCAACGGGCGCCGCTGGTGCACTCCCCCCGCCTGTGTAAAAGTTGTGCGTGTAGTTGTGTATCCGCGCTTTTCGTTTGTTCTAAGCTTTTATTCTGGTTGTATTCTTAAAACACGGACGAGACAGAATACTGTAACTTATTTATACTGTGGTTTATAGCTCTTGGGTAATAAGAGGGGAATAAAAAGACTCATTTTCTTGGACCGAAGAAATGACTTACTTAGAAAAATGTGTTTTGTGAAGGAAATAATCATAAAAAAGCTTGTTAGTTATTAATAATTACTTAAGATATGAGATCCAGAGATCCAGACCCAGATCTCGCAAGGTGTCTTGCCATATAGCTTTAAAAAAAGATGGCGTACTTTTTGATCCATTATGTGTTTGTAAGTTTAGCTGTTACTACTTGTAAACTTAAGTTACATAAATAAATTATCTTATTTTCTTCAGAATCTTTTAAGCTTTTGATAAGTCGGTATGGCTTAATACAATTTTAAATTAAGTAACCAAAAGTTTAGTGCATTGTAAGATATGAAAATTAGCTCAATCAGCCGTTAAAAAAATTTGTACGTAACTAGCGGCTGCCTGCTGGTTCGTCCGCGTTGATTCCTACACTACCTATCCAAATTCAAGCGTTGAACCAGAAAAAAAGTTTTCCATATTAAAATGATGTGCCTCCATTTTGAAAGATGAAAATGCTAGCACTTGAGCCTAAGGCTCTCAAAGTGTGGGTATAACGGAACCGTCATTAGAGCTAAGGGCTGCGAGTAATAATTTAGCTCCCAGTATTTGCTTATTTAAATGTGGTGAGGATTACGGGTGTAGTGCGCTTACATGTTCGGCCTCATCGTCGCATAACATTAGGAGAGGTGAAGGCTACTATCCCGTTGTGGATTTAAAAAAAAATGTGTAATCAAAGCTCTCAAGAAACAGCAAAGCCCCCAATAGACAGTAAACTAAAACAATCCATTCAAAACTTTAAGGCCCACTTGCGCCAAGCTTGGTTAGCACATTTTAAATTTTTGAGATTTAAGCATTCACAATGCTATTTTTATACAATACTAAATAATATACTAGAAAAAATAGGACTCGCACCAGATCATGTTCTCGGACGGGAATCGAACCCGCGACCTTTGGATATCCGGTCCAATGCTCTGACCGCTGAGCTACCGAGTCACTAGTGGGAACGTCGAATTTCTTCTAGTATATCAACTCTTACGCTGCAAGCCAGCGCCATCTCACCAATGTAGAAGGAATTAACTTCGACATTCAACTGAACATCTTTCCAGATATTTTTAAACAGTTGATTAAGATGAGAAAGCTATATAACTTTTTAAATTTTTGAGATTTAAGCATTCACAATGCTTAAATCTTCGTTTCGTTCGGTTCAAAGTTCGTTTTCTAAATTTACCCAACCGGGGATCGAACCTGGGACCTCAGAGATGGCGAGACCTTGAAAACTGGTGTACAAAGCCACTCGACCACAGAGGCAGTCAAAAATTTAACCCAGAGTTAGTGCTACTTTTGTATGAACTAACTCTGGGTTTTTTAATCCAGCTTGGCGCAAGTGGCCCTAAATGTGCCAAAATTAGCAGTGGATAAGGGATGCGCTATCTATAGGTAGGGTGTAGGATAAGTAAGTAATGAAACAAAAAAAAAAACAATCTCCTACAACAAACAACTCTATATTTCAGATTTTACAATAAAAAAATAACATTGTATAGAGTCTCTGCGTGGCAACCCTAGCAAATGAGATGGGCGTATCCTTGAAAGATCGCTCTGCTTTTTGCTCGACGACCTACCTACATCGTATTTGTTCGGGCTAAGTAATATGTGATGTAATGTTGGTTTTTACTGCAATGGACAATGCATTTTTTGTGGAAGTTTTGTTCTAATACAAGTTACTTATCGCGTATTTTAATCCAAACCTTTTAGGAAATTTATCTTATTTGAGCTATAAGTGAACAATTGTTTGAAATGAAATTGTATAATTTTTTAATTTTAGCATTCACAATGCTATTTTTATGTAATACTAAATAATATGAAAAAATACGACTCGCACCAGATCAAGTTCTCGGACAGGAATCGAACCCTCGACCTTCCCAGAACATGATCTGGTGCGAGTTGTATTTTTCTAGTGTATTATTTAGTATTATATGAAATTGTATACCCTGCCGTTGCCTGTACAGTCACGTCTAAAAATAATTATACAGTTTAGAACTCTTGTAACTTTGTTATATATATGATTTTCCATTGATTTCTGTTCAAAAAACAGTAGCTTTTAGAGTGATAAAGTTCTGAACTGTATACATATTTATAAACGTGACTGTGTACATGTGCCTACAAGGATTTGAATCGGGATCTACGAACTTCGATTGACAAAGAAAGGTGTTGACCTTTGTTCATTCGGCAAATAGACATACAAAATTATCTTTTTTGAGGAAGATATTTTTTATTTATTTATTTAGAAACCAACAGCGTTTTTACAATATCTTATAATATTAAATATTACATAATGGTAAGGCCAATAACAGGTTTCTCTTAATTATGAGGATAGAGTATAATTTTAGCATTACATACAGAATGTAAATTATTTATTTAGTTATTTAATTTAATACGTATTTAGAAATAACACACAACATTTGTTTACTAAGTATTCCTTATCAATACATACAAATAGTCAATAGTCAAAATTTCTTTATTCAAATAAACTTAGTAATTACGCGCCTTTGAATCGTCTATATTTTGCCTACCACCCGTTCCCTTAATACTTGTAATAAACTGACAATATTCGTGTACCCACAATACACACACCGAATGTTAATTTTTTTTTATTAGTTTAGGACCATATAAAGAAGGATGCCCATCTCAAACCCGGCAAAATATTGATTTTATCAATTATCGTGTTTGGAGAGGTAAAAAACTGCATGTTCATTGCCATTTACGAATTGCTAACCAAAACACAAATCGATAAATTAAAAAAATATAATAAACATACAAGTTATAATATAAAAATAATAATACATATATCGATCACGGAAATATGAATTAATGTAAGGGACAAAGGTCTACTTTTCAGGAGGAGCAAAAAACAAATTTTATTTATAATAATTGCTTGTATTTTTTTCACTTTTTATTCTACTTACTTGATGCCTATAGCAAAGTTGCTTAGGTTTGAGAGCTCTATAAAGCTATGCAAGCAAAATTAAGATTATCTTTATGGATTCCGAAATAGCATGTCTCTTACATTAAAAATAAATGTAGATGCGTTCTTTACCTTAATTGCATTTAACACAAAAATACTCCGCAGTAATGTAACAGTCATATTTACAAAAAATATATTAGTATTTTTTAAAGTAAGGTACCCTTTTGGGTTTAAGTATTGCTGTATCCTAACTAAATACTATAATAAAATTTTACTTTCAAAAGCAAATTGGTTAACTTGATTTAATTTAGATAAAAAAAAATTGCTATTATTGTGAATACATAAAATGATACAAAAATTGATAATTTAAAGTATTTATTTTTATTCAGCGTTAAACATAATCAGTCTCAATGTTAACAATGATGGCAGATTATAGGAAAAACATTTTTGAATGATAATCAACTGTTTATATAACTAAAAAAATAGTTTCCAAAATTTCAAGTTCAATAGATTTTTTCAAGTAATTATGGTTAATAAATTATAATTAAAAAATCAATTCTATTTGAAATTTGAGTATTATAGCAATTTAATATAAAGAACTTAAGCAAGATAATAACAATATACACACTACTAATTTATACTTAACCATATTAATTAAGAGCCGATTGTTCCAAAGTCAGGTAAAATTTAATCGTAGGGTAAAATTTATAATGTAATACGAACGATTTTTAAATGTCACGTCAAATATCAAGGCATTGAACGATGGTTAGAGCTTACTCAACGACTAAATTTTATCTGACTTAGGAAAAATTTGCCTAAAGCGAAAATACTACAACCTAATTGTTAACTGCAGCAGTTTGCATTATCAACAATCCAACGAAACATTATAAACAACATGAAAACGTTATCTACAATCCAAAAAAAGAGGAGGAAGAGAAACAGGTCGCGATGCGATTAAAAATAAGAATGAAAATCATAAAAATTTAATAAGTGGAGGAACTTATTCCCTTCTAGAGTCTTCGTCATCAAGTTTAATGATTTAATAAAACTTTGTGAAAAGGGTATTATACCTAAAACATATCAGAAGGATTACTTAAGTATTCCTTATAAAAATAAAATTAAAGACACTTTAAATAAGACTAAGACGAAGACTCTAGTAGGGAATAATTTCCTCCACTTAACCTGTTTGAGCTTTTTTTGGATATTTGATAACGTTGTTATGTTGTTTATAATGTTTCGTTGGATTGTTGATAATGCAAACTGCTGCAGTTAACAATTAGGTTGTAGTATTTTCGCTTTAGGCAAATTTTACCTAAGTCAGATAAAATTTAGTCGTTGAGTAAGCTCTAACCATCGTTAAATGCCTTGATAATTGACGTGACATATTTATTAATTGTTTGTATTACATTATAAAGTTTACTCTACGATTAAATTTTACCTGACCTTGCAACAATCGGCCCTTAATTAATACGGTTAAGTATAAATTAATAGTGTGAACATCGTTATTATCTTACTGAGTTCTTTATATTAAATTGCTATAATACTAAAATTTCAAATTGAATTGTTTTTTTAATTATAATTTAATAACCATAATTACTTTAAAAAATCTATTGAACTTGAAATTTTGGAATATATTTTTTTGGTTATATAAACAGTTGATTATCATTCAAAAATGATTTTTCCTATAATGTGCCATCATTGTTAATATTGAGACTAATTATTGTTAAACGCAGAATAAAAATAAATACTTTTAATGATTAATTGCTTTTGAAAGTACAATTTTATTATAGTATTTAATTAAGATACAGCAATAACTAGTACTAAACCAGTTACTTCTAAAATTACTAATATTATTTATATTAAGGTATACAACGCATTTAAATTTATTTTTTATATAAGAGACATGCTATTTTGAAATCCATAAAGATAATCTTAGTTTTGCTTGCATAGCTTTATAGAGCTCTTAAACCTAAGCAACTTTGCTATAGGCATCAAATTAGTAGAATAAAAAGTTAAAAAAATACAAGCAATTGTTATAAATAAAATTTGTTTTTTGCTCCTCCTGAAAAGTAGACCTTTGTCCCTTACATTAATTTATATTTCCATAATCGATTAATGTTTACCTACGATACACGTAGCATGCAGCGGGCGGAGCAGGCGGGGACGGGCTCTAGTTTTCTGTTTTGCTCTCTACTAGTTATATTGTAGTATTAGAAAAATAAAATGAATTCATATTCTATTAAAGTAATGTAAGAAACACGTAAATTATTACACACGCTGGCATATTAATGTAAGGGACATCATTGCCAAATACATAAATCATAAAGTAACGTAAGGCCGATTAGGTTTAGAAAAACGAAAACGTGGTTAGGGTAAAGGCCATATATAACTTTTTATGAGACATACCTTAAAACTAAAAATGACATTTTGTACAAGTGTATGATACGTCAAAATTTGTCGTAAAGATTTGTTTAGGACCTCTCAAAATGTGTACTGTAAGGGACAAAAAAATGATTTTTTTTCAAGATATCAACATTTCAAGTATACCATTCGATGGAGCGTAAAATTCCGAATCCAACGGTGTATATAACTCATTTTCGGTATATTGTCCCTTACATTAATTCATATTTCCGTGATCGATATATCAAAATGTAACTTGTATGTTTCTTTTTTTTATTTTTGAATTTATCTATTTGTGTTTTGGTTAACGATTCCTAAATGGCAATGAACATGCTGTTTTTTAGCTACTTATATTACCTCTCATGTTCTATCTGACCATGTTTCGTATATCTATGAGAGTCACGTCCCAAAAAGGGAAACGAAAGAACTAACTCAGCTTTGCGTCTGCACTTTACCAAATGAAACTAAAGAAATTGTTACGTCTTCTCTAAAGGATGGTGGAAAAAATGTTTGGCGAAATATACAGCAAATTAACCGTATAGAAAAAAATTTTTTTTTATCCATAACGGGATAGTAGTGCTTGGCCTTTACCTCACCTGATGTTGAGTGACGATAAGGCCGAAAGTGTAGGCGCACTACACCCGGAATCCTCACCGCTGAGGATTGAGCCACTCGGCTGGGTGAGATCACGGGAGGTGGTCGTGGAGGGAGCCGCAACGTTGAATGTTGCGGTCCCCTCCTGGCGAGTCCCACATACGAACCCCCTGCTCACCTGCAGGGGGGGGAGGGGATGAGTAAATGCATTATAACTGCTGGAACACAACAATTTTTAAGTTGTTGTTATGGCGTCAGACATAGGTAAGATGGTGGATGGTAGCTAGCCGGGCGGATTTGAAGTAAGACCTACCACTAATCAAACCAAGTACAAATTGTACCCCCTCCTGAGAATCGAATCCGGGATCCCTGCGTCTTACACGTATGGGTGAACCACTAGATAACAGAGGCGGTTAAAATCTGTAACAGGCTCAAGGTGATGCAACAAGGAGTTGTGGTAATTGCCGCCAAAATGCTTGTGGTATTTGCTTGCCTGGTAAAATCAGAAATGACCAGAAAAAGAAGCGACATTACTTGGTGGGCGAGACGAGACACAGCGAGATGAACTGATTGCCATTGGGGCGGAATTTGTTTTGGAACAGCGACCGCGTACCGGACGACGGAGTCTCCGTGGGTAGACAGACTCATTACAGGGTCAGCCGTCTGGTGAAGGTAGTGGAAAGCTGCTGGATACTCGTAGTGCAGGACCAATCGTTACGAATTGGGGAGAACTAATGCTCAATACATAATGTACATTTATTTAAGAGTATATTTTTTTATAAAATTAAAATTGCGTCGACGACGTGAGGATAAATAACAAGATGTGATGATTATGATTGTGATTATGATTATGGTTATGATTATGATTATGATAATATACTGTGTGACAGCTTAGCCCGTCAAGCGTCCGGGGTTCTGCGGGTGGCGACCCGATAGTGTCACCATACAACGGAAAAAAATCCCTACTGTCATAGAAAAATTTCCCCTATAAATACGAAATTATGCTTTTCCCCTATAAATACATATTATTAGAAAGCTAGATAAATTAACTATCCGTTTAATATTGTTATACCAATTTCACTTACTTGTTATAATGAATAACCAAATTTCAATCCAAAATGTCTGTTTTTTCTCTCCGAATTTTGTATTTACGCAAGGTGCACTGAATTCACAGCCACTATGCACATTACACATACATTATTTTGAAGGCTGATAGTTTACAAATCTATTTGTATAATTTTATTTACGAAATAACACATATTGACTTCACTAGAAACAAATGTTTACGCAACAGAAAATTCAACAGTCGCACCACTATGATGCTAGTAACCCGCAAGCGAGGCGGACCGATAATGATCGGTCCGCCTCGCTCGCGGGTTACTAGCATCATCTCATTGTAAACCACTTCACTAATTACTCCATATTTGAGCTGACCAATCATGATTTACCGAAAGTTGAAAATGCACAAAACGACAGCCAAAATTCCTTTTTCTCTCCTAGAGATAGTCTGTCCCTTGGACATTTCGCGAACAAAATTTCTAGGTACAGGGTTATCGCTTAGACACTTCACGAGTGAAAATTCAGAAAGTGACTCTGATAAGACAAATAAACAAATTCAATAGTTCCTAAATTCAGTACATCACGAACAGGTAAAGCTGTAAGTTTAAAAAAAATTCTCTCCTAAGTAAATTGACTATTAGTGGGCGTCGTTCAACTGTTAAGAGATAACATTACTGACCCAGTATCTAAAAGTGTTACATCTTCAACAGCCCCTTAATTTCACAAAGGTAAAGAAAAGAAAAAAGCAAACAGGTCATGAATCTCCTATTTTACTAACCTCGTCCACCGAACATTCTCGAAGACCGAGGTGAGGCTACAATATTGAATGTCAAAACAGAAATATTTACTGCACAAATATGTTTAACGCAAATTGGGTTTGTTTGATTTATGCGAGTCAAGCGTGACTGAAGATTGCTAGTTCCACTAAAAGATAGAAGATGTGAAAACTACAATTTGTAGTTTTGCTTCTTGAATGCTATTTTTAAGCAGCCTTTGTACTTAAATTTTAAGTCTTCACAAAATAACAACATTAAAAATATTTAATTGATTTGAATATTACTAAATTATAATTTAATACAAGTTATATTTCTTGAAAAAGTCTTTAGTATGGTGGCATTGATAGTGGGTTTAATCGACTGGGTTAGGACTTAGGTAGCTTCTATATTATATATTTTGTTTATGACGATATGAAGCAATAAAATAATTTTTATTTAGGTTACATTTCCCAGAAAAAAAATCATTTAAATTGTCTAAGATTAGCATTTTAGGCTCCTTGGCCAAAAATTTGAACAATTTAACAACATTCAAGCGAATGAGTTTCTGTAGGTAAGCGAACTGAAACGGTAAAGATTTAAAAAGTATTGGTTTTATCGTTGAAAATTAACGCGCTTGGGCCCGATAGCTTCTTATGTTGGAATTGTGTGAAAAATATAAGATTATCCTTTTAGCACGTAAGACGGTTGCTATAACAAGTACATAGAAACGTACTTCTAGAATGACAGAACTGAAATAAAGTTCCAAATATGTTCTACAATATCTTATAGCTGTCGCTTTACACTGGACATCGTCACATAAACCGCTTTCCCACAGAAATGATTTATAGTGGGGAGAGCTCGCTTATAGTTTGAAACACATTTTGATACAAAACAATACAAACAGTAACCTTTTCAGGTGTACATAGATTGTCTTTACTCTTTTTTCTTTGCAGGTTCTCAATTGATTTCTAACCTTATCTCGATCAGTATTGTATCACAGTCTATACAAGGTGTTACAAGAGTACCCCTAATGCCGAATATGGTAGATAAAGACCATCAAACTGAACAACTTTTACTACGGGTCCAACTTTCAAATCGCGAAAAAAAATCAGCTGTTTCAAACATTTTGATATTATCGATTTTAATTGTTGTATGAAACAGCTGATTTTTTTTCGCGATTTCATAGTTGATCCTATAGTAAACGTTGTTCAGTTTGATGGTCCCTATCTACCATATTCGGCATTAGGGGTACTTTTGTAACACGTTGTATAGTAACACTGTGATAGTATTATGCGTGTCTCGAACGTTTACGAACGTTTTGTTATACGAACGTTTTGTATAACACTAGTGGCCCTGTAAAGCTGTAGACCTCGAATTTGCGATATATATTTTTACCATTTTTCGAAATGGCTGAAATATGATTTTCCCCATATTTCCGCAATTTAGGAAATTTTCGAAAAACTGAATGGCCAAAATTCTATATAATTATAGAAACTGCTCACAAAATTCCACGAGAATCGGTTGAGAAATGCGATCTGTAGAGGAGAACAGACAGCCGGACATACGAAAGTATTTTTGCCCAAGCTGAAGCAGAGACGATTCGCTCGCACTTCGCGCTCTCTCGGTCAATTACACTTTAACCAAACCATTTTGAACTCTAAAATTAATAAAATTAAGTCGGTTTTTTCACGCTAAACAATACAATAGCAATTCTCCATTGCAATTTAATTAGTCTGAAAAACGTAGAGTTCGCTGCAAAATTATATGAACAACAAAGCAATAATGACTTTTCCCAATTAATTTTAAGCCTTAGTTGATAGATATAAGTCCCAAATCAATTGAGGGCAGTTCGACATTTTGTGGTAAACCTGATTTGCTGCTGACTGTACATGCGAACCAATCGAATTATGAGTGTTGCGACCGCTCCCATTTCAGATAAAATAAAAAGAGAATTTAGGGCTCTCCAAGAATGCTGAAAAAAGATATCGGAAATGTTTGGACAAATACAAATCGACAGTTGTTTTGTTGTGAACTAAAGCAATAGTAAATAGGTTTATTGTAGGTATATTACTAATGGTTGGGTTAATTTACAAGTTTATCTAAAAATAAATGGAGATATCACAACATTTTACTAAATTGTGCACGTGCAGTTGAAAACAACGCCTGAAAATATAGGAAAAAATAATGATGAATAATAAACTCACAAAGATAGAAAGACGCAAGCGTTCGCGCCTTTCATTCTTTTCATGATTTATATTTTAAACAAGACAGTATAATTTAATTGCACGTGTCAGAAATGGTCTCACAATTAAAATTAAATAAACCACTGAATCGAACAAGTTGTTTGTTTCATGATCAAAAAATAACAATGAAATAGATAGATACCATGACCATCAGCCATTTTGAATGTCTCTACTGCTGGGGCACAGGCCTTTCTTATGGGTGTATAAGAAGGATGGGCCACGGAGGAGCTCGTGATAATAAAATTTGGACACCAATCTCATGACCGACTCTTGCAAAAGTTGCTTAACTTCCGCAACCGCTGGGCCAGGCGCTAAACCACTGGTCCACCAAGCTCCTCAGATAGATACCATACTAAATTTATATTAAGCCTTAAGACTATAACTTTTTCAATCAAACCATACAAAAACGAATTATTTAGCAAGTTATCTTCAACAATAGCAAAGTCCTAGAGCCTGATTACACTGACAGCTGGAGGCCGAGCTGTGTTCACTGCAACAGCTCGAATAAAAATAATTCCAATACAATATCCGCCCTCCACCGTGACGTAACAATCTCACTCTGCCCCGCTTCTGACTACCGGAAGTGTTTGTGTAAAATCTTTACAACAGTCAATATTTTATCAATAGTCATTTGTAAATATACTATTTATAAATAAGCTATTATTATAAACATAATTAAATTATAATTTATTAGATTTTAGACATTACTTATACGGCTCAGGATCACAACCGGAAATGGCTACACAAATACTACGTGAACTAACATTTATGTTAGAAATAAGTTTGTGAATTTCATCAAAATCATTGAAATTCATCAACGCCCGCGCGGCCGAATGCGGCGGGATAACAATGGAATATTGTGTCTCATTTTCCGGGCCTTGATGGGTTAATATTAATAATTATTCATTGAAGTGTACTATATAAATAATTATTTAATTTGCCTATTTGGAATAAACAACGTTAAATTCCCGTTCGAGAATATGATCTAGTGCGAGTCGTATTTTTTCTAGTATATTATTTAGTATTGTATAAAAATAGTATTGTGAATGCTAAAATCTTAAAAATTTAAAAGTTAAATATCTCACATACGCGTGTTTGTCTATGAATGGACGAATTCAATCAAATTTTGAAACACAAAAAAACCTCAATTTCTTGTCTAATTAATTACTGCATGACAATCAGCCATTTTTAATGACCCAGCTGATGGGGCACAGGCTTTCCTCATGGGTGGATAAGGAGGATGGGCCATAACCCACCACGCAGGCCCAATGCAGATTGGGTGTTAACGACTGCAAATGCAGCCGGGACCAACGGCTTAACGTGCCTTCCGAAGCACGGAGGAGAAAATAAATTTTCGGTCACCCATCCCATGACCGACCCTAGCGAATGATGCTTAACCTTTGCAATCGCTGGCCCAGAAACTAAACCACTGTGCCATCGAGCTACTACTACAAACTGCATATATTTGATAAGTATAGGGAAGAAATTTACGGCCATTACTTTTTTAGATTAACTTAATAATTAATCGTGTCTACTCTGAAAGCCAAACATTAAACCATCCGTCTATCTTGGAAGGAACTTTCAACTGACTTAACGGCGTAAAAATTCCCCCCATTAAGGACATTCCGAGAAAACTTGCGCGGAGTTATTTGCACAAGTTTTGTAAATTGGACTCAGAAAGTGCTAAATTTACTCTGAAATGAAAAAAGAGTCCGATTCACTGAAAAAGGTTCAAGTTCGTTTGTTTTTCGGTTTTTTAAAGTTTTCTTGAGTGATTCGGAACTTTTTAGGCCTCCCATAGGCGTAATATTATTTAAAGTTTTGACTTGTTGTTTTATTATTTGGTACCTAGTTTGGTTTATAATCGTTTGGCAAAGAATACGCTACACGTATTTTGTTTACTACGTACATTTAATAATCACTCCACATTATCCAACTTGTCTTCGTCATTTTGGTATTTGAAAAAAAAAATGCCGGCGTAAGCAATAATACAGGTAGAGAGCAGATAAGTCTGAATAGAAAAAGTAAATATATCACAGAAAACCTACAATTATACGATGCAAAGAGCAAAGTACGCCGAACCATATATATGTTACTGTAAAAGCCCGTATTTTGGCATATCAAAGGTCTTACTAAAAATCTTATGATTTACCAACATAAGTTATAAAAAATTACAGCTTTCTAGTACTAAGAGTAGGCTGGGGACTAAGAGTAGACTAGGCTGGGGCCGGACAGACGGACATGGCGACACTATAAGGGTTCCTTGTTGATTACGGAACCCTAAAATGAGATAATTTTTCGGACTTTTACCATTACAGTTTAGCACATGCTAGGTTCAACCAATGAGGGTTGGTAAATGTTGGTTGGCTAGTGAATTAGCATACATAAGTAATCATAATGTCAATTAGGTACCTATCAGTAAAAACCTAACATATTTAAATTATAATATTGATACACTCTTCATTAATCATAATAATAAATAAATAATGCTTGGACAATTTCACTCAGCGCCATCTAGCCCCAAACCAAGCAAATATTGTAATATGGGTGCTGGACAACTTATATACTCAACATAAGTAACACCCAGTCCCATCAAATAAATTAAAATTCATCATTTCTGCATGGCCGGGAATCGAACCCGGGACCTCTTGCGTGGTAGTTGTATGTTGACCAACTACTGCACCGCTCGTCGGTCGTCCCGGGAATATTTATTTTTATTTATTTTAGGAGTACTTATAAGTCATTAATTACAAAAATTACAGTTTTTATATCATTTATTATTTAGTTTATTAGAAATAAGTAAAAGATAATTCTGTACCTTCCGTGAAAAGAGGTATAACTCTAAAAACATGATTTTCGGGAAATTGACTTTAAAGTTAAAAAAAATCTCACTCTTCAACTGAGAATGATAAAATAAAATAAGTGCTTGTAGACTGTAGATGGTTAAGCTAACTTTGTTTTCTTGTATTATTTAAAGAGAAATGTCTTACAGATTTTTCAGTATTCATGAAATTGTTTAGTTACATCACTAATCACATTTATTTGTTTTGTGTATATTGATGTAATAAGACATATCATTTTTCACCATGAAAATCTGCTTTCGTGTAAAATGTTAACTGACTTTATTTTTTTGTGTCTGCCTTTTCAATTGTATGTTTTTTTTTAAGTTGTAGAACAAACATTGTTGAACACACTCTAAATGTTAGTAATTAGAGTTTAGTTTTGTAGAATCGTTTAAAAAAATCGAATTATATCAATTTACACAATTTTTTTGAAAAAAATTGATGTGGATATTGTTATAACTTTTATCACAAACGATATAACTAGTACGTATACTATGTGAATAGTGATATAACTTATGATAAAATACTAAATAATATCATGAGGTAATGTTTGCTGTTATTAAAACCCAAAAATATTTCGGTAATTTATTACTAACACTTTGGTAATCATATAAAATACTAAATCTTGCTTCATTAGCGCTTAAATCAACTTGAATAAGCAGAACAATGTGTTTTAAATTTAGAAAAATTAACATAACAATATTAAACTTAAAGGCTTACTTAAAGAAATCATAACAGATCTTTAGACTTGTTAAAACTGTTGTTGTATCGAAATTCAACGTAACATAATATAGAAAACAGGCTGGTATTTAAACACCTACTCAGAGAAAAGAAAATGAATATAAAAGTTCATTCCATTGAGCTGATCGGGAATTGATCCCATTGGCTTAATATTGACTTGACTACGGAGTGCTTCATGTAAAGACAACATAATCAATACTACAGTCATTCAGACTCAAACTTAGCCAACTTGTAAATGACAACTAGCAATAAACCGATCTTAAAAAACCATTCATAAGTCCCATTTCCATTTAGTAGCAAATAAAAATAAATAAATTTACTCCCAAAATAGTACATTTAATTATAGTAAATTAATTTTTCTTAAAAACTCCTGACACAGAAAAGCTAACTCTTAATAAAAACCCCCCATACAAAAAAGCTAACCTCTTAAAAAGTTAAATATAATATCATCATTATTATCAAATTATAAATAAATCTATGGAAAAATCGTAGACGTCGGGGGACCGCTAAGTTAATGGATTTACATGTAAGCTCGTCACATTAACTTCGCGATCTATTTAAGACTTGATGATATGATGACATTATTTTCAACTTTTTAAGAGTTAGCTTTTTTGTATGGGGGTATTTTATTAAGAGTTAGCTTTTTTGTATCAGGGGTTTATTAAATTTTTAATTTCAGTTTTATTTGAAGCTTTTTAAACTAAATTTTTGGCGGCCATTATCATTGAAGTAACACGGTACCAAATTTTGAATTCAATTTCAAAAAGCTGATGAGTTGATTACCAATCTAGGAGTATAACCTAATCATCGAGACCATTCCAATGAGCCCAAACACGATACCTCTGCTGTATGTTGTTGAAGAGTTGGGTATCCTTCAGATTCTAGATGATGCCTCATCATCACCACCTATTACACTTTATTCGCAATTTACTCATTAAAGACCATTCTAGTGATCCCAAACACGATATCTCTGCTGTATGTTGTTGAAGAGTTGGGTATCCTTCAGATTCTAGATGATGCCTCATCATCACCACCTATTATACTTTATTCGCAATCTACTCATTAAAGACCATTCTAGTGACCCCAAACACTATACCTCTGCTGTATGTTGGTGAGGAGTTGAGTATTCTGCAGATTCCAGTTGATGCTTAAGCTTCAGGTCATGGTTACCTTACCATGTTCTTTTAATATCATTGCAGTAACACGGTACCAAATTTCGAATTGACTGGACATATGGAACTTAGCTAGATCCCCTCATCAACTAGAAAAGAGCTGATGATCTTCTAACGGCTGATCAGGTCATGGTTGCCTTACCATGTTCTTTCAATGTCATTGAAGTAATACTGTACCAAATTCCGAATCGATCGGACATAAAGAAGTTTGTCAGATCCCGTCATCAACTAGAAAAGAGCTGATGATCTTCAAGCAGCTGAACAAATTTTCATGAAACATGACTAAGAACAATCAGGATAAAATTATCTTCAAACAAAAAATTAAACCAAAATCAGTTCATCCGCTTGGGAGCTACGATACCACAGACAGATACACAGACACGTTAAATTTTAAACACCTCTCTTTTTGCGTCGGGGGTCAAAAAGCAGTTAAAAACACAACTCTTTTTCCACGTGTTAGTAAGACAGGCAATAATGAATAAAAATAAACAAAAAATTCGCCTGAATCAAAAAATACTATGAATTTAATTTTTTGTAAAAAATAACGTGCAATGGTGTAAAAAGTTAGTGTAAATTGGGCAGTTTTATCATTTTACACAATAGGTAATCAAACGTTTTACTTCGTTTATTCATAATATTTTTTTGATATAAGTCAATTATATCATTTTATACCTATCCCAAACCTATATGTGATTATTGATTCAACTTGAATTATATCGATAAACACAAAATAAAACTTGATTATTACTTCATTTTTAATGCTATAAGTCGAGTTAAATCAATGTTCACAAACTAGCATACTGTGAAATTATATGTGTGTATTGATATAATTCTAGATAAATCACTACGCACAATTTAAGTCAGTTGTTATTGAATTGTGTGTAAAGTTTTAAAACGACTTATATTTCTAGACACTAATTTAAAGAGAAATAAGTTTCGGTACACATTGTTTTAACTAGAGATATATTAATATACACATTTTATTTCATAAAAATCATAGAAAAGCAAGCACTTATATTACTATGCACAAAATTTATCTCTGTTGATATAAATCGTAAAAATACACCGATTAGACACAAAAAAAGCTAATTTTTCGATGACTTGAATAGTGAAATAAATTCAAAATCGATATAACTCGAGTTAGATCAGTTTTCACTGAAGGTACAGAATTTTAATACACCTTCAAAATAAACCTTTTATATCATGTATCGTGTCTCTAAGGTAAAACCTAGGATTAACCGAGTGATTAGTGGTAAAAGTCCTAAATGAGCGATGATCACAGGACAGTTCGGACTTTTACTATTAAAAGTTGGTAAATCTTAGGATTTACCTAAGTTCCGGGTTTTACAGTAACATATACAACGTTTTTGATAAAAGCCTTTTACCAAGAAAGGATCGTTGTTTATAATAATAATGAAAATTCCACGATCCATATCTCTGAACAAACACTGTAATAATATAATAATGGCTGAGAAGGCCAACGTTGGCTAACGTTCTAAGTACTTCTCTTACAGTCTTGTCAAGGTGTGGTCTTAAATAAAGCGGACTTACTTACTTAATTAAAAACTTAATCGTAGATAATAGCACTGCCTTGTACGGTGCTTGACATCCCGGTCTCGTAAGCCTTGTGTGTTACAGCGGGACATCAGGTTTTTGAATTGCGTTGCACTCCAACTTAGCGACTCTGCTCGTCGGAGTGACACGCAATGGTGAGCTCAGAACTCGCCGGCCTCCTGTTGGATTGAAGAACGATCATGATGGGGTGGGTCGGAAGGCGATGCAATCGTTTTTCCTCTTATCTAAAAAAGTAATAGTAACCTTATAAAAAATGGGAGTAGTAACAAGTTATCCGAGCTTAGTTTTTTCATTCCGCATTCGTGTCTATCTGTTTACTGTTGGTTGACTGGTAGAGAATGCTTTTAGCATTAAGTCCGCCATTTGTACCTTACTTTGTATATATGTACAATAAAGATTTATAAATAAATAAAATAAAATAAACCTCGCAGGAGTAGATTACTAACATCATAAACAACAACATTTGGTCTTCGACTTTTCCGAAAACTGTAAAAAAAGCATTTTCATAAAAAAATCGATCAACTGTTCAGAGATTTCTATGGAAAGTTGTTTTTTTTCTATGAAAATGACAGAGAACAGGAAATTGTTTATGAATGTAAGTATTTGAAACTGTAAATCAACTTTAAATAGCCGGCATCCGGCGGCTTCCGCGACTTATATGATGAAACCAAAAACGCCATCCCTAAAACCCCACCCTTATCGCTCATGAGCAAAGTTTGGTGCCCATGCTACCAGATAAGCGAGCGAAATTGAGCGCATTTGGTTGATAACACGGCAAATTAACTGTAAGCAAATGCCGTTAAGAAGGGAGGTCGATGGGACTGTTCTGCCCTTATGTTACAATTATAAAGTTAACAGAAGAGCCATGCGGAACAAACAGCTTAATTTCAATGCACACACACATAGACATTTCGTACAGGCAATCTCAAGCCACATTTTGTCCGGTTCACATTATTCCAGTAAGCCATTCCATTCCAGCCCCGCGCTGGATTGTGAAAACTGTATTGCTTACTGGAATATAGGTAATGAAGTGCCGGTTCACATCGTTCGAGCGCCGGATTCGGTCGATGTACTGGATTCATGTGAACCGGACTTTCAGACTATAAACAACATAAAGTAAACAAAAATCTTACCCACCCAATGTGTCAGTTTGCACCCCAGAGGGTGCTGAAGCCGTTGCACCCCCCGCGTGTAAAGCTGTGTACCCGCCTATTTATATCAATTTATATTTAGGTTTAATCTAAGCTTTTACTCTAAAATTGAAATTAAAAAAATTTTTATTCAGATAAGCTCACATAATAAGCATTTTTAAATCAAATCAAATATTTTACCCTACCACCCATTACGACGTCTTTTAGGTGACAAGAAAAATGGACGCAAAAAACTTATCAACTTTATCAGATGGAACGATATTTACAAATATATAATGTAGTTTTCAGATATTACATGTATGTATATGATGTTACAATATCATAGATTAATAAATAAATAACATTATTACTTATCGCGGCGATAATCGTGGCATTTTTTTATCGCTGACTAAGTAAACCCTTTTTCACTCTTGTCAGTGTCATTTCGCGGGCTACTAATTGTCGCTGAGATACGTTTTGTAGCTCGTCGGTGTTTACGTATTGAACTCTGTATGTTCTATTCTCGGCGACAAAAAATCGCTCGGCGATTTATCGCTCGTGGGCGGTGGCGCTTAATTAGATTTTTTTAATGAATCAATTTACAGGTTTCAAGTTGCAGCAAGTAGTCTAGGCTGTTACAAAAGATTCAATTCATACAATTGCGTTAAGTTTATTATTCCTGTGACTCCACAGGAACTCTCCTGGCGTAACAGAACAAAGACGGAGTGTTTCGAATACCTCCAGAGTGGCACTTCTGTTTAGAAAACACAGACTTTCATATTTATTTTGTGCTTATGCGTTGTTCCATGAAGGTTGTCTGACCTTGTTTTGAAGTATGTTGTGCTTGTGCTCATTAAAACTGAAGTGCTTATTATATGGATGTATGAATAGACTTTTCATGAGTACGGAATATTGGACTGTAAGCATTGTTAACACAGTGTGTTATCTTTTGACTTCAAAGTTTTTGCCAATTACCATTAATAGTTTGTGAAATACACGTATTTGTAAGAAGGTATAGGTATCAAATTGTCAATATAAATAGACTATTAAACACTTACTTGTCTTACTTTCCCTTACCTTTTTCTTTTATGTAAGTACTTTTACTGCCGTACTCAGAGACATCGATTAAGTTTATTACTTCATTAACATTGGTGCTATCTCTTTCTTTTCCATAGTGATAGTATAAGACGACACAATACTTAATAAAGCATTAAACTTAATTGACGTTTCTGATTTTTAAATTTTGAGATTTAAGCATTCACAATGCTATTTTATATAATACCAAATAATATACTTTTTCTAGTATATTTTTTTCTAGTATATTATTTGGTATTATATAAAATAGCATTTGTGAATGCTTAAATCTCAAAATTTCAAAATCATATAGCTTTCTCATCTTAATCAATTGTTTAAAAATATCTGGAAAGGTATTCAGTTGATGTCGAGGTAATTCCTTGTACAACGGTGAGATGGCGCTGGCTTGCAGCGTAAGAGTTGATATACTAGGAGAAATTCGACGTTCCCACTAGTGACTCGGTAGCTCAGCGGTCAGAGCATTGGACCGGATATCCAAAGGTCGCGGGTTCGATTCCCGTCCGAGAACATGATCTGGTGCGAGTCGTATTTTTTCTAGTATATTATTTGGTATTATGACGTCTCTGAGTAAGGCAGTTAGTCTTTTCGTATCGGAAGGACATTTAAGTAAAACGATCTATGAGCACAATGACCAAAGACCTGTGAGCAGCTCGTCCTATTAGCAACATGCAACTCTTTCGTATGAAATACACCACAGTCCTCAATACTGTGGTAAATTACACATATTTCTTAATACCATTTGAATAAATAATGAATTTATTGGGATACTAAAGATAGTTTAGTGAAATTCAATTCTGCGTAAGTACTTATAACTTGGGTCTGTTTTATTCAATCATCCTAAATCGAATATTTAAAATTCTCGTGTCACAGTGTTTGTGACAAACCTGCGGCTTGACCGATTATGAAATTGTTTTTATTTTCAGTAGGTCTGAGAATATGACGTCAACTAATTTTCATACCCCTAATTGATTTTTTTTTTTTTTATGATTTGGCAATAAATAATACATAGGTACAACTTTAAATTTTTGCCTTTCTACCACCAACCCCTATTTTTAAAATAGCGATATTAGTACTTTAATAATTTTCTACACTCGACGGTAGATACAATAAGTTAGTAATTTTTATTTAACCACCAAAATATTCACTAAAAATCATTTATATGGCAAAACAACGTTTGCGGGGTCAGCTAGTAATAATATAATAATCCTTACTAATATTACAAATGCGAAAGTCCGTTTGTTTGTTTGTTACGTAGTTAAGCTACTGAACCGATCATCATGAAATTATGCAAACACGTTGTAAGGGGTACAGAGAAGGACACAGGGTACTTTTCATCCCGAAAAAATAATTGTTCCCGAGGGATAGCAAAAAACTTTCCACGCAGACGAAGTCGAGGCCGGTCGCTAGTAATATTATAAATGCAAAAGTTAGTTTGTTTGTTACGCCTTCACATCTTATCTACTAAAGTAATCATAATGAAATTTTGTGCACACGTTGTACAGAAAAATTGACATATACCTTTCATCCAGGAAAATGTCCTGTTCCCGAGGGATAAAATAAAACGGTCTGCGCAAACAAAGTCGCGGGCAGCCGCTTGTTATTAATAATTCTTAGTAAACTTCGGGGGTTGACTGTTTTGATGTTGTTTTAGTTATATTCGGACTTGAAACTCAATTTGAAATTATCGATGGGTTGTACTGACTACACTATAAGTACTTACCTTATTTAGGATCACTGGCAGTTATTAGGTGCGTAAAAAAGCTTAAGACTACCTCTAGTATATTTCTTAGGAACTTTGGAAGTTTTAAATTGTAAGGGGGGCTTTTTACAACACCTCAGTGGACAGAAAAATAGAGGGTTTTTTTTTTAACAACGGTTTATAGTCGAACAACATTTTTTCGGTGGTGTCAAGTACAGGAGCCTTTTTCGCTGGTCCTTTTGATGCATGTAATCCTTCAAGTTTCAACCATACCTTTACCGATGTTTTGCATCCTCGCAGATGCCTTAGCACTACCCACAACCAAGCGTGGTTATTGTGGTAATATGGGCAGTTCTAATGATAATAAATATTAGAAAACATCACAATTGCTCTGATCTCAAAGTGAGTATAAATAGCTAAAGCACTTGTGTTATGAAAATCAGAGACAGCGGTGGAACTACAAACACCCAGACCTGAGCCAATAGAGAAAAGTTAGTTTTCTAAATTGATTCAGCCGGGGATCGAACCCGGTACCTCAGAGATGGCGACAACTTGAAAACCGGTTAATTTTACAATTATTGTTACTTTAATTAGGGACAAGTATGTTGTGAAACAGGGATTTTTTTACAAGTCGACATAATTCTAGATTTGTCACTAATTTTCGAATGAGATTGGGGCTGAGTCAAGTTTGCGTGACAATTATCGACTTTTACAAATTATCCCCTGTTTGACAAAATTTGTCCCTTATTAAAGTAAGGAAACTGTGAAAAGTGCCGACATTGTCACGGAAAAATGTCAATTTGTCAATTGTCACAGACGTGACAATTGTAAGTTATAATGACAATTTGATGTACGTTGCTGTGTCTGTAAGTAGTTTGATCAGTATTTTTTCTAGTTTCAAATTGGACGCCACGGACACCAAATTGTCATTGTCATTTACAATTGTCACGTCTGTAAAATAGGGGCTTAGATTTTGGACATTTATTTGACCCTAAACTGCCCACGACTCGAACCGAGGCAGATAGCTTGCAAATGCGGGTCGGATCGTACAAATTAATTCAGACGCTCGTTTTGCATAAAGGAGCGTCGACTACTCGCAGTTAAGCAAATACCGGAACAGTGTATTTTAGATATCTACATGTTCCGTTGATTGGTTCTGAGTTTTACATAAATTGTTCAGAAAGTAGCGGATAAACGTTTGTATTGATAGGTTAATTATAACCGAATCAGTGTCGAGTCGAAATTTTTCTTGTATTCTATTAAGTATCGAATCAGTTTGTTCCAAAATCTAAATTTTATGCAAACTGAGAATGAGTCTAAGGGTCTGACATGAGCCAACTAGCGGCGCTAGTCGATTTTATTTTATTAATTCTAAATAAGCTCAATTTCTTAAAAAAGGAATCAGTCAAGGTTTTGTTAATAACGTCTAATATTTATTGAATAACTTTACATAGTTTGAAAAGGCATTCAAACAGTTTAAAACACGATTTTGTTAAAAGTGGCCACTGTTGGTTCAAACCCGTTTTTAAACTATTGCACGCATTTTGTAATGTTGTAACGTTATTCAATAAACATTAGACGTCATTCACAGGACCTTGACTGATTCCTTTTTTAAGGAATTGGGCTTATTTAGAATAAATAAAATAAAATCGGCTGGCGGCGCTAGTTGGCTCAGCCCCTTAAGCAAACAATTTTCGGATCGAAATTTATCGGATATATTATTTGTAGGCAACGCCAGTATTATTGTTTTCAAATATGTATTATCGTTTAATAAACTCATATTCTTACGCCTACCTACATGATTAGGTTTAAAATTAACCGGATAATTCTGTCAGTCCCATGTGATGCTATGTCTACATAGAGGTACATATTATGTGTGAAATGATTAATGACAGCGTTATGTGTAATATTCTGGCAGAATGAATAATGGCAGGTTAAATCTCGTAGCTATTATTTATCAAATTTAACACAGTTTTGGGAATATGGTGGAAGATTATTTCAATACATTATTGTAAGTCAGACAAATGAAGTTCCTGAATGTTAGGCCAGATCATCAGCCTTATGGGTGAATAAGGAGAATGGGCCTTAACCCACCACGCCAGCCCAATGCGGATTGATGGGTGTTAATGACTGTAAATGCAACCGCGACCGAATAACGTACCTTTCGAAGCACGAAGGAGCTCGAGATAAATTTTTGGTCCCCCATCCCATGACCGACCCTTGCGACAGTTGCTTAACCTCCGTAATCGCTGGTCCAGGCGCTAAACTACGGCGCCATCGAGCTCCTGTAATATGAGTTAGTTGTTAAGAATTTTGAAATTTTGAGATTTAAGCATTCACAATGCTATTTTTATATAATACTAAATAATATACTAGAAAAAATAGGACTCGCACCAGATCATGTTCTCGGACGGGAATCGAACCCGCGACCTTTGGATATCCGGTCCAATGCTCTCACCGCTGAGCTACCGAGTCACTGGTGAGAACGTCGAATTTCTTCTAGTATATCAACTCTTACGCTGCAAGCCAGGGCCATCTCACCAATGTAGAAGGAATTAACCTCGACATTCAACTGAACATCTTTCCAGATATTTTTAAACAGTTGATTAAGATGAGAAAGCTATATAACTATTTTGAAATTTTGAGATTTAAGCATTCACAATGCTATTTTTATATAATACTAAATAATATACTAGAAAAAATAGGAAAGAAATAAATAATTGTAGACTTATTGAATTTATTAAGATTGGTTACAAAATGCTTGTGCTATTATTTTTATACTTTAATGGAACTATGTAATTTAAAAACTTCTTACGCTTTAAAGAATGATTGAAATACTTAACAGAAGTTCAAAGTTTATATTAAATGTGATAACAACTATAAAGTCTCAATTAAAAATAAATTTTAGGCGGTGTTAGAATTTATAGGTAAGCAAAAAAGAAGAAAAAAACAGCCTTTGACGAATTTCCTGCCGGTTCTTCTCGTTACAAGGTCTCCAGCTTAGGGCTTGCGAACCGATGGCGTAGCTTCTTTGAGATTCAGAAGTGCTTGTAATAACTTAACAAATTAATTTGAATAATATATAAATTTATGCCCTTAACTCTATGCCACAAACAAGAGCTTTGCTAAATCTCTTTCACTAAGTCCAAAGCCTCTAATATGGACTGCAACCTAATCTCTCTTATTCTCTGGACGAATTTTGGTTGTTTTGGTATGAAGGACTATTAAACATTCATGAATTCGAGGTTGAAAGGGGCAAATTCCATTTTGAATTTGCCATCGCCATTATTCGTGGAGTGTCTTGAATTGTAGTATAATGGTTATAAAATATTAACTTAGATAAATAAATAATTTTAAGTCAGACATCATTGCTCAGGTATGTCAGATAATTTAGAATAAATTTTAATCGGTTTCGTAAATACTTAAAGTTACAGACTAAATTTAATTTTAGTCACTTCAGTCGGCGGTCACTGCAATCCCAAAGTAATAAAAGCTAATCTCCCAAAACACGGGGGATTGGAAAAGGGAGACACGTCAGATTAAATACATATAAAAACGTACGAAGGGAACAATAAACCGGGACAAATAAATTTCAGGGTTCCTCGTAAAACGCGTAGAAAGCTGTCGCATCTGAATACAGAGAGGCCTATCTCACTTGTCGTACCTTCTTGGCATAGTGCACTTTGAATTAGTAAAGAAATGCTAAAAAGCTCATCAACCCGATAACCAATCATAGCACTAGTTTCTAAATTTCTGAATTATCGGGACGGGCTTTTAAACTCCTGCATTTGAAGTCGTTCATACTAAGGCTGTTAGCTTGGTAGAGACCCGCCTAATCACGTAAAAACGGCTGATCAGATTTTGATGAAATTAAAACAAAGAATACTTTTTATTCTGGTTAGGTCCTTTAAGGATTTTCTCCAATGTCCACGCGGACGAAGTCGCGGGCGGAAGCCAGTTTCTAATATTCAGAATTGGGTCTAGCCCATTCCCGTCCGTCAATCCCCATTCCGTTTTAGAAGTACTCCTACGAACTTTCAAGTCGAAATGTCTATTTTACAATTTCAACCCTGGGTTTTAACCCAAATATTTATATTGTCCGCTATGTTGGACTTCAAAATGCCATTTTTTCAACCAAATCCCATAAAACCTTAATAACAACATCCATGTCGATTTTTAGGTTTATTTACTCCATTTACTGCTTAAGCAGTTGATTTTCGGAAAATTACGAATTGTGTGTTTTTAATTTCCAACCATAGACCAAAATAATTTATTTGGTCATTATTACTTCAAAAATGAATGACTTTTTATACACAACTTCATCCCTCTTTTCTCCTATAAAAAAATATTAACTATATTAACTTGATTATAATTTATTATTATTATCATCATTATAATGATTTATAATTATAGTAATTATAATAATAATCAACATTATCATTATGTTTACAGATTAGAATATAATATATCTATTGTAGGTATTTCATTATCATCATTACTATCATTATAATTAATCAATATATCATTATCATGATCATCATTATTACGTCTATGTCTCAGCTTAAATCAAGATATTCCTTGACTACACCTAAATATTAGAGATTTATGCTTACACCCGAGGATTGCAGGCATTTGTCTTGTTTATTAGAACTCTGCTAGAATACTGTCTATACTAAACTAGTGGGAGTTTGTTGCCAAATAAACTGCAGCTGTTTAACTTCTTTTCTCTTTTGATAAATAACATCAAGCAATATTTTTATAAATAAATAAATATAATGAAGTGGCGCTACTTAATACTCGTACTTACTAGAATAGAAGGACGTGGTAAAGACGAGGTGTTTTTTTTTATTTATTTATTTATTTTTATTTATTCTTAAGAAAACCAACAGCTTTTACAATAAATTATTACAACAAGTGTCATCAATATGTTTAGCCAATTACAGGTTTCCCTATATTATTATACGCATAGGCAAAAATATAAAAGAGACAGAAGTTCTTCTTTACATGTTATTTTTTTTTTTTATTTGAATGTAAAATATGAATTGCTACGTACGTGTTTTGTATGTGAGTTTATGTTTGTGTGTGTGTGTGTGTGAGTGTGTGTAAATAATATTTGTTTGTAAAAATAATTGAATAAATATTTAGAACGAATACATACTTAAAAATACATTATAAATATACGTAATCTATAAATTAATAATAGTAATAGTAAGGTTAAAACATTTTCCTTCCTTTCAGCAGTCGCGTAAAAAAATAAGTAGCATTGTTTCTTAATTCAGATTCCCATCAACAAACCTATTTAGCTGTGCTACTTTTTCGATCTGGTTTCTTAAATTTATTTACTTTTCCAAATTACAGGTTAATTCGTTTGCCAACCTGACCTTGGCCACATTTTTTCAATTATAAACCATTTTGGAATGAGCTCGAGTTTTATTAATCAGAGCCACCCGAAAATTTGCAAGGAAATTGCTTCTGCGATTGTCTGTGAATCCAGTTACTTTGATTTGGCGTTGGCGGCCTATTTCAGAGAGCTTGATACAAAACGGAATTTTTGGAGCAGATGTAACTAATAACTTTGATTCGCATAAAAAATTTGTTTAGTTGAGTAGTAAAGACGTAGAAGCAGACAAACAAACAAACTCCACTTAATTATAATATTCAATCTAAATCACCGACCATTAAAATCCCAACTACCTACATTATAAGCAAAATGAAAATTTCACCACATCTGTTATAAATAACAGTGATTTAATATCTGGGAGGTCGGAAACGTGGACCTTTATCGCATACATCCTTGCCTTAAATGTAATAAAATTCTAATTTGTATGCTAAACAAAACTTTATGAATAAATTAGGCAAAGTAATAAAGAATGAACTTGCCCACATAAATCTTTACCCAACCATAAAATATTGAGTTAATTTTTAAACATAAAATTCATAGCGTTGGTGTTTCAAATATCCCGAAATGGAAAAATGAACATTTCAAACTAAAGGCTTGATGACATGTTGAAAATGTAGTCAAAATGTGGGCGAATTATGCTTAAGTTAAACAACCCACTGTGATTTCGCTAGCATACAATCTATAACACTTTACCAGCGAAACTGAATCCTATCCCAACAGTATAAGACACAAAGAAATTCTAACTTAAACAGCCTAGATAACTGTACAATCACCCACATATAAAAAATGACACCTTCCTTGCAAAATTGAGTTGTAAAACGATAGTATAAGGTACAACATTAGAAACCTTAAAAGCCTTTCATCTTAAGTTTACAAAGGAAATGCATTACGTATGTCATGTTGGACATACAAACAACCTCATTTTGTGTCTTGTTCTACATAAATACGGCGTTAGGTATATTTAAATTAATATAATTGTTAGACTTGGAATTCTGCTTCTCGTAGGAATATTCAAAAGTATCTTCTTAGATACTCCTAAAATTTTAAATTCCAATAGTTTTGGCTGTACAATCAGTCAGTCCGTAATTACAACATTAAAAAATCCTTCTGAGAAACGACTGTTTCAAACAATTTTTTTTTTAATAAAGTTTAGGGCCGATTTTGCAATCCTCAGATAACAGTTAAATTATTAACAAAATAAAACGAATATTTTTTCTGAAACTGAAACAGTAACGATTTAATATTGGTTTTATCGTTAATAATAAGCGTAATTGAGGCCCTGGTCGCCCACCGATGGGCCTTACTTGTGTTATCATCTTTTTAGATGCTTATCTTTCACAATCGATGACTGCTGGAGCTAGGTCGTGTGCTAAGGAATTGTATACTGTCTTGGCCATAAACTGGGATAGGACAATAACATTAAGCGAAGGAACACAAGAAATGCATTAGGTACTACACTCGGAAGCTTCAACGTAGATACATGGACATATAATTTTGAGCACCTAAACACACTCAGTGGTGCAGCGTTGGTTAAATTATAATTAAGTATCAAAGATGTAGGTACTACTATTGAACCAAAACACATTGCGATTTTGAGTTGCTGACATATGGAACAAAATAATTTCGGACACTGTCCGAAATGACACTTTTTAATTATATTTTTTTTACTGACGATTCGGGCATTTTTATAGTTAAAGCGTTTTTGTACGGTCAGACTATAACAATAAAAGTGTCCAAATCGTCAGTGAAAAAATTATAAAATTTATGTGTCATTTCGGATAAAGTGTTTGAAATTATTTTGTCCGACAATATGTCAGTAACTCGCGATTTTAGTATTAACAGATTTTTCGTTTCGACCATTCTGCAAAATGAATCAACCAAAATAAGCTTTATTGATACTAAATAATATACTAGAAAAAAAAGACTCGCATCAGATCATGTTCTCGGACGGAAATCGAACGCGCGACTTTGGATATCCGGTCCTCTGACCGCTGAGCTACCGTGTCACTAGTGGGAACGCCGAATTTCTTCTAGTACATCAACTCTTACGCTGCAAGCCAATTCCCGTCCGAGAACATTATCTGGTGCGAGTCGTATTTTTTCTAGTATATTATTTCGTATTATACAAGGTGTTACAAAAATACCCCTAATGCCGAATATGGTATATATGGACAATCAAACTGAACAACTTTTACTATGGGACCAACTCTGAAATCGCGAAAATAAAAATCAGCTGTTTCATACATTTTGATATTTTCGATTTTAATTTTTGTATGAAACGCTGATTTTTTTTCGCGATTTCAGAGTTGGTCCCATAGTAAAAGTTGTTCAGTTTGATTGTCCCTATATACCATATTCGGCATTAGGGGTATTTTTGTAACACCTTGTATAAAAATAGATTGTAAATGCTAAAATCTCAAAATTTATTAATTCAAATGAAAAAGTAATCTGTTTCAAATCAGGAATAGGAAATCTCATTTTAAGATGTTTTGGCTGACAAGAAGATTGGCTATAGAAATAACGATTATATTACCAGAAGTAAGAAAATAATAGCAAGGCACACATTTTGATCTTAATCATAATCATTAATCATATTTTTTTTATTAATACAAATTAATGTATTTCATCAATTATTTTATTGCTTCAATAGTGACCTCTTGTCTTATAGTTGTTATATTCATAGCAATTTACTATGAAGTTGCTATGAAGTGCAGTGTTGACACCGCTCAACCGCCAGCGGAGCTGACTTTCAAAGTGCGGTACCGTAGAGTCGTCATTTGTCTCTATTTACGCATTTGTCTTTATTTAAATGAATTAAAATTGAAATTGTTTCAAGTATTTTTTTTTTAACTTCCAATTACGAACGGCAAAGAGATTATAGAAAGATGAAAGATGGAGCATCAAAGAAAAAATAAAAAAGATTTTCTTTAAAGAACTAGCAAATTATTTACAAAAACAATCGAGAAGAATTATTTTCCCAAACAACAATTAGGCATGTCTGAATGGGTATTCAGTGAAAAGAAAAATCAATTTCTTATCCTGAATATTTATATTATTAGCTTGGTAGTCGTATTATATTGTAAAGTTAAAAAAACAATCAAATAATTCATATTGATAACTTGTGTGATGTTTTTAATTTAATTTACTTTCGTAAGTGTCATTCGATGACCATTGTTACAAAGTGGTAGGTACACTTTAATGGCAACAGTAACAAAATTACTGATCCAGTTTCGAAACAAATATAAATAAATTAATGTCTGTTTACTTGGGTAACTATTGTATTTTATGTACCTCCCGTTTAATCCAAATATTATACATTTGTATTTCTGTAATAATAAAAATATTGAGCTATACCATTATTATCCTGTGCTAACTTCAGGCTGTCTACATTGATTCTTAAATTTATTCATACATACCACTTGCGATAATCTATCAATAAAATAGAAATATTAAATGGAAAGCACTTAAGTGCTTCATTATTATTGCTGAAGGTATCCCGATACCCGCTACGAATGCAAGTAACATAAAGGAAATTAGATTTATTTCAACCGTTTTCCTTGAACCGAAACGGCAAAAGACGTTGCTTTTTGATGTATAGGTAGTTAATTTGTTACAAATGGAATGAATAAGGCATTAAAGTATTCCGTAAACATTGGTTCTCACTTTAAATTTCATTGAAAATAACTCCCGACTTCGAATTTAGCTACATAACAAAAAAGTGTAACAAAAAAGTTACTATACTACGATCAACTAAACAAAATCCAAACTGAGTGCGCCTAAATTGCATAACATTAATAACGCTATTTTGGAAATCCATTACAGACTTGACATAACGTTAATTCACATAACAATAAATGTAATCACTACGTTCCCCCGACAAACAAGTTTTGAGTTTGTAGATAAACATTAAGTTATTTTTATCGGTAGCTTTTCTCTCTTTTGTCATCTATATATATAAAAGGGAAAATCACTCACTCACTGATCACGAAATCTCAGAAACTGCAAGTGCTAGGAGTCTCAAATTTTGCATGGGGGCTCCTTTTAGGGCGTAGGTGCTCACTAAGACGGGATTTTGCGAAATTCAACCCCTAAAGGGGTGAAACAGGGTGGTAAAGTTTGTATGGGAGAACGCGATTCCTTGGCCCGATTGACTTGAAATTTGGCATAGACATTCTTTCACAAAATTAATTGAACACGTGTTTCGTATTTTTTTAATATTTATTACTTAACCGGGTTAAAAAGTGATATAAAGCTACTTTTGCTGTGATTGACTTCGACGTCGGAATTGAAACTTTTTTGTGCATTTGATTGATTAATTAAGAACAATAAATATCATTTGTCACCTCAACGTAGTATTACATTCTCTTTGGTCATTTCCCCTGAGAGTAGGTAGAATGCATTTCATTGTATAGTACCTATGGCGTTATGTTGGCAGTGCTGTCATTTTTTCCTTATTGCGTTGTAATAAAGTGCAAAATTATTCCATCTAATTATCAGTTTAATTTTTAAAGAATACAATATTCGGTCAAGTCGCCTATGCTATGACAATTAATAAAGCACAGGGACAAAGTTTAAGGCTGGTCTGTGATCTGCGCAGTGATTGTTTCTCCCATGGCCAGCTCTAATGTCGCCTGCTCGAGAGTCAGCTCGCCGAATAGCCTTTTTATTTTGCAACCGGATAACATGACAAGAAATGTGGTAGGTATACAACATGTTACAAAAATACCCCTAATGCCGAATATGGTATATAGGGACCATCAAACTGAATAACTTTTACTATTAGGACCACTTCTCAAATCGCGAAAAAAAATCAGAAAAATTCAAATCGAAAATATCAAAATGTATAAAACGCATTTTGATATTTTCGATTTGAATTTTTGTATGAAACAGCTAATTTTTATTTCGCGATTTCAGAGTTGGTCCCAAAGTAAAAGTTGTTTAGTTTGATGGTCCCTATATATACCATATTCAGCATAAGGGGTATTTTTGTAACATGTTGTATATTATAGAGAAGTGTTGGATGATCGAGATTGAGAATCCTGATAATGCACAACATATTTTTAGTTAGAACTAGCTGTGATCTGATGATGGCCATCCAGGGAGTGAATGGAGAAGATTAAGATAGCAATACACACCCAACTGATCTGGTCAGCATTTTCAGTTGCAAGTTTTCATATATTTCTATACTATATTCGCGGTTTTTTTAAACATATCCTTACATCTCTTAAAATGCTGGTCAGATCACTTGGGTGTGTATGGAAATCTGGATCTCCTCCATTCACTCCCTGGATGGCCATCAACAGATCACCGCTCGGGCAGTCCCTGGCGGAGAAGCAATGCTTAAAAGTTACTTCGTTTGTATGATAATCGATTGGCGTCCTTAATTTAGTCCTTAATAGATATCCTGTAGTATAGTCTAATAACTTGACACTCACCACATTAGTAACTACATTGTACACGTGCGAAGCCGGGGCGGGCCACTAGTAAATTATATAACGACATACTCTATCTCTCTACACACTACACTCATCTCTCTCTTAATCGTTCCTTCATAACTGAGGATCGTGATCACCGGCTGCTTTTACGATTTGCCTCCATCGGTCTCGGTCCATAGTTGCTCTCACTGATTGATGGAATTTGCTTGAGGAGGTTGCTACTCTTACTTGGTCAGACCATCTGGTTGGCGAACGACCACGGGCTCTTTTACCTTCTATGACGACATACTTACTCACCTCCAACGATCGAGAAGGTACAAAAAGTTGTTATTTCGGTTCGTACAAAACGAAAATTTTGAGAGGCAACTTATCTGATTTCACAGCAATATAACACGTCCCTATTCTGTAAATAGCTGACTAAAAATAAGGAGCAGAGCTACCCCCCAAATTACGTTTCCTCCTCAGGAAAATTCAATATACGTCTATTTGGCCTGGGTGGAACTTTTTATTAGTTTGAACACTACACCAATGGTATAATGTTCACTTTGTTATTATTAGGTATTTAGTTTAGTACGATGGACAACGGAATTTTCAAAGGTTCTCTGCAAATAATAAAACTAGAGAGCTTTAGAGAAAGGTATTATTCAATAGGTAATCATTAAATAAATATAAATAAATATTTGACAACATATATCACATACATTGCTCCGATTCCAAAGTAAGTAGCTAAAGCACTTGTGTTATGGAAATCGGAGACAACGGTGGTATCACAAACACCTAGACCTGAGCAAATATAGAAAAGGTCGTTTTCTAAATTGACCCAACCGGGGATCGAACCCGGGACCTCAGAGATGGCGACACCTTGAAAACCGGTGTACAAAGCCACTCGACGAAGGAGGTCGTCATTACATGTATTCAAAGAACTCTTTTTTGTGTCAACAGAGCTGGGATGCGATGCCTTGACAGCCAATCTCATTAGCAGTCACATTGCAATACTTGGAGCACTCTCGGATCGGAATTTGAATTAAAGTTAACACGACTTACATAAATTTATTTCTGCCATGGTTATTGTTACCGGTCAGCGTAGAACGATTGTTGGAGATCCTTGGGCTATGATCAGCACTGGGGCCCTATTTTTTAAATCATCATCATCGGCTGGCGTCGAGCGCTCTTTTTTACTCATTTTTATTCGACAGCATGGCTGTCCAGTGAAAATCAGTAGTAAAGAGCGTTCGACACTAACCGAATGATTTAAAAAATAGGGCCCCTGGGCATTGTGCGACTGATATGATAACCACAATGATATTGTGTCACTCTGACAAACGATAAAAAATCTGTGTGAAACAGACGTGTACAGACGGTTCACAGTTATTTTAACCCCTAAATTTTAAAACGGACTAAAAAGTATGAAGTATTTTCTCCCGTAAAGATTTACAACCATAGAAATTTTATACCTAAATGGTTTATATAATACTAAATAATATACTAGAAAAAATAGGACTCGCACCAGATCATGTTCTCGGACGGGAATCGAACCCGCGACCTTTGGATATCCGGTCCAATGCTCTGACCGCTGAGCTACCGAGTCACTGGTGAGGACGTCGAATTTCTTCTAGTATATCAACTCTTACGCTGCAAGCCAGCGCCATCTCACCAATGTAGAAGGAATTAACCTCGAAACTGAACATCTTTCCAGATATTTTTAAACAGTTGATTAAGATGAGAAAGCTATATAACTATTTCAAATAGTTATTAGCCTATTTTTTCTAGTATATTATTTAGTATTATATAAAAATAGCATTGTGAATGCTTAAATCTCAAAATTTCAAATACCTAAATGGTTTGATAAATTTCTTGACAAAGAAACAAACAATTAAAATGACATTTCTTCTATGAAAATGACATACTTCTATGGAAGAGAATGACATATTTCTATCATTTTTTCGAAAGCTCTAAAACTAGGGGAAATTAAAAAAGTGTTTAAAAAAAGTAGTAGAGACTTTTGTAAGGTTTCATTCGGTGGAATAATACTTTTTTCTACGACGCACCGTTTTGGAGATATCAGCGAAAAATCCAAAAGTGAGACCTTCAAACCCCTCCTCCGACTCCGGGTCATCTCCTAGACGAGAGGAATTTTCGTATGTTTACACCCTAAGCACCTTTAACAAGTTAATTAGAAATTAGGAAGTGTAATTTATATTACACTTTAAAATTAAATGATAAATCAAAGTTGTAAAATGTAGCGTAAAACGGTACGTAATTAGCTTGTCTGTTTTATGACAATCTTAACACGTAAATACCGACAATGGCACTGGTATAATTAATCTTTTAACGTATCGCATCAAAGTTTAACATAATTATTTACAAAGTATAATTAATTTCAATTTGAAATTATTAATGTTCACCCAAATTTGCATGCCGATGTCATAACGTACACTTTTGTTTAATGTCGATTGTAAATGTGACAAACTCATTTACAGTTGAAGACAATTGAAAATCCTCGTTCTCAGAAGTTAGCAAAAACCAGCAACTGGAAATAATGGAAATAAAAAAACAACTTCCCTCCCAATAATGCCTTCGTTCGATAAATAACAATTTCCAAGTTTTTCCATAGGAAAAGTTTGGCGATATAAGATCGTACAATCTTGGCGGTTTGCGAATACGCGCTTCCGAATTTGCGTGTAAAATATATCGCTGGAGATAAAACAATGCGAAACAAAATTTGGCTGACATGCCTCATTGGTAACTTTTAGATATTAGGCAAGTATCAATTTCTACAGGTTGTATTCGAATCAGTATTATATTTTTGTACATAATATCGACATCATATCATATCATCGTAATATCGACGACCTCCGTGGTGGAGTGGTTTGTACGCCGGTTTTCAAGGCGTCACCATATCTTGAAGTCTCGTGTTCGATCCCCGGCTGGAATAATGTAGAAAATTAACTTTTCTACATTGTCTCAGATCTGGGTGTTTGTGATACCACCGTTGTCTCTGATTTCCATAACACAAGTGCTTTAGCTACTTACTTTGGAATCGGGACAATGTATGTGAAGTTGTTAAATATTTATTTATTTATTTATATGAGAGAAAATCATAGTTTTAAGAAGATAAAGTAGATGCTTTCCTATTATTTCGAAACTAGCTTTCTATGGTTATAAAGTTTTTTACATAACTATATTCAAGTTCCCACGGAAAAGAAAGTCACAGACAGCGAAGCGTGAGGCCAGCCTCCTTAGCATGACCACCGAAACACGATATAATATATCGCGTGATATAGCGTTTTATCGACACTCAACTGTCACAATCCATTGTCTTTTGACAGTTGAACGTGATAAATCGCTATAGCAAATATTGTGTAATCTGTTGTTTTTACAGTCAGGACAACTGTAAAATATTTTAATTTCATTTTAACACAGACCGTCATTTGATAAAATTGCGCAATAATATCAATACTCATATTATTATATGATTTCAAAACCAATGTCATGACACGACATAAACTATCATTCACCATACATACAATTTATTAATTTAGCATACTGATATTCGCTCTGATTTGGACGTAGTTTCACATACAAAATTCACAGTTAGAATGCATACAGTCAAATATGCGATGCATAGACCCAACTGTGTAGGAAATGTCATGTTTATATTCAGAGCACGTCACACAGAAATGTACGAATGCCAGAATTCCACAATTGAACATCTGTGACTGAGTCACAAGGAACTTGACAACTTTTATTCGTGATTTTCAATGACAATCGCAGCAGAAATTTTCTATTTATCCTCCGTCATGTTGTAGGTAGCTACTTCGATTTTCAAGATGGAACAAAAGTCGTAAGTAATAAACAATTTTGAACAAACACTTTCTCGAAGTAAGTGACCACTTAAATTAGGTTTCCCGTCCACGAGCGATTAATCGCTGAGCGATTTTTACTTTACTTTACTACAAGGAGTAGCTCAGCGACTAATCGCCCGCGAAATGACACTGACAAGAATGACAAAAGGTTTACTGACGGCGGGAAGTCCAATATTTAAAACTGATTATGTACTCTCGTTGCCTCTAATAATAATGAAATTATTTTACTAGATACATTTATTTAATTTTGTATCTAAAAGGATGCTAACAAATCATGTGCATCTGAACTGATCCATTTTTTAAATCGTGGCGAATCAAACTGAGACTTATTATAAGGAATTTAGTATAAAATTCTAAAAAGTGAAAGCATAGGTTCAAAAATTTCTAAAACGTGAATTTAAACTTTTAGAACCTAATGTGTTGAGCCCTCAATCCAGACGGTTGCAATAAGAGGCATAGCTTAGATCTCAGAAAGTACCATCTCTGTGTTAATAATTTTCATTTTAGAATTTACTAAAGAATTTCTAACATCGTTTCAGAAATTTTCAACTCGCTAGAAGATGGCATAATAGATCTAAGGCTGTTTAACTTGGGTCCTCAGTTTAGACGCACATAACAAATCTTATGTCATGTCAGTCACCACCAGTAGTTTGACTCAACACTAAGGTACTTTATCTGCAACCCATTGTGAAATTGCAATTAATAATTTGCAAATTAACGGCAGCTTTTCCAGCTTTATAAACTTGGTTTCCGACACTGCAGATACTAAATAATTCCCGTTGACAGCCATGTAAAAGGCTTTATTAATAACTGTGACAAAATTTTGCGTGCACAGAAACGCAGTTAGGCCTTTACGTGTGAAATTGCCGTTTTGTATGGAGAATATAAAGAAGTTGCATTTTACATACTAACATTTTCTAAACTTATTTATCAACCATGAACGCTAGTGTATTAAAACCTTTATGAACCATTTTTTAACTACATTATGATAACGTATGCCACTTAGGTTAAAAAAATAAGTTTAGGCTAATTAGAAATAAAACACTTTTTACGGATTACAGCGCTAATATTATTAATGCAGGTGTTGTTTTAGAATTAATTAGTTTGTATTTATTGGTTTTTAGAATTCCCGACGACTAAAACGGCCCCTGTATAAAAGTGTTTTATTTCTAATGTACGCGCGAAAGTCTTAGAAGTGTATAAGTTTAGGCTAAGTAAAAACAAATAAAGTGGTCATTTCTGCTAACAAAAGAGGAGTCATTTTAAGGTATTTTTTTATGTTTAGAAAACTGTAATTAGGATTTTTACTATTTATTGATAGTTGTATAAAAGGTCATTATTCGATATAATATCAAGCAATTGATGAATATTTTAAATCATGGAAGTGATGAGGTTCTCTATTTATAAGAAAACATCGCCACATTTATGGGTAAAGTCCCAGTATTATTACCAATTGGATTTAGCACAATGAGATTAAGAGGTAGAACACACTTGCAATTAGTTGAAGTACACTAATTGTTAACATAATTGCGTCATAATTGTGGTAGGTATTTACACGAGTCGACTTCACAGGCAACTTGGCGGGCGATTTTAATTAATTAGCGATTTTAATCGCTTGTAAAATCTAATCGTTAACCTTATTTTAATGAGGTGGCGATTCGATTTTACAAACGACGGTCGATAAAAAGAGCCAATTTACTAAAATCGCCTGCCAAGACGCTTGCAAGTCCACCTGTGTAAATACCGCTTAACTATTTTAGGCACCAAACGTGCCGATATTTTCTAAAGGACCCTTCACATACCATCACTATTATTAAACAAGTATCCAAGCTTCAAACTAATATCAATTTGTTATCATCCTTAGACCCTCAATATTCGGGTCGTGACCCTTATCCCTAAGAAATAGGTGGTCGATATTTAATATTATTAAGGAAAATGATATTGTTGAAAATTTTGCATTCAGGTTTGGGGGAAAGGTCCTAGTCAAACTTTGCTTTATTAGGTTTAGAAGCTTTCCTTATTGTAAACTAATATTTGTTTATTACCACTGGCTTTATCATCATAGTGAAATAATACAGTATTGATGACTTGAGTGGTGCAGTGGTCAACATGCCTACCACGCAAGAGGTCCCGGGTTCGATTCCCGGCCGGCCAGAAGTTGAAATGATGAATTTTAATTTCCGTGACGGGTTTGGGTGATATTATGTAAAATAACCCCCTTACTAATAAAGATTGTATAGCAGATGTATAAGTTACGCAGTGTTTTGTCCATTTCTTTTTAATGTCAAACTTAAATAGTTTGACAGTGTAACTTGTACATCTGCTATACAATCTTTATTAGTAAGGGAGTAAGTATATAAAAGTATATAAGTAGTATAATATCAGTTGTCTAGCACCCATATTACAAGCTTTGCTAAGTTTGGGGCTAGATGGCGCTGTGTGGAATCGTCCAAGCATTTTTTTTTATAATTTATTTATCTATTCCTAACGTCAAAAACTCTTTTGTCTCGCGATGATTGCAGATATAAATGACGACAAAAGTAGGATTTTAAATTCGAGTCAGTGAATTGACGTTTGGGACTGTCAGACATGTAACATAGCGCCATCGCTCAAAAATATCTGACAGTTCTAAACGACAAATTACTGACTCGAAACCTCCTATACTCCTGTACTTTATGTAGTACCACAGAATACTATGGTAGTAATACAGTACCGCAATTTCAGTGGGAAACTGCGGCGCGCCTTGCGCGGTAGCAGTAGGGAGACGATACCTTGCCCCATACCCCACTATCGTTCTGTCAATACGGCCGAGTTACCCCGCTATAGAAAATATTACGCTATGATTACCTATACTATTTAAATGGTAAGTTAACAACTATTGTACTTTAAACATACGAATCTAGGTTATGGTTTGAATTTTAATAAGACAGTTTGATGTTATCGTATGAATATTATACTCGCAATAATATTTAACCGCAAAGTTTTCCCCTAACAAACACCGAACAATCGTTTCAAATTACAACTTCATTGTTATGCATGCAGCGACCTATAATCAACGGGTGCGGAACCCAATTTTAATACAGCGTAATCCAGCTAGATCTCTACCGGGAGTGCTGGAGGGCAGAAGTTAATTACGAAAAATAATACTAGATGTCGCTGTAGTTTATTGCATCGCGATTATGGAAATTGTTTTAAGGTAGGCAACCCAATATTATTGTGCGGTCTTGTGGATTTGGAATGAGTGTGGAGGAACGCAATGCCAGAAAATTTACTGAGGGTAGTGAGCTTTTAAAAATCAAACTTTCTTATTTACGCTTCAATTAGTACACACTCTGAATATTCGCGTGCGCCAGCGTCGCTTGCGGTAGCCGGTAGCAAAACATTTGCCGAACAAACGAAACACCACTAGTTATTTATTTAGTAGGTACACCAGCAGAATACTTATCAAATAATTGCAAAAAAATAATAATAGTACATAGACTAATAAGTGCCACCACATGCGAAATGTCACCGTCGGTGTAACGACCATTTCGCAGATTCAAAATTCAAAACTCAAAACTCATTTCTTCAGTCTAGGCTGTTAGAAGCACTTGTGAATGTCAAAGAAGCTACGTCATCGGTACGCAAACCCTAAGCGGGAGACCTTGTAACGGGAAGAACCGGCAAGAAACTCGTCCAGGGCTGCTTTTTTCTCCCTGTATAACTATGACACCTCGCTTAGTACAGTGAGACCATAGAGTGAGATATAACATGCGAAACGCTGCCACACAACTGACAGATTTTTCATCGCTTCGCTGCCGCATGCGAACGCGTCGGTGTAAAGGGCGTTACAGTGTAGCCCACCGCCGTCGAGTACCTTGTTTGTCAGGGTTTTACTGGTGAATTTCGGGGAACGAGCTCTTGAGTAGCATAAGATTCGTTCTACCAAGTGCATGGCGAAGGCAGCAGATTGTCACCCCTATTTGATTGATATTCCACTTATACGTACGAAGCACTTTTCAACCTCAAATTATTTTTAAACTCAAGAGAGACAGTCAATGGACAGCCCTAGATTAACTGCAGGTGTAGGTAATAGTTTAAAGTACACTGGCCGAAATAAAATGATTAATTATTATCTTAATATTTTGATTTAATGTATTTAATGTATTAAGATAAATAATATTGGAAAAAATACTAGAATAAATCGACTCACCCGTAGCAACTCAGACGGAACTCGAACTCCAGATGTTTCTTTCGAATGTGGGGGTATTTCCTCACATTGATGAAATTGCGCAGGCTTGCAGCGAAGAAGTTAAAAAGTACTAGAAAATTTTGCCGCTCCCACTAGCGACTCGGTAGCATAATTGGTCAGTGCATTGGGCCGGAATCCCAAGGGTGCGGGTTCGAGTCCCGTCTGAGGTGCTACGGGTGAGTTGATTTTTTCTAGTATTTTTTCTAATATTATTTATCTTAATATAAAAATAGCATTGTGAATGCGAAAAATCAAAATTTAGTATTTAATGTACTTATACATTGTCAGAACCACTTAACAAAGATGAAAGAGCAATTTTTCATCCTTTAGACTTGATAGTGCTATTAAGTATAATAGGGCTACCAAACTTCTGCTCTAAATGGGTCGCATAATCTGTATGAAATCCTTATGATATTTAGTTTGTGTATTACAAACAACAAATGACATTAAAACCGCTTGACGGAGATTGATGAGCGCAAACTATAGACGAGACTATAGAAATTGGATTCCCTTAGGGGAAGAAAATCGTATTGTTATGGCAATATAAAATATATAACAACTTTTTTGCTCACATATACCACAAATGTTACAAAAATACCCCTAATGCCGAATATGGTATATAGGGACCATCAAACTGAACAACTTTTACTATGGGACCAACTCTGAAATCGCGAAAAAAAATCAGCTGTTTCATACAAAATTTTTAATTGAAAATATCAAAAAAAAAAAATCGCGATTTGGGAGTTGGTCCCATAGTAAAAGTTGTTCAGTTTGATGGTCCCTATATATACCATATTTGGCATTAGGGCTATTTTTGTAACATGATGTATTATAAAATGTGTTATTAAATTATCATTAATTGAGGTAAAATATTAAATCATGCTGATTTTTATAAACAGTTTTGTATTCGACTTTAATACTAATAAATAGGATAGGAAAAATATTCTGCCAATTTGATATTTTTCAGATATTCCCCGTCTGAAAAATATCATATTCGCAGAATATTTTTTTATTGGAAGGATGAGCTCTCTTATATAAAAATGTTTCAGATTTTTTGGTTACGTGGTTAAAAGCTTTTTTCGATTTCGCAAAACGTACTAAACTAACAGCAGAGTGTAAAATATTACTTTGCTAGTCCCTAATCACCACATTTTTAAAAAAGCCGCACTTTGACATATGTCAATGTATATTTTTTTTTAAAATGGTGATTGCGAATAGTAAGGGAATATTTTTAATTGTGCTGTTATTTCTGTACGTTTTACAAAATCAAAATATTTATTTACAGTAGGTACCTATACATTTTATATACTTTACGTGAAAGTTAAATTTATCGGTTAGGGACCATTAGTCCCAATTGTTACCGTAACACCACTTAGTCGGGTTATAACAACAACATTTTAAACATGTTTAATAATTTATCATATTATCATTTTACGTAGCATATTAGCATACTTCTCTGAAAGTTAAGTAACGGTGTTAAATTTAGTAGATATTGGTATTGACAAAATGGTATTTGTTACTCCGCACAATTTATTAAATTTTGATTTTTCGCATTAACAATGCTAATTTTATATTAAGATAAATAATGTTAGAAAAAATACTAGAAAACATCGACTCACCCGTAGCACCTCAGACGGGACTGACGGTCAGTGCATTGGGCCGGAATCCCAAGGGTGCGGGTACGAGTCCCGTCTGAGGTGCTACGGGTGAGTCCATCTTTTCTAGTATTTTTTCTAATATTATTTATCCTTACAATTCTATTATTTTAAACGAAAATAACGGATGATGATTTATGAATTTACACCATAGAAAACGATGTCATGGTGATATCTCCCTCCCTGGCATGCACATCACATACCTACCGGTCCTCTTTCTTTTGAGAGGAGTGGGGAGCGCGGTGGAGACATCAGATGTCTCCGCACCCCTGGGCAGGCAGATTTGGGTGCGTCAGCTGTTTTCACTGTTGACCTAGGTTCATGAAGGTCATGTAGGTACATACATATAAGTTATCCTCAACAATTATTGTATTCAAATCATGCACTACTTCAAAATCCATCACATCATGTTTGCCATACCGAGCGATCAAGATTAACACACATACATTACAAGTAACATTACAAGCGAGTTCCTTGATGAATTATTAATTCGTTTAAGAGGATCCCAGTTTGTGCGCAAGCAAGATCTCGGCGGATAATGGACGATAAGGGATTAGTAAAGGACTGGGCTAGGCTTACCCCTGTCGGCTTGTTTTCTAGGGTGTTAAAAGATTGTCGACGCTTTTTGTGTAATCAGATTTGTAGGTCACTCTGATCTTCAGTAAGTCAAAGTGCGATTTGGTATTACGATATCCCAAATTTCATCAGCATTACTATTTGTTGTAATAATAAATAATAATAAATAAATAAATATTTGACAACATCACATACATTGCTCTGATTTCAAAGTAGCCAAAGCACTTGTGTTATGGAAATCAGAGACAATGGGGGTATCACAAACACCCACACCTGAGCCAATATAGAAAAGTTCGTTTTCTAAATTGACATAACTGGGGATCGAACTCCTCAGAGATGGCGAAACCTTGAAAACCGGTGTACAAAGCCACTCGACCAAGGAGGTCGTTGTTGTTCAGTCAAACAATGTTTATTGCAATATATTGAGATGGATCTCATAAAAGGCAGTTTATAACGTGTATTTATACTATTTACTCTGTAATATATTTTACTTTATGGTTCTTTTGGTACGTAATATCGTGTACATTACCGAAACAGTGAAACGTAAACAAAATTCATTTTCGACGAATCCTTCTTATCGTAACATTGAAGAACATTACTACCACCGCAAAATCATCAATATAAAAGTGAATAACTCAATAAATTTGAATATGTAGCCTGTATATTTCACTTAGCCTCTGATTCGGGGCTTCGTAAATCCAGCAATAAAATGGGGAACAATATATTTTTATCACTAAACCTTGTGCAGTAAAAATAACTCTTGTTTTGGTAGTCAAATAGATTTTTTTGTACTTGTTTTATTACGGAGTGCTGTGATGGTATGAAACAAGAAAGAAATATGAAATAGTAACACATAGTTTTACAGTTCTTTTTATCGTTCTTTGTATTCTTTTGGATATTTAGAGTGACATAAGTCTGTAAGTAATTACGACTTTGACAAAGTGGATAAATCAACGTATCTGCCCTAGATAAAGTACCTAAGTAAGTACTTTATTATGCTTAGAAACAAGGTTACAAAAAAAACAGATCTTATTGTTAATTACAAATAGATGTATCACTAGTTTCTGACTTTACAGGCAAAAATTCAAAAATATTAACAAAAAAGAAATACACTATTTCTATTTATAATGCCCCCTCCCCTATCACCTGCGGGGAGGGAAGCGCGTAAATGCTTTTTTCCTCAGCATAAAAAAAGGGGGATTCTTGTATACTATAAAATTTTTTTTTGCTAGCCATTCTCTAAGAGTAGATCTTTTGGAAAACTTATGATCCTTAAAATCTTTTGGTAATTTATTGTATATTTTAAACACATAATATTACAATCCTTAGATACTAAGGCTAAAGTCCGTGGATAATGTAGATTATTTTTATATACAGAACGCATATTTCGACTTGTTATTTGTTGTTTTTGAATAAATATTTTTTTATGTGAATGAACAAACAAACATAATATATCAAAGACGTAGAGACGAGGTAGTGTTAGCAAATTATATTGTCTAAAATAGAGTCGACAGGAATCAGTTTGTTTAAGCCCAAATATGGCACGAATTGACAAGTATGGCAAGTGACATTAATTGTAAATCTTCGGTATCGCTTTGCTTCCGAAACATGTATGGGATTAACATTACGGTTTCGTAATCGCCTTTAAATATCAAATCCAAAGGAAAGGGGAAATAATAGGGGAATTTTATTTTTTTGCATTATGGTTATTGTAAGCGTTTTAACGAATAGAGTTATTGCCACTTAAATATGAAGATTGATCTCCAAAGCACATCAAGATGTTTCAATCGTTAAATAATAAAAAAAAAATTGTAAAGCTGAAACAACAGATTCGTTGAAACAATATAAGCCAAATGGATTGAAATAAATGAACAAAAGCAACACAATGGTGAATAATTGTAGAATCAAATCAATGTTATGAGAGGTATTGATAAATTTTCCTCTCCGTATAATTACGTATAAAGTGCCATTGTCGCTTTGTTCCTATTATGGTACGTTCATGAAACGGCTGTGGCACAGTATAGAATAAGCACCAGTATTCCGTCACAATCTTTTTTTTTATTATTCAAATAAACTTAGTATTAAGCGCTTTGGAATCGTTTATATTTTTCTACCACCCGTTCCAGGCTTTTTTAACTGACAAGAAGAATAGGCGCAATCAGAATAAAAGTTTAGAAAAGATCAGTACACTACTACACGCATAGCTTGTTTACACGCGGGGGGTGCAGCAGCGCCCGCTGGGTTACGCAGAGTTTTAGATTACGATCTTATTTGGATCTTGATTTTGGATAAGAACCTCGAGGCAGTACGTTTTCCGCCTGCAGCGGGCCTCGTACGAGGCTGCTCGCTTGGTGGGGGACCCGCCTAAAAACGGCTGATTGGATTTTGATGAAATTAAAACATATACTATTTATCCTGGTTAAAGATACCCTAAGGATTTTCTCTAATATCCTTGCGGACGAAGTCGCGGGCGGAAGCTAGTACCTACATAACAGTCGTAAAGGCGTAGTAAATAGTAGTAACGCACGGATAGGGGCACGGACAGTATACGACGACGCATTTACTAAATTAATATGACTAAATCTTCCACTGTATTTTCTAGTGTTTTGATGCTTGAATTAATCTGTCTAGAAACCAATAGTTTACGTACTCAACTTAATTCTTCTGGAAATTCAACAAATCTTTAGTAAGCCTATCTCTTACTGAGGATAGGTTATTGAAGTCGACCGTAAGACAAAAATTAAATTAATAAACTCAAGAGAGGCTCAATGGACTTCTTTAGTGCATGTTGCGACCGTAGGTGATTGACTCAAGGACTCGGACTCGGACAAGGCATAATACTGAAAAATATTTATACTGTGGCTGTGTGGTTTAGTTTGTAATTTACCGTGCTAGTGAAATCCCACTACCGGATATGCTATGATTAGTGTGTGATGCATGTAATAGAGAATTCGCTTTGCTTATTTGCAGCTTCAATTACAGATAATTAAATAAATAAATAAATATAAATATAAATATTTGACAACATCATATACATTGCTCCGATTCCAAAGTAAGTAGCTAAAGCACTTGTGTTATGGAAATCGGAGACAACGGTGGTATCACAAACACCCAGACCTGAGCCAATATAGAAAAGTTCGTTTTCTAAATTGACCCAACCGGGGATCGAACCCGGGACCTCAGAGATGGCGACACCTTGAAAACCGGTGTACAAATCCACTCGACCAAGGAGGTCGTCAAAATTATACTATTAAATTATGTTGTATGTACCGCATTATTAATATAAAAAACTTGTAAAGCCTACTTAGCTGTGATAGTTTTCCTTTTAACTTCGTCAATCATTTGGTTGGCAGGGGGGGCTACACTTGATTAACAAAATTTTACACTTTAAAAGACTTTACCGAAAAAGCCATTTCCGCAAACTCGCAATATTTTAACAGCATTTTCATATATTTAGATATTTTCGTTATTCATTTTTTTCGCGCATCATCATAAAATTTTGCATACACCTTGTTGGGGGTTTAATAAAGGGTACAAAAAAAAGTACTGTTCCCGGAAAATAGAAAAATAACTGTCCACGCAGACCAGACGAAGTCGCGGGCGGCCTCTAGTAATAATAATATAATAATAATAATATTAGGCAACATCACAAACATTGCTCTGATCGCAAAGTAAGTAGCTCTTGTGTAATGGAAATCAGAGACAACGGTGGAACTACAGACACCCACACCTGAGCCAATATAGTAAAGTTTTCTAAATTAACCCAGCCGGGGATTGAACTCGAGACTTCGGAGATGGTGACACCTTGAAAACCTGCGTACAAACCACTCGACATGGAGGTCGTCAAATAAATAATAAAATGCTGTCTACGGAATTGAATTAGTAATCAAATTTAAACTCGAACAACTCCCAATCTATTTCACGAGGTTCCTAAGGGTAAACCAATGAAAGACTGAACTTCAACCTTAACTTCTACAAAATAAGGACGTCGCCATCTTTCGCTAGAACCCACATCAAATATTTGAACGGGAGATCGACATCTCAGATTTCTTATCTCCGACTATGCTGACTTCAATATTTACTTGACTCACTGAAATAAATGTTTGAGTACTTATCAAACTATATTTACACGAGCTTTAGTTATTATTCTTAGTAATACTGTGTAAATGAAAGAGTCTTTACTTATGCGTTATAGTAGGCTCGGCTTCGTATTGTGTTAAAAAAGAAAAATTTTTGCAACTCCAAATTATTTCAACTTGGCACATTTAACAAAACAGTCTCCATTAGTGGCACGGAAACCTAAAAACATTCTACAGTGTCGCTAATTAAATTTTCCATGTGAAGAAACATAGACTCAACATCTAAAATTAACTATGAGATGAAAGAAAAATGTTTATTCGAATGGAAGGTAGAGACATATCACTCACAGCAACTCACAGCGTTCGAATCCAAGAAGAAGAGTATTTATATAATAAATACTTATTCAAGAGGGAAGAAACTCTATTATTTGCATGGGAATAAGAGCTATTTGAGGTTTAAATACTAACTGAACATTGTAATAGAATTATAGAAGATAAAAGAGTACAGTCGTCAGCCAACAAAAACCAATATTTTTTGTTACATCTGGCACGTCATTAATAATGACTAATGTTGGTTTAAATTAAAACTGATTAAGGATGTTTACTATTAAGAAAGAACTATTAAGGAAGGCGGAGCTCGGTGACGCAATGGTTCAGTACCTGACCCTGCGGTTGCGGAGGTTAATTAACTTTCGCAAGGGTCCGTCATGGGATGGATGACCAAAAATTTACCATCTCGAGTTCCTCCGTGCTTCGAAAGGCACGGTAAGCCGTCGGTCCCGGCTGCATTTGTAGTCGTTAGACCTGTGTTGTGGATTATGTTATGGCTCATCCTCCTTACCTAAGGAAGGCCTGTGCTCCAGCAGTAGGGATATTAAAAATGGTTTATGTCCAAGGAAGTTTGACATGGTGTTGTTTAGTAGTCCAGCGTGCCGTTGACTGTACCAGTGTCCTACCAATCTTAACAAAACTAGATAGAGTTTTAAGTAATATTTTTTCTCCTTTCTAAGTTGTATCAATTGTACTCGTAAAAGTTGTAAATTTAAAAAGATATCTACTTAACTGCACTTTGCATTAAAGTTTTACTATTTAAAAAACGGATGAATTAAATGTTAATACTGTAAAAAGATTAACCTATTTCAATTTCAATTGAGAAATGCGACCTGTAGAGGAGAACAAACGGACAGCCGGACAGCGGTACAGCCGCTTGCATCGGTATAGGGGAGACACTTGGTGCTGGCTCGGTCAATTAGTGATAAAAATATTGCACGATAATGTTTCGTTATTTTTAAGGCTGTCATTTAATTCAATTTTATTTATTCTTTAAGACCAATATTTTGTACCTACCCATATTTAAAACTATTTAATTTGATTTGAAATAATTTTTCAGAAAGTAATAAAGCATCAATATTATCCTCTTATTAAATTGACATAAGAAACGCATGAATATTTGGGTAACAGCTGATTTTATTTTAATATTTAAAAATAAGTTACAATATTAATGTTGTTTATTATTCTAATGGGGTCAAACATTAGTAATTAGCTAATTTTCACTTTTGAACCTCCCATGAAACTCCTACAGAACTTTACTAAGTAGTATAGCAGCAATATACAACCAACAACTATTGACATTAGGAGAGCAAGAAGAGTTCCTACAAATTCTAGCTCCAGAAATTCTGCCCATGAGATGTTGGCGGCGGGCGAGCGCAGGTGCTTTGCCCCACCATGCCGGATCACGTACTCCGTCCACCACACGGCGCGCTCCAAGGGGGACTGGGGCTGGTCTCTCATCAGTGTCCTTAGCCGTATTATGTTCTGACGATAACTGAAAGAATGACGATCAAAAAGGTGATGAAGAAAGACCACGAAAAGTATGCATTTAGACGAAGTGATCGTTCGTCTAAATGCACCTATTTGTAAAAAAAACCTACACTCATCTCGAGATAGCTTAGTCTTCATAGAGACGGGTGTACTAGGAGCTGAGTAGGGAAATTGCAGTTTGGATGTAGTCTGCAATATTGAAATTGCAGTTTGGATGAATCTTGTGCAAATGCAACCGGTCTGTATTGAGATTGGGCACTTTTAAACTGCGCTTAGACTAGCATGTAAAGGATTGTAGTACTTAATGCTAGCCTGACAGGTCATAGAACAAATATAAAACTTGGAAACAATATATTTTTTCAATATATTTTAAAGTACATAATTCTAATACCAACCTTTGGTCTCCAATAACAGAATTGATTGCATCTCGGAGCTGGTCTTCAGTAAGGGTTTCTATATCTAGTCGTTTCCCAATCTTGTGGTATGTGTATTTCTCAACGTTGAACCACTGATCTCCCAACATTGGAATACCGATAAGAGGCACTCCTGCTGTTATGGCTTCGTCAGTCGATTGTAATCCTCCTTGGGTTATAAAAACTTTTACGTTGGGATGTCCTGAAACATTTTACGTATTCATAAGTAACCGCTTTTTATTTTATTCTATTAGTTAACAGTGAAAGTGAAGTTCCGATAACAGTGAAATGTTTTAAAGACTATGCATTTTTATTACTAACATTTTCTTAATTTATTTAACCACCGCAAATGCAACTGTTCCAAAACTTTTGTGTAGAAAAGTTTGAACACAAAGTAAGAAATGCTGACAAAAAGTGTTATCTAAAAAATATTATCGAATATGTATATACTTACTCAAAAGATCCGACTGTGGAAGCCACTTTGATATTTGTATATTTGCCGATTTCCCAGGAAGCTCGTCTTTGTCCCACTTCCAAAGCACATTGTATGGCAATTGAGATAATACTTTGACAAAAATTTGAATCTTCTCCGGTGGCAACTGCGATGGATTTACGTTAGTTCCCAAACTAAAGTAAATTACGCCATTTGTTGAACTGTCCAGGTAAGTCTGGAGATCCTGAAATGGAATTACATCGTTATTTAACACTCATAACTAACTACAAAAAAGACCCACTCTCAGAGCATCGGCTTCAGTGATGGGTCACTTCACTTATCAACAATGGGCTTAGCTGTGTTAGTATGGTATTTTGATAAATAACTTAATCTCTCTTAAATTAAACATAAGTGTTAAAGATAATTTAAAAAATGCTGTGATGCGCTCTGTGTGGCATTGCTTTGTTTAAAATACTGATCCCAAGAGATGTGCTAACTTGCTCGGACTTCAGTTTATCTTGCTTGCAGTTAATCTTTAGTCTGAACCAGTAGCTCAACAAACGCAGCGTAGCAATAAAAAGTGTTCCCATTACTGTCTCAAAAAAATGTGTACCAGCTTAAATAGTTGATGAATATTACCTTTGGAATCTCTTTAAAAGGTTTCAGATGTAGTCCACCCATATGAATGACATTAGGAGGCATGGGACGATTGCCCTCCCAAATAGGATTCACATTGAGAAATAACATATCAACATTACTACCCAATTCAGATAGACTAGGGACATCAGGGCCGAAAACCTTTCGTACCATCTTATTCTGGTATTCTTCAAAGAAGTAGTCCCAGACTATGAATCTATAGTGGTAGAACAACTCTGTAACCTTATCAAAAAATGTAAGGTTGTTTATCTTTTGACGCATATTCGTTGGATACAAAAATGGGTGAACAGGCGCTCCTAAAGTTTCGTAACTCAGTAACACTGCACCAAAAGAGCTCACTTGTATTACAGGCACTTTCAAAACGTGCGAAAGAGCTAAAGCTGGTCTAGCTATCGCTTCTATTAGCAGAAGATCAAATTTCTTGTTTGAATCCTTAAGTATTCCTTGCACTTCATTACTATTCATCTGTTCAAAAAATGCTCTATAAATTGCTTCAAGTCCTACTTTCGTTTTCGTGTAAGCATCATTATTTTTTTCAGAAAAAATTGTCACTGCCTTTAACCTTATACTGTCTGATATATCATGAACATTAATTTCTGTCAGATTCTTAGGTGCTTTGTCTTTGGGAAATGCTGGATATGGAGTCACGACCACAACATCGTGTCCTTGTTTCGCTAATTCGTGAAGTAATGGTCTAAACACTATTTGGTGGCTAAGTGCAGGTGTAGGAAACACTCCTAAAATCCGAGCTGCTTCGCTGTTCACTGAATTTATTGAAATAAAAATCACAAAGCACACTACACCCATTTTTTTACTTTTGTATACAGTTTAAGTCGTCTGCCTATGGCGTTATAAATTGTGAATAAAATGCGTGAAGTTATATATAAGTAAATATTTTGCAATTATTATTACTATTAGTTCATTTGCAATGTTACTGTCACCTTACGGTGACATTATGTGTGTGTGTTTACCGTTAAGGTGATTAACTCGATGAAAGCGAACTAACAGATTTTATTATTATTTTACTAATAAGATTGTTTTTAAAAACGCGAATAAACTAACATAATATATCTGATTAAGGCTGTTATTCTAATTAGGTTATTTTAAGGTCATGTAACTTTTTTAAAAACAAAGGAATCTTAAGCCTTTAACATCAAACTAAAGAAGCCAATATTTTGGAGCAAAAGGTTCCACTTACTCTTTCGGTTCCACAGACCACATCCTTCCCATCCTATGCAGCGACATTTTATACCACAGGGTAAAGAAAAGTCTTCTGTGAGTTTATACAAAGTATCGAAGATTAAAACTAATGTTCATGTTTTACTATGAGAAGTAAATTGTTTAGTAATTGATATACACTGCTGATTTAAAGAATAAACAGTTTATTATAGTAGCTGAGCCACACAAGAACATAATATAAGTCTCTTACATAGCACTATACTTTTCAGAAACCTCGGCGTGGGGAATTATATTTCTATCTCTCAGAATTCATACTTTTTTCTGGATGATATGTACCCTATAATGTCATTTATTGTACATCAAAAATTTCACGATGATAAGTTGAGTAGACAAGAAGTATAGTTCTCTCAAAGTCCGATTGGCTATAAATGTTGTAAGGCATGCACGCTCCCGTGTTACGCGCACTAAAATAATGTGCATGTGCACGCCTAACAACATTCATAGCAAAACGGACTTCTTGAGATAGCTTGACGTCCCGCTATTTGTGTCCACAAAATTTCTTGTTAATTCTTAACTATAATGTTTAACAATCACATCTGTTATTATAAACGAAAATATTTACTTAATTACCAACGTGTGTTACAATTAATTGAATGTATAAAGTTAAATTACCTTAGGTAGATCCTTAACGGGTTTCTGATGTAACCCACCCATGTAAATTACATTTGAAGGCACAGGACGAATGCCTTCCCATATAGGATTCATATTATAAAATATCATATCTACGTTATTACCCAATTCAGACAAATTAGGAACATCTGCACCGAAAATCTCACGAACCATCTCATTTTCACCCGCTTCAATAGCGTTGTACCAACTTATGAACTTATAGTGATTGTATAATTCTGAGACCTTTTCCCAAAAGGTAAGGTTGTAAATCTTTTGGCGGAGGACAGTTGGATACAAAGTTGGATGCACGGGTGCACCTATAGTTTCATAATTACCAGGTATTGCACCAAAGGAACTAATTTGTATCAATGGAATTTTTAAAACATGTGTTAACACTAATGCAGGCCTTGATAACGCTTCAATGATAAGCAGATCAAACTTCTTATTTGAATCATTCAAAATTTCTTGTACTTCCTGTGTGAGTATTTGTTCTTTAAATATTTTAGAAAGCAAATCAAGGGAAATAACAAACTGGGTAAATAGGTCACTTTCACCTTTTGAAGAGACAGGCAAGAATTGTTCTCTCCAGATTTTGTATGACAAATCGTGAACATCTATTTCAGTTAGATTAGCTGGCGTTTGACTTTTTGGAAATGCTGGGTCTGTTGTGATGATTACAACATCATGACCTCGCTTTGCCAACTCTTGTAGCAAAGGCCTAAATACAACTTGATGGCTTATAGATGGTGTTGGGAAAACTGCGAGAATTCGAGCCGCTTCACCATTGAAAACTAAACTTGAAATCAAGAGCACTAAACTCACTACACCCATAATGCACCAATGCACTGTGCACATTGACTTTTCTAAGAGATTGAAGACAATTACACAGCTATTTATAAACTTACTATCTGAGTGACTAGTGTTTATGAAGTACCTAGTTATTCTGTCATTATTTATAAAATAATCTTACATTACCTAGCATGACCTGGCATTATCTACATTATTAATGTCATGTAACACAATACTGATTAACACGTTCCCTGCGTTATGACTAGTATAAAGGGCCATGTATATGTTACTTCATCAGTTTGCGGCGCACAAATTAGCTGTTTTCACCGTGGTGCGGGGTTTTCCGTAGGTTATCCTATGAGTAGAAAAGTGATAAATATAATTATTGGAGGATATCTTTTAAAAAAGGTCTCAATTTAACAAAACTAAATAATATAGGTACATACAGATCATATTCTCGGACGGGAATCGAACTCGCGACCTTTGGATATCTTACCTATTTTAACCGACTTCAAAAAAAGGAGGAGGTTATCAAGTCGACAGTTTTTTTCTAGTATATTATTTAGTATTGTATTAAAAAAGCATAGTGAATGTAAAAATCTTAATTTGTTTAAAAACTGGCATGGTACGCACAGAAATTTTAATTTTATTTTGTGCGGCATTAGAAGTATTTGGCCTATTTGCACTTATGCACCTCATACCGCACTGTATTTGATACGCATTGCGCGGTCAGTTTCGCTTAGTGTTGCGCTGCAACACGTCTGTTCGTGTCGACATATTATTTTTGTAAGTTTTATGTATTGAAAAAGTTTTAGAATCACTTGTTTTAGACTTCACGATAGAATAAAATCTTTATCAGAATACAAAGACTGATTAAACTGGTAAGAAAGTATTGGATGAAATAAGTTGAATATTTTTGTCGATGATTTATTTTGAAATATTTCCCATCACTATTAACGTAAAGTCTATAAACGTGGTGCATTATGGCAAAATGTTTCTTAGGCCCCTCTAAAGAAACAATATGAAACTATTTTATTTTAAGGTTTTTGAAAGAGGTTTTGCTTTTTAGTTTTAAAAAGATTTTTTAAGATTATCATTTTTGTGGTATGTATGTATGCGATGACATTATAAATAAAATATTTTAATATTTCACACTTTTCAATGATATTAATACCTACCCCTAATACCTAACTCATTTTTCACATTTCGTGGAATTCCGTTGGTCAGAACGTTTTCCATAAATAGGTACCTAAATTGTTTTTTATTGCCATAAACCTACCAATATTTCAATCACTACTCAATTCCCATTTGATTTTGAGGAGTTTCCTTGTGTATCTTCAAAATCTAAGGTGTAATGCTAATTAAATTATGACAGTATCATTCTTGAAGTATATTCTTTCAAACAAAATAAAAATCAACGAAATCGGTTTATAAGAAAAATAAAGTATGGTTGAACATCCGTCTAAATTCATAATAAAATGGTAACGAAAACGACAGTATTTGATTTCCTGAAAACTACTGAACCGATATCAAAAATTCAAAAAATGGGACATATAAACGTTTATATCAATATTTTATTTATTTAATCTTTATTGTACTACAAATTAAAGTACAAAAGGCAGACTTAATGCTAATAGAATTCTCTGCCAGCCAACCTTTGGGAAACAGAGAAACCATGATTACGGTACACATATAATACATATCACTTCAATCGGTTCAGCCGTCTTCGAGTAATCGGTGAACATACATAGAAAAAATTTATATACATTCAAGGTGTTACAAAAATACCCCTAATGCCGAATATGGTATATAGGGACCATCATATTGATCAACTTTTACTATGGGACCAACTCTGAAATCGCGAAAAAAAAAATCAGCTGTTTCATACAAAAATTAAAATCGAAAATATTAAAATGTATGAAACAGCAGATATTTTGCGATTTCAGAGTTGGCCCCATAGTAAAAGTTGTTCAGTTTGATGGTCCCCATATATCATATTCGGCATTAGGGGTATTATTGTAACACCTTGTATACACATAGTAATTTTTTTAAGTCGGTTTGAAATGAATTGCGGAAATTTGAGATGTGTAGTTTGGTTTACCCAAAGTGCTGTTGACTTTACAAATTATCAGTTAAAACTTAATAATAAAGAACTTAGGATAAAAATATCATTTTTTTTTAAATAGTTAACTTTATGAATAAAACTATTCTAAATCAAATCTAAGCTATTATTTATATTACCTTTGGAAGATCCTTTATGGGTTTCTGATGCAGTCCACCCATGTAGATCACATTAGGAGGCACGGGTCGATTTCCTTCCCAAATAGGATTTATATTGAAAAATATCATGTCCACATTGTTACTTAACTCCGATAAACTAGGTACATCAGAACCAAAAATCTTCCTAACCATCTCATTCTCACCCTTTTCAATATCATACCACCAGCGTATGTATTTGTAGTGATTGTACATTTCTCTGACCTTATCCCAAAATGTTAATTTGTAAATCTTTTGACGAAGTATTGTTGGGTAAAGGATAGGATGTACAGGCGCTCCAATAGCTTCGTAGTTACCAACTACTGCCCCAAAGGAACTAACTTGTATTAGTGGTACTTTCAGAACATGCGATAGTACTAACGCTGGTCTTACTAATGCTTCTACCAGCAGCAAATCAAATTTCTTCCTCGTGTCTTTCAGAATTGCCTTCACTTCTGCAATTTCCATCTGTTCTCCAAATATTTTAGATATTAAATCAAAGGCCACTTTTATTTGCGAAAAAAGATCATTGTCACCTTTTGAAGAGACATTTAAAAAGTCGTTCCAAGTTTTATACGAAAAATCATGAACATCAACTTCTGTAAGATTTGCTGGCGCTTGCTCTTTGGAGAATACTGGGTCAGTGGTAATGACGACAACTTCATGACCTCGTCTAGCTAATTCCTGGACTAACGGTCTGAACACCACTTGATGGCTTATAGAGGGTGTTGGGAAAACCGCTAGAATTCTAGCAGCTTCGCTGTTCACAGCATATATGAACACAAGAAGCACAACACACACTACACCCATATTTTACTCCTAATGACTAGAGACACGTAGATGCCGATGTCTATATATAATCTCATGGTTTTAAATTATAGATGATTTGAAACTATTTACAATGACTTGCACATAAGCTTATCATTACGTAAATTATACAGTAGCGTCACAGAGCATACCATTATATTAGTCTACATTTTCTGGTTTGCCTTTACATGTTCACATTCAAAGTAGTAGTTTTTTTTTAATATCTCGAATATATACTAATCTCTTGAAATGATTATTCATCCTATACAAAAGACATTCCAAATAGGTTCAGTATCTAAAAATATTTTTTTTTACTATGAAATCACAGAAACAATGTGTATTTTCTACTACTGTGGGTTAATGGTGTTCTCACCGTCGAACTTATTGTACTTGTACAGAATAGGTGGCAAGACAATCCAAACACCGCACTTCGTTGACTCGCAGTTTATTGCAAGCTGGCGTGAACAATAAGCAAAAGATTTAGTTGGTAATAATAGCGTAAGCATACGAAATACACTGAATTCACCGATTTAACGGGAGCGCAAAGCGGCATGCATTCGCCGTCCGAGTTAGGTCAATACTGGGTGACGTGCTCGATAGCCGGCGCAAACGCCGACTGCGAGAACAATAGGAATGAACGGGTGGATCCGGTCTCGATACCGTGTGTCCACTTTACTCGCGCGACAAATTGGCACGACGTATAAATAAATGACGTACGAGATTAAGATTTATTATAAAAATGTTTTATGTGTAAAATATAATTACTAATAGTTTACTTGTATGTAATCAATATTTATTTTAGTTATTATAAATATTATATTATAATTATGTAAACGTAATATATATATAATATATTGTTACTTTTGTGTAATTATAAATGTAAGTGTTTTATAAAATAAATAAGATTATTTTATATATGAATAAATAGTGGGAATACCCCACATCACTCCCCCCCAAAGGCCTGGTTAGGGACGATAAAAATCAGGAAAACGTACTTGTCTTCCAAAGCGTGTTTTCTTGATTACATTGGTAGGTGTGGATGGAACGTGAGTTGGTGTGCTAGTTACCATCTCTGGCGACTTGGTAATTGGCGGTGGATGGTTATCCTCGTCCTCAGCCAATATAAACGCTGGTTTCAAGCGGTCTACAGTCACGGTAAGTTTGTGACCTTTTAAAATAATTTTAAAAGTTTTATCTCCACGCTCTAAAACTTTATTGGACCGGTGTATGCTGCCTGGAATGGAGCTCGCGAGGCGTCTTCACGAAGGAAGACGTGATTGGCGGTAGCTAATTCCTTAAAAATAAACACCTTTCCCTTTCAATGGCGAGAAGCTGGTTTCGGCTGTAGTTTTTCGGCAAAAGAGCGAAAGCGTGCGGCAAAATCCGATGTCAGTAGTACCAGTTACGCATGAGCCGAAATTTGCTGGGTAGCCGTAGCGGCTCGCCATATAGAAGCTCCGCTGAAGAAGCTTGTAAGTCCTCTTTAAAAGAAATGCGGACTCCCAGTAAGACAAGTGGTAGACTTTCGGTCTAGTTGGCATCTGCATGGCAAGTAATAGCTGCTTTGAGCTGCCTGTGGAAGCGATCAACAAGGCCATTGCACGCAGGATGGTATGCGGTAGTGCGTTTGTGCTGAAAACCCGCTATTTGTCAAATTGTCGACCACGATCTGTTACGATATCCAAAGGGTAACCAAATCTGGAAATCCAGCTCATCATAAGAGCCTTGGCCACAGTCTCGGCGGTAATATCCGTGACGGACTTCAGGCCACTGGGTAAAATGATCTACTGCCATTAAACAATACCGGTAACCGTTTGAGATGGGGAGAGGGCCAACCAGATCAATATGCACGTGCTTGAAACGTGCGCGCGGTAAGTTACAATTGCCAATTGGTGCAGTGACATGCCTACTTACCTTTGCACGTTGGCAATGAAAGCATCCTCGAGTCCACTCTCTCACGTCTTTTTTTATTCCAGGCCAAACAAAACGCTGTGCTACGAGTTGAGTGGTCGCGGTGGGACCCGGGTGACTTAGAGAGTGCAGACTGTTAAATACTCGCTTGCGAAATTCTTTGGTAACGAAAGGCCTAGGAGTCGTTGTACTGACATCACAGTACAGAGGTGTACGACTCTCAGGTAAGATTGTTGTAAGCGAAGTGAGGAAGAGTTATTAAGGTAACCCGCCAGGTCGGAATCAGATGGCTGGGAATGAGCCAAATCTTCGAAATTAATTGGAGCCTCCAGTGCCTCGACTCGAGATAAAGTATCGGCGACAATGTTGTCCTTACCGGCTATATGCTTTATATCGGTCGTAAATTGGGAGATATAATACAAATGACGATATTAGCGAGGCGAACAGTAACGTTTCCGTTCACTGAAAGCGTAAAGAACTGAGCGGTTTATGATCCGTGTACACTGTGAAATGTCTCGCTTCCACCATGTGACGAAAATATTTGATAGCTTCTTAGACGGCGAGTAGTTCACGGTTATAGGGAGAGTATTTGTGATGAGCTAAGCTTGCGGGAGAAGAAAGCGAGAGGTTGCCACTTACCTTCTTGTAATTGTTGAAGCACCGCCCCAATGGCTAAGTCCGACACATCTGTCACCAGCGCTAACTTCGCTCGGCAATCAGGATGAGCGAGCATAACAGCATTGGCTAGACTTTCCTTGGTGTCATTGAAAGCCTTCAGAGCGTCACCAGCGAGATCAATGGGGGTTGAACCTTTAACAGTGCCAGTAAGAAGCGCGTTAAGAGGAGCTTGGATGAGGGCGGCTTGGGGCAAAAATCGCCTATAAAAGTTCGCCATTCCTAAAAATCCCCTTAACTGCTTGACTGTTTTGGGTGGTGGAAATTCACGTATGGCTTGTACCTTGGTATCCAATGGTCTGGAACCGCTCTCCGAAATTTGATAACCTAGAAAGGTTACCTCGGGAACTCCAAAGACGCATTTGGATACATTTATAACTATACCGTATTCCTTAAGCCTGGTAAACAATTTTATTCACGTAGATGGTCTTCGTGATCGTCTAAGAAGGTGTATACGAAATCCATCCCTCGAGTCATCTCGTCCACGAAACGTTGAAACGTTTGGCCAGTGTTGCGTAGACCAAACGTCATATAAGGAAATAAAAAAGGCTGGTGTACGTAGTGAAAAAAACCGCCGGGCATGTATGAAAAGGTTGGATGGATGTAAATGAAGCGAAAGAAGTGTGCAAGGATCGTAGCAGGTGGCGATCCATAGTCTCTGCCTACCCCCATGGGAAACAGGCGTGAGTATATGTATGTATGTATGTCGTACATACCGAACGGAGTGGTGATAGCCGTCTTCGGTATGTCTTCCGGATGGATGGGAATCTGATTAAACGCCCTTCACGAGATCTATAGTGCTAAAAATTTAACAGCCCGCAATAGAATGTGCAAAGTCGTGGAGGTGTCTAATTGGATACCTGTCAGGAATGGTCCTGGAGCTGAGCTGTCTGTAATCCCCACAGGGCCTCCAACCATTTTCATTTTTCGGTGCCAGGTTTCAGGGGTGAGGACCAGGGACTCTCTGAGGGCCTGGCTGTACCATCAGCCAGCATGGCCTCTTGCCTAGCCACCTTCAGCTTGTTAGGTGCCAGACGTCGCGGCGCGCTACAGACAGGTGGTCCAGGTGTTGTACGAATGTGGTGTTGTGTACTGTGTGGTATTATGCGGTGAGTGCCAGGTGGTCGCGTAATTTCAGGAAATTCCCGCGTAAGCAAGCTATGAAAGCGAGAATCACCAGTCGATACCTTTACAGAATTAATATCACAGTTAACAGGAGCAAATAAAGCAGAAGCAGAAAGGCTAGTGATATTGTCTACAAGCTTTTGATTTCTACAATCTACCATAAAATTATAAAAAGATAGAAAATCTACTCCTATAATTGGCTTAGTAACATTCGCAACAACAAAGAGTAATTCCTACGTAAACTAAAATCTAAGTGATGGCGATATCCATAAGTGTCGATGGTCGTCCCGTTGGCCGCGCAGAGCTTATTATATGAAGTTGGAGCACGACGTTCACGCAGCAGAGTCCGGGGAAAGACACATAAATCGCTACCTGTGTCGATCAGGAATTGCATCTTCGTCCGTCTGTCAGTGACGAACAGGCGATCAGAGGATGGGCTATCAGCTGTCGCCATTACCGACTGCCCCTTGCGTTTTCCGACTTCTGGTAGTCACAAGGCTTGATGCAGTAATGAGCATTGTCTCCGTGCTTCGAATGGTACCAGTAGGTAGGATGCTTACGGTACGAAGATTGAGATCTGCTGGATGATCTGCGACGTTCGCCCCGTTGACGGCTCCGGGGTCGAGATCTTCTGCTGTCCCGGCTGCCGAGGTTACAGCTCTTCAGTTGCTGACGCAGCTCGAAAATTTCTTTAGCCATGGCGTCGAGCCATAATCGTTGCTGGCTGAAGCAACTTGAGGTACTGAGGGGACGATATCGTGGATGCGGTCGGCGAGATCGGCGAGGGTTTCCAGCTCCGCAGTTGGTTGAGCAGCCAGTACGGTCTGTATATTCCCGGGAAGGCGGCTCGTCCAAATAGTGCGAAGAAAATCGTCCGTAGTCTGGTGACCGGCGAGACTCTGCAAGTGCCGAAGAAACTGGGATGGCTTGCGGTCTCCCAGCTCTTCGTGCATAAGTAGCTGCTGCACCTTTTTTTCTTTGGAGGCGCTCAGGCGCTTTATAAGCTTCTCGTAACGGTCACTAGATGGCGGTTTCGCAATAAGATCTCGTAATAAGACCTCACACAGGAATTGTCGGTCTAACTGTCTGATGACGAAATGAAATTTCGTCAGGTCGTTGGTAATTCCTGCAATCTGGAATTGCCCCTCAATTTGCGATAACCATATTTCAGGCTCCTCAGGCCAAAAAGGAGGCATCCGGATTCTTATTTTAAAAATGTCGGATGACGTGTGTGCAGTGGACACGCGTTCTGAGGCTTTTGCCGCGTCATTGCTGTTGCCGGTCGACATTTTGTAATTGCGCAGTTAAAAATTGAGTTCTACGTACTTTTTCTCCGTCAGCGCCGGTTTTGTGTTCAATAAAGGTCACCACTGTAGGTTTTTATTACAATTTCTACACATTTTGAAACCAATTCATCGGTTCAGGGATTTTATCAAAAATAAAGACAGGAATTGGTTTGAAACAAGGTCACAATGAAATTGAATCGTATACGAAACGAACCAAAATGTCGTTTAGGAAAATTGGTACCTATTTTGAATTGAGTCGATTTCGTTGAATCTTTGTTAGTAAAATATTATGATCCTGTACTCATAAACCAAGACAAATTTAATCATGTTATGTATGTTAAAAAATGGTATTAATTTTTAGGGTTCTGTACCAAAAGGAAAAAATTGAACTCTTATAGGATCACTTTGCTGACTGTCTGGGTTTATCGGGTTGTTCCGTATTCATCCCATGACGTCACATCCCACTTATTATTTTTTCCTTACTCAACCCAGTTTTGTTCCTTACTCAACCCACAACAATAATATCATTTTAAATTCCTTATTCATCCCAAAAGTATTCCTAACTCAACCCATTACGTAAAGCCGCCCAAAAATTTAAGATTTATGTGTACGGTCTGAATAAAAATATTATCACTTATTAGAAATATTTTAAACTCAGTTCATTTTTGCTTTATTGTTGTTATTCAAAAATAAAAAAGGTAAAAGACAAATAATATTATTAATAATAACATATTTTTTACAATCACATCAATTATCTAGCTGATAAGTGGTTTTCATTAAAAAACTGTGTTATGGAATCTAAATAGTGGATAAATATATTCCTATATACTTACTTTTTAGTAAATAAATACTTAATATATAGGTACATAGATAACACCCTGGCCAAAACAAATAGACATGATCATGCACACAAATATTTGTCTTGTTCGGGAATCGAATCCGAAACATCTGGGGCAGAAGGTATCCTTCCCCTGCGCCAAATCGGTCGTCGAAAATGTATTATTTTGTTCTCACCAACAATTTATACTTATCTATTTGATAATCCAAAAAAATTAGATGTTATAGACATAAGAACTTAAGTAAATTAACACTTATAAAAAATATATCTAAAAGATGGTACAATGATAGGGGTCATAACAAATCGGGCTAAATCTGGAAATTTATTTAAATAATTTTAACTTAAAAATAGATTTTATTATAATTCGGGGGAGTGAGGACTATAATATATAGGGGTCAGTGGAGAGTAAAAAATAATAAAATAAAGTATTAAACTGCCCCGGGGACAATGGTGATTAATCCCGCCTATATGAGGTATACTTTTATTTTCAAAACATGCATATTTAATTTCTAATGAGTACATAAGTACTAAGTATTACTTACTTCAATTTATTGTATTCCTATATCATTTTCTGATAAAATATTACTTATTGTATTGCTATCCATACTATATAAATTAATTTGGGATGAGTAAGGAATGCAATTGGGTTGAATTAAGAAAATATATTAAAATAATCTAATGGGTTGAGTAAGGAATACCAATTTGGGATGAGTGAAGAATTGGGATGAATCGTCATGGGATGAATACGGAATAACCCCCTTTATCTCGAAAACGCGTGGAGGTATCGAGTTGAAATTAACATTATGCAAGGTCTTCAGTCCCTTGCAGTTGGGAAAAAATCAAACTTCTAAGTTTATGTAAAAAAAGATACGGCCGTTTAAGCCGCAAAAAATGAATATTTTTCGACACTCTCAAGAGAAAATTTAGAGGGTATTTTCCGTTGACCTAGAACTATGAAATTTGGCAAGTAATATCGTATTATACTACAAGTGCAGGGCAAAGTCTGAAAACTATACATTTGTAATTAAATCATAAAAAATATAGTCTTTAGTCTTTCAATCGTCAAGGTTAAGCAACGGTATGCGCGGTCATAATTTAACTTCCTATTGACTATGAACTTGGTGATAATGTTTTATTATTGGGGACCCTTCGCATCGCATAATTTCATTTGTCCTAAAGTCACTTGGCAAAACTGGATTGGCATAATAATCACATAGCATACTATTCATTTAGCATAAATTTTTAAATATTATATATAAACATTGTATTGTATAACTTTTAAAAAGCATAATATTTCTAAGCATAATAATTAGAATTCCTAATATCGAATGGCATATTGTCATTAAGCATATTTTAAAAGCCACCCTACTTGGGGGGTCGGGGGGTCAAAGGCCCCCCGCTACAAACAAAAACTTATAGTAGGTTAGGTTAGGTTAGACTTTTGACCACGCGCAGCGGAGCGTAAAAAAACGTCTTTTGAAGTCGGGTGGCGCTAAAGATATTTTTCTTTTTTAATCATAATAACATTTATCATGGTTTCTCTTTCTCAATTTGATTTTTTAATTCTTAAAGCCCCACTCGACTTTATAAGACGTTTTTTTAATATCAGATATGCGTAGGTACTTGAATAGTAATTATGCAGATTTGAATATTATTTCTTGCTTTTTAGAGCTGCTGTTTTTTGAAGCTGTTTTTTATAGCAATTTTTTAAGGTTTTTTGAAGGAGGTTTTTCTTTTTAATTTTTAAAAGTTTTTTTATTTTTACCTTTTTTGTGGTAGGTATGTATAAATAAATGTAAGCGATGATATAAATATATTTTATTCATATTTCACACATTTCAATGGTATAATACGCCTAGTAACTCAATATCCACTTTTCGCACTGTTAATTTTAGCAAGGGTCAGGCATGGGGTAGGTGACCAAAGTGTATTATCTCGAGCTCCTCCGTGCTTCAGAAGACACGTTAAGCCGTTAGTTCCAGCTACATTTGCACATTAACACCCACCAATCCGCATTGGGCCCGCGCGGTGAGTTATGGTCCATCCTATTCATCAGCCCATAAGTAAGGCTTGTATCCCAGCCCCAGTAGTGACAATAAAAATGGCTGATGCGAAACCTTTCAATACCGTAGAGTAATCACTAATACACTATCATATTTGATTTTAAAGAGTTCTCTAGTGTATCTTCGAAGTCCAAGGTCCAATGTGAAGGAAATTTGAATGAAAACACCCTTAAAGTATTCCCTTTCTAACAAAACAAGAATCATCTAAATCGGTTTATAAACAAAGAAGCTATGTCTGAAGATCCGTTAAAACTCGTGCAAAAGTTACCTAAAAAATAACAGTATTTTCAGGATTACTCAAAAACTACTGATCCGATTTAAAATTTTCAAAAAATGGGACCATCTGGGGAGCAAACTTGATAAAGTGGCGTTTGAATTATGTCAATCGGTTCAGCCGTTTTCGTATAATCGGTGGACATACATAAAAAAAAAAACAAACAGTCGAACATAGAACCTCCTCCTTTTTTTGAAGTCGGTTAAAAAGACCCTTATCCTTTTCACACAAAGTGTACATTGTGTCAAAATATCTGTTGCAAGTTGTTCGCCTAAACTTTTTTACTGCCCATTTCTGGAAGTTAGTAAGACATATGTTATGCCCATGTTATGCACACCATCCGTGGAACAAACTCCTAACATATAACTTTGGGATGGGCTAAAACGAGGTCAGACGAAAATTGACCATTGTAACCGGAGCTGCTTATTGTCTGGCATCCATAGTGGTTGCTTCAAATATTTGATCAGGTGAAGACCATCTTTGCCTGGCTCGTTAGTTACGTAATAGCACGTTTAAAGTATGTGTACTGTTGGTAATCAAGGTAAAATGATGAAGGGTTAATTGTTATATTTTAAAGTTACACACGGTTAGGATATCGTCGCGTAAACAAATGTTAGTTTTACGCCCTCGGGAACTAACATAATGTTTAGGTAGAATAACGTTACAACTCAAGCGGTAATTCGAGTGGCCGAATGCGGCCGGATAACCATATTCCATATACCTTATGGTAAACTGATCAACATTTACTATGGACCAACTCTGAAATCGCGAAAAAAAAAATTATCTGTTTCATACAAAAATTAAAATAAAAAATATCAAAATGTATGAAACAGCTGATTTTTTTGCGAATTCAGAGTTGGCCCCATAGTAAAAGTTGTTCAGTTTGATGGTCCCTATATATCATATTCGGCATTAGGGGTATTATTGTAACACCTTGTATACACATAGTAATTTTTTTAAGTCGGTTAGAAATGAATTGCGGAAATTTGAGATGTGTAGTTTAGTTTACCCAAAGTGCTGTTGACTTTTCAAATTATCAGTTAAAACTTAATAATAAAGAACTTAGGATAAAAATATCATTTTTTTTAAATAGTTAACTTTATGAATAAAACTATTCTAAATCAAATCAAAGCTATTATTTATATTACCTTTGGAAGATCCTTTATGGGTTTCTGATGCAGTCCACCCATGTAGATCACATTAGGAGGCACGGGTCGATTTCCTTCCCAAATAGGATTCATATTGAAAAATATCATATCCACATTATCACTTAACTTCGATAAACTAGGTACATCAGAACCAAAAATCTTCCTAACCATCTCATTCTCACCCTTTTCAATATCATTATACCAGCGTATGTATTTGTAGTGATTATACATTTCTCTGACCTTTTCCCAAAATGTTAAGTTGTAAATCTTTTGACGTAATATGGTTGGGTAAAGGATAGGATGTACAGGTGCTCCAATAGCTTCGTAGTTACCAACCACTGCCCCAAAGGAACTAACTTGTATTAGGGGTACTTTCAGAACATGCGAAAGTACTAACGCTGGTCTTACTAATGCTTCTACCAGCAGCAAATCAAATTTCTTCCTCGTGTCTTTCAGAATTGCCTTCACTTCTGCAATTTCCATCTGTTCTCCAAATATTTTAGATATTAAATCAAAGGCCACTTTTATTTGCGAAAAAAGATCATTGTCACCTTTTGAAGAGACATCTAAAAAGTCGTTCCAAGTTTTATAAGAAAAATCATGAACATCAATTTCTGTAAGATTTGCTGGCGCTTGCTCTTTGGAGAATACTGGGTCAGTGGTAACGACGACAACTTCATGACCTCGTCTAGCTAATTCCTGGACTAACGGTCTGAACACTACTTGATGGCTTATAGAGGGTGTTGGGAAAACCGCTAGAATTCTAGCAGCTTCGCTGTTCACAGCATATATGAACACAAGAAGCACAACACACACTACACCCATATTTTACTCCTAATGACTAGAGACACGTAGATGCCGATGTCTATATATAATCTCATGGTTTGAAATTAAAGATGATTTGAAACTATTTACAATGACTTGCACATAAGCTTATCATTACGTAATTTATACAGTAGCGTCACAAAGCGTACCATTATATTAATCTACATTTTCTGGTTTGTCTTTACATGTTCACATTCAAAGTAGTAGTTTTTTTTAATATCTCGAATATGTACGCACGACAGCGCGGTAAGTTAAACAGTTGAACTACGAAAACAGCTCTTATTACGTACGGCGTAAAGACGGTCTCAAGGTCAACTTGTATAGTCTGACGTGCCGCTGACTGTACTAATCTTTTGAAATGATTATTCATACCTAAAAAAGACATTCCAAATAGGTTCAGCATCTTTTTACTATGAAATCACAGAAAAAATGTATTATTACAATTTCTACACATTTTGAAACCAATTCATCGGTTCAGGGATTTTATCAGAAATAAAGACAGGAATTGGTTTGAAACAAGGTCACAATGAAATTGAATCGTATACGAAACGAACCAAAATGTCGTTTAGGAAAATTGGTCCCTTTTTTGAATTGAATCGATTTCGTTGAATCTTTGTTAGAAAATATAATCCTGTAAATATTATCCTGTACTCGTAAACCAATACAAATATTTAATCATGTTATGTATATTAAAAAATGGTATTAATTTTTAGGGTTCCATACCTCAAAAGGAAAAAATTGAACTCTTATAGGATCACTTTGCTGGCTGTCTGTCAATAGTATTAATTTTTAGGGTTCCGTACCTCAAATGGAAAAAATGTAACTCTTATAGGATCACTTTGCTGACTGTCTGTCAAGACCCTTTATCTCGAAAACACGTGCAGGTATCGAGTTGAAATTAACATTATGCTAGGTCTTCAGTCTCTTGAAGTTGGGAAAAAATCAAACTTCTAAGTTAACGTAAAAAAAGATAAGGCCGTTTAAGCCGCAAAAAATTAATATTATTCGACACTCTCAAGGGAAAATTTAAAGGGTATTTCCGTTGACCTAGAACTATGAAATTTGGCAAGTTATATCGTATTATACTACAAGTACAGGGCAAAGTCTGAAAACTATACATTTGTAATTAAATCATAAAAAATATAGTCTTTAGTCTTTCAATCGTCAAGGTTAAGCAACGGTATGCGCGGTCATAATTTAACTTCCTATTGACTATAAACTTGGTGATAATGTTTTAATATTACGTATATTTTCCCAACAAATATTAATATATTGATATTTCTGTTTTTTCTTTTAAATTCCCCCATTTTCCTAAACTAACTTAATTTTGCGGTCAAACGCGTAGCACAGATAAGCCACGCCCCTTAGCCCTATTTGGTACGGAACCTTAAATGTGCAAAATCCGACATGCACATGGCCGGTTTTTTTATTTAAGAGCTAAGAATGATACATGTAATAATTATTTATTTCCAGTGAAATCAATAAGCGGTACATGCTCACAACTGTAGCAACATTATAGCGTTCCAAACTTTAATACTTACCAATATCTGTCATATTTCCCACATCCCAGCCTATACAGCTACCCACGACCACGAGCACAATTTAAACAAAAAAGACCCTTATCCTTTTCACACAAAGTGTACATTGGGTCAAAATATCTGTTGCAAGTTGTTCGCCTAAACTTTTTTACTGCCCATTTCTGGAAGTTAGTAAGACATATGTTATGCCCATGTTATGCACACCATCCGTGGAACAAACTCCTAACATATAACTTTGGGATGGGCTAAAACGAGGTCAGACGAAAATTGACCATTGTAACCGGAGCTGCTTATTGTCTGGCATCCATAGTGGTTGCTTCAAATATTTGATTAGGTGAAGACCATCTTTGCCTGGCTTGTTAGTTACGTAATAGCACGTTTAAAGTATGTGTACTGTTGATAATCAAGGTAAAATGATGAAGGGTTAATTGTTATATTTTAAAGTTACACACGGTTAGAATATCGTCGCGTAAACAAATGTTAGTTTTACACCCTCGGGAACTAACGTAATGTTTAAGTAGAATAACGTTACAACTCAAGCGGTAATTCGAGTGGCCGAATGCGGCCGGATAACAATGGAATATCTATTGTGCAAATAATTGTTTTCAGTGTAGAAAAAAGAAATGTGATTAAGTACATAAAAGTTTATACTAAAGTTAAGTCAATGATAGAAAAATTGTTGTGTCTTTCTATAAAAGAAATAAAGATAATATTAGTCACTACAATGAAAAATAAATTTTAAAAAGAGGGAAACAAGATTTAATTTTAAAGGCAACATAATTACATGTAGTTTATATTACGGTCATTTTTTTAATCATTATGATAAGCCCTTTAATTTGATACCCATATTGCAGTATTCTAAAAAAACTTTTTTTTTTCACTTTAAATAATAGCATGTTGGTTTTTTAACTTTACTCATCTAAGAACACTTCGAAAAATGTAACGATATATTAATGATAGAAATCCGTTTAGCCGTTTGAAAGATATGAGGTAGTAAAAATATTACATATAAACAAACATACATACAAGATACGCGCTTTCCTTGCAGTCGGGTAATAACTCGACAAATATAAATCTTTTTCTTATCGACACAGGAAAGGAATTTGTATAATTAGCCAATCAAACTTGCCCTATATTCTTTTGTGACTTTCTTTCATAAGCCATACGGGATCATACAGTAAGAAATTATTCTCAATACCTTTGAATAAAGACATTATTCCCAAAAGATTCAGTCAAAGATCGCATAAGTTATTACGCATTTGTGAACAGCAGCTGGCGCCTTCGACTTGATATGTGGATATAATGGTTCATGGGTAGGAGTCGCTTTGTCATTGCTCCCGGACATTATGTGGGCGGGCATTTTCTGGTCAGTGCTTATAGGGATATGGGGTTACATTGGTGCAAGTGATAGCGTGGGGCGGATAAAAAATTGTACAAAATTCAATCACCAAAATGGGCATTTCTATGTCGATTAAAGTATTATTATGATAATTATGGTAGTATAATGGTTCATGGGTATGAGTCGTTTTGTCTTTGCCCGAACATTATGTGGGCGGGCATTTTCTGGTCAGTGCTTATAGGGATATGGGGTTACATTGGTGCAAGTGATAGCGTAGGGCGGATAAATTCTTTTACAAAATTCTATCACTAAAATGGGCATTTTTATGTCGATTAAAGTATTATTATGATAATTATGGTAGTATAGTGGTTCATGGGTATGAGTCGTTTTGTCTTTGCCCGAACATTATGTGGGCGGGAAGTTTCTGGTCAGTGCTTATAGGGATATGGGGTTACATTGGTGCAAGTGATAGCGTAGGGCGGATAAATTATTTTACAAAATTCTATCACTAAAATGGGCATTTTTATGTCGATTAAAGTATCATCATGAAATGATATTATAGTAGTTTATGGGTATGAGTCGTTTTGTCTTTGCCCGAACATTATGTGGGCGGGCATTTTCTGGTCTGCGCTTCTAGGCATATGGGGTTACATTGGTGCAAGTGATAGCGTGATGGTGTGGGGCAAATAAAATAGTACAAAATTTAATCACTCAAATATTTTTCAATGTCGATTACAGAATCATCATGATAGGTAATGGGGTTACATTGGTGCAAAAGGTAGCATAGAGCGGATAAAACGTAGTACCTACAAATTACTATTATTTAAATTTGTATCTTTATGTAGATGACGTAATCATCTCTGATTATGGTAGTATAATAATAATAATAATAAATAATAGCTCACGGGTGGGAGTCGCTTTTTCATTGCCCCCGGACATTGTGTGAGTGTGAGACAATTTTTGTAATAAACTTTAAATCATTATAAATTAGACGTAAGAAACAAACAAATAAACAAACTAACTTTTGCATTTAAAATATTACTTCTAAGACTTTCACGCGTACGTACGTACGATAAATCGATACGATGAATTCCCGACGTTTCGAATTCAAAAAACCAATGAATACAAACTAAATAATTCTAAAACAACTTCTGAATTAATAATATACGCGCTGTAATCCGTAAAAAGTGTTTTATTTAAAATGTTAGTTAGGATAAGGGAGTTATGAACAGATTTATCGTTTTGTAATTTAGATCCACACATTATGTGGACAGACATTTTCTCCGGCCAATGCCTGGGGCGGATATCGTTAGAGGTGGACCAAGCAATTACATGTAGCGGGTTGAAAAAATAAACAAAGAAAGTAAATAATTATTTTAAGTATTTAGGTTATATACAACCTTATGATTTCTAATGATCCCAAGGAAAACTTCCACAACCACTATTAAAACTACTATTAAATATAGAATATCATAAATATTGCCCTCTACTCAAATGGCCATTCTACTAAAATTAACGCTAGTAGAATAGAATGACAATGTATGGGATTGACAGGAGGTAAGCGTTAGCTTATGTCATTAAATAGAACCCTAGACAAATACTGTCTTACTCTGAATAACATTACAAGAAGAGTTACTTATGCTCAAATTGCTAATAATTTTGGTATTACGTTTGTATGGACCGCCGGACAGACAGTAGTTCCGGTCATACGATCCGATCGCAGATTTACAGTACTGCTACTGTGTGCTTGAGCTTTAATAGATATTACTTCTTACTACCATTACTACTTATTTTGGGCTGAAATATTCGCAAATACTTACATAGATGGTTCCTTTCCTCTCTTGGTTCGTGGTCCACCTGGGTGGAACACAGGCACTTTTTCTTGCCGATGGTTCACTTAAATTCAAAGGGTTTGAAAGTTTTTGGTATAGTCTTCGTCCGAAATTTTTTATATATTTCAATTGCGGACATATAACCGAACAAAAAATTATAGTAATATAATATAATTATAGTCTAGTCAATTTTTAGAGATATTTAGACAAAACGATTTCAAAAATGCAATATAATATTTTATATCTTTTTTGACGTCGCTACTTCTTCTATTTTGTGACGTCACTTAAGATACGAAATGACGCTTGATGAGGTAAAGGCATATTATGGCGGAACATGATCCTAGCTAGATAGCTATTCATTTATTTTACAATAAATAGGCCTTACTGAGAAAAGTTGTTTTAGGAAGTTTAAGTACGATAATTTTCACTGACACAAACGTTAAAATGGCTTCTGCTAAAACTGGTGTACTTTAGTTTTAGGTATATTTAAAGAGAAACATCATTGGCTTAACAATCATTTATAATTATTATTGTTGTAGTTAACCAGGCGTGGTGGATGACCAGGCGTGGCGGATGACCAGGCGTGGTGGATTACCAGGCGTGGTGGTTGTGGAGGCTCAATATGATCAGGGTCAATATGACCAGTGACCAGGGTCATATTGACCCTCCATCCTTGAAGTACTTTTTGTACTACGCCTGGTTAACTGTCTGTCCTCTATTTTTGGTATTTAAAGTGTTTATTTATGTATTATTAAAAATGGTTGTAGAGCGAATTTACGAAATATTGATTAATTATTGGATATTTAAAAAAACACAAAACTACCCTTATGCTCATAATTTCATTATTACTTCAATTTCACAAAACGTCTACAACATTAGCGGAATTCTGTATTATTGTTTTAAAAATAAACAACACTAAATAGTACTATTTGATAAGTATTCATAAGATCAATCAATTAACATCACAATATCAGTAATAAATCAGTTTTATAAGCTACTCATTATCTCACTGTATTTTTTTAAAGTACTATTTTTGTGTTAAAGCCTGTTTAACTCCCTGCGCAGGTAGCGGACGGCGGAATAGTCACAAACAGAGGACATGAGAGAGCAATAACTACAGTTACTGAGAAGTTTGACAGTGACGACTTTGGTATAACAAACTATGTCTGAAACAAAATATGCAGGGTCAAATTGACCCCTCCACATCCTCACCAGGTTAAGTAATTATATTTGCAGATTTAACTAACGGTGATTCAATTTTGAATGAAGCATTTGCAATCATGAAATACGTAGAGATAAATACTAGCTTTATTCTTGCCAATTAGAGTAAAAAAAACTGCCCAGACAGTATTCTCACTAGCACTGACAAAACTCAAAGTGTCAATAACAAAACGGTTACCGATTCCCGTCAGCAACCAGCAAAGTGGCGGTACCGAATACCGGAACCGAGGAATGTGTGTAACAGGAAACTTTGGTGGGAATTCGGATATTAAATGTACATGTACGTATTCGATACGTATCGAAAACCGTTCACGAAACGGCTCGGAGGCGACAGCTGCGCTAGACGCCTCATTGGAAACCCGACGAAGTAACTGCACAGTGGAAAAACTTCAGTATAAGTATTGATTTATACTGAAGTTTTTCCACTGTTCATTGGAATTGAATATAAGAATACGTTGCCGATTAGTATGAACATTTGGTAACGATATAATTTCTTTGTAAATATCGTTACATCTGATTTCTGACAAAGCTGATAAGTTTCTTGCGCCCATTCTTCTTGTCAGCTAAAAAAGTCTCGAATGAGTGGTAGGAAAATATAGACAATTCAAAAGTACTTAATATCTAAGTTTATTTGAATAAACAAATTTTCATTTTCATTTTCAACAATTTAAAAGGAAAAAGTGTTCTAAGTGTCCGTAAAAAGTGTTTTATTTCTAATTTAAAAGGAGTTTGATTTTCCATTCTCACATTTTCTCAATACTTATGTATTTAAGCACCGCAAACTTAGTAAACTCTTGTGCACAAATAAGACGTGTGATAAGGATTAAAATTAATCTTGGCTAAGTAACACTGAATAATTTCTTTTCGCTAGTAAAAATTGAGACACTTTCAAAATATTTTTTACGTAAACGCATCAAAAGAAATGATGTTAATATTATTACTTTAGAAATTGATACAAGTTAGGAGACTCTTGGTTGTGTGTGAGAAAAAATCGACGAAAAAGCATTACACATATTTTAAAACTCTCGATCGCTCTTCAAGCAAATACAATGTACTATAAATATTCTATAGTTAAATGTTTTTAAATTAACTACGGTACATTAACGTCAATCTTAAAAAGCGTATTTTTACAAATTATGTTTCCTGCATTTTTTTCTTAGGGCGCTACTTATCCGAAATAAGCGCATTATTGACAACAGCTATTTTTAATGTGCCCATTGCTGGGGCACAGGCCTTCCTTATTGGGTGAATAAGGGGATAAGGAGGATGGGCCATAACAAAACCCACCACGCGGGCCCAATGCGGATTGGTGGGTGTTAACGACTGCAAATGCAGCCAACGGCTTAACGTTCCTTCCGAAGCACGGAAGAGCTCGAGAAAATAAATTATTGGTCACCCATCCCATGAGCGACCTTTGCTAAAGTTGCTTAACCTTCGCATCGCTGGACCAGGCGCTAAACCACTGCATCATCGAGCTCCTCTGGTTATTTGGCTTAACACTCTTTATTTTTTTATGAAATTGATTTTTTATAGCCTCATTTATAATGTCATTTGCTTACCATATTAAAATTGGTAAAACATGAGACCATTTTAAACAACTTAACACCTTTATACCATGTTTTGTGCAAATAAAGATTTCTTTATTTCTTTCTTCTTTCTTTCTTTAATTCTTTATTGCTTTCTTTCTTTCTTTCTTTCTTTCTTTCTTTCTTTCTTTCTTTCTGTCTTATTCCTTCACCAGATGTTACTGTTTTGTATTTTATTATAATTAAAGTTTATTGCAAGTAAACTTGAGGCAACACGTTGAAGACAAGCATTGAGGATGCATTGAGTAGCATCTGGAGAATTTGGAGTGCATCCAAGGAGTTTGCATAGTTGTTCTAGGTATTAAAGTGTCATGTTAAATATACCGACAAAAAAACAACTCCTTCGGATCATATTCTCGGGCGGGAATCGAACCCGCGACTTTTCCTGCCTGAGAATATGATCTGGTGCGAGTCGTTTTTTTCTAGTTGTAGTTTTTTTTTTAAATATCATTGTGAATGCTAAAATCACTGTGTAAAAACAACTTTTCTTTACATACAAGCACACTTACATTCTTCAGAGCGTTTGGTAATAAATAATGCTGAATATAGTAGATAAGTTTGCCAAACCCTAGAAAATTATTATTAACCCTGAAACTACAAAAGATTTTAAAGCACTATGGCTGAGATTTTTTTATTTGTATGAAAACGGCAAAGTGACGGCCCTAGGCACATTTTTTTCAATAATCAATCCCTTTAAAGGGCAAAAACAAAACATAATTTCGGTCTAGGGTTGCCACTATGCAGGTCATCATAAAAAAATGTGTTATGGTTTTCAATGTTTATATTAACTTTCCGGGGTTATTGTATGCACTACCCTATCTAATATTTAAATTTACAGGGTTGTTACCAAACACCCTGTAAGTATAATATCATTCATCGTTCACCAATTTAGTTTCTTAAATTATTAAGTGCGTATTAGCTTTCTATGCCGTTGTTATTCTGAGTCCCCATAATGCCTGTTTTATACAGAACTAAATCGAAGCGATTTTTATGAAGCCACTGCTACTGATTCACTAATTTCACTATGTCATACTCATAAAAAGTTATGCGTAAGACGCTTATGTGTTGCCGAGAATTTCAAAGGCATGATTCCAGTTTGCGCGGTCACGAACTTGTAAACTCCTGCTGAAGAATATTTACTTTAATAACATTTTTTACAGTGGTGGCCAGATAATTAAGGACACCAGTTGGTTTTCATATAAACGAGGTAAAGAAGCGTTGGTTCTCCGCCGAGGATTGACTTAGCTGTGATCTGATGATGGCCATCCAAGGAGTGAATGAAGGAAATTCAGATCGTTTTACAATACACATCCAGCTGATCTGATCAACATTTTAAGACATAAATGAGTTTTCAGTTTCAGGTATTCCATATATTTTTATGCTAATTTCGCGGTTTTTTCAAACATATCCTTATATCTCTTAGAAAGTTGATCAGATCAGTTGGGTGTGTATAGCGATCTGAATCTCCTCCATTCACTCTCTGGATGGCCATCATCAGATCACAGCTAGGTTAGTACTTGGCGGGAAACCATTGCTTCATACACCTCGTTTGTATGAAAATCGACTGGTGTTTTAAATTATCTGACCATAACTATACATTATCTTGTGTTTGACTAGCTGTGCCCGTGACTTTGTTCGCGTGACCTTCGGAACATTGCTGACAAAACTTTACAATGTTTATTGTAGGCAAGTCAGGGCTACCGTGTAGATTATTTTGCTGATCCAGAAGAGAACTAGATAGGTAAACAAAAAATTGTTTGTAGGCTTTTATATTAATTACTATGACATAACAACGCCAGAAATAGGTTCTAAATGTGCATCAATTAAGTTGCTTCAGTTTTGTAGCGCGTGGAAGGCTTATGGTACAAGGGAGAGGTGAGTGATATGGAAGTGGTTCCATATTTATCCAATGACGTCACATCCTATGCATTATTGTCAACCGACTTCAAAAAAGAGGAGGTTATCAATTCGGTTGTATGTTTTTTAATCGATTGCTACTTCAGTACTCCATCATTTATGGACCGATATAGACAATTTATTTTGTAATTTCAAAGAATATACTTTCAGATTAGTCCAATTTTTTGAAATCGGTTCTGTAGTTTTCAGGAAATCCTGAAAATACTGCCATTTTTACACGACTGCTCAAGGAAGTAGCGTTTTCCATTTGGCAGTAGTAGGAAGTTAAGTCGGCATAACACGTGCAATAATAGGTTAATCATCTCGTTATCTGTATAATTGTCAGTCATTCTACATAAGATGAATGACAATGACAATGCTTGTTCACATAAGGAGGTACTTATAGATAAAATAACCAATAATTATCGTAGGTATATTTACGAGTTTTGTTTATTTTATAAATGTTCAAGTCATTATCATAACACTTTTAAAGTAATTAAACTTAGATTAATAATTGTTAAACAAAGTGATATGCATTATTAAGTCCATAATTAGAATATACGTTTTTTATTGAAATGTTTATTTCAAATAATTTATTCGCCTAAATAAAACAACCTTAGTCCGTCATCTACTTAGATTTTTTGATTTTAATCAATTATGGTAAGTATATTGATAAAGTAATACTGAGGAGCCCGGTGTCGCTGTGGTATAGCGCCTGGCCCAGCGATTGCGGAGGTTAAGCAACTTTCGCAAAGGTCAGTCATGGGATGGGTGACCAAAAATTTATCATCTCGAGCTCCTCCGTGCTTCGGAAAGCACGTTAAGCCGTTGGTCCCGGCTGAATTTGCAGTCGTTAGCACCCACCAATCCGCATTGGGCCCGAGTGGTGGGTCATGGTCTATCTTCCTTATCCACCTATAAGGAAGGCCTGTACCCCAGCAGTGGGGACATTGAAATGGCCGATGGTCAAGTGCTTATTCATTTTAATTATACAATTATGTTTATCTACCTACTAACTTTTTCTAACTTTTTTGAATCGCGGCCCGACATTCAAAATGCACAAGGATTCCCTTAATAATGTACGCTTAGGTGAGCAGGATTTTTCGAAAATTCAACCCCCCAAAAACGAAGACGTGAGCGGCTGATAGTTAATTAAAATAACGAGTAGGTACTGTACAAATATAATTTATCATCTTGAGTTTTAACAATTGGTGTCCTTTCAATAGATTTCAAAAGAGCAAGTCATTTAAACATGTTTAAACGCCGACATATCATGTGATTTTGCTTAATAACTCATAGTTACAAAGCTAGTGACAAAATACTGCAAGAGGTATCTCAAGGCCCATCATTCAATATGATATAATGTTTAGAGTGTACGTGAGTCAGCACCTACTCGCAAGGCCAGGAAGTTTAACACCTGGCGTCAGCACGCTTTCAAGTATATAAAATTTCGACATGCTTAAGACAAAAGTTATGGCAGTATAAAGAGTAGTACAAAAAATGAGAAGGTAGTCAGACCGCATTATCATGGAACATGCCAAGTCAGCACGCCACGTAATGTCACAATTTTGAGTTCGGTACAAGAGCTTTCTCAAGGCTGAAAATTCGTATACTGCTTAATTATTATGCATAATTCATGAAAAATAATAGTCAGACCACAGATTCATGGAAGATAGGTAGTCAGTAGTCGCTCAAAGCACTCGAAAGCGTGCTGATGCCAGGGTGTTCCACTTCCTGGCCTTGCGAGTAGGTGCTGACTCATGTACACCCTAAACTCTTTATCATATTGAATGATGGGCCTTGAGATACCTCTTGCAGTATTTTGTCACTAGCTCTGTAACTATCAGACATAAATGAGCGAGCGAACGCGTAGCGTGAGCGAAGCGTCTCCGTTTCAGCTTGGGCAAAAATGCTTTCGTACGTCCGGCTGTCCCGCTGTCCGTCTGTTCTCATCCACAGGTCGCATTTTTTAACCGATTCACGTAAGATTTTGTGAGCAGGTTCGATATGTATACGGATATTTTTTGTCGATTCAGTTTTTGAATTTTCAAAATGGTGGAAAAATGTTCAAAAATTTCACAAACGCAAGGTATATATAAACAGCTCACAAAGCCACGTACAACCTTTGATAAAACTAGACAAATATTAGTTTGACATTGAAGTTAAATGAAGCCACTTCAATAATAATATATTATTATCATACCCGGAAATTGTGTTTTGTATGAATGGTATTACATAATAAAAACCGGCCAGTGCTTGGTCACGCGCAGTGTAGGGTTCCGTAGCCCATATCTATCTATATATATAAAAGGGAAAATCACTCACTCACTCACTCACTCACTCACTGATCACGAAATCTCAGAAACAACAAGTGCTAGGAGTCTCAAATTTTGCATGGGGGCTCCTTTTAGGGCGTAGGTGCTCACTAAGACGGGATTTTGCGAAATTCAACCCCTAAAGGGGTGAAACAGGGTGGCAAAGTTTGTATGGGAGGACGCGATTCCTTGGCCCGATTGACTTGAAATTTGGCATAGACATTCTTTCTCAAAAATAATTGAACACGTGTTTCGTATTTTTTTAATATTTATCACCTAACTGGGTTAAAAAGTGATATAAAGCTAATTTTGCTGTGATTGACTTCGACGTCGGAATTGAAACTATTTTGTGCATTTGATTGATTAATCAAAAAAAAATAAATATCATTTGTCATCTCAACGTAGTATTACATTCTCTTTGGTCATTTCCCCTGAGAGTAGGTAGAATGCATTTCATTGAATAGTTCCTATGGCGTTATGTTGGCAGTGCTGTCATTTTTTCCTTCCTTGCGTTGTAATAAGGTGCAAAATTATTCCATCTAATTATCAGTTTAATTTTAAAAGAATACAATATTCGGTCAGGTCGCCTGTGCTATAACAATTAATAAAGCACAGGGACAAAGTTTAAGAGCGGCTGGTGTAGATCTGCAGTGATTGTTTCTCCCATGGCCAGCTCTAATGTCGCCGGCTCGAGAGTCAGCTCGCCGAATAACCTTTTTATTGTGCAACCGGATAACATGACAAGAAATGTGGTAGGTATAGAACATGTTACAAAAATACCCCTAATGCCGAATATGGTATATAGGGACCATAAAACTGAACAACTTTTAATATTGGGACCAACTCTCAAATCGCGAAAAAATAATCTGCAAAAATTCAAATCGAAAATATTAAAAACGTATGAAACACATTTTGATATTTTCGATTTGATTTTTTGTATGAAACAGCTGATTTTTATTATAGAGAAGTGTTGGATGATCGAGATTGAGAATCCTGTTAATGCACAACATATTTTTATTTAGAACTAGCTGCACCCGCCATGCGTATATTGCAATGCTCCGTTTTTTTAGCCAGGGACTTTCTCGGTCGTAAGCAGAACAACTCGCCAAAGTTTCATCATAATCGAATCAATGGTTTAGGAGTCCCGTCGTCTGTACACTTAGATCTTTTAAGCTATGCATAAAAAACCGCATCAAAATCGGTCCATAAGTTTGGGAGCTAGATTGCCTCAGACAGACAGACACACACAAGTCAAACTTATAACACCCCTTGCGTATGTTGTGTACGTCGTATATACATATAGCGGTGGCCACATAATTAAGGACACAAGTCGATTTTCATACAAACGAGGTAATTTTGAAGTCTTTGTTTTCCGCTAGGGATTGAACTAGCTGTGATCTGATGATGGCCATCCAGGGAGTGAATAGAGAAGATTCAGATAGCAATACACACCCAACTGATCTGGTCAGCATTCTAAGAGATGTAAGCATAAGAATTTACAGTTGCAAGTTTTCATACATTTCTATACTATATTCGCGGTTTTTTTAAACATATCCTTACATCTCTTAAAATGCTGGTCAGATCACTTGGGTGTGTATAGAAATCTGGATCTCCTCCATTCACTCCCTGGATGGCCATCACCAGATCACCGCTCGGTCAATCCCTGGCGGAGAAGCAATGCTTAAAAGTTACTTCGTTTGTATGAAAATCGACTGGCGTCCTTAATTATGTGGCCACTACTATACCTATATAGATATCCTGTAGTATAGTCTAATAACTTCACACTCACCACATTAGTAACTACATTGTACCCGTGCGAAGCCGGGGCGGGCCACTAGTTGGTTTATATACTTAAATGTAGATACTACCGGTTTCAAAGTTATTTAAGTAGTTACCAATGAAGAATTTGTACTGCTCCAAGTACATTTTATAAGTTGGTCGACTGTTACTCGTACACTTGTAAAGCCTACTTGCTGTCATAGTTCCTTTTAATTTCATTATATATACAACTACCGTGAATTTTTTCACGCATTCAAAAACAACTTGACGACCTCCGTGGTCGCGTGGCTTTGAACACCGGTTTTCATGGTGTCGCCATCTCTGAGGTGCCGGGTTTGATCCCCGGTTGGGTCAATTTAGAAAAATGAACTTTTCTAAATTGGCTCAGGTCTGGGTGTTTGTGATACCACCGTTGTCTCTGATTTCCATAACACAAGTGCTTTGGCTACTTACTTTGGAATCGGAGCAATGTATGTGATGTTGTCAAATGTTAGAAAAAAAACTATTTAGCTGGCAGGGGGGGGGACTTGACTCAAACAAAATTTTGCACTTTAAAGCTTAATAATTCACAAACGGATGCCTTAATCAAAAACTGAACAAGTTTGTTTAGTGTTTATACAGGGTTATTTTTAATTCATTTAAAACCTCTCGTGGGGTTGATCAGACCATCAAACTGAACAACTTTAATTATGGGACCAACCTTGAAATCGCGAAAAAAAAACCAGCTGTTTCATACAAAAGTACAATGCCTACTCCATCGAAATGTACATAATACATAAAAACAGCTGTTTCATACATTTCGATGGAGTAGGCATTGTACTTTTGTATGAAACAGCTGGTTTTAGTTCGCGATTTCAAGGTTGGTCCCATAATGAAAGTTGTTCAGTTTGATGGTCTGATCAACCCACTAGAGGTTTTAAATGAATTAAAAATGGCCCTGTATACACACAAGTACTTATATCAACACCCCCCTCGGTGCTGCTTGGTTTAAAAATAAATGACTTTCTGAGTCAGTATAAGAAATGAAAACAATTTATTTAGTAATATCAATATTTTTCAACAAATTATTAAAACATTTTTTTTAACTAAAAAGCTATATCTCTTCTATGTATTTTTAATTTTGAGATTTTAGCATTCATAATGCTATTTTTATATAATACTAAATAATATAATAGAAAAATACGACTCGCACCAGATCATGTTCTCGGACGGCTCATGTGCTCTGTCAGAGCATTGGACCGGATATCCAAAGGTCGCGGGTTCGATTCCCGTCCGAGAACATGATCTGGTGCGAGTCGTATTTTTCTATTATATTATTTAGTATTATCCTCCATGTATCAGATGTACTCAGATGGGAATCGAACCCACAACCTTTCGCAATCCGACGCCGAGCGAATGCTTTTACCACGGATCTTCTGCGTCGTAAGTTAGTTAAATTTCTAGGACTTTTCTTTTTTCACTGTAAGCGTTATTTCTTCCATTTGAGCATACACTCGACGTCGATAGAAACATCTTATCGATAAAAATGAAAAAATAACTATTTAATTTAGATTACACTTGTTTTCTGCGTAACGAATTAACGATAGACTGCGTATGTATAGTCTCATACATTCTCTACAACTTACATTTTTTCAAGTCGTGCAAACATTTTCTCATACGCAGCGTGTTTCTCCTCGCACGTAGACATTTTATGTTCTGCGGGGCGAGCCAGAATCCCCTTTTTGCGCGTATCTTATCTACGAAAGTTGTTCTCCAATTCAGCTGTGAATAATTTTGTCTGTGTCAATTTTTCCGATTGCCTCGAACAACGGATATAGAAGGATCAACCGATTGTAGATGTTCATTTGTTTTGGGTATTGAAATGATACCTAAGTTTTATAACAAGTGAGGTGTGATTTTTCAAAAGGGATTATTGCCATTTTTGCTTGAAAAAAATCTATGAATGCCGTCGTCACCCCCGTTTCCTCGTGGTCATACTAGTTTGTCATACCAGTATGACCATGAGGATATACATGTCTTCTTGGTCATACTATGATTTTTGCACATCCTGTTAGGAAAACAAATTCTAAAAAACTCAAAAAGACTATGAAAAATAAATATAAAGAGCTAGAAGGAATTAGACAGAACTTCGTATTTAATTAAGAAAAAAACCGGACAAGTGGTCATTGTTGAGGATAGGCCACTACATTTTTCACGATTTGGAGTTTATTGACAACTAACTAGCCTATTTACAATTGTTTATAAACAGATGTCATTGGGATTTAGAATTTGGATGGAAAACCAAAGAGAAACCCAAAAAGGCTTTAACGTTGCTGGTCGGTAACAGTCATGTTGAAAACTCCAAATTCAAATATAAAAATGCAAAAAGTAAGTATTTACTCAATTGAACCATAACGGCTTTTTTCCAAATTATTATTCTCTTTAAATTAAAATTGAATTATGTAAAAATAACAATTTCAATTATATCAGAATACTATTATTATGTACTGTAATAAAGGAGAAAAAATATTAAAAGGTTCAATAACAGAATCGCAACTGGTTTTTTCTACATTACTGAAAAATTGTTTATCATGGAAATAAGCCACTTTGGAAAATCATTCTTCAAGAGTGTCAACATTGTGTCAACATATAAAGACAGTAGAAACGACGCGACGCGACGCTCAGTGTCTGTATCATAGACTTAGAAAAATTTTCGCTTTCAGTAGTTAAGACGTGAAATCGTAACAAACAAACAATCGGACTTTCGCATTTATAATATTAGTAAGGATATCGAAAAATGTTTTGAATGTTCGTATTTGAAATCGTAATGTATGTTGAAACTGTGTGATTTTTGAAACAAAATTGTGCGATATACAAGGTGTTACAAAAATACCCCTAATGCCGAATATGGTATATAAGGACCATTAAACTGATCAACTTTTACTATGGGACCAACTCTGAAATCGCGAAAAAAGAATCAGCTGTTTCATACAAAAATTGAAATCGAAAATATCAAAATGTATGAAACAGCTGATTTTTTTTCGCGATTTCAGAGTTGGCCCCATAGTCAAAGTTGTTCAGTTTGATGGTCCCTATATACCATATTCGGCATTAGGGGTATTTTTGTAACACCTTGTATAATCTGTTCTTATTTGATAACCGGTTATTAAACGAGAAAAAAACCTTCCGTTTTCGTAGGAGTTATGAAAAATAGTTACGGAAACGGCAAAAGGGAGTTTTTCTTTTATTTTATTTATTTATCTAGTCGTTATTTCAAGTATAATAAAATACATATAAATGGCGGAGTCAGTCTGTATTGTCAGTTTGCACATTTACGTTTAATATACTCGATAGCTACTGTAGTAAGCAATTTAGTATGCAATTTGGCACAGCGCCTCTGGCGTTAACTACACTTAACTAAAAGTTGTCATACTAATGTCAACTACAATCTCTATCGAGTATAGTAAGCGTTAACCACGCGTAAACTCACAATACCTACGCTGGCCACGGGGCTAATATTATTTTTGGTTTGACCTCTGGCCGTATTCGAAAACGCTGACATTGTACAGTACTGACTATAGCCCGATTTGGCCTGAGATTTCCTGTACGAAATATCTATGTGTAAGTGCACGGAAAACTACGATTCTTTCCAAGCGACTCTACTATCTTCTTTCGATTCTGTGCTCAAGTAAGTTGTACGTATGACTAAGTTATGTAATAAAACACTTTTTACGGATTACAGCGCGTATATTATTAATTCAGGTGTTGTTTTGGAATTATTTAGTTTGTATTTATTGGTTTTTAAATACAAACTAAATAATAGCAGCTAAAAAATAATTTAATAAACTTGAATACATTTTTATAAAATTTCGATCGGGTAATTTCATAAAAATATGAGCAGCCTATTTTGCTTTAGTCCTCCCGTGACCACGGCCCCTGGAAAGGTGTCGAAACGTCGGGAATTCGAAAAACCAATAAATACAAACTAAATAATTCCAAAACAACACCTGAATTAATAATATACGCGCTGTAATCCGTAAAAAGTGTTTTATTTCTAATGAACTGTACGCGCGAAAGTCTTAGAAGTGTATAAGTTATGTAGAGTTTTTGTATGAAAACTAACATTTTTAATCGACAGTAAAATTGCAGTTCAAGGAATAGCCCAGCGAACCTAAAATACAACCTGAAATCACACTGAAAAAAATTGTGTAAATTGTGACAGCTATCAAACCTCGCAAACAACTTGTGACAGCTGTCAAACCTTAGCAAACAGAGTAAGTTACAAAATCTCGTGCACTGTGTATCACGCCGAAAGCGGACGATTTAACCGTTGGAACAAGCTTTATATAAGGGTGACAGTATACCCTTTTCGTACCAATTTTATCGGAGGGCATTTTCCAATTCAAATAAATAATTTTCTTTATCGTTTTCACGTTACCCTAACGGGCTCTGTTTTGATTTTATCATTTCCAAAACTATAAGCGAGTGAAATAGTATCGTAGGGGGAAATTTAAATGTAGAGATGAGAAAATATTCTAGTAAATTGTAAAATAAATTATACTGATATTTTTTAAATATTAACAATATTCAGCATTCGAATATATCTATTGTATCTTGAAAACAATGAACCATGTTCAAAGAATTTTAATGACAAACTTTAATAGTTTGACAGAGAATAACCATTGTGTAACTATACATCTGCTATACAATCTTTATTAATAAGGGGGTAAATCAAATAATTGGACATTGGGTTTAGCAAAATAACAGTTTTATCTATATAACAATGTGTGCGATCATTCTTGTTATTGTATAATAATGTTTTTTTTAATAAGGATTTTAATATAAGTAATAATTGCCTGTTCAGATCCTTATTACTTCGATATAATATAAAGCAACTGATGATTCTTTAAAATCGTAGAAGTTTTGAGGCTGTTTTTTTGTTGCGAGTTTTTTTTATTAAAACAATGTGAACTTAAGATATATTATATTTTAAAAAAAAAATACTAGAAAAAATCGACTCACCCGTAGCACCTCAGACGGGACTCGAACCCGCACCCTTGGGATTCCGGCCCAATGCACTAACCAATTATGCTACCGAGTCGCTAGTGGGAGCGGCGAAATTTTCTAGTACTTTTAACTTCTTCGCTGCAAGCCAGCGCAATTTCATCAATGTGAGGAAATACCCCCACATTCGAAAGAAACATCTTTCCAGATGTTTTGACAATCGATAAAGATGAAACAGCTATATAATTATTAAATTTAGATTTTTCGCATTCACAATGCTATTTTTATATTAAGATATATAATATTAGAAAAAATACTAGAAAAATACTAGAAATTTCTAGTCACAATTTACATATATCTTAATATAAAAATAGCATTGTGAATGCGAAAATCTAAATTTAACAATGTGAACTTAACAAATCTTAATGTTCTCATAACTCTTATGTAATCTCGCGCCGTTTATGTATAATATACCGAATGATGAAAGCCTGTTTTACGATGATTGCAACATTACCTCGTATCTGGGGAAACGGGCTGAGGTTAAGCTTTACGACTGTGTTGATACCCGTCTTCGGATCTTGTCTGAAAGTTTAAAGCATAAAGGTTTTAACCCTACATGGAACGTTTTTATTTTTGCTGGCTAACAAAATAATTGTGTAATATATTTTAAATAAAGTTAAAGAAAAATAAATGACACTTTTCTGATGTTTAAGTGTGTGTAAAAATATTAGTAACTTTTTAAAATCGTGCCAAAAATCTTTGTGTTCTTTATTTTTAGGGGTCATAATAGATTCAATTAAATATATGTAAATATAATAGACACATACAATTTTGTTTAAAAAAAATTTTGGTTTCACGAAAGCTCTGTACTTTCAACGGCACATCAGACTCCAGCTTGACCTTGAGACCGTCTTTATGCACTTCGTAATAAAAGCTGTTTTCGCAGTTAAACTGTTAACCTTGATGTGCAGTCGTGTGTACTATCTAAATAAAAGTGAAAGGTGAAAAAATAAGAAGTCCCACAAGACCAGTCCCTTTTTAAGATGGGACGTCGTAAATATGATTAAGTAACTGCCAAAACCTGTTCAGGTAAATCTTTTTTCCACGGAAGTATCACAAGTAAGTCGGGACACAGTTAAGAAGCAGTAAACAGAAGAACAAAAAAATTAACAATAATGAAAAAGATAAAAAACTGCCTGCATCAAAAGACAACTGAAGAAATGGAAACAATATCAAATATTAAAGGTAACATAATAGCATGCAGTCGGAGGCAGTGATATTATGAATGATTTGACTTATCATTAAATTCTATGCCTCCGACTACATGTTATTATGTTGCCTTTAATATTTTATCTTGTTTCCATCTTTTCAGTTGACTTGTCTTTTGATGCAGGCGGGGCTTTTATTTTTTTATGATCTATTTTTATTTATGGCTTTTTAGTTTTTAGTTCTTATTTTTAACAGTCATTATATACTTTTTTGAAATCCTTATGAAAAGCCTTTTAATGTGATACCCATATTGCAGTATTCTAAAAAACATTTTTTTTGTCACTTCAAATAATAGCACCGCACTTCCGCCATGTTGCTTTTTTTAACGTCACTTACCTAAAACACTTGGGCTATCAAGACAAATCTAACGATATACAAGGTGTTACAAAAATACCCCTAATGCCGAATAGGTATGGTATATATAGGGACCATCCAACTGAACAACTTTTACTATGGGACCAACTCTGAAATCGCGAAAATAAAATCAGCTGTTTCATACATTTTGATATTTTCGATTTTAATTTTTGTACGAAGCAGCTGATTTTTTTTCGCGATTTCAGAGTTGGTCCCATAGTAAAAGTTATTCAGTTTGATGGTCCCTATATACCATATTCGGCATTAGGGGTATTTTTGTAACACCTTGTGTTGATGATAGAAATCCGTTCAGCCGTTTGAAAGGTATGAGGTAATAAAGAATATTACATACATACAAGATACGCGCGAAAAACATAACCCTTTCCTTTCAGTCGGGTAATAAAACCTTTTTACTGTTGTTAATTTTTAAATCAATGCTATAAGCGTCGATTGACAAACCGTTTTTTTAATTTAAAACGGGTCAGTACTTGGCCTTGATCTCGCCTGAAGTTAGGTGACGAAGGTAGAAGAACTTTGCACCCGGAATCCTCAACCACTGATGAACTGGTTAAATTGTTGTAATGGTGTTAGGCCCCTTGCATCTTACATGGGTAGGCGATAAAGCACTAGATGCCCAAGTTCGAAGCCTCGTTAGACTAATGTCAAAATATCTATGTAAGTAAGTACTTAAGTAAGTTATAAAGTTATCAGGATGCGTACTATCTACAAAATTTTCGATATGTGTTTTTGACCATCAGCCTTTTTTAATGTTCCCACTGCTGGGGCACTTCCCTATGGGCGGATAAGGCTGTGGGCCGTAACCTACCACGCGGGCCAATGCGGATTGGTGGGTGTTAACGACTGTAAATGCAGCAGGGACCAACGGCTTAACGTGCCTTCCGAAGCACGGAGGAGCTCAAGATGATAAATTTATGGTCACCCATCCCATGACTGACCCTTGCGAAAGTTGCTTAGCCACCGCAATCGCCGGGCCAGGGGCTACACCACTGCACCATCGAGCTCCTTGATATTTGTACTAATGACAACTTAATACTTATACAATTTTTTTGTGAAAAAAGAAATATAAGTATGTAAGTAGCTTACTTCCGCAAAATACAACATGTTACAAAAATACTCCTAATGCCGAATATGGTATATAGAGACCATCAAACTGATCAACTTTTACTAGAAGACTAACTCTGAAATCGCGAAAAAAAATCAGCTGTTCCATACAAAAATTAAAATCGAACAAATCAAAATGTATGAAGCAGCTGATTTTTTTTCGTGATTTAAGAATTGGTCCCATAGTAAAAGTTGTTCAGTTTGATGGTCCCTATATACTATATTCGGCATTAGGGGTATTTTTGTAACACGTTGTATATGCAAGATGCACCGCCCGCCCGCCCGCAAGAAACGCCCGATTCAATCAAATAATACAAAATTACTTAAATGACTTTACACCAGCTGATTGATTCAATCGTTTGTGATTTTTTTATCTGAATAGATGATGCTGCTCTCGAAATTACAACGTTTAGTTTAGTTGATATAATTTTCTTATTTTTTTACCCCTTACTTATAAATATTGTATAGCAGATGTAAAGTTACACAGTGGTGACTCTCTGTCAAACTATTTAAGTTTGACATTAAAAAGAAAGGCACAAAAAACTGTGTAACTTATACATCTGCTATACAATCTTTATTAGTAAAGGGGTTTAAATGTTATTTTTATTTTCACTATGGACTACTATAATCAATTTTATGAACGCACCGGTCGGCAATAAGATATTAATAAAAGTAATGAAATCGATGCACACTTAATCTTCTTTCGAGAAGGTTCGATAAGATTTTTCCTAAAATTAAACTCCTTCAAATATTCATCAACGCCCGAGCGGACGCAGGCGGCCGGATAACAATCGAATATCTATTGTGTCTCATTTTCCGGGCGTTGAAAGGTTGAAAGGAAAAAATATATTAACCTGAAGAGTCAAAGACATCTGTGTTTGTGATTGATACAATATTGAATGTAAAAATATTAGAACTATACTTTTTTTAGGTAAGTAAGTACTTTATTTCTTAACTACTAATAATGATAAAGTTGTTCTTGCAAGTACGATTATTGATGTATTATCCTTTTTTATTAAAATAAACAAACAAGAGCGAGTCGGACTCGCGCACCGAGGGTTCCGTACCATCATTCTGAAAAAGTTTACTATTTAGAGACATCGTTTTATTTATCCTGTAATCTTTACATAAACATCTGTTACATAGAATAATTTCAGATTTTTCTCTATGCAAACTTCGGAGATAAGAGGGGTGTGGTATTTTTTTACATTTTTCATCAAGAAAACTATGCGGCCTAGTAGTTCTTCCAGCTATGATAGACGGACGGACAGACAGACAGGCGGTACTGTAGTACTAGTCATCATTTGTCAGTATCCATCCTCCCACTGTAGCAAAAGATATTATTACTTTATGGTAATATAAAGTACACACGACGGCACCTCAGACTATACATGTTGACCTTGAGACCGTTTTTATGCCCTGCGTAATAAAAGCTGTTTTCGCAGTTTAATTGTATTACCTGACGTGCTGTCGTGTGTACCTGTTAATGATACTCGATAGCAACTGTAGTAAGCAATTTAAGTTGCTATTGATATACTGCAAACTTATGTTTGGCTACTATAGACGACGATACTACTCTGCCGCAACACAGTTTTAACCGACTTAAAAAAAGGAGGAGGTTCCATGTTCGTCTGTTTATTTGTTCTTTTTTTATGTATGTCCACCGATTACTCAAAAACGGCTGAACCGATTGACATGGTTCAAACGTTACTTTATCAGGTTTGTTCCCAAGTTGGTCCCATTTTCGGAAAATTTTAAATCGGTTCAGTAGTTTTCGAGTAATCCTGAAAATACTGTAATCTTTAGGTAACCTTTTTTAACTAGCGCGGAGGGTAGCTGTCATTATCTGCTACCGCTGTTACTATCCATCATTGTTAATGACAATGATTGTACTAATCATTGTGAATGGACAAATAAAAAAATATAAAAAAGGAAATATTGAGTACCTATAAGCGTAAACTCACAGGTGAAAACACACCTCTGTGTGTGCAATGGCAGTATAGCACGCATTTGGCGCGAAGCCAGAAGATTCCGCGCAATGCGACAACCTATCCTCATCTTGTGTTTATTCGAGCCTATTGCCGATGTGGACAGAAGGGAGCCAAGAATTAAACAAGAGAAATAAAAATAAAATAAATAAATATTAAACAAAATCACACATGCTCCGATTCCATAGTAAAGCACTTGTGTGGTAATCAGTGACAACGGCGGTGGTACCTCACACACCCAGACCTGAGACAATAATAGAAAAGTTTTTAAATTGACCTAGCTGGGGATTGAACCCGAGATCTCAATGAAATCATAGTTGCTCCCTAATTTGACGACCTCCGTGTTCGAGTGGCTTTGTACACCGGTTTCCGGTCTCTGAGGTCCCGGGTTCGATCCTCGGTTGGGTCAATTAAGAAAACGAACTTTTCTATATTGGCTCAGGTCTGGGTGTTTGTAGTTCCACCGTTGTCTCTGATTTGCATAACACAAGTGCTTTAGCTACTTACTTTGGAATCGGAGCAATGTATGTGATGTTGTCAAATATTTATTATTTATTTATTATTTGTAGTCGAAAGTATGTTTTATAAACAGCATTAAAGTACTGTTCACATTCCGAAAAAAATACGCAGTTTTTCAAATTCAATAAAAGCGGTCTTTAAAATATCGGTTGATCGGAATTCTACGTGAAACGTGAAACTTTAATACATAAGTCAGCTCATAGCGATGCAAATATCGTGTGCCAAGCGAGCTTCATTAACTATTGTACGATTTCTCAGAACAGATACCGTCAGAAAATTAGTACTTGTGTCATCGAGAACTGTCTCAATCAAGCTCTCAAGTACCTAATTTACTGACGGTACCGCTGAGAATAGAGACTTTGGTAATCGATTGCGGTTGTAGTGGAAGTGTACTTGAAATACGAACCGATGCGCGGAAAATACTTCCATTATTTGATTTTACTGTCTTTTAGCCCAGTTTGAGGTCTGAGATCGCATGTACGTAATTTTTTATGTATGCACGGAAAATCGCCACTTATTCCTAGCAGCTTGCAGCGTTAAGCGGCGCTAGCGCGTGGATTATTTCTGGAAAATCAAAGAAATCACGTGATGATGCAAAAAAAAAAAACTACAACCGATGGTGAGCATACACGCGCTTGCTTAACAGCAGTGGATGTCCTCTCTTTGAGCAAAGCACAGCACACACAACGCAGCAGGTTGATTTTAATGAACTTGAGAACAGTTTTTTTTAATATATGCATTTTATATAATACTAAATAATATACTAATGCATATTTGAAATTTTGAGATTTAAGCATTCACAATGCTATTTTTATATAATACTAAATAATATACTAGAAAAAAATAGGACTCGAAAAAATAGTGAGAACGTCGAATTTCTTCTAGTATATCGACGTTCTCACTAGTGACTCGGTAGCTCAGCGGTCAGAGCATTAGACCGGATATCCAAAGGTCGCGGGTTCGATTCCCGTCCGAGAACATGATCTGGTGCGAGTCCTATTTTTTCTAGTATATTATTTAGTATTATATTAAAATAGCATTGTGAATGCTTAAATCTCAAAATTTCAAATATGCATTTTAACTTAAAATTTGACATTATTTTTTTCTGTAGCCCTTCTTCATACTCCACAATATTTTTTTAAAGATTCGTAAAAATAACAACGCGCTATTATTTTCGTAACAAACATTGAGCAAGTAATCACTACCGTGGTGATACCGTAGGCAGACCCAGGTCCTATGACGTGATCGGACTCCATTCTCTAGCTAGTCTCGTTCAGAAAGGACGCATGGCGCCAACTCGCGGATGCAAATGTAATAATAGTGTTTTAAGCAGATTTATTATTTCCAATAACTTTATACATACTTATCGTATTGAAGTAAAATAAAAACAGTTTGGTTATGGCATTACGACTTTTAAAAATAGTATAGGGTAAAAAAAAAAATTTTTTTTTCCCATGTCCAATCTATAGCTTCTCTATCCTTTTTGAGACTTTAAGGGCACTGTTTAAATATTAGCTTAGGTATACCTCCTATATTGTCTGTCCTTAAATTAGAGATGTGAAGAATCGCAGCAGTTGGAGCGCTACTAGATCAGGTTAGTAGCGCTTCCAGATGAAAATTTGTAATCGTGCTACTAGCTTTTTTCACGTCTCTAACTTACATACCCTTACGCTGTCTAATCTATTTCAATTTATTTGCGCACATAGCTAACAGAGGTACTTATATCTTAAGTGATTCCGCGTTTGATATTCTCTGCTTGAATAGGCAATGTCATTATGAATGTTATTCTATGTATTAATACATACAATTTGCTTAAACGTATCACTGATTTGAATACGATGCATGTTGAATAATGTTGCGGCCACATTATCGCACTAGCGCGAAGCTTTTCGTCGTCGCGTTGTACGATTAGAAACTTTGGGTCAAGAAACTAGAGTTTAATTCCACTTAAATGAAATAAATTAAAGGGATTTAATGAAAATAAACATTAATTCCTTGACTCAAAGTTTATAATTGTACAACACGACAACGAAAAGCTTCGCGACAGTGCGATAATGTGGCCCCAGCATAAGCGTTCGTGATTTCTTAGTACGAGAATCGTCGTCTGTTTTGATTACAACGATGTTTTATGAAATAAGATAATGGGTCTTAATTATTATGTGTAATATTTACCTGAGTAGCGGAGACCAAATTCATGAAATTGACCACACTATGACCTACAATATGACGTATGACAAATCGACAAAATATTTTGTAAAATTTATTAGTAACTTTCCTTGATACCAAAAATATTCATAGTTATTTATAGTCTCTATATTCACCTAGACTAGAACATGCAAACAAAACAAAATTAATTTGTTTTGGAATTATCTTTTGTTTATTTATGTATCAAAGTAAACATCTTTTGTAACAAAAACAAGACAGATTATTTATCGTTGTATTTAATGGATATATATCGCGATTTAAATTTTTAAATCATGATAATATTGACATAACATTATCTCGATAGATACGTAGTCATGTTTACACGGTTTTGTTATTGTGCAATTGCTCATTCCCGCATAAAAACGCCCTCAAAATGGAAGGAAAAACAATGGCAAGCGAGCGAAGGCGCGGACAATCGGGCTTCACGGACTACCGACCTCGATACCGTCACAATGCAAGGGATATGGAAGAATATGCATGCTAATTAATGGGCTATTATTGCTATTCTTCGGACATAGTAAAAGCAGCCACTCACGTGCTCTATCATACTTTGCAGAAAAGTTATGAACTAAACCTATGTAAGTGACGGTGCGGTGTGAAAGCGACTTTATCCTTTAGAGTGGTAAAGCGCTGATGTGGTCGATTGTACACTTGAGGAAAATCTTGAGAACTCTTCCGTTATTAATATATCTATTGGTTTTGATAATTTTGCATTGTTATCTATGTTTGTTCTTGATTAATGATGTTTTAATTTTGATATGATACAGCTTTGTCCGCTATGAATATTTGTTTTAGTGTGCGTCTGCACGCTCTTGTATAACGCACACTTAAGTAATGTGCATGTGCATGCCTAACAACATTCAAAACTGACCCGCCTTCGTAAGATAGAAGAACTCTACCTAGGCACCAAAAAAACAGGTCAACAAAAATATTGTTTTTTTTTTAAAGCTTCGACTCTGTGACCGTGTACTATGATCCTAAGGTCTTTAATATCAAAGTTTTTGTGTACATACTTGTGAAAAATAAACTATATTTATACTATACTATATAATCTATATATATAAAAGGGAAAATCACTCACTCGCTCACTCACTGATCACGAAATCTCAGAAACTTTTAGGCGTAGGTGCTCACTAAGATTTTGCGAAATTCAACCCCAAAGGGGTGAAACAGGTTGGCAAAGTTTGTATGGGAGAACACGATTCCTTGGCCCGATTGACTTAAAATTTGGCATAGACATTCTTTCAGAAAATTTATTGACACGTGTTTCGTAATTTTTTATATTTATTCCCAAACAGGGTTAAAAAGTGGTAGAAAGCTACTTTTGGGATGATTGACTTCGACGCCGGAATTGAAACTTCTTAGTGCATTTTATTGATTAATTAAGAAAAATAAATATCATATATCATCTCAACGTAGTATTATATTATATTCTCTTTGGTAATTTCCCCTGAGAGTAGGTAGAATGCGTTTCATTGAATAGCGAATATTCAATGAAACGTACTATGAACATTGGTTATTTTGTATGGGAATCGCCATTTCGGGTTACTTTTGACAGCTAACTTTAGTCTGAATAATGATCTTAGTAATGTTGGATAAAAGGACCGTAGTGTTGCTTTCGTTTTAGTATTCAGCTGCTTTGTTATTAACTTACTAATTAAAAAGATAGCGCTGGTTCTCAAGGTAAAATTGATAATAATTAAATTGTAGGTGATACGAAGTTCACAGGGTCCACTAGTAACTATATATTTAGTTAGAATTGATCATTGTTTTAAGAGCTTCTCACTAGGTCATCTCGTTAGTACCTGCATAAACATTAATATGAAGCACACATCGCTTTTTGCGGTAACTATAATATGCTATAGTATCCATACAAATATCTTACGCTAGCAAATATTGCAAAGCAAACTCATTATAGAGCCTGTGAGCTAAAATAGCTTGCTTGTGAGAGCTGAAGCAACTTCGACTAAAGCCTAAGGCTGAGTGCATATTCTTGGTGAGCACTAGGTATTCTGTGGCACTAGAACAAAATAGAGAGAACAGAAGTTAAGGCCCCTATATACCTCAAGTGGCGCCCTCATTTTAATTAATTTTATTGCTCGCTAAGTACATAATGTATCGAAAATTCACATGTACAGATTGAAGCTAAGGTTCTATAGTTTATTTACAAACAATAACCTCAGTAAAATTTTGTTCGTTGTAGTAGTAGTTCGCAAATGTGCCAAAAGTGGCCACTATAGAACCTTAGCTTCAATCTGTACATGTGAATTTTCGATACATTATGTACTTAGAGAGCAATAAATTTAATTAAAATGAGGGCGACACTTGAGGTATATAGTTTTGGAGGAGGAAACAGGGGACTGCCAAACGTAAATTTTGTCAACTTTCTAAAGGAATTTTTCAATTCTCTCGACCGTGGTGTTTCCTCTTAAGCTTAGTACTACGCGCGCCCGAGCAACGCACACTTAGACACCTCTCACCGACACGGAATCTCTGCTACGCTCAAAACAGTTCGAGCGTGTGACGCAGTGTCGTCGGGCGGTGAGAGCTGTCTATGTGTGTACGCGTTGCTTGAGCCCGCGTAGTAGTAAGCTTAACTTCTGTAGCCTCTCTACTTTCTAGTATATTATTTAGTCTAATAAGCTTACCTCTTCTGTAGCCTCTCTATTTTGTGACACTAGCGCGGGTGAGAAGCACAGCACAGGTGATAAGTGCGGGTGACAAGCGCGGTGCGACAAGCGCGGTGCGACAAGCGCGGTGCGACAAGCGCGGTATGACAAGCGCGGTGCGACAAGCGCGGTATGACAAGCGCGGTGCGACAAGCGTGGAGCGACAAGCGCGGTGCGACAAGCGCGGTATGACAAGCGCTGTGCGACAAGCGCGAAGCGACACGCGCGGTGCAAACAACAAACTTGTAACGCCTGAGATGATCGATGGCTCAGCTTAGCACATTCGGCTTCTATCTAAGGTTAGTCATAAGATAACCAAAATGTATTATCTCGAGTTCCTCCGTACTGAAGTCATTCGTATTGGCGGAATTTTTGTCGTTAACACTCACCAATACACATAAGCACCCGAGTTGAGTCTCCTTCTTATTAATTAATTTATTAGCACAGTGCTATTATAGCACTCTGTTATCATCTGAAACTGTCAAACATTAATTTCAAACGGTTTCAATCGGTTTCAAACAATAGTTGTTAGCAACAGAGTTAGGTAATCCGCTGACTGTGCGCCAACAGTGGGGACACCAAAATGGCTGACGACGACGACGACCGACGTGACGCTTACTGACGTGATTATGCAACCACCCTAAGATATCCATTACTTAGTTCATAAATTATCTATTTTCTGACTTGACAAAACCACTCCTGTCTTTGAATAATAAAATACATATCATTCAATCCAGTTATTTTGTTGGCAAAATTATTGGAATAGAACACGTTTCTAAGTAAATTGTAGGTAATACGATTATTACAGTATCTTTTCGACCAAATGAAATTAATTGAAATGGAAAATTTTAATGAGACTTTGTTGTAAATAAAACCACTTTTTACGGATTACCGCGCGAATATTATTAATTCAGGTGTTATTTTAGAATTATTTAGTTTGGATTTATTGTTTTTTTTTATTTCCTGACGTTTCGACACCTTTCCAGGGGCCGTGGTTACGGGAGGACTAAAGCAAAAAGGCTGCTCGGAACTTTACAAAAATGCATTCAAGTTTATTAAATTATTTTACTGCTGCGTTCTGATTTTAATTATTAAGATTAAAGTTAATTAGAAAACAAGATCTAGCTACTGAAACTACCACCAGTTCAAAGATTGGGAGGCCTCTCAAAGAAAGAACTTGCGGAAGAAAACTCGATTTCCCTTTTGTTTTACACCTAGAATAACCAAAAAGTGTGGAATAACACCCCCATTAATATGAGGTCTAACAGCGTCCCAACTGCCAATCACACGTTATACGTAAAACAAACGAACCAATCACAGAGCTCTATTTCAATCAAGTGCGTTCGCGCAGGCAAAGGTCTTTTGTGTATTATTCTTGATTACGGGTGTAATCAAGAATAATATGGGCTAAGCAATATTTTTGGTTCAACTTAGTGTAAACTATGCTTCATTTATTGAACGGGTGGTAGGAAAATATAGACGATTCGTCGATATCAGCCTTTTTTATGTCCCCACTGCTGGGGCACAGGCCTTCCTTATGGGTGGATTAGGAGGATGGGCCATAACCCACTACGCAGGCCCAATTGGTGGGTGACGACTGCAAATGCAGCCGGGGCAACGGCTTAACGTGCCTTCGGAAGCACGGAGGAACTAGAGATAATACATTTTTGGTCACCCATCCCATGACAGACCCTTACAAAAGGAGAAAGGGCGCTAAACCACCTCGCCACCAAGTTGAATTGGAACAAAATGAATATTGTAATGGACGCCACGAGAGTATGAATGTTTTTTTTAAATGTATTATATCGATTTGGTTTTAAAGGCAGGTAAATGGATTCGGATGCCACTCAAATTATTTTTCAACTATTAATTTTATCCAGGATTTACTCGAGAACACAATTTCATTTTACGTAAACGCGTAGTTGTGTATCTGCAAAAGTGTTCAAAACTGTGAATTTCGATTAGCACAGAAATGCTAACATCACAGATAATAATAGAATAACGAATTAAACTGAAGGAGCGGTCGGCAACACGAAATTGCACAAGTCTTGTTCGGTCAGTCAGGAATATTCTAGTCGTTCTCTAACAATCCTGAAATTCATAATTGGCTGTAGCACCGCATGTTAGGTTATCCATTATAGTGTCTTCCAAAATGGATTACAAACCTTATCATTTAGGTTTTAAGTTCAATTTGGCATAATAGTGCATATACTCATCGTTATACTGTGTGTACATAAGAATTTATTGTAGCCCCTTTGTTCTCATCCAGAAATTAAGTGAGATCAAACCCAATGGCGACGACCTCCATGGTCGAGTGGCTTTGTTTGGTTTTCAAGGTGTCGCCATCTCTGAGGTCCCGGGTTCGATCCCCGGTTGAGTCAATTTAGAAAACGAACTTTTCCATATTGACTCAGGTCTGGGTGTTTGTGATACCACCGTTGTCTCTGATTTCCATAACACAAGTGCTTTAGCTACTTACTTTGGAATCGGAGCAATGTATGTGATGTTGTCAAATTATTATTTATTTATTTAATGGCAGTGACAGTTTATTTTGGGACAATACAGAAGGAAATGGATGGAAAACTAAATTTAGTTTTTTTTGTCAATTTAGTTAAATCGTTGCCAACCAAAACGACACTATGTACAAGAAATACATAAGGTATTAAATAAACCAAAAGTCATAATCGTTAATTATGAAAAACATACACTTAAAATATCATCTCATAAAAAAGTTACATTTGATCACATTACGGAAACTTAATGAGGACTTGCCATGGTAGAGTCCTATAGTTTTATTAATACAGTGTGAACACATTTTTATAGCTATGAAGCCCAGTGAAAGAATTATTAAAATCAGTTTTAAAATGCCTAAGTTACAAGGATTTTAAGGAAATGTCAAGCGCATTAAAATATGTGCTTTAATACGTACTAAGTTAGGTTCACCGGGTATATAATGACGTCATAATACTCCCCAAAATATCAATGTTCTAGTCCATATAGATTCTCAGGTTTAAGATATGTAATATAAGTGAAAATTTCTTCACAGTTATTCTTCTGGTAACTTAGGCTATTGAAAACAAAAATAGTGAGACACACCCATTATTAAGTTTCCCTAAGGTGATCAATGTAACTTTTTTGAAGTAAATCTTTTATACGAGAACGTATCCAATCTTTTATCCTATAATCTTGGAACAACCTGGATCTAAAGATATCGAGCGCATACAAATGCACTCGCTGGGAGAGATATCAATCTCGACGGGAAATTCCAACCCATTAGTCCGACTATTCTTTAAAAGCCAACTTTGTAGTAAGTATCTATTCTTCTATTTCCCTGTAGGAGCATTTACACTCGAGACTTATAATGCTAGAGAATTTCAGCTCTACTACACTGGCCTTCAAAACTTAGTACCACGCTTTTAAAATAACAAGATATTTTCGAAATAAAAAGAACTGATTTTTTTTTTTTATAATAACTGAACAATCGATAACCTTCTTGAAAAAAAAAACTTTTTTTATTTCAAAACTCTACCTTCTATTGTTTAAGAGCTTCAATTTTAAAAGTACAAAGTTTTAAAGGCCAGTGTATTTAAGCCAAATCACAATCTGACAAAAAGATTTGTTTTTGAGCTTCCTGTGTGGAGAAATTATGTAGAATTATTCTACTACACAAAAATTACTGAAAAAGAAACAAAAACCGAACGAAATAAAGAATAATGGCTTGGTAACTCTTTAAAAAAATCCAGGCTATAAACATAAAAATAAACTTCACAAATAGAATAGTTTTTTTTATTGTTCTAACACAATAGCCGGGTAGATTTTTAATAAGTTATCCAGTAAGTATTCCAGAAATAAATTAAAATGTACTAAATTTTGTTTTTGTGGCGAAGCGACAAAGCTATGCAAAATCAACCATATTGTAAAGAGTTAGTGAAAGAGTAGATTTCATGAAGTGCCTGGCCTTAAATGCAGACTTTTAAATAATTTAAAGAAGCAGAAAAAATGTTTTATGTGACTTACGTGTGTTTCGGAGAACTTTTTTCAGATTGCGATAATTCATTCACAGTCGCTAGCGACATTCGCTACGTTACTCCGAGAAATTTTCATAAATATTTGAGGCAATAAATTTTTTTTTTAATAATTATTTTAGTATCTACTTTCGGTGAACAATAAAATTAAAACTTTAGAGTTATCACTTAGGTTATATTTTCCTGAAAATCATTGGTTTAGATTTACAATTTTCATTAAATTTTTCAAGATTGGCTTAGGCCCCGCTTTCAAAAATTCTGACAAAACTAAAGCGAGTATATTTCTGTAAACGAAAATTCAGTTTCGTTTGCAGAAAAATACTCGGTTACGTTTTAGTTTTTGTGTAATAGTTAAAAATAAGCGCGATTGGGCCCCTGGGTCCTATTTAATAACGTGACAATTTGTCAATTGTCATGACAATTTGGTTTATATTGCGTTGTAACCTGAGTACCATGAGTACCTTGTTCTATTTTCTAATTGGTTGACGCAATGGATATGAAATTGTCATGATAGGTGACAAATTGTCACGTTTATTAAATAGGGCTCTGAACGCAGCATCTCATGTCGTTTGAGCATGATCGATCGGCAGGTATTATGTTTGGAACCGATGGATATTGGCGTTTACATTACATGGCTGTTTCTAACAAGGAACCTTGTTATAGCTTTGATTAATCTAACATAACCGGTTATTTGGTATTATATAAAAATAGCATTGTGAATGCTAAAATCTCAAAATTTAAAAATTATATAGCTTTCTCATCTTAATCAATCGTTTAAAAATATCTGGAAAGGTATTCAATTGATGTCGAGGTAATTCCTTGTACATTGGTAAGATGGCGCTGGCTTGCAGCGTAAGAGTTGATATACTAGGAGAAATTCGACGTTCCCATTAACGACTATAAAATCGCGAAAAAAAAACAGCTGTTTCATACATTTTGATATTTTCGTAATTAAGTTTTGTATGAAACTGTTAGAATGGAACGCAACCACTAATGTCATCTGTCACTTCTAAAAAAAATGTCGTTGCCGCGTTTTTTTGGTTGTGTGTAATAAACGTTCATTTTTATATCGAAAACACTTTAGTATCATTTAATTTAACATTTGAACTACGGTTTCCTTTATGGTAGCAGAGCGTAGTTCTGTGTTCTGTTGTGGTATCAGAAGCCACTGGAAATATTAAAGTGAAGAAAAAACTCAGTCAGTGAAAATTGTTGTTGCGATTTGAATCTGAGTTGGTATACGATTCATCAAAGGGCACATATTTCTGGTGAATCACGCAAGATGGGCTCAAATATGTTCAGCTTGGAGAAGCTGGTAGGGAGGGAAAACTTCGCTACCTGGAAATTTAGCATGAAAACATATCTGGAGCATGAAGACTTGTGGTGCTGTGTTGTACGCCCTGATGACAAAACAGTTGATGTTGTTAAAGACGTCAAAGCGAAGTCAAAGCTGATTTTGTTGTTGGACCCACAGAATTATGTACATGTTCAAGAGTGCGAAACTGCCAAAGCAGTGTGGGAGAGTTTACAAAAAGCATTTGATGATAATGGTTTGACAAGATGAGTAGGTTTACTCAAAGATTTGATAAACACTACGTTAGAATCAAGCAACAGTGTTGAAGAATATGTGAGCAAAATAATGAACACTGCCCACAAATTGAGAAATATTGGCTTTGAAGTCAATGATGAGCGGCTCGGTACTTTGATGTTGGCTGGCCTACCCGATGAATACAAACCTATGATAATGGGCTTATAGAGTGCTGGTATTCAAATCAGCGCGGACTCAGTTAAATCTAAACTCATACAAGAGATCAGTACACCAAAGTCAGCAGCATTCTATACAAACTCTAACTCTAAGAAAACTAATAAAAATAATACCCAGCCGGGAAAAACAAAAGGACCTAGATGTTTCAATTGCAACAAAAATGGGCATTTTGCTAAATATTGTAAGCATCCAAAGAAACAAACAGTAAGCAAAGAAAACAAAGAAAGTTCCAGTTTTATAGCAGCTTTTTCAGCAACTGTCGGAGAAAAGGCAAGTGACAATAAATGGTTCATTGACTCCGGTGCATCCATGCACATGACAAGCAGGAATGATTGGATGTATAATGTCACTGAGCCATCAGTAAAGAATATTACAGTAGCTAACAGAGAGCCATTAGCTGTGAAGGGAGTTGGTTGTGTGGACATTCAGATAAATCAAAATGATAAGATACAAATAAAAAATGTTTTGTTTGTGCCAGGACTAGCTGCAAATCTACTTTCAGTTAGCACTATTGTGAAAAATGGCCATAAAGTTTTATTAAATAATAATGGGTGTGAAGTCCAAAATGGTAAAGGTGATATTTTATGTACAGCAACATTGAACAACAATTTATACATAATGGATTCCAGTAAAAAAGTGGCTCATTTTACCTCAAGTTCTCCGAGTTGCGGAAGCTCTTACCTGTGGCATCTGCGAATGGGCCATCTGAATATTTCTGACGTGAAAAAGTTGCCTATTTGCACCGAGGGTGTGACTCTGACTCAGGATAAAAGTAATGTCATCTGCACTCATTGTATGGAAGGTAGGCAAGCAAGGTTGCCATTCAGTAATGTTGGTTCTAGGGCATCAAGACCACTTGAACTAATACATTCTGACCTGTGTGGCCCTATGGAAAACTTATCGTTTGGAGGTATGAAATACTTTATTACTTTCATAGACGACTTCACAAGAATGGTCTGTGTATATTTTCTCAAAGATAAGTTAAATATTTTAGAGACATTTAAAGATTTTAAGTTAAAAGTAGAGAATGAATTGAGTCATAAAATTAAAATTATTCGCACAGATAATGGTAAAGAATACTGTAACTATAATTTTGAAAAGTTTTTATCTAACCATGGTATAATTCATCAGACCTCTACTCCATACACTCCACAGCACAATGGCCTGGCCGAAAGAATGAATAGGACTTTAGTTGAACGGGCAAGGTGCATGTTATTCTATGCTAACCTGGAGAAGAAGTATTGGGCTGAAGCGTTGGCAACTGCTGCATATGTTGTGAACCGTTCCCCGACAAAGTCCTTTAAAGGTAAAACTACATATGAACTGTGGAAAGGTAAGAAACCTAATTTATCACATATGAAAATATTTGGCACTGAAGCTATGGTCCTTGTTCCAAAAGAAAAGCGCCTAAAGTGGGATAAAAAATCAGTAAAAATGATATTTGTGGGTTATTGTGAAACTTCCAAAGGATATCGTTTAATGGACCCTAAAACACATAAGATTGTCAAAAGTAGAGATGTTGTTTTTATGGAAAATTATAATGAGAATATTGTAGCCATACCAGGTGAAACTTGTATTCCAGATAAGTACAACCAGATAATCACTGCCAGTTCTGTCTCGCCAAATAATGAAAACTCAGGGAGTACAAATAGTGTCAGTCCGAAGATACACACTCAGGAGCCGCCCACTTCTGTACCTGTCCAAGTGAAGTCTAGTCAAGACTCAGATACACAAGGAGGTAATAGTGAAGACTCAAGTGAGTATGACACTGACTCTGGAGAATTGGATGACAGTTATCATCCACCTTATCCGATAAAACAGGATAGTAGTAATGTAACAGTGAGGTCAACACGGCTACAGAAAAAACAAGATGATGCACAGATTAGCAAAAAGGGTCTATTGTGTTTGTTTACTGATCTGACTGATCCACAGACTGTAGAGGATGCACTTTCATCACCCCAAGCTACAGAATGGAAGAAAGCCATGGATGAGGAATACAATTCCCTAATGAAAAATAAAACTTGGACATTGACCGAACTGCCACCAGGTAAAAAGGCTCTTCCTTATAAGTGGGTGTTCAAAACAAAAACAGATCAGAGTGGAAATGTTCTCCGTTACAAAGCGAGGCTTGTGATAAAAGGTTATGCACAAAGAAGGGGCACAGACTATGAAGAAATATATTCACCTGTTGTCAGGTACACAACTATTCGCTACTTATTTGCTTTAGCAGCCAAATACGGATTGCAAATAGATCGGATGGATGCTGTATCAGCTTTTCTGCAAGGTGAAATTGATAAAAGTATTTACATGCAACAGCCAGAAGAGTATAAACAAGAATCTCAGGTATGCATGCTACATAAATCTATATACGGTCTAAACCAGGCAAGCAGATTGTGGAATTTAAAATTAAATTCTGTTTTACAAGAGTTGGCAATGCTTCAATCAAAAACAGATCCTTGTGTCTACTATAATGCAGAAAAGAATACATTTATAGCTATCTGGGTGGATGATTTAATTATATTTACTGCTCAAGAAAGTACAAAAACACTATTGAAAGAAAAATTAAAAGAACATTTTGAAATGAAAGATATTGGTCCAGCAAACCAATGTGTGGGTCTAAACATTACCAGAGATGGGGACAAAGTGATGATAAACCAGGAAAAATATATAAAAGAAATATTGGCAAGGTTCAGAATGTCGGACTGTAAGCCTGTGAAAACACCATTTGAAGTTGGTCTGAAATTCAGTGAAAACGGGGAAGAGGAAAAGTTGACTGACTGTCCATATCAACAAGCTATTGGCTCATTGCTCTATGTGGCTCAAGGTACCCGTCCTGATATATCATTTGCAGTGAACACACTGAGCAGATATAACAAGAATCCTACTGCTGCACACTGGACTGCAGTGAAGAGAATTTTCAGATACCTACAGGGTACAAAAGATTTCAAGTTAGTTTACACCAAAGATGGTAATGAGTACATCACAGGATATTGTGATGCTGATTGGGCAAGCGACGTGCGCGATCGCAAGTCGTGCACTGGTTACATTTTTATGTTACAGGGTGGTGCTATATCTTGGCGGTCACACAAACAGCAGACTGTCGCATTATCTACTGCTGATGCAGAGTACATGTCGATGTCATCGGCGGCGCAAGAGGCGTTGTGGCTCCAACAGCTACATGCTGAGCTCGGTCAGCAGCAGAGCAACCCACTCGTCGTTTTCAGTGATAACCAGAGTGCAATCAGATTGTCCAATAATGACTGTTATTTACCTAGATCTAAACATATTGATATTCGTTACCATTTCCTCAAGGATCTTGTTAGTAATTTAAAGTTAAAATTTTGTTATGTTAAAGGTGAGGAAATGATTGCTGATAATTTGACTAAGGGCACTACTGCTGATAAGCATTTTTTTTGTGTCATGAAAATGGGGTTGCGTCCCAAGGGAGGGTGTTAGAATGGAACGCAACCACTAATGTCATCTGTCACTTCTAAAAAAAATTGTCGTTGCCGCGTTTTTTTGGTTGTGTGTAATAAACGTTCATTTTTATATCGAAAACACTTTAGTATCATTTAATTTAACATTTGAACTACGGTTTCCTTTAGAAACAGCTGATTTGTTTTTTGCGATTTCATGTTGGACCCATAGTAAAAGTTGTTCAGTTTGATGGTCCCTATCTACCATATTCGGCATTAGGGGTACTTTTGTAACACCTTGTATACTTTTTTATTATTATTATTATTTTCCCAATCTACTCTCATACACTAAACCTATCTTAATAAAGAATAATTGGCGGTTTTAAAAATGCTTTTTATGTGAGCTTATTTGAATAAAGAATTTCATTCATTCATTCAATATTATAAAAATGGGAAAATAAATATGTTACGATTTCACGTCTAAACTACTCAACCGATCATAATGAAATGTTGCATAACTACACATTGTCAGGGATGCAGAATAGAACATAATACCTTGAAAAAAATGAAACTGTCCACGCAGAAGTCGTGGGCGCTCACTAGACTCACTATATTATGACTATGACTATGACTATGACTAGTATTAATAGAACTAATTCTTACTTTGGCTACTTAAAATGCAACAGAAAAAAATAACATCTTTAATCATTATTAAATTTAGAATTTCGCATTCACAATCCTTTTTTTAAATTGAGATAAATAACATTAGATAAAATACTGGAAAAAATCGACTCACCTGTAGCACCTCAGACGGGACTCCAACCCGCTCCCTTGGGATTCCAGCCCAATGCACTTGGTAGCATAATTGGTCAGTGCATTCGAATTTTTCTAGTATTTTTTCTAATGTTATTTATCTTATCTATAATCATTGTCAAAATTCTTATAAGAATTAAAAACCGTTAGAATATGAATGATGCCTTAATTCATCGACGCCATTGCGAACGCATGCGGCCGGATAACAATGGCATATCTATTGTGTTTCATTTTCCGGGCGTTGAAGGGTTAAATTAAATCTTTCGTAGCTTGTTTACCCCCGTGTTATACCCCCGAATAAACGTAGCAATCAAACAATCACGAGTAATTGCTAGTACTTAATTGTTCTTACGATTACCCTTGTATTTCTGTATTTTGAGTTGAAATTGCTTTCTAAATACTTAATGATGGATCGAATGAAATGCTTCCTTGTAGAATTCCAGCGTTTAAGACAAACATTTGAAGTATAAATTTTGTTTATTTAAGTACACACGACGGCACCTCATACTATACATGTTGACCTTGAGACCGCCTTTATGCACTACGTAATAAAAACTGTTTTCGCAGTTTAACTGTGTAACCTGACGTGCTGCCGTATGTACATACTTAAAATAAATGAGTATCCTGTATATGTTAAGAGTCAATTCAAAATTGTTTTATTTAACATAAAAACGTTTGCAATAGATGTGGTGTTATTATAAAATTAGGGAAAAAAAATCTTAAAGCCTAACAGCATGCAAACTTATGGTAATTTATTACTAAATTTGATAAAAAGCATCAATCACACTACAAACAATTACTGTTTCTTTTAAAAATTTTTTTCTTGAATAAAATGTCTGACGACCTCCGTGGTCGAGTGGCTTTGTACACCGGATTTCAAGGTGTCGCCATCTCTGAGGTCCCGGGTTCGATCACCGGTTGGGTCAATTTAGAAAACGAACTTTTCTATATTGGCTCAGGTCTGGGTGTTTGTGATACCACCGTTGTCTCTGATTTCCATAACACAAGTGCTTTAGCTACTTACTTTGGAATCGGAACAATGTATGTGATGTTGTCAAATATTTATTTATGTCTTGTCAATTAGCCATTTCCTTAATAAAACACAAAAAATATTATATTGTCGTTGTTTTATGTCAATTGCCTTCCCTCCCACCAATACACCTAGCTAGTTCAACCGTTGAACTAATGCAACTTTTTATGTCAGTAGTTCACTTATCTAATAACTTTTTGTCAGTTAAACGACGACGATAAGACGTTGTCACTTGGAACTCGGTAGCTCAGCGGTAAGAGTATTGAATCGGATATCCAAAGGTCGTTGGTTCGATTCCCGTCCGAGAATAGGATCAGGGTATATTATTAAGTATTAAGTTTGACTTTGAATAAAATCCTTTAGAGATAAATCATATTAGAAAAATACCAGAAAAAATCGACTCACCCGTAGCACCTCAGACAGGATTCGAACCCGCTCCCTTGGGATTCCGGCCCAATGCACTCGGTAGCATAATTGGTCAGTGCGTTCGATTTGTTCTAGTATTTTTTCTAATGTTATTTATCTTAATATAAAAATAGCATTGTGAATGCGAAAAATCTAATTTAATAATCCTTTACAGAGTTGAACTACCGCGACTAATTTGATGAAATGAGCCCGTAGACAATGTCACATTTACAAATTTTAGCTATCGCTTCGCTTCCAAAAATGTATGGATTTGACGTTTTAAATTTCGATAGATAACGAAACCTTTGTCAATCTCATACATGTTTCAAAAGCGAAACGATAACGAGGATTTGCAAATATTACTTTGGCTAGACCCCCTGAATAGAAACCTTTAGTATGAAAATCTATCGAGTAAAAAACGCGCGTAAAAGTACTCGTTAATAATAATTTAAAATAATTATCTATGAAAAATTTAATTTTGTTTTTCGCCGATAGATGGCGCTGTACAAATTTCCCATACAAAATTACTCTATCGAATGTTTTACGCGCGTTATTTTTTTCGATAGCTGTTTGTGATAAGGGTATAGATGAACAAGGTTTGCTACGGCCACCGCGGGTGGAATGCGGCCGCCCTCGCAGTGCGCAGGTGCAGCCGCAGCGTCTGATATGGCGCGAAGATGTCAAACTAACATCAACTTTCAAGATAAATAATATTAAAAAAAATACTAGAAAAAGTCAACTAATCGATGGTCCCATCTGAGGTGCTACGGGTGAGTCGATTTTTGATAAAAATAGCATTGTGAATGCGAAAAATCTAAATTTAATAATCAACTTTCAAATCGATAACTAGATTTGTTTTCAAGAACATATTGTGGTGGACTAGGGTGGACCTCGTGGTGACAGCTATTTAAGCGCCATCTAGCTTCGAATTCAAAATTCAAAATTCAAAACTCATTTATTCAGTCTAGGCTGTTACAAACACTTGTGAATGTCAAAGAAGCTACGCCATCGGTTCGCAAACCCTAAGCGGGAGACCTTGATATTTATTAATTTAATTGATATAATAATGTGTACCAAAACAGCAGATGGTAGCAGTAGTTTTTGAAAACCTCGTCAAAACATCTATTAGGATAATTTTCAAAACAAGATACATTTAAAGCTGTTTTATATAATATTCAAATAATTAACCAATTATTAACATTCCCTAAGATGCCATGAATGATTTTTTAGGTTCCGGCCAATTGCGAGTCGGACTCGCGCACGAAGGGTTCCGTACCATCATCTATAATAACGGCAAAAAAACATGTCTGTTGTAAAGGAAACTCCTTAAATATTTGTTTTATTTTAATTTAATTATTTATTTTTAAAGTGAATGTACAACATGTTACAAAAATACCCCTAATGCCAAATATGGTATATAGGGACCATCAAACTGAACAACTTTTACTATGGGACCAACTCTCAAATCGCGAAAAAAAAATCAGCTGTTTCGTACATTTTGATATTTTTGATTTTAATTTTTGTATGAAACAGCTGATTTTTTTTTCGCGATTTCAGAGTTGGTCCCATAGTAAAAGTTGATTGGTTTGATGGTCTCTATATACCATATTCGGATTTAGGGGTATTTTTGTAACATGTTGTATAACTGAATATTCTGTGAATATTTCAAGCGTCTACCTGTTGCCGTTATCAATGTCGAGCAAAAACGAGCAAAAAAAGTCACGTTTGTTGTATGGGAGCCCCTTTAAATATTTATTTTATTAGTATTTGTTGTTATAGCGGCAACAGAAATACATCATCGGTAAAAATTTCAACTGTCTAACTATCACGATTCATGAGATACAGCCTGGTGACAGACGGACAGACAGATGGACGGACAGCGGAGTCTTAGCAATAGGGTCCCGTTTTACCCTTTGCGTACGGAACCCTAAAAAAGGACCCTAGAGCGGCGCTTCTGTGCAAGCATAGCTGAAAAAAGAAAATAAGATATGTATCCTAATAGGATGTCTTCAAGAACCACGACTTTGAGTTAAGGAGATTATCTCTAGACTCAGCATAATGTGTTGTTTACAACACACCCACGGCTAAACAACAAACAACTACTTCACCAAATCCGATATCACATCCATAAATTCTGAACAAATTCCTTGCAAATCTCGCATCCTCATGGAAAGTTTCCGAAACAAAAAAGATTGGAGACAACCGCAGATTTAAGTTCAAAAAAACTCCTATTTTCCCATAAAAAGGGACGTCGAGATAAAGATGAAATATTAAAAAGACATACTGCCACAGTGTAACCAAAGACAGAATGTTCTCAGAATAAGGTACCCAATTTTTATGTCATCTAAGTTTTCCTTGTCTCAGTTCTCAAAATCTTTTTTATATTAGATTTTTATGTCATCCAACTTTTTTAAATGTTATTATGGGTTATTATGATTACTTATAATCTAGTACCGCCATGGTACACACACAATAATTATCAATGTTTTACCAATTTATTCTAATCATACTAACCTTTAGGCTTTGTGAATATGAAAATCAGCGTCAAATTCGCAAACTCCCAAACCTGATAAAGAAATAACAAAGTTTTCATCTTTGTCTAACACAAAGTTGAGTGTTAAAAACTATCGTACCCCCTTTATAATATTTGTCTTGTTAGATATACTGTAAACAATTAATTATACTGTGACAGCTGAAAGGGATACCTATAAATTAGAAATCCCTGCTGACATACAGGAAGGGTACTCTAGAGATAATGAGTCATCGAAATTCTTAATTAAACGGATTTGTTTTAGAGCTGTGGTGGAAGTTTTGAGAAAAAATTGTTAAGAGACGATATTACATTTTTAAAGAGATTTAAGAAGAAATTTAAGTCCTTATTTTTCGAAATGAATAAACAAATTTAGAGAAACTTTATACCTGCACATAAGCAAAATACATTGGCCTAAAAAGTTAGTAGAAAACATTTTCGGAAAATAATTTTTGTAACATGTTGTATAACTGAATATTCTGTGAATATTTCAAGCGTCTACCTGTTCAAAAAAAGTCACGTTTGTTGTATGGGAGCCCCTTTAAATATTTATTTTATTAGTATTTGTTGCCTAAAAAGTTAGTAGAAAATATTTTCGGAAAATAGTGTTACAGCTAAATTAGACCGATTTTAAGTTTTCCATAGAATCAGGAATTTTCAATTATCTTTTCTAAAATAAGTCATTTCAAAAATGTTCCTTTTTGTTCACAAAATAAATACTTATAAAAGTTGCGTATCGTATTTTTATTATTATAAGATAACTTCATGTCATGGACAATATCTACCGATATATCTAAAGCAAGATGTCGCGGATCAGTATTTACCATGTTGTGATTAGACTCATATTAGTAAAGCCTGAAAAGTTAGACATTCTCTTTTTTTCTTTCAGCCGAAACCGGTCCAGAGCCGGATTTCGATTGGCTCTGGCCCGGCTCCGGTTCGACTCCGGTCCGGTACCGGCCGGACTACGTACGTGCCATGTACATACGATTGTCAACTCACTTTCAGTGGTAAAACTTGAAATTGAAATTGAATAACTCTTTATTTGAATAAGCTCAGGCAATAAGCATTTTTAAATCGTAAATTCTTTTACCCTACCACCCATTATGACGTCTTTTAGCTGACAAGAAAAATGGGCGCAAAAAACTTATCAGTTTTATCAGAAGGAACGATATTTACAAATATGTAACAATTAACATAGTTTAATAAATAAATAACATTATTTAACTAGCTCATTTCTACTGAATCAATTTACAGGGTTCAAGCTTAATTCAAAATTTAAAGTCATTATTCAGTCTAGGCTGTTACGAAAAAAAATCAATTCATACAATTCAATACACGTTAAGATAGGTAGGCAGAAGCAGACCCATTCCCACTGGCAGCACCCGTTCACGAGCATGACGCATAAACCAGCCATCGCTTCACTAAACTATATTTGAGGGAACGTAACGACCGCCTCACACGATACCACCGCAGAAATTATTAAAGAGAGTATTGACATACTTAGGCTACCCATGTTAAGGCATCGAATTGAAAACTAATATCCAAAAGCTTTTCATAGGCCTTTTCAAATGGAAGTGTTGTCAATAGTACGCGATCGCCTAGCCTTTGAATTTGGTTATTAGCTTTAAACACAAACATCAAGAAGCTTATACTTCTTATACTTCAAACATCATGTCAATAACAAAATTCAAAATCCTAAATTATTATGGAAAACCCTTAAAAATTCTATTTTGCACCCGAAAAAGACTGAATTGCCTTTACTTTTTAATGATCCAAACATTATTAATAATTATTTTTTGAATATTCCTGGCAGATCAGATGTGAGTATCTCACACTTGACATTTTTTGAGTTTAATCGCTTTTCCGACTCAGTTTTCCACTTAAAACTTATTACTATGGAACAAATAATCAAAATAATACATAGTTTGAAATCGAATGCAGTGGGGTGTGATTTAATTAGTTTGGACATGCTCGTTAGGACCTTCCCATATACTTTAGACACTATCAAAAACATCATTAATCTATCTATCACTTCCCAGACATATCCTGATATATGGAAATTGGCTATTGTACTACCACTGCCTAAAATACCAAACCCAGTAAGTCTAAAGGATTTAAGGCCCATCAGCATACTACCGTGTCTATCCAAGATACTAGAAAAAGCTGTAGGTGCACAATTAAATGACTATTTGGAAAAGAATAACATTTTACCTGAGTTACAATCCGGATTCAGGAAGGGCCGCGGTACCACTACAGCCCTTCTGGATGTAACCGATACCATACTTCATGCTCAAGATCAGGGTATGTGTACTCTCTTGGTTCTATTAGACTTTTCTAGGGCGTTCGAATCTTTAAATTTAAATCTCCTTTTGTCCAAATTAAGTTACTATGGGTTCGACCATCAGGCCTTGCGTTGGTTTCATAGCTACCTCAGTAATCGCTATCAGTATGTTAAACTAAGTCATAGGGATGGTTCTGAAATGAAGTCGGAAAATGTGGCCATAGATAGGGGGGTGCCTCAGGGCTCGATATTGGGACCACTCCTCTTCATTTTATATTCTGCTGATATAGCAAAGCACATTTCTTACTGCAAATACCATCTGTACGCTGATGACACACAAGTCTATATTTCGTTCAAGCCAGAAGACGCAGACCAAGCAATAAATAAAATAAATGAGGATCTCTCAAGAATTGCAGATTGGTCGAATCTAAACTGCCTATTGCTAAACCCTTCTAAAACGAGATATATGATTTTTGGGACCCAACAGCAGATAGGGAAAATAATATCCTCAGTACCCGTCAAACTGACAAATCAACCAATAGAGAGAGTGTATGAAGCGCGTAATCTGGGCCTCAAAATGGATTGCTATTTGCGTTTCGAAAAGCATATTGGTGACTGCATCCGAAACTGTTTTTATAAACTAAGAGTACTATATAAAGTCAGACGTCACTTAAGTGTAGAAATACGTATTAAACTAGTGGAATCTCTAGTGTTATCAAAACTAAATTACATGGACACTGTTTATGGACCTCGTCTGCTTGCCAAAACAAAAAAACTCATTCAGCGAGCGCAGAATGCTTGCGCACGTTTTTGCTTCGATATTCCGTTAAGGGCCCACGTAACTCCTTTCCTAAATAAACATGTTATGCTAAAGATGCAACACCGTCGAAAGCTACATTTGGCTTGCCTAATGTTTGGGGTAGTCAAACATAGCGCACCTGGGTATCTTTACAACAAGCTGTCCTTGATCTCAGGCCACAGGCCTTATCGGGCACGTAAATGTGCTCGACAGCTGGCTACCGCTCAACATGCTTCCGCCGCCTTCCGTGGTAGTTTCCGTTATGCAGCTTCCAAATGCTGGAATAACATTCCTCCACCGATTAGGGACCTGCAAAACATTAACAATTTTAAGAATAAACTAAAATCGTTCCTTGTTGCTAATCAACGAACACAGGAAACTCAAATGCAAGACGTGAGTGTCATTTAACCATTACTCACCTCTTTTTTCTGTCCCAGACATTCGTGAGGCATTGTTTTCCTTGCTGTAATATATTTGTTCATGTTGCTGGATGCTTTTTGTTCTATCCAGCTGTTACGAAACGGGCTTTCGTTTTGGGTCACTAAAGTAAAATAAGGACTGTTAAACCATGTTTATCACTCGTATAGTATTATTGTTCCCCCTTTAATGTTATGTTATGTTGATATTGTGCCTTGTTTTATGTATGTTACGTACCTACCTATTGTATTTTTAATCAATCTCATACAATAGCGTCGTTGGTTGATGGTGCTGACGCCACAAATTATATAGGTAGGTAGTTATGTTGACGCGATATGGCGTCTCGTCTGTTGTTTTGAATTTGTAAAATGTCGTCCTGTCTTGTCTTTCTTGTCCACACTATGCACGCACAAAGACGGAGCACTAATATTCTGGGGACTCGGGGTATCTATTTATTTACATCAGTGCGAATAAAGTTGTTTGTTTGCTGTTGTAGACAAAAAAAGAATCAAGAAGGTAAATGTCTACCTACTAGCTTGAGCATGGCTTCTGGTTCTGTCAAGTCAGAGAAGTGACAGATGACAGACAGCTCTCCAGAGCATAGATCATGATGGTGACACAGACTAGATATATATTTGGTCTGTGTCATTGTTAAGTTCGGTGACGGATCCATTTGCGTTTGGTCTGTGTCATTATTACATACATTTATGTATGTAATAGTGACGCGAACCGGATGTGGAGGGGTTGGTCATTGAATTTGTTGTTTGTTGTTGATTGTTTCATTTGTATTTTTATTTTTTTATATATATATCGAATCGCAGCGTCAACAAACCGGTCCCGACGGAAGACCAGCGCTGGTCGTAGACCATGCATTATGCTGAGTCGGGTCCGTTTTGGGACAAATAGTGGTTTATGTTAAGTTTTATTTAGTTTTGTTGTCGTATGTCCCAAATAAACTATTTTTCTTTCTTTCTTTCTTTCTTTCTTATCCTATATAATGCAATAACAGTCAGTGCTTCAAAGACGTAAATGATTAATATGTCACCACTTGATGCGTATATGTCACCACTTGACGCTTACGTAAGCGATCGCCTGCCATTTATAGCTCAATCGAGATTAACCACTAAATTGTCGCTCTGAGGTTATAGCTTTAATATAATTATCTTGGGAACCTAGCTGTGAGGGTAAACTTTAAGATTTTAGGATTGTCAACTGTTGAAGACTTCAGTGCCTGTATTAAGAGTTTGCACAGTTACGTTTACTATGCTTGATAGTGACTGTAGTAAGCAAGTATTTAGGTCAATTCAATTCGTTTCTTTGCATAAATATAAGTACATAAAAGGTCACGGGAAAGAAAAGACCGGTGTATTTGTGTGAGTGTAGGTCATTGTACAATATACGAAATTGTAGGACCTTGCATGGTTCACTTCTTTTTTGTGTGGTATTACGTCCGTCTTTTTTCAGATCCGTGTAAGATGTCACAAGAGGTACAATATTGAGTCCGTCATATTTTACCCATAATGGGTGTGCAAAATAGTAATAATAATATATTTAAACAATATAAAATAGAAAATCGGCAAATTAATTAATTTCATATACTTGATGTCAGAAATTAATAAAAAAATATATAATAATGTCAGAAATTAAAAATTATATAATGTCAGAAGTTTAAATTAATTAATCGATTAAAACATAAAATTGTACTTATAGTAATAAATTGTAACAAAGAAAAATTTGACAAAGCACCTCTGGCGGTACCTACACTAAACTAAAAGTTGACATACAAATGTCAACTACAATCACTATCGAGTATGTAACGAAAACTCGTTATACACCTAGTTCTTATTACTTTTGGGGACTGATAAGTAATATCACAATTTATAAACCTGTTTTCTTCTATAATACTAATGACAACTTCATACATAGCTTACAAAACCACTTCCTTTACACGAGAATATGAAATGATGAACTTAAATATTTACCAAAGGAAATATTAAGTTTGGAGCAGCGTATGGCAAGCTCAGATTTTTTATCTTTTCCATCCTTCTCAGTGTATGGCTGGTGCATATTTTATATTGCACTTACCAACAAGAATGCATAAAATAGTTTCTAAGATTCAGCAATGACGATGTCTGTCGTCTATTCTAAATTAAGGCCCCTGTATACGTCAAGTGGCGCCCTCATTTTAATTAAATTTATTGCTCGCTAAGTACATAATGTATAGAAAATTCAAATGTACAGATTGAAAGAAAGTTGCTGAAAGTGGCCACTTTTAGCACTTTTGCGAACTACTACTACAACGAACAAAATTTTACTGAGGTTATTGTTTGTAAATAAACTATAGAACCTTAGCTTCAATCTGTACATGTGAATTTTCGATACATTATGTACTTAGCGAGCAATAAATTTAATTAAAATGAGGGCGTCACTTGAGGTAGATGGGAGCCTTAACACGAGAATAGACGACAGACATTGTCATTGCTGAATCTTGACAGTGGTCAATAAAGTAGCTCTGAATTGTACCTATACCTAATCAAAGTAGCTTGAAAGTGAATTAAGTCGCATTCAGTTTAGCTTCGGTCGCATCAACTTGTTTCTATGTCTTTATCAAGCGTTCTGGTGACTTAATAAAATAGCGCCATTTGCAGTGTTAAGAAATGTTGGAACAGCATTGTCCTTGTCCCCATCACTATAATGACGTCTCTATGCCCTCTGTCTTTCATCTATGATTTGTGTGAAATGTCGGTCGGGTTTTGGCGCCCTCATATAAATATTCAAAATGTTTTCTTTATATTTGTATCAATTTAGAAATAAAACACAGTTGTGCAATTAAACGTCATTTATTTTTCAAATAACAAGAAAAAAGAAATAATTCCGGGAACTTCACTTGGGAACAAAATGATAAAAGCCTTTCACACTTTTTCTACTGGTAAAATTGCCCAATAGAACAAGTGGGAACAAAAACCTTCCAGGATTTGAACCCGGGAGCCTTGGTGGGCATACTCACTATCATTAAACCAAGTGGTCATCATCTCTATTAATTCAGATAGGTATTATCTATCCCTCGGACTACAAAGCCCTTGATCCTCATAACATTTTTAATTACTTTTTAAGAGAGCCCCTTGTCATGGCATAATTGAGTAAGATTTATATGCTACGTGGAAGATAATCCCTATTATTATAATGAGAAAAAAATATTTTTGGGCTTAATAAGGACCTCGAGATATAAGTAATTAGTGTATGATATCATTATAACATTCATGATGGATGAAATAATTTTACTTTAAGTTTATTATCGTTATTAATTAACCGTGGCCCTAGTTGTGAACCCTGTGGTAGCCTTGGAGTAGCACCGGTGTTGATTTAGAACTTCCTGCTTTAGCTTGTTTGCTTTTAAATAAAACTAGCGAGCACTCGCGACTACACCTGGGTGGAAAGTTTTTTTGCTATCCCTCGGGAACAATTATTTTTTTCGGGATGAAAGGTACCCATGTCCTACTGTGTACCCCTGACAACGTGTATGTAAAATTTCATGATGATCGGTTCAGTTGTTAAGACGTGAAGGCGTAACAAACAAACAAACGGACTGTCGCATTTATAATATTAGTAAGGATGTTAGCTAATCAGCAGACTTGAAGGTTATTTATTCTGTGCTTCAAGTATTAAAATATTATAGGAGCTTTTCCTATTATGAAACTTCTTGTTCAGTCTAGATTGTTAACAAGAGCTTATAAATATCAAAAGCAAAGTAAGTTTAAAAACAAATCACAAACTTAAAATTTGCGTCCGCCCTAAAATAAAATTGATGGGTTCAATTTAATTTATCAATTTATTTCTAAACAAAATTCTTAGAAACTCTGAGCATGTAACCTACCTAATAAAAGTTAAGAAAAAATGTGAGATGAGATACTTCTCATTAATTATAGTTAATTATATATAGATGTTAGTAAAACTACTGTTTTACTAACATCTATATACTTAACTGTATTTTACGCAACTTAACTTACTTAGCCATACATACATACATATATACCAGGTGTTACAAAAATACCCCTAATGCCGAATATGGTATAGGCACCATCAAACTGAACAACTTTTACTATGGGGCCAACTCTGAAATCGCGAAAAAAAATCAGCTGTTTCATACATTTTGATATTTTCAATTTTAATTTTTGTATGAAACAGCTGATTTTTTTTCGCGATTTCAGAGTTGGTCCCATAGTAAGAGTTGTTCAGTTTGATGGTCCCTATATACCATATTCGGCATTAGGGGTATTTTTGTAACACCTTGTATACTTGTATGCTGGAGAGTTCTTGACTTGTGTTAGGTAAATACGTCACACAAGTCAAGAATTCTCCAGCAGTTCATACTTCCACAACATGAAAAGTCCATCCTTTTGACCTCAAAGTAAACACTTCTTACTATTCATAACACTCAAAGTTGTGTGTTTAAAATTCTGAAAGCTCGCTGCAACGTTCTTACCAGCAAATTTGCCTTCTGTCGTCTCTACTTTAGAGCTTTAAATAATGATAAAACTAGCATTTCAGCAACCCTTGCTTATTTCGAGGCAAACTGCATTTTGAAGAACTTGCTCTTCTAGTTCAAAGCTAGCAACTAAATCTGTAGCGAGTTTTGAAAGCCAACTGCTTTCAAAACTCGCTACAGATTTAGTTGCTACAGTTAAAGTATATTTTGTGTTTAACTCGCTACAGTCAAAGTATATTTGTGTTTAAGATTCGTTTGTGCAAAATCACTTCAATGTTTCATCAGCTTCTAGCTTACATTACGATACGATTGAACGGCATTAGTAAAAAAAATTGCTCGTTCTAAAATTTTTTTTTTTTTTTTTATATTTTATCTGGCTTTTGGTGCAAATATGAAGAATGTAGCTTCAACAGTTTAGCTACTAGAGCTTTGTGACAGACGATGAACGGACAAATGGCCGAACAGAAAAAAAATAGTTACTTAGTAATTTAGTAATGTTTCAACTGCATAGTACTTACTGTATATTTTTAGTTAATTTTAGATACCAACCTTGTTAGTTACCTATTTGATAGGTAGTTGAAGTAATTTTAAGTTTGTACTAGACTGTATTTTCTATTGCATCCCGTGGCAGCCTTTAATTAAGGTGACACACTTCCTAGATTAATTTGCAACTGTGTTTTAGATCATGTATTAAGTGTTTGCTTTGTTGTTTGTCCTTAAATAAATGAAAAAAAAGACAGATGGACTGATTCGCTCCAGTTAGAACCTTCGGATACAGAACCCTAAAAATCTAGTCGACAAAAGAAGATGTCTTTCATCTCTATCCTACGAGTAGGTACATCCGTAAACACATCCCATTTGACACCTAGTATCTGTATTAAGAAATTGGATTTTTCTTTGTTACGTGACTGAATTTGTAAATAGTTTGCGTCCTGAATAGGTAACTAGTTGTAGAGTTACACCATTTATTATTCTGTTCGTAGTTTTCCAGTAGTACTCCTTGGTTAGAATAAGATGTCGATATTTATACCTAATCATTGTGAATTATAAATAAATAAATAAATATTTGACAACATCACATACCTACATTGCTCCGATTCCAAAGTAAGTAGCTAAAGCATCAGAGACAACGGTGGTATCACAAATACCCAGACCTGAGCCAATATTGAAAAGTTCGTTTTTCTGAATTGACCCAACCGGGGGTCGAACCCGGGACCTCAGAGATGGCGACACCTTGAAAAACCAGTGTACAAAGCCACTCGACCGCGGAGGTCGTCCATCAAACATCAAAATCATCGAAGTATTTTATTTGGAGATCTATATGGAACATTATTATTAGAATAAATAAATTTAAAAAACTATTAAACCTACACTGAAAGACAAGCCAACTGAAAAGATAGAAACAAGATCAAATATTATTTTTATTTGTTTATTTTTAGTTATTATATATTACGCATGATATACCTTGTTGGAATCCTTATGATAAGCCCTTTAATATGATACCCATATTGCAGTCTTTAAAAAAAAACATTTTTTAACTTCAAATAATAGCACAACCGCTATGTTTTTTTAACGTCACTTAAGACAAATCTAACAATATATTAACGATAGAAATCCGTTCAGCCGGTTTAAAGATAATAAAGTAAACCTCAAGTAAAAAGTAAAAAATTGCTTCATTCAAATAAACTTAGTAATAAGCGCCTTTGAATCGTCTATATTTTTCTACCACCCGTTCCAGACTTTTTTAACTGACAAGAAGAACAGGCGCAAGAAAATTATCAGCTTTAACAGAAATAAGTAACGATATTTACAAAGTTAAATACATAAGCTTCCCTACCCTTTCCTTGCAGTCGGATAAAAATATTATTAAGAAATAATACCTACTCGTACATCACGTGAAATACCTCTCAACTTATGAAGAACATTCTTTGTTTGGAAATTCATAATGATATATTAACCACCAAAGTGCTGCTCTTTGTAAAGTGAAATTCAATACAACACTCCCACAAGGAATAGATAAATCTCTTTTTTAATAAATAAAAGATCAAATGGATTAACTAGGTAAATAAGTACTGAAAGCTAATACTAATAAATGAACCAACCCTTTTCAACTACACAATTCAAATAGATCAGGTACCTTTCAAAATAGGCTCACTCTATTGACATTGGTGAAACTGAAAAGGCGACTTCACAATCCAGAGGTCAGAATGTTGATATGGGCTTTTCAATTCTGAATCATGTTGTACTTGAAAGCCGTTTCCATATGAGAACTGAACATGGGTCTAAGGTAAATATCGACTACAGATTCTAGGAGACATTTTGTAGACATGCCCACAGAAGTAGTATAGGTAAGGCTTAGAATAATAACAACCTAAAACAAAGCGCACTGTCAAAAGTGAGGCAAAAAATACTAAGACAAAATTAGTTTTCAGATTTTTGTCTTTCATACGTTATCTAATCGTACCTATAAGAACGAAATTTCAATTTCCCAACCTTTAAGGGATTAGTTACATTGGATTTTAGTTACGATTAGGTAACTTATGAAGAATATAAATCTGAAAATTAACCCATTTTGGCTTAGTATTTTTTGCCTCAATTTTGACAGTGCGCTTTGTTTTAGGTTGTTATTATTCTATACTATTTCTGTGTGTATTTTATATACAAAATGTCTTCTAGACTCTGTAGTCGATATTTACTTTAGACCCATGTTCAGTTACATACAAGGACTCGGCTTCTAGGTGTTCTTATTCAGGTATATTATGCAATCTAGTTGAACTACAAAAATCAAATTAACAAACTGGCTTATATTTATTTTCTAAATAAATGTTTTGAAACTCAAATTGATTGCGTTTGACTTAGCTTGATAGAGTGGCAATGAGTTAGCAGTAAATTGATAGCATTGGTTAAAAACTTCTGATACTAAAGCCTCGCCAGTCGAATATTTGTATTTGCTTGCTTGCACTCAATCCTTGCCAACAAGGTACGCACGACATCACGGTAAGTTAAACAGTTGAACTACAAAAACAACTCTTATAACGTACGACATAAAGACGGTCTCAAGGTCTACTTGTATAGTCTGACGTGCCGTTGACTGGACAACACAATTTTCTTACCGATTCGAATTCTGGTTTATCACTTCAGGGAAATAGGATTAAAGAAAATCGTAAAACAGGTAGCGGCGTGTCGTGTCGATAAGAATCTCAAGCAAGATACTAATCAATGTTATTTCTATTCCAGAGAACGAGAGGACGAAGCGTCGTCTGAAAAGCTGCTGAGCTGACCCAACCTTTCGTTGAGGTTGATTAGCAACCAATGATAAAGTCACAAGTCACCCACACACAGCCACTCACACACACACACCCATGCACACGTGACACTTTATCCCAATCTCAGGTTCTTTTTACATTTTGGTTATTTATGTATTTCTTTTTATATCTAAAATATTAACGAAAATTTTCAACTTTAGAAGGAACTGGGCTTCTGATACACAAGTTTACTTATTTCAGAAGTCAGGGCTTTATTTATCTGTAAATTGTAATTGTTGCAATTTATATAAATTATATAAATAAATATATCTATAAGTTTGTTTAGTGATTATTTGATTCACAATTTATTGTTGGCTATACTCGCCTGAAACACAGGTTTTTCCTAGTTCGGGCAAATGTTATTATTATTTTACTTAAGTTAACTTTGTAAATGATTGTACTAAACTGCATTTTTGAAAATAAATAATTATTCTATTCTATTCTAATTTTAGTTTTTCAATTTTTTATAGACAGCGTACGCGGCTTGTGTCTTGTGTTAGGTTAGGTTAGGTTAGGTTTGTATCCGCTGAAGACTTTTCTTACGCTCTACGAAAGCGACTGCTTTTATAAATTTTACACTTTTTTTTTCACCTTTATTATTGGTATCGTTTTAAACTTTCAAAGTCCGTAGGTAACCAATCCAACTATTATAATTATTTTGGTAGTAATAAATCTTTATTTCCAATTCTCGAAACATTGGTGGTCCCGACCGAAATGTCGCAAATGACATTTGATAGATTTATTGGCTGAAGTAATCGCGTGGTTGATTTCTTAAGGGTTTCGAGATTGTTTGTTTGATTTGTTTTATTATGGGCACGTGAACATATTTATTATTATTCATTCTTATCAATAGACTACCGCCCGCGACTTGGTCTGCGTGTGTTTTTCTATCCTTCGAGAAAAGCACTATTTTCATTATCAAAGGCACTCTATCTCTATGGCAGCGTTTTGCATTATGCTTTGTCTCACGCTACTATTATAGCGAGACGAGATGCGTCCTTATCGGCAGTGTTTCGAACAGCGAAAAATTTTCTAAGTCTATGGTTTCGAAGGTTACTGCGAAATTGTTATTACACCGACGCAGACACTTTCACAACTCTTTATTTCGCAGATGTTTCGCTACCGCAATGGTTTCGCAGATCTCAGCATCCGAATGCGTCGGTGCACCACGGGAATAACTTGTTTGTCTATGTTCAAAGCCGACGGAAGATAATTCTACTCCCCTTTTTGAATTTTGCGAGTTTTGTTTTGACGAAAACATAAGAACCGTTTCAAAGTATTTATTGCATAAAAACGGGGCTTTTTCTAGTTCCCATCCCAGCATCCTACGATCCAATAAATCACATATCCCAATAACAGAATTCCGAAATAAATTGCCACTAGGTATATTTTATTTTATTTTTTTCCACAAACCAAAGTACAAACAAAACACGTCCACCAAACAAGCAGTTAAAGTCCAAATTTGAAAAACCATCACAGTAGGCCAGACTTTACGATGTTCTTTTGAATCTTATTGTTTTGAAAATACAGTTCATTTTGTACAATAAAAGGAGGAGATAGAGGAAATGATTTTCAATTTACGACCTAAGTAATTAATTATACGGATAAGTCGACCGGAACAGACGGCGGTGAATATTTTTTCCCCGATTATTGTTAAAAAGAGCATTTCCAAAGATAAATATTTTGTTTCCCCTAAGTGATTAAAGTTATGAAACAGATTTTCCGCAAGATTTATGGTTTAATTTGTTAAAACAGAGGAATCTGTTTACAAGATAATATTGCATTAAACAAATTAAATTTCAGATTAGCTTTAAGACGTACAAAAACAAAATGCTATTCAAAGTTTTTTAGTGTGATATACATTACTAACTGGATTTTTTTTTGTAGTACCTTTACAAAATTAAGATGTTTGTTTATGTTACAGTCATGTACTCTATACTAATCGAGATCGCTGATGTCGCGATGCAGTCGCGTGGCTGTCGAACGCGCGTTTGTATCGCTGCAAAAAGTCGCAATGTGTAAGGCCCTTAAAGCCGGGTTGAGGACGCATCGGACATTTTGGTGGCAGGGATCTCGATTTTTCCCATCAATTACAAAATATATAAAAGTGATATTTAATAAACTGATTATTTATTTCATTGACTTCATTTTGTCAGTTGCAGAAACACGATTCGTTAATTTTTATAACAGAGAAAAAATATCAAAGAAACCTCTTTTAAAATAGAGATTTGCGTTTTACAGACAAACCAGACCGATTTAAGCCTTTAAATTTTCTTAATACACTTTAATATGCCAGTTGGATTTTTTAAATATATTATAGATTTTTATTTAAACGGAAAAGACCGGTTTGGTTTCGCAAAACTGCTTGTTATGAGTGAGATAGTTAAAAAGAGATAGTTAAATAGTTAAAAATCCTCCGTGCTTCGTAAGGCACATTAAGCCGTTGATCCCGGCTGCATTTGTGCAGTCGTAACACCCACCAATCCGCATTGGGCCCATGGGTTATGGCCCATCCTCCTTATCCACCCATAAGGAATGCCTGTGCCTCAGCAGTGGGGACAGTAAAAATGGTCGATGGTCATAAGGGTATAATTTAAACATTTCCTTCTTTCTGTATTCGTAACCCCCTTACTAAGTTACACAATGGAAGAAAAAGACAAAACACTGTGTATACAACGTGTTACAAAAGTACCCCTAATGCCGAATATGATAGATAGAGACCATCAAACTGAACAACTTTTACTATAGGACCAACTTTGAAACCGCGAAAAAAAAATCAGCTGTTTCATACATTTTGATATTTTAATAATTATTTTTTGTATGAAACAGCTGATTTTTTTTTTGGCGATTTCAAAGTTGGTCCCATAGTAAAAGTTGTTCAGTTTGATGGTCCCTATCTACCATATTCGGCATTAGGGAGACTTTTGTAACACCTTGTATATACATCTGCTATACAACTTTTACTATTAAGGGCGTTAACGATTACCTTATTCTTGCGAGGATATTGTCCAAGAACTCCTGTGACCTTGAACTGGCGATTCCTCATCATCTGATGATTGCCGTGTTGACACCACTCCGTACCACGCATCACGCTCGGTGGCGTTTAGAAATGGCGACACTTCCGCAAATTCAATCTCTAAAAATGTTATTGCCTGTTAAGTTAGCGGCACACTGGTCGCAAATTATATTTAATACCGGCCAAGTGCATGTCGGGTCACGCGCAGTATAGGGTTCCGTAGTTACCTTTTTTGCGTTATATCATACCATATAGAATACAGCTAGCGACTGTAATTAAGTATTATTACCTAACTATACAATGTTTGTACCTACAATTTTTTTTCCAATATACTTAAATAATTTTTAAAAGTTGAACGACAAGCGTCAACCTGTAACAACCTATCAGTGATAATTTTCCTTTCAAATTCACTGTGCACTACTTTGCTACTTTTTTCACGTATCCAAAAGCAACCGTTAAGATGGTAGGGGAGGATATGACTTATGAAATTCTGCACTAACTGATCCTAGAATCAAAAAGTAGTCTTCGCAAACCTACAATATTTTTAAAAGGCCTTTCCAATGACACTCCGCACTGAGATAACATGAATTTTTTTTTCATCCCCCTATACATGTAGGGAAAGTAGGTACCTACACTAAAAGAAATATTGTTTTATGATTTATTTTACCACTTATTCAGCGTGATTAATATACACCTTAATGCTAAATTACAACTCTAGTACTTCAGCGCCTCTGAGCTAAGCCACAGACGGATAGACAGACAGACGGACAGATGGGCAGACAAACTTATGTAATCGGTAAATACAAAGTTTAATTTCTTAATTTTTGGAATAATTGTGTAATTATTTTTCTTCTATGAAGATAAACAAATATCTCTCGGTATACCACACGCATTACAATCGCCAGCCACCCCCCACTTTGTCTTTGATTATACGGGCCAAACCGACTTGCCATTGCCATGTTTTTTCACCTTTCCCGCGGGAAAACAGCCACTGACAGAAATTGTTACGGCATGCTCCCCGAAATAGGATGTTTTATGCGACAGCAAGGCAAGTTAAAGGAATTCACGTAAATACTTTTTTTGGTTGTGTTTTATGGCAAAATACGCTTAGAGACACATTCTTAAATGTTTAATTAAGTATGTTATACCGAATTCTAAACGGTATGATACAAAAGAGCAGTAGATACCTAGTTTTTTTTAACAAATAGTTATCAACTTTTATCAAAACCTACAGCGAACCTACCTACATTTTTTTTAATTAAACCTCCACATCTGAAAGTTTGTGTGTTTGGATGTTTGTTACCTAACCCTTGGCATGCCTGGTGGGTGAAAATCACACGGCGCCGGCGTGCCCGGTGAGTCTGTCAGACCCGTAAACAAATTTATTTTTATTTTGTTATTTGATGTGTTGAATTGTTAACTGGTGACTATTATGTATGTTTCATCAATATTGTTCTGTTATGATTAAATAAAAAAATACTAAGTTGTTTTAAATTGTTTAAATAATTAACTGAAATAACCTTTTATGTTAGGTAACAAAATTAATACTGATGTTTTAATCAACAATTTTAAAAAGAAATTTGAGAATAAAAATTCCAGTATCACGTTAATTTAAGGCACAGGTGCATTGATAGTGTATAAATCAATGCACAGATGAATCAACTTATCTTTAGATAAAAAAGTGATAATAAAGCTTACAATTATTCAGAACTAGCTTATGCCCGTGACTTCGTCCACGTGAATATATTTGAAAAATCTCTACGGAACCTTTAATCAGAAATATTCTATTTCTATTCTGTTTGTTAATCTAGGTTATAAACTTTGCCGTTTTTGCGTAATTGAGTAACAAAGATACAAACTTTCTCATAAGTATATTTAATTATTGGTAGGAGGATATTGTAGGATTTATACGACAATATTCGAATAAAAAACTTGCTTATTTTAGGCAAACGTACTTTTACAAGAGATACAAGACATTTACATAAATAATTTCCCACGCAAAACATAGTATTAAATAAAAACAATAATAATCAGTTATCTCAGACCCGAACGCAGAAAAGCACGCACTCGCGTCCGAATAGACGCAAGAGCGTTGCAAGCTGCGAGAGGAGTGGCAAAATGATGTCCAGTCGATATAACTTAGCTTATCAGGAGCACAGCAATTTTGGTTAAAAGCTTGAAAAAATATTACCACTTCTTTGAGGCGCCGGGTCTGTAGGACCCTACCAGGCATGCCAAGGGTTAACAAAAACGGCAGAACGGATTTGAATGTGGCACATAATTTATAGCCTGGATTATAACATAAAATACTTTTTTGTCCCGGTCAAAATTTTCCTAATTTGAGCACGCGTTAAATTTAATTATTAGCTGTATTCATGAATAACAATAATATAACTTAGCAAGTCACACTCTCTGCATAAAATTATAATGAAAGAATGAATTGCATTCACTTCTGTCTGAATATTCATCCACGTTTTGTTAATATCTAATTTTGTTTGCAAATTGACGCAGTTTTATTTTACGCTTCATTATTCAAAAGAATGACTCTTCTGGAGTTAATTGTACGATCTTTATGCTAATGTTGGGTTCAAAATGGATATAATATGACCGAATATTCTGAGTAATTATGAAGGTAGAAGATGGCCAAAGTGGAAGAAAGGTTTAGTCATTTTGCTCTGAAATAGAAATAGAAATTTATTCGTTCGAAACACGGTACAAATTAATCATATAAAATATTTAAGGTACAAGTTCAGCGTGTTCCACCAGTTACTGGTATACAAATAATTACAAAGTTACAATAAGTTACAATAAAATAAAATAATAAGTATCAAAAATCTAATAATTAATTATACAAAGTGTTACAAAAATACCCCTAATGGCGAATATGGTATATAGGAACCATCAACCTGAACAACTTTTACTACGGGACCAACTCTGAAATCCTGAAAAAAAATCAGCTGTTTCATACAAAAAACTAAAATCGAAAATATCAAAATGTATGAAACAGTTGATTTTTTTTTCGCGATTTCAGAGTTGGTCCCATAGTAAAAGTTGTTCAGTTTGATGGTCTTTATCTACCATATTCGGCATTAGGGGTACTTTTGTAACACCTTGTATAGGTATGTCATTTCAAATTGAATCGTTATAATTTTATTGTTATACGCGATAGAGTAATAAAATTGTTTATGGAAAATCTCATTTCGCTTTGCGGCAGTAGATGGCGCAGTGCAAATAATTAATGCAAAATTACTCAATTGAAATTCTTTATACGCGTTTTTTTATTGATACTGATGTTTGTGCTACGGGTAGCTACTGCAGACATATTTCTCTGTCCGTGACCAAAACTTCCCGATTATATTCACAGTCGTTAACACCCACCAATCCGCATTGGGCCCACGTAGAGGATTATGATATACATACTCTTTATCAATTCATAAGGAACTGAATATTACTCAATGCTGATTCACGGATAAATAAACACATTTTGCTGAATAAATTCATAATAGTTATAGACACGCCATTCAAATAGGTATAGGTGCCTAATACTAAGTAATATACAAGAAAAAATTCGATTCACACCAGATCATATTCTCGGACGGAAATCGATCCCGCGACCTTTGAAAGTCCGGTCCTATGCTCTTACCACTGAGCTACCTAGTCACTAGTGGCATCGTCGATTTTTTTCTAGTGTATCCCACTCTTACGCTGCAAGCCAGCGTTATTTCATCAATGTGAGGAATTACCTCGACATTCAATTGACTTCGAAATTCAAAATATTTTAAATTACTTTCCAGATATTTGAAATATTTTGATAAGAACGAAACTCTAGCATATTTATTTAAACAATATAAATAAACTATATTTCAGGTACAAAATAAATTTTATTATAGCACAGCCACATCATAATATTAAAAAGATATTATTTACATACATATTGTCAAAATAACAGGAAACAGCAAAAAGGAAATATTCTCTGAAGGGTTAATAAAATATTATTATGTACTTATCATAACAACACACAAACAACCTCAGTTTTATGAACACTTAAATTATGAATTTCCTTGAATATCGCTTACCAGTTTCGCATAAAATGTTTAACAATTTATTATTTTTTCCATGTAAGACTATTACACAATCCTTCGAAATATTTACGTTTTATTGTTTTAGGTATTAGCACTTGTTAAATTCTGTTAATATATTATTGTTATTTAAAAAAAACTTAAGTCACTTACGAATATGTTTAAGCTAATATTTTATTTTGTCTTATTTATTGGACTAGATACTTCTGATTTTTTTTTATCTCCCGAAGTTTCAAATAGGGGCTTTTGTTTTACTGTTATAATATATTTTTATCTGTAATTTTACGTAATGCAAATTCAATTTTATTTTTAAAAAATATTTTATTTCTGTGAAAAAATGTAATGTTAATTTAATGTTCGTTAACCCATTTTATTTAACTATTGACATGATTATTTAAGTGATGTGTGCTTGTCTAAAATAAATATACTTTTTTTAAAACCGTAGGGAACTGCTTTTTTCCATCTATGTATTTTATTGCATTGAATAGTAAGTAAGTATAACCTGTGAAGTGGTTATTATTGATAGCCAATTTTATAATGCCGTACACTTAAGGTTAATGAAAGTAAAAAAAAACCGGTCAAGAAAGAGTCGGACTCGCGCACTGAGGGTTCCGTACCTTCATATAGGTAGGTAATGTAATTTATGCTGATGATTTCTGCAAAACTGTGCTATTTAGAGACATCGTTTCATTTTTTCTGCTATCTTTACCTAAACTTCTATCACGTAGAAGAAAATCAGATTTTTCATCCAGCTGTTACAGACAGACAGACAGACAGAGTCGCACCAATAAGGGTACCTTTTTACCATTTTGGTACGGTTCCCTAACCAGGGGCCCAATCGTTGTCATTTGGTTATATTTACTTACAAACATTTATACAGTTCAGGACGGAAGTCCTGCTGCATCTTCAAAATTTAGATACTATGATGTAAGATCTGAATTTTGTATGTATGTAACTATAGAAACTACTCAATTCTTAACAATGAAATGTTGTGGGTAACGTGGTTGTTTACAAAATTAGTAAGCTCTTATGTAAGTGTAATATGTATAACCTCATTTTGTAAATGTTTGTTGTTCTTAATAAAAAAAAATAAAAAAAAAAACTTTTGTTTTTCATATTGAAATAGAATTCATAGCCTGTGGTATTCATTTCGACAATTTCATTTTATTTTATTTTATAATTTGGTACACAGACAGAGAACAGTTATCACATAATCGGGTATATTGACTTAACTATTGATCTAAACTGTTATCCAATAAAAAGTGTACACAGCATGGATACATATAGAATTAAAACAGTTAACAATAACAAACATGCAAAGTTAATCAGAATAACTAAAGCAATTATTTTTTGTAAACGAAATTGAAACTGTTTTATCGCTGAAAATTAGCGCGTTTATGCCCCAGGTACAAGCATAAAGCCTTAAAAAGCGATAGAAAAGCGATAAAGCATGTTCACTCGCATGGTATCGCATTGATCTTTAAGCGGGTTGTGGAAAACAGGTGTTAATTGGAAACGTTTTTAAAAATGGGTCTGTTGTAATACCAACTGTAATACAGTTGGTATTACAACAGATAAAACAGTTTCAATTTAATGAATTCTGGAGTGTTTTAAATGCAAAAGAATTTTTTGGATAATAGTAAATATGGCCATTTAGCTTGATATTTGAAATGAAATAGTCGTACATAGTTAACCCTTAACTAGGCCTGGTGATTATTTTTCTTTATATATGTTAAAGTAAAAAGTTTTTAGCTAAAACGCGTTCTGACTAGTTAAAACGCTTTTTGACTAGTCAAAACTAGTTTGAACTAAGTGCATTAATACTGCCTATTTAAAAATATGGAATGTGAATTATGTGGTTCCATATCTGACCACCACCCTGCAATGTAAGCTATGTGTAGAAAAAAATATAGCTAAATCACTGTGAAATGATGTTGATAATTTATTATAATTATTTACTTTATTTCTTTGATTCAGTAGTTTTTGTTTTGTTTATAATTTAAAAACAAATACAATTGCTAACTATCGTTATCCGGTGTACAAAGCCACTCGACCACGGAGGTCGTCAACATACAGCCTAACTCGGAATAAAATCTCATTGCACCTTAATATTTTTGAAACCAACCTCGGTCAAGCACTACTAAGTATAAGTTGCATTCCAAATTCAAATCACATTATTCCCATGGGAAAAATGACTTACTTTAGGAAAGGTTTGCATGACACATAATATGCCATTGAAGAGCAGGTAGTATAAAAAACTATTGTAAACTTTAATCAGTGACTTATTCACAGTACGTCGATTCCACAATACGTCTTTGTCTAGCGAAACAATAACGGCACATTAATCTCGCTTGCGAAACTACAAAAGCCTGTATCGAGTTATTTGGAACTATATATTTCTTATCCAAAAATATTACTTTGCTATTGTTCAAATCCAATACGGAGCTAGATGGCGAACTAGCTTAGCCTGTAGCTGTTAGACTTTTTGAGTGAATGTTGAAAAAGAAAAATCACATTACAAAACATTTCGAAGTAAAATAAATAAATTTAAAAAACTATAAACCCGCCTGCATCAAAATACAAGTTGACTGAAAAGATGGAAACAAGATCAAAATCATTAAAGGCAACATAATAACATGCAGTCGGAGGCATGTATGAAGTGACATTATAAATGATTTGACTTATCATTAAATTCTGTGCCTCCGACTGCATGTTATTATGTTGCCTTTAATATTTTTTTTCTTGTTTCCATCTTTTCAGGTGACTTGTCTTTATATGCAGGCGGGTATATTAGTTTTTTTAATTTATTTATTTTATTTATGTCTTTTTAGTTATTGTATTATTATGGTTATGATATAACTTTTTGAAATCCTTATGATAATCCCTTTAATTTAATACCCATATTGCAGAATTCTATAAAATTTTTTTTTTCTTTTTAATAATTTTAACATCACACAGACGCCGTGTTGGTTTTTTAACGTCACTTACTTTAGAACACTTTGGCTGTCAAGACGAATCTCAAGATATATTAATAATAGAAATCCGTTCAGCCGTTTGATGGATATGAGGTAATAAAGAATATTACAAACATACAAATATACATACATACATTTGACGACCTCCGTGGTCGAGTGGCTTTGTACACCGGTTTTCAAGGTGTCGCCATCTCTGAGGTCCCGAGTTCGATCCCCGGTTGGGTCAATTTAGAAAACGAACTTTTCTATATTGGCTCAGGTCTGGGTGTTTGTGATACCACCGTTGTCTCTGATTTCCATAACACAAGTGCTTTAGCTACTTACTTTGGAATCGGAGCAATGTATGTAATGTTGTCAAATATTTATTTATTATTATTTATTTATACATACAAGATACGCGCAAACATAACCCTTTCTTTACAGTCTGATAAAAAGAACGCTGGAACGATTCTCTGAAAGAACGTTACTGCTGTGAACTGTACAATCAACTACCTGTGACGTAGTTTGCTTGGAATGGCTTAAAAAAGAGCCTTACCTTTTTTATAAGCAAAGGTTGTTGCTGTGTACGTACATTATTTTCTTTTTAACCCCCGACGCAGCGCAAAACCTCTCTTTGTGTGTCTGTACGTATATTCGTAGTGACAAAAAATGCATTGAAATCGCTTGATCCGTTTAGGATCAAGCGATTTCAATGCATTTTTTTTAATTAAAAGCTAATCTAATCGAGATGGTTCTTAGCCACGTTTGATGGAAGTCCATTAAGCCATTATGGAGATGGTCAACTGCCTGCCGAAACGGTTAAAGATACAGAGATGGTGCTTTGACTAAAATAATGTATAGTCACGTCTAAAAATATGTATACAGTTTAGAACTTTGTCACTATGCTGTAGTTGTCATTTGTCATTGATTTCTGTTCCGAAAAGTAATAGCGCTTAGAGTGACAAAGTTCTAAGCTTTATACATATTTGTAGACGTGACTGTACACCTTGGGCAATGTCAGGTGCAAGAAAAAAAATGGCCGCCACAATTTTTTTTTTACTTTTTTATCTTATTTCCTGGAAACAGCCCCTTTTTTCGTCATAGTATAGGAACACTAAAATGAATACAGTCAGCTTTTAGAAAGCGTTCAAATAACCAGCTAATGCTGTAACCAGAACCAAACTAGTACGTTGAAACTGAAAGATAAAGCCAGCAAATTCGCGGAATCAGAGGGGCTACTAAAAAAATGAACACGATAATCGAACGATGTTCGTCGAACGATTTATTTGCAATATGCAAATAAATCGTAAATAAACCCAATTACAAAATCCTTTCTTATTAGATTTAAAAAAGGTAGGTACGTCATAGCATTTATTTAGAGGAATTTTAGCCGAATTTTAGCCCAATCCATCCAGTGGTTTGAGCTGTACGGTGACGAATCAGTTAGTAAGGACATCTTTATACAATTATAGAGATTTTGGACCTTATGGTGGTTTTTTTTCTTGTTAACATCTCGGGCATAATACTGAGCTAATATTAACCATAAAGAACTCTAAATACTCTTTCTTATCTACCCATAATGAAGGCCTGTGCTGTGTCGCTGCAATGGGGACCTAAAAATTATGTTTTTATATGCGCGAGCCATCTAGCCCCAAACTAAGCAAATCTTGTAATATGGGTGCTATTCAACTGATATACTACTTATTTACTTTTTAAATATACCTATTATACATAGAAACACCCAGACTCGTCACAGAAATTAAAATTCATCATTTCAATATCTGCGGCCGGGAATCGAACCCGGGACCTCTTGTATGGTAGACCAGCATATAGACCCCTGACTATATTGACACCACTCAAGTCATCTAAAAATATAGTGAATGCAAAATACCCAAATATTAATAATAATTAATAGGTACTTTGTGTTAATTATATCTTGAAACGGAACGAAGATCATACCATCATGTTTTCAGGATAAGCCCTCATCCCCCACTTCCCGAGTCGTTATTAAAGCGAAAGCTTCATCCATCAGTCTCTCGAATTTTGTAATTGGAAAAGTTCTCTTCAATGGAATAATGCCGCCCTCGGAGACACACGTAATTCCAGATTGTATCTGCGTGTGAAGCGGCTTAAGATTTCCTGTTTTATTGGATTTTGTTCCTTTACTTTTGCATACGAGAAACGAGCTTTTATATCTCAGCTTGCCAGTTTAAATGGCCACCTTTCTGTTTGTTTTAATGTTACAGTTTTCTTTGTGTGCACTGGTTCAATAAATATCTACACCGTTAATTTTTAAGTATATCTAAAAATGAAATGGGTATTTCAGACCACGTGAATGAACAACTTTTACTATGGGACCAACCACGAAATAGCGAAAAAAAAAACAGTTCCATACATTATAGTCGAGTCGATGTTGTACTTTTCTATGAAACGGCTGGTTTTTTTTCGCGATTCCGTGGTGATTCCGTGGTTGGTCCCATAGTAAAAGTTGTTCATTCACGTGGTCTGAAATCCCCATTTCATTTATTGGTATGCTCAAAAATTAACGGTGTATTTTAAAAGTAAGCAATAACTATCCTATTAACTACATGTTGTAATCTTATCTACTCCATAAAATACATCAATGTTTGTGATTGGCATCGCTTTAAACTCAAATAAATAAAAAATTCGTCATTTGAATAGAGGATAGGTACTTTTGAGTAGGTATGCATTTTCAATCTCTTTCTGCCGCTCAGAAACATCGTTCGAGTATTGGAGTACATATTCGTGGTTCGATAGAGCGTACGATTTTTTTTTAAATAAATATCCCAGAAAAGTTGCACCAAAAAACTTAAATTAAGTAAAGTAATGGTGACTAAATAACGGTTTTAAATATAAAGAGGTTAAATTCAAAATAAATGCCGATTACATTTTTTCATACAAAACCGAAAAAAGCATTATTTTTTATTTGGTTCGGTATTTTTTATTTAATAGAACCCTGTACAAATATTGTCTTAATCCGAATAACATCACAAGAAGAGTTTAATATGATCAAATTACAAATCATTTTGGTATTACGTTTGTATGGGAAGCTCACTGTTCGCGCAGAATCACTGTTGTTACGGCCGTCCTTTAAAATTACACTAACAAAGTGTTCTCAGAAGTAAATACTTGAAAATGAAAGCATACATTTTTAAAATGAAACCTCATTTCTCTTAAAACAATCTCGGATGCTCCCCCGTCATATAAATCTAAAAGCGGAGTTATATTGTTACTTCCACAAAATAATTTGTCCAGCGAAGAACCAACAAATCTCACCCCAGCGAACAAAACTTCCAACCATTAACCCTAAAAGTACCAAACGTGTTTAAATTTTTACACCCAACTTTTAACAGCTCAAAGTTTCACTTTTAAACGCACCGCCCGTTAGGCGTCCAAAGTTAATTCATTAGCGCACACAGATGGCTCTGGTACGTCCCCTATTTTGCGACACAAAAGTGTCTTTGTTCTGTCAAACAACCCATTTTCTGGAGTGACGGCAACCCTAATCGGTGCCACATGCTAAAAAAATAAAAACAAAAGCATATGTAATAACTCAGTCTGTAAATTATTTGTTCCGCGAGTTGCTACGCTGTGGTTGATTTAGTGAGAAGGGTTATCAAATATTGAAGGGTATTAAGGAAGTTTCGTCTTCTGATAATGGATGCAAACAAAGTGGCTGATTTGTGATCGGTAGTAAAATCTGTGGGTAATAATAGAGTTTAGCTTTTAGCCCAAATTGATTGTTAACAAGTTGTTAAGTTAAAACCGTTCGATCCCGAAATTTTGTAATAATATTAGACATGTCTGTGATTGTTTACGGGTAAATTCATTTAGTCCGTTGTTGTTCATTTTGATGATGTGGATTTAAATAAAATTATGGATGATGATATTAGGAGCTCGATGGCGCAGGGGTTAATAGCGCCTGGCACAGTGATTAAGCAACTTTCGTAAGGGTCGGTCATGGGATGGGTGACCAGAATTTACTATCTCGAGCTCCTCCGTGCTTCGGAAGGCACGTTAAGCCGTTGCTCCCGGCTGTATTTGCAGTCGTTAACACCCACCAATCCGCATTGGGCCCGCGTGGTGGGTCATCCTCCTTATCTACCCATAAGGAAAGCTTGTGCTCCAGCAGTGGGGACATTGAAAATGGCTGATGGTCATGGATGATATTAATAAAGCATTATATTCACACTAACGCTTAAAAAAATATTTTTATTAGAACCCACGATAAATAATATAGATAAAACCATAACTATGTCAGCATGAGATCAGTATGACTGCATTCAAAAGTTTTGATTAAACAAAAAGGCCGTCCTTAGACTGTTCTTCATGCGATGTGTGAATAAATCAAACATCTTTAACAATGTTTTTAGCAAATACCAAAGATTCACTTATATTATATTTGCTGTAGATTTTTGAGCGCCAAAATTAATAGTTAATTTACTAATGCTGTTGTGTTATACTTAAAACCACTCAACCATTCCGGGAGTCCAGATTCCCGAAAAAAAGACCCCCAAACGTCCAGCTCACTCGGCCAAACCACCTTGAAACGTCCATGACACATTTTAATAAGAAAATTCAAAATCTAGATAAAAAAAAGTCGTAGGCCGTAAAAACATTTTTCTGGAAAGTTACTACTACTACTAATAGTTAGAACGAAAAAAATAGGTACATTGAAATAGTAGATTATAAACAGAATTAGATAGGCTCAAATTACTTTGATTCAAGCTAAAAGACAAAAACGACACAAAATCAATTTTTTGCAATATTATGACACCATCAGTGCTCCACAGTTTATGTTTCATCAAAAATGAACATCACGTGCTTTAAACACATCCTGAAACTAGAAACGATAACGATTCGGTATAAAAAAATAACAATTACAGAAATAAGGAAGAAAAGACTAAAATATACTTATACAACGTGTTACAAAAGTACCCCTAATGCCGAATATGGTATATAGGAACCATCAAAACTCTGAAATCGCGAAAAAAAAAATCAGCTGTTTCATACATTTTGATATTTTTGATTTTAATTTTTGTATGAAACAGCTGTTTTTTTTTTCGCGATTTCAGAGTTGGTCCCATAGTAAAAGTTATTCAGTTTGATAATCCTAATATACCGTATTCGGCATTAGGGTTATTTTTGTAACATGTTGTTGTAAACACTTGTTGTTCCAAGCGTCCACACACACACACACATCAACAAACTTCTTTTTAAGACATCCGGATCCCGTTTAGAAATTACAACTGAGGACAATGCTTAGTATTGTCTATGGAATTATGCATAAATTTGACAGATGTTTCTAAACGTTATATTACGTGTATTTAGCCCTTAAATTGCTTGCGTCGGGACTGGGAACGTACGTTACCCGGACTTTTAAGACCATCTGTTTTTAAAAGAACACAAATCCCCGGATGCTTATGCCCCGTTTGGTTGCGCAATCCGGACGGTTGAGTTGTGTGAGTACATTACTATTAGGTATAAAACCAACTCTCCCGCCCCTACCCGCAACCACGTCACCCCTCCCCGGTTGAAAAGTGCCACAGATTTTCTCAATTTTCAAGAAAACGATACAATAAAAGCTAGGTCAAAGACTATATTATTTCTTAAAATTACTAAACTAACTTGCTTACTTACAAAAAATACTTGCATTCATTTTGATACGAGTTATACAAGGTGTTACAAAAGTACCCCTAATGCCGAATATGGTATATAAGGACCATCAAACTGAACTACTTTTACTATGGGACCAACTCTCAAATCGCGAAATTAAATCAGCTGTTAAATATGCTGATATTTTCATGTCCTACGCACTAGGGTTGACAACACAGGACTTATATTCGTATGTTGACAGCGTTTTGGCCCCGCTACCAAATTCTTTGTTTTTAATAACCACTACGTTTTTCCTATAACCTACAGTTCCAGCTCAAATGAGTATCTACTAATAATAGTGGTACTTAACAAAAGACTTGTGAGGTGCACAGCGCACATAAAATGAGAGGCTGGGAGAATATTACATTCGGGTAAACACCAGCACAATGGCAGCAAAGCAGGGACGGGTTAAGGGTTACCACATGTCGAAGATGCCTCTCTGCGATTGTTAACCAACATCAGAAAAAGAAGGAGGTTCTCAAGTCAACGGTTTTTTTAATGTATGTTCTAACATAATTTCGCCAGTTGTTAACTGATTTTAATAATTCTTTTTTATCTGAAAGAACATAGTCGGGTGGGGCTTTTAGAATTAAAAAAAACCGGCCAAGTGCGAGTCCGTACCATTACCTATAAAAATGGCAAAAAAAATATCTGTTGTATGAGAGATCCCTTAAATATTTTTTTGTTTTAATTTATTTTTAAAGTGAATATATAACTAAACATTATGCCGCTGGCTTGCAGCGTAAGAGTTGATACACTAGAAGAAATTTGACGTTCCCACTAGTGACTCGGTAGCTCAGCGGTCAGAGCATTGGACCGGATATCCAAAGGTCGCGGGTTCGATCCAAGAACATGACCTGGTACGAGTCTTATTTTTTCTAGTATATTATTAAGTATTAAAAATTCTGTGAATATTTCAAGCGTCTACATGTTGCCGTTATCAATATCGAGCAAAAACGAGCAATAAAATCACGTTGGGAGCCCCCTTAAATATATTTTTTCTTTTTTTAGTATTTGTTGTTATAGCGGCATTAAAAATACATGTCTAATAACTTTCATGGTTCATGAGATACAGCCTGGTGACAGACGGACAGACAGACAGACGGACAGCGGAGTCTTAGTAACAGGGTTCCCGTTTTACCCTTTGAGTACGGAACCCTAAAAAAGAAGTCGTACATCAGCCCCACCCGACTTCAATAGACGTGTTTTATCAAAACCGATATCCGTATCTAATGATTTCAAAATTATTTGTTGCTTTTAAGAGGTATTAAATTTTGAAGCTGTTTTATCTGGCTCATGTTTTTCTTGACTTGAAAGATTTGCAAAGTTCTGTAATCCTTTTGGGCACAGCAAAGCTTTTAGGTGTTTTAGCATAAGTCAAACAAGTTTATGGAGAATCTGCTCAATGCTCAATCCGGACCTGTTTGAGTGCTAGATCGTTCGGTGTTTAGCTTCCATTGAGTCAAAGTTATTGAAAAGGTTCTTTGTTAGTAATAGGTTTTTGATGATGCTGGTCTTGACCAGATCTAGATCTTGATCTAGTCATACACGTTAGTCGGGATTTTTGCATGCAAAAGCTTATGCGAAGAAAGTAGGCTATAACTTCACTTTAAAATGGCTACATGATTATAATATTAGGTAGTCGGAAAAGTTCGCGGCGTTATTGTACAAACAATAATAAAGACACCACAGCGAGGAACATTTTTATCATCAAAATTACAAGCCCCAGCTGAATCATTTTTTTGCAGGTGTATTTGACAAAGCATCTACTATACAACATGTTACAAAATACCCCTAATCATACCTCATCAAACTGAACAACTTTTACTACAACTCTCAAATCGCGAAACAAAATTCAGCTGTTTCATACAAAAATTAATTACGAAAATATCTATATGTATGAAACAGCTGATTTTTTTTCACGATTTGAGAGTTGGTCCCATAGTAAAAGTTGTTCAATTTGATGTTCCCTATCTACCATATTCGGCATTAGGGGTACTTTTGTAACTCGTTGTATAATAACAAACCATTTTGTAAGCACTAGCAACATTCTTTTTTTTTTGTTAAGGGTCTGAACCCTTATCGAAAAAAAATTGCAAAACGTATAATAAAAAATACCAAAAATATGGAAAAGCAAGACAATTATCAATTTGATTTAATTTTACTACTATAACCAGAAAGTCAGCTGTTAAACAATATATCACATTAACACGCAAAATTCCTTCAAAAAGGCCGCGAACTTGTCCAACTACCTATTATTCCCCTTTCGGCCGCTTATGTTTCTTAGGTATATAGGATTGAACAGTAAAAGCAGGTTAAGAAAAATAGTTAACGAGAGCCAAAGGAATACTTCCACCTAACATTATATTCTTAACGCTATGCAAAAGGAGCTTTTTAATACAGATAATGCTATCCGTTTCATATTATAATAATTAAATACGGATGTTCGTGTATTTAGGTATTCGCCTTGCTCGTTAAAATTATACGGCCTAACCACAAAAGATTTTAAAACAAAACACTGTTTAATTAGAGACTGTTTAAATGTGAAGCCGTCTCTTTCAAACTCTTGCGACAACAGTGACATCATCACATTCAAACAGTTATTGTCCTATAAATAAGTCTATGGTTAAACACTTGCTGAACAGTGTTTTCTTCTCTTGTAGTAAAAATCTTTTGTGATAGGGCCGTAAGAGAGTCACAATCTCATCGTTCGCGCGAACAGGACTAGCGATTTAAAGTACCAAGCATAACCATCGAGCGAAACTTTAAAACTTATTTTACAAAAATGAACATACTTTTTTAAAAGTTATGACGCGATATTTGAAAGGTATGCCAAATGTGACAGAACAGTGACGTTATGCAATAAAGCAGAATGGATGAAAGAAGATTTATATAGGTTTTTTATAGAAATGTTAATCAAAACAGGGAATTGGTGCAATGATACAACGAATTTTGGTCCTGGCTATAATACCCTGTCTAATAAATGCTACAACTGGTAAGTTTCAATATATTGTGGTATAATGTGGTAATGATCTGGTTGACTCCAAAGTGATTGTTTCCATTGGCAAATTTAAGTTAAATAGGTTTCATATTAAGAATTAAGTGGCTAATGTATACATATTGTTTATAAAATAAAGAACTAGAAAGTCAAACAAGTAACAAAGTGTAAATAATAGGTCAAAACATTCCAATGAATATTATTCAGGAGGAAAACTTTGTTTCAGTATCTATTACATTTATTGATTGTCATAAAAAGTTGTGTAAATATAATCATACTGTTCTAAGTTAGTTTTTGCGTAAGTACACACGACAGCACGTCAGGTTATACAGTTAAACTACGAAAACAGCTTTTAATACGTAGGGCATAAAGGCGGTCTCAAGGTCTACATGTATAGTCTGAGGTGCCGCTGTGTGTACCTATAATACTTACTTGTTTATGATACTTTAGTTTGAGTATTATGATCAAAATGTTTGTCATCAATAGCTGTCTAATATCCCCAATTGATGGTTAAGGAGGCTTGGCTGTAACCTACCACGCGGGTCCAATGTGGATATGTGGGCATTAACTACTACAAATGCAGCCGCTATCAACAGCCTAACGAGCATGAGATAATACATCTTGGACCGACAATAGCGGAAGTTGCTTAACCGCCGTCGTAATCGCAGGCGCAATACATTATTACCTTCATTAAAAGCAACATAATCTTTGTACGTTGTATTAAAGGCTATAGCTTAATCTGGAAAGTGAGGACCTGGGGCCGTACCAGCTAACGCTTCGAACTTCGGAGCGTCTGCCGGGCTTCAAATCAAAACAGATAAATCGAGGCCAAATCGGGCCAAAATGGCGAATCTCAATTCATGATGTCACACGAACATCGATATCTTCTAAATTACTTCAGCGAATAGTACAATACGAAACTCCTTACTTCGACTTATCTGTTTTAAGTTGAAGCTCGGCAGACCCGCCGAAGTTCGAAAAGTTAGCCGGTAGGGCCCCTGGGGCCGGACCGGCTAACACATCGAACTTCGGAGAGTCTGACGGGCTTCAAATCAAAACAGAAAAATCGAGGCCAAATCGGGCCAAAATGGCGAATCTCAATTCATGATGTCACACGAACATCGATATCTTCCAAGTAACTTCGGCGAATAGTACAATACGAAACTCCTAACTTCGACTTATCTGTTTTAAGTTGAAGCTCGGCAGACCCGCCGAAGTTCGAAAAGTTAGCCGGTGGGGCCCCTGGGGCCGGACCGGCTAACACATCGAACTTCGGAAAGTCTGCCGAGCTTCAACTTAAAACAGATAAATCAAGCCCCACTCGGACCAAAATGGCGAACCCCGATTCATGATATCACACGAGCATCGATATCTTCTAAATAACTTCAGCGAATATTACAATACGAAACTCCTTACTTCGATTTATCTGTTTAAAGTTGAAGCTTGGCAGACCCGCCGAAGTTCGAAAAGTTTTCACAACTAGTAATCTAAGACTGATATTATTTATATTTACTGTGGCTTGGTAGGTACTACTTTTTGTGAAAAATAAATAAAGATTTATTATTATTATTATACTTTCAGAAGAAAGCGACAATTATGAAGATGACAAGATTACGAGAAGGCGAACATTTGTGAAAACCACTGAAGACATAGAATTTGAACCTGTGAATCCTCTTCCAAGAGACAAAGAACATATGGCGGTAGCCATGAAGAACATTAATTGCGAAGACTTCACACCATATACCCTCAACTGTACTCTGGAAGCTGCACTCGTTTACAATTCCAATAGAAAAACGGCTCCCATGCCGGCTAAAATTAATGACTGGTGCAAGTAAGTAATATTTGAAACTAAAAAAAAAGTGTAGGTACTTAAAACAGATCCTTGGGGGAGACATGTACCCAGCAGTCTGGGTGTCGTGGGGCTGATATGATGATGATGATTATTGTTATTGTGAGAGCCGCTGCTGTATGGTAGATGTTTTGATAGGGCTGGTGTGCGAGGGGGCGTCAATTCAGGACTTACAAAACACGCGTGTATTCTTCAGTAAGCCGGCGGAAAACAAGAACGCAAAAACATGGGTTGCCACACGGCAGTTACAATTTTACCTAATGTTGCAAATACAATATTGAGATACTCCCAACAGTTATTTATTATTTCATTTTTAGGGTTTACCAAAATGGTAAAAAGGAACCCTTATGGTGCAACTCAGTCTGTCTGTGTATCACAGCTGGATATTTCGAGAACTACTAATGTTATCAACTTGAAATTTGTATTTGTTTTAGGTGACGTTTGCCCAACTATTTTGCAAATAAGAGAGAAATAAAAATATTTATATCTTTTTGCAACAGAAACTGAAAGGACTGGGACTGAAAGGGGGTCTTAAAAATTCGAAGTGAGGCTACTAGGGCATATGGGGTATCATAATATGAAAGAGTGCTGCTTGCACAGTCTCAAAAATTTTTTTAGGCTGCATAGTTTTCGACTTAAAACCGTTCCCTCCCTTATCTCCGAAGTTTGCATAAAGAAAACTCTGAAATTATTTTATGTGATAAAAGTTTATGTAAAGATTACAGGAAAAATAAAACGATGTCTCTAAATAGTAAACTAATTCAGAATGATGGTACGGAACCCTTGGTGCGCGAGCCCGACTCGCTCTTGACCGTTTATTTCTTTCTTGTAATTGGGTGACAGTTGAGCTGTTATAGGATATTATACCCAAGTGATTTAGATACAAAACATATCAATTCTAATACAAATACAGCCAACACAATTTGGGAAAAAAATTAACCCCATTTTAACTCCTGAGGAGCTCGGTGGCGCAGTGGTATAGCGCCTAGTCCAGCTCTTGCGGAGGTTAAGCAACTTTCGCAAGGGTCATATCAGTCATGGGATGGGTGACCAAAAGTTTATTATCTCGAGCTCCTCCGTGCTTCGGAAGGCACGTTAAGCCGTTGGTCCCAAGTGGTGGGTCATGGCCCATTCTCCTTATCTCCAAAAGGAAGGCCTGTGAAATAGCTTATGGTCAAAACTCCAAGAACAACCTCCAAGGATCTTAGCATTAGACGTTATACTAATGATAGATAGGTATTATTAGGTACCTACCTAAAATTATCTATAGCGTCTAAGCCCCTGTGATTGTAATTAAATACAATTCAACGTGAATATTTCAATAATGAACTCTAATTCCAGGGCCATAAGGCACCTCACTAACTGTGCCATTGACTGGAACTCCGAATGCAGAGAGGTGACCGAGAGCCACTTCAACGAAGAGAGCATTAAGGGCCATATGCATGTAATTGACAATATTTGCGACGACGACTGGTTCTTGTCTAGTGAGTTGGGCCTTTTATGACACTGTATACCTTTATGGTAAAGCTGTTTTTTAGGGTTCCAGACCTCAAAAGGAAAAACCGGAACCTTTATAGGATCACTTTGTTGTCCGTCTGTAAAGATCCTTAGAGGTATCGAGTCTACAGTCCCCTGAAACTGTAAAAATAACAAACTTCTAAGTTAGCGTAAAAAAAAAGATACGGCCGCTTACGCTGCAAAAATCTCATATTTCGACACTCTCAAGGGAATCAAAATTTATAGGTTACTTTTCGTTGACCTAGAACTATTAAATTTGGCAAGTAATATTGTCTTATACTGCAAGTACAGGGAAAAGTCGAAAAACTATACATTTGTAATTAAATCATACAAAATACAGTCTTTATTTAAGTATCGACAAATTGTACGGAACTCTCGGTGGGCAAGTCCGACTCGCACTTGTGCGGTTCTTTTAACGCTCTGATCCCAAAGTAAGTATAGCTTGGCAAAAAAGTATAGTAATAAATAGGGACGCCACTTTTTATGTCATTTATGTAATTATATGGCAACACTCGACTACTTTTATATGCAATAACCAAGTGTTGCTAGTAAAAATAATTTTAATTCCTTTTAAAACTTTCTTGTCGAGCTGCAGCTAATTCTGTCTATTTCTCTAGGCTAGCCCCTTAATGGTGTTAACGATTTTATTTTATCCTATTTTAATCAAAATATTAGAATCGCATAATTTCGAACAATAAGTAAAGAAAAAATCTAAATGATGATAATTACAAAATGTAATCATCTCGTCCTGAAAATTATTAGCCTAACGAACCAATTCACCGTTATAAAGTATACTGAATATATTAATTTACCTCTGAAACAACCTTATTACTTATCAACTTTCTATTCCAACAAAATGTACTTACGAAACCATAAAATAATTTACAAGTTTCGCCAACATTCGCTGGCCCCATTCGAACTTTGTAAAACGTTTTCCTAGAATTATCGAGGTAGGGAATGAGAGGTACCTTTTAGGGAATTTTGCGCACTTCTGATAATGAGCTGTGGAGGTTTTTGAACTATAGTCTTGTGTGACTCCATAAAGAAAAGACGCAGCTGCTTTCTTTCTTATTTATGTTTAGGGGTAGCCATAAGTGAATATTTTATGATTTTCAAAAAAGGCTCAAATATAAGTACATTTTTAAAAAGATCGATCTGGTAAGAAGTCGGGCTATTGCCGCCAGTTTTTGCTAAATATTCGTATTTTGGTGGGCAGAAATATATATTCGGTCAGCCAAATTTGTTAGTTAGTCAGCAGCTTTTGGCAAGCAAATATTTCTAAATCAATCAGCAATTAATGTCATTCTGGACTGCTCTTAATTTTTTTTTATTATTAGAAGGGGTTTGTGATTGGCGGAAAGCGTATCTCTAATCTCCGCTATGCCGATGATACGGTACTGCTCACTACATCTATAGATGACATGAAAGACCTTCTGCACAGACTAGAAATAGAGAGTAAGGAACTAGGGCTGGCAGTGAAAAACAGAAAACCAAACTAATGGTAGTAGATCGCGCTAGCAAATTGACAGGTGCCCATGAATTAATCCAGGGAATCGACAGGGTGGACAATTTCATCTATTTGGGAGCTCAAATAAACAGTAATGGCAACAGTGTTCCAGAGATCAAGCGCCGCATTGCTATGGCCAAAGACGCGATGACACGTCTTCAAGTCATCTGGAAGAACCGTGGCCTAGGTTTTCGTACAAAAACGCACTTAGTGAGAGCCCTGGTCTTTCCCATCTTTATGTATGGAGTGGAAACATGGACCATACTAGCCAGAGAGAGACATAGAATAGATGCATTCGAGATGTGGTGTCGGAGGCGAATGCTTGGGATACCCTGGACGTCCAAACGCACAAATGTATCTATTCTAACACAATTAAATGTCAAGACTCGGCTGTCCACTATCTGCTTACACTTTGGCCACATAATGCGAAGAGGAGATGAAAGTCTCGAAAAGCTGGTCGTAGTTGATGGAATAGAAGGCAAGAGAGCCCGAGGTCGATCGCCAACCAGATGGTCTGACCAAGTAAGAGTAGCAACCTCCTCACGCAAATTCCATCAAGCAGTGAGAGCAACTATGGACCGAGACCGATGGAGGCAAATCGTAAAAGCAGCCGGTGATCACGATCCTCAGTTATGAGGGAACGATTAAGAGTGAAATTTTTTTTAGCTGCATTTGAGATTTAGGTTTTTTTTTTTTATTTGGTGAGGAATTCAGTGATCAACCTTTAATAAAATTTTGGTGAGCCTCGTTAAAAAAATAAAGAATAAAGTCGTTTGCCTCCCTTTTTTGTGTCTGCCACCTTTTATTACCATATTTTGTCTCTTCTCCCCTCCCCATTGCTCTTACTCTCTTTCCCTTCCCCCATCCCCCTACCCTAACACCTATCCCCATCCCCTCTCCCCCTGCGCCTTAGTTTTCTCTGCTAACCAATTTTGGTATGTTGCTGACCAATTGGTTTAATTATTTGTTCAGCAAACAAATATTTGGTTCACATTAAAATAAAATCAGGGAGCAAACCTTGATCTACATACAATCCAAAAATCGTTAGCAATGTAATAAACAGTTAGAGAGCGAAATATTTAATTAGATTAAGGTTTACTCTCTGATTTTAATTTAATGCGAACCAAATATTTGTTTGCTGACCATATAATTAAATTGTTTTTTTTTTCAAACTATTTAGATTAATGGCAGATCGAAAAATACTTAATTTTTTATTTATTTCGATGATTTCCAAGGAGGTTTAAGAAGAAGTCATATTCTTTCCGCTTCAGTTTAAAAAGAACTCATATTCGTGTCACCGCGGGGAGAGGTGGGCCTTACATATTTTTCTTGTATTTACAACGATAAAACTATCATTATTATAACTTTTATGATGAGGAAGGCGTATCCCGCACCCCACTTCATCGTTGCCTTGCCAACGATCGAGTTACCCCATAATTATAATAATACTTAATCATGACGCTTTATTTAATCCATTCCTACAGGATACGACGAAATTCCGATGTGCATTGAAGCTACTGCTGATTTATGGGAAGCGTGCTACACCACCTTCAAGCTCCTGGTGGATGAGCAGAAGAACAAGACACGAGAATGGACGCATTACGAGACACACTTCTATATGTGCTGGTACTAAAATTTAAGTACATCAAATTTATTTGCAGCGACAAAGTGCGTTGCTGAGGCAGTTCGTGAAAAGTTTTTGAGGATCTAAGACTGATGATTTAGTGAAGGTCACGGGGAGCCGCTGGATGCGGGCAGCGCAAACCGATTGTTATGGAAACCCTTGGGGGAGGCCTTTGCCCAGTACTAGGTGTGGTGCGGCTAATATGATGACGATATACATTTCTAAGATTTTCGCGCGTACAGTTCATTAGAAATAAAACACTTTTTACGGATTACAGCGCGTATATTATTAATTCAGGTGTTGTTTTGGAATTATTTAGTTTGTATTTATTGGTTTTTTAGAATTCCCGACGTTTCGACACCTTTCCAGGGGCCGTGGTCACGGGAGGACTAAAGCAAAAAGGCTGCTCATATTTTTATGAAATTACCCGCTCGAAATTTTATAAAAATGTATTCAAGTTTATTAAATTATTTTAAAATAATTTAATAAACTTGAATACATAAAATATGAGCAGCCTTTTTGCTTTAGTCCTCCCGTGACCACGGCCCCTGGAAAGGTGTCGAAACGTCGGGAATTCTAAAAAACCAATAAATACAAACTAAATAATTCCAAAACAACACCTGAATTAATAATATACGCGCTGTAATCCGTAAAAAGTGTTTTATTTCTAATGATGACGATAATGAGGATCTTAATAGCATACTGGCTTTCTGCAATCGGGCTTCAATTGAGGCGGTTAGCAACCAAGGTCATCGTTTAGGTGACCAAAATTTTTATTATCTTTAGCTTCTCCGTGCAAGGCTGCATTGGAAGTCATTAATATCCACCAATCCTTATTGAACCTCCGCGATGAGTCAGTCCATACATAAGGAAGGCCTGTGTCCCCAGCAGTAAGAACATTAAAATAGTTTGTCGTGAAGAAGTTATTGATGGTGTTGGTTATAATCTATGAGGTTGTTTATTTAACGCTGGCAGACTACAACTGGTTTTGGTCTGCTCCAAACACAAATAAACCGGGCCTTTTCCTCAATTTTTTACCAAATAGATAAATATTAAGCATGTAAAATAAATTAATAAACTTTCATATTAGTTAGAATTGCTTAATTTTTTCCCAGACTATGAGCTAAAGTTGTCCGCTATGGTCAAGTACATTTAATTTGTGAAGTGACAATCACAGAATACATAATAGTGAAAATGTATTTATAATAATAATAAAAAAATAGTAAATATTTGACAACATCACACACATTGCTCCGATTCCGAAGTAAGTAGCTAAAGCACTAGTGTTATGGAAATCAGAGACAACGGTGGTATCATAAGCACCCAGACCTGAGCCAATATAGAAAAGTTCGTTTTTCTAAATTGACCCAACCGGGGATCGAACCCGGGACCTCAGAGATGGCGACACCTTGAAAACCGGTGTACAAAGCCACACGACCACGGAGATCGTCTATTATCTATCACTTATCGTGTTATCACTTATTTCCACAGTGCAAAAGCAGGATTTCGAAGATGTACTCTCGACGCAGTGTTTGGCACTGAAACATGCACTCAAAATCACGCTGCTACTTTACACAAGTTCTCAGTAATCATATCTGAGGGTGACGTTTTTCAGGTAATCTTTAGAATACAAAATCATTTATTTAATCTAGATGGCTACAAACATAAGTGAGACGCTAAAATATTATAAATTACATAACTGAACTATAATTTTTCAAAACTTTTTGTGTAAATCCTTCTTCTTCTTAGTCGGGCACTCTTGACAGAGTGGTCATGGCTGTCGATGGACAGGGTTGCGGCTCGCCGTCGCCACTCGCTCCCAGGGCGGCCGCACGACGTGCGATGTCTCTCCATCTGAGTCAATTTTCAGCGTTGCGAAAACACTGTTCTGCGGTCGACTGCGTATTTTTCTTAATGAGGTCGATCCAACGATTCGGAAAGTGGCCTCGTGGTCTCTTCCCCTCTGCGTGGCCTTGTACTACGAGCCTCTCTATCATCCTCTCTCTGTGTAAATCCATCAACTCGATAAGCTTTGCCAAAAATCAAAAGCCAACAAGCAAGTTATCCTAAGAACAACGATTGTAGTTTTGAAGCAAGCGCTCAATTACGATTCAGTACTAAAATGTTCCGAGGGTTAAGTTTCAAAGTTACTTATTTTCTATGCGTCTCTTCTAAATAATATAATAAAGGCATGAATGTCAACAGTTGTAGGAAATTTGTATTTTCATAGTGAATGTTGGGCCAATTAAAAGCTGCGTACTGCGTAGTCTGCACATTAGCGCTGCCATTGGAAAATAACATAGTGCTTAGGAAAAGACGAAATTACGAATTATCTCTCTGTAGTGCACTCCGAGGAAGCTTTGTGGTACTTTTAATCACTTACACAATATTTTCTAGACTGTCATTTAGTTTAACGGAGTTTTATTGCTAAAACGGGCCACTTTTCGGTACCAGAAAGCTTCTTCGGAGTGCACTACAGAGAGATAATTATTCACAATTGCGTTTTTATTTAAGCACTGTGATTTTTTTTCCAATGGAGGCGCTATTGTGCAGACTACGTAAGGGCGGCAAGCGTGTCTACAGCCGGTGGCGCTAAATAGTGGCCCCACATGATGTACTAAGTGAGATATGACTTTAGATCTAAAAGCAACTAAGTGGTCATTATGTTTTCCAGGACTGCGATGCGAACATAATGTATGCAAACTGCCCAGGGGGTGACCCGCGGCCTTCAAAACAGCACCTCAACAAACTGATGACTTTCGACTCGAACAGAAGTAGTGACATCCATAGAAGACGAAGTAGTGTGGCTGTAGCTTTAGCTTTGTCATATTTTTCTACATTTATGGCGTTTAAAATATTTTAAATTTAAACTGTGTTTTTTAACTAATTATTAGTTTAAGATACTGACTTTTAGCTTTTGTTTTTGTTTGCTGTCTGCTGTGGCCATTATGAAACTTGTATTGTGGTGACTAAGTAACGGATAAAATACATAAATAACAATAATATAGAAACATCCATGATTCGGGAAGATAAGCTTATAATCATCACTAAACCCAGTATTCTTTGACTTAACTTACCCCCCTACCAGGATACGAAACTAGCTTTCAACTGAATGTGGCGCGTATTTTAAAGGGTTCCGTATCTCAAAAGGACCAAACGGAACCCTTATAGAATCACTTTCTTGTCAGTCCATCTGTTTGTCAAGACCCTTTATCTCTGGAACGCGTGGAGGTATCGAGTTGAAATAAAAACCCTCAGGTCAACAGTCCCTTGAAGCTGTAAAAAATCAAAAGTCCAACGTAACGTAAAAAAGAAACGGCCGTTTATGCCGCAAAAAACGCATTCTTCACCACTCTTAAGGGAATCAAAATCTATAGGGAACTTTCCGTTGACCTAGAACTATGAAATTTTGCAAATAATATTGTTTTATACTACAAGTAGGTACATAGAAAAATCTGAAATCTATGTATTTGTAATCAAATCATAACAAAATGACTATTTAAGTTCCTAAAAATTGTAAGGAACCTTCGGTGAGTCCGACTGGCACTTGTCCGGTTTTTTTATTTATAGAATAATTTTCTCCCAGAATTCCCGTAATATAATCAAAAATACGGCTTTTTAGCATACAGTGCAGCACAAAAGGATTAGGCGAACGCAATGCCAAATCACACCAGGCCACCTGAGCTATAGAGCTTTGTGGTAGAATACTGTCAAAAGTAAAATTGAATATGGCTGCCTTGGTTCAAATATCAGTTTATTAATAAAAAACCGAACAAGTGCGAGTCGGACTCGCCCACCAAGAGTTCCGTACTTTGTAGGCACTTAAATAAAGACTATATTTTTTATGATTTAATTACAAAAACATAGTTTTCAAAAAATCCCTGTACTTGTAGTATAAAACGATAATACTTGTAAGTTGAAAGTACCCTACAAAGGATTCCCTTGAGAGTGTCCATGTGGCATAAACGGCTGTATCTTTTTTTAGTTAACTTAGAAGATTGTTTTTTTTTTCACAACTTCAAGGGACTGTAAACTTCAGTATATGATTTTAATCTCAACTCGATACCTCCACGCGTTCCCGAGATAAAGGGTCTTAATAGACAGACGGACAACAAAGTGATCCTGTAAGGGTTCCGTTTTTCTCCTTTTGAGGTACGGAACCGTAAAAAAACAGGTAATTAATATAATTTAAAGATTTTCTTCTTTTCTTGAACAACCATACGATGCCCACTGCTGGTCATAGGCCTTGAGTTGTTCATATCCAGCAGCTTCCAGCAACTTTCTACAGCTCGAAAATGGAAGCGTGTAGCTCGGTACACATTAGCACTTCAATTTTGGCTTGATGATTCTGTTTTACAGCATCATAATATAATGATTTTTCTAAAACATCGTTATTAAGATGTATTTAACTTCCCGAACAAAACTAATTAGCAAGCAACAGCATACCACACCGCGTTTCCCGCATAAGCCCCCTTTAATTCCATGCAAATAAGAGCAGGAAAACCAGAGCGCCTAGAAATTTAGCGGTTATTATTAAATTATGCGAATCCAGCCGCTTGTTTTAAATGCAAAATTCCCCAACGTACCCTAACGAGTTTCCATAAAAATTAAAACCATGTGTGCTGGTTTTCGTTTAAAGATGCCGTGACGACCTTTCTGAAGTGGCCGTATTAATAATATTCGCTTTTGGGGTCCAACAGTAAATTAAAGGAAACTTTGAAAAGGTGTAACCCGGCCAAATAAAAGAGGTCTTGGGGTAGTGTCATTTTTACGGTGCTTCTAAACTGGAAATATTTTTTGATGTGAAACATTCGTTGGCACGACTTGGCAGTAAAACCGACTGTGCCTCTACGCCTCTACTCACGACTCTACGCCGCCGCCCTCGACGAAGAATCTCGAAAGGAAAAGTTGATGTTTCACATCTACCGGGCGGCCCGTCACAGAATAGATAATACTTCTTCTTCTTATCGTATGAGGATAGTGGCCACCTCTGGTGTTAGAGTTTATCAAGCCGCCTAAAAAGCTGTCCTGGCTTAATGACTGTTTATCAGATGACAACAGCTAGGACCGACGGTTTAACGTGCCCTCCGAAGCACGGAAGCGCTCAGTTGTAATGTCACTTAACGGTCACCCATCCGACACCAGGCCGGACCGAACGTTGCTTAAAAAACGTGATCTAGTACAATCAGTCTGTCAAGCTCCGCCATGAGCGCTTCACTCCAATAGATAATACTTAGTACTGCGTACAGAAAGGACACTCCCCGCCCCGCCCCAGAAACAATTTCCTCACCCCTCCCCGCGAACTCATGTGCCAACTGGTGTGCTCGTTCAGTCGTGTTTGTCAACTGTCAATTTTATTTTATATTCTTCTTCTTCTTTTTTTTGTTATGGCAATCTACTTTCCTCTTAGAAGTAATTTTTGCCAGTGTCAAGTGTTAAATAGTTCAGTGGGAGATATTGTTTAATTTTTCATTAGAATGCGGGTGCATCGCATTCCAATGCTGCTTGGAGCATTTAGCACCAAGTATATCAAGACAGTTTACTCGGTTAGTTCTGCCGAGGAAGCCACCACTTCAATAAAAGTCTCAGCTTCACACAACCAAGATCGCGCCTATTTCAAATTATCCCACATATTGTTCAGTTGCGTAGACACTTGCACCAATTTTAAGACACAATATCCACTATGAATCAATTTGAAAATAATTAAAATAGACACCAAACCGAACTCGACAAAATGGCGCCAAAAATCCTATTTTATATTCAAAGCAATGCGTCGTAACTTTATCCAAAATGTTCGAATTAAGAATTGAACGCAGTACAAACTGCACGGTAGCCCTAGACTTACACACACAGTTGCGCGTGAACAAAAACGTCATCTGACGTCTTCTGTTTATAATGGGGCGTTTGTATTGAGTGTCCGAGGTATGGTCCCGTAATGGCCAAATTTTTAAACCTATCATCCATATTGACGTCGAATGTGTCCTTAATAACATTTTCTAGGATGCTTGTAATAAGGAAAATGTAGGAATTTAAAAACAGCTTTGATCGCTCACGAAGCAATCAGGACATAATGACTCTGCATTCATATCTACCCACGATGCATTGCGGGCTTAGCATGCCAATCTATCGCTAATGAGATTCTGATCTAGACTTTTCAATGGAACGCTTTTGTCTTTGACTGCCCTTTCAAACTTCGAATGAGGTTAAAGGATTTTTAATTTTTAATGCTGGGCGATAAATAAATGTTTTATTGGTATTCTTTATACAGGGTTATTTGTAAAATACTAACAACCTCGCAGGAGTGGATTATTAACATCATAAACATCAACTTTTGTTCTAAGACTTTCCGAAAAAGACAATGATAAACAATATTATTTGTAAACACCAACAAACACTCAGGAGTATCCAATCTATCGCTAATGAGATTCTGATCTAGACTTTTCAATGGAACGCTTTTGTCTTTGACTGCCCTTTCAAACTTCGAATGAGGTTAAAGGATTTTTAATTTTTAATGCTGGGCGATAAATAAATGTTTTATTGGTATTCTTTATACAGGGTTATTTGTAAAATACTAACAACCTCGCAGGAGTGGATTATTAACATCATAAACATCAACTTTTGTTCTAAGACTTTCCGAAAAAGACAATGATAAACAATATTATTTGTAAACACCAACAAACACTCAGGAGTATATACTCCTACGAGGTTGTTGTTTTTTGACAAATAACCCGTATAGATTCCCGATCAAGTTCTTCTTACAAAGCTAAATAGGTATGTTCAGCCAGACCGTGAAATAGAATCGAATAACATAGGAAAATATTTTTTTTATTTTTTTTTATTTCATTTTTTATACAAAATAATTTCATAAAGTTGAGACTACATGCAAAACAAACACCTTATGTGAAATCTGGCAAAGTTGCATTTCCATACATCTAAATATGAATTAACTCATCAATGAAAATCTAAGTAGTAAAGTATATTCTTAATAGTTAGGGTAATAACTTTTATAAATAGTATATTGTATTGAACTTAAGTTTCCTCGTGGCCAAATTAGTTTGGCATTTTAGTTTGGCTACGAGGAAACGGCGCTTCTAAGACTTCCGCGCGTACAATATACTATTATATATTCTGTGGTACAGTTCATAAAAATAATAAACTTTTAACGGAAAGGCCTTTTTGCTTTAGTCCTCCCGTGACCACGGCCCCTGGAAAGGTGTCGAAACCTCGTGAATTCAAAAAACCAATAAATCCAAACTAAATAATTCTAAAATAACACCTGAATTAATAATGAAACTGAGCTAAAATGGGTTTCTAAATAATGAAAGATTTAAATGTAGTTTTATAATTGTATTAATACCTACCGAACACAACTTGACATGTTATAAAAAACACAGAGTACAAAACAAGGAAAATATGTTATAGTATAAAAAGTACAGAATTCAAAAATATAAGTTAAATGTAAAAAGCCATAAACTTGTAAAAAAGAGGCCGGCTCGGCAACAAATAATATACGCACTGTAAACCGTAAAAGTGCTTAATTTATAATATTGTATTGCATCAAAGTAATTTCAATAAGATTAATGATATTTCCAAAACTATACATTTTCGGACCACATGTTCTAAAAGTTTTCTATTTTTATTTTGACCTCATTAAACTCGACCTCAGAGTTGTGGGATATCAAAAAATACATATAGTATACAGAATAATAATACTCATATTTTCCTTTATATGCTTAAAGCATATCGAATTTGTTGATGCAGAAGGACCTAGTGGTTGTCTAGTTTCTCCCTGTTACTTAGTTTTGCTTTACATTAGACACCCGTTGCAATTTAATCAAGTCTTCGTAAGCTATCACAAAGTTCGAAGTGCACTTAACAATCTCACGAAAGCCTTACTTACAGTGATTGGCTCAATCATTGCATTGTCACACTTGCAGGGTAAATGATGATTATGATGGCAAAATAAATAATAATAAATAAATAAATATTTGACAACATCACATACATTGCTCCGATTCCAAAGTAAGTAGCTAATTATGGAAATCAGAGACAACGGTGGTATCACAAACACCCAGACCTGAGCCAATATAGAAAAGTTCGTTTTTCTAAATTGACCCAACCGGGGATCGAACCCGGGACCTCAGAGATGGCGACACCTTGAAAACCGGTGTACAAAGCCACTCGACCACGGAGGTCGTCAAATGTATCTGTATAGTGAATCGAATACATAATCCTTGTTCGGGGCTACTTTCGATGCGATCGAGATTGATTCCAAATCGAATAAACGTCAAAACCATACTATGGAAACCAAGGAAATCGTTTTTCTTCTTTTTTTTTGTTATGGCAATCTACTTTCCTCTTGGAAGTAATAAGTACCAATATAACAGAGTTTTGACGTAACAATCTCGTTCGGGAGTAACCTCCTAACAATAGTCATTTTTAACAAGTAACTGTATGATTTTAGCACACTGTCAGCTATGGTATTTTATTTCATTGTCATAATTTTAAAAGTATAATATTGCTTTATGGTCTTAACCATAGAATATAGACATGGACAGTGAATATGAGTCATTACTGCAGCCAACTTACAAAAATATCGTTGGGTAACAAACGGCCCATACTTAATTCATCAACGCCCGAGAGGGGGATAACAATGGAATATCTATTGTGTCTCATTTTCTGGGCGTTGAAGGGTTACTCTCAAAAGTGATTTTATTACCTCATTTTTAACATAATGAATGTCATTTTATAGCTCATAACATAACCGTTTCCTCGTGGTCATACTAGTTTGTCATACCAGTATGGCAACGAGGATAAACATGTCCTCGTGGTCATACGCCATATTATAATGTTGCCCAAGTTTGATATTATGGCGTAAACTCACTGAAACTTAAAGAGTCCGGCGAACAATGAGCTAATGAGCTTCCCATACAAACATAATACCAGAATGATTTGTAATTTGAGCGTAATTAACTCTTTTTGTGATGTTATTCGGATTAAGACAGTATTTGTCTAGGGTTCTATTAAATAAATAATCCAATCAAATCCAATCCACAAAAAGAGCTGGGACCAATTACTTAAATGAATTTTGTATTTGTATTTTGTAACATGCCCTCCGACGCACGGAGGAGCTTAAGATAATACATTTTTGGCCACCATCCCATGACCGACCCTTGCGAACGTTGCTTAACCTCCGCAATCCTTGGGCCAGGTGCTATACCACTGCGCTACCGAGCTCCTCACAACAGCAGTATAGATTTCAAATTATATATTCACAGCTTAACTTAAATCGTATGACACCACATTAGGGCTAGTTCAGCCACGACTGTAATCAGCGGGCGCCCCGTCGAGCTATAATGAGATAATGTCAGATAATTTATGGTCACAATAAACGCATTTGGCAAGCTGCAGTTTCGATTCGGCTGTGTAATCATACAAGATAATTACAGTCTACGCGGCCGATATTAGTTTGGATGCAACGCTGCGTTCTGTAGATTAACAGTTTTTTATCTACAACATGTTAATGAACCAAAAATCGGAAAACTGTTTCTTCGGACCATCAAACTGAACAAATTTTACTATGGGATCAAATCTAAAAAAAAAATCGGCTGTTTCATAAAATTATTAATTACGAAAATATCAAAATGATATGAAACAGATGATTTTTAATTCGCGATTTCACAGTATGTCACATAGTAAAAGTGGTTCAGTTTATTGGTCCGAAGAAACGGTTTCCCATATTCGGTGTACAGGGTCATATTTTGTAAAACAATAACCTCGTAGGAGTAAATTACTAACATCTTAAACAATATCATTTGTTCTACGAATAATACTACTTTCCATACGAATATCGAAACAACTGAGGGAGTTTAATTTGTACCTAAAATATTAAATATACTATATGCTATAATTGTTGTGAAGATAGTTTGGTGAGTTGTTATGCGTTCGCACACGAAGGTATACCAGCCTAATAATAATAATTTATTTATTTCAGACATTAGTCCATATTGTGTTAGTAACATTACCTTAATCTATGTTAGTATTGTACATTTTAAATAATATAATATTGTAGTAGCTTCTTATGGGGAAATATTGCTACTAGCTATAGCACTATTTCTCTATATGAAGCGCCACCTAGTGTTGTAGCAAGGAGGAGTCCTACCTATCAACCAACGCGCACAGGATGCTATTCGAGCTTGCGCGCACGCAACTTAGAAGTGAGGCACATCGCTTACGGATTATGGCGTGGAAGCCATCCGTCCTAGCCTCGGCGAACATGCCAGACGCGCTACTAAAACTAAAAACCATTGCTCTTTCTTAATCAAAATTAATTAATAAGTTTTCCATTTAATGGAAAAACTATTTTATATCTCTATTGCCCATATTTCAGTACTATTACTTCCCCCCCTTACAATCTCTAACGCTTTGTTGGAACGTGAGACATTCTACTGTCGTGCGGCTCCTATTAAATTCCTTAGATCTCACCAATTCCACATTTCCTCAAAGCTTTATTGCAATACGCACAAAGTTCAAATTCCCCTAAAGAGGTAAGGATTTTGTGAGTTTGTTTCTCAATAATAGGTTTTCTTATTGATTTTATTAAAGGTAAAAGTAAACGGCTGTTTTATCCGAATATTTTTTCCAAAATATATTCTCTCGGAGTCGATTTCGCTGATACGTCATTTACTTGCAAGTACGGTTAAGAATATTGTTATGTAAAACACTTCAATTCGATTTCGTGAAGGCTCAATCTATTTTGCACCTTAACAGAAAAATAATAAGCGGGGTTTCGCTACGGGAAATGAGTTTTCCTGGGAAAATAAACGGCGAATCATTCTTTTATATAGCGTGAGCAAGCAAAAGTGAAATTAAAATGTAGGAAACGGGAGATTCGATCTCATTACTTAAATACTTAATGATTGATATACTCGACAAAAAAAAATAAGATTATCGAACCTTCAGATGTATTTTTAGGGTAAAGTACGTTTCAAAATCAAAGAAATATACTCTTGTGTCGTTGTATCTGTCTGATTATCCTTTTTCTTCGGGAATGCATGACACAAACCAATCTCTAGAAGCCATAAAAATAACAGTCAAATTAATAGGAAGATACAGATGCCTAAATTAAGTCACATATTTTGAGTTTATTAAAATTAAAACCCAAAGAGCAAAAACCCGTAAAGTTAGTACGGAATCCTTAGTGCACGAATCAAATAAGACTTGCACTAGTCCGTTTCTTTTTATTTATACATATATTTATTACAGACGCGGAAAAAAATATTGAAATCCAATGCAGTTGCAATATATTATGCTGTTTATATTTTTATTTTATTTTATTTTCTTACGTTTCGGTGTATCAAGCGTCTGTGATTAGCGTGATACAGCATGTACCGAGCGACGTATAAAAAAAATAAGAAAAAAGGCGAGAGGAGTGACCTTTCCTTAAAAATAAAATCACTGAATAAAAGTTCTCGTGCATTATTAAAAAATAAAAAAAGATCCAAAAATGAACCAGCTGACATGGACATCGCGTAGCACAGTGCGCACTACGAAAGTTACGTAGTACGCTCCATCCGCGAGGGCGATGCTACGAACCGACTGCGCTTGCTACGACAGGTGCTACGTTATGTTGTTTGTGATGCAAGAAAACGGTGGATTTGCAGAACCCAGAATTACTGAATCATCTCCTTGAATTTTTAACACATTTTTCATGTTATTTGTATTAAAATTGTAACAAGGTTTGATGGATTGAAAAAAGGTATACATATAAAACAAAATCCTACATACAAAACACATTATCCTTCTAACAAAATTTGAATAGAAAACAATATGCTACAATAATGAAAGTAAGAACCCATTTGTTGAAATTTGTACTTAATTACATCACGGTAAGGTTCAAAGCGTGCCAGCGTAAGTATATCGTAACGTTTTCCATACAAACATAACAAGGTAAAGGCAGGAAGATTTTTATCGTCTCCCGACGAAGTAAACACGTGGTAAATGCTTGCACAAGAACAGCAATTTAACCTGAGAGATGGTGTGGTCATGAAAAGTGATATTTTTTTCCAATTGTGGATATATTTTTTTATTCAGATCAGGGAGAGAATCGCGCTAATTTTAATATATACAAGGTGTTACAAAAATACCCCTAATGCCGAATATGGAATATAGGGACCATCAAACTGATCAATTTTTACTATGGGGCCAACTCTGAAATCGCGAAAAAAAATCAGCTGTTTCATACATTTTGATATTTTCGATTTTAATTTTTGTATGAAACAGCTGATTTTTTTTCCCTATAAACCATATTCGGCATTAGGGGTATTTTGGTAACACCTTGTGTATATATTACCAACACGAAATCGATACCGTTTCGTACCGGGGGTACATTTTACTCGGTTTGGTTGGTGGTAGGGCTTACTTCAAGTCCGCCTGGCTACCTACCACCATCTCACCTTAGTCTGACGCCATTATAGCAATTTAAAAATTGTTCTGTTCCGGCAGCTAGAGGTAAGATAGCCAGTTCCTTAGTGCTGAGGATTCCCTGTTGTAGTGCGCTTCCACCTTCGGCCATCGTCACTTAACATTAGGTGAGATGAAGGCCAAGCACTAACCCGTAGTGGATAAAAAAAAATGTAAGTTATTATGTAATTAAATTTAAAATGACTCCGCTGTTTCTGTGGCCGCACTAAACGATTTTTCGGCAGCAAATATTAAATCCAATGTTACCCCTTATTGTGACTCTGGAGTTGTACTGTCTGTCACATATTATCTTGTGAAATGAGACACTTTAATGTATAAAAGTGTCCTTGTGGAATGGTGTCACTTGGAGATCATTATGGACGTCAGATGACACATTTGGAATATAAAAAAACTGTGCAATTTTATACTTATTAAGTATTTATTAAATTTGGATTTTTCGCATTCACAATGCTATTTTTATATTAAGATAAATAATATTAGAAAAAATCGACTTACCCGTTAACAATTTATAAAGCTGTTTCATCTTTACTGATTGTCAAAACATCTGGAAAGATGCTTCTTTCGAATGTGGGGGTATTTCCTCACATTGATGAAATTGCGCTAGCTTGCAGCGAAGAAGTTAAAAGTACTAGAAAATTTCGCCTTGCTCCCACTAGCGACTCGGTAGCATAATTGGTTAGTGCATTAGGCCGGAATGCCAAATGTGCGGGTTCGAGTTCCGTCTGAGGTGCTACGGGTGTGTCGATTTTTTCTAGATTTTGAAGGTTTCCTAGGGATTGAATGTCCACGCGGACGATGTCGCGAGTGGCGCACGTAGAAGCTGTTACCTACTCTTATAAATATTTTAGTAGTTGAAATTAGGCTTTATTTTTTATAAATGAAATTTTTAGAAAGACACACTCAAAAGATTCAATAATCTTTCTTCATCAACAGTCATTTTTAATAGCCGACATTTGTCCAGCTTCGGTATGAGCTTCGGTCAAGCTGCGGTCAAGCTGCAGTTGATCTCCGGTTGCCTGACTGTCTCTATATTCAAATTATACAGCATTTGAAGAGCGAAAGCAGATACTGTAAATATCTAGTCGTCGAATTTCAACGGAATTACTTTTTGGACATGTGACAGATATTATTTCATTTGTTTGCAACATCTCCCTTTGTTAAAACTCTAACTTTTATTTCTATAACAGTAAGGCTCACTTGCCTCCGATTCTTAAAGAATGTCGAAAGTAAACATTGATGGAATTTTACTCATGAGAAATCACTTGTCAATATTTGAATGTTACTGACATTTTGTTTTTGTTGGAGCATGAATTATGTCCTTTGAAATATAAGTAAGTAGAGAACAGCTTCAGTTTTTATTTTGTACATATATTGTACCTAAGTATTATTTTTTTGAAAAATAAATGCTTAAAACGCTAAAGAAACAACCTACGTGTCTCAACTTCTTTGATTTGATAAAAGATAGATTTTATTCTGTATAAAATTTTTAAATATCTCTTCTCTTTCTAAAAGCTCTTTATCAGAGCTTTTTATCTGGTCTTTACAGTAGATTTTTGTTTGCTTAGATAGTACATACAACCTAATTTGGCCTGTACATAAATTATGTGTACAGTCTTATACCGCATTTTATCCGAGTGAGCATCGTTACGTCTAACTCTGTCCACGCGTCAGCACTTTGAATCTACCTTTAAGTAATAATTATTTTACTAATGAGATTATTATCAGCGAGATAAAACCACTTTAAACTGTAACTAAACTATCAACTAACTTACTTTAATGTAATAAAAGTGTAAAGTAACGATTTTTTTTCCTTAATCTTAATTTCCGGAAACAACTTAACTTCGACCTTTCAACATCTTCCTGTACGGTGTCTGTGGTCAACTAAACAGACCTCGTATATACGTAAGTCTAAGTATGTATGAAAGTTGCGGTTTGTTCTGAGTCGCTCTTCTGCCTACTCAATATTTTGTGCCACGATTAATAGTTTATAGCTGTCAATGGGACCTCGCCCTTATTTAGCTGCACAAATTACCCGAATTGTGGCGAGGTGTTGATGACTCCCTAGAGCAGTAATGGTTCGCCGTCTCCCCCTAGACGGGACTAATGAATTAACTTTTGTTTCCTACCAACGTTAGCAAACTTCGAAGTGTACAGTAAAATTTTATGTCGAGTAGAGTGTTCGAGTTGCGAGAAAAATCCTTGTTGAATATTAGGTCTTCACCTTTGAAATTGACGTTTTGTATGGAGAATTTTTAACAAATTTCATTTTCCATACTAGCATTTTTATAATTTATTTAACAACCGTAAACGCTATTGTAACAAAACTTTTATTTTCAAATGGTTAAACGTTAAGCTAACCTTAGGCAACATAAGTTAAGTTTTGGCTAAGTTACAACGGATAAAGTGGTCATTTTCGCTAACAAAAAAAGGAGTCACTTTCAAGGTATTTTATAATGCTAAGAAAACAAAATAAATAGACTTTAATGATGCTGATAGTTGACGGCTATGGTCATAATTTGATGTAAGTAGTAGGAAATTGGAAATTCTGGCTCACGATCGTTCAACATTAATTGAACTTTTAGTTTTCAGTCTAAACTGAATCATTCAATGATTTTATATACTTGACAGCGTGCTGACGCCAGGTGTTCCACTTCCTGGCCTTGCGAGTAGGTGCTGACTCACGTACACCCTAAACACTATATCACATTGAATGATGGGCCTTGATACCTCTTGCAGTATTTTGTCACTAGCTCTGTAACTAGAATATTTTTAGGCACTAATTTAAGCTTGAAACTATTTTTATTTCAGAAAGGTATGTTTTGAATATTTCCTTTATTATAATAACTATAGTATCCTAGGAAAAATTGTATAAAAATTTTTCAACACCAGGAAAAATCGGAATATGACGACCCATTTTTTACTTATTTTTTTTTTATTAAAGTATATGGATTTATCTGACTTCTTTTAGTATTATGTTACTATTTAATGAAATCTTATGTTGTGTGGTGTGGGAGTTGAAAAATATATTATTTTAAATTACACTTCACGCAAACATTTGCGTGAAGTATGAAAAAACTGTAATTACATACATAGCTAAATTACATATACACTTCCAAGACTTCCGCGCGTACAGTTCATTAGAAATAAAATGAAATGAAAACATGACTCTAAATTATTATAAAGCGTATCAAAGTGAGACCTTTAATTTTAATTTTATTTTCAATAAAAATCATCTGATTTAAAAACAAATTAATGAAAACATTGACATTAATGATGTGGACTACGATGGCGCACGCTCGCCTAGATAAACATTTTTGAAAGTAAATAATTAAACACTATTTTGAAAGTAACGCTCAAAAATTGTTTTAACTGCTGAACGGCCCCTCACTTTGCATATTTTTATGACCAGGGTACTCTAAGCTCTTAAAGTAATACTGAAGTACTGTTGTGATAGAGACAGAGCTATACATCGCGTACAGCGCCATCTCACTTATGATTACTTAGATTTTACTTTTGATAGTCAGAGCTTAGTCAGAGTAAGGGGGCTGAGCAGTGAGAAACGCTTGATCTGTTTCCACGTTTGTAGGTACCTACCTATCGTTATTAAGGCTATAAACACATTTTTTTAAACTATATTGTTCTTTTGATAACCCCGTTAGTAATGATAGTACCAAAAATACAACCGCCGTAAAGGCCCGAACTACGACTATGAATTCTGTCACGCAAAAATAGTCTCTCCACTTCTCATAATAAAAACTAGTAGTATACTTTCCAAAAGAATGTGTACCTTTGACAATCTTGGACACCTCACCAAATATTGGGGTCCCAATTACGTGAAAATAATAAGCTAACTTTGAACATTATCCGATGGGAAAACATGTAAATATTTCAGCCCGCGGGACAGAAAGTTGTACAAGAATAGGACTCTTGCCTTCAGCTTTGGCCACGAAGTTTCACGAATGGCGAAGTCTAGAGCGGAAAGCGATAATCCTTACTATCCTTACTAATATTGTAAATGCGAAAGTCCGTTTGTTTGTTTGTTACGCCTTCACGTCTTAACTACTGAACCGATCATCATGAAATTTTGCATACACGTTTTCAGGGGAACAGAAAAGGACATAGGGTACCTTTCATTCCGAAAAAAATAATTAGTCCCGAGGGATAGCAAAAATCTTTCCACGCAGACGAAGTCGCGGGCGGTCGCTAGTACAAAATAAGTAAGAAAATACTGCAGTAAAGAATAATCATGCTTTTAATATTTAAAAACTGTCTATAAGTTTCGGTGTGTCAAAATAGTGCTCTGCTTTTATTTCTTAACTAGCGACTATTTATTTAACTATTTATCCTGTAGCAAAATGAATAAGGATTAAGTTAGTCTCTACTAAAAAGGCCCTAGAAGTCTTATTAATCAAAATTAACTGTAGTAAGTATTGATACCTTTTTTGGAAAACGCTCATCGCTTAGAACCTTCTTATGGCTCAGACATTAGAGTGCTGTTTGCGGTTGCAATAATGAATTAACTTGGCTTGCCCGACACAGAAAGTAATAAACAAATTTGTGAACTGGACAAAAAATGTGGGAGTCAATGTAGTACGTTTGAGCCACTTTTTGCACCGGAAAACAAGTAAAGGTTCTATTAAAAATAACCTCAATTAACTGATGTTAGGGTCTCTCTTATTTATGATCTGAAAACCAGTTTAGTTGATTATTATGATACTGTTTAAGAGGAAACACCACGGTCGAGAGAATTGAAAAAATCCTATAGAAAGTTGACAAAATCAACGTTTCGTAGTCCCCTGTTTCCTCCACCAAAACTAGACCAATTTGAGTAGAAAGACAACACAGAAATGCTTTGGCTGTGTTCTTATGTTTTGATTTTTTTATAAAGTTCGTCAAATTTAATTGCTGGATGTCTAAACTAGGGATTTTTTTAGGTTTTTGAAGATTAATATATATATCTTTTAATAAATAATTTATGAAAAAAGAAAAACAAAGAAACAGAGCCTTATCCTTCTTTAAAGTTTAATGAAAAAAGTATTTAAATCCGCCTTGTTTTGGAGGAGGAGATAGGGGACTACGAAACGTTGATTTTGTCAACTTTCTATAGGAATTTTTCCTAAATTTGAACCTAAATACCTATCTATGGTTATAAATACCTACTTATTAGTTTAACAGTTGTAAATTGTGATTTATTTAATCGAACTATAAACTGGTAAGTAGTAGTATCAAATTCCAGAAATTAACCCTAGAATGTTATACATCCAAAACAAATAGCTATTATTTTGTATCGGCGACATTTACCAGCAACATTTATCATATATATAAAGACATGATATTGTAACATAAGCAGAAAATAATTGCTGGCAAATATAGTTTAATCTGCCCAAAGAAATATATTTCTAGTTGACAAATACGACAAGATTGACAGCTAAGTATTTTTATTATTCTCCGTAATATCTTGTTATAATGGCAATGTCAGTTTACAAGAACAATAATAGTACTTATGTATCATTTTTTTATTGGACGTTTTCCTCTATTTGAGTTGGATTAGGGAAAATAAATTGAACCTTACTGATATTCCATTTTGGTATATTTTTGTAATAACAGATCTTCACTGACCACCTCCGTCGTCGAGTGGCTTTGTACACCGGTTTTCAAGGTGTCGCCATCTCTGAGGTCCCGGGTTCGATCCTCGGTAGGGTTAATTTAGAAAACGAACTTTTCTATATTGGCTCAGGTCTGGGTGTTTGTAATACCACTGTTATCTCTGATTTCCATAACACAAGTGCTTTAGCTACTTACTTTGGAATCGGAGCAATGTGTGTGATGTTGTCAAATATTTATTATTTATTTATTATTTACTTGAATATTGTGGCCCTTAAAGCAATTTAAGCAGCTATAAAGTGTAGTAATCCTAACTTCTTATCTTATATTTAAATGCGAAAGTGAGTTTTTACATTTGTTTGTAACGGCATTAGCTGCAAACAGTAGAATTTCTATTGTTTGGAGGGTCTGCTGCAGTTAACCTGTTAAGCTATCATATCTTCATCATGAAATATTACATACCTACGTTATCAGGCGAACAGGAAATGACATTGGCTAGCTTTAATTTAAAAAATAAGTACTATTCTCGGGGAATAGAAAAATAACGAAGTCGCGGGTCGGTACGGTATACAGGGTGTTTCATAATAAACCGCAAAAAAAAGTTTTTTATTTGTATGGAAAAGTGACAACCCTAGAAGCTATAGGTATATTATTGTTTTTGATAGTCAACCCCATTAATGGGCAATTCAAAACACAATTTAGGCTAGGGTTGCTACTATGCAGTTTATTGTGAAAAGATTTAATTTTTCAAAAAGTGGCGGTTTTTAGTGTTTATATATGATAATTTTTCGGGGTTGTTTTGTGTTGTATCCAGGACATCGAGTCTCGCTTATTTTTACGAGCTCTTTTCGATTTATACGGACTTACGTTTGGAAACGGTATTGAATTTTACATTGCATTAATCAAATGTGAAATGCATGAATTCATGCAGTGCACTTAGATTTCAATAGTCAGAATTGTGAATTGCTGACTCGTATATTCCAAGTGAATGAATAAAAATTAATGCAAATATTTTTTATTTAAAGAGTTTCACAAAATAATACTTTTAAATCGTCTAGTTTTTTCCAGACAAACCATTTAGGACGTATTTTAGCTGACAAGAAACTGTAGGTAGCTGGGGGTTAACTTTCGTGTATGGTGTGTACCTACTGCAGTTTTTTCTCCAACTGTCCACCTTTTTCTTGCATTACATACACTGTAATCGCGTAGCACATAGTAGCACGCGCAGCTGGTGCGTAGCATCGTCTACGCGGTTGGAGAGTGCTACGTTACTTTCGTAGTGCGCGCTGTGCTACGACGCGCGATGTCCTTGTCGGTGCATTTATGTGTTTTTTATAACACCAAACACGAGATTTTTTTATCTTATTTTTTACACATCGCTCGATACATGTTGTATAGTTAAAATTGTTTTTCAGACACAATATCTGATTACGAAGAGTTCTACGCATCTTTTTTGTGCAATAAGTCATTTTTGTCATAGGCCTATTTCAGTCTAAATGCTGATTCGTATATTCCGTCGAATGATTTCACGTAATGGCTCTAATACCATCAATAAGCAGTTCGGATGCCGACTGGACATACCCCGACCGGTGCATTCCGAAACATTAATTCTGCGGTAGATACCGCCTATAAATATAAATGGCCGACACTTGTGAACTAATGGGTTAATTAATACACAGTACAGACCCCTTGTATCCACCTAAATAGCTGATGTCTTTTATTAACATTTATACTTACTCTATATTGCACAAAAAAACCGTTACATAGTAATAATCAGCGAACTAATATTTCTTAAAAAAAGGATACCACGAGTCGATTTGACATAGTTTGATCAAATTCATTACCTGGGTGGCCATCATCAGATCACGGCTCGGTCAATCCTTGGCGGAGAACCAAGGCTTCAAAGTTACCTCGTTTGTATGAAAATCGACTGATGTCCTTAATTATGTGGCCACCCCTATAACTAGAGAGATCAATGTAGTGTGTATTTTAATAGCATATTTGATTTCTTTTTTCATAGCGTCTGCTGAATACCCTCCTTCTTTTCGTTCTTATTTCTTAGTACGTCCCTTCTAAAATACAATAAAAAAATCAACAACAATAGAAAAATTACACAGTTAGTACACAATTAACTGTGGTTAACTGTTGAACATAGCAATGTGGTTTTTTGTAGAACACCCGAACTCGATACGCCTACCTCATTTTTTTATAAGTGTTAAATGAAGCACGTTTGGTATTTTTTTTTATTTTTTTTTCATCTAAAGTCGAAAACTATGTGGCCTAAAAAATTTAAAAAAATATTGAGAACGTGCAAAACATGTGACAGACGGACAGATAGACAGACTGAGTCGCACCATAAGGCTTCCTTTTTACCATTACGGTACGGAGCCCTAAAAGTACTAAAGTATTAAGCGACTTTTATTGCTGACTGTACCAAATGCGAAGTAATAATAACCGATGATTGTGAACCGCAGTTATCGCCTGTATTTATTGGCTATCACCGTCCTTCCATGAAACAGGGTATTAAAAGCCCAAAGGGATTTCAAAAATAAATTTCTTTCATGTATAAATGGAACATTACGCTTTCAAAGTGACCAAATAAATAGGCACCTGGAATTATACCTTTCAAAAGAAAAACTCTTTGCAATAGATGTTTTGTGAAAAGATTTGGTGGAAACATAAACTTAAATAGGTCGGTATATAGTTTCCATTTGACTTTGATACTTACTGTTAAAATTAAAAAGCTTTTCATAATAATTATGTTTTTTTTTTATATTTACGAATTCGACGTTCCCACTAGTGACTCGGTAGCTCAGCGGTCAGAGCATTGGACCGGATATCCAAAGGTCGCGGGTTCGATTCCCGTCCGAGAACATGATCTGGTGCGAGTCGTATTTTTTCTAGTATATTATTTGGTATTATATAAAAATAGCATTGTGAATGCTTAAATCTCAAAATTTAAAAGATAGGTATGTTATGCCCGGTTTCCACCGAAGCGGAGAGGAGAGGAGATGTCTCATTTTTCTATAGAATCTTGTGCCGCGCGCGAGCTAAGCGGAGAGGAGATGTGGAAATATTCTATAGAAAAATGAGACATCTCCTCTTCTCTCCGCTTTGGTGGAAACCGGGCCTTACTCACCTAGCAGTTTGTTTAATGTCAAAAACTGATAGGCATCCTTATTTATAATGAATTTATTGGACAATAACGCCAAAGATTGTATAGCAGATGTATATAGTTACACCACTGACCTGAAAAAATAATATATGGAGGTCAGTGAGTTACACAGTGTTTTGTCCCTTTCTTTTTAATGTCAATCTGAAATAGTTTGACAGAGAGAACCTTGTGTAACTATACAATCTTTATTAGTATTAGGGTAAGTATATTTAATTTCAGAGCCTTTTTTATTATATTCTCATTGACTAATTATTTGACATTTATGAAATATTTTTATGACATGCTTGTTTATTTTTGCCAATTGATCAAGTATTTTTTGTATTTTTTTCCGACACAAACTAGGTATTCTAATATAAATAGTATTACACAAAAATACAAAAAAAATCGACTCACCCGTAGCACCTCAGGCGGGACTCGAACCCGCACCCTTGGGATTCCGGCCCAATGCACTGACCGCTACCGAGTCGCTAGTACTTTTAAAAGTACTTTTAAAATAAAAATAGCATTGTGAATGCGAATAATCTAAAATTTAACAAATTATGTTGTTATCAAATAAATGAATTATTAATTAAGTAATTAAATTATGGTTAAATTACTAATGAAAATATTTCAACCAGTAAAGGATTTGACTGATGGACAATTATTTTACTGACATGAATTTAAGAATAAGTACCTACGTACCATATTTATAAATAACTAGTGGACCCTGTGAACTTCCTATCACCTACAATTTAATTATTATCAATTTTACCTTGAGAACCAGCGCTATCTTTTTAATTAGTAAGTTAATAACAAATCAGCTGAATACTAAAACGAAAGCAACACTACGGTCCTTTTATCATTACTAAGATAATTATTCAGACTAAAACCTCTTTATCAAAAGTTAGCTGTCAAAAGTATCCCAAAATGGCGATTCCCATACAAAATAGCCAATACGTTTCATTGAATATTCGCTATTCAATGAAACGCATTCTACCTACTCTTAGGGGAAATGACCAAAGAGAATATAATACTATGTTGAGATGACAAATGATATTTATTTTTCTTAATTAATCAATCAAATTCACTAAGAAGTTTCAATTCCGACGTCGAAGTCAAACACCCCAAAAGTAGCTTTCTATCACTTTTTAACCCTGTTAGGGGATAAATATTAAAAAATACAAAACACGTGTTCAATTAATTTTGTGAAAGAATGTTTATGCAAAATTTCAAGTCAATCGGGCTAAGGAATCGCGTTCTCCCATACAAACTTTGCCACCCTGTTTCACCCTTTTAGGGGTTGAATTTCACAAAATCCCGTCTTAGTGAGCACTTACGCCCTAAAAGAAGCCTCCATGCAAAATTTGAAACTCCTAGCACTTGTAGTTTCTGAGATTTCGTGATCAGTGAGTTAGTGATTTTTCCTTTCATATAGATGACGATGAAGAATATTATTACTAGCATTACAATTAAAAATATTTATGATTTTTACTGATAACGGTAACTGAAATAAATTATTTTAACTTTATCATCAATTTAATTAATTCACTGTTTCATTAAAAAAAAATCAATCATTATTGGTAAAACTTAGCGTGTTCGAAGGATAACTGTAAATTTTTATAACATCCTTACATTTACCAACTTATATTGATAAATTTTAAGATTTACTAGTAAAACCTAAGATTTTGCATTATACGGGCTTTTACGGTGACATAATTATCGAAATAAGTAACATCGGTGTACGAAATAATGAAAAATATTATATAAACATTGATATATTATAATGTACACACGACGGCACCTCAGACTATACATGTTGACCTTGAGACCGCCTTTATGCCCTACGTAATAAAAGCTGTTTTCGCAATTTAACTGTATAACCTGACCTGCTGTCGTGTGTACCTTTGCAAAGCAATATTTCCTGCAGCGTTTCTGCGTTTCGTTATTGGTAAGTGTCTTATGTTTCTATTATAGAAGCGGAATGGAGGTGGTTTCCGTTAATGGCAACTATGGAACAGTGTAATTGGTTGTGTGATGCGGAATTATGATGTTTATGATGGGATATTTTAAGGGTATTTTTTGCTTGAAACAAGTTGACAGTATTGTTACATTCTTTTTTTTAGGAACTTGCTTGAGCAGGTAAGGTATCTTCTATTATATATATTTTCTTATAGTGAGGTAACTCCCTTGTCTCGGCTCGACTAGCTACCTCACTTTCAGTAGCGAAAAGTTAAGTACCGCTCGCTTGTTCGGTAGTGGTGGGGGGACGTCCCCCTGCCCCGCACCCCACTTCATCATTGCCCTGTTAACACGGTCGAGTTACCTCACTATACCTACTGTCAACGAAACTGTCACAAGGAGCCATAAAACAAATAAGGAGGGTTGGTAGAGCTAGAGCGCGACAGTATTATGATTGCGTGTGTCAGTTTGTTTGGCGTTTACTATCTCTATAGCAGTAAGACGTGCACGATGGCGGCGATACACGAGTTGGCCCGACGACCGCCGGCGGCTGCTCGTCGCGCAGCGCGCGCGCCGCGTGCCGACCGGCTGCCGCCGTTGACCACGTTGACCGCGCAGTGAGGACATTATCGATCATACCTTTATTCCGCGGCTTGCTGTGTCTTAAGTTTCTAAGCGTTTTTTTTTTTTTTTTTATAAATAGTTTATCGTAGAAGGCAGTCTGTCACCTAAGTAATATTTATGTTGCATACACACCATGAATTGTCGGCTACACCGGTACACGGTAAAGTTAATGTAACTTGTGTTTGTACCGTACTTCTCATTTAAGATATTCATGTAAATTTTATAATAATAATAAAAAAAAAAAACTCTCCCATTCACATAAGTACAGTCGACCCAACTGAATCATGACATGAGGAATTATTGGCCAAGTGGTGGCCAATAATTCCTTTGAAACTATAAAAATAGTTAGGTTTTCTTCTCTATCGTATATGTTGCACTTGATACGTTTTAAATATGAATAAAAATACATCATTACCGGTCAGAGATCTATGCAAATCTCACCTTTGTTATTACTGCAATAGATATGTTCTTAAATAAAGCAGTCCTGATTTGAATTTCGAATAAGATGTGGGGAATGATAGAGACAGTAATAGCATTTCTCTGTTGTCACGAATGAGTACTTAGTCTATCCGATCTTATCATGCCTAGTCAGTGACTGTCAGTGTCGTCAGTGTCTAATAAAATGATAACAGGTTCGTTACCAAGGTAATATAATTATGTTCAAGCAAATTTCAACCTTGTTGCACTTGAATGGCTGTAAGAAAATTACCTTAAGGTAGGTCATGATTCAATTTTGTCGACTGTACATTAAAAACCTCAGACATAAAAGCCAAGAAAATAGAGCATTTTCTAACAGCCCTAAGCCATTACGCTATAGTATTTCATTCTTTAGCCATTATGGCGTTGTTTCTTTGGAGCCATTCAACGAGCATTGTTTGCTATGGGTATTAAAGTTAAACACCAAGTTCAATCCTATTTACACGACGAAAAAAATCACAATGTAAAAATCCCAGAGCTCGTTGAATACAGCTATTGGCAATAGACACAAATCCTTGCAACAGGATTTTTTTATCTCAAATCGTCGTGGGAATAAACTGGCGTATAGGCTACGAAGAATCGATTTCGATACAAAAAATAGCCGAGAGATTATTTTAACCGATAAAAATGAACATAACACACGTATTATAATAAAGTAGATGTCAGTACTGTAACATTTTTGTTTAGTCAGAAACTAAAATTCGCATTTTTTTCAAGGTAACTTTTCAACCAAAGTTTACAAAGTTGGTGCCTATCCATAATTTTATATGTGTCACTAGTATACAGATCAATTAATTAATTGTTAGAACAGTTTTCTGCATCTAACGTGATTTTTGCTTCCAGTGTATTTTATCGATGTTACAGGATCGATCTTTTGCACAATAATTCATTGTTCGTTATTTCCCAACAACTTTCATACGTACTTCAACTTTCAGTTACATATACAGGGTGTTTGTAAATCCTTACTTAATCGTTACCGTTTGTTTGTTTGTTTGTTACGCCATCACGTCTTAACTACTGAACCGATCATCATGAAATTTTGCATGTTGTCAGAGGTACAGAGAAGGAAGTACTCTATGTACCTTTCATCCCGAAAAAAATAATTGTTCCCGAGGGATAGCAAAAAATCTTTCCACGCAGACGAAGTAGCGGGCGGTCGCTAGTAGTCTTATAAAGCCGAAAATAGTTAATAGGGTACCATACATACAACCCCGGAAAATGATTAGTTATAAACACTGAAAATCACCCATTATTTAGTGGCAACTCTAGACCGTAACTGTGTTTTGCTTTTGTTTATTAACGGGATTGATTATCTAAAATAATAGTATATTTGCGTCTAGGGTTGTCACTTAGCAATTTTTCATGCAAATCAAAAACAAAATTTCTCAACAATGTGGTTAGTTTTCAGGGTTTATACTAATATTCCGGGGTTGTATGCTCGGTACCTTATCTCCCATACTTGGCTTTATAAGGCTATTTCTGAACCACTTGTTTAACGTATGATAACACCGACACAGTAACCTGTGACCACGGCAACTAAAAAATAGCTAAAACGCTGGTAAATGCGAAAAAAAATTAAAAAGCTAAGGAAAACATCAAGAAACCATAAACAAAACACCGTTAGTATCCTCAAAAAGTTTTTTCTATTTCAATAAACAATCACTATCTTTATGTTGACTATGGCACTCCATCTGTCCGTTGGGAAATCGAGTCCGACGAAACATAATCCTTATTTCCTCTGAATAGTTCGAGCCGCTCCTTCACTCCAACACTTACTTTATATTAGGAATATCTTAATTTCAGCGTGAATATTTTAAGGAAAAGTGAATATTGTATCTTCTATTTTTGTAGACTAACTATAATATTTTATTATAATACAACATGTTACAAAAATACTCCTAGTGCCGAAAATGGTACATGAGACCATCAAACTGAACAACTTTTACAATGGGACCAACTCTGAAATCGCGAAAAAAAATCTGCTGTTTCATACATTTTAATATTTTTTATTTAAATTTTTGTATGAAACAGCAGATTTTTTTTACGCGATTTCAGAGTTGGTCCCAGAGTAAAAGTTGTTTAGTTTAATGGTCCCTATCTACCATATTCGGCATTAGGGGTATTTTTGTAATATGTTGTATATTATTATCTATCCCCTATCATACTAATATTTACACGACCTCCGTTTATTTTGGCGACCTCAGTGATCGAGTGGTTTGCACGCCGGTTTTCAAGGTGTCGCCATCTCCAAGGTCCCGGGATCTATCCCCGGCTGTGTCAATTTAGAAAACGAACTTTTCTTTATTGGCTCAGGTCTGGGTGGTTGTAGTTCCACCGTTGTCTTTGATTTCCATAACAGAAGTGCTTTAGCAGCTTACTTTGGAATCGGAGCAATGTTTTTGATGTTGTCTAATATTTATTTATTATTTATTTATAATGCGAAAGTTGGGTATTAAGATGTTTGGATGTTTGTTACTTAATCACGCAAAAACGGCTTAATTAAACGGCGGATTTAAGCATAGGATACTATTAACCTAGTCAAAGGTTCTCTAGGGCCCACGCGGACGAAGTCGCGGGTAAAAACAAGTATTAATAGGTAGTCGGAAAAGTTCGTGGCGGGAAGGCGGGAAAGTAATATATTGTTTAACAGCTGACTTTCTGATAATAGCGGTAAAATTAAAACAAGTTGACGAGTAATAGTCGATCAACGGATAAGTTTACGATGGTAAATTTTTTATTTAATAGTTAGGTATTATACTTAGTTATAATCGTTAGTAGTGTAAAACAAGGAAGTAAATATAAGTTTATAGCCATATGGTACTGTATGAGGTTACTACGGAATACTGCGCATAGTCCGACATGCACTTGGCCGGTTTTTATTTCTATTGTCCACGAGGATGAAATCGCGGGCGTAGGCTATTAAAGTAATAATGGATGACTACGACATTATTGTGAAAAGAGAAATATATGTAGCTTACTCCCGCAAAAATCATATGCAAGATGCACCGCCCGCCCGCTCGCAAAAAAATGCAAATGCACACCACAAAATATCAATGCACAATACCTGCATTTAGCAAGACAGCAACACACCTTGCTCCTTCACCAATTAGACTACTCTACACGTGTTTCGCCCCAACCCGGAGCATCCCCAGGAGTTAGATCGTGCGTAAACCAACACCGAACCGACAACGACATTTTCAAAACACAACGCAGTATCTTACTCATAAATACAGAAGACAAGGGAACAGTTTCTGCAATTTCTCTCGGCCGAGATTGTAAAGCGAAAGTTTCTAGTGTAACTCATAACAGTTCTCGTATTTCTCGTGAAGTTTTTAATCTCATCATATCTTGAGACTGCAAGGGGTTTAAAAAGGCAAGATATTTTCTAAAACATTAATAAATTACACATTTAATGATATACTGTCATGTGACATTATTTTATAAATCATGAGCAATTCTTTTCACTTATTTATTTATTTTGGCTACAAACAATAATAATTGAGTATTTTAAATAACAAACAAATCTTATTTAGTTCATTACCTAACTTAAATAGTGCCCAAAAAGCTATAAAAAAAAATATAATAATTTTATTTTAATTATAGACATTTGAAATCATAATTTATGATACAATCATTTTAGTATTTTGGAAATGAAATAGATTATGAACAATATAATCATGATAATGACCCTTTTCGCTGTAAAGTTCTTTACCTTAGCGTGTAACAGTCATTATGTTACATAAGTGCAATCATGCCTTTTTAGACCTCTCACAGCTCTAGTTGTGAAAGATGTCTTGAATTTTTTACATTGTCGAAGGAACTTCTTTGACATTGTTCAAAAGTTTGACCCCTTGGAATTTATAATATTCAATATTTTTCACCTGAATTGAATGCGAAACGGGATTTTCTATTGATTTAACAAGCCCGTTATGTTTGAAATGTTTTATTGGTTTAATATAGTACAGTCAATTTAATTTAAGTATATATTTGACGACCTCCGTGGTGGAGTTTTTTGTAGCATCCTCCTTTAAAACGTCAAATCCACACATTTTTCGAGGCGAAGCGATAACGTTCAAATGTTACTTTGGCTCAGCGAAAATTTTTCTAAGTCTATGCTTTGGCTAGACCCCCTTATGAAATTTCTTGCGTTTTCAGCTAAAAGGTCTCCTAAATGAGTGATATGGAAAAAAAATACGATTTTGAAAGTACTTCTTGCCTATTTTATCACCATTGACATAATAACATAAACGATGTTATACAAGATGTTACAAAAATACCCCTAATGCCGAATATGGTATATAGGGACCATCAAACTGATCAACTTTTACTATAGGACCAACTCTGAAATCGCGAAAAAAAAATCAGCTGTTTCATACAAAAACTAAAATCTTAATTATCAAAATGTATGAAACAGCTGATTTTTTTTCACGATTTCAGAGTTGGCCCCATAGTAAAAGTTGTTCAGTTTGATGGTCCCTATATACCATATTCGGCATTAGGGGTATTTTTGTAACACCTTGTATATTCTATTTCCAGATCTCCGTATAAACACCCAGTAGTTATCCCTGATTTATATGAAACATTTAAGATATATTCCTCACGCATTCTTTCATAAACGGATAAAGGGTAAGTGATTAATTGATATAAGAAATCTCATTTTTCTGGATGAGAAATAAATACATAAATATTTTCACATAGCCCCATCATTCCTAGGGAAGGCCTGATGTGTTCCAGCAATAGGGTCATAAAACGATGAGTTTTTTTAAAACAATGTTTATTTCAATAATTAATTTTATGCTTACAACAATAAGAAGTCTCTTCAATTTTTCATAACTTACGAGTATCCCTGCCGTAACAATTGTGTTATTCTCGCCCTTGTACTAGATGCGCGGACGCAGAGGGCATCGCGTGTCGTCCTATGGCCGTCGATTATGTTGAGTTTGTCTAGCTCTTCTGCGACCGGACGTCTTTTATCAAAGATTTTGTTATTTGCAGCTGTAATAAGCAGTGTAGAAGCTACACTAACGACCAATCTAACAACAAGAGCCCTCTCATTTGTGACATTTTTGAACATTTCTCGAAATGCTGAAATATTATGATTATTCTCCATATCTCCGCCATTTTGAAACATAGCGAGAAACTGACTCGACAGAAAAAAATTGTATGATTATAGAACTTGCTCACAAAATTTCACGAGAATCGGTTGAGAAATGCGACCTGTGGCCCTGTAGCGTAAACATTTTGCATGAGTTGATGCAAAATGTTTACGCTACTGTAAACTATGGTTTTCTCTCTTCCACTCGCATTTACTGTGAGCAGTATATTCAATAGTTTACGTAAACAGCGTAGCGTAGCGTAAACTCATGGTAGGGCAACTGTAGAGGAGAACAAACGGACAGACATACGAAATAATTTTTAATTGAGATTTTAGCATTCACTCACATTTAGTGACTCGGTGGCGCAGCGGTAAGTGCATTGGACCGGACCGGCGCCAGAGAATATGATTGGTGCGAGTCGTATTTTTTCTAGTATATTATTTAGTATTGTACAAAATAATTGTTAATTTATTTTAAAAAGCAAAAAGTAAATGTAGGTATAACATTGGGATAAGACTTACTACAAAAAGTGTTGTACACTTTATGAGCAAGTCTTATAAAAATAAATACAGGCTGTTTAGAAAATAGCTTTCTAAAGCCGAATATAGTATACAACCCCGGAAAATCCTTACTAATATTATAAATGCGAAAGTCCGTTTGTTTGTTTGTTTGTTACGCCTTCACGCCTTAACTACTGAACCAATCAACATGAAATTTTGCATACACGTTGTCAGAGGTACAGAAAAAGACGTAGGGTACTTTTTATCCCGAAAAAATATTGTTCCCGAGGGATAGCAATAAAACTTTCCACGCAGACGGAGTCGCGGGCGGTTGCTAGTTATTAATAATCCTGAAAACCGCCTGAGGTATTTTGTTTCTTTATTTGTATGAAAAAAATGCAAAATGACAACCCTAGACGCAAATAGATTATCATATTCAATAATCAATCCCATTAATGGGCCAAAGCAAAACACAATTTCGGTCTAGTGTTGCCACTATGCAGTTTAACAAAATTATTTTTCAATAATATGGTGGTTTTCTAGGTTAATAATATTTTTCCGGGGTAGTATGCACGGTATCGCTATCATTTTCGGCTTTATAATGCTATTACCATCCTGTATATCTATGAAATTCCTTCTACCCACATTGTAATGTCAATATTGATCGAACCGCGAAACAAAAGCGACATAATTTGTTCCATAACGTAAACGCCAATAACCATTTGTTTTGTTTATTGAACATTGCGGATTCACATCCTGTTATTAATGGTGGGAGTGCTATAGACTTTTACGATTAGGGTACGGACGGTGGAAGAAGTCAATAAATTGTTCAGGAAAATCTTTGGCTTAACCGGAATATGTTCTAGTAAGTTTGTGAAATATCAACCTTTGAGTTAGGGCCGCAGCAGACTTGCTCTTTTAGTGTAATATTGTGTTTTTCCTATGGTAAGGTTACTCCGTTAACCCCCCGGCTCCCCCGGCTCCTACTATTTAGGCTCGACGGGGGCGCCGGGGGCGGCGAGAGACAGCCCAGGAATGGCTTCCTGCGCGCTGACCGAGTCCAACATGCCGTTTGGTATACCTAAAGATTGTATTTGCCCTCACTCTAATAAAAAAAAAGGTGATTAGGTAATGTAGACAAATGACAACTAGACCTGCTAGAGTACCGCACTTTCAATAGTGAAAAGTTAGGTACGGCTTGCCTACGCGCTAGCGGTGGGGAACGCTCCTCTACCCTGCCCCCACTTCATCATTGCTCCCAACACGGCTGAGTTACCCCACTATAGTCTTCGTTACTAATTGGTTTTAGCGTTTCAGCAATTCTTTGTTGCTGCAACGCGATATTGGCGTCTTCCCCATCTGACAGGCACGGCGCAGCAGTGGCAGCTTACTGCAGGCAGTTTACAAATTAGGTCGTTAAATTTAAACTGACAGTTTGACATTTATTATAACCGTAGTATTGCACATGGTTGTTAAGGTTTTCAAAACCTCCTTACCAACCTTGTATCATAAAGTACTATTAGCTGAAAATACTCATAAAATGAGAATAAGGGCGTGGACTTCAATTTAGAAATTAAATTCAAAAATGCATAACGAACTTGTTTATTTTCATTAAATACACATTATCATAGTTTATTACTATCTACAACTATTTACAGCCAACATAATTCATGTTATTTACATTTGTTCAATAGTTCAATGCTTGTCCCAGCACATTGTGACATATAGTTTTAAAAAAAGTACATTGTTCAAAAGTGTAGGTATTTAAACTTATTAAATACATTTCTTCGGAATCAAGATAATTTCTGTTGTTAAGCTCTGGTAGCTATTTAAAGTATAATTTATCTGAACCTCTGTCCTTGGTATCTATTGAATGTCAGATTTCAAAGGAGAAGATCTAGTCATAAATGTAGTTAAGTGTAATTTAAGATAATTGAAGAGCAGAGAGGAAAACGTCAAATTAATCTACTTATTTTGAGATAAGAGCGCTGTGTAATAGAGGTGGGGAAAACAGGAAAAAAGTTCATTATTACCCTACACCATTATAGAAGATGTAATTCCAAAACCAACAGTTTTTTTGATACGATAAGTATTTCCAAAGTTATTGTAAATAATTAATTTGCTTTAGAACACTAGTCGGCGCCATGCCAAAGCGTCCTCCTTTCCGAGCGAGAATAGCTAGAGAAAGGAGTCTGATGACGTCATAGGACATGGATCTGCCTGTCACCACGGTAGTGATCACTTGCTCAGTGCTTGTCACAAAAACAATAGCGCGCGGTCATATTTACGATTTTTTTTTTATATTGTGCAATAAATAGAAGGGCTTCAGAAAAAAATACATATTTTAAGTTAAAATGAATATATTAAAAAATCTGTTCCCAAGCTAATTGTCGATATCTTTACTTAAAATAATATTTTAAGGCATAGCTTTTATTATACAACACTCTTTAATTATGATTTCTTATCAAAGTAAAAGATTATGAAGCGGAAAACAGATATACGGTAAAATATGTCGGCAAAACTCACAGAAATGGATGACACACAACTCATCAACACAACAACAACAACACGGATTACATTAGTGATACCAACATAAAACAGTATTACCAACCTAATTAAGGGGCCGTACAACGTCTAAAACACTTAGCAACGATTTCACACAGTATTCCTTGATTATCGGTCCCAAATAAAATTTAGATAGTAGATATAATACTTACTCAGTTATGTGATTGACAGAAATATGATAAATATTTTCTTAATAGAAAAAAATCGTAAAATTAAATAATTTAATTAAATTAATTACATTAAATTAAATATTTGACAACATCACATACATTGCTCCGATTCCAAAGTAAGTAGCTAAAGCTCTTGTGTTATAGAAATCAGAAACAACGGTGGTATCGTTTTGTGGTTGATAGTTCTCCAAAGTAAGAAATAGTTTTACTAGTAATCAATTAAAAACCAAAGTGTTTTCAGTAATTTCGAAAATTTCGACTCTAAAGATTTTTCCAGTGTCATACGCCCCCTTAAATTAGGAAATTTTCCGTTCATTATCCAACAAAAACGTTTAGTTCATCATTAGTTTAATTTTATTCACATTTTCCCTCTCTATGCTTGAAACATTATTTAAATTTACGTTTGAAACCAATTAGACTTTAATTATTATACCGCGTGCATTTTCTCTTTGATCTTAGAACATGTAATAAGAATAGAATAAAATAATAATAAGCTTTATTTTGCAAGAATGTGAATAGGATCTTAAAACAATCGAAGTTCAGGACACATTCACCCAGTCTGGGGCCCTACCGGCTAACTGACATGGCTATCGTAATGGCTTTCATTTGACAGATCAAATCAAATCAAATCAAACATCTTTATTTACTTTACAAAAACATAACATTTAGTAGTGGAAAGAGAAATATATGTAGCTTACTCCCGCAAAAAATATATGCCGGATGCACCGCCCGCCCGCCCGCAAAATAATGCCTGATTCAATCAAATATTTAGTAGTGGAGACTCCTTTTAAGCATGACAATGCCTGTACCAGAGGGCTCCGTAAATAGGAATGGGATGACTGCTACTTTTCTTTGGTAAATTTTTATTTATGCCAAAAAGAGTGCAAAAGCCCCTGGCAATACAAAAAAGAAAAACATATAACATATTTCTTCTTCGAATTAAATTATTACTTATTGTCACGTTAAATTAATGATGTCAAATTCAATTCATTCAATAATACAATACTATTATTACATTTTATGATCAAAGTACTCATTTAAACAATAGAAACATTTTTGAAAAACCACTTTGAAATAAACATTATTTTCTTCAAATGTGTTTTTCAAACAAGAGCTATTTTATTTCAAATGACAGGTAATTTCACGAGCTTTAAGTTCTTTGTGCATAAACAATTTTCGCTATCTTACGCTCTTAAAGAAGTCGGCGCAAGAGCTCAATATCGAAGGAAAACCGCAAATCGATGTACACCATAGCCGTTTGGCAAAACATACAAAGATAATGCAGGACAAACATTTTCCATTAACATGAACTAAATACAGTCTTAGTCCTTTCATAATATGATTTTAACCTTTAAGAAATAATCTTGGAGAAAACCAATTTTGATAGTAATAAAAAATACCAAGGCTGTTTTTAGTTCTCGTAGTGGTTAAAGTCTAGACCAAGAAATAACTTTAATATTAGAATTATAATCAAGAGTGTACGACATCGGGATTTTTCGGAAAAACACTATGAAAAAACAATGTATTTCTTATTGTTTTATACATAAATAACTTAGCTACAAAAGTTATGACTTAGTACATTCTGAAAATAAGAAAATACGGACATGCCAACATTTTGTGTGACATCCCAAATAATTCTAAGAATTTCTTTTTACATTGCTTGTTTCCCAACAGCGCATTCGTGTAACTTCACACAAAACTATGCAAAGTGGAGCACTTAACTCACGAAATTACCCGAAGAATCCCGATTCCGCACCGAAGAACGTTAGGTCTCATTCACATCAAAAGAGCGGGTGCGGGAGCGGACGCGGGATGAATACATAGTCAACACAGGCACGTAAAAGAACGACCAGCGCCCGATGAGTGTATAGGGAGTGATGGCTGCGCTGCGTTGTGGAAGGTGCTTAATGTGATCAAGTCAGGGTCACCAATGTAGGAATTGTAAGCAATGGTATGGGAAGTAGATAGCCACTGATAGGAAGGCCAAAGGGAAGATCTTCCTTCGGGCTGGGTGGTATTAGCCCGGGGACCGCGGTCCAACCGATGATGGTAGGAAGTTGTATATATGTCCTGGGCCAATCGTTGAACTGGGCCGATCGAGATCTGCCTGGTCAGATTAAGATACGCCGACACTAGCGCGTAGGTAGGTAGCCAAAAGTGAATTCCTAATCCATGTCGCGATTTTCCCTTAAGGACTTGTACTATTATGTATTCTGTGCTTTAGGGAGAATTCGCTCGCCACGCCACTGCCGCTGGTCACATTGTTGCATGGCCTGCTCGTTCTCTATGAATGCATTTACCGAGATTCAATAGAAGCAGAAAGCGTATGATAACATCGGTGCTGTGTCTCGTTATCATCACTTGATCACTGGCTTGGCGATTGTTTCGCTGCTTAAAGTAACTGTTGTGTATGTTAAGTAAAGGAGAGGTATTTGACTGTATCGCAGCAGAAACGACGCAAAAATTCGCATAATGTAAAGGACCACAGATTTAGAATTAAGCGCGCACGGCACCGCGCTCGCGCTTTCGATGTGATAGGACGATTATTCTAGTGATTCGAATACCAAAGAGGATATTATACAATGTCGCGCGTGCTATACGCGCTAGCCATGTGTCAGCTGAGTAAAACCACGAAGAGAACCAGCGATGGATAGGTCACACTGCCGCTGTTCCCGCGTTGCATCGCGAGGGGATTTTCACCTGTAAACGGAACTTGATTGAAATATTTATTCGAATTTAACATGTTGGTTATATTGTTTTGAAAGATTTTCAAGTTATACCTAAGTTACTATTTTGTTTAGGTACAAGTCGTGATTTCACTTATGAAGGGATATGAAGAACCATGTATGTTCTTCATATCTGTTCAACAATTAAATGTTTTTAACTTTAATAAAAAATTGTCTTTTTATATTAATTGTATAAAATTGTACAAAACACGTTTTGATTAGTGAAAATGACGTACAACTTTAGTACCTTTAGACAAATTTAGACAACAAAAAATGTTTATCCATAATGAAAAGTCAACAAGTTTTTATTTCCATCCGCGGAATTGGTTCGAAAGCCAACATTATTGATGCCCAACATAATTAACAACAAATAAAGTCCTTATTACCATCAAAATAGAGATTGTTTTGAATCGACACTCTCGCCGGAGCTAATTATTTTTGCCCCAGCTCGTTTCCTCGATAATTCACAAACATGTTTTGTACCCGATACGGCTTCAATATTGCAAATATTTGTTCCAAAATTTTTGATGAGTAAAATGTTTGTATATTTTCGCTCATAGAATGTATGAAAACAAAACAACTTTGTGTTTGCGGCTTCAATTTGAAATTAATTAAAAGGTACACCTAATAATCAAGCAATCAGCCCCTGATTGGTTCATTATTAATAGAAGAGAGGTATAAATTGTGCTTTATTTTCATGTTGTTTTATATGACAGATAGGCAAGCGCTTGACCGCTATCACGCTGCGATAAAACGCGCTTGTATAGACCTATTCACTCACATGTATCGACAGATTTAACTCTGCCAAGCAATAAACACTCTTACCACGTACCTCTAAGGACGTGCACGGATACAGCGGAGGCTGCGACATCCGCTAAAGAACAAGTATAGTTGCCAGAGTCATTTCTGTTGGCGTTCGCTATGTAGAGCCTGGACAGCGCACCGTTTGAGGTCGCTTCAGTTTTCACGCTGTGGACAAAAGAGATTGTATTAACACTAGATAGGCTGTACAGTACCGAAAAAATGCTCATTAAGTTACGGTGCACGCACCGCAACTCATTTAGTCTATCGCGAGCGACCGAGAGAAACAGTTGATGCGCCGCGAAGGTTGGTTGTGACACAATTTTAATTTTGAACAGCTCGTCTATGTAATTGAAGTCATTGTATTAACATTGTTGGTTAAAAAATAGATTTTTGTTTTCTTTCTGGTTGTATGTTATCCTAATTAAGTGATTGACCTTATTACATAATTCGTTGTATTATGGATGAACAAAATTATGTTTTATAATATAAATAAATATGTTATTGACATAATAAATGATGTGCAACTGTACTAGTTTTACCATAGAGTAAATTGCCCTGATTTTATGGTGCTATTTTTATCTTGATGTTTGTTCAGATGCAAAGATACTAAGTTTCATAACTTTCAAAAGATAACAATCATCATGAGTATAAATGAATAATTTATTGTCGAGAAATTCTGTTTCTTAGCCTGATTTTATCGTTAGTTGTCTTCGAAAGTTGATTATGTTTTATTATTATCACAAAATATTATGAGCAAAAACCCGCCTGCATCAAAAGACAAGTTAACTTAAAAGATGGAAACAAGATCAAATATTAAAGGCAACATAATAACATGCAGTCAGAGGCATGTACAAAGTGACAATATGAATGATTTGACTTTTCACTAAAGTCTACGCTTCAAGCGGGATTTTTAATTTTTTTATTTTATTTATGTCTTTGTAGTTATTATATATTACGCATGATGTACTTTTTTGGAATCCTTCTGATATGATACCCATATTGCAATACATATTCTAAAGAAGCAAATTATTTTTTTCTTCATATAATAGCACCGCATTGCCGCCATTTTGTTTTTTTAACGTTACTTACCTAAGAACACTTGGGCTGTCAAGACAAATATAACAACAACAGAAATCTGTTTAGCCGCTTGAAAGATATGAGGTAATAAATAATATTACATATAAACACACATACTTACACAACATACAAGATACGTGCGAAAAACATAACCCTTTCCTTGCAGTCGGGTAAAGAACGTTGTAAAATTCATTTCCTATCCGTAAGGAATACAAAGTTTGCAGATAGATAGTGGCCAAGTAGAATGTTAAACTTTACATAACTTTAATCAACTCATTTTCTTTCAGCAATCCAAAAACTTGGTTTATTCTCCAGCTCATCTCAAAAATTGTAAGCAACCACAAGCAAAGTCTTCGCTAAGAAAATTAATTTGTTTTACGAAATAACTCCAAAGTTCTCAATTCGTATTACTTAATTGAATTGAAATATTCAGTGGGCCGTGGCGATCCTTAAAATGGCCTACAAACCCGTTTTTAATTAACACATACGTTTTCTCCAGCCCTTAATAAATCTTAGAGCCCTTATTTTGAATTCTACTAATGTGGACTGTGGACTACATGCCTATTCCATTTCGCTCTACCCCAATCAAATAAGTAATGTTTTATTGAGGCTTAATATAATATACATCATCCCCCTTACTAATAAAGATTGTATAGCAGATGTATAGTTACACAATGGTAACATTCTGTCAAACGTTAAGTTTGACAATAAAAAGAAAGCGACAAAATACTGTGTAACTATACATCTGCTTTACAATATTGATAAGTAAAGACGTAATAGACCTATTTCATTTTCCGTTTCACAAAAATTTTGAAGGTGCCTATGAATAAAAAATATCTGGGTTTCTGACGCATACTTAAGAAACGATGATTATCGCTTAATATTTTTTGTAAATTTTATGGTAATTTAATTGATTTCTTTGGACTTTGGATACAGCAAAACACAATTTATTCATTAAATTGTAACTTGCCGAAATACCCTTACAAAGGGAAGTGAGCTAATACAACGTGTGAACAAAAATATCATTAACTACATGGTCTATCATTATTTTCTTTATAATTACGACCTCCGTGGTCGAGTGGCTTTGTACATCCGTTTTCAAGGTGTCGCCATCTCTGAGGTCCCGCGTTCGATCCCTGGTTGGGTCAATTCAGAAAAAACGAACTTTTCTATATTGTCTCAGGTCTGGGTGTTTGTGATACCACCGTTGTCTCTGATTTCCATAACACAAGTGCTTTAGCTACTTACTTTGGAATCGGAGCAATGTATGTGATGTTGTCAAATATTTATTAATATTTTTTATTTAATTAGGTCCTTACCTATGAAATTGGCGTTTTGTATGGATTTTTTTTAAACAAATTGCATTTTCCATACTAGCATTTTCATAATTTATTTAACTACCGTGAGCAATATTGTAACAAAACTTTTATGTACAGATGTTTGAACATTAAGCTAACTTAGGCAACATAACTTAAACGAAAAAAAGTTTCAGCTAAGTTACAACGGATAAATTAGTGGTCCTTTTATGCAAACAAAAAATGGAGTGACTTTTAAGGTATTTTTTTAATACGAAGAAAACAAAATAAATAGACTTTAAATATGCTGGTAGTTGACGGCTATGATCATAATTTGATGACGTCATAATATCCGCAAGTGATAAATATTTTACATCACAGAAGCTATGAGGTTCTCTTTGTATATAATACTAAATAAGATACTAGAAAAAATAGGACTCGCACCAGATCATGTTCTCGGACGGAAATCGAACCCGCGACCTTTGGATATCCGGTCCAATGCTCTGACCGCTGAGCTACCGAGTCACTAGTGAGAACGTCGAATTTCTTCTAGTATATCAACTCTTACGCTGCAAGCCAGCGCCATCTCACCAATGTAGAAGGAGTTACCTCGACATTTTTTTTTCTAGTATATTATTTAGTATTATATAAAAATAGCATTGTGAATGCTTAAATCTCAAAAATTTCAAATATGTTCTTTTTGTGTGAGAAAAAAACACAAATTTCATAGGTTACTTAACTATTTGATTTCATATTATTATGCCTTTTATACATTACTATTTTGATTTCAAACGTTTGTTATAGATATGGAGGTTGAGAGCTGGAAAGTAAGAAACATACTTTCTTTTTACACAAATAATTTGTATTATTTTTTTCAATTGTTTTTAATATCTGATTTGATTTAATTTAATTTAGATTTTGATTTAATTGATTTGATTTAGTTTTTATTTTATTAATATTATTTTGCTTTATTGTGTTGCATTTTTGATATTAAAATTATGTTATTTGTTTTAACAGGTCTATATGAATGTTGTGCATACCTTTAATTTAGACGCATATCTACACTATTTGTTGTTTGTTCTTTTAAATTGCTATTATTTCTTACTTCAATAAATAAATAAATAAAACATCTTTGTAATCGTAGGTAATTAAAACGAGAATATGTTATAAACCTGTCGAGATTAGTTACTGAGGTAAGTAACTAATCTAAAATGAAGGACACCAGTATAATAACTTACAAATTAACTTAAAGTTAGCATACTCGGACTTAATTAACGCCGCCGCCGTAAATCTCGGAGGTAATTCAAATAAACAAATAGGGGTATTTAACACCCCATAAATCCCACAGTGCGCTTTGAATACTCATTTTGAGAAAACAATGTACAACAGGTGAGATGGTTCTTCGTTATAAATTCAAATGAGTTACAGGAAAACAAATTGTATTTAAATGTATTCAAATACGTATAATGAATGTTTTTCTTCATTATCATATTTTACTATCAACGCGTCACTAGTGCCCAGTGTTACCAGGTACACGGTAATTACCGTAGAAACACGGTATTTTTGGCTAAAACACGGTCTACGGTAATGATTCACTACCGTGTACCGTGTATATTCTCAAAATAATTATTACAAAAACAGTTCGAATGTATAAAATATACTATAACGAAACGCAATTACATTTACTTCCTTTGGCGTGGCAGCACTTTTTTGTTGTTTTTGGAGAAATCCCCAAATTATGCAAGACGAGTACGTCTAAATGCAAAAGATTATACGATTGTTAACCCATCCACATATGTGAAAATTGGTCACGTAACAATAGAATGTTTAAAGAATGGATTTTTTTAATAAAATATCGAGTTTTTTTCCTTATACTTTACACAGTAATTCTATTATATTTTATTAAATCTACGCACGGTAATTTGAGCCTGAAACACGGTATTTTTAATCTCAGCACGGTAGTTTATGATTTTAATCTGGTAACACTGCTAGTGCCGCCGAGCTCTTTCGCCTGACCAAGGATGAAGGAATGATGGAATGAAAAAGATGAGGAGGTAGGTATTATTATTTATTATTATTATTATTTGGAAGGGGGGACGCCAGCAAAGCCGGACGGGTGATCAGTCTCCCTAATCGGAACCATTTCACCCAGTTCCCCAAAAGGAGGTAGGTAGCCACTGATAGGAAGGTCAAAGGGAAGATCTTCCACCGGGCTGGGTGGTATTAGCCCGGGGACCGCGGTCCAACTGATGATGGTTGGAATTTGTATAAGTTTGGCAATTAAGAAAAATAAGATCAACCGATCGTTTCTGTTGGTGCCATAACTACGCCGTCACCGTTTTTAATCGCCTCTGTGGTCTAGGAATTTGCCCACCCGTGTAAGACGCACTGTTATACCAACTCTATGGTCGACTATGTTACCAAATTCAGTTTTATTTTTAAAATTATTTTACACCCTAGGGTGCAACGCAGAGTTTTTAACCCGCTGCTCAGCTTAAATATACATCACTTTCCGAATATAAGAAATGAAAAAAATATTGTATTCCGGCAGTTAGAGTAAAGATAGCCAGTTCTTCAGTGCTGAGGAATCCGGGTGTAGTGCGCTTTCAACTTCGGCCTTATCGTCACTTAATCTTATCAGGTGAGATGAAGGCCAAGTACTAACCCGTTGTGGATAAAAAAAGAACTAGACTGAATCTTCAGTATATCTATACGGTCGCATCTAAAAATTTATTAAATAGATAATCATTTTATTTCTTGCTTCAGACACACACATATTAATTTAACATAATAAGAACATAATTTTACACGTTATTAATAGTAAAGTTTTGCATAAACATTATCAGGCGTACAAAAAAGACTAGGACTAATTGACCTAACCTTGACGACCTGAGTGGTGCAGTGGTCAACATACCGGTCTACCGCGCAAGAGGTCCCGGGTTCGATTCCCGGCCGGCAGGAGTTGAAATGATGAATTTTACTTTCTGTGATGGGTCTGGGTGTTACTATGCATAAAAAGTACATATTTAAAAAAGTATATAAGTAGTATATCAGTTGTCTCTCACCCATATTACAAGCTTTGCTTAGTTTGGGGCTAGATGGCGCTGTGTGAAATGGTCCAGGCATTTTTTAACTACGGCAAAAAAAAATTACTTTTGAAGACGCGCAGCTTTATAAAAAAATACCTTCAATCATAAAAAATGTTAACTCAATTAGTGCATTCAAATCACAAGTTGGAAAACATGTTTTATAGCAAATGTAAATGAAATGCACTAATTAAGTAGATAGGTATAGTTGGACGACGGAATGTTCTAAAATCATCATTTTTAAGCTGTCTGTAAGTACCTGTAAGTTCATTATTGTCTTTTGTGAGAATACATTTCTTTAACCCAACTTCAGATACATTAAACCTATTTCACGGTACACAGCTTGGCGCTTAATTACTAAGCAATTCCAAGATTCTTAGACGAAGCACCGTAGCTGACTGAAGCTCTTCAGTAACTTTGAACATTGTATGTTGAGAATGTCGCCACTATCATGGCGGTTAATGTTCATAGTATAAATCACGAATTGAAGAAGAATTGGTGCGATTAACAAAGCTTTTAGTCTGCTAGATTATAGTGCTCGTTTGAGAAATTTAGGTACTTGAGCACTAAGCGTTCAAGTCTTGTATTTTGTATCGATATTACAAGTTTTGGTATCGCTGCCTAAAGGGATCTAAGGTGTCTTTCCGATCCCTGAATATTATTGTAGAAATTTTTTATCTGTCAAATGTATAACTGTACTTTTACTCCGGCAGAGGTGCTTTCGCGTAAACCTAATTATTTCCACATCCGCGCAGATTGTATTGAAATACACTAGTACTAGGCTAGAGGCACTAGCTCCACTAGCCACTAGGCTAGAGGAGCTCGATGGCGCAGTGGTATAGCGCCTGGCCCAGCGATTGCAGAGGTTAAGCAACTTTCGCAAGGGTCGGTCATGGGATGGGTGACCAAAAATTTATTATCTGTAGCTTCTCCGAGCTTCGGAAGGCCGTTCGTCCCGGCTGTATTTGTAGACGTAAGCACCCACCAGTCCACATTGGGGTCGCGTGGTGGGACATGGCCCATCCATCCTCCTCATGAACCCATAAGGAAGGCCTGTGCCCCAGCAGTGGGGACATCAAAAATGGCTGATAGTCACTAGTGGCTACCTTTGACTTTCACATTTATAGTAATAAGTTAAGGATACACACTATTCGCGTAAATAACCTAGTAGGTGCGGCGAAATTTGCTAGTACTTTTTACTTCTTCGCTGCAAGCCAGCGCAATTTCATCAATGTGAGGAAATACCCCCACATTCGAAAGAAACATCTTTCCAGATGTTTTGACAATCGATAAAGATGAAACAGCTATATAATTATTAAATTTAGATTTTTCGCATTCACAATGCTATTTTTATATTAAGATAAATAATATTAGAAAAAATACTAGAAAAAATCGACTCACCCGTAACACCTCAGACGGGACTCGAACCCGCACCCTTGGGATTCCGGCCCAATGCACTGACCAATTATGCTACCGAGCCGCTAGCGGGAGTGGCGAAATTTTCTAGTACTTTTAACTTCTTCGCTGCAAGCCAGCCTGAGGTGCTACGGGTGAGTCGATTTTTTCTAGTATTTTTTCTAATATTATTTATCTTAATATAAAAATAGCATTGTGAATGCGAAAAATCTAAATTTAATAACCTAGTAGGTATTTGTAATTATTCCGATTAGCACCCTAAAACAAGACGTTGTAATGTAACTACTGTGATGAAACCGTGACATAAGCTTCTTGGCAGTTATTTCGCAAACTAATGGGATTTTCAGCTTCTTACTGTTTGTTCTATCCACAGGGCAATGTGTCGCCAAATAGACTATTACTTATCGTTGTTATTTCTATGTTTACGTATTCTTGTTGGTCGGTTTAACATAATGTCCTAGCTTGTTATTTTTAATTAATACATTTATGTAAGTACCTAAATTGTATCCATCATTAAATTTTGAACTTTAATGTATTTATTTATTTTTTGCAAGCTGTGATTTAGTAAACGCTTCCACACAAATAATTGAAAACACATGTGTGTGTTCTCAGCTGGTAATTAGTACAAATGATTGTGTTATTAAATTACTTTAAGTATTTAGATACAAATTGACACATAAAGTTACAGTATCACAAAGCAAATGTGTTTTTGTTGTTTGTTGTTACAAAGTCTTTCGGGCTCATCAATCAGACTAAAATTTCACAGTCTCAAAGTAATTGCTATAAAACCTGCCTAAAGACTATTTGGTATCTAAGCATCCTTGAACTATTACGTGGCTGACAACATCCAGACAACTTCATACAAAAACCAACCTTCTTTGTGGAACTTTAAGGGATTTTCGAGCTCGTTAGTTAATGATGGAACCATAGTGATTATAATGCTCAGTGGATGGAACCTTGATGGAACCGTCTATATGCAATTTGATTGAAATGACCACTATTGTCAACCATTAAAATTTCTAATCAGTTTCAATAGCTCACCTCTTGCCTCTCACCTTTGTGTCGTAGTTCAGCAACCTGGCTCCATGTTTCCAGTTGACCTGCCTCATCGAATGCGGCTCCTCGATCACTACGCACCGCAGTTCGATGATAGAACAAGAGTTTCAATAGCTCACCTCATGGCTCCTCTCTTAGTGTATCTGGCTCCATGTTTCCAGTGCCTCGTCGGCTGCGGCACCTCGCTCACCACGCACCACAGCTCGATGATAGAACAAGAGTTTCAATAGCTCACCTCACGCCTCCTCTCTTAGTGTCGTAGTTCAGCAACCTGGCTCCATGTTTCCAGTTGACCTGCCTCGTCGGCTGCGGCACCTCGCTCACTACGCACCACAGCTCGATGATAAAACAAGAGTTTCAATAGCTCACCTCACGCCTCCTCTCTTAGTGTCGTAGTTCAGCAACCTGGCTCCATGTTTCCAGTTGACCTGCCTCGTCGGCTGCGGCACCTCGCTCACTACGCACCACAGCTCGATGATAAAACAAGAGTTTCAATAGCTCACCTCACGCCTCCTCTCTCAGTGTATCTGGCTCCATGTTTCCAGTTGAACTGCTTCATCAGCTGCGGCACCTCGCTAACCACGCACCATAACTTGATGATAGAACAAGAGTTTAAATAGCTCACCTCACGCCTCCTCTTTTAGTGTCGTAGTTCAACAACCTGGCTCCATGTTTCCAGTTGACCTGCCTCGCCGGCTGCGGCACCTCGCTCACCACGCACCGCAGCTCGATGATAGAACCCTCTTTGTAGAACTTATCTTGGAGTGGGCGACCTCGCTCGTCAACTATTTCTACTTTTGGCACTGTAGACAAAAAAGGGTGATACTTTATACTTATACAGGAATAAATTAGCCGTGTTTACAAGGTAACGATGAGGTGCTATACGTGGCCGTACCTAACATTTCCCTACTGAAAGTGATGACCTTAGTACTTAGTGTCTGATTCCGAGACAAAGAAGTTTCGTCATGATATGAAAAGATAATATTATTAAAACACTATGCTAATGTCCACTCTCGTGGTTCCAGGACTTTGTCCCATTAATGGGACTATAAGTGAGAACTGTTTTATTATCGATTCTTAGCTTAATATACAAGGCTCAGAAACTTTAACAAATAAAAATAATCTCCATTAATTTGTCTATAAGAAATGGGAGTACGCCATAACATTAACTTCTTAACTTCTTCGGAATTGAATTATGATGAAAACGTGACTTAACTAAAAATGACTCTTTGACTTGTTTATTAAAACCTTAGTAATAAGTAGTCTACTAGGCAATTCTATAAAGAAGGATGAGCGTTTTAGTTTTTGAAATATTATTGCAGGCAATAAAAATAGTTTTACACTTTTTGCAAGATATAATCATGTAGAACAATAGTCCGTTCATATAGACTTTTTTTGTTCTACCTACTTTATATATTATTTTCATTGTAGTGTAGTTCATAAAGGAGTTGTAGAATGCGCGAACTGGTTGCCTAAACGATTTCTTCAGTAACTTGTTTTGATTAGGGTGCTTAGGAGTGAACATACTCAAAGTCCTCTCGTCTAGGTGGTGTTGAGGGAAGGTTAAAGGTTTCTGTGCGTCGTAGAAAAAAGTGTTCTTCTGCATAACTACCCCCACCCTCCATATAATGATACAAATAATGATAATGATAATTCTATGTTAAATGAACAATTTAACTGAGTTGTGGCGTATTAACCTTCATGTTGTTGTGTATTTGAATTGGTTTTTGTAATTTCAATAATTTTAGAAGTTGAATTGCTTTTTGTAGTAATTAAATAAAACATTCATTACCAATATTTGAAATTTAATCAACATCTGAATTTGAATAATTAACTAACTCAACACCTACATCTAAATAAGCCTGCAGCTACACTCAACGATAAAATCCCCGATTAATCAATCATACGACCAATCAAATTAATATACGAAGTCGATTGAGCTAAAACAAAATCGGTGTGCAGGAAAATGGGTAAAGGCTACCTTCCAGTGACAAAGATTTACTAAGCGAGTGAAAAGCTATTTTTTACGAGTGACATACCTAATTTTATTCTTTTTTTATGAAATTGAGAATAGTTATTTGTTGTTGCTTGTAACGTTTTATATTAATATAACCACTTATCTGTAGAAACTATTTTTTTGCAAATGGCCGTCACCTGTCAACAATTCACTAATTAATCACTAATGACGTAATTCGCTCCCCTCCTCCTCCCCTTCACCCTAATAAAAACAATAAATACTTGAAAATATGTAAAAAGATTATATTATGAATGATATACAGTTGAAATAGTTGTTAAATAATGAATAGGCATAAGATATCAAGTAGACGACCTCTTGTGAATCTTATAAATGAATAAAATAATTAAAAAAATATAATAAAAAGGTGTTGCCCCTAACCAGTTGTAACAGGGACGCGATGCGCTTTCTAATAATGGCCTCTTTTATAATGGTTGAAGAGTTAATTGGAATTTTAAAACGTAAAACCAATATTATCCTTGTACACAAAATAGATTAAAAATAACATAAATGTATCTATAAAAATATGTAGTTCTTTTAGACAATAACAAATTGCCTTATTATCTCGGACCAAGGTACAAAAGATAAACATAACAATGAAAACAGAACATAATGTCATAAAATATATTTTATTGATCTGTTAGCTTGAAGTGGAGGTTTTATTGCCCAGTTTAATTTTATTGGGCGTACTTATCGGAAAACGAGGGCTATCGTTCCTTTCTTAATTTAATTATGAACACTAGAAAAGGTGGATGGATAGGACAAGCAATATAATAAAAATGAACGACCCTTCTCAACGGCTTTATTATATACTCTAAGAATACCAGTGGAAATTCTTCTATCGTTTTTTGTTCCTCTTAGCTTACTTAATTTGTGAAATAACGTGTCAGTTTTCATAGTAAATAATTTTATTATCATTTATTTTCTTCGTAAATTCCCTAGGTACCTATTTATATGATTATAATTAAATGAATAAATAACTGTGTAGAATACCAGTGGAAATCCTAGATTTAAGGGTTCCGTATCCAAAGGGTAAAAGACCCTATTACTAAGACTCCGCTGTCCGTCGGTCTGTCTGTCTGTCCGTCTGTCCTCAGGCTGTATCTCATGAACCGTGATAGTGAGATAGTTGAAATTTTCACAGATGATGTATTTCTGTTGCCGCTATAACAACAAATAAACAGAATAAACGAAATATTTAAGAGGGCTCCCACACAACAAACGTGATTTTTTTGCTCGTTTTTGCTCGATATTGATAACGGCAATAGGTAGATGCTTGAAATATTGACAGAATATTTAGTTATATGTTTTAAAAATAAATAATTAAATTAAACAGATATGATGTTTTTGCCATTTTTATAGATAATGGTACGGAACCCTTCGTGCGCGAGTCCGTTGGTTCAGTTATTTATTGATTTTAACCAAATGTTAAAGGGAACCATTATTTCTCATTGTGTATTAACAATAATCTGATAATAAAAGAATATGAAAAGGAACTTTTTGTGAAGATAACTGTATTTTTTCCAATTTCCCATAATTACAGAAATGCAAGTTGCAATCGATAAAAAAAACAGTACTCTGTTTTCTTTATCAGGAAGACAAGATTTATTTAAAGGAATAACGATATTCTTTACGCATTTTTGTATTCCCAAGCTTGCGATATTTTCTTGCTGCCTGGAGGTTTACATAAAATTCTTACGATATCTATGCATACGAATTTACAACGCTGATTCTATGGCAGATATACAAAAGTAGTTTATGATACCATGCGAGGGCTTACGTCACAATTTTCAAATAGTAGTTTATGATACAAGGTTGGTAAGGAGGTTATTAAAACAAGTTGACGTCGATAATCGTCACGAGTTTTAAAAACCTTAACAATAAATATGTGAGCACATTATGGGTACCTATTGTAATAGAAAAAAAACCGTAAACAAAAACGCACGGCGTGCGGTAAAATCAACTTTCAGCACGCTGCTATACCATCATCGAAAGCACACATTTTCAAGCAATTGTATTAGAAAAGATTTTTTCATATCCGATCAGGATCATACGAAACGGAAAAATATCTCCCATACCAAACCGATAACGTTATTACTTTGATTTGTATAAAAAGACTAAACAAATTTTATAATTTGTTGTGTAGCCAAAAATTACGAACACTACAATATGATTCTCATGTAACTAACACCTTGTATGGAGTTTTATGTCCGAAATAAAATGTTTATTATTATTATTTTCTGTATAATCAGACGTTTTGATGAAGATGAATATTTAAACAACGTGAAAGAGCATAGAACTCAAAAGAAACTCACCAACAACAGTAAGATGCACCCTTCGCACCAAAGGAGGGTGGGTGGATATCTGGCACTCGTAATATCCTTCGTCTCTTTCACTCACGTACTGTATGAGCAAGCGCCAATCATTAGGATGTTCGAAGGCTAAAGAATATCTTGAGTCAGCTGAGTAAGTGTGACGACCAAAGGAAAGGAGATGCAACTCTTCGCCTCGACGACGGACCCAGGATATCTGCAAAAGGTAAGGTAATTCAGACTTTACTTAACGCTGCGTAGTCTGCACACTAGCGCCGCCATTGGAAAAAAAAACATAGTGCTTAAATAAAAACGAAATTGTGAATTATCTCTCTGTAGTGCACTCCGTAGAAGCTTTGTGGTACTTTTTATCACTTAAACAATCTTTTATAGCCTGTCGTTTAGTTAAGTCGAAAGATAATTCACAATTTCTTCTTTATATAAGCACTATGTTTTTTTTCCAATGGCGGCGCTAGTGTACAGACTACGCCCTCTTAAGGCCGGCGCCCACTGCCGGCATGGCACGGCAGGTTGTGCTGCGGCATCCCGCGGCGTCCCGTGGCATGCCGTGGCATTGGCATCAATCAGTTGTTTTATTTTATTTATTCGTCTTTTACATTTGTCTAACTTTTGTAAAGTTGCGTGGTCTTTTGTGTTAGTTAAAATATTATCTCTCTTGCTTTCTCTCTCTCTCATTTCAACAAACTTAGCAACAACCCATACGTCTCGCGGAATATAATGGCGTGCACCGGCAACCCGTGGAATGAAACGGCATGCCGTGGCATCCCGTGGCATGCTGCATCATCCCACGGCACGTCACGGCATCGTGGTATCGAAAATAATTATCATGAATTCTAAATTCATTGAAATAAGATTCAAAATAACTTGATTAGTAATAAAATCCTTTGCCGTGCCATGCCATGCCGTGCCGCCAGTGGGTGCTGGCCTTTACGATCTCTGTTTACCTGAAACTGTTAAAGGAGAAGGAAAACCATTTTCCACCAATAAAAAATATGTATAGTACAATTTGAAAGACAATTTCAAACAATAATATTATGTTTTTAAACTGAGGCCCAATGAGGCCATATTGTCGCGCTGTCGCGATAGTTTTTGTTGTCGTGTTGTATGTTTATTTAAAAGATACTATACTAAAATACCAGCTTCAAATACATAATTTTGAATGATTTAAATTTTTAAGTACTCTCAAATTCAAGAGTACAAATTGTCAACATTGAAATTAACTAAACATGATTTGAGATTGAGGCTGGCATTGGATTGGAATTGTTATACTTAAGAGTTAGTTAGCTGGTTAAGTTTGTAAATATCGTTAGTTATTTCTGCTAAAGCTGATAAGTTTCTTGCGCCCGTTCTTCTTGTCAGTTAGAAAAGTATGGAACGGGTGGTAGGAAAATATGGACGATTCAAAAATGCTTAATTTTTAAGTTTATTTAAGGGATAAGGTGATTTGCGTTTCTGGTACTATGTGTCGAAAGGATTTTGACTTTGACTTTGACTAACATTAGTACACGTTTGCGCGGAATCGCTTTATCTGGCGGTTCTAAATCTCTGTCAATAGTTTACATGAAAATAATGGGAAAAGGTGTGCAAGTTTTTTTTTTCACGCCCCCAATGAAGGTATATTTTGCGAACAATTAGGTGAGTGAATATACAGCCTACTTTAAAAATTATAATTTTAAGTGATGAAATACAAATATTTTAATATTTTATAACAAATTATTGTGAATATATTAATAATTTGATAATAATAAATATTTGTTTGACTTAATTAAAGACGTACACATTTTATTATTCCAAAAATGTATATGGATTTTCAGCGGCATAAAACCTCTTTGTTGTCACTAAAAAAAATAACCGGATAAAATAAATTACCCGGTTGAATTGAGAATCTTGTTTACTTGCATACAGATACTAATTTAACTTTGTGGGTATTAATTCTATTACGCACTAGTGTGTTATTCTATTACGCACGTGTGGGTTATACCTCAGTTTATGACCTTCAGAGCGATGTAATAAGGCTCACTTTACGAGCAAGTGTGTTGAAAAAGGTATTATTACACTATGCTATTATTATGAGTAGGTTTTCAAATCCTTTTGGGATTATAGGCTAAAAACTATATAACGAGACAAAACTTGAGTTTACGAGTGATACTTAAACATTTGAATAGTAATAGCAAGATTAAGTCTCTGGAGCTCCCTTAAGTTGTTAAGGCATTATTCAAGCAAACTTATTTGTTATGATGGTAATATTTCACAGTAAATTTGAATAAACTGGATGTTGAATACTTACAACATTTCATAACATAGTTTAGTTTGTAGTTATTTAAGTTTCAAACGATTAGAAACGATACGTTTAAGAAACTTTTGTTTTTTGTATACTCGTCATTTTGGCTAGTTGGAATATTTTTTTACTAGCAGCAATTTTTAGAAAGTGTATTAATGAGATAGGTATTAATTCAAACTACATACACTACAATTAAAATGTGTAATAATTAAAACAACATTCTTCGAGTAAAAAGTCAATCTTAAAAGAATTCGGGAAATTGTAAAGTATATTATATACTCATTTTTGTTACACACAGTATAGGCATAGATAAATGTTGACTAGTAAACGGTACCGCACTTTCAGAAGGGAAAAGTTAGGTACAATACAGCTCGCCTGTGGGGAGACGTCACCCTGCCCCGCACCCCACTTCATCGTTGCCCTGTCAAAATGGCCGAGTTACCCCACTAGGTATCTATAGATCTTATATTCTATAGAGAGTACTTATAAAAGGAGCCTGCTGAGCGTTTGACCTAGATCTATCGGTAGTTCAAATTTCCATATTATTGATAAACCAGGCAATCGCTGGAATATTCGTTGGGTTTATTTTGTAATAGTATTTTTGCGAATGACTTAGCAAATGGCAAATAAACTAAATATGTTTGAATAAAATCTTATCATGTGTGTTTATTGGCCAAGTATAACTAAAATGTTAAAAATTATTTAAATTTTCTGAAGTTCTTAGATAAAGATGAAATTAGCGTTCAAACGAATAGAAAGTTGATCATTAGAATAAAGGTAAATAAATTAATTGGCAATAGCTTGGACAATAAAATTACACACAGCGCCATCTAGTCCCAAACTAAGCAAATCTTGTAATATGGGTGCTAGACAACTGATATACTCTACTGATGTACTTATAAATATATACTTATTATACATAGAAACACCCAGACCCGTCGAAGAAATTAAAATTCATCATTTTAATGCCCGGCCGGGAATCGAACCCGATTGATTGATTTGTCGATCTATCAAGCAAGAGGTCCCTCTTGCGTGAAGGATCGACAAATTGACCACTGCACCTCTTAGGTCGTCAAAGGAGTTCCCGTTTTATCGGGAACTCTGACAGCTATTTCTGCAGAAAATTAAGTTAGATCTGCGGTTTACACGTTAATATTGTTGTAACATCATAACAAGACTATGTTCGACACGACGCCGTCGTGTCCAGAGCTTAGTAAACAAGCGAAAACTTCGTCAGTGTGTTGATTAATGGGTAGGACTTTATGATTATCAAGTGTTACTTTAAATATTTTAATTTCACCTTTGTAATAATTATTCGAAAGCTCAAGGTTACCCAATGGGCAATTAAGACAGCCATTGTATGCTTATGCCGAAATGAGGAGATCCTACGGATGTGCAAGAAAAAAAGATCTAACATAGCTAGAAGAGTTGCTCAGCTGGGTGTGGCAGTGGACGGAACACTTTGCTATGAATCGCACCCACTGCCGTTTCTCTTAAAACTTTCTCGCTAGAAAAATCGATGGATATAGCGGTCGAAAGGTTCTGGAATGGTGACCGAGCATCAGACGGTGCATACTCCGTGAGTAGGCCCCCAACAAGGTAGACTGACGATATGGTGATTGTCGCTAGGAGCTTCTGAATCCAGACAGTGCAGGATCGATCGTCGTGGCGATTTTGTGTGGCCCTATCTCACTAGAACACCATGGTAGCACCACCAGTGGATGATTCCACCAAAATGGTTACGCAGCCAAGCGCACACCAGATGAGGTTCAACTTCCATAGCTACATTTGTATACGATTGTTAGTAAGCGCGACTGGTTGCGCCGCCACTGGTGTCTAGTGAGATGTAAGGTATGGGGGTCTATGGTCAGCGGTAAGTATCGTGTCACTGACATGATGATGACGATTGACTTTCTTACCGTCTTTTCTCCCAAGTCGTGAACCCTGCAGTGTAAATGGACTCTGCTTCCAAGTTGCGCAGTCACATTGTTAGTGGATGCGTCGTCTTCGAAAATAGGGAGCGGTTCTGACGTTGTGGTAGAGATGTCATCGTCGTGGTCTTCATACGTCTCCGTGAAGACTTCGTGCCAGAAGGGGCCGTTGATGACCTTTTTGTCACCGGTTTTGAAATCTGTTGGAGAAAGAAAAGTTTGAAAGATTCAAAAACTACAATAATTAATTCTCAAATTAATTTTAATCATTGAAAGCAGCAGTAATACTGCCAATTTTCTTTATTGTTTTTATTGCAGTCATGTTATCAGCCCTAGGAGTCAGGAACCTAAGAAGACTTAGAGATATTTTCGAAAGTTGCTTAACATATTTTTCGATACGTACCTGGTATCTGCGGGGCTATAACACATAGCGTTCTGGTGAGCAGCGAGCAGAATACCAGGAGTGCAGCCGGCGTCATCTTGTCAACCCCAGGAGTCGGGAGCCATAGATTTCATCTGTCCAGCCTTCGTTGAACCTAGGGCAAAGGAAAAAAAACAAATTACAATCAAGAATTAACGCCACATACGTTGACCATAAAGCTATACAACGTGTTACAAAAGTACCCCTAATGCTGAATATGGTAGATAGGGACCATCAAACTGAACAACTTTTTTAAATTTTGAGATTTTAACATTCACAATGCTATTTTTATATAATACTAAATAATATACTAGATTCCGTCCGAGAATATGATCGTGTGAGTCCTATTTTTTCTACTATTTAGTATTATATAAAAATAGCACTGTGAATGCTAAAATCTCAAAATTAAAAAAGAAATATAGCTTTCTCATCTTAATCAATTGTTTAAAAATATCTGGAAAGATGTTCAGTTGAATGTCGAGGTAATTTCTTGTACATTGGTAAGATGGCGCTGGCTTGCAGCGTAAGAGTTGATATACTAGAAGAAATTCGTTGATCCCATAGTAAAAGTTGTTCAGTTTGATGGTCCCTGTCTACCACATTCGGCATTAGGGGTATTTTTGTAATACGTTGTATACTATGAGCCAGCTACGGAAATACGTTTGCAATTTATTGAGCAACGTAATCCCTCTAGTTAGTGTGCCATATTATTATCCATTAATCCTGGCAGCTGTTCAGCGGTGGGGATGAGAGTGATCCATTAATAATGATGGTATGACACACTAACTAGAGGGATGTCGTTGCTCTAAAATTTGCAAACGTATTTCCGTAACCTAGCTCTTAGTCCACTAGATAAAACATGGCAAAAAGGCCTAACTTTATCTATTGCTGATTCTTCTTGAGTGAGTCCATTATTTATACATAGATCTATATAAAGTTAAAATAGATCTATGTAAAAAGAACGGAGTATCAATCAATCTCTTACATATTTAATTGTTACTATTTCACTGATGAGTATTTAAATGATAGGAATAAGTGAATTTGATTTGGTTGGTTTTCTGTTTATTTTAAATTGATTTATTAATTAACATTAATTTAATTAATAATTTCCAATACAATATATATTGATTGTGAATAAATTAGGTACCTACTTACTTACTTGCTGTTTAGATTCATTACAATGAAATCTTTATGAGATTGATATTTATACTTATTTTAGTACTCATAAAAAGTAAAAAGAAAAAGTTCCGTTTTCAATAGGTACATGTAAGATAGTTTGTTATATCCCCAATCGATACGCAAAAAGCGCCCATCTTATCCCTCGTTCCGAACTATATCAAGTCTTACAAAGCATCTTATAACTCACAAAGAACCTTGTTCAATTTCTTTTTATGTTGCCCTACACCGGACTATCTGCAACTATCTCAAATTAAAAGGGAAACTTTGTTGATCCTCTTCAAACGCCAGATTAGGATCATACAAAAATCGGTTTGATAAAAGATAAAAGTTATATTTGAGGTACGTATTTTACAAACTTTTTTCTTAAAAACTCAAAGGTATTTCGTTATTATTTTCAAACTTTAGAACGCATATTTCTTTTCTTACTTTAAAGAGGTTTTAATACCTTTTTATTCGCTGATCGGGTTTACTCGCTTATTTTAAGACCCGCGTTTTTTTACCCGCGTTTTTCACTAAAACAGTAAACAACAACTACTTGAATATGAACATCAAATCAGTTTTGAAACCCCAAAAAGGCGGCTACTTAACTGACCTTACAAAATTGGAACTTTCCCAATCATAAGACGTAAACAAATTACATAAAGTTTGCAGGGTAGGTACAGAGGTTCTACTACGAGAACGAACCATAATAATCGAATGACGTACGTCGTATACGCACGAACGAACAAAAACATGGTGAACACGAACATTTGGTTTATACGTGTGAACATAAATGAGCAGCGCGAACATGAACATTATACAACATCCACATAGAACAACAAAATTGGGCAGAAGCGAACCTTTTAGTTAGGCGAACAAAATGTTTTTCTTCGATCACGAACATACAAGTAACATTCGAAAACTAACTTTTCTATACAGGGTTATTTTTTAGTCACCATTTATGGAGGTTTTCAGTCCATAAATCTAAACAACATTCTCCAAGAAGCAATTTTGGTAATCCCATACTAAACTGATGAACTCTTTGATTTATATGGATAGTCAAAACCTTTTTTATATATTTGGCCTATGTTTTTTTAGAGAAAGTTGTTCAGTTTCATGGACTGAACACATGCTTAAAATTTCTTTCTTCTTCCTTCTTCGACTTCATGCTGTCGCGACCCTCAGTCTTGAGTATCGTATCCTCAAGACTGAGGGTCGCGACAGCATAAAGTCACTCTGTGTATAAGGGCCTTCCATGTGGTACGGTTTTCGGCTATCCGTATAGATGTCTGCATGTCAGTTTAGCAGACCTCCATAACTGCTTCGGTCCATCAGGTCGGTGTTCTTCCACGGCTCCTTCTTCCTTCCACGTGGCCTACGACGATGAGCTTCTCAAGGCTATCCGGTTTCCAGTTCCCTTAAAATTTGGATGGTGACTAAAATATAACCCTGTATTGGCTCAGGTCTGGGTGTTTGTAGTTCCACCGTTGTCTCTGATTTCCATAACACAAGTCCTTTAGCTACTTACTTTGGAATCGGAGCCTGTGATGTTGTCTAATATTTATTTTATTTATTTATCGCCCGTTTATCTTTCGTGGTAGGCCCTCCGAACAGGGACAAATTTCGCAACTTCCGTTCCAAAGCACCGTCGGGATCGGGAGTATCGAAACAGGATAAATACACAATCCTATGGAAACTGCTGAACTTGTAATGACTTCAAATGTAGTTTTCTTATCTTACCAATTGGATTGTGATAATCCGTTGTAGTTGCGTGTGGAAACAATTTGCTGTGTTTAGGATGTGGCTTAAGTGTCCAACTTTCTTTTTGTGATTATCTACCGCTCGTGTCGTGTACGAAGTTGAACTTTGACCTTTGTTATTTTGTATCTCAATGTAGTTTTAATGTGTATTTACTTTTTTCTTTTTCTTCTTTGGCAGAACATAAAATCAATAAAGGTAACGGACTTTTTGGTAATGGAGAAGGCGCAAGAGTAAAAATATTACACTAAAATATGCCTAACGTCAAATAATAATAATAAATGCTTGGACAATTTTAGACAGTGCCATCTAGCCCCAAACTAGGCAAGCAAAGCTTGTAATATATGGTTGCTAAAGGCAGTCGGACCACGTGGCCAGAGGGTGCTAGACAACTGATAACCTCTAGCCCCAAACTAAGCAAAGCTTGTAATATATGGTTGCTAAAGGCAGTCGGACCACGTGGCCAGAGGGTACTAGACAACTGATAACCTCTAGCCCCAAACTAAGCAAAGCTTGTAATATATGGTTGCTAAAGGCAGTCGGACCACGTGGCCAGAGGGTGCTAGATAACTGATAACCTCTAGCCCCAAACTAAGCAAAGCTTGTAATATATGGTTGCTAAAGGCAGTCGGACCACGTGGCCAGAGGGTGCTAGACAACTGATAACCTCTAGCCCCAAACTAAGCAAAGCTTGTAATATATGGTTGCTAAAGGCAGTCGGACCACGTGGCCAGAGGGTGCTAGACAACTGATAACCTCTAGCCCCAAACTAAGCAAAGCTTGTAATATATGGTTGCTAAAGGCAGTCGGACCACGTGGCCAGAGGGTGCTAGACAACTGATAACCTCTAGCCCCAAACTAAGCAAAGCTTGTAATATATGGTTGCTAAAGGCAGTCGGACCACGTGCCCAGAGGGTGCTAGACAACTGATAACCTCTAGCCCCAAACTAAGCAAAGCTTGTAATATATGGTTGCTAAAGGCAGTCGGACCACGTGGCCAGAGGGTACTAGACAACTGATAACCTCTAGCCCCAAACTAAGCAAAGCTTGTAATATATGGTTGCTAAAGGCAGTCGGACCACGTGGCCAGAGGGTACTAGACAACTGATAACCTCTAGCCCCAAACTAAGCAAAGCTTGTAATATATGGTTGCTAAAGGCAGTCGGACCACGTGGCCAGAGAGTACTAGACAACTGATAACCTCTAGCCCCAAACTAAGCAAACCTTGTAATATGGTTGCTAGACAACTGATAAACTACTTATACAAGGTGTTACAAAAGTACCCCTAATGCCGAATATGGTGGATAGGGACCATCAAACTGAACAACTTTTACTATGGGACCAACTCTGAAATCGCGAAAAAAAAATCAGCTGTTTCATACAAAAATTAATTACGAAAATATCAAAATGTATGAAACCGCTGATTTTTTTTTCGCGATTTCATAGTTGGTCCCATAGTAAAAGTTGTTCAGTTTGATGGTCCCTATCTACCATATTCGGCATTAGGGGTACTTTTGTAACACCTTGTATATACTTTTAAAATACACTTATTATATAAATAGTAACAACCGTGCCGTCCCGTCGACCCATCACAGAAATTAAAATTCATCATTTAAATTTCTGCCCGGCCGGGAATCGAGTGTATGGGCTCCCTGTCTACCCCTGTCTGTCTAGTCGCGATAGGGGTTGAAAAAACGTGTTTGCCTAACAATAGGATTTAAATATCAAAGAAAAAATATTTTTAACAGCGGTTTATAGTTGAAAAACTCAGAATTATAGACCTTAAAGATAAATATTACTAAAGGTTTGTTTGAAAACTTTGTTTATGTATATCTATCGAGGTAAATTCAATATTTTAGTCCCGAAATTATCGTTACCATGGCAACGATACCGTTAAGATCCCAACCCTATTAAGGACAAGAGCTTTTACGGGCTTTCCTAAAGGATTTCTTAACCCTACGGCAGCATTGCAAAACTGGCCTTGTCAAAGGGCTCGCCTCTGTAATAATAACTACTCCACAAGGTAATTAAAATATCATACTTGGTCTACCAGAGAGCTCCTCAATAAAATTAGGGTTGTGCTCGTAAAGGTGAATGACAACATTATAGATAAAATATGAAATGGTGAGAAAATAGTTATTTTACGAACGATCATGATCATGAGTTATTCTAGAATGCGAGTTACTCATTCCAGAATAAAAAAAAAAGGAAAAAAGAAAAACCTCCTTCAAAAAACCCGAAATCAAAAACAGCTTACATAATATTCAAATTATTAGTTACACATATCGATATTAATAAAACACGTCTATTGAAGTCGGGTGGGGCGGTAGGACAACTGCTTTTCTTTTTCTTTCTAATTCTAAAAGCCCCACCCGACTTCATTAGACGTGATTTATTAATATTGATAAGCGTGACTAATAATTTGAATATCATTTTTTGCTTTTTAAAGATAGAGGTAGGCTAAGGAGACTAACTAAGATTTGCGCGGACACAGGAGCAGGAATAAAAGCTTAGAACAAATGAAAAGCGCGGGTACACTACCACTTGTACCATTATGTATTCTGTGACACTATTAAGTACATGTACACACCTACAAGACAGCTACATTACAAGCGCGAAGGGTACGCTGGCGCCCACCATTTTTTTAGCGTTGCGTTGTGTAGGCAGTTTAGTTTTAGGCATTCGGCTATTTAAGTCAATTGCTTTTTAGACGTTCTGCATCTTAGGGAATATTAGTTTTAGGCAAACTGTTTTTTAGACATTGATTTTGAACATTTTGCTACTAAGGCTCGGTTGCATCATCTTAATTTAACTTTAACAGTACATAATACAAACTTATCTGAGCCGGTTGTCAAAACTGGAAACAAGTGTTATTACATAAAGTTACCTAGGTTACGCTATGGACGACAACGACGCTATCAGCGAGTCAGATAAGTTGGTGTCTGTTTTAGTTAAGGTTAAATTAAGATAATGCAACTCAGCCTTAGACATTTTGCGTTTTAGACATGTTTTAGTCGTCGCCCTCACAAACTGACACGTTGTTGGCCTGAGAGTTTAAATAGGAGTTTTAAATTTCGAACCTCTTTGGAACGCTCTATAAAAGCTTTTTCTCTGGTCTTTATAGCAGATTTATGTTTACATTGTGTTCGATGCACTATTTTTTTTACTCTGTGCTCGAGGCGTCCCACATATTTTATTCCTATCCTCATATCCAACAAGTTTATGTATCAAACAAAACCGATGCCATGTCGACCTGTCGCGAACTATACATACATATTCAGCGTTTATTCAGTAAGTTGGTAGCTGTATTCGACCTTTTTTGTAATAGCTGTCTTTATATTAACATTTTATTGAACAAAGTTGCTAGTACGTAAAGCGGCAGACCTCCATTTTAATTATTATTATCTTCTAGTATTTCTATGCAGTCCTTGGATTTTGGTCAAATTGTGTAATAGACGCAAAGAAGGCAGTAAAAATATGCAAAAATAAAGATCTTATTTTTTCGATTAAGTATAGAAACTTTCTATGAGTATACAAATATTATGGTCGCTATTACTCGCAACCAGTGTCCGTTCACAATAATTTCAATTTTTGTTATTTATTATTTTATTTTCTTCAAATTATTTAATTTGAAAGGCATCACGATATCGAAATTATCGAAAGTATATCAAAGCAATGTATGGGATGTTTTTGTCAATAAAACTGAGTATATTTTTTGTAGCATACATGTTGTAGAATGAAAGATTTGAGCAGGTAAAATATATGTATAAAGTAGACGGAATTGGTAATCAAGTAAACAAGTATGAAACAGCTGTCTTAGATGACATTAAAATTTAGATTAAAGTTTATAAGTAACCAGTATCAAAACAATATTATACACCACATCTGCGCAGATTTTCTCTAAAAATTATGATTAGGTCACTTCTATATTATAACAATCTAGTTTTCCTGAAAGTGTAAGAAGTGGGACCTGCTATATGATCTCAATAATTTCATCACCAAAAATACAATAAAACTAGGTAGAGTTGGGAATCTGTAGACATGAGAATTTTTAGAATTGAGAATCTGTAGACATGAGAAAATCTGTAGAATTGGGAATCTGTAGACATGAGAATCTGTAGAATTGGGAATCTGTAGACATGCGAATCTGTAGAAATGGGAATCTGTAGACATGGGCCTAAAGGCTTTATTCAACACATCTGTTGTGCAAAAATAAGGAAACTTCTTAACAAACATTTCGCCACCCTGAAAATGTGTATGTCTGCAGAATTGGGAATCTGTAGACATGAGAATTTTTAGAATTGAGAAACTGTAGACATGAGAAAATCTGTAGAATTGGGAATCTGTAGACATGAGAATCTGTAGAATTGGGAATCTGTAGACATGCGAATCTGTAGAAATGGGAATCTGTAGACATGGGCCTGAAGGCTTTATTCAACACATCTGTTGTGCAAAAATAAGGAAACGTCTTAACAAACATTTCACCACTCCGAAAATGTACAGCTTATTTTTCAGCACAACTGTTGTGTGGCCGGCTAAAATGATAGAGGTTAAAGTATAAAATTGTCGATTTTTTCGCAAACACAGAGACTCTCATATCTCCTATGATGTTAAAGATGTTTCGGTTGTTTATTTCGAATTATGATCATGACGGCCAACTACCTGTCAGCAGTAAAAATATTTCTGTTTTTCTTTCCTTAACTTTAAAAAAAGTACCTTATTATTAGTAACTGCATTTTTGTTAGCAGAAATGACCTCTTATTTCGTAGTAACTTAGCCGATACTTATTCTTTTCGCGTAACCTAAGTGGCATACGTTATCTTAGTGTTTAAACATTAGTGCATAAAAGTATTCAAACATTAGCGTTCATGGATGTCAAAAAAAATATTTTTAATATTATTTTTAAAAAAATTTACGACCTCCGTGGTCGAGTGGCTTTGTAGACCGGTTTTCAACGAGCCATCTCTGAGGTCCCGGGTTTGATCCCCGGTTAGATCAATTTAGAAAATGAACTTTTCTACATTAGCTCAGGTATGGGTGTTTGTGATACCACCGTTGTCTCTGATTTCCATAACACAAGTGCGTTAGCTACTTTGAAATCGGAGCAATGTATGTGATGTTGTCAAATATAAAAAAAACAATAAGAAAATAATAGTATAGAAAATTCAAATTCTTTAAAATTCTCCATAAAAAACGGCAATACTTAAACCCCTAATTAGTTGGGACAGAGTCCTATTAGATAATCATTGGTAGGTAACTCTGTTTGTGTGAGTGGGGGGTATTGTCCACGTCCTCTGAAAGCCTGCCATTTAGTCATTTGAGCTAATGTCTAGTCATCACCATCACTATCTTTGGTAATCCATCAAACATTTGCATTGAAATATGGTTTTTATCACTAGAATCCTTAGATATTACTTCATCATTGTAATTTTCAGATGATAAAATATTACTTCTGTCAGACACAAGTTGATTATCACACTTTTCCATCTCCTCAATTACTTTATTGAGCGTCCGCGAGCTTCCTATCAGGCCCTATAATTACTCATAACAACGTTGTGGTTTTAGGGTTCCGTACCAAAATGGTAAATATAAGGGTTCCTATGGCGACTGAGTCCGTCTGTCTGTCACAGCTGGACAGATGATGTTTGCCTATTTTGCAAATAAGAGAGAAATAAGAATATTTATAAATATTTTTTGCAACAGGGACTGAAAGGGGGTCTTAAAAATTCGAAGTCAAGCTACTAAGGCATATGGGGTATTATATGAAAGAGCGCTGCTTGCACATTTTCAATTTTTTTTTTAAGCTACATAGTTTTCGACTTTTGATGAAAAATGTAAAAAAAAAAAACCGTCCCCCCCCCCCAATGCCCCCTTATCTCCGAAGTTTGCATAAAGAAAAATCTGAAGTTATTTTATGTAATAGAAGCTTATGTAAAGATTACAGGAAAAATAAAACGATGTATTAAACTAAGTAGTAAACTTTTTCAGAATGATGGTACGGAACCCTCGGTGCGCTAGTCCGACTCGCTACTGACCGTTTTTTTTGATACTGTATAGTAGGTCATAAGATATTTATGTTTTTCGATTGTTATAGTTATTGCATAATTGAAACTGAGCTAAAGTGGGTTTCTAAATAATCAAAAGTGGGTTTAAATGTACCTAGTTTTATTATTGTAAACTTGTGTTTACCAAACACAACTTGACATAAGTAATAAAAACACAGAGTACAAAACCAAAGGAAAATAATTATGTTATAGTATAAAAAGTACAGAATTCAAAAATATAAATTAAAAATAATAAACCATAAACTATTAAAAAAGAGGCCGGCTCGGCAACAATAATTATAATTTACTACTTCGAAAAACACATAGTTTTAACGTTCAAAATGATAACACGAAACAAAGATAATTCTATCACAGGAATAGCTAACAGAATTACGTGTATCAACTAAACCACAACATAAAAAAAGTTTGTTAATAGTCTCTACATTTTGTTTAATATTTTTTTATATTATGTAGCGTCCGTTTAAAAGTACGCTAGCCTCAAGTGGGTTAAAGTTTCGAGCAGGTAATTTCATAAAATTACGAGCAGCCTTTTTGCTTTAGTCATCCCGTGACCACGGCCCCTGGAAAGGTGTCTAAACGTCGGAAAAACAAAAAACCATTAAATCCAAACTAAATAATTCTAAAGTAACACCTGAATTAATAATATACGCGCTGTGATCCGTAAAATACGGTCTATTTACGTCCTTATTCTTTGATCGTAATAAACAAAATTTGAATACTGCCCGTTAAAGTAATTACCGCAAGGTTGTAAATAAGTAGCGCAATTCGGAGAAACCTCATTAAGTTTCTATCCACGTTTCGGACGTACGTATTATTTGGAAAACTTCCAAGCGCCATACTTTTTGCTTGTAATAAAAACATTATGTCGTCTTTATTAATATTCGTACATTGACGACCTCCTTGGTCGAGTGGCTTTGTACACCGGTTTTCAAGGTGTTGCCATCTCTGAGGTCCCGGGTTCGATCCCCGGTTGGGTTAATTTAGAAAACGAACTTATCTATATTGGCGCAGGTCTGGATGTTTGTGATACCACCGTTGTCTCCAATTTCCATAACACAAGTGCTTTAGTTACTTACTTTGGAATCGGAGCAATGTATGCGATGTTGTCAAATATTTATTGTTATTTATTATTCGTAATTGTAATTAGTTTCATTTTGAATTAGAGTCAAAACTAGCAACTTTAGGGTTGTGAAAAGCAGTTACTATAAAAACAGGTATTATACGTACTAACATAGTAGTAAATATTTGAATAGGTCGTAAATAAGTGGCGAAATTCGGAGGAACATCATTAAGTTTCCATCCACGTTTCAGACGCACGTATTATTTGGAAAATTTCCAAATGCCATACTTTTTGCTTGTGACAAAAACATTTTGTCGTCTTTATTAATGTTCGTTGTTACAACTAGTTTTATTAGATTCAAAACTAGCAATATGAGAGTAAGAAGCAATTGCTCAACTACATTTTTTTTATTTGGTTCACAACTTGAAACATATACAAGGTGTTACAAAAATACCCCTAATGCTGAATATGGTATATAGGGACAAAAAAATCAGCTGTTTCATACAAAATTAAAATCGAAAATATCAAAATGTATGAAACAGCTGATTTTTTTTAGCGATTTCAGAGTTGGCCCCATAGTAAAAGTTGATCAGTTTGATGGTCCCTATACCATATTCGGCATTAGGGGTATTTTTGTAACACCTTGAATTTGTTACCCAATCACGCAAAAACTTCTGAATGAATTCGGATGTGGTACACAGATAAAATATTTCTATTAACATAAACTGAAGACATAGTTAGTAGGTATAATTATAAAATTAATTTTTAGTTGTAAACGTTAAATATATTGGAAGATACCTAATTGAATAATCTTAGTGTAGGATTATTCACATTCACTCATGCGAGTGACAAATTAAGCGCGTGTCACATCACACGTTCGCCTGTTTACGGCTAAGCTAAGGGATTTTAGCGCTTAAGCACAAACACTTACAGTTGTGAATTAATAATCATGTCAGCTTGTAATATCTCGAAACTCAACGAGACCGCCTCATTAGCTTTCTGAACCAGTCTTCAGGCCACATTTCGTTATTTGGAAAGTTTCCAAGCGGCAAGACACTTTTTTCTTGGGGCGAGTATTATTTTATTACGTCACAAGATGGGTGTTATTGTTTCAGATTTTCAAATATGGAACGCGATAGCAGAACTTCTTTTCGGCATATTTGTTTATTATTTAAATTGGAGTTGGAACTCTTTTGAGAATAAACTTTGTGGTATGGTTAGGCTGTTGGCTTCTCAAAAGAGGTTTGACCTCTTTTGTAATTAAACTTTTTTTTTATATATAGTCATAAAATGTGTTTTATTAGAGTTAGCTACTGTTTTTTTTTTTTAATTCTTTGGTCCATTTATCGTCTATACTTTGTTTGATGAAGTTTCATATGTTCAATTTAAGTAATATAAAAACAAGAAAAGTTAAAGAAATGTATTCAGACCGCAAGTCTCGGTCGAAAGGTATAAAACAAATTCTTAGTAATAAGCCATACAACTTCAGACATCACCATCACTCCCACAGGACCACTACAACTCGCCTCCAAGGATACATTGCGAACTTACGCAAGGAATTGCCAGTATAACGTCAGAAATGAAAACCGTGGGTTTTCGTATGTAAAGGCCTAGTATATCGATAGTAATTTGCCTGACAGTAAAATAAAAAAAAATACGTATACTAACTCTATATTTTTTTTGATGGGGTAAAGAACAATGGGAAAAAGCGTCCCCACCCTTGTAGCACTTTTTATGATATATCATATGAAAGAGCGTAAAAAGTACATCATTTTATTGTATAGCAGTAAATATGTGAATAATAAGGGAAAAAAGTTAATCATCCTTAAAAATAAAGTAACACATTAAATTTATTTTATTTATGCAATATTTTTAAGCATAAATGCTTAAATGAATAATAATGACGACCAAGAATCGCGCCAGTCTTAGAAATGGGCAAAAAACCCGGTTTAAATCCGACTACTGGGTTTATTAAACCCAGTAAAAACCCATTATCGTATATTATAAAAATAAATAAATCTGTTGTATTCTACTAATAGAAATAATCGGACAAAAAATATAGTTATACGTATAGTTCCACCATTCACTTATAATACAAAAAATCACTGTATCCTTATAGTTCAAAAAATATCGACTCAAACAATTTCTTTATCGATGTTTGTAGTGTTGTATCAACACTACTATACAAGAGCTCTAGCAACCAATTAAAACCCAACGCTGTTGCAGGTAAAGTCCTATTAGGCTTCTGTAAGGTACTTCCTTTATTCAGACGCCTCCATTTCAGCGGGAAAATCCGTATACCCCTTAAAATGTATCGATACTCTAAACAGCTCTTTCAAATGCGTCTCTGCGAACAATACTGTGTCCGTAAGCTATGTCCACACCAGTGCGCTTCCATGTTCATCCTGCGTTTCCGTCTGACTCATGCGACCATGGCGCAAGCAAAAGGGCATGCGCTACACTTGTCAAAGAAACATCAATAAGTTGCGACTAAAATGTGTGCGCCTAATACAAGTCATTTGTAATAATTTTTGACGCTCGCTTGTGTTTCAAAACTACACTACTCGCACTACACACCTGCACTAATCAACCGCAAAAGCCACTAAACAGAGTTGGACACTACTCGCACTACATACCTGCACTAATCAAACGCAAAAGCCACTAAACAGAGTTGGACACTACTCGCACTACATACCTGCACTAATCAAACGCAAAAGCCACTAAACAGAGTTGGACACTACTCGCACTACATACCTGCACTAATCAAACGCAAAAGCCACTAAACAGAGTTGGACACTACTCGCACTACATACTCGTACCTGCACTAATCAACTGCAAAAGCCACTAAACAGAGTTGGACACTACTCGCACTACATACCTGCACTAATCAAACGCAAAAGCCACTAAACAGAGTTGGACACTACTCGCACTACATACCTGCACTAATCAAACGCAAAAGCCACTAAACAGAGTTGGACACTACTCGCACTACATACTCGTACCTGCACTAATCAACTGCAAAAGCCACTAAACAGAGTTGGACACTACTCGCACTACACACCTGCACTAATCAACCGTAAAAGCCACTAAACAGAATTGGACACTACTCGCACTACACACCTGCATTAATTGAATAATCTTAGTGTAGGATTATTCACATTCACTCATGCGAGTGTCAAATTAAGAACTACACTATTCGCACTACACACCTGCACTAATCATCCGCAAAAGCCTTTAAACGGAATTGGACACTACTCGCACTACACACCTGCACTAATCAACCGTAAAAGCCACTAAACAGAATTGGACACTACTCGCACTGCACACCTACACTAATCACTGGCACCTACTAATCACCTGCACTCGCACTAATCAAAGTGAATACAGGCCTTAAGACGAATTGAAAGTTGAAAACGCAAGATGAACTTAAAAGCTCACTGGGGTCCAATCGCGCTAATTTTCAACGATAAAACCAAAGCTCACAACAAAAGCGACGACCTCCGTGCTTGAGTGGTTTGTACGCCGGTTTTCAAGGTGTCACCATCTCTGAGGCCCCGGGTTCGATTTCCGGCTGGGACAATTTAGAAAAATAACTTTTGTATATTGGCTCAGGTCTGGGTGTTTGTAGTTCCACCGTTGTTTCTGATTTCCATAACACAAGTGCTTTAGCTACTTACTTTGGGATCAAAGCAATGTTTGAGATGTTGTCTAATATATAATAAAAAAATCGTTACAGTTTCGTTTACAGAAAAATACTCGCTTTAGTTTTGCTAAAATTGTTGAAAGTTATGCCTAGAGAGCCTAGGATGCCAATATTGGATGATTTAAATGAGAATTCTAAAGCTAAATTTTAGGTATATTTTAACCTAATGACAACATAACGGTTTTGCTTTTATCGTTCAGAAATAGTGCGATTGAGCTCCTGGGGCCCTACCGACTAACTTTTCGAACTTCGGCGGGTCTGCCGAGCTTCAACTTAAAAACAGATAAATCGAAGTAAGGAGTTTCGTATTGTACTATTCGCCGAAGTTATTTATAAGATATCAATGTTCGTGTGACATCATGAATTGGGGTTCGCCATTTTGGCCCGATTGGGGCTCGATTTATCTGTTGCGTATTTATGTGTATGCGTTAGCCGATACGGCCATCAAACTTCGGAAAGTCTGCCGGGCTTCAAATTAAAACAAATAAATCGAGCCCCAATCGGGCCAAAATGGCGAACCCCAAATCATGATGTCACACGAACATCGATATCTTCTAAATAACTTCGGCGGATAGTACAATACAAAACTCCTTACTTCGATTTATCTGTTTTAAGTTGAAGCTCGGCAGACCCGCCGAAGTTCGATGCGTTAGCCGATACGGCCCCTGGTGTAGACGTACCACAAAAGTATCGATACTCCAAACAGCTCTTTCAAACGCGTCTTTTCGAACAAAACTGTGTTCGTAATACGGATTTGTTTTTCCCTAGGGATTATAATTTGTCCGGGTTTTCGTAGGGTCCCTCGCCAATTACAGTTGTCGACCGCATTCCGAATTGATTACGGAAAGAGCGGGGGCGTGTAGGGACTTGTTCCGTCTGATATTTGTATTGCGCTTGTTCGTGAGTCGAACTTTTTTTGTAATTGAATTATGCGATTATGAGCCTTTATGGAGGTTTTTACCACAGTCCTTTACTTTGTTTAGAAAGGAGATAAAGACAAAACTAGCGCCGCCATTGAAAAAAAAACATTAAATAAAGACGAAAGCAAGCTTGTCGTTTAGTTTAAAGGGGTTTTCGCAAAAAAAAACTCCCTTAAGCTAAACAACTGTCCATTTTAATATCTAAAGATTTTTTTTACAAAATACTTAAATTAGGCCACCAATGTGCAATTAACAGTAATATTTTTTTAAACACAATCTCGTAATTCAGTTCGGGACATCTGATAGTCTGGAGAACAAAGAAGTGGCAATGTGAGAGGAGGAGTGGAGAATACTTCACTGCCTTAGATTATGATATAATGAGCTTGGAAACAGTTTTTTTTTATATTTTTTTCTGTGGCCCTTCTACATACTTCACAATATCTTTTTAAAGATTCCCAATAATTATCACGCGCTATTGTAGTCGTGACAGGCTCACTACCGTGGTGACAGGCAGAAAGATACAATGACGTCATCGGATTCCAATCTCTCGCTAGTCTCGTTCGGAAAGGACGGATGGCGCCGACTCGCGAATGCAAACGTAATAGTGTTTTAAGCAGATTAATTATTTACAATAACTTTGTAAATACTTATCGTATCGAAGTAAAAAAAAAACCCAGTTGGTTTTGGAATTACGGCTTCCATGGTAAAGGTTAAAAATGAACTGTTTTTTAATTTTTCCCACGTCCATTGAGTGTCCTACACTATTTTGATTATGGATGCCCAACAAGCAACGAGAATATTCGAGGCAAGAATACTTCGATGTAACGCACTGTTGAGTTTATATGCCTCGAAGACCCAAACGTTCGAGGTAATGAACCATCGAAGTAAAGACTTAGAGAAAATGATCGCTGTTACATTAATAGAGGTATTTACCTCTATTAATGTAACAGTGATCATCAAGCGATCAGCGAGGACGGACACAGCAATTAGTGATGTTACTAGATGAAGATTCTTGTTTTGAGTACTTACTGCCGTACTCAGAGACATCAATTAAGTTTAATGCTTCATTAAAATTGGTGCTATCTCTTTTTTTCCATAATGATTATATAAGACGACACGATACTTAATGAAGCATTTAACTTAATTGACATTTAAAATTTTGAGATTTATGCATTCACAATGCTATTTTGTATAATACCAAATAATATACTACAAAAAATACGACTCGCACCAGATCATGTTCTCGGACGGGAATCGAACCCGCGACCTTTGGATATCCGGTCTAATGCTCTGACCGCTGAGCTACCGAGTCACTAGTGGGAACGTCGAATTTCTCCTAGTATATCAACTCTTACGCTGCAAGCCAGCGCCATCTCACCATTGTACAAGGAATTACCTCGACATCAACTGAATACCTTTCCAGATATTTTTAAACAATTGATTAAGATGAGAAAGCTATATAACTTTTAAAATTTTGAGATTTAAGCATTCACAATGCTATTTTGTATAATACCAAATAATATACTAGAAAAAATACGACTCGCACCAGATCATTAATTGACATCTCTGAGTTCGGCACTTAAACACTTTTCAGGGTTACGCATAATAATTATCTATATACTTTGTTATTCATCACGCAGAAACGACTAAAATTATTTACATTAAAGCTGTTAAAAACCGGGGTTAAAAATACTTTTTATCTTGGTCAAAATTTCCCTAGAGATTTTTCGAATGTCCACGCGGTCAAAGTCGGGGACGGGACCTAGTATTTCATAATTTATTCAATAGCCGTCAATTAAATTAAATAACTATGGCTATTTAACCCATCAACCCCTTTCATATTAATGCAGAAGTCGATGAATCAAACTGAAATAAATTATTATCGTTGTGAATTCTCGCGGCATTTATTCTTACGTGTTTTTTAAGCATACAATTCGATGTAGAGATGTGCCGACTTTGTTGACTGATTGGAAAGCTAATCGGCTTATTTTAGTTGACAACTAGTAGGCATTAATTCGTGAGTGAGTGAGTGATAAAGTAAGATACGGAACAGTGCAATTTTCTAGCATGATTTAAAATGGTCTCTAAGGGTACATTACAGCCGAGAACGGGAAGTTCGCATTTACATTTGACGACCTCCGTGGTCGAGTGGCTTTATACACCGGTTTTCAAAGTGTCGTCATCTCTGAGGTCCCGGGTTCGATCCCCGGTTGGGTCAATTTGGAAAATGAACTTTTCAGTATTGGCTCAGGTCTGGGTGTTTGTGATACCACCGTTGTCTCTGATTTCCATAACACAAGTACTTTAGCTACTTACTTTGGAGTCGGAGCAATGTATGTGATGTTGTCAAATATTTATTATTTATTTAATTTAAAAAACATTGTCGAGGACGGTTTGAAGGCCGAGCCGCAGGCGACGGCTTTAATCATTCGAGGCATTGTAAATAGCTTCTAGTACAAGGCTTCGTGTGACTAGTCATGCAGCCGTATAGTTTCGTAAAAATAACTTTTACCGTTTTAAATTTGGAATAGGTACTTGATCGAGAAGTAAGTATTCTTCTTCTTCTTTTTTTGTTATGGCAATCTACTTTCCTCTTGGAAGTAATTTTTGCCAGTGTCAAGTGTTAAATAGTTCAGTGGTAGATATTGTTTAATTTTTCATTAGAATGCGGGTGCATCGCATTCCAATGCTTCTTGGAGCATTTGGCACCAAGTATATCAAGACAGTTTACTCGGTTAGTTCTGCCGAGGAAGCCACCACTTCAATAAAAGTCTCAGCTTCACACAACCAAGATCGCGCCTATTTCAATTATCCCACATATTGTTCAGTTGCGTAGACACTTGTACCATATAACTGCACCAATTTTAAGACACAATATCCACTATGAATCAATTTGAAAATAATTAAAATAGACACCAAACCGAACTCGACAAAATGGCGCCAAAAACTCCAAGTAAGTATTGAAAACGTAAGTCTAGGTTTGTTTTTTTTTGGCGCCATTTTGTCGAGTTCGGTTAGGTGTCTATTTTAATTATTTTCAAATTGATTCATAGTGGATATTGTGTCTTAAAATTGCTGCAGTTATATGGTCTACGCAAGTAAGTGTCTACGCAACTGAACAATATGTGGGATAATTGAAATAGGCGCGATCTTGGTTGTGTGAAGCTGAGACTTTTATTGAAGTGGTGGCTTCCTCGGCAGAACTAACCGAGTAAACTGTCTTGATATACTTGGTGCCAAATGTTCCAAGCAGCATTGGAATGCGATGCACCCGCATTCTAATGAAAAATTAAACAATATCTACCACTGAACTATTTAACACTTGACACTAGCAAAAATTACTTCCAAGAGGAAAGTAGATTGCCATAACAAAAAAAGAAGAAAAAAGAACGTAAGTCTATGATTAAAATTCATTCCCCGCACTGTATTTCAAATTTAGAACGTGATGAGCCACTAAGTAAATGTGGAACGCCCGCATTCTTTTTTCAAATGGAATGATAACATTTCAGAGGATGAGTGAGAAAAATAATTTCACCTTCTAGATTACAGCTGATGAAATGAATAGAAGAGATTCAACACGGTTCTGACAGATTTAATTTTTGAGTGACATTTATATTGAGTGTGGCGTATTAACAAGAAATTTCAATAAGTAAATACAAAAATGATTTGATAAAATAATACATTTCAATAAAAGTGTGTCCAAATATAAAGCGGCAGGTGAGCAGTCCCATTTACCAATATTTTTTTGTAATTGAAAATAAAGTTTTCTTATTTATTTATTGTTCAAGACATACATAGATACAATCCTTACTAATATTATAGCTATTGCGAAAGTCTGTTTGTTTGTTTGTTTGTTACGCCTAACCACTGAACCGATCATCATGAAATTTTGCATACACGTTGTGAGGGGTACAGAGAAGGACATAGGACACCTTTCATCCCGAAAAAAATAATTATTTCCGAGGGATAGCAAAAAACTTTCCACGCAGACGAAGTCGCGGGCGGTCGCTAGTTACACGTCAAAACCACTAGGGTTTGTGTGCCCATGAGAGTTCGCAAGTTTTGAGCATACTGTGCTTTATATAGAACAGAATATGGAAATAGTAAATGGAGTAAATGGTAGTAGAAATTTTTTCCTATATTTACACAAATTGTTGCTTGTGATGTATGTTATTATTTACCATTAATAAATACTTCAAGTAGATACCTTTAATTTAAAAATTATTCATCTAAAATAGCTTAGTAAAATCAAACCACGTTTTGTATTATGAGTTCATAATATTTCAAATCTGCATTATCTTTAAAAAAACAAAATCTATCTCATTTTTCTTTAAATTGTGCCAACTGAGCCGTTTGAAATGAGACAAATGAAGTATGCTATAAACTTTTCTAGCAATATTTATGGACAATTTAAAATAACTTGGATTTAGTATTCTGAAGAAAAGAAACCTGTTTCACACCTTCCAATTAAGTTCCTATTCATTTACGTGGCAGATAAAATCAGAAAAGTTCCACTCCGTTATTTAACCACCTCTGTCTAGTGGATCGCCTACCTGTGTAAGACAGGGGTCCCGGGTTCAAACCCCAGTAGGGGGGTACATTTTACTCGGTTTGGTTGGTGGTGGGGCTTACTTCAAGTCCGCCTGGCTAGCTACCCATCTTACCTAAGTCTGACGCCATAACAGCAATTAAAAAATTGTTGTCCGGCAGTTAGAGGTAATCAGTTCCTCATTGCTGAGGATTCTGGGTGTAGTGCGCTTCCTTCAGCATTATTGTCACTTAATATCAGGTAAGATGAAGGCCAAGCACTAAACCGTAGGGATAAAAAAACAAAAAAACAGATGTTGAAAAAAACAGGCTTAACTTTCTTTATAAAATAACTATTAAGGCGAAGCCAGTTTGTGATCTGATGAAAGATTGATTTTTCCAATGTGAAGAACTGATGTAGAATTCTACTACACAAAAATTACTGACTGAAAAAAACATAGAAACACAATAACCGAACAGAATATTGAAAAATGGCTTGGTAATTTTGTAAAAAAATCCTAAATAACACCAAAAAAACTTTTAAAAATAAACTTCCAACCGTCAGATTTCGTAATTTTTAACGACAGTGATATGATTTTTTTGCGAAAGGGATAGCTTTTTTATTGATCTAACTCAATAACCGAGTACATTTTTAATAAATGATAAAGATATAGTGAAAGAGTAGATTTCGTGAACTGCCTTGCCTTAAGTTTTTGGTAGATGGCTCAAATTGTGAATGCAAAAATATAAATATTGACTGTAATGTTTCTGAAAAATACACTGTAAAATAATTGACTCACCATTTTAACGTTCACTGGTGTTGATCTGAAACAAAAAAAATATTTTATATTTAATTAATTTATTTGTACAAATATAATATACAAATAAATTGATGAACAATTCTGCATCAATATATTATTATCAATATCAATCAATTATGTTTCCATTTACTGTTCATTGAATGCTCATTTAATTATTCTCTTGATTACGCATTTCCATTTCGATAATTAAACTTAATTAAAAAGTTGTGAAATCAAAATAGTTTCATTAATAGCTCGCATAATATATAGGTGTTACAAAACAACCCGAAATGCCAAATTGGTATCAAATAGGGATCAAATAGGGAGGGATTGGTACCACATGGGGACCATCAAACTGAACAACTTTTTACTATGGGACCAACTCTGAATCACGATAGAAAATACGTGGTTTCATACAAAAATTAGTAACAAAGATATGAAAATGTATGAAACAGCTGATTTTTTTTCGCAATTTCAGAGTTGGTCCCATAGTAAAAGTTGTTCAGTTTGTTGGTCCCTATCTAGCATGTTTGGCATTGCGGGTTGTTAGTATAACACCCTGTATAAATTCAGTTTCGCGTGTAGAAAGGCAATCTATATAGAAAAGCCTTATTTACGCTTTTATTATTCAAACCAACCTGCGCGAGTCGCGCCGCGTCGCAGTGGTTGCGGACGTATGCGTCAGCACGCGCGCGCATCTATCGGAATGCGTCCATATCCATCGGCATGCGCGCGCATCCGTCACTTGGCACGTGTCCGCATCCGTTGGCAGCCGCGTGCATCCGTCGACATGCTCTAGAAGAGCATGCCCACGGGTGCGGATGCGCGTATGCGTTCGTAATCAGTCAGTGTCACCGGGTGCGTTGACAGCCGAAAGCTGCCGACCGGCTAGCGCGTGGAGCTGACCGGCTGCCGACGTGTGCGGACAGAGCCGGCCGGCTGCCGACTTTTACGCGGCCGGCTGGTTAATGTGAATCGTACATTAATCGTACAAATATGTGCTTCATGATAAAAAATATCGTTTCAACCACTTGTTTACAAAAAAAAAACTTTAACTGCGGGTTTTAGTTGACAGCACAATAATTCCTTTGCCAAAAAAAGTACAACCGTTATTCAAATTCTTTCTAATTTAAATTCGAAAAAAGAACGGTTCATCCCGCATTATACCGCATTGCGTACGAGGCGAGTTGTGAAAACCCGACAAAATATATTGTTCGTTATCAGACCCGCGGGCCCAGTATATTCGTACGGCGCGCGGAGAGCACACTATTGACTGTTTAAATTATTAGGGTAACAGTATCGTTCGTTGCCTTTTATATGTGTAATTGCTAATTTCACGCCTCTGAGCCTTTCCTTGGAATACAATTTAGTCATAACGATGACTCTTATTTTATGACACTCGAGACAAATGCGAAAGACTTATTATTATGACAAACAACTGTAATACATTGTTATTATAGAGTGAATAACTTTCATGGGTAAATATTAGTACGGTAAATAAAATCGAATTACTAGTAATTAATAGATATTAGTGTTTCAAAATAGCTTCTGCCCGTGACTTCGTCCGCGTGTCCATTCTAAAAACCCCTAAAGAACCTTTAACCGAGATAAAAAATATTCTATGTTATAATTAAGGCTATAATATAAACTATCCGTGGACGTAGCGTTTTAAACAATATTATCATCCGAACATAGTAACATGAAAAAACAATGGGGTCAAATGTTTTTTTTTTTTTAAGTTTGGCACGTCTTATTTAAATTGACCGGACTAAAATCAAGTCAGTTAAGTCGTTTCCACCATATGCTTACTTGTTCACTATAGATAAGTACACAAATAAAAATTAAAAAGTAAAAAAAAATACTTACCAGTATTAACGATATTTACAAATATATTTACAAAAAACAAGTAGAAGACTAAATGTTGGATTTTAAACTAAATGAGAAAGAAAAAGAGAACATTTCCAATGTAAATCTTCAAATCTCATTAGAACTGTCATTTCTGTCTAGACTTGAGATAAAATATAAGATCGACAAACTTTATGGACCTATACAAATTATTATAGCGCATTTTAAAATACTTGCTAAAGAAAAACCTACAAATTACACTGTCCTAAAGTTTTTCAGTAAAATCGGTGTACAATTTTCGTTAAAATTCATGAGGATTTTTTGTGGGCAGAAGTTTTTGAAGTAATGTGATTATTATCGGTGGATGATATATGGCTATTGTAAAAATGATTATTTTTAAACATCTTTTTTTATTTTATTTTTTATTTTATATTTAACAATATCACATACATTGCTCCGATTCCAAAGTAGCTAAAGCACTTGTGTTATGAAAATCAGAGACAACGGTGGTCACAAATACCCAGACCTGAGCCAATATAGAAAAGTTTGTTTTCTAAATTGACACAACCGGGGATCGAACCCGGGACCTCGGAGATTGTGACACCTTGAAAACCGGTGTACTAAGCTACTCGACCACGAAGGTCGTCTTTTTTATATAAGTTGATTATTTACACATAATTGGCGCTTCGAATCAACAAAATGTATACTTAAGTTTTTATACATAGTAATAGTAGTAGTAGTATTTAGTATTTTTTCTAATATTATTTATCTTAATAGTAATTTTCTTTTAATAGTACGTATAATTAAGTAGTTATCCATACTTATAAATAAAAATACGAAAATAGTAACATTTTCAATTCAACCTTTTAAAAGAGTTGACGGTAAACGGCATTTCATGCAAAACTTTCAAGTCCTTATTTTTCGAAATGAATGAAACGATTTTAATGAAATTTCATACATATAAGCACACATTGGTCTAAAAAGTTTGTAGAAAACATTTTCGATACAACAGCTAAATTAGACCGTTCGAAATAAAACACTTTCTACGGATTACAGCGCGTATATTATTAATTCAGGTGTTGTTTTGGAATTATTTAGTTTGTATTTATTGGTTTTTTAGAAGTGTATAAATGTATGAAAGTCTTAGAAGTGTATAAATTAGACCGATTTTAAATTTTCCATCCAATTATCTTTTATTTATATAATACTAAATAATATACTAGAAAAAGATACGACTCGCACCAGAATATGTTCTCGGTGGTGCAAGTCGTATTTTTTTCTAGTATATTATTTAGTATTATATAAAAATAGCATTGTGAATGCTAAAATCTCAAAATTAAAAAATCTTTTTTTAAATAAAACAAATCGAAACATTTTATTATTTTCTGTGTTTTATGAAATGCTTTGTTCAATTTCTATTGAATATACGCTTTAGAAACACAAATTTTCCATTAATACCTTAAATATTTTATCAACAAACTCAACCTCATTGCCTTTATAGCAAAACATTTGCTCAACCTAATTTTTTGTCCAGGCTCTTTACAAAACTGGCTGCTAACAACCCCATCAAAATTGGAATGACCTCAATATTGTTAATTTCGTATTATAGAATTTCGGTTTCGATTAGCCTGAACTTGTTTTTATAATGTTTGTGGGTTTTACACAGTTAAAAATAATGTAGTTATATTTTAATTTTGAAGACCTCCGTGGTCGAGTGGCTTTGTACACCGGTTTTCAGGGTGTCGCCATCTCTGAGGTCCCGGGTTCGATCCCCGGTTGAGTCAATTTAGAAAACGAACTTTTGTATATTGGCTCAGGTCTGGGTGTTTGTGATACCACCGTTGTCTCTGATTTCCATAACACAAGTGCATTAGCCACTTACTTTGGAATCGGAGCAATGTATGTGATGCTGTCAAATATTTATTTATTTAATCAGTATGTCATGATGAGTCACACAAACACATTTACTTCACACACATACACACATACACACACACACACACACACACACACACACACACACACACACACACAGAGAGAGAGAAAGAGACAGACAGAGAGAGAGTTTCATACACACTCACTCTTTCCCGTAGACATAAAGATGCTTACACGAGCAATTAGGACTCTTCCAAGGATGTCCACAACGATCGGTTCTGCGCTGCCCGCATCCAGCGGCGTCCCGCGACCTGATCGTCAACCCACCTTTTCGGGAGACCACCAGATTGTTTATTATTTTCTCATACGCCATTCCATTTAGGAATACCTTTTCTGTATTAATATCTATGTTTTACGTTAATTATTTATACGATGACAACCGTTAGAAACAAAAGCGCCTCGATGATTTGTTGTATTTTTTCCATTCCATTTGCGCAAGACGTAAATGTTAGCGAAACCTTCGCACGCAACTAGAAATGGCTGAGTAACCTTCCTTATAACCCAATTAATTGAGGCAGATATTTACGCCCGATGAGCGTTATAGTTGAGCAAAAGGGCAGTATACGATTGTCGATACGTGATTTTTTTTTTGTTTATTTAATTAATCGATTTGTTATACAACATGTTACAAAAATACCCCTAATGCCGAATATGGTATATAGGGACTATCAAACTGAACAAATTTTACTATGGGACCAACTCTCAAATCGCGAAAAAAAACAGCTGTTTCATACAAAAAATAATTACAAGAGTTGGTCCCAATAGTAGAAGTTGTTCAGTTTGATGGTCCCTATATACCATATTCGGCATTAGGGGTATTTTTGTAACATGTTGTATACCTACCACATTTTTTTGTCATGTTATCCGGTTGCAAAATAAAAACGGCTATTCGGCGAGCTGATTCTCGAGCAGGCGACATTAGAGCTGGCCATGAGAGAAACAATAACTGCGCAGATCTACACCAGCCGCTCTTAAACTTTGTCATAGTGCTTTATTAATTGTCATAGCATAGGCGACTTGACCGGATATTGTATTCTTTTAAAATTAATTTGATAATCAGATGGAATAATTTTAATATAAGGAAAAAATAAGGAAAAAATGTCAGCACTGTCAACATAACGCCATAGGTACTATTCAATGAAATGCATTCTACCTACTCTCAGGGGAAATGACCAAAGAGAATGTAATACTTCGTTGAGATGACAAATAATATTTATTTTTCTTAATTAATCAATCAAATGCACAAAGAAGTTTCAATACCGACGTCGAAGTCAATCACCCCAAAAGTAGCTTTCTATCACTTTTTAACCCTGATAGGGAATAAATATTTAAAAAATACGAAACACGTGTTCAATTAATTTTGCGAAACAATGTCTATGCCTAATCTCAAGTCAATCGGGCCAAGGAATCGCGTTCTCCCATACAAACTTTGCCACCCTGTTTCAGGCCTTTAGGGGTTGAATTTCGCAAAATCCCGTCTTAGTGAGCACCTACGCCCTAAAAGGAGTCCCCATGCAAAATTTTAAACTCCTAGCACTTGTAGTTTCTGAGATTTCGTGATCAGTGAGTGAGTGATTTTCCCTTTTATATATATAGATAGATAACAGACAGCCCTAAGCCCGTTTAGTGAATCAATTGCCTTAATTTTTAATGGTGGAATCGGATCTTAATTAGCATTGTATTCAGCTATGACTAGGCATTCGAACCCGTTTTCCTTTAGGGTAATAATTTTCCTTACACGCACGCAAGCAAAAGAAACCAACTGCATGAACAGGCACTTTTGGTTCAATTAACCCTGCTAACGGTTACCGTATTACGCGGGTCATTTTGCGCCCTAATGTGGTGCAAATTAATTTCAATTGTTTTATGCCGCGTTAAGACGCTAACTAGCTGTTACTATTAATTAAGTTTGGAACAGTAATTGTTTGTGAAAAGGCTGTTGGGAACGGCCTTGTTGTTCAGTATATTTCTGCAGAATAGTTTCCCTTTTATGACAGTTGTTCACATTGAGTGGGACAAAAATAAATAACGCCGGTGTCTGTAATTATTTGTTACAGTACGATCGTAATGTAACAAATAATAGCAGGAACAGGATTTGTCTATCTAGTCATTCAAATAACTTACAAAAATAATCATAAAATGATTAAAGTTACAAATTAAAAACTCATAAAAGTAAAGAGGCAAATAAAGTATAAAAATATAATATTATAAGTATAAACCAGCTGTGAAAATAAGAATGAAACAAGTAATAAGAAATAAGTGATAAGAATGAGTCAAGTATTTTTGTGTCTGTCACATTATAATAGCTTTAAATTTCCTTGGTTTTTGACGTTATTAGAATAAACTATATCGGGATTTACACCATGTACCTGTTTATTTTTGAGTTCTTCCGTGACCATGACGCATGCAACTGCGCCGAAATATCGGAGTCTCAAAAATAAATAGGTACATGGTGTAAATCCCGATATAGTTTATTCTAATTATAATAGCTGTACTGATGAATGACATTAGGATGTAACTCTATTATATTATAACTTAGACACTATAACTATACAAAGAGATCCGATTATTTGCACTTACCCCAAAACTTGGAAACTCAATAATGTTAAGCAAATAAGGGTTATTTTGTTCCACAAGTTATCGTGTATAATCTAATACAACTCTATAACATTGATTAATATAGCGTTAGTATTATATAGTTGTATGTAATGGAATACACGGTTTCTTCGTTGATTCTGCGAACTCGAAAACCCAATTAACCCTAAAGAATCGTTTAGGGTCACATTATACGGGTCGTTTTGTACCCTCGAGTAACGTGGATCTTAGTAGTATTTGCGTTAAGATGCAGATTTGGTGTCAATTGATATTTAGTATTATGTTTTGTGAATTTGGGGTTTAGTATTTTGGTTTGTCTTTACATTTATGATATCATGGCCGTGTTGACAGGGCAACGATGAGGTGGGTTGGGGGGCAGGGTGATGTCCCCCCATTGCTACCACGTTGGTGAGTCGGACCCAATTTTTACCTACTCAAACTGTGGTACCAATACTAACCACCCGCCACTTGACAGCTATTCCCGAAAAGTATCAGGAACTGTAGAACTCAGCCGAATGTGAGACGAACTAACATTTGTTTTTGATCTGCTGCAAAATAATCTGGTACAGGAGGTTGGCAAATCATTTTGTTTATTGACTTGTTTAAGCTTAAACGCCAGAACTATTTCTAAAAATTATCAGGAACTGTAGAACTCAGCAGAATGCGAGAAGAACTCACTTCTTTTTTTATTTGCTGCAAAATGATCTGCTACGGGAAGTTAGCAAAGCATTTTGTCAATCGACTTTTTCAGGTAAAAACGCCAGAACTATTTTTAAAAAGTATCAGGAACTGTAGAACTCAGCCGCATGCGAGAAGAACTCACTTTTTTTTATTTGCTGCAAAATTACAAACGGGAAGTTAGCAGAGCATTTTGTCAATCGACTTTTTCAGGTAAAAACGCCAGAACTATTTCTAAAAAGTATCAGGAACTGTAGAACTCAGCCGCATGCGAGAAGAACAAATTTTTTTTGATTTGATGCAAAATGATCTGCTACGGGAAGTTAGCAAAGCGTTTTGTCAATCGACTTTTTCAGGTAAAAACGCCAGAACTATTTTTAAAAACTATCAGGAACTGTAGAACTCAGCTGCATGCGAAAAGAACTCTCATTTATTTTTGATCTGCTAAACAATGTTCTGCTAAGTTCACTAACATTATTTTTCTCTCCCTGTGGAAAATCTTTCTGGATAAAAGCTGTCTTCTTCTTCTTCTTTTTTTGTTATGGCAATCTACTTTCCTCTTGGAAGTAATTTTTGCCAGTGTCATGTTTTAAATAGTTCAGTGGTAGATATTATTTAATATTTCATTAAAATGCGGGTGCATCGCATTCCAATGCTGCTTGGAGAATTGGCACCAAGTATATCAAGACAGTTTACTCGGTTAGTTCTGCCGAGGAAGCCACCACTTCAATAAAAGTCTCAGCTTCACACAACCAAGATCGCGCCTGTTTCAATTATCCCACATATTGTTCAGTTGCGTAGACACTTGTACCATATAACTGCACCAATTTTAAGACACAATATCCACTATGAATCAATTTGAAAATAATTAAAATAGACACCAAACCGAACTCGACAAAATAGCGCCAAAAACTCCTCATGAAAGCTGTCATGTGACTGACTACGTGTATTCAAAATTTCATGATGATCGGTTTACTAGTTGATTAGACGTAGAAAGCGGTACAAATGCTACAATAAAAAAAACAAATTCAGTTCTTACATAAGTATAGTAAATATGTGTATGTTTAGGTTTGTTATAAACATACACATATTTACGACCTCCTTGGTCGAGTGGCTTTGTACACCGGTTTTCAAGGTATCGCCATCTCTGAGGTCCCGGGTTCGATCCCCGGTTGGGTCAATTTAGAAAACGAACTTTTCTATATTGGCTCCGATTTCCATAACACAAGTGCTTTAGCTACTTACTTACTTTGGAATCGGAGCAATGTATGTGATGTTGTCAAATATTTATTTATTTATGTATGAATGTTTTATTTGTTTACCCTAAACAGTGTTTCTGTCTGTCTTATTTACTCAAAAGCTGCGGTCACAGATGACGCAAATTCGTTACAATTCCGATCACAGTTTCAACACTCAGCAGTTCTATAGAACTTGAAAGAAACGTCTTTCGAAAGAAAACATTACAAGATGGAAGCCTGTATTAGGGCTGGTAGAAGGTCTTTAAACTAGTCTTAAGGGGCTTAACTTAATTTTATTACTTTTAAACTAGGTCAAAATGAAACTATTGGCTCTATGAGCTGCAGAACTCGCCTTAACATACCTCGGTTATTTTGAAAAATTTCTAAAAAATTAATCGAGAAAAAAAAAACCATATAATCATCGAACCTACTCACAAAATTTCACGAGAAACAAAAAAAGAAGAGTAGAAGAGAACGGACAGCCGGATGACATACGAAAGCATTTTTGTACAAGCTGAAACAGAGACGCTTGGCTCGCGCTTCGCGCTCGCTCGGTCAAAAGAGATGGAACAATGAAAGTGGCCAGTTATATTAAAGGTTTAAAACCTATGTATAAGATTTACGAGGATTATTTTAACAGGTCAGTAGTGATTTTTAAATGAGTTCTGGTAAAATGAATATGTCTTATAATACGGTTGACAGCCCTGATACCACCTCCATTGATTGTTGAAATTCGCTGTGTCTGTGGCAGCCCTCATTAGGACAAAGGAACTGTGATAAAATACGTGACTGAAAAAATTAAGGTTCCGAAGGAAATTCGAGAAACTTCTCCACTTTTAATAATTTGGGTTGGCACCATTTTCTACAATGCCTTTGATGAAACAATCAAATACGATATTGAAGTTCAGAGTTATAATTTTTATTGTATTTTCTTAACTAATCTTAAAATTGAAACGGCAACGATTTTATTTAATCAAACAACCTAGGAGAACTAATAAAAGATTCAAAGAGCGCGTAGTCTGACACACACAACACACACAAAAACCATAGTGCTTAAATAAAGACGAAATTGAGAATTATCTCTCCGTAGCGCACTCCGAAGAAGCTTTGTGGTACCTACTCTAGATTGCTTAAACAATATTTTCAAACCTGTCGTTTAGTTTAATGGAGTTTTCTTTTGCTACTATTAGCAATAAAACTCCTGAAGATCTCCTGAAGAAGTCTGAGATAATTGTGATGATTTTTTTTTGTTTTAAAGGCCAACCGAACAGAATATTGAAAAATCGCTTGGTAACTCTGTAAAAAAAATCCTAAATAATACCATACTGCTTATGAAAATAAACTTCCAATCGTTAGATTTCTTAATTTTCAACGACTGTAATATATTTTATATGCAAACAATATAGCTTTTTTATTAACCTAACACAATAGCCGAGTAGATTTTAATAAATGATCCAGTATTCCAAAAATTAATAAAAAAAACTAAATTTCGTAAAATTTCTGGCGATCTGACAATTAAAGCTATGCAATAATCAACCATATTCTTATATAATACTAAATAATATACTAGAAAAAATAGGACTCGCACCAGATCATGTTCTCGAACGGGAATCTAATATTATTATTTAGTATTATACAAAATTTAAAAAAACCATATTCTATTAAAGAGATAGTGAAAGAGTAGATTTCGTGAACTGCCTTGCCTTAACTTTAATAACTACCTAAACTTACCTTGACGACCTCCGTGGTCGAGTGGCTTTGTACACCGGTTTTCAAGGTGTCGCCATCTCTGAGGGTTCGATCCCCGGTTGGGTCAATTTAGAAAAACGAACTTTTCTATATTGGCTCAGGTCTGGGTGTTTGTGATACCACCGTTGTCTCTGATTTCCATAAAACAAGTGCTTGAGCTACTTACTTTGGAATCAGAGCAATGTATGTGATGTTGTCTAATATTTATTTATTTATTTATTTACCTACCTACCTAAAAATATGACTTATTTAACAAATACTAAAAATAATAATAAAAATAAAAATAGTATTTTTTTTTCAAAAATTTCTGGGTCTACTCTTGTTGAAAGGCCTTATTCAAGTTTTTAGAACTAAAGATAAAATAATATTTTATTCAAATAACAGTTTTGTTATTATAATCGTCGTACAATCATACATAGTTCCTATCAGAGATAATGTGACAAGGTAAGTAGACGAGTGTCGTCTGAGACAAAGTATAAGATAACTCTGAAAAGGTGATGGGACCCTTCCAAAGTTGGCTTAACAACTTTTCTGCCTGAGGTGGCATGATAAGGAAGGTATCGGTGACAGTTTGCGAAGAAAAATTACTTGTCATCTTCCTGCTTGTCGACGAAACTATTACAGAGGCTACTTTTGTTTTAGACTGTTTTTGTAGTAGCATAAAGTTGATACAACATTGAAAGGAATTTCCGTGCAATTTTAAATTTATTCATGCATGCGTACATGTATGTTAAAACCATTTTGCTCTAAAAGCGCAATTAATTTGGTCCCGTGGTAGTCCAACCCTTTATATCTCACCTGTGTTTCCACAATGGGGCATTAAAATGGTTCATGAAATGATGATGGATGGTACAATTGCAACATTGATGCACAACATTATTCTAATCAACTGTTGAATGAACTTGTTTCTTGAAAAATTGTATTGACTGAATGTATACGCCGTGTGTGAAGTATTTAAACATGAACTAAAACCTCCTTTAAGTTGTATATTAAATATTCGAGCATAAAAAGAGATGAATTGAATTTTCGGCTTTCGCTGTCATTGTGATTTGTCACTGTGAAAAAATATAAAACTGTAAAACTTTGATAAAATAAAACAAATTGAACCAGCAAAAAATAAATATCATCATCATCATCATCATACCCTTATCCCAATTTATTTGGGGTCGGTGCAGTATGTCCTTCTTTTCCATTCCTTCCTGTCACTCGTCATCTCCTCATCCACTCCCTTTACATTCATATCATTCCTCACACAATCCATCCATCTTTTCTGCGTCTTCCTCTTACTTTCCAACCCTCAACATCCCTTCTCATAACATGCCCATACCAAGTCAGACGATTCCCTTTCAACTTTTCTATCACTGGTGCTACTTTCAAACTTCCTCTCACATACTCATTCCTAATTTTATCCATTTGAGTCACACCACACATCCACCTCAGCATTTTCATCTCTGCTACATCTAATTTTCTTTCATCCATCTTCTTCATAGCCCAACATGTGTAGGACGTAGAAACTGGACATGTTTGTTACGTAACGATAACATTATCTATTTAAATTGATTAAGTTGTATGTAAACATGACAGCTAGTCAATACATTAGTTGTACTGCAAAAACGACTTTTATAACGTAGGGCATAAAGGTCTCAAGATCATCATGTTACCAGCTGCCACAAATACACCCATAAACCGATATTATTTTCCATTAAGGCAAGGCCAATTCACGAAATCTAGTCTTTCACTATCTCTTTAGAATATGGTTGATTATTGCATAGCTTTTATTGTCGCTTCGCCAGAAATTTGACGAACTTTAGTACCTACTTTTTAATTGATTTCTGGTGATGAATGAACTTGGTTATTGTGTTAGTTAGATCAATAAAAAAAATATCTTTTTTGCATAAAAAATCATTATCACTGTCGTTGAAAATTACGAAATCTGACGATTGGAATTTTATTTTCGTAAGTTTTTATGGTTTTATTCACGATGTTTTTACAGAGTTACCAAGCAATTTTTTTTATATTTTGATCGGTTATTGTGTTGCATTGATTTTTTTTCAGTCTACAGTAATTTTTGTCATGTAGAATTCTACATCAGTTTTTCACATTGGAAGCTCAAAAATCAATCTTTCCGGAACCGGCCTCGCCTTAAAACTCGAATGGCGAGTATAAGTAAAAAAACCGCGTGCCTCATTGATTGTCGCTTACCAGCAGGTTAAATGAGTAGATAGGCCGATTTTAATACAATGCTTTCAATTACACAAGCTAGCTTTGAAAATAATCATTATTCTGTTTTCCGGCTAAATGTAAAGTTTCCCTTAATCGAAACAACACTGTCACAGCAAACACAAATAATAATTAAACAGATTATCATCATCTCTTACCAACAATTGCGAGGCTGAGTCGTAAATTCTGACTGGATTCGTAACAATATTCAGTGAGCCACAAAGAGCTTTCGAGAATAGTCCCCAAGATAAAGACAATGGAAGTGCTATTGTTCACTTTGATTGTACATTCGTATCTATTCGGAAATCAGCAGTTCTGTAGGTATGCATTGCTTAGAGATTTATTGTTTTCAAGATGGATTGAGAAGCCAACGCTCAGATGAAGATAAAAGGCTAACCTCTTCTAGAAATATCGTTGTGTTTCTACCTTTTTTGAATAACTTTGGTTTGGCAAAGGATAGCAAAATGCATCCATTCGATTGAATCGTATCGTAACATGGGTCTTTTAAACGAATGAAGATTTTATAGGGTCAGTATGGCTTCATTGATGTCTCAGAATTCTTTTGAGTAATATAATATAAAACTCGAGAAGAGCCTTCACTTAACGACCAAGCACCAGACGGATCTCCGTGGGTAGGCCTCCGAGGTGGACCGATGATCCAACGAAGGTCGCGGGAAGCCACTGGATGCGGGCAGCGCAAGACCGATCATTGGGTAGATCCTTGGGGAAGGCCTTTAACCAGCAGTGGATGATAAAGCTTTTTTTTATCGTACCGAGTTTGATTTACACTCAATGACATATTTAAAGAGACAGCCAATAGTCTTAAATATTTAGAAACATTTAAAGTGATCAGAGATATCGTTAGGCACATCATCATCATCATCATATCAGCCGCATGGGGCAGCGGGGCGAGTGCGTTCCTTACACCGCTACCACGCAAAGCTCGCAGACGAGAAATACCTTTTTTTTATTATAAATGAGTTTGCTCTTGACCCCAGTCTAGCATTTCCTTACTGAAAGTGCGGTATCGTAGTACTAGTCGTCATTTGTCTTTATAATCGCCGAGACAATGAAGTTCCCTCACTATAGGAAAATAAATTATTACACTATGATATGACTTTGACTTAATTAGCAACTAATAGATAAGTGACGAAACGCACTGTAGAATAACTTAGTTTTTATTTTACCCTAACCATTTTAATAAAATAACAGAAAAAAGGAGGAGAAGTAATAAAATAAAAATAGAATGCCATAAGAATTGCTCACTAAACAGTAATATACGAATGATACACTAAAAGCTATTTCGCGGTTCATCGCGATTTGATTACATCCGAATTCAATTTGAGGTTATGTTACAGTAGAACAAACAAAGTGTGAAGTCTCATCCATGATATTTATAGCCGTGATTGGCTGAAGAGCGTAGATTGAGCTGGAAGGCTCTAGAACCAAGATAAAGGCAAAGGTCAAAGTACTCAAAGAAAAAAAAACAGGTACAAATAAATGAAAAAAATATCGATATTCTTAGTGCAAAGTCCACTAGAGACAGTAGATTAACAAAGCAAGTAATAAAGTGCTACGGGTGACTCGATTTTATCTAGTATTTTTTCTAATATTATTTATCTTAATACAAAAATAGCATAGTGAATGCGAAAAATCTAAATTTAATAATTATACAGCTGTTTCATCTTTATCGATTGTCAAAACATCTGGAAAGATGTTTCTTTCGAATGTGGGGGTATTTCCTCACATTGATGAAATTGCGCTGGCTTGCAGCGAAGAAGTAAAAAGTACTAGAAAATTTCGCCGCTCCCACTAGCGACTCTGTAGCATAATTGGTCAGTGCATTGGGCCGGAATCAAAAGGGTGCGGGTTCGAGTCCCGTCTGAGGTGCTACGGGTGAGTCGATTTTTTCTCTTGTATTTTTTCTAATATTATTTGTCTTAATACAAGTAATGACTTTTTGTAAGAAACAAAAAGTCTTAAGATTTTTGATCTCCGTAATCGATGGTGACACTAAGACCACAAAAATCGCCATAACTTTTTAAATTTGAAATATAAATATATTCATCCGTTATAATCAAGCATTTATATTTATCGACCTCCGTGGTCGAGTGGCTTTGTACACCAGTTTTCAAGGTGTCGCCATCTCTGATTTCCTCGGTTGGGTCAATTTAAAAAACGAACTTTTCTATATCTGGTCTGTGTTTGTGATACCGTTGTCTCTAATTTCCATAACACAAGTGCTTTAGCTACTTTGGAATTGGAGCAATGTATGTGATGTTGTCAAATATTTATACTTCTTATAAAGGTGCAACATAAATCGGTGTCAAATACGGTAATTTTGTTTAAGTCACTTCACACTTTGCTGTTCTTAAACTCTAACTAACATATCTGAATTTTTATCGAATTATGTTTTGGACTTTTTTGATATTTATAGTGCATTTCTTTTTTTTAATAAATTTTCATGGTCGATAAGTAAACTCCTTTTTTACTTATTTTTTATTAGAACAAAAATACGTAAAGGTATCATAGTACCCGTAACAAACAACAAACACTTTAATTAAACCGTAGTTATTTCACGCCGCTAATCCTCTGTTGCCAACCGCTGGTAAAACAGAGATAGTTAATCAAAAACCACGAGGAATACTCTTAATTGTGTCCCTAGTGATTTAAGCCCATTTACTTTGGCCAAGTTATCACGGGATTCCGTAACACATGTTAGCAATTGCCTTGTGCCCGTATTTCTAAACCATTCGTTTTGCGTCGACCGATCGATTTCTACTGATTTCGTTCGACATTGAATTTCTCCATTTAATTCGGCCTGGCTGAATAATATAATCATAGTCATAATTAGGTCATTTCTTTTGACATCTTGAGATGCTAAATTCAAAAGCTTGATGACAATTAAGATGACTTTTCAGGGCAAAAAATTCTTCCGTGACGCCCAAATAGTAGCAGTTTTTGATTGTAAGTCTGTGGAATAACTACCAGTTTACAATTTCGTCTACATGAAATAAATTAAATTCATTGATTTTCCAAAAACTAACGATTAAATTTAAGTAAGTTAATACCTAGTTTAACCAAAAATATTACTTAGCAATAATTTACGACTCCTTACGTTTGACATCTCAAAGCGTCAGTTTGTGACTAAAGTCTAACGCGACTGATTCAAAAATAGGGACCCGGTTGTAACAGCGTGTTAAGGGTATTTTTCTCTCTAATAGCTTTGGAGTTCAGATAAATGGTTATGACAGCTGGTGGTGAACGTGATTGTAAGATGCCTAAAGTAACTACTTTTTTTATAGGATATTATAAAAAATACATATCTTCAACTCTCTTACGTCCTTATGGAAAGTAATTGTAATATTTCGTTATCTACCTAAGAAAAAAGTTTGTTCCCACTTGTTCTACTGGTCAGTTCTACCGTAGAACTAATGAGACTTTTTTCCCATTAGTCCTAGCACAAAGTGCTAAATCGTAGCACTAATGAGAAAAAATAAGTACCATTAGTTCTACGGTAGAACTGCCCAGTAGAACAAATGGGAAAAAAACAGAAAAAAAATCATTTTGCTTATACTGATGCGTGAACCTAGAGCTTACTTAACTTTTCCATATTGAAAGTGCGGTAGACACCATACTGTTTTAGTTGTCACACCTCACTATATGAAAATAATAATATTACAATATATTACGAGTATTAGAAATAAAACACTTTTACTGATTACAGCGCGTATATTGTTAATTCAGGTGTTATTTTAGAATTATTTACTTTGGATTTATTGGTTTTTTGGATTGCCGACGTTTCGACATTTTTCCAGGGGCCTTGGTTACGGAAAGACTGTGCTGATTAACACTTGAATTAACAATATACGCGCTGTAATCCGTAAAAGTGTTTTATTACTAATGAACTGTACGCGCGGAAGACTTAAAAGTATCTTTAAATTAACTTGTGCGCAAGAAAATCTAAAAAGTTTACAACAATTTATTTCACATTACGATTTACTTAGACTGCCAGCTTGTTTTAATGGCTCAAGATGATTAATGCTTACTTTAAGTTTTGTTTTATTATGTAAGTTGCACTAATTACACTTTAAATGAGATCCCAAACTTTTTGAATACATTCTCTTCATTTCATTTAACTTTTCATATTTCATACCCACTTGAACTTTATCTTCTGAAAACTGAAAACAGTTAATATATTTTAATGTTTAATTTGTAAATTGTACTTGCCATAATAAATTTAACTTTATTGCTTTTGTCAAATGAATTACGAGAAAGATAAGTTCAGAATATTCAATTTCGTCTTATCTGCATTTAGTAGATATCATCACACGTTAATTAATTTACCTTTAGTTACTGTTTAAAACTATATTATAACATTTGAGTTTTGCCCTCTCTAAGTTTTAATAGTTTATTTTTTTTATTATTTACCTTTACTAATTTTATAAATTTGAAAGTATGTTTGTTTATTACGCCTTCACATCCTAACTACTTAATCATCATGAAATTTTGCATACACGTTGTCAGGGGTACAGAAAAGGACATAGAGTACTTTTCATCCCGAAAAAAAGTACTGTTCCTGAGTGTTAAATAAATAACTGACCAGTGAAATAACTGACCACGCAGATGAATTCACTGGCGGTCGCTAGTGAGCTCATAATTGAAAACACATGATGAAAACTTAAAATTTATGAACATCTCTACTCAACAATCACCTTATAACTTTTAATTCAGCAAATACAAAAAGTCCCTAAGGCACTCCAAACTTCAATTAACGATTAAATTGGCAAACTGACAGCGCAAAAATTATCCGCTCCTAGAGGATCTGCCTTGTCTCAAACGATGACGTCATTAGCCACAGTGACGTCATTTCCTACAGATAATTACGAGATGATTATTAGAGATTCTTTTGAGTTCTTGGATAAAATTATAGCTACGGCAATCATAATGAATTATGCTCATTATTAAAATAAGCGGAAGTAAGACTATGTTAAAATTACTTTTAAACGATTTTACCGTTTTACCGTGATCCTCACTGCGAATGTCTGTTTGTGTGTGTGTTTGGTTATCTCTTCACGCCTAAAAACAGGGCGGACGGATTTAGATGAAAGACAAAGGTTATAACATAGTTATACAATTTTAAATTTTAGCAACGTATGTAATATTAACAGCAATGTTACCAAAGTCGCGTGTAAATCCTGGCGTATTCGTCCATTCTGAACAAGGTCTAAGCGGGAGACCTTGTAATGAAAATCATGAGGACGCTAATCCATAGAAGCTCCAAAATTCACTTACATTTTACCTCAAACAAACAAGCTTAAAATGCTTCTAAGCAAAGAAGCTTCAATTAAGGATTAAGTTGACGAACTGACGGGACAAAAATTTTAAGCTTCGGGCTCAAGGAAATTACGTCTTTAATGGATTGAAGAGTGACGTCATTCGGGTGTCGAAGATGTTATTGTTCTGGATTACCAATTTTTGGTATCATAGTAGTTTGATTTTTCTTTATAATACTTTGATTATTTTTTGGCATTTACAGTGCAATCTCAAGTAATCGAGGCCTTCTTCAACCTATTTGAGGCCCTGCCCCCTGATTATGTAACTTTGTAGCAATCAACTCTGACAGAAATCGCAGCTACATTGCTGCTTTAGCAAGAACCAATGTGACTACTATCTTACTTAAAGCAGCAATGTAACTGCAGTTTCAATCGATTTAAATCGAGATTTGTTAGCAACAGAGTTATGTAATCAGCCCCCTGGGCACTTTTGGGGGCCCCTATGATCTGGACTTAAATTTATCTAAACATGCCGAAATCAGATCAGGGCAAGAGTAGGATAGCTACGCGCATGCAAAAGCTAGTAAGCAAGTAAGTAAGTATTGTTTAAGTTTTCGAAAATCCTAAATTTGTTTTAAATGTTTTTTGGTAATAAGCATCCGTTATCGTTTAGCGATCTGGCAGGAACTAGGGGGCCCCTATCGATCGCGGGGCACTGGGCACGTGCCCAGAGTGCCCAGTGGGAAAGATGGGCCTGCAAGTAATATTTCGTCGTCGTGCTTGGTCGTGATGAAGGGCCTGCAAGTGATATTTCGTCGTCGTGATCGGTCGTGTGGCTGATAATTATTATTTATTATTAGTTACAGTCCAAAGCCTTACGTTTTACAAAAAAATCCCTAAAGCTGAATTACTATAATTCTGGCAAACCGCCACTTAAAAAATAAATTTTATTTTCGTGATAAACTGCATAGTGGCATCCCTAGACCTAAACTGTGTTTTGCTTTTGTCCATTAATGGGATCGATTATCGAAAAAAATAGTTTATTTGCGTCTAGGGTTGTCATTTTGCAGTTTTCCATACAAATAGAAAAAAATACGGATACTTATAAAAAGACCCTGTATATTGTTTGTTAGATATCATCAAACTAATTTTTATCTTTAGGTTGGAATTATAAAAAAATTAAAACAGTAAAACGATTTTAAGTTGAGGGACAAAGTACAAATTAAGACAAAAATTAACTTTCCCAAAAAAAATAAGAAAACACACAACTGTCTTGGTTTTCCTAGCTTTCGCTAAAACGTACTTTTTTAACAGTATTTATCTTAAGATAAATAATATTAGAAAAAATACTAGAAAAAATCGACTCACCCGTAGCACCTCAGACGGGACTCGAACCCGCACCCTTGGGATTCCGGCCCAATGCACTGACCAATTATGCTACCGAGTCGCTAGTGGGAGCGGCGAAATTTTCTAGTATTTATCTGTAAAAAATTGTCTGAAAATACCACTTAACATTAAATAAGAAAACCCTCAATTCGATTAATCAAAACATTCCCTCATAAGAATAGAAAAGGAAGGATGAAAACGAAAATATCTTATGGTTATAAAATAACTTATTTATCACGCAAAGTTTCTTATGCGAATGAAAACCATTCTTTTATTTTTTTCTTTCGCCTTTCTCATGTGTATTATTCGATCTTGTTAGAAACGAATTACGAAGAACCCGCTTTACTGCCAGGCCACGCGATGCGGCAAACTGCGAAGCGATGCGCGAATCCTAACTAAATTAACCAGTGGCTCTGTGAGCTATAGGCCTTGCTTTAACATGTCTCCGCCATTTTGAAAAAATTCGAAAAACGGAATCGACAAAAAAAAAATATAACTATGAAACTTGCTCACAAAATTTCATAAGAATCGCTTGAGAAATGCAACCTGCAACGGAGAACAAACTGGCAGCTGAAAGCATTTTTGCCCAAGCTGAAACCGTGACGCTTCTCTCGCACTTCGCGCTCGCTCAGTCTAGTGGCTACCTCGCGTTTGTGACATTTTTGACCATTTTTCGAAATGGATGAAATGTGTTTATTTTTTCGAAATGTTTCGCAAAACTGGCTCAACCAAAAATCTATACTTATCGAACCTGCTCACAAAATTTCATAAGAATCGGTTGAGGGCTGCGACCTGTACAAAAGAACAAAATATGGGCAGACATTCGAAAGCATTTTTGCCCAAGCTGAAGTAGAGACGCCTCGCTCGCGCCGCTTCGCGCTGGCTCGGTCAATTAATATGAAAGTGAGTTTGCATGTACTGTTCCCGAGGGATAAAAAAATAACTGTTCAAGCAGATGGAGTGGCAGGCGGCCTAAGTTCCTATTACACGGATAAACGACACCACGCCAGCCACGAATAAACTTAATGATTCTAAAGAATTTATTTTTTAATTTAATATTTATAATTAACTATTCTGTGAATATTTCAAGCGTCTACCTGTTGCCGTTATCAATATCGAGCAAAAAATAGTCACGTTTGTTATATGGGAGCCCCCTTCAATATATTTTATTCTGTTTTTTAGTATTTGTTGTTATAGCGGCAACAAAAATACATCATCTGTGAAAATTTCAACTGTCTAACTATCACGGTTCATGAGATACAGCTTAGTGACAGACGGACAGACAGACAGACGGACGGATGGACAGACAGACGGACGGACGGACGGACGGACGGACAGCGGAGTCTTAGTAATAATAGTAGTACTATAAATAATGACAACCTCCGTGGTCGAGTGCCTTTGTATGTACGTACACCGGTTTTCAAGGTGTCGCCATCTCGGACATCCCGAGTTCGATCCCCGGTTGGGTCAATTTAGAAAACGAACTTTTCTATATTGGCTCAGGTCTGAATGTTTGTGATACCACCGTTGTCTCTGATTTCCATAACACAAGTGCTTTAGCTACTTACTTTGGAATCGGAGCAATGTATGTGATGTTGTCAAATATTTATTTATTTATTTACAAAAAAGGGAGAAAAAAGCAGCCATTAATTAATTTCTTGCCGGTTCTTCTAGTTACAAAAGTTTTCCTTAACGGAGCTTCTTTGACGTTAACAATTGATTGTAACAGCCAATTAATATGATTTTGAGCAAAAATATTGTCTCGTCGCGTCGCGGTCCGAAGCGTCGCGTGGCCATAGCACATCTCGGAGAACAATAAACCTCTCGGTTGCTTGAAAAACTGCCACTTTTACAGTAACTGCGAAATTATTCATGGGACGGTGCCGACTGTGATTTGTCGGTTAGGAGTCGCTAGGGAGGATTACTTACGTGTTCAGCTTTAAAATTTGTGGCGAAAAGTAGTAAAAGGCACACTTTACGGGTTAAAATTTGTGGCGAAGGTGGTAAAAGGCACCTTTGGGGTAAGGATTTGTGAGGTATTTCATTGCAATTTTTCTGCAGTTTTATAAACTGGACAAGTTTTATTCCCTTGGCTTTTTAATTTTTGTAATTTAATGTTCGTATTTATATTACTAAGGGCTGATTTTTCAATGCCCAGATAAAATTTATTCGTTTGATAAAGTATTATACCGCCAAAATTATTATTTTTAATTTGTTTGTCTGTCAAATTTTTTGAATGACTTTTATTTTATTTGATAAATAATTTAACTGACTGATATCTGTTATCTGGGATTGGAAAATCGGCCCAATGACTTTTTCCATGTCGTTAACGGGATAATTAGATAACCCATATCTACGCTAAAGTTGCTAAATTTTCGCACAGAAGAAATAAATATTGTTAAAATCCTTTTTGAAATCGGATAATTAGTTTCAGAGCTTAAACACTAACTTATGCTGTAGTACTAATATCTGTTCAGTGCTTATGCGAGAGCACAGAACAGATATTAGCAGGAGTTAAACAATATAATCTCCCAAGTATACAGTCTCGTAACCGTTGCTATAGCAACAACTTTTTTTTCTCTTGACAACAACTTTTCTCATAATTAAGTATAAGTAAGTATGCAGCTCATATTTCTCATGACATGTCTCATTATTAAAAACTTTTCTTTGCCTCAAAATATTTATTTCCAACATATTAAACTTGTACTGCTTTTACTTATTGAAATAACATTGTTCAGTTTATTGTCATAACTATTAAAATTTAAATTATATTTGGTTTGATTTGAGTGTCTTTTTTGCTATTCACATAAATACTTTATGTCAAAAATTGATCGGGACATTATACATATACGGCCCTACCACAAAAGATTTTAAAACACTGTTCAACAAATGTTTGACTTAAACACTGTTTAAATGTGATGCTGTCACTTTTTTGACAATATGACTTGAAAGAGACGGCGACACATTTAAACAGTGTCTAAATTAAACAGTGTTTTAAAATCTTTCGTGGTAAGGCCGATAGTTTATAAAACAAGTTTATTAAACTACAAAATATAAAGTTTACGGAAGAGCCATTCGGAACAAATGTATTACGTGCAGACAAACTCGGGTCAAACCAGGGGGCTAATTGTCTAATATAAAAATCTATCGCAATCGCTTTCATTTGACAGTTGGATCCGACACATTGCTGCATTTCTTTGGTAAGTTTTTGTTTGTGCCAAAAAGAAGCATTAATGTGTTTCATCCTGAAAACGATTACGATAGATTAGACAATAAAAAGGCGGGCTTTAGTTAGTACTCTTAGCGCAACATGATAGACAGAAACGTTTTCGAATACGTCCTGAATGGAGCTTCTGTCTGAACCACAGAACAAAGAAAAAAATGGTCTGTGGTCTCAACCACAGAAAAATGAAAAAAGCAATCCACATAAACCACGTTTCGAAACGATAAAGTGAAATACCATACCAAAAACTCACAAAAACAGTTTTTTATTAAGCCACAAAGTCGTAATAAGGGTTTTTATAAGCCTTAAGTTCAAGTTTGATTGTTCCCCTTGTGACGTAATCGTTGACCTCACAGTAACAATTTTCACAGTTCCTCTCTCATTAGCGTTAATTACTCCCAGAGAAACGGATTTCTTTGTTTTTCCTTCGCAAATGAAAACGTTTGTACGCATTATAGCATTGTATTGCGTGATACCAGGCTTTAAACCAAGTAAATAAAGCTTTACGTAAATTGGCTTATTTTAGTTTTTAACTATATGTAAACAATGGTATTGGGTCTGGAAATGGAACAAAAAACGGTTCTTCATTTAAGAATAAAAGCTCCTCCATTCATTAAAAAGAGTTAAGTGTTGAAATTTTTTTTATACGAAATGTGTGTTTTTTCATAATAACTTTAGCAAAGTAAAATAATTTATTTACTACCGGGTTCTTAGCTGATTTTGTCATAAAAGTCCAGTTGATGTTACTTAAATTTTTAGAACTAGTCTCATTAATCATAATTTTAGCAGGGTTCCAAAATGGATGAGGTTTTATGTTACACTGTTTCTGCCCTATAAATAAATAAATTTGACGACCTCCGTGGTCGTGAGCGGCTTTGTACACCGGCTTTCAAGGTATCGCCATCTCTGAGGTCCCGGTTTCGATCCTCGGTTGGGTCAATTTAGAAAACGAACTTTTCTATATTGTCTCAGGTCTGGGTGTTTGTGATACTACCGTTGTCTCTGATTTCCATAACACAAGTGCTTTAGCTACTTACTTTGGAATCGGAGCAATGTATGTGATGTTGTCAAATATTATTATTTATTTATTTAAAGAATAATTTTACACCTACTTTAACCAAACACATTGCTTAGCAATACTCTTTACGTTTGACATCTCAAAGCGTCACATTTCGAAAGAAACTTTTGGTTATAATGTAAATCTGCTGGTGTTTTTTTTTTCTCTAATTAGTTTTCCACTGATGGAATACAAGGCCATTTTTTTAAAAAAAAAATCGAGCGATCGTCTCGTGTTGTTATTTTATAAAGGCTTAAATAAAAAAAACACATGGAGTCACAGAAAAAAACATGAATAAAGTAAACAAAAGGAAATGGCATACTTTTAATAAGTCCCGACAGAATTACGACTGTTCCAGAGATAAAGTAATAAATATATGTGTTCCGTAAATGGGAGAATAGAAAAAGGGTGCATATTTTTTCTTCAGCCCATTTGTACACAGCATCCATTACTTAGGAAGTTAGTGGAGCATATGATGATAATTACTTGGCTGTTTTTTTTTCAGTGTTTTTATAAAAGGTCGTTCAACTTTGTAACCGAATACTTTGGTAAAAGGCAATTCCGAATGTGTTTTGTTACCTATTCCGTATGCGAAATGAGAATTTTATGCATGGAAAACCACTTACATTTGTAATTGCTTGATCGTACTGCGTCTCACCCATTTTCTGCTATTCTTCCCATTTTTTTAAGAAATTCCTTTGATATGCGACAGTAAAAAGGCAAGATGCCAGCCCAATGTACTCGCAAAAGTCTTTAATAAGCATATCATTATGTGACCTTCATTTATTTTATTTCGAATACATTTAAAAGATATTATGTTTTTGTACTTCCCCGCGAACATAAACTGTTTTTATTAATATAAAATAGCTCTTTGTATAACTCTAAAATGAAGTAAAAAATTAAAAGAAAACTTGTAACTTGATGTAAAAATCATTTGGGTAAAGTCCGACGAACCATTACTATTGGCTTTGTGAGGTGTTGACCATGCGTTTTTGACATTAAAAAAAAATGGCTGAAATATTCGGAAAACTGAATAAACAAAAGCTGTCCGGCTGTTCTCCTCTACAGGTCGCATACATGTAGAGGATAACAGCAGGACAGCCGGACAGACGAAACGGAGACGCTTCGCTCGCGCTTCGAGATCTCTCGGTCAATTATCAGACGACCTCCGTGGTCGAGTGGCTTTGTACACCGGTTTTCAAGGTGTCGTCATCTCTGAGGTCCAGGGTTCGATCCCCGGTTGGGACAATTTATAAAACTAACTTATCTATATTGGCTCAGGTCTGGATGTTAGTGATAGTTAGTGATACCACCGTTGTCTCTGATTTTCATAACACAAGTGCTTTAGCTACTTACTTTGGTATCGGAACAATGTATGTTCCGGTATGATGTTGTCAAATATTTATTTATTTTAATTTTGAAACTGTGACAATGCATGGATATTGATAATCACTACTAAATAGTGCCGACAATAGAAAATAGTACAATGGATAAGAAGAAACCTTTTTCTACTTTTTTCCCGATATCCCCCAGTGGGGACAAAAGTGGTGGACAACGGGAATGAGCTGAAAGAAAGATACCTATTACATTTGGAAAAAAAACTCTATTCAAACCTGATTGTTTTCTCACTTCAATAAATAAGCTTGCTTTCAAAAGGACCTAGAAACTTCACAATCCCTTTTCTACACACGTGTCACATAGACATGCGCAAAATACTTCACTGAAGTGTAAAGAATGATATAGTTCAATTGGACTAGATTAAGTATATCACACATTATTCATTTACTTCATGTAGTTCACTTGGCTCAGTACTTTAGTAGTCCATTTGAGTCAGTTTGTCGTTAGGTAAAACTAAGTCTTAATGTTTGCGCAATAAGGGTTGTTGAAGTCAAATTGAGTGCGGGCGGACACCGACTCCGACCAACCGCTGGCCGCCGAGCCGTGCATCTGTCTCGCTTCCGCACGCGGTGTTCGTAATCTATCCGTCCGCTTTACTCTCCTTCAGTGAAGTGTGAACTAAATGAAGTACTGAAGTAATTGGGACCCGAATGAACGAGTGAAAAAGATATACTTGATAAGTGAACTAGTTCAATTGAAGGAATCATTCACGAACGACTCAACTCTAGTGTCACAGCTAACATAACATTATGTTACGTGGACCAAATACCCGGGACTTTATTAAAGAAACCTTCAAAGGTCAACGACCTTACCCTTTCTGGACTACTTGAATAAGAAATTTTGAAGACGTATGACTTTTTGGTGGTTAGGGAATCGAGTCTTATTAAAGGCGGTTTGTTAACGGAAAGCTACTAGTCAACGCGCATTAGCCATTTTTATCCATCAGCTGGAGCACAGGCCAAGATAAGAAGGATGGGGCGGGCCCAATGCGGATTGGTGGGTGTAAACGACTGTAAAAATGTTAATGTTAAATGTTTAACCGCCTCTGTGGTCTAATGGTTCGCCCACCCGTGTAAAATGCAGGGGTCCCGGTTTCGATTCCCAGGAGGAGAGTACATTTGTACTCGGTTTGGTTGGTGGTAGGGCTTATTTCAAGTCCGCCTGGCTAGCTACCACCATCTTCCCTAAGTCTGACGCTATAATAACAATTTGAAAATTGTTGTGTTCCGGCAGTTAGAGGTTAGATAGCCAGTTCCTCAGTGGTGAGGATTCCGGGTGTAGTGCGCTTCAACCTTCGGTCTTATCATCACTTAACATCAGGTGAGGTGAAGGCTAAACCGTTGTGAATTAAAAAAAATGTAGCCGGGACCAATCTAAAGCACAGAGGAGCACCCGATAAAGCATTTTTGATCACCCATCCCATGACCGACCCTTGCAAAAGTATATTTTTAAGTTCGGGTGATGCACTAACGTATAGTCAGCGGCACGTCAGACTATACGTGTTGACCATGAGACCGTCTTTACGTCGTACGTAATAAGAGCTGTTTTCGTAGTCCAACTGTTTAACTTACCGTGCTGTCGTGCGTACTACGCCATCGACTCTCATAATAATACAAAATATCGATAAAATTTATTGTATTAAAATAACAAAAATTTTGTAATAAAAATGTCAAATGTAAGACTATTGCTACCTATTTATTTTTAAACATTAAAGAAAAACATTTTTTTTTTATTTTTTTTTACTAAATCACATACATTGCTCCGATTCCAAAGTAAGTAGCTAAAGCACTTTTGTTATGGAAAATCAGAGACAATGGTGGTATCACAAACACCCAGACCTGAGCCAATATAGAAATGTTCGTTTTCTAAATTGACCCAACCGGGGATCGAACCTCAGAGATGTTGACACCTTGAAAACCGGTGTACAAAGCCACACGACCACGGAGGTCGTCAAACAAAATGAAACTAAATTAAAAATCGAACAACAAAATAATTCGTATTAATTTCAAAAGTTAAAGCGCAAACTCACTTAGTTATCCACAGCTGAGTACACAAGCGTCTATTTTCAGACTCCAATATGCACACGACGGAATGTAAGACCCACCGTTTATTTCATACGAAAGATCCGATTCCAGGATGTTTCTGTGTATTCGAAAAATCTAATTTTGTCGGGTGGCAAAGTGGGTGCGAAAAGTTTCCCTCGATAATTCAGTATTAAAGGGGTAGTGACAATTTTTTCTATAGTGTATTCCGTAGTGCCATTTTAAGGGGTCGTACAATGTCAAGTACACATAATTTAATGTAACTTGATGTAAAAAAAAAATTAGTTTATTATTTAACATCTTTTGGCATTCATAATTCTACTTTAGTTAAATTCACGATAACATTAATATATGTAATAATTTAGGGAACGTTTTTAATCGCATCCACAATGCTATTTTTATATTAAGATAAATAATATTAGATATCGCCGCTCTATATTATCGCTCTATATTGCGATTTCACACAGTATTACTTGATTTATCAGTCTCAAAAAAAGTAATGTAGTTTTGTAGATAGTAGACTATAGTTCCTACTCAGTTATATTATTGACAGAAACATTATAGCTAAAACTTTTCTCGATAGAAAAAAATCGTAAAGCTACCTCCAATTTTGTAGTTTTTCAATGTTGTGTCAACCAATAGTAAAGCTTTAATCCATTATCGTTTTTTTAAATTACAGTTTTTTTTAATTACAATTTCGATAACTTTAACTATGATTTTTTTTCCAGCGTTGTGAATTCCCCCTTAAATAGCTATTAAAAACACTATAAAATAAGCTCAGTACAAGTTTAAGGCACTTTACACACGGAACGAGTTCACTTCGATGAGTTCCTTTTGAAAATATCTCTTAGATACGATCAAGTCAAGTGTTCATTTAATTACCCGACTGCAAAAAGGTAGCTTAAGAGAAAAACATCGTAAATATATTCAAGAAAACACACAAGTTACGGATTTCTAAATAAACGGGCTTTTGAAATAATTTCATAAATGTATTATTTGTACTATAAATTCCAATAATTAGCACAGGACTTTGCGAGTAATTATTTTTTCCCTAATTTTCACGATGTCACAGAATTAATAATTACTGACGTACAGAATGGACACTCCCACCCTCCCACCGATCGGCGGTACCGCACCCCGCCCCGCACTAGGTTGGCGAGTTAGCTGTATTATTATTGAGGGCCGTCGCCGACCGACGACCGTCGCTCGGTTCGACAGTCGCAAAAAGTACTTTTGTAATATGACAGTTTATACAGACAATATGATAATTACGTAAAAGTTTTCATAACAATTAGCTTTTCAGCAAATGTTTAAAAAAGGTAAGTGCCTACTTAAAAATTAAGTCAATTAATTAGACACTTATCAATCTCAGGTAGGTAACTCTGAACACTTCACCCACATGTACAGACGTCATTCTGTTTATGTAATAGAAGTAGGGGATAAAACGAGACGTTTATAAATAAATAAATATTTGACAACATCACATACATTGCTCCGATTCCAAAGTAAGTAGCTAAAGTGGTATCACAAACACCCAGACCTGAGTCAATATAGAAAAGTTCGTTTTCTAAATTGACCCAACCGGGGATCGAACCCGGGACCTCAGAGATGGCGACACCTTGAAAACCGGTGTACAAAGTCACTCGACCACGGAGGTCGTCGAGGTTATATGGAGTGTCCGAGATTATCTATACATAATGTGTTGTGTGTGCGTCAAGGAAAACTGCAATTTGTTCCGAACCGCTCAATCTGCTTTTTATTTTTAGTTTAAGTGATCGAACCGTAAAAAGATTTTCATGTCGCCGTAACCTTTAAAATCTCGACACTTGAGGGTTATCACTGATACGTAAGGTACTAACCCTGACCCCTATTTTCTAAGGACAGGCCCTATTGGGAATTTCCAACGCTAAAAATAAAGTTGAAATTGGCTTAGTAGATACCTTAGGTTTAGAATTTTTTACTTTATTTTGTGAAAAATGAGGACCAAATAGTAAAGTAAATACAAGTTAAACTTTTTAACGAGTTTCTAGTAGTACCTCGTCGATAAATTTTACTATTAGTTTTTAATTATTCAGTTGTTTTGTGATCCAATCATGCGAAATGTGTAAAAACAAGTAAGTACCTATTGGATGTAAACAGCTTCCATTCAATGGGTAAACAATTTTGCTTAGCTTGTTTTTTTGCTCCCGCCTAATGAAACAGAAACTTAAAAAATAGTAGATTATGCAATAAGGGCTTAAAGTAGTGTATTGTGTCCCGGGCGCTATTATTGAACCCCGAGTACGAGGGATTCTATGGTTAACTCCCGAGCGGAGCGAGGGAGTTAAGGCCAGAATCCTGAGTACGAGGTGTTCAAGATCGCCCATGACAAATACACATTTAAGCCCGCGATGCATACTCTACTTTTTATACTTTCTGCGAGGCAATTGAAACCAATGACTGTTATAAAGAAAGTACTTAAGTAATTATTTAAAGTTAGAATAATAAAATATGAAAAATTAAGAATATTTATTGAAAATTAAAAGTTATGTTAGAAACATTACACCAATTGTGCAACGACAAAGTTACATTCTTTGGTACATTTATAGTTGGGTTAGAGTTTATATTTTTGTCGTCTATTCTGTAGTGGTCAGTTCGACATTCAAATAAATCCTTCTTGGTGCGCGGGTGAAAATGAATTTCGTAAAAAGTTTTCATGATAACATACAGCCTAACTCAGAATAAGATCTCATTGCACATAAACTTTTTTGAAACCAACATCGATCAAGCACGACTGAGCATTATGTGCCATTGACGAGCAGGTAGTGTAAAACATATTTTCCGGGTTGTATGCATGCATGCTAGACAAATACTGTTTTAATCCGAATAACATTACAAGAATTAACTCTAATTATGCTCAAATTGCAAATCATTTTGGTATTACGTTTAAACGGGAAGCTCACTGTCCCCAACCTCTTAAGTAACAAAAATCTAACCATCGGGCGTGCAGTTTTTATTTTTTAAAAACACAAAAGAAAAGTGACAATTTCTCAATTTCCTTCTTTGTTTTGTTCTTTTCTCTCTACTATGGTTTTTTCAATAATAACGAAATAAATAAATAATATTTTGCTTGTTTGCCGAGTTATTCAGTTGACCAGTTTTCGTCCTGGTTGGTTGACAATGTTGGCATCCTTTCCTTAAATTCCGACCGACAATGCCATCCTAAAATTCACGTCATATTTCGCAAACTTTGCCCTTTCGAATGCCTTACATATTCATCGGAAATCGGGTGAATCCATTTATTTCCAATAATGTACTTATAAATTAAATACGAAAATGTTTTTCGACAGCTACTTAGATATTACAAAAACGTTTTGTTATAAAACAGTACCTATATTACAACGTGTTAATGAATGAACCAAAAATGAGAAAACTGTTTCTTCGGACCATCAAACTGAATAACTTTTACTATGGGATCACACTGAAATCGTGAAAAAATCAGCTGTTTCATACTAAAATTAATACCTAACGAAAATGTCAAAATGTATGAAACAGCTGATTTTTTTTTTTGAGATTTCAGATTTGGTCCCGTAGTAAAAGTTGTTTCCTTTGAAAGTCCAAAGGAACGGTTTTTTCATTTTTGGTTCAGTCATTAGCACCCTGTATAATTAAGTAAGTTCAAAAAGGTTAAAAAAACCAAATGCCGAAAAGCTTAATTTTCTCGCTATATTGAATAACTAGCTTCCGCCCGCGACTTCATCCGCGTGGAAATTTGAGAATAACCCTTAACCATGATAATACGAAAATAACCTTTAACCAGGATGATATAATATTTGACGACCTCCTTGGTCGAGTGGCTTTGTACACCGGTTTTCAAGGTGTCGCCATCTCTGAGGTCCCGGGTTCGATCCTCGGTTAGGTCAATTTAGAAAACGAACTATTCTGTATTGGCTTAGGTCTGGGTGTTTGTGATACCACCGTTGTCTCCGATTTCCATAACACAAGTGCTTCAGCTACTTACTTTGGAATCGGAGCAATGTATGTGATGTTGTCAAATATTTATTTTATTTTATTTTTAATAAGTATCCTATGTGCTAATCCAGGTTATAAACTGTGTGCCGAATTTCATCCAAATCCATTCAGCCGTTTTTGTGTGATTGATTAACGAACATCCAAACAAAAAAATCGGTTTTAAATAAATATTTGACAACATCACATACATTGCTCCGATTCCAAAGTAAGTAGCTAAAGCACTTGTGTTATGGAAGCAGGTGTTATCACAAACACCCAGACCTGAGCCAATATAGAAAAGTTCGTTTTTCTAAATTGACCCAACCGGGGATCGAACCCGGGACCTCAGAGATGGCGACACCTTGAAAACCGGTGTTCAAAGCCACTCGACCACGGAGGTCGTTTTTAAATGTTATAATATATTAGAGTGAGGGAAAGAATCAATATTTATATTATCTTATAAGCTAGCGTAATCATTGTAGCGTAGTTTATCACATATAAACATTTGCATATTACCCATTAAACTAAGATCTTCCATGAATCTATTAATTAATACCAACAAGGAGTAATCTGTTAAATAAATAAATCACTGTGTAAACAAATAAACATTCAACAATAAACACTATTTGCTATCAAAACGACAATTAACGTATCAAAGCAGACAAACATACCACAGAGAACCCAATAAATAAATAAAAGCTTGACAATTTCACACAGCGCCATCTAGCCCCAAACTATAAGCAAAGCTTGAAATATTGGTGCTAGACAACTGATATACTACTTATATATATTTTAAATATATACTTATTATACATAGTAACACCCATAGACCCGTCACAGAAATTAAAATTCATCATTTCAATTTCTGCCCGACCGGGAATCGAACCCGTTCTTTCGTGGTTTAGACCGACATGTTGACCACTGCACCACTCGTCAAACGTTAGGTAGAGTAAGTAATTAAAACAGATTTGCTTTACAGAAAATATTAACTTTTTATAAAAACCAATGCCAAGGACAATTTCAATGATAATACTTATATTTAACCAAATATTTTTGAGAAACACATGGTCCACGAAAATATGGTCTAAAATTCCGAGAGTAACACTATGTATTAGTAGTAATATATACAGAACACATATTGTGTTCTGCGCATCGACTCGCGAGATGTTCCAATCCGTCAGTAAGATTGAAAGTTTAAAACGTATTTTATGTCTTGAGGTTAATAGAGATTAAACTAGTACAGGCCTGGCCTGCAGGCCCGGACTAACGGTCCAATCCTTCCGGCCAAATCAGTCTGTTGTTGTCTTTCCAAATCAGAAATACAAAAGGTCCAAAGCTTTTGTCATATTTTGACTCATGTTTAGTTGTTCAGTTTCGTGAACTGGTGGAAATGAATATTGTTATATAAAATGTTTATACTTAGTTTAACTTAAAATAGTGCTTAGCAATATTACTTACGTTTGACGTCTCAAAGAGGCATACCCGTATTTACAAACATTACTATAAAGTCTCACAGTGACCGCGGACGCGTAGCGTCCCACAAACCAATCACACGTAACACGTAAAGCAAACGAACCAATCACAGAGGTTTATTTCAATGCAGTGCGTTCGCATAGTCAAGGGTCGTTTGAGTATTGTTTGGGTGTTGTTCCTAAACAAACAGGTTAAACTAGGTGTACCTAAATCTCTGAATACAGAACAACGTGTAAAATTCTTTATTTGCTAACGAGGCGATCAAGTTTAGATCATTAATAAAAAAACCTTTTGTTTAGAGGTTATTTTTGATAGTTTCAACTACAGAATCTAAAACTGCGTTTCATCAACGAAAATTACACCACCGTTGTTCTTCAACCACTTAAAATCCTCGCACCAATTATATCGAGCCTGAAATCCGAGATTCCCGAAACATTATATTAATTCACCTGGCAAACACTCCATCAGCCATAATGGCTTCACTTAGGAGTGAACTTAGTCCACATTATAGCCCCGCAATAATATGAGATAGACCTATTAAGTGATGGGCCTACTAATTGTTACGTATCGTTCATCAGTATAGAACCTTGTCTCTTTAAAGGCTTTGATTTAAACTACTTTTACTTACCCAGTTCCTACTCCACTGATCAGAATTTCGGATAAAGTAATGTTGAATCTTTTTGGCATTATCATCTCTTAACCTCAGCTGATATGAAAAAAAAGCAGCACTCCTGTGTAGTATAAAAATATGGTTTAATCTTGAGACCAAATCAACCAACTTTAAGAAAAAAAGCGCTCGTATCCGGAATATAATTCATAAATCTTAGGCGATATCGTGATCAAAGTGTCTGTCAGCACCATTATTTATTTTATCATAAACCGTCAAACGCCTTTCTCGTATTTAAGACTAAAATATTTTTACTCCATCTCCAAATATTATTTCTAAAAAAAATCTGTACAGAAACCTTTAATCTTTTATTAAGATAAAGATAACTTTGATAAAACACCTTCAGTTTGTAAATGTCAATCAAAATGCTAGGCAGTGAGCCGAAACGTTTAGCCCAGTCAGTCAAATATTTACCTGTAAAAATGGCGCGTCCAAATTCACCGCTTTATTTTACCTGAAAATGTGAGGAAATATAAATTAATTATAGGTACATGCCTTCTATAACAGATATTTACGAGTATTTGGTTACGAACACGCTTTGATATAAGTGCGATGATTTTATGAATCGGAATAAATATTAGTAATCCGATTCATATTTTTGGAATTGTTTTTAAGAATTCTTTGCTTAGGGTGTGTGATTTTCTTTAGCGCGAAACCGGGTGTGTATATTATAGTCCCCATAGGGAGCGCCTCCCTACGCGGACTATACAAGTGTTTCATAATAACCCGTAAAATGCAAAGTGACAACCCTAGACTCAAATAGACTTTTGTTTTAGATAATCAATCCTATTAATGGGCTAAAGCAAAACACATTTAGGTCTAGGGTTGCCACTATGCAGTCTATAATAATAGGAAATTTATTTATTTAAAAAAGTGGCGGTTTTCCGTTTTTATAATTGTTTTTTACTCTTCACCTTTACCAGCGAGAATAGTGTTATAAGTAAGAACAGTTATTTTCACGTGACTTTACTGGTAAAAATCTAAATTCAGCATTAAAAACTTTTTCTTTCGATTTTTCAATAATCCTTGTTTAAAACTCTTTGGTATATCCGTGTATTTTATTTTTTTATGCTTTTTAATCCATGTCCGACAACATAAAGCATTCTATCTATCCTTTTGTCACATACATAGACTTATTTATACTATGGTCACATTATCAATTTTACAAGTCTCATACTTGTCTCTTTATTTCTTTAATCTTTATTATTTCAAAAGGTGGTGTTAGAAATTAAAAAATCAAAAGCAATAATCGCCTTTGCTGCGAGTTAAACGCGCCAAAAACACCCTCTTCGTGCTGGAGAAGTGTAAAAAAAAAATAATACGTTCTTTATCGCATTTTCAGTTAACCTCTATCCTCATCGGTATTAAAAATTAGTTGAAAATAAATAGAATACTTCCCACTATAAAGGTCTCTAGGAATTGCAAAACTTTTATTAAATTTTTGAAAGGAATTCAATTTTAGCGCAGCCTGCTGATGGCTGAAATATTCTGAATCGAATAGGTTACTTTTAATCCGTTGATGTATCACTGGGTAAAAAGACACCTACTTGTTTTAAGATTTTTCGTTCAATATTGGTTTTTAGTTATACATAGATATACGCTACTATACTGTAATTAACGACCTCCGTGGTTGAGTGGTTTGTACACCGGTTTTCAAGAGGTCATCTCTGAGGTCCCGGGTTCGATCCCTGGTTGGGTCAATTTAGAAAGAACGAACTTTTCTATATTGGCTCAGGTCTGAGTGTTTGTGATACCACCGTTGTCTCCGATTTCCATAATACAAGTGCTTTAGCTACTTACCTTGGACTCGGAGCAATGTATGTGATGTTGTCAAATATTTACATTTATATTTAGTTCTGTAACATTTTGATTCAACTTGTAATATCAATGTGCACCACGTAGTCTAATGACTAGAAATAGGTTTCAAAGATGACAGTCAAAATCGAATTAAGAATGTTACATTACCAGCGTGACAGTGATCCGCGGCAACTTCAGTCCAATAAAAATGAGTAGTGAAGTGAGCTCAATGCTTTTCAAAAAATGGGGCCCCAGAGCGCTTGCGGTATAATATCCGTTTTTATTTCTGTTAAAATCTGTGCGCACCATACATTCATTCTTGAGTGAAGTTGCCGCGGATCACTGTCTATTGTCAATTTAATCGCTTTGTATGTTCGTCACTCAGGGAGACAGTATTGTAACGTAATGCTCAAAATTGAATCTAAAATGCCACATTGCAGGCGAATGCTCCCGCTGAAGGATCACCTTTATAAAAATAATAACATATAATTCCATTTATACGAGTACAAATCTTCACTCTGATTCACTTTTTATTTTCTGATTTATCCCACGATATTACGTTAATGACAACAGAACACATTCACATAGTAAATAAGCCCAAAATAACATAAAAAGCGTAATAATTTCGGTGGCAAAAGAATTATCCTCTCTGCCACCGCAAAAGTATTTGTCAACGCAAAAAATCGCGTTCACCGCGTTTACTCGGAGGCATATTTGTGCTAATACTGTAAACAGTATAAAAGGAATGTTCTAATAAAATTAAAAACGTTTAAGTGTTTAAAAGCATTTAAATTTATGTTATTTATCAAAAGAAAATTTATGGAATGAAAGGAAATAAATCCTTAGGTAGGTATTCAAATGGACTTAAGTAATACTTTTGAAGAATTCTCCATTTTTTTTGTCTCAGACGTCTTTTAGCTGACAAGAAGAATGGGCTCAAGAAACTTATCAGGTTTTTAAAAGATAAAAAACAGCATAGCATATAAAATAGCATATTATATATTTTTTTAAACCTTTTTGTTAACGCATCTTATTGGCCGATGAAAAAAAAATGTTTCGTCCTAATTTCAAAATGGAATTCATGTACAGAAAAAAAATATCACTAAAGACGCGCAATAAGTACTGCCTTTTTCCATAAGAATTATTAGAACATGAATGAATTTCAATTGATTGTATGGACAACAAAAAATAAAGAACCCATGTTAATGTTTTTTTTTCTGTTTTGTATGAAACACTCGTAATTTTCCTCCCAAAATCTTCTTACTTTATAAAAAATTCAGCATGTTTGCGATTTTTTAACGCAGAACTGAAGTATTGTCATTGAAAACAGAATTTATCTTCGGCTTCTTTGGTCTTTGTTGTCTATTAAAAAAAAATCATCAGGTGTTTGTTCTCATTTACGCCAAAGTTATGACAAATACGATACTTAGTGATTTTTGATCTTTTTAACATATTTTTACTTTCATCTACAAGACCATCATCCATTTTTAATGTCCCCACTGCTAAAGCACAGGCATTCCATATAGGTAGATAAGGAGGATGGGCCATAACCCACCACGCGGGCCCAGTGCGGATTGGTAGGTGTTAACGACTGCAAGTGCAGCCGAGACCGACGACTTAACGTACCTTCTGAAGCACGGATTTAGAGACTATATTTTTTCGGTCGCCCATCCCATGACCGTTCATTGCGAAAGTTGCTTAACCTTCGCAATTGATGGGTCAGGCGCTATACCACTGCGCCACCGAGCTTCTCAATCCGCACATGCATTAAATTTAATAAAAATGCTTTTATCTGTGGGGCAGAAAGAGATAAAACAACAAAACCAAATGATTCATGTTTAGTTATGTTTTCTTACTAAATCTTTATCCTCAGATAGTACTGAAGGACCAGCAATAACATTCCTCATCTTTTAAACATGAAGAAATATTGGATCCGATTAATTATGTTATAGGCAATAATTTAGAGTATCGTAGCATTCTGCCAGTCGTAAATGTCACTTCATTGATTCCAGAAAACTAACTCAGAAGTTAAAAAAAAGTATAAAAAAATATTACACAACATCACAAACATTGCTTTGATTCCAAATTAAATAGTTAAAGTACTTGTGTTATGGAAATCAGAGACAACGGTGGAACTATAAACATCCAGACAACAATTTTGAGACAAAATAAAAAAGTTCGTTTTCTAAATTGACCCAGCCGGGGATCGAACCGGTAATTGTTAAGTTGCTTAGGAAGATCCGAAAAATATGTTTTTGAAACAATTAAATGAGTAATAGTACCTAGTGTTTATTTTTCAGAATTCTTTTTATTTTTCTTCTACAAACTTAATACACTTTATTTCTTGTAAAACAAGTTGACAACCCTATTCATAAACGTGAACTACCAAACATTTAATCTAAGAAATAGTTTCTGAAAATTTAGCTTGAGCAAAGGGGGAATCAACGCGGACCAAGTCGCAGTCGGCTAGTCTTTATATAAAATGTCTATTTTATAGATATAAGAACTTAATTTAAAATACTCAGCGGACATCCTAGACACAAATTGGATATTACTACGACCTAGGTCTTAACTTAAGAGACAAAGGATGTCGCTGTAAGTCTTGAAATCCTCGCTTCAAAAAATCAGCTTCATGGAATTGCGCCAATTTGGCTGCAAACTCGAGACAAGCAAAGACAGACGCTTAAACCTAAACTGAAATTAATCTTACTTTGAAACTACTTGATAATTTCAAAGTTAACGAAAATCCTCGAGGACTAGGTATAAAAAAAATGGCAATATGTTCAAACACTGCTACGAACGAGCATGTACATTTAGCAGCACGTCAGGTTATACAAAACTGCCAAAAATCTGCAAATTATTTTGAACCATAATGTTTTCGTATTTAAGTATAAAACTGATTGAATTTGTGGTAGCCTAGCGTTCCGTTGGCTGTACTAATAGCCGGCGCATTGCGACGACGCAACGCGCAGTGTGGACTGTCCCTAAAATCAATTTTGTTTAATGTTGAGTTTTATGGAGTTCCACTTTGAGTTCCTAATTAGTTTCCAATTTGCATCTTGTTCTTTTTTCTTTTTCTTCTTTATATTTTTAGTTTAAGTTTCTTTCTCTATTTTATCTACACTGTAACTAAAGTATAACATTATTTTTATTTTTTATAAAAAGTATTAGTATTGTTTTAAATAATGTCTAGGAATGAGTAATTATTACCAAATTTAAGTAAAAAAAATCTGTTGCCGAGCCGGCTTATTTTTTACTAGTTTATGGTTTTTACTTTTAACTTATATTTTTGAATTCTGTACTTTTTATACTATCACAGATTTTCCTTGTTTTGTACTCTGTGTTTTTTCTTCTATATGTCAAGTTGTGTTCATCAGTTTACAATAATAAAAGTACATTTACTACCAACTAACTTTCATTATTTAGAAACCCATTTAGCTCAGTTTCAAAATCCAAACCGTTAGGTTTGCCTATTCCATAAAAAAAACTATATTTTCGAACATGAATAAAAAAACTACTTTTTCGAACCTACTTACAACATTTCACGAGAATCGGTTGAGAAATGCAACCTGTAGAGGAGAACAGCCGGACAGACAGACAACATTCAAAGGCGTTTTTGCCCAAGCTAAAACGGAGACGCTTCGCGTTCGCCCGGTTACTCTAAGGCTCATACTAAAGGCAGTGAACTACGTTGAGTCATTATGTGTTTTATTTTTAACCGACTTCAAAAAAAAGAGGAGGTTCTCAGTTCGTCGGAATGTTTGTTTTTTTAGTACCTACACACACACGTAATTCAATATTTTTTTTCCCAGAAATATTTCTTTCGCGTGTCTCACGAGATCTTTATGATTTATTTCCATTTTTATCAAAGAACTGGAATAAATCCTCAGGGTTTTTCTTTCCATATAAAGTTTTTTTTTATAATTCATTCATTCAGACTGTCTATCTCTTAGATTCTATTTGATTTTATTAGTATAAATAAAAAAAAATGATTTCAATCAAAATCTTTTTCATTGAAAATAATCTGAAATTGCTACATTTTTATTATATAAGCAAAATATGGGAAAATATTGACAAATGATTATTTTATAAGTAAGTTCCGATAGTAAAAGTTATTCGAATTGTTAGATTCTGCTACCCCATTCCGGCTTGATCACATTTTCTAAGATAACCTGTATAACGCTGCCAAATATAAGTAAACAGTTTTCCTTCAGAAAAACAACATTAGTGTTACGAACACAAACTTAAGGATGACTCACGTTACACCGTGCCGGGTCCGAGCTGAGCTCAGCCGTAGCACGATTACAGGCCGCACGGATCTTGAGCGGTGATTTTTAATGCGCAGAAGTAATTTTTAGGTCTCATTGGCAGGGAACGTGGTGCGGGGCGACTGCAAAAATGCGCAGTAATCCCTCCAATTTCTCTCACCGCTCACGATTCGTGCCGGCACGTATACTAATATTATGTCAAAATATTTAGCGTATGTCACTAGTGACTCAGTAGGTCAGCGGTAAGAGCATTGGACCGGACATCCAAATATCGCGGGTTCGATTCCCGTCCTATATTATGATTTAGTGCGAGTCGTATTTTTTCTAGTATAATATTTAGTATGGTCAAAAGTTGTTTACAAAATAGGACAAGTAAGGATAAACAGATGTTGAGAAGGCATATATAGCTTGGGCTAACAGAAAAACACATTAAATAATATGTTTACCAGTCTGATATGCCAGTCCAAAACGTCTCTCATACGAAAAATGTACCCAATATGTGTATTATAAAATACTGTTTTTCTCAAAACTGCCCGGTTAGATTTTGATGCCCGTTTGCATTGGTGTAGTTGAGGTACCTATTTTTACAGAAATAGCACAACAGTATGGCTATTGGTTCATAGACCAACAAACACAGCAAAGAACAGTATCATTTTTTTTATACTACCTGCTCGTCAATGGCATATTTTGTGTCATGCAAACCTTTCCTAAAGTAAGTCATTTTTCCCATGGGGAATAATGTGATTTGAATTTAGAATGCAACCCTTGTAGTCGTGCTTGATCGATGTTGGTTTCAAAAAAGTTTATGTGCAATGAGATCTTATTCTGAGTTAGGCTGTATGTTATCATGAAAACTTTTTACGAAATTCATTTTCACCCGCGCACCAAGAAGGATTTATTTGAATGTCGAACTGACCACTACAGAATAGACGACAAAAACATAAACTCTAACCCAACTATAAAGTACCAAAGAATGTAACTTTGTCGTTGCACAATTGGTGTAATGTTTCTAACATAGCTTTTAATTTTCAATAAATATTCTTAATTTTTCATATTTTATTCTAACTTTAAATAATTACTTAAGTACTTTCTTTATAACAGTCATTGGTTTCAATTGCCTCGCAGAAAGTATAAAAAGTAGAGTATGCATCGCGGGCTTAAATGTGTATTTGTCATGGGCGATCTTGAACACCTCGTACTCAGGATTCTAGGCTTAACTCCCTCGCTCCGCTCGGGAGTTAACCATAGAATCTCTCGTACTCGGGGTTCAATAATAGCGCCCGGGACACAATACACTACTTTAAGCCCTTATTGCATAATCTACTATAATACCTTTTCAAAATAAATCTTTCCAACCTAACCTTTTTTAAAGGGGGATAGAATTTTAGAAAAAACTATGAAAAATCTTTAAAAAACCCTTAAATATTAGTTGAATCAAAATGACTGTAAATGACCCTTTTTGATAGTTGCTGGCCGTTTTTGACCAATTTGACTGAAATGAGTCTGTCAAATTCAGTCACTGGTTATTTTCAACACTAATAGACAATCTCCCTGCACAAAGTACGTAGCGGCTTTGTGCTCCCTGCTACCAAGTGGCTACCGAGCAACCGACGACGCCGACGCACGACGTGACGTTCAGATACAAGAAATGTTCGTGCTAAGGCGAGACTCGGTTCAGACCCGGCACGGTGTAGCGTGAGTTGTCCCTTTTTCGTACCGCCCCTTATTTTTTATTGACAGCCATTAACTATATCACCTTTGGTGTTAATTTCTCTATCGCGTGTTAACGAATGCTTCACTGAAGTTACCTTAATTTGGGACTTAGAAACCGGTATTATAACTCACATCATATTATTATGACACCCAATTATATTTTTCCATACTAATGACCGTGGAATTGTTAATGATAGTTAATTTTAACTTGTTCACGTAAATACTTATATAACTAGAGGTTCAGTGAGCTGTAGACCTCGCTCAAATTGTATGTTGTTATAATAACAATCTAATCAAATAGATGTTACCACGAGATTTACACTTTTGAAAAGCAGTACCATGTGCTGTTTGGTGGGTTAGGTATTATTTTTATTACTTACATATATTCGAAGCTAGAGGCGATACTAATTTTGAAAATTTTTCGAATGGGTGAATTTTTTTTCGCATAATTTCGATGAACTGTTTCGACAAAAAAATTCTATATAATTATTGAACCTACTCACAAAATTTCACGAAAATTGGTTGAGAAATGCGACCTGTAGATGAGAACAACCGCAACCGGAGATACGAAAGAATTTTAACCCAAGCTAAAGCAGAGATGCTACGCGCTCGCTCGGTCAATAATAAGAAAAATTCAAAAATATATTTTTAACATAGTAATAATGGCTGTAGCAAAATGTGCACAGAAAATCTATCTACTTAACTTTGGCATCAATGTTGTTCATCAAGCCTCGGTAAAGCTTGCTTAACATTTACGATCCTCGTGGTCTTTTAAAAGAATGTGGGTGTGAAAATTTCAAATGTTGCTTCAGTCCAATTTTCACTCCCACCTGAATCAGAATAATATTTGCCCATGGCCATATACTGATTTTAATTACACCACTATTTAGTTAGTAAACAATACAAATAAAACTAAGAGAAACCCAACGAAATTTTGTTACAAAAACAAAATTAAAGTTTTTAGATCTTTTGTGGTATGGCCATCAGTCTGTGTAACAAAAGTGCTATTCTGGCAGTAAAATACTAATGCTAATTTTAAGATTACGTAAAAACCAAGACTTGTTCAAAGTCGCTCTTCTGTTAATTTTGTTGCTGAAAGCGCTACGCACTGTAAGTCAACGTATTACCGAACGCACTAGCGAATAAAATCAAGGCTGTCAAAATAACAAAATTCGTAGTCAACCGTCGAACTATTGCGTTTCGTCACAAGCATGCGATTACCAATTTGGTTTTACCGATGCTATGTAAGATATAAGCTAGGTATCTCGACGAGTAAGGCTATTTCCTTACAGAACTAATATCATAATAATGTATATGACGGTCAGACACTTAAAGGGACGTCTTACATTTAATTAAACATAGGCGGTGTCACACCGCGTTAAGATTTCATTAATATCTTGTACTCAGCCCGAGGCATCTTGGAAACGTAATTTCTGCTCTTGTATTAATTACGGAATCCAGTAATTGTTAACGTTCCATTTTATAGTTTTATATCGATGTGAGGAAATATATGTAACCACTAACATTGTTTGTTATGGACTACTACTATTAATTTGTGGAGATTAAATGAATATGAATATGTGTTAGGCTCAAAGAACGAACTCGCTAATTGTTAAATGTTATGGACTACTACTATAAATTTGTGGAGATTAAATGAATATGAATATGTGTTAGGCTCAAAGAACGAACTCGCTAATTGTTAAAAAAAACCGCTCACAACGCATTGTAGTCACTGCCAAAAATACACAACGCCAAATTCATCTTGTGGCTCTTATAAAGACGCCCATGATGCGTTGCAGTAATCACAGAAAGACCAGACTTTTCTTCATTACCACAACGCGTTGTGGCAATGAAAAAAGCCATGAAGCGTTTTACGCACTAGTTGGTGCAACCATAGCACGACCGATAGGTAATTGTGATTTTCAATGACTAATAATATAATTCAACAATTTGTTTATTGGTAAGATTTTTTTATTACTAGTTGTGGGCATTTTTTTCGCTCAATTAGCGATTTCGGTCTCTAAGCCTGACATATACAATATTTATTCTCGAAAAAAACACGTGGTTAGCCAATGTCATATTTGAAAATTCTTGCTATTAAATCGAATAATTTATATTGACATAATGACTGTTTAATTAACACATTGTTTTTTACTGTGCGAAGTGAAAACGTCAGAGTTAAAAATAATTGAAAACGAAATTGGAATAAGAGCTTCGTAAACAATCAACATTAGACAGTTAACAAGTTTACAATGTGAAGTGAAAATTAACAACAGTCTCAATTCTACGAACTAGCAGTTCTCAGAATAGATTGTTTAAACAGAATAAGTTAACAAACCTGGCAAAGCCGGCGGTGTTCGGAAAAGGTCGGCATCAAACAGTGACATTTTAGACAAAGTCACAATGTGAAAATGACCACGAAATAAACTTTTGAAAGATTTGACGTTTTAAAAATCGGTGTTAAACTAAAACTTATTAAGTAGAAGAAGAAGAAACTAAAACTTATGTCAATCAAGATTTGTAAATGTGATAGGGCTAGAATTGGGTGCGTTAGGATAGAATAGTGACTGACAAAAAATTGCGGTTGAGTTTAGATTGGATGAGTTAATACTTAGTACCTAAGTAATCCAATTTTCTGAAATACTAACTACACTACGGAACTTTTGCATTTATACGTATTCGGTTCGTATTCGTTACTGATCCAGTTTGGCAGTCTTATTTATTGTAGGTATGGAAAGCGAATCGAATACGAATCATAGACATAGTGCACAAATGACACTAAAATAATAGGACGGCTAAATCAGAAACGAACAAAAACCGAAAACTTATAAGTGCAAAAGCGCCCTAAGACTAGTGTTGTAGGTATGGAAAGCGAATCGAATACGAACCATAAACGCATGAGTGCACAAATGACCCTAAAATAATAGGACGGCTAAATCAGAAACGAACAAAATCCGAAAACTTATAAGTGCAAAAGCACCCTAAGACTAGTGTTTTAGAAGCGCACCAGTGGAGCTCGCTAACTGGATAATTGAATTGAAGTAATGTATTTCTGTTCCCACGGGAACATTTGTCTCACTTCGCGAGCTAAGTAAGTTTTAAAATAACTTGGCTACGTCTTAGTTCTTACTGTTTAAGTTTTCGTGGAAATTGGCCTGTTGAAGTTTTTTACGTTATCGCGGAGCAAACTTAAAGGAACGCAATTTATTCGTGAATTTTTGGTAACAATAGATAATTTTAGAGTGTACAGACGGCTGCACACATGTTCATCTTGAGGTCTACTTTAAACCCTACGATGTAAAAACTGTTTTCGCAGTTTAACTGTTCAACTTGATTTGCTGTCGTGTGTATACATAATATAATAATACTTACCCCCGGAACCCGTTTAGTTTACGGACGGTAGAATTCAGACAGATTCTCTACTAGCTATCTGTCAGAATTCTACCGTCCGTAAACAAAACGGATAGGAACCAAGGGTTGGTTAATCTCTCCTATAATCGTTTGTTTATATGTTTTTGGAAAGCTGACATGACAAAAATTGAGTGAAATTATAAAAAAGTGTATATCCTCCAATATATATTGTAAACATGCTAATATTATGTGAACCGAATTATATTTATTCATTTATAAATGTGTTTCTACAAGCAAAGGGTAAATTAAAAAATCTAAATGAAGAAAATTAAAACATAAACCTGTCGAAAGCAACTCTTGAAGGAACTCCATTAACAGTAATGACAGAATTGGGGTTCATTAGTACAAAAAAGAAATCCCTTGTAACACTTAAAGAATTCCCCTCCCAGCCGCAGAATTGCATCATCACAATGAAAGCGAGCAATCGCATTCGAGTGCCGGTATCGCCTTTTATTCGAATCGAAGCCTTTTCACTATTCAACTCGAATGAATCGATATCGAGAATGCTTTAGTCAGTAAATATTCTATTGACACAGTGGGAATTGGGAACTTTCCATTCTTTCTTTGATACTAGGCTTAATTTAAATAAGAATAAGTTGTTGGCCTTCTGTGGTGATTTAATAAAAAGTTATGCTCGAATGTCTAATCAAATAGCGCGCGTAAGCTAGTATTGAAAAGTTAACACGGTCTTCTATGCAATGTCTACAGGGCTAACACCCTTATTTAAGAACAATACTCAAAAGACCGTTGCCTATGGGAACGAAATAGAGCTTTGTGATTGGTTCGTTTGTTTTACGTATAACCTGTGATTGGTAGTTGGGGACGCTGTGCGTCAGCGGGCTCTGTGAGACCGTATAGTAATGTTTGTGAATACGTGTGTAAGGCCGTTTGTCCACCGCCCTCTCCAAGCCGTCGACACGAGAGCGAGATGACGGAACCGAAATGGCGCAACTATGGCTGTTTGTCCACTACAAACCCATTACGTCATTATTCTCATTAAAATAATCATGTGACGTTGACGTGACGGCGACTACGGCGGGCGGTGGGCAAAGCGTAAGTCAGTCAATAAAAAGTCTAGTATGTCTCCCGATTTGCCTTTCTGTCTACTTTATACAGGGTCATTTTTTAGTCACCATCCAAACATTTCAGAATTGTTCAGTCCATGAAACTGAACAAACTCCAAGATACAATTGTGTCAAAATACGCCACAAAATTTTTGTCACCTTCATCTAAAATGATCACGTGATCTGTTTGATTTGTATGGAAAGTCAAACATTTTTTACACACCCTTAGCACCTCAGACGGGATACGAACCCGCACCTTTGGGATTCCGGCCCAATGCACTGACCAATTATGCTACATAGTCGCTAGTGAGAGCGGCGAAACGGCTACGAGTGCGTCGATTTTTTCTAGTATTTATTTATCTTAATATAAAAATAGCATTGTAAAATGCAAAAAATCTAAAATTTATCAATTTTTGACACAATATTTGGCTCTGTTTCCTAAAGAAAGATGCTCAATTTCATGGGCTGAACATTCTTAAAATTTGGTTGGTGACTAAAAAATAACCTTGTATTTTGCTATCTGTAATTCATGACATTTGACATGTTTGCGATTCCGATTCTCGATCGAATATCGCCAAATTGCGTGTCTTTTGTTACAATAAGATTAATGAGAACTGATGAAATAAATTGAGCCAATGTGAAAGGTTTCATTTTGTTTACGTCTTCTCTTGTATTTATGGCCATGCTATTCGTTTGGCTTATATTTCTGTCTAACTCAGAATGTATATAATTTAAATGGTAATGCACATTGAAATATTTGGAAAATCTATTTGAAAAATCAGTTTTTATAAAGTAGACTATTCTAGGTAGATACTTATGAATTTTTAAATTTGAGATTTTCCATTAATGATACTATTTTATATAATACTAGAAAAAATTCGACTCGTCACCAAGATTGTCTCAGTTGGGAATCGAACCTACGACCTTTGGAAGTCCGGTCCAATTCTCTTACCTAGTCTTGATGAATGTCAAAAATAATGAGAAAGAAAACAAGAAATGGCGCACAAAAATAGAGAAAAGTTTCTTACTTAATAAACAAATTACTGAATAAATACAAAAAACCATCTGTTTCCAAAAAGAAATATTTCATGAAAAAGGCACGTATGCTTATGATATTTAAAATAATAATTTGACATCTTAAAAGTTTACCCTATTTCATGGTCAGTAAAATTAAACGCAACTATCTTTCTATTTTCCATTCATCAAAAGAAAAATATATTTTTATTCAAATAAACTTAATAATTAAGCACTTTTAAATCATCAACATAATTATTACAACTCACTTAGAATATTCAATTAAACCAATTAACCAATTTCAAGTATTCGTTAAATAATAGTGTCGAATGTGTAAAAAGAAGCTAATGGTTCACAAATTTCAGGTATTAACGACAATTTGTCAATGTCACACGAAAAATAGGTACATTAGGGTAAATCGATACATTGTTCAGGGTGATTACCGACACCCCGGGTCATACGTGGAGCGTGTCAACACGATCCCACAGACCCGGCGGTAAGGCGCAGGTCTTCGAGAGGAGTTTAGTTGGTAGTGGTGCATTCTCCCGTCCCCCCATCTGGCCCGCCCACCATGAGTGGGTAGCCTTATGGGAGGCCGGGAAAATGCTTCCTCCCCCTGTCACTAGGGCAGGGGTCAGAACCACCCGGCCCTGACGCGAAGCCTATTAGGCTTGGCGGGAGGGCCGGGTGCGGCGAGGAACATGTCCCGGGTAACAACCTGGGGGGTGACCGACCCCAACATGCCGTTTGGTATGCGTAAAGATTGCATTCTCCTCTTGATACAAAAAAAAAAAAAAAGGGTGATTACCGACAAGCACCGTAAAAAATACAACAACACTAACAATATAAATGCATGTTGACCGTCAGCCATTCTAATGTCCCCACTGCTGGGGCACAGGCCTTCCTTAGGGCTGGATATGGAGGATGAGCCATTACCCACCACACGGGCCCCAATGCGGATTGGTAGGTGCTAACGTCTGCAAATGCAGCCGGGACCAACGAATTAATGTGCCTCCCGAAGTACGGAGGAATTTTTGGTTACCAATCCCATGGCCGACCCTTGCGAAGGTTGCTTAACCACCGCAATGGGCAAGGCGCTACACCACTGCGCCACCGAGCTCCTAAAGCTATAAATGTATGTAAATATCGTTCTTTCTGATAAAGCTGATAAGTTTCTTGCGCCCTTTCTTCTTGTCAGCTTAAAGATGTCTTTAATAGGAAGGTAAAAAATTCACGCTTAAAATTAAAGTACTAAACTAGTAAAAATATAAAAAATAAATTTTTATTTATTTTTAACGATAAAAACTTTGATTATAATTTAATGTATTTTTTGTCATAGTTTGATGTAAACGATATTAATTTACGAATGTATGCATAGTTTGAAGTGTCTCGGTATGTAGGACAGCTTCAATGGAGCTTTCTAGGTCATTTGAAGACGTGATATGCATGAATAGAGGGTAAAGCTCGATTTGACATTGCCGTGCAAAATATAATGTTGAAAAGCTTAGAAGATCGTTAGTACAATGGTATAATAATATACATCGCCTGGTATTCTTACGGCCTATTCATGTTGTCGCCACTGGGGCATATCGGGAAAAAAAATATTTTTTACATACTTTTTTCCCGATATCCCCGGGAACAAAAAGTTGGGTGACAATAACAGGAATAGACCATTTTCACCCCATGTAGCCTAACTACATCACGATAAGTGTTAGTTTGAGAACGCATCGCAACTGATCACGAATTCTCCTTACACGTGGCCCAGCTATCACGGGAAGATAATAACAGGCGAAGTATATTATAATACCAAATAATATACTAGAAAAAATACGACTCGCACCAGATCAAGTTCTCGGACGGGAATCGAACCCGCGACCTTTGGATATCTGGTCCAATGCTCTGACCGCTGAGCTACCGAGTCTATATTATAATACTATGGTAGGGACTGGACGTAGCTTTGAAAGGTTTAAGCTCAAAGTCAAGTATGAGTATTCAATAAGTATAGCTATGCACTGCGATTATTATTGTCAACATAATAATACGCGATGTTTGGTATTACCCTTATAATCCCAAATAAGGGAGATAATGTACCTACCATGCAAACAATCCCTGAAAACTCTTGTCCAAAAGTTATTATTTCAGGAAAAGGTAACAAAATATTCCTTTACTATTGAAGCTTAATTCAAGTTTCATAAAAATGAATCGATACCTAATGAAATTAACATACGCCAACCCAAATTAATAAAATTGGTAAGTATTTTTGTGTCGAATTGATTTTGATGAAAGCTTCGACTGTAATGGTTTGATTTCTATGGTAAGGAGCTCGAGATAGTAAATTTTTGGTCACCCATCCCATGACCGACCCTTACGAAAGTTGCATAACCTCCGCAATCGCAGGGCCAGGCGCTATACCACTGCGCCATCGAGCTCCTCCAATTACTTATTACCTATAGATAAATTATAGAGTTTTGGTTATTGTAAAGTAAAATCTGAAATATCACAATTTAAATAAAATGAAATAAAAAATATTTATTTCTAGCAAAGAAGCCCATCATATCTCAACTTCGATATTCACGTTTAGCTTAAACATGTTGGTTGAATTAAGCTACTGGTATTCTGTTGACTGCGTTTTATTTTTTATATTCAGGCAGGTTTATTTTTGCAACACGTTTCAACGCCATTCATGTTGCAACATGCATATTTCACGTGCATGAAAAGCTTTAAATACTGACTGCCGTCCATTATTTTTTTTTAAATATTGTTTGTATAGTTATTCCTTCCGATTTTGTATGTATAGTCAGCGTTTTGTGTTATTTACACGGGTCGACTTGGCAGGCAACTTGCTGGTCGATTTTAGCCAACTAGCGCTTTTTATAGAGAATCGACGATAAAATCTAACCGCAAACCTAATTTCAATGAGGTGGCGATTCGATTTTACATGTCACTTTTAAAAGAAATAGGTAGATACCAATTCCAAAAAGCTTAAATTCTTACGAATCCTCATATAAATAATAATAATAAATATTTGACAACATCACATACATTGCTCCGATTCCAAAGTAAGTAGCTAAAGCACTTGTGTTATGGAAATCGGAGACAACGGTGGTATCACAAACACCCAGACCTGAGCTAATATAGAAAAGTTCGTTTGCTAAATTGACCCAACCGGGGATTGAACCCGAGACTTCAGAGATGGCGACACCTTGAAAACCGGTGTACAAAGCCACTCGACCACGGAGGTCGTCAACAAGTTCATATTTAAACTGTGACAGTATCATTGTATACTGCCTTACAAAACCAAGTCATTTGCCTGGCCATCTAATTAGATAGCTAGATATCATTTAGGCCGCTGATTGAACGGCGCCATTAAATGAAAAGGCTAGGCCGTTAATTAAACGACTGATTAAGCCAGTTGGCTGCGATATACACATCAAATTGTATACACATGAACGAAAAAGTTTATCTACGTAGCTAGAAATTGTGAATTGACTCTGATTTCCAAATTAAGATATCTTTCAGTAATCATAATCATTCATTCAAACTCAGTCAAGTAACAGAAGCATCATAGCACAAACATCTTTTAATCACATTAATAATTATAATATATTCACGAGACTTGTAACTTCGCAGGGAAGCTTTCAGTCTTTAAATTAATTATAATTTCATTAACTTTGACATTTGTTAATAAATAGAAGTAAGTTGATTAAATATATGAGTCAGGTTACATGTTCAGAGACCGAACTCAAATTTAAGTTATGATAAACTTGTTGAAAGAAAGTTAGGTATTTAAAGTAAGTATGTAGTTTGAAATCTTCACCTATAGTAAGCCACCAACGGAAAGTAGAATATCTGAAGCTATAATTATTATTTGTATACGAATGTAGGAAACTTTTAGATAATAGTTTTAGGAATCTTCTAGATATTGTTCCCAGTCAATTTCAACTTCAAAAAATTTAACCAAAAAATTAGGTGCTAGTCGTATTCTAACATGACGAAGTCAGTTTCCTATTTACCGCCCATGCTGACAATAAGGCTATGTTTAGACGATAACACTGAACTCAACTCAAACTCAACTCAACCATGAGTGCATTAAATTGTATTTGGCGGAGCCATCCCAAAGATGAGAACCAGTACTCCATACACGATCGAACTTGTGCTTGGTATAGATTAAGCAACTTTTCCAGCGTGAAGTAATTTCTCACCTTTGCCAGAACGCCAACCTTTTTATACGCCAATTGCTTTATTTTCAATGAAAGAGCCAAAATTGAGTTGTTGGAGTCAATGGCATGCCGAGAAGATCTAGTTGTTCAGTAGTTGGCACGGATACACCTCGGAAAGTAGGAGTCAGGTTGAAATTACTCCTTTTAGCAAAGAACAGACACACCTGGGTTTTTGATGGATTGAACCTGACCAGATTGGCATCGCCCCATTCGGAGACTGCCTGCAGTGATAAGTTTATGCGTCTGACCATCGCCTCCCTAAGACACTGGAGAACACACAACCCAAGCTCAACCCTAACTCATCTCAAACTCAACGCAGCCCGCGCCTTATTAATGTGATTAGACTCAAAATTGTAAGCGATGCATTTCAAGGAGTGGGCTGCGGTTGAGTTGAGTTTGATTTGAATCCGGGTTGAGCTCGGGTCATGTGTTATCGTGTGAACGCAACCTAATTAACCAACCAACTAAAACTTCTATACCTACTTACTCCTTTGTTTAAATATTCTGAAAATGCTACGCGAATTCGCGCACCGCTGGACAAACACAAAAGCATGTTAACATTCAAAGGTTCCTAAAAACGTCGTTGAAATTGTTTTCACGGGAAAATTATAAGCTTTTCTTTATCCTTCACCTTTGGGAGCTCCGTCGCAGTCTGTACTTTTGTTTCTGAAAGCGTATGTGAAAAAGGAATGCTTCTTGTTATACAAGGTGTTACAAAAGTACCCCTGATGCCGAATATGGTAGATAGGGACCATCAAACTGAACAACTTTTACTATGGGACCAACTCTGAAATCGCGAAAAAAAAATCAGCTGTTTCATACATTTTGATATTTTCGATTTTAATTTTTTTTTCGCGATTTCAGAATTGGTTCCATAGTAAAAGTTATTCAGTTTGATGGTCCCTATCTACCATATTAGGCATTAGGGGTACTTTTGTAACACCTTGTATTTATTAGAGTTTTTTGGAACTAGGCTTTGCTAGGCTATTTGGAAGGTTTTTTTCGCCACATCTAAATTCAGACCACTATTGTGTATGGCTATTATTCCTGCTTTCAGAATTTCCGTTTGTGGAGTTTGTGTTCGCTTCGTGTTACCGTTTTTGTGTTACGGGTTTGTCGTTATTTTACAAGCTCATTGTTGTTTCTTTTAAGTAGGTAAGTATACCATACTTTTATTATTTATACTTTTATGATAATTAGTAATACTTATTTAATATAATGTTACATCAAAATAGCTCTTATATAAACTCAATTTGAACCGTATAAATTGGAGTAACATTGTTTAATAAAGTGATACAATGTTCTACGTTTGACTGTACACTTTAGACGTAAAATTAGTCTAACTTTTAGTCTCCCTTCATTGATGTTTATACAGAACTAAGAGCAAAGTTCAAAGAAGAAAATATAAAAACAAAATATCAGCTATCCGTTAAGTGTCACTTAACTAAAACACCTGTCATCGGATATCTGTTCCGAGTATTCTTACTGCGCCTCAGTCATGTCACCCGATACCCAATATCGCAGTCAAATACACCATAATTCACAACAAAAATGTATTTGTCACTGTCTGCCTGTCGCGGCTCGTCTGTCGCCCCCTGAATAATGAACTGGGAAGGCAAAAAGATGCTGCGAATTTTTTTAAGGTTCCGCAAGTGGGGGTAAAAACTGATCGTCCGGGTGTGTCCTTGGCTGAAGGTTTTTAAGGACTAACTATTATAAAAGATCAGATCTTTTCACCTACCAATCCGCATTGGGCCTGCGTGGTGGTTTATGGTGTAGCCCATCTTTCTTATTCAACCATAAAAAGGCCTGTGCCATAACAGTGCAAAAACGATTAGATATTTTTGAGATTTAAGCATTCACAATGCTATTTTTATATGCTACTAAATAATATACTAGAAAAAAAATAGGACACGCACCAGATCATGTTCTCGGACGGGAATCGAACCCGTGACCTTTGGATATCCGGTCCAATGCTGGTCCGAGAACATGATCTGGTGCGAGTCCTATTTTTTTCTAGTATATTATTTAGTAGTGCAAAAACGGCTGATAATTATGCTAAATATTATTTTTATTAGGCTTGCAGAAATAGTTACTTTTATCGTAAAGATTTCAAACAATAAAAAATCTTAAATTAATTAAAAGTTTAAAAATAGATCAAAGCATTTTTAGGGTTTCGTAGGCAAGAAAACAAGGAACCCTTATAGTTTCGCCATGTCTGTCTGCGGTTTAGTAACGGCTGTAGCACACCTCCGTCGCGAAACACCGCAATTCAAATTCAAAATTCAAAACTCATTTATTCAGTCTAGGCTGTTACAAGCACTTGTGAATGTCGAAGAAGCTACGCCATCGGTTCGCAAACCCTAAGCGGGAGACCTTGTAACGAGAAGAACCGGCAAGAAACTCGTCAAGGGCTGCTTTTTTCTCCCTGTATATTTCATACAGAGTCGTCAAAATTTGAAAAATGAGGTCGCGTTTAAATTTACGTCATTTTCCATTACAATAATTAACAAAAGTTTATATTCAATGGGTAGGTAAAATAAATTTCAACTAGTAGATTCCGCCATGACTTCGACAAGCGAAACAAATGCGAACAGCCTGTTTAAATTTTAATGTGTAATGTGCATAGATTTTTAAAACTATAATTGCTAGGTAGGCTTTAGTCGATCTACTTACAAAATTAATTTAAATTGTAATATCATATATCATTGAATAGTAAGTGTTTATACAGTTATTGAGAGATAGTAATAAAAAAAACAGGACGTAAATATAAGCCGTATTAATATGGCAATTTTATAAGGTAACTACGGAACCTTATACTGCGCGTGGCCCGACGCACTTGGACAGTTTGTTTTTCATTGGTACTGCGCCTGGTCCTTATAAATATTTTTTTATTAAATTTAGATTTTTCGCATTCACAATGCTATTTTTATATTAAGATAAATAGTATTAGAAAAAATACTAGAAAAAATCGACTCACCCGTAGCACAGTAGTAGTAGCGTCCCGTATGAGGTGCTACGGGTGAGTCCATTTTTACTAGTATTTTTTCTAATATTAAATATTTTTTTGTGAAATAATTATATAGGTAAAATATATCTTTCCCAATTCTTTTTTTTTAATTCCTTCTGATGTGTATTTCTCAATTTAAACAATTATTTAGTAAGGGATTTTTTTTTTTTGGCAGCAAACGCAGTCATGTATAACATATTGTTTTTATTGACAAACAATTCTATAAAAAAGACCTTCAGTGTCAAAAAGCTATTAAGTTTTATCACAACAATAACTCAAACTTAGATCTGTAAAAATGATATTATTGAAGAAGTAGGTAATGGACGTAACTAAAATATATTTTCTAGCTTCAGTTTTAGAATAGAAAAGTAAGTACTGAATTATATATTAGATTTTGGAACCTAGATCAATTAGAGCGAACACACTCTGCCATATCACGCTTCGGTTTTATTATTACTTTGTTACTGAAAAGTAGAAAAAAATATTTCGTTATTGGAAAAAAGCTTACTAAAATTGTTCATTTGAAAAATAAGGCTAGGTGATTATTCACCAATTTTTTTCTGATTCGCTATTTACGTTACCTTTTTCTACAACTGAATGTTACCAATTTTATTTTAAACAATATATTATTATACAACATGTTACAAAAATACCCCTAATGCCGAATATGGTAGATAGGGACCATCAAACTGAATAACTTTTACTATGGGACCAACTCTGAAATCGCGCATACCATATTCGGCATTAGGGGTATTTTTGAAACATGTTGTATATTATATTTTTAATAGTACTATATTTATATTTTAGAAATGTGATCAGCAAAGCGGACGAATTTAGATTCACTAAACCCTAGCCTAACTTCTAAAGTTTTGAAATCCTGACTTCTCAATCACCAAATTAATACTTCAATTTAATTAACACAATTTTTTTACTCCTTAACCCTTCAACGCCCGGTAAAAGACACACAATAGATATTCCATTGTTATCCGGCCGCATGCGTCCACTCGGGCGTTGATGAATTAAAAATATAGTTTAAGTATTACATATATATAATCTTAACGCATCCACTTATGTGTCATTTCGCGTAATCAAAATGTGTCATAGTGCGTGAAATTGGCTCTCGCCAGACTGACCGGTTGTCCAAGCAACGTATCCGTCTGGCGAGAGCTCTCTCAACTCAATCAATACCTCTGTTCTTCATTCAAAATCTTTGGAACCCATCAATAGACCTAATTTTTTGCTATAATTTGACTTTGCATACTTTGCTTGATATTTTTCTTGATCAATAATTGTTTTCTAAGTATTAAGTAATAAACTAACCTTTTTTGATATGATACGTCATCAATTTTTTATTTTTTTTATATTTGACAACATCACATACATTGCTCCGATTCCAAAGTAAGTAGCTAAAGCACTTGTGTTATGGAAATCAAAGACAACGGTGGTATCACAAACATCCAGACCTGAGTCACTATAGAAAAGTTCGTTTTCTAAATTGACCCAACCGGGGATCGAACCCGGGACCTCAGAGATGGCGACACCTTGAAAACCGGCGTACAAAGCCACTCGACCACAGAGGTCGTCAAATTCTATCTGTAACATTTGTATCTTGTGTATCACAACAGCACAACCCATCTCTTTACAACTTATTCTACTGTGAATGCTTGCAAAATACAAGATTCTTATTCTCATTCTCAGAAATTAATAGAAAAATGTGCAAAAACATAAGTTTTGACCACTAAAAACATAATATTATCCAATATACGTATATAACAATGATTTTTTCGACCAAAGTATGGTTTTTTAACCTGCCGCCGCGAAAATTTCGCTAAAAACGAACAAAAGAGCTCTTCACTGTTTTTATCGCACAAGAGACGACGACCAAATTTTGTCCTTGACTGACAAAACGCTTAACTAAACTGTGGTGTGTTTGGAATCTGTACTTCAATTTTGGGAAGCGATAAACTAAAGAATTATTAAATTTAGATTTTTCGCATTCACAATGCTATTTTTATATTAAGATAAATAATATTAGAAAAAATACTAGAAAAAATCGACTCACCCGTAGCACCTCAGACGGGACTCGAACCCGCACCCTTGGGATTCCGGCCCAATGCACTGACCAATTATGCTACCGAGTCGCTAGTGGGAGCAGCGAAATTTTCTAGTACTTTTGACTTCTTTTGACTTCTTAAAGAATTATGTCATATTCAAAGGTAGAGAAGCTATTTTACTGAAAATAGGTGAGCATTTGTCCACACTTGCCCCCTCTCAAATGGCCATTCTACTAAAATTATCGCCAGTAGAATGGAATCAAATCAAAAATCAACCTTGTAATAGAGTACGTAGTAAAGAAGTATGGGATTGACAGTCATAATAATTCAATTCAACAAGTAAAAGTTAAAGAAGAACGGCCATTAGAGTAGGCTCACGTGTTAAACAGCGCACATAAATCTGAGATCCCATGGGAGTCAAGAGGCGAAAAAATTATATGTGGGCCTTGTGGGTCCGATGGGAGCGCAGTCATGGGATTAGTGTTGCCAGGTCTTTAAAACACAAAAGCCGGACTCGTTGCTTAATTTGGCCGGGCATTTTATCCTAAAAGCCGGACATTTTATTATGTTCCAGAAGCCGGACAATATTTTCGCAAACAGCGGTCAGTCAGCGGGGTAGTCGAGTCGTGGCATTATTTGCGACTCGCGCGGCAGTCACACAAAAAGCCTAACAAAAGCCGGACAGGCTTTTATGTTATAATCATTATTGTGGATTTTAAATAGTTTTTTTTTGTTATATTTATATTAATGATTTGATTTTATTTAATGAATTTTTTAATTACAATTTAAGTTTCTCTCTTGCATTGCAACGCCCTCACAGGGCTGCACAGGAACTGTAAAACTATGTATCATCTTCTATGTGACAAGCAATAAATGAATTATGAATTAGGCCGGACGCAGACAAATTTGGCCGGACAAGAGGTCAAAAAGCCAAACATATCCGGCTAAATCTGGACACCTGGCAACCCTACATGGGAGCCTAGTGTCCGGATGGGACAGTTGTACCACAGGCTCTTCTGACTTTAAATTGAAAATTAAAATAAAATTAACAACCAGTTGGACTAGTTTTTCCGATTTGTATCAGGTAAACCTACTTCTACAATAAGTATAATATAAGGAAATAATATATATGCATAATATTTTTTGAATAGGGATAGCAAATATTAGATAAAGCATGAAAAATATTTCACTTTGCACTATTAAAGTTTTGTATAAGAAATTATATTCAAAATATATCTTCTTAAATTTTGAGATTTAAGCATTCACAATGCTATCAAAATATATACTAATATAAGCTCCTATAGTTATGTACTACAATGAAATTATTGTAAACTAAAGAGAGGGGCCTCTTCTAATACAGGTTTTTTCAAACTTAAAAGAAAAGACCCACACATTGTTAAATATCACTTGTAGTAATAATAAAGATATTTTTGTTTTTTTTTACTTCCCCGTAGTACAACCAGATGGACCAAGGGTACATTTACTTCCCTGTGGTATGACCAGTTGAACACGGTAGTTGTACCACGGGTTGAAGGGGATTAGGACTACGATGGGACAATGCCCACCTAGATAAAACCTATTCACTCTGACTCTGAATAGGCCCAAGTTAGAACTAGTGAGAAATACATTAGTATTACCACATTTTGGTCTTATCTACAGTATCACGATATTACACAGTTCACTGCCTTTCAATTTGGATGAAGCAATCAAATTGAATAGTCTAAACATAAAAGTGAATCATTCAATGTAATTAAATAAATAATTGACAACATCACATACATTGCTCCGATTCCAAAGTAAGTAGCTAAAGCACTTGTTTTATGGAAATCAGAGACAACGGTGGTATCCAAACACCCAGACCTGAGCCAATATGGAAAAGTTCGTTTTCTAAATTGACCCAACCGGGGATCGAACCCGGGACCTCAGAGATGGCGACACCTTGAAAACCGGTGTACAAAGCCACTCGACCACGGAGGTCGTCGATTATTCAATCATGTTCAACGGCGTTGAAAGAATTTGAGCTTAATCAATTAATTCTAAATAGAAAAAAAACTGATGTTAGGTAAGTATACATTTTTTGACAGATATTTAAGCTTTCAATAATAAACTTAAGTAAGTATAAAGTGTTATGTAATTTGATGTCATCAACATACCGAAGACAGGAATCACAACAAAAAAATTGCATATGAAAAAAAATAAGCTTATATTTCAATAGGTTTGCCAACTGTGTAATGCAAAACGAAGCGAAATTGATATATCGCAAGTCTGTCAAATATTATGAAAATACGTTTTTGAATTTGGAATTTTGATTCCTTTGTGAACATGACACATATCATAACGAAACGAGGTTCATAGAATTTTGTTCGTTAATGTTGGATTAAATTTCTGCTTCACATTTTTTACTGAGACAAAGCTTTAATACCTTTTTTGAGAATTCAAACAAACCTTTTTATATATCGACACCGCCATTATTAATGCCCCCACTGCTGGGGCACACGCCTTTCTTATGGGTGGATAAGGAGGATGGGCCATAACCCACCACGCAGGCCCAATGCGGTTTGGTGGTTTTAACGACTACAAATGCAGCCGAGACCAACGGCTTAACGTGCCTCCGGAAACACGGAGGAACTCGAGATAAGGGCCAAGCGCTAAACCATTGCGCTACCGAGCTTCTCATTTATTCATTTTTAGATTTAGTTTAGAGAAAAATTAGTATATTTTTTTTGTCTCAATAGCGGTTTAAAGGAAAATAAAAAGCGCTGTAATAAAGTAATTTAATAAAATTCTTACCAATGCAAATGTAGCGCTGTAATTAACGTTAATATTGTAACAAAATCATAAATATAATCTGTGGTGACTACTAGTGCCACATTATGTAAACCTGTGTACTTTTTTTTAATGTAAATGTTGAATTTTAGATTATTTAGCTGCTCTTTTGGGTTCGTGTCTGTGTATCTGTTTGTGGTATCGTAGCTCCCAAACGGATGAACTGATTTTGGTTTAGTTTTTTGTGTGAAAGATAATTTTATTTCCTGTATATTTTTTCTAAACCACCCCAGTACAGTGAACAAAACAAAAAAATCTAATCGGTCAAGCCGTTTTTGAGTTTTAGCCACAGACTAACAAACAGCAACTCGTTCTTATAAATAAGATAGTTATTTTGTTGTGATGATTTATTTGATTGGGGCGCTAGTGGACTTACGATTTACCTATGTGACCCGGGGGCTGATTACGTAACTCTGTTGCTAACAATTCTCGATTGAAATCGATTGAAACCGCAGTTACATTGCTGGTTTAAGTAAGATAGTTGTCACATTGGTTCTTACTAAAGTTGCAATGTAACTGCGATTTTCAGAGTTGATTGCAACAAAGTAACATAATCAGCCCCCCGACCGCGCACCGGACGAAGTTTCGTTCCGTGAGTAGGTCCCAAGATAGACCCACGATTTGGTGTGGTAAAGGTCGCGGGAAGCCGCTGGATACGGGTGGTGCAGGACATATCTTTGTGGAGATCCTTTGGGGCGTACGCAGCAGTACATAATCAAGAAAGTGGCGTATCAAAAGATCATCGATAACCTCTCCGCTACAACGGAATATCTGAAGCACAAACTATTGTTTTAAAGCGCTACAGCGTACTATGTGATCACGCACGTATTGAATTACTATTAAGCTGGATTCACACCCACCAAATGTCATTTTTACGACCATCATTTTAAAGATAGCTGCCGCTTTTTAGGCTAATGATTAGCAAAAACAAGTCATAATACAGAATGGTGAAGATACAATAAAATATTATCACCTAAGTATGTGTAAGGTGGCATTTATTAGAGTACCTCAGTCGTACTGTAAATTGTGTGAATAAATAAAAGATTTGTGGACTGTATAAAACTGTATGAAAGATAATTGATACAAGCTAGCTCGACAACGAAATGGCGTGCGCGCAGAGTCCACAGCGGTCGTGAGGCGAGAGATTTTGAGAGGTCGTAGTCATCTTGAGCCCTCGGTGAATGGCGCGCCGCGCCGTCTGCCGTCGAGCTCCGTCCTCCTTCATCTCATACCCTGGGTTCGCCCAGGCTGGTGTTGTCAGTGCATGACCACGCACAAACACATGTGTATGTCTTTACCATGTCTGTCACAACATGCAAAAAGCCAAGATTGGAAGGGATCGCTTGCAAATGAAGAGGTCCACTCTCACCAATTGGCAACTATAGGACCGAGAAGAAGATTCTGGAATGTCACGTGTTGCACACGCTGAGTGCTGGTAAATGTAGACCCACCTTTACTCTAAACTTTCACATAACAAGCGAACTTCACACTAATGAATTCTGCGCCACTCTCTGTAAGTTCCCGACGCTTCCGTTGCACTTTTCTGGAACCTTCCATATTCATCGGCGTTAGAGCCTCCGATCTGATTATCATTCGCATTGAAGACTTGTTAATAAGTTCAGATTGTTGGAACTTAGTGAAGCGTGCACTCAAGTGGATCGACTGGATTAAGTTTCGTCGATTTTCAAATGGAAAACTGGATGCTTACTTGTTGTGTAAAATACAACAGAAAGAGATAAAAATAATATTAATGTAAATAAAATAACTGAAGGTTTGTGAATTCCACGCCACTTTTAATTTAGATAAAAATTTGTCGATTTATAATCACAATGCAGCCCCCCTACTATGACCACTGTAACGCGATATATATTGCGTGATATAGCGTTTTATCGACACTAAACTGTCAAAATCCATTGTCATATATTTTTACTGTTTTTAATAGGTCTTTCATTTCTACATCATCTTGATTTGTATCTTCTATGATTCCAGTCTTATTTAACTAAATCAAAGTTGACTAAACACGAATCGCTCAACATTAATTTGAGACTAGGATCGCTACACCGTCGCCGCCATGCGCCATTGAGAACGGGATGTAAACTCAATCCTCTAAGCTAGATGTTGAAGTTTCGCAAACATGTTCGTTGGTATCATAGTGTAAATAAGTCTATGGTAGGTACACTGTAGGTACACAAATATATTTCAACCATCAGCCATTTTTAATGTCCCCACTGCTGGGCAAAAATGCTTTCGTAGGGTTGGATTTAGAAACCAGTTTCCTCGTTCTGGGGAAACTGATGATGTGGGGGGGCTCAGGGAGTCTTTTTCCCCCGTTTTTGGTTGCTGGAGATGTACTTACGTATTTTTTTTTTTTTCACACGCATTTTTTTTTTATACGCCGCGGCAGCGGCCGACGCAGCGCCAGAAACGACATTTTTGTACGTGCGACTTTATTTTATATACTCTCTCCACTTTTCCCACCTCTTTTAAGCTTCCCTCCTATTCAATTTGATTTTTTTTTGTTTTGAGGTTATGTTTACAAAAAGGATTAGAGTTAAACATTAGAATAAAAAACCCATTATTTGCCTTAACTTTCCGCCCGCAGCTTCACCCGCGTGGACTCCAGATTATATCGTGCGGGTGAATACCCGTGCCCAACAGTGGGATAAAAAGTAGCCTATGTCCTTCCCCAAGGTCCCATCTCTATCCGTACCAAATTTCGTCAAAATCGATCCAGCGGTATAGGCGTGAAAACGTAATAGAAGGACAGAGTTACTTTCGCATTTATAATTATAGCATGGATTAAATATATTTAGTATGGAAGTATGGATTATGTATGGCACACTGTTCCAGGTGACGAACCTAAGTAGTACCCAAACTTATTTTTTTTTTTTAATTAAAAAACGATTTAGAATGGTCCTTTCAGTAAATTCACCTAAAGATGGCGATTCCGCGCTTCGGATTAAACGTTCCATTTTACGGCTTCGAATTGAGCGCGAGTTTAGTTTTGTTGGCTTTTGCTCTATTAGGTTTATTGTGGCTGACGCGGCGCGGCGATGCGTGAACTCGTCCGCACGAGCATGTTAATCGCCGCAGGTGGGATTGAGCACAAACAAAACGCACCGGATTTCGCTTATTCCCAATCGGATCTCGAAATCTTTTGCAAGTTGTGCGCTTCGATAAAAATGGATTCTTCGATGCAATCTAGTGCAGATCGACAACAGCCGTTTTTAATGTCCCCACTGCTGGGGCACAGGCGGTTGGGGATGGGTTTTGTTTATTGACCCTTCGTTATGGGTGGTTGGGGAGAATGGGCTATAAACCACCACGCAGGTTTAAAGCGGATTGATGGGTGTTAACGACTGCAAATGCAGCCGGGACCAACAGCTTAATGTACCTTCCGAAGCACGGAGGAACTCAAGATAATACATTTTTGGTCACCCATCCCCTGACCGACCTTGGCGAAAGTTGCTTTACCTCCGCAATCGCAGGGCCAGGCGCCAAACAAAGCCACCAAGCTCCTCCTACAGTGCAGATAGTCAAGTCTAATAATGTGTGTCTTGACAACCTGCATGCTCGAATGGCGTGCATACCGGTTTACACCGCTATCTAAGGTAACAAGTTCCATTCCCGGCTGGATCAATTAAGAAAAACTATTTTTTCTATTATTGTCTCAAGTCTGGGTGTTTGTGGAACCACCGGTCTCTGATTTCCATAACACAAGTGCTTTATCTACTTACTTTGGAATCAGAGCAATGTATTTGACTGTGTCCAATTTTTATTTATTCATTCGAAAATATCTCATTATGAAAGTAAAGCGATTTTACTTTACACTACAAGTGCGACGCCAAATCGATTTATCGCTTTTCACTTTCGGTTGCTTCTATGAAATGTGAGATGTTGATGCATTCAGACGATAACACCCGCCCCGCACTCAATCCGAACTCAACACAAACTCAACTCAAACGCAGCCCGCGCCTCATTAATGTGTCATAAGACTCAAAATTGTAAGCGATGCATTTCAAGGAGTGGGTTGCGGTTGAGTTGAGTTAAGTTTGGATCGTGTATTATCGTCTGAACGCAGCTTAAGTGGAGATTATATTTATTAACAACGCCATTTGGAGCTAAGAATGGCGATAGAATGGCAATAAAAATAACGGAGGCAATTAAACGAGCTATTTCGTCTATTGAATAAAGAAATATTAATAACGGGCACTTTATGATATCAAGCAATGTAAACTCGATCAGCTGTTCGGACATTTGTATATAGAAAATCGATTTTTTTTTTGTCTTTTTCGGAAAGTCGTAGAACAAACGTTATTGTTTATGATGTTAGTAATCTACTCTATAGTAGATTACTAACAACTCCGTAAATTTGGAGATACTTACATAAGTTTATCGGTTTTTTGGGACAACTTTGACAACCGAATTTAGTTAGGCCTGCCTAATATAAATACTAAAGACACCAACCCTCTAAACAAAGTCACATTTTATAAAAATTACAACCCTTAATTTCTAGCTAGCTTGTTGACAGCCCTAATCTTATTATTTATATTCATTTCAATCAACATATTTTAAAAATGCTTACATTTAAATAATCACTTACTTTAACATTCATACAATGTTAACAAGAATACTCCACAGGTTTACATAAAATTAACATAAAACACAACTGCATAAGAACGTAAAAAAATGATCTCCTAACCAAATTTCCTTCTGGAAATGACATTTAATTCGCCAAATTCCACCGCTGGAAAGCTACCAAGTACTGCAGACTGCAGTATAGCTATCTTGCAGTAATAGGGATGTCACGCTTGTGTTATCTATTTAATTTGCAAGTGCCATAGAGTTTGCATTTTACTTTTTAACCTAGTTAAAAAAATATTGACCTAAGTTTTTCCTAAAAATATTTAAGAATAATACAACTCCATAAGCTTCACTTGTTTTTCAATGTTTAAGCTGTTTGTTCACAAATACCTTAAATTTAAATTAACTAATTAAATTATAAAAGAAAAACAGTCCGGAAAAAACATATAAAATAGGTATAAAACGATAATTGTTATGTTCTTTCCAAATAGTTCCAATCGGAATTTTTAAAACAATGGATTGTGGAGGTTTTATAATTATCCATATGAACTAGTGGCTCAGTTAGCTGTAGGCCTCACACAAATTGTATGTTGTTTAAAAATAATCTAATAGATGTCGCCACGAGGTTGACTTTGCTTTTGAAAAGCAGTACTATGTGCTGTTTGGTAGGTTAGGTATTCTTTTAGTATATCTATTCGAAGCTAGATGGCGCTTCTAATTTTGATTTTCGAAAAGGTTATTTTTTTCCCACAATTTTATAAAACTGGCATGACTAAAAAATCTATATAATTGTCGAACCTATTCACAAAATTTCACGAGAATCGGTTGAGAATTGCGACCTGTAGAGGAGAACAAACGGACAGCTGGACAACCGGAACTCTGAAGGACATACGAAAGATTTTTATCTAAGCTGAAGCAGAAACCCAAGTCTAAATGGTTGAGCTTTTCAATATAAAGTACAGTACAGTACAGTACCGTCTCTGTAAAACTTGCACGTGTTTTGTACGGTTGAATAATGAGAAGACTGAAATTTTCAATAAGTTACTATAGACTAAAATAAAACTCGAACAATTTTTAAGAAAACTAAAAGAAAATGGTTGGGAGTGCTGAATTTGCGTTAAAGAGTCACGAGTCCTTTGTAGTTTATGCGAGATAGAGTTATAGCTAAGTGATAACTTGACAACCCTGTAAAGAGCTTGTTACAACTAGAGCGGACAATGGCGAGATTTTTCAGCGTCATCACACTGACCGTAGGTACAATGTGCCATACGATGCTATAATTAAAACGTCTGGAACGATATACATATTTGTAAATATCATATCAATAAAGCTAATAAGTTCTTTGCGCCCATTGTTTCTTGTCAGCTAAAAGACGTCATAATATAATGGGTGATAGGGTAAAAGAATTGACGCTTTAAAAATGCTTATTATGTGAGCTTATTTGAATAAAGAATTTCATTCATTCATTTTATTCATTCATTTCATTCATTATCTGAACAAACACGAACGAAGAGTCTTAAAAAAGTAGATCAGCAGATTTTAAGCAATTGTCTAGTTACATGAGAGATTTGTTGTTGTTTAAGAAATATATTTTGCTCTTCAGAAGGTGCCGTTATGAATAGATATTTGTGTTATTTAAAATTAAACATTATAATGATTAAGATTTACCTACAACTTACTTACCCTATACATGAATACCACAATTTTTCTTCACACAATCTCACAACTATCAAGGTGAAATCTTTAAATAGGTTCGATAGTAAAAAAGTTTTTTTTTTGTCGGTTCAGTTTTTGAAATTTGCAAAAAAGGCGGAGATATGTTAAAGTGAGGTCTACTGCTCACAGAGCCACTAGTTTTAACTTAGTCTAATCCACTATACAGGATATGTTTTTCTAACAGATTAGGTTTTCCATGAAAAAAGTTCAAACAAACACACGAAGGTATTTACGAAGGAGTTTCGAATCAATTTCAGAAGTGTCAACCCTACGTTAACAAGGATCAGAAGTGGGACGACGGTCGCAAGCGAGTTACCGCTATTATCGACCAAGTAGGTCCAGGTAAAGAGGTTCCAATACTAGTTCAATTCAGCGGGACCAATTTTGATATAGTTAATGACGAGTGAAACTACAGGAGACGAAAAATCCAGAGATCACAAAAAGAAGAAAACATGTCTCTAACGAAATGTATAATGATACTTTTGGCTGTAAGAAGATTTACCTTTTCACAAAATTAAAATAAGTGAACCAAAAAATAAGTCAATGGAACGGTTAAGTAAGTATATCAACTAAACATTGGAATGATAAATGTATCAATCTACCTTTCCGTTTTTCTTTACCTTCAGACTATATGGCGCCTTGCCCTTTGCCATAGTAACAAGAAAGTAATATTTTAGGAAATTATGCGGATATAATTTTCAAGGCAATGACTTTAGGACAGCTACTTAACTGCCTATTATGTAACGCTTATCTGATCCTTCCACGAAATGTTATAAAATAAATTATGGTAAGATTATTTTGGAAAAAAGGTTTTATCACAACCAACAATTCCAATAGGTAAAAAAATATGCTTTTCCCCTCACTTACAAAGTGCTCGGAGTTTCACAATCTTTTGCAAAGTAAAGCCAGCATTTACGGAACATTTTAAACCTCGAACCGGATTCAGCCGGTTGAAACCGGCTCAAACTGCCCCGGGTCAGTTGCAGAAAGACTTGTTTCTCGCGTTGCCTTCGAACAGCTGTGTTCCATAGTCTTGTGTTTTTTACGAATAAGCTTTACCAATAGTTTTCCGGTATTGGATGATATAAAAATATCTGTAGGTTCTGTGATAAAAAAACAATAAAACCGCGAAATTTCAAATTAGCATAAAAATAAATTTGAAAAAACCCCGCCTGCATCAAAAGAAAAGCCAACTTTGAAGATGGAAACAAGATCAAATATTAAAGGCAACGTAATAACATGCAGGCGGAATTATAAATAAATAATATAAATAAATAAATATTTGACAACAACACATACATTGCTCCGATTCCAAAGTAAGTAGCTAAAGCACTTGTGTTCTGGAAATCAGAGACAACGGTGGTATCACAAACACCCAGACCTGAGCCAGTTTAGAAAATATCGTTTTCTAAATTAAGCCAACCGGGGATCGAACCCGGGACCTCAGAACTGAAAACCAGTGTGCAAAGCCACTCGACCACGGAGGTCGTATTATAAAGTGACATTAAGAATGATTTGACTTTAAATTCTATGCCTCCGACTGCATGTTATTATGTTGCCTTTAATATTTGATCATGTTCCCATCTTTTGAGTAGGCTTACCTTCTGATGCAGGTGGGTTTTTTTTTCTATTTATGTCTTTTCAGTTATTATAAGTATATTACGCATGATATATAGGTACCTACCTTTTTGGAATAAACCCTTTATTTTGATTTGATACACATTTATACCAAATTACAGCCATCTAAACCATGGACGGACGGACAGACGGACATGGCTAAACCATAAGAGTTTATTGTTGAATAGACTATGGAACCCTAAAATGCCTTTTTGTCCGCTCATGGGAACCTAAAATCCCTGCTGGAATTAAAATAAGCACGCAAAAAAGGTTGGATGATACATATATATGAAATAATATATTTTAATAAATTTAATTTCGCGGAATCTGGGAAAAAATGGTTTTGGCTAATTTCTTTCATAATTTGCTCGCGTTAAACGAGTTTTTCTAAAGGAATTTAATTAACAGTGTTAGGTACTAAACAATCTGAATATTTTAGTGGCCGGAGCGCGTGGTTTGCATTTTTTATAATTAAAAAAAGAACGTCACGCGGTTTTTGTTTTGGTTCATTTTTTCCGTTACTTACAGTATTATTTGATTTCACGGATATTTTCTCCGATATTCCGGTTTTTCGATATTATCGAAAACCGATATCCATATATGCTCTACTTACAGTACAGAGAACGGAAAGGCACATGGTTTTTTTTCAGAACACTGGCAATTTCGAAATTATCTTAACAGTTATTGCATATTTATCTTTTACGTGGACTGAGATTTATTATTGTACACACGACGGCACTTCAGACTATACATGTTGACCTTGAGACCGCCTCTATGCCCTACGTAATAAAACCTGTTTTTGCAGTTTAACTGTATTACCTGACGTGCTGTCGTTGGTACTTTTATTTGTTGTCTTGGGTCTGGTGGTCCACCGCGCAAATATCGTCGGCACGCTATCGGCTTCATTTGACAGATGGATGTGACACATTGCAAAAGCCTTCGGTCATTTTTGTATGAAGACTGGCATACTTACCTATCCGCCATTTTGAAAAAAGTCGGTTTTGGAGGCCTGTGCAAAAAGTGGTGTCAATCGATAGAATAAGTTATTACAAACAAAAAGTAATAAGTAAAAAAATCTCGTAAGATTTTTTTTTTCAATTTTAAACTCAAATATCTCGGTTTATATATATACTTACGAGATTTTTTTACTTATTCTATCGATTGACACCACTTTTGTCACAGGCCTCCAAAACCGACTTCAAAATGGCGGACAGGTCGGTATGCCAAAAGCACGTGATGCTCTATTCTTCTTTTTCGGTCCATAGCAACACCGGCTTGCACCACTGGTAGTGTAATGAGTATTTTTTAATACCCATTGCACTACCAAGAAATAGTGCTGTGCTGTAACTGTTTCTTGGGTAAGTTTTAATTTGTGCCAAAAAGAAATAGCACATCCGTCTGTCAAATGAAAGCGATAGCTAGCGATGCCGACGAAACTTGCGCGATAGGACCCCAGTGTATCGAGCTCTTTTTTCTTCAGATCAAAGCACAAAAGCAAGTGTTATTAGGCAATCCACACGATTTTTTTTTAAATAATAAGGCAAAGTTCTTGGATCGAAGGGCAAAGTTAGGCAAAAAATACTATCCCGGAATAAATTCTTACGCCTATGATAATAGTTGCCCGTTTGCGGGATTCAAACCCATAACCGTGAGTGATACAGTCCGTTTCGCCATTATTTCGCCATTGTTGTCCAACGCAATAAAATACAAGAAAACCTCATAAAAGTCGATAAAATTAAACGAAAATGGGCAAAAACATCCTGTTCTCAAATTCTTCAGTCAATTTGTTATTCGTGCACGTTTCGCCCAATTTATTTCTCGTGTTAAATTCTCTTCCCTTCAGTTTTATTAAAAGTACGTGTTTGAAAAGGGCAATTTGGAATTGTATCGCGTGCCTAAACTAATGGTTAGTAGAAGTCAATTTACCGACCTACTTCGTGATCCGTCTTTCTTGACTTGTTTTTTTTTTCTTTATTATTAAGCCCAATCATCACGTTTTGAATTTGGAACGCTTGGCCAGTTTGTAGGACTAGTAAAGCTAAAAGCTATTAAATTAAAGCAAACCCTTTTTTTTTACTCTAAAGATAGAGTCTAGTTCCAAGTGGTTATTTTGAAACAAAATATTTTTATGCTAAAAAAATATCAGATCTAAAATAAAATTAAGGACTTCAATCACTCTTTTATAACTTTTAACAAGGTCGTAGCTTCAAAATGTTTAAAATTTATAATATTAAAACTAATTAAAACAGACTTGATTACTAACAAGTTATCGTATCTTGATATTTTTTAAACTATATTTATCACGTTTAATTCAAAAATATTTTAAATATAGACCACCTGCCCCATATTTTTTTAGGGTTCCGTATCCGTACCCAAAGGGTAAAATGGGACCCTATTACTAAGACTCCGCTGTCCGTCCGTCTGACTGTCTGTCACCAGGCTGTATCTCATGAACCGTGATAGTTAGACAGTTGAAATTTTCACAGATGATGTATTACTGTTGCCGCTATAACAACAAATACTAAAAAACAGAATAAAACAAATATTTAAGAGGGCTCCCATACAACAAACGTGTTTGTTTTTGCTCGATTTTGCTTGATATTGATAACGGCAACAGGTAGACGCTTGAAATATTCACAGAATATTTAGTTTTAGTTATAGAATATGTATGTATACACTGTAAAATAAATAACTAAATTAATATAAAACAAATATTTAAGGGGAGCTCCCATATAACAAACGTGATTTTTACGGAACCCTTCGTGCGCGAGTCCGACTCCCACTTGGCCGGTTTTTTAATATGATAACTGATACTTGACAGCAAACAAAAAACATAAAAAGTTAGATGTTTGCTTATATCATATTTTATAAGAAGTCATCAATTAATATTTTAATTAATAATGTAAATTATTGACAAGTAGATATGACTAAAGTACCATTAATTAATATAATGATTAATTACAACTACCTAATTAATTAATTAGATTATCTTTGGTCGTTAATAGAATACAAAAGGGCATTTGCAATGTCAAAATTAATTGAAGAAATAATTAACGTACCCGTTTTATAAATATCGTATTAGCGTTATATGTAACTTAGTGTTTGATCATATGTGCATAAAAGCTTTAGAAAATTAGTGTTCAATAAATTAAGAAAATGTAAGTACGGAAAATGCAACTTCTTAAAAATTCTCCATACAAATCGGCAGTTTCATACATTAACCCCTATAACTACATCATTTGTACTGCTTCATATTATTAATTACCGACGACCTCCGTGGTCGAGTGGCTTTGTATGTACACCGGTTTTCAAGGTGTCGCCATCTCTCAGGTCTCGTGTTCGATCCCTGGTTGGGTCATTTTAGAAAACGAACTTTTCTATATTGGCTCAGGTCTGGGTGTTTGTGATACCACCGTTGTCCCTTGATTTCCATAACACAAGTGATTTAGCTACTTACTTTGGAATCGAAGCAATGTATGTGATGTTGTCAAATATTTATTTATTTATTTAAATTACGTTAAGGGTTTCATACGTTAAGGTTTCAAATGTTCTGAATGAATAAGCAGTTGTTTCGTAGTCATTGGAAATACATTTCTTTTTTATTTCTTTTCTTTTATTTTGACAATCATAAGAAAGTTACATCACTTACTGCCGTACTCAGAGACGTCAATTAAGTTTAATGCATTAAAATTGGTGCTATCTCTTTCTTTTCCATAGTGATAGTATAAGACGACATGATACTTAATGAGGTATTAAACTTAATTATAAATAAATAAACATAAATATTTGACAACATCACATACATTGCTCTGATTCCAAAGTAAGTAGCCAAAGCACTTGTGTTATGGAATTCAGCGACAACGGTGGTATCACAAACACCCAGACCTGAGCCAATATAGAAAAGATTGTTTTCTAAATTGACCCAACCGGGGATCGAACCCGGGACCTCAGAGATGGCGACACCTTGAAAACCGGTGTACAAAGCCACTCGACCACCGAGTTCGTCAAATTGACGTCTCTGAGTACGGCAGTAAAACAATATATTATCACAGATAACCGAAAAAGATGAGTCCCTTTTGGTAACCACAGTTATTACTTATTACAATATTACAGGAGGTATTTGGCTTAGGTCCAATCCAACTACTCAAAGCTCACAAAGATCTCAGAAATCCCTTTGTAAGGGAGGGCCAAGGAATATCATTTCATCTCACAATTACTTTATGGGGAATTATGCAAAATGGGCCACTCGAGCTCGCTGTCATAAAACACTGCAGTCCTGAACGCATACCTAATGAGAACGTTTCTTCACTTGGGCTTAAATGGCACTTTATATCGTTGAGATTTTATTATAGTTTAAAAAAAAACATACATTTTGAGGTTCATCGTACAAACGTCTTTTCTTTCGACAAAAAGTGTGCAGAGCGATTCTCAAAGGCTATTTTACTGTCAATGTTCAATTCAGTGAATTTCTGGCAGATGTCATTTACCCATTATAATCCGCACGTAAATGGAATGGGATGGGACCTTGTCGAAGTAAAGACAGTTAATATTACTATTTTAATAAAAAATAATTAAAAAAAGAAAGGTTTACCCTTTTTCCACTGATTAATTAATTAATCACTAAAATTATCTCACAAAATATACAAGGTGTTACAAAAGTACCCCTAATGCCGAATATGATAGATAGGGACCATCAAACTGAACAACTTTTACTATGGGACCAACTTTAAAATCGCGAAAAAAAAATCAGCTGTTTCATACAAAAATTAATTACGAAAATATAAAAATGTATGGAACAGCTGATTTTTTTTTTCAAGACAGTTTACTCGGTTAGTTCTGCCGAGGAAGCCACCACTTCAATAAAAGTCTCAGCTTCACACAACCAAGATCGCGCCTATTTCAATTATCCTACATATTGTTCAGTTGCGTAGACACGTACCATATAACTGCACCAATTTTAAGGCACAATATCCACTATGAATCAATTTGAAAATAATTAAAATAGACACGAAACCGAACTCGACAAAATGGCGCCAAAAACTCCGTCAACTGAGTTACTTCATAGTGTACATTCCTACATAAAGGCCACAGACTAACAACCCTTCGTTATTCAGTGCACCAAGTGATATCAAATCATCGACATCGGATCCTAACCCAACTGTTTGTCGCCTAATGATTGATATCACAGGGCCAACTATGAAAAAAGTTTTCGACTATCGAATGATGTTTGTTCGTTCGATTTACTTAATGTTTAACCTTTAACTACGGCAAAAGATAACATTACCGTGCTTTAAGAGCGCGTAGGCTGCACACTAGCGCCGTCATTGGAAAAAAATCATAGTGCCGAAATTGTGAATTATCTCTCTGTAGTGCACTCCGAGGAAGCTTTGTAGTACTTTTTATCGCTTAGACAATATTTTATAGCCTGTCGTTTAGTTTAATGGAGGTTTTTGCGAAAAGTGGCCACTTTTAGCAAAATAGCCAGCCATAGCTTAGAGACAGCGTTGGGAATGATAATCTAACGCTGGAAAAACCATTATTTTCCAATGGCGGCGCTAGTGTGCAGAATAAGCCCTCTTAACTGATAATGTTACGAAGCAGAACAAACGCCATACTATTATCGAGTTTCGATTTTCGCAGTCGGCACTCAGGTCTGATTTCAGGTAACCTGTAAAGGCATTGGGTCATCTGTGTGTAACGTATTGTGGGGAATGTTCAACATTCGTGGCATCCATGTTGACATATAGAGGTAGAACACAGATATTGCTGGTATTACGGCGGCCGTTTCCAATAACCTATCCTTTTTAAGGGCCCTACCTCACTAAGACACCATGGTTACGCCACCAGCGGGTGATTCGTTTGACGATCAACCTTTTTAATGGCCCCACTGCTGGGGCGTAGGCCTTCCTTATGGGTAGATAAGGAGGATGGGCCAAAACCCACTACCCGGGCCTAATGCGGATTGGTAGGTGTTAACGGCTGCATATGCAGCCAGGAATAACGGCTTAACGTGGCTTCCGAAAATGATTAGTTACAAATTATTGTTTACAATTTATATTTAAAAAAATAAGTTTAAAAACTAAAACCCAACTAAGTAAAAATCGCATGCAACTACGGTTGTCCTTTTTATTGAATTCTGGACTCAAATGGTTTCTTGTTTCCTACTTTTTAGAGAGCGATTTATCCGTAGTAGTTTTTTTAGTTTTTTAACTTCTTTTTAAATTTAAATATTTTGTGGTTGTAAATTGGGTGAATGCAAGCAAAGCCACGAGTAAAATTTAAAAATATATATATTTTTGAAAAGTGTAAAGTTTGCCCTATCATTTGATGCCCAACACAGTAGCATTAGAAAATACTTTTTTTAGTTCATGACTAAGTCTTTTAGAGGGCGCCATATTCAATTTAATGTGACATCACATAGCCTAACCAGCGGACGATTAAGACGCTTTTAACGATATATCATTTAATTTTGTCAAATTATGATAAGTAGTTTGGAGGTTATGAGGGAACAGATGAACATACACACATACATCAAAATCATAACCCTCCTTTTTGCTTCGCCGTAGTCAGGAAAAAAAAGTTTTTACTTAATATAAACCAACCTCTGTGAACTTCCAACGTACCAACCTCCTTGTTTGTTTTATTTTTTAAAACAAAGGCAAGGTGATGAGGGGCCTTAAGTGGAACGGACTATAGTGCTTTATATCTCCTCTCGACCCAGTTTAGGGACGCTAGCCAATAAATTCTCAAATGGAACTACGCCTTACGACCCACAAGAATGTTTGAATTGCAATAGTTTTATACAATTTATATGCAAAATTCAAAAGTAAATTTATTTGCAGCAAAATTCAAAAGTAAATATTTATTTAACTAAAAGTACATTATTTTGAATTCTAGTAGTTCCGAAACTAGGTAATCGTGACTATTTTCATCAGTATTATTTTTTTATATTTTGACAACATCACAATACATTGCTCCGATTCCAAAGTAAGTAGCTAAAGCACTTGTGTTATGGAAATCGGAGACAACGGTGGTATCACAAACACCCAGACCAGAGCTAATATAGAAAAGTTCGTTTTCTAAATTGACCCAACCGGGGAACGAACCTGGGACCTCAGAGGTGTCGACACATTGAAAACCGGTGGACAAAACCACTTGACCACGGAGGTCGTCATCAGTATGTCTATAATAACTCTACTTTAACTTAGAATTTAGATAAAAATAACTTTTTAATGTCAGTAGAGTAGAAATTAACAGTACTGTGGTACTGTGGAATTAAAAACTTTCGCCTTTAGTGGTTACTTCACTTGCAGATTTTGAATATATTATAGTTATATTTTTTTATAATGATAGAGATCTGCTCAGTTAAATTATCTATACATATAAAATTCTAAATTGATCGATTGATTGAATAATTCATTGTTGGGATACGCGTAGAGCCCTAACGGCTGAAGGTAGAGACACCATCTTTGGAAGGTAGATACATTTCATGATGTAGGTGAGCACTAAGAAAGGGTTTTGGAAAATTCTTGTTATACAGGGTGCTACAGGATGTTCCAATTTGTAAGGGTAGAGACACTGTTTTTGGAGGGTAGATAACTAGATACCTTTTATGGTGTAGACGAGGACTAAGAAATGGTTTTGGAAAATTCCTGTTATACAGGGTGCTACAGGGTGTTCCAGTATGTATATGAATATTTACGCAGAAAATTTAAATGTAAAAATTAAAATTTAAATGTAAAATTTAAATTTAAATGTTCTATACATAGGTAGGTAGGTAACAATTTCAAAATAAATGCACAGTTACCTTAATCTAGCGAACGAAGCCACGGGCAAAAGCTAGTTAAACATAGTTTTCCTTCATTTCATTTAATCTTCTGTTTAAAACTTAACCATTTAGCATTACCTTCAAATACGACAGTTTCGCACACTACCTTGCCAAAATCTTAAAAAAGTTTGTTTGTCTGCGCAAACATATTTTATGACATTGAAAAGTTGGCAAATTGAAATTCGTGTGTTTTGTAACTTTGCTGCTATTTTTTTTTTATTTTACAATTACCTTAATTACCGTAGAAAATATAGAAAAACTTTATCTGGAAAATAATAGTAGATTATGAATCAAGGGAGTAAAGCAGTGTTTTACATCGCGCTGTTTCTTGAGTACCTAAATAAAAAAATATTATAATAATTTATTAAAAATTATTATTTCTTACAAAATCAAATTATTAATAATTTACTATTTACTGTGTGATTATTTGTGTGAAAAACCATCTGTTGTGCACGGCGGAAGCGGTGGGGGGACCCCACCTTGCCTCGCACCCACAGAACATATTTTATTATATTGAAAAGATGGCAAATTGAAATTTATGTGTTTTGAAACTTTGCTGCTATTTTTTTTTATTTAACAATTGTTTGGTCTGTGACACGCACCCCACAACATCATTGCTCTGTGTACAACACCGCCGCCCCACTATTTGCAGTCATTACATTACATTATGGGCATGTTTTATATACAAGATTTTACAAAAATACCCCTAATGTCGAATATGGTATAAGGGGACCATCAAACTGAACAACTTTTACTATGGGACCAACTCTGAAATCGCGAAAAAAAAACAGCTGTTTCATACATTTTGATATTTTCGATTTTAATTTTTGTATGAAACAGCTGATTTTTTTTTTGCGATTTCAGAGTTGGTCCCATAGTAAAAGTTGATCAGTTTGATGGTCCCTATATACCATATTCGGCATTAGGAGTATTTTTGTAACACCTTGTATAAGGAGTTTTTAAATTTTGAGATTTTAGCATTCACAGTGCTATTTTTATATAATACTAGAAAAAATACGACTCGCACCAGATCATGTTCTCGGACGGGAATTGAACCCGCGACCTTAGGATAACCGGTCCAATGCTCTGACCGCTGAGCTACCGAGTCACTAGTGGGAACGTCGAATTTCTTCTAGTATATCAACTCTTTACGCTGCAAGCCAGCGCTATAAAGAGTTACCTAAGGTGGTATATACACGGGTCGACGTGGCAGGTGACTTGGCAGGCGATTTTAGTCCATTAGCGCTTTTAATTGACAATCAAAATTTGAACCTAAAATTAAAATATGCTCACATAATAAATGTAAGTATTTACACACACACTCACACACGCAGGCACACAACTACATCATCAAATTAATTTACGTCTTTTCCAAATTTCGTGTTTTTTTTTTTATTAACCTAGTAAGTTAGTAATTTTTATTTTTTATTTTTTTGTCTTTGGCTTCAAAATCATACTGTTCAAATCGTATTTTTCCCCCATAGGACAGGCATAGCCTAGTGTGGGGGTTAGTCAAGTCATTAAGCTTTGTAAACTTTATTGGAAATACACAATTATTATTATTATTCAAATTAAACAAATGGATGTAAGTTTTTGATATTATACACCCGGTCCAGAGTTGGAGAGGCTGGTTATCTGTCATACAGGTCTCCTAGCGCAGAAACCAGTCTCTTACGTGGATAATTGAATGTTGTCAGCAACTTACTTTAAGACTTTCCTTTATAAATCTGTGCATTATATCTATGTGAGAGAATAAATAAAGATTTTTTATGTTGTATTGTATTGTAATCGGTTGTAAAATGGAATGGCCAACTAATTGAAATTAGGTTTGCGATTAGATTTTACAATTGATTGTCGATAAATATCGCTAATTGATAAAAACCACCTGTGAAGTCGACTCGTGTAAATACCACATATTTTAGATTAGACTTTTTGGAATTCAAGTTAAATACAATTAACGATGTTAATAATCGTTTTATAGCATTATTAATATGAATAGTTAGTTAGTATTAATACTATATGAAGATTACATTAAAACGTTATAAAAGATGAACAATAACGAACTATAAGTGAAAATCGCTTAAAGTGTAACCATAAAAACCACCCGTTGTTTTAACTTAGGGCTGCCAAACGTTAAATTAAATAAGTATTTTATTGTAAAATAGCAAGGAAAATACTTATCCCTTTACTAATAAAGATTGTATAGCAGATGTATACTAATACATTACTATATACTATACACAATGGTTACTCTCTGTCAAACTATTTAAGTTTGACATTAAAAAGAAAGGGACAAATCACTGTGTAACTAATACATCTGTTAAATAATCTTTATTAGTAAAGGGGTTATTAGAGATGGCAAAGGACCCGATTTTTACCCGACTGCTGGGTTTAAACCCAATAAAAACCAACGTAAAGAAACTTTTTACAGTTTTTTTATTTCTATTGATATGTCAAATGTGGCGTTGCTATAGAAACAATTTTTTGATAAAACAATACAGAAAATTATTCAAAGGATAAAACATCTCTTATTTATAAAGATTTTATCTAGTTCAAGAAAATGGTATATGGGCGTTAACTGGGTTTGAACCCAGCAGTCGGGTAAAAATCGGGTCCTTTGTCCATCTCTAGGGATTAGTATTTTTTATAAGAAAATATAAAGATAAACCTATAGTAAAAGCTATGTCTATATTTATTTTTATTTATTTATAATATACTAATGCTTAAATATAAGTTAGCGTGCGCCAGGAAACGAATCAATTTTGAGAGTTGTCATTAAACGGTTCAGTTTCCCATTAAGTATACAATATTTTTAACAGGGAAAGTCGCTACGCTACCATTGGAATATTATGTTTAGTTTGTCACTTCACTTCTTGTACAACTTCATCTAAAAAGTTCCATATGCAGAAATAAGTGACTACTTTCTTTTATTGACTGAAATAAAACGCAATCTCGCGGCGAGACGCCACAACTCGCCCGCCGTTTACGACCCATAAACATGTAATAAATCCGGAGTGTGAACTGACAAAAAGTGCCTAATGGTCCGAATTGTACCGTGTAACTCTAGAGAGAAAAATTCCCACCTCTATTGTAGTACTGTGAAAATATATTTTTAATAGCAGTCACTAGTGAGTCGGACCCGAGGATTCTGTACCATCATTTTAAAAAAGTTTACTTTTTAGCGACATCGTCTTTTATATAAACTTCTATTACATAAAATAATTTTAGATTTTTCTCTATGCAAACTTCGGAGAGAAGGGGAGGGGGAACAATATTTTTTTACATTTTTCATCAAAAGTCGAAAACTATGCGGCCTAAAAAAATTTTTGAGAATGAGCAAGCAGCGCTCTTTTATATGATACCCCATATGCCCTAGTAGCCTCACCTCGAATTTTCATGACCCCATTTCAGTCCCTGTTGCAAAAAATATATACATATTTTTATTTCACTCTTATTTGCATAATAGTTGGGCAAACGTCATCTAAAAATATTCCAAATTTCAAGTTGATAGCATTAGTAGTTCTCGAGATATCCAGCTGTGACAGACAATCAATCTGGAGTTTTGGCGCCATTTCAAGGTTTTTCGCAAAATGTTACATTATATATTAAACTCTCCAATGCGGTGCTATCGGTCGTTACGTTTATCCATACATCTGTGGCCCTACCATGAGTTGATACAAACTGTTTACGTTACCGTAAACTATCGGATATACTGCTCACAGTAAATGCGAGTGAAAGAGAGAAGACGATAGTTTACGGTAACGTAAACGTACCATGAGTTGATGCAAACCATCAACTCATGGTAGGGCCACTGAGCCAATATAGAAAAGTTCGTTTTCTAAATTGACCCAACCGGGGATCGAACCCGGGACCTCAGATGGCGACACCTTGAAAACCGGTGTACAAAGCCACTCGACCAAGGAGATCGTAATATCGTTGTATAATATCACTTTATACATGCCTCCGACTGCATGTTATTATGTTGCCGTTAATATTTGATCTTGTTTCCATCTTTTCACTTGTCTTTTGAGAAGGTGAGTTCTTTTTCCGTTTTTTCCATAGATAGGTAATATATAATCTATATAAATAAAAATAAAAACCTTTAAATGTATGTAAGCACATAACTTCAGAACGACTGCACCAAAGATAATAAATTTTTTGTTGTGTTTGTTATTATCAGGATAAGGTTTGTATAAAAGAAAATTTTCAAATTTTTTTACTAAAAAACGTAAAAAACTCTTCCGTCATTTTAAATCGCAATATAACTAAAAGACACCACCCGTACAAAGCCGGGGAGGGCAGCTAGTTTTATATCAAAAGTACAAAAACGTCATCTGTGTACTACTTCAACATAAATAATAAACAACTAATTTACTTTTCTTAGAAATGACATTGATGTTTATTTCATGGCGATAAAGTTGAAATTGTTTTGCAGCGAAAATTCTAAGTCTATGAATTGTTTAGGGCCATGCTACTTGTTTTTGTTATGTTAGACAATTGTTTCCGATGTTTTCCGATGCTTATTATTTATCTTGAAGTACTGTACTTTCTGTGTAATAAAATAAATAAATATTTGACAACTTCACATACATTGCTCCGATTCCAAAGTAAGTAGCTAAAACACTTGTGTTATGGAAATCGGAGACAACGGTGGTATCACAAACACCCAGACCTGAGTCAATATAGAAAAGTTCGTTTTCTAAATTGACCCAACCGGGGATCGAACCCGGGACCTCAGATGGCGACACCTTGAAAACCGGTGTACAAAGCCACTCGACGAAGGAGATCGTAATATCGTTGTATGGAATGTCGGGGTTGCAAGCAAGACGCCATTTGTAGCAATTTAATCCTATTCCACCTTTTTATGTATATACTTAGACCATCAGCCATTTTAATGTCCCCACTGCTGGGGCACAGGCCTTCCTTATGAGTGGATAAGGAGGATGGGCCATAACCCACCACGCGGGCCCAATGCGGATTGGTGGGTGTTAACGACTGCAAATGCAGCCGGGACCAACGGTTTAACGTGCCTTACGAAGTACGGAGGAGCTCTAGATGATAAATTTTTGGTCGCCCATCCCATGACCGACTCTTGCGAAAGTTACTTAACCTCCGCTATCACTGGGCCAGGCGCTAAATCACTGCGCCACCGAACTCCTCTATGTACTACCTACTTATCGGAATCTAATTTAAGTTAAATAGTTATCGCTATTTCTGGCAATCATCCAAAGTTGTACCACTTTACTGACCTCAGCGTATTGTGCCAAAAACACTAAGTTACAGGTACAAAACAAGTTTCAATCAAAAACTTACCTGATTCCGACGGCTACTTGATTAACTAAGTTTTCTGTCCGACAAGTATTTACCGAACTTGGTACATAGGAAAATTCTATGGAAGTCAATGAAAGTACAATGTACAATCACGGTGTGAAAATGTTCGGCAGTTTCTCACCAATTGCGAGCACATACCTTTTAGAAATTTGTCATAGAACAGACTGTTCCATATAAAAAAAACTGATAAAGCCGAAAGTGTACTACACCCGGAATCCTCGCCACTGAGGAACTGGCTATCTTACCTCTAACTGCCTGAACAACGATTTTTAAATTGTTGATAAGGCATCAAACTTATGACTTAGGTAAGAAGGTGGTAGCTAGCCAGGCGGACTAGAAATAAGCCCTACCACCAACCAAACCGAGTACAAATTGTACCCCTCCTGGTTATCGAACCCGGGACCCCTGCGTCTTACACGTATGGGCGAACCACTAGACTACAGAGGCGGTTAGACTGGTCCTATAAATTAAAAAACTTTGGATGTTAAGAAATTATTGAAAGTCGAAAAAGCTTAATTTTTAAGTTTATTTGAAACATTTTTAGTTTGGCTTGACTTATCTATGTCTAATTTTGTAGGTATAATCCGAGCGCGTTGAGAATGGGATAGAACCTTGTCAAAGTAAATCTAAAGTTGACTATAATACTAATTAATATACTAGAAAAAATAGGACTCGCACCAGATCATGTTCTCGGACGGGAATCGAACCCGCGACCTTTGGATATCCGGTCCAATGCTCTGACCGCTGAGCTACCGAGTCACTGACTCCTATTTTTTCTAGTATATTAATTAGTATTATATAAAAATAGCATTGTGAATGCTTAAATCTCAAAATTTAAAAAAGTTAAAATTGACTAATTAGTTAATTTTAATTTAATTAATCAATTAATTATTGTATCGTACTTGTTATCTTATTTGAAGTTTCTGCAGCAAAAGTTCCCTCACCTCGAATGCGTGACACCGTGTTTTTGGATATCCCTGTGGCTGGCCGGCGTACCGTGCACGTCTCAGTTTGACAAGGTTCCATCCCATTCTCATCACGCGCGGATTATACTAAGTCGCATTTTGTAAAAATACCTCCACCATTTAATAACACTTTCGGCTGTGTCGTAAATATCAATAACAGGAAACAGAATTTTGTAACACTTCCAAAACGTTAAACTCTCTTCAACATAACAAACAATGTTAGATCATATCTGTGCCAAGATACAAGGAACTTCCGCGCCAAATAATCTCAAACAGGAATTCTCCTACTCAATATTTACTAACATCGGTTTAATTACAAGCCACAAACTATAAACAAAGTAGGCTTAAACTTACAGTCACAGTTTCCATATTTAACTACACCCCTTGGCATTCTGAAATTACAGACATACATTTATGAAATTAAAGCCTACTGTCGATACTTCTCCTACTAATTATTATAAATGTGGGAGTTTGGATGTTTGGATGACTGTTTACTCAAATCGGCTGAACGGATTTGGATGTAATTTGGCACACAGATAGTTTATAGCCTGGATTAAAACATATGGTACTATTTATCTTACTTCTTGCTAATATGTTTGGATGCTTAGATGTTTGGATGTTGTTTACCTAATCACGTAAAAACGGCTGAATGGATTTGGATAAAATTTGGCACAAAGATGATTAAATAACTTTTGATACTTTTTATCCCGGCCAACAATTCCTTACGGATCCGCACAACACGGACCAAGTCGCGGGCGGAAGCTAGTCATAAATATACTTTACTTTATTCACAATTTATACTGTAGTACCCAGTCGTCATTTGTCTTCATCGCCGAGACAAAAGAGTTATCTCACTATAGGAAATTTAATATGAGATTATATTCAAGATAATCATAATAAAGCACTTCTCTGACGCGATAACGAGCATTCAAATGGAATAAAAATACGTAACATTCATTTTAATATAGCGTCACACTGCACTGTTTTTGCAAACTTGCAAATCAAACATGACACACTGTGGGGAAAGTGCAACTATCATTATTGACGACCTCCGTGGTCGAGTGGCTTTGTACACCGGTTTTCAAGGTGTCGCCATCTCTGAGGTTCCGGGTTCGATCCCCGGTTGGGGCAATTTAGAAAACGAACTTTTCTACATTGGCTCAGGTATGGGTGTTTGTGATACCACCGTTGTCTCTGATTTCCATAACACAAGTGCTTTAGCTACTTACTTTGGAATCGGAGCAATGTATGTTATGTTTTCAAATATTTATTTATATCATTATTGCACATTTATCATATCGAACCGAAGTTTTTAGCTTTACCAGTATTCCGCTAGTCCTATTCCCACAAACGCGTCATAATAATCATAAACCATCTTCATTTAAAAGAGGGCACCATTCTTAGAATTCCTGCGTATTACAGACGAGCCTTACATAATGTCCGTTCAGTATGCGTGCCGCGTTCAACCCGTGAGGTGACAGTATTATTCAACAGGATCTTGAATGGACGCCTTTACAAACCTCCGACACCTTTATAGAGAAAATATTCCGAGACTTGGGAAATCTTAGATAAGAATATTTTGGACGGAACATTGACAGCCTAAAGATATTGACTTGAAATAAAACATTGAAACATAACAAATAGCGAGAATATTATGTGTCATGCAAACCTTTCCTAAAGTAAGTCATTACAGCCCCAGGGTCTAGCCGGGTCATAATGTTGTACTGAATATCATTTTTTTCTCATGGGAAATAATGTGATTTGAATTTGGAATGCAACTCGTGGTCCTGCTTGATCGAGGTTGGCAAAAATGTTTAGGTGTAAATTTCTTTGCACTGCCTACAAATTAAAAAAAAAGAAAACCTTTAAAACTTTTTACGAAATTCATTTTCACCTGCGCCAAGAAACCAAGAAGGATTAATTCGAATGCCGAACTGACCACTACAGAATAGACGACAAAAAAAAAAAAATACTTAAGTACTTTCTTTTTAACAGTCATTGGTTTCAATTACCTCGCAGAAAGTATAAAAAGTAGAGTATGCATCGCGGACTTAAATGTGTATTTGTCTTGGGCGATCTTGAACTACTCGTACTCGTGGTTCAATATAACGCCCGGGACATACACTTACTTTAAACCCTTGTTGCATAATCTACTATTATTTTTTCCCGACGTTTCAGCACTTCTGTCCCGTTGTCACGGGAGACTGAAGCGACTTTTAAGCCTAACCTCTAGTACTAAACTAAATAATAACGGCGTGTAATATAAGATAAAAAGATACTTAGGGCCTGTTTCACAATATAAAAGTAAGTTTTGAGTAGTTTACTTGACAGATGCATTGACATATTTCTCTTAACACAACTATCGAGTTTTTTGGCGCCATTTTGTCGAGTTCGGTTTGGTGTCTATTTTAATTTTTTTCAAATTGATTCATAGTGGATATTGTGTGTTAAAATTGGTGCAGTTATATGGTACAAGTGTCTACGCAACTGAACAATATGTGGGATAATTGAAATAGGCGCGATCTTGGTTGTGTGAAGCTGAGACTTTTATTGAAGTGGTGGCTTCCTCGGCAGAACTAACCGAGTAAACTGTCTTGATATACTTGGTGCCAAATGCTCCAAGCAGCATTGGAATGCGATGCACCCGCATTCTAATGAAAAATTAAACAATATCTACCACTGAACTATTTAACACTTGACACTGGCAAAAATTACTTCCAAGAGGAAAGTAGATTGCCAAAACAAAAAAGAAGAAGAAGAACACAACTATCAAATCATCTGTCAAGTAAGCTACTCAATTACGTTTACTTTGCGACACAGGCCCTAAGTATCTTTTATTATTAGTTTCTAAATATTCAAAAATAAAATTCTATGTAACATCAGACCTAAATAAAATATTTCAAAGCGAATTTTAAAACATTCATTACGAGTTTTTACAAAACCCGAGAAACAACGTTATAATACACTTGTTGGACAAGCTTTTAACGTCAAAAGAAATCGTTTAATTTATTACTTTTAAAAGACAAGTCAAAGAGAGCATCAAAAAAAATTGTGAATTTTATTTTCATGTATAAATTCTTACAAACATTTATGGAAAAACTTAGTAGAAAAGCTGTCAAAAGCAAAAGCTCGAATATATACGACTGGTGACCGGAAGGATGAAACTTTAATTACATTTTCCAGAATTTTATATATTATTTAAAGTAAGTAACCAAGTAATTCTGGAAATATATTGGATTTTGCATTAACAGTAAACCATTTCAAGTTATTGTGTGTTATATGTGTTGTGTTATGCTGTGTGTGTGTGTGATATATACATAATCTAGAGGAATATTAGGGCGGAATTACACGTGCCAGGACCACAACCGCAACACAATGACAACATGTGGCCGGGTGCTAATTTATATATGAAAATTAATAGCTTATTCACACAGACAAAAAACTGAAATCAGGTTGTGTTTGACATCAAAATGAGTTCTATGTCTATATTAAACTCTGTTGTCAGTTCCTTTTTTACCCGACTGCAAGGAAAGGGTTATGTATTTTACTTTCGCTAAAAGTTTTATATGAACAGCCGTTTTTAATCTCATTGCTAATTAGGTTGTGGAAAAAGATAAAAGAAAAGATGAGTACTAAAATAATAACATTGCTAGTAAGTATTAAAAATTTGAATAAATTAAAATGTAAAGTAAAGTTTCGGGCCCAATGCGGATTGGTGGGTGTTAACGACTGCAAATGCAGCCGGGACCAACGGTTTAACGTGCCTTACGGAGGAGCTCGAGATAATAAATTTTTGGTCGCCCATCCCATGACCGACTCTTGCGAGAGTTGCTTAACCTCCGCTATCGCAGGGCCAGGCGCTAAACCACTGCACCACCGAACTCCTTAATGTACCGTACCTACTTATCGGAATCTAATTTAAGTGAAATAGTTATCGCTATTTCTGGCTCCATCCAAAGTTGTACCACTTTACTCACCTCATTTATATTGTGTGTAGCGTATTGTGTATTAAAAAATTTGAATAAATTAAAATGCGCTAAATTTCAGTCCAAATTTTTGGTTCCGTATTTCTTACACTTGAACTAAATGATACAATAAAATTATTTTAATTTTCATGGAAGAAACATCTATGCAATACCTACTTTTTTTAAAAGAGAGTTCTCTAACAGGTAGGTACTTTCGTCGAAGAAAATTCGATTAGCGAAATAAATGATTTGATCGAAAAGTAATTTGAATTTAAGTGTGCCTATTTGCAAATACACTTAGAAATTCATAAATGATAAAAAAGGAGAGCGGTGAGTAAGAATTTTTTCTTTGTAGGTACTCGAAATGAATTCATTTAAATAGGTACTTATCTTTAGAAAGGCTAAATATAATAATGAAAAGCATTAAAGTAACTGTGAAGATTTAATGTAATATTTTGTGTAATCCACTCGTATTTACTTTATTTTCTTATTGGTTTTGACGGTTTTAAGGTTCCGTACCAAAATGGTAAAAAGGTAAATAGTGCGACTCAGTCTGTCTGTCTGTCACAGCTGGATATCTCGAGAACTACTAATGCTATCAACTTGAAAAAAAGGAATAATTTTAGATGACGATTGCCCAACTATTTTGCAAATAAGAGAGAAGTAAAAATTTTTTTTTTTGCAACAGGTTCTAAAAGGGGTCTTAAAAATTCGAAGTGAGGCTATTAGGGCATATGGGGGTGGTTTAGCGCCTGGCCCAGCGATTGCGGAGGTTAAGTAACTTTCGCTAGGGTTGGTCATAGGATGGGTAACCAAAAATTTATCATCTCAAGCTCACATGTAAGTGGGAGATTACACAATCAGTCTGCCGCAAATCAGTGGGTTATACGATCAGTTTCCCACCAGTTTAACAAGACCGATGAATGGACTGGCGGCAGACTGATTGTGTAATCTCTCTCTAATACCGGCTTGTATTTTTTTTTATTTAACCACTTGATAAAAACTATATTTAAAAAGATAATAAAGGTACTGAGCTTCTCCGTAGTTTATAAAGCATTTCAGTAATGGTTTTCGGATAAGTAAATTCACTAGAGAATGCAAAATAAGTACCCAAGATTTTATCCAACATCAGTTTTCTCACATAAGGTAAGTATTATATGTAAAAATCTGTGAAATTGAGTTCACTAGGCAATCCATAGATTCAAGTCATGTGTGAAATTCCATAGTTTCCGAGCCAAATGGGAAAATCCTCGATAACTGAAAACGACTGCGAAATATCGACTTGAAAACCATCAATCATGTTTTCACACCTGTGGAGGTGAATTCTGAATAAAATATTTCAGATATTGTATTTAAATTGGTGATTTGCACCGAAAAATCGATCGACGTTTGGTAACTTTGAGTTCTAGAGCAAATACAGAGAAATCGTAATTTGGATTTGTAATTTAATCTCCTCCTCCTCGACGACCTCCGTGGTCGAGTGGCTTTGTACACCGGTTTTCAAGGCGCCATCTCTGAGGTCCCGGGTTCGATCCCCGGTTGCGTCAATTTAGAAAACGAACTTTTCTATATTGGCTCAGGTCTGGGTGTTTGTGTTACCACCGTTGTCTCTGATTTTCATAACACAAGTGCTTTAGCTACTTACTTTGGAATCGGAGCAATGTATGTGATGTTGTCAAATATTTTAATTATTAATTTTAATTAAATATAAAAACCCGGCCAAGTGCGAATCGGGCCACGCGCAGTATAGGGTTCCGTAGTATAACCTCAAACCATTTTGCATTAGTTAGCTTAGTGTTGTATTATTAGTTAATTTGTATGTAAAAGAATAAATGAATAAAATACTTTATCAATTTCATATTTTAGGACGGTAAGAAGTCTACATATAGATACATAAAAAGAGGATGTTTTCACTTAACTGAACTCTGAAAATTTAATTAAGTAAAGTAACAAATATACTTGTAAGTTAATTCCTTTCATAAAATGTTAACATCTCATTCAACCTAATAAAAAAAGAAATTAATTTTCTAAATTAATTAAAGTTCCAATCTAAAGGTAAACATGAGTTATATTTTAAAAGTTAATATTAGAAGCCCAAGAATACTTAATACTTTATTTCAATAAGAAAAGTTACAAGTCAAACAAAATGAACTTATGTTCTGACACAACTGTTTAAATAGTAGATCCACCCAGCGAACTAATATTTAGATAATACTTCTAATATCTAGGTTTTAGATCGCTGGATACACTAGACGCACAAAAAATACCTTAATAATTAACCTTATTATTAATAAAAAATTCTGATTTGAATTTTTAAAATTTCTAATTCAGAATTTAAATGGTGAGTTTTAAAAATGAAATTACTAGAATTTTTAAATACGAACGAATTCAATTTTGTTTTCCGTACCGTTTATGCTAAAATAGCATCGTTTTTTTTTATTTCTTGTCTGTTTGGAATAATCTTCAGATTTGTTAGTAAAACAATACTTTTAAAAATTACCAATGATTACGATATCAACTTGTAAAGTCATATTAAAAGTAGTGGAAGTTCGCCACAAAACTATAAAACCATAATCCTATGTCACATCACAAACACAAAGACTCCTATGTATATACTACACTAGACAGGCTGTACAGTACCGAAAAATTGCTCAATATGTTACGGTGCATGCACCGCAACTCCTTTAGTCTATTGCGAGCGACCGATAGAAACAGTTGATGCGAAGGTTGGTTGTGACACAATTTTAGTTTTGAAAAGCTCGTTTATGTAATTGAAGTCATTGCACAAACATGATAATGACGATTTTAAAGATACCAAAGATGTCATTAACATACCTAGCATTATATCAGAAATTATTTGTAAAAAAAATATTTTATTCAATGTTTGTATCTCTTTCACTCTTTAAGCTTAACGAAATATTGTCCAACAAAAAAGCGAAATATGTTAATATAATTAAAAAAGTAAAACTCTGATGTCGGAGGCCGAGTTCCATTTCGGGTCGCTTAGCCAGTAAGTAAGTTTAAATTAATAGAAAGACCAGCCCTTCTATTGTCTAATTTCAAAATCTATCGCAATCGCTTTCAAGATGTAACACATTGATGCTTCTTTTTGGCATAAATAAAAACTTACCAAAGAAATGCAGCAATGTGTCACATCCATCTGTCAAATGAAAGCGATTGCGATAGATTTTGAAATTAGACAATAAGCCCCCGGGCCCCTATTTCATAAATGTGATAATTGTAATTTACAACTACAATTCGACGTATTACATGAATAGTAACAAGTCGCCTAACATTGTTAGTAATGTATCGAAAATCGTAATTGTAAATTATAATTGTAACTTTTATTGAATGGAGCCTAGGCCTCGATTTCATGAACGTGACAATTGTAAATTACAATGACAATTTACATCAAACAAACAGTGAATAAATTTTTTTTTTACAAATTATTTCTGATATAATGCTATTACGTTGCGGTGTCTGTGAGTAGATCAGTAGAAATTTTCTAGTTTCGAATTGGCTGACGCCATAGACACCAAATTGTCATTGTAATTTACAATTGTCACGTTTATGAAATAGGGGCCAGATTTAGTAAAAGCACAGAGTAAACAAAAAACTTCTGTTTATTCCTTTTTTTTGGTAAATGTGTTTTATTTTAATGTAGAGGCACAGAATATATAAATATAGAGGTATGTATGCGCGGAAATCTTTGTTCTTGTAATATTCATTTGCTTATTCATTAGGTATGTTAGCCAACTTACGCTCGTTTTTCGAAATAAGATAAAGAGAGGTTTAACCAGGGTTTAAGCTAATAACAAACACACGTTTCGGATGCTTTATAAAGTTATGAGGATAAAGTCAAATAAGTTAGATTACGTTTCATACAGAAATAGTTGTTCGTTAGAGAAAGTCTGAAAGCTGTTTTCGTAGTTTAATTCTATAACCTGACGTGCTGCCGTGTGTACTAAAAATAAATAAATAAAATTGCAAACATAACGTACACAAGAAACAATTTTTTTTAAATAGATATCGTATGCTAAAATAGATATTTTAAAATAAATATCGTATTGGTATAAATCTGTAAAATAAATACTCGAAGTTGAAAACCTTAAATCGGCATTGAATATTTTCTAAGAAATCGTGAATAGACAGACAGATATGCTATCAAGTGATGACGTCATCAAATAAAAGAACCGTATATATTTACATACTATCACATTTCGTATGACGTAATGCCTTTTGTCTTAAAATGTATTGCGTTAACATCTCTTGTCGTATTTCAGCTCCCACCCACATGAAAAAAAAGCTTCAAAAAAGTTCAATTAAAAGTACAACCCTACGGGAAAAATCGCACTTTAAAAAGTACGAAATAAGGAAATACTCGAGGTCGAAACTCTAAAAGGATAAAAGTATAGTCGCATGCCACCTAGATATAGGACAAAAAAAATTTTTTGTTCTGTGCCTAGGTATTGGCCCATCTCCTACATTTGACAACAGTACGATTAAATTAACTAGGTAGGTATTTTAATCTAAAATTTACTTTTTGACATACATTCTCGAGTAAAGTTGCCGATTCTGTTGTACATAGTTAAATTAATCGCATTGTACCCTTAAAAAAGATGACAACTGTCATTTTTTAACCGATTTACTTTACACTTTTTAAATTATTAACTATTGATCAATGTTTGACTTTACAAAAAACTTACTATTGTTTTATATCATGTTTTTTTTAATCAACAATGTAAGTCAAGCCACTAAAACCTCTAGCTGTTATTCTTGAAAAAAAAAACCATTTATTCCAGTAACGAGATTGTAAATCTTTCAAGTCTTTTTTACTCCAGAAAATATATCACTAGTTCAGCGGAAAAGTTGTCACTGAAAGTTTTAACGAGCGTTTTACACACTTCCTGCTAACCACAAAAAAGGAAAACTTACCGAACTCGAAAACTATTCACAAATTCACAAACACACACTATTTCCACTTAATTTATTTTTCAATCACAAGGAAGTCACCGTTTACCGTCACACGCACTGTTCACTAAAGTAAAATCACCACAACTTTGTCTACGGTTCTTGTAGCACTTTTGCAAGCCGTAGCGCTACGCCGGCCGCGTCGTACGGCTACGGACGCGATCCTGCGACTGTGCGTAACACGACCCGCCATCTACTGGGCGTATTCATAGCAAACTAAAAATTCCGTATGCCAATTCCGTTATTTTAGAGTAAGCTCGATTGATTCTATGGTAAAATAATCCTCCCTTACTAATATTGTAAATGTGAAAGTTACAATGTTTGGATGTTTGTTACTCAATCACGCAAAAATGGCTGGATGGATTTGAATGAAAGAACAATGACCACTGCCCATACAAGCGTAGACATGCCAAATAGCTTTTTTTTAAAGTTGATGTATAACTACAAAGTTTTGCTATGACCGTAAAACACTAGTATTTATTGAATTTTAATTAAAAAATATTTTCCTGTAACTGATTCATGATTTTGTATATGAGTTAACTAGATCTTGCATCCAAAAGTAATTTCAAATATATTTTACCACAAAATTACGTAGTTAATTATTAAACTTATTACTTCTAAGAGATTCACTTTTGTCCTCCGTGAAAAAATTGTTACATTATTATTAAAAGGAAAGTATAATATTATGTCTACTTACTGAAAACTTAAAACGTGCCTCATTTAACTTGGAGAAGCTTAACTTCAAAATTTAATACTTAGCGTTTGTTGAAGGACCTAGATATGAACATTTCACTAGATACACTATGTTTGCAGCCCATAACTATATTGACAGTACTTGAACATTTTTTTTTCGGAATTTGTCAACAATGTTAAATTATTTTGATGGCGTCAGACTTAGGTAAGATGGTGTTAGCTTAGCCAGGTGGGTTTAATAAAGCCAACCAAACTGAGTACAAATGTACCTCCTTCTAGGAATCGAACCCGGGACCATTGCGTCACGAGGGTGGGTGAACCACTAGACCACAGAGGTAGAAAGAGGTAATTAAATACTATTTGTAGTGTAATCAAATAATGAAAGATATCTTACTTTATCTTACTTTCAACTGTTCCCCACACAGCTAACAGAACTTTTTTTTTTGTAGGTTTGAATAATTTCTTGGCTCCAGTTTAGCTTGATTTAAAGCATAAGAGATTTATTGCCCAGATAAGCTGTTGGAGATTCTAAACTTCCGGTATTTTAGCTTCAAATCTAATGGAAGATTAGACAATGCTATATTTCATCCTGTTTCCTTTTGTAACATGACGAAAAAGAATGTGAAGATTAAAATTGGCTGTCCTAGTTCTCAAACATAATTTCAGAACTTTGCACGTACTTACAAAAACAAATACAAAATCTTTATTGCTTGACTTAGGCGTCAATATAATTAGGTATACTATAGTTATAACCTATGAGACTGAACCCACAGAGAAACTACTTAAAGTATGTTAAGTTATGTGGGACCATACGACGACCTCCGTGGTCGAGTGGCTTTGTACACCGGTTTTCAAGGTGTCGCCATCTCTGAGGTCCCGGGTTCGATCCCCGGTTGGGTCAATTTAGAAAACAAACTTTTCTATATTGGCTTAGGTCTAGGTGTTTCTCTAATTTCCATAACACAATGCTTTAGCTACTTACTTTGGAATCGGAGAAATGTATGTGATGTTGTCAAATATTTATTTATTATTATTATACTTTGGACAATGTATTTAAAAAAAAGAAATAAAGAATTCATTCATTCATTCATTCATTCTGCTTAAGAGCGTTGATTCGTCACGGTAGTTCATACATTCAAGTCCTTATTTTAGAAACGAATAAAAAAACTTCTTACGCATACAGTCCAAAAAGTCTAAATATGTCTAGTATGTTTTAGCGTGAAGCAGGGGAGATAAACTAGTCCTTTTAAATCAAGAGAAGTAGATCAGTTTACCACTATTATTTACATAAAAAAATTCAAACACATCAATACAATTCCCCAAAAAGTATTGAGAGAGTGAAAATAAAATGTATCATCCGGCATTGTGTGCCGAAATCGATTTACTTTTGAATGCAAATAATCGAGATAGCGGTGTTTATTATTCACTCGATTCTTATTCAATACAGAAGCTTGTATTTCTGATTTCATTTCTCCGTAAGTCGCTATAATCGACTTTATTCACATGAATACTGAGTAAAAACGTTTTTTTAAGGCGAAAGTGAAAGTGATAAAACGTCTTATGTTTTTGTTGAAAATTTGATTTTGAAAATTAGTTTCACTTATTACAAATTCAGGATGCTTTATAGAAAACAGGGCACTATTTAATAACATGACAACTTGTTAATTGTCATGACAATTTGGTATACGTTGCGGTGTAGCTATGAGTAGATTGTTCTTTTTTCAAATTGGTTGACGCAATGGATATAAAATTGTCATGACAGATGACAAATTATTACGTTTATTAAATAGGGCGCGATAGGAAAATACGCGCCCTTACAATGACCAATAGTTTTGAAAAAAAATTTTTACTTTTTGCTTAGTTTAGGACTATTATAAATATTCTGTGGCTGGGACTTGATGTTTGGTATGACAGTTCGTGAATATTTAAGTATTTAACTATATATATTTATATTTAACTTCTTTGCTACTTACTCAAAATATATCGCGAACTTATTGAAAAAAGTTAACGCGGTAAAAGAAATACAAAAAAAACAAATTTAATTTTACTCACAAATAAACTGTTCCAATAATAGTTACATTAATGAAGTATTACATTAACATGAAATGGATTTAAGTATCTGATTCCTGAATCGAATCTGGCATACGTCCATACGGACAGGACAAGATAAATGGTTATAGACAGAGGGAATGAAGCGTGATCCAATGAAAACAAATGATGTTCACTTCTAAGTTAGACAGAATCTCTTGAAAATTATAGAAGGTCGTAGAGGTCATAAAATATGTGACATAACAGAATTTAAGGAGGTAGGAGATGAGGAGCAAGTTGGACATCGCCCTGCGATTTCGCAAGGGTCGAACATGGGATGGGTGATCATAAAATTATTTCGAGCTCCTCCGTGCTTCGTAAGGCATGTTAAACCGCTGGTCCCAGCTGATCGCGTGGTGGGTTATGGCCCATCCCATCTTATAGTTGTCCATCCATAACCGGCCAAGTGCATGTCAGGTCACGCGCAGTATAGGGTTCCGTAGTAGCTTTAAACTTACATTTACTTCACTACTAACGATTATTACTAAGTATATTATACCTAACTAACTATTCAATAGAGTTTGTAGCTACGAAAACTTTTCCGTTGATCGACTATTACTCATCTACTTGTAAAGTCTACCTAGCAGTGATAGCAACCGTTTACCTGGTAGAGGGGGGACACTTAACTCACTCGACTCTTACAAAATATTACCCATCAAAGCCCAATATTTCGCAAACGGATTTCTGAATCGAAAAGTGGTCTTCACAAACTTACAACATTTTTAAAATACCTATCCAACGACACTCCATACTATGAGATTGATGAGAAAAAAAATAATCTCCATTTATATGTACCTAGGTACAAAAAAAATTCAAGATTTTATTCTACCACATTTCCGGATTTATTGTTATACATATTCATGCCAAATTACAGCTTTCTAGTATTAAGGGCCTCTGAGCTAAGCCGCGGACGGACAGACGAGCATGGCTAAACTAAGGGTTCCTTGTTGACTTGACTACGGAACTCTAGAAAATGGGCTGAAGATGTGCAAGGGGATAGATAGCGGTGTGGCGAGTGACCTGCAGAATAGAAATAGCTGCAACTTCACACCTATGAGGAGTTGCGTTGGGTGTCGTAATCGTAAAAGCCGATTATTGACAACGTACACGTACATACAATATTTACCTACATCGTCATCTAAGACGTTCGACTTTAGTCGGTGATGACGTCGGTGTCATCTATGTAGTCGATGGCGTAACCGAGGTATAATCCACGCCCGCGCGCGATGAGAATGGGATGGAACCTTGTCGAACTGAGACCCCTTTGTTCCGCCGGCCAGCCACAGGGATATCCAAAAACACGGTGACACGCATCCGAGGTGAAGGAACTTTTGCTGCAGCAACTTCAAGTAAGATAGCAAGTAAACAAATAGTTGATTACTTAAATTAAAATTAAGTAATTAGACAAATTTACTTTGACAAGGTTCCATCCCATTCTCATCGCGCGCTGTTTAAAACAAATATGTAATAACGTATTTCCAGTTTTGGTTACCGGGGTCAGGTAAGTATGTTCAGTCACCTGCGACCTAGGTTGCATTGCCATTTACACAGTTGATTTTTTCCGTGAGGCTTTAATCACTCGTGTAAATACCACATAAACCACAATATGGTCGGCAGCGTTTTCCTATGAAAACCTCTAACAAGCCTCTGACACTGCAATCTCCAACCCGCCTGCCAAGCGTGGGGATTATAGCATCATAGCATAGCGTCCCACGGGAGAAGCCAGTACAGTCACGTCTGTAAATATATAGTTTAGAACTTTATCACTCTATAATATATAACTTTTTAGGGTTCCGTAGTCAAGTCAGGAACCCTTATAGCTTCGCCATGTCCGTTCGTCCGTCCGCGGCTTAGCTCAGAGGCACTAAGTACTAGAAAGCTGTAAGTGCAAAGTAGCTGTTTTTAAAATTGTCAGGACACCGTTCCTATTATTAGGTTCCGCTCAATAATACTTCGATACTTACGTCTATTTTCTTCTATCTATAAAAGATGTCCAATCCAATTTGTTCTCAGATACATCAAAAAAAGCTAAAGCTGTGTTGCCTTTTGTAGAAACACAAAGACCGTTCCAATGTTTAGCAATATTTGACATAGTTCCGGAAACACATTTGTGTTTTCCTCGTCAATACCTTATAATAATCATACACTTAATTTTAAGTTATTTCAACTTTTTTCTGCACATTATTGTAGGTAGGTAACTACTTAAAAGTCCGTCGAACTTTTCTAAGGGTTCTAAAAACAAACCAAATACAAATTAATGCGATTTACAGTCTTGTATGAAATAATAGGCAATTAGTATTTTGTATTTTTTTATTGATTGAACCCTAAACAAATACTGTCTTAATCCGAATAACATCACAGGAAGAGTTAATTATGCTTAAATTGCAAATCATTTTGGTATTAAGTTTGTAGGGAAGCTCACTGTTCGCCGGACTCTTAATAGCAAAATTTTACTTCACAAGCCCTCGTTTTACTATTATTTTTTTAAATAAAACCAATTACTAAGAACTTTCAAAGTAATTAAACAAAACTAACACTAATTTAATTAAATCATTTTATTAGTAAACTATTGAAACCTACGTAGAGGTAGGTACTTATATAACTTAAAACTTTGCTTTATGTATACAGCTTAGAACTTTGTCAATCTAAAATCTATTACTTTTTTGATCAGAAATCAATGACAAATGGCAACTACAACAAAGTGACAGAATACTAAACTGTATACATATTTTTGGACGTGACTGTACTTATTCATTGAATGTAGTATTGATCGAAAACCACACATACAAGACGTTTCAGACTCTACCTAATCAAAGTATTTTTTATGAAAGGTAATAAGAGGAAAACTATTTTCTATTCAAGATCACGTACAGATAGACTTTTTAGTTCCTTTTTCATCAGAACCTTTTAAAATAATTAAACTATTCACATTTATTTCCCAGTTCAAATATTTATTCACTAGCTTCCGCCCGCAACTGTCCCCGTGGATATTCTATAAATGTCTCTCTTTCCTTCTCCCTCCACCAATTTGAACCCCCATTTCATCCATTTAAGGGTTGAATCATGTTCACCGTGTTGGACTTCAAAATAAATGTAATTTTTGCAATCAACATCCTTTCATATCAACTTTCATCCCCTATTTTACCCCCTAAGGGGATGAATTTTGAAAAATTATTTCTTAGTGCACCCCTAGACCTAATAAGGAACCTACGTGCCAAATTTGGAATCACAAGGCCAAGTGGTTTAGGCTGTGCGTTGTTGATAAGTCAGTCAGTCAGTCTTCTTTTATATTATTTAGATCAATGCCCGTTATAGTCGAAAAATGAGGGCGCTACTTTCTATGCAAACACGTCAAAATCACGAATAACTTGGCAACACTGACAACCTATATTTTGTACTGAAAAATTTTAGTTCCATTTTATTTCATTTCATCTCTTTCTGCCCAAGCTGTAGATACATTTTAGATGCATAGGACCTAAATTTACAGAAAAGTAATTAAAATATCAAAATTTTGTAAACTCGCAATGTATGTCCCGTAAGTCCTGTGTGTCAGTGCGGGATGTAGTAGGGGGTTTAGTGGGTAGTGCCCCCAGCGAGTCCCACATACCTTCAGGATGCGTAAATGCATTCCCCCTACCATAAAAAAATAAAAAAGGTACGACAACAGCTTGCTCAAGGTCGAAGGACATGGCTTTGTCGCAATCATAGAGTTGTTACGCGTACATTGCTGCTCAACGAAAAATCAAAATCTCAACTATGCCTTCTCGACAAGTGGTTCCATTTGAAATTTGCCTAACTCTAAGGGTAGAATCATCCTTTAAAGTTTTCGCGAGGTTGCTACTAACACCCATACGTAGGTAACGAAAAAATATGTAATACGTAACCAAACATTTATTGTCGCGTCGCAGTGACAGAAAAAGGCAAAAACTCAGTGATTCCTGTTTTGCTCTTAAGCACTGCTTTTCGTCTTTCAAAAATCAAGCTGCCCGCCAGCATTAATGTCACAGCATTACCATCTACATGCTAAAGGATTAACAGACATTTTGCTAATTGGTTCAAATGATAAGGGTTGAATAGAAGTAGATAGGGCCGCCCTTACTCACCACCTGATGCGAAACACATGTAGGGAGGTAGGTACTAATTATTGGAAAGAACTATAGGTTTACAAACTAAAGTTGAAGGTAGGTAGTGTACGTAGATACTGAATTTCAATCATATGCATGTCTAAGTATTTAGGTATTTACTGATGCTACAAAATTATACAACTTTTTCTTTAAGGCCGATTTTTATTGATCCAGTAGAGGTAGCGTAATATAATACGTGGTGTGTTTTTACTGAATCAGTGTAAATTAGATCAGCCATTACTTCTGCTGTCATTTTTTTAATGAGTGGAAATATGCAACTAAAGTTACAGTTTCTTTAGCTTAGTATTTTTAAAGCTTTATAATTAATTTGCCTACTGCAAAGGAGGAAGATCTTAGTACTCGATACTTATTAAATCAAATTGATAACTCCGTGTGTAGGTACCTATGAAAACAGACAGACTAAGTCGCACAATAAGGGTTTATTTTTACCATTTTGGTACGGAACCCTAAAAACAGAGACATACCAGAAGAAGTGATCGTACAGAGTACCTATTAGCTTGACCGAGCCACAGCTAAACAATTCCGTGTTCCAAACTGTAACAAACCTAGGTATCCCAGTGGTTCATTATCAACGGCCAGCTTTATGGTCTGAAATAGTTTATGGTTAGCCGCCGCCGCCGCCGTCAGCGGCCGGAATGGCCAAAAGAGATATATTGTGCTGTGTTCATTGTAAACCCACAATTTTAAAGGACATTAAGAGAACAAATGACATTAACTGCTGAAAATTACTTCGTCAGTAAATGATTATTCAGTATTTGATTGAATCAGGCATTACTTGTGAAAAGAGAAATATATGTAGCTTACTCCCCCTTTTTGCGGGAGTAAGCTACATATTATATTTCTCTTTTCAAAATGATTATTCGTTTGCTCATATCAAATTAAAGCTGTCATTGGAAATCAAAATTAAGAGTCCGGCGAACAGGAGCTTCCCATACAAACGTAATACCAAAAATATGAATACATTTTTTCATACAAAACTGTAAAGCGCATATTTATAATTAGTTTGGTATTCTGGATTTTTTTATTTAATAGAAAACTAGACAAATACTGTTTTAATACGAATAACATCACAAGAAGACTTAATTATGCTCAAATTGCAAATCATTTTGGTATTACGTTAGTATGGGAATGTCATTGTTCATCGGACTCTTAAGGACGATTTACAACCACCAACCAAACTTACCCTCTTACTAATAAAGATTCTATAGCAGATATATAGTTAAACAATGGTTACTATCTGTCAAACGGGACAAAACACTGTGTAACTATACATTTGTTAGGTATAATATTTCTTAGTAAGGGGGTTAATAAATAAGTAATTTGTTTTTTACTTTGGCCTTACCGGGAATCGAACGCAAAACAAAACACTATTCTTCGCAATATTGAACCAAATAAAACTTGTTCAGACAGTGAAAAGTTGCGACCTCATATGTCCATAAAAAAATCTTAAATTTCTCTTAATTTTGGGATAACGATCGTTCTATGAAAATCTAACAAAAGGAAAACACGAAAGTGGAAATAGTAACTACCTTTTGAGTGAGAATATTCAACCAAATAAAACTATGTAGTTCAGACAGTGAAAAGTTAATAACAGACCTCATACTAAAGCAACGTGTCCATAAAAAAATCTTAAATTTTTCTCAATTTTGAGATAACGATAGCTGTATATTATGAAAATCTCACAAAAGGAAAACACGAAAGGGGAAATAGTAACTACCTTTTGAGTGGGCCGAGTAAATCTTAAGGGGCCGTGTATTTTTCGTGGTTAATCTACTGGAAACTAAGGTAGAGCTCAGGTGGAGAAAAATAAATCTCTAAGAATCACAGGGTTTTTATGGTGAATTGCTCACTCAGGTATTCAAAGGAGATGTGACACTTTTGATACCTACTACCTTGGCGTTTGTATTGTTAATCTTAAAAAAAAATTAACGAAGGTCATCACTTGAAAATTGAATATTTGAGCTTTGGGTTTTTGTGTTTTAAATCTTAGGTCATTTTGACTATTGTTGTGTTGTTCGATTTATTTTGTGGTAAAACTCGAGTTTACTTGCTTCTTCGACTACCTAGGTTTGAAATAAATTAGGTACTACTTAACTTTGATTATTTATAAAATATAGGTACTTACCTATGAAATATACAGGGTGAAATCGTCATTGGTATTTTTTTAAACGAGAATCTAACCGCGACATTGATAACTGTCGCCTAGAAAATTGACCATAGGGGCGTTTACACGGGTCAATTTTCCGGGCGACTTGCTATCTTTAGTTAAATAGGATTTTTTTTCGACAATCGCTTGTAAAATCGAATCGCCACTTCATTGAAATTAGGTTTGCGATTCAATACGCAAGCGACTGTTGATAAAAAGTCCTATTTGACTAAAGTTGCCAAGCAAGTTGCCCGGAAAATTGACTCGTGTAAATGCTCCCACAGGTCGATTTTCCGTGCGACAGTTATCAATATCGCGGTTAGTTTAAAAGATTGCTAATGACTTCGGTTTTGTCCTGTATAATTTGACTTTCAAAAGTAGGTTGCCTATAGCCACCCAAAGAGTTTAAATTCAATTAATTTTAAACTTCTTGCATATACCTACCGTAACGTAAAGAATTCGAAAAACTGGAAAAGAACTGTCTTCTTTACGTCTTGTCTTCTTCACATAGGTTTTAATCAACGGCAACGCCCTCTAATGTAGGTTTGTTGCACTGCAGACCATGTCACGTCTAGCGTCTGCTGTACCATTAGTATCCGGCGCTTCTCGCTCAGTCCACTAGATGGCGCGTCACGTGAACACACTGTGCTAGAAAAAATCAAATAGGTAGGTTAATGGGATTATCATTATTTTGTTTTTTGTTTGTATCATTATTTTCTATGTCATCATGACTTCGGTAGGATCCGAGTTTTTGGCACCACTTTGTCAAGTTCAGTTCGTATTGTAGTAGTAGTGTTATATTCGTCCTTTTCAGGACAGGCGATGAGGCGAAGGTCCTAAGCCATAACAGTTTGTATTGTTCTTTTATTGGTAGGTACATAACCCAAAGAGTAAAATAATACCTATATAGATGTAACCACAGAAAAAATAATAGTAATAGCGTATGTAACTTTGTGTCTCACGCACTTGGGCAAGAAATGCAACTAGCTAGACAATGTGGATTGATAGACAAAATAGGCGCAAATACCGTAATCTGGGGGTGAATAGCCACTGCGGGGTAAATCACAACAGTAATATTTTCGAAAGAACAAAATAACAAAATCACCTTTTTATTTTTCATAGAAAGTGATACATCCACATTCTAAATGCAAACTGAAGATGAAGAATATATTTTCTCAACAAAAATAATGTATGATTTTAGATTTCTTTGCCTACAATGGGTCGAATAGTAAACAACAAAATCAACTTAGCAAACGTCACGAAAACATTCTTTCTATTGGCTATTGAAACTGTGTCAAATATTTTGACCAATCAAGGTACAGATAGCCGGCCATGCATGCCTTTCCTTGATACAGCTGTCAACTTAACGTCAAAAATCCGTCAAATTAGAACGAACGAAACAATTTTCGTAGATATCGTTTTCATTTCCCCTTTTTTCACATTTTGAATTGTAATTTTTGTTTGAAAATGTCGGAAAATGAGTACCACGATGCGTAAGAAAACTCAAGTATCGTTTGTTATACGCGAAGAGGAGGAGAGACGCCACAAAAATGGCGTTAGTTCTTTGCAGCTGGACCCTATTCAAGGGAGGCTGTATTCCGCCGGCCGAGATGGAATTATACGCGTTTGGAATACCGCTACGGGTGTTCAAGACAGATACATTCAAAGCATGGAGCACCACACCGACTGGGTGAATGATATAGTTTTGTGTTGTGGCGGAAAAAACCTTATAAGTGCTTCATCTGACACCACAGTAAAAGTATGGAATGCACCGAAAGGATTTTGCATGTCCACCTTGCGAACTCACAAAGACTACGTACGAACACTCGCTTACGCGAAGGACAAGGAGCAGGTAGCCAGTGCAGGTCTAGACAGAGCAATTTTTCTGTGGGATGTTAACACATTGACAGCACTGACAGCCAGTAACAACACTGTAACAACTTCAAGCCTGGTAGGCAATAAGGAGTCTATCTACAGTTTGGCTATGAATCCACCAGGAACAATTCTTGTTAGTGGTTCTACTGAAAAAGTTCTCCGAGTCTGGGATCCTCGCAACTGTTCGAGGCTAATGAAACTTAAAGGACATGCTGATAATGTGAAAGCCTTAGTTGTAAGCCAGGATGGTTCTCAATGTGTGTCTGGCAGCTCAGATGGAACAATTAAACTGTGGTCATTGTCACAACAGAGGTGTGTGTCAACTATCAGAGTACATTCTGAAGCAGTGTGGGCTCTATTGGCGACTGAAAACTTCACTCACATCATATCTGGAGGCAGAGACAGGTTAGTCATTATCACGGAGCTACGTAACCCAGATAATTTCATGATTGTCTGTGAGGAAACAGCACCTATATTGAAGCTGTGCTTCACAGCTGATCAGCAAGGAGTATGGGTATCAACATCAGAGTCTGACATTCGATGCTGGAAACTGCCACCAAGAAATTCCCTAAGCTCTGACATGTACAATCAAAGTAATAATTACAATACAAACAACGTTTATCAAACACAACCATTATATCACATTCCCGGAGGCCCTGCCATTAAACATTATACAGTTCTGAACGATAAACGACACATACTAACCAAAGACACTAACAACGAAGTAGCATTATATGACGTTTTAAAAGCTTGCAAGGTTGAAGACTTAGGTGAAGTAGATTTTGAAGAAGAGGTGAAGAAACGTTTTAAAATGGTTTACGTTCCTAATTGGTTCAACGTTGATTTGAAGACTGGTATGCTAACGATACACTTAGGGCAAGATGAGACAGACTGCTTGAGTGCATGGGTCAGTGCTAAAGAGGCAGGATTAACGACAGAAAATGACCAGAAAGTGAACTTTGGAGCTTTATTATTGCAAGCTTTACTGGAACATTGGAATCATCCAAACAGAGTTAACGAATCCGGAATGAAAGTCATAGGGAATAATTTCTTCAGTGTGCCGCTACATACTCCTTTAATCTTCAGTGAAGTTGGTGGTAGAACATTGTACAGATTACAGGTAATTTTGAAAATAAGTAATAAAAAAATAAAATTCATTACAATTAAATTTTTTACTAAATCTGTCTCTCAACATGTCAATAAAAGTTGTTTTTTTTATTGTGTAAATCATGAACTGTTTTTTAGATATTAAAGTGTTTAAATATAATAAAGATGATAGGAACTAGAGTCTGTACAGTATGGTGATGGTCACAGGAATACTACCTCAAAAATATTTTTACCCTGTGGTATGGTTAAGTAGCAGCTGTCACACTAGTTATAAATTTTATTGATTATAATATTTTATAATTGTAAAATTAACTATAATATTTTTTAATGCTAAAATTAGTTATAATATTTTATAATGAATGATAAAATATTATCCATCCAACAAATATGATTCCAATATTTCTTATATTAATTTCACCATTTTAGGGATCTAAAACGATTTCTGCAACAAATAAAAAAAAATATTTAAAAATGTTTATATAATATAGAAATACGAAGGGGAGCTTATAAAGACAAGATTTATCTTGTCTTTATAAGCTCCCCTTCGTATTTCTATATTAATAAAATGTTTTGCAGGTAGGAGACGCAGGTGGTGAGAATGAAGGCAACTTGCTGATAGAAACTGTACCGTCCTGGGTGGTAGAAGTGGCAATAGAGATGTCGGCACCGAACCTCAACAAACTGCCATTCTATCTGCTGCCTCATTCCAGCTGTCAGAGCAAACAGGATCGACAGAAAAAGGTAATTTATTTTGTTTTATGGGCCCTCCAATTTGTTATATAATATTCTAGTAAATAACATAAAACAAGATTTATTATCCAATGATTTAAGAATATAAATAAAATATTTACAGATGTTTTATCTCACAAAAATTGTTCTAAGCACCATGTTAAAAAATTGCTTCTTTTGTTACATGCAAGTTCAAGATATAACTTAGTATGAGTTTTCATAATGCAACCCACTTTTGTAATCACCTGTTTAACTTGCCAAACTTCTAGCTCGTTCTGAGTTAGCTTCGCGCATGCGTAGAGACTATTTTCCGTACAAAATTACGAGAAATTATGAATCGCCTCGTGTTCAGAGCGAACTAGAAGTTGGGAGTGACCTTTACCAGTTTTTTTTATTATATATTGTGTTTTTACAAAACATCAGAACACCCCACTCCATTCCATGTTTCCGTGTAATTAAAGCCCATCAACTCCCAGGATCGGTTAGTGGCCAACGACTTCATACAGTGCCGCAAAGTGGCGGAACATGTGGTCGAGAAGATCGTGGGTGGAGGGGACGCGAACGGCGCGAGCGCGGGCAGTGGGAAGGGGAGCGCGAATGAGGACAGCGGGAATGATGCGCCTGAGGAAAGAGTGGAACTACTGTGCTGTGATCAGGTGAGAGAATATTGCTGTTTTTTTTTTTGTTTGCTTATCTGCGATCAGTCTCTTGACTATGAGCAGATGAGATGTAGGCAATTGTCATGCAGAAGGAGTACTCCACTGAGTGTCCCTCCATTACTTATTTTTCTATCATTCTCCTGTGAGTGACAATTCGATGATGTGTTGTCGTTTAAGCCTCTTGGGATAGTTTATAGTGGTCAATTGCGCTGCTAGGCGGTTGGGATGTGCACTAAGGCGGCTCTTGTACTTGGTTGAGTATAGTTTAATTTCCTCATTGATCGAGTTTATCTTGAGTTCAGCATGCAGCTCAGTAGTCTTTATAAACCACGGCGCATTAGATAAGTTTTTCAGAATGCCATTTTGTGCCCTCTGTACTATTTCAACGTTGGAGTTACAGGCTGATCCCCATAACTGTATGCCGTATGTCCAGATAGGTTTTAGGACGACCTTGTATATCAGGAGTTTGCTGTCTGTGCTTAGCACTGAGTTTCTTCCGAGTAGCCATTGTAGGTTTCTGTATCTGAGGTTAAGCTCATCTCTCTTTTTCTGTAAGTGTTTTTTCCATGTCAGTCTCCGATCCAAATGCATCCGAGAATATTGCTGTATGTTTATTTATTTGCTTCATGTGCGCTGTTAGAACTTGTGTCACGTAGAATGGCGTAGATCGTGGGGGGAGGACGACGACGACGCGCGGGCAGCGGGAGTGGGAGCGCGAATGAGAGTAGGTCCCATTTGTTCTATAGAACTTGACGTCACAAAGGACAAAATAACACAAATTTATACAAATTTGCTTCATAGAACAATTGAGATTTTTCTTTCTTTAAATTGTTCTATAGAACAAAGTATACCAACTTTTTTGTTTAGATATTCAGACTTCAACATTTGACCATACTGTCCCCTAGAAAAGATTTTATAGCACCATGGAAGTAAATTGAATGGAATAAAATAGTATTAAAGTGTTAAAGATTGAGTTCTTTTTGTTTTGTTACTTATTTTTTATTATTAATATGCGCTTTTGCAAGACCCATGGTCAGATCTTTGTGTCAGGGCAGTGTTTTGTTTTATGTCAAAAAATTATCAAATTCTATGAAAGAGAACAATTTGAAAAAAAAAACTGTTTCTCATTTGGTTCTATGGCGTCAAAGAAAAGCAAGTTCGAGGTAAAATGCTAGTATGTAGTTCAATGGAACAAATAAGGAAAAAATTGCATTGTTTTGTCCAATAACGTCTAGTGCTATAGAACAAATTGGACATTAAAAACAGCGGGAATTATGCGGAGAAATAAAAATTATTTCTTTGCTTCATAGGCATCCAACATGTGTCTCTAGCAGGCGTTGCAATACGAACTTCACATTTTTTTGATCTACCTACATCCAAATGTCATTTTTGACAGATAAAACGTTTGTCTTCATTGGGCTCGCATGGTGGACTATGTAAACTACTCCTTATTCATAAAAATAACCTGGCCCAGCCCGCCTAGCATGACCACCGAAACGCGCTATGATTATAGCGATTTATCTTATTTTACTGTTCAAAGACAAAGGGTTTTGACAGTTGAGTGTCGATAAAACGCTATATCACGCTGTATTATATTGTGTTTCGTTGGTCGTGCTAGGGAGCAGCATCTGGAATATTAAACTGTCTGATGATATAATGAGTTTAATTTAATGTTCAACAATAAATATTTTTTTTTTTATAATTTCCAGGTACTTGACCCCAACATGGATTTGAGAACAGTCCGCCATTTCATCTGGAAGTCCAACGTAGAATTCACACTACACTACAGAGTGTTGAAGCAATGAAAGTATATCAAGTACTTGTGTAAGTCACAACTTAAGAAGGACATCTCCTTCCAATACATTACTGAATTATAATTTACTTTACTAGTACAAGGAAAAATGTTTCAAAATAAATAATGTTGACTTCCTCGAAATCACATTCAATTTCAATTTGACAATCTGTGTGCATCCATAACTGGCTCACGATGACAGAACATTTGTGACAATTTATTGCCGCAGCAATGGATAGACACTATGTCAAACACTTGAGTGACTGATTTTTACTAAGTCATATTTATTTCAAAAGTCATTTTTTTATATATGAAATAACAATAAAAGAGTTATGATAACACCGAATTATAACCTGCCCCCCTACTCACGATGGAATCGAGTTCATATCAGGATCGAATAAACAGTACCGTTTTGATGTTTACTCGATTCGAACTCGATCTCGATCGCGTCGAGAGTAACCCTCTTCTAAATTAGACTTTAAAACTATGAACTAGTTTGATTGACTTCAATGATCGTAAAATATTTTTTATTATAATTTCCCTGTAAAGAAAACAATTTGTTCTATAACGATAGAACAAATTTTTTTCTTAGAAATATTACATTTTTAATTTAAACAGTATTACATATTTTATATACTGCCTGCAGGTATCGAATCTGTGTGGGAGCTCCGGCTCACCACACTTTAATATATTATACTTCACGGTACTTGGTCCAGCAGCATCAGCTAGATATAGGATTTCTCCTCAGCGTCTCATGAACCATCTAACACAGACAGCCCGCCATTACATTCCGTTCGACCCCCGCAGTGTTGCCCTCTTGTGTGTGTGAGACAGAGTATAAAATATCTATTCCATAGATACTAATCAAATACAAACTACAAACAGTTTTCTGATAAATAAAGGCTGCAATTTGACCCTAAAATCTGTTAAAAACTAGCTAAATTGTGTCATAAATTAACAAACATTAAACATATCCTTACTACGAGCCAACTTAAAGCTTGCTCTGAAGTTTCTTCGCGCATGCGTAGTGTATTTTCCGTACAAATTTGCAAGAAATTGTGGATCGCGTCGTGTTGAGACGGGGCTAGAAGAAGTTTGGCACAATATATACCTGTTATATTGTTTAGTAGATTATTTTAATCTTTTTTTCAATGAAAATCGTGCCGATTGACTTATGTACACACGACAGCACGTTAGGTTATACAGTTAAACTGCGAAAACAGATTTTATTACGTAGGGGATAAAGGCGGTCTCAAGGTCAACATGTATAGTCTGAGGTGCCGTCGTGTGTACAAGTATGACAAATGAAGAGGTAAAAGCCTTGTTGCAAAATGAATTCTGTGTTATGATGTTAAGATATGTTTTCTTTAAATAACGGTTTATGCACAGTAAGAGTTATTGTAGGGGTTTAAACATGGTTTATTAAGACACTTGGCCGCAAAGAAAATGGATCATCACGTTATTTTCATACAAATATCATGAAATATGCTCACTTCCCATTCTCATTGATATAAAATTTTGAGCATCTCTACAATGATTATAAATTGATGGCTAGACCAAATGTTCAACTTAAAAGCATTTAAAGCAACTGCAAAAACCTTTAAATTTCCTCAAATTTCTATTAAAATAATCATGATTACAATTTTCTGTGGAAATCAACAGGTCAGTATTACTATGTATAATAAGTATATATTTTAAAAAGTTTATGTTGTCCAGCACCCATATTACAAGCTTTGCTTTGTTTGGGGATAGATGGCGCTGTGTGAAATTGTCCAAGCATTTATTATTATTTCTTTGACATGCTTAATCGACACTTGGACATCCAAATCATCCATAGACATACGTATAAATGAATCATTGCAGAGATGGTCAAAATCTTTTGATATTAGACTGTCAAGTGATCATGTTTCTTGATATTTGCAAGTTGGAGACCGTTTTCTTTGCAGCCCAGTGTACTTTGTAAGATTTCTAAAAGAGACGGTATAGAAACTAAAAAAGTAATTTTAATGGCCAAAAGTATAGTTAAATTAATCTCGATTGATATTAAACTATACCTGTGTCAATATAAAGTTGAAAATCGGTCGAGATTCTTTTGTCATTTTTGTTGATACAAAAATAATAAATTAGTTAAAATCTATATACATTTTGGAATATAATAAACAGAAACTGTATACTTACTTGTGACACCAAATTTGACAAAACTTAATTTCTATAAATAAAAATTCTCTAAAGATCTATTAAGTATTTTATCTCAATAAATAATACATCTTTAAATGTTGATATACTGCCAATATGCTTACATTGTTAATATACGCTAAGTATACGCTAAAATATATTGTTAACATATTGAGATGTAATGGGTAACATAGTAAAATTCTGCCATAGAAATGAATTTCAGAAGAAAGGCGTATTTCAATGTTTCTAAAAACTTTATTCTGTTATATGACTTAGAACGACAAAATGTTTTTTAGACTAAGCCCTGATTTAGATTAATAAAATTAAATGCATTTGTAAACAAGGCAAAATCAGAATAGTTTAATACTTTTAAAATATTGTGTTTTACTAAATGAAATGGAACATTTTCCCCAAAAAGATATGGGTTGAAAAATGACAAAAAATAGGTGAAAACCCTGAACTAATTAAAAGTTCTGAATGAGTCTGGTTAAATAAAACATATTTTCAAATCATTTCATTTCATACTAAAATAGACAGCTGACTGAACACGCTATGTTAATATAAGGGGCGTATTTTTTTTCTTTAAGAGAAAAATTATCAATTACTATGGTAGGATACTGATTAAATGATGGATAAGAAGCGAAAGAGATTCCTTTCTTTCACTTTATTTTCCATCCTTTTTTCATGTACCTACTTAATGAAAATGATGGAGTGACTTTTAGAAATTATCGAATCTAAAAAGATTGTTTCAGAGGTGTGTGTGAATGTGACATCTAATTGTAAATATATTAATGTATAAAACGCGTTTATAATACAATTTCAGAAATACATACCTATTTTATAAGTAAACTGGTTTTGTATAATTTAAAAGGTATAAACGCGTTTGTCATAAAATTTCTGTAATACCTATTTTAAGTAAATTTGTTTTGTATAATTTAAATGTCGCAAACACGTCGCAAAATTCTAAAAATGTTATTTGATAAAAATTTTGCTGATAGCTATTGCCACGTTATTTCAAAGAAATTGCATTTTTTTTTTAATTTTTGTTCACTGGCTTTGTGCATTAAGTTCGACCGCAAATTATTTGTTATTAATTTTAATTACTTTTTATAAAATATCACAACACACCGCGTCTACAAACTGACTTTTCTCAATCAATAGTGAACGCTGCTTAAATGAATAACTTTTAGTTAAAAACACTGCACTGTTGATGATGCAAAGCAGGTATATATTACACTTTTTGTTTAATTACGGCATGTTTCACTGGTTCTGTACATTTTTGTCAGATTTTTTCACACAAATAGTTCAATTTTTTAATCAAACTGTAACCTGTGGAACAGACCCTGTCTTTTGATGGCTTGAAAGCAAAATTGTTTTAATTATTATCTATTTAATGGACATGTTATAATTTATTCCACTTTGTACTTGTTTAACGTGATCTTATCGAATTACAATAAATAGGTATCGTTATAGTGATGTTGTGCTTTATTTATTAAGCTAGTATGTACCTTACTATATACTAAGTTATAGTATAGTAAGGTACATGTAATGTAATGTAAGTCGGTTCGGCAGTGTCGAATAACAAAGCCGACCCGAAGAAATTACTGCACTTTTTCGGCTTCAATCGGCTGGTGCCGATCGAGTAGTTCATTCAGGTCGACACATCATTTCGATTCGGCAGTATTAGGCAGATTTAGGATTTCCGAACATTCACATATATTCGATTTTACCGCCCGGCTTTGCCGCTTGATGCCGGCTCGCTGTGTTTAGCAACTACTAAGCCGAGTGATAATGTGCTTAGATGCTCTTAAGGATAATGTGCGGCAGCCGAGCGGCAGCGATTGATTCCCGAACATTCATCTACACATATTCGATTTTGCCGCCCGGCCTTGCCGATTAATGCCGGCCCGCCTTTGTGTGTAGCAACACTAGCAACCCTTACGAGAACGAGAGTGGCTAGGCCGTTTCGTACCTCTAACAACAGGTTGCCAAAAGATATTTGCAATAAGAAAAAAATCACTTGGTTGTCTAGATGTATTTACCTCTTCTCCTTTGCCTGCCCAATAAATAGATTATTTTATTTAAAAAGAAAAAATGTCAGACCGTATTAGGTGTGGGTCGTTGTCGAATTTTCTGACGACGAAACGCAACCGTTTTTTCTAGAACGAAAACCAGTCCTCGAAACGGTCCTCGTTCGCAACTGGTTTCATTGTATGGGGACGGGCAACGGATGACGACGCAGGACGGTCGAACGAGAGAAACGTAAACTCATTATCGAAATCTCGTCGACTTCGTCTCGAAGACGAGTGAAATGGTTGCGGACTTAATGTTTTTCGTGTATTATTTTTTATTCCAGGCGTATTTAAAAGTTCATTTCATTTTATGTACATACTTAATTTGTATTTTTTTGGTAATATTTACATATTGACTAAGGTCATAAGTAAGCTAAAAAACTAAAAAAATGTAAACATAAGCTGTCCCCACGCACGCCACGCGAAGGACTCGTTGCCATTTTTATTGATAAACAACCTTGTATTCTATATCAACGACTGTAAGATACACAGCAATGACCACCGCGTTGCGAACGAGAAGAAACTTCGAAAAATTAAGTTGTCTTACACTATATTAGACTGTATTCTAGTAACAATAAAGATTATTTTAATATATCAAAGACCAAAACGAACGGAACGAGCGACGACGACGACGCAATGGTCTCATTGCGTTCTAGACTCTATTAACATTGACTTTAAGTACAAATTCGCGTCAAACAATCCGAGGACTGGTTTCGCGACGAAGACTGCTTTTGGACGAAACGTAAAACGGTTCTATCGTCGCGGAACTCAAAACGGTCTTTTAGAACGGTTCGTCTCTGCAACGACCATGCCTAGACCGTATCGTTCTGTCAATTTGTTTGCCGTCAAAATAAAATAACCTCAATTTTCTCAGAATATTACAACATTTTTATTTCCTCATGTGAAATTAAATGAAACTAATACAAATATGAGTGGACGATTAATGATTCGCATGCTTTATTGTTATAACACCAAAAGTGCACCGCTCAAGAACAATATACCGTCATGTAACAAGTTATTTTTACGGGTTTTCGTCAAAGATTTCTCAACTAAGACCGAAAGTAAATATGTTGAGAAAAAGCATTGTAATATAGGAACTATAGGTCACGTAGACCATGGGAAGACTACTCTCACTGCTGCTATAACCAAAGTTCTGGCTAATGACGGCTTGGCGCAGTTTGTTTCTTACGACGAAATCGATAAGGCTCCTGAAGAAAAGGCTAGAGGTTTGTACTTCTATCTAGTTAAGTTTTATCTACAAAACAAAGGCAGTTGAATAAAACAACTCCTACCGATCTTAACATATTTATGGTCTGAAAAGCTTTCAGCTTGATTCTACCACACATAGGTCAGGTAGGGAACGGTGACTCAGTCGGGTACAATGACTCGCGACGATATTTACCATAAAGAACAGCAATATCTATCTACCTTTCTCATTTATCGGTAGCGCTTAACAGCCAAACACGTACAAACCAGTGATCCCCCCGCTCCGGCGCCGTTCGGTCGTGATAAGAGTCTGTATTTGTCTTCGTGCTTAAAAAAATACTATTTAAGGTAAGTTACACGTGTTTTTATACACTAAAATTTAAAGATTTTGATAATTGTTAGTGTGTATATGGAAAGTGACGTTATTATACTAGGCAATGGCATAGAATTGCTCGCCTTTCGTCAAATCTGTTAAAATTGGTACGTCCGTGAAATCAAAATGGCGACAGCGTGTTCAGTGGCTCAAAAAACAGAGGTATACAGTGACTCGGTGAGTCACTGTATAATTACATGAGTCACTGTATACTAATGTGAGTCACTGAGTACTTGTACATATAAATAGAAAAGTTTAATTTTACAAAGGAAAAAATAATATTTTATGCCATAAAACCGAATTATAATGCAGTACCTACCAATTATCAAAACGAGAAACAATCTTTTAAACCCATTTATACCTAACTAAAATAATGTAATGTTTTTGAAAGTTTGTTTTTAAAATAATATTATTTGCGCACAAACGAAATAAAATTTGATTGATTGCTATAAATTTTATATAAAAAAGTCTATAAACAATGACGCACTTCAGCATCAACAAAGTAAGGATTAATAAATGGCAAAGTATTGGATTAATAAATGTTTTTTATTCAATATTGTACTGATGAGCAACTGTGTACTGTTAGAGTCACTGTGTACTACAGGGTCGAGCACTTTTGCACTCGACTGTTTGCACTAAACATTTTTTTTTAATTTTATTGATTTTTTAAATTCTAATCGCCATTATGTTGTCTATTAGATTACTTGCTTGAAAATAAAAATATTTAAAGGATCTCAAACAACAAAGAAAAAAATTTGAGAAATTGGTTGATCTCAATTTTGTCAGTATTTTATTCTTATTATAGCTACCACGTGACAGATTTTGATGCCTAATATGTTTAAAATATAATTCTAACATACCTAAACGAATAAATGTGATTAAATATAATAAATGTTTTCCATTCAATTTTGTACTGTTGAGCAACTGTGTACTGTTAGAGTCTCTGTGTACTATAGGGTTCGAGTCACAGTAGCCCAGTACCAGTACACAGTGGCCCATTTCCCATTTTTTAAAAATAAATATCGGACGTCTATAATAATGCCTTATTTAAAAAAGTAATAATGAAGGGAGAAACATTAATAACTAAAGCATGTTGACTGAGATTTTCAGGTCGGTACTCCAACTGTTTCTTCATAATTTGTGTGTCCGAAAAAATCCGAGCCACTGTTGCCGACCCGACCTATTAAACTGTAAAACCTTATGTTACCTTTAAAATGGGATAACTCTTGTGTCTGCAGTTGTTGGTATTTTGAGCATTAATTAATCAAATAGAATAAAAATTCTAATGTATAATGTTCAGGTATTACAATCAATGCTGCCCACGTTGGATATAGTACAACATTGAGGCACTACGCACATACGGACTGCCCTGGCCATGCAGATTATGTAAGAAACATGATATCCGGAGCATCACAGATGGATGCGGCCATCTTGGTTGTAGCAGCCAATGATGGACCAATGCCTCAGACTAGAGAACACCTGTTGCTGGCTAAACAAGTTGGAATTCAACATATTCTAGTGTATATAAATAAGGCTGATATTGTGGATAATGAGGTACTTAGTTTCTGTTTTCATTTTTGCAGAACAATGTGTAAACTAAATTAGAAATGTACACACAGTGGCACCTCAGACTTTGAGACCGCGTTTATGCCCTACATAATAAAAATTGTTTTCACAGTTTAACTGTATAACCTGACGTGCTGTTGTGTGTACAAAGTTGGTGCCACTACTATTTGGTTTAAAAGAAACTCTAAAATAGCAGTACAATGATGTGTGAACTACATCTAAAATATTAAATCTATTTACAGAGTAGTGTTCTAACACTTCTCTATTTTCGGCAGGGATTAAAGAATCCAACTAGTGCCTCTGTGGGTCCAACCTAGACCTTTTTCTGTAAAATTTAGAATTAACTGTATAATAATTTTATTACAGCTTTTAGAATTGGTAGAAATCGAGATGAGAGAGTTACTAACAGACTTTGGCTATGATGGAAATACAGTGCCAATGATCTATGGTTCTGCACTGAAAGCGTTAAATGGTGATGAATCTGAATTGGGTTGGTAAATATTTTTTCATTCTTATATTTTTCATTTTAAACAACTAAGAACATCATATATCTTCGCTGGTCAGACAGATCCCAAGATAAGCTAAACTTGAGTTTAGAAACAACAGTCAGAAATAACTAATAAAATTATTACTGAGTCACAAAACAAATTATTTATTATTTATTTATGAGTTCTGTACATTATAAACAGAAAAAATTGGAGAGAAGAATTGTACTAAAGCACTGTTCATATGCCAAAGGCAAAGTTGAGTGTATGAAAACGAAGCGCATTTTATGGTATATAGCTTAGTAATATTAGTTATATGTCCATTGCGTAAAGTGCAAAGTGTCTAGATACTGCATGGGAATTCCCCATAAGATGCACAACCATTTTTTGGCTGGTATCTAGTTTGCACTTTACACAATAGACATAAGACTCATTATGCTATATAGGTACTATAAAATTCGCTTCACTATCAGATGCTTGCAGACACCAATGCATTACCAAACTAAACAAGCATTATAGTTAGAGACACTATAGTAGTTACTCAAGTGTTCAAGTCTGAGACCGTCAGAACAACCATCAAGCCCCATTTTAAAAATACCACAAACTTTGTTGACCCTTTTTAGAACCAAACCAGGGGTCGTACTGGCTAACACATCGATCTTCGGAAAGTCTGCCTTGCTTCAAACTAAAACATGAGCCCCAATCAGGCCAAAATGGCGAACCCCAATTCATGATGTCACATGAACATCAATACCTCCTAAATAACTTCAGCGAATAGTTCAATACACTACAGAAACTCCTTACTTCGATTTATCTGTTTTAAGTTGAAGCTCGACAGACCTGCCGAAGTTCGAAAAGTTAGTTGGTATCCCTGGAACCTTTAAAAATACACAACTGACTCAACACAGTAGCCATTTAACTTTGCAATCATAATTAGTTCACTCTCAATTCTAAGGTGCACCATCAATAAGAAAACTATTGGCAACAATGGATAGTTACGTTCCCCCAATCGTAAGGGACTTGCAGTCGCCATTTTTAATGCCCATAGACAATGCTTTCACTGTGCCCGGAAGAGGGACGGTTGTTATAGGCACAATAAAGCGAGGAGTCATGAAGAAGAATGATGATGCCGATCTTATGGGCTTCGGACATAATATCAAAACTACCTTGTCCGATATTCAGATTTTCAGAAAGAGTGTTAGTGAGGTGAGGCTTATGTTAATGTAATTAATTATTATTTTATATTTAATCAAAAGTGAAATTCCTTAAATTACATGAATATTCAAAACACATAGAGGTCTAGTCTAAATGAACAGGGTACTAACTCAAAAACGGATATTATTCAGGACAGCAATTTTAAAATAATAAAGCTTAGGGCCTAAACCACCATTTGAAAGAAAGATGCATTAAATCTAAAAGTAAAAAGTTGAATTTTATGGTGATACGCTGTTTATCAAAGTCTAATAAGTGGATTTGAAAATATTTTTTTTTATTTCTACAACATAATGATTGCCTGTGAATTAAACTCAATTTGGAATTTCAGCATAAACCTTTCTACATTCATATACTTAAAATCAAAATTTATTCAGTAATTTTATATCACACTCATTTCTGAAAGAAAAGTGAAAAAGATAATACCAAACGCAGTTAGCAAAGATGTATTGGATTGGATATCAAAAAAACAATAGCATTTTTATTTTGTTAAATCTAAGTATACAACTTTGCGAAATTCGTTGATTCGTTGTAATAGAGGTTGATTATTTTCTTAAATTCAACTTATTTCTTACAGGCTTTAGCAGGCGACAATGTAGGTGTCCTACTCAGGGGGATGAAGATCAAATCTGTTGAAACTGGGATGCTTTTATGTGCCGCCAAGAGTTTCACACTCAGCAATCATTATAAAGCGAAAATATATTTCTTAACGAGAAATGAGGGTGGAAGGAAGAAACCAGTATTCTCCAAATATTCTCAGCAGATGTTCAGTGGCACGTGGAATATAGCTTGTAGAATTGATTTAGGTAAGAAAAAACATGGTATAGCGACACCCCGGACACTATACAAAAAGTGCGTTTTAACTACAACATAAACAGATTACGTTTGTACACGCTGCGAATGTGTGCGTGAACCCTTTAGGGTTGACTCTTGACATCTGTTGAGCTCGTCGCGCGACACGGCCCCGGAGAATGAACCGCTGATCTAACCACCGATTGTGGGGGGAGGTGCGGTATGGTGTGCGTTCCGTCGTTTTGGGTGTAGTTGTTTGGGTAAAGTTTAACTCGTTTGATTTACAACCAAGCCACAGAACGATCGAGTTTTTATAACCTAAAAGAACTTTAGATGTCATTAACTACAAAGTTTTCGTTTTCTATTTTGGAATACGGATAATTTAGACATTGCTATAAACAAAATCAAATAAAATCTGTTTTTTTGAGGAGCAACCATGAACTTTTAGACACAAAAACATCTCAATACAAAATAATGTCAAATGACATTGACATTGAAAATGAAAATGAAAATGAAAAAATGTTTATTTCTGTAACAAAAACAATTTAGCACAGATTTAAAGGTGGGCTCTTTCTTTTAAGTGCCAAGGCACCTGTGCCAGAAAGAGTCACTCTTCCTTAACAAAGGGTGTTATGTACAGATTTTTAAACTAGTACAGTTATAATTAAATTAATTATTTGATTAAAAGCTAGTAGGTACTTAATAATATTCAATATACATACAAATTGAAAAACAAAAACAAAATTGGGGCTTGTTATGTGTTTGAGTTTGTGTGTGTGTGTGTGTGTGTGTGTGTGTGTGTGTGTGTGTGTGTGTGTGTATGTGTGTGTGTGTGTTTATGTGTGTTCTTTGAAGAGTCTATGTTAGAGTATGTTTAAGCAAATTTTCGGTTTCGTCATAATCTAATGTCTTTAACCATTTGGTGAGATTAGATTTACATTCCCGATAAGTCATTGGATATATTTCTAAAGCTTTATTTATTTTATTATATAAATATGTTGATAAGTGTTGATACTGATTGCGAGCAAAACTAGTGCGTGTACGTTGCGTTTCGATTACCGTATGCTTTCTTCTTTTTTGGGTAAGGTTTGGTCTATATACCAGAGTCCTGTGTTTCCTCAAAATAGCGTGTAGTATGTACAGTTTCCTTATAGAAAGTAAATCCGCTATGCTGTATAGTAAATGAGTAGAGAACCTACGTTTTTTGAAGAACATAACTTTTAATAGCGCCCTTTGTGCTCTTTCCACTTCTAAAAATTTGGTTTTCAGCGCTCCTCCCCAAACTATTATACAATAAATTATGATTGATTTTACCAACGCATCATAAATAAGATACAGCACTTTTTTGGTAGCTACGTGATATACATTATGACAAAAGATAAACGTCAGACCGTTTTTCAACGACCGATTAAGGTGGTTGTTTGGTTGCTGCACTCTGAGCCACGGAACGGGTGAAACTACGCTCTGACAGCTGTCAGAGTAAAATTTCACCAATGCCACTAAACGGTCAGAGTGCGCACCCAAACGCGCTCGAGTGCACTCGAGCGAAGCGACGGAACGCACCCATGAGGATCGGCGGGAGGCGGAGCGTGGCCGTTCTGTACGTCAGTACTATACTAATTCTATGGTATAGCTATGTTTCATAAAGCAGAGGTTCCCAATTAGTTTTTCTACGTACCCCTCCAAGAAAGACCTCAAACTCGCTTATCCCTTATTGCAGGAATGATAAAAAAACCGGTCAAGAGCGAGTCGGTCTCGCGCACCGAGGGTTCCGTATCATCATAATATAAATACATTCAATCAAATTAAATCAAAGAGTTATTGCGGTTTTATGTCAGTGCCATTTCTTGACTAATGTATTTTTATAGATGATTTCTGAAAAAGTGTGCTTTAAAAATACAAACTTTTAACACAGAACTCCGGAGATAGGGGGAGGGGGATGGTTTTTTTTTTAATTTTTCATCAAAATTCGAAAACGATGTCACCTAAAAAAAGAAAAATTGATTGAGTATGCCCCACTTTGACAACTGTGAAAAACTGTTTGCTAAATATGACAAATACTGATCGTAATTGTCTTTTTTTGTTTCTAGTATTTTCCGTGAGTTGTTTTTTTTAAGTAAGCTTACATTACCAAATTATGTTTATGTTCATTACAGACCCATCAATGCATATGATGATGCCCGGGGACCACGGCGAAGTATACCTGACCCTTCTCGAAGGTATGATGAAGCAAAGCCAAACTTTTTCATTTAAGCTTTATTACCACTTTTTCTAATAACCCCCTTACTAATAAAGATTGAATAGCAAATGTATAGTTACAGTGTTTTGTCCCTTTCTTTTTAATGTCAAACTCAAATAGTTCGACAGGGAGTCACCATTGTGTAACTATACATCTGTTATTCAATCTTTATGAGTAAAGGGATTAGTATATTATTTAATTGTGTTAGTTCAGTTCGACATTTCTATTTCCACACTGCTAATTTCAATATTTCAAACTAATAAATGAAGTTAACTTTATACCTAGAAAACCCAAAAAGTTTATTTAGGATTGACGTCTCAAAAGACGTCAAACGTAAGGACTAAAATTGACAAGCAATTTTTTTTATGTATCCGTGGGGTGTGGATGATTACGTAACTCGGTTGCTAACAATTCTCAATTGAAGTCGATTGAAAGCGCAGTTACATTGCTGCTTTAAGTAAGATAGTTGTCACATTGGTTCTTACTAAAGCAGCAATGTAACTGCGATTTCTGTCAGAGTTGATTGCAACAAAGTTACATACGACCTCCGTGGTCGAGTGGCTTTGTACACCGGTTTCCAAGGTGTCGCCATCTCTGGGGTCCCGGGTTCGATCCCCGGTTGGGTCAATTTAGAAAAACGAACTTTTCTATATTGACTCAGGTCTGGGTGTTTGTGATACCACCGTTGTCTCTGATTTCCATAACACAAGTGCTTTAACTACTTACTTTGGAAGCGGAGCAATGTATGTGATGTTGTCAAATATTTATTTATTTATATTTATTTATTTATTTATCGGCCCCCTGGTGATTTGTAAAACAGGTTATTTCCATTTGAAACACCAGTTCCTAACAAACAAAATGGATGTGTCATATGAGTGTCTTTTAGTAATTGAACCTACTTTTCGCGAGGAGAAATAAATGTTATTATCATTTGTCAAACAGAATATAAACTTAAACTTCGTTTATTAATAAGGCAGCTCAAGATAAAAAACTGGTTCAATCCATTATTTACCAGTTTTTACTTAAAAAAAATTTGAACATTCAAACCAAAAAAAAAAATCGGAACATTTGACAAATATCAAGTAATTTGTCAAATGTTCCGATTTTTTTTGTAGATATTAAGGTGAACTTTCTTTTGTTTTCGGAGACGGGAGATTAAAAGAAAGTGCACCTTAATGTTTTCTTGAGATAAAGTTGATTTTTGTCAAATATTCAAGTATTTTTAGTAGGTTTGGATGCTCGTATCATTTTAGCGATAGCCGCAGAGATTATAATAGGCCCGTTTTGACAGCTGTCACATTAACGTGACTAATCACATCCCTAAGGATACTGGCTAAAGAAATTGATAACCGGAATATTCGATTAACGATTCCATTTGACAAATCGATTCCAAATTGTATGAACCTATAAACGCCTCGCATTAAAGATTTGCATTCTATTATCATAACCAGCTGTCAAAACGGGCCTGTTATATCTCAGCTACTATACGGCTACCGAAAAGCAAAACACAGTAAGGCCCAAATTTATTTATTTTTTACTGTCCTATTTCACCTAGTAACGCTCTACAAAATGGTCTGATCCTCGTAGTGCTACGTCGCCTAGAGCTTGAATTATTTCTTAAAGTTTAAACCTAGCAAGAGACAATATAGCATGAATCAAAACACAGTATGAGACATGGGTGTTACTTGGTTTTACTAGATTTTTTTCTGTGACACATTTAATTTTATGCTTAGGACAGAGCAAAAACACATTTCTGCTTGTTCTGTATTTTTTTCCAAATGTGGCTTACTGTATTTTGGTTTTGAGCAGCCGTATAATAAGAGTATATTTCGAAGGTATGGTGATGACTCAAGGCCAGCCCTTCACAATCCGCGAGAACAACGTGACAGTAGCGACTGGAATCATCACCGACACGCTGCCTTCCATAGACGTGCCTAGAGGGAAGCTGGGAAAAGTGGTAGTCAAGTATGAAGATTGAGCGCTGTAAATAGATGTAGATATTGTTAATAAATTCTTTATAGTTACCAAATTTTGTTTATTTATATGTTTTTCAAATCTCATTGCTAAAAACCAGTGATAGTCTATTTCAAACTACTACTTTTTTTTTATTCACAACGGGTTAGCGCATGGCCATCACCTCACCTGATGTTAAGTGACGATAAGGCCGAAGGTGGAAGCGCACTACACGGAATCCTCACCACTGAGGAACTGGCTATCTTACCTCTAACTACCGGAACACAACAATTTTTGAATTGTTGTTATGGCGTCAGACTTAGGGAAGAAGGTGTAGCTAGCCAGGCGGTCTTAAAATAAGCCCTACCACTAACCAAACCGAGTACAAATGTACCCCCCTCCTGGGAATCGAACCCGGGACCCCTGCGTCTTACACGGGTGGGCGAACCACTAGACCACAGATGCGGTTACAATAAACTACTGCAAAGATTTATTATTATTTATTATTTTTAATAGTCTTAATTTCTTCATATAAAAAATAAATAAATAAAAAAAATACTATAAAACCTGATGTTTACATAGAATTTAATGTTATTATGTTGACTTTAATATTTGACCTCGTTTCCATCTTTTCAGTTGATTTGTCTTTTGATGCAGGCGGGTTATTTAGTTTTTTATAGGATTATCAGCTCTTTTAATTGTGTAAAGTTGATATTAACATAAGAGTTTTAGCTGCTCACGTTCTAAATAGGATTAAATAAAACTGCAAAACATTTTATTCATTATATATTTTTTGTCAGAAGGTAATTAATACAGTGCCAAAACAGTAACAAAACATTAGTAAGAAAAAAATATGACTGCATCTAGCATGAACTACTGAATACTCAGATAAACAATATACCCTATTCGGTTTGATAGGAGGACAACATTTAACACTTACAATTCACAACATTTGAACAAGACAGTTGGCATAAGTATTTTTTTTATATTATATAAATTGTGAACTAGATTCATAACACCAATACGCTTAATGGATATTGTATTTCGCTACGATTTCTAGTTTGGGCGGTCAAGTACATGTCCTTCTTTATAAATTGATAGTAATGCTTTTATTTCAACTATTGTTCATTGAATGTAATAATTTAAAATGCCTAGTTTTTAATGCGGATTTATAAAGGATTATTAATTTTACATGATGCTATAAATTTTATAGCATTTTCATAAATGTGTGTCAATTTCTGCTATAAAATTTATTTATAGCAGAGATGAAAATATTAAGAAAAATAATATTAGAAAAAAAAGTCCCGTCCGAGGTGCTACGGGTGGGTCGATTTTTTCTAGTATTTTTTCTAATATTATTTAACTTAATATAAAAATACATTGTGAATGCGAAAAATCTTAATTTAATAGAGATGAAAATGCTGAGGTGGATGTGTGGTGTGACGCGAATGGATAAAATTAGGAATGAGTATGTGAGAGGAAGTTTTAAAGTAGCGGCAGTGATATAAAAGTTGAAAGGGATGTCTGGTTTGGTATGGGCATGTTATGAGAAAGGATGAAAGGCATGTTAATAGAAGAGTAATATGGATGCTGATGGCTGGAAAGTAGGAAGACCGCAGAAAGGATGGATGGAAATACTCCTGTTCTCATCCACCGATGACGAGTGACAGGAGGGAATGGAAGAGAAGGATACCCCAAATAAATTGAGATAAGGGTAAGGGGATGATGAAACTAATTAGCCAAATGTTATTCCGATATATATATTTTTTGTTTTAAACTTCATCATATGTATTGAGTGAGTACTTATAAATTACATAAGTTTTTACCGATTTGCCAAAGAAAATTTCAACAATAATTAGTTAATTTAATACTGTCGGTTATGTTACTCTATTCTGAAAATAATATTGATAGGGTCAACTTGTAATTTCCAAATTATAAGTATGGAAAATTTTGTTAAACGTATCTGCCTTCCAAGACAAACAAGCCATGCAAACTCAAAATCACGATGATTGTATGGATTTGACATTTTAAAATGCTATCATTAGTTTGTGGCTGGCAAAAACTTATGTCAATCCCATACATTTTTACTTGGCAAAGTTCGTTTTAGTTTTTACAAATGGAAATTTCAAGGCCTGAGGACAGAGTGTAAGTTGTAACGCCTACAGCACACCTCCACTGCGTAACAATACTAGCGAAACCGCAGTAGTTCCGCCATGAATTGTCTTCTATCGATATATTATGACGATCACATCTACGTAGCGGTTTCGCGTCATTATTTTCGCAGCGGAGGAGTGAAAGAGACAGCATGCATCATGGTTAAATCTATTAGAACAGGCTGTTCCGCATTTGTTTCGCTTGTCGTACAAAACATGGTGGAACCTCTACTGCGGTGATTCGCGACGGAGTCGTGCTACAGGAGTTAAAGTGCACACGTTACAACCGCGTTCGAGTTAAACTTTATACGATAGACATTAATGCTATGACAATTTAAAATCTTAACGCAAACGCAATACTTAGTAACTAGACATGCGCAAAATACTTCACTGAAGTGAATAGAATGATATAGTTCAATTGGACTAGATGACACACATTTAGTTCATCTAGTTCACTTGGCTCAGTGCTTCAGTAGTCCATTTGAGTCACTTTGTCGTTATGTAAAACTAAGCCTTAACATATGCGCAATAGGGGTTAAAGTCAAATTGAGTGCGGGCGGACTACGACTCCGACCGACCGCTGGCCGCCGAGCCGTGCAACTGTCTCGCTTCCGCATGCGGTGTTCGTAATCTATATGTCCGCTTTACTCTCCTTCAGTGAAGTGTGAACTAATTGAAGTACTAAAGTAATTGGGACCCGAATGAACTACTGAAGGAGATATACTTGATAAGTGAACTAGTTCAATTGAAGGATTCATTCACGAACAACTTTATTAGTAACGTTTGGACATGTGAAAACTTACACTCAAGCCTCTGAATACCCACATAAAGCATTACTATCAAGTCATTTGATTTTTCAGTGTTCGCACAAAACCACCCGCCCTATAATACTGCAAGGAGCTAAACGCACCTACATTTATAACTCGCGCCATTAAAGAAACGAATCTAAAATGGCGGCAATTATCACGCCATCTCACGCGGTTTATTAATAAATTTCTTTCTTTAATGGCACGAGTTATATACGGTGAAACTCTCCAATAATATACCTGCTCTGGTTCAGTCTGCCATTCCTAGCTATCAACGCCTTTATAATAAACATTAATCACAAAGATACTTGTATACATGGATCTAACACGGAGAGACTGAAGACATGTCAAAATATTTATTATTTATATTCCATCTATGTAAAATGCTAAGGTACCGTCTGTCAGCGAGTGAAGTGAACTACACTTATATAATATATGTTACATTATTACATCCTTGGTCCGATACAGAGCTGACTAAGACTTGGCATCTTATGAAATACTATTTTAGCTTTTAACAAACACTTTTTTGGATTTTTTTTATATATTTTATTTTAAGTGTATTACCAGCTCAGTTCGATATTGCACATCTCTATTTCCACTGTGCTAATTCAATTGTTTAAAACATCTCAAGATTAAAAACTGGTACAAAGTTAAAACACGAGTGCTGTGTTTATAAAAAATATCGATATCGATACTTAGGTAATGCATTGATATTAGCGGAGCAGAATATTTGGTATTTACTAATTAAAATTATTAAGGGTGTATTTGCCCCTCTGTTATGTAAAACTTCGCTCAGATTTTAATTATGCAGAGCAAGTGGTAAACAAGATATGAATTATAAAAATGCAACTATTTGTCAAATCATGATTAAAATAGAACATTCAAGAAAAGTTATAAAGAGCTAAACAGGTCTTTTACATAACGGAAGGGAACTAGATTTCCTCTTATTGTTAAACAACTTTATTATAAACACCGTCATTTTGTAGTCGTTTTAATTAACTTAAGATAGTGTTCTACCGATGAAATTAAATTTTTTTGCCAAAGAAACGTGGGTCGAAAAACGGCAAAAAATTTAAGTCTCCCATACTAATTAGACAGCTAAATCATTGTATTAGTATGTGCAAATAAAAAAAACTGGCCAAGTGCGTGTCGGGCCATGCGCAGTATAGGGTTCCGCAGTTACCTTATACAGTTATTAAATATATGATTTACTTCCTGTCTTACACAACTACCGATTATAAAGTATAATACTATTCAATGAAATTTGTTCTACGAAAACTTTTCCAATATAAATTCATTTTGTTAGTTGATCGACTATTACTCGTTAACTTGTAAAGCCTACCTAACAGTGATAGGTTTTCCTTTTACTTCAATATCATGTACTACTGTACTAAACATTTCACATTTTCAAAAGCCACGTTTACGTGGTAGGGGGGACGACGACACGACTCTAAAAAAATTTTGCACTTTAAAGCTAAATATTTTGCAAACAGATCCCTGAATCAAAAAGCGGTTTTCACAAACTTATAATATTTTTGTAAGACCTATCCACCACACCACACTATGAGATTGATGAGAAAAAAATTCATCCCCATTTAACATGTAGGTGAGGTACACTAAAAATTATTTTTTCGAGATTTTATGCTACTTATTTGGCATTAATATACCTACACATTCCTGCTAAAAAAAAATCGTTTTTCGACCCATGTTTCTTTGGCAAATATGTTTAGTTAAAACTACTACAAAATGACAGTATAGAAATGAGGAAAGATCTAGTTTTCTTAAAAAAAAATTGTAAAATGTTGATAATCGAGACGTGCATTATCAAACATATACAAATTTGCACACCATGATACAATATTTTCGCAATACCGTCACCACGGAATTAAGTTTTAATAAGCTCATAAAATTCGATATTCACCACAGACAGTATATTTTGTATTACTCTTTAAGTATCTTAAAACATCTAAGTATTTTTTAAACGGACAGATCCAAAGTTAAATATGAGATAGGACTAGCGATTTTTTTCATTTCCACCGTTTATTTAATAAGTTTATTAACACAGTGTTTGCGCCTACCAAGCTTTGCTTAAAACAACAAATAACCATAACAAGAAACAATGATAAAAAAAACAGAATGCAGTTTTAAAAATATGTTAATAACGGGCATTTTACAGTGGCAGTGTTGCTATAGAAAAGACATGAAAATGCTAGGTTTACAAAATAGACGAATATAGCTTATACTTTTGCATTACATTTATTTCAGCGTTGTCAACATTTCGACATCTCATTATCAAATTACATTTCATAATACCTACTTATCGGTCGACCAAATACTGAGTTCATTTTACATTATGGCAAACATTTATAACTCATAGAATGTTAAAACATCTTTACTTATACTGTTAAATGTCACTGAATCGAAACCAGGCAAAATGTAGTGTGATTTAAGATAACCGGAAAACAAAAACATAACTCTTACATCATCCCAATACATTTGCCAAGTTGAGTAAATAACAAACTGAATTAACACTGTCACTTAAATGTCACTTAAAACTTAAATGATAAACATACAAAATACATTGTTGGTGTCGACATATTGTGTAGTTTAGCACCACAATTAAATCTATTTGATATTACGTATGCTCTTATTACAAATCCTCTGAGTGTTGGGTCAATTCCATGCCATGTCGAACAGGATACAAAAATAAAATTGAAACCACCCACGCTCGAGAGCTGGATAATACATGTGTACTCACTTACACAGTAGGTACAGTCGAGGTCATTAATATGTTGGCACTTTTGACAGCATGTTGACTTTTATTGCAAAGGCATAAAGGTTAATGTACTGTCAAAAGTGCCAACATATTAATGAACTCGATAGTACCAAACATGTAAAAATTAATTTACCAACACTTACAACTATGAAAATATTTTAGAAATTCTCACTTACATTAAAGAGGAACTGGCGAAATAAATCCTGTATTCCCATTATTCATCTCACCATTAAAATACAAAAACCAGATTTTGGTCCACACGTAAATATAATTCAGGATGTCATTCCTATATAATGGACAGAAGTATTATCGGCGAGCGAGTAGCAAAAATATTAGTACACTATGCACACTAAACAATGGCTCAAAGTACATCAACGTTGCTAAATACCCAATAGCAAAAAATCCGCCTAACATTAGGGCAAAACCTTATAGAAGCAATGTTAAACTTAAGAATCTAATAGATTAAAAACTGGTGGTAGTTCCACGGCTCGTGGCGTATCACAAAGATTACATTAAAACAGGACTAACCATTGTTATTGTCCACACTCATACACTAAACACTAACATTTGCAACTAATGTTAAACATCCCATTACAACTTCCACCGACTACTCTTTAGTATAAAAACCAGTGATTATTTTTTTTATTAGAGTAGAGTATTTGTGCACACGATACAACATTTGACGGGCGAACATTTCGCGAACGTCGTCGACTTGCCTTAAAGATATCCTAGCCGTCACCGCACATCCCTAATCGAAAGGACTGACACATATATTATGCTAATTAGTTACAATTTGTTCTAGACGAGGATTTTTTAAACCATGCATGGTTAAAACACGTTACTATTAGACTCGTAACTATAAGCATTAGGACCGTATCCACCTAAACTAACTGCGCCTCGTGGCTAACGCTCGATAGCGAACTATACAACTAGCATCATTTAAAATAGATAAAAAAACCAACTACAATACACAATCTTGCAGGAATAACTATCTAAACAGTGAGTTACGATCGTCTAATACGATTATTTCACTTTCATTTTCATCTCTTTATAAAATATTCATCCGTAAATTATTATCAAATTCGATAAAGCTCTAAGATTGATCCACATTCACATGACGTGATCAAAACTTCCATTAGACACGTTTTGGGTCTGTGTTCAAATTAAAACTGCCTCAAACTGATCAGTGATAACAACATAACCATTATCCAGTCTTGCCTGTGGCCTATTCCAGACCGTAACTAACGATTTCTAATGAGAAACATCTATTTGATATCTTAGCGTAGTGTGTCATACATATTTTGTACATTCAGGATTTCAAGAGCAAAAATAAAGGATTCATTTGTTAGACCCACAGGGTTTAAGAAATAACAGCTATTCCGCCTTCAAGTACGAAAATATTCTGCGAACGTCGTGGTCTAAAATTCACTAAAATCTCAAATATCTAATACATTGACTAATCGATAAACAAAATTAAATAATCAACAACAGCTATATGAAATTACCTCATGCATTTTATCTAACTACAAAATTCTAGCGTTCGTAAAGTTCTCTAGGTTACAAATATGATGCGTTTTAGTCGCGTGGTTACTGTCCAAATTGCAAATAAACCCATACGTATTAACTTTGATATTATGCAAATAAAGAATTTATAAGAAAAACATATAAGTCGCGGATTTAATGCTGGTGAAAATTGTATTCACCATATTTTATTTGACATGGAGAAACTAAATGACTTAAATAGTATCTGTTTAGGTTACTGCATATTTGTTTTCCATCACCCTGGCTTCGATCTTAAAGTTCAGTTCTGCGTACAAAATCGTTTTTTTTTTTTGTAAAACATCATCGTAATATTAAAAACGGAGCAATATGAAATGATACATGACATGACACACATAAGCCAATTGACTAAGAAAATGTTTGAAAATAAAGCTTTATACTTACATTTTTCATAACTGTTAGGGCTTGTACACAAACTAATGGGCAATTCGAATGCGAATTCGCAACGCAGAAAATTGCAATACGAATTGCTGCGATGCGATTTCCTGCGGCAAGGCGTCTTCCACGTCATCCTAATCACACGTAACATTCAGGAACGCGCGATGCGAATCAATTCGCTAGTTCTTGCGACACTTCGTGCGAGCTCGCAGGTTTTTGCGATGCGACGTCGCATCGCAGTTTTGTGTTAAATGCCCTTAAATATCAACGTGAGACCACATAGCTATGCTTTTAATGAGATGCACATTCATAAAAATCCTTTTTTATGATAATTATAAGAGGTTTGTTGTTTCAAACATTCTCACCTTAAATTTGCTGACGTATGGTAACACGTTTACTACAATTTGGACAAAACCTGGCAACATTTATTCGACCAAGACGACACTATGCCAAAAAGACTCGAACATTTTTAAAATATTTCTTATTTAGACAAACTTGTTGTAAAGTCTTTTTAAGCGGGAGCCGTCACACCCCGCTGTCCGCGCCTTATTTCAAAACGTGATTTATTTTTATACAAGACATTTTTATTCGCTAGCACCGTTCTTATGCCGGGTCCAGACTCGTGTAATGTAACGTGAAACGCGAATTCTGTGTATGGACGGCACTATGAACGTTTCACGAAACGGTAAAAACATGCCGAAACTGTTCGCGACCGCACTTGATGCTCGCTGTTTCACATAGATATCGGTGCAATGTAAAAATAAAATATGTTTTGTTTTCACGAAAGCATCTATCTATATCTATGTAAAACAGCGTTTTGCATCACATTTGTCATGTTTTTACCGCTCAAGCCAACGCTCGCGCCGAGCTACACGCACAGTTGTAACGCACCCAAGTCTGGACCCGCCCTTATGCATTCGTTCGAAACGAATGCGGCGCGAACAGCGAGTGGCTGAGAGTCGAAAGGACGTATCGCTGATAAACTTTTAGGAAATTTTAGAATCATTTGACTTACACTTAAATATTCCACCGTAAGCGTTCACTATGTTGGCTTTAAATTAAGTACTGAATAGTTTTGGTATTATAGATTTTTTCACGTATTAAAGACTAAGTAAAGGACAATTCGTTACAATTATAATTAGGTTATATCACACATATATTCTTATAAAGATATGCTGTTACAAGCGTTGGTCACATAGAAATTCAGAAAAATGTTTTTATTATATTAGCACATGTATCTTATAAAGAGAACTAAAAGTAAACTTAAATATTAAATGTAGCATTTATTAAAAAGGTTGAGTTCGCCTGGAAAATGTTTTGTGGGGTTTAAACAAATGCTTTATTACGGAAGCTTACACTATGTGAAAAATTCCAATGTAGTATGGACGGAAGGTACGATATTTTTGATCAAACTCAAAGGGCATTCGTGATCCATCATGTTTGTCGTAGGATGATAGGAAAAGTCGGATATTCGCAAAAGTCCTAGGAAGATGACAAAGAGCTGGACGATTAGATTAAAAAAAAAGATTTTCGCAACTAAAATAATTGCAAAATCCGAGTTGGTTTAGGATATTAGAACGCTGATTAGCGCATTAAGAGAGTTGAAGTAAAGCCTTTTTGAATTGGTTGGTAGAAAACGTGGTTTTAAATAACAGTTAGCCAATCTGCGCATCCGTCAGAGACATGACATACATATCAGTCAATAAGCACTCACGTCTTGACAATTTTTTCCCATTGATCCTGAAGCGAGCCCGAATTTTACCAAGATCCTAATAATAACTGGGATGAATTTTGTCAATTTCAAATTATCCGGACCTTTGCTATCGTCCTATGATTTTCGCAAAGATACCGATTTTCCTGTTGTCCTGCGACATATTCAAGACTGGGACGCTGGTTCTCAGCTAATTCTATTATATACCTTCGTATTCACAGCCATTGAACGTTAAAGCTGATATACTTGCGTATACCTCCGTTTCTCGTAGGCCAATTCCGAAATTCGTAATAAATTAACTATAAATAAATCTCTATTTTTTTAACCGTTTAAAAGGTACTACTTTTTTACCATTCATAAGATTTTAGCTAAAAAGGGTTTTTCAACGTCCCAAATAATAGCACAGATCTAATTTAAAAGAAGCTAGATGTGACAATTCACCTAACAATAGCATATTCAAAGGAGGTTTAATAAATAAGCAAGCACTCCCTTAATTTCATAGCCGCTGTATTTGATTTTATCATAACGGTGTCTAAACTTCGTATATAAATAATAGGTAAATAAATTCATCTGTCAAATCAAAACTAAATAAATAAATTAACAACCTATGTCATTGGCCGTGTTGGAAATGCGATGCGATGCAATATATGCTCAAATGCATTGTTAGAGTGAGACAGCGCTATACAGAAAGTATAGCCATCTCATTTTAAGCATCGTTTAAGCGTTGCAGTTGTCCGTACAGTTTGAACATAGACATTTCTGAATAGAATTCAAAGATGTCATAAAATGCTTAAATATTTATGAAATAAAACTTTTGCTATTTTCTAGTATTTTTTCTAATAATATTTTATTTATCTTAATATAAAAATAGCATTGTGAATGCGAAAAATCTCAATTTAATAAATACTCTCAATTATAAAAAGAAAAACAATTCGCATCAAATTTTCAACACAGTAAATGCAAAATTTTATAACATCTAATCAACGGATTTAAATCAAAATATACAATCTGTATAATTCCAATTCATTTAAGTAATAATTTTAATCACTTCATTAAAAATACGGTCAAAATTTTATACTTTAAGTTAGCACGAAAATAAGTTTTTGTAAAGCATCTGCAAGATAGAGATAATGAGGTAATAGTTACGATATATGGCAACATTAGAGAAAAGAAACCTTGTAACACTGGAAAAGGGTGTCCACAAATATTCGGTTATATTTTGAGACAGTTATTAAAAACTATTTTAAACTATTTAGAGAAAATGGGGTAAGTGTTTAAAGATTTTCAGTTTTGTCAGCTGATATGATAGGAGCAAAAAAATATGTTACTCACAAAATTTACCCATAAAAATCGACGTTGGAGCAAGAGCCTATTCCAGCAAAATTGTACACACTCTTGGTAATTATAAAAAGGAATATTATAAATATAACAATATTTAAATTAACTCGACGAAAACTTCATTTAACGAGTCGGCTTTCAGTCAAGAGGTTGAAAAAAAATTAATAATAATTAATAATATGACTAACTACTAAAATTCGCTAAGAAACTAAACACATTCGTTATTGTGCTACAAATATTATTTTGTAAGAACAAGATGCAAATATGGTCCTTCGATGTAATAGCTCTGTTTTATTTAAAAATTACAAAGTATCGTGTCAGAAAAATATTTAGACAACGATATTGCAGTGACTTCAATACTTTCAGTCAATTCTGATTAAATATTCTGTTAACTAAGCTGTTAAAACGAGGGACCTACGATAAATTTGACTAAACACTAAATTCATACGCTAAGTGCAAATTGATTGTACTAATAATCTTTCAAGTGTATCAAAAATGGAAGCATTTACATCATATGGGGCTGGTTACGATACTAATTTAATATATTAATTTGACTAATTTAGTTGGAAAAATATTTGATTAAATATTACATTTAACTTAAGGCTGCATAGTCTACACACTAGCGCCGCCATTGGAAAAAAATCATAGTGCTTAAATAAAGACGAAATTGTGAATTATCTGTCGTTTAGTTAAATGGAGTTTTATTGTTAAAAGTGGTCACTTATTGCCAAAAATCTCCAATAAACTAAACGACAGGATAGAAAATATTGTTCAAGCTATAAAAAGAACCACAAAGCTTCTACGGAGTGTACTACAGAGAGATAATTCACAATTTCGTCTTTATTTAAACACTATGATTTTTTTCCAATGGCGGCGCTAGTGTGCAGACTACGCGCTCTTAATGGTGATATAAATGTTTAACACTTCAAGCTGCGAGTGTCCCAAATAGTAAGGACGATCCCCACACGGATTTTTGCCATAAAAACCTACGGTTCATTCGCTATACACACGGTCGGCAGTGTTGTATGGATCACTATTGAAGCTTGTTGTATAATTTTAACTCTCAAGTTGTATTATCAATGACCAACCCCAATATTAAATACAGCGATACCTCGTTGTCACGTCTAATTTGAAGCTGTATCGAAAATGCAAATGTATCAACACAAAAAATCACGCTGGCAACTAAAACATTTTTTTAATATAAATAAAAATCAACTTTTTTTAAATAACAACTGTTCAGTTTTGTACGTATTGCACGTGACTTCAAATGCATGCAAGTCTCAATACAAAAGGCACTACACGCTTCGAATACTAGAAAATATAACATTTAGGGTGTGTTCACATCAATGAGTTAGATAGACTGTTGATTGTATTTTTTGATATTTAGAGGACCGAACTTAAAACTATAGACTTGTTTTACATAGACCACTTTTGAAGGAATCTTTGTAAGAATAGCATAATAAATTATAAAATAAAAAAAAAGAAATACATATAATAGAATCAGTGAAAAAATCAAGCATGTATAGTCACTTTATTTATAAATAAAAAGTTAAATATATATATATATATTACAATAAAATGCAATATCATTTAGTCTAAGCTAAGTTTGATGTGAATACAGCCTTAATAATTTTCGCCTAAGCCGTCATACTATGAAGGTTATACCTTATATAACCTTATATTCGGAATTGTGTTCATAAATTCAAACATTCCTCTTAAAAACTAACATGAACTTAGGATGGAAGATATTTAGGCTAAATATTTTGGTTTCAACCTGATATATTTGTGCACCTTTCAGGATATAGACAAACTCTATTTAAATATTAAAGCGCTATTAAAATATTAAAAAATATTACAAGCAGTAAAGACATTTCCGAACGAGTTTATAAATTATGAGCAATGCCTTCTCATGCGACTATCAAAAAATAAACTATTCTATCCGATGTGAGGAACTGACTATTTTAGTCCTACATTTGGCCAAAATTTTACTAAACACAAGCGGGTTTCGACCGTAGCGACACGAATGCAAGGTTCATAATCGCACAACGCAATACGTATTTAAAATTAAGAATTGACCAAAACTAACCGTTCTATCTAATGATGCGATTCACAATTCAGCTCATCCTATAATCAATTCCATCGACCATTCAACTATACCTAAGTATACAAATTCATTGAAACAATTCACGTTGAATAAATAAAAAAAGTGGTTCACTTATTAACTAGTAGTTCATAACTTCATTTTAAATACTTTTATTTTATTTGCACGAAACGTGATATATTAAAATAGTGTCAACTAGTTATAGAAACATCACATTTTATAAGAGGTTTCATATAAACTTGGTGTGAGCGAAACATCGGGTTGAACTTTACATGTCTGTACGGAATTACATTTTTATATTCTATCCTCTTATATCACTGTGGATCGTCATTTGCTAGAGAGAGAAAGAAAGCGTGTTTTTAGTCGTCGTCGATGCTACCGCGTGCGGTAGCACTCACTCTTTCTTTCTCGCTTTAGCAAACGACAATCCTCGGTGAAAGAAGAGGACAGAGCATGATAAAATGCTGTTCCATGCTGACAATTTGGGTTCAACCCTAAAAATATCTATCGTTTTGGTTGGGATCAGTCGATGTAACTTCGCGTTACTATTGAATCGCAATGACTAGAAGCTGATTTGTATATTTTCAGTAAAAAGACCTTACAATCATTGTTGATAACAGTACAATCTTATTTCAACCGTATCCTTTAGTATTACAGTTGATTATTCATTAAATGATGTTTGAACGTAGTTCATTATTAATTTAAGTTATTGTATTTAGCATAATAATGGAAAATGATATTGTAAAGACTTTTATACTGTAGTTACCTAGTGTCACGGTTCATAACACATCCCTGTAATTTCATTAAGTTTGCTTTTAGCACTTCAAATCATCCATACAAATAACTCTCATACTTTAATACGAATAAATTGAAATATGCCGACACGCGATACTTTATGGTTCAGAATCAAAATTGTTATTAAAAACATTAAAAGCCACGTGGATATTTTAAGAAGCTTAAATCATTCGATTTTATTGGGGTTAAGAGAAATATCACGTGATACCAGTATCGAGTATCGTCACTTATCGATATCGCCGTCTCGCTCACACCAACCGACCGATTTGGCAAGTACTTCGCTAGCTACGCCAATGGACTAAAATAATACTTTGTTACACAAACTCAGCCAAGCACGATTATTCAAACGCGGGAAACTGGCGCACGAACTAACCTAAACACATTTATAATAACATCATATTATAATATATACTATATTTTATATTTAAATCGTGGTCTCAGTTATACCTGTGTATGTCTTTTGCGAATACACTTTTTATAATCGGATGAGTTCCGTAAATGCATGGTAGTTATTCTAAAAAGTGTAATACGCAATAATATTATTTTATAATATTTTTATATTGTTGATATGATATATAGGATTGCATCGCCCCCATTTTCAATTATCATAGGTCTTATAGGCAATGTTGGGTGCGGGATTAACAATGTTTATTCTTGGAAATTATTTTTGATACAGTGAACTCGTCATTAATATGTTGGCACTTTTGACAGGATGTTGACTTTTATTACAAAGCCATAAAGGTTGATGAACTGTCAAATGGGCCAACATTTTAATGAACTCGACTGTACAATATTTAAAACAAGATTTTTTTTAAGAATGTCTTAAAAGTTTTGTTAGTTGACTTAGACAGATCTGACACATAACGCATTACGCGCGTGACTGAACGTTGAACTTAAGGGGCCGTACAACCTCAAGTACACATAATTGAGCATGATTTCGCACAGTATCACTTACTCGATTTATCGGTCCCAAAACTAATACAGATAGTAGACTATGGTACTCAGTTATATGATTGACAGAAACATGAAAGCTCAAACTTTGTGTCAGCCTTTAATAAACCCATAATCTTGACACTATAATAAAAAGTAACTTTAGCTAGCTCTCTAGTTTTGTGGTTGATAGTTTTGCAAAATAAGAAATAGTTATTTAGTAATCAATTAAAAAAGATAATGTTTTAAATAATTCTATAATTTTACTACGAAAATTTATTTCAGCGTTGAACGCCCCCTTAAAGTGTGAAGTTTGTATAGAAATCACACATAGTGTAAAAAGCCTCTACTCACCATTCAATCTGTTGATTCTATTTGTTGAAGCCGAGATTGACCGTACTATAAAATACTTCAATTTGCCAACTCCCAACAAATAGAATCGACAGATTGAGTGTGAAGTTGAATGCCGAGTAAGGGCTTTAACACACTAACTACGCGCATGATTTTTTTTCTAAAATCTGCAAAACGAAGTGTGATGCAGTGTGTGATCGGTCTTATAACGTATTTAGTGAAACTTTAAAAATATAGTGGTAGGTACTTTTTTTAGTTAAGATTTAAAATCTTACGAATTAGTCCCCAAACCAACATTGCCTAGTAACAGAACAGTAGAATTAAAGCATCCGACCTATACAACATTTTAGATAACTAGTAATAAATATATCATCCAATCAGGATTCAAATGCAAAGGCTAACTCGACCCCTAATTTCGACCTAAGCGTTATAGACATTAAGTCCATTCTAGCTTGTTCCACAACAATGAGAATTGGCAATTTCTCTTACAAATAAATAGCTACAGCAAAATTGAGATTGCATAGAGACAGTTCACTTTGAAAGCCGTCAAACGCGTTCCAAAATCATATTTCGGCTTAGGCAATTTTCTACCTAATAATCATCGATATAGATACTATTTTAGAATGGAAACCTTGGTGTTGTATAATTTGCTATAATAAATATATGAATTATTGTAAGTTCGTGATTTTTTAATGACAATTTTATTACACTAATTTTTACTTGAAATTAATACTTAACGTTATTAAATTAAAGGACATTCAATTAAATATTTAAATGAGGAAACCCGTTACGAAAAGCCATGGTACGTATCATTTGTAAAAATTTCATTAAAATTTGTGTAATTATCAAATACAGATTTGAACGTTACCAGTTAATATAATATAACGTTTATTTAAGACAATGCGATAACAAGTTTATATTATTACTAGTTGTATAATTTCATTAAACGTAGTTTTATTCCAAGGTTTTAAAGAATTATCTAGTCCTGTGGCTAAGAATTATTATGCAAGAGTACATATTATGAAAAGTTGTATACTTCCATTAACAACCAGTCTAATTGCAAAGTGTTAATTTTTTATACATAACAGACTCTTACAAAAAACGTACAGTGAAAAGTTGTACGATTCCAAGGTTTCCAAACCTAAATATATTAATTTATATGCCAATATATGCCTGTTACGGAAACCAAATATGAGAACTTGTGTAAATTCCATTTAAAGCAGTATAATTCCAAGGTTTCCAAGCCTAAAAAGTTCCAACCGTAATAGATTAAAAGCCCCAGAACCAAGAATCGTTACGGAAACCAAATATGACTTGTATAATTCCATTAAAAATATAACAATTCCAAGGTTTCCAAAACCTAAATAGTTCCAACAGTAATAGTTCATAAGCCCCAGAACCAAGAACCTAATATGACTTGTATAATTCTATTAAAAGCTTTACATTTCCAAGGTTTCCAAACATAAATAGATTATAGGCCCTGGAGCCAGGAACCTTTATACCTACTACGAAAACTTGTATAGTTCCAAAAAGCAGCATAATTCCAAGGTTTCCAAACCTAAATAATTTAGTTTAAGAGGCCTCAGAACCAAGAACCGTTACGGAAACCTAACATGAAAACTTGTATAATTCGAAGGTTTCCAAACCGAAATAGTTTAGTTTAGAGGCCCCAGAACTTAAAACCGTTAAGGAAACCTAACATGAAAACTTGTATAATTCGAAGGTTTTCAAACCGAAATAGTTTAGTTTAGAGGCCCCAGAACCTAAAACCGTTACGGAAACCTAAAATGAAAACTTGTATAATTCCAAGGTTTCCAAACCTAAATAGATTAGTTTATAGGCCCAGTGGCCAAATAATGGTAGGGGTGCCTATTATGCATGAACCGATTATCGTACCTCTGGTTCTTAGTGAGGAAGTCGTTTCGGTTATTCACTTTTCTGTATGGAGTTCGTCGCTGGTTGTTCTTGTCTTGCGGTTTGTCCGTCTGTTTGTTTGGCTTTTCGTTTTTGGCGTCTGGCTTTGTTGGTTCAGTGGTGGGTTTTTCCTAGAAAGATATTGAAGGAATCAAATAAATGTGCGATTAAAATAATTAAGATTTGGACAGTGACGTCAATATTTACAATTTAATTGTTAATTTTATAATTATTTATACAGATGTAACGATAGCTCTACTTACAACTTTGGCTCTTCTTTTTGTTAAAGTGAAAAACTACAGAACTAAGATATTCTTAAATAATACCAAATAATACAAGGTGTTACAAAAATACCCCTAATGCCGAATATGATATATAGGGACCATCAAACTGAACAACTTTTACTATGGGGCCAACTCTGAAATCGCGAAAAAAAAACACCATAAAAAATACCATATTCGGCTTTAGGGGTATTATTGTAACACGTTGTATACTAGAAAAAATACGACTCGCACCAGATCATTCCCGTGGGAATGATTTGGTGCGAGTCGTATTTTTTCTAGTATATTATTGAGTATTATATAAAAATAGCATTGTGAATGCTAAAATCTCAAGATTTAAAAATAAGATATTCTTGTGTTGCATTGTAACATTTTATCCCCTATGTCTCGACGACTATGATGAAACAGCCGCAATCTAAACATGAAGGATCCTTATCAATAAACCAACCTCCTTAGCCTCAGTCGGCGCGGGCTTGGAGGTGCTCTGCGCTGAGTTACTGGCGGCTGATTCTTGAGGCTTGAGAGGGGTTGACTGCACTGTACACTGAGATGGAATCTCATTCTAGAAGGGAATATTTAAAATGAAGGTACTGTACTCAATAATAATAATAATAATAACAACCTTTATTTCTCACCATAATCTTAAAAGTTACATAATGTTTAGTTTGGAATGCAAGAGTTTGTTACTTGTACAGTTTGAAAAACTTATCTAATTTTAATATATTGGAAAAATTACTATGGTGGGCTGCCACCTAAACTAGGACGAGTCCTGTGTCTCAGGTAGTCAACCCTCCACCCCACAAAGGGTCTAGAAAATACAAGTTGTCTTAAGAACATAAAAATATAAATTGTACATTAACATTTAAAAAAAAGGGAACAGTAAGTTAGTGTGTGTATGTGTGTACGTATGTGTGTGTGCGTGCGTGTGTGTGTGTGGGTGGTGGTACAGCTCGGGTAAAACTTCTAGCTCCGTCCGAACACGAGGTGATCTATAATTTCTCGCAAAGGGGAAAACGGCACATACTAATTGAGCATAAAATGACGGGTGCAAAGATTGTACGGAAAACATGCGCATGCGCGAAGCAACTTCAGAGAGAGCTACAAGTTTGGCACGAGTTATACTTCACATGGATGCTGTTTCGCAGAACGTCTAGTGCGCCAACTGTCTACCAGTCGTAATGCCTCTTTCAGTGTTGCAAACTCCTTACATTTATAATTTTGTAATTGTCTATCTAGCGATAGTGACTCGGTAGCTCAGCGGTCAGAGCATTGGACCGGATATCCAAAGGTCGTGGGTTCGATTCCCGTCCGAGAACATTATCTGGTGCGAGACGTATTTTTTCTAGTATATTATTTAGTATTATATAAAATAGCATTGTAAATGCTAAAATTTCAAAATTTAAAAATTATTGTCTTTGGTATTTTAAGAATAATAATATAAAATGACAAATAAAAATTTTGTCACACGACGGCGCTAAAGCTACGGTGAACGTGAGGTCGCACTACATGGCGACGTAAAGTCTTTATCAAATGACTAATTGTGTCTGAAGAGTATGTTTATATGAGGCCAATATAAATATTATACACCGTTATTTTAAGGTATATCTAAAAATGAAATGGGGATTTCAGACCACGTAAATGAACAACTTTTACTATGGAGAGAAGTCAACCACGGAATCGCGAAAAAACAGCTGTTTTATAGAAAAGTACAACATCGACTTTTAAGACCCCCTTTCCCTGTTGCAAAGAATATGTAAATATTTCTCTGTTATTTGTAAAATAGTTGGTCAAACGTCATCTAAGACTATTCCAAATTTCAAGTTGATAGCATAAGTAGTTCTCGAGATAACCAGCTGTGACATACAGACAGACAGACTGAGTCGCACCATAAGGGTTCCCTTTTACCATTTTGGTACGGAACTCTAAAAATGAGGTCTTTTGTATGAATACCAATTCCCATTTTTTTGTTGTTGTTTTGTTCTGTTAATTAATTATTATTTCTCATTAGGTAATGTTCTTTTTTATCATAACTCCATTTTGTATTTTTCAATTCTTTTTTTGTTTTCCTAAATTATTGTGTTTGACATTTGGTGAAATTATTGCAAAAGCTGTGCACTTTTGTAACTGGGCTCAGATATAACACTGTTAATTTTAACTTATATTTTTTGTATGTTTATCTATCTGTTTTTTTTTAAAAATTTTTTATTGTTTGACAACATCACATACATTGCTCCGATCCCAAATCTGTTGCCTGTAATTGTGTCTTATGTGAAAAAAAAAAAAAATACCTGTGTAGCGTTGGCGAGCGGCGAAGGCGGCGAGGGCGGGGAGGGCGGGGAAGGCGCCGGCGCCAGCGCCACCGTGAGCGTGAGGTCGCACCACATGGCCACGCGCGCGCGCCGGGCGCACACGCACAGCTGTTTCACTGCCTCCGCTAGTTGGAGGATGGCTGCACAAATACATACAATATGAGTCATGACTTCAAAATGATAAATATTGGACAACATCACATACGTTGCTTCGATTCCAAAGTAGCTAAAGTACTTGTGTTATGGAAATCGGAGACAACGGTAGTATCACAAACACCGAGACCTGAGCCGATATAGAAAACTTCCGTTTTCTAAATTGACCCAACCGGGGATCGAACCCTCAGAGATGGCGACACCTCGAAACCCGGTATGTATCTGGCCTGGTACGGCGCTAGTTCCCTGCGCCGGGCCGCTTGCACCATGAGAGCATCGCTCATACACACTCATACATATTCCTACACACATTACATTACTATACTCACGGTCGTGGCGCATGTATCTGGCCTGGTGCGGCGCTAGTTCCCTGCGCCGGGCCGCTTGCACCATGAGAGCATCGCTCATACACACTCATACATATTCCTACACACATTACATTACTATACTCACGGTCGTGGCGCATGTATCGGGCCTGGTGCGGCGCTAGTTCCCTGCGCCGGGCCGCTTGCACCATGAGAGCATCGCTCATACACACTCATACATATTCCTACACACATTACATTACTATACTCACGGTCGTGGCGCATGTATCTGGCCTGGTGCGGCGCTAGTTCCCTGCGCCGGGCCGCTTGCACCATGAGAGCATCGCTCATACACACTCATACATATTCCTACACACATTACATTACTATACTCACGGTCGTGGCGCATGTATCTGGCCTGGTGCGGCGCTAGTTCCCTGCGCCGGGCCGCTTGCACCATGAGAGCATCGCTCATACACACTCATACATATTCCTACACACATTACATTACTATACTCACGGTCGTGGCGCATGTATCGGGCCTGGTGCGGCGCTAGTTCCCTGCGCCGGGCCGCTTGCACCATGAGAGCATCGCTCATACACACTCATACATATTCCTACACACATTACATTACTATACTCACGGTCGTGGCGCATGTATCGGGCCTGGTGCGGCGCTAGTTCCCTGCGCCGGGCCGCTTGCACCATGAGAGCATCGCTCATACACACTCATACATATTCCTACACACATTACATTACTATACTCACGGTCGTGGCGCATGTATCGGGCCTGGTGCGGCGCTAGTTCCCTGCGCCGGGCCGCTTGCACCATGAGAGCATCGCTCATACACACTCATACATATTCCTACACACATTACATTACTATACTCACGGTCGTGGCGCATGTATCTGGCCTGGTGCGGCGCTAGTTCCCTGCGCCGGGCCGCTTGTACCATGAGAGCATCGCTCATACACACTCATACATATTCCTACACACATTACATTACTATACTCACGGTCGTGGCGCATGTATCGGGCCTGGTGCGGCGCTAGTTCCCTGCGCCGGGCCGCTTGCACCATGAGAGCATCGCTCATACACACTCATACATATTCCTACACACATTACATTACTATACTCACGGTCGTGGCGCATGTATCGGGCCTGGTGCGGCGCTAGTTCCCTGCGCCGGGCCGCTTGCACCATGAGAGCATCGCTCATACACACTCATACATATTCCTACACACATTACATTACTATACTCACGGTCGTGGCGCATGTATCGGGCCTGGTGCGGCGCTAGTTCCCTGCGCCGGGCCGCTTGCACCATGAGAGCATCGCTCATACACACTCATACATATTCCTACACACATTACATTACTATACTCACGGTCGTGGCGCATGTATCTGGCCTGGTGCGGCGCTAGTTCCCTGCGCCGGGCCGCTTGCACCATGAGAGCATCGCTCATACACACTCATACATATTCCTACACACATTACATTACTATACTCACGGTCGTGGCGCATGTATCTGGCCTGGTGCGGCGCTAGTTCCCTGCGCCGGGCCGCTTGCACCATGAGAGCATCGCTCATACACACTCATACATATTCCTACACACATTACATTACTATACTCACGGTCGTGGCGCATGTATCGGGCCTGGTGCGGCGCTAGTTCCCTGCGCCGGGCCGCTTGCACCATGAGAGCATCGCTCATACACACTCATACATATTCCTACACACATTACATTACTATACTCACGGTCGTGGCGCATGTATCGGGCCTGGTGCGGCGCTAGTTCCCTGCGCCGGGCCGCTTGCACCATGAGAGCATCGCTCATACACACTCATACATATTCCTACACACATTACATTACTATACTCACGGTCGTGGCGCATGTATCGGGCCTGGTGCGGCGCTAGTTCCCTGCGCCGGGCCGCTTGCACCATGAGAGCATCGCTCATACACACTCATACATATTCCTACACACATTACATTACTATACTCACGGTCGTGGCGCATGTATCTGGCCTGGTGCGGCGCTAGTTCCCTGCGCCGGGCCGCTTGCACCATGAGAGCATCGCTCATACACACTCATACATATTCCTACACACATTACATTACTATACTCACGGTCGTGGCGCATGTATCTGGCCTGGTGCGGCGCTAGTTCCCTGCGCCGGGCCGCTTGCACCATGAGAGCATCGCTCATACACACTCATACATATTCCTACACACATTACATTACTATACTCACGGTCGTGGCGCATGTATCGGGCCTGGTGCGGCGCTAGTTCCCTGCGCCGGGCCGCTTGCACCATGAGAGCATCGCTCATACACACTCATACATATTCCTACACACATTACATTACTATACTCACGGTCGTGGCGCATGTATCGGGCCTGGTGCGGCGCTAGTTCCCTGCGCCGGGCCGCTTGCACCATGAGAGCATCGCTCATACACACTCATACATATTCCTACACACATTACATTACTATACTCACGGTCGTGGCGCATGTATCTGGCCTGGTGCGGCGCTAGTTCCCTGCGCCGGGCCGCTTGCACCATGAGAGCATCGCTCATACACACTCATACATATTCCTACACACATTACATTACTATACTCACGGTCGTGGCGCATGTATCTGGCCTGGTGCGGCGCTAGTTCCCTGCGCCGGGCCGCTTGTACCGCGCCGACTGCGCTGCGCCACGAGAGCATCGCACTTTCTACCTCGCTGTGCGGCGCTCTACATAAAAATACGATACATTCAATAAATAAATAAACATTATTGCGGAGAAAAGGATAAAAAATGCCTGAAATGGGCATATATCGAACGCTTGAATTCGCCTTACCAGAAGGAGAATGGCAGAAACCCCTGTATTTTTAGAACCACAGGCTTACCTTACCATAATTTATGACGTGAATATTAGAAGTTAATCAATTGTTTATCTGGAAAGGTATTCAACTGAATGTCGAGGTAATTCCTTGTACATTGGTGAGATGGCGCTGGCTAGCAGCGTAAGAGTTGATATACTAGAAGAAATTCGACGTTCCCACTAGTGACTCGGTAGCTCAGCGGTCAGAGCATTGGACCGGATATCCAAAGGTCGCGGGTTTGATTCCCAACCGCGAACATGATCTGGTGCGAGTCGTATTTTTTCTAGTATATTATTTAGTATGAATATTAGAATTTTAATACTCTCATACAGCCAGCTAACTAAAATTTATAGAATTGTAATTGCAAACAAATATTGCTTAAAATAGCACCACGGGGCTAAAAATGACAACCCGCACAGCTAGGGTTGCCAACTATACTGTTAAAAACAGTATTATACTGTTTTTCAGTACATTATACTTTTTACTGTTAAACAAAAAAAGTATACAAAATACTTTTTTCAGCAAGCATCACTGGTATCCATAGATATGTTTAAAAAGTAAACGCCCAACACTACGTTTTAGACGCGCGGGCAGCGGGCACTTCGTTTCTCGTTTGATTTAATTGTAATGAGGCTTACAAAGCTTTTAAAAATGACACAAAATTGGTAACTTAGCGAGAAGCACTCAGAAATATGTTATCAAAACATGAAAAAAATTGATACTGTTCATTTATCTAAACTACTGTTTATTTTTCTTTTCCGACCTTAATATACTTTTTATTTTGTAAAAAGATAGCAACCCAGCGCACAGCATTTAGTCGGGCCAGCCACGCGCCCGGTGACATACGTTAGCGTTCTTAACAGTAATTACAGATTGTGTTTTTTAAAGAAAAGAAAGAGTTTATTCGAAATGACGTCCTGCATAGTCAAATGGTGTAAAAGACGCAAAGAAGGCAAAAAGATGCAGAGATAACGTATTATAAGAATTAAATATTTTTTCGTTTAAGTAAAGAAAATATCTAAGAGTATACAGATATTATACAGCGACCATAATCGCTATTATGCAACCGGTGTTCAGTCACTTTGTACTGCGTAACTAAATACCAGCATTTTTAGACCCGCTCTAGTAGTAATTTTAGGGTTGTAATTTTTGTGTGGTTCTATTTTTTCAGTAGAATGCTTGCTCTATAGATTTTAGTTCGCTTAATATAGCCTAATAAAATATGAAATGGTAAATATGAAATCTTAATCAATTGTTTAAAAATATCTGGAAAGATGTTCAGTTGAATGTCGAGGTAGTTCCTTGTTCATTGGTGAGATGGCGCTGGCTTGCAGCGTAAGAGTTGATATACTAGAAGAAATTCGACGTTCCCACTAGTGACTCGGTAGCACAGCGGTCAGAGCATTGGACCGGATATCCAAAGGTCGCGGGTTCGATTCCCGTCCGAGAACATGATCTGCTGCGAGTCGTATTTTTTCTAGTATATTATTTAGTATTATATGAAATGGTAAGTTTTACTGTTATTCTGAGGATAAAAAGTTGATTTTAAAACGTAACCTCAGCACAACCCAACGTAACGTCATGCTATTTAATCGATTATTTTACTATGGCAACACAGACTGAATGACATCGACAGTATTGATACATAACAAGATCAATCTGAAATTGACATTTGACATTTATGCCGTTTCTATTCTGTAAATTCTGTTATGCTGGCTCACTTGAAAACTTGAAAAACGATTTTCATCATTGGTCCAATGGTCCATTTTCCCAGAGGGGCCATCATAATGAAACCAAACCACACAAAAAGCGTTTTGTTTGTGCAAAATGGCGTTTTCTTTCTGCGGAATGGCGTTTTGTTTCACGATAAGAAGAATTTATTCAATGTTGTTTTTCTAGTTAATACCAGATTTTTTAGAAACATTCAAAATTGAAAAGCTACTACCAATTTATGACCTTTGAATCTCATAGTCGGAATTGAGAATGCCCAGTATTTTAAAATTTGAAGATGCAGATCCCGGTTAGCTATTCTTTAAAATAAAAACTTTAGATACGCTGTTTTTTATCAACACTCCGCGAACAGACACAAGCAAATAAGTAAAAACACAAAACCACTCACATCTCAGCCAGATTCTTGACGTCCTCCCGCCACGTGCTCGGGTCGAAAGTCGCCGGATCGACCCCATTTTCCTTCTCTTTCTCGCTCGCGACGTTCTCTTGTCCTCTCTTCAGCACAGTTATTTTGGGGTCCTCTGATTTAACTGGCTTTTTGTTTTGTGCGACGCAAACGCTCGCTCGTAAGGTTTCCATTTTGCCCATCAGGGTGAGTACCTACAGAAATATTCAATATAAAAAGCGACAGCATCACATTTAATAAATAATAAATATAAATATTTAACAACATCACAGACATTGCTCCGATTCCATAGTAAGTAGCTAAAGCACTTGTGTTATGGAAATCAGAGACAACGGTGGTATCACAAACACCCAGACCTGAGCCAATATAGAAAAGTTCGTTTTCTAAATTGACACAACCGGGGATCGAACCCGGGACCTCAGAGATGGCGACACCTTGAAAACCGGTGTACAAAGCCACTCGACCAGGGAGGTCATCAATTTAAACAGTGTCTAAGTTGAAGACTTGTCGAAGTGTTTTATAATATTTTGTGTAAGGCCGTGACTTTTTATGAGCACACACAACTTAAAACGGGAAAAAAAGAAAACTATAACAACTTGTGAAAGTGTTAAAAACTGACAACGCATTCCAGCTTTTTCCAAACTGTGCCCGTTTCTGACCTGTCAAAATTTTGATTTTATCAATTATTATGTATAGAGAAGTAATATAGCTCATAAAATCACATTGCTATTGTTATTTATAAATTGCTAACTAAAATAAAAATCGGCAATACAGAAATAGGGAAATTTCATAATAAAGATTAGCAATACTTAAAATTAGAACAAATTGGTTTTACTATTACATATTTTTCTGATTGCCAAACAAAGTTCAATAAATACTAGTGTTCTACGATCATAGCAACTATTAAAATATAATTTTATGACTTTTTAAATTTAGTAGTATTGACTCGGTAGCTCAGCGGTCAGAGCATTGGACCGGATATCCAAAGGTCGCGGGTTCGATTCCCGTCCGAGGACATGATCTGGTGCGAGTCCTATTTTTTCTAGTATATTATTTAGTATTATATAATTTTATGATACATCAACTTTAAAAAAAACTATTTGACAGGTCAACACTTGTATGGGAAGTGGTCATTGTTCTTTAATTGAAATCTCGAGCGGACGCAGTCGGCCTGATAACAATGGAATATCTATTGTGTCTCTTTTTCCGGGCGTTGAAGGGTTAATATAAAGAGAAACTATGGAAACAATAAAAAAGCAAGGATATCATTTAATGTACAGGTGATAAGATAACATCTATGAAATTACTGTTCAGAAAAAAATAAGGAATCAATAATATTTATTTTCTCAGTGATATTGCTTTGTTTATTTGTAGATAACGAACAAAGATATTAATAAAACCGAAAGCAATACGCGTATTAAAACTGCAGGCAATAATTATAATTTTCGAGCGGGTAATTTCATAAAAATATGAGCAGCCTTTTTGCTTTAGTCCTCCCGTGACCACGGCCCCTGGAAAGGTGTCGAAACGTCGGGAATTCTAAAAAACCAATAAATACAAACTAAATAATTCTAAAACAACACCTGAATTAATAATATACGCGCTGTAATTCGTAAAAAGTGTTTTATTTCTAATGAACTGTACGCGCGAAAATCTTAGAAGTGTGTAATAATTATAATGTTCAAAATTATTTTTATTATCTGTAAATTAGACATAAATTTCTTACCTTAGTATGCTCCCTGAGCATATCAACGGTCAGTCTATCCACCCTGGTGGGACAAGGGGGCAATCTCGGCACCGGGATAGAGTTAGAGGAGGACACCGCCCTCCCCGGGTACGCTAACGCTAAGCGAGCTTCCGTGCGCTTGCGCTCACGCTCGAGCTGTCGCCACTGTTCGTAGCAAGCGTCCAGCCGAGCGTGGAGAATGCCCGACGAAGTTGCTGCACCTCTGTGGCCGAATATTACATAAATTAAATTAAATATTTAACAACATCACATACATTGCTACAGAGTTTTTGGTACTAGCCTATAAAGCCGAATATGGTAGATAGGGTACCATGCATTGCATACAACTCCGGGAAATTATTATAAACCCTGAAAACCGCCACATGGATGAAAATTATGTTTTTTTTATTTATATGGAAAAAAATCCAAATGGCAACCCTAGACGCAAATAGGTTAATGTATTCTGTAATCAATCCCATCAATGTGCACACAATTTCGGTCTAGGGTTGCCACAACGTAGTTAACCATACAAAAAATTGCATGAAAGTGCTGATTTTCAGGGTTTAAATAAAATCACAGTAATTTTCCGGGATTTTATGCATGGTACCCTATTTACCATATTCGGCTTTATAAAGCTAGCCATTACTAAACACCCTGTATGTATAATGTTGAAATCGTTATGAAATAACCTAAAAGGAATGTTTATTGATCAAAGTTAAATGTATACTATTATCTAGTAATTAAATGGTCATCTAAAGACAAAGTACGAGGCGGTTCAAAACATGCAATATTTTTTATATAAGTAAGTATTTGATAAGTATAAATAAGTATTTGACCACATCACATACATTGCTCCGATTCCAAAGCAAGTAGCTAAAGCACTTGTGTTATGGAAATCAGAGACAACGGTGGTATCACAAACAACCAGACCTGAGCCAATATTGAAAAGTTCGTTTTCTAAATTGACCCAACCGGGGATCGAACCCGGGACCTCAGAGATGGCGACACCTTGAAAACCGGTGTACAAAGCCACTCGACCACGGAGGTCGTCGAACCGAATATACCCACAACTATAGATACATAAACAAAAACGCTCTTTTATCATCTAATAATCGACTAAATTTGAGATATCTATCAATAAGATACTATTTATACGACACAGCTCTCCCCGGCTAACCCAATGGTGTTGCCGCTGTTGTCTGAGCGGAATTTTGGGCATTTTGACCTATATTTCTTAGAGAAAGTTATTTAGTTTCATGGACAGAACACATCTTGAACTAAGTCTTTAAATAAAATCGAGATATACATCATACAAAGTCAATAAAATGGTCTACCAGTTCTAACAAGACTTCTCGTGTAACCTAAATAGAGGTTGACACTAGTATCAACAAGGGAAAATCAACCTTGTTGTTTTATGATGTGCAAATGAATTTCAAATGTAGGCTATATTATACCTACCATAACTATTTGGTCAACTGCAGATTACATACTAACATTGCATTAGACCACACCGGACACGCCATACAAAAAGTGAGATTCAATTACAACATCGTTTGTACACGCTGCGAATGTGTGCGTGAACCTTAGGGTTTACTTTTGAAATCTATTGAGCTCTATGTTAGTATCTGTGCTCGTACCAGACAACTCGCGCGCGCGACGCGGCCCGAGAATGAACAGCTGATCTTACCGCCGATGGTCGGGGGGAGGGGCGGTATGAGGCTCGGCGCTACTATACCTCACTACTATACTAATTCTGTGATTAGACATAAACCCCCTTATTAATAAACGAAGAGTAAGTTTACACCTAGTTTAACCAAAAAGTTTGCTTAGGAATACAAGGTGTTACAAAAATACCCCTAATGCCGAATATGGTATATAGGGACCATCAAACTGAACAACTTTTACTATGGGACCAACTCTGAAATCGCGAAAAAAAAAACAGCTGTTTCATACAAAAATTAAAATCGAAAATATCAAAATGTATGAAACAGCTGATTTTTTTTTCGCGATTTCAGAGTTGGTCCCATAGTAAAAGTTGTTCAGTTTGATGGTCCCTATATACCATATTCGGCATTAGGGGTATTTTTGTAACACCTTGTATAATGCTTTGAGACGTCAAACGTAAAGACTAATATTGCTAAACAGTATTTTCTGTTAAACCAGGTGTAAAGTTACTATTCGTTTATTAATAAGGCCGAAAGTGAATATTAATCATCAGAAATAAAACACTTTTTACGGATTACAGCGCGTATATTATTTATTCAGGTGTTGTTTTGGAATTATTTAGTTTGTATTTATTAGTTTTTAGAATTCCCAAAGTTACAACACCTTTCCAGGGAACGTGGTCACGGGAGGACTAAAGCAAAAAAGGAGTTTAAAATAAATTAATAAACATTGAATACATTTTTATAAAATTTTGAGCGGGTAATTTCATAAAAATATGAGCAGCCCTTTTTTGCTTTAGTCCTCCCGTGACCACGGCCCCTGGAAAGGTGTCGAAACGTCGGGAATTCTAAAAACTAATAAATACAAACTAAATAATTCCAAAACAACACCCGAATAAATAATATACGCGCTGTAATCCGTAAAAAGTGTTTTATTTCTAATGAACTGTACGCGCGAAAGTCTTAGAAGTGTATATGAATATAAATCAGGTAAACAATTGTACAGTGTGTATATGTAATCTCACCTCATATTCCTCATGGCGTAAAAGGGTGCTAGTAGCGGCATGTCGAGCATAGGAGACGGCAGCACGGGCGGCGGCACCGGCGGGCTGGGGCCTATCAACGCGCCTAAACCTGACAAATTAAACAATGTGTCGATTTTCGGCCTATTCCCATTCGATACTGGGGAATATCGGGAAAAACTAGTAGTTTCCATACTTTTTTCCCGATATCCCCCAGTGGGGGGACAAAAGTGTGAGACAGCGGGAATAGGCCGATTCGGTTGGCAAAGACTACCGTGACCGCTACATTAGAAGGCGCTGGGTATGGGATGGGTGACCGTGGGTCTCCGATAGCGAAAGTTAAGCAACTCTAGGAAAAGCCGTGTATGAAATGGGTGACCGTTTGGAACTGCGAATGTTAAGCAACTTTGAAAAAGGTCAGGTTTGGGATAAGTGACCGTTTGGGACTGTAGTAACGACAGATATGGGTATGATATTGTACTTCATCCCCTACCCTGTCTTCCATTCCCCTTACTTCATCCCAATCCACTATACCCCTCCTCCTGTCCTGACCCTCCCTACTTAGTTTTCTCTGCTAAACAATATTAAAATGTTGCTGACCAATTAGATATTTTGCTCTCTACCTGTTTATTAAATTGCTGACGATTTTAAGATTGTTTGCTGACAAATTATTTGTTTTTTGGCCAAAATTATTTAAACTGCTCTGTTACGGACAGCTTCGATCAAGTGCAAATAGTGGAAAAAGTGATTAAAATGTGACTAGCAAAAAGACTGTTTAGTGGACACTAAGTGCGTTACTAGTGATAAAATCTGTGTTTGTGAATATCTCATGTAAGTACGCACTTTATAAGCAGTAGCTAGTTAAGACGATTAGTTTGTGTTTTTAATTTCTTTAAAGTTTATTAATATGTAATGTTCTATTTGGTTTTAAATTGAAGCTTATAAAAAGTGCTGTAAAATGAAGTATTTAACGTAGCTGTAAGTTTTATAGTTTATGAAATAATTAAGTTTTAGCTCAATTGGGTATTGTTTAGGTATTTAGGTATCCTAGAAAATAAATGATATTCAGGTGTGTCGTTTTTATTGACCTAAAAGGTAACGTTTCATGGTTTGAGGTAATGGGCTAGGTAATTTAGGTCTAGGAGGTGGTAGTCGCGACCTATGGATGAGTCTAGGTCAGACGCCAGCCTTTGTCCTAAAAGCCCTAAGGTTTTGACTTGGTATTTGGGTAAGATTTGTCAAAATAAAGGCCTCTTGTATAGGTCTCTGATAGTAAAATAAGGAACCTAATACCTAAACATCCTCGCGCGGCTGAGGCGGGGCTCTCTTTATGGTATTGCCGCTCATTCGACCCTACACCTTTATTATTACTGTTTGTGCGGGTAGGGTTGAATGAGTGAAAGAGAGGTAAGAAGTAAAATGTAAATACGATTTTTAGAATACCCAAGTTAAGTAAAGAATATTAGCTCACGCTATTAGTGCATAGTTGCCACCAGGCAAAATTACACTTAAGGACGTGCGGGCGTAGGAAAAGTTGTAAGCTCGCATCGTCCATTTCTTTGTTAGTAACCGACCACAATATATGGGCATTCAGTAAGCTGGTGTTTTTATTCTTCTCCGCTTGGCGAATACATACATCCTATGGTGAAGTTGAGGTTGCATCGTCAACAGCGCTTCGTGGTCCTTCTAACCGGATGAAAAGAATCTGCGCGTCAAGCAGTGCTTCGTGATCCTTGAAGAGCGCGGATAAGAAGAAAAAATCTGCGTGTCAAGCGAGAAGATTGAAGAAAAGAAGCATCACAGTAACTTAGTCACTATTACGCGGGAAGAATCACAGTAACTAGTCACTATTACGCGGGTGGACCGCGGCTCATACTGCCACACCCTCACGGTGCCAAGTGTGGTTAGTGTGAGTAACGCCGTTCAAGGCGGTGCAGTCTAACGGACACGGCTGCCAGCCGCCTTTTTCAAGGCAGCTGAAATTGTCCGACTACGCCGGTACGGGTTGTGTCGCACTGAGGGCCGGACTGTAGGCACTGCCGACGCTGCCGGGTGTTCACCCCGGTGGCCGAGCACCTCGGAGTGGCGCAGCTTCTCTGCCGGGTTGTTCCTCCCTTCCACTCCTGCTACGACCTCCATCCTCACCCGGGCTCCCCTCGGTAGTTTGCCCGGGCGGGATTGTTAGGAGTAGGGCGTCCACATCAAGAAAGAAGAAGATGCCAATAACAAGAAGCCAATCTGGAGGGAAGAAGAGGGGGGCAATTACGTATGAAGAGCCACCGGCGTCACCATCGACGATCGCGCAACAACCACCGTTATTGACGACAGTTACGACGCAAGAAGAGGCCACAGAAAGTGGTAAAGAGAGACCGTTACCGCCGCCGCCCACCAAGGAAGTTGACGATGGCAACGCCGCCGCCGCCGCCGCTACAGACACTGAGGCTTTGAGACATAACCCGCCGTCAGTGTGTTCGTCAAGTGTCGCGGCACGCGTCCGGCAGGCGCAACTTCGGGCCGCGGAACAATTGGCCGAAATAAAGAGACGAGAAATGGAACTAGAACGTGATTTAATTCAGCAAAGGTTACAAGTAGAAATGGACACTATTATGGATGCGAGCTTACCCGCCGAGAGCGTTCCAGAGAGGCTGAAAGAATGGTTGGATACCACAGCCGATCCTCGGTGTCGGGTAGACGAAAATTTAGAGCGAGACGGAGATATCGTTCCCGTCGTTTCGCAAGACAGAGACAGAGATATCGCCCCTGTTGTCGTGCAAGACAGAGAAAGGAATATGAAGCGCAATGAGGCGTGCGCCTTAGAAACAGATAGAAACCGAACGTTTTGGGTAAATCCAATGGAGGCTGACGCGAGGCCCGTAGTCGATACGAAAAAGGGCTACGGGGTGGAAAACCTCGCTGAAACATTGGACAGGGTTCTATCGAGACGACCAATGCCGCGGTACGCGCAAGAGTTGCCCGTGTTTAGTGGCTCACCAAATGAATGGTTGTTATTCAAGGCCGCAGTGCGTGATTCCACACGATTATACAAGTTCACTGCAAAGGAAAATCTAGCAAGATTACGCGTGAGCTTGAAAGGGGAGGCGAAAGAATGTGTGTCGGCGCTATTATGGAGTGCGACCGACCCCGATCGTATTATGACCACACTAGAACAATGCTACGGCCGCCCTGAAGTGCTTATAGATAGAGCGCTCGAAGATATGAAAAGCTTACCGCGTTCGGGTACGAGTGCCACAGAATTGAATACCCTCGCTGTGAAATTGCAAAATATAGTTTGCGTGATTCAAGCGGTTGATGACCGAGGTTACTTACGAAATCCGCTATTGGTTCGGGAAGTAGTCAAGAAGCTCAGCCCGCATTTATTATCGAACTGGGTCGCCTACGCAGAGAAGAATGAATCGAGTGAACCTGAAATAATTATTTTATCTCGATTTCTAATGAAAGAGGCTGACTGCGCGCTGCGTTATGCATACGTACCGACCACGTCACAGCAAAGAGAAAACGTCGCTGTAAAAAACCGTATCGAGAAACGCACTGACAAAAAGAAAAATGTAGCAAGAATATACACTTTGGGCCAGAAAGAGACGCCGCCGGCGCCGTGTTTAGTATGTGGAAACGATCATGAGGTACCCCACTGTAACAAGTACAAAGCCATGACGGTAGATGAGAGATGGCAGTGGGCAAGAAATAATGGAGTGTGCTTTCGGTGTGTGAACAACAAGCACCGGAGGTTCCGCTGTACACACAAACTATGCGGGGTGAACAATTGTGTTGCGCGTCACCACGCTACGTTGCATAAGGACCGTGCCGCTAGTAATGAAGAGACGTTGGTGCGAGAGTCACAGACTGAGACGATCGCCACGGTTAATAGGGCCAACGTCGCGGCGAAAGTCATGTTAAAGGTGTGTCCAGTGACAGTTAAAGGACCCGGCGGTGCCGTACGGACATACGCGCTGCTGGACGAGGGTTCGACAGTGACGATCGTAGATCAAGACCTGGCGGACGAAATAGGTGCGAAAGGGCCTGTAAGCGACTTGCGTATATGTAGTATAAATGCGCAAGGGAGCGTAGCGAACAGTGAAAACGTAAACTTAGTGTTAGTAGCAAGAGACAAAAGCACCCATCATGTTCGCGCTAAAACGATGACAAGTTTGACGCATGAGAATATTAAGCGAGTCGGCGGCCAGTGCGAAGTACGACTACCGTGGAAGAGAGATGACGTCACGCTACCGCCCAGTTATTATAACGCTGTAAAGCGCTTGAAGTCTATAGAACGCAAGATGGACCGGTCAAGCGACTTTGAAAGAGCTTATACAAAACAGATAGAAAATTTATTCACGAAAGGCTACGCGGAGCAGTGCAGTGAGAAAGAGACAGACGATCCACGATCATGGTACCTGCCTCACTTCGCGGTTACTAACGTGAACAAGCCGGGGAAGATAAGATTGGTTTTCGATGCGGCAGCAAAAGCCAATGATGTTTGCCTCAATGATGAGCTTTTAGAGGGGCCCGATTTATTACAAGATTTAAATGGGTTGCTTTTGCGGTTCCGTGAGAAAAGGATAGCAATAACAGCCGACATTCAAGAGATGTTTTTACAAGTGAAGATTGCACCTATTGATCAACCGGCACAGATGTTTCTATGGAGAGGCGGTGATAGAGAGGGACCGCCACGAAAATATAAAATGACTTCAATGATATTTGGGGCAAAGAGTTCGCCATTTTTAGCACATAGTGTGCGCGACTGGAACGCGAGAGAGAGCGCCGACGAGTACCCGCTAGCGTGTCAAGCGATAACAAACAACCATTATATGGATGACTGGGTGGACTGTTTCGATGATGAGAAACGGGCGATTACTACGATGAAACAAGTGATTGAAGTGCACAGGCGCGCAGGATTCAAGCTGACAGGCTTCAACTCAAACGAAGCTAAAGTCTTAGCTGAGCTGCCATTAGAGAGCCGTGCTGCGTCATCGTTCAAGCAACTGGGGTCCAACCTAGACGACTGTGGTCGCACGCTGGGGTTACTTTGGGATGCGGCGACCGACACACTTGGGTTCAACACGACGCTCGCAAGGGTACCGGCTGAAGTGAAGGCGCTAGCAAGACCGCCGACTAAAAGAGAAGCGCTAAGCGCGGTGATGTCGGTTTTCGATCCGTTGGGCTTATTAAGTTACTACACCATACGAGCGAAGATTGTATTGCAAAAAATATGGAAACTAAATGTAGAATGGGACGAGACTCTGCCAGGGCCGGAGGCCGAAGAGATGATCGAATGGCTAAGAGACATAGAGAAGCTACGAACACTGAGATTACCGCGCCTCTACGCTCGAACGGGGGGAGAGCCGAGCCGAGAACTGCATGTATTTTGTGATGCAAGTGAGGCTGCATACGCGACCGCGGCATACTGGCGCGTCAAGCATGAAGATGGTGAAGTAGAAGTAGCGCTAGCGGCCGCTAAAGCACGGGTAGCGCCAATGAAACCACTCACCGTACCGCGGTTAGAGCTACAAGCGGCGTTGATAGGAGCACGACTGGCAAGCTCTATTAAGAAACAGCAAGGCTGGGAACCCGAAAAAACTGTGTATTGGACAGATTCGCGTACCGTATGGCATTGGATACGTAATGATAGCGTGCGCTACGCGCCATACGTAGCGCACCGCTTAGGCGAGATAGCCGAGACCACGGACGCTAGCCAATGGAGATGGGTTCCGACAGCGCTGAACGTGGCGGACGACGCAACGCGCTCTAATGTTGAGATGAAAACGTGTGACGACAGATGGTTTAAAGGACCCAAATATTTATATGAAGATGAGGCTTTATGGCCCACATGTGATATCGTAACGGAAGAAGACACGGTAGAGATAGTGCTCACGACAATGGCAGAAGCAAACGATAGTGTGCCTCGAGCCGAGCGTTTTTCCTCATATGAACGCTTGGTGAGAGCGATGGCAAGAGTGTTACTATTCGTACGCAAATGTCGTAACCGTGCCGCTACGATAAATGTACAGCTGTTAGAAGAGGCTGAGATGAGATTGCAACGAGAGTCGCAGCGCCAATGTTTCGCTGAAGATATAGAACGAATCACAGCAAAGCGAAACCTCAGAGCGGGGAGCCGGCTACGAAAACTGGATCCGTATTTGGACGAACGAGGTGTGCTGCGTGCCAGGGGACGAATAGGGGCAGCGGGTGTGTCTGCCCCCGCTACTCACCCCGTAGTAATGGACGGCAGGCACCCGTATGCGCGGTTGCTACTAGATCGTGAGCACCGTCGCGCCCACCACGCACACAATGAGCGCGTAGTGAATGAAGTCAGAGCCAAATACTGGATACTACGACTGAGACCGACGATACGCACTGTGGCTAGCAAATGCGTATTTTGCCGCGTACGAAAGGCACGCCCTGTGGTTCCGGTGCACGGAGATTTACCTAAGGCAAGATTACAGCCATTTACAAGACCATTTACAAACTGTGGAGTGGATTTCTTCGGGCCAATGACGGTGACGGTGGGACGGCGGCATGAAAAACGGTGGGGCGCATTATTTACGTGTCTCACAACAAGAGCGATACATATAGAATTGGTGGCGTCGCTATCGACAGACTCGGCAATCATGGCTCTAAGAAGAATGGGCGCGCGCCGTGGATGGCCGCGTCTAATGTACTCAGACAATGCAACAAACTTCAGAGGCGCCGACGTTGAGTTACGTCGTGCGATAGAAGAATGGGAACCGGCGCTACGCGATTACGCGCTAACAGAGCGTATGGACTGGCGATACATCGCGCCGGGCGCGCCGCATCAGGGAGGCGCGTGGGAGAGGCTCGTGCGCTCGGTAAAAAGCGCGCTACGAGTCACTTTGAACGAGAAGTCACCGCGAGAAGAGGTACTGGCAACGCTGTTGGCGGAGGTGGAGCACACCATAAACGCTCGCCCGCTAACCCACGTTCCAGTTAGCGAGGAAGATCCAGAGGCGCTCACCCCGAATCACTTTCTATTGGGGGGTTCGCGCGGCCTGCCACTCACTGGGCCGTGCGAGCCAGCCTCGCGCAAGCTGTGGCGTGCTGCGCAGGCGCTGGCCGACGAGTACTGGCGCCGCTGGGTGCGCGAGTACCTGCCTGAGCTCATTCCGCGTGGGGACACGCGTGACGTCACGGGCCGCTCACTTAAGCCCGGTGACGTCGTCATCATCGTGGACTCCAGTCTGCCTCGCAATGTGTGGCCGCGAGGCGTCGTGACGGCGGTGCATCCAGGACCAGACGGCGAGATTCGCAACGCTGATGTCAAGACAAGAGGAGGTGTTTTTCGTCGCCCGACAGCGAGATTGGCTGTCCTCCCTACTGAAGAGGAAGGTGCCGCGAGTGCTGCACCGGGGGGAGACTGTTACGGACAGCTTCGATCAAGTGCAAATAGTGGAAAAAGTGATTAAAATGTGACTAGCAAAAAGACTGTTTAGTGGACACTAAGTGCGTTACTAGTGATAAAATCTGTGTTTGTGAATATCTCATGTAAGTACGCACTTTATAAGCAGTAGCTAGTTAAGACGATTAGTTTGTGTTTTTAATTTCTTTAAAGTTTATTAATATGTAATGTTCTATTTGGTTTTAAATTGAAGCTTATAAAAAGTGCTGTAAAATGAAGTATTTAACGTAGCTGTAAGTTTTATAGTTTATGAAATAATTAAGTTTTAGCTCAATTGGGTATTGTTTAGGTATTTAGGTATCCTAGAAAATAAATGATATTCAGGTGTGTCGTTTTTATTGACCTAAAAGGTAACGTTTCATGGTTTGAGGTAATGGGCTAGGTAATTTAGGTCTAGGAGGTGGTAGTCGCGACCTATGGATGAGTCTAGGTCAGACGCCAGCCTTTGTCCTAAAAGCCCTAAGGTTTTGACTTGGTATTTGGGTAAGATTTGTCAAAATAAAGGCCTCTTGTATAGGTCTCTGATAGTAAAATAAGGAACCTAATACCTAAACATCCTCGCGCGGCTGAGGCGGGGCTCTCTTTATGGTATTGCCGCTCATTCGACCCTACACCTTTATTATTACTGTTTGTGCGGGTAGGGTTGAATGAGTGAAAGAGAGGTAAGAAGTAAAATGTAAATACGATTTTTAGAATACCCAAGTTAAGTAAAGAATATTAGCTCACGCTATTAGTGCATAGTTGCCACCAGGCAAAATTACACTTAAGGACGTGCGGGCGTAGGAAAAGTTGTAAGCTCGCATCGTCCATTTCTTTGTTAGTAACCGACCACAATATATGGGCATTCAGTAAGCTGGTGTTTTTATTCTTCTCCGCTTGGCGAATACATACATCCTATGGTGAAGTTGAGGTTGCATCGTCAACATGCTCGTTTTTTCTAACCATTTAGATTAATTGCAGATCAAAAAATACTTCCCTATTTTTTGAAAAAAAAAACAATTGGTCAAGCTGTTTTCAGTTTTAGCCAGACTAACCAACAGCAATTTATTTTTATATACAAGGTGTTACAAAAATACCCCTAATGCCGAATATGGTAGATAGGGACCATCAAACTGAATAACTTTTACTATGGGACCAACTCTGAAATCGCGAAAAAAATATCAGCTGTTTCATACAAAAATTAAAATCAAATATATCAAAATGTATGAAACAGCTGATTTTTATTTTTCACGATTTCAGAGTTGGCCCCATAGTAAAAGTTGTTCAGTTTATTCGGCATTAGGGGTATTTTTGTAACACCTTGTATATGAAGACTATGAAAACCACCACTTTAAAAAAATTGCAAATATTGCAATACCTATTACTTACCCACTGCATAATGCATTATAGATTTGTTTGCATGTATTGTTATGTGTGAAATACTGATAAAAGATCAAATGACTCACCAAGATTAAAAGGTGTATTCTCGTGTAGAAACGAAACGTCAACATTCAACTGATTGGGCGGCGGTCGGTTCCTCATAAGCAAACTCATCTGTCTAGCCAACTCCTGGTTCTGCCTCATCAAAGCTTGATTGTTCCCACTCAAAGGATTCTCGAAGTTGTTTCTCTGTTCGTTCAAACCGTTTTGCTGGAAATTATCCCTTTGCATAATGGGGTTCATGTCACGACGTTGCATAAACTCGTTCTGTTGAAACCCATTCGGTTTGTAGTTCATAGCGTTAGCCCCAGCAGACACAGGTGTTTGATTGGCAAACTCGAAATTTTGCCCCATCGGACTCCTTTCGTTCATCTGTGACATCATATTTTCGTAAAAGTTTTCCCCAGAGAAGTTCTTAGGCGGCATTTGCTGATAGTTTCTATTGTAGAACATTTTATCTGGCATTTTATTAAAGTCTTCAGTAGGATAGTGATTGTTTTCGTGCATTTTAAAATCCATGTTGTTCTGCATGAGATTTTCATCACGAGAACGGTCCATAGACAAGTTCAGATGATTTAAGTAACTTAGCAAGTCACCTTCTTGGTTGTTTTCTTTGAAACCATTGTTTGGGTATCTTTGAGCATTATTGAACGGATTCTCATAGTTATTATAATTCATATCCAAGTTTAGGCTGTTGGGCCTATTGAAATTGTTCATGGGATACATATTCGAGTCAGATAGCGAATTTCTTTGGCTCGGTTCGAAAAAATTGTAATACTTTTCGTCGTACTTCGGACTCGAGAATTGGGCTCCTCCTATCTCTTGAGCTGCTAGTCTGAGCAAGTTTAGCTGCTCCGGTGTTACGTCAGAGCCAGCATCTGTAGTATCGATGCCGAGTAAAGAGTTCACACTCACATTGTTGTCTGGATAATTGACGAAGTTGGAACCACCGAAGCCGTTCTGCATGAAGTTGTAACTGTTTTGGTCATTTTGGGGGTAATTGTACAAATTGTTTTGGTAGTTGTACGATGGTGGTATGAACGAGGTGTTCAATTCGCTTTTGTAGCTGCTGCATGAAGGCAAGCCGCTTATAGCTTTTTCCGATGATTGAACAGAGCTGGAAAGACAAAAACAAATGTAATATGGAAATTTTTACACTATTACTTTTTTTAAATTATTTCAATAGTTTATGAAATCTAAATAACAACTAAAACAAACTAATTCGAAGTGCTATCTCTTGCTTTTTCGGTGCTACATATCTACAGGTAAATTGGCACAGAAATCAGAAACTTAAATTGTACAAACTAAATAATTAAGTACTTTATATGTTGGTTGGTTGATGATATTGATGAAATACTGTTTTCAAAAGAAGGAAACAATAGAAATTATAAAAAATTAACTCAACAATTACCTGCCGCTCTCTGAGGGTCCAGTCTCATCGAGGATCTTGGTGATGAGGTCCCGGACCATTGAATTTTCTTCCATAATGCGTTCCGACTATAAACAATAATTGAAAAGTGTTGAGGATTGAAATTTCTCACGAGTTTTGTTTATGTTTTGCTAACTAATATTATAAATATGAAAGTAAGTTTTTGTTTGTTACACCTTTACGTCTTAATTACTCAACCGATCATCGTGAAATTTTGCATATACGTTATCAGGGGTACAGAAAAGGACATAGAATACCTCTCTCTCAATCAGATAGAGATCTGAATCTCCTCCATTCACTCACTGGATGGCCATCGTCAGATCACAGCTAGGTCAATCCTTAGCGGCGAAACAAGGCTTCAAAGTTATTTTGTTTGTATGAAAATCAACTGGTGTCCTTAATTATCTGGCCACCAGTGTATATGAAGTTCAATGCCTATCCCATATTTCAGAATAACCAATATCTCTTTTAATAATAGTAAACAATTTTTAAAGCTTTCAATTTATTTTTTGGTTATCACATTAAAATCAAAATGTCCTTGATAATACATTATTATTTACATAATCAATGTATGGTCAACAGAATGACATATTTTATAAACAATTGTTTCATTGAAGAGTTTAGTCAACACTACTAAAGACAACAAGAAAAAACAAGAAAAAGACAACAAGAAAAAAACTGACTTTTAAGCTAAAACTGTGTCATGTTATTATTATTACACAATTGAGAAAACTATTTAGGAAGATTACCTAGTGTGTAAACAACAATGTTATTGTTAGCTAAAGGCTATAAATAAATACAAAGCTATTAACTACTCTTCTTGTTTACTACAGCAAACCCAACCTCGAAAGATGGTGATGGTAGTTATCAGTGGCTAAGGGTCCATACAATCCAATTCCAATTGGCTTAGCTTTTAGAAATCCCACCCTACCGTTCCACTATGCAGATCATTTATTTTTTTTTTAATGGTTTACCTTCGCATAATTTTAACCCTCACCATTACTACCTATATGTATAGCTTAATGTAGCAGCTATGGAGGTTAAACATTTTTAACATGCACTCTTTTTGGGTTGTAAGACGAATTAAATCTTGGGTTAAAGTCGTCAAAATTCAGATAGAAACAAAACTCATGCTATTTGCATGTGATCTTCATAATCATTGATATTAACAATATTGTTTACATTAAATTTAGATTTTTCGCATTCACAATGCTATTTTTATATTAAGATAAATAATAAATAAGCGACTCGGTAGCATAATAATTGGTCAGTGCATTGGGCCAGAATCCCAAGGGTGCTGGTTTGAGTCCTGTCTGAGGTGCTACGGGTGAGTCGATTTTTTCTAGTATTTTTTCTAATATTATTTATTTTAATATTGTTTAATGTTAGTATTACCTACCTAGACAAGAGAAAAGAGTCAAAATAAGTTTAAAACATTTTTTCTTATGTATAAATATAAAAATACAATCAAATGATTAATTTACAATACAAACTTATAGCTTGCAATATTGTATGAAAAAATAAATCTTGTTTTATGTACCGATCAGCAGGTTATACCAAACTCTCAAAAATCTATAATTTATTTTGAACCTTGTCTTCTTATAAAATTGATTGTCCCTGCTGTGGTAGCCCAGCGTGCCGTCGACTATACAAATATCTTCAAGGTCATAACATTACAACTAAATAATAACATATTTCATCATATCAGTTAATCAAATGAGACAGTATTTTGAACCAATGTTGTCATGATCAATTATTTGTATTTCTTTACACAAGAAAAACTGTTCAGTAACACTTCATTGGCTAACAGTAGATTACCTACATGAAGTAAACATTGTTATCTTTACAATTCCATTCTTAGATTTGTAAGTGAATGGGCTAAACAATAAACCACAGTCTAGTGCATACAACGAAGGACATCAATAAGCAATAGTACCTACCTACTCAGAGAAAGTGGGAACAACCTTTAGCATATTGTTTGTCACACAGGCAACATTACCTAATAAGATTTCAATAATAAAACGCTGCTTCTAAGGAAATAATAATGAGAGTTGTGTAATAATAGCATAATTCTTACGTTACCTTGTTATTCTGTCCTCTAGCGTGCAAACTACATAATTCTAAAAATATTGTGTGCATTCTTCGGATGTCATCGTCAAACTCGTGAGGGAAAAATCACAGTAACACCATTACACCACACGGATTTTATCACACAAACTCATTACACTACCAGCGAACACAATGTAAGGCCCTTTGATGATAAAAACAAACACTTTTTTCTGAATTGGCGACGTGAATGAATTTTTCCCGGATTTAAGGTGAGACTGACAGGTCAAGACATTTACACCCATTGGAAAAGGCACAAGATCACAAAATCACCACTTACCTGATCTGGTTCATTTTCTACTGTTTTGTACGCATTACCTATGTGACATAAATCACTGAAGGCCATTTAAAATAAAACTTATTCTTTGCCACGATACATACGAGCTTTCGGTGCTAAGCCATTTTTTGGATGACCTACATGTGTACGTATAGTATAGATAGGATAGATAGACTTGTATGTGTATTGTACGTGCACTAAACTGACGACAGTGTTGCTGTTGCTGTTTCGGAACTTTGCTGTAATCAAACAAACAATAATATTGTGAAATTCTAAAACTTACGTGTAAATATCTCAACTTAAATTTATTATCTTATAAAATTTATGTATTTTTGCAAATTTCCCGCGCTTTGTTACATACATTTATTACTTTTTTGTTAATATTTGTCAGGCATCAGCCTCTCTGTCAAGTTAAACGTCAAATAAAAAGTACTCTGTGCCGGTCGTCAAGTCGTCCGTCATCGTCAAACAAACTAGTGCCGGGCGCCGGCGGCGCCCGCCGGTAACAATAAATTGTGATTGTAAAATTTTTACGTAATTGACGCTCATTATCGCGAAAATTGATCATTGCAATTGAAGCGATTTTCAATTGCTTTAACAGTGACATTGACGCAAAATTGACAATCGCAATTGACCCAAAGTCTGCGCTTCATTATCTTGCGCATTTGTGTGTATAAACCTTAGAGCATTAGTATAAACCTTAGAGCATTAAGAATCTAAGGTATAAACCTTAAACTATGGTTGAGTACAATGAATTGGAGTTTTTGTTACTTATGTACATTCTTAAATAAAATTAATTTCTCATCAATATTTTTTCTATACCTATACAAAAAAAGCCAAAAATAAATATATTCGATACGAAATTAAATTTACACAAAAAATAGTTCCAGTTTGGTATTTCTCTGTAATAATCTTCACACAGTGGACTAGGTAATAAACAATAGTTATTATCGTACCTATTAGCGCTACACACAATAAGAAAAAACTTTATAATCATTTCTCTCTTTACAAGCATGTGTACAAGTACAGTCAGCAGTACGTCAAGTTATACAAAACTGAATGCAAATTGCAGAATTTTGAATTCTGCAATTTATTTCTGCATCTTCGCATTTAATGATAAAATTGATTGAGTTTGATTATCCTGTCGTAACAGCTAGCCCAACGTGACAGTGAAGACCATAAAAAATACAGATTTTCACTTTTAAATAAGATACCTATGTACACACGACGGCACCTCAGACTATACATGTTGACCTTGAGACCGCCTTTATGCCTTACGTTATAATAATTGTTTTCGCAGTTTAACTGTAGGTATAACCTGACGTGCTGTCATACATGTGTACCTACCTATTCTGTGGTTTCAGACAAATTCAGAATCCCAAAAGTCTGAAGAGGCCTCTACTCACCACCAAACTGTCGGGACATTTGGTGTGCGTTCCATCGTTTTGGGTGTAGTTGTTTGGTTTAAGTTTCACTCGTTTGAGTTGCAACCAAGCCACGGAACGAACGAGTTGTTTTTATAACTTAAAAGAAATTTAGATGTCATTAAGTACAAAGTTTTCGTTTTCTATTTTGGAATACGGATAATTATACATTCCTATAAACAAAATCAAATAAAATCTGATTTTTTGAAGAGCAACAATTTACTTTTAGACACAAAAACATTAAAATACAAAATAGTGTCAAATGACATTGACATGACAAAAGATAAACGTCAGAGCGTTTTTCAACGACCGATGTAGGTGGTTGTTTGGTTGCTGCACTCTGAGCCACGGAACGGTTGAAACTACGCTCTGACAGGCGCTCAGAGTAAAATTTCACCAAGCCACTAAACGGTCAGAGTGCGCACCCGAGCGCGCTCGAGTGCACTCGAGCGAAACGACGGAACGCACCTTTGATCGGTGCAAGACACCAATTATTAAGGCCCGTCGGGATTTATATAAACCCTTATAAACCGGTGCGTCAACGTCGAGACAGGAGGGATCACTCCACGCTGCTCGAGGTTCACTCAGTCGAGCCAGCGCACGAGGGATGTCGTGTTGAGACAGAATTACGCAACTATCGCGACAGAAAGAGAGGTGTATACAAGAATATTCTTTGGTTGACAGATATCTTGATTGATCTCAAGTAGGTACATTTATTTACCACCCAATTTGGTCAGCTCCCGATCCACAGAATTCCCCCGAATCAAATCTTTCCGACCAAGTTGGGTCGTGAGTAGAGGCCTTTACGCTGAGCTGACTCTGAACACTGCTGAACACTGAACGTCGAGACGAGGTAAAAGTAAGCTCTTTGACCAAAAGCAGACTCCACCATGCTTTAGAGACTTTATAAATATTAAAACTGTTAATAGATGGCGTTAGCAAAGAAAAGCAAGTAGTAACAAAGTTAAAAAAAGATGGCCCTAGCAGAATCTTCAAGCTCGGTGTACCCATAATTCGTAGACGGACGGTCGCGTTTTGCCTAAAAAGATGGCTCAGTAGATTATAATAATGAATTAGCAGGAAATAAAATAATATCTGTGGTAGTAATGATGTAAAGATATTAATTTTATATTATCTGTGTTATAAGCTAAAGATACAAAATATATAAGGCTTATTAAACGTCATATAAATTTCAGGCAAGATCTCTTCACCATTATATGTATAGGTATTTAGCGAAAGGGGAAGTACCTATGTACAAACTTACTTCCGCCGAGTTAGGTCTATGTCACGGTAAAGACCGCCCAACTAGCACAAGACGTCTGCTTAAGACCTATATAGCGTATATAATTACAGTTATAAGCTGCAAGAGTCAGCTGCATAACGCGCTATGCAACCCTTTTGCAGCTGCGTTAGATCTAAAGGGGCGAAATTAGAACCTATTTAAATAGATCCAGTAGAGTGTCATAATAACGCATTTAATTTCTTACAACCGCCATTTTCACTCCTTAAGCACCCTACTGGCACTAATTGAATGAATGATCGTCAGATTATTTCATTCACTCCGAAGCGTAAATTACAGCTTTGAGTGCAAATTGTGACTTTCTTTGGGAAGCTTGGTGGTTTTATAAGTATTTAATTTCTATTACATGTGAGATGTTTTTATATAATTATGGCTAGGCAGTGTGTCGTGAAATAATAAAATGGTGGAATTGCAGTGTAAATATTCGATTTGAGTTACGCTACGCGGCTTGTTCAAGTGATAAACATCGGCAAATTTAATTTACTGTGGTACGTGTATGGTGTTTTTGGAATAAAACTAATGGGCCCTCAATTTATTGAAGATTTTACGAAAATATAATGAATTTGTAAAAGCGGGTCAAAAAAAAATCGTAATTTTGATAAGTATTACACTGAATTATATTTATTTATGGATGATTAACGATAACATGTTGTTTGCGATCATACTAAACTGTGCCGTGTGACCTGTGTGTTTAAAAAGAGAAATATATGAACAACAAATGAAATAATTGTCTCAGAAAATGGCGTCAATATTATTGCAGCCTTGGTTTTTAGTTTTCCCTACTGTAGCCCCCTTTTGCAGAAATGGGTGACAAAAATCACGGTTCAGGAACTCCTAGATCTAATTAAGCTGCTAAATTCTTTGTTCTAGAACTTCTACCTCCATACAATGTCTAATAAAGTGGATATTATAACCTAGAGTGTGAATTTGATGTGATATAAAGCTCGCACCTGCATTTTTTCCAATAATTGAGTTATATTTTCATTTCAATTTCCTTCTAAATATCTTGTTATATTATTTTATAACTTTGCGCCTACAACAGCCACTTTTCTTTGATGTTTTTTTCGCCATTATTATTTAATAATAATATACGCGAAATATTATTTAAAAAGCCAGAAAACAATAAGTGTGGCCAGGCGTACAACGTTCTCCATTTTCTTGAAAAGCTATTATTTTCTATCATGAAGCACTGCAGACTCCATAGTAGTTCCACAAAAAGGAATACTACGAGCTTAGGAGCTAATTTTACCTCACAGACTTAACAGAAACCGTAAGAAGTTAATTAGTCACAATTTTCTATCCTATGCAGAACAGGGTGGTAAAGTATGCCACCCGGGCCCGTAATGCAACTAACAGTGCCAATAAAGATGCAATTATCACTACAATGCAGTCAATGGTGGTCTGAAATGCTATGCGAGTAAAAGTGGCAAAAAGTTACAAATCTAACTATTATGCAGTTAATGGTGCCATAAGGTGTCACAAAAATACCTTAGGTTTTAAATGCGGTCTGACTCCTTATGCCACCCCTATAGACATTGGAGCTTTAAGGAAAGCTGCATTTTTCCCTTATGCCAACCTTATAGACATTGAAGCTTTAAGGAAAGCTGCATTTTCACTAGTGTGCTAGTTGGGCGTGTCTATGTGCTCGGGGACCGCGGTCCAAATGTTGGAATTTGTATACAAGGTGTTACAAAAATACACCTAATCCCGAAAGGTGGTTGAAGTACATCATGTAAAGAGTCCTCTGTAAATTTCTCAAATTCCTAATATAATATTTTAATTTCGTCTAAAAGTAGCTATTTTTAATCGTGAATAAAAATATCGACAATGTTAAACCACATCACTGTTTCCGGTCTATGACCTCGTTATATCGAACTTGTGCCTAATTCTGACTCCTTATGACAGACAGTCCCTATAGACATTTGAGCTTTAAGGAAAGCTGCATTTTTCACTAGTGTGCTAGTTGGGTATACACACCCAATTGATATGATCAGCATTCTATGGGGTTATGGTGTATCATATGAAAGAACGCTGCTTGCACATTCTCAAATATTTTTTTTAGGCTGCATAGTATTCGACTTTTGATAAACAAAATTAAAAAAAATACCGTCTTATCTAGCGCTTTTTTAATTTTAAGTTTTTTTCTATGCATATTATTTTATTAATATGGAAAAAAGCCAAGGCCGTAAGACCAAAGTCGTATTAATTGTTTATTGTCATTATTCAAATATTCAGTGTTTTTTTATGTTGCGCTTATTTTGCTAATTTAGCGCTTTTTTAACACAACTTAGCGCCTTTACGTTAGACAGCGTTGGCAACACTGATTGAGATACAGCACTGTGCGCATTACATTCGTGTCCAAAGCTATACGCTGATGCAATTGCACTCTATTGCACCCCAAACGATGCCAGCACAAAGGCCCTCACACTTCGGTAAAGCTCGCCTCTGTAATTTAACTCGTTTCTCTACATTAATTGAACTACATTTGCTTGTATAATAATCAATTGGTTATAACGTGGTTAAATTTCAAACTTACTTGGACTCGTAAGTAGATACTACGCGTTCACTTCGTGATTGCCGTCGACGACCGTTATTACGTCACAGCTAACGGTACTGTAGACAAAAAAGTATCTTTTTCATTTTTTTCTTGTTCAAAGAGTGTCATTAATTTATATAACAAATTAGGTTCGCTATTATGTAAGAACTTTACTCTTTTAATCATTATAACAACACAAATAACGAACGTAATGATTAAATCGACAGAAACAAAAATTAAGCTTTGCGTTGCTTGCCGTAGGTACTAGAAAGGCGCCGCAGGGGGTGCGGTATGACGAAGCGGGCCGGGAGGTAGCGGCAATGATGGAGTGAACGCGTAGTAGGTAATGTAAGAAGTCTGTTTCATGCCATCTCTTGCCATGCCATCATGTTTCTGGCCATCGCCGCCGTTGCTGGCAGAAGTTAATTTGAATGGTTTACTTTTAAAAAATTAAGATTCGTTTTGTAAAGAAAAGAACAAGTAACACACGCCGTGCACAGACATGGACGAGGACATAATATTAATTTGTTTGAATTAAAAATAAGTATTAATAGACTAAATAGTAGATTATGCAATAAGGGCTTAAAGTAGTGTATTGTGTCCGCGAGGGAGTTAAGGCTAGAATCCTGAGTACGAGGTGTTCAAGATCGCCCATGACAAATACACATTTAAGCCCGCGATGCATACTCTACTTTTTATACTTTCTGCGAGGCAATTGAAACCAATGACTGTTATAAAGAAAGTACTTAAGTAATTATTTAAAGTAGTAGTTAGAATAATAAAATATGAAAAATTAAGAATATTTATTGAAAATTAAAAGTTATGTTAGAAACATTACACCAATTGTGCAACGACAAAGTTACATTCTTTGGTACATTTATAGTTGGGTTAGAGTTTATGTTTTTTCGTCTATTCTGTAGTGGTCAGTTCGACATTCAAATAAATCCTTCTTGGGGCGCGGGTGAAAATGAATTTCGTAAAAAGTTTTCATGATAACATACAGCCTAACTCAGAATAAGATCTCATTGCACCTAAACTTTTTTGAAACCAACATGGATCAAGCACGACTACAAGGGTTGCATTCCAAATTCAAATCACTTTATTCCCCATGGGAAAAATGACTTACTTTAGGAAAGGTTTGCATGTCACATAATATGCCATTGACGAGCAGGTAGTATAAAAAATAAATAATTATTTCAATACTAAATATTCTACGCCCCCATACTAGCCTATGTTTTTGCATTGAGAGCTGGCCATCGCCGCCGCTGCTGGCTGAAGTTAATTTGAATGATTTTTTTTTTAATTAAGATTCGTTTTGTAAAGGAAAGAACAAGGAACACACGCCGTGCACAGACATGGACGACGACATAATATTAATTTGTGTAAATTAAAAATAAGTATTAAAAGACTAAAAATAAATAATAATGATGCTAATACTAAAATGTATTATTATATAATATAATACTAAATATTATTTTAAATATTCTACGCCCCCACACTAGTCTATGTATCTGCACTGTGAGCTGGCCATCGCCGCCGTTGCTGGCTGAAGTTAATTTGAATGGTTTACTTTAAAAAAAGCTAACACCCGTTTGCACTAAACTTGAGAATCGCCTAAGCCTTTTCCTAACTACAACTCGACTAAGATAAATAGACGAATGAAAGCTGCATGACACCTAAGTATTAACTTAGCTGTCATGCAGTTTTCATGACATTATTGTCATTAGACACCGTTTTAATTTGGTCAAGCTGTAGTTAGGAAAAGACTTAGGCGATTCTTAAGTTTAGTGCAAACGGGCATAAAATTCGTTTAAGAAGACTACATAAGAGTCCAAGTAAGTTTGAAAATTAACCACGTTTACCAATCAATTAGTATACGAGCAAATATAGTTCAATAATTAATGTAGAGAAACGAGTTAAACTACAGAGGCGAGCTTTACCGAACTGTGAAGGCCTTTGTGCTTTAATTGACGCTTTTCCAGAAAAACGAAATTTAGTACCTAAATTTTTATTGATTTCTGGAATACTGGATCATTTATTAAAAATGTACTCAGTTATTGTGTAGATCTATTGATTGATTTTTATGCAAAAAGGATAGCTTTCTTATTAGAAAGGTCCTTTTTGCACAAAAATCATACGACTGTCGTTTTATAGAGAGTTACCTAACAATCCATTTTTCAATATTCTGTTCAGTTTTTGTGTTTCTTTGTTTCTTTTTCAGTCTACAGTAATTTTTGTGAAGTAAAATTATACATCGCTGCTTCGAATTGGAATTACAAAAACCAATCTTTTCATCAGATCGTGAACTGGTCTCGCCTTAATATAGGAAATCTTGTTTAAAAAAGTCTATTATTTTGGTAAATACCATAAAGTTAATAAATTAAACTTTATGGTAAATACCCCTCACCTCCCTCACCGTGTCGGCCATATTGGCTCTGTGACAGAGTCACCTGTCACGGCCCAGCCGCCGCCCGCTGCGAACATTATCCAATTTGCTCGCGAGCAAAATGGGCAATGCTAATGACATTCCCTGATTGTTTGATTATTGCGTAGCGTACGTGAACGGAATATTCCGTTAATTGGAATCTCGTAAAGAGTGTTGTCGAAGAGAGTTTGAGGGTGATATTAATAAAAAAAGAGAATCGGGTATTTGACACCATTAAATTTTTATTCCGAAAAACAACTTCTCTAAATTAACCCGATATTTTTCAACTGTGAAAATATTTTTTTTTTATTCACAACAGCGCTTGGCCTTCACCTCACCTGGGGCTCTATCAGCTAAAAACATTGAAGTTCATGTTAACTGTGTTTTGACAGATGTATGTGATACATTGCTACTTCGTCTTGGCACAAATAACAACTTAACAAAGAAAAATAGCAATGTATCACATACATCTGTCAAAACACAGTTAACATGAACTTCAATGTTTTTAGCTGATACCGCCGCTAATGTTAAGCGACGATAAGGCCGAAGGCGGAAGCGCACTACACCAGGAATCCTCACCACTGAGGAACTGGTTATCTTACCTCTAACTGCCGGAACACAACAATTTTTAAATTGTTGTTATGGCGTCAGACTTAGGTAAGATGGTGGTAGCTAGCCAGGCGGTCTTGAAGCCCTACCACCAACCAAACCGAGTACAAATGTACTCACCTCCTGGGAATCGAACCCAGGACCCCTGCGTCTTACACGGGTGGGCGAACCACTAGACCACAGAGGCGGTTTTTTGCCATGATATCGCGTATTAACGAAAAAAAATAATGGTATCTACTACTACTATTGTACTATTGGTACTATTGTTTATAGGTTATAGTTAATATGGCACAAAAGTTGTAGGATTACTCAGAGCCAAATTATCCAAGTTCGAAGATTCGTTATTTCCAATAAAGTGAGTTATAAGTACTACAAAGTACCTAGGTACATTATTTTTTTGGAAGTAAAAAAATGACGGTTTTCTAACTTGTTTATCAGAACAGATAGATATTGACCACACAGCTTTAAGGTCTTAATGATAATTGCTTTAAATGGTTAGTCCTAGCAATATCTATTATTATTTCATATTTCCCTGCATTTTTAGAATTCAATAAAATTACTATTGGATAAACTTGGATAACTTGACTCAGAGTAATCGTTACAAGTTTTGTGTCATATTAACGATTGCTCCAAATGGCTAGTACCTACCATTTTTTTTCGTTGGCCGCCACTTTTAGAAAAGGCCCAGAACGAATGATCTCTCGAATAAAAGTCATTCAATAAACAGTTCATTCAATATGTTTCAGGTAAGTATTACCATAGTGTATTTTTTTATTGTTACACTAAATATAATTAATAATAAAATCCTTTTAAATTATCAAATTATTAAATAAAACCTGTAGCTAGGGGCGCCACTTCAAGCATTTACAATTTTAAACAAATCATAAAATATCGGTAAAACAGCTTTTATTCAAACAAAAGAGTTTTATATCACATGAAACAATTTATTTCGTCTAAAGCAATACTAAGGCTCGGTTGCATCATCTTAATTTAACTTTAACAGTACATAACACAAACTTATCTGAGCCGGTGGCCAAAACTGGAACCAAGTGTTATTACATATTGTAACCAGGTTACGCTATAGAAGACAACGACGCTGTCAACGATTCAGATAAGTTGGTGTCTGTTAAAGTTAAGGTTAAATTAAGATGATGCAACTCAGCCTTACTCTTTTTTTGTAAACAATAATCGGTCGCAGTTCAACGGCTTGAAAAACAAAAGGCGATTCGAATAAAGAATTCGATAAAAATCAAATCAAGAGTCCGTCGGCCGCGAGTGGGAGGAAGTGAACGATAGCTGAAAACTCTTAAGAGGGAAAGAGATCACCGCAACGTTAATCCTATTGGCTTATACCGGGCGACGTTTGCCACGATTGGTCGCTGTGCCTTATTGAACTGTCACTGAAGACCGCAGTTTAGGGGGGTGAACGGTAATTCGGGGGCAAAGGGGAGAAAAGTCTGGGGGGTAGGGTGGGTGGAAAAGCCGTTTCACAGAATGGAGTTTGGCGATTGACTTGTGGGTAGTTTTAGGGGTCCCCTTTGTAGTGTAACGGTAAAGGGACTGATCGAAAGATAAACGTTTTGTTTTTACATTACATTTTTGTATACTTATATAGTTCGTTTTGTTTTTTGATTAACAAAGCTGAAAAACGACACTTAATTTAGTTTTATAATATCAAACATGGGTAAAGTTGTTTTTTGTTGCTTGTAAGTGGGCAGGCGGATACGATATAGATCTTGGATCTTTTCAAAATGTCAGTTAGATGTCATTTTGGCCACACTATACCAATCTACTAAAAACTAGGCAAGTTATATGTAAGTAATGTTAATTTTAACTAATGAAAACTATAAAACTTATAAATTAAAAACTTTATTCCTCAGCAACTAGGTGAGGAATAAAGGAATAATTACTTACTTAACTTTGTTTTTTAACTTGCTTTTATAAGAATAAGAAAAGATGTTCACGTTAAGATTTAATTTTGACCACTTCACACTCTTTTAGTTAGTACATAGTTCTTAAAATAGAGTAAGTAATAAGTATTCTTAGCCAATATCACCGCATTTCTCACCGCATGTACAACACAATGAGAAATGTGATTAGTAATTAAGCTATTAATAAACCTACCTAATATTCTGAAAAGGGAATAAGTAAAATCTTCGAAAGGCGTAATCTTCAATAAAATACATAGCCCGCACACAATATAAATTCGCGTGAAACATTACATAATCTATTTCCGACATCGCGTTGTCATTTCCAAAGCTGTCAGCCAATAGAAACGCGAATCGTAGATGACTTTTCCTCTCTGACGTCACTTTTGGCGGGAACGCACCATTCGCCACGCCCTACACAGTCCTATTGGGTAAAATATCAAATGTCTTTGGTTTGGTTGTACTTATGTATTTTTTGAAGTGAAGGCCAAGGAATTGATGTCAATAGTCTTAGATATTTTTTTTATCAATTGCTATGTAATTCTTATATCTCACAATAATGCACTTATAATAATTTCTGTTTCGTCATCATCCCGAACTATAAATACAATTAAATACTTACTGATAATAATCCATCTTTGAAATTATTTTATCCAAATTAATAATGTAATAATTATGCTGTGTCTACAATACCAACTTTCTTCAACTTGTTTAATAAACTCCAAGGTGAATTAGGTTATAAGTATAATTTATCAAATATCAAACAGCATGAGCCAAATAATTCCTTAAGACAAAGACCTTAAAGCTTAAAGTAGAGCACTTAAAAAAATTGGCGTCAAAAATTGGCGTGAAAAATTATTACCATCGAATACAACTACCTACGTCGCTAACTTATCATTTTTGGTGCTAATAAATAACAGTTATTTGAACAGTCTGTTTATCAATAATAAAACAGATGTCATATTTTGCTTAAATTAAAATTACACCACGTGCAATTTTATTTAAGAAATAAGTTTTCACCTACTGCGGGTTAGGTTCCTATCACAGAGTATAATAGGTAAGAACCTACTTTAAGCTTTCAGTAAATCCAGAATTATTCCTGATTGTGTTACGATTAAGATCTTTTGATCGTGATGATTCTAATTCAGTTTGTATGCGATTTGTCAATCGATGTGTCGATCGCGAACACGTCTCTCTCACTGATCACGATTAATGAATCGTGATCGGATCACGATCTGGGATTGACATTGTAATATTACTTATATGTTGTAATCGTAAATTATAAAGTGAGAACTTATACGAACGCAAAAAAAACATTTTATAATTAACAGCCCTTAAACCAATGACAGAACAGCAATTCCGCCTCTGTAATTGGAAACCAAAATACCTATTCGATTTCCCGCTCGAATTCTACGGCGTCATTATTTTAAACGGGCCGAGGCAGAGGCACCAGCGCTGTAATGCCACAAATTAAAGCTTAAAACGGCCGCTTAACAGCTGACCCAGAAAGTATCTCCCCATTCTACCCCTTTTGAGTTCTCCAATTATTTATTATTCCTGGGATAAAACTATAGTTTGTCATGGATAACATTTTCTTTTTATTTAATGACTTATGTATTTTTTTATTTTGCAGCTACTTTGCTTTTGAAATTAATTAAATTGTAAACTACTTACATAAAAAAAAAGTGTGAAGGTGACACTAAAACATGTGCACTAAATAAATAATAAAATTCTATCTTAACATGAACTCGATTTGTGGAAACGTAATGCTCAACGTTTTTTTCGGTTCATTCGACCATGCTCGGACAAAACTTACTCGTCGAGCGTCTGCGTGGAGACGTTATTGCGTAAAGGTGATTTCAAATAGAATTTATGTAAGTATATAAAATTTTCTCAATTTTATTTAACTACTTTTCTCTCGGAAAAGCCTTATTTCATAGTCACCCGATATCTCCCAGTCTACCCCACGTCAGACGCGAAAAGCAACGGGGCGGAGCTGCCACGCCTCCGCCCAGCTTACAGCCGGCGGTACCGCGTTCAAAAGTGCCTCGGTCGTCGCGACGAACACGGCTCCCTAGCGCTTGGCACGTTTAAAAAATAAACATCACGATTTCCGCGCTCGCTCGCAAAAAGGCGGGACGTTCGATTTTCAAAATATTTTTATTTAATCGAAGGAGTTGAGTGTTTAAGCTATTTTGTTTTTTTTTCACTTTTATTACTGTGGTTTGTTAAATAAATTGTTATTTTTATGGATTTAAAATGAAAATTGTATGAACTTAATAGGGTTTCATTAAATATTAGGCAAGTGATTATTTTTTTATTTTCAAAATGGAAGTCGCGCAGACGCCTCTACAGTTGACACAGGATCATCAAGATAACAGGATGACAGGTGGGTCAGAAAAAATTCTACTACCTACTTTTGACGACCTCTGTGGTCGAGTGGCTTTATACACCGGTTTTCGAGGTATCGCCATCTCTGAGGTCCTGGGTTCGATCCCCGGTTGGGTCAATTTAGAAAACGAACTTTTCTACATTGGCTCAGGTCTGGGTGTTTGTGATACCACCGTTGTCTCTGATTTCCATAACATAAGTGCTTTAGCTACTTACTTTGGAATCGGAGCAATGTATGTGATGTTGCACATACTTATTTATACTTATCAAATACTTACTTATATAAAAAATATTGCATGTTTTGAACCGCCTCGTACTTTGTCTTTAGATGGCCATTTAATTACCAGATAATAGTATACATTTAACTTTGATCAATAAACATTCCTTTTAGGTTATTTCATAACGATTTCAACATTATACATACAGGGTGTTTAGTAATGGCTAGCTTTATAAAGCCGAATATGGTAAATAGGCTACCATGCATAAAATTCCGGAATGAAGGAAAGGAAAATGTATACTGTGGTGGTCGATGACTTAGTGATCGGTCTGCTGAATGCACCGATCCGTCCGTTTTGGGTACTGAATTTTGGGTGAAGCTCGGAAAAAACTGAGACTCGATTTCTGAGCTATTTATAATGTAGGTACGGAACCCTCGGTGGGCGAGCCCGACTCGCACTTGTCCGGTTTTTTGGTAATAAGTATACGTATACTTATTATACGATAACGGTATCGTTTAGCGATCTGGCAGGAACTAGGGGGGCCCTATCGATCTTTGATTTTATTTAAACCCTGAAAATCAGCACTTTCTTGCAATTTTTTTATGGTAAACTACGTTGTGGCAACTCTAGACCGAAATTGTGTGTTGCTTTTGCATATTGATGGGATTGATTACTGAATACATTAACCTATTTGCGTCTAGGGTTGCCATTTGGAATTTTTTCCATATAAATAAAAAAAAAACAAAATTTTCATCCATGTGGCAGTTTTCAGGGTTTATAATAATTTCCTGGAGTTGTATGCAATGCATCATGGTACCCTATCTACCATATTCGGCTTTATAGGCTAGTACCAAAAACTCTGTATAAGTAATTCTTATGTCAACTTGCTACGATCGTAGTCGTAGAATGTGCTACGACTACGATCGTAGCAATTTGACTTAAGGCTCCTATAGCCCTCAAGTGACGCCCTTATCTTAATTAAATTTATTGCTCGGTAATAATATATCGAAATTTCACATGTACAGATTGAAAATAAGATTCTATAGTTTATTTGCAAACAATAACCTCAGTAAATTATAGTTCGTTGTAGTAGTAGTAGGCAAAAGAGCAAACAATTGCCACTTTAGGCACTTGCATTTGCTGAGGTTATTGTTTGGATTATTATTATTATTATTATAACGTCGTCGTCAATGTTGTATGACACAGAATTATGTATGAAACTTGTAGTTAACACTACAAGTAAAAATACTAACGTATTTTGCATGTTATAGGTATAGGAGTTGGGCCTCAGTGGTCTTGTAAGTGTTTGACGAGGTTTTATAAGCACTATAGATAATTGGCGAGGTAGGTATATTACCAGCTTTATGTTGTATTTATGGTAAACCAATAATAAAAATAATAATAATAATAATAATAAAAATAATCAAAAAAAATACAACTTATCATGGCGATTATTCTAGTAAAAGTTCTTTTTTTTCTATTGTTAAAATTATATGTAAATACACCATGACATAATGAAACAAATACCAATTGAAATTATGAACATGAAAACTAAATTGTAAAAGCTATTGAACCTTAGCTTTAATCTGTACATGCGAATTTTCAAAAGTTACATTATGTGATTAGCAAGCAATAATTAAGATAAGAACGCCTCTTTGAGGTAAATAGGGCCCTTAATTACTCATATCTTTTGTTTTTTACGTGCGTCATTGATCGCGAATTGGCGAATCACCTTCACGGATAAAATGAGTAAATAATTAAGACTTCAGATTATTATAGTTACACACCTGCATATTATAAGAAGGGGCTCGAGAAAGATGAAAGGGATAATGCTAAAACACCGAAATTGTTATACACCACTCTAAAAACTTCTAATTTGTACTTACTACATTTAGTAATCTTTGGAAAATGCTATTAAATATTCGAAAACTCAGACAAACTCTGACAGAATGTTTGGTTATTAGAAAAAAACATCATATTATTTGTATGAACCTTCGGAAGAAAAAACGGGTCCACAGGGTTGAAAGAAAAGTATAACAAAACCGCATTAATGGAAATTAGTCATTGTATTCATCACAAAAGCGGGTGTCTAACCCTGCAACGACGTGAAATCCCCATGCACCACCTTCTAGACAGGTTACACAGATTACCACGCGTTCACTTCGCGATTGCCATCGACGACCGTTATTACGTCACAGCTAACGGTACTGTAGATAAAAAAGTAATCATGTTTTTCATTTTTTTCTTGTTCAAAGAGTGTCATTAATTTATATAACAAGTTAGGTTCGCTATTATGTAGGAACTTTACTCTTTTAATCATTATAACAACACAAATAACGAACGTAATGATTAAAACAACAGAAACAAAAATTAAGCTTTGCGTTGCTAGCCGTACTAGAAAGGCGACGCAGGGGGTGCGGTATGAAGAAGCGGGCCGGGAGGCAATGATGAAGTGAACGCGGTAGTACACTCAATCCAGTGGTTCTGAACCTTTTAGTGATGAGGGACCATTTGTCAAAATTTCTGTCTTGCCATGATCCACCAACTGTTTAGACTAGAGGTAAAATACAGTAACATGAGTAATTGAATTCCTCTTATTTTTTAGTTCCTCTAATCTAACTCAATTATTATTTCTCAATTATTTTACTTTTCATAAATATAATTGTTTTTCTATTTTTTTATGATTGGTACGGTGCTATCCGTTTTGACAAAGCAACGATGAAGCGGGTTGCGGGGTAGGGTGCTAGGGTTGCCAAATAAACTTTGTATGATGTATCTTACGTTATTTTGCTTCATTATACTTTATACCTTTGAATAAAAAGTATTGAAAATACTTTATACATGCAGGCAAGTCGTACCTAACTTTCCCCCCCTGAAAGACGGTACAATAGCTCTACCACGAGTTGATGCAAACTGTTTTCGCTTAAAACTATCGGATATACTGCTCACAGTCAATATGAGTGAAAGAGAGAACATGATAGTTTACGGTAGCGAAAATAGTTTGCATCAACTCATGGAAGAGCCTTTGTAATACCTATTACTCTGACTGCTAGTCGTCATATTTTGTCCGCATTCATCGTGAAATAAAGGAGTTACTTCTCTATGGGAAATATATTAAATACACTATGCCTCAACTATCGACTTCCGAACTTTTAGGTCGCAGGCGCCACTTTCAAACTTTCCATTATTATTTAAGATTTCGTTCCTACAAGTATTTTTAAACCAAGCCAAATCAATATAATTCAAAACCATTTATCACCATCACAATCATTAACGTGTTTTAAAAAAAAAAATTTATTCCAATCAACAGTCTTTATTCGTCAATCATCAACCCAGAACCCTCTCCATACCCCCCAAATACCCCCCAAAAACCCTAATATTCAAAACGCGCACCCAATACACAGTGCGAAAATGAAATTTCAAATTCCTTCGGACGCAGCATTCAGTATTCCAACCCCGTCCTGACCGGGTAAAGTGGCAAATCATGGAGAAGCTGAAAATCAGTCAAATAGACTCGGAGTTACTGGTGTACGCAACCTGAATACTAATGGGTCGAATACTCTGTGAATATAGATGCCATTTGCATTGGGCGATGAGAGAGATGGGGAATAGGTTTTCTTACTCTAGCTATATAGCTAAATTGCTTTTTTGATATCAAAAAAGAATATTTTTGACTGTGAATATAGACGCCATTTGCATGCGATGAGAGAGATGGAGAATAGGTTTTCTTGCTCTAGCTATATAGCTAAATTGTTTTTTTGATATCAAAAAAGAATATTTTTGATATATTGTAGTTTTAAAACATTGAACGCAATTCGTAGCACAGTTTGCTACGACGCTACGACAATTCGTAGCCGTCTAAACATGAAACAAAAATTACAAGTTATAGGTTTTTTATGTTTTATTTTATATAATTATCTATAGTTTCTGCATTAAATAATTTCAATTAGATGAGCATACACAAATACTAAAGTCTAAACAGTAAGTGAAAAGGAGTTTTTTTTCTTATCTAGCGGTTTTTTCGGTCAACTTACTTTTTCATGCCAAAGCAAATACAATTATAATGCAAACTTCTTGTTCACAGCTACGGTGGAAAGCGAATCCTTACTTCCTGACTATACTATTAATTACCTAATTATTAAAGCGAAAGTAAGTTTGTTTGTTCATTTATTACGCTTTCACATCTTCACTACTCAACTGATCATCATGAAATTTTGCATATATGTTGTCAGAGGTACAGAAAAGAACATAGGATACCAATAATTAAAAAAAAAGCAGACAACAGCAGCAGAGTCTCGAGTCTCTAAAATACAGTTGTTTTTTTTATCCACTACGGGTTAGTGCTTGACCTTCATCTCACCTGATGTTAAGTGACGATAAGGCCGAAGGTGGAAGCGCACTACACCCGGAATCCTCAGCACTGAGGAACTGGCTATCTTACCTCTAACTGCCGGAACACAACAATTTTTAAATTGCTGTTATGGCGTCAGACTTAGGTAAGATGGTGGTAGCTAGCCAGGCGGACTTGAAATAAGCCCTACCACCAAACAAACCACGTCTGGGACCCCTGCGCCTCACACGGATGGGCAAACCACTAGACCACAGAGGCGGTTAAAAGTTTTCCTTGGTATAGTATACCTACACATTTTCCGAAAATTTTCGATAATATTGGCTGAAACGAAGGACAAAAACCTGCATTTTCATACGACTAATAATACCCAACTCCATCTGTGACATAAAACATTTTGATACAAGACCGCTTCTTTATGTTTCGCGCATGTTACATAACTGGGAATGCTCCGATACATTACAGGAAATGGGACGAGACGGGAAAAGCGTAAAAGGGAATTTTGTAAGACACATAAAAAGTTCCGTTTGCGAAATTGGAAGTCAGGGGAGAGGGGAGGGCAAATCCCGGTATCAAGATAAATCAATGTTTGTCTCTGCGAGTACGGCACTTAAAGTGGCACACGAGTGGCGTGGAGTCGACGGAATTTAGATGACTACGTGCTTGTGTGGAGACGATACAAAAAAGTTGTAAAAGAGTGTGTTGAGAAAAGTTTTTATAAGCCAGTTTTTGAAACAGTCTTTTTGAGTGAAATATCGAATAGAAAATGTTAACCAAATTACAGTTTGATTTCATTAGATAGGGAAAGTACTTACTTACTTAATCAAACTGCCGAAATTCCATAGCTATCTGATCATTACAATACAATAATTCTGTCGTTATTTAAAATATATATAACTAAAAATTAACTCTTATTTAAAGATTTGTCAAATTGACTAGATACTTACCTGTTCAATTGTTTTTCTTTTTCTTTTAATCGAACTTACGACACTACTTTATTTTAAAAATTAAACATTAAAGAATAAGCTACGAAAAATTGTCTTGTTCACTCCACGCATCCAATGTTCTCCATCGTCGGAAACTTTGTCGCTTGCCGTTTTATTTGGTTTTCTTTTGACGCGGCAAGCCCTTGAGCCTCTCTGATTAATTTCACCCTCAGCCCGATCCGCGCTTAAACCAGGAGACGACTCTACTGCTCTCTATGTATCTCTTTAGTGTTTGCTTCTGAAATAAAAGATATTTTTTTAAAGATTGGCGAGAGATGATGACTTCAAAACTTATAGTTTCGGATACAAAAATAGCCAGGACAAATGATTGTATTACTGATGCATGACGTGTTACTTATATGTTTTTAAGAAAGCCACACATTTCACAATTCATCAACGCCCGAGCGGCCGAATGCGGCCGTACAACAATAGAATTTTATTGTGTCTCATTTTCAGGGCCTCGATGAGTTAAAGCAACTAAAAAAAATTGCTTATGATGTTAGAGCTAACATTTTTTAAAACATTATCATAAAACACTTTAAGGTAGAGAAGACAAAAAAATATTCTGTTCCACATATTAAAATAGGACTTTATAATTGATCTATTTAAATGAAACACTAAGTAATAATAATAAAATGGCCATAAGTATTGTCCTTTTTTTAATCAAAAATTGAACAACTAGTACCCATTCATATTATTCATCAATTAATCCATCCCAAATAACAAGTAAAAATAAATTTCGCTGCTGAATCCCTTATTACGGGATCACAATATCAAAACGGACGTAATCCGCGCCGGGACCACATGTGCGACCGGGTCCCTCGGGAGCGATCTCGGTCATATTGATTTTATATCGGGCACATATTGTCTGTGGTGCCAGTTTATACCAAACTCATTTGTGCCTAAACTCAAAAGGCCGAAACCAACCCGTACGCTGCGTTAATCGCGCTAATTTCCAAAGATGAGCAATCAATTTTATCTGACAATGGGCAAAGTGTGACCAACTTCACTTCAATTGCCTATTTCATAAACATTGCAATTTGTAATTTACTACGGTGATTCGGATACATTGCGGTGTCTGTGAATAGTTTTTTTCTAGTTTCAAATTGGCTGACGCAATGAACACCAATGTTCGTAACATAGTAAATTAGGTACATATATGTACCTAATACATGTACGTAATTTACTATGTTTATGAAACGGCTTGTGGTGATATTGTAACTGTGGTGCGAATACTTCGAATGAAGTTGCCGAAGATCGTCTACATTGTCAGATTAATCGCATAATCATATCATTGATTAAAAGTAATGTGTAGGTGTATTACTAATATCTATTCTGTGGTTATGTATAATTTTATTTCAATTGTGCAAAATATGGGATGGGATAGGTAATATCAGAAAAAAATAATTCAAACAAAACATGATATTAAAAACAGAGAGTTAATTTATACAACGTGTTACAAATAACCCCTAATGCAGAATATGGTAGATAGGGACCATCAAACTGAACAACTTTTACTATGGGACCAACTCTGAAATCGCGAAATAAAAATCAGCTGTTTCATACAATATTTTGATATTTTCGTAATTAATTTTTGTATGAAACAGAAGATTTTTTTTTCGCGATTTCAAATTTGGTCCTGTAGTAAAAGTTGTTCAGTTTGATGGTCCCTATCTACCATATTCGGCATTAGGGGTATTTTTGTAACACGTTGTATAGACTAGATCACTAACTCTAGTCACAAAACCAATTTGTACTTAAGTATAAAACTATTAAACTCTGATTAAGTTAACTTATTGTAGTCATAGCTAGTTTTTATTACAAATACATACTTATCTGCAATTCTTCGACTCGACAAAAAAGTATTAGTCGACGAGACAGAATTTAATTTGTGTCGAATGGTTCCGTACAAATCGTAACGGGGGTCTGTCGGCGACAACTCGCTGCCCTCATCAAATTATCTTGTGGGCGTAGATTAAAGAATTCATAGACACGACGCAGAAAAAAATAAAACGACTAAAAACGACTTCCTGTTGGTTGCATTAAAAAAGGATGTTATAGTATGAATAAATACGATTGGATTAAGCGATAAAACTGAAAAATAAATGTGTTTGCTATACTTTTTCTCCGATGACCTCTATGGTCGAGTGGCTCGTACACCGGTTTTTAAAGAGTCGCCATCTCTGAGGGTTCCCGGCTGGGTTAATTTAGAAAACGAACTTTTCTATATTGGCTCAGGTCTGGGTGTTTGTAGTTCCACCGTTACATCTGATTTCCATAACACAAGTGCTACTTACTTTGAAATCAGAGCAATGTTTGTGATTTTGTCTAATATTTATTTATTTATTCCTTTAGTATTTGAAAAGCTGTCGATCGCTGTTATTTAATGCAAAGTGAAAATGGTTTTCAAATAAAATTATGAGTGTACATACACGAAAAATGTAAAAACTGTTTTGTGATTTTCACTTTTCACTAATATACCTAAGTATAAAAAAAACATATTTAATTCACCATATCAGCCGCATGACACCCCACTTCTGGTATAGCCCCCCCCCCCCCCCCAAGGATCTATCATTTTGGGAGGTTTGCCATAATAACCACGCTTGGCAGGCGTTTGGCAATCGCAGTAGGACCAAGTTTCAGGAGACGCTGCTGCTCATCTCCTGGTGGCTGTACTTCCTTAGTCGCCTTTTACGACACCCACGGGACGAGAGGGGGTAGTTTAGTGCGCCGGCACATACACAGCACTATATTTAATTACAAAAGTTTATTTGTAATCAATGTAAAAGAAGTTTAAAACAATATTTAACACCGACACTATTTCTAATGATTATTAAGTTTTTAGTGTAAGTTCTTTAATTTTTGCTCTGCCATTTCTACGTGATTCCCAACTCTACAGCCCCCTACGTGTTGTGACTGCTCGTGACACTTAATGTAGGTAAATAAATAAACACAATGCCGCCATTGTTACTGTGAATCACCAATTATTGCTAACTAGCTGTGACTGTAATGCATTTATCTATAATTGATTCTATGGGATTTCGCGTATCAACGTGACTTACATTAAGAAAGGGATTTTGGATCCTGTGCTATTCAAAATTATTATTTAACGTTGGTTGTATTAAAGACTTTAAGTATCTATTACATTTTTTAAATATTTTATTAAATTAATACTAATTTGGAATAGGTAGCAGGAATTTGTTTACTTTTTTGTTTCATTCTCTTTTTCTTGCTACGCGTTGATATTTCTTTTTATTTCGTAAAACTATAACATTACTCTGTATTTTTTTATTTGCTATTCTTACATTCAACAACCTTATTATATTCTAAAGTAAAGTATATTTAATTATGATTATATTTTAGTACATATTTATATTAAATCTATCACTGAAAAACTCGCACTAAGCGTTTTGCTTCGAATTTTATCATCAGTCCCGCTAGAGAGTAGAACTCCTTGCCCCTGTGTTTTCTAATAGGTAAAATTACGCTTGTATAATTAAATCTATGGTACAATCTGGGGGCCTTCAAGTCGCGAGTGAATGGTTACTTCTAGGCAAGCGCGTTTGATTGTAGATCACTCACCGCTTACCACCAGGCGTGATAGCGGTCAAGCGCTTGACTTTTGTACTTATCTATCTCATGTCATGACTGGGTACTAAGTAAACATAAGATTTAGCAGTATGAAACTTGCAGTAAGTTGCAAACTCTAAGTTCTGACTACTCTTTCGAAAGCAGGCAACCCTTTCATCAACAATAATACACTTCTTTTTGGGCAGTCATGTAAATTAAGAGTTACTAAAGTGTTATTTTATAATATTTTGACTGCTGTGTTTAGTACTACATATTCTATGCTGCTGTTGCTGAAATACTTTGACGGATTTAAATCAAAAGAAATCTAATATAACTCTTTTTATAGTAGACAAACATCTAAATAAACACTTTTATTTAATAAGCACTTACCTACTATTTATGACTATTGATGAATGAACATAACCAACTGACAATACTTACATTATGTCAATTTAACTATCCTAAAAGAAGTCAAAATAAAAATAACTTATTTTTACATAATCAAATAAATTAAAAATATCATTTCAAGTGAAACTACAATAAATTGAGATACATACTCAAAGTTTATCAATATCTAATGTTTGACTGCCCCAGACAATTTGCACAAAAATGAGTTCAATGAAATAGCATAGCAATAGTAATACTATTATGTATTCTGTGGAAATAGTACAAATCATATTGAACTCATAAGTGTGAGTAATTTATCCATCATGTCAATAAATTTTATGAGCAACTAACTGTGAAACCACATCAAATCTTATCCCCTCTCTGATCGTTAAGCGCCCACCAATCACTTAATTGATTTGTCACATTAGTGACCAATCCAATATTTTCTCAACTTCGCTAGGCATCTTATTTTCTACAACATAAGACCTAAAATATACCAGCATCACCTTCCTAAACATTTTGAAGGGTCCCTCAGGGGAGCGCATTGGGCCCTATACTTTATTCCATAGTAAAGTGGCAATTCTATTAAAAGGGGTGAAGTTTGAAATAGTTATTTTATTAGCCTTATCGTGATTAGATGTTTGCAGATTCCGATCCTCTAAATCAAATATCTGGTCCGTTATGATACAAATTAAAATTGATATTTTTTTATTAAGTTTTTTCAGTTGTTAATTTTATTTAAGTACCTCCGTTATTTTATATTTCTGCTAAGTACGTTAGTTTTTTAAAATATAAAATGGTAATTGAGAAGTATCCAGCGCGAATAAAGCTAGTTAACTAAATTGAATAGATAATATTGCAATTTAAACAAGACACCTTTTTCCTATACAACGTGTTACAAATTTTGATACATACATTTTGATATTTTCGTAATTATTTTTTGTATGAAACAGCTGATTTTTTTTTCGCGATTCCAGAATTGGTCACATAGTAAAAGTTGTTCAGTTTGATGGTCCCTATCTACCATATTCGGCATTAGGGGTACTTTTGTAACATGTTGTATACAATTTTCTTTCTTTCCAGCTGATGACAACACATCACCGCTGCGATGGTCTCCGCCGACATCAGCTGCTTTGGTGGCCGCAGCACTGGCTCCTCCAGCACTCAGACCCTGGCTCCCAGACCCTCCCTCTAAGAAGACAAACCACTTGGGTGAGAGAGCTTGGCAAACCTTGTAATTTTTACTTTTAATCAGACAAATGTAGAGAAAGCTTACTTCCTACTTTTTTTTAACCCCCGTCAAAAATGGCGGGTGAGGTGTATCTGTGAGTCTATCTGTGGCATCGTAGCTCCGACACGAATGGACTGATTTTGATGCGCTTTTTTGGTTGAAAGCTCATTCAGTCTCCCTTATTATAAGGCCAATCTTAGGCAAATGTTGTGGTCGGCAGTGCACAGAAGTTCAAGCTGAAATTGAGATAATATCTAACTTACTAGCTGCCCGCCCCGGCTTCGCACGGGTGGCGCCATCTATTGTTATATTCCGATTTAAAATGACGGAAAAGAGAAAATCTTTTACGTATTTCCGTATTTTTTTAATATTTTCTTTTATACAAACCTTGTATTGATAATAACAAACACAACAGTCGTTCTAAAGTTATGCGCTAACACATACACTTAGAAGTTTTTAGCTAACACACATTTCGGCGATTCGTTTTTATTTATATTATATTATATTATATTTATACTAGCGGACCCGACAGACGTTGTCCTGTCTTAACTATGAATATTGTTTTCGAATTGGTATAGTTAATACAAAATATATTTCAGTCACAACTTTTTTTACATCCTCTTTGACGATATTTGCAACACGCATTCTATCAATGTTATGTCAAACGCCATAAGGTTACATTAAAAAAGTTTAAATTGTCAAAAAAGTAAAAAAAAAAGTTTAATAGTGATTAAATTCTCTTTGAATAGAGCCACTGAGCAAGAATAGCGCTAAGGTTACATTAGAAATAATTTAATATGGTGGTTAAATATTCTTAAATTTTGTAATTTTCCGCGCATTTTTTTAATAAGAACCTTCTCCTGACAATAACAAACAACACAAAAGGAGTTTTTGGCGCCATTTTGTCGAGTTCGGTTTGGTGTCTATTTTAATTATTTTCAAATTGTTTCATAGTGGATATTGTGTCTTAAAATTGGTGCAGTTATATGGTACAAGTGTCTACGCAACTGAACAATATGTGGGATAATTGAAATAGGCGCGATCTTGGTTGTGTGAAGCTGAGACTTTTATTGAAGTGGTGGCTTCTTCGGCAGAACTAACCGAGTAAACTGTCTTGATATACTTGGTGCCAAATGCTCCAAGCAGCATTGGAATGCGATGCACCCTCATTCTGATGAAAAATTAAACAATATCTACCACTGAACTATTTAACACTTGACACTGGCAAAAATTACTTCCAAGAGGAAAGTAGATTGCCATAACAAAAAAAGAAGAAGAAGAAGAACACAAAAAAATAATTTGCGAAATCGGTTCAGCCGTTCACGTGTGATGCCGAGGGAAACAAGGATTCATTTTTATATTTAAAGATATAAGTTTACTTAAACTAAAATAAAGTTTTTCCTCAGGCTTGGTGTGTGTTGTGTGTGGTGACACAAGTTCTGGGAAGCACTACGGGATCCTGGCTTGTAACGGATGCAGTGGGTTCTTCAAGCGATCGGTACGGCGGAAACTCATTTATAGGTTTGTATTGACAGCTCATTTTTACAGCATAATCACAAAAATAAGGTAGACGAATAACGGTTTTCCGTATAAACAATAAAAAAGTACCTAATCCACCGGAGATTGAAGAGGAGAAAATTGTATCCTTTATATCGCGATTAGATGGGCATGCTAGGGGGCAGTTCTTTTAGTAGAAGCACAGATATATGGCTGCTAGACAACTGATATACTACTTAGTTACTTTTTAAAGGTAACTTAATATGCTATGTTTAATAATATACCTACTAATCAAAAGTCAAAATTGTTACAATCTTTGCAATAGTTATGTCTTGTACAAAACAGAATATATTTTATTTCAAATAATTGTCAATGATTTGAAATGAACGCGCAGATTAAAATGACTTCTATTTCACAAAGAGTATAGAAAAAACGATTCATCACAAGCTCGTCAGGTGGGACTCAACCAGGGCTAACTTTTCGAAGCTCGGCGGGTCTGCCGAGCTTCAATTTAAAACAGATAAATCGAAGTCAGGAGTTTCGTATTGTACTATTCGCCGAAGTTATTTAGAAGATATCGATGTTCATGTGACATCATGAATTGGGATTCGTCATTTTGACCCGATTGGGGCTCAATTTATGTTTTAATTTGAAGCCCGGCAGACTTTCCGAAGTTTGATGCATTAGCCGGTACGGCCCCTGGGCTCTATCGGCTATCGGATTTGACGGATGGATGGATGGATGGTGATCCATTGCTGCTTTTGTAAGTTTTTATTTGTGCCAAAATAAAGTAGCAATGTATCACATACATCTGTCAAAACACAGTTTACATTGACTTCATTGTTTTTAGCCGATAGACCCGCAAGACTCAACCCTCACCTCAAACTATGAACAATGCTCTTCTAACTGAGTTTCCGAGTCGCTAGTAGCTATTTTATAATATTACTAGAAAGGTATACAACGTGTTACAAAAGTACCCCTAATGCCGAATATGGTAGATAGGGACCATCAAACTGAACAACTTTTCTTATGGGACCAACTCTGAAATCGCGAAAAAAAATCAGTTGTTTCAAAAATTTGGATATTTTCGTAATTAATTTTTGTATGAAACAGCTGTTTTTTTTTTCGCGATTTCAGAGTTGGTCCCATAATAAAAGTTGTACAGTTTGATGGTCCCTATCTATTATGTTCGGCATTAGGGGTACTTTTGTAACATCACAAGGTGTTACAATATTACTTAAGTATTACGCGACCGTTTTATCTTTCATTACGCAAACCTTACATGTAATATCCGAAAAGTAAAGCAGGATATGTAAATATAAAATATTAAATGCTCCACTTCATAAATTAAGTAAGAAATTTCAATAGAAAACAATGTCAAACAGCATTGAGGACACAACTGCGGCACTGTGTGTGTTTGGTCAGCTAAGTAACCAACTGTTGTTATGGTTATTATAAACTTTCTATGTGGCCTACTTGACTCACGATATTGCGGCCTTCTTAATTATTTATAATTATATTTTTGGGAAAATGAACCATTACATTTTAGTTAATAAGTTATTTAGATTCATCCCTACTAAACTAAGAGCGAGGCATCTGCATAAGTATTCTGTTACTTTATTTCTGGGATTTCTTAACGTCAAACCATGTGTATTTTTGTATTTTTGGTATATAAAATCAAAGGTCGCGGGTTCGATTCCAGCCTGAGACAATTGTTTATATAAAAACTATTTATATTTCATTTTTTATTATTATATTAGTCAACTATCACCGGCTATACATTTATTTTTTAAAACCGACGGGCAAAGTTCAAACTGTTTATGTTACCATAAGCTATTGGATATACTGCTCACAGTCAATGCGAGTGAAAGAGAGAAAACGATAATTTACGGTAACGTAAACAGTTTGCATCAACTCATGGTAGGGCCACAGAATTAAAAAAAAATATTTTACAGTTTCTAAAGTGATTCACTAGAATTCAACTGAAAATATATATTTAAAGATTGTGTTTCATAAATTAAACATTGACACACAATGTTCAAATACCTCTTAGCTTTAATTTTTAAGCGATACCGGGAAATAGTATGATTTGGAAATATTATCTTTAATAGATTTTTCGCCTTCACAATGCTTTTTTTATATTAAGATAAATAATATTAGAAAAAATCGACTTACCCGTAGCGACGATCGACTCCCGTCTGAGGTGCTACGAGTCAACTTATTCATTGTGATTTGGATTTCTGTTCTCGATTCATAAATACAACAGACACTGACAACACTAAAATTACAATTACAAAACACAAACAAAATAACATCAAAACCTCATTTATATCTAAGCACCTCTCAAACAAAGATATTAAATCAAAAAGAGCCCCACATCACCTCTTAATCCGTATCAAAAACTGCAACATGCCCGACAGCCTCATCTGCGCAGTGCCACCCAAAAATGACAATGGAAGAATGGGGATGAAAGTACACACTTAATCCGTGGTGGACATATTTCTAATTCTTGCTACATCTGTGACCTGGTAAAGGTTAAAACCTAAGTGCATGCGATTAGCGATTTTTAATGGGCTGGAGCTACACTCTAGAGTTAAGAACTGTGATGGACGAGTATAATACTCAAAAACGTATTAGTGTAACAATTGCTGGTAAAATAATAAATTAATAAAATAAAATAAAGCAATATTAGAGACAGAGCTCTATATTGCGTAGAGCGCCATTTTACTTGCAATATTGCTCTGACATAGTAAAAACGCAGGATTTGTTATTTTTGCAATTGAAACGAATAAAATAATTAAAGAACATTAAGAATTAAAACGGTATGAAGGCCATTGAGCTTTATGAGTTATGTTGAATAACATTGTATTAGTTTTTAAATAAATATTCAAAAGCTTACGAAAACCTACAACTAAACTTCTCCGTTTCGTTATTTTCTGATGATCGTAAGTACACCCAGAAGATTTTTTTTGAAAAATATTGATAGAAATGTGATATTTATGCCGGAATACCTAACAGTAAAGTTATTATTAGAAAATCTTGCAAAAATAGTCGCTCATGTTCTCGCTTCCGCTTATGTCCCATGCCCTCAGCTTTACCATCCCCAATTGAGGGTATTTAAATGCGATGCGAATTTAATTTTGGTTTTTTATGGGGTATTTTGGCTCCCTGTTCACTGTTTAGAGTTTTCTAAGGGGTATCTTTTGATTCCCTAAAGCGAACCACCAAATATTATTCATATTTGAAGTGAAAGTAACTGGAAGATTTTCTGATAGAATTGCGTCTATTATATTTTGTTGTCTTGAAAAATAAATGGATTATTTATTTAACTTGAAATAAATAATATTGTGTAGCGTCAATACGCTACATATAATCCCAATCTAAAGATATGATTTCAATTGGTTTCCATCGAGCAGATGATACCAGTTAAAAAACTTTCACATTTTAAGCGTGTTTTTAATTAACAATAAAATTTCAATATTACCCATGTATTATTTAAAAATAGTTATTTTTTATCTCTTGTTTAATAATACAATGTAGGAATGCGAAAACTCTACAGTTACTAAAGAAAAATAGAAATTCTAAAGAAAAAAAGAAAAACTTAACAAAATCACTGTAAATACTAAGGACACAGCAATAAAATCTCTTGATAATATCACAGAACAGACTCAAAGCGATAATATTAAAAACCGTTTAACATTTGGCCCACCCCAAGTACCGTTTCAATTAATTCGGCACGCACCCTAATGTTATTAATTTATTGTGTACAGGCCCTTATCGTCAAGTGTGACATGTGTATCTTCTTTTACGAATACAAATAGGTTTTTACTCACGATTTTTTTAAAAATTTATTTAACAGATGTGAGAATAGATCGACTTGATTTTTATAGGAATCAAAACAACTTGGATATTGAATTATCTCAACAGGAAATGCCAAATGAAAATTAATAGTTACAGGAAATTTTATTTTTTTGTTTTGTAACGAAAATTATTATTAATGATACTAATACTTAAATTGATCTTTTATTTTATGAACAGGCTTACAAAATTGACACATTAATTAATTCAGTACTATTGAGATTTAATGCAAATTAACTTTAACACATTTTTGATACTGTTAATATAGCAATCTACTTGTGATATTAAAACTCTTAGGTTGGGTTGTATCATCTCGACTGATCTTTGACTTGACTTTAGCAGACACAAACTTATCTGCCCCGCGGCGGTATCGGCTAAAAACATTGAAGTTCATGTTAACTGTGTTTTGACAGATGTATGTGATACATTGCTACTTTTCTTTGGTTAGTTTTTATTTGTGCCAAAATGAAGTAGCAATGTATCACATACATCTGTCAAAACACAGTTAACATGAACTTCAATGTTTTTAGCCGATAGAGCCCCCGGTGAGAGCTTCGCTGTCGTCTATGGCATAAGTAACCTAGGCAACAACATACAAATAAAACTCAATTCCAGTGTTGGCCACCAGCTCAGAAAAATTTGTGTCATGTACAGTCAAAGGTAAATCAAAATGATGTAACCGAGCCTTAGTACCTATTGAAAGCCAACTTAAAACTCGCTATTTATATTATTTCCTTATGGTCATCAAAAGAAATTGGCAATCTATGACCAAGGAAAGCAATCAAAACTGGAAGCAACAAATCCGTATAAGGAAAATACTCAATCCAACTATACCAGTGCCGTGAATACCACAAGCTGGCATAGAAACTAATAAAGATTAAAGATATTTCATTACCGGTAATCCCTTCGTAATAGGCTTATGCCCAAGTTGACATTTGTTGCAGTTGCCAATTCTATTGACTGAGAAGAGTTTGGGACCCATGAATGTTCCCTGTGGTAGTCCACTTTAGATTTCGAATAATACTTTCAAAACTTTTTACAATGAATAACGTTTATTGAGAGTAGCAAACATATTTAAAATGATAATGAAAATGTATTTAAATTGAAGTAAAATTCGTAAATTATTTGGAAAATGCTTCTTGAAATTGTTCGTACTAATTGGGCAACTTCTTAAGCCCTAAATAATGTTGATTATTATTTGTGTAGATGTCAAGCTGGGACTGGAAGGTGTGTGGTGGACAAGGCTCATCGCAACCAGTGCCAAGCATGCAGGCTGAAGAAATGTCTCGCCATGGGAATGAACAAAGACGGTAAGTCAAGCTTTATAGTGTATCGCTATTAGGTGCTAGATTTTTCCCGCGACTTCGTACGCGTAGAAATATTTTTATGACAGTTTATCTTTTGCCCGCTACTTATTAAGGCGATAGGTTTATTATTAATATTAAATAAAATAAAAAAAAAGACATTTATTTCATCACACACAAATGGGCACAGTATACTATTACATACAAGGTAGGTATAATAAAAATAACAACATCAACTGCTCCGAGTGTGAGTTCTGGAGCCTAAACTAGGGCGGCCCTGTATTTCAGGTCTCCAGGTCCTCCGTATGTCACCTAAGTATGTTGTATTAATCACCTAAGTATGTTGTTCACCCGCGGATCACCTAAGTATGTTGTATTAATCACTTAAGTATGTTGTTCACCCGCGGATCACCTAAGTATGTTGTATTAATTTATTACTAGTGGCTCTGTAGAGCTGTAGACCTCTCGTTTGTGATTTTTTTTAATTTGTTTTGGTTAAGAAATACGAACTGTAGAGGAGAGCAATCGGACAGCCGGACAGACATACGAAAGCATTTTTGCACAAGCTGAACGGAGACGCTTCGCGCTCGCTTGGTCAATTACTTTATTATTTATTATTCATGTCAGCTAGCCACGTTGTCAAACTATTTAGTAATCTGTGACGTTGCTATGGCGGTAAATTGTCTTAAAGTAATTTTTGTATCCCTCAGGAACAGTATATTTTTCATGATGAAAAATGACCCTATGTCCTTTTCTGTACCCCTGATAATGTGTATGCGATTTCATGATGATCGGTTGAGTAGTAAGGAAGTGAAGGCGTAACAAACAATCAAACTTACTTTTACATGTATAATATTAGTAAAAAATCGTATAGCGGACTCCTTGACCAAGAAAACTCAGAGAGTGAGTGTAAACCTCCCTTTTATTTATTTTATTATTATCACAAAATCATTTGATTGACTCAGGCATTACTTGGCGGAAGTCCCAAACCATTGTGAAAAGAGAAATATATGTAGCTTACTCCCGCAAAAAATATATGCAGGATACACCGCCCGCCCGCTCGCAAAAAAAAATGCACATGCACACCACAAAAATATCAGTGCACAATACTTGCATTTAGCATGACAGCGACACACCTTGCACCTTCACCAATTAGACTACTCTACACGTGTTTCGTGAACCAACACCGATCGGTGTTGGTTCACGCACGATCTAACTCCTGAGGATGCTCCGGGTTGGGGCGAAACACGTGTAGAGTAGTCTAATTGGTGAAGGTGCAAGGTGTGTCGCTGTCATGCTAAATGCAAGTATTGTGCACTGATATTTTTGTGGTGTGCATGTGCATTTTTTTTTGCGAGCGGGCGGGCGGTGTATCCTGCATATATTTTTTGCGGGAGTAAGCTACATATATTTCTCTTTTCACAATATCACAAAATCCACAGCACATAAATATAAACAGTAATTATCTTACAAACTTTGCATAATGCCATAACGGATTTACATTTTGTTTAAACTTTAATCCTTTATACAAAACGAACTAACTGTATCTTTAGATCCTGCAGTGTGTGATTTGGGATGGGATTTTAGTTTGTGAATTATGGGATCCCAAGCTGGTGGTACTCTCTAACCGTCTTCTCTTTTGAAATTTGGATACTTGTTGATTTCAATAGCGTCGCGTAGCACTCTGGGAATGAATCTTTGTTCTTTGGCAAGGATTTGGGTTTATCGAATCTAATGTAATGGTTGGGTCCCTTTGAGGCATGTTCACACACTGCAGACTAAATTAATTTAATTAATTAAATCTAAAACAACACCTGAATTAATAATATACTCGCTGTAATCCGTAAAAACTGTTTTATTTCTTGATTAATATGTTAAATATTTTAGTATATACCTACCTACCTAATTGTGCTTAGCCACATATTTTATTTTATATATGTTTGTGTTAATTTAAATAAAATAAGTGGCTGATGGTGAACGTCCACACGGTTTTTCGCCTTAAAAATCTACGGTTTATTTTCCGTGCGCTTGGCTTGGTACGTACGCGGCGGCGCTACGGCACGGGCGGCACCGCCGTAGCGTAGCGTCGTAGCAAAACCGTGGGTGGACAAGCTTCCATAGTGCTTCAAACAACACTATTAATGGACAACCTTTCAAAATATAAATGTCGATTTTACTTTGTATAATAAAAGTAGATAAAATATTAGGGGACACGTATTTTTTATTTTATTTTTTTAATTATTTGCTATATATTAAATCACTGTTGGAAATCTTATTCATTCTTAAAGAGCGTTATATTGTATATATATATTGTGTATATGACTAGCTAAAGAAGCGCAAATGTGGAAAAAATATATCGCCTCCACCGCAGCGCAGCCTCTGCTGCTATGTTTATTTTGTCAATTAAATCTTATTATTTTAGCACTATCCAGTATAAAAAACTGGCCATGTGCGAGTCGGACTCACGCACGAAGGGTTCCGCACCATTATCTATAAAAGCGGCAAAACAATCATGTCTGTTGTATGGGAGCCCCCCTTAAATATTTGTTTTATTTTTTAATTATTTCTTTTTAAAGTGAATATACAACTAAATATTCTGTGAATATTTCAAGCGTATACCTGTTGCCGTTATCAATATCGAGCAAAAACGAACAGAAAAATCACGTTTGTTGTAAGGGAGTTTCTTAAATATTTATTTTATTCTGTTTTTTGATACTTATTTGTTGTTATAGCTGCGAAAATTTCAACTGTTTAACTATCACGGTTCATGAGACGGACAGCAGAGTCTTAGTAATAGGGTCCCGTTTTACCCTTTGAGTACGGAACCCTAAAAACGGTACTCGATAATGGTGTCGGTCGATAGTTTGATATACAAGATTTTTTTACCTACACTTACCGAAAATATTTTTTTTTATTATTCTTTGAAACTTGGCGTGATTTTCCTAAAGTAAAAAAAAATCTTCTATCGTCGTTGTAATAAAGATATGTGTCGATATGATTTTAGTTTTAATTTGCCTTGAATTAAGTGTCCCTGGAAAAACTCTTGAAGTATAGTACTATTCCATCAGTCATCTGTCCTTAAACAGAGCATTTATTAACAAAATTGAAACATGATTAAATTGTGACACAAGCCGTAATTTAAAAAAAATGTTTTTTTTTAATAAATTAATAATAAATATTTGACAACATCACTTACATTTCCTCCGATTCCAGAGTAAGTAGCTAAAGCACTTGTGTAATGGAAATCAGAGACAACGGTGGTATCACAAACACCCAGACCTGAGCCAATATTGAAAAGTTCGTTTTTCTAAATTGACCCAACCGGGGATCGAACCCGGGACCTCACCACCACCTTGAATACCGTTGTACAAAGCCACTCGACCACGGAGGTCGTCAATAAATATAAAAATAATAAATAATTTATAATGGGTAAAAAGTTTAATACCTATTCACCATTCACCCTGTCTCCCTGAATATGTTTCGCTCTGTCAACTTCGTGTGCTTTTGACAGCGGCACAGATTTGCAGTGTGCCGTGTTTTGACGTGCTTATGACATGTTTGCCTAATGGTGGATCATACGTGGGTGGGACTGTAGGAAGTTTTGGTAGCTAAATTCATGGTAAGTTATGTTTTAAAAGCCCCATTGTAACCTTTGTATTGTTAATAATGTTTTGTGTCTGTCATTTTAGTGTTGGAGTAAAAGAGAAAAAACACCATACAGTGATTAACACAAGAAATCCAGACTTTAAATACAACAAATTAAAAAGTTTAAAAGACCCTATTGTAAACTTTGTATAGTTAATAATGTTTTGTGACTGTGATTTTAGTGTTGGAGTAAAAGAGAAAAAACACTATTCAACGATTAACACGAGAAATCCAGACTTTTATACAACAACTGCGGGTCTATCAGCTAAAACATTGAAGTTAAAGAAGTTTTGGCACAAATAAAAACTTACCAAAGAAAAGTAGCAATGTATTACATACATCTGGTAGGTAATCAAAACCAAAAGCTTCCTAAGAATGAGGTCAATTTTTTCTTACTATCTTTTATACTTGGTTTCATTATGTTTTGTTTTTTTTAAATACTAGACGACTACTCACATCGCTTCGGTGCACGAAGCGAAGCGACATCGTTAGTATATTATACACATAAACTATTCGAAAGAAATTCTCTAAATGATAGTGAAAACCTTATCAAAATCAGTAGCGTAGTTTAGAAGAACGAGCGAACAAACAGACAGACACGAATAGCGACTTTGTTTTATGCTAGGTATTTAGTGATTGGCAATAAAACTTAACCCAACAACAATTTGAAAACAGCAAAAACATTTTACTAACACTTTTTTGAAAAGACTCGTAATTATTGAGAGTTGAATCCTCGTTCTCTATCAGTTTTTTTTTACTTTAGAACTTGAACCCGGAACATTTCGAAGCCAGATTTTGAAGCCGGCTCTGAAACGGGAAATAAAAATCCCAATTCGAAGCTGGCTTTCAAACGGGAATAAAACAGTCCCGTTTCAATATTCGAATAAGATTTTATCACCAAACAAAAACTACGACCATCTCTAATTACTAAACAAACTATTTGCTCTAATGAGCCATTTTTTCATGTCCTATCATCCAACCCTTTTAACCCTGAAGAAGATCATCTCACCTCCTTGGTGTGAACAAACAAGGGTTAAAAAAAGTTTTTAACCAACACGCGCTCGCCACGTGCCACCAACCGCGCGGTATACAAATTATGGCTTACGGACCCCTAAAATGGTTATTCAATTTTTTCAAGTTAAGTCGTGCATACGTTTGTTAGTTTAGTTCTATTGGTTCCGTATGAATGGATTTGTGTTGCTAATTGTTTTAACGATTTTTGTTTTGCATTTCAATCTCTACTGAGTGATTGGTGAAAACTTTTTGTTAGTTTGATGCACGTATTTGTATGGTCTGTGGTTTGATAAAAAAAAATTGAATGAAATGAAAAAGGATTTTTTAAAGTAGGTTGATTTAAAATAGAAAACCAAATTACCTATTAAGTACTCTTGACTCGTCCAATTTCCATTGGTTGATTCTGAGTGATTATTGAAAAAAATAGACAAAATGATATGTTCGAAGATAAGGTATCGTTCAAAAACGTAGTTTCCTTAAGTCGAATTTTAAGAAATAAAATCATAAATATTTTAAGTGTTTAATTTTTACATATGAAAATAGATTTTCAATACCTCCATATAATATTATAAATGAAAGGAGACTTGTGATTGTGACGTCACAAATTCCGTAAAATGTTGTATGAAAAATGCAAGTCATTAAAACTTTGAACTGCTATACCTTCGTCGTTTTTTGTAATATCAATTTTTTTTTTACTGTTAATGTGAATATAATTGATAAAATTATATTTTAGAATCTTACAAAAACAATTGGAAACTTCCTTAATAGAAGACTGAGATGAACCGAAAATTGAGATGGACAGGACACAATAATATTCTTTCTCAACCGACTTCGTGCTAATTCGGAATAGCTGGACAGTTTTAAAACACGCCTGCAATTTTATATGAGAATCCATATTTACCGTGTAGTGACCGATACTATGGAAGCTCATATTGCTTGTGTAATTTAAAAATGGAACCAACTTTTTCAATGAAACACGGCAACCAAGGAGATTTGTGACTCATCATCAATATTTAAAATTAGAACTGGCTTTACAAATGGCAAGTTTCACGCTAACCGAGCTCAATAATTATTATTTTTATTTGAATTTCCGCGCATCCTTTGAGAAAAGTACTATTCAAGCCTTGGTCGCAACTAGGCATTGATGGACTCACGTATGTGTGCCTCGGCTTCGCCTCCGCCCACATTTTCAAGTTCGTCCTTCAATGGCTGTGTTGCATGCCGCTGCAGTAATGTTACTATAACACTGACATATTTTAGACATAACACACCTGAACAATTAAAAACGTCGTTTTCTTTACTAGAAAGCATAAAATTCTACATCAAAAATATATTGTGAATGCAAAATTCAAAAACATAAAGTAGAAAAACCTACGAGTGACTGCGGACAATATGAATAATTACAGTTCCAAACCATTCCCATACCGCAAACCCTTTTCCGTAATGCCCTTAAGCCTCATCTAATAAGTTGAGTTTCGGCGTTAACCACGCCCCCTTTATAATGAGTGGTACATTCTCCCAAATAAAGATAATTAAGCAAAAACTACAAAGCTGCAGCCTTGGGCGGTTCACATTCAAATAACCACCCCTCGTTACTGAGATGTTTAACCGCAACTTTGTCTTCAAATCTGTTAACGCTTTTTAAATTTTCGCCATCATTAAATTTAATTCGCGTTGAACACGTACTTTTTATGAATAATTTATTGGGGTTTTGCAGATTATAGGTTTTATTACATTCGTCTAACGTGTTAATGATAATTTCACTTTTATTTTGTGACTTAATTCACAATCACGGTTACAAATACTGTAACTTATTTTAATACACTAAAACAACAAAGTGAAAAAGTTTATTTTATTTTATTTCATAGCTAGAACTCTATATAAAGTAAAAAAGTTGATAATTAACTTCCGAGAAACAATGCAAATCACCAAAACGTAGCACTCAATTCGGCAAACAAAAATCCCGGCAATCAAACTTGAAAGTCGAATTTCCATTTCCACGATTACCATAAGGCGGGTGCGCCCAACAATGAAACGTTGATCCAATTTAACACGAAAAGAAAGTATCAAAAAGACGTACCGAGGGAAGTAATGAGGGCCCAGAATGCTGCCCTGAGGCATCCCGAGGGTGGCTTTATTACTTTAAGCTTTGTATTATTTTGCTCCCGACGCTCTTGTGAAAAGGAACGCTTAATTCGGTTACACTTTGAGATGTCGAAGCGACGATCTAATTATCCTCGCTAGCTCGTGGCTCACCTTGTCAAAAGCCTTGCCGTGCTCAGGTAACCGAATTCATCAGGGAGCCTCGCTTGTTTCAGATGTTTAATTCAGACGGATGTTATAAACAAACTTCCAAATGAAGGATTGTTTATTCTGAGCGGAATATTCGATGAAATTATCGTGGGACTCAGTTTCATGTTTAGAAATTAAAATACGTAGGTAGGTAGGTATTTTGTTGAGATTTTTTATTTATAAAAATGATTTTTTTGTTATGCTTTGCTGGACTGATGAATTTTAACAGCATACGAGCTTAGGGCATAGTAATTTTGCTTTTATACATTTTAATGTATTAGCGTAATAATTGGTCGAGCCATCAATATTGAAGGTTGGTTTTCTTTGCCACTTCTTACTGGAAGGAACAAAACTTACAAATTGATAATATCGTTAGAAGAGTAGAAAGCAGAGAATTAAAGATTCATTTGTAAAATTAAATGCTAATGGGATGACTTTGTGTTTTAATCCTAGGCTGTACCGTCTTCGTGCGCGCTTAAGCTTCGGCGTAAAACGGTACAGTCGGGGTCGAAACTGTATTTAATATTGTAATTATTATTATGGTAGTTTGTGAGTTTGGATTTTTGTTACTCAATCACGCAAAAACGGCTGAACATATAGTTTGAATCCAAGATAAAAACAAAGGATACTTTTTATCCTGATTTTAGGTTTCCTAGGATTTTCCGGAACTCCACGCAAACGCGATTTTGTTCATCAACGCCCGAGTGGACGCAGGCGGCCGGATAACAATGAAATATCTATTGTGTCTCATTTTCCGACAGAAAATATATTTTATTATTGTTTTACATGCTCACGTATAATAATAAATAAAATTACAATTCCTACGAGAACAAACAGCAGCGATTTCAGAATTGTGGGTTTCTCATTTCAGGACGTTATCCATCATAAAAAATTTAGTGTAATTTTTATTATAAAGAGTAATGGAGACAAAATTATTTTCAATAACCAGCGACCGCCCGTGGTTTCGCCTGCGTGTAAAGTTTTGTTTTGCTATCCCTCGGAAAAATTACCTTTTTCTAGATGAAAGGTACCCCTAGTTCTACTCTGTACCCCTGACAGTGTTTATGCAAAATTTCATGATGATCGGTTGAGTAGTTAAGACGTGAAAGCATAACAAACAAACAAATTTACTTTCACATTTAGGTATAAATTACTAGCTTTTCGCCCGCGTGGACCTGTGCCCAGCAATGGGAAAAAAGTAGCCTATGTCTTTTTAAGTCCTTCCCCAAAGTCCCATCTATATCCGTACCAAATTTTATCATAATCGGTCCAGCGGTCTTGGCGTGAAAACGTTACAGGCAGACAGAGTTACTTTCAAATTTATAATATTAATATGGATTAGCAATTAGTAAGGATTGATGGTAACATAATTCTACAAAACTTGGGTAGAGATATCTGATTTGTGATTTACCTACTAGTGAAAGTTGAAATTCTTGATTTAAACCTTTTACTATGAGATCTGTTGTACATTTGAGTACTCGATTATACTTTAAATCCGACATCGCGTACCCTAACACTTAACTGTTTATACCGGAGTTAAAGCTACAGTAACAGACACTGATTAATGCGATTTTAATCCCACCATAAAACCCCCAAATCCAGCCCTGTATTAATGGCTAGTTCACCCCTTAAGGTCACAAGTCTCCGCCCCCAACAGCCGAAACTAAACTCTACTTCAACGCAAAACAAACCATTTTCAGACACCGCTAAATCATGAAGTGTGATTTCAAATCGAGCGATATTTAAATTCAGATTTCTAACTTTTAAGACTGACAAGTGTGAATTCAAATGCAAAAGGCTTAGAGTTGCGTTTTCAACTGTCAGATTGTTAGTGCTGCGTTGGGTTGAATCAGTACTATGGTCTTTATACAGATATATATAGAGTTCAAATCGGATTACTTCAGTGGCATCAATAACCCTTAATCCGAATCAGTCTGACAGAAGTCGTTTTCGAGCAAGCATTAGGTTTTTACACGCGAGTGAGCGAGATGAAAGAATTGTATGAGTTTCGCTTTTGGAATAGGGGTTTAGGATTGAGTAAAGGCTTGTACGGTGCACCTGATCAGTTTGATTTTATTTTTCAATTATCTCGGGGTACATCTGGAGTCGAGGTTCATTTTAATGTTTAGTAGATTAAACGATCTTTGGAATTTTCGGTATAAATTACATTAAAATAGTAAAGAAATAATTCTAAATGGAAAAGTTAAAGTTAAATTGTGCTTAAGGCGTTTTAATAGCTTTTTTTGACACAAATTATTATCTTATTTATTTAGTAGATTTTAATACACTGTTGCAATTGTAGCAGTTATGTGGTTTTTCAGAATTAGCAACCTCTGGTGATGTTCTCCTTTCAGATAAAAAAAACTAAAACGAAAGAAAGAACGGGAATCAAACTCGCGACCGATGTCCGGTCCAATGTTCTTACCGCTGAGCTACCGAGTCACTTATTTACTATGTTTCTCACTAATAAGTATTTTATTATAGAGCTAACTAGTTTTTGGTAAATTAATATCAATAATAAATAAATAAATAAATAAATAATTGTCAACATCACATACATTGCTCCGATTCAAAAGTAAGTAGCTAAAGCACTTGTGTTATGGAAATCAGAGACAACGGTGGTATCACAAACACCCACCTGAGCCAATATAGAAAAGTTCGTTTTCTAAATTGACCCAACCGGGGATAGAACCCGGGACCTCAGAGATGACGACACCTAGAAAACCGGTGTACAAAGCCACTCGACCAAGGAGGTCGTCAATAAAATGGTACCAAGTCGATTGGGTTTCGAATCTGCAACCGAGGGCTTAAAACTAGTTTATAATCATTGAACCACGAATCACAGTATCTATACGCTAAATGGCACTTCTACATTAATTTACAAAGCAGCCATTAATTGAACCCATATCAATTAAGCTTCAAAAATCAACAAACCCATTATTTAAACATATCTTTATCTCTTTTATTCCTACTACAAATATATAGACGTCTCTTTCGCTCGGCGCCGGGAATGAGACCTCAAAGATGGCTGCTCGAATGGGAGGGGCGATCTGATTTATAGTGGGGGGTGGAGTAGGGGGAAACTACTCATGTGTGAGTCAGTTACTGGCAGCCACCCGCATTGGTTTAACATTGAATTAACAGTAACTTTTATTCAGATATTAACCTTTAAAAACTATAAATTAAAACTTTTTTTTTATAATAATTTTCTCACTAAGCAAAATGTTTGACCATTGATCCCCTCTTATTGTCTTAACCCGCTCAGGGAACACAAAATATTCATGTACCTAAGTAACTCAAATAAAGAGTTTTAATGTCCCCACTTCTTGCCTTACGGATGGATAAGGAGGATGGGCCATTACCCACCACGCGGGCCCAATGCGGATTGGTGGGTATTAACGACTGCAAATGCAGCCGGCGGAGGAGCTCGAGATAATAAAATAAAATTTAATTTAATTAAAATTTTTGGTCACCCATCCCATGATCGAATGTTGCTTAACCTCCGCAATTGCTGGGCCAGGCGCTATACCACTGCGCTACCGAGCTCCTCAATTAATATTTAAATAAAGTAAAATTGTTACTTTTATTATATTCCGATTACCAAAAGCTGTTTTTAACAAAAAATACGGTCTATTCGGAGTCACTAGCAAACTAAAATAACTTTCCATCTCTGATGTGTTAATATAAAAGGTGACGAAAACACATTGTAGTTAATAAATAACGCAACTTTAATATTAATTTTGTACCAAAACTAACATTAATTCAGCTGGTTTTTGGCGCCATTTTGTCGAGTTCGGTTTGGTGTCTATTTTAATTATTTTCAAATTGATTCATAGTGGATATTGTGTCTTAAAATTGGTGCAGTTATATGGTACAAGTGTCTACGCAACTGTACAATATGTGGGATAATTGAAATAGGCGCGATCTTGGTTGTGTGAAGCTGAGACTTTTATTGAAGTGGTGGCTACCTCGGCAGAACTAACCGAGTAAAATACTTGGTGCCAAATGCTCCAAGCAGCATTGGAATGCGATACACCCGCATTCTAATGAAAAATTAAACAATATCTACCACTGAACTATTTAACACTTGACACTGGCAAAAATTACTTCCAAGAGGAAAGTAGATTGCCATAACAAAAAAAAAGAAGAAGAAGAACATTAATTCAAACCAGTCGCATTCCAATTTTAAAATTCAAAAACAAAACATGATCACTTAATTCTAATTCATAGATAAAATTGATATTCCATGGTATAAGTAAGCTCACGCATGGTATAACATTATATTCCAAGTAATAAAAGAAATGGATAGAGAAGTTCGAATGCGAAAAACAAAAAACATGACAATAAAAAAGGTTTTACGTTCAGCCATTACAGAAAGAGGTTCTACCAATCTACATTCATGATTCATAGCTTTATTTTTCTTTCACAAACCTATGATAACTGCTCATATTATTTAGTAGGTACAAACTGCAAATATTTTTAACCAACTTTTAGAAAAGGAGGAGGTTCTCAATTGGATTGAATATTTTCGAGCATAACTTCGACATATGAATCGACCACAAAAAAAGTGGAAAATAAAAAAGCTTTTTAAACAAAAGAAAAACCTCATTCAAAAACCTGATAATAATAACAAAAACAGGTAATTTAATATTTAAGCTGTTTTTTATTTTTCCAACTAACTTAACTCTTGTGTTAAAATCCGACATTGTATACTTACCTTACTTGCATAGGTATACACTTCTAAGACCTTCTCGCGTACAGTTCATTAGAAATAAAACACTTTTTACGGATTATAGCCCGTATATTATTAATTCAGGTGTTGTTTTAGAATTATTTATTTTGTATTTATTGGTTTTTAGAATTCCCGACGTTTTGACACCTTTCCAGGGGCTGTGGTCACGGAAGGACTAAAGCAAAAAGGCTGCTCATATTTTTATGAAATTACCCGCTCAAAACATTATAAAAATGTATTCAAGTTTATTAAATTATTTTATAGCTGCGTTCTGATTTTAATCATTATTACTGAATTAAATTGAATAAAGTTAATTAGAAAACAAGATCTAGCTACTGAATCTACTACCAGTTCACAAATTGGGAGGCCTCTGAGAGAAAGAACCACGGCCCTTGGAAAGGTGTCGAAACGTCGGGAATTCTAAAAACCAATAAATACAAACTAAATTATTCTAAAACAACACCTAAATTAATAATATAGGTAGTACTATATTATAATACTTTACTTGCATGAAGACTTGAGTAAACTTAAAATATTTTTAATTGAAATTGCGATTTTTGTTGAACAAATGGAAAAAAAGCTATAAGTAGTACCTAAAGTGAAAAAATAGAAGATTCTTTCTATGAAGATTTTAAATGAAATTGCAGTTTTGACAATCGTGAAAGCTTATGCACCAAAAAAATATTGTAAAGTTTGCTTAGGTACTTGTTATGTTAGATAGTTATTTCATTTATCTATCTACAGTAACAAAATTGAAATTCAGGTTTAAAAAACATTAGGTACTTTAACACGGCTCTACTTAAACGTCCATCCAAAGAATAAAATAATAATACTTAATAATACCAGCTATTAATAATAATAATAGCTGTTTCATCTAAACAATTGTCAAAATATCTGGAAAGATATTTCAATTGAATGTTGAGGTAATTCCTCACATTGATGAAATAACGCTGGCTTGCAGCGTAAGACTAGAATACTAGAAAAAATTCGACGATGCGACTAGTGACTCGGTAGCTCAGCGGTCAGAGCATTGGACCGGACTTCCAAAGGTCGCGGGTTCAATTCCTGTCCGAGAATATGATCTGGTGCGAGTCGAATTTTTCTAGTATATTATTTTGTATTGTATAAAAATAGCATTGTGAATGCTAAAATAATAATACTTTACATTATACGTCTAAAGCCTTTACTTATATGAACATCCTATACATGTATCGCCTACGTACCTATCTGGGAAGTTAAGCAGTAAAAGATGCCCGTTCGATTCCCGGGCAATAAAATCAAATGGGTGTCTCCCTAGGTGGGGGGTGGTGATTGGCTGCATCGAAGAACAGGCAACTGACATTTTGGAGTACGAAATGTGAAGTAAAATCTATAACTAAATATTAAAATACGAGATTTATTTGAATGTAGTTAAGTATCTTAAATAATTATAGGCAATATTTAATTAATCTTGACGAAATGGGGACATGATCTGGTGCGTGTCGTATTTTTTCTAGTATATTAGGTATTTAGTATATAAAAATAGCATTGCGAATGCTAAAATCTCAAATTTAGAAATGGGGACAATTGATTAAGTAATGACATATGGTGTGCATGATGGATCGATGGGGTGGGATTTTCAAAAGGTAAGCCGATGGGAATCGGCTTTTAAGGACTCTCCGCCACTGGTACAGGTATATAGGTCTATATTAAACCGTAAAACCCTATCCAAACATTAGCAAAACAGAAAGTTCAGATACCAGCATGATTATACTATTATTTATTACACTTTTAGTGTAATCGTGGTGGTATCTGAACTTTTTTATTCATAAGTTAGTTATTATTAAATAAATTTTAACATTTACCTCATCTTACGCCACGCCATACACCCCTATGGGGGCAACTTCTCAGACTGCAGGGGTTGACTGAAAGACTTTGCTCTATTTTGTGAATGTACCTATCTACGTGACGTGACGGCACATTTACGAAGTACCTATTTCACTCAGAGCAACTGAGCGAATAGCAATAGAGCAACTTGCGAAGTTTGCGAAAATATTAAAAGTTGCTATTCGCCCGGTTGTTAATCAATCACTTCGACTTCATTAGACGTATTATATTAATATGATATAAAAGGATATGCGTAACTAATAATTGAAATATTATTTCTTGCTTTTTAAAGGTATTTTATTTTAAAGCTGTTTTTGTTTTTGTATCCAGGTTTTTTGAAGGAGGTTTTTCTTTTTTTTTGAAAAAGCTTTTTATTTTCAACTTTTTAGTGGCAGGTATGTACGCGTGTAAATATTTTTTTACTTTATATAGTATTTGTGGTAAGGTATGTAAGCGTGTAAATAATTTTTAACTTCATATAATATTTTCTATGGTACAACGCCCATAACTTAATTTCCAAATTCACGCTGTTTGTTTTTAAGGAGTTCCGTTGTGCCTTCGTACTCCGTAGTCCAAGTCTAGTCCTAAACGTCGCAGACCATAGCTCGTTTGTTTTGGATTGTCATAAACCTACCAATATCTCAATCACTATACATATCCTATTTGACTTTGAGGAGTTCCCTTGTGTATCTTCGAAGTCCAAGGTCCAATACCAATGAAATTTAAATGTGACCATTCTTGAGGTATTCACTTTCAAACAAAAAAAGAATCATCGAAATCGGTTCATAAACAAAGAAGTGATACCTGAAAATCAGCAAAAACTCGTGCGATGGTAAGCCAAATAATTGTTATTTTTCAGGATTATGAAAAAACTACTAGCCAGTTCTCTGTAATTTTTTTATGGGACCACACACGAACTGTGTTCTTTCAAATAAAAAAAGAATAATTGAAATCGGTTAACAACTGGTGAAGTTATGTTAAAACATACATAAAAAAAAATACAGACGACTTGATAACCTCCTCCTTTTTTTGAAGTCGGTTAAAAATGTCTGCTTATATAAGCTACACTTATAACTACTATTTTGAAAAGTTGGCTTACGATCATTTAGTTTAGAGCTACGAACATCAAAATGTACTACCCCCAGTCAGAATAATAACGCTAAATAGTAGCAAAAAAATACATTTCAAGTATCCCGATAGCGTAATCATTACTATACATTCGTTGTGTTCCGACAATTAGAGGTAGGATATAGCCCGTTCCTCAGTGGTGAGGATTCCGGGTGTTCGCTTACACTTTCGGCTTTATCGTCACATCAGGTGAGGTGAAGGCCAAGCACTATCCTGTTGTGGATAAAAAAACATTACATACCTAGTGGGGTAAAATGGTCGTGTTGACACGACTCAGGTGGCAGGTGGGCGTTCACCCGCCGCGCCGCCGCCGCTACCTAACTTTTCGCTACTGAAAATGCAGTACGTACTAGTCGTCATTTGTCAGCATTCTTCAGCAATACGGTTACCAAATTCCTCGAGAGCCTTTTTGTCCTTATAAAAAATATAATACTTTCGACCCACTTCGAGCAGCTGCGTATAGCTGTCGCTAACACAGTCCGTATATTTCCAGCGGTACAAAACGAGCGGCAGCCACGGAATACGGCGACCATCAGGCCGGAGACTCTACGGGACATGGATCAAGAGAGGGCGCTCAGAGAGGCTGCTGTGGCGGTGGGGGTGTTTGGGTGAGTTATACTAAAGACAGAATAAATATGCTAAATAACTTGCGTCTTTTAATAAATGATAGTACTGGTCTTGAATACATTAGCGGGTAGAGAGGGAGCCACGAAATACGGCGACCATCAGGCCGGAATCACTGCACCCGGAATCCTCACCACTGCGGAACTGGCTATCTTACCTCTAACTGCCGGAACACAAATTTTATTAAATTGTTGTTATGGCATCAGACTAAGGTAAGATGGTGGTAGTTAGCCAGGCGGTCTTGATAAGCCCTACCACCAACCAAACCGATACAAATGTCGAATCAAACTGGGGCCCTTGCGTCTTACACGGGTGGGCGAACCACTAAGCCACAGAGGCCAGAATTAGGAGCTTTATAACGTTCGACTTTGATGTAATATCGAACTAAAAGTACAAATTAGCGCATACTCTAGCGTGGTCGCCTCGGTTAACGGTACACCGCTTCGCGTTGCATGCGATCAATGTAGGTTTTTCTTGATTTATAAAACCTTACTTTCAACTTAAAAATATGATACTACTAATTATTTTAACTATCATGAAAAGCTATTTTTGGAAACAACAATATTTTAATTTGGTCGAATAACTTTCGAGATAATTGCGTTAGTCTTAAATATCAATAACATATTTTTTGGAAGACGTAATCATTTAATTTTCTACTTTTTGAGATAAATAGCGAAACAGCGAGTTTTGTAAGGCGGGCCTCCATAATTCCCTTACCAAAGCAAAACTGCAGGTCATAATTTTTAAATAAAACCTCATTCCCTGAAATTCTGCAACTTATATTCGAATTCACTAAGCCTCGTCGACACACGTCCTCAAAGAGTCAGTCTATAAAGGCTTCAGTGAATGAGTTTCGCATCGCCACACTTGTGCGACAAAGAAAGCTCACAAAGACCGTTTTCCAAGAGAAAAGTCAAAGTGGAAACGCGCCCAATATAAATCCTGGAATATCATTGACACAGCAGTCCGAAAAAAGGTTTGCCGTTTTTTCAAATTTCGAAAGAACTTGATGTTTTGTTTTCGAAAAGTAAAAAAAAATAAAAACTGTTTTCTGTTACAGTCTATAGTTTGACGTTGATAAGTATGCAGTTAATTTTTATCAACTTAACACTTTTGTGGACACAAGAACCACGTGGCGAGCTCGTAAAATGAAATGACAGTACAAAATGCCATACCTACGAATTTCATCCCCGCCTATTGACGCCTAGTGTCATATTGACAACAACGCCGTATACTAAAGCCGGAATTACATTACGAAATTAGTAGCATGAAATTAATTTCCTGACATTAGTTTTACGTACAGTTTCACGTGTAATTTAATATTTTCGTAATGCATGCATTAATTTCATGAAAGCAAATTAGTTTCGTGCCCTGCGCGATTTTTTAGTGAAATTAGTGTCATGCAACTAATTTCATAGTATAGATGCAACGTGAAACTAGTGTCGCGAAAGTGCCTAGGCTGTGCGGACGTGTGTATTTTTGTCATCGCGCGCGTTTCAAGCGTTGAAAATGGCGGCAAACCAACGATGGACTTCAGATTTATTCTTAATAGTCTTTTTTTAAGTTTATATAGAATCATCTCTTTAGCTACATTGAATATAGAAAAATAGCTTTGATGCTGTCGGGGCCATGGTAACTGCGATACTGAGGATTTCACGACACTAATTATTTCACGAAAGTACTTTCGCTTATATCGAAACTACTTTCGTGGAACCAAGTTCAACATGCATGACACTAATTTCGTAATGTAAATTCGGCTTAATAGTATGACAATACGTCATTTGGCGGGATATAACTTTGACAGTGTTTTCTAGTAATAATAGCTTATTTTAAAATAGTTATAATACTCATATGAAACCGATATGGTTATTAGTAGGTAGTTGCTATTACAATTATTGAAATAATATTAACATTCCAATTTTGTGTGTTCACACAGAACGTCATAAGACGTAGTGTCACTTTTCAAACATTTCGAGACCCCGCCGACTGACGTAGTTGTCCACGAAGGTGATGAGTAAGGCCTAGATATTTGACAGAAGAAAATGTGAAGGTTGATCACAGTTTGTTAGGACAGAAGTACTCGTAACAAAATGCTTTCTTATAATTTTGAATTGGCAACGTTTTTAACAGAATCATTAAAGCAAACTTATCTAAAGAAACACAAAGATCTTAAATAAATTCTCCTTTTCTTCTCAGCTAAATTAGATGTGGTTGTTGGGTCTTTTTTAAATAAAAAATTTCATTCATAATAAAATAGATACCAAAATCCTCCATAACTTACCACGACTGCTCACGTAACTTTGAAATATACACAATCTGAATAAAACGCATCCGACATACCTTTTCATATCTCATAGTGGGGAGAGCGGGCACATTTGGCATTCAAATAACCCCAATCGGGGTAGTGCTTACTGTTGTACCAGTAAATCATTTGCCGAATGCAAATGTGATATTTATAGTTAACGTATTCTGTGCTGGGTATGAAGTATTATGAAAATAAGGTTGGGATTGCATACAATCCAATAAAATTGACAATAGACAGTGATCCGCTGCAACTTCACTCGAGGATGTATCGAAAAGTGAAAATTTTACAGATCAAAATACGTTGTTTTGTACCGCAAGCGCTCTGAAGCTATCATCAGTTGTACATTGTCAATTTAATCACATTGTAAATACTTTTTAAATGCAGTTCTTATTGAAAGTTTTTTCTTTTCGATCATTGGCAAAAGAAAAAGTTAAAATTTAAAGTGCCAGTCTTTTAAAAAAATAAACTCCTACTTATTTAAAGAACACTTTCTGTTAATTTTAAATAAGTAACTTTTTTTTTTAACTCAGGATAGGAATCAACTCGAAATTATTGACTCTGGGGCACATGCCTTCCATGAGGGTGGATAAGAAGGATGGGCTATAACATAACATTACCCACCACGCGGGCCCAATGCGGATTTTAAACATACCAATTAGATTGCTAAATATCTAGATTTCCTCCATACACTCCCTGGATAGCCATCATCAGATCACAGCTCGCTCAATTCCTGGCGGAGAACCAAGGCTTCAAAGTTACCTACCTCGTTTGTTTGAAAATCGACTGATGTTTCTCATTATCCGTCCATCACTGTAAATCTACCTTCAATATCACGTCACAACACAACACTTATAGTAGTGGCCACTCAGTCACTCGTGGCCACCTTTGATCAGCCACCGCGCTTGATGATCCGCACGGCCTGACGTCAACCAGGGGCCATCTATTTATGGAATCTCCGTGGCCAATTTACGCTACAATAAATATGTGCTTAGAGAGACTGGCTGCTCTTCCGTGCTGGCGGGTGCAACCTTTTTTGAACATGTTTTTATTATGCTGGGGCCACACTAACGGCCAAAGCAGTCGAATTGATGAACCTTATGTGCCGTTATGGCCTTAATTATGGCGCTTATTTTGTGTGGCCCCAGCATTAGGTTGCGTTTGTTGCACAATTCTTGCAAACGATTTTTTGATATGCAAGATGCACCGCCCGCCCGCCCACAAAAAAAAATGCACATGCACACCACAATATATTAGTGCACACTACCTGCATTTAGCAAGACAGCAACACACCTTGTACCTTCACCAATTAGACTACTTACTCCAACTACACGGTGTTTCGCCCCAACTCGGAGCATCCTTAGGAGGCATCAACGATTTATTGTTTTATTTTTTTTCTATACCTAATTTATTTTTCCTTTGCTAGTTTTCTGCTGTATTTTAGTCGTATGCCTAATGTTTGCATTTTTCAATTTTATCTACCGTGTCTAGTAAGTAGGATGCGGTGGAACAGGGCTTCGAGAGGGTCAAGTCTTTGCCACAATACCAACGCCCAAAAAAATTATTAATTTAAGATTTTCAGTTAACAGAACCAAGAGGGTGAAAATTTACTTTGATTTAACGTTATAACTTAGCGCTATTGACCCATGGTGGACAAATCTTTCCGCTCTGTTGAGTCCGATTAATCGCTGAACCGCAAACCTAGACAGCTTAAGTCAGTGTGGTGCGGCCTTTTGAAAGGATTTTCCAAAGAGAAAGAGGGTTCAATGACGAAAACGTTCAAGGGTTTGTAACCTTCTTGAAAGGATCAGCGGTAGCCCTTTAGCAACCCTTTTTAAGCGCAAGCACAAAATATAAAGTCTGTCCGCTGAAGAGAGTGTTGTTACCTGAGTAAGACACTTTGATGTGCTCTGTGAAGTGCAAAAAGGTTTTATGGCCAGGAAAACTTATAAACTATGTCGAAGCCATCGACTACCAGTTTCTGCTTATTGCCTCTTCAGCTGAGCAATACCTTTGAGCACATCGGATCCTTGCAATGTTTTTGTATAATACACTTCTAAGACTTCCGCGCGTACGTTAATTAGAAATAATTGGTAATTTATTTTTATATCAGGTTTTTGTATGATTACCTACATTTAAATTCGAGTTCAATCTTCATGTTATCTAGAGTTGTACCACTGTAAAAATAATCTTCTGTGGTTGTGCTATCTAGAGTTGAACCTCCTTGTTCCAGCCCTCCCGTGTCGCTGGCGATGGCGCTATCCCCCGCGCGATATCCTCTCCTGTCGCCGCACTACGCGACGCTGCCGCCGCAGCCGCCGCCGCCCGTGCAGCCGGACTCCTCGCGCGACAACGACGACACGACCAACCACAATACTGACAGTGACGGTAAGGTCTAATTTGAAAGTTATTTCTAACTGTGTCTGTATGCAACTCCACAAGTTAAGCACGAGCCTCCTATGTCACCATTCAACGCGACGCTGCCTGCCCGTGCAGCCGGACTCCTCGCGCGACAGTGACGAGACGACTACTGACAGTGACGTTAAGCTTTAAATAAATAAATATTGGATAACATTACGACGACCTCCGTGGTCGAGTGGCTTTGTACACCGGTTTTCAAGGTGTGGCCATCTCTGAGGTCCCGGGTTCGATCCCCGGTTGGGTCAATTTAGAAAACGAACTTTTCTATATTGGCTCAGGTCTAGGTGTTTGTGATACCACCGTTGTCTCTAATTTTCCATAACACAAGTGCTTTAGCTACTTACTTTGGAATCGGAGCAATGTAAGAGTGTGTGATGTTGTCAAATATTTATATTATTTATTATTACACTCATACTCATTGCTCCGATTCCAAAGTAGGTAGTTAGACTAGACACCTAGCTATAAGCTCGTGTGATAATCAAAAATAGAGACGGTATCAGAAACACCCATACCTGATACAACTGTAGACCGATGTGCCACTCGACCTCCGAAGGACCTCCGACGACAAAGACCTCGGAAGGTCTTCGTTACTTACTTCGTTAAAACACAACAATTTGGTCGTTAGCTGTATCTACATAAAGTAGACCATATAAGGTAATGGTTTTATTAACTTTTTCTTTATTTCACAGACGACAGCATCGATGTTACGAATGAAGAAGATTCTACATCGTATTCACCTCCCTCGGTAGCCAGTTACACACAAAACTGTGTACCCTACAGGTAAAACTAAGCATGAGTTCAAGCTCGTTAGCGTTTTGCTTTGTTTAAGTAATTGGTTCAACATCATCATCATATCTCGAGGAGCTCGATGGCGCCCAGCGACTGCAGAGGTTAAGCAACTTTTGCAAGGGTCGATCATGGGATGGGTGACCAAAAATTTATTATCTCGAGCTCCACCGTGCTTTGGAAGGCATGTTAAGCCTTTGTTCCCGGCTGAATTTGAGCCGTTAGTATCCACCAATCCGCATCGGGCCCGCGCGGTGGATCATGACCTATCCTCCTTATGCACCCATAAGGAAGGCCCGTGCCCCAGCAGTGGGGACATTAAAAATGGCTGATGATCATCATCATAGCAGCCACACAACCAATACCCACTGCCATAGACATAGGTCTCCCCCAAGGATTTCTACCATGATCAATCCTGCGCTGCCCGCATCCAGCGAATTTCCGTGATCGTCGATCCACCACCTTCATCCATTCTTTCGTGGTCCATTTCACTGATGTTGCTAGCAATATTTTATAAGGAACTTAAACTTCTGGAACTTTGTTATAGAAACCCTAATAGATTCTAGATAAGTGATGATAGGTACTTATCTTCCTTAATTGTAACTAATTTCTTCTTAACTTAAATTTGGAAAGTTAAGACAATTTTTTTCTATGGATGTATTATTTATAAGGCAACCCGTTCACTCCCACTCCACCCACTGTATCCGATTAGATCAACCGTTGAACTAGTGCGTGACTTATTCGTCCCAGTGTAGTGTAGTATCATATCATCAACTGCCTAAAATTCTTTTTAAATTTTAAATTTAATAAATATTTATAAGAGTGGAACTACTGGAACAGAAAGTCTCATCAGTTCAACGGTTGTTTGAACTAATCGGGCTTAGGAGTAACGGATAGTCAATTAATATTATAAAAACCCGTGTTTTGTTTTCCAGGCCTTTAGGTGTCGAAAGTGCCGCGGAGACGGCTGCCAGATTATTGTTCATGGCTGTCAAGTGGGCAAAGAATCTACCTTCATTCGCCAGCCTGGCCTTCAGAGATCAGGTGAGATGAAATACAATGGTGGTTGGTTGTCTTTTGACATGTAATTGTTGATAAATCGCTATTCATATTATGTTTTAGCTAGCATAACCTCCAAAACACCATCAATGGCTGATTAGCAAATAAAAGAAATAAGCCTCAGCATCATCATTATTACCTCCATAGCTTGGACCTTGGACGAGCTTGGATTGGACACAGGCCACAGGCCTTCAGAGGAATAGAAAATGGGCTAACCACCAGTACCGACCCTGTAGCATGACGACCTCAAAAATGACATCCCAAAGTAGACAAACCCATTGGACCATGCATAGACAAACCCTTGCCTTTGTTTAACTGTCAAAAATGACAGGGATAGAGGAAATCTTTGTCGGGTTTGTCATTCTACGCCTGCACAGTGACCTGAAGTGTACTAACAACTGCAAATGTTGCAGCCGGAAGCGCGAAAAAACAAATTCCTCTGCTAAAGCGTTATAACCATAAGAGGTTCATGCGATTTAGAAAACATTGGGTCTTCTGAAATAACCTTTTGTGTTTTCCAGGTAATCCTGTTAGAAGAGGCGTGGTCAGAACTATTTCTACTGAACGCAATACAGTGGTGCTTGCCTTTAGACACAGCTTGCGCGGCGCTGTTTGGCAGCGACCAAACTGACCAAGGTAAGATTTTCTGGGCATTGATCAAATTTAAATAAAATAAAAAAGTAGAGTGAGTTGATGCTTTAGTAGAGTGCGAGTTGTAGGTACTCGAATGCGAGTGCATTATTAGTTTTGGTGCCTTTCCAGTGAGCGTTTACATTACTTCCAGTAGTGTCATTTCGTCGCCAAGATGGACGAACAGCGCCGTGCAATACGTGCGATTTTACATGAAAATTGCGCGATGCATGTGGATTAAAAAATTCAAGGCATTATAACGGTTTAATCAATTGCTGCTGTTACTGTCGCTACTTTGTTAAGTTCCGCCGCAACATCTTGAAGCGAAGTTCTTTGCGAAGTCTATATCGGCCGTTGGCCGCACGCCCGTAGAGAAAGTTCTCGCAAATAAAACATAAGTATTCTTCCAGTAAAGTGTTATTTCGTCGCCAGGCTAAACGAACAGCGTCGTGCAATACGTGCTGTTGACTAATGCACACTACTAAAATGACGATTTACATGCTTCCAGTAGTGAAGTGTCGCGCGGGGGACAGGCGGGTGCGCAGGGGGTGCTACTGGAAAGCGATTCTATTTTCATTAGAGTTTTCAGTCACTAAGACGACCGTTTACACGTTTCTACTAATGCATTCTACTAACAGCTAAGATAAGGTAAACCAGCCTTAACAGAGTGTGTGTGTGTGTGTGTGCAGAAACCGGCGTGAGGTCGGGCGTCCTGCGGCGGCTGCGCGAGGTGCTGGCGCGGTACCGCGCGGTGCTCGTGGACCCCGCAGAGTTCGCCTGCATGAAGGCCATCGTGCTCTTCAAGTCCGGTATGTATGTGGGATATTCATCCTATTTGTCTCGTCTCACGCCTCGGCCACGACATCACCGCGCGCGCATCCTGCGTCTCGGCAACTGTCTAGTCCCACTGAGCGCGGGCGTAGGAAGTGGGGGGAGGAGGGGTCGATCCGTTAGGATATTGTAAATTATGAAATGTTATAAGATATTTTTCCCGCAACCTCTCCGACGTCCTCATTTGTAAAACTAGAATTTTCTGCATAAATGTTTTAAAATTTTTGTTGTTCCATTTCAGAAACACGCGGCCTAAAAGACCCCCTCCAGATCGAGAACCTCCAAGACCAAGCGCAAGTGATGCTGATGTCCCACTCCCGCGCGGCGCACGGCGGCGCGCCCGCGAGGTTCGGCCGACTGCTGCTGTTGCTGCCGTTGCTGCGTCAAGTCCCACCGCAACATCTCGAAGCGGAGTTCTTCGCGAAGACTATCGGCCGCACGCCCATGGAGAAAGTCCTCGCTGATATGTATAAAAACTAAAACTTTCATCGAAATAAAAGCATGTTCGTATTCTTTGATTGTGATAGAAAGTGATTTTAAAACAAAATCTTCAAAAAATATCGGCAATGGCGCGATGCAAACGGATTGAAAAATTCGGAATTATAACGGTCGCTGCCGCTTCGTTAAGTTCCGCCGCGACATCTTGGAGTTCTTCGCGAAGACTATTGACCGCACGCTTATGGAGAAAGTTCTGACCGATATGCAAATGGATTAAAAAATTCGAGACACTATAACGGTTCAGTCAATTGCTGCTGTTACTGCCGCTACTTTGTTAATTCCGCCACAACATCTTGAAGCGAAGTTCTTTGCGAAGTCTATGCCGTTGGACGCACGCCCATAGATAAAGTCCTCGCTGATATTTTGTATAAAAACTATAACATAAGTATTTCTTCAAAAAGCACGTCGTAAACCTACCCACGTAGTTTCTTCAAAACTAATCGTCATCTCATCGGTTATCTTAAATTAAAAATAATTATTGTGCGTTGAATTATAAGCACGATCGTATTCTCGAACTATCTTTGCTTTATTTTTAAAACAGCAACTAACAAAATGACACGATGCGAGTTCGCCCACGAATTTTTTAATACACTTCAAAGGTTCAAACCATAGACTTATTTATACTTGCGTAAAGTCTTAGAGCATTAAGACGTAAAGTAGGTATAATAAGTTTATGGTTCAAACGTTCTTTAAGTTCCCTCCATTTTCTTCTCAAACAGTTGTCGAGTGTTGCCATTACAATACTATTATTGACAAAGAAAGTGGCTGCTCCATTATTTTCTATTCTTTTTGGCCTGTATGTAATTTGTATGTATGTGTAACAAAGATTAATATTTTCTGTTACATTTGCCTAATCTTAAAAGTTGTACATACTACGGTCCTAAGTCAAATATTAGTAGCTATAAGCACGCTTTAAGTATAATATTAAGTAATATAATTAACTTCGTTAGAAAATTAATGAAAAGCAACTGTGAATTAAGCATTTATCTAGTCATAAAGCTGTAAACTGTAAATAATTAGATTTATCGAATAGAACGGCCTCACAATTGTTTTTGATGTCAGCTTTCAATATGCGACGAATAATATCTATTATTATCTAAGCCAACCTAAGGCCGTAATTATAAATACTGAGAAATGTATAAAAATTTAGATAGGTAAGTTGAGCCAGTTGTGCATTTTCTTAGTTGGTGAATGGCTGGTGACATAAAGGATCTGGGGCTCTATCAGCTAAAAACATTGAAGTTCATGTTAACTGTGTTTTGACAGATGTATGTGATACATTGCTACTTCGTCTTGGCACAAATAACAACTTAACAAAGAAAAATAGCAATGTATCACATACATCTGTCAAAACACAGTTAACATGAACTTCAATGTTTTTAGCTGATACCGCCGCTGGGGCTCTATCAGCTAAAAACATTGAAGTTCATGTTAACTGTGTTTTGACAGATGTATGTGATACATTGCTACTTCGTCTTGGCACAAATAACAACTTAACAAAGAAAACTAGCAATGTATCACATACATCTGTCAAAACACAGTTAACATGAACTTCAATGTTTTTAGCCGATACCGCCGTTGTTATGTTAACTTATGTCATGTACAGGTTTTTTTAAGGCGAGTATAGCCTCAAGTGGCGCCCTCATAATATTTCTTATTGCTCGCTAAGTTCATCAAAAATTCACATGCACAGATTAGTCTATTTACAAACTACTTATAACCTCAATAAAATATAGTTCGTTGTAGTAGTACTTAGTAGGCAAAGTGGCCACTTAAGGCACTTTTGCCTACTACTTACTACAGTGAACTATATTTTACTGAGATAATTAATTATTGTTTGTAAATAAACTGTAGAACCTTAGCATCAATCTGTACAGATGTGTATTTTCGATACATTATGTACTTAGCGAGCAATAAATTTAATTAAGATGAGGGCGCCATCGCCACTTGAGAGCTATAGTCACCTACTCGCCGAAAATATCAAGTTAGTATCGGGGACCTGTGAATTATTGCCAAAAAATCTAATATACAATATCACATGCACATTAAGGAATAGAAAACTGACTTTCACCAATATCTTAAACTGCTGGAAATGGCTATCAAGTCCTAAATCCATTCGGGAAGTTTTACATCTTGTGGTTAATCTGATAAGCTGCTAAGTTGTAAATATGTAGTTATAATACCGAGTTATATGTTTGTAGCATGTTAATTGGAACTAAAAGTAGGTACTATTTTACACGGACCTGAAAAAAAGATAGACGTAATACCACACTAAAAATAAGTGAACCATGCAAGGTCCTACAATTTCGTATGTTGTACAATGACCTACACTCACAAATACACCTGCGGCGGTATCGGCTAAAAACATTGAAGTTCATGTTAATTGTGTTTTGACAGGTGTAAGTTAGTGATACATTGCTATTTTTCTTTGGTAAGTTTTTATTTGTGCCAAAACGAAAAATTAACGTATCACATACATCTGTCAAAACACAGTTAACATGAACTTCAATGTCTTTAGCCGATAGAGCCCTTGGAAAGAAAAGACCGGTGTATTTGTGTGAGTGTAGGTCATTGTACAACATACGAAATTGTAGGACCTTGCATTCTTCACTTCTTTTTAGTGTGATATTACGTCCGTCTTTTTTTCAAGTCCGTGCTATTTTAATGTTAGTTAGTACCTAACTATTATTGGTTGCATAAAAAATATTGCAACTAACTGCCAAACTGTAACCATTCTAAAGTGCATTCTTTATTATAATAGATGTAAAAAATTAATGTCTATTTTTTATTGTTTTATTTCGTTATGCTGGGAATACAACAAAACAATATTCTACGTCATGATTTTTTTTACCTCGAAAAACATGCTAGAAGAAAGAGTGGGTGGGAATTTATTGTGCTCTGGGCTGGGTGTGGACATAAAATTGATTGATGGAGAGAAGACAGGAATGCATTTTTACCCTTTCTCACTGTGGGCCATTTTTGAAAATATACCATCGATTATCAGAAATGGCAAAACCAATCCTACCACTGAATACATAATTAATAGTGAACAACCAGTATCCTACTGCAAGCACACTAGGGGCTCAAAAACATTAAAGTTCATGTTAACTGTGTTTTGACAGATGTATACCGTGATACATTGCTACTTCGTCTTGGCACAAATAAAACTTACCAAAGAAAAATAGCAATGTATCAGATACATCTGTCAAAACACAGTTAACATGAACTTCAATGTTTTTAGCCGATACCGCCACAGAGCCCCCTAGCATGACCACCGAAACAAGATGATCTATCAATTTATATCACGTTTAAGTACCTACTTAACTTTTAAAAGACAATGGATTTTGACAGTTGAGTGTCGATAATAAAAAATAAAGCGATATCATTTTCGATATTCATGCTTGTACCCACGTATTAGATCCATATTTTTAACCCCCGACGCAAGAAGAGGGGCGTTAATAAGTTTATCGTGTCTGTGTATATGTCTGTGGTATCGTAGCTCTCAAACGGATGAACCGATTTTGGGTTGTTTTTGTGTGAAAGATAATTTTTCATTGTGTAGGTATACCTTTTTAACCCCTGATGCAAAAATAGGGGTGTTATAAGTTTAACGTGTCTGTCTGTCTATGGTATCGCAGCTCCCAAACAGATGAACTTAGTTTTTTTTGTGTGAAAAATAATTTTATCCCGAGTGTTGTTATTATTAAAAGACGTTGTATCATCATCTCTCTCATAGGTAGGTATATCGGAGTGAATAAACTTCACCGTGATTCATTCGATACCAAGGCAAGGACTATTATGTAGGTACACACGACAGCATGGCAAGTTAAACAGTTGAACTCCAAAAACAGCTTTCATTATGTTAGGCATAAAAACGATGTCGAGGTCAACATGTATACTTGTATAGTCTGATGCGCCGTCTCGGTCGGTCGTGTGTACAGATGACGGCACATCAGACTATACATGTTGACTTTGAGAACGTCTATATGCCCTACGTAATAAAAGCTATTTTCGCAGTTCAACTGTTTAACTTGATGTGCTGTTGTGTACTTATTGGCACCTAACAGTGGTAATACCGATTCGTAACGGTGGGGTTTTACTTTGTTTACAAATCAAGAATAAGTAAAAATATATTAACATAATTATGTTCTGTAACTTATTGCTAAGTACTATTGAAGAGGGCAAAATAAGTTACTAGGTAGGTACCTACACAGAAAAGGTCCACTTATTTCGACAAGAACCAATAATACAATAAAAGTATACTAGGTACTTATTTATATAGGCACTGTAAGATTAAATGAATATTAAATCTACTTGATTCAAGATTATGACGCAACTGGTAGTAAATCAACTTTAAGTAGGTTGTATATAAATTCCTAGAATACCGTCTGACCAGGAAAACGCTCTAATTTTATTTATACCTATTTAGTACATTAACTAAAATAGCAACCTCATTTTGCTGTCGGGTGGCATGTTTACAGGGATCTCATTAGATTGGTCAAACTGAAATGTCAATCCCCGATTCGATATTTTACGTCGTTTTACTGGTAGTCAGCTCTTAAAATGGGTAAATACGTACACACTAGTAACTAATTGGGTAGATTAAATGACGCCCTTTTTTTTAATTCGCCAAGGTAATACCTTGGTTGGCGAGTAAACAAAATAAGTTTATTAAGATTATTTAGAATCTAGCTACCTATTTAAAGTGTAGCTCGCTGTAGTTATAAATAGCAAAAATTCTACGTGTTACGTATTTTGAGCTCCTTTGCTTTTTTGTAAGTTTGCTAAAAATGGAGGCCGCCACCTTGCGGGGTTTAAGGTAGCTAAAGATTTAAAACGTCTTTAAATATATTATTGAGACTTTATTTTATATTTTAGTCAACTATTATAAACCCGTAAATGAATTACTCTAGACATATTTTTCTTCTATCTGTCAGGACGAGCTTTCAAAGATATATAAATAAAACATTATTTATTTAATTTACTACTTGCCAAATGGCCAAGAAATGCAATCAAGCATCACAGTACCCTACTAAATCTCGTTTTATATTTTGTGAAGGGAAAACTGCCATTGTTTTAAATCAAATAAAAGCTAGATCTTCCTAGAGATTCAAAAACTTGCAGTTGGTGCAGTCATGGCACGCTGGACTGACACGACAAGGTAATCAAATTCAATCAATTTTATACTTAAATGCGAAGTCATTGAGGTTTAAAATGAATTGCAAATTTTTGACAGTTTTGTATGACCTGACGACCGTGCTGACTATACCTACGTACAAATTAAAAAATCACCCTAATACTATAAAGACAAAATATTGTGTTTGCAATAATGTAACTTCATGCATGTTAAGCACATTAATAAGACAGAGCAAATTTTATTTTGGGTCTTTCGACACTAGGCACAAATTGCTTTGCCGAAATAATCTGTTAGTTACGAGTTAATTAATATAATTAAAAAAGGCGAAACTTGATGTAAAACAAACTTTACGTCATTGATATAAGAGTCATTTTGAGGAAGTCAATACATCTTGATGACTTCTGACCTTTGATAAAATGTTTACACAAGATACCAAGCAAGCTAGATTATGTGATTCAACAAGGTTATTATTTTAAATATTCATATAAATATTCATTTGATCATACTTAAACAGAACATTTATGTAGTAGGTATTTTGTTTGATAGTCACAACTATATGTGGTCACAACACAACATTGATGTTTCATAGATATAAGTAAAAAATATATATTACATTAAACATTACATAAAACAATGATAACACCTTACTTTTTGCATAGGGGTTAAAAAAGGTGACTACCTATTTGTACTGTTTTTACTCACTATAATTATAAAGGAATTGATAACAACATTTTGTGTAAGTAATAACTTTGACATTGATATGTTTTAACATGTTTTCTTTATTATTTTCCTTAACACATACATACTAGAGTACATTATTCACATTCACGTAATAACTACAATTACCTATATACTACTTAAAATCATAGTATGAAAATTATACATATTTTTAATAAATTTAGATTATCATACAGAATGAAAACATAATTAAAGGAAAGCAACAATAGAAATAAGTAAAAATGGAGATTATCATCACAGACAAATTGAGTTTTAATTGATTCTTAATACCTATTTACGTAACATGCCCTTTATCAATATAATGATGGTTCTTGGTAAATACCACCAAACACTATTGTGTTAGTAACTTTTTCTATTATCATATAACTAAACGGTCTATTGGCATTAAATGTGAGTACTCCGAAACGGTTAGAGAACTCAGCCACTGTAACTCCACTAGCAGTTGTACCCTCTTCAGTGACTTCGATTTCAGCTTTGTGTATTATTTTTGAAACATGTATAGGCTTTCTTGCCATACGATGCAACTTTGCTTTGGAGGGATCAAAGAGATCAGTAATGTTCAATCGATCTCTTAAAACAGGAGTCAAATCAATGTCAGATTCAATCTTGAACCGTGGAAGGAAGCAGCTCACTTCATCGTCACCATAATCTTCACGGACAGTCTTCAATTCTTGGAACATTCTATCTAAAGTGAAGTTATTGAAATTATAGAACATATTTTCCAGGGAAACCCCGGAATGTGGGAGCATGATAAGCATGGAGAGTCGGTTTTCTTTTCCGTATGGTAATTCTAATATTTGGGCTTTGATTTCAGGAATATTGGCAAATGGATAAGTGTATCTATTGTACATCATGTTAACTTCACCGATTTGTCTCATATCGCTATTGTAAAATGGAGCCTTAGCTGTAGAAGATGAGTTGAAAGGTACCGTCCATTGCCCTTTGAAGTAAAGGGCACTGGCTAAAACTAAATTTGAGTTTATAAAGAAGCTCTCATCAACTACACTTTTAATTCTACCTTGGGTCACATTGGCAATAACTTTGTTCAGCAGATCAGCTGCCACACTTGCCTGGGTAAAATCTATGGCAACAACATCAGTGGCAAAATTTGTTTTCGCTGAAACAACAAAGTCTTGTAAAGGAAGACCATTTAGGTCGACAAACATAGCATTGATTTTTGCCAACTCGATAACATTTGTTTTAACTTGAAGCCATTGTGCGATGTTTTTGTACTCATTACGTACTATGTTACGGTTCTTCACAGTAACGCGTATTACATTATTGATTTGATTCAGCGTGTTGCCCGCGGCTCCTTCCGCGGTCACCGCTAAAACGGTCCACACTGTAATCGGTGATATAATCAAGTTGGACGACTTTGGCTGCATTTTAGACGTGTGATATAGAAGTTCAATGGAAAAATTTCCAATTTTCTCGGATAAACCATTGTGTAAATTATTCACATCCGGAATATCAGGGGCACTACTGTTTTGGCCGTAACACAAAGATATAGTTAAAAACACAAACTGTACCACGAAATAACGCATGTTGATAATTTTTTTGTACTTTAACTCAACACCACTGCACTTATACTTAAAAGATTCTGCAAGGTTCTTTCAATGAAAACATGTATTCACCATCCTGTCTGCTGAGCTATTAACTGAGTGAGGTTTATCTAGCGAAGTGATACGAGTGGAATGAGGCAAAGAGGAAAACTGACTGACCGGTTTGTATTTGTAGCTTTGCGCAGTTTTTTTGTGTGCTATCGTCTCGCTATGACTAGGTACTTACTTACGCATAAATGTGGTATATTTCAACAAAACCCGATTAGGGTACAACTTTTTGACAGACAGTGACAGAAGTAAATTCAAAAATGTCATTGGTCTTTATTTTAGAATAGTCTTTATTTTTCTTTTCAATAGACAAGACAGGTTTAGGGGTTTCCTTTTCCGAATTCCCGATTTCCAATATCCGGTTAGTTAGCGTAGCGCATTTGAACTTAGGTACCTATTGTAATGTTCTTGGCGTAGCGGATTCTAAGTCTATGGGTTAGTTGGTGTAAGAAACCGAAGAAGAAAGTTACACTACCCTCTGTTCATTTTGTAGCTTACTTACATGTAGGGTAGGAGTTTGGCTGGAATGCTCTGTACACGCCACATCTTACGAACATCTATCAAGAAAAAAGTAGGTAAGTAATTCAATCATAGACTTAGAAAAATTTTCGCTACGCTCAAAAATTCAATAGTAATTTTATAAGGGAAATTTCTACAGCGCCATCTATAAAAAAAACAAAATTCAAAACTCATTTCTTCAGTCTAGGGCCTAGGTTGTTTTTAAAAGTGCCTAATTAAAGGTTTCACAAGGATTTCAAAATTAGAGGAAACTAATAAATTGCAGCAAAAACCCCTTTTTACGAATACCGTCTCTAATTTTTTTTAGCATTAGGTACCTACTTTTTTCGGTTACCTATTCGTTTTGCGCGGCTCTGACTGGATTCGAGTTGAGTTGACTACGCAGCGTAGTAGTCGGATAAAAATAGTGCGTTTATTTGACAAACCCGCAGACCTTCAATTGTTTGTCAAATAAGGCCGTCAATTAAAATTTACACAAGTACTTAGTAGTTACAAGCTCGCAGACGATCAAATAATTTGCCAAACACGTATTGACTGGTATTGACAAATGTTTGACAAACAGTTTGAATGTTTACCTACTGATTCCTTTAACTTTTAAAAAGGTTAATTTGGGATTGTGACTATATTAATCCATCTTGAAAAGGGTTCTACAGTTTTTATGGAGCTATAGTTGTGGTTTTTAAACTGCTCTCAACGTTGAGAGCTGTCTTGAGATACTTTTCTTACAGTAACAGCATCTCAGGGATTATCTCAAGATTGCTCTCAACGTGGAGAGCGGTTATAAATACGGGCTTAAGACAATAAAGCTTATTCTCCAATAACAAATAACAACAGCATCCAAGGGACTTATCCGTTGCGTTTTTCCACGTCCTTTGACGTCATACGCGGGTCGCGGAGTAGTGAATGCGATTATTGAGAATCGTGTATTTCCCCTAGCAGCAAATGTTTTTGTTTATTGAGGAAAATGGAGAACGAAAGTACATACAGAATACCTATATAGATAGTAACTGCTACTTATTTTTTATTCCGTGCAGAAACTGGGCCGTGGTGGAAGAATTTCTTGCTTTATTTACCAAGAAAAAAACAGAGTATGTACCAAATTTCAAAATTGTTTATACATGGGAGAACATTTTAGCATTTAAAACAGTTAAGCTGGACTTTTTATTTGGATCTTGCTATAAAACAATTCAACAGTGCCATCTATGGGAGGTATATCATATCAGTTGAATGGAGAAGCACCTTTAATTTCGTTTGAAAGACATTTAATCTTTTCGATTTACACTAGATGGCGCTGTTCAAGACTTTATGACAAATGAAACAAAATGATTCTCAGCTACTTTTTATTTAATCTTATCATCATCATCATCATCATAGTCGTAGTCATAATTAATAACATCATTTTTATCTATAACATGCTCTCTGTGTGCGTCGACTAGAATTTTGGCAATAGCTTTTATAAGCCTAGTTTTGAACCTCCCTATTGTGACATGGTCTTCGTATCGAATGGTCTTGAGATCTCTGTCTATGTAATACTCGAATGTGCTCCACAACATTTCTCTAGCTTTCAATATTGTTGGTGCTTGACTGAAAATAAAAATAAAAACAATTTAAAAAAGTATCAAAATTAACTGATTTGATAAATCTGTTTAGATGTTTCGGAACATTTCATAATGAAAGAAAAACATGGTAAATAAATTATAATAATTATAGATGTTCCATCTATATCATGTTGTAAATGCTATTTCAGTCTCAGTTCGTTTTGAAAATACAAATAAAAACATTTGGTTGTCCATTGTGACTTACTATTACCTACTTATGAGTACTTACCGAGTATAATAAAGATAAGTAAAGCGTTAAATTTTTTTAAATGTTTTTTTATGTCGACATCGACATCAGCCATTTTTATTGTCTCCACTGCTGGATCACAGGCCTTCCTTACGGTTCGATAAGGTGGGCCATGACCCACCACGCGGGCCCAAAGCGGATTGGTGGGTGCTACCGATTGCAAATGCAGCCAGGACCAACGGCTTAAAGTGCCTTCCGAAGCATGGAGGAACTTAAGATAATAAATTTTTATTTTTTCATCCTTGCTAAAGTTGCTTAACTTTCGCAATCGCAGGGCCAGGCGCTAAACCACGGCGCCACCGACCTCCTCTAAATAAAAAAAAAAGTATTTTAATGTGTGTATATTAAAATGTAGGTTAATCAGTCTTTACCTTGTAGGAACGATAACTTGCAGCTGGTGTTTCGGTAAATACAACTTGGACATGTCTACGTCACTCTGTAACAAATTATTAAATTGGTTTTGTCTATGGCATTAATCAAACAAAATGTTTCTTATCTCCTATATCATACCCCATAAGTTTAATAAGTGCAACTTACACTAATTTATTTACGAATTGAGAATAATCAACCTTAAAGTTGATCGATTAAGTTTAATTCTGTTTTTTTGCTTTCTAATTTGTTTATTTGAAGAAAACAATCGAGATTTCTGATATTGCGATTTCAAATAAGTGTTTTTTTCATCGTTTTCCCTAAGAACTAAATAACGTTTAAAACTACAACTTGACCATAAAGAGTTGTCAAAAAATGAGGGCGCCACTTTCGACGCAAACACGTCAAAATAACGAATCACTTGGAAACACTGACTATATTTTGCACTGACAAATTTTAGTTACATTATATTTAATTTCTACTCTTTCTGGCCAAGCTGTACCATAGGCATTTTAGTTACCTATAATACTTACCATGGGCTGACAGTGTATTTCCCCCTTAGAGAACAATATCGCAGTTTGTGGTGGTACTACGGAGCTTTTGTACACAACTAGAGCCCTTCTCTCGTTAGAATGCAGCCCGCCATAGTATGCTAATAACTGGATCTTATTCGTGCGCTTAGTTAAAGAGTGGTTGACACTCTCACTGCCTATGTGAGCACGTTCACCTTTTCTGAGAAATAAAGATGAATAAATAAATTACTATAATTTTAGAAAAAAAATGTGTCTATGCATAATTATTTGACGACCTCCGTAGTCGAGTGGCTTTGTTTTGCTCCCGGGTTCGAACCCCGGTTGGGTCAATTTAGAAAACGAACTTTTCTATATTGGCTCAGGTCTGGGTGTTTGTGATGCCACAGTTGTCTTTGATTTCCATAACACAAGTGCTTTAGCTACTTACTTTGGAACTGGAGCAATGTATGTGATGTTGTCAAAAAAACCATGAATATGGTATTTAATAAGCGTGACTATTTATTGTGAATGAGGGCTTTTCAAAATGACAAAAAACTGTAGGCAAAATAAAAATGTAAAAAAAAATATATTTTGCAAGGGTAAGTCAATTGTGTTTTTACACGGTATTTTTTTTGCGAGTGGCGCTAGTGTTGCATATAAAGTTGCCTTAAGGCGAGGCCAGTTTACTATCTGATGAAAGATCGATTTTTGAGCTTACATTGTGTAGAACTGATGTAGAATTCTACTTCACAAAAATTACTGAAGACTGAAAAAGAAACAAAAAAGCAATAACCGAACAGAATATTAAAAAATGGCTTGATAATTCTGTAAAAAAAACTCCTGAATAACACCATAAAACCTTATAAAATAAACTTCCAATCGTCAGTTTTTTTATGCAAATAGGATAGTTTTTTTATTGATATAACACACTAACCGATTACATTTTTAATAAATGATCCAGTATTCCAGAAATCAATAAAAATGTACTCAACTTCGTCAAATTTCTGGCGAAGCGACAATTAAAGCTATGCAATAATCAACCACATTCCAAAGAGATAGTGAAAAAGTAGACTTCGTGAACTGGCTTTGCCTTAAGTCTGCCTTTCTAGCATACTTTGTGCACTGTTGTGTAATAAAGATAAAAAAATAAAATAATACTTACGTGGTACAAACATCGGCGACCGTCGCCAATTTCCCTTTGGTCTTGACCCGTTTTTTAGTGATTAGTAGGGAGTTTGTTCCCGCTAACAAAATGGCGGCGGTTATCTCATCCACGTCGGAAAAGCGAGTCAACTCTGAAGGGTCGGGGTTCGATTCCAAGTACGATGATTTTAGTAAATTTTCTAGGTGGAGGTTTGATACTTCTGTGAATAAAACAAATAAATTTAATAAGTAATTAAATTGTAACCCAGTTGTATGTTCTCGTGGGTTCTGTCTTACTGAGTATATTAGTATATTATGAGTTTAATATACATTAAATATACAACTAGTTGTAATTAAATTACAACTAGTGGCTCTGTAGAGTTGTAGACTTTGTGTTTATGATTGATCATTTTTCGAAATGGCTGAAATATGATTTTCCCCATATTTGCGTCATTTTGAAAAAAAATAAAAACTCTATCGGCAAAAAAAACGATATAATTAAAGAACCTGCTCACAATTCCACGAGAATCGGTTGAAAAATGCGACCTGTAGAGGAGAACAAACGGACACACAGTCTGACAGACAGTCTGTTAGTTTGTTGCAACCACGCTAAAACGGCTAAACAGATTTGGATGAAAACACGGTACACAGTTCAAAGCCTGGTTCAACATTTAGAATAATTTTACCCCGTGAGATATTTTATTTATAATTCTATGTATCTAGTAGACTTCAATTCGATTTTTTTAATTTGATCTCACCTCAGCCCCCGTCTGTCGCACTACTGCTTGCCGTGTGCCTCCCCGTAATTTAACTAACAGTCTCGAACATATTAAAAATTAAACAGACGAGTCTATACAAGGTGTTACAAAAATACCCCTAATCCCGAAAGGTGGTTGAAGTACATCATGTAAAGAGTCCTCTGTAAATTTCTTAAATCCCTAATATTAAGTTTTAATTTCGTCTAAAATTAGCTATTTTTAATCGTGAATAAAAATATCGACAATGTTAATCCACATCTCTATTTCCGGTCTATGACCTTGTTCATACTACTTTGTGCGCGCACCGATTTGTTCGCGAACATGTAGGCGGACCCACGACGGGTCTAGGACTGATCAACGAAAGTTACATGTCATCGAAAACTCACTTCAGCGATGGGCTATTTTACCTTTGGGTCATTTCACTGAAAATCAATTTGACGAAAAACTTAAATCACCGATAGTACATTTCTTCGAACGCCATATTATCGAAAGAGAAATAAAATCTAAGAAAATCGATGTTGACTACTAAACTACTAAATACTTTTTATTTCTTAATAATGCGAATAGTGGTTTATTTTTATAAAAGTAATTTAGCGTCACTTAAAATTTATGATTATTAAATAAAACTTTTTAATTGAGACTATTTTATTTGCCTTTCGATAATATGGCGTTCGAAGAAATGTACTATCGGTGATGTAAATTTTCCGTCAAATGGCTTTTTGGTGAAATGACCCATCGGTAAAATAGCCCATCGATTTCGACGAAATAACTTTCGATTTTCAGTACTAGACCCCCGACGACGCGCGACGGACGGACTGACCCGCACCAATTTAAAAGTATAAAACTACGCGCGCTTCATAGAAACGCCACCGCTGCCCACAGTTTGTATGTGTGACAAAAAAAATCGTTTCATTTCAACCAAGAATTACATTACTTACATTACATGCTCAAAAGATGTAGCTCGAACTGCACTCCATTCATCTCGAGCCGTTCAAATGATATGCTAAATAAAAACCAGTCTCTTGCCAATAAAGGCAAGAGAAACATAGCCACATGCTTCTACTAAACCATAACACATCACTATGTACCCGTATTCCCAAGCACTGCGAACGTACGGGCATGATTAAAATAACTAATAATAGTTTTATTACACTTAAAATAAATTAACAACTAATTAAACTTAACGAAAACAAATGTTAACAAACAAAATAGGTACACCAAAAGCACCACACACAAACAAATAGATACCTGGGTAGAATGCGTTTCATTGAATAGTACCTATGGCGTTATGTTGGCAGTACTGTAATTTTTTCTTATTGTGATAAGGTGCAAAATTAAGTTGATTTAAGGATTTTCCGATAGAGACTGATTAATTGAATTGTAGCATTTTTTTCCATGTCGTTTGATTCCATTTTTATCACACACACGCACACAGTACTGCTTGAAGGCAGGAAAGCGACTAACCGTAGTCCGTACGCACGGCGCCTGGCACGGTTGTTCGCGTGTTCGTCGAGCGAACACGCGAACAACCGGTCGGTCAGTGCGTCGTACCACACCGCACAAGCTTGTCCAGTAGGCCTATTTTTCACACAAGTTACCTAGGTACCTAATAAAAGGAATAACTGACCTGACCACGACGAAGTCGCGGGTGGCAAGCTAGTTCTCCATAAAAGGCGCAAGCATAATTAAATCAATCTACCTCAAAATTAATCAATCTACTTACCTACTTACAGGTTTTTAAAATAATTCATTTTTCATGATCTTTTTTAAAATTCATGTTATTTTTCCAACACTGCTCAACTAGTCTTTGCGTCAATAACAACAGTAGAAATTTCATACATTTCTTTTCATAAGGTCCGATAGTATTTTTTCTCCTACCATCCTACATTTTATTCAAATAAAAATAAAATGCGATTAAATTGACAATAGACAGTGATCCGCGGCAACTTCTCTCGAGAATGCATGATGCGGTGCACACAGATTTCAACAGATTAAAATACATCCTTTTGTTTCGCAAGCGCTCTGAAGGTGTTCACTTCTGTTGTACAAAGTTAAATTATTCGCATTGTACCTACATACATCTTAATACCATAAAAACTATTAACGAATTTTACGCTAATCGGAACAACTAAGACTACTGACATTTTTTTAACTGTGCCATAGCGCGCGCCGCGGCGGAATCGTTTGATGGCTTTGTGTGATGCCGACTTTTGTTCGCGGACAAGCCCGGCGCGCGCGCGTCTCAAACACGATTTCAAAGATTAAACAACAACAGATAGGACTTCTGGTACCTGCTTGAAATTACCTATCAAAGCAAGAATTCTCTAGGTAAAATTAGTAATTTACTTAACTTATCCATGGTATTTAAATACTGATGATGATGCTTACGTATCTTTTAGAAATTAATTTTACATTTTTGAAATAATTGATTCAGTAACTATGTAATTTAGAAATTACGTTACTGTAATGTCTCAGGTATTTATTTTATTTTAAATACGCTTATGTCATAATTAGCTTAATACTTAGGTCACTGTACTGTAAACGTAGGTACAAATATCAACAGATGTAACCAGTCTGAAGAACGAATAGTCTTTGATTTGGAAGCCAATGACCGGAATAGGCCGGAACAGCTGATCAGGCAGAGATGGGAATCTTTCAAAATCTTGTCGATATTTTTGCAAACCTTCGATACTGTTTTTCTCCGTAAATATTATAGCTAATAAATAAAGAACAGTGCCCATTATTTCAATTTCATTAATACTCATTGGCATTTCCGGCATTAGGGGTATTTTTGTAACACCTTGTATAATACTAAATATTACACTAGAAAAAATACGACTCGCACCAGATCATGTTCTCGGACGGGAATCGATCCCGCGACCTTTGGATATCCGGTCCAATGCTCTGACCGCTGAGCTACCGAGTCACTAGTGGGAACGTCGAATTTTTTCAAGTATATCAACTCTTACGCTGCAAGCCAGCGCCATCTCACCAATGTACAAGGAATTACCTCGACATTCAATTGAATATCTTTCCAGATATTTTTAAACAATTGATTAAGATGAGAAAGCTATACAAGGTGTTACAAAAATACCCCTAATGCCGAATATGGTATATAGAGATCATCAAACTGAACAACTTTTACTATGGGACCAACTCTGAAATCGCGAAAAAAAAATCAGCTGTTCCATACATTTTGATATTTTCGATTTTAATTTTTGTATGAAACAGCTGATTTTTTTTCGCGATTTCAGAGTTGGTCCCATAGTAAAAGTTGTTCAGTTTGATGGTCCCTATATGCCATATTCGGCATTAGGGGTATTTTTGTAACATGTTGTATAATTATTATTTAGTATTACATAAAAATAGCATTGTGAAAATCTCAAACTGAAAAAGATGTGTCTATAATTAGGTTTATTTTTCTCTCTAGCACTTACTTTTGACATAGTTGAGTCGATCCCACCTCAGCCCCCGTGTGTCGCACCACTGCTGGCTGTGTTCTTTGCCCATAGTATTTCTAACAGTCTCGAATTCACTCTGAATCTTATGCAAGGCCGCGTGATCGGAAGTTTCGCTGTATGTGCGTTTGAATTCACGAATCTCTAGAAAAAAACTTTTATTTTAATCATGGTATAATAATATCCTTCTCATGGCGGCTTAACAGGGATGAGGAAATAAATTTAGAAATGGGTCATATAAAATAATTACAAGATTTATGTGTGCTAAAGTGCATTGTTTTGACGTGCTGGGATTAAAACATAGGATACTTTTTATCCCGGTCAAAAGATCTTAGTTTGCATGAATTTAAAAACCATGTTAAAAAGACGCTTATAGGTAAAGGTTATTATAAAGTAGACGATTATCTAAAAGACCGAAATGCGTGGAAATGATGTAACATGTAACACATAAGTACTTTGTTGTTAATAATCCTGTTGTACTGTATTCGGTAACGATATATTTAGTTTTGAAAATATCGTTACTTATTTCTGTTAAAGCTGATAAGTTTCTTGCGCCCGTTCTTCTTGTCAGCCTAAAAAGTCTGGAACGGGTGGTAGGAAAATATAGACGATTCAAAAGTGCTTAATTATTAAGTTTATTTGAATAAAGAAATTTTGACTGATTTAGGATCCACGCGGAAGAAGTCGCGGGCGGTCACTAGTTGAAATAGAAATATATTTATTTGCTTTCGATCGGGGTACATTTATAGGTCTTAAATTAATAATATTTCCTCCCACTCGGCCAACAATATTAGCATGCAAACATTAATAATAAAATGATTCTAAAATAATAATAATTACAAGCAAACTAGGTATTTCAAATTACAAGATGTCATACAAGGGAGAAAAAAAAATCTCACCTTCTCTAGAAATAAAACACTTTTTATGGATTACAGCGCGTATATTATTCTTCTTCTATTATTATCACCTTCTCTCCTATCGGCGGCGTCAACGAACAGCTCTAGGTTCTCCCCGCAGTGCGCCACGACGTCGGCGACCGCCAGCAGGCTGCCGGCGGCGGCGGCGCGCAGCACGCAGCACGCGAGGCGCGGCGCCAGCGACATGCACGACACCAGCCCGCCCAGCCGGGTTATGTGCTCGGTTGGGGTCAGGGCACCTAGTATATTACAATTTTCATGTAGTATCAAATAATAGTACAAGTACGAGAGGGACTCTGCAAGATTATTTAAATAAATAACGACTCTTGCTTTGATATAATAAAGTGCGATTCGGATCGCACGGCGCTCCTTTCTCTACAGTTATATTCACCTAGAAGTTGCCTCTTTCCATCGCGTACTCTCATGACGTTATTCTTGGTTGTCTCGTCTTAAATGAACTGCGTAGCATATCATAAAAGGAAAGCGATTGTACGTACTATGGTAAAAGAAAAGCATACAACAATATTGGAACATTTTTGTCAAATATCCATACGCGACGGGGCGTCTGCGTGATTGAGTATCGAACTAACGTGGTCGCGTTTGGCGTGCACGGGCCCGACCGGTCGAGCCCGCCGTGCACTTATAGCTTGATACCTACAGTGCAGAGTGTCACTGGCCTGGTAGTATTCAAGTTTGATAGAAAAAGTTAGTAAGAGACATATCACGAAAAACTACCTAAACTTGATACATTATACAGATTTTTAGCATTTATATTGCTATCTTAAAATTGATAGCTAATTTGGTATCGAAGATGACAAACGTATAAATATTTGACAACATCACCAAAGTAAGTAGCTAAAGCACTTGTGTAATGGAAATCAGAGACAACGGTGGTATCACAAACACCCAGACCTGAGCCAATGTAGAATAGTTAGTTTTTTCTAAATTGACCCAACGGGGATCGAACCCGGGACCTCAGAGATGGCGACACCTTGAAAACCGGTGTACAAAGCCACTCGACCACGGAGGTCTTCTATGAAACAGCAACAGCAGTATGAAACAGCTGATATTTTATTTCGAGATTTCTATTTTGGTCCCGTAGTAAAAGTTGTTCAGTTTGATGGTCCCTATATACCATATTCGGCATTAGATGTATTTTTGTAACATGTTGTATATCGCGTGATATAGCGTTTTATCGACACTCTACTGTCAAAGTCCATTGCCTTTTGACAGTTAAACGTGATAAATTTGTATGAAACAACTGTTTTTTTTTGCGATTTCAGAGTTGGTCCCATAGTAAAAGTTGATCAGTGTGATGGTCCCTATATACCATATTAAAATCTTACCCAAATCAATAAGATCGTTCACTGCAAACTCGATAGCTCTCTTGCTGGGCGGTTCGGGCAGTTGCGACAAGAAATGTTCCACCTTATCGTCAGGGGCGTAAGTCTTGCAATCCAACACAGCTTGCTCTAAAGGAATCCTTAGGATTTCTGGGGTGGAATGTGCTTCAAATTGTGCTTCTTTCTCTTTGGTATATAGCCTGTAGCAGTGACCTAAAAATGTGATAAAGTTAATTAAGACGCCTGCGAACAGTGAGCTTCCCGTACAAAAGTAATACAAAAAATGATTTGCAATTTGAGCATAACTAACTAATCTTGTGATGTTATCCGGATTAAGACAGTATTTGTCTAGGTTTCTATTAAGTAAAAAATCCAAAATACTAACCCAATTCAAAATACATGACAATTTATTTTTTTCATACAAAACAGTAAATCGCATTAATTTTTATTTGGTTAAGTATTTTAGATTTTTTATTTAACAGAAACCTAGACAAATACAGCCTTACCACAAAACACTGTTTAACAAGTGTTTAACTTAGACACTGTTTAAATGTGATGCTGTCACTTTTTTGACAATATAATTTGAAAAAGACAGCATCATATTTAAAAGTGTCTAAATTAAACAGTGTTTTCAAATCTTTTGTGGTACGGCCGATACAGTCTTAAACTGAATAAGATCACAAGAGGAGTTAATTATGTTGCAAATCATTTTGGTATTACGTTTGTATGGGAAGCTCACAGTTCCCCGGAGTCTTAAGTGCCTTTTTCACAATCTATAATTAGGCACCAACTTGGTTTAATTTAAATTTAAATAGAATTTATATGAAACCACACAAGACTTTCAAGCACCGTTTAATTTAGGAACTGTTTAAAATGTAATGCTGTCTCTTTCAAACAAATATGTCAAAAAAGTGACAGCATCAAATTTAAACAGTGTCTTACTGAATTAAACACTTTTTTAACAGTGCTTTGTGGTAAGGTCGGAAGTATCTAACTTCAATTCAGTTTTAATGTATGTTAAAATCTTAACAGTAAATTGAACCTTATTGTGAAGAGCAGCAAACTGAAATGTACAGCAGAGATTAACGTATCATAAGTTTTTTTTTTTTCGTTTAGGTGTAGAAAATATCTATGAGTATCCAAATTATGGTCACTATAATATTGACGACCTGAGTGGTGCAGTGGTTAACATGCCGGTCTACCACGCAAGAGGTCCTGGGTTTCTATTCCCGGTCGGGCAGAAATTAAAATGATGAATTTCAATTTTCTGTGACGGGTCTGAGTGTTACTATGTATAATTAGTATATATTTAAAAGTATATAAGTAGTATATCAGTTTTCTGCACCCATATTACAAACTTTGCTTAGTTTAGGGATAGATGGCGCTGTGTGAAATTGTCCAAGCATTTATTTATTTATTTATTATGCAACCAGTGTTCAGTCGCTGCTACTAAATATGCCAGCATGTTTAGCTCCGCCCAGTGCTATTTTTTGGGCGGAATGCTTGTTCCATAGATTTTAGTTCGCTGGTGAAGAGTTACAATCATACCATCTTGCACTCTGCCCGCGCGACCAGTTCTTTGATTGGCAGCGGCCAGCGACACCCATACAGTTTCTAAACTAGCTGTGCCTATAAAAAAGCAAATGTAAATATACAATACTCAAAAAATACGAAGAGTTAGGGTAAACTACCCAATTATTGGCACCTTAAGCAATACGATGCAAAAAAGCTCCTAAAATGTTAAATGTTTTCTACATTTATTTTTTATTTTGTTATAAATGATATTTTATTGATATTATATGAAATGCAGTTGCGATCAGAATTTCCAGTCCCAATAAGTAATTCAATACGATTTGTTCTATTATAGACCTGTGGACCAACTATTGGCATCCATAGAAATAATACTTCAGAAAATACAGTGTTGCCGTAATTACAACAATAATCAATTAACGAGTATCTTTTGAAAAAACACAGTTGTCTGAATAATTTCCTTATGATTCATTGCTAAACTTAGGGTGCCAATAAATAGATGCGTGCCAGTTTTCATGATTTTATTACGATTTATTTGTAATTAATGATTCTGGTTCAGATTAAATCAATTTAAATTACTAACGATTTAATAACAACAATTTTCAAAAGAAGGAAATGTGAAATTACGAAACATTTTAGAATGTATTATTTGTATACAAGGTGTTACAAAAAAACCCCTAATGCTGAATATGGTATAAAGGGACCATCAAACTGAACAACTTTTACTATGGGGCCAATTCAGAAATCGCGAAAAAAAATCAACTGTTTCATACATGTTGATATTTTCGATTTCAGAGTTGGTCCCATAGTAAAAGTTGATCAGTTTGATGGTCCCTATATACCATATTCGGCATTAGGGGTATTTTTGTAACACCTTGTATAGAATAAAAACAGACTTTTTAATATCAACTTACCAGTGCCTTCCTTAGTCCTGTTTTCCTTGTGCAGCCCCGTGTCTATGACATATACCACATCTGGTATCGTTATGGAAGTTTCTGCCACGTTTGTAGCGAGTACTATCTTACGAGTGCCTGGTAAAGGCTTGGCGAACATTTTAGTTTGGTCTTTGGTTGATAATCTGTGAGGGCCAATTTCACCAATTGTTAAAAAATATCACGTACTGCATGATTGTTAAAAAAACACTTAAGTTTAAATGTCGAATTTGATCTTCGTATCCGTATGTCTTCACCGGGTCGCATTCAATTTTCAATTCAACTTCCGTCAAACGCATGCAATATTGACTCTGAATCCCTTTCAACGTACTGCCATACAAATTTGACGTTTTTTGAGAAGATAGGGCATGTGCTATTGAATGCAATGAGGCATGCCTCTTTTGAAAGCGCAAGAGGAACGGAAAAGCGACTGTGTCAAGAAACACCATAAGTATTTCAAATTGATTTCACTAGCTCATTGATACCAGATTAAAACGGATTTAATGAGGAAATCTTCAATACATAATTGACAATGGGGTTTGTATAACAATTTAATTCGTTGATAAGACAGTGACATTTTGAATGGTGAAATCGGGTCTTAAAAGTGAATCAACTTACCTAGAATGAACAGGCAGAATGATATGCGTAGTTGAATCCTGGTAATGTTCGTCCAACAGTTGTTTAGTCTTTTTGATGTCAGCCCAACCCGGGAGAAACACTAGTATCGCGCCTTCTGGTTCATGGGTGTCTATCTTTTTGATAACTTCTGCTAGCTATGGATGACCAAAAACATAGCACAATTTGTCATACTGAATTCGTTATAACAAAATAATTAAGGCCTGTTTCACAATCAAAAAGTAAGTTCAGAATAGATTATTTGATAGATTTTGATAGTTGTGATATGAAAAATATGTCAAATCTGTCAAGTAAGCTACTCAGAACTTACTTTTATAGTGAAACGGGCCCTTAATGTAAACAATCTAGATGTCTTAACTCTAACATAAATTTAAAAATAAGAATAATGTTTTGTTGAATTTAGATTTTTCGCATTCACAATGCTATTTTTATATTAAGATAAATAATATTAGAGAAAGTATTAACTAGTATTTCGAAAAATCTAAATTTAATAATTATTATAGCCGTTTCATCTTTATCGATTGTCAAAACATCTGGAAAGATGTTTCGTTCGAATGTGGGGGTATCTCCTCAGATTGATGAAATTGCGCTGGCTTGCAGCGAAGAATTAAAAAGTACTAGAAAATTCTGCCGCTCCCACTAGCGACTCGGTAGCATAAATTGGTCAGTGCATTGGGCCGGAATCCCAAGGGTGCGGGTTCGAGTCCGGTCTGAGGTGCTACGGGTGAGTGAATTTTTTCTAGTATTTTTTCTAATATTATTTATAATTAATTTCAAGATATTTTAGATAATCTGGACATTTGTTTACTTTGAGTTAATATTTGAGATTTTAAGTTTGTTTTGTATTAAAATAAGTAGTTCAAGTGTAACACTTCTAAATGTACATACAAGTATGATGATTCTACAGCTATCATAAAGTCTATTTCATATACCTTAAAATTACTTATTAAATGCAAACCAACCTCTTGACAATCCACAACATATCTGCCGTCTTCTTTTTTGCAATTTTCAACCGTATTATGGAGCTGCAGGTCATATTTTGTAATGATTTCGTCTAAATGTGACACGTGTACAGGAAATGTTGTTCCGTGCACTTTTATAACTGGACATTCTTGGAAATAGCTGAAAAAAAAACGGTGGTTTAATATATCATCAATTGATTGTATAAGATTGGATGTTTCATTATTATTCGTCCGACTTGGCGTCCACGGCGCATTTTCGGTCAGATATACATTGACCCTTAGGGTGTGTCCATTTAGACTATTAAACTGAACAACTTTCTCTAAGAGACATGGTTCGATCCAGTACATGGCTCCGGAGTTTGACCGAAGATCAAACAAAACTCGACTGAAACTGGGGCCGTACCGGCTAACGCATCGAACTTCGGAAAGTCTGTCGGGCTTCAAACTAAAACAGATAAATCGAGCCCCATTTGGGCCAAAATGGCGAACCCCAATTGGCGAACACGAACATCGATATCTTCTAAATAACTTCGGCGAATAATACAATACGAAACTACTTACTTCGATTTATCTATTTTAAGTTGAAGCTCGGCAGACGCGCCGAAGTTTGAAAAGTTAGCCGGTAGGGCCCCTGGACCGGAGTCCGGCGTCCTTGGCGAGGACAATAGCATTAATATGCAATTTAGATTGGTTGCGCAAAGTTTAGTTGTTAAAATTGACGAGTTTATTCAAAATTCTTTTTCTTATTCCTACACCTCTGGTGTTAGAGTTTATCAAGCCGCCTGTAATGCCTCCAACTTGGCTTAACGACTGTTATCAGACGACAACAGCCGGGACCGACGGTTTAACGTGCCCTTCGAAGCACGGAAGCGCTCAGTTGTAATGCCACTTAACGGTCACCCATCCGACACCTGGCCGGACCGAGCGTTGCTTAACAAAAGTGATTGAGTACGATCAGTCTGTCAAGCTCCGCCATGAGCGTGACAGATATCGCCATTTTTTCAAAATAAAAGGAGTGTTATTTCTGAACATTAGTATTATTTTGTGAAGTGAGGCCTGGAGTCCCGAAATACAGGATTGTCCTAGTTTAGGCTCCAGTCCATCAACTGTTTTTACTGTTACCTAGAATTTTTGATTTGTATACTTAGAAAATCATGTAACTTTGGTGGAAAATAAATTATTACTATTTATTTATTTATTTGTTCTGTGCTTTAACTCACGTTGTAAACACGCCTATGTCCAGCGTAGCACTCATAATGACAACTTTTAAGTCCGGGTTGATATCCAAAGCGCGTTTTAACAATAATAAAGTAATGTCAGTGTTGACATCGCGCTCGTGCGCCTCGTCTATTATAACGTGGCTGCAACCTTGTAAGCCTAGAAAAATTGAATAAGGTAAGGTTTCAAAAGGTTCTAAAGAGTTCATATGAATAAATATAAATAAATAATATAAATATTTGACAACATCACATACATTGCTCCGATTCCAAAGTAAGTAGCTAAAGCACTTGTGTTATGGAAATCAGAGACAACGGTGGTATCACAAACAGACCTGAGCCAATATAGAAAAGTTCGTATCCTAAATCAACCGGGGATCGAACCCGGGACCTCAGAGATGGCGACCGGTGTACAAAGCCACTCGACCACGGAGGTCGTCCGTGAATAAATATCATTTGAATAACGGCCGCCTGTGACTACGTCTGTGTGAACGTGAAGTTTTGTGTTCTATCCCTCGGGAACAGTATTTTTAAATTTAAAAGGTACCTACCCATGTCATGTCCTTTTCTGAACCCTTCACAACGTGTTTGCTACTTAACGAGCCTTTTGAAGTACGGAAGAACTCGAGATACTAACAACTCATGACTGACCCTTTTTTTTTTTTTTTTTTTTTTATGCCGAAGAAAAACGCCTTTACGCGCTTCCCCTCTCGCAGGTGAGCGAGAAGGGGGTATGTGGGGCTCACCAGGAGGGGACCGCAACTTTCAACGTTGCGGCTCCCTCCACGACTGCCTCCCGTGATCCCACCCAACCGAGTGGTTCGATGACTGACCCTTGCGAGTTGCTTAAGAGGAAACACCACGGTCGAGAGAATTGGAAAAATCCTATAGAAAGTTGACAAAATCAACGTTTCGTAGTCCCCTGTTTCCTCCTCTAAAACTAGACCAATTTAAATACTTTTTACATAAAAAAAAAAGAAATGATTTGGCTGTGTTCCTATGTTTTGCTTTTTTATTATAATCTCGTCAAATTTGATTGCTGGATGTCTAAACATAGGCTATTTTAAGTATTTGATTGAATCAGGCATTACTTGGCGGAAGTTCCAAACCATTAGTGAAAAGAGAAAATATATGTAGCTTACTCCCGCAAGAAATTTATGCAGGATGCAAAAAATGCACATGTACACCACAAAAATATCAGTGCAACAATACCTGCATTTAGAATGACAGCGACACACCTTGCACCTGACTACTTTACACGTGTTTCGCCCCAACCCGGAGCATCCTCAGGAGTTAGATCGTGCGTGAACCAACACCGATTCGGTGTTGGTTCAATTTTTTTAGGTTTTTGGAGATTAATATTTATTTTATGAAAAAAAGAAAAAATAAGAACACAGCCAATAAATTCATTCCTTTTAATTTCAATAAAAAGAAGAATATTTAAATCGGTCTAGTTTTGGAGGAGGAAACAGACTACCAAACGTTAATTCTGTCAACTTTCTATAGGAATTTTTCAATTCTCTCGACCGTGGTGTTTCCTCTTAACTTCTGTATCGCAGGGCCAGGCTACACCACTGTACCACAGCTGGTCCAAGTGTAGTAATGAACAGTATGGACCTGGGTTGGTCTGCAGCCTCCTGAGCAGCACGCCCGAGGTGCAGTACAGCGCGGAGCCGCCCGCCGGCCGCGGCGCCCGCGCCTGCAGCCGCACCTGGTACCCGACTATCCCACCCACCTACCGAAATACCACAGATAAGGCCGCCGTCACACGGACTGCACCACGACAACCGCACGAACTCGCTTCAGCAACCGCACGCAGTCGCTATATTCAACTGCATGCAGTTGTCTGTAGTCGGATCTGACTAAATTTGGTATCATTGATTCGCATACAAAAGCCCAATCATTATTGCGCTTTATTTTGTCACTATATTTTGGAGTTTTATAATCCATATGGCGACTTACTTTTTATTAAAGAAATAAAGAAGTCGGTGTCGAAATCCATTTTTCAAACCATTCGACGCAACCGACGCGCGTTCGGCTCCAAGACTAACTGCATCGACTGCATGCGAACGGCGGTGGACAGCATGCGGCGACACTACACAACTGTAGCCGACCGCGCGAAGTTGAAGGCACGACTGCGTACAGTTGATATTGACTTCACTCGACTGCAGCCGACCGCGTGCAGTTGATATCATGACACGAAGTTGTACGTACGACTGCATTTAGTTAAATATATCGACCACGCGCGGTAGCTGTGATGGAGTTCGTCTTTTGTCAGCCTTACGCGCCGCCGAACGATGAGCTTCCCATAAATAAATAAATATTTGACAACATCACATACATTGCTCCGATTTCAAAGTAAGTAGCTAAAGCACTTGTGTTATGGAAATCGGAGACAACGGTGGTACCACAAACACCCAGACCTGAGCCAATATAGAAAAGTTCGTTTTCCAAATTGACGACACCTTGAAAACCGGTGTACAAAGCCACTCGACCACGGAGGTCGTCAAACGTAATACCAAAAGGATTTGCTATTTGAGCATAATGAACTCTTCTTGTGATGTTATTCGGGTTAAGACGTTTCTATTAAATAAAAAAAATCCGAAATACTAAACCAAATAAAAATTAATGTGATTAACCGTTTTGTATGAAAAAAATAATAATTGGTATTTATTTTGAATCTACTCTGGCTCTAGAAAGCTTTAGGATTAGCGCTATAAAGCTTACTACTTCTGACACTATGACGGTTGTTTTCACGCCACAACGCCGCAACATGGAAAGCTAACACCCTGTTTGCACTAAACTTAAGAATCACCAAGGCTGAGTTGCATCATCTTAATTTAACCTTAACTTTAACAGACACCAACTTATCTGACTCGCAGACAGTGTCGTTGTCGTCTATAGCGTAACCTAGATTACAATATGTAATAACACTTGGTTCCAGTTTTGCCCACCGGCTCAGATAAGTTTGTGTTATGTACTGTTAAAGTTAAATTAAGATGATGCAACCGAGCCCAAGTCTTTTCCTAACTACAACTCGACCGAGATAAAAAGGCGAATGACAGCTGCATGATAGCTAAGTTTATTACACCGTTTTGATTTGGTCGATTTGTAGTTAGGAAAAGACTTAGGCGATTCTTAAGTTTAGTGCAAACGGATGTAAGTGGAGTTGAATTTTTAACGTCTGTAAAATGACATTTAGAATTTACCTTTCTTTATCGCAGTCCCAAACAGTCACCCATCTCATACGCGGCCTTTCCTAAAGTTGTTTATCTTTCGCTATCGCAGTCCCAAACGGTCACCCATCTCATACCCGGCCAAGGTAACCCGACAGCTAAGTTAATGACGCCGTTTTAATTTGGTCAAGTTGTAGTTAGGAAAAGACTTAGGCGATTCTTAAGTTTAGTGCAAACGGACATAACTCTTTTCTAAACACTCAAAAAAAACTTACTTCATCTCCCAATTCACTGGACACTCTCTCTGCTAAGCCTATAGCCGCCACTCTTCTCGGCTCCGACACTATGGCGGTTGTTTTTACGCCACAATGCCGCAAGATGGCCACCGGAACGCGAGTAGACTTGCCGCATCCCGCTGCACCCACGATTATTGCTACGCGTGACGTTTCTAGGGTTGAATTTATTTGGTGTCTGTAACAAGAAATTGTTGTTATTAGCTTTATGATTGGCAGGCTTGTCTTTGTCATATTCAAATTAAGAAGTTTAAAAATAATTGTAACTAAGGCCCGCCACATTTCGATTCGGAATTCCGAAACGGAATCATTCCGAACGCGGCTAATCCATACAAATCTATGGATATACCACATGCGGTAATTTTCCGTTCGGAATTTTCATACATTATCGATATTCCCTTTCGGAATCAGACTCCGTCTATATGTGGCGGGCCTAAGTAAGGGATTCTGTGTGTGAAACTTTTTTTTGTTGGCTTATCTTACTTCATACACATAAGCAGAATACATTGGTCTGAAAAGTTAGTTGAAAATTTTTTTGATAAATAGTGTTGCAGCTAAATTAGACCGATTTTAAATGAGTTTGGGACGGTTTACCTACAGCCATTTAATTTTGTCCGTTGAAATATTAGCCAACATAACTTTTTATCGGCGAATGTTTCTCTAAAATATCTTTCATCTATGAATTTTTACTCTGCGTTATCTTTTGCCAACGAACGTTTTGCCGGCGATTGTTTTGCCTGAGTAATATTTTGACTATGATCTTTTCATCGCCGGACGCAAACAACATTATTAATGCGAAAGTAAAGTAACAGCTATATGGAATTTTTTAGGAGTTTTAAAGTATGAATTTTAAAGATTAGCTAAGTGGCTTAGCACGCACGTGATAGGTTATCGTCGATTGTGCAGTTGAAACGAGGAATCGATGGAGAGGCTCGTAGTACAAGGCCACACAGAGGGGAAGAGACCACCAGGCCGCCTCCGACTCGTTGGATCGACCTCATTAAGAAAAATACGCAGTCGACAGCAGTACAGTGTTTTTGCACCGCTGAAAATGGACTCAAATAGAGAGACATCGCACGTCGTGCGGCCGCCCTGGGAGCGAGTGGCGACGGCGAGCCGCAACCCTGTCCATCGACAGCCACGACCACTCTGTCAACAGTGCCCGACTAAGAAGAAGTGGTTTGGCTCACATATGTCATATGTTTAAGTGATAAGTTTTTCATTGCTTTCATGAACTCATTTATTCCGTTATAGTAGGTACTAGTTGTTAGCACCTGCTTATTACTAATTTATTTTACTGGACACTCTTTCATTTGACACACACTGTTGGTCTAATGCATTGTTGGGATAGCCCCAATAAAGTATTAGACCATCAGCCATGTTTAATGTCCCCACTGCTGGGGCTCAGGCCTTCCTTATGGGTGGATATGGAGGATGGGCCATAACCCACCATGCGGGCTCAATGCGGATTGGTGGGTGTTAGTGACTGCAAATGCAGCCAGGACTGCCAACGGCTTAAAGTGCCTTTCGAAGCACGGAGCAGCTCGTATCTCGATAAATTTTTGGTCACCCATATACCGACTGACCCTTGCTAAAGTTGCTTAACCTCCGCAAACGCTAGGCCAGGCGCTAAACCACTGCGCCATCGAGCTTCCCAACAATGTATTATTCTATACGCTGGGGCCACACTAACGGCAAACTCCATTGATTATTGCAATTGATGTGAACCTTATGCGTATAGACATAAGGAAAATTAGCGCCATAATGAATGCCGTTAAGCCTGGCCCCAGCATTAGAAAAAAACACCAGAAGAAAAGCAATTTACTCTGAGACGCTTATAAACTTTCAAAACTACAAAGATGGCACAGTAACCTACTTTCCCCATTCATGATCTTCGTCGTTTGGCAAAGCGCCATCACCACCACGAAAGAAAGCGAGTGTGGAAAAGTAAATCTACGTCATGAAACGAACTTTTGCTGTCACCATACGTCACTCGCAGTGACGTTTCAAACGTCAACCGAAAGCGAGAGTCACTCTCGTTTTCTAGAGCACTCTCGGTTTTTACAGACTGATGATGTGACGTAGTTCCAAATACTATTAAGTTGAAGAATATGCTTAATGAATCAGAATTTAGAATTAAGGTATGTAAATGTATGTACATGTTATGGTATTAACCCTATTTATTTAAAATAGCAACATAATAAATTATAAATATTAAGTAAGCATAAGGATAGCAAAAGCGTCAGATGGGAATTACCATGATTGATTTCCCTATTTTTCAGTGGTGACAATACCATAAAAGGCTTTCACTTGATAACAATTTAATAGCCGGAAAAACTAACCACAATGTACACACGACGGCACATCAGACTATACATGTTGACCTTGAGACCTATTGTAAATTCACCTATCAGCAGAGAGGCGCTTCACCCAAATCCTATTTAAATATTATAAACAACGTTTGCAGACATATTTTCATTAGCTTTTCAATCAAGGAGTGACATCAGCCAAAATGGCAGATTACATGCCTGACACTTACTGGCCAGTACCAGCGAGTCCTAGCCAGCCAGTCCTCGCATCCTCCAACAAGACCATCTTTATGCTCTACGTAATAAAAGCTGTTTTCGCAGTTTAACTGTATAACCTGACGTGCTGTCTTGTGTACAACTAATGAAGAAGAAAACGAAATTAACACACGTTTAAATGTGATTGTACATTTTCATACCGTCATAGCGAATGAACCAATTTTGATGATATTTGGTCCGTCATTATACCTATGTTGGCAACAAATATGTAGAAGGATTATCTCTTACTGGAATATATTCATGATATGGTGCATTAGTTGTTGGCTTACAACACCAACCGTTTCAATGGTGATGCTAGAAGGGCAGTCCCAATCGCTCTAATTTTCATCGATAAAACCAAAGCCACAGAATAAATTATAGCACTAGCGTTCAAAACTAAATTATTACCATCTCAATTTCAATCGGAAATTATTAGTTTTGTTCAAATCGGAAATTATGCCTAGGGAGCCTATGATGCCAATCTCGGACAATTTCAATGAGAATTATATAGCTAAACCAAAGATTTTTATGTAAATAATATAACCCAAATGACAACGTAACGGATTTGGTTTTATCGTTTAGAATTAGCGCGATTGAGCCCTGAAGAATTGAGCTCAACAACAAACAAACTTAACAAATAAATGCTGTAAAGCGTGAAAGCCAAATAACATGAATAAAAAAAAAACCCTCATCAGCCAGAAAGTGACAGTGATGACACAGAATAGTACTGGTGATGAGTAAAACCTCCGACGTACGTCACTGCAAAAAACCTCGTTCTAAATTCAAACATCACCGAGAGTGCGAGTAACATTTTAACTTTCGACGAAAACTTTTCGAGGTAACAATTTCTCTGTCCCAAACGAGGTCGCATCGCTTCGGTTTGGAGATATTGAGGTCGCGAGCCGCTCTCTAAACCGTATTTTCGGTGCACTTTCGATGGAAGCGACGATATTAGAAAGGGACAGTGGATCTATGACGTTTGTTTGATGCAACTGAATGGCGTTGGCGAAACTAATGAATGATGCGTTTGTGTGCAAAAACGTCCCAGTGTGCCCTGCCCTGACTACAGCTGAGCCATACAAAAAAAGTTTTCCAAAGATAAATTAAATAAGCTAAAAATAATATCGGACTTGGTGACTATTTTTTATATTTGACAACATCACATACATTGCTCCCATTCCAAAGTAAGTAGCTAAAGCACTTGTGTTATGGAAATCAGAGACAACGGTGGTATCACAAACAACCAAACCTGAGCCAATATAGAAAAGTTCGTTTTCTACATTGACCCAACCGGGGATCGAACCCGGGACCTCAAGAGATGGTGACACCTTGTAAACCGTTGTACACACAGAATAAATATCAGTACGCCATGATGAAGTCGATAGTTTGCTGTTCCCTCTGATAATGGAATAAGAGATATTTACTTACATGTTTTTAATTTAAATAAAATCTAAAATCTGACTATAATTTTCTTATTAAGATAGATAACATTTGAAAAAATACTAGAAAAAATCGATCCACCCTTAGCACCTCAGACGGGACTCGAACCCGCACCCTTGGGATTCCGGCCTAATGCACTGACCAATTATGCTACCGAGGTGCTACGGGTGAGTCGATTTTTTCTAGTATATTTTTTATGTATCTATTATTTAATTTAAATAAAAATAGCATTCTGAATGCCAACAATCTATTTTTTTATCATAAAGCAAAATGCTGAAATACAATGAAATACCCTTTTCTGAAAACCTCGTACCCTAACGTCTATAATCGGTAACCCCATTTCGCATCCTAATTTCCTAAGGACGCTTTACCAAGGTCACAGCGGGTCGCGTTTTGAGGTCACGCCTCCCAAACTAGGACTCAAGGTTGGAAAGAGGACAAAAGGGTCATAGAATGGGAATCCGGAACGTTACAAGGTCATATGGTTAGGACAAGGTCAGTGTACAAGGAATTGGGTTTTTGTTACATGTCAGTACGTTTTCAAACGTGTGTTTTTTTTTGTTGATTTATGTAAACCTTTATTGTAAAAGTATAAAGTGTAAAAAGTGTAAAAAGTGGACCAAAATTAAATTTAAATACAACGTGTTACAAAAGTACCCCTAATGCCGAATATGGTGGATAGGGACCATCAAACTGAACAACTTTTACTATGCGACCAACTCTGAAATCGCGAAAAAAAATCAGCTGTTTCATACAATTTGATATTTTCGTAATTAATTTTTGTATGAAACAGCTGATTTTTTTTTCGCGATATCAGAGTTGGTCCCGTAGTAAAAGTTGTTCAGTTTGATGGTCCCTATCTACCATATTCGGCATTAGGGGTACTTTTGTAACACGTTGTATATTTAAACGCCTGTATGTTTGCACTTACTAAATTGACAAAAGTAGTTTGTTGCTATTCGTAATTTTTAGGCAATTACACAAAAAAATAATGTGGAAAAATATTTGACTTTGCTCATTTTCTGTTAAAGCTACTCATAGCGTTTTTGCAATGCATAAAATATGAAGGGAAACTGTAAGGCCTGCATAATAAATGCATTTAATGATTTATCTCATACTACTCAAAAGTGTATAGGGGCCACTATATGGTTTTCTATACAAATGAGCTAATTGGAGTTTTTGGCGCCATTTTGTCGAGTTCGGTTTGGTGTCTATTTTAATTATTTTCAAATTGGTTCATAGTGGATATTGTGTCTTAAAATTGGTGCAGTTATATGGTACAAGTGTCTACGCAACTGAAAAATATGTGGTATAATTGAAATAGGCGCGATCTTGGTTGTGTGAAGCTGAGACTTTTATTGAAGTGGTGGCTTCCTCGGCAGTACTAACCGAGTAAACTGTCTTGATATACTTGGTGCCAAATGCTCCAAGCAGCATTGGAATGCGATGCAATGAAAAACTAAACAATATCTACCACTGAACTATTTAACACTTAACATTGGCAAAAATTACTTTCAAGAGGATAACAAAATTACTTTCAAGAGTAGATTGCCATAACAAAAAAAGAAGAAGAATGAGCTAATTTCTGAATGGTTTTTTATGTAAATTCAATCTGATTTTATTTGAATTTTATATTGTTCAAAAGCTGTAATAGTCAAGTTGCCGACTTTACTGTCGATTTGTACGATTATCCTACGGCGACAACACACTTCTGGTATGGCATGGCAGCAATCCTGAAATCGCGAAAAGAAAAATCTGCTGTTTCATACATCATTTCGCAAAGTTCTCTAGAAAGTACGAAACCGCTGATATATTTTTTGCGTGATTTTAGTTTTGCTTTCATACAAAAAGTATTTCGTAATTATGCGCCCTATAATTAGTTCAAATATTTTGCGTTTTTTCATTAACACGTTATACAGGGTGTTTTATAATAACCCGTAAAAAATTGTTTTTTATTTGTATGGAAACCTGCAAAGTGAAACAGACTATTGTTCTCGATAATCAATCCCTTTAATGAATGGGCAAAATCAAAACACAAATTAGGTCTAGGGTTGCCACTATGCAGTTTATTATTAAAAGGTTGTGGTTTTCGGTGTTTATAATAATTTTTCGTTGTTGAATGTATGTAAGTCTTTCTACTATATTCGGCTTTAGGGGTTTTTTGAAACACGTTGTGACTGCAGAAATAGAAAATCTATAAATAATTATAAAACTGTAAATTCTAAATATTTGTTGGGCGCATCACGCAAAAACCGAACGGATTTTAACGAGCTTTTCAGTTTGGTAGCTTGAGGTCCAACTTAAAATCTAAGCCATATTTTTTTCTAATTCGGGTGGGTGTGACCAGACAACCTCCGTGGTCGAGTAGTTTGTACACCGGTTTTCAAGGTGTCGTCATCTCTGAGATCCCGTGTTCGATCGCCGGCTGGGTCAATTTAGAAAACAAAAATTTCTATATTGGCTCAGGTCTGAGTGTTTGTAGTTTCACCGTTGTCTCTGATTTCCATAACACAATTGCTTTAGCTACTTACTTTGGAATAAATAAAATAAAATAAATGAATAAATAATAATACGTTTAATAAAACTAATTAAGCGCGGCCGGCCATTGCCATTCTGTATCGCTTCGTGTCGCGAGAGTGCGCTCCCGGAAAAATGGTAAATTGTGCTGTTTTATCTTGTAATAAGTTACTTAAGAAAATACCAAAATCGCTATAGGTGTGCCTATAATATTTGAAGAGTTCCCTTGATTTTTTCCAGGATCCCATCATCAGATCCTGACCTTATGACAATGGGACCAACTTGGAAGTATATACTTTTAAACAAAAAAATATTTTTTTCAAATCGGTCCAGCCGTCTTCTAGTAATCGAGTAACATACATAAAAAAACAAACATTCCGACGAACTGAGAACCTCCTCCTTTTTTGAAGTCGGTTAAAAAGCGATCTGCCACATCAATCTATGACGCTGTCTATTTAGTCGGCTCGAACTACCGATTACGTCAACGTAGCGGTTTCGTGTCATTATTTTCGCTAACTATTATCGGCGGAATCGCGAGTGAAGGAGACAGCATCATAGTTAAATCTAAGCGTTAGAACAGGCTGTTTTGCTCGTCGTACAACGGACAAGTCATGGCAGAACTATTGTTGTTTCGCTGGTATTTATTCGCGTAAGGAGGTCATTAAAACTGGTGATAAAACATAACTTTATACTGTCCACGCGGACGAAGTCGCGGTCGGAGGTTAGTTTAATAATAGATACAATAATACTCAATACTTACGCGTACTCATCAATTGGCAAAGGCGTCAGACCGGCATCATACACCTCGAACTGTTGCTTTAGAAGTATTTGTCTTCGCAGCTGTGCCTGGGGTGTTGGGGGACTTATCCTCTTGCCGTAGACTGGGTGGATGAATTGCCCTGGTGGAAAAATATTGGTTGAATTTGGGTGGATTAGTTGCTCTGGTGGGAAAATATTGGTTGAAACTGGGTGGATTAGTTGCTCTGGTAGGAAAATATTGGTTGGAACTGGGTGGATTAGTTGCTCTGGTGGTAAAATATTGGTTGAAACTGGGTGGATTAGTTGCTCTGGTGGAAAAATATTGGTTGATACTGGGTGGGTTAGTTGCTCTGGTGGTAAAATATTGGTTGAAACTGGGTGGATTAGTTGCTCTGGTGGAAAAATATTGGTTGAAACTGGGTGGATTAGTTGCTCTGGTGGTAAAATATTGGTTGAAACTGGGTGGATTAGCTGCACTAGTGGGAAAATATTGGTTTAATAATATTTTCATATAAAGCCCCAGGAGTTTGTCAATAAAATGGTGGCCACATAATTAAGGACGACAAAAGACTTTTCTATAAACGAGGTAACTTTAAAGCCTTGGTTCTCCACCAAGGATGGACCGAGCTGTGATCTGATGATTCCAGGGAGAGGATCGAGAATTTCCATATCGCTATACACACCCAACTAATCTGATTAACATTCTAAGTGATGTAAGGATATGTTTAAAAAACCGCGAAAATGGCATTAAAATGTACGGAAATCCTGAAACTGAGAATTCTGATCCTTACATCTCTTAGAATGCTGATCAGATCAGTTGGGTGTGTATAGTGATCTGGATCTCCTCCATTAACTCCCTGGATGGCCATCATCAGATTACAGCTCAGTCAATCCCTGGCGAAGGACCAAGGCTTCAAAGTCACCTCGTTTGTATGAAAATATACTGGCCTCCATAATGTGGCCATCACTATGTCTGAGATTTTATTCCGCGTCACGAAAGTCCCACGGAATTTTAATGGAACTTAATACAGGATGTTTGGAAATACCTTAAAAAGCCGACTATGATAGATAGTTGTAGTCAACAAAAGGAGAACCAGCACTCACCATAGAAAAAATGCTTAACTTATATACTATTGAATTTGGTCTTAAAATAAGGCCAATAATATTCGCTACATTGATGAATTTCTGTCTTATTTTTAGCGCATGTAGAAACAAAGTTATTTAATTATGAATATCTTTTGATATGGAAACACTACGGAATCAACGAGTCATGGACAAACGTTGCGTTATCTTCATTCAATTTTCAAAGGGCAGGAAAGTCACTATGAATGTAAAGCGTGGCTGCATTAACCATAATTATTTTCCTTTTTTCGAAATTAAGAAAACGAAATGACAATTTGACTTTCGATATGGCATTGATCTGTCATTTGGTTGACAGATACAGCAGACTAATAAGTGAAAAAGTACAGTAGATTATGAACCACAGATTAAATACAACTTCAGCTTAAAATGCCGGGTCTCCTTTGGCTGCGAGTTACGTACCTAGGTAAGTATACAAAACTCACCGTAATAATCGGCTTCATCTTTTAATTCTATTTCATCTTCAGAAAACTCATCTGAAACAATAAGAGATTGAAATAAGTGCAACTTGCATTGTGCGTTTCAGTTTTCGGTAACCATAGACTAGCTAGCTTGACTTTTTGGAAATGACAATACAGAATGGATTTTTTTATGGGAACCTTAAGGGTAATTACTCTAAACAAAGGAGGTAGTAGTTTTTGCTCAAAGGAGACACTCCTTTATTTAAAAAAAAAACAAAACTGCATTCAACATTTTTTGAAAGTATTTTCAAACATATGTTTGAAAATATGAGAATCAGATTTTAAGGAGCTTCATCTTTTTGTGCTTCTAAATTGTATATTTTTTGTTAATTTCATTTCGTAGTCTTACCTTCTTTAATTTAAGATATCATGTTTGTTAGAACGAATTGAGTCTTATGAGTGACTCTATTGATTAGTGTCATAATAGTTCTGGTACTGGTTGTAATTTTTTGCTTGTGTCGGTTTGGATCCTGGATACGAAAAGCGTGTTTAAAAAAATCGTTGAATGCAGTTTTGTTTATTTTTTAAAATAAAGGAATGTCTCCTTGAAGCAATAACTCCCATCTCCTTTACTTAGAGTACTTTCCCTCCATGTTCACTTAATTCATCAATACCCGAGCGGCCGCATGCGGCCGGATAACAATGGAATATCTATGGATAATGGAGTGTCTCATTTTCCGGGCGTTGAAGGGTTAAAAAAAACCACCCTGTATATTAAGTTTCTTGTAACTTTCCGGGTGTTAAAGGGTTAAAAATCCACCCTGTATATTAAAATTTTTGTAACTTTCCGGGCGTTGAAGGGTTAAAAATCCACCCTGTATATTAAGTTTCTTGTAACTTTCAATATAAACAGTTTACCTTCGTCTAAGCTGGATTCCTTGGCGAGTGTTGGGCCAACATGAGATTTCAATGCACTCTGTTTAAAAGTCTCATGATATAGCGGTCCTGAAACAAAAGAGTACATAACTATTTTTTTATTATCCTTACTGCTGAGGCACAAGTCTTGTTTATGGAAAGATAAGGAGATTGGGCCATAACCCACCACGCGGGCCCAATGCGGATTGGTGGGTGTTAACGACTGCAAACGCAGCCAGAACCAACGGCTTAACGTGCCTTTGGAAGCACCGAGCTCGGGAATTCGGGATAGGATCTGGATGAAAAGTACTTTATGACCTTCTCTGTAGGTCCCAACAACGTGTATGCGAAAATTCTCGATAAGCGATTGAGTAGACAGCGTGAAAGCATTCCATTGACGACCTCCTTGGTCGAGTGGCTTCTTTACACAGGTTTTCAAGGTATCGCCATCTCTGAGATCCCGGGTTCGATCCCTTTTCTATATTGGCTCAGGTCTGGATGTTTGTGATACCACCGTTGTTTCTGATTTCCATAACACAAGTGCTTTAGCTACTTACTTTTGAATCGGAGCAATGTATGTGATGTTGTCAAATATTTATTTATTTATTTAAAGCGTAACAAACAAACACATTTTCGCTAAGGCAGGATAAAAATATAGTTTTTACTATAAGGTCAGGTTTCATCAGAAAAACTAAAAGAAACCTACATACTTATTACACTTTCATAGTAATTCCAAATCTTTTCAATTCTTTGCACGGAACTTTCAGCTATTCTTGCTTCGATCGGTGCATTGAGTGAAGTGCGTAAGTTATCTAAGACTTCTTTGTCATAAATTGGACAGCCTTTCTTGTCGATACGATTGTTGGTATAGAGCCAATGCACAGCCGTAGTGGCTGCTTGTTCAGCTGCTAGCGACTTTGATAAAGCTGTGCTAGAACACATATGGAATATTTAATTAAGTTTAAAATGGAGAAAGATACCGTAACGCCGGTAACCCCCGCCGCGAAACAATATCAGCGTAACCACAGTACAGTGCTCCCAAAGTGATAATGCGCATAGAAATCTTCGTCACTGTTCGGCAACAGTCGTATTCCCCGAGCGTCGAAAGACGATATGTATATAGAGTGGTTAAGTGCATTTTCTTCATGCATAATTTAGTAGAATTATGTATAATAATTCGGATGTTTCCGGGAATACGACAATAAGCGAAGATCTGCATGTGCATTATTAATTTGGGAGTACTGTAGTACCGCTATGACTTGTCCGTTGTACAAGCGAAACGAGAGCGAAACAGCCTGTTCTGCTGTCTCTTTCACGGCCTTTTTTTCCGATCGATTGGGACCGTTGGCACACCTCCGTCGCGAAATTAATGATGGAGACAGAATCATAGTTAAATCTATGCGTTAGAACAGGTTTGCTTCATTATCTGTTTCGCTTGTCGTACAACGGACAAGTCATGGCGGGACTACTGCGGTTTCTCTGGTATCGTTTGACTGCGGTGTGATATAAGCGTAAAGAGGAACTTGGTAACGAACGATTTATATTTAAGATTGTAAATATCGTTACTAATTTCTGTTAAAGCTGACAAGTTTCTTGCACGGTGTTCTTATTGTCAGTTAAAAAGTCTGTAACGGGTGGTAGGAAAATATAGATAAACGATTCAAAAGTGCTTAATTTTTAAGTATTTGAATAAAGATATTTTGATTTTCAACTAACTTTTCTGTTGACTAACTGTCGCACCCAGAGATGTCAAATAATTCTAATGATTCATTATGTGTCTTGTCGTCTTTTACTAATATTATGGAAAAGAAAGAGAGACACCAACTTTCATGAAGCATTCAAATTAATTGACGTTTATGAGTGCGGCTGTTGGTCTTGTTTCAGATTTTCATAACACAAATGCCTTAGCTTTTTAGAGACCGAAAAGCAAGGGTGTATTCCCGTTGTCTCTATAGACCGTGTTCCTATGACTAAAAAAACCGTACAAGTGCAAGGCGGACTCGCCCACAGAGGGTTCCATACAGTAGGTACATAAATTAGGACACGGTTTGTGGGGGCAACAGGAATAAAGGAAAGCAATGTTCTATTCATGATTATCATAAAAGTTGCATTGTTAAAAGGCAAAGTGTAAAACAAAAATGTTATTTACCTTTGAAACTTTATTTTCCTTGGCCATATGAATGTATATTCACAAATCCAGTCTCCGTGGGCTAATTTCTTTCTATTGCCTTTGGGTGCAACAATCTGCTTGTAGTGAATGTCAAAGATTTTCTGTGGGGTTTTTGTTGTAAGCTCGTTAAGGGTCACTCTGGGTTGCGGGAACAGCTTTGATATATCAGAGTATTCTGTAATAGAACAACTATTTCATATTACGTTATCTATATATCCTTAAGCTTTTTAATACAACTATGGAATAATAGAAAATATTGTACAACAATGGACGGACATGGTGCAGGGCGACTCCAAACATGCACAGTACTTTAAACAGCTCATAATTCGTGCCAGCATCAATACTTGAGGTTACAGCAAACATACTGTAGCACTTTATTCACAAATACAGTCGATAAGGGTTCAGATTGTACAAATATTAATAAGGACACTATTATGTTGCCTATGTAACCTTTTTGTACATTTGTTTACTGTACACTTTACAGATTAAATAAATAGATAAAAATACAAGAATATACATATAATAAATAATAATATTTTCTCATCACAATAGGTACTCTTAACTAAATGGTGATAATCACAATATGACAGTATGACCTGCATTGTGAGAGACTGGTGCCTGGTATAGTATCTAAAAGAACCTGTGCCACAGGTCACCAGGGCCCTCTTGCTTCAAAATTTAGGTAAAACCACCGTATATGATTTGCCATGGACGTGTAAGATTATAAGTGACTACGAAAAATAAAAAAAGTATAAAAACTATAAAAATTACCATTATGAATAATTGCTGTACTTGTGTATGCATGTGATGTATATATAAGTGAAGCTGGATGGGTTTAACCTTGTGTGTGCCTGTTGTGAGTCTCTGTGTGTGCGTGAGTGTGTGTGTGTATGTGTGTGCGTGTGTGTGTGTGTGTGCGTGAGTGTGTGTTAATATTCACTTATATGATATTAATAAAAACCCCGTCTGATCCGTGTAGGAGTTATTAGGTATCTAGTTTCGATTATATTCCAGTTTGATTAATAAGTATTAAAATTTTTCCCTGGGTAAAAAAAAAAGGGGAACTCACGTGGAACTCACATTGCAACATTGACAGCAGACAAACTATAATTTGATTTGACCATTTTACTGCAAGCAATAGAACAAAGCCTATCCAAGACAGGGCATAAAAGGGCTTGAACCCAGTGCCGTTAAAACACTTAAAAAAAACCTTATGACAAGTAGTGACATCATGACGTTTTTCTACTGTGATAGGGATGTTACTCACTGAAAATTTCCTACGTTTCAGGGAGATTTGGGTACTAAAAGTCCGTCAAAAGGTGTAATTAAAATTACGACAGTATTTTCATTATTAGCAAAAAAACATTTTTTATAATTTTCTTGGTAACATTATTGGTACACACGACAGCACATCAGGTTATACAGTAAAGCTGCAAAAACAGCTTTATTACGTAGGGCATAAAGGCAGTCTCAAGGTCAACACATATAGTCTGAGGTGCCATTGTATGTACATCTTTATGCCCCTTTCAGATCTGACAGGGTTTTTGTTACATATTGTATATGTACTAAGTATATACTATTTATACCTTGTTTGATTTGATTATTTTGTTCTCCATTATTATAAAACCTTCTGTATTCCAGTAATGAAGACCTTCTTGAAGAGCATTCTCTGATTTTCAAACATACACAAGAATCTTGGTTTTTGAAACTAGTAACTCCTGAAAATGTTAATGTTACAGGTTAATAAACTTAACAAACAGGCTGATTGTAGTAGGTAAAGTAGAGTATAGTAAAGTTTAATGCTAAGCTATGATTGATCAGATAATTAGATGGATATTTACCTATTAAGTCAATTGTTTGCTAACATATAATGGAAGTGGCTTTTTAATATTTTTCAAATTCTTAAAATGTGTATATTCCCATAAGGTTTAACAGGCTTTGTTACAAAGTAATAAGATTGTGTTTGCTTCTTCAAAAATCACTGACAATGAAAGAAGGGTAAAACAATTACATCTGTAACAGGCCAACTAGAATTTGTGTCAAATCGGGTTGATTTATTACATTGCATGGAGTATGACTAAAATCAATCTTCTTAGATTTTTCAAAATCCTTGGATTTTTTTCGATTAAAAAGCGCTTTACGTAATCGTACCCAACATCTGAACTTCAACTTCAGGTAGATAAATATGCATCCAAATATCCCATCTCTAGTTATGATGTATGATACAAGGAACTCAAATATTAAGTTTTCAGCAACAGTAATATCAAAATCATATATAAAGGTTTTAATACAATATGAGCTAGTCTTAGCCTTATCACTTTACATTACAGAATACCAAAGCAGTTCATATTGTTTATTTACGTATTGTAATGTGAGAAAGAAGGGGTTCAGGTTCATTATTTTTTAAGAAATGTTAAGTTGAAGATAAAGATTTTGACGTCAGTTCAATAATAATTGAGTCAATAGTAATCAAGGTTTATTGATATAAATATTTTGGTCTATACATAGTACTTATAGGTTATGCAATGTTAACTCACCACAAAAACTTCTTACAGCACTGAGAATATTTAATCTTAAGGGCTCCTTTATTAGATAACTACGCCAGATATGAGACCTCGCTATTAAATATTTAGAAAATATCATTTTAACATTAACCTCAGAGTGTCGGAAATTCACGAATTTGTAACAGATAAAACGATCAACGAAATCACTGTATAATAATTACACATTTAAAAAAAATCTCATAAATAGGAAAACATAACATAGTTTATCCAAAAAAAACTTATTTTATCGTTTGATAAATCAATCTTGGAATTCTTCGAAAAATATTTTTTCAAATATGCGGCGCGGCATGACGTTGACAGTTGACACTGACACTGACACTGACGTGACGTGTACGTGACACATGTGTTCTTCTTCTTTTTTTTTGTTATGGCAATCTACTTTCCTCTTGGAAGTAATTTTTGCCAGTGTCAAGTAAATAAATAGTTCAGTGGTAGATATTGTTTAATTTTTCATTAGAATGCGGGTGCATCGCATTCCAATGCTGCTTGGAGCATTTGGCACCAAGTATATCAAGACAGTTTACTCGGTTAGTTCTGCCGAGAAAGCGACCACTTCAATAAAAGTCTCAGCTTCACACAACCAAGATCGCGTCTATTTCAATCATCCCACATATTGTTCAGTTGCGTAGACACTTGTACCATATAACTGCACCAATTTTAAGACACAATATCCACTATGAATCAATTTGAAAATAATTAAAATAGACACCAAACCGAACTCGACAAAATGGCGCCAAAAAACCGACACATGTGTTGTCCGTCAATGCCATCAATGCCATTTTTGAAGTTGAAAGTTCGTACTAAACGTTCTGAAATGCACTTCAGAATACAACACAATTAAGCTGGGCCTAGAAGTAGAAATCTAAAAATATTTCATTAAACAACGTCTTAATGACTGAACTCACTATGGGACCAACTCTGAAATAAATAGAGCGAAAAAAAACCAGTTGTTCCATACAAAAATTAATAACGATAATAACAAAATGTATGAAACAGCTCATTTATTTCGCGATTTCAGAGTTAGTCCCATAGTAAAAGTTGTTCCGTTTGATGGTCCGAAGAAACAATTTTCCCATTTTTGGTTAGTAGCACGTTATATAAATAGGTATTTAAATAATTAAATCCAATTTAATAGAACACTTGAACTATTTTATGTATTAAGTGCTGTGATAGAACAACAAATGTATTATTAGAACAAAATCCATTTGAATAAAACAACAAAAATCTTCTTTGACAAATTTTTTTATTTCTGTATTTTTGTTTGAGTTGATGAAATGGAAATTATGATTAATAATATTGTATTTTTAAGAGACAAAAATACACAAATAGATTACGTACCTTATAATAAATAATTACGTTCCAAATTAGCACCGAAATCACAGTGGTAGTTAGATAGTTACAAAATATAAAAATAAACTTTAAGAGCTTTTGCCTAAACACAACAAGCATTATTGTACGGCTCCAGAATATACAGGGTGTTAGTAGCACCCTAGCGAAAACTTTCGGGGCATAGCATGATTCTGAGACTATCAGAAGTGGAATTTCCGTCACCAAATTCATGAAAAGTTGAGTGCTTTTTTATATATTTTTTTATCACAAGAGTCTGTCTTAGTTGTACTATAGAACCTTTCACAGAAAAGTACTTAAAATATCAAAATTTTATAAACCCGCAATGTATGCTATTTGCTCGCGCGCGCGCGTGCTCCCGCGATATTATCGAGTTTTACGCGTACGTACACACGACAGCACGTCAGGTTATACAGTTCAACTGCGAAAACAGCTTTTATTACGTAGGGCATAAAGGCGGTCTCAAGGTCAACATGTATAGTCTGAGGTGCCGTCGTGTGTACATTGCTGCTCAACGAAAAACCAAAATCTCAACTATTTGCGCATTTGTGACAAGTGGTTAGATAGAATTGCTTAATTTTAAGGGTACAATCATCCTTTAAAGTTTTTGCTAGGGTGCTACTAACACCCTGTATAATAGTACTAAACGTCCCACGGGTCTTATTTTTAAATTATTCGTTTGAAAGCGTTTGGCGACTATAGCCCTTTTAGCGAGTAATAAACTTAGTTAAGATCATCATCTTACTTACTTAGGTACGGACGGACGACAGCACGTCAGGTTATACAGTTAAACTGCGAAAACAGCTTTTATTACGTAGGGCATAAAGGCGGTCTCAAGGTCAACATGTATAGTCTGAGGTGCCGTTGTGTGTACCTACTTACAATAATGTAGGTATCGAAAATTTACGTGCACAGATTAGAGCTAAGGCAACTAATATTTTCTGATGCTGAGGTTCTATAGTTTATTTATATAAGTCGCATGCAGCGTAATGTCACAATGAGGTGTATCACTAAAAACTTTTATAGACGGCGCTCTCGGCAATGGTACCTTGCTTAAAAATTATGACATTTGGTTTTTGCGAATTTGTTTAATTTAGCTGGAAATAATGTATTCTACACTACCAGTGACTCAACTAAACGATAAATTACGTAAGTGGAAAGCATATTTAAAAGGAAAGATGGCTGATTTAAGAGAGAGGTAAAAAAAGATAACTCTAAGTAATGTCTTGCCGAACTCAGATTTTTGTTAGTTAAAAGTACTTACGTATATTTCGTGATTTCTATTTAATATTATGTTTGTTTGTCGTAAACTGGAATCATGCGACTGAAAGGTACCTATTATTTGTCATCTAGAATTCTAGACAGTCTTCTTCTACTATAGAAGAACGTATGGAGCATAAAAATCTGAAAAATAAGCCATTTTGGCTCAATATTTTTTGCCTCACTTTTGACAGAGCGCTTTGTAGGGAACTATCGTTCTAGGTTGTTATTATTCTAAGACATAGACCTACTAACGTGTAATGGTACCAAGTGTTTACTGTTTAGCTAGGTACACACAACGGCACCTCAGACTATACATGTTGACCTTGAGACCGTCTTTATGCCGTACGTAATAAAAGCTGTTTTCGTAATTCAACTGTATAACCTGACGTGCTGTCGTGTGTACTTTGAGTTGAGGCCGGTGACTAAAGCTAGAACCATCATTGAAATATATTTTTATGAGAGCCATTGACAACAATTACAATTAAATAGAATACTTCCAAATGGAGTTACCTAGTAAGTCCAGATTTAAGCTATGGGACAACGTTGAATATGTATTTCCGTTTAGACACACCAACAACGCCGTCATTACAACGGCGGCGTATGTACGTACGACAGCAAGTCAAGTTATACAGTTAAACTGCGAAAACAGCTTTTATTACGTAGAGCTAGAGCATAAAGGCGGTCTCAAGGTCAACATGTATAGTCTGAGGTGCCGTCGTGTGTACCAATGATATTATTTTTTTTAATAATCATTGCGGCGTACTTAAAACGGTAACTTAAAATTTAAACGGACATACTTCCACTTACGACGTACGATGGACGTACACACCACAGACTATACATGTTGACCTTGAGACCGCCTTTATGTCCTACGTAATAAAAACTGTTTTCGCAGTTTAACTGTATAACTTGACGTGCTGTTATATGTACTTCCATTTAGACATTCCATGGACGTGTCGTTCTTCGTAAGTTGGTTAGCTATTCGAAAACCGCCATCAGAATCACAGCATAAATAATTATACTACAAGGTGTTACAAAAATACACCTAATGCCGAATATGGTATATAGGGACCATCAAACTGAATAACTTTTACTATGGGGCCAACTCTGAAATCGTAAAAAAAAATCAGCTGTTTCATACATTTTGATATTTTCGATTTTCATTTTTGTATGAAACAGCTGATTTTTTTTTCGCGATTTCAGTGTTGGCCCCATAGTAAAAGTTGTTCAGTTTGATGGTCCCTATATAATTTGATAGTCCCTAATAAGTATGTCTGTGGTTTCCATTCAACTTTATATAAAAATATAGTGATGATTAATTTTAAATCTGTGTTCTGTTATTATTCAACTCTAAATATACAAATCTTAATAGCCTGTCTGAGGTCGCAGTGGGCTTGTTTTTTTTCTTAATTATCACGTTTGTGATAGTATTTAATTTCACTCTAAGTACCATATAAATAAGTTTCAAAATCGAATCAAAGCAAACGACACTCGCGTTTTACGTTGAAGTTAATGGATTTGGTTTCTGTATTTTTCATAATAATATTCTCTGTTCAACAGACTAGACCAAAATACTTTATTAGAAATCAGGTTGATGATGTCAATTTAGAAAAAAATATAGTTAAAAGCTTTGGTCTGAGGTTAAAGGTTATCTTACACAAACCTGACACCACAAAATGTTTATTATCCTTTAACTTAACAACTAAAAACATACATAAAAAAAACCGTCGACTTGACAACCTCCTTTTTTTGAAGTCAGTTAAAAATAAGTACCTACAATAGTGGCTCTGTAGAACTGTAGACCTCGCGTTTGTGTCATTTTTGATCATTTTTCGAAATGGCTGAAATATAATTTTCCCATATCTCCGCCGTTTTGAAAAAATTCGAAAACAAAAAATTCTAGTTAAGTGTATAATTACATAACGCACAAAATTTCAGGAGATTCGGTTGAGAAATGCGACCTGTAGAGGAGGACAGACGGACAGACGGACAGACGGACAGACGGACAGCCGAACAGCCGGACAGCCGGACAGCCGGACAGCCGGACAGCCGGACGGGTATACAAAAGCATTTTTTTTGCCCAAGCTGAAGCGGTACGCTTCGTTTGCGCTTCGCGCTCTTCGATAAATATTATGGTAAGTACAGATTTAGATAACCTTCGGCTAGGTATGTCTGTTCCATAGATTTGACAATAATTTGTTAATAATTTTTTCAATTTTAGGTACCTACGTAACTGCTATAGGTAACAAATAATTAAACAGGATAATTAAATAGCACAATGTGACACAGACATAATTGTATTTGTTTTGAAGAATTGTGTTACACAAAAAGCAGTCTTATATTCAAGGAAATAGGCACTAATGAGTAATCCTATTGAATTTGGTTAGAACAATGTTGGTTTCGAGTATATGCCTCCGAAAAGCATTGTCATCGTTGTTTTTTCCATAAGGAAATATATGAAAGGTCTGTTTGCGTGGAAAGAAGGTGCTGAGATTCTGTCTGCGAAATAAGCTTCAGTGGAGGCCGTAGCAACGGTGCCCGATTCAGACACCTCGATGTCAGCCTTGTGAACTATTGCTGATACAAATATATCCTCGTTCGTTATCCTATCGAACCTTGCTCTGTCCGGTTGGAAAATATCGTACACACCCATATCATTCAAAGGCTTATTCATAACCACATTTGTATTTATATGGAAACGAGGTATCTTCACGTCTATTTCTTCATCTCCGAACTCTTCTACGTCTTCTTTCAGTTGCTTAAAGATATCCATTACACTGACTGAAGCTAAATTCTTGTACGCATCACTAACTTTTATTTTTGGGTAAGGCAAGAGGAATAGCATGGAATACTTGTTGTCGTTACCGTAAGGCAATTCAAGAGCAAAACACTTCATTTGTCTTATGTTAGAAAAGGCAAGAGCTGCCTTTTGGGTCATCATGTTGACGCGGCCGATAGGTTTGTTCGCTTCATCGAAAAACACTTCCTCTTTAGTGTCAGACTTGTTGAAAGGCGTCGACCAAAGGCCTCTAAATGAGATGACGTTGGCGAGAATCATCCGTGATTCCGCAAAGTCGTCGGAGCGCAAAACATTTTTGACATTGCCACTGGTCCTTAGGATTTTGTCATTCGCCATCGCCGCCGAATTCGGGTTTTGAAAGTCGAGCACGTCAACAGACGCTTTGAAATCCGTTTCGATGGTGCGTCGGAATTCCGGGAACACTTTGAAGTCATCGTCAAGGAATACGAAATTCGTGCTTGATAAGGTGACTCCTTTCGTTGTTGGGTTCAAAACAGATGATGTGAGATCTCTGTATCCTTTAATTAAGGCGTTACTGTCACTCGGTAGTAGGAACGCGCGCGCCAGTTCACTATAACTTTTGCCCGTAGCTCCTAATGCTACACCAGTCATCAGGGACCAAATCCCAAAAGGCGAAATGACCACATGGCCATCTGTCTCCAACTGCGTATAATGCACTAATTCAATACTAAAGTTCCTCGGTCTATCACTGAAATCAACTGCACAATAACACTGCGCGATGAGGTAAAATAAAAACACACCGATCCGCATTGTGTCCTCGACCGTGTCTCGTAATATACTGAGCAATTATCATGCGAAACGAGAAACGTACTAATTTATAACTTGCTTGGAGCGTCATTGTATTTGAAAGCTTACGAATAAAGAAATAGAATCATTTTTAGATTAACTGTGTGATTGTTTGTAACGTTGGTTACTCCGTTAATGATATGAGTAACCGGTTGTAGTGTGGTAGGGTAGCCGATGGTACCAGCCGGGCTGAAATTGGTATGCAACGGTGCTATGGTTTCAAACTTTTCTTTTTCAATTTCTCTTGAAGTTTTGGTGCCCAGGTACCTACAATATCAAACTTAAAAATACATCTTTTAACTTAGCAGGATTATAATAACGTTTAACTGGTTGCTGTCACTAATTACTAAATATAGGCGTATAAAATATTTTTTTTTTAAATTACTTTAAAACATGATTCATTCTGTACATGCGTATTACTTTACTAATTATCTCGACATTGAAGTAAGGCGATAAAAAAGGGTATCTAATAAGTACCTAGGCGAATATAGTTTAAATTGTAAGCATACAAGCACTGCATAGGACGATAATTGAAAAAATCAGACCTCGTAGCCAATGTCACATTTACAAATTTTCGCTATCGCTCGTTTCGAAAAATGTATGGATTTGACGTTTTAAATTTCGATTGATAACGAAACCTTACGTCAATCCCAAACATGTTTCAAATGCGAAGCGATAACGAAGATTTGCAAATGTTATACTTTAGCTAAACCCCCTTATTCTTAGAGCATGAACGCAAACGGCATTTCATAAAACTTTGAAGTCCTATTTTTCGAAATTAATAAACAGATTTTAATGAAAATTCATACGCTTATAGGTCTAATAACTTTTTAGACCAATGTATTCTGCTTATGTGTATGAAGTTTCATTAAAATCGGTTCATTCATTTCGAAGAATAAAGACTTGCAAGCTTGTATGAAATGCCGTTTGCCGTCAATAAAGTTGGAGCAAGTTATCGTTGAGTAATGTTTTTTTTTTATTGGATAAGGGAAACATACAGCTCAATATTATACATTATGAATGAAAAGTATTATGTTTGTACATAGGCTAACACAGTTTCCACTAAGAGGAATTAATGCAAAACAAAAGTTGAATATACACTACCTAAGTTAACGAATTATATCTTAGCAAATATAACTTTTCACAAGCAAACCAATGGAAAATTAACTCACAATAATTTTGAGTGTTCATAATGTAGGCTGTATTTTTTCTGTACCAAACCAATTATCGAATCAACCTATTTCGCAAATGACTCGGTATTTTAGAAAATTTAAAGTCATTATGTAATTATTTGTTTTTTTACGAAAATTGCCTCGTGTGTTAACATGTTTCCTTAACTTGGCTTTGACTTTTTTTTATATGACTCGTACTTCATCGTTCGTTACCAATATGGTATCTTTAATTCCTACTTTGGTATCGTTATACCGTAAGTAATTAACATTATTACTGAGAAGATGATAAAACTACTTTAAGACTTTGTTGGGTTTATGAAAATAATAACATAGGTATCCTATCTCATAAGAGCGATAATAATATTATTTTTAACAAAACGTTGAAAGATACAGTTAAATTAATGTTACAAAAAATAGTAGTACTAGTTGGGTAGTTATAGGTTTTTATTCATTATTTAGTTTTTGAGATTTTAGCATTCACAATACTATTTTTATGCAATAACATACAAGAAAAAATACTCGCACCAGATCATATTCTCGGAGGGAAATCGAACCTGCACTTGCGGACTTTGAAAGTGCGGTCCAATGCTCTTACCACTGAGCTACCGAGTCAATAGTGGCATCGTCGATTTTTTTCTAGTATATCCCACTGCAAGACAGGAATCACCTCGACATTCAATTGAAATATTGAAACTTAAATATTTTTTCAGTTTGAGATTTTATCATTCACAATTTATTTTTGTTTTTTTTTAATTTATTTTTCTGTAGGTATTTTTATAATTTCGGGTAAGAGCTTAATTAGTGTCTGAGGGAAACAAATATTTTTGGACTTATTGTAGGTAGGTAGTTGACTAGGTACCTACTTACAGCTTACAGTTAATCTCAGAAGTAGCTGAATATATTCTCAAACGCTCTTTGCAACATCTGTAATAACAGAAATTTTTCTTTCTTTTTTTCTTTAGTAAAACACCACACACTTCCGCGAATATTTCGTCAGCCCCTATATCTTATTTAAGTGAATTTCAAAGAAAAAACTAAAAGCGTAAGTAACTTTCGTTTGCTAAATAAAAAACTCATACCTATCTATAGCATATAAAAAAAAATCTAGTTAGGTGTTACCTATTTCTATGGGGAAGAAAATAAACGTACCCATGTATATATTTATTTAGGTTTTTACTCTAGTAAAACACAACACAGTTCCGGGAATATTTCGTCAGCCCCTTTTATACATAATCTACATTAGATGAATTTCAAGAAAAATTAATAAAAAAAATCAAAAATGAATCTATAAAATTATATAGTTAGTAAGTATTTGAATTCAAAAATTTAATAAATATTTCATATCTCCTAATACCCCAACAAATTAGGTAGTGCCTCTTTCATAGATTTAATTACACATTAACTTATTTAATTGATCCTTCTCTAAACTTAACTTAGACGTCTGCCAGAAGGACGTGTCGTCAGGAGCTACCTTTATCTTAATACTCTAAGTAGCTTTATCAATCCACATGAAAGGTCTGTTCACCATCACAGCAATGGAGACTAATGTCCCCACTGTATTTATTTTAATAAATAGGCGATATGGTTCTAAAAAAAGAAGTATGTTACCCACAGATGCATTTAGGTGACAGATCGTCAAATTGAAAGAGTTACTGGCGAATAGGACAAAAAGTTCAGACACTTTGTTCGAATTGACAAGTTTTTAATTTTTTTATTTTTTCACTGGCGATACCAAAACGCGAGTAATAGAGACAATTATTAGAAATTATAACCTTTTGTCTGACTGTACAAAAACGCTTTAACTAAAATGGTGTCCGAATCGTCAGTGAAAAAATAATAAAATTAAAAAGTTTCAACTCGGACTATGTGTTCGAAATTGGAACTCGACCAATAAAAATTCCTCAGTGATTTCTATCAAAATGCACCTTCGGACTCGATCTCTATGGCTGGGTTTTTTCAATAACTGTATCCGTTTTATACTCACGACTGTAAAGTCACGTACAATAACTACTGATATCAATCGATGATGCACGCCTTCATATGAACTGCCTATAAAAGATTATTCATAGAAAAATATGAGTGTGGTTCAAATGGTTAGAAAAATATTTGTATTTTGGTGATCAAAAAAATCTATTCAGCCAAAAAGTTAAGTTTAAGTTAAGTTGGTCAGCAACTTTTAGCTAGCAAATATTTCTGAATCAATCAGCAATTAATGTCATACTGGACTACTCTCTACACGTGTAGACAGCGACACATCTTAGAGTAGTCTAATTGGTGAAGGTGCAATGTGTGTCGCTGTCTACACGTGTAGAGCAGTCCAGTATGACATTAATTGCTGATTGATTCAGAAATATTTGCTAAAAAATATAATAGGATGCAAGTCTAATTGGTGAAGGTGCAAGGTGTGTTGCTGTCTTGCTAAATGCAGGTATTGTGCACTGATATTTTTGTAGTGTGCATGTGCATTTTTTGCGGGCGGGCGGGAGGTGCATCCTGCATATATTTTTTGCAGGAGTAAGCTACATATATTTTTCTTCTCACACTGGTTTGAGACTTCCGCCAAGTGACGCGTGATTCAATCAAATGCTCTAAATTATTTTAGCTGCAGTCAGTGCTTTTAATAAATTTTTGGTGAGTAATTCCACTGAATTTAATTTTTTGGTGAGTAATCTATAATGGGTCACTACCCATTATAGATTCACGGCCTTACCACAAAAGATTTTAAAACACTGTTTACAAGGGTAACACTGAAAGTTTTTAGAACTGGCTAGTTAGTAACATATCAAACGAAAAATTTATTTAAATTTTAAATTTAGAACTCTTTGGTAACCTAATGATGTAAATTAAATTTAGCTGTCATTTGTTTTTATAAATTGGCGGCAATTTGAAAAGTACGAGTAGCACGTCAAGATGAATTTAACAAGAGAAAATTTTCGCTCTATGATTTATTACGACTTTCGCTGTAGTCTTAGTCAACAACAAAGTTATGAAAGACTTCGACTAGCCTTTCATGAAGAAGCCCCATCTCGTGCCACTGTTTACAACTGGTTCAATGAGTTCAAGCGTGGTCGTAGGAATCTCACTGATGATCTGCGTGAGGGACGACCTCCAACGGCGACAACTGAAGATAACGTCATTGCTGTGCGGTGCATGATAGAGGCTGATAAGAGAGTGACCTACCAACAAATTCGAGCAAGCTTAGGCATTGGTATGAGTCAGGTACGAAAAATCTTACATGAGCATTTAGGCGCCAGGAAGCTATGCACTAGATGGATACCCCACAATTTGACGAAGATCAAAAACGACGTCGCGTAAATTGGTGCCACGAAATGATAGAAAAGTACGACGGAGGTAACTCGAATGCTGTATTTGACATCGTCACAGGTGATGAAAGCTGGATTTATTGTTACGAACCCGAAACCAAAAGACAATCTGCTCAGTGGGTGTTTCCTTTTGAGAATTTGCCAACAAAAGTAAAGAAAGGACGAAGTGAAGGAAAAAAGATGATTGCCTCATTCTTCGGACGGACGGGTCATTTCGCGACAGTTGTACTGGAAGACAAAAGGACAGTTACTGTAGACTGGTATAATAACAATTGTTTGCCAGTTGTCTTAGAAAAAGTTCGACAGCAGCGCCCACGAAGCAGGATCGTACTTCACCACGATAACGCTTCAGCACATTCCGCGCGACAGACAGTCGAATATTTGACTATGGCGGGTGTTGAGATAATGAGTCATCCGCCTTACAGTCCCGACCTAGCACCTTGCGACTTTTATTTATTCCCAAAAATCAAAAATAAACTTCGAGGTATTCGCTTTACGAACCCTGAAGCTGCGGTGACTGCGTACGAAATGGCCGTACAAGAGATCCCTAAAGAAGAGTGGGCCCACTGCTTTTCTCAGTGGTTCCATCGAATGCAACGTTGCTTAGAAAGGAATGGAGAATACTTCGAAAAACAATAAAGGTATAAGCAACTTCACGTTTCGTTTATTTTTTTATTTTCTAAGAACTTTCAGTGTGTCCCACGTAATTTAGGATGAAGCAGAAAGAAGGTAAGGCAACTTTAGGAAAGGCCGGATATAAGATGCGATAACGAAAGTTAAGCATCTTTCAGAAAGGCTGGGTATGAGATGGGTGACCGTTTGTTAGGACTTCGATAAATAATCAAACTTTGAAAAAAAGGTTGGATTTGGGATTGGTGATCGTTTGGGAAGTAATGTTAAGTTACTTTGAAGATGCTGGGTATGAGATGACCGCTTGACAGCGATAACGAAAGTCAAGAAATTTTAGGAAAGACCGGGTATGAAATGGGTGTCCATGTAGGACTGCGATAACGAAAGTTAAGCATCACTGTAGGAAAGGCCGGGTATGAGATGGGTGACCTTTTGGGACTGCAACAACGACGGATACGGGGTATGGGGAGTACCTACTATTATATATACTGTGTATGGGGTATATACCCCATATGCATATAGAGTTATAAATGTTTACGGAAGAAATTGTCATAAACTTTTTGTACTATAAATATTGGACAATAATTACAATTACATAAGTAATTTAAACACTAATTTTAATGAATAGGTATGCAAATATTTGAACTTTTAATATGTTATGTTAATGTTTGAAAATGAAAGATTATCAAAAACTTTGAATCATGCAATGAGGTTTAATAATTATTGTGTAAAGTTTAGCAAAACATGTAGGTAAGTATGAAATGTTGCTTCATAATGGGTATATCGAATTTTGCGTACTTTAAATAATGGCATACCCACCTGAACTTTTTAATTTTTTTTTGATATGCCGGAGAAAATGCATTTACGAATCCCTTCCCCCCTACAGGTGAGCAGAAGGTTCGTATGTGGGACTCTATAATATCGATAAGAGTCTTACTTCTACTATCTCTATTACAAACCGACAAACCACTCACTCCACCTGGTGGGACGGTTAGTAACTCTTTTTCTTAATCGACAATCTGGTATGCCGTGTCGATTCGTAGAAAACTCGATTCAAGGGCGTACCTACCTAGTCCCAGTTATGTCACATCTTTCATCTTTCTTCTTCTTTTTTTGTTATGGCAATCTACTTTCCTCTTGGAAGTAATTTTTGCCAGTGTCAAGTGTTAAATAGTTCAGTGGTAGATATTGTTTAATTTTTCATTAGAATGCGGGTGCATCGCATTCCAATGCTGCTTGGAGCATTTGGCACCAAGTATATCAAGACAGTTTACTCGGTTAGTTCTGCCGAGGAAGCCACCACTTCAATAAAAGTCTCAGCTTCACACAACCAAGATCGCGCCTATTTCAATTATCCCACATATTGTTCAGTTGCGTAGACACTTGTACCATATAACTGCACCAATTTTAAGACACAATATCCACTATGAATCAATTTGAAAATAATTAAAATAAACACCAAACCGAACTCGACAAAATGGCGCCAAAAACTCCATCTTTCATCTTTGTGAACAATGTTGTGGTGGTCTCATGGTCTGTGGTATAATATTGTGCCACTACGTCATCAATACTTGAAATCATTGTTTATGTATTAAGTGATTAATTATTTTGCGTCGCACTTAGGAAATGCGGTTAATAATCATCGAACGGTGTAAAGCCTATGACAAAATGACTATTACAATATTACACCGCAACTAATTAGGAAGCATTATTTATTTATCTGCAATACTAATTATAATTTTTCTTATTTATCTTTTAAACACTTCGGTTAAATTAGAAATGTTTCTTTTTTTGCTATAAAAATACTTGCTGGTTTGCTCTATTATGAGATTACATCTACTATGAGAATTTTTGACATTATAGATAGATATTTTGATAAAAAAACTGAATAGTAATTTGTGCCATTATTATACAAGGTGTTACAAAAATACCGAAAAAAAATCAGCTGTTTCATAAATTTTGATATTTTCGATTTTAAGTTTTGTATGAAACAGCTGATTTTTTTTTCGCGATTTCAGAGTTGGTCCCATAGTAAAAGTTGTTCAGGTTGATGGTCCGTATATGCCATATTCGGCATTAGGGGTATTTTTGTAACACCTTGTATAGTAAAGTCATCAAGAAAAGTGTTTGCCATTTTTGAAGTTTCAAATCGCCTTAAGGGTTCATTCACTGATGCACTTACCAACTCAAAAGTGAAATATTTCTGTAAAAAAAAAAATCAATTTGAAATAACTTGTCACCATTTTGGCTCTAAAAATGCCTTAGGCATAACGCAATACCTGACGCATTGCTATATTTATTATTAGATTTTTATATGAGTCACGAGGTGGCATACACCTACTATGTCTGACAGTATGTTTATTGTATTCAAATGAGGTCTTACTATGACTAACGTCTAAATCGATTTACCCAGAATTTAACCAGTGCGTCAAAAATAGTGACTACGCTTTACTTTTAGTGACTATGACTTTAGTGGTCGAGTGGTTTGTACACCAGTTTTCAAGGTGTCGCCATCTCTGAGTGTGGGTTCGAACCCGGCTGGGTCAATTTAGAAAACGAACTTTTCTATATTGACTCGGGTCTGGGTGTGTGATACCACCGTTGTCTCTGGTTTCCATAACACAAGTGCTTTGGCTACTTACTTTGGAATCAGAGAAAATGTTTGTGATGTTGTTTAATATTTATATTTTTATTGACGATGATTATTGACGATGATTGCAAAAAAATATCACACTCGGTTGGCCCTTAGCACGTATAGTCGTATACAACGTGTTACAAAAATACCCCTAATGCCGCATATGGTATATAGGGACCAACAAACTGAATAACTTTTACTATGGGACCAACTCTGAAATCGCAAAAAAAATCAGCTGTTTCATACAAAAAATAATTATGAAAATATCAAAATGTATGAAACAGCTGATTTTTTTCTTGCCTAGCAAGCGCACCAGACTATTTTTAACCCCTGACGCAGCGCAAAGAGGGGTGTTATAAATTTGAAGCCTATGTTTGTGTGTCTGTACGTATATTCGTAGTGCCTAAACGGATCAAGCAATTTCAATACATTGTTTTTTAATTGAAAGTAATCTAATCGAGATGGTTCTTAGCTACGTTTGATGGAAATCCATTTAGCCATTATGGAGATGGTCAACTGCCTGCCGAAACGGCAAAAGATACAGAGATGGTGCTTTGACTAAAATAATGTACACTTTGGGCAAATTTAGGTGCAAAAAAATGGCAGCAAAAATTTTTTTTTTTTACTTTTTTTATAGCACATAAATTTTTGGATATTGCGCTTACGTGAGAAGTGCCGCGAAATTCTTGTCATGGTGCACATACTAGGCGTCCATGGTCAACCATATTGCAGGTAGCAGGACACAAAGGGTACCAGCAGAAATCATTGTTTGTGAGGGCTCTTTACATTCGGATTGTGAATTCTCCACATACCCCCGGTTTTTGCGGGTTATATGCTTGCAGCCAACCTGGGAACGCAGGTGGTTCAAGCGATTTCCAGATTGAGCGAATGAGATGAAGTAATCATTTTTGTACGGGTTAATTTTTAAAGTCCCATGTGATCATAATAGGTATGTCATTTGAATAAAGTTTGAATATAAAAAATATTGAAAAACATAATTTTTATCTGAATTTGCAAATTGATGAAACCACAATAATAAGTACCTATGTAGTTCAGTAATTCATAAAAAATTTAAGGTTGACTATCAAACCAATATTCTATTTTATGTTTTTCAATGACAATTAATGCAATACAATGTTATAAAATGTCCAATTACATATTACGCAATTACTCGAAGTTCCTACCTCTTTAATCTATATTTTTTTTCTCTCAGCGCCTGAAAATTATGGTAACTGAAATGGGGATCTATTTCAGGAACCACCTCTTGGCTTGATGAAAATCATTGCCCGCCAAGACATTAATTCATGTTTGGTAGGAGAAAAAAACCTCGGCGAGCTAAATTTATAGCAGGGGCAAACTAATACGGACCACGGGCCATCTCCGGCCCGCGAATAATTGAAATCCGGCCGGCAGCCATCAATCAAAGAATCAAGTGCAGTTTTTGGTAATTTGATTCCCTTACGATAATTAAAATTTCTCTCCTATTTCAATAATTATTTCGTAATTCTGCTTGCACAAAAAATAAGTGTTTTAGAAAATACAAACATATTTTTTTTATTTTATTAAAATAAAAAAGCCATAAATTCACTGACCTGAAAAAAATTTTCTAGTTAACATATGGTCAGTGCATAAATTCAAACACATGGCCCGCCATAGATTTCGTCAGTAAATATTGGCAGCACACGAAGGAAAAAGTTTGCCCATCAAGAGATTAGGAAGGATAAATTCGATGAGTTTTGATGTAAAGAGTATAGTCGAAATGAGGTCGCATGCGACCTCATTTCGACTATACTCTTTATTTCTAATTATAACAATCCTTGCCTAAAACTCCTTGGTATGACCGTGTATTTTATTTTTCATACTTTTTAATCCATGTCCGATAACATTAAGCAAAAATCGATTTTGCTGCGAGTTTTTACGCGCCAAAAGCGCCCTTTTCGTGCTGGTGAGGTGAAAACTCAAATAAGCTAATAAGCACGAAAATTAATTGTACTGAAAATAGAAACTGAAAAATATTATTTCCTGTGACTAAACTATAAGATAGTTTTTGTGTAAACTGGGAGCGTTATTAGCTATACGAGATTTAATTTATTCAAAATTCAAAACTCATTTATTCAGTCTAGGCTGTTACAAGCACTTGTGAATGTCAAAGAAGCTACGCCATCGGTTCGCGCGCCCTAAGCGAGAGACCTTGTAACGAGAAGAACCGGCAAGAAACTCGTCAAGGGCTGCTTTTTTCCCCCTGTATATTTCATACAGAGTCGTCAAAATTTGAAAAATGAGTTCAGAATTTAAAGTGACGTCATTTTCCATCACAATAATTAACAAAGTTTACATTTAATGAGTAGGTAAAATAAATTTCAACTAGTTGAGAAATCGCTGTCTACTAATCGATATAAAATCATATTGTGTGATATGGTGATATTAGCCCAGGTGAATTAAGTCTACGAACGGGGCAACATTATCTAGAAGTCACTTGACATACAAGTTAACATTAATGATTAAAAAAAAATGCAATTATTATAATATCTTGCACAATTTACAATTAGTAAAGAAAAATCTACGACGAAGCTGTTTTATCAATTAAATAATCTTTAACGGTATAGTATCCTTTTGAGAAGACAATTTTTTACACGAGTCTTAAAGTTTTCAAATGGTATTGTCGCATTGTCGTCTTCAGGTTGTTTAGTTCGTAGATGCTTTTAAAAAGGAGCTCTTTGACACATTTGTAACATAACCGGCAATGTAAGCAAACGCTTGTTTTCACTCGGCGAGCGTGAAGTACCGGCAAAACAGCGCTGACAGGTTTGGGATTTTCCAGCTTTCTGTTTTGTTTTTTACTTTCGTTTTTTTGTCTGGCTGTTGGCTGCAAGTTGCAAGAAAGAATAAAACACATTATTAAGTATAGTATTATTTTGAACTCGGTGCTTATTTAAGGGAAACTTGCCATAGCAAAGTGGATTAACAATGTTGATAGAGACCTTAAAATAATGCCAAAACTTTTACCTTTGCATTAAAAAAAAACAAAAGTCTGCTTGTACAGTAGATGCAAAATAACTTGAGCCATATTTTAGTACAACGTGACTTCCGCAGTAGCAATTTTAGGTATAGTCTTATGATTTAAAAAAATATCAGAGGTATAATATACACTTCTAAGACTTTCGCGCGTACAGGCAAAGTCCTCCCGTGACCACGGCCCCTGGAAAGGTGTAGAAACGTCGGGAATTCTAAAAACCAATAAATACAAACTAAATAATTCTAAAACAACACCTGAATTAATAATATACGCGCTGTAATCCGTAAAAAGTGTTATATTTGTAATCATAGGTATAATATATAAATATTTTTGACGACCTCCGTGGTCGAGTGGCTTTGTACACCGGTTTTCAAGGTGTCGCCATCTCTGAGGTCCTGGGTTCGATCCCCGGTTGGATCAATTTAGAAAACAAACTTTTCTATATTGGCTCAGGGTGTTTGTGATACCACCGTTGTCTCTGATTTCCATAACACAAGTGCTTCAGCTACTTACTTTGGAATCGGAGCAATGTATGTGATGTTGTCAAATTTATAATTATTATTATTATTATTATTATTATTTATTATTATTATACTGCCGTCGTGTGTACACGCCTAACACATTCATAGCAAAATGGTCTTCGTGAGATAGAAGAACCATCACTTTTTACACTTACGTAGGTACATACAATACAATCGTATTTTAAGTTTAATTTATTTGTTATCGCTTTATTTTTTTTAAAGATTTTCAACTACGACAATGCTAACGCTATGACATATAGTGGTGGCCACATAATTAAGGGCACCAGTCGATTTTCATACAAACGAGGTAACTTTGAAGAATTTGGTTCTTCGCCAAGGGTTGAACTAGCTGTGATCTGATGATGGCCATCTAAGAAGTGAATGGAGGAGATTCAGATCGCCATACACACCCAAATGATCTGATTAACATCCTAAGAGATATAAGGATATGTTTAAAAAAACTGCGAAATTAGCATAAAAATGTATGAAAATCCTGAAACTGAAAACTGTGATCCTTAGAATGCTGGTCAGATCAGTCGGGTGTGTATGGCGATCTGAATCTCCTCCATTCACGTCCTGGATGGTTATCATCACAGCTAGGTCTATCCATGGCGGAGAACCAAGGCTTCAAAGTTACCTTGTTTGTATGAAAATCGACTGGCGTCCTTAATTATCTGGCCACCACTGTACATAGTAAAGTACTATAGCTTACTATAGCTATGACGAAAACGAATTTAATATTTTTTAAAAGTAGAGTTTCTTTCTTCACCGTATTATCTAGGGGTGACTACGTCGTGGAGTGTGTCGTCGCACATCAATCATTTTTATTGTCCCCACTGCTGGGGCACAGGCCTTCCTTATGTGTGGATAAGGAGGACGGGCCATAACCTACCACGCGTGACGCAGGCCAAAATATACAAGGTGTTACAAAAATACCCCTAATGCCGAATATGGTATATAGGGACCATCAAACTGATCAACTTTTATTATGGGACCAACTCTGAAATCGCGATAAAAAAAAATTTGCTGATCATACAAGGTGTTACAAAAATATCCCTAATGCCGAATATGGTAGATAGGGACCTTCAAACTGAACAACTCGCGAAAAAAAAATTAGCTGTTTCATACGTTTTGATATTTTCGATTTTAATTTTTGTATGAAACAGCTGAATTTTTTTTCGCGTTTTCAGAGTTGGTCCCATAGTAAAAGTTGTTCAGTTTGATGGTCCCTATCTACCATATTCGGCATTAGGGGTACTTTTGTAACACGTTGTATACATACATTTTTATATTCTCGATTTTAATTTTTGTATGAAACAGCTGATTTTTTTTCGCGATTTCAGAGTTGGTCCCATAGTAAAAGTTGTTCAGTTTGATGGTCCCTATATACCATATTCGGCATAAAAGTTGTTCAGTTTGATGGTCCCTATATACCATATTCGGCATAAAAGTTGTTCAGTTTGATGGTCCCTATATACCATATTCGGCATAAAAGTTGTTCAGTTTGATGGTCCCTATATACCATATTCGGCATTAGGGGTATTTTTGTAACACCTTGAATAAGTCAATGACGCGGGCCCAATGCTTTGGGTTTAAGGCGAGGCCAGTTCACGTTCTGATGAAAAGATCTATTTTTGAGCTTCCAATGTAAAGAACTGATGTAGAATTCTACTCCCCAAGAAGAGTTGATACTTTATATCGTTTAAACAATATTTTATTGCTAATTGCGAGTTTTATTGCTAAAATTGTTTAAGCGATATCAAGTATCATAAAGCTTCCTCGGAGAAATTCACAATTTCGTCTTTATTTTAGCACTATGTTTTTTTTCCAATAGCGGCGCTAGTGTGCAGACTACGCGCTCTTAAAACGTAGTGATTACATTCTCTTTGGATGCGCTAACCCACTGAGGCATCGAGCTCCTCGGTCTTAAATAAAGTAGTTAGATATAAATATACAAAACAGTGTTATACAATACAACGCAGAATTTATTGTCTGACGTCATTTTATTGGGCTGGTAAAACCAGCTAATATAAACAAACGACATAGTAATTTAAATCATACAAGACCATAAGAGTGGTATCACACGCATCTCAACTACACCACTACGAAAACAAGTAGGCGGATAATAAATATTAAATAAATAAATAAATGCTTGGACAATTTCACACAATTTTTCAAATAAATATTTGACAACAACACATACATTGCTCCGATTCCAAAGTAAGTAGCTAAAGCACTTGTGTTATGGAAATCAGAGACAACGGTGGTATCACAAACACCCAGATCTGAGTCAATATAGAAAAGTTCGTTTTTCTAAATTGACCCAACCGGGGATCGAACCCGGGACCTCAGAGATGGCGTCACCTTGAAAACCGGTGTACAAAGCCACTCGACTACGGAGGTCGTCAGGATATAATCTTTAATAGTTAGCGTAGCGTTCAAACGGATAGAATGTTGGTCTTTTGAGGAGGACTAGTTCACCACGTTATTTTCATACAAATATCAAGACACATGCTCCCTGCCCAGTCTTATATGTAAATTAAAAGTTTATTTACACATAAAAAAAAATTGCTGTAAAGCGTAAACCACATAAAAATTTTATGGATAATTTATAAATATAAATAAATTTTAATATTGGACAACATTAAGCCCATTGCTCCGATTCCAAAGTAAGTAGCTAAAGCACTTGTGTTATGGAAATTAGAAACACCAACGGTAATACAAACACCCAGATCGATAGAACATTTTTAATTTTGTTATGGCCCTGCGATGGTGATACAATTAAAACTGGTGTACACACGACGGCACCTCAGACTATACATGTTGACCTTGAGACTGCCTTTATGTCCTACTTAATAAAAGCGGATTTCGCAGTTTAACTGTATAACCTGACGTTCTGTCGTGTGTACAAGCCTACCTTACCATCGATATCATTAAGTCGTTGTAGCCAATTAAGTACTTATATATAACTTAGAAACTTGCATTGAAAATGAAATAAATAAATAACGCAAACGGCACAGGGGGTAGTCCCTTTCTTCTCCGAAAATCAAAATCCCTAACGCGTTTGCTATAATTATTCCTATTCATAATGTTCGCGTATACGAAATTTTATTTTACTTAATCGTCTTTAATTCTAATGCTTTTGTGTCATAATATCGGGTGCTATAATAATTAGATATCCTTATTTTTCTTGCTTTAAAGTCAAACTACAAAGAAAAACTTTTAGTGCATTAAGTAGGTTAGGTTAGGTTAGTGTTTTGACCACTCGCAGTGCTTGCTGCATGTTGGTTTGCATTACTTCGAGTGACAGTTTCTAAACCTATGCACGGATTTTGGTAAAATAATGAAACAACTGTCTTATAATCGTTATGTCACGTTATATTATGAGACATTACGTTAGGACTTATAACTATTATAGAAAAACCTTTTATGTCTTTTGAATATTATAGATTGTAATATTTATAACAAAAAAAATAGGTCATATTATATTTAGGGATTTCGATTTTAGGGCAAGTGATATTAGTAGACATTAAGTTAGGGCTACTTATCATTCGGACACATGCTGATTATGTCACATGACACGTTAAATTATGGGTAAAATGAACCAAAAATAGAGAACCGGCACAGGGTATACCATACCATAACCAGGGATACCACCACTATTACCATTTCTCGCTCGTAGCACTTCGTAAAGACTTCTCAGAAATTTTTAATGGCTGGCGTGGTTGTGGTACGTGTGAATAGACCCTAACTCACATTACCGGTTGTTTCGTATGTATTTATCTTGTTACTGGTCAAACGGTGGGGAATGCCAGTCTATTCCTATCATATTTTGTCACGATAGGAAGGCATATGAATTAAAAAAAAAACAACAACTAAGTTTTTCATTTTGTTGAGTTGGATCACAATAGTTTCCTATTTCAAAAATATACGTTTAGTTTTGAGTATTGATTGTGATTTTAACAACTTCTTACCTACTTTTGCATTCATGGAACATTTTAAAAATTTTATGACATCAATAACTATTATTTATTTTACTCCTCCTTCTTCAGGATAAAAAACAATAAAAATAGGAAAATTATACTACAGCATAATATATATTTATTTCTTAAATAATACAGTCTTATAATCATTACTAAGTTACAGTTTAATGATAATCGTTCCTTATGCTAGTAGATCGTTGGTTTCGAGTAAATGCCCCCGAAGATCATAGTCATCGTGCTTTTCTCCATCAAGAAGTATATGAATGGTCTGTTGGCAAAAAATCCTTCAGAAGAAATTTTGTCTATGAAAGTAGCCGTGGATGTAGCAGAAGCAACTGTACCAGATTCAGTCACTTCAATATCAGCTGTGTGTGCGATTGCAGAAATAAATATATCTTCATTTGCGATTCGATCAAATCTCGCACGATCAGCTTCAAAAATATCCGAAACACCCATATTTATTAAAGGTTTGTTCATCAAAACGTTCGTGTTGATGTGAAATCTTGGGATCCTAACCTCATTTTCCTGACCGTCAAAATATTGACTATCTCTTTTCAATTGGCCGAAGATTTCCCACATACTGATATGCGCTAATTTCTTGTATGCATCCGCTATTTTCACTCCAGGATATGGTAGTATGAACAGCATGCTATATTTCTCATCTTCACCATAGGGCATTTCTAAAACATGAGACTGCATTGCTTTGATATTAGATAGTGCAACTACCGAGTTTTGATACATCATATTCACATAGCCTATAGGATTTCTGTCTTCATCATAAAATATTTCCAACTGTGTTTTAGTTTTGTTAAAAGGAGAAGCCCACAGACCTCGGAATGCAATGACATTAGCTAGTATCATACGAGATTGGGCGAAATCATCCGAATGCAGCACATTTTTGACATTAGCTCCAGTCCTTTCAATTTTGCTGTTTGCGATTTCAAATGCCTTTGGGTCCTTAAAGTCTAAAATTTCGACTGCTGCACCGAAATCCGATTCAAGCGTTCGCCGGAAGTCGGGAAACACTCTAAAATTATTATCTAGAAACACGAAATTATTGGTTGCAAGCGTCACACTTCTCGATTTCGCAGTCAACACAGTCGACGTTAGATCTTTGTATCCTCTTATGAGTTGATTGCTGTCCTTTGGGAGTAGAAACGCCCTCGCCATTTGATCGAAGCTATTTCCAGTGGCTCCGAGTGAGATGCCAGTCATCAGCGTCCATATTCCAAATGGCGAGATAACCACATGTCCCTTTGTCTCCAACTGCGTATAATGAACTAGTTCAATGCTAAAGTTCCGAGGTCTGTCACTGAATTGAATAGCACAATAACCCACCGCGATGCAGGATAGGAAAACTACAACGGACCGCATTGTGTCCACGACCGTGTCCTGTAATTTACTGAGCAGTTACGTTAAAAGACTACTAACCAATATAATACAGCCAGAGACGATGTGATGTGCGTGCCAGCAAACAAGTCTGTAGCGTACTCCTTAGCAGGAAAGATTGGTTTTGTATTGAAAGCAAGTTCGTCATGGGTAAAAGTAAATATTGTTGGACCGGTTTTGAAATTAACTAATATTGGCGTCAGTGATGCGGTTTCCCAAGTTTTAATCTGCATTTTTCGACATTAACCGTTATGAGCTTTGGATTATTTTTTTATTTTTCTCATTGGGTTTCTCCGAGTAGATTTTGTTGTTTAACATTTTTTAAACTGTTTTGAATTTTTGAAAGTATCAGACCTTTGTAAGGTAAATCTTTAGTGTTGAATAGAATTGTAAGCGGACTGTAAACTCTTAATTATTTGGCTGGTGAAATAAAAGAAAAGATCTTGGGACACACACACTTTATATTTCCGTAGAAGAACAGAACAAAATCCAACAGTGTTGCAAGTTGTGAAAAACACATATTAAAGGTTGCCAGCTAAGATAACAAATAGAAAAATGTTGGTTATTCCAACAGTGTGAAAAACAGAAAATGAATTATTTGTACATTTGGGTATTGTTTGATCACGTTTTGTGCTTACAATCTTAAGTTAAGCTATTATTATCTAAGTAATAAAAATTGATACCCTATTATCATTTCCCTATATTTTAATATCTTTTCTTTGTTTTCATTGAGTCTTGTTCATAACATTATATCATCACTTTTCTTAACTACTTACTAAGTTTTTCGGTATTTCTTTGCGATGAAATACAAATGATAAAAAATATGGGTTAACATATTATAGATAAACTTTAATAAGTTGATTAAAATATTCATCACTAGCTTTATTTCAAGTCTTGTTTTATTGATAAGATATGCCGTTGCTGATTATTATATTCCAAAGCATCGATAAGTTAATAAAGCAAATAATATATATGTATTAACAAGAAAAATCTTTACTTACTTAAGTGCTTTAAGTTGAATTTGGACTCATTGACTACTAATAACCCCTGTGATATCTTTCATATTGAAATAATACAAACAGTTTATTGCTATTTGCAATCATCAGGAATATACATATAGTTATACATTTTTGCCAGGCTTTCATTTGGTTCCGTACCAAAATTGTAAAATGTAACTCTTATGGTGCGACTTAGTCTGTCTGTCCGTCTGTCATAGCTGGATATTTCAAGAACTCAAGAACTACTAATACTATCAACTTAAAATTTGGAATAGCTTTAGTGACGTTTGCCCAACTATTTTGCAAATAAGAAAGAAATGATTTTTTTGCAACAGGGATTGAAAAGGGGTCTTAAAAATTCGAAGTGTAGCTACTAAGGCGTGTGGGGTTATAAAAGAGCGCTGTTTGCACATTCTCAAACAATTTTTATTTTTTTAAGTCTCAACGTTTTCAGCTTTTGTTAAAAAGTGTAAAAAAATACCGTTCCGGGGGGAGAGGCATCGTTTTATTTTTCCTGTAATCTTAATATAAACACCTATCACATAGAATAATTTCAGATTTTACCTATGCAAACGTTGGAGATAACCCCTTATTTTATTAAATTATAACTAACTTCAAAAACTCACTTACTATAAGAAAAAATAATATAATTCAAGGAGAGGAGCAGAATTCAGCTTTTTGCTAGTCATACAAACATCAACATTGCGACGCGAAAATTAAAAGGAGTTAAACTGTCTCGAAATTGGAAAACATACTTTTTTGTGCATTCTTTTTTATTTTATTCTTTTCAGGGCCCGATTTAATACTTCGTGACAATATATTTGAATCTTATCCCCCTTACTAACGAATATGGTATAGCAGATGTATAGTTACACAATGGTTACTCTCTCTCTCTCTCTCTCTCTAACTATTTAAGTTTAACATTAAAAAGAAAAGGACAAAACACTGTGTAACTATACAGCTATACAATCTTTATTTGTAAGGAAGTTAGAATATATAAACCTACATAAGTACTATTAGAACTACTTCTGCTACTCACAGACACTGCAAAGGGGTTTTTATTTTACATTTTTAAGTCCTAAAAAAGAAAAATAAATGTTTGAGAATTTGCAAGCAGCGCTCTTTCATATGATACCTCATTTGCATTATTAGTTCTCGAGATATCCAGCTGTGACAGATAGACAGACAGACTGAGTCATATCATAAGGGTTACTTTTCACCATTTTGGTACGGAACCCTAATATACATCGGAGCGAAGAGGGAGGGTTGCTATAGTTTCTAATACAATTAACTAAGTAATAGTTCTTTTATTTATCTATACAAACAAAAACTCTTCAGTCATAAAAAATATAAAAGTTAGAAACAAAATGCAAGATCTCTTGTGAGTTATGTGACCATAAGTTCAACCTACCGTGAGATCAACCATGAACCATGGGACAAAACTCTGCATTAGGCAGTTGCAAAATGATACAATTTAACAAAACACAATAAAAACCTTGGGATTCATCTGGAGTTATACTGTATAATCTATATATATAAAAGGGAAAATCACTCACTCACTCACTCACTGATCACGAAATCTCAGAAACTACAAGTGCTAGGAGTCTCGAATTTTGCATGGCGGCTCCTTTTAGGGCGTAGGTGCTTACTAAGACGGGATTTTACGAAATTCAACCCCTAAAGGGGTGAAACAGAGTAACAAAGTTTGTATGGGAGAACACGTTTCCTTGGCCCGATTGACTTGAAATTTGGCATAAACATTCTTTCATAAAATTAATTGAACACGTGTTTCGTATTTTTTAATATTTATCCCCTAACAGGGTTAAAAAGTGATAGAAAGCTACTTTTGGGGTGATTGACTTCGACGTCGGAATTGAAACTTTTTTGTGCATTTGATTGATTAATTAAGAAAAATAAATATCATTTGTCATCTCAACGTAGTACTTATTACATTCACTTTGGTCAATTCTGAGAGTAAGTAGAATGCGTTTCATTGAATAGCGAATATTCAATGAAACGCACTATGGCTACTTTTTATGGGAATCGCCATTTCGGGTTACTTTTGACCGCTAACTTTTGATAAAGAGGTTTTAGTCTGAATAAAGATCTTAGTAATGATAAAAAGACCGTAGTGTTGCTTTCGTTTTAGTATTCAGCTGCTTTGTTATTAACTTACTTATTAAAATATGGCGCTGGTTCTCAAGGTAAAATTGATAATCATTAAATTGTAGGTGATACGAAGTTCACAGGGTCCACTAGTATATTATTATTATTATTATGAACTATTGAAAGTGATTGTCGTTCACTATTGATTTTTAAAATATCTTCTCTTATAGTAGATGGTAATGGGATGTTATTATCCCAAGGATATTTAAAATTGACAAAACATAAAATATTGTTTACTACTTTAAAACATCTACCTTCTAAAACTGCCAATTTTTTTTTTTATTATGAAATTATACTGAATTTCAGGAATTACCTTAAATGAGGCGTTTTGGGAGAATACGGCCATGAATTTTGTAAGAACAAATAACGAACAGGGTTATTGTTTTTTCCTTATTTTATTATTGGATGAAATGTAGAACATTACTAAAATCGTAAATAACGCAAATTATAACAAATATTTCAATAGTCAATAGTCAACATTTCTTTATTCAAATAAACTTAATAATTAAGCACTTTTGAATCGTCTATATTTTCCTACCACCCATTTAGCAATTTATAAGTGGGAACGGAATAAAATTATTTTGAACTATAAAAGATTACGAACAGTTTTGTATTTTTTTTGCAGTGACGGCATTGAAATGGTTTTTTTTTAACTTATCGAATAAATTCATCCAGTCTTATCGAATAAAATAGATTTTTCTTGAGAGGCATTGGTAACTTGGGTTCATTTCGTTTCGAAAGAGAAGACGCATACTCTGAGACCTTCGAACTTCGGCAAGTCTGCCGGGCTTCAAATTAAAACAGATAAATTGAGCCCCAATCGGGCCTAAATGGCGAACCCTAATTTATGATGTCACACGAACATCGATATCTTCTAAATAACTTCGGCGAATAGTACAATACGAAACTTCTTACTTCGATTTTTCTGTTTTAAGTTGAAGCCCAGCAGCCTTTCCGAAGTTCGATGCGTTAGCCGGTACGGCCCCTGGTTTATTCGCAACTGACCCCCTGCAAATAACATATCAACCGTCTCCATGTTCTTAGCAGGAATCGGTTGTGCCAGATTTTTTTTTTAATCCCAACGTTCCCCACGTGGGGACAGAGGCGTGTAGTCGGTTGGGAATAATCCGAGGGTTGCCAACTAGCAAGTTTGCTAATGTCCCCCAAATCCTTATTTTCACTATGTTCAATACTGAAATTAATATTTTCAGGAGGTATAAATAAATAAATATTTTACAACATCACATACATTGCTCCGATTCCAAAATAAGTAGCTAAAACACTTGTGTTATGGAAATCAGAGACAGCGGTGGTATCACAAACACCCTCCCGAGCCAACATAGAAAAGTTCATTTTCTAAATTGACCCAACCGGGGATCGAACCCGGGACAGAGATGGCGACACCTTGAAAACCGGTGTACAAAGCCACTCGACCACGGAGGTCGTCCTCCGTGGTCGTAATTTTAGATATACTTAAAAATTAACGGTGTATAGATAAAGTCCACAACAAAGATGCGCTTCACTGATGCACTTAAAGTAGATGTTGCGAAATTTCCTACATCACTAGCCTTGGGGCACGGAACAAACAAATACATCGAAATAAGTATATCAGTGTATTGTTCTTTGTTTCGCACAGTATCAAGGTCCGGACGGCAATTGTTTCATTTCCGACTTTTGGACACACGTAATACCTTTGGAAGACTTATCTTTACTTTGAAGACACGAGTTTTCTTTAACCTCACCAAAGTTTAAGTAAGATATCTTAACGTATATTGTTATATCATCAACAGATTTGATGTTGTTGAACTACTTTTGACCGGAAAACTCAAAACTAATAAAGATTGTATAGCAGATGTTTAGTTACACAATGGTGACTCTCTGTCAAACTATTTAAGATTGTCATTAAAAAGAAAGGGACAAAACACTGTGTAACTATACATCTGCTATACAATCTTTATTAGTAAGGGTGTTAAACTTTATTTTAAAAACAGTGGAAGCAGGAAAGTTTAAATTGCTGTGCCCAACAGGGTCTTTAATAATTCCAAAATGTATGATTTCCACCAAAATGTACTTATAGATGCAATAAATGAAATATGAAAGCTAATATTGATGCATTGCAAAACTCGATATAGTAAATGAACTATTAAAATGCCTTTAATAGTGTTTTTACATTTTCTTCATATAAACCTATCGTAGCTATTGGATCTGTGCCCTGTTGATCAAAACTTACAAGTCTACAAGTATACCTATACAAGAAAAATTTTACAAGTTCATGTAAGTTATGTTTGTTTTTTCAAATAGCCAAATAATTTATGCAAGACACTTGTAAATTTTTTTACGATGGAATGGAGAGTCGCCGTACACCTCAAGAATATTCAGGATTTTCCATAGAGTCTTTTACACAATGTAAGTTAAAATGATTTTTTTGATTAACGAAATCACGAATACAAGTGTGAAAACATATTTGTTAAATAAACAATCACACTTGTAGCGTGTAATTTAACGTGTTTTGATAAACGGATTTATAGAAAAGTGATTTTCATAAGGAAAATGCTTGTATACAATAAGTACAAGACTTGTAAGTTTTAATAAACAGGGCTGTTACCGACCACCAATATTACAGCCTTTTTGGGTTTCTCTCTGGTCTACCTTCCAAATTCTAAATCTCAGTGACATCTTTTTATAAAACAATTGTAAATAGTTTTAGATGTCAATAAAACCAAAAACGGGAAACACGTGTTTAAGTGGTTCGCGCCCTATCCTCAACAAGGGCACTGGTCACAAGGAGGAAAAACACTGCAAAAAGTGTTTTTTTAATGAATTTATTTATTTAGGTAGCAAACAGTCATATGCAAACAATTTTAGGAGAAAGTATACAATCAGACCTAGTACCAGACCTGATTATGAACAAATTATCATCGTCGTCGGCGGGGGACAAGATTTGATGATAGAAATAAACTAACATGCAATTGAACCAAGACAACAAATAATACTAGATAGTTATGAATTGCGCTTTTCAAATATCGGTAGTTCACAGTTTCAAGATTATGTTCAAATAGTCGGCAAATAATACAAAACCCAATAATACCAATCTCGAAATAATAATAAAATATTATGTGTTTCACATCGCAGTTACCCTACCACGGACTGTATTCGACGGAAATTCAAAAATAGTTTCAAGTTTTTTAACAAAAAAATTGTCTCAATAAAACCAATTTCGATTTCAAAAAGTTGTCGGATGCTTATAAAAGTTAATATAAATAGTAAAAAAAACATTACCAACCACATCACTGGCATACAAATAATATCTAACTAAACCGGTCCAACAATCTTATAGTCTTGCTTTCAATACAAAACCAATCTTTCCTGCTAAGAAATACACTTCAGATTTCCGCGTATCGACTCTGGCTATAATATATTAGTTTTCCTTATTTAACATAACTACTCAGTAAATTGCAGGAGACGGTTGTGGACACAATGCAGTACCTAGTTGTTCTTTTCCTATCCCACATCGCGGTGGGTTCTTGTGCTATTCAATTCAGTGACAGACTTCGAAACTTTAGCATTGAACTAGTTCATTACACGCAGTTGGAGACAAAAGGACATGCGGTCATCTCTCCCTTCGGAATATGGACGCTGATGGCGGGAATGTCACTGGGTGCCACTGGACGTAGCCACAATCAAATGAGGAAGGTGTTTGCACTCCCAAAGGATAGTAATCAACTGATAAGAGTATACAAAGAACTAACGTCAACTGTGTTGACTACTAAAACGAGAAGTGAGATGCTTACAATAAAAAATTTCGTGTTCCTTGACAGCAATTATAGTGTGTTACCTGAGTTCCAGCGAACACTTGAATTAAATTTCGGTGCAGCAGTTGAAATTTTGAATTTTGAGGACCCAAATGCAGTTGAAATCATTGACAGGAAAATTCAAAAAACTGGGTCTAGCGTCAGAAATGTGCTGCGTCCGGATGATTTTGCCCACTCTCGTATGATAACAGCAAATATCGTTGCATTCAGAGGTCTTTGGTCTTACCACTTTAACAAAACTAAAACTCAGGAGGAAATATTTTATGATGAAGACAGAAATCCTATAGGTCGTGTGAATATGATGTATCAAAACTCGGTAGCTGCACTATCTAATATCAAAGCAATGCAGTCTCATGCTCTAGAAATGCCTTATGGTGAAGATGGGAAATATAGCATGCTGTTCATACTACCATATCCTGGAGTGAAAATAGCGGATGCATACAAGAAATTAGCGTATATCAGTATGTGGGATATCTTTGGCCAATTGAAAAGTGAAAGTGAATATTTGGACGGTCGGGAAACGGAGGTTAGGATCCCAAGATTACACATAAGAACGAACTTTTTGATGAATATACCGTTAATAAATATGGGTGTTTCGGATATTTTTGTAGCTGATCGTGCGAAATTTGGTGGGATTTCAAACGAAGATATCTTCATATCAGCAATCGTACACACGGCTGATATTAAGCTGACAGAATCTAGTACCGTGGCTTCGGCTACGTCCACTGCTACTTTTGTGGAAAAAAAATCTTCACAAGAATTTTTCGCCAACAGACCTTTTATGTACTTCTTGATGGAGAAAAGCACAATGACCATGATCTTTGGGGGCATTTACTCGAAACCAACGGTCTACTAGGATAAGGAATAATTATCATTAAACTGTTATTTAGTAATGATTACAAGACAATGCGGACTGTATTATTTTGGAAATAAATATATGATGTAATATATATACAAAATTAGTTGGTATGTAAATATAAAATGATAGAATGTATTGTGACACGGAATAAATACTCGTACATCCAAACTAAGTTTAAAAATAAATTTATTTAATTGATTATAGAAAAATATGGCTGATTGGGATTGAACTCGGCATTCGTATATTCAACACAAACCACATCAAAAGTAAAACTAATTTGATATCAAACAGTGCGGTTAGAAGAGAATAACTTTCACTAATAGCTGGTATTAGATTCATATTCGATTAGTTGTTTCACTTTTAACACTACGTTAATAGTTCAATGTATGGCAAAATTAAAAAGTATACCTAATAACAAAAAAACAAACAAGATAGTTTCTGGTTTGGGAAGTATTTAATTGTTTCCAAAGGACATAAAACGCACGTGCTTTAAAATCTTGATATTTATAAAACCGCCCAATCAATCAATAACAATCGCCCTATTTAGGGGACAATAGTATTACTTATAAGGTCAAGACTATTTATCTTTTGATGAAGATGATCATCATCATATGAGCCGCATGATACCCCAAGGATCTCCACAACGATTGGTCCTGCGGTGTCCGTATCCAGCAGCTGCTTCCTCAACTTTTATCACATTGTAGGTCCGTCCCCTCTCGCTCACCTGCGGGAGGGGAAGCACGTAAATGCGAATCTTCCGTCGCCTACCCACAGAGCGTGCGCGGGCGCCATTCCATGAAGAATGTATAACATAACTAGTGGTCATTAGATGATCAAGGCAACGGAAAATTTAATGTAAGGAATAAAACTAATAAGTGATAGTAAGACTAGCACGTGATAGTTTCAGAGCTGGAAAATTCGATTTTCCGTACAACGGATGTCAATCATTACAATTTCTAGTATTTATATAAATAAGGCATCCAACGATGATCGAGTTCGCCGGTTTTCAAGGTGTCGCCATCTCAGAGGTCCCGGGTTCGATCCCTGGCTATCAATTTAGAAAACGAACTTTTCTATACTGGCTCAGGTCTGGGTGTTTGTAGTTCCACCGTTGCCTCTGATTTTCATAACACAAGTGCTTTAGATACTTACTTTGGATCAGAGCAATGTTTGTGATGTTGTCTTATATTTATTATTTACAAAAAAAATATTTAATCTCATTGTGTCTCAAGAGAAAGAGAACATGTTCATTCCTATGAACGTGATTTCTTTCACTTGCTCGATCGATTTTCCTTCAGTAGAACCAATAAAATCATTGAAATATCAGCATGAAAATCAATTAATTACTTCCCTGTATTTGTTCAAACATGTTGAATTGATTGAACTCACATTTCATTACCTACTATTGAAACTTGATAAATCTTGTGTTTTGGTTTTTAGAATTCCCGACGTTTCGACACCAATAAATACAAACTAAATAATTCCAAAACAACACCTGAATTAATAATATACGCGCTGTAATCCGTAAAAAGTGTTTTATTTCTAATGAACTGTACGCGCGAAAGTCTTAGAAGTGTATACATACTTAAGTGTTAAAAACTAATTTTAAAGCTGGCTGTACCTACGGAATTATTGTTGCGAGCTAGTCAGATTCGCATTGTCCGCTTATGGTCGAGCTAACTGGATGTCGACTACAATTATGATTATCAACATTAAATACACAATACTGAACTATTATCAACGTTTAAGTGTTTCGCAATCTTCGTTGTTACATAATAATGATCCTTGATGGATTCCATTTTTACTTAAGGGGCTGACATGAGCCAACTAGCGCCGCCAGTCGATTTTATTTTATTTATTCTAAATGAAGACGACGGAGCAAAATTAAAAACTAGAATTAAAATATAAGGCGCATCTTGTTTCAGCAAAAAAATTAACAACACAAAAAAAGAGCACACTCTAGTCTCTACAAAAATGACAATTATGAAAATCAAAAATTCACCGGCCCTGAACGTTATAGTTTGCCGCGTCGCTAACACTAAATAAGCCCAATTTCTTAAAAAAGGAATCAGGCAAAGTTTTGTTAATAACATCTAATATTTATTGAATAACTTTATAAGTTTGAAGAGGCATTGAAACAGTTTAAAACGCGATTTCGTTAAGTGGCCACTGTTGGTTCAAACCCGTTTTTAAACTATTGCACGCATTTTGTAATGTTGTAACGTTATTCAATAAACAATAAACGTTATTCACAAGACCTTGACTGATTCCTTTTTTATGAAATTGGGCTTATTTCGAATAAATAAAATAAAATCGACTGGCGGCGCTAGTTGGCTAGCGTCAGCCCCTTAAATAATTTGTGAAGCGTTTGACATCACATCAGATTTTCTTTTGCCTATGGCTGTGATTGTAGCAAACCGCTACCAAAATCTATCAGATAATCTGCTCATAGTCAATACGAGTGAAAGAGAGAAAACGGTAGTAAGATATAGAAACAACTATGAAAAGCTATGAAGTCGGTTAAGGCGAGGCCAGTTACCGATCTGATGAAAAGATTGATTTTTGAGCTTCCAATGTGAAGAAAATTCAACATAAATATGTAAAATTCTACTTCACAAAAATTACTGTAGACTGAAAAAGAAACAAAGAAACAAGTTAATTGAACAGAATATTGAAAAATGGCTTGGTAACTCTATAAAAAAATCCTGAATAACACCATAAAAGCTTAGAAAAATAAACTTCCAATCGTCAGGTTTTTTTATGCAAAAAGGAAAGCTTTTTATTGATCACTTTAACCGAGTAGATTTTTAATAAATCATCCAGTATTCCAGAAATCCATAAAAATGTACTAAATTTCGTCAAATTTCTGGCGAAGCGACAATTAAAGCTATGTATACATCAACCATATTCCAAAGAGATAGTGAAAGAGTAGATTTCGTGAACTCCGTGGCCTTGCCTTAATAACAAAAATCTTACATAAAAAAATCTAGTATCCGTAAAATTTCATTTCAATTCAATTATAGCATTTGATCATCAATGCCATGCTCAGCTCGTACGCAGATTAAAAAAATACATAGCTAACTAATTAAGTTTCTTTGTACAAAATAATAAAAAAACAAAAAATATTATAATATCTACATTTATAACGTATCCGGCAGTTTTTTCTCACGATTGATGTTTTGCCGATAAAAATATAAGGATGAGGTAATAAAGGTTCGCGTGTGGTTTACATATTTTTATTAATTCTCTGTGAGAACTTAGAATAGAACTTGGAAATTGATATCGTGTCTATAAATAACCTTATTCGTTACAAAAACTAATAGGTACATACCTACTTACTTAAAAAAAGTAAGTCCTTTTACTTGTATGTTGATTTAAAACTCCTTGGTATCTACACTGGCCTTCAAAACTTAGTACCACACTTTTAAAATTGCAATTTCTCTTAAACAATAGAAGTTAGAGCTTTGAAATAAAAAAGATTGTTTTTCAAGAAGGTTATCGATTGTCTAAGGCGGGAATTGACTCGGTAGCTCAGTGGTAAAGAGCTTCTTGGACCAGACTTCCAAACGTTCGATTCCCGCCTGAGACAAATCTGGCAACGAGTCGAATTTTTTCTAGTATATCATTTAGTATTGAATAAAAATTTCATAGGACTTCATACGAAGTGCAAACACTTGGTATAAGTTACAATGTGATTTATCAACTCTTATTTCATAATGTAGTTATTTATTTGAACTGCCTTAAAATAAATCATCTTTACAAAAGTTTTTATCTTTTGTCAGAGCAATTTGTCTAATAAGAGCTTTATAAATTACCTACAACTAATGGAGTAATATTTTTACGGACTTTAAGAGTCACAAAACATGTTTAAATAAATCGTTTTTATTTTACAGCTATTTCTATGGCATTCCAATTAATATACGATTCTCTAACACAGTTCAATAACTTTTCTAACATATACGTACTCGTATCATTAATAATACAATCAATCACATTTTAAAATTATGTTTAAATTTTCGTCATAATTTCCATAATAACAGAAATCTATAAAAAAATAGTGACCAAGGACCTGTTTTGTAGGTTCATCATAACACCTAAGTGTAACTTCTTGAATTATAAAAAACAAACCACAATATATCTAGAACACATCCAGAACCTCTAAAACATGCTGTTAACTAGATTAAACAAGTGAAGGTTCTCCATACACTCCCGCAAATAAAATAACATCAGCATTTCTCTCCATTATCAAAAAAACAAAATCATGATTAGCGACAAACCTCTGACCTAAAATCCTATTTTCTAATCCTACAACAGTCGAAGAGGCCGCCGTCGTCCCTTCTTCAGTCACTTCCAATTCAACACTCTGTATCGTTTTTGAAACGTATAAAGGCGTATCAGATACACCTGGCAATTGTGCTTTTTGTACATCAAAGATAGATACGATACCACTATACTGTAAAGGTTGAATCAAATCCATTTGCGAAGACATTTTAAAACGGGGTATTAAACAGTCCAACTCTGGCCAACTTTCTGTTTCTCTCAGTTGACTCATCCAATCCAGCGAATTCGTGGAGAGGTTTTTCAGAACTTTTTTTACTGTAACACCATTGTTCGGTAAAAGGATTAGCATGGAATACTGAGAATTTTCCCCATACGTCATCTCTAAAACTTGAGCTTCAATTTTATCTGGGAATGCTAATCTATGAGGAGCTTTTTGGTACATCATATTGACAGATCCGATCTGTTTCCCTTGAGCATCGTAAAACGGACTTTCTTTTGTTTGCGTCGGGTCAAACTGATAAGTCCAAGTTGCTTTGAAGTATAAAGCATCGACAAGCACCATCCTTAAGTTCTCCAAAGCTTCAGGAGTAACTGCATTGGTTATCAATCCTTCAGTAGCGAGACATACGTAGTAATTAATATCATGAGCTAACTTCGTCGTATTACTTGGGTCCACTGAGTAAATATCTGTATTGTAGGTCGTCGCAGCTTGGCAGAACTCTGGATGCACTACTAAAGAGCAATCAGTGAACATAGCTGACTGTGATTTTAATGTGACGTCCTGTTTGTTGTCTTTCAAGAGGTTGTTCAACACTAAATGCAGCGATTGAGTTCTTTTCAGGTCCCTAGGCAGTTTTAATCCTTTCATTAGTTCGAAAAATGTGTCACCTGAAGATCCTTCGGCGAGCAGCGAGAATATACTCCAGACGGACAGTGGGGATACCACAACATTTTTCTTGCCAAAATTCTCTTGATAAGCGTAAGTGTTTTCCAACAACTGCAACGCGAATTCGTTCACGTGTGTGAGGTCGTTCGACGCCGGCGCCGCGTGCGCTGTCGCAAAGATTAAGTATGTTACAACCTTCCACATTTTACACGACTAAATAGTAGAGGCTTGAGCGCAGTACTGATGGTTAGGAGCGATACTATCAATTTCAATGGGTTTTCTCACGTGCGTTGTTCACAATGGGTATCATTTAACTGGTTAAGCAACATTCATCTCGTAGGTTTAGTATTAAGGGCTTATATGTCCATCTTCCCAATCGATTTGTTCCACTCGAGCCCAAATCCGGATTATAAATCGATTAGAATTTTATTTTGAGATTTTTGGTCGTAAAGTGATTAGAAGTTGTAATTTTTAATTGTGAAGATTTTAATTGAGTTGTTGTAATTATAGTAATTTCACTAATGATATACTTGGTCATTTTGTTTTTTGAGATTTTGAGGTGACCTTGGATGTATGAATTAGTTTAGACATGAGCCAGTTACTGGTTGTCGTTGTCATGTCATATAATGATGTTGCATTTTTCATTATACATCATCGTTCCGCATTTAAACTGTTTGCTAAACTTAACGCTTATTTAACCATCAGCCATTTTTAATGTCCCTACTGCTGGGGCACAGACCTTCCTTATACCCATAAGGAGGCTGGGCCATGACCCACCACGCGGGTCCCATGCGGATTGGTGGGTGCCAACGACTGCAAATGCCGCCGGGACAAACGGCTTAACGTGCCTTCCGAAGCACGGAGGAGCATGAGATAGTAAATTTTTGGTCACCCATCCCATGACCAATCCTTGCGAAAGTTGCTTAACCTCCGCAATCGCCAAGGCCAGGCGCTTTACCACTGCGCCACTGAGCTCCTCAACGCTTATTTAACTATGCAAAAATTGATTTTTTTTTCAATATTATGAATTCATCTTTCTGTAAGGAAATAACTACCTATTTGAATTTGCAGAAGAAGAAAGTAATTTGAATTCTAAAATAAACGGTGTAGATCTTAGAAATCAGATATTTAAAATCCCACGGTCCTACAGTTAAGAGATGTAATTTTGTGTAACCTGTTATTATCGCGTTATATCGGAAAATGACTATCACTTTTTACATCGACTTGTGAATTACACATAATTACAGCTTTCGTACTAGATGCTGTAATTTAAGGCTGAAGAGGCCCTAAGAGTATTTAGGGCTTCTGAGTTAAGCCTTAAATTAAGCTAAGTCGCGGACGGATGGACCGACATGGTGAAACTATAAAGGTTCGTTGTTGACTTGACAACGGAACCCTAAAAAATTGCATCTTGCGATAAAATCGACAAGAATATAAAAACTTATAATACGTATACTACTACATATAATAAAAGTATATACCAAACTTTAAAATGTATGGATTCACCTGAGAGTGTGGAGCAGTTGTCCCGCTTGTATGTGCCAGATAAATATTTGCGTATTCGTTCCAATCGTAGACACCGGCTTTTTGCAACACCCCTGTGTCGCACAGTAGCACGGGCTCAGTCCCTACGTTGTCCAGTAGTACGGGCTCAGTCCCCACGTGTCCAGTGGCACGGGCTCAGTCCCCACGTTGTCCAGTGGCACGGGCTCAGTCCCCAAGTTGTCCAGTGGTACGGGCTCAGTCTCCACGTTGTCCAGTGGCACGGGCTCAGTCCCCACGTTGTCCAGTGGCACGAGCTCAGTCCCCACGTTATCCAGTGGCACGGGCTCAGTCCCCACGCTGTCCATTGGCACGGGCTCAGTCCTCACGTTATCCATTGGCACGGGCTCAGTCCCCACGTTGTCCAGTGGCACGGGCTCAGTCCCCTAGTTGTCCAGTGGTACGGGCTCAGACCCACGTTGTCCAGTGGCACGGCCGACATGGGCTCAGTCCCCACGTTGTCCAGTGGCACGGGCTCAGTCCCCACGTTGTCCAGTGGCACGGGCTCAGACCCACGTTGTCCAGTGGCACGGGCTCAGTCCCCACGCTGTCCATTGGCACGGGCTCAGTCCTCACGTTATCCATTGGCACGGGCTCAGTCCCCACGTTGTCCAGTGGCACGGGCTCAGTCCCTTAGTTGTCCAGTGGTACGGGCTCAGACCCACGTTGTCCAGTGGCACGGTCGACATGGGCTCAGTCCCCACGTTGTCCAGTGGCACGGGCTCTGTCCCCACGTTGTCCAGTGGCACGGGCTCAGACCCACGTTGTCCAGTGGCACGAGCTCAGTCCCCACGTTGTCCATCGACACGGGCTCAGTCCCCACGTTGTCGTATGCAAAACGCACTGAAGCCGGCGAACAGTGAGCTTCCCATACAAATGTAATACCAAAAATAAGACAGTATATGTCTAGGTTTCTATTAAATAAAAATTCCAAAATACTAACCCACGTCAAAATAAATGCCAATTATTTTTTTCATACAAAACTGTAAATAGCATTAATTTTTATTTGGTTTAGTATTTTGGATTTTTTATTTAATAGAGACATAGACAAAATTAAACACTGTCTTAATCAGAACAACATCAATGTATTACGTTTTATGGGAAGCTCAGTGTTCGCCGGCGTTTTAATACACTCTTGTATCCTGATTTCGATGTATTTGTAGACTATGCGATTTTATCTCAATTTGATGTTCTAAATTTTTATTAGTAAGCATAATTATGTCGTTAGGCATAAGCCCGTTTAATTATGATAAATAAATAAAAATAAATAGTAAAATCTGGTTCAATATGTGCAGTTTAAAGTTAAACGGTGTGAATAAAAACCTGCTAGGACATTGGGCTTTAGTGAAAGGAACGATTCGCTACAAATAATTATTTTCAAGGCTTCTTATATGCTTGAATTTGAGTAAACAATCTGCCTTTATTTGTTTTATAAAATACCTTGAAGTCAAGTAACATTTTCTATGGAGAGTCGCTATTCACTAGGGGACACCACAATATTATTTTAACAGATTGGATATAAGTAATTTTTAAAGGCGGAATGAAGTAAGCTTGAAATAACTAATGTGATCGAAAAAACCTTGAAAATTAATTTGATCTTATTTTCGCCTGATATTTATATGCAAGATGTTTCATAATAACCCGTAACATTTTTTTTATGGAAAACCAAACTGACAACCCTAGATATATTAGGCTATTGTTTTCGATAATCAATCCCATTAATGGGAGGAGGATGGGCCATAACTCACCACGCGGGCCCAATGCGGATTGGTGGGTGTTAAAGACTGCAAATGCAGCCGGGACCAACGGCTTAACGTGCCTTCCTAAGCACGGAGGAGCTCAAGATAATGAATTTTGGGCCACCCATCCCATGATCGACCCTTGCGGAGGTTACCGGAATCGCTGGGCCATGCGCTAAGCCACTGCGCCATCGAGCTCCTCAACAATGACGATTACGGTCGATACCACGACTTTTCCGAAAAAATAAAAAAAAACGACTTTCCATACTTTTCGAACAGCTGATCGAGTTTTTGACAGCTGAAAGTATTTTTTTTTTGTCTTTTTTGGAAAAGTCGTAGAACGAACGTTGTGGTTTATGAAGTTAGCAATCTACACTTACGAGGTTTTTGGTATTTTACAAATAACCCTATACAAGGTGTTCCAAAAATACCCCTAATGCCGAATATGGTATACAGGGACCATCACACTGAACAACTTTTACTATGAGACCGACTCTGAAATCGCGAAAAAAAAATCAGCTGTTTCATCCAAAAATTAAAAACGAAAATATTAAAATGTATGAAACAGCTGATTTTTTTTTTGCGATTTCAGAGTTGGCCCCATAGTAAAAGTTGTTCAGTTTGATGGTCCCTATGTACTATATTCGGCTTTAGGGGTATTTTTGTAACACCTTGTATAGTTGTATTAATAACCCCCTTACTAATAAAGATTGTATAGCAGGTGTATAGTTACACAATGGTGACTCTCTGCCAAACTATTTAAGTTTGACATTAAAAAGAATGGGACAAAACACTGTGTAACTATGCATCTTCTATACAATCTTTATTAGTAAAGGGGTAAGAATACAATCTCAAGAACTCTGATACAACCATAGAAATAGAATGTCAAAGAACAACAATGTCAATGAACAAGTGATCCGAAAAACGAAGTGCAAATGTGTGAGTGAAATAGTGTTGTGTACACTACTTAATAATGTTATCGATGACTGTACCTACTTACGTCTTTCTGTGTGTCTTACATAGTGGTGATATTGACATTTTCAATCCAATTTTTCATCTGCGCCATCGACCTACAATACAACTACAACCCGTAGTTGTATTGTAGGTCGATGGCGCAGGTGGTTAGTGCACTCAACTCAGTATCGTAGGATTCGTAGGTAGGTAATTAAAACATTGCGTATAGTTCGAATAATTATTAATGGGTGTGTAATGTATGACATAATTTATTTATATAGACAAGCACAAAAATAATATCATACCTACAGTATTAACGTGATTTGACTTACGTACACGTGCTTTTTTGTTTGAGTAAATAAGTAAATTGATTTTGATGACGTTAATTTTTCTAATTAGGTCTTACTTAAATTCTATAATTAGGTAAGTACTAACAGATTTCCACACCTGACGGAGGCAGAGTAGCAGATCTTATCTTATATGTCATTAATGTATACTATCATATTCTGGGATATAAAGGATTATGATTATGACTAGCGACCGCCCGCGACCTTGTCTGCGTGGAAAGTTTTATTGCTATCCCTCGGGAACAATTATTTTTTCGGAATGAAAGGTACCCTATAACTTTTTCTGTACCCCTGACAACGTGTATGTAAAATTTCATGATTATTGGTTCAGTAGTTAAGACATGAAGGCGTAACAAACAAACAAACAAACGGACTTTCGCATTTATCATATTAATAAATTTACTACTGGCACTTCTTAATAAAATAACAAAATACCTAAGCAAAATGCCCACCAAAAACTAAAATAGGTATTTTACTTTTGCATAGGTACTTAGATATGTACCTACCTAGTCAGTAACAATCTGATTAATGAACTATAAATAATTTTTTACGATTCGAGTACGTAGGAAAATCAAACCTCAACAATATGTCAGCTAAATTAGCCTTTCATAATATCTAAAAACTTAAACTTACATTTTCTAAAAACAACCGGCGCGGCAAGCGAATTCAATTATCACTGCACGCTATATCTATGGCGGCCTCTCAGCTCGTCGTCACAACCGATTACCGAATTCGCATGCCGCTCCTCCAGTTCCGACCGACCGACTGACGATATGGTCACCCTACACTTTGATTATTCATAGTAAATAAATTTGCAAATTTCTCTAAAACGAATGAAGATATCGTGAAAATCTGTTTATTTTTAATCTGAATACAATTTTCACCAATATTTTAGACTTTACATTACAAAAATAGTATGAACTGGAGGTTCGCATGCTTTTAAAAATTTAGATCGCGATATCTTTGTCCCGGTTGCGTTAAATGAGCAACGAATGTATTCGTAGCTGTCACAATGAATATGTGACGGCTACAAATACATCAATCCACCGGTATAGGCTCGGATTGATCTGAAATTCGACGATTTAACCAAAACATTACCTCAAAAAGTGGCGGATCTCCGGCCCACATGTTTTTGTAAAAAATTCTACCGGGGAAGCCGTCACAATCATAACGAAACCTAAAATAAGAACGTATATCATCGGTACATTACTTCTAGGTGGTTTTAGGAAGGAATTATGCAAGTGGCACGGACGTTCGCGTGCTCACCTTTTTCTGGTGTGTAGGCAAAGACATATTTCGTTGTTCAAGCTCTAGCGATGTCACATCCGGTAAAATTTTAGAAAAGTATTAAAAATATTCAGAATCAATAAAACTTGAAAATAACGAAATCAGTTTCTTAAAATGGTCTTTATTTAAAAAAAAAACATCAAAAATAAATAGTATGGCCAATTGGCCTGCCAGTCCTAGTTTATCGATTTTATCGATACTCGTGACGTCATCAGTTAGTCAAGCCCTATCGTAAAACAACATTTTACTATGTTACGTAAAATAAACTAAATTATTTATTGTACATATAAAATATGACTATATATGGCAAATGAAATTAATAAACTATGTTCCATACTGTTTTCTTCGTCGATAAACGAATAAATGTAGTAAAATTTTGTTTTTAAAGAAATGTGTGGCAATATCTTATTTACCTGTGAAAATTGTGATTACTTGGATTGTTTCTTTTTGTCACATCACAATTACATAAAGGACAAGACACCGTGGCTCCACGATACCTTTATTAAAAAATTTAATTAAGATTCTCAAATATCGATCACGGAAATATGAATTAATGTAAGGGACAAAGGTCTACTTTTCAGGAGGAGCAAAAAACAAATTTTATTTATAATAATTGCTTGTATTTTTTTCACTTTTTATTCTACTTACTTGATGCCTATGGCAAAGTTACTTAGGTTTGAGGGCTCTATAAAGCTATGCAAGCAAAATTACAATTATCTTTATGGATTCCGAAATAGCATGTCTCTTACATTAAAAATAAATGTAAATACGTTCTTTACCTTAATTGCATTTAACACAAAAATACTCCGCATTAATGTATCAGTCATATTGACAAAATAATATTAGTATTTTTTGAAGTAAGGTACCCTTTTGGGTTAAGTTATTGCTGTATCTTAACTAAATACTATATTAAATTTTACTTTCAAAAGCAAATTGGTTAACTTGATTTAATTTAGATCAAAAAATATGGTATTATTGTGAATACATAAAATGAAACAAATATTAATCATTAAAAGTATTTATTTTTATTCAGCGTTACACATAATCAGTCTCAATGTTAACTATGATGGCAGATTATAGGAAAAATCATTTTTGAATGATAATCAACTGTTTATACAACTAAAAAATTTTTTCCAAAATTTCAAGTTTAATAGATTTTTTCAAGTAATTATGGTTCTTAAATTATAATTAAAAAATCAATTCAATTTGAAATTTTAGTAATACAGCAATTTACTATAAAGAACTTAAGTAAGATAATAACAATGTTCACACTACTGATTTATACTTAACCATATTAATTAAGGGCCGATTGTTCCAAAGTCAGGTAAAATTTAATCGTAGAGTAAAACGCATAATGTAATACGAACGATTTTTAAATGTCACGTCAAATATCAAGGAATTAAACGATGGTTAAAGCTTACTCAACGACTAAATTTTATCTGACTTAGGAAAAATTTGCCTGAAGCGAAAATACTACAACCTAATTGTTAACTGCAGCAGTTTGCATTATCAACAATCCAACGAAACATTATAAACAACATAAAAATGTTATCTACAATCCAAAAAAAGAGGAGGAAGAAAACAGGTCGCGATGCGATTAAAAATAAGAATGAAATCATAAAAATTTAATAAGTGGGAACTTATTCCCTACTAGAGCAAACTATTTAGTAATCTGTGACTAGAGTCTTCGTCATCAAGTTTAATGATTTAATAACACTTTGTGAAAAAGGTATTATACCTAAAACATATCACACGGATTACTTAAGTATTCCTTATGAAACTATATTAAAGACACTTTAAAACAGGGATGCACAGACTACGGCCCGCGGGCCGCATGCGGCCCGCCGGTCGAATACTGGTGGCCCGCCGACAGCAAAAATAATACTCTCGTACATTCGAAAATATTGAGTTCTATTCCAGAATAAAACCAATAACAAATGTTCGAAAAGTAATTTGAATCTCGCGCGCGCGCTCTATCAATCTTATCGGTGCGCCGTGCATGCGTCGGTGACAGCGGTCGGTAATGTTCGTGCTGATCTCGGTTAAATTCGTTTTCTTGAGGAAGCGCGCCGCGTTATACTGTTCGAGCGAGCGAGATAGCAATAGTCCCAAATTCCCGATAGCTCGCGTAGGTAGATACACGAAGCTTCCAGAGTCGGTTTCGAGATTTCTCCAGACAGTTTTCGACTCTATGCGCGTGGTATAAAAGCCACGCTAACCGCAGCGACCGACAGTTCGGTTTTAATTTGAGTAAAGTGTCGTTAGTTCTAGTGTAGATTTTAACTCGACTAGCCGGTGTCATAATTATAATATATTTTGATCCACATTCAACGTAGATTTCCCGTCAAGTGCCGTGTATAATTGTGTTGTGAAATCGTAAGTAAAACTGTTATTAATTTTATCTACATATTTTATCAATTATTTTTGGTAATTAATTAGGAACTGTAATTGGTTTTAGGTGCTGTGGTAATCCTAGTCAGGATTAAAACGCAACATGGACATGCCAGGAACTAGTAAAAAACGTAAGGTTAAAGATGAAAATCGGCAGTTTCAAGAAATTTGGACTGAGAAATACTTTTTTGTATGGTCGCATAACAAAGTCGTTTGTTTAATTTGCAAGAATTCTGTTGCGATTGCAAAGGAATATAATGTAAAAAGGCACTATGAAACGCAGCATCCTACTTTTACGAAGTTTACAGGCGAATTAAGAAAGCAAAAAGTTTTGTCTTTAAAACGGGAGCTTATTGGTCAACAAGCTATGTTTACAAAACCCATTCAAGATACAGAAACAGCTACAGAAGTTAGTTATGAAATTTCTCGAATGATAGCAAAGCGGAGTCGCCCCTTCAATGATGGGGATTTTGTAAAAGAATGCATAGAAATTGCCGCTAAGAAAATGTGTCCAGAAGCAGCAAAAAAGTTTGAGAAAATTCAACTGAATCGTATGACCATCCAAAGACGAATTATGTCTTTGTCAGATAATATTGCGGAACAATTAAATGAAAAAACTAAGATAATTGTTTTTTTTTCATTAGCACTCGACGAATCCACTGATATTAGTTCCACAGCTCAACTTCTTATATTCATACGAGGTGTTACTCAAGATTTTGAAGTCTTCGAAGAGTTATTAGGAATGTGTTCATTGAAAGGTCAAACCAGAGGAGTTGATATACTCAATGTACTTTTGGACGAGTGTTCAAAAACTGAATTGGACTTATCGAAATTATCGGGAGTTTCGACTGACGGTGCTCCTTCGATGATTGGTGTCAATTCTGGGCTAGTTACTTTGTTGAAAAAGCATTTGCAAGAAAAAAACTTAAACGCTGAAGATCTCATGCAGTTTCACTGCATTATACACCAAGAAGCCCTCTGTTCTAAAAAAATTTAATTTGAAAATGTCATGAAAGTGGTAGTTTCGACTGTGAATTTCATAAAATCACGAGGACTCAATCACAGGCAATTCAAACAATTCCTTGATGACATTGAATGCGAACATGGAGATTTACTGTATTATACAGAAGTAAGGTGGCTAAGTCGTGGATTGACACTGGAACGATTTTTAAATTTAATAGAAGAAATTGATATTTTTCTGGCGGAAAAGCAAAGGGACGTCCCGGAACTTAAAAGTCCTGATTGGTTGTGTGATTTGGCTTTTTTAGTTGACATTACAAATCATTTGAATGTCTTGAACACACGGCTTCAAGGCAAAAATCAACTGATATCCCAGCTCTACGCACATGTATCATCCTTTCAATGCAAGCTGACACTTTTCAGATCGCAATTGAATTCTGGAAATTACAATCATTTTCCGAATTATAAGAAAATGGCTGAAAAATTCAAAAAAACTGCTATTAATTTCAGTTATGTAAAAAAGCTAGATATTTTGATTCAATCTTTTCAAGACAGATTTTCGGAGTTTAAAACAGTGAAACCTCTGTTGGACATATTTAGCAATCCTTTCACGATTTCAGTTGAAAATGCGCCAGAGTTAATGCAGTTAGAAATTATCGACATTCAGAACGACCAAGATTTACGCAACAAATTCAACGAAGGAGACTTGCTGAACTTTTACCGCTGCATTGATAAAAATACGTACAAAGAGTTGCGCATAAACGCTCTGAAATGTGCAAGCTTATTTGGTTCTACCTATATATGTGAACAAACCTTTTCAATCCTAAATAATAATAAAACAAAAAATCGAAACCGCCTTGCAAATGAAAGTTTGGAAGCAGTTTTACGTGTTGCTACAAGTAAATTTGAGCCAAATATAAAAAAGATTGTAAGCACTATGCAGTGCCACGCTTCAAATTAATAAATTCTTTTTCAATTTGAATACATTATTATCAATTTTTCATTGTCTTTAATTACCTATACTTCTGGTGGCCCACCATCAGTTCATAATTTGCCCGAGTGGCCCCTAGTCTTAATAAGTCTGTGCATCCATGCTTTAAAATATAAGACTAAGACGAAGAGTCTAGTAGGGAATAATTTCCTCCACTTAACCTGTTTGAGCTTTTTTTGGATAGTTGAGAACGTTATAATGTTGTTTATAATGTTTCGTTGGATTGTTGATAATGCAAACTGCTGCAGTTAACAATTAGGTTGTAGAATTTTTGCTTTAGGCAAATTTTACCTAAGTCAGATAAAATTTAGTCGTTGAGTAAGCTCTAACCATCGTTAAATGCCTTGATATTTGACGTGACATATTTAACAATCGTTCGTATTACATTATAAAGTTTACTCTACGATTAAATTTTACCTGACTTTGCAACAATCGGCCCTTAATTAATACGGTTTAGTATAAATTAGTAGTGTGAACATCGTTATTATATTACTTAAGTTCTTTATATTAAATGGCTATAATACTAAAATTTCATATTGAATTGTTTTTTTTTTAAATTATAATTCAAAAACCATAATTATTTAAAAAAATCTATTGAACTTGAAATTTTTGAATATATTTTTTTGGTTATATAAACAGTTGATTATCATTCAAAAATGATTTTTCCTATAATGTGCCATCATTGTTAACATTGAGACTAATTATGTTAAACGCAGAATAAAAATAAATACTTTTAATGATTATTTTTTGTTTAATTTTTTGTATTCACAATAATGTAAGGGACATCATTGCCAAATACATAAATCATAAAGTAACGTAAGGCTGGTTAGTTTTAGAAAAAACGAAAACATGGTTAGGGTAAAGGCCATATATAAGTTTTTATGAGACATACCTTAAAACTAAAATGACATTTTGTACAAGTGCATGATACGTCAAAATTTGTGGCAAAGATTTGTTTAGGACCTTCTAAAATGTGTAATGTAAGGGACAAAAAATTGTTTTTTTTTTTCAAGATATCAACATTTCAAGTATACCATTCGATGGCGCGTAAAATTCCGAATCCAACGGTGTATACAAGGTGTTACAAAAGTACCCCTAATGCCGAATATGGTAGATAGGGACCATCAAACTGAACAACTTTTAGTATGGGACCAACTCTGAAATCGCGAAAAAAAAATCAGCTGTTTCATACATTTTGATATTTTCATAACTAATTTTTGTATGAAACAGCTGATTTTTTTTTCGCGATTTCAGAGTTGGTCCCATAGTAAAAGTTGTTCAGTTTGATGGTCCTTATCTACCATATTCGGCATTAGGGGTACTTTTGTAACATGTTGTATAACTCATTTTCGGGATATTGTCCCTTACATTAATTCATATTTCCGTGATCGATATTTTAAGCAAAATGTGATTGCTCATTTGCAAGACGGGACGCTAGGGGCTCTTACTGTAAAAAAAGTTGGCACACTGTCACTTCATCCTTTGTCTCTTTTTTTCATAGACCGTGTCCGTATAACGATAACTTCTCTTTTCCACGCTCTATTGGTCTTCTTGAGCGCAGCGAAAATTTTTCTAAGTCTATGGATACAACATACTAATAATTATGTCATTTCAAATCATAACACTCGGCTTCTCAAAATCAAAACAGAGTAAGCCAAATTTGGATAATTTTACAGGACTAGCAGAAATGTGTTTTGCTCTGTCTTAAGGGGCTGACAGGAGCCAACTAGCGCCGCCAGTCGATTTTATTTTATTTATTCTATATAATCCCAATTTCTTAAAAAAGGAATCAGTCAAGGTTTTGTTAATAACGTCTAATATTTATTCAATAACTTTACACACTTTGAAAATGCATTCAAACAGCTTAAAACGCGATTTTGTTAAAAGTGGCCACTGTTGGTTCAAACCCGTTTTTAAACTATTGCACGCATTTTGTAATGTTGTAACGTTATTCAATAAACATTAGACGTCATTCACAAGACCTTGACTAATTCCATTTTTAAGAAATTGGGCTTATTTAGAATAAATAAAATAAAATCGACTGGCGGCGCTAGTTGGCTCATGTCAACCCCTTAAGCATAAAAATATGTCACAGAAACAAAATTAAAACCTAATAACACCGCGTGACACCCATTGTCTCATGCTGTGTTTGGTTTTATGCTATTTTGTCTCTAGATATAAACTTCTTAAAGTAGTTGAATCGCATATTGCAGAAAGGACCTTTGTCCATTTAAAGTTTACAATATTATAAGGTGAAAAAAGGGCATAGAATAAAATTTTGCTCCCTTTCTGCACAATCTTTATAGTTGACGTCCGAGAAATTGTACCGGAGTGTTTGAGCTAATACCGTTTTTGCATAATTGGTTTTAGCTATGAGTTTCGAATGTTCCGTTTATCAAAGTAAGTTTTTATATTTTGTTGGACTTATAGCCTTTTTGCAATATGCGATTCAATTTAAGTTCTAGGTGACGTAGAGCTACGAGGATCAGACCAGTTTGTTACTAGGTGAATTAGAAGAGTAAAAACAAAATATTCCAAATTGTGCCTTACTGTATTTTGTTTTTGAGCAGCCGCACTGTACAAAAATAAAAATAAAGATTTCGTCTCATCTCTTCTGAATCACACTGTCACGATCACGATACATCGTCAACATTTCAAATGTCACTAACAAATAGTCAAAAGCCTCTTGAAAGATAAACTTTGACACTTGAATACGAACTTACTTTAAGTTGCAACATTATTTTAATGAACACTCATAAGTGTTCAAAGTATCTGATGTCATGTTTAAAAAATCTGTTCAGCCATTTTGAAGTTATGGTGGAATAAAAAATACTTACATACATACAAACACACATGAACTCTGAAAACATTACACTTCTTTTTATGGAAAAAAATTCGCTGACAATTCTCGCAAGAACACATTTTTCAAAAGTACCTATATAAGAGGAATAATAAACTCTATGAATGAATTCGATGATAAGAATGTCAATCGGGTTAAAAAGAAAAAAATATCTACCTATATGTACCGAAAAATGTATCTAACAGGAATGATTACTTAAGAGTCCGACGAACAGTGAGCTTCCCATACAAACGTAATACCAAAATGATTTGCGATTTGAGCATAATTAACTCTTCTTGTGATGTTATCCGAATTAAGACAGTATGTGTTTAAACCAAAATACTAACCCCATTCAAATGCCTATCAAATTATTTCATACAAAACTGTAAATTGCAATAATTTTTATTTGGTTTGGTATATCAGATTTTTATTTAATAGAACCCTAGACAAATACTATCTTAATCCGAATAACATCAAAAGAATAGTTAATTACGCTCAAATTGCAAATCATTTTAGTATTACATTTGTATAGGAAGCTCACTGTTCGCCGGTCTGAAAGTGTATCTCTAAGGAACAAGAGCGGGCCTTTTTTAAAGTGTATACAAGGTGTTACAAAAATACCCCTAATACCGAATATGGTATATAGGGACCATCAAACTGAACAACTTTTACAATGGGGCCAACTCTGAAACCGCGAAAAAAAAATCAGCTGTTTCATACATTTTGATATTTTTGATTTTAAGTTTTGTATGAAACAGCTGATTTTTTTTCGCGATTTCAGAGTTGGTCCCATAGTAAAAGTTGTTCAGTTTGATGGTCCCTATATACCATATTCGGTATTAGGGGTATTTTTGTAACACCTTGTATACGAGGAAAGTGTATCTTAGAGGAATATAGGTATGTACCATCATCCAAATCCATTCAGCCGTTTTTAATGCATTATTGTGTTGTGTAAGATTGTCGAGTCGATTCCCACTTGAATAGTAAGTTAGACACGAGTGGTTTTACTACAGCTTAGACTTTTGTATATAAAAATAAAGTTGTGAGTGCAAAAATCAAATAGAAATGGTGTTTTAAATTCCTTACAGTATTTCTGTATTATCTATAAGTAGATGTATGTTACGTGAATATAAATCTACATACAAACAAGCTTGTAACTCACTTATTTGCATTATTTGACAGCATACGGGCACAATAATGCAATACAAGTTCCAGTCAATGACCTGCCTTGTAGGTACCTACATGATTAATAATAATTAAACTTTGAACAACCTACAACAATAAATTATTATATTTTTTGTCATTACATTTTTTTTACTAAAACTTTATCTTTCATAATGTTTGGGAGAACTAGTAAAATAAGGCTTTAAATTATGTAATGTAGGATATAAAATTAAATAAAAGTACCTATCGATAATAGAATGAAGTCCTGGTATAATGGTTATAAATCCGTTTGAATTGCATTTCGCGCCATCTATAACTTTAACGTAGAACTTTTACGTACTGCCTACGTCGCTTTGAAAATACGCAAACTTGATGTAAACAAGTAGCGTTACGAGTTTTTATTTCCATAACTCAAACACAGATGTCGTAACTTTTCATGTGTAGTAAATCATATTCGACTAGCACACAAGTGTAATATTTGCACAATACAGTTTACAAATAAAAAAATGCTTGGACGATTCCAAACAGCGCCATCTAGCCCCAAACTAAGCAAAGCTTATAATATTATGGGTGCTAGACAACTGATGTACTATTTATAATTATATAATTTTTAAATATACACTTATTAGGTATATTTTGAAACTGAGACGCTCCGATCCCATGGTCAATGAGAACTAAAAGACACCATTTAAAATACACTGGCCTTCAAAACTAGTGTATTTTAAAAGTTATTACAAAATTTTAAAAGTGTGGCATTAAGTTTCGAAGGCCAGTGTAGTACTGCACACTTCGTTATTCCGGAGAAATTTCAGAGAATAAAATTTTTTGGTGTCAAGGATGTGCTTTAGTTATTTTCTTTGTGGTTAGAATAATTAATGTTGTATTAATTTTTGTACATAGAGGCAGTTAATGATACTCGGATGGATATCTGTTTTTAGGGTTTTTAAGGCGGCAGTGAAGGAAGGTCAAGTACGAGTCGCACAAAGGCGCGCTAAATTCAAATGACTGTTAAACTATTAACTTTGTTCTTTAACAATTTTGTATCTTAATAAATAAATTATCCAGTATTCATGAAATTATATCGAAACTTATTGCAGACGTAGGCACAATAATTTATAACAAAATCCCAAAACTAACACGTCATTATTGTTTGCAACCGCTACATCACGCTTTACATTAGGTAGTTAGTACATAATTGACAAATTACCGTGGCTATTATATCACAGTTAATTAACATTGGGTACTGTGTGTGACAGGCAGATGCATACGGGCGGATTTTGCATCGCTAAATATTATTATGATTAATATTGTCATGGTTATTCCGATAGGTTGTTGGGTAAAAAAAATATCTCTGATAGTAAGCGAAGTTTTTAAATTTTATAATATTTTGATCCATTATTAGCTATACTATACAACATGTTACAAAAATATCCCTAATGCCGAATATGGTATGTAGGGACCATCAAACTGAACAACTTTTACTATGGGACCAACTCTCAAATCGCGAAAAAAAATCAGCTGTTTCATACAAAATTTGAAATCGAAAATATCAAAATGTATGAAACAGCTGATTTTTTTTTCGAGATTTGAGAGTTGGTTCCATAGTAAAAGTTGTTCAGTTTGATGGTCCCTACATACCATATTCGGCATTAGGGATATTTTTACCAAATAAATAAATTAATACGATTTCTTTTCCAAATAAATTAGAGAAATTACATGTCTTTTGTCGTCACCTCATTTTATGGTTGCCAGTTGAGTTAGTGATTTAAAGAAGGTCTCTGTTGGATGTTATTTTTTGTAACACTTTGCTCTATTTTTATCTAAGAGATAATGAAAAAAGAACATGAAAAGTGTTAAGAGATGCAAAGCACTAACCGTATGTATGAAGTTTAACAGGATGTAGCTAGTGGAACAGCGATAATATCCTGTATTTATCCCAACCTATGTATCGTATAGTGCATGACTGTGCGTCGTTCCCGATAATTAAACCATAACACGACGTCACTATTCGGAGGTGCCTTGTGGTTGCGCAGTAGTATTGTGCCCTGACAACATTTTATGCTGGTTGCAGACCAAGAGCAAAGCTAAGTAATATCAGCTTAGCTCGCGTAGCTGAGGTAGTTATTTCATACTTAAAACATAGTTTGCAGTCTGCACATAAGTATGAAACCAACTCCGCCATGCGCGCTAAGCTATACTTTATCTCTTGGTGTGTAACCGGCATTATATATCCCAGTCCAAAAACACAAGGTATTTTATATTTAGAACCCCTACCACGAAAATCTATCGAGAAAAAAAACGCGCGTAATAGTACTGGATAGAGTAGGTAGTTGTCTAAGGCTCGGTTGCATCATCTTAATTTAACTATAACAGTGCATGACACAAACTTATCTGAGCCGGTGGCCAAAACTGGAACTAAGTGTTATTATATTATTTTTATATTGTCACCTTGGTTACGCCTAGTACCTACAGCGACGCTGTCACCGAGTCAGATAAGTTTGTGTCTATTAGAGTTAAGGTATAATTAAGATGATGCAACTCAGCTTAAGAGTTTCATTTCGCTTTTCAGCGGTAAATAGCGCTGTACAAAATTACACGACCAATTTTTTTTACGCGCCAATCCTATTCTTTTAAATTAATAGTGTAGTTAGTAAAAATGCGTTTATTTCTGGAACCTTATGTCATGTGTTCATGTCTTGTGACTTCTATCTTAGCAAACACAAAAGCACATAATAATGTGAAAGTGGTCGAGTGAGATGGTTTGTATACCGGTTTTCAGGGTTCGATCCTCGGCAATTTAGAAAACGAACTTTTCTGTATCGGCTCAGGGTCTCGGTGTTTGTAGTTCCACCGTTATCTCTGATTTCCATAGCACAGGTGCTTTAGCTACTTACTTTGGAATCAGAGCAATGTTTGTGATGTTGTCTAATATTTATATTTGTTTTTTGTTATGTAAAATAATGAATATTCCCCTGGGAGCTAAAGGTCGTGTAAACTTTCGAAGACATCAAATACCTACTTCGACTTCCACATATACTTGCCGAATTTAGTTACGAAACATTGATTGATTGAATTTTTAGAACTTCGTGTTTATAAAATACTTCTTTTATATGTCTATTACTTGTAATAAAAAATATTACAGATTTTACAGAACATAATTAATAATATTTTGATGACCTCTGTGGTCGAGTGGCTTTGTACACCGGTTTTCAAGGTGTCGCCATCTCTGAGGTCCCGGGTTCGATCCCCGGTTGGATCAATTTAGAAAACGAACTTTTCTATATTGGCTCAGGTCTGGGAGTTTGTGGTACCACCATTGTCTCTGATTTCCATAACACAAGTGCTTTAGTTACTTACTTTGGAATCGGAGCAATGTATGTGATGTTGTCTCATATTTATATTTATTTTCCCATATCACAGCTTATGCTTTGCAGGCTAACAAAAATGAGTAGAGTGGCTCCACAACAAAATATTTTAATCATGTAAATTCCTGCGCGATGTCGCGACTTATTACAATATAACAGCAATTTGTCCGAAGCATAGGCCGTCACCAAACCGCTCTATGAATAATTCTGACGTAATTTCGCGTCGACGTTTTCGCTAAAATTAGTTAGGCTTGAGTCTGGTAATTCCCCAACTGAATAGAGGACAATTTGCGACGTCACACGCACTCACCTCGTACTGATGACTGGATATGCCATATGGGCACTTAAATTTTAAACGGGAAGGATTAATTTGCATTTTGATTTCAGTACCCTTAGCACGAACAGCTATCGAACAAAAATAACGCGCGTAAAAACATTGGATTGAGTAATTTTGTATGGGAAAGTACAGCGCCATCTACCGCCGAAAAGCGAAATGAAATTTTCCATAGGTTATTACTCTATCGAGTACTTTTACACGCGTTCTTTTTCTCGAAAGCTGTTCGTGTTCGAGCTGTGGAGTTGTTAATAATGAAATATGTTCGTTAATAATTTTTTTTACAAAGCACATATGAAATGAATGAAAAACTTGATCTAACTGAAGAAAGGTAAATTTCTGAATGCAAGTTGTACCTACTCGGCAAAAAGTTGCAAACAATTTATGTATGTTTGAAGTCTATTTTTCAGTCAAAGTAATATTTATGATTCTATTTTAAACAATATACAATAAATAAATAATATTAGAAAAAATACTAGTCCATTTCTTTAGTATTTTTTCTAATATTTTTTATCTTAATATAAATATAGCATTGTGAATGCGAAAAATCTAAATATAATAAATATACAATAAAGTCGACTAAACAGTGAGATAATTTGTTTTTTTTGGGTAAGTTTGTACGTAATTGTATTCTACATTATGATAAATATGTAACTACGTATTTCATGTTACATTTAATTTTGTCTTCTATTAGCTCTCAAAAATCGAGTGATATTTTAGTAAAATCGGTAGTCCCTTTCTTCTCCGAAAATCGATCGTCCGACAATCAAAATCCCTAACGCGTTTGCTGTAATCATCACTATCCATAATGTTAGGGCTACTTATCATTCGGACACATGATGATTATGTCACAAAACATTATGACGGTTTTCTGGCGCCATTTTGTCGAGTTCGGTTTGGTGTCTATTTTAATTATTTTCAAATTGATTCATAGTGGATATTGGGTCTTAAAATTGGTGCAGTTATATGGTACAAGTGTGTACGCAACTGAACAATATGTGTGATAATTTAAATAGGCGCGATCTTGGTTGTGTGAAGCTGAGACTTTTATTGAAGTGGTGGCTTCCTCGGCAGAACTAACCGAGTAAACTGTCTTGATATACTTGGTGCCAAATGCTCCAAGCAGCATTGGAATGCGATGCACCCGCATTCTAATGAAAAATTAAACAATTTCTACCACTGAACTATTTAACACTTGACACTGGCAAAAATTACTTCCAAGAGGAAAGTAGATTGCCATAACAAAAAAAGAAGAAGAAGAAGAACATTATGACACGTTAAATTATGGATAAAAAATTTATGAGACAAAATAGAGAACCAGTTAAATCATAATAGATGTCTGCGTAACACAATCAATCCTCTTATTCAGCACACACCCATTGTGTCTGGTTGAATTCCACACATAATTATTTCTGGCCACACACCAATATGTTCCCGAACTGTACATGACAATTAATGTTGCCAGAAATGGGTCAGTAACAATACTGATCGGTAGGGCTGTGCTCTCGACATTGATTAAATTGGATAAGTAAAATATTTAATACTAAATAATATACTAGAAAAAATACGACTCGCACCAGATCATGTTCTCGGACGGGAATCGAACCTGCGACCTTTTGATATCCGGTCCAATGCTCTGACCACTGAGCTACCGAGTCACTGACATTGATTAAATTGGATAAGTAAAATATTTAATACTAAATCATATACTAGAAAAAATACGACTCGCACCAGATGCTACCAGATACTCGCATAGCTACCGAGTCACTGAGCTTAGCGGTCAGAGCATCGGACCGGATATCCAAAGGTCGCGGGTTCGATTCCCGTCCGAAAACATGATCTGGTGCGAGTCGTATTTTTTCTAGTATATTATTTAGTATTATATAAAAATAGCATTGTGAATGCTAAAATCTTAAAATTAAAAAGTAAAATATTTACTTATTAATCCAGATACATCATAACCTGATCCAAATCTTATCAACGGTTATTATTATACTTCTGGCGACTAACATAGTAGATGGGAAACAAATTAAATATGTTATCATTGATCAAACACTAATTAGTGTGGTCAGCTAGTATGCTTAGCTTTTATATTATCACTTAGATCGTTTCATAAATTTAGCTTACCATCGATTTTGAAAACGTCAAATTCATACATTTTTCGGAAGCGAAGTTTATCTTCGTTTTTAGAAAATGTGACCCCAAATAGAAGGGTTTTGAAGGAAAGGTTTCAGTGGCATGAGAAATACGAAGTGACTTTTGTCAGCCCTAGGGAGTGGTGGTGGCATATTGCTCCCTTATTCAACCTGACGTTTTTGTGCGTCGACACTACGGCGAATTGGTAATTCGGCAGGTTTGACGTTTTAAGCTACATCTGATTGTATCTATACATTTTCATTCAATGACGTAATGCCTGGCTTATATTTGCTTTGGTCTTGTGGATTTTAAGGCTTGCTAAAAATCTTCCAATAGTCAGCATGCTTTTTAAAGGAGACCCGAACTTTTATGCTAAAGTTGTATACTTTTTGAATTTTTTGATCTGTGATTCATAATCTGTTGTACCTTTTCACTTATGTGTGGTATCTGTCAACCAAATGACAGATCAATGCCAAATCAGAAGTCAAATCGACATTTCGTTTTCTTAATTTCCTAAAAAAGGAAAGTAATTATGGTTTATGCAGCCACGCTTTTACAATTCATAGTGACTTTTTGACTGCCCTTTGAAAATTTAATGTGTATAACGGAACGTTTTTCGATGACTTGTTGTTTCTGTAGTGTTTCCATATCAAAAAATATTCATAATTAAATAACTTTTTTTTTACATGCGCTAAAAATAAGACGGAACTTGATATATGTAGCAAATATTATTAGCTTTATTTTAAGACCAAATTCAAACGTATACAAGTTACACATTTTTTCTATGGCGACTGCCGGATCTCCTTTACACTCTAATCTGCCCACCTTGCTAGATTTTCCAGTCTTGAATGTGTCAAAATGGAGTCAATATTGCATGCGTTTGTTGATTTAACCTAGTTTATTGGCTTCACTTGGCTTGGAAGCGGAAAAATATCTCGTCCCAAATCTGACCGCAGCTCAGTTTTGGATCTATAGCACACTATTTAGCCAACAACTTTTACTATGGGACCAACTCTGAAATCACGAAAAAAAAAAACATCTGTTTCATACAAAAATTAAAATCGAAAATATCAAAATGTATGAAACAGCTGTTTTTTTTTTTTTAATTTCAGAGTTGGTCCCATAGTAAAAGTTGATCAGTTTGTTGGTCCATATACACCATATTCGGCATTAGGGGTATTTTTGTAACACCTTGTATATTCAGTAATTCATTTTGAAAAAAAATTAAAATCCGAATCGACCATAAAAATTCTATATAATTAACGAACCAGCTCCCAAAATTTTACGAGAATCGGTTGGGAAATGCGACCTGTAGAGGAGAACAAACGGACAGACGGACACCGGAAGTACATACGAAACGAATTTTTGCCCAAGCTGAAGCAGTAACGCTTCGCGTTCGCTCAGTCAAAATTGTTATGATCTTCATAGTGGATCGGTGGATGGGATTTCTAAATAATAAACTGATAGGAATCAGCTTGTATGGACCCTTCGCTACTGCTAGGTATTACTAGGTCTTGACTAATAAGACCACCTGTCAACCAACATGTTTGTTTATTAATAAAAAAAAGAATCATTTTTCATATCAAGTTATATCAAAAACTAAAGAATGCCGTCTAAAAACAAAATACGACTCAAAACGAAGCAGAATTATTATTTTGCCAGTTATTTCAAATGTCAGTTAAGCGTTATCGTCGAGAGCAGAGCGACGGAAGCGCTGTTTGAAAAAAAACTACAGACTCCGCCATTTTGCTAGCTTTCGACTGACGTTTTAAAATTCTGAAATGTTTTAGTATCAGAGTACAGAATCAGAGGTGAAATGGTTTAATAAGCACGTAAAAGTTTAAAAATCCTTAAAAATGATTAGCTTTTTTTTGTTTGGCCACTAAAATTGAAAAAACGTTGCACTTTTAATCCTAGTTTTTAATAGACATTACAACTTCGGTATTTTTTTCTACACAACTTGCAAGTATTGTAATGCAAGAACTGTGTCTTTATTTCATCTTTCATGGATATTAAACGGATCATAGGTGACTGATGAATTAAATTCAAAAGATGTCTCTCAAAATTTAATTTTATAAAATCTAAAGCTTTTGATAAATAAAAAAAAACAAATAAACAGACGAACATAGAACCTCCTCCTTTTTTGAAGTCGGTTAAAAAATGATGTATCGCTGGTGAAGTAAAAAAGTAAAGAAACACAACTTTTCGTAACTATCAATATACAACAAATATTAGAAGTGGTAGGTAAGAGTTTTGTAAATTAGAATTTTGTCATGCAGTAATGTTAAAATACTATATTATTCTATCAGTGTTTCATAATTACCCTACGAACACTTAAAACAATTGAATACCCATTCCAAAACAAAAGCCTGTCGGCAAACTAATTTAAATTTATAAAGCACTACGATTCGCTGCAAAAGTTCGTCAAACCAAGTCCGCATCTGCACTGGACTCGGCTGTATGGAAATTTAATTTGCGATAAACAACGGCGCATTTACATTTAATTTTGAAATACGTAAATCTGCGGGGAAAGCTACCGCGCTGTTGGGTAGTAAAATTTTTGGGACCGATTGTCGGATGGTTGCATGAAACTGTTGTGTTCAGCGTTTAGCTTAGACAATGCTTTTAACTTTTATTAATAGTGTTTAGCAGTGGTGAAGGGTCCATACAAGCCGATTCCCATGGGCTTACCTTTTAGAAATCCCACCCTACCACACTATGCAGATCAGAACATTTTTGTAGAACGGCTTACCTTCGCCATAATTTCAACCCTCACCACTGGAGTTTAGGTAGGATTTAAGTCATAGTTAGTAATAAAATAAACAGACGAACATAGAACCTCCTCCTTTTTTTGAAGTCGATTAAAAAGTTCTTTATGAAGCATTGGTTTAAAATAACATGAAGAATATTATTATAAACTGTTTTGTTCTCAAATAACTTTAAAACAGCTAATGATGTATAATACTGTGTATATTATTATGATAGCTTACAATAAAAACTTTTTTAAGTCTATTAATAAATATAAATATCAGACAACATCACAAACATTGCTCTGATTCCAAAGTAAGTAGCCGAAGCACTTGTGGTTATGAAAATCAGAGACAACGGTGGAACTACAAACACCCCAGACCTGAGCCAATATAGAAAAGTTCGTTTTCTAAATTGATCCAGCCAGGGATCGAACCCGGGACCTCAGATATTGCCAGAAATGGTGACACCTAACCCGGTGTACACAAACCACTCGACCACGGATGTCGTCAAACATTATTCATTCATTATTAATAAATAGTTTTTTAATAGTCAAGATAGTTAGGACTCAACTATATTGCTGTTTAAATATTAGAAAGAATCGTCTCACCCGTAGCACCTCAGACGGGACCTTTACTGCTTTGTCCAAATCTCGAAACCAGTTTGTGGCATTTCATTTTTCTAAGCATTATTGTGCTTCATTTCGTTTTTGCTTCAATATTAAAATAAACTATCAATCATATCGGAAAGTAAGTAAGTAATCAAAAGTGGGCCTAAAATGTATCCCTGTGGCAGTACGTTACGCCGCATTGTAAACACAAAATCTTTTCACGAATTTTCCCTTGTGGGCATACTCGATTACCTTCGTTTTCCATATTTAAAAAAATGGAAATGCGTAACGATACTCTTTGTGATGTTGATGAAAGGCATATTCCCGTAAATGCTTTTATTTTTTTTCTGGCAACCTAGAGACATGACGAAAAAAATGGTGACATAATATACTGTACCCCTAGCACGTACATCTATCGAGAAAAAAATGCGCGTAAAAGTACTCGATAGAGTAACTCCCTATAGGTAACTTCATTCCGCTTTTCGGCGTTAGATGGCGCTGTACAAATTTCCCATACAGTATAACGCGCGTTTTTATTTTCGATAGGTGTTCGTGCTACGAATACTGTACCCTTAGCACGAACAGCTACCGAGAAAAATAACGCGCGTAAAAACATTCGATACAGTAATTTTGTATGGGAAATTTGTAAAGCGCCATCTACCGCCAAAAATCGAAATGAGATTTTCCATAGAGAATTACTCTATCTGGTACTTTTACGCGCATTTTTTTTCTCGAGAGCTGTTCGTGCTGAGGGCACTGAACAACTGATTATTGATTTTACTATGTTGTGCAGATAAGTAGTACCTGTATTATTTTAGTAAACACAACATAATTCACAATAATTTATTAGATGTTTGATTATAAAAGTCAATAAAACCATGAGAGCTAGAGAAGAGAAAGTAATAATACAAAAGTGTTTTTTGACTGCTTCATTATAAAGTTGATGCCTATTGCTATAATTCAGGTATCCTCATTTCAAGTAGATAGAACCATCCCTATCTCGAGACACTCTATTTTCAGAGATCGCGCAATCAAGCTTTTGAGACGATCAAATGAATGTTTCTCATAAAACGCCGATAGTAACTCGAATGCAAAATACGTTTTAGCATATCGAGTTGATTCACGACGCGGGCGGCAAGGAGCGGATCCCCGTTCGATTGTACAAGACAAGCAGACATCTAATCTGCATAATGCTGGAGTTGTCATGAGATTGTGAAGTAGTGAAGGCGAGGCGATAAACAAAGTTCGACTTCTTATGCTTTAATTATACAGGGTCAATGCTAGGGCATGATCGACGAAACACGATATATTATATCGCGTGATACAGCTTTTTATCGACACTGAACTGTCAAAATCCATTGTCTTTTGATAGTTAAACATGATAAATCGCTATATCATATCGCGTTTCGGTGGTCATGCTAGGGGGACTGTTGTTAGAGTTTATCTAGACTGTAAGAGTTTATCAAGACTGTAAGAGTTTATCAAGACTGTAAGACCTCTGACTTGGCTTAACGACTGTTATCAGATGACATCCGCCGAGACCGACGGTTTATGCCCTCCGAAGCACGGAAGCGCTCAGTTGTAATGCCACTTAACGGTCACCTATCCGACACCTGGCCAGACCGAGCGTTGCTTAACAAACGTGATCAGTTTGTCAAGCACCGCCATGAGCGCTTCAGGGTCAGTAACATATCAGGACAAGACAGTAACCCAGTCCAATGCCGATTTGATACTGGGCTCGAGTTTAGCCCGCGCCTAACTCAAGAGGAACGCTCTCGGACTAGTTCTAAAAGATTATTGTTTACTAAAGTTAATGTTAATAAATTGTGTAAATGAGAAAGACTACCAGAAAGAGTAGTTATAGAGAGACGCATTTATTTTTGTATATTCCAACATAGCCCTTTTGAAATAAGTCTACATCTATTTTTGGTTAAATTAAACTTACTTTACATCGTATCATTATTGTGTCGTGGTTATACTTTATCGTTTTGTTAGAATTTAGAAAAACATCTATCAATAGTGTTAATAAAGTTTAAAAATACATTTTGATTTATCTATCCCCTTTTGAACATAATATCTATTATCAAAGCTCCATATTTTCCAGTATTAAAGCTTGCAGATTGCACAAGCTCAAGCCACATAAAGATTCCTCGCCTTAATCCAGATAATGGGGGAAGATTTGTAGGAGCCGACTGGGAATTGTTACAGATTCTTGTTCAATTACCAACTGATTCGTCCTGTTGACAATGGGATAAGATCTCGAGTGCTTACTCACGAATCTTCGCAATGGTATTCTTTGGGATGCCATTTTTTGCTAAAAGAGCTATTAGTTTAGGGCAATAAGAAATTAAAGCTCTTAAACATAATCGTATATAATACTAAATAATATACTAGAAAAAATAGGACTCGCACCAGATCATGTTCTCGGACGGGAATCGAACCAGCGACCTTTGGATATCCGGTCCAATGTTCTGACCGCTGAGCTACCGAGTCATTAGTGAGAACGTCGAATTTCTTCTAGTATATCAACTCTTACGCTGCAAGTCAGCGCCATCTCACCAATGTAGAAGGAATTACCTCGACTACATAATCGTATATTTTATTAGGTAAGTTAGGGATGCAAAAAAGAAACTTGTCTCTATTTCATCAGGCGGGCTCTGAATACATTGTCTTTGCTATTTGGGGACTGTTCAGGACGGCTAAGCTACAAATACCTTTTTAATAAGACAATTTTTGGATTTTTTGTTGGCTAATAAAAACATTTACAATATAAGAAGTAATAAACACTCGGGAATATTATATGTAAAACATAACTAGTTTGTGAAATTTAATAAGCTACTCACTAAGACACCGTTTTCTTCCTGTATTTTAACCTAATTTAACAACAAGGGTCAAAAAACATCATCGATTTCTGCCGAGCAGTGCTGTGCCATGATAATAGACTTGCTCGTATTCACAAACAATACTTCACTATGTGGAGTACCTTTACTGTGCAAAGTAAGGCATATGACAAGCCTTCAATTCACAAACAATACTTAGGGCGCTCTTTGATGAGAGATCGCACTGCATTTTATGCGGCCCTATGATTGGCTAATTTTGTGTTGCTCTGTTCACTCTAGTATTTGCCATGAGATTTCAACAGCTAGGCCATAGACGATAGTAGGTAGTACAGAGTAGAAAAACACGTCAATTTAACACATTTCTAAAAAATCTATTCTGCATACGAAATAAGTAAATTTAGTATCTTCCATAATGATATAACATTCTCTTTGCTCTCTTCAGTATTGTGTTTGAAGTTGGTTTGAAGGTCAGTGTCATTTTTTGACATTACACCTACACCATATTTTTTACTTTTCTCTATGACCTACAACTATGCGTTGCTTAATGTACCTCGCCTGCTATATTAGCTGTGCGTTACTTTTTTTGAACGCATGCTTCTGACTCAAGTGTTGTTCATGAATAGGTTTTAGTTACCCTGTGCGTCCGCACGCACTATGAGACCTCGTAGTAATGTTTGTGAATACGGGTGTCCTTTTTTATTTAACTGTTAAAATAAATCTCAGAACAAACATGACAAGATTAAATTTGATCGTATCTTAGTTCCGTTTTTTACCGCATGAAAAACATGGCGGCGCTATTCGCAGTAACGCTAGGCAAGAACGTTTCTCATCGATATTCAGCTGATCTAGGGGTTTTCGATGAATATCAAGTCCCTCGTAATTTCCAAGACTTGAAACTTTGCGGTTAAGGGCCAAAGTCAATGCCTCAAATGGAGATTCAAGTAGTTCAGAAGGATCTTTATTTTGTGAAGTACTAATAGTTACCGCTAACTTATTACTATTAGTAATTAACGTTATGAGGATTAAGTTTTATTAAAAAAAAAGAATTAGGCAGAAAGTAACTTTGGAGGTTCCAAAGACATTAAAAAATATGATTTAATATTTAGCCGGTAAAATACAATATAAACGTATAAATATGACATTACAAAACTTTTACTAATATTCACACGCTAAGATATGTATTATTTTGCAAAAACTGATACATTCTAGGAATTGGACCACAGAACAACGCCATTGGAAGACCTATACAGGGTGTCCCAACTTTGCCACACGGTGGGAAAATACCCTAAATATTGAAGATACGAAATTTGACTAAAAGAAAATTTAATTTTGTTTTTAAAAATAATGGGAACTGCATTCAACGATCTTTGTACCGCATTCGATACTATGCACATTGATACAATACGTATTAATTAAATTTCAATATGTTAAATTTTATTGTCTCTCTTTTATTTATTTCTCTATTATTTTGTTTAAGATGCTGTGTTACTCAAAAAATAATAATTCTAATGTAGGTAACCCTTTCGGTCGAAATTGTAAAAATAAAAGATTGTTTTTTTTTTCATATTTGGCAGGTTCGATTCCTGGCTAAGGCAGATGATTTTTCAAAAATCTTTGAATGTTCCAATATTTTAAAAATCAAAATGAAGTCTTCTTTCAGTAAAACCTAAATTCAATATTTAAGGTACTGTCTTTTCGTGTGGCAAAGTTTTGGAACATCCTGTATATATAAAATGAAACATAAAGTCAAAAAAATTGTAGCTTGTATAATGTCGATCTCGTTAGATGGGGTTGGTAAGTAACTTCGCAGATATGAAAACTCCTTTGAAGCTCAGCACTTCCCGGCATGAAGCGATGACCTAAAAACAGGCTTCACACACTGTGTGATGTAGTGTGTTACAATAAAAAGAGGTTTTACGCGCTGCGTAGGCTGCGTTCAGACGATAGCACACTACCCGAGCTCAACCCGAACTCAACTCATTCATACTCAACTCAACGCAGTCTGCAGCCCACTCCTTGAAGTGCATCGCTCACAATTTTGAGTGTATGGCACATTAATAAGGCGCGGGCTGCGTTTGAGTTGAGTTTGAGGTGATTTCGAGTTGAGTATGAGTTGAGTTCGGATTTGAGTCGAGTTCGGGTTGAGCGCGGGGCGGGTGCAGTTGCATCAAATATAACGGAGCTTATTAATGTGTCATAAGACTCATAATTGTAAGCGATGTATTTTAAGGAGTGGGTTGCGGTTGAGTTGAGTTTGAGTTGAGTTCGGGTTGAGCTCGGGTCATGTGTTATAGTCTGAACGCAGCCTTATATAAAGTCTGCGCTGCGTTTTGAGAAAAAGTCATTTTTAACTTGAAAAGTGCCTTCATAATTATGTGTAAAGCATGCTTATTAAAATAAAATAAAATATTACAGACGCACAGAGTTGCTTTTAATTATTAAAGCAATTTGTCTAAAATTTATGGGTACACTGAATAAATTGTATATAAATAAAATAAATAAATATTTGACAACATCACATACATTGCTCCGATTACAAAGTAAGTAGCTAAAGCACTTGTGTTATGGAAATCAGAGACAACGGTGGTATCACAAACACCCAGACCTGAGCCAATATAGAAAAGTTCATTTTCGAAATAGACCCAACGGTGATCGAACCCGGGACCTTAGAGATGGCGACACCTTGAAAACCGGTGTACAAAGCCACTCGACCACGGAAGTCGTCGAGTTGCTTTTAATAATTAAAGCTATTTGCCTAAAATTATGATACACTGAATAAAATGTATATTTTTATCATCAACTGTTATTTTTAGTAAATTAGCGTATACGCTTTTAGTATTTAAGACGTAACATTAATACAAGTAGGTTGCATTCCTTTAACGATAATATTACATAGCATCAAGTTGTAATTTAGTTCACTATGATAGTATAGTTCCATCCAAATTATAACTAAAACAACATCTCTAACTTCAACAAAATGGCCGCCGGAAACAGGAAGTGGTTCGCCCGCACAATTAATTATGCCGCGGATAATAACTCATGGTTCATTAAACTGAAAACTGAAACAAAGCACCGACACTTTAAAATGCCACGCAATTTATTAATAAAGTTAATTACATGCCATGTTTGGTATCTGGTGTCCCTTACAGATAGGTAGGCCATGTCATATTTTTTTAAAGTTTTTTAATTTTACTGAAACTATAGGTGCAGATGATAATGTAAAACAAAAAAAGGCAGTACTCGAAAACTAATACATTGCATTCGAGATAAAAAAATCTGTTTTCGAAGTCAAAACATTACAATCTCCTTTTAAAAATATTCAATTTAAAGTAGGTAGTAAAACTTTCTCAACACTAATGATTTTCATAATATCATAATCATAATCATAATCATTTATTCCACTTTATAACACGGTAAAATACAGTTGTTTAAAATAAGGAATGATCACAACATATTACACTAAAACTAGTATGTGGAAATTATAAAGAATTTTTGAGTTTACATTTAAAATACGAATACAAAATTGAATTGAATAAAAATGTGATAAAATCTTCAGATATGCTTTAAATTACTACGTCATTAATAAGAATGTCAAAAGATTATAAAAATGTCAAATTAGTAATTAAAATAGATTGATGTACATATTTGAATTGTATTAAATAAGTAAATGGATATTCATTAATGTCAACATCATATTTAGTAAATAATTATTTACATTTACAACTAGAATATTATTCTCTAAGTGAGTAGAAGTATTTTTCTAACAACCATTTTTTTAAACATATCATGAAACGATTCAGTGGCAACTCACGAATGTGCATAGGGATGTGATTATATATAAAGGATGTCATAAAATTACAATTTTTTCTGTGTATGATACTTTGAGAGCCAGGTACTTCAATTTTAGTAGGATCTCTGCGAGTATATCTACTAGTTGTGCAAGATTGTGCAAACAATTGTGTATGTTTCCTAACAAAACATCTAACTTCATAAATGTATAAACCTGTGACGGTAAGAATATTTAATCTTTTGAACAAGGGTCTGCAGCTGTCCAGTGGTTTTGCCCCACAAATCGCCTTGATGCACTTTTTTTGGATCAGAAAAGCCTTGGAGCAGGATGCAGAAGCACCCCACAATAGAATGCCATATCTCAGAACCGATGCAACATAACCATGATATGCAATTTTAGCAGTTGGTTCCCCACTAGTTGCACGGATTTGTCTCAAGGCATAAACAAACTTGTTGAGTTTACTGCAAGTTTTTTCTATATGCGCTCTCCAATTACAATTTGAGTCTAATGTTATGCCTAAGAAGACTGTTTCTTGGCTTTGCTCGATAGTTTCTCCTTGATATGTGAGGTTATGTAAACAAGAGCTTGCAATATATATATTCGAAATGGACTAATTTTGTCTTAGATAGATTAGCGCGCAAATCGTTTCTTTCCAACCACTTCATAACGTCATTCAAAATAGAGTTTAATGTTTCTGTGTGGGATATCACGCTAAATTTATCTTCCGGAACAACTACACATACATCATCCGCGAACAAAATATATTTATGTTTATTAATTTCCGGTAGATCGTTGATATACAACAGAAACAAAAGAGGACCCAGTATAGAGCCTTGTGGAACCCCACGCGGGTTTAGTTTAAAGTTGGACCTACAGGGTACAGAATTGAGTTTATCATATCAAATTTTTATTCATCTATTTAAGTGTGTTTGCAAAATAAAGGAAAAACATACTTTACAAATACAACCATCTCGTAAAAGCTTTAACTATTGAATAGATCAAAGGGTTGCGCCAAGATAATTGGAGTGGTATTCCGATCGCTAATGACGTCATCAAATTGCTTTCAATTTTTCCCTTTCATCCGTACCTACCTGATTCCGGGACACAGTATAATGCAAATCGGAAGTGTTGAAGGCGCGATGGGGTTTCATGTTTTCGGAATTCAGCTTTCAATTTTATGCAGGTATGTATACCTACCTACTTGAAATATGAATCTCATCAAAATACATATGGGCTTATGTAACTAACTGGCGAATACTAAAAGGCTTCTTAACTAAAATCTTTACATCCGTATGAATTCACAAACATTGCTAAAACATTGGGTAACAAAAACCTATTCATTCCACACTTGAGTCAGAAGCAACGCTATGCGTTCAAAAAAGTAACGCACAGCTAATATAGCAGGCGAGGTATATTAAGCAACGCATAATGTAGGTCATAGAGAAAGATAAAAAATATAGTGTATAACGCCAAAAAATGACACTGACCTTCAAACCAACTTCAAACACAATACTAAAGAGAGTAAAGAGAATGGTATATCACTATGGAAGAGAGTAACTTATTTCGTATGCAGAATAGATTTTTTTGAAATGTGTTCATTTGACGTGTTTTTCTACTCTGTACTACCTACTATCGTCTATGGCCTAGCTGTTGAAATCTCATGGCAAAAACTAGAGTGAACAGAGCAGCACAAGATTGGCCAATCATAAAGCCGCATAACTTTAACTTATTTTTAAGATTCGTTTAAGTATTTGTCAGTTACTTCTGTTCAAAGCATATTATTGATGGATTATAATTATTTGCTTAAGTTTACTCATTCATATTGTATGATATAAAAGTTAAGCATTCATTTGCGTTTGAAAGATAATGTGGAAATTATAATAATAATTTGTTCGAATCTAAACACTTGTTCATTAATTAGAGCTGGAAGTCTAGTTTGTTCAATATCCTGTTTCGTTAACCGAATTGGGACGTTATTCAAAAGCTAGTGTTTATAATGGGACAAAGGCAAGGACCCATAAAAGTTAGTTATGGATGAGGCATTATAAACTGATATAAGTAACACACACATAGAAATATACAGTTACTTAAATAAGTATATACACTAGGTAACGAGATTTGTCTAGCTAGTGGTTCCCAAGCCACGGAGTAACTTGGTAAAGAACAGCAAAATTACTGAAAGTGAGTGAAAGTTAACAATTTTTTTTGGGTTAAAACGACAAGATAGTTTAAACGTCACGTGATAGACTTTCTCTAAAAACATAGGTGAGTAAAAACGAAAAAATAAATTCTTACAAATCAGAATAAAAAACACGTGACTGGTGGCCAAAATTGACGTATTTCGACCTATGTTTCTCAAAAAGTTGTTCAGTTTCGTGGCATAAATACATCCTGAAAGTTTGTCACGTGACTTTATAATCTGTTTTTCAATTTTGTTAGTGCTAAAAATATTATTATCCATAATGCCACGTCAACACAAACTACAGGCACATTAAAGTGAAGCGTTTGGTTAGCATTTTTAACGAAATATTAAAAGATATTTGTAGTACCACTGTTTTCTCTGATTACGTCACAAGTGAATTTTGCTGCTTACTTTGCAATTGGAGCAATGTATATTTTTTACGCTGATGACATGGTGTTGCTGATCCCATCAATCAGCGCCCTAAGAAAACTTTTGTGCATCTGTGAACGTTACGCGGAGGCCCATGGTCTTAGATAATAATATAATGCTACTAAAAGTGAGCTTCTTATATTAATTAACCCTTCAACGCCCGGAAAATGAGTCATAATAGATATTCCATTGTTATCCGGCCACATGCGTCTGCTCGGGCGTTAATGAATTAAGGCGGGTGCTAAACAGTACTTACAGGTGCCATCAATCTCACTCGGGATGTAATGTTATTCATTATTTATTTATTTTCACTGCCTTAATAAAAGAGTAAAGTAAGTATGTCTGTAATACCATATCTACTAAAACCACATACCTTCATCGATGTAGGTATTTGTAATGATGTGCAGCGTGCGTCTATCCTTACAGCTGATGAGTACAAATGGTGTACGTCGTGTATTTCGCTAAATGCAGTTAAGAGAGCGTATGACGACCTCCGTGGTCGAGTGGCTTTGTTTGGTTTTCAAGGTGTCGCCATCTCTGAGGTCCCGGGTTCGATCCCCGGTTGGGTCAATTTAGAAAACGAACTTTTCTATATTGTCTCAGGTCTGGGTGTTTGTGATACCACCGTTGTCTCTGATTTCCATAACACAAGTGCTTTAGCTACTTACTTTGGAATAGCAGCAATGTATGTGATGTTGTCAAATATTTATTATTTATTATTATTATTATTTAGTCTGCACACTAGCGCCGCCATTGGGAAAAAAACATAGTGCTTAAAATAAAGACGAAATTGTGAATTATCTCTCTGTAGTGCACTCCCAAGAAGCTTTATGGTACTTTTTATCGCTTAAACAACATTTTTTGGCTAGGCTAGAGATTATTGATTAAGAGATAAAAAGTACCGCAATGCTTCTTCGGAGTGCACTACAGACAGATAATTTATAATTTCATCTTTATTTAAGCACTATGGTTTTTTTTCAAATGGCGGCGCTAGTGTACTGACTATGCGCTCTTAACTTCAGTGCTGTTTTTAGTTTTAGAAATGTGCAATATATTTTGCTAACCATCTTTTTTGTTCAAAAGACTGTTTGTAACAGAACTATTGGAAAAGTAATTAGTGTTATTTTCAGTTAAAACATACTAATATGTGTTCTGTGTTGGAAATGAAATCTCTGTAGCAGACTACATAAAATGGGTTTCTACATTTCTTTGTCAATTTTGTATGAAATTGTATTTCATTCTTTTTTTAATTGAGAATTAAGTAATGTCACAAATATAGACACGTCTTAATTTATCCAAAAAAGAGGGTAAGGTAAACCAATTTTCTCGTTTCATATAATGTTTTACGGAATTAAAATTATGCATTGCTTTAGAGCTTTTTTTTTTTTTTTGCGATTCCGTGGTTGTCTCCATAGTAAAAGTTGTTCATTCACGTGGTCTGAAATCCCCATTTAATTTTTAGATATACTTAAAAAATAACGGTGTATAAGAGACCCTGAAGTGCGCATGATTGTAAGAAAATAACGGTGTTGGCGATCAATTATTGTGCCTCATTCTATGCCACCGTTATTACTTGAATTACAGAAATGATGCTAACATATTATTTAGTTTAACCAGTATTCCTCTAACACAATATCAAAATGTAAAGGGCCACATGCACAATATAAAAATGTATACGGTACGATTGATCTGTACGATCCGTCGTTTCAGACCGATCGAAACGACGAATCGACAGTGTATGTCAAGTCGACACTACACTCGACGAATGAAAAAAATATAATTAAAAATGTTTACATGGAGTAATGATCATTTGATTGAATTTGTCTAGGTTTTCTTTTTTTCTTTTGTAGCCGAATCACATAGGCAAGGAAAAGAAGTTCGTTTTCTATATTACACGGGCACGTATTAAATTATTTGAGTACGTCTTAATCGTTACGTTTCAAATGATTAAATATATAATAATAAATAATTTATTTTCAGACCAAAGATCCATAGTTTGTTAGTAACAATATAACTTATAGACTACGTTAGTATACATGGCAACAAAAAGTAAATTGATCTATCGTAACGACCAATCGTTTCATGTATGTGCGACATTTTTGAATCGATCGATCGTTACTTTTAACGTCAGATTAATCGTAAAGATAAATCGTACCGTATATGGGGCCCTTAACAATGCGTTCTCACAACACTCTCCTAAACTCTAAGCCAATTATTATTCAGTTTTGAGGTTTGTTTGCCTATAAATTACGAACTTTATACCAAGACGACCAAACTTCTTGAATATCATTAATTTTAACTAAGTCACAAACCTACGTAGATATTAATCAGTGTGAGAAAACTTCCAAATTTTCATACAAACCAACATGTGAAGTATAGGATTATACAATCTGGAGACGACAATACGACAATAGATAAACAATGTCGTATACAACATGTTACAAAAATACCCCTAATCAAACTGAACAACTTTTACTAAGGGATCAACTCTGAAATCGCGAAAAAAAATCAGCTGTTTCATACAAAAATTAAAATCTAAAATATCAAAATGTATGAAACAGCTGATTTTTTTTTCGCGATTTCAGAGTTGGTCCCATAGTAAAAGTTGTTCAGTTTGATGGTCCCTATATACCATATTCGGCATTAGGGGTATTTTTGTAACATATTATTATTGTATATCGATTGCGGAGGTTAAGTAACTTTCACAAGGGCGGTCATGGGATGGGTGACCAAAAATTTATTATGTCGAGCACCTCCGGCTCGGCTGCATTTGTAGTCTAACAACTGCAAATCGTTAAGTACTCAATCGGAAAGAACTTACCTGGGCAGGTGCCCTTTTCATTAAATTATTACCAAATGAAAAAACCCCAAGAGATAGAACCAAAGTTGAAGAGGACAGGAGGGCATTAAAACAAATCTTAGACATTTTTTGAAGTTTTAGGTTATAATTTTAGGTTACTACCTTTCAATAATTTAAAGTTCATGGGTTTGCTGTGATTTCAAAGTACCGTAAATTGGGAGGAATCGGGTCACTTTCTGAGTTCTACATTAATTATCCCTACTTTTTTCATCGTTCTAACCAATGAAATGGAGATGATAATGATTCCGACGTTTTATCATTCCGAATTGTACTAGTTCAGTAAAAAGAAAAAACCAGAGAAATATTTAAAAAACAAATCTTAAAAATGGAACTCTTTCCGATTTCAATGGCATGAGCAGATGGCTGAACTAGATACTATCAATAGTAGGTACTTTTTATTTTTGATGTTCATTTTCAGGAAGATAACCCTAAACGTCGTAAGAAGAGAGGTGAGTACCTATGTAGTAGAAAGAGAGGCAACTTCTAGGTGAATATAAGCTGTAGGGAAGGGAGCGCTGTGCGACCTGAATTGGACTTTAATGTGTCGGAGCAAGAGTCGCTATTTATTTAAATGATTTTATGGAGTGTCTCTTCTCTACTTGTACAATTATGTATTCTGTGATTAAGTACAATGCAACGCGAAAGTTCATAAGTGTTTAATATTTTCCATCCGTAACCTAGTTTTTATAGTAGAAACTATTCTTATTTTGGGACTAATTATTAATTGTTATGATTAGACCGATACCTTATTAAAATGGAGGGACAATGAAAAACAAAAATATCCTTTTATAAGAAAAAAAATGAGGGATAAACACAAATCTCGACAAAACCACTGAATTCGAAGGAAATACATTTTGTAAACTGGAGTAACCAGAGACGGATTTAGTCAGCAAATTGATGTAGCTAGCTAGTAGTGAAAGTAGCTTTGTACACCGGTTTTCAAGGTGTCGCCATCTCTGAGGTCCTGGATTCGATCCCCGGTTAGGTCAATTTAGAAAACGAACTTTTCTATATTGGCTCAGGTCTGGGTGTTTGTGATACCACCGTTGTCTCTGATTTCCATAACACAAGTGCTTTAGCTACTTACTTTGGAATCAGAGCAATGTATGTGATGTTGTCAAATATTTATTTATTTATAAATATTGTTCACGTCTGGCAATACTACCATCGAAACGTCAACCATCCGTCAACATCAACGTCAGGGAACCAGAGAGGGGCGCGCGGCCGGACGGCTCTTCATAATATTTTACACAATACAATTCCTTAACGTCTATAATAAATTCAAATGTAACAATTTTAATATTATATCCAATTTATCTCAAGAAGTCGTACTTCATATTTTACATCAACCCAGCGCTCCATCCCGGCTCACACAATAGCATAACATACTTATCCCTTAAAGCTTTCCATCATACATTAATTAAAACGTTTTTAAAATTTAAAAAAAATTACCTGCTGTACTCAGAGACGTCAAAGTTTAATGCTTAATTAAGTATCGTGTCGTCTTATACTATCACTATTGAAAAGAAAGAGATAGCACCAATTTTAATGAAGCATTAAACTTAATAATTGACGTCTGTGTACGGCAGTACATGTTTTTTATGTAAGGTTCGTTGTTGTTTTTACAAGGTCCCTTCTACAAGGGTGCTTTTGTTGAAGGGGCTTCTATCTTATTCTACTAATATTATAAATGTGAAAGTTTGGATGTTTGTTAATCACTTATAAACGGCTGAACCGATTTGGATGAAATTTGACACACAGATAGTTTATATAGCCTGGATTAAAACAAAGGATAGTTTTTATTCCGTTCAAAGGTTCCAGGGATTTCACGAATGTCCACGCGGACAAGGTCGCGGGCGGAAGCAAGTAATAAGTATGTTCTTTTTCTGATGGAGTATCTAAATAACCCTTTACTATACTTCCAATAAATACGCTGTTTCCTACTTCCCGTTTATAAATAAATAAATAAATATTTGACAACATCACATACATTGTTCCGATTCCAAAGTAAGTAACTAAAGCATTTGTGTTATGAAAATCAGAGACAACGGTGGTATCACAAACATCCAGACCTGAACCAATATAGAAAAGTTCGTTTTCTAAATTGACCCAACCGGGGATCGAACCTGGGACCTCAGAGATGGCGACACCTTGAAAACCGGTGTACAAAGCCACTCGACCACGGAGGTCGACTTTTAACGTGAGTAGCTATCAAAGTTCGGCTGTACTATTGTATCGGACCAAGAATACAGCCCTGCCCCCCTAGTGGTTCGGTGGTCATGGTAGGGGGTTGAACGTCGTCACAGATTCATCGTACAAATTGGGGTATTTATACTTTGTATTTATCTTATGTTTATTGATACTCACACCCGTTTGCACTAAACTTAAGAATTGTCTATGTCTTTTCTTAACTACAACTCGACCAAATTAGGTAGGTAGTAGTATAATACCAAAATGGTATCTTGAACTTAGCTGTTATTCGCGATCTCGGTCGAGTTGCAGTAGGTGATCCTTAAGTTTACTGCAAACGGGTGTTTAAGCGGGTTTTATTTCCAAAACTTCTGATGCCTGAAAATCCGTAAAAATTCGTGCGGCTAAATAATTGATATTTTAGTCGATTTCAAAAGGAGGGAGGTACTCAATTCGACCCGTATTTTTTTTTCAGGTTTTGAAAAACTTCTAGCCCGGTCTCTGTAATTTTTCTATGGGACCACACATGAAAGTATGTTCTTTCAGATATAAAAAGAGTAATTGAAATCAGTTAACAACTGTTGAAGTTATGTTAAAACATTCATAAAAAAACAGTCGACATGATAACTTAATATTTATAGATAAATAATAATTATGAACTCTCTTCCACATTGCTATGAACTTGCAGAGTGTCACACATTCTGTACTAAAATATAACAACTTTTACTATGTGACATGCAATAAACGAATAAATAAATAAATAAAACGTCCTCCTTTTTTGAAGTCGGTTAAAAATACTTTGTTTTCTGCCGTCAGTTTGTAGTACGGCCCTGGTCGGCACAGATTCGCCGAACAAATTGAATTTATCACTGCGAGCGACGACGTTGTAAATAAACTCGTGCGGGGTCCCTGATTCGATTCCTGGGCGACGCGTGATACGAACGGATACGTTGCGCCGAGATGGTACTTGGTAACTATTCTGGGAAAAAGAAACTTTGTCCTTACCGATATTCTGGGACGATAATAAACTTTCGCTGACGCGATTGATAGAGAAATTGGAAACGTTAAGAAAAAAAAACAGATTTTTACTGGAATAAAAGTCGCAAGTGAAATAAAAAACGGTCAAGAGCGAGTCGGACTCACGCACCGAGGGTTCCGTACCATCATTCGGAAAAAGTTTACTGTTTAGAGACATCGTTTTATTTTTCCTCTAATCTTTACATAAACTTCTATCACATAAAATAATTTCAGATATTTCTCTATGTAATATTCTTAGGGGGGGGAGGAGACGGTACATTTTTACGCACCATAAGGGTTCCTTTTTACCATTTTGGTCACGGAACCTTAAAAAGATAAAGTAAAGTGAGAAATAGAAAGATTATGTATGTTTTACCATTACAAAATACTTAGAAGAAAATGAGAGATATTATTTAATGTCCTTCATGGTCGAGTGGTTTATACACTGGTTTTTTTGATTTAGGAACTAATTCGTCAAGCAGAAAGAAAGTTCCGATTGGTCAAGTGTGTTTTTACCGCGTGTTTTGGTTTTGATTTGTCAAGCCATGCAAAAGTAATAATTAGTCAAGTCCCAATTTTGTTTCGATTTGCCAAGCCTTATTTTATTTCAACTGGTCAAGCCAATAAAAAGTTCTGAATTGTCAAATGTAAAAATTATTAGTGTATTTGAAGGTATATATATATAAGGGTGGCATAGACGCCTTAACAAAAAAAATTTAAGAAGCCGAACTTATTATATTTCATAAAAACAAAAGATTGCAAAAATATTTAACTAAAGAAGGTAAAAAAAGAAAAAAAATAAAACAAAATATAAACGGAAACGTATCAGCTTACAAATGTCTAAATTCATTAAGAAAATTGATTTTCTATTTGAACTGATTCATTTTATCCCATTTTTATTACACGAAGTATTTACTAAAGCATTTAAGCGATCTAAAAATGTATGGTGCAAATATGTACTGTTAACGCCAATTAGGTAACATTGATTTATATGATTTTGTTTTCTGATTCGGTACAACAAATTGTTTTTAAGTAAAAAGTTTTCAGAATATTATGTCTTTTACTTATTTATTTACGTTATTATTATGCAGCAAGGGGTTTAAAATGTTTTTTGAAGTATTTTTTTAGCATTTGACAATTCAGAACTTTTTATTGGCTTGACCAGTTGAAATAAAAATAAAGCTTGGCAAATCGAAACAAAATTGGGACTTGACTAATTATTACTTTTGCGTTGCTTGACAAATCAGAACCAAAACACGCGGTAAAAACACACTTGACCAATCGGAACTTTCTTTCTGCTTGACGAATTAGTTCCTAAATCGTTTTTTTGGTGTCGTGATTTCTCTGAGGTCCCAGATTCGTTCCACAGCTGGGTCAATTTAGAAAACAAAATGTTCTATACTGTTATTGGTCTGGGTGTTTGTAGTGGCCTCGTTGTTTCTGCAGGCCTATTACATATCACGATAAGCGGACGAAGTTCGTCCAACTCAGTGACACTATTAACTCACGAATAAGGTTCAATATCAAGGAAATTGAACGACGAAATGCGTCCGATTATCGCAATTCTTTTTATGTAATAGGACCTTTGATTTCTATAACACTTTGGTTTAGCTTCTTATTTTGGAATCGGAGCAATAATATAAAGTAAAGTAATGTAAAGTAGGCCTTTATTCGGCGTTTTACATATGTTCACAAACAGTTACAGTTCCAGTTCTAGTTACATAACTACAACTATTAGTATAGATAGACTAAACAGCCGAAAGAGCTGACCAGCTCAGCAATGCTGTGAATTTGAAATTCCCAGCGCTGGTTTTCAGCTGGACCCCATATAATAAATAATAAATAAATAAAACGTCCTCCTTTTTTTGAAGTCGGACCTGTTCTTCTTGTCAGTTAAAAAAGTCTGGAACGGGTGGTAGAAAAATACAGACGATTCCAAAGCGCTTAATTACTAAGTTTATTTGAATAAAGCAATTTTTCACTTTACTTTACTTTACTTTAATATATTAGAAAAATAAGATAAAATTGGTTGCAACAACTATATACCAATTTGTTGAGTGAACAACTATTTGCCTATTATATATTATTTGATTATTTTAAGCCATTGTAATGTGCTGTATATTAATATTCTTTCCTTACTTTGCAGGAAGCAAAACCCAAATACATCTCAAACAACGTCAACTGGCTCGGAGCAAAATGCCCATTTCATTGTTATTTACTGTGAAGCATACCGCTACTAAACGGCCGTTTAATGTTTAACTTTGTTCGTAAATCATGCAAGCGCGATTTACCACACGAGAAAACCTTAAAACAAGATATACAGTTCGATGCAAACTTAATGGCGGCTCGGAACATCGTGCGAGATGATGCGCAGACACTTTTTTGGTTTACATTACGGTGTAGCTATGAGTAGTTTGTTCTATTTTCAAATTGGTTGATGCAATGGATATAAAATTGTCATGACAGGTGACAAATTGTCACGTTTATTAAATAGAGTGTTGGTCGATATTTAAAAAAAGGAAACATTTGAATTGTCTCTAATATTATTATTTTTAAATTACTTTTCAATACTTTCCATTATTTCTGAAAGTTTTAAATCCATTTAAACCAAAACTAGTTCAATATCAGAGACAATATAAAAGGTGATGGTTGTTTTTTTTTTAATATTGACTGGATTTAAGAGTAATAAAAATAAATGAATTGGCGGAGCTAGTGGACGAAAGCATTGCATTTGCATCGAACTGTACTTGCCATTGAATTTATACAACGACAGATATTTTATCGTTAGTGTTGGATTGAGATGAATGATCTATAAAATAAAAGGTAAAAGTACTCTTAGCCTATGTTAGAACGGAAAACAAAGTAATATGTATGCCTTTTTACAGATTTAGGAAAGGGTGACAAGCAACATAATGGTATAAATTAAAAAATGCAAATGCTATTGTTGCGGAGGTTTTATGATAGGGAAATATTTAAAAAGGAAAAATGTAGCTCTTATTTCAATAATATATTTTTTAGTTCCATTATTAAATTCTGTAAAAAAATTTTTTTCGTCTTTCCGTACAGTTTTTGAAAATTTTCTTTTTGTCCTGATAATACATTTGAAGCACTCATGGTGGAGCTTGACAGGCTGATACGACGTATTCAATCACGTTTGTTAAGCAACGCTCGGTCCGGCCAGGTGTCGGATGGGTGACAGTTAAGTGGCATTGCAACTGAGCGCTTCCGTGCTTCGGAGGGCGCGTTAAACCGTCGGTCCCGGCTGTTGTCATCTGATAACAGTCGTTAAGCCAAGATAGAGGTCTTACAGGCGGCTTGATAAACTCTAACACCAGAGGTGGCCCCTAATCCTCATACGATAATATTAATAAAAAATAACTGTTTGCTTTAATAATTATTTGCTTTTTGATTTTCTTCAGGCGAAACAAAATATAATGTTGGGTTTAATTTTATTTTGTTAGTAACTTTACGGTTCATACTAAAGCATTGTCATAGCAACAAACTTTAAAGCAATTACATACTTTTATATTATTCTACAAAAATAGTCACGTGAAGTTTCAAGATTTACTTTTGATTTTATTGTTCAAAAGTTGAACTGGCCTCGCCTTTAGAATTTTTGAATCATATTTTAGAAAATGGAAGCAAGAAAGCTATAGAATAATAATTTTATACTTAATAATTTCTACGATACAATGTACAAATGCCGGATTATGTTCACTGCACCACAACGAAGTAGCTACAGATATAATTTCTCCAGGGAGGAAGGATGTTTGTAACCGTAGAGACGGTAGCTAAAGCGAATCAGTACCTCTACATACTAAGATCGCAGAAGAACAAGCCTGACACAGCCTGACCTGTCGGTATTACAATTGTGGTGTCTTACAACGATACACAGCACAAGTGTAGCCAGCTCTACAGTTTTAACTGTAGATCTACAGTTTTTTCGATATCTTCACAGTTTTAAGTTCAGACATCCAAATCTACAGTTTTTTCTTTATTGTACTAGCGCTATCTATTTTATACGCTGCGTAATCCATATCAACTCGGTTTTAGTAAAGTCTACGGTACGACATTAACGGCATACGTAATAGTGCATAGGTAGCTGGTGAATGCAGTGATAATGAGTCAGATTTTGATTTAGAAGTAATGACCATCTAAAGAAATTTAATAATCATAATGTATGATTTTAAAAATACTAATGAAATCGAAAATCAGGAGGATGTACAAATTGAAAATGAAGAAGTTTCAACAGAAATAATGTAAAATTGTTTTTTTTTAAGTTGATTGTTGTTGATTATTCAATACAAGTTTATTTTTCTTACTTTATTATGTTGTTTTATTGATTACTGCTATTGAATAATACAGAATAAGAAAAACTGTAGATTACAGTTTTTAAGAAGAATCTTACAGTTTTCTACAGCTTTTTGAAAGCTTGTTTGCAGTTTTAGTCATGATTGGGGTTGGCAACACTACATTGCACCCGTGACTGATTGCACTGCGAACCTTGCATTAGATTACACAGTATTCAGACAGTCTTATCTTACTCAGTGTGACGCTACAGCTCTCGTAGCAACCGAGACACGTCGTAACTACGCGTGACGTTTTGTAGTATGTACAGTTCAACCAACATAATTATATTCTTTGAAACGGTGAAAAATGAAACAATGATAGCAGCCATACATTTCACTACGTTTTAATTGGGTCACTTTCTTGCTTGACTCTAATGACATTTTGATATTTCATATTGTTCACTAACTGTCGAGTTGTAATTAATTGCGTTACTGCTTGGCTGTATTTATTATGTACCGTAGTGCTGTATTACGTAGGTATAAAGACCCGGGAAATAAAAGTCGATTATCTAAACTACAATGTTGCGAATTGGAGATACAAAAAGATTGTTGGAGAAAAAGTTGGGCAGGGAAGGGACTTGTGTCGTTTCTGATTTATTTCTTTCAGAGCGTTGTCTATTGCTGTCTGTTTACAATCATAATTAGTAAATATAATAACTACAGAATAACTATGCCTTTTATTCAAATATCCAGCTTTCTATTTGTTTGAACTTAATGCTTCAAAATTATAAAGTACTAATCTATCTATCCCAATCTCAAATAACTCATTGATTGTCGATCAGGACAACTATTTTTTAATGAGAAACTAGTGCCCACCCGCGATATCGCTCGCGTAGACCCTAGGGAATCTATGACCAGGATAAAAAGTTCTATCCTATCCTTTGTTTTAATCGAGGTTATAAACTATCTGTGTGCCAAATTTCATCCAAATCCGTCCGGCCGTTCTTAAGTTATGAATGGTGTAAATAACCCAACTATGTTTTGTGTATCTAGATAAAAATAGTTTAACAATCCGTTCAAATGTAGTTACACAAATAAACGACGTAAGTAATCCCATTTGTTTGTCTGTCCAAGGTTTAAATCCCAATAGCAAAACAAGTCAGTCCCAAACTGTGGTATGGGACTGACTCGTGTTGCCCAAATAATGGACACAAAACTGACGTTGCAGTGTTGCAACAATTCTACTAGGAATTCACTCTTCCTCCAAGCTTTAATGCGATTCCCGATCTAAATGGAACTGAAACTTCAAAGTGATATGGAACATATTCCCTTGAGGCTGTGCAGCCGCGTAACTTTCAAATGTCTGAAGGTTTAAGGCTGTATTAATTAATATTATTAGATGCTTCATTGAATTAATGTAAAAGGAGAGTTAAGACACTCCGAATGATTTTGTGCTTTAGTTTATGAACTAAACAACGGATTTGATGTAATAGAGTACTAATTATATTCTGTTCTCTTTTCTGTAATAGGGTTTAGGAATATGGCAAATCAGGGAGAAATCTTCCTTTTGTCTTCAACATATTAAATGAGAATCTAGAGTTGTTTCACTTAATAGTTATAATCCTTGCTGATTTAATGGAGGTTTTTAGTGGTGGCTTGCATTGAGCTTGATTGAATAGGAAGTTGCTTTGCCACAATATGTTTACTAAGCGTTCGCTCACTTTTCTATCAATATGGTTTGGATATGTAAAACATTTTTTAGTGCTTTTAGACAAAATGTTCTCTAACAGCTTTTGACAAAACGGGCGGTCTGAAACGAGTATTTGCAAAGAGTGAAAATTCTAAATTATTGTTAATCTACGAACGATCTACTAAAGTGCTGACTAACATTTCAAACAGTCATAATAATACCACTCAATACATTTAACCATCCCCATTGTGACGTAAATCATACGAAACTCCTAGAATTGACTTTACATTGCTGTTGTTGCTGACACCAAAGTTAGCAAACTTGGACACTAGATTTCAGTATCATGCGACACAGTTCGACGTTGACACGAATTGCCTATCCTAGTTATTCATGACCTACATTCCTGTTTCTGAAAGCGTGGCGTGACATATAAGCAGAGGTATGTTTTGCTTGACGAACTTGCGTTCTATGGTCTACTGGCGAATGACGTTTCCCAGCGCTGGGGGTATTACAACCTCTTTAAACTTGTTAGTTTTCCGAATGGCTTTCGATGCGTCTCTCTTTTTTGTTATACAGCGAGAAAAAGACACATTGATAGCACATTCTGAAAACATGACAAGTTTAAACATGACGACCTCCGGCTTTGTCTTCTCCGGCTTTGTACACCGGTTTTCAAGGTGTTGCCATCTCTGAGGTACCGGGTTCGATCCCCGGTTAGGTCAATTTAGAAAACGAACTTTTCTATATTGGCTCCAGTCTGGGTGTTTGTGATACCACCGTTGTATCTGATTTCCATAACACAAGTGCTTTAGCTACTTACTTTGGAATCGGAGCAATGTATGTGATGTTGTCAAATATTTATTTATTTATTATTATTATTATTTATTTATTAGGAGGTTGTTATATACCCCCTGGTGGTTGTCGATCGTTTGGTCAGCGACAACGCTGTGCGCACGAGATGTTCACGCATCGTTTTTTTGCGGGTGTCCGCGGTGTGAACGTTGTGTTCAGCGTGTGTGAGACGTCAACGTCTGGTTGTGGTTAGTCAAATCAGACGTTCGAGAGCCGCCAACGCTCGTAAACGCTAGTAGGATAATGGCCTAAGATATCTGCATATCGTCATCATCAGATATTTTATTGACCCCACTTTTGGGGCAGAGGTGTTATGGATGGGTAAGAAGGCTGAGCCAGAGCCCAAAACTTCACGGGCTGAATTCGGATTGGTGAGTATTAGTGCCTGCAAATGCAGCAGGAACCGCAGGGATCAACTTGAAGGGTTTTGCTTGAATGGTATAAATAATGCTCTAAGTGGGGTATATTTTTTACTTAAGTATAAATGTGTGAGGTTTGTTTGACAGACGAATTTCACCTTTTAAAATTTACTAGCTTCTCGCGACATTGTCCGCGTGGTTTTGTATCCTTTGACCGAAATAAAAAGTATCCTATGTTCTAATGCAGGCTATAAACTATGTAGTAGTACTGAGTAACAAACTCTAAACATTTAAACATCCAAACATTCACATTTATAGTATTATAAGTAGGATTACGGCGTTGAAAAAAAGAGCTGCGTGCGTTGCAATACTTTACTCGTTAGCTAAATCTTATTAGTATATTATTACTGTTTATTACCAAAGCCTTGAAGTTCTATTATTTTCAATAATGTCGCCTCTGTATCGCGTATAAACATTATATTTCACTGAACAAAACCTATGAGGCGAGTCACGTCGTCTCCTTCCTTTGAAAATACAAACGCTTTAAAATACTATCTGTGCGAAAACGCTAGAAATTTAATACCACTTTGGAACTCGTGGGGAGATATTGAAAATTGGATCGTGACTCAATAGCGTAGCGTATAAAATAAAGTGGCAATGTATTGTAGTCTTGAGAATTTTTACCGCGGATCCCTAGCGGTTTTTGAGTGATATGGTTCGAATTTCGTACGGTTTAAAAGAGTAGTGGCGTATCGTACCACATCGGCGTTAGGTAAAGTTGAAAAGCACCAACTACCAGAAAATAGGTTCCAGGTTTTTTGATGAAAGCGGAAATTATGGCTCTGTCGTGGAAATTATGGCAATTTCCTGCTATGAGAAAAGCCTATGTCCTGCAGTGGACTCTGGTAGCCTGTTAAATTCAAAGTTCAAAGTTCAAAATTCAAAGTTTATTCAGTCTAGGCTGTCACGTCACAAGCACTTGTGAATGTCCAAGAAGCTACGCCATTGGTTCGCAAATCCTAAGCGGGAGACTTTGTAACGAGAAGAACCGGTAAGAAACTCGTCAAGGGCTGACTGACTGGCTTTTTTCTGACTGTATATTTTATACAGATTCGATAATCGAAAAATAAAAATAAATAGAATAGTGGTATATGATATTTTTGACCGAGCGAGCGCAAAGTGTCTGCTTCAACTTGGGCAAAAATGCTTTCGTATGTCTGTCCCGCTGTCCGTTTGTTCTCCACTACTGTGGCCCTACCATGAGTTGATGCAAACGGTTTACGTAACCGTAAACTATTGTTTTCCCTCTTTTACTCGCATTGACTGTGAGCAGTATATTTGATAGTTTACGGTAGCGTAAACAGTTTGCATCAACTCATGGTAGGGCCACAGGTGGCATTAACTCAACCGGTTCTCTTAAAATTTTGTGAGTAGGTTCTATAATTAATAGATTTTTTTGTCGATTAAGGGGGTCTAGCCAAAGTAACATTTACAAATTTTTGCTATCGCTTCGCTTCGAAAAATGTATGGATTTGACGTTTTAAATTTCGATTTTAACGAAACCTTATGTCAATCCCATACATGTTTCAAAAGCGAAGCGATAACGAAGATTTGCAAATGTTACTTTGGCTAGACCCCCAGTTCTTTGAAATTTAAAAAAATGCCGGATGAATGGGGAAAATTATATTTCAGCCATTATGAAAAATGATCAATAATGTCACAAAAACGCGAGTTCTACAGAGTCTCTAGTCTAGAAATTAGATAATATATTTATATAAAGGTTTCCACCAGAACCATCAAGAAACTGAAAATATGCCATGGTCACTGCAACTGCAAAAGTGCCGAAAAGTCGGAAAATAAAAAGTCGTTCTAAGTACCAACTAATTATTAAAGTAGGTACTTTCAAATAAATAAACTAGAAAGCAACATGAACGTGTTAAAAACGTACGTTCTTTTTTTTTGTTTTTTGTATGTACGTACACCGATTACTCTGGCGTTGGTGTGCCGATTTTAATAATTATTTTTTTTTGTTCGATTAGCTATACTTTCATTTTTTTTGTACTTCTGAACTCTGCGACAGAGTAGTTGTACTTACCTGTCGACTGACAGCAAATTCATGGCGTATTTTACCAGACATTTTACTTTATTTATAAGCTATTAAAATATTTACGCATATCACACACTCAGATCGAGTAGCACCATACGCCGGGTTGGTTTTTCCCTAACAGTGGCTCGAAGTGGAATAAGAAATGTATGATTATAATTTAAATTAACTTTTTGCCATAAACCGGTGGATTGAAGAGGGAAAAAAATATCCTACGATCCATCGGTGAAGCCTCGACGGTGGATTGTAGAGGAATGAGGGTGTCTTTATAAATATAACGAGTAGGTAATTTTCTTGGCTTCTCTTTGTCAAATCGAATTGAATAGAAAGGTGGACGTTTCACAGCGAGACATTATCGTCAACGAAAATTAATATTATATTGAATTTTACAAAAACATTTATAATATATAATATATATATATAATTCGTTTATTTCAGGCACAGACCCATTTCAAAAAAGCAATACAGAAAGCTTAAATACATGATTACTTATAAATAATTATTGCATATAAAAAAATAAGTAGGTATCTTATACCTAAAGTCAGAGTCATTTAAGTAATGGTTAGCGTTAATGTGTGATTTTTTAGTTATTAGAAGGTTTTAGATTTTTAGTTAGACCTTTTCTTGAAAGTTATAGTATTGGTAGTAATCTTTAAAGTAATTTTTTACTCCCTTGTTTATATATCTGACGATGAAATTGTAAAATAAAAATTGCTATGTCCGAAAAGGACCAGTAAGTAGTAAAGATCCATTTAATAATTTAAGAGGTGTTTTCCTCAACCTCATGTTTACTTTAGAATATTATTAAATTAGCTTCAAGTGAAAACAATGTACAGGAAGTTTTTTTATTCTTTCTCTTTTTCCATGTAACGCGGCTAGTGTTCTCGGTACATTAACCCCTAGCTGCTATATATCAGGCTGCAATGCGATGGCTAGGGTTGCCACTCTGTAAGATCATTTATATTTTCTACTAAGTGTAATCAATCACGCATCGGCTCTTGAAATGTTTTGTTCTTTCTAATCTGGCACATTTTTTATCTGACTGAATTGTTTGAAGGTTAGTCATGGGATGGGTAAAGAAAAATGTATTATTTCGAGCGCCTCCATGCTTCGGAATGCTGCACGTTAAGCCGTTAGTCTCGGCTACAACTGCAGTTCTTCTCAATCACCAATTGAGCCACCAGTGGGTTATGTTATATCCACCCTAAGGAAGGTCTGTGCTTCGGCATAGGGGCATTAAAATAACTGCATGTGCATGTCCAGCCCTCCTACTCAAATGGCCATTCTACTAAAATTAACGTTAGTAGAATAGAATGACTATGTATGAGATTGACAGGAGCTAAGCGTTAGCTTATGTCACTCCCATCTCGAATGGTCATTTGTGTAGGCCCTCAGGCAATCGCATTGCCAGCCCTAACTCCATAGTCCCGTAAGTCTTTTATCGTGCCGCCTTCCGCGTGGTCGCGTTTATGACTAGCCAACAGCTAATCTGTTTCACGTTAACCCCGTCGGGCTTAAATTAAAAACTGCGAAGATTTTCTCTGCGGATTGAATATTTAACTCTTATTTATGACTGGGGTGGAATTAGTTTATATACATGGCTCTGTTTTAGTGGCGATTTTTGCATAGTCCAGTTTAACTTTTTCCGTTCCTTTTTCTTGTCAGCCAAAAGACGTCATAATGGGTGGTAGGGTAAAAGAATTGACGATTTAAAAATGCTTATTATGTGAGCCAATCTGTGTGAGTAAATGATTGAATGAAATTCTTTATTCGAATAATCGAATAAATAATTTCATTCAATCATTTATTCAAACACATTGGTCTGTCAGTTCGTGCCACAAATGGTATGCTAATTAAAACTAAATTACAAACATAAATGATGAAAACTTCGCTGGGAATACAAACTATAACTGAATATAAAGTTTTATTCTTATATTTAGGTACTTACAATCAATATTCTGTGTGTTTCTTCTGGTAGTAGCCTTGGGGGGCTGTGCCCCCGGAGAAGCCCTAGCGCCCCTCCCGAAAAAAGTGTAGGCAGGCAAAGCGAGCTCGCGCTGGGTGGGGGGCTCACTCCCCCAAACGTGTATATATTCTGTGCCCAAACCCCCTAATTGCCCCCTGGAGAATTTTCTCTGAAAGAAACAATATGGCACTATAGGATCGTGGTGAGACCTCAAACTAAATAATCTGATAGATAGATATATCTATTACTACTCTAACTTAGGTTAAGTGAAAATGTAATCTATGACACAGATAATGTAAACAATTTAATGATAACAGAAATAACAACATTACAGTGACATTATATCGTTCATTATCAGCATTTATCTTGAGATTAAAGAAAATAAATCCAATTTGTTTGAGTTTATCACTTTATTTTAGTCTTAGTGTAAATAAGTATAAGTGTGTTTGTGTCTTAAAAATGGCTAAAAAAGGAAAAGAAAAGGATTTAGAGAAAAAGGAGAAAAATAAAAATAATAATGCACCAACGAAAGTGAAAGCATGTTCGAAGATAAACCACGTAAGTTGCTTAGAATATAACAACCCGGAACGATAGTTCCCTACAAAGCGCACTGTCAATAGTGAGGCAAAAAATACTGAGCCAAAACATATAAACATAAAACCTCCTCCTTTTTTTGTAGTCGGTTAAAAATGGCGTAGTTTTCAGATTTTTATCCTTCATACGTTACCTAATCGTTCCTATAAGAACGAAATAGTTTCAATTTCCCTACCTTTAGGGGATTAGTTACTATTTTATTGGATTTCAGTTACGATTAGGTAAAGTATGAAAGATATAAATCTGAAAACTAAGCCATTTTGGCTCAGTATTTTTGGCTCACTTTACATACAAGGAGTCGGCTTATATGTGTTATTATTTTAAGGTAAGTTGATAATGTTCAGTTCTAGAAGTTCTACAAAAGGTAACAACTACTATCGAATAGCTATAGTGACCTCATCATATGATGTACAGTCAGCAGCACGTCAGGCTATACACAATTTCTGAAATTTACTTTGAACCTCAATGTCTACGCATTTAAGTATCAAATTGATTGAAAATCATTACCCTATCGTGGTCGTGTCGTTAACTGTACTTATATTAGGTCTTTACTATGCGTTTTGTACGGAAAAATTTAAAGAAGTTGCATATCCCATACTAACATTTTCTTCATTATTCAACAACCATGAACGCTAATGTTTTAAAACTTTTATGCATTAATGTTTAAACACTAAGGATAACATAAGTATGCCACTTGAGTTAAACGAAAAAAATAAGTTTTGGCTAACTTAAAACAAATAAAGCGGTCATTTCTGCTAACAAAAAGAGGAGTAATTTTTGAGTTATTTTATTTTATTTTATAAATAACAATAAGTATTTTTTTACTATTGATAGTTTCAATGATGATCATTATTCGATATAATATTCAAGCAATTCATAAATACTTTAAATCATAGAAGTGACGAGGTTCTCTATTTGTGAGAAAATATCGCCAATTTCATAATACATAGCTGAGGTTCATTTTCAATTTGACGACTCTGTACGAAATAAGACAGTGACCGACAAATTTTGACAAGAGATCACATCCCTTGACGAGTTTCGTGCCGATTCTTCTCGTTACCACAAGGTTTTCGGTACCCCTGATTACGTAACTGTTGCATTCAAGAAAGTGACCGAAATCACAGTTACATTGCTGCTTTATGTAACATAGTTGTCACATTGATTCTTATTAAAGCAGCAATGTAACTGCGATTTCTGTCAGTTTCAATCAAAAGTTGTTAGAAATAGAGTTACATAATCAGGGGGCCGAGGTTCGGGAACTGAATGGCGTAGCTTCTTTGACATTCACATGGGCTTGTAACAGCCTAGACTGAATAATTAATTATCTATAATTGAATTGAAAATTAACCATTAGTGTAACACACTCATATAATCTTATTTAATTTACCAGGACTGCCGAACAGCATGAAATTGTTTATTTTTATTATATTCCAAGCATTACATTAAAATTTATAACATATTTACATAGTACTGTGAAGACCAAGTAGGTCCCTTATTAAATTAAAGAGGATTTAGGAATATTATGATTTTATTTCATTAAAATAGATGTATCAATGCAAACAATAATTGATCTCGTATGACCGACACGATGCCGGTCCAAATCAGGGTCCCTACCGGCTAACTTTTCGAACTTCGGCGGGTCTACCGAGCTTCAACTTAAAACAGATAAATCGAAGTAAGGAGTTTCGTATTGTACTATTCGCCGAATTTATTTAGAAGATATCGATGCTCGTGTGACATCATGAATTGAGGTTCACCATTTTGGCCCGATTGGGGCTCGATTTATTTGTTTTGATTTGAAGCCCGGCAGACTTTCCGAAGCTCGATGCGTTAGCCGGTACGGCAACAGAATCTGTCAAAACATTACGTCAAAAACCTTCTTTCTTAATTTACTTTGTCTCAATGATTTGAAATAATCATCTATTCTAAAAAGGCTTACATAGATATAGAGTAAACATTTACTACCAGCTGATTACAGACTACAAATTAACTATAATTACAGTACCTACCTATATGTGGTGTTACTAACCAAAGGGATAGCAAATTGCACTTAATCTTCAGCTTAACACACTTATCGGGTCAACATAATGCGATGGCATTTGATTAATTACTGTTGACGTGTGCTTATGCGATTGACCGTGATAAAATTTGGTACCAGAACACGTAATCTTCAACTCCTGAGGAACTGGCTATCTTACTTTTAACTGCCGGAACATAACAATATTAAATTGTTGTTATGTTGAAAACCGGACAAGTGCGAGTCGAATTCGCCCACTGATGGTTCCGTACAAACTAGATGATTGATTACGTAGGTACTTTAAATAAGGACAATATTTTTTATGATTTAATTAAAAATGTTTAGTTTTCAGATTTTTCCCTGTGTTTGTAGTATAAGACGATAATATTTGCCAAATAGGTCAACGGAAAGTACCCTATTTTTGATTCTCTTGAGAGTGTCAAAATATGCGTTTTTTGTGGCATAAACGGCCGTATCTTTTTTAAGTTAACTTAGAAGTTTGATTTTTCCACAACTTCAAGGAACTGTAGACCTAAGTGTATAGTTTTAATTTCAACTTCATAACTCCACGCGTTCCCGAGATAAAGGACAGACGGACAAACAGACAGACAGACGGACAACAGAGTGATCCTATAAGGGTTCTGTTTTTTCCTTTTGAGGTACGGAAACCTAAATATACAAATAAATAACACATCAACAACGACATGTCACGTGATTTTTAGGGTTCCGTACAGCAAAAGGAAAAATGGTCTCTGTCTGTCTGTAGGGTTATACCATGCATGATTTCTTTAATACTTATTTGACATTTTACGAACAACTTTAAAATCTGCAGCCACGCATAACGCAGTTTGATGCATGGTTTTGTGAGATCCGTCCTAACACCATGAGTGTTTTTTTTCAAATGACACTTTTTGGTTTCAGTGCTGCTCAATAATATCAGTTCTGCTCGCCATTTTGATATCCTACCTCTCATATAAGGCATACGATTCATTAACACATGTACCTGATGTACCAAATCTTGATTTGGATGCTTGGTGGGGACCAAATGAGACTAAACAAATACAAGACACATCCATTCGACCCTTCAGGATAGTCTTCAGTGAAGCTGTAAGGATTTTTGATGAAATTATTTCCTCTCCTAAATTAATAGATATTAATTTCAATACTTTTTGAATGATGTTTTACCTTAATTTAATCAAAAATTTGTAATGCAGTGTTTGTAATTTTTACAGATGCTTACAGATTTAAGAAGAAGATTCGATGAGTACCGTCGCTTAAAAAAGACAAAGTCTTTCGAAAACGCTACTTGGACTTACGGCGCTAACTCCGACGGTTTCGGCCAATTTTTCGCCCACTGGATCTTCAAGTACAAATACAGCAGAAGAGAACAGTTCTTAAATAAGTTTGATCATTTCAAGAGTAATATTCAAGGGCTGGATATTCACTTCATACATGTGAAACCTAAGGTTGAGAAAAATGTTAAGGTAAGAAATGAAGGGTGATCCAAATAATCTAAAATTATGAGAGGTTTTTTGAAAAAATTTTTTTTTTGTAATTCCTCACATTGAGGAAATAACGCGAATAATTATTTTCATTTCCCATTCCGAAAAACAGATTTTAACGTGAAGAAGCAGGAGACCAAACAAACTTACGTATTGGACTTTTTACTTTGGCACATCACTTACTACATCAATTCACTCAACTACAAATCAGTACGAAAATGTAATTCTTCTTCTTCATCGTCGTTTCGCTCTTGAGCGGTCGTGGTCACGTTGAGACATCCACGTCGGTGGTAGAGGTGGACACAGCTTTCCACACGATCTCCCGCCATCTCTCTCGGTTGGTAGAGTTTCTGGCGCAGTCAGACACACGGTTTCCCACTGCCGATTTCACTGGTCGGTCCAGCGCATCGATGATCTGCCACGTGATCTGGTTCCCTCCACTGACAATGACATTTACAGCTAACTAATTAATAACAACATATCATATTTTTTCTTTAATATTCCAGGTGGTCCCCCTACTTCTGCTCCACGGCTGGCCAGGTTCAGTAAGGGAGTTCTACGAAGCTATTCCATTGCTGACTTCTCCTCGCCCAGGGTATGACTTTGTGTTTGAAGTCATCGTACCAAGTCTTGCAGGTTTTGGGTACTCTGAGGTAAGGATTATCTTGACAGTTATTACATCATTTTGAAAACAAAATACACTACTCATAGCTACACCTCAATGTACACCAATTGTCACGTTATTGAATAGGGCCGAGCAAGGCTCGGTCGGTGTGAACAACGCAACGCTATTTACAGACATTCCTTGTGGATTCTAAGAATAAACCTTATTCTTAGAATCTTGATCTTTATTCAAATAAACTTAAAATTAAAGCGTTTTCTTTTAATGTATCAAAAGCTACGTTATGTCCCTATGAATTATTTAGCATTCGACAATAAAAATAGTAAATGACTTCTCCTTCCGGCCTGTCGATTTTGTAATCAAACTCGAATCTCACTTCACTGGGCACAAATTTTAAATCATAAATGAGATAATGATAGGCTGTTTTTTTAATCACAAAAGATTTAGGATACCTAAAACCTTTTGCAATCGGTAAAGTAGCTTATAATCAACTAATTTCTAATAACAAATTCATGCAAAGTGAAGTGAGGTTCAAAGTGAGATGCGAGTTTGGTTACAGAATCGACAGGCCGTTTCGTAATCAGGATATTACTTCATATTTCTTTCATTTCCTTCTTACAACCATACAGTAATAGTAGCAGCAATTTTACGAGTATATTATTTATTATGAATAGTGTGTTATTATCGCTTCCCCACAAAGAAATATCGATACATATTTTCTGAGGTCCCTCAATTAATCTTTACTTAGCCGGAGATACAGATGTTAGCGTTATTATTATATGACTTTGTATTTTGCTCGAAATGTGGAGCAAAAAGATTTATATCGAATCGGTGGGTGATGCTGCGAACCAGTAGCTTAGAGAATTTAGGACACATTTGCGGCGCAACATTATCTTTGTTAATTTGCACAAAATACTAAAATCTAAATAAAAAAGCTTTAAAAAAAAACCTTCTTTAAAAAAGCCCGAAATTAAAAACAAAAATAGCTTCGAAATTAAATACCTACCTCCGGAAAGCGAGAAATAATTCTGTACCTTCAGTGAAAACTGATCTAACTCGAGTTATATCGATTTTGAATTTATTTCACTATTCAAGTCATCGAAAAATTAGCTTTTTTTGTGTCTAATCGGTGTATTTTTACGACTTATATCAACAGAGATACATTTTGTGCATAGTAATATAAGTGCTTGCTTTTCTATGATTTTTTTGAAATAAAATGTGTAATTTAATATATCGATCACGGAAATATGAATTAATGTAAGGGACAATATACCGAAAATGAGTTATATACACCGTTGGATTCGGAATTTTACGCTCCATCGAATGGTATACTTGAAATGTTGATATCTTGAAAAAAAATCATTTTTTTGTCCCTTACATTACACATTTTGAGAGGTCCTAAACAAATCTTTACCACAAATTTTGACGTATCATACACTTGTACAAAATGTCATTTTTAGTTTTAAGGTATGTCTCATAAAAAGTTATATATGGCCTTTACCCTAACCACGTTTTCGTTTTTCTAAACCTGATCAGCCTTACGTTACTTTATGATTTATGTATTTGGCAATGATGTCCCTTACATTAATATGCCAGCGTGTGTAATAATTTACGTGTTTCTTACATTACTTTAATAGAATATGAATTCATTTTATTTTTCTAATACTACAATATAACTAGTAGAGAGCAAAACAGAAAACTAGAGCCCGTCCCCGCCTGCTCCGCCCGCTGCATGCTTCGTGTATCGTAGGTAAACATTAATCGATTATGGAAATATAAATTAATGTAAGGGACAAAGGTCTACTTTTCAGGAGGAGCAAAAAACAAATTTTATTTATAACAATTGGTTGTATAGTGACTCGGTAGCTCAGCGGTCAGAGCATTGGACCGGATATCCAAAGGTCGCGGGTTCGATTCCCGTCCGAGAACATGATCTGGTGCGAGTCGTATTTTTTCTAGTATATTATTTGGAATTGCTTGTATTTTTTTAACTTTTTATTCTACTAATTTGATGCCTATAGCAAAGTTGCTTAGGTTTAAGAGCTCTATAAAGCTATGCAAGCAAAACTAAGATTATCTTTATGGATTTCAAAATAGCATGTCTCTTATATAAAAAATAAATTTAAGTGCGTTGTTTACCTTAATAAAAATAATATTAGTAATTTTAGAAGTAACTGGTTTAGTACTAGTTATTGCTGTATCTTAATTAAATACTATAATAAAATTGTACTTTCAAAAGCAATTAATCATTAAAAGTATTTATTTTTATTCTGCGTTTAACAATAATTAGTCTCAATATTAACAATGATGGCACATTATAGGAAAAATCATTTTTGAATGATAATCAACTGTTTATATAACCAAAAAAATATATTCCAAAATTTCAAGTTCAATAGATTTTTTAAAGTAATTATGGTTATTAAATCATAATTAAAAAAACAATTCAATTTGAAATTTTAGTATTATAGCAATTTAATATAAAGAACTCAGTAAGATAATAACGATGTTCACACTATTAATTTATACTTAACCGTATTAATTAAGGGCCGATTGTTGCAAGGTCAGGTAAAATTTAATCGTAGAGTAAACTTTATAATGTAATACAAACGATTGTTAAATATGTCACGTCAATTATCAAGGCATTTAACGATGGTTAGAGCTTACTCAACGACTAAATTTTATCTGACTTAGGTAAAATTTGCCTAAAGCGAAAATACTACAACCTAATTGTTAACTGCAGCAGTTTGCATTATCAACAATCCAACGAAACATTATAAACAACATAACAACGTTATCAAATATCCAAAAAAAGCTCAAACAGGTTAAGTGGAGGAAATTATTCCCTACTAGAGTCTTAGTCTTAGTCTTATTTAAAGTGTCTTTAATTTTATTTTTATAAGGAATACTTAAGTAATCCTTCTGATATGTTTTAGGTATAATACCCTTTTCACAAAGTTTTATTAAATCATTAAACTTGATGACGAAGACTCTAGAAGGGAATTAGTTCCTCCACTTATTAAATTTTTATGATTTTCATTCTTATTTTTAATCGCATCGCGACCTGTTTCTCTTCCTCCTCTTTTTTTGGATTGTAAATAACGTTTTCATGTTGTTTATAATGTTTCGTTGGATTGTTGATAATGCAAACTGCTGCAGTTAACAATTAGGTTGTAGTATTTTCGCTTTAGGCAAATTTTTCCTAAGTCAGATAAAATTTAGTCGTTGAGTAAGCTCTAACCATCGTTCAATGCCTTGATATTTGACGTGACATTTAAAAATCGTTCGTATTACATTATAAATTTTACCCTACGATTAAATTTTACCTGACTTTGGAACAATCGGCTCTTAATTAATATGGTTAAGTATAAATTAGTAGTGTGTACATTGTTATTATCTTGCTTAAGTTCTTTATATTAAATTGCTATAATACTCAAATTTCAAATTGAATTGATTTTTTAATTATAATATAATAACCATAATTACTTGAAAAAATCTATTGAACTTGAAATTTTGGAAACTATTTTTTTAGTTATATAAACAGTTGATTATCATTCAAAAATGTTTATTCCTATAATCTGCCATCATTGTTAACATTGAGACTGATTATGTTTAACGCTGAATAAAAATAAATACTTTAAATGATTAATTTTTGTATCATTTTATGTATTCACAATAATAGCAATTTTTTTTATCTAAATTAAATCAAGTTAACCAATTTGCTTTTGAAAGTAAAATTTTATTATAGTATTTAGTTAGGATACAGCAATAATTAAACCCAAAAGGGTACCTTACTTCAAAAAATACTAATATAATTTTTGTAAATATGACTGTTACATTACTGCGGAGTATTTTTGTGTTAAATGCAATTAAGGTAAAGAACGCATCTACATTTATTTTTAATGTAAGAGACATGCTATTTCGGAATCCATAAAGATAATCTTAATTTTGCTTGCATAGCTTTATAGAGCTCTCAAACCTAAGCAACTTTGCTATAGGCATCAAGTAAGTAGAATAAAAAGTGAAAAAAATACAAGCAATTATTATAAATAAAATTTGTTTTTTGCTCCTCCTGAAAAGTAGACCTTTGTCCTTTACATTAATTCATATTTCCGTGATCGATATCTCTAGTTAAAACAATGTGTACCGAAACTTATTTCTCTTTAAATTAGTGTCTAGAAATATAACTCGTTTTAAAACTTTACACACAATTCAATAACAACTGACTTAAATTGTGCGTAGTGATTTATCTAAAATTATATCAATACACACATATAATTTCACAGTATGCTAGTTTGTGAACATTGATTTAACTCGACTTATAGCATTAAAAATGAAGTAATAATCAAGTTTTATTTTGTGTTTATCGATATAATTCAAGTTGAATCAATAATCACATATAGGTTTGGGATAGGTATAAAATGATATAATTGACTTATATCAAAAAATATTATGAGTAAACGAAGTAAAACGTTTGATTACTTATTGTGTAAAATGATAAAACTGCCCAATATACACTAACTTTTTACACCATTGCACGTTATTTTTTACAAAAAATTAAATTCATAGTATTTTTTGATTCGGGCGTATTTTTGTTTATTTTTATTCATTATTGCCTGTCTTACTAACACGTGGAAAAAGAGTTGTGTTTTTAACTGCATTTTGACCCCCGACGCAAAAAGAGAGGTGTTATAAGTTTAACGTGTCTGTGTATCTGTCTGTGGTATCGTAGCTCCCAAACGGATAAACTGATTTTGGTTTAGTTTTTTGTTTGAAGATAATTATATCCTGATTGTTCTTAGTCATGTTTCATGAAAACTTGTTCAGCTGCTTGAAGATCATCAGCTCTTTTCTAGTTGATGACGGGATCTGGCTAACTTCTTTATGTCCGATCGATTCGGAATTTGGTACAGTATTACTTCAATGACATTGAAAGAACATAGTAAGGCAACCATGACCTGATCAGCCGTTAGAAGATCGTCAGCTCTTTTCTAGTTGATGAGGGGATCTAGCTAAGTTCCATATGTCCAGTCAATTCGAAATTTGGTACAGTGTTACTGCAATGATATTAAAAGAACATGGTAAGGTAACCATTACCTGAAGCTTAAGCATCAACTGGAATCTGCAGAATACTCAACTCCTCACCAACATACAGGAGAGGTATAGTGTTTGGGATCACTAGAATGGTCTTTAATGAGTAGATTGCGAATAAAGTATAATAGGTGGTGATGATGAGGCATCATCTAGAATCTGAAGGATACCCAACTCTTCAACAACATACAGCAGAGGTATCGTGTTTGGGCTCATTGGAATGGTCTCGATGATTAGGTTATACTCCTAGATTGGTAATCAACTCATCAGTTTTTTGAAATTGAATTCAAAATTTGGTACCGTGTTACTTCAATGATAATGGCCGCCAAAAATTTAGTTTGAAAAGCTTCAAAAAAACTGAAATTAAAAATTTAATAAACCCCCGATACAAAAAAGCTAACTCTTAATAAAATACCCCCATACAAAAGAGCTTACTCTTAAAAAGTTGAAAATAATGTCATCATATCATCAAGTCTTAAATAGATCTATGAAAAAATCGTAGACGTCGGGGGACCGCTAAGTTAATGGATTTACATTAACTTCGCGGTCCACCGACGTCTATAATTTTTCCATAGATTTATTTATAACCTGATAATAATGATGATATTATATTTAACTTTTTAAGAGGTTAGCTTTTTTGTGTGGGGGGTTTTTATTAAGAGTTAGCTTTTCTGTGTCGGGAGTTTTTGAGAATAATTAATTTACTATCATTAAATTATTTACTATTTTGGGAGTAAATTAATTTATTTTAATTTGCTACTGAATGGAAATGGGACTTATGAATGGTTTTTTTAAGATCGGTTTATTGCTAGTTGTCATTTACAAGTTGGCTAAGTTTGAGTCTGAATGACTAGTAATGATTGTGTTGTCTTTACATGAAGCACTCCATAGTCAAGTCAATATTAAGCCGATGGGATCAATTCCCGATCAGCTCAATGGAATAAACTTTCATATTCATTTTCTTTTCTCTGAGTAGGTGTTTAAATACCAGCCTGTTTTCTATATTATGTTACGTTGAATTTCGATACAACAACAGTTTTAACAAGTCTAAAGATCTGTTATGTTTTGTTTAAGTAAACCTTTAAGTTTAATATTGTTATGTTAACTTTTCTAAATTTAAAACACATTGTTCTGCTTATTCAAGTTGATTTAAGCGCTAATGAAGCAAGATTTAGTATTTTATATGATTACCAAAGTGTTAGTAATAAATTACCGAAATATTTTTGGGTTTTAATAACAGCAAACATTACCTCATGATATTATTTAGTATTTTATCATAAGTTATATCACTATTCACATAGTATACGTACTAGTTATATCGTTTGTGATAAAAGTTATAACAATATCCACATCGATTTTTTTCAAAAAAGTTGTGTAAATTGATATAATTCGATTTTTTTAAACGATTCTACAAAACTAAACTCTAATCACTAACATTTAGAGTGTGTTCAACAATGTTTGTTCTACAACTTTAAAAAAAACATTCAATTGAAATGGCATACACAAAAAAATAAAGTCAGTTAACATTTTACACGAAAGCAGATTTTCATGGTGAAAAATGATATAAGTCTTATTACATCAATATACACAAAACAAATAAATGTGATTAGTGATGTAACTAAACAATTTCATGAATACTGAAAAATCTGTAAGACAATTCTCTTTAAATAATACAAGAAAACAAAGTTAGCTTAACCATCTACAGTCTACAAGCACTTATTTTATTTTATCATTCTCAGTTGAAGAGTGAGATTTTTTTTAACTTTAAAGTCAATTTCCCGAAAATCATGTTTTTAGAGTTATACCTCTTTTCACGGAAGGTACAGAATTATTATAGGTATTTAGTTTTGTTGGCAAAGGATTATCTGAATCGGTTCATAAAAAAAAAAAGAAGTGATCAAGGTAGTTTATCCAAAATTATAGTATTTTCAGGATTACTTAAAAACTACTGAACCGATTAAAAAATGGGACCATCTCTAGCGTATACCCTTTAAATGAAAAAATAATTTTGTAAACCGGTTCACAATTCGAGGAGTTATCGAGTAACATAATCTTTTTTGAAGTCGGTTAAAAATTTAAGAATGTGAACAATTCTTAAAGAACAAAACAATTCTTTAAGAATTGTTTTGTTTTCTTACTTGCTCTACAATTATTGTTGTGTTTGGGTGCAGGATCTTGATTCTGCTAATGTAACTGTAATAATCGTGTCTCAATAGCCTTACAATAGTATTGTTACATTAACCGTTTGTGTTAGATTAATATTATCAAAATCGAGACCTTGCACTATTGGGTAATCAATTTCCAGGCATCCGTCAGACCAGGGTTATCAGAAACCCCGATGGCAGTGATCATGAGGAACCTGATGCAACGACTTGGCTTTAAGCAATTCTACGTGCAAGGAGGAGATTTGGGCCACAAGATTGGCACCAGCATGGCCACGCTTTTCCCTAAGGAAGTATTAGGTTTCCATACTAACATGGCTGTGTCTCTCAACGATTTGCCAATATTAGTGTGGGTGTTCGGAGGTCTATGGCCAACTTTGGTGGAGAAAGTTTATACGGATAGGCTTTATCCCATAGATGATAAGGTCAACTTTTACATTGAAGAATCTGGATATTTCCATTTGCAGCGCACTAAGCCAGATAGTATAGGTAAGGGTTATTCTACTTTTATCTATACTTTGTATCTATGTTAAAGTGCCTTTGTTGAAAAAAAAGTGACCAATAAAAGATGCTATCAGATCTTATTGATATCACGTAGTTACTTTCCTATCGATTTAAACAATATCAGCCAAGTAATGATTTCTACACATACATTAGAATTAGAACTTAAAGTTATAATTAAATGAAAAATGCCATGGCGTATTTAGTAAATAAGCAAAATGTTGTTCTTGCTAATTAGACACCATACACCGTACAAGTTGAGTCAGCAAAATACGTCTATAGTGATGCGCTTTGCCAAAAAAAGAGGCGCGAAACGTCCGAGATCTGCGGCGTCGCACTGTCACTGTCACAAAATATATTTTTGACATTGACAGTTCGTATTTTTTGGTGACAACAGTTATCTGGATGTTTGACTATTCTAAAAGTTATATTTCTTGTAATAAAACGTAACTCGGACGTTCCATTCCAAGCCACTTTTTGTTTTCGTGCCGGACGTTTGAGTGGCTACACAACTATACAACAAAAATTAAAATCGAAAATATCAAAATGTATGAAACAGCTGATTTTTTTCGCGATTTGAGAGTTGGTCCCATATTAAAACTTGTTCAGTTTCATGGTCCCTATATACCATATTCGACATTAGAGGTATTTTTGTAACATGTTGTATATAAACATCTGCAATGTTATGATTATTCCAGGAGTTGCTCTACGGGAGTCACCGGCAGGTTTAGCAGCATACATTCTGGAGAAGTTCGTAATAGGTACCAATGCACAAAACAAATTCAAAGACGATGGTGGTCTGGATTCATTCAATACTGATGATCTTATTGACAACATCATGATATACTGGGCGAGCGGCAGTATCACTTCTTCCCTTAGGATCTTTAAGGAGGCTGCAAGGAATCGCGAGCTGGAAATGGATATGGAAAAGTATGTGTAAACTAATTTTGTGAACAAAGTTGATATTAGTTCGGGCATTTTAGAGTATCTTAGTGGTGAAATTCAGCAGTCAAGGTAGTTGTCTTAACACTATCAATAAGTATTAAGATTTTTGGAATGCGATATTATCACGATCTTAAAAATGCATGTTAAAATCACGATGGAGGTATAACCGCATAAAAATAAAGTGCTATGTTACTACAATTACTTACGTTTTAGCTTTACTCATATTTCGAATTGTGAACAGCCATTCTTCAGTTTTTCACATTTTTTCAACCAGTATGAAAAGCAAGGACAATAAAGCAATCTCTCAAAACAACCTCCGTATATAAATAACCTTACACAATAGCTCAGGACGAGTTTCACAAACAACGATTTATCTCAATATCGGCTTCTTTTCAATTAAAAACTTTTTACAGGATACCAGCGAAGGTACCTACTTGGGCCCTGAGATTGAGACACGAGATATTCTTCATGCCAGAGTTTATGATAAAATGGAAGTTCCCCAACCTCTTTGGAACGACAACTTTGGATGAGGGCGGCCATTTTGCAGCTTTTGAAAAACCTGATGTATTCGCTGATGACCTATATAGAGCGGTGAAGAGTTTTAAACAGAATAAGGCGATTTAATTTGGTGTTTTTAATAAAAACAAGAAATGTATTGTTTTGTTTTATTTGTGGATTGTATTGACTGTAAGTAAATAGATTCTGTCGTCTTAATTAATTAACCAATAACTTCTTCATCCCAATTTCGAAACTAAATTATTTTTCCAAAAGTAGGTCTATGGCAATAGAAGTCAGTTTTCAAATAACACGTAACAGAACACACGTTCACAGAAATACACATCGCTCAATTACACAAAATCGTTATAATACCCGCATTTCTCCATTTTACGAAACCGTCTATAGAGCCCAAAAGCGATTTGCACTCCGCCATGTTTGAAAAAAGAAAAAAAATCGAGCAGAGGTAAGTCGCGGACGACGGCACGGCAAATCGAGTTACTCAATTTAGCATTGCTGACTCGATTCTAACCGATTACTGCGAATCGGGATGAAATTGTATTCGCTTGTTTCGAATCGGGAGGATGTATTGGTTTTTAGAATCAGTGCAATGGTAGCACTCGGTTTTGTTACATTGGGTTTTGTGTTACTTTATTAGTCAATTAGCTAGTACAAAAGTATACACACAGAATCTTAATAAATATTATTGATTTTCTTATAAGTACGTACATTTTCGTATAGTACAGGATCAAAAGGATTTCGACCTTTACATATTTAACAAGTTTCAAAGAATCATTAGGACTATATTCTTAAACACAAGACTAGTTTTAACTTCGACCGCGTGAAAATTCACTTCCAGTGGCAATTTTCACAAATTTTTCGGAACTGTTTGATAATAAATGAGTGAAATTCTTAATTTTTATGCCGTACAAATCTATTGCCTTGAGAGCTGAATATGAGGCTATTCTGAATAATTTTTGTAAACATTCATATTGACGACCTCCGTGGTTGAGTGGCTTTGTACACCGGTTTTCAAGGTGTCGCCATCTCTGAGGTCCCGGGTTCGATCCCCGGTTGGGTCAATTTAGAAAATGAACTTTTCCATATTGGCTCAGGTCTGGGTGTTTGTGATACCACCGTTGTCTCTGATTTCCATAACACAAGTGCTTTAGCTACTTACTTTGGTATCGGAGCAATGTATGTGATGTTGTCAAATATTTATTATTATTTATTTATTTATTATTTATTTAGTTATCGCAAAAACATCGTAGGCCGTCTAGACGTCAGACGGAGCGAGATTTAACTCGATTGCGACTGACGGCCGTCAGGCGCTTCCTTATTAATAAGGCGTTGAGTTTATGCTGTTAAGTTTTAAAGTTTTTATTTTACCAGAAACAAAACAATCGCACCAACGGGCGTATGTCGCCATATAATTGTCGCGTAAGTATTAGTTCTTTCTGTACCTTAGCACAAACATCTATCGAGAAAAAAAACCTGCGTAAAAGTACTCGAGTAATTATCTATGGAAAATTTCATTTCGCTTTTCGGCGGTAGATGATGCTGTACAAATTTCCAATACAAATTATTGTATCGACGCGCGTTATTTATTTCGATAGTCGTTCGTGCTAAGGGTTCTGATCTACTCCGAACCAAATAGGTATTCGAAAGTGATTTTCGATTGTTACTCAGTTTAGAGCGAGCTTTCAGATACTGCCTACTTTGTTAACTCTGATACCATACCATACCATAAGGCGTTGGGTTTAATTTTTAACTTCCTTTTTAATGCGCACAGCTAAGGAGTGAAATTCCCTGTCTGCATCTGTATTCCCGCAAGCTACAACCCAGCGATATTTAAGAGCGCTTAGTCTACACACAAGCAAGCCAAGTTAAAAGTGGCCACTTTTCGCAAAAAAACGCCATTAAACTAAACGACAGTCTAGAAAGTATTTTATAAGTTATTAAAAGTGCCACAAAGCTTCTTCGGAGTGCACTACAGAGAGATAATTCACAATTTCGTCTTTATTTAAGCATTATGCACGGACCTGAAAAAAAAGACGGACGTAATATCACACTAAAAGAAGTATAGCATGCAAGGTCCTCCAATTTTGTCTGTTGTACATGACCTATAATCACACAAAAACACCTGGAAAGAAAAGTCCGTGGCACTATGATTTTTTTCAATGGCGGCGCTAGTGTGCAGATTACGCGCTCTTAAAGCCCGAGTGAATATGCTCCTTCTGGGCAAGCTCGCTCCATCTTCGGCCTCTTCTTAGCCCTATGATTCTCGAATGAAGCCAAGAGCCCATTAAATGTAAAAAAACCAAACCACTCAGCCCCAATTAGATTTTTTTTTCATTCAAAGAAACAGTTTCGATAAATCTAAGTACATCAAACAAAGTAGTTCATAAACCAATGTACTTATCACCGAACGACAGACATCGTTGTATTGGTACACAAATAATCCGCAAACGGAGCCTTCGTCAAGAAAATAATCCCGAAAGCCGTAACTGTGGAATAATAATTTCGTTGAATTAATTCCATTCATTTTTCAGCAGGCAACTCAGAATGCGGTAGGGGTGGACTTGGGGAGAAAACGCTAGTTTTTCGAATTTTAAAATAATAAACAAAATAATATTAAACTAGTAGTAAATAATACCTACTAGTTTTAGTAAAATACACAATAGATTTTTGTGTTTCAGCGGTTACAGGTTTTTTAAATTTTGAGATTTAAGCATTCACAATGCTATTTTTATATAATACTAAATAATATACTAGAAAAATAGGACTCGCACCTGATCATTTTCTCGGACGGGAATCGAACCCGAATTGGATATCCGGTCCAATGCTCTGACCGCTGAGTATGAGTGACTCGGTAGCTCAGCGGTCAGAGCATTGGACCGGATATCCAAAGGTCGCGGGTTCGATTCCCGTCCGAGAACATGATCTGGTGCGAGTCCTATTTTTTCCAGTTTATTATTTAGTATGGTTACAGGTTTGATAATTTATAGATAACCATTAAGTTCAGGAGTCTTATTGTGGGCTAGTAAAATGAAAATTTGTCATACGCTGCTACAGCTTCTGGCCTAATGCTTTAACATTTATAAAAATATCGTGGTAAAAACTTTTTTGCATTAAAACTCATCATGTTGATTAGAAATAAAACACTTTTTACAGATTACAGCGCGTTTATTATTAATTCAGGTGTTGTTTTATAATTATTTATTGGTTTTTTGAATTCCCGACGTTTCTTCATCTTTCCAGGGGCCGTGGTCACGGGAGGACTAAAGCAAAAAGGCTGCTCTTTTTTTTATGAAATTACCCGCTCGAAACTTTATAAAGTATATTCAAGTTTATTAAATTATTTTATAGCTGCGTTCTAATTTGATCTGATCTGAAGTGTTTATCATGTTAAATTTTGACAGCCCTACGCAAGACAGAATTATGACAGACTCAAAACTGGATCCAAGACGGATTACAGCATTTTGTTACGGGTTTATTTAAATTTATATAGACGCTTGTAGCTCCTCGCCACAAACAGACGGAGCGGGGATTATCGTAGTTTATTTTGTATGTTTTCTGAGTTGAACGAAACTTTTTTGAAAGCAAAAAGTTTTTATGCCCTTCACTTTTCTTGTATACAAACTTTTTATAGCAACTTTTGAGTAAAGGCATTCTAATTTTGAACGTTATTTCTATTTTTTTTTTTATTTTAATCAACGACAACTTGCTTTTCTCAAAATACGTTTATTGCCACTGTCTAGTTTCTACGAAAAGGTAGATACTTGTGGCTCCGTGAGCTGTAGACCTCGCGTATGTTGTTTAAAAACAAATAAATACTCAATAATGCAATCATAAATTCTATCACAACCTTATTATTTTCAAATTTCGAATATTGGCTAGAAATATTTGCACCGCTTACAAAAAAGGTTTGTGTTATTTTTTAACATTTTTCAAAACGGCTGAAATATGTTTTTTTATCTAACTCCGCTATTTTGAGAAAAAACTGAATTGAACAAAAAATTCTATATAATTATCGAACCTGCTCACATAATTTCACAAGAATCGGTTGAGATGTGCGACCTGTAGAGGAGAAAAAACGGACACTGGAAGGACTTACGAAAGTATTATTGCCGAAGCTGAACCAGAGACGCTTCGCGCTCACTCGGTCAATAAATAACGCATTTCCAATACTGTCCACCAAAAAGTACAAGTTTGACAAGAGACCACCAAAATCGGATAAACAAAATCAGACTTATTTTAATAGCTTCACGTTATATTCGACACAAAACCGATTTTATATCACAATAACATTTGCAAACAATCAAAATAATCGATGAACTAAATTGCATAAAATGGCGCCAAAAACTCCTAGTAGTTTTTTCTTGTTTAATTCCTCAGCTTTGATAAAGTTGGTATGACCATCAGCCATTTTTAATGTCCCCACTGCTGATTGAAGGGTGCTAATGCAGCCGGGACCAACGGCTTAACGTGCCTTCAGAAGCAAGTAGGAGCTCGAGATAATAAATTTTTGGTCACCCATCCCATGCCCGACCCTTGCGATAGTTGCTGAACCTCCGCAATTGATAGGCCAGGCGCTATACAACTGCGCCACCGAGCTCCTTGTTTAATTAAATTATATTAATTATATAAATAGTCAACTGTAAAAATAATAATAATCATACTATTTTACAGAAATTTACTTTTTTAAATAAACCACCTAGAAATTCTTATTTCCCCTCACCGTCACGTCGTTGTCGCGTCTCGCCGGCTACAAAATATTCCACAATATATACTTTTCCTGCAATGTTTACACTGCCACGGTGTGCATGCAAAGTATAAATATTAAAATCTATTTTACGCTGGCATCTAAGTTTTCACAAAATATTGCCCTATACATATGAGTTTTTTCAAATATCTGTGTCTAAAGTGTCAATGTATTTAAGCTTAGAATTTTCTCGTAGCATTAATTTCTCAGAACTATTCATAAGGTAATATAGCTTATATTTAAACATAAATCATATTTGTTTTTCTTAATTAGAAAATAAATAGAGACGCAGATAGTAATAAAAAAACATAAAGACGAACTTTACGAGCATTTTTTTTTTAGGTAAGAGTAGCTAACTTTTTAACACCGATGTAAATCAAACTTTGCGGTCTTCGTTGTTAATATTTAATAGAAGTTTGTACGTACAACTATACGTATATATCTATAGATAGTCAAGTCGAGTGTAATGTGGGTTTTATGTACGAGTTATACACTCTGCTTTTCACTACCATTGTGAGGAAATTAAACGTAAATATTGTAAAACAATTTCAAATTGCAATACAAAAAAAAATAAGGAATTCCCGCCAATATACTTTTTTTTTCTTTTTTTTTATACGTGGCAGTGGCAGCAGAATGGCTTAGCATAGATCGTAGTCCATAATGCTCTTGAAATACTTATTTCTTAGAAAACTCATTAATATTGACTAGTTTTATTAATTTAGTATTATAACATGGATTATGTATAAAAATGAAGAAACAGAATGAAATATAAAGTTTATTTAACGAAGTTTAATTGCGTGTGTGGCTGTTTACCTGACGACCTTGTCTTAGAGTCTGAGACTTAGACGAAGATTTTACTTTATGCACTAGAGCATGAAAAGCGATTTTATGCAGCCTATACCCAACATAAAGACGAACTTGACGAGCATGAGAAGTGAAAATGTAAGAGTAGTTATGATGTCTTCTTCATCAACTTTTTAACGCCTATGTAAATCAAACTTTGCGATCATCGTTGTCAATATTTAAATATAATTATATTACAGGAAAAGTATAAAAGCTCAACAACTGCAAGAAAATTCTGAGACATGAATAGATTGAGCTGAAGTCGCGCGTTGTTACCGCAGTTACGGGCGCGTCCGACCTCGTGTCGTATTTGGAAGGCAAATGAGGTGTGCCACGGTCCGTTGTTTCGTTTCGAGGTAGGGTGTCTGTGATGTTGCCTTTGAAATCAGTAATAAGAAGTTTTTTTTTAATTTAAAATGTATCTTTTAAATCAAGAATCTTTTAAAATAAGCTGTACATCTCATTAATCCCACTGTTCGTTGTTTCATTTTGTTTTGGGTAGGGCGTGTGTAGGTGTTTGTTTGTGTAATAAATTTTGAAAACATTAAGCATTAGATGAAAAGAATCTTGATCGTGGTAGTAATTATTTTTCTTAACAACTATAAAATTTAAAACGCATTAACAGCAAGTAGTTGATTTATTCTATAACAAGCAAAGAAGAGACAGTAGGTTTTCTTTTACCCTTCAACGCCCAGAAAATGAGACACAATAGATATTCCATTTTTATCCGGCCGCCTGCGTCCGCTCGGGCGTTGATGAATTGAAGTCTGTTAGCAAATGTGCTAACAAAAGTTAATTTAAAACATTGTAATAAATGAAATTATAATAACCAATTATTTAGAACCGATAAAACCAGTTCTCAGTAACGTCATCTTTTTTCACAAAAAAAATACGTAAAAATCTTTTTTTATATCCTAATCCATTTAGAAACCATGGCTACACATATTCTTAGAATTGCAAAGCAGCTGTTTCATGGTGGGAGTCGTAATGACCGAACTGTTGCGGTAATGACAATTTTAAATAGGTACCTTTATTTCTGCACTACTAAATTATTCTTGTTTTGGAAAAATCATTTGCGCTTTCAATTGCAGTTATGACTATTCAGTCTAGGCTGTTGCAAGCATTGGTGGATGTTAAAGAAGCTATGCCATCTGTTCGCAAACCATATACACAAGTCCGTAGTGTAAGTACACAAACCTTTTTTTTAATTTAATTTATTTATAATGTATGTAGGTATATTACATGTAAATAAATAAATAAATATTTGACAACATCACATACATTGCTCTGATTCCAAAGTGAGTAACTAAAGCACTTGTGTTATGGAAATCAGAGACAACGGTGGTATCACAAACACCCAGACCTGAACCAATGTAGAAAAGTTCGTTTTTCTAAATTGACTGAAACGGGGATTGAACCCGGGACCTCAGAGATGGCGACCTTGAAAACCGGTGTACAAAGTCACTCGACCACGGAGGTCGTCGGTTTTCACATTTTTCTATTTCTCCAAACTGCAGTGCACTTTGTTTTCATCGATCGAGTTTATATTCTAATGTTGATTCCGTTCATCTCACTAATCCAAATCGAATATTAAGTTATTCCATTCCAACGCTATTTAACCTTTAATTAAAAACCTTTGAACAGAATTTCCGGTGTATTGCTCAATGTTTGGATGAGAAATGTTCGCTTAAGATTTAGCCCGCAAATCTGGGGCTTATGAATAATACGATATAATTCGCTTCGCTCAATGACGGCTCTGTAATTTACCGAGATAGAATCGCTTCTGGTAGTCTTGGTAAGGACGGTGTATTTGCTACTAAGGCGCCATCTCCACGAGCGAGAGAATCGCGGCGATATTATCGTCGTGCCACGTATTTCTATATACTCTCTAAGTATGCGTTTCCACATTTCGATGTTATCGCGACGATGAGACGATAGAAGAAGCGCTTACTCGTCGAGATTCTCTCGCCCGTGGGGACAGCGCCTTAGTCAGCGCCGAGTCATGTCACGCAACCCTGTCAGCAGCAAGATACCCACAGTAAAGGCAAGGTTCTCTCATAATGATCTTATGTTCTTCCCGAACTCGGTGGATACGGAACGGAATTCTTTTCAACTGACTCCGACTTTCCAGGGTGTATCCTTGCCGATAACCGAAAATCTGCAACTTCTTGGCCTGAACTTATCATCCAACCTGAATTTTGGAGAGTACATTGATTCCATTGCAAAGTGTGCTGCTAAGAAACTGGGCGTCTTCTCTAGGTCTAAGCGGTACTTCACGCCGGACCAACTGCTTTTGTTATACAAAGCGCAGATTCGTCCGTGCATGAAGTACTGTTGCCACCTATGGGATGGTTCTGCTAAGTATCAGCTAGAACTTCTGGAATCGATCGAAAACCGTGCCAGGAAGCTCATTGGAAACTCAGCGTTGACTACAGCGGAACTTCAGAGCCTCAGTCACCGTCGCAAAGTTGCGTGTCTATCGGTTTTTTATAATACTCTTTGGGGAGTGTGCGAGAGAACTGCACAACCTTGTTCCCCCAGCCCCTTTCCACCATCGGGGAACCAGACGCAGGCTAGCTTATCACCCTTACGTTGTTGACATTCCACCTGTCCGCACTAAACGCTTCGCAGATTCGTTTTTTATGCGAACCGGTAAGGAATGGAATGCGTTGCCTGCCTATGTGTTTCCAGATAACTACAACCTTGGTATCTTCAAGGCCGGAGTGAATAGGCATCTCCTGGGCAAGCATGCAGCATCTTAGACCATATCCTGTTAATTTAAACAAGATGGTGGTCAAATGCCTGCCTAGTTTTACATAAAAAAATAAATAAAAAAAAACTCGCGACCTTTACCGCATTGACAGGGTCCTACCCACGGAGCGTCATCATCCAGTGTGCAGTCGCCATTCTAGAAACTTTTCGCCCAATCGGCCATCGGTTCAGCAAACATTACAGCTGCTTACAGCGTCAACTTGTCCCACTTGCTATTTTTGATTTAGCTTTTATTGCAATTGTTTTTAGTTTGACATCATTGTACATTCATTGCTGTAGCTATGCAAAATACTTCAAAGACTGTCTTTATGAGACAACGATGGATGTACTCATCATCATACTGAAAGCAATCATAATAGATTTTCAGTTACACAGTAAAGTCCCAAGCCTCTGTTGAAATAAAATAACAGATAAAACAACTATCTACAGTCAGCAACAAGACAAATAAACTGATCGGCATAACTATTGACACATAGCCCTGCTCTCCAAGGCTTTTGAATTTGTTATCTTTACTACTAGAAATTAAGGTTTGAAATAACAACTCAGATACTTTTTATAAGTACCTAGTAATTGAACTTCTCGAATATTGAAAGTCAGCACTTACAAAATTTCATAATTAAACGAAAATGTACAAAAGATATACATTTTTGTAACGCTCATTTAGTAGTACCTAGTAAATTGTCCAATGCAAGTAGCGTTAACGCGAATCCTCTTCCATACGGGGACGTCATACCCAATACATATTCGATGGCGATTAACATTAACGGGAATGCTCCAATATGTAAATTGATTGATAAACGGATATTACGGGGGATGAGTCAATCCGTTATACATTATTTATGGAATAGGGAAATATTCAACAACATCATATTTTTTTACATTAATCTATGACAGATCATGATACAGAAGTTCCTTGAATCCTTCGAAATGTGGTGCTATTGAAGAATATTACGAATTAGTTGGATGGAGAAAGTCCCCAATGTGAGAGTTCTCCAGTGCTTTGGTAAGAGTCGCGAATTACTGAAGACCGTCAAGAAAAAAAAGTTGGATTGGTTTGGCCATGTACTGCGACACGAGATATACCAGTTTCTCCAGTTAATAAAGATTGAAGGCAAACGACGTGCTGGAAGAAAGAAAAAATCGTGGTTGAGAAACATCCGAGAATGGACAAGTATAGCCAGCGACGAACAACTGTTTCGCTTGGCGCAGGACAGAGACAAGTTCTCTAAGCTGACGGCCGTCCTCCAGTAATGGAGAGGCACTTGAAGAGAGAGAGATGACAGATCAAATTGAGCATTGGGTGGTTGAGTAGCTTGCACACCGCTTTTCATGGTCTCGCCAGCTCTGAGGTCCCGGGTTCGAAGCCCGGCTTGGTCTGCAAAATCTTAAAAAAAAAATCGACGTAATATCGATTTGATGTAATTTCTAGTCGGAAGCTCGGCCTTTAAATCTTCAGACGCAAAGTTATTTATTTTCATATGAAAAAGTAAAAAGTATAAGAAAAGTTTAACCGACCTCCTAATGTCGGGGTAGCTTAGTGTTCTGATAGATGTTTTTTTAAACGAACTATTTTAATATTTGTTCTTATTTATGTAGGTATCAAAAAGTAAGAAATATGTTATATATACCAAAATGAATTATGAAAAAGTGCCTTCTTTTGTGTTTTTGCTAGCAAAATAAATGCCAACTATTTTAACACGTTTTTATTTGGTTGCTTTCTCGTCTATTTGTTTGTCCACAATTTCTGCAAACGATTTTTTACTAGCTTCTCAATTAGTTGGAGACTTGAAACTTTGAACATAAATCAGAACTGGAAGACAATGCAATTTCATGGTGATGGAGCCGGAAGAAGGCCACAGGAACTCTTTAATAAAACCCATGCTACCCCATCGAGTTTGAACTCATTTGAATCGTTTTGCCGAGTACTCTGTTGGGAAATAGTGTCCAAGTATTCTGACGGGAGACAAGATCCAGGGTCTGATGATGAATCCGAAAGGAGGCCACAGGAACTTAGTATTAAAATCGAGTTTAGGCTCGTTTGATTTGTCTTGACGAGTGCTCTGCTGGGAAATAGTGTCCAGGGTCTGATGATGGAGTCGGAAGAAGGCCACAGAAACTCTATAGCAATACCATCGAGTATAAGCTCGTTTGATACGTCTTGAAACTTACTCCAATAGGAGATGGTGTATTTTATTTTTAGTTTTAGCTCGTTGACTAAAAAGCAGAAAATAAAAGCAGTTTTTTTTAATAATACATGATCATAAAACAGTGTTTTACTTCATTATTCCCGTATTTGCTCAGTCACGTCATTATATCATCCAATTCAGAAACAAGGAAAAGCGACAGCGTAGTACCTAGTAGCGTTTATAAATAAAAAAGAGAAACATTAAAAATATCGCTGTCAGTTCCAATCTACCCACTGTAGATGTCTCTCAGAAACGTCTGTGCTTGAATAATCTGAGGAAAAGGTCTTTTATTGCTTTATTTCATCTGTTGAAATACTTAGTAATAGGGAAAGACATCTCTAATTTGTTGAATGTTCGAGAAATATACTTTGAATTAACATTTTGGCTGTAACTAGGTACTATATGTACGGGGGTTGGCATTATGTGTTTTTTTCCCAGATATACAACGTGTTATAAAAATCCTCTAAAGCCGGATAAAGTAGATAGGGATACTATGCATACAACCCTGGAAAACTTTTGAAAATCCTGAATACCGCTTCAAATCATGAATAACTTCATGATAAACTGCATAGAGGCAACAACCCTGTACTTAAATTGAGTTTTGCTTTTGCCCATTAAGGGGATTGGTTATCGAAAATACTTACTTTACAGTTTTCCATACAAATAAAAATTATAATTCTACGGGTTATTATAAAACACCGTGTTTATATTTGAAAACATAAATCTTTCATACCTACGCATATTCAGCAAAAAAAATGATTTGATTTGTTTTGCTTTTATAAATATTTTTCCTATATACACTTCTAAGACTTCCACGCGTACAGTTCATTAGAAATAAAACACTTTTTACGGATTACAGCGCGTATATTATTAATTCAGGTGTTGTTTTAGAATTATTTAGTTTGTATTTATTGGTTTTTAGAATTCCCGACGTTTCGACACCTTTCCAGGGGCCGTAGTCACGGGAATTAATAAATACGCGCTGTAATCCGTAAAAAGTGTTTTATTTCTAATATTTTTCCTCTTTAATATTTTTTTCACTCATGGATTGTTTGTTTCATGGATTCCCAGACTTAAGTACTAAAGTTAAACAATTCTCCATTAAATTAAGTAATCAAACTGTACAGTGTATATCAAAATCGACGTTGCAGTAAATTAGTTTTCCAACTAGCAAGGTATCTTACAATATCAGAGGAGATGGGCTAAGTAGATCCTGCATAAATTATAATCAAGTCGGCGAACTCAATATTCTTTGGGTATTTGGTAGCGAGTAGGTAATTAAAGTTTAATTAATTTATGAATTTGCTGAAGCAACTTTGAGTTAGCGAAGCAAGAAATAATGCGGAATAAGTCAGTACTTGCTGAGTTGAAGCTATTGTTCTTTCACTTGAAAATAGAGAAAACAAGTTTTGAAAATATAATGGGTATGAAATGAATTTAAGTTTGGCTACTCGAGCTGAAAGTTTTTGATGAAGTTAATAAAAACATAGGAGATATTACCGAATAATAATATCCTATGATTTGAAAGTAGAGTTCCTGATTTAGAGAGTCCACCATCTTACCTATTTCTGATACCATAATAATAGTTTCAAAATTGTTGTGATAGAGTAAGGGGCAAGATAGCCAGTTACTTTGTGGTTTTAGCGGTAAAAGTACACTTCCACCTTTGACCCTATCCACAGAATAGATATTAGTACTACGTACAGAAAAGACACTCCCCGCCCCGCCCTAGAATCAATTACTTAACCCATCCCGCGAGTTCATGTACCGAATCGTGTGCTCGTTTAGTCGCGTGCGTCAACTGTCAACTTTCGTGCACGGCGGCGTGAATTTATGTTGCAAAAAGTAAAGCAAAACATTTAATATCACTCATGGATACATTTTCTTATCGTCGGTAAAACAAATTTATTGTTAAAATTCACAGTTGCGCGTTTACAAAACGCGATCTGTGTAAGTGTCTGTGTATAAGGTAGTTATAACGGAGCGGTTGTATGGAGACCGGGATGTGCTCTATCGTAACTAAATATAACGGTATATTTTTTTACATTTATGAAAATTCGAAAACTATGCAGCCTAATAAAAAAAACGTTTGAGAATGTGGAACCTTAAAAATGACGTCAGATGACGTCTAGGGCTACCGTCGTGCAGTTTGTACTGTATGAGCAGCGTCCAATTCATAATTCGAACTTTTTGGTAAATAAAGTAAGGACGCATTGCTTTGAATATCAAAATAAAGTTGTCAGCTGACAAACACTACTATACAAGCACACGAATCGGCACATGAACTTGCGGGGAAGGGTGAGGCAATTGTATTTAAGGTGGGGCGGTGTCCTTTCTTTAGTACTCATATCTATTCTGTACTATAAGTTTGTTTTCACAAAATCGCCGTCGCGTCACAATCGCCGCAGCAGTGCGGGCGCGGCTTTGAGCATTTGATTCCGAAGGCTTTTGCACAATCAACCTCTTCTAACAAAATAGTTGAATCTGTAATACAAGTAACGTATCGTATGCCAGCCAATCAAGCAGTCGGGTACGTGAGGTGATTAGCCAGGTTCGCTTGCAAGGTGTCGCGCTCCCCTGATTAGGTGGGTTGATTTCGCTTTAGGTTGTAAGTAATGCAGTTGGTATGCATTGGTAACTTGAAGATAAGCTTATAAAAAATATCTTGCTCGCATGGTGTCGCCCTCCCCCTGATTAGCTTTAGGTTGTAATACAATAATACAGTTATAATAATAATATAATTTATTTAAGACAGCGGTAAATAGTTTTAGTAACAATGGTTGCTTATTTATCTAAAAGTCTATCTATTGTACACTCTCGCCCGAGTGCACTCGTACGAGATTACGCGCGAGTGCCCTGGGTGCGTGTGCGAGAGAGAAAAAAATCAATATTTTTTTATAATTATATAGTTGTTTCATCTTTATCGATTGTTAAAACATCTGGAAAGATGTTTCTTTCGAATGTGGGGGTATTTTCTCACATTGATGATATCGCGCTGGCTTGCAGCGAAGAAGTAAGAAGTACTAGAAAATTTCGCCGCTCCCACTAGCGACTCGGTAGCATAATTATTGGTCAGTGCATTGGGCCAGAATCCCAAGGGTGCGGGTTCGAGTCCCGTCTGAGGTGCTACGGGTGAGTCGATTTTTTCTAGTATTTTTTCTAATATTATTTATCTTAATATAAAAACAGCATTATGAGATGCAATCAAAATCAAGAAAGTGGACAAACAAATTTATGTTGCTTTTGCATAAGGTTCTAAACGAATTTTATTGCAACTGAAAAGCTGGACAGTGTTACAAAAGGTTTACTATTTAATATTTAACTATTAGATTTTCTTCACAGCACACAAGTCTGTCTTCGCCTTTTTAATTTAATCGGATGTCTCAGTCCCGAGTTCAATTTCCGGTCGGGTCAAAAGGAAAAATGTATTTTATAGATTTATTTTCCATATTTTCTTCTGTTTTAGTTTAGCGCTGTTGTTGTTTCTACGTAAATTGTATAAATGAGTGCAAAAAAAACTTTAATTCTTATCCTATAAAATATTTTTAACTTAAATATTGTTATACAATACTAAATAATATACTAGAAAAAATACGACTTGCACCAGATCATATTCTCGGTACAAAAAAAGCATGATGAATGCTAAAATCTCAAATTTAAAAAATAAATAATGTTGCTAAAATTTAGCAAATCCTGAACTGAAACTTTTTGGTGTAAAGTTACAATGATGTTTACAAAATAACCTAACCATGTAACACTTTTTGCTATCGGATGTTTCCCATTAACACTTGGAAACGTTGCTCTTCAACATCGTTTGCTAATCAGGCGCAATATATTTCTCAATTTCTTCCTATTTCTCCACAAAAAGAACTGAGGTGTGGATGCACCATAATATTTAAGTCACAATAGTCCCAAAAGCGCAGAGAAAACTCTGCAATTTTAATCAGTTAAAAAGACTCATTGTCATTACAGCTCTTATAAGTATTTCTTTAAAAAAAGTCGTGTTCTTAAGATAAGTATTGTTTTTACATCATCAAGTATTTCTTAAGCAAGCGTAAAATATTCCGCCAAAGCACTGTTTAAGGCTTCATGGAAAAGTTTCTTAGGGAACTTTTAACTTTGATTAATGTTTTGTAAGTCGTGAGTTCGGGTTTTAAAGAACCTTAAATGTTGGGATTTAAGGGTTTGTCAAACTAAGAAATGTAAAGTACTAAAGTCCGATTGTGATTATTTTTTACTAATATGGAGACTTTTATGTAGAATTTAAAAAAACTAGCTACCGTTCGCGACTTCATCCACGTCGACGAATCTTTGACAGGGATAAAAAGTATCCTATGTTTTAATTCAGGCTATAAACTATCTGTGTGCTAAATTTCATCCATATCCGTTCAGCTGTTTTTGCATGATTGAGTAACAAACATCCAACTTTCACATATACCCCCTTACTAATAAAGATTGTATAGCAGAACACAGTGTTTTGTCCTTTTCTATTTAATGTCAATCTCAAATAGTTTGACAGAGTAACCATTGTGTAAATACATCTGGGGGCTGATTATGTAACTCTGTTGCAAATCAATCTCGATTGAAATCGATTGAAACCGCAGTTACATTGCTGCTTAAAGTAAGATAGTTGTCACATTGGTTTTTACTAAAGCAGCAATGTAACTGCGATTTCTGTCAGAGTTGATTGCAACAGAGTTTTATAATCAGGGGGCTGTTATACAATCATTATTAGTAAGGGGGTTATAATATTAGTAAGACAACGATATATATATATATATATATTATTTGACAACATCACATACATTGCTCCGATTCCAAAGTAAGTAGCTAAAGCACTTGTGTTATGGAAATCAGAGACAACGGTGGTATCACAAACACCCAGACCTGAGCCAATATAGAAAAGTTCGTTTTTCTAAATTGACCCAACCGGGGATCGAACCCGGGACCTCAGAGATGGCGACACCTTGAAAACCGGTGTACAAAGCGACTCGACCACGGAGGTCGTGTGGCTTTGTGCACCGGTTTTCAACTATGCTAATGTTTCGGTAACTTTATAGTTGTGCTTTTGTTATTTTTTATAATTCGATATGAAAGTCGCCATTTTATAACAATCCGACTGCAAGCAACACAAACATTCAAACTTACCACGGATAACGAACTATTGACGGAAACTTGACTGAACCGAAACTAGTGGAGTACAAGAAACGGCAAATTAAGTACCATGATACGTTATTTTCCTCATAACAGTTTTGGCATACGAATTTGGAGATATACTTAAGTAAATAAATATAAATATTTGACAACATCACATACATTGCTCCGATTCCAAAGTAAGTAGCTAATGCACTTGTGTTATGTAAATCACAACGGTGGTATCACAGACACCCAGACCTGTGGCCCTACCATGAGTTGATGCAAACTGTTTACGTTATCGTAAACTATCGTTTTCTCTCTTTCACTTGCATTGACTGAGAGAAGTATATCCGATAGTTTACGGTAGCGTAAACAGTTTGCATCAACTCATGGTAGGGCTATTGAGCCAATATAGAAAAGTTCGATTTCTAAATTGACCCAACCGGGGATCAACCCGGGACCTCAGAGATGGCAACACCTTGAAAACCGGCGTGCAAAGCCACTCGACCACTTACATAATGTGCGTTGATATAAAACTGTCAATGTAAGTTCCAAAACGATCTCATTTTCTAACCCCTTTACTAATAAAGATTGTATAGCTGTTGTATAGTTACACAGTGTTTTGTCCCTTTCTTTTTAAAGTCAAACTTAAATAGTTTGACAGAGAGTAACCATTGTGTAACTATACATCTGCTATATAATCTTTATTAGTAAGGGTGTATGACGATATAAAAGTCTACGTACTGTGTAAGTATAAAAAATAAATACTCTCAGAAATAATTTTTAATTTAAATAACGCGAATATGATTGAATGATAATTTAAGATAAATAATATTAGAAAAAATACTAGAAAAAATCGACTCACCCGTAGCACCTCAGACGGGACTCGAACCCGCACCCTTGGGATTCCGGCCCAATGCACTGACCAATTATGCTACCGAGTCGCTAGTGGGAGCGACGAAATTTTCTAGTACTTTTTACTTCTTCGCTGCAAGCCAGCGCAATTTCATCAATGTGAGGAAATACCCCCTACATTCGAAAGAAACATCTTTCCAGATGTTTTGACAATCGATAAAGATGAAACAGCTATATAATTATTAAATTTAGATTTTTCGCATTCACAATGCTATTTTTATATTAAGATAAATAATATTAGAAAAAATACTAGAAAAAATCGACTCACCCGTAGCACCTCAGACGGGACTCGAACCCGCACCCTTGGGATTCCGGCCCAATGCACTGACCAATTATGCTACCGAGTCGCTAGTGGGAGCGACGAAATTTTCTAGTACTTTTTACTTCTTCGCTGCAAGCCAGCGCAATTTCATCAATGTGCGGAAATACCCCCACATTCGATAGAAACATCTTTCCAGATGTTTTGACAATCGATAAAGATGAAACAGCCATAATATAATTATTAAATTTAGATTTTTCGCATTCACAATGCTATTTTTATATTAAGATAAATAATATTAGAAAAAATACTAGAAAAAATCGACTCACCCGTAGCACCTCAGACGGGACTCGAACCCTAATATTATTTATCTTAATATAAAAATAGCATTGTGAATGCGAAAAATCTAAATTTAAGAATGATAATTTTTTCCACTGTTATACAACTTATTTCTGATTTAAAGTTGCGAGACTTCTTTCCAAAACAGTTGGCAAAAAAAGTTTGTTTAGCTCGATGGAGCGAGGCGTGAGTTTTTCTGAAGAATAAATTGATGTGGGTGAATTGCAAATTTGTTGAATAGACTGTCAATACGAAAGTTAGACGGAGACAACATTATTTCCAGAGAATGACACGCGTGGTTCAAACATTGTATCATCGTGAGCCATTTTAATGTCCTCAAGTAACAATTTTTTTTTTGTTTTATAGTGTGTGAGTGTGTTTTTTATATTTTACATAATTAATTTTAATTTATTTCATGAAATAGCCTTTTTATAAAATCCAAACATCTAATCAGAGTACCTATTTCTAAACAAGATTCCGTATCTAAATTGAATAGTAAATTGAAGGAAAACGGCAACAAATCCCGAGGAGTTCAATAAGTATTTATCGTACAATTGTCGGGTACAAATTAGATATTCAAGTCCCATTTCAGCTGAAAACCTTCTGAAATAAAACTCGGGTCGCGATTCAATTGTGATAAAAGGTTTCAGATCCACTCTTTGGAGCGGTAATGTATGGATTGGAAACTGGCACGTTTTAGAGTACATTCATCTAAACCAGTGGTAGTCAAACTACTTTTGAAAAGCGTGTTTGGTTCAGTTCCCCTAGCATGACCAACGAAACCCTATATGATATAACGGTTTATCACGTTTAGCTGTCAAAAGACAATAGATTTTGACAGATGGAAAAACACTACATCACGCGATATACATCGCGGGTGTCGGCTTTACTTTTCTAACAAAATCAGCATATCTGTGATTTTAAATTTTAATTTAAATACAGACTAAAGACTGTTTTTCGAACTAATGCTATATTTTTAAATTTTGAGATTTTAGCATTCACAATGCTATTTTTATATAATACTAAATAATATACTAGAAAAAATATGACTCGCACCAGATCATGTTCTCGGACGGGAATCGAACCCGCGACCTTTGGATATCCGGTCCAATGCTCTGACCGATGAGCTACCGAGTCACTAATTCCGAGTCGATTCCCGTCCGAGAACATGATCTGGTGCGAGTCGTATTTTTCTAGTATATTATTTAGTATTATAATGATATGTTATTTTATAGATAATAGGAATATTTAATAATAATAGTAAAACTTCCCATGTTTTCCCGTACTAAGTAAAAATACTGCAAAGAAAGAAACCAAGACAAACAAATCATAATGTATCCGCAGTGAAGTCGTCATTACATAATATCCCCCTTACTAATAAAGATTGTATAGCAGATGTATAGTTACACAGTGTTTTGTCCCTTTCTTTTTAATGTTAAACTTAAATAGTTTGACAGAGAGTAACAATTGTGTAAGGACTGCAGACAGTCTAAGATCTTCATCAAAATAATCAGTTGACAAGAAGAAAACCAGAGAACTGCTGAAACGAAGCAGAAGAAATATAAGAACCATAGTAGGAGTACTGACAGGACACTGTCCACTAAACAGACACCTGGCAGTTATCAAACGGACAGAGGACCCCATCTGTCCGCTATGTAAAGAAAAAGAAGAGACAAGCTACCACTTCATGGCAGAATGCCCGATGTACGCATCGCTGCGTTGGGAGCTCTTTGGAGCGGACAAGCTAAAGGAAGAGGATCTAAAGCAGTTAACGATAAGTCAACTCAGCAGGTATTGTAAGCGCACAGGTAGGTTCGAGGGTCCGACGCCGGTGGGGTAAACGATAACCCGCCTCCCCCAGCTTCTAGCTTTCAGGGGACTTGGGGAACTGGGTGAAATGGTTCCGATTAGGGAGACTGATCACCCGTCCGGCTTCGCTGGCGTCCCCCCTTTCAAATAATAATAATAATAATGAACATTGTGTAACTATTCATCTGCTATACAGTCTTTATTAGTAAGGGGGTTAACGTCAAACTTAAATAGTTTGCAAGAGTAACCATTGTGTAACAATCTTTATTAGTAAGGGGGTATAAATATTCCTCTCAAGTTTAACTTCCTTGGTACAATGTAGCGTTTGCTCTGAATTTAATGTTATAATTAATGAACTATCAAACTGCAGTGCTCTAACTTCAAGCTCATGTAGTTTTGTGTGCAAGCTCTGGGGCATAGTCACTTTATTACTTAGTAAAATTAAGTTAGCTCCAAGTTAGAAGCAACACCCAAAAGAACTCTACATAGTTGAAAACGATTGTTTTGATAGCGAGTATTTTGTGAAATATATATTTTTTTATTTTTTGCTTTTTTTTGTTTTAGAAATAGGCATTTTTTTCTAACGTTTCTATTTTAATTCAATGTCATTTATAAGGTCATTTATTTATTATGTTTGGACCATCAGTCATTTTTAATGTTCCCACTGTTGGGGCACAGGCCTTACTTATGAGTGGATAAGGAGGATGGGCCATAACCCACCACGCACGCCCAATGTGGATTGGTGTGTGTTAACTACTGCAAATGTAGCCTGGTCCAATGGCTTAGCGTGTCTTCCGAAGAACGGAGGAGCTCGAGATAATAAATTTTTGATCACCCATCCTATGACCGACCCTTGCGAAAGTTGCTTAACCTCCGCAATCGCTGGGCCAGGCGCTAAACCACTGCGCCATCTAGCTCCTCTATTTTATTTGGACTGTGAATTTCTAATTCTCAAAGAAGCTACGACATCGGTTTACAAGTTTTTTCGAAGAAAAATATTATTATTTGCCATTTCTATAGGTACTTACTCTATTTAAAAACAATTAGGTAGGTATTTTCTGAATCGCCAAAACATTTATTTATTTTATTTATTTAGTTAACCTATATTTTAAAAGTGTCTGTTCAAATAAGTAGGGGTTTTCCATATAACATATCTAGTTTTCGTAACTGACAAATAAGTACTAAAGTTACTGCAATTCCTAAAAAAACTTGCTCATTTTTACTGCAGAAAAATCTGCTGCCTTTCATTAATTATGTTTTAACTCTCAGCGGAATAAACTTCAGTTCTTTCTAAGTAGTAACTCAACTGTAACATTTAAAAAAATGAATAACTTGGTGGAAGGGTATGCTCTTAGCTGGAGGAAATTAGCTAAGAAAACTAGTTTTAATATTTAAATAAGTAATACTAAGAGGATTATCAGGATATGGGACCTAAAAGATTATTTCCAGAACTGTACTAAAAAAGATTGTGGCTAAGAACACGTCACAACTTTATCGTTTGTAGCTGTAAACATCTGTGTTTGACGTAAGCGCCACTTTGTATTCGAACACAAATTCATTTGCTGTATTACTTAAGAATCTGCTACGATTTTTAAGGATTTTGCTTACCCTGTGCCTCAAAATAAAAAAGCTGTGTTTTCCTATTCTGCTAGACTACTTATTGAATATAGCTCAGTTTGTTACGTTACGTTATGACATGGATTAAAAAGTATTAAATATAAAATACACCTATATAAGTACGCACAGCAGCATATCAAGGTATACACTATACATATCTATAACTACGACACGCTATACAGTGTTAGAAAGAAAGTCACCTTGTCATCATTGGTGGATTTGTTTAGTGTGTGCAAATTTGCCAATGACTGCTTAGCTGTCAAAATTAAGGGCCAATTACTGATCAGCTGTCAAAATATTGACGTTAGTGGGCAACGCCCCTGGCGCATACGTCACCATCCGCCCCGTCTCGCTGCTCGCGTGACGTCATCAGTCAGTCAGTTGACCTCAGTAGACAGTGCGCACAGTTTTTAGTGTCGTGTTGCGGCTAGTGAAGTTTATTTTATAAAAAAAAAGTTAAAAAGTTTACAACAAACTGGAGTATCGGTAAGTAACTTTTTATAGTATTTCTAAGTAAAAATTTATCAAAAGTGTTAGTTTTTTTAAACAAATCGAGTGAGCGTTGACGAAATACGGCATTTCATAACAACTTTCAAGTCCATATTTATAAACAAATAATGAATTTAATGAAACTTCATACACATAAGTAAAATATATTGGTCTCAAAAGTTAATAGAACTCTTTTTGATAAATAGTATAACATCTAGTTAGACAGATTTTAAATTTTCCATAGAAACAGAAATTTCCAATTATCTTTTTTAAATTAAGACATTTCAAAAATGTTCCTTGCTAACTTTTTAAACCTACATATCCTGCTTATGCATATGAAGTTTCATTAAAATCGGTTACTTCATTTCGAAAAATAAGGACTTGAAAATGACGTATTCGTCAATGCCCCTATCTCGAATTTATCGCGTTTCTTTTCAATGGTTTCATAATTATTATTATTATGATCGATTAGTGTAGTCTTAAATAGTTAATTCGCTTTTTAATAACTTGGCATGATAGATATTATGATTACGAGTAGCCATCGAGCTTCTCTTAGATCAATAGATTAAATTCTATTTTACTATTTTTTTTCTTAATTTTGTTTTGGTTTTGTTATAACTTTATTATTATTAAATGTTATGTTTTTGCTGTAGAGACGAACCATCTGGCTGCGGCGGTGGGAAGAGGGTCCATCACGACAGCGCTACGAGAAGGCCATAGGAAGATAGTCTGACCCATATTTAAGCACAAGAACATAAGAACATCCTCTTTAAATTAATAATGTGAGTAATTATCTTAGTCTCTTACATCTGCCCCCCTGGTCAAAAGTAAAATTTTTGCAATCAAGGATTTGATGTTTTAAAATTCGATGGTAACGAAAACTTTTGTCAATCCAATGCATCTTTCGAAAGCGAAGCAATTACGAAGATTTTCAAATGTAGGTTTGTCAAGGCCTTCTTGTGTGTTTTAAAAAATGTTGCAGCAGTATATAAAATAATTTTATTAGGTTAGGCATAATTATTATTAACGTGACCATTCGTCTCGTTTCGAAAAAAACATCTTTCCAGATGTTTTGACAATCGATAAAGATGAAATAGCTAAGTATATAATTATTAGATTGAGATTTTGCGCTTTCACAATGCTATTTTTATATTAAGATAAATAATTATATTAGAAAAATACTAGAAAATATAGAGCACCTCAGACGGGACTCGAAGCCGCACTTATTATTCTCATTTTTCTTCTTTTAAAATATTATATCGTATCATATCGTATTTAAAATAAAAATAATTCATAAGTAGTTTTTGTTCTCATGACTTGGTAATTTTCCAAACATAAGCAGACACCTGTGATTTGATTCTTTGAACTTGCCGCCCATGAAAGAAACAAAAGGCGACGGATTCTTTTTTTTTTGAGTGTGAGAGCATTCGAATAAGTAAACATTTTTTTTTACTTATCGGTTTAAACTTAAACTAAAACAAAGTATGCGAGTCATTGATAATCTAAACATTTTGAACCGTTTATGTTTTGATTCTTTGAAATATTAAATTGTTGATTATTTATGGTGTTGAGATTTTCTTTGTTGATTTTGTATGTTGATATGTAAACCCTTGTAAAGTGAAACCTTACCTTAGAAATAAAACACAATTTTTACGGATTACAGCGCGTATATTGTTAATTCAGGTGTTATTTTAGAATTATTTAGTTTGGATTTATTGGTTTTTTGAATTCCTGACGTTTACTTGCCTTACTTAACGTGGTTTTATTTGACTATTTAATACTTACAATGTTAACCCGCCTTTTAGCGGTGAAGCCTGCTCACTTGATTTAACACTGATTCACAATACGTAACTTCATTACTTTGAAAAAAAAATAGTTTTAAATAGTAGTGTGATTGGAAGTGTTTTTTGTTTTAGATTTCCGTGGACATTGTGCGGCGGAGATCAAAAGAAGCTAGAAAGAAGCGAAAAAAATGAAATAATGCCGCACCACACAGAGACAAGAAATGGTGGATGAGCTCTTTGGGTCATGAGCATCTTTGTTATTCTAACACGTTTTGATTTAGAGTTTATTTATTTACTAAATCCTGAACATGCACTAATTTTTATCGATGCCGATCTTATTACCTCTGAATGAAAATCGACATTGTGGTGTTAATAACTAACGTGGATTAACGTTTGCCTTATTAAAATTTATTTTAAAAATAATACTATTTCATGGTAAATTATAATACTTACTTACTCTTGGCCAACATTAATTCTTGCTTCTCGGCACGGGGCGCACCATTTCATTCTATTATTAATTTTTTTTTACATGTTCCTTTCATTTTTTTCTTAGATATATTTGCATAAATAATATCACGTTTTATTTATTCATCTTGTTTTTTGTTTAGTTATCAATGTGTGTATTCTATGTTTAAATAAGATAGGAAAAATAAGTATTGTCAAAAGATTTAATCAGTTTTGGACTTAGCTTACGTCATCTTCGCTATCGATATTGAAAAAACAAATCACAATCAAAAAGCGACTCACTAAATTAAATAATTACTTATTTTTTTATTTAAAACAACTTATTTATATGATTATGCTTACACATTACGTTTTTATATTATATTCCTGATTTCTGATGGCCTACAAATAAGTGCCCACAGGCACACATTTACTAGCGAGCATGACAAAAGTATCGTAAGTCCTTTGACTAGACCGACAATCTACCGCTGTTGTTCATTCAATTATGCTCTTTAAAGCTATGACGATAATGTTCACTTTATGTTTCCAAAATTGTTACAATAGAACAGAACAATGCAACCGTTTTTTTGTTGTTTGTGAATGTTTTGCGTTTAACAACCTACTTTTATTACTTTACTTACCTATTTGCAATATTTGTGTGAATATTTTTTATTAGTCCAGTCCAGCGAGTCATTTTTATTTCTATTATAATTATTAACACTATTTTTATTATTAAATTGTTACATGTTGTTACTGTCAAAAAGACGCTCATGGGTAAAGGTTATTATAAAGTAGACGATTATTTGAAAGACCGGAATGCGTGGAAATGATGTAACACAATAACTCGCTAGTAAGTACTTTATTGTTAATAACCTGTTGTATTTTTTTTGTATTTGGTAACGATATATTTAAGTTTGTAAATATCGTTACTTATTTCTGTTAAAGCTGATAAGTTTCTTGCGCCTGTTCTTCTTGTCAGTTAAAAAAGTCTGGAACAGGTGGTAGAAAAATATAGACGATTCAAAAGCGCTTAATTACTAAGTTTATTTGAATAAAGCAATTTTTTACTTTACTTTACTTTTATACAATACTAAAAAAAATACGACTCGCTCCAGATCATATTTTCGGACGGGAATCGAACCCGAGACCTTTGGATGTCGGTCTAATGCTCTGAACGCTGAGGTACCGAGTCACTATCTTTTTAGATATTTTGACAATTGATTAAAATGAAACAGCTATATAATTTTTAAATTTGAGATTTTTCAAAAGATAAGATTAGAGATAAATTTTTTCGAAAGATATTTCTATTGAATGTTGAATTCAGTTGAATTCCTTGCATTGATGAATTAACGCTGGCTTGCAGCGTAAGAGTGGAATATACTAGAAGCAATTCGACGATGCCACTAGTGACTCGGTAGCTTAGCGATCAGGGCATTGGATCGGACATCCAAAGGTCGCGGGTTCGATTCCCGTCCGAGAATATGATCTGGTGTGAGTCGTGTGGCGTTTGGATTTCGCCGAGCACCTCCGGAGGAATATGGCTCTCCTTAGACCGATTTTACCTACTCATCATGGGGAAAAGCGCACCTTCGTGAGCAAGGACCTTTTGTCAGCGACGCACGTTTTTCTGAGGGATGACTCCGTGCGAAGATCATTGACTCCCCCGTATTCGGGTCCTTATAAGGTGGTTTCTCGTGCCAAAGATGGGAAGACTATCAACATATTGATGGGTGCTAAGAATGTCACGGTAAGCCTGGATCGAGTGAAGCCTGCTTATATTGCTCAGGAACCTTCTTCGTCTTCGAACTTCACCGTTCCTGAAACTCCCTCAACTGCGACCTTTCCAAAGCCAATTTTGGACAGCCAAAACCAATCTCTCCAGTCTCCGGAATATAGAACCCGGGCTGGAAGGAAGGTTAAATTTAAGGTGCCTCTCGATGTCTAGTTTTTTTTTGCTTGTTCTTAAGACTAGTGTTTTTTTTTTTTTCTTTAAGGGTTAGGTATCTATAGCTAAGTTTTTTTTAAAATGTTATTTTTATTTTCTCCGTAGGGGGGTGGTGTGGCGTCTGCAAAGAGGTCACCACTCCTCTATGGTTAAGCAGAAAAGAAGATAGTTCTGACTTCTGTCTAAGACACTGTTGTCACTGAATTTTTATTGTTGCTTTTCTTGCTATTGTAAATTAATATTATCCCTTCCTTACTCGTCCGTATTCCTTCCTATTTCAATGTGACTCTTCCATGTATATATTCTCTGTACATAGCATTTGTGGAGTAAATAATTAACACACGTTGGAAGCGTTTCCTTCATACCTAGTTTTTAACAACGAACACAAGTATAGTGCGGGCAGGAACCAAAGCCCGCACAGTCGTATTTTTTCTAGTTTATTATTTGGTATTGTATAAAAATAGCATTGGGAATACTAAAATCTCAAATTTAAAAATGTTGTTGCTTCCTCAAAAAGTTGATTTTATTTACCCAGATTTTTAAATCTTAGTCAATATACTACCTACCTACCAACTGTAGAATCAGAAACATTGATTAAACAAGAAAAAAGCAATAAGCTTTTATTATGCCGTTTTGTTAGTTCTTTCGTTATAATTGATATAATAGAAAAAGGTTTTATTGTGATAGTAATAATAAATTATTTAATTACCGTATAAACGTAAGTGTTTTATTTCCCATTTACTACCTACACGATATAGTGTATGATCAAGCAAGACATTCAAGAAAAATACCGAATTTTAAGCCTTATCTTGCATATTATCACTTGAAAGACGCGCAGCCTATTATTTCGATTTTATGCATTACCTATTGACAGTGAACAATTTTATGATGTGTATTGTCTTGCTTGACCTTGACCGACAGAGCTGCAAAAGGGTGAACGTCATGATGGCTGGTTGTCTGCATCGGTTCGCGTCAAGCTGGTGACCAAAAATTGTTACCTATTGGTTACTATTTGCTACCTACAGTCAGTTAATTGCTACCTAACTATAAACCAAAATAAACGGATTGCAAAATGTCCAGCCATTCTGATATCAGGATGGCTGGTCCACTCTCCGTTTGTGTAAACTATACAAATTCTTGTTATTATTTCTTCTTTACTTCAGTAATTGCTACCTGATTGCTACCCTCACGTTTAACAATGTCTACCTTGTAGCTGTAACAAGTAAAAAGTTAAATCATTTGAAAATTTTACAGGGAATGGACTAAGGGTATTGAAATAAGCTAAAACGATTACAACAATGTTTTATTGAAATACATTTTTATATGAAATTATATCTATTTACTAAAGTCATCCTGATATCAGAATGGTTGGACATTTTACAATCCCTTTATTTTGGTTTATAATTAGGTAGCAATAAACTGACTGTAGGTAGCAATTTTTGGTCACCAGCTTGACGCGAACCGATGCAGACAACCAGCCATCCTGCAAAAGGCTTGTAGAATTCGTTTCACTCGCATGCAAAACCAAATATTATCTTCACTTTGTTAGTTTTAACTTAGCCTAAACATAATATGTTTTTATTCATTTTAGTGGCACTACTTAGCTTAGTGTTCAATCAGTCCGTTACATAAAAGTTTTGTAACATTAGAGAGTTCGAGTTGTGAAATTAAGATTATGGAAAAAGCTCCTTTAAAATTCTTCACAAACAGTTAATTTTGTAGATCACAGATAAGCAACATTTTCCTTAAAATAATGAAAGATATATTTTATATCTTATTTGCCTCTTATCAAAGTCAATAAGTCAAAAATTTTTATTGAAATAAATTTAGAACTTAATGCTTTTGCATTGTCTATATTTTCCTACCATTCGTTAGTGACTTTTTTATCTTTTTTGTGTAAATCATAAATTAAACACTATTTTAAATAGTAAGATAATTAACGTAAGTATTTCCTCATTTAAAAGCTCGTTTACCATTCCAGCATACTTAAGTAAATCATTATAAAATTAATAAAATAAGCAAACGTCACAGACAGTCATTTTTAGTTCCCGTCTCGTTAAATACACAATTAGGTTAGTAAATCGGCGATGAGCATGTTTGAAATACAGTGTTCAATACAAATTTCTTTTGCACGGCAAACTCATTGAATCAGCAGCCGCGCCCGACGCACACTACTTTAATCTATTTAAATAAACTAGAAGCGCATGACGCACACATGCACAGTCGGTCGAGCACCACGACTTAGTCGAGACGGAATTATGAAAACACTATTTGTCTCATGCGACCGATTCTCCCTGTTCATTCGCATTCGGGTTCAAGGTCAAAGTGTATACACTTGATGTGCTGCCCACTGTACCAAGGAGTTGTAACAAGGATTTTTGAAAAAGAAGTTTGATAATAAAATTCGAAATAAAGAGTACGAATGAAATCAGGTCGCATGTATAAAATAAATATAAAATAAGCAAAAATTATGAAATATAATAACAAATTAGTGTTTTATGATTGTAAATAAATAAAGAAAATGCGATATTATTAAATAAGAGAAAAACGCAACGCAATGTAAAGCAAAATGACGGGTATCTACTTTGCTCTTTACTCTATGCATAAATTTGAAATTGATGCTTATGCACATTATCGACTGCAAAAGATACAATAGCAGTCGAACTGAACTCATCAAATCTTATTTTTCCCCTTAAGGCCCCTATATACCTCAAGTGGCGCCCTCATTTTAATTAAATTTATTGCTCGCTAAGTACATAATGTATCGAAAATTCACATGTACAGATTGAAGCTAAGGTTCTATAGTTTATTTACAAACAATAACCTCAGTAAAATTTTGTTCGTTGTAGTAGTAGTTCGCAAAAGTGCTAAAAGTGGCCACTTTTAGAACCTTAGCTTCAATCTGTACATATGAATTTTCGATACATTATGTATTTAACGAGCAATAAATTTAATTAAAATGAGGGCGTCACTTCGGGGAATTTAGGAGCCTTAAACTTAAACTAAATAAATAAATAAAAAATAAATATTTGACAACATCACATACATTGCTCCGATTCCAAAGTAAGTAGCTAAAGCACTTGTGTTATGTAAATCGGAGACAACGGTGGTATCACAAACACCCAGATCTGAGCCAATATAGAAAAGTTCGTTTTCTAAATTGACCCAACCGGGGATCGAACCTCCGGGACCTCAGAGATGGCGACACCTTGAAAACCGGTGTACAAAGCCACTCGACCAAGGAGGTCGTCAAAACTGCCCCTTACACTGTGTTCTCTACAGTACAAGTCTCCACGAAATAGCTTGGTAAGTAACTCGCCACTAATTTACCCGAGAGTCGGTTTCGATCCAATCCGAAGTTGCTTGGTGACAAAATGAAAGATAAGTTTGGACCGCTCAATGTATTGCTGATGAGTTTTCTATCGGTTTAGTGGAGATGACAGTCAGAAAATATGAAGTTGTGTTCATATAAAGGTGCCAAAATACTTACGTAATTTTGTTGTGCTGTGTGAGTAACTGCTTGGTTTTGGTTTGGCCTTTTCGTTTTTGACGACTCTGTATGAAATATACAGGGAGAAAAATGCAGCCCTTGACGAGTTTCTTACCGGTTCTTCTCGTTACAAGGTTTAATAGAGCTTTGAATTTTATGAATTTTGTAATGTTTATAAGTATATCGATTAGTTCAAAGCTACTTTTCTTAAACTCTATATTTTGTGGTGTTGCTGACAAACTTGCTATTGGTTTTAATGAAAATGTCATTTCTCATTTTGTTAAGTCAGTGCCGGGGACCTGTTTTTTAAGATCCACAGACTTTTAGTATTTGTTGTATGGTCTGTGTTGAAATCATTCGGTTGTTTAGCGCTCTTTACTAGTGGCGAGGTGCAATATTATGGCGAAGGTAAGGAATGTTATGATAGTGGATCGATGGGATGGGATTTCTAAAAGGTAAGCCAAAGGAAATCGGCTTGTATGAGTATGAATCTTTCGCCATTGCTACTCCTTTTCATTTGACAGCGATGGCGGAAATGAGTATAGTAGAGAGCGCAAGACGCCAGCCGAATGATCGTTGATTGATTTCAAAAATAAGACCCTGCAGTATTTCGTTTGGTAAAAGTTTACTAACAACGTAAAAATCTTTGATATTTTTTTAATTATTTGTAGTTACGACAAGTCGAGAAAAAACAGACTCATCACTACCATCGTTTTCTCGATTTATTTATTCCTCAAAGTACAGATGAGTTTCTACAATAACTGCAAATTATGTAATTGTATAGTTCTTTATATACTTGCATCTGTGCGATTTTCTTTACGGTACATTATACTTAACTTTTTTGAATGTGCAAAATCATAATAGTTTACAGCAAAATAACTTTCATCACAAGTCACTTACCAAACCTCCTTCATTTCTTCTGTATTTAAAAATAAAATACAAATTAATAATTTATCCCGATTTAAACTAGTTTTAAAAAGAACACTCTTTAATTATTCATGTTTTTTTAAAAGATGCAGAGTGAAATGAAGCAAAAAAGTGCCATTAAAAAAAACATTTACATATACGCCCGAGCCGGGTACAGCACTTGAATTCCTAATAAACCGACTAATTAACGAGGCGCATTCAGAGCTTGTGTCGGTAGGGTGACTATGGACTTTTTAATCTCTTCTCGTTACAAGGTTCCCGCGTAGTAAGTGCTGGTAATAGCCTAAACTGAATGAATGATGAAATGAATGACTAACACCCGTATTAAAGAACAATACTCAAACGACCCTTGCCTAAGCGAACGCACTGCTTTAAAATAAAGCTCTGTGGTTGGTTCATTTGTTTTAAGTATAACGTGTAGACGATTTGATTCCGACCATTTTTCAGAACCGAAATTTTCGGGATTAAGTTTTCCTGATCCCGGGATTTTCGAGACTGATTATAATTTTTAAAAAGTTTCAAAATAGACTACGTGAATTGAAACACTCAGTGCCAGTGCTCTTATATTTAAATAAAAATTACAAGAAAAACTTCTTGTATATCATTCAAGAAGCATTACAAGCAAGCCACACAAATTAACCCAGCTGGTATGCGATGGTTTCTTGGAATAAAACTTCTTGTATTTTGAACTAAAATGATAGGCAAGCAAATCTCACTGGGATTTTCTGCTGCGTAATTAAAATGTAGGAACATTCTTCAAGATTAATTTTATTCATATATTTAAGAGAAATGTGACTTTAGGTGACTGATGTATATTATTTTCAAATACTTTTTGCTAAGAGTACTTTACTACCTAACTTACTTTACTATCTAAATACTTACCAAGTTTTTACATGAAAACCGTCTATTTGGTCGATGTTAAGATAGGTTATTGACAATTTTCACAGTTTATTTGCATAAGTGAGTCAATCTAAATTTGATTATCTAGAATTCTAGAGTGATTAGATTAGCTAGTGTGTATCGTAAAGTAAAATATGTTGATTTTGCTAAAATTTTGATTAATTGTGTCGATTTTTGACCAAATTTTAATTACGTTTACTTTTGTCTATTGTTATTTGTTGATTAGGAGCAAATTTTTGTAAGACTTAATTATTTTTAGTTTTAACCTTCAATCCCAAAATAATCCGGGGATCCTGGGATTGACTAAGTTTGATCCTGAATCCCGGGATTAGAAATAAGTGCCGGGATCGAATTCCTTAATTAGGTGTGATTGGAAGTTAGGGCGCTGTACGTCCGCGGAGACTGCCCGTGAGACTGCATTGTAATGTTTGTGCATACTTAGTTTGAACTCTGCCACTTTAACGTTAAATTAAAGGTACTACTTTTGTTCCGGGTACCGAATGGCTTATCATTATCTTCATCTACTTTTTATCCTTTTCTTGAAACTTTTATCGACTTGGACAGTAACCATTTGAAACTAATTTACATTTCATTTTATAATAATTGTCAACACAGCTTAAACAAACATGCCATGACAGAAATTTTTCATCTTTAAATTCACAAATATTATGGCCACACTAAAGATTACTCGAGTGCGCAATTAGCGTGTGCTTGTTGACAGATTACGGAAGATAATCATCTCTTTCACTCATACCCAGTCTCCAAAGTTCGAACGAGACAGACGATTGTAAAACCTGCATCATAGCATAGACTAGAGTAAATCCTATGCTAAAATGTATAGTGCCTACTCGAATGAAAGCATATTTTTTTATATCTGGAAAACTGTTGAAAAATATTTACTTTTGCATGTAACGTATTTCGCACAAAGCAAGCTGACCTATTGAATGGCTCATACGAGCTTTGCCGTATTTTTAAATACTTTCGCACAGAAAGTTAGAGGAAAGGAAGAAAGGAAAATGTTTTCTTTTTTAACATTTTTACTGTACGGTCCAATTAGGCGCACACAAAGCTTTTGGCACTTGAACGAACTTTGCGTATCGTTTAAAGACTAGATTAAGCATTAGGAAAAGCATCCATTTTGTTAAAAATAAAAAAGTGCTTTTTGTATTTTGAACCGACGTCGGTTTTACTACTAAAAGTTAATATTAAAATATTGAAGATGGCAAAAGATAGTTTTGTTCGCAAAAGTATTTTCAGCTGAAAATGCATTACAAGCAAAAATTATCTTTCCACTTGCGTAGTCGGCCCATGTTACGGCGTAGCAGCTACGAAAATACCGTATTTCAAGCTTATTGCTTTTTCGTTTCTAAACAGAAAGCAAAAGTAAAAAAACAAAGAAGCAATCGAGTTAAAGCGAACAAAATGGTAGATAGCCGAAATGAATGTTGTATTGTTGTATTATCTTTTGAGAGGAAGAGTAACTTTAAGAGCATTAGGCATATAATTATCTCACAAGGACGCCATTGGTGGCGCAGCGCAACCAGTTGTGTTACCAATAATTGTATACAGATGTGTGGAGGGTGTCCCACCTGCCCCCTTAACATGACCGACGAAACACGATACATATCGCGTGATACAGCGTCTTATCGAAACAAGTGTCAAAATCCATTGTCTTTTGACAGTTAAATATGATAAATCGCTATATCATATCGCGTTTCGGTGGTCATGCTAGGAGGACAGGGGCCTAATATTGCACTAATTCTGAACGATAAAACCAAAACAGTGACGTTTTCATTTAAGTTATATTTACCAAAAAATATTTGGTTTAGTTTTAGAATTCTCATTTAAATTGTCCAAGATTAGCATTCTAGGTATAGCTTTCAACAATTTTAACCTCGGAACACAGAAACAAAGGAGATATTGTTTTATGGCGCAGTTTGTAAGGGGACCGACGTCGCTACTAACTCACACAACTACATATTTAACACATTGATAGCATAATCTCGACAGCACACACACACCAAACGTCAGCCCGTGATTAGCTCAAAAACATCTGCCACTGCCACCCCGACCGCCACGTGTTAGTTAAGTTTGACAGTTCGCAGAAGCTACAAGCGACAGCGGCTACATTTCTGTGAACTTATGATTTTAATAAAACTAAAGCGAGTATTTTGCTGTAAACGAAACTGAAATGGTATCGATATAGTTTTGGTTTTATCGTTGTAAAATTAGCGTGATTGGGCCCCTGGTGTCCGCTTAGTTACGTAACTAATTTGGTGGCGGCAACCGAATCACCCGCTGGTGGCGCAGCCATTGTGTCCCAGTGAGATAGGGCCCTTACCATGAAACAAAAAAGCTCGTAGTCATCTCAAGCTACGTCGTAGCAACTACAAAGAGACCGTGACGTCAATGGGGTGTGATACTGAGGAACTAATGGCGCCATAAGCGACTGTTCTAAAATCGTTTGATTGGTTGTTTCAAATGTCAAATGTCATTTTTGACGTATTTTGACCAAACGAAGCGGTCGGGTTTCCCACAGATTACGTTGGCGCACACAAAACATTTGCGTATGAGGTCTCATTGCTACGAATTTTAAGCGTGCTGCTATTTTCGGTTTTTAAACAGAAGTGTACTTGAAAATTACACGCAGAAAGCAATTGAGTTAACGGTACTTGCTTAAAAGCAACTTACTTCCTTGTGTAAGTAATGTTGTTGTTATTAGTTCATTTTGTTCAGATATCGAGTTACGGAGAACGCAGTGAGTAGTTGCCGTCTAGTCTTTGGTTACAAGGAATATGAAACTAGGTGCGACTTTCAAATATTTTGGTCTTCAATAAACTTGGTATTTGTGTTAAATATTTAGACTTACTGTTTCCAGACAGTGATTAGTTCACAAGCATTTGTGATAGATACAAAGGTTACAACTAAAAAAATGTTATTCCTAATTCCCATTGACGTGCTTGTCCGGAAACGCCAGTAAAAGAAAAAAAAAATTAAAGCAATCATTGGGCTAATAATTATATTCAATATTATATATCATACACGACTACTCTAAATTCATGCTGTGGCATTGTTAAGCCCATATTTTGCGTGTTGGTAGCATTTTATATCAAGAAAAAGAAATGCAGAAAAATCTACCAAAATATGAATTCCAATGAAATCAGCACATCCATTATTTCCCACATTTACGTCATGGTAGGTCTTAGAAACTCAAATCTCGTAGTAGCAACAAATCGAATAAGCGCGCGAGCGGCGCCCCATCCGAATACAGAGTGACGATTCAATACGAATTCAATTCAGATTTGGAACCAGCCATGTCTTCGCCCACTAAGATATCTATTATGAGGCTGAATATGCCAGCAATATTGCTCATTTTATTGGGATTTAGAAGATTGAAAGTTGTTGAGTTTGGTTCATAAAATTCATCAACGCCCGAGCGGCCAAATGCGGCTGGACAACAATTAAATATCTATTGTGTCTCGTTTTCCGGGCCTTGATGCGTTCAACTATTCCCACATATAAAATTCATTATGATATATAAATTAGGTGCATTTTTGTACCTGTTATTCCGTATCAAAATCTCCAAGAAACATTTGATAGCTCCTGTATAAAATCCTTTTGGATATTAGTTTTCAATTCGATGCCTTAACATGGGTACCCTAAGTATGTCATGCTCTCTTTAATCATTTCTGCGGTGGTGTCGTGTGAGGCGGGTCGTTACGTTCCCTCAAATATGGTTGAGCGAAGCGATGGCTGGTTCATGCGTCATGCTCGTGAACGGTTGCTGCCAGTGGGAATGGGTCTGCTTCTGCCTACTTGTCTTAACATTTATTGAATTGATATATATGGTTGAACCTTAAATTTTGAATTAAGCTTGACACCTGTAAATTGATTCAGTAGAAATGAGCTAATTAAATAATGTTATTTATTTATGAATCTATGTTAATGGTAACATGTATGAATGTAATGTCTGGAAACGATATACATATTTGTAAATATCGTTACTTCTAATAAAGCTGATAAGTTTTTTGCACCCATTTTTCTTGTCAGCTAAAAGACGTCATAATGGGTGGTAGGATAAAAGAATTGACGATTTAAAAATGCTTGTTATGTGAGCTTATTTGAATAAAGAATTTTTCAATTTCAATTTCAATGATAAACAACCCACTTGACCATGGAGATTGCCAAAACAATTAAAGAAGTTCAATTATTCTGCATTTGAATTGCAAAGCGAAGCAAAGCAAAAGCGAAGTCGGCTGAAATGCTAGTCGAGAAGACTTAGGAAAAACAATTTAAGCAATCCTAAATTGGTTTAGCGCTCGCTGCGCTGGATTTAACGGATTTCTATAGATTTAGCAGTTTGCAACTCCGCTGTAGTTTATTGTGGCGCTGAAAGCGCTTTTAAACTCAAACGGCTCTTATTTCTCGGTGTGAAGAGAGTCGTCATAAAATTTAAATTAGTGTTATCACAAAATAGACTTAGTGCTGAAGAAAGAAAATAAATATTGTCTTGCCTCATCATAAATATTAAAAGAAGAAACTTATTTTTTTTTATAGTATCCTTCAATTATAAATTAATTTTGCCATACATATTTCTAGTATTTTTTTTATAGATTCATCTAAATTACTGCGTCCCAGGGTCTCAGGTTTGAATTAGTTTTTGTGATGAGTATATATATACATGTATTTTTAAGTCATGGTTGTTTATTGGATTAAACACAGGTATTACTCAGGTTTGAATTAGTTTTTGTGATGAGAATAGACATTTATTTTTAAGTCATGGATTTTCAATAGATTAAAAACAGGTATTAAACGCGTCCCTAGTGCTATCACGAGCTCAGGAGCTCTATCAGCACCTCGATGGCGCAGTGGTTTAGCGCCTGACCCAGCGATTGCGGAGGTCAAGAAACTTTCGCAAGGGTCGGTCATAGGATGTGTGACCAAAAATGTATTATCTCGAAGTCCTCCGTGCTTTGGAAGGCACATTAAGCTGCTGGTCCCGGTTGCATTTGCAGTCGTTTACACCCACCAATCCGCATTGGGCCCGCGTGGTGGGTCACGGCCCATCCTCCTTATCCACCCAATGAAAATTTATCAATTTTTACATTTCCTAACCTAACCCACTACCGGGTTAGGTTTTCGGGTTAGGTTCGGAATAATTCATAAGGAGAAGGCCTGTGCTGCAGCAGTAGGGACATTAAAAATGGCTGGTGGCCTAGTGCTATCACTACCCAGCACTTTTACCGATGTCGAAAATCTCAACTTACTCCTAACTTTTTAAATTTTGAGATTTTAGCATTCACAATGCTATTTTTATATAATACTAAATAATATACTAGAAAAAATAGTATATAAGTCACACATAGTAATATAAGTCACTATTAGTGACTCGGTAGCTCAGCGGTCAGAGCACTGGACCGGATATCCAAAGGTCGCGGGTTCGATTCCCGTCCGAGAACATGATCTGGCGCGAGTCGTATTTTTTCTTGTGTATTATTTAGTATTATTTTAACTTTTGAATTTAATAGAAGTTTAAATGTGGATAACATCATCAATGCCAAAGCAATTATAATAGAAAAAATTGGTTTTCGTTATAGCATCAAAGTATTTTTCATGTTAAGCTCCTTAGATAATAAACTTCGAAATATACGCAAGGAGTTTTTCTACATAGCCAAAAATATACGAATTCGTATGTTCGAATACATCAAGCTCGCTCAGTTTTATAGCAAAGCAGTTTCTCGAGACAAATCGGAACATTTGTACTAAAAGTCACGTGTGGTTATACTGTTGACAGGAGTGATCGCGATAGAAATAGGTTTTTTAAGGGGAGAGGAAGAGATAAAAGACGTACGACCTTGCCATACAAACGGATACATTTTTTAGGTAACAGCGTCTGAATTTTAATGCTGACGATTGATTGGGCTATGTGGTTGCTTATTTATGTTCTAGGTATTATCGCGTTTGAGTCTAGATTTACAACATGTTACAAAAATACCCCTAATGCCGAATATGGTATATAGGGACCATCAAACTGAACAACTTTTACAGTGGGACCAACTCTCAAATCGCGAAAAAAAAATACTGTTTCATATAAAAATTAAAATCGAAAATATCAAAATGTATGAAACAGCTGATTTTTTTTTCGTGTCTTCAAAGTTGGTTCGATAGTAAAAGTTGTTCAGTTCGATGGTCCCTATCTACCATATTTAGCATAAGTGGTATTTTTGTAACACGTTGTATATTATTTAAGTTCCACAGAACTCTGTAGGTAAAAAATAATTACATTATTTTTGTCAGCCACTGTTTCATTCTCGTCGCTTAAGTTCCTGCCACATCGTTTACGGAACTAGGAACTAGTTTCGACGAGACAGTCGGGACAGAGTTAGTTGCTCGCTAGGTTGTTAAACGGCTCTAGTACAGGGGTAAGCGTTGAACAGAGACTTTGCATAACAGGTATATGTAAAAGTTAGTTTAAGCTCCCTAGTCAAATACGATTAAGGTACTTACTTACACTGCTAAATTCCACATTTTATATTCTAAAAATAGGTTAGGCGGCCTGGCCTGGCGGCCTGGCCTCGCGGCCTGGCCTGGCTTTGGAATCTTGTATAAGTTTTAAGAGGTTACAGGTGTGGTTTGATGTAAGTATTCGAGTTTTAGCAATGATGGTATTTGCTATTAATTTTATAGTATAAACTTTATTCTAGAAAACTTAGATTTTTTTTTGGAATAGGATATACTAACTACTAACAAAAAATTACTTTCAATTTCACCTATAATTCTTTATCAATTCTCTGTTGTCTAACTCTTTCTATACTACTGCTTCGAAACTCACTACATCCCGTATAATTATAAACGCGCGCCAGTTCTGGCTGACTGCAGTAAGTTTACTGTTCTCGAGAAATTGTGCTAATGTGGCCGCAATGGTACTAATTTTGCTGCATTATGAGAGACAATGTTCGTAGTAGTTATTAGTGTAAGGACAAATGCGCCATTTATCGTAGCAAGTAAATGTGTTCAGGCAAGCGTTCTATATTTCGGCGAACAAAACGGGATCCGATCGCGCTAAAAACTACACTGGCCTTCAAAACTTAGTACAACACTTTTATAATCGCAATTTCTGTTGTTCCAGTTTTGAAATAAAATAAGTTTTTTTTCAAGAAGGTTATCGATCGTGAAGTTATAATTTATATGTATACAAAAAAATCAGCTGTTTCTTACAAAAATTAAAATCGAAAATATCAAAATGTATGAAACAGCTGATTTTTTTTTCGCGATTTCAGAGTTGGCCCCATAGTAAAAGTTGTTCAGTTCGATGGTCCCTATATACCATATTCGGCATTAGGGGTATTTTTGTAACACCTTGTATATATTATGTTTTTTTAGTCCTTTTTTGTTTCGAAAATATATCCTGTGTATTTTAAAAGTTATTACAATTTTAAAAGTGTGGTACTAAGTTTTATTGTAAACTAAACCAAAGATTTTTTAGGTTAATTAACATTGGGCCGAACTCCCAAGGGTGCAGTTCGAGTCCCGTCTGAGGTGATACAGGTGAATCGATTTTTTTCTAGTACCTACTTATTTATCTGAATATAATAATAGCATTGTGAAATGCAAAGTATCTAAAATTTACTAGATTTGCCATGACTTGATCAAACAGAAAAGCATTGTGATGGATGTCCAGAGGTTGTGGGATCGATTCCCACCCAAGGAGCTGGTGACGAAAGTTTTTTTTCTAGTATCGAAAAAATCGTGGCTGCGATACATCCGAGAATAGACAAGTATAGCTAGCGTTGAACAACTGTTTCGCTTGGCGCAGGACAGAGAGAAGTTCGCTAAGTTGACGGCCAACCTTCTGTAATAGAGAGGAACTTAAAGATGAAGAAGTGAAGGTATAAAATGAAACAGTTTTACTTGCGCCAAATAGCAAGTAAGTGGTTACATACTCATAACTTGTCTCCCATTATTAGTTCGCTAGTTTGTCGTGAACTGAAAATTCATAACTGTAACTAAGAACTCACGAAGCAGTTTTCACCTGCGCCCGCGCGCTCTGCGATCGGTTGGCAGACGACTGCAGTGGAACTCAACTGAACAATCGGATAGTAAATAACCGCCCGTCTTGCGATAATCGCCCGCCAAGTTAACATATGTTTTTTATATATACAACATGTTACAAAAATACCCCTAATGCCGAATATGGTATATAGGGACCATCAAACTGAACAACTTTTACTATCGGGCCAACTCTGAAATCGCGAAAAAAAATCAGCTGTTTCATACATTTTGATATTTTAGATTTTAATTTTTGTATGTGACAGCTGTTTTTTTTTTCGCGATTTCTAGTTGGTCCCATAGTAAAAGTTGTTCAGTTTGATGGTCCCTATATACCATATTCGGCATTAGGGGTATTTTTGTAACACGTCGTATATGCATTCTACAGACCCTGCGGGCCCGCAACCGCGGCGGGCGCGGTTGAAACCGCTACGTCAGTTCTTAGCATTATGCTTTGTACGGCCAGCAAATATAGAAATGCTGTGAGGTTGTCTAAAAACTGTTCATTGTTGTAACTGAAAAACTATCGTGATTCATTATGAATTAATAAAAATGGTTTAGGCATTCCAAACACTATTACAATGCAATATTATGAAAAACAGAGAGATGGAACGATAGTTTAGTAAAGTTGCCACATTAAGGTTGAGAGTAGACTCTGGCTCAGCTTAAATTATGTCACGGTGGTGATGTTGAAGCCATGGCGCTGTTTTTCAGACGGATAAGATAAAATTAGAATAAATCTAGACCTGAGATAAATTTACCTAAACTGTTTTTCATTTGAATGTTTTTTAATTATATTTGTTGCAGGTATAGTATCCTACACAATAGTATTTTATTTAATCTCAGATCAAAAATAAAGCTTTATTATAATATAATTGTGACGACCTCTGTGGTCGAGTGGTTTTCAAGGTGTCTCCATCTATGAAGTCCCGGGTTCGGTCCCCAGCTGGGTCAAATTAGAAAACAAACTTTTCTGTATTGGCTCACGTCTGGGTGTTTGTAGTTCCACCGTTGTCTCCGATATCCATGACACAAGTGCTTTACTTTGGAATCAGAACAACGTTTGTGAGATGTTGTCTAATATATATATAATTATAAGTATATAAATACAAACACACATATGAATACAACACAGCTGTTGCTTTCTTTTTATGGAAGGTATCAATAATATAAGTACTTCGATCATGATCGAAGTGTAAATAGCACAAGCAAAACAAAATTTTTGTTTTATCTAAAATTTATTCGCGATAATGGATCTTGGTTTTCAACTTGAGTCTACTTGTCGTAACTGCCAGCCATCTCAAGACCGAAAATATAGCCGCCGCCACAATGGAATACAAAATTGTATTCACAGTTGAAAATATTTTTTAGTACAAAAATTATGATTATTGTTAATTTTTTTTGCTCACGTAAGATTCAGTTGAATTTATTTTCATTTTAAGATATACTACAAAAAATAATATTCAAATTAATAAAAACCTTTAGACATTATCATTATTTGGAAGGGAGGACGCCAGCGAAGCCGGGTGGGTGATCAGTCTCCCTGATTGGAACCATTTCACCCAGTTCCCCAAAAGTATAAGACATAATATGATATACTAAATTTTATATCACTTATTATCCCATAACGTTATCTCTGCATACCCCTATGGGTACTGTCGCGACGAAGCCTCTATCTATTTGAAATAAAAGATTTAAATCGCTTTTCTTATTTATTTTATGCATAGGCATTGATACAATTCGTGGCCAGAAGGGCACAGCCTAGCTTTTTTCTTCTAGACAAAAGCTAAAGAACTGTCGTTCACATTTGAAAATATAATAAAATTCTTTTTATCTTTAGTCTGTAAAGAGTTACAGAACCCAAATAGTTCGCATATGAGGCTAAGGCCTTACAGTACCTCCTTACAAGTTATTGTCAATAATTTCATATTACAATACCTCTAGGTAATTAATTAACGATCGCGAGTGAAGCACAAACGGCTCGGCAGGCGCTATCGGCGACAACAATACTCCATTGTCTATGATCCCGAGTATCTCTTAATGCATCGCAGCTTTAGGTTGTCTATGCGCTGAAAACAGGTGCTAATTTTAAACGGATTTTAATGTTGAAGATTATTGGCAGTCAATTATTTGAGCCTGAAATTGCTGTGATCGTAAACTACGGCGATGTCATAAAAGAATCAGTATGTTGAATCCTTGCCTAGCGTCATGGGAAATTATGGTTATTGTTTTTTTTTTAAATTTGACAACATCACATACATTGCTCCGATGCCAAAATAAGTAGCTAAAGCACTTGTGTTATGGAAATCGGAGACAACGGTGGTATCACAAACACCCAGACCTGAACCAATATAGAAAAGTTCGTTTTCTAAATTGACACAACCGGGGATCGAACCCGGGACCTCAGAGATGTCGATACCTTGAAAACCGGTGTACAAAGCCACTCGACCACGGAGGTCGAGTATATAAATACGTTTTATTCAAGAGTTGCATACTATATTTTATACCATGATTACGAGAAAAAGAAAGATTTAAGCGAAAATATTTTTTCTACAAGGAGTTTGTATATCGAGTACATTTTGCACAAGGAGTTTGTATCGAGTATTTTTTGCACAAGGAGGTTGTATAGTATTGAGATGGAGGTCGAATTGTGTTCTAAATTCAAATACAAAATAGTGATTAAAAGTGCTTTTTATTCACTGTTTTCAGTGATAAAATAAGCTTTTTAGAGGGGGAAAACACGTCGCACCTTGTTTAGTTGTGCGGCCTTTAGAAATCTCGCGAAGGGGGTCGAACGAAGTAAGAGCCATATTGTGTAAAGGGATGAAACTTGGAACGAGTCAACAAATAGCCATTGTTTAACATCCCTCTCTGGTTTGCGTTGCTTTGTACAAAATGATTGGGAGTGGGGAATTTGCGTAGAGACGTGGAATCGAGGGGTTTCACTGAGATCGGCTATGATTGTTTAAATACAGCAGACTTCAAAGTCATACGAACAATTAAGACCTTTGCTCACTACCCCGTCTTGTAACATGGTCATGCTTTGAACGAATCAGACACAAAATAAACTCGACGCATCAACACTGTATCAAGCTCGTATTCTTAACTTCCGGTAATACCACGTTAAGGTTCCGTGAAGGTGGCACAGGAGCTCGACCGGAGCTCGACTGGAGCTCGACCAGAGCCACACAGGAGCCGGACCAGAGCTCGACTGGAGCCAAACTGAAGCCAGGCTTGGAGCTCGATTGACTTCTGTAGATAAAATCGGAGTAGGACTGTTGTGGAGGTGGAGTGGGCCCGCTTACTCGGTGTGTGTCGGGCTTAGGTTGAGCTCCGGTCGAGCTCGGTCTGTCTCTGGTTGATGACAAGTCCGGTTCCAGGCGAGCTCCAGTGCCATCTACACGACGCTCTGTAGCTCTACCATGAGTTGATGCAAACCGTAAACTATCGGATATACTGCTCACAGTCAATGCGAGTGAAAGAGAGATAACGATAGTTTACGGTAGTGAAAACAGTTTGCATCAACTCATGGTAGGTGTTTTTAGTATCTAGTTATTGATACTGCTGAGATATAAAGGTTTCTTATGTAATTGGTGAAGTTATTGCGATTTATTGCGTGTTAGAGAAATCATTGATAATCAATGTTTTATTATGGTCACGAAAACCAAAACTAAGGTATAATAGCATAATCTAAACGAGATGTGTATTTACGTAGGTAATAAGAGCCGTATTATTACCCTTTTTCCAAATCCAACGCTCCCGCAAACTGAAATATAAAGTTTACACAAAACAAAAGCAAACGCAGCTAAATTCTGAATTGGTACAAATGTTTGAAACCTTTTATCTAAATTGAGGTACACTTCGCACTAAGTGGGTTGGGAGTTAAGGCATTGTGGGATATCGGGGGGCATTCGCAGGGCTATAGTGGAGGTTTTGAAGAAAAAACTTTTTATAGATTCGCAGAGGGATTGGGAAACAATTTTCGTATTCGATTTTGGTGACAATAAGGTTTGACGCTTAAAATTATCGCAATAAAGGACTATAGACGTAAGTGTAGCAACGACTTAACGCGGTAATTTTAAATGCGGGACTATACATCGCATAATTTCCCCATTTTACCTTAAACACATGTGCATAAAGATCATTAGAGCGGTAATTAATAGCGTTAACCCTTAAGATGATACCCAGACTGAAAGTGGCGTCGCGGTGTTTTTTATTTATCATTGTAATTTTAACACAAAATTTTAATAAACCTTTACGTTTAAGGTATCATTACATTTCCTCGTCGTCATTTCTAGAAATAGACAGCAAAACTGCTAAAGTTGGCATTGACTACGAGGGAATGTAACGATACCTTTTAAGAATACTACACTATGGGTTTTAAAAATTCAACGTAAAGTGTTATTAAACTCCTTTTCTATTAAGAACTTATTAAATAAATCCCCCTGAGGGCGCCACTCTCGGTATGAGATGTACGATTATGAAGAATTACTTAGAGGAAACACCACGTTCGAGAGAATTGAAAAAATCCTATATAAAGTTGACAAAATCAATGTTTCGTAGTCCCCTGTTTCCTCCTCCAAAACTATCCCAATTTAAATACTTTTTACATTTTAACAAATAAAAAAAGGATTTGGCTGTGTTCCTATGTTTTGCTTTATTATATAATCTCGTCTTTGGTTGCTGGATGTCTAAACAATGGCAATTTTTTTAGGTTTTTGGAGATTAATAACTCTTTTAATAAAGATTTAATTAAAAAAAAGAAAAAATAGGAACACAGCCAATTAATTCCTTTAAATTTTAATGAAAAAAATATTTAAATCATAATGTAATATATCAATATTTAAATAATTAAACGCTGCGTTTGCTTTGTTAAAGTGTATATTTAAGAATATATTTTTTTGATGTTGCGTTAAATGTTAGCGTCCGTGTGTGGACCCAGCATCACATACAGTAATCATATTTTTAAGAAAACAAGAAGTGGCATTGAAGTTTGGGGACTTCTTTGATCAAAAATTATTCCACAGAACGGCCGAGCGCTCGTGTTTATATATTTTTTTAATATCATACATTTTAGTAACAATTTATATGGTTTTTGAATATACTCATCGAGCCCTTTTATTAAATGATACCCATACTGTAATAATTGAAGAAAATAGTTTTTTATGGTAAAATAAATAAATTCACATACATACATGCAAACATACATGAACCCTGAACACAATACACTCTTCTTTTTTTGACAGTCGTGTAAAAAAACACTCTTGTCAATTTGTTAATTCAAAACAATAATTCTCAGCTATTTACTCTGCAAGCTTTTATTTAAAGTTATCGAGACGGTATCGAGCTCGAGACTAACTGCAGTGTCACTTTGACGTGCCGATAAGCCGCCTAACTGACGCCTGGTACCCAGTTAGGGTTGCCAGGTGTCCGGATTTTGCCGGAAATGTCTGGCTTTTTGACTTCTTGTCCGACCAAATTTGACTGCGTCCGTCTGGCTTTTGTTGTGACTGCCGCGTGAGTCGCAAGTAATGCCACGACACGACTCCCTGCTGACTGACCGCTGTTTGCAAGGCGGTAATAATATTGTCCGGCTTCTGGAACATATGTCCGGCTTTAAGGGTAAAATGTCCGGCCAAATTAAGCTCCGAGTCCGGCTTTTGTGTTTTTGGACCAGCCCCCTGATTATGTAACTTTGTTGCAATCAACTCTGACAGAAATCGCAGTTACATTGTTGCTTTAGTAATAACCAATATGACAACTATCTTACTTAAAGCAGCAATGTAACTGCGGTTTCAATCGATTTCAATCGAGAATTGTTAGCAACAGAGTTACGTAATCAAGGAGCTGCCAACCCTATACCCAGGGATAAGAAATTCTAGACTAGTTCTGACGTTATTGATGAACACTATAGGAATCAATTCCAACAACATAAGTAAGCTATAAATGACATGCATATTTTGTAACACGTCAAACATGCACTTAATAAAAAATACTATAAAGGTTAAATATGGGCAGTTTATTAAGGTAACTACAAACATTTTCTTAAAAAGTTTAATTGGAAAAACGGTTGAAATAATTAAGAGTGAGTTTCTCTTTATATAATAACATTATGTTGTAACTTCATACCGTTAAAGTTATATAACAGTTAGTTCACCAAAAAGTAAACTGCACTCAACCGTACGTCACTGAATTTTGGCTCTTTCCGTCACACAGAAATCCCGATGGATACAGACCGATGCAAATTTGATGGCAGCCGTAACCATACCCCGCAACTTCACCTCTCCTATCCGCTGACACTAAAATAGTGTATTGCGCAGTGATATGCGCCTAACTTCACAGCCGCCACTCAGTTTGTATCGCTCTGTACTAGAGCGAGAAAACCATTCGCTCGGTGCGCCTATCATCGTTGTCACCGTATTCTCTCTCTGCGAACGCTGTTTATGAATGGCAGAAAAAGATAGAGTAATAGCAAAATGCGGAGACGGTTGATTAATATAGTTTACCCTAAAAACGTGGCTGCAGACATTTTAACTTTTAATTTTGACAAGGTAAGTAAATTCGACATGATAAATACATCAAAATCTTATTATATAATCAAAATCATGTGAGCTCATATTAATGAAGAATATTTTATTCAGACTACGTGAATCAACAACTTAAAAATTAACGGTGTATATGTAAAAATACTTACAAGTACATATCAAACAAAGGCAGTAAAAATGCAAAATGTGCTTAAATCCTTTTGTGCCCGAAGCTAACCGTGTCAGTGTTATCGCCGCTGTCCAAGTTAAACCGCAGTCGGTTTGATTCAACGATATTGTAAAAATGTTTACAGCGATGCTTTTTTGTTTCAGTCGGCCATATTTTTCTTTTGCAAGTCTCATTCACCACAAAAGGTCAATCAAAGTTTTTTGAACTCCAATAGAGCAAGACGCCTTCTCATGCCAAGTGAAAAATTCGTATAAATAGTAAATTAGTAAACATATGTATCAATTGAAAAGAAAATGTCTTTAATTAGTACCTACTTGTGTATATGTAAGTTACTTACAATGACTTCAATTACAAAGACGAGTTTTCAAAACTAAAATTGTGTCACAACCAACCTTCGCGGCGCATCAACTGTTTCTATCGGTCGCAATAGACTAAAGGAGTTTCGGTGCATGCACCGTAGTTTAATGAGAAATTTTTCGGCACTGTACAAACTGTCTAGTGTAGTATATACATTTTTGGTTACTTATTTTATTTTCAACTGAATCAGGACCTATTCAAATTCAAATTAATTTGACCACAATAACCGAATCTAGTTTTCCATACTGGGAGTATATTTAATAATTTAACTTGCAATACACAATGCGGTACCAACCAGAATGGAACGTGTAGTACAATCAGAAATCACCAAAACGTACAAAATGGTGAACCATTAATTTTCAATTTGCACTTCAATAATAAGCGCGCAAAAGGTTTAGCATTACTGGAAGAGCTTTAAATTGTATTTTTTGACGACCTCCGTGGTCGAGTGGCTTTATACACCGGTTTTCAAGGTGTCGCCATCTCTGAGGTCCCGGGTTGGGTCAATTTAGAAAACGAACTTGTCTGGGTGTGTGTGATACCACCGTTGTCTCTTATTTCCATAACACAAGTGCTTTAGCTACTTACTTTGGAATCGGAGCAATGTATGTGATGTTGTAAAATATTTAATTTTAATTGATTTGATATTTAAATTTAATTTATTTAAACTACAACTATAGATTAGTGAAAGTCAAAAATATCTTTTTTCAAAATAAACTTATCAATTAAGCGCTTTTGAATCGTCTTATCGGGCTCATTTGAATTTTTTTTTATGTGAACTCCGGCAAACTAAAAAATATGGAAGTGTAATTGCAAATAAATAGGTTTTCGTTTAAGTGTAGAAATAAATCTCTATGCGTGAGTTTACAAATCATGGTCGCTATTATGCAACCACTGTTCAGTCGCTCCATAACTAAATACATTTTTAGCCCCGCTCACATGGTTGTAATTTTTGGGTGGTTCTATTTTTTGAACGGAATGCTTGTACCATAGATTTTAGTTCGCTGGGGAAATCATACAATTTCAGAACAAAAATCACGAAAAGGCGACGTCCGAGCGATGGCGACCGCGGGGCGGCGCGAGGCGAGGCGATGAGAAGTAATGTCTCTGGGCACGAAACTTATCGGTCGGTCAGTCGCAATACTGTAATCGCGATCTACCAAATCGAACTAGTTTGCTCTCGTCGCTCCGCTCCCGCCCATGCATCGCTCGATCGCCCCGCCCCGCCACCGCCCGTATCGTCCGCGTTACTGTCTATTCCCCCCTAGCATGACCACCGAAACGCGATATGATATAGCGATTTATCACGTTTAACTGTCAAAAGACAGTGGATGTTGACAGTTGAGTGTCAATAAAAAACTATATCATGTTTCGTCGGTCATGCTAGGGGAGCTGATTGTTGTATGCATCGCCCCCGCTCCGCCATCGCGTCGCCTCGCCATCGCTCCGCCGTCGCAATTTTCGTGCCCGAAGACTTTTACACGGGTGTGTAATCCACACTTATCCTTATTATATGATCAAAGAAAAGAACTAAAAGAGGCCTTATCCAGTAATCGCAATATCATCGCGACAACGAAATAACAGTAATCTCCATAATTCGCGTCGTGAATTGGAATTATCGGTAAATAGCGGGCTGGACTGGCCCCTACCAATTGGATGTTTAAATGCAAATCACGCGCGTTTATATTAGCACCTGCTGAAATGTGATGATTGATTCAGTTATTTTATTTTGCAGTCAAAGCACACCCCGTAATTAAACGTGTCCTAAATTTCCTAATTCTATTACATAATATATAAACAGAATGACGTCCGTACACACTGCGTATGTGTGGGTGAAGTGTTGAAAGTTTAAGACTAATAATTTAGTGACTAATTTGTAAAAAAATTTCGTTGTTTAGTAAACAATACGATTAAAATACGATTTGTTTCATTCAAAATATTAAAACATGAGTTTTCATAAATGTAGGCGGGCTGATTTTTGTGATGACCAGTGTATTTTATGACTTATATTACCTATGCCTAATTTTAAGTCAAAAATATATTTTGGCAGAGATAAAATTTTTACTACTTCATAACTTTTATAAGCTAACGAATATCGATTATATCCTGCTTATAATATAATTTTCCCATGAAATTTAATAATCTTTTCGAAATATAAGCCTGAAATTTTCCATTAGCAAAATATGACAGGTTGTCCGAGGGCCTACCTGAAAAAAGTAATTCGGTAATCGAACAACGAATCGTTCGATTTACTTAATATTATTTACTTAATATCCCTGAGCTTATAACGTCATAAAGTGGAAAAGTTGTACATTTATTGTGATTCAGTTTTTGCCAAAGTTTTTGACAAAACCTATAATGTACTCTGATATATCTATATATCTAATAATCTGAGATTTTCTGCAATCTACAACGGGTAACTGATTACCTGGCCTTGCCGGTTCTTCTCATTACAAGGTCTCCCTCTAAGAGTTACGCCAAGGGTTTCCGATGGCGTAGCTATTCTTTGACATTCACAAGTGCTTGTTACAGACAGCCTAGACTGAATACATTACTTTGAGTTTGTGTTCATTTCACCTGATGTTAATAAGGTGGAATGGAATGGAGATTCTCCCCACATGGGTGGCTGCTGGGAGAGATTGGTGCGTAGCATCAAGACAGCGCTGCGCGTGACGTTAAAGAAGTGAGCAGACCCTCCGAACGCTCCTGGCGGAGGCCGAACAATTCGTAAACAGGCCATTAACTGGAAGCACACTGCATCCGGAAACCTCAACCACTGAGGAACTGACTCACTGCCCCTAACTGCCTAAAAACACAACAATGCTTTGGTGCTATGGTGACAGACTTGGGTAAGATGGTGGTAGATAGCCAGCCAGGCGGGCTGAAAACGAGATTGAAATCAATTAATTTAGTCTATGTAAGCACTTTCGAATTATTTAGAAACCCATTTTAGCTCAGTTTCAGTCTCCTTTCATAACAATCATGCCCATTGTGATTTGCCTCTTTCCATGACAAATCCTACCACCAAAAATTTCGTTTTACACGAGTGGACGAACTACACAACAGAGGCGGTTAATATTTTATTTCGTTATCGTTTCTACAAATGCGACTTTAGCTAGGAGGGTTTAGTAGGCCCTCTGAGTCTCACGAAGGCCTTCGAAACAGGCCTTCGCCGGTACAAGCCTCTTGAGACTTTGCAGGAATACATTTCAACGGAATGGCGATTGTAAGGATTTATTTGCACGCGGGACAAATTATTAGAGAAGCCAACATTGAAATGTCAAAGAGAATAACTGAGAATTTCGTGATACTTTGAAGTTTTCGATAATGTTAGAATATTATATTTATACAATATTTATTTATACTAATAAAGATTGTATAACAAATGTATTAGTTACACAGTGTTTTGTCCCTCTCTTTTAAATGTCAAACTTAAATAGTTTGACAGAGAGTAACCATTGTGTAACTATGCATTTGCTATACAATCTTTATTAGTAAGGGGGTTAAAGAATAGAATAAACATGTTTATTTGTAAACACCAACATTTGTAGAAGAATCGTTGAATAAATGTTGTTGTTTATGATATTAGTAATCTAACTGATCTAACTAACATTTGTTCAATGACTTCTTCGAAAACAGATAAAACTACTTTCCATACAAATGTCCGAACAGCTGATCGGTTTTTGTATGAAAAGTAGTTTTTTTTCTATTTTCGGAAAATTCGAAGAACTAACGTTGTTGTTTATGTTAGTAATCTACTCCTGCGAGGTTTGTGGTGTTTTACAGATAAACTTGTATATTTATAGCATTTTATGTGGTTAAAGACTTAAAGAATGTGCTATAATATGTGATAAAATAATATGCACGCAATGTGAAAGGAATAAGTAATAGGTAGTTTCTATTTAAACTATTAGATTAATATTTTGTTTCACTGCTGAACTATTAATAACTCTATTTATTTTTTATATTATTATTATTATTTACAATGTTTAGAATTTTGATGTTTAATGTCTAAAATAAAATAAACAAAACGAGTTACTCAAAGTAATAATCCCAACAAATCCTTGATTTATTCGTAATTCTTCATCTCGGGATAACCGGGTTCATGGATCAGCTATAATCCCTTCTGCAAGATGGCGGAATCCTCTTTGAGATTTCCGGGAACTAAGGGATTACACGGATCATTAGATTGAAATTAGAAAAATTATTTATGTGTATAATATTGTAATAATGCAAATGTTGGTTTTATTTGGTGTATCGATTGAACTCGGATACGAATATTTCTTTTATTATCAGCTCGGTGGTATAGCGCCTGGCCCAGCGATTGCGGAGGTTAAGCAACTTTCGCAAGGGTTGGACATGAGATGGGTGACCAAAAATTTACTATCTAGAGTTCCTCCGTGCTTCGAAAGGCACGTTAAGCCGTTGGTCCCGGCTGCATTTGTAATCGTTAACACCCACCAATCCTATTGGGCCCGCGTAGTAGGTTATGGCCCATCCTTATCCACCTACAAGGAAAGCCTGTGCCCCAGCTGTGGGGACATTAAAAATGGCTGTAGTCACGAATATTTCTGTGTAACTCATTAGATGGGTTTTTCATTTTCAAACATTTTCGAACCACAATTTTTCACCACTTTCATAAATGTATGATTCTTGTCAATTTTTTTTTTTTTAACTTAACTTCCCACACCAAAAAATATCAATATTAATAGCCATCCTTCAATGATCGAAGATTCAAAAATCACATTAGACCGTTATCATTGTAGCTAGTAGTTATATAAAAAGAAAAAAAAAGAGTTTTCTTCTAATTCCATTGCAATATAATTTACAAATCTAAATAATTATGTAGACAAACTTAGATTGCGAAGGTTGGAAACGACGAGACCCAAAAACATTTATTTTGCGTCTGATTGACTTTTAAACTTTCATTCTCAGTAATTATTTTTTCATTACCGTCATAAAAGTTCTTGTTTTATTCTGGTCCCTTTTCTGGTCATCGGCGGAAGCTAAATACTTCCGAGGACTTTTGTTCTATTAAAATTACCTACAACAAGAAAGAGACAAAATACTGTGGTAGGGATTTCGAAATAGTACTTCACCGGACCTAATTTATTTATTTGTCATTATTCTTATTGACAGAGCGAGCACGAAGCGCAAGCGAAGCGTCTAAGTTTCAGCATGGACAAAATTCGTATGTATGTCCGTCTGTCGGTCTGTTCCCCTCTACACATTTTTTGAGCAGGTTCGACAATTACAGTCGATTTAGTTTAACGAAAAAAAATTACTACCATTTCGAAAAATGTTCAAAAACTTCACAAACGGGAGATATACAGCTCACAAAGCCACTTGTTAGTAAGAATGCTCGATTCCTTAATTTTAACTTAAACCAAAGTATCGACATTAAAATTAAAATACTTACTTACATTTCCTATCCCGTTACCGCCACGGCCCAAGTTAAATAGAGTTTTCCTGTCTACCGGACACTTGCCTGTTTTACTTAAAACTTGTGACCAGAGAGGGCATAGTATGAAAAAAAACGGTCAAGAGCGAGTGGGACTCGCGCACCGAGGGTTCCGTACCATAATTCTGAAAAAGTCATCTAAAACTATTCAAAATTTCAAGTTGGTAGCATTACTCGAGATATATACTGTTGTGATAGAGAGACAGACAGACTGAGTCGCACCGTAAGGGTTCCGTTTTACCATTTTGGTACGCAACCCTAAAAAGGGTTAAGTATATAGCTAGCTCAAACTGAAATCGCACTCAATTTTTCTATTATGTTAAAAAATAGGAATATCTACTAGGAAAAAACGACTCTTCACCAGTTTGTTGTAACCATGAGGTTAGGTTGACAAAAGAAACAAATATCAATATTTACAATATTAAATTATGTACACACAACAGCACCTCAGACTTGTTGACCTTGAGACCGCCTTTATGCCCCACGTATTAAAAGCCGTTTTCGCAGTTTAACTGTATAACCTGACGTGCTGTCGTGTGTACATATTCGTAGTTTTTATATTTAAAAAAAAAACTTATAGTAAGATAAAAAAGAGGTTTTGCACTTTATATCTGAGCTGTTAATGTCACGAAGCCGATCGAACTCGTTCGTTTACCGTGGATTGGTTTTCGAAATAGGTCCTTATACTTGCATTATATTTTAATTTTTTTATTTTGACAACATCACATACATTGCTCCGATTCCAAAGTAAGTAGCTAAAGCACTTGTGTTATGGAAATCAGAGACAACGGTGGTATCACAAACACCCAGACCTGAGCCAATATAGAAAAGTACGTTTTCTAAATTGACCCAACCGGGGATCGAACCCAGGACCTCACAGATGGCGACACCTTGAAAACTGGTGTACAAAGCCACTCGACCACGGAGGTCGTCAAATTTTTTTATCTGCACCTTTACCCGTCAGCAGTATTGTAGTTAAACGAAGCTTTCAATTTTGAGGATATATTCATCATCATCAATACCAGCCTTTTTAACCGACTTCAAAAAATGAGGAGGTTATCAATTCGTTCGTTCGTCGCGTATTTTTTATTTCTATATTTACTGTCCCCACAGCAGGGGCCTTCCTTATGGATGGATAAGGAAGATGAGCAAAATTTGTAGAACAAACTATTATATAATAGTGATATTTGCTATACCTATCAATACAGTACAGTACTCCCAAATTAATAATGCACATGCAGATCTTCGCTTATTGTCGTATTCCCGGAAACATCTGAATTATTATACATAATTCTACTAAATTATGCATGAAGAAAATGCACTTAACCACTCTATATACATATCGTCTTCCGACGCTCGGGGAATACGACGAAGATTTCTATGCGCATTATCACTTTGGGAGCACTGTACCTACCTACTTCGAAAAAATCAGAAGGATTGATAGTGACAAACCAGCGAACTAAAATCTATGAAAGTGTAATTGCAAATAAATATTACTTAAAATTTTTATTAAATTTTTACAATTTAATTTTATTTAAGCTTTATTAATGTAATGTTATCTAAGTAATTTTCGGTACTCATTGTCTAAAAATTTAGTTTAAAAATAGCATGTAATTATTGTAGTGACTGTATCGTACCAAAATAAAAAGAAAAAGAAAAAAACAACTCGAACAGCATCAAGGTGACAGACGTTAGAGTACTTTACAATAATTGCAGTTTGTATTACAAAGAAAAGATAAAGTTTATAGAAATGACGTCATGTGCAGTCACATGGTGTAAAAGACGCAAAGAAGACAAAGAGTTGCAGAGATAACGTATCTATTACATGTTTTTTTCCTTTTTAACCGACTTCAAAAAAAGGAGGAGGTTATCAAGTCGACAGTATTTTTTTTTATTATTTTTATGTATGTTTTAACCTTACTTCACCAGTTGTTAACCGATTTCAATTATTCTTTTTTTATTTGAAAAAACATAGTTCGTGTTCCTAGTAGTTTTTTCATAATCCTGAAAAATATCAATTATTTAGCTTACCATCGCACGAGTTTTTAAGGATTTTCAGGTATAACTTCTTTGTTTATGAACCGATTTCGATGATTCTTTTTTTGTTTGAAAGAATATACCTTCAGAATGGTCATATTTTAATTTCATTGGTATTGGACCTTGGACTTCGAAGATACACAAGGGAACTCCTCAAAGTCAAATAGGATATGTATGGTGATTGAGATATTGGTAGGTTTGTGACAATCCAAAACAAACCGAGCTATGGTCTGCGACGTTTTGGACTAGACTTGGACTACGAAGTACGAAGGCACAACGGAACTCCTTAAAAACAAACAGCGTGACTTTGGAAATTGAGTTATGGGCGTTGTACCATTGAAAATATTATATGAAGTTAAAAAATATTTACACGCGTACACACCTTACAACAAATACTATATAAAGTAAAAAAATATTTACACGCGTACATACCTACCACTAAAAAGTAGAAAATAAAAAAACTTTTAAGAAAAAAAAGGAAATATAGTATACAGATTATGGTCACTATAAGCACAGTTGCTTTGTGCTGGCCCCCTGATTTTAGCCCACTTGGTTGTCATTTTTGTGTAGTGATTATTGTTTGAGCGGAATGCTTGTTCCTTAGAATTTAGCTCGCTGGCGACAAACCAATTTTAAAGATGAAAAATTTGCATAAAATGCTAATACCGCCAATCACACTTTTCGAGTCCAGCAAAGAAGTCGGATTTGGGATTCATGAAGCTAGTCGCAGAGTTTAATCAAGTTTGTGCGGCCATCGCAATCTCGTAGCTTGTACACCAATTTTCAATGTGTCGCTATCTCGGTTCGATACCCTGGCTGGGTCAATGTAATAATAATAAATGTTTATTTACGTTTACAAATTTAGTTTACAACATAGGTGTTGACTTCTCTATTAAGTACAAAAGCACCTGTGTCAGAGAAAGTCACTCTTCCTTAGCTTAGTTAACGTAACAAGATACCACTAGAATACATTTTAGGAAATTACATTTATTATTAATTTGTATTATAAATTGAATGAAAAAACCAAATACAAAAACTAACAGATAATTTTAAAATGAAATTAATTTAAAACAGACTTAAAAACATTACAATACCTATCTAACTATATAGGAACCAGTGCGTGTGTTGTGAGAGCGAGTCTGTGTGTGTGTGTGTATGTGTGTGTGTGTGTGTGTGTGAGAGAGAGAGAGAAATTGCATCTGTGGGAGGGCGTGTTTGAGTGTGAAAGTGTAAGACAGAGGTTGCATGATACAACTTAATTAACCAAAAATTTATTAGTATTATATTATTAGAATGTTTTCAGATTCGTTATAGTCAAGACACCTGAGCCATTCAAAGATTACCTTTTTACATTCTCTTGAATTCATTGAATATATTTATGTATTAAATGTTTTTTCGGTTTTTGAGGTTTTGATATTTATTGCTTACGTTTAACAACGAAATAGAAAACAATGGCTGCGCTGTAATCCGCTGTAAGCGCTGTAATCCGTAAGAAGGGTTTAATTGAACTACCTGTAATATGAAACTCGTGCATGGTTAAACTTATCGTGACTTTTTGTAACTGTATAATATAACTAATACTATAATTTTTAATATACTAGCAAAATGTAATTGTGCAATAACCAAACCGCAGGCTATCAAATTATTCCTTCCGTCGCCGTATATGATATTCTCAAATCATCATAATAGCAAGACATTATATTCGTAAAACATCATAATTATTTGCAAAACATTAAATTCTCAAGACACCATAATTAGCAATACTATTATATTCGCGTTTTACGACATTTTTTATTTAAATGTAACATCGGGAATAAAATACATAATCAGTTTTTTCTAATCGTTTCAGTATAAGAACACAATAAGTATTTATTCAAATACATCAAAATACATTTATTTATTATCCTTCAGAAAACTAGGATTTTAATTTGTTTGACTGATAAACAGTCAAACAAATTACTAAGAATTGTTACAAATTAAAAAAAATGTTTTACTTTTCAAAAATAACATATTTCTATGATTTAAAAAGAATGATTAATTATACACAATTTTATTTTAATAATATTTCTAATTGCTTTTTATTTTAACCAAAAAAGATATTTAATCATTCAGATAGGAAAGCCGTGTGGTTTTTATTTACATTTATATCTCGTTTATATGAATTGAACTAAAAATATACATCTTTCAATCACTAAATGTAATATGCCATGTCTCGACTTTAAAGATAAGGCTGCGTGCATAAGCAATCGTTGATTAAAGATTGCGATGAAAAATAAGTATTAAAGTAATTGTTGAAAATTAAAAAAAACCCGGCCATGTGCGAGTCGGACTCGCGCACGTAAAAATCACGTTTGTTGTATGGGAATAATATTCGTTTTATTTTAATTTAATTATTTATTTTTAAATTGCACATAAAACTAAATATTCTGTGAATATTTCAAGCGTCTACCTGTTGCCGTTATTAATATCGAGCAAAAACGAGCAAAAAAAACCACGTTTGTTGTATGGCTCCCATACAACAAACGTGATTTTTTTTGCCTTTAAATATTTATTTATTCTATTCTTTTTTTTAAGTATTTGTTGTTATAACGGCAACAGAAATACATAATCTGTGAAAGTAACATCACAAAAGCTTTGTGCCGCTTTACAATTATATGAAATGTACTATAGAAAAGTTGTGAAAGAGATGAGAAGACACACCAAGTCATGGCTTAAAGGAATTTGTATCCAAGCCAAAAAACTTCAAAAAAAAAAAGAGATAATTATGCTCAAATTGCAAATCAGTTTGGTATTACGTTTGTATGGGAAGCTCACCGTTCGCCGGAGCCTTAAAGTGCCGCTTCATTATTGCTTGGCCGCCAGCTCCTTGAATTTGGCTTTGTCTATGGCGAGTCTGAACTACTGTTCAACCGTCTTATTAACGCCAGTCTACTGGCGGATGTTACGAAGCCATGACATTTTGCGTCCTCCCACTCTGCGCTTTCCAGCAATTTTCCCCATCATGATGGTCTGGAGAAGACGATATTGCGGATATTGACTCCATGGTCGAGTGGTTTGTACGCTGGTTTTCAAGGTCTCATCTCTGAGGTCCCGGGTTCGATCCCCGGCTGGGTCAGTTCAGAAAACAGACTTTTCTATATTGGATCAGGTCTGGGTGTGTGTTTACCACCGTTGTCTCTGATTTCCATAACACGAGTGCTTTAGCTACTTACTTTGGAATCGGAGTAAAGTTTGTGATGTTGTCAAATATTTATTTATTTATTATTTCTCAGGATGTGACCAAGATATGCGACTTTTATTATTTTAATGGTCCAAGCCGGCTCTACCTTTTTATTATTTTCTCCGGAACGATGAATTTATTGAGGACGTCTTTTTGCTGATAAGAAGACTATTTTACTAAAAATCCATCTAATGAAGAGATTAAAAAAAAAATTTTTTTTTCATAAATTTTTGACAACATCACATACATTGCTCCGACTCCAAAGTAAGTAGCTAAAGCACTTGTTATGGAAATCAGAGACAACGGTGGTATCACAAACACCCAGACTGGAGCCAATATAGAAAAGTTAGTTTTTCTAAATTGACCCAACCGGGGATCGAACCCGGGACCTCACAGATGGCGACACCTTGAAAACCGGTGTACAAAGCCACTCGACCACGGAGGTCGTTGTCGTCGATATATTAATATTATCATACTGTGAAGTTGCCCTAACAGCAATATATGGCAGACGTTCATAATTTCCATCCTGAGTTAAATCTCATCTTTGTGCAAATCAAATATTTAGCTAAGACGAGATGAGGTTTAAACGTATATGAGCAATTTGTATGGTATGTTTATATTGTTCATGAGATCGGATCATGTTTGTATGAACGGTTTTCTATTAAATATTCACGTTTTGGCTATATTTTGATTGTACTAATAACAGCTTTAAAAACAGAATAGTTTTCATACATGTTAAACCTACTTTGTTGTGCATTAATATTTTATGTGTTGGCAACATTAGAATAAAGTCAGTCTTTACCGATACGTCATGGTTTCATTTACAACATACTTAATGAAATTCTGTGATAATGACATGTTAATTTGACGACCTCCGTGGTCGAATGGCTTTGTACACCGGTTTTCAAGGTGTCGCCATCTCAGAGGTCCCGGGGTTCGATCCCCGGTTGGGTCGATTTAGAAAATGTTTTTTTCTATATTGGCTCAGGTCTGGGTGTTTGTGATACCACCGTTGTGTCTGATTTCCATAACACAAGTGCTTAAGCTACTTACTTTGGAATCGGAGCAATGTATGTGACGTTGTCAAATATTAATTTATTATTAGTTAATTAAACCTCGTATTTAAAAATGTAAAACATTTGTTTTTTTCATTGGCAAAATCATTCATAGTTCTCGCGTTAGTTAAAGTTTGACCAGATTGACGGACTGAACTGATGAAATACTGAGAATGTAATAATACCAGCGAAGGTACAGTGTGCAGAGAAGGTTCAAAGTACAATCTAAGTGACATTCAATTTCGAATGTTTTGTATGTACCGACAGACTAATGAAGACTACGGCATCTACACTGTAGACGTTGAGTCTACGCCGTAGACAGCTACCGTAGTCACGGCATATCATTCGTAACGTATGCTCTTATAAAAATTCAAAAGTAACCTAAAAAAGTATTCGTATTAAGCTCGTAATACGTTAAACTTTAAAGGATTATGTTAATAAAAAATTTCATGTATGATAATATTTAGAAGTAGGTTGGATTAGATAATATATATTTGATATATTTGATAACGAACACTGGTAATCACTGCTAAAGCATGAAGATATCGAATTTTTGTTACGGAAATGTAATAAAAACAGATTAGATGAACGTAAAAGTCTGTAAATTTCCCAGATTTGGTGAGATCATACTCGCTTAAAATACTTTCGTATGTTCTTTCTCAACGGATTATAATAAATGTTTGTTAGCAGGTTCAATAATTATTAGTTTTTTTGTCGATTCAGTTATCGAAATTTTTCAAAATGGCGGTGATATGGGGTTTGAAAACGTAAAAAAGTATTTTAGCCATAAAGCACTTTGTGTTATGGCAATCAAGGATAAACTTTGTTACCACAAACACCTTGACCCAGCTGGGGATCCAACCCGGGATCTAAGAGATGGCGACACTTGAAAACCAGCTGACCCACTTTACCACGGAGATTGTCAAAGTTAGAATCAAGAAAGTTATATATAATCCAACTCCAACATCAAAATCCATTCCAACCGCATCTGATTCAATTCAAGCTCATAAAATCGGAATTCTAAATTTCCATAATTCTGCCAAATGAAGAATCAAGTCGTTAAAAACAAAGGAACATCGTCAGTAAAGTCACTTTAGGCAAGAATCCCGGGCAATCAAAACCACATCAGCGGAGATATCACTCCTGTATTTGTCAACGTCACTCAATGTTCCACGACTATCTTAAACCGTAATAAAACCAAAAGAGGACAAAAGCAAACCTCATCTTTATCACCTTTAAATAAAGCCTAAATTCGCTTCAATACATTTAAATCACACGTAAACGTAACATTGTCGTCGAGTACAGGAGAAGTCGATTTAAGTTAAGGGAAACTTCTTAATGATTTCATGAATTACAAATCAAAACTTTGACCTGGCAAACATTTTCGTGACGTTCCCTCCGCTTAAATTAGGCGGCAAACCACACTTTGCTTAATGAAACGTGTAATGGAACGTAAGGTTTACACGAAGTTATTTGTGTACATTATTCAAGATATAAACAGGTATAACCCGCGCACGCAATGAGAATGGGATGGAACCTTGTCAAAGTAAATAGAAAATTGACTAATTAGTTAATTTTAATTTAATTACCTAATCAACTAATTGTTTACTTGTTATCTTACTTGAAGTTGCTGCAGCAAAGGTTCCCTCACTTCGGATGCGTGACACCATGTTTTTGGATATCCCTGTGGCTAGCCGGCGAACCGTGCGCGTCTCAGTTGGACAAAGTACCATCCCATTCTCATCGCGCCGGATTGTAAATCAAGACTTTAATATAGAGAATGTTCAATATAAGAATGATATTTCTTTTTTTCAAAGTATTAATTTTATTTCAAGTAGGTATACTACATTATTAAGGTTATCTAGGGTTGTCACTTTGCAGTTTTCTATATAAACAAAAAATAATAATTTCTCTGCGATTTGGTGGTTTTCAGGTTAGTAATTAATTTTATGTGGCCTGTTACTTACGAATTTGGCCGCTGAATTTTTAAACTTACTTGTTATTATTATTTATAATTTCCGTCCAAGCATTGTAAAATAAATTGATTCCAATCACTTAACACTACCGGCATCGACCGAAGTTAGTTAACTTTCCGGGTCTGTCGGGCCATTGTAACGAGCCCACCTGAATGTTATAGCCATTGTGCGGTCAGCACCAGAAGTAGTATAACACTTTAGTACCATGTCGCACTAACGAATGCGCTCTAATAGTAAGCTTGCATGCTTTATAGTTAGTGTGACAAAGTACACAAGTGGTTAGTTACTTTTGAGGACGATTGTACCGGCTACCCATGGGACAACCGATGGGTTAACGACTGGTACAGTACCTTTATAGTTCTGGAAACTTCTGATCATATCCAGGTCCTTAATCTTGAGATGTTCTGTGGAGAACTGTATAAATATTCTGAAACTACTCAACTGTCTGAAACAACATTAAGACAGATCACAGACTGCTATCATGTATTACATTTTGACAAAATGATCTTAGAAATAAGCTACGCCTACAAACTGTCATTGCAGTTTGGCGACAGAAAATTTTGTTCTAAACTTAAATGTAAAAATTTGGATAAGAAATAAAAAAAAAGTAGAATTTATTTTAAATATAAAGTACTCGGTAGCTCAGCGGTCAGAGCATTGGACCGGATATACAAAGGTCACGGGTTCGATTCCCGTCCGAGAACATGATCTGGTGCGAGTCGTATTTTTTCAAGTATATTATTTGGTATTATAAAAAAAGAACTATTATTAAAATAAATCCTCGGAAATACTAACGTCATGGGATTTGTGCTTGTTTACAGTTTTTTGGTACTGACTGTTACGTCATTATAGTGCGACTGTAATATTTTGATATTTATCAAGTCAAGATAGTCGCACTGTAACGACATATTAGTCACGTCAACATGACAAAAACTGTAATCAAGCATAACTCCCATGACGGTTCTTTTGCCGCACAAACTCTCCTCTTTTGTTAACTGTACACTTGCGTGGAAGGCAAAGGAGTTTCTTTTCACACAGCCATGAAAAATCATCTTTATTATGGACTCCGATCTGCTGTTTTTCATTTATTTTTTTTAATTGATAATAGTAAATAAGTAGCGATTAATGTTTACGTGACTGATGTCATCACTGTGTTGGGCGGAATACCAGTGCAGCAAGCCCCGCTTGCTGCTTATACTGAGTCCAGCACAGTTTTGACATCATGCGTCGGTACACATTGTCAAAAAAAATAAATTATTTTTTTTCTTATGTTCACCAAAATGTAATACCTTGTAATACCTTGTGTACCGTTGGATGATGAAAAAATAAATGAATTTCTTTCTTTCGAAAATCTACAACTCAAGATTATCCAGCCAGTTAAACTGATTTGTATAACATTCTACATCTCCACAAGTTCCACAACCCTTGTTACTTATAATTATTATAATGGCTTCTACCGTACCTTTTCTTCATTAGTGAGATCACCAATGGACCAATTAAACCAAAGTCAAGACACGAGGGAAATATATTGTATTATTCCTTTTTAGGCTTCGAGGAACCCTTGTAATTTCATTTAGTAAGGTTCTGGAACAATAGAGGAAAAATGTGACGTGGTTGAAACAAAATGGTATAAATGAATTAATATTAGTTCACTTGTACTATTTTAATCGACTTCAAAAAAGGAGGAGGTTGTGAAGGCGACGGTATTTTTTATGTATGTTTTATTAAACATAATTCAAACACGACACATTTTTCCTCCATTGTTCCAGAACCATATTAAATGAAATTACAAAGATTTCTCGTAGCCTAAAGAGGAATAATATAATCATTTTCTTGCTGTTTAACTACTGTAAAATATAACATGGAGACCATCGCATACATTCCTCCGATTAGAGACATAGGTAGTAAACGATGACCTGAGTGGTGCAGTGGTGAAAACGCCGGTCTACCACGCGAGAGGTCCCGGGTTCGATTCCTGGTCGGGTAGAAATTGAAATGATGGAATTTTAATTTCTGTGACGGGTCTGGGTGTTACTATGTATAATAAGTATAATATATTTAATTAAAAGTATATCAGTTGTGCAGCACCCATATTAATAAGTTTTGCTTAATTTGGGGCTAAATGGCGCCAAAATAATTGTCCAAGCATTTATTATTATTATTAAATACAAACCCAGACTTGAGACAATGAAAGAAAATTTTTGTAATTTTTTTTTTGTATATTGACCCAGCCGGGTCAATCCCGGGACCTCAAAGATAGCGACACCATGAAAACTAGATATGCAAACCACTCGACAACGAAGGTCGTCAAAACGACGACGGATTAAGTTAAGCTAATGGAAGTATTCTGTGCAAATAGTACCTAAAGTGGGATTTACACGGGTGACTAAAGCCTTACTACTTTTGTCGCACGGCGAAATTCGACTATGCAAATGGCAAGTCAGCCTAGGCCGCAGGTAAGTGGACAAACTTATCTGATCCGGTGGCCAAAACTGAAGTGTTATTAAATATTGTTACATGGGGTACGCCATCGACTGCATAGACGACGGCGACATGTGTCAGCTGCGATAAAAATTTAGAAGCGACGTGCTAAATGACTAAAATCGACCGTCACAGGTGACTAAAATTGACCCATATAAATGGCCTACAAGAAATTAAATCGCTCATGAATTCAAGAACAATAACACAAATAAAGAAAATACTTTACGTTTTAAAGTTTTCTTTTTAAAGCATCATACATAAAGTTCAATCTGTTTCAGTAATTTACAACCCTGGTTGATTAGGTTTTAAGGTAATAGCATAATTTACTTCTTAAGGTACATTTGATTTTATTACTCGTAAACCAAGTCAGTATTTAAAAAAAGGAAACAACCATGCCCTCTTAAATCGTCTCTAATATTTTTTGAATAACTATTTAATACTTTTCTTATTTGTCTTAACACTCAATCGAAATGACAATGGCCACTTTTAGTTTAAATGGATTTTGAAACTTACAGAAAGAATGAAGACTGTTGAAGAGTTATAAAAAATATTAGAGAAAATTTAAGAGGGCTTGGTTGTTTCCTTTTTTAAATGTTGACATGGTTTACGTATAATAAAAATAAATAATTTGGTGGTGCTATGGGACGGCTATTAAGCGCCTTAACAGCTATTATTTCGTAACTAAGAGTTTCTAATCCTCATGTACAGATTAAAAACGGAATACATAAAAATAAGTCTTTCATTATCCCACCAAAAAAAACACGTAAAACATCCCCGTCTCCCACCAAAAATTGGATAAAATTGCGTCTATTTCGAATGGAAATTTCAACGTGGAAATCGAATACAAATCAGAATAAATCTACGAAAATTTTTAATTTGATGAGCGCCTGTATCGCGCCAAAACGCAGTCACGTGGTTTTAGGAGGTCGCATGTTGATGAGCAGGGCGGAAATGATCCTAAATTCAAATAAACTGATTTGAAGCACACGTAGGTGGCACCAGTTACTCTTCTGAGGATAGCACAAAATAGACAGAGGGCAGAGTAAAGCTTAGTACCTACTATGCGAGAAACGTAGACAACTCTCACTGATCGACGACAGTGCGTCTCGCACTCGAACTCCTTTGAGATTCGTCTGAGATTATTCGGTTATTTCATTTTGGTGAGAGGGTGTCTATGTGTGCGTTACTCGAGTGCACGTAGTAATTCCTGTTCTCTTGTGTAGGTGGTAAGACGAAGTCCTTGGTCAATTTGTAATATCGCGTAATAGGCAACCAATAAGTAAAGTTTAGAAAATCAAAATAGTCGCGTGTACAAATTGAACCCGTCACGAGTTTCAGTTCAGTTAAAAAAAAAATACTTATAAATTTTAGATTTAAGCAAGGCATATGACCATGTCAATTACAAAATTTTGTTGGATAAGTTGTATGGTATTGGTGTTCGAGGAGTTGCACATGATTGGTTTACTTCCTACCTAAGCCAAAGGAAACAATATGTAGAAATAAAATACCACAACTTTGAAAACGGCAAAATTGACTACGTCAGAAGTCTCTCATCCGATGTGAATAAATCCATCCCACAGGGTAGTGTTTTAGGATGTATCTTGTTTTTATTATATATAAATGACCTGCCTAATGTAATACGCAAATCCTGTACGTTGTTTGCCGACGACATCTCGATAATGTTTTCATGTCAGGACAAATTGGACTTAAATTCTCAATTAAATATTTCACTATCTACAATATTAGCATGGCTCGATGACCACAACTTAAAAGTAAACTTCTCGAAATCAAAATTAATCGAATTCAAACCCTACCAAAGAAAATCCTTGAAAATAGAGTATTCATTTAAAAACACGAAATTGGAATGTATCGACCACTGCTCTCTGTTGGGAATAGAAATAGATGGCCACCTTAACTGGAAAGATCATACAATAAAGTTAAGCTCAAAACTTTCAAGGTTCACGTATGCGCTTAGAGAACTAAAAAGAACAACTAATAGTCAGACAGCAATCAGCGCCTACTACGCTTATGCACATTCATGGCTGCAATATGGGATCATTTTGTGGGGAAACTGTTCGGATTTGATTACGATATTCAGACTTCAGAAAAAGTGTATTCGTATAATAGCTAACCTACAAAACGACACCAGCTGTAAACCATACTTTTTGAAATTCAAAATCCTCACACTAGTGTCAATTTATATATTAGAAGTTTGCCTTTACGTAAAAAAGAATCCCAACTATTTTCCCTTATATATTCGACCCGAAAATCTACGTCCTAAAACAAAGCTAGCATTACCGTCATCTAAACTTACACTAGTACACACCGGGCCAGTTTCAATGTGCGTCAAAATATATAATAAAATCCCACAGGCGATCAAGGCAGAAGAAAGAATAAGTTCATTTAAAAACAAATTAAAAAACATACTTATAAATAAATGTTATTATACCTTGAATGAATTTTTCGAAGATAATAACATTCTCTAAACTCATTACTATCTAACAGATATAATATAGACCTACAAACATAATTATAAGCTTTTTGCTGAAGTAAGCATTGTTATAAATGTAATTCATTGTTATAAACTTTTTGCTGGGGTAAGCATTGTTATAAATGTAATTCATTTGAATATAATTAGATAAGACATTTAGGTTAAAAATGTTTATAAATTGTTTATGTTTAGTTCTAAGACATAATTTACAAATTGCTGTGCCCAAACCGGGTTCATGTATGATCCAAGCATTTATAATAAGACCTTTGTAAACTACTACATGATGAAAGCAATAAATGATTTATGATTTAATACAATTTTAGTCAGCGTGATTCTAACATCACCATTGTTAAGTAAAAATGACCAGATTTTTATTAATTAACCACCTATTGAATGCATATAAACTACGAAAAACTACGAAAAAAATAAACGAACTCACATCAATACATATAACACAACACAATTTACTTTGAAATCCTTCTTATTGCTGAAAATTAACAGAATTCATTCCAGATCTTTGCACATTTTCTTATTCCTTCAGTGTAAACGCACCCCAACATTTTCCGAACATATAACGCCTTTCCCAGCCTCCAGTATCGTATCGCATCCCAAGGAGGCTGGACGCTAACCGCTACCAAAATATTTCGCGCGAAAACTGTACGAGTGACTTTTTATTTTTTAAACTTTTCTTTTTTTTATTTGAGAATGCGTTGTGGAATGTTTGGGATTGTAAAGAGGTTCTAACACCAGTGTTTTGCAAATTTGTAGAGGTAAGTTTGAAATTATTTTCGTAGATTTAAATGAAACTTAAAATAATTTGTTTTAATTTTACCCGCGAAACCTTGCTTTTTCTCGACTATTACATTTTGTTAAAGACCAGTAAAATTAATTAGAACGGGTTTTTCAATCATTCATTATTGTTCTTTTTGAGTAAATAAATAAATTATTTACAAGATAGTGACTATAGGCAGGTAATTTTATTCGTAAATTAATTTTGTTTTAATATTGTTAAATTTGTTTTTGTAAGTAACTTAAAAACATTGTATACCAATTTTTAACACAATGAAGATACATATTTTTTCATAGAACTCGTTTGAATAAACCATTGTATTAAAAAAAAAGTTATTTTCGTTTTAAAACATGAATTCCAACAGGACTTGCCTTAAACAGCTTTCAAGCCCTAAAGCCCATTCTAAACAACCCTCATAAAATTCACCCAAACTAACAGTTTTATTTAGATTAGGGTTAATCAAAATTCAATTCATCCACGGAAGGGTTAAATTCCAACACAGCCTACTAGAACAAAGGCTTTAGTTGCGAAAACTTCCCGACTCGTGTTTGTGATGCGAAGTAAATCTTGTATTGTTAGTGAAATAATTTGTAGATGTTGATATGACTTTGTGTGAAGTGAAATTGTTTTATGTGATTGTAAGCTGTTGTTCATATTATTCATGTAAAATTATTATTATCCATATCAAAGAAGATTGCTTTAATATGTTGCTGAAATAGTAGAATTTACTTCTTATTTTAGTTAGAACTTGTAATTATTGTCAGTTACACAATGCTCACAGCTGGGCACCGGCCGAGCATTACCATTTTTGTAAAATCAAAACATATTTTTTTAATTTGATTTTGTTTGTAAATTTTGTTATACGTCAATAAACAATAAAACAGAATTAAAAGTATCCTACCGACCTTCAAAAACGTTTGGTCAAAAAATATTCTCAAAACAATTATTGGGCATCTGAAAAAAACAGACTGTTTTTTTAATATTAAAAACTCGACTGCCCTGCCAAAAACTTTTTTATTTTATTTCATACATTTTAGTCACAAATTATATGATTTGATTCATCAAGGCCTTTCTTAAAACTTAATTCCCCCCCCCCCCCCATTATAGGGTTTCCAGAACCCCCTTTCACCATTTACAGCCGTTTCATAAGAACAAAAAGCCTTTTAGTTCGGGGTGTTTATCGAATTACTGAAGTCAGTGTTCCGAAACTAATTCATAATTTCGTTGCTAAGCGATCTTAAAAGAAATTTAAACTTGACTTAGGTTGACTCTTTTTGTTAGCTTCATTTGTTTTATATTTGGGTCACTTGAAACTTTTCAATTTACTTCCAAGTTTTCTGAAACTTTTCGACGAAACCATGCTGCATCTTAGCTGTAAGTTGTAATAATGTCAAAGTTAACATTCGTAATTATAGATCAAAAGTATAATATTTAAAAAATATATAAATGGTTGGATAAGGAGGATGGGCCATAACCCAACACGCGGGCCCAATACGGATTGGTGGGTTGACCCTTAATCGTAACAAATTGTTCTGTTATGAGTGTATACGATACTTTACTACTGCTTTTCTATAAGAAAGTCGCTAAAAGAAGCTAAAACGTCTTGAGTCTAGATTTCTTGAGTAGTTGAAAGTCTTAAGAGAAAATACTAATAACTCAACAATCGAGCTATTAACTAGTTTTAAGGGAATACAAAACTTAGGTGCAGTCAACGATTTATGGGCTGTACACCTTAAGGTTCATTTCTAGATTCAGTGTTCTGATGGTCTTGCCAAAAGCCATAAAAATGAGATAACAAAAGCATCTTCTGTTAAAAAACAATGGAGGTTGATAAAAGACAAACTTGCTGACAAATAACTTTCAAACCCGTTTTTAAACTATTGCACGTATTTTGTAACGTTGTAACGTGATTCAATAAACATTAGACGTCATTCACAAGACCTTGACTGATTCCTTTTTTAAGAAATTGGGCTTATTTAGAATAAATTAAATAAAATCGACTGGCGGCGCTAGTTGGCTCATGTCAGCCCCTTATCCTTGCAAGCAGTTTTTTTTTTAATCTGAAGATACTTTTCTATAATCTTTATTTAAGGCGGTATATCAGTAAAGCGAAGCAAATAAAAATTAATGCGATTTACAGTTTGGTATGAAAAAATGTAACTAGCATTTATTTTGAATTGGATTTAGTATTTTGATTTTTATATTTAATAGAACTAGACAAATACTGTCTTAATCCGAATAACATCACAAGAAGAGTTAATTATGCTGAAATTGCAAACCATTTTGGTATTACGTTTGTATGGGAAGCTCACTGTTCACCGGCCTCTTAACTTAGTTCATTATATGCAATAAAAATGACACCCTCAATCTGTAGAATACTGACTTTCCATTTTGACAATACCAACTGACCTAAGTTATATCAAGTCACTCATGACATGGGTTACACAATACTTTGACACAGGTCTTTTAATCAAGATCCTCCTGTGGAATAGGGACAATGTAACATTAAAGAATTGTTTTACCATTCTATGCTTCACTTTTAGTGTGCCAGAGTACACTATAAGTTTAAAGACTTTATTTTCAAAAAAGACTTACATAAGTCACTTACAAGAAAATAAAAATACAAAGTTATTTCTTCATACATCACCAAGCCTTAAATATACGTAGTAATACTTAACCATAAAAACGAGATTTAGGTATAAAGTTCGTAATTTTCAATTATATAATGAGACAGTTTGGACTTCAAGCTGTTAAATAATGTTATGTCTTTTATGTATGAAGGTAAGCTATTGTACAGTTTTGCTCCCTCAAAGGTGATGCTTTTTTTAGCATAATTTACTACGTTGAACTTTAAAGTATGTTTAAGTAAATAAAATACTATCTTTGGAAATACTGATTATAATCTACATGGTATTAAGATGCTTTCTACATAAATAATAAATAAATAAATATTTGACAACATCACATACATTGCACCGATTCCAAAGTAAGTAGCTAAAGCACTTGTGTTATGGAAATCGGAGACAACGGTGGTATCACAAACACCCAGATCTGAGCCAATATAGAAAAGTTCGTTTTCTAAATTGACCCAACTGGGGATCGAACCCGGGACCTCAGAGATGGCGACACCTTGAAAACCGGTGTACAAAGCCACTCGACCAAGGAGGTCGTCATCGACATAAAACAAGAGTTTCATTTATTTTTCAATTCAAATAAAAATAATATAACTTCGTATAATGACAGTTCTTGGTATCGCACAATGAAGTCGAAATACTAAGATACCTTTCAAATTAATGGGATCTCGTTACATACAGTCTTGGCTTATAAAATAATTAACGACCGCCCGCGACTTCGTCTGCGTGGAAAGTTTTTTGGTAACCCTCTGGAACACTTATTTTTTCGGGATGAAAGGTATTCTATGTCCTTCTCTGTACCCCAAACAACGTGCATGCAAAATTTCATGATGATCGGTTCAGTAGTTAAGACGTGAAGGCGTAACAAACAAACGAAAATTCGCATTTATAATATTAGTAAGGATGATGTTTTTTAAATAATGCCTTTTACTTATAAAATAATACCAAATGTATTGACGATTGATTAATGTGGAATAGCTTTTAATTTTATACTTTGAACATCGATAATAACCACCTAGATCAGAGAGAGATAGAAAAATAGTTAAAATTTACCAACTTTTGAGCGATTTTAAGCTACATACGAAAAAGTAAAGGGCATTCAAAAGTTCAGCCTTTAAGATTTATTAAACTGAACTATTGATTTAATTCGTTTAGTAACTTTGGGTATTTAAATTTGATTCAATCCAGTCAAAATGAATTATTGTTTTAGAATAACAATAACATTCAATAACATTAACAAAAGCATTCATTACATTATGAATGCTATTGTTTTAGAGTTAAATCAGCTGCACGATGCCCACTGCTGGAAATAGGTCTCCCCATAAAATTGCATTTATAATTTTTATCAGTTTTATCCACAAAAGGTCTAACCTTTTGTCAAATCACTAAAAAAACCGTACAAGTGCGAGTTAACATCACTCACCGAGGATTCCGTATAAATTTGTAGCTACTTAAATAAAGACAATATGTTTTATGATTTAATTACAAATGTATAGTTTTCAAACTTTTCCTTGTACTTGTAGAATAACCCCCTTATTAATAAAGATTGTATAGCAGATATATAGTTACACAGCGTTTTGTCCCTTTCTTTTTAATTTCAAACTTAAATAGAGAGTAACCATTGTGTAACTATACATCTGCTATACAATCATTATTAGGACGATATTAATTGCCAAATTTTATAGTTATAGGTTAACGGGAAATACCCTATAAATTTTGATTCCCTTGAGTATCGAAATATGCGTTTTTTGCGGCATAAACGGCCGTATCTTTTTGTACATTAACTTAGTAGTTTAATTTTTTCCTAGACTCAAGAAACTGTAGATTTGAGTATATGTTTTTAATTTCAACTCGATACTTCTACGCGTTCTTGAGATAAAGAGTCTTGACATACAGACAGACAGACGGACAACAAAGTGATCCTATAAGGGTTCCGTTTTTTCCTTTTGAGGTACGGATCCCTAAAAGCGAATAAAAGATAGTGAGAACTTCATTTACGTCAAACATAAATATAGTGTCACTTTGTACGCGCGAAGCCATAAATCATCTCACACATATTTAGTGGTCCAGCAATAATTTCCCTCGAGACTCGTCCCGTCAGGGCATTTTGTTGCCATTATACGCTCTCAACGACATTTCATACAAAACTGTTTCTTTTGCCACCTGTAAGTGACTGTTATATGACTTTGATTAATGATACTGAGGTGCTCGAAAACAAAAGAATGTTACTAACATTTTGTCGGAGTAAAATGTTACGTGCAAAGAAAGAAGCATAATCGTATTTTTAAAGAAAGTTCGATCGTAGTGTTAAACGGTCGTAGCAACGAAAACTTGTTCGTAGCAGCAAATAACGTTCGTAGTTTGTAGCACTCAAGCAGGATAGTAAAGAAGCATTAAATTTCGTGTCTAGTACGACATACGCTTTTAAAGTAGCTACAGCTAGCACTAATTATTTATTATCAGTTAGTAATAGTACAACACAAAATTATCGTATAAAAGAATGATAACATTATTACAAAATAAAGCGCTACAAAATCTCAGGCACGTACCTATTACAGAACGTTGCCCAAGCATTGATCTCTACTTAGCCCTTCAATGCTCGGAAAATGATACACAACAGATATTCCACTGTTATCCGGCCGCATGCGGCCGCTCGGGCGTTGATGAATTAAAACTAGTTTTAGATAGAGTGTTGATTTTAGAACGGTACTTGAGCAGAGATTCAAAACAAACTAAACTCAAACTCAGATCATGCTATTTTTTTTTTTATTTAATAATTACAATGATGCATTACATAATTTAGAAATACTTGTCTGCGTTTTTACTAGTGGTGCTAGCATTATAATTTCCATTATTTGAGGTTGAATTTAGGGGGGAGAAGTGAATAGGAGGGGGACATCCCCCCAACAAAGCATTTTGTACGGAAATGCATAGTTTTTTTGTTTAAATAAATTGTGAAACTTTAGTAAACCGAAACTCAAAATGTATAAAAAAAGACATTAAAGGGGGTGAGCGAGGGAAGAAGAGGAGAGTACAGAGAGGGGACTTGCCCCATGAGTTGAGTTGAGTTAATACCATAGAAATAATAATCAAGATTTGTTTTTTGAATTTTTTAAGAGACTTTTGAGTATAGTTATTGCACTCAGGAGTTAGCCCGCCGTCCGCGCATTGAACGATGCTCCGTGGGCAGGCCTCCGACAAGGTGGACCAACGATCTGGTGAAGGTTGAAAACAGCCGCTGGATACGGGTAGCACAGGTCCGATCGTTCTGGAGATCCCTTAGGCACGCCTACAATCAGCAGTAGGTGTCGTGCGGCTGATATGATAATACGCGTGCGTACATCGTACAAAATAAGGCAACCGTAGCACATAAACTGGCAACGTAGCACAGAATGTGTTCGTAGCAGACTAGAATAGTTTGTAACGCATCAAATTGAGTATGAAGTTCACCTATAAATAGTTAAATTCAAAATAATTTAACTAGCAATTTCTCCATGTTGTAATATTGATATGCAACAATATAACCTATTCCCGTACCATACTAACTGCACATTCATGTATCGTAAATATTGTCATACACATATTCGACGATCGCCAGTGATTTCCCCCGGGCTACGTCCATGTCAAACGAGATATCTTCTTGCACGTACACATATGGAATTATTGAAATACATAGCTCAGTCCCGATAGATCAGAATTACTTGCATAGCTTGTACCGCATAGCGCAATAGTTGATAGATAATATTTAGATAAAAATACCGAGCAATAGTTGCATTATTTAGTCAACATGACGTATTTAAAGCTGTTATATTGCGAAGTTTAATGCTAAATGTATTTAATTCACATACTTATCAAATTCCAAAAATATAAATAAAGCAATGGAAAGTGATCGAAAATCTCATAATATAAAAAAGATAGCACGGCGTATAATTCGCAAGAATACTTTTCATTTCAAAGGCGTTGTAACGAATAATGACGTCTTTTAGGTTGGGTTGTACAGATTAAATGTATACTTGTTCATTTAGTTTAGACCAAACAACCATTGTGCAATAGTAATAATGTATTGAATTGAATTGAATTAAAAAGGTTCAACCGCGGTAAAGTGAATTTTACTTGGTTCAAAGTGTCGCAATTATCAAAGTTTATTTCAATAAACAAAATATTGAATAACGTTATTAATGTTTAGTACAAAACTTATTCCTTTAATTAAAACGTAATGTTATACGGTTTCTGAAGCTTTTGAACTCGAGAGTTCTTCAAAACGAATGGAATATCCAATCAACAGACTATTCGATTTCACTACTCGAGATGTAATTTATTATTCCGTCAGTCTTGAAATTTACGATTTCATCTTAATAACGATAATTAATAATTATAATTAAGAACAGTCAAGTTTGAACAAACCAGAGAAGTAATTAAATGGGGCAAATTGTAAGAAAGTTGTTTTTATTACTTGCAGTAATTAACAGAGCAAATTACAAAAACAGAAGTAGCTTATCTGTTTAGTACCATGTCGCACCAACTATGGCGTTCGTAATAGTACGGTTGCGAGTTATTAGTAAGCTTAATGGTTAATGTGACAAAGATCTACTTTTGAGGCTAATTGAACCAAAAAATCTTTAATGCACCTGATATAATTGTCTTGTCCGTCTATCTAGTCATATTCCTCAACGCGGTGAGAACAAAATAAAAATTATAAGGACTAGGTCACATTTGTCAATTGTCTTATAAGTTGACTGGGCTAATGCAGTTTTTTTATTAGTTGTTTTTGTTTAATGCAAACAATAACCGCAAGACAAAATTTTAAAAGTTCGTATCTTGTATCTCCAAGATTATCAATACTTCCATCTTTTTATATCTTTTTAAAAATTTCTGAGTTAACCAGCCCCATTTTATCTTCGTATGCATTCGAAATTTTACTTCCTCTAAGCCGTGTATGCTGGCAGCTTGTAAATTTATTCATGATTCTTGATCGCGGATAAGCTTTCTCTTTTATTGGTGTATTCGCTAAAACGTTTTTGTCTTTACACGTAAATTTTGCGTGCATCAACAAAAAGAGTTCATAAATTGTTAAAATACTTAAAAAATTATGAACTTTTTTGTTACAAAGTTTTTGTCTCTAAGTGTACAATGTGGATAAATTTCGTGATATTTTAGATACAACAATTTTAATTTTGCGCATCCTAAATGCAAGAGAGACCTAAAACTGTGATAAAACCTTTGATATTTAAAAGATTTACAATACAGGTTTTTAAAAAGATACACTTGAATTTTTTGTTGTACGTACATGAAAAGTAAACTATTGAAGAACTTAAAACATTCCTCAGTTTCTCTGAAAACAGGTTTTTAACAAACAAGCCGATTAATTGAAGCTCCAAAATTGTCTAGTGGTACTATGGTACGGTATTGACGTATTTGGGTCAAACATGCTAGGTACACCTTTCCGAGTCTGTTCCTAGTTTTGATTAAACGTCAAACGTTTGAAGCTCCAGCTTTTGATTCGGATTTTTTTCATATTCGGTATTTGTGAAAAAAACTTTCATATGGAAAATAGGAGTACTTTAATGTACACTTCTAAGACTTCGTTGAAGGCGACGATAGTTACACTTCCTATGCTCTAAAAAGAAAAGTTGTTTTACTGTACACAGTTTTCAAATAAGATTCAGATTTTCTTATTAGATCATTTCATACAAATTTTATTTCAATTTTTTAATTAAACCAGAATATTTGTTGGAAAACTGTGCAAAGGCTTTTGGTGATTTGGTTTTCAGAGAAAAGGGTTAAGGGCCATTTCACTAAGCCCGGTAATGTCAAATTAATTTGCTTAACAGGTAATTTCAAAAAAAATCAGCTGTTTCATACATTTTGATATTTTCGATTTTAATTTTTGTAAGAAACAGCTGATTTTTTTTTCGCGATTTCAGAGTTGGCCCCATAGTAAAAGTTGATCAGTTTGATGGTCCCTATATACTATATTAGGCATTAGGGGTATTTTTGTAACACCTTGTATATATTTTTAATTAATTAGAAATTAGTGTCTTATTATCCTTAAGATAGATGGTGAAGCAGGCACTAAGCAAATATAAGGTTAAGTATCACTCGCGCTGTTGTCCGTCTATCTATCATTCAAGACCGTTTTTCTCAAGAACGCGAAAAATATAAGTAGGGTGTAAAAATAATTTAATTAAAAAATAAGAGCAGCCTTTTTGCTTAAGTCCTCCCGTGACCACGGCCCTGTAATCATGTCAGATGTCTTTTTACATGTCATGTAGAAGGACATCTGAGGGCTGATTACGTAACTCTGTTGCTAACAATTCTCGATTGAAATCGATTGAAACCGTAGTTACATTGCTGCTTTAAGTAAGATAGTTGTCACATTGGTTCTTACTAAACCAGCAATGTAACTGCGATTTCTGTCAGAGTTGATTGCAACAAAGTTACATAATCAGGGGGCTGATATGAGTTCTTAAGATTCTTGTTTCGTTTTCATTCGAGAGTTTTTTGTTTCAATTTTAAAAGATTAACGGAAAGTAAAATAAATTATTTCTTTATGCGTTGCAAATTACATTTTAAATATCCCCATTGCTGAGGTACAGGCCTTTCTTATGGATAGATAAGAAGGAGGGGCCCTAACCTACTTCGCGGACCCAATGCAGATTGGTGGGTCTTAACGACTGCAAATTAAGCTGGGATCAACTTAACGTTCTGAAATTTGAAAATTCTTGGTCACCCATCCCATGACCACAAACGAAGGGTGATGCGCTTATGCCATTAAGCTCTTCGCGCATCTGGGTTAGCTCATTTTAGAATAAATAATGGTGTCAGTTATCTGAAAAGTAGCTATTATTAAACTTAATTATTGTTAATACTGTATTTCTTTTGTTTCAGGTCTAACGTAACAATGAATTTATGTTTGTTGTTACTTTTCGCTGTAGCACTATGTCATTCAAGTAAGTACTATTTTAAGGTTCTCGCATATTAAAGAGGGTATTCTACCAATTAATTGCTTCGTGAAAAGCCACCTAAACCTCTTTTGAAAAGGAGATGGTCCAAAATGTATAAATAAAAAACCCAGCAATCGATACGAACAAACTGTATCACAATCGGTTGCTTAGAATAAGCAAAATAACTACAGTCAAGTCGCAGACTTCAAATGCATGAGGTAACCGAGCTACATACAGGGTGTTAGTAGCACCCTAGCGAAAACTTTCAGGACATAGTCGACTCATTATTCTGAGTCTACCTGATGTGGAATTTTCCGTCGCAAAATTCATGAAAAGTTGATTGCTTTTTCATTTTTTTTCTATCACACAGAGCCTGTTTTAGTTGCATGAAACCTTAATTTACAGAAAAGTAGTTAAAATATCAAAATTTTATTAACCCGCAATGTATGTGCAACAACAGCTATTTTCTCGCGATCGCGGCGGCAACGGCCAGGTTGTGGCTATGTTGTAAGCGCGCGCGCTTCTACGATATTATCGAGTTGTTACGCGTACATTGCTCAACGAAAAATCAAAATCACAACTATGCATTTCCGACAAGTGGTTCCATAGAGAAAGTTGATTATTTCTAAGGGTAGAATCATCCTTTACAGTTTTCGCCAAAGTGCTACTAACACCCTGTATAAAGCTGACGAAGTACGAGTATGCATATAACTCTTTTATAACGTAAAAAAGTAAAATCTTATTAATAAAAACCAAATACATTGGTGTTTCAACTCAAAATGCACCTTACCATTTTATTTACTTCTACAATGGTGCATAACTGCATAATAATGTTGTTTACTGAAAATTCGGGGCTTACGAAAAAAACAGGTTTAAAAAAGCATTCTAATTAAAAAGTCCTTTTGTCTACACGAAAAAAACGTCCATGCTCATTACTCAAATTTCGAATGAGAGCGTGCAACGTGCATTGTGGGAAACAACAATGGCGGAAGTGTGAGTGAACGAGTGAGTGAATGAATGAACATGTCAGCGAATAAAGGTTTTTAAACGGCTGAAAATGTGATTCAAACTTTTTCGTCGGTAGTTTTTGTTGAACATAAACCCGATTTTGTACGGAAAAATATGTCAACAACTTTTGCATTTACTTTCTAATCAATTTGAAAGTGCTATTACTGTTGCCTGTACTTATTTATAATTAAAAAAAACATATTCAAATATCAATTCGAGTTGACGACCTCCTTGGTCGAGTGGCTTTGTACACCGGTTTTCAAGGTGTCGCCATCTCTGAGGTTCGATCCCCGGTTGGGCCAATTTAGAAAACGAACTTTTCTATATTGGCTCAGGTCTGGGTGTTTGTGATACCACCGTTGTCTCCGATTCCCATAACACATGTGCTTTAGCTACTTACTTTGGAATTGGAGCAATGTATATGATGTTGTCAAATATTTATTTATTTATTTATAATATTAATCAAATAATTTATTTATTATTATCATATATTGAATTAAGAAAGATAATATAATAAAAACAATAGAGATGAATGAGTGAATTATAAACAACGATAATTATAAATTGTAGAGTCAAGTCAAAACAATTATTCTTATGATGCTAACGAAAGAACATAAATGAGAGACATAACATTTTCTATACTGCTCGAGGCATTTTTATATTTCGGTCTTGAAACTTTGGCATACTCAATAACATCTTTCTTGTCGTCTTGTTATATCCAATAAATTTAGTAAATCTTACTACAATTATTTTGCTTCGTAATAAGTTAATAATTATGTAAACTAGCTATGGAAAATTACGGTGCCGGAACTTTGCTTCCCCTGGGAATTTTCTAAAATACTTTCTTAATGTAGGTAGTCTACATTAAGAAAGGATTTTAGAAAATTACAAAAGGAAAAATTGAGCAAAATTTCATGTTCTTAGAATTCCCAATTGTTAGTCTGTCAGTTACTCATTATTAAGTATAGTAATTAAGTAGTATCTCATTTGCTATAAATCCATATATAAAAAATACTTAATTAAACACCGCATTTATTAAAAAAAAAGGTTAGTTTATCTGGCTGGTTGTTAAGCGAGAAAAACAAAAGGCATAGGAGAAACAAAACACGTAAATAAGTCAATTATAGAATTAATTAAGCTCAGTGAATTCCGTCCTACACAGTATTAGCTACGTTTTAAATTAACCGGGATCGAACCAATGACCGGATAAAAGAACGAATGGAACGAATTAATGAGTAACTCGCAATCAGTGAACGGAAAGAACAGTTTCTCGAGATTCTTATTTTAAAATTCTGAAAGTAATTTGTTCGAAGAATTGACGTTTTATTTCGTTTTGTGAAGATTGAAAAAAGTCGAACCGTCATTTGGATTCAGGCTTTTTTTAAGAATTTAACGGTTATGCGAAGCTGGTTTGAATATAAATAGCCTAAAAGATTAAGTACTATTGATATTTGGCTGTTTGATATGCAAAAAACCTGTATTTTTTTGCTAACTTTAACATTTTATGTCGGGTACAGTCTAATTGTCTCTAGAGAAATTTACTTTTAAAAATTTGCTTTATTTTTTATCAACAATAATGTTTTTTAAGGAAAAATTGGAAAACCACAGGCAGGTTATCAGCAACACGCGTGCTGTTTTAAAAATATCTGTAAAACTATTAAACATGGGCTTAGGTACATTAATTAGCAGTCTGATATTTTTGACGACCTTCGTGGTCGAGTGGTTCGCACATTGGTTTTCAAAGTGTCAGAAAAAATAAACTCACCCGTAGCACCTCAGACGGAACTCGAACCCGCACCCTTGGGATTCCAGCCCAATGTATTTTTTCTTAAATTATTTTTCTTAATATAAAAATAGCATTGTGAATGCGAAAAATCTAAAAATTATATAGCTGTTTCATCTTTATCGATTGTCAAAACATCAGGAAAAATGTTTCTTTCGAATGTGGGGGTATTTCCTCACATTGATGAAATTGCGCTGACTTGCAGCGAAGAAGTAAAAAGTACTAGAAAATTTCGCCGCTCCCATTAGCGACTCGGTAGCATAATTGGTCAGTGCATTGGGCCGGAATCCCAAGGGTGCGGATTCGAGTCCCGTCTGAGGTGCTACGGGTGAGTTGACTTTTTCTAGTATTTTTTCTAATATTATTTATCTTAATATAAACATAGCATTGTGAATGCGAAAAATTTATAACAACATTTACTATTCTCAATCCCACGCTATAAATTTTGAAGCATAATGTATTACAAATGTTTTCATACACGACATTCTACAAATTCATCTCCAAGTTGAATTAAACCTTTAGTTGGGAACTTTCTTGACAGTTCATTCGGCGTTCGTTCATTACAAAGTTTTCCACTTCATTAGCTGTCGTTATTGCAGTAAACTTATTGTCGTTTTCTTTTATTGTCACAATTAATTTCTTGAAAACGTTTTATTGCCTGTCTAATATTATCAATGTTATTTGACTTGAACTTGTAGCTCTTTATCAATGTGTCCAAGTTTGCTTGAAACCTATTTTAAAACTAACAAAAGATGCTTACGTCATTACAACTAAAAAGTATGCCAAGCTTTAGCCTGTACCCTTAACACGAGCAGGGGAGTTTTTGGCGCCATTTTGTCGAGTTCGGTTTGATGTCTATTTTAATTATTTTCAAATTGATTCATAGTGGATATTGTGTCTTAAAATTGGTGTAGTTATATGGTACAAGTGTCTACGCAACTAAACAATATGTAGGATAATTGAAATAGGCGCGATCTTGTTTGTGTGAAGCTGAGACTTTTATTGAAATGGTGGCTTCCTCGGCAGAACTAACCGAGTAAACTGTCTTGATATACTTGGTGCCAAATGCTCCAAGCAGCATAGGAATGCGATGCATCCTCATTCTAATGGAAAATTAAACAATATCTACCACTGAACTATTTAACACTTGACACTGGCAAAAATTACTTCCAAGAGGAAAGTAGATTGCCAAACAAAAAAAGAAGAAGAAGAAGAACACGAGCAGGTATAAAAAAAAACGCGGGTAAAAACATTCGATAGAGTAATCTTGAATGGGAAATTTGTACTCGCATTTTTTTTCTCGATAGATGTTCGTGCTAAGGCTACTAATCCTGTCAGTGGTTTGAGCTGTGCGATGATGAATCTATCAATGAGCCAAATCAATGAGGCATCTTGTCAGCAAAAGACGTCATAACAGGTAGTAAGGTAGGAAGGAAGGAATTGCCGATTTAAAAATGCTTATTATGTGAGCTTATTTGAATAAAGAATTTCGTTCATTTATTTCATTCGAACATTCAATTATTAGGGGAACGGCGCCTTATCACTTTTGAGGTTAAAATCGCGTACACGCTGCTTCGTCACTTGCATAGGTTTAGTGAGTTTTGGGTCGATCCACGCGCACACGAAAATTTCTGCAGTGGTTAGGCACGTGAATCCGATAGTGCATAGAGATAATATTTTATGCACCGTGTACATTATAGTAGTACTGTATCTCACAGTAATAATTTCCATAAGTACAGATTTACCCGATTAGGTATTTTGAATTTTAGCAAAGTACACAAAAGTTTACAAACAGCTTCAATTTATTTGAAGTTAGTAATTTCGTAGTTATCCCCCAAATTAGTGGTTCATAGCAGAACAAACCGTTAATTAAACTGAACTCAAAGACGGACAAAGCATACTCCAACCAGATAACTGAAGTCTGTTGAAGTTCTGAATTTGATAACAACTTTACAGCTCCCGGTTTCAGAACAATACTTGAGATTTCAACAACTGAAATTTACCTAAGCAAAAAACACTCACACATTTCTATTGTTAATTACGCTATCAAGATTTGATTACAAACTGACTTCTTTATACTATAAATAAGCCCTTTAATTTGATACCCATATTGCAGTATTTAAAAAAAAAAAACACTTTATATAAAGCACCGCACAACCGCCATGATAGTATTTTTTTAACTTCACTTACCTAAGAACACTTGGGCTGTCAAGACAAATCTAACGATATATTCATGAAAGAAACCCGTTCAGCCGTTTGAAAGATATGAGGTAATAAAGAATATTACATATAAACATACAAACATACATACATACAAGATACGCGCGAAAAACAACTTTCCTTGCAGTCGGGTAAAAAAAAACAAAAAAATCTTTAAAAAAAGTAAGCTTACATATTTATTATGAATTTTTCAATTGAAAGCAAAATTCATAATTAATATTAGATGTAACAATCACAGATTGAAATTATGCAAAATGAACGTTCAACTTTTTCAAGATTATTTTCTGCAGACATAATCATTGTAAATGTTTCCTTTTTTTTCAATAGCCCCTAGCCAAAGTAACAATTGCAAATTCGTTATCGCTTCGCTTTCGAAACATGTATGGGATTGACATAAGGTTTCGTTAACAATCGAATTTTAAAACGTCAAATCCATGTTTCGAAGCTTTGCAAATGTGACATTGGCTACGGGCTCAGCTCCTTGATTACGTAACTCTGTTGCTAACAATTCACGATTGAAATAGATTGAAACCGCAGTTACATTGCTGCTTTAAGTAAGATAGTTGCCACATTGATTCTTACTAAAGCAGCAATGTAACTGCGATTTCTGTCAGAGTTGATTGCAACAAAGTTACATAATCAGAGGGCTGGTCTACACATCGGTTGACATCGGCAAGCTGGTAGTCGGCGAGCAGTATTCTCGCTCAAACGATCGAATTCACCAAGCGGCGAAAAAAGTTAAAACTATATCTAAAAATGTGAAGCTGGTTGGTCCCATTTGGTCCTCAATCAACTCACTATGATCTATAATACCGTGACAAAGTTCGCTCTAGTCCCACAATACAGCCTAATGAACCTGCAACCGTAACTAGCCCTATTCAACGCTGGAACGACTCGAATATTGTATCTGTGTCCGCTATAAATGTCAGTTGTAAGCAATTCAGTGGGAAATCTTGCGGATATAAATTGTGCCGTTATATTTCATTATGAGGGTTAAGAGAAAATATTGTATGGTTGACGAAACAATTCTGTGTATAAAACTTATAAGATAATGTTTGTTGTGGAGCGTTTTTTGTTTTTCTCTGGTGATTGAGGCAAAAGATTTCTTTCTGCTCATAAGTTGCGTAAAGTTTTTTTGATCGTGTTTTATTTTATGATAATGTTTGTTAGGTATTTGTTTTTTTATATAGAATTGTGGCACACGAGCTTTATATTAATAAGTTCACTGATTATAGTAAAGTTGTTCCGATCCCATTGTGTTCTGTAAAACGTAGATAACTCTTTGTAGGTACAAATCAGATATTTTTTTAAGGTAGAAATGAAAATGGCAATTGGATAATAGGTTTATGGTTAACAAAATAATTACCTTACTTAATGTTATCCAACACTTTTTTGTACTTTCAAACTTCAATCTAAATTACATATTTGAATAACATGTTAGAAAATTCCCCTAATGCCGAATATGGTATATAGGGACCATCAAACTGAACCACTTTTACTATGGGATAAACTTTCAAATCGCGAAAAAAAAATCAGCTGTTTCATACATTTTGATATTTTCGATTTCAATTTTTGTATGAAACAGCTGATATTTTTTTCGCGGTTTCAGAGTTGGTCCCTATATACCATATTCGGTTCGGCATTAGGGGTATTTTTGTAACACGATGTATATGTAATTTAGATTGAAGTTTGGCTCGGCGTCACTGTGAATGAACGTTCCTGAAAGGCACAGTGTAAATAAAGTGATATAAATGTGCAAAGTGTTCGACAAAGAACCTATTGGGAACCAACCTGCCACAGGCTATTTGCTTCATTCCACCGAAGTGGCAGTACTTGTGTCTAGACAAAATATAGTACACACAACAGCACGTCAGGTTATACAGTTAAACTGCGAAAACAGCTTTTATTACGTAGGGCATAAAGGCGGTCTCAAGGTCAACATGTATAGTCTGAGGTGCCGTCGTGTGTACATGCCAAATTGAAGGTTGATTTTAAATATATTTTTTTACTTATAAGAAAAATATGGAATAACTCCTGTTTTTTTTTAAATTATGTTTGACAAAATAATCATTTCAGATAAATACATTAAGATATTAGAGGTAATTTTATTTTATTACAATTAACTTCAATCTGTGTTTGACATTTTCTGACTAATGCTGACTAAGTTTTAACTGTCTCAAAAATAAAAATCTTAATCAAAAATTCTTTATTCAAATGAACAAATTAAGAGCTTTTGAATTGTCTATATTTTCCTACCGCCCTTTCGAGAGTTTTTTAGCTGAAAAGCACAGTCTTTTAAAAGCGTTGGTGAAACTACTACCTACTACTACAACTTTAATAAATAGTTCCTTATTCGAAACTTAAGGTACTAAGCAAGTTCATAAAGCAACCATATTTTTCTGTTTTGCAAACAGTACTAAGGAACGAACTCCAATGCCTTTCTCTATTTCTCAATAGGAATAAACGAGTTTCGATTAACGAAAACCGATATCCAATTAGCACTTACCTCTCACAAGTACAGTTTGAGCAACTTTGAATATTATTCCGAAGTTGGTAAAGTATATTTTTAGTTTTGGCGAACATCATCATTTTACTATATTTTTGACTTTTCTAACATCGTTAATCCCACGATCTAATTACTAAAATAATGTAACTAATAGCATAAATAAATATTTCCCCTTTTTGAGGACTTATATACTTTAAACACAAACACACACACACACACAAACACAAACACACACACACAAACAAACACATGCACACCCACCTTCAATTTATTTGAAGTTTTTTTGTTAAATAAATTTGTTTTTATTTAGGTACTACATCATAATGAATATTTAATTTAATAAGTTTTGTCTTAGGAAGAGCGAGTCAACCCCAACACGAGTATTGTATTACTCTCTGGGGTGTCTCAATATTATGTTATATTGAAATTAAGTAATAAAGTTATTTTTATTTATTTACATCGTTAATCCCACTCCTTCTTTAAAAATTTAAACCTACGCTACTTAGTAGAGTGCTTGATTTATCAAAAGTTTTTTTTAAATATTGCACTTTATTTTCAGCATCAATTTATTATTAAAAAATTTAAATATTTTCCAAAAATCTGCCCTCCAAGATTAATGCGAAAAGGAAATTGTTATCCAAGCAGAATGCGTCACCATAATTTCGCCTAGCTTGGGATTTTTTTAAACTATGCTAATGGCAAACAGTTTGCGAGACACTCTAGACGCCCGCTGGTTGTGTCTCATAAATATTAACGATCACTCCATGCATCGGGAATTATACAGTCGGGTGTCAAGAACGGAAAAATATATACTTAGGTTCACTCTTACTACTAGTAATGGATTGAATATATTTAAATACTACTTTTTACTGACCGTCAGCCATTTTTAATGTACCCACTGCTTCGGCACAAACCTTCGTGTAGGAAAAAAAGGCTTCGATAGCAAATAAAAAAGAGAGTTAATAAAAACAGCTCAATCCAGCGTTGACACATATAATTGTAAAACAGTGTCAAACACTACAAATTAAAGATTATAACAAAAGGTTAACATAAAGAGAATAAATCTACGATACAAAAGAATTTTCATCAGGTGGGTAAGGAGGATAGGCCAATGCCCCACCATGAGAACCTAATGCGGATTGGTGGGTGCTAACGACTGAAAAAGCAGACGGGACCAACGGCTTAACGTGCCTTCCGAAGCACGGAGGAGCTCGAATAAATTTTTGGTCACCCATTCCATGATCGACCCTTGCGAAAGTTGCTTAACCTCCGCAATCGATGGGCCAGGTGCTATACCACTAAGCCACTGACCTCCTTTAGTTCTTGCTATAATATATATATTCTAACTAATTGACTTTTTTACAATTATTTTATCTTACTATCGATAGCGTGATCCGATCAAGATCCGTGATCAATGAATTTGATCCAGGTTGTATGATATTGACTGTTCATGAATTTTTGTTGTGTTTATATTATTTCTCATATCATAACACAACACAACATTTAATTAGTCTCATTGAATTTTCTTAATAATTAAAGAACTCATTTAAGATGAAACGAAGATGGAATAATAATGTGTTTGAATTCAATTATACCGAACTGAAATAATAATTATAATAATTAACGACGTCCTCAAAGCAATGAGATTCATTCGAAAAGACGTGACTCGAAATAGAATATTCAATTAATTTTTATGTTCCATTCATTGTTTAAAGTGAGTTTTTTGTAATGTTAATAAAACCTTCTTCCATTAGTTAATTAAAACGGGCCAATGAGGTATTAAGATTACATAACAAAATGATAACAAAATTTAATTCATCTAGATTCTAGACTTTTTGAACACCACACCCCTAGCATAACCACCGCAACATACTTAATAATAAAAACTTAACTTTAAAAGACGTTTTTTTTTACATCCCACTTATATTTTATGCTTTCTTGAGATAAACGGTCTTGAATGACAGATAGACGGACAAGTGCGTGAGTGATACTTATTATTATTATGCTTAGTGCATGCTTCACTATCAATCTTATCATAATCACTAAATTCTGATTTATTAAAATATATTTATATATTATGAAATTACCTGTTAAGCAAATAAATTTGACATTATAGGGCTTGGTAAAATGGCCTTTAACCTTTTTTCTTTGAAAACCAAATCATCAAAAGCCTTTGCACAGGTTTCCAACAAATCTTCTAGTTTGATTATAAAATTGAAAAAAAAAATGTTTAAAATGATCTAACAAGAAAATCAAAATCTTATTTCGACGACCTCCGTGGTCGTGTGGCTTTGTACACCGGTTTTCAAGGTGTCGCCATCTCTGAGGTCCCTGGTTCGATCCCTGGTTGGGTTAATTTAGAAAATGAACTTTTCCATATTGGCTCAGGTCTGGGTGTTTGTGATACCACCGTTGTCTCTGATTTCCATAACACAAGTGCTTTAGCTACTTACTTTGGAATCGGAGCAATGTTTGTGATGTTGTCAAATATTTATTTATTTATTATTTAAATTTATTTGAAAACTGTGAACAATACGAAACAGCTTTTCTTTTTAGAGCAAAGGAAGGGTTTTTGTCGTCACCGTCGCTTATATAACAATTTGATGTTTTAGTTGAACAGGGGCTACCAGCTAACGCATCGAACTTCGAAAATTCTGCCGGGCTTCAAATTAAAACAGATAAATCGAGCCCAAATCGAGCCAAAATGGCGAACCCTAATTTATGATGTCACACGAACATCTTCTAAATAACTACAATACGAATTATTATTTTTCTTTTTTAAGTTGAATCCCTGCAGATTTGCCGAAGTTCGATGCGTTAGCCGGTACGGTTCTTCTAGAACAGCAAAGCAAAGAAATGAAACCGTTAGGTCTGGGGCCAGCCTAAGTGCTGTGAATGGCTAATTTTGAAATTTCGAGTAACATCATTGGATGCGCGCCAATAATAGCTATCCAATGAGATATATAACGTCATTTTTCAACTTACGTGGTGTTGAAAACAGGCAACTGGGTAGGCGACTTTAATCAATTAACGCTTTTATCGACAATCGATTGTAAAATCTAATCGCAAACCTATTTTGAATGAGGTGGCGATTCGATTTTAAAAGCGATGGTCGATAAAAAGCGCTAATTGACTAAAATCACCTGCCAAGTCGACTCGTGTACATACCGCCTAAGCGACGCTATGTATCCATATATTTATATATCACCCACAAAGAACCCATGAGTTATCTTTCCTGCATGGGTTACAAAGAGGCTAATGACAGGAAGCATCATTGTACCCCTACGGAGATACGACGATGCGAGACAGGCACCAACAAGAGGGTTAAATTATTATCTATGTTTAAAAACGTGTATAAAAAAGTGGAATTTAGGAACATGGGCATTTTAGTAAGGGCGTTTAAGTTAGAGCAGATCAATCAAATATTAGCATTTTGAATACCAAACGGAAACAAGTGAACAACGATTGAAACAAAATGAAAACGGTCAAATGTGAAAAAAACATACATTTTTCTTGTTTAAATAGTATTACAATAATATTTACAACTTATTGGTGATATATACAAATATAAAATAGTCAAATACAGTAGGTGCCATGTCCAAGATTCTTAAATACAGTCCAGAATTACTTGCTTACAACGCTGGCTCAGTTCCTTATTGTTTTGTGCAAAGTGAGACCAGTCGGGCACTTCCAGCTCTTTCAGGTCTTGGGCAACTTCATTTTTCCAGCGGTATCTTGGGCGACCCACTGGGAGTCGTCCAGATGGTTCGCCAAGATACGTTCTTTTGGCAGCTCGATCTTCACCCATTCTCTCTTCGTGCCCCAGCCAGCAAAGTCCAGAATTGGTATTTAAAAAATATAAATGTCAAAGGTATAAAGCAGATCTGATATCAGATTTTAAAAACTCACCAACTTTAAAATAAATTTTGTTAATAAGGAAATTAAATAATTTGTCTCTGTAAATTTTTCCTATAAACTGTTTCCCTAGCAACGTCACATTTGATATATCAATAGAAATAAGAAAACTGTAAAAAGTTTCTTTAACATACAATGTGGGTTTTTATTGGGTTTAAACCCAGCAGTCGGGTAAAAATCGGGTCCTTTACCCATCTCTAGTTGACACCTACTTTACGTTTTATCCTTCTTTCTTCTTCTTAATCGTTGCCTCATAAATGAGGATCGTGATCACCGGCTGCTTTTACTATTTGCCTCCATCGGTCTCGGTCCATAGTTGCTCTCACTGCTTGATGGAATTTGCTTGAGGAGGTTGCTACTCTTACTTGGTCGGACCATCTGGTTGGCGAACGACCTCGGGCTCTCTTGCCTTCTATTCCACCAACTACGACCCAGCTTTTCGAGACTTTCAACTCCTCTTCGCATTATGAGGCCAAAGTATGAGAGTACGCGATGTAAGCAGATAGTGGACAGCCGAGTCTTGACATTTAACCTTCTTTATGAAATACGAAACTATCTGTCTCTACCTTTGTTCTGAAAAGCAATAATTTGAATACTACGATTGTTATCATAGAATATTTGACTCGCTCTAAAAGTCAGTCCATTGTAAACATTCAGAAGAAAAACAATATAATAGAAGTGACAGTTATGCTACTTTTGTACTGGCCAAACATCCAAACATCTAAACATGCGATCTTTAGCATTTATAATATTATTAATTATTATATTTAAATATATATATATTTATAAAAAAAAATTAATACTAGTAGGATAAACGCAAAAGTCAGTTTGTTTGATTGTAACGTTTTCGCATCTTAACTACTCAACCGATTATCATTAAATTTTGCATACACGTTGTCAGGGGTACAGAAAAGGACATAGGGTACCTTTCATACAGAAAAAAGTTTTGTTCCCGAAGGATATACAAATAACTGTCCACGCAGACGAAATTCAGGCGACATCTTACAATATAAATGGAAAAGTGAATTCGGACGACCTCCATGGTCGAGTGGCTTTGTACACCGGTTTTCAAAGTGTCGCCATCTCTGAGGTCCCGGATTCGATCCCCGGTTGGGTCAATTTAGAAAACGAACTTTTCTATATTGGCTCAGGTCTGGGTGTTTGTGATACCACCGTTGTCTCTGATTTCCATAACACAAGTGCTTTAGCTACTTACTTTGGAATCGGAGCAATGTATGTGATGTTGTCAAATATTCTTTATAAAAAAAATGTTTTGTTGTTTGTTTTCCAAAATTATTTACTTATCTACTAATCCTAAAAACTTCGACACCATTTCAGAAACCCAAAATCAACCAATACAACAAATAGCATATTAAGTACCTAATTGGTATTTAAAGTCACTGTTCCACTCAGGATACCCATCCCTAGTACAAGAAGTCTGTGGAACGTACAATTCTATTTATACTGGAACAGTCGCTTATTGCTGTTGCATATTTTAGCCGGCGTCGATCGGCTCTACACTGAATGGTACATATTCAATTGTACATCTTGGGACACTGTGTAGTTTGGCAGAATGGAAATTGTTTCTTTGTGTTTAAATTGGGCTATGTGCGCTATCTGAGATTTCAATATTTCAAAAGGAGATTTAATGCCATTAAAAACTTTGTTAATTATTAAATTATCTATACCATTTTAAATTATGTAAGTAGGTTTACAAAACTGCATAGCATAATAAGTACACCTTTTGTGTGTTTTTCTAAGAATTCCAATCTGAAATTAGACCGCCACATGATTTCTTTAGACATTTTAGAAGCATGAGTTTGTACTAGCGCACATAAAATACGTTTTAATGCGACACGGTACTAAAGTATTCAAATGTTTGAGACATTTAGACTTCTATCATGTTAACGACAGCCGACGACGTGCCTATAACTGACTAAAACATAATAAATACAGCGTGTTTCAAATTAAAATAAAATAAAAGTTTTTATTTCTCAAATAAACAAAAATAGTTTGAGAACTATTTTTATTGTATTTAGTGATCGAATGAAGTATAAATTAATAAGAGATACAAATTATTGAGGGTTGAACATTCCTCAGAAAATTAATTCACTGAATAACACTTATCGTTTAAAATTTCATCACATTAATTTGTTAACTTAGGACAAAAATTTAGAAAAAAAAAAAATAGACCGGTCAATGGACATCGCCCTGTCGTAGCACAGTGGACATCACCCTGTCGTAGCACAGTGGACATCGCCCTGTCGTAGCACAGCTACGAAAGTTACGTAGCGCGCTCCATCCGCGCGGGCGATGCTACGCGTACTACTACAGCTAATGCTACGCGATTATATTATTTGTAATACAAAGAAAAGGCGGACACTTGGAGAATAAATGCATTTCTGATCAGAATGAAGGGGTGGGTGGACAAAGGTGTTAACTAACAAAAAATTCAAGATGAGTTACTTATGAGTATTTGATTGAATCAGGCATTACTTGGCGGAAGTCCCAAACCATTGTGAAAAGAGAAATATATGTAGCTTACTCCCGCAAAAAAAAAACAAATTTTTGCGGGAGTAAGCTACATATACTAGGTGTTACAAAAGTACCCCTAATGCCGAATATGGTAGATAGGGACCATCAAACTGAACAACTTTTACTATGGGACCAACTCTGAAATCGCGAAAAAAAAATCAGCTGTTTCATACATTTTGATATTTTCGTAATTAATTTTTGTATGAAACAGCTGATTTTTTTTTCGCGATTTCAAAGTTGGTCCCATAGTAAAAGTTGTTCAGTTTGATGGTCCCTATCCACCATATTCGGCATTAGGGGTACTTTTGTAACACCTTGTATAACTCTTTTCACAATTACTTATGAGTGTTTGCAAATGTTAAAGCCTGAAATGTATGTATGTTTGTCAGTTAATACCTTTGCTAGGGTCTGTATTTTTGACACGAATCAAAAATTGCGTGTTTTAAGCTCATCAGTCTATTTATCATCACTTAAAATCTATGTTCACGCAAAAATGACGATTTTTTCTCTTTTGTAAGATAACATCATTGTCCACTCACCTGTCTTACCCCTTCAATTACTCACTGAGACATCTTTTTGTTTTTAACACGTACTGTATACCTACAGGTAGGGACTGATTTATGGAAAAATTGCGGTACTTTTATTTATCGGTATTATTTGATTGAATCAGGCATTACTTGGCGGAAGTCCCAAACCATTGTGAAAAAAGGAAATATATGTAGCTTACTCCCGCAAAAATATATGCAGGATGCACCGCCCGCCCGCCCACAAAAAAATGCACATGCACACCACAAAAATATCAGTGCACAATACTTGCATTTAGCATGACAGCGACACACCTTGCACCTTCACCAATTAGACTACTCTACACGTGTTTCGCCCCAACCCGGAGCATCCTCAGGAGTTAGATCGTGCGTGAACCAACACCGAATCATTCGGATCATTCATATATTTTTGCGGGAGTAAGCTACATATATTTCCTTTTTTCACAATTATCGGTATTACGTCATACCTATTAAAAACTACTCCTTCATATTTTGATATCTTAATTTTTCGATATTTCAACATAGGTACCGTAATTTCGGTACCGCTAAATTTCGGTGGTTTTATACCGAAATTTAATTTATCGGTATCTTAAGTAAGGGCATAATATTTTGGTACCGTTATATTAACCGTACAAAAACCGATATTTAACAACCGCAAGCAATCCCTGTCTACAGGTTCTGAGTCAAAGTCTACGTTTATGCTTTTATTTTCGACTTCACTAATCACCCGCATCCAAATAAAACCTCAAAATTCTCTCAATTGCACAAACCCGACAAACACGAGTTCAGATTCCATTTGTTCAATCGAGAATTAAAACGAAAATCTTTGTGGTTTGCGCTTATTTGATCAAGCGGGATTTCGGAACGGAGTCTGGTGAAAGGAGGTTCTTTATTTTTGTTTTTTTTTATCGATTTTAGTTCAGTCAAACGAACTCTGATTCTAAAGTAGCTTAAGAGGCCGTACAACGCAGGAAGAAATTTTCATAGTCAAAAATTATCGACAATAACTAATAAACTATTTCTTAGGGAGGAGGATGGGCCATAACACACCACGCGGGCCCAATGCGGGTTGGTGGGTGTTAACGACTGCAAATGCAACCGGGACCAACGGCTTAACGTGTATTCCGAAGCACGGAGGATCCTCCTTATCCACCCATAAGGAAGGCCTGTGGCCGAGCAGTGGGGACATTAAAATTGACTGGTGGTCTGGTCTAAACTATTTCTTAAACTTTTTGGAAAACTGTCAATCACAAAACTAGAGAGCTAGATGAGGTTTATTATTGTAACTTCAATATCATAGGTACATTATTGGTTGGCACACTAGTGAATAGTGACAAAGTTTACACTTTTTCCCCCCTTACTAATAAGAGTTGTATAGCGGGTAAATAGTTACACAGTGTTGTGTCTGTTGGGGACTCTTTAGGTATTTAGTTATTTATGGTTTTGTTTTTAAGAAGAAAAATATATTTTACTTTGTTTTTACCTTGTCATTGAATTTTGGAAGAAATTACATTTGATTTCCGTTAAAAATTTCTACATTTTATTTCAATGTGAAAACTAGGGTTTTGCATCGCTTTACCTTAAATTAAGGTGCCCGTTTTTATCCTAGACAGTGTCCTTTTTTTATGTCAAACATCAATAGTTTGACAGAGTGTAACAATTGTGTAACTATAGATTTGCTACACAATCTTTATTAGTAAGAGCATTTGAATTTTTGGTGTCCAAACGGTAAAACTGAAAATATTGTTTCCCTTTTTTAAAATTCGAATATTGGTCAATGAATGTCCAGCCTACATTAATCTAACCAGTGGTTTAAACAGAATGGTTCTAATTGTAGTAATGGGTGCCTTTCAAGCTTGGCTGTGGTTTAAACTCAAACCACAGAAAGGTACTAACGAACGTGCACAGCGGTCTATTTCAGTTGCCAGTCAGCGTTTTATTTCGATCACTGTAAAAGGATTTTGTGGGCTGATTCAAATGCGTATGTACGGTTAAAACTTTCGTTTTATTGTAACTGATTTTGTTACTTCGAAAGTTTTAGTGCTTTTGGGGCATGTTAATATTAGTTTATGATACAAGGTTAGTAAGGAGGTTTTTAAAACGAGTTTATAATCGTTACGAGTTTTAAAAAGCCTTAACAACCGTTTGCATACTACTTTTTCAATATATTTGCGAGAAAACATTATAGGTACCTTGTGAAATAAAAAAACCGTAAACAAAAACGCACGGCGTGCGGTAAAATCAACTTACCTTTATTTTCGAGAAACTATATTAAAAAAGCCTTTTACTTTTCACTGAATCCAGTTTCTTTAAATTAAATTGCTAGTTAAAAATAGTAGCAACTTTAGTAAAAGAATGTTGTGACTGGACATTTAAGAATCACCCATTAAGAGAGAAAATATTTATATATTTATTAGTTTACACAACAAACAAAACAAAAGAAAAAAATAATCCTCCATTCGATATCAATGAATAATTAATTTAGAAAAATCCTCTTCAGGGTTCCGTTCCAAAATGGTAAAAAGGAACCCTTATGATGCGACTCAGTCTGTCTGTCACAGCTGGATATCTCGAGAACCACTAATACTAAGCAACTTGAAATTTGGAATAGTTTTGATGACGTTTGCCCAACTATTTTGCAAATAAGAGAGAAATAAAAATATTTATATAATTTTTGCAACAGGGACTGAAAGAGGGTATTGAAAATTCGAAGTAAAGCTACTAGAACATATGGGTTATCATATGAAAGAGTATCGCTGCTTGCACATTCGCAAACACTTTTTTAGGGCCGCATAGTTTTCGACTTTTGATGAAAAATGTAAAAGAAAATACCGTTACCCCCTTATCTCCGAAGTTTGCATAGAGAAAATTCTAAAAACTATTTTATGTAATAGAAGTTTATGTAAAGATTACAGGAATATAAAACGATGTCTCTAAATAGTAAACATTTTAGAATGATCGTACGGAACCCTTGGTGCGTGAGTCCGACTCGCTCTTATTTTTTTCATTATTCTAATAGCAAAATTTAAATTAAACGATATAATTTTTTCCCTTCAATCAACTGTTAAAGGGGAAAATGAACTCAATTTTCGATAAAACATTGAAAGGTTCAATTAAGCAGTTTTTATAAAGAGCCACCCGAAGGCCGACTTTAAATATTCTTAATTTGGTTAAACGTGGCAGAAAATTGTTAAAATAATTTATTTTTACTCACGACGACGGATGGAACGGTCCAAAGTTGTTGGTTTGTATGTATGTCTTTACTATTTTCCTCAAAATCTACTGAAGTGATTTCATCATTACCTTTTGCATTCAAAAGTTATCATTAATTCAGAGGTTCTAAAACATGTTTTATGACAAGGGCTTGATAAAGTTTAATATAAAAACTACATTACAATTTTTGAAAAATCCCACGCGGGTTTCCAACCTTTATATTTTTTATGAAAAAGAAATTATACGCCGTATTTTTTATTATTAGTGTATATGTGTGTGTTATTGTGTGTGTGTGTGAGTGTGCGTGTGTAGTGCGCGTGTGTAGTGCGTGAGTGAGTCTCATATAAAAATCTCAAAGTCATACCAGGAATGGAGTGATGCTTCTATGTGACAGACAGTGATAGCATAACCCTTATAGAATATTATTACTGTTCTAGAAATATGTTTCTTTTACCAACACATTAACTGAGACAGAACTAATTTGATCCTGTAATCAAGTATCCTGAATCAATTTGTCCTTCTATCACAATCCGCCATTAGCCGGCAATTTCATAACTCGCTAGCTAATTGGATAATTTAATAGTTGGATTTCGTTGCGTGACATTTGCGTTATATCTTTGATCACCGAGAATTTTGGATTTCATAAGTAAATATTATTATTTTACCTACTGCGGAATAGATTCCCAATTATTTTTAATTCAAAATTTGAATAGTAGATTCACTATTAGTAGTCAGCAAACTGATATAAGTAGATAGATATCTCTCTAATTATGAAAAAATATAACAGTTCTAAAGCGTGCAATGGCGCGATTCATCTTAGAGGAAAAGCTTGTCTAAATATCATTGATTGCACTATATTTGATATTTATCGTATAAATAAATAAATAAATGAATATAAATAAATATTTGACAACATCACATACATTGCTCCGATTCCAAAGTAAGTAGCTAAAGCACTTGTGTTATGGAAAACGGAGACAACGGTGGTATCACAAACACCCAGACCTGAGCCAATATAGAAAAGTTCGTTTTCTAAATTGACACAACCGGGGATCGAACCCGGGACCTCAGAGATGGCGACACCTTGAAACCGGTGTACAAAGCCACTCGACCAAGGAGGTCGTCAAATAATATAATTTCTGTTTTCGTAAACATGCCCAATAGACGTAAACAAGCATTTTTTTAACTAAAGCGAGTACGGCGCCTGTTTGATAAACCCAGCCATAACAACAGTTCTATTCTATAACTATTCCCCTATTAAATTGCTTCTTTATATCAAGACAACCCTCTTAGTTTCGACACACCCATTACTCTAAGAGGCAATCAGAGCTACTTGGAATAGCTCCAACTAATAAACAATTCGGGTACAGAAATTATTTACGCTGAACAACATTACAGTTGGGCAGTTTCATAACTCCATTCTATTCCGCGTTTGGTTTACCATTTTGGTAGGGCTGTCAAAAATAACAAACCACAACAAAACATACTTTTAATGATTTTAGTAAAAAATAATTTGCAATAAGCGGACGTCATCATCATTTATTTATTTTATTGTATAGAGTATTTTTTTTATAAATAAAATATCAGACAAATGTAGTCTGAAAAAAAAATTAACCGGCTAAGTGTGTGTTGTACTTGCACATTTAGGGTACCGTACCAAATAGGGCTAAAGGGCTGTGCTACGTGTTTGACCGCAAAATTAAGTTGGTTTGGAAAATGAGGGAATTTACAACATAATTATCATTTGTTGGTAAAAAATACGTAATAATAAACATTATCACTTCAAATTCATAGGTCAATTGAAAGCTAAATTATGACCGTGCATTCCGTTGCTTAATCTCGATGATAGATTACGTACCTAAAAGACTATAATTTTGTATGTTCAATTACAAATGTATGGTTTTCAGATTTTTCCCTTTACTTGTAGTAATTAAGATGATATTACTTGCCATTTCATAGTTCTACGTCAACGGAAAGTACTCTATAAATTTTAATTCCATTGAGAGTGTCGAAATAAACGTTTTTGCGGCATAAACGGTCGTATCTTTTTTCTACGTTAACTTAGAAGTTTGATTATTAGGTTCAAGGGACTGTAGACTTGAGTATATGGTTTTAATTTCATCTCAATGTTAAAGACCTAAGTGTGGAAACTGTTATTTTAGATAGGTAAAATCAAGTCATAATTAGAATGAAATTGTAGTTGGTGGTTACCATTCCTTGTGACAACCCTAGGTTTAAGTTTACCCACTAACTGCTACAGTATACAAAATATGACAACACTAACCGTTTATCCAGGTTCTAAATCGGAAACTTTATCTCATAATAATATTATATTCGACCGCAAACTTCAGCTGGTTGCAGTAGAATTATGACTTTATCCTGATTCTGTTAAAGTTGATTTTACATCTATTATGAAATGTAACGAACAAAATGATCTTATTTTATAGGTTGGCTAATTGGTGTCCTAAAAGGGCGGTAGCAAAAAAATACGATTCAACAGCGCTTTAAGTTTAAAATTAACTATTTTATATTGGTGAACGAGCCTGCCTAAAGTGCTTACCTAACCTACATAGACTTTAAGAGCCAGTAGAAAATGGTAACTTATATATAAAACAAATTTAGGAACAGCCTCCGCTGTTTATAAGCCCATTGTCGCATACCATGCTTTTATAATACATGAATAAAAAAAAAGAAAAACCTCCTTAAAAAAACCCGCAAACAACACCAAAAACAGCATTAAAATTAAATACCATTAAAAAGCAAGAAATAATATTCAAATAATTAGTTACGCATATCAATATTAATAAAACACGTCTATTGAAGTCGGGTCCCCACCCAACTGAATAACTGCTTTTCTTTTTCTAATTCTAAAAGCCCCACTCGACTTCATCAAAACTCGTGCGATGGTAAGCTAAATAATTGATATTTTTCAGGATTATGAAAAAATTACAAGCCAGATCACTGTAATTTTTAAAATAGTTTATGGGACCACACATGAACTATTTTCTTTCAAATAAAAAAATAATAATTGAAATCGGTTAACAACTGGTGAAGTTATGTTAAAACAAACATAAAAAAAAAAAAATATCGTCGACTTGACAACCTCCTCCTTTTTTTGAATTTGCTTAAAAATGTTTGTTTAAAAAAATAATATGCCAGCATATATACCACTAGCCACAAGCCAGCATAATACACTCAAAAGCTATGACAATACCGAGGTCTCATCTTTATTTCATATCCTTTAAAACTGTTTATTTTCTACAAGCTTCCCTCAGAACTAAACAGTAGAACTATACGGACTACTTCGCATAACCTACTTACTTGTATCATATGATTTCTCCATAACATAATAACTTAACAACTTATACCCACTCGCTTCTTATACATTATAAAGTAAGTTGCACTATTGCACTATTTCTCCACTGAAACTTTTACTTCGTGGCGGAAAAATCCAAGCTAAGTTTTGAAACTACGAGTTCAGATTTCTTAGGCTTAGAGGGTACTTAGCTAAGTCTTTTATCTATGAATTCTTGGCTCTCTCTAAGTGGTTTCGGTAATAAAATGCTGCTGTTAAATTATTTTAACTGTGCTTAGCTCGGATTGGAAGAACTAAGAAATCGCGGCGTTTCCCTTTTTAACTTTATGCTGGTCATACTTTGTTTATTATGTAAAAGGAGACCCGGCCTTTTAGGTTGATTTGTATACTTTTTGATTTTTTAATTCGTGATTCATAATCTGCTGTCCTTTTTCACTTATTAGTCTGTGGTATCTGTCAACCAAATGACAGATCAATGGTTTAATGCCAAATCAGAAGTCAAATTGACATTTAGTTTTCTTAATTTCGGAAAAAGGATAAACATATGGCTTATGCAGCCACGTTTTTACATTTCATAATGACTTTAATGCCCTTAGAAAATCGAATGTGGATAATGGAACGATTTTTCAGTGATCCGTGATGTACCATAAATAAAAAATATTCATAATTAAATAACTTTTTTCCACATGCGCTAAAAAAAACAGAACTTGATCAATGTAGCAATTATAATTGGTTTTATTTTATGACCACATCCAATCGTATACAAATTAAGCATTTTTTTCTATGACGAGTGCCGGTTCTCCTTTACAAATACATGCCATGAGTAGCTCAATGACGCAACATGAGATGAGTACAAAAAAACTTGTTATCTCCGCCGTTGGTCCCAGGTGCATTTGCAGACGTTAAAACCCGCCAATCCACAAATCCTTTTTTTATATTTTTTTAACACAGCGCCATCTAGCTCCAAACTACGCAAAGCTTGTAATTTGGGTGCTTTTCAACTGATATACTAATTATATACTTAATATACTATATATAAACATAGTAACACCCAGACCCGTCACAGAAATTAAAATTCATCATTTCAATTTCTGCCCGGCCGAAAATCGAACCCGGGACCACTTGCATGGTAGACGGCATGTTGAAAACTGCACCACTCAGGACGTCGAACATTGACCTGAGACCCAATCTCTCTAATTTTCAACGATGAAACCAAAACTATATCGTTAAAATTTCAGTTTCGTTTAAAGAAAAATACTCGCTCAGTTTTGTTCAAACAGTTGAAAGCCATAGCTTTAGGTATAGCCTAAGGAGCCTAGAATTTCCATCTTGAAAATTTAAATGTGTTGAACCTACGATTAATATACCATGTATATCATGCAACACTCTGGCCACTAACTGACAATATTTTGTAATTTTAAAATATCTGTCATATATTGACTTTAATAAAATAGAAAGACTATCAGTCAGTCATCACAGGTTTGCGGGATTCCCATGAAACAGCTGCTCCACTTAGCTGAAAACTGTAGCCAGTGTAGGACCGCCTGTCAACTACGTTACTGCCGTAGTCAGCATCAGCGTATCCAATGAGCTCAATTTGATCCCTAGTAAAGGTCAGGGTGAGATCTCTAGTGGAGCAGCTGTTTCGTGGGAATCCCGCAAACAACGCACAGTGGCAAAATGAGTAACTTAAATTTTAACGTAATGGTTTTAGGGTTATCATTCAGAATTAGCGCGATTGGTTTAAGAGTTTTATAATGTATTGGTGGCGCTAGTTGTAGCATAGGCCTTTAGTTCCGCTTTACACTATAAACAAAATTATCTTCTCTAAAACAATTGGAATCTATACTATTGCTATCATAATTGGACGACCTCCGTGGTCGAGTGGCTTTGTACACCGGTTTCAAGGTGTCGCCATCTCTGAGGTCCCGGGTTCGATCCCCGGTTAGGTCAATTTAGAAAACGAACTTTTCTATATTGGCTCGATGTTTGTGATACCACCGTTGTCTCTGATTTCCATAACACAAGTGCTTTAGCTACTTACTTTGGCATCGGAGCAATGTATGTGATGTTGTCAAATATAAATATAAATATATAAAATTTCCCTTTTTATAACCTGCGAAATACAGTACAAAGTCGTATAAATGTATAATTGATACATTTTAAGGCACATGGTATCGCCATATCGCTTTCAAATTCGATTTGTTTGCGCTACCAAATAGGTCTCAAGAGTGCGTTTCACCGTCCGAATAGAAAAATGGCCGCTGTTAAAAGGTAAATCGTTTTTCTTTCCGTTTGCACATGTGTATGTCCAGTTAATATTGATAAAAAAGACTTCTTTAAAAAAGTAACTTTTGAAACATAGTGTTGGAAAGTGGCTAAAAGTAGATAAAAAACTATACAAATTACATCATGAAGTATGCATAGAAACACTTACTGAATTATCTAATCAAAACGTTCCTCATTCATTTTAACCACAAGCAAAAGCAAAGTCTTGAGACAATAAACATAAAATATACTGATCGAAGCATAAATAAGACGTAATAAATTACTACTGTTCATAAATCACATTAAAGAAATAACCAGAAACACAGAAATAATTCAAAATATTCGTGTTCACCATTTTTTTGACCATTTGTTTTACACCATAAGGCTACGTTTAGACAGCATTAGCTTTTCTTTTTAATAAAAGGAGAACGGGGATTGGAAATTCACAAAGTTCCTCTTATAATTCACTGAGCGAGTGCGAAGCGCGACCGAAACGTCTCCATTTCAGATTGGACAAAAATGCGTTCGTATGTCCGTCCAGCGGCTGTCTGTCCGTCTGTTCTCCTCTACAGGCCGCATTTCTCAACCAATTCTCGTGAATTTTGTGAGCAGGTCTATTATATAGATTTTTTGATACAGTTTTTAATAATCTATTTTTTATCATGTCTGTCATAAAAAAAAATATCTCATAAAATAGTCTGTAATGTCGTCTGTCAGTCAATAGTTTTCCATACTTTAAGTTGGCAAGGCAAATGAATTCAAACACTTTCAGCATTGATATAAGTTTTTAATGTGTTTGTATTTAATTTATATAAAAATTGGCTTAAATTGTGTCATGTTCAGTGCGTATTCTGTTTTTTGTTGCTGTCTTTGCTGTGTTCAGCAGAATATCAGTGCAGCAGGCCTAGTTTGCTGTTTATACTGAGCTGAGCACAGTTGGCGGTTCACGACGTTGCGCAATTTTTTATACTATCATTTGGCGACCTCCGTGGTCGAGTGGCTTTGTACACCGGTTTTCAAGGTGTCGCCATCTCTGAGGTCCCGGGTTCGATCCTCGGTTAGGTCAATTTAGAAAACGAACTTTTCTATATTGGCTCAGGTCTGGGTGTTTGTGATACCACCGTTGTCTCTGATTTCCATAACACAAGTGCTTTAGCTACTTACTTTGGAATTGGAACAATGTATGTGATGTTGTCAAATATTTGTTTATATTTATTGTGATTTGTTTCCTTCTGCCTTTTTACGTTCTATATTTCTAAGCGAAAATGTATAACAATGATGAATAGGATGTCTTCGATCATCTATTACCTAGGTATAGTATGCTGAGCTATGGGGTACGAACCCTGTCTAAAGAGTCGTTCAATTGGAACTTCGTTGTATTACGATCCTCGGTAGGCGCGTCGTTTCAACGGAAGCAATGAATATTGCGATTAAAAAAATCGACTGTCAAAGAAATGTTATCTTAGGATAAAAGGATTTGATCAATTGCAATTTTTTTTTGCAAAGGACTGAATGCAGCGTTGGTAAAGGAAGTGATAGTTTCTTTTAATCATAATAATAACAAGTCATTGATTTGGTTACCGTTTATTAAGTTAGTACCTACTTGATACTTAAGTGAATTTACTTCAAATAAGAGGTATTTACGTATGACCATCAGCCTTAATGTCCTTACTGCTGGGGCACAAGCCTTCCTTATGGGTGGATAAGGAGGACGGGTCATGGCCCACCACGCGGGCCCAATGCGGATTGGTAGGTACCAACGACTGCTTATTCAGCCGGGACCAACGGCTAAACGTGCCTTTCGAAACACGGAGGAGCTCAAGGTAATAAATCTTTGGTCACCCATCCCATGATCGACCCTTGCGAAAGTTGCTTAACCCCCGCAATCGCTGGGCCAGGCGCTATACCACTGCGCCACGAGCTCCTCACGAGTTAGGTATAACTATTTTGTCTTAAATCATCATCATCATGTCAGCCGCACGATGCAGGATCTCCACAATGATTGGTCTTGCGATGATAAGTATCAGCGTCGCAGCTAGGGCTGGCAAAAGGGACGGCTGCTAGGGGCGTAACCCTCAAAAGCGCACTGTCCCAAAGCTAGCTAGAAAATAAGTTTTTCTTCCTAGAAAAGTCTTGGGGGCGCAAAATTCAAATCTTCTCTTTTTTATATTTGACAACATCACATACATTGCTCCAATTCCAAAGTAAGTAGCTAAATCACTTGGGTTATGGAAATCAGAGACAACGGTGGTATCACAAACACCCAGACCTGAGCCAATATAGAAAAGTTCGTTTTCTAAATTGACCCAACCGGGGATTGCACCCGGGACCTCAGAGATGGCGACACCTTGAAAACCGGTGTACAAAGCCACTCGACCACGGGCCAATAACTCATAAACCTAACTCCGATCAAGTATTCAGCGTATTTTGTTTAATTGAAGACGTTCTTTTTTACTGTAATAGCTGCACAACGCAAACTGCTGAAGGTCATAGGTCCTTTCCTCCTTAATGAAAAAAGTAACTTTAAATTACTTGCAATAAAAGTTACTTTCGCTTCTAAACCCACCCTTACTTTGCGTCCGCAAAACAAAATGGCTTCTTCCTTCCTCCTGCTAATGTTTTGCCATTAGCAACTCGGGTCTAACCGATACTGCTTCGTTGGTACTGGAGGCAACATGTTAAGTGTAAGCTTCAGTATCTGCTACTTCTGAGGTCACTATACAAACAAGCTGCTTGTTTAACAGAAAATATTTCCATCACTGACATGACGTTTTACAAAAATTAGCTTTATTGTTTTCTAAACTTCAAAAAGTACCGAGTTCTGAAGCGCAAAACTTAAACCTTCTTGTATCCTTTTACGTCAAATATGGTTTCCCTACCTTAACTTGTTTGTGGCAAATGCAAAACCCGTGCGAGCCAGAAAAAGCCTTCTTGTATTTCAGACTATTTCAGAAGTAGGTACAGTCGAGTTCATTAATATGTTGTCACTTTTGACAGTTCATCAACCTTTATAGCTTTGTAATAAAAGTCAACATTCTGACTGTACCTACTACAAAAGGTTTTGTTCATTCCTCCCTTAAGAGCGCGTAGTCTGCACACTAGCGCCGCACTAGGGAAAAATCATAGTTCTTAAATAAAGATGAAATTGTGAATTCCCTCTGTAGTGCACTCCAAATAAGCTTTGTAGTATTTTTTATCGATTAAACAATATTTTCTAGCCTGTCGTTTAGTTTAATGGAGTTTTATTGCTAAAAGTGATGACTATGCGCCCGTAAGAAGCAGCTTACTATTTATAGTACTCTATTCTGGTCTGGGTGTTTGTGATACCACCGTTGTCTCTAATTTCCGTAACACAAGTGCCTTAGCTACTTACTTTGGAATTGGAGCAATGTATGTGATGTTATCAAATATTTATTATTTATTATTGTGACACTTACCATAGCACTTGTTTGTTCAGTTAGTTGAAACCATAATAATATAATCAATGCAAGAATTACACTATGGTTCGTAACTGTTCAGCCATTTTTGAGGCCAACCGTACCTAAACAGTGAAATATCTGAAGCGAAAATTTGTATCATCCATTTAAGCCTTCTTCGTACTCTTCGTTCTCAAAGAACAAAGGTTTACTATTCTTAGAGTACTACAAAAAGGTTTGCTCCTTCCTACCGTTAATGTTGCCATCATTAGCCGCTGAGATTTAACCCACATTACGAATGGTCGCTTCCCGTGTGCCCTGATGGATTGTACTCTTTTATTTATACTTAGGTTTAGTTTCTAACAAAGAGTTTGGAATGTTGTTTAGTTTACTACAGTTTGAAACTTCGTATCATAAGCTAGTACGGTTTGTTTGATGGGAATAGTTTTTTTATCTCGTTATCGTGCGATTCCACTAGTAATTAACATGTCTCGAACACAAGAATGTCTCGAAACAGAGTCTGACAGATAGTGAGAACAAAACTCTGTCAAAAATGTTTATAATTTGAGTCCGGCGAACAGTGAGCTTCCCATACAAACGTAACACCAAAATGATTTGCAATTTGAGCATAATTAACTCTTCTTGTGATGTTTACACAACGAGAGGTCTAGCTTGCTGCTTATAACGAGAAGAACAGTGTTGGCATCATGCGACGATACGCAATGTACATTTATGATTTATTAATATTTCATTTAGTAATTGAAATAATGCTTTAATTGTAGTTTAATTATTGTAATAGTAGTTTGTTTCAATACATGTAAGTACGTAATAGTCAGCCCATGAAAATATTGGGCATTCTTAAAACCTGGTCATATTGAAACTTCTATTAAACTAACATGTCACTGTCACTCTTCGCCTAATCTGTTGTTCATTTAACACAGTACTAAAGTTCTCTACATTTTTAAAGGACCGACTGTACAGCATCAATTAATTTGTTCCAGATCTTTTCAATGTATAGGTAAACACGTGAATGAAATATCTTCTCCACGCTAAAACCATCAACTTCCCCTACCATAAACCTCGAACTTAGCATTACATAAACCCACCAGGTATCCGAAAGTACATACCATTACCTTCTATTTGTGTACGAAAAAGGTTACGTATAACTCTACCCTTATCGCGTCAGTTCGTAATGTTAATATTTCTGAGCCCCTCGGAATGATGGAAAATGGTACGGGAATTCATATTTTTTTCTTATCTCATATATACTCGGTTGCGTGAGTTATGAAATAGTTTCGCTGGAAAGATAAGCTTGTAGATATGTTGGTCAATATAATACTCACTTTGAATAAGTGAGTGTATTAAAAGATAACTGATTTATAAAATACAGTTCATTTTCTTTGACAGCATTTTCATCTTGTTTATAAACGTACTTACTCAATATGTCTTCCTTATTTTCATCCAAAAAGATAAGATTGATAAATATTCCGAATTGTTCACGAAATAAATTGACTTTGAACAAGATATTGCGATCGGCATTTCATTTCAAGTTGTCACTTCTAATACAAAAATATGTCACTTTCATTTCGATTGTAAATGGACTTTCATTTCTTCAGAAACATTAATGTCATAAACAGACGTTTTCTATTTGTCTGATACTTCTTTGATGATTTAGGAATTGGTTAGAAACCCTTTTTGAATTAATATCCTTACTTACTAATATCATTAGTTTGTTTGTTTGTAACGTTTCAATCGATCATCATGAAATTTTGCGTACACGTTGTCAAGGGTACAGAAAAAAAAATATGGTATGTACCTTTCTTATGAGAAAAGTTACGGCTCTCGAGGTATGGAAAAATTAGGTCTGTAGGTACAGACAGACGAAGTCGCAGGCGGCCACTAGTCAAGATTATATTCCTTAATTTTCTCCACACACAACAAACTGTCATTCAGTCCGAAATAACCTAAGTTTGAAAACTGCTAAAAAAAGATCACACGCTCTTAAACTTGAAAAACATTTTACACAATATCTTAACTCACCTAATCCTTCAAAGCTGGCAACATTTTGGCGAACCAATTTACTTAAGCACAAAGTTACGTTTCACAGGTGTTGCCAAATATTGCGTGAATATTGTACTTTTTTTACATGCGGCCTCCTTTATAAGACGCGTTGATGAAACGCGAAGCTATCTTTGAAGAAAATGAGTATTTTGGTTAGAATATTGAAATAGCGGTTTTCGGGCGATTAAATGTTGCGATGGGAGGAGAAAATTAATGGGACTATTTTGTCATTTAAGAAATAATTTGAATTTATGTAATGAGAAAGATTTTCTAAGTACACTAACTACCCTTTCTAATAAAGATTGTATAGCAGATGTATAGTTACACAATGGTTACTCTCTGTCCAACTATTTAAGTTTGACATTTAAAAGAAAGGGACAACTGTGTAACTGATGATGATGCTCTTGACTGATAAAGGGGGTATAAGTATATCTATATCATAGGATATAATTTTATTTATTCTTAACGATCAGTCAAGAAAAATAAAATATAAGCTTTGTTGAAAGTTTAACTGAAATTTAAAAAATTGACTTCTTCTATTTGAATTATTGGCTCCTCATAAGTGGGATAACGTTTGGCAATATTTGTGCATGATTTTTAAGTGATTTGTCTTAATATTTCAATGACAGAAACACCAACATCCTCGCAGGAGTTAATTACCAACATCATTAACAATAGCGTTTGCCCAGCGACTTTCCGACATAGATAAAAAATATCGACTCTTTATACAAAATTCGATCAGCTGTTCGGATATTGTATGGAAAGTCGATATTATTTGTATTTTTTCCGAAAGTGATAAATCAAACAACTTCGTTGTTTATGATGTTAGTAATCTACTCCTACGAGGTTGTTGATGTTTTACAGATAACTCTATATAAATAACTCCACATATTAATCAACACCGATTTTATACTACAACTGACTGAACCACAGCACAAAATAGTATATTATGGGACCACAGAGTTAACTAATATTCTGTTCAATGGCGTCAAAAACTCCTATAACATTGACATTGGATGCATCCCAGCAGACTAATCGCCATCGATCAAATGGCATCCGATTGCTAGCAAGTAGCCGAAGTCGCCAAAGTCATCGAATTATTTGGTGCATTCAGCAGATAATTCGCAATCGATGTCTCAGCGATTAGTCTGCTGGAATGCTCCATTGAATCTACTCTAATTCATTTGTTTCTTTTGCTTTATAAAAAAAGACAAAAAGGAACATAAATAATTTCTTGTATAAAGAAGCCCCATATTTAAAGTTTCCACAAGGCAATTACCTCCTTGGTTTTTGTGTTGCTGTTTTAAATTAATCAGAAGTGATAAAAAGTAATATCTCTTTTTTTCATTTGCACTTCACTCATAAATTAAAAACATTAATTTTCAAGTTGCGCTTACGAAAATTTATTTCAGTCTCTTGTTGGTTGATTGCGGCAATAACACATTAAAACGGAAGCAATTGTGTTTTTTTTTCATAAAAATTGTGAATAAAACAACTGCTGTTTTGCGTTAATTGCCATTTAGTGGAATCATTAACTAGGTTAATATTTGTAGCCTCAAAGAACATTTGATTAAGGGCCTGTTTCACAAACAAAAAGTAGTTCTAAGCTTATTATTTTGACAGATGATTTGACATATTTTTCATGTCACAACTGTTAAATCATCTGTCAAGTAAGCTACTCAGAACTTACTTTTTGATTGTGAAACAGGCCCTTACGGCCTTACCACAAAAGATTTTAAAACACTGTTTAATTTAGACACTGTTTAAATGTGATACTGTCTCTTACAAACAATAGTGTCTAAAAGTGACAGCATCACAATAAAACAGTGTCCAAGTTAAAAACTTGTTAAACAGTGTTTTGTGGTAAGGCCGTTAGTGTTTAAATGACAATTAAATAAGTTAATTATATATTACCTAAACCAAACATTAAATTAATGAAAATATATCTTTCCAATTTTTGTTATAAATAAAAAATGAAAAAAACAGGTAAGTTATTGATATAAAACGCTTTTAGGGATTGCATATTGCGTAGGTACTTTATTTTTTCAGGTGTTGTTTTAGGACGTGTCAGAGAAAAAAACCAACGCAAATCTTAATAGTAAAAATCAAACTAACTAAATTATCTATTAAAAACTTGCTAATCAAATATGAACTCTCAACAGTCTATATTATTAACTAAAATCGCATATTTTGAACTCTGTTTCTGTGTCACCTTACCCTATTCTTCTCACGCTCCCGGTCATTTTTCCGGAACACAACATAAATCAACGCTCTATTCTATGCCGTGAAATGATCTGGATTAACCGGATATATCCGGATAAAGGTAAATACAGTACAGATTGTGGGCGATTTTGTAGACGTGGTTAATTAGGGGTTTTGTGTTTGATATAACAGTTTATTTATACCGGAAGGTGTTTGAAGCAAAGCTTGCAGTTAAATTAATAATAAAATAATCCAAAGTTATTAGGTTCATAAATCAATAAGAAAAACTGATACAAAGATAAATAGTTACAAAGAAATCAAATTAAAGTCTGATAATAAATTGTGATTTTAATTATTTATTTGAAGTAACTAGCTATAGCTGTATCAAAGCCATTAACTTTTGTTGATTAAGTATAAAATATTAGCAAAACACAAATTAACTACTTATTTGTATTTTCTATGAAACTGCCACAGAAATAGAACATCAACTGGCGCTTAAATTGAGTCATAACAAGATTGCGAGTCGCCAACTCAGCCGCAATCTGGTATGTCTCCATTCTCAGATTGCAGAACATTTATGGATATGACGATTTTAGAGAAAAATAATATGAAAATGTAATAAATGATTCTGATTCTGATAAAAAAATGATTATGGTTACATTGATGACACTTGATGTAATAATTTATTGTAAAAGCTGTTGGTTTTCTTAAGAATAAATAAAATAAATAATTAAAATAGTTTCTTAAATCTTGGGTTTGGAAGATAAAAATGTTAAGAAAAGATTACAAAACCAAAAGATAGCTTAATAAATGTTACGTTTAAATGGAAAAAAGATGTTCTGACGATAAAAAATAATAATTATGTAAAACAAAATACATGACAAAAAAGAACAGAAAGATAGGATGCAAAGGGCGACTTTAATGCTAGATAACGGGAACTTACAAATGAGATATAAGCTCCTGCAAAGTTAATCTAGGATTTGAGTGACAAGTTTGGTCCAATTCCAATCAGCCGGTTTTGAGTGAAACACACAAACTTTCACATTTTATGCAGGGTGTTTGGTATATTCTTATGAAGCCAAATATAGTAGATCGGATACTATGCGTACAACCCCGGAAACTACCCTTATAGGACACTTTTTTGTCCGTCTGTCTGTCAAGATTCTTTATCTCGGAAACGCGTGGAGGTAATCGAGTTGAAATTAAAACCATGTACTCAGGTCTACAGTCCCTTGAAGCTGTGAAAAAAATCTAACCTCAAAGTTAACGTAAAAAAGATAACGTTTAGGCCGCAAAAAACGCATATTTCGACACTCTAAAGAAAATCAAAATATATAGGATACGATATGCATATACGCGCTACAAAATACGAGTACGATATTGCGGCAGGTGGATGTAACCTTAATTCAATTTCTTAATGGGATTTGAGAGAAGAGAGAAAGTAGAATTATTATTAAAAAGACAAAAATCATTGAACGGATATAATGTAGGTTTTTATTAAAGGTATTTATGGAGTTTTGTACCGAACGTTTTGATTTTACAAAAAGCTTGAAAATATAGCTAAGCAATTATTTTTGGTCACACAATATAAACAAACATAGAAAATCAAAATGCACGTCTAAGAAATTATCTCTACTTAAAAGTTTATCCTGTTTAATTAGCAGTTTTTTCCTGAAGTTAAAGAAAAAATATCATAGAATCTTTTGTACTACCAATTTTTCATGGAACTCCTACTCTCTCAAACAAACTCTTGCAATGACTACTATCAAATTCTATAAAACAATAAAGATTTTTCTTACATAAAATGTTCCTATTTTCAGAAATCATCAAATTATTCAACACTGGCTCGTGACAAGACTTCATTAAGCCAAGCCATCATAGATATTAATTAACAAAACCATTATCTTTCCTACTCAATTGAAAATTAAAAGGTTTTAGGACGACCAGCTCGATATTTTTTACGAGATTTTATAAAAAAAACCTTTTTAATATCAACTGTCACATCATAGGGTTTAAGTATGTTTCAACTGCTTTTTATGGCTAGCAAAATCAGTTGATGTTAAAATGTTATAGATATTTTTTACTCAGAAAAACGATTTATTTTCTTGAAAATAAAATAGGCACCAGACAACATTTTAATTGAGTTTTTAAAATAGTCCTCATAGTATAAGCAGAGCAATATATACCGAGAATAACAACATAACGAGTTCTAAAAAGAAATATTAAATATTAAAAAAATAAAATTCTTAGCATTTACCCAATCAATTATAAAGGTGATAGTAGCATTGAAGGAAAACGTAATGACCAAAAATATTAAGAAAAATACAATCTGAAGCACTGATGGTGTTCGTAGCAGCTACTACGTAAAGTTTGTAGCAGAGCTGCGGTGCCGTACCCACAAAAACCAAGTTCACTAAAAAATCGTAATAACAAAAAAAAGTGCTACAGTGTTCGTAGTAGCTACTACGTAAAGTTTGTAGCAGAGCTGCTGCCGTGCCATACCCACAAAAAAGCTTCTAGCAGACAATTTAAATCTTTGGTAGCAGAGATGTCCTGCTGTAGCCACAAAAAGCAAGTTCACCAGAAAAGCCTCATCCAAGAACTACATTCTCGTCCAACATTCAGTAGGCGTTTGCCACATTCATCAAGTTCTTACATTTCAATTATCGGGCCTGTTCTCTGGCGACCAAATTATCTAGGTTCGTGTTTCTTATTTGCAGGAAAATTAACTTTGGCGACTTAATCAACGGCGTTTTGTCTCTTGTTCTCTCTGCAAGATGGAAAATGTGATCCTCGCGTCTTCCCTTGTTTTGCTTATCTGATATTTTGAGTAACAATAAATTATTGACGAAAAAATTCCTCTGTAATCTTCATCAGTTTAGAAGCAACTGATTTGATTATTATTCAGGTAACTGTTGTTTGTAGAATAACATTAGATTATTTTGTCGGTATTTCCGTTTTTTTTTAAAAACTACTGATTAATTTACCATCATAGCCATCTTTAATGTCCTCACTGCTGGGGTATAGGGTTTTCTTATGGTGAGTACACCCAACAATCCGCATTGGGCCCGCGTGGTGGGTTATGGCCCATTCTACTTATCCACCAGTAAGGTAATGTGCCCCAGCAGTGGGGACATTAAAAATGGCTGATGGTCATCTCCACGACGGATGATGTTTTAATTCTTCTGCAGCATCAGCCGGTGCACTATTCCAAAATAAAAATGGCTGATAGTCAATCATCTACAACAAATTTTAATGCCTATACTAGGAGCAAAAACCATCTCAAGTGAAGTCCTCTAAAAATAATAACTTCGTGAGTTTGACGGTGAAGGCAATATCTTAAGAGGCCGATAATATGACAGCTAACGGAAATATTCTTCTCATCCGAATAAAACATTATCCATTAAGATATAAGGGATTACTTTGTCTGAAGTTTTATTTTATTTGATTTTTATATACTTTCTCTATTTTTTTTTTTGGTAAAACTTAAACACTGTTTATAAAAATACTGAAACGAACAAGAGTAGATTTTTGTGAGACTCAAAGGATGCTATGACGAATTATTTTATTGCGATTGTCTACCATCGCGACAAATGTAGTGAACTTGGAAAATTTAAATAAATAAATATTTGACAGCATCACATACATTGCTCCGATTCCAAAGTAAGTAGCTAAAGCACTTGTGTTATGGAAATCGGAGACAACGGTGGTATCACAATCACCCAGACCTGCGCCAATATAGAAAAGTTTGTTTGCTAAAATTGACCCAACCGGGGATCGAACCCGGGACCTCAGAGATGGCGACACCTTGAAAATCGGTGTACAAAGCCACTCAACCAAGGAGGTCGTTAGGTTTTCTATGTGACTTTGTAAATTTCAATAGCACTTCAACTGAGCAATCATTCGAGCGATGTTAAGGTTAATTGAGGAGCTCGGTGGCGCAGTGGTATGGCGCCTGGCCCAGCGATTGCGGAGTTTAAGCAATTGCAAGGGTCGGTCATAGGATGGGTGGCCAAAAATTTACTATCTAGAGCTCTTCCGGGCTTCGGAAGGCATTTGAAGTCGTTAGCACCCATCAATCCGCATTGGGCCCGCGTGGTGGATCATGTCCCATTCTTCTTATCCACCCATAAGGAAGGCCTGTGCCCCAGCAGTAGGGACATTCAAAATGGCTGATGGTCCTGGTTCTAAGGTTAATCTAGTTTCCCTGTGGATCTCTTCATTTCTGATTTCATCACCCAAGGAAACAAACTTTTCATTGTATTTTTTCTAATCATAAAAATATATTTTTGTAATGTCGCAGGTACTACGCTGTAGACATACCTACCTATCTTAAATGGTCTCCAATCTTATAAATATATTATTTTAATTTTGAGATTTTAGCATTCACAGTGCTATTTTCATATAATACTAAATAATATACTAGAAAAAATACGACACGCAACGTATCATGTTCTCGGACGGGAATCGAACCCGCGACCTTTGGATATCCGGTCCAATGCTCTGACCGCTGAGCTACGGTCTACCGGATATCCAAATGTCGCGGGTTCGATACCCGTCCGAGAACATGATCCGGTGCGAGTCGTTTTTTTTCTTATATATTATTTAGTATTATATAAATATATATTTTTTATTTTTAACAAAAACGTTATTCACAACTTATTCTAATGGCGTGACGTTTTGCCTCACAAACTCGGTCATTTTCACAAACGCCTCTGTCTTTTTGTATTGCGTATTGCAATAAGTGTGTATTACCCATTAGGGAACCCATAAGACGCAGGGGGCCACCGGCTAATGGTCCAGAAAGGGTCATTAGGAAACAGCGCTGCGTAAGGACTGACGCACATTACTCTATTAATTATTTATAGAAGTTTATTAACCACTATACAACATGTTACAAAAATACCCCTAATACCGAATATAGTATATTGGGACCATCAAACTGATCAACTTTTACTGTGGGACCAACTCTGAAATCGCGAAAAAAGAAAAAGCTGTTTCATACAAAAATTAAAATCGAAAATAGCAAAATGTATGAAACAGCTGACTTTTTTTTCGAGAGTTTGTCCCATAGTAAAAGTTGTTCAGTTCGATGGTCCCCACATAGCATGTTCGGCATTAGGGATATTTTTGTAACATGTTGTATACGAAAAGTCAAGCTATATAGAAATAGGCAGAGGTTGTTTTTTAAAAAATAAAACAAGTAAATTAATAAAATTTTACCTGAGAAATAATTATCAAAAACTATATTGTAGTAAACCACGTACTGCGTTTTACAAATACGAAATTTTGTTCAGTATAAACAATTAAATAACTTTTTATGACTGTTTGTTAATTCTCGCGCTGTTTATGGGTAAGATTTTCACTTGGACTATTTAGCCACAAATTTCAAGTAATTTGTACAGACTATCGCGTAGCACATTTTCAAAATGTATGCTTTATTTTATAAAAGTCTTAATCCTCAAGTTCAAACATCTTCCATACATTATGTGCCTATGTATGTCGCAATAATACAAAATTAATAATGTTAACATCTGTGTTTTAGAACAATAACTTGTCTCAGTATACGATGTACTCTTCGCGACATTTGGTACTAATGACTTTTGCAAGTACATTACTAATATCAGATAAATATACCTACATAACGGGACCAATCAGGACTGTATATACCTACTAGTCATGAACAGAGGAACATTCGGTCTTTGGTTAAAGTTAATTAAACCAATTGTTATCGGCCTTTTGTAATTTGTAACAAAGGTTTGATTTCAATGACATGTGACTTTTAATTAAAGGGAGGGGTTCATTCCTTTGTTTTTTATACCAAATTATAATACTAGACAGTGTTTCTCCATGTGTCACCCACCAATCCACATTGGGCCCGCGTGGTGGGTTAAGGGCCCTCCTCCTTATCCACCCATAAGGAAGGCATGTGCCTGTCAACAGATAGTATATATCTCAACGTTAAATTTGACGTATCTTAAGCTCTTCCTCTTAGGCACGACGCAGATGCTCACTGCTGGGCATAGCCCTCCCCCAAATCTTAACAACAATATGTTTTTCGCTGCCTACATCCAGCGGCTTCCCGCGATCTTTTTTTTTTAACATTACATACATTGCTCCGATTCCAAAGTAAGTAGCTAAAGCACTTGTGTTATGGAAATCAGAGGCAACGGTGGCATCACAAACGGCCAGACCTGAGCCAATATAGAAAAGTTCGTTTTCTAAATTGACCCAACCGGGGATCGAACCCGGAACCTCGGAGATGGCGACACCTTGAAAACCGGCGTACAAACCACTCGACCACGGAGGTCGTCCCCAGATCATCTGTCTATCTTGTAGAGTGCCTACCCACGGAACGTCTTCCGTTGTGCGGGCGCCATTCTATAACCATTCCGCCACAACAGCCATCGGTTCTTCTCGATAATCCCGCTCATTGCCAGCTGACCAATACTTCGAGCGATATCGGTTGCTTTAGTTGTCCGGCTCTAGATAATTCTAAAGGATGGTAAACGGGTTCAGTATAGGAAACGCGTGAGTGACATCCCAAGCGTTATTAGGCGGGCGACTTCTTGTACATAGGATCCGTCTGCTTCCTTGCTTTATTAAATAAAATAAAAAAATAAATAGCCTTTATTGCTGTTTACAAAGTTTAGAAAGTTAAATAAATTATTCTCGGCAATCGGTGTTCCTTCCAACAGCTTGTCTTTCGACAAAGGCCTCCTCTAAAGTTTTCCACCTTTCTCTATCCCTCGCAGTGCGAATCCATTCTGGACCAGTAACAGCTTTAAAGACATCCTCCCACCGTTTTTGCTGTCTACCTCGGCTTCTTTTATTTCCTCTTGGGTACCCAAGAGCTGTATTAAATACTACCGTTTTAAACATCAACACTGTAAAGCTTAATGTTTTAAATTTCCATGGTTTTTGACGTTATTAGAATAAACTATATCGGGATTTACACCATGTACCATGTATAAGGGTATCGAGCGTAATAAAAAAAGACTTAGACGGAGGGTAGACCGATTTGTCTGCCAATAACATCTACCCGCACGCAACAATCGACAGTTCTTCCGTGACCATGGCGCATGCAACTGCGCCGAAATATCGGAGTCTCAAAAATAAACAGGTACATGGTGTAAATCCCGATATAGTTTATTCTAATAACTGTAAAGCTTTATTTATGTTTTAATTTATTAAAAATATTGCTTCGGTCTCGTGCTTGAGAGAATGAAGATATTCAAACAAATCAATTTGAATGCCCCAAATCATACAAGGGTATCATTAACTGAGCCCAGTCAAGGAATAATTATCACGAATATTTCCCTCGAAAAGGCCAAATTGCGAGGAAGCCTTTCATTTGAAGACAATACGAAGCCCAACGATTTCGGCCGAAATAAATAAACATTTTCAAACAGAATGACGATTTTACTTTCTAGGGTTGCTATTGTCTGTTAAAACAATTGTTTGGACGATGGCTTTATTTTGTGGCTTTTGATGCCAGCTTTTTTAAGTGTGAGCTCAATACTAAATAATATACTAGAAAAAATAGGACTCGCACCAGATCATGTTCTCGGACGGGAATCGAACCCGCGACCTTTGGATATCCGGTCCAATGCTCTGACCGCTGAGCTACCGAGTCACTGGTGAGAACGTCGAATTTCTTCTAGTATATCAACTCTTACGCTGCAAGCCAGCGCGCCATCGCGGGTTCGATTCCCGTCCGAGAACATGATCTGGTGCGAGTCCTATTTTTTCTAGTATATTATTTAGTATTATATAAAATAGCATTGTGAATGCTTAAATCTCAAAATTTAAAAAAAATGTGAGCTCAATGTGAGAATCCATGATCACAGTACTGTGATGTCAACTAATAGATGCATTTTTTTAAGCATTCTTTATTATTCCATTTATTTTTTTTATGTTGCATGCCTGATCTGGTAATTATTGATACTTACTAAAGTTTTTGTTATTATCAACTTGTAAAAACACTATTAGAATAAACTATATCGGGATTTACACCATGTACCTGTTTATTTTTGAGACTCCGATATTTCGGCGCAGTTGCATGCGCCATGGTCACGGAAGAACTGATACTTCCGTGACCATGGCGCATGCAACTGCGCCGAAATATCGGAGTCTCAAAAATAAACAGGTACATGGTGTAAATCCCGATATAGTTTATTCTAATAACGTCAATAACCATGGAAATTTAAAACATTATATTGTAAAAACACTGTTAAAAGACACTGTTTAAATGTGCTGCCGTCTCTTTCAAATTAAATTGTCAAAAAAGTGACAGCATCACATTCAAACAGTGTCTAAGTTAAACACTTGTTGAACAGTGTTTTAAAATCTTTTGTGGTAAGGCCGACAGTGTCTAGCAATAAATGATGGATGATAAATTTAAAATACTCGTATAGATTTATTCAATTAAGTATTTTATTGATTAAGAATTTTCTTTTAATTCGTTTCACATTTTTGTTCAAACATTAGGTAAACTGACCTAATAATCCAACTACGAAGTAGCAAAGATGTAAGTTTAAAAAGCTTTTTAATTTAAACAATCATATTCTCCAAACTAAATTTTTAGGTCAAAATTCAATTTTTAATTAAAAAAATCAAAACAAGGACAGCCCTGAAAGAGCACAATAAATTGCAATTTACGGCAGCATCCAGTTTAATGAGGCTTCATTCACTGCTCGACGCGGTTGAAATTTTACACTGAAATTTCAATTTTCGTGGCCAAAGTAACAGCTTGTATTCATGGCGTACCAGAGATGTACTGAAAGGAAACTTGTCGAGGAGTTGGATACCCTTTTTTCGTTCGTTGATCAGTTTTTAGCACAACGAGAGTAGAGAAGAAAAAATAAACAAGTGTTTTAAAAATATTATTTCTTTGATGAAAGTTTAGCTTGAAGTCATGTCCTACCACAGATAGATTGAAATGAAACTTGTCAAGAAGTTGGGATCTGCTTTTATGTAATTTAGGAATTGATACCTGTATGTTTGAAAATCAATTTTATACGAACAGCGAGAGCCAAGGCGAACAAGAAGTAAGGCAATACCACAGAATAGATATTAGAACAATACATTAAAAGCCTACAAATACAATTGTTTTGTTTTGATTTTTTTTTGTTTGAATATCAGCTGACATAAGTCGCTCAACATATTGCAAGTCATGTTACGCACAACCAAGAACCTTCGCGCACAACAGTGCGTCATGTTGCGCATCTTGCGGCCTTACCACAAAAGATTTTAAAACACTGTTCAACAAGTGTTTTACTTAGACACTGTTTAAAGGTGATGCTGTCACTTTTTTGACAGTATTGTTTGAAAGGGACGGCATTAAAAAAATACATTAGACAACATCACAAATATTGCTCTTATTCCAAAGTAAGTAGCTAAATAGCTAAAGCACTTGCGTTATGGAAATCAGAGACAACGGTGGAACTACAGACACCCAGACCTGAGCCAATATAGAAAAGTTCATTTTCTTTGTTGACCCAGCCGGAGATCGAATTCGGGACCTCAGAGATGGCGACACCTTGAAAACCGGTGTAGAAACCACTCGATCACAGAGGTCATCGGTATTACATTGAAACCAATAGTGTCTAAATTAAACAGTGTTTCAAAATCTTTTGTGGTAAGACCACAAATGTTTATGACGCGATCAAGACGTGTTTAATTAGATAGTGGAACTTAGCCCACACCTGTCTACATGAAACTGAAAGCGAGCCATTCACAAGACGAATGTTGACCCCAATTATTTAGAACTACCTTCCACAATTGTAACATGGAATTGCGGTGTTCAGAAAGTATTTCGTTGACCTTGTAACAACTTGTCGTCATTACGCTGTTGACTACAAATACCCACCTATAATAAAGATATAGAAAACAAAAGCGCTTCGATAAAAAAATGAAGCCCACCACAGAAGCAGCTAAAATATATATTATAATTTCACTATGACATCATAACTAATAAGTGTCGTATGTGACATCGAATGTTGGCATATCGAGTATCGCGATATCGACATCAGTGCATCGACTGTTCGCTGTATCTACGGTACGCCACATCGACAAGTACGTCATATTGAAACTTGCAGCATCGAGGGACACGGCATTCAGTGTTATCAATCACAGAATAAATAATGGTATTAAAGACACAAATAGTGCTGCTCCCTAAAAATATTATAAATCTGAAACTGGTAATAAAATGGCTGAACAGACTTGGAATACTTTGTATAGTTTAGTTCTTTATTACTAGCGGCCTCCCGCGACTTCGTCCATGTGGCCCAGGGAGGCACCACGCAGGCCCAATGCGGTATGGTGGGTACTAACGACTGCAAATGCAGCCAGGACCAACGGCTTTACGTGCCTTCCGAAGCACGGAGGAGTTCGAGATAATATATTTTTGGTCACCCATCCCAGGACCGACCCTTGTAAGGCTGGGCTAGGCGCTATACCACTGCGCCACCGAGCTCCTAATATTTAAATACTCGTAAATAATTACAGGTTTTATTTATATGAGATTGATATGAATTTTTGATATATTACTAAACTCACTCAAATATTGATATGATAACACTGAGTGCCGATGTGGCGTACCGTAGATACGAGTATTGCGAACAGTCGCACCGTTGTCGATATCGCGACACTCGATATGGCAACGTCCGATGTCACATACGACACCCATAACTACGAAAGTGAGTTTGTTTTCACGTCTTAACTACTCAAACGATCATCATGAAATTATTAACACAAAATAAGAAATATGGTACCTTTCATCCAGAAAATAGTTCTGTTCCAGAGGGATAGAAAAATAATTTGTTTTGTTTTTTTTGCAGTCTTTCACTTTCTATAGGCCTATGAAAAGCTTTTGGATATTAGTTTTCAATTCGATGCCTTAACATGGGTAGCCTAAGTATGTCATGCTCTCTTTAATAATTTCTGCGGTGGTGTCGTGTGAGGCGGGTCGTTACGTTCACTCAAATATGGTTGAGCGAAGCGATGGCTGGTTCATGCGTCATGCTCGTGAACGGGTGCTGCCAGTGGGAATGGGTCTGCTTCTGCCTACCTGTCTTGACGTGTATTGAATTGTATGAATTAATATTTTTTTTGTAACAGCCTAAACTGAATAATGACCTTAAATTTTGAATTAAGCTTGAACCCTGTAAATTGATTTAGTAGAAATGAGCTTATTAAATAATATTATTTATTTATGAATCTATGTTAATTGTGACATTATGAATGTAATGTCTGGAAACGATATACATATTTGTAAATATCGTTCCTTCTGATAAAGCTGATAAGTTTTTTGCGCCCATTTTTCTTGTCAGCTAAAAGACGTCATAATGGGTGGTAGGATAAAAGAATTAACGATTTAAAAATGCTTATTATGTGAGCTTATTTGAATAAAAAAATTTCAATTTCAATAGAAAAATAACAGTCCACGCAGGCGAAGTGTTGAGCTACCGCTAGTATCTTAAAAATGTACATTTTAATTAAATAAACAATCTCAAAAATTAGGCTGCCATTAGGATGGCAATCAGAATTTTAAGGTGACTCCTAACTTTATGTTTAGTCGTAAAGGTTTAATTTATTTTACGCGTTGTAAACTTTAATGAGTTTACATTTAGCACAATCGTAAAGATAAGCAAAATACACAGGGATTTACAATTTAAAATAAAAGTGCTTGCTATTTTGGAGTAAAATTTATGTACTTTTAGGAATAAAGCTGTTTAGATATCACATATTTCTTTCAAATTTTGAGATTTAAGCATTCACAATGCTATTTTATATAATACCAAATAATATACTAGAAAAAATACGACTCCGACTCCGAAATCTGAGCTACCGAGTCACTAGTGAGCTACCTAGTGACTCGGTAGCTCAGCGGTCAGAGCATTGGACCGGATATCCAAAGGTCGCGGGTTCGATTCCCGTCCGAGAACATAATCTGGTGCGAGTCGTATTTTTTCTAGTATATTATTTGGTATTATATTTCTTTCACTTAGAATGAAACTACATTATATATTATACCTACTTGTTATTTTCAAGTGTTTATATTATAAAAATATTAACAAGACTATTATGTATAAATTAACTGCAAATATTAGACACACAAATTTCGAGCAAAAACGAGCAAAAAAATCACGTTTGTTGTATGGGAGGTCCCTTTAATATTTATTTTATTCTGTTTTTTAGTATTTGTTTTTTATAGCGGCAACAGAAATACACAACTGTCTAACTATCACGGTTCATAAGATACATCCTGGTGACAGATGGACGGACGGACAGCGGAGTCTTAGTAATAGGATCCCGTTTTACCCTTTAGGTACGGAACCCTAAAAATGAATCAAGAATTTCTACTTATAAAGATACCGTTCGCAAACAGTATTTTTATTACGTTAAAGAATAAATACATTAAAAAAATAAATGTGAAGCGCTTACAAATAGAAATAGAAACATTTTTCTGCCACAAAAATCTTAAACCTGCTTATAGTGTAGGTATAGTAGGTACGTAGGTATAGTTAAGTTCCCTTGATGTCTGGTATAAAGCAGGGAAAATCCTAGATTTGTCTTTGCCACAGACTAATTTGGATCTTCATGAAACTGGAGCTATACTTTTTGATTATAGAGTTAATGAAGCATAGACAGTGTGCAAGAATTTTTTTTTTAGTCTGTGTAACAAGTAAAATTAAGTAAACCTGAAATTAAATGTTTGTGTGTAAAAATGGAACAATGTGTAAAAAAATATACAAAATATCTTATGTGTAAAAAATAACCAATGGCCACTGTGGTGAAAAGGTTTGGGAATGGTGCACCGGCTGATGCTGTAGAAGACTTAAAACATCGTCCGTCGTGGCTATGACCATCAGCCATTTTTAATATCCCCACTACTAGGGCACAGGCCTTCCTTATGGGTGTATAACCCACCACGCGGGCCCAATGCGGATTGGTGGGTGTTAACGAATGCAAATGCATTTTTAATATCCCCACTACTAGGGCACAGGCCTTCCTTATGGGTGTATAACCCACCACGCGGGCCCAATGCGGATTGGTGGGTGTTAACGAATGCAAATGCAGCTGGGACAAAATTTATCTCGAATTCCTCGATGCTTCGGAAGGCACGTTAAGCCGTTGTTAACGTGCCTTCCGAAGCATCGAGGAATTCGAGATAAATTTTTGGTCACCCATCCCATGACCCTTGCAAAAGTTGATTAACCTCCTCAATCGCTGGGCCAGGTGCTATTCCTGCCTTGAGCTCCTCAATATTATGGTGAAATTACACATTTCAACCAAATTGATTCAATACTAAATAATATACTAAAAAAAATATTTAGTATTGTATAAAAATAGCATTGTGAATGCTAAAATCTCAAGTTTACAAATAGATTCACTTTGGTTGAAGGGCGCAGAAATGTATTTCTGTTGAGCAATGAAATTCAATTTTTCACTTGTATGCTAACATGATTCAATTTGGTTGCTTCATCCAAATTGAATGGCAAAAGTAAACCGTGTAATTTCAGCATTTGGGAAAGCCAACACGTCTATTTTCCATGTAGTTAACTTAGTTTATTTGATACTTTATTCCTAAAAACTACATAGAAATACGACTTCTTTACAGTCAAAAGTTTTTATAAAATTAAACATATACCATTTTTAAATTTGAGATTTTAGCATTTACAATGCTATTTTATACATTACTAATTAATATACCAGAGAAAATACAATTAAGATGAAACAGCTATTTAAAAATTATATTGCTGTTTCATCTTAATCAATTGTCAAAATATCTGGAAAGACAATTCAATTAAATGTCGAGGTAATTCCTTACGTTGATGAAATAACTCTGGCTTGCAGCGTAAGAGTGAGTTATACTAGGAGAAATTCGACGATGCCACTAGTGACTCCGTAGCTCAGCAGTAAGAGCATTGCACCGGACATCCAAGGTCGTGGGTTCGATTCCCGACCGAGAATATGATGTGGTGTGAGTCGTATTTTTCTACTATATTATTTAGTATTGTAATACCATTTGTCAAGAGAACAATAAAGCAAAATTTAAATTTAAAGCATGTTGCAATGTGTTGGTACACACTGCAGAAAAAAGCTGTGGTGTGAATAATGGCTCAGTTCTTAACCATCAGCTTAATGACGACGCAACGTTAGCTCGGCATATGTACCTAATACGGGGAAAGCAAGAAATCGTTCAGAGGATTAGTGCCATGTCAAATTAATGAACACCGTGAAGTCTTGGGAGTGTCGAGTAATTAGCGGGCTGTTGACTTTGACAAGGTAATTAATCATGTGATTTTGTTACTTAAAGTTTTTGTGTTTTGTTTCTCTTTCTAAGAGAACGAGTCAAGCATTTCTGTTAAGACAAACCGAAACTTAAATATTCGCAAAAACACAGTTTATTAACATTGCATTTTTGTATTTGAGTAAAAAAGTGACAAAAAAACCACTTTGAAACTATAAAATGCTTATACCTACAGCTTTTATGAACAAAAGGTTTAGTTTGCGTTTCTATACTTAAGAGTTGAAAATCAGTTACTTTGTTTTTCCGGTAAGTAGCTACTTACCTTAGTAAAAATAAAACACTTTTTACTGATTAGATAGATATGTAATTATATGTTATTTATTGTTCTCTATAATAGAAAAACATTACAAGGAAAAACACAGATCTAGAACAACTTGGCGGCCTTATTGCTAAAAAGCAATTTCTTTCTTCAACCATTTCTAAGATTAAGAATAAGAAGTGGGCAGTTTATGGTGCTTTTGCAGGAAGATTCTATATACATATTTTACAAATTTTAATACTTACATACATTTTTTAAAATTTAAATGACTTTAACCTAAATGGGTTTTAAATAAATAGTTCATAATTTATTACAATATTATTTACCTACACAAATAATACATAATGCATACAAAATAAATAAATAAAAATAAATATTTGACAACATCACATACATTGCTCCGATTCCAAAGTAAGTAGCTAAAGCACTTGTGTTATGGAAATCGGAGACAACGGTGGTATCACAAACACCCAGACCTGAGCCAATATAGAAAAATTGACCCAACCGAGGATCGAACCCGGGACCTCAGAGATGGCGACACCTTGAAAACCGGTGTACAAAGCCACTCGACCACGGAGGTCGTCAAAATATTATATAAGTACATAGGTAGGTACACCTGTTGATTATGTAACCAAACTTGCGTCTCACTTCGAACCTCACTTACAGCGCATTAATTAATTTAGTTGTTATTTTAGAAATAAAGCCCTACCATGAGTTGATGCAAACTGTTTACGCTGCCGTAAACTATCGGATATACTGCTCACAGTCAATGCGAGTGAAAGAGAGGAAACGATAGTTTACGGTAACTTAAACAGTTTGCATCAACTCATGGTAGGGCCACTGGTTTTGTTTCTAATGAACGGTACTCGAGGAAGTCTTACAAGTATATAGCTGTTAATAGCTTTGATAAAAAAAAAATATTTCATATTTTATTTAGGGCTGATTTGCAATCCTCAGATAGATATCAGTCAGTCAAATTATTACCCCAAATAAAATTAAAGTCATTCAAAAAAATTGACAAACATTTTCAATTTAGCAGTGTAATACGTTATCAAACAAATAAAGCATTGAAAAATCAGCCCTTAGTCGAATTCTGAAAATAACAAAAAAGAAAATAGGAGGAAAATCACGATATTTCGCCACTTATAAGTCATCGGTACATTAAACAAAACAACTCGTGGAAATAGAATGTTTTCGTGGAAATTGAAAATAGAAAACCTTTTGAATGTTACGCCATTTTGTTTGAACTAATGACGCAAACTCAATACTTTGCTTCGTCTAATAACTAAAAGCAAAAGAAACGAAGAGAAGAAATTTTAAGAAACATTTATATGTTTTGAGAGAAAATAATGTTATACTTTATTTATGAAATTCGAACTTGTAAGGAATAGAAAAATCTTGATTCTTTATCCTTTTGATGATTTCATGTCTAATGCTCTTACTAATAAAGATTGTATAGCAAAGTAGCGGCCGCCTGTAACTTCGTCTGCGTGGAAAGTTTTTTTGCTATCCCTCGGGAGCAATTGTTTTTTCGGGATGAAAGGTACTCACTTTGTTTCCTTCTCTGTGCCCTAGACAATGTGTATGCAAAATTTCATGATGATCGGTTCAGTAGTTAAGACGTGAAGGCGTAACAAACAAACAAACAAACGGACTTTCGCATTTATAATATTAGTAAGGATGTATAGTTACACAATGGTTACTCTCTGTCAAACTATTGAAGTCAGACATTAAAAAGAAAGGCACAAAACACTGTTTTACTCGCTGTTTCATTCACCTGCTATACATCACTTATTAGTAAGAGTGTTTATATATGCCGAAGTCAAACAGTATAAAAATCTTTGATGGTTTTGCAGATTACTCTGCAAAATGATAGAGTACAAATAACAAACCGAATGTTTTGACTGATGGATGAGCAATTACCAGCCCCCCTACTCAAATGGCCAACAATCTATGCGTTTGATTGAACGCTACGCTTACTATCGAAGCTTTTAAGCAGTAAGCTATAAAGCGTTTGCTTACAATTCACTCAACCGGCCTGTACCAATGACTTTAATTACATAGACGAGCTGTTCAAAACTAAAAATGTGTCACAATCAACCTTCGCGGCGCATCGACTGTTTCTCTCGCTCGCAATAGACTAAAGGAGTTTCAGTGCACCGTAACTTAATGAGCAATTTTTCGGTACTGTACTCGTATAGCCTATCTAGTGTAGTATATACATAGTCTTTGGCCTGTGCCAAGTCTCTTACTCTCTGTAAATGACTTTGCTAATGTCAGCTACACTGACTTGTCAGAGGAGCTACTAAGCAAATTAGAGCGCCTGCAGAATGTTTGTATCCGATTCATTTATAAACTTCGTAAACACCACGTGTCTTATTTCTGTAACATAAGCTCCCTATAGGCTCCCTATTCGCCTTCGCAGGGACTTACATACTCTCAAGCTCCTTTACTCGATTCTTTTCCTACCTTAAAACCTGTTTCTCTTTTCGTTCTTCGTCTTCACAATGTACTTTGCTGTCCTTCTAAAACCTCACACTACAAATTCCTAAGCACTTTAACGACTTCGTTTCGTACTCCTTTGTCCCTGCTGTCCGTTTATGGAACGCCCTTCCTGAGGGTATCAGAAGGGCTCAGAATCTGAGGTCCTTTGACGATTCTGCCCCGCCGGGAATCGATCCTGGGACCTCTTGCGTTGTATATCGGTGTAGGAGTAACTAGTATGGAAAGGATGTGGAGGTAGGTAGCCACTGATAGGAAGGCCAAAGGGAAGATCTTTCTCCGGGCTGGGTGGAATTAGCCCGGGGACCGCGGTTTTTTTTTTTTTTTTTTGCACTCTCAACCAGAAGGGCTCGGAGCAACCTTCCCGGACACGCGAGGGGAAGGAGGCGGAAATCCTCATTGGACTTCCCCCATAGACGGTCTATGGGGGGGCATGTCAGACTTCTACTGACTAAAACCGCCTTTGAGGTTGGTTTCGACCCGACAGCTGTGAAGAGCCTCGAAACCTTCGTCTAATGCGACCGCCCCCCGAGGGGAGGGTGGCGCGAGCGTCACTCACCTAGGCGAGCATGCGCTTAGAGGACGACCGACAACCAGAGGGGTCACCGGCCGTTATGACAAAAATATACTATGACGACTGACTACCAGACGGGAGGCCAGCCGTAGAGAGTTGGGGGTGACCTGAGGGGTCGGGTGTGACCTGAGGGGTCGGTGGGGTGGGGGCGTTTGCAGCCTCCTGGGCCTCCAGTAGGCGGTCCAGGTCGGCCGAGAGTTGGTTGGGGGGGTCCGTTAGGACGGATTTGGGTCTGCGGGATAACAGGTTGGAGGATGAAGCGGGGGGGTCGTACCCCGCCGCGCTTCGGATTAAGGGATTGGTATGATCTGCAGCTGATTCGAAGAATCGCTCAGAGATCAACCTTTGTATATATGCTAAGTCACTGAGTGAACTTCGTTAGTGAGATGTAGGATTTCTATACTGCGAGGTGCTACTCCATACTTAATGATCATGTTTCTTGATACTAGCGCCATCTAATAACACGGTGGAGAATCTTGTTGGTGCCGTGTGTCGTGGTATGTGCGGCGTAGGTAGGTGCCGCTACACCGGCTTGTTGACCACTGCACCACTCAAGTCGTTAAAGAAAATAAAAAGAGTTGTTTTCGAGAGAAAGAAAGATAAAAGTCCACGCAAACGAAGTCGCGAGCAGCTACTAGTTTATTCCTAACCGAAGCAAATCTTCCTTTATGTCAACAAAAATGATTGTCAAAGTTTCGTCATATTGTTTATTTTGAGTCTTCGTTTGAAACAGTCTCGTTTTCAATTAAAATGACATTAGATTAATCAAGAGCGCTTAAATTGATTAATCATTTTCTTAGTATGATTAATTAAAACAAAGCTTGTTATAGAACATTAAATGTTTTGGAAAATGATTTATGTAATTACTTATTACTTATTAAACGATATTTATCGAGTAGTCATTTTATAATATTAAAAAAACTTTTGAAGATTTGCTGAGTTTCGATTTTAAATTTGTTATTAGGTATTAAATTAAATTCAACGACTAAGCGTTATTTCTAACAAAAATTTAATAACCATTACGATTTAAATTTATTTGCTTACAATGAATTTACTGTTGAACATTACAATGTGAACATTTCTAATGTTTACTAATATTATAAGTACAAAAGTAAGTTTGTTTGTTTGTTACGCTTTCATGTCTTAACTACTCCACCAATCATTATAATTGCATACAAGTTGTCAAGAATACAGAAAAGGAATAAGGTACCTTTCATTCAGAAAAAAGACCTCCGTGGTCGAGTGGTTTTGTACACCGGTTTTCAAAGTGTCGTCATCTCTGAGGTCCCGGGTTCGATCCCCGGTTGGGTCAATTTAGAAAATGAACTTTTCCATATTGGCTCAGGTCTGGGTGTTAGTGATACCACCGTTGTCTCTGATTTCCATAACACAAGTGCTTTAGCTATTTACTTTGGAATCGGAGCAATGTATGTGATGTTGTCAAATACCTTTTTTAAAAAAAATGTTCCCGAAGGTTTGAAAAGTAACTGTCCATGCAGACGAAGTCGCGGGCGGCCGCTAGTCATTTTATATTTTCATTAGTTATCACTTTACAATGTCCTAAAAGGGAACATTCGTAGCACTAATAAAACATTAATGTACTTCCTGCACAGAATAGTATGCCGGAAGCATAATATTCTATGCATCTCACCTAATCTTACGTGTGAGAGGGGGGTTTCGGCAAATGGACATGGGAATAACAAAAAAAGTATTTTTTTACCCTATACCATTATAGAAGCCGTAATTCCAAAACCAACTGTTTGTATTTTACTTCGATACGATAAGTATTTACAAAGTTATTCTAAACACTTACGTAGTTGTGGGGGGAGGGGATTGAGCCACAACCCCCCTCACCAAGGGGAAAGGGGGTCAAAAAATCGCCGCCTTATTATAACTTTAATGACAATGCACAAATGTACTTAATTAACAATTATAAAAAAAACAGTCAAAAGCGAGTCGGGCTCGATTTAGAAAACGAACTTTTCTATATTGGCTCAGGTCTGGGTGTTTGTGATACCACCGTTGTCTCCGATTTCCACAAGTGCTTTAGCTACTTACTTTGGAATCGGAGCAATATTTATGATGTTGTCAAATATTTATTTATTTATTCCGAATTTCAAGTTGATAGCTCTGACAGACAGACAGATAGACTGAGTCATACCATAAGGGTTCTTTATTACCATTTTGGTACGGAACCCTAAAAACAGTCGACTAACTTCCTCCTTTTTTTGAAGTCGGTTAAAAACGATCTTATTGTTACAGCGAATGCCGTCACGCTGAGCTACGCCCGCAATGAAGGAGCGCATAAGTTCATCTTCAGACAATACAATAAGTAAGAATTATTCATTAACAGCACGTAGAATGCACACTAGCGCCGCCATTGGAAAAACAATCATAGTGCTTAAATTAAGACGAAATTGTGAATTATCTCTCTGTAGTGCACTCCGAAGAAGCTTTGTGGTATTTATTATCTCTCTAACAATATTTTTTAGCTTGTCGTTAAGTTTTAAGGTGATTTTTTGCGAAAAGAGGCCACTTTAAAACTGCATCAAACTAATGCAATTTAGTATCTCGAGCTTCTCCGTGCTTCGGAAGGCACGTTAAGCCGTTGGTCCCGGCTGCATTTGCAGTCGTTAACATCCACCAATCCGCATTGGGCCCGTGTGGTGAGTTATGGCCCATCCTCCTTATACACCCATAAAGAAGGTCTGTGCCCAGTAGCGGGGATATTATATATATAATATACATATATTTAAATATTTGGTTCATAGCTTGAAACATACATCATACATAGGTACACTTAATCAAGCTGTTAAATAAATGGTTATGTAGTCTCTTAAGGGTCCTGGGTTATGTACTTAGCGAGCAATAAATTTAATTAAAGTGAGGGCGCCACTTGAGGTATATAGGGGCCTTAGTTACTAGTGAACACACCATGCATTATTAACTGTTTACAGATTTGACAGGTGACAACAATAATGACTGATGGTCTAAAGGAGCAACGGTGATATAATAGTATTACAGATTAACTGTTGGTCTCGAGGTGTAAAACATTTGACTACAGTAAAATGTTCTTTTAGTAGCTTTTGTTCAAAAATCCATGACACTCGAATAAAAAAGCGCTTATCGCGCGTTCCGATAGCACCTTTTTACAGCCTTTAAAGTTTTATCACCGAATAAAACCACTAAGGGTTGAGGCATAATGAGAGTTTCAGCAGTAACTGTCGAAAAATATTATTTCTATTTCATTGAAGATCGTTAGGCCACAGCGTAGCGATAAAAAGTTAGTGGTGGGATCTCACAATTAATGGTAATTGAAATTGTAGCGAATATAATTCTTAAACTGTAGGGATTTTAATAAAATACTCATATTAACATTGTGATAAGATTTTTAGATTTGTGCAGACTTCGTCACCAAGCTAATTCGAATTATAATACTAAAACACAATTTATGACAAACTTGCTAAACATTTAGATTTTTTCCTGATCTTAGTATTTAATACATTTGCTGTACTTTTTATATTTTATAAAATGGCTGATGGTCATGTACTTTTTATAGTTATTGGTAATAATAAATAATAATAAAAAATATTTATTTCAGGCAAAAGACCCATACAATATTACAGTAGTGCATATAAAAGATAATATGAATAAAAATAAAAATCACAAACAAGGTTTTACAAGATTTTGGCTCTTCAAATAAAATTTGAAATTACGTACCTGATATAAGTACTGAAAAAAACAACCAGTACAAACGCATCCAAATCTTATTTTAACTTCTTAAATTGTCAACTTTAACAACAAAATTAAAACAATATTTTGCACCCTGTACATCTCAGCCCTAAGCATTAAACCCTAAACTGACGGAGCCACAACATGTTTAAGTGTCAAACCGTTTTAAAGCATCGTTATGAATTCCCAAATGTTCTCTGGCTCTCTGCCTAGATAGCGCCAGTCACACGGGGCTTGGAGCCAAATTTTTGTGCTAATTTATGCTAAATTCGTTCTAATTTTCATGCAAATGATTCGGCTCTATTCATTACTACTGAGATTTTGCAGATAAATTAATACCCATATTTTTACATTTTGTGTCATTGTCTGTTATTATACTTATTAGATTTTTTTTAGATATCGACCTCAAAGGCTTCTTCTTTAATTCAATTTAAACATAATATTTATTATCAAACTTCTCAACTTTACTAATTCACTGTTACCTACTGACTGTACTAACGTATATACAAGGTGTTACAAAATACCCCTAATGCCGAATATGGTATATAGGGACCATCAAACTGAACAACTTTTACTATGGGACCAAGTCTGAAATCGCGAAGAAAAAACACTTACAAAAAACAATACTTTTGTAACACGTTGTATACAGGGTGGAAATAAAAGACCACCCGGTAGTTGGAGGGAAAATACTTACCCTAAATATTGGTGATGGAAAATTTTAATGTAAAGAACCGTTTCTTTATTTTTTTAATTAGGAAAAAGCTGTATTAATCCCTTTTCTCAGCCGGAAATTAAACGGGCTAAAATAAGAAAAATCATCCTGTACTTTTATGACACCTAACGATAGAGTCGTAAGAGTCAAACTCTTTGAATGAACATAATATCTTAAATTAAAAGCAGACTCAAGAAAGATAAAAAAAAATTGTTTAATTAAAAAAAAGTTGTAACTACTTAATCTTCCTTTTTTTCAAAAATCTATGAAAGCTGTTTTAATTATTTTTAAAAGTAATGCAATGTTTGGGTGAATCTACGTTGTTTCTTACTACCTGCGTCATTGTCGTTACTCGAAAATCTTTAAAAATCCAATGCATCAATAAATAAATTAAAAATATGCAAATCAATATAATTTACTATCGTCCTCTAACGTAAATGATGGCATATTTCCTTGTGATGCATTGGATTTTTAAAGATTTTCGAGTAACGACAATGACGTAGATTCACAAGTTTCCTTTCAGTCAAAGCCATCATCAATATTGATTTTCCCTCCAACTATACTCTTTTATTACCACCCTGTATACATGCCCCCTTACTAATAAAGATTGTATAGCAGATGTATAGTTACACAACTGCCACTTGACGACCTCCGTGGTCGAGTGGCTTTGTACACCGGTTTTCAAGGTGTCGCCATCTCTGAGGTCCCGGGTTCGATCCCCGGTTGGGTCAATTTAGAAAATGAACTTTTCCATATTGGTTCAGGTCTGGGTGATTGTGATACCACCGTTGTCTCTCATTTCCATAACACAAGTGCTTTAGCTACTTACTTTGGAATCGGAGCAATGTATGTGATGTTGTCAAATATTTATTATTTATTTACAATGGTTACTCTCTGTCAAACTATTTAAGTTTGACTTTAAGAAGAAAGGGACGAAACACTGTGTAACTATACATCTGTTATAACAATCTTTATTAATAAGGAGGTAATCTATTATGTATTCTGTGTCTGTATACAAATAATAATACGAGAACTTAGAAAAAACAATTCCCTACATACCTAATTTCCTAGAATATATTAAATTAATCCACGATATTTTGTTTCAGGATAGAGCCCAAAACCAGGCTTAGCGGAAACGTTGTGGGTTTCGGTAAGTTATGGACTAACTTTATCCCCAGGCTTTACTTGACAAATGTTTATAGTCTATGATGCGGGTTCGTGCTGTCATGTTTTCTTGTTATTTTTGAAAAATGTGTGATGCTCTGTGCAAAGCGATAATTCAGGATTTGGTGGTTAAATATATTTCAATCTGACAGGTGTTGTACCGATTTCATCGGATAAGACTGTTGCACGTTTTCTGGTCCACCAAGGTGTTATAGTGTGACTCAGTCTGTCTGTGTTTCTGTCACAGCTGGATATCTGAAGAGCTACTAATATTATCAACATGAAATTTAAAATATTTTTATATGACGTTTGATCAACTATTTTGCAAATAAGAAAGAAATAAATTTTGAAAGAGAGCACATAGTTTTCGAGTTTTTTGAAAGTATTGTGTGCGATAGAAGTTGATGTAAATAGCACACTTTTTACATTAGTTCCACTATTAGTCAAGAGATGGCGCTGACCTACACTGCAATAATTATTCCTACTCTGCAGCGTTTTTTGTATTATGATGGTACGGAACCCTCGGTGCGTGAGCCCGACTCGCTCTTGACCGGTTTATAAATACTTCTTCTGAGTCATTAGCCGCCTTTTATGACACCCTAAAGAGTTGTTGGTATTCTACTCTGCCAGACGCCACACAGTATGGACTCTATACCGTATAGAGACAGACTCTTTACTAAGGCTGGCCCCAGACCTACCGGTTTCATTTCTTTGATTTGCTGTTCTAGTAGAACAGGGGGCCGTACCGGCTAACGCATCGAACTTCGGAAAGTCTGCCGGGCTTCAACTTAAGACAGATAAATCGAAGTAAGAAGTTTCGTATTGTAGTTATATAGAAGATATCGATGTTTGTGTGACATCATAAATTAGGGTTCGCCATTTTGGCCCGATTGGGGCCTGATTTATCTGTTTTAATTTGAAGCCCGGCAGAAATTGAAATTGAAATTGAAAAATTCTTTATTCAAATAAGCTTACATAACAAGCATTTTTAAATCGTCAATTCTTTTATCCTACCACCCATTAGGACGTCTTTTAGCTGACAAGAAAAATGGGCGCAAAAAACTTATCAGCTTTATTAGAAGGAACGATATTTACAAATATGTATATCGTTTCCAGACATTACATTCAAAGTATTCATACATGTTACCATTAACATAGATTCATAAATAAATAACATTATTTAATTAGCTCATTTCTACTGAATCAATTTACAGGTGTCAAGCTTAATTAAAAATTAAAGGCTCAGAATCAAATTCAAATCTAAGGCAGAATTTCCGAAGTTCGATGCGTTGGCTGGTAGCCCCTGTACAACTAAAACATTCAAGCAAAGAAATGAAACCGGTAGGTCTGGGGCAGCCTAATACTATAAATTAATAATGTCAGTTTATTTGGTACGCTTTCACGTCTTAACTACTCAACCGATAATCATGAAATTTTGCATACACGTTGTCAGGGATACAAAAAAGTACATAGGGTATCTTTCATCCCGAAAAACAATATAATTCCCGAGGGGAAGAGAAATAATTGTTCACGCAGACGAAGTCGCGGGCGGTCGCTAGTATTAACTCATAGAAATCATTCTCAATAATATGATTGCTAACAGAATTCACTATTCTTTCTCTGATATTATTATTTATGAGGAAAACTACAGAAAAGATGGATCGTGTTCGGATTGATATGAGTGTGAAGGGAGTGTGACGGGAGACAGGAAAAAATGGGGAAAGAAAGGGACGTAGTGTGCCGACCCCAAGCAAATTGTGATAAAAGTAGGGGGTGATGGTGATTTTAATGTATTAAAATTATATGTATATTATAATAGGTATACAAAAAAAAAATGTATACTGCGCACGTATGTGATAGTTCATGCAATCGATTTTTAGGGTTCCGTAGTTAACAAGGAACCCTTATAGTTTCGCCATGTCTGTCTGTCTGTACGTCCCCAGCCTAGCTCATAGACCCTTAGTACTAAAAAGCTGTAATTTGGCACGGATATACACATTAATCACGCCGACAAAGATGTGAAGTAAAATTTTGAAATATATTTTTTTTTTAGGTTACTTCCCCTACACGTGAAGAGGGGATGTAATTTTTTTTTCTTACTTATGTAATATCTACATCTAAGTATATGAACCGAGATGGGCTACGGAAACCTACGCTGCGCGTGGCCCGACATGCACTTGGCCGATTTTTATTTATGGTTTTCGGATAAGTTTTTATAAGTTACATGATATTAATTGATTCTCTAGCGGCCGCCCGCGACTTCGCTATTATTGTTTTTTAACCCCCAACGCAGCGCAAAGAGGGGTGTTATAAGACTTTGAAGCCTATGTTTGAGTGTCTGTACGTATATTCGTAGTGCCTAAACGGATCAAGCGATTTCAACGCATTTTTTTGTAATTGAAAGCTAATCTAATCGTGATGGTTCTTAGCCACGTTTGATGGAAATCCATTTAGCCATTTTGGAGATGTTCAACTGCCTGCCGAAACGGTAAAAGATACAGAGATGGTGCTTTGACTTAAATAATGTACACCTTGAGCAAATTTAGATGCAAAAAAAAACAAAATCGCGGCAAAAAATGGTATTATTTTTTTTTTTCTTTTTTATTGCATATATATTTCATATGTCCTTTTCTGTACTCTTGAAAACGTGTATGCAACATTTCATGATAATCGGTTGAGTAGTTAAGACATAAAAGCGTAATAAATAAACAAACGAACGTTCCAATTTATTATGTAAGTAAAGATATGGATATAACAGAAATATAAATATAAAATATAAATATTTGACAACATCACATACATTGCTCCGATTCTAAAGTAAGTAGCTAAAGCACTTGTGTTATGGAATATCACAAACACCTAGACCTGAGCCAATATAGAAAAGTTTGTTTTCTAAATTGACCCAACCGGGGATCGAACCCGGGACCTCAGAGATGGCGACACCTTGAAAACCGGTGTACAAAGTCACTCGACCACGGAGGTCGTCTAATAAATTAATATAAATATGCGGTTAGGTATTTAAGATTCTTCTTTATACTTAAAAAGGTTACAAAGAAAAGTATTCAAACAACTGTTTCACATTCAGTGCAAGGCTGTTTGGGAATAAACGTTTATTCTTTTAAAAGTCTAGAAACTTTAACAGCTGAAGTCCAGCGAAAGATACTTATTCGAACTTTTTAATAAATTTTTCAGTAACAAAACGACCTCCGTAGTCGAGTGGCTTTGTAAACCGGTTTTCAAGGTGTCGCCACCTCTGAGGTCCCGGCTTCGATCCCCGGTTGCGTCAATTTAGAAAACGAACTTTTCTATATTGGCTCAGGTCTGGATGTTTGTGATACCACCGTTGTCTCTGATTTCCATAACACAAGTGCATTACTTTGGAATCGGAGCAATGTATGTGATGCTGTCAAATATTAAGAAAAAAAAGACGGCTCAGTTGTATTCCAAGTTCCAAAAGACTGACCAGACGGAAGCTAAACTAAATAAAAACTCGTATAAAATTTTGTACAATGAGTAGGTATACTCCACGAATCGAGGGAACAAATAGTAGATTATGCAATAAGGGCTTAAAGTAGTGTATTGTGTCCCGGGCGCTATTATTGAACCCCGAGTACGAGGGATTCTATGGTTAACTCCCGAGCGGAGCGAGGGAGTTAAGGCTAGAATCCTGAGTACGAGGTGTTCCAGGTCGCCCATGACAAATACACATTTAAGCCCGCGATGCATACTCTACTTTTTACACTTTCTGCGAGGCAATTGAAACCAATGACTGTTATAAAGAAAGTACTTAAGTAATTATTTAAAGTTAGAATAATAAAATATGAAAAATTAAGAATATTTATTGAAAATTAAAAGTTATGTTAGAAACATTACACTAATTGTGCAACGACAAAGTTACATTCTTTGGTACATTTATAGTTGGGTTAGAGTTTATGTTTTTGTCGTCTATTCTGTAGTGGTCAGTTCGACATTCAAATAAATCCTTCTTGGTGCGCGGGTGAAAATGAATTTCGTATAAAGTTTTCATGATAACATACAGCCTAACTCAGAATAAGATCTCATTGCACCTAAACTTTTTTGAAACCAACATTGATCAAGCACGACTTTAGGAAAGGTTTGCATGACACATAATATGCCATTGACGAGCAGGTAGTATAAAAATACTATTTTGAAACAAATGAAAAATGCGGTATCAGGCAAAGGCAAGCCAATACTAAGCACAAAGACGTAATCATTCCAAAAAGGTTTTATCGAACATAAATGAAAAGAAAACGTAAACAATATAGCTAACTCTATGTTTTCATTTGCCCTACGATTCCAATAATATTGTTATTGTGATCCTCGTTATTATGAAATAATTAATTCAAACAAAAACAAAAGGGGTAAGTACTAAAAACAATAACTGATTTAATTATTGAGAAAAACTAAAAAATATTTCAAGCTTTAAAAAATGATGGATAGGAGAATAAAAGGTTTACTCATTTGATTAGAAAAAAGAAAACGAAAAATTAGGATAAACGGATTTCACGTTCATCCATAATTCATAATGGGATTTCCCCTTTTCGAATAATTTGTTTTTAACTAAAAGATTTTTTTTTTAATTTGTAAGGAATCAGTAATGTAAGGAGCTGAAGGAACAAATACTTACCTACATCTATTTAACGTTTTGAATGCTCACAATACCGACGACCTGCGCGGTCGAGTGGTTAGTATGCCAGTTTTCAAGGTGTCGCCATCTCTGAGATCCCGGGTTCGATCTGACTTTAACAGCTTGAAGTCCAGCGAAAGATATTTATCGAAATTTTTATTAATTTTTCAGTAACAAAACGACCTCCGTGGTCGCGTGGCTTTGTAAACCGGTTTTCAAGGTGTCGCCATCTCTGAGGTCCCGGGTTCGATCCCCGGATGGGTCAATTTAGAAAACTAACTTTTTTATATTGGCTCAGGTCTGGGTGTGTGTGTTTACCACCATTGTCTCTGATTTCCATAACGGAAGTTCTTTAGCTACTTACTTTGGGATCAGAGCAATGTTTGTGATGTTGTCTAATATTTATTTTATTTATTGAATAGAGTTTTACAAGATTGTTAATCTTCTAAAAAACATTTAACTTATCTATGTACTGTTTTACAAAACTAAAAGTAAATGTTTTACCCGCCACTGTGGTCTAGTGGCTTACCCACACGAGTAAGACGTCCCGGGTTCGATTTCCAAGAGGAGGATACATTGTACTCGGTTTGGTTGATGGTAGGGCTTATTTCAAGTCCACCTGGCTAGCTACCACCATCATACCTAAATCTGAAACCATTGTTTGGATTGCCAAAAAAAATTGTGTTTTAAAATAGCAAATAGTATTAACGACATTATTCTACCTAAGCCTGCAACTCGACTATTCTACATTGAATAGAGTGCACTGAATAGAAAGTTGCTCAGCATGCAGCTAACAGCATTCAGAAGTTTCCAGCGCCCCAACTGAGGTTTTATTCGTTTATCTCAGTTGGATGGAGTAACTCGGTTTGCGTTTTCTGACAATAGTGCCGATTCTGGTTTCACATAAATCTATTTAAAAATGCTTTATTTCTAAAACAATCTAATTATTGTTTATTTAAATAATGCAAAACCAAAACTTTGACATGTTTTCAAAAGTGGGTTATTAACCATCAGCCATTTTTATTGTCCCCACTGCTAGGGCGCAGGCCTTCTCTATGGGTGGATAAGGAGGATGGGCCATAATCCACCACGCGGGCCCAACGCGGATTAGTGGGTGTTAACGACTGCAAATGCAGCCGGGACCAACGGCTTAACGTGCTTTCCGAAGCACGGAGGAGCTCAAGATAGTAAATTTTTAGTCACCCATCCCATGACCAACCCTTGTGAAAGTTGCTTAACCTCCGCAATCGGTGGGCCAGGCGCTAAACCACTGCGCCATCGAGCTCCTCAACATCCTCAACTCGGTTGTGGTTTGCAAAATAAAATATAGTCTTTGTAAAATAATAAATTTTACATCCAAAGATTTATTTACTTATACAAAATAGCTATTTGACTCTATAATGGGCAGAAATTAATAAAAAAACAGCAATATGAAGATCTGCAATTAAAATATTTAAATTCATTGATTATTGGTTTTGGTCTAAAACCCTTATGTTTTTAAGATAAAATTTGCACAACACATCAGTAATTGAGCATAATTAATCTGATAAATTATCTAATTTGAAATTAGGATCACTTCGCAGTACAACTAATCAACCAAATCTGAAGAAAATTATTGGTTATTTCTTCATGGACTCCTCCACCAAATTCGAATTGAGAAAAAGCTGAATAGGACGCATTTGTATGTATTCATCCATTTTTCAAAGGATAGGCGTGCCACTGAGTCCGGAGTATCGCCTTAATTGGTCTTAGCTATGAATCATTAAATCATGAATCTATTTAAATATCTATATCAATGCCGTTTGATTACGCAGGTTCGTTAGAGCGCATTCAATTTTCATAACGTCATCAGATCGAACCATCCTAAATCCGCTATTCAAGCTATACACTGTATTCATATACTGATTGGCTACGTCACATTCATACATACGTCAATATAAAATCGAATGTAAGGCTCTATGAAACGTGTTTTGGAATAATTATCGTTGAAATATGGAGATCGTTGAAGTAGATGCATTCAAAACCTGTTATAAGTTACGCATTAGTTTTGGTGCGTTCGGTCTCAGAATCAAAAACGCGTTCAAAAGTAGCTGTCACCGCCGTTGCGTGTGCGGGATATCGTTCATTCGCTGTGTTGAGCAACTCGATTGCTGCGGTCTTCGTGTGTGGTGTGAAAAGATAAATGTGAAAAGCAGCTAAAACAACGATGCTAAATGTCATGTCTATCCCCCTAAAAGCATTGTCACACGTGATCATACGTCCCGTCGCGTAACGCGTCACAGTGTGAGCATCGCCTAATTGGCTCCTACGTCACAAGCGCCTTCAATATTCAATAACTCGAGCTAAAATTAACTCACGGAGCATTTGATTCCGCTTGCCAAAGAAGGATTTAGTTGTATTTCTGGATATAGTTAGAATTAGTGCAATTGTATGCAGATTTAACATAGTTTTTTTGTATTTTTTGTTTGAAAAGTGAACTTGGTGCTTCAGTTTTAGCAAGCCTTAAAAAGTTCTAAATAATAATAAATATATTCCATTATTTTATATCTATTAAAATATTACATAAGGAATAAACACTAAAAGAATTTACAAGTTAAAAAAAATATTTGCGTTAAAAATCCGGCTGCTAAACACTAAAAAGGTAGCAGCGCTTGAAAACTTTTTCGCAAATCTCCAAGTTCTCATTAAGCGTTCAAGGACTCTATTCCTAGGAGCTTAAAGTCGAAATTGCGTTGGTTTATTAGCAAGTTCAATATAGATTAGCAGTTCACTGAAAACTTCTGCAGCAGACCGCAGCGTGCAAAGTTTGAAGTGCATTTCAGAGTTGCAGAGTTTCGTTTCTACTCTTGAACTAAACGGGTTGAAAATTGCTGCGATCCAGCTTTTTAATAGTTTTTTCCAGTGCTTTCAAATAATTTTGCTGCCCTGATTTCGCTGTTTTTTTTCCGAATTAAATCCTAACAAATAGTATTTCAGAGCTTGGAGTGAAAATTTTACTTTAAATTTACTTTGTTTGGTTTTTAATAAGATTGCGTTTGCTAATGATAAGATATACGCAATACTACACTTTACGCAAAAAAAATCAAGTTAGTAATACCTACATCCAGAATAAACTACACTCAACAAACACTCAAGCTATGGCAGTTAAAATATATAATAAATTACCAAAACAACTAATAAGTATAAATAAAGATACAGATTTCAATACTAAACTTAAACGCATTCTAATTAAGAAGGGTGAATATTTGGGTGACAATCTTATTCTATAGTCTTTTAAAATATTAAGATACATGTTAGTAAGTACATAAGTCAATAAATAGATAGGTACAAATATATAAGTAATGCTACTGTGATACAAAAATAATATATTAAATAAATTAATTTTTATGTCGATTTAAATAATTTGTAAAATTAATAATAATTAATGTATTAATTAACATTTGTAAAGTAGTAATAAATATGTATAATTATGGTAATAAAACACTATCTCTCCATAAATTGTTATGCCCCACAGGGCCCATAAAGATCTGTATTATGGTATGTAACATCTTTCTTACTTTATGGAATGCAATAAACTATTTGATTTGATTTAATATGCCACCCCATCTTTAAGCAACGTAGTACATTGAAAACATACATAATTATTACTTAAACGTTACCAAGCTACCGCATATAACCATAACTTTTATTTATTTATTTTCCTATTTAATGTATGGTACTAAGTAACTCAAAAATATGCATTTACCATGAACGATCATGTTTAATTTCATTCCGTGCATTATTACACAGAAAACTGAAGTCCTCCTAGTAGAATTAGGCTTAATGTTATATGTAGAAGGAATTGAGTAGTAGTGAATTAGTTTAGAATCACCTAAATTCAAAATTCAAAACACATTTATTCAGTCTAGGCTGTTACAAGCACTTGTGAATGTCAAAGTGCAATGTGGTGGTTCCGGGGTGTTAATAATAAGACTGACTGCGATCAATAATCCATTTATTGTGTTCCGTAAGAGCTTATATATGAGGAGAGATGAGTGTGTGAGTATATACTTTAGTACACACACTACAAAAGAACCTACGCCATAGGTTTGCAAACCCTAAGCGGGAGACCTTGTAACGAGAAGAACCGGCAAGAAACTCGTCAAGGGCTGCTTTTTTCTCCCTGTATATTTCATACAGAGTCGTCAAAATTTGAAAAATGAGGTCAGCATTTAAAGCGACTTCATTTTCCTAGTAATATGGCTATGTGTTTCTAAGCCTGGTTGTTTTGATAGGGTGAGAATGGCCACCTGTAGTAACATGTCTACTAACTTGCCCACTTAAGCTTAACTTCACCTATCTAGATGTAAAATAGATAATAGTTTGACCCATAAAGAATTTTGGAGTAGGTATGTAACAAGTATTGACTGGACACAGCGGCCAAGAATGGGTTTAAAAAATAAAAAATCGTTTATAACATACTTTTTTTTTAAAGTTACGTTCATTCTCTTGCGACATTTTTGGATTTATCTTTACCTAAGGTCATACTTAATAATCTACGGACAAGACAGTGTATCATTAATATTTATCAGTTGCTGGACATTACATCAAATTATGACCATAGCCGGCAATTATCAGCATCATTAAAGTCTATTTATTTTGTTTTCTTACTCCCTTACTAATAAAGATTGTATAGCAGATTACACAATGGTTACTTTCTGTCAAACTATTTAAGTTTGACATTACTAAGAAAGGGACAAAACCTATACATCTGTTATACAATTTTTATTAGTAAGGTAGCATTAAAAATATACCTTGAAAGTTACTCCTTTTTTTGTTAGCGAAAATGACCACTTTTTCCATTGAAACTTAGCCAAAACCTATTTTTTCGATTAAGTTATGTTGCCTAAGTTAGCTTAAAGTTTTAACGCGTGTCTTTTTCTGAAGATCAGCGACGAAACTGATAATTTATTATTATAGTCATCATTATGATATTTCCTTTTACTCTTTCATAACATTACACTTTTCTTAATTGCAGGTAAAGACCCAGATAATCAGCTAAAGCATCTCAGTATAAAGTAAGTAAAGAATTTTAGTAATTAGATTTTTCATAAGTTTATGTAGTAATTCCCTTTTTGATTGCCTAACCAAATTGTTTTTTTTAGTAATAAAAATACTTTCCAAAGTTAAAACGATGCTAGCAAACTGCCAAACGATAGAGTCCTAAACTGTATTTTTCAGAGTTTTGATAGAAATAAATATATCCTTATAAATACTTTGTAAGTGGTAGGGACTGTAATAGGAACAAGGCAACTGTTGTGCGCAAAAATCTAACATTAATGAGACAGTATAACAAAACAGAACTTCAGTAAATAGACAATATAGACCAGCATAGAAAAATGTGAAAACATATACAAACTATAAAAACTTAAAAGCTTTAATCTTTTACATACTTGTTTGCATTGTTTGATTTAACAGCTGATCCATCTTCACGATACTGGCGAACTGCCAAACGATACAGTCCATATAACTGTATTTTTCAGAGTTTTGATAGAAATAAATATAAATAAAATAAATATTTGACAACATTACATACATTGCTCCTATTCCAAAGTAAGTAGCTAAAGCACTTGTGTTATGAAAATCAGAGACAACGGTGGTATCACAAACACCCAGACCTGAGCCAATATAGAAAAGTTCGTTTTTTAAATTGACCCAACCGAGGATCGAACCCGGGACCTCAGAGATGGCGACACCTTGAAAAATATAAATACTTGTTTGCATTGTTTGCTTTACAGCGGATCTATCATAATTGTTTAAGATAGCTTTCCACGAATACTGGCGAACTGTCAAACGATATAGAGTTCAGAACTGTATTTTTCAGAGTTTTGATAGAAATAAATATAAAAACTTGTTTGCATTGTTTGCTTGCTTTACAGCTGATCCATCATAATTGTTTAAGATAGCTTTCCACGATGCTGGCGAACTGCCAAATGATATAGAGTTCATAACTGTATTTTTCAAAGTTTTGATAGAAATAAATATATCCTTATAAATACTTGTTTGCATTGTTTGCTTTACAGCGGATCCATCATAATTGTTTAAGATAGCTTTCCACGAATACTGGCGAACTGCCAAACTATATAGAGTTCATAACTGTATTTTTCAAAGTTTTGATAGAATAAATATATCCTTATAAATACTTGTTTGCATTGTTAGCTTTACAGCGGATCCATCATAATTGTTTAAGATAGCTTTCCACGAATACTGGCGAACTGTCAAACGATATAGAGTTCATAACTGTATTTTTCAAAGTTTTGATAGAAATAAATATATCCTTATAAATACTTGTTTGCATTGTTTGCTTTACAGCGGATCCATCATAATTGTTTAAGATAGCTTTCCACGAATACTGGCGAACTGCCAAACTATATAGAGTTCATAACTGTATTTTTCAAAGTTTTAATAGAATAAATATATCCTTATAAATACTTGTTTGCATTGTTAGCTTTACAGCGGATCCATCATAATTGTTTAAGATAGCTTTCCACGAATACTGGCGAACTGTCAAACGATATTGAGTTCATAACTGTATTTTTCAAAGTTTTGATAGAAATAAATATATCCTTATAAATACTTGTTTGCATTGTTTGCTTTACAACTGATCCATCATAAATGTTTAAGATAGCTTTCCAGAGTTACTCAGCAACGTTTCCCATTCGCAACTTCATATTGCAAAGTTTTAGTTCCCAACATGTTCCAACTTTTACAAAAGTTCAGAGGGCCTATCACAAAAAAGCATCGCGATAAGCGTACGATGTTCGACCGGTTCTGTTACATTATTAGTTCAAGCATAAGGTTCAAAATCAAGTAAATCGATCAACGAAAATCGTCTGACTATCGTTATTCTTTTGTGTAATAGGCTCTCAATAGTTGTTCGATTTCTGTTCATGTTGTAGTCAATACAAACCTGTATTGCAAAATGAAGCTTGGCGGAAGTTCTGACTTGTTACATTGCAGTAGTTAATGGATATAATAGGTATAATCTATACATATGAAACTCTTAATTGATTGATTGATTCATTGTTGGGATAGGCATAGAGCCCTAACGGCTGAAGGTAGAGACACCATTTTTGGAGGGTAGATACATTTCATGGTTTCGGTGAGCATTTAAGGATTTTGGAAAATTCCCGTTATACAGGATGCTTCAGGGTGTTCCAGTTTGTATATGATTTTTTTATGGGAAATTTTAAATGTGTGAAATAAGGTCTAGTGATAAACATCTAGGTATATTGGTAATCAGTGACTTTTAAAAAAAATGCACAACTATCTTAGTCACGCGAACGAAGTCGCGAGCAAAAGCTAGTGATTGATAAAATTATGTTATAAAATTGTCGATTTTATCTGAAAAGGGTATTATGTGAGTGCTTGGCCTTCATTGCACATAATGTTTTAAGTGACGCTTAGGTCGAAAAACGACACGTTTATTCAGATTTGCGGCCTGTGTAGTTGTGTACGTCCCGAGTGGTAGCAAATCGTGCATGTCGAGTATTTAAAATAGCATTGTGAATGCGAAAAATCTAAATTTAAAAAAGTTATATAGCTGTTTCATCTTTATCGATTGTCAAAACATCTGGAAAGATGTTTCTTTCGAATGTGGGGGTATTTCCTCACATTGATGAAATTGCGCTGGCTTGCAGCGAAGAAGTTAAAAGTACTAGAAAATTTCGCCGCTCCCACTAGCGACTCAGTAGCATAATTGGTCAGTGCATTGGGCTGGAATCCCAAGGGTGCGGGTTCGAGTCCCGTCTGAGGTGCTACGGGTGAGTCGATTTTTTCTAGTATTTTTTCTAATATAATTTATCTTAATATGTCGAGTATTTGTTTCGTCCGCCGTGGATTACGGAATCCGCGGCAGACGAAACAAATACACAGACATCTGTGAACGGGTCTGGGGTGCAAGCGGGTGCACACAAACGGTAGCGGGATGGAGTGCATCCACTCTATTTCTTTTACTCTAACCCCTAACTAAAATAAACAAAACTGCACCAAAATCGGTCCATTAGTATGTGAGTTCCGTTGCCTCAGACAAAAGCACTAACACTCGTCAAACTTATAACACCCCTCTTTTTGCGTCGGGGAATAAAAAAAGATAAATAGAACGGATCCGTTCTGCTCCCTGTAAGTTTTCGCTAAATATCGCTCGGCCACGACATGTGCGTCTCGGTAACCACTACGCGGTCGTAACGACGAGCTGGGAGGCTGACATCGAGACAGCACGCAGTGGTTGCCGAGGCGCACAACTCTCGGCCGAGTGAATTGAGGCCACGGCCTATGTGCTTTCTAGCACGCACTACGAACTGCCATCCGCGTGTTCCTGCGCTCCGTAATCCGCAAACGCGATACGCCACCACTCTGGACGCGTGCTTTAGCATCCTTCCCGTTGCATAAACTATGATATCATCATCAAACTAATTACCACAGGGTAATACCTGTTTAACTACAGAGTTAAACAGGCTGTAGCTCAGCCACTCACTATGGTATGTATATTAGAGTTAAAGTGTTACCAAACACGGTTGCGCATAATGTGGCGATTAGGATTTACGATGAGAGCAGATTAAAAGCTAGAATGGCAAAGTTGTTGTACACATTAATGTGTTGAATTGTACTCTGATGGAAGATGAGGTCCAGAGTCTGGTGATGGAGTTGGAAGAAGGTCCCAGGAACTCTGTAATAAAACCATGCAACCGCATCGAGTTTGGGCTCGTTTGATTTGGCTTGACGAGTACTGTGTTGGGAAATACTGTCCAGGGTCTGATGATGGAGCAGGAAGAAGGTCACAGGAACTCTGTAATAAAACCATACAATCCTATCTATTTCAGGCTCGTTTGATTCGCCTTGATAAGTACTCTGGTGTCCAGCATCATCTCCCATCCGGTCTGATTATGAAGCCGGAAAAAGCCAAAGGAAAAATTTACACAGACATGAAAGACTAAAAAGTAGAAAATAATGATTTTTTTAACAACCTTCAAAAGACAATTGATACAAAATGCGCCCCACGTTTTTAGGCTTGAGTTATAAATCTTCACGGAAGAAATTATTTTATATTTTTAAGGCCGTTTTTTTGTTCGTTTTTGTCAAGGACATGAATAGCAGAATAATTTAAACATAATATTTAGAGAGCATATTCTTGTGTCAGTTACCAAAGCGTATAAAAAACAATACTTTGATTATTTTGATCTTTAAAATTATAACCAAATTTAATAAGTATTCCCCATATTTATAAACATTACTGTGATATTACTATGGTCTCACAGTGCACGCGGACGCACAGCGTCCCACGAACCAATTACATGTAATACCTTAAACAAATAAACCATCCACAAAGTTCTTATTTCAACGCAGTGCGTTCGCGTAGTTAAGTGTTGTTTTTGAATACATTTACCCTTTGGAACCCGTTTCAGACATGATTTGACAAACAACAATCATTTTAAATTCAAATTGCGTTCAATTTGAATTTACGCACATAGCTGATTTGTATTCAAATAACCTTTCGAACTATTATTTAATAAAGCATGGAACAAATTGAATGTGTTATTTGGATATACAAAAGCGTATAATAGCATAAATTTTGCAAATTCTTCAAAAAAAGATATTCGATTGAATCTCGAGGTAATTCCTTGTACATTGGTGAGATGGCGCTGGCTTGCAGCGTAAGAATTGATATACTAGAAGAAATTCGACGTTCCCACTCGGTAGCTCAGCGGTCAGAGCATTGGACCGGATATCCAAAGGTCGCGGGTTCGATTCCCGTCCTAGAACATGAACTGGTGCGAGTCGTATTTTTTCTAGTATTAAATTACAAAAATCTTACAGATTTATTAACTTATACTAAAAATTATAAAACTCTAATAATAACTTCTAAGTCAGGTAGTTCTTTTGTTTTCCTGTCAATCATTAATTTTATTATGCACCGACTTTATGAGCTTTAAAACTAAACACAACTGAAGTTGACCACGAACTTCACTCTGATGTACATAGGACATCAGAGTGAAGTTCGTGGTCTAAAATTGACGACTAGAAAAGGTGTACCCTAGTCGTCATTTTGTCTGAATTTATCGCCGAAACAAAGAAGTTACCTCAGGAAATAGTCATTTGTTATAGAGACCAAAATCAATTTTTACTGCGAGTGCCGACTTTAAATCACGAACTAGCGAAAAAGTCTAGAATTGAATTACGAGCGTAGCGAGTCATTTTAATATAGACTACTGAGTGAGTGATTTAAAGGCACGAGATAATATCAAAAATTTGGTTTCGTTGAAGAAATTTTGTGTGTTTTACACACAACCTTTCTCACTCTACCAGCGAGAAAAGTGTTATAGGTATGAATAGTTATTTCCACGTGACTTTCCTGATATAAAGCTAAATTCAGCATTAGAAACTTGTTCTCCCAACTCTTTTGGAGTTATACATCTATCGTCAGTGCTAGACGCACTAATTTTTGAAATATATCCCAAAAATAGTTCAATCAAATTTATGCTCAAAAAAGTTGATTCTGATGATCATTATAGTTAGTTAATTTTTTTCAGTGCCAAGTATGTAACTTTCTCTTTTCCTATTTATTAATATTCCATTTCATTTATTTATTAACAGTCATAAAACACGTTATTATATTTAAAAAAAATATATATATATATTTATATCATACATGCGACCTCATTTCGTCCAGACTCTTTATTTCGAACTATCAACTTTCTTTTTCCTCACACTCGCAGCAGAATTCGATTTTGCTGCGAATTTTTACGCGCCAGAAGCGGCCTTTTCGTGCTGGAGAGGTAAAAATTAAACCCTCTACTAAAATGCCTTTAAAGGTCATTAATAATTCAATGTTTGCATGCTAAGTCACTAAACTGAACAACGCCAGTAACGTAAACACGTCAGTTTAAGCTGAAGTTGTATCATTATGCGCGGTCACGGAAGCTGCGGACGCTTAAACTCGGTATAACGCATAGTTATTAACTGATTGTAAGGCTGAAACTAGGGTTACGAGTCCTAACCCTTTAAGTATTTGATTGAATCAGGCATTACTCGGCGGAAGTCCCAAACCATTGTGAAAAGAGAAATATATGTAGCTTACTCCCGCAAAAAATATATGCAGGATGCAAAAAAAACGCACATGACAAAATTTTATGAGCTATATAGCTAAACACAACTGAAGTTGATCACGAACTTCACTCTGATGTCCTATAATTATGGTCTCATAATAGGACATCAGAGTGAAATTCGTGGTTTGAAATTGACGACTAGGTAAGGTGTACCCTAGTCGTCATTTTGTCTGAATTTATCGCCGAAAGCAAATTTTGCATGTGCATTTTTTTGCAGGCGGGCGGGCGGTGCATCCTGCATATATTTTTTGCGGAAGTAAGCTACATATATTTCTCTTTTCACAATCCTAACCTTTAAGTTAAATATAACCAACCATATTGTTAAAACAGTATTATCACTAAATTAATAATTTAATGATAATACTCCTACTACCCAGTGATGCTGATAACAGTATAAGTACTTAATTTTTATTCAACAGTAAAAAGTATAATATACTTTAAAAAAAAAGTAAAAAAAAAGTATAGGTAAAAAGTAAAATATACTTTTTACTGTTGAATAAAATTAAAGTACTTATACTGTTATCAGCTTCACTGGGTAGTAGGAGCAAATACTGTTAATTTTCCATCTCAGATCTAAATATACTTTATTTCTTGTAAAAAAAGTTGGCAACCCTTGTAAGGACGTTTATAAATTTTTAAATTTGAAATTTTAGCATTTGCAATGTTTTTTTTATACGTAGCTCAGCGGTCAGGGCATTGGACTGGACATCCAAACGTCGCGGGTTCGATTCCCGTCCGAGAATATGATCTGATGCGAGTCGTATTTTTTCTAGTATATTATTTAGTATGACATTATAATATACGAACTGTAAACCATAAAAAGTATTTTATTTAAAAGTCTTAATTAATTTTTAAAGATTCGGTACTTACTATTAAAGAATATTAGAGAAAGAAATCATTTTCTAATAAAAATATAAATATTCTCCGATTTCTAGGTAAGAAGCACAGTCATGCGTTTTCTTTTATTTTAAATTTATCTTAAGTTCTTCCGTGCTTCGGAAGGCATTTGCAGTCGTTAATATCCACCAATGCGCGTTGGGCCCGCGTGGTGGGTTATGGCCTATCCTCCTTATCCATCCATAAGGAAACCCTGTGCCCCAGCAGTGGGGAAATTAAAAAATGGCTGATTTCACCAGACAACTATGTCTCTCTCCAGACATAGATATAGATATTAGATATTTGACAACATCACATACATTGCTCCAATTCCAAAGTAAGTAGCTAAAGCACTTGTGTTATGAAAATCAGAGACAACGGTGGTATCACAAACACCCAGACCTGAGCCAATATAGAAAAGATCGTTTTCTAAATTGACCCAACCGAGGATCGAATCCGAGACCACAGAGATGGCGACACCTTGAAAACCGGTGTACAAAGCCACTCGACCACGGAGGTCGTCCAACTCACTAACTTCCAAACTACATCACGCTCGCATAACTATGTTCACATATGTTTCACCGCAACGTGAGCGCGCATAATTTCAATTTATATCTGACGTGTTTACGGCTTTCAAGCGTGACATTAATTATACTAGTATTGATTTATGCTCGGTTAATAGGTATCCTGGTGATATAATACATAGTTGCCAAACACATGAGATAACGGTTATTTTGAGATGTGCCTCAAAATAACAAACAACAATATGATTAGCAGCTTTTTGAAAATAACAAACAAAAATATGACTGTAGCAGCTTTTTGAAAATAACAAACAAAAATATTATGACTGTAGCAGCCTTTTGAAATATGCCTCAAAATAACAAACAAAAATATGACTGTAGCAGCGTTTTGAGATATGCCTCAAAATAACAAACAAAAACATGACTGTAGCAGCTTTTTGAGATATCTCTCAAAATAACAAACAAAAATATGACTGTAGCAGCTTTTTAAGATATGCCTCAAAATAACAAACAAAATATGACTGTAGCAACTTTTTGAGATATCTCTCAAAATAACAAACAAAAATATGACTGTAGCAGCTTTTTAAGATATGCCTCAAAATAACAAACAAAATATGACTGTAGCAGCTTTTTGAGATATGCCTCAAAATAACAAACAAAGATATGACAGTAGCAGCTTTTTGAGATATGCCTCAAAATAACAAACAAAATATGACTGTAGCAGCTTTTTGAGATATGCCTCAAAATAACAAACAAAAATATGACTGTAGCAGTGTTTTAGATGAATCATCTGAAACCCAATTATGTAATTATGATTTGTGAGTTGTCATACCTAAAAAAAATAATTCCTAGTAGTAAAACGGTTTGGTTTTAAAAATTTATTGCAAATGAAATTTGTGTGACCAATTCAACTCAACATTTAGGTACTGCAATCACATTCTGTTTTGTAATACAAATTACAGTGCCTTCAATGACTGTAATATAGAATAGAAACCAGTCATAGGTGTACAGATAAACTGAAAGATATATTGAGTTTCACAATAAGACCCCAGCCGGGTGATTCCTAAACGAAACTCACAACTCTCTATGAATGAAAGTCACCTCATTTGGCATTAATATTGGAAATTAGAAAATTGTAAGTTACTTTATCATTCGAAAATTCAAATTAGATAACTACAGAAGCAACCTAAAATCTTTTGCAATTAATAAATTAGTCTATTTTTATCCTATTACTAAAATCAAACTCGTGCCAAGTGACTTTCGAAGTGAGTTGCGAGTTTCGTTTCGGATAGCACGGCAGATTTACCTATTCTAAAATTCCGTTCTACAGTAAATAATTAAGTCTACAATACAAAAAAGTACTTACATATTGTTTAATTTTAATTGCAAAGTTAGAACTATACTATGTGTGATCTGAATATAACTTTTGATGTTCTTTTTTCAGGACTTCTAATACGCATAAAATAAATACTCAAAGAGATGGGTTCGGTAAAGATCATTATCAAGGTAAGTTTACATTAAGCTTTTCTGTTTACACAATAAGCTTAAAATGTGTATTAAAGAACTTTATGTGTATTTACAAGGAACGAGTTCGTATTCCGTCCGTGAATATGCAAGTCGTATTTTTTCTAGCATTTTATTTAGTATTGTATAAAAAAACAGCATTGTGAATGCTAAAATTTCAAATTTAAAATTTATATGGCTGTTTCATCTTAATCGATTGTCAAAATATCTGGAAAGATATTTCAATTGAATGTCGAGGTAATTTCTTGATGAAGGCGTCCATTGCCTTTATCGGCCCACTGCTAGCTTGATACCATCATTTGGCACCGCAATGTACTATAAACTGTGTAGTCTTGCCAAATGACGTTTGAAGTAGGCAGTTCTCTCTATCAGTAAGATGATTTATTCCAGTATCATTATCATTTTCAACAAAAAGGTATTTTAAGGTATTTTACAAAGCCTCATACCAAGATAAGCCCTACGGTATACCTGTGACTGGTAGTCCCACTAAGTAGTGGGACTACGTACCCTAGTGGTTAAGATAAGTGGGACCACGAGTAACAGTGGGACAAAATGGGTGGGACCACGAGTCCAGGAGACCACGAAAACATAAGTTTTCAAATTTTAAATTTGAGATTTTAGAAATTATACAGCTGTTTCCTCTTGATCAATAAATCAATTGTCAAAATATCTGGAAAGATTATTTCAAATGAATGTCGAGGTAATTCCTCACATTGATAAAATGGCGCTGGCTTACAGCGTAAGAGTGAGATACTTATACAAGAAAAAAATCGACGATGCCACTAGTGACCCGGTAGCTCAGCAGTAAGAGCATTGGACATGACTCCAAAGGTCACGGATTCGATTCCCGTCCGAGAATATGATCTGGTGCGAGTCGAATTTTTTCTAGTACATTTTTTTATTTTTATTTATTTATTTTTCTAGTAAATTTTTAAATTAAAACTATCTTTAACAAGTTACATAAAAATAAATATTCGCTTTAAATATTGTATGGCGTGGCAGAACCTAAACTAAGGATGTATTATATGACATCGATAATTTATATTGATGTTTATCGATAACTATAAATTAGTACGTGAACTTGTAAGACCTTGTGACGAGGACCTCCGTGGCCGAGTGGTTTGTACGCCGATTATCAAGGTGTCGCCATCTCTGAGGTCCCGGGTTCGAGCCCCGTCGAGTCGACTGGGTCAATTTAGAAAACTAACTTTTCTATATTGGCTCAGGTCTGGGTGTGTGTGTGTTCACCACCGTTGTCTCTGATTTCCATAACACAAGTGCTTTAGCTACTTACTTTGGGATCAGAACAATGTTTGTGATGTTGTCTAATTTATTTATTTATTATTTGTAGAGAAGCTATATTGGAAAAGTTTCAGGATTTTTATAATTCTGTACTGTTTCAGGAGTCACTTTCGTCAGATATAAGAGAGACTTGGGGCCTAGTAATATAATGATAACACAGCGATTTAACGAGAAAATTGTCACACCAGGAGAAGACGTAAGAATTGATTCATAAACAAATGGATGCAAAAACAATATTTAGCAACAATTTCTACACAACAGATGGCAAAATATGCAAGAAATATAATGGTGGCCACATAATTAAGGACACCAGTCGATTTTCATACAAACGAGGTAACTTTGAAGCCTTGGTCCTCCGCTAAGGATAGACCTAGCTGTGATCTGATGATGGCCATCCAGGAAGTGAATGGATGAGATTCATATCGCCATACACACCAAACTGATCTGACCAGCATATAAGGAAAAAAAAACCGAGAAATTAGCAAAAAAATTTATCGAAATCTTGAAACTGAAAACTGTGATCCTTTTTCCAGTTTTCAGTTTCAGGATTTCAACACATTTTTTGCTAATTTCACGGTTTTTTTGACATATCCTTATATTTTGATCAGATCAGTTGGGTGTATATAACGATCTGAATCTCCTCCATTCGTTTCCCAGATTGCCATCATCAGATCACAGCTAGTTTAATCCTTGGCGGAGAACCAAGGCTTCAAAGTTACCTCGTTTGTTGAAAATCGACTGGTGTCCTTAATTCTCTGGCCACCACTATATTTCTTGTATATTTTGTTGTGTGGATGTTGTTGCTAAAATATTGTTTTTGCATCCTTATCATGGACTTTCACAAGGTAATGTCTGATTCTATTCAATGATTTATAAGTATTAGTTATTGTTATGTGTATTATCTAGGGAATAAACTCATAAGAAAAGGAGGATTCACAATGAGAGCCAGAAAGATTTATATAAGCTGGATTTCTGCTAGACCGGACCGTCCCGTGTTTGGAACCCAAGCTACGTTGATCGTGCTAATTTTATACTATATATAGCTCGATTTTTTATTTATACAGACCAATGCATTTTGAGCCCCGTGGCTTCAGAAGCCGATCGGCAACTGGAGCTCAAGGAACACTGGTGTCCATACAGTACGTTGAAGTGACCAAAGTAAATTGAGCCCCGGACACGGCACGGCCCGATCTAGCATACATCCGGCTTTAGGCCGTATGTCCACCACCACCGATACCGAGCGGTCACAAACAACGTCATCTTTTTCTCGATGACGGTACAGTAACGGTGGCGATGGACAAACGGAATCGCGACGCGTTATTTTTCTTATAATAATTTGATCCTCTTTTGTTCATATCCAATTATCATTCACACACTACTGTATTAGCTGTGTTTTTCTGTTTATTTAAAAGATGACGGAAACAAAAATATTTTTTAAAACATCTTTAATTTTAATGCGTTAATTCGACACGTAACTATAAGATAACTATAAAATACTGGTAAATATTTAACCAGCATACAGTACATTATTGAATTTTTTTTCAGAAACTATCCACTATCAAATTTCACGCTATTCTTTACTTTTTAGATTTTAGATTCACATTCCCATACATAATTTCAGATAAGCTTACAATGCTCTGCGACGTCTGCCAGACCGCCAAGATTTATTTGGGAAAGGGATGGCGCTGTCATATCTTCGAATACGGAACCCAGGTAAATCAGCTTTTATTCCAAAGTTAATAAGGTTTAATATCACTTCTGCCAAAGGATATTTTAAATTGGTGAATAGCATAAATGTTTTCATCGAATAGGAGCATTACAATAAAGTATTGCTAGTAATTTATGCCGTGTAAGCTTTTATAATATTTATCTAAATTCATCATTAGTATGTTTAAGCTTGAAGAGTAAAATGTATCTTTAAATAATGTTGTTTCTAAAACTCACAATAAAATTATCGAAAATTTATTAAATAATTATTATTAGACACTATCACAGACATATTGCTCCGCTTCTAAAACACTTGTGTTATGGTAATGGAAGACAACAGTGGCAATACTCACCGATCTGAGACAATACAACAGAATATCGATTTCTAAATCGACCAAAGCCGGGAATCGAACCCAAGACCGGTGTATGGTGATACCGTGAAAACCACTTGACCACGGAGGTCGTCCTTATCTAAATTCTTATGAAGTAAAATAAAACTGTAAATGAGCCGGTATAAGATTCTAGAACATTAACTCTGACGCATTTTTCTCACAATAAAAGTCTTTTACGAACTTAATGAAGATGTATGACAAAGAATAACTTTTCATTAACCTATTGTTGAGAATGTAAATAAGAGTAACATTAAGGTCTTAAAGGAGATTATGTCATTTGCCGCTTTTATATTTGCCCAGACCTTTTCAGCCTTTTGTTTATCTTCTAAATCTATTCTCATATTACTTCTAAAATATACTTGATTTAAGTTCAAAGCTTTCAGACGATTACCCTCCGGTTGCTGAGGTAATTATCGGTGGTTTACAGGAGGTTTAACTTTATTGAAGGGGACCACATTACTGTTTAATGTAATAAAATTATCACTTAACCAGATAATGTGGACTAAACAGTAATGTGGTTCCCTCCGATAAAGTTAAACCTTCGATAAAGTACCTCAGAAACCGGAGGTATGTCAGATTGTTTCAAGCAAGGACAAAACAAAGTTGCTCCATTCATACTCCAGTACGATCGATTTGATCGAAAAAAAATTATTTAGTTAGTATTATCGTTGAAATTTACGCAATTGGCTTTCTCACCTTTTTAGGGTTCCGTATTTAATTAAGGTTTCAAAGACTTTTCGAAGCTAAAACAAATAAGTAACTTAACGGTAAATATAACCTTATCGTTCAAAATTTATAGCAATTGAGCCGTTGTTGACCGGTTCATAAAATAAATTAAGCTGTTAAACAAAATCAGATGTTTTTATTAACCTTAAAAATAAATCTTAAAAATTAATTAGCTAAAAAGATAGTCTAGTATATAAAAAATATATCTACATTTCGCTAAAGTGGTTCTTAAAGCTTTTTTTAATGTTTAACCATTTTTTTGTTTTTGATATTTCACTATATTTTATATTTATGCAGGTATTCTTTAGGCCAAATGATGTCACCAACAGGAGTTGGGGTGGTATCACATCTGAACATATCAAGGACAAGAGTGGAAGATGGAGGATTGTACTCTTGCATTGCTATCGAAGGAGATTCTAGCGTGATGCATATTGCTAGAGTTGATATTTATGGTAGGTACTCTAGGTGCTATTGTTTATTCTTGGCATTATAACTTTATGATTTCATTTAAGTATGCAACACTTTTTATAACATCATCTACGCATTTCGTACCTGACTGTTTATTCCTTGCATCATCACGTTGTGGTTTCATTTACCTCTAGATAGTGTAACACTTTTAATAGCATCTAAAGCACCTTTAGGCCTAAGGCTTTCCCTTTAGAAAGAGTCGAAATTTGTCCAATTTGCCAACTGCAAAAACATTAAACAAAAAGCCTTTATCATCCTTTGGAAGTCCAAAAAATTTGAAACTAAATTAGGATTCGTAACCATGGTTGTGATCGATTTTCAATCCTAGCGAAGTCAAAATGATGCAATGATGCAAAATATTTACAACGTTTGTTTGAAATTTTAGGTCCACCGTACATCAGGTCTCTCCCACCGATCAAAGTGCAAAGTGGAGAGGCTTTGAAGCTCAGATGTCCTTATTACGGATACCCTATAAGGTAGAAAACTCTTTAACTTGCTTATTGTCCTATTCTGTGCCATCAAGCTGCTGTTCTTTTAACATGCCCTCGACAGCTTTTGAACGTGACTTCAAATGAACAAACACGGTTTTTAATTTTAAAATTGTAATCAATCACAACAAGAATTTTCATGATATTAATATTTCAGTAAGTTGGAATGGGAACATAAAGGTAAGAAAATAATTACTACATCACTATCCCAACATGGAAGATATAAACGGACGTACGGAAATGTAAAGAGAAAGCGAAGAAAACGGCAAATCTTCGAGCCAGGCGAAGACGGAATTCTGAATATAGCTAGAGTAGTTAAAGAAGAAAACGGAGACATGTATACGTGTATCGTTTACAGTCCTTCTGGCGAAATGGCAAGGAGGTAAGTTAAAAAATATATGATAGAGAACAAATATACGACCTTCTGATATATTCAGTTTACGAAAGATAATATTGAATTTTCAGATCTTTTGAAATACAAGTAGTTGAAGCTCCAGAGCTAGATGAACTTCGAGTAGGCACAGGTTTAAAAGAAGGTCAAATAGTACAAATCACTTGCAATATCATCAGTGGAGACCCACCAATTTATTTCTCGTGGCTTAAAGATGGAAAGAAAATTCCCGCTAGTTTGAAGGTACCGGTTGTTAGTTAGTAGGTTACCACTTATATCAATACATAGAAATAAAAATCTTTGATTGTGTACTATAAAAGCTATAAAGTATCACTACTAACACCCGTATTCACAAATAATACACAAACGACCCTTGACGATGCGAACGCACTGAGTTGAAATATAGCTCAGTGATTGGTTCATTTGTTTTACGTATTACTTGTGGTAGTTGGGATGCTGTGCAGCCGCGGGCACTGTGAGAACTCATAGTAATGTTTTTGAATACAGGTGTAAGAATCTCCCTGTGAAACTCCAAACACAGTTTTCTTTTAGATTACAGAGAGAAGCGCGGAGCTATTCAGTGTGTTAATCATAAAGCGAGTTTCATTAGAGCATTGTGGAAAATACACGTGCATAGCAACGAACCATGTCGGAAAAGTTAACCAGTCTGCCGATCTTTTCATAAATGGTAAGCTCTTTTATACGCCATTTTAGCTTTATATGGAGTTATAAAAAACGTTTGTGCTTTTAAGGACTATATATTTCCTTAGAAAACTTTTGATAACAGTTTTAAAATGTAAGGTTTCTTTAATTTTTCTTGGATAAAGCTAATAATTTTAATGGGTTTAAAAATTCCTTCCCGTTCGAAAAAAATATCATACAATAATAAAAGATATTCTTGGAAATGGATATAAGAACAAATGTATTTGAATGATTTTCGTACCAAGTCATCTACTGTGCATTGATTACAGTGGCACCGAAATGGATGGAAGAGCCATCGAATACATCTTTATTACTAGGACAACGAGGTATTGTCTATTGCAACGCAAATGGATATCCGATCCCTCAGGTACACTGGATGAAAAGAGATGGTAAGTGAAAAGCACAAGCATTAAACATTAATAAGGAACTACCTCTCAGAAGTAAATGGATGTGTAATAACTTTCTTAAAAGCTTTTCATTTAGAATGTATGTATTTAACTTCAATATGCCAAAGCTTTAAAAATTCAAGTCAGGTGTTTGAGTCTAACAAAACTTAAGGCAAATTGCTTCGGTTGAAGAAGATTTATTACATCAGTAATCTGAACTCCCGCTGGCAATTTAACTTCTGATACTTATTTAGTATTCCCTAGAGATAACGCAAAGTGGAAATATAGACTTTGAAATCTCAGATTCTTTCTAATTGACGAAATTGTTGAAAGTTCAGTTTCTTCAGGAGACTAATTGCCCCCGCGGTCAAATAAATCCCTTGAATTCTACTAAAAATAAAACAGGTTTTTTCGAAAATGAGAGTTTTATAACTTCATCTAACGACCTCCGTGGTCGAGTGCCTTTGTACACCATTTTTCAAGGTGTCGCCATCTCTGAGGTCCCGGGTTCGATCCCCGATTGTGTCAATTTAGAAAACGAACTTTTCTATATTGGCTTAGGTCTGGGTGTTTGTAATAACACCGTTGTCTCTGATTTCCATAACACAACTGCTACTTACGTTGCAATCGGAGCAATGTATGTAATGTTGTCATATATTTATTTCATTTATTTATCTTTATAAACTTAATATGTTCTAAACGTTTAAACAAAAGAATGCCCACCTTTCCAAACTGTTGTTTGTATTGTTACTTTATACGCATTAGCTATGCTATTGTGGAAGTCTAGTAACTTTGGCAAGGACCTGTCAAAAATTATGGCTGAGCAAAAAAAAAACAAATAAACAGCCGAACATAGAACCTCCTCCTTTTTTTGAAGTCGGTTAAAAAGTATCTCGAGCTTATCCGTAGGCACTTTTGAAGCCGATATTTCCGGCTGCATCTGCAGTCGTTAACACCCACCAATCTGCATTGGGCCTGCATGGTAAGTTATTTATGGCCCATCTTCGTTATACCTATTAGGAAAGCCTAGTGTGGACATTCAAAATGGCTCATGTATTTTGTTTTTTATTTAGCAACATTAGGTATCTGGCGACCGGTTCTTGACCTCGCCGGTGGAGGAGTGATAAGCTATCCTAATGGAACCCTTATCATCGAAGTGGTATCTTTGGCCGATGAAGGAATGTATGCTTGCAACGTCGAAAATGGTGTTGGTGACCCTCTTAACAAAAATCTGTGGATCAGCGTTAATAGTAAGTTTGAAAGTATTTTTGTTAACCCATAGTATCCTTAAAATGTTATGGGTGGCCAGGTTGCGGATGGCAACGGGCTTCAAAGTACACCCTCTTCAGCCATTGGAAGTGTCTGAAGAGACTCTGAGCCTGACTGACACCAACTCCACTCGTACACGTTCAGACTACTTATGTCATCAATAACAGGGACTGTAGGCCAACAATAACTTCCCTAGTTAAAAGTATAAATAAAATATTGTTTTTAAGATATCATACCTTTCCAAACCGTGAAACTCATGACTTTCAACTATCTTCGGAAAAATGCATAAACTTTACAATAATGTTTCGAAATGACATTGGTAATCGAAATAATTCTAACTTGAAAATTCCCTCTAGAGCCGGTGCATTTCGAGTCGGTTGGTTCGAACGTCACAACAAAAACGGGACTGCCGGCAACTCTGACGTGTCGACCATTGGGAGATAGTCCCATCAGAGTTAAGTGGACTTCGAACGGAAAACCTGTAGATTATACAACATCTAGGTGAGTTTTGTAAAAATGTTATGGCTTCCGCAAATGATATAATAATTATGGTTCTTACCCGAACTGCAAGCAGTAATATCCATATTGGAAAAAGCATGAACAGCCTATTTCTGTTGTTTTTCTGTACCAATGGTAAAAGCGGTTAAAGTTTTAAAATTACCACAAATAATATAATACAAAATTACATACTATTAGCGCCATCTCTGGGATACTACAGAAATTAATAGGGGTTGGGGTTTCACCGCCCTCATTTTCATTGCTTTTCCTTTCCACCATTGTAAATCAAAGCGACAGAAATAGATGGCTCTTATCAGCAACGAGGCTTGATTTGCGTTTTCTACAGGATTTATTATGTTAAGAATATGTAACTTGGGGTTACAGGATAACTATATCAGAAACTTTAACGCACAATGGCGTGAAAAGTGTAATCAATATTAACCATGTAGAGAGTCGTGATGGCGGTACTTACGAGTGTAGAGCGAGCAACCCATTTGGTGTCTCTACCTACAACATAAATTTGAACATACTTGGTAAGTACATTTGCTACACAAAAATGTGTATTATTTATTATTTTCTATCAAACTTAAAACTATTTATCTTATTAATTAATTATTTATCGCTGTTTACAAAAATTCAGCAAATGGCGAACTTAATGCTATAAGGCATTCTCCCCCAGTCAACCAATAAGGGGAATGAGAGTGCTACTACTTACTTACTGTACCAGCAATAAAGCAGAATATTTAATGAAAGTTATAGTGTTACGTAGGCTAACTTAAAACATTTTCACGTTTTTCTTTTTTTAAATTTGTATAGGCAGTGCAAAGAAAATGATAACATGCAGCCTAACTCAGAATAAAATCTCATTGCACCTAAACATTTTTGAAACCAACCTCAATCAAGCACGACTATATGAGTTGCATTCCAAATTTAAATCACATTATTTCCCATGGGAAAAATGACTTACTTAAGGAAAGGTTTGCATGACACATAATATGCCATTGACGAGCAGATAGTGTAAAAATAATTATATACTGCTTTCAGAACCCCCGACACCACCATTAGATTTACAAGTAGATTCAGTATCGAGCAACTCAGCTAAACTATCGTGGAGAGATACAATCAGTACGCATGTCCAGTATTATACTGTACAGTACACAAGCACAGACTACATGATGTGGGATACAGCTAAGAATATGAACATAACGAGGTAAAAAATGTGCCTGCTGAGGAGTCAGGCGAACAGTGAGCTTCCCATACAAATGTAATACCAAAATAATTTGCAACTTGAGTATAATTAAATCTTCTAGTGATGTTATTCAGATTAATACAGTATTTGTTTAATGAAAATTAGTGCGATTAACAGTTTTGTATGAAAAAATGTAATTGGCATTCATTTTGAATGGGGTAAATATTTTGGAATTTTTGATTTAATAGAACCCTAGACAAATACTGTCTTTATCCGAATAACATCACTAGAAAAGTTAATTAAGCTCAAATTTCAAATCATTTTGGTATTACATTTGTATGGGAAGCTCACTGTTCGCCGGACTCTTAAGATATTAAGGCCCCTATACACCTCAAGTGACGCCCTCATTTTAATTAAATTTATTGCTCGCTAAGTACATAAAAGTGGCCACTTTTACTTTTGCGAACTATTACTACAACGAACAAAATTTTACTAAGGTTATTGTTTGTAAATAAACTATAGAATCTTAGCTTCAATCTGTACATGTGAATTTTCGATACATTATGTACTTAGTGAGCAATAAACTTAATCAAAATGAGGGCGCCACTTGAGGTTTATAGGAGCCTTAAGATTTTTGACTAATTGTATCATAAAGACATTATTGTTTTGGCTTAATGAATTTTATGCATTAGTAGTATGTTATGTTGCTTATGTATGATATTTCGTAATTTTATTAAAATTGAAATTTAAATAGATATATCTTCGATATGTTGCAGACAAGATGGCGATTTAAGACAAAGTATCGAACTAAGAGATTTACAGCCAGCTGTAGATTATAGAGTTAGAGTGGCTTCTGGGAACCAAGTAGATTTGAGTCCTTATACTCAACCCGTACATTTCACTACACAGCAGGAAGGTAAGAATATAAAAATGCTTGCTTGGACAATTTCACACAGCGCCATCTTGCCCCAAACTAAGCAAAGCTTGTAATATGGGTGCTAGACAACTGATATACTACTTATTTACTATTTTAAATACCCGTCACAGAAATTAAAATTCATCATTTCAATTTCTGCCCGGCCGGGAATCGAACCCGGGACCTCTTGCGTGGTAGAACGGCATGTTGACTACTGCACTACTCAGGTCGTCATATAAAACTTTTTAAATAATAAATAGCTGATTATCGTATTAGTGTCTCAATGTAGTTGTAGGGATTCACCTTTTCTTGATTTTGCAGTAAAATGTTCGCCGAATTTTATTTTATTTGAATTTTCATTAGAGTACAATTCATGCATGGAATTTCAATTGTTTAATACATTGCTACATTGTACCAATCTAATTGTAATTCAGGGTAGTAGCAGAAGGTTGTACTAGCCTCATAAATTATTTAGAATTACTTATTTGCAGTAAATAATATCTATTGTACAATAAAGTTCGTCGTCATTTATTTGATCTGACGATAGCCAGTCACCTTAACGTCGTCAAATTATTCATCGAGATGCCGAAAAAAACCTTCAATGTGTTAGACGTAATTTAGTGATTTTGATAGAATATTTTAATTTCATTTGAAAAACTTTTATTATTTAATCAAAGTTGATTTTTTTCTGTGTAATAGACTCATGAATGAATGACATATTGACCGATACTCTTTTCACAAACAGTATTAGACAAACCCTTAAGAGGAAACACCACGGTCGAGAGAATTGAAAAAATCCTATAGAAAGTTGACAAAATCAACGTTTCGTAGTCCCCCTGTTTCCTCCTCCAAAACTAGACCAAATTGAATACTATTTTCATCAAAAAATAAATAAATGCTTTGGCTGTGTTCTTATGTTTTGATTTTTTTATATAATCTCGTCAAATTGAATTGCTGGATGTTTAAACTAGGGTTTTTTTAGGTTTTTGAAGATTAATATATCTCTTTTAATAATTAATTTATGAAAAAAGGAAAACATAAGATCATCATAAGACTAATCATTTCTTTAAATTTTTATTAAAAAAGTATTTAAATCTGCCTAGTTTTGGAGAAGGAAACAGGGGAGTACGAAACGTTGATTTTGTCAACTTTCTATAGGAATTTTTCAATTCTCTCGACCGTGGTGATTCCTCTTAATTCGACTCTGGGATGTATTATAGCACCATCATCAACACCGCTTGGGGTACAAGTACAACAAACAGAGAATCCTGGAGAACTGCTCGTGTCCTGGATTCCTCCTCCACGAGAAAGTCATAATGGACTTTTACAAGGGTATCATGTGAAGGCAGTTCCCAGGATAAGCAGTGAATCAGGTATCTTCTGAAATTACACATACATTTCTATATTTAGAAGTAGGTACTGTGGAGACCTTTATTAGGTCTTCCTATTAAATAAAACAGAAGATAGGATAAAACAGAATTTATTGTATTTCACTTTATCTTTTAAAATATTCCCTAATGATCTGGCATGACCATGCCGGTCCAAATCTGACTCTCTCAAAAACTACATAGCAAGCCTATTCTTTCTTAATTTACTTTTCAAATAACCATAGACTTACCTACTTACAAAGTAAACATTTATTATCAGCTAATCACAGCCTACAAATTAACTATACTTACAGTACTCTCTCAATGTTTTTTTTATAATGAACCTTTTTTTCTTGGCTGTTCTTGGCGGCGCTAGTTGGCTGGCTCATGCCAACTAGCGCCGCCAATCGATTTTATTTTATCGACTGGCGGTGCTAGTTGGCTCATGTCAGCCCCTTAAGCATTGATATTAATATTTTATTTAGTATCGTCTTATAAAGTAAACAGTTCAAAGCCATAGAAATTTAAAATGATAAATTATCTAAATAATTAATCCATCAACGCCCGAGTGTCCACTCGTGTTATCTGGCTGCGGACGCAGGCAGCCGGATAACAATGGATATCTATTGTGTATCATTTTCCGGGAGTTGAAGGGTAAAGGTTAAAAAAAAGCTAAATACTTTTTGATAATTGCAGGGCCTAATGACACTCAAACTAAGGTCGTAAAACTAGTATCGAGAAAAGGAAAACAAGAAACCATACTCAGCGGATTATTGAAAAACACTAGGTACATATCAGAGGGCCTATTACAAAAAGCATCGCGATAAGCGGATGATGTTCGTCCCACCCCGTGACATTAGTAACTCATGTATAAGGTTCAAAATCTAAATAAATCAACAAACATCGTCCGTCTATCGTGATTCTTTTTTGTAATAAGCCCTCAGTTGGTTGTTGGTCTCCCAATTGTTCAGTTATCGAAATTAATTTTTGATATTTTTAGGTATGCTGTTACTGTAAGCGCTTACAACTCAGCTGGGAATGGACCATTTTCTTTACCAATATACCAAACAACGAGAGAAGGAGGTAAATAAAAAATAAAGCGCCAGATTCTACTAGCATGTAAGGTATTAAAAATTATTAGCTTACGATGGTTAATGTTCTTTTAGTGTTCATCGGTAATGTATAAGTTAGTAAGTAGGTACTTACAATAATATGTTGATATTCTTAGGACTATTCCGAAAACTGAATCACTGTAATCAGACGACAGTCTTAACGTATCAGGATTCAAGAAGTTCCATCAAGTAAATTTTCCAGTAAACATCGTGTGTTCATTAATAATTATTTTTGTAGTAGTACGCCTTCTGCAGTTGCTCTACTATTTCAGTAATCATGAAATTCACATTTAACACAAAACATAGTTTTCAAACGTGCTTATTAAACAGTTTTGATATTCAAGCTCCTGAACATCCTCCACCTGGCTTAGAATGCCACGGCGTCTCTTCATCATCATTGAGGATATCGTGGCAACCTATCACTGCCCCAGGGTCTTCGCTGCTTGGATATTCCATTTACTATGGCACAGAAGGTGAGCTTAAAGTCAAGTAACTACTTGGTTACTGTTATTTCATCATCATTCAATTGCGAAGGTTAAGCATCTTTCGTAAAGAACAGTCATCAGATGATGATGAAAAAATGTTATCTTGATCTCCTCCATGCTTCGAGAAGCAGTTTAAGATCTCAATAATTATGGTTGCTACATCAGTTGTTAAAAGTCGCTAATCTACATAGGATCTAATGTCATTCCCAATAAAATAACTGATTGAACCTTTATCGAGCCAAAAAGAATCAAAAAGTGAAAGAAAAACTACAATGTTTGATCTTTTACTATTTTGTCCTTTCAGATGGTTCGTGGCAGAACATCAGCTCACCCCACACGGAGCTCTACCTTCAGTCGTTGCTAAAATACACAAACTACACCATTAAAGTGGCCGGCTTCTCCAATTACGGTGTTGGCCCTTTCTCCTATCCGATTGTCTGTACTACTTTGCAAGATGGTAAGAATTTCTCCAATAATTTTGTATTTTTAATACCCTATTCTATTTTTCAATAAAAAGTTCCGTCTTTTTTCAACTCATCACTAGATCATTTCCTCAGGCGGGAATCGAACCCGCGACCTTCAGAAGTCCGGTCCAATTGCTCTTCCAACTGAGCTACCGAGTCACTCGATAGCTTAGATAATACTTAGCATATAATCAGCAAATCTGTCTTACCTAAATAATTTATTTATCTCTTTTTATATTTCCAGTACCCGGTCCACCATCAGCAATAAAAGTGGTGGTGTCATCGTCCACCTCCCTCCTCGTCAGCTGGCGGAGACCGGAGCAGCCTAATGGGGAAATATCACACTACACAGTTTACGTGAAACCTGTTTCTAGGTAACTGTTGTTCATATTCAATTCTATACCAAGTTTCAAGTAGATATTCATTCTAAGATTATTTTCAGTATCTTTCGTAGGTATGTTTATAAAGAATGAAATGATAATATCATCATACATTTTCAGTACCGGAGCACCCCAAAACTATCGCGTGGAAGCGAACCTGGAACAATCGAGGCAGCTGACGTTTCCACTGACAGGATTGTCTTCAGGCAAACAGTATGAGGTGTTCGTTAGAGCACACACTTCAGCTGGTGAAGGGGCGCCAAGTAATCGGATACATATGGAATTGACTTCAAAAGGTAGAATCTTTCTGATGTTTCGTTTACTAAGTAATCTTTGTTCATAAAATTAATAGAAGCGCTAACCTTTAAGATCGTGGAAAACCACGCTTGATTGTTGATCATAATTGTTGACTGACTGATTGCTAAAAAACCATGATGTTGTTGTATATTAATTTCTTTACACCTATAATTACATATAATAGGAATTTGATTTACCCGTAGGTTGGGGAAGGTCAAACTGCTTGTGCAATAAAAATATAAGTCATCTGATGATTGATAACATGTTTAACTTAAGCTTGTCTATGCTTTGGAAGACTGGTTAAGCTCGTTAGTCTTTGCTGCGTTTACAGTCATTAACACACATCCACCAATTCACATTGAGCCCACGTCATGGATTATGATCCATTCTCCTTATCTATCCATAAGAGAAACCATTATTCTAACAAATTGGGACATTCGAAATTGCTCATGATCATGGTATAAATGTCTCCCCACGATGGCTGAAGACTATGTCACGATAAAGTGTTACCTGATTGGTAGTTTGAGAACGCATCGCAACATTGATTGGTCGTGACGGAATTCATTCAGTCACGTGACCCAGCCGTCACGGGAAAAGAAGACATTGTTTTCTTGGATCATGCTCATGATATTTTCCTCATTTTGTATGTTTCAGTGGTAGCAGGAGTGGCGTCCTTGGGAGGCCCCATATCAGTGGGTGTGGGCAGTTCCCTCCTCCTGGTCTGTCAGTGCGTGGGAGTCCCTCCACCGAGGACCGTGTGGTACCACAAGTACAACATCATCACGCACCACCCGAGGTTCACAAGAAACCATGATGATAGTCTACTTATCAATAGTGAGTATTTTTCTTTCACTCAAACTGATGTTGATTCACTAAACAATAATGATGACACAACGTTATGTATACACTTTGAATTCTATCTTGTTTACTTCGGATAATTTAATTTAACAGCATGCATTAATTTTGAATTTTCTGAAGTTTGGGCACCATTTTATGGGTCTACAGTCAACACGGGCACTAAATTGTAAGATAAGATACAATCTCCACATTTGATGTGTCGTAAAATATCCGTGGACCAGATATGAACTGCATACTGATAGGTAATAACATTCTCAAACTGCGATCTCTAAACCGCCTGCCAAGCTTGAAAAATATTGTTTTATTTTAGTTCTCTAATATTGTCTATTAATTTCTTCTTCCAGACATCGACCAATCACTAAGCGGCAACTACACTTGCCTCGCCAAAAACCTGTACGGCTCGGACTCCGTGTCGTACGACGTGACGGTGCTGCCGACGCCGGAGCCGCCGAGCTTGAGGGTCATCGCGCATAAAAACGCGCTACATCTGCACTGGGACGCGCCGAGGAAGGTCGGCGGGAAGATACAGAAGATCAGTATGTATCCAAAAATGTTGTTTGAATAGTCTAAGAAAGATGTTGGCTATGTCGTACAGTTCGGTCGAGTTTATTAATAAGTTAGCACTTTTGACAGGCAGGATGTTGACTTTTATTACAGAAAAGCATAAAGGTTGATGAGCTGTCAAGGGTGCGTACATATTATTGAACTCTACTGTCGCCATCTAACTTTACAAAACAATTCTGTTTGCTAATGGTGAAGTTCTGTAATTGGCTTCTTGTCGCTAATGTTTTTAAGTTTCTGAGTTTTGTAGTTGAACTTCTTTCTTATAAATAAATAAACGAAGAGTCAAGACTTCCGCGCCGCTCAAGTAGTTAATCACGTAATCGGTATGGAACCCCCGCCAGTTTCCGACCTAAAATTATTTACTTCACTTTGCTCTCGAAATCTGTATCTTTTTGATTTAGCTGCAGATGGTTAATCGTTTAATTTATTACAGCTCTTTAGTGGCACAACATTATCTTGCTATTCCAGCCTTTAGCTTAATCTCGATGAAAAGGACAAAATGAGTACCCATTGAAATCCATAATCCTGCTTAAACAAATTCCCTAACAGCAAAACACCCGAACTAGGAATGGCTGTTAGTGGATGTTAGCTATACCCCGTCACTCTTTATCAAACTACTTCGAATGCAACGATCAGAGGGCCTAGTACGAGTTGGTGTTTTCACTTTTCGAATACCGTTAACTATCATTTTCTCCCTTTCACTCATTCACTCACTCACATTGACTATGAGCAGTATATCCGATAATTAACTATGCGAGAAGTGAAAACACACCTCATACCTACTAGGTGGGCCCTCAGTGATGAAAAAACTGTATAATTTTCCAGATTACAACCTTACTTGGAAGGAAACCAGCGGCTCCTGGCAAGACGCGTGGACGAACAAAGGCACCTCTCTGCAAGGGATCCATGAGTATACCATCCAGAACCTGAAGTGTGGCACCAAGTATTCCATCAGGATGACGGCCTCTAATAGTGTTGGAGCATCACAGCCGGCTTATGTTGACGCTACTACTCTTGGAGGAGGTACGTTTGATGACATTTTAATAATTATTAAATTTAGATTTTTAGCATTCACAATGCTATTTTTATATTAAGATATATAATATTAGAAAGAATACCAGAAAAAAGCCCTCTGCCCCATCTAGGGGCAGAGGGCTCTTTTCTCCTCAGTGAATCTCCATCACGTTCGGTCTTTCGCTTCAATTAAGTCCCCGATGCCTTTCGCCTTGTCAGCTACAGTATGTCGCCATGTTTACTTGGGACGGCCGCGTTTGCGCTTTCCGTTTGCGCTTTCCTTGGGGATCCAATCGAGGGCCTGTTTGTGTGTATGTGTGTGTGAGTGTGTGTGTATGCTTGTGCGTGCGTGTATGTGTGTGTGTTGAGATGTTTTACCGTTTTTTCTGCTTTCCTTAAAACAAGTGCTTTAACGTTGTAAAATATTCATTATTATTATTTATTTCAGTTCCCATATCGCCAACAAGCACAGAATGGTTCTGGAGTAACGCGAGTCATGTGTTTATCCAGCTGAGTGGATGGGACGACAATGGCTGTGAGATCACCAGGTACGAAGTCGACTATAAAGAATATGGCAGCAAGACTTGGAAAAGGGCTGACAATAAAATTGTAAGTATACATAAGTGACTATTCTTAAATAGTAAGGAATTCCTTCGATTTGGTCAAACTATATACTATAAACTTTTTTATTTTTCACTTTAATACAAAAAGGTGTTAATGTAACTTTTTAGGTTATATTTACAAATAATTCTTTTTTATCTTGATAATAAATATTTTTGAAGGACGTTCTTAAACCTTGAAAAATTCAAGTTTCCTTATTTATTTTATTTTTATTTTATATTATTTGGGGGGCTTACAGCTAACGTTACAAAGTAGATACGTAAGTATACTGTTAGGAGCAAATTGAAAACAAACCTCCACTATTATTATAATATGGTAAGTTTTGATGGCCCTAAATGTATAAGGTCAAATTATTTGTGTTTTTTGTATAGCCTCAAGTGGACCCAGCTTGGAATCACTACATACCCTCATCATTGCTGAATCAACCCAACTCTTTTGTAATTGGAGATCTATCACCAGCTCAATGGTATCAGATTAGAGTATCTGCTGAAAATTCTGCTGGTATATCAACTTCTCTGTATACTTATGCCACTACAACAGCAAAAGGAGGTTCGTATTTTAATTTAAGAAAGATTAAGATAATTTTTACTAGGCCCGGACTCCACCGAAACGGAGACGAGACGAGAAGAGAAAAGATGTGTTTTAAACAACCAATAGGATTTCATTATTCATACATCTCGTCTCCGCTCAGCTTCAGTGGAGACAGTTGAGCGGAGAGGAGAAGAGATGTCTCATATTTGTATGGCGCGAATGTCAGCTGTGCCTCAACGAGCTGCGAGCTGGGCGGCGCGGTGAAGAGCGGGGACGAGTCAAGAAGAAAAGAGACGTGCTATGAGAGTCACTTAAGAGAATAGCGAAAAAATACTTGCTTTGACTGCTTTAACATTTTAAATTCCTCCGCTCTAGCCAATACACATCTCCGCTCCGCTACGCACAGCTTCGGTGGAGACACCCTGGCTAAAAAACATCTCTTTTCCTCTCCGCCAGACACATCTCTTCTCGTCCCTCCCCACTTTGGTGGAATCCGGACGAGCGCGTATGTAATTCCAGATCCATAGATACATCTCATGACGCAAATAATTTCATTTTTAGAAAATGTTACTTCTTGGAGGCTCATTAATATTTACCTACTCAAAAGTTTTACAGGACATTATTATGTCACAGTCTTATAATATGTTTATAATAATTATGTTGGATTAAAGTTAAATATCGTTTTTATTCATTTCAGAATCCATTGGACCACCATCGGACTTCTTTGACATTAACATGCTTGTCATCATCTGCAGTTCAATATTACTTATGTTATGTACCTTTACTTGTGTGTATATATTAATCAAGAGGCATAAGTAAGTATACAAACAGTGCAAAGTAGATGTTCACTTTCTAAGCCCCGGTTTCTGAGGTACTTTATCGGAGGTTTAACTTTATCGGTGGGGTCCACATTATTTGGTTTGGAGTAATAAAATCAACTTTAAACCATTTTTAAATTTTAATATTTTAGCAATCACAATGCAATTTTCAAATTAATACTAAACAAAATACTACAAAAAAAATTTACTCGTAGCTAGATCATTTTCTAAGGTGGGAATTCATGGGAAGCGGTATAGTCTCCTTCTGCGAGGAAGTTATGTCGAGGAAGGATGCATCGGAGCGGGTTCAAGAGGTGGAAACTCATGCGAACCATCTCCGACGCAGGCGGGTGGGTGGTAAAAGGAGGCGCTACGAGCACCTCATTCCAATATAAATGGGACCAAGTGGGCGGTGAGGACCCATCGCCAGCCTTGCAGCCTTGCACGGCCGTTTGGGGAGATGTCCAGACTTGCCCGGCCATCTCTTTACCGCAAGGAGAGCCGGTTAACCGGGCGCATCGCCAGGTCAAAGGGGAGGGGAGAGTCACAACAAACCTGGTGGTTTTTTGGAAGCCTAGTCCAATGCTCTTCCAACTGAGCTAGCGAGTCTGGTGACGAGTCGAATATTTTCTAGTATACTATTTTGTATTAACTTTAAACCAGATAAATAAATAAATATTTGACAACATCACATACATTGCTTACATTACTCACATACATTCCAAAAAGCACTTGTGTTATAGAAATCAGAGACAACGGTGGTATCACAAACACCCCCAGACCTGAGCCAATATGGAAAAGTTCATTTTCTAAATTGACCCAACCGGGGATCGAACCCGGGAAATAAGAAATGGCGACACCTTGAAAACCGGTGTACAAAGCCACTCGACCACGGAGGTCGTCCAGATAAAATTATAACTCCGATAAACCAACGACAAGTACCTCAGAAACCGGGCATAGGGAACTAGCCTGCAGTTTGTAAGAAAAAGCTTCTCCAATTTTTATATCGTGTCTTACAATTTTTTTCAGCCATCATCGATTAACTGAGTACCGTAATTCATTGACGGCTGAATGCAAGTCAGAACGAAGTAACGTGACTGCAAATACGCCACAAAGTGTGCCCACTGACGTCAATAATAGAGTTTATAGCACGCCAGTTCACCTCTCAGCTGATACCAAGCATGGTAAGATTTTTTTTTAGTATGGTGACTAAAAATGGAATCCAAATAGATAAATAAGTATATGAACAGAACATCCAAGACTCTAAAACAAATTCTTATGCCGCTGTTGCTCCAAATGGGCATCTTATAAAAAGACGTTACACAATTACTCCCTAAAATCATCTTACTTTCTACTATTACCCTCTTACTAATAAAGATTGTATAGCAGATGAATAATTACACAATTCATGTTCTCGGACGGGAATCGAACCCGCGACCTTTGGATATCCGGTCCAATGCTCTGAGCGCTGGCTTGCAGCGTAAGAGTTGATATACTATAAGAAATTCAACGTTCTCACTAGTGACTCGGTAGCTCAGCGGTCAGAGCATTGAACCGGATATAAAGGTCGCGGGTTCGATTCCCGTCCGAGAACATGATCTGGTGCGAGTCCTATTGTTTCTAGTATATTATTTAGTATTTTATAAAAATAGCATTGTAAATGCTAAAAATCTATTTTTTTTTATAAATATACACAGTTTTTGTCCCTTTCTTTTTAATGTCAAACTTAAAGTTTGACAGGGAGTAACTATACATCTGCTATACAATCTTTATTAGTAAAGGGGTAAATGTGAAAGTTTAGATGTTTGGATATTTGTGAATCAAGCAAAAACGGCTGAACGAATTTGGATGGAATTCGGCTAGTTTATAGCCTAGATTAAAACATAGGGTATTTTTTATTCCGGTCAAAGGTTTCCTTGGGATTTCCCAAATGTCCAAGTGGACGAAGTCGCGAGCGGAATCTAGTTTTACATAAATTATTGCATGACTATCCATGACTTAAGAACAAATGCTTGCTGTTGCGCCAAGCGGGCACTTTATAAGAATACCGTCGCCTCAGAATACAGAACAAACCAGCACTTCTATTGTCTAATTTCAAAATCTATCCCAATCGCTTTCAAGATGTAACACATTGATGCTTCTTTTTGGCATAAATAAAAACTTACCAAAGAAATGCAGCAATGTGTCACATCCATCTGTCAAATGAAAGCGATTGCAATAGATTTTGAAATTAGACAATTAGCCCCCTGATCATGCGTACACTGAGAAGTGTGCGTTGAAGCCAAAACCTCCCTCCTCCCCTTTGCTGTAATACTCGTATTACTAACTCAGCCTCCATAGCATGGCCGACGAAACACGATATATATGCGTGATATAGCGTTTTATCGACACTCAAATGTCCAAATACATTGTCTTTTGACAGTTAAACGTGATAAGTCACTATATCATATCACGTTTCAGTGGTCATGCTTGAGGGCGGGTTGAATTTTTTTCTTTTTTGAGGTAGGCAAATCATAACTACTGCTTGTCTTTCAACTAAAAACACTTAATGCAGGTTAAGAGGACCAAAATGTCAAAACTAACTCTGAAATAGAGTAGTTTCATAAAATTAGGCCTTTGCCTCGAATTTTACGGGCAGCGGCGGCGCGGGAGCACTGGAGTGCACCTCGTCGGGCGCTCCCGGCCCGCTGCCGCGCCGCTGTTTTCGAGGTCCCACCTATTTGATTTTACGCATAAAATCCTGCCACTCCCGCGCCGCCGCTGCCGCCGCCCGCAAAATTTCAAATTTCGAAGCAGAGGCCGTAGGGCCATACGCGGGTTTTGGTTATTCTGTATTTTGAGACCGTTGCATTGTTTTGTTACTAGCAAAAGAAGTTTGTTAAAAATAAAAAAATATGTAAAAAAAACTCTTTTCTCGATATCCCCCAGTGGGGGACAACGGGAATAGACCGAATAAACCACTTCAACTTGCAGAATTGTATGAAATCAGTCCATACGCGCAGTTTGCGATTGGTTTCCGAACGTTCGGTCATGTCGACAACCAAGAAGTGCCGAGTAGAGCACACCCTCCGGGTAACAGCAAATCAAGATATGACAGCGGTAAGAGGTTTTACATTAAAAAAAAATACCGTCGACTTGATAACCTCCTCCTTTTTTTGAAGTCGGTTAAAAATAGCAATACAATCATCAACAAAACGCTTGATTTTGATGCATTAAGGCAAGGCAGTTCACGAAATCAACTCTTTCACTATTTCTTTAACATATGGTTGATCATTGCAAAGCTTTAATTGACGCTTCGAAAGAAATTTGATAAAATTTATTAAATTTTTATTGTGTCTGGAATACTGGATAATTTAATAACCCTTCAACCCCCGGAAAATGGGACACTATAGATATTCCATCATTATCCGGCCGCCTGCGTCCTAACTAAAAAGACCTAACTGAAACAAAATGTTATATTAAAACAACATTACTAACAGAACATGCGTATTTTTTATTATTAAAATTAGCATTAAGATAAATAATATTAGAAAAAATACTAGAAAAAATCGACTCACCCGTAGCACCTCAGACGGGTGAGTCGATTTTTTCTAGTATTTTTTCTAATATTATTTATCTTAATATAAAAATAGCATTGTGAATGCGAAAAATCAAAAATTTAATAAAATTAGCATTTTTCACTAGATGTAAAGATGATTTTATCTGTTACAGAAACAAGTTTCCAAATGAGGTCAGAGTCTGAAGAAAGCGATTGTATGTCGCGAACGACAACATTGAAAAGCGTACCAAGAAGTATTTATATTTTTTCTATTAATTTCTTGATACACCTGTGGACCAAAGAGGAAAAATTTATATCCTTCGATTCACTGGTGGAGCCTGGCGGTGGATCTAAGTGAACGGAGGGACATTTTTTATAGACGACCCTGTGGTCGGGTGGCTTTGTACACCGGTTTTCAAGGTGCCATCTCTGAGGTCCCGGGTTCGATCCCCGGTTGGGTCAATTTAGAAAACGAACTTTTCCATATTGGCTTAGGTCTGGATGTTTGTGATACCACCGTTGTCTTTTCAAGGTGTCGCCATCTCTGAGGTCCCGGGTTCGATCCCCGGTTGGTTCAATTTAGAAAACTAATTTTTCCATATTGCCTCAGGTCTGGGTGTTTTTGATACCACTACCACCGTTGTCTCTGATTTCCATAACACAAGTACTTTAGCTACTTAATTTGGAATCGGAGCAATGTGATGTTGTCAAATATTTATTTATAGTTAATATTAAAACTATTGAATTTTTCTTTTTCAGAAGCATGCAGGGTACCTCATCACAGGTAGCTGAGCAGATAATTTTAATTATGATTAGAATCAATAAATTGTATGGTTGTGTTCATTACAACATTAGGAATAATTTTTCAGATCTCATCTACAATAAGATTTTTAGGGCCTTAGTCATGTACAGGGTTATTTGTAAAACATCAACAACCTAGCAGGAATGGATTACTAACATCATTAACAACAACATTTACTTAATATAAAAATAGCACTGTAAATGTAAAAAATCTCAATTTAATAATTATATCTTTATATAATACTAAATAATATACTAGAAAAAATAGGACTCGCACCAGATCATGTTCTCGGACGGGAATCGAACCCGCGACCTTTGGATATCCGGTCCAATGCTCTGAGCTCTTAGTGACTCGGTAGCTCAGCGGTAATAAATAGCATTGTGAATGCTTAAATCTCAAAATTTAAAAAATTATATATTTGTCAATTTTATTGTGAAAATATTTCCTCACATATATGAAATTACGCTGGCTTGCAGCGAAGAAGTAAAAAATACTAGAAGATTTCGCTGCTCCCACTAGCGACTCTGTAGCATAATTGGTCAATGCATGTAGCCGGAATCCCAAGGGTTCGAGTTCCGTCTGAGGTGCTACGGGTGAGTCGATTTTTTCTAGTATTTTTTCTTATATATAATTTATCTTAGTATAAAAATAGCATTGTGAATGCGAAAAATCACAATTTAATAACAACATTTGTTCTACGACTACCGTAAAACACATTAAACTTTTCATACAAAACTCGATCAGCTGTTGTTCGGACGTTTGGTTGGAAAGTAATAATAATAATAATAAATAATAAATGCTTGAACAATTTCACACAGCGCCATCTAGCCCCAAACTAAGCAAAGCTTGTAATATGGCTGCTAGACAACTGATATACTACTTATATACTTTTTAAATATATACTTATTATATATATAGCAACACGCAGACCCGTCACAGAAATTAAAATTCATCATTTCAATTTCTGCCCAGCCGGGAATCGAACCCGGGACCTCTTGCGTGGTAGACCGGTTGACCACTGCACCACTCAGGTCGTCGTTTTTTGATTTTTTTTTCGGAATAGTCGTAAAACAAACGTTCCTTATCAAACTAAACAAGATAAATCAATCGGTAGATTGAAGAGGAATTGAAATTTTCCATGTAAATTTTCCATAAATAAAAAAAATTACCCACCAGTGAATTGACGCGGAATACAAATCATCCATGGATACCTGGGGATCAAAGTGGAAAAATTTTTACCCTTCGATCCACCGGTGGAGCCTGGCGGTGGATCCAAGTGGACGGAGGGACGTGGCTTATGATGTTAGAACCTACTCCTGCGAAGTTATTGTTGTTTTACAAATAACAATGTATAGAATGGGTTTTGAATAGATATTCAGTAAACTTATAGTTATTCATCTTATTCGTTATAGTTCAAAGTACGTATCACTATAACTAAGAAAAAATACTGTTTAGTTATTTAAAGCCTTAACTCGTTTTATCAAATTATTATAGATTTTAGCAAAAATGTACCAACTATTATTTTTATTATTACTCATATAAATCAGGACCATAATTATTATTCGCTGTATCAAACCAAACTTGTTGTTTGTCAATTAGTTTTATATTCATTTTGTTAGTACGAGTAAGTAGGGCAAAAGTGGTTTTGGCCACTTAAGAGATTTTCTATGTTCAAATTTCACTATTATTGCAAAAATGTGTAAAATGTCGGTTTCAAACATCCAAAGAGCTTTTTTAGACTGTAGCAGTTTAATATTTTTCTTGCATATTTTACCATCTATTATGTGGAAGTGATTGTTATATATTGTTTTTGCAACCATTTTGGACTTCTGCAAGGTTTAATGACGCCAGATTCTTTAAATAAAAGCTTATTATTTACTTTTTATAAAGCAAAAAGTAAAAGAAATATCTAATATGTTAATTGATTTCTTGCCTAGTGTCTCTTATTATTTTCCTTTACAAAATACAGGAAACTTCTCGTTTGTTCTTCACAACTTCACAAAAAAGTTTATAGAAATCTTAGGTGCCACAACTGTTACTTGTCGGAACGGACCTTAGACAAATATTGTTAACACAGTCTATAAAGCAATTCCGTTTTCTATCCCTAATTTATGGACTTCCAAAGTTGCAGGTCAAAACCGGGGGTCTGGCCAAAACTGGGGCTCTTGCCTTATTTATGTCACATATTATTTCACATGTGTCATATATTTTACAATGTTGTTTTTTTTTCGTAAAAGAATCTGAACATAATCAAAATTGATGACAAAATTTCTATGTATTCTATGTTATCGACTGTAGCAGTTTAATATTTTTATACATTTAAGGAGAATGTAAAAAGTTAATGATAGTAAAATGTATATAAAATGTTACATACGACAAAGAGAGTGTCAATAAATCGTAAAATTAAATAATGAATATAATTCATTTTTTAAAGTCTCTGTCGACGACTTTCTTGGATTTTTTTTGTGAGTTAATCATCAAAATTAATTACAACACTGCCAAAAATGATTGCTCCTGAGATTTTTTGAATAGGTACTTAACAACAGTTAAAAGCAATGCAATGTAGCAATTATTTGACATAATTTTCTTATTGACATAATTCTTCTTGCAAAAGAGTTTAAACAAAAAGCTTTAGGCTTTTCGTTTTGTATCAAAGATAGTAATTTAAGTAAGTAATATTATAATTAATAATATTATGATCCAAACTGAATTAATTATTATTTGTTTTGTATGTTCAAATCCTGGGACCTCTCATAAGGCTTCCCGCCCACGAGCGACTTTTTGTAGGATAATCGCGATGTTTTTGTCGCTGGTTAAGTAAACCCTTTGTCGCTCTTGTCAGTGTCATTTCGCGGACGATTAGTCGCCGAGCTACTTTTTGTAGCTCGTGGGCGTTTACGTATTAAACTCTATATGTTCTATTCTTGGCGACAAATAATCGCTCAGCGATTAATCGCTCATGGGCGGTGACGCTAATTGAAATATTTTCATTTACTTATTGAAAGAAAGAAAGAAAGAAAATACATTTATTTTGGGACCACACAACGATAGGTACATAGTTAATAAAAAAAATAAAAAATAAAAAATAAAATAAAAAATAAAATAAAAATAAAAACAAAAATCACATAAACACATACAGATACACGTATCGTTGTGTGATGCCAAAAATGTGCCAAGCTCAGTCTAAGCAGCAAGCGGGGGGCTTACTGCACTGATATTCTGCTTGACACATTGTGACATCAAACACGACAAAACGAGAACTCCTAGACTATGGAAAAATTTTCCTAGTCTCTGGACTGACATAAGCTGTCATTTATTATGTCAATGTCAGATGTCAGTCAGCAAAAATTTTCGCTGTAAAAAACTTTTCCATAACTTTTCTTTAATACTTTACATTATACTTTATTAATATGATAAGAAAAGAAGCGGACAATGGTTATATATCTAAAAAAAAAAAACAAACTTACAGAGTAACACAAATTACGGGATACAAAATGGCTGACTATGAAGTAGTTTAAAGAAGCATAAAATTAAATATTGGTAATAAAAAGTTATAACTAAGTGAACGAAAAAACAAACAAAGCCGCCTCGGGATGCCGCCTCGGGACTTATGTGGAACAAAAGATGAATAGCTGAAATTAATATTGAACCTTAACGAATGTTACAAGTTAATTTTATGTATTATAGTTATAGAAATAGTTTTGTTATTTTCCGACTGTTAAATGGTCGTAAGAAAGTAATCAACATAATATTATAAATTTATCTTCAAAAAGACTGATTGCTTAATGTTTATTGTTTTGTAAATTCAAATTATGTAGTAATTTTTAAATAGAAATTAAATTTTGACGACGAATATAAATGTTAGTAATACACTTGTTGTTTTATTTTACTGCAAACATCGAATAACATTTACGCCATTTGGTTAAACTGCGCAACCTTAAAACCCCTTCGCTTTGATTCTATGACCATCAGCCATTTTTTTAAATGTTTTTACTGCTGGGTTACAGGCCTTTCTTAAGGGTGGTTAAGGAGGATGGGCCATGACCCACCACACATTCAAACAAATTCTAAAATGCATGAAGTTTTTTTTTTCCAAAAATTATACTCGGCAATTATTTGATCTTTTTTTGTATGATCATTTTTTGCTTTTAACCTAATTCAGTAACAAACAAACAGAATATTGAAATGTGTTAAAACATTGTTCGACTCTGTTTTAAGAACATTCATATTTTAGTAGCATCAAATAGGCACATTGTTAAAACAAAAATTATTGGCCCACTCATTCGAAACATGAGTTACGTAGAAAATAAAATTATATTTACAACCCACGCAGATAAAGAATGGGACTGGAAATATCGGCTTACCGTGCCTACTACACGCACCGTTAAAGAATGGGATCGAAAATGGCGTCCTACATGTACACTTCTCGCTCGCACACCATAATAATCAAACCTATAACACTCTCTCACTCACACTTTTTGTGGTAAGCGCGGTGAATCGAAGATTCCAGTCCTATTTATTTATTTAAATTTTAATTGCTCACTGCAGTTACACACCAAAGCGTGCAGTAGATATTTACATTTATACACACAATAGACGAATAACACAATCAACAAATTCATGGACAGATAGACAGAATACATCAACATCTGGTTGCTGGGCGATCAGAGCGTTGAGTAGGCTCAAAGCTTGGGCAGTGGGTGCATATTTTGCCGTCTGCGTGCGTACCGACGGAGCCGCGAATAGCCGTCGCGTGCGCAGCCGCGCCCATTTTTGAGGAACGAATAAAGAACATTTCAACAGGGTTTCAGGATTATCTATCCTTTTTAAATTTTTGAGATTTAAGCATTCACAATGCTATTTTATATAATATTAATAATATACTAGAATGTCGAAGGTAATTCCTTCTACATTGGTGAGATGGCGCTGGCTTGCAGCGTAAGAGTTGATATACTAGAAGAAATTCGACGTTCTCACCAGTGACTCGGTAGCTCAGCGGTCAGAGCATTAGACCGGATATCCAAAGGTCGCGGGTTCGATTCCCGTCCGAGAACATGATCTGGTGCGAGTCCTATTTTTTCTAGTATGTTATTTAGTATTATCTATCCTGTTATTGAGGAGTAGATAATAATGACAAAGAAGAGCACACTTTCGCCTTAGCTCCAAGGTGTTATACCCACCATACCAACGACAAAAAGGGACGGACAAAAAAATTGTTTGGTTACTACACATATCTATGGATAGTAACCAAACATTTTTTTTGCATAAACCGTGCCTTTTTTTGTACCTTTTCCACCATGAGTTTATATTTGGCTTCATGGGGATCCCAGATTAATGAATTGTATTCCAATTTACTTCTAACATAAGCGTATTAGAGGATTAGGATGGTGGCTCTGTCGTGAACCGAGCAGTTTGACGCATCACGAAACCTAGGGATTTATATGCTCGACTACATATTTAAGTTATATGGACATTAAATGTCAATTCCGGGTCTAAAATCAAACCTAAGTCCTTAATATGTGTGACGCGATCAATGGTTCTCCATTAATATTGTAAGGGTAGAAGATTGGTGTATGCGATCGAGTAAACGTTATACTTTTATATTTGGATGTATTGAATTGAAGCTGGTTGCGTTCACTCACGCCAAAACATCGTCGATGTCACCCTGAAGAGCCTCACTGTCACTGACACTCTCTATCCCTAGAAACAGTTTCAGATCGTCGGCGAACATAAGACACTTAGCTTCTTATTGTGAGCTTTCATTTTCATTCTTTATCTGAGCGGGTTGTACAAGAGAAATGTTTTTTTAATCCTACTCTTTTGTATTTTTTTTTTTCAAATTATTAAAGATCTTACAAAAGAAGGTTAAACTCCTTTGAAATTACCTTTTTTGTTACTCAAATAACTTGACCGTGGAGAACAACTGCCAGTTTTAATTAAATCGTTAATTGCTACAGAAACAGAACGATGTATTTTAATTGAAGTTGATCCTCTAAAACATTTATGCGCTAGTAAGCAAATGATAGCTGAATACAAGATAAAATTATAACAACATTTTAAAGCTACAAATACAAAATATTTATTTAAAACATTTAAAACTTAAAAACTCGTCATGAAGTAAGCAGATCAGGCAATGACAGAAGACGAGAAAGTTTTAATCCTATGAAGCTGGTATTTTCTACAATCCCACTAAACCTATTTATCGTTTTCAATGTTTCTTAACAGGAAACACCACGGAAACATTCCTATAGAAAGTTGACAAAATTAACGTTTGGTAGTCCCCTGTTTCCTCCTCCAAAACTAGACCGATTCAAAATTTAAAGGAATGAATTGGCTGTGAACCTGGCTGTTTCCTTTTTTTCCTTAAATAATTATTAAAATAGATATTAATCTCCAAAAACCTAAAAAAAATGCAATGGGGAAGATGAGTGTATTTTTTTTATAATGTAGAAAAATCAAACATAAAATCTAAAAAATATTAGTGAAAGAATTTTTTCGATATCTCAAAAATTGAATTTTCTATTAATTTTCAAAGTTGAATGTTTTTAAAATCAGCTCGAAGTTGACCGCTCAACGCGTGACGTCACTTCGCCGGTTACGTCCTCCGCGATGTTCGCGCGCTAACGAACTCGTGCTGTTGCTGAACCTAATTTTTAGATTTATACAAGGTGTAACAAAAATACCCCTAATGCCGAATATGGTATATAGGGACCATCAAACTGAACAACTTTTACTATGGGACCAACTCTGAAATCGCGAAAAAAAAATCAGCTGTTCCAAACAAAAATTAAAATCGAAAATATCAAAATGTATGAAACAGCTGTTTTTTTTTTCGCGATTTCAGAGTTGGCCCCATAGTAAAAGTTGTTCAGTTTGATGGTCCCTATATGCCATATTCGGCATTAGGGGTATTTTTGTAACACCTAGTATATATATTTTTGGAATTATGGATTGGAATACCATACAGCTAATGTATAATACCTCAATGTACTAAATTTAGCGTTGAAAATAGCGAATCTTTCGTGTAAGATACGTGTAACTTTCGAAAAAAACAGTTCGTCTGAAATAGACAATCATATAAAGTCTGTTTATCCTTGTCTTTTTTTCAATGCATTTTTTTTTTATTGAAAGCTAATCTAATCGAGGTGGTTTGATGGTGCCACATTTGATGGAAATCCATTTAGCCATTATGGAGATGGTCAACTGCCTGCCAAAACGGTAAAAGATACAGAGATGGTGCTTTGACTAAAATAATGTACACCCTGGGCAAATTTAGGTGCAATAAAAAAAAACAAAATGGCCGCCGAAAATTCAGTTTAAAATAAAACTTAAATTAAAATTTAAAAAACCCCGACACAAAAAGCTAACTCTTAATAAAAAACCCCCCATACAGATACCTAACAGTTTACCTATCAGTCCAGACATGTGACGAGCTTAGATCTAAATTCATACTTAGCGGTCCCCCGACGTCTACGATTTTTTCATAAATCTATTTATGACTTGATGATATGATGATATTATTTTTTACTTTTTAAAAGTAAGCTTTTTTGTGTATGGGGGTTTTTAGTAAACAGTTTTTGACAGTTGTCATATCCCTGTTATAATTAAATTGCAGTTTAAAAATATGTTAACTTATTAAATCAAATTTTCATGAATAAATAATGATATCTTTCGTATTCTATCGTTTGTGTGGAAAGCCATTTGTTGTATTTTATAAATGATTAAAGAGTTGGGTGAAGATTGTTTACCAAATATAGGACAAATAAGGGCAATCAGACTTATACAGGGTGTTAGTAGCACCCTAGCGACTCAGGGCATAGTCGACTCCTGATTCTGAGTCTATCTGAAGTGGAATTTTCTGTCGCAAAGTTAATTAAAAGTTGAATGTTTATTTTTATTTTTTTATCACACAGAGACTATTTTAGTTGCATAGAACCAAAATTTACAGAAAAGTAATTAAAATATCAGAATTTAATAAACCCCCAATGAATGCAACAGCTATTTGCTCTCGGTTGAAGGTCGTGGCTTTGTTGTAAGCGCGTGCGCGCTCCCGCGATGTTATCGAGTTGTTACGCGTACATTGCTGCTTAACGTAAATATAAAAATCTCAACTATGAATTTGTAACAAGTGGTTCCATAGAGAAAGTTGCTTAAATCTAAGGGTAGAATCATCCTATAAAGTTTACGCTAGGGTGCTACTAATGCTCTGTATAAATAATACTTGTTTAAAAAAGTGTATTTTTCATGACAATCAAAGACGACGATAGAGCCAGAAGGAGGCCATGGAAACTGTAATAAAATTAAATGCCTTTTTACTTTTAGACTTTTAGAATTAGAAAAAGAAAAGATGGCCCTCCCGCCCCACCCGACTTCAATAGACGTGTTATATTAATATTCATGTGCGTAACTAATAATTTTAATATTATTTCTAGCTTTTTAGAGGTATTTAATTTTGAAGCTGTTTTTGTTTTTGTTTTTAGGTTTTTTGAAGCAGTATTATTCTTTTTTTTTTTTAACTTTTTTTATTTTCTACTTTTTAGAGCCATTTTTTGTAAGCTATTAGTGTTAGGTTATTTTTAAGGCTTTTTTGAAGGAGTTTTTGTTTTTAAAAAACTTTGATATTTTAAACTTTTTTGTGGTAGGTATATTTGGTGACGATATTATCTAAGTTACAACAGCATTATGTCAAAGGCTCATCACCTTTTACAAAATACTGCTTTTCCCGACGCTGGGTCGTTAATTGTTGAGGAGTTCTCCTGGTATGAAGTACCAGGAGAACTTCGAACGAACTATCAGCTCCACTTCACTATATGCATTGTGATGAGCATAAATAGCATAGCAACCATGTAAAAGTAATCATATCGCACCAGTGAAATTCCGATGATCATCTATGGTCTTCATCATCAGTTCCACTTCACCAAAGTGGTACTTTCCGAAAGCAAATGTATAAGTTACTTAAGAAAATACCAAAATCGCTATAGGTGTGCCTATAATATTTGAAGAGTTCCCTTGATTTCTCCAGGATTCCATCATGATATCCTGACCTCATGACAATGGAACCAATTTGGAAGTATATACTTTTAAATAAAAAAAAATTCAAATCGGTCCAGCCGTCTTTGAGTAATCGAGTAACATACATAAAAAAACAAACATTCCGACGAACTGAGAACCTCCTCCTTTTTTTGATGTCGGTTAAAAACGACGAAGCACCATCGAGTTTAGGCTCGTTTGATGTGTCTCGACGAGGACACTTGTTCCAGCTAGATGATATCCAAGGTGTGATAATGGAGCCAGAAGGTGGCCTTGGGAACTCTGCGATAAGATGATGAAACACCATCGAATATAGGCTCGTTAGATTCGTCTTGACAAGGACTCTGGTTCTAGATGATATCCAAGTTCTGATGATGGAGCCAGAAGGTGGCCAATCAGTGGTCATGGAATTTCTGTCATAAAACGACGAAATCGTCTAGAACTAGGGTCAAGCCGAATCAAACGAGCCCAAACTCGATGGAGTTGTATCGTTTTATTACAGAGTTCCTGTGACCTTCTTCCGGTTCCATCATCAGACCCTGGAAACCATCTCCCACCAGAGTAGGTACTTGTCAAGGCGAATCAAACGAACCCAAACTCGATGGAGTGTTATTACAGAGTTCCTGTGGCCTTCTTCAGTGGTCAGACAAAAAACAAATAAACGAGATAGCGACCTAACAAAAAACTAGTTAAAATTAATAATGCAAAAAATACATCGATAAATAAAAATCGTTAGCTTGCGAAAGATACATCTGATCTGAAGAACTCTTGTAAACTTTCTGTATTTTATTGAAAAATACAGAGGTCGTATGAAAAATACTTACATTGTATTTTTACGTGACTAATACAACGTTATGTACTAATACAATGTTAGTTGGTTGGTATACTTACCACAAAGATTGACTATAGTCTTAAAATAAAATAACAAAACAAATGTATCAAAATAAACGAAAGTACGTTTACAAAGAACCTTCAATCACATACTGTCGCTAAGCTACCACATACCCCGCTGCCGGCCGCCCGTAGCACAACCGGCGATGTGACGTCACAGCCATTACTCGAAAGGCACAATCAGTTTTCGCGCGCTCCCAAATTGATTTGCTTATAAAAAGTTCAATTTTCGTGATATCAACATATTTTTTTCACAGTTATTCTTATAATTGCTTAAAGTTTCTGTTAAGGCTAAAAAAAGGGAATTAATTTTCATTTACATCTTCCCCATTGTCTAGACATCCAGCAATCAAATTTGTCGAGATTATATAAAAAAGCAAAACATAGGAACACAGCCAATTCCTTTATTTTTTTATGTAAAAAGTATTCTAGTTTTGGAGGAAACAGGAGACTACAAAACTTTGATTTTGTCAACTTTCTATAGGAATTTTTCACTTCTCGCGACCGTGGTGTTTCCTCTTAAGTATTCGATAGAGATAGCAAAGCTTAATCGAACCGTTTTATTTCTCAACAAAAACAGCAATACTATAAAGATACGACGAAAAAAAGTATTCCCAAGTCACATGGGATGGAAGCAACGGACCAGAAAATTGTTTCCTCTCAGTTTAAATCGTTGACCTAATTCTGGAAGTCTGTGCTGAATCCTATGTGGAAGTTTGAGTTGGGAATGCGTGACGAAGCAACTTTGATGGCGGTGCAATCGACTACAGCAAACATCATGGGTGAATAGATTCACCCTCATACACTTTGGGCAGATGTTGACAAACCCCATTACTGTATTTCATTTGTTTTATAAACTATTTTTTAACTTAGAAGTATTAAAAAAAATAAGATTTCAGATCATTTTCGATAATTTTGACGTGGGAGTTTTTGGCGCCATTTTGTCGAGTTCGGTTTGGTGTCTATTTTAATTATTTTCAAATTGATTCATAGTGGATATTGTGTCTTAAAATTGGTGCAGTTATATGGTACAAGTGTCTACGCAACTGAACAGTATGTGGGATAATTGAAATAGGCGCGGTCTTGGTTGTGTGAAGCTGAGACTTTTATTGAAGTGGTGGCTTCCTCGGCAGAACTAACCGAGTAAACTGTCTTGATATACTTGGTGCAATGCTCCAAGCAGTGGAATACGATGCACCCGCATTCTAATGAAAAATTAAACAATATCTACCACTGAACTATTTAACACTTGACGCTGGCAAAAATTACTTCCAAGAGGAAAGTAGATTGCCAAAACAAAAAAGAAGAAGAAGAACCTCATTACTGTATTTCATTTGTTTTATAAACTATTATTTTAACTTAGAAGTATTAAAAAAATAAGATTTCAGATCATTTTAGACAATTTTGACGTCTAGATAACGTTGAAATAAAATTCAAATTTACTGTTTTTGTATTTGTTTTCAAACTTTTCATTTTTGTCCCACGTTGCTTTCCCTTCATGATAATTTTCACTGAATAATTGGACTATATTTGAATTTAGTACTAAATTATGTGAGTGTTTCCATACAACTATAGTCGTCAACCGCGACAAGCCAACTACAATATTATAAAGTTGCGCAAACTGTGTCTTGACACTTTACTAAGGAAACTCGAATTTATTGTGTTTAATAAAGTCGAAGGTGAGACGCTTGATGGCGCAGCAGGTTAGCGCATTGCCCTTCGATTGCGGCAACTTTCGCAAGGACTGGTCATGGAATGGGTGATCAAAAATTTATTACTTCGAGCACCTCCATGTTCCATTGCTCTCGGCTGTATCTGCAGTCGGACCCTAAAATTGTTGAGGACGGCCATTATGCCGATTCGAGAACTAATAGTAGGAGACAACAATCCGTAGTTTGTCTGGGCAAACAAATAATTAATCTGCCGAGGGTACAGTTTAATTGCTTGTTTTGAGTTCGTCCTCCAGCGCCCTCCAGTTTCGCTTGCGGAATTCTGGATTGATGAGTGCTGGCTGGGCCTTCCCGTTGTTGTTCTTGGAAGTTGGTGTTAATGTCATTGTGTAACAATATTATTATTTTATGTTAGTTATTCAATACAATCGCAATTTTTTACTAGTACCTACTTTATTTTTCTTTAGGTACCCACCAAGTACCTACTTTGATACCTACTACATATTTGTAAATATCGTTCCTTCTGATAAAGCTGATAAGTTTTTTGCGCCCATTTTTCTTGTCAGCTAAAAGACGTCATAATTGGTGGTAGGGTAAAAGAATTGACGATTTAAAAATGCTTATTATGTGTTTATTTGAATAAATAATTTTTCAACTTCAATTTGAATGTGATGTGGTCCAACATTTGTTTATTTATCATTAAAAAAAATGATTATGGCAAAAAATATTATGTTTAATACTGTATTTATGAACGTGTAAATCTAGATGACCATGCGGCGTGCGAATGTCTCGGTAAAATTGACTTTTATAGCTATTTATTGTAATATGGGTACGTATGTATTTTATATTCAGTGCCATTGAAGTAGATTTGTAATTTAATATTAATAATCAATAATAAAAAAGACAATTGCGGCTACCTATTTTATACAGTAACAGCTACACATCTTTACTAATATTATAAATGCGAAAGTAAGGTTTTTTTGTTACGCCTTCACGTCTAAACCACTCAACTAATCATGATGAAATTTTGCATACACGTTGTCAGGGGTACAATAAAGGACATAGGATACCTTTGATTCAGAAAAAAAGGACTGTCCACGCAGACGAAGTCGCGGGCGGCCGCTAGTGCAAAATAGTTAATGTAGTAGAATAACATTATAAGCTTTACTAGGGGTAACTACACTTGTCGTGGTCTTGTTATTGTGGTAGACATCTGTCAAAAAGTTGATTTAACAAATTTTTGGTCACCCATCTATAACTGACCCTTGCGAAAGTTGCTTAACCGTCGGAATCGCAGGACTGTACCTATATTGCCTAATTTTATTATCTTTTTTTAAGGTTCCGGTTGTTCCAAAAATAACGAATGCTCTGGCACATGGGCTTGTTTAAGGGTAAGGCTTATGAGGTCCGCTTACATTCGGAAGCATATAAGAAAACCCATTTCCATCAGGCCAAAGTGTCTTATGATTCGAAGACGTAGCAGGGTGCAGAAAGTATGTGTATAAGTTGTTCTTCTAATATCCTCCGTGGTCGAGTGGCTTTGTACACCGGTTTTCAAGGTGACGCCATCTCTGAGGTCCCGGGTTCGATCCCCGGCTGGGTCAATTTAGAATATGGTGGTGGTGTTTGTGATACCACCATTGTCTCTGATTTCCATAACACAAGTGCTTTAGCTACTTACTTTGGAATCGATGCAATGTATGTGATGTTGTCAAAAAAAAGTTAAAAGGGGATTAAACGTTCTTGGTATGAATTTAGTTAACCTAGAACCATGAAACCACAGGTACTTAATTAAATTTTTATTTGCTTAAGAATGAGTAAATTTTATTTTATTGTATGTAACTGATGGTTTTCATTATTTTCTATCGGTATAGTCAGCTATTTTAGCACTTTTGCGAACTACTACTACAACGAACAAAATTTTACTGAGGTTATTGTTTGTAAATAAACTATAGAACCTTAGCTTCAATCTGTACATGTGAATTTTCGATACATTATGTACTTAGCGAGCAATAAATTTAATTAAAATGAGGACGCCACTTGAGGTATATAGGGGCCTTAATGCCATGGATCGCAATTAAAATTACGCATGGACCTGATAATGGGTCGACCCACCGGGACCACGGGTAAACAGTGACGGTCTTACCACAAAAGATTTTAAAACACTGTTTAAATATAATGCCGTCTCTTTCAAATGATATTGTCAAAAAAGTGACAGCATCACATTTAAACAGTGTCTAAGTTAAACGCTATTTGAACAGTGTTTTAAAATATTTTGTGGTAAGGCCATAAAAATTTAAATCCTATTTCACAGGGATGTGGCTGTAATCAAAAAGTAATCTACTGCCTTCCATCAGTCAAGTCCAATACCAGCTATGAATACAAAACAGCCAGAACAACTACCAACGACTGCCAGATTTGTGCTCAAAATGAATTGTACAAAAATTACAACCAGTGCAGTGCTATTTCTCCCAAGTCAATCCAAAGTCAATGCAAATATTGCGCCCAAGAAATCGTCTTGAAGTCCACCAAAAGTTGTTGTACTGAGAAAATTGACGACTATTCCAATAGCCAGGGCAGCCCTGAATCCCCTGTGAGGAATGTTTGCAGATTTACTGTTGACGCTTATTTTACTTGAATTTAATTCATCAACGCCGGAGTGGCCGTATGCGGCCGGATAACCAATGGAATATTAATTGTGTCTCATTTTCCGGGCGTTGAAGGGTTAAATCATCAACTCTTGTACTGTTTTCTGTTCCAGTAAAAGACCCAATAGATACTTCTTTCATCTAAAGCGACGCGTTACTACCAGTATTTTATTATGGGTAGTAATTTATTTGTAAATAATGTTAGGCTATCATTGTCACGGTTTGAGTTCTCATTATTTTCTGTAATTTGCTTGACATTATATTACCTTTAGAAAAATACATGTGTATTCTGTCTCTCTCTGTCTCTCTGTCTCTCTCTCTCTCTCTCTCTCTTTATCTCTCTCTTGGTGCGGTCGAAACGGCATTCAGCGCATACAATTAATTGAAACGGTAATTTCGCGACTGTCCTATCTATCCCAATAGCGACTTCAGTACATTGGTGCGGGTTTGAGTACCGTCTGAGGTTAACACCCACAAATCCGCTTTGGGCCCGCGTGGTGGGTTATGGCCCATCCTTCTTATCCACCCATAAGGAAGGCCTGTGCCCCAGCAGTGGGGACATTAAAACGACACGTGCAAGGAAAAACATCGTAATTCAGTTTAAGGCATTTCACAGGAGAGCGCAACAAAGATTCAAAAAAATCTTACTAATTTCGTATAAGTCCTAATGCCAATCGATCTTGCACATTTAAGTAAACGTGGTAATCACTAAACTATTGTATTATTATGATGACATAAATGTATATATTGAATGATTTATTGTATGTTTTTGTGAGTTACAATAAAATTCATCCACATATACTTTATAAAATGACATTGTAACTCAGACATACAATCATAAATTGTATGAAATTGTTATAATCACAGAAAAAAATGAATGTATGTCTGAGGTACAATTTTTAAATAATTTAAGTATGTGTTTTAGGGTTAAAATTAGAAATAAAAATGTAGTTTTTTATATTGTTTTATATTTCCATGGTTCAATCGATCGACGTTATTAGAATAAACTATGTCGGGATTTACACCATGTACCTGTTTACTTTCCAGACTCCGATATTTCGGCGCAGTTGCTTGCGCCATGGTCACTGAAGAACTGTCGATTGTTGCGTGCGGGTAGATGTGATTGGCAGACGAATCGGTCTACCCTCCGTCTAAGTCTTTTATTATTACGCTCGATACCGGTACCGCTGTCTGCAAACTCAAACTCGAATATGAGGGCCTAGTAAGAGTTGCTGTTTTTACTTTTCGAATAGTAACTGTCGTTTTCTCTTTTACTTATTCTCTCACTAACGTTGACTCTGAGCAGTATATCCGATAGTTAACTAAGCGAGAAGTGAAAACTTTCACTTGTACTAGGCCCTCTGTTCTCGACACACGACGACACTTTTATGATTTTTGTTGTTTTTATACTCCTGGATTCCAGATACTCCACAAAAAACCAATCTTCACGATTGAAATCTTTGTATTTGGTAATTTCAATCGCTTCTTTGACTATTCTTGGTATGTAGTGGCATTCTGTTGAGATAATCTGAGGGTCATACAACTCGATCCAGTGATTTGTGTCAGAATGTACTAAATGTTCAGCGATGGCCGATTTTTGTGTATCGTTGTTTTCGACCGTTTTTATGTGTTCCTTTATACGGCATGCTATTGTGCGTTTTGTTTGTACGATATATGAACTACCACAACTGCAGTCGATCTAATAAACACCAGGTTTCTCCAAAGGAAAATTATCTTTCGGGGACCGTAGACATTGCGATACCTTTTTCAAAGGAGTGAAGATAGTTTTATTACATACTTTTTTAATATTTAAGACCTTATCCGTCACTCCCTTTACATATGGCGATAATACTGGCTGTCTAACTACTTCCTGCTTCTGTAATTGGTGCTTTTTTGTGTGTCTCGGTGGAATCGAAACACGAAAAAGTACCAAATTTTCTAAGAACAAGATCGTATCTTGAATTACAATTTTATTCATGTAAACTAATAATGCACAAAAAAAACGCATGTAACTAAATATACAATTTTAGTAACTGCAGTTGACCTCCACTTACGATGTTATTACTGTGTGTATATTTTAAACTTTAACGAATTTAGATACGACGATAAGAGTAAAAAATTCCGCATTTTTTGCTGAGTAAGAATATCATCTTAACTCAATACCGCCTAAAACTGAGTTACGATGTTTTTCCTTGCACGTGTCGAAAAAATGGCTAATGGTCTCAAATAATAGTAACTTAATAATAGTTATAGTAATTACAGTTATTAGTAAAAACAAAATATGTAATAATATATAAATATATAATAAAAAATAAAACCGATGGGTGTACAAACCCATCGGTTTTATTTAAAACAGAAGATTTCGTTACATTAAGCAATAAAAATAATTTAAATAGCTCCGATTAATTATATTACGCATATAAATTTCTTCGGTAATTCCGTAAGTATTCACTTTGATATCAAACATAATATTATATGATCATCAGAAGGTATTCACAGTACATTTGCTTCACATTAAGTAAGTCTATACCCAAATATTAAAGACATAAAGGAAACGCTTGCAGCATTATTATACCGATGCGAGCGCCTTTTCATGATAAAAGCAACCATAAAATCGTATATATGTACCTTTTACTGTTTTGTCTTCGAACTTCATATGAAAAAGTATGGTTTAAATAATACCAAATAATATACTAGAAAAATACGACTCGCACTAGATCATGTTCTTGGACGGGAATCGAACCCGCGACCTTTGGATATCCGGTCCAATGCTCTGACCGCTGAGCTACCGAGTCACTAGTGGGAACGTCGAATTTCTCCTAGAATATTAACTCTTACGCTGCAAGCCAGCGCCATCTCACCAATGTACAAGGTTTAATTTTTTTTTCTATACCTAAAAAGATATCAAAAGTCAGGAGTTAGATCGTGCGTGAACCAACACCGGATTCGGTGTTGGTTCACGCACGATCTAACTCCTGAGGATGCTCCGGGTTGGGGCGAAACACGTGTAGAGTAGTCTAATTGGTGAAGGTGCAAGGTGTGTCGCTGTCATGCTAAATGCAAGTATTGTGCACTGATATTTTTGTGGTGTGCATGTGCATTTTTTTGCGGGAGGGCGGGCGGTGCATCCTGCATATATTTTTTGCGGGAGTAAGCTACATATATTTCTCTTTTCACAATTAAGTAGCTAAAGCACTTGTGTTATGGAAATCGGAGACAACGGTGGTATCACAAACACCCAGACCTGAGCCAATATAGAAAAGTTCGTTTTCTAAATTGACCCAACCGGGGATCGAACCCGGGACCTCAGAGATGGCGACACCTTGAGAACCGGTGTACAAAGTCACTCGACCAAGGAGGTCGTCAATTTGATTCCACTCGCTATAAATGTCCACTAGAGTCTGTACGGAAAGAGAAACGTCATGGGATTTGTGCTTTTTTACCTTTTTTGTCATGTTGACGTCACGGTTACGTCATTATAGTGCGACTGTAATATCTTGATGTCTATCAAGTCAAGATAGTCGGACTTTAATGAGGTAACAGTGCCGTCAACATGACAAAAACGGTAATCAAACACAAATACCATAACGGTTCTTTTTTCGCACAAACTCTACCACTCAAGCTTTTAAATCCTTAGCAACGTCGATAACTATGAATACTATGATATGCGTTTTATTTCCCGATATAGGTTGTTACGCAATTTAGCAAATAAATTCAATGCATTTAAACCTATCTTTACATACAGAAGCCTTCTTTGCATAAAACGTTGAATAACTTAATTAAAATTACCAGTCATGTACATAGAATACATATAAGGGCTCCCAGATATTTTGTTCCTATCTCACAATTTATTTATGGGCAAGCGTTACTCCGTTTGGGAACCATTAAAATTAATTAAATCCTTAATGTTATTTAGCGTAATTAACGCGGGGTTGTATAATCTTAATTGCTTGGATCGATAGCTCGGCTATGTTGAAAATAAATTTTATTTTAAGAGAAAATCAAGAAATAACAATATGGAGATCTTAAAATTTTGGGATTTTAGCATTCACAATGCTATTTTTATATAATGCTCTGACAGCTCAGCGGTCAGAGTATTGGACCGGATATCCAAACGTCGCGGGTTCGATTCCCGTCCGAGAACATGATCTGGTGCGAGTCGTATTTTTTCTTGAGAGATATTTTAAACTAGCGTTATCGTTCTAGGTTGTTATTATTCTAAGTCAATCACTCAAAAACGGCTGAACGCATTTGGATGAAATGTGGCACACAAATAGTTTATAATATCTTGGATTTAAAAAAATGTTCATCAGACTTCTTCCTTTGCTTTTGACAATACTTTTCACTTGATCATCATCACATTATTGTTGTTTCATTTTGATGTAGTCAGATTGCCTTTTTTCGTTATTTTTTGTAATCCAATAATTAAACAGTGAGAAAATAATTCTCAATGGTTGAAGCTTACTAAATGTGTAGGGTGTAGCCCTACACACTTTAGACGCAAGCCACACAGAAAACACAATTTCAGTGCCACTATGTAGTTTATCAAAAAAGAAAAAAAAATGTTTCAAACAATTTGTGATTTCAGGGTTTATAGTAATTTTTCCGGGGTTGTATGCATGGTACCTACCCCATCTACCATATTTGGCTTTAAGACTTTTTCCAAACACCCTGTATGTGTACCTACCTAGAATTTTCGAAATTACACCGTCGACATACAATGACTACAAGTACCTATTTTCAAAGAATTAGTAGAATAAACTAGCAGTTTTTCTCTATCCAAAATTCCGAACGCAACCATTTCGACGTCAATTCTGGTTCACATCAATAGTTTTCTCATTTGCACCGCTACAGACGAACGAGCGAAGCTATCAAAACTCACGTAGTGCCCGATGGAGACGGCGACATAAGGCGCAGTGCAGAATAAGACATATTTGACACCTAAAAATATTTCGTGATGTGATGGACAAGAAGTAAAATAACGCTTTTGTTCAGTTGATATATAAAGACTAGCGGCCGTCCGCAACTTCATCCTTGTTCACAATATTTTTTTATACCTATGGAACGCTTTAACATTCTTAAGGTTGAAATTGCTTGCACGCCGCGCCGTCACAACATACACTTAGTTCGTGCAGGGGCGATACGCGCGCACACGAATTTTGTTGCTAACTGGTAAAGCGTCGCCGTTGCCCATAGTACTTTCCGCACACACACACACACACACACACACACACACACACACACGCACACACACACACACACACACACACACACACACACACACACACACACACACACACACACCTCACTCTACGAGTGCGGTGCGGGCGGCGAGCGCGGAGGCGGGTGTTTCTTCAGCAGTCACAGTTCAAATCCGTTTTTAGCGCCCGGCTAAGCTTTAAAGTGAAAAATTTTGTTAGAGTCAAGTAATTTTCTTAGAAATCATAGTAAAATTCGTCAAATCGAGCCAAAATTTCGCGTAGGGGTTTATTTAGCTTCCCTTTCTGTTCTATTATATCTTAAAAGTAGAATCCATTCTGAAGTCAAATACCCTATTTCGTTGAGGGTAGTCCTAGTATGCCATGGTCTGTCAGTTACACGTCGTACCTTTAAGTTATTCAATTTTAATGTTGAATAATATTGTATATATTTTATTCGATGTACATATCACAAGAGATAAACTATTTGTGTGGTATTCAGTGCTACATCAAGAGCTACAGGATCGTCTCAAGGGGCTCAGAGTTCCATACGCATAAACTTTTTGGATTGCAGTGTTTCCCGGATCTCAGGTTTTTATAACTCTTAATTTATTGAATAATTTGACTGATGTCATAATTAGGATAGTATTAAGATAGATAGTCATATTTTTTCTGGAAAGTCTCTCATTAAAACTCGACCACTGTTTTGACTTATTTTTTCTTATCACGAGTAAGCTAAAGTTATCATTAGAAATAAAACACTTTTTACGGATTACAGCGCGTATATTATTAATTCAGGTTTTGTTTTAGAATTATTTAGTTTATATTTATTGGTGTTGAATTCCCGACGTTTCGGCACCTTTCCAGAGGCCGTGGTCACGGGAGGACTAAAGCAAAAAGACTGCTCATATTTTTATGAAATACCCGCTCGAAACTTTATGAAAATGTAAAGTAAAGATTTGAGCGGGTAATTTCATAAAAATATGAGCAGCCTTTTTGCTTTAGTCCTAAATAATTCTAAAACAACACCTGAATTAATAATATACGCGCTGTAATCCGTAAAAACGTGTTTTATTTCTAATGAACTGTACGCGCGAAAGTCTTAGAAGTGTAAAGTTATCATTATTTTTTATAGGTACGTAATCAAAGAATTGATAGTTAGGTTAAAGCTATAACCAGCATAATAAAATCAAAATTGTGGCCAAGTTGCCACCTAATCCAGAAAATATCATAAAATCATGTTACGAATGTGTACTCCCTGCCTTAACTCAAGTCGTAGCAAGCGATCTAAGTTAGATTAGTTGGTCTGTTTGCCTCGCCTCGGTAATTACTCCGGGAAACATTCCTAACTACCCCTTAATATTACACAGCCAATGTTTCTTCAGTTATTTGCGTTGTGTTCGCTAAATATTATTATTGAATTATCGCAAACAAGCATTTTGTGGTACGCCAATTGGCAAATGTTTTTTCTACAAATCAAAGCTATTACAAAAATCTTTTTCTATGCTTTCTCTCTCTCTCTCCTGCGCAATTATTATTCCCACATGATGGTTGGGTCTGCCTACCGAATTTCTCCTCCAGTTCGCCCTATCTAGAGCAATGGTTTTCAAAGTGGGGGGTGCAGGCCACATGTGTAGATAGTTTGTTTATCTCTAAATAGTACCTTATTTAAGGTATGGTATTTACCTATTGAAGGTGCCTCCTCAACACACTAAAAACACTTATATTGTGATTGAGCAGTTTTTTCTGACCTGCTATTAACCTAAAATTGTCTGGTTAGAAGGGGGCGTGTCCCAAATTAGTTAGGGAACCTCTGATCTAGAGTGTGGTCCTGAGTTAATATGTTAATTTAAAGAAAAGGCAATAGGTTTATAAGCCCCTTTAATGATACAAACATTTCCAGGTTTGATTAAAGAATACACGTTTATAAGTTTAATTTTGTTTTTAGAAAACAATATTACAAATAAATAAATATTTGATTACATCACAAACGTAACTCTATATAATTCCAAAGTCAGTAGTTAGCATTTGTGTTATATAAGTCAGAAATAATAATATAGAAAAGTTCGTTTCTAAATTGATTCATGCGGGGTTCGAACAAGCCTCAAATATTCTAACCAACAACGTAAGCTGGCAAATTAATAACCGTCCCACCAGGTGGAGAGAGTAGTTTGTCGGTTAGTAATAGACGGTCAATGTCAATAAGATTTCCTTTTTTTTAGAGACCGAGTGCCAAGTTCACGATATCACGTTCGAAGTAATATGTTAGCATTAGTACTGTGGCTACATTTTTTAAAATATTTATTTCCAAACAAATTATTCTCATTTTATCGCTATCGCGAATATTTTAGCTGTCGTGTTGTACTTAGAAACTCGAAGTCAAGTAATTAAAGTTTATTTACTTTATAATCCCTTTCATTTATTTCCTTTAGGTGAAATTTAACTCTAATTCCTTGAATCAAAGTTTCTACATGACAGCAAAAATCTTGGCGATAGCGCGATAGTGTGGCCACAGCATAATATCAGAAAAAAAAGAAACAATGTATGAAACTAATTTTAAACTATTACCACACGATAGTATAGTAATGACGGCTACAGTCCGCCTCCCGCCGATCCGAGATGCCGCACCTCCTCCCACAATCGGTAGTAAGATCGAGTAACTCTGTTGCTAACAATTTTCGATTGAAACCGATTTAAGAGGGCGTAGTCTGCACACTAGCGCCGCCATTGGAAAAAAAATCATAGTGCTTAAATAAAGACAAAATTGTGAATTATCTCTCTGTAGTGCACTCCGTAGAAGTTTTGTGGTTCTTTTTATCACTTAAACAATATTTTCTAGCTTGTCGTTTAGTTAAATGGAGTTTTATTGTTAAAAGTGGCCACTTTTCGCAAAAAATCTCCATTCAACTAAACGACAGGACAGAAAATATTGTTTAAGCGATGAAAAGAACCACAAAGCTTCTACGGAGTGCACTACAGAGAGATAATTCACAATTTTGTCTTTATTTAAGCACTATGATTTTTTTTCCAATGGCGGCGCTAGTGTGTAGACTACGCAGCCTTAAGCCACAGTTACCTAGCTGCTTTAAGTAAGATAGTTGTCACATTGGTTCTTACTAAAGCAATGTACCTGCGTTTTCTGTCAGAGTTGATTGCAATAAAGTTACAAAATCAGGGGGCAGAAGTTCATCCTCTGGCTGTGTCGCGCGCGCGAGTTTTCAGTTGTACACACAACGGCACCTCAAACTATACATGTTGACCTTGAGACCGCCTTAATGCCCTACGTAAAAAAGCTGTTTTCGCAGTTTAACTGTACAACCTGACGTGCTGTCGTGTGACGTGTGTACGAGCACAGAGTTTTATTACTCTATAACCTTGTATTCTTACAAAATAATACTGCAGTTACTAAGCCCGCAAGGTAATGAAAGAGAAAATAACAAAACAGAAATAGGTTATGTCCTGCAATGAACATTAATAAGGAACACAAAAGTAAACACACACGGAAAGAAAGAAAGGAAAGATTTTGGTAATAGGCATTCCCTTAATTGTGTTGCGAAGAATACCGTATTATCTCGATTTATTTCGCATTATTTCTAACGAATGGATCCTTTGGGAGCTTGATAAATCAAACCTGAAATTGTAATATTATTTATCTGAAATTGTAGGTATTAGAATAGCTATATCTGATATTTTTCGTCTTTTTAACCCCCGACGCAAAAAGAGGGGTGTTATAAGTTTAACGTGTCTGTGTATGGGTGTATCTGTTTGTGGTATCGTAGCTCTCAAACGGATGAACCAATTTTGGTTTAGTTTTTTTTGTGTCAAAGATAATTTTATCCCGAGTATTCTTAGTCATGTTTCATGAAAATGTTTACCATTTTTGTTTAGACGATGGAGTCAAACATTCGGAATTCAGAAATAGTGCTTAGTATAACTTCAGCGTTTTAAAGCAATTTAAATACGCTTGCTCATTGCATTAGTGTCTAAGCACACTATGCCGAAGTTACGCGACCGAAATTCGGCCAAGTTACGCCTGCAATGCTTTGTAAATGGCTATCAACACATCTGCCGAAAATCACGTTAAAAGTGGCCACTTATCGCAAAAAATCTCCATTAAACTAAACGACAGGATAGAAAATATTGTAGAAGCGATAAAAAGAACCACAAATCTTCTACGGAGTGCACTACAGAGAGATAATTCACAATTTCGTCTTTATTTAAGCACTATGATTTTTTTCCAATTGCTACTACGTGCTCTTAATGACTTTTTCGCTATTGCTTTTGGTTTAGTTTTAATAATAACATATACCTTTTTCCCTGTCGAATCAACAACCTGCTGGTTAAATTCATAAGAGTAAATGATTGACACCTTAATAAAATAATTTTATTGTTGGTGAATTCACAATGAGTTCATGGTAGCACAGCACAGATTACTTTTCCGAGAATTGCCATCCAATTCGGTGATTTCGCAACGTTCGCGAATTTCCTGGAAGGATGTTTACTGCTTCGGTTATGTTTATTAATCCCTCAGGATCATAATGGGAACTAGCCAGAAATACTAAAGATGAAATATTACCGTTACATCGATTGTTGGAAGTGGTAATCGAGATAGTGAAGAAATAAATGGCTTTCCAACGTTATTTGTTGGAGATGTAACAGTTGTTTGTTTTTGACGACCTCCGTGGTCGAGTGGCTTTGTACACCAGTTTTCAAGGTGTCGCCATCTCTGAGGTCCCGGGTTCGATCCCCGGTTGGGTCAATTTAGAAAACGAACTTTTCTATATTGGCTCAGGTCTGGGTGTTTGTGATACCACCGTTGTCTCTGATTTCCATAACACAAGTGCTTTAGCTTACTTACTTTGGAATCGGAGCAATGTATGTGATGTTGTCAAATATTTATTTATTTGTTAAACTAGAGACCAAATTCAATTTGTGCTGATTTGATTATATGATTAAGAATAGTTGTTTCCACGTGACTTTCCTGGTAAAAAGCTAAATTTAGCATTAGAAACTTGTTCTCTAAAATCTTTTGGAGTAAGTAAACTATCTTCATCGCTGGACGCACTAATTTTTTGTAATATATCACAAAAATAGTTCAATCAAACTTATGCTGAAAAAAAATTATTTATGATAATCATTGCCTAGTTAGTTTATTTTTTTCGGCGCCGAGTATTTAACTCTCTCATTTTTAATATTCCATCTTATTCTTTTTATTCACAACCATATAACACTGTTTTTTAATATTATATTTATTTATTTTTTCTTATTATTATATTTATTTCATATATGCGACCTGCATTGCGATTCTGTAAGACATCATTCGTGACCTCGCATCTGAATCCGCTGTGAGTTTCTTGATTGGTATTCTCAAAACTCGCTTGATAATTCGCATGTGCACTAGCGCTGCACTTGCGAGCGTGTCAGCGAGTTGAACTAAATTGACGGCGAGAATTTTGACGGGAACCGATAACTTGTCCGAAATTTACTTGTCCTAATTTCATTTAACGGAAACGGTTTACCAAAGTTTTTGTTGCTATATGTATTGTTTGCCATATTTTTAAACCATCGAAATATCATTTGGCATAGGTCTCATTTTACCGAACTACGTTTCACCGATTTTCAAAATGATTTTTTAGTATTGGCACCACCAGAACAACATTTTACCGAATACTATTTGGCCGCAACCGCAACTATGGTATATTTATATTATGTAGGTAACATTTGACATAATCGATATTTGTTATAATAATACATGTTTTATTAAGCAAGCATGCACCATGCATGCAAGCATTAAAGAGTTGCGAATGGTCAAAACACTAACCTAACCTAACCTACTTAATGTATTCAAAGTTTTTCATTTGGTGAACTGAAAATATGACAAATAAATCAGTGGTGTAATGAATGTTCGGGAATATAATACTTCGACGAAATGTTCTTTCGACCGCGCATAACTTCGGTAAAAAGTTTTTCGACCAAATAAGACATCGGAGTAACGGAAAAACGTAACTTCGACGAAGTCAAAAAAGGCGAAACGAAAACAGTCGAAAAGATTTCAGTAAAATGAAATTCGATCAAAAAAATTTCGACCTTGGGATAGGTTACCGATTTTGACAGATAAAGTATGAGATGATGTAAAAAGTGGCATTCTGTAAGGTATAGACCGAGAGGTGACAGAATTTTTCGTAACGATCAAGGAAACGATTACTTTTACTTTTATGGGGTGTAGAGTGGTTGTAGAATGTCCCCTAATGTGAATGATGAATTTCCATACAATATAATGCTATTTTCGCGATTTTTTAGCATATCAAAACAGCTCTTAGAATCCTGATAGATCAGTTGTGTGTATTGCAATCTGGATCTCATCCATTCACTCCCTGGGTAGCTATCTTCAGATCGGCAGAGAACCAAGGCTTCAAAGTTATCTCGTTGGTATGAAAATTATCTGGTGCTTCTAATTATCTAAGGTGAAGGTGCAAGGTGTGTCGCTGTCATGCTAAATGCAGGTATTGTGCACTGATATTTTTGTGGTGTGCATGTGCATTTTTTTGCGGGCAGGCGGGCGGTGCATCCTGCATATATATTTTTTGCGGGAGTAAGCTACATATATTTCTCTTTTCACAATTCTAATTATCCGTCCACCTCTCGAATTAAACAACCTCTCGCATCAGATCTCACTTCGCTACTCCCTTCACTCTCACTTAAATTTGCATTCTGTAAGCATCACCTATTTACTTGCGAAGTGAAGTGAGTTCTGTATTGTAGTGACTGCCACACTCAAAAAAATGTTAGTCGAGATTTATTGATTGCAGTTTTTTGATACAATTGTTGAGTTTTTGGTACAGAACTTTATAGCAAATATGCGTTTTTTTAATTAAAATTTCTTATTTTAAGGAATTTGAGGCAGCTAATAGTCTGCGTGTTGAATTAAAATTGACCGTGAGATTTTGACAGATGAAATATGAGATGACATAAGAAGTGGCATTCTGTAAGGAAATTCCGCCCTCACTTCGATGCTCACCTCGCAAGTGAACCCGATTCAAAGTGTCAAATAAAAAGTATCTATTTTACGAGTGAAAATAGAAGAAGTCCTCTACAAACAATGTTAAAATAATATTTTTTTTAGAAATAAAACACTTTTTACGGATTACAGCGCGTATATTATTAATTCAGGTGTTGTTTTAGAATTATTTAGTTTGTATTTATTGGTTTTTAGAATTCCCGACGTTTCGACACCTTTCCAGGGACCGTGGTCACGGGAGGACTAAAAGTGTTTAAAAAGTGTTTTATTTCTAATGAACTGTATACGAGCGAAAGTCTTAGAAGTGAATATTTTTTTATTTTTTAACACTGATAAGTAGTTTTTAACCACAAATTATATAGCTATTTAATTTGTGAAAAACTATTTTTTTTTATTATTTAACTTTACAAAAACAAAAATTTTTCATCGTAGCAAACCAAAAACCACGGCGGTTTGTCCGGAATGCTAGACTTATACACTAACATTATTATATATTTATGGTAACAACAACATATTATAAAATAGGTCACTAGTAAACAATTTACCTGCGGTGATCGTCCAGTTTTAATATTACTTTCTGTAATGCTTTGTAAGAGATGTAAAGGATGGTGAGAAAAGCTTTGAGTTTATATATCCAGATGACTTGTATTTATTCTCAATAATCAGAACAACAGATAGGTGTGTCTGTCAACGGTTTGAATTTCTGGACAATTGCATTGCTATTATTGTTGTGCAAGCAAAGATGTTCATGAGCCACAAGCCTTCCACCACCACCACCTACAAGGATGTTATTTCAGAACACATTTTTATTTTAATGTCAATTTTTTTTTACATGTTATTGTATAAAATTTGATAAAAAAAAAATTTTATATTGTTAGGTAAAACTTATTATACTGGTTTGTAAAACTTCTGGGAATAGAGGGATTTAGGTGCTTGTTAGTACACAGAATGCTCAATTATCATCCAGACATAGTTGCAAAAATAGTTATTGCATGCTGTGTTTTGCACAACATGTGCAATCGCGCAGAAATACCGGCTTTCACAATTTCAGGAGAAGAGAGACTAGAAGAGCTACAAACAATTGCTGAAGTTCAAAGGAGGCAAACTAGGGATTTGCCATCTTACGCCGATTTAGCTCTAGGGCAATAACGTAGACGAAATATAGTAAATAGCCTATGGCGTTCACGTCATATTTAATTTATCGGTGGTCAAAAACCCTTTACAAGTTTTCTTTCGTCATTTCATTCTTGGATAGGCCTTCCAATTTGTGAAATGGTAGTAGATTCAGTAGATTTATACATTTTTAACATGATGTGCTAACAGAAAACCTAAAAAAACTGCTATAAAAACAGCTCATTTTTTTTAAAGCTTTATTTATTTAATACCAAATAATATACTAGAAAAAATAAGACTTGCACCAGATCATGTTCTCGGACGGGAATCGAACCCGCGACCTTTGGATATCCGGTCCAATGCTCTGACCGCTGAGCTACCGAGCCACTCTTTTCTAGTATATGATTTGGTATTATATAAAAATAGCATTGTGAATGCTAAAATCTCAAAATTTAAAAAGCTTTATTTATTTTTAACATTTTTGGGGCTAGGCATATGTATATGTAATAAAAATGTAAGCGATGATATAAATATATTTTATTAATATTTAAACGACAGTTGATCCTTTCAATCGGTTCAGCCGTCTTCGAGTAGTTCTGGTAGCTCTTCCTTCAGGTGTTCCTTCTGGAGTTCCCTGGTAAGTTCAGACCAGATGTTCTTCAATTTGCTAATATGTAGTGACACTTCACCACTGGATTGCACTGTGTAGCTGAAGAACTTCATGCACAGGCTTTACTCTTTTGCAAGCCATCATACAGGCGGTGTAGTTCTGGCCATACTTCCCTCGCTGTAGAATATCGCAAAACTTTCTCACAGTTGTCTTGTGACAAATTCGTAGTAATAAGTTCGCCTCATGAAGCTCTTGTGTCTCCCACTTAGATTGTTGCCGATTCAACGATAGACTTTTCCATCAACTCTCGACGTAAATTCTATCTGAATTTTATTTCCGGTAACTTAACGCTCTGCTACCATATTAAAGTACATACTTTTTGATATTATAGGATCTTGGGAAAGAAAATAATAAAATTAAACTGTAAAAACTGTATTAAAAAACGCAAGGAAGAATATTGACAAACAAGACATTGACATTATATTCAATGAGCAATATATACAAAAAGAGTACTTAGGTCGATTTGCAGCAACATTTACTAAATCTCGATTTTGTTAAACCTAGACTTTACTCATACGAATATGTAAAATTTTTAAATCGATATTTAAAATTTTCACAGTTTCATAAGGGCTACATCTAAGTTTAACAAAGTCGAGATTTAGTAAATGTTACTGCAAGTGGGCCTTAATATAGGTAACTATACAAAGCAGGATTCTTAACAAAATATTATAGGTCTGTCCACGGTCCGGTTTTTTCTTGGATGACGGATCCGGGCGTTTCGACGGAGACGGATCACGTTTGTCCATTGCGTCCGGATCCGATCCAATCCCGAACCACATATCACTCTGCGGTGCAACTGAGATGTCATGTGCACGTGCCTTTTTTTACGTTAGAATGCCGACAACTTCTTGCAATATACGTACAAAGACGCAGAAGACAAAAAAGTTTTGGGTTTCACCCTCTCCTGCAAGCGAGATACCTCGATGGGGCATTTAATACACTATACGATAAATTAAAACAACGTGAAGATATATAATACCAAATAATAAACTAGACAAAATACGACTCGCACCAGATTATGTTCTCGGACGGAAATCGAACGGGACGGGAGCATTGTAAATGCTAAAATCTCAAATTTAAAAATGATGTAGCTTTCTTATCTTAATCAATTGTTTAAAAATATCTGGAAAGGTATTCAGTTGATGTCGAGGTAATTCCTTGTAATTGGTGAGATGGCGCTGGCTTGCAGCGTAAGAGTTGATATACTAGGAGAAATTCGACATTCCCACTAGTGACTCAGTAGCGCAGCGGTCAGAGCATTGGACCGGATATCCAAAGGTCGCAGGTTCGATTCCCGTCCGAGAACATGATCAGGTGCGAGTCGTATTTTTTCTAGTTTATTATTTGGTATTATATAAAAATAGCATTGTGAATGCTAAAATCTCAAATTTAAAAACGTGAAGATATTTTTTTAACATTTGTTTTTATTAGTAACTCCTTTTTGGTTAGCAGAAATGACCTTTTATTTCGTTGTGACTTAGCCGATACTTATTTTTTTCGCATAACCTAAGTGGCATACGTTATATTAGTGTGTAAACATTAGTGCAAAATGTTTTAAAACGTTAGCGTTCATGGTTGTTAAATAAATTAAGAAAATGTTAGTATGGAAAATTCAAATTCTTTAAAATTCTCCATACAAAACGGCAATTTCATACTTTAACCCCTAATATTAACTTGCCCTAAAAACTTTATTGTGTGAACAAAATAAAGTCGCAGCGCAAGTGCTTGTCGCAATAAGCAAGTTCGGCAAGTCGCAAAAGATGACGGTTGACGAAGACGGACGTCGGGTGGCTGCGCTGCTGGACAAGTCCATATGTATTTTATATTCTAATGGGGTACTTCAAATCGAGGCTCCGGTTTAGCGGTTCATCCGATCAAGCAAAATCTTCGGAGCCCGTCAAAAGAACGGATGACGGATTTCGGACGCCGGATGTCGAGTTGACAAAAGTTCATACAAATATAATATATAGGCCGCTATTCGGTCCGGTTTTTTCTCTCCGAGGAGACGGACGCCGTGGACATACAGTTTAAGGCATAGGGATTATATTCATGGCACGAATTAAGAGTTTTTTATTTTTTTTATTTTTGCTGCATCAAATTCCTTAAAATAAGAAATTTTAATTTAAAACTCACATATTAGCTAAACTAGAATCGATAAAACTCGACTAACATTTTGTTGAGTGTGGTTGTCACTAGGTACAACGCAAGTCAAGGTCAAGGTCAAGCGAGGTGAGATGCGAAGTGAGAGTGAATTGCGAAGGGAGTTGCGAGTTGTCGTCTGATTTTACAGAATCGCAGGGCTCGTGTCGTCCATATTCTTTATTTCGAACTATCAACCTTATTTTTCAACAATCCTTGTTCAAAACTCCTTAGTATCTGTGTATTTTTTGTTTTTACTTTTGTGTCATTGTTCATGTCCGACAACATTTAAAAATGTTAAAGTATGTACTTATTCTATCTTTCCTTTTCTCACATATCAATTTTACAACTCTCATTTACGTTAGGTTTGCGATTAGATTTTACAAGCGATTGTTGATAAAAAGTGCTAGTTGACGTAAATGGGCCCTATTTATTAAAAGTGACAATTTATCACCTGTAATGACAATTTTATATTCAATTGTGAAATGAAATGAAATGAAATTTATTTATTTGCCATAAAACACGGTATAAGTACAAGTTGTTAGAGATAATATAAAGGTCAAGCGTATTTTGTCAAGTTTTGACATGCAAAAATTGTGTCAACCGAATTGAAAGTAGAACAAACTACTCATAGCTACACCGCAATAAAAACCAAATTGTCACGTTATTAAATAGGACCCAGCAAGTCAACTCATGTAAATACCATAACTCGACATCTGAGTCGACAAAAGCTATACTCTCTATTCACGATTCAACTTCATCAATACAGATTTTTCCCAACAAAAAAGCAATGACAATCCACACAATACATTTTCATGCAAAAACTTTGTGAGCTTAATGCATTGTTTTGGAAACAAAGGGAATCACATGAAGCTCCATGTGTGTAATTATCTCTCGAATGAATTTAAAAAATGTGTATCAAATTCAGAATAGGTATTATTATTGATGATGGCAAGATGGTTTTATTTTCATTTATACAACTACTGAAGAAGAAATTATGATCTATATAAAATCTAATTAAGGCTGCGTAGTCTGCACACTAGCGCCGCCATTGGAAAAAAAACATAGTTGATAGATAAAGACGAAATTACGAATTATCTCTCTGTAGTGCACTCCGAGGAAGCTTTGTGGTGCTTTTAAACACTTACACAATATTTAGTTTAACGGAGTTTTATTGCTAAAAGTGGCCACTTTTCGCCAAAAAAACTAAATTAATCAACAGGCTAGAAAATATTGTTTAAGCTATAATAAGTACCAGAAAGCTTCTTCGGTGTGCACTACAGAGAGATAATTCACAATTTCGTCTTTATTTAAGCATTGTGATTTTTTTCCAATGGCGGCGCTAGTGTGCAGACTACGCCCTCTTAACGAGAGCCAATTATTAATTTATACCTTTTTTTACTACGACTCCATTGACGTAATATTAATAATAGAGACAAAAATAAAAGCATTATGTAGTCAGAAGATTCACAATAATGTAACCAAAAAGCATTTGTTGTTAAAAGATAAGTGTGTTTTTTTTTACAAATCAAAAACTGAATTACAAATTTTAACATTTGAAGCTAACAAAATTGTTCTTTGCAGAGTGGTACTAGTCGTTAAAAAAAGATAGTCCAAATGATATCTTCATTACAAAAGAGATGCATAAAAACACACTTGAATATTTTCCTCTGAAATGTTTCTTTTTCCAACACTAGATTGCGGACAGGAATCGGGTCATTTGCGAACCGTGCTTCGTTAACCCCAGAACAAATTATTACGTCTAGGATCTCTTTGACCCAGTAATACTGGTAAAGCAGTATCTCAACCGACCCCCTTTTTCGATATAATTATTTACGATTTTATGGTTTGGTGGCATCGGAACTCTACATTATTTTGAAATTGAAAATATTATATTATAATATTTTATAAACATAAAAAAACAAAGCATTTTATTTATGACGGGTGATTGTTCAAAACATCGCAGACCGCGCAAGATGGGAGGGTGCGGTGGATGCACGAAGCACAGGTAAACATAGCTCCGTCACTCCATGTACTTGCGCGCTATAATTACCTACCGCCCGGCCGAGCGGTCTCGGGCCGTTTGCGGACCAAATTCAGTGCGATTTTCACAAGCGAAGCGCAAGCACGTTGTTCAATTTTAATCGTTACATTCGTTCGTACACGTACCTACGATGCCGTCTGGTGCCTTATATGCTGTAGATGGGTGCAAGTCAAGTAAAAGAAGGGATAAAAGCCTAACATTTTTCCATTTACCTGTCAATGAAGAAAGATAAGTAAAATATTTTATAAACGATACAATTTTAAACAACCACCTATAGTCAGAACATATTCACAGTTCTCAATAACATAGACTAATTGTATCGAAGAGGCAGCCCTGCGATTGCTCTGGGATCGCGCGGCGCGAAGCAATCACAACTGTATGCTTGAGCACTTAGGCACATTTTAGCATGCAGCGGTTGCTGACGCGACGGAGTAGGCTATTATAGCAGTAGGTATTGGAAATTTTCTACTGAGTGAAGTATCTGTTACGAAGTAACTATTAAGTAATCTGTGACATAATTAATTAGGTCCTAACTACCTTTTTATTTTATTTTTTATACAAATATAGTGTGTTATAGAGTATCCTTCCTTCTTATCCACCCCCATATGGCCTTTTTTGTGGGGATATTAGAAATGGCTGATCTGCATACGTAGTAGTGTCCTACTATTATTTTCAACGCGACTCACGACTAGCTGCATAACAAAGCTCGCACAGGTTTTGTGCTTCGCGTGTCTATCTGTATGAGTGTATAATGTCCGTATTCACAAACAATACTTGTCTATGTAGAGTACCTTTACTGTGCGAAGTAAAGCATTTCTCAATGCGTTGCATATGACAAGCCTTTCTATTCACAAACAATACTTAGGGCGCTCTTTGATGAGTGATCGCACTGCATTTTATGCGGTCCTATGATTGGTCAATCTTGTGTTGCTCTGTTCAATCTAGTATTTGCCATGAGATTTCAACAGCTAAGCCATAGACGATAGTATGTAGGTACAGCGTAGAAACACACGTCAAATGAACACATTTCAAAAAAATCTATTCTGCATACGAAATAAGTTACTCTCTTCTATAGTGATATAATATTCTCTTTACTCTCTTCAGTATTATGTTTGAAGTTAGTTTGAAGGTCAGTGTCGTTTTTTGACGTTACACCTACACCATATTTTTTATCTTTCTCTATGACCTATACTATGCGTTGCTTAAACCTCGCCTGGTATATTAGCTGCGCGTTACTTTTTTTGAACGCATAGTGTTTGATGGTGTTTCTGACTCAAGTCGCGCACTATGAGACCTCGTAGTAATGTTGGTGAATACGGGTGTGAGTGTGCCGTTTTGTACTTCTGTTATGCAGTTGCGTTACTGCCTTTTATATTATCTGTGTTCAGGATCTCTCAGACCTGTGTTTGTTCTCCCAAAGGATTGTTTGGACGGAATATTGCGGGTGATTACTAGCCATTGTTTATCGCTCCAAGTTTGGTTGTGTTTGTTTTTCGTGTATTGCTTGTTAATCACTGTTTTACCATTTTTTGTTTTGGCAATGTTGTTGATGCACAGTGTAAAGGATTGTAATACCACAGTTTTACAATCCATAGGGGGAATGAAGGTGAGCTCAAGGTCAACATGTTGTGTTTGATGTGCCGTCGTCTGTACATAAGCACTTTATTTTGTTTTGACGACCTCCGTGGTTAGTGTTGTACACCGGTTTTCAAGGTGTCGTCATCTCTGATGATCCCGGGTTCGATCCCCGGTTGGGTTAATTTAGAAAATGAACTTTTCTATATTGGCTCAGGTCTGGGTGTTTGTGATACCACCGTTGTCTCTGATTTCCATAACACAAGTGCTTTAGCTACTTACTTTGGAATCGGAGCAATGTATGTGATGTTGTCAAATATTTATTTTATTATTTATTTTATTTATTTTTACCGTTGTCTATGATTTCCACAACACAAGTTCTTTTGCTACTTACTTTGGAATCGGAGCAATAATAATAATAATAATGATAATATATTCTTTATTCAAATAATAAATAATAATAATAATAAAAAAATAATTATATTTAATATTCCATACATTGCTCCGATTCCAAAATAAGTAGCTAATGCACTTGTGTTATGAAAATCAGAGACAAGATATATACCTTAAAACTAAGCATATATAGTTTATCCATATGATAAATACCTTACAGACTAACATACATATTATATTATATTAATCTTATAACTACTTATTGATACGAATAGTGGGCGGCGTCGTGTTGCGCAACGCAGTGTCCGGTAGCCGACCACGAAACCGGCGATACAGGACACCCTTCGGCCAAAAGTCTTCTTTCATGAAGGTCGACAGATGTTCGGTCGGCACCCTCACCACAAAAGAATTGAAATTCACGTTGTGGCGAGACTCCAACCGCTCGACTCTCAGAGTAAATTTGGTTTTAATCCTCATGTACTCCACAACGTCATCAGCTTTCGTGTAGTAATGCAGACGGGACACGTACACTAGCGTCGTCGGAATAGCCGGGCGCAGCAGGTGATTGTGTCCAGTCGGGGCGGTGCCACATAGGTTACGGCGGGCGGGCTTCTTCTTCTTCTCCACCTTTTTAAAGCCGTCCTCATCACACCTATCATCCTGTCTCCGTGGTGCTGAAGCCTTAGTGACAGGGCCGAGAAGATTTTCTCCCTCCTTTGTAGCCCGTTTGAGTTGTGATGTAGCGGGTCGATTAGTAGCGGTGACCGCAGCATATGCACGTTGAGGGGTTGACGTACATACGCGTGACGTATCCGCCGGGGCGGAGGAGCGGGCGGCGGGGCGCGGTGCATCGCGCACTGTGGCGGCAGCAATCGGTGACGCATCCGTATGCGCTGACTCGAAACTGCCGATGGATGCATTTTGCGCCCCACGACGAGTGTTCACGTTGGAGGCCTCGGGTGACCTACTTACCGCAGCGATGTTGCTTAACAACACGACTTGGGCTCGCAACTCACTTATGGTGTTATCGGAGGCCTCTAATTTACACAATACTTCGGCCAGGCTTGTTTTCAGGGAGGTGATGTCCTTCAACAGCCTAGTGATGTCAACGTGGTCGAATGTGACAGGGGGCAGCTTGTGCAGCTCCTTAGCCACGAACGTCGGCACGTCGTCTGGGTCAGTCTCCTTTAAACAGGTGATGATATCCTGGAGACTCTTCGCACCTCCATCCCTTCGTCGAGATGGCATCTCATCGGCTTTCCCGATGCTCCGGAACAGCAGCGCCTTTCTACTGTAAATTTCATCTTCTTTGAAGTTTGACTTGCAGATTTGCACGATGCTGACCTCGTCCATGGTGTCGATGGTGTTCTGGATGAAAGCCAAGACTTCATTCACTATGAGTTGCTGGGAGCTCATAGTGACAAAACGCGCAGCGGCTAATGCCGCGCGAAACGTGAATAATAATTCGCACTAATGCAATTGAGCGCGTCCGTTTCCGAGCGCGCACCGCACTGCACTATCACAATGTATGTGATATTGTCAAATATTTATTATTTATTATTATTATTTACTTTAGATTTATTTTTTGACAACCCACATGCACATTTGCGACTGATAGCGTAACTACCTACACGGGTGGCGACACGCGGCGGTGTCTCTGTAATGGTATGTGATTTGTCTAACGAAATCAAAGGCGTTTCCCAACTGTATGAATTGTAAAACTGTACGTTGTTTTAACTTACATCGAATCCAGTCATTACATCGAATTTATTATGTCAAAACTAGTGGCTCAGTGAACTCTTGTCTTTGTGCGTGTGTAGCTGAAATTGTGTGTTTTTTATTCATTAATCTAATAGATGTCGCCACTAGGAGGTTTTCAAAAGCAGTACTATGTGCGGTTTGGTAGGTATATTATTATAATATCTATTCGAAACTAGATGGCTTTTAATTTGGATAATTTTCGAAATATGTGAACATTTTTTTCGAAAATTTTCGAAGAACTGAACTGAATCTACAATAAAAATATAATTATCGAGCCCTGCTCACAAAATTTCACGAGAATCGGTTGGGAAATGCGACCCGTAGAGAAGAACAAACGGACATACGAAAACATTTTTGCCCAAGTTGAAGCAGAGAAGCTTCGCTCGGTCAACGTGCAAATAAGAGAGAGAAAGAGAGAAAGAGAAAAGAGAAATATTCTGAAATGAAGTGTGATAGAAATGTATGGAAGAAAAAGATTCAGCGTTGACTCCAAATAATTGAGATAAGCTAAGATGATGAAGCAGATTTCGATCTCAAGTTTCAAGAAAAAAATAAAAAAGAGAAAAAAGGAGAGAGAGATTTTATTTGTACGTGAAAAGATTTTGTGTAATTTTAATTACATAGCTGTGAATGGTCTGATTTCTGAATTCATTTCCCTTCCATTTCATTACATCTAAGACAAATAATTGTCACCCAAAAGCTCCCAGACCAATGTTTGTTCTCCCAGAGTTGTTTGAACAGCAAATTACGCTTGGACAGATTACGGGGAGAATGTTTGACTTCTCAAGTGCTTACAATTTTGAGAAGCAATAAATTAACGATTTTATTTCATTTCCACAATCCACGGTTTATCTTATCATGCGGTAATCATGTCGTAGTCATTTTGGCTTCGTACATATTCAAAATTACACAAAAACAATAGATTTCATTATAATGTGTACGTTTTATCTCCCACATATAAATAAGATTTGCTTGCAGCACTCTTTTTTTGAAATAGCTAAAACAAAGAGAGGAGGAGAGAGTGATTTTAAATTCACGTAGGTAGTGGCAAACTTTCAGAATAGGTTCAGTCCATAAAACTATAAGAATCATAGATAAAATTAAGTCAAAAATTTTGAACCACCTCGTACTAAACCTTTGTCACTCTGACTTTTATGTATACTATAACAAACGACCAAATTGTTCAATTTCATGAACAGAAAATCACCCTGTAGTCATAATGTGCTCGACATTCGCAAAAAAGAAAGCCGCTGTCAAAAAGCTTTTTTTATCCACGACGGGTTAGTGCTTACTTTTGTCAATTTGACTTCTATGTATACTATAACAAAAGACAAAATTGTTCAGTTTCATGAACAGAAAGTTTGTCTTGTCACTTTAAAACCACCCTGTAGACTCAACGTGCTCGACATTCGCAGAAAGGCGTCGTTAATAAGTGTTATTATTTTATCCACAATGGGTTAGTGCTTGGCCTTCACCTCACCTGATGTTAAGTGACGATAAGGCCGAAGGTGAAAGCGCACTTCAACCGGAATCCTCACCACTGAGGAACTAAGCTGTCTTACCTCTAACTGCCGGAACACAACAATTTTCAAATGTTAAAAATTGTTGTGTTCATGGCGTTATGGCGTCAGACTTAGGTAGCTAGCCAGGCGGACTCGAAATAAGCCCTACCACCAACCAAACCGAGTACAAATGTACCCCCCTCTTGGGAATCGAATCCCGGACCCCTGCGTCTTACACGGGTGGGCGAACCACTAGACCACAGAGGCGGTTAGATTTAAATCTACCCCAACTACCCTTTCATACTAATAAACGCATTAAAATCTAACTCTCGTGCCTACCATTAGAGCCAAGCGACATACGGCTATAAAATTCACTGATGACGTCATTAAGAGACACCCTCGCCCTAACACCCTAATTAAATTTAATACCTCTTGTGAATCTGCTAATGAAGTTGGGAATCATGATAAAGTAGTGACAATTATATTTTTGGTGGGGTTGGGCATCCAGCATTGTAGTAACACCAACCAACCCATCACACTTTACTGTGCGTTCACACAGCGATCCGTTATGAACCGTTTTCAACGGATCCATCGACTGGACGATGTGTTCACATCGCATTTACAGGACCGTTATTACAGATCCGTCGCTACTGGATACAGTAATGGGCTATTTACATATGTCGATTTTAGTCACCTGTGACGGTCGACTTTAATCACCAAGCAGGTCGCATGTAATATTGAATCGCAGCTGACACATCGGTGATGGCGTCGCTGTCATCTCTGTGAAGTCGATGGCGTAACCTAGGTAACAATGTGTAATAACGTAGTTCCAGTTTTTGCCACCGGATCAGATAAGTTTGTTCAGTCACCTGTGGCCTTACCATGAGTTGATGCAAACTGTTTTCGCTACCATAAAATATCGTTTTCTCTCTTTCACTCGATTGACTGTGAGCAAGGATATCCGACAGTTTTCGGTAACGTAAACAGTTTGCATCAATTCATGGTAGAGCTACTACTGCCGATCCGAATTGCTAGTTACACAGTCGATTTTCGGCATGCGACAAAAGTCGTGCGGCCTTAGTCACTCGTGTAAATACCACATAGCGAAATTACATCGGATTGTGTGTTTAATGGATCCGTAATAGTAGGTTGTGTGCGAACACGCTCATACAACTACATAGGTAGGTACGCCATCGCCGAACGTATACGTATCGGATGAAAATGGACCTGTAAAACGGATTGGTTTTTTTACTGGATCCGATATACCTACCCTGTGTTGTGTGTAAACCAACTTATTACAATATCTATGGTTTGAACACGCTAATACAACTACGAGTAAAAACGTTATCGCTGAGTAAGTAGTTTTTATATATTTTAAGCCTTAAAATGAGGAGCATATTTAAAGCCACTGAAATGAGTTGCATCCCAACAAAACCCATCCAAACTGAAATAAAGTTAAGCCAGCCAAATCTTCACCAATTAAAACTTTAACGAGAATCAATTGAAATTGCACCTTATTCCCCAATGATAAAGTATATACTGACTGTTGAGGATTCAGTGGTTTATGTTAAAATTTATCTTGATGCAAATAGGCCGCAATCTGCGCAACATTCAAGATGTGGATTATAAATTTGAAACGTTTATGCAAAATACACTCATTTAACTCAAAGTTTTGAGACTTTATTAACGCTTTGAGACTTCGCAAAAATTTTGGAATCTTGGTAATTATGTTACTTAATAAATGAAGTTAATTTTAAGACAAAATTGTTGAAATTATTTTTAAGATAAAACAAAGAAAGGCATTTAAAATACTAATAGCGATACGATTTCATTTAGGAAAACTTGTAATTTCAAAAATGTCAATGTCAAGTCATTCAAGATACATAAAACTATAATCAAAAATATTTCGATATTGATTTTCGCGACAGGTAGCCTATGTCCCTCCTAATACTCCAATCCGTCTCATACTAATTTCATCAAAATTTATTCAGGTGTCTGCCGTGTATTGTCTTTTCGTAAATTGAGAAAACTCCTTTGTCTCGGCAGAGAACACATAATAATACTAACGTGTCTCGGCGCAAACGCAGGCAAATGATGACTACTAAACCACGGTAATGAGAGATATCATTACCGTGGTTATACGGTATCTCACTCTCAGTAGGGAAGAGTTAGGTACTTGTCGCCTGCGCGGCAGTGGTGGGAGGGTCACCCTGCCCCGCACCCCAACTATACTACGGTAATGAGAAATATCATTACCGTGGCCATTAAGGTACCTCACTTTCAGTAGGGAAAAGTTAGGTACTTGTCGCCTGCGCGGTAGTGGTGGGAGGGTCACCCTGCCCCGCACCCCAACTATACCACTGTAATGAGAGATATCATTACCGTGGCTATACGGTACCTCACTTTCAGTAGGCAAGAGTTAGGTACTTGTCGCCTGCGCGGTAGTGGTGGGAGGGTCACCCTACCCCGCACCCCAACTATACCACGGTAGTGAGAGATATTATTTCCGTGGCAATACAGTACCTCACTTTCAGTAGGGAAGAGTTAGGTACTTGTCGCCTACGCGGTAGTGGTATGAGGGTCAGTCACCCTGCCCCGCACCCCAACTATACCACGGTAATGATAGATATCATTACCGTGGCTATACGGTACCTCACTTTCAGTAGGGAAGAGTTAGGTACTTGTCGCCTGCGCGGTAGTGGTGGGAGGGTCACCCTGCCCTGCTCCCCATTTCATCGTTGCCCTGTCAACACGGCTGGTTTACCCCTCTTTAAATAATCATTACGCTATGATAATAGTTTTCATATTGTGTCCATTTTTATTTTCGCTGAAAATACCTTCACAATTCACAAAGTAGCGGAGGTTTCGTGTATATTTCTGGGGGTAGGTAACGACTACCATAAAACACAACAAGTTACGAAACAGCTTTTGACCCTAAAGTATGATCCTAGGACAAGTTAGTGATGGCTCCTTTTACCCAGGTAAATACTAAATACCAAACAAAGGTCATGGGTAAGTATTTACCCATATATCCGTTTTACCCTCCCCTTTTATTTTCACACAAATACATTTTATTGTTATTTTTCTACATCTTACAACAATTCAAAATATTATCTAGACATATGTTTTTGAGTTTTTATTGAAGCAAGGTAGTAAAAAAGATACAGTTTTAACGCATAAAAAGAAATACCCAGTATTGAATTTGATGCTTAATTAGCTTGTGGCCTTCTGATATCTATATATATAAAAAGGAAAATCAGTCACTCACTCACTGATCACGAAATCTCAGAAACTACAAGTGCTAGGATTCTCAAATTTTGCATGGGGGCTCCTTTTAGGGCGTAGGTGCTCACGGGATTTTACGAAATTCAACCCCTAAAGAGGTGAAACAGGGTGGCAAAGTTCGTATGGGAAAACGCGATTCCTTGGCCCGATTGACTTGAAATTTGGCAAGCGTGGCAACATGTGTTTCGTATTTTTTTAAATATTATCCACTATTAAATATTTTAGTTATAAATATTTTATATGTAGTTGATTAATTTACAGTTTTGTCAAGTCCCAAAGAACGTTACTGTTATTTGTAAACACGGTACCAACTTACATATAACTTATTTGGAAATCCAACAACAACTCTTACATGCAAAAAAATACAATTATTATGTATTTTTCGAGAATTTCCCAATTAAATAGTTAGTCTGATTAGGTTCCTGTTGTTTTTACCATATTTACCCATTTTGTCTTTCGCGTATTTACCCATCGCCCATCTCTACAAGAAGGTTATATCACTGAGAGCTATTAAAAGGGTTGTTACGCACACCTGTGCGATGCCTGCTTTGAATCGTCTACATAGTTTTTGTTCTCTGGGCTTCAGAAGTTTAATGCAAGTATACATAATACTTATAGGAGTAAGGCATATAATATATAATAGTAAAGTTTAAAATAAGATTATATCTATTATATATTGAGAGATTAATCGGATCACAAGTTATTTTATTCATAATATTTTGTTTTAATTAAAGAATTTTGAGTTAGGCACTCGATGGAGAGCCTGGCTCTACATACTATTCCCAGCTACAAATCTGGCCCGAAAGACTGATTGCTTATTAAGAAAGGTTTAGGCATTAGGAAAGGAAAGATAACTCATAACACCAGTTCTTACATTAGAATACTAGTTCAGAAATACAATGTTTTATTTAAACACTCATTAAGGCTCCTATATACCTCAAGTGGCGCCCTCATTTTAATTAAATTTATTGCTCGCTAAGTACATAATGTATCGAAAATTCACATGTACAGATTGAAGCTCAGGTTCTATAGTTTATTTATAAACAATAACTTCATTAAAATTTTGGTCGTTATAGTAGTAGTTCGCAAAAGTGCTAAATGTGGCCACTTTTAACCTTAAACCAACCTTAGCTTCAATCTGTACATGTGAATTTTCGATACATTATCTACTTAGCGAGCAATAAATTTAATTAAAATGAGGGCGCCACTTGAGGTATATAGGAGCCTTAACATCTCCAAACAGTACCGTGTAGTCTGTATGTCAAGCAAACATTATCTCCCGAATCAAAATTAGAACACTCAATCAGACTCAGTAATCTACTGTAGGCTGTAATTCTGGATTCCCTTTGCTTCCCAATAAATCCTCAGTCTCCCGCAAGGATTAATTCTAAGACCGGAATCACTTGTGTTTAGCAACAACAGAAGATTAATGAGTTATGGTCATTTTCAATAATTTTTACGAGATGAGAATTTTTTGCTATTCTTGTTTGTTTCTATTTTGGGGAATTTATTAATAGTATTTTATTTGTTTGTTTCAGATAAGAAAGGATAGAAGCAATAACCGTTGTGGATCACAAGGGTGAGTAAAAAGATATATAGTTTAATATAATACATAATTTATTGTGATACATATTTGTTATATAAAACACAAGTTACAAACTCTGTACGCACCTTAATCTCCCTCATATTAACTAGACAGCTAAAACATTGTATTTCCATGGAAAAGTAAAAAAAAAAAGTTCGACCGTTGGAAAAAATATAAGTAAAACTCGGTTCCTTTACGGGTATTAAAACGACTACAAAATGACATAGAATTTAAACTTTTCATAAAAAATTAAATTCTACTATCGAATCAAAACACCTCTCTCAATCAGATTCGGTAATATAAAAGGGGTTCATTCGGCAATCCCTTTGCTACGGTTCGTCACAAAGGATCTTACGGATTAACTCAAGGCTTTGTACTTTAGAAATGGTTGTTTAATTACTTAAGGCTAGTTCGCTAGAGGAATAACAAGTAGTTTTATTTCTTGTGTAATGAACTCAATAGTATTTCTGCACGACTTAAATTAAACTGATGTTAATTTGGTGTTGTTAACGACTGGTTTTACGTTTCTTGACATTTCTAACAACAATGTTGATTTCGTTCCTAAAAATCCGGAAAAGTTCCGCGACGATGTTACGTACTAATATTGTTTGTCTTATAACTTTAAGAATCACGATTTTTGGATTATTTTCTTTAATGGGTATTGGATTTAACTAAGAAGTTTGATATCTTTAAACTTCCTATTTATTAAGCTTAGTAGTCAATCCGCACGGCTAGGGCTAGGCTGCCCCCCCCCTGAGTAGGTAACCTTATGGGGAGTTCGGGAGAAGGCGCTCTCCCTCTCCCTCCTCTGGGGAGAGGTAAGAACCCCCCGGCTCCCCCGCCGATTTAGACTCGACGGGGGCGCCGGGGGCGGCGAGAGACAGCCCAGGAGTGGCTTCCTGCGCGCTGACCGAGTCCAACATGCCGTTTGGTATACCTAAAGATTGTATTTGCCCTCACTCTAATCAAAAAAAAAAAGGTTGCCCCCTCCTGGCGAGCCCCACACACAAACTCCCTGTTACCATTCTAGGCTATGACTTTAGAGATACAGACCTTTTTTTTCCCGGGGAAAATGCCTTAGCATACCACCCCCACGCGGGAAAACGAAAGTGGTAATGTGGTGTAGCCACTAAAATCCGGGGTATTCCTTCCACTCATTGGGCAATAACAACAGGACCAAGGTAGCAATCTCCGTGTCAAAGCGTGCGCCAGTCCACTCTCTGAACGCTAAACGTCTCCACCATGTAGGGGCACTCGGAACATTAGAGATACAGACCTAAAGAAAGCTGACAGACGGACAACTAAGTGACCTGTGGCCCTACCATGAGTTGATGCAAACTGTTTACGCTACCGTAAACTATCGGATATACTGCTCACAGTCAATACGAGTGAAAGAGAGAAAACTATAGTTTACGGTAGCGTAAACAGTTTGCTTCAACTCATTGTAGGACCACTGGGGGGTTATTCACGATTGTCGGAAATCAACTTTCCGAATCGAATAGGAAGGTCTTACGATATAGATCTAATTTTCTACCTTATGCTACCAAACTTTGTAAATGTATTGCGCTTTCCCGTCGGAAAGTGAATCGAATACCAGTCGAATGTATTTGTGAATAGCAGTTTTCGAATCTATTGGAGGATACGTATTCGAATCGAATGCTTTCGAGTAGATTTCCGACAATCGTGAATAACCTACTGATATGAGTACTACTACTACTAAAATCAAGTTATTTGTTAAATTATTTGCTTTAGTTGAATTCAAGGAATATTATTCTCAAAATCTACGTCACGTACGATTTCAGGAGCTCATTTCTCTTCGGTCTTGAGTATCATCTGATCCATGTAATTATAGAATCGTGAAGTCACTATTCAAATACAGATCACACGCAGAATAAATTAATGTCGGAGCGAAAACATTTCGCCACCTGTGTAAGGTGGAAAAGTATGGATGCGGCTGTTTAATAATTTTACCTTGAGGCTCCTATATACCTCAAGTGGCGCCCTCATTTTAATTAAATTTTTGGCTCGCTAAGTACATCATGAATCGAAAATTCACATGTACAGATTGAAGCTAAGGTTCTATAGTTTATTTACAAACAATAACCTCAGTAAAATTTTGTTCGTTGTAGTAGTAGTTCGCAAAAGTGCTAAAAGTGGCCACTTGCGACACATTATGTACTTAGCGAGCAATAAATTTAATTAAAATGAGGGAGCCACTTGAGATATATAGGAGCCTTAAAATAAGAATCAAAAAACGGACAAGAGTGAGTCGGACTCGCGCACTGAGGGTTTCGTACCATCATTCTGAAAAAGTTAACTATTTACAGACATCGTTTTTTTTTCCTGTAATGTTCACATAAACTTCTATCACATAAATAATTTCAAATATTTATCTATGCAAACTTCGAAGATAATGGTGGGGAACGATATTTTTTTTTACATTTTTCATCAAAAGTGCATAGTTTTCGACTTTTGATGAAAAATGTAAAAAAACATATCGGCCTAAAAAATAATTGTGAATGTGCTAACAGCACTCTTTCATATGGATATCTCACATGTCCTAAACATATAATATAGTATATATATAACTGTCAAACTGACAAATATCAAAGCTGTCAAACTGCTTTACTGACTAAGTCATCGCTCGCTGCACAGATCACACACTCGCTGTGTCGACCTTACCCAAGTGAGTCACTTGACGTTTTCTTCTTGATATTTCATATTTGCAAAATGGTTGGGCAAATGTCATCTAAAACTATAACACATGTTGATAGCATTAATAGTTCTTGAAATATCCAGCTGTGACAAACGGACAGACAGACACCCTAAGGGTTCCTTTTTACTATTTTGGTACGGAACCCTAAAATCAATTTTCAAAGTACTAAAAAATCTTTTCATCCGCTAAAGACACAACTTTTTAAAGAAATACTAAATCTAGCAGAAATTTAATACACAAAACCTTGTCTTTATCGAAGACAAAGAGATTAAATTAAGAGGATTGTTAAGGAACTATTGTGTCGAACGGATCGCGAAAGTGTTTTTTATTCAAATTGCTTTCAATTATTTATTTCAAGAGACAAAAGAACTTCTCATTTTGATAATGTTATTCCATAGCGTAAGGATTACTATACAAGGTGTTACAAAAATACCCCTAATGCCGAATATGGCGAAAAAAAATCAGCTGTTTCATACATTTTGATATTTTCGATTTTAATTTTTGTATGAAACAGCTGATTTTTTTTCGCGGTTTCAGAATTGGCCCCATAGTAAAAGTTGTTCAGTTTGATGGTCCCTATATACCATATTCGGCATTAGGGGTATTTTTGTAACACCTTGTATAGTGGGGTAACTCGGCCGTGTTAACAGGGCAACAATGAGGTGGGGTTCGGGGCAGGGTAGCGTCGCCCACCGCTACCGCGCAGGCAGGCAGTACCTAACTTTTCCCTACTGAAAGTGCGGTACTGTAGTTCGAGTCGTCATTTGTCTGCATTCATCGCGAGACAAAGGAGTTACCACACAGAAAAGATATGATGTCTCTATGTTATTTACTCTACTAAACATTTTTAAACGAGTTGTGTGATGATGTAGCAGCACCTACCTACGCCGCACATACGACACACGGTACAACAACAAAATTCTTCACCGTGTTATTAGATGGCGCTAGTATCAAGAAACATGAACATTAAGTATGGAATAGCACCTCGTAGTATGGAAAAACTACATCTCGCTAACGAAGTTCACTCAGCGACTCAGCATATATACAACTTCCAACCATCATCGGTTGGACCGCGGTCTCCGGGCTAATACCACCCAGCTCGGAGGAAGACCTTCCCTTTGGCCTTCCTATCAGTCAGTGGCTACCTACCTCCACATCCTTTCAATACCATCATTATCTACATTGGGACCGAGGTCCAACCGATGATGGTTGGAAGTTGTATATATGCTGAGTTGCTGAATGAACTTCGTTAGCGAGATGTAGTTTTTTCATTCTACGAGGTGCTATTCCATACTTAATGTTCATTTTTCTTGATACTAGCGACATCTAATAACACGTTGAAGAATCTTTTTGTTGTACTGTGTGTCGTGGTATGTGCGGCGTAGGTAGGTGCTGCTACAGAGTAATTATTGTCTCTACTACTCAATATATAATCACTCAGTAGCACTTTGGGCTACCACAGGATGTCTTAATTGGAGAGTTTTAACAGTTAAGTTACCTGTAATGTAATAGATAAATACCTATCTTATATATCTTTACTGTAATATGTTATTTACACGTGTCGACTTGGCACGTGACTTGTTGGTCAACTTTAGTCAACCATCGTTTTTAATCGACAGTCGCTTGTAAAATGTAATCGCAAACCTAATTTCAAATACGGAACCCTAAAATACAGCAAATAAATAAAAATTTAAAAAATCCCGAAACCATTTTTTTCTCATTACTATTATATAGTCATAAGTACTTCAAACTTTTAAAAATACCATAATACAAACGTATTATATTTATATAAACTTTTAGTTAAATTCTAATTCAAGGTAATAAAATGCCCCTATCCTGGAATGGTAGCAGCGCGTCCATATTGCAAGCTTAATCTGCATGTCGTTAGAGCCCCGCCGACTCATCCATAATTCAGATAATGAGGACAGGAGTGCTGTGGAGTCGCCTGAACCTAAAATTATTTTAGACAACTCCTGCCCGTGACTGTGCATGACTGTTTTAAAGCTCTGACGAGTGCATTAAAAAAAGTCATAGGTAAATTGAACAGAATATAAAGTATTTTATATTTTGATCCAGGCTAAGCAACGTGTTACAAAAAAACTCTAAAGCCTTATTGTGTTTTATCTAATATGATAGATAAAGCACAATACATACTTACAACCCCGTAAAATTATTAAACACCATAAAAACCACCACTTTTTGAAAATCTTTGTTCATTCTCTTCGTTATAAACTGCATAGTGGCAGCGCTAGATCTAAATTGTGTTTTGCTTTTGCACATTAATGATATAAAAAACAATCCTCGCAAAATAAACATTAAAATTTAATGCATGTGTGTGTATTACGTAATGCATGGAAAAATTATAAGAAATGCTTAAAAAAATTAAGCTGTTACCCTCTCCACTGCATTCTCTGTTCGTCTTTCGCTAAGGAGACAAATCAGAGCTGTTTGTACTGCGGTTCCCACGTACATTATTAATCTGAGCCTGTTAAGCCTTGACAATTGTGTTATATTATTATTTAGTTCGCGTTTAATTGCGAATAAATAAATTAAAAACACGCTGGAACATTGCCCTCTCTTAGCTTACAATATTTATGACTCTGTAGGTACACTAGTTGAATAGTAGCAAATAAAACATTATGTACTTAGTCTGAATTTGTAAGTTTTTAATAGAAAAAAAAACATCCGACATTTATGTAAATGCTAATTATAATAGTTATAAAGATGCATTACTTGCTGCCATCCTACCATTCTACTATCTGCTTATATCACACCCCAGACACTCCATATTATAAATGTTTCGTTTATATCTCCTACTTCTATTACATATAAACAGAATGACGTCTGTACACTCTGCGTATCTGTGAGTGAAGTGTTCAGGGCCACTTACCTTTTTTAAACAATTGCTGAAAAGCTAATTGTTATGAAAACTTTTACGTAATTATCATATTGTCTGTATCAACTGTCGTATTACAGAGGTACCCTTTTCAACTGTCAAGCCGAGCGACGGTCGTCGGACGGCGACAGCCCTCAATAATGATACAGCTGACTCACCAACCTAGTGCGGGGCGGGGTGCGGTACCGCCGATCGGTGGGAGGGTGGGAGTGGCCATTCTGTACGTACTATGCTGATCGGATAATCTAAGAGTCGATTTAAAAGATTTAAAGAATCTGATTGGTTAGAATATAGATATAAAGCAAAGTTCCGGTTTATTCAATAATCCTACGACGTGTATACCATGAAATGTATTTACGTTATTTATTTAACCTTATTTTAATAAAATAATACAGAGTTAAACATTGTAGGTACAAATTATTAATGAACCTGTTAAACTTATTTCTTCCAAAGATTACAATCTTAATTCAGTTAAAACAAAATCTTCTTGCAATCATCTCCAAATTAATTTAGGCCAGGGCCGAACTAAATTCGAGCGTTGATTGGTTCTGGTTAAATGAGATCTCCAAGTTTTGTATTGCTTGTTTTAGAATCGGGATTCCGTAGAGCACTGTTTCTAATCTGTTCGAACTCATCGATATTGGTTTTCGGTTTTTTCAATAGTGTGATGTTCTTTTGATGGGATTTGGAACAATAAGTTATTAGAAATTCACTAAGGTACTTTAAATTTTAATTCTGTGACGGTTAGCTTAAGTTGTTAGTTAAAAGTAGGATCAATAACGCGTATAGATATACTAGGTTATTTGTAAAAACTAATTATAACCTCGTAACATCATGAACAACAAAGTTTGCTCGACGACTTTTCTGAAAAAGGCAAAGGAAATTTCCTTTTAATACAAATGCCCAAACAGCTGATCGAGTATTGTATTATCTTTTTTGTCTTTTTCGGAAAAATCTTAGAACAAACATTGTTCGACATCAGCCATTTTCAATGTCTCCACTGCTGGGGCCCAGGCATTCCTTATGGGTGGATAAGGAGTATGGGCCATAACCCACCACGCGGGCCCAATGCGGATTGGTGGGTGTTACCAACTGCAAATGCAGCCGGGACCAACGGCTTAACGTGCCTCCCGAAATACGGAAAAACTCGAGATCATAAATTTATGGTCACCCATTTCAATGATCGAACCTTGCGCAAGTTGCTTAACATCCGCAATCGCAGGGCCAGGCGCTTAAAACACTGCACCATCGAGCTTCTCAATGAAGAAGATCATAATCTACTGTTCCTGAAATTCCAGCGTATATCGCTCTACTCACAACACTCATTACTTCTACAGACACAAATAATATTTTTTACCCAATATTACAGTCGATGTAATGCAAGTTGGTCACAAAGCAGACTGAAGACAGTATAAATTAAAAAAAAAACAAATCTGAGCTTACACTAAAACGCCAGTGTCTACTGAATCTATTCGATACACACGTCATATTATAAAAATGGCGAACATAAATAAAATGCATCAAATTTAAATATTCATAATAAATGTTGTAGTTTATGAACCTTTTTTTCATAAAGTTTACAATTCAAAAATGCGCATTTTTTTTTTTTAAGATATTTGGCTTGGATACAAAGTTTTTTAAGCCATGTCTTGGTGTGTCTTTCAATTGACTAATGATGTACATACAACATACATTGCTTGTTTTGTAATCGTAACATAAGTTTAGTTCTACCTCACATTTCTCAGTTTACCTTATCATTTTTATCCTTGATGCATTTTTTTTTGTTTTATGTGTTTTTTCAACTGATCATGTGATCTATGTCCGTAAACATGAAATTGAGTGTAGTAACGATTGACAAACTATCAAAAATATTGACTACTAAGTAGCTTTTGCCCTCAACCACAGAATTAGTATGGTAGTGAGGTACAGTACGGCCACGCTCCGCCTCCCGCCGAGCCTCATACCGCCCCTCCCCCCGACGACAATCGGCGGTAAGATCAGCTGTTCATTCTCGGGCCGCGTCGCGCGCGCCGCGCGCGAGTTGTCAGTGGTACGAGCACAGAGACCAACATAGAGCTCAATAGATTTCAAAAGTCAACCCTAAGGTTCACGCACACATTCGCAGCGTGTACAAACGTAATCTGTTAATGTTGTAATTGAATCTCACTTTTTGTATGGCGTGTCCAGGGCGTGCCGCGACTTCGAATAAGGTGACCAGTTTATTATTTATGTATTACTTATTATTATTATTCACTAGCGACCGCCGATTCTAAATTGACCCAACCGGTTATCGAACCCGGGACCTCAGAGATAGAATAGCGCGAACCTTTCACTGTAAGTTGTGTCGTGAAGGCAACTAATATCTCCAGATAAAAATCACGAGTATTTTTTGTTGGCTGTTCTGACCGAGCTGTTCCTTGTTGTCTACACCAAACAGATAAACATAATTGACAATTATCTAGAACTAGCGACCGCCAGCGTCTTCGACTGCGTGGAAAGTTTTTTACTATCCCTCAAAAACAATTATTTTTTCGGGATGAAAGGTACTCTATGTCCTTCTCTGTACCCATGACAACGTGTATGCAAAATTTCATGATGATCGGTTCAGTAGTTAAGACGCGAAGGCGTAACAAACAAACAAACGAACTTTTGCATTTATAATTTAGTAAGGATATAAAACAACATAAGAAACATTGTTCTGATCCCAAAATAAGTAGCTAAAGCACTTGTGTTATGGAGATCAGAGTCAACGGTGGAACTACAAACACCCAGATCTAAGCCAATATAGGAAAGTTCATTTTCTGTTCATTTGGGTCAATACCCAGTCAGGGGTCAAACTCGGGACCACAGAGATAGCCTTGAAAACTGGCGTACAAAACCACTCGACCACAGAGGTCGTCACGGTGAAACACCCTGTATAAAAATAGGATTGCTAGTGAACAGACAAGTATATTTAAAGGCTTAAACATCCGTAGGTAGAAACATTTGCCGGGACCAAAGTAACGTTTGATCCCACCAAATTGACAAAAGCTCAAGACTCTATGCTCCATAAAAAATATCCTCTAAATTAAAAAAAAATCTTTAAATTCTAAAGCGTCAGGCAATTGAAACAAACGGAGCAGTGTATTTAAACATTCTCCTCTGAAAAAAGACGCTTTTTTTGTTTTCAAATTACAAGCAAGATATTGCGATGTCAATTTTGAGGGGCAAGTCTCCTTTGAATGAATATTTTATTTTTCCAAATTAATTGCGTTCCTAATGTTGATGGGATCCGTCGCTTATTCTTTGGGTCCTCTTTTGTAAAACACTTGACAGAAATCGCGTTTAAAGGGCCGGCCTCCATGAAGCATCGGAGATCTTTAAAATATTTGTAGTATTTTTGAAAAGGATTCGTTTATTTTCAGCCATTATCGTATTTGTTGTAGAAAACATAAGAATTAAACAAAAATCAATTAACTTTCGTCGCATTTTTATTTTTATTTTTCAAAAAATGTTTTCGAGAAAAATGTTATTCTATAATAATATTTTCAATTACGAACTAATGTGTTAAACTAAATTTAATTTGGTTTCTGTCACCCAGATATAATATAATAACATACATAGAAAAAAGGATTTCTGAAACGTTTACAAATTTATAAATTGTGTTTTCAAAGTTAATTAATAAATAATAAATAAATATTTGACAACATCACATACATTGCTCCGATTCCAAAGTAAGTAGCTAAAGCACTTGTATTATGGAAATCGGAGTCAACGGTGGTATCACAAACACCCAGACCTGAGCCAATATATAAAAGTTCGTTTTCTAAATTGTACCAACCGGGGATCGAACCCTCAAAGATGGGGACACCTTGAAAAACACTCGTCCTCGTCACGGTGAAACACCCTGTATAAAAATAGGATTGCTAGTGAACAGACAAGTATATTTAAAGGCTTAAACATCCGTAGACACAAACATTTCCCGGGACCAAAGTAACGTTTGATCCCACCAAATTGACTGCGTAAATATAAAGTGCTATCAGAAGGACTGACCACAGCGTTCCCTGCACCATGCTAAAAGCTGTCTTTGATAAATAAATTTCACTTTAAAAGGGTCTGATTCAATTTTAGTATTGATCTTTGTTGTCTTATTGCTAAAAAATCTTTTTCTACTGGACATGTATCCATTAAATGTTAGTGTGTCGATCTGCTGTGTAGCCTAATCCATAATAATTAAGAGGCCGGCGAACAGTGAGCTTCCCATACAAACGTAATACCAAAATGATTTGCAATTTGAGCATAATTAACTCTTCTTGTGATATTATTCGGATTAAGACAGTATGTCTAGGTTTCTATTAAATAAAATTTTCAATATAATACTAAATAATATACTAGAAAAAATAGGACTCGCACCAGATCATGTTGCGAGTCCTATTTTTTCTAGTATATTATTTAGTATTATATAAAAAAATAGCATTGTGAATGCTAAAAACTCTAAATTAAAAAAAAAAAAAATTTAAATTACTAACCCAATTCAAAATAAATACCAATTATTTTTTTTCATACAAAATTGTAAAACGCATTAATTTTTATTTGATTTAGTATTTTGAATTTTTTGTTTAACAGAAACCTAGATAAATACTGTCTTAATCTGAATAACATCACAAGAAGAGTTAATTATGCTCAAATTGCAAATCATTTTGGTATTACGTTTGTATGGGAAGCTCACTTTAGCTCATTGTTCGCCGGAGCCTTAAATATGAAGTTTACTCTTTCTGTCTGTTTGATATTTTTTACTTACCACTTTTGTTAAAAAGAAAGATAAATCAGATAAGGACATAGACTACTATTTTTCCCCAAATACGGTAAACGAAATTCCATGCAGTCAAAGTCACGAGTAAAAGTTAGTATTTCTAAAATTGACATTTTAAAACAAGTATCCCAGCCCAAAGCCATCAAAAGATGATGACGAAAATGGTATTTCCTACTTAAGGCGACGCATCGATAAACTATTTTCGTATTGACTGTCTCGCTCAAACTCTCGTGAATTACACTTAACTATCTCACTCATGGCAAGCAGTCTTGCGAAGCTAAACCGGTTTTTTTCCTTTAAATAAAAATCTATGGTATATTTTAAAAAGCCAACTGGAATTTTAAAGTGTGTGTTTAGAGACTAACTAAGAAAATTTAAAGGATTAAATCAGTTAGGTTTGTCTGTAAAATGCAAATCTGTGTTTTAAAAGAGGTTTCTTTGATATTTTTTTCTCTGTTATAAAAGTTAACGAATGGTGTTTCTGCAACTGACAAAATAAAGTCAATGAAATAAATAATCAGGTTATTAAATATCACTTTTATATGTTTTGTAATTGATGAGGAAAATCGAGATCCTTGCCACCAAAATGTCCGATGCGTCCTCTTAATTGTTACAAGTTACTAATCCGATCCAAACCATAAATACTAAATTAAATGGAGAGCTAATCCGACTAACCAAGACTATCGAGTAGATAGAATCCTTCCTCGTTTTAAGCTATTCATTAGAAATCCTACTGAAGTCTGACTAAGTACAGAATTAAGTTTGAATGATCTTAAATACGTCTTCTACTGCTGTCTGTGAAAAATAGTTATTTATATTTATTTTAGTTGAATCTGCAGAAAAGAGCAAGATGATAACATGCAGGTTATAAATTATCTGTATGCAAAATTTCATCCAAATCCGTTCAGCCGTTTTTTGCGTGATTGATTAACAAACATTCAAACTCTCACATTTATAATATTAGTAGGATTTATATATTATTATTCAATTTGTAAACAGGTAAGGCACTCACAAGGAAACTATAATAACATTAACCGAGCAAGTGCGAAGCGCGAGCGGAGCGTCTCCGTTTCGGCTTAGGCAAAACTGCTTTCGTATGTCCGGCTGTTCTCCTCTACAAGTCGCATTTCTCAACCGATTCTCGTAAAATTTTCTAAGTAGGTTCGATAATTATATAAAAAAGAATTATCTATTTTTTTTTTAATGTTGGTGATGTTATTAAAGTGAAGTTTACAGTTCACAGAACCACTGGTGATATCTGTGCTTATACGAATATGCCACACATGTGTGAATCGGCTAGTACCTACAGATCAAAAAAGGTCTTTGAATTGAAATTTAATTAATTTTAGCTTTTAATACAAATAAAAGAAAAACATGAAAATTGGCAATGATGACAATAATTCATTATTTAAATCTTAGGGGAAAAATATTCATGAAATTATAATACTAAATATTTAAAATGGAATAGCGAAAATGAGTTTACATATAAATTGGATGACCCAACCATTGATCCGAATCGCCTCATTCTAAATCCATGTGACAGGAAAAAAGCGAAAATTAAAACATAAACCCTGAACCGAGGTTAAAAACCGAGTCACAATACGATAACAAAAGCGCACTTGAAGCTTAAACCCTTAATAGGCTGTTTAAATTCCATCGCGAGCCGATAACAAAGGCAATAAAATTGGCTTTCAAACGTCAAACGTTATGGTAATGCTAGGACCACCTCTTTTACATTCGGTGCACGCCGACGATATTTCACGGTGAGATCTGCTCAAATTCAGATAAAGCTGAACGGGAATGTGGCAGAGGACTTTTGGAAAAAAAGGTTGATAGTTACTTTATCAAAGTCACAACTATTTGGACTGGCCTGCCTTTTGGGATTGGGGAATAAGAAATGTGGGCCTTCTGGGCAGATAGATACACTTTTAACGATTAGGCCATCTGAAAAATGACATGGTAGGTAATGTACACAGACCATTTAACAAATACTATTGTTTTGATCCCATTTGTTCTTCTGGTCAGTTTTACCGTAGAACTAATGAGAATTTTTTCTCATTAGTCCTACCATAAAATACTAAATCGTAGCACGAATGAGAAAAAATAAGTATCATTAGTTCTATGGTAGAACTGCCCAGTAGAACAAGTGGGAACAAAACGTATAAACGTTAACGATATCGAACAGTTTGAAATACTAACTTGATCACTTTTGTTGCTATTACAAGAATGATTCTTAAACGACTGCTCCGCTGAACACCTGAACTGTGCCCCTGGTGGCTAAACGGGAAAATTTGGCATGATCCCTAGTGCTCATGAATGGTTAGGTGGGTGGTGCACACCTTCTTTAATCATATTAATGGTTCCATTTTACCACTGCTAAGGTTAGAAAACAAAGAAAATTTTATTTTATGTTCTAATATCAAATTAGTATTGTTGTACTTTCGCTTCACTCTTCTCTCACAAAACAAAAAACAAGATGTACTTAGTATCTCTACAATAAACAAAGCCATTAATAATTTAAGTTTAAGTTTTAGTTTCAAAAGAAAAAGTTCTGTTTATTAAATGAAATGAAACGGAAACTTAAGTTTACATCGTAGAAATCTTTAATTTAATTTTAAGTAACCCCTCCGATGTGCCCGATAGGTAAATCAAAAATTTCCCTACTTAACCACTAAAGGGGCACAGATAAAGGAATTTATCCGTCGTGGCTCTGGTCCGGGTGTTTAGCGGAACAGTCGTCGATTCTCACATTATTTAATTTATTACATTAGCATTTTCTCTACAAAAACAAAATATTCTAGTAAGTATAAAGCTCAAATATCCACAGACTTTAAAAGTCACACTTTACAGTACTATTATTTTACACTGTGGCTTTACTTTAAAACAATGTTTGCATACGCAAGTATTGTGAGTAAAACATCCGACAATTTCTCAAGTGAGAGTTACATTTAAAACAAAAGATGAAGTTGCAATCCTCAGTGAAACTAGGAACCGGATCAACTTGTACTACTTAAAGAAACTTTTATAAAACTTTCATCGCACTCACGTTGAGAGCACGTCCAATTTAAATACAGGAGCCATTTCCACCCAAACTGTTCATATAAACACCTGAACGTCTGCAGATTGTGGCTTACACTTACACTGGGACTCGCCTACCCTGTTCCGCTAAATTTGAATCTACGGTTGAAGCAGAAAAAGTCAACCCTAACCTTGAACAAATAGATGCTATAACGCATGAAGGAGATAAATTTGTAGATCCACTTACAGAAGTAGCTTTGAAATTTTTTACCACCGCCAAAGCAAAAGAATTTTAACTTTATTACCTCATTCTTAAGACTGGAGGTATGGTAGATAATAAATTTGCAGATAGAAAGGTAAAGCTATTGAAGTGCTGATATTATTGAAAATAACATACGCTCGAGTTGATAACGTTGGATAGAAAACATTGCCGGCTTTTTTTTTTATTTCCTTCGCGAATCTCTTTAATATTTCCTTTTGTCTTTGCGTCTTTGTTTCATTTCTTATATCATTATAATCAGACGCTTTCGAGTCCAGATAAAAATTGATTTTGGTAAAGGTAACCAAACAACCAGTTACATGGACATAGTAATCAAAATGACGCGTAGGAGTTCGAAGGCGCAGGGGTATAAGTAGCGCCTGGCTCATTGATTGCGAAGGTTAAGCAACTTTCGCTAGGGTCGGTCATGGAATGGGTGACCCAAAATTTATTATATCGAGTTCTTCCGTGCTTTGGAAGGCACGTTAAGCCGATGGTCCCGGCTGTGTTTGGAGTCGTTAGCACCAATCCGCATTGGGCCCGCGTGGTGGGTCATGGCCGATGGAAGGAAGGCCTGTGCCCTGCAGTAAAGACATTAAAAATGATTGATGGTCAGTAATCAAAATAAAATTTTGCTTTTATTAGGTGTATTTTACACTGATACTGCATGCGTAAAATAATATTCAGGAGTGAAATAACAATCACCAACGGTTACATTGCATTTTACTTTGAACATTCTAAATAGAAAACGCAATCACATTCTCGCGAGATCTCGTTCCTTCAGCATCAGCTGCTACTAATAATGTTACTAATGTTGATGACATACCTCTTGAATTACTTTCCGACAATACCGAGGAAGGAAAAAGCTTTTCATTACTGGAAGAACTTACAGTGTAGAAGCTGAAAGAGCGTTCTTTGCAACTGGGTATTTGCCCTGCAAAATTAGAAGCCGTCTGTCAGATGACCCTACATGCTTTTTGCGAAGCTATTTCCAAAATGTTGAAATTAAATAACTAAAAAAGAAGACTAATGTTTAATAAATGAAGACTGGTAGAAATAAATCATTAATAAATATTACAGCAAACATATTCTTTCCCTTTTAATAATTCCATTGTTGTGACACTTTGTAAAAAAAAGAAAAGTAATTCACCGATTTACAGAAATTTCCTATCTCGCGAGATCTCGCAAAGTTACATTCCCTAATACTAAACTTAAACAGTTTGATATCAATTAATTTGAATAAAATTTTGTCTCACATAATCACAAATATTTTCGGTTAATTCGCCATCAGTTGCGCATTTAAAATACGGATTGCCATGTCAATGAAATTATTCCAAAAGCTTAGCTGACTGAAATGCAGCTTTAGATTTCAAAGCATCTTTTGAGTCAAAGATTCTTTGACATCAATATTGCAGGCGAGCTCTTGCTGAATTCTTCGGTAGTCTTGAGTATTACACTCATACTAAGTAAATAAGATTAAAATATTGATAATACTAGAATATTTTATTCAATTGAATCAGAACTTGGAAACTTGTGTGGTCCAATTTTTCTTAATGTATTCAATTAAGAAAATTTAAACCACGCACACAATTCAAGAAAAAATCTGATTCCTGTTGTAGTTGTAGACATATAAAACTTTGGCGAATGCTCTAAATGTAAGGACGAAGGACTTTTGATGTGACTGGAATTTTGTGATTTTGATAAATATACCTACTCGTGAATTTCGAAGAAAATCAACTTTATGTTGAAAAGTAGTAGGTGTAATTTCGCATCCCAAAACTTCCTTAATTATTTTAAACCTTAATCACTTTTACTTTGTTCTAAGATGAGTCTAAAGTTTCATGTCGAGAAAATTTTAACGATAACCGAAAGACGACACAATACGAAAGTTGGAAAGTTTGAACTGTTTTGTTTGAAGAATAAGTTAGTTGTAACCTTGTCTTAGTAAGTTATGATGTCTAGTGAAACGTGAGTCCAGGTATTTTGTTGTTGTTAGCAATCGTATAAAGACAAAACCTTAACATTGCTCTGGTATAAAATAATACTAAGGAAAACATATGTATTTTGAATCTATCCACCACTTTATACGACGACCTCCGTGGTCGAGTGGCTTTGTACCTACCGGTTTTCAAGGTGTCGCCATCTCTGAGGTCCCGGTTTCGATCCCCGATTGGGTCAATTTAGAAAATGAACTTTTCCATATTGGCTCAGGTCTGGGTGTTGGTGATACCACCGTTATCTCTGATTTCCGTAACACAAGTGTCAAAATGTTGTCAAATATTATATTATATTATTATACTGCTCATTTTTAAGGTTACACATGCTTTAGTATTTGTATCTGTCGTAAACGTAGCTAAGTAATCACGGGATGTGAAATTTAGAATTCATTGGATCCAGCCATGTGAGCTCCCTAGGGAGACATCTAATCTAACTATGTTCTGCTTGTCAAACAAGTCAAATTAAGTTAAAAGAGCAGTTTTGTAATAAATTATAATTTTAAATATTAGGATGCAATCTAAAAATGTAAGTTAGTAATGTACCCCTTCTTAGACAATTTTTTTTTATTTATTTTGGCACATACAGTCATTACATAAATAATTTAAATAAAAGAGTTAGTGATATAGACAACGAGTGCCCAAAATTAAAGATCGTATGCAACACGTTCCTTCTAACCCGGTTTGCCCTGCAACCTTTTGCTATTTACGTATTTTAAACTCAGACAGTTTAACGATAAATTAGCCCCTTTTAGTTTGTTTTGAATATGTCATTTAAATGACCCGGAAATATCGATGAGCCCCTTCTTCCCGTGTAGGTTCAGTTGTCTTTGGGAAATCTCAGTTCGTTTTCCGGCGATAGATGGCGCTGTACTTTCTCATACAAAAATTACTCCATAGAGTATTTTTACGCGCGTTTTTCTTTTGATAGATGTTTGTGCTAAGGATACTCTTCACATTGCCACACAATAAAATGCAAAATCCGACTAAATTACTGTCACTATCATTTGTGGAAAGCCCCCAACTTTTTGTTCACATTAAAATCTTGCATTCGAGCTTGGATGGTGGCCAAATGGCATTGATTTTAAATTTTTAAATTCTCTCGTGAAACACGAGTGGGAATTGATGAGAATTTTAATATTCCATTTGGTATGCAGCTGGGATATGATGCATTTTCATCTCTAGTTTTTTAGCAATATCATTCGTGATGTTTCTAACGGAAAATGAGTTTTATCAAACCGAATACAAATTAAAATGTTTGAAAGCTACCTAATTTAAATTTTGAATACCTACAAGTATTTTTCGAAATGTTGTATTTTATATAATTTTTTATTGTTAGTGCCAAATTAAAAAACACATGACCCTAATGATTATCCCACAAAAATTTTCCCTAAGGGGTAAGAACTCCATGTCACTTTTTTTAGTGCAAAGCTTAATCATTAAAGAACTGAAAATTTGAAAATAGCATATGAAATTTTCTAACAGAATTAACAAAAAAGTGAGCTAGCCAGTGGAATCTAGTATTCAGTGCTGTATGAAAGAGTCTTTTGTGCACCGAAAAAGTGGGTCATCCTGTCCTTTATTACACTTGCGAGCAAAAGAAGTACAAAATGTGGTTTGATGTTTTATCATTCAGGGTTTTAATTTAATAGAATAGTGTAATGAAAACAATTATTCGTTTAACGACATAACAATCGCCTAGTAGTAGTTTCTTGCCGGTTCTTCTCGTTACAAGGTCTCCCGCTTAGGGTTTGCGAACCGATGGCGTAGCTTCTTTGACATTCACAAGTGCTTGTAACAGCCTAGACTGAATAAATGAGTTTTGAATTTTGAATTTTGATGCAAATGCTTACACGGAACATAATAATCATTTGAATCATCGCCATGCCGGCCGCATGGCGCCATTGCGAGGTAGAGGCGCCTCTCTCACGGATCTCCAGAACGATAAGTACCCCTAGCACGGACAAATCAGGAAAAATAGCGCGCGTAAAAGGACTCGGTAGAGTAATTGTCTATAGGAAATTTAAATTCGCTTAGCGACGGTAGATGGCGCTGTCCAAATTTCCCATACAACATTATGTTCCCCATACGTACCATATACCATATGCGTTTTTATTTTGCATAGATGTTCCCGCATTTAGCGGCTTCCCACGTCCTTTACCATATCGGGATAGTAGGGATTATAATTATCAAGAGAATGAATGACGACCTCCGTGGTCGAGTGGCTTTGTACACCGGTTTTCAAGGTCGCCATCGCTGAGGTCCCGGGTTCGATCCCCGGTTTGGTTAATTTATAAAACGAACTTTTCTATATTGGCTCAGGTCTGGGTGTTTGTGATACCACCGTTGTCTCTGATTTCCATAGCATAAGTGCTTTATGTACTTACTTTAGAATCGGAGCAATGTATGTGATGTTGTCATAAAATATATATACTTATTATGTATTTTCGTAAGTGCCCTTTAACTTAGATGTTTCTTTCTGGTTAATATTTAGACTTTATAAAATAATTAAACAATGCAAAGACCTGACCGAAACATTCTAGAGAGAATACCTGTCAACTGCTTTAATATAATGAATGGTTTATTTAAATTTTGTTTGTTATTTCGTAGCTTAAAATTTGTTTTACGTCCTTTATGAAGAAGTCTTTGTAGTAATTTATTGTGAGGCTATTGTTAATTTTTTTTGTTAAGTTTTATTCTGTTATTTTGTACTGTTATTATTAGTTTCAAATTTATTGATAATATTAAAATAGCATAGCATTTAAAAATAAAAATAAAGGAAATGTTGCTCGTCAATAAATTAATATTGAAATATATGAAAAGTCGCAGTCACAACAATTCAAAATACTTGAAATGCAAAAATTATTTATCTAAAATCATCATGCGGATTAGTAAATAAAACGGTATATTAAGATAGATAATATTAGAAAAATACTAGAAAAAATCGACTCACCCGTAGCACCTCAGACGGGACTCGAACCCGCACCCTTGGGATTCCGGCCCAATGCACCGACCAATTATGCTAGCGACTCGGTACTACCAAGTTCGAGTCCCGTCTGAGGTGCTACGGGTGAGTCGATTTTTTCTAGTATTTTTCTAATATTATTTATCTTAATATTAAAAATAGCATTGTGAATGCGAAAAATCTAAATTTAATAAAACGGTATATTTTTAAAACAACATCATGAGAATATGTCAGAACGAAATTAACTTTTAAATTAATTTTGACGACCTAAGTGGTGCAGTGGTTAACATGCCGGTCTATCACGCAAGAGGTTCCGGGTTCGATTCCCGACCGGGCAGAAATTTAAATGATGAATTTTAATTTCTGTGACGGGTCTGGGTGTTACTATGTATATCAAGTATATATTTAAAAAGTATATAAGTAGTATATCAGTTATCTAGCACCCATATTACAAGCTTTGCTTAGTTTGGGGCTAGATGGCGCTGAGTGAAATTGTCCAAGCATTTATTTATTTAACTTGTGTTTATGACAAGAAAACGGCCTTTTTAGCCTTCATTCGCAACATTCCTGGGAATATCTGGTCAGTCGCTATCGCAATATTTATTGCATCATTTCCTTAGATAGCATAAATGGCCTTCCGAGAAAATTATGGGCCATTGGAATTTGTTGAAAGTGAGAGTGCGAAATAAGACGTAGAGCCACTTAAGGATATCGGTGGTAAAGGTACCTGAATTGATGGTGCAGTTAAAGCTATTAACTGGGTTGAAAATGGCTTTACTTGTTGAAAACATTTTGGTGGTGAAATCGCTGAATGTTTTTTACATTATGCATATGAATTTAATTAAAAAGTAGTAATAGTATGTAGTCATTGAGAGCGGTAAAAAAAGGATTTTAGTAAAAATTGGGTTAGAAAGCTATTATTGTCTAACCAGGAACAACTCGAATGGCCTACATTCTATACGTATGAGCGCTGCGCTTACTTTTAAAGCTTAAATATTATGAGCAATAGACATTTAAATCATAAATCATGTTACAAATTTATGTAAATCACAGTATTGTATGGAATTGACAAGCTTACGACACGTTATTTTATAGCTTATTCTAAAGCTTTTAAGCCGCGTAGCGTTCAAACGCATAGAATGTTGGCCTTTTGAGTAGGGCAGGACCAATAAAATAAGCTCAGCCTATCGATTCTGTAACCAAACTAGAACGTCACTTCGAATCTCACTTCACTGCGTGGAAATTTTAAGTCATAAATGGAAATTTGGCTAGGCTGTTTTTTTAATCACAAAAATTTTTAGATAACTACGGTAGCTACCTGAATTTTGCAATCGGTAAAGTAGCTTATATTCAGATAATTTCTAACAACAAATTCACGAGAAGTGAAGTGAGGTTCGAAGTGAGATGCGAGTTTGGTTACAGAATCGACAGGCTGATAAGGCATCTTATATTTAGGGCCTAGAATTTCTACAAAATTATCTGTATTATATAAATTGTGACTTAACTGGAACCTGCGAAACTATTCCACAATCTAATCTTCACATAATTGTACCTAATCGTCAAAAAAATTATCTAGTTACATTAAATTGTCCCCGAGTGTACGCTGGTGACCAACGGGCGCGTGCAGTTTCCAATTAGCGGGCTTATGTCCAGAGATTGTCACACTCTAACCGGATGCTCACAAGCTTATGGGATTTTACAGTGCGTGTCTGTTTTAGTTTTTGCTTTTTATTAGATTATGTTTATTATAACAAGAAAACCTATTATAAAATCAATTGACCGAGCAAGCACGAAGCGCGAGCGGAGCATCTTCGTTTCAGATTGGGCAAAAATGCTGTCCCGCTGTCCGACTGTCCGTCTGTTCTCCTCTACAGGTCGCATTTCACAACCGATTCTCGTGAAATTTTGTGAGCAGGATCTATGACTATATGGTTTTTTTTTCAATTCAGTTTTTTGAAATTGTTCAAAATGGCGGAGAATATGGAGAAATCATATTTCAGCCATTTCGAAAAATGTTCAAAAGTCACAAAGACAGCTCTACAGAGCTACTAGCATTACTTTTTCTGTGAAAATACCCAAATTATAGTCTTTACATAAATTTTAGATCTTAGTTATTAAAATGCTAACCTACCTTCCGATATATTCTTCAAACTAGGTTTCAGTCAGCTTTTATATCTCGTGATATGTGAGGTATCCCTGTCCCTAGCGTGACCGTATATATGTCACGTCTGCCAGCAAATTAATTCGTCAGCGCTGCGTCAGCGGAAATGCAGCGCTGCAAATGCTTGACCGCGTCACGGAGATAACATGTTGTTACATAGTCGTGCTGCCTTTGAATTCGTAAATAGTCTGTTCCATACCATATTATCTAGTCAAAGATAGACAAAGGAAAGAGGCATTCGGGATGTGGTGTTGGAGGCAAATGCTTGGGATAGTCTGGACGGCGAAACGCACAAATTAATGTAGATTTCCCAATGACTTCAATTACATAGACGAGCTGTTCAAAACTAAAATTGTGTCACAACCAACCTTCGCGGCGCATCTACTGTTTCGATCGGTCGCTCGCAATAGACTAAAGGAGTTTCGGTGCATGCACCGTAACTTAATGAGCAATTTTTCGGTACTGTACAGCCTGTCTAGTGTAGTATATACATAGAAGTCTTTGAGGTTTCTATTCTATCATAACTAAATGTCAAAAGACGTCTATCCATCCACTGTGTATTTAAATCGTGTATTCTCATACTTTTTGGATTGGTGTCATACAATGATTTTCTTAGCTATGTCTTATCGAGTAATAGACAGCGATTTCTCAACTAGTTGAAATTTATATTACCTACCCATTGAATTTAAACTTTGTTAAATATTGTAATGGAAAATGAAGTCACTTTAAATGCTGACCTCATTTTTCAAATTTTGACGACTCTGTATGAAATATACAGGGAGAAAAAAGCAACCCTTGACGAGTTTCTTGCCGGTTCTTCTCATTACAAGGTCTCCCGCTTAGGGTTTGCGAACCGATGGCGTAGCTTCTTTAACATTCACGAGTGCTTGTAACAGCCTAGACTGAATCAATGAGTTTTGAATTTTGAATTTTTATATTTTGGTGGGATAGAAGGCAAGAGAGCCAAAGGTCGTTCGCCCACCAGATGGTCTAACCAAGTGAGTAGCAACCCCCTCAACCAAATTCAATCAACCGGTGAGAGCAATGATGAATCAAGAATTCAAGACCGATGGAAATCACCAAAGCTGCAGCCAGTGATCACAATCGTCAGAAATGAGGGAATGATTAGAGAGAGATCGTCTGTTCGCGGAGAGTTGATAAAACAAGTAAAAAAAAATCAGGGTTTCTAAACTCACAAAAAATTGCAGCCCGCTATTTATTTCCATACAATGGACGGCCGTGGGCTGCGCTTGAAAACAGCTGTATGACTCACACCACAAAACTCAGCGCGCGTGGTGATAACTCTACGCCCGCCATTACATACAGATTTACAATCGCTACTCAGACCTCCAAAACTTTTCATAATATCTATCAACTCTTATCGCATTGGGCCCGCGTGGTGAATTATGACTCATGGAAGGACTGGTCTCAGTAGGTACATAAAAAATGGTTAATGACGAAGACAAAGTTCATCAATTCAAGGAAGTCTACTTGACAATCTGAATGCTCCAGCAGTATTGTAGCTATATCACTAGATCGAGCGCGTAGTTCAGACGATGCCAGAACTCGAATTTGGTTTGCGGTTACATGCATATTACACTTTCAGGGTAAGTATTCACGTTGTATTATCGTGCACGTTTATGACGACATATTGTATTTTATTTAATTTGTTTATTTATTGGTTTAGGGACAACAAAGGCCAATAACAAATAATTAACTAACTTTGGTAAAATTTTTGAAACAACAGTTTTTTTTTCGCTACCTATTTCAGTTTTGTTTTAGTATGCAAAAAGCTGTTTCAGGTTTTTAGGTTTTGTTTTTGTTTTGTGTTCAGAAAATAACGTTGTATATATCAGTGATTTTATAGATTCCACTCATGCCATCAACAATTTCACGGATCTATTATTATTTATTTATCAATTTCCTAACCATTAATGATCTTACAACAGCTGACCCACTTAGATGGTAATTCCAAAGGCTTTAGCCGCAGGTGCAGCCCGTAATCAGGCGAAGACTGAAACTACTTCGATACAGTTTCAACTGGCGTGTGTGCTGCAAATCTATATCAATGCAAATTGCGTTTTGTGTAGGAGCTGCATGTTATTGAATTTTATAGGACATGAAGGAAAAATTTGCCAGTTTTAGAGCTGGCTCTCAATTTCGAACACTGCATTAAGTAATTTAGAGACATTTTAAATACTTAGTCTTAATGGGATTAACGACACAATTTATAACTCCAATTATATTTTTTTAAATTTAGATTATTTGGTACATTCTTTTACTTTTAGGCAGGTTAGCTCCTTTTTTTCATTTTTATCTGAAAAAAGACATTTATTTGTTTACTTTACTTACTACTTGATCTAAGCTAATATATAAACATAGCTAAGAACTAAAACGGACATTGAATCGGTCCCGGGACTTTTTTATTTTGACGTCGGCCGAACTACTAAAACACAAAAAATATGATATCAATTCGTTCAGAACTTGATCAAATCATTGTACCTTGAATCGAAGGCAACAAATGAAGCGAGTGTGTTTACTCTCGTAAGTAAAGTGAAAGAAATTTGTGTGGATTGTAGCAAGTACAAAGTAATGTTTTTTTTTCTTTTGGGAGCTTACAGCATCATGGTTTACAAGTTTACTAAAAAAAAAATACTTAAAAGTTTATTACAAGCTTCCACAGATAAAATTACTTACTTACCTTAGGGGTAAGCCTTGACCTGTTATTTTTTTTATTAAATACTTTCTAATTAGTTCGAAAGTCTCATAAAATGTTACCGTGTGGTCACCCTAAGCGTCGGCAGCTGCGTTGGTCGCATCTGCGGCGATGCCATTACTGTGCGATCGTGTTACGCGTACAACGCAATACAGACGTATTGAGGGCAATTGATTGCGCAATTGCCACGGTCAAATGTTCAACTATTAAATTTTTTGCAACAATCCTATACTCATACCCTATCACTAGACCCTACTATAAAAAAAACCGGCCAAGTGCGTGTCGGACTTCACACATTTAGGATTCCGTACCAAATAGGGCTAATCTTACCTGTGCTACGCGTTTGACCGCAAAGTTAAGGTGGTTTGTAACAGGAAAATGAAGGAATTTAAAAGGAAAATTGAGATTTATATATAATTACATTATATTTGTTGGTAAAATATACGTGATCATATTTCAAGTTCAATGGGAAGTTAAAAAGTACATCGGACCAAAATTTTAGAAAATACAAAGTGACTTTGGCGGCTTCTTATGCCTGTTTTCTCTAACATGAATTTTAAAATAAGCAAAAAACAGTCTTTGGCTACATAACGAGTTCTAAACAATGATACCCCACACGTTTCGGTAAAAAAAAAATATTTTCACGTCCTCCGTCACTTGTATGGGAGCCCTCTTCTTAAAATATGTTTTTACACTTTAACTGGCTTTGGGTTGACAAGATACATTTTTGGTGCAAATATGAAGACTGTAGCTTCAACGGCTTAGCTGCTATATAGAGCTTTGTGACAGGCGACAGACAGACCCATGAACAGGATTCCGTCTGGTACAGAACTCTAAAACGTTGTGCAAATATCACTACACAAAGCAAAGAGTACACCAACATCAGAAATGCATAGAAAAAACGCAGCGGAAAAACTAAAGCAACCAAAACGCATTAATTCAACACGCCCCGGCCTGTGACACTCCGCGGCAAACAATATGGCCGCGTGAGCCGCATATGAATTTCCGTTTAGTCTCGTGGTCTCTTTGAACTGAGTGGATAACTTGCTTATAAGTAAAACTTTGCTGATGGAATGTGCCCGAAATAATAATGAGAGGCAGCTATTGATGACTGAATTTAACTTAAATAAACTAGATATCGGACTTATTCAAACAATTTTGTCAGAACCAAAATCAAATGTTGCAAAAAAACTATGTCGCCTTGTTACGCTTCTGCAATAGCTGTCTCTCAGTTGGTCAGTAGTATAAGGTACAATGGGGTTGGCATGTCTATTAAGACAAAAACCCCTTTCAAAATAATAGATTAAAAAAAAAAGTAAAACTTATATTACATAAGAAGCAAAAAATAAAGAAGCAGTACTCTAGCCTTATACGAAAACGCTGCCGTCATCATTTTTTATTTATTTACCTAGCGGCCATTCTGTATACTTTATAAAATACTGTATTTTGTGTTAGAAGCGTAGGTACGTACAAAATAATGAATAATTACGGAACAAAGCAAGTAAGTTCCTGTTTAAACGCAGCACAGTGGTAAACCATAGCCACTGCGTCAAATTAGGACCGCGAAACTTATCTAGATAGCACCAGCAGCCTTCATATTATTACTACCAAAGTTGTTTCATGTTCTCTGTTGCAACTTACAGCGCGAGTGATTTGATGTCAGTGAACTAATGAAATGACCAAGTTACAAAGTGAGCACTCGTGCTTTCACCCGCTATTCGCAAATCCTTGGCGTTTGAACGCAGCACAGTGATATCGCACGCTGTGTCAAATTAGACAGCGGTTTGATATCAGAATTATCAAAAAAAACTAAATTACCGAAATCATTTTTTTACTGCCGTTATAAAACCCTGCAAGTTCATGTTTAGCGTTTAATCGCAGCACAGTGCTATCGCCCGCTGCGTCAAATTAGGGCCACGAAGCATATCTAGGCAGCGGCTTGATGTCAGAACTGAATTCATTAAGCACAAGTGATTTAGGGCGACTATAACTTTAATACTCTACTTAGTTGGTTTGCGGTTCAATTTACAAGATGGTTTCTATGAATAAATAAATCTATATTTATTGACCGAGCTAGCGCGAAGCGCGAGCGAAGCGTCTGTTTCAGCTTGGGCAATAATTCTTTATGTCCTTCCGGTGTCCGGATGTACGTTTGTTGGCCTCTACAGGTCGCATCTCTCAACCGATTCTCGTGAAATTTAGTGAGCAGGTTCTATAATTAATTTTTTTTTTTGGCGAGCCAGATTTTTTAAATTTACTTGTCGAAAATAAATCACCCATTTCGAAAAATATACAAAATTATAAATTTCGAATGTGGGGGTATTTCCTCACATTGATGAAATTGCGCTGGCTTGCAGCGAAGAAGTAAAAGTACTAGAAAATTTCGCCGCTCCCACTAGCGACTCGGTAGCATGAATTGGTCAGTGCATTGGGCCGGAATCCCAAGGGTGCGTCGATTTTTTCTAGTATTTTTTCTAATATTATTTATCTTAATATAAAAATAGCATTGTGAACGCGAAAACTCTAAATTTAATAATTAATGTGCTTTACAGACACAAAAATAACGCAAAAGGTGACAAATTACAATATTCAATTCATTGAAACACCTATGTGTATGTATAACGCCTGTCAAGAGTCAAGTTCCGCTATGTTAAGTAAGCTTTAAGTTACGACAAGTCATTGAGTTTCACGTCTAATTAAGCTAAAGTATCGCGTTCCATATTATAAAACAACTTGATATCGTCTACAGGATTGTTGGGTATTCTTGTTTATTAAACATCTCGTTATCTTAATGGAACCCACACTTTGCTAATAACGAATTGTTTATAACACTTGTTTAAAAAAAACCGGCCAAGTGCTAGTCGGACTCGCGCACGAAGGGTTCCGTAAAAATCACGTTTGTTGTATGGAAGCCCACATTAAATATTTGTTTTATTTTAATTTAGTTATTTATTTTTAAAGTGAATATACAACATGTTACAAAAATGCCGAATATGGTATATAGGGACCATCAAACTGAACAACTTTTACTATGGGGCCAACTCTGAAATCGCGAAAGAAAATCAGCTGTTTCATACGTTTTGATATTTTCGACTTTAATTTTTGTATGAAACAGCTGTTTTTTTTCGCGATTTCAGAGTTGGTCCTATAGTAAAAGTTGATCAGTTTGATGGTCCCTATACGACATATTCGGCATTAGGGGTATTTTTGTAACACCTGGTATAACTAAATATTTTGTGAATATTTCAAGCGTCTACCTGTTGCCGTTATCAATATCGAGGAAAAACCAGCAAAAAAAACCAGTTTGTTGTATGGCTCCCTTAAATATTTATTTTATTCTGTTTTTTAGTATTTGTTGTTATAGCAGCAACAGAAATACATCATCTGTGAAAATTTCAACTGTCTAACCTATCACGGTTCATTAGGTACAGCCTGGTGACAGACGGACGGACGAACAGCGGAGTCTTATTAATAAGATTCCGTTTTACCCTTTGAGTACGGAACCCTAAAAACTTAGGCTATAGAAAAAAAATATCGTATTGTTTTTTTCACAATACTATAACATGGAAAAGAACGATAAATTAATTGCAAACTGTTTACTTGGAAGCTTACAACACTTGTTTCTCAAAATGTATTATTAATAGCAAGTAATAACGGCATAATAAGTCTTTAGAACTAGCTTAGCAAAACTTTTCGAACTACCAACAATCTAACTTCGAATACAAGCTGATGGGTCCTTGGCTAAACATTATTGATAAAGCAATATAAACTCTATTGCAAGGGATGAGGAATGTTTTGGAAATTTTGAGATACTCTTTTGAAGCGTTTCTAATCTGGTTAATGATTTTTTTTTCTGGTGGAACATTAGATATTTGTATACAAACAAAACCTCATGAAGCATTTTATATGGTTACTAGCTTTTGCCCGTGACTTCGTTCGCGTGATTAAGATTTGTGCATTTTTTTGAAAGTCACGTATTACCAATATACTTAAGTATTTATCAGTAGACCTTATTTCACACATTTAAATTTTCCCATAAAAAAATAATTTACAAACTGGATCACCTGTAGCACCCTGTATAACGAGAATTTTCCAAAACCTTTTCTTAGTGCTCACCTACACCTTGAAAGCTATCTACCCTCCAAAAATGGTGTCTCTACCTTCAGATACAAACTGAAACACACTATAGCACCCTGTATAACGGGAATCAATCAATTTAGAGTTGTTTTTATGTATAGATGTCTATAAAGCAAGAAATAAATAGCCGTTACTAAAGTTATGAAACTTACTAAATTACATAAAATTATTATTTTTTTCTTCACAACGGGTTAGCGCTTGGCATTCACCTCACCTGTAGCTCTACTATGAGTTGATGCAAACTGTGTTCGCTACCGTAAACTATCGTTTTCTCTCTTTCACACGCATTGACTGTGAGCAGTATATAGTTTACGGTAGCGAAAACATTTTGCATCAACTCATGGTAGAGCTACTGACGTTAAGTGACGATAAGACTGAAGGTGGGGCAGCGCACTACACCCGGAATCCTCACCACTGAGGAACTGGCTAACTTTCCTCTAACTGCCTTAACACAACAATTTTTAAATTGTTGTTATGGCCAGGTCGGACATGAAACAAGCTCTACCACCAACCGAGTACAAATGTACCCCCCTCCTGGGAATCGAATCCGGGGCCCTTGCATCTTACATGGGTGGGTGAACCACTAGACCATAGAGGCGGTTAAAAAAATGCAAAATTACAACTATATTACTAAATAATATCGTAGTATGGCCTCATGGCGTAATATCCAATAATATGGTAGTAATATCACATAATACCGTAGTATGTCTTTATAGTTTAAAAATCAGTTGAACTGTGGTTCTGCCAAAGTCAAAGTGGCTTACTATTGCATAAAAAAATAGTATTTAGCGTAGTAAGAAAACAGAAAACAATTAAGCGCGGCTCGTTAAGTCGCAGCGTGTGTTGGCGGCGCTCCAGACTGTGGGATCTGCGGTTGGTTGTTCAGAGTACGATACTTTATTTAGATATAGACATACGGTTAAACATTAAAATGTTTATCTACCTACACTCACAACGTAATGTTCAAAATATGATTTCAAAAAAGATTACTTTATTTTCGTGGATAGGTAAAATTAAAAAAAAAAACAGATTACAGTTCAATCAACTGCATCATAAAATAACTTTTTAGTTTTTAGAGCACACTTTTACTTTTTAATTTATTGGTGCGTATGGGCTCATTGACAATGTAGAAAGATAGTGTCATTGGATGCATTAAAGCAGACTAATCGCTGGGTCATCGATCGCTTTAGAGTGGATTTTAACCATGGAAACTTGGAAACTAATTTATTTTAATGGGTGCATTCCAACATACTAATCACTAGGGTCATCGATCGTCATAGAGAACATTTTAACACTGGCCAGTAATAAAATAAAACATTAAAACTAATTACTTGCCATGGTTAAAATGTACTCTATGGCTATCGATGACTCAGCGATTAGTCTGTTGGAATGCACCCGTCCATGGATGCGCGCGCTGCGCAATCTAAATTTCCCGCCATAACACATATTTTTTCCGTGGCTGTAAATATAAATAAATATTTGACAACATCACATACATTGCTCCGATTCCAAAGTAAGTAGCTAAAGCACTTGTGTTATGGAAAATCAGAAACAATGGTGGTATCACAAACACCCAGACCTGAGCCATTATAGAAAAGTTCGTTTTCTTAATTGACCCAAAAGGGGATCGAACCCGGAGTGTGTTGGAATAAATACACTTTTGTTTTATTTCAACTGTATGAGTGAAGATAAAGTATTGTATGGAACTGCACATAACTAGGTATTAAAACACTCGTGTGATACTCTATTAAAAACCTCGCCTACTCGTGTTTGAATACCCTTCATTATGCATCAGTTTCATAAACTACTATTAGTAAAACGTAGTAATGAAGTAGACTTAAAGTGCAAGATGCAGGGGTCCCGGTTTCAATTCTTAGGGAGTTCATTAATTTTGTACTCAGTTTCGTTGGTGGTAGTCGTTAGATACCACCATCTTACCTAAGTCTGACGCCACTACAACATAATGTGTTTCGGTTGTTATGCTGGGGCCACACTATGGCTTTACGGCATTATTTACGTCTATACTAAAAACGTTCACCAATTAAAAATTGAACAGCGATTGCCATCAGTGTGGCCCCAGAATTAGAAATAACATAGCCAGTTCCTCGGTGGTTCAAATTACCGAGTGAAGTGCGCTTCCATCTTCGGTCTATCATTACATAACATCTATGAAGGCCAACTATCATTGTAGGTAAAAAACGGCCTTATTGCGATATCTTCATGTGGTTCAAAGTGTCTGTACTGTATCACACCTGTACAAATATATTTTAACGAGTTTTAAAAATCATTTTAGTCTATATCAGCCGCACGACACCCACTGCTGGGTATAGGTCTACCCCAAGGATCTGGCTCGGTCCTACACTGTATAACATGTATAGAATAATTAAATACAACTTTATGTCAAGTCTTTTAGTGTGAACTAGCATCAAGACAATCCGATATAATGTAAATTGCAAACTCAAAATTCGCTTTGTCGGTGCGGTGCCAATTCTAGTATTTCGTTACTTATTTGATGAGGAAAGTTCTTCATCTGTCTCGTTGAATGTCGCTCGTTTGTGTAGAATTTAAACTATGTAAGAATAAGATTTATATATTTGCGAGAAAAACAGTGAGTACCTACTACATGTTAGTTGAAATAATTAAAATTAAAACGATCAACATGTTTCGCTGAATTGAACATTCAATGAATGACATGCAAGAAAGTAACAAAAAAATATTATTAAATTAATATTAAAAGCTAGATTTAGTAGTTCAAATATCGTTATTTTTCTATATTCTTCTTATATTACTTCCTTATAAGAATACCTTGGTTCATGAAATAAAAATCTCAATACCATTTGGCATCTTAAATGTATTGCAAAATTTTAGTCATCACATCAGATATAATGACACAGAAATCTGCTACGGAATATCATTGTATGCTACGAAAGCTATGTGCTACGCCGTAGTAGCTACGATATTTAGATAGCAGGGTTTGAATATAAATAAATAATAATAAATAAATATATAACAATTTAAATAAATGTATAACATTTTTATCAAAAACATTGTTTGAAAAGCAAAATTAAATGCGACGACAGTTAATTGTATTTTTTTAAATTTCTATGTTTTCTATAACGAATACGATAATGGCCGAAAACAAATGAATCCTTTTCAAAAATACTCCAAATATTTTAAAGATCTCCGATGCTTCATGGAGGCCGGCCATTTAAACGCGATTTCTGTCAAGTGTTTTACAAAAGAGGACCCAAAGAATAAGCGACGGATCCCATCGACATTAGGAACGCAATTAATTTGGTAAAATAAAATATTTATTCAAAGGAGACTTGCCCCTCAAAATTGACATCGCAATATCTTGCTTGTAATTTGAAAACAAAAAAAGCGTCTTTTTTGAAAGGAGAATGTTTAAATACACTGCTCCGTTTGTTTCAATTGCCTGACGCTTTAGAATTCAAAGATTATTTTTTTAATTCAGAGGATATTTTTTATGGAGCATAGAGTCTTGAGCTTTTGATAAATTGGCACGTGTAAATAAAAATTGGACATTCAATTTATTGGGCCAAATCTGTTCCATATCTGGAACACGGTATTGAAATCCCAATGGAAACACTTGAAGGTAAACGTTCCGATTAGAATAATTTAAATATAGGTAGTGATTGTTGCTTGTGTTTTATGATTGACCGAGCGAGCGCGAAGCTTCCCCGTTTCAGTCATTGGTTATTTATAAATCAAAGGTTTCAACTTAGGCAAAAATGCTTTCGTATGTATGTCCGGCTGTCCGGCTTTCCGGCTGTCCGTCTGTTCTACCTGTCGCATTCCTCAACCGATTCTCGTGAAATTTTGTGAGCAGGTTTTATAATTATATAGAATTTTATTGTCGATTCAGTTTCTCATATTTTTTTTAATCCGGCATTTATAAATATCGATAATTTTATAGGGAAGATAATATTTCATAATGTCACAAATGCGAGGTCTATAGCTCTACAGAGCAACTAGTTATTATACCTATTTTCAAAATTAAAAAGAAACATTTGAACTTCGGCAGTCTGAACAGAAAAACTACATCAAAGTACCTATTCATTGTAATGTAAAACATTGATTGCTAAAAACCACAAAATGAAACAAACCTTAGAAATAAAACTTTGACTGTATTTATTATTATCGTTACGCATTACATGAAAATAATTCATTTTCAACTATTTATAAGAGTTTTCGATTAAAACTACTACACGTAAGTGAACACAAAACATATATTTCTTTAATTTTGAGATTTTAGCATTCACAATGCTATTTTTATATAATACCAAATAATATACTAGAAAAAATACGACTCGCACCAGATCATGTTCTCGGACGGGAATCGAACCGGCGACCTTTGGATATCCGGTCCAGCTCAGCGGTCAGAGCATTGGACCGGATATCCAAAGGTCGCGGGTTCGATTCCCGTCCGAGAACATGATCTGGTGCGAGTCCTATTTTTTCTAGTATATTATTTGGTATTACAAAACATATATTATTATTGTTTTATTTTTAAAAACTCAAACAACGTACCCACTATCTCTCACTCCAACATTCATTCAATTAGTTTGCCTTCTTTTATCCTACAAAGGGACCGGATATTTTATTACTAAAAATAAATAAAATTTATTCTTTCTAATACCGAATCCCTCTACAATATTGAATTGAATCCCTCCTTCGAAAACGGTCAAGAGTGATACAAAAATAAAGCTTTATACCACTTTTGAAAGTTTCCGACAGATATACAATAAAATCCAAAAAATATATTAAAATACGGTTTATGCAGTAGCTTCGCCCCCCATAAACCTCATAGTATCTTCAGATAACTGCATCAAATAGCATATTTGTAAGCTTTCAGAAGAATTATCAGAATATAGATGGTGGAAAAAGCCATGCTTTATATTTCCGATGACCCGTAGCTTAGATTTGATTTGATTTGACCCTGTAGTAGATTTGGTTTTAGATTGCTTAGTTCAAGTGGCAGTCCACGGGATGAAGAATTTCATGGCGGTTGGGGCAGGAAGGCTCTGGGATAGTCCTGAGATGGACCAACCGTTCGGTGAAGATTGCTGGAATCCTCGTGGTGATCCTTGGGGGGAAGGCTTTGGCCAGGAATGGGATACTGCTAGAAGGTTAGTAAGTTCCTGTCCCTTCAAATTGTAAATACTCATCAGTGATAACACTGACAGCCGTTCTCACTAACCTATCTTTCTCTCTCTCTTAATCGTTCCCTCATAAATGAGGATCATGATCACCGGCTGCTTTTACGATTTGCCTCCATCGGCCTCGGTCCATAGTTGCTCTCACTGCTTGATGGAATTTGCTTGAGGAGGTTGCTACTCTTACTTTGTCAGACAATCTGGTTGGCGAACGACCTCGGGCTCTCTGGCCTTCTATTCCACCAACTACGACCAGCTTTTCGAGACTTTCATCTCCTCTTCGCATTATGTGGCCAAAGTATGAGGACCTATCTTTAGTAAGAGATAAACCTACTAAAGAAGATAAACCTACTAAGCAAGATAAACCTACTAAGCAAGATAAACCTACTAAGGAAGATAAACATACTAAGGATTTGATGTGTTGCCTTGTATCTGTATAATATACCTGTCCCGCCTGCACCACATCACCACCGTGCAGGACGTGGTAGAGTACATCAAGAAGAAAGCTAACTTTTGTTTGAGAGTTCAGCCTTTGGAGTCGCGCCATAATACCAATTTTAAGGCGTTTGTGGTGCGCATCCCGACAGCGAGGCTGGACCTCTTCATGAAGGAGGACTTCTGGCCGCAGGGTGTGGTGTACAGGCGCTTCAGAGGGACGCTGCCTTGTGCCACCGATCCGACGCAGAAAGTGTCGAACTGATTTTTTTTACTAACATAATTTTTAAGTTATTTACTAACAATATTGTTTAATAAATTATATATGCTTAGTTTTAAGGTATATATCTATGGGCCATCGTTGCCTGATTATAAATAAATAAATAAAATAAATAAAATAAATAATATACATATACAGTAGTAATATAAAATGTTATTTCCCCAAAAAAATCATATAAATATTACAATATATACAATACTCGTAGATTATGGTCGAGAATCTAGATTAAGCATTAACGTAAATACATAACATTTCAATAAAAAAAATATCACGAAGTTGCGTCTAGACTAAATTCGATTTATTTCCAATAGATTGCAGATTACACATTTGAGTTTTTAACACATTTATTCCATACAATACCAAATAATATACTAGAAAAAATACGACTCGCACCAGATCATGTTCTCGGACAATATGCAAACTGGATAAATGTTTATTTTTAAATTTTGAGATTTTAGCAATCACAATGCTATTTTATACAATACCAAATAATATACTAGAAAAAATACGACTCGCACCAGATCATGTTCTCGGACGGGAATCGAACCCGCAACCTTTGGATATCCAAAGGTCGCGGGTTCCATTTATCCAGTTTGCATATTAAAGCAACTGTATTAGCGATTTTTTTTTAATATGTATATTTTACGAGTTAAATGAATCATTTCGCTTTTTGTGGTGTTGTGCGGTTTGTGTTTCCCTTTCTCACGTTAGCGTTTATGTATATTTTTATCCTTGTTATTTCGCTAGCTGGATGTCACCTCTAAAATGACGGGAACAATAGTTGCCTAGTAACAGATCCGAAGCAGATCCATCTGAAGATATATTATTGAAAGAATTTATTTGAGTTTCAATACGGTACCCTAAAAAAGGTGTTCTTTCGCATCACGGCGCATTGAGATACGACGTTATTTTTTCCCTCCTGAATATCTTCGTTGTATCTGTTATTTCATAACATATTTCTGTATTATACAATGGTTCTCTTCCATGACGCATGTGATTTATTTGTAAGGTCACACGTGAATGGATATGAGTAGGTATTAGTTTTGATAATATAACACCATTATTGTATTTTTATAATTATAATATCTATTAATATTATAATATAGCTCACGTTATTTTTTGTTATTCAGAAATCTTAAATCCATTTATATGTAGAGTTGATCATTATGAACAACATTTCATAATGCTGAAAAAAATCTGCTATGCTATTTTTAGGGTTCCGTACCAAAATGGTAAAAAGGAACCCTTATGGTGCGACTCAGTCTGTCTGTCTGTCACAGCTGGATATCCTGGATATCTCGAGAACTACTAATGCTACTTGAAATTTAAAATAGTTTTAGATGACGTTTGCCCAGCTATTTTGCAAATAAGAGATAAATAAAAATATTTATATTTTGCAATGCAACAGGGACTGAAAGAGGGACTTAAAAATCTAAGTGAGGCTACTAGGGCATATGGGGTATCATATGAAAGAGCGCTGCTTCCAAATTTAAAAAAAGAATTAAGGCCGCATAGTTTTCGACTTTTGATGAAAAATGTAAAAAAAATAACGTTCCCCCCCTTATCTCCGAAGTTTGCACAGAGAAAAATCTGAAATTATATTATGCGATAGAAGTTTATGTAAAGATTACAGGAAAAATAAAACGATGTCCCTAAATAGTAAACTTTTTCAGAATTATGGTACGGAACCTCAATGCGCGAGTCCAACTCGCTCTTGACCGTTTTTTTTTATTGCGATTTCAGGATTGTATTCACTCACAAGATTGATTTCAATGACTCAAATAACCCGGTTATTTTTCAAAAAGGATCCAAACTTTATTTTATTTATTTATAAATCTTTATTGTACATATACACAAAGTAAGGTACAAAAGGCGAACTTAATGCTAAAAGCATTCTCTACCAGTCAACCAACAGTAAACAGATAGACACGAATGCGGCACAACTTTATGTGTATTCTGTCCATTAAACTGAACAACTTCCTTCAAGGAACTCCACAAATATTTTTGCAACCTCATACAAATGAAATCAATTTTAAACGATTTTGAACTTAATACCTTGGGGATTGAGAGGTCAAAAAATTGATTGCATAGTTTGACCCTTATCGACGTTTAATAGCTATTATACTTAGCTAAACGATGTGTAATTTAATTCAATACTTACTTAGAGTGACTTTGTCCTCGCAGACAAACTTAGTAATATACGCGACTATGTATAAAGTTGTCCTGTACTGTTCTTTATACAAGGTATTACAAAAATACCCCTAATGCCGAATATGGTATACAGGGACCATCAAACTGATCAACTTTTACTATGGGAACAACTCTGAAATCGCGAAAAAAAAACAGCTGTTTCATACAAAAATTAAAATCAAAAATATCAAAATGTATGAAACAGCTGATTTTTTTCGCGATTTCAGAGTTGGCCCCATAGTAAAAGTTGTTCAGTTTGATGGTCCCTATATACCATATTCGGCATTAGGGGTATTTTTGTAACTTCTTGTATAAATAAATATAAATAATAATTTTCCATTAAAACCAACGTATCACTTAACTATCTTAATCCGCTTGTATCTAGTTCTACATAGGTTGTTCATCCTTTCAAAGCGTCTTCCGGACATAAATAGTGAAACAGCCGCGCTATACGGAATAAGCCAAGCGTGAAAGCGCCTTTACAGGACGTACCGTGAAAACCGTATACGAGGTACACATTTAAATGGTGAAAAGAGCGATGGACGTCAGGTCAAGATTCGTTTATTTTTAAAACGAAAAAGTTTGTGTTTTATTTTTATATTTACATTATTATATATACAGAGAGCGCTTTGAACTTTTAAGTTTTTGTTATTTATCATCATGTTGTATTATTTAGTGTTATCGGTCACATTTTTTGCTTGTTATTTCTTGTTAAGAGGCTGAGCCAACTAGCGCCGCCAGTCGATTTTATTTTATTTATTCTAAATGAGCCCAATTTATTAAAAAATCATTCAGTTAAGGTTTTGTTAATAACATCTAATATTTATTGAATAACATTACACAGTTTGAAAAGGCATTCAAACAGTTTAAAACGCGATTTTGTTAAAAGTGGCCACTGTTGGTTCCAACCCGTTTTTAAACTATCGCACGCATTTTGTAATGTTGTAACGTTATTCAATAAACATTAGGCGTCATTCACAAGACCTTGACTGATTCCTTTTTTAAGAAATTGGGGTTATTATAAAGTCGACTGGCGGCGCTAGTTGGCTCATGTCAGCCCCTTAAGTTGCCATCTCTACCTAATTTAAATAAATATTTTAATTTTAATTTAATTTATATAGTATGTTTATTTATTGTATGTAGTATATTGTATGTATTGTATATATTGTATGTAGTATTGTATGTTTATTTATTGAAAATATTCATCCATACTAAATAATATACTTGAAAAAATTCGACTCGCACCAGCGGGGTTATTGCTCAACAGCACCTTTGCTATAAAAAAATTTCGTGTCGTAATCAATTTGACATTACAACGTTTGCGATGACCACGGCCTTACAATGCATGAATTACGATGTTTGTTATTAATAGTGAAATAAAAATTCACTTATGATTTTAGTTGCTCGATAGAGCAACGAAAAAAGCCGATAGAGGAGTCGACTCACTGACTATATCTTACACTGTTTTACGATCACGAAAACGCCGAACGTTCACGAGTGCTGTTGAGTAAGCCCGGGTGTGAGTCGAATGTTTTCAAGTATATTATTTGGTATTGTATAAAAATAGTATTGTGAATACTAATATCTTAAATTAAAAAATATTCAGTAAATTATTACAACCGTATTTTCAATAATTTTGAGAGGTTTTCACACTGATGCACAGCGCCAGCGTCTCAACTATCAATCACACGAAATACGTCTAACAAACGAACCTATCATAGAGCTCTATTTCAACGCAATGCGTTCGCATAGGCGTCGTTTGAGTAATGTTCTTGATAAATAAACTTTGTTAATTATTGTGATGGAAAATTACGCCACTTTAAATGCTGAGCTCATTTTTAAATTTTTGACGACTCTGTATGACATATACAGGGCGATAAAAGCAGCCCGTGACGAGTTACTTGTCGGTTCTTCTCGTTACAAGGTCTCCCGCTTAGCGTTTGCGAACCGATAGCGTAGCTTTTTTGACATTCACACACAAGTACTTGTAACAGCCTAGACTGAACAAATGAGATTAAAAGAAGAACGCCCATTTCTGACCTGTCAAAATGTTGATTTTATCAATCATCGTGTATACAAAAGTAATATCGCTCATATAACTAAAGAAAATTAACCATAAAGATTGTCAATATTTCAAACTAGAACAAATTATTGATTTTAACATTAGGTACCATATTTTTTTAATCTATTTTTATTTAGTGGCTTTTTCCTAGCTAATAAGTATGTCAGCCTCATCATGACATAATTTTCAGGTTGCCAAATGAAAATTCAATAAATACTAGTGTTCTACGGTCATAGCAACTAATTACATATAATTTTAATATAATTATAAATCAACTTTTTTAAAAGCTATTCGACAGTTCAACGCTTGTATGGGAAGTGGTCATTGTTCTTTTGAATTTTAAATTAAAGAGAGAAATATGAAATTATTTTAAAAATATTTGATCCGCTTGGAAGCACGTATATTTATAAGCCGACTCGATAATAAATAATAAATGAATAAATATTTGACAACATCACATACATTGCTCCGATTCCAAAGTAAGTAGCTAAAGCACTTGTGTTATGGAAATCAGAGACAACTGTGGTATCACAAACACCCAGACCTGAGCCAATATAGAAAAGTTCGTTTTTCTAAATTGACCCAACCGAGGATCGAACCCGGGACCTCAGAGATGGCGACACCTTGAAAACCGGTGTACAAAGCCACTCGACCACGGAGGTCGTCAAAAAATATCTCGTATTAATCTATACCACATAACCGTTGTAAAATATCAATCGCTCTTTTTGCTTTTGTTCTCCCATAAATCAAATACTAAGGAATATTGAACACGACCGATCTTTAAATCCCCTCGATCCACTAAAAATGATCCATTGATGGATCTTTTGAATGATTTAGCACTTACGAAATCAATTATTGCTAAGCCATGATACGTTATTTTGTTAAACTTATTAATATAATAAATAAATAAATATTTGACAACATCACATACATTGCTCCGATTCCAAAGTAAGTAGCTAAAGCACTTGTGTTATGGAAATCGGAGACAACGGTGGTATCACAAACACCCAGACCTGAGCCAATATAGAAAAGTTCATTTTATAAATTGACCCAACCGGGGATCGAACTCCGGACCTCAGAGATGGCGACACCTTGAAAACTGGTGTACAAAGCCACTGGACCAAGGAGGTCGTCATAAAAGGACTATTATAAAAAAATGATCAAAATTCGTTATTTAATTTAATCATTAATTATAGTGCATTTGAACTTGAAAATATCTTTTATGATTTATGTCTATTTACAACTTCTAATAGAATATGAGGAGCTCGGTGGTGCAGTGGCTTAACGCCTGGTCCTGCGATTGTGGAGGCTAAGTAACTTTCGCAAGGGTCGGTAATGGAATGGGTGACCAAAAATATATTATATCGAGTTCTTCCGTGCTTCGGTCGGCACTTTAAACCGTTGGCCCGGTAAGCTCTGCTGCATTTGCAGTCGTTCACACCCACCAATCCGCAATGGGCCTGCGTGGTGGGTTTTGGCCAATCCTCCTTATCCACCTATAAGGAAGGAAAGTACAGTGGGGACATTAAAAATGGCTGATATCGACAGATAGACTATGTCTTTGCACTAAATGTTAAATTCTGAATATTGAAGTAAATAAATAAATAAATCAACGCTTGGACAATTTTACACAGCGCCATCTAGCCTCAAACTAAGCAAAGCTTGTAATATGGGTGCTAGACTACTGATATACTACTTATATACTTTTTAAATATATACTTATCAAAAATATTAACACCCAGACCCGTCACGGATATTAAAATTCATCATTTCAATTTCTGCTCGGCCGGGAATCGAACCCCTCCTCCTTGCGTGGACCTCTGCACCACTCAGGTCATCAAGTAAGGTAATAGGTTGGTATCCTATCTGTGCTCAAGTATCTGTAAGGTATGAATCTTAACTAAACCATTATCATTGTCATTAGTAACATGATTTTATCTACTCAACCCTGTCAAAGACACCATTATCAATTTTTCCATAACAAGTCACTTTTTTTATATGACTTCATATATATTAATTTATTTATTAGGAAACTCAACAGCCTTTTTGCTACAATCATACTTAAAATATACTTAAAAGTTACACTTAGCCAATAACAAAGTTTCACCGCATGTTATAATTCTACAGGCAAACTGTTTAAACTATTATTAGGGTAAAAGTAATCATATAAAAATAACGTCATGTATGCGACCGGCCTTAAGTGATAGAGGCCACGTACAAGGTTTACGGCATAAGTAAGGGAGGGAGCGACGAAAAATAAAATCTTAAGTGCTTTCCTCGCTAATCCGGGAACAGCGACGATCGGTAATAAGCCCTTTTGAAGGGCCGGTAGCAACTGAACTCCGGTTTAAGATGACAACCAACAGTTGAATTTCATTCAGTATTCTGTTGTACAATTTTTAGAAGATAATGAGGTTTTTCGATCATTATACGTATTTTAACTTTGGTTTAAGTTGAAAGTAAGGTGGAAAGAAATTTTAGTAAAAGATTTTTTTATTTCGAATATTAGGGCTCGGTTCGGAATCATCATTTTAACCACACGACACCTAATGCTGTGCATATGCCACTTTTGAGGTCGATCGATCCTGCATTACACGTATCAAGCGGATCCCCACCAGATCTTTGGTCCACCTTCCAAGACCTACATGTATAGGGTTTCCAGGTGTCCGGAATTAACCGGACATGTTTGGCTTTTTGGCCTCTTGTCCGGCCTGTCCGGCTTTTGTTAGGCTTTTTGTGTGGCTGCCGCGCGAGTCGCAAGTAATGCCTTTTTTATTTTTTTGTTTATGCAGAGGAAATCAATGTCACTTGTTCGCCGTTCACTGCCCTTGTGTTTCATTAAGACGCCGGCGAACAGTGAGCTTCCCATACAAACGTAATACCAAAATGATTTGCAATTTGAGCATAATTAATTCTCCTTGTGGTGTTATTCGGATTAAGACAGTATTTGTCTAGGTTTCTATTAAATAAAAAATCCAAACTAAACCAAATAAAAATTAATGCGATTTACAGTTTTGTATGTAAAAAAAATGGCTTTTATTTTGAATTGGGTTAGTATTTTGAAATTTTTATTTAATAGGAACCTAGACATGACTGTCTTGATCCGAATAATATTACAAGATTAGTAAATTATGCTCAAATTGCAAATCATTTTAGTATTACATTTGTATGGGAAGCTCACTGTTCGCCGGCATCTTAATATTCATGCATAAAGTGCCTGCTACACGGCTTCCAACCGTGAACACCAAGGTGACCTTGGTAGGCAACCGACACCATCTTGTTATGAATTAAATATTGGTGTAAACTTGCATCTATACGGTTGTAAACCTTCGTCTACGCGGTTGTAAACCAGCAAGGTTACCTTGGTTGAGATGAATTGTGGTTTGCTGCCGAGATATAAACATAGGCACTCATCATCAATAATAATAATAAATAAACAAATATTTGACAACATCACATACATTGCTCCGATTCCAAAGTAAGTAGCTAAAGCACTTGTGTTACGGGAATCAGAGACAACGGTGGTATCACAAACACCCAGACCTGAGCTTATATAGAAAAGTTCCTTTTCTAAATTGACCCAACCGGGATCAGATATGGCGACACCTTGAAAACCCGTGTACAAAGCCACTCGACTACGGAGGTCGTCATCAAAGCAGCCTAACGCCTCGTTGAAAGCTAAAATATCAAACTAAAGTAAATAAAATGCAATAACCGGCCATAAACAGCGATAAAAGTTTATGATCCGCATTGTCCGCTCCAAGGAAGGAAAAATAACACAATACAACTAAATACCCTTGGATTTTGCGTGAGATTTGTCTGGCCTTTTCATATTCTGTGAGTCGTGTGGTTTATGATTGGAGAAACCGAGATTCGCTTTTATAGCAGTCCTTATGGCTAAGATACGATGATCTCGTAAAGTAGGTATATGAATAATGTAACTAAATTATTTTTTTTTTTAAATTTTGAGATTTAAGCATTCACAATGCTATTTTATATAATAATAAATAATATACTAGAAAAATACGACTCGCACCAGATCATGTTAATTCCTTCTACATTGGTGAGATGGCGCTGGCTTGCAGCGTAAGAGTTGATATACTAGAAGAAATTCGACGTTCCCACCAGTGACTCGGTAGCTCAGCGGTCAGAGCATTGGACCGGATATCCAAAGGTCGCGGGTTCGATTCCCGTCCGAGAACATGATCTGGTGCGAGTCGTATTTTTTCTAGTATATTATTTATTATTAAATTATTATTTTTTCAGTCAGGAAAATATTTCGTTTTTTTTTCTATCCCTACTAATATGTTCGACATTTTTTTTTTTAATTTAATCAGGCGTCACTTGGTGGTTTTTATAAGCGGTGCATCTTGCATATATTTTTTGCGGAAGTAAGCTACATATAAGTATTTCTATTTCACATTTTTTTAAATTTTCCTTGTATCAGAGTACGATACACTAGGTAAGTCAAAAACCACACACACACATAAAATTAAAAATGTAAAAAAAAGATTAACAACTAATTTTGATTGAGATATTCACTGATTCTGTTTTATGAGTTTAAGATCCTCAAACTTGGCATTGATTTGAACAAACTCTACAACAACAAGAATAGTAAAACAAAACCTATAAAATATAACCTTCAAAGATTAAAAAAAAAATTTTGAATGGAGCTAATTTTCAAAATACAAACAAAATGAATGGTTGAAATCTTATATCAAATACAAAAGTAGTACTTATGGAAGATTTAAAGCATATCGGAATATCGAAAACCAATCAATGTAAATACAATCTGTATAGATACTTAATTAATCCTCCTTTCAAACAACCGGAACAACTGTTATTAAAATTGAATGAGTTTCAAGCGTTCCAGAACTTATTCAATTTTCAACGCAGATCTCGGTCGTAATCAAACGGAAGCTGATGTTAAATTAGATCGGTCATGGATTTGTGGAAAAGGATGGCAATGATTAATCTTAGTGTAAATTGATCATTTTAGTGTGAAAAAAATCACATCCTTTTAATATTACTTTTAAAGGTAAAAATTTGTATGGTCTGATGTCTGTTACACAATCACGCTAAAACGGCTTAACGGATTTGGATGGGCACACACACACACACACATAGCTTTATATCTTAGACTAGCGACCGCCCGCGACTACGTCTGCGTGGACAGTTTTTTTGCTATCCCTCGGGAACGATAATTTTTCTCGGGATGAAAGGTACCCTATGTACCCCCGACAACGTGTATGCAAAATTTCATTATGATCAGTTTAGTAGTTAAGACGTGAAGGCGTAACAAACAAACAAACAAACGGACTTTCGCATTTATAATATTCTGATGACCTCCGTGGTCGAGTGGCTTTGTACACCGGTTTTCAAGGTCGCTATCTCTGAGGTCCCGGGTTCGATCCCCGGTTGTGTCAATTTAGAAAACGAACTTTTCTATATTGGCTCAGGTCTGGGTGGTTTGATACCACCGTTGTCTCTGATTTCCATAACACAAGTGCTTTAGCTACTTACTTTGTAATCGGAGCAATGTATGTGATGTTGTCAAATATTTATTATTTATTTATTTATGGTATAGTAATAGTAATTATAATATTAGTGAGTATATAAATGGAACACACACATAGATTTATAACCTAGATTAAAACAAAGGGCACTTTTTATCCTTTAGGGATTTTTAGAATATCAACGCGTATAAATTCGCGGGCAGACAATTCAAGCAGGTAGTAAATTTAATAAAAAAAATAAAAAAGTAAAATAAAAATAAAAATCCTGTATTTCAGGCTTGATACATCAGTTTAAATTGAAACATCGTTAAAACGTCATGACTAAAATTAAAATTCATTTGGTAAAAAGATAAAAAATAAAATTAAAAACTGTTCTTCATATAATAATAAATAATATACTAGAAAAAATACGACTCGCACCAGATCATGTTCTCGGATGGGAATCGAACACGCGACCTTTGGATATCCGGTCCAATGCTCTGACCCTTTTGTTATTTATGTCCTATTTTGAAATAAAAATATAAAATACCAATTCAATATTAATATAAAGAAATAAAAAAAATGAGAGTGGAAAAAACCCATCCGTACAAACATCCGTTTAAAAACATGATAAATGAGCCAACCGTAGTTTGTCGGTTTGACTTCCAAAACATAAATAATTGTCTATGAAAAAAGAACATTCCTTATCCTCCGAAGTATTGTCGCTCGAATAACAAAACGGACAACCTTTTTCACATCAAACTTTCTTTTTTTATCACAAAATTAAAACTCTATTCCAGAGCGTAAGTGAAAAAGTTACATTATTCCTTAACTTTCCTTTGTTGGTCGGAGGGAGCCAACGTTGGCCAAACAAGTCTATTGCCAATGTTCTGGCAATTGTTTGCCAAATCCATCCCGCGGTATTTGTTCAGCAAATAGCAAGATAGCCTAGAATTATTCGGTATCTTCATGCTCTAGAATGGCAGGGTTATTTCCAACTGGCTACCGCGAGCAAGTTCATCCGCTTGGAAAACACCCATTTGTGGGAATTTCGTTAGTAAAATTAACCATTTCACTCAGCGCTAGGGACTACTGGGGAAGGAATTTTTCAAATCGGTTCAGGAAATCCATTTTCAAACAAAAAATAATACCCTGACAAAATACAATCAATAATAAGTAAACGAAGATGACACTGACTTAAAGCTACTAATGAGAGACCGAGGAGCTCGGTGGCGCAGTGGTTTAGCGCCGCGGAGGTTAAGCAACTTTCGCAAGGGTCGGTCATGGGATAGGTGACCAAAAATGTATTATCGGTATGTATTAAGGTATTTGCAGCCGTTAACTTCCACCAATCCGCATTGGGCCCGCGTGGCCCATCACAAATGTGGGGACATTAAAATGATTGATGTCGAATGCGATTTACGATTAAATAGAGGGACATAAGTGTGTTGGTTTAATATAAATCTACTAAAACATTAAGTATAGTTTAAGTACGTTTTCATTATTTATACAGGAAATTCTTATCTATCTTAAGAAATTGATTGATTGAACAAGCTACATAAATCAAATGAATGTAATTTATTAGGTTGGAGCAACAATAATTTAGTTGACATAATAATAAAAATAATACATAAATTTGACAACATCACACACACACTTGGCCTTCACCTCACCTGATGTTAAGTGACGATAAGGTCGAAGGTGGAAGCGCACTACACACGGAATCCTCGCCACTGAGGAACTGGCTATCTTACCTCTAACTGCCGGAACACAACTATTTTTAAATTTTTGTTATGGCATCAGACTTAGGTAAGATGGTGGTAGCTAGCCAGGCGTACTTGAAATAAGCCCTACCACTAGACCATAGTAGCGGTTAAAATAGTATAAATAATAATACATAAAAGCTCTGATCAATTTATGGTTTATATTTTCCACGTGTCGGGTTGTGACCCAACCTCCTAGTCCCTTCTCCTAGTTCTCCGTGTCCCAGCTGTCCCAGCAGTGGTAACAAAAATGGCTAAAGATGATTTTTTATTTTGAGTAGTCACAAATTAAAACATAAATACAGTGACACTTTATTATCTGACCCGGTGACGGCGGCGTCACTGTCGAGTTTGTAGGCGTTACCTAGGTAATATTTAATATCACGTTCCAGTTTAGGCCAGCGGGTCAGATAAGTTTGTGGCACTGTAAATGGCTATCGGGAACAACCCAGATCGCATGATTTGTTTCCTCGGTCTGTCTGACATCGCTACACTCACCCTAGCTTTGATTGAAGTGTCGGCCGACGAGATATAATTTAGCTTAACGCTGTTTAAATCAATCTGGAACCCAATCACGCTAATGGACGTGGGAAAAATGAAAAAAAAGATAATTTTTACCCTATACCATTATAGAAACCGTGATTCCAAAACCAACAGTTTTTATTTCACTTCGATACGATAAGTATTTACAAAGTTATTGTAAATAATTAATCTGTCTAAAACACTATAACGTTTGCATCCGCGAGTCGGCACCATGCGTCCTTTCCGAACGAGAATAAAGAGAGAATGGAATCCGATGACGTCATCGTATCTTCCTGTCTGTCACCGTAAAACAATAACGCGTAGTCATTTTTACGAATCTTTGAAATTTTTTGTGAAGTATGTAGAAGGGCTTTGAAAAAATATGTCATATTTGAAGTTAAAATGTATAATATGTTTAAAATAAAACTGTTCCTAAGCTCATTTTGAACGATAAAACCAAAACCGTTACGTTATCATTTAGGTTATATTAACCTAAACATCTTTGCTTTAGCTTTACAATTCTCATTTAAATTGTCCAAGATTGGCGTCCTAGGCATAGCTTTCAACAAATTTAACAAAACTATAAAGCGAGTATTTTTCTGTAAACGAAACTGAAATGGTAACGATTTAGCTTTTGGTTTTATCGTTGAAAATAAGCGTGATTGGATTCTTAGGAATAACTTGTTTCATGTACCTATAGACAAAAGTGAGTTGACGCAAACTGTTTACGTTACCGTAAACTATCGTTTCCTCTCTTTTACTCGCATTAACTGTGAGCAGTATATCCGATAGTTTACGGTTGCGTAAACAGTTTGCATCAACTCATGGTAGAGCCATGGTACAAAAAACCTGAAGGCCTATTCCAAAAAAAATTGTCGCAATAAATGGACAAAGTTCGTGATTAGATTTACTTGATTCGAAACTTATATGAGTAAATAGTTAGAGTAGATATCGTGCCATCTTGCTGTAATAGCCACTTGTACATATAAAAAATAATTAAATTATGGTTTGCGAAAAAAAAACTGACGGACGGTTTATTTTTACATTTTTCATCAAAAGTCGAAAACTATGCGGCCTAAAAAAATGTTTGAGAATGTGCAAGCAGCGCTTTTTTATATAATACCCCATATGCCCTAGTAGCCTCACTTCGAATTTTTAAGACCCCCTTTCAGTCCTTGTTGCAAAAAAAATATAACTATTTTTATTTCTCTCTTATTTGCAGAATAGTTGGGCAAACGTCATCTAAAACTATTCCAAAGAGCATCATGTGCTTTTGGCATACCTACCGGTCCGCCATTTTGAAAAAAGGTTTTTGAAGCCTGTGAATGCTAATCGATAGAATAAGTCATTACAAACAAAAAGTAGAAAAATCTCGTAAGTGATATACTTACCGAGATATTTGTAGTTAATAGCATTAGTAGTTCTTGAGATATCCAGCTGCGACAGACAGACAGACAGACTGAGTCGCACCATAAGGGTTCCTTTTTACCATTTTTCAATTCAAACGTCTTTCTGAACGTTTTACAACAGTTCTTTTAAAAGAGGAATGTAATAAAGTCTCCGTCTTATCTTTGAAGTAATTTTCTCAACCCTTTTAATACTAACGCCTTGCTAATGCGCGCGAAGCCTTACAATCCGCTACTCTACGCGGGAAATCCGTGCTACATGTTGCCAGCGTTAAAATTCTAAACCATCCCAGCCACGATGTCACACACAAATTACTATACGTCCATACTGGGATCACCAAACAAACAACATTTATTTTTCATCTGATAAATTATTTCGACTTGGAAAAGCAACTTTATTTCATAGCAGCAAGGTCGACGCAGATTTTGATTGAAGTTTGCAAGCGCAAATTGGTACGGTTTTCGTATCAAGGGTTCGCTACCGACTAAACCGTACTGAATTCAGTGCGTTTTCGAACGTATAGTAGCGAGGACGTGCTTGCGAGGATTCGAAGTTCGAATGCCAACGGGTGCGTTCGAAAAGTTTTACGCGGGACTTTTGTTTTTTATTTTTCTTTTTTTTCAGTGACTGGACTCGGAACTTTTTGGGCGTGTAACTTTTTTTAAATAGTGTCTGGGATTGCTGTTGTTGCGTTATGTAATTAATTCTTTTGAAGATTGGAAGATTTAATCACAGTTGAGTGGAGAAATGTGAAAAGGAGTGTTTAAAAGGTAAGTTTATTTTGAATTCCTGTTTTTTGTTAATACTAATTTTATCTGTTATGAATTTTGCTCAATAGTGTTTACGTAAATAAGCTGAAAATTCGAGGGCTTTGATCTTCGACTTTTAAAGTAAACAAAAGATTTCCTTCAATTCAACCAAATTATCGATAATTAAGTATTTTTACTACAAAATATCTCAATAATATTATTGAGATATTTTGTAGTAAAAATACATACACAATTATATAATTGAAGAAATTTTTTTCACATTTGAAAATGGTGTCGTACCAGTCACCATATTGTTATTTTTTTAAATATAGTCAATGTAACTCGGAATGATGTAAGGGTTCTAATGATGCCCCATACATCCAAATCCGTTAAGGCATTTAGAAGTTATGGTGGAATAAAAAAACTCACATACCCACACTCACATACATGAACCCTGGACACATAACACTCTCTGTTTTCTAAAAACAGTGTAAAAACACTCGCTGCTAGAAGAAATACCACACTCTCAGGTTTTTCAAATGTAATTTCCTTATTCTTCGTGTTTTCTGTAGAGATTAAGTAATTTAAAAAAATCATGGATTAAGTACTATTTAAAATTCAAGACTTCCAATCCATTACAATGATAAATAGGTTGTATCTAAACCCAAATTAGGCAGGACCCCGCAGGAAAAACCGAGATTCGCATTAACAATACTGCCATTGGAAATGTTAATGAGAGCAAGCCCAGTTAAAATGTACGTTCCTAATTTGTATTAAAATTTGCATAGTAATTTTATAGATCCTTGGAAATTATTTGGAAGACGGTATTCCCATTTTCATGATGAATATAGGTCATTTCTGTGACACATATTTAGAATAATATCGCCTAGAAGTTAAGTCTTTGTATTTAAAGTGAGGCAAATAAAACTAAGCCAAAATGGCTCAGTTTATATTTTTTTATTTATTTATTTGACAACATCACATACATTGCTCCGATTCCAAAGTAAGTAGCTAAAGCACTTGTGTTATGGAAATCAGAGACAACGGTGGCATCACTAACACTCAGACCTGAGCCAATATAGAAAAGTTCGTTTTCTAAATTGACCCAACCAGGGATCGAACCCGGGACCTCAGAGATAGAATAGCGCGAACCTTTCACTGTAAGTTGTGTCGTGAAGGCAACTAATATCTCCAGATAAAAATCACGGGTATTTTTTGTTGGCTGTTCTGACCGAGCTGTTCCTTGTTGTCTACACCAAACAGATAAACATAATTGACAATTATCTAGAACTAGCGACCGCCCGCGATTTCGTCTGCGTGGAAAGTTTTTTGCTATCCCTCGGGAACAATTATTTTTTCGGGATGAAAGGTACCCTATGTCCTTCTCTGTACCCCTGACAACGTGAATGCAAAATTTCATGATGATCGGTTCAGTAGTTAAGGCGTGAAGGCGTAACAAACAAACAAACATTCGCATTTATAATATTAGTAAGGATAGCATTATGTTTTCTGTTATACCTATTGCCTTTCTTTATTGAGTACAATAAAATGTATTACTTTTACTGTCTCAAGTTTTTTACCGCCATTCATATTGTGCCAAAACACACAAACACACACACACAACTTCTAACCCCAAACGCATATACCGCCTCCGTTCCGTTTCGTCCTTGTGGGTAAAAAAGAATCCTACCAAGTCTCTTAAATCCATAAAGCCATCGTCAAAACCACACGATTCGGCAAAACAAAGAAAAAAATAAAACACTACAGCCGAATGGGAAACGGCTTACTAAGTCGCTGTGCACATATCCCAAATGCCTTTGAATTGACAATTTCTTTTATATTCCTACTTTGCTTCGGATATATCGAAATAGCTTGCAAAATTGTCCAAAAGAAATGGATTTATAACGGTTTCGAACGTTTGGTAAATTAAATAAATAATATTAAAATACTAAGTGAATAAATATTTAAAATTTGAACCTTTCCCTCGAATTCTGTTTGTTCTATTATTTGGGCCGTACCTACGTCAAATATACATTTTTGAGCAACAATTTCACACAGTATTAAGTGATTTATCGGTCCCAAAATGTAGAAAGATAATTAAAGTACTCAGTTATGTACATAAACATGAGACAAAGTTGTTATAGCTAGTTATTGTACCTTGTGCATTTACTTATATCTGTCTATAATTGTGAAAAGAGAAATATATGTACTCCCGCAAAAATATATGCAAGATGCACGGCCCGCCCGCCCGCAAAAAATGCACATGCACACCACAAAATATCAGTGCATTTAGCATGACAGCAACACACCTTGCTCCTTCAACAATAAGACTACTCCACACGTGTTTCGCCCCAACCCGGAGCATCCTCAGGAGTTACAGCGTGCGTAAACCAACACCGAATCTGTCTATAATCATAGGCAAATCTGTCTCTGATCCGCGCGCGATGAGAATGGGATTCTACCTTTTGGAACTGAGACGCGCACGATCCGTCAGCTAGCCGTAGCGTCGGCAAACTCACGTAGATGCTCGCATAATGCTAGTTGTGTAGAACTGTGCGCGTGGATTTCTGCTCGAGTTTTATTTTAAACGCGAGATTTATATATTATTGTGTGATTAATTAATAATGAGAGGAAAAAGGGGTAAGAGTTTTCCATCTTTTTGTAATTATTTTTTACTTAAATAGATTCAGAATTTTTTTGCTAGCGCTACTTGACTGCTTAACTGACATTTTTGATTTACTCTATCAAGGTCCTATCCCAATGTAATCGCGCGCAGATTATACCCGTGGCGAGGGGTGAAATTATAGCGAAGGTAAGCCATTCTACAAAAATGTTATGATCTGCATTGTAGATCAGTGGGGTGGGATTTCTAAAATATAAGCCGATGGGAATCGGCTGGTAAGGACTGTCTGTCACTGATGTCTACCTACACTAATCCATATTTATTATTATAAATGCGAACGTAACTCTGTCTGTCTGTTTGTTATGTTTTCACGCCTAGACCGCTGGACTAGTTTTGACGTTTAGTACGGATATAGATGGAATCTCGGGGATGGACATAGGCTACTTTTTATCCCACAGCTGGGCCTGTGCCCAGCTGTGGGATAAAAAGTAGTCTCCGCCCGCACGATATAACCTGTATTCCACGCGGGCGAAGCTGCGGGTGAAGCTGCGGGCGAAGCTGCGGGCGAAGCTAGTATTATCTAAGAAAATAATACCACTTTAATTTCCGAAGATGTAAATAGGGCTTAAACTCGGATAATTATTCAAAATGTATGCTATCTACGAAAGCAACAAAGGCAAATAAATACATTTATAGTCCATGCAGAAATTTCTATAAAACAAAATGAAAGTGTCTGAACGAAATTCACGAATAGTCGAGTCTAGTGATGAATGATAATGTACAGACAGCATCACGCTCAAATGTCTTCAATCGATTTCAAGCTTAAAGTTTAACACAATAAGATTCAAAATCAATTGGAGCCTGTCAGTTTTGTACAAGTTGATGTGCTTTTGACTGTACAATGTTTGGATAAAACTTGGGACTCAACCTTCCGCCATATTTGTGAAGGCCGGGAAGGAATATATTAAACTTCGGAAGACAAAGACTTACCTTTGCCTTCATATCGACAACTTTGTGTATCGTGTGTTGTAGGTAGATTAGATATTTTCTCAAAGAAGGTAAGATACCTAATAACTTCATCCCAAGACAATGAAAGTTTTTCAATGTTTTTCTTTGAAATTTTAGGGGTTCTGAACAAAGACTTCTATGTAAATACCTACTACACTAGACAGGCTGTGCAGTACCGGAAAATTGCTCATTAAGTTACGGTGCATGCACCGCAACTCCTTTAGTCTATTGCGAGCGACCGAGAGAAACAGTTGATGCGCCGCGAAGATTGGTTGTGACACAATTTTAATTTTGAACAGCTCGTCTATGTAATCGAAGTCATTGGATCTGAAGTACTTATAATATTATCTAAGTAACTTGTTTTTTTTTCAACTCAGCTTTTTTATTGTTCCAAAATTCTCTCTTGATATTCGTAAATCAATACCTAGTTGCAAGAGTTGGAGATTTAAATGTAATTAAACTAAGAATTATGTTATTTCACATTAAATCAAAAAATCTTATTTCTAGTTATCGTTTGCATTTCAATGATTATTTTGCAATTATTTGTAAAATTATTCATACCTAAGCACTGAAGCAATATGGCGGGTTTAAAGCAATATATTGTAAAACGCGGAAATTTTTTAAATGGTGCCTTTTTAATGTGGGAGCAGCAATTTTGCTATATTGAAAATTTAATCATTATACAATGTACAAGATTTTATCATTGTGTCATTATTTTATAATTTCACAAGAGATAAACTTACCTCCTACAACCCTAATGTTTCGGAAAGGATTTCAGCTCATACATTTTATTGTCAGCTAAAAGAGAACAGTGTCAAGGGTACTTTAAGTAGTTGAAGGAAGGTCAAAAAGGTCTTTTGATTGAGCTTAAAGTAACTCAAGTTGTTCAGTGTCCAAGTAATCCGCTTCAAGTATTTTATTATTCGCTGAGCTTTGGTTACAAAGGCTTAGTACGGTCTTATCATGAAGCAGATAAGTTTTATTAGTATTGTGTTTTCGTCGGAAAGTAGAGTAGCACACGCAAACAAAATAACTCAAGCTGACATGAGCCAACTAGCGCTGCCAGTCGATTTTATTTTATTTATTCTAAATAAGCCCAATTTCTTAAAAAAGGAATCAGTCAAGGTCTTGTGAATGACGTGTCATGTTTATTGAATAACGTTACAATATTACAAAATGCGTGCAATAGTTTAAAAATGGGTTTGAACCAACAATGGCCACTTTTAACAAAATCGCGTTTCAAACTGTGTAAAGTTAAGGCAAGGCAGTTCACGAAATCTACTCTTTCACTATCTCTTCAGAATATGGTCAATAATTGTTGTCGCTTCGCCAGAAATTTGACAATTAAGTACATTTATATTGATTTCTGGAATTCTGGATCATTTAAAAAATGTACCTGGTTATTAAAAAGCTATTCTTTTTGCATAAAACATCGTATCACTGTCGTTGAAAGTTACGTGTTTTTCAGGCTTTTTTACAGAGCTACCAAGCCATTTTTCAATATTCTGTTTGGTTATTAAGTTTCTTTGTTTCTTTTTCAATCTACAGTAATTGTTGTGAAGTAGAACTGCATCAGTTCTTCACATTGGAAGTTGAAAAATCAATATTTTCATCAGATCGTGAACTGGCCTCGCCGTAACTGAACGATACTGCTAAATGTGAATATGTTAATTGTAGGGATAATGGTGAGGATTAAATGATTTATTATTATTTTGTAAAACGTGTTACATTTTTGGCTCGTTTTTTGTTATAATCAGTGTATTTTTCGCCACGCTTGGCCGCCCCTTATATCTGGCGCCCTAAGCCCGGCCCTTCTGAGCCTTGTGGTAAATCCGCCACTGGGAATTAATACTTTAACACACCGAAACCAGAATTTAGTTCTCCAGAATTGGTACCTAACTAAGTGATCACTAAATCCTAAACAACCGTAAGAGATTTGGTTATCATTTTCATAATCTGGAGGTTAAGCTTGGTTAGTATGGCGATCAATTAAATAAAACATTAACAGCTTTACTACAAAAGATTTTAAAACACTGCATGTTCAACAAGTGTTTAACTTAGACACTGTTTAAATGTGTTGCTGTCACTTTTTTGACAATATTGTTTGAAAGAGATGGCATCATATTTAAACAGTGTCTAAATTAAATTGTTTTAAAATCTTTTGTGGTAAGACCGTAATTATTTGCCATTGTACCATTAGACAGAACTATTGATGGTACAGAAGCCCTTATACCACCCACAAGTCTCAGTGTAAAAGCAACTTTTTTGTAAACACTATCCTACCCGAATTCTCGCCAAATTCAAAACCTTTGTCCCGATTTAAGTACAACCACTAAAGGCATCTTTCATTTGGCGAGACAATAAAATGGATCCGCACAGTACATCCCCTCTCATTTGAATTCCGTGCCATCATTTGAATTGGAGATTTTGAGGCTTTAATCTTACACGGACAGAACGTGTGCTATTCTGGATTCTAATATTCGTATCTTAAAGCCTAAGGGTTCATGTTAAATTCAGCTCGACCGAAGATCAAATACGCGCCTTGTCACTGAAAAGACTTTACGCTGTTATTTTTATAATGACTGCTCACCACGATATCTGGTCGAGCTCCTGTCCAGCTTCGGTCCAACTCGAAGATGTTTGTTTACCGATCTCTATTCTATGGAGTGAATGACCCTTCACTTCAATTTAAAAAAAAAACTGTATTGTAGGTACCTACTTAGAAGATCAAACAGTGAAACTTTTTTATTTTTACGTAAGTACCATGGAACCCCTACTTGCTTTAATATCATAATATACTTCTAGTATAAAATATGTGAAAGATTGAATCACGCAAAAATGTCTGGACGGATTTGGATGAAAATTGACATCATAGTTATAACTTGGATTAAGACATAGGATACTTTTCATCCTGGATTCCCTTGATATGTACCAATAGTTCACGCAGACGAAGTCGCGGGCGGAAGTCAGTCATTAAAGAAAGATGTTATTCCAACAGTCGGAAAACTTATTAACACAGCAACCGCGAGACACGTTCCCCCAACGGTGGTTTGAGATTAAAGCCTGTGAATCGAAATCAAATAGGTGGATGGAATTCAAATGAAGGGCCGCCCCTACTATTGTAAACTCATACTATTGTACTCGGGATACCGACGTTATAGAAGTCATGTTAAATTATTCAACGAGACGATTATATGGTACGTATGCATAACTATGTACATAATAAATACCTATTGTATGTAGGTAAAAGCTCTTTTTTCAATATTCGTATTAGTGAGACTACTCTAATGAATTCGGATGCATAGGAAAGGACTGGCTATATTGAGTAAACTTCATCTGCTTTCACAAATAATCCGACTTCACGCTCGTTATTAAGAACACAAAAGTTGTGCACACTGGAGATTATATATTCTGTGACACTGGAGAAATAGCCGCTGGAAGCAAAACAATTCTGTAATAGCTACCGCGTACCGGATGGCGCTCTAAAAGATAAACCAACGATCTGTTGAAGGTCGCGAGAAGCCGATGCATCCGCATCCAGCCTCCCCCAAGAAACTCCACTTTCTTGGGGGGTTTCTTGGGGGAGGCATATGCCCAGCAGTGTTGTCCTGCGACTGATAAAGAAGTCAATGAATTTATAATTTTTAATTACATTTGCTTTTCGCTCCGTTTCACCGGGGCCAATGCAGATTAGTGGCTATGAACGACTGCACAGGGACCGACGCTTAAAGTGTTTCCGGAGCACGGAGGATCTCGAGATACTAAATTTTGGTCACCCATCTCATGACGAACTCTTACAACATCGGGAAGTGGTACTGCCTCATTGAGCTCCTCGTTTTACATTAGTTTAAAAGTAGAAACCGCTTACTTGGGAACGAAATCATTACCATTAATCAAGTGTTATTATCAAAGCTGTACCAGGTTTAAACTTTACCTTAGAAACAGGTATTTAAGCGAAGTTATTTTACACAAAACATTTGATCGAAAGTTTCAAACTCCATTTTGATTAATCGAGAATCGATAGTTAGTCCTAAATTTGTATCGAGTTAGATTTTGAGTTGATATTTACAGTATTTAATGAAAATGTTATTTACTAAACTCAATGTTACGAAATCAACAATAACTTTGTAGTTCTCTATCTTACACCTAAGAACTAAAGCTAGTCAAACAAACAAATTGACGTGACAACTTGTATAAAAATGGGTTAAGAGTTAGGTGCCTATGGTTAGTTACTGAACTAAAGCTAGTCAAACAAACGAATTGACTTGACAACATGTATTAAATTCGTTAAGAGTTGGGTAGCAATGGTTTGTTACTGAACTAAAGCTAGTCAAACAAATTGACGTGACAACATGTGTTACAAGCTGGCCATCAGGCCGAGTGTAAATATGTTTGTCTTTGATTTATATTTAATCTTTGCTCTTACCTGTCATCTGTCTTCTCTTCGGTTTTCTGTTTGCTGTTTGGTTTGTATATTTTATTATTACTAATTTAGTAATATAATTTCTATACTACCTTACTTTGAGCCTTTCTCCTTTTCCCCCTCTTTAACAACATGTATAAAATTAGTCAAGAGTTGGGTACCTATGGTTTGTTACTTAAGAACTAAAACTAGTCAAACAAACAAATTGACGTGACAACATGTATAAAATAAGTTAAGAGTTGGGTACCCATGGTTTGTTACCTAAGAAATAAAGCTAGTCAAACAAACAAATCGACTTGTCAAAGTGTATAAAATTAGTTAAGAGTTGGGTACCTGTGGTTTGTTACCTAAGAACTAAAACTAGTCAAACAACTAAATTGACGGGACAACATGTATATAATTAGTTAAGAGTTGAGTACCTATGGTTTATTACCTAAGAACTAAAACTAGTCAAACAAACAAATTGACGTGACAACGTGTATAAAATTAGTTAAGAGTTGGGTACCTATGTCTGTTTATTCAATAGATTTTATAATAGACTTGGAAACTTGGCTTTTCGATAAAGAAACCCTCTTTATTCACACCTAAAGATTTATCCAACAACTTTTATAAAACCGTGGGACACAACAGATGTTCTGGATTACAATCGAAAACCGAAAGTAGGATCCTGATCCATCCCGAATTATGCCCCTGGGTGGAATTTTAAATGGGACCAACGAATACTGTCTTTCTCAGGATTTACGTACTTTTTAGGATTCCGTACCTCAAAAATTGAAAAAGAAACCCTTCTAGGATCACTTCGTTGTACGTTTGTCTATCTGTCAAGACCCTTTTTTATCGCGTAGAGGTATCAAGATGAAATTTATAATAAATACTCAGGACTGAAATCCCTTGTAGCTGTGAAAAAAACATACTTCTAAGTCAACGGGAACAGTTTGTAAATCGTAGTGGTTAAAACACTTTTTTTTGCGATTACAAACTTTTTTTCGGGACAACAGTTTTCGAAAGGCAAAGATTAGTTTGTAAAATCTTCGAGACTCGATTCCCTGCCCACCTTAGCTTGTTCGGAACCCTCGGTACGCAAGTCCGACTCACTATTGGCCGGTTTTTTGCATCATGCCCTTAGACTTTCGGAAGGCAATCTTCTATTGGTGGAATACAAATTGCTGCTTGAGAACCGTTAACTTGGTTTGATTTTAATTTGTATTTCGGTTTAAAGTTAGGAAGTTAAGACAAATCGAGTTTGGAATAGTAATAAGTATTTAAAACCAATGATTTAGGTAGATTGTGCTCTAGGTTTAAACTTCGACCACCTATTTTAAAAAGAGGTCTTGATTAAACCTGTTTTAAAACCGACGTTGCGCTTAAAGGGAAGATAGAAACTACGTATGTTATCAATGAAGTTTAATTTTAATCCACGCGTTGTAATAATTGTTTAAAATCCAATCCCTTGTAAGAAAAAGTCACGACTATGTATAGAAGATATTTTTAATAATAGTAGGAATAAGTACAACAAAATAGAAGGAGTACGATGGATGATCCGCAGGCTTATTCTTGATCTTTAAGTGACAGTCGCAGTCACTAAAATGTACAATTATTGCTTTCAAAACACAGTTCCTACGAACTTATATAGGTATGTTCATATATGTATATACATACGAATTTGTGTTTTGACACAACGACACAAAACACAAATTCGTATAAACTGTTGACAGCAATAATTGTACAACTGTAATTACGACTGTCCGACCGAATTGGAAATCGGTAATGCCTGCCGAACTTTTAAACTAGATTCACATCCGTATTCACAAACAACACTCAAATGACCCTTGACTACGCGAAAGCACTCGTTGAAATAGAGCTCTATGATTGGTTCATTTGTTTTGTGTATGTATGTATATAATCTCTGAACGAATTCCTAGATTGCCAACATCTTAGCATATACGCTCAAGTTATTCTCTTATAACGCGTCATGGCCGACAGACGCAAGCTTTGTCCGAAACCAAGCTGCAGTTTAAGATGCGAGACTTTGCTTAAACTCCGAGTAAGTTCCAAATAACCAACTGACGCTCCTGATTCTGTAACAGACACTCACTTTGGTAGAGTAAGGAACAGATAAATGCATGACATATTAAAAGCATCACCTATCTCCAGCCATCTTACGGAAATAATTTTTCGTAATTATTAAGTACACAATACGTTAAATTTCAGAGAATTGACACCATAAACAACTTAGTAGAAAACACCAAAGGTAAATCAATGATATTCATATAATTTTTTATAAGACTTGCAATAAAAAAGTACTTTTGAGGTTAAGCATGGACAGTTTGTTTGTATACATTCTTTCCGTATATTGGGAGTATTATGCCCATCAGCCATTTTTAATGTCCCCACTGCTGGGGCACAGGCCTTCCTTATAGGTGGATAAGGAGGATAGGTCATGACCCACCACGCGGGCCCAATGCAGATTGGTGGGTGCTAAAGACTGCAAATCCAGCCGGGACCAACGGCTTAACGTGCCTTCCGAAGCACGGAGGAGCTCAGGGTAGTAAATTTTTGGTCACCCATTCCATGACCGACCCTTACGAGAGTTGCTTAACCTCCGCAATCGCTGGGCCAGATGCCGAGTCTCAGTAATGAACATTCTAAATTTTTATGAAGAATTTATTTTTCATATTAATTGAATTTTACGACTTATTGTTTTTGGAAATTTCTATTCAGATGTTTTTATCGGAAAAACTCGGTCTTAAACAATATCTCTATTTGTATGTATAAAATAAATAAATATTTGGCAACATCACATACATTGCTCCAATACGAAACTAAATAGCTAAAGCACTCTTGTTATGGAAATCAGAGACAACGGTGGTATCACAATCACCCAGACCTGAGCCAATATAGAAAAGTTCGTTTTCTAAATTGACCCAACCGGGGATCGAACCCGGGACCTCAGAGATGGCGACACCTTGAAAACCGGTGTACAAAGCCACTCTACCACGGAGGTCGTCAAATGTAATGTATATAATTAGCTTTTTAAGTGTATAGCAGAAGATCAACATTTGAGTACAAAATATTATTATTATTCAAGATTGTGATAGACGGATGTTTTATTTTCAACGATATCAAAATTATCATAAACAAATTTCACAAAGACACTTATTAAAACAAAATCAAAAGCTTTGAACAAACAGTCCGCTCAAGAGTCCTTGAGAACAACAAAAGAAAAATTCAGGGAAAAAAAATCTTATTGACACGCTTCCGAAAGTATTCAAATAAAACAACGCTTAGACTTAAGTAATAAATGTCTTGGAGTTGAAAAAAGTTTTTTTCTAAACAGTTACTTTCGACTTGTCGAATTCTTCTAAGAATTATTATTTTCGTCCTCCAAATACTGTTTTAGGTAGATGTCGACAAAGACAATGAAAACATTACACTCCTTATTTGGGCATTCGTGTGTAAATAATGTTCAAGATAACATTATAACACATTGGCACTAAATACGTACTGATTGTGCATAAAGTATTGATAATACTTAACGACTTAAATAAACATTAAAAAGCACACACAAAGTTAAAGTCCTCAAGATTCACTTACATCCACATCACATGCATACACAAGTACAGCAATTCGTAGTGGTAATTCTTACAATTTTCTGGCCCGGTTCTACGATTGCGGAGGTTAAGCAACTTTCGCAAGGGTCGTTCATGGGATGGGTGACCAGAAATTAATTATCTCTAGTACATACATTGGCACTAAATACCTACTGATTGTGCATAAAGTATTGATAATGCTTAACTACTTAAATAAACACTAAAAAGCACACACAAAGTTAAACTCATCAAGATTCACTTACATCCATATCACATGCATACACAAGTACAGCAATTCGTAGTGGTAATTCTTACAATTTTCTGGCCCGGTTCTACGATTGCGGAGGTTAAGCAACTTTCGCAAGGGTCCTTCATGGGATGGGTGACCAGAAATTAATTATCTCGAGTTCCTCCGTGCTTCGGAAGGCACGTTAAGCCGTTGATCCCGGCTGCATTTGCTGTCGTTAACACCTATCAATTCGCAATGGGCCCGCGTGGTGGCTAATGGCCATTCCTCCTTATCCATAAGGAAGGCCTGTGCTCCAGCAGTGGGGACATTAAAAATGGCTGATGTCGATTACTGAGACAGAGACTTAATTATAAAATTTTAACAATACTTACATAGCATTACAGAGTAATAATCTGTGATTCTCGTAGGAACGCCAAAATCGATATTAGTTTAAGTTTTACGAATCCAACCCTCTGACCCACTAAGGGCCACTTGCGCCAAGCTAGGTTAAAATTTAACCCAAAGTTAGTTCATACAAAAGTAGCACTATTAATCGAATTTATAAATTAGTCGATTACTAGACGTACCTAGTTCGGTTCACACTAGCGTAGTGGCTAGAGGGGTAATCGGGAATTACCCGTCCACTCACCAGCGGAAAAGTCCAGTGGGTAGGCGGGTCGGGAGGGAAATGTGCTAACCCAGCTTGGCGCAAGTGGGCCTCAGAATCAGGAATAGAATCGTAAACGAAACCCTTTGGGATGTGATGAAATTTTAACTTAGTTAATTAGAATAGCGGCACTTTGACGCCCGAGTAATGAGTTTGAAAGTTGGAGTGTCACAAAAGACATGACGCATTAATGGAAAAGTGCCTTTTAACTGTTGTTGGGTATTGAAAGGGATTGGAAACTGATGAAAGTTTCTTTAGGGTTCCGTTTTTCTAGAGGTGAAAATAACACTCGGTGCTTGGCACTGCACGGTCTGACGATGCCTGATAGATAGATAATTCGTTCATTGCTGCTTAACACACAATTTATAAATTAACAATCGGCACAAGTCACATAGTGTCACATGTGATACAAAAATACCTTGTGGTTTCGTAAAAGGAAAAATAATTTCACGTGTGCACGGAGCATCATCAAGTGATGGCTGAAAATCAGCGTTTTTGCTTCCAGTAAAAATCCCCTTCAGCTGTCTACGTATCCTAGTTTCGTAACTGGTTTCAATGAAGGAATTATTTTTCCTTGCATGTAATTAGTTTCGATGGAGGAATTATTTTTCTTTTTACGAAACCACAAGGTATTTTTGTATCACATGTGACACTATGTGACTTGTGCTGATTAACATTGGATAGTAGGTGTGTCCACTGAAAGTGTCTACTGAAACACATGAAAAGTAGTTGGTATCAGGGCAAGGTGAGTTGCTATCAGTTATTATGTATATTATGTTGTTATATTATGTTGCTATCAGTTATTATGTATATTAGTTATTATGTATATATATATATTATGCTATCAGTGTTTCTGCAGGTATTTGCATGTGCATTTATTTGTTTGCATAGATTTCTTGATAGATTAAATATTATTATTGAATCCATTATAATGAACTTCCGCAAGTTAAAATCTGATTCTATCAAATATCTAATAATAACTTATAGAACATCACCTCACTTGTTTGTACGTCTTCTTATCGAGACCCTTTTTCCTAGACATTTAAAGGTATCTAGTTGAAATTATCAAATACTTATCTAGTCAAAGACCTCGAAATAACTAAAATAATGTTTTTTTTTTAAATTTTGAAAGCAAAGAAAAACTGAATCGATAAAAAAACCTATATTATTGAACCTGCTCACAAAATTTTACGAGAATCAGTTGAGAAATGCGACCTGTAGAGGAGAACAGACGGACAGCTGGACAGCCGGACGGACATACGAAAACATGTTTTGCCCAAGCTGAAATGGAGACGCTTCGCTTGCGCTTCGCGCTCGCTCGGTCAATTACGTTAGGACATTATACCTCAGTATAGTTAAACATCTAAGTCATATAAATCAAAAGATAAGTAGAATTAGGTGTGACAAATAAAAAAAAGGAATAAAACAAAATCGGTGCGAGAGTCAAATTAACATTAATTCATTTCAATAGTCAATAGTCTAAATTTCTTTATTCAAATAAACTTAATAATTAAGCAATTTTGAATCGTCTATATTTTCCTACCACCCGTTCCAGACTTTTTTAACTGGCGCAAGAAACTTATCAGCTTTAACAGAAATAAGTAACGATATTTTGACGACCTCCGTGGTCGAGTGGCTTTGTACACCGATTTTCAAGGTGTCGCCATCTCTGAGGTCCCGGGTTCGATCCCCGGTTGGGTCAATTTAGAAAACGAACTTTTTCATATTGGCCAGGTCTGGGTGTTTGTGATACCACCATTGTCTCTGATTTCCGTAACACAAGTGCTTTAGCTACTTACTTTGGAATCGTAGCAATGTATGTGATGTTGTGAAATATTTATTAGGTATTTATTTATATTTACAAACTTATATTATATCGTTACCAAATACAGTACAGCAGGATTATTAACAACAAAGTACTTATGTGTTACATGTTACATCATTTCCACGCATTTCGGTCTTTTAGACATAATACTATCACAATGAGTGATTGTCGACACATCGGTGCATTCAATATTCCTTTATGATGGGCATTCGCAGTAACATAATCATCCCTACTAAAGCACTCTCGAGACCACTTTTCCTTACAACCCCAAGTCAGTGGAAGGATTAAACTTTAACATCGTGGTTACTCGACCAGTAATAATACTTCCCGTTGAAGTCTCCTTTGAGTCTAACTATTAAACAAGCCACTTCGGTTGGGATATTTATCTTTAGTTTCATTAAAAGACTTTAGCAAGGAATAGAACATATTCCACCATAATGTTTTAAATTTCCATTATTATTGACGTTATTAGAATAAACTATATCGGGTTTTACACCATGTACCTGTTTATATTTGAGTTCTTCCGTGATAATGGCGCATGCAACTGCGCCGAAATATCGGAGTCTCAAAAATAAACAGGTACATGGTGTAAAACCCGATGAAGTTTATTCTAATAACGTATTCCATTGTTTGAATTTCACTATTAAATAAAGTATAATAATATGTACACACGACGGCACCTCAGACTATTCATGTTGACCTTGAGACCGCCTTTATGCCCTACGTAATAAAAGCTGTTTTCGCAGTTTAACTGTATAACCTGACGTGCTGTCGTGTGTACATTATTATAGTTTAATTGAATTCTCGAACTTAAGAGATAGATTAAAAGAAAAGCTGCTAGGCTGCTATATTCGTGTGTCCTAGATTGAACCCGAGACCATGCCACTCTACCACGGAGGTCATCAAATATGGTTCAACCTATCAATATATATTTATGATAATAATTCAATCGTAAAAGTATATTTATATATTCTTACCTCCAATCTCGGAATATTGAATAAAACATTCGATTTTATATCGATTTGTCAGCTCATAACATCTATCATCATCAAATTCAGCTTCAAGAACATGGCGCATATAAAACTGCAAAACCTTTTCATTCATATTATTATTTCATATTTTCGAATAACAATAATTTAAAAAAATATTATGTTCTTTCACAGCAGTAGTAAAAGTTAGGCAACCTTTACCATGGTCGGTTATGTGATAGGTGACCGAAATATACTATTGACGCATTTGACGACTGCTTGCTCAGGGTATCGGTAGTGATCCTGCCAACTGCATGAGTAGTGACACTATCCGCCCCCACTGAGGGATATCGGAAAAAAGTTTGTTTTTCCATACTTTTTTCCCGATATACCCATGTGGGGGACAAAAGTGGGGAACAGCGGGAATAGACCACGCGATCAGTACCCTAAAGAGCCTGCTACACGGCTGCCAACCGCCCACGGCTGTAAACCACCAAAGTCACCTTGGCTGGGACCTAGTTGGCAGCAGTGTAGCAGGCACTATAGCACCGAACAGCGGTTTTAAAGTCGTTAGTTGTGTAAAACAGGGAGTAAATATAAGTTTATAGCCATATGGCATACCATATGGCCGTACCATAGTACGGAACCCTACTGGCGTGGCCCGACTTGCAGTTAGCCGCTTTTTATTATATCACCATAACGAGAAAAGATTTCCCTTATAAAAAATTGTCAGTCGTCTTTGATACGTACATATTTCATTATATTTAGTAATTTTGTAAAAAAAATACGACTCCAAAAGCAACCGTTTACCTGGTAGAGGAGACACACACTTGACTCTCTAACAAGAATTTGCACCTTAAAGCTTAATATATTTTTTTTTATATAAAAACTAGGCAGGCATTTGACCACCATCTTGTTTAAATTAACAGGATGTGGTCTTAGATGTTGCATGCTTGCCCAGGAGATGCCTGTTTACTCTGGCCTTGAAGATACCAAGGTTGTAGTTATCTGGAAACACATTCCATTCCTTACCGGTTCGCATAATAAACGAATCTGCGAAGCGTTTAGTGCGGACAGGTGGAATGTCAACAACGTAAGGGTGATAAGCTAGCCTGCGTCTGGTTCCCCGATTGTGGAAAGGGGCTGGGGGAACAAGGTTGTGCAGTTCTCTCGCACACTTCCCAAAGTGTATTCTATAAAAAACCGATAGACACGCAACTTTGCGACGGTGACTGAGGCTCTGAAGTTCCGCTGTAGTCAACGCTGAGTTTCCAGTTAGCTGATACTTAGCAGAACCATCCCATAGGTGGCAACAGTACTCCATGCACGGACGAATCTGCGCTTTGTATAACAAAAGCAGTTGGTCCGGCGTGAAGTACCGCTTAGCCCTAGAGAGGACGCCCAGTTTTTTAGCAGCACACTTTGCAATAGAATCAATGTACTCTCCAAAATTCAGGTTGGATGATAAGTTCAGGCCAAGAAGTTGCAGATTTTCGGTTATCGGCAAGGATACACCCTGGAAAGTCGGAGTCAGTTGAAAAGAATTCCGTTTTGCGGTGAATAAACAAGCCTGCGTTTTAGTAGCATTGAAACTGACAAGATTGGCTTTGCCCCAATCGGAGACTGCCTGAAGTGCCAGATTCATTTTTTCAATATAATATAATAATATTTCACAAACGAATCCCTAAAACGAAAAGTGGTAACAAACCCTTAATATTTTCACAAGAGCTCTGCTATCTAACGACATCCCACACTATGAGAATAAAGAGAAAACATTTTTTGATCCCTAGTTTACATGTAGGGGCTATACACTAAAAAAAAAATTCCATGATTTTACTCTACTACTTTTTTGGCGTGATTAATATACACATTCATGCCAAATTACGGCTTTCTAGTACTAATGGCCTCTGAGCTAAGCCGCGCGCAGACTGACATGGCAAAACTATAAGGGATCCTTGTTGTCTTAACTACGGAACCCTAAAAATTACATTGGTCGATTCTAATTCGATATTATGTTTGAAACTTGATTGTGTGGTTACCCTATTTATTGTTATAAAGCTTCTGTGACGTCACAATGTTGGTTACTCCATCTATTTCCGCTAGATTTATCTAACGATTATCTACTTCATTGGAGGGAGACCCGAAATAGTTTCCCTTTCACACACAAATTGGGGTGCCACTAGTACTGGGGTGCAAATAGTTTTCATGTGCTACATCTCAAACTATTCGCCGCAGCTCTAAAACGACTCTTCCGTAAAGTTCGCTAATTAGCAAAGTTTAGTATGAATCCGGCTTTATTTGGTAGATAATTGGAAAGACACTTATTATAAAACATTATTTTGTATTAGAACCATCATCTCGGCTTTTGTTTTCGTCTCTTCAGTACTTTGTGTACCTATCGTATTGTATTGCGTTCAAAATTACTAGTAAATAAATAAATAAATAACAAAAAAATCTTTTATTTCAGACCATAACGGCCTTACTACAAAAGATTTTAAAACACTGTTCAACAAGTGTTTAACTTAGACACTGTTTAAATGCTGTCACTTTTTCGACAATATTGATTGAAAGAGATGGCATCACATTTAAACAGTGTCTAAATTGAACAGTGTTTTAAAATCTTTTATGGTAAGGGCGTAAGAGTCCATTTATATGTTAGTAACAATTTTTCCTATGTACCTATGTTAATTTCTGATAAAATTTAAATTTAAATTGTCCACCGATAGGTTCACTGATGCTGAAGTTTAATTACGCGCAGATCAGTAAACCCACCGAAGATCGCAGAGTCCATCTTTCATTCTTATGACACTGTTGACTCTACCGCGCAACCGCAGCATCACTGAGGCAGTCTTTTTGCGCATTATAGTATAAAAAATCATCTACGCTAGCGATAGTTCAATAGTATGCAAGGTGTTACAAAAATACCCCTAATGCCGAATATGGTATATAGGGACCATCAAACCGATCAACTTTTACTATGGGACCAACTCTGAAATCGCGAAAAAAAATCAGCTGTTTCATTAAAATCGAAAATATCAAAATGTATGAAATAGCTGGTTTTTTTTCGCGATTTCAGAGTTGGTCCCATAGTAAAAGTTGTTCAGTTTGATGGTCCCTGTATACTATATTCGGCATTAAGGGTATTTTTGTAACATGTTGTATAATTCGATAGTATTTCGTGGTTCGGATATAAAAGTGAGTTCCAGTTGTAAATAGCATTAAGTCCCAAAAAAACCTTCTTGCCATGTTATGCTAAAACAACTAAATCGCTTATTAAACCTATTTTAGTTAAAAAGTTTTTTGTCTTTTTCTTTCGCATTATTATGAGTTGAATTTAACCTAAGAAGACAAAACACATTTTAACTAAAATAGTATATTAAGTTTTTGTTTTTTTGCAGTTAATTTACAACTCGTTATCCTTAGTGACCTTGCATTCCAAATTCGGCCGAGGACCGTGTGCCCAGATCTGCCCGTCACCGAAACTCACTAATTGCTGAAGTTTCCTATTTATTAAAGGTCGGTATTTGGTTACACAGTACAAACAGTACTTTATTGTACCGCAATTCATTTAGGTACAAACAAAGCAAAGTGGAAATGCTAAACTTATACCACAAAAAGACAAAATATGATCTAGCTAGGTCAGGCTCATATTATTATAATGTATTTTTACTCAAGTAAATTATGTATTAGGAAGTACATAATATCGGGAGTAATTAATAAAATTACTGATAAAATACACTTGAGAGCAATTAAATCGGCACAGTTAAGTTTCTTTCAACTGTTTTCAGCACAGAATGGGTTGAAATATTGGTACAATTTTGATGTTTGAAATGTATATCAATTTCATTTAACCCTTCAACGCCCGGAAAATGAGACACAATAGATATTCCATTGTTATCCGGCCGCATGCGGCAGCTCGGGCGTTGATGAATTAATTACCTCAACTGATATATAAAAAACTTAAAATAAACCTAGCTGAGTCGATTTATTTGCTCTTAAGTGTAATATAGAAAAAAGAAGTAATATTTTAGTATTTCAATATTTAATTTAAAATGCGATATTTAAGGTAAATTTTCCTTTCTGAATATTCCATTTCACTAAACAAACGCAACCACTCATAAAGCGGATCGTAATCTGAAACTTGGCTAATTAGTAAAGTTGTCTCACTAATAGTTATTTTACGGTTCGCGCCTAGTTTGTCTAGTTTGCGGGACCTATTTATCACAGCTTCCAATTAAACTGTCGGTGAAGATAAATTTAGTGATAGAAAACTTTCCGAACAGATTGGGAACCGCTGGGTAATCCGAAGGGCGGAATCGAGAAAAATAATCGTTGATGGATTTTGGTTTCCTATATACCACATGTATCGGATGACGTGGATAAATTCAAGGAGATGTACTCAGTAAGTGATTCTGACCAGAAATAAAATCTTCAAATGTCCACGTGAATATACACTTCAAACACCATAATCGCGTAGCACCTCGCAGTCGGTGCGTAGCAACGCCCGCGCGAAGCACGCTACGTAACTGTCGTAGTGCCCGCTGTGCTACGAGCTACGACAGCGCGATGTCCATACCGGCCGGTTCATTTGTGGAGCTTTATTTTTTTAGATAATACCAAACACGATAAAATAAAAATACAATTATTTTTTCTTAAATACTTATTATGTACTTTTAATATAACATAACTTATTTATAATTCTTTTACTCGGTAATTATTTTTTTTACAATTCATTTTTTACTTTATTTATCTGGTTTGTCGGATTGATTAGTCTATTCAATCAGAAACATAAACTTGAGCGATATAAACAATAAAGTTAGAGAGAACGGAGTGACAATACTTAAGCGCTATTTAGTTACTAGGACTGTCGGTAAAAATGAAAAAGAAGAGTTAACTTTACATAATTTTTTAAATCACTTTAAATATTAAACTATCAACTTCATGATTGATAGCTACTTTCCCTATGTAGAATTAACGTTATCGCAAATTGCTAATCGGTAACGTTATTAATGGAAAACTAATTAATCTTCCCCCTTGCTATACACACTCACGATACCTATTTATTTTATTAATTTTCCTCTCAAAAGGATTTATGGCCATCGATTATTTAAATTATTAGTAAATTAATATAACACTTACATGATATTAATGCGGTACAAGTACTTGAGAATGTGAAAATAGTACATTACAGGGAAACGCGGGAAGTTAGTATTTAATGTCGAGGATTGTTTGTCCCGCACTAGTGCGGAAAGTAAGTAATGAAATTAATTTCCGCACTGAATTTCAAATTTTATATCGTGATGAACCAAACCACCTCGTGAATGTGGAACATCCCTTTTTTTATTATTCTTTTTTCAAATGTAATGATCATTTTCAGAGATAAGTGAACAATTTCACTTTTAGTTAGTAACTGAGTAAGTCGTTTATGAGCTTTTAAGTTGTAATTTATAAAAAAATATATAATTGTCTCAGGTCTGGGTGATTGTGATACCACCGTTGTCTCTGATTTCCATAACACAAGTGTTTTAACTATTTACTTTAGAATCGGATCGGAGCAAAATGTGATGTTGTCCAATTAAAAAAAAACAATATTAATTATTATGTCACATTATTTATTTATTTATACAAAATACGCGTGTGACAGTATTTATTTTAAAGTTTATTCCCTCACCTAGTTTAACCAAACATTTATTGGCAAGTTAGAGGGATGGCTAATCGGCCATGTTATTGATGGCCGCAATCAATCTTACTCTGACACCGCTTGCTTTTCACTTAGCGGCCATATTTGTTTTTGTGATGTTCCTATTTCTGTATGGAGTCTTATCTTTAACTTTTATGTGGATTTCAAGTAAACATTTGGATATTAGTCGTTATGTTTTACTAATTATTTTTTTATCTGATGTAATAAAAAAATAAACTCGTGAATTATTTTACTACTTCGAACATTTAACCGAAGTTTATTAAAAAAAAAAAATTTCACTTACTAGTCTGTACTTGTGCTATTTTTCTCAATCTGTGATTCATTTAAATTCTATTTTCAACTCGATTATAATGCTCAGTGATTCAACTTTATGAATTGTATAAGCTTTGTGATTCTTCCGAATTTTCCAATTAAAGTTCTCTTTTTAAAAAAGAAACGTTCCAATTTCAAATCAATTAATTTTGAATATAAAGTGCACTCTATTCCCTTGTGGTAACTGCCTGCATCCGACCTCGATAAAAGTGCAAAGTATTGCATAGTCGCAAAACATAAAGCCGGTGTGTTATAAACAGAAGCGCCGCTAGCCGTTTTGACGATTCGGACTTTTATTATTATCATAAGATCAATATGCCGATTTAAAAATTACCTTTATTAAATGAGATTAGGCTATTTACATAATGAATGAAATGTTAATAGTCATTCATTACAGCATTCGTTATTATGTCATATTATTATTGTCTACACAACAAAGAGGGTTAAAAATGTGTTTTTTCCGAGCGGCCCTTCTGTTTACCTTATATTTTGTGGCATAGTGCACAGATGAATATCGGATATGCGCTTTACGCTCGACGGAGCACACACGCATGACTGCACGATTAATATTTTTGAGTGATGACGAGTTAGAATGTCGCTTGGAAATTCTGAGATATGGGAATCGAATTTTTAGCTGCGTGAATTTTTGTTTTAACTTTGCGATGCGGAATTGCAATTTTCAATTGTTTTTTTTTTAAATGGTACAAAATTGGATTGCTAGTATATTGAAAGCCAGTTTAATCGACTATTTCTCATATATTCGGATTATGGGTTTTCCTTTCAATCAAAAAAAAATAATTTTATGTAACAAAGTGTTTTTTCAATATTGCTTCAGTGTGGATAATTGTGGTACAGTCTTCTGATTGCCGTAATACATGATTTATAGCTACATAGATAGAGGTTCAGTGGCAACTCGTCCCCATAAATTTTGGCCCACCCCATTTCGATGTAAACACCTTTAATTCAATTTTAAGTTACCAAGTTATTTACTGTGAATACAAGGTGTTACAAAAATACCCCTAATGCCGAATATGGTATATAGGGACCATCAAACTGAACAACTTTTACTATGGGACCAACTCTGAAATCGCGAAAAAAAAATCAGCTGTTTCATACATTTTGATATTTCCGATTTTAATTTTTGTATGAAACAGCTGATAATTTTTTTCGTGATTTCAGAGTTGGTCTCATAGTAAAAGTTGATCAGTTTGATGGTCCCTATATACCATATTCGACATTAGGGGTATTTTTGTAACACCTTGTATACTGTTGCACTAGGTTAGAACTGTGATCAGAAAAAAATTGATATCATGTCACATTGGAACGATTTGCCAACTAACTTGATAGATAAATTCTTGAAGAGTTACTTTTGATTTATTTTAATTTTAAGATAGTTTTAACATAATTAAAATAAGTTATTATTTTTTTTTTATTTAGTATTAACTTCTCAGTTTAAAAGAGTTCTCTTAAGTCTTTTTCAAAATTCCCAATCGTAAATTTTTCGTATATTTTTTAAATATTGATCTATAGTGCTATTACCATTAGTTCCGAACCTGGGGGCAATTACCCCCACGAGTGTAAAATGGCTATTTTATGGGGGTAACAGAGTTAGTACTTAGTACGAATGAAAGTGTGCGCCCAAAATTGGGGGTAAAATCTGTTTCCCTACATATGGGTAACAATATTGAAAAGGTTAGGAACCACAGGCTTATACGAACGGATACCAAAAGATCCCTCAACCGTACAAACCCGCTAATGCGCACTAACCCTAAGATTGATTGATCTACGATTGTCAAGATCAAGCTTTACCAAACGCCTCTAAAACGGCTTGATATCAGCAACTTGGGAATCTGCCAAAACTGAACGATTTGCAACCGACACTTTATTTCACTGAAATGCTGAAGGAAAAAGCACTTTATGGACACCGGTGTAGAAATGGTTTTAATTTAAATCTTCAGAAACCTTTTTTCGATATAACAACACCAAATAATGTCATTACTTTTAAATATAATTTTAGACAAACTTTTTTTTGTTGTAAAAAGTCCAAAAAAAAACTTTAGGAACATGCATAAGTACATCAAAATCTACCAATGCCTAATACTGTCATTACTTTTGTATTGAATTATTATTTTGGTGAAACATAATGATTATTAAGAAAGGTAAAACGTATAATTAGATAGAATACATTGTGCTTTAAATGTCTTAGGAAACAGCAAAAAGAAGACGTCCGAAAGTTAACCATGCGGGCCCCAAGTGGATTGGTGGGTGTTACGATACAGTCAAAATAACTTTAGATAATGCTGTCGCTGTTCTTTGATCAAATAAAAGTGACAACATTAGTGACAAATCTAACTTTAGTTTCCACGTTTTAGAATAACCATGCCCACCTAAGGATCGGCTCTTGTGATAGTTGATTAGTGGTTGACACATCGACATTCCCACCACTTGAGTTCACCGAACTTTTCCAAATACGTATACTTGAATTTTGCCAGAAATATTGCCAATATAACCTTTTTCGGTTTTATCACTCATTTGTTTCTGAAGTGTCAGCAACTTTGTTAAAAGCCTTGTTGGCTTACAATAAAGTTCTTTTTTGCGTACAAGTGTTTTATATATCGACGAGTCGATCGTACAGTATCGTAATAAAGTGACACCGTTGACCCCCAGTAATGTCGTCCACTTTTATGTTTTATATGTCTACATAGTTTTATGTGGGAACCCAACTGTGTGAGTTGTAAAAACGCCTATAAAACAGCATAGTTTTGGGACGAAATATAAAATTGTGAGTAATAACCTATACATTCCTTTTGGTGTACATTTGTATATTCATGAGTCTGTCAAACCGTATAGACTTCGTCGTATTTTTTAAGCTTTTATATAACAAGTAAAATGCAAACTAAATATAATAGTTGTTGTGAATAATATATGGTGAACAAATTGGTAAGTATATCTTTAACAACAGCAAAAACTAAAACCTGTGATTTTACTTTTTTTTATCCGTTTTTTTAAATTATTAAACTTGTGAAGTATCACAGAGGCAGAAAATGCGGATAAAGTTAAGACTTTTAAAAATTAAAAAGTTTTAAAGTAGAAATTCAACCTCTTTGACATCGGAAAGTGTGCTTAAGTAACTGAAGTGGCACTTGCGTACACTTCTAATGTCTTAAAGACTTTCCCATTTGAAATTAAGACTCGATGAAAATGTTTTAGTGTGTAGCTGTTGCCCATAGTATTTACTTAAGTACTAATTGTTATTCGTTTGCTTTAATCATCGAGACAAAGAAATTACCTTACTGTATGAAAAGATATTACTTACATATTACACTATGACTGTACCTAGTACCAACAGGAAAATATATAAATACACTATGACTACCGGTCTGTATCTACCGGAAATAAAACTAAACACTGCAAATCTCCGACTGGAAAAGAAGGCGGAAAATAAAAAAACGGTCTGCAAAACTTTCAAAGATGCACCATCATGTAGTGGGTAGCTCTTGAAAGCGTAAAGTGCATCTCTGCCACTTTCAGTCCGCTTCACGTTACAGCCCAAGACTTTCAGTCTGTCTGAAAGTTTACAAAAAGAATATTTCATCGGAAACCATTTAGCGTCTATTTTATTCATGAGGCTGTAGCCACTTGTTCTGTTTGCCTACTTTTCTTTTTAAATAGATTAAATCTTTTTTATTTTTAAATTTTGTGATTTTAGCATTCACAATGCTATTTTTATATAATACCAAATAATATACTAGACAAAATACGTAATACACCAGATCATGTTCTCGGACGGGAATCGAACCCGCGACCTTTGGATATCCGGTCCAATGCTCTGACCGCTGAGCTACCGAGTCACTAGTGGGAACGTCGAATTTCTCCTAGTATATCAACTCTTACGCAAAATATCTGGAAAGGTATTCAATTGATGTCGAGGTAATTCCGGTGGACCGGATATCTAAAGGTTGCGGGTTCGATTCCCGTCCGAGAACATGATCCGGAGGCTAATTGTCTAATTTCAAAATCTATCGCAATCGCTTTCATTTGACAGATGGATGTGACACATTGGTGCATTTCTTTGGTAAGTTTTTATTTATGCCAAAAAGAATCATCAATGTGTTACATCTTGAAAGCGATCGCGATAGATTTTGAAATTAGACAATAGAAGGGCTGGTGCGAGTCGTATTTTTTCCAGTATATTATTTGGTATCTTTTTTATTTAAAAACTGATAAGTGAATACGACCTTTAGCCACGACTTCGTCCGCAAAAACCTTATGCAGAAAATTACCGCATTCTGATTTTTTTCACGTAAGGCCAAAATAAAACAGCATCAGGGCACTACAAAAAACAATGCCACATACATCCTCGCTGAAAGAACAATGGGTAATCTACTTTTGTGTGGCGGCTGGACAGATTACACCCACACTGTAAACAATAGTACCAAGCTACGTGTATAGATTTTCCCAATGAACACACTAATGGCGGCACTTTTACACGGCGATTGTTTTGGGTTTACAAAATCACGTCACCATAAATTTTGAGATTTAAGCATTCACAATGCTATTTTATATAATACTAAATAATATACTAGAAAAAATAGGACTCGCACCAGATCATGTTCTCGGACGGGAATCGAACCCGCGACCTTTGGATATCCGGTCCAATGCTCTGACCGCTGAGCTACCGAGTCACTAGTGGGAACGTCGAATTTCTTCTAGTATATCAACTCTTACGCTGCAAGCCAGCGCCATCTCACCAATGTAGAAGGAATTAACCTCGACATTCAACTGAACATCTTTCCAGATATTTTTTAAACAGTTGATAAAGATGTGAAAGCTTAACTTTTTAAATGATGATCTGGTGCGAGTCCTAGTTTTTCTAGTATATTATTTAGTATTATCACGTCACCATAGCTGAGCTTTGAACTACTAATATATTTACTAAAATTTAGGTTTCTTTATCATACGACCAAGTGTTTAAAATAAAAGACTTAATAAATCTCGTAAATATTCTATGAAACATCCCCACAGCTTGGACAATGACAGCCAATCAGGGGTCGTACCGGCTAACGCATCGAACTTCGGAAAGTCTGCCGGGCTTCATATTAAAACAGATATCGAGCCCCAATCGGGCCAAAATGGCGAGCCCCAATTTATGATGTCACACGAACATCGATATCTTCTAAATAACTTCGGCGAATAGTACAATACGTAACTCCTTACTTCGATTTATCTGTTTTAAGTTCAAGCTCGGCAGACCCGCCGAAGTTCGAAAAGTTAGCCGGGCCACAGAGCACTTTCAAGTTTTCTCACTTACGGCAGTTATTAAAAACTTACATGAAATCTAAAAACAATTTATTATTTTAGTTTGTAGATGTACTTACTATATTTAATACTTGTAATTGTCTTTCAGTAACTATTTAAATTACCTACTTTATTTTAAGCTGTAAGTTTTCCGAAGGTTTGTAAAATTAAAATAAAATAAATAAATGAAGCTAGATTTTCTTACCGAAGCAATTTTCTTATGTATTTTATACCACACATATATTTATCATATCAAAATACTATATCCCTTCTGGCAGACGACGTGGCTATCTCAACTGCTGGAGCCAACAGCATAGCTTACGAGATTTATGGAGATGGAAATATACGTCATGAAGCAAGATCTTTTATTATTGTGTGCTCAATTTTATTGCGTTTTAAATGTTTTTGTGAAAATATTTTGTAACGAATGTTTGATAAGTTTATGAAAGTAACTATTTCTGTTATTGATAAATATTATTAATTGACCATGTTTGCCTTTTAATTCATCAATGCCCATGCGGACTCATGCGGCCGGATAACAATGGTATATCTATTGTGTCTCATTTTCCGGGCGTTGAAGGGTTGATTATGAATTTAAATAAAAAGGCTGTAAATGTTAATTTGTTTTGTTACGTAACAATTTTAGGTTCTATGTTTCAAAATATATTTTTTTAAATATACTCAACAATATTACGCCGACCTCCGTGGTCGAGTGGCTTTGTACACCGGTTTTCAAGGTGTCGCCATCTCTGAGGTCCCGGGTTCGATCCCCGGTTGGGTCAATTTAGAAAACGAACTTTTCTATATTGGCTCAGGTCTGGGTGTTTGTGATACCACCGTTGTCTCCGATTTCCATAACACAAGTGCTTTAGCTACTTACTTTGGAATCGGAGCAATGTGTGTGATGTTGTCAAATATTTATTTATTTAATATTACAATATGTATTATGTGGCTATCACAAATCATACAGGGTAAATTTTTTGGGTTATTTGTAAAACTCTTTAAACTATTTGTAAAACAACTTTGCAAAACTAGATTAATAACATAATAAATATATTTTTTTACACATAAGTGTTTTAAGCTGATAGCCAATATAAAAAACCGTTAAGAGCGAGTCGGAATCACGCACCGAGGGTTCCTTACCATCATTTTGAAAAAGTTTACTATTTAGAGACATCGTTTTATTTTTCCTGTAATATAAATATTTATATTTCTCTCTTATTTGCAAAATGGCTGGGCAAATGTCATTTAAAAGTATTCCAAATTTTAAGTTGATAGCATTAGTAGTGCTCGAGATATCCAGCTGTAACAGACAGACTGAGCCGCACCATAAGGATTCCTTTTTACCATACTAAATAATATACTAGAAAAAATTACCGCTGGGCTACCGCTGAGCGAGTCATTAGTGTGACTAGTGACTCGGTAGCTCAGCGGTCAGAGCATTGGACCGGATATCCAAAGGTCGCGGGTTCGATTCCCGTCCGAGAACATGATCTGGTGCGAGTCCTATTTTTTCTAGTATATTATTTAGTATTATATAAAATAGCATAGTAATTGCTTAAATCTCAAAATTTAAAAAGTCCTTTTTACCATTTTGGTACGGAACCCTAAAAACTACAGTTTTATATATCAAGATACTATTACTTTGATAATTACAGACATTATGAATCAATCGGTACCTATGTACCGAGTGTTTCATAACGTCTGTCATTTCGAAAAAGAATAATAATACATTTCAATATTAATAATTTGAATATAAAGAGCCATCCCAATATACGAAACCCGAAAATACTGAAGAAGTCGTAGCAATATTCTTTACTGAAATTTTATTTATGAATATTTCTTTTTGTTACAGGAAGCCCAACAAAATGGCGGGCAAAATACTTCTTTTAATGGCTTCCATATCCGCTATGAAAATGGGTGAGTGTATTACGTGCTTAATACTTTTATTTTAATAATAAAGGCTTCTTTTAATATTATGCTATTTTTATATTGTGTTAAATAATAAGTACCTGCTCGAAAAAATCGACTCAACACAAACCAGCTTCTCAGGTGGGACTCGAACCCGCAGCCTTTGGAATTCAGTCCAATGCTCTAATCAATCCTTGACGACCTCCTTAGTCGAGTGGCTTTGTACACCGGTTTTCAAGGTGTCGCCATCTCTGAGGTCCCGAGTTCGATCCCCGGTTGGGTCAATTTAGAGAACGAACTTTTCTATATTGGCTCAGGTCTGGGTGTTTGTAGTACCACCGATGTCTCCGATTTCCATAACACAAGTGCTTTAGCTACTTACTTTGGAATCGGAGCAATGTATGTGATGTTGTCAAATAAATAAATAAAAAAAAAATTAAGGTACAGGTTCGCCGAACATTTTAATTATTCGCTGCAAGCCAGCGTTGTTTCATCAATGTGGGGAAGTACGACTCGATGTAGGTACGATTGATAACCAGAAGTTTGACAATCGATAAAGATGAAATAAGTATACAGAAGGTCGATGTCGTAATGGTTTAGATCCTGGCCCGACGTCCGCAATTGCGGAGGTTAAGTAACTTTAGCAAGGGTGGGTCATGGGATGGGTGACCAAAAATGAATTTTTCGAGCTCCTCCGTGCGTCGGAAGAGTCGTTAAGCCGTTGGTCCCGGCTGCATTTGAAGTCGTTAACACCCACCAATCCGCATTGGGCCTGCGTGGTATGGCACATCCTCCTTATCCACCCATAAGTAAGGCCTGTGCTCCAGCAGTGGGGACATTAAAAAATGGCTGATTGTTAAGTATACATTGTTTTGTAGATGTTCTACCAATGAATAAATAAATAAATATTTGACAACATCACATACATTGCTCCGATTCGACACCTTGAAAACCGGCGTGCGAACCACTCTACCACAGAGGTCGTCAAAAGTAATAGCTATTGACACTAACAACTTATTTGGTAGCAAAAGTTTGAGGACCACTTAACTTTAATAATAATATAATAACTTTAGTTAGACAATTGTCATCTTCATCAAAATAAGTACCAAATCAAGATTACTCCGTTCCCATTCTTTTAAATTAATTTAGTTGTAACTTCCTTTAACAAGACTTTGAAGTTTCTCAAAATTGTTTTATAAAATTTGCATAAAACCATCGACCACAACGACCGCATTTCAATTTTGCGTCCAAAGTTTTAATTACGTGCCGAAATTAATTTTCGATTAACTTATTCCAAGTAATTTTATATTTTTGCCTCGTACTCGAATACCAATTTCGGATTTTCATTGTATTCGGGAACATTTTAATAAGGATGGGAAAATTAATAGTTATAGCGTTAAAAGAATTAATAGAAAAGCTCTTTTGGAACTCTCGAATAGCACTAAACTTTACAGGGCAATTTTTGTCACTATTCAAATCTTATGGAATTCAGTTCAAGGAACTGTACAACTTTCTCCAAGAAATATAAGTAAAAAAAATTGTCTATCCATAGAAATCAAAGAGATCATCACAAATGATCAGTTTAGTAAGGGATGTCCAACATTTTGTGGCGTAATTCGGTACATGTTTCTTGGCGAAATTTGTTAATATTGTTTTAGTTCGTTCCAATTATTCATAGCAACATTGTCACTGCAAAGGTACCCAATAAGAACCATACAATCTCATAACATCAGATGATACACACGATAAGGTAAAGCTTGGTTCGATACGCTTCATTAGTTTTAGTGCATTCCTAGTTAGAAACTTGAATTAACCAATCAGAACGCCGCATTTGCACCCCTCGCATAACATTTCCAGTGGACTGAACTCGGGCTACAGACAATAAAACACATTTATGTTACAACATACAAATAAACACGTTTTCAACAGGATTTAAACAGACCTTCAAAGACCCAATATTAACAAACTACCATGGTATTAAAAGTTAAAGGACAGTGGCCGATTTCGGCTCAAGAGCTATCACGATTCAGACATACTTATACATAATACCAAATGAAGGGTTATAATGTAGTCCCCAAAGAGGCAGAACTTTTTTTATAACAAACGTAATTGTAAAAATTGGTAACTACCAACTTCTTTACTAACATAGGATAATACATAGTATACTAACACAATGTGATGTGAGCCTTGGTCGTCTGCATAAATAAATTGATTGTTATAATAGTTCTATAAAATCAAAACCGGCTATCTGTCATTTTATTAATTTGTGGTAAAACGAAAAAGAAAAAATCAAGATGGCGGAATTTTGTGGATTTTGTATGGAAGATCGCTTTTGTTTCTTAATCGGTTGAACGGTCAATGACGTTTGCAATGCTGCTGTATCTATGAAGCTTCCGGTCCATGAGCCATTAATGCTGAGCGATTTTTGTCGCCGAGAATAGAACATACAGAGTTCAATACGTAAACGCCCACGAGCTACAAAAAGTAGCTCAGTAACTAGTCACCCGCGAAATGACCCTTACAAGAGTGACAATGGGTTTACTCAGCTAGCGACAAAAAAACGCCGCGATAATCGCAGCTACAAAAAGTCGCTCGTGGGCGATTTTTGACAAAAATGTCAGATAGCCGGTTTTGATTCTTCACGCTCAATTATTTATTAAATTCTTCACCAGTAGTTTTAAGTAATAACCAAGCCTTTCGTTAGGCTTAGGACTCATCGATGGCGGCCGTGTGATCGGCTCCCATACAAAATCGCCCTGTCTTTTTCTGATTGTCAATTTTCCAAGGGAGTAATCTTAAAAGTGTCTCATCCCTCAAAAGTTAAATTATTGTTAGTGATTCCGAGAGAAGTACCTCCCGGAAGCCTAAATTACACTCAACATTAGGTCAAGTGGACCAGTAACTTTGTTGCAATCAACTCTGACAGAAATCGAAGTTACATTGCTGCTTTAGTAAGAACCAATGTGACAACTATCTTACTTAAAGCAGCAATGTGACTGCGGTTTCAATCGATTTCAATCGAGAATTGTTAGCAACAGAGTTACGTCCCCCTGATCATCAGCCATTTAAATGTCCCCACTGCTGGGACACAGGCCTTCCTAATGGGTGGATAAGGAGGATGAGCCATAACGCGGACCCAATATGGATTGGTGGGTGTTAGCGACTACAAATGTATCCGGGACTACATCTACACTAGCGCCAAGTTAGCGGTAGTGCGTCGACTGACAATTTGTGAATCAGACAAATTATTCTGCCATTGTCACTATGGCAACGCCGAAATTGGTGCAAATCCGCTGCAATATAGTATGTTTATCCGTACTTCTTATAACATTAAGGCTGAGTTGCATCATCTTGATTTAACCTTAACTTTAACAAACACAAAATTCTGTACCTTCAGTGAAAACTGATCTAACTCGAGTTATATCGATTTTGAATTTATTTCACTATTCAAGTCATCGAAAAATTAGCTTTTTTTGTGTCTAATCGGTGTATTTTTACGACTCATATCAACAGAGATAAATTTTGTGCATAGTAATATAAGTGCTTGCTTTTCTATGATTTATTTGAAATAAAATGTGTATATTAATATATCTCTAGTTAAAACAATGTGTACCAAAACTTATTTCTCTTTAAATTAGTGTCTAGAAATATAACTCGTTTTAAAACATTACACACAATTCAATAACAACTGACTTAAATTGTGCGTAGTGATTTATCTAGAATTATATCAATACACACATATAATTTCACAGTATGCTAGTTTGTGAACATTGATTTAACTCGACTTATAGCATTAAAAATGAAGTAATAATCAAGTTTTATTTTGTGTTTATTGATATAATTCAAGTTGAATCAATAATCACATATAGGTTTGGGATAGGTGTAAAATGATATAATTGACTTATATCAAAAAATATTATGAATAAACGAAGTAAAACGTTTGATTACTTATTGTGTAAAATGATAAAACTGCCCAATAAACCCCGCGCGACCTCCCCTTCCCTCGTACCCTTCCCCCGCGCCTGTGTGGATACGACAGTGTGTTGTCTCAGTATTGCGCCGACGTTCATGCGCTGCGGTCACATCAGTAGAGACTCCGCGACACTAAACAAGATGAATTTAAATGTAAGTTGTATCACTTTACACAAAGCATAATACATTGTGCCATTTTATTAATAATGGGCTAAAGTCATTGATGGGATGAAAATCTGCCCTATGTTCCTTAAAATAAGTGTGAGATTGCTTCGATGCATAATAGTGAGTTGTATCAATATAGGTACTTTAACTTTTTACACCATTGCACGTTATTTTTTACAAGAAATTAAATAGGTACGTACGACAGCACGTCAGGTTATACAGTTAAACTGCGATAACAGCTTTTATTACGTAGGGCATAAGGGTGGTCTCAAGGTCAATATGTATAGTCTGAGGTGCCGTCGTGTGTACATAGTATTTTTTGATACGGGCGTATTTTTTGTTTATTATTATTCATTTTTGCCTGTCTTACTAACACGTGGAAAAAGAGTTGTGTTTTTAACTGCTTTTTGACCCCCGACGCAAAAAGAGAGGTGTTATAAGTTTAACGTGTCTGTGTATCTGTCTGTGCTATCGTAGCTCCCAAACGGATGAACTGATTTTGGTTTAGTTTTTTGTTTGAAAGATAATTTTAACCTGATTGATCTTAGTCATGTTTCATGAAAATTTGTTCAGCTGCTTGAAGATCATCAGCTCTTTTCTAGTTGATGACGGGATCTGACTAACTTCTTTATGTCCGATCGATTCGGAATTTGGTACAGTATTACTTCAACGACATTGAAAGAACATGGTAAGGTAACCATGACATGATCAGCCGTTAGAAGATCATCAGCTCTTTTGTAGTTGATGAGGGGATCTGGCTAAGTTTCATATGTCCAGTCAATTCGAAATTTGGTACCGTGTTACTGCAATGATATTAAAAGAACATAGTAAGGTAACCATGACCTGAAGCTTAAGCATTAACTGGAATCTGCAGAATACTCAACTCCTCACCAACATACAGCAGAGGTATAGTGTTTGGGATCACTAGAATGGTCTTTAATAAGTTGATTGCGAATAAAGTATAATAGGTGGTGATGATGAGGCATCACCTAGAATCTGAAGGATACCCAACTCTTCAACAACATACAGCAGAGATATCGTGTTTGGGATCACTAGAATGATCTTTAATGAGTCAATTGCGAATAAAGTATAATAGGTGGTGATGATGAGGCATCATCTAGAATCTGAAGGATACCTAACTCTTCAACAACATACAGCAGAGGTATCGTGTTTGGGCTCGTTGGAATGGTTTCGATGATTAGGTTATACTCCTAGATTGGTAAAAAGGACTCATCAGCTTTTTTAAATTGAATTCAAAATTTGGTACCATGTTACTTCAATGATAATGGCCGAAAAAATTTAGTTTAAAAAGCTTCAAATAAAACTGAAATTAAAAATTTAATAAACCCCCGATACAAAAAAACTAACTCTTAATAAAATACCCCCATACAAAAAAAGCTAACTCTTAAAAAGTTGAAAATAATGTCATCATATCATCAAGTCTTAAATAGATCTTGGATTTACATGTAAGCTCGTCACATTAACTTCGCGGTCCATCGACGTCTACGATTTTTCCATAGATTTATTTGTAACTTGATAATAATGATGATATTATATTTAACTTTTAAAGAGTTAGCTTTTTTGTATGGGGGGTTTTTATAAAGAGTTAGCTTTTCTGTGTTGGGAGTTTTTAAAGAATAATTTATTTACTATAATTAAATGTACTATTTTGGGAGTAAATTAATTTATTTTAATTTGCTACTGAATGGAAATGGGTCTTATGAGTGTTTTTTTTAAGATCCGTTTATTGCTAATTGTCATTTACAAGTTGGCTAAGTTTGAGTCTGAATGACTGTAGTGATGATTGTGTTGTCTTAACATGAAGCACTCCGTAGTCAAGTCAATATTAAACCAATGGGATCAATTCCCGATCAGCTCAATGGAATAAACTTTTATATTCATTTTCTTTTCTCTGAGTAGGTGTTTAAATACCAGCCTGTTTTCTATATTATGTTACGTTGAATTTCGATACAACAACAGTTTTAACAAGTCTAAACATCTGTTATGTTTTGTTTAAGTAAACCTTTAAGTTTAATATTGTTATGTTAATTTTTCTAAACTTAAAACACATTGTTCTGCTTATTCAAGTTGATTTAAGCGCTAATGAAGCAAGATTTAGTATTTTATATGATTACCAAAGAGTTAGTAATAAATTACCGAAATATTTTTGGGTTTTAATAACAGCAAACATTACCTCATGATATTATTTAGTATTTTATCATAAGTTATATCACTATTCACATAGTATACGTACTAGTTATATCGTTTGTGATAAAAGTTATAACAATATCCACATCGATTTTTTTCAAAAAAGTTGTGTAAATTGATATAATTAAACTTTTTTAAACGATTCTACAAAACTAAACTCTAATTACTAACATTTAGAGTGTGTTCAACAATGTTTGTTCTACAACTTTAAAAAAAACATACAATTGAAAAGGCAGACACAAAAAAATAAAGTCAGTTAACATTTTACACTATAGCAGATTTTCATGGTGAAAAATGATATAAGTCTTATTACATCAATATACACAAAACAAATAAATGTGATTAGTGATGTAACTAAACAATTTCATGAATACTGAAAAATCTGTAAGACATTTCTCTTTAAATAATTCAAGAAAACAAAGTTAGCTTAACCATCTACAGTCTACAAGCACTTATTTTATTTTATCATTCTTAGTTGAAGAGTGAGATTTTTTTTAACTTTAAAGTCAATTTCCCGAAAATCATGTTTTTAGAGTTATACCTCTTTTCACGGAAGGTACAGAATTATCTGACTCAATGACAGCGTCGCTGTCGTCTATGGCGTAACCTAGGTAACAATATGTAATAACACTTTGTTTCAGTTTTGGCCACCGGCTCAGATAAGTTTTTGTTATGTACAGTTATAGTTAAATTAAGACCATGCGCCTTTTGAACTTAAATCGTTATTTTAAAATATGCTGTCTTATTAAATCAAATTGTCACTATAATTACTAATTTCTTTCGAAAACCATTTGTCTTATTCAATATTATTGTTTTTTTTAAAGAGTTGGGTGAAGATTGTTCACCAAATTGGACAAGTAAGGATAAACAGACTATAGTTGCTTCAATACCGTCCCTTATTTCTGATCTAAAAAATTTAATAGCCTAAATCGGAAGTCCAATAACTTGGTAAGGTTTTCGGACTCCCACGTATCCCGTAGAAGGGAGAATCTACGTTGTTTCTTACTTCCTGCATCACTGTCGTTACTCGAAAATCTTTAAAAATCCAATGCATCGCAATAAATAAATTAAAAATATGCAAATTAATATAATTTTTAATCGTACTCTAACGTAAATGATGGCAAATTTCCTTGTGATGCATTGGATTTTTTAAATTTTCGAGTAACGACAAACGCAGGAAGTAAATAACAACGTAGAATCACCCAGAAGCACAAATCAGCCAAACCTGAAATTCCACGAAGGAAATCTCGAATTTCTTCATGCCTAACCTTCACCACAGGTGTTGCCATAAAAATTCTATACAGCCCCGTGATAAATGCTCCACATCAGGGCGATTCCTCCACATATTTCTCTGCTCTAACAATTTGACGTTGACATATTACGCGATATATATTTCGGAAACACCCGATTTTGTGCGCTAATCGAATATACAACTGAGTTATTGATGTGATCTTTATAATAATGGAATTTCCTGTTTGATGTATTCGATGCGTTATGTTATTATGACACAATATTTATCTTTATTCATCATTCCTGAACTAGATTATGATTTACTTCAAAAGGTACACTTATATCTAGACGAAGTGATCTTTTCAAACGATGGGAGTTAACGACTGCAAATCAGTCAGGGCCAACGGCTTAGCGTGGCTTCTCAAGCACAGGGTAGCTTACTGCCGTACTCAGACACGTCAATTATGTTTAAGGCTTCATTAAAATTGGTGCTATCTCTTTCTTTTCCATAGTGATAGTATAAGACGACACGATACTTAATGAAGCATCAAACTTAATTGACGTCTCTGAGTGCGGCAGTTAAAATAAGATTTTTTTGGTCACCCATCCTAGTGAAAGTTGCTTAACCCAAATGCGAGCAAGTTAAACAATATTCATAGCGTCAAGTTTACGGATAAAATAGTATGTAACTTAAGAAATGTATCATTGTAAAATCATCAAAAATCAAAATCAGCACATCCTCAAAAGACGATACCTGCCTACCATTGTTTTGTAATTAACGGAATTATTAATCGAATAGGTACCTCAAAGGGAGAGTCCCCTTTGAGTGTGTCTCTGATACTCTTGTAATGCAAGATCTCCGCAGGCCACTTAGCTAGATCAAAAGGTAGATAATTTTCAAAAGATTTTTCGCGTGCAGTGAATTTACGCCCGTCTTGAAATAAAACCTCTATTTTGTACTAATCTCAAATAACATATGGGGTAGTGACATTTATTTAATAAAGAGCTGATTTTTCAATCCTCAGTTCACTGATATCAGTCAGTTCAAATATTAACCAAATATAATAAAAGTCATCCTAAAAATGTGACAGACCAATGAATGACAAACATTTTCAATTTGCCAAAGACTTCTATGTATGTTTATACTACACTAGACAGGCTGTACAGTACCGAAAAATTGCTCATTAGGTTACGGTGCATGCACCGCAACTCCTTTAGTCTATTGCGAGCGACCGAGAGAAAGAGTTGATGCGCCGCGAAGGTTGGTTGTGACACAATTTTAGTTTTGAACAGCTTGTCTATTCCAAAATTCAATAACTTTAATTACTCATTGAATTTGGCGGTATAATACGATATCAAACAGATGTAACTTATTATAAAGTCCTCTGTATCCTATAAATACATTTTGGTGAAAAACAAATTGTTAAAGAAATTAATATAAAAGTTAAAGTGTAGGTTCGTTAAAGAAAGTTTTCGCTAAATACACTGACTGACCTTTAAAACTTAGCACCACACTTTTAAAATTGTAATAACAGTCTAAATACACAAGATGTATCTTCGAAATAAAAAGTACTAAAAAAGAATATTTTTTTAATAATAACTTTACAACCTTCTTGAAAAGAAACCTTTTTTTTATTTTAAAACTCTAACTTCTATTTAATTGTTTAGGAGAAATTGCAATTTTTAAAGTGTGGTACTAAGTTTTGAAGGCCAGTGTGTGTAAGCTACAATAATAATGTTTATTTTTGTATTAAGTAATTATTACATTAACTAGCCTAAGCTTTGTTAAATAAGGTATAATAGAAAAAAAATGTGTTTTTTTTAAACTAGTTACTATTTTACATCAGTCAGTTGTTTATATAATTTCAATTAAATTAACATGGAGTAACAATCAACGGATCGCCTATCTCTCTTGCAATATCTCATTTTCATTCCTCTTTCCGTCTTTAAAGCAAAAAGCGACGAAAACAAAAGAAATAATAAACTCCAACAGTACGAAAAAAGCGATACTCGTAAAATCATTGGTCTGTGCAAATTTTAATGAGTCCAACAACTACAAACAGTTTTTTTAAACCGAGCCACAAATTATTATCTGTGGATTCGTAGCACGAAATATTGCAACACTGGCTGTACACGGTTTTATTCCTTTGATCTTAATGACAACCACGAGCTCGGATGTGCGTGCGTACGACTTAAAAAAAAATACTTTGTCGATGCTTTGTATAATTAATTGCATGCCACTTGGTCACTGAAATAATTACAATAATTATTTAATTATTTTCTTATAACAAAGCCTTTCATACAAGCATTATAATTGCGAAAGTATGTAACGTAGTTCTGTTTGTAATTTTTTAGAATTTTACACATAAAAGCCGAGTCTTTGTGTGTAAAGTGAGGCAAAAAATACTAAGCCAAAGTGGCTTAATTTTCAAATTTATATCCTTCATACGTTGTCTAATCATAACTAAAATGAAATAAAATAGTAACTAATCTCCTAAGTACATTGCGGGGTTTTTTATAGAGTCATCACATTAGTCTTTACTGTAGCAGCAATGTTTTCATTTTATAGCAATAATCAAACTTGAAACCTCATAGAGATAACGCCACAATCTAGCATCTTGAAGTTACATTTTTAAACAAAATACAATCCAATAAATCAACGACCTTCAAGGTCGAGTGGTTTTTATGGTGTCACCATCTCTGAGGTCGATTCTATCCTGGGGTCATTTTATATAGATGTATGATGTAGTAATATGATGTTGTTCAATATGTATTTATTTATTTAAAAAAATGAGGTATTTTATCTACTAAACAGTTGTCGCAAAAACACAGTCAACTGTGTTTTTATTTAAATTAATTTTTCTTTTCATGTTCTCTCTGAGATGACACCAATTCGTATGCATAAAACAAACCTCGCGCCACTCTCAAACTCTTTGCTCAGTTCCGGACATGAGTTCATACATTTTAATGAGTGCCAGCGCAACCCCGTATGCAAACATGCATCTGAATACGAGGTTTTTATTATGTGTGTTGTTTTTGCGAACAACTATTATGTATTGAAGCCAAAGGGCTTTGAATTATGTCAGAGTTAATAACTAGAACGGGTAAAAAAGTTTTTGTTCAGTAGATTGTAGTTCTTATGAGTAGTTCGGTTGTTTCTTGTTTTGAACGCTGTGTACTGCCCGCGCGCAGCGGGACCAGCGCGAAAGCAACCACGCCGGCGCCGCGACCCGGGGGCTAATTGTCTAATTCAAAAATCTATCGCAATCGCTTTCATTTGACAGTTGGATCCGACACATAGCGGTATTTCTTTTGTTAATTTTTTATTTGTGCCAAAAAGAAGCATCAATATGTTTCATCCTGAAAGCGATTGCGATAGATTTTGAAATTAGACAATAGAAAGGCTGGACAGGCCCCCTGCCCCCTGATTATATAACTCGGTTACTAACAATTCTTTGAAATCGATTGAAACCGCAGTTACATTGCTGCTTTAAGTAAGATAGTTGTGATATTGGTTCTTACTAAAGCAGCAATGTAGCTGCGATTTCTGTCGGAGTTGATTGCAACAAAGTTACATAATCAAGGGGCAGATTATGTAATTTTTTTTTGCCAAGTTTTCTAATATCTTTGATTTGTAGCGGCGCGATCATACCGCTACATAAGCAATCGATGAATGACGAATAAATGCAAGATCAGCGAAAAGTAAAACATGTAAACATTACGCAGACGTGACGTCGCACTACGTCAAGCTAACATCAAGTCAGAAAAGTATGTAGAACTGACTCACGATATCGAAGTTTTCTACGCACTTCCCATAAATACAAATTCCAACGTTCACAGTTGGACCGCGGTACCCAAGCACAGACACCTAGCATGGCGGAAGTACTTCCCTTTTCGCTGAATATATGGCAAAGAGATCCTGCCTCAACAGATTTTTCTCTTTTTTGTATATTTACATAACACCCGACTCGTCTCATTTTCATTATGCTTCAAAGACGTGCTTTATGTTCTGAGGCTTTTATTATGAAAATCTCATTAGCTTGGGATGTCAAATGGAGTTCCGTAACTAACAAAGTTACGGAGTATTAAAGGGTTAATGAGCCGGATTAAAGTCAGTTTAACTGGAAACTTTTTTAGTTAGAATAGTGTTAAGGGTATAATGTGCGCCAAAGTTATTTTCACTATGAAGCTCGAGAAAGTTTAAAATTGTTTTTTCTCTATTAAGTTAAGTTTCAAAATATGAAGAATATTGTCAGTACAGAAAGGCAATCTCGGGCCAAACCGGTATAATTGGGCTATGTTCAGTAGGTACTATGTTCTAAGCGAAACAAAATAAGTTACTGTCGAAATAGGATGACATAGGTATAGGTAACCCACTAAAACTTACCTTAAGGAGCTCGGTGGCGCAGTAGTATAGCGCCTGGCCCATCGATTGCGGAGGTAAGTAACTTTCGTAAGGGTCGGTCATGGGATGGGTGACCAAAAATTTATTATCTCAATTTTCTCCGTGCTTTAGAAGGCACGTTAAGCCGTTGGCCCCGGCTGCATTTGCTGTCGTTAGCACCCACCAATCCGTATTGGCCCGCGTGGTGGGTCACCCATCCTCTTTATCCACCCATAAGGCGAAGGCCTGTGCCCTAGCAGTGGAGACATTAAAAATGGCTGATGGTCAAGGCGTGTACGTATGAACGAACAGGAACATTATGAACATGATCGAACATTTGATTCGTGTCGATGTAAATGAGCAGAGCAAACACGAACTCTACACAACGTCCACATAAAACAACTAAATTTGACAGCGATTAACATAATACTAAATAATATACTAGAAAAAATAGGACTCTACCGACTACCGAGTCTCGGTAGCTCAGCGGTCAGAGCATTGGACCGGATATCCAAAGGTCGCGGGTTCGATTCCCGTCCGAGAACATGATCTGGTGTGAGTCCTATATTATTTAGTAATATATAAAAATAGCATTGTGAATGCTTAAATCTCAAAATTTAAAAAAAAAGTCGATTAATATTTTGACATTCGTTAGTGGTACGCACGTGCCAACAAAGTGTTCGATGCTCGTTTTCACCATGTTCGTCCGTGCTTGATAGATTTTTAAAATGTCAAATCCATTCGGAAGCAAAGTTCGTTTCGTTTTTTTTTTTTAAATGTGTGTGTGTCTCTACCAGGAGTCATGGTCTTGTCGTATAGTCACAAGGTTCCTCAGTTCGTTAATAAAAGCAGCCCTTATTTCATAGTCATTTGAATTCATATTCACAGTGCACTTAGCATGTCTAATGACGTCACAGTTTCATAATTAAACAGCTCATTAGCTCATGTTGACGAGTCATGACACTTCAAAGCTTTCCTGAAGGTAATAACGAGTTGCTCTTTTTATTAGAAGAAAAAAATATTTTCGGTTGCTTATAAAGTTTATTTCAGTTTGGTTTTTCCAACAAAGAAATTGTTCAGTCTTCTTTTTCTTGAATTAAATTAATTAAATAATAATAATAAATAAATGCATGGACAATTTCACACAGCGCCATCTAACCCTAAACTAAGCAAAGCTTGTAATATGGGTTGCTAGACAACTGATATACTACTTATATACTTTTTAAATAATATACTTATTATACAGACACCCAGACCCGTCACAGAAATAAAAATTCATCATTTCAACCGGATCCGGACCGGATATCCAAAGGTCGCGGGTTCGATTCCCGTCCGAGAACATGATCTGGTGCGAGTCGTGTTTTTTCTAGTATATTATTTATTATTATATAAAATAGCATTGTGAATGCTTAAATCTCAAAATTTAAAAAGTTATATAGCTTTCTCATCTTAATTAACTGTTTAAAAATATCTGGAAAGATGTTCAGTTGAATGTCGAAGTTAATTCCTTCTACATTGGTGAGATGGCGCTGGCTTGCAGCGTAAGAGTTGATATACTAGAAGAAATTCGACGTTCCCACCAGTGACTCGGTAGCTCAGCGGTCAGAGCATTGGACCGGATATCCAAAGGTCGCGGGTTCGATTCCCGTCCGAGAACATGATCTGGTGCGAGTCGTGTTTTTTTCTAGTATATTATTTATTATCATCATTTCAATTTCTGCCCAGCCGAGAATCGAACCCGGGACCTCTTGCGTGGTAGACCGGCATGTTGACTATCGCGCCACTCAGGTCGTCAGATTAAATAATCTACCTACGTAACATATTTTTAATGTTGTTCACTACGTAACCTTTCGAATGTTGGGGTATATGTGAGGAATCACATTGATGAAATTGCGCTGGCTTGCAGCAAAGAAGTAAAAAAGTACTAGAAAATTTCGCCGCTCCCACTAGCGACTCGGTAGCATATTTGGTCAGTGCATTGGGCCGGAATCCCAAGGGTGCGGGTTCGAGTCCCGTCTGAGGTGCTACGGGTGAGTCGATTTTTTCTAAAATTATAATCCCAAGGGTGCGGGTTCGAGTCCCGTCTGAGGTGCTACGGATGAGTCGATTTTTTCTAATATTATTTATCTTAAATTTTTCTCTCCTTGATCAAATACCTTCTGCAAAACATTGTATACTTATTCCAACGATATGCAGAACTTAAGTGCTCCGTACAGCGTTACTGAGAGCAAATGTTTAACCTTCTAAGCAATATATTTTTCTTTGTTTACAGATGCTTCTTTTGTCAACAACGTACGCCACTCATCTTTCCCTAGCACGCACCAAGAATATAACCCCACACAAACAAAGTAAGTACCAATTTCAACCTTATATCCTTACGCTTAAAAACTCATTTCCCATAACTTCAACCCAGGTCATCTTCGGTCCATTTCCATATCGCCGACATCTTAAGCCAGCACAGCAAATTGGATTTTCAACTTTAAACCCAAGTGTCATGATTTATTTTCCCCTAACTTTCCGCTTACGTGGAATTCTGAAAAGGAAAATTCGCGTAGAATCCACTGCTATTATTATGGTGATAAGTGCGATTTTCATTTGAAGTCAGCTTGGGTTGTTTTAATATTGTAATGAGAATGCGAATTGAAATAACATAAGATGGGCATATGTGAAAGGTTTTGTATGGGTTTAAACCTGGATATTTTTGCATGTACTCTCATGTAAATGGTAATGCGAATTACATTTATTTTGCATATTGTGACGATGTTAAGATCAAAAGTCAGCACTTTAAATTTGCTTTAATGTTTTCCATATTTATACTGTGTATATGATGTTGATGTGGATTATTATGTTGTTTTGCTCTAACACCTATTGCTATTTTATTTAATCCTGAAATGGAATATGATATTTCAGCATATTTTTTGTGTTTTGATATCGATACGGTAGCTAAGAGCTTTAAGACAAATAATACAAATAATCATACTTATTTGATATTCATCAAAACTAATTTATTCCAAACAGATACATTGAAATTGGGTTGGAGTATTGTTTTCGATAATCCTATTAATGAGCAAAAGTAAAACACAATTAGGTTTAGGGTTGCTACTATGCAGTTTAAACCGAAAGTTAATCTCGTCTGTATAATGGTAATTGTTATACTGTCTAAGTATTATTGGTTTTTATTTTCTAGAAGAGGTAATTGAAAAAAAAAACTGAAAAAAAATTACGAGTTCTTTAATTTTTTTTGGAGAAACAGTCTGTTAAATTAGCCTCTTAAAAAATTACGTAATTTTTGGTACTCTAGGTAAAATAACAGAATTAAACTTTTTTTATCAAAAACTATGAAATATAATAAATTTAATTAACAAGAATAATAAAAAAGTATTAATCATTAATGGTTTAATTGGTGTGACAACCAGGGCCCTATTTAATAACGTGACAATTTGTCAATTGTCATGACAATTTGGTTTGTATTGAGTTGTAGCTATGTGAAGTTTGTTTTATTTTCAAAAATTTGGTTGATGCAATGCAATTGTCATGACAGGTGACAAATTGTCACGTTTGTTAATTAGAGCCCAGAAAATACCACAATTACGTGCTCAGGGACCAATTATAGTAAAAATTGACACACATCTACTCGCACCAGCGCTTTCGCCACACTAAACAATGGCGAAAAACAAATGAAAAAGCTGCTAAAACCGCAGCGCAGTCACAGTGTTGATATTTTTCAGAAAACTACTAATTATTCGTCGGTCTGAGAGACCACTGCGTGGGTATACGAAGGAAAACTTTTTGTGGGAGTTAACAAACAAAAATAGAGGCCAATATTTTTATTGCCTTTACTTCTTTTAAAACAACAACACAAAACCCTTACCGTGTATTACTGTACTAAAAATAAGACGGTCTTAACAAGTAGAGACTAAAATTTTCACTATAAAATGTTGCACGTCGTATAAACGTCTTGAACAGGGAAAAATCTCTAAGATGTTGACTCGAGGCTTAAGACTATTCGAGTCTCTTCTTACATTTGTGCTGCGTTCTACAGTAATAAGATTGCATTTAAAGATTGTGAAAAAAGAAATATATGAAGCTTACTCCCGCAAAAAATATATGGAAAATGCAAGAATAATGCACATGCACATCACAAAAATATCAGTGCACATTACCTGCATTTAGCAAGACAGTGACATACCTTGCACCTTCACCAATTAGAAAAAATACCAAAAAATAACAAATTATGCTACCGAATCGCGACTCGGTAGCATAATTGGTCAGTGCATTGGGCCGGGATCCCAAGGGTACGGGTTCGAGTCCCGTCGTAACTGCTACGGGTGAGTCGATTTTTCCTAATTATTATTTATATTAAAATAAAAAAGAACTTATAAATAGAAATTGGTCAGTATTTTATACAGTAGGCATCTTTCACCAAGAAAAATGTGTCCGATGCGATGGTTAGAAAAATTACTGTCAATGCAGACGAGATCGCGGGCGGCGGTTAGTCTTACATAAAGATTTGTCCGGCCGACTTCTCATAGCTTTCGTAGCTGTAAACATTGAGTGGTTACATCGAGTCTACTGAATGTTTCATTACAAAGGGATCCTAAGCGGGCCCTAAGAAGCTTATTTGGGCATCGCTAGAAACTAACAATACACTTTTGTCTTGAATTTTGCAAACATTCCTATTAAGATAAATAATATTAGAAAAAATACTAGAAAAATCGACTCACGCGTAGCACCTCAGACGGGACTTGAAGGACGCGTAGCACCTCAGACGGGACTCGAAGGACGGGTTCGAGTCCTGTCTGAGGTGCTACGGGTAAGTCGATTTTTTCTAGTATTTTTTCTAATATTATTTATCTTAATATAAAAATAGCATTGTGAATGCGAAAAATCTAAATTTAATAACATTCCTATGTTAAGACCTAATAAATCTTTCAGATGCTCTTGGTAAACGTGCATTTTCTTTTAATTTCGTACAGTCAAAGTAACCTTACAAAATGGTCAAACACTTTTCTATCGTGAAAAGGCAAAATAATGTATTTTCAAAAAGACTATTTTGAGAAAAAAGGGTAAGATATTATAAAAATAATAAATATTTGACAACATCACATACATTGCTCCGATTCCAGAGTAAGCAGCTAATGCACTTGTGTTATGGAAAATCAGAGACAACGGTGGTATCACAAACACCCAGACCTGAGCCAATATAGAAAAGTTCGTTTTCTAAATTGACCCAACCGGGGATCGAACCCGGGACCTCAGAGATGGCAACACCTTGAAAACCGGTGTACAAAGCCACTCGACCACGGAGGTCGTCAATTCTCAATCAGTTTTTCGCCTTTTACATAATCTATATATATAAAAGGGAAAATCACTCACTCACTCACTCACTCACTGATCACGAAATCTCAGAAACTACAAGTGCTAGGAGTCTCAAATTTTGCATGGGGGCTCCTCTTAGGGCGTAGGTGCTCACTAAGACGGGATTTGGCGAAATTCAACCCCTAAAGGGGTGAAACAGGGTGGCAAAGTTTGTATGGGAGGACGCGATTCCTTGCCCCGATTGACTTGAAATTTGGCATAGACATTCTTTCACAAAATTAATTGAACACGTGTTTCGTATTTTTTTAATATTTATCACCTAACAGGGTTAAAAAGTGATATAAAGCTAATTTTGCTGTGATTGACTTCGACGTCGGAATTGAAACTATTTTGTGCATTTGATTGATTAATTAAGAAAAATAAATATCATTTGTCATCTCAACGTAGTATTACATTCTCTTTGGTCATTTCCCCTGAGAGTAGGTAGAATGCATTTCATTGAATAGTACCTATGGCGTTATGTTGGCAGTGCTGTCATTTTTTCCTTCCTTGCGTTGTAATAAGGTGCAAATTTATTCCATCTAATTACCAGTTTAATTTTAAAAGAATACAATATTCGGTCAAGTCACCTATGCTATGACAATTAATAAAGCACAGGGACAAAGTTTAAGAGCGGCTGGTGTAGATCTGCAGTGATTGTTTCTCCCATGGCCCTAATCCCTCCCTCTAATGTCGCCTGCTCGAGAGTCAGCTCGCCGAATAACCTTTTTATTTTGCAACCGGATAACGTGACAAGAAATGTGGTAGGTATAGAACATGTTACAAATATACCCCTAATGCCGAATATGGTATATAGGAACCATCAAACTGAACAACTTTTACTATTGGGACCAACTCTCAAATCGCGAAAAAATAATCAGCAAAAATTCAAATCGAAAATATCAAAACGTATGAAACACATTTTGATATTTTCGATTTGAATTTTTGTATGAAACAGCTGATTTTTATTATAGAGAAGTGTTGGATGATCGAGATTGAGAATCCTTTTATGCACAACATATTTTTATTTAGAACTAGCTGCACCCGGCATGCGTATATTGCAATGCTCCGTTTTTTTAGGAGTCCCGCCGTCTGTACACTTAGATCTTTTAAACTATGCATAAAAAACCGCATCAAAATCGGTCCATAAGTTTGGGAGCTAGGTTGCCTCAGACAGACAGACACACACAAGTCAAACTTATAACACCCCTTGCGTATGTTGTGTACGTCGTATATACATATAGTGGTGGCCACATAATTAAGGACACAAGTCGATTTTCATACAAACGAGGTAATTTTGAAGTCTTGGTTTTCCGCTAGGGATTGAACTAGCTGTGATCTGATGATGGTCATCCAGGGAGTGAATGGAGAAGATTCAGATAGCAATACACACCCAACTGATCTGGTCAGCATTCTAAGAGATGTAAGCATAAGAATTTACAGTTGCAAGTTTTCATACATTTCTATACTATATTCGCGGTTTTTTTAAACATATCCTTACATCTCTTAAAATGCTGGTCAGATCACTTGGGTGTGTATAGAAATGGATCTCCTCCATTCACTCCCTGGATGGCCATGCTCGGTCAATCCCTGGCGGAGAAGCAATGCTTAAAAGTTACTTCGTTTGTATGAAAATCGACTGGCGTCCTTAATTTTGTGGCCACTACTATACCTATATAGATATCCTGTAGTATAGTCTAATAACTTCACACTCACCACATTAGTAACTACATTGTACCCGTGCGAAGCCGGGGCGGGCCACTAGTATTATTATGAAATTGCTATCATTATTTATTTTTATGGTGATTCCAGCCGTGTATAAAATCTTAATATAAAATTAATGATTTTTAAAGGAAACGAAGAAAATTGTTTTGGTTCGACAGAGCAACAAAAGTTTAATTCATATCATTTAAGGTACCTAATACAATGTATTCTATAATACAGTCTTCACCTTTGCAATCATGCAATTATTACATTACACCGGCACCTGTTTAAAGCGAATGATTTGAATCAAAACAAACTGTATTTTTGTATACCGTGTTTTTTATGCAAAACACGGTATAAATACAACAATACAGTCTTTTGCTTTGCTAAAGTTTGTTTTTTTTTAATACATGCTTTTTAAATGTTGTATATCTCAATAAATAAACGTCGTACAGTAAAAATTGAGATGTTGCGCTATAGTGGACCTTAAGCAGAGCATAATAAGCGTTTTTAAGGAAAAACACTGTATTCTTGAATACAGTCTTTAGAGCTCAAAGTTGCCACTTTCAGAACGTTTGAATGCGATTCTTTGAAATTATTTTGTATTATTTTCGTATGAGGATTAGTGGCCACCTCTGGTGTTAGAATTTATCAAGCCGCCTGTAAGGCCTCTGACTTGGCTTGACGACTGTTATCAGATGACAACAGCCGGGACCGACGGTTCAACGTACCCTCCGAAGCACGGAAGCGCTCAGTTGTAATGCCACTTAACGGTCACCCATCCGACACCTGGCCGGACCGAGCGTTGCTTAACAAACGTGATCGAGTACTCTCAGTCTGGCAATCTGCGCCATGAGCCCTTCTAATGAAGTGAAGTTAACTTTTACTTAGAAACTGAATTAGGTTCAAACCTATGTATGACTTATTACCGAGTATAATAATATATCTAAAAAGTGATAAACTTAAAACTGAACTTTACTTAACTTAAGTTACATGAATTTTGTTTCAGATCGCAGGATAAACCAGGAAACAATAGTGGTAAGTAAAAAAATTTTTTATACTCATGAGTATGAAAGTAAAATATTATTATTAGTTTTCTTATTTCATTTTTGAGTTTTTTTTATTACATTGATAAGTATGTACTCTATTAGAAATTGCTAAAACATGTTTATTAATAAGTCCTATTTTGAATTGAGCACAAGAAATATAACACTTTTAATTTAACAAGATTTCAAACTCGTTAAGGCAACATAATTTTAATTTGTGATTTCAGCATTCACAGTGCTATTTTCTACAATACTAAATAATATACTAGACCGACACGACACGATGCTACTAGTGACTCGGTAGCTCAGTAGTAAGAGTATTGGACCGGACATCCAAAGGTCGCGAGATCGATTCCCGTCCGAGAATATGATATGGTGTGAGTCGTATTTTTTCAACATAATAAAGATAAATTACTTGTTTGCATGTTTATTTCTAAGATTCGTTAACAACTTATAAGCGTAGAAAAAATACTAAAGAAAATCGCCTTACCCGTAGCACCTCAGACGGGACTCGAACCCGCACCCTTGGGATTCCAGCCCAATGCACTGACCAATTATGCTACCGAGTCGTTAGTGGGAGCAGCGAAATTTTCTAGTACTTTTAAATTCTTCGCTGCAAGCCAGCGCAATTTCATCAATGTGAGGAAATACCCCCACATTCGAAAGAAACATCTTTCCAGATGTTTTGACAATCGATAAAGATGAAACAGCTATATAATTATTAAATTTTAGATTTTTCGCATTCACAATGCAATTTTTATATTAAGATAAATAATATTAGATTTTTTTTTCTAATTGTGAATGCGAAAAATCTAAAATTTAATAACTTGTAAGCGGTTTTCTACAAGGTATTATTGCCTTTGCTAAGTTAACGTCGCCTTATTTCATTTTATTACTACTGAATGTCTGCCTTACTTCCGTAAAGGAGCACTTTAATGCCCAACAATTCTACCCAGTATTGTATTATGACAGATTTAATTATAACAATGTGTCGCATTCACAAAGCGGGAAACCAGCTTCTATTTACAGCGTACGATACGATTTACGATAATGTACTACTATTATTAGCGTACGATACGATTTACGATAATGTACGAATATTTCACGATTATTTTTATTATTGGAACTATTTCCTTACGACCGTGTCAATGAAAAGGATGTGGACTGTTGAAATTCTTTAGTTTTATTTCTTTTCATTTCGTATAAATTGCATTTGCGCATTGTGTGCACTGTGTATTTCAAGTTTATACTTAATAAGTAAGTTAAGTATAAACTTGAAAGGCTTAGTTCTTACAAATGTTAAAGTTATATCAATTAATTGAAAGAGCGTCGGTACTCTAGATAATAGCGCTATACAATTGTTTCATAATTTTACATTAGGATCCAGAGTTGTTTGAAATAAAAAAAAACACAATATATAAATAACATTCGACGACTGAAGACTTCTCCTTTTTAATTCTTTCCTTCTGAAAATTTTGTTTTAGTAACTTAACCACAATTTTGAATTAGAATTATCCGAACCCGAACCCGAATTTCAAGTTGTAATATCGTCTAGTATAAAAATTCTTTTCCTAGCTTTATCAGCGGAATTTACGCGCTGCTGTCAGTTGACTGACGCAAATGAAGGTGGCTATAGGAGGTTACAGTATGTGAGGATCTGGAATCGTGAACGGAACTCGAATAAATCGATATTCGAACCTGGGGCCCTACCGGCTAACTTTTCGAACTTCGGCGGGTCTGAAGAGCTTCAACTTAAAACAGATAAATCGAAGTAAAGAGTTTCGTATTGCACTATTCGCCGAAGTTATTTAGAAGATATCGATGTTCGTGTGACATCATGAATTGGGGTTCGCCATTTTGGCCCGATTGAGGCTCGATTAATCTGTTTTAATTTGAATGCGTTAGCCGGCTTCAAATTAAAACAGGGAAATCGAGCCAAAAATTTTTTTGTTCTGTTTGCTTCTATTCGTAGTCGTTTACATAAATTGGAAAACCTTTATAAAGTCTCCGAAAATCACTGTATTATCTACCTATTAGTAACGTAGATTAATACCACATAATATGTCACTGTCATGTGTCAAGTGCATGTCAGTCAAGTGTCAACCTCGTCTGACGTCTCGCACGGTCGTTCGGTGCGTTCGATGTACAGTGAAAAAAAATCTGTCTCTTTTGGATGATCGTTAAACAATAAACTTCGAAATACGAACAATATAAGTACCCCTCATAAAATGTAACGGCTGCCAAAATACATTTTCCCATTCGGACATTGAACTACACATGCGTTCACTAAAACCGTGCACCCAAATAGTTAGAAAACACAGCACGTGTGCAATAAATTCGAGGCTCAGAGCGCAGCACCGCCAGATTCTGTTCTGTAATCCCCTAGTTCTGGCTAATAGCTTTGCATTGCGATCTGCAATATGAAAGGAATAAACAATGCAATATTTCTCATTTTTAGGGTTCCGTACCCAAAGAGAAAAAAAAGGAACCCTATTACTAAGACTCCCTTGTCCGTACGTCTGTCTGTCTGTCCGTCTGTCACCAGGCTGTATCTCATGAACCGTGATAGTTAGACAATTGAAATTTTCACAGACGATGTTATAACAACAAATACTAAAAATCAGAATAAAATAAATATTTAAGGTGGCTTCCATACAACAAACGTGATATTTTTGCTCATTTTTTACATTAAAAATAAATAATTAAATTAAAAAAACAAATATTAAGAGGGGCTCCCATACAACAAAAGTGATTTTTACGGAACCCTTCATGCGCAAGTTTGTGTCATATATCGTTTGATTTATATCCTGCATAAGTTATCTAATCGTAACTATAATCGAATAAAATAGTAACTTATCCCCTAAAGATAGGGAAATTGAAACTATTTCAAGTAACGTATGAAGGATAAAAATTTGAAAACTAAGCCATTTTGGCTCAGTATTTTTTGCCTCATTGTCTCTTGTATTTTTTGTCTCTTTTGACAGTGCGCTTTGTAGGGAACTATCGTTCTAGGTTGTTATTATTCTAAGACTTCAGCATAATTAATTAGTCTCACTTTTTCTCATATTTAGAATTTAGTATAATTTATTTGTAGTAGCCGGTCATGAGCACAGACACTAAACGAAGCGCAGGCGCGCCACCTGACAGCGCAGTTTTCGCGCCAATAAGTGACAGTGACAGCGCCTCGACAGAGTCGTAACGTTACCGGCGGGCCGGATCAAGCTCACTTTTGCTCGGGTCGCCGTGGAGTGAAGACGTGGTTACGGAACTGTCCTACGTTTCGCCTAGTGTCTTAGTCCATAGCCTAAGCTTAGTACTAATTGTATTTCATTGCGTGTGAATGTGATTGTGATTGTGATTAAAATTGAACTTTGATAAATCAACATACACTTGTTCTCATTGCACGATACCCACATGATGTCCGATGGTTCGGTTCTAAATCCTGACGATCCTACATCAGAAGTGGGATCACATCGTGCAAACGAGACTAGCAATGAAAACAGTGAAATGCAATGGAAATTACTTTTCGAAATGCAAAATCAACAAATGCGTGATCTAATACAAGCACTGAAATCTCCGAGTGCGAGTAATAACGTGGTTTTGCCGGAGTTCAACCCCGATAAACAAGAATCCGATGCGCGATCGTGGTGTGCAACTGCTGACTTGTGTTTGGAGGGAAATGCGGCGCAAGGTGGGCAGCTCATTTTGATAATCAGCAAGGCGTTAAAAGGATCGGCGTCAACGTGGCTGTCGCAGATAACTTATCCAGGTATGACTTGGGTCCAATTTAAAGAATTATTTACGGCAAGATTTGTGAGTGTGGAAACGTCTGCGGCTACCCTCATCAACTTGAGTAACGACAAGCCAAAAGAAAATGAGAGCTATGCCGCCTATGCCAGTCGCCTTGTTACTTCTTTGCTCAGCCGATGGAAAAATGTGAGTAATGAACAAATTGCAGTGTCGACAGTTGTCGCTCACTTGGCGCAAATTGATACTCGCCTGCAACGGCTTGCATTTACTACGGAGCTTACAACGCGTCACCAACTGCAACAAGAGCTACAAGCTTTTTCCTACTTAAAGCGTAAGGCCCCTATTGATAGCCGAGTAGATGCTACGATTGAAAAACGATCGAAGTTTTCGACGCATTCCCAGATCAAGTGTCATGCCTGTGGTAAGCTTGGGCACAAGCAAGTGGATTGTCGATCTAGGAAGACTGAAGCTAAGAAGCCTACTCCAGCGCCAGCTGTGAGCACTGGACAACGGCAGCAACCCAGTGGCAGCTCTGTGGTGTGCTTCAAGTGTGGTTCTCCGGGCCACATCGCCAGCCGCTGCCCTTCCGGCGGGACCAGCGCTGCAGCCCCGGTGGAGAAACGTGTCGACCTGTGCGAGGTCGAGCCCCCAACCGGAACATTAAATCATTTTGGTGAGTGTTTTAAATTTGTGTTTGATTCTGGAGCTGAGTGTTCCCTTATGAAAGAGTGTATTGCAAGTAAATTTAGAGGCAAACGAATTGATAATTTGATTTCATTAGTCGGTATTGGTAATAAAAATGTTAACTGTACTTTGCAATTGTTGTGTCAAGTAGAAATTAATAGTTTTTCGACTGAAATTTTATTCCATGTTTTGCCGGATCCATACTTACGTAGCGATATTTTGATTGGTCGTGAGATATTAAATAATGGTTTCTGTGTAAGCATAACTGCAACCGAATTTAGTTTAAAAAGAGATAGGACTGTAAACTCTTGTAATACAACGGATTTGTGTGTGCCTACGGATTATTTTGATTCTATTGATAGTGATGTCCCAGCTGATAGGTTATGCGAGCTTGTAGATGTTTTAAGACAATACTCTAACTTTTTTATCAACGGTTTTCCAACTACACGCGTAAATACCGGTCAGCTAGTGATTAGAATGGTAGATCCCAACCGTACGGTGCAAAGACGACCGTATAGGTTATCCCCGGATGAGCGTCAGGTTATGCGAGATAGGGTTGACGAGTTATTGAGAGCAAAGATAATAAGGCCTAGCAATTCACCTTTTGCTAGCCCTGCTCTTTTAGTGAAGAAGCATGACGGTTCGGACCGAATGTGTATCGACTACAGAGAGTTGAATGTGAATACTGTACCTGATCGTTTTCCACTCCCTTTAATTTCTGACCAGATTTCGCGACTCCACGGTGCAAATTATTTTACGAAACTGGACTGCGCAAGTGGTTTCCATTTAATTCCTGTTGAGGCTGAGTCGATAGAACGCACTGCCTTTATCACACCCGACGGACAGTTCGAGTTTTTGACTATGCCCTTTGGTCTCCGTAACGCGATATCAGTTTTTCAACGCGCAATCGTAAATGCCCTTGGTGACCTTGCTAACCAGTACGTCGTAGTGTATGTCGATGACATTTTAATTGTTTCTGACTCGATTCCCCAGGGAATAGAGAGACTCAAGGTTGTGCTCGATAAGCTTACGAACGCAGGATTCTCATTGAACCTTAAGAAATGTTCTTTTCTAAAGACTCGTGTCGAATTCTTAGGTTATGAGGTAGAAGCAGGTAAGGTTAAGCCTAACAAACGAAAAATAGAAGCCCTGTCGTCTTTGCCTGAACCACAGTCAATCACGCAAGTAAGGCAATTTGTAGGTTTGGCTTCTTATTTTCGCCAGTTTGTACCAAACTTTTCTCGCCTTTTAGGTCCTATCTATAAGCTCACATCAGGTAAGTGTCCATTTGAGTGGTCACCTAAGTGCGAAGAAATACGGCAGCAAGTTATAAGTGCTTTAACCAATGAACCAGTGCTCATGATTTTTGACCCACAGTACCCAGCTGAACTGCATACTGATGCGAGTGCCGAGGGGTATGGAGCTATACTGTTCCAAGTCGTAGATGGTAAGCGACGGCCAGTAGCCTATTTTAGCAAACGCACGACGCCGGCTGAGTCAAGATACCATTCCTACGAATTGGAGACGCTCGCCGTCGTCAACGCGGTAAAACATTTCAGGCAGTATCTACATGGACGGAAGTTCACAGTAATGACCGACTGTAACTCTTTGAAGCTGTCACGTACCAAAATCGACCTGACGCCTAGGGTTCATCGCTGGTGGGCCTATTTGCAGTCGTTCGATTTTGACGTGAAATACAGAGTCGGTAAGCAAATGGCACATGCTGATTTCTTTTCTCGAAACTTACTACCATCTGAGCCTGCAACACAGCGCAGAGTGGAGCAAAAGCGGGTGAATGTGGCAGAGTTATCCAGCAATTGGCTTCTTGCAGAGCAGCAGCGAGATGATGAAATTAAGAAACTAATTTCTGACCTGAACGAAGGGCAGCTCAACGATGACGTAGCTAAAACATATGAGGTAAGATCTAACATACTTCATCGTAAAGTCCAGAGGAATGGCCGAACGAGGTGTTTGCCCATCGTCCCCCGTGCTATGCGATGGTCAGTCATAAATAATGTCCATGAATCTCTTGTGCACCTTGGATGGGAAAAAACCTTAGAAAAGCTGTACAATCACTACTGGTTCGAGGGTATGCGCCGGTATGTAAGAAAGTTCGTGGATAACTGCGTGACCTGTAAGATAGCCAAGTCTCATTCAGGTAAAGTACAGGCTGAACTTCACCCCATCCCGAAGACTGCGGTTCCATGGCACACGGTGCATATTGATGCTACTGGTAAGCTTAGTGGGAAGAGTGATAACAAGGAGTACGTCTTCGTGATGATTGACGCATTCACTAAGTATGTTTTGCTCTTTCACACTAAAAACATTGACTCTAGGAGCAGCATCAAGGCAGTGAAAGACAGTGTGGCATTGTTTGGTGCTCCAGCACGCATAATTGCCGATCAAGGTCGCTGTTTTGCCAGCAAGGAGTTCCGTGACTTCTGTGACAGTAAGAATATTCATCTTCATCTTATTGCCACGGGGTCATGTCGTGCGAACGGTCAGGTCGAGCGGATGATGAGCGTGCTTAAGTCTATGCTAACCGCGGTAGAGGCTGATAATGATAAGTCGTGGCAGGATTCATTAGGCGAGGTACAACTCGCTTTAAATTGTACCGTCAATCGTGTTACAAAAGCTAGTCCGTTAGAACTATTAATTGGAAAGGTAGCACGTCCTTTAGATTTGATGGCTGACGATTGTGATGACGTAATAGATCTTGACCAAAGTAGACAGACCGCATCCGAAGGCATACAAAAATCTGCGAGTTATAATAAGGCGCGTTTTGACAGTAATAAGGCAGACGTGAATGGATTTTCAGTCGGTGAATTCGTCTTAATTGAAAATGAAGAACGAAATCAAACGAAATTAGATGCTAAGTTTAGAGGGCCGTTTCAGGTCATAGAGATTTTAGATGGAGACCGATATGTTTTAAAATCCCTTGTAAACAAGCGTACATACAAGTACGCTCATGATCGCTTAAGGAAGATGCCTGAGGGCCAAGTACCCATTGAGATTGTAGATGAAAGTGAGATAGATGACGAAGTTGCGTCTAGTTGAATTTCAATTATGTGCACAGGATATCAATTCGTCAGGTCGGAGACTGTACCAGAATGCTGTAGCCGTAGCCTAATAGAAATCGGCGTCTACTCTGAGTAGTCCGTGGGCAGACGGTAGGCAGTAGTTCTGGGTGGTGCAGTCGGGTCTTGCCTAGTAGCAAAGATCATAGTCATGGGTTGACTCGTGCTTCCTGTGGGAAGAGTGTAATGGGAATATGTTTGGCAAAGCTACAGTGATAGCTGTAAGACTACGAATGTGATACCTGGTGCTCTATGATTGTTTATTTTTTTGTGTGATTTGATCTTGAAATAGAAATAAGACTCAATGGTGCGTGGCCTCAGTTATCTGTGGTATTATTAAATCAAATTGTTTTTTTTTATATTCCCAATGGGTTTCTTAGTACCTAGTATGTAAGTTGTGCTTGTTGTTCTCGAACAAAAGCTGTGCTGTTCTGTTTCTATTACAGACTAACACACGAGGGCGTGTGTCACGCAGGACGGCCGTGTAGTAGCCGGTCATGAGCACAGACACTAAACGAAGCGCAGGCGCGCCACCTGACAGCGCAGTTTTCGCGCCAATAAGTGACAGTGACAGCGCCTCGACAGAGTCGTAACGTTACCGGCGGGCCGGATCAAGCTCACTTTTGCTCGGGTCGCCGTGGAGTGAAGACGTGGTTACGGAACTGTCCTACGTTTCGCCTAGTGTCTTAGTCCATAGCCTAAGCTTAGTACTAATTGTATTTCATTGCGTGTGAATGTGATTGTGATTGTGATTAAAATTGAACTTTGATAAATCAACATACACTTGTTCTCATTGCACGATACCCACATGATGTCCGATGGTTCGGTTCTAAATCCTGACGATCCTACATATTAAACAACAATCATGGCATTTATGCTACTTATAACATGTAAGTAAGCTTAGTGGCATTCTCATTTTAAAAAAAATCTTTGCTAAACTTGCATTATTATTTATCAAAAAAAAAGTCCGCTTTAACTTTGATACTGCTTTATTTAATCTTTATAATTTCGAATATTTATTAATAAATAAAAAATCTTCCCAAAGAACACATTTTAGTAACAGCCCCTATTTTTCTTTATATCTCATCTCATTATCACGCCATCTTATAATTCTCTATCTACATAATACACCGCCTTGCCAAAAAACTCCGCAGCTTTTGTATAATAACATTGACAGTGATAATGAGCCATAAATTTGCGGCTCAAAGCTCGCCAGTGTACGCGAGATTTCGTTCGTAATCCTCAGTTCTGGTAATAGCCCGACGGTGTACAAATGTGACCGAAATAATTGGTTTTGTTATCCCTGTAATTGGTCATTATTTTTGGTTTAAACAAGTGTTAATTGGAATGAACACTTTTTTTCTTTTTAATCTATCTGGTTAAAATTGATTTAATTTCGTTTTTTTGCTTTTATTTCTCTCATTTCTCAATCGTTAATAAACCTTCATTAAACAAAAATAACTTGTTAAAGACAATAAAAATTTACCACAGTTAAATTACTTTTAAAAAAATCAGTTAAAATAAATAGGTACAAATGAAAACTAGTGCTTGGCCTTCACCTCACCTGATGTTAAGTGACGATAAGACCGAAATTGTAAGCGCACTACACCCGGAATCCTCACCACTGAGGAACTGGCTATCTTACCTCTAACTGCCGGATCACAACATTTTTTTTAAAGTTGTTATGGCGTCAGAAATAAGTAAGTTGATGGTAGCCAAGCTAGCCAGGCGGACTTGAAATAAGCCCTACCACCAACCAATTTGAAATTTCAGCCGAAACAAATACACAGATCTTATACACTTCTAAGACTTCTAAAACAACACCTGAATTAACAATTATTAATTAATATACGCGCTGTAATCCGTAGAAAGTGTTTTATTTGTAATACACAGATCTTAGTTAGATTATAGTCAACATTTTTTTATTCAAATAACTTAATAATTAATTAAGCACTTTTGAATCGTCTATATATTCCTACCACCCGTTCCAGACTTTTTGAGTTAGTTTTGGTATTTTAAATTTAAGTTAGTTTTATAATATTAGTGTTGTTTTTGTCTTCGTTCCGTGATGTCATGACTGGTGAAGGTCAGCAGAATACCAGTGCAGTAGAGGTTGTCTGCAGCTTATGCTGAGCTGGGGTCGGTATGGCATCAGATAACACGTTATTACTGTAGGTATTTCTTTTTTTTATCATTATTTGCGCTTATTGTGTATAATAAAAAATAAAATAAATATTTGACAACATCACATACATTGCTCCGATTCCAAAGTAAGTAGCTAAAGCACTTGTGTGATTGAAATCGGAGACAACGGTGGTATCGCAAACACCCAGACCTGAGCCAATATAGAAAAGTTCGTTTTCTAAATTGACCCAACCGGGGATCGAACCCGGGACCTCAGAGATGGCGACACCTTGTAAACCGGTGTACAAAGCCACTCGACCAAGGAGGTCGTCATATGTGTATATGCTATGTGTTGCTAATAATTAATTATATTCTATTCTATTCTAGATCTTATACTGTCATGTCAGTTGTGTTGTGGTTGTGACAGATTTTGTTGTAAATCTTTAAGTAATATTTATCAGTCATTGCGGATAAACTGTATAAAAATGTAACAACCATTTCAAAAGTTATATTTTGACGTTATATTTATTTGGAAGTCATTATATTTAATAAATACATCTTCCATGTTTATTATTATGATCTTTATACAGACTCTATATTAATTAAGCTTTATGTAAGTAATACATTCAGCAGATACGCGGAAACATGAAACATTTGGGTCGAATAGGGATTAAGCAAATGGAATCGGATTTAGTCAAATCTAGGCAATGCAGCTGTGCATCTCTATTAGATATACAAATACCTAGACACACACACACACAGGTAATACACGATGGCACATCAAATTAAACCGTTGAACTGCGAAAGCAGCTTTTATTACGTAGGGCATAAAGCGTCGAATAAAATACTTAAGACCGTACTTAGCTTAAAGGTGATTTTATCTCGTCTTGGTTTTATCACGACGAATGTGACTAGTAACTAATTTTTGCGCCTGTGCGTTTCCATACCAGCAACGTCGTCGATTACAGCAGGAGTGAAATATTTTTAATGTGCTGGCAACATTGCAGCTATCATCAATTTTCCCTCTCAAAATTTTCATACAAATTGTTCGCTTACCAAAATTATTCTATTGCTCAAATTTAATTATAAACCAAAGTATATTTCCACAATTTGGAGGTTCATTTAAGTCCAAAGAAGAGACAACTAGAAAGTTAAAATGCTTAAAGATTTGTTTTCTAATGTAAGTGAGTGCTAAAATAGTAGATTATACAACAAGGGCTTAAAGTAGTGTATTACATTAGTATAGTATATAAATCTTAACTCCCTCGCTCCGCTCAGAAGTTAACCCTAAGATCCTCGTACTCGGGGTTCAATATAGCGCCCGGGACATAATACACTATTTTAAGCCCTTGTTGCATAATCTACTATTATGGGGTAACGGATATCCACAATTTCACATGCACAAAATCGTAGGAGACGACCTCTAGTTGACCAATAACAAGAAGTTTTGAATAGTTCTTCTCTCACGAACAAAGACCTTTTTGCAATGAATGTGTTAGCCGTGCACATGCACGTAATACGAGAGCGTGCAGACGCACACTAAAACAATGTACATGTACACGCCTAACAACATTAATAGCAAAACGGTCTTCGTGAGATAGAACAACTATACCATTTTTAACCAGGGGCCGTACAGGCTAACGCATTGAACTTCAGAAAGTCTACCGGGCTTCAAATTAAAACAGATAAATCGAGCCCCAATCGGGCCAAATAGGCGAACCCCAATTATGATGTCACACGAACATCGATATCTTCCAAATAACTTCGGCGAATAGTACAATATGAAACTCCTTACTTCGATTTATTATCTGGTTTAAGTTTAAACTCGGCAGACCCGCCGAAGTTAGCTGGGTGGAGTCACGGGAGGCGGTCGTGGAGGGCGGCAGCTAGCGCTAGCGTTGCTAGTGCTGCGGGCCCTCCTGGCGAGCCCCACATACGAACCTCCTGCTCACCTGCAGGAGGGGGATACGTAAATGCATTTTCTCCGGCATAAAAAAAAAGACCCGCCGAAATTTGAAAAGTTAGCCGGTAGGGCCCCAGAAGGTATTCCTAACTAGAATCTATAAAACTATCCCAAAATATTTCCATATTACGACCACTGCATCGTACTGTCATATACCTATAGGTAGAGCGAAAGGAATTAGGCAAATGCAATCGGATTTGGGCGGCCAAATCTCTGCATGCAGCTGTTGGTGACCTGGATAACGCGTCGGCATCTCTACATGCAAAAGTAGAGCTGTATTTTACAAGTTACATGGTGTAAATGGCACTTTAAGGGATACTAATGCCCGTTTGCTTGTCTTAGTTAAGATACATCTAAGCTTAGGAGCAGCCTAACAAAAAAATTGACAAGTTACAAGTAGGGTTGCCAATCGTAATGTAATATATAGGATTATACTATAATTCAGGTCTGCGTACTGTTATACTGTTGAAGAAATAAATAGTACGCAAAAATGCTATATTTTCAACTTTAAACGCTAAGAAACGAATCTTATTTTTTTTAAATTTGTGATCGTGCATTTTGACTGTTTCGATAGCGTGTAGTGTAAAGTGTATCTGAATTGTTGAAAAATGCAAAAAGTGCAAAAAAATATAGATTTATAAAAATAAATAAGTAAAAAATATATATTAGCCCTTTTTGCCTTTTCCATAAAATACTATTTTTATTATGTGTACTATACTTTTTATAGCTTAATGTGAAAAATACTATATTTCGCCAAAACATGTTGGTAACCCTAGTTACAAACAATTTAATAAGCATAATACACTCGGCGTCAAAAAAATCGCACCATTTCAAAAAATTTCTTTGAAATCATTTTAATCATATCTAATTAATAGTAAATGTTGTCATATACTTCTATCCATTCGTATATAACCAACAGTCTCTCAAACCGTTGGAACACTCGTCATACGGAATAAATGACTGAGATTTAGTTTCCCAGCAACATTGCACTGTCACATTTTTTGTAATATAACAATTTCATTTGACAAGCTTCATGGCCAATATTATGCATCTTGGGTGTTTCTTTTCTTAATTGAGCAGTTGACGTGCGTTCTCTCTAACGTTTCGATAGTGAATTTACCCGATTTTCCTGGATTGACCCCTATTTATACCCTTATAATGAACGCGCAAGTAATTACATGTGCAGCGTTTAATTGTGGTAACTGTTATGTTTTTTAAACAATAAATGATTGTTTAAAAGACCAATAAATGTACTTTCAATAGATATAAATATTAAATAAATAATACGTGTGCTAGCAGTAGCAGGTAGGCATATCTAAACTAATGTAATAGAAGGTGCGATTTTTTTGACGCCGAGTGTAGATACGTAATCATTCAATTAAATGCATTTTTTGTCTATGCTCAAATTATGGAAGCAAAATCCACAGCATCGGTTTTAATTAACGTGTTAGACGCATATCGTCATCTAATTAAATCAACATGTTTCTATATTCTGTGGTTTAACCCTTTTCAACCGACGAATATTAAGGCAGGCTTAAACATGCCTTCATATCACCTGTCTATTCGAAACGTGTAAACCGGCTGTATTGCACAGATTCATCCACCTTAATCCAGAATCTAATAATGTCGGTTAGGATTAACGATGTGAAAGTTGTTATTATGGTCGAATGTGTAGTTTTTTCGTAAAATATAAAAGTATCATGTCACAGAATAGATTTTAAATACTACGTACAGAAGGGACACTTCCCGCTCCGCCCTATAAACATTTGCCTCCCCCTCCCCGCGAGTTGATGTGCCGATTCGTGTGCTCGTTTAGTAAACTGTCAACATTATTTATACCAAAAATGTGACCATTCCTGAGGTGTACCCTTTCAAACAAAAAAAGAATCATCGAAATCGGTTCATAAACAAAAAAGTTATACCTAAAAATCCGTTAAAACTCGTGCGATGATAAGCTAAATAATTGATATTTTTCAGGATTATGAAAAAACTACTAGCCAGATCTCTGTAATTTTTTTATGGGACGCCGCTCATACAGTGCAAACTGCACGATAGTCCTAGACACACACATAGTTAAAAAAACAAGTGTACAAAAACTTCATCTGACGTCATCTGTTTATAATGGAGCAAATAAATAAATAAATAATAAATATATAAATATTTGACAACATTACATACATTGCTCCGATACCAAAGTAAGTAGCTAAAGCACTTGTGTTATGGAAATCAGAAACAACGGTGGTATCACAAACACCCAGACCTGAGCCAATATAGAAAAGTTCGTTTTCTAAATTGACCCAACCGGGGACCGAACCCGGGACCTCAGAGATGGCGACACCTTGAAAACCGGTGTACAAAGCCACTCGACCACGGAGGTCGTCAAATGTATGGAGTGTCCGGGATGTGATCATATTGATTGGGGCAGTTGATTAAAGTGTTTTATTAAGAAAATCGTTGAATATAAGACGGTCCAATACTGCAATCTCCGACCTTCCCTCCTCTAACCCTCTAATCCACCTCGGTAGACCTACCGAGAAGATTATGGTAACATCCTCCCACGGGAGAGGTTTCAACGGCCATTCCAACAGCTTAATCGCTGAGTCATCGATTGCCATAGAGTACACTTTAACTATAGAAAGTAATACAATTGAACATTGAAACAATTTTTTTTAAATTTTGAGAATTTAGCATTCACAATGCTATTTTTATATAATACTAAATAATATACTAGAAAAATTCGACTCGCACCAGATCATGTTCTCGGACGGGAATCGAACCCGCGACCTTTGGATATCCGGTCCAATTCTCTGACCGCTGAGATCTGCGGAGACTCGGTAGCTCAGCGGTCAGAAATGCTCTGACCGCTATCCAAAGGTCGCGGTTTCGATTCCCGTCCGAGAACATGATCTGGTGCGAGTCGTATTTTTTCTAGTATACTATTTAGTATTATTGAAACAAATTACTTTAATAAATTAAGAATTTTTTACTTTCATTATATTCGAAATAAAAAGGTCATCAATTGCATACTCGAACTATAGCCCGAGCGTAATGGAAATTGCTTCGTTTTAACCCTTGTCTAACAATCTACTATTTTTTCTTTTCCTTCATTATAAATCGCAATATAACTAACAGACATCGCCACCCGTGCGAAGCCGGGGCGGGGCAGCTAGTATTCCTAAAAAGCTACCTACCACACCGAAGTGTCATAACAATATCAAAAGTATACAAGGAGGGTAATGAAAAAAGTTTTTTACCTCATACAGTCGATAACAAACAGCGATACAGAAGATGTTCTTGGATATATTTTGTCAACTTTCGCTGTCACACGCAAACCTTTCTCGAAAGTTTCGCCCTTAAGGTGGGTATAGACTTGAACATTTGCCCGAGAATTTCCTTGTAATATAATGCTCGGACGAATGGTACAATGTTGGCAAATCCTCTGTTTAAAATAATAACGGTTGTAAAAGGCGCAAATTCTCGTAAAACTAAAATATCTACTTGTAATCGGGCGGCGGTTTGTCCGTTTAACGGGATGTTGAAACATGATTGAAGGTTTAAACGCATAAATATAACACAGTCAAGCTTGTTAAGAGACGTACCTACTATACACCAATACGCTCGTCGTAGTGGTCAGCGTACGAGCTCAAAATCAATAAAAAACCACAAATCGATGTACAGAATAGTCGTTTGTCATACGTATACGTGTGACAAAAGGCTTCTCAAAGACATCTACTACGCGTTCACTTCGTGATTGCCGTCGACGACCGTTATGACGTCACAGCTAACGGTACTGTAGACAAAAAAGCAATCATGTTACAACTGTTTTTCATTTTTTCTTGTTCAAAGAGTGTCATTAATTTATATAACAAGTTAGGTTCGCCATTATGTAGGAACTTTACTCTTTTAATCACTATAACAACACAAATATTAAGCTTTGCGTTGCTAGCCGTACAAGAAAGGCGACGCAGGGGGTGCGGGATGACGAGACGGGCCGGGAGGTAGCGGCAATGATGAAGTGAACGCGTAGTATATACTGTACAGCTGTACAGTACCGAAAAATTGCTCATTAAGTTACGGTGCATGCACCGCAACTCCTATAGTCTATTGCGAGCGACCGGTAGAAACAGTTGATGCGCCGCGAAGGTTGGTTGTGACACAATTTTAGTTTTGAACAGCTCGTCTATGTAATTGAAGTCATTGGCTATTCTGCACATATCTTGGGGTCAAAACAATTTTTTGAGCCGCCAGTTCTTAAAAAATTTCCTTAGGAGAGGAGTTATGGTATCATCTTTTTATGGGATTTTTTTTTGTTCTACAGCCTACAGTGTGTGGTATCCAATTAAGGGCTTTTTGAGCCGGTAAAATAAAACTAAAGTATTTTCAAAATTACTTTATTTAGGTTAAATATGAGGATATTATTATACCATTTAAGGTGTAGTTAAAAAAAATTAACCGCTTCGGATCTGAAGTAGCCCAAACTTGATAATTATGTTTTGAAAATGTTTTTGGTTTAATTTAAAATGAGTGGCTGAAATGTAATAATGTGATATATTTTTAGAACCGGCTTAGAAAGCCTTTTTATTCGATACCACATACTTTAGGTTTTAGAACAATTTTTTTTTTTTCAATACATAAAAAACATGAGGCCATAACTCCTTTCCTAAGGGAGTTTTTTTAAGAACTGCGGTTCAAAAAAAACGGCTAAAAGGCTATCCTATACATCAATTTGTAGATTTTTTTGCGTTATTGGTTTGGTCAGGTTGTAACAAAACCTCGAGCGTGGTGCTCGATGTAATACATACTCGATCATAAGATCGGCTCGATGTTCTGTCAAGTAAATGCACAAGTCTATACCCACCTTTAAAGGGCTGGGTGTCACGCCGTTTTTCAGGTTCTAGGGAGAATAAATTTTATGTTTACACCTTCCTGGAAGTTGTTGGTTTTAAGAAGGCGAAGTTTTTGTTGGTTGTTTTGTTACTTGTCCCGCTTGTATTGACAAAACTTGAAGGTGATTTGGGTGTTATGCTATAAGTATATAAGTTAAAACATGATTTCCTGATATATTATGTAGGTAAAAAAATAGTCAATGGTAGTGATTATCTTTGATGTTTTAATAATATCTTTAACTTTTGTATTGGTAACGCAAAAAAATCATAGCGTTGCTTAGCTTAGTATTGGTGGAAACGGGTTCCACGAAGCAACGTTTTATATGGAAGAATGCATGCTAAGGATTGGAGGTACGGATGGGAGCTAAGTCTTATCCGTTACAATTTACCCGCTCCGTTACACTGCTTAGCATTTGTGGAAACGGTTACATAGTTCGTAGCTCAGCTTTGACCTCGTCCACAGCTTAGCTACGTAGCATGTCTCTGGTGGAAAAGCAATCGAAAAAAAGAAAAGCAACCGATGAAAAGAAAAACAACCCCAGAAAAGAAATTATTACGAATATTCTTCATAACATAAAGAACTGAACTTCATAATAGGTCTCGCGGATTTAAAATGCAAATGCCTGAAACCTACAGCTCAAACAAACATGTGCTGGCAAGATTGGACAGTTCATAAATATTCAAGCTGTGCTCGTCTACACTGAAGCGCAGTACATAATAAATAACTAAAGCAGTATCTCAACTGCAGTTCACACCACCAGAAAAGCCCGGCGGAATTTTGTATACGACGTCTTATTGCTTTTGATATAAAGTTTTTTTTCCAATGACCCAAATGGTATCGGCGCTACGTCTACGGGACTTTTTTGGTAACGTGGCTAAAGTCATGCTTTTTTTCATTACGCCGCCGCCGTACCTAGGGTGCGTTCCGTCGCTACGCTCGAGTGCACTCGAGCGCGCTCGGGTGCGCACTCTGACCGTTCAGTGGCTCGGTGAAATTTTACTCTGACAGCTGTCAGAGCGTAGTTTCACCCGTTCCGTGGCTCAGAGTGCAGCAACCAAACAACCACCTAAATCGGTCGTTGAAAAACGCTCTGACGTCTATCTTTTGTCATAATGTCAATGTCATTTGACATTATTTTGTATTTAGATGTTTTTGTGTCTAAAAGTTCATGGTTGCTCCTCAAAAAAACAGATTTTATTTGATTTTGTTTATATAAATGTTTAAATTTTCCGTATTACAAAATAGAAAACGAACACTTTGTACTTAATGACATCTAAAGTTCTTTTAGGTTATAAAAACAACTCGATCGTTCTGTGGCTTGGTTGCAACTCAAACGAGTTAAACTTTACCCAAACAACTACACCCAAAACGACGAAACGCACACCTAGTGTATGATTATTCTCTTTGCCATCGCACCGCCGGCAGTCACGTCAAAGTGCTTGGGTGGAGTTTTTTGGCGCCATTTTGTCGAGTTCGGTTTGGTGTCTATTTTAATTATTTTCAAATTGATTCATAGTGGATATTGTGTCTTAAAATTGGTGCAGTTATATGGTACAAGTGTCTACGCAACTGAACAATATGTGGGATAATTGAAATAGGCGCGATCTTGGTTGTGTGAAGCTGAGACTTTTATTGAAGTGGTGGCTTCCTCGGCAGAACTAACCGAGTAAACTGTCTTGATATACTTGGTGCCAAATGCTCCAAGTAGCATTGGAATGCGATGCACCCGCATTCTAATGAAAAATTAAACAATATCTACCATTGAACTATTTAACACTTGACACTGGCAAAAATTACTTCCAAGAGGAAAGTAGATTGCCATAACAAAAAAAGAAGAAGAAGAAGTGCTTGGGTTGTCATTGTCAATTTCTGACACAGACCGTACCGGCGCAGCGCTGGCAGGCACTTGCGACTAGCTGGCTACAGGAACACACTACAAACCCTAAGAACAGGCATGGTTCACTCCGCAGTTTTGGCATAAATAATTGCCTTCTTTTTCGACTTGAACGTGAAATTGAAACTTATCGTGTGGGACAAGCGTACGGGTGTCCCTTAAATTGCAAAACATTAATAATCCTATTTTAATTATCCCTAACAAACTTGACAGAACGTTAATTCGCATAACAATAAGATTGTTTAGTTTTAAAATATTGTACCATTATTTAGCATAACAAATAAAATTCATAATTATTACAACTTTTACTTTAAAATATATAACATATAAAGCCATAACCATAAAAAATCATAATTTTAAAATACATAGCGTGACTTGACCTACTTAGCCGGGAGAACACGGGGCACAACTGATTTTGTTCGGAAATGAACTTTCCTTACTTATGTACTAGGTATTATCTATTTTGTGCTCAGATTTCTAGTAGAGAAGTGTGTCTCTCTGTTTAGTGCGCTGATTCGGTCGTTTGAATGTAGTTGCGTTACTGCTTTATATGTATTCCGTGACTGAAACGCCGGGTCTGACGGCATAGCTAATGTTCTGGAGAAGCCGCCATGTATTATGCACAGTTACAAATGTGCTTGGATTCCATTACGGCGTAATTTCAATTATGAACATTGTAACTCTTTTTGGTGTATTCAACTTTTTGGCAACGCCTTAACCCTGTAATATCTATTCTGTGCCCTGTCGCGGGCAGTACGAATTTCGGGCTAAGAGATAGCACTAGCTGTATTAAATGTCAAAATTCCATTATACGAAAGACTATTGACTGGGACTTTAAGGAAATCGCCTTGACAATTTTTTTGTCATTGTTGGCGAAATTGAGACGACTTACTGCGTTCGGTTGCGGTATTAAAAACGCGTCCAAACATAGTTGTTACGTTTTTTAATATTGACCGTATAAGAATAATATAATTAGTGAATTGACGACATTAGTGGACGGCTGTGGGCCCCTTAAGGAGTCTCAACTAATTAGTATTCCATGTCAGTAAGAAATGTGTCAAAACAGAAATCGCACAACCGATATCTGGTCCAAAATAGCCTTCCTCCAAAGAGCTGGGCCAAACTGGGAGTTTCCATTGTTCAAAGAGACAATATCTCATCACTAGATAACCAAGTTTTGAGACTTTAATGAGACTGACACTTTTTATGCGACTTTTTATTAGGAAATGTTATTTCATTGCAAATGTAGAGTTAATGTAAGTAGGATCCTATTTTGCTTGCCAAACAAATATCTGAGTTTGGACCTCGTCATCATTATCGTCATATTAGCCTATCAACACCCACTGCTGGGCACAGTCCTCCCCAAGAATCTTCATGACCATCGATCCTGTGCTGCCCACGACCCGATTCCAGAACTATTCCGCCACAACGTGTTTGGGGGGTTTGGACCAAAAAGATCATACAGGTTTATTGTTTCGACCCAAAGACTTGTAAACTAAATAACTTGTGTAATAGAAATCGGCACAACAATGAAGATCGGCGACAGAATACAATGGATATCTATTCCATACTGACTTGTTTGAAAATCGAACTCAGCACCTCAAATCTGTCAACACCAATCTGCGATTTAAATATCGTCACAAACCTCATTTGATTGTCAGCAAATATGACACAGAATGCAAACAAAGCCTGATTTCCTTTCAAAGCCAGCGTCACTTCAAAAAGGAAATCCTAATGATTCTTTTGATGTGCTCACCCGACTCTCACCCAGTCCTTCTTGTTTACAGAAATACCGCCATTATGAAAATTGTTAACAATAATAATTTGTTGATCGTTTGCTTTTTCGTATTCAACTTTGTACGAATACAATAATATTTTCTTGTACAATTTTGGCTTCAATTCAATCTTCTTTGGTGTTTGCAAAAAAGTTATTTGTGTTAGGTATACTTATTTTTGCTTTTTGAATAATTATAATGAGCCCGTAAAAATGTATGTGCTTAGACTACTTTACTTAATCAGGGTGTAGTGGTAAAATAACCAGTTTTCATTTATTTGTTCCAAAGTAGTATGTCCAATGCCCGAAGTTTCACTTATTAACGAACGAGAAAATATACACTTTCAAATTTGATGAACTACATGTCCATGTTCCTCCTAGCTTCAATACATGAGCTGAATCCCAATTCTAATATGTTTTATCAAAACGTAAACATTATGTAGTCGAAGTTGAATTGAAGCTGGAGCCGTACCGGCTAACGCATCGAACTTCGGAGAGTCTAACGGGCTTCAAATTAAAACAGATAAATCGAGCCCGAATCGGGCCAAAATGGCGCGAACCTCAATGGCGAACCTCAATTCATGATGTCACACGAACATCGATATCTTCTGAATAACTTCGGCGAATAGTACAATACGAAACTCCTTACTTCGATTTATCTGTTTTAAGTTGAAGCTCGGCAGACTCGCCGAAGTTCGAAAAGTTAGCCGGTAGGGCCCCTGGTCTTATTTCGCTTTTTACTTGCTCATCATGAACGCCATGATTGAGCTTAAGTTTTCAAGTTTCCGATTTGTCGAATGTAAACGTTTTGATTTAAATTGTGATTTTTTGCGTTCGGTCACCATGGGAATGTAGTTCAACGATTTCTATTTGTCACTATTTTTACTTGAAACACTTAATGTTTTGTACCTACTTCAACTACTGTTATTTTAATTATGTCAGAAAGGCAGAATATGGCTGTACAAATTTACTTCCTGTTAAATCTCTTACCACTTATATTCGCAATAAATATATTTTGATTTGATTTGATTTGTTTTTGTCCAAAACTCAATAAACTTTATTTATTATTTCTCCAAAACATCTAATATCAAATCAGTCAGAGAAATTACCCAAAAAGCATTAATACAATTTGGATTCATAAATAATTCGGCCAGCACGTGAACGTAGCTTATGTTATGAGCCGCTAAAATTCATTAGCAGATTGGAGACCACTCGTATAAATATTTAGCGATGTACTCTAATACATTAGAAGGCACTAGGCAGGCATGAACTTGAATTATGTATTAGTGTTTGGTGCAAGTTAAATCTCTGATAAGATGGGAAAGTTTAATACTTATGTTGATAAAGGTAAATTCCATAACTTGCAGAACTTGCAGTGGTTTGATAATGAGACCGGCGCGCGTCTATCGCATCTCTCATCAACGGAACTATTTATTTTCATAATGCTATTATAATATAGTAGACAGGGTTCCATGCATATCTACAACCCCGGAAAACTATTATAAACCCTGAAACCGGAGTCGCAATAAACTAAATTAACTGTTTTAGTGCGACTCCGGATCACCAAAATTGTAATATTTTTTTTACATTTTTCATCAAAACTCGAAAACTATGTGGCCTAAAAAATTTCTGAGAATGTGCAGATGCCCTAGTAGAACCACTTCGAATTTTGAAGACCCCTTTATTTATTTTTTTCTTTCTTATTTGCAAAATAGTTGGTCAAACGTAATCTAAAACTATTTCACAAGTTGATAGCATTAGTAGATCTTAAAATATACAGCTGTGACAGACGGACAGTCGGAAAGACAGACAGGCAGACTGAGTCGCACCGTAAGGGTTCCTTTTACCATTTTGGTACGGAACCCGTATTACGTAGGTATATTCAAAATAACGTCACATTCTGAACATCTCTTTCTCGCTGTATAGCAAATAAAAGAGACGCATTGATAGCCATTTCAGAAAACTGACAAGTTTCAAGAGGTTGTAGTACCCCAGCCCCCCTACCGCGTAAGAACATTGATATGAAGTTCGTGTAAATGTTCACAATTATATTTCCTATTTTTATGGTATTTTGGCAATTATTTGATCTTTTTGGCGACGTCCGTAATAATGAGACCAGCTTCGCAAATAAAAGCTATAAAAACTTCATATCAATATATGTAGTTACGCGGTAGAGCCTCTGGTCCAGTTTTATAAATCGCAACAGCGATTATCTTAACACTTGCACCACACATGCTTGTTATTTTGTTCGTCTCTTACTTTTACATACGATGAATAACATATAAGTGAATTTGGCGGCAAACAAAACGGAGAAATGTGTAATTGTGATTGATTCGGGCCTCGGGACTTTTGTTCAATGGTTGTTGATTGTTAGGTTTTCGTGTATTTAGGAAAAAAAGTTATTCGCGAAAGTTGAATAAAGATATTTGTGGGTTTATTCTTTACAAAGATGTTTGTCGTTTTCATTAAGCATAATTTAAAAGTCTTTTGTTTTTTATAGATAATTCAGCAAAAATATTTTACCTCAATAGTTTGCCGTCAAATATGGCCTCAGAAGTTGAGTTTGAAAATCAGATTTTGTAGTTCTGAGGCCGACTATACCACTAGGGTTATCACTCATTTTAGCCAAACCCCTATCCCAGTTGTATTGTTGAACAAAGCAAAAGGCCAAAATATCAGTGGAACCCTTGTCAGACTATTACGTGCTGTCTCAGCAAGGATATTTAGACTTAAGGTAAGCGGACAGATGTCCGGAAATGCAGATGGTTGTCCGGATATTTAAGAGTACGGTCAGATCGGGCGATCAGTTTGCAAACTCTGGCTGGCACTTAGATACGAATACGAGTGAAAAGAATTGAATTATTCAAACAACAATTATTAGCTTCAGGACTTTAGTCGCGTTAATTGCAATACCAAAATTTAAAAAAACTATCTATATAAATGTACGTCCGTTATTCAGGGTCATCAACCGCACAGTTTAGGATTAAAATCTGTGGGACTTTCCCACATTTTTTTAACCAGAAATGGGCGCATTTCTGCGACGGGTCGCACGGTCGTTTGTCAACGTGAAAAAATCTCTGTATAAAATGGAGACCCATTAATTATTTTTAAACGTTCCTAAACTGATTGTATTGTTTCAGCCACCGGTTTCAGATCTCAACTTTGATTCCTGGGTTCAACGATCGTCAACTTATTATACAGCAAGTTAATTGGAACTGCCTGCAAGAAACTCGCCCGAAATATTAGTTGACAATAACAGTTGATTATTAAGAAAAGACTTTGCCTTTGCATTACATTTTTCTTTTATTAAATAACGGGGATTATTTTCTCTGACTTTATTATCACTAGAGAAGCTAGATGTCGCATTCGGCTTGAGATTGAGGCGCGGTTAAACAAATTTCGCCAGGGTTGGTCATCGGATGGAAAACCAAAAATTTATTATCTCAAGCTCCTTCGAGATTCGGAAGGCACGTTAGCCGTTAGGGCTGCATTTGCAGTCGTTAACACCCACCAATCCGCATTGAGCCCGCATGGGGTGGATTATGGTCCATTCCTTGTCAGTCCATAAGGAAGGCCTGTGCCCGCAGTAGCAGTGGGGACTAAATGACTGATGATGATGAACTGAAACTTAACACACTAGATACACTAAAAATAGAACAAGCTATTTCTTCTAAGAACCGATAGTGTGGAAAAGTCGTATTTCTTTTATATTTGCAATTGTTTCGTACCCGGACGGAAGTGGGGCCCTAATTCCGGACATGTGTCAACCCCGTCTCAGTTTGCCTCCCTATGGTGATTGTGTAGTTGAAAAACATGCAGTAGGCGAAGTACGAGTTGCTATACTATATGACGAACGACAGAGTAGAATAGTACATACAACCTTTGCACTTAAGTGTGTCGTGAAAGGTGACACATATAACACCTCCGTAGACCAGAAAATGGCTAGCAGCTTTTTCCGATGAAAACGGTACGATCTCCAACTAGCGTGGAGTCAAGCGGGAGCTGGAGACTATGACAACATCCTCCCACAAGAGAATTTTCCGCAACCGCTTTTACTTTCGTTTATGTGCCGCCTGGGCACAGGTTACTTTTTTTTAGTCACAACGGGATAATGACGTGATGATTCCTAGCATGACCACTAAGGATTTTCTTATTTTTTTTGTGGTACATATTCATAAAAATAAATGTACTTTAATGTACTTTTGAACAAAAAAAATGTACTTGTCTAGTTTGGACGTTCCGGCATACCTAAAGTGGTCGTGCCCGAGACGAGTTTTTGGCACGACCACGCTAGATTAAAGGATATTTCGATCAATTTAAGGATATTAAAGAGGTACAAATTGTAGAAAATATATGTACTCAACTTTAGAAATCCAGCTTATTAAACCTATCAGAAGTACTCGAATTGAATAATACTGCTAAAACCGCTTAATTCACCTGTAATTGGATTTCTAAAGTTGAGTACATATATTTTCTACAATTTGTACCTCTTTAATATCCTTAAATTGATCGAAATATCCTTAAATCTAACGTGGTCGTGCCAGAAAACTCGTCTCGGGCACGACCACTTTAGGTATGCCGGAACGTCCAAACTAGACAAGTACATTTTTTTTGTTCAAAAATACATTAAAGTACATTTATTTTTATAAATATGTACCACAAAAAAAAATAAGAAAATCCTTCGTGGTCATGCCAGGAATCATCACTTGGATAATGCTTGGCCTGCCAGCCTAGCATGACCAACGAAACACGATATATATCGCGTAATATAGCGTTTTATCGACACTCAACTATCATTTGTTAGCTAATGTATTTTGACCATCTACTGTCCATTGTCTTTTGACAGCTAAACTTGATAAATTGCTATATTATATCGCGTTTCGGTGGTCGTACTAGGGGGGCTGATGTTAAGTGGCTATATCTTTATGTTGTTATGGCGCCAGACTTGGGTATAATGGTGGTAGCTAACCAGGACATGAAATAAGCCTTGCCACCAACTGAGTACAAATTTACTCCCCTCCTGGGAATCGAAAACGGGACCCCTGCATCTTACACGTGTGGGCAAACCTCTAGACCACAGAGGTGGTTAAAGAGACAATGCAAAGATGCGGTCCTTTTTTATAGTTTGACTTCTGTTTAAATGTGTACTGTGTACACCAACATAGCCGTATTGGTACCGTTTTATTTATAAATGTTTATATGTTTTCAAAGCTGCTAGACAAATTTGTGACGCCTTGAAGAGGGTGTGATAGCGCCTTGCATTATCTTTTTATGCGGATTTTTTGGGTTTCTCATTGTATCGAATAAATTTTACGCATCTGACAGATTTTGTGATGGTATTACTTTTATGATATATGGACTGTATTAAATAAGCTCAGTCATACATTAGTAATCCACATAAAGCACAAGATATAGTACCTATAAAAAGAAAATATATACTTTCTAAACAGCCTCCTAGCCAAAGTAACGTTTGAAAATGTTCGTTACCGCTTCGCTTCCAAAATATGCATGAATTTGACGTTAATATACTAGAAAAAATACGACTCGCACGATCACAGATTACCACAAAAGATTTAAAAACGCTGTTTTATTTAGACACTGTTTAAATGTGATGCCGTCTCTTTTAAACAATATTTTCAAAAAAGTGACGGCATCATATTTCAATAGTGTCTAAGTTAAACACTTGATAAACAGGTGGTAAAGCCGCAAATGTCGAGGTGATTCCTTCTGGCTTGCAGCGTAAGAGTAGGATATACTAAAAGAAATTCGACGATGCCACTAGTGACTCGGTAGCTCAGCGGTAAGAGCATTGGACCGGACATCCAAAGGGGTTCGATTCCCGTCCGAGAATATGATCTGGTGCAAGTCGTATTTTTTCTAGTATATTATTTAGTGTTGTATAAAAACAGCAATGTGAATGCTAAAATCACAAATTTAAACAGCCTTACCAGAAAAGATTTTAAAACACTGTTCAACAAGTGTTTAATTTAGACACTGTTTAAATGTGACGCTGTTACTTTTTTGACAATATTATTTGAAAGAGACGGCATCGCATTTAAACAGTGTCTAAATTAAACAGTGCTTTAAAACCTTTTGTGGTGAGGCCGTAATATTTTAATTTAATTATGTCACGTAAAATATAGGTTTCATGTGACATAATGTAACTACACGTTTCCCAAGAGGTGCCCAAACGCTATTTTTATTTTGCTCGTGCAACTCGAATCGTGTATTTTTTCTTTCATTTCTTTGATGTCAGTTCGTTGAAGTTATTTACATTCTTTGAAGCACGAACAATATTCTTGCAACAAAAAAAGGAATGTAGTAGGTATTTTGACGACCTCCGTGGTCGAGTGGCTTTGTACACCGGTTTTCAAGGTGTCGCCATATCTGAGGTCCCGGGTTCAATCCTGGGTCAATTTAGAAAATGAACTTTTCCATATTGGCTCAGGTGTGTTTGTGATACCACTGTTGTCTCTGATTTCCATAACACAAGTGCTTTAGCTACTTACATTGGAATCGGAGCAATGTATGTGATGTTGTCAAATATTTATTTATTTATATTTATTTCGGTTTTATCAAATAAATATCTTGATGCTAGTTGCTACTTAGGAAGTTGTTACAGCAACAATGATATCGCGTGAATGTATGGATTCACCTGAGTGTGGAGCAGTTGTCCCACTTGTATGTGCCAGATAAATATTTGCGTATCCGTTCCAATCATAGACACCGGCTTTTTGCAACACCCCTAGTGGTGCCTTGGGTCCGGAAGGCTCCGCACAGTGGTACAATCAGTCCCCACTTTGTCGTATGCAAAACGCATTTAAGAGGACGCATCGGACATTTTAGTGGCAGGGATCTCGATTTTTCTCATTAATTACAAGACATATAAAAGTGATATTTAATAACCTGATTATTTATTTCATTGACTTCATTTTGTCAGTTGCAGAAACACGATTCGTCAACTTTTATAACAGACAAAAAAAATATCAAAGAAACCTCTTTTAAAATATATTGCATTTTACAGACAAACCTGACCGATTTAAGCCTTTAAATTTTCTTAGTAGATTAGTATAAACACACACTTTAAAATGCCAGTTGGATTTTTTAAAATATATTATAGCTTTTTATTTAAACGAAATAAACCGGTTTGGCGTCGCAAAACTGCTTGCCATGAGTGAGATAGTTAAGTGTAATTTACGAGAGTTTGAGCGAGACAGTCGATACGAAAATAGTTTATCGATGCGTTGCCTTAACACACTCTTGTCAGTATCCTGATTTCGATGTATTTGTAGACGATGTGGAATTATTTCTATCTCAATTTGATGTTGTTAATTTTGATTAGTAGGCATAATTATATAGTTGGGCATAAGCCCGTTTAATTTAGATTAACAAATAAATTATTTCGGTAACTTTACATTGGTCACTATATTAAAATAAATAAAAAAATATAACATTCAGTAGATGTAGGTACATACAGTACATACAAAGTACCGGAAATAACGTGTAGAATTTTACTTTCGTTAAAATTTAGTAATAAAATATATTATTTTGTTACCAAATTACTAATCAAATATTTTATTTGTTACAGATATTCTACCATCTAAGGGACAAGTACAAGAAACGTAAGTTGTTTTTTTTATAAAAAGACTTTATTATTTCGAGGTTGGAGCTTTAAATTGTTGAAATGTCAATAGCGGCATTTGAAGTATTTTATTTTAAAAAAAATACTTCTTTTAATAAATATATACTTATCTATTTAAGGAAGTATTTTATTGAAATACTTCTAATGTGACCACGGCCCCTGGAATGGTGTCGAAACGTCGGGAAACAAAAAAAATAAAACCAAACTTAATAATTATAAAATAACACCTGAATTAATAATATACGCGCTGTAATCCGTAAGAAGTGTTTTATTTCTTGTGAACTGTACGCGCGAAACCTTAACAATTGCTACAAGTAGATTAAAAAAAATATAACTATTAAAACTTTTTGCAATTGGCCTTTGAGATTGTAAGTTATTTTTTCCAATTAAACCTCAAACAATCGCAGAAAAAAAAACTAATATTTTAAACCACTTGCAATCGGCTAATGTGCACAAGACTTCGCAGGAAATGCGACCTTATCGACACTACGGTGCAAAAGGACTATTGTTAACATTTCCGCAAGTACGTTTACATGGGATTAGGGACTATATTCGCACAAAGCACATAGCGAAGCGAGCACAGTGCAATAACTTAGAGTGCCACGGTTACCCTCGCTAATGCGACGAGACGTGGCGTGGCAGTAGGTATAGCGAAGTATAAAAGAAGTACAGTACTAGCAGGTGTAGTAAGATCATAATGCAACAATGTATTATCTTAGTTAGATTAGTAAAGAAAATATTTATTTTACACTAGCTGCTCGTCAATGGCATATATGTGTCATGCAAACCTTTTCTAAAGTAAGTCATTTTTCCCATGGGAAATAATGTGATGTGAATTTGGAATGCAACTCATGTAGTCGTGCTTGATTGAGGTTGGTTTCAAAAATGTTTAGGTGCAATGAGAATTTATTCTGAGTTAGGCTGCATGGTGGTCTGGTTTCTTTGCACTGCCTTTACAAATTTTAAAAAAGAAAAACATGAAAACTTTTTACGAAATTCATTTTTACCCGCGCATCAAGAAAGAATTATTCGAATGTCGAACTGACCACTACAGAATAGAGGCCAATTTTTTTTTAAATAAATACTTGAGTACTTTCTTTATAACAGTCATTGGTTTCAATTGCCTCGCAAAACGTATAAAAGTAGAGTATGCATCGCGGACTTAAATGTGTATTTATTTGTCTTGGGCGATCTTGAACACCTCGTACTCAGGATTCTAGCCTACCATAGAATCCCTCGTACTCGGGGTTCAATATAGCGCCCGGGACATAATACACTACTTTAAGCCCTTATGCATAATCTACTATTAAAAATATTAAAAACACGACTGCCACACAAATTATACATTCTTTGATATCATTGTTGTAGCTATTAAATTACCTACTGCGAGAAAGCTGAATTGAAACAAAGAAGTCACGTTAACCCAACAATCCTAAGCAGTATTGACGTTTTAATATAAACATACATTGTGAAATAAATGCGTATGTCGCATGTTACGTTCAAAGTAAAATTTATGCCGCACTCACTTCGCGAGCAATTTGGCTGACTCTTACACCGAACTGTATTAAATAAATAAATAATAAATATAAATAAATATGTGACAACATCACATACATTGCTCCGATTCTAAAGCACTTGTTTTATGGCAATCAGAGACAACGGTTATATTACAAACACCCAGACCTGAGCCAATATAGAAAAGTTCGTTTTATAAATTGACTCAACCGGGGATCGAACCCGGGTCCTCAGAGATAGCAACACCATGAAAACCGCTGTACAAAGCCACTCGACCACAGAGGTCGTCAGAGGTATTAGATCAACTGTACTTTTTGAAATGTTTGTGACATCCGTCGTGCGTTATCGAAAACATTCCATAACTATGTATTCTTTGAATATCGTATCCGTATAACATCAAAGAACCGCAAAGAGTTGTAAATATTTTGTCTTGCTCAAATGACAGTGCATATTTTTTAGTATGTTTTTTTAATGCAGGGCTGGTTCTTCTTTTTAGAAAATACAATTATCACGACAATAGCCCAGAATAATCCAGAGCTGCCTGTTGATTCTGTAACCAAACTCGCATCTCACTGTGAACCTCACTTCACTTGGCGTGAATTTGTTATAAGAAATTGGCTGAATTTTAGTTAATTTACCGGTTGCGAAAGGTTTGAGGTAGCTACCGTAGCTAAATGTTTTGTGATTAAAAAACAGCCTATCATTATCTCATTCATGATTTAAAATTCCCGCGCAGTGAAGTGAGATTCGAAGTGAGGTTCGAGTTTGGTTACAGAATCGACAGGCAGGTCGTAGGTCTGCACAAGAGCTGGATGGCGCCACCCTAGACTAGGACATTCGTCGGAATCGTTTTCATTAGAAAATATTGCTGCCTATTTTCTGATTAATGGAGGTGTTAGGGTGTCCTGTCTACTGCATGCTGCATAGCATATACAACCGCACCACGGGTCTGTTTCTGAAAAACACAGCTGCGTTTTTTGACAAAAATAAAAGACCCGCGAACGGGCGTTCACGCTTATAGCGGAGGCCCTTAAATAAAAGTTACATATCGGTGTGTAACACGTCCCACCTTACTGTCTACTTACGCAGTACCTCCTTCAGTGGCAGGCATTGTAAACATTCCAGTAACGCGAGGAATTTTATCTGAATATTATGATTTTATTTTGCATCAGAATGCGGGATATTGGATGGGGCGTTCCGTTTATTTTTGTGGTTACTGATAAAGAAGGTCGAGGTGTATTTAAACGATTTCAGAAGTTCTCTTCTTCGTTATAATAACGAAATTATAGGTTTTTTTCAATAGGTACTCGAAAATGTGGTGTTTTCGATGACAGTACAGAGTGCGGTAAGTTAAATTTACCGCACGCCACCACCGTGCGTTTTTGTTTACGGTATTTTTTTTTATTTCAGAAGGTACCTATAATGCTTTATCGGAAATATATTGAAAAACGTAGTATGGCACACGGTTGTTAAGGTTTTTTAAAACTCCTTACCAACCTTGTATCATAAACTACTATTACAGTTGAAGATGCTCTCTTTACTTTCAAAATCAAGTCTAGCTAGAGCCTATTAGAGAAAAAACACACAATTATTAGATTTGTGGCTGTTTTAATTTCATGTCCTTCCAAAGACTCGCAATAAGCGTTTTGCTTCAAATTTTATCATCCGTAGCGCTGGAGAGTGGAACTCCTTGCCTGGTCTGTGTTTCCTGATAAGTACAATCTATGCCTTCAAGTCGAGAGTGAATAGATTACTTATATGTAAGCTCGTTTCATTGTAGATCGCATCATAGCTTGCCACCAGGCGTGATAGCGGTCAAGCGCTTATTGCTTATCTAACAAAAAAAATGTATTTGGCAACAAATTTATTTATTTATTTATTTATAAATAGTTACACTGACGGATTATCATCTCTAAAAAATGACAACTTCAAGAATAAGATATAGCTAGACTAGACAATAAACCACAAGTAGTGCACAGCATAATTTATTATAATTTAATGCAAAAACTAACAAATACTCACAATCAAACGAAAAGTAGGTTAACAGATAGGTAGGGAACAACTTATTTTTAACAAATCGATGATATAATAATAATAATAAAAAAAAATACAAAATAAATCAACAATAAAATCTTAGGTAATTATACAAATTAAGTTTTATAAGATTAGGGTGGGATTAGAATAAGAACTGTTCTTCCGCGACCATGGCGCATGCAACTGCGCCGAAATATCGGAGTCTCAAAAATAAACAGGTACATGGTGTAAATCATGGTGATATAGGTTTATTCTAATAACGTCAAAAACCATGGAAATTTTAAACATTATAGGGTGGGATTGATCTCTGGTCTTCAAGAAGGTTAGTTAAAGTCTTCTTATACCGCGCGAAATTAGGGTTAAATATGTCGATGTCCTTGCTACTACGCGCCACTTCATTGTAATTCCGACACATCCTAACCACAGGGTTATAATAAGACGTATTGTTTTTATAAACTTGGATCGCAAAAGTGTTGGGACGGCGGGACCTGTATCGTAATGTACAAATACGGTTAACGTTGGACATCAGAGGGCTTCTACGGAAAAAAATGCGATATCATTTGGGAGATTTTCTTTGTGGCCCTATCTGAATTGTTAAAAATGTACGCGGTCTTGATAAGCTTTATTGACGGCAATTACTGATTATTTTTAATGGATAAAGTTTATCTGATTCAACCGCACTTTTTGTGACAGCGACAGCTTAATTAAAATTAGTGTCAATTAAAAAAAAACTTTATTGAAATCACGAAGTTTCGAGAGTTGTTAGGGATAAGTAAAATCCATTCGAATTGCCACTCAATTTTTATCCAAACTCGAACCTCACTTGGAATCTCACTTCACTGCGCGGAAATTTTAAATCATAAATGAGATAATGATAGATAGATTTTAGATAGCTACAGTAGCTACCTAAAACCTTTTCCAATCGGTAAAGTAGCTTATATTTAGCTAATTTATAATAATAAATTCCCGCGAAGTGAAGTGAGTTTCGAAGTAAGGTAGTTAGGTTACAGAATCGCTCCCCTGGGCCTCTAGTCTGCTAATGTTTACGTAACAATCGTACCTATGGTAATAATAGAGTTAAGAGACAAAATCGGAAATCTGTATGTGATTTACAATAACGTATGTGTAACACTTTTCACCTGCCTAGCCTTGCCGTTGTGTTTGTAGATTTTAAAAAAGTTTTAGCCTATAAAACCTCTTCAGGAACAAACATTATTAAATTCCTAGTTCTAATGAACTGGTAGTAATTTCAGTAGCTAGATCTTGTTTTCTAATTAACTTTATTCAATTTAATTCAGTAATAATGATTAAAATCATTACGCAGCTATAAAATAATTTAATAAACTTGAATACATTTTTATAAAGTTTCGAGCGGGTAATTTCATAAATATATGAGCAGCCTTTTTGCTTTAGTCCTCCCGTGACCACGGCCCCTGGAAAGGTGTCGAAACGTTTTCAAAAACCAATAAATACAAACTAAATTATTCTAAAACTACACCTGAATTAACAATATACGCGCTGTAATCCGTAAAAAGTGTTTTATTCCTAGTTCTACTAAAATTATACAATATCCAGTGAATAATAAAATGATTAAACCCTCCCTGGCGTGTGCATAAATCGCACTCTGCATCTGGTACATACACGGGTTGCCACTCCGTGCATAATGGTGGCAAATAGAAAAATTCCGACGTTGAATTACTGGGTGACTTGAGCTTTTAGCGAGCGACCCTGTTATGAAAAAGATTATTCTTCAGAACTATGCATTTGTGGAATAAAATGTGTTTTATCACAATCTCCATGTAGTTGTTGAATACAAATATGTTACATTAAAATACAAACGATTTTATTGCACTTTTGCGGTTTTGAACCGAAAATTATTAAATAATTTTTGCCTGCCAAAATGGATTAATGCTCACCAAAATATTGTTTTACTGAAACAGTAATATTGATACGAAAAACTACAGTTCTTATTTGCTTAGTGTGTAATTCACAAGGTTAGGTTAGGGTAGGTTAGTGTTTTGACCATTCGCAGCGGAGCGAGCGATGCGAGCAGAGCTCTATAATGCTTGCATGCATGTTGCATGCTGCATAAATGTTATTATATCATCTGATCGTTAGTCCATGTAAATTTAGGTCATACATTACGCACCCTTAAATAAAAAGGAAATTAGCTTCATTTCTATAATATTATCCGTTTTGGCAGGTATTTTGAATTTATTGGAATTAATATAAGTGCATTTCTGGTAGGCATTTAAACACAAGCCATTATTAAATATTACATTATTAAATTTTGATTTTTCGCATTCACAATGCTATTTTTATATTAAGATAAATAATATTAGAAAAACTAGAAAAAATCGACTCACCCGTAGCACCTCAGACGGGACTACGTCCCGTGACCTCAGACGTAGTCCCGTCTGAGGTGCTACGGTGAGTCGATTTTTTCTAGTATTTTTTCTAATATTATTTATCTTAATATTACATTCCTTGCTATTTCATCACATTTCGATCACATTTCAAGTCACAGTTTGTCAACGATGTAGCGTCAGCTCGGACTTTGTATCTAGAGCAAACTCACACACACTGTGTTAGGTACATCCAGCTGACGCACATACAATTATATGTTATAATTTAGTATATAAGATGAACAAATCAATAAACATAGTTCTTAGCTTCTTAGCGCTATAGCAACACTGGCTGTTTGATTCATCTCCCAAGCTAGGAGCCAAATTGGTGACCCCGACGTGATTCTGCTGGATTTCTCCGTGATCGCACATTTCAATCGGCCTTCCACAAGCGGATCCCACCGATTGAAATTTCAAAAGGCGTATAATCACGGAAGTCCTTCGTCGACCAGGGAGACAAACAGATCGCAGCCACCCAGTAACCATCAAGCAAGAACAAGCTGAGGAAAGCGCAATCACGCAGTCTGACGTAACTGTTTTCGTCGTTCGTTTTCTAGCGGATCGGTTTGGCTGGCCTCTCACAAGCGGGTCTCACCAGTCAAATTGAGAAGTCGCACATAGATTCGAAATTTCGAACTAAACAGCACAGTTGCCTCATAGACATAGTCAAGCTCTACATCAAGCTAGCTCATAGCACAGGCATCCTCAGAACAACAATGGCGTCTCCACAGCTATCCACAGAATCCTTAGAAGAACTCCTGTCGAGAAGAGTGGAATTTCTTGCGCGACAATTACGCGAGATGCGCCAATCTCATCATCATATGCCGAGAGAGCAAAACATCAGAGACAGACGCAAATCGAAGTCCCACTCCCACTCCAGGAAACGTTCCCGAAAACTCAAGGACTGGATGTGCTGGTACCACCGAAAGTTTGGAGATCAATCGACGCGATGTACAGATAAGGCTCGCTGTACATACAAAGCGCAGCGAAATATGCCGTCGGAAAACTAACTCCGACACTAACCGCGGCGGGAGTTGGTGTTGACGGAAAAAGTTACCGTCTATGTGTCACCGACCGAAAAAGTGGGACACAATTTTTAATAGACACCGGAGCAGACATATCTGTACTCGCCCGCACAAAGGAAAAGCCCACAAATGCCGATTACGCAATTTATGCCGCCAACGGAACGCAAATCAAAACCTACGGATTTAAGACAGTTTGCATAGATCTGGGACTACGAAGACCATTCACGTGGACATTCGTCATAGCCGATGTGCGCAGATCAATTCTCGGAGCAGATTTTCTCGCTAAAAATCAACTAAACATTGATCTAAGCGAAAAGAGATTGATCGACAAAATAACGAAATTATCGGTTGCCGCGCGCACAATGCACTCGAATGACTCATCGGTCCGCACGATAGATGTAACCGGACCCTACGCCGAGTTATTACGTGAGTTCCCTGACGTAACAAGGCCGTCGACGCTGAAAAATGCACCTAAGCATAATGTCGTGCATTATTTACATACGACGGGGCCGCCGATCTATGCAAAAGTTCGTCCATTGAACCCAGCAAAGTACAAAGCCGCGAAACAGGAATTCCAAAGGATGATGGAGTTAGGCATTTGCCGCCCCTCCAACAGTCCTTGGGCAACGCCGCTGCACATCGTCACAAAGAAAAATGGCGAATTAAGGCCATGCGGCGATTACAGGCGATTAAACGCCGTCACACTTCCTGATCGCTACCCTATACCAAGGCTTCAAGACTTTACATACTTGCTGCGTGACAAGACCGTTTTCTCCAAGCTGGACATCCGAAAATCGTTCCATCACATCCCAATTTTCGAAGATGACATACCGAAAACCGCGATAACAACACCGTTCGGACTTTTCGAATTCACGAGAATGACGTTTGGATTACGTAATGCCAGCCAAACGTTCCAACGTTTCGTCGACATGGTATTCAAAGGGCTCGATGTATTTGTTTTTATCGACGATATCCTTATCCCATCAAGGACAAAAGAGGATAACGAGACCCTACTTCGAAAAGTCCTGGAAAGAATGGACGAATACGGCATCACACTAAACGTGGAAAAATGCGAATTCGGCAAAGAAGAACTGGATTTTCTGGGCTACCACATATCCAAAGATGGCATACGTCCGCTGGATGACAGGACTGAGGCAATATCGAATTTTCCTCTGCCTACGACAGTCCAACAGCTGCGACGTTTTCTTGGCATGGTAAATTTCTACCGCCAGTGTATACCTCACGCTGTTAACATACAAGCTGAGCTCAACAAGTACCTGCACAACTCCAAGAGGAAGGACAAAAGCGAACTAAAGTGGACACAAACGTCAAAAGAAGCGTTTGAGAAGTGCAAAGAAAGCATAAAAAGCGCTGTTGCACTATCTCACCCATCCACTTCCGCACGTCTCGGCCTGATGACAGATTGTTCGGCCACATGTGCAGGAGCAGTACTACAGCAGCACGTGAATGGAAAATGGGAACCGCTATCCTTTTTCTCCAAAACACTGAGCGAGACACAGAAACGGTACAGCACGTACGACAGGGAACTACTTGCTATATACATGGCAATAAAACATTTCCGTCACATGATTGAAGGAAGAGAATTTACGGTTTATACAGACCATAAACCGCTGACGTTTGCTTTACACAAACCAGCGAGCTCATGTGACACGGAAAGAAGACTGCGCCAGCTCGAATTCATCTCACAATTTTGCTCTGATATACAACATATTTCCGGCAAAGATAATGTTGTTGCTGACTGCCTTTCTCGAGTGGAGGAGATTACCTTCCCTTCACCCATCGACTATGAGCAACTGTCGGCGGAGCAAGAAAAAGACAGCGAGCTGAGAGAATTGCGAAACAACCCGCATTTGCAGTTTAAAATGTTTCCCGTACCGAATAGCGACAAGGTCATATTGTGCGAAACATCGACGCGCTATATGCGACCATACCTACCGCCGCTGTACCGACGAAAAGCATTCGACATCGTGCACAACATCAGCCATCCCGGCGTCAGAGGAACACGACGCATGCTAGCGCAACGCTATTTCTGGCCATCGATGACTACAGACATCGGAAAATGGGCAAAGACATGTCCATTATGTCAACAGTCCAAAGTGCAACGTCACACTGTTTCGCCGATCATGCACTTTCCGCCGGCCGATCGATTCGCACACTTGCACATTGACATAATCGGGCCGTTACCTACGTCCGAAGAATGCAAATATTGCGTAACGATGATCGATCGCTGCACAAAATGGCCAGAAGCGTATCCCGTCAAGGACATTACCGCCGAAACCATCTGCCAGATTCTACTCAGAGGTTGGATTGCCAGATTCGGAACACCGACGACGATTACGTCAGATCAAGGACGACAGTTCGAGTCCGAATTATTCCGGAAGCTGACAAATAAGCTGGGCATCAACCACATCCACACCACCGCTTATCATCCGCAAGCGAATGGACAAGTAGAACGCTGGCACAGAACACTCAAGGCCGCGCTGATGACGAAGTGCAACCGAGTAAACTGGGTCAAAGAATTGCCCATGATCCTGCTCGGACTTCGCACCGCAATACGGGACGACACAAAAGTGAGCGCAGCAGAACTGACCTACGGCACAACACTACGACTACCTGGAGATTTCTTCACCACCAGGACGACACCTCAAGACGAGAATGGCATGTTACAGCAACTACAGCAAACGATGACGTCACTGCTATCGACACCGAGGAGACAACATACTCAGCGTAACATCTTCGTACATGACGAGCTACGAACTTGCTCACATGTATTCGTACGCAATGACGCAATGAAGAGCGCACTTACACCGCCCTACAACGGCCCGTATAAAGTGCTCGAACGTCACGAGAAGTTTTACTCCGTCGAGTTGCCAAACCGAACAGCCACTATCTCCATCGACCGTCTCAAGCCAGCCTTCCTACTTCACGATGAGCAGAGTGGCGAACTCAGCGAGGAACAACCGCAGCCGCCGCCCGTGATGAAGCCTGGACCATCGACGAGTCCTGAGGGTCAACAGCCAGCCAAGGCAAACGTGAAGACAACCCGTTCCGGCAGAATATCTAAGCCAGTCGTCAGATTTAAATTCAATTAATCCTATGCACTGAATGCAATGATTAATTGAATAAAAACAAATCTATTTTTATCGCCGCGAGTATTTTGCCTATACAGCAAACCTCGGTCAGTGAACAGAGTGTCATTTTACAACACCTGTTCATTAGTAATCGTAGTTTACTTTAATATTAGTAATTTGTATTTTAACTTTTAATAGGCTTAGGTAAATATACATTCCTTTTTTTCCCTTTTCCCTTATTTTTAGGGGGGAGTGATGTAGCGTCAGCTCGGACTTTGTATCTAGAGCAAACTCACACACACTGTGTTAGGTACATCCAGCTGACGCACATACAATTATATGTTATAATTTAGTATATAAGATGAACAAATCAATAAACATAGTTCTTAGCTTCTTAGCGCTATAGCAACACTGGCTGTTTGATTCATCTCCCAAGCTAGGAGCCAAAACAAAAACCTAGTAATTAATCAAATCTAAATTACTGATACAAAACTCAACACTGACAAAAATGTAAGTCTGTTTGTGACCTATTATTTTAGTCCAAATTGTTTCTCTCGCGCAGATATAAAAAATTAAAATGATTTTAAATTATTTACTTTGCTCTTGTTACAGAAATGCGAAGATGCTGGTTTCATTTGGTAAGTCTAAAAGATTTATGAGTCTCTTATTTAATAAGCTTAACTGGATCCAAATCATGATTTTACTGAATCAAATAAACTCTTAACAACGATTCTTGAATAACAATAATAAAACATTTTAATCGCATCATAAATACGGTTTTCGGATGCTTTCTTCAACTTGTACTAACAGACACTGATTTTGCCAAATTTCATGATTCTAGGTCAACGGGAAGTAACATAGGTTTTGATTTGCTTTAGTGTCAAAATATGCGGCATAAACGGCCGTATCTTTTGATTGCGTCTTCGATTATCGAGGGACTGCGTTTATTGAAGTTTGAATTTTTTCACAGCCCTAAGCGATGGCAGACTTGAGTCCCTATTTGATATTAATTTCAACTTGATACCTCCACGCGTTCTTGAAAAAAAGGTGGCTTGACAGCTGATGACAGACAGATGGACAACAAAGCGATCTTATAATAAGGGTTCCTTTTCTCCTTTTGAGGTATGAAACTCTAAAAATACTAAACCTTGTGTTTCAAATCTCGAAAGTGGTAATGTGCGAACAGTAGAAGTTGGAATAGAAAATGGCAACACCAAGTCTGAAATTGCCAGTTGGCTCGCAACTTGAAACTAAGTTGGACCAACTGTTTCAAGTTGCGCCACACTGCTTTATCTGTTAGTGAATGTGTGATACCTAAGTGCACACTATAGTGTAAGTTCAGAATAACGTGTTATTGTTGAAGAATTCTGAGAAGTGCAACTTTGTGCTTAGACCAATAGTAGATTGTTAGACAAGGGTCAAAAGGACGAAATCGAGTTGCAATCGAGTAAACGTAAAAATGGTACTATGGAAACCGTGGAAACCGTTTTCGATGTACCAAAATAACATATTGTTGACGTTTATTCGATCCTGTTGCCCTACCATGAGTTGATGCAAACTGTTTACGCTACAGTAAACTATCAGATATACTGCTCACAGTCAATGTGAGTGAAATAAAGAAAACGATAGTTTACGGTAACGTAAACAGTTTGCATCAACTCATGGTAGGGCCACTGATATTAACTCGATCCCATCAATTCCCGTCGAGAGTACGGGAGCAGATTCATATTTCCAATCTCGACTAACACTTGACACAAACTTGAACGGAAATAGTTTTAATATCTAGTACTTGTATCGAAAAAGTTTTAAACTGAAACTCACCACGGAACAATTTGAGTTCGCGGAATGATTCCGGAAACTTTAATCAGAAGTTGGAAGTTTCAGGATCCAAGTACGAAGTTTAACTAATTAGTATCACGTATAAAAGTTTTATAAAGGCCGGTTTACACAATTGTAATATTTTTTTTATCATTGTTTGGCCATGAAAAGGAGACATCAGACATTTTGGTGGCAGGGATCTCGATTTTTCCCATCAATACAAACCATATGAAAGTGATATTTGATAACCTGGTTATTTATTTCATTTAGAGATATAATAAATAAATTTGACAACATCACATACATTGCTCCGATTCCAAAGTAAGTAGCTAAAGCACTTGTGTTATGGAAATCAGAGACAACGGTGGTATCACAAACATCCAGACCTGAGCCAATATAGAAAAGTTTGTTTTCTAAATTGATCCAACCGGGAATCGAACCCGGGACCTCAGAGATGGCGACACCTTGAAACCGGTGCACAAAGACACTCGACCACGGAGGTCGTCATTGACTTTATATTGTCAGTTGCAGAAACACGATTTGTTAACTTTTTTTTTATTACATTCCCGCCTAAGTTCATATTAGTATTGCCAGAACAATAAAACGCAAAACTGATCCTTCAAAAAGGCCGCGAACTTTTCCGACTACCTATTATAAAAAAAAACTTTACCAGTACAACTTACAAAGATACTTACCTTATAGTTATCTCTTATCCACAAGCAAAATATTCCAAAACCGAACTAAATTCCTTTCACAACACGCACCATGTCATCTTCTTAGCTCGCAGTCAAATTTAACCTTATCCGATTATCATAAGTTTCACTTTTAGATAGCAAGTGTTACTTGCGATCTGTCGCTCTCTGTACCACGTTAGATTCCATAGGTGATTCCGAAATTCCTTTAGGAATGCTCGAAAATTTTGAGATAAAATCGGATGGTTGGGATGTGATAGCAAGAATGTTAAGTATTTGTCCTAATAGTTTACAATGATGATACGAAAATGTTATTTCTTTCATATAAAAAATGTTTATAAACATGAGTTTTAGTTTTGTAAAAAAACAAATAAGATAAGTAAGACATATTAATCAAACATAATAATAAAATAAACCCGATTGCAAAAACTTTTATGTAATAAAACTAAAAAGTTGAATAACCAAGTCTTTGCAGTCGGGGGACTTCCTTGATTAAGAATTGTTCCATAGGTCCCCCGACTGCAATGACACTTGTTATTCAACTTTTTAGTTCGTTTTAGGCAGGTCAGTCGTGTTTTTAATATTTTTTAAAATTATTTAAGTATTTTTATTTTATACATTTTAGTAACAAATTATTAGTTTTGGAATGTGCTTATCCAGGCCTTTCATCTGATACCTATATTCTAATAATTAAAGAAATCATTTTTATTCACACAATTCTAAATAAAAACAAAATAAAAAAATAAAAAAACTTTCTTCAAAAAATCAATAGCCAGTGTCACTCGCGGTGATCCCACTCCTCAGAAGATAACTAAAGCATCCCACTCACATGTCCATTTTAAATATCATCCATTACCAAAAAAAGTGTCTCGAAACGTTTTGGTAACTACATTCACCAATATACAAAATACAGTGTTCAGAATTACCTGTTCAATTAATTTTCATTCCATAATAATGCGAACTTTGCGGGAGGTGATCGTAGTCACCAAAAATACGAACTGCCCTGCGATTCTGTAAAATTCAGAAAACAACTCGCAACACCCTTCGCAACTCACTCTCACTTCGCATCTCACCTCGCATGACTTTGATTTTGGATTCTGTAAGCATCACCTAGTCACTTGCGTTGTACTAGTGACCACACTCAACAAAATATTAGTCGAGTTTTATCGATTCCACTTTAGGTAGTATGTGAGTTTTAAATTAAAATTTCTTATTTTAAGGAATTTGATGTAATGTAATTTAATGTAATCAATGTAAAAAAAAGCCTAGCCCCGATATTTGTTCCACGTAAACGTCAATTTGATAGTTCCATTCCAAGTTAAGATCATTTCCCACGGGAAATAAACGCAGTCAAACAAGAACCCACGAGGTGAATAGGTTTTCATAAAGGTTGTTCCGATATTTCTGTGGTTGTGTTTATTTTGCAGTTTCTACGTGACGTCATTTAAAGGTTCATTTACTCAAATGTTTTTTTTAAGTTAAGATAACTTGGAAGTAATACAAAGTTGGAGGAGCTCGGTGGCGCAGTAGTTTTGCGATTGTGGAGGTTAAGCAACTTTCGCTAGGGTTGGTTATGTGATGGGTGGTCCCGCCTGCATTTGCAGTCGTTAACACCTACCAATCCGCATTCGGCCTGCGTGGTGGATTATGGCCCATCCTACACACCCTTTAGGAAAGCCTCTGCCCCAGCAGTGGGAACAATCAAAATGGCTGATATCGAATACAAAGTTGTAATACACTTCTTAGATTTCCAGTCATACTCATTGAAATAAATCATTTTTCGCCGAATTCAACACGTAAAATAATAAAATAACGCATTTTCATCTGTAAAAGTGTTGTATTTCAACAAAATGTTAATACGCCGAGTATTAATAAGCACAGTTTGTTTCACTTTACTACAACTGTCATGAGCTGTTTGTTCGCAAAGAGAACCATAATTCTAATAAATAATTTTATCAAGTTGTGTTAAAATGTTCATCTTATTCACAAAAACCTTTAATATATAATTATAGTCAATTTTAGTTAAAATGCTGATAAGGCTTATTAAACGTCATATAACTTCAATATTCATAAACTATTTCAAAAAAAGTTTACATTGGGCTACTTTAGCGTTATTATGTTATCGTTCTGACGAATCCATAGACAAAACAGGCAAATCCCCTGGCTGATAAGCACATCTTCCTAAAAAAAGAGAACAAACTATCCGTCATTAGATGTCAATATGTTGTAAAATGACGTGGAGTTTTTGGCGCCATTTTGTCGAGTTCGGCTTGGTGTCTATTTTAATTATTTTCAAATTGATTCATAGTGGATATTGTGTCTTAAAATTGGTGCAGTTATATGGTACAAGTGTCTACGCAACTGAACAATATGTGGGATAATTGAAATAGGCGCGATCTTGGTTGTGTGAAGCTGAGACTTTTATTGAAGTGGTGGCTTCCTCGGCAGAACTAACCGAGTAAACTGTCTTGATATACTTGGTGCCAAATGCTCCAAGCAGCATTGGAATGCGATGCACCCGCATTCTAATGAAAAATTAAACAATATCTACCATTGAACTATTTAACACTTGACACTGGCAAACATTACTTCCAAGAGGAAAGTAGATTGCCATAACAAAAAAGAAGAAGAAGAAAAAAATGACGTGAAAGCTGTCACTTCAATCAGCTGTTATGTAGTCGGCCATGTTATTTACTAAAATAGGTATAAAATTGGTAGCACCCTTCTATAGAAAGTTATAACTTTATCAAAGGTTTATAAAGTGTTTGTCTCTATTGAGCGATTATGAATTATGATTTTAAAGAAATTATTAAATTTTTGATTTTTCGCATTCACAATGCTATTTTTATATTAAGATAAATAATATTAGAAAAAATACTAGAAAAAATCGACTCACCCGTAGCACCTCAGACGGGACTCGAACCCGCACCCTTGGGATTCCGGCCCAATGCACTGACCAATTATGCTACCGAGTCGCTAGTGGGAGCGGCGAAATTTTCTAGTACTTTTAACTTCTTCGCTGCAAGCCAGCGCAATTTCATCAATGTGAGGAAATTCCTTATAACAAGCTTATAGGCCTCGGTGAATCTTTGTTGTTTTGTTATGTTTCTTACTTCCTGCGTCATTGTCGTTTACTCGAAAATCTTTAAAAATCCAATCTATCACAACGGTTTTTGCCATCATTTACGTTAGAGTACGATAATAAATTATATTAATTTGCATATTTTTAACTTATTTATTGCGATGCATTGGATTTCTAAAGATTTTCGAGTAAACGACAATGACGCAGGAAGTAAGAAACAACGTAGATTCATTTTACATTTTATGAATAAGACCGTTATAGTTCAGCAACCATTAAATAAACGTTGATGATAGCAACACATGATTCGATTGCCACAATCATTAAAATGTGCAAACGCTCCCTAATGATTCTGACTGCGATTTCATTGTTCCCTTAATGAGGTCCTGCCTTTGTCTCTCCATATTCGTTTTGTGCGTGTAAAAATAATGAAAATCTAGATAAGACATTTAATTATGTTAAAAAATAAAAGAACTTAATATTATTCAAAATTATGAAAAATAAAATATTCAGTACTAGCGACCGCCCGCGACTTCGTCTGCGTGGAAAGTTTTTTGCTATCCCTCGGGAACAATTATTTTTTTCGGAATGAAAGGTACCCTATGTCCTTTTCTGTACTTTTGACAACGTGTATGCAAAATTTCATGATGATCGGTTCAGTAGATAACGTAAAGGCGTAACAAAGAAACAAACGGATTTTCGCATTTATAATATTAAGTATGGATAAACCATTATAAGTAGGTATTTGTACTTATTGACATTAAAAATTATTACATACAAGTTAAGTTAGGTGGTAACTTTCCCTATTCAAACACAGGTGAAAAATAGCACTTATGTGCTCTATTTTGACTTTGTGACAGGTTAAATCTTGTTTTTTGCTCGTACTAAGTTATCTATTGTGTACTGTAACTTGACTATAAAAGAACTACAAACTTAATTAAGTACCTGTAAAGACTAACGACGTCAATCCACGTCAAACAAGACAATACACCAATCCACAGCCTAAAATAATGTGATTCCGTATTTTCTGGTCCACAAAATTTAATAGTAGCACGTTTATAAGCCGCCTTATCACCTGCAATATCAGAGAAGCCCTAAAATGCTTAATTACTTGCGCCGTTGCGAAGGATTACTGTTGACCAAGGGCTAAGTTAAACCAAAACGAAAATTGAATAAATTAAAAGTTGATGAAAATCGTTGTTGTGATGGTTTACTTCAGTACTAGAGATAAAAAAACGGGAATGGATAACGCTTTTTATACTTATATTGTCACCCTCTTATTAATAAAGATTGTATAGCAGATCTTTCCCACTGGGCAATCTGGGCACGTGCCCAGGGCCCCGCGATCGATAGGGCCCCCTAGTTCCTGCCAGATCGCTAATCGATAACGGATGCTTATTACCAAAAAACATATAAACATATTTAGGAATTTCTAAAACTTAAACAATAATTACTGACTACAAATACTACTACTTACTAGCTTTTGGCATGTTTCGATAAATTTAAGTCAAGATCATAGGGACCCCCAAATGTGCCCAGGGCCTCAAATAGATTAATGACAGCCTTGATAGCAGATGTTTAGTGTTACACAATGGTGACTCTCTGTCTACTATTTTAAGTTTGACATTAAAAAGAAAGGGACAAAACACTGTGTAACTATACATCTGCTATTCCACCTTTATTAGTAAGAGGGTTAGCCTATAGCTCCGAAACTCAATGGATTAATGATCTGTGACTTGGCTATGGTTATTGCGCTCGTTCGCTTAATTTTTTGAGCAAATTTTGATTCCATCCTTTGATTTGGTAGCCATAATTTAAAATCATTAAATCATTGAGGAGCTCGGTGGCGCAGTGGTTTAACACCTGGCCAAGCGATTGCGGAGGTTAAGCAACTTTCGCAAGGGTCGGTCATGGGATGGGTAACCAAAAATGTATTATCTTGACCTCCGTGCTTCGGAAGACTCGTTAAGCCGTTGGTTCCGGCTGCATTTGCTGTCGTTAACACCCACCAATCCGCATTGGGCCCGTGTGGTTATGGCCCATCTACCCATTAGGAAAGCCTGTGCCTCAGCAGTGGGGACATTAAAAATGGCTGAAGGTCAATTTTAAATCAAAAGTTTTCTAAATCATTTTGCACTCTATCCCTCGGTCTATGTTGGGCCTAAACCACGTAGCGGCCGCAGCGGTATTAAACTTCGCCAATTATTAAGTCGCCAGAGGTATTCAAGTTAAGGCCCGCAATATCCATGGAGATTTAATAACACTATATACTGTCTAATTAACTACAGTTCTAGTTTTAACGAGTTGCTACTATCAAAGGATTCATGATTTTTATTTATGTTTCATTAAACTACTTAGGTACTATGGTGTACTCCGCCTTTTAAATAATTGACTTTTCTTTTACAGGGTTATTTGTAAATCACCAACAACTTCGTAGGAGTCGTTTACTAACATTAATCCAAGATTAACATAATAAACAACAAGGTTTTCGAAAAAAGGCAAAAAAATATCATCTGAACAGCTGATTGAGTTTTGTATGAAAACTTTTTTTTGTGTTTTTGGAAAGTCATAGAACAAACGCTGTTGTTTATGATGTTGGTAATCGACTCCTGCGAGGTTGTTGATGTTTTACAAGTAACCTTGTATACTACTTGAGCTTATAACTTCTAGATTACTTCTTAAATTCAAGTTAAGTTAACGCTTTTCATTAATAGTGATCATAATGATCCGAGCTTTTCAAAGAAAGGCTCTCCAGTTTGAGCTTTTTATTCCAATTTGAAAGTACTGAATTTTCATTTTCCAGCAAACATGTTGTCTGTCATATAATAAAGAGGTTTTCATTCACACACAGACAGCGACTATCATAAATTTTTGCACAAAACGCTAGAGCGGTTCTGGCGAATAGCCGAATACAATGCAATTGTTGAAAACTAGTTTAAAACATGTTTTGTATGACGCTCGCTGGTTTGCTATGAAAGTTTTATATCAAAGTACACTTGTATTTAATTTAAAAAAGCTTTGATTTGTTACTTAATACCTATTTTTTTAAATTTTGAGATTTAAGCATTCACAATGCTATTTTATATAATACCAAATAATATACTAGAAAAAATACGACTCGCACCAGATCATGTTCCCGTCCGAGAACATGATCTGGTGCGAGTCGTATTTTTTCTAATATGTTATTTGGTATTACGTAACGTGGTATTACGTGATGCGTAGGGAGACGTGATGGTTTTACATAAGATAAATGAATATTAGAAAAATCGACTCACTCGTAGCACCTCAGACGGGACTCAAACCCGCACTCTTGGGATTCCGGCCCAATGCACTGACCATTTATGCTAACGAGTCGCTAGTGGTACCGCCAAAACTTGCCAATACTTTTTAACCGACTTCAAAAAAGGAGGAGGTTCTCAGTTCGGTTGATTTTTTTATTTATTTTATGTTTGTTATTTCATAACTTTGTCAATTATAAACCGATTTTAGAAATTACAAATTACAAATTGGTCCTATTGTCACAAGGTCTGGATCTGATGATGGGATCTTGAAGAAATCAAGGAAACTCTTCAAATATTATAGGCACATCTATGGCGATTTTAGTATTTTTTTAAGTAACTCGTCTGCTTTCGGGAAATACCATTTTGGTGAAGTGGAACTGATGATGAAGACCATAGATGATCATTGGAACTATTCAATATATTCTATACTAAGTATTTCACTAGTGCGATACAATTACTTGAAATGGTTGCTAGGCTATTTATGTTCGTCATAATACATATGGTGAAGTGGAGCTGATGATGAAGTACCAGGAGAACTCCTCAATAATTAACGGCCCTGCACCGGGAATAGCAGCATTTTGTAAAAGGTGATTATCAGTTTACATTTTCCCTGCAAGCTGCTGTTTACAAAAATCTTTAACGTTAAATAGTAACAATCAGCGAATGCTCTAGCAAACAGCGTCACGTAGCCCGCGATTGAATATTATTCAGTATTATACAACATGTTACAAAAATACCCCTAATGCCGAATATCCACCATCAAACTGAACAACTTTCACTATGGGACCAACTCTCAAATCACAAAAAAAAAATCAGCTGTTTCATACGTTTTGATATTTTCGATTTTAATTTTTGTATGAAACAGCTGAGTTTGATGGTCCCTATATACCATATTCGGCATTAGGGGTATTTTTGTAACATGTTAAAAATAGCATTATAAAAAAAAAAAATAACATTGACAATTTTAATAATTAAATTCATTGCCATTGTAAATGTTTATGCTTTTATCAGTCTAAGGCCAAGCATTTGAGGATTTTGACATTTAATTATAAAAATAGGCACTAAGTGGCATTTATTTGTACCATTTACATGTGATAATTTTCATTTTGATTTGTTGACATAAGAAATAAATTAATTGTTATTTTGATTTTGTATACCAGGCTAAATATGTAAGGACACACATGAACCCTGACAACTAAATTTTATGTAATACTTGACGACCTCAGTGGTCGAGTGGCTTTGTACACCGGTTTTCAAGGTGTCGCCATCTCTGAGGTCCCGGGTTCGAGCCCCGGTTGGGTCAATTTAGAAAACGAACTTTTTTTATATTGGCTCAGGTCGGGGTGTTTGTGATACCACCGTTGTCTCTGTTTTGTTTTTCATAACACAAGTGCTTTAGCTACTTACTTTGGAATCGGAGCAATGTATGTGATGTTGACCAATAAAATTTTATTAGTAATTAAAAAAAAATATTTAAAAATATTTTTTTTTTTTGTCTTATTTTTTTTACTCATTTTTGACAAAATAAATAATTTTCATATCGTTTTGTATTAAAGACCAGAGAAAAGGTTTAAAAGCTGTGCGTATGGTAAGCATGTACCCACGCTTTTAGTTAGTAAATAAATAATTATTAGACAACATCACAAACATTACTCTGATCCCAAAGTAAGTAACTAAAGCGCTTGTGTTATGAAAATCAGAGACAACAGTGGAACTACAAACACCCAGATCTGAGCCAATTTAGAAAAGTTCGTTTTCTAAATTGACCCAGCCGGGATCGAACCCGGGACCTCTGAGATAGCGACACCTTGAAAAACGGCGTGCAAACCACTCGACCACGGAGGTTACTGTGTTATCACAAAGACACTATCTCTATGTCAACATAGAGATAGTATGTATCAGTTTATCCGCCCAAATTGGACCATCCGCCAGCCCACTTGCAATTTCACACATAGTCGGACCTCATAATGAACATTTCTATTTCCGACTACAGAAACAAACGAACCGTTATCGTATGACGTCACTACCTGTTTTCAGATGTTTCCAATTTCCTGGCAGTACCTTGTTGATGAGTAGTCGCCAATGGATAGTGACTTTGTATAGAAATATAATAATATAATCTTGCCCAAAGTGTTTTTTGGAGAAAGTAATAGCTCGACAATAAATTTTCGGTCACCCATCCCAGGCGAAGGTTGCTTAACTGCCGCAATCGTTTGGCAAAAGCCTGACCTTGGCTAACCCACTGACTGCGCCATCGAGCTCCCCACGAATTTAGAACGGATGAATTTTCATAGGGATGTTAAGGAGCTCCGTAACCGAAACCGAAACTTTCGGATATCTGGCACAAAACTCTATCCGTAACCGTAACCGAATCCGATATAAATATACACTTGTTGTCTCGTCCTCTATGATGAAATTCAAAACTTTTTAGAATCGCTTTTTTCCCCAACCATTATGGGCGGAGTCTAAATGAGACACGCTATGACAGATTTTCTGCCCGGCCGAGCCGACACACTAGTTTTACTTTTAAAAATTCTTATAAATAATATTATAGGGATACTTATCCCTAACCGAAAACATCCGAAACTAACGGATATTCGGAAATAATTGAATATCCGTAACCGTAACTGGTATAATATTATTTCTATATCCGAATCCTTAATGCCATAGTAACAGTAAAAAAATTGTTGTGTTCCGGCAGTTAGAGGTGAGATAACCAGTTCTTCAGTGGTGAGGATTCTTGGTGTCCCCTTTCGGCCTTATAGTCAGTTAACATCAGATGAGGGAAAGACCAAAGAACTATCCCGTTGTAGATAAAAAAAAGTGTGTAAAGGCTTTTAAAATCAATTTCAATAACAAAATACTAAATAATATACTAGAAAAAATAGGACTCGCACCAGATCATGTTCTCGGACGGGAATCGAACCCGCGACCTTTGGATATCCGGTCCAATGCTCTGACCGCTGAGCTACCGAGTCACTGGTGAGAACGTCGAATTTCTTCTAGTATATCAACTCTTACGCTGCAAGCCAGCGCCATCTCACCAATGTAGAAGGAATTAACCTCGACAATAACAAAAGTTTTCTACAAACCATATTTCCAATTTCACACTTAACCGAAGCTCATATCGAATGTTCGGTTCGATTTCCGACTTCGGTACGTCAAAACGGAGCAAAAAGCTTTCGACTCCACTCTACCAATATTCAATTTCCTCTTTGCTTCCTATCCGTTGTACTGTACTTAGTATAATAAAGGAATGAATGCTTTGTTCATATGGACTTAAATATATCGATCGTGAATCTCCTAGTATATGCTGTAACATCAGAACATTTTGAAATAGGTATAGAGGCTCATTTATAAAACACCAATCACCTCGCAGGAGTAGATTACTAACATCATAAACAACAACATTTGTTCTGTAAATTTTCCGAAAATATACAAAAAGATACTAGAAAAATAGGACTCGCAATAGATCATGTTCTCGGACGGGAATCGAACCCGCGACCTTTGGATATCCGGTCCAATGCTCTGACCGCTGAGCTACCGAGTTACTAGTGGGAACGTCGAATTTCTTCTAGTATATCAACTATACTAGAAAATACCTATTTTTTCTAAAATCTCAAAATTATATAAAAACACAAAAAAAATCTATTTTCATACAAAACTCGTAGAGTCGATCAGCTATTTCTTTTTTTGTCTGTTTCCGAAAAGTCGTAAAGCAAAAAATGATGTTGTTGTTATGATGTTAGTAATCTGCGAGGTCATTGGTGTTTTACAAATAACCCTGTATCGACATCGGCCATTTTTAATGTCGCCATTGCTGGGAAACTCAATTCACGTGAAATAAAATTAATGTCACCTCCTAGTCAAATACAAACCGCGACTACTGAAACCTAGTACAAATACCATATTTCCTGAATAAATACGCCTCGTCTTAAACCATTTGGAAATAGGCTGTAATTAGCGATGTTTGACTACCGATACGGCCACGAAAATAAATTAACTATATTTCAAAATAATTATTTTAGTTTCATCATTATCACCAACTGAAGAGGTGGATCCAACACGCGGGCCAGATGTGGATTGATGGCTGTTAACGATTGCAAATATGTACCCGCTAGAGAACGGAAGTAGACTACTTCAATACAATACTAGAGTTAATAAACCTTAACAAAACAAACTAGTAGGTTGTGAAAAGAGAAATATATGTAGCTTACTCCCACAAAAAATATATGTAGGATGCACCGCCCGCCCGCAAAAAAATGCACATGCACACAACAAAAACATCAGTGCACAATACCTGCATTTAGCATGACAGCAACACACCTTGCACCTTCACCAATTAAACTACTCTACACGTGTTTCGCCCCAACCCGGAGCATCCTCAGGAGTTAGATCGTGCGTGAACCAACACCGAATGTCGGTGTTGGTTCACGCACTAGTAGGTACCTAATTCTCTTAAGCATTTCAACTAAACGTAATTGCAATTGTAGTCGAAAGATAACTTAACGTTACACTTCACATAACTTCTTCATTTACGAAATTTGATACATTTGACGAATTTTGTCACGTACGTCATCAATTCTGATGCATCGAAATCAAATTATATAAATTTTAAATTAATGAAAGTATGTCCCTGATCTTTATTTGTTTCAAAACACTTCGCACTCCTAATTTTCTTTACATCTCACTTAGCGAGACTCGTTACCTCACCTTGTGTACTCACATACACTTGCAATTCAATAACCTGAAGTGCGTACCATTTGTGTCCTTCCAATAGCAATCTCACTTAGGCCCGTTTTGTCCGCTCGTTTTCTGGCCCACATTTGGCGCTCACTGCAAATTGTCACAAGTGTACCATAACTGGCTAGTGTAATGCGGTGCAAATAAATAGTGTAGCATATAATAAGGAAAAGAAATGTTATTTTTCCCGACTTTGGAACGCTATTCGTATTCCAAATATTGTTTGTGTAATAGAAGTAAGTATACAGGGTACTTTGTAAAACACTAACAACCTCGCAGGAGTAGATTACTAACATCATTAACAGCAACATTTGCTCTACGACTTTTCCGAAAACCGACAAAAAATATCGACTTCCATAGAAATGTCCGAGTTTTGTAAGAAAAGTCGATTTTTTTTGTCTCTTTTCGGAAAAGTCGTAGAACAAATGTTGTTGTATATGATGTTAGTAAACTACTCCTACAAGGTTATTGGTGTTTTACAAATAACCTTGTATAAGCTATTTCTATTGAAATCATTTTTCCATTAAATCTTACTGTATTTACAAAAAAAACTGAGTGAACAAGTTACAACATTTTTTTACGTTTTTCATTATCTATGAGATATCACCGTTGTGTTACAAAAATAAAAATCCGCAACACTGTTTTGTTCCAAACATACAGTGGCACAAATACATAAAATCGTACTTAAAAGAACAGCTATAAGTTATGATTGTAAAAATGTTGATCAAACAACCTCCAATTAAAAATTATCACAATAAAACAGTACCCTTAGCACGAACAGCTATCGAAAAAAAACGCACGTAAAAACATTCGATAGAGAAATTTTGTATGGAAAATTTATACAGCGCCATCTACCGCCGAAAAGCGAAATGAGATTTTCCATTGAGAAATACTCTATCGAGTTCTTTTGCGCGCGTTTTTTTCTCGATAGATGTTCGTGCTAAGGGTAGGTACAGTACAATCGTTTTCATCAAACAATCGATCATAACTTTAGCACCAGTCAAATTCCCTTAGGGGTGGAAACGAAGTTAATTATGGCAACATAGACCTATATTTCGACGACCTCCTTGGTCGAGTGGCTTTGTACACCGGTTTTCAAGGTGTCGCCATTTCTGAGGTCCCGGGTTCGATCCCCGGTTGGGTCAATTTAGAAAACGAACTTTTCTATATTGGCTCAGGTCTGGGTGTTTGTGATACCACCGTTGTCTCCGATTTCCATAACACAAGTGATTTAGCTACTTACTTTGGAATCAAAGCAATGTATGTGATGTTGATACTTGTTTACCAAACCAAATTCCTTCTTCATTATACACATATTTTACCTGCTCAAAACTTTCATTCTACAATAATATCAAATTGAGTGCGATTTACAAACAATATTAAAATAATGTATAATAAATACTTCCAAACAAAATATTTAATCGTTGTTTTCAAGTAATAAGTTTCAAGTAAATAGAAGTATTATAATTATATTTTGACGATTGTGTATATTTTAAGTCTATGGTTCGAAAGTATCCCCTTCCCGGGAATATTCCGGTGTAATAGATCAAAAATAATTATACCCCGTCTTGTTGCGAAGCGATTTAATGAAATAAAGCTGAAATGAATGCTTCTTAAAAGTACTTTCGCGCATGTGTTAGAAAATCATTAAAAAGGTAAAATTAAAACTAAAAAGTAGGTTATACTTAAGTAAGTGTCTGTTTTTGTAATCTATAAAATTTTGGACTATCAATGTTCATCCTTAAAAGATACATTATTTTAAGAAAAATAAAATGTCAAGCTAAAAAAAAACTATTGATTTTTTGAATAACATTGTTTTTTTTTAATGAATCCTTATACCGACCCACTGTGTCCTCAATATGAAGTATCCAGTTTAAAAAAAACTAACTCCCAGGCTCCAGTTAGGTTCCAGTTAACTTATTTGTCAGATAGCATAGAAATATATTCAGTTCCATTTTCAGATTTTACCCAAAAAGTGTTTCACAGGATTTGTCAAACAAGCCCTAAAAAGTAAAACAGTGCCCATTTTTCATGGCTTTCACTACAAAGGGCTACATAAGGACCTTGTGCAGAAGAGGCTCGTTTTTCCCCATAGAGACTCAATTTAAGGCCTTTGTTTAACCCTCACTGTTTAGAGTGCCTTAAGGCCACACTATCAGGGGTGTCCTATCTTTTCAGTGAGAGAATGTGTAGCCGTTGTGACTATTTTCAACCGACTTCAAAAAAAGGAGGAGGTTCTATGTTCGTCTGTTTTTTTTTATTTAGCTTTTGATATGCAATCTTTCTGGTGGCTTATTTACCAGATGGACACAAGAAACTAGGAGCCTTAAAAAAAAAGAAACGCCATGATTGGACGATGCACCTTACCCTTAGCTAGAGAGAAAGCATTGCGAATTACGATCAATCTTACGCGAAGATGCGTATATTTGCGTATTTGGTTTGCTTAGCTTTTCCCAAAATAATCTGTACAAGCTGTTGTCCAGTTCATAATTTTTTTATGTTTAGTTCCTCAGTGCTGAAGATTCCGGGTGTAGTGCGCTTCCACCTTCGGCCTTATCGTCACTTAACATCAGGTGAGATGAAGGCCAAGCACTAACCCGTAGTGGATAAAAAAAATGTTTTAATACATTTTTATTATATTTTTTAAAAGTGAACGCTCTAATGCCATTTGAACTATAAAATCTGTGAACCAAACTCTTAAGAGTCCGGCGAACAGTGAGCTTCCCATACAAACGTAATACCAAAATGATTTGCAATTCGAGCATAATTAACTTTCCTTGTGATGTAATTCGGAATAAAATCTAAAATATTAACCCAATTAAAAATAAATGCCAATTTTATTTTTTCATTCAAAGCTATAAATCGCATTTATTTTTATTTGGTTTGGTATTTTGGATTTTGTATTTAATAGAACCCTAGACAAATACTGTCTTAATCCGATTAAGAAGAGTTAATCATGATCAAATTGCAAATCATTTCGGTATTACATTTGTATGGGAAGCTCACTGTTCGTCGAACTCTTAAATTGAAAACACAAATGCATGAAAATCAGTCATGATTCTAGGAAAAAACATATCATTTTTCCAATTCACAACGAATAATACAGCAGTTACCCATTGGTTCACCGTCCCATCCTCTTCTATGACAAATAACAGTGCTACATAAGCCGATCGGGGATTTTATGAAAGATAGAATGGTATTTGAATAAAATTCCTTCCGTATAAACCTATTGCACACAATAAGAGAGTTCTGCTAAACGAATAAAATCTCTTTAGCCTTTGAATAAGATTCAATTTCGTTTAAAATGTTCTAAAGATGTCAAGACAAAACCCATGTGAGTTAGGACCCTATAATATTTTAAGCCCTTGTCCGATTTCGTATGGAAATGTTTGTAACTCTGAATGGTATGGACGTAAGTGATAATTATGGGAAGGTATGTAGTTAATAATTATGTAATTTTTAAATCATTATAGGTTTTAACGAAAGTTTTATAAGAGATGATTTCGGTAAGTATAGGAAAATAAATCAAACTTTTTATACAATCAATGTGAATTGATTTCACAAATTCATATGTAAATCGCACAATACATCGATAATATAACGATAGAATATGTTGGAAATAACTTGGTTTAAGAACACTTTTGTAACCGTATTATTGCAAATAAAATACTTACTTACAAGAATAAAACCGGACAAGTGCGTGTCGGGCCACGCGCAGAGTAGGGTTCCGACTACCTTATTCACAAACCTACAATATTTTAAAAGACCTATACAACAACACCTCATGCTATGACATTGACCTGAAAAAATCATTTTACAAGTAGTGTACCCCAGACTGAAAAAAAAATTCTAGATTTTATTCTAACACTTTTTTGGCGTACATACTTTTCTCTTTTTAACATTCGAAAAATTGCAGTAGCGTCATTATTCCAGGAAACCAGCCGAAATTGCTTTCAATGTATGTCGGTATCGGATCCGAGTTTACGTTTTAATTGGGTTGTTATCCTTTCTAATTGAACACTTGATTTCGGTGGGATTAACAAAAAAACGCAATTTTGTCTGATTAATGTGTGATATGTCGGTTTAAAAAAAAAAGTTCAATAAGTCTTTTTATCCTTACCTGTCCTTTTTAACCTCCGACGCAAAAAGATGGGTGTTATAATTTTGAGGTGTATGTCTGTCTGAAGCAACGTAGCTCCTAAACTGAATGGACTGAATTTGATGGGGTTTTGTTAATTGACAGTTGTCATAATTATGTCTTGTAAACTTAAAATTATGCTTTTTAACAAATCAAATTGTCATTAATATCATTGTAATAACTATTTTTTGTGTTTTTTAAATGATTATTTAAATAAAGAGTTAGGTGATATATTTACCAGAAAGAATTAACGGACTTATAGAAAAGTAATAAATATCTGTTTGTGTTGTTATTACAATGACAATATGTCCTTATACTTGGCATTATTCGTTTATTGATTTTCCTACGGAAATCACACTTATGTGGATTTTATTGATTTGTTTAAAAAAGCTGAAAGTTTGTAGGAATTTTTTACAGTCTTAAGAATTCACCCGATAACTAGTGAGACAGCCCTAGTAAGTAATTTTATTTATAAAATACTTATATTAAGGTTGTCTCGTTCAAAACCTTTGCAAAAATACAATTTTTTTTTTCCACAACGGGATAGTGCTTGGCCTTCACCTCACCTGATGTTAAGTGACGATAAGGCCGAAAGTGTAAGCGCACTACACTCGGAATCCTCACCACTGAGGAACTGGCTATCTCACAACAATGTTTTAATTGTTGTTATGGCGTCAGATTTAGGTCAGATGGTGGTAGCTATAGCCAGGCGAACTAAGTACCCAACCAAACCGAGTACAAATGTACCCTCCTCCTGGAAATCGAACCCGAGGCCCCTGCGTCTTACACGTGTGGGACCACTAGACCACAGAGGCGGTTAAAATTATGTTACACTAAAAGTTTTAAAAGCACAAGTTCCAACAAGTAAACAATACTTAATAGAACTACGCGCGATTTGAGACGCGTCCAAAATCGCGTGTCAACTCACGCGTAAAATCGCTTCATCTCGACAAGGTCTATTATCTAGGGACTCTAGGATATATGCGTTGGCCAACTGAACCACAATCCATTCGTTATTAAGAACGACCGCCATCAACCAGTAAAGATCATTAAATAAGACAGAAATTACTGACGAATGCTGAGATTGGGGACCAAAGAATAATCACTGTACACTTAGGGTCCTATCTCACTAGGAAACCTTGGTTGCGTAACCAAGTGGAAACCAGAGTTCTATTAAGTGGAAACCAGAGTTCTATTTAATAACGTGACAATTTACACTTCTAAGATTTTCGCGCGTACAGTTCATTAGAAATAAAACACTTTTTACGGATTACAGCGCGTATATTATTAATTCAGGTGTTGTTTTGGAATTATTTAGTTTGTATTTATTGGTTTTTTAGAATTCCCGACGTTTCGACACCTTTCCAGGGGCCGTGGTCACGGGAGGACTAAAGCAAAAAGGCTGCTCATATTTTTATGAAATTACCCGCTCGAAATTTTATAAAAATGTATTCAAGTTTATTAAATTATTTTATAGCTGCGTTCTGATTTTAATAATTATTACCGAATTAAATTGAATAAAGTTAATTAGAAAACAAGATCTAGCTACTGAATCTACTACCAGTTCACAAATTGGGAGGCCTCTGAGAGAAAGAACTGGCGGAAGAAAACTCAGAGAGGTTGTGTCGACCTCCCTTTTGATCCCTATCTACAGAACGAACTAACTATATCTTTAGATCCTGCAGTGTGTGATTTGGGATGGGATTTTAGTTGATGGATTATGGGGTCCCAAGCTGGTGGTACTCTCCAACCATCATCTCTATTGAAATTTGGATGTTTGTTGATTTCAATAGCCTCGCGTAGCATTCTGGGAATGAATCTTTGTTCTTTAGCGAGTATTTGTGGTTTATCAAATCTAATGTAATGGTTAGGTCCCTTTGATGCATGTTCACACACTGCAGACTTGTTATCGCGCCTATGCTTCATGTCAGCTACATGTTCTTTAACGCGCGTCCCTATACTTCTCTTTGTTTGTCCGATGTAAGAGAGCCCACAGTCACAATCTAGTTTGTAGACGCCCGCATCTTGAAAGGGAATATTACACTTGACAGGTCGTAAGAATTGGTTTATCTTCTTCGGCGGCTTGAAGTAGGTCTTGATGGACGCACGCTTCAGAATACCTCCAATCTTGTCAGTGACACCTTTCATGTATGGTAGGATGGCAGGACGTCGTTCTACTGTGGCTGGTTTGACACGGGTTCTGTGATGAAGGCGTGGTACTGGCAGTTTGTTGCTACGCAGTACGTGCTTGTAAGCCGCCGAAGAAGTGTGAACATGCATCAAAGGGACCTAACCATTACATTAGATTTGATAAACCACAAATACTCGCTAAAGAACAAAGATTCATTCCCAGAATGCTACGCGAGGCTATTGAAATCAACAAACATCCAAATTTCAATAGAGATGATGGTTGGAGAGTACCACCAGCTTGGGACCCCATAATCCATCAACTAAAATCCCATCCCAAATCACACACTGCAGGATCTAAAGATATAGTTAGTTCGTTCTGTAGATAGGGATCAAAAGGGAGGTCGACACAACCTCTCTGAGTTTTCTTCCGCCAGTTCTTTCTCTCAGAGGCCTCCCAATTTGTGAACTGGTAGTAGATTCAGTAGCTAGATCTTGTTTTCTAATTAACTTTATTCAATTTAATTCGGTAATAATTATTAAAATCAGAACGCAGCTATAAAATAATTTAATAAACTTGAATACATTTTTATAAAATTTCGAGCGGGTAATTTCATAAAAATATGAGCAGCCTTTTTGCTTTAGTCCTCCCGTGACCACGGCCCCTGGAAAGGTGTCGAAACGTCGGGAATTCTAAAAAACCAATAAATACAAACTAAATAATTCCAAAACAACACCTGAATTAATAATATACGCGCTGTAATCCGTAAAACGTGACAATTTGTCAATAATCCCTCGAGTCCCATTATTGGCCCATTGCAGTTCCATTAGCGTTAACCAACTATAGGCAAAACAGTATTTTTCCCAGATCTACCAAAAGCCTAAACGCGGTGTTGGGTGGGTGTGAGTTTGATATCGATGTATTTAATTGCAGTTACAAATACAAATATCTTTATTGACTCATGAGTTTTACATGGTGGTAAATATTAAAAGTATCATCATGAACCGTTAGGGCACTACAATTTATTTTTAAATTATATTAAGAACTTGCTTAATTTATTATGACACACAATAACACACAAGATAGTACAATACAATTTTTAGAATAATCATTTAAAAAACTCGAAAAACTCGTGCATAGTGTAAAAACAGTTTTCCAACAAATACTCTTTCAGTTTTCTTATGAATGAATTTATATTATTTTCATCTTTAATTATTTTGGGGAGTTTATTATAGATTTTTATGGCGTTAACGTGTGCTCCCGAACTATGGAGTTTTAGATTAGATTGAGGTAAGGCTAAGTGGTTCTTATGTCTTAGATTCATTGTTCCGGTGTAGCAGTGTTTTACTTGGGGGAATAGGATTCTTTTAAACGGAAACTTATTGAACATCTGTTTATTCAATAAAAGCTCATGCTGGTATGGTGTGCATAGCATACACATAGAATTAAGGGGCTGACATGAGCCAACTAGCGCCGCCAGTAGATTTTATTTCATTAATTCTAAATAAGCCCAATTTCTTAAAAAAGGAATCAGTCAAAGCCTTGTCAATGACGTCTTATATTTATTGAATAACGTTACAACATTACAAAATGCGTGCAATAGTTTAAAAACGGGTTTAAACCAACTTTTAACAAAATCGCGTTTTAAACTGTTTGAATGCCTTTTCAAACCGTGTAAAGTATAATTAGTTTATTGTTTCCTACGCTTTTTCTACACCTATTTGCACAGCTGCTGGTTTTCCATGAAATAAATAAAATAAAATAAAAAATAATTGTCATGACAATTTGGTTTACGTTGCGGTGTAGCTATAAGTAGTTTGTTTTATTTTCAAATTGGTTGACGAAATAGATATAAAGATGTCATGACATGACTGTTGAATACAAAAATACGAAGAGATCATATAACTTTTAAATAAGTATTTATTAGAGACATTATTTGGAATATGCTCATTAGTTGATTCTTAAGTGCTAATATTTGAAGAAAACTTTTTTTTACATTATAAAATGGCGTCATGCATCCTAATGTATTGAATATTAATAAATATTCGTATTTAGTGTGTGAAGATGTGTGATCTGGGGCCGTCCGGCTAACGCATCAAACTTCGGAAAGTCTGCCGGGCTTCAAATTAAAACAGATAAATCGAGCCCCAATCGGGCCAAAATGGTGAACCCCAATTCATGATGTCACACGAACATCGATATCTTCTAAATAACTTCGGCGAATTGTACAATACGAAACTTCTTTACTTCGATTTATCTGTTTTAAGTTGAAGCTCTGTAGATCCGCCGAAGTTTCAAAAGTTAGCCGGTAGGGTCCCTGTTTTAATTTGAAGCTCGGCAGACTTTCCGTAGTTCGTTGCGTTAGCCTATACGGCCGGCCTCTGGTGAAAGTCGTATTTTTTCTTGTATACTATTTAGTATTGTATAAAAGTAGCATTGTGAATGCTAAAATCTCAAATTTAAAAACGAAATAAATTCTTTTCTGGTGGTTTCTTGGTAGGTACTATCTTGTTTCCTTCAATAAAAACCAATAATGGAACATTTTCTGAAATTCACTTCATTAAAAGATACTCGAATTTTCTATAGAAGCTTTTATCCTGAAAATAACAGCAACGGTTTTAATTACAGGCGAACGTCAAACGTCAACCCAATGAAGTTGGTGAAAATTTTCAATACCGGCGCGTGACAGCCCTAGAGGGATGGAAGTGACTGACAACATTATGTTTTGAAACTGAACATTGCCTTTATACAATATGGTTAGAATTTTGCTTAGGGATTTATTGAGAACTAAAGCGGCTGCCCGCGACTTCGTTCGTGTGGAGTTGTGGACAGTTAATAATCTATCCCTCGGGAATAGCTTACTTTGGGTATACTTAGTACCCCGTGTAGGCCTGCAATTACCTAAATTACGGAACCCGGACAAAAATTTAAAAAAACCCGAACATTTGAGTGAAATAAAGAATTCTATCCGGACGCACTTGAAAAAATTTTTTTACAATACAATAAAGACCTAACACTCTTCCCCTAACACAAATAGTGTCCGAGTTTTACCCGGACACTTATTTAAGAACCCCGCCCGAATGCTCCCCGGACGCCCTACAAACTAGGACAAATCCGGGGAAACCTGGACGGATGGTAGCTCTGACCCCGTGTCAAATTCATATTCTTTACCGCTGACGACGTGTATGCAAAACTTTATGGTGATCACTTGAGTAGTTAGGTCGTGAAAGCGTATTATCATTCAGCCGCACGACACCCACTGCTGGGTATGGCTGGGATTTCCACAACGATCGGTCCTTTTTCTTATAGTGCGCTGCAGCATCTCTCGTATTACGCACACTAAAATAATGTGCATGTGCACGCACTAAAGTGCGTACAGACTATACAACGTGTTACAAAATAACACCTAATGCCGAATATGGTAGATAGGGACCATAAAACTGAACAACTTTTACTATGGGACCAACTTTGAAATCGTGAAAAAAAAATCAGCTGTTTCATACATTTTGATATTATCATAATTAATTTTTGTAAATCAAAAAAAAGATCAAAATTTTTAAAAAATTGCATGCGATAAATTGCTTGCTGTGAAGGGAGCTTAACTTTACAGGCTTTCATAAAATGCCACTAGTCTATCGACATTTTTGAACTTTTTCTTTTTTTTTGATCTTTAACAAAATCGCTCATTGAAAGCAAAACGCCGAAAACATTCGAATTGAGGTGTAGTTTTAAATTGTGTAAGTACCTATGCAAAAAAACATTACCCTCCTTTCCTTTCAAGTCAATCGGATATAAATGCGTATTTTTTTATAGCCTTAATTTTATGTACGTACTGTGAAATTCCAGAGTTTATAATGTGTTCATCATTATGAGCACTTCGATACCCACTCTGGTACCTTGTCGCACCATCACGTAGTAGGGTTACAACAAAAACAATAGTTTGAAGCATTGCTATGACAAAGTAAAAATATGTTCACCTACTTCCATAGTCGACTGTACCTCGCATAATCCTTCATAATTTATTCCGCCGCTGATACATTCTGTCCTTTTTACACATCCAACGAGCTCTTCCAGCAAACTTTGTGCGACAAAATTCATGAGACATCAACCGGAACGGCCTTAAAACTCCGTGGCGGACTTTTTATGAATAAATACATTTTTAATTTGTCGTGTTGCCATTGAAAAGTTTGGGAATGGTAGGTACTTGCCGCGACTAAAAGGAATACAAAATGAGACATTTTTTTGGGGTTTTTTGACGTGCAGAGTTATGACTTTTTAGGGTGTTTCGATTGGTTAATGACTACCTTTTAATTAATGCGAAAATGAGTTTTTTTTATTTTATTGGATAAGGAAAACATACAAGTGTATAAAGTGACATTATGAATGATTTGACTTATCATTAAATTGTATGCCTCCGACTGCATGTTATATGTTGCCTTTAATATTTGATCTTGTTTCCATCTTTTCAGTTGACCTGTCTTTTGAGGCAGGCGGGTTATTTTGGTTTTTATTTATTTTTTTATTTTATTTATGTCTTTTTAGTATTATATATTACGGTCATGATATACCTGAAAGCAGATTTCCATTGAAATAAATAACAAAATTTTACGTGTTATTATGAAACACCCTGTATACCTAACTTAAACAATTTCTTTGTTTTAAATCAACTTAAATCAAAATAATTTTATTATTTTTCAGGTACAAGATCCTTTGGAAAAAACCCTATGGAATACGAGTAAGTATTTAGAATTTCAGGCCTATATTTTTTTTTAGTACATCACAATATCATGAGAGTGGCTTTTATAAGAGTGATACGACTCATTTTTTTTTCAAACAAAGTCAGAGGTCCAGTTAACTAAGAGATGCACACGTGTAGGTAGAATACCCTGCAAGAATATAATATTTATACCATTCCCCCTCTAAAAAGCTTTTAAGTTTTAATCAATATTTTGGTGTTTGAATTTAGAACACAATTCGACCTCCATCACAATGCTATGTACAACCTTCTTGCGCAAATAGTACTCGATACGAATTCCTTGTACAAAGAATACTCGACATACAAACTCCTTGCAAATAATATTTTCATTTAAATCTTTCTTTTTCTCGTAGTCATGGTATAAAGTATAGTATGCTACTCTTGAATAAAACGTCAAAATTATAACTACTGTGTTATAACAAGAAATAACAAACTTTTTAACTGTAATATAAAAATTATTTAGGTTTTTTTTTCTTTCCAATAAAAAAATCTAATAATCCATTGTTTTTCAAACATAGTGTGTCATAGTTAAAGGCAATTATATTAAATTTTAATTGTATTTCCGAAGCATCACGCTTTCAAAGCGAACGTGAGAAGCAAATGAACATTTTAATTAAAATGCCAAAGCTAATCCGAGTTTCAGGAAAAGTGATTAAATTTTTATATATTCGGCAATAAAATACATTTTACGCTTTTACAGAGGAAATTAAAAAACTTTTGTCGTGAAATTTGTAATTATGTAAATATGTTACTTGCTATTTATTAACTGTTCAATTTTTTTCTAGGAAATCTCGTATCAGTAATTTTCATGGAAAATGCAAAAATTGTAATAAAACAGGAATTTTATATCTTGAAAGACTTTATTTGAATTTAATGAAAGTCTTTGACTGACGAAACTTTAAGAAAATAATTAGGGGCATTGAAAACATTAAAAATACATTACAGAAATGATTGTGTTGCTATCATAGAAAAGTATTATTTTTTATAAAATATACACTGGATTTCGAACCCAACACTTCGACATGGAAGTCATGGCGCCAGGGGCTAACGCATCGAACTTCGGAAAGTCTGCAGGGCTTCAAATTAAAACAGATAAATCGATCCCCAATCGGGCCAAAATGGCGAACCCCAATTCATGATGTCACACGAACATCGATATCTTCTAAATAACTTCGGCGAATAGTACAATACGAACTCCTTACTTCGATTTATCTGTTTTAAGTTGAAGCTCGGCAGACCCGCCGAAGTTCGCGTATTTCGTATCACTCTGAAATTATCTCTATACAACGTGTTACAAAAATACCCCTAATGCCGAATATGGTAGATAGAGTTTTACTACGGGACCAACTCTGAAATCGCGAAAAAAAAATCAGCTGTTTCATCCATTTTGATATTTTCGTAATTATTTTTTTATAGTAAAGTTATTTAATTTGATGGTCCCTATCTACCATATTCGGCATTAGGGGTATTTTGTAACACGAGCAGTAGGTACACATTTATCACTCACTCATAACATTTTTACGACATTTTACGATTTTTACTGATACCATTACTTACTACTACCATAATAATTTACTATAAAGGACAAATAACAAGTGAAGTTTGACTTCTTTGGCTTTCTACTATTGTTCAACTTTTTTGTTCGAAAAGTCAAAACGTACAGTGGTTTTTTTCCATATGCTATGATTTTTTTTTTTTAAATTTTACATTTCACATACATTGTTCCGATTCCAAAGTAAGTAGCTAAAGCACTTGTGTTATGTAAATCAGAGACAACGATGGTATCACAAACACCCAGACCTGAGCCGATATAGAAAAGTTCGTTTTCTAAATTGACCCAACCAGGGATCGAACCCGGGACCTCAGATATGGCGACACTTTGAAAACCGGTGTACAAAACCACTCGACCACGGAGGTCGTTGTCAATCATCTGAAGATGTAACCCTAACCTAACCCTGCTAGTAAGATGTTTTAGTCAGCTAAAAAAGTCATGAACAGATGGTGGCAGGAAAATGTAGATAATTCAAAAGCACTTAGGCCTTACCAAAAAGATTTTTAAAACATTGTTTAATTTAGACACAGTTTAATTGTGATGCCGTCTCTTTCAAATCATATTGTCATAAAAGTGACAGCATCACATTTAAACAGTGTCTAAGTTAAACATCTGTTGAACAGTGTTTTTAAATATTTTGTGGTAAGGCCGTTCATTTCTAAGTTTGTTTGAAAAAAAATTGTTGGTTTTGTCCAAAACCTGATGCATAGTTTGGGAGTTTAGTTGTTTGGAATTATTATTTTTTACATAATTTTGAATTTGTATCCTAAACAAAATTACGAAACATTTTATCAGCTTCAGCAATCTCCTTTGGCCACTGGTCAGTCATTCAAAGTAGTGCTATATACAGGATTGCCATAAATCGAGACATTCCCTTCCAAACCGTGGGCACCCTACCTTCGTAGAACCACTTAAACAGATTGCAAGTCCGACCACTTTGCTACACCGATGCTGTGCTCAAAAGAAGAGTCCCAAAGGAAATACTCTACAACATAAATTATAATTAATTATTTTAATGTACGTACATTACTTTTTGCTTTTAGTTTTCTTGATGACTCGTACACTAAACTTTTTTATAGTGTTTCGTGGCATATGAAGTTTTAATTTTTCTCTCTTAAATAGAAATACAAAGGTGTGTTACACACAAACGAACATAAACATGGTGATCACGAACAACGAACACTTCGTTCGCACCTACCATTTTTACTGCTTTGAACTAATTAAAGGCCATAAATAAGTACACATCTGAATTCAAGGACATTTTTTCTAAGGGTGCGTCCACATCTGGCGAATGCGCGGCGAATGCGCAGCTCACGAGCTGCGCACGCGCTGCACGCGTGCCATTACTGCCGCTGTTTGATGCGCTTCATTAGCGCAACTCAGGAAATGCTTGTATAGTGAACGCGCGCTGTGCGCGATCTGCGCGCGTCCAGTTCGCGCGGGTGAGTTGGTGCGGGACTTGAGGGGCGGGCAGGAGGAAGTAAGAGCAGCGCGCAAGCCGCGCACATACGGCGCGTAAAATGCGCGCAATCGGCGCGCGGGCGGCGCAGGAGCGACGGACGAGCATAAACAGCGCGCGCGCAACTCGTATGCCGCTCGCAAGCTGCGCATTCGCCGCGCATTCGCCAGATGTGGACGCACCCTAATAAGATATCTAAATAAAGTACTAAAATTAAATTGATAATTAAAAGCAAGTGTTATTTTTTGAGTACCTATGCACAAAATAATGATAAACATTAAAACCGCTACCCAAACAGAACACATATTATTCCCTAAAAAATGAGCTTTACATTTTTCTAGTACTAAGAGTCTATGAGCTAGGCTGGGGACGGACAGACAGACGGACAGGGCGAAACTAAAACGGCCTTACCACAAAAGATTTTAAAACACTGTTTAAATGTGATGCCGTCCCTTTCAAACCATATTGTCAAAAAAGTGACAGCATCATATTTAAACAATGTCTAAGTTAAACACTTGTTGAACAGTGTTTTAAAATCTTTTGTGGTAAGGCCGTAAGGGTTCCTTGTTGACTACGGAACCTTAAAAAGGAGTTTGTCATGCATTACTTTTATAAAATAAGAAAATACACACAAATAGCTTTGGCCTTTCACTCAAAACCACATCCAGTAAGTTAACTCCACACCGATCCCAACATATTTACGACAGGTGTTTAACGTCGGTTCTTCTGAGTAGGTGCTGAAAAATTCAAACACGTAAGTGCTAGCAAATTTTTAAAGGCACTCTTAAAAAAATTGCTCGATTACCCGTAACCGACAATGAGAAAATGGCGGTCCAAGTTTTGTTAATGTTGATATTCACTTTGAAAGGTAAAATTTGCGAAGAGGCTTTTTGAAATAAGTTTGCACACTGTGTTGTTTTCAAAAGTAACATTAAAGGGATTAATTAATCTTTCAGATAAGTCCGTATTAAGTAAAACATTTGAGTGAAGTAAGTAATAATAAGTACTTGTAGTAACTCAAAACGTTATTTCATTAATGTAAAAAGTGACGAATTTACATTTTTACTTATTTATTTTGTTTCATTTTATATGATTAATATTAAAAGTATCCTAATACATTAATTACTTAAATTACATAGACGAGCTATTCAAAATTAAAATTATGTGTGACACAATTTGTGTCACAACCAACCTTCGCGGCACATCTATTTCTCTCGGTCGCTCGCAGTAGACTAAGGCCGCGCGCACTTTGGATGCGCTTACGTACGAATTTGACTCGTACGAAGTTTTCACTATGGGAGACCGCTCGCACTCAATGTGCGCGCTCCCATAGCACTTGGAAAGTTGGGATTTCGTGCGACTCAAATTCGTACGAAAACGCATCCAAAGTGCACGCGGCCTTAAGGAGTTGCGGTGCATGCGCCGTAACTTAATAAGCAATTTTTCGGTACTGTACAGCCTGTCTAGTGTAGTATACACATAGATAGTCTTTGTAATAAAAAGATTACAAAAGTTAACGACCATTCATCAAACAACAACAAAGAACAATTTACAAACAAGGAAAAAGTACCAAAACAGTTGAGTTGAGTCTATAAAAACAAACATTTCCCGCGCTGTCAGAATGATTAACTTTTTAATTTTTCATTGCGTTGCCTTGGGTCAGCGGGGAATGACCATGTTGCACTTCCTGATTACAGTTTTTATGAAACTTTTCACAAATCCGTTTGTTTTTTTGTCAGAAAAACATTGGTTGGTTTAGTATTAAAAAGAAAAAGAAATGCAAAACCAGGAAATACTTTTCACTTGCGTTTTTAGTTCGCAATATAGAATAATATTAGATTTTACACTCGAAGTTGTAAAATAAATTAGCATATATGACAGCACCGGGCACAATGGCAGGAAAACATAAAATTCTTCAAATATTAAAATAAAAATCTACAAATAAAATTATTAAGAAAATATTCCGTTCTTGTATAGTAAAGAAAATTATATTCTTCAATATTTTAAGAGAAACATTGTGTTCCGATAAGTTTCTACTTTACTGAAAACGGAATCTGTTTCAGGAAAATAAAAGAAAGATTTAACAGCCAGCTTTATCGAAGCTTAGTTATTGTCGGAATTTTAAAAAAAATGCAGACTGAAAATCATATTTGTTTTGATAATACAGACAGATTAATTACACCAAAGTATTTTTCCATGTGGCTTTATTCGCACATATATAAAATTAATCTCTCTGTACAACAGTTTCGAGGCCGTCTCTTCATATTTAGCGGGCAATTTTTCACCATTACATTGTATTCTTAGCTAAGGGATTCTGGAAACAAAATCCCATACCAATACATCTAGAAAGCCTCTTGGGATACACGAAAATGAGCTTTAAGTTTATTGTAGCAAGGAATATTTATAAATAGCCCGTTTTGAAGAATCTAAGTAAGGATAAGTAACAACACGTCGCATATATTGCGCTAATCTTGAGCAGGGGAATGTAGGATGTTGTATGTGTTCGTTATTTATTTAGTTTTAGTGATAAACACACACACAATCTGTTATTTTTTCTGGTATTAATCCTTTCAAAGTTTAATTTAAAGTGGAAAATAATTTCTATGATGACTGACTAACAATCATAATTTATAAATGATGAACAAGATAATCAGAATTGGTTCTGTTTGGACATGATAATATGTTGATTATTTTGCATATTTCTAAACGAACAGCGAACAGAGACTTCTTTCTGACAATTATTAGACCTTTCAAACTATAGTAATTGTATATTTTTTAGTTGATATTTAAATAATAAATATTTGACAACATCACATACATTGCTCCGATTCCAAAGTAAGTAGCTAAAGATTTCAAGAGATTTTCAAGTTCCCCATACATTTGTTGTTATTATTTATTTAGCATTTGTTTTGCAGTAACGGCCTGACCATCTGCCATGTTTAATGTACGTGTGTACACACGACGGTACCTCCTGTCTATCCCACCTGTCCCATTGACCCAGTCCCATAATGAGACAGTTGGGATGATTATGTCCCACTAGTCCCATGGGACAACTGATACTAATATATTTCATAATTTATGTCCCAGTAATCCCATGGGACAACTGATACTAATATACATGTTGACCTTGAGAGAGCCTTTATGCCCTACGTAATAAAAGCTGTTTTCGCAGTTTAACTGTATAAACTGACGTGCTGTCGTGTGTACATACAGTTAAAGTAGATACTTAACGCCCAAAGCCGTAATGAAAAAATGATTGAAAAGGAAGCCGCGGAACATCCCCGTATCAAAATCTGCGCAAATTGCGGGGTTTCACGTTGAAAGCCGGCGTTTCTATAATTTCATGTGATATGGAAAGATATTTGCAAATGAAACTCGTGGAGGCATAGTCAAAGTACCGTCAGTATAAAAACTCTGAGTTACTAAAGTCAGATTGTAAGAAGAAATAAAGAAATCGGATAATTATATCAAAAGTTTTTGCTTATGCAAACCAATGATCTTAAAAAAATTTCTTTAAAAATTTCTATTATGCAGAGTTCTTAAAACGGGCAGGGCAAGAAATAAGTGACAAGTATTTTACGCTTTGAGCGCTTGCTTTTGATACTATCGACTTCATTGTAAAGGTAAATTCTATATTATATCTATTCGGGGGAAATTAAAAATAAATAACAAAAAAATACAAAATGTAGTTTACAAGTAACTTTTACTTTCTATTATGAGTGTACATATTTTCTAAATAAATGTCCAGCTATACAGACTTTCTGTACCCATAGCAAGAACATTTATTGAGAAAAAAACGCGCGTAGACCTATTCGAAAGAGTAATTATCTATGGAAAATTTCATTTCACTTTTCGGCGATAGATGGCGCTGTACCAATTTCCCTTACAAAATTACTGTATCGAATGTTTTTACGTGCGTTATTTTCTTCTTTAGCTGTTCGTGCTACGGATACTGATAGTTGGACGCTTTGTTACATGGATGTTAAGCTATAGAGGCCCCCTACTCAGATGGCCAACATTCTATGCGCTTGAACGCTACGCTTACTATCAAAGCTTGTCAATTCCATACAAAACATCTGTGATTTACATAAGTTTGCGACTTAATCGTCAATTGCGCATATTTAAGCTTTAATAGTAAGCGTAGCGTTCCAACGCGAATGTTGGCCATTTAGGCGGCTGATTGAAGGCGATTCAATAGTCTATTATTCTGCAACACAAATATTGGACAAAACTGAGCCAAACATTTTTATTAAATTTTAGATTTTTCGCATTCACAATGCAATTTTTATATTAAGATAAATAATATTAGAAAAAATACTAGAAAAAATCGACTCACCCGTAGCACCTCAGACGGGACTCGAACCCTTGGGATTCCGGCCCAATGCACTGACCAATTATGCTACCGAGTCGTGACTCCATAGCATAATTGGTGCTACGGGTGAGTCGATTTTTTCTAGTATTTTTTCTAATATTATTTATCTCAATTTTTTTTATATATCAATATGAAGACATGTCATACTGACCACAGTTACGCCCGCCCGCGTGTACTCGGTAATTTGCCGCTTCAGTGGCCTGTGTAATGCTATTTATCTACTCAAATGACAGGATTCGATATAAATAAGTAAATAATGTTGTACATCTCTAAATAGATTTGTTAGTGAACAGGGTTAGGCGTATTTACATTGGACGATAACTGTAACTACACGATAACTGCACGATATCGTCGGACTGGTAGTTTGATACTCACTACTAAATGCTTTCACACTGTGTCGTTGTAGTCAACGTTATCGTCGCCGACAGATTATCGTGACGACACAATGCGGGGTGACATGATCGGTTACTTTTGCTGGCGCAATACGACTGACCGCATAACTAGAGCTGTTGGTTATATCGTGTCACATACCGTCGGACGATATCATTGTCGTCCGAGCTGACTATATATGAGTATCGTGTCGTTATCGTTATCATCCAATGTGAAAACAGCCGTTGGGAGTGCGTGGGAGAGGACACCTCTTATTTAGTAATGAGACGGTAATGATTAAACGGTTTGACGACTTCCGTGGTCGAGTGGCTTTGTACGCCGGTTTTCATGGTGTCGCCATCTCTGAGGTCCCGGGTTCGATCCCCGGTTGGGTCAATTTAGAAAAAAAACGAACTTTTCTGTATTGACTCTAGTCTGGGTGTTTGTGATACCACCGTTGTCTCTGATTTCCGTAACACAAGTGCTTTAGCTGCTTACTTTGGAATCGGAGCAATGTATGTGATGTTGTCAAATATTTATATTTATTTATTTAATGGTATAATACAGTATTCCATCTTCATACAAACAGTCGAAACGCGATCCATACCACGCCATACACGCGTCTCGAGTTCGGTCTGCTCTCGGTACACAAACAGTCGCGAATGCGCCGCACAGTAACGAACGAAAGATTTACGTACGATTGATTGAAATATAAGTACTTACTATGGCAAAGTGCAGGTTGTGCTGTTTTATCATATTTAATTAAACAATTAATCTAAACATTTTTTTTAAATCACGTAGAAAGTCCTTTTTTTATGAATGCTAAAGTCAGTTTGTTTGTAACGCTTTCACGTCTTAACTACTCAACCGATTCATAAACGTTGACAGGGGCACATAGAGTACCTTTTATACCGGAAAAAAGTACTGTTTCCGAGGGAAAGAAAACTGCGTATGTTCACGCAGACGAAGCCGCCGGCGGTCGCTAGTATGGATATATAGTAAAAATCTACAGGATGATTTTGAAGTCTCGTGACTTTCAAATTTATTTTATTGATGAAACTAAACCACTTTCTATGAAGCATGTCATTAGACATTACTGAAAATAATGATGACACATCTCTTCAGAACATTATTTATTTTTTTACTTAAACATTATTGCAATAAAATACAGCAAATGACGGACTTAATGCCATAAAGCATTTTCTAGCTGTCAACCGATTTATTTGAGAATATGCAAACAGCGTTTTTTCACCTCCTGTCAGTCCCTGTTGCATAAAAAAAACAATTTTGGTACGGAACCCTAAAACGAAATAAAAATTTAAAATCGTAAGGGTATTAGAACTATACATATGTCGGCAATAAAGCGGCAGTCTATAATAATATTTAAATATGCATTACTTTAGGGTGTATGTATGAAAACAAAAGACTTCATTAAATTTAGATTTTTCGCATTCACAATGCTATTCTTATATTAAGATAAATAATATTAGATAAAATACTAGAAAAAATCGACTCACCCGTAGCAGGTCCCGTCTGAGGTGCTACGGGTGAGTCGATTTTTTCTAGTATTTTTTCTAATATTATTTATCTTAATACAAAAGACTTCACTCTGTATCGGTAGCTGTAGGTTCTCTATTATAATGTAGCACTTTCTAATTTGCAAATCCTTCACATAATATAAAATGATTGACATGGATTAACAGCCTGTACTCGGGATTATTACCGGCGTGAACAAAGGGAATCATAAATCAAGATCTGCTTCCAGTATAATATTATTTATCGGGTACAGTCAGCTTTGTGAAGTTGGCAACGGTAAGTGATCTTGTGAAAGCCCCTACTCACCATTCCCCAACCGACCCGTAGATACCAACTTACCACACTAGTGTGACTATGGTTATTTTTTTAAACTCGTAGTCACACCGGTGTGACTAAGGATAATTTATCCCGATACGTGGTCATACTTGACCCAATCAATATCATATTCAATCGTTGGTCATTCTGTTGAGAATTGACAAATCCCGTAGTGAAAGGCAAGTTGTAATGTTATTTGGATAATAAATAAATAAAAAAATAATAAAAAAGTCTATCCTCAATTAACCAAGTACGATCAATCTCGACTTCAACAAATTGATCAACAATTATTGAATCAACAGGTTGAACGTGAAATTGAATGCGTATGATATCTTGCTTGGTAGACTTAGGTAATAATTTAGTTACCGATTATGATATCACAGTTTAAATTATTCCTAATTGTAACGCAATCATATTATAAAAATAGAAAACAGGAACAAAGCAAGTTTCGTATTTTACTCAAGATGACGCGTGGAAACTCAAAAGGTTTAGTTGTAAGTAGACATCGGATTTTATGCATTTGCATATTTGCTTATGCAAATGCATTTAACTCTCTAATTACGACGTTAATGCATATTTTAGCCTTTTGCATATATTTCGTTCGTTAATGCATATATTTCGTTAGTAGCGAAACGTACGGAGCTATTTTAGTTTGCCTCTATTTAAATCAATAGAAATACTGGAAACACTGATCGAACTCGCCAACGCCCTTCTGAATTCAATATCAAAAGAGATTTGTAAAAAGTTAGACACTATTTTGCGTAAAAACCCGAGTCTTGAAGATATGCAGAACCGTGCACACATCAACGGCACCTGCCTGAGGTTACGACCTGTGCCGTTGATGTATTTCCAGAAATGGCGCCTAATTTTTAATTTTGTCCAATGATGTCAGTTGGTGGAGATGTCGTATTTGACGTACAAATTGATACTGGGTGACAAATGTCACTAAAATGGAAAAATACAAAATTAAAATTTTCCTCAATACCTATGCATATCTTTAAAAATATTTCGCTGCTATTGTACATACCATATTTAATTAAAATACTTATAAGTATAAAAATAAAAAAAGATTTTTTGATTTTGCATTGTGCATATTCTGGGAATATTAACAATTTTTTGTGCATATTTCGGCCTTTTTTTAGTGCATATTTGCATCATTGTGCATATTTTGGAAATATTAACAATTTTTAGTGCATATTTCGCCCTTTTTACTGCATATTTGCATGCATATTTTTATTGCATATAATCCGATGTCTAGTTAGTGTCATCTGACTCTAAATTTTCCTACTTCACCTCTCTATACTACAGCGTTAGGGTATTCAAAACGCCAATGTTGTAATATCATCCAAGTAAATTATCATCCAGACTTCCATGGTTAGAACACAATAAAGATTTATCGGGTAGCGTTCGAGACGTTTTAGTTTGTGAAATGAAATATTGTTTAGCTTCAAATTCAAATATGTTTAGATGGAAAAGGTTGCCACAAAAAGTTATTGGGATTGAATAATAAGGCTGAGTTGCATCATCTTAATTTAACCTTAACTTTAACAGAGACCGACTTATCTGACTCGCTGACAGCGTCGTTGTCGTCTATAGCGTAACCTAGGTAACAATATGTAATAACACTTGGTTCCAGTTTTGGCCACCGGCTCAGATAAGTTTGTATTATGTACTGTTAAAGTTAAATTAAGATGGTGCAACCGAGCCTAAGACGAGAAAACAATAAAACTGCAGAAACAAAAATCTTTCTTGCATACTTTTCTACTACGATCTTCTTCTTAAAGTGAAGCTTCATTATTGAAGGTTGGCCGTCAGCTCCTTAAATTTGGCTTGTCCATGGCGAGTCTGAACAGCTGTTCCACCGTCTTAACACCGGTTCTTTGGCGGATGTTAAAAAAATCAGCTGTTTTATATAAAAATTAAAATCAAAAATATCAAAATGTATGAAACAGCTGATTTTGTTTTTAGCGATTTCAGAGTTGGTCCCATAGTAAAAGTTAATCAATTTGATGGTCCCTATACCATATTCAGCATTAGGGGTATTTTTGTAACATGTTGTATAGAGTTACATTCTTCTATTATTTAATTTATATATTTTCGATTTTACAAAAATTAAAATCGAAACTATCAAAATGTATGAAGCAGCAGATTTTTTTTTCGTGATTTCAGAGTTGGTCCCATAGTGAAAGTTGATCAGTTTGATGGTCCCTATATACCATATTCGGCATTAGAGGTATTTTTGTAACATGTTGTAACTCTATAGTTACATTCCTCAAGATACAAAGGTGATTATGTTTTTTTTTCATTCACAAAGCTTTTTTATATTAAAATAAATGATATACTAGAAAAAATTGATAGCCGTAGTCCCGTCGTCACATACATTGCTCTGATTCCAAAGTAAGTAGCTAAAGCACTTGTGTTATGGAAATCAGAAACAACGGTGGTATTACAAGTAGACCTGGGCCAATATAGAAAAGTACGTTTTCTAAATTGACCCAACCGGGGATCGAACCCGGGACCTCAGAGATGGCGACACCTTGAAAACCAGTTTAAAAAGCAACTCGACCACAGAGGTCGTCAATAATTGTCTATATCATGTATCATAGAAAGGTGAGTTCACTAAAATGTCTAAAATTATTTATATTAAAATCGCCGTAGCTTGTTACATGTCTAGGGTTGCCACCCGTACTTTATAATTAAGTATAATATTATACTTTATTTCAGGGTAATTGTACTGTATACTTTATGAGGAAAATAAAGTAAAGTGAAAATACTTTATTTCACATGGCTTGTTATTTCTCTAGGATAAATTTTCAAAAGAAATAAAAAATTTCATAGATATAATAATATGTTTTAAAGGTAAAAATAAATAATACTTTATTTCCATACAATGTACTTTTTCTACCTTTAGCGACCAATGTACTTTATTAGTCAAAAAATAAGGTGGCAGCCCTATACATGACCCATCGTTTCATGATAAACTTTTTCCATCCGATTGTACATAAATTTTCTATCAAAGCGCAGAATTGTAATGTATTCTATGAATCCACTGTCCATACTGTCCATTCGTATTCTGTACATTTTGTATTCTGTTTGATCGTTTTTAATGTATGAAATGGTTCATAGTGCTTCGTTTTACATACCCTTTTAAGTCTCGTTTGTTGAAATCACAGAATATGTTTGGAATCAAGCAAACTTTATACTAGAAAAAATTGGAAAATGCGGAAAGTTGGAGACGAATAATTAAATTGTGACTTTTCGCATTCACAATGCTATTTTTATATTAATATATTGGAAAAAATACTAGAAAAAATCGACTCACCAGTAGAACCTCAGACGGGACTCGAAGCCACACCCTTAGGGATTCCAGCCCAATGCACTGAGTCGATAGTGGGAGCGGCAAAATCTTCTAATACTTTTTACTTATTTCACTAAGGCGAATAGGAGCCGAATTGCTTATTTTCTACTACAAATAACTACAAATTCTAACTCAAAACTATAGCACGCATGATCTAGTTAATATTTTGTTAACTAATAATGTATTATATTAGGTTTGTGTTCTTCTTATGAAATTATGATTTTAAATATGTGCAAAATATTTCCTTTACAAAGTGCTTTAAAAGTCGCTTAAAGTAGCGACAGTGATATTATGATGTCATAGCTTTAAATAATAGTGTGAAATCTTTCATACGAAATTCATATGCAGACTTCTTAGAAAAAACAATTCTTTATGAATGAATTGCCATCAATACCAAAGTCGGGATTAATCAGTCTTCCAGAATTTAAAACCGAAAATGTATTTATTTATCAACACAACTTTTTATTTTCAGAACTCTCTTTTAAGTTCTCTATATATTTTAATTTTATAATACGAGTGAAAATAGTGATTTCAATATTTAATTTATGAGCACTACGCAATTAAAAATGTATTCTTTGCACAGTAGTATTTTGCTTTAATAATGATAATATACTTTTTTCTTCCAATTTACATTGTAAGTGTTAATGAAATTAAGTCATTTACGTTACGGCGCATGCCTCGTAAAGTGTAGTTATTGTTAAAAATAATAAAAATAAAGTAGATAAGTCATTAAATTTTGAGATTTAAGCATTCACAATGCTATTTTTATATAATACTAAATAATATACTAGAAAAAATAGGACTCGCACCAGATCATGTTCTCGGACGGGAATCGAACCCGCGACCTTTGGATATCCGGTCCAATGCTCTGACCGCTGAGCTACCGAGTCACTAGTGAGAACGTCGAATTTCTTCTAGTATATCAACTCTTACGCTGCAAGCCAGCGCCATCTCACCAATGTAGAAGGAATTACCTCGACATCAACTGAACATCTTTCCAGATATTTTTAAACAGTTGATTAAGATGAGAAAGCTATATAACTTGTTAAATTTTGCGTAGATAAGTCACTTTAAGACGTTTCAATTCCTAGACGAGAGTAATAATAATAATAATAACGCCTTATTGCACACTGGAAAAAGATATTACAGAGAAGCAAACAATAAACATGGACAAGTACACAAAAGGCGGCCTTATTGCTATGTAGAAATCTCTTCCAGGCAACCTTGACTAGAGACATATTAAGGGAAATAGGACAGGGACAGTAATAAACAATGTTTCTGAAATCTGAAGCAAAAAAAACTTATGAAAGAGGATAACTTGAAACCTTCTTAAAGTCATACTATTACTAGAAGAACATAATTCCTTGCGTTATAGTAACAAGGTCTCAGTTACTACTGTTTAATATAACATTTATACGAATTAGATCTTTATCAACTAAACCGTCGATCGGAGTTGGACAACACTTAATGAGAGACTTTGTCCTCTATTAAAACTTTTCCAGTTACCACTTTGCACAGTAAGCCGCGTATTTGTAAAAGTTTGAGATAGTCTTTAGTTAGTTGTATTAGGGGTGAATTTTCTCTGTATTTATTTGAAATAAGACATTTATTTATTGATCCAGATTTGCGTTGATAGCCTTTTTGAAGATTCAGTGAAATCTTGCACGAGTTATGCGTCACTCGCAAGCTATGAAACAATGACAATTGGATCCCAAAAATCAAAACAGTACAATTAGTTAATTAATGCTGTGAATGAATGATTTATCTGTTGTTTGATATACGTAGGCTAATTATACGAAAAAAAACACCATATTTCCCGAAAAATGTGTAATAGAGTTTAAAGAAAATTGAAAAGGACAAGTTGTTAGGTTGTCGTATATTTAAGTTTGTAAATATCGTTACTTATTTCGGTTAAAGCTGATAAGTATCTTGCGCCTGTTCTTCTTGTCAGTTAAAAAAGTCTGGAACAGGTGGTAGAAAAATATAGACGATTCAAAAGCGCTTAATTACTAAGTTTATTTGAATAAAGCAATTTTTTACTTTTACTTTTTATTTACTGTCAGGGCAACAGTTACATCACGTGTCGGTGACATGTCACTTACAAATTCAAAAAGGACTACTATGACGGCATTTTTTCACAGGCTGTTCAAATCAAATTAAGCCTATCATACACATGAATATTGTTCACTTATTGAGACTTTATTTTGCTCACTTTATCAAACGTCCCATAACCACATTACGCTCCTAATAACCTTTCGATGAAATACTTACTTCTATGAATCTAGTTATAAAAATAGCCCTAACATCAAAACACTTTTCCAGCGTCAATTTCGCATCTCTCGTTGTGTTTTTTCGCTTGAATATCACGCGCAAAGTTGCGGAAAAATCGCTGAGACAGCGCGACGGGTACATACGAATACGAAACCGACGGGCGGGAAGAATGTGTTTTATAATACTTACTATATATCAGGGGAATGACTCAAATAATAAAGACATTATTCGCGTTTCTGGAGATACAATGATAAAATACTTTTTAAGGTACTACTTTGAGAGTATCTCAACTCATTTTCTGTAGTGTTAGTTTAGATGTGGGCTAGGCAATAGTTATGGTAATGTTACATACATTTGACGACCTCCGTGGTCAACCAGCCATCTTTGAGGTTCAATCCACGGTAGGGTCAATTTAGAAAGAAATGTTTTATATTGTGTCATCTGCAATAAAATCGAAGTATTTGTCTTGGGAATTGATGCTAAAAAAGGGAAGCAAAATAAACCCCTACGCGAAAATTTGGTCCGATTTGACGAATTTTACTATGAATTCTAAGGCCCGTATTTATAAACCCCTTCTTATAGGAACACCATCTCAGATATGATCTCAAGATAGCTCTCAACGTTGAGGGCGGTTTATAAATACGGGTCTATGACTCTAAAGTTGGTAAAAAATCAAAACATAGTGTTAATTATTAGAATCCATACGTAATTACCAAAAACAAAATTATAGAAACATTATTGAAAAAATTTTTTTTAGAAAATCACAATATTTTAATATAACCATAATAACCGCTCGGTTAGAAAGGTGACGTCACTGTTCTTATTTTCTACTTTTTGTATGGGGCTTTTTCACGCGGCCGCCATGATGTCAATATTCAAAGCATCATATCTTAATAAATATTGATCGCAAAAAAAATATTTCTCACAGATATTTATTTTACGATGCACTAAATTTATTTTTTGGAATAAAAATTTAATCAAGTACTAGTATTTTGGAAATTTACTTCCCATATCTTTAAATAACAGTCACACATATCAGGATTTCTCGCTAAAACACCGTATGCCGGAGTGTCAGCCGTAACAAATACACATTCCGGAAAAGAAAATATTGTATTGTTGCCTCTTGCTTTTATAAGCAATCTCCTCTATTTGGAGAAGCTACGAATATAGCAATAATTCTATGGCAAGAGAGAAACAATATTTTTGGTTGACGATTGATTGTTATGTAAAGAATCGTGTTTTGTTTTTGTTTCACTCATAGTACACATGACGGCACCTCAGACTATATCGGCTTTACCACAAAAGATTTTAAGACACTGTTTAATTTAGACACTGTTTAAATGTGATGCCGTCTCTTTCAAAGCATATTGTCAAAAAAGTACCAGCATCACATTTAAACAGTTTAACTCTTGTTGAACAGTGTTTTAAAATCTTTTGTGGTTAGGCCGTTTATGTTGACCTTGAGACCGCCTTTATGCTCTACGTTATAAAAGTTGTTTTCGCAGTTTAACTGTATAACCTAACGTGCTGTCGTGTGTACAATGAGTTACTATTTTTATTGTTTAACAGCCTCCTATATTGAATATGCGTTTATTTGATTTGATATGAGTGTTGCGTTTCACCTTGGTAAAGGGTTCACTAAATTACTCTATCACCCGTTTGCACTAAACTTAAGAATCGCCAAGTCTTTTCCTAACTACATCTCGACCAAGATAAATAGGCGATGAAAGCAGCATGACAGCTAAGTTAATGACACCGTTTTAATTTGGTCAAGTTGTAGTTAGGAAAAGACTTAGGCGATTCTTAAGTTTAGTGCAAACGGACATAAGTCTCTAATCTGAATTAAGTTTGCAAGATTTGCGTTAATTTTTAAAATGATTTCAGTTACGAAATTTTAATTGAATCTCAGTCAGTCGGTTATTGGGCAAGCTGTGACGTGTCACGCCAGTTCATCCAAATGGATGCGCTCTACAGAAAATGAATATTGAATAATTAAAAAAAACACTTTTCATGGTGACTTATGTACTTACCATATAACGGAGGTTTGAAGCGCTTGGTAAGTTTAATTGAATTAACATAGTAATCATTACGCTATTCTATAAATTGCAAATTAGTGTAGTTAAATAGATAGATATTTATTTGCAACACAAACATACAAATAAAATAAAAGAAAAAAAACAAACAAATCAGTACAATGACATGTCACAGTGACGCATATATGCATGAGCTCAGCAGCAGCGTATAAAAAGAAAAACGCTGGTTTTCTGGAGGAATTAATAAAACACATGTGCTAATATAATAAATAATAAATAAATATTGGACAACATCACATACATTGCTTCGATTCCAAAGTAAGTATCTAAAGCACTTGTGTTATGGAAATCAAAGACAACGGTGGCATCACAAACACCCAGACCTGAGCCAAAATAGAAAAGTTCGTTTTCTAAATTGACCCAACCGGGGATCGAACCCGGGACCTCAGAGATGGTGACACCTTGAAACCCGGTGTACAAAGGTCGTCAAATAATAGGAAGTTATAATAAATTCAGCAATAATAATTAATTGGTGAGATTGCGCTGGCTTGCAGCGTAAGAGTTGATATACTAGAAGAAATTCGACGTTCCCACTAGTGACTCGGCAGCTCAGCGGTCAGAGCATTGGACCGGATATCCAAAGGTCGCGGAGAACATGATCTGGTGCGAGTCGTATTTTTTCTAGTATATTATTTAGTATATATAAAAATAGCATTGTGAATGCTAAAATCTCAAAATTTAAAAATAATAATTAAAACAAAAAATATAAGAACAGTGGAAATCTTTTAATACTACTGAAAAGTTATAGTCGCACAGATCAAAAGTGTCAAAGTCTTGCGAAATTTTTCGTGTAATGAAATATTCATTTCCCCGTTTCATGGCGTCGAGAGCTCTCCGTATTTTCATAATTTGTCCTTCGCCATCCATTGAAGGGTCTTCAGAGATCAGCCAAGCGTAAACTTCATCGTCCTTATGGGATGGGATTGGAAGGCAGAAGTGTAACGCGGATGAATTTTAGTTTACGCTTTTTGCTACTCCGATGGGAAAGTCTGCTTGGCTATTGGGTGAACCTACGTTGTTTTATTATGTTTCTTACTTCCTGCGTCATTATCGTTTATTCGAAAATCTTTAAAAATCCAATGCATCACAACGGAGTTTGCCATCATTTACGTTAGAGTACGATAATAAATTATATTAATTTGCATTTTTTTAACTTTTTTATTGCGATGCATTGGATTTTTAAAGATTTTCGAGTAAAAGACAATGACGCAGGAAGTAAGAATCAACGTAGATACGCCTTATTTCTATACAGATATGATTTTAGTTTCCCGTTTGAATTACAGTGGTCTATGTTTTTCAGCACCTACAAAATTCAGCAAAGTATCTACACTTGTGGACACAAAAATCGAGCAGCCCCACACTTTTTAAAGTGATTCAGCTTCTTAAACTCTTTGATTATAATGATCAAAGGTACCCTATTTTTTTAAAATAATAATCCGATGAAATCGCTCTATATAACTGTTTTGCATTTGAATGTTTTTTTTTTCTATTCAATGACCGTCATCGTTCGATTTTCTTGATTTTGAGACGTACGCTAACCACTGACGATACTTCCATTTGACAGACGTCCAAATGCGGTACCTCCAAATGGATGTTTAGCTATGCCCAGTAACTATGCTATGGGGCATCCTCGACTATACTTCCACTTGGACTCACAAACGCCGTCGCTTTCATAGCCTAAATCTGGTTGTTTTCCATAACGTGCCAAATGGACGTATCATCAGTGATTAGCTTTATACAGAAGTTCCCAATGTCACGGAGTGGGGCGAACATCGTTCGATTGTCGCAATTCTTTTTTTTTGTAACTCAGAAATATCGGGATCGGAGTCAACTCGTACTAATGAAACTCGTCCCGTCATTTCGGTATCTATTTTTCTCATCATTAATTCAACCTTAAGTTACTGAGTTATTTTTAGTGAATATACTATTGCACTTTGCACTAGGTAGGTAGGTTGCGTTTATTGAACGATATAGAATTGGGACCAGCAAAAAAACGAAAAAGAGAAACAACAGCTCATATTGGGATGAGTTGCCCTCTAACTCGAAATATTTCGACAACCAGACGACCCGAACCGAACGAGTAAAGATTATCGACAAGTCCGGTGAACCGTGCACTTATAGGTGTTGACTTTTTGTCTGTTTTGCTTTAGGGTGAGGCCAGACTTCTCAGTTAAACTGATTTTATGACCGAATATTTTAGCGATACTAAATAATATACTAGAAAAAATAGGACTCACACCAGATCATGTTCTCGGACGGGAATATTATTTAGTATTATATAAAAATAGCATTGTGAATGCTTAAATCTCAAAATTTAAAAAGTTATATAGCTTTCTCATCTTAATCAACTGTTTAAAAATATCTGGAAAGATGTTCAGTTGAATGTCGAGGTTAATTCCTTCTACATTGGTGAGATAGCGCTGGCTTGCAGCGTAAGAGTTGATATACTAGAAGAAATTCGACGTTCCCACTAGTGACTCGGTAGCTCAGCGGTCAGAGCATTGGACCGGATATCCAAAGGTCGCGGGTTCGATTCCCGTCCGAGAACATGATCTGGTGCGAGTCCTATTTTTTCTAGTATATTATTTAGTATTATATAAAAATAACATTGTGAATGCTTAAATCTCAAAATTTAAAAATTTTAGCGATACGTTTATTATTTCAATTACTACGAATTAGTTCGTGATTTTTTCGCCTATCTGCCAAATCGGTCTCGCTCCCGCGCGCGTCGTTTTCTTATTACTATCTCGCTTTAGTAAAGGAGCACCCTAATAAATTTAAATATATCGTTACCAAATCCAATAGTAGGATTCATTTATGAAAATATTTTTTTAATATCGTAGGAAAATAATAATGAACTTAGCGCAATGAGGTCATTATTATTATGTTGTGTGTAATTTTCTTTCAAGATGATATTAATATGTGGCAAAAAACCAGATACAGACTGAAACTAACCTTATCATTTGACGACCTCCTTGGTCGAGTGGCTTTGTACACCGGTTTTCAAGGTGTCGCCATTTCTGAGGTCCCGGGTTCGATCCCCGGTTGGGTCAATTTAGAAAACGAACTTTTCTATATTGGCTCAGGTCTGGGTGTTTGTTATACCACCGTTGTCTCCGATTTCCATAACACAAGTGCTATAGCTTCTTACTTTGGAATCGGAGCAATGTATGTGATGTTGTCAAATATTTATTATTATTATTTATTTATTTATTTTTGAGCTGTACGCATTTAAATAATTAATTACCTTTCTTTGTTACAGATCAAGATCGAGAATTGGGATTTATTCAAAACAATCAACGTCTTATCCAAGTAGAAGTAAGTCCACTACTTACTGCGTTCATAGAACTTGAACTAAATCTATAAAAAAAACGAATAGGTAACCAATTAAAAATGATTTGGTGGAAGCCAAGCACTATCCCGTTGTGGGCATAAGAAAAACACTTCTTGAAATCCAATATTAGGTATACTTACAGGGTTATTTGTAAAACACCAACAACCTCGCAAGAGTAGATTACTACTACGCGTTCACTTCATCATTGCCTCTACCTCCCGGCCCGCTTCGTCATACCGCACCCCCTTCGTCGCCTTTCTAGTACGGCTAGCAACGCAAATCTTAAATTTTTTTCTGTTGATTTAATCATTACGTTCGTTATTTGTGTTGTTATAATGATTAAAAGAGCAAAGTTCCTGCATAATGGCGAACCTTGTTTTATAAATTAATGACACTCTTTGAACAAGAAAAAAATGAAAAACAGTTGAAAAACAGTTGAAAAACATGGTTACTTTTTTTGTCTACAGTACCGTTAGCTGTGACGTAATAAAGGGCGTCGACGGCAATCACGAAGTGAACGCGTAGTAACATCATATTAAACAACAATGTTTGCTTTCGACTGTACAAAAAACGACATGAAAATCGTCTTTCCATACAACTGTCTAAGTCCAGTCGAGAAAAAAATAACTTTATTCAAATAAATTTAGTAATTAAGCGCTTTTGAATCGTCTAATTATTTTCCTACCACCCGTTCCAGACTTTTTTAACTGACAAGAAGAACGGACGCAAGAAATTTATCAGTTTTAACAGAAATAAGTAACGATATTTACAAACTTAAATATATCGTTATTAAGTTTTGATTTTTCGCATTCAAAATGCTATTTTTATATTAAGATAAATAATATTAGAAAATACTAGCAGCGACTCGGTAGCATAATTGGTCAGTGCATTGGGCCGGAATTCCAAGGGTGCGGGTTCGAGTCCCGTCCGAGGTGCTACGGGTGAGTCGATTTTTTCTAATATTATTTATCTTAAATATATCGTTACCAAATACAATACAATAGATTATTAACAACATAGTACTTATACCATGTCCACGCATACCATCATTTTCACGCATTTCGGTCTTTCAGATAATCGTCTCTATTTACCCATGAGCGTCTTAAACATGATTTTTAAATTCATGCAAAGGTAGATCAATCACTTGTTTTGAAACTTTATTAATCAAGGCTATGCATTTCCCCATGAATATTCCCTCTATAGTTTTTACAAACCTAAATCTTGTCCGTTTGTTCTTCTTGTAGTTTTATTCTTTTGTCTTTTTCGAGTCATAGAACAAACCTTGTTGTTTATGATGTTTCAAAATTATGGGTTTGCTTTGGTTTGATTTATTTCATAGTTTTCTTCTTTTCAGAGCATTTAAAAGAATTTTTTTGTTTAAATATTAATAACTTACTTAAAGATAATTCTTATCTCGGAACATTTTATAGATACAACGAAGTACTTTTCTCTGAAAGAAAGAAGTCAAGAGCGAGTCGGACTCGCGCACTGAGGGTTCCGTACCATCATTCTGAAAAAGTTGACTATTTAGAGACATCGTTTTATTTAGATAAATAATATTAGAGTCGATTTTTTCTAGAATTTTTTCTAATATTATTTATCTTGATATAAAAATAGCGATGTGAATGCGAAAAATCTAAATTCAATAATCAATTAATTTTTTCTGTAATCTTTACATAAACTTCTATCACATTAAATAATTTCAGATTTTTCTCTATGTAAACTGGAGATAAGGGGGAACGGTATTTTTTTTACATTTGGCCTAAAATAATGATTGAGAATGTGCAAGCAGCGCTCTATTATGATACCCCATATTATGCCCTAATAGCCACACTTCGAATTTTTAAGAACCCCTTTCAGTTTTGTTGCAAAAAAATATAAATATTTTTATTTCTCTCTTATTTGCAAAATAGTTGAGCAAACGTCATCTAAAACTATTCCAAATTTCAAGTTGATAGCATTAGTAGTTCTCGAGATATCCACCTGTGACAGACAGACAGACTGAGTCGCACCATAAGGGTTCCTTTTAACCATTTTCGTAGGAACCCTAACAAAAGCGTTTCGATGCTTAGCTTACATAATTTGCTGTCATAGAAATGTACATGAATCACCGAGAAAGGTCGCACTCACACCAAACAGCTCGTAATCTACCGGCTCAGAACAAAGGCAGCTATAAAAGTGAACTGACACTCACAACGAAGCGATTTTTTTTTAAATGTCTTTTCTTCAAAGGCCATTGATCTGGGCTAAATACTTGAAACCTTATGACTTGATCTGGGCTAAATACTTGAAACCTTATGACCTGATCTGGGCTAAATACATGAAACCTTATGACCTGATCTGGGCTAAATCCTTGAAACCTTATGACCTGATCTGGGCTAAATACTTGAAACCTTATAATGTGTATCTGAATGTCTAGCAATACAGCTGTTTTTGTTTCATTGAAATCCAGCGAGTAGTTTTCAAGTTACAAGGGATTTCATCTGCAGGACAGTTTTTTTTTTCAATTCCTGGGGAGTATTAGTAAATTATCTATGCACTTACGCTACGCACAATCGGGTTGGGTGACAAAAAATATTTTTTCGAGTTCTCTGTGCTAAGTAAAGTAACGTCAAGCTTTTGGTCCATTTGGATGCCTTTAACGGGTGTTAAAGGTATGCAAATGGACCAAAGGCCTCTTTTTTACTAGTTTTTGGTTTTTACTTTTAACTTATATTTTTTAATTCCGTACTTTTTATACTATAACATATTTTCCTTGTTTTGTACTCTGTGTTTTTTCTTCCATGTGTCAAGTTGTGTTCATCAGTTTACAATAATAAAAGTCCATTTACTACCAACTAACTTTCAATATTTAGAAACCCATTTAGCTCAGTTTCAGTGGGTACCAATATTATAGCAAGTAATTGCCACTTTGACAACAGTTCCGCTAACATCGCATGATGTGAATAATTTGTTAACAATTTACATTACACATGTAATGTGAAACTACAAAATGTTGTAATTAAAGTGTCACTAATTCATTGTTCTGTTTTAATGTCTGGTTTGAGCTAGATGCTAGTAATATTAAACAGGCTTATTTGTAAAACACCAACAACCTCGCAGGAGTAGATTAACAACGTATTTTCTATGACTTCCCCGAAAACACCATGCAGACCCAGTGTGAATTGGTGGGTACCAATTCACACTTAGTCTGTATGGTGGGTCCATGCTCCTTACCCATCCATAAGGAACGCCTGTACTTCTTTTCTGAACACACATGTATTTCTTACATTAAAAAAACTTTGAAAAGAAACTTATAGGAAAGCTTGTAAGTATTGTGAAAAGAGAAATATATGAATAAATATATAATAAATATATGCAGCTAACTCCCGCTAAAAACTCCGCTATTTGGACTTCCGCCAAGTAATGCCTGATTCAATCAAATACCAAGCATATAAGTAGTAGGGGCACTTAAAAAACTTAAGTAGCAAAATACCTACAAATATAAAAGTCGCTATGATGTAAATTTTATCACTAACCCCTAAATTCAAAATGGCAGAGATATGGGGAAAATCATATTTCAGCCATTTCGAAAAATGTTCAAAAATATTACAAACGCGAGGTTCCGAGCCACCAGTTCAGTAAAAAATAAATGCAGTACAATTAGTAGCTTGAAAGTGTCAAAAAAGGTTACATTTCTGGTATTATCTACTTTAAACAGAGAGTAGTATAATTTAATTAACAATTAAAATTAATGTTTTCCACCTTCAAATAGCATTCCCAAAACGCGTAGTTTACATGAAATATTAAATCACAGTGACCTGCCCTATTTACAGCTGAATATTATTCAGCAGAATGTTCTAAGTAACGAGCTGGATATTCCATCCTAGTATGCAGAACATCTAAGTAATAGCGAAGCTTCTGACCGCAGTGCATCTAGATACTTAGGTGCATGATTTGAGACTGAGGTTTGCATTCGTACTGGCTCCTAGATCCTCGCTGTGGTATTTTCATTATTAGTATAACAAAAAGGCCACGAACTTTTCCGACCACCTAATACGTATTCGTATTTCTTTTGCACAGTATAATGTTTTAAATTACCATGGTTATTGACGTTATAAGAATTTAAAAAAAAAGCAGGTACATGGTGTAAATCCCGATATAGTTTATTCTTTTGCACAAGTCTAATTTTTAAGCTTGTGTTGAAGAAACCATTAGTTTAAAATATCGCATTGTTAATATTAATATTTAAACTCTTTTGACCCATATATCAGCTCATGGCCTAACTAAATTACTTTAAGATCAAATGTTTATTAGGTATTTGATTGAATCAGGCATTACTTGGCGGAAGTCCTAAACCAGTGTGAAAAGAGAAATATATGTAGCTTACTCCTGCCGATAAATAAGGTGTCGGGAGGCGTAGTTACTCATTCGGTGTTGGTTCACGCACGATCTAACTCCTGAGGATGCTCCGGGTTTTGGTATGCGTAAAGATTGCATTCTCCTCTTGATACAAAAAAAAGGATGCTCCGGGTTGGGGCGAAACACGTGTAGAGTCTTATTGGTGAAGGTGCAAAGTGTGTCGCTGTCATGCTAAATGCAAGTATTGTGCACTGATATTTTTGTGGTGTGCATGTGCTTTTTTTTGCGGGCGGTGCATCCTGCATATATTTTTTGCGGGAGTAAGCTACATATATTTCTCTTTTCACAAATGTCATTTATAATTACACGTCGGTGTAACAGACGTTCCCAAGTGCAAACTAAAGGCCACTCCACACGACCGGTGTCAGGCGCAGATTATTTATCGCCATTATTTATCTGTGGAATCGAGTGGGCTCACACGGAATACACGGAATTATTTATGAACTCTAATAGACGGTATTTTCTTTACTTTTCACTATTTTACTTGTGAACTTTCTCCGCGTTTCTAGTTTTAAATGATTGAACGACAAAAGACCGTCACAAACTATGCGTTTCAGTTTATGGGGCATTTACACGGGTCGATTTTCCAGGTGACTAGGGCTTTTTGTCGACAATCGTTTGTAAATTTAAATTGCCACAACATTGAAATTAGATTAGCGATTTAATTTTATAAATGACTATCAATAAAAATACCTATTCGATTAGTATGTAATAGTATTTTTTCAACGAAGTAACATTTTCTTCGTGTGAACTCAACATAATATTGCTTATTCGTGATGCTATTGAGAATATTTGAAATAGTGGTATTTATGCATCCCTAGTATTTAGAACTTATAGAAGTTTGAGTAGCCTTTAGACCAAACCTAGTTGACTAGATATAAAGCTATATGCATACATGATCACTAGGTTTCCACCAATTTGGGCAGCTGCTATGAACCTCTTGAACCTCAATTATAGCAAGTAATTGCCACTTTGACAACAGTTCCGCCAACGTTGTATGATGTGAATAATTTGTTAACTAATTACATTACACATGTAATGTGAAACTACAAAATGTTGTGATTAAAGTGTCACTTATTCATTGTTCTATTTTAAAGTCTGGTTTGCGCTAGATGCTAGTAATATTATACCGGGTTATTTGTAAAACACTAACAACCTCGCAAGAGTAGATTACTAACATCATAAACAACAACATATGTTCTACGACTTCCCCGAAAACAGATAAAAAACTACTTTCCATTATGATCGAACAGCTAATATAGTTTTGTTGCAAAAGTTGTTTTTTTGTCTGTTTTCGGAAACGTCGTAGGACAAATGTTGTTGTTTATGATGTCATCTAGATGTGTCTAGCCCCCCATTCCTATATTCGAGAAACGATTCATTTTGCTTACGGGTGGTGGAATTTTGACACGTTTAATATGGACTAAGGGCCGGTTCCTATATTCGAAAACGATTCGTTTTCTTACGGATGGTAGTATTTTGACATTAAGTCCGTAGTAAACGTGTCAAAATTCTACCACCCGTAAGCAAAACTAATCGTTTCTCGAATATAGGAATGGGGGGCTAGACACATCTAGATGACATCATAAACAACAACATTTGTCCTACAACTTTTCCAAAAACAGTCAAAAATACGACTTTTCAGACAAAACTATATCAGCTGTTCGATCATTTGTATGGAAAGTAGTTTTTTTGTTTGTTTTCGGGGAAGTCGTTGAACATACGTTGTTGTTTATGATGTTAGTATTCTACTCCTGCGAGGTTGTTGGTGTTTAACATTTATCCTAGTATAAGTCGAACCACTTATGTATAAATCTTTAATTATTTATATGTCTAGATAGAGTGTTGCGCTTTTGAAGTACTAAACCAAACAGGCCATCTTTTTCAAGATGGTGTGCGTTTTTAGCATCATCACGTCCAAAGAGTATTGTAAAACAATGGCCGCGTGACACTACTTACAATGTGTGTGTGTTTTTATCAGCCAATAGTTGGCTGATATTTTTTTCGACGCGTTCGTAGCGTCGACCTGTCTATCTAGGTATAAATGAATGATGCCATCCCATCTCATGATTGCGGCTAATCCAATATTGCATATACACGAGATATATCTAGCCTCTGCAAATTGCAATCCTCCCAATTATACGCCAGATTGCTCGCTCCGCTGATGAGTTCGTAACATTGATTGAGATGCATGTCAAAGTGCATTTTTAATTTAATAAGTAATCAATATACACTTGTTAAAGCCATCGGTCATTTATGTATGAAGACTGGCATACCTACCTGTCCGCCATTTTGAAAAAAGTCGGTTTTGGAGGCGTGGTAAAAGTGGTGTCAATAGATAGAATAAGATTGTTTTTATGACTTATTCTATCGATTGATTTAGAAAATGACAGATTTTGTTTTTCAACTTCAAACTCAAATATCTCGGTAAGTATATCACTTACGATATTTTTTACTTATTATTTTTTGTTTGTAATGACTTATTCTATCGATTGACACCACTTTTATCACAGACCTCCAAAACCGACTTTTTTCAAAATGGCGGACAGGTAGGTATGTCAAAAGCACATGATGCTCTTTAGCGTTGCATTATACTTAGTTAAAATAACAGGAATTAAACTCAACGTTTCGACCGAGTTGCATCGGCCGTGAGCGACCCTCCATCATGAATGGGGTGGCATTATTCATTTCTACATAAGTGGCTGTGGCCGACCACGGCCGATGCAACTCGGTTGAAACGTCGAGAAAATATAAGGTGGAACCAAATTAAGTAACTACTGAAACAGGTGATAGTGTTGCTTAAACTGAACAACTTTCTCCAAGGAACATAGGTCGAAAAACGAATTTTATTTTTCGTCTTTCCATACTAAGTCGATCAGCTGACCAATACATTTTGTATGGGAGGATGAATTTGTTTCTTTCGTATTTCGACCCATGTTCCTTGGAGAAAGTTGTTCAGTTTAAGCAACACTATCACCTGTTTCAGTACTATTACTAAATTTGGTTCCACCTTATATGTAGGTGCGAAAATACCTATCATTACGTACGATCACGTCGGGGTCACCAATGTTGAGGCAGGATCTCTTCACCATTTATTCAGCGAAAAGGGAAGTACTTCCGCCGAGCTATATGTCTGTGCTCGGGGATCGCGGTCCTACTATTCAATATTGGAGTTTGTATTTTTGCGAAGTGCTTGCTTTCGGATTGCGTATAAATTCAATTTACAACAAAATTAGACTGAGACAAGTCAATGGCTTTTTATAGGGCAGAGCGTATATTTATTTAAAAAATATATCCACAACCAGATAGTGCTTGGCCTTCACCTCACCTGATAAGTGACGATAAGGCCGAAAGTGTAAGCGCACTACACCTGGAATCCTCACCACTGACCACTGGCTATCATCATCATTAGAATCAAAAACATTTAAAGGATGATGAATATTGATGAATAAAATGTGAAAAGAAAAAAACACATTATAAGCTGCCAATTATAACTAATACTTAATAATGTTTACCAGATCTTGACAGAAGAAGATTTGGGCGAAGTTTGTCAGAAAATCGTGTTGTGATCACACAACATTTCACCGAGAGGACGGTCACACCAGGTGGTGATGTAAGTTATACACATAATAGGAAGAAACAAGTTCATTTTAATACAAAGGTATAAATCGTAGTTTTAGCTATCGTGTATAATATGGTATATGGTACCTGCCGGGCGATTCCGAAACGAAACTCGGCATCGCACTTCGAAAGTCACCTTACTTCGCATGAGTTTGATATTGGAAATTAGATAATTGTAGGTTACTTTATCAACTGAAAATTAAAATTAGATAACTACAGAGGCAACCTGAAATCTCTTGCAATTAATAAATTAGTCTATTATTATATCAAACTCGTGAAAAGTGAGGTGACTTTCGAAGTGAGTTGCGAGTTGCGTTTCAGAATTGCACGGCTGAGATCGACCGAAACTCGACCGAAGCCGGACCGGAGGCTTTATAACCGGAGTACGTCTCACCTTTTTACACGTATTTGTCAGGTACTACAGAAACGCGGATGTTACTATAGCAACGGGGCCCGCGCAGTGTGTCTTAGTTTTACACCGGGCGTGTTCTGTCGAACTCGGTCCAACTCCGGTCGAGTACCGATTAACCCTTGGTCGGACTCCGTCACTATGTATAACCCGCGCAGATAAATGGGATTGAGACTGGCGGCTCACCGCGCTTACCACAACGAGTGTGGGTGAGAAAGCCATAGCTGTGGCGTTTAGCATGCGAGTGAGAAGTGAATAGAACGCCGCCATTTCTAATCCCATTCTTTATCTGCGCGGGTTGCACGATAGTCTTACTTGTCGAACTTGCGGTTAAAGCATGGTTCGAGGTTAAAGCTCGCTAGTGAGTACCCGGCTTTAATGTTCCTTTTTTATAGATCAGCATGCAATGCGCAGCAACCGGTGATAGACCGCCTCAGTTCGTGTGGGAAAGAGACGGCATAGTCATCTCCAGTAACACTGAACATAGGTAAGTTACAAAATGAGAGTCTAAAAACAAAAACACACTCTGACTTAACTCAATTTGATAAGACGTGATTAACATTGTTTTATCAAATTATACACAACATGGCTAAGTTACCAAGTTGAATGTGTAAAAATCTGTAAAAACCAACCCGGAGCATCCTCAGGAGTTAGATCGTGTGTAAACCAACACCGTATCAAAAACACGTGTAAATTAGTATAATTGGTGAAGGTGCAAGGTGTGTCGCTGTCATTCTAAATGCAGGTAGGTATTTTGCACTGATATTTTTCTGCATTTTTTTGCGGGCGGGCGGTCGGTGCATCCTGCATATTTTTTTGCGGGAGTAAGCTACATATATTTCTCTTTTCACAATGGTTTGGGACTTCCGCCAAGTGACACCTGATTCAATCAAATAAATAAGATCACAGATAAGTTACAAAGTTGAAAGTGTAAAATCAAAAACACACTATCTGACCTCAATTTTATAAGTCGTGATTTATATTGTTTTTAGCAAATAACACAAAACATAGATAAGTTACAAAATTGAAAGTGACTCAGACTGAATAACTCATTGATAAGTCGTGATTTACTTTATTTTTAGCAAATAACACAGAACATAGGTAAGTTACAAAGTTGGAAGTGACTCTGACTGAAGAACTCAAATTGATAAGAAACAATTTACATTGTTTTTAACAAAAGTCTAAAACTAAAAACTCTAACCTCATTCCTCAATACTTCGTCCAGTGTAAAACTTTGCAGATAAACTAATCTAAGTTTGAGACAGTTTAACAAGGTCTGCGTTCAATTATTCACTAACTGAAACAAATAATACTAAAGAATCCCTAAAATCTTTCAGATACCTATATTGGCTCAGACCTGCCTGTCGATTCTGTAACCAAACTCGCATCTCACTTCGAACCCCACTTCACTTCGCGTGAATTTGTTATTAGAAATTAGCTGAATATAAGCTACTTTACCGATTGCAAAAGGTTTTGGGTAGCTACCGTAGCTATCTAAAATCTTTTGTGTTTAAAAAAACAGCCTTTAATTTTCCCATTTATGAATTAAAATTCCCGCGCAGTGATGTGAGATTCGAAGTGAGGTGCGAGTTTGGTTACAGAATCGACAGATAGATATTTTGGTTGTATACAACATGTTACAAAACTACCCCTAATGCCGAATATGGTATATAGAGACCATCAAACTGAACAACTTTTACTATGGTACCAACTTTAAAATCTGCTGTTTCATACAAAAATTAAAATCGAAAATATTAAAATGTATGAAACAGCTGATTTTTTTTCGCGATTTGAGAGTTGGTCCCATAGTAAAAGTTGTTCAGTTATGATCCCTATATACCATATTCGGCATTAGGGGTATTTTTGTTACATGTTGTATAGTAAATTTAAGAAAACACATTTATTAAGATCTCCCTAATTTTTTAGGTACGCCTTAGGCCAGGTGATGACGTCAGACAACTCGGTTGTATCACAGCTGAACATCACAAGGGTCAGAGTGGAAGATGGAGGTTTATACTCCTGCATAGCGAGGGAAGGTGAACACATCGCTACGCATGAGAACAGGCTTGATGTTTATGGTAGGTTTGCAGTAGTTGAAATGCTGTAAGAGATTTTAAACACAATGCAATATTTGCAGTGGCTCTGATCAGTAAAGTGCTTTAGATTTAAGACGGTTGGTGAAGGACTGCTGCCGCACAACAGCAAGCTGGAATCGTACTGTGTACTTGGCCCATATATTTTCATGCAAAATAACTTGCTAAGTTAAAAATGAAAAAAATGCCAACGGACGAGCTTCGGACTGCTATCGTACGATTTCTTTTATATAAAAAAACAGAGACGCCTTCCGATCGGCCCCCCTACTTAAATGGCCAACTTTCTATGCGTTTGAGCGCTACAACAGGCCTTCCTTATGAGTGGTTATGGAGGATGAGCTATGACCCACCACGCGGGCCCAATGCGGATTGGTGGGTACTAACGACTGCAAACGCAGCTGGGACCAACGGCTGGCGAAGCCCGAAGGAGCTTAAGATAGTAAATTTTTGGTCGGTCACCCATCCCATGACCGACCCTTGAGAAAGTTGCTTAACCTCCGCAATCGATGCACTATACTACTGCGCCACCGAGCTCCTGATAGCACCGAGATATGTGATTGTTTTTACTATTTCCAGGGCCTCCATACATAAGAGCTCTTGTTTTTACTATTTCCAGGACCTCCATACATAAGAGCTCTTGTTTTTACTATTTCCAGGGCCTCCATACATAAGAGCTCTTGTTTTTACTATTTCCAGGGCCCCCATACATAAGAGCTCTTGTTTTTACTATTTCCAGGGCCTCCATACATAAGAGCTCTTGTTTTTATTATTTCCAGGGCCTCCATACATAAGAGCTCTACCTCCGATTAAAGTACAAAGTGGAGAGTCTGTCAACTTAAGATGCCCATTCTACGGATATCCTATCAGGTATCGTCAAATATTTATTTTAATAAACTTTAAGATTAGGTTTTGAAGCGTCAATTATTTTCTACACGACTTTTAGTGACAGTCTTTTGAAATCAGTACTTCTTCATTTTGTTCTACATTCTTTGCAATACAAACCAAGGGCCGTACCGGATAATTTTTCGAACTTCAGCGGGTCTGCCGAGCTTCAACTTAAAACAGATACATCGAAGTAAGGAGTGTCGTCTTGGTTATTATTCGCCGAAGTTATTTAGAAGATATCGATGTTCGTGTGACATCATGAATTGGGGTTCGCCATTTTAGCTCGATTGGGGCTCGATTTATCTGTTTTAATTTGAAGCCCGGCAGACTTTCCGAAGTTCGATGCGTTAGCCGGTACGGCCCCTGACTTCTAAATCTGATTGCAAGCTCAAACACAGAGGTGGCGTTCCGGTCATGCGATCCGATCCGCAGATCGCTGCGATCTATGCGATATATGGAATTCTCTTATCCCTTCCACAATGGTTGCGTTCCGATCCCATATATAGCATAGATGAACGCAACCTGTGTTTGAGCTCTGCATTAAGGCCCCTATATACCTACCTCAAAATGATATTATCATCTTAATTAAATTTATTGCTCGCTAAGAACATAATGTAACGAAAATTCACATGTACAGATTGAAGCTAAGGTTCTATAGTTTATTTACAAACAATACCTCAGTAAAATATAAAATATAGTTCGTTGTTATAGTAGTAGAGGCAAAAGAGCAAAAAGATGCCACTTTATACACTTGAGGGCTATAAGGTTATTAATACTCATATCATCATATTTCTCATATCATAAACTGTTTGGCGTGATTTAAAGATATTACTTTGAAACTATCGATACTTATTTTTTCGTAAAACCTAACATTGACTAAAAACGTATTGCTTTAGCTTTCTTTATTGTCCCTTGCTAAGTATCCACCACATAAAATAAGCTAAAGTAATTCATTATTATTATTATTATTATTAATTACTCTAACTCGAGTTTGTAAAGAAACCTTTCAAAAAGTAATAGTTGGCTCAACTTGAGTTGCTCCGTGTGCAAAGCGCCTTAATTACTGCCAAATTATTTTTTGTCATTTCTTATAATGACAATATCTTATCTTGGAATGGCATTATAAGAAATTCTTATAATCCCTTTATAACGTGTTTGCCGAGCATCACATTATCCATATACAAACTGAAATCTTCTCGACGCGTTGTACAACATTTGCCAGAATGTTCCTAAAAGCTGTGACAAAGTATGATGGATGTTGTTGTCGGGATTTCTTTAATAATGATGACGAAATTTTCCCTCGTCTTTACTATGACTACCCTCTTAACATGATGAAAAAAAGGGTACATTTACGAAGCGATAGCAGCGCAGCAGAATTCAAAGATTGTTTTCCAGTTTTTATACATTGACTAATTTTGATAGTTTCCCTAAAAAACTACGTCATTGCATTGCTCCTTTTCTAGTTAATTTAAGTTGTAAATGAGCAGCCCTCTTTGTTTCTTTTTTATAATACTGTCAATATCTCGGTATATCTCCTAATGCCCCGCTGTAACACAAATCAGAATGTAAACTTACAAAGGTATGTCCCAAAAAGAGCGCCCATTTTCACTGTAAAATAAAATCACTTATTTTTAGAGTGATCTGTTTATTTTTATTGCATTGTAAAGTAGACATGTTCCGATTGAGTATGGAATAAAATATTTGGCAAAGCCCCCGCGGCTCTGACAATATTCCGTTGTACTTTTTATTAAATTTTTGATTACTTTTTCGCAAATATGTGGCTGTATTTCATTTCTGTCGCGTTGGAACTCGGTTTTAAGCTCAATAATGGTTATGGTAAATTCGCCTATAACCGAGATTTCTCAAAACCCCAAAGAAAAAATCTCGCGGCGTTAAATCACATGTTCTTGATGATTTGGTCTAGAATTCGTTGCTGCAATAAACCGATTGTTTTCATGCGTAGTGTGGCTAGTCGCGTCGTCCTGCTTAAACCACATTGTCCAGATCCATGCCGATTAGTTGAGACCACAAGAACTCCGTTATCATGTTCCACGAAGTTGACGAGTGCGAATACCAATTTACTTTCCCCCTTTTGGAATGGGTTTTCACAATGTCCGTCGTTCTTCTTTTGTTTAGCACATCATTTTTAATAATCAGAAGAATATGATTATAAAGTTCTTGGTCACAGCTGTAGAAATTTCAGAGTTGATACTAGCGCAAAAAAATTACACTTAATTTAAAAAGTGCGTTCTTACTCAGACAACTCTTTATTTCATAAGGAGCACACAGTATCGTTCTCAAAAAAAATACTGTTAAAAACACCATTTTCCAATGATAAAAAAGTTTCCGTTAATAATAATACTTTTACTTACAGTAAAATTGATTGGGAGTACCAAGGCAAAACTCTAAGCACAAACAGCCTCTTCCAACGCTACCGGCGCTCATACAGGAAGCAACGAAGAAGCGCCCTCGTAAACCTGAACGGAATCCTCAACATACCCGAAGTAAACAAAGACAACAACGGTGCTATTTACACTTGCATTGTTACCAGTCCCTCAGGAGAGATGGCAAGAAGAGCCTTCGAGATACAAGTCATAGAAGCACCGGTCCTTGAAGATTTACTACTAGGAAACAATCTACAGGAGGGACAGATTGTAAACATCTATTGTAATGTAAGGAGTGGGGATTTGCCGATACATTTCGAGTGGTTGAAGGACGGGAAACGGATACCGACAAGTTTGAAGGTAAAGTGTGGATAAGGGATAGCAAACACTGAGGATGTCCAAAGTGTTGACTTAAGCGATGTAAACCGACGATACAGATTTTATTGGACAGTTCAATCTCTCAAAAAGTTTATTTTACTTGTAATAGCACGACTATTACAAGTAAAATAAACTTTTTGAGAGATTCATTCACATTTGTTGTAGTTCTTTAGAAGCTGAAAAGAAATACAAAAAGATGCTACAAACGTGAAAATTATTAAAAAAAAAATTGCAAAGTTATAGTCAAGTTAATACTGTTTCACATTGATTTAACGTTTATTAAGTTCATTTGAAAATCATAAAAACTAGTATAGTATCAATTTCTTCTAGGTAGTCGAAAGAAGTTCGGAGTTGTTCAGTGCTCTTGTCATCAAGAAGGTTTCGCTGGAGCATTGCGGCACATACACCTGCGTCGCCTCCAATCACGTCGCCAAAGTCAATAGGTCCACTGAACTCTATATTAAAGGTAAAACAGGCCAAACTTAGGAAAGCAATATGTCTAATATAGGTTAGGTACTGTAATTAAGAACATTTATATTAAACCAGTTAATTTTTATTTTGTGAAAGACAAATGCGAAGGGTTTTTCGTAGGATGCAATTAAAGAGACACTTGCAATCGACATGATGATTGTAACCGAAAATTCGCTGCAACAAAATCGCAAAAACAATATTATATTTTTTGGCACAGTTAGTTTTAGCATTAGTTTGGGTCTAGCAGCTGACGGACCACACAGCAACAAGTTGCTCACAGAGGACCCTTCAGTTTCTAGATAGTTGACAGCGATAGATCTATTTCGAAATTATCTTCAATTTCTTGGTGGTTGTAAGTTACGAAGCTTACATGAAGACTGTTTTCTTACAGTTGCACCAAAATGGCAAGAGGAACCGAGAAACTCCTCCCTACTTCTCGGCAGACGTGGAACTGTCTCCTGCAGCGCTGACGGATACCCACAGCCGCAAGTACACTGGATGAAGAAAGATGGTACGGTTTAATAGTTACTGTACTTCTGAGAAACGATACAAAGAAACTGTTGGAGGATTTGAGGACTGGCTGGCTAGGACTCGCTGGTACTGGCCAGCAAGTGTCAGGCATGTAATCTGCCACAATGAAATGAAATGAAATGAAATGAAATGAAATGAAATGAAATGAAATGAAATGAAATGAAATATCCTTTATTCAAATAAACTTAGATATTAAGTGCTTTTGAATGGTCTATATTTTCCTACCACCCATTCGAGACTTTTTTAGCTGACAAGAAGAATGGGCGCAAGAAACTTATCAGCTTTGTCAGAAATCAGAGTAACGATATTTACAAAAAATTATATCGTTACCAAATACCTTCATTTAAAACAACATAATTAAAAAAACAATAAAGTTATTAAAAACTGAAAATCAGATAGTTACTTATAATGTTACATCCATGCATTGCTGTCTTTTAAATAATCTTCTACTTTGTAATAACCTTTGCTCATGAGCGTCTTTTTAACATGTATTTTGAATTCATGCAAAGGCAGTTCAATTACATTTTGTGGAACTTTATTCAAAAGGGCAATTCCTTTCCCCATAAATGAGCCCCTAGTTTTTGCTAGTCTAAAACTTGGAACGGCAAGTTTGTCTTTATTTCTTGTATTAAAACGGTGTACATCACTATTTTTAGCAAGTGAGCAATAATGTTTCCTTACATTAACTAAATTATCATAGATGTATTGGCCTGACACTGTTAAAATATTAATTTCTTTAAACAATTCTCTTAAAGAATCTCGCGGCCGAAGGTTGTATATGGCGCGAACAGCTCTTTTTTGGAGCACAAAAATATTTCCAATATTAGCTGCTGAGCCCCACAACAACATTCCGTAGGACATTACACTATGAAAATAACTAAAATAGACCAGCCTTGCCGTTTCAATGTCAGTTAAGAGCCTTATTTGTTTAACTGCGAATGCCGCAGAACTGAGTCTACTCGACAAGGCATCAATATGTGGATCCCATTGTAGTCGTGAATCTACTGTAATACCTAGAAATTTTGTGCTCTCAACACACTCGACTACTTCTGCATTCAAATTAATATGCACGTCTACCTGCCTTACATTAGGTAAAGTGAATTTTACACATTTTGTTTTCTTCGGGTTTAATGCTAAATTATTAATGTTAAACCAATTCAAAACTTTAGAGAGAGCACTATTTACATCGTCAGAACAATTATTACCTCTATCGACTTTGAAGACTAAGGAGGTATCATCTGCAAATAGCACTGTCTCACATAAATTCTCCGCGTAGTAAGGTAGGTCATTAATATAGATTAAGAACAGTAAAGGTCCCAATATCGATCCTTGGGGCACGCCCATGCTAATGGGGGCTCCAGTAGATGCCGCTTTATTAATAATTACTTGTTGTGTTCTACCACATAGATAAGATTGCATAAGGCTAACTGATTTATTAGAGATACCATAATGTTCTAACTTCTTTAAGAGAGTTATGTGATCAACACAATCGAACGCTTTAGAAAGGTCACAAAAAATGCCAATTACATCTTGCTTAGCCTCCCAAGCGTCAAAGATATGCTTCAAAAGTGCAATTCCAGCATCAGTAGTGCTTTTGCCTTTCGAAAAACCAAACTGATTCTTATGTAGTATATTATTCTTTGTAAAATATTCTAATAATTGAAGATATATAATTTTTTCAAATAGTTTACTTAGTGCAGGTAAAATAGATATTGGTCTAAAATTTGTTGGATCACTTTTATCTCCTGCTTTAAACAGAGGAATTAATTTACTGTATTTCATTAAGTCAGGAAAGATACCTTCGTCAATGCATTTGTTAAAAATAAACGCTAAATAAGGAGCTATTACATCAATAATTGATTTAATAATATTGGTAGAAATGCCCCATAGATCCTCTGTTTTTTTAACATTAATTATTTTAAAAGCTTTTATGATATCATCACTGTTAATATATTTAAAATTGAAAACTTCATTACACTTATCAACACTTGACTCAAGGAGGGCGATAGCAATGCTAGGACAGGAATTTAGATTACCAGTAGTTTCCAGGGGAATCCGAGTGAAAAAATCCTCAAAAACACCCGCAACTTCAATATCGGAATCTACAGTCTTATTTCCAAGTTTAAGAGAGAAAGAATTTATTTTATCTTTTGGTTTCCCTGTTTCTTGATTAATAATATTCCATGTAGCCTTTATTTTATTCGCCGATGATTTAATTTTATTTGAGATAGACATGGACTTTGCAAGAATACATACATTTCTAAATGTTTTGGAATACTTCCTGACATATTCAATGAAATTAGGGTCACAGGAAGTAGCTTTTAAAGCATACAGTTCATATAATTTATTTCTACTCTGATAAATACCTGGTGTGGCCCAATCACTAAATTCCTTTTTATTGCTACATTTGATTACTCTTTGTTTAAAATTTTTATTAAATTCAATTTGGACCACACTAAATAAATGATTGTAAAGGATATTGGGTTCCATAGAAGGTACTGGTAAATTTTCAAGTTTATCCATAATGTTATTCCTAAATTTATCTACACAATGTTTATTTATTGACCTACAAACTTTTTCGCGTTTAGGACAAACATGATGGTGCTCTATAGAGGCAAATTGTCCGCTATGGTCGGATCTAATACAATTTAATATATATTTTTTAAGGATATTACAATTTGAAAAAATGTTATCCAAACAAGTAGCTGATGTGGGCGTTATTCGAGTCGGCTCTTCAAAAGTGTGAAACAAATTTAAATATTTAAATAAGTTAATGAACCTACTCGAGAGGTGGTTAGATTCTAGAATATCAACATTAAAATCCCCACATACCACCACTTTTTTATTGCTTCTACATGTTTTTATTAAAACTTCCTCCATAGCGGACTCAAACGCTGGGTAGTTCCCAGATGGGGGTCTATATACACAAATTATAATCATTTGTTCCAGTTCCACACAAGAGAGCTCAATAATTTGTTCAATTGTATGAGATATTACATCTTTGCGCTCTTTATATTGTATTGAATTATGCAATAATATAAGCGTTCCACCTCTTATAGCAAAATTCCTACTAAACGAACTTGCATTACTATAATTATCTATATTTATGATCAGTTCATAATTTTTTAACCAATGCTCAGTAACACATAGCACATCAATATTCTCAGAATTTAAAAACAAACTAACTTCTAAATCTTTGCCAGAAAAGCCTTGCATGTTTTGATGAACTATATTTAAGCATTTTGACTTTTCTTTTGTCATCACTGAGCTAGAGGGCACCTCTATTGTCTCAAGTTGCAATTTAAAATAATTAAATTATCATTAATAGAAACATTATTATTGCTTGGAACAAATTCCAAAGATAGATTAATCATGTCAGAGTTTACCTGCTCAATAAAAGCAGAAGGTTTACTAGCCAAATTATTGGCTAAATGTTCAAAATAAAAAGATAGCGATAATGCTAACTGTCTTTTGTAAAATTTTGAAAGATAGTATTTATCTTTTGTCAGGTAAAAATTGTCAATTAATTTATTAATGTCAATTATATGAAACTGCTGGCTATTATGAAATGCCATAGTATTTAAACATTGATTTAATTTAAATCTAAAGTTGTTTTCCGCCTGTGGCAAACTTTTACTATAGGGAAATGTAAACATAACAATTTTCCTAACATTTAAAGAACACAAGGTATTGAAATAGGAGATCAGTTGGTTTTTGCTTACATTACCCCTATTTCCAATTAAAATTATCAAATCTGTGTCATCAGTAAACTTTTGTTTCACAATGGTTTTCATTATTTCATTTATACTTGAACCCGGCATGCAATGGTTAATAATGCTATCCCTTGAGTGTTTTTGGACAAGTTGGCTTAAATTCTTTCCAATCCTTCCACATTGGCTGATGTCACTCCTTGATTGAAAAGCTAATGAAAATATGTCTGCAAACTGTTGTTTATAATATTTAAATAGTATTTGGGTGAAGCGCCTCTCTGCTAATAGGTGAATTTACAAAAGAAACACTCATAAGTGTATGTACAGGTAGTCACGCTAAAACCACAGCCCCTGATAAATAGAACTAAAACATCAGCCCCCTGATTATGTAACTTTGTTGCAATCAACTTTGACAGAAATCGCAGTTACATTGCTGCTTTAGTAAGTACCAATGTGACAACTATCTTACTTAATGAAGCAATGTAACTGCGGTTTCAATCGATTTCAATCGAGAATTGTTAGCAACAGAGTTACGTAATCAGCCCCCGGGGAAATAAACCAAATGAAACAAAAACTCTTTGAGAAATAAATTAGAGAATTAGTTTTATTTCAAGAAAATAACTAAAAATATATTTTATGTTTGTGGAAAAAAACTTTCCTTATATTAGATTTATAGGATGGGCCTAGACTGCGAAGTGGTGAAAGTTTAGTGGCCAAATTCAAAAAAACTCGAATAAAAATTACCCTGAAATGTGAAATACATCAATTTATGTGTTAAAAAATATTTAACAAAAAGCAGTCTACCTACCAGTAGCGTACTAGTGTTTTCAAAGACTTTTCATTTACTTTCAGCAATACTCGGTACATGGCAACCAGTCCTAGAGCTGGCTGGTGGTGGAATCCTGAGTCTCCCTAACGGCACACTGGTGATCGAAGAAGTCTCGTTGACTGATGAGGGCTTGTACTCTTGTAACGTGGAGAACGGAGTGGGGCAACCGCTCAGCAAAACTGTATGGATGAGTGTCAATAGTAAGATGATAATCATGACTACTTTAGTTGCTACAGAGTTTAGCTTTTGTGACTGTTTTATCTTTTGAGACCCTATAGGACTTTTGGATTTTTGTGACTAGGGCTTTTTTTACTTTTTGAGCTTAATAACTTTTCAGAATATTGAACTTTTGGAATTTGTAGACTATTGGAACAGTTTGCGCTCTTGGAGCTTTCACTACTTTTAAGACTGTGAAGGCTTTAGAGCTGTCTTCAGAGCTCCCACAGTTAAAAGTCCCTAAGACTTTTGTGACTTGAGAATTATCAATGCTTTAAAAATAATGTATTTTTCAGAGCCAGTACACTTTGAGACGTCATCAACCAACGTGACGTCACGGCTCGGCCATCCCGTCAACCTGGAGTGTAGGCCGCTCGGCGACGACCCTATACGAGTGACGTGGACTCATGATGGGAATATTGTGGACTTTCAGAGCCAAAGGTAACATATTATGATCCTTGTAAAACGTATTTAACTTCGTCTTTTGAAAAAAATCTTTAAAAGGTTACACGTTAGTCAATGTCTTATATAGGGCCCCTGGCCCTTCTTTTTGAATCATTCGGCTAGCGTCGAGCGCTCTTTACTCATTTTCATTCGACATGGCAATATCCGTATTTTTAAATCGCTCGTTGGTCAGCCAGTTTTCAGTCATGTTGGTCAGAGGTTTTGGAGTGACATTTAGTTGTCAATTATGACATTATGCCGCATGCGACTTAAGACGCCGACGAACAGTGAGCTTCCCATACAAACGTTTGTTATTACGTTTGTGTGCGAAGCTCACTGTTCGCCAGACTCTTAAGTCACACAAACGATTTCAAACGAATGATACAAAAATAGGGACCCAGAATTTTTGCTTTACTCTTTTTAAAACGAAGATTTAAGATACAATGTAGCTTTAATTTATTCGTTTCTTTCAATTTTGGAAAGTTCACAATGTGACAATGTTTTTATTTATTTTTTCAGGATCAAGCTTTCTGAATCAAAGACGACCTTAGGTCTAACCAGCACCATCAGCTTCCAATACTCGGAGACGAATGACGCTGGGCTGTACCAGTGCAGAGCTACTAACCCTTATGGAACTGCTAGCTTCAACATGCATTTGACTATTTTGGGTAAGGAAAAAATGATTCAGAACTTGTTTACCCAAATGTCCATCAATCCAAATTGCGTTTGTGAAAATGTTAAGCCATCAAGCCAAATTAAAAAAAAAATGTAGTTATGGCTCGTCTTCCATATTGTTTTTTCTTGCTTCTGCATTCGGGAGGCGTCGTACTCGAGCAGTGGAGACTGTAAAGGTTAATTACGATGATGATAAAGAAATCTGTGACAGTTTAAGCCTGTTAAAAATTTCTAGTGAATTAAACCCGTGGTGGATTATGACCCAATTATTTTATCCATATGGGAGCCTTAATACTCCAGCAATAAAGATATAAAGAGGACATAAAATAGCCTATGATGACGAAATCATTTTTTAAGAAATTAATCACTGAATGGAATTTAAATAAATATTTTAATCAAAACTTGGCACTGTTGCTCGCAATTACTCCGACCTTCTTAAAATTCCTGTTATTGTCTTATTTCATTTAAAAATGTGCATCCAATTCTAGGTATTTACTTTGGACTTTTATTACTCAACTACACAAGAACGGGCACACAGGTAGTTTTTAACCTGGGATACTTTTTTATCCTGGACAAAGGTTCCTTAGGGATTTTTTGGATGTCTACTCGCACGAAATCGCGGATGGAAGCTAGTTTAAAATAACTAAGCCATTGTTTTCAGAGCCACCAACCCCTCCATCGGACATCCGCATCGAGTCGGTCCGGTCCCGCGCTGCCACTATCTCGTGGCGCGATACATTGCGCGCGCACGCCCGCCACTACACGCTGCAGTACGCCGTCGCGCAGTACGCCGACATCGTCTGGGACCATGCTACTACTATCAACGTCTCCAGGTAGTTAAACATCTAAATCAGTAAATTATACGAACATTACATAAAGATACAAAACTGATGACGCACGCTCACCAAGTACACCATGTCGCGCCGTACGTAGATATCGTCTGGGACCATATGCTACTACTATCAAACGTCTGTAAGCGCTGTACTGTACTTCACCTTGCATGGTGAAAGACATAGCGGAGGGGGGGAAAGAGAGATGTGCCTGTGGGAGGGAGAAAAAAGATGCTACTCTGCCTTTATCTCTTTTTAACCCATCTAGATATACCCTCTTCTACTGACTCAGAACAACACCGTAGTCTTCTGTAAGGTGATGGCATTTCCTCACATGGTGATAGTTAATTGTATGATATCAACTTGATAATTGCGACAACAACACCCTTTCAGAAAAGACAGTGACATTCGACAAACGTTTGAGGTTCCAAACCTTCGACCAGCCACCGCGTACGGCGTGAGAGTGGCCACTGGAAACCAAGTGGGGACCAGCCTGTTTACTGCACCAGTACACTTCACTACCCATGAAGAAGGTACGATTTCTACAAACTTACTTCGAGTACGCTGTAATCCTAACATTACTGTACTCAACTTATGCCATCCCATGTAAAAGAATATTATTAAAATATTCACCTTTGGTGGAATTAAAGTCTACAATGGCAAACCATAGGCAAATCAGACTAGGTATATAGTTCCTAAGAAAGTAATCTACGGGCTACAATACTGCGAAGTAAAAAAGTACAAAGGTTCGGTTTTTTTTTTAATGGGATTGCATTAAAATATCCGCGTTAACCTGTGAAACCAGATACTATGTATGTATATACAGTCACGTTTAAAAATATGAATACAGTTGAGAACTATGTCAAAGTAACAGCTATTACTTTTTTGAACAGAAATCAATGACAAATGACAGCTACAACAAAGTGACAAAATTCTTAACTTATACATATTTTAAGACGTGACTGTACAAGTACACAAAAAAAAAACAACTAAAGATTACCTTAATGTTTATTATTAATTTTAAAACTTATTGTTGTAGCTCCATCATCAGCTCCTCTCAACGTTCAAGTGGAACAGACGGAGAACCCTGGTGAACTGTACGTGTCGTGGATGACCCCATTAAAGGAGTCACACAACGGACTCATAATGGGGTACCACGTAAGAGCAGTGCCTCAGAACAGCGGGGCAGGTAATTGAAATTGGTCAGAAGTTGATGATGTGTTTAAAAAAATATGAAAAGTTAAATGCTTCTGAATAGCGAGGCAGTACAACAAAAGTTAATGAAATGTCTTTTAAAATCTGAAAAGTGAAATTTAAAATACGCCGAATTTACCCCTTATACCATTATGTTAATATTTTAACTCTCTCCGAAGTATAACAAGTCGAAATCTTGACAAGTTGATTTGGTAAGATCTACAATAATTTCAAATAAGAAATTGTTTATTTAAAATTTTCGAAAGATATTGAACTGATTAGTTATAATTTATTTCAGATGCTTCGGACACAAGGACAATAAAAGTGTCTCAACAATCTGGAAAACAAGAAGCGTTATTAAGTGGACTCCTGAAAAATACAAGGTACTTAATAAAATAACGGATACGCCTTATCAGAATTTCGTTCTGCAATTATCCTGTCCATTCAACACTGAACCCTCACGATTGAGAAAATCAACTGAACATCTTTTTTGTTGCAGGTACGCAGTTTCAGTATCAGCGTTCAATAATGCCGGTGCTGGCCCGTTCTCACTTCCTGTTCTTCAGGATACCAGGGAAGGAGGTATACATTATTTTTGTAAAACCCAAAGTTAGTTTTTTTAGTTTCCCCTGTCCCCTGTCCCCTGTCCCCTGTCCCCTGTCCCCTGTCCCCTGTCCCCTGTCCCCTGTCCCCTGTCCCCTGTCCCCTGTCCCCTGTCCCCTGTCCCCTGTCCCCTGTCCCCTGTCCCCTGTCCCCTGTCCCCTGTCCCCTGTCCCCTGTCCCCTGTCCCCTGTCCCCTGTCCCCTGTCCCCTGTCCCCTGTCCCCTGTCCCCTGTCCCCTGTCCCCTGTCCCCTGTCCCCTGTCCCCTGTCCCCTGTCCCCTGTCCCCTGTCCCCTGTCCCCTGTCCCCTGTCCCCTGTCCCCTGTCCCCTGTCCCCTGTCCCCTGTCCCCTGTCCCCTGTCCCCTGTCCCCTGTCCCCTGTCCCCTGTCCCCTGTCCCCTGTCCCCTGTCCCCTGTCCCCTGTCCCCTGTCCCCTGTCCCCTGTCCCCTGTCCCCTGTCCCCTGTCCCCTGTCCCCTGTCCCCTGTCCCCTGTCCCCTGTCCCCTGTCCCCTGTCCCCTGTCCCCTGTCCCCTGTCCCCTGTCCCCTGTCCCCTGTCCCCTGTCCCCTGTCCCCTGACCCCTGTCCCCTGTCCCCTGTCCCCTGTCCCCTGTCCCCTGCCCGCTGTCCGCTGTCCCATGTCCCATGTCCCCTGTCCCCTGTCCATTTATCCACCTCTGTCCTCTATATGACAATTACCTTATTTCATGTAATTAAAACTTATATTGGTTCCATTGTGATAGCGCCGGAGCAGGCCCCGGCTGCAGTGGAGTGCTTGGGCGTGTCGCCGACGTCGCTGCGCGCGGGCTGGCAGCCGGTGGCGGCCCAGGGCACCTCACTCCTCGGGTACACCGTGCTTTACGCTACAGAAGGTTTGTGTCTCATATGCTCCTCTCTATCTTTACTCTCATAATCTAACTTTCAACTAGATCATCAGCTCAGTATCTATTTTACGTAATACATTATTGTAATAATTGTATTCGGTTCTTAAACTAACCTATCAAACATTAATATTAATTAAAGTTTCTGACTTTTTTGATATGCTTAAACGATCACGGAAATATGAATTAATGTAAGGGACAATATCCCGAAAATGAGTTATATACACCGTTGGATTCGGAATTTTACGCGCCATCGAATGGTATACTTGAAATGTTGATATCTTGAAAAAAAAAACAATTTTTTGTCCCTTACATTACACATTTTAGAAGGTCCTAAACAAATCTTTGCCACAAATTTTGACGTATCATGCACTTGTACAAAATGTCATTTTAGTTTTAAGGTATGTCTCATAAAAACTTATATATGGCCTTTACCCTAACCATGTTTTCGTTTTTTCTAAAACTAACCAGCCTTACGTTACTTTATGATTTATGTATTTGGCAATGATGTCCCTTACATTATTGTGAATACAAAAAATTAAACAAAAAATAATCATTAAAAGTATTTATTTTTATTCTGCGTTTAACATAATTAGTCTCAATGTTAACAATGATGGCACATTATAGGAAAAATCATTTTTGAATGATAATCAACTGTTTATATAACCAAAAAAATATATTCAAAAATTTCAAGTTCAATAGATTTTTTTAAATAATTATGGTTTTTGAATTATAATTAAAAAAAAAAACAATTCAATATGAAATTTTAGTATTATAGCCATTTAATATAAAGAACTTAAGTAATATAATAACGATGTTCACACTACTAATTTATACTAAACCGTATTAATTAAGGGCCGATTGTTGCAAAGTCAGGTAAAATTTAATCGTAGAGTAAACTTTATAATGTAATACGAACGATTGTTAAATATGTCACGTCAAATATCAAGGCATTTAACGATGGTTAGAGCTTACTCAACGACTAAATTTTATCTGACTTAGGTAAAATTTGCCTAAAGCAAAAATTCTACAACCTAATTGTTAACTGCAGCAGTTTGCATTATCAACAATCCAACGAAACATTATAAACAACATTATAACGTTCTCAACTATCCAAAAAAAGCTCAAACAGGTTAAGTGGAGGAAATTATTCCCTACTAGACTCTTCGTCTTAGTCTTATATTTTAAAGTGTCTTTAATATAGTTTCATAAGGAATACTTAAGTAATCCGTGTGATATGTTTTAGGTATAATACCTTTTTCACAAAGTGTTATTAAATCATTAAACTTGATGACGAAGACTCTAGTCACAGATTACTAAATAGTTTGCTCTAGTAGGGAATAAGTTCCCACTTATTAAATTTTTATGATTTCATTCTTATTTTTAATCGCATCGCGACCTGTTTTCTTCCTCCTCTTTTTTTGGATTGTAGATAACATTTTTATGTTGTTTATAATGTTTCGTTGGATTGTTGATAATGCAAACTGCTGCAGTTAACAATTAGGTTGTAGTATTTTCGCTTCAGGCAAATTTTTCCTAAGTCAGATAAAATTTAGTCGTTGAGTAAGCTTTAACCATCGTTTAATTCCTTGATATTTGACGTGACATTTAAAAATCGTTCGTATTACATTATGCGTTTTACTCTACGATTAAATTTTACCTGACTTTGGAACAATCGGCCCTTAATTAATATGGTTAAGTATAAATCAGTAGTGTGAACATTGTTATTATCTTACTTAAGTTCTTTATAGTAAATTGCTGTATTACTAAAATTTCAAATTGAATTGATTTTTTAATTATAATTTAAGAACCATAATTACTTGAAAAAATCTATTAAACTTGAAATTTTGGAAAAATTTTTTTAGTTGTATAAACAGTTGATTATCATTCAAAAATGATTTTTCCTATAATCTGCCATCATAGTTAACATTGAGACTGATTATGTGTAACGCTGAATAAAAATAAATACTTTTAATGATTAATATTTGTTTCATTTTATGTATTCACAATAATACCATATTTTTTGATCTAAATTAAATCAAGTTAACCAATTTGCTTTTGAAAGTAAAATTTAATATGGTATTTAGTTAAGATACAGCAATAACTTAACCCTTTTGGGTACCTTACTTCAAAAAATACTAATATTATTTTGTCAATATGACTGATACATTAATGCGGAGTATTTTTGTGTTAAATGCAATTAAGGTAAAGAACGTATTTACATTTATTTTTAATGTAAGAGACATGCTATTTCGGAATCCATAAAGATAATTGTAATTTTGCTTGCATAGCTTTATAGAGCCCTCAAACCTAAGTAACTTTGCCATAGGCATCAAGTAAGTAGAATAAAAAGTGAAAAAAATACAAGCAATTATTATAAATAAAATTTGTTTTTTGCTCCTCCTGAAAAGTAGACCTTTGTCCCTTACATTAATTCATATTTCCGTGATCGTAAATAATAACACACTAACACACTGCAATAATAACAAACAAAATCGATAACAAACACTATAATATAGAAATCGGATACAACGACCACTATACTACAATATTTATAGAAAATATAATATCCTTCTTAGTCCTCAGAAAATTTATTAAGTTCTCGGCTCATTGACTACTAATTATTATCGACCTCGTTTGTTTTTCACCTTAATTTTTTTACAATCTTAAATTCAATTAGATATACATTTCACTTCCAGAAGAAGCTTGGCAAAACCAGACCACGCTTCACACGGAACTGTACCTCCAGGGGCTCAAGAAGTATACCAACTACACGGTCAAAGTGGCAGGTTTCTCCAACTTCGGTGTTGGGCCGTACTCATACCCCATCGTGTGCAGTACTTTGCAAGACGGTAATAGATTATTTTGTTCTTTTGAGAAAATTTTATAATACTAAATAACCACCTGGGGGTCTAGCCAAAGTAACATTTGCAAATCTTCGTTATCGCTTCGCTTTTGAAACATGTATGGGATTGATATAAGGTTTCGTTATCAATCGAATTTTAAAACATCAAATCCATACATTTTTTGAAGTGAAGATATCTCTTTTGATATAACATTTGTAAATGTTACTTTGGCTAGACCCCTGATTCCTTATAAATTAATAATGTTCAGGAGTTACTTTGAATTTGAGCAAATTAGAGGTTTCTGTATTTCTTTGAAAGGAAACTAAACATTTTATGCTCAATTTGTATACCTCTTTAATTTTTTAATCTGTGAGTGTTGAAAATAACTTTCATATCTTTAATTGTACTGGTTCGTTTGCTAAGAAAACTAATTAAAATGCACTATAATATTTTTTGTAATGCGTGTGACAAAAAAAAACATTAATTCTTTGCTTGTTACTATAAAGTCGCGCAACCGGATAGTGACGTAAGCCCGAGTTACTCTTGGAATGCCAGACTTTGTTTTCTTGGACTATGGAAAATACTAAGCATGTTCGACGTGGATGACTGTTCCAGTGCCCGGCCCTCCAGCGGACATCAAAGTGCTAGTACTGTCAGCAACTTCATTGCTGGTCAGTTGGAAGAAACCTGAACATCCAAATGGCGAAATTCTGTACTACACCGTATACGTCAAACCTACTTCGAGGTAAGTATTAGTGATAGCACAGAACAGATATAAGTACTACCGGTAATAGTGATCCTGTATTACTGAGTACTGGTTACAATAATTCGAGATCAATGTTTTTAAGCATAACCATAGAATAGACCATAAGCTTGATCTTCGTTATCGCATCGCATAAGATCAGTTTAGAGGGAGCTAACTGAACATTTTGATAACTAATTTATGTTTATTATTTCGTGACTCAACTTACCAGTCCCCGTAGACATTTAATTTAACGAAAGTTTCCGATGTACAGTTGCACAGTGTTTTGTCCCTTTCTTTTTAATGTCTATACATCTGCTATAAAATCATAGTAAGGGTCAGACATTAAATCGAGACTATTGAAGTTTATTAATTGCAGTAGCGGGCCACCGCAGACGGTGCGCGTGGAGGCTGAACGCAGCACGGCGGAGCTGCGGGAGCTGGTGACGGGGCGCACGTACGAGGCGTGGCTCACCGCCACCACGCGCGCCGGCGAGGGCGCGCCCACCGCGCGCGCGCCGCGCACGCCCACGCACAGAGGTCACTGTCAGATCCATACCACGAACACCTATCCAGTAAAAAAACCCTCGTAAAGAAATTCGATAGAGTAATTTTGTATGGGTTTGTAAACTACTCTATTAATTTTTTTTTTTTCGAGATAGATGTTCTCGCTATGGGTACAGACAAATATAAATATTGAACGTGTGTTTCAGAGGTTATAGTATCGGAAAACCTTCCATGGGTAGTCATCCGAAAGTCGCGGGAAGACACTAGATGCGCGCAGTGCGAGACCGCTTGTCGTAGAGATCCTTGGGGGCCTAGGTTCAGCAGAAGGTGTCATAGATGATATTATTTTGATGACAAGACATTTGATACCGTAGATTACATTCACTCTTCACTAGCTGTGACCCCGTATGTTATCTGCTCCCCCCAGTGGTGGCGGGCGTGGCGTCGCTGGGCGGGCGGGTGGCGGCGGGCGTGGGGCGGTCGCTGCTGCTGGCGTGCCGCTGCGTGGGCGCGCCGCCGCCGCGCACCGTGTGGTACCACCGCCACAACATCATCACGCACCACCCGCGCTACACCAGGAACCACGACGACAGCCTGCTCATCAACAGTCAGTCTCTTTTTTCCTAAACCCACAAAAAAACACTGTTCTGTGTTGTAAACGCAAGCGCCGCACCGCGCCTTGGGTGGTGAAAGACGCAGCGGGAGAGAGCGGCGATAGACGGGCGTGAGTGAGGGAGGAAGAAGAGCTCTGCTCTGCCCCCGCCCTCACCGCTCACCTACCCGAAGCGCGGCACTGCACTTGTGGTCAGACTTTACCTACCTTTTGTCATCATCTTTCACCTGAATTAATAATATACGCGCTGTAACCCATAAAAAGTATTTTATTTCTAATGAACTGGTACGCGCGGAAGTCTTTGAAGTACTATTTTTCCTTTGAATTTCCAGATATCGATCAATCCTTGAGCGGGAACTACACATGCTTAGCTAAAAATCTGTACGGATCAGACTCCGTGGAGTATGAAGTCATAGTACTACCTCTGCCAGAGTCGCCAGTACTCAGAGCTACTCCTTACAAAGACTCGATACTGGTGGAGTGGGAACAACCCTACTACCCTACCAGTAACAAGAGTATGGCCCAGAAAATCAGTGAGTATTAATTTCAAACGACCTAACTTTTAACTTTTATTAAATATATTGATTTTTAACAGTTCTCCACTCGCACGCAATCCACTGCAAAATCTTTATCGCATACTTTCCATTTCGATCACCAGACAACTCGGTGTTGATACTGTTGATAAGCTACCTTTTAATTTTGTTGGTGGTCTGTAAATTTTTTTCTGGTTTATTTCAAAACACTACCCAACTATCGTCATTCTTTTCTATTGTGAGATTTAAATAAATAAATATTTGACAACATTACATACATTGCTCCGATTCCAAAGTAAGTAACTTGTGTTATGGAAATCAGAGACAACGGTTTTCTAAATTGACCCAACCGGGGATCGAACCCGGGATCTCAGAGATGGCGACACCTTGAAAACCGGTGTACAAAGCCACTCGAACACGGAGGTCGTCAATAAATCATCGTCGTAAATGATACTTACTATGAGAAACCAAAAGTGAAAACTAACTGAACGACAACATGTTATTCTTTTTATTTCTACTAATATATTCACAAAAAATATTGCAACAACGCTAAACAAAACAAGCTTCTTTCTAACCTTTTATCAATAATCTTAAGCCTACAGCCTCACATGGAAGGAAGCGAACGGCCCCTGGCGAGAGGCCTGGCCGGCCAACAAGCTGCCAAACCTGTCCGGCGTCCAAAAACATGTCCTCACCGGCCTTAAGTGTGGCACAAAGTACTCCTTGAGGATCACCGCCACTAACAAGGTTGGGACTTCTCAGCCTGCCTATTTGGATGTCAGCACTTTGGGAGGAGGTTAGTTTTTTTAATTTATCAAATCCACTCATTATACTATTCCCGTCCCTGAGGATCACCATTTGCCAATAAGATTCGGGACCTCTCTTCTTGCCTATTTGGATGTCAGCACTTTGGGAAGTCATTTATCTTTGTGGTGGCATCTGCCCCGCGCTGCACAAACCACAACACACGGTACAATAACGATTCATCACCGTGTTCACTAGATGGCACTGGATTCAAACAAATGAAGATTAGTATAGAATAATAATTTACCTTGTAGTATGGAAGACCTACATCTCCCTTACGGAGTTTTCTCAGGACTAAAGATTTATCTGGACAAGGCCAAATGAGTTTTAGTAATCTCTATTTGTCTTCCTCGTAGTTCCAATCCCTCCTTCGAGCAACGAATGGGTTTGGAGCAACAGTAGTCACGTGGTGGTGCAGCTGGCGGGCTGGGACGACGGCGGCTGCGCGCTGCGCACCGTCGACCTCGACTACCGCCGCCTCGGCGCTAGGGCCTGGCTGCGGCCGCAGACTATCCTGGTACTATTTGACATCAGTCATTTTTAATATCCCCAATGCTAGGGCACAGACCATTCTTATAAGTGATTAAGGAGGAAATGTTTGGGATAGGCCATAAATATTATGTTGGTGGTGGTAATCATGCTTGCACCACTAAGTCATCAGAAAGTTTGATCGTCGACGTTGACATGATCTCCGAATCGGCCTACTTTTTCCAGCCATACACCAATCTCCCTTCTTGGTCTCTACCGAGCCTGTACCAGTCAAAGTCTTCGTACCACACCGGGTCCGTCGCTATAGGAGACCTGATGCCCGGCACCTGGTACCAAGTGAGGGTCACCGCTACTAACGAGGCTGGTAGCGTCACTACTACCTATGGTTACGCAACGAAGAATGAGGACGGAAGTAAGTTTGTGCATATTTATCATTCATACTACTATATCACAGTGTTATTGTCTTTCCTATAGTGAGGTAACTTCTTCAGGTGAAGTCGGTCCACCTTCAGAGCTGTTTGACTTGAACATGCTGGTCATTGTTTGTAGCTCCATCCTCCTCACTGTCTGTTTGCTGAGCTGCATCTACATACTTGTCAAGAGGCAGAGGTAAGTTTTCACTATTGTACGAAGTACAGATTTGTAATACATTACCGTCAGCAAAATAGTATTGCACAACGCGTCATCGATCGTAATTAATTATTTCATAAACATGTAATTTCAGTTCTAAGCAGCCTTTCTCTGTGTGCACACATTTGTTTACATATCATAAATAAATCAAGTGAATATTTTCCGAGTGTTGTCATTATCAAGATCAAATCAAGACAGATAAATCAAGTTAATGTATGAGTTGAGCATACGCTCATACATTAGTGGTCCTTCGAGCATTTTTTAGTGGTTTTTGTCAGTTTTTCGTGCGGTTGCGATCGGCTCTTCGGCCTCCCACCAGCGGGTCTCACCGACAGAGTTGAGAGGACGCATAAAGACCAATCGGAAGCTGTAAAAACCCTAAATACTAAGACCAAGCGAAAAGTGGTGAATCAATTCCTACCCGAAGTTTCAAATAAAGCAAGATACAATCAAGTTTATCAAGTTTATCAAGTTGGTACGTACCTATCAAGAACAAGAAAGGCAAGAAAAGCAGAACTCACCCCAAGGTCAACACTCAATCAATCAATCAAGGTATTTAATTTTTATTCAACATCAAGTTAATTCAAATCATGGAAACACTACTATCAAACCAATCCCAGCTTTCTGAAACTATCAAGAACCTGTTACGAAACTTTAAGAAAGATGGAGCAGAACGAAAGACACCTGAAAATATCAGAAAAAGAATCGACAGCCTGGATACATACTGGGCAGAGTATCAAAGCAACCATCATAAGTTGTGTAACATACTTGAAACGGATCATATATATTTTACCAAAAACGAGCACGATACTACGCGCAGAACCTATCAAGAAGCCAGAGATTTTTTTGAAAAATCCCTTTATTCAGCTACCATAACTGCGCCAAAACCATCACCGTTGCGTATGCCCATCGCAAAGGAACCGGAGCCGACCGCATCTTCAGTTTCACCTTCAATCAAATGGGCAGATGAAGTTCCGTTAACCCAGCAGTACACGTCCCAAGGAACAAACAGCCTCCTAGATGACATGCTTAAGAAGCAAACTACCAACTTTAAGGCTTTCTCAAGAACCGTGTCTCAGATTGACATTGAAAATATCAACGACAAATGGGAGTTTGAAGACACTCTGCGAGCGTTACATTCTCGTTGGCAAGCTATAGATACACTTCACTGGGAGATCGACGGTATTTTAAATGGGTCAGATGCAAAATATGAAAATAACTTCACACAACACGAAAAGAGGTACAATGATATCAAGAGAGCCATTAATAACAAGCTATGGTCTGTTTCACATCGGGAAAAATCAACGCCACAACTTGACATTCCTGTTTTTTCCGGGAATTATCAACAATGGGTGTCATTCAAAGATCTTTTCTGTGAAACAATTCACAACAACCCAGCTCTATCAAACGCACAGAAGATGCAGCATCTCAAAAGCAAGTTAAGAGGCGAGGCTGAACGTTTAATACAGCATTTACAGATTGGTTCTGAAAATTACCTTGCAAGTTGGGAAATTCTGAACCACAGATACAATAACAAGAAACTGATATTCACATCTCATATGAATATCATGATGAGCATGCCAGTAACACAACAAGCTACTTCCAATCAAATAAAGCGTATTCATGACGTCACGACCGAATGTTTAAATGCCATCAAAAACTTAGGTATTAACATTGACAGCTGGGATCCCATACTAATCCATATTCTTTCTCAAAAACTGGATCCTGAAACGCATAGCGAATATATGAGCTCATTGAAAGATCCAAGGGAATTACCAAGACTGAAGGACTTCATGGAGTTTCTGGAGAACAAATTCACTACCATGGAGTCATCCCGCCGCAAACAAGAACCTTCACAAAAGCCAAACTACACAAACTACAGTACACCATCCACTTCAGGAAAACCAGAACATGTTCATCAAACAAGAAAATATCATCAGCATTCAAGTCATAAAACAATTTTACAAGAAACTAAATTATCAAGAAATAGACTTAATTGTGCAATTTGCGACAGTAACGAGCACGGAATTTATTATTGCAAGCGGTTTTTAGAAATGTCACCAATGCAAAAAAGACAAATAATAACAAAACTAAATTATTGCGCAAATTGCCTTTGCAGTCACTATGGAAAAAAGTGCATATCAAGCAAACGATGTCGTGAATGTGACGGCAATCATAACACAATTCTTCATGAAGCTTTCTCCAAGTTCAATAACCCTTCATCAAGAAACGAGATATCGGGATCAAGCTCCGCACCAGCAAATACTTACGCAGCCCAACAGTGGGAATCAACAGAAGTCCTGTTAGCAACCGCCGTAATCAAAGTCACAGGAATGGATGGAGTATCCCGGAACATGCGAGCTCTCATCGACCCGGGATCACAAATATCCATAATAACAGAAAACGCAGCACAACAATTACGTCTGCCCCGACAAAAATGTTCAGGTGTTATAACAGGAGTCGGCACCAAGGACACCACCTGCAAAGGAAAAATCATCATTTATTGTTCATCATTGGCTGAAAACTTTTCATTTACAACCGAAGCTTTCATAATGAATAGATTAACAAAGAATTTACCAAACTTTACATTCAAGAAACCTAACTGGGAATACCTAGAAAAATTATCTCTCGCCGATCCAGAATTTTACATAAGTAGGCCAATTGATATATTATTGGGGGCAGATGTATACTCGACTATTTTAATGGAAGGAATAAGGAGAGCGGACGATATTCGACCAGTTGCACAGAAAACAAAACTTGGTTGGATTTTATACGGCAAATCTGAAACGTTGCAATGTAATATCGTATTAAATAATATTGAAGATATTCAGCGATTCTGGGAAATTGAGGAAATATCAAGTGACTCACCTCAATCAGCTGATGACCAGGATTGTTTGAACCTGTACAACTCCACCACAACAAGGATGAAAGATGGAAGATATCAAGTACGCCTCCCACTTAAGAAAAATATCAATGAAATAGGTCAATCAAGAAATAAGGCCATGGCTCAGTACCTGCAATTAGAAAGAAAATTCAGATCAAATCATCAAGTAGCTATACAATATAAAGAATTTATGCAAGAGTATCAAGAACTGGGTCATATGAAACTCGCGTCGAGCACGTCACAAATAGAATATTTTTTACCACATCATTGCGTAATAAGAGACTCAACTACAACCCCACTGCGCGTCGTCTTTAACGCATCCCAGACAACAAGTAACGGAAAGAGCTTAAACGATTACATGCATAAAGGACCTAACCTACAACAGGACCTCTTCACGCTGATTTTAAAGTGGCGCCAGTACAGCATCGCTTTCACCGCCGACGTAGAAAAACTCTTTCGCCAAATCTGGGTGCACCCTGAAGACCTGAAATTTCAGAAAATCTTATGGCGTGACAACTGTAAACAAGTAAAGGAATATGAGCTCACCACCGTCACTTACGGCACCAAGGCCGCACCATATCTTGCGATGATGACTCTGAGACAGTTGGCCAAGGATGAACAGAAGTCATTTCCCGAAGCAGCAGAAGTCGTCGAAACCAGCTTCTACATGGATGACCTCATCCACGGGTGTCATTCAATGGCAGACGCTTTGAAATTAAAACAAGATCTGATACAACTAATGAAAAACGGAGGTCTCAATTTACGAAAATGGACATCTAACCGACAAGATTTATTACAAGATAAAGAAAACTTCACGAAACAAGATGATTACGACTTCAAACACACGACCTCGACAAAAACATTAGGTCTGAGATGGGACCCTGAGCAAGATATATTTATTTTCCAATCGACGATCGACAACCCTACAGATATTTCTAATAACACAAAAAGAAAACTTTTATCTGACTTATCAAAACTGTTCGACCCACTCGGATGGTTGACCCCCATTTCTACAAAATTGAAAGTATTATTTCAACAAGTATGGGAAAGCGATATTCCTTGGGATGCGAAGATTCCTGAAAACATCAATACTGAATGGATAAAAATAAAACAAGACATTGTAAACATAAATAAAATAACGATACCAAGATGGTTAGGTACGAAACTTGACACAGTTATTGAACTGCACGGCTTCAGTGACGCATCGCAAAAAGCCTACGCATGCGTTATTTACTGCAAGTTTAACTATGAAAAACAGTCGAAAATAATTTTAATGGTTGGAAAATCAAAATTAGTCCCAAGAAACAAGAATATATCATTACCGAAATTGGAATTAAACGGAGCTCTTTTACTATCTGAATTAATGAAGAAAGTTAAGGATTGTTTTCAAAATTATCAAGTCAAAATATATGGATGGACTGATTCTACAGCAGTACTTGGATGGCTGAATGGAAGTCCAGACCGCTGGAAAACGTTCGTATCAAACAGAGTACGAAAAATTACGAATGTTTTGCCCGCTGAACAGTGGCGTTATGTGAAATCAGCAGAAAATCCAGCTGATTGCGCCAGTCGCGGAGTCACCCCCACACAGTTAAACCAGCATAGCTTGTGGTGGCAAGGACCTTCGTGGCTACCATCATTTAAAGATGAAAAGAAGACACAAGATAACTTTTTTACTAATCAAGAAATGAAAACACAGCAAGTTTGCTTAGCTGCACAAGACCTGAAACAAGAAAGTATTATCAAGAACCTTTTGGAGAAATATAGCTCATTATCAAAAGCAGTAAGAGTCTTAGCATGGATTCTTCGATTTATATCAAGAGAAAATAAAAGGAGCGAATCATACCTAACTTTAACAGAAATAAAACAAGCAAAAAATCTTATTATCAAGCAAACACAGATTGAAGAATTTCATGCAGAAATATCTGAAATAAAACGTGAAAGAAACATTTCGCCGAAAAGCAAGATTTTGAACCTTAACCCGTATCTGGATGAAGTTGGGCTATTAAGAGTGGGCGGAAGATTACAAAATGCACATATAAACCCAGACATGAAAAATCCAATAATTATTCCCTACAATAGTCGGTTGACTGAACTCATAATCGCTGACGCACACAAACTAACCTTGCACGGCGGAGCTCGAATTACTTTAGCGTTTATTCGACAAAAATATTGGGTAATAAGTGGAAACCGAGCGACCAAGAAAAACCTAAGAAAATGTGTAATCTGCAAAAAACAGAAGCCTCTAAAACAAGAACAGATCATGGGTCAGCTGCCAGGAGCAAGAGTAAATCAATCTCGGCCGTTTCTTCACACTGGAGTAGATTTCACGGGCCATGTATTTATTAAGGCCAACAAGGGCCGAGGAATAAAAACACTCAAGGCCTATATAGCAGTATTCGTATGCATGGTGACCAAGGCCGTGCATCTCGAGTTAGTATCAGACCTCACCACATCTTCATTCATAGCAGCATTACGTAGAATGGCTGCGCGAAGAGGAACGCCGAGTCACATGTACAGTGACAATGGCCGAAATTTCGTGGGTGCCAGCAACGTACTACAACAAGAATATCAAGACATACAACAAGTTTTCACAGATGAATTCATGAAAGAAATTACAAACATGGAAATAACTTGGCATTTCAACGCTCCAGCATGGCCAACAGCTGGAGGACTGTTCGAAGCTGCAGTAAAAAGTTTCAAATTTCATCTTAAAAGAGTTATCGGACAACAAAAACTCACTTTTGAAGAGTTTTCGACTCTATTGACACAAATAGAGGGATGCCTAAACTCGAGACCACTGTGTCCGCTATCAGAAGATCCAGATGACTTAGACTTCCTTACACCATCGCATTTTCTTACGGGTGGGCCCCTGCTCACCATAGTAGAGACTGAAAGGGACATGAGGACACGTTGGCAACTCACTCAAAAGATACTTCAAGATGTATGGAAACGATGGAGTTCAGAATATTTAACTCAATTGACCACCAGAAGTAAATGGAGACGCCCTCAAAAGAATGTTGGTATTGATGACGTTGTATTGATTCACGACGAAAATCTCCCGCCAGGCAAGTGGATCATGGGAAGAATAGTTGAGCTACACCCAGGTCAAGATAACCAGGTCAGAGTAGTGACACTAAAAACAAAGAGTGGCTACATCAAGCGCCCCGTAACTAAAATATCAGTAATCACTGAACATCAAAAGTTCAATTATAACAATACAAACGCACAAGTTCCAAGAAATAGCGAAGTCAAAAAAAACAATACCAACATGACTACGACAAGACAACAATCAAGACCATTACGAAATAGATGTTTCAATGTGACCACTCTATTTACAACATTTTTAATATTCATGACCTTTATATCAAGTTCATACAGCATGGCGAATATAACAGCATTCAAAGAAAATCAAGGACTATACTTCGACAAGCTATCCAACATGCAGTTAATCAAGGACGAGTGGAAACTGGTCACATATTTTGACATGGAACCCTACTGGCAAGGAACTCAAGCTTTAGAAAAGTATATAACTACTTTAGAAAATTCATGTTCAGTTATAACAAATGAAAAGGCGCAATGTAATGCGATAACACTCCAATTACGTCACCAGTACACTGAACTTGAATACTTTAACCAGCTGCTCCTGAATCAGCAAATTCAAGCTCGTGCCGGCCGCCACGCGCGGCGCACGCGACGCGGCATTATCAATGCAATTGGATACCTCGCAGGTGACTTGTTCGGCGTATTAGACGAACGCTTTGCAAAACAATATAAACAAGATATAAACTTACTACAAGCAAATCAAAAACATATGTTGAATTTATGGAAAAATCAAACATCTATTGTGGAAGCCGAAAATAACCTTTTAAAGAGAACAGAAGAAACGATGAATCAACAACACAAAATCGCAAATCAACATATGTTAGCTTTGGAAAAAGCTGTAAAAGACTTGAAAAATGCCGCTCAAGTGAATCTTGTCCTGAATGACTTCGCTTTAGAGTCTATAATAGCAAGCAACATGTTAAACAACTTGAGAATATTACAAAATACTTTATTGGATACAGTTACGGAAATTCATCAAGGATATTTCAATATTCATATTCTCACACCAGAACAACTTATCAAGGAGCTGAACACCATATCAAGTCAGTCACCACCGGACGTATCTCTGCCTGTGAATAACATACACTCAGATATACGCAAGATATATGATTTCCTAAGTATAAAAACAAGAGTACTGGATGATTATTTTATTTTTGAAATAAAGATACCACTTATCAGCCGGAAAACGTTTGAACTGCTGCGTATATTTCCAATACCGAAGTATCAAGATGGAAAAATGATAAGTTTAATTCCGGTGGAGGACTACGTGTCGGTCAACATGAAAAAGGACTTATACATCCCTATGTCCGAAAACGACGTGAAAGCATGTTTTCATCAAGATGTCGCTTACTTCTGTCATAATCAAGGTCCTGAATATCAGATGAAGGGAGATAAGAATTTATGCCGACTAGAAAAATCAGAATGTATGATAAATACAGAAACATGCCAAGATATATGGAAAGAATCATTTTCAATAAACACTTATATTTATTTTTGTTGCAACCGATGTAATGTGAGAGTTATGTGCGACGATCAAATTACAGCACATGCACTGAATGGAAGTGGGCTTATTACTATAGGTCATGGTTGTATAATCAAGACAGACAAGTTCACAATTTATCCACATCGATCTCACACAAGCGAGATAAAAATATCCCCCGAGTTGTATACTCCTGTAGTTGCCCCCATAAACAATATCATCAACCTCTCTTTACCTCATTTCACCAAGGAAGATGAGCTATCAAGTAAACAGTTGCTGAAAGGTGCAGTGGACATCGATAGCAAGATCAAGTCAATCAAAAAGGATGAAGAGCAACTGATTACAGCCTCCGAGCCACTGTCATCTCACGATATGCATCACTATGTAATGATATACATAGTGGTCAGCATCATTGGAATAGCATGCATAGTATGGATACAACAACGCCTGCACTGCAAGTGGTGCGCCCCCTGTTCAGCCCGATCGGCGCCCAGCATCCCGGCCGCCCCGAGCGCAGCCGCGCCGCCGCCACCGCCGCCCCCGATCCGGTACAGCACGCCCAGCCCTGACGCCAACCAAAACGCTCCCACGCACTTCACGATACCAGTTCCAGAAGCACCCAGTCGAGTAGACAGAAACACTTCACCGACACCAAGGAGAGTAATTATTCACGAACAAGAATATAGCACAGTGTCGTAATTACTATGTTATTGTGTTACGTAATTTTTATAAGTTAGTTATTATTAATGACATGTACATTTTTAAGTTACTTTATCATGAAATGTAACTATTTAAGTAAGTGCATTTATATTTGCCTACATTAATCAAGTTTTCTCCCCAGCATCTCCCGCCCCGGAATATGTACGAAGTACAGATTTGTAATACATTACCGTCAGCAAAATAGTATTGCACAACGCGTCATCGATCGTAATTAATTATTTCATAAACATGTAATTTCAGTTCTAAGCAGCCTTTCTCTGTGTGCACACATTTGTTTACATATCATAAATAAATCAAGTGAATATTTTCCGAGTGTTGTCATTATCAAGATCAAATCAAGACAGATAAATCAAGTTAATGTATGAGTTGAGCATACGCTCATACAACTATTTAACAATATTTCAACTTGACGACTCTGTGAAGAGAGACGATGAGTGACAGGAAAGAACGGAAGAAAACGCACTATGCTGGAGAAGCTATCAGAATAATCCCACTTTATTGTACAGGAGCGGCAACCTAACAGAATACCGGGACTCCATAACTGTTGACAACAAATCTGAGAGCGGCAACTTGACCGCTAACACTTCACACACAAACCTCGCGAATGTGAAAGAAAACGCTATGAATGCTCAGAACAGAATATACAGTGCGCCTATACACATGAGAAACAATAGTAAACATGGTAAGTAATAAGATGATGAGTTCTGTAAGAAATCTGGATCTTGTCTGTCTGTCCATCTGTTTGTTAGGTAAGACCGTTTCTCTCAGGAACGTGGCAGTATCAAGTTTAAAATATCTATAGCTAATGTTTATGTCATTGTGAAAAGAGAAATATATGTAGCTTACTCCCGCAAAAATATATGCAGGATGCACCGCCCGCCCGCCCACAAAAAAATGCACATGCACACCACAAAAATATCAGTGCACAATACTTGCATTTAGCATGACAGCGACACACCTTGCACCTTCACCAATTAGACTACTCTACACGTGTTTCGCCCCAACCCGGAGCATCCTCAGGAGTTAGATCGTGCGTGAACCAACACCGAATGAGTAACTACGCCTACCGACACCGTATTTATCGTCTCTTCCTCCCCACTCCGCACCAAGTGACTTGACAACATTTGAAGAATGTTGCCAGCTTCAAATAAAAAGAAAAAAAGGGGAAAAAGAAGAAATGATTTTTAGTTTAATATTAAATGACATTTAATTATTAATACACTTATTTTTAAGAAATAATATTGCCGTTGCAAATGGTTATGATCGGCGGATGATAGATAACATAGTTAGGAATAAAATTAACAAACAGGTGACTGGGCTTTTATATGCGGTGCCACGTGAGCGCGTTATTCACAATTATAAGTCAAGTATGGCTTACGTAGGAAAAATATCAGACAAAATATCAAAACTATTAAAAAATAACGACGTTCACGTGGCTTTTCGTACTACTAATACCGTCCGGCGTGCCATTTGCAATGGCAAAGAAAAAACAGACGTTAGCAAGAAGTCGGGGATATATAAGTTAACATGTAACCAATGTAATTCAGTATACGTGGGTCAAACTGGCCGTAGTTTTGATATACGTTATAAAGAACATATTTCTGCCTATAGGAATGGCCGACCGGAACGATCTCATTTCGCGGAACATTTATTAAATACCGGACACCAACTATCTGATGGCCATTCCTATGAGGTTTTACATACTTGTAGTAAAGGTTTACGGCTGAGCGTGTTGGAAAACCTAGAAATTATCAAACACAATGTTGATGGAGCCATACTTAACAATCAACTTGACGTGTCTTCCTCGCCATTGCTGCGTATTTTTTCTAATAGAAATAATAATTCTTAAAAATAAGTGTATTAATAATTAAATGTCATTTAATATTAAACTAAAAATCATTTCTTCTTTTTCCCCTTTTTTTCTTTTTATTTGAAGCTGGCAACATTCTTCAAATGTTGTCAAGTCACTTGGTGCGGAGTGGGGAGGAAGAGACGATAAATACGGTGTCGGTAGGCGTAGTTACTCATTCGGTGTTGGTTCACGCACGATCTAACTCCTGAGGATGCTCCGGGTTGGGGCGAAACACGTGTAGAGTAGTCTAATTGGTGAAGGTGCAAGGTGTGTCGCTGTCATGCTAAATGCAAGTATTGTGCACTGATATTTTTGTGGTGTGCATGTGCATTTTTTTGTGGGCGGGCGGGCGGTGCATCCTGCATATATTTTTGCGGGAGTAAGCTACATATATTTCTCTTTTCACAATGGTTTGGGACTTCCGCCAAGTAATGCCTGATTCAATCAAATACTTAATGTTTATGTCGTTTATTTCGTTTTCGAATAAACCAAAACCTATGCCGGGTATTTTCGGTGCATCCAATAATCTTACAGCAGAAGTGGAGGAAGAATTTTGAAAGTCATCATTTTTAATTACATAAATGATTTGACTAATAAATTAATAGATCTCTTTTCTCTACAAGGTTTTTAGATGAAAAATTTCCCAATTACAATTAATATTTGTTTGTCTTTCATCCTAGAACTGTACGAGATAAGTCCGTACGCACAATTTGCTGTTGGTTTTCGCACATTCGGTCACGTGGAAAACCAAGACATGCCGAATCGACATAATAAACACAGCAGATACGACACAGGTAACAAAAATAGTTAGTTATTAAGAAAAAAACTTTTATTTACAACGAAAACTTAAATCAAAAGTATGGGATGGAAACAATACTTGCTGAAATGATAATTTGATTTTACATCTGGGTGTAGACTTTATTAAGTGACTTTACCCTCCAAACCAGTAGTCCAGTGATTACCCAACCCACTGTTTTCTAGCCCACTAGCCTATAAAAACTCGCTCACTGGGGTGCTATGCGAACTGATACGTTGGAGTGGTTGAATCTACGTTGTTTCTTTATTTCCTGCGTCATTGTCGTTACTCGAAAATCTTTAAAATCCAATGCATCGCAATAAATAAATTAAAATATGCAAATTAATATAATTTATTATCGTACTCTAACGTAAATGATGACAATTCCTTTGTGATGCATTGGTTTTTAAAGATTTTCGACTAACGACAGTGATGCAGGAAGTAAGAAACATAAGAAACAACGTAGATTCAGCCGGGTTCGCTATTTTAATTTCAAACATTAGAGCTTTTTCTCTAGTCTTAACAGGAAGTCCTTTGTTTAGGGATTCCCAAAGTGGTCGACCCCTTGGAGTCGAAATCGGTTTCCCAGAGGTCGACATAAATGAATAATAATAATAATAATTAATTACACTTGATATTTGACAGGATTTTTAAAGTATTTTGGCTATGGGGGTCTGATGTATCAGTTCATTTTGGAAAAGAAGTCTCTTGCCCAAAATAGTTTGAGAATCCCTGGTTTACATTGTGGCGAAAGTGTCAAGAATCCATTGCAAACTTACTGTCGATGCCGTCTCTACCCAGTAACTGGGTTTGAAATGTGAGTCACTGTGCCAGTCACTGCCATTGTACACACGACAGCACGTCAGGTTATACAGTTAAACTGCGAAAACAGCTTTTATTACGTAGGGCATAAAGGCGGTCTCAAGGTCAACATGTATAGTCTGAGGTGCCGTCGTGTGTACAATAACAACACAACGTAGGTAACGTCTACGTTGGGTCAGCATCGCCATCCTGACAAGTTTGAGTACCGTTTCTACCGTTTTTTCTAGTTTTCTGTTATATATTGTTAATCATTTACCTATGTCATTGCTCTGCCCTCTTAGAAAGCATTGCATTTATACAATTATCTATTTCACGTCACATTTTTACAGAAACGAGTTTTCAAGTGTGTTCCGAGTCGGAAGACAGTGACAGTATCTCAAAATCAACACTAAAAAGCGTTCCAAGAAGTAAGTTATTCAATTCAATTACAGACAGTTTTTTGTGTGAGTAAAGCGTTTCTGGTTAAAGTTAAACTATGTTGCTATAAAGGGATCAGCCCTCCTAGCATTACCACCGAAACGCGATATGATATAGCGATTTATCACGTTTAACTGTCAAAAGACAATGTATTTTGTCAGTCGAACGTCGATAAAACGCTGTATCACTCACGTATTTAGGCAAAATTCATAGCATTACTTTTAACTTAAATCATTTAGACCCATGTCTACAGATTTCCCAATTCTATAGATTCTCATGTCTACAGATTCCCAGTTCTACAGATTCTCATGTCTACAGATTCTCAATTCTACAGATTCTCATGTCTACAGATTCCCAGTTCTACATATTCTCATGTCTACAGATTCCCAATTCTACAGATTCTCATGTCTACAGATCCCCAATTCTACCAATTCTCATGTCTACAGATCCCCAATTCTACCGATTATCATGTCTACAGATTCCCAATTCTACAGATTCTCATGTCTACTATCATTTTAATAATTGAATCGAACATTCATTTTGTATTGAATTTTCAGGCATTAGAAGAAAGAGCATCTGTTGTCACTATTATGTATTAAAAGTTTTCAGTCTTATAAAGTTTCAACTTCTTTTTTTTCCAGAGGTTTGCAGAACCCCGCACCATAGATAACTAGGCAAAGAATTTTATAACTTTAAGTAAAACAATGTTCATGTATGATAAGATTGATAACATAACATAGTAAATGACTATTTTTAAACTCGCCAATATCTCACACCCACTTTGAATAATTACGTATAGAAAGATAGTCTTCATACAAGCGCTCTGTCAAAAGTGAAGCACTATACCGATTCCGAACCGTGTCGATTACTTGCTTGCGTTCTGCGACATGCACACGTACACTTGTAACTCCGTAGTGTACATTGAAAACTACGGCGTTTGGTGCCATATATGGCTCCAGAAAAGGTGCTTTAAAATGGGCGCTCGAGCTTACTTTTTATACGTAATTATTCTAAGCACGCTCACTTATAAAGCGAGAATTATTCGATTTGCATTGAGATTTAGGTGAAATGTTTGTATTTAAAAGGTTAAGTTTATTATTATTGTAAATGGTTTTGTTTTTTGTTAGATATTGTGTTAATTTAATGAAAATTAAGCAGTGCATAAAATTGTTGCATCATATTGGCTAGCAATACCTAATTCAGTTATCAAGAGATGAACCTAAAAATATTAAATAACCACCCATTGAATTAGTAGATGTTTATTGCAAACCAAAAACAAAATATTGGTCTGAAATAAATTATTGCTTATTATTAATTCTTAAAGTAATAAATAGTATATTATATATTTATATTGAAAAAGAAATTCGGGGAATAAGTTACTTAAATTATTTTGCCTAAAAATACGAACCTCATTTTAAAATTAACTGCCAAAGTATACTTAACATAAAAGAAAATGTGATTATTCCATTTTAACGCAACGTTTTTTTTTTACTTTTTATACGACTTCCCAAAAAAAGAGAGTGTAATGTATTCAGGGTTCATGTATGTTTGTAGGTATGCAAGTTAACTCCACTATAACTTCTAAATGCCTTTACGAATTTGGATGTGTGGTATCGTTAGAATCATTACATCATCTCGAATGACACTGGCTATTTTTTTATCAATATTGCGACAGTACGACGCCCCTTTGACATGTGATTTTCTTTAGTTATTACAATATGGGCATCAAATGGAAGGCCTTGATAAGAAAAACCATATAATTTATCACTTAGGTACATGTGTGAAATAAAAATAAATAATTTAAAAAAAACACGACTCCCCTGCCAAATACTTACTAAAAAGTTAAATAACAAGTGTTATTGCAGTCGGGGGACCATTTTGTGGATCAATTTTTAATGAAAGACGTCCCCCGACTGCAATGACATTTGTTATTTAACTTTTTAGTTCGTTTTGGCAGGGCAGTCGTGTTTTTTATTTTCTTTTTTATTTTTATTTTTTTTACATAGGTACGGAATTATACGTGTCAAAACTTTCTCAGTAAAAGCACAAAATTATACTCTCAGCATGCCAAACATCCATTATATTCTTGCGTTTTAAGAATACAATTAATTAAAAGAAATCATTGACGAATTTGCAACAAGAAATGGAACAGATCATAGTGTTATGTTATTTTCGTCTTTAACATTAATTTTCTAGTCTAGCTCTTTTAAAAAATTGTAAATAAAAATTGTGCTTATAAACGAGAAATGTCTAGTCATTAAACATTTTTGTGTAAGACATGAAAAGTATGCAGAACTATTTTGTAAGATCGTAACGCGAAAGAATGCTAAAAAATATCTACATAAAAGACTGACTATTCATCATAAAAATTATTGTTGTTTGATTTCTATACAATTTTGATCTAGGATTGAAATAAATGTTAGACAAACTTTATCGAAGTTTTTTATTCATTCTCATTTATTTTGTACGCACGACAGCACCGTAAGTTAAACAGTCGAACTACGAAACCGCTTTTATTTCGTGCGGCATAAAGGTGGCCTCAAGGTCAACATGTAATGTCTGACGTGCCGTTGACTGTACATAATTATTTACCATGCAATATACAATACACTTGAGAATAATAGGTCTTACATCAGCATTTTGTAACCAAATCGTGAAAGGTTATTTTCGAAATGTTTTTCTTTTTCCACAAAATATTAAGTGGACAACAGCTGTTTGAAACAAATCGAAAACATTTTAGGGCAATTGTTACTCTAAGGAACACTTTCCTCGTAGATACACTTTTGAAAAAAGTCCACAAACATCCTGTGCTACCACGATAGGGTAACCAAATTCAGTTGCATACTTAAATGCAAAGGTTTTAAGGTTCAAAATAAATTGCAGGTTTTTTTAACATACATACAGGCAATCTCGGGTCAAACAAGGCTGTAATCATTACTGATCAGCTTCGAACTCTTGTCTAGCGCAACAAAACAACCAATTGGTGCTTTAGAAGACCCAGGTTTTGCTTACAACTACAACTTTCGAAGACGACAATAAAATATACCGTACTTTTTAGACTCATCATCAGTCTGAAAATAAATCCATTTAACTTGAGTAAATTCAAATTCTGAATAGCAATGAATAGCTTGTAACTGTTACTCTACTCAAAACATAGATTGCTTTATCATCTCAATAAGAGCAATCGACCGATTTCAAATCCAAAAAGTGCCTTTTCAAGGGACTCCTAGAACCTCCTGTATCCAATCTAAATGGTCTACCACACTCGTATATATTCCTGGTTGTCCTTCACTCCCACATTTAGCTGGTCCCAAACTGGTCACTCCATAAAGTTCCGTGAACCTCCTTTGGTACGTCAAAGGTCCTCCTGAATCTCCCCTGCAAGTATCAACCCCTTTCAGTCCACCTGCGCAAATCACGTTATGTGGTATGATGTGGTTTTTGTAGACCTTTCGACAATCAGTGTAAGTCCATGATGGTAATGGAATGGACTTTTTGACTGGACTGTACTGGCCTGTTGCGACCTCTGTGCCCCAGCCAGACGCGTCGAAAATGGCGAAGTTTTTGAGTTTGACAGTTGGAAGACATATTGGCCGGATGAAATCTGAAAAACAAAATTTTATTCACTTGATTTGACTGAAATCGATGCAAAAATGAATGAACTATCGACAAAAAGTCAAAAACATAGTTTTCCTTAAACTGATTGAACTTGAGTGTTTTCCTGTACGTAGGTAAGTTTATTAATAGATTTATTTTATATATTACTAATGGCTTGAGGAGATCTTAGTCATAGTTTATAATTATTTTTTTGCGTAGGTTTAGTCACAAGGGTTGATATAAAGAAAGCGAAACGATTACCAGTAGAACTTGGCTTTATTTAACTTAAAGAAGGAAACTATAACAATAACATCGTAAAATATAAAATGCAGACATAGGTAGCAAGACAGATCGCTGACAAACGTTTTGTCACACAACAGCTCTATGACCGTTGCATGGAGGTTGCTTATCATATGTCATTCTCCCCGCTTGAGTTTTCATCCCTACCATCTACCTCGAAGTCTCTGAGGTGGGTTGGAAGCTTTCTGGTACGGTGAGATCTACGTAGGCAAGTTATTTCATTAGGCGGAGTCGTGTAGGGTTCCCCTTGTTCCACAGCAGGAGGCAGATTCTGTTCTTCCGAATTTTCAGGTCCATCTCCATCTTCAGCGTCGATGGGAAACGGAGCCAGTCTTCTATTTGACACTGTGGCAGTTTCGCCATCGCTCCGACGGATGTAGGAATATTGGGGATTACTTTCTAAGAGCTCCACTTCCTCGACTAGGGGATCTGTCTTAGCCTGCCGCACATATTTTTTCATTAATACGGGGCCGGGGATCATCCATGAGGGTAGAGAATCGCCATTCGGAGACCTTCTTGGGTAGGCAAATAGTCTTTCGTGCGGGGTGGCATTTGTTGAAGTGCAGAGAAGAGAGCGTACACAATGCAGTGCGTCCTTTAGGACTCTTTCCCAGTTTTCGATTGGCAGGTGCTTTGCGCGCAGACTGAGTTGGATCGTACGCCATAAGGTGCCATTTAGGCGCTCCACTTGTCCATTCCCTTGGGGATTATAGGGTGTCGTCCTCGAAGACGCTATGTTTGAGTCTCTTAGGAAAGCTTTGAATTCCTCCGACATGAACGACGACCCTCTATCGCTGTGGACGTAGAGCGGTTGGCCGAAGGTTTGGAAGAGGTCTTTCAAGCAGTTAATGACCGTGGCTGATGTCGTGTCACGACAAGCGTAGGCAAAGGGGAAGCGACTGTATTCGTCAATAATCGTGAGTATATATTTATTCGGAGTGTTTGAGGGCAAGGGCCCTTTGAAGTCAATATTGATACGTTCAAACGGGGACGTAGCTTTGATCAAGCGGCCACTAACTTTCATAAATCGAGGCTTAATCTCAGCGCAGATTGGGCAGGAAGCCGTCATTTCTTTGACATCATTTGCCGAGTAAGGAAGATTCTTGAATCGTACCCAATGAAACATACGAGTCACACCAGGGTGACAAAGTGCGTTGTGAAGTTCTCGTAGCTTATTCGTGTTCATATACGCACATACTCGGGAAAGGGCGTCTGCTGCGGTATTTTCAGTACCTGGCCTGTATATGATGTCGTACTTATAGCATGATAACTCCAATCGCCAACGCATAATCTTTTCATTTTTGATCTTGCTATTGTGGTTCTGATTGAGCATGTATGCGACTGACTGTTGATCCGTTATCAAAAGAAAGTGTCTCCCGATCAGGTAATGTCTCCATTTCTTCAGACTTTCCACTATTGCGCTCGCTTCTTTTTCTATCGATGAGTGCTTGCATTCAGAGCCTGATAGCGTGCGAGAAAAGAAGGCAACAGGGCGCCCTTGTTGCGATAGCGTAGCTGCTAAAGCGAAGTCCGAAGCGTCAGTTTCTACCGTGAAGATCTCGTTATCGTCGACTGCCATGAGGGTAGCTCTTTTGATATCGTCTTTGAGCTGTTCAAAACATTGTAGAGCGTTTTGAGACAATGGAAAGCTAGTAACATTGGTAAGTGGTTTTAATTTTTCTGAAAATTTTTCGACCCATTTGGCGTAATGAGCGAATAAACCGAGGATCCTTTTTAGCTCTCCCGACTTTGTAGGTGCGGGCAACTCTAGTAGGGGTTTAAGCCGTTCGCTGTCCGGTTTTATGATATTATTTTCAACTGTATATCCCAACAGATCGATTTTAGTTTTGTTAAAGACGCTCTTTTGTTCATTCAAAGTTAGGTCGTACTTTTTCGCGGCATTCAAGAACCTTTTCAAATTGTGATCGTGCTCGGCCTGCGTCTTCCCACAGACCGTGACGTCATCGAGATATGTAAATGTGCCATGCAATTTTTCTGTAGATACGACAAATTCGAGTGCGCGCTGAAACGCGGCTACACCATTAGTCACGCCAAAAGGTATTCTGGTAAATTGATACAATTTGCCGCAAGCTTCAAATGCAGTATATATTTTCTCTGCCGGGAGGATTGGGATTTGGTGATAAGCCGATTTCAAATCAATTTGGCTAAATATTTTGTATTTCGAGACGTCACTTACGACTTTTTCAATGTGAGGCAGGGGGTAGGCGTCTAGCTCTGTGTATTTATTGATCGTCAACGAGTAATCGATTACTAAACGCTTCTTATGAGCCCCTCCACCTGCTACTAGGACTTGCGCTCTCCAGGGTGAGATGCTCGGTTCTATTATCCCGTCTTCGATTAGCTTATTCACTTCTTGCGTGATAAACTCTTCGTCTTCCTTGCTATAACGTCTACTTTTGATGGCGATCGGCTTGATATCGTGCATGAGATTTGTGAAAACAGATGCCGGTGGCACAGAGGCTTCTAGTACGTTGCATATTTCCAAGGGTTCTTTCGGGCCGCCAAACTTGAACTCGAGTTTTGAGTGGTCTCTTAGTAGATCGTGGCCCACGATCACATCAGCACAAAGGTTGTTTACGACGAGTAGAGGTCGTTGCTTGTATACGTGATCTTTCATTGTAATGGTGGCGAAGCACACACCTTCGACAAATGAGACATAGTTGAGCGATGCGAGATTGATAGTTTGTTTGCTCGGTCTTTGACGCAACTTCATCAGACGTGCAATTTTAGAGTTGATGAAACTCACCGAACTGCCCGTGTCAATTAGTGCATCTGCTTTGCAGTCGTTCACAGTTATAGGAATGGTCGCACTCTTCAAACTTGATGGGGACGCGGCAGAAATAGCCCCACTGCAAGATGGACCACCGGAGATGTCGCTCACGACTATTCCGTCAGCAGGGATGGCATTGCTGGAGTTTGCTGATCGGCAAACGCTCGCGAAGTGGCCTTTCTTCGAGCAAAGTTGACAAAAGGCGTTATTTGCTGGACACTTAAACCTCTGGTGTACGTTCCCTCCACAGAAGAAACAGCGTCTCGTTGATGGTGTTGATCTATAGGCAGGAGTAGGAGTAGAAGGGGGGACATAACGCGCTGGTGAGGGCCTAGCTGCGGCTAAGTTGGAAGGTTCTGGGTTAGAGTTGGTAGTGCTAAGTTGTTGAAACATGTTGCCGGCGTTGCTACTTATTGTGATGGAATCCTTTTCCGCAGTCTCGAGGGTGATAGCTTGGTTAAGCGTCTCAACCAGGGAAAGTTTGCTATTTTCCAGGAGGCGTTCTCTTATTCTTTTGGACTGGAGGCCAGAGATGAGGGCGCTGCGAATAGCCTGTTCTTCGTGTTCTTTAGCCGTAACGGCTTCAAAACTGCAGTCTTGCGCAAATAAACGCAATGCTCTTGCGTATTCAGCTATAGATTCTTCAGCTCGTTGCTTCCTATTGAATAGGACATGGCGGGCTAGTATCGTGTTTTTCGCCTTTATATAGATATCGTCTAAAGCCTTCAAGGCATCGTCAAAGTTTTGGAAAGGTTTTACGTACTTGTAAATCGAGGCCGATAGGTGATTCACTAAGATCTTTAGCTTAAGATTGTCGGGAGTACCTACAGTGCATTCTTCCGCAAGAAAACTTTCGAAGGTCGACTTCCAATAGATCCATTTCGAATCGGAATCTTGAGCATCAGGTTCGGTGTCAAATTTTTCAGGCCGTAGATACTTTGCGAGTGGCGACGGTTTTGTTTCCAGAGACATTTTAAGTTAAATAAATTGATATAAAGAAAGCGAAACGATTACCAGTAGAACTTGGCTTTATTTAACTTAAAGAAGGAAACTATAACAATAACATCGTAAAATATAAAATGCAGACATAGGTAGCAAGACAGATCGCTGACAAACGTTTTGTCACACAACAGCTCTATGACCGTTGCATGGAGGTTGCTTATCATATGTCAAGGGTCCATTCATGAACTTTTAACGGCTATTTAAGAAAGTGAAAATGTCTTTTACATTATGAAGAACGCTTTCTTCAGAATACGCTTCACTTTTCTTTAGAACTTTGTGAATGTGTGACATATATCTATGAATATTTTAAACTTTAAGATAGCACACAAAGTAAATTGTAACATTTAAAGCATAAATACTTTACATAAGTTCTATCAAGTAACTTGTTCAATAAAACTAAATTGGAGGAAACTTAAATCAGATTTATTTAGTCTGGGCAGAGTATGTCAAAGAACTACGCCATCGGTTTACAAGGCCTAAGCGGAGACCTTGTAACGAGACGAACTGGCAAAAAAATAATCAAGGCCTGTGCTATCTTTTTAATAAAGAGAAGAAGAGGTTAAAGTGTCATGTAAACCCACCAGTACAGGACACCTTCTTATTCAGCCGTATGACAGCTATGTCGTGCTGCAGCCCGTCGTACCCTGGATGCACGTAGACCCTGGCGGCACCAGCTCGCACCAGCGGGTCTGCGCACTCGCCGTCCACACAGTCCACCTTGGTGACGAGGTTGTAGTCACCCAGGCGGATCAGAATTCTGTGGGCAATTGATATAATGTTTAATGGTGGTTAAAAGTACAACACTATACTTCCCTACGGGACTTCACTCCTTTTGCCTGACGAACTCTCTTATTGAATAAGGGGATTTATATAAGCTAGGAGATTGGTATAGGGAGATGTTTGAGTTACCTGCACAATCAAGGGGCACCTCTAACTTTGTCTACGTTTTAGATTAAGGCTAAGCTGTATACTATTCTTTGGCTGAGCGTATGCTGAGGGGCAAGTGAAGTGGCACACCAAATTTTGCAGAGTAGTTGAAACAGATATAGGTCATGAACTTAGGTCAAAGCAGGACAGATGTGTCTGCGTCGCTCGTGCCTGCCCTGTCTGCGTCACCTGACGCAGACGCTCATACTAAATGGGGAAAGGTATGCGCAGTGTAATTCTACAGCAAGCATTGGTGACGTGTGCGAGGACCGCGACCTATCATAGCATCGTACTGAGTAAGCGTGATTCAGGGCTTACGTCACCAGGTCGTCACATCTCGGTGAAATACTACAGGATTGTACTTTCCCTTTCTGTTTTGATCCGTATTTGTCATTCCAAACTCCAAGACTAGCTGTATATCTACACAGTATGATTCAGTAATTACTAATCAACCGCAGCCATCCGGGCCTTTTTCACCTAGCTTTAAACGGATAGATCATTAATTTCTTATAAACAAAAAATTTTTTCACGCAGAAAACAGTAAGCTAGGCGGTACGCAGAGAAAATGACGCATTTTTTGTATGAGACAATAATATAAATAATGCGTATTTGAAATTTTGAGATTTAAGCATTCACAATGCTATTTTTATATAATGACTCGGTAGCTCAGCGGTCAGAGCATTGGACCGGATATCCAAAGGTCGCGGGTTCGATTCCCGTCCGAGAACATGATCTGGTGCGAGTCCTATTTTTTGTAGTATATTATTTAGTATTATATAAATAATGCGTATCGTTCGTTTAATAATAATTAAACGATATTTATAATAAATAATAATTAAAAATGGCTTGGACAATATTATCTAGCCTTAAACTAAACAAAGATTGTATTATGGGCACAGAATTAGTGTTAATGGGTGCTAGACAGTATATCAGGTGTCTTTATATACTTTTTAAATACATACTTATAAAACACCCGCCACAGAAATTAAAGTTCATCATTTCAATTTCTGCCCGGCCGGGAATCGATCCCGGGACCTTTTGCGTGGTAGACCGGCTACTATACCACTCAGGTCGTCATACCACATAATGTCATTTAAGTTTGATTTTCGGGTAACCTAAATGTTGAATACGCTTGATCATTGTTTTTTAGCAAAAACTCGAATTGGTGTAATGTTTTGTTATTAAACCCGTATTTAGTAATAAAATTTTTCAAATAAAAAAAAATGCATTTGTGTCCATCCATTACTTCTGCACATAGTTATTATCGTTCGGTGGCTACACTCAAAATTCAATCTTCTTATTTTAGCAAAAATTCTGGGTGCCCGTGTGTAAACTCCGATAGTGCGTGCATCGGTTGAGTAAACAATATTGCAATTTTCTATTAAAAACAAATGCTCATCCACACCGATGATGTTTGATCTAAATGCAGTGGGCGGCGGTGGCCACATGCTGCCTGTACCAGGCTGCTGCAAAACCTCAACTCAACATCAGGTGATCTGAAGACCAAAAACTTAACCATTCTAGATAAAAAGAATAGGCTCATTCTCACCGATGATGCTTCACCTTCCTGATGCAGTGGGCGGCGGTGACCACGTGCTGCCGGTCCACCAGGCTGCCCCCACACCTCAACTCCATCAACTGGCCGCGCCGATAGAACTCCAGGAGCACCAGCCATGGACTGAAATGCAGAGGGTTGGAGCTGGCCTCCATGCCACATTGGCACTCTGGAAATCATGATAAACATTAAGTAACTAAAATTTAAAAAAAAATTAAAATTTTGACAACATCACATACATTGCTCCGATTCCAAAGTAAGTAGCTAAAGCACTTGTATTGTGGAAATCAAAGACAACGGTGGTATCACAAACACCCAGACCTGAGCCAATATAGAAAAGTTCGTTTTCTAAATTGACCCAACCGGGGATCGAACCCGGGACCTCAGAGATGGCGACACCTTGAAAACCGGTGTACAAAGCCACTCGACCACGGAGGTCGTCAAAGTACTAAAACCAATTATCATCACCAACCATTTTAATGTCCTCATTATACTCTTCTTTGCACTCATCAAAACAGTTACACATAAATAACTCAAGAAATGTACCAAATTAACAAAGGAGGATCTCTAAAAGAGATCTCTTCCAGCCATCCTGAGACGTGTTAAAGATTCCAATATTAAGCGGGTGACATAAAGTGCAAAACTTAATGATGGAAATTTCTCATGTGTAGCAAAAATATTTCGTATTTCATATAAATATTGAAGAATCGGTTAAGAAATGCGATTTGTAGATGAGAATAGATGGACAGCGGGACAGCCGGACATACGAAACATTTTTGCCCAAGCTGATACGAAGACGCTTAGCGCTCGCTCGGTCAATAAGTGATACCTAATAATTATTCGGAAATTGTGTAGAATGATAGAATTAGAATCGCATTTAAAATGACGTCGCAATAAACATTAAGTAAGACTAAGTAGGTACTTCAGGTTATCATAAAATATTTTTACTTTCCGTGTAATCATTTAATCTTTATAATATAAAAATGAATCGCAAAATGTGTTGCTAAGCGCATAACTCAACAACGCCTGGACCAATTTGGCCAATTCTTTTTTTTAAATGTTCGTTGAAGTTCAAGGATGGTTTTCACGGCGAGAAAAAATCGAATAACTGCCGGAAAAACCTTTAAAACAGCCCTTTTCTCTTTCCCATACAAACGTTTTTTAACTAAAACGTAGAGTCAATTTGAGCTTTATTATTATTGTATAAAGTTCATATTAAATTACAAGCACTCACGGTTGTTTAAACAATGAAGATATGTTCCTAACGTCAAAGAGTCAATTTGCACTTTATTACCGCTATACAAAGTTAAAACTCAATCATATCTATCAAAACAGTGTGCGTGTGTGCGTTGGAGGATTTAATGTATATCATTTGACATCTCAACGTAGTATTATATTCTCTTTGGTCATTTCCCCTGAAAGTAGTTAGAATGCATTTCATTGAATAGTACCTATGGCGTTATGTTGGCAGTGCTGACATTTTTTCCTTATTGCGTTGTAATAAGGTGCAAAATTATTCCATCTGATTATCAGATTCATTTTAAAAGAATACAATATCCGGTCAAGTCGCTTATATGCTTTGACAATTAATAAAGCACAGGGACAAAGTTTAAGAGCGGCTGGTGTAGAACTGCGCAGTGATTGTTTCACCCATGGCCAGCTCTAATGTCGCCAGCTCGAGAGTTAGCTTGCCGAATAGCCTTTTTATTTTGCAACCGGATAACATGACAAAAAATGTGGTAGGTATTCAACATGTTACAAAAATACCCCTAATGCCGAATACGGTATATAGGGACCATCAAACTGAACAACTTTTACTACTGGAACTAACTCTCAAATCGCGAAAAAAAATCAGCTGTTTCATACATTTAGAAATTTTCGATTTTAAAAATAGTAATTTCGATGCATTAAATATTAATCATGACAATAATTCTATAAAACAGATTCAATGCACTAAATTCTTGGGTATCTATATCGACGCCAGTTTAAATTGGAAACCGCATATAGAACACATAATATGTTCAAAAACGAAAAGTTGCAAACAGGGCAGCGTTCTAAATGCATAATCATGCTTATGTAGGATCCACAATCAAGTATGGTGTCTTATTTTGGGGAAACTCCACAGATAAGGAGACAGCCTTCAAAGCTCAAAAAAAATGTGTACGGGCAATGTGTCACTTAAAACAAACAGACTCTTGGAAACCGTATTTTAAAGAACTCCAAATACTGACGCTGCCTTCGCTATATCCGCGAGTCAGTTTTATGTTAAAAAGAACATTACCAATTACAAAACTTTAAATAGTTAAAGCTATAAAAATGTGCTACAATCCACTGCATGTAAGACCAGTTAGTACTCCAAAAGTGTCTTCTCAATGGGTGTTAAAAATTATAACAAATTATCGCAAAATATTAAAGAAATTGAGAATCCTAATATTTTTAAGAAACAATTAAATAAATTTCTAATTGACTAAGCATATATTTACTCGATTGACGAATATATCAAGGACAAATAAAATTATTATTGTAATTATTTACAATCATGACATTTTAATTTCTTTGACTTTTAGAGCACTACTATCCTTTTATGTCATTTTTATAATTATTTAATGTAACGTTATCCCGAATATTTAGGACAATTTAATCACCTAATTTATATGTACCTCAGTAGCGCGGCATGTTTATTGTTTTTCTTAAATAAGTTAAAGAATTTTGGCAACTATTTTCAATGTTGTTTAAGTCTTCTGCATAATAATAATTTGCACACCCGCGAGGGTAGGATATGGCGTACTTTGTTAATTTTAAGTCAGCTGTATTGTTTATACCCATGTTCAAGCAAATAAATATATTGATTGATTAATTTAATTTTTGTATGAAATAGCTGATTTTTATTTCGCTATTTCAGAGTTGGTCCCGTAGTAAAAGTTGTTCAGTTTGATGGTCCCTCCAACCATATTCGGTATTAGGAGAATTTTTGTAACACGTTGTATATTATAGAAAAGTGTTGGATGATCGAGGTTGATAATCCTGATAATGCACAACATATTTTTATTTAGAAGCTGTACCCGGCATGCGTATTGCAATGCTCCGTTTTTTTAGCCAGGGACCTTCTCGGTCGTAAGCAGAACAAGTCACCAAAATTTCACCATAATCGGATCAATGGTTTAGGAGTTCCGTCGTCTGTACACTTAGATCTTTTAAACTATGCTCAAAAAACCGCATCAAAATCGGTCCATAAGTTTGGGAGCTAGGTTGCCTTAGACATACAGACACACACAGGTCAAAGTTATAACACCCCTTGCGTAAGTTGTGTACGTCGTATACACATATACATATAGTAGTGGCCACATAATTAAGGACACAAGTCGATTTTCATACAAACTAGGTAATTTTAAAGTCTTGGTTTTCCGCTAGGGATTGAACTAGCTGTGATCTGATGATGACCATGCAGGGAGTGAATGGAGAAGATTCAGATCGCAATACACACCCAACTGATCTGGTCAGCATTCTAAGAGATGTAAGCATCAGAATTTTCAGTTGTAAGAATTTTCAGTTGTAAGTAAGTTCAGTTTTATGCTATATTCGCGGTATTTTTGAACATATCCTTACATCTCTTAAAATGCTGGTCAGATGACTTGGGTGTGTTTAGAAATCTGGATCTCCTCCATTCACTCCTTGGATGGCCATCACCAGATCACCGCTCGGTCAATCCCTGGCGGAGAAGCAATGCTTAAAAGTTACTTCGTTTGTATGAAAATCGACTGGCGTCCTTAATTATGTGGCCACCACTATATATAGATATCCTGTAGTATAGTCTAATAACGTCACACTCACCACATTAGTAACTACATTGTACCCGTGCGAAGCCGGGGCGGACCGCTAATTAAATAAATAAATATTTGACAACATCACATACATTGCTCGATTTCAAAGTAAGTAGCTAAAGCACTTGTGTTATGACAATCAGAGACAACGGTGGTATCACAAACACCCAGACCTAAGCCAATATAGAAAAGTTCGTTTTCTAAATTGACCCAACCGGGGATCGAACCCGGGACCTCAGAGATGGCGACGACACCTTGAAAACCGGTGTACAAAGCCACTCGACTACGGAGGTCGTCAAATAATAATAATATGTGTATTGTTAATGTAATAAAAATTAGTCTATCCAATATCTCTCCGTTCTTTCCGAATTCGGGTTAGAATCCGAATCTCATTTAAAATTACGTCACGAACTAATGTAATCAAATTATCCAACTTTCGACCGTAACCTTGGTATAATTCCGAAGCGTAAGTTAAACTCATCGAGTTCATTAACTTTAACTTTCTCTAGTGGTCGAGTGGCTTTGTACACCGGTTTCTAAGGTGTCGCCATCTCTAAAGTCCCGGGTTCGATCCCCGGTTGGGTCAATTTAAAAAACGAACTTTTCTATATTGGCTCAGGTCTGGGTGTTTGTGATACCACCGCTGTCTCTAATTTCCATAACACAAGTGCTTTAGCTACTTACTTTGGAATCGGAGCAATGTATGTGATGTTGTTAAATATTTATTTATTTATAGTAACCCGTATTTACAATTTTAAAAAAAACCAAGCCTCTATTCTATTGGTGGAGACCCTGTTACTCACACAAGTGGGGAAACCCCTAGAATCGCAATTAAGCCCAAGTACATACAATCACCGACACATCTAACGTAACATTTCGTAACTTGTGTTGGGAATCATTAAAAACAGAATAAAATTCGTATGAATAAATTTCTATCAAAAATAACTACAAATATAAAGATAGCTATTACTTACTTATAATTACAACTGATAGTTGATAGATAGCACATAAATAATGTAATGAAATTACCAAATAAAAAAAATACTCAAGTAGACGTGAATGAATTTCCTACCAATTAAGTATTTCACTGATAGAATTATAAGATAACATAGATAATTCATTTTGCAATTTATTCGGCTTATGTTCTTCATTACCTTGGTGCTCTATGTGTTTTGTCTGATATTTCAAAAACATTTCCAAATGAAAATATTAACATGAACTTGACATTTGAAAACCATGTAAATCTAAAAAAAGATATACATAAAAAATTAACAACAATTAAGTAGGTAGGTACTAATTATCTTAAGAATAAGAAACTTACCATCAAGATCCTTAGCCTCCAACCAAACGATTATAGACACTAAAATAAAACTGCACACCATTAACATTTCCATAGTCAACCACTAAACACACACACTTTCTTAAAAAAGCTCACTGATTAAAAAAGTCCTTATTGAAATATTAACGATTTATTTTAGTCAGAAGCACGCGTGCTATCGCTTCGGCGCCTGATTTTTTAATGATTGCTTGACATGACATTCATATCTGTCGTCGCGTGCGCAGACCGCGTGTGCCTCCGTTTTCCCAGCTTAGTCATCAAGAATTTCAATCATCCATTCGGTAAATTCTTGACGATGAAGTAAAAAAATGAGTCAAATCCTATGATACTAAATATGAGTGAAAATTAAATGTTATTGAATTTATTTTTTGTATGGGCTTTTTCAAGACCGATACAAGAACAAAACTATTATGTAAAGTAGACATTTTATATGTTTTTAATAAAATATGATGATGAGTTAAAAATACTTTTATGAAATAATGAACTAACTAAATCACTTTTTTATTCTCTTTTGTTTAAATAAATATTTGCATGCCTACATTAAAAAAAGCCAATACTTACCAGTATTGGTAGAAATAGTATTTTGTGTACTTAACAACTTGTATACGCAATATTTCGCAAATAAATGATTCTATTCCAAAGTTTTATTAGAAACTAGAGCTTTTTAATAGTCTACTGGAAAAGTACAATGAAGATTTTAAAACGGTGATTAAATTGTTTAAATAATTTGGACTAGGTACAGGAATAACAAAGTATGTTCAGTTTTTCATAAAAAATCTGAAATACATTTGTTTCAAACAAGTGATGGTTGGTTTTCAGGGTTTATAATTTTTTTCGAGGTTATATGGATGTGACCCTGTCGGCTTTACTAAAAAACTTGTAATTAACTATTCCTTTATAATAATTTTAACAATAGCTTACTTTCATAGCTTGCTTTCATAGCTTACTTTCATAGCTTACTTTCATGCTATAGCTTTAGTTTACTTTCATAGTTTACTTCACTATGTCGTAAAGGTATTTAATCTTTGCATACTTATAACATCACAGTGACGATGTTCGCGTTTTCCTTTACGTATCAAGACGTTGAAATGAAGATCAATGACGTCACCAAGTATACGTTATTGCCCTGACGTAAACGAAACGGCAACTGTCGGATAATATGTTTTATTTAAATACCAAATATAAATGAAAATCTCAAAATTCTGCTCCTTATTATTTCATTTACTTATATTAAATGAACCTTCTTTTCAACATTTAGCACTATAAAGTGTAGAATTATAAAGTGGCCAACAGTAACTTTTTTGGACAAAAAAATAGCAAAATGTACAATTTTATTCGGTTTTTCTTAAAATTGGGAAAAATTTTGAAAAAAAAAACAAATATTTGAAAACAAGATTTTATTATACAATACAACAATTTATACAAAAACATTAAGCTTCATAAAATTTATAGGTAAAATAAATACTTTTTTTTTAATTTAGGTAGGATGTCGCATTTTACTTTAGTAATAGCACAGAAATAGATATTAGAATCCAATATGTTCTGACTTTAAGGATATGGTCAGAATTTAGTTATTTTTAATTAGTAAAAATTTGTACACAGTATCTTAATTTAATAACAAACAACATTTTAGTTAGGTAGGTACTCTACGTACCTATGTAAGTATTCATAAACTACTGATGTTGCGTCAATCATATAATTAAGTAGTAATTATTTATTTATAATTATCCATGTAGATATTTTCTGAACTTCAGCAATCCAAAAATAATTTTAATCATAAATAACGACATTTATCTCAATGGTACACACGACGGCACCTCAGACTATACATGTTAACCTTGAGACCGCCTATATGCCCTACGTTACAAAAGCTGTTTTCGCAGTTTAACTGTATAACCTGACGTGCTGTCGTGTGTATCTTTAAAATTAATAATTAATTATTGCTGCAATATTAATTATTATTAATTGCAATAGCAATTATTAATAATGTATTAATAAAATCACTGAATAAATCGAAACGTTGAACGGGCAAAAAAACATCAATCAATAATCTTTGGTGTTCTATAAAAACTTATAAATTGGCGATTGATTTCATAAAATATTGAAAACATTTTAGGGAAATTAAATTTATTTATGTCTATTTAAAAATAAAACCAACTAAGTAAGTTAATAACGTTTTTGGCGATAAAGTCTTATCAATATTTAATTTATGGTGCCAGTCGAGTAATACAAATATTAACAGAACAGTTTAATTTAATCTCTCCTTAAGGAAGACAACTATTTAAATCGATTCACCCGTCCCTGCAGCGAAAAAGTACTAGAAAATTTCGCCGCTCCCACTAAAAGAACATTTAAAATTGTTGTTATTGTTGATAAAGTTACTTTATAGTTAGGTATATTGTTTTAAAATTTGCATTATATTGGCGTTGTCATCATATTTTTTATTTACAAATAAAAACACTACTTCAATATTTACGGTGACTTAAAGTAAGAAAATGTGGTTAAAAAGTCAAAACATTGTGGTTTGTTGTAAATTAAGATATACAAACGTATTACACAAGGATAACGAACACACATGGACCCGAAAACAAAAATACACAAGCGATAACGGACTTTAAAACGATACCTACCATTATTCTTATGTTTTCGTCTTAATAAATGCAATGTTGTTTACAAACTGCAAATTAGATTTAGAAAATATTATCTAAAAAATTGCAGGTGTGACAAACGCAAAAAATACCATAGAAACTTTAACTTCACTTTTAGAGTTCCGTAGCCAACAAGGAACCCTTATAGCTTCGCCATGTCCGTCTGTCCGTCCCCAGCCTAGCTCATAGACTCTTAGTACTAGAAAGCTGTAATTTGGCATGGATATACATATTAATCACGCCGACAAAGTGGTGAAGTATAGAAAAATATGTTCATTAGGTTATGTGAAGTGGGGATGTAATTTTTTTCTTGTCTACACCATAGTGTGGGGTGTCGTTGGATAGAAATTTTAAAAATATTGCGGGTTTGTGGAAACAGATTTTTCATTGAGGCATCCGTTTGTGAATTATTAAGCTTTAAAGTGCAAAATTTTGTTAGAGTCGAGTGTCCCCGCCCCTGCCAGCCAAATGGTTGTTTTTGGATACGTGAAAAAAATCACGGTAGTTGTAATATATAACGAAGTTAAAAGGAAAACTATCACAGCTAAGTAGGCTTTACAAGTTTACGAGTAACAGTCGACCATCTTATAAAATGTACTTGGCGCAGTACAAATTCCTCATTGGGAACTAACTTAAATAACGTTATGGGCTACGGAACCCTACACTGCGCGTGGCCCAACACGCACTTGGCCCGACGTGCACTTGGCCGGTTTTTTTATGACTTTCTCGATCCACTCTCGATGAGCTATCACGTTCGTATAAATGCCAGGGACGCCTTTAGTGCCACAGTTCTTGTTGCCAGCGCTAGTCACGCCCCAAAGCTCGAAGTAATGCTTGCCCCACACTAAAGGACCACCAGAGTCACCTCTGCATGTATCCATGTCTTTCTCTCCCCCCGCGCAGATTACGTGGCTTAAGTCTTTGTTATGATAAGCCCTTTCACAGTCCCTCGTAGAGTAGTAAGGAATCCTGATGTTCTTTTTGACGTCACTATAGACTCCTTTGTGTATGATTTGCCCCCAACCGGAAGCGGAAAATACCATTCTGTCTCGTAACTTTCCTGATGGTAAGCAGATTGGACGGATTGTTTCTGTAATAGAAAGAAATTGCACATGAGGAAAAGCACTAAATACTTCTATTGAAAACTACGATCTATTGTGAACATGGCGCTTGGAAAAGTGACATAACTTCGGTGAATGAAACATACAACTTTCACACAAAAAACAAATAAATACCTATCTACAATAATCAAAGTTAAATTCACAACTTCTGTATAAAATATCATTGTTTAATCCCACGTCTTTAAAGAAGTTGATAAGTGTCAAGTCGCACCACAAATATTTAAAAGTTCCTTCCCAAACGAGACTCTGTCTGAGGTTACTCTAAAATTATTCTATTATTTATTATACTTATTATTATACAGTGGTAACATGTTAAAAATAAAACACTTTTTACGGATTACAGCGCGTATATTATTAATTCAGGTGTTGTTTTGGAATTATTTAGTTTGCATTTATTGGTTTTTTGCGAAGTCTTAGAAGAGAACATGTTAAAAGTTCAAATTGAAATAAATCTATCATAATCAAAACGACCCCAAAACCAATTATACAACGTGTTACAAAAAAACCCTTAAATCCGAATACGGTAGATGCATACGGTACCCCGGAATAATATCATGACTCGACACTTAAAAAAACATCTTTTCACGATCAACTGCATCGTGGCAGCCCTAGACCTAAATTGTGCTTTGCTTTTGCCCATTTTCAATACTTTATTTGCGTCTAGGGTTGTCACTTTGTAGTTTTCCATACAAATAAAAAGCAAAATTTTACGGGTTATTATGAAACAACCTGTATATGTCCCACAAAAATTTGACATTATGACATCATTAATTTAAACCACCAACTAACTGCTCCTACTTCACTGCGGTTCTTTTCATGATCAATTATTATTATGAATCATCATAACATCGATTTATTTGTCATTCATAAAGGATATTTCAATTTTATGTGTGACTAGAATTCGTTTGTTAGTCACATTGTAGATTTGAAAAATTTCAGTCCATTTAAGTAAGTATATGAAAAAAGATGTCTAAAAGCTATCCTAGGATTCTTGAAAATAAATCTATTGCCTTATTTTTCGTTCTCTTAAATTCAACCTAATAACTTTTTTTAAAGAATATACTTAGTTATCTGAGAACTGTATTATATTTATAAGTGACCGAGTGAGCGCGAAGCGTGTTTCAGCTTGGGCAAAAATGCTTTCGTATGTCCGTCCGACTGTCCGGCTGTCCGTTTGTTCTCCTCTACAGTTCGCATTTCTCAACCGATTGTTTTAAAATTTTGTGAGCAGGTTCGATAATTATACAGATTTTTTCGATTCAGTGTTTTGAATTTTTTCAAAATGACGAAGATATGTTGAAGCAAGGTTTACAGCTCACAGAGACAATAGTATGTAAACAATATACTATTTAATATAAAATTAACCTGGTGTGATAAAAAATATTGTTTAGTAATATTAGTACTTACATTTGACGTCTCAAAGCATTAAATTCCTAAGCAAACTTTTAGATTAAACTAGGTGTACTTAGGTGGTAGGTACTAATGTTCTGAGATCATTCTGTCGTCCAGGAAGCATAAACGCGGGTTCGATTCTTCGATACAAACAGAAAAAACAAAAGTGTTTCTATTAAAAAACTAAATTAAACTTACCAGTATAAGGAGCGTCACGAGCCAACGTCAGTATAGCGATATCATGCGGCTTCTCCTTATAGCTGGAGTGCAGGGTGACCTGGACCACTTCAAGCTTGACCGGCAGGTGTGCGCACACGCCGCTTACGCAGTCCACCACCTTCGACAAGTCGTACTCGCCTAGGCGGGCGAACAACCTGGAAACAGACAATCAAAGTTAGTAACTCGTTTCAAAATATGCACATGTACTTAGGTCCGGTTGGTTCGATTGGTAATATATTGGACATACAAATGTCATAGTGCGATTAAATTGACAATAGACAGCGGTCCGCTGCAACTTCACTCGATAATGTATGGCAAAGAGAGAGAGTCGTTTTGTACCACAAGCGCAAGCGCTCTAAAGTTGCCGCAGATGCTGTGCCCTTACAGCACCTACGTCAACATGTACTATAATAGTAGATTACCTGACGACTTTTATCTTATGCCCGTTTGCACTAAATTTAAGAATCGCCTAAGTCTTTTTCTAACTACAACTTGAACGGTGTCATTTAACTTAGCTGTCATGCAGCTTTCATGCGCCTTTTTATTTTGGCCGAGTTGTAGTGATTCTTAAATTTAGTGCAAATGGGTGTAAGAGTCTGAGACTTAGACGAAGATTTTACTTTATGCCCTAGAGCATCAAAAGCGATTTTATGCAGCCTTTACCCGACATAAAGATGATCGTTACGAGCATGAAAAGTGAAAAAAGCATTATTACAAGCAATACAGATTTTGTATAAATTTTCAGTCACTTTCCACTGCCAGTCGTAATTACCTGCCGTTCTTGGTGACAGTATTGCGGACGCAGTGCGCCGCAGTGATGATGTGTCGGCTGCTGATGAGGGACCCCCCACACCTCTTGTCGATAGGCATCCCGTGCCGGTAGTACTCTAGGTGGACTAACCATGGGTGCTGGTGGATCGGGTTGGGGGACGCTACCAGGCCGCAAGGGTGTTCTGGAAAATAGGAGGTCATATTTCAGCATCTCGTAAATCTTAGAAGGGAGTTAATAAAGTTAAGTTTTATGTATGCTTAAAAATACCTAAAGCATTGAGCAAAAAGACAAGAAAACATACATTTTGAAATCATTTGTATAAGCACTAACCTAGTTCTATCTATTTAATTAACATCGTGTTTAATATTATGACAATATGTTTTTTTTTACTTGGACTCAATTAAAATATAGCTATCGTTTAAGTACCGCTTACTTTGCATCCACATTGTCATATTGTTTATTTAAGAAATGTACATACTAAATAGTATTACCGCTTTAATATTTTAACAAAAAAAATAAAAAAGCATCGATCGGAAAGTTAATATTTTGTTTTCCCGAAACGTTGTCAGCAATTTTAGATACCTTAGCCCCACTATCGCCATATGTGTCTAAGCTTCAAAGCTTAAATCCTAAGATTTAAGTCTAAGATATAATTCTGTACATACTCCTGAATGAAACTGAAGGATTCGTATCTAGCTACGAATACTGTAAGTATTAAAAAAAAAAGGCAAACTTACCGTTCTCCTGACGATCCATCAGCTTATTCGCGATCGCCACGTCACACACACACAGAACAAAAATGATTTTCATCATAGTAGATATATTGAGCTCTATAAAAAGCTTATTAATTATCTCCACTTTTCCCTTAAGCCCTAAGGCTATTCAACCTCGAAGGTTTGAGGTTTCACACTCTAAGTTTCTAGACCTCTTTATTTAGATGTATCAAGGTTCTTTATCCTGATCCCTATAAAGGCTTTGAGGATTGGGTGTAGGACAACACAAGGCAGAGCCTTCTATAGTTGTGCCCGCTTCACCCGGAGGGCGAACGAAGAGTGATAACAGGACTCTCCGACATAGGTATTTATATATTAATTTAGTTTTCCCGTTTGCATTACGTGGTTTGGATCATAGCGTTACTAGGCCAGTCAAATTTTATAAATAAAAACCCTAAAAATGCAATATAAAGCTGAGTTTTTGGTATGTTATTTGGACCTCTTAGGAGAGAGTGAACCGTTAATAATTAGCAAGAAATAAATGTTTTTTTATTACCTATTAAATTTGAGACGATTTAAGCTTAATCACAGTTTAAGGGTCATTACATCTCTCTCGGTGGCCAGCATGGCCCTTGCTACAGTGGGCAGTAAGAGATTTCTCTCAATTACAGCAGCCACAGTGCCGCGCTTTGGAGCCCAGGCAAGAACACAATAGATATGTATAGTCCGCGCGCGATGAGAATGGGATGGAACCTTGTCAAACTGAAACGAATTTGTTCGCCGGCCAGCTACAGGGATATCCAAATACACGGTATTACGCATCCGAGGTGAGGCAACTTTTGCGGCGGCAAGATAAAAAGTAAACAATTAGTTGATTAATTAAATTAAAATTGAATAATTCGTCAATTTTCGATTTTTACTTTGACAAGGTTTCACCCCATTCTCATCGCGCGCTGATTATACCTACGAGTATTACTTAATCTAGTCTGTGATCGTGTTTCGGTGGTCATGCTACGAGGGCTGATCCTTCAAAGATGTTTCGAATAATTATATTTTGTTATAATCATTATTCTGTGGATATTTATAATGTCTAATTATAGAAAGGCACCATAGAGTATTAGAATCTATTTTTTACCATTATTTTTAAAAATTATTAGTTTAATACTATAAAATATTATACTTAGGTACCTACAGTTACTAAATCGCTCAATTAAACACCACATCCTAATGTGTGACATAATGTTCATGCGAGACGTTGGCATAACCACGTAAGTATAACATATTATGTGTAATAGCTTTTGCCCAAATTTGGTTTTTTCTGGGAATTAAGGCATAATTATTTCTCAAAAAGGACATCCTTGATGGATACTCCAAAAGGATGTATGTACAAATGGTTTAAGGTTTTTGAGATGAAGCACAAGTGAACTTTTAAGGTTCCAACTTTGCATTTTGTTTGATTTTTAACCACAACGGGAAAACCGCTTGACCACCATCTCATCTAAGTGATGGAAGGACTGTTTTGTTCCGACTGGTTCTACTAGTCAGTTCTACCGTAGAACTAATGAGACTTTTGTCTCTCAATGAGAATAAATAAGTAGGTATCATTAGTTCTACGGTAGAACTGGCCAGTAGAACAAGTGGGAACTAAACACGAAATTTATTTATTCCATTGTTTCCTAGAACCTATTGTATCTAGACTTAACTTATTTATAACTACAAAAAATAAGCATTGAAATAATTTAACCATATCCTTTCTTGTATTTAAGTACCTAAATAGTCAGTGACTATTTAGGTACCTACACTGAAAAACTGACTATTTAGGTACATCGGTCGCAAGTGATGATTGATTATTGAAAGAGTTTTCATGCCCAAGCCAATAGGACTGAAAATTCTTCTATTAGCAAATACTTCGGTCATGACATGATTATCTACTACTTATTTCGAGAACCTCGATGGCGCAGTGATTTAGCGCCTAATTCCGTCGATAGCCCATTTGGCCGCGATTTCGACGGCTAACCAAGCTTCGCTCGGGTCGATCATCGAATGAATGAGAAAAATACTATCTCGAGCTCCCACCTTACCGTGCCTTCCGAAAGGCACGTTAAGTCATTAATCCTGGCTGCAAATGCAGTCGTTAACACCCACCAATCCACATTGGGCCCGTGTGGTGCGATGGCCCATTCATGACCAGGAGGTCTACTCCGAACGTCAATTGTCAAAGTTTCGGCCGATCAATCGGGCCATTTCCTACTCCGAAATACATTCGTTCCAAAGTTCGGTCCGACCGAACAATCAATGACGTTTCTCGTATCGGAGCTTACTCCGAACGCGCGTGGGCCCTACCGGCTAACTTACATGGCTATTGTAATCGCTTTATTTTGACAGATGGATGCGATACGTCCATGGGGCTCAGTCATAACTTGACCAGTTGTGAAACCCGTCGCGGCGTAACGACCACGTATCAGTTGTGTCGTAACAGGAAAGTGGTGCTCAAACGATACGTCACGGATGCTGTCATTCGGCTAACCCCAATATCTTCAATGGGCATATAAGTAGGTCGTCTTTGTCTAACATGGATCAAGCTACTAGGCAACTTTTATTTCTCATTATTTATCAGCATTATCTTGGCATATTCCTGTTGCTGCTTGCACTGTTTAAATGTGATGCTGTCCCTTTTTTATATGGTTTGAAACAGTGTCTAAATTAAACAGTTTTAAAATCTTTTTTGAATTTTATAAAACAATTATTGACAGTTTTTAGATGTAGGTAAATCACTAAATACTAAAAGGGCACTTTTTGCTTTCCCGTGTTGCCCTCATTCGTGCCGTATCGATAGATACAATCAATCAATCAAACAATCTACAGGGACATAATATTCATTTATTTTTCACCAATTTATCAATTACATACGCAATCTCTCCTATTTAATACATTTTTTTAGTAACGACAAACACATCGGAAGTCTCTATTACACTGACAGTTATATCGGAAATAATTACTCAATTTAAAAATGTTTTATTGAATGAAGCTTTTAAACAAAGATTACAATACCAAAAAGTTCGTTTCAGGTATATCATTATTGCGAAGGTAATTATTTCCATTATACCTAAGCAAGGTTATATTTAGCAACAACAATGGACATGGACATTATGGACGTCGATACAAGTTTCAATAATCAGATATGTCGACAACATCTACCCTACATCGCTATTTATTAATTATAAACACACTTAACACTACTTCATTAGTTTATACTATCAGTACCGCTCGTTAATGAAAGAAACAAAAATTACGATATATAAGTTAAAAAATATAAATTTAAAACATACTATTTAGTAGGTTTAAATAAAATTTAAATAAGAAGTAGCATATCATTCATAAAACAAGGCAAAAAGCATTAAAATAATGCAATCACGTACGTACGAGCACATCTATATGTTACAGAGTATACTCTATGTTACATTAGCTTGATTAGCTTGCCATTGTTAAAAAAATATTAAACTAAATTATTAGCCTCAGATTCATTGATATCTTTAAACTACTTAAAAGATACTACACACTGTAAAAAAACGAGGTGTTCTATAAAATGCTATATACTTAGTATGCTTTTAAAATATATAATCATATAAACATTTGTTGACACTGTGTAATGTAAATATAGCTTTATGAAACATTGTTACATTTGGTGATCATCAAAGTTTCACACACCTATTAGAATAGCCATATACAAGGTGTTACAAAAGTACCCCTAATGCCGAATATGGTATATAGGGACCATGAAACTGAACAACTTTTACTATGGGACCAACTCTGAAATCGCGAAAAAAAAATCAGCTGTTTCATACAAAAATTAAAATCGAAAATATCAAAATGTATGGAACAGCTGTTTTTTTTTTCGCGATTTCAGAGTTGGTCCCATAGTAAAAGTTGTTCAGTTTCATGGTCCCTATATGCCATATTCGGCATTAGGCGTACTTTTGTAACACCTTGTTGTACTGTAACACACATTTAAATATTAATCCATATATTATTAAAGTCTTTGACACTCACAGATTTACACACATACAAAAGTTAATCACACGATTGTGTTAAGTATGAGATATGTGTTTTGATATTGAAGTATTTTAGCTAGCTACAGAGTTTCAGAAAGGTACAAAACACTCGCGGGTACTATACATTCTCATATACGAAAGTTACAATTATTAAAAGTCTAGAAGAGTTAATGAAGACTCGTTAACCTAATATGATTCACAAAAATAACATTCGATTGTAAAATAATATGATATCTTTTGAGGTCTTTTTAATGAAATTCATCGAAAGCTATCATATTATTTTTTTCCCATTCAAAGTCTTATTACTTTGGTGTTTCCAATAGCGTTATCTTGTTCGAAGCATCGATTAACAATCAAATACAATAATGACTTATAAGCTATTTAAAATCGGCTTATTTTAGAGTTTCTATCTCACAAAGTCAGCATGCGAATTCTTTAAAGATAAACATTAGTGGAAAAGTTCCCAATAATTTCTCCAATTCCCAATAAGAACTAAAGAAAACTGTTGGCACCATCACCCATGAATACATTAGTAAAAAAACCGGCCAAGTGCGTGCCGGACTTACTACATTTAGGATTCCGTACCAAATAGGGCGGGGCTTATCTGTGCTACGTGTTTGATCACAAAACTAGGTAGGTTTGTAATAGGAAAATGAGGGAATTTAAAAGAAAAAATAAGATTTATCGATAATTAGTATTTGTTGGTAAAATATACGTTGTAATAAACATTATAACCGAATTTTAAGTTCAATGTCAATGGCAAGTTAAAAATACATCAGAACAAAATTTTGGAATTAAAAAAAGCTGACTTTGAGTCGGCATGACACATCTTTGGTGCCAATATGAAGACTGTAGCTTCAACGGTTTAGCTGCAGGAGCTTTGGACGGACAGACAGATGGACACATGAGTGACAGCAATAGGGCTCTGTTTGTCCTCTTCAGGTACGGAACCAAAACAAAAAAAATGAACAATGAGATTACGTTTGTTTGCTACGTTTTCACTTCTTAACTACTCAACCGAACTTCATGATATTTTACACACACTTTGTCAGGGGTACAGGACGGCAGGTGGGTAAAGGACATAGAGTATCTTTCATACCGAAAAAAGTACTGTTCCCGATGGATACAGAAATAACAGACAACAGCTCGTTACTTATAAAGGTGCACTAGAATCTAGAACCGATAATATCGTTATAGTTCCAACTCAATTCATACCATAAAGCGACATTCATTAACGCAAAATCTCTGTACACGCCATAACTACATATAAACCAAAGCAGAAAATTTCTGTAAAAGCATTACGTGGCATCACTTACAATATACTAAACATTAACGACGAAGAGTACGAGATATTGTCCAGGACTCGTGAAATTCGTTAAACCTGATAAAAACCGTAATTTAACGATTTGAACAAGAGTAACAATCATTCCAGCACAAATCGAGATATTCTATAACTTTAAAATACCGGAGTATCATTTTGATACGCATATTTGTATAGTTAAATCCACAAGCGACATTTTCAAAAGACGTGCTGAATTTTTTTTATTACTAATCCGATATGATTTTCAATGACGAGGGATCATTATTCGTATACAGGGTCATTTGTAATTCATTTAAAACCTCTCGTGGGGTTGATCAGACCATCAAACTGAACAACTTTCATTATGGGACCAACCTTAAAATCGCGGGGAAAAAAACAGCTGTTTCATACAAAAGTACTATGCCTACTCCATCGAAATGTATGAAACAGCTGTTTTTTTTTCGCGATTTCAAGGTTGGTCCCATAATGAAAGTTGTTCAGTTTGATGGTCTGATCAACCCCACGAGAAGTTTTAAATTAATTAAAAATAACCCTGTATAGATTAAAATATTCGAAAAAATACGTTAAAAATAAACCTTTCGAAATTCTACCCTTTCCAAAATAATGTTCTAAACCTATGTAGTCAATAATTTCAAAAAACAGACACATTTATCAGATTTAGAACCTAGTGCTACGTAATAAGGACTACTTTCGAACTAACACTGCTGATTCGGCATTTGGTTTGTGCTTAATTAAAACCACAAATAAAGGTAAACCAGCACATTTGACCGCAGTGATGTGTCAGCGTGACTCCTGAAAACTGTGACGTGAAATTATTGAACAATTTGAATAATCGCATTAATAATGCCTAGAAGGAAAAAAATGATTTACAAGACATATGATCGAGATCATAGAATTAGAATGTAGCGGATTCTAAGTCTATGTTCGAGATCGAGTAGAAATCGAGTAAACGAAAATAAGGTACTATGGAAACCATGGAAACCGTTTTCAATTTACCAAAATAACAGATATTTTGACGTCACTCGATCCCGTTGATTTCCCATCGTAGGGGGACGAGTAAGGACTAACGTACTTTGAATAACAATATTTAGGAACGCATTTCCATTTTGCTTACAAAAAATTGACATTTTATGCAAACATTTTAGACTTTTATAATCATCATTTTAAGATGAATACGAGAACATTAGGTAACTCATTCGTAAAAATATTTCACCGAGGAAATAGTTGTTATTTTAGTTTTATGTAAACAATTTAGCAGGGAATACATTGACGTATTTGGTTTTATGAGCTAAGTATTAAGAAAACAACACACATTTGTCCTGCCTGGAAAACAAACAACATTCATAAAACAAAAGTTATTTATAAAATTACAATTATTTCAGGTACTGTCATCATGTTTTTTTTTTTCGATTGCACGTGAGTAAATAAAATCTTTGGTTATTTTTATAAGACAAAAATAACAAAGACTCAATTTCATTCGAAGTGTTAATTTTCACTCAAATCTTTTAGATAGTATTGTTTTTGTCAGAGAAAAATAAACTTTTATGACATAGGTGTCGGATTCGGTTGGCACAAGTAATTGGCAGGACTAAACTTATTTTTTTGCATTCTGTTCTTATCTTTTCGATACAGAAAGAAAAGAATAGAAAACTAAATTTAGTTTAGTCATGTCAATTCGACAACAACCGAATCGACACCATTTTTATGTTATTTACATCAATCATGAACTTTTTGCTCATAGTAATGTCAGTTCTAATGAGCCTTCTATCTTTATCATACACAATATTTTGCTTAAAGAAATGAACTATGAAAATCCCCAATAATCAATAAGCCATCAATACAGTCAGGTGTAGTCGGCCCATGAAAATGTTGAGCACATTTAGAACCTTGTCATATTGTAACTTCTGTTATACTAACATGCCACTGTCACTCTTTGCTTTTGTAATTTAATTTGACACAGTACTAAAGTGCTCATCATTTTCATGAGCCGACTGTACAATATGTGCAGATCCTAAATGGGGAGGCAGTGACATATAATAGTCGCTATTCCCAGTGGTGCCAACTTAGGGTAAATCACCCTAGAATTAGGGTAAAAATTATCCGGCGGAGTAATTTTTAGGGTATAATTTTTTCTAGGGTGTTTCTTTAGGTTTAATCTTGTGTTAACTTTACTCCTACAAAAAAATTTGAGACTTTAATATTATCATGTATGACAAAAAAGATAGTGATGCAGGGGATACTTTCACTGTCATTGGCCAATGATAATATTAAAAAAATATTTATTGTCGTTTTATTTGTGGAAAAAACACTGAAGAAACTTTTATTTAGGGTATTTCTAATAATACAGAATTAAAGTGTAGAGTGTGTAGTGTAGAGAGTAAATTGAGACCAAGCCTAGGGGGTGATGTGAAAATCTGACCTGGCAACATTGGCTATACCATTATCGTTTATATATGATAGCAAAACGAAATAGTCAATAGTACATTGTAGTAGTATTTCATTTAGTACACACGTCGGCACCTCAGACTATACATGTTGACGTTGAGGCCGCCTTTATGCCCTACGTAATAAAAGCTGTTATCACAGTTTAACTGTACAATCTGACGTGCTGTCGTGTGTACAATGATGACACATTAACAAGTTAGTAATCGATACTGACGTGGCAGTGGACACTGACTAAAATGAATGGTAGGTAGGTTTGATTTGCTTGACATTTCATGCATTAATTTTTAAAAGAAAAGGCAAATAAAATATCGTACGAATTCGTAGTGCGATATGATGACAAAGTTCATTATAGCTCGAAAAGTAAACTGCTAGTCATTGCTAGATCTAAAGGGTGATTCTTTAGACACGAGACAGTTCAGGGGGCTGATTACGTAACTCTGTTGCTAACAATTCTCGATTGAATCCGCAGTTACATTGCTACTTTAAGTAAGATAGATGTCATATTGGTTCTTACTAGAGCAGTAATGTAACTGCGATTTCTGTCAGAGTTGATTGCAACAAAGTGACATAATCAGGGGGCAGTTCATGAAACGGAACAACTTTCTCAATGAAACAAAGGTCGATACGAAAAAAGTTTGGGACCTTTTTAACAAATCACTGTTACAACGTGATCGGTTCAGTATGAGATGGTCCAAAATTTAAGACGTAAGTACAAAGATGCCTGTCAATTTTCATACAAACGAAGTAGCTTTGAAGCCTTGGTTCTCCGCCAAGGATTGACCTAGCTGTGATCTAACGTAGGCCATTCAGGGAGTGAATGGATGAGATATGCTATACATACGCTATACGCACCCAACTGATGTGATCATCATTCTAAGATATATAAGGATCAGAGTTCTCAGTTTCAGGATTTCCATACATATTAAGGATATATTCGCGGCTCTTTTAAATCATATCTTTACAGCTCTAAGAATGTTGATCAAATCAGTTGGGTATGTATAGCGATCTGTATCTCCACCTTTCACTCCCTGGACAGACATCATACAGCTCGATCAATCCCTGGCGGAGAACCGAGGTTTTAAAGTTAACTCGTTAGTATGAAAATCGACTGGCGTCCTTAATTATGTGGCCACCACTATATGTCCTATGTTTCTTAGATAAAATTGTTCAGTTTCATGAACACATACTGAAAGTTTGAATTAACACACATTTTCCACACTTTTTCCTTGTAAAAAGTGTCTCGTCACCGTCATAACCTTGATATATTTCTGTGATCACTTTAATTAAGTGATTTCAATGGTAAAGTACTGAATAGGTACAATAATGTGGCCTAACGTAATTTAGGAGCGCAGCTCGTGACAAAAATGGAATTGCAGTCAGGGGGCTAATTGTCTAATTTCAAAATCTATCGCAATCGCTTTCATTTGACAGATGGATGTGACAATATGCAGCATTTTTTTGGTAAGTTTTTATTTATGCCAAAAAGAAGCATCAATGTGTTACATCTTGAAAGCGATTGTGATAGATTTTGAAATTAGACAATAGAAGGGCTGGTCATGTTAAAAAATAACACATATTTCCTTAGAATAAGTGTCGTCGTCTTATTATAGTCTTGATAACGTTTATGTGATTTTAGTGGTAGTTACTGCTAAAGAAGCACTCAGTTATTGCTGTTTAACGTATCTTAGGAGCGGAGCGATCATTGCAGTGTTTGTTGCGACGCAGTGTTGCCCCGCGTTTGATTTGTTCCATCAGCGAAGTGTGACATACGCGGGGATCCGGCTGCAATAGGACAGATAGTTAGAAAAGAAAATATTGAGATATCTAAAGTATCTTGTAGTTGAATGGTGAAGTCTGTTTTTATTAGAGATACAAAATTGACGTTTTATTTTTTCGTGATTGCACATTTCGTGCATTTGCAAATTATTCTAATGTAATTACATTATTCTTTAGGTCTTCTTCTTCTTATCGTATGAGGATTAGTGGCCACCTCTGGTGTTAGAGTTTATCAAGCCGCCTGTAAGGCCTCTAACTTGACTTAACGACTGTTGTCAGATGACAACAGCCGGGACCGATGGTTTATCGTGCCCGGAAGCGCTCAGTTGTAATGCCACTTAACGGTCACCCATCCGACACCTGGCCGGACCGAACGTTGCTTAACAAACGTGATAGAGCACGATTAGTCTGTCAAGCTTTATTCTTTAAGTAATTAAAATGTATTTTACCTGAACTCGAATGTTAAAAACAATATCAAATAGTAATAAAATTATCAAAACAAGTTTCAATTTGACAGAAATAGCTGTCATTTTTGTCTCTCTAATGAAAAAAAGACTAGATAAAATATTTTATGTCGTTTACTAGATTTTTTTACTGGTTTTATTTCACACAAACAATTCATAAATGATAATTTTGCAGTAACCATTTTAAAGGGAACATTCGTTTTGTAATTACGAAAATTACAATTTTACCTAGTATCTTTTTAAATATTTACTTACAAAATAATTAAAATAAACTAGTTCCATGAAATCCCTGAAGACTATATTCACAAAAGAAATATTTGAAAGTTTCAAGTCAATTAGATTTAAGTATACATGAAAAATAGCATTTGTAGAGATATTTTAATGCTGGGGCCACTCTATGACAACGCTGGCAATTATCGCGCTAAAGTACGCACGACAGCACCGTAAGTTAAACAGTCGAACTACGAAAACAGCTTTTATTTCGTGCGGCATAAAGACGGCCTCAAGGTCAACATGTAATGTCTGACGTGCCGTTGACTGTACCAAAAACCTACGTGTTTGAAGTCCATTAGCGAGTAATTTTTTGGCCCCAGCAATAAATACGGATAGGCCCGAAGTACATTCGCCTTTGCTTCCGTGCGTGCATGCGTGATATATACGTTTGAATTCAACACATTTTCATGAAAATACAAAATTGTATCCATACAAGGAAGACAACATAACTCAATCCAACTTTTTCCTACTTCTCAATTCCTATAAAAAACGCGCAAAATTTGCAAAATAAAAAGGCAACCTTTTCATGAAGGTTTCACTCAGAGTAAATGAACAACTAGATAATACTCAAACTAAGCTTATATACAACGTGTTGCAAAAATACCCCTAATGCCGAATATGGTAGATAGGGACCATCAAACTGAACAACTTTTACTATGGGACCAACTTTGAAATCGCGAAAAAAAAATCTGCTGTTTCATACAAAAATTAATTACGAAAATATCAAAATGTATGAAGTCCCATAGTAAAAGTTTGATGGTCCCAATCCACCATATTCAGCATTAAGGGTTATTTTTAACACGTTGTATAATAGTTAGTATTCTTTGGCTTATGGGTTTCCTGTTCACTTAATATACAAGGCGTTACAAAAATACCCCTAATGCCGAATATGGTATATAGGGACCATCAAACTGAACAACTTTTACTATGGGACCAACTCTGAAATCGCGAAAAAAAAATCAGCTGTTTCATACATTTTGATATTTTCGATTTTAATTTTTGTATGAAACAGCTGATTTTTTTTTCGCGATTTCGGAGCTGGTTCCATAGTAAAAGTTGATAAGTTTGATGGTCCCTATATACCATATTCGGCATTAGGGGTATTTTTGTAACACCTTGTATAAATATAGATTATTCAATATTAATCAGCGGTGTTAATGCGTGTTAAAGCTTGAATAAAATACCAACCACCACGTGCTTGTTTCCCATAATTTTAATATACTTCTGAGTAGAAAAATTACAAATCTATTTCGATTGTAATAAAGCTTATTTTTGCATGAAAAGTGAAAAAGTTAAAGCGATAGCTTATTTCACAGGTGACTATAACGTTATAAAGAATACCTGGGTGTTAGCGTTGATTAGGGATCTTACTGTCATAGCTCTTGTGGTCTCAATCTGCCACCTCTGAACCAACAGCAATATCTCAATAAATATTATGAAATACTTTTACATACAGTATGTAAATTATCTAAAGGCATTCATTTTGACCAGGCTGTGTGTAGGCTGAGATGAAGCCAACTGTAAATGTAAACAATTTTTAAAGATTTATTAATATAAATTGCATTTTCAAAAAAAAAAGTAAGTTGTCTAAATTTGAGATTTTAGCATTCACAATGCTATTTTTATACAATACTAAATAATATACTAGAAAAATATCGACTTCAAATAAAATTAATTGTCAATAAAAGAATACAAACTCCTTGTTTTAAATCTGTAAAGAAGTTTGATATGCTTGCCTACTCTATTATAAAGGATGTTGTAAAGTTTGCCGATTACGAAAAAGATTAATGTCTTTAAATATGAAATTATGATAATTTTTAAATTGAAAAAGAAATGTACATGTATGCTTCATCCCAACATACACACAGCCTGGTTAAAAGGATTGCCTTTAGTTAATTAACATACTGTATATGTCAAAATAACTATTCAAGTCTACACATAATTAGTATTAGGTAATAAATTATGGTTCACACAAATATTAAATCCCTTTAAAATCTAACACTTTGTTTTTCTAATGTCATAAGAATCATTTTATATTTAAAAAATACTACTTACCCTATTTAGTAAACAGTTGTCATAAAATATGTTGTGTTATTAAAATCAAATTGTCATTAATAATTAACAATATCTTTCGTATTCTATCCCCCTTACTAATAAATATTGTGTAACAGATGTATGTGTGTATGTTACACAGTGTTTTGTCCCTTTCTTTTTAATGTTATATAGTTTGTTAAGAGAGTAACCATTGTGTAACTATTCATCTGCCATACAATCTTTATTAGACGACCTCCGTGGTCGAGTGGCTTTGTACACCGGTTTTCAAGGTGTCGCCATCTCTGAGGTTCCCGGTTGGGTCAATTTAGAAAACGAACTTTTCTATATTGGCTCTGGTCTGGGTGTTTGTGATACCACCGTTGTCTCTGATTTCCATAACGCAAGTGCTTTAGCTACTTACTTTGGAATCGGAGCAATGTATGTGATGTTGTCAAATATTTATTCATTTATTATTAAGGGGGTTAGTATGGAAAACCATTTGATGTATAAATGTTTATTTCAATAAAGAGTTGGTTGAGAGAGTTGATTGTTTACCAAATAGGACAAGTAAGGATAAACAGACTGTAATACTAGTCACTACATAAATAAATATACTTAGTAATGTTATAGAAATAATAATAAGTAAGTGATTAGTAAAACAATAAACTAAAATTAAACTAATAGTAAAGGGGAGTCGTATTTGAGATTAAATTCCGTAGCATTTCCTGTTACGGTCCTTATAGCGTAACCGCTGTTTCCTGGTTTATCTGTCAAGGACACTCACCTTTATATAATATGGCTTCCTGACCGATCGTTTTATCGGTAAAGTATTTAAATATGGTGAGCTTACCTGGAGTACTTTTGCGTCTCGTCAGTGGCTAGCTTCACAAAATTGACAGTGTGTTTTAGACAGAAGGACCGCTCTGGGAAGAAATCTCTATCATCTTTCAATGCTTGACAAACGTCAAATTTGGGTCATCTCGGGTATAACACGGCAGCGAGAGCACGCATGTACCGCGCGTGGCCAACAAGTCAAATATGAAGTTAGACGTCAAAAAAATTACTAAATTACTCGAACTGTTGAACCGTAGCTCCCTCCCTCCGTGATATTTCGTGAATTTTTCCGCACCCCCTCTACCCTTTCGAGCCTCACGTGATTAATGGACGACCCTTTATTTTCTGCTAGCTGAATTATGTTTACCTGCGCGTGCGCATTGATCATGTCGCGTGGAGTCCAGCTGGCGACGTTGCTGCTGGATTGTGGCTGACAACTCGTGTAGGAACGCCTGTGGACCACCTATACACAACAACATTAGTATTACCTGCGCGTGCGCATTAATCATATCGCGCACGGAGGCGGCGCGCGTGGAGTCCAGCTGGCGACGTTGCTGCTGGATGGTGGCCGACAATTTGTCCAGGAACGCCGGTTGTACCGCCGACTGGAGGCCACCTGTAGACAAAAATATTGATATAAATAACTAAACACAAAAAAAAATGTGTCTAGTTATGTATTTTACAGATTAAAATATGTCGTTTTGTACCGCGAGCGATCTGAAGTTAATCACTTCAGTGTACATTGTCAATTAAATCGCATTGTATAGTTTTATATGGAACTCTTCTCGACGGCAGCGGCGCGGCGAAATGAAAGCAAAACCCGCGCCGTTGCCGCCGCCGCGCTCCCCACTGTCTTCCAGTTTACGGCTTAAAGGTTATTCCAAACACCCTGTATCATGCTTATAGGTTCATAATCAAGTAAATCGATCGACGTACATCGTTCAATTATCGCAGTTCTTTTTCGACTCATATGTGTAATAAATAAAAAATCAGTGATGCCAAATTATAAAAGATTACTTAGTTGTTTGTTTCTACTTCAAATTGGTTCGATTTTAGGAGTAGAAATATTATTTTATGCTTTTAAGTTTTGTTTTTTGAAGTCAGTTTTTTAGTATTTCTTATCACTTTGGCAATAAGGTTCGTCTTAGTTCATAGTCCTTCATCGGCTTGTGCCCCAGCAGTGGGGACATTAAATTAGCTCAAAATGATAAAGTTAGACCAACTTACCCTTAGCCTTATTAGGCGGTGAGTCGGCCGCAGTGTTAGTAGAGATCGCCCGCTGTGTAATCCGCGAGGATAATTGCGGACTAGCTTTGCACTCAACCTGGCTATGAGGCTGCTCTATGAAGTTAGACAAACTTACCCTTAGCCTTAGGCGGTGAGTCGGCCGCAGTGATAGTAGAGATCGTCCACCGTGTCGTCCGCGGGATAGTTGCGACGCTAGCTTGCCACTCAGCCTGGCTATGAGGCTGCTCTATGAAGTAAGACAAACTTACCCTTGGCCTTAGGCGGTGAGTCGGCCGCAGTGATAGTAGAGATCGTCCACCGTGTCGTCCGCGGGGATAGTTGCGACGCTAGCTTGCCACTCAGCCTGGCTATGAGGCTGCTCTATGAAGTTAGACGAACTTACCCTTAGCCTTAGGCGGTGAGTCGGCCGCAGTGATAGTAGAGATCGTCCACCGTGTCGTCCGCGGGGATAGTTGCGACGCTAGCTTGCCACTCAGCCTGGCTATGAGGCTGCTCTATGAAGTTAGACAAACTTACCCTTAGCCTTAGGCGGTGAGTCGGCCGCAGTGATAGTAGAGATCGTCCACCGTGTCGTCCGCGGTGATAGTTGCGACGCTAGCTTGCCACTCAGCCTGGCTATGAGGCTGCTCTATGAAGTTAGACAAACTTACCCTTGGCCTTAGGCGGTGAGACGGCCGCAGTGATAGTAGAGATCATCCACCGTGTCGTCCGCGGGGATAGTTGCGACGCTAGCTTGCCACTCAGCCTGGCTATGAGGCTGCTCTATGAAGTTAGACAAACTTACCCTTGGCCTTAGGCGGTGAGTCGGCCGCAGTGATAGTAGAGATCGTCCACCGTGTCGTCCGCGGTGATAGTTGCGACGCTAGCTTGCCACTCAGCCTGGCTATGAGGCTGCTCTATGAAGTTAGACAAACTTACCCTTGGCCTTAGGCGGTGAGTCGGCCGCAGTGATAGTAGAGATCATCCACCGTGTCGTCCGCGGGGATAGTTGCGACGCTAGCTTGCCACTCAGCCTGGCTATGAGGCTGCTCTATGAAGTTAGACAAACTTACCCTTAACCTTAGGTGGTGAGTCGACCGCAGTGATAGTAGAGATCGCCCACCGTGTCATCCGCGGGGATAGTTGCGATGCTAGCTTGACACTCAGCCTGGCTATGGGGCTGCTTTATGAAGTTAGACAAACTTACCCTTAGGCTTAGGCGAGTCGGCCGCAGTGATAGTAGAGATCGCCCGCCGTGTCGTTCGCGGGGATAGTTGCGGTGCTAATTTAGCGCTCAGGCTAGCTATGAGGCTGCTGCTCTCTGTTGGGAAATTAACGTAACTTATTAAATTTCTGTATTTTTATATACATCTACCGCCTTACTAATAAAGATTGTATAACAGATGTATAGTTACACAATGGTTACTCTCTGTCAAACTATTTAAGTTTGACATTAAAAAGAAAGGGACAAAACACTGTGGGACAATACATCTGCTATACAATCTTTATTAGTAAGGGCGCTAATAAATTAAAAGAATGAGTCACAATTCTCAATTCAATTATTAGAGACGTCCAGGGGCCGCATTATGTATGACGTCCAGAAGCCGAATCATAAACTCTTATTTCTAGACAGTTTTCTGACGGGCTAACAATCTATCTCTATTAGTTACTTTACAACGAAAAAGATATGTCACTACAGCAATGTAAAAATGTAGCATGTTTTAAGAGTTTTTGTAATACGGCCTCTGGACAGCAGGAAGCAACAATCTTTCACATTAAGAGGTGTCATATAAGGCTAATGACTTAATTAATACTAATGACTTAAGACGCAGCACATGCAACACATCCGAGGACCAGGAAATCGGCAGTATCGGTTTCTGATAAAAACCAAACGCGAAAAATCCTCCCATGGAAAACCAAGTCCTGTAGTAGTTGTTCGATTGCCCGTCCTTCTTTTGTTGTAGTTTGGAATCCTATTCAAACGTGTAATACTTAGGTTCCTGGTGTCTGTCGATGCTATGTGAACGAAAACCTATGTCGCGGCGCATCGCCAGCGGGCTGAGTGGGTCGCGGCAGCTATCCCACCGGTGGGCGACGGTTGCGCGTGTAGACTGTTGTTTTGACCGTACTTCTTTGTTGGAGCTTGTAATCCTGTTTATACGCTAATACTCACGTTCCTGGTGCCTGTCGGCGCTATGTGCTCGAGCAACTATATCGCGGCGCATAGCTATCGTGAGCGACGGTTGCGCGTATATACTGATGTTTGACCGTACTTCATCTTTGTTGGAGCTTGTTATCATGTTCAAACGAGTAATACTCACGTTCCTGGTGCCTGTCGGCGCTATGTGCACGAGCAGCTATATCGCGGCGCATCGCCAGCGGGCTGAGTGGGTCGCGGCGGGGGCCTATCCCACCGGTGGGCGACGGTTGCGCGTATATACTGTTGTTTTGACCGTACTTCTTCTCTTGTTGGAGCTTGAAGCCTATTCAAATAAAATATGTCGTACGTTACGCTAATCTCAAGTCGCAAATGCATTGAAAATTGGAAACTTTGACCTATTATGTCACCCTTAACTCGTTTAAAAGTTGGCGAGTGACCCCATACTCTACTATGTAATTAGAAAACACTACGAACGGGGAAATAATATAACATTATAGTTAAATAATAACAAGATTTTTATGTAAATAGTTAAATATCACAATTAGTACGGAAATGGACGGACATTTGTTTTACAATGCATGGATTGCAGTCGTGTCGCTCTTCTTGGTGATTTTGCAATTTATATCGAATTTGACTTCGTCCGCGTGAAATTCCATTTCCCATTAGAAGTTCTATTATAATAGCCTATGACACTGAGAAATAGTGAAGCCTTTTAATAACGACAAATATTTTTGAAATCGGTCACGTAGTTTCAGAGATTACCTCCAAAGATGCAAACTAAAAAAAAATCAGTGTACTCTTTTAAAAATTAAAACTACTTATTTATAATGTCACCGCTCAAGATCCGTGCCGAGGCTCTGTGCTGCAGAGCAATCTGCTTATGAACAAACTTACCTGTCTGTCCGTAATGCGAATCATTGGAAACGCGGGGTCCAAAACTAGAGAATGAATTGTTCTCGCCGTAACTGGGTGTTGATGGACTCGATCCATGGGGAGAACCACCTAAGGAATGACCACATTATTTAATTAAAAGGCACTGTATGACAACTACAAGTATAAGTACTTGAAATATTCCCAAGAGTATTCAAATAATGTTCACACAAGAAAAAGTGAACCTTATTACAAACCGAAAGTGTTCTAGCTAATATGACAATTCTACATAATTCAATTGGACTAAAAAAGTATAATTTTGAACCCTATTTCAGTAACATTAAAGGAGAAAATCGCTAAACTTTTAGATAAAAATAACTAACCTGTATTGCCATCCCTAAACAGATCCTGATTTGAGCTATTCAAACTGTTCTTCCTCACATATATAGAGTTCTCAACATATGCCATAATGCGATGACCCGTCTGCCCATATATAGGGTTCAAATTCCCAGTGCTGTTTAAGCTGGTGTTAGACGAGTACTTGTTCTGATGGAAAGTGCTTAGGGGTGTGTTTGCGTTGTTTTGGTTCTGGTTCTGTATCTGTTGGAGGCTGCGACGCACGAGGCCGGGGGAAGCCGGCATGTGCTTCAGCTCAGTCAATTGTTTCACTGTTTCTGCCACGTTTATACCTGTGTGAGCTGAACATCATAAATTGTAAAGATTGCTCCCTGACTGGGAGCATTCGCCTGTAGTGTAACGATACAGCCACCCTTTTCAAGTGGCCAACTTTATATTCGTTCAAAAGTTTTAAAATAAGCAATAAAATATTAAATATTACGTTTCGTAAACTTGTCATACCATACAAAACAACCATACCCATCTGTGTTTTACATTATAGTCCAGTCAACGAATGACTCAAAGTTTAACATACTAAAATTCCTCTCGTCTAGGAGGTAACCCGGAGTGAGAGGAGGGGGTACAATTTGGCTTTTTCGCAGATATCTCCAGAACGGTGTGTCGTCGTTCGTAGAGAAAAGTGTTCTTCTACCAAATGAAAGTTATAAAAACCTTCTACAACTTTTATTCATACACTTTTTCCAATATCCCAATAGTTTTCGAGCTACAAGATTCAAGGGAGTTGGTCTACACACCCTCTACAAACAACAACAGACAAATATTTGCTGCTAACATGCTTTATAATGTATGTTACTATTTTGGAGTTGTATGTTTGTATGTTCACACCCGGTCGCGCACTCTATAACCCCTTTATTGACTGGACTAATATACTTGCGTCATGTAACATAGTTTGTCTAATTCTTATTATAGCTTTAAGTTAGAGAACGAATAGAAAAATACCCATTTGAATCAGGGCTCAGATTCGCGCATTACATCAGTGAGGGAAGAGAACCGAGCATTACAGTTTGCAACCTGTAACGCTCTTGTTATGAAATATTTTGATACAACTTGTAACATCAATGCGTACCACTTGTAATGACTAGAGATGGGTTTCAAAATGGAATGGCAGATGGTCAAAATTGTATTTGGAATGATACATTACAAGCGCATGTTCATCAGCTAGGGAAGGGAGGCAGTATTGTAACGTAATGCACAAAATCGAAACTGAAATGTTACATTACAGGCGAATGCTCCCGGAGAGGAACCTTAAGACTGAACCATTAATTCTTACTTAACTTAAATAATAATGATTTATACTTTCTTTAACCCTTCAAGGCCCGGAATATGAGACACAATAGATATACAGTTAGGCCGCATTAAGCCGATCGGGCGTTGATGAATTAAAGACTCTTGACTAAACCAAATTTTTGGTTAAACCTGGTGTAAACTTACACTTCGTTTATTAATAAGGCCGAAAGTATTTTATCAATATTAAACATTCATATAATACGAACAAAACATTTAGTCAAACGGTCGATGACGTTTGCAGTGTTGCTATATCAATAAGTCAGAGCCGATTTTGATTCTATATGGCTGAGTATTTCAATCGTGATTGCGCTGTAATCTGGTACCAACCTGCATTAGTGTCGTTCTCAGGCTGCAGCAGAAAGGCGGGTGGTGGGGGAAGGTTGTCCGCGTCTGTCGTTGTCATTTGTTGCGACGCATTGTTAGCCTGCAAACGTTTCAAACATGAAGCATCTTTATTACTAAGGCGCCATCTTCATGAGCGAGAGAATCGCGGCGATATTACCGTCGTGCCACGTATTTCTATATACTCTCTATGAATGCGTCTCCACACGGAATTGTTATCGAGGCGATGCGACAATAGAATAAGCTCTTAGTCGTCGCGATTCTCTCGCCCGTGAAGACAGCGCCAAAGAGCCTTTACACACTTTGTCGTTTAGCAGCAATGCAATGCACTCTCTTTTCTACTGTGAGTGTAGCGTGTGTGTAGCGATGCTAGCGCGCTTTTGTTTGGATATTATCTACTTTTATATTTCTTTGCAGAACTAAATAGGTATTAGGGCTACTGAGTCACGATGACGTCATATGAATCACATGTGAATATTTCGAATCCATACCGTCATATCATGGACATTTAATATATTGGACGAGGAGCGGCGCACGGGCGGCGGCGGCTTGCCCAGCGAGCTCGAGCTGTGGCTGCATACAATGACGTGTGACACCAGATATAGCGGTACCTGCACTGCTGGCGGGCGCTGCGGCCGCGAGATGGACGAGGAGCGGCGCACGGGCGGCGGCGGCTTGCCCAGCGAGCTCGAGCTGTGGCTGCATACAATGACGTGTGACACCAGATATAGCGGTACCTGCACTGCTGGCGGGCGCTGCGGCCGCGAGATGGACGAGGAGCGGCGCACGGGCGGCGGCGGCTTGCCCAGCGAGCTCGAGCTGTGGCTGCATACAATGACGTGTGACACCAGATATAGCGGTACCTGCACTGCTGGCGGGCGCTGCGGCCGCGAGATGGACGAGGAGCGGCGCACGGGCGGCGGCGGCTTGCCCAGCGAGCTCGAGCTGTGGCTGCATACAATGACGTGTGACACCAGATATAGCGGTACCTGCACTGCTGGCGGGCGCTGCGGCCGCGAGATGGACGAGGAGCGGCGCACGGGCGGCGGCGGCTTGCCCAGCGAGCTCGAGCTGCCGCGTCGCGACCACACCGTGGCTGCATACAACAACACTTATTTATTACAAACACTATCTCTATAGTGCAACGGTGAGAGCTATCAGCTGCAGCTAGATAGCTCTAACCGTTGGGCTTTTTACAGACGGACTGTAGTAACCTTCTTTCCACTTGACCCTCATTATACAAGGTGTTACAAAAGTACCCCTAATGCCGAATATGGTAGATAGGGACCATCAAACTGAACAACTTTTACTATGGGACTAACTCTGAAATCTCGAAATAAAAAACAGCTGTTTCATACATTTTGATATTTTCGTAATATTTTTTTGTATGAAACAGCTGATTTTTTTTTCGCGATTTCAGAGTTGGTCCCATAGTGAAAGTTGTTCAGTTTGATGGTCCCTATCTACCATATTCGGCATTAGGGGTACTTTTGTAACACCTTGTATAGTAAAATTTATTGTTAATCTGATAATCATAAGACAGAACCAAAAGTTGTAAAATTGCAGCTGGCTGGCACTCGTTGATTTCAATTCGTTGAAATTAAGAACCAGCCTACTAGCATGACCACCAAAACACGATATATATCACGTGATAAAGCGTTTTATCGACACTCAACTGTTAAAATCCATTGTCTTTTGACAGTTCAACGTGATAAATCGCTATATCATATCGCGTTTCAATGGTCATGCTAGGAGGGCAGAGACACTAGGATAACACACGCGCCACCGACAAATACGAAACAGCTGCGTTTTAGTCACGGTTTTGTCTTTCGAGGACGATAAGTTTTAACTTCATCGCAAACCGCTTAGCTCTAAAAATCTGCTATTAAAAACCTAAAAATAGCTCCTAAAAATAATTAACTAAAACCATAAAATCAACAGTAACAAGGAAATCACTTCCAGAACAATAATTGATTTTCAACAACAAACATCAATGACGTCTTTTGCCTTTCTTATCCGCTACCCAAACGCACATTTTGATTATTTACTTGTATTTCATGAATTATACTTCTACCAAACAGATATTAAATTACGTCAAATTATTAATGGTATTTCAAATTATTACGTAACTGACTGATAATACTTTAGTATCGGACGAATAATTGAACTGCTAAAATGAAGTAGCTCATTCATACAATATAATACACGTCATTCAAAGAACCGTCGTGGTTTTCCGTAATTTCACGGATACTATTCAAGTGAAATAAAGAGTACAAAGAAGTCCAACTACTAAGAAATTCATATCAACGCATATACGAGCTATTTTGTGCCGATTACACACGAGTCACACGACAAAGATTGATCGTAGCGATTTAAGAAGATAAATGCATGACAATTTCACACAGCGCCATCTAGACCCAAACTAAGCAAAGCTTGTAATATGGGTGCTAGACAACTGATATACTACTTATTTACTTTTTAAATATACCTATACTTATTAAATATACACCCAGACCCGTCCTTGAAATTAAAATTCCAATTTCTGCCCGGCCGGGAATCGAATCCGGGACTTCTTGCGTAGTAGACCGGCATGTTGACCACTGTACCACTCAGGTCGTCTACCGATCGATTTATCAGTGTAGTCTGTTTAATGAAATTTAATTAGATGCTTGTGTTGCAAGTCACTGATTTCATTATTATTTTTTAAATTATTATCAGTGATCGAAATTAGGTGGAACTCAAACGTTAATGTTAGTGTGGACATCCCGTTTTGATAATGTTTGTCTGTTTAAAACAACACGTATTATGTAGGTATACTAATATGTTCTATATTCTTAACAAATTAAAGATATATATTATGGACGTTGACTTGAAGAATACGGAGCGGATTTCATAATCGAAATCCCGGGAGCAAAGGGCATATCCATATTGTTATAGCGTATGAAAAGTACATAAAATAGCAAACCTTATTTCGATCACTAACTAATATCGTATGTATGCCACTTACATGTGGTTTATCATAGTGTATATTTTTTAAACAATGGTAAATTCCACTCTAAACAGGAACCTATATTCTCGGACGGGAATCGAACCCGCGACCTTTGGAAGTGCGGTCCAATGCTCTTACCGACTAATATATTATTTAATATTGTATAGGAACCTATAATTCTAAATAAACCACAATTTTTAGTCACTAATGTTACTGTAAAGAACCCCACATTCTAGCGTAAGTTCAGTTACGTCACAACATCGTATTAACAAGGGGAAGATCAGGCAAGTTCATTGAGAGTCTGCACTCACCGATTTCCTAACTCGACCCACGGTCGGTGGGAATAGGAAAATCCCATACGTAATTCATTCAGGATTCACTTGTTTATATAATTTATAATGACAATTGTGGGCTTTATTTTGCTAAGATATATTATGTTACGCACGTGTCGTAACACTATTATAGCGCGTGATACAATCAAACCATAATAGGAAAATGTACTCAAAACACGTAACACTTGCAATAATATAAAATTTAACATGCAGCTTTATAACACAATTTAAAAGCATTATTTATTTACCCTCTTACCAATAAAGATAGTATAACAGATGCATAGTTACACAGTGTTTTGTCCCTTTCTTTTAATGTCAAACTTAAATAGTTTGACAGCGAGTAACCATTGTGTAACTATACGGGCGACTTTTACCAAATCTTATTTAAATATCTCATAAACACGTTTAACTAATTTTGTTTAACTCGTTAAACAAAATTAATTTAATAATATTTAAGTATGTCTTTCACCACATCTGAATTACCATTGTTTAGCTAAATACGTTTAGGGATGCGACATATTTTTTGTCTGACATAGTTTCAATAAAATTTGTTCTGTCTCCGACAAATTGCAATGCTCTCGGCCTATTTAAATAGTCTATTATCTCTTCATCATCATCATCCCACAAAAAGTCTCATAAATCAAGTTAAAATAAACTAAGAAATCACATAACCTCTCTTTCTCATGACAAGCTCTTAAATGTATTTAGCAGATTAAACAACCAAAATTGGGCATTTAACTTTGACAGTTCGGTAAACACGTTTAGTATGTGGTGAAAGACTCTGATTCCTTAAATGTATTTAACATAGCTTAAACAGATTTCCTAAACATGTTTAGTGTTTCGTAAAAGTGGCCCTACATCTGTTAATTAGTTAACAAATGAAAGATTGTAGTTTAAAGTTATACGTTTAATCTTGTTTCCACAAAGTTAATTTAATTAAATTAAAGTTATTATCGTGTCAGTCATGGGCCGAGCGTGGCGGTGAAGTGGACGAGACGTAGGCTCAGTGTTGCCAGCCCTCCGTCCGGCCGGAACATCCTCCGGGGCCTTGAAACCCACGGGTTTCAAGATTGACAGGATTGAGGGTCGTCTTGGTTAGGTATTATGCACATCTTGTTGATGGCTCTACGCTTCGTGCCCTTTGTGGTGAGCACATCGGCGACGCGACTGATGTTGTCTGTCCCTGGATACAGTTTAACTATTCGAGCCAGGGGCCACTGAAGAGGCGGAAGATTTTCTTCTTTTAAAATGACAAGGTCGCCTTCTCTCAGTTCTTGCTGTCTTGTTTTCCATTTAGTCCGTAGTTGCAGCTCCGCTACGAACTCTCGACGCCATCTCTCCCAAAATTGCTGTCTTAATCTCTCGATGAGTTGGTATCGGTTTGGACGCTTCATTGTGATCGGAAGCGATGGAACAGCGGTGAGCGGTCGACCGATCAAAAAGTGCCCAGGAGTCAAAGGAGTAGGGTCGATTGGATCAGATGAAAGGGGTGTCAAGGGACGTGAGTTCAAAATCGCCTCTATCTGCGTGAACAAAGTAGCAAGCTCTTCAAACGTTAAATTGGCATTACCGGCTACGCGACGTAAATGAAATTTGGCGGACTTAACGCCAGCCTCCCACGCTCCTCCGAAATGAGGTGAATACGCGGGACTAAACACAAATTTAAAACCCTCGTTACAAGCAAAATCGCTAACCGACTCACGACTGGATCTGAGTATTTTCTTTATCTCGTTGTTTGCACCCTTAAAATTTGAACCATTGTCACAAAAAATAGTGTTAGGTTTGCCTCTTCTAGAGACAAATCTACGCAAAGATAAAATGAATGCCTCGGTGCTCAAATCGCTCACCAATTCTAAATGTAGTGCCTTAGTCGAAAGGCATATAAAAAGGCATAAATAGCACTTGGAAATACGGTTTCCCCTACCTTTGCGGCTAGATATCATGAACGGTCCGGCAAAATCGACACCACACGAGTAGAAAGGGTATGATGAGTAACTCCTTTCGGCAGGTAGGTTGCCCATTAGGGGCTGCACCGTCTGACCTCGCAAACGAACGCAGATGACGCACTGCTTTGTAGTACTACGTGCCAGGCATCGACCACCTATAGCCCAGAATCTTTCTCTTACGGAGGCCAGTAGATGCTGCGGACCTGCATGAAACAACCTTACATGTTCATATTTAAATAATAATTTAGTGAAATGATGCTTTGAATCTAAAACAAGGGGGTGTTTTTTATCATAGTCGAAATCAGAATTTTAATTCGACCCCCGGTTCTTAACAAACCATCTGAATCAATAAAACAATTCAATGACAACAATTTAGATTTTCGATTTAAAGCTTTATTATTTTTTAAACTCTGTATTTCTTCACTATAACTTTCGAATTGACTGTATTTTACTAATAATAATAATGACTTATTTAGCTCATCAGCATTTAAAGGTTCAGTAATTTTTGCTGTTTTATTTTTGCAATTCAATATGAAGCGCAGCACATAAGCATAAATTCTTTTCAGTCTCTCTAAATTAGAATACTTATCAAATTTAATTGTTTTTATACTAAGTGACAGCATAACTTTTACATTTCTTATTTCGGGTAAATCGGGGTTTAGTGTGTGTTGTGTGGGCCAGTGAGCTTGGTCCATGGCGAGGAATGGAGGCCCTTCCCACCACAAAACAGAGGACCGAAGCTGTTTGGGGGTCACGCCCCGGGAACCGATGTCAGCCGGATTTTGAGCTGTAGGCACGTGACAAAAAGTAAATTCACTGGTAAGTTCGTTAATCTCATTCACACGATTGCACACAAAGACTTTAAGATCTTTGGGATTAGTTTTGATCCACCCTAACACAACTGTTGAGTCAGTCCACAAAAATTTTCGACTGATGTCACAATGTAAAGACTGTAATACTTTTGAGCATAGACGAGCACCAAGCAGGGCACCACACAACTCCAACCGTGGTATTGTGGTCAATTTTAATGGCGACACCCTTGTCTTGGCACACAGCAATCTGACCGTCACACTCTGGTCCTGCTTATTTACAGAACGCAGGTACACGCAAGCTGCGTAGGCTTGCTGGGAAGCATCGACAAAACAATGCAATTCTATTTTGTCAGGGAACTCACATAAAACCCGTCTGGGAATCTGTATTAAAGACAAATTTGAAAATTCTTTTATAAGGCTTGACCAATTCTTACAAAATTCGATGGGCACTGGATCGTCCCAGTCAAGTTTAGATGACCACAACTCTTGCAGCAATATCTTGGCCACAATTATACATGGGCTTAGCAACCCTAGAGGGTCGAAGACTTTAGAGGTGGCTGAAATAACTGACCTTTTGGTTACTTGAGGAGAAGGTTCTATATCAGTAGAAAACTGTAGAGTATCAGTACTAGGGGACCAGTTCAGACCCAGAACACTCGAATCCTTATTAAAATCCATGGGGGTTAATGAGTCGATTAAATTATCAAATAATTGATGACAATTAGTCCTAAACTTTCTAAGAGGCAAACATGCAGAATTTAAGACACCAACCACTTGCTGATAGATGTACTTAAGCCCCTCCACTGTATCAGAACCGGTATTGAGGTCATCGGCATAAAACCCTTCTTGGATAACATTACCAATAGATTTGTCCTCACATTCACGAGCAAGCTGCAGGAGACATCTCGAACTCAGAAACGGTGCCGACGCTGTCCCGTAGGTGACTGTGTTAAGTTGCAGAACGTCGACAGGTTGATGAGGCTCATCGCGCCACAGGATCAGTTGTAGGTGGCGCTGCGATCGATCTACTTCAATCTGTCGAAACATTTTCTCGATGTCCCCTGTAAGAACAAACCTATGCATACGAAAACGAAACAATATTGATATTAAATCACTTTGAACCACTGGCCCTACCATTTGTATATCATTGAGTGATTTTCCGGAGTGAGTTTTAGACGAAGCATTGAAAACCACTCGAAGTTTGGTGGTTTCACTCTTCTCACGGATAACCGCATGATGTGGCAAGAAGTAACCGAAATCAGGTTTATTTACCTTAGTAAGATGCCCTAGATCAGCATATTCTTTTATAAATTCTTTATATTGCATTTTTAATTTAGGAAATTTACAAAACCTCCTTTCTAGGCTTTCCAAACATTTTTTAGCAATATAATATGAGTCACCGAGTACTTGCTCTGGTGTCTCTTTGAAGGGAATTTTCACTGAGAACCTACCGTTTGAAAGCCGAGAAACATTTTCAACAAAATTATTTTCACAGAGTTGCTCTTCAACGGAATAAGTTTTATTTTGTAGTGGTAAGTCATCAATATTCCAAAATTTTTCTAAGGAATCTTTAATTTCTTGAGAGAAGTTACAGTGAACTTCAGGGATTGACTGACTCATTAACAAAGGACCACCTACAAGCCATCCGAGCTTAGACTCTTGAAGAACTGGTTTATTGGAACCAAGTTTTATTATTCCATTACCAATTAAATCCCAATAAATATCTGCTCCTAAGAGGATGTCCACCTCTGCTGGTAAAAAGTATTTAGGATCAGCAAGAATTATATTACCGGGTAACTGCAAATGCTCAGTGTTTATTATTGAGTTTGGAAGAATACCAGTAATGCGTGGAATTACTAAACATTTAACTTTAAATTCAAAAGGCATTACTCTGGATTTTATTGGAATTACACAACTTTGACTAATTTCAAATCGAGCTGAACTATTAATTCCACTGACACTCACAGAGCCGACACCCTCAGGTGACAACCCTAGTCGTTTTATTAAATTGACTGTAACAAAAGAGCTTTGTGAACCAGTGTCACACAACACCCTAGCAGAATAGATTTTACCCTTAACTATAATGTTTACAATCGCAGTACATAGCAAGACTTGACTCGCAGAACCCAAAGTTGGCTGACTGGTCGAAGCAGTCAAAGAAACAGGCAAGGAAGATGAGTTTGTTTGTGCCTCTGTATCTGTAATAACTTGTTTGTGTAAAAGTGTATTATGCTTCTTTTTGCAAGTAAGACACAAACCCTTCATATTGCATTGAAAAGAATTATGGCCGCTGCGCAAGCAATTCTTACATATCTTTAGCTTATTAGCCTCAGACAACCTATCATCAACACTCATATCTTTAAATTTTGAACAATTGTACAATGGGTGCGCTTGACCACATAGCATACAACTATGTTTATTCACTTGTTTATCAGCAGAAACTACTAAACTCTTCGAATGAGCAAGGTGCTTCTGTTTGTTATCAGAAGCTTTATCAAATCGATTCGAATTACAATAAGCAGTCTCAAGCACATCAGCACGACTACGCAGGAAGGAGTAAAATTCACTCAATAATGGTAAATCAGTAAGGTTACATTTATATTCTTCCCACTTTCTACTAGTGTTAATGTCTAATTTTGCCGATATCATGAATATTATTAAGGCGTCCCACTTATCTGTAGGCTGGCCAAGGGAATCAAGAGCACGTAAATGTTTAGAGACATGATCAACAATAAATCTCAAAGCTTTGTAAGATTCTGTCCGCAAAGGTTCAATATTGTGCAACGCTTTTAAATGATTATTGATAAGAATATTTTTATTATCAAATCTTTGACATAATAAATCCCAAGCAAGTGAATAATTTTTTGCACTAAATTCAATAGATTTTATTACAACTGATGCGCTTCCTTCTAGCGAGGAACGCAAATAATGAAACTTATTTATCGCTGGAATCCCTTCATTACTATTTATCATCGACTCAAAAGTGTCCTTGAATTCAATCCATGATAAATAATTTCCATCAAAAGTAGGCAGCTTTATTGTAGGCAACCTTATTGTGCTACTATTTACTTCAGAGTGACAAGTACTAAACTCATCACGATTTTTCTCATTTTGAATTTTGCCTATCTGCTTATCCAATAATTCCTGACCAATAGAAATTAATCTTAAAAATTGATTCTCAACTGTGTCTCTCTCCCTAATTTGTTCGTTGCTATCCTCATGCAATAAATCAATTTTATCCTGAATAACTTCATACTCATTTAACATTAACTGACATTTATTCAATTTTAATTCTAATTCTTTATATTTAACTGAGGAAATTGTACTTAACTCACTTACATTGTTAAGATAGTCACCGAATTTAGTCAGTCGCCCTTTTAAAATACCCCTCTGTTTGACCAAACTAGACAACTCAGCATTCTGGTCAGCGGTACTAACTGATTTGGCTTCCGTAACACTCATTGTATCTTTTTAAACGAAATGTATTTAAATAAATCGAAACACGAAATGAAATTATCGCAATAAACTTATCACTTGGGCAACAAACTGCGAAATAAATAAATGTGCAAATCAAGCCTGATTAAAGGGAGATGAGTCGCTCCAGATCCAGCCGCAGCCAGGTCCGCGATGCTCCAGTAACACAGGTTTTCCTCCCGGGGGGTCTTCGGCTCCCACTCGGGGGGCACGAGGCGCGCGCGCTGGGGTTCGCTTGGTTCCAAAGTCCAACGCGCGACCGCGTGGGATTGCTGGAATTGTCGGCAAAGTACCGTTTAACTATCGAAAAACACAAACACTCTTTCCTAAAATGGAAGCGAGACAAAAATACTTAAATTATAATTAAAGCGACCTCGTGACCAAGCTCCGGCAATGTTTTAAATGCGTTCTTAGATGTAAAATAAGCCAACAAAGTGCAATAGGATGAGTAAGTGCCACAGCCACAGATCGATTTAATTATTTGAAACAAAGGAAATGAGTGAAATACCTATTATCACTTGCAATGATGACAAAATTAAACTTATAGGTATTTTGTAGTAAAATGAAAATGAAAACAGGCAGCGTGCGTATTTGAAAAACAACCTTATTTTGCTTGCTTGCTAGGCTTGCTCAAAGCTAGATTAGATTACGTTAATACCTAACGCTTGATTAGCAAGCCAATTCGTTCACACAAATAAAAAGCGACTGAAGACGGACGTGAAGGAATTTTAGGTTAAGGTAAAATAGGAAAAAATAGTAATAATTAGGATTAGGGCTTACTCTCCTCGGATTAGACCTCTGGATCACGCTGTTGCAATGTCTCACAGGCTCCAAGAGCAACAATCCACTTTCCAATCCAATTTTATTCCAAATTGCCTCGCCGCTTTTGAGTCAAACAAAATGGACGCGATGACGCCGCTTTTTCTTGAAGGATGAAGGATGCCCGGCCGCTAACACGATGATTATTTTCGCCGGAGAGCCACTTTGTTAAATAGTTAACAAATGAAAGATTGTAGTTTAAAGTTATACGTTTAATCTTGTTTCCACAAAGTTAATTTAATTAAATTAAAGTTATTATCGTGTCAGTCATGGGCCGAGCGTGGCGGTGAAGTGGACGAGACGTAGGCTCAGTGTTGCCAGCCCTCCGTCCGGCCGGAACAACATCTACTATACAATCTTTATTAGTAAGGGGGTTAGTGTAACACATTGTGCTTGGGTTTGACAGAATTAAAGTAAAACATGAAACAAATAACATGCTTTAAAATAATAACTTACCTTTCCATCGATCGAAGAGTGAACTTACATGCATCTGCTTGTATTGTGGTTGATCCAAAGTCCAGATACTAATTTTATTTTAAAACTGTAACGGCTTATCACAAAAGATTTTAAAACACTGTTCAACAAGTGTTTAAGTTAGACACTGTTTAATTGTGATGCTGACACTTTTGACACTTTTTGACAATATTGTTTGAAAGAGACGGCATCACATTTAAACAGTGCCGGAAACTTTTATAAAGGTTTTCCAATTTATTTAAACGACTATGAATAGGAGCAAACAGAATAAAAAAATGTATTTTTCACGTATTTTTACCCGATAACTTCGCAGTTACACTATATTTATTCAATCGGTAAATTGTGTTCTAATTATGAATATGTTGGCCATATTCAAATACTAACAATTGAAGACTAAAACATCTTCATTATTTAGTTCTACGCGCTAATAATAATCTGAATTTCCCGATTTCCCGGGCGGACGCATGAGGCCGGACACAATGGCAACTAGTGATTTTATAGCTGGACGCAGGCGTCCGGGCCGGCGTTGAAGGGCTAGACAGCGTTTTAAAATCTTTTGTGGTAATGCAGTAAAAATCGAATCACCAATTATGGTGAATTGTTGCTTATGGAATTTGAATTCTTTCTACAACTAAGATCTCTATACTAGGGAGTTCTTTTGGCGATATCGGTCCAATAAATTTGTAAATTACCTTTTGAAGAAGTGGAGAACTACCAAAGTTATGTATCCCAACTCAGTTTAATGCTTATATTTTTTTTTATAGATATGATCCGGCCCCCAGATATTTACAGACTAGCGAGAAATCTCGCCACCGCGATGCAGACTTACCGGTCATGGATACAGGCCGTCGCTTAGGCACGGCGGGCTTCTTGCCGATGGTGGCGAAGGACGGGCTCTCACACGCCTCGTCCAGGCTGCGCACAGCCTCCTCCAAGCTGCCGAGAGAGATGGAGAAACTCTCGCGAGCCGCCGCGACTGACGCCTCGCTGTCCCGACGGAGAGTCACGATCTCTGTCTCCACTGAGCGCGCAAACGAAACGCATGCCAAGCAAAAATTAAAAACAAAAAACGGTGAAAAACTCATTGCATTGTTTACGTGCGAAAATGATTTTGTATGTAAAACAAAACGCACATACTTTTTATTGCCATATTTTGTTTTATTTCTCATACAATGCAATAAGTTAAAATAAAGTATAAAAAAACATCAAAACATTCTACTAAAACTAGAAAAAAAGTAAAACGGCAACAGATCAAGTCTTTAACTAAAAAACATTTGAAATATTACTTATAAAATTATTTTTACCAAACTAGATATGCTGCCGACAAAAATTAACATGAACGCTAATATCAAAACAATAATCATGCAGAAAGGAATGCCACAAATTTACTTGTTTCAGTGCCTTCATAACATCATACTAAGTATATTCTAAAACAACACCTGAATTAATAATATACGCGCTGTAATCCGTATAAAGTGTTTTATTTCTAATCATATTATGTGCTTTATTAATTAGAAACTATAGTTTGAATACTTTGTTAAATTTAGATTTTTTGCATTCACAATGCTATTTTTTTTTTATATTAAGATAAATAATATTAGAAAAAATCGACTCACCCGTAGCACCTCAGACGAGACTCGAACCCGCACCCTTGGGACCGCTACCGAGTCGCTCGGTAGCATAATTGGTCAATGTTGGGTCAGAATCCCAAGGGTGCGGGTTCGAGTCCCGTCTGAAGTGTTACGGGTGAGTCGATTTTTTCTAGTATTTTTTCTAATATTATTTATCTTGAATACTTTGGTTTGCATTATGTCAGGTTTATAAACAAACGAACCGCCTGTTAGCCAACCGGCAAAAAATCTATAGTGATATTCCTAGAGTACTATGGAAAGTTTACTCAAGGAACGTAAGTACACACGACGGCACCTCAGACCATACATGTTGACCTTGAAACCGCCTCTATGCCCTACGTAATAAAAGCTGTTTTCGCAGTTTAACTGTATAACCTTACGTGCCGTCGTGTGTGCTATTAAGAATTCTGTACCCTAGAGGCGATTCCATAAACTACTGTATTAGGTTTTTTTTCTGTACTGTATATTCTGTAAATTAGTTGTAATTATGTTTATATAAATAAATAAATCCTAAACTAACTCAGCCATGTCCACCCTACTCAATTGTATAAACCGGATCGTAGGTCCTAGGTTGATTGTAAAGGACCGGATAATTGGAATCTAAGATAGATTTTCGCAATCGTCGGAGCATTCTTAAGATCTTTGTAATAATCCCAGTATGTTTCGGACAATTGGAAACTTGAATGCTGATTGGATAAACTAAGAGTCGATATAGTCTGATTGGTCAGAACATTATTCTTATAGGTAGCCGTTAGCCATTCGGAGCATCCGTCAGTCCATAACGTTGACGTCAGCCAATCAGCGCGCGCAAAATGATGGTCATTCGCGATTTACCGATATTTGTTGAATCCTAAACATTATGCACTCGGAAGATTGCAAATATCTGTCTCAGATTCTAATTATCCGGTTTTATGCAAACATACTTGTTTTTTTCGATACAAATCGAAACTTAACAAAAAAAAACCCTACGACACTTAAATTACCGATAAACGTTCAACCAAAAATTTGTCTATGGGTGTCCTGCAGCAGACAATCGAAAAAAAATTGACAGGTGACCAAAAATAATTATTTACGTCGGAATGCCGTTTCAGAGCATACATATAACTCACTTTTGATGAACTTACCATCTGCATGTTGCTGCTGGAGGTGAGCCGCGTGGTCGTCGGCGGCGAAGGCGCCCTGGCTGCCGTAACCGCTCGACGACTCCAGGGAAGACTCGCTGGCGCTGCTCTCGGAGCACACCTGCTGCACAAATTTAGCACATCAGCCGACAAAATAAAATCACTTTTAACGGGTACAAGCGCGGTTTATTGAATGAATGCTTGAAAACATTCTTTATAAATAAATAAATATTTGACAACATCACATACATTGCTCCGATTCCAAAGTAAATAGCTAAAGCACTTGTGTTATGTAAATCAGAGTAAACGGTGGTATCACAAACACCGAGTCCTAAGCCAATATAGAAAAGTTCGTTTTCTAAATTGACCCAACCGGGGAACGAACCTGGGACCTCAGAGATGGCGACACCTTGAAAACCGGTGTACAAAGCCACCCAAAGTCATCAAAATTATTATTCAAATAAGCTCACATGATAAGCCTTTCTAATTGGTCAACCTACTTTACCCTACCACCCATTATGACGTCATTTAGCTGACAAGAAAAATGAGCTAAATGGAATGTCTTTTGGTGATTTGTTTGGATTTGATTTGATTTTTGCGCACAGACTATTAACCAACTTAACCGGGAACATATTATCTCTCTATTAATCAATGTGGAATAGTATTTTGTTACACTAAACATAATTTCCTACCAATGCTAAATATTTATGGACCTAATTACATGTATAAAAATAAGATACTTTTTTCAGTTATTTATTTATCTATTTAAATTTCAATTATGTGAGTTATGTTTACAACGCATCATTTAGTAAAAAAGCAAGCTAGGAAAAAACCTTCAGCAGTACAGTTTTAACCGACTCCAAAATAGGTGATTATCCGTTCAACAGCATGTTTTTCTTTAAGTCTTAATATTTATTTATAGTTTAAATTACCTTATAGAGAACAAATAGTTCAAACACAAAGCAGTTGACTGTGTACTTATCAAGCAATTATCCCTAAATAATTAAAACCAACTACTAAAATAATAGATTAAAAAAACCCCTACTAGAATAATAGATTAAAAAATCCCCTACTAAAATAATAGACTTAAAAAAATTGATGTTACTTAATAACAACGAATCAAAACACAAAAATCAACGGGGATCCCATCTTTGAATTTGTTATGTGATAATAACAACTCTGTGAACTTTTAATTTGTATACATGAGTTGTCGATTAAAAACGTTATTATTTTCCCACTGAACAATATACGAGAGAAAACCACTGTGCTCGGTACTCGTTCAACTAATGTTGATACTTTAGTGTTATGGATTGTTAAACGATTAAATAATTTTATGCATCGAATCGGAATGCATAATAGGTACCTATTTAAAATACAAACAGAGTAAAGTAATACTAAATAATATACTAGAAAAATAGGACTCGCACCAGAAGAAATTCGACGTTCCCATTAGTGACTCGGTAGCTCAGCGGTCAGAGCATTGGACCGGATGTCCAAAGGTCGCAGGTTCGATTCCCGTCTGAGAACATGATCTGGTGCGAATCCTATTTTTTCTAGAATATTATTTAGTATTAAATAAAAATAGCATTGTGAATGCTACAATCTCAAAATTTAAAAAAGAGTAAAGTTAATTAAAAAGAGAATAAAATAAAAATAGCGTTCTGAACAAAATGGTAATAGCTTAGGTAGCCTTGAGCCGTTTTTTAAACTTTTCATATACCTACCACTTCTAGTCAGTCTCCTTTGTAATAATTTTCTGTACCAGAATCTTAACATAAAACATAAATGTGATTTTTATAAAAATGTTATTTATTATATATTTTGTTATAAAATGTAAGTTTATTGCGCCCGTTCTTCTTGACAGCTAAAGAAAGTCTCGAACGGGCGGCGGTAGGGAAACATAGACAATTCAAAAGCACTTAATTTCTATGTTTATTTGAATAAAGTACTTTTGATTTAATTTGATTTAATAAAAATAAGAAATACTAACTAGACTTTGTTAAGCTGGTGGAATGCAAAATCTTATCGAATGAATGAACTAATTGGTAATGGTGTCCCCTATCTCAAACGATCAAGTAAGCGCGGTCGATTCATATCAATCCATCTGATTGGCGAGTGGCAATAAAACTGGCGCACCACTACGACGCGCGACGAAACGCTCAAGCTACCAGTGCAACGTGGTGCGCCTACAGTACAGACATGGCTTGTGTGGCCGTCAAGATTTTTATATTAAACCTTTTGTAAGTGTTATTTGATAAACTTTTTCTGCTTTACTGATAAATGAAGAATATACCTGTTATGTCCAAACACTTTGTTTAGGAATATGCTTTAAGTCATAAAACGCAAGGAATAATATTGCTAAAATAATTTTTGGTTATTCTAGGCATAAATTTACTTTTCATTTATTAGTAAGGCAGTTAAGTAAATGTAAATTTGGTTCTACAATTTACACACTATGCATTTACTTAGTAGTCACAATGTTTTACATAATTTTATAGTACTAACCGCTATACACTAAAATTATGTTTTAGTTGAACAACAGTTACCATCAAAATTTGATAAACTTATTTGAAAAAAAGCTAAAATTCGTGGATTATGACTACAATATAATTTCCTGAAAATTCTGAATACTTACAATTAGTATTTTTAGACACACGCTACTAAACTAAAAACTTAATATTTTCAGTTATGTACATGAACGCTTTGTCGTATTACTTTATGATAGGATTATTAAAATTTTAGACATTGGTTATAATAATTTTAGTATCCTACTTAATAATTAGTATCAATATGCAGTGTCCATTACATTTATTGAAAAAAGCTACTTTTAAAGCAATATGATTACAACCAAACCCGAAGAGATTCGTTAGAGTAAAAGTTATATAAGTCAACATAGTAGGATACTTGATTTCAACAGCATTTGCTTGCAAAATTCCTAAACAGATTTCGACTAGATAAGCAATTTTGTACAAAAATTTAAAAAGACATCTCATTCTATGTTTAGTAATTGTGATAATCCCATATTTTTATCATGGAAATGTTAATATGTTTTGTTTGCATATTTAACGAGTTCTAAATAAACGCATTTTATTTAATTAGTCAACTGGAAGTGTGTGAAAATGCGATTATTATTTGTTACTAGAGCTAGATCAACATTTGCATCTCCCGTGCGTTGCACAGCCGACAGTCCTCCAACAAAGTACCTATATCGCACTGAATGGGCTAGTTTAATGAAAAAGCGGGATTTTGGGGGTCCCGCGTCCCTGAGAGGGTTAAAAAACGGGACGTCCCGCCAAAAGCAGGACATTTGGCAACATTAGCACGATTTTTCCAATTCGCAGTTGATCCAATGGTGAAAATACTGACCTATTCGCAGTTGATCTCATTCGACAACCATATTAGATCCAATCGAATGAGGTTTCAAAACGAATTCAAAACAGGTATGTTGAATCACCCCAAAGCGTAAAATTTAATGAGAAAATTCACTCGAAAAATAATTTATACATAGTGTTCGAATTCAGCAACTTTGAACCTTATTTCATAAAAACATACGTTTCATTTTAGTTTATTTTTCTTGCATGGATTGTGCAATGAAAGGCCTCGTATTTGTAAACAAACGTATCAGCTTTTCCCTTAAGCGCGTTGATTCATGAATGTTTACAACTGCAGTGGCGTTCAGCGATAGAGCGTATTATGTGATACCGACATTCCTTTGGATTGAGTTAAACATTTACTTTACGTAATAGAAAAAGTAAATTTTATAATTAGCTGTAAACCAACGTCAGAGCTCGTAAATGGAAAATACCTTTTACTGAAATTACCATTGTGGTAGAACACAATTTTAAAACTAGTGGCTTCGTGAGCTGTGGACCTCGCGTTTCTGCGTTAAAAAGTATCTTCAATTGGAAAATTAATCTAATATATTCGCCACGAAGTTTTTAAGCAGTACCATGTGCTGCTTGGTATATTATTTGACATAATTAAAGCTAGATGGCGCTTCTAATTTTGATCATTTTCGAAATGGGTGAAAATTATTTTTCGATATACCTAGCAAAATTTCGAAAAACTAAATAAAAATATATAATTATCGAATCTGTTTACAATATTTCTCGAGAATCGGTTGAGAAAACCTGTAGAGAAGAACAGACGGACAGCCGGAAGGACATACGAAAGAATTTTTGCCCAAGCTGAAGCAGAGACGCTTCGCACTCGCTCGGTCAATTACTAATCACTAGGCTATGCCTGTCTTTACTCCTATCCTATCCTACGAGGGAAGCATAGAATTTATACCACTTATTATGATTGCTTTTTTCAGTGTCGCATTTAACATTCAACTCAGCTACCAATGGTGAGTATTGACATTAAAGTTAAGGAATATTAAGTAAAAAAACAAGTTATTTTCTTTACTAACCCGGCGTCATTGAAGTTGGGTCAAAATTACCGCTATGCGCTTTTGCGCTATGGTGGAAATGTCGCGTTTTGTATGATTTTTATTTTTTCTCATAGATGTATGAGTTAAACTTGTGTAAGTGCCTTTCAAAACATAAGAACTGATAAATTAACACATTCTAAGAGAGATTAGGGATCAGAAACTAAATTGGGTAATTTTATAAGACCCTTTTAAACATAGGTAATATTTTCTAAGTCAATGAGGTTTTCTTTGTTCAATAATATTTTTATTCGTAATTAACTAGGACATTAAGCGAAAGGCAAATCAAATAATTTTTCAAAAATATTTCTGAAATATCTTAAAGAGTATTCGGGTAATACTGACCCATCCCCAACGACCGTGTACCTATGTTGAACCTCCATGACGCCGGGTTCAAAATACAAAAATATATGTACCTAGATATCTTTAAAATAAGGTAGTAGGGTGGTGGGGGGTGTTACATTTTGATATTATGAAGTGAACGTCAAATTTCTCCTAGTTTATCAACTCTTACGCTGCAAGCCAGCGCCATCTCACCATTGTAATGTAATGGTGAGATGGCGCTGGTTTGCAGCGTAAGAGTTGATATACTAGGAGAAATTTGACGTTCCCACTAGTGACTCGGTAGCTCAGCGGTCAGAGCATTGGACCGGATATCCAAAGGTCGCGGGTTCGATTCCCGTCCGAGAACATGATCTGGTGCGAGTCGTATTTTTTCTAGTAAATTATTTGGTATAATATAAAATAGCATTGTGAATGCTTAAATCTCAAAAATTTAAAAAAGTTATATAGCTTTCTCATCTTAATCAATTGTTTAAAAATATCTGGAAAGGTATTCAGTTGATGTCGAGGTAATTCCTTGTACAATGGTGAGATGGCGCTGGCTTGCAGCGTAAGAGTTGATATACTAGGAGAAATTCGACGTTCCCACTAGTGACTCGGTAGCTCAGCGGTCAGAGCATTGGACCGGATATCCAAAGGTCGCGGGTTCGATTCCCGTCCGAGAACATGATCTGGTGCGAGTCGTATTTTTCTAGTATATTATTTGGTATTACTTTTATCATATTAAAATTGCATATAATTGCAGTATAGTATTACTTAATTATCATTAATTTGTATTGATTATTGATTTATTTTGGACGTTGATTAATTCAAATATTATGCATCGTTTAACAAATAAGCCTTTTTATGTTATTATAACTGATTGATTATGTGAGTCGTTAATAATCTAAACTGTTGATCATTTAAACCGTTTATGTTTTTTTTCTTTGAAATATTAAATTGTTGATTATATGGTGTTGACATTTTGATTGTTGATATTATGAATTAAACTATAGTTACTACTAGAGTACTGGATATTACTGTATCCCAAGACCTAAGTAACGAATACCAATGATGAACGACTATGACTATGTATTTTTTCTATTTTTTTTATTGGGCTATAGACTACACTTCTAGAGGTAAGTATACCTAATAGACATCCATGGACAAGTCATATAAAAAAATAAAAGAAATGCACTAACATTTTAATTATCTTCAAGCCCCATAGAGGAAGATGCAAAAGCGGCCTACAAATCCGGTGAGATTCCAGACCAGGACACACCAATCACATTGAACAAGATCAAAAAGAAGCTGAAAGACAGCGAGATCTTCAACTGGCAAGACCCCTCGCTCACAGACCGCGAGAAGAAAGAAATGAATAAGCTTTTTGATGCAGTGCAAATTATGGTATGAAAGATTTTTTTATCTATATGTTATAGTCAAACGCAAAAACTAGGTAATATAACACAAAATAGCCAGTGTTTACGATGGTGTATTACTTGCCAGTATCAAATTATTGAGTAAAAACTATTGGCAAGGCCTTCGTACCAGCTCCCGTAGCATGCTATGGGGGATGGTGAGTGGTCATGACCACCGAAACACGATAATATGATAGAATTTTATCTGTCACATAGCATAATCATAGCGACTTATCTGTCATATAGCATAATTATAGCAATTTATCAGTCAAGCATATTATAGCGATTTAATTCGCCTTCGTGGTTCAGAATCCGGAATTTATTTTCGGTTATCTCCTGATATTGCCACCCCTAGCCAAATTGACATTTGTAGAAACTATAACTAACTTCGCTATCAAGAAAACTCGTGTCAGTACATACAGATGGGATTGACAAGAATGTTCGCCAACCATCGATTTTTCGACAGACTATTAAATGCCCACATGTTTTGTTTTTTTAAATTTGTTTTTTATGTTTATTTTATAAAAATTACAGACAACATCCCGCAACAGACAACCTTCGTCCGTACAGAACATGTTCTCGTCGCTTCGCCTGGTCGAGCGGGCGGTCAAGAAGCAGCTCAAAGAGGGACAACTCTCGGAAACCCTGGCCTCCAAATTCCACTGGGAAAAGCTGTAAGGCTTAGAACGATACATAGTTTGAATTTGGCTTTAATAGTGGCTTTGTACACCAGTTTTCAAGGTGTCGGCAACTCTGAGGTCCCGGGTTCGATCCCTGGTTAGGTCAATTTAGAAAACGAACTTTTCTATATTGGCTCTGGTCTGGGTGTTTGTGATACCACCGTGGTCGCTGATTTCCATAACACAAGTGCTTCAGCTACTTACTTTGGAATCGGAGCAATGTATGTGATGTTGTCAAATTTATTATTATTATACAACATGTTACAACAATACCACTAATGCCGAATATGGATTTCAGAGTTGGGCCTTAGTAAAAGTTGATCAGTTTGATGGTCCCTATATACCATATTTGGCATTAGGGGTATTTTTGTAACATGTCGTATGTAGTTATTTCCAAAATTCGTTGTTTGAAGTTGTTTACGAAGTTAGTAATCCTCCTGCGAGGTTGTTTGTGTTTTACAGATAACCCTGTAAATAATTTCTCTTTCTCTTAGTTCAGCTCGTTACTGGAGAGATAGACCGAGCTACCAATTGGACAAGGCGACCAACATGCGGATATTCAACCTCGGACCATAGACAATATCGCACCATAGATTATGTTAACAGCATATTTAAGAAAAAGAACTGAAATAATTAGCTTTTATACAGTGGTATAAGAGCACCACTAGCATAGTTCAATGTTATAATAGGTACAATGTGTACACAAGTTTACAATGTCATGTCGAGGTTTTGGGCCATTATTTTAATAGTTTTAGGGCGACTTTTACCAAATGTAATTTAAATATCTCATAAACACGTTTAACTAATTTTGTTTAACTCGTTAAACAAAATTAACTTAATAATATTTAAGTATGTCTTTCACCACATCTGAAATACCATTGTTTAGCTAAATACGTTTAGGGATGCGACATAAATTGTCGCATCCGTTCCGTTCTACGTTCCGAGAAATCTTAAGTTAGTAAAATAAACTAAGAAATCACATAATCTCTCTTTCTCATGACAAGCTTTCAAATGTATTTAGCAGATTAAACAACCAAAATCGGGCATTTAACTTTGACAGTTTGGTAAACACGTTTAGTATGTGGTGAAAGATGTATTTAACATAGCTTAAACAGATTTCCTTAACATGTTTAGTGTTTCGTAAAAGTGGCCCTTAATGTGGAGATGCACTTTTTTATTACTTATTTTAAGAAATGAATTGCATAAAATGTTGATGCAAGTAAAAATTTTTTATCATAGTATTGTCGGCATTTATTTAGTTTTGTTTTATCGGATAAGGTTTTTTTTTTATTTCAATAAAGGCATAAACTTTGTCTTGAACTTATTTTAAATACGCAAGCTTAGTCTAGAATTATATAAATGTAAATAATGTTACGATATAATCTTTCTTGACTTTAACTTTTGGATCTCATTTCATCACATAACTGAATGATTCTACGTTATGTGACATTATCAGTGTACAATTCAAAATTTACTCGGTGATACTTATTTGGATTATTGCATGAAAACACATCAACTTGCGGTAAAAATAATATATTGGTAATTCAAAAACTTATTTACATGTATTACATTCTAGTGTCTAAATCGGTGAGCAAGAGCGTCACTTAACAAAAGACGATCGTAATTATTAGATAAATAAAAGTTGTTTTCGCGGAGGTTGCATACCTTGCTGGTATACAACCTGTGTTGGTTTGATTCTAGACATACCGCCCGCCATGGACAGCATGTCCATCATAATGACAATGTAAAGCTACAAACAAACAAAATAAAATTTGCAGATTCGCAGTCTTACATATACTAGGTTTACAGAAACAAAATAACATATTGAGCCACAACATAAAACTTAAAAAATCATCTTAACTTAAGAATTAACAATCATTATTAACTTATTGATCTAAATCTTTAAATCAAACGAAACATAAATTATATATAATAGTATAAAATTTTGAATGTGGATATGTACTTCACAAGCTGAACTTTACAATGAAAACAAACTAGACGAAACTTAAATTATGCATTTACTGCTTCTAATGCTCGAGACTAAATAATACAAAAAGATCTGAACCTAAACTAGGTTATTGTACCGCCCGCCCTAATGATTCTTAACTTAACTTCAGTGGACTGTATTTGGTGGTATTATCCTATGTCTAAGGAAGGCTCATTTTCTACAATAAAATTGTTCAGACCTCCAGGTGACCGCATTAGAAATATACTTTGTCATACAATAATAAACGAAAAATGGAAACCCTTACAATGGGTGAAATCTCAATTTTTAATTTGACTCGAATTATATACAACTGTTCATGTAAATACAAAATATTTACATCAAATGCGACTTTACACGTAGTTCTTTCATTTTGAAAAGAACCGTAAGATATATTTTCTAAGTAGTGGAAATGATAACAATGAGAATCAAAAGAGCGATACGAAAGCCTAACTATAGCAAGACTAGTGTTTTCTCTAGTCGTGGGTTTTTTAAATATTGTTATATGCTTAACTTGAGTGATATATTTTTTGTCAACAATTACTAACGGTTTTGACTCTAAATTCCCGATGCTAGCATGCAAATAGACTGTGCTTTCGTGACGCGACTGGTAGCTGTCCAAAGGGTTTTGAAAAACCTGGCCAGATAGCATCCATCCAAGCCTAGTATTCTGAGTTACTAGAGCACCTGGAGTACACTTGATCATACCTACCACTAGAATCTGGCTGAAACTATCAGCTTCTAGACGCAAGTCAATTTTATTGGGAATAAAAAACTCAAGGTCTGCTAATTGTGTCCCTATTAACTGCGGAAGCATTTCGCAAGTTAATTTTTGGGGTAATAAGATTGATGTTCCTTTGTCCAGTACATGAGCCCTGATGTCTACAACTAAGCTGACATCATGTATGGACTGTAGCTTGAAACCAACAGATGGTTTAGATACAGAGTTACTGTGATCGCCAAGGCTTGAAACAAGTGCTTTAGCTGGTAGTATTTGCGATTGCACAGCAGCATCTGGGATAAAAGAATGTGTTCGCTGATCGACCAAGGATTTGTGAGTGCAGTGATTACCCGACTGAGACTGCACCCCTACAAAAGCAATAGTGCGATTGGGATTTACTTCCTCTGGAACATTTGTATCGCTAGGCAATGAAGTTGTTTCTACGACAATGGCACTCGACTTGTCAACGAATGAATCTACGACATGGTTTTCCGTTGATGTTTCGACACTAAAATGTAATAGCGAGTGATGTTTTTTCTTACACACGCGGCACCTGGAGGTTTGACGGCATGTAAACATTGAGTGATTGGAACCCATACAATTAAAGCACAGATTTTTTGAAATAACAAAATTACACCTTACCTCTACGCTATGCTGTACAAAATATTTACAATCACATAACTCATGCATTTCTGAGCAATAAACACATGAAATTGTTGTGGCGCGATGGACATGACTAAAATTTGACATTGAATTTACAGGCGGCAAATAAGAACTGCGATTTGCAATTTCGTGTAACACATTTTTTAAATCAGTCTTAAACTCATAATATAGTTCTATCGTGGTTTCATATATTTCATTTTTGTAATAACTGGAAGCCTTGTATTCTAATGTGTCTATTTTAATTATTATAGTCCGGTGCGTGTCTACCAAACATCTCCACAGCCCATCTAAAGCTTTTAACTGAGTCTCTACATAGTCCAAAGAGAGACGATCGATAGGTAACTTTTTAAAATTAACATGTTCACTAATAATAACAGACTTAATATCATCTTGTACCTTATAATAAGCTTCCATGTTTGATTCTGAACACGAATATACTGAAAGATAGCTTTAAAACTGTTTGAAAACTACACTTGCGTGGTAAATCAATATTACAATAGAAAAACACTTTAAGCTTAATATTTTACAAATTATTTTCTACACAAAACTATAAGTACTAAAAAGTTAATGTTCAAATCGTTTCTGCAGTTGCCACGCCACAAGATTTTCTTCTCAATAATGTGCAAAATTCACTCACTGTTTACTGGACGGTTGAGGTACCTCTGGTAGGGTCTGTTGTATGCTGCTGCCAACGACTTTTGATTTTGACTGGAGTTTCACCCTTGGACGGTTGGACGGACGCAACGTAACTTTCCGTCTTGATTAACGGCGTCGTACTCGGGAATATTGTTGAAATCGGGAGTAAAGTTTAGAAAATAGCGTAAACCTCGTTTCAGCGTGATGAAAAGCCACGGCACCGTTAGTATGCAAAATTGTATCACCATTGAATATTTTTTTTTTAGTTTTTGTTGGTATATCCGGCTATCGTAAGGACCAATGTACAATTCAAAATTTACTCGGTGATACTTATTTGGATTATTGCATGAAAACACATCAACTTGCGGTAAAAATAATATATTGGTAATTCAAAAACTTATTTACATGTATTACATTCTAGTGTCTAAATCGGTGAGCAAGAGCGTCACTTAACAAAAGACGATCGTAATTATTAGATAAATAAAAGTTGTTTTCGCGGAGGTTGCATACCTTGCTGGTATACAACCTGTGTTGGTTTGATTCTAGACAATCAGTTTGAGCGTCACGCGGTTTATTGTAAATATAAAAATGAATCGCAAAATGTGTTGCTAAGCGCAGCCAATTCTTTTTTTAAAATGTTCGTTGAAGTTCAAGGATGGTTTTTACGGCGAAAAAACATCGAATAAGGGTATGACGGTTCTGTTCAGGAGAATTTTTTGCCCCGACTATAAAATATGTAGGAACAAAAAGTTCTAGTTTAAATTTATTTTACCTACCCATTGAATGTAAACTTTGTTAATTATTGTAATGGAAAATGAAGTCACTTTAAATGCCGACCTCATTTTTCAAATTTTGACGACTCTGTATAAAATATACAGGGAGAAAAAAGCAGCCCTTGACGAGTTTCTTGCCGGTTCTTCTCGTTACAAGGTCTCCCGCTTGGGGTTTGCGAACCGATGGCGTAGGTTCTTTGACATTCACAAGTGCTTGTAACAGCCTAGACTGAATAAATGAGTTTTGAATTTTGACATACCTTGTCGTGCGCGGGCTGGTCGGCGGGAGCGGGGGCGGAGGCGGGGGCGGGCGCGGGCGCGGGCGACGCGTGGTGCGCGCGCGCGGCGGCCAGCGTGGCCAACTCCGACATGTTCACGTACAGCGCGCCGATCAACTCTGTACACACGACACATTGAGCATCACACTTTCATGTTTCTACTACTGTAGCATAATACGCTTTCCTCAAGGTGGGCACTCACTTAGGTTCGCGAACCTCGTACTCCGTGAACCTATGTTGCAGGTTCGCGGAGCTCACGCTATTGTGAACTTCTACTTGCTCTCCTTTGTGTTAGTTCGCATCGGATCGCAAAATGCGGAGCGTGCACCGAGGTTCGCACACGTACACACTATGGCGAACTGTGGCAGATTCGCCAATGCCCACCCTTATGGGACGATAAGGAGGATGGACCATAACCCCACCGATCCGAACTGGGCCCGTGTGTACGGGTCCAGTGCGGATTGGTGGGTGTTTACGACTACAAATGCAGCCGGGACCGACAGTTCAACGTACCTCCCGAAGTACGGAGGAGAGCTAGAGATAATAAGTGTCGGTCACCCATCCCACTACCGACCCTTACGGAAGTAATAACCTCAATAGCAGGATGATGATAATGACTAGACAAAAATCTTTAATCATATTATACGACAGTACCGAAGACATTTTGATCTGTAGTTAACATTCGACCAAGGAACCAAAAATACTCAAAAAGCTAGTAGGTAAACAAGTAAGTAAAATAAAATAACAAATCCAATATTCATTAATCGATACCTTTAGTGAGGTGCGGTGGCAATGACGACGGTTTAGTAGTTTTGAATTCGTGTTGTGCTGTGTTCGCGTTGTTCGACTTCGCAGGAACCGACGGCCGCTCCAGCGACGAACATCTCTGTATAAACAATAGGGTCTTGGAATAAACAATCCTACTAGTCCCCTGCGACCACTTCAGCTACTAAAGTGCCGAAACGGGAAAATCAAAAATCAAACCCAATACCAAAAAAATACCAAAGTACTTTCAATAAAACCACGCCAGTATTCGTTAAAAAGTGTTTTATTTCATCCTACTAATATTATGAATGCGACAGTTTGTGTGTGAGTGCGTCTGTTACCTCTTCACAGGATTGATAATTGCTTGGTTAATCCAGGTTGGATTCAAATATATACTTAGGATACTTTTTATCCTGGTCAAAGGTTTTCTAGGGTTCACGCGAACGAAGCCGCTAATATGATTCACTCTTTTGACGACCTCCGTGGTCGAGTGGCTTTGTACTGGTTTTCAAGGTGTCGCCATCTCTGAGGTCCCGGGTTCGATCCCCGATTGGGTCAATTAAGAAAACGAACTTTTCTATATTGGCTCAGGTCAGGTTGGGTTTGTGATACCACCGTTGTCTCCGATTTCCATAACACAAGTGCTTTAGCTACTTACTTTGGAATCGGAGCAATGTACGTGATGTTGTCAAATATTTATATTTATTTATTTATTATAACTGCGGAAATGTATTGTGTTTGTTACGGTTTCACGTAATTAACTACTCAACCGATCATCACGAGCATACACGTTGTAGGGCTAGATAGAGACAAGGCCATAGGAACATAGTCTTTTTATCTATAAAAAAGGTTACTGTTCTCGAGGTATAGAAAAATAACTGTTCACGCAGACGAAGTTGAGCAGCCGCTAGTTACTTATAATTAAGCTGCTTTCAGAACTTTTCAGTATTAATTCCTTAAGAGCGCGTAGTCTGCACACTAGCGCTGCCATTGGAAAAAAAACATAGTGCTTAAATAAAGACTAAATTGCGAATTATCTCTCTGTAGTGCACTCCGAAGAAGCTTCGTGGTTCTTTTTATTACTTACAGAATATTTCCTAGACTGTCGTTTAGTTTAATGGAGTTTTATTGCTAAAAGTAAGTAGTAAGTAACGTGAACGTTACAACGTAGTGGTACGTACACGTGCACGTGCACGCGTACGTGTACGGACCGGTGTGTTTAGGCCTTTATTTTTGGTGTGTGTGAGTGCGGTAGTAGATACTCACGGTGGGCAGCGGCGGGCGCGGGGCGTTGTCTCGCGGCGACTCCTCAGTAGGAAACGTGTGCACGCTCAGCGCAGCGCGACTGTGCCCGCGCTCGTACGCTGCAATACACATTCAACACTACTTTAACACACAAACTATTTAATTCAAGGCCTATTTCTTAGATCCCTGCCATGTAAGTTCCAATTCTGATTCGACAAGTGAATTCGTTGAAAATCTATCCCAAATGAGCATTCATACGTGCGAAACAGCACAGAGTCACTGTTATGTACGATTCACACCGACCGGCACGTTAGTTAGCCACTATGCGCGTAGCTGTGCCCCACCACACGTCTTTCGCACACGCAGGCGCGATCTCGGTTGTGAGAAGCTGAGACTTCTATTGTAGTGGTGACTACCTCGGCAGAACTTACCGAGTAAACTGACTCGATATACTTGGTGCCGAATTCTAATGCAAACCGAAACCAATAACTCTGAACCTTATCCAACACTCGAAACTGGCAAAAGTATTCCCTGATGAGGAGTGAATTGCCAAAACAAAAAAAAGGAGAAGTTACCTGCTGATATAGTATGCGGGCGCCCCCCCATGATGGCGGAGGCGGCGCGCTCGAACTGCGCCGTGTCCTTCAGGTCCGGCCACGTGGCCGACGCTGCCACACACAAGCAACGGATTCAAATAATTCAATTATTTTTATACAACGTGTTACAAAAATACCCCTAATACTGAATATGGTAGATAGGGACCATCCAACTGAACAACTATTACTATGGGACCAACTCTGAAATAGCAAAAAAAAATCAGATATTTTTGATTTTAATTTTTGTATGAAACAGCTGATTTTTTTTCGCGATTTCAGAGTTGGTCACATAGTAAAATTTGATCAGTTTGATGGTCCCTATATATCATATTCGGCATTAGGGGTAATTTTGTAACATGTTCTATAATACTAGAAAAAAAAACAATTTGTCACCAGCCCCCGAATTACAAGCTCTTTAAGCACTTCCCATTTTACTAAATGACTAGCAATGCGTCTCTTTTATTTGCTATACTGCGAGAAAGTGATGTAGCTATAGCAATTCATAAACCTGGCAAGTTTTAAGAGCTTGTAATACGCCCCCTGATCATTTTCTCAGGCGGGAATCGAACCCGCGACCTTTGGAAGTCCGGTCCGATGTTCAGTTGGAAGAAGATTAGACCGGACTCGTGGGTCGCACCGCGCCGCGCAAAGGTCGCGGTTTTGATTCCCGTCTAAGAAAATTCTCTGGTGACGAGTTGATTTTTTCTAGTATATTACTTAGTGTTATATAAAAATAGCATTCGGAGTGCTAAAACTCAAACTTATAAATTATTCTTTATTATTCTAAAAAAATAGCTTCATTTGAGGCTTCGGGCTTGCCCTATTCTGTAAGCATGGGCACGCCACTGGTTGCTTACGCTCTAACTGTCATATTCTATGTCTTATCACTACACCATAAGGTCTAAAATCTCTCATAATACGCACCAGCATTACCCAGTCCGTCGGGGGTAGTGTCATCCTTATTCTTGGTGGGGAGCATTAATACGTTGCTAACGCTCTAATTGTCATATTCTGTATCTCATCACTACACAATAAGGTCTAAAATCCCTCATAATACGCACCAGCATTACCCAGTCCGTCGGGGGTAGTGTCGTCGTTATTATTGGTGGGGAGCATTAATACGTTGCTAACGCTCCAATTGTCATATTCTGTATCTCATCACTACACAATAAGGTCTAAAATCTCTCATAATACGCACCAGCATTACCCAGTCCGTCGGGGGTAGTGTCATCCTTATTCTTGGTGGGGAGCATTAATACGTTGCTAACACTCTAATTGTCATATTCTGTATCTTATCACTACACAATAAGGTCTAAAATCCCTCATAATACGCACCAGCATTGCCCAGTCCGTCGGGGGTAGTGTCGTCGTGTTCGTCGATATTCTTGGTGGCGTGTATGCATTCGCTGCTAACACTCTGATTGTCTGAACCCTGAATGGAGATTAATGTTGTATTAATGCAGAATTGCTGTTGAATAACTGCAGGAAATTACAGAGCGACAAATACACGATTAATTTTTAAGTATATCTAAAAATTAAATGATGATAGACCACGTGAATGAACAACTGAACGGACAACATAGATAGAAAAGTACAACATTTACTCGACTATTATATTCTAGTATGGAATAGCTGATTTTTTTTCGCGATTCTTATTTCATGTCTACTATTTCTAGCCAAGTTGTATTATGTATATATCTTATATTATTTTACTGTATTTTTTAATGTAAATGCATGTTACATGTAAGATATTGACAGACAAATCGACTATTTTGATATAATTACACTAATTACATCAATGTTTATAAAAAGCAAAAAAATAATTAAAACGGAAAATTCTAAGCTTTTAAAAAAGCAAAAGATAAGCAAAATAATAGAAATGTTAAGGCCACAATAAAGCTTATTGTCAATATATATCGCTTAGTGAATTTAAACACCATCCCCCCTTTTATAATGGACGTGGGAAAAATAAATAAAAAGTTAATTTTTACCTTATACCATTATAGTTTCTAAAGAAGCCGTCATTCCAAAACCAACTGTTTTTACTTCACTTCGATACGATAAGTATTTACAAAGTTATTGTAAATAATTAATCTGTTTAAACACTGCCATGATTATTAAACCTGCTCACAAAATTTCACGAGAATCGGTTGTTGGTCCCATAAAATGAATAAATAAATAAATAAATAAAATAAATAAATAGTAAAAGTTGTTCAGTTTGATGGTCCCTTCTACCATATTCGGCTTTAGGGGCTTTTGTAACACGTTGTATAATCCGCGCGCGATTAGATTGGGATGGGACCTTGTCAAAGTAAATAAAAAATGACAATTAAGCAGTCAAGTAGCGCTAGCAAAAAAGTTCTGGATCTATTTTAATAAAAAAGAATTTAAAAAAGTAAAAGCTTTTATCCCTTTTTCCACTCATTATTAATTAATCAGTAAAATAATCACACAATAATATATGAATCTCGCATTTAAAATAAAGCTCGAGAAGTTTCTACTCAACTAGCATTATGCGAGCATCTACGCGAGTTTGCCGACGCTACGGCTGGCCGACGGACCGTGCGCGTCTCAGTTCAAAAAGGTATCATCCCATTCTCATCGCACTCAGATTGTACAACGTGTTACAAAAATACCCCTAATGCCGAATATGGTAGATAGGGACCATTAAACTGAACAACTTTTACTATGTCACCAACATTGAAATCGCGAAAAAAAAATCTGCTGTTTCACACAAAAAATAATTACGAAAATATCAAAATGTATGAAACGGCTGATTTGTTTTTTCGCGATTTCAGAGTTGGTCCCATAATAAAAGTTATTCATTTCGATGGTCCCTATCTATAGGTTATTTTGTAACACGTTGTATAGGCGCGATAATGATTGTCGTTAAGTATTAATGTGACCCCAACACACGAACATAAAACGAGGCCAATTACATTGAGAGCGTAGAGCTCGCGGCGCTGCAGCGCGTCCTGCGAGCGGAACCCCGAGTCCGCGCTGCACACGCTCGCCAGCCGGAACGCCGACTATAATACACACAACAACTACAACAAACAGCTGACACTATTTCACCGAATACTTTTTTTTTCTTTTTATTGTTTTTCGGGTTTTTTACAAATAATTTGTAACCCTTGACATTTGTGCAATTTTTGTAACAAAGGAGGTAATTCATTCTGGGCCTTCTCAAGTGCCGGCCGACGAAAAAATGGTACGTATTACTAGAACTAGCCATTTGGAGTAATAGTTAAGAGCGTTGACGGCAAACGGCATTTCATACATAAATAAATAAATATTTGACAACATCACATACATTGCTCCGATTCCAAAGTAAGTAGCTAAAGCATTTGTGTTATGGAAATCAGAGACAACGGTGGTATCACAAACACCCAGACCTGAGCTAATATAGAAAAGTTCGTTTTTCCAAATTGATTCAACCGGGGATCGAACCCGGGACCTCAGAGATGGCGACACCTTGAAAACCGGTGTACAAAGCCACTCGACCAGGGAAGTCGTACAAACTTTCCAAGTCCTTGTTTTTTGAAAATGTTTTCAATTGTCTTTTTAGACCAATGTATTACTGCTTATGAGTATGAAGTTTCATTAAACTCGGTTCATTTATTTAGAAAAATAAGGACTCGAAAGTTTGTATAAAATGCCGTTTGCATCATGTTTCCCAGCACTTTCAGAATAAAATAAAATTATTATTGTATGAAAATGGCGAATCTTCGAACTAGGATAACCTGGCTCAGAGCAATACAACTTTTAGTGCTAGTTCTAATAGTACGTACGATTTTTTTTTTCGCTGACCGTTACTTTCAGAAAAGGTTAAAAATGTATGGCGCCTGAATAATCTCCTTTTTGTTATCATAACAATTACAGCCAAACCCCTTTTATTGACAATCGCGTTTAAAATCAAAGGTGAAATTGGCTCAAAATAATCAAGCTACGTGCGATGAAAATAAACTAACACTGAAGTTAGTTGCACATCAATCCACTGCTGGGTCACAGGTCTTCTTTATGGTTGAATAAGGAAGCCCATAGCCCAATCACGCGGGCCCCATGCGGATTCGTGGATATTAACGACTGCAAATACAGCCGGGACCAAACGGCTTAACGTGCCTTCCGAAGCACGGCGGAGCTCGAGATAGTATGAAATAGCTTCAGTGATAATAAATTCATCGTTAAAAGTAAAATTTCTAATCAAAAAGTAATTTTTGTGCATGCATGTACGTGCATGTTTTAAAAATGTGGCTGGTGCAACTTATAGTAAAAAAATAAGAAAAAATCTTATACTAAGGGCGATACAAATCTTATACAAAATCCGGCAGCGCATTTTTATCATGTCCCCTGTCAAAAAAATAGGGAAGTTATAAAGGTAGATGTTACCACACTAATCGATCAATCAATAGACGATCAATTTGTGATGTAAAAGTTATCGACCGACCCATTTTACTATCGATGGATTGGTGTGACAACACCCTAAGTTTAACGTGTGTATCTGACCTGTCTGTAGCATCGCAGATCCCTAACGAATGCACCGATTTGGATGCAGTTTTGTTACCTGTGAGAGGCAAGAGTCGCCGGCGGGCGCGGGCAGCGTGGCGCCGGACGACGCGCTCGATATCGGCGTCGAACAGCTCACAGTCGACCCCGACACGCCTGACAAATAACACCAATACCAAATAATATACTAGAAAAAATACGACTCGCACCAGATCATGTTCTCGGACGGGAATCGAACCCGCAACCTTTGGATATCCGGTCCAATGCTCTGACCGCTGAGCTACCGAGTCACTAGTGGGAACGTCGAATTTCTCCTAGTATATCAACTCTTACGCTGCAAGCCAGCGCCATCTCACCAATGTACAAGGAATTACCTCGACATCAACTTTCCAGATATTTTTAAACAATTGATTAAGATGAGAAAGCTACATAATTTTTAAATTTTGAGGTTTTAGCATTCACAATGCTATTTTTATATAATACCATTTTCTAGTATATTATTTGGTATTATATAAAAATAGCATTGTGAATGCTAAAATCTCAAAATTTAAAAATAACACCAATGTTACATACATCGATAAAATAAATAATAACGGGTGCAAAAAGACCTTTGACCAGGAGCCCTACCGGCTAATTGTACTTTTCGTCGAAGTTATTTAGAAGATATCGATGTTCGTGTGACATCATGAATTTTATAGAGATAAATAGAACTTGGAAATTAAAACAGATTAACAGATAAATCGAACTTCGAAATTAAAACAGGGGCCCACCGGCTAACTTTTCGAACTTGGGCGGGTCTGCCGAGCTTCAACTTAAAATAGATAAATCGAAGTAAGGAGTTTCGTATTGTACTATTCGCCCGATTCGCTCGATTTATCAGTTTTAATTTGAACTCCGGCAGACTTTACGAAGCTCGATGCGTTAGCCGGTACGGCCCCAGATTAACAGATAAATCTAACTTCGAAATTAAAACAGATAAATCGAGCCCCAATCGGGTCAAAACGGCGAACCCCAATTCATTAAGTCACACGAACATCGATATCTTCTAAATAACTTCAGCGAATAGTTACAATACGAAACTCCTTACTACGATTTATCTGTTTTAAGTTGAAGCTCGGCAGACCCGCCGAAGATCGAAAAGTTAGCCGGTAAGGCCCCAGGTCGGAATCTATCTGACCATCATCAGGATCATTTTTGACTTTTAGACAGTATCTGGGAAATCAATATCTATGAAGGTATTTAAGGTTTCAGTTATTTAACTTTTAGGAAATTTTGTCGTGATTGGCTGCTCGAACAGCAAACTCGCTTTCTCCATACTTTTGTAGAGCTGAGATGTTTTATTTTGGAAACTTTAATTAACTTTTATCATTATTAGACTTGATGTCCTAAAAGATTATTATTAAGGTTTCTGGTATATTATTTAGTTCAATATAGAAAAGTTAGTTTTCTAAATCGACACAGCCGGGGATCAAACCCGGGACCTCAGGGTATAAGATTTTTGTTGAAACAGGGCTCTTTAAGCATCAAATTACCTTTTGTTATGAGTTGTTTTTTTATCTTCATCAAATGTTTTATTGATATACTGTTTTCTTTTCCTTGTACTACTGTATATAATATGTATTGTGTTGCTATTAAATGGTTTCTATTCTATTCTATACAAAAAGTCCCTAAAGCCGAATATGGTAGATAGGGACTATTAAACTGAACAACTTTAACAATGTGACCAACTTTAAAATCGCGAAAAAAACAGTAGTTTCATACTAAAAGTAATAAGTGACGAAAATATCAAAATGTATGAGACAGCTGAATTTTTCGCAATATCAGAGCTGTGGGTTCCATTGTTAGTTCGGTCCCTATGTACCATATTCGGCCGTAGGGTTTTGTTTGTAACACGTTGTAGAGTAGTGACAGTGGTCGTCGGTGGCCCGGTTCACAAGGCCGTCTTTAACCTATTTGAGGCCCTGGGCACATTTGGGGGCCCCTATGGACTTGACTTAAATTTATCTAAACATGCCGAAATCAGATCAGAAAGCCAACAGTAGGATGGGCAACAGTAGGATAGCTATGCGCATGGAAAAGCTAGTAAGCAAGTAGTATTTGTAGTCAGTAATTATTGTTAAAGTTTTCGAAATACCTAGATATGTTTTATATGTTTTTTGGTAATAAGCATCCGTTATCGTTTAGCGATCTGGCAGGAACTAGGGGCCCCTATCGATCGCGGGGCCCTGGGCACGTGCCCAGAGTACCTAGTGGGAAAGATGGGCCTGCCGGTTCCGGCTCACCGTGGTGGTCGCTGCACTGGCTGCCGAGCGAGCAGATGGAGGTGAGCGAGGACTTCCTGGAGCCCAGCCGCGACGACGCCGACGGCGACTGCGGCGCCGACCCGCCCTCCGCCCACCCGCTGTAGCACGACTTTATGTCGCAGATCACCTGCACCACACGATACGAACACATTTATATTTATTTACTATTTTCTCATACACCTCTTTATGAAGAAATCGAATGTCATTTAAACTATTGTTCAGCGTGTGTTGTGTCTTTTTCATTAAAACTCGAGAAAATTACTAAAGTAAAAATAGTATTTAGAGACGTTACGTAATTTTATCATTTTAATAAATCGGTTACTTTGGACTCGTCACAAACTTTCCAGATATATTTCAGTCCATGAAACTGAACAACTTTCTCTAAGAAACATAAGTCAAAATACGAATAATATGTATACTCGTATTATAGTACATAATTAATAATGTTCGGATGTCAATTTGCTCAAAACTTGTCTCGCTGAATTAATATATGCATGTTGAGTGTCATCTATTGGATGTATCAAAAATAAACAATTTCATGCGATATCGACAAATTAACAGTTGGTCGCTGCCCTCCTGCAGGTGCCCCCCGCCAGCATCGCCCCTCTCCCTCTCACATTACCTGCAGACTGGCGGCGGGCAGCGTGCGCGGCTCGGCGGTGTGTCGCAGCAGTTGGTCGCTGCCCTCCTGCAGGTGCCCCCCGCCAGCATCGCCCCTCTCCCTCTCACATTACCTGCAGACTGGCGGCGGGCAGCGTGCGCGGCTCGGCGGTGTGTCGCAGCAGTTGGTCGCTGCCCTCCTGCAGGTGCCCCCCGCCAGCATCGCCCCTCTCCCTCTCACATTACCTGCAGACTGGCGGCGGGCAGCGTGCGCGGCTCGGCGGTGTGTCGCAGCAGTTGGTCGCTGCCCTCCTGCAGGTGCCCCCCGCCAGCATCGCCCCTCTCCCTCTCACATTACCTGCAGACTGGCGGCGGGCAGCGTGCGCGGCTCGGCGGTGTGTCGCAGCAGTTGGTCGCTGCCCTCCTGCAGGTGCCCCCCGCCAGCATCGCCCCTCTCCCTCTCACATTACCTGCAGACTGGCGGCGGGCAGCGTGCGCGGCTCGGCGGTGTGTCGCAGCAGTTGGTCGCTGCCCTCCTGCAGGTGCCCCCCGCCAGCATCGCCCCTCTCCCTCTCACATTACCTGCAGACTGGCGGCGGGCAGCGTGCGCGGCTCGGCGGTGTGTCGCAGCAGTTGCTCGCTGCCCTCCTGCAGGTGCCCCACTTCTGCCAACATCGCCACTTCACACTCCTACAGGATAACAACACCACATTACTACCCAATACTAACGAAAGGTTTGTTTGATTTCATTACCTACTCTCATAATTAAAAAAAAATGCTCATTAAATTTTGTCTAGGTATAGACTGGTAAAAAGTTATGGAATATTTAGAAAAACTCCAATGAAAACATTATTTTTCTGAAGTATTTTATAAAAATATGTGTGTGAATGGTGCTATCATGAATAAATAGTGTGATACAAAAAAACGGTTTAACTTAAATACTCTACTATTTAAAAAATAATATTTAACTCAGAAATTCAACTTTTATTGTGAATATGCATAGCATTTTATTTGTGGGGCAAACGATGTATTATGGAACATCTTCTTTTCTATAAATGAACAGGAAATGAACAATGCAAAGTGAGCCTGATATCTAGACCAGTGGTTCCCAATCAGTTTTTTATGCGTACTACTCCAAGAAAAATCTCAAACTCGTGTAACCTTATTGCAGGAATGATAAATAAAAATTCAATCAGATGTACACACGACGGCACCTCAGACTATACATGTTGACCTTGAGACCGCCTTTATGCCGTACGTAATAAAAGCTGTTTTCGCAGTTTAACTGGATAACCTGACGTGCTGTCGTGTGTACTATATCTTAGCTCAGAGATCGCTGCGCGTACCCCTTGATGCAGCCTCGTGTATCCCTGGGGCTACGCGTACCACCATTGAGAACCACTTCTCCATACGTACCACCACGGGGTTGAGCAGCGACACGAAGTGACAGAAGCGTGATCGTTCCTCCACCAGCGCCGCCTTCACCGCCTTCTCCTCCATCTCTTCCAGTTGCTGCCTGCGCTCTTGCACGTCCTGGTGCAAACAAACATCGTATTAAGTATTATCTTTTATTATTGATGATACAGAATTATTACATTCAACATTGACACTAGGCTTGCCATACGTCCGGATTTAGTCCGGATTGTCCGTTTTTACAACCTTAGTCCTGTGGCCCTACCATGAGTTGATGCAAACTGTTTACGTTACAGTAAACTATCGTTTTCTATCTTTCACTCGCATTGACTGTGAGCAGTATATCCGATAGTTTACGGTAGCGTAAACAGTTTGCATCAACTCATGGTAGGGCCACAGTTCTCGACTCGTAATTACGTCCGGACTTTTATATTTTTAATTTATTTTTTTTGTATTTGACAACATCACATACATTGCTCCAATTCCAAAGTAGCTAAAGCACTTGTGTTATGGAAGAGACAACGGTGGTATCAACAACAGACCTGAGACGATAAAGAAAATAACATTTTCTACATTGACCCAGCCGGGGATCGAACACGGGACATCAAGAGATGGTGACGCCTTGAAAGCCGGCGTGCAAACGACTCGGCCACGGAGGACATTACACCTTGATTTTAAGTTTTCTAATTACTTACATCGACATTTACATTCAACAGTCTTTACTGACAATTTTCCCGATTTCTACAATCGACAACCGACGCGACGCGTCGCTTAAATTAAAATAACAAAAATATCGCTTGAAATTATATAGCATTTTTTATTTTACTCGTACTTCGCTGGCCGTCCGGACTTACTCTAAAATATTATGGCAAGCCTATTGATGCATGCAGCGTCCGTAACCTAAAGTGAAAAGGAGACGGACTGAGATCTGTGACTCGAGTTAAGTAAGGGGTGCCGTTTCATCACTGCTGATGTTGAGGGGGACGTATCTCAAATTTCAACCACAGTTTACAGTGTGGTGGAGTTTTACAATCCATACTGTGGTGAAACTGTGGTTGAGCTACTAAGTCAAGTTATTCTTACCTGTATGCTGACATCAGCACGGCGTTTAGCGTCCGGCGGCGCCCTGCGCGCTTTCCTCGCGTGTCGCTGAGCGTCGTGTACGCGCCTGCGCAACTCTGCGCGCGCGCGCTTACACTCCCGCGCGTGCTCACGGCTGAGCGCGCCCGACGCGCAACCTCGCCGCCACTCATCCGCGCGCTCCGACAGAGGCGTGATCAACGTGTCCATTAGAGCACTGTAAGGAACGGCAGATCGATCAAAGATGAGAAGTCCTCCTTCGAGTAAGGTCCAGCCTTGCTGTCGGAATGCGTGCGCATCACAAAATTCACAAATCACAACACAAAAGCCTAAAATTGCTAAGTAGAGTTGTAGACCTCACGTTTGTGACATTTTTGAACACTTTTAGAAATGGCTGACATATGATTTTCCCCATATAAGTGAATCGAAAAAAATATTCTATACAATATGTTACAAAAGTACCCCTAATGCCGAATATGGTATATAGGGACCATCAAACTGAACAACTTTTACTATGGGACCAACTCTCAAATCGCGAAAAACAAATCTGCTGTTTCATACATTTTGATATCTTCGATTTTAATTTTTGTATGAAACAGCTGATTTCTTTTTCGCGATTTTAAAGTTGGTCCCATAGTAAAAGTTTATCAGTTTGATGGTCCCTATATAACATATTCGGCATTAGGGGTATTTTTGTAACACCTTGTATATAATTATAAAAACTGCTCAAAAAAATTTCACGGGAATCGATTGAGAAATGCGACCTGTAAAGGAGAACAAACAGACAGCCGAACAGCCGAACTTACTAAAGAACTTTTGCCCAAGATGAAACAGAGACGATTCGCGCTCGCTCGGTCAATAACACAAAGGAAGGAAGACTTTATGGACTGACATAAATGAAAAAAATATGCTAACTTTATCACAATATCCTATTGGTCTAACCACGTTCTGGATTTTTTTGTTCTTATTCATGTTACCTAATGAAAGTTTTCATCCTAGTCTCGATGGCTCGGTGTCGTAAGCACACTCTTGTCAAAGCGGTTCCTATTTCTTTTGTTGCACCTGAAACAAAGAATTATGATTATTAATGATATAACAAACAAAATAAGACGATTACTAAAGACTAGTAGCTCTGTGCGCTGTAGAACTCGCGTTTGTATCACTTTTTAATCATTTTTCTGTTACATTTACATTTTTAATGTTCTACTTACTAAAACCCAAAATCATGAATAATGTATCACTTACCCCTAGCATTGGTAGCTGCATCAGCAATTTTCTGGAATGCATCCAGGAATGCCGCTATGGCGACAACAGCTGATCTGAAATGAAATAGTTGGAGTCAACATTTGGCTTCTGGCTACCTCCTCAATGGACTGACACTCGTATTCACAAACAGTACTATGAGGTCCCAAAGTGCCCGAAGACGCACAGCGTCCACGCACCAATCACACGTTTACGCAAAACAAAACTATCACAGTATTTTCAACGCAGTGCGTTCGCAGTCAAAGGTCGTTCGAGTCTTGTCTGTGAATACGAGTGTGTATCACAACAAGTTGTTTGAGTTGCGTCTAATTAGGCCCGTGCCTACCAGGAAATTGCACTAGATCCAATTGAAACCATCTTCAATCATCATCATGACACTAATCAAAGACACATTTTAATTTGTTCACGGCGCCATTACCTACGTCAGCCAGCACTGAATACTTAACAGGGCTATTCTGTTATCAATCGTGTCTCAATTGTGTTTTAATGGTAGTGCTTTTTTGACACAGTTCTATTGAACTACTTTTGAGAAACCATTATTATTAATACGTTTACATATTAGGTTGCAGAAGCCTCTCTCTTCTTCATGCGTTATATTTTCAACAACAGATAGTGAAAAAAAAAATGTAAATGAGATTCATAACGTTACAAAGTATAATAACAAGCTACATTGCTAACTTGATATTGGTAAGAGCATTGCATTGAAAAAAAGACCGTATTATGATCAAAGTAACAAGAACAGAGTACAATCTAGCTTAGCTAGGAGGCGAATAAGGAAAGTCTGAAAAAAAAACAAATGGAGTATTTTTTTATTGGTGGGAATAAGGTCCCTACTCAATAATAGAATTTGATTTGTTTTTTCAGACATTCTCCATTGGTTTTTTTTTTTTCAATTAAAAAACTCACTTCAACGCCGAATGTAGTTTTGTCGCTTTCGATATGAATTCCTCCCACATCGGCGCGCTGTTCTGTAACAATAAAATTTTAAAAGTTAGTACAAAATAAATAGAAAATAATACGTTACATCTGTTTAACCTACAACAGTGATTTTGATCTTGAAATGATAGAATTTTTAATGTTGGTTGCATAATATGCAACTGATTAAACTCATGTCTTCGCAATGCAGAGCGGTTTTTAACATAACAACAAAACAAATGTAACAAATTGCAGTGCCATCTGACTATATCGGTCAACTATTGTACCCAATAACTAGTGTATATAAAACTTGTGGATTTATCGCCTTTATACTTTAGGATTGGAGCAATGTATGTTGTTCAATTTTTTTTTGTGCCCGAAATATCGGATTAACCACAGACTTAGAAAAAATTTCGCTGGCATTCTATTTCTATGGGAGCAACTGTCACTCGGTATGTAATTAATAGACACCCTACAGTGACAACCCGTCACCCGCCGTGACCCGTCACAAAGTCGTATCCCCGACCCTGTAACGACTGCCGGCTGCACAAAGAACGGCAGCAGCGGCGGCGCCTTTGAACCCCTTGTTTAAGCGGCGAATGCTTTTTAAACCGAATTTCAGAGGTTCAAGTTGACTGATGAAGTGATGTGCTTCTTTATAATCTTATTGTCAGTACTTTAAAGAAAATATAAATCAATTATTAATACCAAATGTAATAAATATAAATACCAATTATGATAATGATAATATGACACATACATGGATACAACCTTATGCCACATTCGATAGGTATATCAGTAATGTGAATAGGTTTAAGTACAATAATAAATTGTAAAAAAAACAAAGATTTAAATCAACACAAACCACTAAGGTATAATCCATACTAATATTATGCGAAAGTAACTCTGTCTGTTACGTTTTCACGCCTAGACCGCTAAACCGATTTTGACGAAATTTGGAACGGATAGAGATGGGACTTTGGGCTTTTGGGGAAGGACTTAGACTACTTTTTATCCCACTGCTGGGCATGGGCACGGCACGGGTCTAGCTGCGTTGCGGAAAGCTAGTGTACTATAAATCAGTAGCACAAACTCTTTTTTTTTTAAATATAGGAGTCGCTGCTGTTCATCGCCGGTGATGAACTCAAGCGTTAACTGTAAATGATTTTCTGTATAAATAAATAAACAAATATAGTTTATTCCTTCCTTCTAGATAGACACAAAAAAACAATAAAATACTAATGGGTCTAAACTTCAGACGCGTCGGACGTACCATACTATTTGTGTACTTTGCGTCAATGTCAGATGATGTAAAATCTGTTAAAATACCAGTCCGTTAGCCACGGTAAACCGAATTCAATAAACCACAACCGTGAACCAGGCAATGCCACAAGTCATTTGGCCACAAAAACCGTGGCCAACAATCCACAGTTACACCGTAATGCTCAAATAATGCCTCGTGAAATCGGTAAGACGATGACTTAAAGCTGCGTACATATTGACGGTGAGCGACATCGCGCTACTTACCGTAAACGTAAAAATAAGCAGTGACGATAGTAACACCATTGCGTAAAATAACTTGAGAATAAATAAATAAATATTAGACAACATTACAAACATCGCTCTGATCCCAAAGTAAGTAGCTAAAGCAAGTGCTTTAACACAAGTGTATTATGGAAATGGAACTACAAACACCCAGACCTGAGCCAATATAGAAAAGTTCGTTTTCTAAATTGACCCAGCCGGGGATCGAACCCTCTGAGATGACGACACCTTGAAAACCGGCGTACAAACCACTTGACCACGGAGGTCGTCAAGAATATACTGTAGTTGAAGAAACATAACAAGCAATGACCACAACCCAGATCCCAGACTACTTAAGCTAGCCTATTTACGTGGACCCCATCTTTTTCGGGACTTTGGAGATGACGAAGCCAGACGGCGACATGTTAAACACTACAAGCAAGGAACTCGTAAATTTTATTAATACAATCATTTACACATCCCCACATTTTGGAGATAGAATAAATAAATAAATATAAATAAATATTTGACAACATCACATACATTGCTTCGATTCCAAAGTAAGTAACTAAAACATTTGTGTTATGGAAATCAGATACAAAGGTGGTATCACAAACACCCAGACCTGAGCCAATATAGGAAAAATCGTTTTTCTAAATTGACCCAACCGGGGATCGAACCCAGGACCTCAGAGATGGCGACACCATGAAAACCGGTGTACAAAGCCACTCGCCCACGGAGGTCGTCAATAATAGACCAATAAACAGAAAAACACTATATTCATCAAACCAAAATACAGAACAATATATCAGCAAATTATATTTTGCCCCCTCAAATGTAAGACCTTACTCTTTTCGGTAAAATAATGGATATTCAACAATCTTCAATTGCCAGTGTTTTGACAAAAATAATCACCACTAATTTACAAAACAATATTAACTTGATTATACGTTGTAAAAAGTAAAAGGAAATAACGGCGATTGGTAGAAAAACACGCAAATCCCGGATCCGAACAGAAAGTTGCGAAACGAACGGACACGCGCGGTTCGTGTGACCTCCGCTTAAAACGTGGCTCAACTTGCCGGAATTACTGATCCTCATAAAAGTACTGATTTCCTGTCATGTCGTCGTGTCGTTGTTGAAATTGAAAAACAAAATACTGACATTGCCATTATTATTATAATTTCAACTATAAATTATTTTCGGCTCGGAACTTTTTATGGAAATGAAAAATTACCAAAAAAAGTTGCATTTGATCTGTACTCGAAGATCAGTCCCCTTACTCTGACTATCAAAAGTAACATCAAAGTAATATCATAAGTGAGATGGCGCTATACGCGATATACAAGGTGTTACAAAAATACCCCTAACGCCGAATATGGCATATGGGGACCATCAAACTGAACAACTTTTACTATGGGGCCAACTCTGAAACCGCGAAAAAAAAATCAGCTGTTTCATACATTTTGATATTTACGATTTTAATTTTTGTATGAAACAGCTGATTTTTTTTTCGCGGTTTCAGAGTTTGTCCCATAGTAAAAGTTGATCAGTTTGATGGTCCCTATATACCATATTCGGCATTAGGGGTATTTTTGTAACACCTTGTATAGCTCTTGTCTCTATCATAATATTACTTTAAGAGCTTAGAGTACCCTCCCAGCAATAGGCGTATTACGATAACACTTATCGCTATCGACTGTAGTTGACATTTGTATAACAACTTTTAAAGTTGTTCTATCTCACAAGACCGTTGTTAGGCGTGCACATGCACATTATTTTAGTGTGAGTCAGGCGTACACTAAACCAATGTGCATGTGCACGCTTAACACATTCATAGCAAAACGGTTTTCGTGAGATAGAAGAACTTATAACTATACACTTCTAAGACTTTCGCGCGTACAGTTCATTAGAAATAAAACACTTTTTACGGATTACAGCGCGTATATTATTAATTCAGGTGTTGTTTTGTTTTGGAACTTATAACTATGCAAACTCTCCCCCTTACTAATAAAGATTGTATAGCAGATGTATAAGTTACACAGTAATGACTCTCTGTCAAACTATTTAAGTTTGACATTAATAAGAAAGGGACAAAACACTGTGTAATTTATACATCTGCTATACAATCTTTATTAGTAAGGGGGTCATAATACAGGCACTGAGTAACTCTGGTGATAATAACAAATGCGAATAGAAATAAACTCTATTTTAACACTGTTAAAATAGAGTAAAATTCAAAGTAAAATAGCTTGCCCAAAACAAAAACGAAAACGCAGAATATAAAAATATCGAAAGTAAGAAATAAAAAAGCTGGCCAAGTATGTATCGGACCACGCGCAGTATGGGGTTCCGCAGTTACATTGGCTATAATCTTATATTTACTTCCTGTTTTACACAACTAGAATATAAACTAAGCTAAGTTGCTATAATACCTTACTATTCAATGAATTTGTTCTACGAAAACTGTTCCAATACAAATCAATTTAATTAAATCAAGCCCCAATCGGGCCAAAATGGTAAACCCTAATTTATGATGTCACACGAACATCGATATCTTCTAAATAACTACAATACGAAACTTCTTACTTCGATTTATCTGTTTTAAGTTGAAGCCCAGCAGACTTTCCGAAGTTCGATGCGTTAGCCGGTACGCCCCCCTGTTCTACTAGAACAGCAAAGCAAAGAAATGAAACCGGTAGGTCTGGGGCCAGCCTTATGGCGAAACTATAATGGTTCCTTGTTGACTTGACTACGGAACCCTAAAAACTGCTAGTAATAAAATAAGCATATAATTCCATTAAATCTGTATAGTTCTATCGATCAGTTCTCCTAGGGAAAAAAATCCGTTTAGTTCTACTAATTTCTGTACAAAATTTAATAGGACTAAACGGACTTTTTTGTCCGTTTAGTCCTATTAAACTTTTGTACTAATTTTCTGTCAAAAATCCCACGACTGTTTTCACAGTTTTCACTGTTAACGTGTTAAAATTACAAGGTTCAATCACAGTTTGATGGTGTGGTTCAATTTCGGAGTAGATTAAAAACCTGTCACGTGCAGAGTTATTGCCGCTTAAAAATATTTGTACGATTTGGCGCTGTGTGAGAATTTGAGCGATTGCATAGCACCTGGTATTGAAAGGGGAGATTCAAGGAGGAGCCATTCAGAATCAAAGCATTCATGAATCGTAAAAGAGTAAGCCAATAAAAGAAACAATTGACAGCGGTTTAACCCTAAACGACGCGCGCGTCCCAATAGTATATATATAAGCCAAGTATACACTAGGCCCTAGGCCCTAGGGCCTAGGGACTAGGGTATAAAAATCCTGTGTTACGAGCCTCTAGATATATTGCAATATCAAGCGGTGTTCCCTGTGGTGACAGGGGGAAACTGTTTGGAGTCGTATCTTTATATGAAACATAACATTTACAAACAAAAACATGCACTTCGGAAAAGGGACTAAAACTTAAAAATCATTTTTAAAAACGAGATCCTCAATTAAATAATCAGTTAAAAACAAACTAGCTTTGAAAAATATTTAGGAAGTGGTAGAGTCGCCCCCCCACGTACGTTTACACGACACGAGCGTAACTCCTGCGCTGGTTGACGCGCGGGACGCTGCATGCCTGCAGGCACGCCACTGTCCCCCGGCGACGGAGTTAATTGATTCCAGCCCCTCTAGCATGACTACCGAAACGCGATATGATATAGCGATTTATCACGTTTAACTGTCAAAAGACGAGACGACGTGTCGATAAAACTCTATATCACACGATATATATCGTGTTTCGGTGGTCATGCTAGGGGGGCAGCGAAACGATTAGGGCGCGCAAAGTGTGGGCATGTCACACCCCACCACATGCTCGCCGGGTTATAGAACGGGGGGCCTAGCCAAAGTAACATTTGCAAATCTTCGTTATCGCTTCGCTTTCCAAAAATGTATGGAATTGAAATTAGGTTTAGTTATTAATCGAATTTTTAAACGTCAAATCCATCCATTTGTCGGAGCGAAGCGATAGCAAAATATTGTAAATGAGACATTGGCTACGGGCTCTGGGGTTGTACCGGCAACACATCGAACTTCGGAAAGTCTGCCGGGCTTCAAATTAAAACAGATAAATCGAGCCCCAATCGGACCAAAGTGGCGAACCTCAATTCATGATGTCAGACCAACATCGATATCTTCTAAATATTCTAAATATCTTCGGCGAATAGTACAATACGAAACTCCTTACTTCGATTTATCTGTTTTAAGTTGAAGCTCGGCATACCCGCCGAAGTTCGAGAAGTTAGCCGGTAGGGCTGGACATACAGTCGAAATGCTTAGTAGAACACTCAGGAAAACAGTGAAGTTACATTACAGTGTTATCTATCCCATATTTTACATTGTCCCATATCACGCATGCGGGCCTCGTCACAGAATAATTAATAGTACTAGCGTGCCTTGTGTTGATGAGTACCCTGTTTACAGTAGAACGAACCGAAGCTACCCTCTCCACTCGACACAGGCCCTCGAGCCAAATTGTCATGTCCACACCTACTCAACCGTGTGACGGCCGCGTGACAACGCCAGCACCAACGTCACTCACACGTTCGGGGACACGATCCGATCAGCAAAGGATTCAATGTTACAGGTTGTTAAAAAAAACTTCGCTCACGTTAAGCTTAGCGCTAATTAGTTATTTGCAAACTACTATGCTACACATTAGATATTGGTAGACCCCCGTGCATCGTGCCTAAGTCCAATGCGGCCCTATTTTTTAGTTAGTGGGCTGAAATACCTCGTCTTTGGCCATCATACCTTTTTTCGGGATATTTATAAGCATAAACTTCTTATACTTACGCTAGTATAAATAAGTCTATGTTTATAAGATAATTCAGTCTGTAATTACTACCTAATTAAAACTCGTACAACAGTCTACAACCTCTACCTGATAATATCATTAAAATATGTAAAAATTAAGTAATATACTTAATAGTAAAATACTCAATATTCCTGAGCTAATCACTCTCGCTGTAGCTGTATCGTGTGTCGAAACCGCGAACTACGAGGCTGTTAAGCTTAAGCTGATTATAGACCTATAGCTGACGACCTGAGTGGTGCAGTGGTCAACCAAGAGGTCGCGGGTTCGATTCCCGTCCGGGCAGAATTTGAAATGATGAATTTTAATTTATGTGACTTGTCTGGGTGTTGCTATGTATAATAAGTATATATTTAAAAAGTATATAAGTAGTATATCAATTGTCTAGCACCCATATTACAAGCATTGCTTAGTTTGGGGCTAGATGGCGCTGTGTGCAATTGTCCAAGCATTTATTATTATAGCAAAAATAATCACTGTCAGCTGGATTCTAAACACAACTTAACAAAGGTTTCCTTTTAATCGTAAGGTACCTAATCGTACAGGCGTAGAGTACTGTACTATTATATATTCTGTGGTACACACGACAGCACGTCAGGTTATAGAAATATTCCGATCTGTCACCCTGCTCTGTCCCCATGGGGTGACAGCACGGACAAAAAAGTTTGATCTGTTACCGATGAGGGGACAGTTCGAACTTATTCACCTCCTTAATGTTTTATCTGTCCCCCTATCGGTATTAGGGGGACAGATCAAACTTTTTTATTCCTGTTTGTCCCCCATAGAATTAATTCTATGGCGGACAGCTGAAAACAGCTGATTTTTTTTTCGCGATTTCAGAGTTGGTCCTTTAGTAAAAGTTGTTCAGTTTGATGGTCCCTATACACCATATTCGGCATTAGGGGTATTTTTGTAACACGTATAAAAATAAAAAGGTGCCGTCGTGTGTACCTACAGGCTAAAAGGCGCGGACGGGTTCGTTGACCCGGAGTGTGTCTCGTTAGGAAAAGCGGAACACTTTCAGCGATTCAGGCGGCTGGCGTTCGTTCGCAAAAAGCCTGTTTGACCTATATGGGTTACTTCGGTCGGCCTACGGAATTTCAAATGGGGTCTGAAAAGAAAAACGATATTTTCGTATTTTTTCCCTACATTTTTTTTTATTTGCTAAGATGTCATTGTTTTTGTTAAGAATTTAATTAAACAAATATTAGACATTATAATTTGTACTCAAAATAATAATATACTAATCGTTAAAAGGAATTACACACAGCTATTTAAATTTTGATATTTTAGTATTCACAATGCTATTTTTATATAATACTAAATAATATACTAGAAAAAATACGACTCGCACCAGATCACGTTCTACACAGCTATATAATGTAATAGTGATGTTAGATTATTTCAATAAATATTTATTATTATTATAATACAAATAAATAGCCTCACCCGTAGTGATTTTTCTAGTATTTTTTCTAATATTATTTATCTTATTATAAAAATAGCATTGTGAATGCGAAAAATCTAAATAGGAAATACAAAATTGAGTTTATTATGGTTATAATAATTTAATAATACACTAGGTATACCTATCTCTGCAATAAGTCCCTATTTCTGCAATCTGACTCTTTTTAACAATCTATTCCTTTCTAATACCAAAAACTAATACCAAATGGTTTTTGTTTATTACCGTTATAAAATTTCTATTCCCAACAAATACCTACCAAATTTTAAAATGTTTAATATAATTTTTAATATATTTGGTATTAGTTGGGAATAGAAATTTTATTACGGCAATAAACAAATACCATTGGTATTAGTTTTTGGTATTAGAAAGGAATAGATCTTATTAACTTATCAAGGAATATAAAATACAGACCCACACCCACAACCTTTTTATTCGATCTGTTGAAATATTTCCTATCAACAGTTTATACTAGTAAACATTAAGGTAAACAAACATTATGTTCATTCACCTTTATAAAAAAAAAACTAGCGCACGAGGTGCGTGTTTTTCGTCAAGTTTCGTACGGGCACGTCGAACGGCCGGCACGTAGGAAAAAAACATCTGTTTTTTCTCAGTTCGTGTCAAAAACGAGCAAAGGATGAGTTGATAAGAAATGAGGTGAATTTTTCTAGGTTTTTTTTTGGAAGAGAGTAACACCTATATTCACAAACATTACTTTATGGTCTCACAGTGATAGATAGGTAAGAAATTAATTTTGTTGCAATAAAAAAAATGTTAGGTAGTAAGTTTAAGAATTTGTTTTAATTTAATTTAAATTTTTAACCTTATTGACTTTAGTTTTTCAATTAGATGTATCTAGATTTGGAAAATAACAATATTATGTTTGTAAAAGCTTATTACTTAAAAAATATTCTTATATAAGTATCTATAAAGATATACTTTTTCATTGTTGCTGTGCCCTTGCAGGGTTTCATGTTTGATTGACACCTACAACATGAAAAGTGCAATAAAAATTTTGAACTTGAACTTGAACAGTGCCCGCGGACGCACAGCGTCCCAACTACCAATCACACGTAACACGTAAAACAAACGAACCAATCACAGAGCTCTATTTCATAGCAGTGCGTTCGCATAGGGAAGGGTCCTTTGAGTATTGTTCTTGAATACGGGTGTAAGTTCCGAGTGCTTAGTGCGAGTTTTTTTACCAAGTATACATACACATGTATACTACTAAAGTAGAAATTGTCTCTAAAAGTTATTTTCACTAGTTTTCTTAAATCATAGCAGCACGTGACATGTTTTTCCACAAGAGAGTGTAGAGATGTGGCAGGCAAATTTGTTTATTTTGAAATCGATTTTTATGTACAGTCACGGTAAAGAAATCTCTTTACCGTGGTACAGTCAATCAACGGCGCGCTGGGCTTCCACGATAGGGTAATCATATTCAATCAATTTTATACTTTAATGCGCATTTATTAAGGTTCAAAATAAATTACAGATTTTAACAGTTTTGTATTAACCTGACATGCTATGCTGCTGATCGTACATAACACGTTATACGGATTATCACGTTTGTACGAATGAACCAAAAATATGGGAAAACCGTTTCTTCGGACCATCAAACTTAGGGCCAACTCTGAAATTGCGAATAAATCTGCTGTTTCATACAAAAAATAATAAAGAAATTATCAATATGTATTCACAGCTGATTTTTTTCTCGATTTCAGAGTTGGTTCCATAGTAAAAGTTGTTCAGTTTTTCTCATTTTTTTGTTCATTCATTAACACTATGCAAAAAAAAGAATCTCAGTTCTGTGGTTAAATGAAAACAAAACCTACAAGAAACTTAAGCAGAGCCGTTAGGTATCAGTCGGTGAATCATTGGTTAAATTACATTATTTGATAGGAATGGATCTTTTTGCAAATTTACAAAAAAAAAAAAAATGAGTTTTGTTTCTTATTTCTGTGAGGACTACTTAAAGTAATGACCGACGACATATGGAATAATAAAAAAATGCCTAGAAGATTATTCATATAAATTAAACCGATTAGTAATGATAATATTTGAACTAAGAGTTAGTTTTTTAACGAAAGTTATTCATTATAATGTGGCTTAAACTAGCCCCCCTAATGAAGATTGTATATTAGCAGATGTATAGTTACACAATGGTTACTCTCTGTCAAAACTATTCAAGTTTGACATTAAAAAGAAAGGGACAAAACACTGTGTTACATTTATTTATTTATTTAAATTTCAATTGCTCACTGCACTTACAGTTACACACCAAAGCGTGCAGTAGGCCATTTACATTTATACACACAATAGACGAATAACACAATCAACAAATGCATGGACAGATACACAGAATACACACATACATCTGTTATACAATCTTTATTAGAATGGGGATACAAAAATAATATTATAATTTCTATGATTATACCAACCAACCTAACAAAACTAAACCGATTTTTTTTTCGAAATCGCCTGCTATAGTCACATCTCCATAACTATTTTAGTCCCTTTGATTGTCTCGCCGAGATCACTTCGGACGCGCGAACTAATTAACTTGAAAATAAACAACAGGAAGTTAGGTGTTTTTTTGGCAATGAAAGTTATGGGACTAGTTGATGACTTGATATATACTAACACTGTTGAATTTTTTAAATTTCCATGGTTTTTGACGTTATTAGAATAAACTATATCGGGATAAACAGGTACATGGTCTAAATCCCGATATAGTTTATTCTAATAACTGTTAAATTTTATTTTACAGGATATACAGTGGTGGCCAGATAATTAAGGACACCAGTCGATTTTCATACAAACGAGGCAACTTTGAAGACGTTTTTGCTGATAAGGATTGATCTAGCTGTGATCTGATGATGGCCATCCAGGGAGTGAATGGAGAAGATTCAGATCGCTATACACACCCAACTGATCTGATCAACATTATAAGAGATATCAGGATATGTTTTAAAAAAAACTGCGAAATTTATAAATAAATGTATGGAAATCCTGAAACTGAAAACTCTGATCCTTATATCTCTTAGAATTCTGATCAAATCAGTTAGGTGTGTAATGATGTTGATCTATTCCTTTCGAATACCAAAAACTAATACCAATGGTATTTGTTTATTGCCGTAATAAAATTTCCATTCCCAACGAATACCAAATTAATAAAAATTATATAAAAAAAATTAAAATTTGGTATTCGTTGGGAATAGAAATTTTATAACGGTAATAAACAAATACCATTTGATATTAGTTTTTGGTATTAGAAAGGTATAAATCGTGATGATGTCAAATATTTAAAAAAATTACTAGGTAAGCGCTGATCTATAATAGACCTCTTACACGAGTTATTGTGATAAAGACCGAAGTGTTAAAATTGGTTTAGCCGCATTTGGTACTTAACCCTAACCTTGAACCGAGGTGAACTGCACTAGACATGTTTATGGGCATTTCAATAACTGTCTCAAGGGCATGGTTTGATATCCCGAGATCGTTGACCTACAATGAGATCTTTGTGCTCCAATAGTGCACATAATAGGCTCTCTGTATTATTATCTGTACCAGTTTATATGTGGGTACAATAGCTTTGTGGAGGTTGAGAAATTAATGATTTGAAAAAGGTCTTTTAGCGCGGCATCATACAGACGGAATCTGATTCGGAATTCCGAAACGGAATATACCTTAGACAGCTCTCCAGTTTTTTAATTGTCATTTTTCGAAAATAAGAAATAGTTTATTAGTTATTAATTGAAAACGATAATATTTTCAATAATATCGATAGTTTTTAGTATGAAAATTTCTTCAAGCGTTGTACGTCCTCTAAATATACAACATGTTACAAAAATACCCCTAATGCCGAATATGGTATATAGGGACCATCAAACTGAACAACTTTTACTATGGGACCAACTCTGAAATCGCGAAAAACAAATCAGCTGTTGCATACAAAAAATAAAATCGAAAATATCAAAATGTATGAAACAGCTGATGGCGCAGTGTGAAATTGTCCAAGAATTTATTTATTTATTTAAACTCTGATTGACTGATTTTTGACGGAGATGCGGTGATGGCTAACCACAACAATTCATATTGTACTTTTCGACGACCTCCGTGGTCGAGTGCCTTGTACACCGGTTTCAAGGTGTCGCCATCTCTGAGGTCCCGGGCCCGGGTTCGATCCCCGGTTGGGTCAATTTAGAAAACGAACTTTTCTATATTAACTCAGGTCTGGGTGTTTGTGATACCACCGTTGTCTCTGATTTCCATAACACAAGTGCTTTAGCTACTTACTTTGGAATCGGAGCAATGTATGTGATGTTGTCAAATATTTATTTATTTATATTTATTTATTTGCAAATTGGGAATCAAAAAGTGATATTTGGAAATCAGTTAAAAAATCTTCACTTTTTCGTTTTCTTAACATCCAAAAATATTGTATAAGTAAAGGACGCATTCACGATATTAATTTCGCACCGTAACGCAATTTGCTGTGCGTCAACCATTCTAAGTGCCTGGTAAATTCGTTACTGTGGCAAATTACCCCACTGGAGAGGGTAAAAAAATATTGCATTCGGAAATATTACGGGGGAATTGGAGATTTGAATATTGCTTTTCTGGTTTTTTGTATTGTATCTACAATATATAAATAAATATATATTTTTTATTAGACAACATCACAAACATTGTTCTGATCCCAAAGTAAGTAGCTAAAGCACTTGTGTTATGGAAATCAGAGACAACGGTGGTAAACACACACACCCAGACCTGAGCCAATATAGAAAAGTTAGTATTTCTAAATTGACCCAGCCGGGGATCGAACCCGGGACCTCAGAGATGGTGACACCTTGAAAACCGGCGTACAAACCACTTGACCACGGAGGTCGTCAAACTAACGTTTGTAAATATTATGTTACTGTACAAATCCACAAGGATCTTAAACCTACCACAGGAACCTAACTTTAATAATGAAATATTTAAGAGGGCGTAGTCTGCACACTAGCGCCGCCATTGGGAAAAAAATCATAATGCTTCAATAAAGACAAAATTGTGAATTATCTCTCTGTAGTGCACTCCGTAGAAGCTTTGTGGTTCTTTTTATCGCTTAATCAATATTTTCTATCTTGTCGTTTAGTTAGTGAAGATTTTTTGCGATAAGTGGCCACTTTTAACAACTTCGTCTTTATTTAAGCATTATGTTTTTTTTTCCAATGGCGACGCTAGTGTGCAGACAATGCCGCCTTAAGAGAGAGAGAAAGAAAATATTTTAAATACATTTAACAATTAAGGCCCTTGGGTCAAAAAGGTCCCTCACTGCCTCAGCATAATATTGCCGTGACACTAAATGTCTCTCAGATTACGTTAACTTTTCAAAAAACATTCGTTGTTTTCATTGGCCACTTAAAATGAGTTATATTTTGAAATCTCCATACGTCCTACGCTGTGTTTTACAGCATACATAAAAACAATGCTATATGACTGCACAGCACAGAGGGTAATGTTTCCAGAACATTACTGACCGGCATGTTAATATATACATCCTTAGTTGAGATAGTTGCAACACTAGTAATTACTATTGACTTTAACGAGTATACACTTGAAGCTGGTAATGAAGTTTTTTGTTCTTTTCTTGACTTTTAAGTTTCCCAACGTTTCCTTACCTAAAAATCAAATGAAAACCAAACTAAACGCGTAGTATAATGTTTTATTTCAATATGAAGAACGCGCGCAAAAATCAAACAATCAATACAAAGCCAAGCTAATTACAATATAATGTACAATCAGCTGGGCTTGAAAAGAAAACGAGATCGATTTTAAAATAAATAAAGCTCTTGAATATCGTCGCTAATTTTAAGAATTGAAAAGAAATGAAATGTCGTCTGATATTTAAATAAAAAATGCATGACTCCTTTTAAAATTTGCTACAAATTCTATAAAAAATGTTATGAACATTATTTTACATTTAAAGTCCACATAAAAAAAAACCACCGAATACTTCTAATAAAATCTAATAGGTATAACAGTCAACTAAGAAGTATTTCCTTTAGGACTAAATCTATTTCCAGACATAGTCTCAACTATATACGGATGCAAATCAATGATTTCATTTGATAGCGTCACTTTTGAATAAAACATAATAAGGACTAGGGTTGCCAACCGTACTAATATAGTATATTTTGCGTGTATAATAATATAGTATATTTTGCGTATACTTTGCATTTGCGTACTATATAATATACTGAAGAAATAAATAGGACGCAAAAATACAATGTTTTCAACATCGAACGCTAAGATTACAAATCTTTCCTTTTTCAAATTTATAATCGTGCATTTTGACTGATTCGATAGCGTGTAGATAGTCTTGTTGACAAATCAAAAAGTGCAAAAAAATTTAGTTGTTTTAAAAATAAATAAGTAACAAATATAATTTGCCTATTTATTTCCATAAACTACATTTTTTTTTTTAAGTGTACTATTCTTTTTATAGCTTTATTTTAAAAATACTATATTTCGCCAAAGACATGTTGGCAACCCTAATAAGAACGCACCTTGCAAGCAATAAACTTAATAACACCCGCATTTCGTGATGTGACGGCATCTTAAGTGTTTGCTTAGGTCATAACTTAATAGGATTGTATTGAAAAATATAATATTAACGGCTTTTGAAGTGCTGTTGACTGCTAGCATTCTAAATGTGCTTGTAAAGGCAATAAAGTTCCATTAGAATGGTTAACTTTTTCATTGCCTATTTTCTTTAAAGTTAAACTAACTACATGTACAGTACCTACTAATTGTAGAATAACTTCAGAAAAAGAGAGCAATTAATCTTTTAACAGTTTATTACAAATTACGCAAATTACATTAAAATATCAATGTTTTATATTCAGCCTACAACAAGGCTATGTCAATTCAATGCGCTGAATATCAGATCTTCTTTTGTTTTAGAAAAATAAAACTATTCGTATAAATGAACATTACATGCAAAGAGGTTTTATATCTCTTTGCATTGAGGTTTGTACATTTTATAAAAGAGACTCAATACAAAATCTATTAGACGTATACCTACAATTATACCAAAGCAATTAAATATTATTTATTAACACTCACGTAAATTATAATTAATACTAAATAGGCTTACTTAATGTAATATAGGCTAACATTATCCTCTGATTGAAAACAAATATTGCAAGCCTTTTTTCTTGTTCAATCTTTGTCAAATGTTTTTGTTATTACTTATATTGAGTTTTGAATTTACTCGTCATACAGTTATATAATCCGTGCGCGATGAGAGTGAGATGGAACCTTGTCAAACTGAGATGCGCTCGGTACGCCAGTCAGCCACAGGGATAATCCAAAAACACGGTGTCCACGCATCCGAGGTGAGGGAACTTTTGCTGCAGCAACTTCAAGTAAGATAACAAGTAAACAACAGTAAACAATTAGTTGATTAATTAAATTAAAATTAACTAATTAATCAATTTATTTTGACAAGGTTCCATCCCATTCTCATACCGGATTATAACACAATATATTTGTAAGTTCTAGTCTTACTTATTTAGCATTGTGATTGTGACTGTTAAGCTTGATTTTTCAATATCGAATCATTTGGACTTTTGGAATTTTCATTCATTTTTTTATTCAATTTTATCAAAGACTACTTCCAACAGCCTCTTTCACGATAAGTATTCCTAAACCGAGTTAAGTGGCCACGCCAAACATTTCCACGCGTCACTCTGATCTGACCTGTCAAGTGCCAACAGTGACCTTTCCAAACGGCAGCTACCCAACTCATTCGTGAATGAAAATCATTACACGGCGTGTGTACTGGACAGACGGTGAAGGGTTAATGTAAATTGTGTGGTTTAAATAAACACTGTAGACCATGGGTCGCCAAACTTTTTAGCCTAAGGGCCAGACTAACTCCTCCACGAAGCCCCAAGGGCCAGAACCTAGCTAGCTTATCGTACCAACATACAGTAAATAACAGTATGTTGGTACGATCCGGACCGCTTCCGCGGGCCGGATTGTTGGTGCTCGCGGGCCGGAGCTGGCCCTCGGGCCGTAGTTTGGAGACCCCTCGACAGTCTACAGGGTAGACTGTCGTGCAAAAACAGCCAAAACTTTATTACTAGTGGCTCCGTTAACTGTAGACCTCGCGTTAAAAAGTATCTCAAACTGTATGTTGTTTAAAACAAATAAGTAAATACTTAATATACGCAGTCATAAATTCTGTCACAATCTCTTATTATTTTCAAATTTCGAATATTGGCTAGAAATGTTTTGATTGATTTTGAACTATGAACTTTTGAGTCTTCATAAAATAAAAAACAAAATTTGCTTTGCACTGCTAACAAAAAAGGTTTGTGTTATTTTTGAACACTTTTCAACTCAGCTGGAATATGATTTTTTTACATATCTCCGCTATTTTGGAAAAATTCGAAAAACTGAATCGATAAACAAAATCTACATAATTATCGAACCTGGGGGCTAATTTGTCTTACTGCATTTCTTTGGTAAGTTTTATTTTGTGCCAAAAAGAAGCTTCAATGTGTTTCATCTTGAAAGCGATTGCGATAGATTTTGAAATTACACAATAGAAAGGCTGCTCATAAAATTTCACGAGAATCGTTTGAGAAATGCGACCTGTAGAGGAGAATAAACGGACATCCACCGGAAGGACATACAAAAGCATTTTCGCCGAAGCTGCACCAGAGACGCGTCGCGCTCGCTCGGTCAACTAAAAAAAAAAACAATAGTGCGTTACACAAATAGGATATTAGTAGTAATTATTCCATTACCCCGACAAATAATAAATAAATATTTGACAACATCACATACATTGCTTCGATTCCAAAGAAAGTAGCTAAAGCACTTGTGTTATGGAAATCAGAGACAACGGTGGTATCACAAACACCCAGACCTAAACCAATATAAAAAAGCCCGTTTTTCTAAACTCAACCGGGGATCGAACCCGGGACTTCAGAGATGGCGACACCTCGAAAACCGGTGTACAAAGCCACTCGACCACGGAGGCAAATATGCATGGAGAAAAACTTGAAATTAAAAATCACTAGATTAGGCGTTATGTGTCAAATAACTTTTTAAGCGCTAACGTTGTTAAAAAAGCGTCAGTTCTAGCGCCTAAAGCGCTAAGTTGGCAAACAGTGTTCACCCGCTTATGGCTTGTGCGTGCATGTACAAAGTAGAATAATCCATAAAGTAGTACAACCATTTCCCAATGATGTGTGCATTACCTAACTCGGAGTAATCCTCCCAAACTTTTCCGCTAAGTCGGCGGGCGCGACCTGAATCTCGTTATAATTAACCCAATAAGAAACGTCAACAGCCAGACTCCATGGGTATTTTTAGACAAGACCACCGTTGGTGTTGCTAATAAACTAGTTTATGGAAGAAAACATTAGGATTGAAAAGTTTTTTTAATTATAATTTTTTATTTGACAACATCACATACATTATTCCGATTCCAAAGTAAGTAGCTAAAGCACTTGTGTTAAGGAAATCAGAGACAATGGTGGTAACACAAACACCCAGACCTGAGCCAATATAGAAAAGACCGTTTTCCAAATTGACCCAGCCGGGGATCAAACCCGGGACCTCAGAGATGGCGACACCTTGAAAACCGGCTTGCGAGCCACTCTACCACGGAGGTCGTCAGTCTGTTTGACAATAAACGAAAGATTTGTGTATAATAATGTATTTTTTACAGACATATGTGGTCTAGTGATTAGCAAGCTCGTGTCAGTCAATGCACGGTCTTAAATTTGATTCCCAGCTAAGTACAAATAAATACCTCAAAATAATGCTTGATGCTCATTGAAAAGGAAAAATATTGACCAAATGATTACTACTATTATGTATTCTGTGCCTAAATTCCGGAATTTTGATCACTTGTTCACTTTTCAAAGTTCGAACATATTATCCATTAGTTCTTTGGTAATCCTTGTACTGTTAAAAAAAAACTTTATTGATTAGTTTCCAAGCTAAAAAACAATTTACAGTGCAGGTGTTTATACAACGTGTTACAAAAGTACCCCTAATGCCGAATATGGTAGATAGGGACCATCAAACTGAACAACTTTTCCTATGGGACTAACTTTGAAATCGGGAATTAAAAATCAGCTATTTCATACAAAAAATAATTACGAAAATATCAAAATGTATGAAACAGCTGATTTTTTTTTTCGCGATTTCAGAGTTGGTTCCATAAAAAAATTGTTTAGTTTGATGGCCCCTATCTACCATATTCGGCATTAGGGGTACTTTTGTAACACGTTGTATGGTAACAAACAATGGATTTTGTCTAATCTAATCACATGATCAGTCGGCCACCCAATCCAACGAACTAGGCACAAAAGACCTGAATTTTTTTTTATTTCTTCTGTATGTAATCCCCGAGACAGTATCCTGTGATTACATAATAATCTATGCTCTTGCTTTGACGACCTCCGTGGTCGAGTGGCTTTGTACACCGGTCTTCAAGGTGTTGCCATCTCTGAGGTCCCGAGTTCGATCCCCGGTTGGGTCAATTTAGAAAACGAACTTTTCTATATTGGCTCAGGTCTGGGTGTGTGTGATACCACCGTTGTCTCTGATTTCCATAACACAAGTGCTTTAACTACTTACTTTGGAATCGGAGCAATGTATGTGATGTTGTCGAATATTTATTTATTTATTATTTATCGTGGTAATGGAATAATTACTAGGTACTAATAGCTAATTTGTGTTACACACTATTGTATTATTTTTCTAGTTGACCGAGCGAGCGCGATGCGTCTTTGGTTCAGCTTCGGCGAAAATGTTTTCGTATGTCCTTCCGGTGTCTGGATGTCCGTTTGTTCTCCTCTACAGGTCGCATTTCTCAACCTATTCTTGTGAAATTTTGTGAGCAGGTTCGATAATTATGTAGAATTTTTTGATCGATTCAGTTTTTCGAATTTTTCCAAAATAGCGGAGATATGTAAAAAAAGCATATTCCAGCGGAGTTGAAAAGTTTTCAAAAATAACACAAACTTTTTTTTTGGCGGGGCAAAGCAAATTTTGTTTTTTTATTTTATGAAGACTCAAAAGTTTATAGTTCAAAATTAATCAAAACATTTCTAGCCAATATTCGAAATTTGAAAATAATAAGAGATTGTGACAGAACTTATGACTGCGATATTAGTATTTACTTATATATTGGTTCGCAGCTGATTATTTCCACCAGTAATGAAGTTTATGGCTCATGGGCGTGACACGGCAGCTCCACAGAGATATGGAGTTCTAAATACGTACCATTTCAGACGTCAGTTGGCGGTGGCGACCTAGTTACTCCCTAAGCCAAGGTAATGCGTCGTTTCATAATTTCTTACAAAATTAGACAAACTATTTGATGGAATTCTAATTTCAGTATATTAAATAAATAATAAATAAATATTAACATCACATACATTGCTCCGATCCCAAAGTAAGTAGCTAAAGCACTTGTGTAATGGAAATCAGAGACAACGGTGGTATCACAAACACCGAGTCCTAAGCCAATATAGAAAAGTTCGTTTTCTAAATTCAAAATTCAAAACTCATTTATTCAGTCTAGGCTGTTACAAGCACTTGTGAATGTCAAAGAAGCTACGCCATCGGTTCGCAAACCCTAAGCGGGAGACCTTGTAACGAGAAGAACCGGCAAGAAACTCGTCAAGGGCTGCTTTTTTCTCCCTGTATATTTCATACAGAGTCGTCAAAATTTGAAAAATGAGGTCGGCATTTAAAGTGACGTCATTTTCCATTACAATAATTAACAAAGTTTACATTCAATGGGTAAGTAAAATAAATTTCAACTAGTTGAGAAATCGCTGTCTACTACTCGATAACATATAGCTAAGAAAATCATTGTATGATATGAAGAATTAGCCCAGGTGAATTAAGTCTACGACGGTCTAAGTCTAAGTCTCTAAATTGACCCAACCGGGGAACGAACCTGGGACCTCAGAAATGGCGACACCTTGAAAACCGGTGTACACAGCCACTCGACCACGGAGGTCGTCAAATATTTATCGTATATTAAATAATATTTTGTTAAATCGTACTTGAGGAGTTCGGAAGCGCAGTGGTAAAGCGCCGGGACTGCGATTGCGGAGGATCATGCCACTTTCACAAGGATCAATTGGGATGGGTGACCAAAAATTGATTATCTAGAGTTCCTGCGTGCTTCGGAAGCCGTTGGTCCCAGCTGCATTAGCAATCGTTAACACCCACCAATCCGCATTGGGCCTGCGTAGTGGATTATGGCCCATCCTCCTTATCCACCCATAAGGAAGGCCTGTGCCCCAGCAGAGGGAATATGTCGAAATCGTACTTCCAAAATGGCCGCGACACACGTTGGGTTAAATTATGGCACTTACCAAAATGAAGGTCGCAATATCATTCGTTCTCCATAAGCCTCAGACAAACGCACTTTACTGTCGACAGATCCAAATGCTACCTATCGATATTCAGCAGCAAATCAAGTCAAGTCAAGTCAAAAATATATTTTATTCAAAACAACTTAGAAATTAAGCGCTTTTGAATCGTCTATACAACGTGTTACAAAAATACCCCTAATACCCCTATGGTAGATAGGGACCATCAAACTGAATAACTTTTACTATAGGACCAACTCTGAAATCGCGAAAAAAAAATCAACTGTTTCATACATTTTGATATATTTTCCTACCACCCGTTCCAGACTTATTTACTCGTAACTGACAAGAAGAACGGGCGCAAGAAACATATCAGCTTTAACAGAAATAAGTAACAAAACTTAAATATATCGTTACCAAATACAGCGACTGTCGATGATAGTAATTTATTATCAAACTAGCGGCCGCCCGCGAATTCGTCCGCGTAGACCCTAGGGAATCTTTGATCGGTATAAAAAGTAGCTCAGTCAGATGACCAAGGGAATGTTAATCCAGGTCCTAATCTGTCTATCTTTCGCATTTATAATATTATTAGTAGAAAGTAGGATATTTAATCAATAAATGTTTTCAATCCATAAAACAAAATGAGGCTACGACTGACGCGTTTGAGTGTGTGACTATGTTCGTTACTTTATAGTAGAAATCATCTGCCCACAAAAAATACGCCTTTCTTAAATAAAGATCATCTTTCTTAGATAAAGAAATCGGAAGTTTGAACTAGAATTCACTGTTAAATGAACCCTGATATAATGATCACAGAAGAAAGTTTTGAACAGTTTTCTTACTGTCTTACCAAGCTGAAGATTTTATTCATCGACCCACCTTATCTACGACCAAACTTGACCCGACCTTTTAACTAGGGTTACCAGGTTGCCACCCGTACCACAGAATATTAATACTAGCTACCACCCGCGACTTCGTCTGTGTGGAAAGTTTTTTTGCTATCCCTCGGGAACATTTTTTTTTTCGGGATGAAAGGTACCCTATGTCCTTTTCTGCTCTGTACCCCTGACAACGTGTATGCAAAATTTCATGATGATCGGTAACAAACAAACGGACTTTCGCATTTATAATATTAGTAAGGATTAGTACTAAACGTACACGTACTCTTAAATAAGAGTATTGCTTCTATTTCGTGTTGGTGTACTCTATAATCTACGACAGCAATAGAGTACGCTGAAATACCTACTCTCTTACGTAACTCTTGTGTAAGTATCTATCTTTATGAAAGATATATTTTAATATTTGTTAAAAATTCGAAAAGTAACACAAAATATGTTTTTAAGGATTAATACATATAATGTACTCTTTTTTATGCTGCGAAGGTTTTTTATTTATGTTCTACCTAAATGCAAGAAACTCTGGTCTGGAAAAAGGTGGCAACCCTACTCTTAACTTTCCTTACAACTTCCAAACTAATTAAAAGCCCTGAGAACTTTTTCGAGCAAATATAATTTTAGTAAACGATAAAATGCAATAAAGCGTTTCAGCTTTTATCGTAACAATATAAAGATCAAAGTCATTTAACATCGTTTGGTGAAAAGTCCGTACCGTAGTGATGGGTACGTGAGGTGAATATCGACATGTCGATAAATGTTTTCGCATTCGAAACTGCCGTGACACGTATTTCGTGAGGCGACTGGGGACCGCGACATTTACAGCAGGAGACAGCTCAACTATACCAGTGGCTCTGTGAGCTGTAGACCTCGCTTTAACATATCTCCGAATCTCCGCCATATTGATGAATTTTCTGTGACGGGCCATATTACAAGCTTTGCTTAGTTTAGGGCTAGATGGCGTTGTGTGAAATTTTCCGTACATTTATTTTTTATTTTGAAAAATTTCGTTAAACACCTTCGACAAAAAAGTTCTATATAATTATCGAACCTGCTCATAAAATTTCACGAGAATCAGTTGAGAAATTATGGCATTTGCTTTCGAAATTGACTTCGACTGTGTGACAGAAATCTAATTTTGCAGGCTTTACATCTAGGTACATTTTGAAATTGCTCTTGTATTTGTGTTATTGCTTTGGAATCCCATGAGCCTTAATACATTACAATAACTTATCTCTTATCCAACTATTAACAATCATTACATACTGGTTTCATAACCAATTTAGCAATCTTATCAAATACATAACATCTTAATAGAAAAACAATTAAAAGTCCATATCCATGAGTGATCCAACTTTTACGTATACTTATATCACGCGTCCACCAATCTCGTTTCCAGGAAATATCGATAACATCTAAACACCACCACCACCCACGGTTATGGGGCGTGGGGCGTGGGTTGGTTGTGAAATTTCGGCGGGACCATTAGATAGCTAATGTGATACAGCCTTATTTAGCAAAGCCGATTACAGTATCTTTGAACTATAAACAAATATAAAATTTGATATTTTGTTCCGCCTCACCAGACAAAATTTGCAGAAGGCATTCTCAAAAAACATGTACAAGTACGACAACAGATTACACCATCAGCAGACATACTCTTGAATTCATTAATAATTCCAATCCAATGTCAATCTTAACTAGTCATCAATGTAACGGATTGTGTGATCTCAATTCCAATCGCAATTAATTCACTTAATGACTGTACATACGATATAGGCCCACTCAACACTCAACATGGTAGGTAACGCAAAACGTAAACTCTGCTGCAAGTATAAGAAGTACAATTATAACTCTAATTACTACTAGATACAGCACCAAAGTCTTTCATGTTAACATCTTTTATCGCACCCGACCAATTTAACTTAGTTATCAGTGAAGTTCAAGATTCGTTGCCCTTTAATTAGAGCAATAAATCTGTTAACCAATTAGTATCCATTTGTTACGCAACAGTGGCCCACTTTCATTTATATCTCTCTTGACCTTGGTACCAATGGTGCGCGCATGAATCATTGATGGTGTATAGGCGAGCAGATGTTTTTCTATCACGCACGATATAAAGAGCGAACAATATGGACAAATGAAGATCGATGGGCTGAAATAAATTGTTCGATATTATTGACAGAGATAGGTAGGTATATTTTTACCTGGAATTCATTTATTCGCACTTTGAATCGTTCTCACTTGTTCGATTCCATTCATCAAGATCAAGAAAGTACTGCGCTTACTGTACGTCTTGAATTCTCCATCTAGAAAGTTCCGTCCCAGTGGACGCTATAGGTTAACGATGAATACAGCAATAAGAACAATAGTCGTCGAGCCAATTTGTATTCTTTTCCGTTTTAGGAGAAAAGCTTAAAATCACGTTTTAACCTCATAAGACCGTTTCGCTCGTAAATCCTCGTTAGGGCAAGACAGAAATTTATTCAACAGTTTACTATGGCTTCGTTACATTTAACTGAGCTGTAGAAGCAGCCATTTCGGAAGCTTATAAATAGCTTAAATAACATGCAGTGTTTCAAAATCCTGTATATCGGTCATGCCCTTATTAGTTGGTTATTAACACCTATAATACGAGCTACGAGTGAGTAAGCTTATTTTTAACCCCGACGAAAAAAGAGGGGAGTGTAATTTTACAAAATAAAGTCTAACATTAGTGGTTGTGAAATAGCTACAATTATTAAAAACTCAAAAATATGTATTGTAACCCCCAATGATATTAATTTATCTAACGCAAATCAACAAAGCAATAAGACTAACGTTTAATTAGCTTACATTAGGTACATATTATAAAAAGACGTGGGAAGACAACCAATTCATGGCCACCATATGCTCCAGAGAAAGTAGATCAGTGTGAAACAATGGACGATTGTAACAGTGCCATTTGTAACAAAGCTCTTACCAAAAATGGATTCCTTGACCTATATGCTGGCACTATAAACAGAAGGAAATTTCTACTATACTCCTCACCACTGATCCAATTCAAAACTTCATTATCAATGAATCAAGCTAAACTGAGCGACCTAATAGACGAGTTGTGAAAAGTAACAGATCAATATTATTATTCATAAATCAGCTACAATCGCCAATGTTAATAATTATTGGAAATGGGTCTTCAAATAAAACTTCACTATTTAACTGTGATGAAATAAACCCGTATATTCACTTTTAAATTCCACAAGGAACGGATGATACGAAAATGATTTCACACCATGGAGGCCTGCGGGAGACTGACTGAATTAAACAATAGTTTTATTTCAGGGATTAAAATTCCATCATCACAACTCCAAGAAATAATAACATTAACTGTAGAACAAAGGATCCTTGTTCAATTAATTTTTGTCCCACAGCATCGAGCTGTTCTCAGAATTACCTTAATGTAAACAAACCAACACGCCCCCTCAAAAAATAATTGAAAAATAAAAAAAAATAATCGTCCGTTCCTTGTGTTTCCCTGGGAAATACATATGGCCCAACATTTGTTGCAAGGATTAGGGAAACCCAGGAAAACCTAATCAGACCATCAAAACAAAGTCACAACAACATTGTTACAATCAATGCTATTCTAAGTTTAAACCTTTTATTAGTTCAAGTCACAACAACATTGTTACAATCAATGCTATTCTAAGTTTAAACCATTTCTTAGTTCTAAAAATCTGGCTGTAGGTAAAGGCTTTGTTAACATATCAGCCAGTTGAGCACCAGTAGGAATGTATTTCAATACAATTACATTTTTCTCAATTTGCTCCCTTGAAAAATGGTATTTAATGTCTATATGCTTAGATCTCTTATGAGACGTGGAATTATTAGCTATACTTATGCAACCATTATTGTCTTCAAATATGACAATAGGACTGGTAATATTTACAATATTTACATTAATACTGGTTGCTAACGACTTTAACCACAATGTTTCTTTGACAGCTTCATAAAGTGCCATATATTCAGCTTCAGTGGATGAGGTAGCCACTGATGTTTGTCGTTTTGTATTCCAGCATATAGTACATTTTTCGAATAATACGAATACATAACCAGTTGTACTTTTCCTGTTATTTTGATCATTACCTCCCCAATCGGAGTCAACATAGCCACTCAATATATGAATATAATCACTCCTTGTGTAGATTAGCTTGATATCTTTTGAACCATTTAGATATCTTAATACCCTTTTTAGACATTGCCAGAGGTATTTATTATTTTTGTTTGTATATCTACTTAAAATGTTAACAGCTATGCTTATATCAGGTCGAGTGCACAGCATTATATACATTAAGCAACCAATTAAATTTCGACATGGAGCATCATATTTTTCATCTGAATTTAAAGCTTCATAATTCAGTTTATTTTCAAGTGGTGTACTAACAGGTTTACAATCGTGCATATTAAATTTATGTAGAACTGTTTTTATGTATGCACTTTGAACTAAAGTTATCTGGTTATTACTTCTTCGAATTCTTATTCCCACAAAAACTTTAATATCCTTGAGATCTACCATACGAAATTTATTTATTAAATAGTCTTTAAAACTTTTCATTCTTGCTACATCACTAGTAGCAATTATTAGGTCATCTACATATAGGACTACATAAATGTTTTTAAATATGTCCCCATTATCTAACAAGTACATACAACGATCAACTGGTGAATTTTTAAAACCCTTTGTTTTTAGAGCTTCATCAAATACCTCAAACCAGCACCTCGCTGCTTGCTTTAATCCATATAAAGCTTTATTTAATTTACACACTTGGTTACTTTTACATGGTACTCCCTCAGGAACAGTCATATAAATTTCTTCCTTTAATGTACCATTAAGGAAAGCAGTTTTAACATCCATATGATGGATCATCAAGTTATTTTGATTTGGCAATTCTAGCAACTGGTGCAAAAGTTTCATTATAATCCATTAAATATTCTTGACTAAAACCTCGAGCAACAAGTCGTGCTTTATATTTTACTGGATTTCCATATTCATCATTTTTCATGGAAAACACCCATTTGCAATCAACAATATTTTTATTTTCAGGCTTTGATACTAAACACCAAGTATTATTAATTAAAAGAGAATTAATTTCTTCTCTAACTGCTTGCTCCCAATGTATTCTATCAACCCTACTTTGAATTTCCTGAAAAGAAGTAGGTAATTTACATATTATCGACTGAGCACATAGAAGATTATCATTATCTTCATTATAAGATACAGAAGAACGGTTTTTAATTCTTTCACTCCGTCCTAGTCCAGAATATTCATGTGTACTTTCCTTAGGATCTAGTCCTAATTCGACATTTTCGTTATTGTAGTCACTACCATCAGTACCACCTTGTACCAATGCATCTGATTTACCATCATCAGATTTATGAGACCAAACTACTGATTTCGACCTTATTTTAGGTTCATCAGTTTCATTACACGAGTTTTTAGACTTAAACTCTTCAGGTCCAACCAATGGCCTGGATACCAAAAAATTGGTCTCATCTACAATAACGTCTCTAACATACACAAACTTTTCAGCTTCCACATCCCACACTTTATATCCATTTGGTTCAAATCCTACTAGTATTCCTTTCCAAGATTTTTCATCAAATTTAGTTTTACTAGTTTTATTATGTACAAATACAGTAGAACCAAAAACTTTTAAATATTTAACTTGCGGCTTTTTACCATGCCACAATTCATATGGTGTTTTTGTACAATATTTTAGAGCTTTAGTAGGGGTCAAATTAATTAACAATGTTGCAGTCAAAACTGCTTCACCCCAAAATACCTTTTGCAAATCAGCACCAACCATCATTGCACGAGCTCTTTCAGTTATTGTTCTTATCATGCGTTCAGACACACCATTTAACTGTGGGGTTCGTGGAACTGTCAAGTGAGAACTAATGCCTTTTTGTACACAATATTCTTTCATTTCGTTTGACAAGTATTCTCCGCCATTATCACTATACAAATTAACAACTTTTAAATTAAAATGAGCCTCTGCTTTTGCAACAAAATCCTGAAACATCAAGAATACATCTGATTTATGTGAAATCAAATATGTCACACAATAATGAGTATACTGGTCCACAAAAATAACAAAATAATTTTTGCTATTTATAGTAGAAGGTGTAATAGGACCACAAACATCAGAATGTACTATAAACAGAGGTCGTTTTACATGGCTTTTGTTTTTAGATTTATTGAAAGGCAGTCTTGCTTGTTTACCTTTAACACAAGCTTCACATAAATCATCATTAGGCGTAACATGCTCAATCTGCCCTATGTCATCAATCATATGATTATGTTTTAATTCCAGGAATTTCGATTTCCCAATATGGCCTAGACGCTGATGCCATAATTTATAATAATTTTTCATAGAACTTTGTATTTGGCCAACATCATTGCATACATTTACATTGACAATGAAATCAACACCAATTAAATTGTTCAAAGACTTACCAGTCATGACGACTTTGTCTTCTTTAATGATCTCAACACCCTGTGGATTAAAAATAATGGTCATACCAGCCTGTTGCATTCTCATTACGGACAGTAAATTGTATGGAACATCTTTGCAATAGAGTACATCCATTAGCTCTCCTTGGATATCCATGTTACTGGTTACACTCAATGTTTCCCTTTTTGTAGCATTTATAAAGCTCCCATTCTTCGCCACAGATATTTTCATTGGCGTCTGAAGTTCAGTAAAGCCTTCAGCAAGATCAGCTCTATTAATAAAATGATCCGAAGCTCCAGAGTCAAGAAGGAAAGTAATTTTATTTTTTTCTTCAGCCGTATATTCATAACATCCAAGCATAAAGGCAAAACCAGAGGTATCATTTCTTGATGTTGAGGGTTGAATCATTTGAACAGTTTGAACAGTTCTGTTCTTTGCAGTATACTTCGATTGATTTTGAAGTGACTTTTTGTTGTAAAAACAATTTTTCTTAAAATGACCTTTTCTCCCGCAATGATGACATTTAGTATTCAGTGCCTTTTTGTTTTTAGGAAATTGCCTTTTGTAGTGACCCTGGTAGGTATTTTTTAATGATGTCTGTGTCTCAAAATTATTATTTGTTGTGTCATATCTATTTGAAGTGACTTGAAGCAATTTTGCACTTGTGTCTTGATTTTCTCTTATTAATTTTATTTCATAATCAAGAAGTCTTGTCTTAACAAAAGATAAAGTTAAGTTATCTTCTGATAGTGTTTCAATTGCAGTAATTATGCCATCGTACGCTTTTGGTAACGTTAATAATAAGTGACACACCTTGTCAGGTTCTTCTAATTTAGCGCCTGCTGCAGCCGTAATCAAGTTATCAAAGACAGTAAAATGTTTGATTAATGATGAGTCTCCTTTCAATTTTAAACCCAAAAGTTGTTTCCGTAGAGTCAGTTGGGTGGCAAGACTTTTGCGTTGATATATTGAATCCAAATTGTCAATAATCTGCTTCGCAGTATATTCATCTTTTGCGAAACCAAGAAATGTGTCAGATAAATATTCGACAATAACGCTTTTGGCAATGCGTTCCGCTTTTAGCCATTCTTCAGTTCTCTCGGCAGGTTCCTCGTAAATAACTTTAATTACATTTATTTCAGTCAATAATGCATGTATTCGCATTTTCCATACACTATATTTTGCTCCTTCGAAAGGTTTAATATTCCTTTTTACTTTAAGATTGTCCATTTTGTTAAATATATAATATCAACTTATTTAATACACTGCATAAGTTATTTTTATACGAAAAACACCGTGTATACACTATTTACAGAAAACACCCTGTATTTAATTTAGTTTTATGATAATGATACAGTCCATCACAATGAAATGTTCAACTTCGCAGTTTACAAACGTTCTGGGCCCATAACCTATTGGAAATGGGTCTTCAAATAAAACTTCACTATTTAACTGTGATGAAATAAACCCGTATATTCACTTTTAAATTCCACAAGGAACGGATGATACGAAAATGATTTCACACCATGGAGGCCTGCGGGAGACTGACTGAATTAAACAATAGTTTTATTTCAGGGATTAAAATTCCATCATCACAACTCCAAGAAATAATAACATTAACTGTAGAACAAAGGATCCTTGTTCAATTAATTTTTGTCCCACAGCATCGAGCTGTTCTCAGAATTACCTTAATGTAAACAAACCAACAATAATAACTGTTGACTATAACTAGCAATCATAAATGTACAGTCCTTCAAATCATCTTTAATGACAGCGTTAAAAAGTCTGCATAACAACCAACCTGATACATAAAACCATCTCTGAAAATTTGTGTGAGTGACCAGAAATCCGATAGCGTTGGCGTTGATCCAACTCTACAGTTTGAAAAAGATTAATGAAATAGGAACGAATGACGTGTATTTTTAACGTGATTGAAATAAGGAATTACATATAAAATAAATACTCGAAAATAAAAATTAATCGAGAGGCTCTTTTTGCTACAAGGTCTTGCTTCGTAAAGTGTTATTTTTATCTACTTGTCCAATCCAATACCTACAAAGTTACAAGATGACATCAGGACCGTAAAAAAATGTAAGGTCAACTTTAATCATATCAATCAATACTTGTATTTGTATAAGCAAAAATCTAATGACGACGAATTGAATTTCCGGTAATTATATTAATTGTAAAAAGAAACAGGAATCAAAGACCCAAAATCATAAAGATAATGAAGAATGGATAAAAAATTATCCGACGTTTTCCAAATGATGGGAACCAGAAAGACGACATTTTACGTCATATTCACTAGACGTATAGTAAAAATGGAGATCTCCGCTATATAATCCTATATATAAATCATGATTCGCTGACACCAAAGATCTGAATCAATCTTCGTCAAATCCCATATAAAATGTGCTTAGTAGTTTGCAATATTGCTTGTCGTGAATATGGATTTATGAGGTTGTCACACAAAGGGATTATTTCCACATATCTACTAGAATGAAGTTTCGGTAGAAAATTCAAAGTCTAGACATCTCAGAAGCATATAAAGGCACAGCTCCCAGATCTCAACTTTTGCGGAGGAATAGTAAAAAGCTAACAAAAGCTCCTTTGAGAGCACTTTACGTGTCGCGTGATAAATGTGCAATAATACCTGACAAAATATTGTTAGAATTTAATCTATTATATTTTCTTGAAAAAATTAGGAGAATGGTATAAAGACTATCACATTTTCATTATTAAATTGAATCAATTACATCAATATCATAATAATATGCTAAAATACCAACATTTTTGATAATCCGTGTTTCTTTTTCAAATTCAGGTTGCTGTCCAAGTAATGGAAATGTTGATTTAGATTTTTTATTAAGGAAGACAAACCTTTTTTGTCAGTACTGTACAGTGTACAGTGCCTTGCAGCCGGAATTAAAAAAGGACTTTAAAAAGTCCTGCATATTCATACAAAATGCCACCTGTTCACAGCACATAGTGGGTTAAATAACAAAGGCAACGGGACGTTTGAATATTCAGCCTCATGCGCCCCAGCATTACACGGTGGTGGCCTGGTGGGTGTTAGCGTCGGCGAGATGATTACGAAACGACTAGAACACGATTACTACATAAAGCCAAAAGAAAGTAAAAACTGCAGAGTTGTTATAAGCTGATAAAAGAACGAAGATAGACTTAACATTATGTATGCTAAACACATAAATTTCCTATTTTTGTCTATTGATTTCCTCAACAACAATAGCAATAGAATAGAAACACTTGCTATATTGTAAGCAAACTGCTAGGCATGCATATTATTGCATATTATTTGAAGACTTAAAAATGACGTTGATTTAATAATGAACCAAATCGTAACTCGGTTTAAGGACCTCAATTAATTTGAAGCTTTTCGAGCGCACACCAATAAAAGTAACATAATAATAGTTGACAATCGTAAACCAGAACTTATTCAATCTGTGCCTCAGTCGTTTCGTTACGTCTAAATGTCTTCCTCAAAGAAAGTATTCCTGACACGTCCCCATATGCATGGAAAATTTGAAATGAAAGGCATTGTTAGGACAAAACTCGTATTACATATTGACACAGTTGTCCAACTTTACCGACAATATAGGAATGTATTTAATGATAACTTTTAAACTCAATAAAAGCAGAATGCAGATTGTTGCTCAAAACATGGCTGAAGAAAAAAAACATCGAAAATACATTTTATTTATGTACGACTAATGATGCTGGATTAACCGCAATGTTTGATGGAATAAGTAGATTGACTAATGGTGCTTCTCGATTCTTTGTGATGTATTCGAAATTAGTATTAACAGATGGTATAGGATGTGATAGAGAGCATTGCACATAGTTAGAGAACACACATACATACAAACATATAATTGAAATAAAGCCTGACGTCTTCGATGAGAAAGATAAATATTAGTCCGACATTGCTGCAATGTTTACACAGGTGATTTGATCAACCTTCATAAGTCACAACCATTGTTGTTATTATTTTAGTTTTACATAACTCTTTCAAAAGGTGGACAATTTATGAACAGGCTGTTGTATAAAAAGAAAAAGAAGCTCTTTGGAAAACCTTGCAGAATCCAGAGATACATCAATGATCATACAATGCCATATAAAAGTGATCATTCAATGCAGGCAGCACTGAGTTCAAATGTTTATCTGATTAGTGATTGTATTGGATCTGATTTTATTCAAATCAGCCCCTCTACTCTCGGCGGAAATTGACGGGATCGAGTTCACATCACGATCGAATAAAAGTCAAATATATGTTATTTTCGCTAGTATAAATAAGTCTATGGTTATTTTGGTACATTTAAAACGGTTTGCATGGTTTCCATAATACAGATTTTATTTGACGTTTAATCGATTCCGACTCGATCTTGATATTCTCGATCGCGTCGGGAGCAACCCCCCAGATCGTAGAAAAATCATCGTTTTGTTGCTTGTCACTGCATTAAACTAAAAAAAATAACATACGTTAAATCCTACTGTGTTTCTTTTGTTGAAGAGGATTCGTATCGTTACTTGTTACTTATTATCGAGTTACTGCAGTCAGTTATTGAAATATTTAATAGATCTTTCTTTAAGTAATTGGCCTATCTTATGAAAACAACAATTAAACATACAATGTATTTGTTATCTTTATTATTTAGCCAATCACCTTCGTCATGTTTGATCAAAAACGGTGTAAAACTCGCTGTACAATCCAATGCAATCATATTTAAAAAAAACTATTATTAATTATGTGAAAAATATTAAAATGCTAATGTTACATTAGAAGCTGTTGAATTAAATGCTACTCTGAAGGCTTTCATTAGTGCATGCTACGTATTGTTAAATATCGGTATTATCTCGGTGGATGCATTTCCGTTTATTAACACCCACTACAGACTTTACGGTCTGAATGTTTTATTGCGTTACCATAATTTATAAGAAACTATAGCAATGCTTTAGCTTTCTTGCGTGTTATAAATTCTGAAACTAAATTTGGCAATAAATCAAACCGATAATAAAGACGTATGATTTTTAGCTTAGATTGGTGCATCCGCTTTTCCACATTTCGAAAGAATTAACAGTACGTAAACAAAATACTATTTATCGTTCTTTTATTTTACTTAAGAGCTCCATGAAGTAGTTAGGAGTATATCAATCATGCTTTCTGGACTATATTTTAATATTGGTTTTTAAATCTTTTTCATATTTTGCTTGCCGTATGATCTTAACAATGTAAATGGACAAATTATAATGAAGTGGCACTGGTCATGTCCGTCTAAGTCTTGTTTGAAAATTAAAAAATCTACACATTACACCAGTAAATAGATTGTGTTAGATTAAATTAATTGATAGAAGCACAATTTATTCAATCAGGCCAAACAGGGCCAAAACTATTTTCCGCCATTCTTCAAACAGCTGCTTAGAAAAAACGAAAGAGCAATCATAGCTATCGAGTGTAACGGTTAATCGCAAAAGGAAGACCCGATTACATCAGATTGTAGCAGTCATTAAGTAAACACTAAGGCTGAAGCCACACTACGAAGAGCCTCGCTTTCGCTTATTGAGAGCTGAGCTACTGGCTTAGTGACTGATCCTAGTGAACAAACGATTTGCATACTATTGCAGTTGGCTACCCTGGAACTGAAAGCAACGCGTCTAGGACATATGTCTAGCTAGGAGATACGCGTCTTGGTTGGTAGTTCATCACGCAAGTCGCGTATCATCTCTGCTTTGAATGTGTATTAGTGTGGCCTAAGCCTATCAAAGGCAGTGTCCGTATCGGACGAATGAAACAATCTATATGAACTGGTTTTTTTAACGACCAAAATGGGTCAGAGGAAATTCAAGTAATACTGTTGTGAGGTTTCGTCGGAATATCAAATTCGCGATGCCAATTCATGCCAAGTAATGCTCCGTTATGAAACCTGTCTCAATTAAATAAATACGGTAAAAAAGGACGCGACGATCCAGCAATGAACGATTTTATTGTAACTATTTGAAACAAATAGAAACTGCTTTGACTAATAATCAAAGAGAAACTGTTGAGTTGAGTAATAGTGAATCGTTTACCAAAAAGCCTATTTAACTTTTGATACAGTAATCCAAATCTAACCAAGCTGTCATTACTGTAGGTAGAGAATCTCTACAGTTGAACAACAGAAGAAGCAATTAAAAAAACTAACAACACATACCCAGGATTTCAAACTCATACATCTCAAAGGCAATACGTAGTACTTATTATATTCAGTATTCGTAAAATATTTTAATTAAATCACACAGCCCGCTCTAAAGGCATTTTCAGGTCACAATCAATAAGAGCCTTATTGATTCAAGGAATCGCAAGAATCCTATTTTTAAAGATCTCATAAAATGTCTTGAGACATTCCAGATTGATCGGATCTTTATAGAGATAGAAGAATTTCTAAGATGGTGGACGGTCTCAGCATCTTTTGTTTTATTGTTTACATGCCTCACTCATCGAATTCATGAAATAATTGGAATTGTTGACTATCGGACAATTGCTTACCGTTACCGACTTACAGATTGGTCAGAAAGCAGAATTTTGTACCTGTAAAAAAGAAATATATTATTAGTTTCAATGTTTAATAAAAGACCCTGTAGATAAATACTAAAATAAAAAAGCATCGTTTACAACATAGACATTATAATTTGGTTATGAAAATCGATTCAGAAACAAGCTCAAGATAGCGCGTAAAAAATGGGCAATTCTAATTCTTAATTTCTCTGCCATAATAGAGATTACAAACACTATTAGGATTCAAAGACTGAACTTTTTTTTCTTTAAAAAATGTCTGAAAATCCCGTCTGTCGTTTGGAAAGTAACCGACTACCATAAGGATTATTCTTCAAACTCTCCTTTCCTCATGCATTACGCCACAAGCAGGTTCATGCATGGTACCGCTACCCAAGCCTCATAAACAAAGGTATGACTTGTAAAGACTGTCATCAGCGTAATACCCCAAATCGATCATTGTTTTGTAAATACTCCTCTCTTCCTCTCATGCTTTACGCCACACTACAGGGTCACGGTACCGCTACGCTAGCCGCCGAGGCGCCGCCGCCGGCCGTCGGTCGCCTGCGCAGTCATAATAAGTGCCACTGCCAACTTGTGCTGTCACTACTGTTACTTTATTTAGGCCTTATAAATATGTCGTCGCAAGCGAATTCTTAGCGATAGGCGATACCTAGATTAAAGCTTCAGTAATTGTTTATAGAAATAAGGTTCCTGATTGGTTAAACTGTTAATACTGTGAACACCGTGTGGTGGTGCTAGCATCGCACATCACTCGTGAGTAGAGTCGATCGCGGCCGCCCGGGCATTGAATCTGAGACCCCCTCGGTCCACACACGCGGCGCGCATCGAAACTGCTGAGTTCACTTAGAATAGACAAATAGCGTACAATAGTGATTAATTAAAGGATAAGAGACATTATAAATTAGTTAGTGAGTTAATAGCTGTTATTTAAGTGACTGAATTATTATTAGAACAATTAAATTGTGAGTGTATAATTAAGTAGTGTGTTTAATTGAGTCTATGGAGGACCTACCAAGGGACAATGGAGATAACGCGCCCCACGATAGTTTATCGTTTGCTCCGAGAAATAAATCTTGCTATGTCATTGAGTACTGTAATAATGTGTTCGGTAGATTGCATATTCAGTCTGGCATCAGTCTATTCCATCAGTCTGAAAAAAAATCAAAGTCTACAGACTGATGCAATGGGCTGATGCCAAACTGATCATGTAATCTCCCTCTGAGCCGCACTTAGGTTTATTTAGATTGGCAATAATTAAAGTACCTATACCTAGACAGTATCAGATTGCCATTTACGGCGGACTGGTTCGTTACGGTCTCATGGCTTGTGCCGATGACCGGTTACGCAGCGTTACTTCATACTGAATAACCAGCGGTTAATAAGATGATGAGCTTAAATTGTTTATTTATTTCTTTATTAATTTATTTCATACATTCAACTCTAGATGCATGGGTACAGTGGTGAGAGCTTTTCCAATTATAGAAGACCACAGTTTTCATACAGATTACAAATACTTAAACTTTATGCAGTGATAGATATTATGATTTGGAAGATATTACGTTTTTGTTAACTCGTAGTATTTACAAACCAAATTCTTTCTGTCCTAGTATGGTGGAAGCGTCACTGGTATCACAAAGGGAACAGCCGACAGATTTTAACATTCCCCTCGCGACGCTAGTAGCATTCATTAAAAACCAACATGAATAAAATTGAATATGGCACATGAATCGGATATACAATTCAACACAATAATAATTGTGCCGCGCTGCCGATTCCAAGAATCGCATATTGATATTGATATTGGTTGTTATGTTACTAAAAGTATTGTTTGGCTCTTTATCCGTATTGATTATGGGGTTATCAGTATTTTGGATTTATATAACATTACTAGCGGCTCGCCCCGGCTTCGCACGGGTACAATATAGTTACTAATGTGGTGAGTGTGAAGTTATTAGACTATACTACAGGATATCTTATATATAGTGGTGGCCACATAATTAATGACGCCAGTCGGTTTTCATACAAACGAAGTAAGTTTTAAGAATTGCTTCTCCGCCAGGGATTGACCGAGCGGTGATCTGGTGATGGCCATCCAGGGAGTGAATGGAAGAGATCCAGATTTTTATACACACCCAAGTGATGGCCATCATCAGATCACAGCTAGTTCAATCCCTAGCGAAAAACCAAGACTTCAAAATTACCATCGACTTGTGTACTTAATTATGTGGCCACCACTATATGTATATGTATTAACGACGTACACGACTAACGCAAGGAGTGTTATAAGTTTGACCTGTGTATGGACCGATTTTGATGCGGTTTTTTATGCATAGTTTAAAAGATCTAAGTGTACAGACGGCGGAACTCCTAAACCGTCCGATTATTATCCGATTATAATGAAACTTTGGTGAGTAGTTCTGCTTACGGTCTCTGGCTAAAAAAACGGAGCATTGCAATTCGCATGCCGGGTGCAGCTAGTTCTAAATAAAAATATGTTGTGCATTATCAGGATTATCAATCTCGATCATCCAACACCTCTATATACCTACCACATTTCTTGTCATTTTATCCGGTTGCAAAATAAAAAGACTTTTAAAATTAATCTGATAATCAGATGGAATAATTTTGCACCTAATTACAACGCAAGAAGTAATAAAAAGAAAAACCTCCTTCAAAAAATCCTAAAAAAACTGCTATAAAAACAGCTTTAAAAAGCGACAGCTCTAAAAAGCAAGAATTAAAATTCAAATCTGCATAATTACTATTCAAGTACGCATATCTGATATTAAAAAAACGTTTTTTGAAGTCGGGTGGGGCCAAAAGATATTTTCCTTTTATAATTTATATAAACTTTTATCGTGGTTTCCCTTTCTCAATTTTTTTTGTTAATATCTTAAACCCCACCCGACTTCATAAGACGTTACTACCTGATAAAGTAACGTTTGAATCATGTCAATCGGTTCAGCCGTTTTCGAGTAATCGGTGGACATACATAAAAAAAAAACAAATAAACAGACGAACAGAACCTCCACATGTTTTTGAAGTCGGTTAAAAATGACAGCACTGCCAACATAACGCCATAGGTACTATTCAATGAAATGCATTCTACCTACTCTCAGAGGAAATGACCAAAGAGAATGTAATACTACGTTGAGATGACAAATGATATTTATTTTTCTTAATTAATCAATCAAATGCACAAAGAAGTTTCAATTTCGACGTCGAAAAGCACCCCAAAAGTAGCTTTCTATAACTTTTTAACCCTGTTAGAGGATAAATATTAAAAAAATACGAAACACGTGTTCAATTAATTTTGTGAAAGAATGTGTATGCCAAATTTCAAGTCAATCGGGCCAAGGAATCGCGTTCTCCCATACAAACTTTGCCACCCTGTTTCACTCTTTTAGGGGTTCAATTTCACAAAATCCCGTCTTAGTGAGCACCTACGCCCTAAAAGGAGCCCCCATGCAAAATTTGAGATTCTTAGCACTTGTAGTTTCTGAGATTTCGTGATCAGTGAGTGAGTGAGTGAGTGAGTGATTTTCCCTTATATATATATATTTTAATTTGATATGACTTGAAGTCAAATCCTTCAAGCCGTACTAATATGTATGTAAAATAGGGATATGATAATAAAACACTTTTGGTGACGTGGCTTGTGTTTGACTGATGTAATGACGTGAAAAAAGAAATAATATCACTTTTGTTTAGTTTCGTAACGCGACATTAAATCCTCCAACGATGTTTTCTGTGCTCCAACGCACACACGCACACTGTTTTGATAGATATGATTGAATTTTAAAATTGACTCTTTGACGTTAGGAACATACCTACATTGTTTAAACAACCGTGAGTGCTTGTAATTTAATATGAACTTTATACAATAGTAATAAAGCTCAAATTGACTCTACGTTTTAGTTAGAAAACGTTTGTATGGGAAAGAGAAAAGGGCTGTTTTAAAGGTTTTTCCGGCAGTTATTCGAATTTTTCTCGCCGTAAAAACCATCCTTGAACTTCAACGAACATTTAAAAAAAAGAATTGGCCAAATTGGTCCAGGCGTTGTTGAGTTATGCGCTTAGCAACACATTTTGCGATTCATTTTTATATTATAGAAGATTATATTGGATATCGTACAAAGATAGAAAATTAAACATATTTTTTTCCAAACCAACTGTGATAATTATTTTGTACACGAGGTTTTTAGCAATAATGGAAAACATTTGCATAGTATTCCTCATGACATTTTTGTATTCGATTAAAAGAATGCAATATTAAAATAGAGAATAATGACAACACAACAGATACATTACGTAATGAAACATTACGTATTAATATTAATAAGTTCCTAATAAGTTTAAAGCAGTACAATGATACTAAACGACTTCAGTCCGAGTGACTAGTTGAGGAAATTGGTTGGAAGTCTTTATGGACCGGACAGTACATGGAGCTGGTAATAAGATCGGAACTTCCGCACTTCACGCCGAGATATTTATTTTTATAACACGACACGACACGTGTCTAAATTGGCAACCTCATTAGTGACAAACTACCTATTGACTATGGCGTTGCCCAAGGAAATGTCCTAGGATCAACGTTATTCATAACGTACGTTAATGTCATGTAAGATCAATCTGCAAAACTCGAAACTGATCGCTTTTGCTGATGTCTAGCGTGTTCGTGACTGTGGCTGAAACTTAGCTAGTAATCTAACTTTGACAGGGTTTCCGAATGTTTCTATATTCTGAGCTCCAAATACATACTTACGTTGAATCTTTTAACGAACAACAAAAACATAAAAATATCAGCTATTATGCTCGGGTGAACTGTGACCTCTAGCGGAGAAAATTGGCAGGAAGGAAACCTTTATGGGCTAGTACCCGTGAGCGGGTAATAAGATCGGGACTTCCGCACTTCACGCCGGGATATTTCTTTTTATAACACGACGAGTTGTTAGCGATATGTTCCGGCCTCCGGGTAAAGAGTATTTTTGGAAAGGTCACTCGTCAAGGTCTGTAGAAACTGTGGAATGGTAGGATATCGTACTAGAGTTATATTACTTACAAGAACTCATTGCAGATCTAGTAATAGATGTGAATATCCGATGCGAAAGTGTGTCTGTTTGTTTGTCACATTCACCCAAACATCATGAAATTTTGCATACACAGACAGACACACGCGTTGTCATGGGTAAGTAAAGTAAGTATATAAAAAGACATAGGGTACTTTTCTGCTAGAAAATAAGTGCCGATCCTGAGGGATCGATAAATAACTGTCCACGCAGACGAAGTCGCGGGCAGCCACTAGTAGATAACATCAGTTGTGCAGAAGCACGACTGCTGTCAGTGTTGTCACTCATATGAGAATGAATAGGGATGTCCTAATGGCAATTATACGGTATCACCTTAATGAAAATTAATGACAACGCCACATTGTGTTGCTAAATAATATTTAAAATGGACGGTAACAAAAACTGACAGGACTGACCGCAATAATTAAGTTGGTGATATGTCTCTGTAATACACGTAGTGTTATTGAGTATTATGTGGTTATAGGTACTTGAATTGTTCAATACCGAAGTGTCAAAGTACCCATTAAAATGAACTATGCTTCTTTTGAACCATTGAATTAGACATTAAATTTTATATAAAACAGCTGATCTTTTCCCTGAGGTCATTGAAAATTGAAAAACCTTAGATGATAAAAGATGAGATTTTAAACACAACATACTTAATTATATCTTTCATTATTCATGGCCTATAGATAATTAAGCAAAGATCTTAATAGCAATGATTAGGTTTACTTTTGTTAATCGTTGAAGCTCAGACGTTAACGAAGAAATTACTTTATTTAGTTAAGCACTTATGTTTTTTCACATAATAATCTAAAAAATACTATCTCCGGCAAATACTTAGGTACATACCAGTACTAGATGAGTTAATTAATTTACTGTGGTACTGAACTAACTACCTTTGACTAATTGCTCATAATTGACATGACGCCATCTATTAGGTCATGGCAATTAAAATATGTTACAAAATACATAAATATATAAATAAATATTTGACAACATCACATACATTGCTCCGATTCCAAATTAAGTAGCTAAAGCACTTGTGTTATGGAAATCAGAGACAACGGTGGAATCACAAACACCCAGACCTGAGCCAATATAGAAAAATTCGTTTTCTAAATTGACCCAACCGGGGATCGAACCCGGGACCTCAGAGATGGCGACACCTTGAAAACCGGTGTACAAAGCCACTCGACCACGGAGGTCGTCTAAATAAGAGTTGGTTTAGGTGGGAGTGAATTAATTTTACGAAAATCCAGTTACACCAAAGGTAAAGCATTCATTCAAATCTCGAATGCAGTACGACAAAAAGTCGGAATAACCAATACTTCCATCGAGACAAAAGACCACAGACCAGTGGGTATGCACAAAAGAAGCATACCCATGCATTTCGCTTTATGCACTCCCCTCTTTCATTCCCATGTTTTTGGGGATCCGGTGTCAAAAAAAGTCATATAAAAAAAATGGAAAACTAAGAATTAAAAAAAACATGACTGTTGATATTAGTTAGTCTTTTGAAAAAGAGTTTAATATTTTTACGAAAATCCCCCGACTAAAAGTGATGTAGGTAGCTTAGGTAGGTAGGTACTATTATATACATATTTTACCAACCTATTTATTAATAACAAACTTAAGAAAAATTCCATTACCTGCCCCGAAATGAACTTATATCTTGTATTTGTGATTAATTAAGATTTTAATTGAAGTAGAACAGAGCGAGCAATAGCAAACCCGACGGATTTTTCTTAAGTTTGTTATTTATGAATAGGTGGATAAAATATGTATAGTACCTACATCACTTATAGTCGGGGGATTTTCGTAAAAATTAAGCTCTTTTTCAAAAACTAATTTCAACAGCATGACTGTTTTTTTTAAACATACAGAATTCTTGTGTCATTACTCGTAGCTGCAACTCGCACTTGCGCAGTTTTAAGTATAGTGTGAGACACTCCCTCGTGCTTTTGGCTTTCGACATAATAATATGGATGGATAGTAATTGGGAACCTCCACAGTTCATTGAACTAAGACTATTGATTCGTCGTCACTAGGCGCAACGTTAAAATCAAGGTTCTTGGAAATCTAATTTATTCCTTGTCGTCGGGTTTCGAAAACATGAATAAGATTTCAAGCGCGGTAGCACTAGGGTTGCCTAGTTCTACCGCGTTACTATATACTGTTCCAAATTATCTTTCACACAAAAAAAAACTAAACCAAAATCGGTTCATCCGTTTGGGAGCTACCTACGATACCAGATTTACTTTTTGCGTCGGGGATTAAAAACAGTATTATACTGTTTTTCACTATATTATACTTTTTACTGTTGAACAAAAAAATGTATACAAAAATACTGTTTTCAGCAAGCATCACTGGTATATCCATAGATCTGTTTAAAAAGTAAACGCCCAACAATACGTTTTAGCGCGCGGGTAGCGCACCTCGTTTCTCGTTTGATTTAATTCCTTGAGGACGACTTCGTCCACTTTCCCAAGTCTTCAAAATTCCCAACTTGTCCACTTCCCTATCTCGTCCACTTCCTAACTCGTCTTTGCAATGAGGCTTTTATACGAAGCTTTGAAAACTGACACAAAACTGATAAGTTGTGCGAGAAGCATTAAGAAATATGTAATAAAAAAAAACTTACTGTTTATTTATCTAAAATACTGTTATTTTACTTTTTCGACCTTAATATACTTTTTATTTTGTAAAAAAAGTTGGTAACTCTAGATACACAGTCATTCGATCTGAAGAACTTTTGATTTAGATTAAATTTTTATAGGTACGTGGAACATTAAATAACTGACCTCACGGAAAGTGACGTCATTTTTGAAGCTTAGGTCAATTTTAAATTTAACGACTAAATAAGCAGCCCTTGACGAGTTTATACTGCTAAAACCGCTTAATTCACCTGTAATTGGATTTCTAAAGTTGAGTACATATATTTTGTACAATTTGTACCTCTTTAATATCCTTAAACTGATCAAAATATCCTTAAATCTAGCGTGGTCGTGCCAGAAAACTCGTCTCGGGCACGACCACTTTAGGTATGCCGGAACGTCCAAACTAGACAAGTGCATTTTTTTTGTTCAAAAGTACATTAAAGTACATTTATTTTTATGAATATGTACCACAAAAAAAATAAGAAAATCCTTCGTGGTCATTATCTTCGTGAACATTAGGATAATAATTTTACAGCGAATTTGTGTTCCTGATTCAAATGCAACATATTTAATTTTACGTGGTACGTACTAATCTTTGAATAATCTTTAGCAATTTGTAATGTTTATTCGCGTTCGCACAGCGTGACTTCTGTCATTATTCTAAGCTTCTGCCATTGTTTAGGAGAACAGTGGATTTTCTTTGTAGATTTAGTTTCGCTTTCACTGGTATCCTCAGACACTAATCAAGTGATGGTACAGGATTGTAGCTGGTAATCACCATGTAGTCTATTTAAACCTTTAGGGAAATTCTTTTAATGTTTATAATTATGATGAACGAGCGAACTGGGAGGGTACTCTAAGCTCTTAAAGTAATATTGCGATAGAGACAGAGCTATACATCGCGTTTTTTTTTTTTTTTTTTTTTTTTTTTTTTTTTTTTTTTTTTTTTTTTCCTGTGGCAACACCAACGGCACTGGTTGTCAAATTTGACTCCCGTATTTAAATTTGAAATAATTATATTATTAGCTTATAATTGTGGCATATTCCATTAAATCACGTAACATTTACGTATAATATTAAGTGTAGTGAATATCAACAGTGAGATATTTGTGTATTTTTTGTGTTTTGTGTCGTCTTACTACGGTCACTTTCACTTACCGGTACGTGTTATGACATTGCATTTTTATCTGTCAATCATTGTTATCTCTTTCAAAGTAGTATTATTGTTTTTATTTTTTTTTAACTTAATTTGTTCAGTTTATACTCGTGAGGCTACATTTAAAGCCGACAAGTGTAGTGTTATCAGTTGGATAACCTCACAACAGTTGATTAAACATCCCCTTGGAATTTAGTACTTACAACAAACACCTTTTTATTTTCACAATGTTGACCCGTAAGGCCGCATCTCGCCAGGAGGAAACTAAACTCCATCAAACCCTACAGGAACTAAAGGCCACCAAGGAGTTGGTTAAGCAACTGCACATGGAAAGAGATGATAATGAAAAGGAATTGTTAGATGTGCTTCAAAGCAATACACAATTAAAAAAGGAAATGTCTGAGTTACATATGTCACAACAGAATATAAGTGAGGAACGGAATAGGTTACAAACTTTAATAGATGGGTTCGACCAGTGCAGAGATGAGTATGAGAAGGCCCTCAGGCTTATCTCTGGACTGGAAAAGCAGCTACATGAAGCTAATAACCGTATTTTTAAGTTAGAGTCTGAACAAACCCAAGCGGTAGCCACTCAGAACTTGAGCCTTTACGATGAGTTAGTCTGCTGTGACCCAAAACTTGTTTCTCCCTCACTTAACCATAAGCCAACTATTACAATTGATTTAACATCTGAAGACTCAATTGATTACACTATGAGTCAGGCAATGGTTGGTTGCAGTAGGAACAAGCTGAAGAAATATGTAAAAATTAACAAGTATATTTCAAAAACAAAAAAGTTACTAAATAAGCATAAACACTTTTTTAAAAATATTAGTCACATTAGAGAACGTAGACAACTAACTGAAAAGTTGGATACATGCCAAAGTATAATCAATGAGAATAGACTTACCTATGAAAATAATATTGCTATGTTAAATACTAAAATTCACTCATTACAAGAGTCATTAACTAGGATGTCCCAAAATTATGACCGTTCCAAAAAAGAGATAGGGGAATATATACTGGCACTTAAATGTTTATCCACCCCCTCTCTGTCAGACAATCATTTGACGCATAATAATAGTAGCTCCTTAGCATCAGGCCTTGATGCTCAGGACCATTTAAAAGACCAGTCAGTGTATGAGCCCTTAATCTCCCAACATGTAAATATTTTAGATAGCACAAGTGAAAATAATTCCTTTACCAATAACAAGTGTACAAACATTATGTTGTGTGATGAAATTGGAAAAGATTTAGGCCACTTATTCAACAATCAATTGGGAGAAAATGTTTTAAACTATTGTATGCCGGGTGTGACCCTACATGATATTATAAAAAAAGTTGTAAATATGAACCTAAATGAAAATACCAATTTAATTATATTAATTGGCCAAAGAGGTAATGTAAACAAGAAGGATCTCATCTCATATTACAATAAGTTATGTAGTTTAAATATAAATAAAGTTGTATTGTTTACACTACCTTACAGTGATAGCTTGCCACAGGAAGAAAATAATATTAGATACAATTTAAATTTAGCACTAAGCAACATGACTTATTATAATAGTCAGAGATGTCACATAATAGACATAAATAAATTAATATTTAATTTTAAATTGACAAGAGATAAATATTATCTTCCAAATTATTTTAAAAGACAAGTAGCTTTAGCGCTGTCATTTTATTTTAAAAATTTAGCCAATAAATTGGCTATAACTTCTGCTTCTATTGAGCAGAAAAATTTTGACATTTTTAATGAGACCTTGGAATCTGTTCCAAGTAATTATAATATTATTTTTACTCCTGCTCCTATTGAGCAAAAAAATGTTGACATTACAAATAACACATTGGAATTTGTTCCAAGTATTTCTTTTAATAATAATTTAAATTACATAATAAGACAATAGAGGAAGTCTCTAGCCGTGTAATGACTAAGGAAAAGTCTAAATATTTAAATATAGTTCATCAAAACATTCAGGGCTTTTCTGGCAAAGAATTAGAATTAGAACTTTTTTTAATTGAAAATAATGTTAATATTTTATGTGTCACTGAACACTGGCTTAAGAAGTATGAATTAATTACAGGATTCGAAAGTTATAAAATTGCAAGCTCATTTAGTAGGAAATCCACCACTAGAGGGGGATCCTTGATAATTTTGCAAAACAATATGAATTTTAAAGAACGTCAAGATGTGATATCCCTCTCTATTGAACAACACATTGAACTGTCATGTGTGGAATTAGATCAGTTGATAATGATTTGTGTGTATCGCCCCCCATCTGGTAATTACCCTCAATTTGAGTCCGCTATGGAGGATGCTTTAAAATTAGTCACCAAAAAGAATAAAAAAATTGTGGTGTGCGGTGATTTTAATGTAGACATCCTAAAGTCATCATCCATTGCAAGTAGATTTCTGAATTTGTTTAAGTCTTTCAATTTAGTAAACACTTTTTGTGAACCTACACGGGTCACTGTTTCATCTAAAACTTGCCTAGACAATATTTTTAGCAACTGTACTGTACTTGATAAAAGAATATTAAATTGTATTCGCTCTGACCATAGCGGACAAATAGCTTCACTTGAGCACCATCATGTTCCTCATCAGTATAATGTAATTTGCAGACCTCTAACTAAATATAAATTAGAAAATTTTCATAACAATGTCACTGCCAAAACTCATTGCTTACCTGATAATGAGGATCCCAATACTCTTTACAATGATTTATTTAATTTAATTAAAGTAGAATTTGATAAAACATTTAAGCAAAAATCTATTAAATCAAAAGTCTTCGAAAAGAAATTCAGTGATTGGGCAACACCAGGCATTTATGTTAGCAGAAATAAGTTGTTTGAATTATATGGTCAGAAAACAATTTCAAATGATCCCGAATTTCATGAATATGTAAAAAACTATTCAAAAATGTTTAATAAAGTATGTACATTAGCAAAAGCAAAATGTATATCTACAATAATTAATCAGTCAGATAATAAAATAAAAGCCACTTGGAAAATTATAAATAAAGAGACTGGGAAAATTAAAAGTAATGACCGTGAATTCTCATTAGTATCAGACAATAAAATTATTAAGTCAGATGAAGGTGTGGCAACTATTTTCCAAGATTTCTTTTCTAAAATACCTATTGCCACTACTAGTAATTTGAATTCATCTCCCAACCTTTCTGTCTCCCTCTTGGAATCATGTGTTGATAAGTGCAATAATATATTTAAATTTAGACATATCAATAGTGATACCATCCTGAAAACATTTAATTCAATAAATATAAAAAAAACTGAAGATCTTTGGGGCATTTCAACTCACATAATTAAATCAATAATAACTTCTATTGCCCCCCATCTTGCTTTTATTTTCAATAAGTGTGTTGATGAAGGGATATTTCCAGACTTGATGAAATATGGTAAAATTATCCCTCTTTTTAAATCTGGGGACAAAAGCGATCCCGCTAACTTTAGACCCATTTCTATTTTGCCAGCACTTAGCAAAATTTTTGAGAAGATCATTTATGATCAATTATTAGCGCATTTTTTTATCAACAAACTACTTCACGAGAAACAATTTGGGTTTACTCGTGGTAGATGCACAACTGATGCTGGAATTGCACTTCTCAAACACGTCTTTGAGGCATGGGAGGGTAGACAAGATGCAATTGGTATTTTTTGTGATCTCTCTAAAGCATTTGATTGTGTCAGTCACAGTACTTTAGTACATAAATTGGAACATTATGGTGTATCAAAAAATGCAGTAAGCCTTCTGCAATCGTATCTATCGGCGAGAACTCAAAAAGTTGTTGTGAATAAAACAGAGTCTTATGAAGCACCCATTACCATGGGCGTGCCGCAAGGATCGATATTGGGTCCATTACTTTTTCTTATATATATTAATGACCTTCCTTACTATACCAAAAACTTGTGTGAAATAGTACTGTTTGCTGATGATACTTCTTTAATTTTTAAAGTCGATAGAGGATGTGATTGCAGTGACGATGTAAACAGCACTCTTTCCAAGGTGATGCATTGGTTTACCATTAATAATCTGAAGCTTAACTCTAGTAAAACTAAATGTGTCAAATTCTCACTTCCTAATGTGAGGCAGGTTCATACTACAATAAATGTAAATGGCGAAACAGTCGAATTGGTAGACTCCACAAAATTTTTAGGTATTATTATTGACTCGCGGTTGCAATGGGACCCTCATATCGATGCCTTGTCAAGTAGACTTAGTTCCGCTGCCTTTGCCGTTAAGAAAATAAGGCTTTTGACTGACATTGAAACAGCAAGATTGGTTTACTTCAGTTATTTTCATAGTCTTATGACTTACGGTTTGTTGTTGTGGGGCTCAGCTGCTAATATTAATAACATATTCATCTTACAAAAAAGGGCAGTGCGCGCTATTTACAACTTACGGTCTAGAGATACCCTTCGTGACTTATTTAAAGAAATTAAAATATTAACAGTTGCTTCCCAATTCATCTATGAAAATATAATGTATGTAAAGAAAAATTTAGATAGTTTTGTAAAGAATAGTAATGTTCATAAATTCAATACAAGAAACAAGGACAAACTTGCTGTTCCAAAGCGCAGACTGCATAAAACCGGAACCTCTTTTTTGTGTAGATGTATTACCTTTTATAATAAGATTCCACAAGAAGTTACAGAACTGCCTTTGGAAAAATTTAAAAATACTGTTAAATCCAATCTCATGAGTAAAGGCTATTACACTATTTGCGATTATTTGAAGGATAATAACGCCTGGGCATAGCTTTTGTATTTTTAATTTTTACTCTAATGTTCAGTATAGATTAAGATAAGTCCGTGGTTCTTTCGTGGGTCTAGTATAAAGTTCTGTACTATAATTTCAAGTGATTCGAGTCATCGATATATATATTTTTTTTTTTTTCTTTTCTTTTTAAGTATAGTTTGTAAGAAGTGTCCTACCTACTTAAAAAACGTATTTACAGGTTTCTTGACTCGTCGCCTTAATATGGGTAGCTTTAGTATGTCATGCTCACTTTAAACATTTCTGCGGTAGTGTCGTGTGAGGCGGGTCGTTACGTTCCCTCAAATATGGTTGAGCGAAGCGATGGCGGATAATGATGAAAAGTTTAGAGCTGCAGATAGAAAAATACCGATGTTTATTACCAATGTCGACAAGAATACATTGGAATCAGACATAGTAAACTACATCCAAAGAAAAACACAAGAAAAAGTTAACCTTGAAAAGATATCTATAAAACGCGAGTGTGAATATAATGCATTTAAATTCCTAATATCACAAAGCAAAATGAGTTTGTTTTTGGATGCGAAATTATGGCCTAAGGGCATAATTTTCCGACGTTTTGTACATTTTAGGAACAAGCGTAATATTGATAATGCCTTTACGGGTGTCGGCTCGGAAAACAATCGATAATGGATGAAAACACTTATAAATTCATAACATTTAATTGTAAAAATGTTAAACGGTCTGTTGAAACCATACGTGAGCTTTGTAAGAGATCGGATATAATAGCATTACAAGAAACTTGGTTGCTACCGGACGAGCTGCCTTTCCTCAGTAGCATAAGCGACGAGTTTAGCTGCACAGGGGTATCAGCTGTAGACACTTCGTCGGGTATACTGCGTGGGAGGCCCCATGGAGGAGTAGCACTACTGTGGAGGCGGAGTGTGTTTCAGGATGTGGTTGTTGTTCAATGTAATAATCCCCGTATATGTGCCGTTAAAGTAGTGTTACAAGATAAATCCCTGTTAGTGATGAGTGTCTACATGCCAACGGATGCAGTGATAAACTTAACGGATTTTACGGACGTACTTAGCTCGGTGAGTGCTGTAATTGACAGTTGTAGTATAGACTGTGCTTATATGTTGGGCGACTTTAACGCCCACCCGTCGGAACTATTTTACTACGAAATGTCAAACTATTGTGTAGAACAAGAGTGGCAATGTAGGGATATTGAAATATTAGGTTTATCCTCGGGAACATATACTTTTATTAGTGAAGTACATGGATCGAAGCGCTGGCTCGACCACTGCATAACTACTAAAGCTGCAGCCCACTCTGTACTTAATGCATATGTAATATATGATATGTTGTGGTCGGACCATTTCCCATTAGTCATAGAATGCAATTTAAATATTATTTTACCCAAGAAATTATTTAGACGAACCCAGAATCAAAACTCCGTTTTGTGGGGTGAAAGAAATCAACTTGAAATAGATATGTATAAGAATGAATGTAATAATAAATTGAAATTAATTGATTTTCCTGACGAACTTCGTTATTGTTGTGATAAAATTTGTTGTGATCCCGGACATAAATCTATTATCGAAAATTTATATGATAAAATTGTGACTGCCTTGAGTGAATCGGCTATAGTAGGTCGTAAGTATGTGAGACGTGTAAAAAAGACCGTTGTAGGATGGAACAAACATGTGTCTAAGGCACACGGGGAGGCTAGACTTAAGTTTCGTCTCTGGGTTTGTCATGGTAAACCAACCTCCGGTACTATTTATAAAGAAATGTGTGAAGCAAGACGGCAATTCAAATCACGATTAAAATGGTGCCAAGATAATGAGACTCAAATAAAAATGGATATCCTTGCTTCACATCATTCGAAAAATGATTTTCGCTCCTTTTGGAAGCATACAAGCAAATTGCAATGTAAGCCATGCCTTCCTGTGAGCATTGATGGCAAAAATGAACCTGAACAAATAGCCGAGCTGTTCAAGGATCACTTTTTTGTAAAATCTCCTTTAGGGCCCTCGCAGTCGATGCTAAACGTTGAGTCCGATGTGAAAAGGGAAATTCAAACTACAAGCATTAAGGAGTTAAACGCTATTATAAAGTCTATGTCTAGAGGAAAGTCCCCTGGCCACGACGGACTCAGCATAGAGCACTTAAAGTTTGCTGGGCCTCATTTAGCTAGAGTTTTGTATATGTTGTACAGTTTTTGTGTGAGTCATAGTTACTTGCCAAGTAAAATGATCCAAACGCTGGTAGTACCGATAATTAAAAATAAAACCGGCGATTTAGCTGATAAAAATAACTATCGACCAATCTCACTAGCAACTGTAATATCCAAGGTCTTTGACAGCGTGCTTAATAGACAGCTTAACAGATATATTATGCCGCATGATAACCAATTTGGGTTCAAGCCTGGACTGTCAACTGAAACGGCTATCCTCTCTGTTAAACATGCTGTTAATTACTACAAGGAGCGCAAAACACCAGTTGTTGCATGTTTTCTGGACCTTTCTAAGGCATTTGACCTGGTTTCATATGATTTATTGTGGCAAAAGCTCAAAAAGACCAAAGTACCATCAGAGTTCATAAACGTCTTACAATTTTGGTACAGTAACCAGGTCAACCATGTTCGGTGGGATGGTTTGTTATCTCAACCATACAGGCTGGAGTGCGGGGTGAGGCAGGGTGGGCTGAGTTCGCCAACGCTCTTCAACCTGTATGTAAATGAGTTAATAGAGGAGCTGAGCGGCACCAGGTTGGGCTGCTTCATAGATGGCGTTAGTGTCAACAACATTAGTTACGCGGACGACATGGTGTTGCTCAGTGCTTCTGTTTGTGGTTTGAGAAAACTTGTGGCTGTCTGTGAAAATTATGTAAAGTCTCATGGATTGGTGTACAATGTACAAAAGAGCCAAGTTATGCTTTTTGAGGCCGGGAGCAAGCGTTTGGATCGACTCCCAGCAATATATCTAAACAACTGTGTATTGCAAAGGGTGTACAAAGTTAAGTATCTGGGCCATATGTTAACACCCGATCTTAATGACGACGAAGATGTTGAAAGGGAGCGTAGGGCGTTGTCGGTTAGGGCAAACATGTTGGCTCGCAGGTTCGCACGCTGCACACATGATGTTAAGATTACTCTCTTTAGAGCTTACTGTACTACTTTCTACACGTGTAGCTTGTGGGCCAACTACACTCGTCGAGCCTACAACGCCCTACGGGTTCAGTTCAACAATGCTTTTAGGGTGCTGTTGCGGTTGCCGCGCTACTGCAGCGCATCAGGGATGTTTGCAGAAGCGCGAGTAGACTGCTTTTATGCGACTATGCGGAAACGGTGCGCCTCCCTGGTGCGCAGAGTGCGGGGCAGCACCAACAGCATCCTATGCATGATTGCAAATAGACTGGACTGTCGGTACGTGACTCATTGCTGCACAACGTCTGCCGGGGTGGTGCGGGTATGAGTCATGTGCATACAGTCTTAATTGTAATTGTAATTATTTAATGTAATTTTAGAATGAATAATACTAACATAGGTTAAGTACAATTGTTACTAATAAATAATGAATGAGTCAAATGTTGTTACTCGAAATAAATGAATTGATGGCTGGTTCATGCGTCATGCTCGTGAACGGGTGCTGCCAGTGGGAATGGGTCTGCTTCTGATTACTTGTATTAAGGACGTCGCATACATATATATATATATAAATGTTTAATATTATCTATATGTATGGCACTTCTTACCCAAAAGATAAAATTCATAACTACTACCTTGTTTTGGAATTTTTTTTTTATTGCATTCTTTCACTTTCTATAGGCCTATGAAAAGCTTTTGGATATTAGTTTTCAATTCGATGCCTTAACACGGGTAGCCTAAGTATGTCATGCTCTCTTTAATCATTTCTATGGTGGTGTCGTGTGAGGCGGGTCGTTACGTTCCCTCAAATATGGTTGAGCGAAGCGATGGCTGGTTCATGCGTCATGCTCGTGAACGGGTGCTGCCAGTGGGAATGGGTCTGCTTCTGCCTACTTGTCTTAACGTTTATTGAATTGTATGAATAGATATATATATAATTTTTTTGTAATAGCCTAGGCTAAGCCTTAAATTTTGAATTAAGCTTGACACCTGTAATTTGATTCAGTAGAAATGAGCTAATTAAATAATGTTATTTATTTATGAATCTATGTTAATGGTAACATGTATGAATACTTTGAATGTAATGTCTGGAAACGATATACATATTTGTAAATATCGTTCCTTCTAATAAAGCTGATAAGTTTTTTGCGCCCATTTTTCTTGTCAGCTAAAAGACGTCATAATGGGTGGTAGGATAAAAGAATTGACGATTTAAAAATGCTTGTTATGTGAGCTTATTTGAATAAAGAATTTTTCAATTTCAATTTCAATTTCAATTTCAATTATAGCGCCATCTCACTTATGATATTACTTTGATGTTACTTTTGATAGTCAGAGTAAGGGGGCTATTGTCTAGTTGAGTAAGTTGAACAACAACTACCTAGGGCCTGTTTCACAATATAAAAGTAAGATCTGAGTAGCTTACTTGACATATGATTTGACAGTTGTGATATGAAAAATATTGCCACTTTTGGCACTTTTGCGAACTACTACTACAACGAACAAAATTTTACTGAGGTTATTGTTTGTAAATAAACTATAGAACCTTAGCTTCAATCTGTACATGTGAATTTTCGATACATTGTGTAGTTAGCGAGCAATAAATTAAATTAAGATGAGGGCGCCACTTTGAGGTATAGGAGCCTTAAGTTCCAATGAACTTATTTGACACATAGTTTCACAGAAATTCTTTTTCATTTGTTTACTAAATCAGAAGATAGAAATCAGGACCGGAACCAGCGAAGCAATTATCCAATATAGCTAGCTTAAATTATTGTACGTGTTGATCTAAGAAGTAATTATAGATCTTTTCAGGTGCTATAATTATTATTTTATCTCTTAAGCTTATATTGCTAATTGGTTCGTTCATTACAAGAGTGACGTGCTCATCCACTCACGGACTCACCGGACTGAAAAAATTAAATTTAAAATTCTTCGCTAAAATTAAATAAGTACTTTCTTAACAAAGTAATCATGACACTGTAATTTTATTAAAAATTAAATTAAAATTTACTTATTTCGGATAACTCTCATTGTTTACAAAAATAAATAATAATTATATCCATAAAAACAAATAAATCCTGGTGCATGCATACATTACAAAGAAAGTAAACTTTAAAATAAAAATAAAAGTCACATTAATAATTTTTCAAATTCTAAAATGACAAATTGTAATTTAATGTGAGTACTATGTTATGTATGTCAGTACCTATACCTAATAACATGATCAAATCAAATAAAATTTTAATGTCAAATACCTTCATAAAATAATATATTATATTATTATATCTAACTTTCTTCATTCTGATTCAATCTTATAAACTGCCTGCTAGCTAGACGATGCGAAATAATATAAAAAACGTTAACCTTTTCAGTACCGAGCTATATTACTTATCGATAAAAGTAGGGCGCACAAAATAAATAAAAGAACTTATCGTATGTACCATAGCTCCGTTGACAGAGGGCAGCACTAATACCGAGTGAGTCATTAACCTTCTCATTTTCGCGTCTCACGACACTTCCGCCGCTGCTAATGAGATGCAATGCAGCATCTCGCCTGCTGTTCTCACGCCTCCTACCAACCAAACCAACCCAGACGATGACGTAGCATTTTATCGAGCTTTAGAAAAAAACTATCGATACAACACCACCATAGAAACGGAGGTCTATAGGCTGTGGAAACGGGTTTAAACCATAATGATTAGTTTTGGCGGTGCATCGGTAATTTGTTTCTGGACTTCCAAAAGGAAGAAAAAATCTCAGTATCGAACTTACTTACCCACTGTAATTGCAAAAAGGATTTTTATAGTTTTGTACGAGTACCACGGGCAGGCTAAATTCCGGGAACGAGAGGTCCGGGCGGGACGTTCGACGGTCCGAGACGAAAATAGCTGGACGAGGACGACATTAAACAGGCTATACATGTCCATGCAGTAGGACATGTATATCTTAGCTATTGTCAGTAAAAAGATGCTACATGGGACCTCAAGAACTATTAGTCTACTGATTTTCTAGCTTCAGAATTAAGATGGCACTATATGATGATGACTGCTATTGTACCCTTGCTTGACATCAATGTAATTTATTGAACCTAGCAAATATTCAGCATTTCTAATTATTGAACCAAAACAATTCTTAATGACAAGTATCATATTCAGGTAATCCAAAACTTTTGATAAAGATACTCAATCTTATCGACATCGATATTAAACATCACTATACAACATGACAGGTCATTGACCTACCACTTTTTGCGGCGCACGACCCTGCTCCGTTTCCTTTGCTAATAAGATGCAGTGTCCATGACAGTAACGTTAGTGTTACATGCGCAAAGTAAGTATGACATAATGATTATGTCGCGAAGTTCGTATCGTTTCGACGCCAATAATGGATACGTCGTTGCTGAAGATTTTTATCTTAAGAGTTTGAAAGCAAATAAATAAAAAGTTTAAATAGAATCTGAAACATTTAATCTGTTCTATGAAATATAGAGACTCGCTACATGAACCACTAAGGTATAATGCACTAACGACTTCAGTGACATGAACCCAGTAGGCAGTATCTGCTGTCTAATGTCCTCACAGTTACATCATTTGTTTCTTTTTTACTTTCGCGTATTTAATTATTTCCACATTTCGTCGTTCTCGAACCCATTGTAATGTAATCAAAATCAATCAATAAGATTATTTTTTGTCTTAAAGATATCTATTTGATTGAATCAGGCATTACTTGGCGGAACTCCCAAACCATTGTGAAAAGAGAAATATATGTAACTTACTCCCGCAAAAAAATTATGCAGGATGCACCGCCCGCCTGCCCGCAAAAAAATGCACATGCACACCACAAAAATATCAGTGCACAATACTTGCATTTAGCATGACAGCGACACACCTTGCACCTTCACCAATTAGACTACTCTACTACGCCTAGGCGTAGTTACTCATTCGGTGTTGGTTCACGCACGATCTAACTCCTGAGGATGCTCCTGGTTGGGGCGAAACACGTGTAGAGTAGTCTAATGCATCCTGCATATATTTTTTGCGGGAGTAAGCTACATATATTTATCTTCTCACAATGATTAAAGATATCTTCTAAAGCAATTTAAGTTTACATAACAGCGTCTGGTAAAAAAGAGCTAAATTGAAAGATCAAAGCAGCAATTAGTCTGATTTGTTTAGTTACCATCAAGCGTTCTGCTGATCTCGATACCGTTAGCGACTCAATTGCTTTGTTTACTCTAATTCCCACAGCGAATGAACTCATTCTGGTTTAAACAAGGTGGAGTTCTAATAACGGACACTTCATATACGGTAAGTTATTCGATGCTCTAGTGACGTATAAGACATCATGGACCCAAAAGAAGAAACATTGAGCCTTTTTCACATAAGGGCAGGCTGAGGTAACTTTTTTAACTTGCTTTACCTACAGACTTCGAACCTCACTTCACTTCGCGTGAATTACTTATTGGAAATTAGCTGAATATAAGCTACTTTACCGATTGCAAAAGGTTTAAGGGAACAACCGTAGCTATCTTAAGTCTTTTGTGATTAAAAAAACAGCCTATCATTATCTCATTTATGATTTAAAATTCCCGCGCAGTGAAGTGGGATTCAAAGTGAGGTTCGAGTTTGGTTACAGAATCGACAGGCTGATCTCATACAAATGCTTGCCGATTTAAGAAACTCTTGATTTGGCCCTCCCTCCATATTGGTCCATGATCTGGTCTTCCACGTCCCGCATTTCCACCCAATTTTCCGATATCGTTATCGTCAATGATTAAATTTTGCAGGATCTGCTTGCTTAGAATATAATAAAATTGCGATATATGATTATGTTTAAGTAAGTTGGTACTTAGGTTTTGTTACTTTTCGAAAATTAAACCATCATCATCAGTCACCTATTTTATTAACAAGTCTCGTCTATTCGAAATTTCGTCTACAAAAAAATTTACACTTTCGTTTACTTTAAAACAGATAAGAAAATTCTCAGAATGTTAATGCATTTTCACATAGCTAAATCAATTTATCGAATTGCTGAGTCTGTATAAAGTGACAATTAGTAGTATGTGATTAATAAATGAAGAAATAATGCAAAAAGTGTTTAATAGCTCTTTCTCTGTCAATCAAATTGGTGTGATCAGAGATAATTCAATATGTGAATGAAGATTTATTTATTAGTTCATCTATCTAAATCGAACTTCCCAAAGTAACATTCGTTATTAATGATCGCATTGTTTGTTCAGAAATTTCCTCATTTTTTGAACTGCAGAACAATAACAATGAAAGCTTCAGTTATGGTAATAGAGTTTAGAGTTATCTCTCCATTGTATTGTCTCGAAGGCGAATGCGATCCAAGGATTATGGCAATTTATGTTTTGTCGAATATTCTGTTTAAGGTATTTGTCTGCCAGTCCTTAATTTTACTGATAATGATGACATGACATTGACATTGGCTTCAGGACATGGCAGGGCAGAAAATGACCTGCTGCGGCTATACTAATTCAATCGGGATAAGGGCAGGAAGAAGTGGACCTACAATGTGCCTGCCTACGATCAATAACACTACAAATGAAACAAACACAACAGGAGGATAAAAATCGTCATGACTGACTTTCAATGAAATCCTTTGCTTACCACCTACTTTTGTTAAGCTTTCCGATTTTTCTTATATTATAATCTTCTATTCTAATCTACTAGTCCTTGTTACCTCTTACGCCTTCTTCCTATTTGAAAGAGAGTCCATCACCGCTACGCCTACTTTTGCTGTTCACGTATAATAATTGTAAGTAAACCTCACAAGCTCCCTACAAAAACAGATAACGTTTATCCCAAGTTTATGGCTCCATCGCAAACAATACGTGACTGTAATAGGGCTATTACATTATTTCTGAGGCCGATGGAATTTCATAAGGCCCGGGCCCAGTGTGTACCAAATTAAGGTTCACATATTTTTTTTGATAAAGGTTTACATTTTACTATTATGCCGCGAGATTGCTACCTATAGGTTTCCAAAGAACAGCACTTTGATCATTATTATTAATTTTAGATTTTTTTTGCCTTCGAAAATCTAATGGCCAGTTCCTTATAAAATTCTGATCTGACTTAGACTGACAAGATTTTTTTCCTTAAGTAATCCTTTAAGTCTTATTATTTCTACGGTATCTACCTACAGTTCATAAGTTGTTTAAGATACCAGCTAATTAGGTAATCTGACTTCCTAATCATCATCATATGAAATCAGCTGTAATTGTATCAGCGGAGTAAAGAAAAGAAATAATTAATACATAAATTATTTTAGAAATCAGCATTGTCCTAAAACCGCCGCAAGTGTCGATTACAGCGAATGTAAAGATACCTACTCGCGTTGCGGTCTGCGGGACAGATCGAATATCGGATGTCATACTTACGGTAAATAGTGCCGATATTAATGCATTATGAATGGTACAAAGTGCCTTTAAAAACATCAAGATGATAATAATAATAATAAATATTTGACAACATCACATACATTGCTTCGATTCCAAAGTAAGTAGCTGCACTTGTGTTATGGAAATCAGAGACAACAGTGGTATCAAAAACACCCAGAGACAATATAGAAAAGTTCGTTTTCTAAATTGACATAACCGGGGATCGAACCCGGGACCTCAGAGATGGCGACACCTTGAAAACCGGTGTACAACGCCACTCGACCAGGGAGGTCGTCGAATCAAGAATACACAAATACAAGCGAATCTGTAATTTATTTTAAGAAAGTAAATGATATGACAGCTATATAGGAAACAATTTGACCTGCTGCGGCTGGCAGGAAGAAGAGGATCAACAATCTTTACTTCCTTACTAATATTATAAATGCGAAAGGAACTACTCAACCGATCATCATGAAATTTTGCATACACATTTGTCAGAGTTACAGAAAAGGACATAGGATACCTTGCATCCAGAGAAAAGTACAGTTCCGTTCCGTTAAGGGATACAAAAATAACTATCCACGCAAAGGCCCATTTCCCACTGGCCCCGCGATCGATAGGGGCCCCCTAGTTCCTGCCAGATCGCTAAACGATAACGGATGTTTTTACCAAAAAACATATAAGACATATTTAGGCATTTCTAAAACTTAAACAATAATTACTGACTACAAATACTACTTGCTTACTAGCTTTTGCATGCGCATAGCTATCCTACTCTTGCCCGAATATCAGGCTTTCTGATATGATTTCAACATGTTTAGACAAATTTAAGTCAAGATAATAGGGGCCCCCAAATGTGCCCAGGACCTCAAATAGGTTAAAGACGGCCTTGTCCACGCAGACGAAGTCGCGGGCAGTCGCTAGTCTAAATAGAACAAGTATTTTGGCAATTACTTAGCTGTTTTCATCTTTCAAGCTTCATTGAGTAGCATGACTGTTAGGATATTGTAAATTTATATTTGTCTTACTAACTTAAATTGGCTCACCATATAAATAGTCAGTAAATCTTTGAACTTCCATAAGATAAGGATAACTCTGGATGTAGGCGGATTCTCAGATTTGTTTGCCCTCCCGTTCTATCTTTAGATTGCATCTGTGCCTCGTTCGATGATAAATTGAATATTTTCGGCGAAGGATTAACGTAGTGTGCTAGCAATTCCGGAAATCATCCTACATCGGAAAGCGTCAATATTTTAAGTGGATTGGATGCAATAAAAATAATACAAAGATTTAACTTCTTTATATGGATTTCACACAAGCGTATGGTGATGTGGTTTAATTATAAAATTGACATATTCAGTTACGAATGGTCTAAAAAAGGAATATTACTTTTTTTTTTAAAGTACAAACGCGTCTGTCACGTTTAAAAAGCTGAAGCGAACCAGGTTATTTATAGTATCGCGAGAAACGTCGATACTGTGTACAAATGATTGATTGTCATCGAAGTACTATTCTGTCTGTGACATCTCTTTATTGATCGCATCGGATTCGAGAACTAAATGCTGGTGAAAATTTCTGTTATCAAGAGATACAATACCTATTATCATGAAATCTGTGAATAGGTCCTACCAAATCATATCATTTATCAGGTTTCAGAGCAGTCTCTTCTTTGTAATCTAGGATTCAGACAAATAATAAAGAGATAAAGTTTTTATGTTTTGATATAGGAGAAATCCTTTACCATCGGAAAGATACATCCTCCCTTTCTTATTTGGAAAGATATTCCAGTGGCAAAGGTATATTTTATTGCAGTAGACACTCCCATGGATGGGAAGTGGAATTTCAGGCGGACGAAGTCATGGGCGGAAGATAGCTCCAGAATACATTAGTATAGTCTATCACTTTCAATAAATGTCAACTTAATTGAGCTTGTTTGAAATTATCCGTGATTACACATTAAATAGAAAGACAAAACAAACGATAAAGAACAATTTAGTGAATAGCACAAACTGCTCAATTTGGGACATGGGTTTCATAGTTGTGGAAATTGGACTCCAAGGACTCGAATTAAAACTAGATGAGTGTGTGTTTTGTTGTGTCTAGCTGGGAGATTAAACAAATAAACATTAAAATATAAATTAAATAAGAGATTTCATAGAAAGACAAGACATCTAATAAATAAATAAATATTTAACAACATCACATACATTGTTCCGATTCAGACCAGTTCAGATCAGTTCCGATCAGAGACAATGGTGGTTACACAAACACCAAACCTGAGCCAATATAGAAAAGTTCATTTTCTAAATTGACCCAGCCGGGGATCGAACCCGGGACCTCAGAGATGGCAACACCTTGAAAACCGGCGTGCGAACCACTCTACCACGGAGGTCGTCTAATGATTATAATACTACATTTAGATGCTACCTTTTGATTTTCATCGAAATCTAAAAGCACAGAGCACAGGGAATAACTTTTCCCCCATTTATTTTCAAAGGGGGCAGCTGAGTATTTGGTACCTTTGGCAATGAATACAAACACCAGCTAAGTTTCATTGAAATTATCAAACTAATTCAAAAGTTTCGAAACTGTGTTGTGCCAGATCAAAAGAAATCTTCTGCCTACAAACTAAATGAAGATAACTACAAGCAATACAATAAATAAGTAATAATAAAGAGTGTATATGTTTACAAAAATTCTGTTCACGCCGGCGCATATCACTTTATCAGTTAGCCTACCCGATAAGGGTGCATCAGGCAAACATTTCACTGTGACGAAATGTCGATCAAACCGTTGGCTTGTTGATAAGAAGTCTCCAACGGGTTGATAACACTCATTTACCTGTAAACAAAAGATAAGCTAGGTCAGTTCACAATTTAAAAGGATACATACACAATACATTTTTGGACCCTCTTAAGAGGCTGACATGAGCCAAATAGCGCCGCCAGTCAATTTTATTTTATTTATTCTGAATAAGCCCAATTTCTTAAAAAAGGAATCAGTCAAGGTCTTGTAAATGACGTCTAATATTTATGGAATAACTTTACACAGTTTGAAAAGGCATTCAAACAGTTTAAAACGCGAATTTGTTAAAAGTGGCCACTGTTGGTTCAAACCCATTTTAAACTATTGCACGCATTTTGTAATGTTGTAACGTTATTCAATAAACATTAGACGTCATTCACAAGACCTTGACTGATTCCTTTTTTAAGAAATTGGGCTTATTCAGAATAAATAAAATAAAATCGACTGGCGGCGCTAGTTGGCTCATGTCAGCCCCTTAAGTCTTAAAACACACCTTCTCTATACACACTTTCACTTCACACACACACTTCACACACCTGAGATACAGTTTTTAATAGTTCAGGTGCAAATGTCATTCGATAGTTACTTATACTTAGGACTTTCACCCGCGCGCGGTTTCTGAGGTGCTTATCAGTGGTTTATTGGAGGTTTAACTTTTATCGGAGGGGTCCATATGATCTGGATATTGCTTTAGCAATAAAATTAACTTAAAACCAGACAAGAGGACGGATGAGGACCCCTCGGATAAAGGATCTCAGAAACCGGGGGTTACTCATTTGTTGATTTGTCGGCGCAGGCGCAGCAGCGATACCTACGCCTCGCAACAGTTTACCGAGGCGAGTTACTATGGCGAGGCAATGTCGGACTGCTCTGCTGCGCTGACAAATAAGTAAAGGACCTTAGATGTATGGTTTTTGTAATGCTTTGTTCCCAATAAACATATTATTATTATTATTGTACGCTTTCGGGCCAAAAGTGACCTGGTCCCTTAATCCAACACGTAGAGGCCATTACTGTTATTATTATTTTGGTCACTTACTCGATAGCCGGCCCTAACGATTTGCAGTTCGAATGCGCTAAACCTCTGCGCCATCGAGCTCCTCGTTATGTTTTAATGGACAATCAAATCGAGCTGCTGCGGGGATGAAAATTGCTAATTTATGTCAGCCGTGCCGTAAATGAGAAATTTCAGGTAACCTTTAAACTGTCGAGGCTCTTAAACCAATCCGGTTTCTATCCATTTATATTAAGGTCGTAAATTATCAGCCGACTTCGAAGTGGCTAGAGAACTAAGTTGTCTTTTTCTCATTAATGAAAAACGTCTAAATTGCAATTAAAAATATAAGTAGTAGGTATGTGAGCAAGTTTTCCAAAATGAAAATGTCATCAATGCTTGGGTTGAGCCCAGGGGCCCTACCGGCTAACTTTTCGAACTTCGGCGGATCTGCCGAGCTTGAACTTAAAACAGATAAATCAAAGTAAGGAGTTTCGTATTGTGCCTTTCGCCGAAGTTATTTAGAAGATATCGATGTTCTTGTGACATCTTGAATTGAGGTTCGCCCTTTTGGCCCGATTGGGGCTCGATTTAACTGTTTTAATTTGAAGCCCGGCAGACTTTCCGAAGTTTGATGCGTTAACCGGTACGGCCCCAGATCCTTTTTATGGATGAAAACACCAATAGGTGAATTGGCCATCTTAGGCCAGGAGCTAACTAAAAGGGAAGAAGGATCCTAAGACAAAGACCAATCAATCATAAAAAGAGAAAATGTTGTTTAAGGCTCCGGCGAACGGTGAGCTAAATAAACCTCCCATTACAAACGTAATACCAAAATGATTTGCAATTTGAGCATAGTTAACTCTTCTTGTGATGTTATTCGGATTAAGACAGTATTTATCTAGGTTTCTATTAAATAAAAAATCCAAAATACTAAACCAAATAAAAATTTAAGCAATTTACAGTTTTATTTTGAATTGGGTTAGTATTTTGGAATTTTTATTTAATAGAAACCTAGACATATACTATCTTAATCCGAATAACATTACAAGAAGAGTTAATTATACTCAAATTACAAATCATTTTGGTATTACGTTTGTATGGGAAGTGGGAAGCTCACCGTTCGAACAAAATAGTTTTACCATAGCCACAGAATACATACGCCACAGCTCTTAAATTTTAAAACAATACAATCTATAACAATTCAGAAAATAATTTTGACTCCAGTTAGCAGCAGCACCCCTAATAAGGAATACAGCAACAGATCCGATACTCTGACCAAACAACACTCCAATAATAATTCAAACAGTTTACACTACACTTCCGGAGCCGCTGTTTACAAGTTAGATCGTACCAGATATCTCGTCTGCTTTGTTTTCTTGCTAATAGCACTATGATTATGACAGTTGGTTAATGTTGACGAGGGCCCAACTTTACCTGTTTCCTTTCTCTACTGTATATACTAGGTGTTACAAAAATACCCCTAATGCCGAATATGGCATATAGGGACCATCAAACTGAACAACTTTTACTATGGGGCCAACTTTGAAATCGCGAAAAAAAAACAGCTGTTTCATACATTTTGATATTTTCGATTTTAATTTTTGTATGGAACAGCTGATTTTTTTTTCGCGATTTCAGAGTTGGACCCATAGTAAAAGTTGTTCAGTTTGATGGACCCTATATACCATATTCGGCATTAGGGGTATTTTTGTAACACCTTGTATAGTATCAGTGAGCCAAGAGGAAGAAGCAATTTTTATTTATTTGGCTTACAAATACATCAAATTATGAAAATCTAACTTACTAGGATTTATCCTACTCAAAGTAAGCACAGACAGCATGCATTTAATAACAGTTTAGGACATCTGAACTAATACGACACAACAATTTTATCAGATCAGATCAATTTATAGAAGGAAAAGAGGAAGAGGGGGATACCTCTAAGAACCTATAATGGCCCCTCCACATAAACAGGCCAAGCCTGCAGGATCGTAGAATCGCCGCCGCGGGCGGGCGGTTCCATCTCTCCGGAGAGTCCGGGCCTGTGCCCTTTATATTATAAAATTAAAGGGCCACGCAAAGGCCCCGCCGGAAGGCCGTCGCGTATCGGTCAAACACAAACTTCGAGTTCGAGCAACGCACGTTAAAATAACAATCGTGCTTTTCGGCAATATAGGAATGCTCGGAAGTTTTTCTCTAATTTATATTAAAAATATAATCTAATTCATAATAAATTTAATGTGTTTTAATTTTGTATTATTGATTTTAATTTAGGTACTGTCTATTTAACTCTTGACAATCGATTAAACAACATAATCTCTTAGTGTAAGTATGCAGGTAGGTACCTAAAAAATACGATAGTAACATAACGTAACAGTTCTGTAAGTCTCTCTTTTCTGTGGTATAATCTTCTCCTTGGCCTTCCAGTCGGGGCTGTGCCTGTGAGGGGCCTATAATAGTACTGCCTTCAGGCCGGGCCGGTGCGTGTGGAGGGGCCATAATAGGGAGCAAATAAAGGAGATGATAAATATCCCGTCGTAGCAGGAGATGGCAATATTGGCAATGTGTAAATAAGGAGTTGAAAAGACTTCACAGAATTCACAAATTATTTAAATTCCATAGCTGTCATAGTAAGAGAAATGTATGTATATGCCATTCAATTTTCTTGTGTATTAAGATATTATCCTGACAGGTTTATGAACCCTACCCGAGTCCGTTACTCAGATCGCTCGGTCCCCCAAGCCGCTTGATGTGGCTAATGCAATAATAAAGCAATTTGCCCCGGGCTCACTCGCTGTCGGCACTCGGCACCCACACTATGTATCATCTACAGAGCAAGCTGCAAACAATAACAGTTAATGCCGCAACTTCGTTGCAAGAATTAGAGAATGCTTTAGATACATTTCTCGCTCTTTTAATAATAAATAATTAAAGCTTGGTCAATTTCACACAGCGCCAGCTAGCCCCAAACTAAGCAAAGCTTGTAATATGGGTGCTAGACAACTGATATTATACTACAATTATACTCTTTTAAATATATACGTGCTACTATGTCACAGAAATTAAAATTCATCAATCAATTTCTACCCGGCCGGAAACCGAACCGACCTCTTGCATGTAACGGCATGTTGACCACTGCACCACTCAGGTCGTCAAAAATTTAATTGCGTATATGTATATGAAATTAAAAGCTTTCCTGATAAAATAGATTTTTTTTTTCTCAGTCAAGATTAGTATAAAGGCAACCATAATAGAACACATTTAACTGTGATTAAAACATGAGTGTGTGATTTTTGGGCTATTCTATTGCATTAAGGCTCCTATATACCTCAAGTGGCACCCTCATTTTTAATTAAATTTATTGCTCTCTAAGTACATAATGTATCGAAAATTTACATGTACAGATTGAAGCTAAGGTTCTATAGTTTATTTACAAACAAAAGTGGCCATTTTTAGCACTTTTGCGAACTACTACTACAACGAACAAAATTTTACTAAGGTTATTGTTTGTAAATAAACTATAGAACCTTAGCTTCAATTTGTACATGTGAATTTTCGATACATTATGTACTTAGCGAGCAGTAAATTTAATTAAAATGAGGGCGCCACTTGAGGTATATAGGGGCCTTACCGGTAGACAATTTTTATTTATTGAATTATTTAATTCTCGCTTAGTTCTGTTCTGATCCTTTTCACTTGAAAGGTCCTCTCCTAGCTTTTCAGAATGAATAATTTTATTACTGTCGAAACCATTTCTACGGTAGCAGATTGGGGTCAGAATTCCATCTCATCGGTCAACATTGATATTTGGTTAATTAAAAAAGTTCTACACACACTGAAATGAGTCAGCTTTCTAAAGTCAACTGAAATATTTTAGCTGTCTATCTATAACAATTTAACGATTATAATAGGTGGTAATGGTATTGGTGATGGGCACTTTTCTCCGCATTTAGACCAATTTGGTCCGTTATGCGTGAAACGTCATAGCATCGGTATGGCTCCTTCCAGAAGCGCAGAAGCCTCCTGGGCGTTCACCAGGCTTCTAGGACCGACCTCACCTCTGTGAGGATATCCGCCCGTTTTGTGGCCAGCCCCACGCACTCCAGGATCACGTGGGCGGCTGTTTCCTCTGCTTCCAGGCATCCCCTGCATAGAGGACTGTCTGTCGCATTCATGATGAATAGTTGTCGGTTTAAAGCTAAGTGACCTGTAAGTGTACCTACAACTATCCGGAGGTCTGGGCGATTGAGGCTGAGCAGCCTGCGGGTCACACGCGGCGATATTGCAGTCATCGCCATCTTAGACTGTCTACAGCTTGTTATCTCTACCCAACGAGTATTGTGTGCAGCACGAGTTCGTTGTACTACCCATGAGCGTAGTTGGTTGAACGGGAGTGGCAGAATGGGTATGGGTCCTGCCACAATTATAATAGGTGATAAAACTATTAATTGAAACAAAATAAGTTAACTTAGTTATTGGCCTTTTAAGGGTGATGGTTACCAGCCGTACGAATATCCGCCACTCGCGCGACTCCATCCATGCAATTTACAAGAGCTAGGATTACATAATAATATGTGGAAAATAATATTTTTTTTGTGCTTCAATTTATTATATACACTTTTAAGACTTTCGCGCGTACAGTTCATTAGAAATAAAACACTTTTTACGGATTACAGCGCGTATATTATTAATTCAGGTGTTGTTTTAGAATTATTTAGTTTGTATTTATTGGTTTTTAGAATTCCCGACGTTTCGACACCTTTCCAGAGGCCGTGGTCACGGGAGGACTAAAGCAAAAAGGCTGCTCATATTTTTATGAAATTACCCGCTGGAAACTTTATAAAAATGTATTCAAGTTTATTAAATTATTTTGTAGCTGCGTTCTGAATAAAGTTAATTAGAAAACAAGATCTAGCTACTGAAACTACTATCAGTTTACAAATTGGAGGCCTCTGAGAGAAAGAACTGATGGAAGAAAACTCAGAGAGTTTGTGTCGACCTCCCTTTTGATCCCTATCTACAAAACGAACTAACTATTGAAATAATGATTTAAGTGTAGGCTCTTATGCCTCATTTACACGCTTGGCAAGTCCCGAGAAGTGTTCACAAACACCAAGTGTGTGAACGGGTGTTTGGCTTGGCTTGCGTGAGCTTGGAAGAGCTTGTCGCCGAACCGGGCCCGTGTCGGTTTTTGAACACAGATCAAAGGAGCTTGCGTCAAGCGCATGGGGCTTGCGCAGGCGTGTCAATGGCATCCAAGCGTTTTTCAAAGTAGGTCGAGGCTTGGAGCTTATGAACGCTTGCCAAGCCATGTTAAGCGTGTAAATCCGGCATCAAATACACTGATTAATTCTTGTACTGATTAATTGGTATTCAATAGTGCAAAGAACTTAACGAATTCAATGTAATGGAAAATGAGTTAGCATAACAGCTATTACTATGTATTGTATAAGGCTGTTTGTTTCTCAATAAAAGATAAATAACTAATATAATAAGCTGATTGTATATTACATACGAAAATAAACATAGCTATAAGAAGATGCCTTCCTAGTTTCCAGTCTAACATTCAACGACACAAATAACCATCTACATATACATCTACGAGACGGAAGGGCATCCTGTATGCATTTCATATTGCTATCACGCATTGCATTGCATAGACTTTTAATATGTCGCAGACACGTGCAAGTTAATGCGTCTCTACTCCGAGAATGGTTAATAAATAATATACGACCATCAGCCATTTTTAATGTCTGGGAACATTAAAAATGGGGCTGGGGCACAGGCCTTCTTTATGAGATGATAAGGGGGATGAGCCATAACCAACCACGTGGGCCCAATACGAATTGGTGGGTGTTAACGACTGCAAATGCAGCCGGGACCAACGGCTTAACGTGCCTTCCGAAGCACGGAGGAGCTCGAGATAATAAATTTTTGGCCACCCATCCCATGACCGACCCTTGCGAAAGATGCTTATCATCCGCAATCGCTGGGCCAGGCGCTATACCACTGCGCCACCGAGCTCCTCAATTAATATATAAATATAATAATATAATAAAGGTTAATCAAACTTTTGTATTATATTATGGACTTAGCAAATGGTTCTTTGTATAATTTATTATGGTTCATTTATTTTTATACCTAGGTATATTGATTTTTATTTGAGGAAAACTAGATTAGATAGTTGAGTGAACTAAACTTTGCATTCAATACGTAAACTATCAATTACTTAACATCATAAAGATGACAGAAAAATTGCAACGATTATTCAAAATATTTTTCTTACTTTTTTTAAATTCGCACGTCTCACAGCGAAATAGCGGGACTTTCATCATTAAAAAATTAAGGTGATTGTCCTGTGTAATAACCGCTTCCTCTAGCTAAATTAATTGCCACGGCCAACTTGTTTAGCGGTTACCGGCAAGCTAGCTAATGAGCTTTATCAATAATAATAAAATTGTAATAAGGTTACTCAACGTTTTGTTGAAGTATTAAAAGTTATATTTTCGGTCGTAGCTGTTGATTAATTTTCAGTACTATATTTTTATGAGAATCGTCCCTAACAATAGGAAATGATAAAAACTAAGAATAATTAGGTTGAGGTAGGTTATGAGGCGACTCCCACAGGGGACCCTCAGGGCCAACCGGCGGCGCGACGTCCTCCCGAGATCCCACCGAGTCACTCGGCTGGGTGGAATCACGGGAGGCAGTCATGGAGGGAGCCGCAACGTTCAATGTTGCGGTCCCCTCCTGGTGAGCCCCACATACCCTTTTCTCGCTCACCTGCGGGAGGGGAAGCGCGTAAATGCGTTTTCTTCGGCATAAAAAAAAGTTGAGGTAGGTTATGAGAGGTTGCCGGGAAGTAATGGGTTAAGCGCTCCGGTAACGATCATTTGCGATGGTCAATTTTTACGTAATTGACGCGTAAATTGATCGTTTACATGTGCAATTGAAGCGATTGTCAATTACTCTAACAATGGGATTAACGGAAAAAAGCCATCGGTCATTTATGTATGAAGACTGGCATACCTACCTGTCCGCCATTTTGAAAAATGTCGGTTTTGGAGGCCTGTGCTAAAAGTCGTGTCAATCGATAGAATAAGTCATTACAAACAAAAAGTAATAAGAAAAAAATCTCGCAAGTGATATACTTACTGAGATATTCGAGTTTGAATTTGATAAACAAAATCATATTCTGGATTTAGTAGTTATGTCTATGCAGATTGTTGTTAAGCTATTTTATGTATGTAGGAAGCGTCCATGGCTCAGCTGACGAAGTGTGCTCCAGTTATTCTATCGATTGATCTAAAAAAAATACTTATTTTGTTTTTCAACTTCAAACTCAAATATCTCAGTAAGTATATTACTTACGAGATTTTTTTACTTATTACTTTTTATTTGTAATGACTTATTCTATCGATTGATTTAAAAAATGCCAGATTTTATTTTTCAACTTTAAACTCAAATATCTCGGAAAGTATATCACTTACGAGATTTTTTTACTTATTACTTTTTGTTTGTAATAAATTATTCTTTCGATTGGTACCACTTTTATCACAGGCCTCCAAAACCGACTTTTTTCAAAATGGCGGACAGGTAGGTATGCCAAAAGCACATGATGCTCTTTACAATCGCAATTGATCGTTACCGGGGGCCTTTAGGTTAGATGATAACTTCCACAAAAGTTCTCGACCGAATTCTACTGAATTTTCCACATACTTTGCTTCTGAATCTTAATCTTGATATAAACCGTTTTCCCACTCCACCAAAGAAGTATATTTCTACCTCCCGATTAAAATTCAGAGCTCATCATCAGCGTTTCTTCGGGGACTCATTTCATAGTTCAATAGAGGGCGTTGTACTGCAAAGTGGGTCGAATGGGGAGAAATGGGGGGCGAGCAATACTTGAAGGCATTGCTTGGTTGCAATTTGCAACCAAGGAGGTTAACTATACTATTAACTATGAAGAATTCTCAACTATTTACTAGAATATTCATTATTTGTTGTTATTATGAAAATGATGACGAACAGAATCTAAAACATAGTTTTCCTGACATCGGCGGTAAAAACTAAATTTAATTACTATCCACATAACACTTAATTTAAAGTATTTGAATGTATTTATTTAAGTTTAGTAAACGACGATAGAGTCACATTTCATACAGCATAAGGCGTTTCACAGGTTCTAGAATCTAGATATCGCATTCTGGATAAAAATGGAACAAAATATCAAAAAACTCATTAGGAATTCACCCGGAACCTCTGAAACAAGCCCAAAATCTCCGATATCCAAATCAAAGATAGCCACAATTACAAACAACCTTCACATTACATCCAATGCTGTGCTCGTATTGATCTTCCAGTCAAGTTCTCAACAAATGCCCGTAGCCCAAGATTACATAACTGTTTAGTTTAGTAAACGACGATAGAGTCACATTTCATACAGCACAAGGCGTTTCACAGGTTCTAGAATCTAGATATCGCATTCTGGATAAAAATGGAACAAAATATCAAAAACCGCATTCGGAATTCACCCGGAACCCCTGAAACAGGCCCAAAATCTCCGATAGCCAAATCAAAGATAGCCACAATTTCAAACAACCTTCACATTACATCCAATGCTGTGCTCGTATTGATCTTCCAGTCAAGTTCTCAACAAATGCCCGTAGCCTAAGATTACATAACTGTTTCGTGATCGTGACCAACATTAACAGAAAACATTTACCGCGACGCGACTGCGCCACTTTGTAGTTATTAATTGGGTAAATATAGATTTTATGCTTTCGACGTACTATTTAGTGTTATGGACGATAAGACGGTAATGGTACCATTACCGTGGCGATAACCTTTATTTTGGGCGATGTGACAATTAAAAAAAAACAAACCTTAACATTTGTGACCTATCATATGAATTATCTGTACGAGAATAACGATTACATTATTTTACTAATATTGCTTAAGGGGCTGACATGAGCCAACTAGCGCCGCCAGTCGATTTTATTTTATTTATTCTAAATTCATCGTCACGTCATTCACAATACCTTGACAGATTCCTTTTTTAAGAAATTGGGCTTATTCAGAACAAATAAAATAAAATCGACTGGCGGCGCTAGTTGGCTCATGTCAGCTCCTTAAAAGTATATGTAGTCTGTCTAGCCGGCAACGCGCAGAGAATATTCATGTCAATGCACATATTGGGAAATAGTTAGAATATACTTGTCTGAAAATACAATCCATCTCCGATTGTCTGATACTCAAGACAACACTGCAAACTTACAACGGAACTTGTCAAAATAACACAAGTTTTCGTATCTATCGTAGCTAGAGATAACATGTGAAATCCATAAAAAAAAACCAACATCGTTTCGCTACAGCAAGAAATGGACCGTCATCGGCCGTGTACAAAGTTTTGCTATTTGTGCAGTTAGGCCATCCAAATACAAATAGAAACTAGGTAAACGTTTATTCGCCAATTCGATGTTGCTCGAAAGCGTAGAGTAAACACCGAGACGAGGATGCAATGACACTCTGAATCGTCCAGATGTTCATTCGTAATGCAATCAAATAGAATCGGGGCAGGTAAACGAATTTTTTATTTATATAATACCTAATAATATACTAGAAAAAATACGACTCGCACCAGATCATGTTCTCGGACGGGAATCGAACCCGCGACCTTTGGATATCCGGTCCAATGCTCTGACCGCTGAGCTACCGAGTCACTAGTGGGAACGTCGAATTTCTCCTAGTATATCAACTCTTACGCTGCAAACCAGCGCCATGATCGTCCGAGAACAAATCTGGTGCGAGTCGTATTTTTTCTAGTATATTATTTGGTATTATATAAAATAGCATTGTGAATGCTAAAATCTCAAATTTTAAGAATTTTCATTTGTTTAAATTCTTCTTTGAAGACTGCAGACATTAATAATTACTACGGAAATCGGAACGATTCGACTCGTTGATGACGAATGAGAACATTGAGAAGCATAAGTTACATCCGGTCCGGTAGAGACACACTGTCATTAGGCACGCTAGAGACAACGCCGCCGCGGGACTATTGACATTCCCATTCCAGATCATTATGTTCGGGTTCTTAGGCGAGAGGATAAACACAATACATCCTGTATCTACCTCACCTGAATGAATGCCGTTCCTTAGATATTAACATCGCACTATTTAAGTCCGGTCCAATGCTCTCGGTAGACCGGACTGCCAAAGATCGCGGGTTCGATTCCCGCCTGAGACAATTCGAGTCGAATTTTTTCTAGTATATTATTAAGTATTGTATAAAAATAGTGTAAATGCTAAAATCTCAAATTTAAATATGTTTTATCAAATCAATCACACCTATTATTTGGTGAGTTTTTTTATCTATTTCGGTGGTTAGGTTAGATTGATACAATGAAAAGTGTGGTTATGCTTACTGAATATTGCCAACTCATGACACTTGTAATTAAATACAAATTAACGTCGATAAGATTAGTGTAAGACTACGAGCCGACACAGATAGTGCAGCAACATCCGGCAATGTCACACAACAATCATTAGACACGCTCCGAAGAATAAACCACGAACAAGCTATTAACATACAGCACGAAGTATGGCTGCATCATTCCGCGCTTTCTTTGGTTCCATTTCTTTTGTTTGTAACGTCTTCATCGATCCAAAATATCTCGTACGATAATGAAGACTTTGGTGACGAACCTATTGATAGAGACAAAAAAGAAAGAGAGGAAAAAAATTAAAAGTTAACCGTTCATAACTTTAAGTAACGATAAGAAATGAACATTAAATCGAGGGTACTCTTTACGACTTCAGATCAACGAAGTTTACACAAAGCAGAATGTTTACGACTGAAGGATAATTGGCTAAACATAATCCAGGTTCTCGTGATCGTGACCCACTTAATTCTGCCCGAATAAAGCTAAATTACGCCTGAATTACGATTATTAGAGTTTGCATTATGTACAATTCTACACGAATTTATGTGGCACGGACTTGGTGAAATGTGAAACGTCGCCAAATTGGAGTAATTTGCAAAGAAATAGATGGCTTCTGCCATTGTATGCGTAAGGCAGTGCTACCCACGCGATCTATTAAAAGAAGATTAGGTTGTGTGTGAGAGAGAAGCATACGTTTTATTTATTTATAATAGTTTGGTTATTATTTCCTAATAATAATTGTATAATTAATGATTAAATCAACTCAATTTTTTTCTAAATAAACTTTTCATAATAATTAATGACTATATTAATCCATATCCTGTGTCTGTTTAACTTAACTCAATGTGAGTAGAGATAAAACATGGACAAATAAGCCCATGGATAAAGTGGTACTACTTTGTGCATGGACTAGTGTATGCTTTAGTTGGCATACTTCAAATTCTACTGAACATTATTCCTTAGATCCATCAGCAATTTATTTTCAGTTGAGCATTAATTCATTTAATTGCATTTAGATGAGAAAACACATTCTTTTCTAAGCACAATCCAGTTTCTGTTAATATTCTGAGAATAAAAACAATGTACCTACTGTTTTATAAACGTCTAGTTATCTTTTATACAATAGCATCGTTATGTGCTATTATCTTAACGTTACATGTGCTTGTTAAACTTTCCTCAGTTTATGTCATTTTGTTGCGCTTTCTAGGGTATGCTATGACCATGAGTGGTTGTAATTTTCATTTTTGTTGGAAAAGTTCTGGTAGAATTTATTACACTGTAAGCGATTGTCATAAATTTCTTTATTGATCTAGCGAGCGCTAGCGTGAGCGATGCGTCTATGCTTCAGCTTTGGCAAAAATGAATTCGTATGTCTGTCCGGCTGTCCGTCCGTGCTGTTTGGTAGGTATTCTTTTAATATTCTATCTATCGGAGGATTGGAGGCTAGATGGCGCTTTTAATTTTGAACATATTTCGAAGCGGGTGATATTTTTATTAAGAAAAAATTTCATAAAAATTGTCTTGACAAAAATAATATGTAACTATAGAACCTGCTCACAAAATTTCACGCAATTCGGTTGAGAAATGTGACCTGTAGAGGAGAACAGACGGACAACCGGACAGCCGGATATACGAAAGCATTTTGGCCCAAGCTAAAACGGAGACGCTTCGCGCTCGCTCGATCAAAAAACAGAGAAAACAGTGAAGGGTTTATGTTTCATTCAAACTTTATTACTCACTATGCACTAAGCCGATTATGTAGAAGTAATTAATAAATTGCTGTTTGTTGGTAACCTTTGAAGTTTGAACACTCATTCATAAATAGACAGACATTGCATTAACAATGTGACCGCAATTCCAACACCAATACATTTTCTAGGAAGTTACAAGACTACAATTTCAGTTCTAATGAGAATGAAATAAATCTTGAAATGACTTATATTTTAATTAATTAGGTAGGTACGTAATTAACGTGTCCCACTTGCATGTACGCATAATTTTACTTTCTTTGTACATAAAATTTAGTTTCTATTTTACGACTTCGTAAGTTTAACCTTGACTTTATAAACTTGACATTTTCAGCCTGTGAAAACACAATTGCATTCGATTGCTCATAATTATTCAAGTAGTGATGTGCCGAGTCGCTGTTTTGGTGGATCGAGTCGACTCGAGTCGGTTTATATGGTATTCGAATCCTGACTCGATTCCGCGATTGGAGTCCAGTACTCGAGTTGACTCGAGTCTAGTCTAGTCTAGTTCAGCCGCTGAACTATGAAGCAGAAGTTGGCCTTCTTCTTGATGTACATACTCTGTCACGTACCGGGGCTCAATCGGCTAACTTACATTGCTATCGTAATCACTCTGATTTGACAAATGGATGTGATACATTGCTACTTTTCTTTGGTAAGTGTTTATTAGTGCCAAAACGAAGTTGCACTAGCAATGTATCACATACATCTGTCAAAACACAGTTTACACTTCACTGTATTTAGCCGATAGACCCGCCGGTCGTCCCCCGCGGTGACGGTGTAGTGCAGACGGGACAGGTATACCGCCGTGGCCAGCGAGATTCTTCCTGACTCGATTATCCGACTCGAGTCTAGCGTACTCGAATCAAAATAAATTGGTATTCGAGTAGGCGAGTCCAAGGCAGGAATCGAGTCTGACTCGAGTCAAGCCGTACTCGGCACATCACTTTCAAGTATAAGCGACATAAAGAAAAGGAATATGAGCAACATAAAATGCAATGTTGTTTGAAATGGGGTAAATATTTTAGTATCCATGAAAAATTCATGTGGAGAAACGTTCTTTGCAGATCTCGTAAGTGTTTTGTTGAATTATTACGATTGTCAGTGTTTCACAGGGTGGTATGCTTAGCCCAGTTTTGTTCTGTTTCAATAAGATTGGGGATTTTTTATTGTTGTGTCGTGCATAGCTACTAAAGTTATCTATTCTGTGATTAAAGCTCGAATACACAACATCACATTGATCCTTGAAATGTGAAGTATTTTTCATATGTAACTTAATTTAAAGGAAAATGTGCAGGCCAAACAAAGCAACATTTTTTGGCTGTAATTTGAAAGGTTATCATATAAGACGACGTTATAATTAAATTCCTTTAACAAAATACATACGATGGAAAATTAATTATGTGCGTCAAGCGGAAAATGGTTGCTTCCATTTCACATTAACTTTCATATGAAACGACATTTTCAAAGCGAGCTTCAAAACGAAGAGTGAAAGGTTCGCTTAGAGAGATAAAGTTGGAGTTTATTATATTATTATCTTCGTAACTATGTAATTTTCAAATAACTGACAAATGCGTACGGCCTGCCCTCTGTATTTAAGGCTTTGGTCTCCTATCCTTACTAATATTATAAATGCGAAAGTCCGTTTGTTTGTTTGTTACGCCTTCACATCTTAACTACTGAACCGATCATCATGAAATTTTGCATACACGTTGTCAGGGGTACAGAGAGGGACATAGGGTACCTTTCATCCCGAAAAAAAATATTGTTCCCGAGGGATAGCAAAAAACTTTCCACGCAGACGAAGTCGCGGGCGGTCGCTAGTATGCTATACATACGCGACCTCAGCGTAAACATTCCTACGTCAGCGTTTGAAAGGGGCCACAAAACAGTTTATTTCTATAGTAGCATTGTGTCACTGACGCTGTAAGCGGCCGACGGCATAAAGGAGACCAAAGCCTAGGGGTGTCATTTTTCCTTCCCCATAGCCCTAGATTTCTAGACTCCAAGTAGGCATGTCATGGAACGAAAATGCTGACATTGAGTTTCAGTTTAAGCTCGTGAGTATTCGTCGTCTCAGTCGCCGGTTTGCGGGTCTGTCTTGGTCGTCTTCAAGTCCAGCTTCAGCTCCGTCCGTTTAGTCGATCGTCGTCTGTCCGTTCCTACCATACCTAACTCATCCCTGTCATCATCTGTCATCGGTCTGTCAGACTGTCAGTCATTAGTCAGTCGAAGTCTGGACGCCGCGACAAAACTTTTTAACTTTTAAATAAATGTTAAAACAATTTTATTGGCCCCTATATTACCTTATACAATTTTTTTATAATAAACTTAAGCTTAATTTCCGGCTAAAACGTAACGCTTTCTGAACACCAAACATTTAGAATTTCATCAACGAGACAAACAGATGAGATCCATCAAGGCCAAGTGAAAAGTGAGAGAGGAATAATTACTTTTGCTTTCCTTTATTTCATCTTCTATTTACATAATTCTTAACGCGAATAAAGTAATTTGTGTTTTAATTTTATGCTAAGAGCTTAAACGGTAGACAGTTCATGCGCATCTGCTTAAGGATCAAAGAGTTTTTTCGTTCTCGAAAAGATATCAGTTACTTACCCCATCAATCCCCTATGTACTGGTTTACGTCACAAAATAAATAATTCACAATGCAATGACATGTGCATAAAAGAGCCTTGTCATTAACATGTAGTTACATTGACAGTGACACAACTGCCGCCTACGCTATTCAAGGTGTTACAAAAGAACCCCTAATGCCGAATATGGTAGATAGGGACCATCAAACTGAACAACTTTTACTATGGGACCAACTCTGAAATCGCGAAAAAAAAATCAGCTGTTTCATACAAAAATTAAAATCGAAAATATCAAAATGTATGAAACAGCTGATTTTTTTTTCGCGCTTCAGTTGTTCAGTTTAATGGTCCCTATCTACCATATTCGGCATTAGGGGTACTTTTGTAACACCTTGTATATGTTTAATTAATTAATATATAAAGATAAAATTAAGCAACAAATAGTAGCAACGGGTTTATAAGGTCGTAGGCCCTTACAAACCCAACACTAAGGTACTATTAATATCTCACGAAGACCGTTCGGCTCCGGTTGTAGTAGTGACACAGAATATATAATAGTACTAAACGTAGTAGTGATGTGTATGTGAACCGATAAGCGCGCTTATGTGTGTGTGTGTGTGTATAAACGTGGGGAGCGTCAGCAAATAAATCTGATACGCTTTGTAATATTATTTTAAGTTTCGATACTCAAAATTAATTTCCGGTTGAAAATATAATAGTTTTGGTTAATATATTGGGATAGGTTACAAATTACAATACAATATAAATAGAAACAAAACAAATAGATGTAGGAAATTAACCCTAATTAAGCATTTTTATTAAGATGAGTATTACACACACAAACTCACACTATACACACACACAGCATCTCACACTTACATTTTTAGTTACGTAAGTGTGAGATTAATTCCTACTTTCTGATCAGGCATTAAGGTTAAGAGCGAGGCACCCCAACGCAAGTATTCCATTTACTATCTCACCTAATTTTTTTGTATATTTGGGAAATAAAAACTATTTTTATTATTTATTTATTGTATTACTACGGATTGGAAACAAAAGAAACAGGATACAATTCCACATTTTAATCACTATCAGATGAACATTCGATTTCCGATTCCGATTCGCTGTCGTCAGAATCATCTTGCAAATTAATTATTAATTCAAAATCAAGATCGAAATATTTCAAGTAGTCTCTTTCAATTTTTTCTACATGATCACAAGTATTTCGCCACGTTTCACTGCTAACCTGGTCCAAACTTTCATTTATCAGTCTTTCCATGTTTGTCATATTTTGCTCGAAATTTTTAGATGCGATATAATTTTTCACAATCCCCCAAATATGTTCAGTCGCATTTAATTCAGGGTGATAGGGAGGAAGGCGTATGACATCAAAACCCTTGCTCTTAATAAAATCGTCGATTTTGTAGGTTACGTGTTCGCCTTTATACTTTTTTATTAAATCGTACAATTCCGATTTAAGGAGAGATTCTTCAAATGCTATACCTTTATCTCTGAGCCATTGCTGCATATCAGCTTTCTTTGTAAACAACGTCGGTAGTCTTTCGGCCAGCATGTTGTGATAAGCATTTTCTAAGACAATGACAGAGCGCGGAGGTAAATTCGGTAATAATTTCTCATTTAGCCATTTAACATAACTATCATAGCTCATATTCGAATTATAGTCGCCAGCTGTTGAGTTGGCCTTATAAACCAAAGAAGCATTTTTAATGAAGCCATGCATTGTTCCAGCGTGCACTAATATAAATCGAGTGCCGGGGCTAATTTTTTTTGGAAATGGTGTGGTTTCATTTTTTTGTGCCCAGGTGGTGTTTCGCACGTGTGTCGAAAGGACATCAATTTCATCGGTGTAGACAATTGGCCGACCTTGAGCGCGATATTCTGACATCTTTTTTAAATATTTTAAACGACACATTTGTATGTCATGACGTTCCGTTAACACTTTACGGTTGTTCTGTGTCTTACGCCACTTGTAACCCAACTTTAATAATAACTTGCGAACAGTTTCTAAACAACCTTCAAATCCAATTTTTTCATTTAATACTGTTCTTAATTTATCCAACGTTGGAATTTCTTTATGGACAACATGGAAATTTTGTATAGTACTCCGAACAACATTGGCTGTAAAATTATCTATGTCTACATTATTATCTCGCTTTTTATCATCTCGCTTTCTTTTCTTCTTCATAGGAGAAGTGAATTTTGGTGAAGAGGATGGCAATTCCTTCTCTGCTTTTAATATTCGTTGGACGGTTTTTTTAGAAACGCCTGTAGCTTCGGCTGTACGCCGTGTAATATCTCGTAAATGAGACAAATCACAGTTGGGTTCCATGAATGTTTTTGTAAATTCATACTCTTCTCGCAGGAAATGATAAACGCTTGCTATCATGCTTCGACCCTAAAACAAAATTAAATCTAAATCAGTACCTACCCTAATTTTATAATATAATACACAAACACTTTATTGCACAAACATATACAAAAGAAAGAAACAAACGGACTTTGTTAGTCAAAATTGTTACAATAAAACGATATTTTTGAATGTCGGCGTCAGCCATTTTGAATGTCCTCACTGTTGGGGCACAGGCCTTCCTTATGGGTGGATAAGAAAGACCTATAGATGTATTTCGTGTTATTAATGGAAAACTTACTTCACTATGGATAACTCTTCTCCGTTTACTTGCCATGCTGACGTTACTCCATGAAACAATTTAACGCGAAGAACTCAAAACACTAGTGATCCGGACCGCGTCGCGATCGACACTGAGTGAGTGAGTGAGCATGAGCGGAGCGAGCACTCCGAACGGCGCTCTCGCTCGCTCTCGAAGTTGCGCACACAACACACACACTTGTGCATGTGCATTTCATGTGCACGCCTGACGAACGAACTTCGTGAGATAGATAGAACTGTACAACAATCAGACCACATACGATAAAAAATGGGCTGCTATTCTTGACGACCTCCGTGGTCGAGTGGCTTTGTACACCAGTTTTCAAGGTGTCGCCATCTTTGAGGTCTCGGGTTCAATCCCCGGTTGGGTCAATTTAGAAAACGAACTTTTCTATATTGGCTCAGGTCTGGGTGTTTGTGATACCACCGTTGTCTCTGATTTCCATTACACAAGTGCTTTAGCTACTTACTTTGGAATCGGAGCAATGTATGTGATGTTGTCAAATATTTATTTATTTATATTTATTTAATATAATATTCTTTTGAGAAATGGACGAGTAGAAGTGGCATCTTTATGAACAGTGGTCGTTCGTTACAAGCGTTGCAGCTTTTTGCAGTTGTTGACTTGTAGTTACGTTGAGCAAGTTGTATACAACCATCTAAACTCGGCCGCATTTTTTTTGTCGAGTTCTAACAAAACAACCTAATCTACCATTTTGTTAAATCAGATATTACTACTTTAACACTAAATACTGAATTAAAATGGCTGACGTAACCCCAATAAACAGTTACACATACACACATTTAAGCAAGTAAGTACAGTTAATGAATCGATAAAAATAACCGCAGTTTTTACTCATCCGGAGGTTTCGCGAAAAACCTGCTTTTAATCGGCGCTCCTTTTGCATAAATTAGGCATTATTGGCTGTTTTAGTTTTTATAAAATTACACATTTTCTGTTAGTACCTAACTGCTTAGCTAGTTATTCTAAACACACATTCGCCGAATCTAGACGAAAACCGGCGCAGTATTAGGTGATGGTAAACGCCTTTAGTCGGCGATCGTCGACTGTATTCGCCAAATAGTGCTATCAAGTACCAGCTGTGAAACAGGCCCTTATTCTTTAATATTTAGTAGGCCTGTCCTGTCTGTCTGTCCTGTGTATCCGTAGGTCTGTCCCCATACAACAGTTACTGTGAACTGCCACTTGTCCCTCGTATAAAAAAAATATCATCATAGATACTGTTTTCCAAATTGGACAATGTACCTCCTACGTCCCCACCTCATACTAAACAGTTGAATTTATTGACCAAATACTCTCAGCGGATTTTGCCCATATTTGATTCATGCAACATGTGTCATATGTTCATTGGACAGTGAACCTGTTAAGACACCATGGTTGCGCTACCAGCTCTGCGGGTGATTCAATGGTGTCCTAGTGAGAGATATGGCTCTAAGTGCTATATCATCATTACAATTTAACCGCCTCTGTGGTCTAGAGGTTCGCCCACCCGTGTAAAACGCCCGGGTCCCGGGTTGGATTCCCAGTAGGGGGGTACATTTTACTCGGTTTGGTTGGTGATAGGGCTTACTTCAAGTCCGCCTGGCTAGCTACCACCACCTTACCTAAGTCTGACGCCATAACAGAAATTTAAAAATTGTTGTGTTCCGGCAGTTAGAGGTAAGATAGCCTGTTCCTCAGTGCTGAGGATTCCGGGTGTAGTGCGCTTCCACCTTCGGCCTTATCGTCACTTAACATCAGGTGAGATGAAGGCCAAGCACTAACCCGTAGTAGATAAAAAAAAACAACATCCTCATTAAGGGCTTTATACACTTCAATACTTTTACTAAAGTAGCTTCAAAAGTGGCCACTTTAGGCACTTTTGCCTACTACTACTACAACGAACTATATTTTACTGAGGTTATTGTTTGTAAATAAACTATACAACCTTAGCTTCAATCTGCACATGTGAATTTTCGATACATTTATGTACTAATTAAGATGAGGGCGCCACTTAATGGCTTAAAAAAGGGTCTCATCCAAACTCACGAAAAAAGGTTTCGATCGCGCGATCCAAACTTTTTTAATTTGTCCGAAACTCCGCAGCTATCACACTTGCGATGGTATCTCCGTCGTAAAATAAATCACCAACAGTTACACGAGTTACAACCCGTGGGGTATTACCATGGGGTGGTATCGATCTCGGCATTGAAGGTTAGGGTTACGAATGTTACAATTCAGACTTGGCTTGCATAATGTGGGTACAATACTTTTTGGTTTGAAAAACCAAGACAGATATCAGTTTTTTTTTTAATCTAAATAAATAAATATTTGACAACATCACATACATTGCTCCGATTCCAAAGTAAAAAGCTAAAGCACTTGTGTTATGGAAATCAGAGACAACGGTGGTATCACAAACACACAGACCTAAGCCAATATAGAAAAGTTCGTTTTCTAAATTGACCCAACCGGGGATCGAACCCAGGACCTTAGAGATGGCGACACCTTGAAAACTGGTGTACAAAGTCACTCGACCACGGAGGTCGTCAAAAGATAAAAAGGACAAATGTGCCTCATTAGTCCTTTTTGTCAGAAGAAGAAGGGATTTATTGTACCTAATAAGTTCAAAGAAATCTAAAGAATACTTACGCTTTTTACTAACACGATCTCAATAACTAGATTCAATAAATTACTATGCAGTGTTTTCAAAACATGGTGTGCACTAAGTAAGTAAACCTTGCCAAATTAAAAATAACGTCTGATTTTTCAATGCCCAGAAAAAGCTTTATTCGTTTAGTAACGTATTATACTTATTTTGTTCGGGTAATAATTTAACTGACTGATATCTGTTAGCTGAGGCTTGAAAAATCAGCCTTTAGTTAAGCAACAACTTTATTAATTAAATTGAAACTTATTACTATAATAAAGTTGCAAGCGGATGACAATAATAGTTTCGAACCACACGACATAAGATTTCGAACAATGCTTGCCAATTATCCAGGACCTGCTAGTTTAAATCACATTTCTACCATTGTTCTGAGCAAGCACCAGGTTGGTACAAATCTTGTTTAAGGTTTGTTTCCAAATATAATTATTTTTTCATGTTTCATCAAAAGTCGAAAACTATGTTAAAAAAAAATTAAAAAAATGTTTGAGAATGTACAAGCAGCGCTCTTTTATATGATACCCCATAAGCCCTAGTAGCCTCACTTCGAATTTTTAAGACCTCCTTTCAGTCCCTGTTGCAAAAAATATTTTTATTTATCTCTTATTGTTGGTAGCATTAGTAGTTCTCGAGCTTTCCAGCTGTGACAGACAGACAGACTGAGTCGCGCCATAAGGGCGCGTAAAAAGGAATTTACCATTTTGGTGCGGAACCCTAAAAAGGAGATAGGTCGAGGTTATATATAGGTCGTCAATTCATTTTGCACTCCAATTACCAATGCAGTGCGCTGATAAAAGTCCGGGACGGTTGAAGAATACAAAACGGCCCATTGTGAGCGCACACCGCGCGTCCCAGATACGAGAAGAGAACCGGTACGAAAGAGGGGGAGGGTTTAGGTCTCTGTAGTGCTAGACTTGAAGACTGGCCTATAAACATTTAATTCATAACGGACAGAAAATAGGACAAAAACAATCTTATTGCAATTCTTTTATAGAATATAACTCTTTTGAGAGTCAAAATACAAATTGTATTCAATGCGTGTTTCAAAACTTACTTGACAGAACTATGGAATGATGATGGAACGAAACATCGTGAATCTGTGATGAAAGATCTCCTACTGACGAAAGTAGATAATTATCAAGATATTATTTGATGGAAATTCGCTAGCTGAATGACATGGTTTGGTTTGTGCCAAACCAGGTACCTACAATTCAATAATAAAAAAACAATAAGTAACTTTGTAATATGTGTTATTTGCATATAAAATAACTTACCTACATCACGGTAGAATATCGTGAAGATGTGAGGTACTTTACCAAAATAATAACAAGACACGCGCGAAAAACATAACCCTTTCCTTGCAATCGGTTAAAAACAATGTTTGAAATGACAATAAAAATAATAAGATAATAAAATTAATTAAATGGTATATTGTTTGTCCGCCATACTTATAATATTGCGACTGGTAAAAAACGATCGTTACAATGAAAACATAAAATTATATATTTCAGCAGAGAATTATTTGCGGGACAAAGTTAACGGCAAATACAATAACTGTACAAACAAGGGAAGAACTCGCGATAAAAACAATTACGAGCGAAGTTTCCGACAACTTTGTGAATGTTTTACACAAAAACGACACTGGGACAAATTATGTCAATTGTACTAAGAGCCGAAAGTTTGGTGCTTCTTCACGTCTTACGCAATCAAATGATACTTTTGGAGAAATAAACTTTTTTTAATATCCAGGGAAAAGCTAGGGAGGCCCATGTTCAGAGCAAGTGCGTCTGTTCTGAGAGGACATCATAGTAGAGTTTACAATTTTACGCATTTTGACACATTTTGATTACGCAAAATGAAACATGCGCGAAATGGTACATGCGCGAAATGACACATCGAGAAATGACAAATACGCGAAATGGCACATGCGCGAAATGACAAATACGCGAAATGACACATGCGCGAAATGACACATACGCAAATTGACGTGAATTAAAAACGTAAATTGGAGTTTAGTGGGTATGTATGGTCTACCCAAAGCGAGGACCACATAGCCCCGTTAAGCAACGGGGCATGCGTAAATACATTCTCCCTGCTATAAAGAAAAAGGTGTCGAGAGTTTAAAGGGATGAAAAATGTGGTGAAAAACGTGCAGTGTGATGCGAGTGTCATCCTTTGGTATTTTGCAGGTCTATGTATGTATAGTGTAGTATACCGCAACCATTCGCCACTAGAAGAGACGTGATTTCTTGCCATCGTTACCCATTTAAGTAAAGAAAGAGATAAGTACAACTAATCAACACAACCAACAAATATGTCAATTAAATGACACCACGATGCCGTTTTATAAAAGAAAAAGTCTTTTGTCTACAATAATAGTTGAATACTTTCAAACTATTAATAAAAATAGTTGAAACAATCAACTAAACTAGTTGGTTCCTCTACACATATTTCAGGAGTCCTAAATCATCACAGATCACAGCGGCGCAGATGGCTGCTTTAAGCCACTAATATAAACTGAACCAGTTTTGATTTAACTACCGTACCGAGTCATAACATTAATACGAATTTTGTTATTATAAAACCAATTTTACATGTGCCAAACCGAAGGAATTTTAAATTTAATCAGAATTTTTATGTATATTACTTCTCGTGTTAACAATTTTAGCTAGATTTTTATTACAATTCTATTCCTTTTAGATTTTTCCAGATACCACTAAAAAATTAATGTATATTACTTCTCGTGTTAACAATTTTAGCTAGATTTTTATTACAATTCTATTCCTTTTAGATTTTTCCAGATACCACTAAAAAATTAATGTCAGTTACTTTGGAATCTGAAGAACTGTAAGTAACTGTTTCCGCATTTATCAGATTTTCGATAATATTATGAACAAGATACCAATGACTGTATACAATACTTGGCAAAACTCATGTCCACGAAAATGAGAAATAATGTTCTTTTTTGGATTAAAATTAACTTAATATTTCAAAATGTTAAAGTTAAGCAACTTAAGAAAATCTAAAATGAATAGTAACATCGCATCGCGTGTCACAATCCGTCCATCAGTAAAACCTAGGAGATTGCTTAAGTTCCTATTTCCAACCGAACCTTTTTAGCAGATTTATAAGTTCTTTTTAAGTCACGCAATGTGCCGCAATAATCGGATGAACCGTTACACTCCACATTACAAGCTTCATTAACTCACAATCATTGGCTAATGTTTTATTTTATTCTGCCTGCTATTAACACAAAAAAATGCTTTTGAAATCCAAACGATATGAAAGCAGAACACAGTTTACCCAGCGTCAGGATTAAGAATCCACAAAGAAAAAGGATCAGGGCCCTTTTTAATAACGTGACAATTTGTCAATTGTCATGACAATTTGGTTAACATTGCGGTGTAGCTGTGAGCAGTTTATTCTATTTTCAGATCGGTTGATGCAATGGATATAAAATTGTCATGACAGGTGACAAATTGTCACGATTATTTAATAGGGCCCAGAGCATGTTTCTTTAGTACTTATATAAATATGGTCATGATCCATCACATCACTTTTACATTGCTTCGATTATAAAGTAGCTATTTAAAGCACTTGTTTATTATATGTAACGTCGACGGTCAACACAAACTTCCTATGACGCCAGACAATATTTGACCCTGCCGGAAACAGAACCCGGGAGCTCAGACATGGCGATACTTACCATGAAGAACGGTGTATAAGCCATTCGACCACGGAGGTTGACATGTGAGCTTGCTTGATGGTAAATCTCACAGATATAATGCCATTATTTCGGAAAAAAAAACATTTTTTTAATTATATTTTATTGTGATTATTATGTGAATGAAATGCGATGACATTAACTATTGATTTGATTAGATTTTCATTGTGATCTTAAATTATTTTTTTATTATGCTTGTCTGAAAAGACTAAATAAGAGAATTTATTACTTTATTGTCCACCATTGTCTGTACCATATAAGGCAAATAAATTATTATCATAGGTCTAATTAAATTTCCATTAAGTTTTATATTTCACCAGAGTCAGATCGGACCTTACAATAATTAGGACGCGCAACCTTCAAGGGTCTAGGTCTAGACCCTTGAAGGTTGAGGTGACTTTGTATCAAGAGTCTGACATTACTGTTTTATTGAAAATATTTAGCATTCAGTTGGCTGAAGTACCTACTGAGATAACAGATATATCGGTACCTGAATCGAAAACAGGCTTTTTTAGAAGTAAAAAGAAAAGTGAAAAAGTTGCAGGTTTACCAGAAAAAAATACTTGAAAACTACCTACTGAAACGATTACAAATTTTAAAAAATGGGACCAACTTGGCAGTGTACCTGATGTAATAACGTTTGATTCATCCGTCTTTGAGTAATTGCCGGACATACAAAAACAAGGCGAAATTATAAGGGTTCCTTGTTGACTACGGAACCCTAAAAACCAGACATACAAACGAACAGAGAACCTCCTCCTTTATGAAGTCGGTTGAAAGTCTTTTAAACTTAAAAATTAGGTGCTGATTAATTTAATTAAACAAGAATCGCTGAAAAATGACGACAAAAAGTTCTACTAACTAAACCACCAACCACATAAAAACTAGACGGCGGCGAATCGTATTAACAAGTCGTTTCAAATTCACACTTTATTGGTTAAGTCGGTTAAGTTTTCAACGGGAAATAGAGCATGTGTTTGTGGGCTGTTATTATGTGGCCGGTACCGTGTAAAGTGTCGATAAAAAAGTCTATATCAAATATGTCAAAAACGGCCACTTTTTGCAGTTTTGCTATGTACTTATGAATGACTACGAGGGAATGTAACGATACCTTCTAAAAATACTAGACTTTGGGTCTTAAAAATTCCAAGTTTTATTAAGAGCGCGTAGTCTGCACACTAGCGCCGCTAGAGATAATTCACAATTTAGACTTTATTTAAACTATAAACTATGTTTTTTTCCAATGGCAGCGCTAGTCTGCAGACTACGCGCTCCTAAAATTGTGTATTATAAATATTAAATAAAATGCACCGTGGCGCCACTTTCGGTGTAGGTACCATCTTAATTTAAGTAAGTACATAATTATCACGAATTATTTGAAATTCTTCTCCGCCCGCGACTTCGTTCGTCCGCGTGGAGAGGCATGGGCTTTGTTCCAGGGTTCTTATACGCACTTTCTTTCCTTATCACAACCCCTTCAATATTAATTTTCTTGACAAAAAAGTAGCCCTTTATCCTTCCATTAAAATGGTTTCCATAGTGATACTTCTAAAAATAGAGAAACCTTAGATCTATAAAACTTATAAAACTCTAAATTGATTGATTCATTCATTCATTGTCGGGATAGGTGCAGAGCCCTAACGGCTGAAGGTACAGATAACAGATACCATTTTTGGAGGGTAGATTAGATACCTTTCATGATGTAGGTGGTTTCATGGTGTAGAGGGTAGATACCTTTCATGATGTAGGTGAGCACTAAGAAAGGATTTTAGAAAATTCCCGTTACACAGTGTGCTACAGAGTGTTCCAGTTTGTATAGGAATTTGTATAGGGCTGAAGGTAGAGACACCATGGAGGGCACATTCCTTTCATAGTGTATGTTGATTGAAAGTAAAAAACCAAGCGAACAAAAAAATAAAGTTATTGATTAATACCTAGGTATATTAGTCGATCTAACGCTGCAACCCATAACCTTAGACAATAAGCAGCTGGAACAAGTCGAAGACTATATCTACCTCGGACAATGCATCAAGCTAGGTCGCGATATCATGATAGCTGAGATAGATCGACGGATTCAGCTGGGTTGGGCAGCCTTTGGAAAGCTGAAGAAAGATGTTTTCAAGACCAAGCTACCACAGTCACCTAAGACCAAAGTTTACGACTAATGTGTTTTCCCAGTTATGACATATGCTTGCGAAACCTGGCCTCTAACTGCAAAGGTGAACAAACTCAAGGTTACCCAACGACATATGGAACGCGCTATGCTCGGTATATCGCTTCGAGACAGGGTCCGAAACGAAGTGACTCGGAAACGGACCAAAGTGGTAGACATTGGATACCGCGTCGCAAAGCTAAAATGGGCTTGGGCTGGCCATGTGTGTCGCCGAAACGATGACAGGTGGAGCAAGTGCGTTTTCGTCTAGAGACCTCGCACTAAACGATGGTCTGACGACATATCAACAGCCGCAGGACCACTCTGGCCCAGACAAACAGAGAACAGGGCTGCTTGGAGGAAAAGTGGAGAGGCGTATGCTCAACGGTGGGCGGATATGCGCTGATGAAGATATTGGTAATCTGTGACTTTTAAAATAAACTCAAAACTATCTTAATCACGCGAACGAAGTCGCGGGCAAAAGCTAGTTATTTATATGTCTAGATAGTGTTACACTTTTGACGCACTAAACCAAACAGGACAACTTTTTAAAGGCCCCTCTTCAAAATGGACCATCACCATCAAATGATTGTCCATCATCGCTGCCATCGGGCAAGTCTCCACACAATCATGACCATTCAAAAAAATAATCTTGGTAGTTGTAGGTACAGTGGCCTTAAGGTAACCCAGACTTTCATTGTTGGCCATACATATTTTAAAACAAACATAGTTAGTGTGTAGTGTAACTTCTCTGAATGGAATTTCAATGATGAAACAACACAAGGCAATGCATTTCAATTACTGATTATGCATAAAACATGATAATGAAGATAAAAATACTAACATCACAAGAGATCTAGGAGATGACCTCATATTATCGCATTTTATGCAATAAGTGCAGTCTATGTTTTATTCAATTTCAATACCCAGACATTTTAATAGTGTTATTGAATAAAAAAACAGTATATCTTAACTTTTTTATTGACGGATAAGCTTGATTGCTATCACGCCTGGTGGTAAGCAACAATGCAATCTATAATGAAACAAGCTGGCCCACAAGTAACTTATTCATATCTAAAAAAGGAACAGAAAAACCGAAATGTTTGAGGCGAAATTGCGATATCCGTAACAAGTTAGATTGGTTTTTAGACCTATTAAGGTATCTTTATATCAGTACAATTATTGCCTGCGATAAAAGAGTATCGAATAATAAGTACCCAAAATATTAGGGTATCATTAAAATTACAGTACCCGACCCATAATATTCTATGATAAAGCAAGAGAAAGATAGTGCACAACATTTCAGTTTTTAGAGGTACTTTATTATTATTATTTATTAATCCCCCAGCTTCCAGCTTTCAGGGGACTTGGGGAACTGGGTGAAATGAGGGAGACTGATCACCTGTCCGGCTTCGCTGGCGTCCCCCCTTCCAAATAATAATAATTTAGAGGTACTTACCGGCATAGCAAAATAAAGGGACTGAAATTTAACAGATATGTACGTACCTATATTTTTTCTTTTGATAGGGATATCGCAATATAAAGATATCAGTTGGGTATTGGGTCAAATAACAGTCAAAGTTGGTTACCCTTTTTTGTCCCTGATCTTAACTTTAACTAGAAATGCATTCTTTATATTTTTTATAATAACTGTGTGGGGCTCTACTTCAAAATAGAATATATTTATTAATATTTATATTATTATAATTATGCTTTAGATTTGTATACTTATATCTAGTTCTCATAGAATTATGGTTCTGATTACATTCTTACTGGACTTTAAAATTATAATTTAATTTAACAAAATAATAAATTAAAAAGCAAACTGATCTACTTACGACAATTATTAATTATGGCGAAATGAATAATTAGTTCACATCGAACGATTTATCAGGGCAATTTCTCAGAAATCTGGGGCAGCATCTTTACTGGCGCCATAGGTATCTAGCGTGATGAATTTAACTTGACTTACCTTCATATCAGACACGATTTGCTGATACAGGTTCCATAAAGGCGAGCAATCCTTCTCTGCAGTCCCCTCCATTGTCAGAAAACAGAACAATCACGAGGAGTAGGAACAATATCAAACACTTGCGATGATCACAAACACTATCGCGCCATATCGTTCGGCTGCTTGTTGCATTTTTATATTCCTCCGATTTTCTCGATTACCTACATTTCACTTCACGTTTTAGACAATAACAAAAACGTTACTAAACACGATGCAACAAATCAATATTTATAAACATGAATACCCTCCATGTAATCCCGTTGTTTTAACAAAATTCACTGAACTTCACTATAAAATTTGCTGAAACTGGTCACGTATTTATGCAGTATAATCTTTAATGAGTACACATTCATAAAAATGAGTTTTTCACACAATTTCATTCACAACATACGATTATATTTTAATCAAACCAAGCGCAAAATACAGCTGCACGCACAGCAAGCAGCAGCGGACAACGAACAGCACAGACTAGAGACTAGCTAGACTATTATGACGAACACAGAGCACGCACGAATGACTCCAAAGATGATGGTTGTTGACGTTTTTCCATTCTGTGTTTCGTCAAGTGAATCAGTGTTGCCCGTCTCGATTTTATAAACATGAACTTTATATAGTCGATTTTATTTCTACTTCGATTTTATTTCTAGAGTCGATTTTATTTCTACTTCTAGATACGAATTAAATAAAATGCGTTAAATGTTCTGAATGCATTTTGGTTTAAGGTGCAGTATGAACTCCTGCTTAAAATTGATATCTAATATAATTGGCCTGAGTCGTTTATAATCGATAAGTGGCCATTTAAATCTTTTTTATTGCCATGAGGAGTATTTTTCATTGCATTCTTCTATTACTTATAGTCTTAGAGCATTAAGAACTGCTCTAAGCTTATAGTAATTCTAACAAGTATTTTAATTTAGCATTTTTTCAATGGCGAGTGCCGCTTCTCTTTTACATTACATGATTTAAACTAATACCAACATTTTTTTTTGACTAATTAAGGAAAAAAGGTAACTAATTCTTATTTTAATAATAAAAAAAACTCACAAAGGGTTTTTTTTCACTTTCATTAGTTTAAGTTTATAGATATTCACGATAATTTTAGGAAGACAAATAGATCAATCATAGAAATAGAATGAGTGCAGCGAAAATTTTTCTAAGTCTATGAGTTCAATCAATCCCACTATCTAACCACTAAATAAAAATTAGAACAGCAACATAAAACAAACTTATGTTATGTCCCTCAGGTTTGTCCATGGCCTAAGTGAAGTGATGTCCATTTGATTTCAAATAAGCCATATATTCAATTTGTATTCGTTTGAAAATAATGTGATTTCAGGTTTGTGACAAATTATAAGAAACCATCAAAATATTATTTATTTATTTATTTGCTATCTGTAAGCGTAATTTGGCCAGTTCTTTTTTAAATATTGATGATAATTGATAATTCACAGACCTCCTCGGTTGACGTGTTTCAATGAAAAAGTTGGTTCCGTTTTTGAAATTTGAATTACACGAGAAATGTGATTTTTCATAGTAACATTGAAGGTTATTAAACACGTTAAATATGAATTTTCATACTTACATTGCAGCGTGTTTTGGGATTTTTGAGATTCAGCTTGAAGAAGGTTGTGAAAATAATATTTGTATTTCCAAATATATTTGAGAAAAACGAATCAATCTATATTGCTTAGCACATGGCACTTATAATATTAATAAGATATGGATTAGGTACTCATATCTAATTTTTAAAAAACGTTCTATGACATCGGGCGGCGCCGTATTTTTATTTATTTGCATTTGCATAACAAAATATTAGATATCGCTATACTACACTTATAGCGATATCTAATATTTTGTATATTTATGGTTCAATAACACTATAAATCCAGTCAATATAGTCGTAGACTTTTGTAAAAACTGTCGGCACTTCCTCGTGTTGGCACAAGGCACCGAAGCTCATGACACCAATAGCTTCGAAGTCTCCCTTGAGGTGCATGAGTGCTGACCCGGAGCTGCCCCTGCATGCATTCTTGCCTATTTCACCTCCGGCACAGATTTGGCTACTCCATAACGTCACATTACGCCCTTGAGTGCTATATAATTTTTGACAGTCCTAAAAATTAAATAATGATTTATGTATTCCGTCTACCACTATTAGCTAACAAAAAATAATATTCTTAAAGCAAAAACTAACACTGTAAGGTCAAGAATTTTAGCCGTTCTGGTTTTGTGGCTGTTATCAATGTGATAAATAGGTGTTCATAATAAAAAACTTGACTAAGTCGTTGTTGGGATTTTCTTCTTTATAATAATTATTTAAGTAAAAAATCTAATTAGCGCTCTCTTAATCGTTGATAGTAGGACGTATTAATTTATTAGGTACCTTTTGCTCGACAAACTTCAATGAGATGTCTTGTTTTACCTCGCTTAAATGATTGCGAACACCCCAACCAGCAACAAACAAGTTGGAAACCGGTAAATCGTCTACCGTGTAATCTTTGGTTGGTAGGCAAATGGGCCTAATAGAATCTGAAAACAAAATTCGAGTGACTAAAGACTGGAAAATGCCGTTCACAATCCTGACAGTCAAATAACAATATAGGACTCGTTTCAACTATTCCAACAATTACTGCTCTAGTTGTAGTGGTAAAGCCTTACTTACTATAAGTACTAACTTTGTACGCACGACAGCACCTCAGACTATACATGTTGACCTTGAGACAGCCTTTGTGCCCTACGTAATAAAAGTTGTTTTCGCAGTTTAACTGTATAACCTGACGTGCTGTCGTGGGTACTAACTAATCTATATAGCCACACAAAATTAAAGAGAGCACACAAGTAGGTATGCTTCTGAAGGTGATCCCCCTAATTCTTATCGAGTATCGACTATCGTATAGACTTGTTGAAAATTAATTACTTATATGTTAAATCGATCGAAGCTGATCGTACACCCAAAGACTTTGCATCAATTTGTTCTACTACTATTATTCACTTTCCCTGAATATAGCACTAAATTACCTGTGTAAGGGGCGAATTCTTTTAGCCTTATGAGACCTATATCGTCTCTCCTTGTGATATGGTTAAACATTGGGTGAGGAATCATACTCTCCACTGGTATTGTTACAGTAGGAGCAGCACAGTCAATATCGCCATCACGTGTTTCTGTACAGTCCATATCTTTAGTAGTATCATATTCACCAAGACGAACTCCAGTTCTGAATAAAATAATTTAAAATCTAAACATTTTGTTTGACATTCAAACAACTACCTAGACCGGTTCCATCAATAAATTACCTCTTTCCCGCTAGATTTAATGACTAATAAGAGCACACATTTTGCACAGTAGGTACCTATTATTTTATATTTATAATTGTTGGACATATTTAAAATGAGTTACAATGCGTACTTATACATAAAATTTTAGTTACCTACGTTAAAAATATTTTATTAAACTATTACTTTTATTATGTATGATCAATCACTTAGATACTTGGCTTATGCCCAGTAATGTAGATATGCCGTTCATTTACATTACAAACAAAAAATACTTTAAAAACTTACGGTGTTCCGTATTTGAGTGCAGCTCTAGAGATACAATGAGCCGCTGTTAATACGTACTTCCCGCTGATAAGCGTACCACCACACTTGTATGTTGTTTCATTTCCAACTTTATACTCTATTAATGACAACCACGGGTATTGGTCAATATCAAGTTTATTTCCACCAGCTGAAATAAATATTATATGTATTACACGCGTAAACCTTAGAAGTGAATAGATATTATAAGAGTAAAAATGGAATTCCGTTATTTTTTGGTTCAATGAATAAAATAACTGTCTATCGCAATCTAGTTAAATCGTAATTATTTTCTAGCTATGAATATGATTGTTTCTTTTAATTATTATTTTGAATGCTATGTAATAAGCAGTATCATAACTTACGACCAAATTCTCAAATTAATATACTTACAGTAGATAAGTCTCATATCTGTCACGCTGTCTTTTCCACAGCAATTAGACTTTTTGTGTTTAGGGAGTGCGCTTATTATTTTCTCACAATTTCCTATTGATACTTCAGTATTTACAGGAGGACAGCAAATATTTTCTGAATCCATGCAACTGGAAAATAAATAAATAATAATTCAATAATAAGATACATTATGTACACACGACAGCACGTCAGGTTATACAGTTAAACTGCGAAAACAGCTTTTATTACGTAGGGCATAAAGGTTGTCTCAAGGTCAACATGTATAGTCTGAGGTGCCGTCGTATGTACATATACTGCATTCATGGAATTGACATTTTTTTGCATTATGTTATGATTGTATTATAAGGATTTTTTTAAACGTGACCAGCATTGCTTACTTCTTTGCTTCTGTGGTTTTGGAGAGATGAGGACAAGAGCTTCTAGCAACGCACGAACCTTGATCCCCATCCGATGTCAGACATACTCTGGGCAGCACGCCTGCAATAATTTCAAATTTATTCTTGCTCTTTAGCCTTCATTTCCCGTGAGAATCACTATGTCCTCTTCCAAGGTTTTTCTATATCTATATGACTAAAAATATTTTCAATATTAGTTGCTCGCCCACCACAACATTTCCTAAGACTGTAAAAATGTGTAAAAATGTAAAAATGACTGTAAAAATAGTTAAAACAGACCGCCTTGTCATTTGAATGTCGGTTAAAAGACTATTTTTTAATGCGAATGCTGCATAACTATTCCATTCTATACAAATAATGAATCTACTGCTAAAAGTTAAATGAAATATATACTGTTTAAGAAATTCAAGCCAATATAGTTCTTTGAATAGCAATTTCTTCTACCATATTACCTACCTACGATGAAATGGAATTATATATTTTATCATACTATTATTATGTAAGTATATTATTTATACAAAATTAAAGAATTTATTGTTATTATTTATTATTGCAAATAAATTAGGTATACACAGCTTACCTCCATTCACTGATAATGCTGATAAAAGTAACAATGTTGAACTCACTAAACGCTTCATTTTGTTCTAGTTGCTTTTAAGATATGTAGGTACCTAACTAAATTATAAAAAAAATATTCGAGTTCGATAAATAAGATAAAAAAATATAACTAACTACTACAGGTGTTTTCAAGTTGAGCTCAACAGTGGAACTATTTCAGATGTTAACTTATTATTATGTCTTATATTATAATAATCCAGTTTCACATTTTCCTGTCTCCGAAACCATCTTTTTGCATATGATAAACCAGTTTAATGTTAAGTTTTATGAGGGTTTTTTCCTTATTATTGACACTGCGTTATAAATGGGGATCATTATTAATTTACGTAGCCGAAAGTTTTTTAGTTTAGCCATGGTTGGGTTGAGTTTAATTTTTTAGTGTTAAATTTAATCTGAAGAGTGCTAGAATTTATTTTCTAACGTTAGCAAAAAAAAGTTTTACTTACATAGCATTTAACCAAGTAGGTAGTATACCACTTGCTTAATAATTCTAAAAACATTCCTTTAATTTTTTCTTTTTTAATTATGTTACTACAAAAGTAATACGTTTTGTAATTGTTATGTTATGAATATATAAAGTTAAAAAATATTTACACGCTTATATACCTCAAAAAGTTGAAAATAAAAAACCTTTTAAAAAAAGAGAAAAACCTACTCCAAAAAACTTGAAAATAAAAACAAAAACAAAAACAGGTTCAAAATTAAATAACTTTAAAAAGCAAGAAATAATATTCAAATCAAAACAAAATACATCAAATAATCAGGTAAGGCTTTTCGATAAAAAAGAAGATGTCATCAGCTCCACCCGACTTCATTAGACATGTTTTATTGAAATTCTAAAAATTGAGTGATTTGAATATAGTTTTTTGCTTTTTAGAGGTATTTAATTTTGAAGTTGTTTCTGTTTTTATTTTTAGGTTTATAGAAAGAGGTTTAACTTTAAAAAAAATTTTTTTTTGGGCCCTTTTCAACGGTCGTGTATGCAAAATTTTAATGATAATCGGTTAAGTGGTTAGTATAGGTACTCTTTGGTGGTTAGGTAAGACGTGAAAGCGTAACAAACAAACCAACAAATAAACAAATTCAGTTTTTCATTTATATAAATAAATAAGTTAGGATATATACCTACCTAATATAAATGTATATTATATCTTTTATGAATTTAAAATACAAAATGTGAACATATACATATTTAAGTCATATTATTATATAAGTTAGAAGCTATTAGGATTTCCGCGTCACTGATGAGTAAGAATAAGCCTGTTGGATCGCTATGTATAAAAGTTTCGTAACATTCAATATTTTTTTTGTGGATGATGGCTGCTACAACGCCTACAACACCACAGTACAACACTATGTTCAATTGCTTTCATCCATAAACAAAGTAGACTCTCACTCACTCAAACTAAATGTCAATGTCAATGTCAACAAATATGTCAAATTGTCAGATTTGTCAGTTTATTTATATTATATATTCTTTAATAAAACGCTTGCTTGAATTTTCCGAAACGTTTTAAAATAGCGTAAATTATTTCTTATAAACTAAAAATCTTAATTATGTTTGCTATTCTGCTGTGAATTATTACTAAGATGTCGAAAATTATTAATAATGACGGTGTTAAACCTGGCTGTATTCATAGGATAGCGCTCGAGAACTTTGTGTAAGTTACGTTTGCGCGCCTTTTTATTTAACGTGGAATGATTTTATTTTTACTTTTTTATTTTTGTTAGTACCTACAAGCAAGTAGAGCTGTATCCTGGGACGTCTTTAAATTTGATAATTGGACCTAATGGGACTGGCAAATCAACATTTGTCTGTGCCATTATTTTGGGACTTTGTGGCAAAACCAGTGTTATTGGGAGAGCAAAAAAGGTTGGTTTTAATTCAGTTTATCTACTCTCACTTGTCATTCAAAATTACACACTAAAAACTAACCCCTTACTATGAAAGAAAGTTAGAAAAATTGGCAACCTTAACCTACCTTTCTTAAATTTGCTCTATTATTAATTATTCCAGATCTCAGACTATGTCAGAAGTGGTTGTGAGTCAGCCACCATAGAGATTGAGTTGTACCAACAGCCAGGGAAAAGGAATGTCATCATCACTAGGACTTTCAACCTTAAGGATGTATCTACATGGTCCATCGATCACAAGACAGTTCGAGAGAAGCAAGTGCAGGAGCTGATAGCTACTATGAACATACAGGTTTGTGTAGAAAGAATTTGAGTAATATTATAATAAAGTTGCTATTTACATTTAAAATAAATTATGATTACACTTGTTATTTTGGATACCTGTACCATTGGATATGTTACAGCATTAAGTACTGTAGAAACTAAAAATGATCTATTAAGAAAGTTATAAAATTCTGGACTAATTTGATTGAATACCATCTACTACTTTCATATTACAATATTCCCTTTTTTAACAAAAATCATGCAATAGATGTAATAATTAGTAAAATAATATCCATGAATATGATCTTGCTATTTGTAGTTTTAGCAGCTTTGTAGATAGATCCACTGTAACATTTCATTTGAACATCTATTTTTGTCCTTTTTTCTATAAAAAGGTTGACAATCTCTGCCAATTGCTGCCCCAAGATAGGGTGCAAGATTTTTCTAAAATGGACCCTCAGCAGCTACTGCGGAGTACACTATCAGCTGTGGGCGGCCAAGAGAGTGTGGCTCAGCTCGACCAACTGATCGAATGCAGGAACCAGCAGAGGGGGCTGTCGACAAAACTGCAGAACAACACTCAGTTGCTACAAGAGCAAATGCGGCTTAATGAGAGGTAAGATTCTGTTGTGGAAAAGAAAGCTGCTGAATAATTTATAGATAAAAAAAAAAGCTTTGTAATAACGTATGCCCCATTAGCATAAGCACCGAAACGTAATATGATATAGCAATTAATCTGATTTAACTGTCTATACAATTGAATTTTATAACTTTAGTACTTGTAGACTTTTGGTAAACAGACGATTAGGTGCGACGACGAGCGAGCATAGCGAGCGAGGAGGAGGTTAGGTTCCATTGCGAATAAGAAAATGATTTAAAAACAAAATAATGTTTTTCATAAAAAAATCTTTTTCTACAGACTAAAAGTAGTAATAGATGCTATGCAGCAAAGAAAAGAGATAGAAAAACAAATAGAGATATGTGAAAAGAAAAAGCTTTGGTTAGAGTATCAGGACCTTCGAGAGAAAGTGATAGAATATACAAATGATAAGAAGGAGGCGGTTAGACTGGTGAACTCGCACCAAAGTAAAATGGAACCGTTGCAGAAGGTTATTGAAGGAGCCAAAAAAGGGATAAGCAAATTGGAACAGCAGAAATTGAGTTCTGTGAGTAATATCATATATTAGAACAGTGTTTCTTAACTTTTTAGTTTTTGACAAAATTTCTGCCTTGCCATGGAACACCAACTGTTTGGATTGCAGGTAAAATACGGTAAACGCAATTAAATCCTACCAATATTACATATAGTAGTTTGGATGTTTGTTTCTCAATCACGCAAAAACGTCTGTACAGATTTGGATAAAATTTGACACACAGATAGTTTATAGCCTGGATTAAAACATAGGATACTTTTGACCCTGGTCAAAGGATTCTTAAGGATTTTCCGAATGACATGTTCACATGGACGAAGTCGCGGGCGGAAGCTAGTTACTATTAATTTAGGATGGCTTTGAGGACCACTTCGGTTGCTTCCAGAGACTACCAGCGAATAATCACTGTTTTAGAACATTGTTTTAAGTTTTTGCAAAGTTGATCAAAGTAACTCCCTAAAAACCAGGGACCGGAACTTTTTCGATTTTGTTTGTTAACAATTGTCGCGAAATGTAACACTTTTTGATGTAATGCCAAAGGTCCCTAAAAGATCTTACGGATCTGAAATTAAAATATACAGGGTGTGACAAAACAACCCGCAATGCCGAATATGGTAGATACATTTATTAAGGGACCAACTCTGAATACGTAAAAAAAAATCGGTTGTTTGATAAAGTAAGTAACATAAATATTCACAAGCGTGAAGAATCATTTCTCTTTAACGACTATAGTTTTTTACTAACCCCCTTACTAATAAAGATTGTTTAGCAGATGTATAGTTACACAAAGCTTAATTATTGGTCAAACTATTTAAATTTGACATTAAAAAGGAAGGGACAAAATACTGTGTAACTATACATCTGATAAACAATCTTTATTCTGCCAAAATGGGGGTGCTCCCGCGCGCATCCTTTTCTCGTTGCTATCTCGCTTTAGTTGTATAGCGTCTCTTTTACTCCAATGAGACACTATAGATATTTCATTTTTGTCCGGCTGATGGCTGAATACTCAAACGTCACTCAACTTTGAGAGGCTCTCAAACATCGTCCTGTCGCATTAAATGTCAAAGATACGACAAAGACAGCATGATGTTTGAGCGCCCCTTAAAGTTGAGTATCGTTTGAGTATTCGGCCATCAGCCGGACAAAAATGAAATATCTATAGTGTCTCATTGGAGTAAAAGAGACGCTATACAACTAAAGCGAGACAGCAACGCCGATTTGGCAGATTAGGCGAAAAAATCACTAAATCAATTCGTACCCCCCTACTAATAAAGATGGTATAACAGAGTATACGGCCATGAATGAATTAATATGTAAAACAGTACATTAAAATTTTTAGTCCAGAGAAATTCACACTCTAAAAGATCGTGCAAAAGAGACAATGAAAGCTGTGACCAATCACGAATACCAGATAAAGGAGATAGAATCATCTTACCAGGAGAAGTTGGATCGATATAGGAACAGGGAGAGGGAATTATTTGAAGCTAAGGCCAAATTGGAGAAGTTGATAACGGATCGGACCAAGCTCGTGGAGAAAGTTGGAGATGGTAAGATTTAGAGTTCAGTTACCTATTAAAAAAGGCATCCGTATTCATAAATATTACTGTGCGGTCTCACAGTGCCCGCGGACAGAGCGTCCCAAGAACCAATTACAGGGATCTGTTTCAACACAATGTGTTCGCATAGGCAAGGGTAGTTTCAGTAATTAATTGTTCTTGAATAACGTTGTTATTCTTTTTTAGGGCTTGTACACAAAACTGCGATGCGAATTCGCAACGCAAAAAATGCGATGCGATTTCATGTCATGTATCATCGCAGGAATCCGCGATGCGAATCAATTCGCAAGTTTTTGCGACGCGTCGTGCGAGCTCGCAGGTTTTTGCGATGCGACGCCGCATCGCAGATTTGTGTACAAGCCCGTTTGATACTTCTGTCAAATAAGAAGTAGGAGGAAACAAATCAGTTTTAAAGAATGTAACAATATCTTGTGTATTTATTGGCAAAAATTTCATGTCTTTCTAATTACTTGATTTTAGTTTAAAAAACCCAGTTATTTTTAATTAACTCTAAAGCACTCCGGTAACGATCATTTGCGATTGTCAATTTTTACGCAATTGACGCTCATTGAAGCAAAAATTGATCGTTTACATGTGCAATTGAAGCGATTGTCAATTGTTCGAACAATGGCATTGACGGAAAAATTGACAATCGCAATTGATCGTTCCCGGGGGCCTTAAAATGTTAGTTGCTTTCTAATTAATAAGTTGGCACATAGGTGTTGTCTTAAGTTGATATTGCCATATAAAATCTATTGAGGAATTGCATTTGGTCAATAACAACCAACTAATTTTTGTCGTATTCTTAAAATATTCAATGTCGTATTTTTTTACTACCACAGAAGCCACCACTGCACTGTTAAAAAAATGATCTAAAGTACCTAATATCTATTTTTATTTTTATAATTATATATCTTATTATTTATTTGCAGAATCACATGTAAAGATGGAATTGGCAGAATTGCACAAACCGATCATGAAGACTAATGCTGCTTTAGAAAATCTTAAAAAACAGAAACTTGAAGTACAGTATGACCTAGAAAATAATATTACACCTCAAATAAGACTGTATGAGAACAGGTAAGAAAAAATTAAAGAAATATATTTCTTCTTTGACTGAATTTGCTTTTTATTAATCATCTTCATATTTAATAATGTAATGTTGTAAATTATGAATAATATTTTACATTTTATTTGTTCTTTTCAAAGAATTCGTCAACTGCAAGATATAGACGTGAAACGTTTAGAAGTGCTCCGGTCATACAGCGAAGACTGCTACAAAGCTGTTATGTGGCTACGCGAGAATAAGGACATGTTCCACGAACCGGTGCATGAACCTATGATCTTGGAGGTAGGAGATAACTATGACATTGTATGAACCTATGATCTTGAGGCAGGAGATAACTATGACATTGCATGCACCTATGATCTTGGAGGTAGGAGATAACTATGACATTGTATGAACCAATGACCTTGGAGGTAGGAGATAACTATGACATTGTATAAACCTATGATCTTGCAGGTAGGAGATAACTATGACATTGTATGAACCTATGATCTTGAGGCAGGAGATAACTATGACATTGCATGAACGTATGATCTTGGAGGTAGGAGATAACTATGACATTGTATGAACCTATGATCTTGAGGCAGGAGATATCTATGACATTGCATGAACGTATGATCTTGGAGGTAGGAGATAACTATGACATTGTATGAACCTATGATCTTGGAGGTAGGAGATAACTATGACATTGTATGAACCTATGATCTTGGAGGTAAGAGATAACTATGACATTGTATGAACCTATGATCTTGGAGGTAAGAGATAACTATGACATTGTATGAACCTATGATCTTGAGGCAGGAGATAACTATGACATTGTATGAACCTATGATCTTGAGGCAGGAGATAACTATGACATTGCATGAACGTATGATCTTGGAGGTAGGAGATAACTATGACATTGTATGAACCTATGCTCTTGAAGGGAGGAGATAACTATGACATTGTATGAACCTATGATCTTGAGGCAGGAGATAACTATGACATTGCATGAACCTATGATTTTGGAGGTAGGAGATAACTATGACATTGTATGAACCTACGACCTTGGACGGAGGAGATAACTATGACATTGCATGAACCTATGATCTTGGAGATAAAAAATAACTATGACATTGCTATATCTTGATATTCCCGACAGACTTTCTGAACTTCAGAAAGTCTGCCGGGCTTCAAATTAAAACAGATAAACCGAGCCCCAATCGGGCCAAAATGGCGAACCCCAATTCATGATGTCACACGAACATCGATATCTTCTAAATAAATTCGACGAATACTACAATACGAAACTCCTTACTTCGATTTATCTGTTTTAAGTTGAAGCTCGGCAGACCCGCCGAAGTTCGAAAAGTTAGCCGGTAGGGCCCCTGGGCTGTAAAGTGGATGATTGATTTCTTGGAAACCACACTTCTGAATAGCGACCTTGGAAACACGCACCGAGTGAATCGAGCACCGAAGTGCTCAATTTTGGTCAACATTTTCGCGTCCGACATTTTGTTGCACGAATGTGAAAAAACGAATGATGGTAAACTGACGAAATTTTCTAATTGTTACCCTCGATAATGTCCAAAGACAAAAGTAAAGTAAGAGATCTATAGACAAAAACTACCCTACTTAACTTGCGAAAAAAATCCGAACCGAGAATACTTTGAACTGCCCTCGTATCGTAACACAGTCAATGGTGCCGATTCGGTGCAATTTAGTCAAGTTATGTTGCACCGAAGCGATGCTTCCTTTTTACCCACTTAAAAAAAAAAGAAGTTCGAATACAATTTTTTTTTCATAGATAAACTTCACAGACCCTAAGTTCGCTCGTTACTTAGAGTCGACAGTCCCCGCGCGCGATCTAGTCGCGTTCACGTTCGAGTCGAGTCGCGACATGAACGTGTTTATGCAGAAAGTGAGGGTCGAAGGAGGGCTGAAGAGGGTTAACGCTATATGCAGTCAGGGGGGGAGGGTTAATGTGCCCAGAAATGACATACAAAACCTCAGGTATGTACTAGTTTAGTAGTCATAGTTTTGGTATTCATAACCCAGTTTTTAAGAAGCCTACTAGTTAAAAAGTAAGAATTTTAATAGTTAAAAGGCCAGAGTGGTCTGAAAGGATCAATGCAGATAGATCAGCAAATTGTTACATAAGAAAACATTAAATATCAACTTTATGTAATTGTAATACAGCTGTAAATAAATACAAGAATTAACGCCGCTTTTTTTAGGTTAAAATGGGAAAAAATAATAATTTGAGTATGCCATATGTACTATCAACTAGGAGCTCGGTGGCGCAGTGGTATAGCGCCTGGTCCATCGATTGCGGAGGTTAAGCAACTGTCGCAGGAGTCGGTCATGGGATGGGTGACCAAAAATTTACTAAAGAGCTCCTCCGTACTTCGTTAAGCCGTTGGTCCCGGCTGCATTTGCAGTCGTTAGCACCCACCAATCCGCTTTGGGCCCGCGTGGTGGGTTATGGCCCATCCTCCTTATCCACCCATAAGGGAGGCCTGTGCCCCAGCAGTGGGGACATTAAACATGGCTGAAGGTCACTAGCGCATTAAAATGGGAAAAAAATTGATAATTTGATTAGAAAACATTATTTTTTGTTTACTAAAAAATTGGAAAAACATTTTGTAAAGTTAATAATTATGAAGAACTTTTTGTATGGAAATAACCCAGAAATATCGACGTCTGTTCCATAAAAAAATGAACTCTGGTAATTGTATGAAACAGCAGATTTTTCTGAGTTGTTTAAAAATCATCAACGCCCGAGTAGACGCATGCGGTCGGATAACAATGGAACATCTATTGTTTCATTTTCCGGGCGTTAAAGAATTAAAAAGTTATTCATATTGATCAACTCTACAATTGGTTTCCAAAGCTTATGTTAACAAAAACTACGTTGTAAAAAAACCAGACAGTGTTTCCGACAAATAATTACTTATCTTTCAGCTACCTCGGTTTCTACGCGTACCTGATAGACACGATATCTGCCCCCGACGCGATACTCCGCTACTTGTGTAAGCAGTACAATATCCACAAAATCCCCATAGGAAATGACCATACTTACAACAACAGCGGGAAAGTGCCCGCTAATATCACTTTTTTCTTTACCGGTGAGTAAAAAATACACTGTGGGTTAATTAATTTCTGATTTAAATAGTGAAAAACTATATTTTAAATAAGAGGAGCAGTAATTGAAATACCGTTAAAAATTATATAAATACCGAAAAATATATAGGTACTTATAGGTATACAATATTACGGTAAAATATCGTTATTTACCGTAGTAACGGTAAATATGGCCAAATTAACTTTATTTGAAAGTTACACACATTACACATTTATTTTTAAGTTCTTTAATAAATTTACTGAATAAGTTCTTGTTATTATTAAGATATAGTATTATTTCTTACTTAGCTAATATTTAGTTTCAGCATCTTAAAATGTTGTGTAACTCTGTAATTGGCTTAATTCATCAACGCCCTAGCGGACGCAGGCGGCCGGATGACAATGGAATATCTATTGTGTCTCATTTTCCGGGTGTTGAAGGGTTAAGAGTTAAAATATCATAAGTTATACAACGTGTTACAAAATAACCCCTAATGCCGAATATGGTAAATAGGGACCATCAAACTGAATAACTTTTACTATGGGACTAACTTTGAAATCGTGAAAAAAAAATCAGCTGTTTCATACATTTTGATATTTTCTTAATTATTTTTTGTATGAAACAGCTGATTTAATTTTTCGCGATTTCAAAGTTGGTCCCATAGTAAAAGTTGTTCAGTTTGATGGTCCCTATTTACCGTATTCGGCATTAGGGGTATTTTTGTAACACGTATAAGATCCATTTGTATAAAAAGCTGTTGAGTTTCTAAATAAATAAATAAGGTTCAGAATTACCGAGCATTGACATACTACAACAATGTCCCCTAACAATTGACTAATATAAAGGCTGGCTAGACTTGGTATTCACTGAAACTTATTAAACCGCGTTAGTGACTCGGTAGCTCAGCGGTCAGAGCATTGGACCGGATATCCAAAGGTCGCGGGTTCGATTCCCGTCCGAGAACATGATCTGGTGCGAGTCCTATTTTTTCTAGTATATTATTTAGTATTATAACAATGACATAGATAATTGGCACAAGCTTTTCAGATATTTTTTTTTATTTTTTTATGTATATAGAAAACCACCGTTTCTCCGTTCGTGTGTCTGCATACAGCGGTGTTAAATCCAGCTCTACCATAGAAATCCGACCGGCGAGATTACTCGCTAACACTGTAGACGTGGACCAAGTCAACAACTACAACCAGCAGTAAGGATTCGTTTTATTGGAAATAAATAAATAAAATTTTGGGACTAGCGACCGCCCGTGGCTTCGTTTTTTTGCTATCCCTCGGGAATTTTATTTTTTCGGGATGAAAGGTACCCATGTCCTTCTCTGTACCCCTGACAACGTGTATGCAAAATTTCATGATGATCGGTTCAGTAGTTAAGACGTGAAGGCGTAACAAACAAACAAACGGACTTTCGCATTTATAATTTGACGACCTCCGTGGCCAAGTGGCTTTGTACACCGGTTTTCAAGGTATCGCTTCTCTGAGATCCCGGGTTCGATCCCCGTGGGGTCAATTTAGAAAACCAAATTTTTTATATTGGCTCAGGTCTGGGTTTTTATGATACCACCGTTGTCTCTGATTTCCCTAACACAAGTGCTTTAGCTACTTACTTTGGAATCGGAGCAATGTATGTGATGTTGTCAAATTTATAAAAAAAAATATTAGTAAGGATTAAGAGGCCGTATACGTGTTTTACAGAAGTTTTTTTACTGAGACAGGGCCCTATTAGCATTTGTCTTCTTCTTCATTTTATACTTTTACCTTTTTCTTGAGTGCTGTTAGTGCGTGTTAGTGCGCGTTTACACTGCGACCCGTTTAACAGGTTCATTTTATCGGATACGTTATTATTCGGCTAGACGTCTGTAGTTGTAGGAGCGTGTTCACATACAACTATCGAGAGAGTAAACGAGTGTTAGATCTGAAGAGTTTATTATTACTAACTTTAATACATAAGTGCACGCTAAATATATACTCATGCGTTACACAACACAGTATATCGGATCCAGTAAACACACAATCCGATGCGCCATTTACTGTATCCAGTAACAACGGATCCGTTAAAAACGGTACTGTAAATATGCACCTGCTGTGTGAACGCACGCTAAGTTGCAACCTTTTTAGAACGCAATAATTACTGAGACATGGTACTAAACCATGTACACACGACGGCACCTCAGACTATACATGTTGACCTTGAGACCGGCTTTATGCCCTACGTAATAGCTGTTTTCGCAGTTTAACCTGACGTGCTGCCGTGCGTACTACTGAGAGCGATTTAATATAAATTATTAAAGTTGTTTTTTTTATCTTTTAACGTATATTACGTACTATTTTTTATTTCTTAAGACTTTATTAACCCATTCCTTCTGAGTTTTTAAATATAAATAATATATCACTATATGTTATCATTTATTTATTTTACCAGGCTCTCAAAATTCGAGCACAGCGCTCAAGCGAACCGCGCTAAAATACAAGACTTAGACAGCAAACTTGCTAAATTGGAAGTGAACCTGAATGAACTCAACACTAGGAGGAAAAGGATCAACGAAGGCGTTGAAAAGGTTTGTATTAATAAAAGGAAATATATACATTTTTTTTACAAAAATAAATATGTTTATTTTGATATATAAATTGCTTTAGTTTTAATTTTTTACCAACTGCTCTCGACAGGATCGAGTTCACATCGATGGGTTAAACCCGACGCGTTCGAGATCGATTTCGAATCGAGTAAACGTCAAAACAGTACTATGGAAACAATTGGAACCGTTTTCAATGTACAGACGACGGCACATCAGACTATACATGTTGACCTTGAGACCGCCTTTATTCCCAATGTAATAAAAGCCGTTTTCGTAGTTCAACTGATTAACTTGATGTGCTGTCGTGTGTACCAAAATAACATATTTTTTACGTTTATTCGATTCTGATGTGAACTAACGTCGAAAATCTGTCGTCAAAACAAAACCCTTTAAATTCGTCATTCTACCAAATTAAGATAGTGTCAAAAACTTTCTTTCATCCATCACGAATATTAATCTTCTTCTTCTTCCTAATGAGTGGCTTGCTCTGTGGTCTATGCACAATTCCGCCAATGTCACGTAGTTAGCTTTTACACGAATGGGACTTTATGGGACTTTTTTTTTTTTTTTTTAAAGTCACCCTAAGCAGATTTACCTAGAATAAAAACAGCACATCCAACAACACAAACATAAGACATTGATCTACTGCTAATTATGTCACTTTGAGACTTGAGTTTAAACACCTGTGTGTCAAAATAAATGCCATTTATTTTTGTTTCATACAAAACTAAATCGCATTAATTTTTATTTGGTTTAGTATTTTGGATTTTTTATTAAATAGAACCCTAGACAAATATTGTCTTAATCCGAAGAAGATTTAATTAAGCTCAAATTGCAAATCATTTTAGTATTACGTTTGTATGGGAAGCTCACTATTCGCCGGAATTTAAAAAAACCTGAGATAACAATAGCCGATATTTTCTTCCATCATAGGTCAACACGATATGTGCCCAAATCCGCCTTCAAAATAAGAAAGTGCAGGACATAGAACACGAACCGACCTTCAACATCCAGCAGGAGAGAGAGCGATGCAGACGTAAGCAGAAGGATTGTGTTATGAAGCAATGCAAATTGCACCTGGAACTTAGTGAGATTGTTAAAGGTTTGCAGACTAAGATACTCAACGGAGAAATGTGGAAGGTGAGGAAAAAGCTTTAATTTATTTAAAAAAAGTGATTTTTCTCACTTATTAAATAAATATAAATATAAATAAATATTTGACAACATCACATACATTGCTCCGATTCCAAAGTAAGTAGCTAAAGCACTTCTGTTCTGGAAATCAGAGACAACGGTGATATCACAAACACCCAGACTTGAGCCAATATAGAAAAGTTTGTTTTCTAAATTGACTCAACCAGGGATCGAACCCGGGACCTCAGAGATGGCGACACCTTGAAAACCGGTGTACAAAGTCACTCGACCACGGAGGTCGTCAAAACTTATTATTATTCCCGGACGCACACATCACTCCATATAAACGATGTTTTATCTCCTACTTGTCTTACATACATAGAATGACGTCTGTACACACTGCGTATGTGTGGATGACATGTAATTAATTGACTTAATTTCTAAGTAGGCACTTACATTTTTTAAACATTCGCAGAAAAGCTTATTGTTATGAAAACTTTTACGTAGTTATCATATTGTCTGTATCAACTGTCGTATTACAAAAGTACTCTGCAACTGTACAAGAAAATTTTGTTTCCTCGCATTTCTTGAACAAGCATTATACAATCTTTGCTCTGGAAGCTATTTACATTGCCTCGAATGATTAAAGCCCTCGTCATGCTGAAAGCTGTTATAGGCATGTGAATAAAACATTATAATTACTAGCTAATTACCAATTTCTAAACCAATAATACAAAGAGTGATATAATAAAAAATAGTTGGGCAAACGTCATCTAAACCTATTCGAAATTTCAAGTTGGTTCTCGAGATATCCAGCTGTGACAGACAGACAGACAGGCTGAGTCGCACCATAAGGGTTTTACCATTTTGGTACGGAACCCTAAAAAGTGGCAATTTGCTATTGTTGCTAATACATTTCTCTTGTTTAGTATGTTTTGATTTCGTGATTTTATCGCCTAATCTGCCAAATCTCGCTTCGGCGCGCGAAGTTTTCTCATTACTATCTCGCTTTACTGATATAGCGCCTTAACACACAATCCACTTTTAAAACAGGTAAAACTCGACTTCAGCCGCAACGCAATAGTACAACAAGAGTCAGAACTTCGCGAGTTAAAAAACGAACTTCACAACGTTCAGTCCACTCTAGAAAACATAGAGAACCAACTAAACAGGGCTAAATCCCACGCCAAAGAGAAGCTTCTAGAAGCGAAACGATCTTGTAATAACAGACTACCTCAGGACCCCGACTTTCCTTATAAAGTAGATTTTGACATACTGCCTTCTGATGTGAATACTTTGCAAGAACATTGCTATGAGCTGCAGACGAGAATGGATTGTATGGACAAGGGGGATGAACAGGTATGACATAGTAACGGAAATTATAGTTTTTTTTTAATTATCGCTAATTGAAATCCTTTATCTGCAATCTTAACAATGAAGGCTTTATACAATACTAAAAAATATATTAGAAAAATACGATTCGCATCAGATCATAATCTCGGACGGAAATCGAACCCGCGACCTTTGGATGTCCGGTCCAATGCTCTTACCGCTGAGCTACCGAGTCACTAGTGGCATCGTCGAATTTCTTCTAGTATATCGTATTTTTTATAGTATATTATTTTGTATTGTATAAAAATAGCATAGTGAATGCTAAAAATGTCAAATTTAAAAATAAAGGTTTTTTTGTAGCTTCAAAATGTAATACTGTATGTACAGTAAGCAGCACGTCAGGTTATACAAAGCTGTCAAAAATCGGCAACTTAATTTGAACCTTAAATTTACCGCATTTAAGTACAAAATTGATTGAATATTATTACCCTGTCGTGGAAGCCCAGCGTGTCGTTCGCTGTACATATATCATTCTTAAGGTTCTTATATTACGTATTTGAATATTAGGAAATCGCAAATGTCCCTCGCTTTAAAATAATAAAAAATAAAATTTTCAAAAATTTACATGAACCAGGGTGTTTTTTCTTTTTATCTTAGGTTGTTAAAGAATACGAAGAGAGAGAAAAAATGATATCAAAACTTAAAAGAGATGTGTCCAGTTCGAGCGACGTCAATAAAGAACTGGATACAAAAATTAAAAATGTCAGGTAAGACTTACTCGTATTATTATGTTATTAATTATTGTCTAAAATAGAGATACTAATATAGAGCTCCGTCCATTTGGAATAAATTCTTTGAAATAAAGTCCTTTAAAATACTTACTAATTTGTGAAAGTCAAACCGAAAAAAAAGCCATTGATATAAATATACAAGGTGTTCGCGAAAAAAATATCAGCTGTTCCATACAAAAATTAATTACGGAAATATCAAAATGTACGAAACAGCTGATTTTTTTTTCGCTATTTCAGAGTTAGTCGCATAGTAAAAGTTGTTCAGTTTGATGGTCCCTATATACCATATTCGGCATTAGGGGTATTTTTGTAACATGTTGTGTAATGCCTACGCAAACAGACTTTTTCATCTTGTTAAAATGTTACCTTTTTCGTAAGATAAAAGTAAAATCGGAAAAATAATGAATTTGCGCAGACTAACATTTTGTTTTTTTTTATAAAAAACCGATAACTTATCGAATCTGAATCGATTTTAATTTGGTTCCGCCTTTAAATTAACTTTATATTTTATCAAAATGTTAGTTCAAAATGGCTGCCACCACTGGAGAGGTTGTTACGTGATATCGACAAAAGTTTCGGCGATATGTTCGCTAAGCTCGGCTGTGCAGGGGAAATCAAGTTGGATAAAGCAGGCAGCGATGTAAGTATTATTTTTTATTTCAAAAAATCTTTATAATGTGTTTTTAATAGTTAAACATTGATGTGTAATAAATTATGGCGACTTTATACAACACTAGCGCCACTCCCGCAAAAAAAATAACCGTGTAAATACAGAAATTATTAAAAATCTAAGCTTGTGGTCCCCTCGCAAAATATCTATATAATATATATTTTTATTTTATTTTGACAACATCACATACATTGCTCCGATTCCAAAGTAAGTAGCTAAAGCACTTGTGTTATGGAAATCAGAGACAACGGTGGTATCACAAACACCCAGACCTGAGCCAATATAGAAAAGTTCGTTTTCTAAATTGACCCGACCGGGGATCTAACCCGGGACCTCAGAGATGGCGACACCTTGAAAACCGGTGTACAAAGCCACTCGACCACGGAGGTCGTCGCTTATTTATTATTAGTTTGTGTGTTATTTATAAACACACAAACTCAGTGACAAATAATTGTTTGCTTTTTGGTGTCAAAAAAGCTATTATCATTTAGTTGGTGTGTTTATAAAATAACAATTGATATTTTGCGAGGGGACCATAAGCTTGGATTTTTAATAAATTGTGTATTTACACGGTAATATTTTTTTTGCTGGTGTGGCGCTAGTGTTGCATATAAAGTTGTCTTGATTGTTAAATGCTGCAAAGGAAAGTAATGTAAGTCATACAGATTGAGATAAATTAACCGACAGTCGCTACTCCGAGATGTTTTCAGAATATTTATCAACTCTAGGCGAACAAAGTGTACTTAATTATTATTGTTTGTTTAGGAGAATTTTTTAAATACGGATTATCTATCCTGGGGCCGTACCGGCTAACGCATCGAACTTCGAAAAGTCTGCCGAGCTTCAAATTAAAACAGATAAATCGAGCCCCAATCGGGCCAAAATGGCGAACCCAAATTCATGATGTCACACGAACATCGATATCTTCTAAATAACTTCGGCGAATAGTTCGATTTATCTGTTTTAAGTTGAAGCTCGGCAGACCCGCCGAAGTTCGAAAAGTTAGCCGTTAGGGCCCCTGGTTCGGTTACGTTCTTCGGAACAGCTCCAACAGTTTACTCGACGCGCAGTCAGGAGGCGAGCGAGCGTTTTTTACTGCTCTATATTAGATATTTATTTATGTATCTATCTAGTATTATACAAGGCGTTTGGTAAAAGCTTTTTATAGACGAATATGGTTGGGTACCATGCATACAACTTCGTTCTCAGTGTTTATAATAATGGAAAATTATTATAAACATTGATAACCATCACTTTAAAAACAAATATGTTTATGATAAACTGCATCGTGGCCTCCCTAGACCAAAATTGTGTTTTGATTTTGCCTATTAATCGTATCGATTATCGAATAATTGTATTGTTTGTTTTTTTATTTTTAGTCTAGGGTTGACATTTTGCATTATTCCAAAAAATAAATTACTAAGCCATTTGGTGGTTTTCAGGGTTTATAATAATTTTCCGGGATGTATGCATGGTACTGGAAAATGTAAAAAAACCGTTCTCCGAAGTTTGCATAGAGAAAAATCAGAAATTATTTTATGTGATAGAAGACGATGTCTCTAAATAGTAAACTTCTTCAGAATGATGGTACGGAACCCTCGGTGCGCGGGTCCGACTCGCCCTTGACTGTTTTTTGTTTGTTTAGGAGGATTTCGATAAATACGGAGTATCAATCCTGGTTCGGTTTCGTTCTTCGGAACAGCTCCAGCAGTTGACTCGCCACGCGCAGTCGGGCGGCGAGCGGGCGCTATCCACTGCGCTATATCTGATGGCCTTACAGCGACTTACCACCGTCCCATTCCGGTAAGTAAATAATAGTACAACTACATGTACTACAACGTGTTACAAAATAACCCCTAATGCCGAATATGGTAGATAGGGACCATCAAACTGAATTTTTTTTACTATGGGACCGACTCTCAAATCGCGAAAAAAATATCAGCTGTTTTTTGTATGAAATTTTTGTATTCATAGTTAAGACAGGTCTGTCGGGTCCGCTAGTTGTAAATAATTATTTTCATTATAATAATATTAAACATTACACAGTTATTTCATATGTGGTGGATTACTGCACAACTCTTTCTAAGAAATATAAGGTCAAAATACGCCAAAAATGTTGGGCCCTCATATTAAACAGACCACGTTATAAATTTGTACGAATTGAATATTTTTTTCCGAAAGAAAGGTTGACTGACAGAGAATGCTATTAGCATTAAGTCCGCCTTTTGTACATGAAATTAGTAGTACACACAACGGCACCGCAGACTAAACATGTTGACCTTGAGACCGTCTTTATGACCTACGTAATAAAAGCTGTTTTCGTAGTTTAACTGTATAACCTGACGTGCTGTCGTGAGTACAATAAAGATTTTTTGTTTGAAGATGCGTGGATGAAATAAATCAAGGAATGGACCCCATAAACGAGAGGAAAATGTTCCAATTATTGGTGAAAGTAACCACAGAATGCGACAACGCACAGTACTTCCTGCTCACGCCAAAAGTAAGTGATATCACTGTACAAGTTACTATAACATAACATACTATACGACGACCTCCGTGGTCGAGTGGCTTTGTTCACCGGTTTTCAAGGTGTCGCCATCTCTGAGGTCCCGGGTTCGATCCCCGGTTGGGTCAATTTAAAAAACGAACTTTTTTCTATATTGGCTCAGGTCTGGGTGTTTGTGATACCACCGTTGTCTCTGATTTCCATAACACAAGTGCTTTAGCTACTTACTTTGAAATCGGAGCAATGTGTGTGATGTTGTCAAATATTAAAATATATTAAATAAGTTTATTTGTAAAACACCAACAACCTCGCAGGAGTAGATTACTAACATCATATACAACATTTGTTCTACGAGTTTTCCGAAATCAGACAAATAAATCTACTTTCCATATAAATGTCCCGAACAGCTGATCGAGCTTGGTTTGAAGGTTTTTGTTTGTTTTCGGAAAAGGCGTAGAACAATTATTGTTGTTGTATATGATGTTAGTAATTTACAAATAGTTAGTGTTTTACAAATAACCTAATATCAGGGTTAAATACAACTTCTTTAAAATAGGGAATTTTATAACTCTTTATTGCTGTAAATGTGGTCAGTACAAGATTATAACATTTCCCTTAGCCAAGTGGCTTTCTACAATTTGAGTAGAATATAAATTAATATGTAATGTAATTGACGTCAAATGTCGCTCACCATAGACAATCGCGGCGTTTTAAAATATCAGTTTCATACACCGAATGTCTCTTCTATTCTAAAAATGATTAAAATAATGCTCAAAATCACGTGACTGCAAACGCCAATCAGAGCGCATCGACATAAATTCCACTCAAACGAGACAAAACAAGCTGTCAAACTGTCTGTCATTTATGAAAATAAAGATTGTCATCTTAATGTTTGTTTTAATTTTAAACAATCAAAACCATTGATAGAGGTCGGGTCGCCGCTGGCGCCATCTAAGATTAGCTTTGCGTATTACACTTCATCGGTGACGAATATAAACGTTGGTGAGTTAAAATATTGTTGCCTATCTTGATTGTGTGTAAGTTCGAGCAACCGTGGTAAGAGTTTGTATGAAAAGAACTGCTTATTTGCTCTAACATTTAATTATCGTTTCAGCTTCTAACAAACTTGGAATATAATGAAAAGATAATGGTGCACACGATTATGAATGGGAAAAACATCATGAACTACAGGAAGTGGAAATATCATCAGTTTTTGGAGAAAGCACATTCTTATAGGATATCTCAGTGAGTTTATGTGAAATAATAAATTGTGAACAAAAAACATTAAAGCTTTTTTTAAATATATAATTAATTAACGATAACACGTGTGAAATGACCATCCTAAAGTACCGATAAAACATTTTTTTGTGTATCCAAAATAAAAATAAATGCCTTTAATAATTTTTCTAGATTTTGGACATAATGACATAGTTTTTTTTTGTGTCAAATACAAATACCTCTAAACAAGTGCCTTTTTTAGTTTTACTTAATTAGAAGAATGTTGTCGGTTACCATGAAATGCTCTCTTAAATCGGCTCCTCATATTGGCCCGAGCCTCGGCAAATCCATCGTTCGATGATACTTTTGAAAAAACCTCTTTGACACTATAGTTTTAAAACTGGCAATGTACTATCGACAACACTTCCGCTGTACCACTCCTAAGGTTAAAATTGCTTGCACGCCGCGCCGTCACTAACATATGTTTTGACGACCTCCTTGGTCGAGTGGCTTTGTACACCGGTTTTCAAGGTGTCGCCATCTCTGAGGTCCCGGGTTCGATCCCCGGTTGGGTCAATTTAGAAAACGAGCTTTTCTATATTGGCTCAGGTCTGGGTGTTTGTGATACCACCGTTGTCTGCGATTTCCATAACACAAGTGCTTTAGCTACTTACTTTGGAATCGGAGCAATGTATCTGATGTTGTCAAATATTTATTTATGTGTAATTCGTGCAGGGGAGATCGAATTTTTCTGCAAAGTGATAAAACGTGAGTAGCCGATCGAACAATGAATTTGCCGAGCTTTAGGGCTTTGGGCCAATATGTGGAGCTGTCATTAATAATTTTGAATGTTATTTCTCTTAAAATATCAATGTATGTATTAGTGATATTATTTGGATACTTAAGTATTATTTTACTCTTAGTTAGGTTTTTTTTTTTTATAGGATTGCCAAACTTTTTGTTTTTTTTGTAGGTGTTTTAGTGTCGCATTATTTAAAAAAGTACGCGGCTGAAATTAATTTCGATATATTATATTAACACCGGTATTTATAAACAATACCCTTGGAGTTTTTGGCGCCATTTTGTCGAGTTCGGTTTGGTGTCTATTTTAATTATTTTCAAATTGATTCATAGTGGATATTGTGTCTTAAAATTGGTGCAGTTATATGGTACAAGTGTCTACGCAACTGAACAATATGTGGGATAATTGAAATAGGTGCGATCTTGGTTGTGTGAAGCTGAGACTTTTATTGAAGTGGTGGCTTCCTCGGCAGAACTAACCGAGTTAACTGTCTTGATATACTTGGTGCCAAATGCTCCAAGCAGCATTAGAATGCGATGCACCCGCATTCTAATGAAAAATTAAACAATATCTACCACTGAACTACTTAACACTTGACACTGGCAAAAATTACTTCCAAGAGGAAAGTAGATTGCCATAACAAAAAAAGAAGAAGAAAAAATACCCTTGACTACGCGAACGAACTACGTTGAAATAAAGCTCTGTGATTGGTTCGATTGTTTATCGTATTTAGGGCTGATTTTTCAATCCTTAGTTTACAGATCAGTCAGTTTAATTACTAACCAAATATAATAAAAGTCATTCTAAAAATGTGACAGACAAATGAGTCAGAAGATTTTAATCCTAAAATCGAACACATAGTTGTTATCGGTTCAGAAAATAGAACATGAAAAATCTTGCATCACTTGTTTTAAAATTGCTTTAAAATGTCTGTGTTATATTTATCACTCTTTACGATTGGGGTTGGATCTTATCCATCTGTTGAACAAAGAGCTTTATGTCTGTCTCTTACTGGGAATAAATTATATATTTATACATAAATAGCTTAGTTTCCGCCCGCTTCTTTGTTTGCGTGGACGTTCGAGAAAAACCTAAGGGAACCTTTAACCAGGATAAAAAGTATATACTCTGTTTTAATTTCAGAGATATAAGTAAGTATCCCTTATCTCGGTCCCGTTTCCGTTCCCGATGAAAATTGATTGATTTTTTATACAAATTTCACACCCCTTTTTCACCCCCTTAGGGGTTGAATTTTCTAAAATCCTTTCTTAGTGGACAGACGTCTCAATAACTAGCACAGATGGGCTTCTGTACGTTTAGTACTATTATATACGCGTATTCTGTGGTACTAGCGACGATATTATGTAATATTCCCAGTAAGAGACAGACACAGACCTACTAAAGATTTGGTTTCATCCAAGAACTTTAAATTTATTTCTATTCTAAAATGATTGGTTTTACTTAAATGTTTCTTTAAAGTCAGCTCATAAATACATGTGATCTTGACGCAAAATGCCTTTTCTCATATGTCACATTCGCAAAATGTGACTTAGAAATAATGTCAATTTAAGAATGACCAATTTTTCGGAATTCCAATATGAGATCTTGCTAATGTGGCATTGTGCGCTTAATTCATTTGCCTTTATAGGAAATAAAATTGGCAAGTTACAGATCCATAGTAGTATCATGTGTCATTCTATCGCGTTAACTTAAACTTCATTTTCTATAGCGTTCCTAAAGTACACCACGATGTTAACTATATTAATTAATTGGAGACAAATCTCATACACAATGAAGTGTAAGTAAATTCGATCTGTTAATGAAAAACTTGCAATAAGCAAATAGATGTCTTGAGACTTAAGTAATGAAAAATTATTAGATAAAAATAGATAAGATCCAACTGTTAAACAATGCTTATGCGTCAACAAACATTCCCACCCAAGTTATTGTGGTACTAAATTTTTATGTTTTACTGTTTTTAATGAAGGCTATAATTTTGTTTTTATCGAACCACGATTTAACTTTTTCTTGTTTTTTTTGCAAGTAAGTTTTTTTTGTCGTTATGTCTGTAGTGGTTAGCGTAAAATGTGATTTGGAGATTGTTTTGTGATAAATGATAGTTATGTTTTATTTAATTAATGTCTAGTAGAACTGGATAATGTGAGCTGTATTTTAAAAAACAAATTTACGACTGTTTGCGTGTCCAGTACAAACATATTTTGGCTAACACCTGCCGGTCTAGCATACGCAATACGACAATTTTGACGATATTTTTCTCGCGTAACGCGATATCTATCCCGCTTACAACGTACTGATGCTGTGAGACAAATCAACCCTGACAACTCAACCCCGACAACTCAACCCTGACAACTCAACCCCGACAACTCAACCCCGACAACTCAACCCCGACAACTCGGACTCCACAACTCGACCTCTGGGACGTTTTGCGTCACGACACATTATATTGCTAAGGTTCCGAAACCTAAACCCGACCTAAACTAAACCTAAGTGTTTCCTTTTACAAAAGCGATTCGCTTTTGGCACTTTGCCGGCCGCTACCGCGGCATGCTCGCTTCGCTCGCTCGGCTCGTGCGTAACAACGACTAACAAGTCATGTTCTAACCTAACCTAACTTAAGCTATTGAGATTTCTGTTGCTATACTTATTACCACCAAAAGTATGTGTGTTAGATTTCTAAAAAGCTGCAACCGCAAGACTGAGTCTTAAATCAAATTTAGAAGATATTTTTTTAGAAGGATTAAACGTTGAGTGGCCTAGTGAAAGATTTAACAAATGATAAATGTCTGAATGATGATTGAGTAGTCAGGGTTGAGTTATCGGGTTAAGTTGTCGGGGTTGACTTATCGGGTTTGTTGTCTCGGGGTTGAGTTGTCGTGATACCGATGTGAGAGGGACAGACATCGCGAGACGAGAGTTAACAAAATATAGTCTTGGTGCGCATGCAAGTCGGCAGATATCTGTTTGTCTTGATGATTGAGAATTTCAGTTTTGTACCATGTTTCTATCCAGCTCCCCTAGCATGATCCGATATGATATAGGTAGTAGGGATTTATCACTTTTAACTGTCAAAAAACAATGGATTTTGACTGTCGATAAAACGCTATATCACGCGACATACAACGTGTTACAAAAATACCCCTAAAGTAGATAGGGACCATCAAACTGAACAACATTTACTATAAGACCAACTTTGAAATCGCGAAAGAAATTCAGCTGTTTCATACAAAAATTAATTACTAAAATATCAAAATGTATGAAACAGCGGAATTTTTTTTCGCGATTTCAAAGTTGATCCCATAGTAAAAGTTGTTCAGTTTGATGGTCCCTATCTACCATATTCGGCATTAGGGGTATTTTTGCAACATGTTGTATATCGTGTTTTGGTGGTCATGCTAGGGGGCTGGATAGCTATCTATTTATACATTTCAGTATTGAGTTATTGTTTACACGATTACAATTATCACACTAAGCATTTATTTTAATGGATCCAATACTGACAATGTGTCAATTGTTATAATTCAATAAATGATTAATGAAACTCTGTTTAATTGTAAAAAATGTTTTATTAAAATCAATAAATATCTTTTTATATTAAAGGCACTTTTATTTGCGACTATATTAGTTAATGTGGCATATTATCAGTAACTAACTGCATCACGCACGAATTCATAAAAAATAATTTTAGAAGTACAATCAGCGCCAAAATGGTGTGAGCATTGAAACCTATTAAATACCTGAACATTTGACAAAACTCGACCATATCTCAAGCAATTAAGGTGCACTTTCGTTTGTTCTTAGACAACAAATGAAATATTATGATCATTAATTCGGTAACCGATCCAAAGACAATTTTTCCACCATGTACAGACGACGGCAAACCAGACGATACATGTTGACCTTGCTACAGTCTTTATGCCCTACGTTATAAAAGCCATTCTTGCAGCTGTTTAACTTGACACCCTGTTGTGTGTACATTTTGCGCTAGCCATTCCAATTACAAATCAGTTTTTATTTGGTACGAATAAATAAATACTGACATTACCCACTTGTATAACAATTTCATCATATTTTCTTTGAAAACATGGTATTAAAAAGTCATTAAGGAATATTTTGGTACGCCCAACAAATTAGTTGAATTCTTGTCAGACATTCCAATATTACCATCTATTTATTTACTATTTGAATTTTCCGACGTATGATCAAACTTATTATTAATTCCAATGTATTATTAAAATAAGAAGTCAAAATACGTTTTTTATTTATTTCAGAGTCTTGCAAGGATCTGTGTTACTATACACAACATGTTACAAAAATACCCCTAATGCCGAATATGGTAATAGGGACCATTAAACTGATCAACTTTTACTATGGGACCAACTCTCAAATCGCGAAAAAAGTCGAGCTGTTTCATACATCTGATATTTTCGATTTTAATTTTTGTATGAAACAGCTGATTTTTTTTCGCGATTACAGAGTTGTTCATTTAGTAAAAGTTGATCAGTTTGATGGTCCCTATATACCATATTCGGCATTAGGGGTATTGTTGTAACATGTTGTTTAAGATAATGAAAAAATATAAATGATTTCACAAAGATTTTATTTTAAATTAATAATCTTAGTAAACTAAGGCTTAAAACGAAATTAGTGCCTATTACAATCGCCAGTCTAAATTCTTGAGCATCAATTAATTAAATCTCCGACTAAGAAAGTCAGTGAGTATCATAATTATCTATTTTATAATATTTTTAGGGGTATCAAAATACATTGTTTGCAGACATCAATAATAACTTTAAAATCATGGGGAACTTTTATTTCTTATCAAAATTAAATCGGATGATCTTCGTATTTTTTTTCTATTTTCGCGAGGTAATCCTCGAAGCGCACCCATTTTCAAACGCACCAATGAAGCGCACCTAAACTATTCATCATTCCATTTAGGTGCGCTAGCAAAACCGATTAAAATATTATAATTTTATTTCTTTGACGACCTCCGTGGTCGAGTGTTTCAAGGTTTGTGATGTTGTCTAATATTTATATTTTTTATTTTTATTTTTTATTTATTCCTCGAAACGCATCAATAGTCAAAAGGAAACAGATAGGTATTAAATAACGGAAAATTAAGATAACAAATAACGCACGTTTTTAGTACAATTTATAATAAGTACGAGTAATGTCAATTTAGTGAGAATGCTTAGGCGCATACCTTCTGTTCATTTCTGTGACCCTGGTACTTTTAGTCAAAACAACTGTCTGATTAATTGTGAAAACGGTTATTTGAAACAAGTCGCTTAACTAGTTCCAGTTCGTTTCTGCTTTCCTGGTAATTTTATTAAATAAGCAAACAAGACAGTTGAGTTTTAAAACTTCTATCGATGCTTCTCTCTATTTGTCACCGTTAGTACGTTTCGAGGGAATAAATTATAATATTTTTAATTGGTTTTGTTAGCGCACCTAAATGGTGCGTTTCGGTGAATAGTTTAGGTGCTCTTCATTAGGTGCGTTCGAAAGTGGGTGCGCTTCGAGGAATACCAAATTTTCGCAGGTAAAGATTAAGAAAATCCATTAATCCCATTGTTACAAGAGTGTAATCAAGGTGTGATATTGTCTTTAATCCAGTTGATGTATTCAATAGTTTTGGTGTAAACGCCAGGGATGTCCTCCGAGCCGCACGGAGTGGGCCCATAGCTGACTATCCCGATCATCTCCCATGTCCTCCCATTTTCATACATGAGAGGTCCACCCGAGTCCCCTTTACATGTGTCTTTGTTCTTCACTCCGCCAGCGCAGAGTTGCCCTTGTCCTAATGATGTTTTGCGACCGGCGTCATTGTAATTTTTTTGACATTGCTGGGAAATGTAAAAAAAGTATTGTATTTATACATGTATGATCTGTGAACTTGTCATGTTCGGAAACATTTGATTACAGATCGACTGTACAGGGTGTTAGGTAGCACCCTAGCGAAAACTTTCAGGGCATAGTCGACTCATGATTCTGAGTCTATATGGGAAGTTGAGTTTTTGTGCTAAAATCGTTTGATTGGTTGTTTCTAATGTCTAATGACATTTCTGACGTTTTTTAACCAATCAAAACCATTGATAACGGTAGGGTCGCCGCTAGCGCCATCTGCGATTAGCTTTGCGTGAGTGTGTATCCCTAATTTGACGCTTTACCCCTTTCTTTACAAGTAGGTATTTTATATTACTTACTAGCGGCTGCCCGTGACTTCGTCCGCGCGGAAGGGATCCTTTGGCCAGAATCTTTATCTGACTACCAACCAAATTTCAATTTCATCTAAATCCGTACAGCAGTTTAGGCGTAAAGAGGTAACAAATACACACACACACACATTGCATGACTACACACACAAACTTAACTTTCGCATTTATAATAGAGTTTGACGACCTCCGCGTGGTCGAGTGGTTTGCACGCCGGTTTTCAAGGCGTCACCATCTTGAGGTCCCGGGTTCGATCCCCGGCTGGGTCAATGTAGAAAAGATCTTTTCTATATTGGCTTAGGTCTGGGTGTTTGTGATACCACCGTTGTCTCCGATTCCCATAACACTAGTGCTTTAGCTACTTACTTTGGAATCGGAGCAATGTATGTGATGTTGTCAAATATTTATTTAAAAAAAAAGAGTTGTATAAGTAAGTTAACTTGGATATTGAGTAGGTAGTAGGACTTACATCCAGGCGGACGTATGGCAAGTCGACGTGGCTTTTAACATCACTACTGCTGCCTCTCGAAACGTTCACATTGCCCCATCCAGCGGCGTAGAACTTCAAGCCAGTTGGTGGTACGCTCGCAGTAATATCAATTGTCGGCAAGCAGATAGGCCTGATGAAGTCTGTTAACAAAACATAGTGTTCATAGAAAAGAAAATATAAGTACACTCGATAACACCACTTCAAGTTAAACAGTTGAACTGCATATAATATTTTGCAAACTAAGGGCGAAAACAGCTTTCATTACGTTAGGACATAAAGGCGGTTTCAAAGTCAACATCGTGTAGTCTAATGTGCCGTCTGTACATATTTAGAATAGAATAGAATATGAATTTATTGGCACTCACAACATATTTTATTACCTTTGCGGATTACATGGAACTTTCATTAAAAATTACAATAAAAAAACACAAATGATATAGGTAATATTTTATGTAAGTAGGTAGTGTCAGTGCCTCTAACTTTATCTTAAAACGTGGCCCGAGTATTGACTGTGCTGTGATCTGATGATGGTACCCACCCGTCATCCCAGTGAGTGAATGGAGATCTAGATCTCTATACAAACCCAACTGATCTGATCAGCATTCTAAAAAGTTTCAGGATTTCCACACATTTTGATGCTATTTTCGAAGAATTCTAAACATGTCCAAACATCTTTTAGAATGCTGATCAGATTTGTTGAGTTGCATAGCGATCTGGATGTCCTCCATTCACTCCCTGGATGACCATTATCGGATCACAGCTCGATAACGAGATCCATATCCATCCATTAAGTGAGCTTATTTGAATAAATAATTTTCAATTTCAATTTCATAAGTTTTCAAAGTTACTTAGTGGGTATATTTAAATTCGATTATAGAATCTGACATTATCTTACATTATTAATCTGAAATTAACAATTATAAGCAAATGAGAATCCGACTTTTTAGGAATCCGACTAAGTGGTCAGATTCCTAAAAAGTCGGATTCTCATTTTACCGGAAGACAGTTAAAAAGAAAAGCGTTTTTAAATAAACTTGATTAGCACTTGGTCATATTCGCAAAAGGTGGGGATTCTCGTTTCGCATTTATTTTAACTCAATTTGGTCAGGTGTTCGATCCAACTCACCGGTGAAGGGTGCAGGTTCGGCCAGCCTGATGAGCCCGATGTCATGTTTCCTGGCCTGCGCGTTGTACTGCGGGTGGGCAATGGTTCTCTCGATGGGCATGATGACTACTGGGTCGGAACAGTCTACAGACCCGCCCTCAGCCGGCACGCAGTCTTGTCCATCGTTCGTTGTGTCATATTCACCGAGGCGGACGTTTTTGCTGCAAAATAATTAGAAATAAAGAAAAAATATTAGACAACAAACATTCGACAAACAGCGACTTGGTAGCATAATTGGTTAGTGCATTGGGCCGGAATCCCAAGGGTACAGGTTCGAGTCCCGTCTGAGGTGCTACGGGTGAGTCGATATTTTCTAGTATTTTTTCTAATATTATTTATCGTAATATAAAATAGCATTGTGAATGAAGTGCGCGTGAAAAATCTAAATTTAACAACAAACATTGCTCCAATTATTTATTATTATTATGATGAATGGAGATAGATTAGACCTTGGAGAGGAACAAAGGGTATCTACTTTTGTTCCGTAAACTCCCACGGGTTCGTTTGTCATTATATCTTGATTTTGGAATATATTATCTCATGGTCATATTTTAATTAGTCCTAACTTAAAGCTAGTAGGGGCAAAGTAATGAGCACTTAAATAAAAAAATCTAAGTATTAAAGTCCTCATAACTTGACGGACGGACGTAAAATGCTGCAACTTTGCCCGACAGTCCCAAGTTTGCCCGCCGCAATCACACACTAGCGCGAGTGGTCAGGAGAATTGCGAGCTCGCACAAGCTCGCTATTCGCCTCACCAGGTCTGACGCAGAATGTGCACTTCGCAAAACGTACACTCGACAAAAAATGTGCACTTCGCATTTGGTGCATTTCGCAGAATGAGCACTTTTTGAGAAAAATGTTAACTTATAAAAAAACTAGCTGTGCCCGCAGTTTTACCTGTGTTAATTTGAGGAAAAGGAAAACCCTACCTAAAAGAAATATTTTTCGCGTTTTTGCAACAACTTTGCTTAAGGCTCCTATATACTTCAAGTGGCGCCCTTCTCATTCTTCATTTTAATTAAATTGATTGCTCGCTAAGTACATAATGTATCGAAAATTCACATGTACAGATTGAAGCTAAGGTTCTATAGTTTATTTACAAACAATAACCTCAGTAAAATTTTGTTCGTCGTAGTAGTTCGCAAAAGAGCTAAAAGTGGCCACTTTTGTACATGTGAATTTTCGATACATTATGTACTTAGCGAGCAATAAATTTAATTAAAATGAGGGCGCCACTGAGGTATATAGGGGCCTTAAACTTCGTAAAGTTGTAGTATTTTACCGATAGATAAACTTACGGTGTGCCAGATTGTAGTACGGCCCCGGTGATGCAGTGCGCGGCAGTGAGCACGTATCTGCCGCTGATGAGCGCGCCGCCGCATAGCAGCTTGATGGCGGTGCCCTGCACGTACTCGATCAGAGCCAACCAGTTGTATTGGTCGATCGCAGTCGCATTCCCACCTACCGAATTAAACATGGCACTGAACATTTTATAAGATGCGTATACGCTTCCGAGCACAAATTAAGGCCGAAGGTGGAAGCGCACTACACCCGGAATCCTCACCACTGAGGAACTAAAACGGTCTTGTAAATGCGGTGTGAACATTACATCCAGTAACGACGTATCCCTAAAATGGTCCTGTAAAACGGATTATTGTATGAACGCACGGTAACTAGACTCGACTCGTGCGTTTGGTTCGTGCTCGACTGTTAATGAACACAAAACACAGCACAATCCCGATACGATAAGGCAGAGATCGTTGGAGGGTTCCATCCCCAATTTTTTGAAGCCATAACGGGATAGTGCTTGGTCTTCCCCTCACCTGATGTTAAGTGACCATGAGGTCGAAAATGTAAGCGCACTACACCCGGAATCCTCACCACTGAGGAACTGGCTATCTTACCTCGAACTGCCGCAACACAACTTTTAAATTGTTGTTATGGCGTCAGACTTAGGGAAGATGGTGGTAGATAGCCAGGCAGACTTGAAATAAGCCTTACCACCGATCAAACCGAGTACAAATGTACCCTCCTCCTGGGAATCGAATCCGGGACCCCTAGTACTATTAGTTATTCTGTGCCCCTGCGTCTAACATGTGTGTGCAAACCACTAGACCACAGAGACGAAAACTGTTCTACTGGGCAGTTCTATCGTAGAACTAATGAGACTTTGTTCCCATTAGTTCTACCACAAAGTAGTACATCGTAGCACTAAAAGAAAAAAGGCTCATCAGTTATTTAGTATAACTACGTTATAAGGCACCCAGTAGAATGCCCACTGGGAGGAATCAAACCAGTAACCCACGTTTTTTTCCGAGCTTAACTTCAACTTTATAATTTATGATAGACTTGAAGATTTACGTACCGAAAATTCTGTTCCCTGCTCCGCTGTCGACCCCGCAGCATTCGGTCCTCGGATCGGGCGGTAGGGCTGTGAGCCTCGAGGGGCAGTTCCCCTTCCGAGGAGTCTGGCCGCTGCCACAGCAGACGCTGTACTGTTCCGGGCCTTGGCATCTGCGAGGCAAAAGGGAAAACAGTTAAGTTGGGTAAATAAATTGAAATAATCTTTGAACCATAAAGTACACACTGGCATTTTGATTTTTTTATTTTGATTATATTAATAATTTAAATTAGGAACGTAAATGACACTGTGATGTTTGAAATAAATAAAATTATATCTCTTAGAATTCTGATCACATCAGTTAGGTGTGTATAGCGATCTGAATCTCCTCCATTCACTCCCGGATGGCCATCATCAGATCACAGCTAGGTCAATTCTTAGCGGCGAAACAAGGCTTCAAAGTTACCTCGTTTGTATGAAAATCGACTGGTGTCCTTCATTATCTGGCCACCAGTGTACCTACAAGCTTCAAAAAGTATTTATTACTTTCAATACTATAACTCGACCACAAAATCAAATCAATTTCATACAGAAACCGGCCGAAATGAAGATTGAAAGTTGTTTTAATAAAATATTGACCGCGACCGCGACGAGAAAAGAACTCGTCACTTCACCATGAACACATGAATTTTCCACATTGTATGATGATAGATTTGGTAAAAAGATTTCACGCAGATAATTTTGAATCACTATTGAGTGCTAAGTCAACTTAAATTCACATCATTCTGCTGACGCTTGAATCTTAACTTTGTTGAGTGGTTTTATTTCATTTTTAACCACAACGGGTTAGTGCTTGGCCTTCACCTCACCATGTTATGTCACGATAAGGCCGAAAGTGTAAGCGCTCTACACCCGGAATCCTCACCACTGAGGAACTGGCTATCTTACCTCTGACTGCCGGAACACAACAATTTTTAAATTGTTGTTATGGCGTATGGCGTCAGACTTAGGTAAGATGGTAGAAGCTAGCCAGGCGGACTTGAAATAAGTCCTACCACCGACCAAACCGAATACAACTGTACCCCCCTCATGGAAATCGAACCCAGGACCCCTGCGACTTACAAGGGTGGGCGAACCACTAGACCACAGAGGCGGTTAGTTTCTCTAACTTTATCAGTACACCACTCACTTACGACATTATCCGCGACTTATTAGGCCTTTCCGGTAATTAATAAAATGTTTTTTATATTTTTTGTGTTGTTTAGTGAAACTCATAAGTAAAAGTTCGTGAAACTTACTGACGATCTTTAGCATGTAGCCGTATTTAGTAAATCCTGTTTGACTTGTAGATACGTCAATCTTAATTAACTCATTAATATGTAAATGAGTTTTCGAGTTCTTGTTTTTGCATGTCTACGAAAGTACGAGTACCTACGATCATGAGTTTATCATTAGTTAATAAGCAAAGCGCTCATGGCGGAGCTTGACAGACTGATCGTACTCGATCACGTTTGTTAAGCAACGCTCGGTCCGGCCAGGTGTCGGATGGGTGATCGTTAAGTGGCATTACAACTGAGCGCTTAAGTGCTTCGGAGGGCACGTTAACCGTAGGTCCCAGCTGTTGTAATCTGATAACAGTCGTTAAGCCAAGTCAGAGGCCTTACAGGCGGCTTGATAAACTTTAACAGCAGAGGTGGCCACTAACCCTCATATACGATTAGAATAAGATTAGCTAATTGGTAAAAAGGTGTATTTAATGCTTTGAGTGTAAGTATCTTCGGAGTTTTAAATTCACCGTTACTTAAACTAAGTACAATAACTACTGATCCGAATTGGATGAAACTTGCACGCACCGTAAGGGACTGTAGTGGTAACCTAAATAAATCATCCCCTAATTTTCAAACAAAGGAAATTTATATGGGACCACTCAGGCATACGAATTGAGAACCTCCTGTTATTTGAGGACGATAAAAAACAAACAGCAATCAACTTGCTGTTGCAGCTTAATAGCAATCAACTTACTGTTGTTAGTAGCTTTGTATCGTTAGATAATAAAACTAAAATATTTATGACCTACAATTTTGACCAATCAAATCTAAACACCTTGGCATGTTGGCATTCTCAATACTGGTTGTGATCACAGATTTTCCTCAAGTCATATCTACAGACTCCATTTTATCCTGCACCGAAATATCAACATAAACGTTAATAATAGCTTTGCATTAAGTCGACCTCCGTGATCGAGTGGATTTGTACACCGGTTTTCAAGGTGTCGTCATCTCTGAGGTCCCGGGTTCGATCCCCGGTTGGGTCTATTTAGAAAACGAACTTTTCTATGTTGGCTCAGGTCTGGGTGTTTGTGATGCCACCGTTATCTCTGATTTCCATAAGACAAGTGCTTTAGCTACTTACTTTGGAATCGGAGCAATGTATGTGATGTTGTCAAATATTTAAAATTTAAAATTAATATAAAAAAAATCTTGGCTTCAGGTTAAATGTCATCCATAATTTTTTTCCCTTTTGCCATAGGTCAGACAAGGCAATTTGAAATTGTTAAGATGCTTTTTGAATTGTTTCTAATTTTGGCCTGACCACCACTGGGGGTTATCGGGAAAAAATAAGTTTTTTCTATACATTTCTTCCCGATATCCCCCAGCGATGGCATCGGGAATAGACCCTAATTTTTTGTGATGTCTTTCTACTTCTTAAAGCTTTCAACCAAGTATTCCTCTGTATTAAGGCAAGGAAATTTATCGACCATATTACGTTTAAAACCAGTTAACGCTGTGTGGGAATCCCGCGATGACAAAACTAGAGTGAACCAATGACGTCGCGCCGTAAGTTACTTAATAACTGTACCGGTTAAGAATGACGCAGAAGGAAAACAAAATCAACTCATTAGTTTTACCAGAATTTTACATTACTGAATTAGGTATATACTTTTTTATTCGATTTCTGTCCGAGAATATGATCTGGAGCTCTACTGCGAACTATATTGATATGAAGTTTATGTTAATGTTGACTCTTAAAGTCCCTATTTTTATGGTTTTTTGTTGATTTGTTTGTTTTTGCAATGAAGCTGGTCTGGTTATTACGGACGTCGTCACAAAAATAACAAAAACATTACCAAAAAACCATAGAAATAGGGACTTAAAATGTCAACATTTACACGAACTTCATATCAATGTTCTTACGCGGTAGGGGGGCTGATGCGAGTCGAAATTTTTCTAGTATATTATTTAGTATTGTATAAAAATAGCATTGAAAATGCTGAAATCTAAAGAATTTCACATTTTGCGTTGGTGTAACAAATTCGTTCAAGGAACTTTTTGGTTCACGAGTCGAGCGTCTTCAAACAAAGTAAATTGTTTCTCTTTGTTAGGAAAGTGTGGATGCAGGTCACCTACTTAAAATACTTCTACTAGTATTCATTTATCAGGTCTAAATTACTGTTTCTTGTCACTTTGAATGGTGTTTCAAGATAAAATGCAAGTTTAAGACTTTAAATTGATTTTTTACACTACCTGCTCTTCTTCTTCTTAATGAGTGGCTTGCTCTGTGGTCTATGCGTCAATGGCATATTATGTGTCATGCAACCTTTCCTAAAGTAAGTCATTTTTCCCATGGAAATAATGTGATTTGAATTTGGAATGCAATTTTGAATTTTAAATGACTATGTAGTCGTGCTTGATTGAGGTTGGTTTCAAAAATGTTTAGGTGCAATGAGATTTTATTCTGAGTTAGGCTGTATGTTATCATTTTTCACAAAAAGAAAAACATGAAAACTTTTTACGAAATTCATTTTCACCCGCGCATCAAGAAGGATTTCGGCGATCTTGAACACCTCAGGACATAATACACTACTTGAAGCCCTTATTGCATAATCTACTATTTTTTAAGACTAGTTAAAATAGAAACAATGTTCTTACGTTGATCTTTGGACAAATTGCATATTCTCCTTCGACACGGGTGGTTTCAACATCGCTGCGATGTGTGGGCAAGAGTAGAGACCAACGCAATTGCCTTCCTCCCACTGAGGAGTTAAACACCTACTAGACGTTGCCGGGGCACTGGCTGCACAGCAAACCTGAAAAATATAATTTGATATTTGATTTGACACTATACAAGGTGTTACAAAAGTACCCCTAATGCCGAATATGGTAGATAGGGACCATCAAACTGAACAACTTTTACTATGGGACCAACTCTGAAATCGCTAAAAAAAAAATCAGCTGTTTCATACAAAAATTAAAATCGAAAATATCAAAATGTATGAAACAGCGATTTTTTTTTCGCGCATTCGGCATTAGGGGTACTTTTGTAACACCTTGTATATCTTGGGCTTGTCACACACACCCAGGTGGTGGTATCACCTGAGCCAATATAGAAAAGTTCGTTTTCTAAATTGACCCAACCGGGGATCGAACCCGGGACCTCAGAAATGGCGACACCTTGAAAACCGGTGTACTAAGCCACTCGACCACGGAGTTAGAATGGATAAATGTTAAATTTCGCGTATTTTCGTATAAAACTCCAATTTCTTTCTATTCTAACTGACACACGAAAGAGTCAAGACTCTTGAATAAGTAAATGTATAAAAATAATAACATTAAAATTGACGTAAAATTCTAGAAATCCTATTAAAAACGCAAATTGCTTTTTTACCGACTTCAAAAAAAGGAGGAGGTTATCAAGTCGACGGTATTTTTTTTAAAGAGTTTTATTGTTTTTTTTAAAGTAGGAAATAAATAAAGGATCTTCTTAATATTGTTGACGTATATGAAGTTTTTATCATAAACAACGAGGTTTATCTCGTAACCATTAAAAGACACCGCTTTACCTTCATTTATGAGTGCATTGAACTTTATGATGCATTTATTATGTCTTGCAGCTCGCTTGCGTTTATTTTTAGCTTGTTCGCTTATATAAAAAAATCCTGATCAATTGCAAGTTCGTGGTCCTAGTTTCAGCTTTTACGAGTATAGATGTCTACAGGGTGTCCCAGAAAATATGGTTGAACCGAAGTGAAATACCTAACAATGTCATTACGAAGAACTTTTCCCAAAGGAACTATGGCAAATCATTATTGAGGGCCGTCGCCGTCCGATGACCGTCGCTCGGTTCGACAGTTGTAAAGGTTACTTTTGTAATATGACAGCTGTTGATACCATAGACTTATTTATAGTAACGTAGGTTTATGGTTGATACATACAATAACGATAATTACGTAAAGTTTTCATAACAATTAGCTTTTCAGCGAATGTTTAATAATAATAATATAAATAAATAAATAAATATCTGACAACATCACATACATTGCTCCGATTCCAAAGTAAGTAGCTAAAGCACTTGTGTTATGGAAATCACAGACAACGGTGGTATCACAAACACCCAGACCTGAGCCAATATAGAAAAGCTCGTTTTCAAAATTGACCCAACCGGGGATCGAACCCGGGACCTCAGAGATGGCGACACCTTGAAAACCGGTGTACAAAGCCACTCGACCACGGAGGTCGTCGAAGTTAAAAAAGGTAAGTAGCCCTGCTGAACACTTCACCCACACATACGCAGTGTGTACAGACGTCATTCTGTTTAAATGTAATAGAAGTGAGAGATATAAACGAGACGTTTATGGAGTGTCCGGGGTGTGTATAGGGCATGATGCGCTATTACATGCCCTGGGGCCGTACCGGCTAACGCATCGAACTTCGGAAAGTGTGCCGGGATTCAAATTAAAATAAATCGAGCTCCAATCGGGCCAAAATGGCGAACCCCAATTCATGATGTCACACGAACATCGATATCTTCTAAATAACTTCAGCGAATAGTACAATACGAAACTCCTTACTTCGATTTATCTGTTTTAAGTTGAAGCTCGGCAGACCCGCCCAAGTTCGAAAAGTTAGCCGGTAGCATGCCTCTGTTGAAAGCGCAAGAGGAAATGAAAAGCAACTAGGTGAAGACAAAGCCTTAATAAGTCGCACCTTCGGTGTTTGTCCCTCGAAACCACAACCTGATCTCCTCAGCAGGTCGAAGTCGGCCGGGGTTTTATTCGGCTTGGTCGCCAGCTTGTACAAAGGGGGGCAGCTCTGGATAGCCACGCAATTCCCGCTGCCGCCAGATGGTGGGTTACATGATTCTGGAAAGGAGAAATGTATTATTGTAGCACGAATTTTTAACCGACTACAAAAATGGATTTTGGTTTGTCTGTCTGTCTGTATTGTATGTTTTTTTATTTGTGTAGGTATATGTCTACCGGTTACTCGAAGACGGCTGGGGTGATTGAAATGATTCAAATCTTATTACCTATATCAGATTTGTTTCCAAGTTGGTCTCATTCTTTTTTATTTTGGTTATTTTTTTTAATTTTGTGATTCTGAAAATACTGGTAGGTGACCATTGCACGTGTTTTTAATATGTGCACGAAATACCTACAACTAGAATTTTGTTTACAATTTCTGCAGGTAGGTACCCATTTATTTATATTTTCCTCCAAATTAAATATTTAGAGTGATTACCTACTTTACATTTTTAAGTAATATTTTTATCAATATAACCAATAATTTTTTCTAGGTATAAGTTATCTTATCAGTAATAAATAATATAAACAAAATATATTTTTTTTTTATAGGAAACAACAACTAAGTAAAGTTGGGGTCAATATTTTTCACTAAGGATTCTATAGTGGCGCCCTCATCTTTATTATTGCTCGCTGTAATGATGGTTAATTTGTAGTTTGTAATCAGCTGGTAGTAAATGTTTACTCTGCATGTATACAACCTGGAGACGACAATGCGACAATAAATTAAATGTCGTATAGCTAACAACGCTCCCATGCAGTCTCATAAAAAACAATTAATAATATCCAATAGTTTAGTCACAGGAAATATTTTTCAGTTACGATTTTCAGTACAATTAATTTTCGTGCTATTTATTTTCTTTGAAAAAAAAAATCATTCCTAGGAAATATTTGATAGTTTTAAAATACTCCTATGAACTTAGTGTCACAAATGTTTTCATTTATTGTCGTATTATCGTCTCCACCCCGTATAAGCCTTTTTAATACATGACTATTTCAAATCATCGAGATAGATAATTAAAAAATAATTGCGACGTAATGTTTTGACGCACTCTGTTATAGACCGGCTTAGTGCCAGGGTTCTATGATATCCATTAGCATTGTTAATAAAATTATACAGTAAAATACATTTTTTTATATTATCTTTAATTAAAGTCATTAGAAGTAGGAGCCCTACATTAGGTCTCTATAGTACCTATACCTAGGTACGTAATTCACATACAGATTGAAACTAAGGTTCTAAAGTTTATTTTCAAACAATGACCTCAGTAAAATATAGTTCGTTGTAGTAGTAGCAGGCAAAAGTGCAAAAAGTGGCCACTTTAGGCACTTTTGTCTGCTACTAGCGAACAATAAATTTAATTAAAATGAGGGCGCAACTTTGAGGTAGGTACACACGACGGCACCACAGACTTTACATATTGACCTTGAGACCGCCTTTATGCCATACGTAATAAAAGCTGTTTTAGCAGTTTAGCTGTATAACCTGACGTGCTGTCGTGTGTACAAAGGGCCCTTAAAAGATGTCGTTTAAATGTAAAAAACCTGTTTATGGAGGAAAATAATTGCATGCCCATTTGCCCAGCCCAAGCCAGTTCATACGAGACGCTGATGTCATCTTCAATTTAAAGCTGCGAACATCTGATTCGTATTTTTAATTTTCGTTTTCCTTAACAAATAATACCGAGCTATTCGTTTAGTAGTGAACAATCTATACTGTATTCGTTCTGACGAGAGACTGTAAACAATATTGATTCGGTGATGGTTTACGAACGATCTAACTCCTGAGGGTGCTCCGGGTTGGGGCGAAACACGTGTAGAGTAGTTTAATTGGTGAAGGTGCAAGGTGTGTCGCTGTCTTGCTAAATGCAGGTATTGTGCACTGATATTTTGTGGTGTGCATGTGCATTTTTTGCGGGCGGTTGGGCGGTGCATCTTGCATATATTTTTTTCGGAAGTAAGCTACATATTATATTTATTTTTTCCCAATGGTTTGGGACTTCCTTCAAGTGACGCCTGTTTCAATCAAACATTACCTCCTTGATTTGTCAAAATTGACATATTTAACTAGATAATTTTCATTTTAAAACAAACCGTATGATCAGCAGTCAACGATTTAAAACAATTCCAGTCAGGCTATACTTCAAAGTATTTCTTTTTACCCGACTGCAAGGAAAGGGTTATGTTTTCGCGCGTATCTTGTATACATGTAGGTATGCATTGTTATAATTGTGTATACTTTATTACCTAATATCTTTTAAACGGCTGAATGGATTTCTATCAATAAAGGGCTTATCAAAAGGATTTCAAAAAGGTACCTATATACCGTTATATATAATTACTAAAAAAACAAATAAAATAAATTATAAAAACTAAAAAAACAGCATCTTGCCTGCAAAGCCTGCATCAAAAATTGGATTGAATAACATGCAGTCAGAAGTTAAATAATTCATAATATCACTTTAAATGTGCTTCCGACTGCATGTTATTATGTTGCCCTTGTTTTTGATCTTATTTCCATCTTTTCAGTTGACTTGTCTTTTGATGCAGGCGGGTTTTTTTAATCGACTTCAAAAAAAGGAGGAGGTTCTATGTTCGTCTGTTTTTTTTATGTATGTTTAGTTATTTAAATTTATTTATATTTTCGCAATCTTTTTCTTGGTGATTTACGCACGACCGTTGAATCCAATAACGGAAAGGTGTCGATAACCATTATTAACGATACGATATTCATATTTCAAATTTGAAAAATTATGATTTGACAACCATCACCGAAATTAAATCAGGTGTAGTGTGTTGTTTACTTCATCATTTGAACTATAACTAATGGATCGGACACACAACTGATTTTCTATTTTCTAAAGAAATAATTGAAATTGGTTTCAATATTTTATATTACTACTTATTATAACAATGTACATGTCGTGGGCCAATCGGTGAACTGGGCCGATCGAGATCTGCCTGGTCAGATCAAGATACGCCGGCATTTTTTGATTTGCCTTTTTAAAACCCGCCATATCGTTCAAAACTTAACGTTTGACGATTTGCCCGGCCATGCTTGGGCAAATCGACTCTGTAGAGTGACCAAAGTACAAGCAAATAAAATGAATTTTGATAAAAAATATTTTACTGGATAATAAAGATTTAAGTAGATTTAAGATTTGAGTACAAGATTTAGCCGATAGAACCCCAGGGGCTCTATCGGCTAAAAACATTGAAGTTCATGTTAACTTACTTCATGTTACTGCGTTTTGGCACAAATAAAAACTTACCAAAGAAAAGTAGCAATGTATCACATACATCTGACAAAACACAGTTAACATGAACTTCAATATTTTAGCCGATACCGCCGCAGGGGCTCTATCGGCTAAAAACATTGAAGTTCATGTTAACTGTGTTTTGTCAGATGTATGTGATACATTGCTACTGCGTTTTGTGGCACAAATAAAAACTTACCAAAGAAAAGTAGCAATGTATCACATACATCTGTCAAAACACAGTTCACATGAACTTCAATGTTTTTAGCCGTTACCGCCGCTGGATCGAAATGTATTCTATGTTTAAATCCAGGTTATAAACTTAAGGTGTGTTGTGATGTGCATTTCATCCAAATCCGTTTAACCGTTATGCGTGATTACCTAACCTACTGGGGGCTGGGGCGATACAAAACACGCAACGACGTGATGTCGTACTCAATCAAATAATACAAACATTTGAGGAGCGTCGGAACAAAAACCGATAGATCACATTTTGTTTTTTTTTTTTATTTTTATGATGGCAATTGGTTGTTCTCGTACATATCTTGCTCTGTGGTTAACGTAACCAGCGGCGGTATCAGCTAAAAACATTGAAGTTCATGTTAACTGTGTTTTGACAGATGTATGTGATACATTGCTATTTTTCTTTGTTAAATTGTTATTTGTGCCAAGACGAAGTAGCAATGTATCAGATACATCTGTCAAAACACAGTTAACATGAACTTCAATGTTTTTAGCTGATAGAGCCCCTGGTCAAAAACTGCTAAATCCGCTCTAGATCTGGCTTCGAAATACCCAAATCTGAACATAAACCGATAAATACACTAATCGTACTAAACAACGATGGCGATCGGAACAGATACCGATAAATCCTTACCATTTTTCCTACCAGCGTTTTATCAAACACCGATACATCCTACAGTGTTTTATCTAAAACCGATATATCCAGTTGGTTTGGTCAAAAACCGATATATCCATTTTTTTTCCGATATATCCGATATATCCAATTTAGGTTTCCAAACAGTGGTTCTAACACCAATAAAATGATATATTTCGTTTAACTCTAAATTAGAAAACCATGAACTTGGCCAGTTTTTTTACATTTGTCCACAAAAAACACAAATGTGATTTATCGGTTTCTGTTCCGACGCTCCTCATTTATTTGTAGCGGGACTCGAACACGCGTTCCGCTACAAGCAAATGTTTGTGTAGTGTAGATCGATATCACCGATAGAAGATACTGTTACCGTGACTCGAACCCGCAATAGCATCACATTGACATTACGGTCACTAACCGTTATATTGTTTTCCTCTTAAGATTATTTAATTTTACTATCTGTATTCATAAGGAAAATGTTTGCAGACATAGTTATTATAGGTACTTAACATTTTGATCTCGTATCAATCTTTACATACCTACTATTATTATTATTGTCAATGACAGGCTTATGTCATCTTTATCAGAAGGGACGCTTCGGTTTTGTTGTTAACATCTTAGAGCATTAAGAACTAACATAGTCTTAACAAATGCTAATACAGAATAACATAGCTTATATACTTATGTCAATATTGCCAATAAAATATTGAACCGTTAGGTACCCTATGTATGCATCAATAATATTAAATATTTAGGTTATTACCTTTCACCAATAATTTAATTTGTTAATTTATCAAGCATAAAAAAAACAATACCTAGGTACACACGACAGCACGTCAGGTTATACAGTTAAACTGCGAAATCAGCTTTTATTACGTAGGGCATAAATGCGGGCTCAAGGTCAACATGTATAGTCTGAGGTGCCGTCTTGTGTACATTGAAAAAACATCTCATTTGTCATTGTGTTTTATTACAGAAAATAAATAAAAATTCATTCTAATTCGTTAAGACGATCTAGTTATCTATTTAGATTTTAGAGAATGTTATTCTGAGAAAAGTTATATAGAAAATTATCTGATAACCTGAGTGGTGCAGTGGGCAACATGTCTACCAAGCAAGAGGTCCCGGGTTGAATTCCCGGCCGGGCAGAAATTGAAATGATGAATTTTAATTTCTGTGACGGTTCTGGGTGTTACTATTTATAATAAGTATAATATTTAAAAATTATAATATAAGTAGTTTATCAGTTGTCTAGCACCCATATTACAAGCTTTGCTCTGTTTGGGGGCTAGATGGCGCTGTGTGAAATCGTTCATTTATTAATTTATTATTATCTAATAATAGGAATATTCAAATACATGATCGGTATTATTTAGTCAGTTTGTATGTTAAAGATATCGATGAAACAAATAGATATAAAAACAAGTTAGAAAAAAAACTTGTCTTAATCGTAAAGAGATCCGATTGAATTTGATTAACCTACTGGAAAGTTATTAATACTAAGCGAATGATAAACTTAAAGGTGAGGAAATTCCCTATTTCTTCAGTTATCACAATAAAGCAAATAATGCTGGTAGTTTAATTGTTAATGAAATGACTTGTTTCATAAACAAAAAACAGATTACCAAGTGTAGTAGTCTAATCAGTCGGGAGCAGAATCTTATTGAACTTTACCATGTTTTATTCGATCTTAGCCAACCTCAGTTTATAAAAGGCATCATTATAAGCAAGTTGCATAATGCAACACTAGCGCCACTCCCGCAAAAGTTAGGTAAATCCACAATTTATTAAAAATCCAAGCTTATGGGCCCTTCGCAAATTATCAATAAGTAGTTATTTATAAACACACAAACTGAATGACAGATAATTTATTGTGGTTTTTCTTCGACGAAAAATAAAATGACGGCCGTTTTTAGCTTTTTTCACCGCCAATACTGCAAACAATTATTTGTCACTGAGTTTGTGTGTTTATAAAAGCAATTGATATTTTGCGAGGGGACCATCTTTTGCGAACTACTACTACAACGAACAAAATTTTACTGAGGTTATTGTTTGTAAATAAACTATAGAACCTTAGCTTCAATCTGTACATGTAAATTTTCGATACATTATGTACTTAGCGAGCAATAAATTTAATTGAAATGAGGGCGCCACTTGAGTTATATAGGAGCCTTAAATTGTGTATTTGTCACTGAGTTTGTGTGTTTATAAAACAATTGATATTTTGCGAGGGGACCATCAGCTTGGATTTAAATTGTGTATTTACACGGCAATAAATTTTTGTGGGAGTGGCGCTAGTGTTGCATATAAATAATTTTTGCTTTATTTATATTATAAGCATTCACAATAAGTTTACAATGCTATCTTTATATTATAGAGGTGCTATCAAAATGTATGAAACAGCTGATTTTTTTTTCGCGATTTTAGAATTGGTCCCATAGTAAAAGTTGTTCAGTTTAATGGACTATATACCATACTACTATACAAGGTGTTACAAAAGTACCCCTAATGTCGAATATGGTAGATAGGGACCATCATACTGAACAACTTTTACTATGGGACCAACTCTGAAATCGCGAAAAAAAATCAGCTGTTTCATACATTTTGATATTTTCGTAACTAATTTTTGAATGAAACAGCTGATTTTTTTTTCGCGATTTCAAAGTTGGTCCCATAGTAAAAGTTGTTCAGTTTGATGGTCCCTATATACCATATTCGGCGTAAGGGGTATTTTTGTAACACCTTGTATACAGATTTATCTGTATTGACACAGATTTTAATTGAAACAGATCGATATGAACTAGCTTTTTATACCTACAAATTTTAACTTTAAACAGATTTTCCTTGTCTAAATTTTGAATGGATTTTGTAAGAATACAGATTTTTATTTTATAGATATGAACTAGTTTTTCATACATTATTCTTACAGATTTTCCTTATCTAAATTTGTAAGAATACAGATTTTTATTTTATAGATATGAACTAGCTTTTCATACATTATACTTACAGATTTTCCTTATCTAAATTTGTAAGAATACAGATTTTTATTTTATCGATATGAACTAGCTTTTCATACAAATTTTAACTTTATACAGATTTTCCTTGTCTAAATTTTGAATGAATTTTGTAAAAATACACATTTTTATTTGATCGATATGAACTAGATTTAAATACAAATTTTAAGATTTTCCTTGTCTTAATTTTGAATGAGTTTTGTAAGAATACAGATTTTTATTTTATAGATATGAACTAGCTTTTCCTACTTTTAAGATTTTCCTGGTCTAAATTTTGAATGAATTTTGAATGAATACAGATTTTTATTTTATAATTGCCATATAAATAATACATTTATACAGATTTTTTGATGCCATAATACAGATTTACATTATTAATATCTGGCAGCACTGCTCGGTAGCATTAAAACTGGTTAGTGTATTGCAGCGTTTCCCAAACTTTACTGTGCCCTAGCCCAGTTATTTTAAAGTTCCCCATCGTGACCCACCACATTTTTTTTTAACCCGTTATATTTTAGTAAGATGTATGAATCTGGTTGTATTTAACTATGAAATCTAAGTTTATGAGACAATGCTGCGACCCGGTATTTTATTTTCGTGGCCGGGTGCCGGGTAGCCACCCACCATTTGGGAATCGCTGGTGTATTATATTCAGTAAGCCGGATCCGGATCTGCCGGGTTAAAACAAGTGTGCGGGTTCGAGTCCCGTCTGAGACTATGGGTAACCAGATATTTAATGGCTATGGACACAAAAAAGATACTCTCTCACTCTCTCTATTTTGTGCTACGGGTAAGTCGATTTTTTTTAGTAATATTAAAAGTTTCTCGTAAAATCAAACGTGGGTAGGTAATTCAATTTTCAGAAATCAAAGGGGAAGACTTGTGTAAATTAAAAGCATAGATAAGTAGATACTAAAAAACTTTTGTTTTGATCGAAATCAAACTAATTATGCGAAGCTCTCATGACCTCAAATCTGAACAAAAAAGTTGCACAAAAAAAGATAAATCCAATAAAACTCACGTCCGCTCACGCTGTATATAACGGCGTATATAGCCGATGCTACGATTATGATATTCATATTTTGTCTTTAAAACACAGTATTAACACATAACACTTTGTTGCTGTACTTGAATTTTATACACACGCACGACCGTCACCTTCGGCGACCCGCGGGGTTCTGTCCGCTGGATAATGCGATGACCGACTGTCTAGACTAGTCTCATTCAAAGTATTCTATTATAGCCCTCCCTCGAACTTGTGCTCACTCATACGCACGTATGAAGAAAAAACCGGCGGACGTAGTGTGTGTCGGACTGCGGACGTAGTGCGTGTCGGACTGCGCACATTAGGGTTCCGTACCAAATAGGGCTAAGGGGCGGGGCTTATTTGTTCTACGCGTATGACCGTGTAGGTTTGTAATAGCAAAATGAGGGAATTTAAAAGAAAAACTTCGATTTATTTTTAATTTGTTGGTTAAATACCTACGTAATAATAAACAAAAATACTACAGAACGAAAAATTGAAAAAAAGCGTGTCTTTATTATTAATTGGAAAAACGGCTTCTCATGCCTTTGTTTTGTAATATTTTTTAAAACAAAGAATACTGTTTTCGTCTAAGTTCTAAATAAACCCCACACGTTTGAGTAAAAAATATTTTAATTTTATGCCCCCCTTCACATGTATGGGAGCCCCCTTTAAAATTATTTTTAAATAATTGTTTTTATACTGTAAATGACTTTTCGTCGGCAAGACGCACTTGGTGTAAATATGAAGACTGATTTCAACGGTTTAGCTGCTAAAGCTTTGTGACAGACAACAGACGGACACATGACATGAGTGACAGCATTATTGGTCCGTTTGATCCCTTCGGCGGAACCCTAAAAATGACTTGTCGTTCGAGTTTGTCACTACACTAAACAAAATTTAGCTATTATTTACTAATTTATTTTGGGGTTGAGATTGAGAACTCGATGGCGCGCAGTGGGTTAACGCTTTCGTAACAGTCGGCAGTTAAGCAACTACCGCAAGAGTCTGTCATGGGATGGGTGACCAAAAATTTTCTCAAGTTCCTCTGCGTTTCGGAAGGAACCTAAAATATTAAAGTTCATAAGTGATAATTTACGACTAATTTAAAAAAATTTTGGAATATTGAATTTTTTTGGTCACTTGTAACAATGAAAAGTTGATTCACCAGGTAATTAAATTAGTATAATCCACGCGCGATGAGAATTAGATGGAAATGGAACCTTGTCAAAATAAATACAAAATTGACTAATTAGTTAATTTTAATTTATTTAGTGCCTGTTTCACAATTAAAAAGTAAGTTCTGAGTAGCTTACTTGACAGATGATTTGACGTATACTTTATACCACAACTGTTAAATATTCTGTCAAGTAAGCTACCCAGAACTTACTTTTTGATTGTGAATTAGGCCCTTAATGAACTAATTGTTTACTTTTACCTATCTTACTTGAAGTTGCTGCAGCAAATGCGGGACACCGTGTTTTTGGATATCCCTGTGGCTGGCAGGGCGTACCGTGCGCGTCTCAGTTTGACAAAGTTCCGTCCCATTCTCATCGCGCGCGGATTATATCTAAGTATAAGTACTGTATCTCGAAGCGTAAACCAAACCCGAGTACTTTTGTATTATAGGAAATAGAGAACAATCTTGCAGGCATTTTCTGTTAACAAGTTACAGCGCCATCGAACCACCTTACATGAAATTATAATAGCTGATAATGTGTTTTTTATTTCTTATATTTAAGTATATTTCTGTCGTCTTTTTTTTTGTAAAACTACTTCATGTAGAACAAAAGTAAGGTATTAATGAAAAAGTATAAATCGTTACAAAAAAAACTTAAATAACAAATTCGTGAATTTTGCTGTGTTCGAACAACAGTAGCGCACGCGGGATTTTATCATTAAAATGTAATTTGCACAGCAGCGCCATATGTGACCATTAGAGGCAAACTTAAATTATAATGCGACTAAATTGAAAAGCTACCTTTCATTTCGGGTTTTATTTGAAACAGGATACCATCCTCAGTTGGGTGTTTTCCCTACTTATTAACGCGTCAACTGTTTTAAGAGCTGTTATTTATATTTCCTTAATCAAATAAATCTTAATTTCTTAATTTGTAAATCCATAAAGTGTATGAATGTGAGTATATTTACCGTCGTTTAAGCGAACGTCAATGTCGTAGTGCTCCTGTTCATCATAGTTGTTTTTCTGGGGCTTACTCGATGACGTCACAGTGGTGGTGGTGGAGGCAGTCGTACGTGTAACCGAACGCACTGTTGTTGTTTTAGTGACGTCATTATTCGTCGGAATAACTTGATCAAAGCCAAACGTACCTTGTTGGTCTTTAGGGCCCCATGGTTGATTGGGATATGTTCTGAAAAAGTCTGAGAATTTTCCTTTCAGTGACTCTATATTAACCTTAAGAGTGTTATTATTTTTAATAAACTCTGTGAATTTCCCACTTAGTGACTCTATGTTAGCCAACTGTCGAATCTTTCTTCGTGTGTTACTCTGACCTTGATCATAAACAGTCTGCGGTGATGTGAAAACATTTATGTTACTCGTGATAATCGGATCATCTAGCAACAGCTGATAGGCAGAATTCGGTCTCGAGTTTGCACTAATATAATAATTCGCTGGTTGCGGATTATATGAACCTGTTGGCCTCGTAAATTGTCTTTTTGAATATCCATATCCAATGTCTTGATTTCCTATGATTTTTGATAACACGCAATGGAATATCACTAACAATAACGGCACGGATGTCTTGATCATTGTGACACGACTATTTTTCCGTTTGGCGGCGACGCAGTCGGCAAGAGCACTATGCGAGCTCCATGTCTCCAACTTGTCAAGGTTATAGAGCGATGTAAACCCTTAAATAAGTCGCGTTTGATTTGAATGGCAATTTTACGAATAAATTTATTTCGCATAAATATGGCAAATTAATATCGCATCGCATCGCACGCTATATAACCTTAAGTTTGCGGCCCAGGTGGGAGCGGCTAGCGGGGCGGCCAGCGTGTGAAACAAACAAACGATTTGTATGAAATACCAAAGATGCGAGGGCGAGTCCTAATCAAGAGCGGGTGCGGAGCGGCAACGCGCGCAGCGGCCTACTATAGTCTTAAAAAATTTACTCACCCGTAGCACCTCAGACGGGACTCGAACCCGCACCCTTGGGATTCCGGCCCAATTATGCTACAGAGCCACCAGTGGGAGCGACGAAGTTTTCTAGTACTTTTTTCGCAAGCCAGCGTTATTTCATCAATGCGAAGGAAATACCCTCGACATTAGAAAGAAACATTATTGCAGATGTTTGACAATCGATAAAAATGAAATAGCTAAATAAATAGATGCATTTGTCTTGTTTTTATCAGTCTCAAAACTATGTATGACGTATGATCTCACGTGATTTAACGGGTCATCAAAATATGTATCTAAAATATTCACATCGCAATTTTTTCGACAGACCCATTTTAGTAATAACACTCGCACGTTTTTATCACAACACTGTCGCGTGGACAATGAATAGGACAGCCCGCTGCCCGCCCCGCTGTCCGATTGGGACACCTCTGGGACGCGCCCGCTCCCCGCCCCGCTGCCACCTGGACCGCAGACTTAAACCTATTACTTGTCCTATTAAGTAAACCACTTTTGACAGTTGTCATACGTCTTATAAATTAAAATGATTATTTAAAAATACGTTGTCTTAATGTCACTAATAATTAGTAATTTCTTTCGTAATCTATGTAAGAAAAATCATTTGTTGTATTTATAATTGATTTCTTCAATAAAAAGTTAGCGAATATTGTTTACCAAATAAGACAAGTAAGGATGAACAGACTATAGTTGACATGACAACCGAAAAGTTTAATAAGTACCTATATTTCCTGTTTACGTTTCATATTCAATCCATGGAACAAAATGTTATTCCAATATTTCCTTGTCCAATTACAAATAATATTATTTTCCTTCCTGTATAATTAGGAAAAGCGACTACAAATTATGTGTTTTATTACTTTGTGGAACTTGATATTTTCAACAGTTACTAGGTGACCTAATGTGTTTATTTGAAACAAAAACGTCATCATTACTGTATTATTAATTCTGTGACAATGAAGAAAAGACAAATTTTTCCTCAATATTATAACGACAAGAATGTACCTACAGGGAATAATACTTAATAAGATAGTAGGACTTTTTTAAATATTTGCTGTTATTTTCAAATAATCAGGGAACATACCTACTTATATAAATTGCAATATACAAGGTGTTACAAAAATACCCCTAATGCCGAATATGGTATATAGGGACCATTAAACTGAACAACTTTTACTATGGGACCAACTCTGAAATCGCGAAAAAAAAATCAGCTGTTTCATACATTTTGATATTTTTGATTTTAATTTTTGTATGAAACAGCTGATTTTTTTTTCGCGATTTCAGAGTTGGTCCCATAGTAAAAGTTGTCCAGTTTGATGGTCCCTATCTACCATATTCGGCATTAGGGGTACTTTTTAACACCTTGTATACCATATTCGGCATTAGGGGTATTTTTGTAACACCTTGTATATCATTTATATACTAATTTTCTTATAATATAAGAAAATAAAGTCCTACTATCTTATTAAGTATTATTCCCTGTAGGTACATTCTTGTCGTTATAATATTGAGGAAAATTTTTGTCTTTTCTTCATTGTCACAGAATTTATTTAGCCATTGAAACTCTGTTTAATTGTAAAAAAAAAATTTATTGTATAAATACCTATAAATATATTATTTTTATATATAAAGGCAGTTTAATTTGTGATTGCATTAGTTACATGGCATTACAATTAAAGAGCTCGGTGGCGCAGTGGTACAGCAACTGGCCCATCGATTGCGGAGGTTAAGCAACTTTCACAAGGGTCGGTCATGGGATGGGTGACCAAAAATTTATTATCTCGAGTTTTTTCCTGCTTTGAAAGGCACGTTCAGTCCCAGCTGCATTTGCAGTCGTTCCGCATTGGGACCGCGTGGTGGTTCATGGCCCATCCTCCTTATTAACCCATAAGGAAGGCCTGTGCCCCAACAGTGGTAACATTAAAAATGGCTGATCGTCATTATTATCAGTGCCTATATGAAAGAAAATTACCGAGGGAACTTGTGTATTGCTATTATAAGCTCTTAGCAATAAGATACATTATTAGAATATATTAAAATAATTAGTTATAAAAAAATGCTTATAACTAGCAATATGGAAAAGAAATTAATACATTTAAAGAATTTACATATTTTTCCTCAACCTGATTTCTTTCATCATCATCATCATCATTATCATCATCATCATCATCATCATCATAGAAATACATAGAAAAACTGTGACTCGTTTGTTCATCAGACATCAATGATTTATACGGAATGTTCATTGTTCATGTTATTATTATGGATCTTGCAATTTTTTTGAAAATGACTAAGATCAGACTTACCTTTAGGAGGAAAATTAATTGTATATATTTTTAAATATAAGATGTACAGTCAACGGCACGCTGGGCTTCTACGACAGGGTAATAATATTCAATCAATTTAATACTTAAATGCGAAGATATTAAGATTCAAAATAAATTGCAGTTTTTGACAGTTTTGTATAACCTGACGTGCTGCTGACTGTACTTATGGTGGTAATGTTCTATAATGTCTTTAATTATATTTGAGAACTCACAAATAAATAAATTAATGACTCGCGTAAATCTCACACGCATTACCACTTTATATTAATAAATAAATATTTGACAACATCACATACATTGCTCCGATTCCAAAGTAAGTAGCTAATGCACTTGTGTTATGGAAATCAGAGACAACGGAAGTATCACAAACATCCAGAACTGAGCCAATATAGAAAAGTTGGTTTTCTAAATTGACCCAACCGGGGATCGAACCCGGGACCTCAGAGATGGCGACACCTTGAAAACCGGTGTACAAAGCCACTCGACCACGGAGGTCGTCAAATACTTTAAAATATAATTTCACGTCATTATGGCAGTCTTCATCATAATAATTAATTGTCCATTTGCACTCCCTTGCCAGTCCATTGCTCGTCTAACTTCACGTCGCATTCGAGATCTCTTAAAGCGGACTTTATGTCGAAGCTGAATTCCTTATCGAATTTGTCGTGGGCCGATTTAAACACTTCCTCAACACCCAGTTCATGGAATTTGGGATTTTGTTCACGACATCTCGCCACCATATTTCGAACTGCCCAGCAACCGTTTTTCTGCAAATAAAATGAAAAATATGGAACCTATATTCGCATTTCCTAACCTAACCCACTACCACTAACACACGTCAGGGTTACAGAAAAGGACATTCACCCACTAAATAGTACTGGTTCCAGAGGGATAGCAAAACTGTCCACGCAGACGAAGTCGCGGGCGGTCGCTAGTTAACTAAAATATTAAATTACAAGTGCAGGCCTTTGGAAGTTACTGAGGAATAAAGAAACTGCCAAACATACGTTGATCACGAAGCGCCTAAAATTTTGATCACATCAATCATAATAAGCTATCACACAATTCATTGCTCAAATTAAAGTAACAGGCGTTTACATGCAAAAAGCGCTAATTTTAACACTTTTTTTGGGATTTTTTAGTTTGCTATTTTAGCATTCACAATGCTATTATTATACAACGTGTTACAAAAGTACCCCTAATGCCGAATATGGTATATAGGGACCATCAAACTGAACAACTTTTACTATGGAACCAACTCTGAAATCGCGAAAAAAAAATCAGCTGTTTAATACATTTTGATATTTTCGTACTTAATTTTTGTATGAAACAGCTGATATTTTTTTCACTATTTCAAAGTTGGTCCCATAGTAAAAGTTGTTCAGTTTGATGGTCCCTATCTACCATATTCGGCATTAGGGGTATTTTTGTAACACGTTGTATTTGGTTCTGTATATTTTTTCTGATATTTTCGAAGTACTGACCTGCACAGACGCATTGTCTGGGTGAACCTTAAGACAGCTCACGATGGCCTCTGGAGCATCGTTTTCAAAGAACTGCCGACTGTGCTCCGGCTCCCGCAGGGTTAACGCCGCTATGCTCTTCAGTAACAACCCGCCTGCTATTGCGTTGCTCTAAACACAATTATACAACGTGTTACAAAAATACCCCTAATGCCGAATATGGTATATAGGGACCATCAAACTGAACAACTTTTACTATGGGACCAACTCTGAAATCGCGAAAAAAATCAGCTGTTTCATACAAAAATTAAAATCGAAAATATCATGTATGAAATAGCTGATTTTTTTTGGTCCCATTGTAAAAGTTTTTCAGTTTGATGGTCCCTATATGCCATATTCGGCATTAGGGGTATTTTTGTAACATGTTGTAGATCTTATTTTCTACCTTATACTACGAAACTTTGTAAATGCATTGCGCTTTCCCATCGGAAAGTGAATCGAATGCCAGTCGAATAAATTTGTGAATAGCAGTTTTCGAATCTATCGGAGGGTATGTATTCAAATCGAATGATTTCGAGTAGATTTTCGACAATCGTGAATAACCCTACTGATCACAGCTCGGTCAATCTCTGCTGGCGGAGGCTTCAAAGTTACCTCGTTTGTATTAAAATCGACCGGCGTCCTTAATTATGTGGCCACCACTATTTATCATAAGTATTCATAGAGTTACACTAATAGTAGACATACCCCCTTACTAATAAAGATTGTATAGCAGATGTATAAGTTACACAGTGTTTTGTCCCTTTCTTTTTAATGTCAAACTTATATAGTTTGACAGAGAGTCACCACTGTGCAACTTATACATCTGCTATACATTCTTTATTAGTAAGGTGGTAATAGTATTGGATTTAATATTTTACTTATATTATTGTATTAAATTGTGAATTTGTGAATGCGAAAAATCTAAATTTAATAATTATTGTATTAAATTTTAAAACTGACCCCATGTCGATTTAATAGAGCCACGATGACCGGAGCAATGCCAGCTTTCATTAAGTTTCTCTTCACATCGTCATTGCCAGCCAGCGCTGTGATCCTACAACAAACACATAAAGTATTATAATTACATTGGTATGATTTTACATAACCAAAACAATGACTGCCTTACTAATATATGAAGAATAATACTAAATAATATACTAGAAAAAATACGACTCGCACCAGATCATGTTCTCGGTCGGGAATCGAACCCGCGAGCTGAGCTACCGAGTCTCGAGTCGAGTTAGAGACTCGGTAGCTCAGCGGTCAGTGCATTGGACCGGATATCCAAAGGTCGCGGATTCGATTCCCGACCGAGAACATGATCTGGGGCGAGTCGTATTTTTTCTAGTATATTATTATTCTTCATTTATTAGTAAGACAGTATTAGTTTATTTTAATTAGCATAATGGGCCTGTTTCACAATCAAAAAGTAATTTCTGAGTAGCCAAATCATCTGTCAAGTAAGCTACTCAGAACTTACTTTTTGATTGTGAAACAGGCCTTAAAGTTACATTAGGTAAACGTATTATAAAAAATATATAATAAGAGAGAACTGTGTAAATAAGGCATTAATTTTATTCGCTTAAATATATTTTAAACGACCGACTCAGAGAAACATAACTTACTGATGCACAAGAAGTCAAGAACGTATTATAGGGTTAAATCAATGGAAAAGCAACGAGCCGCAATCCTGCTTGTGATTGTAAACGAAGTTGCTGTAGCAACAAGCGAGTATCAATAATACCTTAGTTACAAAAGCAGTGTATAAAAACATCTTCCTAAAAATGACGACGGCAGAAAACGGTGATTATTTATCATTCGGGGACAAAAATTACGGTTTGGGGACTGTGTTGAACTGGCACGAACACAACCAACGAGTCTTGAAAGGTGACATCATCGGTGTCACCGACAACAATACTTCTATAACCAAGAACTGCATCGTTAAAGTCAATCAAACTTCTTGCAACGATTTCAGCGACACAACAGATCAGCTAAGACACAGAGCCCGTCATATCAACTACTGGAAAGCCGAATTAGAGAGAGCTATACGCGATATCGACGCAGAAATAAACATTTTAGAAGCACAACGGCAACAAGTTAAGAATGCAATGGATATACTAAAGATACCGGAGTATATTACTGATGAATGCTTGGATTTGAGGCGTAATAGAATGCAATCGGACTTGATATACGATGAACCACAAGAGGAGTTATTTACAGAATCTGCTCTGATTGAAAATGTTAAGAAATTGCACCGAGAAATGCTGAGAGATATAGAGAACCAGATGAAAATGAACGTAGCCGCTAAAGACGCGCTAGAAAGCGATTGGAGTAATAAATATTTGGCTTTCAAATACGAAAGCGAAAATGCCGATTTGGAAACTAAAGCAGAGAACGTTAAGGACTCGGCAGGAGCGACCAGATTGTCTGAAGGCCAATCTAATGTCCAATCTTGGGAGCAATATACTGTGAATTCGTTGTCACAGTTTAAGAATGCTATTGATAGATCTAAAGAGCTAAGAGCGAAGGTGGAAGCGGTTCTTATCAATACTGCAAGAGATCTGCGGTCGCAGGATATAAAGGTGAACAAAGCTCTCAGTGAAAGGATTGCTCGGACGGAACAAGTGAAGATCGATTTGGAAAATCAGCTGCGGTTGACGTTAGAGAAAATTGTTGAAACGGAGAACATTCTACAAATGCTGCATGAAGAAATCCTGAAAGTGTCGCAGCGACTCCAAGTGGCACAAACGAGATTGAACACTAAGAACTGTAGACCGAACGTTGAAAATTGTAGAGAAGGCTCTTTGATCGGGTTGATCGATGAAGTAAGGGATTTGAACGACAGTATGAGTTTATTGCAAGAGAGGTCCTTGGAGACGGAGAAATTGCGAGCGGAATTGATACATGAAAGATCGATCCTGGAGAATGAAATTATGGTTAAAAAGAAAACGTTGTTTATCGACAACGAACGCTGCCTGTTTTTGAGGTCGCATTATCAGTCTGCCGAAAAGATGTGTGGTTATTGAACGTGGATTTGCCACATTTTCCAATGACTTCAATTACATAGACGATCTGTTCAAATCTAAAATTGTGTCACAACCAACCTTCGCGGCGCATCAACTGTTTCTCTCGGTCGCAATAGACTAAAGGAGTTTTGGTGCATGCACCGTAACTTAATGAGCAATTTTTCGGTACTGTACAGCCTATCTAGTGTAGTATAAACATGGAAGTCTTTGACATTTTCACCTTTATATTTATGTCTCACATAGAACACACATTAGAATGTTTTATGCTAAATTCTATATACTTCGATTTACAAATCAGCTTTTTTACACTCAACTTTCAATAAATGATTTACATTTAATAAACTTTATATAAAACAGTTTAAAGTTTTTATTATTTCCAAGTTCCCGATAAACTGCCGTCATGTCACTTTCTGGAGCACCTAAATGACATAATACAAAATGATTTTTATAGTTCACAGCGATGCATCTTAACTGTGTGTATGGCTATGAAATTTTTGTAGTTATTTAGGCTGAGGGATTATACATACACTATTCAAAATATAAAGTTGACAGAAATGCCGAACGGAACAATCGCCTGAATCTCGTGCAGGCAATCTCAGATCAAACCCGGCTTAACAGTTACCAAGGAGATCCAAGCGCATCGAAACAAATGTCAGTGTGTTTTCGACACAGATGGAAGGTCCTTATGGGAGGATAAGGAAGATGGTCCATTATCCACCACGCGTGCCCAATGCGGATTGCTGGGTGTCGACGACTGTAAATGCACCTGGGGCCAACGGCTAAACGTGCCTTCTGAAGCACGGAGGAGCTCGAGATAACAAATTTTTGGTCACCCATCCCATGATCAACTTTTGCGAAAATTGTTCTGCCGCAATCCCAGAGCGATGCGCTAACCCACTGCGCCATCAAGTATGTATGTTATGTATGTATGAATGAATGTATGACATGTGTGTGTTATATTAATAAACTTACAGCTTAGTGGCTAGTATGGCGACAGCAACGTTGCCAAAACTGCCAGTCAAAATGTTGAATAGTTTATAATTGTGTAAGGTAATGTATGTATGTGTGTGTTAAATAAAATAAACATACAGCTTGGTGGCTTGTATGGCGACAGCGACGTCGTCAAATCTGGTTAAGAGGGGGTACAAGAGGGGGTACAAAGCAAAATAAGCCATCGTTGGAATATCGGTCATAACGCATTAAAGTAAGATTCAAATCAATGCGTGCTCTAACGCGGCGGTTACGTCGAAATTGGCGGTTGTAATCTGATTTTCGACGTTTATTAATTTAATGTATATACATTATTTTCTAAAATTGCTAATAGAGTCGCTTATCCACTTCTAAGACATTCGCGCGTACAGTTCATTAGAAATAAAACACTTTTTACGGATTACAGCGCGTATATTATTAATTCAGGTGTTGTTTTAGAATTATTTAGTTTGTATTTCTTGGTTTTTAGAATTCCCGACGTTTCGACACCTTTCCAGGGGCCGTGGTAACTTTCCAGGGGCCGTGGTAACTTTCCAGGGGCCGTGGCCGTGGTCTTCGTGGTTCTTCGGAGTCGCTTGTTAACATAATTTGATATTATGGATTAAAATATTGACTCAATAATATGCATTATATTGAAAATAAATTAATAATAGTTGAAAATTATACGTAACTTTTTTCACTTAGTCCAGTCCCTTTGAAGTATGCTTTAATATGTATGATTTTTTTTCGGGTAATTCGGAGTTTATTTTCTGGGGTTAAATACAAATTACGACTGGCAATTTGCGTTGTATTTGTACCCCCTCTTAACTGGCGGTTAAAATGTTGAATAGTGTAATGTATGTATGTATGTGTTAAATTAAAAAAAACTTACAGCTTGGTGGCTTGTATGGCAACAGCAACGTTGCCAAAACTGTCGGTCAAAATGTTAAATAGTGCTTCACTCGCGCCCTCGTCTGCGACCATCGCACATAGTTCGTTTCTCACGAGCAAGGAAGCTATGGTTAACATAGTTTCTGATACTATTGGGGGGGCTGGATTCTCTATGAAAAATAATGGAAATCCATTAAACAGCCCATCATTATTGCCATTTGCTAGAGCAAGAAAGATAGCGTGAGTGGTCGGCAACACGCTATCTATCTCGTTCTAGCAAACAACGATCCACAGGTAAAGAAGTGAGTAGAGCATGACAAAATGCGAGTCCGTGCTGACAAGTGGGGTTCAATGCGTAGCATGTCGAACCCAATCTAAATGTCATTTTTGACATGTCAGGGTCGGGATGTCATTTTTGACATTAAAACGTAGACAAAACCGAGCTAGAGATTCAGATCATTTTTCTAAAATACTGTTTTTCTCAAAGTGCCCGGTCAGATTTTGATGCCCCTTTGCATGAAGGAGTAGTAGAGATACTTATCTTTACAGAAATAGCACAATAGTATTGCCATTTGTTCATAGACAAACCAATACAATAAAGAACAGTCATTCATAATACCTATATAATTTTTTTTCAAACTTCACAACTCACTAAAACTATGAAAATCTTAGAAAACACTTAAATATAAGTCAGGTCAAAATGACTGAATATGACCGTTTTTGACGAATTTGACAGTAAATGACAAGTCAGTCGTTTTGGTCATTTTTAACAATATAAGGGGCACAGGTAGTAACTATTATCTAATCTGTGACACAGGTTTGTATACTGTCAGACAATAATCAATACTTTCTTTTAAATTTTGTATTTTATAAAAGGGACCATGAAAATAGCGCACCATGTATAAGTTGTTGTTATTAAGCTGAAATGATTTTTTTCCATTAAATACAATAAAATAGAACATACTATGTACTATTTATTTCGCAGGTCACCTTACCATTCAAATAAGCCGTTAGAGGTTTCAGAAGCTTTATCCCCAAATCTCTGGCGTGTTCATGTGCTTTTCCAAACTCAACCCTAATATCATCATCTAAGGTGAATTTTCGAGTGAGCTGCATCGCTTCGCTTACAATCTGGAAAAGGCATTATTGATAAACGCATATCATAAAGATCCTAAAAATTGCTCGGAAAATCTATCTTAGATTCCAATTATCCGGTCCTTTCAAACAACCTAGGATTTTTGCAAAGATCAGATTTGTACGATTATCCTACGACACATACACAATAAAAAAGCCTTAGCGAGATCTCTAGTTTTGTGATTGACAGTTTTCCAAAAAAAGAAATAGTTTCTTCTTCTTTAATTTAAGAGCTGTGCTCTTGTCGATGAAACCTTCTCCACTCCTCCAACCAAACTAAGAAATAGTTTATTAATTACTAATTAAAAACGATAATTTTGACAATAATTTCTACTATGAATATTTCTTCCATCACTGTACGCCCCCTTAAGCAATATTCATAAAACTAAAATAGGACAATGTTTAAATAAGTTAATTGTATTAAAAAATATTCATTTGTTTTATTACCTTTGCACTAGCTCTCATTTTGATGATAGTCTTCAAGCTATCTGCAATATTTTTTGCAAATATTCTTTGTCGGTTCATTTCATGTTTTACACAACATGTGTTAGCCCACCTTAAAGTTGTTATGACTATATTTTCATTTTCTATTTTATCAAGAGAGCTGAAATGTCAATGATAATTAGTTATCTTATCATATAAGGATTAGAATAATTATTTTACTAGTAAGTACAGACACTGTTCTATTATGTTACCAATATAATAAATCTAATGTTTAATGTTGCCACTAAACAGACACCTGGCAGTTATCAAACGGACAGAGGACCCCATCTGTCCGCTATGTAAAGAAAAAGAAGAGACAAGCTACCACTTCATGGCAGAATGCCCGATGTACGCATCGCTGCGTTGAGAGCTCTTTGGAGCGGACAAGCTAAAGGAAGAGGATCTAAAGCAGTTAACGATAAGTCAACTCAGCAGGTATTGTAAGCGCACAGGTAGGTTCGAGGGTCCGACGCCGGTGGGTTAAACGATAACCTGCCTCCCCCAGCTTCCAGCTTTCAGGGGACTTGGGTAATTGGGTGAAATGGTTCCGATTAGGGAGACTGATCACCCGTCCGGCTTCGCTGGCGTCCCCCCTTCCAAATAATAATAATAAGGTTATATATTTTTTTATTTGTAGAGCCCATAGTGGCCTATTGGCAGGTAAAGGGTTATCCATGACTTCCCGGACACCCTGTATATTGGTTTGAAGTTTTTGTTTTTGTACCTGATAATTAAATCAACACCTTTCTGGTCAAGTAAATCGGGCTGGACGTCCATCAACGCCACAAGAGTGTTCAGAATGCCTACAATCATTTTCTCATCACCAACATTTGGTTTTTTAATGTATTGTTTCTGTCTGGCTTCTAATATATTAATTAAGACATTATATGCACCTTCCTTTCCCGCTTTTACTCTATGTGCAATATCTTTATTACATTCTGTCTGAAATAAAATTAACATCTGTCACAACTATCTACATAATAGAAGAACCAATTATTGCATAGCACAACACATAAGTTTAACAATCTTGTACATTCATTGGTGCAGCAGCAGCAATATAAATCAAATAAATTGGCGCAAGTCTTTACAAACTGGCGATGGATGTACAGTGTACACAAAATGTGGTATTAAAAGCAGTTGTGATAGATATTGAGATTCACAATATGGCCCCTGGGGCATTTAATGCAGTAGAAATACAACTAAATATGACCTGTACAAGTCACAATTACATCGCTACTGCAAAATGCTTTACCTGAAGATTAGAGAGCTCCTTCAAAATTAATTCATCTTCATTTTTGTCTTGACTACACAATTCTTTTAAAGTTTTTAGAACTGTGATTACTTCATGATCTCCCGCAAGATCTTTTATTATATTAGATAAATCCACTCCCTGTAAATATAAGAAAAGGTGCAGCTTAGTTGAACAGTGTTATAAATGATCTGAAATTAAGCTTCTGGATATACCTAAGTTTGAATAATATATGACGTGTAATGATAATAGGGCTCTCGATTTATTCATGAAATGGATCTTAATAGGGTTCAAAGTATGTAATACAAACGTGAATAAAGGATAGGCAGGCAAGGCCTACTTGAAATCACTGAAGTCACAAGTTCCGACTAGAGTTATTCCTATGAAATGGATAGCACAGGTTTCAAAGGGAGTCTTCGAATACAGGAATTTACAGAAAACAGTATTACCTGAGCTTTAAACTGGGCAGTAGCCTCATTGACTGCCTCTTCAGGAGTCATGTCGAATTCTTCTATATTTTCTTTAACCACCTCATCGAAAGTTTCTTGAGTAATAACACGAACCATTTTCAAAGTTATTTTATCGTTTTTTAAACTGTTTACGTAAAAATTTATGTTGTAAATTAATATTTTAAACTAAAAATGCGGCATACGGCTGCTAGTCAGTTAAGCTACCACTTCAACTTCAACTTTATGGTGACCACAAATGAAAAAATCTATCACGTCAAAGTCATACTGACAGTGACACTAGTGACAATCTAGCTCTCAGCTTTAGGGGTGCGTTCCGTCGAATCGCTCGAGTACACTCGAGCGCGCTCGGGTGCGCACTTTGGGGGCACTTCGGTGTGCGTTCCGTCGTTTTTGGGTGTAGTTGTTTGGGTAAAGTTTAACTCGTTTGAGTTGTAACCAAGCCGCAGAACGATCGAGTTGTTTTTATAACCTAAAAGAACTTTAGATGTCATTATGTACAAAGTTTTCGTTTTCTATTTTGGAATACGGATGATTATACATTCCTTCAAATAAAATCTGTTTTTTTGAGGAGTAACCATGAACTTTTAGACACAAAACATCTAAATACAAAATAATGTCAAATGACATTGACATTATGACAAAAGATAAACGTCAGAGCATTTTTCAACGACCGATTTAGGTGGTTGTTTAGTTGCTGCACTCTGAGCCACGGAACGGGTGAAACTACGCTCTGACAGCTGTCAGAGTTAAATTTCACCAAAGCCATTGAACGGTGAGAGTGCGCACCCGAGCGCGCTCGAGTGCACTCGAGCGAAGCGACGGAACGCACCCCTAAATCGGTCATTGAAAAACGCTCTGCCGTTTATCTTTTATCACAATGTCAATGTCATTTGACATTATTTTGATTTAGATGTTTTTGTGTCTAAAAGTTCATGGTTGCTCCTCAAAAAAACAGATTTTATTTGATTTCGTTTACCTATAGGAATGTTTAAATTATCCGTATTCCAAAATAGAAAACGAAAACTTTGTACTTAATCTCTAAGCGTATTATAGCCCATTTACATAATGTCAATAGCCAAGACATTCTGATATTACACTGCACTCTTCTGTCTTCTGACTTTATGAATCTTCTGTCTGTCTTCTGAGGTTCTGTCCTAGGTCCTAGCTGTCCTCAGAAGGTTATGTGTAGTGATGGGCCGAGAGGCCAAGACAGGTATTTTTGGTGTTCGAGTATGCGAGTACCAAGAAGGTATTCGAGTCAGTACTCGAGTTGGCCTGACTGTGACTCGACCCATCCCACCCACCATCACTAGTTCTGTCACTGCGAGTGATTTTTGAATTGACTGCGATGACGCATCGTATGAAATAGGCGAAATACAAATTTATTATTTTCATCGCGTAATTGGTGTTTAAATACCGTAAATAGTGAAATTTCATATAATTTTCCTAATCCCGAGGGATAACAATGAGTTTTCTTGGTAAATTATTTGGTGGTAAGAAGGAAGAGAAGGGACCAACCACGCACGAAGCTATTCAAAAGTTACGTGAAACTGAAGAGTTATTGTTGAAGAAACAAGAGTTTCTAGAAAGGAAGATCGAAACTGAAGTACAAACAGCGAGAAAACATGGCACAAAAAACAAGAGAGGTACAAAGCTATAGTCTTAAGTTGAGCATGAATGATAACATTCATCAACGTTGCCTCATTCATCCTTCTTTGTATTAAGACGACCTTGTTAACGAATCATAGGCACATTTTGCGCATACAAAGTGCTGTTTTTTTATGCGTATTTTTCAGTTTAGACAGGTAGGTCCTTTATTAATAAAAGGTGGTCCATAATGTTCAAGATATAAAATTGTCAAACTAGGGCAGCCATGTCAAACTCAAAATCATTAAGTAGGTACCTATAAAGAAAAATAATGTGTTAAAATAAAACTCATTGCATAGGTAGTGTTACTTTTATTGTAATATCATTGAAACACATTTGTGGGTAGGGTTGCCAAATGGGAAGAATGGGAATCTCCGGGCAAAATTTCAAAAAGTCAAGATTTTGGGATTATGGTTGGGACAAATAAATATTACGGACTATAAATTGCTTTTTGTTATAAAAATTAAAATAATCACAAAATTAAATCATTTTAGCGGCTATTGCGGCACTGAAGCGTAAGAAGCGATATGAGAAGCAGCTCACTCAGATCGATGGCACTCTCACACAAATAGAAGCACAGAGAGAAGCATTGGAAGGCGCCACCACTAACGCACAGGTCCTCAACACAATGAAAGATGCTGCTAACGCTATGAAGCTCGCCCACAAAGACATGTATGTAGTTTTATATGTGTTTTTAAATTAATGAGGATTTTATTAGTTTGATACATTCTTTTAAAGACAGTCTCCTTGCATGTCAGAGATTTTATCTATATGAGTCACCAATCTTATTACTATTGCATCTTATTGTTGTTTGAATGTTGTTTAAATAATTAGAATGGTTAAGCAAATCATCAAAGTTTCAATCTTTATCAATAGGTGGTCTAATTAATAGGACAATTAAGTGTGTATATCTTGTCATGTGCCTATTGAGGAATCATCTAGATATCTAATTTACATACCAGGGGCCCTACCGGCTAACTTTTCAACATCTGCAGGTCTACCGAGCTTCAACTTAAAACAGATAAATCCAAGTAAGGAGTTTCGTAAAGTATTATTCGCCAAAATTATTTTAAAAAAATATCAATGTTCGTGTGATATCTTGAATTGGGGTTCGCCATTTTGGCCCGATTGGTGCTCGATTTAATTTCAAACCCGGCAGACTTTCCAAAGTTCGATGCGTTAGCCGGTACGGCCCCAGGCTCCTATTTCATAAATGTGTCAAAAAAAATTGTAAATTACAATGATAATTTGATGTACGTTGCAGTGTCTGTGAGTAGATCAGTTTGTAATTCTAGTTTCAATTTGGCTGATCCCATAGACACCAAATTGTCAGTGTAAATTACAATTGTCACGTTTAGGAAATAGGGGCTAGGTAAATATTTAGAATGTCCTATAGTTACAGCTGAGTGTTTTTTTTCTTAAGAAAAAAATAATTTAAACAACCATAACATAATCTTTTAATATACAGTTTTTACCACAGATATTATGTAATGTGAACAGTGATTATTTATCAGAGGCAATTCAATTTTACATGGTCATGTCTAACTGTTCCAAAATGAGGTCTCATTTTAAAACAGTTTACTGTTTACTAAATAAGACAAATAATTTTTTTTTAGTAATAACACAAGATACTACTTGTTTCTTCTTGTCTCTCTTTTTAAAGTAAAAATTGAAGCCAGTTCTCAAATTGCCCTTATTTTTTCTTCCCAGTGATGTGGATAAGGTCCACGATATAATGGACGACATAGCGGAACAGCACGACATCTCGCGGGAGATCACGGATGCTATCAGCAACAACGTGGCGTTCCCCAACGACATCGACGAGGATGAACTTGAGAAGGAATTGGAGGAGCTTGAACAGGTAATTTGTTGTCTCAAACTCAAAATTGTCTTCAGGGATGTTATGGATATGAAATTTCGGATATGGATATGGAAACGGATATAGTGAAATTTCGCCCTTGAAACATGTATAGAAATAATATTATACCGGTTTCGGATGCGGTTATGGATACGAAATTATTTCGGATTATCCGTTAAGGCGCGTTTCCATTATGCAAGTGCTTGCATACATGTATGACGTCAGACTTGTGTGCAAGTGATTTGAATTGGAAACACGACTTTGTTCAACTTGCAGCTTGCATACAAGATTTTAGTGGTATATAAGTTAGTTCAGTCATTTTTACAAAGTAATAAAGTCATAAACAAAGTAATCCTCTATGCACGACCGCATGCGCTTGCAACTTGCGTGCAAATGTGCCGACTTGATTATTGTGCGTACAAGTTTAAACCTAATTGCATACAAGTTGCAACTTGTTTGCAAGTTGTTGTTTCCACTATACAATTTGCATGCAACTTGCAACTAGTATGCAAATCACTTGCATAATGGAAACGCGCCTTTAGTTTCGGTTACGGATATAAATGTGGGTACCCACAAGTGGCGAGAGGTGAAATTAAGGCGAAGATAAGCCGTTCTACAAAAATGTTATGATCTGCATAGTGAATTGGTAGGGTAATATTTCTTAAAGGTAAGCCGATGGGAAACGGCTTGTATGGGACCCTTCGCCAATGGTACTTAGGTTCGCGAACCTGCAATAGTGCGTCATAGTGTACGTGTGCGATCCTCCGCATTTTGCGATCCAATGCGAACAAACAAAAAGGGGGTGCAAGTAGAAGTTCGCAATAGTTTCCACATTGAGCTCCGTGAACCTGCAACATAGGTTCACGGAGCACGAGGTTCGCAAACCTAAGTGGGTACCCACCCTCAGATTTTTAAGAAATTGGAAAAGTAGTGTGTTTGGTTGTATGTGTGAAATGGTTCCGATTAGGGAGACTGATCACCCGTCCGGCTTCGCTGGCGTCCCCCCTTCCAAATAATAGTGTTTGGTTTGATGTTCGGCCGGGCACTAAAAACCTGTCATACGTAACGTGTCTCTTTTAGACTCCGCCTGTATCCGAAATTATCCGAAACTTTTATGAATAGAAATAGAAATAGAAAAAAAAATATAAATAGCAAGACAATAATTTGTGGCTGCTAATCCAATGATCAAGTTTCATTAAATAATTTTAAAACTGAAGCCTGTTGTTATTTTGTATGCAGGAAGACTTAGACAAGGAAATGATTGGAATCAACGTGCCTACGGACACGTTGCCCGATGTGCCCTCCTCCGAGCTTGTCCACGACAAACCCAAGCCCAGCAAGTCTAAGAAAGAAGGTAAGAAGGATCTATTCAAAAACACTTATGAAATTAGTGTATTAGTATATAAGAATAGGACTGAGTTAGCGCCATTTTGTGATGTCATGGTCATCGGGCTGAACCAACTTTACATCCGTATCGTGTGAAACAGACACAAATTATATTAAAAGGTTTGACTTATAGTTTACTAGCTTCCATTCACAAAATCCCAAGGGATTCTTAAGGCCAGTATATTCGAAATTAATCTATTTTTGATTCAAAGGTAAACAATCAAATGTTCTTTAATTTGAGCAGATAAAAATATATGTTGTAGTTTCATAAACTATCTTGATTATTTTACGGGTAAAAACACGATATTCGTATCTTTACTCGACTATTAAAGTATGCAAAGACAAAAAAAATGTTCATTATTTTGATATTTTTTGGATAATACTTAGAGTTTATTCATCTCTAACTCACGAATAATAGATAGTTACTTTTTCAAAAAGTGACTTTATGCTCAAAATAACAACAAAACCAATGAAAAAATAAAAAAGTGAGGTTATTTTTATTACTTTTATAAAAAAGACAGAGACAGAGTTTTTCGAATAAACTGGCCTTAAAAAAACCGGTGTAAAAAGTATCCTAGGTTCTAATCCAGGGTATAAACTATCAGTGTGTTATCCGTTCAGCTGTTTTTTTTATTGAGTAACTAACATATAAACTTTCACATTTATAATATTAGTAGGATTTAGGCGAGTATTTTTTGCGAATATCCTACTAAATTTTTTAAAGACCAATCATTTTGAATACACTTTGATTTTTAATTCAATAATACTAGAAAAAAATCTACTTACCAGCTCCTGTTAGCTACTACCCGAGTGCTGGTGAAAAGTTGTTTTTTTTTCTAGTATCTACATTTTTTATCAAAATAATTATTCAACCTACACTTGTAAGTTGCTTACGTAAAACTTATGTAAGTAACTTATTGCTGTATTCGCAAGTAGTAAGCAATTACGGTCAGCTACTTACAAAGAGTTTACATTAATTTGCGAATATCGTAAGTTACTTACTTGAACAAAACTTACAAGTGTAATTATACAAAAATATCACTCTTAATTTTTCTTTTGCAGAAGATGATGAAGATTTCAAATTGCTGAAATCCTGGGCCACATAATTTGGTTCTAGCCTTAACAGTCGGTTCGCTCCTTATATGTTGTAAGTTTGTGATATTTTAACTCTAGGAAGCGTAGAAATTGTATCTATCTCATTTCAACAACACTATCATTTCTGTAAGAGCGAACGGGAGAGCAATAGGTTTGGCGATGTAGCTATTTAATTTCAAATTGTGTTTGAAGGTCCGTTTTGTCATCAATCGAAATCGACATCTATGCGAAACTGATAAGGTTTATTTTACTATGTCTCACTTTTGTTGTTAGTTAATAGTATTGGGTGCATTGCAGGAGAGTATTTCTGGCTTCGATCAAGAACTATCCTTGATAACACTTCACAAACTATACACAAATGTGGCACCGACTGACAAAACAAAAAGCAAATAAAAATGTTGAAATTCGAATATTTTTATTTGAGTCTACATATTACTATTATTTCCAAATTCAACGTTACTTACTAAGAAACAAAGAAGAGAATACTTTGTACAAAATAAGCGCCCAGTTTGAAAGTGGGGCGATATTTCCAGGTGCCGTTTTTGAGACTGACCGGATATCTAGGGTATTCTTGATCGAAGATTTCTGGTGATTTTTCTTGAAAAAATAATGCTAGTTCTTTATGCTGGGATAAAGAAATTGTCGTGTCTCTTAAATGATAATTTTTTAATTTTTCTTTTTAATTTCAATAAAAATACTATAGTATAAAGCTAGTTGCATACAAGTCATAACTGAAAATCAATGTTATTACAGCATTACAACAAAATGCGTCAATTGTGTTTCGAATAAATACACTTTGCAGCATTGGAAATTTATCCGGGGGCTGATTACGTAACTCTGTTGCTAACAATTCTCGATTGAAACCGCAGTTACATTGCTTTAAGTAAGATGGTTGTCACATTGGTTCTTACTAAAGCAGCAATGTAACTGCGATTTCTGTCAGAGTTGATTGCAACAAAGTTACATAATCGGCCCCCTGGCCACCACTGTACAAGGTGTTACAAAAGTACCCCTAATGCCGAATATGATAGATAGGGACCATCAAATCGAACAACTTTTACTATGGGACTAACTTTGAAATCGCGAAAAAAAAATCAGCTGTTTCATACAAAAATTAATTACGAAAATATCAAAATGTATGAAACAGCTGATCTTTTTTTTTGGCGATTTCAGTGTTGGTCCCATAGTAAAAGTTGTTCAGTTTGATGGTCCCTATATACCATATTCGGCATTAGGGGTATTTTTGTAACACCTTGTATATCGTGCTCCGGTGGTCTCGCTGCAGGAGCTGGTTTGAAATCAAACAGACGACCTTCACACACAATTTTGTATATAAACATGTATGTATATTCCTAACTTAAGGCTTGCTAGCATCGATAATTATAAAGTATTTATTGCCTTAACAATTTTTTCATATTTAGAAAAATATTGATGGTAAAATTCGGAATTTAGGCAAAGCAGGTTTTTAATTTGTTTTGTTATTGTTATCTTATGTATATTATTTATGATAATAAGTTAAACTACACCTCGGTAAAGCTATTATAACGTAAAATAATATGCCTTATTTTGTTATTTTTTTTAATGAAATATTTTTTGTATTCAATTCGTAGTTGAGAAGTAGTCCGTATAGTTCTACTGTTTAGTTCTACTAGTAGGACTAAATGTTGTACAGAACTAATTTCGATACAACGTTTAGGGCTGATTTTTCAATGGCTAGATAAAATTTATTCGCTTGATAACGTATTAAACCGTCAAATTGAAAATACTTGACATTGTTTGTCTGTCAAATGTTTTGAATGCCATTTATTTTATTTGGTTAATAATTTAACTGACTGATATCTGTAATCTGAAGGATTGAAAAAACAGCCCTTAATAGGACTAAACGGACAAAAAAGTCCTTTTAGACGAAACCAATGTGAAAGTCAATGTTCTCAAAAGAAAATATGTTTGATATAGGTAGGTATCTATTTTTTTTTATTTCAGAGTTGTTTGTTAAATACTAAGTTACATCTAAGCCTAACATTTTATTGGGGGGCCGTATTCATAAGTAATTAATAAATTGTGCATATTATGATTCAATATATTTTATTTTAAGAATTCTCAAGTTTATTATTTATTCTAATTGCTTACATATAAGTTCCAACTTTTCTTTTCACTATGTTATACAAATTGAATGCTAAAACCGACTAGGTATTTATTTTCATGAAACTTAAACAGAGGTTAAGCAACTTTCCCAAAAAGTTGGCCAAAATTGGGTGGCCAAAAATTTATTATCTCGAGTTCCTCCGTGCTTCGGCAGGCACGTTAAGCCGTTGGTCCCGGCTGAGTTTGAAGTCGTTAACATCCACCAATCCGCATTGGGCCCGTGCAGTGGGTTAACGGCCCATTCTTTTTATCCACCCATAAGGAAGACGTGTTTCAAAAGTTTGAATTTAATTAATTTTCTTGACGAATGTGTCGATTCGGTGTAAATTAAAAGGACAATTAATTTTAGCATTCTGTTCTTGTCTTTTCGATACAGAAAGAAAAGGTCGAAACACTTTTTAGTTTCGACCTGTCATGTATCGAATCGACACCGAACTTCGATCAATGATCGAAGATACAAAATCTACCTAATTTCTGTCGGTCCCATACAAAAGACATCAACGCTCCTTACTCAGTATGAATGTAAAAAATAGTATTCTACGGAGACCCGTCGAACAAATAATGAGCGCACAAACATTTTCAAAGCGGTCCGAAATAACTAAGGGGCTATAAATCTGTATTATAGGTAGGGCTCCAGTACACGTAGAAGCTTCTTGCCCCCATCGCATGACCGCCTCAGCCGCTAATAATTGACCGAGCGAACACAAAGCGAGAGCGAAGCGTCTTTGCTTCAGCTTGGGCAAAATACTTTGCTGTATCTATATTTTGTCCGGCTGTCTGTTCTCCTGTGGCTGTTCTTCTCTACAGGTCGCATATTTTGTGAGCAGGTTCCATTATTATATAGTTTTTTTGTCGAGCCAGTATTTTGAATAATAAATGCTTGGACGATTCTCACAGCGCCATCTAGCCCTAAACTAAGCAAAGCTTGTAGTATGGGTGCTAGACAACTTATGTACTAGTTATTAAACATAGTAACACCCAAACCCGTCACAAAAATTAAAATTCATCATTTCAATTTCTGCCCGGCCAGGATCGAACCCTGGACCTCTTGCGTGGTAGACCGGCATGTTGAATACTGCACCACTCAAGTCATCAAAATATAAACATAAGTAAAACGCATTGTATAACTTGGAAGATATACAAGGTGTTACAAAAATACCCCTAATGCCGAAGATGGTGTATAGGGACCATCAAACTGAACAACTTTTACTATGGGGCCAACTCTGAAATCGTGAATAAAAAATCAGCTGTTTCATACAAAAATTAAAATCGAAAATATCAAAATGTATGAAACAGCTGATTTTTTTCGCGATTTCAGAGTTGGCCCCATAGTAAAAGTTGTTCAGTTTGATGGTCCCTATAATCCAAATTCGGCATTAGGGGTATTTTTGTAACACGTTGTATACGCCCATTACTTTTTTAGATATACTTAATTAAAAATTATCCGTGTATAATTCGACCATTTTCGTATATGATTATCGAGATTAATAAATATGTAACAAGCAACGTCGTATGCGCCATTTTGGCAATGGAGAAATTACCGACCTGTCGCTTTTACTCATATGCCATACGCAATTAGTTGGTTCTATTCTATAATAATTATATAATTTAATAAAATAAACAAATAATTTTGGAGCGAGGACAAACCGCTGAAGTAATTTAATGAATTTTACTGAACGTTGGAGACTAGTCACAGAATACATTATACTAACCCTCCCGACCCGTCCACCCACTGGACTCTTCCACTGGGGGGTGGACGGGTAATTCACGATTACCCCTCTACCCACTACGCTAGTGTGAACCGAATTAAGTTTAAGTAATTATAAAGTGAGTAAAATCTAAAATAAAGAAATATTAGGTATACATACACGTGACGACGTGGTTTAGCTATTGCTTGTAGCTAAGCTACGCTGGCCTCGGCCTCTGTAGTCTAGTCTAGTGGTTCGCCTATTACCCGTGCTTTCGATTTGAACCGTCTGAACGTGCAAGCAAACGACAGCGTAAATTTTTTGTTGACTGATAATAATTGATCAACTAAAATCATCTCGTGTGAACCCGGTTTAAGATACAAAGGTCCGGTTCGATAACCAGGAGGAGTACACTTGTACGCACGACAGCACATCAGGTTATACAGTTAAACTGCGAAAACAGCTTTTATTACGTAGGGCATAAAGGCGGTCCGAGGTGCCGTCGTGTGTACCTACGCGGTTTGGTTGGTGGTACGGCTTGTTTTAAGCCCCCCTGGCTGCTAGCAACCATAATCTTAAACCTATGTCTGATGCTATAACAACAATTTAACATTGTTGTTAAGAGCACGTAGTCTGCACACTAGCGCCGCCATTGGAAAAAAAACAGTGCTTAAATAAAGACGAAATTGTGAATTATCTCTCTGTAGTGCACTCCGTAGAAGCTTTGTGGTTCTTTTTTTCGCTTAAACAATATTTTCTATCCTGTCGTTTAGTTTAATGTAGATTTTTGCGATAAGTGGCCACTTTTAACAATAAAACTCCATTTAACTAAACGACAGGCTAGAAAATATTGTTTAGGCAATAAAAAGAACTATTAAGCTTCTACGGAGTGCACTACAGAGAGATAATTTTGGTCTTTATTTAAGCACTATGATTTTTTTTCCAATGGCGGCGCTAGTGTGCAGACTACGTCCTCATAAGGCAGAAGCACAACTTGTGTTCCGGCAGTTAACTTAGAGGAGAAGTGCGGTTTAACTTTCGGCATTATCTACACTTCAGGTGAGACTCCCACACTGAGTCAAAAATAACAGTTAAGTACTTTTTTTATTATATATTACGTATTTCATGTAGCAACCTTATAAAATTCTACATACCACCGATTGCTTTAAAAGGTCAAGTTCGTTTTCAAATGTCCTATTTGTGAATGTGACACGCGGATCGGACTTGCATAATTCATAATTACATCACACATCATCTACATAAAATGTTCTTGTCTATATGTTAAACGTTTGTCATTCAAGCGAGTGCTCTCACCCTGTGCTTTGAATTTTGATAATGTCCTGTTAATAGTAGTTGTGGGACACTTTCGCTGCAGGCCTATTCTGTACCCTCACTACAAAACATTCGAGTTCCTATCGCGAACAAATGTCAAATATAGGTTCCGTAAAGTGATTTAAGATTTCCAAATACAACAATTTGCCATTTATGCTCGATACGAATCCTATTACTATGTATTTCTTTCTACAATAGATAATACACTAGATAGATTGATTGAGTTTTATGTATGCGACGAAGATCTTTGCAAAGTAAAGAGTTTTCGCTCGTCCATTTTAAAATGTCAAATTCATACTTACTTTTTTTTTAAATAAGGCAAGCGCTTGACCGCTGTCACGTCTGGTTGGCCGTGGCAGACTCAGGCAAGGAGTTCTACTATAATTTTTGTGTCAGGCTTGGTGCAGCTCTTTAGTAGTGCAATTGGTATTAAAAATACCCATTACACTATCGGTGGCGCAAGCCGGTGGTGCAAGCCGGTGGTGCTATGGGCTCAAAAGGCCTCTCTAGCGGTACGAATGATACAATTTGAAGCAAAACGCTTAGTTAATTCGACGTTCCCACTAGTGACTCGGTAGCTCAGCGGTCAGAGCATTGGACCGGATATCCAAAGGTCGCGGGTTCGATTCCCGTCCGATCTGGTGCGAGTCCTATTTTTTCTAGTATATTATTTGGTATTATATAAAATAGCATTGTGAATGCTTAAATCTCAAAATTTAAAAAGTTATATAGCTTTCTCATCTTAATCAACTGTTTAAAAATATCTGGAAAGATGTTCAGTTGAATGTAGAGGTTAATTCCTTCTACATTGGTGAGATGGCGCTGGCTTGCAGCGTAAGAGTTGATATACTAGAAGAAATTCGACGTTCCCACTAGTGACTCGGTAGCTCAGCGGTCAGAGCATTGGACCGGATATCCAAAGGTCGCGGGTTCGATTCCCGTCCGAGAACATGATCTGGTGCGAGTCCTATTTTTTCTAGTATATTATTTGGTATTATATAAAACGCTTAGTCTTAGTCTTTAGAATATCTACCAAAAACAGTGGCGCAGATTCGTACGTCTGGTTGTCCGATGGAAGAAGGAAGATGGCGGAATTAAGTTGTGTAATATCGCAACACACTCCGAAATGTATCCGACTTTTTTACATTGCGAAGTTATTTATCATACCGTTAGCCTTTCTGAATTATAGTTAGTACTATTATACAAGCTGTTACAAAAGTACCCCTAATGCCGAATATGGTAGATAGGGACCATCAAACTGAACAACTTTTACTATGGGACCAACTCTGAAATCGCGAAAAAAAATACAGCTGTTTCATACAAAAATTAAAATCGAAAATATCAAAATGTATGAAACAGCTGATTCTTTTTTCGCGATTTCAGAGTTGGTCCCATAGTAAAAGTTGTTCAGTTTGATGGTCCCTATCTACCATATTCGGCATTAGGGGTACTTTTGTAACACCTTGTATATATGACAACCTCTGTGGTCGAGTGGCTTAGTACACCGGTTTTCAAGGTGTCGCCATCTCTGAGGTCCCGGGTTCGATCCCCGGTTGGGTCAATTTAGAAAACGAACTGTTCTATATTGGCTCAGGTCTGGGTGTTTGTGATACCACCGTTATCTCTGATTTCCATAACACAAGTGCTTCTACTTACTTTGGAATCGGAGCAATGTATGTGATGTTGTCAAATTTTTATTTATTTATATATTCTGTGATCATAGTTAGGTTCCAGAATAAGGCTGCTAAATTTAAATAAGATTCTGCAACTGTGGTTTATATCAAGTGACGTTGAATGCTGCCGTCCAGTCAATCAGTGTTCGACTATTAGCTGCGTTGGAGACGCCATCGCCAGCAAAATGAGGGTTTCTATATTGGTGAGTATAATTAGACTTGCTGATTAAAAAAGGTTAAAAAAAAAATTAAATCACTAAAAGGCATTTGGTCCGGATGTGTAATAAATAGATTTTACAAAAGAAAAAGTTATATTTAGGAAGTGTACCCTTTTTTACTGTAAAATTACATGTAGTGTGTAGAAAAAAGTGAAGTGGCTAAGTGTTTCTCTGTGCTTGATGAAATTGGAAAAAGTGTATAAAAATAAAACAGAAAATACTGTGAAAAATGTATACCTAACCTAGTCGAAAGAGGGCGATTATCGAATTCTGCTCGTGCTTATTTTTTTTCTACCCATACCTTGCCTATGTAAAATTATGTTCTTATAAAAACGTCTTACACTTAATGGCATAAATAAATCTTTTGTGGACTGAATTATTGAACGTTAATCCGGCTCGAAAGACCATATTATAATGTAGACCATTATTATTATACATCGTTAACTTTTAAGTATATCTAAAAATGAAATGGGGATTTTAGACCACGTGATGAACAACTTTTACTATGGGGCCAACCACGGAATCGCGAAAAAAATATCAGCTGTGCCATACACAATTCATATTTAGATACTTAAAAATTAACGGTGTATAGGAGTAAATATTTGCTACTACGTGATGTGTGGGTTAAAATGTGGTTGAAAACATAAATTAATGTATTTCTCAACATTTCAGATAGCCTTCCTCTTCACAATCCACATGACGTCAGCCACTCTAGACATAGAGAAAATCAAAGAAATAAAATCAACAGCTGCGGAAAAACTTCAAACTTTGACTGAAAAGGCCGCAACAGGTCTTCACCAACTGAAAGAAACCGCCTCAAACAGTCTACAAGATTTGGCTGAAACTGCTTCACACAACATCCAACACTTAGGAGATGATATAGATCTGAACAATTTATACAAATTAGACGTTTTACATATAATACCAACCTTAAAATCGAAATACAAACTTATAAAAGACTTGTACAATAAACCGGAGGCAAAAGTTAACGTGATACATATTTACGGCGATGAGTTAAGTTCACATTTTGATCACGCAAAACTTGTTAAAGTGAAGGAATGGCATCCGGCTTTACCTGCTCATGTTCATGAGCTTCCTCATCATCATCATCACCATTCACCTCATCATCATCACCATTTAGAACACTATCATTTACTTAAAAAGTATGGTCACTGATATTATTTAAGTAATTAGTCTAGTAGGAGTTTAATATGCCGATTCTTTATTCTCGTTTTCAGTGGTTCTACAGTGAAAATTTATTGAATTATTGTAAGTACAGGTGATGACTGATAGTAGGTTACGTTATATTGTTAATAAGCACACAATACAAAAAATTTATTAATAGGAAAATTATAAGTTAAACAGTGTTTTAAATAGTTATAATAATTTTCATGAATTTGTTATGGTAAACATTGTTTAACTAGGCAATAAGTCACGTTGCAATTATGAAATAACGAATAATTGATAGTATTGATTTTCAGCGTGGATTTATTTGGTTGTTTGTTGATTTTAACTTATTTTTAAAGAACGAGATATTTTGTAAGTAAAAAGTTTTTATATAATGAAGATTGATTCAACGATGTGTTTCATTTTGTTGTACACACGACAGCACGTCAGGTTATACATTGAAACTGCGAAAAAGCTTTTATTTTTTGGCAGGACCATCTAAAATAAAAAGTCAAATTTAAAATGGCGGTCATTCCAACAGGAGAGGGGATGGACCCCAACATGTCGATATTTTTGTCGATAGAATTAGTGTATTTCATGCCTTTAAATTATTGCTAGTACAAGACCAAAGACACTGTATAGTACTTAGACTTCATAGATATCATCAATAAGAAAGTACTTAAGTAGGTGTTTTAATTCAGAGTTTAATAATATCGTAAATTGTTTAAAACTTGTTTTCCACATAAAAAAAAACACCATCAATACAGTCGGTAATATACTTTATCACACAATACACAACAAAATTTATACAAACCTATTTGTCGATACTGAGATCGCTCAACAATTTGTCAAAAATATCATCGTTACTTGTATTCGGTAAAAATGTGTCCATTCCATTCTGGAATTCACCAAAATCACTTTCAAGCGGTAGATTGGTGTCAGCAAGTCCTAGCTCTGTCAAAAGTGTCAAGTTGGCTATATTGTCAACTTTGACAGAGCTGTCGATGGTGTCACAGTCAAAGCCGGGCAGTAGCTGCTCTGTTGTATCTCCATCGTTGTCTTTGGTTTGTCGTCTGTTGACAACTTTGGCTTCTTTCTCGGAATCCGAAAGATCGTGGTATTCTTGTATTTCTTTCGCGTATTCTATGTCTTCTTCGTCTTCTGGGTTATCCTGCGCATTAAGTTTATGATTAATTTGGTTACTTGGTTTATGGGAGTTATCATATGTACAAGGTGTTACAACAATACCCCTAATGCCGAATATGGTGGATAAGTTGAAATCGAAAATATCAAAATGTATGAAACAGCTGTTTTTTTTCGCGATTTCAGTGTTGGTCCCATAGTAAAAGTTGATCAGTTGGATGGTCCCTATATATCATATTCGGCATTAGTGGTATTTTTGTAACACCTTGCATATGCGCACTTTGACATTTTGGCATCGCCCTATTCTTTTTTATCGCAAAAAAACGTATCGCAGAACGAGAAAGGTTGCGTCTGCTGATTAGCTCGTGTAAAATCATTACAATTTAATCCTAACGACGGTAGTATAAGCCTCGAATACATTAGGGAACATTATGTCCCTCAATAACTACGTAAAATGTCCCGTGTTAGGGTTATGGGCTCTCTTATTTAGTAGCTTCAGTGGAAATATAAACGCGTAAGCAATGAGAAATAAATTCACACAGGAAAAATCGTATCTAGGATAAATAAACTCAATGACAACTTCTGTTCTCTGTCAAAAAAAAAACATTGGTTTTGCAACCTCCTTAATATCCCGGGACTGTGCGTTCCCTTACAAACGTCACATAAATGACGTGCAAAATATTGCGGGACCACCTAGAATGAATCACCTAGTAAAATGTAACCTAGATTGATAGTTGCGCTGTGTTGTGGGTCATGTCATGTTGCGGGACATTATGTCTCATAATGGTGATAGAATAGGATTTTATAATAGCAAATTACCGAAGGGTCTAACGTCAAGTGAATCAATGCAAAAAATAAAGAAAAAAAATACCGTCGACTTGATAACCTCCCTCCTTTTTTTTGAAGTCGGTTAAAAATGCCTATTGCTACTAACCTGTATAATTTGGGCTGTAGATTTGTATTGGAAGGCGTTTTGTGACAAATCCACTTCTACAGGGAACAACGAAGAGTGTCCTTTTATATGCTCTGCTGTCTCGCTGCATTAAAAAATATACACTTTAGACAACACACAACTTTTATAACAAGTCGTAAAAAGTTTTGAATTTAAGACAAAGTTATAGTCGTAAAGGCGATAGCGAACTTCGTCAAGTTTAAGCTTGACTTTTTAAAACAAGGGTGGCCATATATTTTCCTGGTGGGCAATTTTTTTTAGACTGTGGCGACCGGGCAAGCCGACCGCTGGTGGGCAAATTTAAATGCATTGTTTTAAAACTAGCGTAAAATACTTTTAGCTTTATTTAACGAAGACCGTTAACGCCTTTATAAAAACATACTTTGATTCTAGATGATTTTATTTATTATGATTTTACCACAGCGTTAAGGCAACGATAAGGTGACGTTCCCCACCGCGCGACAAGTACCTAACTTTTCCCTACGGAATGTGAGGTACCGTACCGTAGTAATAGTCGTCTAGTCATTTATCTACATTTGCGCCAAGACATAGGAGTTCCCTCACTATATGGAAAGATAATATTGTAACACTATAAGATTACTAGTGGCCGCCCGCGACTTCATCCGCGTAGGTAGATCCTTGAAAGCATTTGACTAGGATAAAAAGTAGTCTACAGGGTTATTTTTAATTCATTTAAAACCTATCGTGGGGTTGATCAGACCATCAAACTGAACAACTTTCATTATGGGACCAACCTTGAAATCGCGAAAAAAAAACAGCTGTTTCATACATTTCGATGGAGTAGGCATAGTACTTTTGTATGAAACAGCTGTTTTTTTTTCGCGATTTTAAGGTTGGTCCCATAATGAAAGTTGTTCAGTTTGATGGTCTGATCCACCCCACGAGAGGTTTTAAATGAATTACAAATGACCCTGTTTTTGCTAATCCAGGTCCTGATCTGTCTACCGACTAAACTTCATTCGAATCCATCCAGCCGTTTAGGCGTGAAGAGGTAACAAACACGCACACACACACAAACTTTCGAATACATAATATTAAGTTAGTGGGATTATGTTTATAACTTTACTCACTTGTGATACACAGCCAGTCCTTTGATGAACCTCCTCAGTTGGTAGGCGACATCCTGGGTCTTCTTGTTCTCCAGCAGTTCCAGCTTCACTAGTACATCGGAGCGGAGACGCGCGAACCTCGCTCTTGCTTCTTGTCGGCAACGAAGAATTAGTCTGTGGAAATAATAATAATATAATAAATAAATAATAAATATTTGACAACATCACATACATTGCTGCGATTCCAAAGTAAGTAGCCAAAGCACTTGTGTTATAGAAATCGGAGACAACGGTGGTATCACAAACACCCAGACCTGAGCCAATATAGAAAAGTTCGTTTTCCAAATTGACCCAACCGGGGATTGAACCCGGGACCTCAGAGATGGCGACACCACAACCGGTGTACAAAGCCACTCGACCACGGAGGTCGTCGAAATACAATGCGATTAAACTAACTATGCAACAGAAGTGACCAACTTCAAAAATAAAACTTCAGACCACTTGCGGTACAAAACGATGTAGATTCTGAACATAAATCAAATTAATACCTAACTATACACTTCAATTAAAAGCGCATTATCTCGTTCATTAGTAAGTAACAAATGAGAAACGACTGTAAAATTTACTCTTTGTCATACATTCTCGAGTGAAGTTGCCGCTTCTGTCTGTTAAATTAATCGCACTGTACTTATGATAAATAAATAAATAAATATTAGGAATTATCATGTAATACTTTGCTCCGATTCCAAAGTAAGTAGCCAAAGCACTTGTGTTATGGAAAACAGAGACTTCGGTGGAACTACACTCAGACCTGTGGCTCTATCATGAGTTGATGCAAACGGTTTACGTTACCGTAAACTATCGTTTTCTCTCTTTCACTCGGATTGACTGTAAGCAGTTTATCCGATAGTTTACGGTAGCGTGAACAGTTGGCATCAACTCATGGTAGCGCCACTGAGCCTACATATAAATTATTGTTCTTTAAACTTTAAATCGACCCAGCTGGGGATCGAACCCGGGACTTCAGAGATGACGTCACCATGACAGCCGGTGTGCAAACCACTCGACCGCGGAGGCGTCAGTGAATATGTCCAACCTGTCTTTACGATATGTCCATTACGACAGCAAATTTGAAAAAATAGAACAAACTACTCATAGCTACACCCAAGAACCTTATAATACTCTTGGCTACACAGCAATGAAACCAACGTTATTAAATAGGGTCTTAAAAGTAACATAAAATAAGGTAAATCGTAGAGGTAAAATTAATATTGAGGAGCTCGATGGTGCAGTGGTATTTGACCAGCGGTTGCTGCAGTTAAGCAACTTTCACAAGGGTCGGTCATGGGATGGGTGACCAAAACTTTATTATCTCGAGCTCCTCCGCGCTTCGGAGAGCACGTTGCCGGGTGCATTTGCTGTCGTTCATCATTAATCTGCATGAAATTCGCGCCCATTTTCCTTCTCCACCCATAGGGAAGGCCTGGAGAGTGGTAACGCAGTCTAGACTGAATTTCATAAATGATTTTAGATTTTTTCAGTTCAGGTCATTATTTCATATAATTTTGAACAAATTTTTTAATTTGATACAAAAACATAGTAATGCAGTACCTGTATTCATAATTTCCAGTCTCCACCCTATACAAAGGCTCTTGCAGTGCATTGTAGCCATATTCCTCATCATCCATCTCTTTCACCTTCAAGCAGTAAGAGAGATACTCGAACTTGGTATCTGCGTACTTTCTTATAGTCAATTTCGTGTCAGGAATAGCTTTGTTCAAATACGTGCCCATGTCTGCTAAGATCTGTAAAAGTAGACGTAATACTGACATCTTTAAAATAACACAGTTATTACAATATATTATAATATGTATTTTCTTCAATCACAATCAGTGTGACAAAATGTAAAAAGCGACCAAATAAAAACGTGTTAAAATGAGCATGAATCTATACGCGCATCACAACCTCCTGAGTCCTGGGTTACAGGTTTAAAAGCCCATAGATTCGTCGCTGTCTAAAGAATGACCCATCAGAACCGTCAGATCTGTGTGCTATGTTTTTTTGGTTTAAATTCTATTCCAGGTTTAATGTCTGTGTTTAGATTTTTTTTAATTCAAGCATTTTCTGACGACAGACATTATTGCTTGCTATTCTGGCGCAGTTGTCGGTCTGCGGGTCAGGGGTCAGTTTTCCCGTCCGTCTGTTCTCCGATAGTCATCTGTCTGTCTCTCCGGTACGTCATCCATGTCAACCTCTGTCGTATATCTGTCAGCCTGTCAGTCACTAGTCGAAGGAGGCTTTACGCCGCGACACTTGCAAAGGAAGCATTTACACCTTAAACCTAAATGTGACACGTCTGAAGAGTCAAACGGTAAATGACTTACCGGTTTTAATGCCTTCAACATCTTGATCCCGTCCCTCTCCAGCTCGCGATGGTACTGCCCAAATTTAGTGAAAGCCTCAGAGGCGCGCGCTTGCGGCTCCCTCACGCCTATGGCTGCGAATATGTCACCTAGCGACTTGTAAGTTTGGATCAGATCGAAGTAGGCCTTTAGCATCCTGTAGATGAGGTGTTATACACCCTTTACTGGTTAAAAGTATAAAAAGTTCAGAGAGACTATTCCTAATGTTGAACCACAATGGACAATACGACAAAAAAATAACATGCCCTTTTATTAGCTTTTCGAAGAGAGAATGAAAAAAGAGATGGCCCATATATTTTAGTTTTTGTTAAATATCTTATTTTACTAAAATTGTCAATAAATGTTAATTACTGTTATTAAATACTAAAATAAAATGTTTTAAATGATTAAAAAATAGTGATGTCATTGCTACACAGTGCCTAACTGTCATCACCACCCCACTGTCAAACAATGTGACATTTTGAGTGACCTACTTTTTATGTGGCCTACAACGTGATCAAAGGTGTATGCTTTTGTCGTACCGTGAACAGTCTCCCTAATTGGAATTATTTCACCCAGTTCCCCAATAATAAACGAGTGATGTTAGAAAGACAAGAAGTACTTTACAATTCACAAAGGGCAAAAGATATTTGTGACGATTGATTTTCACACGATGGTATTCATCAGACAATATTACTACGCGTTCACTTCATCATTGCCGCTACCTCCCGGCCCGCTTCGTCATACCGCAAGCTTGATTTTTGTTTCTGTTGATTTAATCATTACGTTCGTTATTTGTGTTGTTATAATGATTAAAAGAGTAAAGTTTCTACATTATGGCGAACCTAACTTGATATATAAATTTATTACACTCTTTGAACAAGAAAAAATGAAAAACAGTTTACTTTTTTGTCTACAGTACTGTTAGCTGTGACGTCATATCGGTCGTCGACGGCAATCACGAAGTGAACGCGTAGTAGGACACTCACAGAAAGATTTTGAGCTCACTTCATGTTTTTCTATACGGGCCACAGAAACAAAATCTTACCTCTTAGCGTTCTCTACAAGTCTTTTATAAGTAGTTTCAGTATCTCTCAGCTCATCTAGCTTGGCTACCAGAGTGTCATTGCACAGTATAGCCCTGGACAGTCCCAGGGCATCAGCCGCCCCAGATGACATGTTCTCAACTAATCGATGCTTCATCTTCTTCATAATTATGTCTAATGATTTGCCCTGTTTGGGATCTGCATGGAGTTTGTTGTAATTTATCGTTACTTCGTCCTTAAATGTAAGAAAATTCTCTGAGATATTGACAAGATGCTGATTTTGAAAGAAAGTTAGTAGGTACACAATTTTTCTCAAAGTTTTCCCGTCTTTGGCCCACAAATCCCTCTCAATAAATAATAATAAATAGATTATTTTCACATTTTTATAATGAAGTAGGTTTACGTAACGTTTATGTTACTTTTACTATTTTATTCAAGAATTTCTCAAATGACGCAAACACCAATGCTTGAGACAGATTAAGTTAAGTGTTTGTATGAAAAAAATGATTCACCAGAAACATCCACACATTTTGCTGGTAGCGATGACACCTGGGTTTTCCCCTTCTTTAGCTTAAGAAGAAGGTCTTTATCATGGTATTATCATGTTTCACCGGGGCCCTATTTAATAAACGTGACAATTTGTCACCTGTTTTGACAATATCATATCGTCGTCAACCAATAAGAAAATAGAACAAACTACTTTAGCAGAACCACATTGTCATGACAATTGACAAATTGTCACGTTATTAAATAGGGCCCAGGTATTATCTTCCCACGGATGGCCCAAGACTACGTCACGATAAAGTATTACCGGATTGGTCGTTGGACCGCATCGCAACATTTGATTGGTCGTGACGTAGCGATGGGCCGTCACGTGACCCAGCTGTCACAGGAAGACACTACCTGCTCTCCTAGCATGACTACCGAAACGCTATATGATATAGCGATATATCATGTTTAACTGTCAAAAGGCAACGGGATTTGACAGTTGTGTGTTGAGAAAACGCTGTATCACGCGATATATGTATATCGTGTTTCGTCGGTCATGCTCGGGGGCTGGCTATTATACCAAGGTTTTTATAAATGACGTACTTTCGCTGCTTGTATCATTTTGGCCACTTCGACTTTGGTCTTCCCTTTGACGGATTGCCCGTTGACGCCGACCAATTCGTCGCCACTTTGTAAAGTACCATCCCTTGCTGCTGGTGTGTTGTCGAATATCTGGAACGATCTTTTCTGTCTGTTACTTTTTCAGGCCTGAACCACAGGATTTATTTTGATCAATTTTAGTATAAATTTTAGTATTATTTTAAGTATTTTAATAGGGCCTTAACTCTATACTATCTATTTGACGCAGAGATATGAGGTTACCAGGAATTTCGCGTAATCTCTAGGGATACCACGAAATCACGCAGATGTCGAATATACGTTCCAGATCGGTTCTGCCTCACCTACTCAATGGGCATTCTAGTAAAATGAATGCTAGTATAATAGAATAAAAATGTATGGGAATGTCGTAAGCTAACGCTTAGCTTCTGTCAATCTCATACATTGTCATTCTATTCTACTAGCGTTAATTTTAGTAGAATGGCCATTTGAGTAGGCCCTCTGGTTGGTCGCAGTGAGACCTAACCTCCTCTTCGCTCGCTTCGTTCGCTCGTCGTCGCACCTAATTTTTTGTTTGGTAATAAGTCATATCACTAAACTTTTTAATAAGAAGTCGTAAAGAACAAGAACATTCGACATCTACCCTGAATTCGTGGTATCCTAGGGATTTCGTGATATCCCTAGTATCCACATCTTACTACGACATATCTACCTATCACACAATATTCAGACAGTAACTAAGTTTAGTTAAAAAAAATATAAAATCAATTTCTTCAAATAAAGGTAAGACTGTCTGACTCTGAATAATAATTAACACAGTCTGTCTGATTGAGCATCACGCACTGAAAATGATGTGGTCTAAAAATGGCTTTAGATTGGACCATGCGTGGGGAAAACATCATTATTGTATTTGTCGTGAAAATTAATATCAAAGACAGTAAAATAGGGGATGGAAGTTCCTTTGGGGAGCATAGGCCACGCGGACGAAGTTGCTTGCGACTGCTAGTTGACAACAACTGTGTGAAACAAGATATTTTATTTTAAATAAAAATACCCCTAATACCGAATATGGTATATAGGGACCATCAAACTGAACAACTTTTACTATGGGGCCAACTCTGAAATCGCGAAAAAAAAATCAGCTGTTTCATACATTTTGATATTTTCGATTTTAATTTTTGCATGAAACAGCTGATTTTTTTTTCGCGATTTCAGAGTTGGTCCCATAGTAAAAGTTGATCAGTTTGATGGTCCCTATGTACCATATTCGGCATTAGGGGTATTTTTGTAACACCTTGTATAAAAGCACATGGTATTTTTAAAAGTAACTTACTTAAACTTTTAAGCAAAGCTCACCTGTACAATATACAAGCAGGGACACAGCGGTGCTCCACCTCCGATACTTATTCCAATAAGGTTTTTATCATCTTTGCTTAACACTACGCTTCCTGACGTCACCGTCATACCCCTGAAAATAAGTTATAGGTACTTAAGTTATTAACTTATTTCGAAAACTATTTTAATAAAACTGGAAGACATACAATATTCTTGAAAGGATTGAATGAAAGCATTCAGATTATTCCATTTCTACACCAAATGGTGTTAACATTTTCACCGAAAATTATGAAGTCTGATTAACCCTTCAAGGCCCGGAAAATGAGACACAATAAATATTCTATAATTATTGTTATCCGGCCGCATTCGACCGCTCGGGCGATGATGAATTAAGCTAATACGGGTATTAAAAATAATTTATAGAAAATAGCTTATTTTGAACTTTAAAAAAAACATTAAATGACAGTCGGGATTATATTTTATATATAAGTAATATAAACACAGCTTTTATCGAACAAGGTAACATCACTGAGCTACATTTATGTAAAAAAATAATGAAACACTTATGAGTGATAAAATGGTACTTTATTAATTATTCGTAAATAGTGATATTGTGCTATGTTTTTGGCAGTTTAGTGCTAGCTAGCTGTCACTACTTCTAGCTCTAGCGTCATCTGAAAAAAAAAATCACATCTACATAATTGTTTTAATATGTATTTACTTATAAATTAATCTCTATGATTTCTATTATTTATTAAATTATCAAACTTAAATCTTAAAATTTGAAAACACACTCTCTGTTACTAACAGCCGCACTCGGAGTCTCGGAGGCATAAATAAATTTAATACTTCTTTAGTGGTTTATATTATTACTAGTGGCTCTGTAAAAATATATATAATTGTAGAACCTGCTCACAAAATTTAACGAAAATCGGTTGAGAAATGCGACCTGGGGCCGTACCGGTTAACGTATCGAACTTCGGAAAGTCTGCCGAGCTTCAAATTAAATCAGATAAATCGAGCCCCCATCGGCAGGCTTATTACCGATCTTCAAGCGACCAGTCGCAATCGCTTAATTGTACAATTATTGCTGTCAAAACACAAATAACCCCAATTCATGATGTCACACGGACATCAATATCTTCTAAATAACTTCGGCCAATAGTACAATACGAAACTCCTTACTTCAATTTATCTGTTTTAAGTTGAAGCTCGGCAGACCCGCCGGTGTTAGAAAAGTTATCCGGTAGGGCCCCTGTAGATGAGAACCGACGGACAGCCGGAAAGCCGGAGTGCGGAAAAGACATACCAAAGCACAGAGACGCTTCGCTCGTGCTTCGCGTTCGCTCAGTTAACTAGCGGCCACCCGCGACTTCGTCAGCGTGGAAAGGTTTTTGCTCCTCGGGAACAGTGCTTTTTTCCTGGATAAAAGTTACCCTACATACTTTTCTGTACCCCTGACAACATGTATATTCAAAATTTCAAGAATAAACAAACAAACATACTTTCGCATTAATAATATTAGTAAGGATTATGGAACAGAAAGCGATAACACCGACTTTAAAATATAATTAAAATTAATTTACGTCTGAGGGCGGCTGTGAGTCCCAGGCAAATGTAAGAGTCACATAAATAAGACCCAAAATTTAAATCGATTTTCTGTATTCGAGCTATGTAGTATAAAAATATTAAGTTACTTACATAAGGTCCTGATGCTGTATGGTATATCTTTCTTGCCTCAAATCATTGAAAATACAATCAGCTGATTCAGAATCCTCGTGCTTTGGTTCTCTATAAAATATTTCATAAAAAATACTAAAAATAGAAGTTAAATAATTGCTAAAAAGAACATGAAATACAGGGTGTATTCTTTACCATTCCTGAAGGAAAAATACTCTGAATATTGAATATAATAACTTTTAAGAAAACATTCCATTATTTTTAAGAACAAACAAATCTGCAATCAAATTATATATTTTGAAAATAAACATGCTAAATCCGAAAATAGAACCGACGCGACGTTTTTACAAAAGATAACATCCTGTACTTTATTGGTACACACGACAGCACGTCAGGTTATACAGTTAAACTGCGAAAACAGCTTTTATTACGTAGGGCATAAAGGCGGTCTCAAGGTCAACATGTATAGTCTGAGGGGCCGCCGTGTGGTCCAATTGAAAGAAGGTATACAGGGTTGTTTGTTGAACACCAACCACGCAGGAGTGGATTACTAACATCATATACAACGTTTGTTCTACGACAATCCGAAAAAAAAAAAAAAATTGACAACATCACATACATTGCTCCGATTCCAAAGTAAGTAGCTAAAGCACTTGTGTTATGGAAATCAGAGACAACGGTGGTATCACAAACACCCAGACCTGAGCCAATATTGAAAAGTTCGTTTTCTAAATTGACCCAACCAGGGATCGAACCCGGGACCTTAGAGATGACGACACCTTGAAAACCGGTGTACAAAGCCACTCGACCACGGAGGTCGTCGGAGATAAAACTCGATCAGCTGTTCGGACATTTGTATGGAATGTCGTTTGTTTTGTCTTTTTTCAGAAGAGTCGTAGAAAAAATGTTGTTGTTTATGATGATGGTAATTGTTGGTGTTTCCTACAAACCCTGTTAAAAATATAACTATATTACGTATTAAAATAAACTTACTCTTGTACTGTTTTTTCACTATATTCCTTTATTTCTTCAGCGATTGGAGCACTTAAAGGTAAAAAATATTTTTATCCTTTTAGTATTAAAATAATAATTTAAAAATAATCTAAAATAATTGTCTTACCTTTCTTCCACTGGCAAAAGAAGATTAGAACAAGAAACATTTTTGTCTTCAGTTTTGCTAAACAATAAATGATCAAATTATACAAAAAGTTAATAAAAATATAACTCTTTGCGATTTACACAAAATGTTATTATTATTTATTATTATTCTCCTTGATTTCACCCAAATCTTCGGGATTCGATTCTATAAACTTTTTTTAGGTTAAAAACCTTTTATTTTTTACTCAAAATATTTGTGAATAAAGATTGTATATAAAGTGATTTCTATAAAACAACTAATATAACCATATTTTTACAAATAAATATATTAATTGATTTAAATTGATGAAATTTTAAATGTTCTTATAAAATGGGTAGGTAATTTTGTTTGGCAATTAAAAAAGAATTTGATAATTAGGGTTGCACAAAACATGATTGAATCATTAATATAATACAATAATTAGCGACAGTAAAATAATTAATTAAGATAACGATGTTTTTAAGCAGCTTTCTGCAATTCAGTTATTAAACTTACAATTCGATTAAAAAAAACTATGTAGTGTACAAAAGAAGTGACCAATTTGCCATAGATTCTGGAGTGAAGTTTCCGCTTCTGTTGTACATAGTTAAAATAATCGCATTGTACTTTTGTTAGTCCTTATCAGTAGGTAACAGTAGCACACAGACTGAACAAGAAACTTGACATTTCGTACAAAACTTTCTTTTACAATGTAGGTTAGCGTAAAGAAAGGATAACTGAAAATAAATTGACAATAGACAGTGATCCGCTGCAACTTCACTCGAGAATGTATGGCAAAGAGATCATTTCCGTCTTTTTGTATCGCAAGCGCTCTGATTTAATCACATTAAAAATATGTACTTAGGGATAAAGGGAAATTCACGAGTATTACTTATTCAACTAGGTACCTACTTAATCAATATTATTTAAAAGATTTTTAACACTCAAAGTGTTGTGCCTGTTTCAATAACAATGCACGAGAAACATAAACTAAAAAGATAAATGAATAAGGGAACAAATTATTACATTTTATCTTCGTACATATTGTGAGAGCCTATGTCTTGTAGCTGCGGAAATATCCTGGGGTCCGTGAAGGCAAAGATTTGATTCTCGGGTCGCCACATTAAAACACACCAAAGCAAATATATCAACTAAAACAGCTAAACACCGACAAACTAAACACTGCAACATAAAAGGATGTTAGGACTTGATAACAACGATAACAAAATGATAACGATGCCCGCAAAATAATTAATGTGACACGTTTTAAACGAGCTTACATTTTGTCTTCTTCGAAAAAGAAGTCATCGTCGTATTCCTGCATCATTTTGCTGAATTGTCGTATAAAAACACAGCACTGAATAAATAAACAAACGTGTCAGATGTTGGTTGTCAAAATTATTGATTTTTCCCGGTTTTCCGTCACGTGAGGTGTCGGTAAAACAGCACGCGGTCGACCAATGGCAAGTGAGGGCTAAAAGGCGGGAAAAGGCAAAAAGTTTTCTACTCCGTGACGTCAGACGAATCTTTTTGGTGTGATAAAAATTGGGATTTTTAATTTTCCTGGAAATGTATGTATGTAGTATGCTTTATTTAGTTTGGGAAGCGAATACAATCGAATTACGATATTTTAATAGTAATTTATTTTTAAAAAATCCGTTCGAATAGTTTTAAGTAGGTAATTAATTTTGAATTATTTATTTTATTTGTAGAGTAGACAGATCAAGTTGTTTTACACCACAGAACATATACTATTATGTATTCTATGACATGTACTATTCTATGATACAGATAAATGCGGAACGGTATAAGTTTAACACAGCACTTTAAAAAATATAACAACAAAAATATATTTGTACACGATACTAATACCTATAACAAAAAAAAATCATATCTAAGACTCAACAAAATCTATCTATGTTAGAGACCACTTTTTATTAGAGGTCTACCTGTTTTACAAATAACAACCAAGTATTAAGTCAGTAGAACGAGATAGTATCTTAGGGTTGTCTATTAAAATATTTTTTCTCGAGAATAATCAAAAGTAATACATAAGGGGGGATTAAAGGGGAATAAGATAGTATTTTAGGGTTGTCTATTAAAATATTTTTTCTCAATAATAAACGAAAGTAATACATAAGGGGTGGTTAAACTTTTGGGGATAAAAGGGGAATGAGATAGTATCTTAGGGTGGTCTATTAAAATATTTTTTCTCGAGAATAAACAAAAGTAATACATAAGGGTGTGATCAAAGGAATATAAATAAATATATTGTTGCTTCAACGACTCAAAATGGAGACCAGCATTCGCAGTCACGTGTGTCGTAACGTAACTTGATATCAACGATTAAGGTAGGTGAAGTAACCTGAACTGCTTTTAAATGCAAAGTTGCAATAAACAACGTGGTTGGATTTTGCCAGTGGTCTGTAGTTAGTCACGCGCAGTGGTCTCGCTGTAGTTAAACAATGAAAATGTTAATTGTAAGTGTTGCAATAAGTGGTCATCAAAAGTCCTAAGTATTTTGTGAAGTGGTTTAGTTCCTTCTCAATTTTGACAGTTTTTTTTTAATTTCAGTGCTTCGTGTGTCTGTGCATGCTGCTTTACCGACCAGTGTTGTGCGGAGATCCTGGACCTTTTGCGAACTTCATCCGGACCAATTTCGTGGGTCATCCCGTGATTCACGAGAAGTATACTTGGGTATTTGACCCTGATGTTGCACTGAGGAGAAGAAAACAATTTGTGGAAATCCACGGCGACAAAGCGGATCGATTGATCGAGAGACTTGGTTTGGGAATCGATGGGAGAGCTGACGAGAGATTAGCTCAGCAAAGACAACGGGATGAAGGGCATTTAGGTGGTCTTAACTTTTTAACGCCATAAACAATTGAAAAGAAATGTTAAGATTTTTTTTGTCCTAAACATGGAATGGTGAAGCACAACCAAAGGTTATTAAGTTTAATTAAACAACAATAAAACGTACTTTTGTATATATTAAAGCATATTAGCTCTTATTAAGTTGATATACAATGGATTTCTTTTCGACATAACTATTGAAAAATAGATATTGTTGTCTATTCTGGAAAAAAAGCCAGTTACAAACCAAATGAGTCATTTGTGCTCAGACACTGGGCTATTTTTAACCGAAATCTTTTGTCTAGAAGAATTTGGTGCCTGGCGATCAGATTAAAGATCAAATTTTAATTATTTTTCTGACTTTTATTTTCAAATTTTGACGAAATTAATTTCTACATAATACGTTAACAATGTCTTAAATATTCATAAAGCATTTCAGAGAGAGATATTTTTACTCGGAGTATATTTAAATAAGTGTATTAGTAAAGACAAAGAACTTTAGAAAACTATTCCGTGTCGCCTTAGCTTCATAACAGTTTTATTTTTATAACCAGCTGAGAAAGAAGATTTGTTAGTAATTGACAACTGAGTTACGAAATATTAATCATAATGGTTTCGTAGAAATAAAATGGGATTTAATTGTGACTAATGGTATGTTCCCAAGGCTATACCGATTTAGTTGTATCGATTATGATTCGGCAACATGTTTGCATAATATACCAGTGAATGTCATTGGACCTTGGTTTAATATAACTTTTAGTTTGGTATTATTAAGATCACATTTAAAAAGTCTCAGTATAGCTTAGGCACTCTTCACCAACACATAAACAGCTGAAGTTTTAACCGTCTGTTTTTGACGTGTTTATGTAAGGAGAAAATGTCAAAAACAGATGATTAAAAAAAAATGGTTGGTTAAGTAGGTTGGTGAACTCGGGTCTTAGAGTGCAACAAAAGAAGTGAAGTGGGTCAAATTGCGTCTCTGAGTCGTTGAATGTCTTTTTTTAGGGTTCCATAGAAAAAGGAACCCTTATACGAAACTATAAGGGTCCGCGGCTTATCTCAGAGGCCCTAAAATACTAGAAAGCTGTAATTTAGCATATTTTTTTAATTACGCCGAAAAACTTAAATATCCCTCCCTCCACCAGGCAAACGGTTGCTATTGAATCTTGTAATAATTCAAGACACAAGTACATAATATAATGAAGTTAAAAGGAAAAATATCTCTGCTAGGCATGCTTTACAAGTTACCGATTATAGTCGATTAACTTACAAATTTATTTCTCTACATCGTAAGGTACACAGTTTTAATTGACTTCAATAATTAAAAAGGAGGAGGTTATCAATGCGATTGTATATTTTTTTTCACCTCTCCGGCACGAAAAGGCCGCTTACGGTGCATAAAAACTCGCGTGAGGAAAAGTTTTTTTTAAAATTTCTAACACCACCCTTTGGAATAACAAAGAAAAAGCAAATAGAATGAAAAGGATGAGAGTTACAAAATTTAAATGTGAGAAAAGGATAAAATACCTACTTTAACATCTTCAAATGTTGTCTGGTATGGACAAGAACTTTAAAATCATAATGAACCCATCCTAAACCCATCCTCAACCCATCTTCGCTAGAGCAACATCCAGAGTCTTCTAAAATTCTTGGATAAAAAACTAGCCATCGACGCGTTTCTGCTTCAACTTGGGCAAAAATTCTTTCGTATGTCCTTCCGGTGTCCGTCTATCAGTTTGTTCTCCTTTAAAGGTACTTTGTTGTTTATAACTTGTTGTATGTATTGTATTTGGTAACGATATATTTAAATATGTAAATATCTTTTTAAATTTTGAGATTTAAGCATTCACAATGCTATTTTTATATAATACTAAATATATATAAAAAATAATATAAATATATATTATTTAGTGTTTGTAAATATCGTTACTTATTTCTGTTAAAGCGTAAAAGATAAGTTTATTGCGCCTGTTCTTCTTGTCAGTTAAAAAAGTCTGGTAGGTGGTAGGAAAATATAGACGATTCAAAAGCGTTTAATTACAAGTTTATTTGAATAAAGCAATTTTTTACTTTTTTATCTTTCACTTTACCTCCAAACCAAGACCAATTTATTTAATAATAGAGTTCGCTGTTTAGCCCTTTAAACCATAAAACTGACAAACATATCTAGTACTGAACAGTTTCTGGATATTTTTCGAGAAAAATAACGCGCATAAAAAAAACGATAGAGTAATTTTGTATGGGAAATCAGTATATTTTACGGTGCGATAAGTGGCACTGTACTAATTTTTATACAAAATTACTTAATCGATATTTTTATGAGTGTTTTTTTCGACAAATGTTCGTGATAAGGGTACTGTCTTCGTATATGTCCACAGGAGTTGGTCTTACGTAACCTGAGGTTGTCCCCACTAAAGCCATAAACCAGTTTTCTTAATGACCAGGGTTTTTAACATTATTCGTCGACTGGTTTTACGATCGTCAACCTCAACGTTTTGCAACACACTCCTGGGTCAAAGTATTATAACCTACCGGGTGAAAAAAAAGGCACTTCCTAAAAAAACATGTCTCTTGAACTGTGGCCTACCCCCTTAATAACTAAGTTCCTAATATAGTGTGAAATGTAAAATTAAAACAGTCAAGAGCGAGTTGGACTCGCGCACCGAGGGTTCCCGTACCATCTTTCTGAAAAAAATTTTCTCTATGCAAACTTCGGAGATAAGGAGGGGAAACGGTATTTATTTTTTACTTTTTTCATCAAAAGTCGAAAACTATGCGGCCTAAATATAATGTTTGGAAATGTGCAAGCAGCGCACTTTCATATGATACCCCATATGCCCTAGTAGCCTCACTTCGAATTTTTAAGACGAAGTAAAAGTATAAATATTTTTAGCTCTCTCTTATTTGCAAAATAGTTGGGCAAACGTCATCTAAAACTATTCCAGACAGACTGAGTTGCACCATAGGGTTCCTTTTACCCATTTTGGTACGAAACCCTAAAATGCCAATTTAGTGTCATAAGTATTCAGTATTGATGTGTTATGATATTACGCAATTAAAACACCTATTTTACAAAATTATAATATGATTCATTACTTATTATAGATTTGTAATCACAAGATTATCTTCTCCCTTTCTGTTTTTGTAATCGACAACTTAATATTTGCGCGTTTAAGCATTTGTGCCAGCAATTTTTCTTCTATTCAGGCTTCTTAATTATCTTTAACTACATAACTAAACTTTACAAGGTGAGAGGTCAAAATTTACTATGACTGACATTCTATTACTAAAGATCTCGCAAAACTAACGATTGCAATAATCTATTCCATTGTCGTAGAGATGAATGATGAATGGTTGATAGTTTTTAGGGTTCCGTACCCAAAGGGTAAAACGCGACCCTATTACTAAGACTCTGCTGTCCGTCCGTCTGTCTGCCTGTCTGTATCACCAGACTGTATCTCATAAACTGTGATAGTTACAACTGAAATTTTCACAGATGATGTATTTCTAATGCTACTATAACAACAATACTAAAAAACAGAATAAAATAATTATTGAAGGGGGCTCCCATACAACAAACGTGATTTTTTTGCTCGATTTTGCTCGATATTGATAACGGCAACAGGTAAACGCTTGAAATATTCACAGAATATTTAGTTTTATATTTACTTCAAAAACAAATAATTAAATTAAAATAAAACAAATATTTAAGAGGGGCTCCCATTGAACAGACTTGGTTTTTTGCCTTTTTTTATAGATAATGGTACGGAACCCATCATGCGTGAGTCCGACTCGTACTTGGCTGGTTTTCTTTTTGTTTAGTGGAGCACCGCGACTCTCTGTCAAACTACTTAAGAAAAAAAATTAAAAAAAAAAGAGAAAAAGCACTGTGCTGCAAATCACGCGTTGTACACACGACAGCACGTCAGGTTATACAGTTAAACTGCGAAAACAGATTTTATTTCGTAGTTCATTAAGGCGGTCTTAAGGTCAACATGTATAGTCTGAGGTGCCGTCGTGTGTACACAATTATAAATTGTATGTTTGTTTTACTTTATTTAATAAATAAAATAAATAAATAAAAAATATGGTAAAACAATATTAAACTAGTGGCTCCGTGAGCTGTAGACCTCGCGTTAAAAGTAGCTCAAAGTGTATGTTGTATAGAAACAAATAAATAATATACGCAGTCTTCAGTCACAACCTTATCGAATATTGGCCAGAAATGTTTTGATTGATTTTGAACTATGAACTTTTGAGTCTTCAGAAAATAAAAACCTGCTTTGCACCGCGCTAACAAAAAACGTTAGTATAATTTTTTTTCTATACGGCTATATAATGTTTTTTAATTTATCTCCGCCATTCAAAATCCTGAATTTTCTAAGAATCGGTTGAGAAATTATTGTGTTACGTAATTTCCACGCATTTCGGTCTTTCAGATAATAGTCTACTTTATAATAACCTTTACCCATGAGCGTCTTTTTGACATAATTTGCAAAGGTAGATCAATTACTTGTTGTGGAACTTTATTAAACAAGGTTATGCGTTTCCCCATAAATGAACCTCTAGTCTTTGCAAGCCTAAATCTAAAAGGAGGAAACAGGAGAACACAGGGGACTACGAAACGTTATTTTTGTCAACTTTCTATAGGATTGTTTCAATTCTCTCGACCGTGGTGTTTCCTCATAATGGCGGCGGTTTCATAAAAAAAGCAAAACGGTAAATGCTAACTACTTATTAACCGCGATGCATCGTTTTCTATACAAAATTAAGAGTCTTATCCTTGAACACAAAAATGCATTATCATTACATTAAATACCTATACCAGTATTTTTTGTCACTCCAGCTGTTTAGATCTTGTGGTTTTATGTTTTATAAGAATTTAGAGATGGTAGAGACCCAAGCTTAACCAACGACGCACTTAAAGATTGGCTCTACCTACGTGCATAGTTTTTTGGTTTTGATAAGTATTTGCTTAAAAATCAAAGTTACGTGTTGAAAACCGTAAAGTAGCTCTACCATGAGTTGATGCAAACTGTTTCCGCTACCGTAAACTATTGGATATACTACTCACAGTCAATGCGAGTGAAACAGAGAAAACGATAGTTTACGGTAGCGAAAAATTTCGAAAAACTGAATCGACAATTAGTCTGCTCACACAATTTGGAAATGGCGGAGATATATTATAGGGGTTGAAATCATAAAAAAATCATATTTGAGATTTTGAAAAAGGTTTTCTAAAAAAAGTCCAAGACATTATACCCAAGAAGGTTTACCAAGGGGGTAAATATTGATGATCGAAGGTAAGTGTACTAAATCCATGATTTTAGCATATTAGCGTCATCTTTATCTCTGTAGTAGGTTTATAAAGCCAGTTCTGGATAGCACAGCACCAAAAAGCTACAAGCATCAGCGTCACTTCAACATTCTACTAGATGGCGGTTGCTATCACAGGGCGTGTTACAGTTTATCTACTCAACTCAAGGGGGCGTTAGTTGTCATAGAACTTGAACTTACATAGGTCACTGTTAGTCGGTTTTTAAGAGCACGTAGTCCGCACACTAGCGCTGCCATTGGAAAAAAAATCATAGTGCTTAAGAGGGCGTAGTCTGCACACTAGCGCCGCCATTGGAAAAAAATCATAGTGCTTAAAGACGAAATTGTGAATTATCTCTCTGTAGTGCACTCCGTAGTAGCTTTGTGGTTCTTTTTATCGCTTAAACAATATTTTCTAGGCTGTCGTTTAGTTAAATGGAGTTTTATTGTTAAAAGTGGCCACTTATCGCACTAATAGTGGCGCTAGTGTGCAGACTATGCAGGCTTAAATAAAGATGAAATTGTGAATTATCTCTATGTACTCTGTGCACTCAGGAGAAGCTTTGTGGTACTTTTTTGTATGAAATATACAGGAAGAAAAAAGCAGCCCTTGATGAAATTTTTGCCGGTTCTTTTCGACACATGTCAGCTGCGGGTTTGCGAACCGAGATGGCGTAGCTTCTTTGACATTCACAAGCAAATTCACATGTACTTGAAACAGCATAGACTGAATATGAATTAGAATAGAATTTAAAAACAATAATGGATTTTTAAGGAACAATTAAGTTAATGTAACAAAAACACATAGTTATTTTATTTATTTATTTATTATTTCGTAAGAATTACAATATCGAGACGTGATAATCAAATCTTATTTCTAATGACATTAATAGAAAATATACTAGAAATTACGAAAAATAGGATACCTAGCTTAATCTACAGGGAAATTATATTTGGATTTTTTTTATTAGGGAGTATAATTGATCGATAATCGATAAATTTGTCGAAGATTCATTCATCATTCATGTTTATTTCTTTGAAAATGATTTTGAAACTCCGAGAATTTTATCGTAATTTAATGTAGGTGACTTAACTACGAAAATTGATCATAAAAAAGAATGAAAGAAAAATATATTTTTAAATATCTAAATTATTAAGTAATATTCATTCTATGCCTTCTGGCAGTCGGGTAAAAATGAATAAAAAAGCCTTTTCTAGTTTTTTGAAATAATTTTTCATTTTTTCTTTTTATGATCACAGATGTAACAAATTAAATAGAAAAGGTATAAGTAAAAAAGAACTAAATTACTATGACTGTAAGTAAAACATTGATAAATGCATAGGTATCAAAAAGAGTTTTTTAATCTAAATTCAAAGATATTTGTGACTGTTTCACTTATCGTATCAATTTTATTTAATTCTGGTTGAGAAAAAACTTTTTTTACAGCAAAAAATTACTTTGAAATGCTAATAATTGTAATAGCATATCAAAATATTAAATATGTTGAAAACATCATAACTTATAATTATAAATTTTATATAAATAAAAGAAAAATATATATGTACATTGAATGAACCAAAAAAGGGAAAACCGGACCATCGAACTGAACAACTTTTACTCTGAAATCGCAAAAGAAAATCAGTTGTTCCATACAAAAATTTATCACAATAATATCAAAATATATGAAACAGCAGATTTTTTTTTTTGCAATTTCAGAGTTAGTCTCATAGTTAAAGTTTTTCAGTTTGACGGTCCGAAGAAACGGTTTTCTCTTTTTTGGTTCATTCATTAACACCAAGTAGATAAGCTTTTGATTGCTTACTGATTTTTTTACTTTTTTGGGTCGTAAATGCAGCAAAAAATTAGTACTATAATGCATACATACTTTGTATGATTTCTCACATATAAAAAAAATACAACTAAGCATTATTCCTCCTGTAAAAATGTCTAACAATTGCTGTATGTCTTAATCTGGACCTCTAAGTTTTGTAGTAGTGTTGTACTACTAACTAGGACCAAGAAAATAAGTCAATTAAAATAATAAATTCGTTAAATAAAATTTCAACCAGAATTAATTTTACATTTCGATAATAATTGTCATTACTTAATAAGGCACCTCTTGTTATTTGGTTCAAATTTTAAACTTTTTTTTTCAAACGCTAATAACGAGAAACCTTTTCTAATCGTACTTAGATCTATTCTTAATTAAGAACACCAAAGAAATATTACACCTTAATATGGCATTAATATTATAAATGTCGATTTATAATTATTAAAGAGATCAAAAATAAGTATCATTTTTATTATTACATTTTCGATAATGGGTTGAGTTTTGGTTTTTATGTCCATCTTAGAAAATAATAAAAAGTCAGTGAGGATAAATATTGGTCAGTTTTTAGCAGTGAATGCCTTGGTTTTATAAGCTTGGGATACTATGAAAAGGGGTAGAAAAACTCAGCAGCCAGTTTAATTAAACTCAACTCTATCGCCATGCTATAAGAGCGAGAATAGGTAAATTGTCGCTAAAAAATGAGGACAAAGAAACAAACAAGAAAGCGAGCTTATAAAAACGTTTAAGAGCGCTTAGTCTGCACACTAGCGCCGCCATTGGAAAAATAATCATAGTGCTTAAATTAAGACGAAATTGTGGATTATCTCTCTCTTTTAGCAAAAAAACTCCATTAAGCTAAACGACAGGCTAGAAAATATTGTTAATACAATGAAAATTTCTACAAAGCTTTTCGGAGTGCACTACAGAGAGATAATTCACAATTTCATCTTTATTTAAAAGCTATGATTTTTTTCTAATAGCGGCGCTAGTGTGCAGACTACGCGCTCTTAAAATAGAAAACATTAATATTTTTTATTATTTTACCAAACACGGACGTAACTATGATAATATCGTTTTTGATGTTTCATTAGATTAACTATAAGTAAGCACATTAAAATTTCAAAATATAATTTATTTTGTCGTATCGGTATTTTCAGTTGGTTGTGAAGTCCTTTTCAGTTGTAGATGCTGCTTCGGCTAGCTGATCCTGAAAAAAAAAAGAAAACAGTAAATAAGTAAGTTTTTCTTGTTTTTCCAAGTGAGATAAGACACAAATATGTTCCTATTGCAATACTTCAAAATTCATATTTTAACGAGAGATAATGTTGTAGGCAGCGATCTAAAATGTATGATAGTGTAAATTGCAAACAAATATTGCTTAAAAACCGGCCAAGTGCGAGTCGGACTTGCGCACGAATGGTTCCGTAAAAATCACGTTTGTTGTATGGCAGCCCCTCTTAAATATATGTTTTATTTTTAAAGTGAATATATAACTAAATATTTTGTGAATATTTCAAGCAAAAATGAGCAAAAAAATCACGTTTGTTGTATGAGAGCCCCATTAAATATTTATTTTATTATGATTTTTAGTATTTGTTGTTATAGCGGCAACAGAAATACATCATCTGTGAAAATTTTAACTGTCTTACTAGTACGGTTCATGAGATACTCGTACAGCCTGGCGACAGACAGACAGACGGACAGCGAAGTCTTAGTAAAAAATGTCACCATGGGGCTTAAAAATTACAATTAATTTTAGTTCGCTGGCTGTAGGTATGTTTTGTTATTTTGCAATAATCTTTGTCATAATGTTACAAGCTGAAAATTATTCGGGTTTTAAAGTGTTTGTTTAAACCTACAAACTTTACCTATACAAGGTGTTACAAAAATACCCCTAATTCCGAATATGGTATATAGGGACCATCAAACTGAACAACTTTTACTATAGGACCAACTCTGAAATCACGAAAAACAATCAGCTGTTTCATACAAAAATTAAAATCGAAAATATCATAATGTATGAAACAGCTGATCTTTTTCCGCAATTTCAGAGTTGGTCCCATAGTAAAAGTGGTTCAGTTTGATGGTCCTTATATGCCATATTCGGCATAAGGGGTATTTTTGTAACACCTTGTATAATCTTGTATAGTGATAGGCACTCTTGTTGTATTCCACTGGTGACGTGCGAGAAGTAACGCCCACAAAATATCTTATTGAACCTTTCAAACCATAGATCACTGTATATCTTACTAAGAAAAGTTAAGTTTTTCTGATGACCAAATAAGATGTAAGTAGGTTGCGAGGCGGTATTTAATTGGCCGCCTCTCACACCGAAGTGTATGAAACTAAACTTTAACAAATTCAAATCCAAGACAAGCAGCTTTAAAAAAAAGATGGTGTCCGTCCTCTATGCTAAAACAATAATAATATAATATTATTAAAATTATAACTTTGAAGTTGGCTATATGTTAACTTACCCCTTTGTTCGCAAAATATTCTTGCGTTAGGCGCGTGGAAAAAAGCTTCCGCGCCTATTTTGTTTTTATTGTATTTGTCGCTGTGTGGTAAATTATTTCGTTTTTTCCTCGCAAATGTGTTGAAAAACGTCGAACAAAACTCGTGAGCTCTGCTCATTACACACGAGGTTGAATTACGCTTTGGGCTGCAACCCACAGCCTCGAGTGCAATGAGCAACATAGCTCACTTGTATCATCATAATTCACTAATACCTATATCTGAATAGTTTTGTGGGTTGAAAACGGAATAATTTTAGAATTTTGCTAGAAAATTGAAATTTTATTATTATTATAATCTAGTGAGTAGAATACAGAATACATCTTTCTTTTCCGAGCGTGAGCGTGTTCTATCAGTGAATTACATTACGGTGTGATACACCTTCACCGTTGTCCCTATAACGATGTAACGGTGATGCTTCTTTCATCTCCTTTTTCGGTTTGTGAGAACTTACTATCTGATAGGGCCAAAAGAGACAGACGATTTTGTTTACGAATGCCTTAAAAAGAAAAAAAGCAAACCATGGTTCTTTTGAACATGAATGTGTCCTTTGATACTAAATCTATAGCTTTTATTAGGATAAATGCAAAAGTAATTTCTGTCTGTCTGTTTGTTTTACTTTTACCGTAGTACTTATATCTATTCTGTGCTTTTACACATATACTACACCGCAATTTCCATGGAATACGAACGGAATCACGGGCAATATGTTGATATACACAGCGTGCATACATAGATTGAATTGGTCACCCATCGGACTACTGGCCTTTGCTACAGTTGCTCAACATCCTAACTAAAAATATAAATGCGAAAATGAGTTTGTTTGTTACGCTTTCACGTCTTAACTTGTCAATCAGTCATCATGTGCATTCTCGTTGTCAGGAAAAGGACCGATACCTACCCGAGGTATAGAAAATCGCAGTTGAAGTTGTGGTTAAAGATTTTTACTTCTAAAAAGAATTATACATTCAATTAATGAAAAGCTTATAAGTAATACTTACAAAAGAAATGTAACGAAAGTTGCGGGCGGCCGCTAGTCTACAATAACAACTAACTCGGGAACACTATGGCCATCGGCCATTTTTAATGTCCGCACTGCTGGGGCACAAGCCTTCCATATGGGTGGATAAGGAAGATGGACCATGACCCACCACGCTGGCCCAATGCGGATTGGTGGCTGCTGGCTCAACTTTTATAACAGAGAAAAGAATATCAAAGAAACCTCTTTTAAAACACAGATTTGCATTTTACAGACAAACCTGACCGATTTAAGCCTTTAAATTTTCTTAGTAGATTAGTCTAAACACACACTTTAAAATGCCAGTTGGATTTTTGAAATATATTATAGATTTTTATTTAAACGAAAAAAACCGGTTTGGCGTCGCATAACTGCTTGCCATGAGTGAGATAGTTAAGTGTAATTTACGAGAGTTTGAGCGAGATATTCATTACGGAAATAGTTTATCGTTGCGTCGCCTTAACCTCCGCAATCGATGGGTCAAGCACTACACCACTGCACCACCGAGCTCTTCGGTGCACTCGGTCCACCGAACACTATACAAGGTGTTACAAAAATACCCCTAATGCCGAATATGGTAGATAGGGACCATCAATGACCAAAAGAAATGCATTAGAGCAATATGCAATTTGAAGCAGACAGATACATGCAAGCCACACTATAAGATTCTAAATATATTGACTCTCCCTTCGCTATATATCCTAGAAGCTTCTTTACTTGTAAAAAAGAATATCGAAAAATATGAAACACTTAATAGTATGCGACACAATAAGAGATTAAAGGCACGGTCATGTAGGACCTTTCTATTAAGAAAAAGTGTATTCGGAATGCAAATTGCTATATACAACAGTTTGCCGAAAAATATTAAAAACGTCGAACTATTGAACATTTTTAAAAATAAATTAAAGAATTTTTGGCTGAATAAGCAAATTACTCGATTAATGAATTAATTAATGATGAAGATATCGCACGATAATGATTTGTTATTATAATTATATATTTTTAGGGCTGACATATAATTCTATTTAATTTATTTTAATTTTAATTTTGACTTTATTTTAACTGAAATTTTTGTTTTAACTTCAATTTGTCATTTTTATTTTTATTTTTATAAACAAATTATTATTCTTGTAAAAAATTATAAAGTGTTGCACAAAATTATTATATTATAATTTTTTTTTGCACACCAGAAATGGGTAGATAATGGCGCTCCATTAATTTATAAGACCAACATTTTGTACCTACCCATATTTTGCAAATAAAACTATTTGATTTGATTTGATTTGATCAAACTGAATAACTTTTACTATGGGACCAACTCTGAAATCGCGAAAAAAAAACAGCTGTTTTATACATTTTGATATTTTCGTAATACATTTTTGTATGAAACAGCTGAGTTTATTTTCGCGATTTCAGAGTTAGTCCCATAGTAAAAGTTATTCAATTTGATGGTCCCTATCTACCATATTCGGCATAAGGGGTATTTTTGTAACACCTTGTATTATATCCTTAATTCCGCAGGAATCTCACTATAAAATTTAATATCCAGTAGTTCTCACTTTACTGGTTTCGTCCAATTATACAGAAATATAGCTACAATAAATAATTCAACATTTATTGGTTGTACAGATATTCTTAGGCATGCGAGAATTTAAAAACTTTTGTGGGATTTACACGGGTCGTTTTACAAGCAATCTTAGTCGACTAGCGCTTTTCATCGGAAAAGCGCTAGTCGACTAAAATTGCCCAGCAAGTCGCATGGAAAAACAACCCGTGTAAATCCCATATTAGGGATAGGTTTCAGTTGAGATAAATAAATACCAGAAAAAATCGACTCATCCGTAGCACCTCAGATGGGACTCGAACCCGCACTCTTGGGATTCCGGCCCAATGCACTGACCAATTATGCTACCGAGTCACTTTTTTGTGGTATTTATTTATCTTATAAAAATAGCATTAAAATTTATTTATAGGTTTCAGTTTCAATTCTCGTTTGAGCTAACGGGCAAGTAACTTTATTTTGAACTAGCTTTCGCCCGCGGCTTCATCTGCGTGGATATTCTGGAAAATCTCTCCTTTTCACTCTCCCTCCACCAATTTGAACCCCATTTCACCCTTTTAGGGGTTGAAACATGTCCCCCGTATTGGACTTTAGAATTAATGCCATTTTTTCAATCAACATCTTTTCATACAAACTTTCAGGGAACCTATGTGCCTGGAATTTCTAGACCCAGCGGTTTAGGCTGTGTGTTGATATATCAGTCAGTCTTCTTTTATATATTTAGATTGTTAACATAACAGATACTTTTTAATGGTCCACTTTTGTTTTTATAAAAACAAGTGATTGAGTAAAAAAGTGTAGTTTATGATACTAGGTTGGTAAAGAGGTTTTAAAAAACCTTAACAACCATGTGTACTACGTTTTTCAATATATTTGCGAGAAAACATTATAGATACCTTCTGAAATAAAAAAAACGTAAACAAAAACACAGGGCGTGCGGTAAAATCAATTTAGCGGACGCTGTACTGTCATCGAAAACACATATTCGAGCAACTGTATTGAAAAAGAAATTACAGGCAACTGTAATTATTACAAAACTGAATAACTTCATAGCCATTACAAATTATTCTGTATTAAATCACATTTTATTTAGACATTTTACTTACTCATAAAGTTTCTACCTAAGTTTTTCATACATATTTATTGGCATGCAATAAGTCCATTTTTTGCACAACATTTCTACAGTTTGCCATCCGCCAAATTGCCATCTTCCTAATAATCGTCGCGTGTCGAAGTGTTATAGTTAATTAGTTAAAATCCCTAATGTCTAGGTGCGGTGCCTATCCCAGTTCTAACACGAACGACACACCTAGCCATTAATCAAATTTAGCAGTAAATTGTCTCTAATCGCCGTTGTCATAAAGACTCAAATCGCGTGGCCAATTAAGATAGAGCTAGTGAAAGCTCACCAATAACATTGTTTTACTTTATTGCCATAATAGACATAGAAATCAAAGTCAAGGTCGCATAACATACTGTTATTGCTCTTCAAAAATTGTTGTTATAATAATCTACGCATTTTTGAAGTTACGTCATTTTAATTAATTCTTTTGGGAGCATTAGGTTTAGTACTATTACGTCAGTACTATTAATAATTCTGTGGTACTATATAAAAATTGTGGCATTAGTAAAAACCGTAGTAGATACAGGAAAAACGAATTAATGAGATTGTATCACATTCAGTATTATTGTTATTTAATTTGAAATAAAAATCATCTCTATTTTTAGATTAAAATCAAGATATAAGTAAGTACCTAAGTACCTACTTACTTTTGAAAGTAGGTACAGAGCGAACTTTGAGAAATGTAGAAAAAAAAACACTTTTTTTAACCGGAAACCTTTTGTTTAGCCTTACTTCTAATGATTTTTCTTCCCTTTCATTTTGTACAGAAATGAATTATTTATATTTATACAAACTTAAAGAAATAACAATTTTGAAATTGCGTTCAACCAAGTCCAAGCAATGGTAAAGTAAAGTAAAAGTAAAAAATTGCTTTATTCAAATAAACTTAGTAATTAAGCGCTTTTGAATCGTCTATATTTTTCTACCACTCGTTCCAGACTTTTTTAACTGACAAGAAGAACAGGCGCAAGAAACTTATCAGCTTTAACAGAAATAAGTAACGAGATTTACAAACTTAAATATATCGTTACCAAATACAATACATATAACAGGTCATTAACAACAAGTACTTGCTAGCAAGTTATTGTGTTACAACATTTCCACGCATTCCGGTCTTTCAGATAATCGTCTACTTTATAATAACCTTTACCCATGAGCGTCTTTTTGACATGATTTTTAAATTCATGCAAAGGTAGATCAATCACTTGTTGTGGAACTTTATTAAACAAGGTTATGTGTTTCCCCATAAATGAACCTCTAGTTTTTGCAAGCCTAAATCTTGGAACGGCAAGTTTATCTTTATTCCTTGTATTAATCTAATTCGCAAACTGCTTAGACTTTCACATTTAATTATAATAAAGACATCTAAGTTACAATAAACTTGATTAAGCACAGCCACTGTACTTTTAGCAGGACGGAATGTAAATTGCCCTTTTACCACCATACTTCCAATCTTGCTCGGCCCATAATGTTTAAAATTAATTTAATTCTTGGAAATGTTTAGTACCCCTGGTTGTAGAGAGAATAATAAGCAGCGAAGGATACGACCTTTTCGAGCCTCTGAAATTGCAATGCTAGCAATAAACGCAATAAATAAAATACCGAATGTGTAAATCAAAATAAATGAAAATCGTATTAATTAATTCAAGGTTGACCTCTTTTTTTGGTTTTGGTAGCTTTTACGTAAAAAAACTTGACTTTAAATAAATAAATATTTATAAATATTTGACAACATCAGAGACATTGCTCCGATTCCAAAGTAAGTAGCTAAAGCACTTGTGTTATGGAAATCAGAGACAACGGTGGTATCACAAACACCCAGACCTGAGTCAATATAGAAAAGTTCGTTTTCTAAATTGACCCAACCGGGGATCGAACCCGGGACCTCAGAGATGGCGACACCTTGAAAACCGGTGTACAAAGCCACTCGACCACGGGGTACGAATACGGCCACTTTGCCGTAGTCATGTGAAAAATTTAACCATCAGCCATTTTAATGTCCCCACTGCTGGGGCACAGGTCTTCCTTATGGGTGGATAAGGAGGATGGGCCATGACCCACCATGCGGGCCCAATGCAGATTGGTGGGTACTAACAATTGCAAATGCAGCCGGGACCAACAGCTTAAAGCGCCTTCAGAAGCACGGAGGACCTCGAGGTAGTAAATTTTTGGCCACCCATCCCATGACCGTCCTTTGCGAAAGTTGCTTAACCTCCGCAATGGATGGGCCAGGCGCTATACCACTGCGCTACCGAGTTCCTCAATGTAAAAAGTTACTTGAGCGAAAATTTTTTATATGTTTTAGCGGATTACGTTAGACATAATAATAATAATAAATTTGACAACATCACATACATTGCTCCGATTCCAAAGTAAGTAGCTAAAGCACTTGTGTTATGGATATCAGAGACAACGGTGGTATCACAAACACCCAGACCTGAGCCAATATAGAATAGTTCGTTTTCTAAATTGACCCAACCGGGGATCGTACCCGGGACCTCAGAGATGGCGACACCTTGAAAACCGGTGTACAAAGCCACTCGACCACGGAGGTCGTCAGACATATTTAACAATATTTTATTTTTGAGTTAACTTATGTCCAGGTAAGTATTTTTTTAATCACCTCTGGTAATTAATTTTAAATGGTTTGGCGAGAAAAATATCTTGCGTGACTATGACAAAGCTTTCAAAATATCGGTTCGATATACCCGTCATGGTGCATAGATAATAAACAATTTGCATTCATCCAAATGGCATAATTCAGATTCATTTGCATTTCCCCCTAATGATTATATGACACGCGAGTGCACTCATTTTGTGGTTTAATCCATTTTAAGGCACAGAGCTATTTAGTCATTTTTTAAAACCGCGAAAAGACTTGTAAGCAAAGGTTATTATAAAATTGATAAGGTTTTTATTACACAGATCATACTAAATAATATACTAGAAAAAATACGACTCGCACCAGATCATGTTCTCGGACGGGAATCGAACCCAAAGGTCCCCTTTGGATATCCGGTCCAATATTCTGACCGCTGAGCTACCGAGTCACTAGTGGGAACGTCGAATTTCTTCTAGTATATCAACTCTTACATTGCAAGCCAGCGCCATCTCACCAATGTACAAGGAGTTACCTCGACATTCAACTGAACATCTTTCCAGATATATTTAAACAGTTGATTAAGATGAGAAAGTATATATGTTTTTAAATTTTGAGAATTTAGCATTTACAATGCTACTTTTATATAATACTAAATAATTACCTAGAAAAATACAATTCGCACCAGATACACAGATAATTTGATAATTTGCTTTGTATCTTCGCAGGACACCTCTTTTATGCAAATGTTTTTACTTCTTATAATTTGTATTTTTTTGATCATCATATTATTATCAGCTGTACGATACCCACTGCTGGGCCCTCCCCAAGGATCTCCAGAATGATGCAGTCCTGCGCTGCCCGCATCCAGGGTTTCCCGCGACCTTCAATAGACTGTTGGTCCACTTTGTAAGGTTGTATACCTAACTAGCTTTTGCCCGCAACTTCGACGACGTGATTAAGATAGTTGTGTATTTATTTTGAATGTCACGGATTACCAATATACCTCTAGCACCCTGTATAGCGGGAATTTTTCAAAACCCTTTCTTAGTGCTCACCTACACCATAACAGGTATCTCCCTCCAAAAATGGTGTCTCTAACTTCAGCCGTTAGGGCTCTACGCGTATCCCAACAATGAATGAATGAATCAATCAATCAATTTAGAGTTTTATAACTATAGATTTCGTAATGTCATCATAAAATTAAAAGTCATTAGTTGAAAGGTTCAGTTCAGGGTTCAGAGTTCATACGCACTAGGACAAACAGTACTAAATTTTTATTACATGTTAAATTCCTATAATTTATTAAGACAGAAGTTCTTTATTATCAAAACATGTATCACGTAAAAATCTGCAAAATAGATTTACCAATAGAATTTAAATGAATGGATAAATTCATGCGTAAAGGCACGGATGGTCACCTTTTTTTTATAATAAAAATGAAATAAAATAAAAACATAACCGTGATAAAAATAACAAAAGTTATTTTAAATGCTGGATGCGCCTGCGCAACAAATCTTCAGCTGGAAAGGTTACGTGAATGCTACATGAAGGATGCAACAATAGTCGCAAAGATTAAACATCTGCGTAGATACGACGTTAAAATACAGAAGCCATGCAAGCTTAGATAAATAAATTCATAAAGAGAAACGCGAAAAATTACAACAGTTTGAGTCTGTATTCAAAGTGTCAAGTAAGAAAATATTAAAAGTGTTTGGATAATTATAGAGTGTTCTGTCTTTTGGTCTTATTCTTCTTCAACGTTTATAATATAAAACAAAAAAAAATACCGTCGACTTGATAACCTCCTCCTTTTTTAGAAGTCGGTTAAAAAGCTTTAAAATGTTTAAACTACACACAAATATAACATGGTTGCAAAAAAAAGTTAAAGCAAACATTTCAAACAAATTGCATTTTTTTAATTAATCATCTTTTCATTTCCACAAAGAAAGTACTTATCATGTCTTGTCCTAGTGTGACATTTTTAGGTATTTTTCTATGGCAAAAAAATATGAAACGGCCTTTCTGTTTTCAATGATTGGTGTATGGCAGCATCTGAATGTTACTCGATTCTAAATGTCAAAACTCTCGCGCCTCACCTGTTCGTAAATATCATGGTGAGAAAGTTTCATTTAATGTAAGCAAGTGAATCTTGATTTGCAATAAGCTAAGAAAGAACAGTTCTTGACCATCAGCTAATTTTTTTTTTTATGTTTAATTTTTTTAATGTCCCTATTGCCAGCAGTGGGAACATTAAACAAAATGGCTGACCCACCACGTGGGCCCAATGCAGATTGGTGGGTGCTAACGACTGCAAATGCAGCCGGGACCAACAGCTTAACGTGCCTTCCGAAGCACGGAGGAGTTCGAGATAATAAATGTTTGCCCATCCTATTACTGACCCTTGCGAAAGTTGCTTAACCTCCGCAATCTCTGGGCCAGGCACTAAACCACTGCGTCATCGAGCTCCTAAAAATGTTCTTGACCTTAAAATATTCTTTGAATTCAAAATCTGGAGATTACGTTGCGTATATTAACGTTCCCTCTGTGCTGTTCCCTCGGGAACGTACTTATTTTCTTATTTAGTCCTTCATAATGATATTAAAAAGAAACTTGACTTCACTTAGTTTGTATTGCAATGATGTCTGTTTATCTGATTAGAGAGGACTTACTTTATTAAATGCACCTAAAGGATCATCTGATGACACTTCAGTCACCGATCTCAAATAATGATTCCAATATGAAATGAACAAATCAATTAAAATACAATTCAGTCTTTTTAGATCCCCGCGATTATTAAGAGGTCTGTTTTATGTGTACTGTTAAAGTCAATCACCCTTATTTGTCAAGGCTCGTTCACACGCGGTGCAACTGGTTAATACGACCACCGTTGAACAGGATCGAGCATGACGTCACGTCCTGGAGGCTCCGGTATTGGTAGGGTTGTCAGTGTCCGTAGTTCGGTAAATTATAGAGTACAGTACTCCCAAATTAATAATGCACATGCAGATCTTCGCTTATTGTCGTATTCCCGGAAACATCCGAATTATTATACATAATGCTACTAAATTATGCATAAAGAAAATGCACTTAACCACTCTATATACATATCGTCTTCCGACGCTCGGGGAATACGACTATTGCCGAACAGTGACGAAGATTTCTATGCGCATTATCACTCTGGGAGCAGTCAGTTTCAATCGGAAGCAACGGAGTTACAAATTTAAGAGGCAGCTTAATAATTTTATGCATTTTCTCACAGTATAAAAAGGGTTGTTTATTGAAATTAATTTAGCAAATTATTTACAATTTATTACATAAATAAGATTAAACATGAAAATAAAAAGCTTAAACATCGTAACCTCTCGATTGTTGGTGGCCATTTTAAATATTAGTAGCTCTACCATTAGTTGTTGAAAATTGTTTTCTCTCTTTCATTAATACTGACTATGAGCAGTTTATCCGACCGATTTTGATAGCGAAAATAGTTTGCAACATCTCATGAAAAAAGGACCACCGGTACCTATATAACGTTTTCATGCTCACTACAGTTTTTTTGCAAAGTGGTATTTTGTAGTAAGTATTTTCTCAGAATCAATAAAAGTGGTATTATAACAACCAATTAATTATAGTTTCAAGTCTTCTATAAAAATAATAGACCCGCACGTTTCGCAGCCCTGAGAAACAAACTAGACCTGGTACTTACCAATTTATTGCTTTTCATCACGCAATTATCAACTGTAACGGTACCCATTGGGGTAACTTTTTGCTTAAACTACGTAACTACGGATGCTAGGTTTAAATGGCTTCATTAGTTAAGATTAAACGGTTTCATACAGAGGTTAATTGAAGGATACTTTTAGCATAGCATAATTATTACTATAGTGGGGTAACTCGGCCGTATTGGCAAGGCAACGATGAGGTGAGGTGCGCTGCGGGGCAGGATGACACGGTTCCCCCTTCTTGACTACCCCGCAGGCGAGATTCATGTTTAAAGTTGGTTTGAAGGTCAGTGTCATTTTTAGTGTCTGTCTGTCACAGCTGGATATCTCAAGAACTACTAATTCTATCAACTTGAAAGGAAAAGTTTTAGATGACATTTGCCCAACTATTTTGCAATTATGATTTTTCTTGCAAAAGGGACTAAAAATTATCTTATGAAAGAACTCAGTTTGGACATTCTCAATTCTTTTTCTTTTTTAGGCCGCATAGTTTTTGATATCTCTAAATAGCACACTTTTTCAGAAATAATCAACAAAAATTACATTGATTCCACTATCGGTCAAAAACTGCAATATTCTACACCGCAGTGTATTTATACTTAAAAGGAGACCCGTCATTTTAAGCTAAAGTTGCATACTTTTTAATTTTTTAATCTATGATTCATTATCTGCTTTGCTTTTTCACTATGCCAAATCGGAAGTCAAATTGACATTTCCTTTTCTTAATTTCGAAAAAAGTAAAATAATTTTGGTTTATGCAGACACGTTTTTACATTTCATAGTGACTTTTCTGGCCTTTGAAATTTGGGTGTGGATAACGGAACGTTTTTCAATGATTAGTTCTTTCCGAAGTGTTGCCATATCAAAAAATATTCATAACTGAACTATTTTTCTAGATGTGTGTGTGAATTATTAAAAATAAGACAGACCTTGACCAAATTAAATCGTATATAAGTTATGGATTTCTATGGCGAATGCCGGGTCTCCTTTAGTTTTGTTTCGCTAACCAGGGATTCCCAAAGTGGTCGATATCGATCCCTTGGGGTCGAAATCGATTTCCCAGAGGTCGAAATAAACGAATAATTATAATATTAATTATGAATTATACCGTGAGCCGTGTGGTGACGGCCTAAGAATACAAGTGTCACCACTCCTTGACATGCCCAGGAAGTCGTAGGAGCCGACTGTGAGGCAAATACACCAAACACCAGTGTGAGAGAAGGAAAACTTGAAACAAACCCTCTATCAACCCGTCTGGCCAGCGTGATAGCAGTAGGCTATAATCCTCCAAATGTATAGGAAAACTAAGCCACGGCCCCCAGTTCCCGGCAGTCCCGCTATTCCTGGTCACGGTGGCGACCATGGTAACGGCGGGACAGGGGGTGCGAAGAATCCCCGGGCTACGGTAGGCCACCAAAAACAACTGACCATTGCGACCTACAACGGACGCACGCTGCGGCTTGATTCGCATCTGGCGCAACTAGAAGTGGAACTCGGAAAGATTAGGTGGCACATATTAGGGTTATGTGAAGTCCGAAGAGAGGGGGAGGACACCATAACCCTCGAATCAGGCCACCTAATGTACTTCCGAGAGGGAGACCGATTGTCCCAAGGTGGCGTTGGGTTTCTGGTCCATAAGTCCCTATCTGACAACGTTGTGGAAATGTCTAGTGTGTCGAACAGGGTAGCGTACCTCATTGTAAAGCTCACCGAGAGGTATAGCCTCAAGGTGGTGCAAGTGTACGCTCCGACCTCGACACATTCGGACGATGAGGTGGAGGATATGTTCGATGACATATCGAGGGCCCTCCACTTCACTACAAAAACCCAGTACACCGTTGTCATGGGGGACTTCAACGCTAAAGTGGGAGTACAGAATTGCGGTGAATCGGCAGTAGGATCCCATGGTTTTGGAAGCAGGAATCATAGGGGGCAAATGCTTGTCAACTTCCTCGAACGGGAGGGGTTCTTCTTGATGAACTCCTTTTTCAAGAAAAAGCCCCAAAGGAAGTGGACGTGGCAAAGCCCCGACACTATGACTAAAAATGAGATTGACTTCATCATGACGGACAAGAAGCGCATATTCAGGGACGTCTCAGTGATCAACAGGTTCAATACCGGTAGCGATCACCGACTTGTCCGAGGCTCTCTGAATATCAACTTCAAGGCTGAACGTGTCCGTCTGATGAAGGCCAGGCTCCGACCAACACTGCTCCAAACTATAGCCGGGTCTGAAACATTTCAGTCAAATCTGGAGAACCGATTTGCCGCCGTGGAAACTACAACAGACGTTAACCAGAACCTCGAAAATGTGGTTCGGGTCCTCAGGGAGGAAGGCTCGAGATTTTGTAACATGCAGCGTAAGGGTAAGAAGTCAAAGCTTTCCGAAGAGACTTTAGGGTTGATGAAGAAACGACGTGAAAACCCACCCGTCACTTCGTCCGCAAAGCGGGCTCTAAACCAAGAGATCACCAAGCACGTACGACGTGACCTCCGTCGCTCCAATACCCTTGCTATTGAGACAGCAATAGAGCAGAATCGGGGGTCAAAGGTGTTCGTACAATCTCTTGGAAGAAGCCACTTGACGAAGCTGACCACAGCAAGTGGAGAAGTCGTTTCTTCGGTACCGGCAGTCCTTTCGGAAGTGGAGAATTTCTATGGCCGGTTATACGCATCGCATGCATCTCGACCTGATCCCGGAAATGAGGATTCTAGAGCTCCATTAACACGCCATTTCACTGAAGACCTGCCAGAAGTCAGCAGTGGCGAAATCGAGATCGCTCTGAGGCAGCTAAAAAATGGAAAAGCCCCTGGCGAGGACGGCGTTACGACAGAGCTGTTAAAAGCAGGAGGCAAACCCGTACTGAGGGAGCTTCAGAAGCTCTTTAACGTTGTCCTGTTCGAAGGGAGAACTCCAGAGGCGTGGAGTAGGAGTGTTGTCGTGCTGTTCTTCAAAAAGGGAGATAAGACCCTGCTGAAGAACTATCGACCTATCTCCCTCCTGAGCCACGTCTATAAACTGTTTTCAAGAGTGATCACGAACCGTCTTGCGCGTAGATTCGACGAGTTCCAACCACCGGAACAGGCTGGATTTCGGAGCGGATACGGCACCATAGACCACATCCACACAGTGCGGCAGATTATACAGAAGACTGAAGAGTATAATCAGCCCCTGTGTCTAGCATTTGTGGACTATGAGAAGGCCTTTGACTCGGTTGAAATCTGGTCGGTTCTGGAGTCCCTACAGCGTTGCCAAGTAGACTGGCGATATATCCAAGTGATGAGATGTCTTTACGAAGCTGCCACCATGTCCGTCCAAGTACAGAATCAGCAAACAAGGCCCATACCATTGCATCGAGGAGTGAGACAAGGGGATGTCATTTCCCCGAAATTGTTCACTAATGCAATGGAGGATATGTTCAAGACGCTGAACTGGAAAGGACGAGGCATCAACATCAATGGCGAACACATCTCTCACTTGCGATTTGCTGACGATATCGTCATCATGGCAGAGACGCTGGAGGACTTACAACAAATGCTGAACGACCTAGCTGAATCTTCTCTACGCATCGGCCTTCGGATGAACTTGGACAAAACCAAGGTCATGTTCAACGAACATGTTCTACCGGAACCGATTGCTATACACGGCGCCGTCCTCGAAGTTGTTCGCAAATATGTATACCTCGGGCAGACATTGCAGTTGGGTAGAAACAATTTTGAGGACGAGGTGAATAGGAGAATTCAGTTGGGTTGGGCTGCATTTGGAAAGCTACGTCGAATCCTAACATCGTCGATCCCACAGTGCCTAAAGACGAAGGTCTTCAATCAGTGCGTCCTACCCGTCATGACTTACGGAGCCGAAACGTGGACACTAACGGCACGGCTGGTCCACAAGTTCAAAGTTGCTCAGCGGGCTATGGAAAGGGCTATGCTCGGTGTCTCTCTTAGGGATCGCATCAGAAATGAGGTGATCCGTCAGAGAACCAAAGTCGTCGACATAGCACACCGGATTAGCAAGCTGAAGTGGCAATGGGCTGGCCATATTAGCCGTAGAACCGATAACCGTTGGGGTAAACGAGTTCTAGAGTGGAGACCACGCCTCGGCAAACGTAGTGTAGGACGTCCTCAGACACGGTGGAGTGATGATTTGCGCAAGACGGCTGGCAGGAGCTGGATGCGAAGAGCCGAAAACAGATCTCAGTGGCGTGCACTTGGAGAGGCCTATGTCCAGCAGTGGACTGCGATAGGCTGATGATGATGATGATGATGAATTATACTTGATATTTGATAGGACTTTTAAAGTAATTTGGCTATGGGGGTCTGTGGTATCAGTTCATTTTGGAAAAGGGGTCTCTTACCCAAAATAGTTTGGGTATCCCTGCGCTAAACGTTGTACTTGAAAGCAGTTTAATTAATTTGAGTAGAGAGATAATTAAAACGGAAATATAACTTATAATGCAGTAGTCTCCATTAAGATTTAATTGTTGCCACAGGAAGAACTGTTGATTGACAGGAAGGAAATAAAACTTTTTTACGTTTTTCCCACAGTCTTGGCTACCATGTACAATCGACAACACTTCCGCTTTACCGCTCCTAAGGTTAAAATCTTTTGCTCGCCGCGCCGTCACTAACATACGCTTCGTTCGTGCAGAGGCGATACGCGCGCACACGAATTTTTCTGCAGTGGTAAAGCACGTAATTTGCTGACCTTTTTTTTTTTTATTTAATAGGAATAACAGACAGCCTTATTAACTACTTAAATTTTAACATAATATTGTCTCCTTAATTTCTTCGGCCAAAAGAATTATTCACAGAATAAGCCAAATTTGATTACACCAAAGCAACAACCAATCTTACATAGCATTCAACATCCAGATGAACATTTTAAAGTTCGATTGAGTAAGGGACACGAGTATTCTGTGGCTAAACGAAAAATACCTGACTTGACACGGACACGGTGATAAATTATACCAAGATCGAATTACATGGATAATATTTACAATTTTACCTAAAGCTAGCAACTGAGAACTGACTGACTGTCTCGGGCTGAGTGTGAGTTATACCAATGTTGTCTCTTATTTCCTTAACACAAGGTGCTTTAGCTACTTACTTTGGAATCGCAGCAATGTATGTGATAGTGTCATAATTATTATCTTATTCTGTAGCGGACTGTACGTACACGTGTCGAGTCTACAGTATTCTTGGTCCTAGTACAAAATAAAGAGAGGTCGACGTGGCATATCTCACTAAGAAACCAATGGCGGTGCAGTGCAACCAGTCGCGCTACCAACAAAATGTATACAGATGTATGGAGGGTATATAGCCTGTCCGCGAATTACCCACTGGTGCGCAACCATGGTGTCCTAGTGAGGTACGGCACTTTGTGGCATTAGCATAGATGGCCTGCTCATCTGCTATATTTTGCAATGGCTGCAGCTAGGGGTCGTGATATGCCATCGGAGATGCAAACGCGAGAATAATAAGTAATTGGTTGTTTGGAGAAATCTTACTTTGGCAATCTTATATTTTAAAGTTTTCGTATGTTTATAAAATGGTTTTGGAATTTTCTTTGTTTTTATTTTTAATATTCACTAAGCGGAGCTCATTCTATGAAAACTAGTAACAGAGATAGAATACTAGGACCTTAACTTGAGTTTTTTGACACAACTAGGATCGCTACCAATGAAACGAGTGGTTGTCAAATTGTGGAGGTTAAGCGATTCGTTTAAAGGCTAAGACCTATTTTGGGATGGATGACCACAAATGAGTTTATTTCGAGTTCGCCCATATTACTTTACATTTACTAAACCGCGATGGGATTGCCTTGTTATCTTATTAAAGCCTATCCACATTAAAGTGATTTATTGTCTATGCATCAACCGTAGAAACTAAAGATGGTTTTACTAAAATATAATCCTTACCTTTGCATCAAAGATACAGCGTTGGTACCCTCTTCTGCGCTCCCAGTGACAGCTTCGCTCCCACTTTCTTGTAACCTTCATTTTTAACTCTACATTTTGGTTTATCACTCGACTCCACGGGACAGCCCTTTAGCTCCCAAACAAGATTAGTCAAAGACTTAGGTCTGCTTAGTTTCCTAGACCTCTTTTCAGGGAGTTTCGGACCGTTATTAGAGTCACCAGAAGTCCTACCTCCAGAATGACTTGAATCTAACGTCCCATCTAGTTCCATAGCTTGGTGGATGTTTGAAAGGCTTTTATATCTTATGTTGAAGATAGGGGAATCTCCCTTAGCGATCGGGCGAACAGGACTAGTTACCGGACTAGGAGTTTCTTTAGTAGGCGAGTTGCTTTTCTGTCTGAACACCATCCTACTACCTTTGTTGTTATTCACAACATTGTTTTTTATGTACAGCTTAGGAAGGTTACTAGGCGCTGGTGCGATAGAGCATTTCTCTTTGTAAACAGTGACTGGTGTTTCTTTAATTGGTAATGCCGCTTTACGTGTTCTTTTCTCTGCTTTCTGATTGATTAACTTTTTAGATGGTATAGTTTCGATGGGAGGTGGCTCTGGTTTGATTTCTGTTATTAAAGGCATGTGGATTGGAGTAGGAGCGGGTGAAGATGGAGCAGACTCGTGTCTGGTAGGTTCGTTTGTATATGACGCTTTAATATTTTTCGGGAGAGGAGCGAATCCTCTGACGTAGTCATAGATTTGATCGATCTCATCATATTCGCTTGGAATGGTGTTTTCGTCTCTGTGACTACTGTAAACGTGACTGTGCCGTGATATATACTTGTGCTGATTAGCAGTATCAGAAGACGCACTTCGCCTGAGGAAGTAGCCAGTTTTGATCAACGGTGCTGCGTGAAGAGGACCACTTAAAAGCCTTTTAGGATCACCAAGTTTTCCATCTAAAATGTGTATCCTATCAACGACCTCAACGAGCAAACGATTGCACTTCTCGACTAGTCTGGAGAATTCCATGAAGTTTTTAATCTGCTCTTCGTTTTTGCATCTAAGCATTTTAAGAGGGGCGGCTAGTGGTAAGGCTATTAGAGCATTACCTTCTTTTTGTAGTGGTAATGCGAATACATGTTCTTCTTCAAACATTGACAGTAGTCTTAGTTCAGGCACGAAGTGACTGGAACTTTTTAGACCTCTTGGTGGAGTTCCATGTACTAGCCTCACTGTCACAGGCAATCTTTTTGTCAGAAGTGTCTTCGCTGTATGCACACCGCTGATATTCTCCTCCTTGGCAACAGCTGAAAACTTTCCTCTCTGGTCTAAACTCAGTAAAACAGTATCGCCTTTCGAATCAGTACATTTTAAGTATTTGCTTTTACCTAAGAAAACTTCCCCTCTTGGCATTAAAACTTCGCCAGCAGGCAGGTTTCTAGCCCCATCAGCTGTCACATTACCCTCTAAATCAGTTTTAGCGCATATTACTCTAACTGGTTCTCTCACTAAGCAGCCATCGTCTAATTTCCTTCTAGCTAGTTCTGCTACTGATTCAATGCACCTAACAGCTCTGCCTTCTTCGCTCAGTAATTCGAAGTAACCTTTGTAGTTGTCAGGTATGGCGATTCTTGGTCCAATGCTGACCATGCGCCTTCCTTCTTTGAGTTTGATGGCTTGTGCGATGATCTTCTTTCTTTTACCAGCTGATACGAGTAGGGCCGTGCTTTGTAGGCCAGGGCTGGGTAGAGTGGGGACGCCGAGGCCTCCATATTGGCCTTTGATGATCTTGATGACGCTGGGCAGGCGGTGTTTGGTAGCGAACTCGCGGAGGTAGTTAGCCTCGTCGGACCATCGGGAAGCTGCCACTACTACTTGGCCGTCTGTGGCTGCCATAGTGGCTGTTGTCACATCTGGAAAAGAAGGAAAAATTTATTAGATAAATCGGTGACTTTGCTATTGTAATCTGAATGGCATCGCTTTGATTGATCGGTAGGTACTCTCAGTTTTATGCAATGTGTTATTTATCTCTTTAATTATTTGAGGATAACTCAATGTTTCCTAAAGAGTGATTTCAAAGCAACTTTACCACATATTATTATTAATTTACTAAACAAAACGTATCTCGAAATCTTTAAATAATTTTGCCAGCTTAAAATGAGTAAGCATAACCTGAGTATACTTCACTGTATCAGGAAAGTTGAAGCAAAATAATATTCCGAGTACCACGTTCGCTGAAGTGTTTATTGTATAAATAAAATACCAGTCCTCACACCTCTCGTAAGGATAAAATCAAATTTACTTAGCCAAAGCTAAGCTTTACATTAAATGGTGTTAAAAATAATGATAAACTTTGGAGAAATTTTTAAGTGAATATTAAGTAGGTATACCTCTTAACTGATTAGTACTACTTCAACTTCAATAGTGACTTGACGACCTCCGTGGTCGAGTGGCTTAGTACACCGGTTTTTATGGTGTCGCCATCTCTGAGGTACCGGGTTCGATCCCCGGTTGGGTCAATTTAGAAAAACGAACTTTCCTATATTGGCTCAAGTCTGGGTGTTTGTGATACCACCGTTGTCTCTGATTTCCATAACACAAGTGCTTTAGCTACTTACTTTGGAATCGGAGCAATGTATGTGATGTTGTCAAATATTTATTTTTATTTATTTATATTTATATTTAATAGTTTATTTGTACGTACTACAGTAATACGTAGTGCTTATTATCAAAGGACTATAGAAATTTGGTCTACACATTATGAACTCGTAACCTACGCGCACTATAGTATCAGGAAATGCAGTATTTAAAACATCTCGAGTTCTTGACTTTGAAATATTAGCAATAAATAATAAAATTACATTAAATTAAACGACAGGCTAGAAAATATTGCACCGATAAAAAGTAACACATAGTTATTTCGGAGTGCACTACAGTGAGATAATTCACAATTTTGTCTTTATTTAAGCACTATGATTTATTTCCCAATGGCGGCGCTAGTGTTCAGATTACGCGCTCTTATTGATGATTAGTAGTACTCTTGAAATGAAATGAAATGAATCTAAATGAAATATTCTTTATTCAAATAATAAACTTAGATATTAAGTGCTTTTGAATGGTCTTTATTTTCCTACCACCCATTCGAGACTTTTTTAGCTGACAAGAAGAATGGGCGCAAGAAACTTATCAGCTTTGTCAGAAATCAGAGTAACGATATTTACAAAGAAATTATATCGTTACCAAATACCTTCATTTAAAACAACATAATTAAAAAACAATAAAGTTAATTTATTGTTTTGTCTTGTTTGATTTCGTGGTTAGGTAGGATATCATTTCAATTCATTTCAGAATAATGGTACGGAACCCTCGGTACGCGAGTCCGACTAGCTCTTGTCTGTATTTTTATTTACTTTGTTTTGAGTCGTAAAAAGAAAAATATTCTACTTGTATCCATTGTCTCTACGCAGATGTAACAAAACGTTTCTTTTTATAATTATTAGCATTGAGTCTATCTTTATCAATATGAATTAATTTCGAGTGCTAAGACCCGTTGCTTACATTTGTTTTAATCTCAAAAGTGACGTTATTTCAAGAGCAATTCTTGGTTATAATGTGGCTACCGGCTCTGATACAATATCAGCCGCGTGGTTACCGTTATATCATAAAATGTCGTAATTTTGTGCTAAAAAGTTGAGAGTGGATACGCGGTTGAGTAAGGCTGAGGTGTACTGGGAGCTGAATCATAAATATAAAAGTGTTTTTTTTTACTCTTTCAAATTCAATCTCTTTTACAGTGATCAACACTTGTCCGTTTTTCATAATAATACCTCTCATAATAATGATTATAATATTATACTTTATTGGACAGAAGAAAATAATTTACATCAAAATTGATTTAAAAATGCTGATAAATTCTATATTTTTTTTATAATAACATGTTATACTTAGTTGCCAATAATATTTCGAGCTCGGTGGAGCAGTGGTTTAGCGCCTGGTCCTGCGATTGTGGAGGTTAAGCAACTTTCGCAAAGGTCGGTCATGGGGTGGGTGACCAAAAATGTATTATCTCGAGTTCCTCCGTGCTTCGGAAGGCACGTTAAGCCGTTGGTCCCGGCTGCATTTGCAGTTTTAACATCCACCAATCCGCATTGGGCCTGCGTTGTGGGTTATGGTCCATCCTCCTTATCCACCCATAAGAAAGGAGTGTGCCCCAGCAGTGGGGACTTCAAAAATTACTGATGTGAATTTGAATTTTACTGGTTTTGTTGATTAGCGTCTTTTCGCCTTTGAAGCGCTCATGGCGGAGCTTGACAGGCTGTTCGTACTCGATCACGTTTGCTACGCAACGCTCGGTCCGGCCATGTGTCGGATGGGTGACCGTTAAGTGGCATTACAACTGAGCGCTTCCGTGCTTCGGAGGGCACGTTAAACCGTCGGTCCCGGCTGTTGTCATCTGATAACAGTCGTTAAGCCAAGTCAGAAGCCTTACAGGCGGCTTTCTAAAGTCTAACACTAGAGGTGGCCACTAATCCTCTTACGATAAGAAGAAGAAGAAGATTTCGCCTTTGAGCCGCCTTGATCCCAGTGTGCGTTGATGCCCCAGCAGTGGCGACATTAAAAATGACTGATGTGAATTTGAATATGAATGTTTTTTTGTTGATTAGCGTCTACAGTTCTTTTGATTCGCTACATTTTTTTTTATTCCGTTAGTGCATTTCGCCTTTGATCCACCTTGAACTTAGTGTGCGCCGGGCCGATGCCAGCGACGCGTGACGTAGTGTTATTCGGCGTTACATCAACCATTGTCTCTGTACGTTGACCTTAACCTTCACTGCGGTTCGTTTTCTAAGGAAAATGTGGTTAACTATTTTAGCAGTACTCAAAAACAAACTGTTATTGTTATTTTTCACTATGTTCGACAAATAATGTTGATAGAAGCTTTCTGAAAAGCTTCAGTTATGTACAATTATATTTCTTTAATTAATTGCCATTTTAGATTGTCAAAATAGGAAAAAAATTAAGTGTAAATGATTTGGAGTTATTGCGTTTTTCGATAATTTTCATATTTGGTGGGTTCGATTCCCGGTAGGCTCCATTTCACAAAAACCTTTGAATGCAGTTACAATTATTTTTTAATCTCAAATTTTCTACCTGCAATAGCTACTTTCCCTTGGTGTGGCAAAGTTTTGGGACACCCTGTTTATGATTACATATATATATATATAGTTTCAATAATTTTTAAAATCAAAATGAAGTATTTTGTCAGTAAAATTTCCAATCTTCAATGTTTAAGGTCCGTGTGGTAAAGTTTTGGGACACCCTGTACATTCAAGTGTCTATAAATGGTGATAAAACTTCAGAAAAAAAAAATCGAAAAACGCAATAATACTATAATAATACTAAATAATATACTAGAAAAATACGACTCGCACCAGATCATGTTCTCGGACGGGAATCGAACCCGCGACCTTTGGATATCCGGTCCAATGCTCTGACCGCTGAGCTAATAGTAATAGTAGCTAACATCAAACCAATATTAATTGGTATGATTTAAGGATTTACAAAGTATTTGTTTAAGTGAAAATTAAACCATAATTTAACCTAAAAGTATGCTATTGAAATAACGCAAAACCTTTGAACTAATTAAAGGGCTCATATTTACAGACAACTTTTTGTATGGAAGCAATTCTGAAAAAAAAACTGTATCATACAACATTTCTAGTGCACTTTTCGAAAATGTATGAAACAGCTGATATTTTTCGCTATTTCAGGATTGCTTCTATACAAAAAGTTGTTTGTTATTATAAACTCTAGTTTAAAGGTTTTGCAAGTTAAATATTAGACTAGCTTTTGCCCGCGACTTCGTTCGAGTGATTAAGATAGTTATGCATACATTTTTAAAGTCACGGATTACTAATATACCTAGGTATTTATCAGTAGACCTTATTTATACATTTAAATTTTCCCATAAAAATCATATACAAACTGGAACACCCTGTAGCACCCTGTGTAGCGGGAATTTCTCAAAACCCTTTCATAAGCTCACCTACATTCTAAAAGGTATCTCTCATTCTAAAAGGTACCCTCCAAAAATGGTGTCTCTACCTTCAGCCGTTAGGGCTCTACGCCTATCCCATCAATAAATGAATGAATCAATTTAGACTTAATTAAAAAAAAGTAAAAAATATACATATTTTTTCGACCCATGTTCCCTGGAGAAAGTTGTTCAGTTTAAGCAACACTATCACCTGTTTCAGTATTGTTACTTAATTTGGTTCCACCTTATATAATCAATTTAGAGTTTTATATGTATAGATTTTAATTTCATAACTCATATTGTTTACTGTCGAGTCCCTATCTAGGATTATTAATTATAATAATGTATTCCCTGTCATATTCGTCATCGGAAACACTTAATTGGTATTCAGTTAGCAACAAGTCGCGTCGTTATTTAAGTCTTTCTCATATCGGTTATGGTGTGAACGCACTGCACAGGAAACGTTTCCGTCCTGTATCGTGGCAAGCTGCCTTTATTATTTTTTTTTATTATAGGAGGGATACTGAGTAGCGGGTTTTAAGTATTAAAATACACTGAGTCGTACAGAAAACGGGTCACCATGTTATTGTCATACAAATATCAAGACACATGCTCACTTCACAGTCAGATAAAAAAAATTGAGCATCTCTGCAATGTTTAATGAATTGATGGCTAGATCAAACGTACAATAAAGTAACCGCCTCTGTGGTCTAGTGGTTCGCACACCCGTGTAAGAGGCAGAGGTCCCGGGTTCAATTCCCAGGAGGGGGTACATTTGTACTCGGTTTGGTTGGTGGTAGGGCTTATTTCAAGTCCGCCTGACTAGCTACCACCATCTTACCTAAGTCAAAAAATTGTTGTGTTCCGGCAGTTAGAGGTAAGATAGCCAGTTCCTCAGTGGTGAGGATTCCAGGTGTAGTGCTCTTCCACCTTCGGCCTTATCGTCACTTAACATCAGGTGAGGTGAAGGCCAAGCGCTAACCCGTTGTGAATAAAAAAAATCATGATTTCAATTCCATATTAAAATAAAAGTCATTTAGTTCGTATGAAGCTAATAAAATACATAAAGTATTTAATAAATAATTTTTAAATTTTGAGATTTTAGCATTCACAATGCTATTTTTTATATAATTCTAAATAATATACTAGAAAAAATACGACTCGCACCAGATCATGTTCTCGGCCGGGAATCGAACCCGCGACCTTTGTATATCCGGTCCAATGCTCTCACCGCTGAGTTACCGAGTGACTCGGTATTTATTTAGAATTGTATAAAAAAGATAAATAATACTAAATCTTAATCCAATTAATTTTCCCAGGCACAATAATGAATAAAACCGATATATATGTTATTTAAAAACGCAAAAACCTAATAAAAACAAGAATAGCAGTTATCCTGTTTGCTTATCCCGCAACACAAAGATCGCAGACGCACCGATCATGATATTTTTTTCGTGTCACGTCACGACTCCATCGCACGATTAAAGTTGCAACCTATTGTGGACGGCAGATAATATTGTGTCTAACTGTACCCGATCTCTGCTAGACAAATAAGGAGCGGAAGGTAGGGCCACAGAAACCGCGACTAATCAATGAAAGGCGACGAACTTCGCAATTATTATTTTGTTAAAACTTAATCGCCATAATGCTACGTCTAAGGCTGGCCCCAGACCTACCGGTTTCATTTCTTTGCTTTGCTGTAAATTAGGGTTCGCCATTTTGGCCCGATTGGGGTTCGATTTATCTGTTATAATTTGAAGCCCGGCAGACTTTTCGAAGTTCGATGCGTTAGCCGGTAGCCCCTGTTCAACTAGAACAGCAAAGCAAAGTAATGAAACCGATACCGATACGTCTGGGGCCAACCTAAACCAGTGCGCTTCACGTTCATCTTTCGTCTTGCGTCAAGTGCTTGCAATACGTGCCTTTCAGAAGTAGGCGTTTCAGGCATGCGTCAGATGAAAGTCCAAGATAAACGTGAAAGCATACTGGTGTAGACGTAGCATACTTTTTACTTTAAATTTTTAGGAATGCAAATCTGACGTTTTGTTTCATCATTTATGAATTATTATCGTTGAAACTGAAAACCATTAGATTTACTTCGTCCGCGAGGACCCTAAAACCTTTGACCGGCATAAAAAGCCCAGCTTATAATGATCCAGGTTATAAACCATCTAAATCCGTCCAGCACACACACAAACTTTCGCATTTATAATTTTAGCCTACAGTCCTACTATAATTAAATGTCCTACTAATTAGGATTAATAGGACTAATTAGGATTAGTAGGACATAGAATTATAGTAGGACTTTGCGGCTCCACCAATTCGAATAATTTCTGATTTTGTCAATTTGATCACAAATTTTTCGCTAGTTTCGTGGCCTCATCTCCAAGAATCGCTTGACGGGCCGCTACACGGGGTTCCCATGAAACGTCTGATTTATCGCGAACATAGTTTGTCTGAGGAACCCTAATTTGGCCATGTCATATACATTTCTGTACTGCACCATGTTCTATTTAGATCACCGGTATGACTTTAGGGGTGATGGTTATTCGCGATTAAAGGGACCAAATGATAAGATTAATGAATTATTAATTGACGACCTCCGTGGTCGAGTGGCTTTGTACCCCGGTTTTCAAGGTGTCGCCATCTCTGAGGTCCCAGGTTCAATCCCTGGTTGCGTCAATTTAGGAAACGAGCTTTTCTATATTGGCTCAGGTCTGGGTGTTTGTGACACCCCCGTTGTCTCTGATTTCCATAACACAAGTGCTTTAGTTACTTACTTTGGAATCGGAGCAATGTATGTGATGTTGTCAAATATTTATATTTATTTTATTTATTGTGACCTTTAAATCTCTTCGACGAAGCCGGGATTATTAGGATCAAACTTCACTTGTAAGTTCGTTTGATCAATTAATAAATATTTTGTGAGCAATTTTGAGCACATTTTGTTGGAATTCTAAAACTACAGTTAAACATCTTTTTAACAATTTTATTTCTTTAATTTATTTAGTTAACCATGTAAGCAACAGAGTAAAAAAATATAATAAATTTCGGAAACTGAATAAATTCTATGTTATTGTTAATTCCGTTATGTTAATCATATTTTCAGTAGTGGGTCGGAAGTACTGGGATGCTATTGTAAATTCGTCTCGCCTTTCTTTTTAATTGAACTAAAAAAACTGTGACGAGGTTTTTGTCGGATTATACGAAAAGTAGGTTATATTCAATTTTATTTATGATTGTTGTTTTATTCATGAAGTAATTTGTGAAAAGGTGCCATTGTTTATATTTTTAAAATGGTAACGAGATGCTTTTGAGGTCGGTTTTATAAGGTTATGACGGGAGATTTTGGCGCCATTTTGTCGAGTTCGGTTTGGTGTCTATTTTAATTATTTTCAAATTGATTCATAGTGGATATTGTATCTTAAAATTGGTGCAGTTATATTGCACAAGTGTCTACGCAACTGAACAATATGTGGGATAATTGAAATAGGCGCGATCTTGGTTGTGTGAAGCTGAGACTTTTATTGAAGTGGTGGCTTCCTCGGTAGAACTAACCGAGTAAACTGTCTTGATATACTTGGTGCCAAATGCTCCAAGCAGCATTGGAATGCGATGCACCCGCATTCTAATGAAAAATTAAACAATATCTACCACTGAACTATTCAACACTTGACACTGGCAAAAATTACTTCCAAGAGGAAAGTAGATTGCCAAAACAAAAAAAGAAGAAGAAGGTTATGACGAATTATCCAGTTTTGTGACTCATTATCCATCATATCAGCCGTACTACACCCGCTGCAGGGCACAGGCCTCCCCCAAGGATCTCCACTACTGTCCACCTTGTCAGGGACTTACTTGTTACTTCTCCTACGGAACTCCTCGTTTTTGCAGGGAAATTAAAATGAAAGAAAGCAGGAAAACATTGTGCATAGCGCTCTTTATTGCCTACTGGATAACCCGACTCTCACTGCTTATTATACGACTGACATCGTTTTCTCACAGCGGTGACCGTCATACGCCTGTGACCTAGAGCCTCCTTATGAGACCTATAGCAACGATTCACTCCTAAATCTTGACTGGAAATAGACACTTCGTAAAGCATACTATCTATAAAAAAATTCTGTGATAAAAATAAAACAGTCGTTAATTTCACTTACAAAACATCAAATACAATAATGAAAGACCATCTTCAGTGAATGGAGGAGATTCAGATCGCTATTTACACCCAATTCTCTTTTGACGACCTCCTTGGTCGAGTGGCTTTGTACACCGGTTTTCAAGGTGTCGCAATCTCTGAGGTCCCGGGTTCGATCCCCGGTTGGGTCAATTTAGGAAACGAACTTTTCTATATTGGCTCAGGTCTGGGTGTTTGTGGTACTACCGTTGTCTCCGATTTCCATAACACAAGTGCTTTAGCTACTTACTTTGGAATCGGTGCAATGTATGTGATGTTGTCAAATAAAAAAATAAATAAAAAAAATTGATGTGGTCAACATTCTAAAAGATATAAGGATATTATGTTAAAAAATAAAACCGCGAAATTAGTATTGGGAAATCCTGAAACTGAAAACTCTGATCCTTACGTCTCCTACAATGTTGATCAGATAAGTTGGGTATGTATAGCGATCTGAACCTCCTCCATTCACTCCCTGGATGGCCATCATCAGATCACAACTAGGTCAATTCTTGGCGGAAAACCAAGGCTTCAAAGTTACCTCGTTTGTATGAAAATCGACTGATGTCCTTAATTATCTGGCCACCACTTTAGGTGTCTATATTAGCTATCGATAAGTATCTATTCCGTATTAAGATACAGAATCAGATGAACAAGTTTCATTAAATTTGATTTTTCAAAGGCTTTGAAAATTATAATTTTATGAAGATGGTAATTATGAAAAATTAGCGCATAAAGAATAGCAATTATTGCTCAAAACAAAGTTAAAAAATAATCATTATTTAAATAATAGAAGGTTTTGAGTCGTCAATATTTTCCTGCCACACATTAAGGTTTTTTTCTGACAAGAGAACATCACGATGCTATGCCATACTTATGTGTTAAGTTGACCGATTGTCGTCTACTACATAGTTGTAAATGAGAAATTAATAATGCACAGAGTTTTCCGATTTGCTCTGTTTACTCCTTCACGCTCGGCCACACAAGTAATGAAGCGAGCACAGATGTTAACTGATTTAATTCGATCTTAACAATATTTATTTAACCTCCTTTTATAAACAATTAGCAAATGCTAGTTGTTGTTAAGTGAGTAAGTACTTAGTGAGTAGTACTCGGTGGTGCAGTGGTTTAGCGTCCTGGCCTTGCAATTGCGGATGTTAAGAAACTTCCGTAAAGGTCGGTCATGGGATGGGTGACCAAAAATTTGTTATCTTGAGCCCATCCGTGCTTCAGAAGGCACGTTAAGCTGCTGGTTTCTGCTGCATTTGCAGTCGTTAACACCCACCAATCCGCATTGGGCCTGCGTGGTGGGTTATGGCCCATCCTCCGTGCCAGCAGTAGGGACTGTTAGCGACGCGGCGAAATTATAATGTTCAGGGCCGGTGAATTTTAATTTTAATTATTGTCATTTATGTAGAGACCAGAGTGTGCTCTTTTTTTTGTGCTGTCAATTTTTTTGCTGAAACAATATGTGCTATTTTTAATTCTCTGTTTTTAATTTTGCTCCGTCGTTTTCAGGGACATTAAAATGGCTGATGTCGAAGTACTTTTTTTACCTTCCAGTTTTAGGGCCTAAGCTGGATTGCTGCTGTCTAAATGTTGCTTAACTAAAATGTGCCTATAGTTATAGAAGTGATAGAGTACCTACAATAAATGACTGAGGAAATCAACTCTTGAATCTTTTTAAGTACTTAAGAATCTTCACGGAAAGTAGAGCCACTACAAACAAATATCAGGTTTTCTAAGTAACAAAATAATGTGACTATACTGACACTGGTGAGTGTTGTGGTGAAAAACTTTTTTTTCTTGCCTTTCCATAGTGAGTCGGTCAGCTAACGAACACATTTTTATGGGTTGGGAGTATGAATTCATTTTAGGGTTCCGTACCGAAATGGTAAAAAGGAAGTCTTAGGGTGCGATTCAGTCTGTCTGTCTGTCTGTCACAGCTGGATATCTCGAGAACTACTAATGCTATCATCTTGAAATTTGGAATAGTTTTAGATGACGTTTGCCCAATTATGTTGAAATTAAGAGAGAAAATTTATTTATATATTAGGAAACTCAACAGTCTTTTTGCTAAAATCATGCTTAAATTATATACTAAAAAGTTACACTTAGTCAATAACAGATTTTCAAATATAAATATTTATATATTTTTTGCAACAGGGACTGAAAGGGGGTCTTAAAAATTCGAAGTGAGGCTACTAGGGCATATAACGCTGCTTGCACATTCTCAAACATTTTTTTAGACTGCATTTCCCGCTAAACTTTACTTATTTGTGTGTAACATACGTTCTTTTGTCCTGACTTGTACCGCGCGGTTTTTGCCAGCCATCCGAGTGAGGTGAATGTCCTGCACCGAGTCCTAATCGAGACCATCTCATTTTCGCCGAGAATCGCGTGAATAATCGCTGCAATAACCATTGTTATGGTAATTACAACGTGAATTGTTATTCAATTTGTTACGTTGTTATTATGTGACCTTGATTTAAGGAATTGATCAATTTTGACGAAAACGCTTTTGTGTTTACGCTCGACCGCAAAGGGCTTGGAGCGACTTTTTATGTTAGGGGTATGGATGCGAGTTTATTGGATAGAGATATTGTAGTAATTTGAAACGTATAAAATGACATTTATGTTTGATTTATATTTATTTTGCTAAGGTATTTTCCATGAGGATAGAATTGATATTTATCCAAATGAGTGTTTTCAGCAATAAGGTCTATCTACTTCGAGGCGTTTAGCCCAATGTTTGATTGCCACCAAAGTGGTAAAAACATCGATAGGTAAAGTATTGAAAATAAAAGAAGAAATTAAAGATTCTCTGTAGTTGAGGCAAACATCTAAGTAAGTGCAACCGGAACACAACAATGTTAAATTATAATATTTGATAATTTACAATATTAAATTATAATAATTTCTAATTAACACTGTTAAATTATTATAATTAACACTGTTAAATTATTATAATTTACAATGTTAAATTATAATAATTTCTAATTAACAATGTTAAATTACAATAATTTATAATTTACAATGTTAAACTATAATAATTTATAATTAAAAATTCTTGTGTTCCGGCAATTAGAGGTAAAATAGCTAGTTCCACAGTGGCTGATGGAGGGAGGGAGATTCTGGGTGTAGTTCGCTTCCACCGGCCTTATTCTGACTTAACATGGTGAGGTGAAGACCAAGACCAAGCAGTTGTGGATAAAAAATCGTTATTTGGTTATAAAGGAGGTACTTACTAAACCTATTTAAATTACATATTCTATTTTAACTATACTCGGCAAACCCATTAAAACCGTTTTAAATAAAACCGTGGTGTTAAACACGAATAGACACGCAATTTCGATCTATCTGGAGCCAGGAACTCCCTAAGTGGCCATTTCGTCGCGCATCATGCTTGTAGGGCGTGGTCCAAGTGGTGAAGGTTAAGGCTGCGTTCAGAGGTTAACACACGACCCGAGTGCAACAGGAACTCAACTCAACCGAATCCCACTCCTTGAATTGCATCGCTCACAATTTTAAGTATTATGACACATTAATAAGGCGCGGGCTGCGTTTGAGTTGAGTTTGAATTGAGTTTGAGCTGAGTTCGGGTTGGTAAGGGTTGAGTTTGGGTTGAGCGCGGGTGCAGTTGCATTGACAAAATATAACAGAGCTTATTAATATCTCATAAGACTCGGAAGCTATGCATTTTAAGGAGTGGGCTGCGGTTGGGTTGAGTTCAGGTTGAGCTAACGCAGCCTACACAATTTTTTGATTGCTGAACGCAGAATATCAGTTGAAGTGTTTAATAAAATTTGTGCGTATCCATAAAAAGTCAGTTATTCTATTTCGGCACCCCCAAAAATCCATTCATTACACTACACGATACAATCTGTTACACAATCTGAGACAAAAATATACTTTACCGCGTATAGGGACGAACAAAACTCATAATATAAAACTCTTTGTCTGTGCATACTGTACTAGAAATACCATAAAAGAAATATTTATATGTAAACCTTGTTTTCCAATTTTATGTAAATTCGTGTTTTAATGAGAAATAAATTCTTTGAACCTATTTATTTTCATTTTTATGTACAGCTAAAGCTGAAATTGAAATTGAAATTGAAATTGAAAAATTCTTTATTCAAATAAGCTTACATAACAAGCATTTTTAAATCGTCAATTCTTTTATCCTACCACCCATTATGACGTCTTTTAGCTGACAAGAAAAATGGGCGCAAAAAACTTATCAGCTTTATTAGAAGGAACGATATTTACAAATATGTATATCGTTTCCAGACATTACATTCATAGTATTCATACATGTTACCATTAACATAGATTCATAAATAAATAACATTATTTAATTAGCTCATTTCTACTGAATCAATTTACAGGTGTCAAGCTTAATTCAAAATTTAAGGTTCAGCCTAGGCTATTACAAAAAGAATATATATACAATTGATGATTGATGATGCTGATTAAATTTTACTACAGGCTAATGCATGTATTTTTTGGTAGTCCCACTATAATTTTCATGGTTATTGAGAGATATAGTTTAAGGGAGTTACCCGCTAAAGCTTATGCCTTACCCCACCAACCCCCCTACTACTCGGAATTGATTGAAAAGGAGCACTAATTTAAAGTTAATTGCACACATTTAACGGTGCAGCCCTATAGCGGTGCCTTAAACGCAATTGTCAGCTACTGTACTTCGTGCTAACGGCCGAACGGAAGTCCCGGGTTCATTACCCGCGAATTTAAAGTATTTGTTTTGTTACTAGGTAGGTGAGAGTATTATGCTACAAAATATAAATAGCACAAAAGATCCGCTCGGAATAAATAGCGGTTTTCCGTGCACGCCCAAATTAGCATTTCGTACAGGGAATCTCAAGCCAAATCAAGCTATATACAATACTGTAGCAGTTACCAAGGAGTTCCTGGAGCAACAAAACAAATGACAGAAGTGTTTTCGAACACGGCCATATTTAATAACGTGACAATATTGTTAATTTTCAAACCATGTCAATTTTTAATTAAGTCTTTATTATGTAAATTTTGTATCAATTGCGTCAACCAATTGGAAAATTAAACTCATCATAGAAACCGTAACATAAACCAAATTGTCATTTATAATTTACAATTGTCACGGGCCCTATTTAATAAATATGACAATATTTCCAAAACATGTAAATTTTGTATCAATTACACAAAAATACTGATCAAACTACTCATAGACACCGCAACATAAACCAAATTATCATTTGTAATTTACAATTGTCACGTTTATTAAATAGGGCCCAGGGTGCCTACCGGCTAACTTTTCGAACTTCGGCGGGTCTGCCGAGTTTCAACTACAAACAGATAAATCGAAGTAAGGAGTTTCGTATTGTACTATTCGCCGAAGTTATTCAGAAGATATTGATGTTCGTGTGACATCATGAATTTGTGGATCGCCATTTTGGCCCTATTGGGGCTCGATTTATCTGTTTTAATTTGAAGCCCGGCAGACTTTCTGAAGTTCGATGCGTTAGCCGGTACGGCCCCAGAGCAGCGCTTCTGATTAGAACACACAGACATTGTAACTATTTTGTTTATACAAAGGTTAGGAAGAAGTACAATAAGAATACAGTTTAGGAAGAAGGGTAGGTACCAAATACTGAGATTTTTAAATACTTTCAGGTACTTCTCAACCGATGATCATTATGAAATTTTGCATACACGTTGTCAGGGGTACAGAAAAGGACATACGGTACTTTTCATCCAGAAAAAGTACATACTGTTTGTCAAGGATAGACCCATCCTTGTATAGTTTATTATACTTTTTTATACTATGTAAATATCTATACTATGTGCTTAACTCTCTGCTCTATTCCTGTCACTTCTTGTTTCTATTGCTTAGCTTTTGTATATAATTAATGTGTTTATTTCCAATATATCTTCCTTTTCCCCTTCCAACCGCCGTTTCCTTTGCTGTCCTCGACATCCTGGTCCTTCGAGCCATCTTTTCCTTTTTTTTGTAACTTCAGCACCTTTTCCAAATTTACTTTTTCACTATGCTTAAGAGAGCGCAAGCAGCAAAAGGGATGGCGGAACCCTCACCTCTTGAGGGGGGAGAAGGAAAAGCAAGCTCTGTCGTGGCTTCCACCACGTCATCGCAGCGCGCGAACCTTGTTGCGCGGCAAAAGGCCGCTGAAGCTAATTACAGGCGCAAGATCGCGGAACTCACACAGCACGCAGTGATGGTAGAGGAGGCAGCAGCGCGCGCGGAGCTTGAAGCGGAAACTGCTGCCATTGAGGCAGAGGAAGCACTCATAAGATCGACAACGGCTTCCATGGAGCGGACGGCGGAGTGGGTTGACAAAGCTTGCACCGCCGAAGGATCACCATCCCGGCTCATGGATCGCCGATCTCCGACCCAAGTAACGAATGTGCAACAATTGTCACCGAGGTGCGACCGATTACGGTCGCCATGCGTTGTTTCTCAGGTACCCAAACTTCATTTACTATGTGAGAATGTGCACCGCACCACGCAGGAGAAGGTCGCCCGTGCTATGCACCCGATCGGGGAGGGCGTATCGGCATCTGCGCAGGTGCAACGCGAATTTCCGCATAAGGAAGCACCGAACGCGAAACCTCAAGACGAAGTGCCAGCGTCACAAATTATTCAATTAGCGAACGCTATAACGCTTCTTGCACAGAACAACTGTGCCCGTTCTATGAATGTAGATATTGTAAACTTCTCAGGAGACGTCGCAGAGTGGCTCCCGTTTAAGAGGAGTTTCGACGACACGAGGTCTTCCTTTTCTGCCAAAGAAAATATGGCGCGACTGCGTAAAGCTGTATGTGGCGTGGCGCGCGAGGCAGTGAGGACCTTGCTGTTATCGTCGGATGAGCCTGATTTAGTTTTAAGAGCATTAGAACTTCGTTTTGCGCGCCCAGAGCAAATCGTTCTCAACGAGATTGCTATGGTGCGCGCCCTACCAAAGATACGAAACTCTAGCGAAATTTTCACTTTTGCTTCAAAAGTACAATCCTGTTTGTGTATAATCAAACAACTTAATAAGTATGAATACATTTATTCACCGGAGATTGTACATACTCTGTTGGCAAAACTAACTATTAATTTGCAGGACAAGTGGTTGGACTTCGCAGATAAATATTTTGACCCCCAGACACCGATGTTGGAGTTGTTGGCGACGTTCCTGGAGCAGGAAGCTAGCAAGCATGCTCGTTTTAGCCCCAGCCCCTTATTAACTGGCGGCGCTGCTCTTGTCACGGACAGGCCGAAGACCCAGTCGGCGTTTCATCGGGTGCACGCAAACTCTATAGCTTCACCTAAGTGTTTGTACTGTCAGTCGAACCACAGCATCAAATCATGTCCTCAGTTTTCATCACTTTCCATTGACGACCGTTGGTCGTGGGTTCGTAAATCCAACATTTGTCCTAAATGTTTCCGTAAAGGCAAACATAATTGGCGAACCTGCAGAGCAAAATCATGCAACAAATGTAGTTTGAATCATCACCATTTACTGCATTCAGATTCATTACATTCCAACGATAATAATTTCACACATCGTCAGTGTCAAAATCATCAAAACATTTTAACGTCAGTTGTCACCCGTAATTCATTGACATCTGCCACAAAAAATACGCCTTCACATTACGTCAGTGTCAACGACAATCGTAATCGTGGTATAACCTCCGACCAAGAAGTTTGCGTACAACCTGCCACCTCAACCGACAACGCTTGTAATGCGACCTCTTTTTCAGAGAAAGAAAAGAGTTCTCATAGAGTTTTATTGAAAATTGTGCCCGTGGTACTATCGGGCCCAGGTGGGGAAGTGCATACATACGCTTTACTTGACGACGGGTCTACCGCCACTTTACTTGATTCTAAGTTGTCAGACACTTTAGGTTTAGATGGCACTAATGAAGAAGTTTTCATGGGCGGCGTGACAGGTTCTCGCAAGATTAATTCGAAACGAGTCACCTTTAATATTCGGGGAAGAAACACTTCAGAAGTTTTCAACATTAGTGATGCGCGTACTGTGCCTGACCTGTCTCTGGCTAGCCAGTCAGTGCGCAAAGAAGATTTTTCCTCTCACAGTTACCTTAGAGACATCGTGGATGAGTTATCATTTGAGCAAGCTACTCCTCGAGTTCTCATAGGTATTTGTGACTGGCACCTGCTGGTTAGCTTAGAGAATCGGTTTGGTTCATCGCCGTCTCAACCCGCTGCGATACGCACTGCGCTTGGCTGGGTGTTATACGGTTGCCTGCCAAAATTCAGCAAGAATATTCCTACTCTTAATCATTGTCTCGTTACCGACAGTGACGAAGAGCTCAATTCTCTTATTAGGGACTATTATAGTTTAGAATCGATTGGAATTAAACGGCAGCAACCCTATACCACCCAAGAGCAGAGAGCTATCAGGATTGTGGAAGAAACAACGCGCCGTCTGCCGAATGGCAGGTTCGAGGTTGGTTTGCCATGGCGGGAAGACAATCCTCGTTTGCCTGATAGCTACCATCTGGCTCTCAGCCGGCTTAATTCTCTTTTGAGGCGTTTTAGGCGCGATAGCGATTATGTTGATCTCTATACGAAAAATATTAAAGCATACGTAGACAAAGGTTACGCGGAACCTTGCACAGACTCGCATAAACTACACGACGGCACCAGACGTTGGTACCTTCCGCATTTTGGTGTTACCAATGTCAATAAGCCAGGTAAACTTAGAATCGTTCACGATGCAGCCGCTCTTACTCATGGAGTCTGTCTAAACTCTCTTTTACTGCCAGGGCCAGATCTTTTGCAATCTTTATTAGGAGTTTTGATGAAATTTCGCGAAGGTCAAGTCGCCTTGACAGGCGACATTAGGGAGATGTTCCCGCAAATCAAAATTCGAAGTGAAGATCTGGATTGCCAAAGATACCTCTGGCGCTCAGATCTTGATGATCCTGTTAGAGAGTTTAGAATGACATCACTAATTTTCGGCGCGTCGTGTTCTCCTTTTATTGCCATTTATATCAAAAACAGAAACGCAAAAGAGTTCGAGTCTGAGTATCCTGAAGCGTGTAGAGATATAGTAGAATGTCATTATATGGACGACTATCTTGGCAGCTATGATAGTGTAGAAGATGCAGCTAGGGTGGCTGCTGACATCGTCCATGTCCACAGTCAATGTGGCTTCGAAATGCGGTCGTGGGTGTCCAATAATCCAGAGGCTCTTAAACTGCTACCGCCGAGCTTAGTCAAAGAAGAAATTCGAGAAGTTGATTTGAATTTTGAGGGGGTAGGCATGCGTGTTTTAGGTTTGCATTGGATCCCACACGCTGACCACTTTATTTTTAAGATTAATTTCTGTTCACCTGACCTCGAAGCGCTGACGAAACGTCAAGCGCTGCGAGATCTAATGAAAATTTTCGATCCTTTAGGTTTTTTGACTCCCATCCTTACTTCGGGTAAAATTCTATTTCAACGTACTTGGCAGTTGGTGCGGGAATGGGATGAATTGTTGCCCTCTGCCGAACGCTCGCGATGGGGGGAGTGGTACCACAGTGTGGCATCTTTAGGATCTCTTTCGATTCCACGCTGTTATACCGATACCGTTGGTCCCGTTGCTCGCGAACTGCATACATTTTCAGATGCGAGCAACCAAGCTTACGCCTGCGTTTCGTACTGGCGATTTATTTTCGCAGACGGTTCCGTGAAAGTGGCTTTTATAATGGGCAAATCTCGGGTCGCGCCGCTGAAGCCGACTTCAGTGCCGCGACTCGAATTGCAAGCCGCGTTGTTAGGAGTTAGATTAGCTACTACGATTTGTGAGCAGCACCGTATTAAGCCCTCCAAAAGATTCTTTTGGTGCGACTCACAAACCGTCCTTGCTTGGATTCGGAGTGCTGCTAGCGATTCAAATACTTTTGTGCGGAATCGGATAGGCGAAATTGCTGAGCTGACTCTGGCTCACGAATGGTTTTGGATTCCAACCGAGCTTAATGTGGCTGATGACGCCACTCGTGTCGCGTCAACTGGCGTTGAATCGTTAAGTAGGTGGCTGCAGGGACCTGATATTTTGTTGCGTAATCAATTGGAATTCCCTGCGGAGCCAAGCAATCCTGTAGTAATTAAAACGTTTGTTACATTGACTCCTACGAGATTTTTTAATGTAGTTCATCCTAATTGTAAACTTTTTAGTTCTTGGATTAGGTTATTACGTGCTACTGCACGAGCCCACCAATTTTTGCGTCTTCTTCGTGAGAAGGCTTTTACTAAGCGTCCTCGCCAACGAGGAGGGCCGCGTCCGTTACTAGCCGCTGACATAAAGAGCGCCGAATTGCACCTTTTGCGACAGAGCCAACAAGAAAACCTCAGTGTGAGTTGTATTGAGCACTTGCAAGCTAAAAAAGATAGCCAAGGTCTGTTTCGTCTGTACGGTCGAATTGCTGCTGCGAGCGACGTCGCGGAAGATATGAAACAGCCTGTCATTTTGAACGGGTCAGATCATGTTACCCGCCTCATCGTCCATCACTACCACGTCTGGGCAGGACACGCTGGTCGAGAGATGGTCGTGAACGAGCTTCGACAGCGTTACTGGATAATTCGTCTCCGGCCTACCGTCAGAACAGTCGCTGCAGCCTGCCAAGTCTGCAGGAATAAGAAAGCCACAGCGTCTGTCCCACCAGTAGGAAACTTGCCTGAAGAACGACTTCTCCACCATCAGCGTCCTTTCTCCTTCACCGGTTTGGACTACTTTGGGCCCGTCGAAGTTGCTGTGGGGAGGCGCCGAGAGAAACGTTGGGTCGCACTCTTCACCTGCTTCTCCACCCGAGCTGTTCATTTGGAGGTAGTGGGAAGTTTATCAGCCGACTCTGCGATCATGGCTCTCCGTCGGTTCATATCTAGGCGAGGATGTCCAAAGCAGATCTTTTCGGACAATGGAACATCTTTTGTTGGAGCCAATCGCGAGATCCAGCGGGAGTGGCAGTCGCACCAACCAGCCATCGCAGACTTCATGGGCAATCAGCAGATAGAGTGGCACTTTCTTCCGCCTTCAGCGCCTTTCATGGGAGGAGTGTGGGAGAGACTTGTGGGATGCGTCAAGCGAACCCTATCCGCAACCTTAAAAGAAAGAGCTCCTCGTGAAGAAGTGTTCAACACGCTTTTGTTGGAGGCCGAAGGTATAGTCAATTCTCGGCCGATGACCCATGTTCCTGTAGAACCGCAAGACGCGCCAGCCCTTACACCTAATCACTTTCTCATCGGTCAGACTTCACCACTCCCTCGTCCAGATAACCTCGAGGACAGTGACCTGGTGCGACGAGCGAACTGGAAGAAGGCAGTAAGATTGGCTGACCATTTTTGGCAGCGTTGGGTTCGCGAGTATCTTCCGATTTTGAACCCAAGAAGGGATGCGGGTGCTGTGTCGACGAACATAGAGACCGGTGACCTTGTGCTCATATGTGATGCCAACCTGCCGCGTGGTGTATGGCCTAAAGGCCGAATTGATAGAGTCTACCCCGGGCGAGACGGAATTGTGCGAGTAGCGGACGTGCGCACAGTAGGCGGCACGTTAAGACGTCCGGTTAGAAAATTGGTTAGACTGAGCGTCTAGATTTTTTGTTTAATAAGGGTTTTTTTGTTTTTTGAGTTCATGTGTTAAGTTAAAGGGTCTATTCTTGGCTAATTGTGGTAAACTTCGTTTACGAGGAGGGCTATGTCAAGGATAGACCCATCCTTGTATAGTTTATTATACTTTTTTATACTATGTAAATATCTATACTATGTGCTTAACTCTCTGCTCTATTCCTGTCACTTCTTGTTTCTATTGCTTAGCTTTTGTATATAATTAATGTGTTTATTTCCAATATATCTTCCTTTTCCCCTTCCAACCGCCGTTTCCTTTGCTGTCCTCGACACTGTTTCTGAGGGACTTCCTTACTGTCCACGCAGACAAAGTCGCGAGCTGGCGCTAGTAGATTACATTGTAAAAACGTAGCGTTGATTACATTTTTAATGCGAGTTTCCACTTGATCAATTATCGATTAAGGTTCGCATCATAATAATACGCTGCAAAGTATGATATCAGTAATTATGTATAAACATAATTGGTGTTGCAACTTTCTGAAGTTTAGAGCCTTCGATCGAAGGTCGGAGATATTATTATAAATTTTTATTGATGTTGAATATGATCCAGCTAAGATTGGTGCAAAATTCTTGTTTTTTTTAATGACCATGACACTCACTAACCCCCGGTTTCTGAGGTACTTATCGGAGACTTAACTTAGTTGGAGGGGGCCACATTACCTGGTTTTAAATATTAAAATAAACTTTTAACTAGATAATGTGGCATGTGGACCCCTCCGATAAAGATAAACGAACGATAAGTATTTCAGAAACCGGGCAAGTATCTTTATTAGTACTAGTTGATTGTGTCTAATAGTCAACTACTTAGATATGGAAATCACAAAATTCATAAATATTTTTTTGAATATAATTCTTTGAATAATTCTAGCTTAGTTTTTACTTCGGATAATAGAAAAACAATAAAAACTCTGTTTTTAGGCTTCTATTTTAAGGGGCTGACAGAGCCAACTATCACCGCCAGTCGATTTTATTATATATTCTAAATAAGCCCAATTTCTTAGAAAATAAATCAGTCAAGTTCTTGTGAATGACGTCTAATGTTTGAATGCCTTTTCAAACTGTGTAAAGATATTCAATAAATATTAGACGTTTTATTAACAAAACCTTGACTGATTCCTTTTTTAAGAAATTGGGCTTATTTAGAATAAATAAAATAAAATCGATTGGCGGCGCTACTTGGCTCATGTCAGCCCCTTAATGAACAAATCGTTTGTTCATTTTACATTTACCTACCTATTCTAAACATTAAGATGTAGTAACATATGAAAATTAATATTTGTTTACATCGAATATGTCCATGGTTCTGTCACTGAGTTTCAGTGTTAAGTTTATAACAAAACAACGAGCACAAGTTGACCCTGTGGTATGATCAACCAAATTGAACCTTAAGCCACAATAGGATATTGTCGCTTTGACTGTTATGACATTTTACTTACGTCAATCGAAGAAAAAAAAATTACTTACAATCGCGAAGCGGCTCTGTTTCAGCTTGGGGAAAAATGCTTTCGTATGTCCGTCCGGCTGTCCGACTGTCCGTCTATTTTCCTCTACAGGTCGCATTTCTCAACCGATTCTCATGAAATTTTGTGAGCAGGTTCGATAATTATATAGATTTTTATAATCGATTCTATTTTTCGAAATTTTCAAAATGGCGGAGATATGTTAAGGCGACGTCTGCAGCTCACAGAGACACTAGTTATGATTGTTGTTTATAAAAAATGTAAGAATATTTACCTTACAAACACTTGTGTTCAGGATGTTGTCACTTCAGAGAACAATCTGAAAAATAAATATTTCAATTATAATCAATACTTTTTTACAATGTTTCTTTAAAAAACATTATGTTTTCCAAGAAATTCATTTTTTTTATACTTAGGTTAGGATAAGATACATATTCATAGACACAATATTAATTTATTTTTACAGAGTTGCAGCTAAAAAAATCGCGCAAATAAAATTATGTTACTTGGAACAAATCATAAGCTGTGTATTTATAAAAATCTTTCGAAAATACGTAATAAAAATATTTCAAGATGGTAGTATATACGTATTCAATGTGACTTACTATATGTTAAATATATTGTTATAAAACGCGCAGACTATGTAACATGTTATATAACTTGTGTTTTATAACACGTCCACATTACCTTGTTACTCAACATTACAACATAGAACAATACTGTACACATTAGAATAACAATGTAATATAACAATGTTATTTAACCATTGCCGTTTCCCGTTCTTCAGTGCTATCCACAATGTCGTACACGTGACTAAGTTATATAACATATTGTGGTATGTAACATTGTTGTGCATACATATTAATAACATGTTTTATAACATTTAGTGTCCACATTATCTGAAACATGTTATAAAACAATGTTCTAAAACATGTTATGTTATACAAGGTGTTACAAAAATACCCCTAATGCCGAATATGGTATACTAGTGGCCCGCCCCGGCTTCGCACGGGTACAATGTAGTTACTAATGTGGTGAGTGTGAAGTTATTAGACTATACTACAGTATAACTATATATAGTGGTAGCCACAAAATTAAGGACGCTAGTCGATTTTCTTACAAACGAAGTAACTTTTAAGCATTGCTTCTCCGCCAGGGATTGACCGAGCGGTGATCTGGTGATGGCCATCCAAGGAGTGAATAGAGGAGATCCAGATTTCTATACACACCAAAGTGATCTGACCAGCATTTTAAGAGATGTAAGGATATGTTTAAAAAAACCGCGAATATAGTATAGAAATGCATGAAAACTTGCAACTGAAAATTCTTATGCTTACATCTCTTAGAATGCTGACCAGATCAGTTGGGTGTGTATTGCAATCTTAATCCTCTCCATTCACTCCCTGGATGGCCATCATCAGATCACAGCTAGTTCAATCCCTAGCGGAAAACCAAGACTTCAAAATTACCTCGTTTGTATGAAAATCGACTTGTGTCCTTAATTATGTGGCCACCACTATATGTATATACGACGTACACAACATACGCAAGGGGTGTTATAAGTTTGACTATGTGTGTGTCTGTCTGCCTGAGACAACCTAGCTCCCAAACTTGTGGACCGATTTTGATGCGGTTTTTTATGCATAGTTTAAAAGATCTAAGTGTACAGACGACGGGACTCCTAAACCATTGATCCGATTATGATGAAACTTTGGTGAGTTGTTCTGCTTACGACCGGAAAAGTCCCTGGCTAAAAAAACGGAGCATTGCAATACGCATGCCGGGTGCAGCTAGTTCTAAATAAAAATATGTTGTATACCTACCACATTTCTTGTCATGTTGCAAAATGAAAAGGCTATTCGGCGAGCTGACTTTCGAGCAGGCTACATTAGAGCTGGCCATGGGAGAAACAATCACTGCGCAGATCTACACCAGCCGCTCTTAAACTTTGTCCCTGTGCTTTATTAATTGTCATAGCATAGGCGACTTGACCGAATATTGTATTCTTTTAAAATTAAACTGATAATTAGATGGAATAATTTTGCACCTTATTACAACGCAATAAGGAAAAAATTACAGCACTGTCAACATAACGCCATAGGTACTATTCAATGCCTATGGCGATAATGCATTCTACCTACTCTCAGGGGAAATGACCAAAGAGAATGTAATAGGTACTACGTTGATATGACAAATGATATTTATTTTTCTTATTTAATCAATCAAATGCACAAAAAAGTTTCAATTCCGACGTCGAAGTCAATCACAGCAAAAGTAGCTTTTTATCACTTTTTAACCCTGTTAGGTAATAAATATTTAAAAAATATGAAACACGTGTTCAATTAATTTTGTGAAAGAATGTCTATGCCAAATTCCAAGTCAATCGGGCCAAGAAATCGCGTTCTCCCATACAAACTTTACCACCCTGTTTCACCCCTTTAGGGGTTGAATTTCGCAAAATCCCGTCTTAGTGAGCACCTACGCCTTAAAAGGAGCCCCCATGCAAAATTTGAGACTCCTAGCACCAGCAGTTTCTGAGATTTCGTGATCAGTGAGTGAGTGATTTTCCCTTTTATATATAGATAGATAGGGACCATCAAACTGAACAACTCTTACTATGGGACCAACTCTGAAATCGCGAAAAAAAAATCAGCTGTTTCATACAAAAATTAAAATCGAAAATATCAAAATGTATGAAACAGCTGATGTTTTTTCGCGATTTCAGAGTTGGTCCATAGTAAAAGTTGTTCAGTTTGATGGTATATACCATATTCGGCATAAGGGGTATTTTTGTAACACCTTGTATAGTCTGTGTTGAGGCAAGACCTCTTCGCCATATTTTCAGCGAAAAGGGAAGTACTTCCGCCAAGCTAGATGTCTGTTGCTCGGCGACCGCGGTCCAACTGTTTGATGTTGGAATTTGTATTTATGCGAAGTGCTTAGAAAACTTCGATATCGTGAGTCAGGTCTCCATACATTTTTGCCTTAATGTTAGCTTAACGTAGTGCGACGTCACGTCTGCGTAATGTTTACATATTATTGTACTTTTCGCTGATCCTGCATTTCTTCGTCATTCGTCGATTTGCTTATGTAGCGGTATGATCGCGCCGCTACAGTCTGTATACCTTTATATTTACACTTTACGATCGGAGGGTCGTTTCGCAACCGCGGACGTTTTAAAGCTTACGATTTATACTGTTGTAAAACTGTCTTTGTTGACCACTGCGAGGGTTGTGCGAGAGGCCTTTGTTGGTCAGACAGCTTAGTTACATCCAACTTATTGCCTATTTTATGAAAATAATTTAAGGTTGCTTGGTATTCAATACATAATTTAGTATGTCACTACATTCCGCGACTTCGAATCCGGAAGAAATGAGAATTCTTTTTAGTGAATGTGTACGTTATAAGGTGATAGGAAAAAATCATTAATAAGCATTGGAGTTAAATCTAAGTTAATTTGTACCTATTGGGTGACAGGAAATTTATCTAAGTAACGACCACAAACAATGAAGTAAGTCTAAGTTAATTTTTAACCTGCCGAGTTCAACAAATATTATGGATTTAGTGATTTTTGCTTCTTGGAATTCCGTAAAGTAATGCACCTATGGATGTGATGACTTTTTCCTGGCAAAGTTGTTTATACTTTAATTACTTAGTGTAATAAGATCAATTTTTCTATTTTTTGTATTTAGTGATTTTTTCCTGTCACCCGACCCTATTGATACCAAATACCAGGGCCAATCTGTCTAGTGATTTGAGCTGTGGTATAAATCAGTCAGTTAGTTAATAAAACTAATAGTACTTTTAATAAAATATAATAAACGTGAGTGTTTGGATGTTTGTTACTCAATCACGTAAAAACGGCTAAAATATAAAATATTTTTATGGTTCTCTAGGGATTATACGAATGACCACGCGTATAAAGTTGCCAACAAAAGCTATAGTTAAGTGATGGGTTCAAAGACTCTCCAAACATTTGTCACTGACTGGAACTAAATTATCCAAAAAAAGAGTTAACCAGATAAATTCAAATATACCCACAACGGTTCAAGTAAACTTACATAATCGGAAAATGCAGTCGTAGTTTTGAACCCGTTACTCTCAATTGCGTAATCTTTACACAGACAGTGGTTCCCGATGTGTTCTTGACCAGGGACCACTTTGTTTTTTTGGCTTATACGAGTATCATCACACTAACGTGAATTACTGATTAGGTAATCACAATTAGTAAATGATCACCAATTCACTTTGGTGATAATTAACTAATTCTGGAGAACTAAATTCTTTTCTTGATGTGTTAAAGTATTAATTCCCGATATTTGTTGTTTGTTAAAAAAAAATTGTAAGTAAAATGAAAAATTCAATATTGACATTGCATCAAGTGTATTACGCTAGTAAAAAGTTGAATAAAAATATGAATAAACTAGCTTCCGTCAGCATGGGCATTCGAAAAAAACCTTTAGGGAACTTTTGACCGGGATAAAAAGTATTCTATGTTTTAATTCAGGATATAAACTATCTGTGTGCCTTTCATTCAAATCTGAGGCCCTACCATGAGTTGATGCAAACTGCTTACGTTACCGTAAACTATCGTTTTCTCTCTTTCACTCGCATTGACTGTGAGCAGTATATCCGATAGTTTACGGAAGCGTAAACAGTTTGCATCAACTCATGGTAGGGCCACTGTTCAACCGTTTTTGCATGATTGAGTAGCAAACTATCCAAAACATCTAAACGACCAAACTTTCACATTTATAATACGAATCAATGCGATTTTCAGTCGGCATCTTCTAGATTTTGACAAGTTTGAAATGGGACTCATTGGACTTGTTGGTCAAAGCATATATTATTAATCGTTTGCGGACCATATTTTGGGTCATGCAGACCACAGCTTGGGAACAACTTACATAGAGAAATACCCCGACTAGTTATTGAAGCTAGTCTGGCCTGATAACGTGTAAACATGGCCAATTAATTATTGTAAGAAGATAAGGCAGGTTTTATGGTGTCCCGTGGGGCTGGCAATGTCACTAATTGGAGCAAGAAAGCCGGTATCTTAATATCGAATCTATAATACAGGATAATTTTTACGCACGTGACAACTTTTAGGATATGTTCAGGCCATGAATCTCAACAACTTTCTCTAAGAAAAGAATAGAGTAGCAATGTACATTATATTAGAAATAAAATTTTACGGATTACAGCGCGTATTTATTGAGGTGTTATTCATAAAAATTTGAGCAGCCTTTTTGCTTTAGTCCCCCCGTGACCACGGCCCTTGGAAAGATGTCGGAACATCGGGAATTTAAAAAAACAAATAAATCAAAACAAAATAATTCTAAAATAACACCTGAATAAGTAAATATGTGCGCTGTAATCCGTAAAAAGTGTTTTATTTCTAATGAACTGAAGTCTTAGAAATGTACATGTATTATATTTTATACTTTTATCTCTTCCTAAAATATTGTTAATAGCATTGTCCTCTCAGTACTCAAAAATAACCTCTCCAAAACTAACATCAACAAACATCTCGTTACAAGTGCTCGCTAACTGCGGCACAATGACACGTTGACGAGCAAACGTAAACGCAGATTTAGCAGTTTTCGTAACCATTGGCTGCAGACAAACAAACGTATTGACAAGGCCTTTGACCCACTGTGGGGCGTGGTGCAAGGTCATGAGAGCAGCGGGTGAAGTTTGTTTAAAGTTCAAAAAGTAAAAAAAAAAGTTTTACTTTCTTTTTATAACCAATCGTATACTGTACTAACACTTTAGCAACATTTAAACAAGTAAATAGGATGCTCCTGTGAACACATACATTACTACATGTAAGAGAAAGGGCTCTAAGGCTGGCTCCAGACCGACCGGTTTCATTTGTTTGCTTTGCTGTTTTAGTTGAACAGGGGCTAACAGCTAACGCATCGAACTTCGGAAATTCTGCCGGGCTTCAAATCAAAACAGATAAATCGAGCCTCAATCGGGCCAAAATAGCGAACCCTAATTTATGATGTCACACAAACACCGATATCTTCTAAATAACTACAATACGAAACTTCTTACTTCGATTTATCTGTTTTAAGTTGAAGCCCGGTAGACTTTTCGAAGTTCGATGCGTTAGCCGGTACGGCCCCCTGTTCCACTAGAACAGCAAAGCAAAGAAATGAAACCGGTAGGTCTGGGGCCAGCCTAATACGATTCAATTAACCCTCAACGATGCGATGTTCCATCGGAAACGTTAACCCGTTACCGCTCGTGAGTCGCACCACGCATCCAATCTGACCGTCCCGTTAATGAGATACTGACCGACATGTGGGTGAAAGGTCAGCCCTTGGCTTTGCAGCCGATTGTTGCGTGGATCAACCATGGGAATCAGGAATGTGTAGTGATTGGTTAGGGGCTGTGCTGTTCTGTGCAGGAGCAGAAACGAAACAGAGTTTCAGAAACGATTGATTATGTTACATTTTCGTTACTTTTATTGGTAAAAATAATACTTTTACGTTTTGATCTATTATAAGCCATCTGCATTAATTTATTCATTACTATGTATGTTACTCGAATGTGTGTTTAATGCGGTGTTTCTGGGTTTTCATCATATAAATAAATGAATTAGATTAATTAATTAATAAGTACTGCAATCGGAATTATTTATAAAAGCTTTCAAAAACGCAGTTTTCTCATGTGTGTCCTAAATTTTTTTTTACGAGCCTCTTCCTTAATTTTAACATTTGTATAACTCGATAACATTACCAAAGTAATACCCTAAACGTGGGGTTAATAATTATTTTCTTTCTATACCATCCCTTCACTAGTCGTTACCCGACCACGTCAGTGATTGAAGTAATAAGGCTTATACAAGGTGTTACAAAAATACCCCTAATGCCGAATATGGTATATAGGGACCGTCAAACTGATCAACTTTTACTATGAGGCCAACTCTGAAATCGCGAAAAAAAATCAGCTGTTTCATACATTTTGATATTTTCGATTTTAACTTTTGTATTAACAGCTGATTTTTTTTTTCGCGATTTCAAGGTCGGTCCCATAATGAAAGTTGTTCAGTTTGATGGTCTGATCAACCCCACGAGAGGTTTTAAATGAATTAAAAATGACCCTGTATAAGGACCATCAAACTGATCAACTTTTACTATGGGACCAACTCTGAAATCGAAAAATAGTCAGCTGTTTCATACATTTTGATATTTTCGATTTTAATTTTTGTATGAAACAGCTGATTTTTTTTTTCGCGATTTCAGAGTTGGTCCCATAGTAAAAGTTGATTAGTTTGATGGTCCCTATATACCATATTCGGCATTAGGGGTATTTTTGTAACACCTTGTATAGCCGTGTTTATCACTTGCTAATTTCATATAATGCAGTAGAACCACATTGCTATATTGTCAAAGATTTTGATCAAATATTTTGTTCCCGTGGCAACCCTTCATTGCCCTTGTCATTGCCCGAGCACGTCAGTGATTGAAGTAATAGGGCTATATAGCCGTGTTTATAGCTTGCTAATCCCATGCAGTATAACAGTTATGTCAGCATGCGCTAACGGGTCTCGGAGGATGTTATATTTTCGATCTGTTATTTACCGTCGCAAATGGAGGCAATTTTAGTGTATATTTAAATCTGTTATTATTTATGTTATGTATTCTTAATTAGAAACTGTATTTTGTGTTAGGAATGTTTCTTAAATATTTATGATTACGTTAGGTTAATTAAGGAAATAACCCTTTGAGAAATTTTATCTAAAAGGATATGGTACATTTTACGAATGTTAATAAATTAGATGATTTTGTGAATCACAAAATCACTTTCTGGTTTGATTTCTGAGTGAGTTAACTAACTTTTGCTATTCTTAACTTATTTGTGAGAAAAATGCACACTTTAGTAAGATCTGTGACGAAAGTGACAACTGCGTTGCCAAATATTTTGTCCAAATAATTTTCCGCTTAATGATTTTTTAATTGCCTCTTATGAAGTAACTAAAGACGTCACTTCACTTTTAGTTTCTTTCAAGTAATCACCGTATTGTCGCAAATAATGTGATTCTTTGACAAATGCTCGTTTTGTCATTACTGATAATTTTGTACAATATTGTATTGCTTTATTTAGCTACTCTTTGTTGCCTTATATTGCAAATGACTAAATTGTTTACGAATGGTGGGCCTTGAAATTATCATTAAGTATTGAGGTAGAGACAAGCACGGACAAAATTAAGTCTTTATGTTTTTAGTCATTATCAGTATTTTTAGGGTTAAGTACAAAACGGTAAAAAACCATTTCGTTGCCTGTTTTACGTAGAAAGTTTTTTTATTAGAGGTCCGTAAAAAAGAAAACCTTAGATTTTTAATCGGGAACGGGTTAAGTTGAAATATCATCAAACGCTTAAGTTCCTTGAAGGTACATACGACGGCAACTATACATGTTGACCTTGAGACCGCCTTTATGCCCTACGTAATAAAAGCTGTTTTCGCAGTTTGCGAAACTATGCGGCCTAAAAAAATTTTTGAGAATGTGCAAGCAGCGCTCTTTCATATCATATGAAATGGGGTATCAACTCCATTTGAACTAGTAGCCTCACAGACAGACTGAGTCGCAGCATAAGTACATAAGGGTTTCTTTTTACCATGTTGGTACGGAACCCTAAAAAACGGTAACAACATTCATAACAAAACGGGATTCGTGGGATAGAACAACTATAAGCGGAAATCCACGCGGATGAAGTCACAAGTGGATATGTAATATAATATTGTATATTAGAAAAAACGCCACCAGATCACTTTCTCAGGCGGAACTGGAACCCGGGACCTTTGGAAGTCCGGTCTAATGCTCTTCCAACTGAGCTACCGAGTCATTGGTGGGAACGTCATACAAGTGGAAGTTAGTATCACAAAAAAATTGTTCGGAACCCTCGACATCCTTGTCAGACTAGCACTTACCCGATATTTTTTATTTTTATTATGCAATTATTCTAAAAACGGTCTAGTTTACGGAAGAGTATAGGTATCAGTATTGATAGCGGTGAATTTATCACTTGCTCTGTGGCTTGTTCGACCGGACCGGCTGTGGGTAGTCGGTTCGGTTCCGGTGCCGCACCCACGTACGGTAAGGCTTCGGGCATAATGGAGCGTGATATATGACTTGCCTTGTTCTTAAGAAATTGTATTTTAATATAAATAATTTTATCTCTACACTAATATCGTTATAAGGGTTCTTAATAAATAATAAATAAATAAATATTTGACAACATCACATACATCGTTCCGATTCCAAAGTAAGTAGCACTTGTGAAAAGGAAATCAGAGACAACGGTGGTATCACAAACACCCAGACCTGAGACAATATAGAAAAGTTAATTTTCTACATTGACCCAGCCGGGGCTCGAACCCAGGACCTCAAGAGATGGTGACGCCTTGAAAACCGGCATGCAAACCACTCGACCACGGAGGTCGTAGTATTATTATGAATGCTAAAGTAAGTTTGTTTGTAATGCTTTCAGGTCTTAACTACTCAACCGATCATCATGAAATTGTGTATACACGTTGTCAGGGGTACAGATAAGTACATAGAGTACATTTCATAATAAAAAAATACTGTCCGCGCAGACGAATTTGCGGGCGATCGCTAGTGGAGAGAAGTTTCTTTGACTAAATTCTAATGCAAGATAAAAATATTAATCTGCAAAATAACTCAAATAATTTCGCCACTAAAAAAAAATATTCAGAAAAACTTACCACGTGGACAAAATACACGGATAAGATGTTAAGATGGTGTTATTGACGGGCTAATGTAACTTTGAATGATTATTTTGGACTGACACTCATCTTTAAATTAACATTTACGAAATTAACTTATTTTCCAACCGCACTTCGAAAAATAATATTTTAGATATCGCTTCACATTCGAGCTTAAAGCGCTTCATGAATTAAAACACGCAAATGTGGCATCGGATAAAACAAAAAGCGATTCAAAATTTTGGAATTCAAATCCCCTCACTAATATTTTTATCCGGGTACAAATCACTATTCTTTCAAAATGCTTCTTTAAATAGTAAGAAACAAAGAAGAGAATACTTTGTACAAAATAAGCGCCCAGTTCGAAAGTGCGGCAATATTTCGAGGTGCCGTTTCTGAGACGGACCGGACATCTAGGGTATTCTTGATCGAAGCAACGGAATGATAAAATCGCAGTGCAAATGGTTAAAATTACTGCGTATAAATTTTATTGGACTTTTATTCTCTCGGCGAACTTATTGCTAGGTTTCAACGATGGTGTTAGGCTGCCGTTGTATATCAAAAGGTTTATGGTCGTTTGCTTTTAGTCTTTCAGAAATAAACCTATGCAGACTTTAAACCTATCGTTTGTGTTAAGTGGCTAATAAAGATAGCAAAAAATCTGAAAGTGGCAAGTAACTTCATTACTGTGAACTAGAATTTACTGAGATAGTTTGTAAATAAACTAAAACCTTATTTTCAATTAGGTCTTTGTTTTTTTTTAAATAACGTATGAAAAGAGCAAGTAATGTTTATTATGGGGTAGCAGAACTTATTGCCATAATATGTGGCGCTTCTGATTGGGGCCTAACTATTTTTTTTCTAATTATTATATTTTTTGCTCTAGGAGGGCAATTTGCCTATCAGTGATTTCAAAAATTCAACATAATGCTTAGCAGCACAGTGCGACTGTATTGGCAGCTTAGATAATAATTGATGAAATTCAAGAATTTTATTAGTGTCATAGAATATGAATAGAAAATTCCACAATAAAAAAAAAACATTTTAGACTGATAAAGAAGGATTTGCTCAAAATTTTTAACGAAATGGTCAAACCGTGTTCTAATTTTTAAATTTTGGTCATCATTTTAAGTAAACTCTAGTTTTTTCATATTACTAACATCTATACACCGTACATTTTTAATTATATCTAAAAAATGGGGATTTCGGACCACGTGAATGAACAACTTTTACTATGGGACCACGGAATCGCGAAAATTTTTCGCGATTTCGTGGTTGGCCCCACAGTAAAAGTTTTTCATTTCTAAATCCCCATTTCATTTTTAGATATACTTAAAAATTAACGGTGTAGCATATGATAAATGTTCTTAGAATAACTAATCCATGTAAACAACGCTGTATTTTGAATAATTTACGTCTGGAAAGGTGTTGATCGAAGAGCAGTATTTCAATCCGATTTCCTTGCGATAATAATGGTGTGTGCCGATCTGGATGACATTTGAATTGCATTGATTTCTAGTACTAGGAAAAGTCTTGTTAGGTATGGTTTAACATTATAATACAATCGCGAGGTATTATATAGGTACCTGCAATGTCGAGGTAGAAAACAAAATTAAAAATGCCTTTGTTGTAAAGTTGGGGAGGGGGCAGTTGATTTCTAATCTTTGATAGATATGACACTGTCACGCAACGCTTCTATATCGAGTTATTATTAACAAAGTAGGAAAAGTTAAATTTATATAAGACTTATATTTCGACGACCTCCATGGTCGAGTGGCTATGTACACCGGTTTTCAAGGTGTCGCCATCTCTGTGGTCCCGGGTTCGATCCCCGGTTAGGTCATTTAGAAAACGAATTTTTCTATATTGGCTCAGGTCTGGGTGTTTGTGATACCACCGTTGTCTCTGATTTCCATAACATAAGTGCTTTAGTTACTTTGGAATCGGAGCAAAGTATGTGATGTTGTCAAATATTTATTTATTATATATTTATATTGCACTCACATTCATTCCTAGAGAACTGAAATGTTCAATCGCTAACAGCTGATTCATTGTTAACGATATCTTAAAATAAAGGGTTAATATCGATAAACTTCACAAGAAACGTATTAACCAGTATATTATGATTGTTGAACACTATACCTGCATTTATTTGACACCGCATATATCTAGAATGGGATTCGACAAGTCGCGTTAATGGTTCTCGTAGACTTTGAAAGTTTAACGACGAATCGTAAAAACTCGCAAAGAGATGGGCCTTTACATGACACGATGCTCTCAAGAAATAAACAAAAGTAAACAATTTTGAATTGGAAAGAAAATAAATAATAAGAATCAACGTAAAAAGCCATTAATTTTTATAATAAAATAATGTGTATAATTTTATTTCTATTGTCCATTCGGAACTTTGATGATTATCGGAAAAAAAGCCATTTTACTAAAATGAGATGATTTTACTCGTTTTATTAGTGTTTCAAATATTTTGTTATCGAGTTATCGTCTCGTCATACAAAAGACATAAACGCGTAACTGGAAACAAAAGCACTTTCTGTCATCATCACTCATCTGAAAAAGAGGATAGGTACTTATTTATAATAATAATAAATGCTTGGACAATTTCTCACAGCGCCATCTAACCCCAAACTAAGCAAAGCTTGTAATATGGGTGCTAGACAACTGATATATTACTTATATGCTTTTTAAATATACACTTATTACACATGGTAACACCCAGACTCGCCACAGAAATTAAAATTTTTCATTTCAATTTCTGCCCGGCCGGGAATCGATCCCGGGACCTCTTGCGTAGTAGACCGGCTTGTTGACCAACGCACCACATAGGTCGTCAAATGGTAATGAATTTGATATAAAATTATAGTATTAACGGTATTATTCAACTTTAAAACAATATGCCATGCATTACGGTAGTGAAGTGACATAGTCCTACTTTCTACTTAAATTACAAATGCGAAAGTTTGTATGTGTTTGTTACCTCTTCACGGCTGATCGGATTTGGATGAAATTTGGCAAACATATAGTTTATCTTGGTCAAAGGTTCTCTAGGGTCCACGCGGACAAAGTCGCGGCCGTTACTGGATGATAAATACTCATATAATATTGTAGATAAGAAGAAGGTCGGCTCCTGAAAATTTTGAACACTTTAGTACTTTGTCAAATTAAATAACAGATAAGGCACAAAGCAACAGTGACATGTTAGCATAACAGAAGTTCTAATATGACAAGGTTATGCTAAACATTTTCATCGGTAACTATCAGTCATTTTTAATGTTCTCACAGCTGGAGCACAGGTTTTCCTTATGGGTGGATAAGGAGGATGGGCCAAGACCCACCACGTGGATTGGTGGGTGCTAACGACTGCAAATGCAGCCGGGACTTAGCGTGCCTTCCGAAACACGGAGGAGCTCGAGATAATACATTTTTGTTCACCCATCCCATGACAGACCCTTGTGAAAGTTGCTTAACTTCCGCAATCGCTGGGCCAGGCGCTAAACCACTCCATCAAGCTCCTCACTTTTATTAACATTAATATAATTAGAAAATTATAATTTTTATATTGTCTCAAGTGCGCGTGCTTGTAGTAAGCACCTGTCATGAATTCCATAACACAATTGATTTAGCTATTTACTTTGGAAATAAAACAAAGCACCAACGACCATAAACTTCGCAAATTGGAATCGTGTGAAATGAAACGTTACAATGATACGACAACGAAACGCAAAACGTTCGCCATTACGTTCCGTTATGGCTAGCTTAGGGCCTAATAGTTTCGCGGGACCTCTGACTTCGATGACCTTCCTGACCTTAAACATATGTCTGGGTATTGTATACGATTTGGAAAATTGGGATTATTTTCATGCATTGGTGTTTGTTGAAGGCTTAGCTAAGGTGGCAACTAAATTTCACAGGTAAATGTTAATACCAAAATGGTAATACCAAAGCGATTCTGTTGGCTAGTGATGCAAATGGTTGTAGTTTAGGTTTAATGTTAGATCACAGAACAAAGAAAAAACGGTCAAGAGCGAGTCGGACTCGCGCACCGAGGGTTCCGTATCACCTTTTTTATCCACAACGGGTTAATGCTTGGCCTTCACCTCGCCTGATGTTAAGTGACGATATGGCCGTAGGTGGAAACGCGCTACACCTGGAATCCTTACCACTGAGGAACTGGCTATCTTACAGCGCTCTTTCATATGATACCCCATATGCCCTAGTAGCCTCACTTCGAATATTTAAGACACCCTTTCAGTCCCTGTTGCAAAAAAAATATAGATATTTTTATTTCTCTCACGACACTGACAGACAGACAGACTGAGTCGCACCATAAGGGTTTTACCATTTTGGTACGGAACCCTAAAAATGGTAAGGTATTTGTCGCGGCGTCCAGCCTTCTTCGACTATTGGCTGACAGGCTGACAGAAATAATGACAGGGATGACGTAAGAGGGACGGACAGATTCTGATGACTATCGACAAACAGAACTGCGACAGAAGAGTATTTAAAAGGTATAGAAACTTTTTTGATATTTAAATTAATAATACATTTTTTTCGGATTCCATCACTGTTACGTGATGGATAAGTGAAGTCGAAAATGGTAGCACGCAGAAATAAAAAAGAAGTTTACTAAAACATGATAAAATTAAAGTTACAGAAAGGTGTTTAATTACAACTGCCAAAATCTTCGACACATTCAATTAAAATCATATTTAAATTAACAATATTCCGGTTAAGTTAACGGCGTAACTAAATTAATGTTATTTTAAATAACTGTTTACAAACCGGTACATTGGCACTTGTACAGTAACCTTTTATATTTGAATGATAAAACGTAATTCAGAAAGTGCTTTTTCTGATCCGTCAAAATATCGGTTCACCAGACTAAACTAACTGCGAAAGAAAAAATAAAACTTTATTAAATTTAGATTTTTCGCATTCACAATGCTATTTTTATATTAAAATAAATAATATTAGAAAAAATACTAGAAAAAATCGAAAAAATACTAGAAAGAGTCGCTCGGTAGCATAATTGGTCAGTGCATTGGGCCGGATTCCCAAGGGTGCGGGTTCGAGTCCCGTCTGAGGTGCTACGGGTGAGTCGATTTTTTCTAGTATTTTTTCTAATATTATTTATCTTAAATAAAACTTTAATAACGACGACCTCCGTGGTCAAGTGGCTTTGTACACCGGTTTCCAAGGTGTCGCCATCTCCGGGGTCCCTCCCTGGTTCGATACCCGATTAGGTCAGTTAGGAAAACGAACTTTTCTTTATTGGCTCAGGTCTGGGTGTTTGTGATACCACCGTTGTCTCTGATTTCCATAACACAAGTGCTTTAGCTACTTACTTTGGAATCGGAGCAATGTATGTGATGTTGTCTTTATTTATTATTTATTTAATGACTCCTAAAATTTTTTTGAAGAAGTTTTGTTTGCATTACAAAGTAGTATTTGGCTATTTATTAAAATATTATTACAACATAAATGTGAAAAATTCGAAACAAATTAATTGCTGAAATTAATCAATGGGTAGGTAAACATTGATGATTCAAAAGCGCCTCATTTTAAGCTTATTTGAAAAGTATTTGACTTTGGCTTTAGTTAAGTAAAAGTAAAAGTAAAAAAGTAAAAGATTGCTTTATTCAAATAAACTTAGTAATTAAGCGCTTTTGAATCGTCTATATTTTTCTACCACCTGTTCCAGACTTTTTTAACTGACAAGAAGAACAGGCGCATTATACTTATCTTTTACGCTTTAACAGAAATAAGTAACGATATTTACAATCTTAAAAATATCGTTACCAAATACAAAAAAAATACTTAATACTTACGAGTAAATAACACAACAACAAACTCCCAGGACCTTGGCTAGTAAAATCCGTGTCTCAGAATGTACACTTTGTCATCGTATAGGCATTCAAATATGTATGTACAGCGTAATGTATGAAATTTCGCAACCGATAAGGTCACACAGACATACATAGGTCATGTGGCGACCTATGACATTTCTTATTGAGTTGTAACTTGTAACTTTAAGTCGACGTATTGCATGAAATACATAATTGAATGACAAACCAACTTATTTAATCTCCCCCCCATAAGAATTGATGGCCGTTGGGGCGGTTCCGGAATGATGACTGTCCAGAGACCGACGCTCCGTGGGCAGGCCCCTGACAAAGATCAGCCGATGATCTGGTGAAGGTGACTGGAAGCTGTTGCTGGATGCGGGCAGCGCAGGACCAATCGTTGTGGAGATCCTTGGGGGAGGCATATGCCTCCCAGGCATGGGTATAAACCCAGCTATGGATGCTATGTGCCGCAAATAAATCTCAAATCATAATTACAGCAACAGCAATATAGGTTTTTGTACATTTTATATAGTCAGTAGGCAAAATTACTGAAACGCCAATTTGGGCAAAATGTTATATACAACGTATTACAAAAATACCCCTAATGCCGAATATGGTAGATAAGGACCATCAAACTGAACAACTTTTACTATGGGATCAACATTGAAATGGCAAAAAAATATCAGCATGTAATGAAACATCATACAAAAATTAATTACGAAAATATCAAAATGTTTGAAACAGCAGATTTCTTTTTCCCGATTTCAGAGTTGGTCCCATAGTAAAAGTTGTTCAGTTTGATGGTCCCTATCTACCATTTTCGGCATTAGGGGAACTTTTGTAACACCTTGTATATCATAATTGTCATCTGTATGACGCCCAGTGCTGGGCCTAGGCCTCTCTCAAGAATCTCCAAGATGATCGGTCCTGCACTGCCCGCATCCAGCAGCATCCTGCGACCTTCACCAGATGGTCGGTCCACATAGTCGGAAGCAGCCACGGAGCATCGCCCGGTGGGCTGATTATGAAACTCTGTTGCAATCAACTGCTAATTGAAATTGACAGAAATTGCAGTTACATTGCTGCTTTAAGTAACATAGTTGTCACATTGATTCTTACTAAAGCAGCAACGTAACTGCGATTTCTGTCAGTTACAATCAAAAGTTGTTAGCAACAGAGTTACATATTCTTTTTGCCCTAACAGCAATCGGTTATATTTGCTTTGTGCGCTGCCCATTGCCACTTCAGCATAGCAATTTTTAGCTTTAAATTCTTCTACGTCATCGTATGCCTAATCTAAAATTTCTAACGCTTAACTAAGGATGACCTTCGGAATACTATTTTTGGCAGCTATTTGTCCTATTCATATGTCGAATTGATGGTTTACTGATCATAAAGCCGCGACATAAATCAGCGGCTAAGGTCTTTGGTTTGACACTTTGGTAATAAGCAAATTTTTGAGTTCGGGCAGTATCGATTTTATGACAGTGACTTTTGGCAAGGGCAAATATTAGTGTAAAGATTCTATATAAAGGTAATTTTGCCTGGAAATAATTCATGGAGTAGCACTGAGGGCTGTTAATCCTTACCTTTTGCGAAAGTCCGTTTGTTTGTTACGCCTTCACTACTAAACCGATCATTATGAAATTTTCCATACACGTTGTCAGGTGTACAGAGAAGGACATAGGGTACCGTTCATCCCGCAACAATAATTGTTCCCGAGGTATAGCAAAAAATCTTTCCACGCAGAAGAAGTAAGAAATAAGTAAGTGACCTTGAAAACTGTGTAGAAATAAAGGTTAGGAAAGCAAAGGGGACCAAAGTAACAATTTATTATACTTCAACACTTTGATACAATCTATAATTAAAGGGTGACCACACAGTCAACATTACAAAGTGTTACTGATGTTTGTACAATTGACGTGACACCAGCCATTTTTAATTTATTTTTATTCATATCTTTTATATGCACTACTGTAATATTGTATGTACTATGGTTCTTTTGCCTGAAATAAATCATTATTATTATAAAAATAATAATAAAAAAACTTTCTTGATTAGTTTTTAAGCTAAAAAACAATTAACAGTGCAAGTGTTTATATAGGGAACAAACAATGGATTTTGTCTAATCTAATCACACGATCAGTCGGCCACCCAATCCAACGAACTAGGCACAAAATTATTATTATTATTAATGTCCCCACTGCTGGGGCACAGGCTTTCTTATGGGTGGATAAGGAGAAACCACGCGGGCTAAATGCTTCTTACCTTCAATCCTCTTTGATATCAATGCGAGAGGTAACTGTACTTACATAACTTTTTCTCCTTAATCACACTCGTATTCTAGGTTCTAAGCACCGGAACGTGCAATGTATTCAGGCCACAGCCCAAGGTTATTGAGGCAGACGATAGGAATCCGTGTGGGTGCGAAGTCGTTAGTGACATGTCTTTGAACAGTAGTGATGGGCTGTCGATGTACTCGATGTTGACAATCTGTAGACATCGATACTTGAATAACGTTTTGTTATCGCCATTTTGACGACCTCCGTTGTCGAGAGGTTTTCATAGTGCCGCCATCTCTAAAATCTCGAGTTCGAACCCCGCCTGGAGCAATTAATAAAAACGATTTTTTTCTACATTGTCTCTGGTCTGAGTATTTGTGAACTACTATTGTATCTGATTTCCATAACACAATAAGTGCTTTAGTTACATTTACTTTGGAATCGGAGCAATGTATGTGATGGTTTATTTATTGATTTATTATAGTAAAACTTTGTAAAGCGATTCTGTTTGTATTTTATTCTATACTAACTTGTTGAGAACTTGATTTATTGAAAAGAAAAGTAACTACTATGGTTTGCTGATATCGAAAATCTGTGTTATGATGTAAGATAATAATTTGTTTTAACATTAAATCAAAGCAAATAAATTATAACAGAATTAGTAATTAAGAACAAATACCATACATACAACACGTCTTTTTGTAATTAAAGGCTCCAGAAAATTAGCTAATGTCAGAATGCTTAATAAAGTTCATAAACTTAAAAACGGAAACTTGTAAGTCAAATTCAAGTCTTTTCAGTCAAAGTTCTGGACATCCTTATATTGTTTTATTTCAATGTAGAGGAAAATTTTTAATTATCATTACTTAAATCTACTTTTCTTTTTTTGAGGACTTCGATGGCCGAGCGATCGGCTCAGCAATTGCGGAGGCTAGGCAACTTTCGCAAGGGTTGATCATGGGATGGATGACCAAAAATGTATTATCTCGAGCTCCTCCGTGCTTCGGAAGGCATGTTAAGCCGTTAACACCCACCAATCCGCATTGGGCCCGCGTGGTGGGTTATGGCCCATCCTCCTTATCCACCCATAAGGAAATTCTGTGCCCCAGCAGTGGGGACATTAAAAATGGCTGATAGTTGATGGTCGAAATCTACTTTTCATTGATTATGCAAAAGGCGTTTTTTAATACCCACTTCAAATAATCGAGTTTTCTAAAACCACTGGACACGCTGTAAATAAAGTAAAATATAGGGCAGTAAAAATGGACATCGAGAACTAAAGTGTTTTAATTCGAGTTCTAATATTTTATTGCGAGTCGTTAATATTTAATTTACAGCTCTCTCATCGCGTGGAAGAATCAATACCCTATAAGGTAGAGACTATAATAGTTTTATCCATTTTTAATAGGTTCTGTAAAGTAGAGCCTGTTGTATATTTTTGTCATATTGAAATTAAATAATGTAGGCGGAGACCTGTGATAAAACGTGAATAATATTTCTTTTTGGAGTGGCACTGTGTATTAGAAGCAAAGCAATGATGATGAAACCATTTTTATTAGATTAGGAGACAAAAAGTGTAACGATTTCCGCGTGTTATTTCAAATATAAACTAAATCACTAAAAAATCACTAAATAAATTCACGATTTAATTTACTTCTCATTTGTAGAAAAATAAAATTCAATATTTATTAGTGACTGTCTTTTAACTACTTATGTCATAAAGAATGAAGATGGACAAAGACAGCTAAATTTATCCTTAACTATGGTTTTTGCAGTATCGACTAATTATCGACTTGTCACATCACTAGGCAACTATAATGCGTAGTAAATTGTGGTTACATGGACAAAAGCTCCAGTACCTAAGCATGCATATGCATATCAATAATATGCATATTGCATGCCCAACTGGGTGAGTGTGTCTAGCGCTTTAAATTAAACAATAAAGAATAGACTATTTGCTATTATTAGACGCAGATATATTTGTTAAAATTATGACATTAACGGCGTGATTTTCATATTTACACCGAAGGTTTATTTCATCATCAGCCTTTTTAATATCTTCACTATTTCTAATGAATACTTTTAATATTATACAATAAATAAATAAGAAATACATAAATGCAGAGCTTATGAATAAAAAAAATGCTTGGACAAATTCACACAGCGCCATCTAGCCCCAAACTAAGCAAAGCTTGTAATATGGGTGCTAGACAACTGATATACTGCTTATATACTTTTTAAATATATATTTATTATACACAGTAACACCCAGATCAGTCACAGAAATTAAAATTCATCATTTCAATTTCTGCCGCTAATAATAGCCGCTTTCTTTTATCCGATAATATTAAAGTATGTAACTACACTGGTCTTCATAACTTAATACCACACTTTTGAAATTGCAACAACTTTTAAAGTACACAAGACATATTTTCGAAATAAAAATGATTAGTAAGAAGCATTTAATTTGAAAGAAAATAGTTTAAGGAAGTCGATAAAATTTTGTATAAAACCTTTTTTCTTATTTCGAGACTTATATGACTTCCATAGTTTTAGTAAGAAAATTGCAACTTAAAAGTGTGGTACTAAATTTTGAACGCCAGTGTAATTCAAAGTCTTTATTAATTTAAATAACTCATTGTTTAATACTGAAACAATGGGTGATTCCCAAATATTAATTATGCTTAAAATTAATTAGGTACTAAAGCTCCGACCAAATTAAGCACACTTTCACTGGAAGAAAGTGAGGTCTCGATAGGTCAATCGACCATGTGAATTATGGTAATTTTATTGCCTGTTAATAAAAAAAACTAGTTTTGTGAACTTGAATACGGCGGGCCAAGGTTTGTTTTGAAATGTGGAAGAAATAAATAAGATCTTTTTGATGTTAATGTAGTGTTTGAACAGTAAAAAGAGAGGCTTTATAGGTATCAACGTTTTAATACAATGCAATCATTCCTAATTCCCTTTGTTGTTGTCCTTCCCTTTTGTCCCCCACTAACCAATATCCCCCATTGGGAAAAAAGTAGAAAAAAGTATGTAAAAAACACTTTTTTTCCCGATATCCCCCAGTGGGGGACAAAAGTGGGGGACAACGGGAAGATGCCATAATAACGTAAACAGGATATAGTACAAAATGCTGTACTCATTTGATACATACCTTCGAGAATCCCTATTCGATCATTTGTATTAAAACAAACTTAATAAGAAACCACGCCCATTTCTTATTGCTCTATAATATTGTAAGGGATAACATCATGAAAGATTATATCGCAATTATTCAGTATTCTTAATTAGCCTCCCGGTGAAAATATAATCTAGTCTCAAGATGTATAAAGGGTTAAGAATAGTATACACTATAGGGACAAGTCTTGCGGTGCGTACAGACTATGTAACATGTTATTATAACATGGTTTATTACATTTAGTGTCCACATTATCTATAACATGTCATAAAACAATGTTGTACAACATGTTATGTTATATAGTCTGTACGCACCTTTAAGGCAACAGCAGGCCATGTTTAAGCGATGTTGCATGCATTGAGTTTTATACCTAATCTATGTAGATTAGGTATTTCATTAAAAAAACCTTGATTCGAACGACAAAACATAATCTGACTGCTAGGTGTTAAAATCATCCTCAAGTAAAATAAAAACGCATGAAGTAGAATTTATGTTGTAAATCTAAAATTACTTAATTTATTTCTTTTTGATTTTTACGATTATAATTTTGCACCGATTGATAATATTTTTGCTTTTTAAGTAAAAGGTAAACCACATTTCCCTTTTTCTGTCAATAACTGAAATATAATACTAAAGTACGACTCGCACCAGATCATATTTTCGGACGGGAATCGAACCCGCGACCTTCGAAATGCTCTTAACACTGAGCTACCGAGTCTCTCTTTAATAACTGAAATTATACTTAAGTTTGTAGAGGTTTTAAATTTCATATTCCATAGTCTGTACTAAGCTTAACGTTAAAGTAATTTGTCAATGTTTTACACGCCTGCGAAATAAACTCGACGCAATATGAAATGTGCAGTATGTAATTAACTATAGGCATTTCATATTTCTTATTATTATGTATGTTGGTTATTTTTAACTATTAGAAGTAAATTAAAGTAGACCTGGGCCCTATTTGATAAACGTGACAATTTGTCACCAGTCATGACAATTTTATATCCATTGCGTCGACCGTTTTTAAAATAGAACAAACTACTCATAGCTACACCGCAATGCTAACCAAATTTTCATGACAATTAACAAATTGTCCTGTTACAGAGGCATTTAATTTTTTTAATGACATTCAATTAATTTAGATTTAAGAACACCTGCGATCTAGGATACCTGTATCATGGTGCAGTGCTTTCTTTATTTATACAATAACGCCAAACAGAAAGTTTAACAACATATGATTGTTAAAAAAAACTAAAAGTATAAAATGCCAATATTTTTCTCTACATTATGAAGATGTCATAGAGCTATTTTTTTCCAGCTTTTTTAACCATAAAATTCTATTAACATTTTTAACAAAATTAAAAATAAATTACAGGCTAAAAATAACTTTAAATAATCTTAAAAAAAAAACAATCGCAGGAGTAGTAAAATATAAGCGCTGTCAATAAGAAATAATTACGTATTTTATTTCAATGAACATTGTTACGTAATAAAACTTTAATTTTGCAACAGTTCCTCATTAAATAAGTCTGCAGGGCATAGTTATTATTACGTGCCGAATGATTTATAATAATTAGCAAATATTTTAATTCAGTTTTTGCCTTTTAGAAGTCTGATTATGCCTGCAGGAACTATTTCGTATTATGCTCTTTTGTATTTTACTCTCTCATTCATTTCGAAACGTTTGTAACGATTGTGAATGTGAAATAAATATGGCTAGCAGCCTCCCGCGACTTCGTCTGCGTGGAGAATGTTTTTTTTTCTATTCCTCGGGATTTTTTTTTTTCAGGATGAAAGGTGGTACTATATTTTCTTTTCTGTACCCCTGACAACGTTTAGCAAAATTTCATGATGATCGGTTGAGTATTTAAGACGTGAAGGCGTAACTAAACAAACAAACTTACTTTCATATTTATAATATAAGTTAGGATTAAGTTGGACGATCGCTCATCACTAAACATGTCATGCGCTTTCCAGGTCATGTCTAGTGATAGTCTTTGTCGTAACTTCGTATAATTTTATCGTTTATTATGTTTAACAATACTTTAAGACACAATATTGTACTTATACAACATGTTACAAAAATACCCCTAACGCCGAATATAGTATATAGGGACCATCAAACTGATCAACTTTTACTAAAGGACCAACTCTGAAATCGCGAGAAAAAAAATCAGCTGTTTCATACATTTTAATATTTTCGATTTTAATTTTTGTATGAAACAGCTGATAATTTTTTCGCGATTTCAAAGTTGGTCCCATAGTAAAAGTTGTTCAGTTTGATGGTCCCTATATACCATATTCGATATTAGGGGTATTTTTGTAACACGTTGTATATTATATTGTATACTTTCACTCGTCTTCCTCGTATCTCCCAAACTGGCCCGGGTGTCAAACCGGCTAGTTTATGGTGTCCGCGAAATAGCGGTATAACTCCTTAACAGTCGAGGACAACCGGCCGGTCATCTCGATATCATGCCAGTTTATAAACAACTTTGGTGCAAAAACCTGGCCGGTAAAAATGCGACGAGAACAAATCCCGTTGGAACTGCGGTCACACAATAATTCATATTATTATTACTCGAGGGCCTGTTTCACAATCAAAAAGTAAGTTCTGAGTAGCTTACTTGACAGATGGTTTGATATATTTTTCATATCACAACTGTCAAATCATCTGTCAAGTGAGCCTGTTTCACAATCAAAAAGTAAGTTCTGAGTAGCTTGCTTGACAGATGATTTAACATATTTTTCATATCACAACTGTCAAATCATCTGTCTAGTGGGCCTGTTTCACAATCAAAAAGTAAGTTCTGAGTACCTTGCTTGACAGATGATTTGACATATCACAATTGTCAAATCATCTGTCAAGTGGGCCTGTTTCACAATCAAAAAGTAAGTTCTGAGTACCTTGCTTGACAGATGATTTGACATATCACAATTGTCAAATCATCTGTCAAGTGGGCCTGTTTCACAATCAAAAAGTAAGTTCTGAGTAGCTTACTTGACACAAGATTTGACATATTTTTCACATCACAACTGTCAAATCATCTGTCAAGTAAGCTACTCAGAACTTACTTTTTGATTGTGAACAGGCCCATCCCACTAGGATTACTTTAAACCTGGAGTTTTACCACCATCCCCCCCGTGGGCAGACGCTAGGTACGTATTTTGAACTCGCCAATAGGATCAGACGCGATTCATCAATAGGTATAAAATAATCCTTAATAAATAATTAATATTAAAAAAGCGAATGTCAGTTAGTTTGTTTGTCTGTTTGTTACGCCTTGACGACTTAACTATTAAGAATAATAAATGCTTGGACAAATTCTTACAACGCCATCTAGTCCTAAACTAAGCATAGCTTGTAATATACCCATATTAGCTAGACAACTGATACACTACTTATATACTTTTTAAATATATATTTATTATACATAGTAATACCCAGACCCGTCACAGAATTTAAAATTCATCATTTCAATTTCTGCCCGGCCGGGAATCGAACCCGGGACCTCTTGCGTGGTAGACCGGCATGTTGACTACTACTGCCCGCGCGGTCGTTAAATTATTCAAACAATCACAATGAAATTTTGCACACACGTTGTCAGGGGTACAGAAAATAAATCTCACCTTTTTGAAATCAGCCGGTGCCACGTAAGACCTGTGAAAAAACAAAATAGAATTTAGTTAAGTCGTTTAGAAGTTCAATAACGACGACCTCTGTGATCGAGTGGTTTTACGCCGGTTTTCAAGTTGTCGTCATCTCAGAGGTCCCGGGTTCGATCCCCGGCTGGGTCAATTTAGAAAACGAACTTTTCTATATTGGCTCAGGTCTGGGTGTTTGTAGTTCCACCGTTGTCTCTGATTTGCATAACACAAGTGCTTCAGCTACTTACTTTGGGATTAGAGCAATGTTTGTGATGTTGTCTAATATTTATTTATTTGTTATTTAATAACATCACTTTATTACCATTTTGTGACTAATGCACACCAAATAAGACCTAATTACTATTCTGTGCTAACGATCAGTTTTTAATGCCTTTTATATTCTGACAATGTTTGTGGAAAAATGCAACCAATGAGATGACTTAAGAAACGCTTATATAAATCAATCAATCTTTATTAAATTAATGTAAAATGAGCTGTTTAGGATAATCTGGGATCGACAACTTTTTGTGACCCATGGGACTCTAGTTTTAAATTAGGGAATGCTAAAATTGACTTTTTGTTTGAGGTAGGTATTCCGTTTTTAGGGTTCCGTACCAAAATGGTTAAAAGGAACCCTTGTGGTGCGACTCAGTCTGTCTGTCACAGCTGGATATCTCAAGCCCTACCAATGCTATCAATTTGAAATAGTTTTAGATGACGTTTGCCCAACTATCTAGCAAATAAGAGAAATATAAAAATTATTATATTTATTTTGCAACAGGGACTGAAAGGGGGTCTTAAAAATTCGAAGTGAGGCTACTAGGGCATATGGGGTATTATATAAAAGAGCGCTGCTTGCACATTCTCAATAAATTTTTAGGCCGCATAGTTTTCGATTTTTGATGAAAAATGTTAAAAAATATCCGGCGATTGCGGAAGTTAAGCAATTTTCGCACGCGTCGTTCATGGGATGGGCGACCAAAAATTTACTAACTCGAACTCCTCCGTGCTTCGGAAGGCACGTTGAGCCGTTGGTTCCGGGTGCATATGCAGTCGTTAACACCCAACCCAAAAACTTTCACACTTAAAAACACTATGAATAAAGATATCAAATCACATAACAATAAAAAAAACATAAAATCAAGTTCAATGACCTTCGAAGCATTATTTCGATCACTCATATGTTTCAAACAAGTTATAAAATGACGATCCGCAACGTTGGTCACCCTATTCGCCGAGTGTTCAATTAAAAAGCAACTTTAATATCTTTGCAATTGCTTCTCAAATTGCATGTTATTTTATCACTAACGTATATCTGTTTGGTTGCAATCAAAATGTGATTTTATAAGCAAAGATATAGAGCTGGTAATTCAATGTTGTTTGGAAATTATGAATTGTTTTGTTATATTTTTGCAAGGATATGAAATTGTATGGTGGAAGGCAACGTTTGTTGTTACGTTAGTGATATGTTCAACGTCTTAATGTGTCAGTTAAATTACCCTTAACGGCAGATATTACAGTAACTGGTTAAAGAATGGTTGCTACTTGTGAGTGAACTACACTTGCTGCCAAAAAACTGGACTAGACATATAGGGTTTTTTAGGGACAATGTCGAGGTTAATTCCTTCTACATTGGTGAGATGGCGCTGGCTTGCAGCGTAAGAGTTGATATACTAGAAGAAATTCGACGTTCTCACTAGTGACTCAGTAGCTCAGCGGTCAGAGCATTGGACCGGATATCCAAAGGCCGCAGGTTCGATTCCCGTCCGAGAACATGATCTGGTGCGAGTCCTATTTTTTTCTAGTATATTATTTAGTATTATATAATGAAGATTTTTATTTGTTTGCGATTGGCAATACCCTATGTCCATATGATTGATATTATTTTAAAACATGCTTGTTGGAAATAATCATATTATTATTATTACTAAGTTTTAGCATGTTGCGATTAATGTTGTTTAATCGGACGTTCATTAATAAATAAATAAATATTTGACAACATCACATACAATGCTCCGATTCCAAAGTAAGTAGCTAAAGCACTTGTGTTATGGAAATCGGAGACGACGGTGGTATCACAGACACCCAGACCTGAGCCAATATAGAACAGTTCGTTTTCTAAATTGACCCAACTGGGGATCGAACCCGGGACCTCAGAAATGGCGACACCTTGTAAACCGGTATACAAAGCCACTTGACCACGGTGGTAGTCAAGATTAATGAATGGAAAGTTTATTTATCAATATTTAAAACGAGTCGCCTTGTAGATCTGTAGACCTCGCGTTTGTGTGAAATTTTTCGAAATGGCTGAAATATTATAATATATTTCCTATATCTCCGCCATTTTGAAAATTTTACTGAATCGAAAAAAAAAATATAATTATAGAACTTGCTCACAAAATTATACGAGTATCAGTTGAGAGATGCGACCTGTAGAGGAGAACAAACGGACAGCCGGACAGCGGGACAGACATACGAAAGCATTTTTGCCCAAGCTGAAGCAGAGACGCTTCGCTCGCGCTTCGCGCTGGTTCAGTCAATAATTTGAAAAGGCAAATCACAGATAGTATGAAAAATTTATTTGCAATTGCAAACTGATTTGAGAAGACAGTCCTTATTTCACTTCACATGTACAGATTGAAGCTAAGGTTCTATAGTTAATTCACAAACAATAACTTCAGTAACATCTCATCAATGCTTAAAGTGGCCACTTTCTGTGCATATGCATTTTCAAGCAATAATTAAAATGAGGGCGCCACTCTGAGGGCTATAGGGCCAAAAGTCCGGCGGCAAACCGAGAGCTTCCTATACAAACGTAATACCAAAATGATTTGCAATTTGAGCATAATTAACTCTTCTTGTGATGTTATTCGGATTAAGACAGTATTTGTCTAGGTTTCTATTTAATAAAAAAATCCAAAATACTAACTCAATTCGAAATATATGCCACTTATATTTTTTCATACAAAATTGTAAATCGCATTAATTTTTATTTGGTTTAGTATTTTGGATTTTTTATTCAATAGAAACCTAGACAAATACTGTCTTAATCCAAATAACATACACTCACAAGAAGAGTTAATTATGCTCAAATTGCAAATCATTTTGGTATTACGTTTGTATGGGAAGCTCACTGTTCGCCGGAGCCTTAAAATTCAAAATTCATATTATTAGTGGGAAGCTCACTGTTCGCCGGAGCCTTAAAGTGTTTTATTTATGTATTTATATCGCCACTAACCTCACCGTATCACTTTGTTTTACACAGCCACAGTCTATTTGGACCACAGTCTAAGTAAATACTACCTAAGGTTATCAAAACCGGTATCAGCAGGATTTCCTATCGCCAGGACATCTGGGGGAGACTTGATTGACGTATCCTCAGCCACCGCATTACCGCGGGTTTGCAGAAAAACTAACTTCATTACACTGTAAGATAGGTGTAGATAAGGAGACACAGTGTACGAATGGGCAGTAAGTTATAATTGTGAAAAGAGAAATATATGTAGCTTACTCCCGCAAAAAATATATATGCAGGATGCACCACCCGCCCGCCCACAAAAAAATGCACATGCACACCACAAAAATATCAGTGCGCAATACTTGCATTTAGCATGACAGCGACACACCTTGCACCTTCACCAATTAGACTACTCTACACGTGTTTCGCCCCAACCCGAAGCATCCTCATTAGCTAGATCGTGCGTGAACCAACACCGAATGATTTCGGTGTTGGTTCACATTTTTTTGTGGGCGGGCGGGTGGTGCATCCTGCATATATATTTTTTGCGGGAGTAAGCTACATATATTTCTCTTTTCACAATGGTTTGGGACTTCCGCCAAGTAATGCCTGATTCAATCAAATAGTAAGTTATAACTAATGGCCGTTGGCACGTTAAAATTTGGATTGTAACCGAATACGTCGGACGTATTCGGTTGAATCGAACCGGCCTGTTTACTTTTGGGTGTTCATGCGTCGGACGCATCAACAAATTGCATAATAAACAAACAGTTTGCACTCGGGTTGACCGAATACGGACTGCAACCGAATACGTCCCAATCGAATAATGTAAAGGTGTTACTTTTTTATCAATGCTTTGGCAACCCTAAATAAGTGTCTATACCTCCCCCCCCCTACTTAAATGGCCAACATTCTATACGTTTTAACGCTACGCTTAAAGCTTAAATATGAGCAATAGACGATTAAATCACATGTCGCAAACTTACATTAATCATAGACTTTGATGTATTGTATAGAATATAATAGAACAAACATTTATTGACACACTTACTGGCTTACACATACCTACTTTCTTAAAAGAGCACTACATACGGGATTAAATTTATATTTCGATGTATTTTCTCTTTTCAAACTTATACTACTGTTTTAATGTATTATTCAGTAAAATTATAGCTCATAATATTAATGCACCTGCTTCTTCCATGTTTTCCATAAAAAAGTTTATAAGCAGTTCTCATATCCACTCATATTAAGGATGACTGACATTACACCGTGCCGGGTTCGAGTCTCCGTGCGTCTTCCGTTGCTCGGCCGCCGCCGCTCGGGCCTCTATAACATGATCATGGCAATGGCAGCAACACAGGTTTTTTTAATAGCGCGGAGGGTATAATCCGCACGCTATGAGAATGGGATGGGACCTTGTCAAAGTAAATCGAAAATTGAATAATTAGTTAATTTTAATTTAATTAATCAACTAATTGTTTACTTGTTATCTTACTTGAAGTTGCTGCAGCAAAAGTTCCCTCACCTCGGATGCGTGACACCGTGGTTTTGGATGTCCCTGTGGCTCGACGGCGAACAAACGCGTCTCAGTTTACCAAGGTTCCATCCCATTCTCATCGTGTGCAGATTATAATAATAAATGTTTGTTTGACTTAATTAAGGATGTACACATTTGTTTATTCCAAAAATGTATATGGATTTTTAATGGCGTAAAACCTCTTTGTTGTGACTAAAAAAACAATTACCCGGTTAAATGAAAAATGCTCTGTTCATTCGCATATTATAACTTGCAGTAAGGTACTAATTTAACTTTGTAGGGATAATCATATTACGCACTAGTGTGTAATGTATTACGCACGTGTGTGTTATGGCCCTAAAAGCGATTTAATAAGGCTCACTTTACGAGCAAGTGAGTTGAAAATAAATTTACATCATTATTATAATATTATCTAACCGCGCTACAGCCGAGACTCGGCTCGGACCCGGCATGGTGTAGCGTGAGTCATCCCTTACGCTGTGCAGCTCTTTCTTTTATTATGTCTTGTATAACGTATTATATTATAATATTTTTACCATAACTAACGCAAGTTATGTGTTTTTAACTGTTGAAGCTACAAAGATAATTATAAAGTGTAGATACTCATAATTGATTTTCTTTTATCTACACCCATGCTTTAAAGCCTCTATAAAAGATTTTGAAACAGTTAGCTTATAGCCAAAATTAAACAACTGGTGCCATTTTAAACGAACGATCACGGCTGGTCGCCCCCCCGCGCTTACCCCCTCGAGTTTTATTATGAAATTCAGTATAACATTATAACACTCGTTTGGATGATATAATGACGGAGGCACACGCGGCGGGCGCGATCATCCACTCGCTCGGATATTACGGCTAACATGACACTGGTTGTTTTAATGTTGACCATAAGCTACTATTTCTAAACCTTTTAAAAAGGGTTCATATCATGGGTGTAGATAAAGTCTTGTATGCAACTGTACGTAATTAGGTATTAAAACACTCATGTTATAATTAAACCCACATTTGTGTTTTAATACTCGTCATTATACTACAGTTGCATAAATAACTACTATTAGTTCTTCGTAATTCCATTGTCATTTTCATTACACCAGTAAGTATTGATAATTGATGTCGCATTATAAATAAGGCCATATGGTTAAATCCATTAATTTTTACTTGTGAGTGTTGAAAGATAGTAACAAAGTTGTTTCAGCTGTTTATAGTCATTCTTTCATAGATTTATAATACATATGTGTATAAATATTTGTGCTTTTCTGTTTGTATTCCAGTATACAAATACTCACCTAAAATTATTTCAACGATTTTGAGAGATGGTTTTTCTTACGAGTTTTTTTTACTAGAAGTTTTTATTGGCTAAAAACAAACGAAGATCGCTAAGAAGTACTAAAAATAAGGTAAATATTTTTTGCCGTGTTCATGTTACGCACTCAAACAAAACCCCACAGATAATCGATTCTCCAGCTAATCTTTGCACATTAATATGTAGTCACACGCATCGGTTGCCTTTTAAGGGCATCGCACACTGGCCGCACCACCCGTTCGTCTTACATATTAATGGTCCAGTTAAGGTAAATGACTGCACGCCCCGTAGGGCTGAGCGGGATGTCTTAAAACTTGTCTACTAAGAGAAAAGAAGCAAATTGTTAATTAAAAAGAAATGCTCTATCTCGTATTATCAGATTAATAAATACTTGGTTCTTGAAATAAAAGCCTTAAAGACTATTGACAGTTCAAATTATGAAACAATAGTTTTTCAGTGTTGAAGAGATTACCTAGTATTAAAAAACAATTGTAAAGTAATAATCGATTAAGATTATTTTCATTATGCACCTATTCCGAGTGTAATTATTATAAAAACTATTAATTTTATGATTTTTAACAGCTGTATCATTTTCGCATCCACTCCAAAAGTTAAACTCCAAAGGATAAACAGCCTGGTAGAGACATAATTATTATGTGAAGAACTCTATGCAATTAATTTTTGTGTCTATGAATGCTCTATTTTAAAAACCGAGGTCTATTATAAAACACAGTTAGTTTTGTTATTGGTTGAAAATTGGAATTAGCGTTCAATAGAATCGCTCTACTATTCGAACTTAGCATTGTTCGATTTTATTCGACGAACACTTCTCACATACTGACCTATGGCCTGACAGAATAAGTTCCTGCATCGTAATTCTGGAAGCCATTTTAGGAAAGTGACCAATTGGTGCAGCGTTTGTTATGCGGTTGTAAATCTCAGTATACGATGCACTTAAATCCTGGGTAAGGGTTATTGGTACTTCAAACCGATGAATGTCAAAATGTTTGACCCTTACGGGTCTACGGTTGAAGGCTTTCATTCTGCAGTGACACTAGCAAAGTCAGTAGAAATAGATCAGCTAACTAAAGAAGGATGCCCATTTCTGATCTGTCAAAATGTAGATTTTATCAATTCATCGTGTGTAGAAGAAATATAGCTCATATAATTGCATTTTTATTGATACATAGAAATCGGTAATACAGAAAAGAGGAAATTAATAATAAAGTTTAGCAATAAGTAGTTACAATTAATAGAAACTAGAACATATAGATTTTACCAAGTCAAGTAAAAGTCAAAAATATCTTTGTTCAAATAAACTAAGTAATTAAGCGCTTTTGAATCGTCTATATTTTCCTACCACCCGTTCCAGACTTAACTGATGTGACAGCGGAAGAAACTTATTTATTCTGATTGCCAAATTATAATTCAATAAATACCTTGTTCTAAGGTCATAGCAACTATTCAGATAAAATGATGTTATCATTTATACATCATATTTTGAAAAAAGCTATTGACAGTTCAAAGCTGGTATGGGAAGTGGTCATTGTTCTTTGCTGTTACAATTATTGAAGAGGATAATTTTAAAGTCGACTGCTCGTCGTAATGGCGGAGATCTTTATGCTGGAGAAAGTGCATTTACATTTGGCACACAGATAATTTATAGCCTAGATTAAAACATAGAATACTTTTATCGTGGTCAAAAGTTTCCTAGAGATTTTCTGAATGTCCAATTCGCACAAATTCGCGGGTGTTTGATTTTAATATAATAACAGGCTACTTTCAAATAGGTAGTATATCGTAATTGCTAAAACTTGAACTAAGTCACGAAATCATAGCAAAATGAAAAGAAAATAACACCGAAACTAACTGTCTAGTAGTGTCTACTAGTGTCTCTGTCAGCTGTAGACCTCGCACGTCTGTGACATTTTGATAATTTTTCGAAATGGCTGAAATATGTTTTTTTTAGAAAAATTCAAAAACCTGAATCAACAAAAAAAATTAACCTGTTCACAAAATTTCACGAGAATCGGTAAGATGGCGCTATACGCGATGTCCAGTTCTGTCTCTATCACAATACTACTTTATTAGTACCCTCCCTGTAGAGGAGAACAGCCGGACATACAAAAGCATTTTTTCCTAAGCTGAAACGGAGACGCTTCGCACTCGCTCGGTCAATTACATTATTACAACACTAGCTTAATATTGCAACTGGCTAACGTTCTTATTAAATACAGCTGAAACGGTTTACCTGATTGAACTGTCAGCCGTAATAGCTATTCCTAGTTCTAATTAACGCTAAATCACACTTATGCGCTTTTAAATTACATCTTCATGAGTACAGTAACAATAATTGTGGAATAGACCTAACCAATTTCAACTTTATTTGCTTAATGTTAAAGTTGAAAGTGAAAAGTTTTAGGTTTGATGTAAAGTATTTTGGTTGGTTATATTTAGTCGTGATTTGCTAAATAATAAAAGTACTTATTACTAAATGAAAATAAACAATAAATGTAAGTATCTGAGCTGTTGTTATGGAAATCATAATCAGCAACGGTATCATAAACACCCAGACGACCAAAGACATTACAGAAAAGTCACAAACTTAGCTAAGGGATATAATACTAACAAACAGGTATTGTGTTTTTTTTTGGCAACAAAGAAATGATTAAATTTTGAAGAAATCTTTATAAGTACTTACTTTTTATCGCAAAGAATTCCAAAAACTTTTGCAATCAAAGTTTTTATCAAATGTTTGGAGATTAAAAATGCAACAAATCGCTCACGCCAGAAATCAAAAGCGTGCACGCATGCATATATAATGTATATAGATACTTAGTATGTTGTTTATCATATATTATCACGCATCTAACTAGTTGAAGGATTTTTAGCGTCCTATAAACAACTTGTTTTACTTATAATTTAGATCTTAAGTTACATAGTAAATGCTGTTTGTTATTCTAAATAAATAATAAAGTTCTGTTTTTACTTGTAAATAATTTTATCAATACTGTTTGGAAAATTTAAAACCTGCTCACAAAATTTCACGAGCAAAGCAAAGTGTCTCCGTTTCGAAAATGCTTTGTTTCGCGTTTGCTCGGCCGACCATTAGCAATATAGGTAATTTAATTAATTCCCTTTGTTACCACTGCAGTAGTAAGTTGTAAGAATAGCCTGATTGATGAATCCGGAACCAGAGATATTTAGATTTTAGAGTTGCAGTTCTAGCTACTTTGGTTACTGAGGTCATCAAAATATGTACAGCAATAGGGCTGTGCCATTTAAGTAAATAATAAATAAATATTTTACAATACCTCATACATTGCTCCGATTCCAAAGTAAGTAGCTAAAGCACTTATGTTATGGAAATCAGAGACAACGGTGGTATCACAAACACCCAGACCTGAGCCAATATAGAAAAGTTCGTTTTCTAAATTGACCCAACCGGGAATCGAACCCGGGACCTCAGAGATGGCGATACCTTGAAAACCGATGTACAAAGCCACTCGACCACGGAGGAGGAGGTAGTAGGAGGAGGTAAAGTAATTTATTGCATTGGATTTAGTTATAAATAACTCACAATAAATAAATAAATGCATGGACAATTTCACACAGCGCTATCTAGCCCCAAACTAACCAACTAGCTTGTAATATGGGTGCTAGAAAACTGATATACTACTGCACTTTAATATTCTATTGACTCTTTCACAACGGGATGCAAAAAAATACCGTGTTTTAAGCAATTCACTAAACTATGTTTTGGGTCAATAATCGAAGTAATTAATAAAATTAGTAATTATAATTAAAAAACAACTTGTTGGCAGCCCTTAACATGCTCATACCGAGTTCGCATTGCCAATCGGTCAAGGTGTTTCAGTATGTAAACTTGCATTTGTTGTAAGTCATGTAACTTTTAACCTTAATAATGTAATTATCCTTAAGTACTTGTTTATGCAATGAACAAGTGTATTTTGAGACAGAATCTAGATTAAAAAAATATGTAATCTTTTGATTCGGTGGAAAATGTAATTTTGTTTGTTTTATTTATAATAATGTTTTTAATAAAACAGGCATCACAGGGTGAAACAGATTTTTTTTATACCTAGTTGTTAGCGAATATCTTGGGCATATTCGAAATTCAATAAACGTGACAATTTGTCACCTGTCATGACAATTTTATATCCATTGCGTCAACCAACTTGAAAATAAAACTAACTACTCATAGCTACACCGCAATGTAAACCTAATTGTCGAATCGTCATGACAATTGACAAATTGTCACGTTATTAAATAGCCTGGTTTTGGTCATCTTCCACCTTAGCCCACGTAGGGTTTTGCATTTCCATAGTGCAACATTTTAATATTTATTATATCAACAAACTTAACCATAAACCCCCGCTTCCTATATTCATGCATTGGAACCCATCATTTGCCACGGGAAATGTGCTATCTCCTTATTAATATTCTCGACCATACATTAAAACAATACCCGTTTCATTAATATGCACAAACGTGAAGCGCCATCTCGTGAAACGCGACCGCCATTTTGATTTGTAGAAATCTACCGCGAAGTTTGAATCGTGGCATTGGTTATTCATATTTTTTTTTACGATAGATTTTTTTTATTTCGATGTCCATATTGCATTGCGTACCTACTTTTTTTTTATTGCAGTGACTATCTTTGTTTTCATCATATTAAATGTTTTTAAGAATGATGTCCCTCGTAAACACGGTAGATGTACTACTTGTTCACTTCATCATTGCCGCTACCCCCCGGCCCGCTTCGTCATACCGCATCCCCTGCGTCGCCTTTCTAGTACGGCTAGCAACGCAAAGCTTAATTTTTGTTTCTGTTGATTTAATCATTACGTTCGTTATTTTTGTTGTTATAATGATTAAAATAGTAAAGTTTCTACATAATAGCGAACCCAAAATGATATATAAATTAATGACACTCTTTGAACAAGAAAAAAATAGAAAACAGTTGAAAAACATTATTACTTATTTGTCTACAGTACCGTTAGCTGTGACGTTATAACGGTCGTCGACGGCAATCTCGAAGTAACCGCGTAGTAAAAATGTGCCGAAACGTTGCGTCGGGAAAATCAAACCAACACAACATAGTTAAAAACATTAACCGTGCTAGTATCCGTTAAAGTTTTATTTCAATACACTTTTTGGGATTTTTAAGTTAATTTTTGGGAATCTCCTGACGTAGCTAAATTGTTTTTTAATCGTGCTCAGAGACTTTTTATTAGGGTTCCATATCAAAATTGTGAAAAGGCACCCTTATGGTGCGACTCAGTCTGTCTGTCACAGCTGGATATCTTGAGAACTACAAATGCTATCAACTTGAAATTTGGAATAGTTTTAGATGACGTTTGCCCAATTATTTTGCAAATAAGAGAGAAATAAAAACATTTATATTTTTTTTGCAACAGGGACTGAAAAGGGGTCTTAAAAATTTGAAGTGAGGCTACTAGGGCATATGGGGTATCATATGAAAGAGCGCTGCTTGCACATTCTCAAACATTTATTGTTATTTTTTTAGGCCACATAATTTTCGACTTTTGATGAAAAATGTAATAAAATACCGTTGCCCCCCCTTATCTCCGAAGTTTGCATAGAGAAAAATCTTAAATTATTTTATATGATAGAAGTTTATATAAAGATTACAGGAATAATAAAACGATACCTCTAATTAGTAAACTTTTTCAGAACGATGATGGAAATGACGGAACCCTTGGTGTGCGAGTCCGCCTCGCTCTCGACCGTTTTTTTTTAACCGAACAAAGAAAGACTTTTGAAGTTAAAAGTTTTATGAAGTTTTATTCAATAAACATGCGCGAGAGCATCAGAAGTAAGGTGTGTCCACTTAACTCGTACATTCTTTTAGGACTGAATCATCCATCGTTGACATAAGTATATATAGGCAGTCTTTTATTTTTTAAAGCATATTTCTTGGTAGAGGGTAATTTTGTATGACGCACGTATTTCATTTTATGACCCAGAAATTATTAGGTTGTTTTCTTTTTAAACAATTTCGAATCATCTGGGATGCAAGTTTTTCTTGTATTTACTGCATATTTGTAGTAATAACTTATAATCATAGAGTATGAAATAAGTGTACCTTACCCGGTACTTTAAGGTGATAATATGAGTAAAGAATAACATTTTCTTTATGAAGGCCTTACACTGAACAATTAATATACTATTTATATACTTTTAAAATATATAATTATTGTACATAGTAACGCCCAGACCCGTCACAGAAATTTAATTTCATCATTTCAATTTCTGCCCGCCGGGAATCGAACCCGGCACCTCTTGCGTGGTAGATCAGCATGTTGACCACTGCACCACTCAGGTCGTCAAATATCATTCTAGTCTTCCGAAATGGGAAAGGGTGGAACGTTATTACACCAACTAACTTCCGTAGAATTTATATTCTTATATTAAGTCCTGTCTCACAGCGTCGGTCGTCCCGTACACATTCCTAAAGAATGCACTTGAACCCCATAATAAATGCAGAATGTCCTGGTCCAGCCCAGGGGCCCTACCGGCTAACTTTTCGAACTTCGGCGGGTCTGCCGAGCTTCAAATTAAAACAGATAAATCGTATTGTACTATTCGCCGAAGTTATTTAGAAGATATCGATGTTCGTGTGACTTCATGAAATTGGGGTTCGCTATTTTGGCCCGATTGGGGCTCGATTTATCTGTTTTAATTTGAAGCTCGGCAGACTTTCCGAAGTTCGATGCGTTAGCCGGTACGGCCCACTGCTTACTTCTGTTTATCTGTTTTAAGTTGAAACTCGGCAGACCCGCCGAAGTTCGATGCGTTAGCCGGTACAGCCCCAGGTCCATAACAGTCCACATTTATATGATAATCGGCCGGTGACCGACGTTAAAGTATTGCCTCATAACGTGTGCCATTAAGACCTCTGCTTGAATAAACGGCTTACCATACAGGGTGTTGCGGATGCAAGTATTGATGGGCCTTATTTTCTATGCAATTTTGAAATTCTCGTTGGAAATCTTTAAGGGGTTATTCTAAATAACCGCGGTTTGTTTTACTAACGTTATTTTAACATTTTTAAGTAAACTGAGTAGTTTACTTAATAATAATACCTGTTGCCTGACCACGCGAAGAGGCAACCTGCGATGCGACAAGCGAATTCCTAAAACATGGCGTGTGATACCAATTATTCATGGCGCAGTGAGCAATTCGACAACGTAATGAAAAAAAAAAATCGCGATTAACGTTTCCGCCGTCGTCGCCCGGTTCGCGTGGCCAGTGAATACGGAGTATGGTAAATTATTACAGTACCGGCTGTATTTAATAAAAACCGGATAAGGTAAGATAAGGTGCGAGTCGGACTCGCCCACCGAGGGTTCCGTACTTTAAAGATACTTAAAGACTATACAACATGTTACAAAAATACCCCTAATGCTGAATATGGGACCATTAAACTGATCAACTTTTACTATGGGACCAACTCTGAAATCGCGAAAAAAAAAATTTGCTGTTTCATACAAAAGTTAAAATCGAAAATATCAAAATATATGAAACAACTGATTTTTTTCGCGATTTGAGAGTTGGTCCCATAGTAAAAGTTGTTCAGTTTGATGGTCCCTATATACCGTATTCGGCATTAGGGGTATTTTTGTAACACGTTGTATTATAGTGTTAGTTGTAAAATGAGCAAACGTTACTATACTCGTAGTTGTTCTATCTCACGAATAGCGTTTCGCTATGAATGTTGTTAGGCATGCACATGCACCTTGTTTTAGTGTGCGTAATACGAGAGCGTGCAGACGCACACTAAAACAATGTGCATGTGCACGCCTAACACATCCATAGCAAAACGGTCTTCGTGAGATAGAACAACTATACTTACTACAGTATAACGTCTGCTCAATTTACAACTTACACTATATAGTCTTTATTTAAGTATGTATAGAGTACGGAAACGACCTCCGTGGTCGAGTGGCTTTGTACACCGGTTTTCAAGGTGGCGCCATCTCTGAGGTCCCGGGTTCGATCCCCGGTTGGATCAATTTAGAAAACGAACTTTTCTATATTGGCTCAGGTCTGGGTGTTTGTGATACCACCGTTGTCTCTGATTTCCATAACACAAGTGCTTTGGCTACTTACTTTGGAATCGGAGCAATGTATGTGATGTCAAATATTTATTTATTTATTTATATGCTACGAAATGGTCTTCGTGAGATAGAAGAACTAAACCGCGTTCTAGTTAATAGACCTTTATGCTATGACATTAAGTTCTAGATTTAAAATCTTAACGCAAACTCAATGGTAATGTTTGGACATTTGATAACTCACACTTAAGTCTCTGGTGGGTAAGAATGAAGTAATAAAAGGCGAATAATTTAATTAGGGTTAGGGTAATTTCGTAGACCAGGAAATGGGCAGACGCGTTTTCAAATTTAAAATTCCAACACAGCATCTCTAAGACACATTTCAAGCGTAAAGATTATGACATCCGCCCTTAAGAGACTACTATTAATCCCTAAACTATACAAATTATAGAAACGTGAGTAATTTACAAGTGTGCAACATTTTTCATGCATACACGACACGACACGTCATACACGTTGTAGATTGAACACCCTGTATGTTCATAGAATAATCCCCACCATGTAATGAGGCACTACATCACAGTAGGTAAATGTGCGTGTGCGCAATATTCCTGTGTCTGCAGGCGATAGCTGACTGATGTGTGACAGATGACAAGTCGAAACACTATCCTTGAATGTTTCAATGTTAAAGTGCAAATGTCAGGGGTTTTAAGAGCCATGTGCCAGGAGAAATAACAACTTTTTTAAGAAACATGTAAATCCTCATCGTTTGCCACGTGTTCGAGAAAATGTGTCTTAGAAAAAAACGTGGCTTTTGGAGAAGCAGCCTTATACATAAACCCCCTTACTAATAAAGATTGTATAGCAGACGTATAGTTACACAATGGTTACTCTCTGTCAAACTACTTAAGTTTGACATTAAAAAGAGAGGGACAAATACTGTATAACTATACATCTGTGTAAGGGGGTATATATATCCTAAATATTGTTTGCATTATATTAAAAGCGGTTCACATAAAAGAACATTGCCAGTGAGTAAACACATAAATTAATTTGGCTTAATTTTTTATCTAAGTAACTTTAGTGCTTCCTTACTTAATCGACAGTACCGTCTTTAGAAAAATTGTGAACGATTAAATATTTAATAACTGATTAAAGACATACTATTGGGTGTTGATTTGAGTCGTCCGGCGACTGCACCCACTTTTTACCGGACCCACGGGCGCAGTCGCCGGATCGAATTATTTTCCCATGTACAAATGCGTCATTGACGCTCTACCTTTCATAGCTAAATCCCTGGATCGATTTTACAACTTGAAGCAGAGATCTGTGGGCTAATGACGTAACTCTGTTGCTAACAATTCTCGATTGAAATCGACTGAAACCGCACCGATTGCTGCTTTAAGTAAGATAGTTGTCACATTGGTTCTTACTAAAGCAGCAATGTAACTGCGATTTCTGTCAGAGTTTATTGCAACAAAGTTACATAATCAGGGGGCTGGTGAAGGATCACAAAGTAGTGAATAATACTAAATAATATACTAGAAAAAATAGGACTCGCACCAGATCATGTTCTCGGACGGGAATCGAACCAGCGACCTTTGGATATCCGGTCCAATGCTCTGACCGCTGAGCTACCGAGTCGCTCGGTAGTGACAATTTTTTCTAGTATATTATTTAATAAAAAAATATTATATAAAAATAGCATTGTGAATGCTTAAATCTCAAAATTTCAAATAAGTAGTGAATAATTACTCAAAAAGTTCTCAGATAAAATGAACAGAAAATGGAAAAAGCCTCAGGCGGCATCTACTCATAAAACTTAAATTACATCTTTTTACGGCGTTTACGAAGGAAATTATTCAAAAAGGGTCTTTTTATTCTCAAGATAGTAAAGAATGTGTTGCACCTGATGGTTTGTTAATGATGATTGAGTACAGTAGACCACAAATAACTGGTTACACTTGGGCAACAAAACTAGCTCGCTTTTGTAACAAAATAAGAGCAATACCCAGGATAATTTTAGGGAATCTTGACGAAACTTACACGCATTCAAGAACAATACCCAAACGACCCTTGCCTATGCGAACGCACTGCGTTGAAATAGGGCTCTGTGATTGGTTCGTTTGTTTTACTTGTTACGTGCGATTGGAAATTGGGACGTTGTGCGTCCGTGGGCACTGGTGAGACCTCATAGTAATGTTTGTGAATACGGGTGTTAATAATCAATATGAAGTTATAATTATGGTTAAATATTTTATGATCATGTTTAAGGTTAAATATGGTAAAGGAATCTTCATTCCTACAGATTTCTGAGAAAGGGGACTTAAAAGTATTCGAATTAGTGTCAGTCAATTAAAGTTTCAGATCGATTCATAATTTTTAGATCTTATTGCTGTTAATTTAACGGTCAAAACATGTGAACATTTAAATTATCTTTTAATATAAAAAAAACCTGTCAAGAGTGAGTTGGACTCGCGCACCGAGGGTTCCATACCATCATAATATAAATACACTGCCAGAACAGAATATCTAACCCCTTTCAGTCCCTGTTGCAAAAAATAAATTATTTTTTAATTTCATTCTTATTTGCAAAATAGTTGGGCAAACGTCATCTAAAACTACTTCAAATTTCAAGTTGATAACATTAGTAGTTCTTGAGATATCCAGCTGTGACAGACAGACTGAGTCGCACCATAAGGGTTCCTTTTCACCATTTTAGTACGGAACCCTAAAAATCAGAAACAATCAAACTTTATTCTAATTTAAGTAAGTATTAATTTTTTTTCCTAATTCAATTTAATTAGCAAATATACACTTCTATACTTTTGTTATGGACTTAAAATTATAGAAGTTAATAAAAGTCAACGACATAAATTCTTACTGGATAAGTCATTCGATTCTTCGTAAAATCGTGACTGGAATTGGAAAATAAAGCTTATCAGACATAACGATTTGATGGTTTTGATACAAAGTATGTTTGTCAAAGTGTCTGTTATTATATCACGTAGATGAACCATAAAGAGTGATTTTTATGACCCGACTTCGGTGAAGCAAAAAGGAAGGTTATGATTTTTATTTCGTAAGCTATAAGTAACATTGTAAGCCATGTCGAATGCTTACACTTATCTAATAAATAAAGTGTATAAATATCTAATTAGATAATACAAGCTTGCATTAAGTTATTTAAAAGTATATAACTGGATACCTTTTTTTTCTTATAAGTTAATTATAAAAGTTTTTAACCAAAAGTAAGTGCTTTATGTTTCTCAGAAATAAGTAGCTGTAACAGACTTTATACAAGCTTACAAAAGAGTTAACAACAGATTTACTGACTGGCAACTTGAAATGATGTACCTGTTTCATAATAAGAGTAGGTATTTCCTGTGTAGCCATAACATTAAATTAACATCGCATATAAATCTATCATTGATAGGGATACCAGCATAGTGTAATTTAGTCCGTTATTGACGGCTTGTCGTTGTGATGGCAACACTCATGCGCCTGTTCGAGCTTGTAGCTTTAAGGCGAAGTACGACTTGAAATTCGTTACGTACACGACGCAACGAAAAGTACTTATGTGTTCTGTCTGACGCGCTCATAGAGTACATGACCATGCGTATTTGAAGTCGGTTAATAAAATAAATGGGAATTGTCATTCGTACTTACCGTACGTACCGAACCGAACCGAATCTTAACACAAAACTGGTCCGAACCGAACGCGAACACGAACTCGAACTCGAGACGTGATTTTTGGTGCGCGAATCATCAATGTAATGTTTATTTTTGATAAATAAATAAAAAAAAAACAGGTAAAATGGCGTCAAACTTCTAGCTCGCTTTGAAAACGAGGCGATCCATTAATTTTCGCAACTATGCATGGACATTCAAAACAAAAATAAAATAAGTATCAACCGGATGCAGCAAGGGTCATTATCACTCGCTTAGCGCATCAGTATTTTTTAAACATTTGTTTTCCAGTAGAACCACAGAATAAATAATAATACATTATAGAAAACCTCCTCTTAAGTTGAGGTAGTATTCTTTGAAAAAAATATTGAGATACCATCTTACAAGACGTAACGGATGAGCAAAGCACGATTTAGTTTGAACATAACTATTTAATTTTATGTATTGTAGAGTAGAATGGATAAGTGCTTTGTTTACGAATATAGTTTCATAGTAGTGAGTTCATTGGTTTGTTGTGTGTCTCTTAAAAACTCCGTACGATTTATAAGTACTGATAAATATTGATTTCCTGATGAATTTAATTTCAACCGAGGTAATATTTTTTGTCACCCATCCCATGACCGTCCCTTGCGAAAGTTGCTTCTGCCTCAATCGCAAGGCGAATGTGCTAAGCTAACCCACTGCGCCAACAAGCTTCTCAACGTACACACACAACTATAAGGGTTCCTTGTTGACTACGGAACCTTAAAAAGGAGGCAAGGGTTGTCACTAGCATTAATATAAATAAAATCACTCATTCACATTCAAACAAAGAACTTTCCTTTCCTTTGCGAAAGTTGCTTCTGCCGCAATCGCAGGGCGAATGTGCTAAGCTAACCCACTGCGCCAACAAGCTTCTCAACGAATACACACAATTATAAGGGTTCCTAGTTGACTACGGAACCCTAAAAAGGAGGCTAGGGTTGTCACTAGCATTAATATAAATAAAATCCCTTATTCTTCCATTACTATTCACATTCAAATAAAGAACTTTCCTTTACAAAAGATTCCCTTAATCCATACAAAGCGTCGCGTGCGCGTCCCACACGGCACTAACATTACTCAGCTCGCCCCCGAATCAACATTATTGTACTAAATGTAGAGACGCAGAGGAACAGAGGCAAAATAAACCGCAGCATGGATTAGGGAGGAGTGAGCGGCATTTTTTATTGCTAGATTCTTTTCTATAGCTAAAAGACATAATAAAGAACGATAGAGATCGCAAAATGCGTACTGAACACGAGTCGATCGGCCAACGCTGATTTTGGCTGTAGACATTTTAATTTTAGATGTACCATACCCCAGAGCCGTGAAAAGTTTCTTTTTGTTGCTACTATAGCTTCCGAGTTCAATAGCGTGTGTTTTTACATAATCTTGTGTCTTATTGTTCGTGGTATATACGATATCCCCGCAGACCAAAGTGCAGTATGATACATATCTTGCAGGTGTCTGGCACATCTGTTATCACGGCGAGCAATGACTGGTCCGGTCACGTCACATAGTTAATAATAAATTAAAAATGCTTGCAAAATTACAGCCAATAATAATATGAATAATATTATGAATTTGATTTGTGAAATACGGTCATATTATCAACATAAAAGTTCAATAAAGGTGCCACCGCAGGATGTAGGCGTCTCTCGTTGTCATAATCTACATGCAACCATCTGCCATAAAGGAAATTGCAATGTGGGACTGTTTTCATTGGAAAACATTTCAGTATAATTGTTTCGCTCCACAGAGCTATTAAAAGTTATGGCACTCCTAAGGACGACACATGGCACAAATTAATTGGGCTAAGAAGGGAGATTTTCTCTGTCCGGCTCGACTATTCTGTGGTACTACTAACTACTCGACATAGAGTAATTAATATCCGTAGACAATAGCAGTTGACTGTACCCATAAAACCTTGCTATCGGATTAGTTAAAGTAATTTAACATTGTAAAAGAATTACGTGTTTAGTAGCTGGATTATGCTGAGGTTATTGTTGTTGTGATCATACTTAAAGACTATAATTAATAACAGTACGTCAACGGGAAAGCGTAACACCCTGTATTTACAAACAACACTCAAACGACCCTTGACTACGCGAACGCATTGCGTTGAAATAGAGCTCTGTGATTGGTTTGTTTGTTTTACGTGTGATTGGTTCGTGGGACGCTACTACGCTTCCGTTAGCACTGTGAGACCTCATAGTAATGTTTGTGAATACGGGTGTAAGGTATCACGGAAGTATAAATTACTATTATTCTGTCACTCTTTCATACACAAGCTAGTAAATGTTGGTTAGATGGTCAAAGGAATAACAACTGTTGTTCGGGACTCTTTAGGTATTTAGGTTTAAGTTATGGTTTTGTTTTTAAGAAGAAAAATATTTCTTACTTTGTTTTACCTTGTCAATTGAATTTTTGAAGAAATTGCATTTGATTTACGTTAAAAATTTCTATATTTTATTTCAATGTGAAAACTAGGGTTTTGCATCGCTTTACCTTAAATTACGGTGTCCGTTTTAACCCTAGACAACTGTTATTGAGCGTAATTTTACAAAGATCTGTATAAAGACTTAGTTGAAATAAGACGTTTTCATGTGAAGTCTGCAAAGCTAAAGTTTTATTTCACCATTTTTCAAATAGGATAATTACTATGTAATTTCTTACAAAAATGAACGAGATTGGTTTTTTTAACGTATTCACAGGATTGTTGAATGCACAGTGCACCAACTGCGCTGTGCATTCAACAATGCGCTTACCACCTGGCGCGCTTACTTCTTGCGCAGTGGTTCTACATTGCGGGCTAAAGCAATGTGCAGTTTTGAAATGTCTTCTTTATTAGAGAAATATCTTTGAACCCTTACAATTGTATTTCCAACTATTAATAATGTTTCAACGCTAAATGATGTCGTAGGTGACAAAAAACCCGAAAATTAATCGTTAAAGCCTGAATCACCATCTTGGTATTAATAAAAATAGAAAGAAAGAAAAAAATTATGGAATCACAACGAATACACACCTTACAGCAGGGGAAAACTAATGTAACCTTTCTAGGTTACATTAGTTACCCTAACAAAATTTGGGGTAAAACCTCAGCTCAGTAACATCTTTTGAAAAGTACCTTATTCTTTTCATTCGCTTCTGCTCACTTAATTATTCTCTGGCCCTAATTCACAAACGCGGGGGTGCTAGAAAGTGCTCGATCGCATCTAATAAACAGTTGTGCAAGCTTCCGTGGTGTGTAGACACATTTACAATGTGGGTCATAGAAAACGAACTTTCTATATCATTGTTTACGAGAAAATCGCTGTGACGACACAGAAAATGACACCTCTAGTAGGGCTGTCGACGGTTTTTAATTATTGGTTATAGTTGAAGATATGCTGGTACATTGAAAGATGTTGCATGATAATATTGTGTATAAATAAATGTTATGCGCGATGCACGATTTGTGCAAAATAAGTAGGTATTCTGACCTAGTTTGACATACAAAGTAATATATGCTAGGGAAGCAGTTCTCTCAAAGAAACAATATTGATAGTTTCGTCCAGCCTCTATAAAACAATATATTTAATAACATTTCTTATTTTTCTCAAACGATTAATTTCTTACGTAATGTTGTTCACCTAGAAAGTAAGTAGTTATTTGAGTTTTATTCAAAATCCTAGGTATACTAAAATTATAAAAAATCAATAATCTTATTAACTGTCACTTCCAGTAATTTAGTTTTACATATTTTCATTGCCGCATCGATCTCTTTGAAACTTTTACCGGTTGGTAAAGAATGCCCAATGACATCAACTCCCTCGTTTATTTATTGGTAAAAAAGATTTAATAAATAACAAAACTACTTAAATACAGATTGCCAACCCTACGTGGAACATTGGTGGAGTTAAATTTGATTATGATTGTTGTCCATTCGACCTTGGTTGCTTACAAACAGCTGTGTCCACTACTGTCCATCATTTCACTAAATTTATACGAAAGTGAAATTTGTTCCAAAAACATAAAACTCTTTATTGCGTAAACATTTAAACAAAACGATATTAATTTATGAAAACCATTTATTGTTTAGTTTAGTATATTATTTAGCATTATCATTTATTGATTTCTGATTTCCCAATTTAACATTTTTCCTAAAATTGCTCGCCAATATTTGCAACATTTTTGGACCAGACGTAATATGAAAATGTTTAGAAATAGCAAATATCAGAAACTGATTCTTGTTATCTTAGCGAATGTCGACAGCGATGTTTTTTTTTAATTGGATATATGTAAAACCCCTTTTGATGTCATCACAATAAGAGTGAGAACAATATTGAATATTGATTAAGTACTTCACTTTACGTACTTACTAACTAGAATAGAGAACACCTATCCTAGTAAGTAAGTAAGTAAATAAATATACAAGGTGTTACAAAAGTACCCCTAATGCCGAATATGGTAGATAGGGACCATCACACTGAACAACTTTTACTATGGGACCGACTCTGAAATCGCGAAAATAAAATCAGCTGTTTCATACATTTTGATATTTTCGATTTTAATTTTTGTATGAAACAGCTGATTTTTGTTTCTCGATTTCAGAGTTGGTCCCATAGTAAAAGTTGTTCAGTTTGATGGTCCCTATCTACCATATTCGGCATTAGGGGTATTTTTGTAACACCTTGTATAAATATTTGACAACATCACATACATTGCTCCGATTCCAAAGTAAGTATCTAAAGCACTTGTGTTATGGAAATCAGAGACAATGGTGGTATCACAAACACCCAGACCTGAGCCAATATAGAAAAGTCCGTTTTCTAAATTGACCCAACCGGGGATCGAATCCGGGACCTCAGAGATGGCGACACCTGGAAAACCGGTGTACAGAGCCACTCGACCACGGAGGTCTTCCAAAGTATTTTATTTGCAAGAATACGGTTACAAAAGTGTTTCTAAACTAAATTATTTCCAACATATTCTATCGTTACTGCAAAGACTCTCACATATTGTTACCAATAAGATCAAGACTCACATAAATTGCTACCAATATAAGTTTAAACGCCTCGGTGGTCTAGCTAGTGGTTCGCCCACCCGTGACGCAGGGGACCCTGGACCCTGGTTCAATTCCCAGGTGGGGGTACATTTGTAATCGGTGTTTTGGTGGCAGGGCTTGTTTCAAACCCGCCTGCCCCTCTAGCATGACCGACTAAATACGATATATATTGAAGTATATATTGACGATATATATTGACAGTTAATCGTGATAAATCGCTATATCATATCGCGTTTCGGTGGTCATGCTAAGGGGGATTGCTACCACCGTCTAAGTATGACGCCATCATAACAATAATTTAACATTACTGTGTTCCGACAGTTATAGCCAGTTCCTCAGTGATTGAGGATAGTGCGCTTCCACCTTCGGTTTTATTGTCACTTAACATAAGGTGAGATCAAGGCAAAGCACTGACCCGTTGTGGTTTAAAAAAAAGATTCTATTATATGCACAAAGTCGCAGAAACGTATTTTTGTAACAAAGCCTGTAAACAAATCTTTGTCAAATACAAAGAGTAGCTTTTGTAGCTGTCTGTACAGTTAAATTTCCTTTAATTTTGAACTTTATCACCCTCAAATTAGGGTTTAAAATCAATTGCCAAAATATAGTTTTGTATAACATGACGTCCTGGTTATTGTACTACACAGAATGGTCATTCATTGCCTCCCACTAACTCTGTGCGGACTTGTGCGGTGTTTATTTGTTTGTCATTATGATTCATATACGCGTAATAAATATGTACATTGTATATATAGTTAATCCTGGTTTCTCTTCCCGGTTGCAACTGAAGAATAAACAAAATTCTGAAGTTGTTGGAAGCTTTCAACAGTCCAGTTTTGCTACTGCTTGTAAATTATTCCAACACGTTACGTTTTCCATGACATGATTAGCAAGGTCTTCTAAACAATTTTCTTAATATAGACTATATACTATCATACTATTCAAACTATAGATAGTGCCCTAGCATGACCACCGAAACGCGATATTGTTATAGCGATTTATCACGTTTCACGTTTAAAAGACAATGGATTTTGACAGTTGAGTGTTGATAAAACGATATATCACGCGATATATATCGTGTTTCGGTGGACATGCTAAGGAGGCAGACATTGCATAGAAGGACAACCTCGTAACGTAAGCATCAATGCAAACGATATTGCTGCAGAAATGAATTACGAATGTACGAAGCTAGGATGTAATCAAAACTTCCACGCGGCATGAAATAGCAAAATTGCGACTGATAATTATTTCATTTTATTCTTTCATTTATTTCTGAAACTCTCGACTTTTGACTTATTCTAAGTTCAAATACACTTTTGTAACCTGCAATATTATAACCTGTGGAGTGGAGCAATCCAGAGATTTCAAGAGAGATTTCTATTGTACTATGTTGTCTGAGCCGACACCCGTCTCTCCGCTCCGCTCAGCAAGCACATAAGGGATTTTAGAAACGCTGTCACCTATTAAGGTGATAATTATATCATAATGATTTTCTAACTCAGAAAGCTCCGACAAAAGCTTTTTTATCATTATCATTGAAATCTTATCTCACCAATCGCCCTTTACCATCAACCTCCATACTTATAATTTGTCTTTTGTCTTACACCACTAATGACAATGTCCGAATGACTTGAAGGTAAGTGCATAATGGTCAACCACCCTAAAACACTAATAACTGATCGCTATCGCACAATCGTAGTGCTTGTTCGAATGAGCTAGGAATTCGGCTTAGTCAGATGTTGCGCAAACTGATTGGGTTGAGTGGTCTCGTATGTAAGCTGAAGGCGATCTTATTATATTTGATTTCCATTAAATATTTCCTGTTTCATTGTAAGTCAAACCACATCAAACTATACATTAGAAAAAAATCACTCGCTTCTTATTAGAAGCTATTGCTTAGACAAGAATTTCTAGGAATTAAAATTTTATTAGCTCCGACTATGTTACATTCAGAAAATAAAAAACAGCTAGATATAAAAATACAACGATATATTTTGTAATAACAATGAATGAATTCTAATTAATTGTTTTCTAGTTCACTCGAATTTAACAGGTCGGATTCTTAATATCTATTGGTATTTTCGTGATGCAGAGTAAATCTACTTTAGGTGCGTGCGAAAGTGTGCATGTGTTCGATGTTAGTCCCATTTCTGAAGGTTTATCAGTTACCTGAGTTAGTTAATGTATCTTAGGTTTAGATAGAACTTAGCTGCCTCTTTACTTGGCGATGGGCCAGTCACATAAGTAGCAGAACCGATGACCTGTAGAGCAGAAAGGTGCTAGAGTGGAGACCAAGGACTGGTACTAGAAGCGTTGGCCACCAAAAAGATGGTCAAAAAGCATCTCCAGCATAGCGGGGAAGAACTGGATGCAAAGGGACAAGACTGAAAGGGATTGCGTGCAAATGAAGGCCTAATTCAGTAGATGAAGACCCTCTTCACATTATTAAAACGAATGATCGTATCGTTAAACCACAAATCACTTCCGCCTGTGGCTTACACCGTCCGCCTTGTCCGTTTTCCATCGATGTCGACAATCACGAGGCGGATGGAACCTTGACCCACGCCGCGTGCGCAGCGCTTCCTTTGTCTCCAAACGGCTGTACCGTTTTACATTATCATTTCGGACCGTTTTTATTGGAACTCGAATATTTCTCTTTAAAGAGTTGAGATTTTTTGTTGAAGTTGAATGTCAGTTGTTTTCTTTATTTAATTCAGAGTTTGGATTCCATGCATTTTATTTCTTTGGAATTCGAACACTCGTATCTCTACGTCTCTCTTTTAGTGCAAAATTGATTAACTGTACACGGCAGACATTTTTAATTTCCCCGAAAAGGAGTATGGACCACAATCCATCACGCGGGCCCGATGGGTCTTAAAGCACAGATGAGCTCGGTGTATATCTAAGAAACAAGAGCTTTTTTCAAAAGTGTGTCTACGAGGAAAGTGTACCTTAGAGGAATATACCGTAATGGTTACCCATCCCATGACCGACCCTTCCAAAAATTGCTTGATTGCCATATCGCAGGGCGTATAAGCACAGGTAGACGAACGTAACAGACGAATGTAGTGTGTCCACATCTTTGTAAATAGAACCTCACGTGGTGTATGGTGGGGAGTCCCGAACTTACCCAGCTCGTCAGCTGGGGGAAAATGTAGCAGTTCCTTTATGTGTAGGTATATAGCTAGATATTTTGATTCGGGTAGAAAATAATCTTTTGACTTTTTTGTGCAATGAGGTATTAAGTAACGGACGTGACACTTAAGTAATAAAAAAATAAAATAATATTACCATCATAAATAATAACCTCTCGGCTACTAATGTTTGTGATCATCACTTCAATAATGGAGATCATCACCTTGAAATATTTGAAGCAGTGGGAACTACTAAAGCGGGACTAAACGGTCATAAAAACATCAATGGATTGTGTAATATCTGTCGACAGTTTCAACATGAATTGACCTAACCTTCATAATGTGTCTCTTTCATATTTTTTTATGGACGATAAGTTACGAGATGGCACGTGACGCCTTAACGCTTTTTTGAATTGCGGACTTAACGTCCGAGGTTTTAGTACGAATCAATTTATGACGGACAATTTACTGTTACGCGTGAAATAGAAACGCAGTATTTTAGGCCTATGGTAAAAACGGAATGAAAGTAATTGCTTTTTTATTCCACCATGAGGAGTTTGACCTTTATGGCTCCCCAATGTTATAGGCTAAATACTGAAGACAAATACCAGGAATTCTCACACAGTGAGGATCCTGTGTAAGACTGCGTTCAGACGATAACACATAACCTAACCTCAACCCGTTAGGGTTTTTTTTTAATCAAGAGGAGAATGCGATCTTTATGCATACCAAACGGCATGTTGGACTCGGTCATGACCCTAGGGCATGTCCTTCGCGTCAGGGCTGGGCGGTTCTAACCCCTGTCCCACCCTCTAACGAGCTCGAAAGCTTGAGAGGGGGCCGGGCAGGGGGAGGAAGCGTCCTCCCCAACTCCCCTAGGGCTACCCACTCTTGGTGGGCGGGCCAGATGGGGCGAACGGCAGAAGGCACCACTACCAATTAAACTCCTATCGAAGACCTGCGCCTTTCCGCCAGGTCTGTGGGCACGCGTTGGCACGCTCCACTTGACCCGTCGAGAGTGGCCCATTAGGGATCCACCCTATGGGGGGCAGAGGGCCTTACTGCGCCCCTATAACCTACCGCAGCTCACCTTGAAATACATCGCTTAAAATTTTGAATCTTATAACACATTAATAAACTCCATTATATTTTGTAAGGGAAGTTTCCAAGGACCCAATTCTACAACAATAACCAAACGTAAACGCAATCATACTTTAATTTCGCATTCCTATAATTCGTTAGTGGTATATTTCACGACTATTATTGTCACGTAAACGTCATTGCTACAGAATCAGAATCGGAGAATAAAAAAAAACAAATTGCGTTTAAAAAGTTCTTGAGAATCGAGGAGCGTTGCTTATCTTATCTTTTCCTTACCCGTGTCTAAGGAGTTCGTTTTTTTTATATTGTGAAAGTGGCAAACGGAATTTTTGATGGCCCAAATATAGGTTAATTAAATTAATATTAGTTTCTTATTCAACATAGTTTATGACGCTATTATGTCCCAGCGCTTGCTTACGTAGGTACATTTCTACTTATTGTGAAATTTATTGCTGGATGTTGTTTGTTTGTCACTTTGACCTCTATTCGTCCTAATTCCTTACTAATAAGACCTTCGGAAAAATTGCACGTTTAGGAGATTTTCCATTTCATAAACATTTCCAGTAAAATCTTAACCAGATAAGTATGTGGGTAAAAATATAAATTTAAAATATACTAGACTTTCGACTCGCCACCGATGTTTTCAAGCGGAAAATTAGTTAAAAATTATGTATTATTGTGAAAAAATAAATATATGAAGCTTACTTCCGCAAAAATTATATGCAAGATGCACCGCCCGCCCGCCCGCAAAAAATACACATGCACACAACAAAATATCAGTGCACAATACCTGCATTTAGCAAGACAGCGACACACCTTGCACCTTCACCAATTAGACTACTCTACACGTGTTTCGCCCCAACCAGGAGCATCCTCAGGAGTTAGATCGTGCGTAAGCCAACACGGGTTTTGCGGGTGAGCGGGCAGTTCATCTTGCATATATTTTTTGCGGGAGTAAGCTACATATATTTCTTTTTTCACAATGGTTTGGGACTTCCGCCAAGTGACGCCTGATTCAATCAAATAAATTATATATCAACACAGAATGTATCAATAGGGCCCGATTCACAAGTGTTCTATAACTTTTATCTTCTAGTTTAACTTCAAAATGGAACAGAATTTATACTGACATCTGGCATTATGTCATAGGCATTTGAAGATCTATGGGCATTGTACACCTAATTATGATTTAGAATATTTAGATGTTTATGTTTTACTTGTTTTGACTTGTAAAGAGACATAGGTTTGAGTTCAGTCTTAAAACATAGATGATAATTCATTAAATCAACATGAAAACGTCACATGAGTAATTCTGAATTACGAATAATTTAACAAAAGAAAATAGGCACTTCAGTTTATTATTTTATTTATTGTTATTTTATCTTTGCTGTTATATCTCTTGGGATTGAAATAGCCCAATATAAGGCTTAGGAAAACTCTTTTGTTGTGTAATATTAGGTTATATTGCTATGAATAAAACATGAGTACACGCGTTTGGAGCTATGCCAGCAGTGTTGAAGATACAAATCGAGTAATATACGAGTAGGCTTTGAACTATATTGTGAGGATACTTTATCATAAACTACGGTTTTTGCAGACAAAACGTGGAAATAAAATAGATTAAAACGGTCAAGAGCGAGTTGGACTCACGCACCGAGGGTTCCGTACCATAATTCTGAAAAAGTTTACTATTTGGAGACATCGTTTTATTTTTCCTGTAATCTTTACATTGACTTCTATCACATAAAATAGTTTCAATTTTTTTCTATGGAAACTTCGGAGATAAGGCGAGGGGGGTAGGTGAAATTAGCTGAAGCACATGTGTTATGGAAATCAGAAACTCCGGTAGTACGAATATTCAGAGCTGAGACAATATAGAAAAGTTAGTGGTTTTAATTGACTCAGCCGGGGATTGAACCGAGACCTCAGAGATGGCGATTCCTTGAAATCAGGGGGCTAATTGTCTAATTTTAAAATCTATCGCAATCGCTTACATTTGACAGATGGATGTGACACATTGCTGCATTTCTTTGATAAGTTTTTATTTATGCCAAAAAGAATCATCAATGTGTTACATCTTGAAAGCGATCGCGATAGATTTTGAAATTAGACAATAGAAGGGCTGGTGATCTCTGTGGTGGAGGTTCTAACTATCAACTACGTTCACAAGAGCCCCAATGGCGCTGAATTCAAAACTAAATAAAAATAAACGTAATAAAAATTGCCATAAATCGACGTTTAAGCTTTAATGAATTGGGAAACCTTTATGCACCTAAGAAAATATAAAAAATAAACTATGAAAATTATCAATAACCTCTCTTAACGTCGACCAACTCGACGACTTTCACAGTAAATACACAGTAAGTAGGTAGTAAAATAAGTTTCTTAGCAAAGTATTTTATAATAACATGTGCATGAGTCACATTTTTACTTTATAAATCAAGACTCCTGCAAAAGCTAATCAGAATTTTATAAATGACGTCACTCAAGCTATTTGTTATTTTAAAATATTCATAGCTTTTTATCAGCAACAAGTTTTTTTGTGCTAAAATTAGATCAAAGACAAATTTATAAGAAAAAAATATAATGACATCACTTTTATTACATGTTAGTTTTTGTTGTTTATATCTGTTTTATTGAACGTGGGTGTACTTGTACATTTAATAGTATAATAAATTACCTTAATGACACCAGTTACAAATCAAAAAAGGTTAGTAAATTTTTAAAATACAAAATGTCCTTTTCAAAGTTGTAGGTACAATAATTTTGACACATCACTACTGACCTTTTATATTCTAATATCCTAAATATGTCCTATTTAAATGACATTGTTTTTATTTCAAAGAACAAAAAAAAAATTTGACTAAGTTTTGACTACAAAGCAACTTAGATGATTCATTTGAATAACTAAGTAATGTTGTAACTAAGTATCCTGAATAATGTAACTGGTTCCAAAGACGTATTTATGGAGTTGATGGAGTTTGATGATAGCTTAGGAAATTGGTTAAGTGGTGTTTTGCAATCTTAAGAAATACTTAGGGAGTTATTGACTTAAGAATGGCATTCATTGACAATGAAAGGTGATGTCCCGATGTTGGCCACGTCTAATGTGTACACCATCTCGAATTGTGGAAAAAATACAGATTCTGATAAAAATGCAATTAATTTTAAATAATGCACGGTTAAGTGGTTATTATATAAAAACAAACCAATATTTATACTCCAAATATTAATATTTTTGGACGGGAATCGAACCCGGTTCGATTCCCGTCCGAGAACATGATCTGGTGCGAGTCATATTTTTTCTAGTATATTATTTAGTATTATATAAAAATAGCATTGTGAATGCTAAAATCTCAAATTTAAAAATCACCTATGTTTTAGTTTAAACGCGTTTAATACCTGTGATTTTAGTCTAATCTTTATCTCTGCTTACCCTTATGCTGTCCCTATGCGAAAAATTCGTAAACTAATTTATGTATGTTACGTTTGACGTATAAAAATATTCTGTCGTTTGTGCTTATTTTCTTAACAATTCAAAAAAAGACTTCTAGACCAAGATATGACCAAGATCAAATCTGGGACTTGTTTGTATAAACCTAAATTCTAGACCTAACCTAACCTAAGTACTGTAACAGTATCAGTCGGTACAGCTATTCAAAGGATTTCTTGGAAATTCGTTCGTTAGTAAAAATAAAATGAAAGCTCTAATGGTATTTTTTCTGAGTTATTTACAATTCAACACCCCAAAAGTAAGTACCTACTTACTTTTTTAAAATTATCTAGTTATATAATGTAGTATTAACTAAGTACAGACGACCTGAGTGGTACAGTGGTTGCGGTCTACCACGCAAGAGGTCCCGGATTCGATTCCCAGCCGAGCAGAAAATGAAATGATGAATTTTAATTTCTGTCACAGTGTTACTATGTCTAATGAGTACATATTTAAAAAGTGTTTAAGTAATTATATCAGTTGTCTAGTACCCATATTACAAGCTTTGCTTAGTTTGGGGCTAGATGGCGCTGTGTGAAATTGTCCAGTCATTTATTTATAATTATGTCCTTATTGATAATATCCTTAACGCAAAGCAGTATCCATTGATTGTTAAAAACTGTGGTTATCAAGTAATGAAAACAAACAATCCGTCGCCATTTCTCATTGAAACATACCTACAATACAAGCCACATACCGCAGTTTTGCTCACCAGCAAAAAATGAAAGATCACGCCACAATGCCGACGACCCACGGACGTGCCCAGAAACCGATAACAGAATCGATCTTAAATCGATAGAATAACAGACTCTATTCGTATACGAATACGCAATCGATAACCGACACTTTTTAGGGGTTCGCGTAAAAAAGATAATAGAAGAAGGTAAAATTAGAATCTTTCTAATCAGACTGACAAAAATGTTGACGTTTTAATTTAAGATTAGTTAGTCCTCAACAAGATGGATGAATGGGTACTGAAACCTTTTTTTTTTATGCCGAAGAAAAACGCATTTACGCGCTTCCCCTCCCGCAGGTGAGCAAGAGGGGGGTATGTGGGGCTCGCCAGGAGGGGACCGCAACATTCAACGTTGCGGCTCCCTCCACGACTACCTCCCGTGATCCCACTCAACCAAGTGGTTCGGTAAGATCATGGGTACTGAAACCTGCTGTTGTAATACCAAAAACGGATAGCCGTGAGGTTATAGCGAGAAATAATAACTTTCGTCAAATGAAAATGTAAAATATTAGGTAGTCGGCAAAGTTCGCGGCCTTTTTGTACTAAAAATAATAAAGATACCACAGCGAGGAACATCTTTATCATCAAAATTACAAGACCAAGGGGCTAATTGTCTAATTACAAAATCTATCGCAATCGCTTTCATTTGACAGATGGATGTGACACATTGCTGCATTTCTTTGGTAAGTTTTTATTTATGCCAAAAAGAAGCATCAATGTGTCACATCTTGAAAGCGATAGCGATATATTTTGAAATTAGACAATAGAAGGGCTGAATCTGCTGAACCATTTTCTTGCAGTTTTTGACGACCTCCGTGGTCGAGTGGTTTGTACACCGGTTTTCAAGGTGTAGCCATCTCTGAGGTCCGGGTTCGATCCCCGGTTGGGTCAATTTAGAAAACGAACTTTTCTATATTTGCTCAGGTCTGGGTGTTTGTGATACCACCGTTGTCTCTGATTTCCATAACACAAGTGCTTTAGCTCCTTACTTTGGAATCGGAGCAATGTATGTGATGTTGTCAAATATTTATTTATTTATTAGTTGTATTCAACAAAGCCTCTTCTCCATAAACATTACAAACCATTTTTTGAACACTAGCAGCATTCATTTATTCGTTAAGGGTCTTAACCGATGTCGAAAAAAAATTGCAAAACGTATCTAATAAAAATTATCAAAAATATGAAAAAACAACACAATTATCAATTTGTTTTAATTTTACCGCTATTACCAGAATGTCAGCTGTCAAACAATATATTCCCGCCTAAGTTTAGTATTGCCAGAAATATAACACGCCAAATTCATGCTTCAAAAAGGCCGCGAACTTTTCCGACTACCTTTATCAAATACCAAATTATTTACAACAAACAGTGTTTAGTAATTGCATTAATTAATGTGAAAAAGATGTTAAAAAAACTCAACCAATTCCAAACTTCTTTGTGTAACTATGGTACTAATTAGAATTATTTAGTACTAAGTTGGGATTAAGTAAGTACACACGACGGCACCTCAGACTATACATGTTGACCTTGAGACCGCCTTTATGCCCTACGTAATAAAAGCTGTTTTTGCAGTTTAACTGTATAAACTGACGTGTGTACATTATTGGAGTGAGCTGATTATCCTTACTAATATTAAAAATGCCAAAGTAAGTTCGTTTGTTTGTTACGCCTTAACGTCTTAACTACTCAACCGATCATCATGAAATTTTGCATGTACACATTGTCGGGGGTACAAAGAAGGACATACGGCGCCTTTCAGCTAGAAAAAGTTCTGTAGGGGTTTAGCAAAAAATTTTCCACGCAGACGAAGTCGCGGGTGGACGCTAGTTTTATATATATTATATAGATGAAAGGTGCCCTATGTCCTTCTATATACCCCTGACAATATATTAAAATAATATTGCAAGCACAAATTATTTATAGCAGCAGGTATTGACTACTATTGACTCATCCGAATCAATAACTCAGGTTCGTTTCATATTTAATATTACCTACCACGAGGTGTGATTCTGATCAAAATAGGAGCATCACAAAAAAGGTAACATGGTCCGAGTTTTTGCTTGTTTAATCTTGAGTGAGCTTTTTTAAACGATGTCAGAAAAAATGTACTAATTTCTTGTTAGGGTTCCGTCACACAATATTTAGGTCCTTACCTATAAAATTGACGTTTTGTATAGAGAATTTTTAACAAATTGCATTTTCCATACTAGCATTTTCATAATTTATTTAACAACAGTGAATGCTATTGTAAAAATCTTTTATGTATATTTGAACATTAAGCTAACTTAGGCAACATAACTGAAGCGAAAAAGTAAGTTTCGGCTAAGTTACAACGGATAAAGTGATCATTTTCGCCAACAAAAAAAGGAGTCACTTTCAAGGTATTTTTTAATGCTAAGAAAACAAAATAAATAGACTTTAAGATGCTATTAGTTGACGGTTATGGTCATAAATTGATTTAATATCCAGCAACTGATAAATATTTTAAATCACAGAAGTTATGAGGTTCTCTGTGTGAGAAAACACAAATTAAGGACATAATACTTAGCCAAAGAATAATTTTATAAGTACTTATGTTTTTACCATGGAATAATGCACAACAAAGAAATCAACAGTGCGAAGGCTTATCTCACTCTTTTATTACACAGAGACGTTTGATATACAGGGTGTTTGGTGATATCCGTATAAGCCGGAATATGGTACCTAAGTCAAAGTCAAAATATCTTTATTCAAAAAAACTCAAAAAATACGCAGATTTGAATCGATCCTCCTATCACCCGTGCAGACGTTTTTAGGTGACTAGAAGAACCGGCGCAAGAAATTTATCAGCTTCAATAGAAAGGAAATCCCGGAAAATCATTAAAAGTCTGATAATCACCACTAGAATTTTTCCTTTAAACCCGGTGTTACATTCAATTTGTAAGTCAATATACACGAACATAGTCTAACCTTTTTTTGTAGTGTACCATTAACTTGTGCTATCGAAAAAAATAAAGCACCAAGAAATATTCTATAGAGAAATTATGTGTGGAGAATTTGTACAACGCCATCTACCGTTGAAAAGCAATCCATAGATAATTACTCTATCGAGTACTTTTACGCGAGTTTTTTTTTTGATAGTTGTTCGTAAAGGTACGGAACCTATTTGCTTTAAACTAATTCGGTCTTAAACATTTAGTGACATAGCTACATTAATATCGTTCGCTATTTTGCCGCTCAGATGTTAAAGAACGGTTTCATTAGTGCTTCAATTAATAACTTGAGTTGTTACTTGTCTGTCCAACATTTTTTTACAAACTTGATGCTCGAACTTGATAACGGAGTTGAGTGAACTCGTGGATTACGTATTATTACATTACATAGACAACTTTCAAAAGACGTTGTTTTTCAAGAACAATAGCTGAAAACAAGTGCTTGTTTTTGTATGAAAAAAGAAACAGTTTTGTCAAATAAATGACATGCATACGTGTGGAATGAATTGAAGGCATCATCCATAAAATACAGTAAGACAATGATTTTATAATTATATTATTTATTATAAATACGGAGAAAATAGAAAGGCAGGTTAAATTTATCAAATCTATCATAATAAACTTCTTTAATAAAAACCCTTCAGGACGACTTCGTCCACTTTCCCTAGTCGTCCATATTGCCAACTCGTACACTTTCCTATCTCGTCCACTTTTTAACTCTTCCACTTTCCTATTTCGTCCACTTCCTATCTTTTAACGTACGTAACATTTTGAATGACCTTAGCCAACAATTCATTTATTCTAGTAAACATTTTATATAAAAAAATGCAAAAGCAACTACGGACAAAAGTTAAAAAAAAACATTGAATTTAAAATAAAATGACGTCTTTAATTGCACGTTTAATCACTAAATCAACAATAGACTCGAAGATTACACCAACATCAAACAGATTTTATTATTAATAAGAATTCACGAAAAACGGTATAAATGATTAAAATAGTACTTAAATGTCAGTGAATTGTGCAATATCATAATACTCGTGTCATATGATGAACACTTTGTGATGATGAAATTTTTATAATTCTCAATATCGCGCAGTGGTATTGAAATGATAATACCTACATCTTTTATCACGATCTATCGTGTATTGGAAATAAATTAGAGTCGTAAAGTACGTATACAGGGTGTTCGGTAATAGGGTCATAAATAGCCCAATATGGTTGGGTGCATTGCACACAACCCCGGAAAATTATTGTAAACCCTGAAATGGCTGAGAAATTTTGCTTTTTTATTTGAATGGAAAACTGCTAAGTGACAACCCTAGACGCAAATATAAATGGGGAAAACTTTTTTATAAATAACTTTAGATTGGAGCTTTAGTGAAAAAATCGGCGACTTTAGTAGCAGATCGTACAGTATGTTGTTTTTGTTTTTGTCATACGCTACAGTTATAAGTTATAATAGATAACTGTGTAGCGTAAAATAAAATCATTTTTTTTCTTACCGTCCCTTTCATCAGGAAGTACTGATTCAGCAATTGGTTTATCAGATCGGTGATCTGCCGAGTCATCATGTTCACCTTTCTAATATTATCTTGACGCAATATTTACATGTTAAGTAATTTTCAATTCAAACTGCGATTAATACCTAGTTGTTTCCTTCTTGTAAATTAACTAGTGGCTCCGTAAGCTGTAGACCTCGCGTTAAAAAGTAGCTCAAATTATATGTTGTTTAAAAACAAATAAATACTTCTTCTTCTTCTTTTTTGTTATGGCAATCTACTTTCCTCTTGGAAGTATTTTTTGCCAGTGTCAAGTGTTAAATAGTTCAGTGGTAGATATTGTTTAATTTTTCATTAGAGTGCGGGTGCATCGCATTCCAATGCTGCTTGGAGCATTTGGCACCAAGTATATCAAGACAGTTTACTCGGTTAGTTCTGCCGAGGAAGCCACCACTTCAATAAAAGTCTCAGCTTCACACAACCAAGATCGCGCCTATTTCAATTATCCCACATATTGTTCAGTTGCGTAGACACTTGTACCATATAACTGCACCAATTTTAAGACACAATATCCACTATGAATCAATTTGAAAATAATTAATATAGACACCAAACTGAACTTGACAAAATGGCGCCAAAAACTCCAAAATAAATACAAAATTACTCATAAATTCTGTCACAACCTTATTATTTTCAAATTTCGAATATTGGCCAGAAATGTTTTGATTGATTTTGAACTATGAACTTTTGAGTCTTCTAATCTAAAAAAAAAAAAAACTTTGCTTTGCACTGCTAACAAAAAAGGTTTGTGTTATTTTTGATAATTTTTCAAAACTTTTTAATTTGATTTTTTTACATATCTCCGCTATTTTGAAAAAATAACGAAAAAGTGAATCAATAAAAATAAAATATAAATATCGACCTGCTCACAAAATTTAACGAGAATCGGTTGAGAAAAGCGACCTGTAGAGGAGAACAATCGCACAGCCGGACACCGGAAGGACATACGAAAGCATTTTTGCCGAAGCTGAACCAGAGACGCTTCGCGCTCGCTGGGTCAATAAATGGAATTTAGGCAAAAGTGTTTAATACTTCCCTTGTAACGTCACAATATACAGTTGCTCGAAATGTGTGCTTCCGATGACAGTAGAGTGTGTGGAAAGTTGATCGTACCGCACACCGTACTTTTTTGTTTACGGTTTTTTGGTTAATTTTTATTACAATTTCCGTATGTAATAATATGTAATAATAATATTTTTTCTAATATTATTTATCTTAATAATTATAGTGTTTTAAAAACGTTGTATGCCAAATGGTTGTTACGGTTTTTAAAACTCATGACGTTTATAAAACCTCCTTACTAACCTTGTGTCATAAACTACTAATTTATGCTGAAAAACAACATTTAGGTACCTATGTTGCGTTTTGTCATAAATGATGTTTTTTTCTGCATATTGTTTTCAAATCAAAGTAACAATATAAAATAAAGTCTGTTTTGTTCGCGTCACTCAAATGTCATTTTAAATACAAACAGAAAACAAAATACGATTCAGCTTTGTTATAATTTAAACCGTTTTACACATATTGCGTGACCATGGCCCATTTTTTAAATAGGCTCATATATTATTTTAACTGAGGAGCTCGGTGGCGCAGTGGTATAGCGCCTGGCCCATCGATCGCTGAGGTTAAGCAACTTTCGCAAGGGTCGGTCATGGGATGGGTGACCAAAATGTATTATCTCGAGCTCCTCCGTGCTTCGCAAGCCACGTTAAGCCGTTGGTCTCGGCTGCATTTGCAGTCATTAGCACCCACCAATCCGCATTGGACCCTCGGGTCATGGCCCATCCTCATTAAAGGCCTGTGTCCCATCAGTGGGGACATTAAAATGGCTGATGGTCATTATTTCAACAAATATTTCCCTGGTTAAGTGGTTTTCTAGCCCATTTTCCCAGGTAGGTAATTTTAACAGTAAAATTAACGATTATTGTTTTTACTTAGTTTCAAAATTATTTTACTGGTCAATAGTTAGCTATTATACGTCGGTTATTACAGTTTAATCAACCGATTACTGCAGCCTTATGATCCTTATATGGCTCATAAAGAACTACAAGCAATATGAACTTCTTTTTATTGCGCTTTTTGGAGTTATTAAAGACTTTGTTGCGCTTTATACTGGTTAATCTTTAGGAGAATAGAAGAATATTATACTGTTCGTTTTAAATATGTGCTCTATGTGGTTGGAATAGAGTTCTGATTGTCATAAAATTGAGTTCCCATAAAATTTTATGGGATAAAATCCCGATAAAAGCCTCTACTTTCGTTCGTACTAAGTTAATCGTTTTTAAATTGTTTTAGTTGACTTTTATTTAGCATGCGGTACCTTCTATTACAATCATACAGTACTTTTTACCCGACTGCAAGAAAAGGGTTATGTTTTTTACCTTATATCTTTCAAACAGCTGAACGGATCTCTATCTTTAATATATCGTTAGATATTTCATGAAGTGCTTGTGAATTAATTTATTTTGCTAAGTACAATGTAAGTAAGTAGGTAATATACAACGTATTACAAAATAACCCCTAATGCCGAATATGGTAGATAGGGACCATCAAACTGAATATTTTTTACTTCAATGGGTCCAACTCGCATCTCTCATGGGATTTCAGAGTTGGTCCTATAGTAAAAGTTGTTCAGTTTGATGGTCCCTATATACCATATTCGGCATTAGGGGTATTTTTGTAACATGTTGTATATATGATGTAAAGTATTAAGTCCACGTTGTCTTAAAAACTATACTTAAGTATTTTTTTTTTTAAAAATTCTTTAATCTTTTATGAAGTATTTGCCCATCATTAAGTTCAGAATCAAGTAAACCCTTTGTCACGTTTTTTGTGCGATACGCCAAAACTTTTTGAAAGAAAAAATGATCCAAATTCGTAGACAAATGAGAGACTAGCATTCTTGTAGTTGGCAGACGCGATGTTGTGACGCAGCTAAAAGGCAAGGCAGTTCAAGAAATTTACTCTTTCACTATCTCTTTAGAATACGGTTGATTATTGCATAGCTTTAATTGTCGCTTCGCCGGAAATATGACGAAATTTAGTAAAATTTTATTGATTTCTGGAATACTGGATCATTTATTAAAAATATACTCAGTTATTGGGTTAGATCAATAAAAAAGCTATACTTTTTGCATAAAAAATCATATCACTGTCGTTGAAAATTACGAAATCTGACGATTGGAAGTTAATTTTTTATACCAAGCCATTTTTCAATATTCTGTTCGGTTATTATGTTTCTTTGTTTCTTTTCCAGTCTACAGTATTTTTTGTGAAGTAGAATTCTACATCAGTTCTTCACATTGGAAGCTCAAAAATCAATCTTTTCGACAGATCGTGAACTAGTCTGCCAAAAAGTTTGACGACCTCCGTGGTAGAGTGGCTTTGTACACCGGTTTTCAAGGTGTTGCCATCTCTTGAGGTCCCGGGCTCGAGCCCCGTTTGGGTCAATTTAGCAAACAATCTTTTCTATATTGGCTCAGGTCTGGGTGTTTGTGATACCACCGTTGTCTTTGATTTCCATAACACAAGTGCTTTAGCTATTTACTTTGGAATCGGCGCAATGTGTGTGATGTTGTCAAATATAAATATAAGTATAGTAAATAATGGAGGAGCTACTTTCTTGTCATTAGTGATGGCAACACTCAACTACTTTTGTATGCAAAAACCACTTTTTTACCAGCCTCTACGTCACAGATTCATTTAATTGTATTTATTTTATGAAACGACGTGTAATTGAATCGCTTCCGCTATTTCGTTTTTTTTAACCTAACTTAGGTAACCATTTCGTAACATTCCTACTAATTACTGTAAGTGTTATGACAAAAATAAAACGAAGTTCCTGTAACTAAGTAAAAAAAAAACAAGCTATACTTTCAATTTGGCTAGATGCCAAGCTACATTTTAAGTTACCAAGCTAAAGTTAGACTTGGTATCTATCAATATATTTGGTGCGGAGGCATCACGTAATTTATTTTTTACACTACCTGCTCGTCAATGGCATAGAATAATATAATAGAATAATAATAGCATAGAGTACTCGGGGTTCAACATAGCGCCCGGGAGTCCGGGACATAATACACTACTTTGAGCCCTTATTGCATAATCTACTATTTAGTTCTTACTAGCGACCGCCCGCGACTTAGTCTGCGTGGAATTTTTTTTTGCTATCCCTCGGGAACACTTATTTTTTTCGGGATGAAATGAACCCTATGTCCTTCTCTGTATCCCTGACAACGTGTATGCAAAATTTAATGATGATCGGTTCAGTATAGTTAAGACGTGAAGGCGTAACAAACAAACAAACGGACTTTCACATTTATAATTATTAGTATACGAGGCAACTCATAAACTAAAACATATAGGTACTAGCGCTGTTAAATAGTAACCCCCTTACTAATAAAGATTGTATAACAGATGTATAGTTGTACACAGTGTTTTGTCCCTTTCATTTTAATATCAAACTTAAATAGTTTGACAGAGATTAACCATTGTATAACTACACATGTGCTATACAATCTTTATTAGTAAGAGGGTAACTATAAACCGATAGTATTTAAGTAACTTCACAACCATACCATTATGCACTTATAGAACTTACGATTACACAGAACCATAGTACAAACATACCGGAAGGCGGACTACTAATTTGCAATACCCATTTGCTACTGAACCCTAAAATTGCATCCATCGTTTGCAAGCATGCTTTTAAGGTAATCGATTTACGGCCTGCAATCGATTTAAATGCACCATCGAGTACGAGTTAATCGTTTCAACTAGTATTTAGGCGGGAAACGCGTCCACCATTTTATGATACGTGAGCGATGAACAAAATGGTTTCCGACATAAGTGTTTCCAAACCCAACAATTATTTAAATGGCTAAAAACATTTTATACAAAAATTTTGTTTCGAGTATTAAGTATTATAATTACAGTGTTTAGTATTATTCCAAAAAAAATTAAAAATAATACAGATACCAAAATAAACAGTTTCAAATTAAAGTCTTTAGTAAAAAGGAACTTTAAGTTCATTAATAGTATACTTCTAATCAGTTAACCTCCTCCTTTTTTTGAAATCGGTTAAAATTATATTACTTATGTGGAGTTATTTTGCATAGAACTAACGTTATTTCGACTAGCGTGCTTCGATGTACCGTGTTTTGACCTAGCGTGCATCGATCTACCGTTTATCAACCTAGCGTGCATCGATCTACCGTTTATCAACCTAGCGTGCTTCGATCTACCGTGCTTCGACCTAGCGTGCATCGATCTACCGTGTTTCGACCTAGCGTGCATCAATCTACCATGTTTCGACCTAGCGTGCTTAGATCTACCGTGTTTCGACTTAGTGTGCATCGATCTACCGTGTTTCGATCTACAGTTACAGAGTCCTATCAAGGTTCGAATTAAATAATTGCTTCAAATTACATTGATTGCATTAAATATTCTTAAACTTTACTATGTTAGTCAAAAGATTACAATGTGAATTGTCTTTTTTTATAAAACGTGATAATAACTAAATTTACTTCCATCATTGCTCGGCCAAACGACAATCACCGCAAAATGTACAATAAACCGCAAAATGACGAGTACATTTAAAAAAGAACAATTCCAAATTATAACGTATACCAGAGCCATTGGAATAGGGGTTTCAAACAATCAACCTTACTTTTTATGTACTAAGGTGGCTTTTTAAACGACTCATAGTTTGTCAGTCGTGACTGCTACCGTATTGAAGATATGGTAATAAAATAGCAATACGGTTTTTACTTTTATTGTATGTAATTTCTTTATTGGCTGAATTGAGATTATGTTAAGTGGTTGAATATCATCTGTTTATGTTCTTTCATGATAGTAGTTTTACAATAGTGAAAAAATATTTAGAAGTCTATAGCTTCGGCGGAAATTTTCAAATATTATTTCTTAGTGGATATCCGCCATCATGTCATAATGAAAAATATGTGTTGTTGACTTGTTATTAAGTAGTCTATTAATGTAATAAATATCTTACTATCTTACATAACAATCAACGAACCATTTGAAATTGTTAGATGTGTCGCAACTTCGTGTCAGTTAGGAAAAATATAATTAACTTGCATTTTTTTAATTGATGCAAGTCGACATTCTTTAAGTCACGTACTTACAGCAATAAATGTAGATCATTAGATATAGGAAGTAGGTATTCAAGTAGAGAAGAACAGCCCGGACAGCCGGACAGACAGACATGCGAAAGCATTTTTGCCCAAGCTGAAACGGAGATGCTTTGCGCTGTTCACCATGCATAAATAATTTCTGCAAAGGTGAACAGCGCGTTCATGTGATTTAACTTATAATTTTTGATAAAACATATTATGTAGATTTAAACACAGTTTATTTCGCTGTCGTGAAGTTAACTTGTTCAGGTAAGATTACCTGCTATGAATCATTAAAGATTGACCATATTTTTCATAAAAAAAAACAAACGCCATATCATAATTAAAAAGTGTTTTGTCTTTTCGTTCGTATTATGAACTGAATTTGTATGAAGAAGACAAAAGTCATTGTAACTAAAATATGTGTTTTATTTTTTTATCAATAACACGGTTATTCCTTAACCCCCTTATTAATAAACGAAGAGTAAGTTTACACCTAGTTTAACCAAAAAGTTTGCTTAGGAATATAAGGCTTTGATACATCAAACGTAAGGAGTAATATTACTTAGCAATATTTTTGGTTATACCGGGTGTAAACTTACTTTTCGTTTATTAATATGGGGGTTAGTGTTTCAACCTTGTGTGTTATTTTTTGCATTCCCAGGTTCTAAACAATTTAGTTCATAATTCGAACAATCTTGAAATCTAGGCTCATATACCTAACCTTACTATTAGCTTAATATAGGTGTTGTGAGTACACACAACGGCTCCTCAGACTATACATGTTGACCCTGAGACCGCCTTTATGCCCTACGTAATAAAAGCGGCTTTAGCAGTATAACTGTATAACCTGACGTGCTGTCGTGTGTACCTATTTAGGATTCTCGACCATCGATACTAACGTATAGGAAAAACTCAACAACAAACAACTTAGATAAAATCCGTTGGCTTATTAACATACAGGGCACATTTCCAATAAATAACTAACTTAAAACCCTGACCGAGGTCGTTGCTGTATGACTATGACAGATTTTTACCTTTCGAATTGAACAATCGTAGCTGTCATATTTGACATCTAAGCCTTGACATTACTAGGTCTGATTGAATTGCGCGTTTGACGTTTGTATTTCGAATTAAGAATCTAATAATTAGATTTTAATCGAAAATTGTTTATTTTCGTGCGTTACGTCTTTGTTGGTTGGATTTTGTGATCGATTTTGGTGATGATAGTCATCTATACTTACTTGTATTAGAATAGTATGTCGTGACTGACTTATTGATTCATCATAAAGGACAAACCACGAATCAGAGGGCCTTCTTAAAAAATGCATCCTCCCGCAGGTGAGCAGGGGGTTGTTGGGGAGAATGCCACTCTGGCCCCCCACACAGCGTCATAGCTGGCGGCACTGGCGGCGAGAGGGTAAGTGCCGTAGTTTTTTAGTGGGTATTCCCTCCTCCCGAGATCCCACCGAACCACTTGGTTGGGTGGGATCACGGGAAGCAGTCGTGGAGGGAGTCGCAACGTTGAATGTTGCGGTCCCCTCCCGGCAAGTCCCACATACCCCCCTCTCGCTCACCTGTGGGAGGGGAAGCGCGTAAATGCGTTTTTCTACGGCATAAAAAAAAAAGGTGAGCAGGGGGTTCGTATGTGGGGCTCGCCAGGAGGGGACGTCGCGGCTTCCTCCAAGAGCGTCTCTTGTGGTCCCACGCAGCCAGTGGCTTGACGGAACCCCTAGAGGGGGGAATACCCGGTACTTGCGCCTCATGCGCCGCCAGGTGGACCTAAGGGTCCCTCATTAGGATCAGAGGGCCTAGCCAAAGCACGCTAAAGTAACATTTGAAAATCTTAGTTATGTATGTATGGAATTGACAGAAGTTTTCTTTAACAATCTGTCTTTAAAACGTCAAATCTATACATGTTTCGAAAGCGAAGCGATAATAAGTAAAACTGTTTAACGTTTTATGTTATTAAACTCATTTAACGATAGAAGTTGTTGCAGTAAAAATTAAAAGTCAGTTCGTAATACAATGTCAGTGTTTGTTATTACAAAACCTGAAAATTATTTGTCGAGTTCATCATTACGAACAACTTTGAAATATAAAAACGTGATTTTGCAAAAATATATTATTATCAATTGTTTACATTTGAGACAGAGCAAAACAATAATAACATAGTAAATTTTTCATTTTTTTTTTAATTAAACAGAGCTTGCTTCTAACAGAGCAATCCTACTAATATTATAAATGTGAAAGTTGTAAGTTTCGATGTTTGTTTGTCCAGTTTAAAACCAGGATTAATTAAAATATTAGGATACTTTTATCTTGGTCAAAGGTTCCCTAAGGATTTTTCGAATATTCACGCGGACGGAGTCGGAGCAGAAGCCAGATATTACTTTGTAGTAACGCCGCAGAATTCAGTTGAGTTACTATCTACAGAATTGTTGCTGATAAGCTTTCACTTGCGAAGGAAACTCTTACTATCGCATCTAAGCTTCGTAACGAAACCGACACTTGGTAACGAAACGGACACTTTCGATTGTGAGCTAATTTTCACGGCCCTTTCTCCGCATGAAGACAATGGTATTAAACATAATTGTTTGGCGACTAAATGTTATGTCTCTGTTGAAGTGTGAAATAGGACTTTTGGTGAAATGTCCATTTTGGTAACGTTGCTGAAGCTGAACGGTGTTTAATTAACAATTGACTGTTGACCATTACGAATGAATGTAAAATCAACGGGACTTTAGTTTATGAAGAATTACAAACTATCATACAACTGCTTTTGGTAAGGAGACTGTAAATAAAAAAATATACCTATATGTATATGACGGCGATAAATGAAATTGCTTTTCGGAAGTTAATAACTTCCGAAAAGCAATTTCATTTATCGCAATAACTTCCGAAAAAAAATTAATTATCCCGCGTTTCTACCAGTATACCTACCGCGTACTCCTGGGGATTTTCATACCAATATAGTGTTACTATAAAATAAAAGCGAATTTTAGTGCCAGCTGTCTTATCACCAAAACTCATCATTTTACATTCAAGCGTAGCAACTAATTTACCGAATTCATCATCTCAACATCATCAGCCATTAATAAGCAAAGTTGTCAACTTTTGTTTTTCAGACCATTGCAACCGGATATTTTCCACTTTCACCAATTTTATTCTCCGGTTGCACTGCAACATGTTTGATAATCGCGTCAAGCCGCCAGGCAAGCATCGACGCCTCCGTGCGTACCGGCGTTATAATAGGGCGATTGTATGAAGTACAATCGGAAACAAAAGTATTAAGCATTTTTAGATGGATCTTAGATGCAATGGTAGTGAACCTTACAACAAAATTTAAGGTACTGTTCGAATCCCGCGAGAGATTCCACAACAAACTTAAGTATAAAAAATATGACCTCCGTTTTCATGCTGTCATCTCTGAGGGCTTGGGTCTGATCCCCGACCAGGTTGATGTAGAAAAACTTCTATGCACCGTTAATTTTTAAGTATATATCTTAAAATAAAATGGGAACTTCAGACCACGTGAATGAACAACTTTTACTATGGGGCCAACCACGGAATCGCGAAAAAAAATCAGCTGTTCCATAGAAATGAACAACATCGACTTGACTATAAGGTATGAAATCCCCATTTCATTTTTAGATATACTTAAAACTTAAAGGTGTATAGAAGTTTTTCTACATCAACCTGGTCGGGAATCGAAGCCAAGCCCTAGGGAGATGTCAGATGGTGGCCAAGCATGGACTCGTTGTGAATAAAAAGAGCTCGTTACTTATGTGATGTTATCAAATATTGTTATTTTATCATTGTATACTTTCATATCCGACTGTACGAATAGTTCACACTATAGAATGATTGCTCGCTCGCCCCTTTGGCTATTGTACGCAAATTTCACAAAAGTCATCGCCTCGTCCGGATTACGGGTTGCTCCTATGTTGCGCAACAATCGAAGTGGCGAAATTTTGTGGCTTTGTCTCATCGAGTGACGACAACATGAGGGTGGCAAAATTATACAACAAAAAATACGACTCGCACCAGATCATGTTGTCAAAAGTTGTTTTGTTTCATGAACAGAATACATCCTGAAAGTATGTCATGTGGCTTTACAATCAGCCTGCAAAATATGGGGTCTGTTGCCGACATAGAAAAAAAAGGAAATTAATCTTAAATAAACAAGATTTAAATGATCACTGGTTCGACGACCTTCATGGTCGAGTGGCTTTGTACACCGGTTTTCAAGGTGTCGCCATCTCTGAGGTCCCGGGTTCGATCCCCGGTTGGGTCAATTTAGAAAACGAACTTTTCTATATTGGCTCAGGTCTGGGTGTTTGTGATACCACCGTTGTCTCTGATTTCCATAACACAAGTGCTTTAGCTACTTACTTTGGAATCGGAGCAATGTATGTGATGTTGTCAAATATTTATTTATTTATTTATTTACTGGTGATTTATCAATTTTTTTTAATCTTTTATATCCAGCCCTCCTACTCAAATGGCCAACATTCTATGTGTTTAAACGCTACGTGCCGTTAGCTTGTCAATTCCATACAATACATCAAAGTCTGTGATTTACATAAGTTTGCGACATATGATTTAATGGTTCATTGCTCATTAATAGTAAGCGTAGCGTATACGTTGAGTAGAAGTTTGAGTTCTTTTGTATTAAACTTTTGCATTTTGTCATTTAATAATATTTCACGTTATATTCCTAAACGATTAACGTTTCCTAAAACTTTTAAGTCAACAAAGTATTTTTTTAAGAGTTTTAAGTGTTAGTGTTTGCTTAAAAAGTCCATTAAAATTAATATTATGCAACAACTTGAGTAATTGCGTATAAAATTATGTATTGCGTATATTATTATGTACAAATAAACGCTTACCTTTTTATGCAAAGATTATAATGTCCTGAAACAAAAAAAAACATATAGGTTAGTTATTATACTGTATGTACTACCTTGAGGAGCTCAGTGGCGTCGGGTATAGCGCCTGGCCCAGCGATTGCGGAGGTTAAGCAACTTTCGCAAGGGTCGGTCATGGGATGGTGACCAAAAATGTATTATCTCGAGCTCCTCCGTACTTCCGAAGGCACGTTAAGCCGTTGGTCCCAGCTGCATTTGCAGTCGTTAACACCTACCAATCCGCAATGGGCCCGCGTGGTGAGTTATACCCCATCCTCCTTATCCACCTATAAGTAAGGCTTGTGCCCCAGCAGTGGGGACATTAAAATGGCTGATGGTCGGTGTACTACCTACATATAAGTTGTACATAGTACTATCTGACAAAAGGCCTATGCGATGGTTGCTTCACTTTCTCAAGCAAGCAACTCAACTCAAGCAAGTGCCAGCCGTCATAATTAGAGAAGTTGGTAGGTATTATAAAATAAAAGAAAATCTTTAAACAACATATTTCAATCAACGAGCTAATATCTATGGGAGATTAATTGCAAACAAATATTGCTTAAAAAATTACACCACGGGGCTAATAACTTACAATTCGCACAACAGAACGCTAACGTCTGTCAGCAGTGACTGACGTTATAGCGTTCTAAAATTGCAGTTGTATTTTGAACAAAACAGATTTTATTAGAAATTACGTTCTATGTGTCAAAAACGCAAAGAAGGCAAAATGATGCAAAGATAACGTATTATATACTTTTCGTTTTTTTACCGACTTCAAAAAAAGGAGGAGGTTCTATGTTCGTCTGTTTATTTGTTTCTTTTTTTTTTGTATAGAAAATATCTATGAGTATACAGATTATGGTCGCTATTATGCTACCAGTGTTCAGTTTGTGCTGCATAACTAAATGCCAGCATTTTTAGCTCGCTCGCTTAGTTGTAATTTTTGTGTGGTGCCATTTTTCGAGCGGAACGCTTGTTCCATAGATTCTAGTTCGCTGATTTCAATAACAATAATTCTTTTAATAGCGTCCATCGTTACATCACCTCAAATTGTGATTTTAATAACTTAATTTGTATTGCGTGGTCTAAGTTGGATTGCCAATCGCAATCTTGGAAAATCAACGCGTTTTTATTTGGATGTAGCTATTGAGAAACATCTTTGATAAAATAACAACTTATTGAGATGTTAAAGTAGGTTTATAATGAGCCCTTTCGGCATAGAATATAATAATAGTACAGAACAGCTACTACGTACTTCTCATTAATAGTCATAAACTTAATAATTAAGCACTTTTGAATCGTCTATATTTTCCTACCACCCGTTCCAGACTTTTTTAACTGACAAAGAAACAGGCGCAAGAAACTTATCAGCTTTAACAGAAATAAGTAACGATATTTACAAACTTAAATATATCGTTACCAATCGAATTGAATTATTTAGATTGACATTCTATTAATTGATTTTCTTTTTGTACTTTTTTGCATGCTGAATGATCAATCAGCGAAACATGTAGATCGTTGATTATTTTTCCAACTGAAATGTATACCCACCTGTTTCGAGCAAAATAATCAATTCTTATTCTTATTCTTATTCTCAAATACAGTACAGCAGGATTATTAACAACAAAGTACTTATGTGTTACATGTTGCATCATTCCCACGCATTTCGGTCTTTTAGATAATCGTCTACTTTATAATAACCTTTACCCATAAGCGTCTTTTTAACATGGTTTTTAAATTCATGCAAATTAAGATCAATCACTTGTTGTGGAACTTTATTAAAAAAGGCTAAGCCTTTCCCCAAAAATGAACCTCTAGTTTTTGCAAACCTAAATCTTGGAACGGTAAGTTTATCTTTATTTATTGTATTAAACTGGTGATTATGGTGATAATCACTTTTAAGTTTATACTTTTATTCTAGTTGTTATTTGAACTACAGTGTTAATTATAAGGATTTTTGTCAATTTAAATAGTTTGCACAAATTTGAATCTCGAGAAATTAAAAATTTTCGGTTGCTGTTTTTCTTCTTTTCGAAATTTCGACCTTAAAATTCTGGCAAACAGTGAGCTTCCCATACAAACGTAATACCAAAATGATTTGCAATTTGAGCATAATTAACTCTTCTTGTGGTGTTATTCGCATTTACACATTATTTGTCTAGGTTTCTATTAAATAAAAATACAAAAACAAATAGAAATTAATGCGATTTACAGTTTTGTATGAAAAAAATTGTATTTATTTTGAATTGGGTTAGTATTTTGGAATTTTTATTCGATAGAACCCTTGACAAATACTGTCTTAATCCGTATAACACCACAGGAAGAGTTAATTATGCTCAAATTGCAAATCATTTTGGTATTACGTTTGTATGGGAAGCTCACTGTTCGCCGGATTCTTCAGTAAATGTTTCCTTTTAGTACAATTACCTATTAGTATTCCCTGTATGCTTTCTTTGTTTAGGCCATCATCCACACTTACTCTGAATCCTTAAAACGTTTTCTAACAAAAAAACTACTAATAAATAGGTAGGAAAATATTAAAACTTTAATAGCACTTAATTTTAAGCTAATTTGAACAAAAATTGTCTATGACTAATCTTGTTATGTTAAGAATTTCTATCGTCGTAAAATATGATCAAGTTTCCGACCGGCAAAGAACCTTCAGTAATCCACTTTCACTCAATAACTCGGACTTATTTGCACTTAGTGCAAGTGTATATCATATTACACACAAGTGCAACATACAACATGGACCGTCGGAAAGTGAGCGTGGCCCACTTTGAACCACGTGGCGAGTGACCGAGATTGTGTATACGTAATTATTTGTCTGTCTGTCATAGTTCGAATAGATGTCGGTGAATTGGAAGTGTCAATATTTTCAATATACACTGTTATTTTTCAGTATATCTAAAAGTGAAATGGGGATTTCAGACCACGTGAATGAATAACTTTTACTATGGGACCAACCACGGAATCGCGAAAAAAAAACCAGCTGTTCCATAGAAAAGTACAACATTCACTCGACTACAGTGTATGGTACAGCTGTTTCCCTATTCTAATTTTTAAAATGTATTTATTGCCTTACAATCGCAAGCTGAATGCGACTCTACATTCTGTATATTTTGATAACTCTGATATTTATATTCTATTCTGTAGGTCAAAACAAAAAAAAAACTTTTAACATATTATGTACGTACCAAAAATGCACAGTTTTGGAGATATTATCACCAATCTTAAGGCGACGCATCGATAAACTATTTTCGTATCGACTGTCTCGCTCAAAGTCTCGTAAATTACACTTAACTATCTCACTCAAAATATTTCCTATTAGAATAAATTAAGTCGGGATTTACACCATGCACCTTTTAAGACCTCGACAGAGGGTAGAACGATTCGCCTGCCAATAACATCTACCCGCACGCAACAATCGACAGTTCTTCCGTGACCATGGCGCATGCAACTGCGCCGAAATATCCAAGTCTCAAAAATAAAAAGGTACATGGTGTAAATCCCGACAGTTTATTCTAATAACGTCAATAACCATGGAAATTTAAAAAAATATTTTCTTAGCTTACCATTTTATGGTAATATAAAAAAAACACGTTGTATATTTCTAAAAGCGTCATATCTAGAGTTTTTATGTTTTGAACGTAATGATAAATTAGTTTGAAAGCGTGTGAGTCCACTCTATTTCGTGTGCTATGTGTTGACATTTATTCATTTCAACTTCATAATGTGGGAATATTTCATTAAAAATTACTTAGTCTTGATAAAGTTGTAAGAGTTTTTTTCAAATTGATATTTTCATTAATTCATTTTTGGGCGTAATGTTTGTTTATTTCTAAGTAACTAAAGATAGAACTTATTTTATAGTTATTACAACCACCTTATTCCCAAACAATACAACAAATATCCAATTGACGACCTCCGTGGTCGAGTGGCTTTGTACACCGGTTTTCAAGGTTTCGCCATCTTTGAGGTCCCGGGTTCGATCCAATTTGGGTCAATTTAGAAAACGAACTTTTCTATATTTGCTCAGGTCTGGATGTTTGTGATACCACCGTTGTCTCCGATTTCCATAACACAAGTGCTTTAGCTACTTACTTTGGAATCGGAGCAATTTATGTGATGTTGTCAAATATTTATTTATTTATTTATTATTATTTATATTATCATAAAAAGTCCAGTAGTAAAATGTACAATAACAAAATATAACACCGAAATTCATATAGATCGCGCAATGTAAAAATTGTTTAATCTTTAAATCGAAATGACTTTTTCCTACATTACCTACCACCTACATGTTTCTTTTGAGTGAAAATCGAAATGGTTTTTTCATACATTGTACTCATACAGAACGTTAAGAAAAAAAAACAAGATGTATTTTAGATCTGAGGCGTCGAACTTGGAATGTGTGGAGGCGTGGTTTTGTCACGACTCTTGCGCAGACAGTACTATCACTCTCTATTATGTTTGTTAACGGTACGACCATATTAGTGTGGACATGGTCTTGTTAAATAGCGCAGTATGTTTACTGGAAGTAAGTACTTTAGTTTGTAATAATACTAATTGTGAAGAATGTTAACGCAATAACTCGATAGCATTTGAAATTAAATTAAACCTTCTGCTATCTTTTTTTATGAGCCGTAGTCAATTAAGTATTTTTGCCTTTTTTAACCCCTACGCAAAAAGAGAGGTGTTATAAGTTTGACTGTCGTGTGTCTGTCTGTCTGTCTGAGGCAACGTAGCTCCCAAACTAATGGACTGATTTGAATGCGGTTTTTATTAGACAATCCATCCTATTTATCAGATGTATAATAACGATACATTTTTAAGATTTTTTTAGTATAAGCAATTTTATGTAGGTAAAATACAACTTTGTGTTTTAATGTATAATCGTAAACCGTTTGATAAACCACAGATACCGATATGAAGAACCATAAAATAGTTAATGCTCTTTAAGTGCTTTATAAGTTACATTGTAATGCAAAGACAAGCAAAGAAATACATACTTAAAAGTATGTATTTTTAATACATCTTTTACGATGGCCTTTCAAGCTAGTTTTTTACGGTTAATTATAAGTAGTCAGTGTTTTTGTAAAAAGTTTTTATTTTGGGATTTTAAGTTAATAGCTATGTGAAATACTCCGTCCTTTTTACTATTTAATCTAGTTTTAGATGGTAAATAACTTTTTAGTTTTTTTTTAATTAAGCGCAATAAAACTGGAATGTCCATACTAAGATCGTCAGTTGCTCTGATTACCTGACCTCCATAGTGGTAATCTTAATTGTGGGCGTCTGTTCCGATGACCTATCAGTGTTGGGAACGCCAATACCCATTAGTGCTTACTAATTGGGTTCTACTGGGAATGTGGGTCAAGCAAGACACTCGACTTTAGTTCTGGCCCTTTGACTTCCTTGTAGCGAGGGATAATAATGCGAGTTACATCAGAAATTAGGAGCTCGGAGCAACGTGGTGTTAAGCAACTTTCGCAAGGGTCGGCCATGGGATGGGTGACCAAACATTTATTATCTTTGGGCATGTGTGGTGGGTTATGTAATATGAATAATGATTTCAAGAAATTCCTTATAACAAGCTTATAAACCCACCCAAACTTTTTATGAATAAGATGGTTATATTATTTATATACCCAAAATCGCAAAACATAAAAAAGAATTTCGGCTCTGAAAAAAAGACTATAACCTAAAGGGAAAGCTATTTTGATTCCTAGATTTTAGTTTTTGTTAGTCTTTTAAATCCTTACCCCTTACTAATAAGAGTTGTACGGCGGGTGATTAGTTACACAGTATTTTGTCCCTTTCTTTTTTTTTAATTTTTTTTCTTTGGGGAGCTTACAGCATCAATTACAAGTTAACTATAAAAATAAATACTTAAAAGCTAATTACAAGCTTCCACAGATAAATTTTTATGTTTATATGAATTTCAAACTTCAATAGTTTGACAGAGGGTAACCACTGTGTAACTATACATTTACCCCCTTACTAATAAAGATTGTATAACAGATGTATAGCTACACAGTGTTCTGTCCCTTTCTTTTTGATGTCAAACTTAAATAGTTTGACAGAGATTAACCATTGTGTAACTATACATCTGTTATACAATCTTTATTAGTAAGGGAGTTGCTGACCAACAGTTTTTGATACCTCACCAATCATTTTAACTGCAGCTCCCTTACTAATAAAGATTGTATAACACAATCTTAATTAGTAAGGGAGTTGCTATACAATCTTAATTAGTTAAAAGCAAAGGTAAACAAAGAATACCGTTGCTACCCGGAATCAGTCCCACACGATCAAGGTAAATACTCTTTTACATGTACATTATTCTTGTAAGCCCGTGGGTGGACTGGTATGCACTAACTGTATAAAACATAAAATAACAAGTCCCGTGCACGCTCTCATAGACATTACATACAGGCTATGACTTCAGTTACATAGACGAGTTGTTCAAAATTAAAATTGTGTCACAACCAACCTTCGCGGCGCATCAACTATTCCTCTAGGTCGGTCGCAATAGACTAAAGGAGTTTCGGCATCGTACAATATCTCATTACTTATAGCAAAGTCTGGGAAACCGCACCCTTGGGGAACAGTTAATTTTGCCTGCTGTTGAAGAGGTTTTAAAAACTGTCCTGGGGCACTACCGGCTAACTTTTCGAACTTTGGCTTGCCTGCCGAGCTTCAACTTAAAACAGATAAAACGAAGTAAAGAGGTTTCGTATTGTACTATTCGCCGAAGTTATTTAGAGGATATCGATGTTCGAGTGACATAATGAATTGGGGTTCGCCATTTTGGCCCGATTGGGGCTCGATTTATCTGTTTTAATTTGAATTCCGGCAGACTTTCCGAAGTTTGATGCGTTAGCCGGTACGGCCCCTGCACAAATCTTCATTTGACATATTTAAAAGAATTCCTTTGAGTAACAATACTGCACAAAGACGTATTGATGAAATGAGCTCTGATGTTGAAAGTTTCTTGTGTAATTATTTGCAAACAACTCATTTTTCTATCCAACTGGACGGGTCAACTTTACCTGACAATGAAGCATTATTATCGGCATATGTTCGATTTACTAAGGGCGAAGAAATGTATGAAGAGTTACTATTCGCGAAAACTTTGAAGACTGACACTAAAGGTGAATCAATATTTAATGTTCTGAATGATTTTTTTACGGAATAATCAATTCCATTCACAAACATTATTTCGGTAGCAACAGACGGAGCTCCTGCCATGGTCGGGCGATACCGTGGATTTATAAGCCATCTTAAAAGGATTATACCAGAGGTAATTACAATTCACTGTGCCATCCATGCAACGTCCTAATGAACAAGTTTTCGGTACTGTACAGCCTGTCTAGTGTAGTATATACATAGTCTTTGCGTACAGGCTATCTCAGACCAACCCAGAATATATCCAGTACTAGCGGACCCGACAGACGTTGTCCTGTCTTAACTATGAATTTAATAAAAAAAATATTTCAGAAACAACTTTTTTGTTATGTTCTCTATGACGATATTTGCAGCACGCATTCATTAATATTATGTCAAACGTCGTAAGGTTACATTAAAAAAGTTTAAATTGTCATAAAAGGTTAAATTAAAAAAGTTTTTTTTTTATTTATTGAGCATATAATTTATAGAAAAACCCAGTCACTACTTAAATTGTAAGCGCTAAGTGAAACTGAGCTAAATGGGTTTCTAAAAAATGAGAGTTAATTAATTGTAAATGTACTTTTATTATTGAAAACTGATGAGCATGACTTGACACATAGAAGAAAAAACACAGAGTAGGAAAACAAGGAAAATATGTTATAGTATAAAAAGTACGGAATTCAAAAATATAAGTTAAAGTAAAAAACCATAAAGTAGTAAAAAGGAGGCCGGCTCGGCAACACTAAGGTTACATTAGAAATAATTGAATATGGTGGTTAAGTATTCTTGAGTTTTCTAATTTTCCGTGCAATTTTCTTATTTTTTTCTTTCATAAGAAAGGTTCTTGCTCTCCTCACAATAACAAACACAACCAAAAATAATTAGCGAAATCAGCCGTTCACGCGTGATGCCGTGACCACTGGAAAAAAAGCTTTAACTATGAAAATGTCCGAATCATCAGTGAAAGAATAATAAAAATTAAAAAGTGTCATTTCGGGCAAAGTGTCCAAAATTATATTGTCCGTGACGTCAGTAACTTAACAAAATATGATGACGGTGTTTTCAAAATAAAGCCGACGATTCTGTCTCAGACTTTATAAATTTGTTCCTGTATTCTGAAAATTAAATACGCGCTCTTTTGTTTTGCTTCAGACCTGTGAAGACCGTCCTTTGTTTCTGGAAATGGAACGGTTTTAAAAGTTGAATTTAAAAAGATTTGCTTCATTAAAAAGTTTTTAATTCACATTTTTAATGCTTTACGGTTTTTAATGAAAATGAGATTTTATAATCTATTTGAATATGAGTACCTACCATTTTATTGTAAGTGACCGTCGACAGATGGGGCAAAAATGTTTTCGTATGTCTGTCCGGCTGTCTCTGTTCTCCTCTACAGTTCGCATTTCTCAACCGATTCTCGTAAAATTTTGTGTGCAGTTTCTATAATTATATAAATTTTTCGTTGATTCAGTTTTAGTATTTTTTCAAAATGGTGAAAACAAGGGGAAAATCATATTTCTGCCATATCGAAAAATGATCAAAACTGTCACAAACGCGAGGTTCACAGGTTCAGGTTACTAGTATAGTATTTTGTTTAAATCTAGATATTGTAAACTTGTGTGGCAGTTCAATTTCCTTACAATTAAAATTAATAAAACTGACCAACAGTTTTTGATACCTCACCAATCATTTTCGATTGTTTGGCGTCCACAGATTATACACAGATCATTGCACAGATTAAACTAAAAACAATGTTATCGACCCACAAGCATCTTAAAAATGAAATTATGTTTATTAGAGCCAACAGCCTTTGATTTGATAGTATCAGATTTAATCAAGTGATTAGCCCAAAACTGGTCGCATTTGGGTCTCGAAGAAAGACCAATCAATAAACCAATTGTTTTTAATCTATTGTCCGTTGTACCGGTTTGCAGTGTCTGACATATGGCCGTGGTTAATAGTACGGCGATAGTACTCTTTTCATTAAGGTTGCCTGGAGATCGGAATAGTTTAATTGTATTATTTTTATAAAAAACAAAAAAATAGAAAACCTTTAAATCGACTTCCAAAAAATTCGGTTGATTTTTTTTATTTTTTTTATGTCTTTTTAGATAAAGGCATAACGTTAGGATACCTTGGACACCACACACGGTCATGCCGTTAGATCCAGCAGCATAATCAAATGGGCTGGTTCAAGCCATTTTGACCGTATGTCAGGAGAAATTTTGGTAGGACATGCCACTTGACGGAAGGGTGGATTTTCCGTTTACTGATGGCGCTTCATGCCACTTGACAGTGTATGTCTACCATGCTACTGTATCAAGTGGCATGATCGGGAGTGGTCTCCATGACGGACGCACCACCGCAGCCACCCGCAGTCGGCACATTCAACCGCACGCGGTCGGTTGCAGTCGTGTCGTGTCGTCTAATTTACAATTCGAATCATAATGTTGATTCTACCGAATCTTCCATTCAAAATTAATAGAGGATAATGCTTACTTATTGCGCATGTCTAAAAAAGTAAGTATGTACTTCCTCGTCAATTATACCAATCAGTCAAAGTGCGCAAGTAGTATGATCAGGAAGTGATCATTTTGTACATCAAATTATAAGACATGTTTTGTAACTGCTACCAAATAATTATATGTACCTTGCCTTGTTAAATTAACTATGTTTTTTTATGATAAATGATTGATTGGCCTTCTCAAAAAATATGATTATTAATCATTTCTTTTTTTTTTACCACGATTCCTAATAAAGAGAATAAATGTATGCCATCAATGATTCTTTCTATTATGTTTTGGTAGTGGCAATTATTATTTATAATAAGAATAATAGATATGAATGAATAAACTTTTAAACAAAAAATTAGGGCCGACCTAGAAATGGCTATTTTATTAACTTTATGATTGCCATATCTTTCCACTCATCACCCGCTAACCGCTATTTCAACAGCCACAGCCTTACTAGGTTAGCAAGCGATTTGACAGGCAGTCACCTCACTGACGGATCGTGTTGATAAAGACCTTGCAGTGAGAATCAAGTACACTGGAATGCCACTGGAAAATAATAGTGATAGTCGATTTGGAACTGGCTTCTGAAAAAAGACGCTCGGAACAGAGGTTTTTTTTTGTATCAAGAGGAGAATGCTATCTTTATGCATACCAAACGGCATGTTGGACTTGGTCATACCAAGGGGCGTGCCACACCCAACCCTCCCGCCAAGCCTAATAGGCTTCGCGTCAGGGCTGGGTGGTTCTACTCCCTAACGAGCTCGAAAGCTCGAGAGGGAACAAGACAAGGAGAGGAAGCGTCCTCTCCGCCTCCCATAAGGCTACCCACTCGTGGTGGGCAGGCCAGATGGGGGGGACGGGAGAACACACCACTACCAACTAAACTCCTCTCGAAGACCTGCGCCTTTCCGCCGGGTCGGTGGGATCGCGTTTGCATTCTCCACGTGGCCCGGGGATGGTGGCCTGTTAAGGCCCCACCTTATGGGGGGCAGAGGGCCAGACATTTCGTAGGCAATCTCAAGCCAACCCAGAATGAATATGAGTGCACTAGTACTGCAGCAGTAACCAAGGAGTTTTTAGCCAACAAAACAAATGACGGTACCGGTAGCGTTTACGAATACGGCGGATCTGCCCCTGTTTTAGAACCTCTTAAGGGGCTGACATGAGCCAGCCAGCTACCTAAGCCCAATTTCTTAAAAAGGAATCAGTCAAGGTTGAAACTATTGTTCTAGTTTTGATAATATTTTAACTGCACCTTTTTATATCGTTCCATCTGATAAAGCTGATAAGTTATTTCTCCCATTTTTCTTGTCAGCTAAAAGACCTCATAATGGGTAAAAGATTTGACGATTTTAAAATGCTTATTATTTGAATAAAGAATTTCATTCATTCATTCATTCATTCAAACGTCCTCCATCTAAGTACGAGTATTAATGTTATTTTTATTGTTGACGTCATACATTGCTTCCTCACAAATCTATTAGCTTGCGTAGTTATATGGAAAGGTTGACACTTAAACAAAACTGTTATCTTTACCACGAGGTCAATCGAGGATAAAGAATGACTGTACAAAGATGACTTGTAAGTAATAGGAATATGTACCTAAGAGCAAAATGTTTTAAAAGCTACACAGATTAGGGGACAAGACAATATTTCCGTCATATTGGCCTATGAACATTCTTATTGCTGGTTGGCTGGCAGAGAGAGTATTAAGTCCGCCGACACTCCATACTGGATGTATTGCTTGCTGTACAGACAGCAGTACCAGCCCCCTGACTATGTAACTTTATTGCAATCAACTCTGACAGAAATCGCAGTTACATTACTGCTTTAGTAAGAACCAATGTGACAACTATCTTACTTAAAGCAGCAATGTAACTGCAGTTTCAATCGATTTCAATCGAGAATTGTTAGCAACAGAGTTACGTAATCAGCCTCCTGGTTATACAAAACTGTAAAAATCTGCAATTAATTTTGAATCCTAATTTTTTCGCTTTTAAGTATAAATTTGATTCAATTTGATTACCCTGTCGTGGTAGCCCAGTGTACCGTTGTCTGTACAATAATAATATAAAAATAAATAATTTACCACCAGCCATTTTGGCACCTTTGTCTAGAGTCTAGAGTTATGACAGTTTTAGGGTTACTAATGCATGTTTAGCAGGTTTTTTAATTTAATTTTACACTTTTGAATTTCTCGATGTTCCCGATGTTTCCCGAGGTTCTGCTCCTATAGCCCAAGTCACATATTTTCAAAACAACCATCAATTTTTATAATGTCAAATCCAAATCGATCTTAGAGTTCGTTATCTTTTTTAAAAATGTAACATAGGCTAGTTTCTATTTCGTAAGTCCATCTTTAAAAACTATTGTTATTATGATACAACTTTTTATATTCCTATAAAAAAAACAGCGACCACTTCCCATACAAGCGTGGACCTATCAAAAAGATTTTAATTAAAAATGTAAATATTTAATAATAATAAAACTATATTTGAGAATTAAGACCGTAGAACACTAGTATTTATTAAATTTTAATTTGGAAATCAGAAAAACATATAGTGGTAAAATCAATATGTTCTAGTTTATACTAAACTAGTGGCCCGCCCCGGCTTCGCACGGGTACAATGTAGTTACTAATGTGGTGAGTGTGAAGTTATTAGACTGTCTATATAGGTATAGTAGTGGCCACAAAATTAAGGACGCCAGTCGATTTTCATACAAACAAAGTAACTTTTAGGCATTGCTTCTCCGCCAGGGATTGACCGAGCGGTGATCTGGTGATGGCCATCCAGGGAGTGAATGGAGGAGATCCAGATTTCTATACACACCTAAGTGATCTGACCAGCATTTAAAGAGATGTAAGGATATGTTTAAAAAAACCGCGAATATAGTATAGAAATGTATGAAAACTTGCAACTGTATATTCTTATGGTTACATCTCTTAGAATGCTGACCAGATCAGTTGGGTGTGTATTGCTATCTGAATCTTCTCCATTCACTCCCTGGATGGCCATCATCAGATCACAGCTAGTTCAATCCCTAGCGGAAACCCAAGACTTCAAAATTACCTCGTTTGTATGAAAATCGACTTGTGTTCTTAATTATGTGGCCACCACTATATGTATATACGACGTACACAATATACGCAAGGGGTGTTATAAGTTTGACTTGTCTGTCTGTCTGAGGCAACCTAGCTCCCAAATTTATGGACCGATTTTGATGCGGTTTTTTATGCATAGTTTAAAAGATCTAAGTGTACAGACGGCGGGACTCCTAAACCATTGATCCGATTATGATGAAACTTTGGCGAGTTGTTCTGCTTACGACCGAGAAAGTCCCTGCCTAAAAAAACGGAGCATTGCAATATACGCATGCCGGGTGCAGCTAGTTCTAAATAAAAATATGTTGCGCATTAACACGATTCTCAATCTCGATCATCCAACACTTATCTATAATAAAAATCAGCTGTTTCATACAAAAATTCAAATCGAAAATATCAAAATGTGTTTCATACGTTTTGATATTTTCGATTTGAATTTTTAATGATTATTTTTTCGCGATTTGAGTGTTGGTCCCCATAGTAAAAATTGTTCAGTTTGATGGTCCCGATATACCATATTCGGCATTAGGGGTATTTTTGTAACATGTTCTATACCTACCACATTTCTTGTCATGTTATCCGGTTGCAAAATAAAAAGGCTATTCGGCGAGCTGACTCTCGAGCAGGCGACATTAGAGCTGGCCATGGGAGAAACAATCACTGCAGATCTACACCAGCCGCTCTTAAACTTTGTCCCTGTGCTTTATTAATTGTCATAGCATGGGCGACTTGACCGAATATTGTATTCTTTTAAAATTAAACTGATAATTAGATGGAATAATTTTGCACCTTATTACAACGCAAGGAAGGAAAAAATGACAGCATTGCCAACACAACGCCATAGGTACTATTCAATGAAATGCATTCTACCTACTCTCAGGGGAAATGACCAAAGAGAATGTAATACTACGTTGAGATGACAAATGATATTTATTTTTCTTAATTAATCAATCAAATGCACAAAAAAGTTTCAATTCCGACGTCGAAGTCAATCACAGCAAAATTAGCTTTATATCACTTTTTAACCCTATTAGGTGATACATATTAAAAAAATACGAAACACGTGTTCAATTAATTTTGTGAAAGAATGTCTATGCCAAATTTCAAGTCAATCGGGCCAAGGAATCGCGTCCTCCCATACAAACTTTGCCACCCTGTTTCACCCCTTTAGGGGTTGAATTTCGCAAAATCCCGTCTTAGTGAGCACCTACGCCCTAAAAGCAGCCCCCATGCAAAATTTGAGACTCCTAGCACTTGTAGTTTCTGAGATTTCGTGATCAGTGAGTGAGTGATTTTCCCTTTTATATATATAGATGTAATTATTACCAATCTTTATTATTAGTTTTCTCTCTTTCTGTATTGCCAATTTTTATTTTAGTTAGCATAAAATTCAATTTTATGCGCTATATTACTTTTCTATAATAATTGATAAAATCAACATTTTGTCAGGTCATCAATGGGCGTTATTCAGTGCACTCCGAGGAAGCTTTGTGGTACTTTTAATCATTTACACAATATTTTCTAGCCTGTCGTTTAATTTAATGGAGTATTTTGCGAAAAGTGGCCACTTTATAAAAAGTATCAGAAAGCTTCATCGGAATGCACTACAGAGAGATAATTCACAATTTTTCGTCTTTATTTAAGCACTGTGATTTTTTTTCAATGGCGGCGCTAGTGTGCAGACTACGCCCTCTTAAGTGTTCTGTAGGGTTACATCCATATGAAGAATATTATCCAGAAAAAAAAAATTTAAGGTGGTATTTAGTCATATGTTTTTCTGACCAAAGTTTTTTTAAACCACAGCAGGTAACAAAAGTGCCGTAACTAAATGAATGTGTCCTTGTCAGGAATGGAACCGGTGACCTCTTTTTATTTAACGCTTTAACCAATTACTAAAAGGAAGTGGTAAAACAGATGTAAGTAATGTGTTAGATGCATAGCCGTGACATTCGAATATGAAATGTATTTTCAATGTCAAACGAGCTTTTATCGTGTGCGCATTATAAAAGCTTGAGTTTCGACATTACGTTGACATACTTTTATAAAAAAATGTAGGTATCTACTTTTGAAAAAATAATTTTTAGTTCGAGTAGTTTAATCTTTGATAGGTATCAACAATATCTTCAGATTAAAAAAAGAAATGAAAAATTAAACATATTTTGTTCATTTATTCTATTAGTCACCACAATAGAGATTTGAAGCTTAATCATTGGTGTGATTTGAAAATAATTATTTTGAGTGAGAACTTGACATGTGAAATACAGCTATTAATAATAATTGAGATTTCGCTGAGTCCAACTTATTAAGAAACATTGTAATTTTTTACATCCACATAAAAAAAATATCGATGAAACTTGACACTTTATGAGTGAATAGCCATTGATTAAAAAAAAAATACGGAGTAATTAGGTAACAAAAATAAAAAAACATACAACCGAATTAATAATCTCCACCTTCTTTTTAAGTCGGTTAAAAAAGAGGGGATATTCTAATGTCAACTTGTTAGCAAGTTAGTTAATTCGTCATAAGGTCTTCTTACAATATAATAAGTTGATAATAACAAGCTGAGCGGAAATAATTTATTAACTATCTTATCTAACCATATTCAAGCATTAATGTATATTAACTTAACAGCTTACAATAACATCGAAACCATTTAACTAACGCTTATCTTCCGGTTAAAATAAGCGTTACTCATCTCGTAATGATTTCACGCACGATCTTGAAATAAAAAAAAATACGTTGCCACTACCGTAAACAGTATGTGTAAAAACAACTTTTTTATATTACAAGTTATTAAAATATCTATTATTATACTTCTCTACCAGATGATTTAGTCGTGAGTGGATCTGAAGGTGTTCTTTGTTAATTTATGTTATTTAATAATAGTGGTTAAAGGAGGTCACCGATAACAAATGTTAACACCGTTGACTACGGTCGGATGTAAGATGGGTGATCGAAAATATTTAAGAAGCCGGCGAACAGTGAGCTTCCCATACAAATGTAATACTAAAATTATTTGGAATTTGAGCACAGTTAACTCTTCTTGTGATGTTATTCGGATTGAGACAGTATTTATCTAGGTTTCTATTAAATAAAAAATCCAAAATACTAAGCCAAATCAAAATTAATGCTATTTATAGTTTTGTATGAAAAATCGTAATACAAACGTTGATGTCTATGATGTTAGTTAGTAATAACCCTACACAACATGTTTCAAAAATACCCCTAATGCCGAATATGGTATATAGGGACCATCAAACTGAACAACTTTTACTATGGGACCAACTCTGAAATCGCGAAAAAAAACAGCTGTTTCATTCAAAAAATTAAAATCGAAAATATCAAAATGTCTTTTTTCGTGATTTCAGAGTTGGTCCCATAGTAAAAGTTGTTCCGTTTGATGGTCCCTATCTACCATATTCGGCATTAGGGGTATTTTTGCAACACGTTGTATACACACACACACTAAAGAATATCTCAATACCTTGACAGAGATTTATTTAATTAAAAAAAAATACACGGTTCTATAACGAAAGCACTAAGCAATAATATTGTTACTCGTAACTTAAGATTGGCTTCAGAAGAAGGTGGACTCTTTGGAACCCTGTCGCACCGATGAGGTACAACACTGGGTTGCAATTTACTGAACTATCGCTGTATTTCACTATACATATTTGGTAGGAAGAAGTACTTAGTTCAGATAATTTAAAAAGCCGACTGTTCCTAACCTCAGTATACAACATTGCGTAGTTTTAATCTTTGCACAACATTTTTGGAAGGAAAAAAAAGTAAAGTAAAATCAAAAGGGGTTTTATCGTTTTCATTATCACAAAGTACACACGACAGCACATCAAATTAAACAGTTGAACTACGAAAACGGCTTTTATTACGTTGGGAATAAAGGCGGTCTCAAGGTCAACATGTATAGTCTGATATGCCGTCGTCTGTACATAGGAACAAAGAATCTTTACTCAAACAAAACGGAACGTTCCTAGTTACGCAATAGTTAAATGAATGAACAATGTATGGGAATATAGGTTTCTGTAAAAACAATCTTTTTGGGAAAATCTTTTGTTTAACGAATAATTGTGAGTTGTGATTGTGAATGTACCTGTAATTATGAGATATATGTTTAAAGTTTGATTAAGTTTAGAAGTTGTTGGGAAATAAAATCTGTGTTGTGTAGATCTGTTACAAAAATACCCCTAATGCCGAATATGCTATAAAGCTTATTATAGAGTAGACGATTATCTAAAAGACCGAAATGCGTGGAAATGATGTAACATGTAACGCATAAGTACTTTGTTGTTAATAATCCTGTTGTACTGTATTTGGTAACGATATATTTAAGTTGGTAAATATCGTTACTTATTTCTGTTAAAGCTGATAAGTTTCTTGCGCCTGCTCTTCTTATCACTTAAAAAAGTCTGGAACAGGTGGTAGGAAAATATAGACGATTCAAAAGTGCTTAGTTATTAAGTTTATTTCAATAAAGTAGGCATGACACTGAAACAATAAAAATTGCAATACGGCAATTTGTGTATAATTAAGTCATACACTAAATTCCTTTGATCCAAAACTCCATAAAAATATTTGCATGTCTTTTCACGCTCAATTTAACTTAATGTAAAATACCAACTTTATTATGCGGTTGCGTGTTTCTTAAGCTGTAGATCATAAGGTTCATATTTAATTGTAATGTTAATCGAAATTAAGATCAGTTACGGTCGGAAGAATTCTGTACAAAGAAATCTTTGGAGGAGTACGTAAAGGTCAAGATTGAATGCGTTTTGGCAAAGGTTCCGTGGTAACTGTCAGTAAAAACATTTTTCATGGCATAAAGAATTGCTTTGTTGCTATAAAAAACAAATAAAAAAAAAGCATTTCGTTTATTTTCAATAAGGCTCTGTGAGCTGTAGACCTCGCATTTGTGACATTTTTGATCATTTTTCGAAAGGGCTGAAAAATGATTTTCCCATCTCCGCCATTCTGAAAAATTTCGAAAAACTGTATCGACATAAAATATATATAATTATAAAACCTGCTCACAAAATTTCACGAGAATCGGTTGAGAAATGATACCTGTGGAGGAAAACAGACGGACAGTCGGAAAGCTGGACTAAGTATATCAAATCAGTTATTAGGATCTTAATACAACAATAACAGCATTTAGATGCAAAGAACCCTAAATATAATTTGATTGACGCATGTCAGTACGCCCAGCGAATGTTGGCAAAAACAAAAATAGTGGGAACCAAAACTTGGTTAAGCCTTTATTTGAATAATTATAGTTTTGGTTACGATCTTTTGAATCAATGAAAGACAAAGGTGTTGACTGTCTGTGTGTGTAACATCTTATAAAAAATTATATGTTACATTTAGTAAAAAAAAAATTAGGGTGTAGGTGAGCACTAAGAATTTTTTAAAAACTCTCCCCCTAAGGGGATGAAATAGAGGATGATGTATTGAAAAGTTTAAATGTGTAACAGAGCCGTACCTGCTGGAGGTAAAAACTCAATTTTTCCGATTACCTAATATTATAGTTCTGTTAACAATTTTATTTACATACAGGGTGTAACTTAAAAAAAAGCAGGTTTTTGGATAAGATAGAATTAAAAACAATATTTATAATTTTTATTTTATAAAAGTCGTTGTTACAATTCTATTTCACACCATTGCAGTTGAAAAAAATAAATTTATAAAAAAAAAAATGTTTTCTTATCCGGAATCAGTAACTCTACCACCTAACTTTTTTGGAAGCGTTTCCCTTACAGCCTGTATAAGTAATTGAGTACCAGAATAAGTCATGTTTATGATGGTATACCGCAGGGATTTATACTGGGACCAATTTTATTTATAAATTATGACGCCATTATCTTAGGTACCACTTTAAAACAACATATTTTCGACAACATTATATATTATATTTTTTTAACAACAAAATAGTTGTAATCACTTCATTATTGGGTTATGAATAAATGAATCATTATTATTATTATTTTATTATTTTTTCTGTGAGCATAGGCCTTTACGAAGACGAACTTTAATAAACAATTTGCTTACTAACTCACAATTAAAGTTTACGACACAATCAAAGCTCATAATATTTTTTCTTGTTTACAGCAGCCATTATGACCTTTACACATGGCCGGACCGCGTCCCTATTCCAGTGTAACCATCTAACAGTTCCCGCAATCTGTGACGGCATGCGTGCGCGCAATCACACTGTCAAGGTCGCGTGAAGGCCTTAGATGCGTAACCTCATAACTTTATGAGACGCCATAGAGTAAACCACAATTTTCCGTAAACTCGTGGCATTAAAAACATAGCCCATAGATCTGACACGTCTGAACAATCATACAAATATTCTATAAAATGTTTTTTTTTTAATATTATGAGATTTGTTTACATAAGTGAAGTTTTAGTGTTCGTTTTAAATGCCTTGGGAGTATTAATGTCTCGTTATAACCATGTGGTAAATTATGTTACACAAAACGGTATTTTAGATCATATTTTGCAAACAATTGACATAACTACTGCTAGTATGTGATTAAGAAATAATAAACTACAGAAGCAGCAGATAGCTTTTACAATTCCCAATGATTTTGAATACTTTGTAAAGAATTAAAATAAGTCTCAATCTGCTTAAACTGTAATTACTGTTACCACTTAATTTGATGACGTTTACTCGTATTTTAATCAAACGACATACTGCGTATCGAATCGGCACATAACAAATCGCGGCGGGTCGCATCTCTGTGGCGTGCTAGAACATTTCGTAGCGGTAACCGCTTCATTGTGAGCATATTAGCGACGGTTACCTTAACGATATTAGCTTAAACGATTTGTGCTCCGACCTTTTTTCTGGCCGCATTTTTGTGGTCAATTTTCTGTTACGGTGTGATGTGGTTTTAATGGATTTGATACATCTGTTTGAAAAGCGGAATAAGGATTGTCGGTTCTTGGAATCTGAAATTTAATGAGGGACTTAAGCAATTTAAAATTAAAAGATTAAGTTAGTATATATAGTGGTGGCCAGATAATTAAGGACAGCAGTCAATTTTAATACAAACGAGGTAACTTTGAAGCCTTGTTTCGCCGCTTAGGATTGACATAGCTGTGATCTGATGATGGCCATCCAGGGAGTGAATGGAGGAGATTCAGATCGCTCGCAAACACCTAACTGATCTGATCAGAATTCTAAGAGATATAAGGATCAGAGTTTTCAGTTTCAGGATTTCCTTACATTTTTCTGCTAATTTCGCAGTTTTTTAAACCTATCCTGATATCTCTTAGAATATTGATCAGATCAGTTGGGTGTGTATAGCGATCTGAATCTTCTTCATTCACTCCCTGGATGGCCATCATCAGATCACAGCTATGTCAACCCTAAGTGGCGAAACAAGGCTTCAAAGTTACCTCGTTTGTATGAAAATCGACTGGTGTCTTTAATTATCTGATACTAAAGCAGAGGAGGTGCGCGCTACTGAAATAAGGTACGTTTGCAAGGAAGTTCCCTTAAATATAATGCAGACACCGTTTTTCAGGCCTATCGCATATTTTTTCGAATTTTCAGTGGCATGTAGATGTTCACTAGCAGCTATGGTTTAATATATCAACGCCCGAGCGGATGCATGCGGCCGGATAACAATGGAATATCTATTGTGTCTCATTTTCCGGGCGTTGAAGGGTTAAAACCAAATGTAACCACTGTAGTTTTAATACTGTTTTAAAACAATACAAACAATATATTTAAGCGTATTCTTGGCGGCGCTAGTGGACGACTACATATGCCTCTTGACTTTGTCTTTGTAGTGATTGGAGTAAAATATGTGTAGGTAATATACATTCGAGGAGCTTGATGGCGCAGTGGTTTAACGCCTGGCCCAGCGATTGCGGATGTTCAGTAACTTTCGCAAGGGTCGCTCATGGGACGGGTGACCAAAATTTTTCATCTCGAACTCCTCCGTGCTTCGGAAGGCGCGTTAAGCCGTTGGTCCAGGCTGCATTTGCAGTCGTTAACACCCACCAATCCGCATTGGGCCCGCGTGGTGGATCATGGCCCATCCTCCTTATCCACCAATAAGGAAGGTCTGTGCCCCAGCAGTGGGGACATTAAAAATGGTCAATATAAATTTATATTCGTAAAATACTAAATAATATACTAGAAAAAATAGGACTCGCACTAGATCATGTTCTCGGACGGGAATCGAACCCGCGACCTTTGGATATCATACCATTTGAATCCCGTCCGAGAACATGATCTGGTGCGAGTCCTATTTTTTCTAGTATATTATTTAGTATTATATAAAAATAGCATTGTGAATGCTTATATCTCAAAATTTCAAATAGTTATATTCGTAAAGTTATAGATTTAACATTGTAGCACATGCATGACACATAATTTAAAGCAATTGAAGACAATAAATCTTATATTTTTGTCATGATATACCGCTTACATTACGGCGTGCCAATCTTTTGAGGCTAAAGTTAGATAAACTAAAGCAACAATGGAGTTTCGTCACAGAAATTTCACTTTGAAAACCGTATATGTGACTAACGTACTAAATATGGACACGCTTTTACTGAATACGTGGCTGTGTACCAGTGCAAGCTATAATATTTCTCACATTTCAGAAATATTGGCCATGGATAATTTTCCGATTCTAATATGATTAACTAAATAAAATTAAACAAAAGCAGCGACAGAAACAACTACCAAGACTTCAAAAAATATAAAAAATACTTTTATTGAACTCATCTTCGTGGTTTAGTTTTTTACCCGACTCGGAGAGGTTTATGATTTCAGCACGTATGTGTGTTCAACTGGGTAACTTGGGTAACTGGGTAACTGGCTAACTGGGTGCCTATCTATATAATAAAATCCAATAACCAGAACGAGGTAAAATAAATGAGTCAGAGCGGGATGGTGCTCTACGAAACTTTCTTGACACGTTTCTCTTAAACGGCGCACTATTTCTCGGGAATTTGTGTGTAATTCGATACCTTGACCTTGGGATTTCTCAATTTCTCTCTTTCCTCTCATAGTGAAATAGGCCCTTAGCCTGTACACTCCACGCGGGTGGAGCCGCGGGCGGTCTCTAGTCAAAGCCTAAAATATAAAACTAAAAATGATGATTTCCAAAATTTTCCTTTTCAGAGATCACTTACTTCAGGCATGTAACGAGACTACTAGAGAACAACTTTAAGTAATGTTTCTTCTTGTTTTTAATTTCACTAATAAAGAAAAATAACATGGTCAGCTATTGCAAAAAAAAACAAATAATCTAGCGTAGCTTCTTTGTCTTTACAAGAATAAACGTTTTTTTATTTAAAAAAAAAAGTTTATTTCATTCTCTTAATACAATATAAATTCAATGGTCAGAACCATCCCAGGAAGCATGTGAACAGCCTGTGTTAGGTAGTTCTGCTCTTCCTTAGATCAGAAAACAGTTTTGAGCTAGGTACTATAATAAACTATTTTATCTAAAGCTAAGTAAATTTTGTTTTTAAATTATATATTATCGTTGTCGCTTTGCATTGTAAGTAAGAAGACCTTATACAATCCCTTGGGGGTCATTTGTCAAAAGCAGTTGAATGATAAATGACTTCTTTAATGGTGGAACATAAGGCAGAGAAGGTACATTCTTTGGTAAAACTTGTTTTAAAAAAATGAAATGTTATAGTTTTGTTTCAATAAGATAAATTAGATGATAAATAAATGTAGGATGGATAAAGAGATCTACTTGCATTTACTCAGAGCTTTATAACAAATGACCTATAATGAATCGCTTAAAATGTCGGCCGTCGTTGGGCAATGTCGACCGAACTCGTCCGTCATTTTGTCGTCGCGATTATATTTTCATTTTTTTCGTAGTTATACAAGGTGTTACAAAAGTACCCCTAATGCCGAAAATGGTAGATAGGGACCATCAAACTAAACAACTTTTACTATGGGACCAACTCTGAAAACGCGAAAAAAAAATCAGCTGTTTCATAAAAAAATTAATAACGAAAATATCAAAATGTATGACCAGCTTTTTTTTTCGCCATTTCATAGTTGGTCCCATAGTAAAAGTTGTTCAGATTGATGGTCTCATGTACCATATTCGGCATTAGGGGTACTTTTGTAACACCATGTCAAAAGCATGTTTTAGATTTTGGGCTATATTATGTACTAACCCCTTTACTAATAAAGATTGTATAGCAGATGTATAAGTTACACAGTGGCGACTCTCTGTCAAACTATTTAAGTTTGACGTTAAAAAGAAAGGGACAAAACATTGTGTAACTTATATATCTGCTATACAATCTTTATTAGTAAGGGTGTTAATATCTAATTTTAAATAATTGTTTTCTTTACGCTTTCTGAAGGCAAGCAGATCTTATGGGAATCCATGCTCCTTTTGAAGAATAGAATTTCTTAAAACGTAAAGAAATTTAAGTAATTTCTTAGTAAAATAAGAATTAATTAGGTGTCTTTAGTACAAGTCTTTATTTACTTAAAACGCTTATTAACCTTTAACAAACATTGATTCAACAATGACGACCTCCGTGGTCGAGTGGCTTTGTACACCGGTTTTCAAGGTTTCGCCATCTTTGAGGTCCCGGGTTCGATCCAATTTGGGTCAATTTAGAAAACGAACTTTTCTATATTGGCTCAGGTCTGGGTGTTTGTGATATCACCGTTGTCTCTGATTTCCATAACACAAGTGCTTTAGCTACTTTGGAATCGGAACAATGTATGTGATGTTGTCAAATATTTATTAATATTTAATGAAAACCCGTTTCGACAGTTCTTGTTTAACAAAATGTCGTTAACACTTCGTGTTCATTTTATTATGTCACTGATATTTGCGTTTCTCTTATGATTGCTAGATCAAACAGTTCTCGGACTGGTTAAACAGTGCAGTTAACTGATAACTCGAATTTCTCAGGAATTGTGAGTTTAATTACGAGAGATCTGTGTTAATATTTGACTGAGTTTAATGACAAGAGGATTATTACAGAGTTGTCGTTTCTGTAATTATGAACTTTTATTATGTTTGATTATTAATCGTATTTTTCGAAAGCTTTGTCACTTAATTGAACGAAATTAATAAATATTGGACAAAGAACATCATCTTCTTCAACTTTTTACTTTTTTATTTCAAATAATAAATACAAAATTTATTTTGCAATGTTTAGATTTAGATGGTGAATGGCAGTGTTCAGTAAAATCTATGCTGATTTTTGTAACACTGTACAGTCTAAATTAAGTTTTGCATCATTGTAATTATTAAATAAAAAAAGTTTTAACCGATTAGTGAACTCTATATTTAATATTATGTTGACATCTGTAACTCTTATAAGAGTTTGCAAAGAGAAACGAAACAGTTAAAAAGATATTAGCGTTTTGTAGGTTAAGAAATTACTATCTGTAAGTTTATTTGCTATAACAACAACTTTATCATTGAGGTTGACCAAATAAGTGGCATTATCTCTAAACACTCTTAAACACTTTGGGAAGCACAGTTTGTTGTTTTAGAAAGCAATTGGCCGATCGAAAGTGAAAGTGTTTAGTAATTTGAGGATGTAAGAGAAATATGTTAAACTAAAATCTATCATCGCAGCACTCAAACATCGTACAAATTACGGCAAAACTATGATTACATTTGAAGGAGCACAACTTATTATATTTGACGACCTCCGTGGTCGACCGGTTTTCAAGGTGACGCCATCTCTGAGGTCCCGGGTTCGATCCCCAGTTGTGTCTTTAGAAAACGAACTTTTCTATATTGGCTCAGCTCTGAGTGTTTGTGATACCTCCGTTGTTTCTGATTTCCATTAGTGCTTTAGCTACTTACTTTGGAATCGGAGCAATGTATGTGATGTTGTCAAATATTTATTTATTTATAATAAAATAGCCGCACTTATAAAAGGTGAAGACTCTTTTAACGTATTTAAGAAGAAACTTGCTCAGTATATTATCAGTTCGCAATAATTGAAGAAGAACGGGCCTGTGCATTGAATTGTAAAATTGTCCTGTAGTGTAGATTTATATACACTAAGCTTAGTTAGTAAGTAGGGGCTAATTGTCTAATTTGAAAATCTATCGCAATCGCTTTCATTTGACAGTTGGATCCGACACATTGCTGCATTTCTTTGGTAAATTTTTATTTGTGCCAAAAAGAAGCATCAATGTGTTTCATCCTGAAAGCGATTGCGATAGATTTTGAAATTAGACAATAGAAATGCTGTTTTGCTTTTACGACCACGAACTGTTTTAGTCTTTTTATTTGCCTATAATGTTCTCATGTAAGTGACAATGTTATGTCTTTATGAGATTAAAGTTCTTTAAACATAATCGGCCTCACCACAAAAGATTTTAAAACACTGTGCAACTAGTGTTTAACTTAGACAATGTTCAAATGTGATGCTGTCAATTTTTTGACAATATGGTTTGAAAGGGACGGCATCACATTTAAACACTGTCTAAATTAAACAGTGTTTTAAAATCTTTTGTAGTAAGGCCGAATATGTTTTACGAATACTTTAGAAAAAAAGTTTATTTGCAAGTTGTATTTTTTCTATTATATTTTTTAGTATTCTATAAAAATGGTATTTTGAATGCTAAAATCTCAAAAAAGTTTATTTATTTATAATTATATTGTCACATAAAGTCCTACAGACTAACTAATACACTCCATTATTAGATTTACTTTTCAATAAAGTTAGATTTTCGGTCACAGCATTTTCATTATGATTTTTGTAATAATAATGAATAAATATTTGACAACATCACATACATTGCTCCGATTCCAAAGTAAGTAGCTAAACCACTTGTGTTATGGAAATCGGAGACAACGGTGGTATCACAAACACCCAGACCTGAGCCAATATAGAAAAGTTCGTTTTCTAAAGTGACCCAACCGGGGATCGAACCCGGGACCTCAGAGATGGCGACACCTTGAAAACCGGTGTACAAAGCCACTCGACCAAGGAGGTCGTCGGTCGTGTGTGTTACTTGTATTCTTAAATATTGTGACATTTCGATTTTAGAATATATTCTTAATCGTAATTCTCGACATACAAAGAAGCATATTTTTATAAAACGAATACAGTTGATATGAACGCGTAAAATATAAAATATATATATATAATATTGACAACATCACATATAAGAGCTTACGAATTTTGAATGATCCAGCAATGATTTTAGGGTCAGGTAATAATTATTAAAAAAATACCGTTATTCTGTTGTTTTTACAAACTCATCAATCTTTATCATTTATTGCTCATGATAATGATTGAATTTTTAATAAAAAAACCTTAGAATTTTTACACACGTAAAACTAATAGTATGTACTGCACTAAATGTCGGTAAAACAAAAGAACAATATAAATAGTGTTGTCACCAAAACGGTTAGAAATAGTACAAAGGCGGCCATTATCTCAGCTATGGCGGTCGCTTTCAATGCGACGGAAAACAAAGTGAAAAGTCTACTTTCACTAACTTTAAGTTGTGCTATAGAGTTATGAATGCTTGGAATTCTAGTTCGGCCACCTGTGTTGAAGACTCAATAGCACAGGTTCGACTTCCAGGGTAAATGATGAATAGCTAACTTAGCTATTTTTGTTTTCCCAGCCTGATTCTCTTTACCTTCAATAATTAAAATTAACCCTTCAACGCCCGTAAAATAAGACACAATAGATATTCCATTGTTATCCGGCCGCATTCGGCTAAGGCGTTGATGAATTAAAGAAATAAAAATATTTGAAAATATATTTCAAATATTGTGTTATCATAAAAAATTCGATAATCACGTCATGTCGCAGTGATACGGCATAAATTGGCATTTAATGACATTGCTAAGAAATATAATTTATGTTTCTCAACCATAACAATCAAATTATACTTTTTTGCTAAAATAAATAACTAAGTAATTTAATAAAAATATACTGTTCAATCGAAAATATGGGCTACCATACGATTTTCCATACAAAAGAGCTAAGTTCTGAAAGGTATTTTTCAGATAAATTCAATCTGATTTCATTTAGTTTGATATGATTCGAAAGCTATAATAGTCAACTTACCGACTTTACGATTTTCGAATTTCTCCTGTTCGCCGTGTTCAGTTAGAATAAAAAGAAATAGGAGTTACATACAAAAACTTTAACATTTTTTTATTCTAACTGACACACGACGAATATGAGAAATTATACAGTAAATTCGACAGTAAAGTCGGTAAGTTGACTATTACAGCTTTCGAACAATATCAAATTTAAATAAAATCAGATTGAATTTATCAGAAAAATACATATCAGAACTTAGCTCTTTTGTATGGAAATTATGGTTGTCCCTATTTTCTTTTGAGCAGTAAGTAGTTGTTAAAATATCTACATTATTTATTACAATTGATATGTTACAATCGCTAGTTATAGGTCGAAGTAACTGATAATGTCAACCCTCTGTTAATGCTTTAAAAAATACATTTTAAAATACGGAACGTAAAAGTTTATCATTTGATACATATATCATGTGAGACAGTTTCGAGACAAGAATGATTTGTACTGGGGCCTTATAATATAGTAAACTATTTAAATGCGGTGCAAACAAACCAAAATAGTATCTTTTATACTATTATATTTTTTGGGATATAAATCGATGGCAGCAAAGAAAAAAGAGACATCTGCATTTTCTCAAAAACTCAAAATTCCCCAAAATATTATTTAGGAATTCAAAAAAGTTAATTTTTTTGTTTTTTTTTCTCGCGTATATTAAGACATACACATATTTATCACATAGTGCCGTAGTACCCACGAACATTATACCACCTGTCCGTGTTTGCGTCGGACAATTGATCGGTGCTTTCGCATATTACAAACGAAGACATCAGTCAGTTAGCCGTTTCATAGCGAGAGTTAATTTATGTGTCAAAATTGGTTTTCCTTAATTTATTATCGAAGACAGGGATATTACCTATATCAAAAATATAGTAAGATAAACACATCTACCTTATTATGACAAAAATATATATCACAATAAATAGGGCCTAATTCCTAGATACTGTCCTTTTAATTAAATATTCCAAAGAAGAAGATAGGTTTATAATTGTACAAGTTATTAAAATTTTGCGTTTAGAACGCTCTCCTAAAAGTATTGATTTTGTAGATATTCGCTTATTCTTTGCTGCCGTCGAATTATAGCCAGCGACCTCACTTCATACAACAGCCTAAACAAATAAACATCGACAGTATAATTTTTTATTAATAATGCTTAGAAATATTAGGTATTTTCATATTAAAAAAAGTACTTTGTACTTTATCACTGTAAATTGATTCAGTAGAATTGAGCTAATTAAATAACGTTATTTATTTGTTAATCTATGTTAATTGTAACATGTGTGAATGTAATGTCTGGAAACGATATACATATTTGTAAATATCGTTCCTTCTGACAAAGCTGATAAGTTTTTTGAGCCCGTAATGGGTGGTAGGTAAAAAGTGGTGGTAGGGTAACAGAATTGACGATTTAAAAATTCTTATTATGTGAGCTTATTTGAATAAATAATTTTTCAATTTCAATCAGAAGCACTATATTTTCCTGTATTTATTTGAAATTATAATAAAATAAATAAGGTAAATTGATGTTATTGGGTGCAATATTCTTTAAGATAAGGCTTAAGGATTATTTAAGAAAGTAAGGACTTTTAGCCTGTAATACTGAAAAGATATGATTTGTTTTCGTGAAATGATAACATTGGGAGATTCATATCGCACGATAGAGTAATCTGATAACATTATCATTGAGACATTCATGTCTTTATGATTTCCGGAGTACTTTTTTGCGTATATGAAAAGCCAACAATCTATCTATCGAAACGTTAACTATTTTTAGATATATAACATTAGAATGTGTTTATTTGAATATTTGTGTAGTAGGGCTTTATAACTTAACAAATATCGGTTAAAATCTAACTCTGTGTCGCTAGACAAAAAAAATATAAATTATGTAGCCATACTGAAAATCATTGATTTAGGGAAAAAGATAAACTTTAAAAGTAATTTATTTCTTTGTTCATATGGGATGAGTTATGAGTTAAAACTACTCTTAAGTCTCACGTAGAGATATGTTCGACGAGCAAGTATTGTCGGAGTTTTCACGATGTTTGTACTTACTTTCGTTGATCTAAGGACCTTAACCGGTGACTTGTTGACGAAAATCTGTAAAAGAAAATCATTAATTAATACTAATGTAAGTAAGTGAAAATACGAGGAGCTCGATGGCGCAGTGGTTTAGCACCTAGCCCAGCGATTGCAGAGGTTAAGCAGCTTTAGCAAGGGTCAGTCATGATGGGTGACCAAAACTTTATTATCTCGTGCTCTTCCGTGTTTCGGAAGAGCCGTTGGTCCCGGCTGCATTCGCAGTCGTTAACACCCACCAATCCGCATTGGGCCCGCGTGTTGGGTTATGGCCTTCCTTATCTACCCATAAGGTAGGCCTGTGCCCCAGCAGTATGGCTAATGGTCAAGTAAGTAATAGTACAATTAAAACAATAAGATTCCTAAACTGATATCATTTATAGAAAAAATCTTCTAAACACTTTTTCAATCGTTCTTATTAAAAAAGTTATTCAATCATCAATAGACAATAGTGGAGGTCAAATGAGATCATTTGAGGCGTCATCAATCATATTTTTCAATCGATTTGTCGAACTTCATCCTTGAGGGTAACCGCCCACAGACACGTCAAGCTTTTTATTTAATAGCACAAATATAGTATTGAGTAGATTTAAAGGTTGTTTTCAGAAAAAAACAACAGTATGGCTGTTCATAGTTAATAATAATAATTATTGAATGCTTAATCATTTAATAATTACAAGCCGCCCGCGACTTTGTCTGCGTGGTCAATTATTCAATTATCCCTCTAATAGTACTTTGTTTAGGGATGAAAGGTACCATATGTGTTTTGCTTTACCCCTGACAACGTGAATGCGAAATTTCATGATTATCGGTTAAGTCGTTAAGACGTGACGCGTGACAAACAAACAAACTTACTATCGCATTTATAAAATAAGTAAGAATTATCAATGTCGCAAATCATTTTGCTGAAGTTCACCAATATATAAACAGCTGATTAAGATTTAACCAGAGTTTTTGGCGCCATTTTGTCGAGTTCGGTTTGGTGTCTATTTTAATTATTTTCAAATTGATTCATAGTGGATATTGTGTCTTAAAATTGGTGCAGTTATATGGTACAAGGGTCTACGCAACTGAACAATATGTGGGATAATTGAAATAGGCGCGATCTTGGTTGTGTGAAGCTGAGACTTTTATTGAAGTGGTGGCTTCCTCGGCAGAACTAACCGAGTAAACTGTCTTGATATACTTGGTGCCAAATGCTCCAAGCAGCATTGGAATGCGATGCACCCGCATTCTAATGAAAAACCACTGAACTATTTAACACTTGACACTGGAAAAAATTACTTCCAAGAGGAAAGTAGATTGCCATAACAAAAAAAAGAAGAAGAAGATTTAACCATCTGTTTTTGACGTTTTTATGTGTGGAGAAAATGACAAAAATAGATGGTTAAAAATTCAACGGCTGGTAAAGTAGTTGGTGAACTCGGGTCGTGCTACAAAATTACAACTAACTAATTTAAACATCCGTTAACTAATAAGTACATCATTGTTAAAGTAACTATACTATAGTTTAATATATTCATGCTAACTTTATGAAACAAGACGCACTTAGCACAGTCATGACAGTGACACAGAAATGTCACAAAAAGTGTGTCAAAAGTGACAACAATCGAAATTGATGTATCGGATGCTGAGAAAATCGGCATTTGTTTGTGTTTTATTAAAAAATTGTTGGGTGTGTAAATACTTTTGTAGTTTATAAGTAAGTAGTATTTTTTAGACACAGGGTTTGTACACCGGTTTTCAAGGTGTCGCCATCTCTGAGGTCCCGGGTTCGATCCCCGGTTGGGTCAATTTAGAAAACGAACTTTTCTATATATTGGCTTAGGTCTGGGTGTTTGTGATACCACCGTTGTCTCCGATTTCCATAACACAAGTGCTTTAGCTACTTACTTTCATATTTATTTATTTACTTTAGTTCAGTTTTTTTTTTTTTTTTTATGCCGAAGAAAAACGCATTTACGCGCTTCCCCTCCCGCAGGTGAGCGAGAGGGGGGTATGTGGGGCTCGCCAGGAGGGGACCGCAACTTCAACGTTGCGGTTCCCTCCACGAACTTTAGTTCAGTTACCTAAGTTATTAGGATTTTTATTACTTAGTAAAGTTTAGGAAAACAAAACCACATTATTTTTCATTGTTATTTCTTTAAATGCCAAGCGGCTTGGACAATTTCAAACAGCGCCATCTAGCCCCAAACAAAGCAAAGCATGTAATATGGGTGCTAGACAACTGATATACTACTATTATACTTTTTAAATATATACTTATTATACATAGTAACACCCAGACCCGTCACAGAAATTAAAATTCATCATTACAATTTCTGCCCCGGTCGGGAATCGAACCCTGGACCTCTTGCGTGGTAGACCGGCATGTTAATCACTGCACCACTCAAATATAAAAAAATACATAATGTAGGTACTTACATATTTATCCTTCAATAACGATTGACTTAAAAAAAACAATTAGATCTAAGGCTAGGTACGTGTAAGTACCTACCTTAATATCTAAAAAAATAACTGCCCACGCAGCCAAAGTCACGGGCGGTCGCTAGTCGCATCTAAAATGGCGTAAAACCAGTTGTAATATTAATCCAAGGTGTACGAAGGCGTAGTAAGCACTGACCCAGCTATTCACTCTGCCCTAAAACTCTTTCAGGTTTATTTTTTTTATTTATCCTGCATGGATATCATTTTACATCCTTTTAAATTTGCTCATAATTACACAGACTTCACTCTATTTACAAGCTTAGAACAACTTAACGCTACTGTAACCATGTAGGTAATTGCATTAATTTTTACAGCATGTGTCTCTAAGTACCTTGAGTAAACTTGTCAAATTACAATTTTAAACTGAAGTATGAATTTTTTTTTTTGCATTCATATTGCTATTGACATATTCAGACACACACACGAAACCCTTTGAATTACGGTCCAAAGCTCTTCCAAGTTTTATGTAAATAAATGATTACTATTATTATTAATAATGAATTGAGCTACTGAGTCACAGACAGTCACGTGATAAATCACAGCTAGATATTTACCGCCACAGAGATAAATGTGGCTTTAAAATTTCAATAATGTTTGAAGTACACCACTTTAGACATTGAATTAACACACACACAGCAACACAAAAGCCTTTGCATTATGGTCCAAAGCTCTTCCAAGTTTTTTGCAAATAAATAATGATTATTATTAATAATGAATTGAGCTACTGAGTCACAGACAGTCACGAGATAAATCACAGCTAGATATTTACCGCCACAGAGATAAATGTGGCTTTAAAATTTCAATAATGTTTAGAGTACACCACTTTAGACGTCGAATTACCTAGCTACGTGCACTTGCCGTGTCATCCAAACAATTTTATCAACACAGTGTATACATTACTGTATTTGAGTAATGCGAAGGCGGAGTCGTTGGCATTGCACTTATATAAAACCCGCATTAGTGTGGATATTTTAAAGTTTTAAATAATTTAAAATGTTTGGTAGGGGTGGTGTACAAGGATGAATGTTCTTTATTTAACCGGGACTTATTTTTTTACTTTTTTTATTGAGGGAACATTGTTGACGACCTAAGTGGTGCAGTGGTCAACATCTCCACGTCTACCACGCAAGAGGTCCCGGGTTCAATTCCCGGCCGGGCAGAACTTTAATTTCTGTGACTCTGGGTGTTACTATGTATAATAAGTATATATTTTAAAAGTATATAAGTAGTATATCAGTTGTCTAGCACCCATATTACAATCTTTGCTTAGTTTGGGGCTAGATGGCGCTGTGTGAAATTGTCCAAGCGTTTATTTATTTATTTATTGTTACCACAGCTTTACGAATGTATAATTTATACAGGTACATAAGCCAATTACGGAAACAACATTTTGTAAACAAGATATATAAATAGTTACTTAAAACAAAAAATAATTTGGTACAAGCATTACTTAAGTATATTGAATTTGTAAAAACGAAATAATTTTAACATTGTTTCATGATAGGTGTGTGAGTGTTTGTGTGTGTGTGTTTGTGAGTGTGTGTGTGTGTGTAAGTGTGTATGCGTTTGCATCCTTTATCACAAGCAATAGCAGGTAAAAATAAGCTCGAACTATAACCTAGGCTTATATGGCGCACAAAGGTGGAAATAATATTAAAATATTGAAAATTTTAAATACACTTAATTAATTATTAATTGAGATTTTTCGCATTCACAATGCTATTTTTATATTAAGATAAATAATTAAATTATATTAGAAAAATAACTAGAAAATATCGACTCACTCGTAGCACCCGCAACACCCGTCCGAGTCGATTTTTTCAAGTATTTTTCTAATATATTATTTATCCTAATCCGCTACTAGAATTAGTTCGATTAGAATTTAAATTGCCTTTTTAAAAATAAATAAAACAATTCTTTAATTGAAACAATACACTTGGGGAAACTACATAGTGTGACTCGAGTGCCGTAAATAATTTTCTACGTAACGCATTTTTAAATGCTGATCTAGACATATTGGACATAGACAATTAGATATATCCATAAGATTCGACCTCCATGGTCCAGTGGCTTTGTACACCGGTTTTCAAGGTGTCGCCATCTCTAAGGTCCCGGGTTCGATCCCCGGTTGGGTCAATTTACAAAACGAACTTTTCTATATTGGCTCAGGTCTGGGTGTTTGTGATACCATCGTTGTCACTAATTTCCATAACACAAGTGCTTTAGCTACATACTTTGAAATCGGAGCAATGTATGTGATGTTGTTAAATATTCATAAATATTTCTTTATTTATTTATTCCTATATAATATTATTAATATTGAGCTTTATCATCAATATCATCATATCAGCCGCACGACACCTACTGCTGGGTAGGCCTCTTCCAAATTTTTTTTATTGTAAAAAGAGAAATATATGTAGCTTACTCCCGCAAAAAATATATGCAGGATGCACCGCCCGCCCGCCCGCAAAAAAATGCACATGCACACCACAAAAATATCAGTGCACAATACTTGCATTTAGCATGACAGCGACACACCTTGCACCTTCACTAATTAGACTACTCTACACGTGTTTCGCCCCAACCCAAAATTTTTTTTACACATAGAGACATAAAAATTAACTCAATGCAGACTATGTGCAAGAAGTGCAACCAACCATCACATACAGTGATGCGATATTTTTGTTATACATTATTTTATTTCATAATACTACGCACCTGCCACCGTTTCAAAGACAATAAAAATTTAACACTCACAAACTGTTAGCCAAAATCTTTGACACCATCACAAATTGTCTAATAAGTTGGGACAAGAATGGGACATGACCTATTGCAAAAACGTCCCATCATAATGTCATGTAGCGTTTGTCACGACTTAAACAATAGCTTAAGCAACTTGATGCGCAGACGCAATGACCAACATAATGACCGATTTTCGTGTCAAATCTTTTTGGAACTTAATGGTGATGATTTTGAGATTTCTAAATGTACACTTTTGATTTTTATCTGAAGCGAAAGTTAGCTAAAATGTTTTATATTGGATGGAAATTGATTTGATGAGTGAAATAAGTGTCTTTTCTCATAGTTTGAAACGTTTGATTGCTAACTAAGAAAATATTAAGATAAATAATATTAGAAAAAAATACTAGAAAAAATCGACTCACCCGTAGCACTTCAGACGGGACTCGAACCCGCACCCTTGGGATTCCGGCCCAATGCACTGACCAATTATGCCACCGAGTCGCTAGTGGGAGCGGCGAAATTTTCTAGTACTTTTTAACTTCTTCGCTGCAAGCCAGCGCAATTTCATCAATGTGAGGAAATACCCCCACATTCGAAAAAAACATCTTTTCAGATGTTTTGACAATCGATAAAAATGAAAGAGCTATATAATTTTTTTATTTGTCGATTTTTTCTAGAATTTTTTCTAATATTATTTATCTTAATATAAAAATAGCATTGTGAATGCGAAATATCTAAAATTTAATAAGAAAATATTGCTAAATTGCCTACTTTAAAATTTTCTTTAAAGATCATCCCTCTATAATAAAAGTGTGTAATCAAAAGTATCTAATTATCTGAATGAATTTATCTAATTACTTATCTGGTACCTAGTTATATAAGTTTATTTGTAAAACATCAACAACCTCGCAAGAGTAGATTGCTAACATCATAAACAACAACATTTGCTCTACAACTTTTCCGAAAACAGACAAAAAAATAACTTTTCATACTAAGCTCGATCAGCTGTTCGGGACATTAGTATGGAAAGTCGATTGTATTTGTCAGTTTTCGGAAAAGTCTGGAAAATGATGTTAGTGATCTACTCCTGCGAGGTTGTATTTTACAAATAACCCTGTATAATCCTCACTGGTAAATTATAGATACCAGAAAAAGTGTTCTATTTTTAATTTCTAAACAAAAAGATTCCATTTTATATTTTTAATTTCTAAACAAAAGGATTCCTAAAGCGATTATTTTTAAATTAAAAAGTAAAAATAAGTATTTCTTTACAACAGTGCATCCTACCCTTTAGCATATTTCCCGAGTCAAACTTGAAGGTTGAGTAATGGCATTGCGCATGCGCGTAATTACCGTGTCCGGGATCTTACTGGCCGCGGGATTCCTGGACCCGTGCTCCTGTCATTTGAAGGTATTTGAAGGGATTTACTGAGCTGAGGTAGGAATCAGCGAGAATGTGCCTCTGTTGGAAAATTTAAATATTTAAAAAGGTCTTTGATATGTGCTGAAGTTCTAGGACGCCGTTTTTTTTTACTGCATAGCCTTCATTCTGAACTGTCTAGCCCAGTGGTTTCAGTGGATCACTGGTGGACCCAGGAAGCACCAAAAATGGTCCACGAAGCCATCCTAAAATAAACACTTCTACTGTATTATACCTCCAATCCAAACAGTGGGTGGTCCATGGCAAGACAGAAATTTTGTCAATTGGTCCCACATCACTATAAGGTCTGGGGGCTGATTACGTAACACTGTTGCTAACTTCTCGATTGAAATCGATTGAAACCGCAGTTACATTACTGCTTTACGTAAGATAGTTGTCACATTGGTTCTTACTAAAGCAGCAATGTAACTGCGATTTCTGTCAGAGTTGATTACAACAAAGTTACATAATCAGGGGGCTCTGGTCTAGTCAGCTATATTATCTTGAAAAACAAGACATGGTTTAATTTATCGTATTCAGCCTCTAAAGTATTTTCATTCTGGCGTTGAGGAGTTAAGAGTTTTCGTACCAGACAAAAGGTTATACAAAATAGCAAAAATGTCTATGTTATTTATCCATCGTTATTATTCAATAGAAATTGTGTTTAGTTATATAAATATATATCAAGGCCATTGCGTAATTAATTACGAATGTGTATTTCGGTCAAGTGCCAAGAATGAGGACTTTCACTGGCTTATCTTAATGATAAATCACTGATTAACTTATCGACAAATGATACAAATGATGTCAATGATAAGCTGACACAATTTTTAGCAAAATTTGGAGCAAATAATACATGTATTACCTATAGTGTGCCTCATATGTTATCTGTCGAAGATTATAGAAAAATGGGACTATTATAGTTTAACTAATATATTTAATCCACAACGGGATGCTTAACTTTGAACCTCACCTGATGTAAACTGACGATAAGGCTGAAAGTGTAAGCGCACTACACCCGGAATCCTCATTACTGAGGAACTGACTATCTTACTTCTAACTGCCGGAACATAACAATTTTCAAATTATTGTTATGGCCTCAACTTAGGTAAGATGGTGGTAGCTAGCCAGGCAGACTTGAAATACGCCATACCAATAACCAAACCTAGTGCAAATGTACCCCTCTCCTGAGAATCGAACCCGGGACTCCTACGTCTTACGAACGACCGATAGACCACAGAGGTGGTTAAGTCTAATGTTTATAAATGCGAACGTAAGTTTGTTGGTTGTCAGGGGCACAGAAAAGGACACAGGGCCTTTCATCCAGAAAAAAGTAACTGTTCCCGAGTGATAGAAAAAGAACTATCCACGCAGACGAAGCCGCGGGCGGCCACTAGTATTAAGTAACATTAGCGAAAACTGAAACCAATCAAAATATTAACATAAAACCGTTTGCAAAACCGCTTGCTTCATAAATATTTATTTCTTTATCATACCAACTACTGTTTACAATTTCATTGTCTATTAATTTCTATTAATCCATTGTTCTTTTACGAGTACACAAACCCAAACAATTAGTCTCAAACAATTACTATTTCTTACACATCCAGTCGTAGCGTTGCCAACTCCATTAACGATATATTACCTCAATGTCACCCAGTGTTGCCAACAGTGTTTTCAAAAATGTACACCATTGTGATTCTGTGAAGTTCCCAAAACTGTTATAATTTCGATCACGTACGTTCTGACCGAGTTAGTCGCGAAGTCATCGGAGACCGCTATTTGAAATTTTTTAAAACGTGTTGCCATTAAAATCAATTGTGTCGATTTTCCCTAGATGTTTTTGGAACGGAGAATTTGCCATTTCATAGTTATTTATGAACGAAGATGATTATTGTATTTTCGATATTTATTTGAGAATTTTTAGGTTACTTTTTGTTTCACGATTTGCGAGTCAATAATTTTGAAAAACACTTTTAACATTTTTCAGATCTAGTTTGTTTTAAGTTTTTAAACGTTGGCTTAAAAAAAGGCAACTGAAGTTACCACCATCCTATCTTCAAAATACGAGTTAACGGTTACCTCAATTACAGTTTCTTACGGGTTAATTACTGTTTAAACTTCATAAATAGTTAATCAGTATTACGCGTGAAAAAAATTGCTTTTTCGTGCATTCTGTGGAAAAACATACAATCGTACATAATTTATGTAATGTTCACCGACTCGCAAAACAACCGTTATATTAGCTTACAAGGGAAAGTGTGCTCAAATATTCACTTTTACGGTGCAAATTTGGATGTGTCATACAGTAGCAATTTGTTTTACTAATTTATGTATGTCGGTAAAGTTAACTATTTTAGGTGTTCGAGTCATTGGTTTTGTTACCTATGGGTTTTCGATATGTTGTCTGGTTCAAAATACTGGCTTAAGAGTCCGGCGAACAGTGAGCTTCCCATACAAACGTAATACCAAAATGATTTGAAATTTGAGCGTTATTAACTCTTCTTGTGATGTTTTTCGAATTAAAATATTTTCGAAAGACTTGTATTTAATTACATTAGAATAATATAATGTTGACTATTTTAATAATACATTCAGTTTTCTGTCTTAAACTCTGATAGTAGAATTTTTAGTGAAACATTTTCAATTCAACGCAATGTGAAATGCGATCAAAATGTGCAAATGCAATCATAAAATTGAGTTTTTGGCGCCATTTGGTCGAGTTCGGTTTGGTGTCTATTTTAATTATTTTCAAATTGATTCATAGTGAATATTGTGTCTTAAAATTGGTGCAGTTATATGGTACAAGTGTCTACGCAACTGAACAATATGTGGGATAATTGAAATAGGCGCGATCTTGGTTGTGTGAAGCGGAGACTTTTAATGAAGTGGTGGCTTCCTCGGCAGAACTAACCGAGTCAACTGTCTTGATATACTTGGTGCCAAATGCTCCAAGCAGCATTGGAATGCGATGCACCCGCATTCTAATGAAAAATTAAACAATATCTATCACTGAACTATTTAACACTTGACACTGGCAAAAATTACATCCAAGAGGAAAGTAGATTACCATAACAAAAAAAGAAGAAGAAGAAGAATCAGAAAATTATTAAAAAGAAAACAAATGGTTTTCGACCTCTGACATTTCACATAATTTGAAGAAGCATAGACTAAACATAAAAAAACTTTTTGCAGGATCTCAAGTAGCTTTAATTATGTATTTAGGAATAAAGTTTCCTTATTTTTTTTAACTTAGTAAAGCTTTTTGCTTTACGCGAAAAAAGCGTAGGTTAGGTACAAAACCTTTTAGGTAACTCAGGGTTTTTTAGGTAAGTATGTATCCTGAATGACTAACATAATAACAGTAAGTAAGTTATTGTGACTAGGAAATTACGTTTAAATTAAATATTTGTAGATCATTTTATATACCAACTTTCGACGTTTATTGACATTTAGGCTTCCCGCCCACGAGCGACTTTTTGTAGCCGCGGCGATAATCGCGGTCGCGGGCGATTAGTCGCTGAACGACTTTTTGTAGCTCGTGGGCGTTGACGCTTAATAGAATTTCATATTTTAAATTGATGATTTGTCGAGACATGTGAATAATATTGTCATTAAAATTTGTTCTCCTGTCAAAACCAATTTATACGGTTTATTAATACATATAATTCCCCAAATCAGCCACAAAGACTTATCCAAATGATTAACTTATTGACTAGAAATGTCAAACGTCATATTGACGTTTAGCATTTCTAGTAAATGAGTTGGGACCAATTTATTCAACCGCTTAATTTAATGACGTCATTAGAGAATCATCGATATAGGAAATCACGATATACTTGACCTCAAATCTCGGAGATGAAGCGTGATGCTTCAATGATGATTAAGCATTTCTGGTTAAAAAATGCTTGCATGTACCAGGAAACCCAGTTAGGTAGCATTATTAAGACAAAAAATAATTTAATGAGAACATATTAGGAAATGTTTTTTCATACCTCCAATTATGTATCTACACCCAAACTAATAATTGTCAGATACCAACTTCTGTCTCTTCTAGGATTCAAATCAACTCAGCTAAATGTGACTCCGCCACATTGTTTTTTTGCTGGTCACAGTTCTAACCTAACCTAACCTAAACTGTTCTTCTTCGTTACGTACCTACCTCTTAGTTGTCAGTATTATAAATGAAAATAAATTGATAACTAAAAATTGCCGATGGGCGTATCAACAAAGAAAAATTGACAAGTTTTAAGAGATTGAAATACGGGATTACAACCTCTTAAAACTTGACAGTTTTCTGAATAGTATTTGATTGAATCAGGCTTCACTTGGCGGAAGTTCCAAACCATTGTGAAAAGAGGAATATATGTTGCTTACTCCCGCAAAAAAATATAATGCAGGATGCACCGCCCGCCCGCCCGCAAAAAAATGCACTTGCTCAGGAGTTAGATCGTGCAAGAACCAACACCTTTGTTGGCATGCACGATCTAACTCCTGAGGATGTTCCGGGTTGGGGCGAAACATGGGTAGAGTAGTCTAATTAATGAAGGTGCAAGGTGTATCGCTGTCTTGCTAAATGCAGGTATTGTGCACTGATATTTTTGTGGTGTGCATGTGCGTTTTTTTGCGGGAGTAAGCTACATATATTTTCTTTTCACAGTAGTTTTCTGAATGGTTATCAATGCGTCTCTTTTATTTGCTGTAAACTTGGCAAGTTTTAAGAGATTGTAATACTATTATTAATGACTATCATAGTACCAATGGATTTGAAAGGTGTACTGTTGCTTGGTGGTATTTTCATAACATTGTACCTTGAGCTAATGCTGCGGCATCCCCAACACTTCAGCATCTTACAGCAGATATAGCATGTTTCTCATTGTAATGGTCAAAATGACATTCATACCACTAATTTTACACTCATCTTCTTTCTCATTATTGATGACCTCCGAGGTCAAGTGGCTTTGTACACCGGTTTCCAAGGTGTCGCTATCTCTGAGGTCCCGGGTTCGATACTCGGTTGGGTCAATTTTTGGAAACGAATTTTTTATATTGGCTCAGCTCTGGGTGTTTGTTATACTACCGTTGTCTCTGATTTCCATAACACAAGTGCTTTAGCTACGTACTTTGGTATCGGCACAATGTATGTGATGTTGTCAAATATTTATATTTTATTATTATCGTATGTGGATTAGTGGCCACCTCTGGTGTTAAAGTTTATCAAGCCGCCTGTAAGGCCTCTGACTTGTCTTAACCACTCTTATCAAACGACAACAGCCGGGACCGACGGTTTAACGTGCCCTCCGAAGCACGGAAGCGCTCAGTTGTAATGCCACTTAACGGTCACCCATCCGACAGCTGGCCGGACCGAGCGTTGCTTAACGAACATGCTCGAGTACGACCAGTCTGTCAAGCTTCGCCATGAGCGTCTCCTCCATTTCATACTAGCAGAATCATAAGCAATATGCTCAAGATCATCACCCAGCGTGATCGTGATGGTACAACAATCGAATATTCAATCTCCACATCACGTTCAATAAGAATGTCGCATGTTGCACTTAGAAATTTTTCGCCATTTCGCAATTAAGTGTCACGTTCAATTTCGACTAATTATTGGAAACGTTTAAACAGCTCAAATCATTTGAAGAGAGCAAACTTTTATTACTACAGTCAGCATATAGAAGTAAGAATACAAAATGTCAATATTATGTTTGAAAACATCCAAAATGATCACAACCAACACATTCTCATTTTTGGGAACGTGAGTGTGACGCTTTAGAAAATTTTATAAAGTTTATAAGATTACTAGAACTCCAACTCCGTGCTTCGGAAGGCACGTTAAGTCGTTGGTCCCGGCTGCAGTCAGCACCCACCAATCCGGATTGAGCCCGCGTGGTGGTTCCATCCTCCTTATCCACCCATAAGGAAGGCCTGTGCCCCAGCAGTGGGGACATTAAAATGGCTGATGGTCAAGTTTTAAACAAACTTCTAATAATTTTATTTTCTATGTTGAATTCTTTATCAGTATAAAGAGTGATCTATCACCCGAGATCTAGTTCCAATTACTCATAGATTACGTATAAGTTCAGAGGAATAATACTAAGTTTCTAATAAGAGCAGTTTTTTTCTGTATAATTAAACTGTTAGTATTCTGCTTAAGAAAAGTGTCGACGATTTATACTAAAAGAACAATTATCATAAATACACTGGCCTTCAAAATGTAGTACCACACTTTTAAAATTGTAATACCTTTTAAAATACACAAGATATATTTTCGAAATAAAAGGACTTAAACAGAATATCTTAAAAAAATAACTTCACTATCGATAACCTTCTTGAAAAAAAACCTTTTTTTATTACAAAACTCTAACTTGTATTGTTTAAGAGAAATTGCAATTTTAAGTTGTACTTAAAAATATTAATATCGAGGTATTGGACCACCATACTGGAATTGGTGCAATAATACGAGTTAACTTGTAATAAAATTCAAGGTAAGTCATTTTATTACAAAACAAATATAATTATATAATTAAAACTGCGAAGTTTGACATTTTAATCTTTATCATTAATTGGTTATAAATGTTTTTTTTAAACTATGTCAATGCCTTATCAATTCAAAACTTCTCTAATTAAAGAGTGAAAAATCGGTCAATCGAATAAGTGCATTTTATGGAACGTTATTTTTTAAAGAGTTTCTCTAAATCAGCTGTAATTGATTAGTTATAATTAAGAACTTATTTCGTTTATCGTTTTCTAATGGCAAATATTATGATTAACGTAACTATCAACTGAGCAATTTAACTCTAAATATTGTTTTGTAGAACTTAAAAAATTATTATATTTTTAACTTAGAGCATTTATTTGTAATGATCACTTCTTAAATTCACAGAATACTGGTAAATAACAAACCATGTTTTGTTTATAATACTCATCAAAGAAGTCACACTTCAAATGCAGTTTGTATTGTAAAATGTCAACGTGATATTATGTCATCGCTAAATGTACACGTCATTTTATGTTTACTAACAGCCAGAATTTATAATCAATCCACATATGATGTGTCTAGGCAACACCTAGGCAACTGTCTTTCATTCTTTACTAGCGGACCCATAGACTTCTTCTTTTTTTGTTATGGCAATCTACTTTCCTCTTGGAAGTAATTTTTGCCAGTGTCAAGTGTTAAATAGTTCAGTGGTAGATATTCTTCTTCTTCTTTTTTTGTTTTGGCAATCTACTTTCCTCTTGGAAGTAATTTTTGCCAGTGTCAAGTGTTCTTCTTCTTTTTTTGTTTGTTATGGCAATCTACTTTCCTCTTGGAAGTAATTGAATAGTTCAGTGGTAGATATTGTTTCATATTTCATTAGAATGCGGGTGCATCGCATTCCAATGCTGCTTGGAGCATTTGGCACCAAGTATATCAAGACAGTTTACTCGGTTAGTTCTGCCGAGGAAGCCACCACTTCAATAAAAGTCTCAGCTTCACATAACCAAGATCACGCCTATTTCAATTATCCCACATATTGTTCAGTTGCGTAGACACTTGTACCATATAACTGCACCAATTTTAAGACACAATATCCACTATGAATCAATTTGAAAATAATTAAAATAGACACCAAACCGAACTCGACAAAATGGCGCCAAAAACTCGTGGTAGATATTGTTGAAAAATTTATGAGCGGACCCGACAGACGTTGTCCTGCCTTAACTATGAATATAAAAAAAAATCAGAAACAACTTTTTTTTACATCCTCTTTGATGATATTTGCAGTACGCATTCTATCAATGTTATGTCAAATGCAATAAGGTTACATTAAAAAAGTTTTTATTCTCAAAATCGCTAAGGTTACATTAGAAATAATTTAATACGGTGGTTAAGTATTCTTAAATTTTCTAATTTTCCGCGCAATTTTCTTATTTTGTTTCTTTCATAAGAACCTTCTCCTGACAATATCAAACACAACAAAAATAGAATCAGCGAAATCGGTTCAGCCGTTCACGCGTGATGTCGTTACCAAGAGAAATAGGGATACTTTTTTAGAGGTTTTCAGTTCGTCGTAACTTTTTTTTATGTATTTTACTCGATTACTTGAAGACGGCTGGACAGAATTGATATTTTTTTTTGTATGAAAGTATATACTTCCAAGTTGGTCCCATAGATCAATATCAAACGTTGCATACAAACAACTAATCTATATTCACCCTATCTATGGACTGATTTATTAATTCTGGCCATAAGGCCATCTGACCATAAAATCTTTAGTGGTGAGGATTCCGAGTGTAGTGCGCTTACACTTTCGGCCTTATCGTGACTTAGCATCAGGTGAGGTGAAGGCCAAGCACTAACCCATTGTGTATAAAAAAACTATTTTCAAATGTTTTTCAAAAATATTCTGGTTTAGAATTAATAACACACTCTATTACTAAGTTATATTATAATGCATTAGACTCATTAGCTTTTTATATATTTTTGACAACTTCACATACATTGTTCCGATTCCAAAGTAAGTAGCTAAAGCACTTGTGTTATGGAAATCAGAGACAATGGTGGTATCACAAACACCCAGACCTGAGCCAACATAGAAAAGTTCGTTTTCTAAATTGACCCAACCGGGGATCGAACCCGGGACCTCAGAGATGGCGACACCTTGAAAACCGGTGTACAAAGCCACTCGACCACGGAGGTCGTCAAAATTCCTAAATAGCTAAATGTAATTTAGGCGGCTGACTAAACGGCGCCGTTAAACGAAACGGCTGGTTAAGCCAGTTGGCTGCGACACACACAATAAAGGTTCCATTATAATAATTAAACTTCTGCCTATACCGATACTTAACTGTAAAAGAAAATGCAAGTTAATATATTCAAATTACTGCACTCACCTGTTCAATTTGCCCGAGTTAAGATTCATATCGTCATTATAAATCATTGTAGGATCACTGAGATTGTATCTTCGTCATTATAGAGTCATGATTGGGTTCGATGCTCGGTTGTGCAACCTATCCTAGATTTACATCCGTTTTCTTAAGTGAAAAAAATACAAAAGATATAGTTCTCTGTAATAGTTTTTACTATCTACTTTACGGGAGAGGCCTGCACAGCACTATAATAAAATGTTATATTTTTATATTAAGATAAATAATATTAGAAAAAATACTAGAAAAAATCGACTCACCCGTAGCACCTCAGACGGGACACGAACCCGCACCCTTGGGATTCCGGCCCAATGCACTGACCAATTATGCTACCGAGTCGCTAGTGGGAGCGGCGAAATTTTCTAGTACTTTTAACTTCTTCGCTGCAAGCCAGCGCAATTTCATCAATGTGAGGAAATACCCCCACATTCGAAAGAAACATCTTTCCAGATGTTTTGAAAATCGATAAAGATGAAACAGCTATATAATTATTAAATTTAGATTTTTCGCATTTACGATGCTCACGTAGCACCTCAGACGGGTCTGAGGTGCTACGGGTGAGTCGATTTTTTCTAGTATTTTTTCTAATATTATTTTTCTTAATATAAAAATAGCATCGTAAATGCGAAAAATCAAAATTTAATTGTTATATTTTTTATTATTCTCAAAATTTTTGATCGGCCATTATGCAGATTTGAATCCAATCCTTGGCAAACTATAAATAGTTTAGGTGGATTAAGCTACTGACAAATGTTATTTTTCTAAGACAAATATTTTCCTCTCAAAATATATTCGGTTGTCGTGAAAATATGTGAAAATATTCAATCAATTAGTGAAGCTTCCTTAAAATTGTCACTAGTCTTCATTTAGTTGACGACCTCTGTGGTCGAGTGGCTTTGTACACCGGTTTTCAAGGTGTCGCCATCTCTGAGGTCCCGGGTTCGATCCCCGGTTGGGTCAATTTAGAAAACGAACTTTTCTGTATTGGCTCAGGTCTGGGTGTTTGTGATACCACCGTTGTCTCTGATTTCCATAACACAAGTGCATTAGCTACTTACTTTGGAATCGGAGCAATGTATGTGATGTTGTCATAATATTATTATTAAATATTATATATTATTAAAAGTTACAAAATTTGGATTTAATCAAAATCTTATTGACTAAGTAGTTTTAGTTTCTGTAGTTTACTTTTGAAACTGTTATTTTTTTTTAAATATAGGTATTTTGTACAATCTAAAGCGTTAATGTGCTAATAATTTTAATAAATTCAAGAGCGTTTAATCTATAGATTTTTTTAAGGCTGCATTTGTTTAAATGCATTGATTTCTTTCATTAATAATATCTATCGTTCCTTCTGATAAAGCTGATAAGTTTTTTGCGCCTATTTTTCTTGCCAGCTAAATGACGCCATAATGGGTGGTAGGGTAAAAGAATTGACGATTTAAAAATGCTTATTATGTGAGCCAGCTTATTTGAATAAAGAATTTTGTAATATCAATATCTAAAACGTATTCAGTGACGTTTGCAGTTTAGATTATTCATAACCAATTATTTAGCAAATGATCATGATGGTACCTAATGGTATTAAGTGTTATCGTTTTGATAACATAGTAGGTCAGTGTCAGTGTCATTTGGGCTTTTTCAACATACGCTTCCTCGTAATATTTTTAGAATAGCACCAAAAAATCAATGCTATCAACAAAAAGCAATAAGATCATTTTGGTAAAGAAAGTAACAAATTTTTTTTTTAATCTAACAACAATATTTTCTATCCCCCTTACTAATAAAGATTATATAGCAGATGTATATGTAGTTACACAATGGTTACTCTCTGTCCAACTAATTAAGTTTGACATTTAAAAGAAAGGGACAAAACACTGTCTACTTATACATCTGCCTCTGCTATATTTATTAGTAAGGAGGTAAGTCTTTAAGTTGTGTGATTAATAAATAATAATAGCACAATGAATAAAAACTGTGCTACAATTACCCAGACTTAAAATAAGTGACTGTGAATTTTAAACTTAAATACAGAATTAGTATAGTACTGACGTACTTAAACTTAAAACGACTTTTATAATAATAGTGAAATAGCTAAGTTTAATGGTTCCTTATCCCATTCACTCTTCAAGAAATAAAAATGGGAATATCTTACGTGCAATAGTATATTTAAAAACGGACACGTTTTAATATAGGTCAATATGAAATGTTAGTGTTGGAAAAACGCAATAAGTAGCGGTAAATTGGGGTGATTAGCAACTTGCGTGGTGAATAACAACAGCGATATATTCAATAGAAAAAAAATTCAAATAACTTTAATAGTTTCATAGAAAAAAAATCTATGAACAGGCCTAAACGGTTCATTTTGAATTTTTGTTTTTTTTCTATCGAAAATGTCGCTCTTGTTATTCACCACGCAAGTTGTTAATCACCACAGTTACGGTACAGATTTCTATTCAATTAACTTAAATTACCAACAAGTATTTATTTCTGCAAAGTCAACTAAATCAGTTGAATATTCATAAATGATGTTTTGTTTTGATTTAAAATAAAGTGAAACGTCCAGTTGTGTTTATGTCACGGAACATCGATTTGCGAATCGACGCGGTGTCTCTCAAGGCTGCATTCTCAGCCCACTTTTGTTCTTATGTTAGCAAATTTCACTTTGAGTTAGTGTAACTAAGCGTTATAGAGACTTCAAATAAAAAAACATAGTTTTTGATATTTATCTTGTTGCCAGCAAAGTTTTTAACATGATCCGATTTCATTATAATAATATTAAATTTCATTAAAGACGACGTCGAAAATGCATTAAAGAATTACTCAAGGCAATAACTTCTTTCGCTTAAGAAAAAAAAAGCTCAGGTTCAAGACTTGCAGTGTAGCTTGCGATAAAAATAAAACTTGACGATAGCTCGTCTATACTTAAAATGAAACGACAGATCTTGTAATGATTATGTCTAGACTGTTACGGTCATGATGTAATTTTCTGTTAACATTCTTTAATTACAAAATTCAACTCAATGTTTAAGTTGTCTTTCTAAAAAGTAAGTAGAAATAGATTTAAATAACTCAAAAACTGAAAAGAGAAACTTTTGCCGACAAAAATCTGTGAACTTAAAAGTGAAAAGAACGAGACAGTGATAGTACAAATAAACTTACCGAATAACCTAAAAGTTTCCAAGCACAGTTCAAAAACCCCACATAAGCACAGCACGAAACTTTAGTGCACGCAACACCTAGTTCAACACAGAGCGATTAAAATAACAACGAAAACTGTCTACTGATAGTCACTATCAATTCATGTACAAGTGGATCTTTTTAACATTTGTTTGTTTCGTAAAAAAGTTGTGTTACGCGGAGCTCGTTCGAACGTACGTGCGCTCGGTGCGAGGGCAAGAATCTCACTGACTGGTCTGGTTGTGGTCGCCAGTTGCCTCTGTCAGTTCGGTCAGCTTGACCTTCGCGACTCGCGTAATAAATGCGATCGACTGAAGTTGCCCGAGACCGGTCCGCTTTGGGCAAAAGTAGTAGAGCCGTTTTGCCTTTTTTCACTCAATCAACTTCACTCTGATCGGGCATGTATTTGAAATTGGCCTTTCTCTGCAATAGATGTTCCTCTCTAAGTTTGTTCTCTTTTATCAACCGACTTCAAAAAAAGGAGGAGGTTATCAAGTCGACGGTATATTTTTATTATTATTTTTTATGTATGTTTTAACATAACTTCACCAGTTGTTAACTAATTTCAATTATTCTTTTTTTATTTGAAAGCAAATAGTTCGTGTGTGGTCCGTGTGTGGTAAATTACAGAGATCGGGCTAGTAAGTAGTTTTTTCATAATCCTGAAAAATATCAATTATTTAGCTTACCATCGCACGAGTTTTTTTTATGTATGTTTTATCTTAATAATCTTTTATCTTGGAACTCTTCGAGTCACTTCATGGCAGTAAAAACCGCATTATTTATATTTTAGATGGATATCATTTGGCAGGGTGAACCTTCTGAACCCTTAGATCATTTTAAGAAGAGGAGCAATCATGGATTTTTGTATGGGAGGGAGTAGCACAATCTTTCTTTTGTATGGATTTTTATTTGTTTTCTGAAACCCACCGTATGGGGTATCGAATTAAAGGGCTTCTTGAGCTGATTCCAAATTATACATGATGTTTGGGGTTCAGGGTTATAAAGCCGAATATGCATACGACCGGAAATACCCCGGAAAATGATTATAATTATTCAACTTTATAACCCTATTACCAAACACCCTGTATACAATATTGTTACGTTGCAGCTACTAGTTTCTATAAAAAGAGGAAAACATTTTCCACACATGCTTAGTTTGGGCTCAGTTAAATAATCAACAGTTAAATAATCAACAATGGTGATTGTTATAACAATAGGCCCTTTGATTCAATACCCCACTCGATGGGTTTTAGAAGAAAAGGGTTGGTCATCGGAAGGGTGACCAAAAATTTATAATCTCGAGCTCCTCCGTGCTTCGAAATGTACGTTATGGTCCCAGCTGCATTTACAGTCGTTAACACCCACCAATCCACATTCGGCCCGCGTGGTGGGTTATCTATTACTCATCAGTGCATGTGCAGCATGTGCCTCGACAGTGGGGACATTAAAAAAGGCTGATGATGGTCATAATCAAAAGCAGGACTTTAGCATAGTTGGCAGAGACACTCACTATCATTATTGTCATTATGTATATATTTTTTTTTCATTTTGTAGCTAATACTAAATATTAAAAGTATTAGTAAATTATTATTGTAACGTCTCCATATATCAAATAAAGTATCGACTGTCTTTCCAATAATTGCTTACACGGTTTACCAGTGTACCACTACCGAGAATCGAACTGGGTACCCGATGAATCAGTGTCGTACATCACCGGTTTGCTTTTAATTGGGAACTAAATCACTTGGACGCTGTTATTTGGAAACCGATAGAGGCTAATCATATGATATAAAAAAGCCTGATTATACCCCTGTATTGACAATACAGTTTTTAAAAGAATACCATATAAAAAACGATAATAAAATAAATGATTGAAGCAATTGGTGCTAGCACGGAGAAGTAGTGGGAATGTGGTCTAATATAATCCGCGCGCGCTGAGAATGGGATGGAACCTTGTCAAAGAAAATTGACTAATTATTTAATTTGAATTTAATTGATGAACTAATTGGTTGCTTGTTATCTTACTTGAAGTTGCTGCAGCAAAAGTTCCCTCTCCTTGGAAGCGTTACACTGTGTTTTTGGATATCTCTGTGGCTGGCCGGCGTACCGTGTGCGTCTTAGTTTGACAAGGTTCCATCCCATTCTCATCGCGCGTGGATTAACAGCGCTGGGTGACCACGTCGCTCGGAGGAAGACTACGTCGAACGGGAAAGAGGGACCAGTGGTGAAATAAAGCGTCGTCTCAGCGACCCCGTCGTTTTCTTCCAATTCCATAACCTACTTCTGTTGTGTTTTCAATAAAAACAATACCTTTTATTCAAATAGTTATATAGCTTTCTCATCTTAATCAACTGTTTAAAAATATCTGGAAAGATGTTCAGTTGAATGTCGAGGTTAATTCCTACTACATTGGTGAGATGGCGCTGGCTTGCAGCGTAAGAGTTGATATACTAGAAGAAATTCGACGTTCTCACCAGTGACTCGGTAGCTCAGCGGTCAGAGCATTGGACCGGATATCCAAAGGTCGCGGGTTCGATTCCCGTCCGAGAACATGATCTGGTGCGAGTTCTATTTTTTCTAGTATATTATTTAGTATAATACCTTTTATATTTTTTATTCCTTCTACTACACAATCTCATATCAACAGCTCCCTGAGCGAAGCCGCACACCGGAGCTAGTTAATTACTAAATAGACGGAATATCACCCAGCTTACAGATCAGATTTTCTTCCTTTCAAAAACTGATAATATAGTATTTTATTTTTTCTTCCCTATATAGGTAACACACTTATTTAATATTTTCTTCTTCTCTCAAGTTACCATCAACAATTTTGGTTTTTACTCTCAAGAGAGTAAAACAGCTAATATAAAAAATTATATCATCTTTTAAAAACGCATATTTTAATAAGAAATCTTTATTTCATTTTCTAGCGGTGCATTAGTAAGTGCCAAAAGCAAAGGGCGTTGCCTTAAAAAATCCACCAATTTATAATGTTGCCAGTTGTTAATTAAATTACGGCCGTCCGAATATCTTACTCCGAACCTTTTTTTTTGCCGATTAATCGTTCGCAATTATTGATTTAACAATTACGAGATCGATTTTTCAATCGATTTCGTATTTATTTGGTGTTATTAAACTATTGCGGTTCAATTGATTCTGTATGGATATTTTAAATTAAGTATTTAATGTTTTTGTGTTACAATTGTTATCAAAATATATCATTCATTAAAAAAAATTTTTTAATATATAACAAACAAAGCAAGTTTAATTAAATAGGAATAGGTAAGTATACGGCTATCGGTTTTTCTCGAAAAATAAAATGATTGTTTTTCTAGGACATATTTTTGTTTCTTTATCAAACAAATTAATATGTTATTAGTTCTTTAAAATTTAGTCTAGAATTCAGAGTAAGGATCTAGGATCAGTCATTTGTACTGTAAATGTGGAAGTTTGGATGTTTCTTAATTAACGGAATGGCTGATCGGATTTCTGGTCAAAGGTTCCTTTGGGACATTACGAATGTCCGTGGACAAAGTCGCGGAAGGAAGCTAGTTTTCTAACTACGCAACACAAAATCGAATAGAAGGAACAAAACAATTCAAAAACTATCGCGTCATCTATAATAATAACATCCTATTATTACTAAACAATAATAAAACTTCAGAGAGACCATTTGCGATTTTTCACGAACAATTTCGATTGTTCTGGGTGAGTAAAAAGATCGATAAGCGTTTTAATAAAAAAAAATAATGGACGCAACTGGTTAATATTGGAGCATGAAGGTTCCTCACCATGGTGCAAGTCCTTTTTTTATTTTTAAATATTAATATCCTAGATTTTATGACTGCAAATGCAGCCAGTATTAGTCTATGGCCTGTAGCACTGCCGCAGTCCTGCCTGTGGATGTTCTGACAATAATAAACATATTTCGTAAAGATTCTAAATCATTGGTTCCGAACCTGGGGGTAATTACCCCGCAAGGGTAAAACGGCTATTTTATGGGTGTAACAGAGTTGGTACTTAGTACCGATGAATAAAATAGAGAGTAAAAAATGTAATTATTATTATTTTCCAACATAAATGGTAGATAGGTGGTATACCGCTCTTTCGCGTTGCGTGTAGTGTGTATATATTCATAAAATTCAGCGTGATGTATATGTAGGCGGTGGGGTGAAGAGGCACTCCCCCCGTAAAAAGTGTGCCCCCAAGTTGGGGGTAAAGTTTGTTTCCATACATAGGATTTATAGGGGTAATAATATTGAAAAGATTAGGAACCACTGTTCTAAATGATACTTTTCATTTGACGACCTCCGTGGTCGAGTGGCTATGTACACCGGTTTTCAAGGTGTCGCCATTTCTGAGGTCCCGGGTTCGATCCCCGGTTGGGTCAATTTAGAAAACGAACTTTTCTATATTGGCTCAGGTCTGGGTGTTTGTGATACCACCGTTGTCTCTGATTTTCATAACACAAGTGCTTTAGCTACTTACTTTAGAATCGGAGCAATGTATGTGATGTTGTCAAATATTAAATTATTTATGACCTATTACGAAAGACTTGTGGAACCCTAACAAGATTTTTTAGAAATCCGAATTGGCGGATTCTAAAATCTGCCGATAGTCGTGACTTTAAAAAATTTGCTCAGAAAAACAATTCTATTAAAGTTTTAGCTTTTTGCTATCGTATTGTATAGCTCTGTTTCTTTATTACTGCATTGATGTATCAATGAAATCATATCTTCCATCAAATTGGTGGTGAGATGATGGTTTTATCGTCAATATCAAGCAAAAGCTTGACTTCAAAAGTACACAATGTATTTTATGAAAGAAAAAAGAATTTGACTGACAGTTGAGAAAAAAAAATACATAATTTGAGAACTTTTTTCTTATTTAAATTGCAGAACTACAGCATCACATTTCATCTTTCTCAAAAAGTTCGAAAACCCTCGTCATTATTTGACTTTTCTCCAAAAAATATTCCACGACTTGATGCAAAGTTGTCAGTCAAATATATTTTACAACATGCATTTCGTTTTTTTGGAGTTTTGCTTGTAAACGGTGAAGCGCGAATTGAGACTGGCAAATCAGTGATCTTTTAATGGCATTATCAATCGAGACCATCAGCCATTTTTAATGTCCCCACTGCTGGGGCATAGGCCTTCCATATAGGTGGATAAGGAGAATGGGCCATAACCCACCACGTGGGACCAATGCGGATTGTTGGGTGTTAACGACTGCAAATGCAGCCGGGAAAAACGGCTTAACGTGCTTTCCGAAGCACGGAGGAGCTCGAGATAATAAATTTTTGGTCACCCATCCCGTGACCGACACTTGCAAAAGTTGCTTAAACTACTACACCACTGGGCTCCTCGATCAATCGATACTGAAACTGAATTATATTTTTAATCCTAATTAAACAATCTGTAAGTTGGAACCTTGAATGCAAAAATCTTTTTTAATAATAAGTAAGTACCTAACTAATTTAATTAACTCCATAATTTTTTGCTCACATCATTTAAAATTTTAGTGCTGAACATTATATCTTTAAAAGAACCCTTTTAACTTTTTTACAGACAACCGTTGCGCGCGCGCATCACATCACCTGACTTAGCTATTGTTAAACGAGTTTCTAGTAGAAAGCCATAAAAGCACACCTGTCCTTTTCTCTCCCACGGCAGCAATGCCACCATCACTTTCCCGCAGATGCGTCGTGGAAAAGGATGCAGGCATAGCCTTCGTTTTTTGAAATTTGAATAAATTTACACTTTTAAAGTAAGGTTTTTGAGCTTACTGCGGGGTCGATGAACTTTAGCCATTACTATTTAGTCAGCTGTGCTTACTCCTATTTCAGGATATTATAAGTTTTTATACTGTTGTAGTGCAACGTGCAAAATAATTGTTTTAATTCAGGAAAGTATTATTCTAAAATAGTTTACGTAGAAAATATGTACATCTTTGAGATGAACGATTAAAGCAAGCTTTTTATTCATATTCCGTTGTAAAACAGTTATACCTCAGAATAATTAAATTTTAAAAAAAATATAAAGTAATTATGATTTCGACGGTTTTAAAAGGCGTTTTAAATTTTTTTTATGGTTATTCTAAACATTTTTTTTTAGAATTTTAAGTAACGTTTAATTCCCACTTACAGCACTCTTGAAAATCATTGAATAATAAATCATAATTAAAAACAATAATTTTTAGTGTTATTTTGGTCATTGTTTTTTCACTTCGAAAAAGTAAAAGCTACTTTCAATATGGGAATTAAAAGAAAACGATAAATATAATATTAGAAACTAGCGAGTTTAATCTAGCAAGTATCTGCCCGTAGGCTATGTTTACATTTAAAGTGTTCTAGAAAACTAAGGACTAGGCCACACTTTCGGTTTCTAATAAGTTTCTTGCGCCCGTTTCTCCGTTTAGTCCTACTAGTAGGACTAAACAGTAGAACTAATACAGACAGTAGTCTGTTCTTCTTGTCAACTAAAAAAGTCTTAACGGGTGGCAGGAAAATAAAGGGATGTATTTAATAGCACTTTAAATTCGATGAATACAACTATAAAAATGTATATCAGCTTTTACTTTTAAATAATTATAGATCTATAATTTAATATTATCACTTTAATAAACATGAACGTTTAGAAAATAAATAGACACTATAAAGTATATAATTTCATAAACAACATATTTAAAATACCTATAAAAATAATGGTTTCCCCTAAACTTAATATGCCTAGCTTTAAAATTAATTGAAAGTAATATTTTAACTCGGTCATTTAAAGGGACTGAATATATACTTATATCTATCTCGCGCTCACACTATACTTATAGAAATCTACACACACATCTACTATTATAACCATCAGCCATTTTATTTATGTCCTGTGCTGGGGCACAGGCCTTCCTTATGGTTGGATAATGAGGATGGGCCATAACCCACCACGCACGCCCAATGCGGATTGGTGGGTGTTAACGACTGTAAATGCAGTCGGGATAAACGGCTAAACGTGTCTTCCGAAGCACGGAGGTGCTCGAGGTAATACATTTTTGGTCACTCATCCCATGACCGACCCTTGCGAAAGTTGCTTAACCTCCGCAATCGCTGGGCCAGGCGATATACCACTTCGCCATCGAGCTCCTCTATACAGCTATTATAATTATCATATCAGATACAGATATTATATAAAAAAACAAATGTTAAAATTGGACACACCAACACCAACGCCAGAGTAATCGGTGTATACAAAAAACACAAAACAAAAAAAAACGGGTTGAATTGAGTACCTCCCTCCTTTTGAAGTCGGTAAAAATACAAGAGCTCGATCACATTTTTTTTTTAAACTTCTACATAGTTTTCAAGGTCGCTTGTATGATCAGCCCTCAGTGCTTGATACACAAGAAATCAAAACTCCTTGAATAATTTCCAGCTTGTAGGTAGAGTATACCGACCTCTTTTTTTTTTTATGCCGAAGCAAACGCATTTACGCGCTTCCCCTCCCGCAGGTGAGCCAGAGGGGGGTATGTGGGACTCAACATTGACAACTGGACTATTTAGCGTTGAAAAAAAACTCTACTTAATACAAGCAATTTGTTTTGTCCTAAAATTAGATATTATCGATTTATTAATTTTACTTCGATTTCCTGAAATAAACTGAAAATTGACTTTTAAACACTTTTATATTAAATACCCGTTTCCTTCTTCGCGATTTCAGATTTTTATAGTACTGTAAAAAAAATACTAGTACTTTAATCACTTCTGTAACAATGATGTTTTTTGTGTGTTGCAATGCAACTCATTTCATTAACTCAATTCTTTATTTGCAACTCATCTTTCTAGGCTTTGGTAGTGCTAGATTGTGTGGTTTAGCCCTAAGAGCTTTGTTAAAAGTGAAAGTACTACGTATTTGCTAGAAATGGCTTATCACTAAAAATCATAAAATAGTAGCTAAACAGAGGTATTACTATTTATAATTTACTTAAGAAAATATTTATTTAAGTTCCGTGTATATAAGTCATTCATTATTGAATCATAATAATCTCCCATCAATAAAAAAATAAGATTTTTTTAATTATGCAACCATTGTAGCCATGCCATCTGAGTCTTTCAGTTTCAGTGCTTTTTTTTCTCTCATCTCAGGCTTTCAGTTTTTAGACTTTATTAACTTCATTAACTTTGGCAGGCCAATACATATATGAAAATTTAGTATACCTACGTAAGGAAACACTTGGATTAATAACAATACAAGAAATAAAGATAAACTTGCCGTTCCAAGCTTTAGGCTTGCAAAAACTAGAGGTTCATTTATGGGGAAAAGCATAGCCTTTTTTAATAAAGTTCCACAACAAGTGATTGATCTTAATTTGCATGAATTTAAAAACCATGTTAAAAAGACGCTCATGGGTAAAGGTTATTATAAAGTAGACGATTATCTAAAAGACCGAAATGCGTGGAAATGATGTAACATGTAACACATAAGAACTTTGTTGATAATAATCCTGTTGTACTGTATTTGGTAACGATATATTTAAGTTTGTAAATATCGCTACTTATTTCTGTAAGCTGATAAGATTTTTGCGCCTGTTTCTTCTTGTCAGTTAAAAAAGTCTGGAACGGGTGGTAGGAAAATATAGACGATTCAAAAGTGCTTAGTTATTAAGTTTATTTGAATAAATAAATTTTGACTATTGACTATTAGAACAATTTACAAAATCCACTTTAAGTCTCAGTTTGATACGCCATTTAAAAAATTTGGCTCTCAGTTCAGATGCACATCTTTTAAAAAGCTTTTCGGTAATTGATGTTTTAAAGTGTGTTATTAGCTTTCATTTATTTGTTCTTTTCCATGGTCTATAGCGCTAAAGAACATTATCTTAGTCCGCTCAGTGCTAATTAGTGTTCCAGACGAGCGCTAGAATGTTAGCTTGAGACTTTTGTTATTAAACTTAGACATAAAGCACCGCACACACAGTGTCTGCGGACGCAGAAATAATGATCGATTGTTTTGACATAACGGTTGTTTTAGATTTTTTTTCGGATTCTTGAGATTTGTGAAAAGAGAAATATATAAAATACATATATTTCTCTTTTCACAATGGTTTGGGGATTCCGCCAAGTGTCGCTTGATTCAATCAAACTTTTAAGATTAAACAACTCAAAACTAATTTTATGATAAATAATCAAGCTTTTTACCCGACTGCAAAGGAAAGGGTTATGTTCTTTGCTCGTATCTTGTATGTATGTAATATTCTTTATAACCTCATATCTTTCAAATTTTTATCATTAGTATATCGTTAGATTAGTCTTGACAGCCCAAGTGTTCTTAGATAAATGACGTAAAAAAAACTAACATGACGGCTGTGCGGTGCTATTATTTAAAGAGAAAAACATTTTTTTTTAGATTTCAGCATAATGGGTATCAAATTAAGAGGCTTCTCATAACATATAAAAACTAAAAAGACAAATAAAAAAATAAAAATACCCGCCTGCATCAAAAGACAATTCAACTGAAAAGATGGAAACAAGATCAAATATTAAAGGCAACATAATAACATGCAATCGGAGGCATAGAATTTAATGATAAGTCAAATCATTCATAATGTCACATCCTTACTAATATAATAAATGCGAAAGTTCGTTTGTTTGTTTGTTACTCCTTCACGTCTTAACTACTGAACCGATCATCATGAAATTTTGCATACACGTTATCAGGGGTACAGAGAATGACATAGGGTACCTTTCATCCCGAAAAAATAATTGTTTTCATCCTCAAAAAACTTTACACGCAGACGAAGACACGGGCGGTCACTAGTTATACTGTACATGCCTCCGACACACCACACAAACCGCACACTGTGTGTTAATATGCCTTTAGTTGGCCTTTTGTTCTTATTGAACTCACTGTTAAAACACACTTACAGTGTATTACGAGGAAACAGTGAGTCAGGGGCATAAGTTGTCTTTTTTCTTAAAACACTGGGTACTACTGCCTTCATATGCAAACTAAAGGATTTTGACCCCTTACATTGTACATACATTATTTCATTGGACAGATGCAAATAATACACCGACTTATTGCAACTTTAAACTAGCAAACATAAGTTACTGACGACAAGAGAGAAGATAAGTAAAATGCACTAATTGAGTACAATGTGATTAATTTAACAATATACAGTCGACCAAATTGAACCAGGTAATTTTCTTACGGCCCATCCTCCTTATCCACCCATAAGGTCAATTTTCTTACAGTCATTCAAAAACAAGTAGGTTGAAATTCGCTTGAACTTACATTACCTTGGTAACGAACCTGTTATCATTTTATTAGACACTGACTGGGCTACGATAACAGACTCGACTATACTCGTTTGTGACATCAGAGAAATGCTATTACTGTCTCTGTCATTCATTGTATTTTTCTCATTAACTGACTACACTTGACATCTGACACACTGTCATTTTATTTTTAAAATTACAATACTTTTTCTGCAGGTAAAAGAGTTAGGATTATGAACCATATCTTATTCGCAGTTTATATCTAGATCTCTGACCCGTAATGATGCAATTTTATTCATTTTTGAAACGATACACGATAGAGAAGAAAACCTAACTATTTTTATGGTTTCAAAGGAATCATCGGCATGATTCAGTGTGTCGACTGTCCAACAGAGACCAACTTCAGAGCGCTTGCGGTACAAAACGACAAATTTTAATCTTTTATTATTAAATTGTCTTCAAATTTACTCTTTGCCATACATTCTCGAGTGAAGTTGCAGCGGATCACTGGATTGTCAATTTGATCGCATTGTACAACATACTCGAATTCGTGTCGGTTCGTGTCTGTACTCGGCCCGCGTAGACAGAGAGTTCAACACGGTTCAGCCTTTCAGAGTCTTCTGTCTTTCACTTCTTTCTGCGTTGTCCGCTGCGTTTTACGTTCTTTGTAACGTCGTCTGACTGATTAATAGTCTGTGTGGCGCGTTCTGACTACCTGTCATCTTCATCTGCGCGGCGCTATAAAGCTTACAAAGAACTCGGAACGCAAAACTCGCAACGGCTGAACTCATTCTGTCTGCGCCTAATAAGCATTTCTTCAGGTGCTGCGGAATATAGTACTTTTTTCATCTTCGTTCATTCTATCGCCAGAGTAGCAACACAAAGGTCCACCTACAATAGGTAACAGCATTATTTATTGACGGTATAAAACTGACAATAATGCAGACAACTCTACATATCACACTGCTTTATGTCCTGGCATTGTCTGGATCGGCTCATATTACATTAATATTATCTAGGACTTCCTGGTGGTTTCGTAATAAAATTGGTGATGTTATTGTGAAATGCATTTCACAAAAGCTGCATTCCTGGACCACCGTTTTGATAATAGAATGGTGATTCAGTGGATGTCAATATACTTTAGTTGGTGGCAAAATAACATGTCTGTTTATACACTTCTAAGACTTTCGCGCGTACAGTTCATTAGAAATAAAACACTTTTTACGGATTACAGCGCGTATATTATTAAATTCAGGTGTTGTTTGAGAATTATTTAGTTTTTGTTTTGGTTTTTTCAATTCTCGACGTTTCGACACCGTTCCAGGGGCCGTGGTCACGGCAGGACTAAAGCAAAAAGGCTGCTCATATTTTTATGAAATTACCCGCTCGAAACTTTATAAAAATGTATTCAAGTTTCTGTCTGTTTTTCATTATAATAAGATAAATAGAGGCCAAAATAGAATTGAATTTGTGTACACACGACAGCACGTCAGGTTATACAGTTAAACTACGAAAACAGTTTTTATTACGTAGGGCATAAAGGTGGTATCGAGGTCAACATTTATAGTCTGAGGTGCCACCGTGTGTACTTTATTTCTTAGAATTATCCTTCGAACAAAAACTTCATGACCTAATGAATGAAACATAACCTAGCGGTACTAAATGCCCGAAACCTCACGAGCTCAAAAGCACCAAGAACTTCATAATCATATTCTAGAGTCTTCTAAAATTCTTGGTCAGCAACAATTTCTTACTTTGGTTTTGGAAAAAAGACTACATCAAGTTACACTATGAAACTTTATAAAAAAGTTTAACATAACATTTCTTTTCTTTCATATAGCGGTACAAAGTAAAGCAAAGAATGTTGTAAGTATACTTATTCAACAAGAAATTATAATTATTTATACGCTGTACTTGTTAATCAAATAAATTCATTATTGACAAGCACTCTATAAATAATGTCTTTTATCGAATTACGAAATGAATACAAATCTGTCAATGAGCAATAATCTTCGTTGTGAATGCAATAATTATAAATCCTTTAACCAGTTGGTCTAGTCTGTGAATTATTAAAAACATATCCATCATTATTACAGTAACTTGGTTATAGTCTATAATCTTTGAAACTGGTTCGGGATAGGGTTGTCAAAAACTTAAGATTAATATTTTTGAAAGAATAAAGGGTTTTAATAGTTGCATGACAATGTGTTTGTCAGTGGCTGTTCAATAATAAAAGTAAAAAAAAGTTAGTAAAAGTTTTGTACCACTCATAAATACCTACCTATATGTACACTTATCGTAGACATTCCATGACCATTGGTCTGAAAAACAAATAAAATAACTTACAGCTTTTGGTTAAATTAATGCTGAAATATTGAAAAAAAAATTTTTTTTAAATTACTAGGATACTTATTGATAGAAGTACTTATATAACCAACTTTTTGAAACTTATGAAATTATCACACTAATGTGTATGTGAACCGTTTCAAAACTTTCTTATTTATTAACTGGCAACCCTGTAAGTCATGCTCTCGTCAAGTGTTGCAAGTAAGCGACAAATTACCAACCCGATCTTAAGACTGGTATGTTGTATTTTAAATGATTATAGCTTTTTAGGGTTGCGTACCAAAATCGTAAAAAGGAATCCGTATGGTGCGACTCATTCTGTCTGTTTGTCTGTCACTGCTGGATATCTCGAGAACTACTAATGCTATCAACTTGAAAGGAGATTGCCCATGGCCAGTACTTTAGATAAAGACGTAGTGTCTCAATGTTATTTGGACCGAAAATTAAATGAAAATATTTCGAATATTTCGGCTTCTTTTTAATAAGATTCCTTTTGGGATTAATTTTTTTGAATTATTAAGTAACTATTAAGTACTTCCGTATTATGACATATTCTCTCATTCTGCCATTTAAGTTAGGGTAGGGTTGGGCTTATAAGGTCCTGAAATCGAAATCGATTCGGTACAAAAGAATCGAATTGATTCTTAGCTTTAGTGTAAAACAGTTACTGATTATGAAATTGATTGGTATGTAAAGTTTGCATAGGGAAAAATCTGAAATTATTTTACATGATAGAAATTACAGGAAAAATAAAACGATGTCTCTAAATAGTAAACTTTTCCAGAATGATGGTACGGAACCCTCGGTGCGCGAGTCCGACTCGCTCTTGACCGTTTTTTGTAATCGATTACTAAAATATTGTTGATGAAAATTACTGGCGGGTGTTGGCAGATGATTTCTCGTGAGAATATCTTTTCAGAAGATTTTTAATGCGATAAGGCTAACAACATAGATGAGATTATAATATTTTTCTGGCTTTTGCCCGCGACTTTGTCCCCTTGGACATTCGGGAAATCCCTAGGGCATAAAGATTCATTGTGAAAAAAAAATATATGTAGCTTACTTCCGCAAAAAAAAATTCACAATTGTTTGGGACTTCCGCCAAGTGACGCCTGATTCAATCAAATACTGAATAAAGATTCCCTAGGGATTAATAAGATGATTAAAGAATCAGAATAAAACATTACTTATCCTATATTTTCTTATTCTACTGTGCACCTATCCCAATCCGTTTTTTCGTGATTGAGTAACAAGTATAGTAGGATTCACGATCCAAACCTTTGGTGAGTGACACTGAAACATTTTTTCATGACATGAAGAAGTGAGAGAGATCGAATCGCAATTTCGTATGGTGCTATATCTTTCTGAGAGAAGTTGTTCAATTTTATGAATTGAACACACCCTTAATATAAGAATAAAACATTATTTTGCGGTATTAGCAGCACAGGAAAAAAAATGGATGCAGGTTCGCGGAGCGCGGAGGCTCGCGAACAAAGTAGGTACCTACCCTTACATAAAACTACAAAAATAATCTCTATTATGAGATACCTATATAACAAAAATGAACATCAAGCCTGACCTTGGAAGCCGAATTTTCATAATTGCGTAATAGGAAATGTTGATAATAATGTTTAGGCGAAATCATCGCGTGCTCATAGATAATATAAGGGTATCTATTCTTCAAACAGGATTTCAAAATATGATTTTTATACTACCTGCTCGTCAAGGGCATATTATGTGTCATGCAAACCTTTCCTAAAGTAAGTCATTACAGCCACACGGTCTAGCCAGGTCATAATGTTATACTGAATATCCTTTTTCCCCATGGGAAATAATGTGATTTGAATTTGGAATGCAACCCATGTAGTCGTGCTTGATCGAGGTTGGTTTCAAAAATGTTTAGGTGCAATGAGATTTTATTATGAGTGTCGAACTGACCACTATAGAATAGACGACATTTTTTTTTAAAATAAGTACCTTAGTACTTTTTTTAAAACAGGTTGGTAACATGGTTTCAATTGCCTCGCAGAAAGTATAAAAAGTAGAGTATGCATCGCGGGCTTAAATGTGTATTTGTCTTGGGCGATCTTGAACCCCGAGTACGATGGGTTGTAGTGTTAAAGCTAGAATCCTGCGTATTAGTACGAATATAGCACCCGGGACATAATACACTACTTTAAGCCCTTGTTGCATAATCTACTATAAATGGGTTCATCATGAACATCCTAGAAGCCGAGTCCTTGTATGTAAAGTGAGGCAAAAAATACTGAGACAAAATGGCTTAGTTTTGAGATTTATATCCTACGTACGTTACCTAATCGTAACTAAAATCCAAAAGTGTTATTATTAACACTATTTCGTTCTAATAGGTACGATTAGTTAACGTATAAAGGATAAAAATCTAAAAACTAAGCCATTTTGACTCAGGATTTTTGCCTCACTTTTTTAACAGAGCGCTTTGCATACTTTTTTAACACACCTCGTTAGAGTTTGTTTGTCAGGGGTACCAACAGAAAATGATATAAGGTACCTGTCATCCAGAAAAAAATCTGTTTTGTCGAAGTCACGGGCGGCTGCTAGTCTTACTGAATATTATAAATGCAAAAGTTTGTCCCGTTACTAATAAAGATTGTATGGCAGATGTTTAGTTACACAGTGTTTTGTCCCTTTCTTTTTAATGACAAACTTAAATAGTTCAACAGAAAGTAACCATTGTGTAACTATACAACTGCTATACAATCTTTATTAGTAAGGGGGTGTGTATGCCTAAACGGCTGGACGGATTTGGATGAAATGTCAAAGGTTCCCTAGGGTCTTTGCAGACGAAGTTGATGGCAGTAGCTAGTATTTAATAGAATCATATCTACAATAAGCCAATATAGAAGCTTTTGTGGGACTTTCCCGTTCTATAGTTGGTTACCCCAAACTGGGAGTGTGTTAATGTCACAATGAAGGTCACAATACAAAGCTTCAAAGAAAATCTAATTAAAGTTTATTCTATTGTTGGAAGTTGCTTTGTGACTAGACAAATAATGTCACTGTTAAATTAATGGAAGAAAATTAGTGTCTTTTTCAACGGTCGATAACTGTAAATGTTAGTGAGTCTTTTAACAATACTTGAGAGCAAACAAATCTGCTCAGCTATAGGTTTTTAAGTTTTTTCCGACATAGAGCTGAGATTGAATGAAATTGATACATTTAAAATATCAATGACGAGCTTCAAAATGAAAACATTTTTATTTATTTAAGTACTAACTTATCAAAAATGGAGGAGCTCGGTGGCGCAGTGGTATAGCGCCTGGCCTAGCGATTGCGGAAGTTAAGCAACTTTAGCAAGGGTCGGTCATGAAATGGGTGACAAAAAATGTAATATCTCGAGCTACTCCGTGCTTCGGAAGACACGTTAAGCCGTTTGTTTTTGCATTGCTGCATTTGCAGTCATTAACACCTTTTTTTTTTTTTTTTTTTTTTTTTTTTTTTTTTTTTTTATAGTAGGGAGAATGCATTTACGCATGCCCCGTGCTTGGTTAGCAACGGGTTATGTGGGACTCGCCTTGATGAGACCATACCCACTAAACTCCCTACTTTGCGCTCTCAAAGGCTACCCTGCACATGCGGGATCCGAAACAGACGCACTCGCCCTGTACAGGAGCCTGCCCGGTTTAACCGGGCCTACCTCGTGTTAGGAGATGGCCAAACGCATCTGGCCACCCCTCCTCCCCGACAAGGGAGACTGAAATGCGGAACCGGCTACCAACCTGGTATCCGCTGGTCTCCCTACGGTGCAAGGAGACGCAAATAACGGGCTCTCCTTCGCCCGACTCGCCGGCGCCTGAGTTGGCTCGCGGTCGCAGCCTCCTCACGGACGCGTTCGGCAGCTTCCTTTTGCGAAATCACATCCTCGCAAAAGGACGCCACCGCCTTCCAAGCTCTCTCGTCTTCCACCATTGCGCGCATCACACCAGCGAGCGAGAGGTCTGCTCCAATTACTGCGGTTAAAGTGCTGCGCTGCCGCTGGAATGTTGGACACAACTCTAGAGTATGCTGAGCCGTGTCCTCGGCAGCCCCACATTCATGGCAGACCGGGGTCTCTTCCCTTCGAGCCACCTTGTACAAGTATCTGCCGAAGCAGCCATGCCCCGCCATCACCTGAACAAGTCGAAACGTTAATGTTCCGTGGCGTCTGTCAAGCCACTGGCGGAGGATTGGACGTAATGCCTCAATCGTCCTTTCTTCAGCCGAGGGCGTTTGTAATTGTCGCTCCCAATTGTCCAGCAGGGCTTCATATGCCCTGCGACGTATGGCGGCGATCTCCTCCAGAGCGAGACGCTCTCCTCGGGCCATTGCCTCTATTCTCCCTTTGTACACCTCCGCAAGCACTCGCGCCTCGAGCTCCCAGGGAGGTGTTCCTGCCAGGGCACACGCCGCCTCTCGCGATATGGTCCTGTAGGCTCTGACCGATCTGGCCGCAATCACCCTTTGCGGCCGCCTCAAAAACACCTTATTTCGTTGGGTCAGGGCATCTGCCCAAACCGGCGCCCCATACAGAGCCATGCTCCTTATCATATAATTTGCGGCAGCTCGTATTTGGACTTCCCAGATTTGGAAGAAGTTTACCCAGCGCTGCTGCCGCTTTCACCAGCTTCGGGGCCAATAATTGGAAGTGCTTATTGAATCTCCAGCGACTATCTAGAACCAGCCCCAAATATTTCAGATGGGGTTTAATGTCCACCCGTACCCCGTCTACCCTAATGTGGGCTCCTCTAGGCGGGCTGTCTCTCGGGCCGTGAAACATGACTGCTTCCGTTTTGTGTACAGCGACTTGGAGACCTAGACGGCGGATACGGCTTATCACCATCTTAGTTCCTACTATAGCCAGTCGTCGTGCTTCCTCGTAACTCTTACCCCGTGCCAGTATGAGCGTGTCATCCGCATAACAAATTACGTTCATACTGGGCAAAAGGATGCCACCGCATTGGGTCCGCGTGGTGGGTCATGGCGCATCCTTCTTATCCACCCTTTAGGAAAGTCTGTGCCCAGGCAGTGGGACATTAAAAATGGCTGATGGTCAAAGTACTCAATTAATTCTGTGCTGAAAAACCTTGAAAGAAACATAGCGTCTATTTCATATTCTCACTAATTGATTTAGGTATCCCTAATAAAAATAAAATAAATACTTACTTAGTTAATGTTACAGCTTTACATTTACACAACTGTGTTAGGTATTTTGAATGATTTTAATTTAGAATTTGTAACAAATTGTCAAACATTTTACAAACATGTTTAAGAGTTAAAATTTGTTAAAAAGTTGGGCCTAAACGAAATGAGAGTGAAGTTAGATATAAATTATTTTAATTACCTATGTAAAGAACTACCCTAGTAAAAGAATCTGACCTTTTAAATTAATCCTGAAATATACAATTTTGTTTACTAAAAATATAAAACGTATTCCAGGACGAAGGTTTACTCCCATTAGCACCGACCTCATTGGGAAAGTTTTAAAATGTGAAACTTTGCAAACTTCTATAATTAGGTTCTGTCGTGTCAAACCACTATTAGACATTGCGCTGTCACGGCTCGAGCTTTATTTAGTATTTAGAACTATAGCTGGAAATAATCACAGCAAATTATCTACAAATTTCGTAGTTTTATTATTAGTTTTGCAGTTAACAGAGATTTATACTTTTGCTTTCTAATTAACATGTTGGATATTTCTTTTGTAATTAAGTTCAGCATCATAGTTACAACCCGTGCAGATAAAGAATGGGATTAAAAATGGCGTCGCACATATTCACTTCTCGCTCGCACACTAAACGTTCTCCTACTCCCACTCATTGAGGTAAGCGCGGTGAGCCGCCATTTGCAATACCATTCTTTATCTGCGCGGGTTGTACATTTAAATACATTGTCAAAAAATAAGGTTTGACAGAAAACGTAAGTACGAAAAAAAATGGTGTTTTAATTGAAAACTAAAAGTATTTAATTTTAAGAATATACTGATTTTCATTAATTCCTTACTTTTAATTTGACGACCTCCGTGGTCGAGTGGCTTTGTACACCGGTTTTCAAGGTGTCGCCATCTCTGAGGTCCCGGGTTCGATCCCCGGTTGGGTCAATTTAGAAGACGAACTTTTCTATATTGGCTCAGGTTTGGATGTTTGTGATACCACCGTTGTCTCTGATTTCCATACACAAGTGCTTTAGCTACTTAATTTGGAATCGGAGCAATGTGTGTGATGTTTTCAAATATACATATAAATATTTTTTTTTAATGGACGCTGTTTTTTCCTTGGTTATTAATGTCCTCAATAAAGATATACTCAAACCTTAAATCTTTGCGATACGTCATCCATTCAACGCTCTTTAACAATTTCATATTTACCAGCGGTGTAAACCTTATTTTTACAACGATAAGATTGAATTTACATCAGGGCCCCAACAATGCAGTTTACACTATCGAAATACATTAAACTATCGCATCTATGTTGATCATGACAAGGTTGAAAATATTAAAGCTTACTTTTTCGGTAATATAACTTCTGCCCTTGAATTTGCCAAGCCCAAAATAGAGAAAACCCACAAAACACGACACTACATGAAAAATGATAGTTTCAAACACGCGATAGAGCTATATCTGTCACAAAGAAATTAACATTAATGTATGCAAATATTAATGTTAAAGATAATTATTACATACTTTACATATTATTTTAGGTTTTTTTATAAACAAATAAAGTATGTACCTAATATAAAAGTTATTATTATAATTTGTGTTATAAGTTTGACGTGTGTGTGTGTCTATCTGTCTGTCTAAGGCAAAATAAGGTACCTAGTAATATTTTGATCTGGGTCGGCACGTCGGGGTACCGCAAAAATACCCAGATTTAGCAGCGCCCAGCGACAATAACTTCTTTACTTATCGGTCCCCCGATGCGACGACCCAGATCAAAATATTACTATATACCTACTTACAAATATTAAAGTTAGTAGAAGAGCCAATCCACACATTTTTATTTTTTATTTTTTATAGGTTTTTTGAGTTGGGATCATTTAAATTTTTAATTTAGTTTGTTGCTTGAAATAAATACTTAACAGGTTTCCTGTCCCCATACAACAGTCATTGTAATCTGCCACACGTCCCTAGTTTAAAAAAAAAACATTATGTTACTTTTTTCCAAATTAGACAATGTATACCTCCTATGTCCTCATACTAAAAAGTTGAATTTATTCAGCTATGTCCATTAAAAAGAAGCTCTTAAAATCAAATACGATTTTGCTCATAATTGATTCTTGAATTTGGTAAAGTTGGTACTTACCAAAAACGTGCCATGTATATGTGATTCATTTTACAGGGGACCGGTTAAGTGGACAAGATACAATTAGCACATTTAAATCAATTAAGTACTAGATACAAATTGAGAACCAAATCATAACTTTATCAATCGATATGGCTAGTCATAACTAAAATTATGATGTCAGTTGATTTGACAGTCTAACCTAAAAGACGCTCATGGGTAAAGGTATAAAGTAGACGATTATCTGAAAGACCGAAATGATGTAACACAATAACTTGCTAGTAAGTACTTTGTTGTTTATAACCTGTTGTATGTATTGTATTTGGTAACGATATATTTAAGTTTGTAATACCGTTACTTATTTCTGTAAAAGCTGATAAGTTTCTTGCGCCTGTTCTCCTTGTCAGTTAAAAAAGTCTGGAATGGGTGGTAGGAAAATATAGACGATTCAAAAGCGCTTAATTACTTAGTTTATTTGAATAAAGCAATTTTTTATTTACTTTACTTTACCTAAGTATGTAATTTTTGAAAAGTATGTCAGAATGGTCTAACTGTTAGACCATTCTGACATTTTACATCAACCCATTTTCATTACTTGCCTACGATGTCATGATGACACCATTGTACACATCGCAGCCCAACTAAGCAAACTTGTCCCAATTAACAAAGTCCAAACAGGAGTGGCCCTGCGTCATTACCGTGACTCAAAATTGGTAGAGTAAGGTTACTGATTAAATAGGGTAAGGTCAGTGTAAACATAGTTTTTAGGGTTCCGTACCAAAATGGTAAAAAGGAACCCTTATGGTGCGACTCTATCTCTCTCTACAGGAAAAATAAAACGATGTCTTTAAGTAGTAAACTTTCAGAATGATGGTACGGAACCCTCGGTGCGCGAGTCCGACTCGCTCTTGACAGTTTTTTTTTTATTAAAATGAGCATACTCGTAGCCACATTCAAAACCCTAACGCTAAAAAGAGACCGCAGATGGAGCGAGCTTGCCCAGAAGACGCCTATTCATTCGAGCTTTAATTTGGGTTGCTAGCTTAGAAATTAATTAATACACTGAATGTTTTTTTTTCACTTTGTCTTGATTTCTTTTCCAAAGAGGTATATGCAGAAAAAAACAGCTATGATGAACACATGCAGTGCCTGAAAAAATTATCGGTGCACGTGTGCTGAATGTCAAGTTCCTTATGATAATTTATCGTGATTATGTATGAAGTTGAAATATTCTACTAAACGAACGATTTTCATTCGATATTAAAAAAATGATAACGTGAACGATAAGCGCTGAAATATAAATTATTATGAACGTAAATAGTTTCGTTTCAAACAATGATAAATAAATATATCATTGGTTTCAAAGTAATCTTTTCAAAATCCAAAAGTTATTTTTCGGAAATGGAAATTAATATTTAATCCTATTTATAACAACAATAGACCTTAATCTAAAACTGAACAAAAAGATTTAGGCACAAAATCTCAGACTCAAGATCTGACCATGTCTTAGTAACACTGACCAACAGCCATTTTTAATGTCCCCACTGCTGCGGCACAGGCCTTCCTTATGGGTGGATAAGGAGGATGGGCCATAACCCATCACGCGGGTCCAATGCGGATTGGTTGGTGTTAACGACTGAAAATGCAGCCGGGCGCAACGGCTTAACGTGCCTTCCACGGAGGAGCTCGAGATAATAAATTTTTGGTCACCCATCCCATGACCGACCCTTGTGAAAGTTGCTTAACCTCCGCAATCGCTGGGCCAGGCGCTAAACCACTGCGCCACCGAGCTCCTCGATAGCAGTTTGTTTTAAATTTCCATGGTTTTCAGTTCAGTACTTCCGTGACCATAGCGCATGCAACTGCGCCAAAATATCGGAGTCTTAAAATTAAAAAGGTACACACGACAGCACGTCAGGTTATACAGTTAAACTGCGAAACCAGCTTTTATTACATAGGGCATAAAGGCGGTCTCAAGGTCAACATGTATAGTCGGAGATGCCGTCGTGTGCACATGGTGTAAATCCCGACATAGTTTATTCTAATAATTCAGTTACTTATCTCAGTACCAATAGAGATATTATTAAAATTACAAATTTAAAAAACTACCAAGCCATTAATCTTAAGCTACAAAAACAAATTGCAGCCTTTCAAAACCGCTATGTAGAGGCGTTTCGGAGTTAGGTCAAAGGACCCGTAGAAATCGAGCAATGGGAAAAAAATATCGACTAGGTTTACATGACGATTTTACGAGAACAATATCCAAAAAACATTATTAACCCTTGCCGGATGTAGGCGAGCCTACAATCATAATCTTTAGTTTATGGGCACCTGCAACTTGAAGGGGGATGTCACTGACAGAACGTAAGTAAGGCCGTCTTTAATTCATCTGAGGCCCTGGGCACATTAAGATAGGGAGCCCCTATGATCTACATTAAGATAGGGAGAGCCCCTATGATCTTGACTTAAGCTAGTAGTATTTGTAGTCAATAATTATTGTTTAAGTTTTCGAAATACTTAAATAAGTTTATATGTTTTTTTTGTAATAAGCATCCGTTGTCGTTTAGCGATCTGGCAGGCACTAGGGGGGCGCCCCTATCGATCGCGGGGCCCTGGGCACGTGCCCAGAGTGCCCAGTGGGAAAGATGGGCCTGAAAGTAAGAATTGGTTGATCTTCTTCGGCGGCTTGAAATCATTGAGGTAAGTATAAATTATACCGGCAATAGCAGATACACTGCGAAGAAAATCTTTGCTCACCTACCATGGGCCCACAATTCACATGTAGGGGTGAATAGTATGGAAAAGTTGTGGAGGTAAGGTAGCCACTGATAGGAAGGCCAAAGGGGAAGATCTTCCTCCGGGCTGGGTGGTATTAGCCCGGGGACCGCGGTCCAACCGATGATGGTTGGATGTTGTATATATGCTAAGTCGCTGAGTGAACTTCGCTAGCGAGATGTAGGATTTCCATACAGCGAGGTGCTATACTCCATACTTAATGTTCATGTTTTCTTGATACTAGCGCCATCTAGTAGCACGGTGAGGAATCTTGTTGTCATGCCGTGTGTCGTGGTATGTGCGGCGTAGGTAAGGTAGGTGCCGCTACACACACCATTTGAGGACTGGGCGGTTGCTTTCCATTTAAGGTGAGCAAAAAAAGGAGGTCTTTGACATGTTTCATGGTGGAAGACCACTACGGGGTGCTCTCAAAAACTACTAAGCCGATTTCGAGGCGGCTTTTTGCATTCAACAAGTATAATTTCAGACTAGGTTTTAAGAGGAGGTTTTGCAGGACAGCTGCAGATCACCAGTTGGCGCTGGAGCAGCCAGGATGGTCGGCACTTGAGGGTTGATCAGATATAATCCAACACAACTGCAAAATATTGGTTCATTTCGGGGCAGGTAATGGCAGCGCCGACGGATTTTTCTTGCGTTTGTAATTCAAGGTCTATCTTGAATATTTTGCACCTCCATGTAAACCGATCCTAAAACAGTAAGCTCATCCTTTCAGACCTATTTATTTTTGTATTATTTTACATCAGGTTTCGAAGAAAGACAAGAAACCCAGGCAATTTCGAAGTTTTACAACGCGAATAAACGTATCCATCTGTCGTTGTAGCAAATCAAAAATTAATCTTATTTCAAACTTGATAGGGTCTATATTTATCTGACAGGGTTTACTTTCTTGTTGGTTTGTTTGTACTAGTTTGGAATTGAGGACGTCTTTTATTAACTTTTGTTACAGGCTTGGTTGAAAGAAGTTTCGTGTAAACGGATATTAAAAACTGCATTACCATCAAAAGTAATAATACCTTCGGATTCGATCATGACTTGTATTGTATGGAATGCATTATTAATTGTTTTACAAAATATTTCAGATTTAAATTAAGATTCAATGAAAAATTGCATCAATTCGGTACACTGATCTCGACTCTCAGTTGATTCAATGAAGAATGCGCGCCCAATACGGATTGGTGGGTGTTAATGACTGCAAAATGCAGATCAACGAATTGAAGTGCCTTATGAAGCACGGAGGAGCGAGATAATAAAATTTTGAGGTATTCCTTGAAGCGTATCCATTTTCAAGCGCACCTAAACCGTTCCTCAAAGCGCACTTTTTAGGTGCGCTAACAAAATCAATTAAAATATTATAATTTTATTCCTCGAAGCGCACCCACGGTCAAAATAGGGAAGAGCATGAACAAAACGTAAATGTGATATCGACAGAAGTTTTAAAACTCATTTGTGCTAATTGCTAAACTCATTTGTGTAACGTAAATCTGTGCATAAGTAACGTTACTTTAAACACATTTTTAATTCGCTTTGATGAATAAAATTATAATATTTTTAATTGATTTTTGTGCGCTTTGAAGAACTGTTTAGGTGCGCTTCATTAGATGCGCTTGAAAATGGGTGCGCTTCGAATACCTCAAAATTTTTGGTCACCCATCTCCCGATACTCTTGTGGACGTTTCTTTACTGCCACAATCGCAGGGCAAGTGTACAGTTCACTGCACCATCAAGACCTTGGTTCCCTCCGACCCTCTGTTCACTTGGATCCACTAAAGAGGCTGACATGAGCCAACTAACGCCGCCAGTCGATTTTATTTTATTTATTATAACTAAGCCCAATTTCTTAAAATTCAGTCAGGAATCAGTTAAGGTTTTGTTAATAACGTCTAATATTTATTGAATAACTTTACACAGTTTGAAAAGGCATTTAAACAGTTTAAAACGCGATTTTGTTAAAAGTGCCCACTGTTGGTTCAAACACGTTTTTAAACAATTGCACGCATTTTTTAATGTTGTAAATAAATATTAGACGTCATTCACAAGACCTTGACCGATTCCTTTTTTAAGAAATCGGGCTTATTTAGAATAAATAAAATAAAATCGACTGGCGGCGCTAGTTGGCTCATGTCAGCCCCTTTACCAAAACCGCATACGCACCACTACTGTTTGTCAACACTTTTCTCGCGATGTCTGTCCTAGCTAGGGTTGCCAATACTATACAGGGTTACTTGTAAAACACCAACAACTTCAAAAAGTAGATTACTTACATCATAAGCAACGTTTGTTTCACAACTTTTCCGAAAAAAGTCAAACCTAATATACCTTGGCAAAATATAGTAAATCCTACTAATTAGAAATAAAACTCTTCACGGATTACAGCGCGTATATATTAATTGTGCAATTCTCTAAGCGTTACATCGCCGTTGAAAACAACGTTGCGCCAACGAATGTAACATCCTTAAGATCGTCCATGTGGACATCGATGTTTTATGTTCATAGTTCGTCGGCGATCTCTCGGATGTGAGAACGCACCGATGTCGGCTAGGATGCCATTGGAGACGGAAAAGTAATAAAATTACAATCGGTATAAATCACGACTTGAGAATTTCAGCTTATTTCGTATTTAATTAAGTATAAGTTTGATATCATATTAACTAATGGATTATAAAAGTATTATACATGCCTAAAATAACATTAACAATGCATTAATTCATTGGTTTTTACAATGTGTTGGCAGAATGCTATTTTATTTCATGTTATTTTAGAATTATTTAGTTTGGATTACATGTTTTTTAAATTCCCAACGTTTTGACATCTTTCCAGGGGCCGTGGTCACGAAAGGACAGTAATAATATACGCGCTGTAATACGTAAAAAGTGTTTTATTTCTAATGAACTGTGTGCGCGGAAGTCAAAAGTGTAAAATTGTAAATCCTAGTCCAACATATCTATACAACGTGTTACAAAAATACCCCTAATGCCGAATATGGTATACAGGGACCATCAAACTGAACAACTTTTACTATGTCACCAACTCTGAAATCGAGAAAAAAAAATCAGCTGTTTCATACAAATATTAAAATCGAAAATATCAAAATGAAACACCTGATTTTTTTTGAAACAGTCGATAAAATTTGGTCGTGGTGCGCTTGCTAGGCCGGTAGAAAGTACTCTATCTGTCGTGATAATAAATTATAATCACGCGACTACTGCGGTACTTAGGGCAACATTGCCGGAACAATGTTGCAAGTTGCATGTCGCCGCAAAGTTCTGCATGACCGAAGTTGAAAGTTGGCGAGCGATAAGTAATGTAACGCAAATAAACTATTACATACTTACTTACTTACTAAAGAACTCTGCATGCAAGACTACATTAGGTGGTACGACTCTAATACTTTAAATTTTTGCTTTGCTTTAAAAATTCGAGCTGTAAATAAATAAATATTGGACAACATCACATACATTGCTTCGATTCCAAAGTAAGTAGCTGAAGCACTTGTGTTATGGAAATCAAAGACAACGGTGACATCACAAACACCCAGACCTGAGCCAATATAGAAAAGTTCGTTTTCTAAATTGACACAACGGAAAATCGACGTGGTTTGACCTAAATGTAAAGAAAATTATATTAAAATTATGCCACGCATCACGCTGCGTTATACGTGACTGCACTTAAAGTTTACATGTGAAGTGCCAAAATTGTAAAAAAACACGTGTAGTTTTTTCACTATCCGTTTTTTTTAGACCCTAGCATGTTACTCGTTGGTTCAAAAATACTTATTTTAGTACACTCTGTATTCAAAGATATTAATGTATCAGACTTTGGTACTTAGGTCTTAGTTTAGTCCTAGATTTATGGTTAAACTAGCGACCGCCCGCGACTTCATCTGCGTGGAAAGTTCTTTTGCTATCCCTCGGGAACAATTATTTTTTCGAGATGAATGGTACTCTATGTTCTTCTCTGTACCCCTGACAACGTGTATGCAAAATTTCATGATGATCGGTTCAGTAGTTAAGACGTCGGCGTAATAAACAAACAAACAGACTTTCGCATTTATAATATTAGTAAGGATTAACGGGTCTTATGCCTGAAGGTAAGCAGGGGTCATTCCAAAACGGGTGGATTAAGCCGGTACCCAGGCCAAAAGTGGCCCCGCGGTGAATTTTTTCAATACTATAATAAAATTATAACACAAAATATTTAATAAAACTTTACATGAAATTTTAACCGACTTCAAAAATAGGAGGAGGTTCTCAGTTCGTCGGTACCTTTTTTTATGTTTGTTACTCGATTACTCGAAGACGGCTGGACCGATTTGAAAAATGCTTTTTTGTTTGAAAGTATATACTTCCAAGTTGGTCTCATTGTCATAAGTTTAGGATCTGATGACGGGATCCTGGAGAAATTGAGTGAACTCTTCAAATATTATACGCATACCTATGGCGATTTCAGTATTTTCTTAAGTTACTTCTGCATTTGCTTTCGGGAAGTACCATTTTTATCATTACATTCCCTCGTACCTAGTCATTTCTAGAAGTAGCAAAACTGCTAAGTAGTTATGATAACTTCTAGAAATATTATACTTTCACCCGTTTGCACTAAACTTAAGAATCGCCTTAGTATTTTCCTAACTGCAACTCAACCAAATCAAAACGGTGTCATTAACTTAGCTGTCATGCAGCTTTCATGCGCCCATTTATCTTGGTAGTTTGGAAAAGACTTAAGTGATTCTTTAGTTAAGTGCAAACGGGTGTATGGGTATGAAAATTCCACGTAGTTTAATTAAAATCTTTAAACTTATTAAATAAAAACCTCGGAGGGCGCCACTTTCGCTATGAGATGCACCTTAACTGCTAAGATAGAAGGCGAACTAAGAATGTCTTTGCTTTATTATTAATTGCAAATACTTACCATAAATGTATTATTTATTTGATAGCTTTTTATGACTCTCGTGATAAATGTTTATGTTCATTTTCTTGTAGCTTTCATAGAGCGCGTTAGTCTGCACACTAGCGCCGCCATTGGAAACAAAATCATAGTGCTTAAATAAAGACAACATTGTGAATTATCTCTCTGTAGTGCACTCCGAAGAAGCTTTGTGGTACTTTTTATCATTTTAACAATATTTTCAAGCCTGTTGTTTAGTTTAATGGAGTTTTATTGTTAAAAGTGGCCACTTATCGGGTAATTTATAAAAGTGTGAGTCTCACTCGATACTTTTAATATTTTTTCATATTTTCTTCATATTGAATGGAAATTCTTTTATAAAATTCACTTCCGTTTCCTTTCAATAAGCTCAGTCTGTATTTTTATTAGAGAGACAAAAATTTAGTTAAATACTTCGCTCGTTTGCAAATTATTCTTATGTAAAAACATTATTCTTTAGGTATATTTGTCTGTAAATTGTGATTGTTGCAATAAATATTTTTTATTTTTTTTTTTATTTTATCAAGTGGAGTGGTTTGCATGCTGGTTTTCAAGGCGTCACCATCTCTTGAGGCCCCGGGTTCGATCCCCGGCTGGGTCAATGTAGAAAATGAACTTTTCTATACACCGTTGTCTCTGATTTCCATAACACAAGTGCTTTAGCTACTTACTTTGGAATCAGAGCAATGTATGTGATGTTTTCAAAAATATCAAAATGTATGAAATAGCTGATTTTTTTTCGCGATTTGAGAGTTGATCCCATAGTAAAAGTTGTTCAGTTTGATGGTCGCTATATACCATATTCGGCATTAGGGTATTTTTATAACATAACATGCTGCAAGCAGGGCCCAATATTGGCCATGCATGCAGGGCTCTGAATAGCGCACTTCAAATGATTAAAACCACATCAAAACAATTTGACATATAAATCTGTACTAAATAATATACTAGAAAAAATAGGACTCGCACCAGATCATGTTCTATATATTATTTAGTATTATATAAAAATAGCATTGTGAATGCTTAAATCTCAAAATTTCAAATATAAATCTGTCTTTTTTTCTCTAAAATCATTTTTTTAACCTGCAAATAAGTAATTACAAACCCCATATTGGCGACCTCACGTTCCGCAGTTACGCGATTACTCATGGAGAGTTCACAGTTAAGCTTATTCCAATATATCTGAAGGTTCGATGACCGCACCCTCTGTTAATGCGACAGAGAAATGAGTGGAGTCGACGGATACTTAACCGCCCTATGACGGATTGTCTTCCGCCGGTTCTGGGTTCAACATATTTTGCAGGTTTAAATAATACACGAACTGCGTCTTTTCAAGCGTCCATTTATTGCAGAGAGCCTATTCAGTACCGCATACAGCAAAGATAGTATTATTGGGTGCACTCCCAGACTACAATTACTTAATCAACCTTCAGTCGCATTCACAACACGCCCCTTTCTTAAATGGCCAACATTCTATAGGTTTGAACGTTACGATTAAAATATTTTAAAGCTTAAAATGAGCAATAGACGACTAAATCACATGTAAACAAAAAACTTATGTAAATTACAGACTTTGATGTAAATATTATATGGGATTGACAACATTACAGAACGCAATTTTATAGTTTATTGTCTCCAAACTCGAATTCATCGGATTTAATAAGACAAATTAGAATTAGTATTTTACTTAGGTACTTACTGACAACTAGTAGAAAAAAAAAGGTATTTTACTTACTTACTGGATTTAACATCCATTTGTCACAAAAAAATATCATGTCCAACACAACTCCATTAATTTTCCTATCCCCTCAATATATTCCACATAAGGTCCCCTCAGCTCATTACGATGGCTACCATATCCGATACGTCGTTATCTGCAGACTGTACGCACGACTCCCGTCGACCACTAAGCTATTTTGCTGACCTTATTCGATTCTCTCGGTCTTCAGGCATAAATCATGAGGTGGTGTCCTAATTCTCAAGGATTTCTTCAATACGTCCCATTCTCACCAAATAAATAAGGTTCACATACTTTGCTCTGTCTTTAGGTACCCCTAGCACGAACATCTATCATTTCTTTAAATTCAATATCGCATAGAAAGATTTCAAAAGAGATTCCTAAATTATCCTTAGTTTCAGACTTCATTTAGGTCGAAAATTTATCATATGAAACTCTCCATTATCATCTTTTTAATCTCGGCGTAAATGTCACCAACTGTTTTATACCTTTTATGAGTTTTATACCTAAATAAATAGTTTTTTTTTCTAATGGTATGAGATAGTAGGGGATCCAAACGGATTCAACTAGACTTATAAGTAGTTGGGCTATCGCCCTTACTAATAAAGATTGTATAGGAGATGTTTAGGAATTACACAGTGTTTTGTAGTAATTGTAGTATATAATTATGATAAAAAAGGGGGTTAGGGGGTAAACATCTTTATAAAATCGTGCATTCAATTGTTGACTCAGCATCTCTTACTTCATCGCTTAGTTTGAATATTAGATTAAGATTGCGTAAATCTACATGGTGTTTGCTTTACAATAACACGTCCTATTACAATCCCATTACATGTATTTGTCGCCTGTACAATAGCCTTCTAAATGAACATTCTTCGTTGGCCAACCATAAAAAGTACCACAAAGCTTCTTCGGAGTGCACATATCTTTACCGTGGCACTACAGAGAGATAATGCACAAATTGCCTAATGCACAATTTCGTCTTGAGCATTATGATTTTTTTCCAATGGCGGCGCTAGTGTGCAGACTATAGAGTAACAAAATAACTCGATAAAGAATAAAACATACACCTACTGCCATCTAGCGGAATCAAACGGTAATGACATAGAGTCGTATTTAGCACTCTCGGTCTTGCTTTTACAAAAGCTTAATGCGCTAAGTACAAAAGCATAAATCCTAATTATCCTTAGCAACTTTAGTTTTAAAATAAAAATTATAGATGTCACTTCAGTGTGATAATGAGGAATGATTTTTTTATACTTTTATTTACCTACTAAGATTGTACATACCATTAGCACAGAATTAAATATAGTACTGATGCCATTAGACTGTGTGATCTGTGGATTGTACTATAGAATATATCAAAATAATAGTACAAGTACAGTACACAAGGGACAATAAAAGCGCAATATTTAGGCCCAACCTGAGACAGAGCTCGAGACAGGGACCGTCTCTTGGCTATGACAGGGATGAACCTCAGAAGAATAACTAAAGCAGCTGAACCCATAAACTTATTAATAAGTTTATGGATGAACCACGAACCTAATCTGTCAAGTGTCACTGTCATGTCAAGTTGTCAAGTGTCACTGTCACTGTCAGTTAGACGTCAGTCAAGTCAAGGGAAGGGACGCGCAACACAAGGCAAACAAACAAACAAAGCGAAAAGAAACGCATATTTAATTAAAATAATGTAGTTTACTTCTTTTCTAGTTTCATTGTGTCGTTCTCTCTTAACATACATTATATATATAAATTGTGTCTTTTTAATAACTTTGTTTTGCAATGGAGAATTCCGAATGTTCGGACAAAGGGAAAACCAAAAGGGAGAGAAGTACCAATTATACTCCGGAAGAAACTGACCTGCTCGTGATGCTTGTTGAACAAAAAAAATATATAATTGAAAAGAAAAAAAGCGATGCTACTACATGGCATGAAAAGGAAAAGGCCTGGAAAGATATTGAGAGGGCATATAATAGGGCCACAAGTTCAGCATCTGTGTATCGAACTCACAAACACCTTAGGCTAAAATATGAGGGTTTAAAAAGGGATATTAGAAAGAAATGTGCTATAATTCAATCTAGGAGCTATGAAACTGGTGAAGGCGGCCGCAATAGAGTGCCTGTATTGTCAGCGGCCGAGAAGAGAGTGAGAGATATGATATTTCTTTCTGTTGATGGAAATGAAAGCAGTTATGATTATGACTCGGATCAGAATCTTGTTCTGCCAAGTATGTACCTACTTTTATGAATGGTACTTATTTCACTCATCCCATTTCTTGAATCAAATGTGGTCAAAGAATTGAATGGCTTGATCAGATATACAACTTATAAAACACAAGTAAAAAACCAATCTTTGATCAAATATCGGACAAAGAAATTGTATGAGTGGAAATACTTGTACTACCCCTATTAATTTGAGATTTAATTTAATTGATTGCTATTAACTACATGATTTATATGTTTTAATTCAGGTATGACAACTGCAGATGATGCCAATAGGTTCAGGTTTTCAACCACTATAGACGAAAATATGTCGGATGATGAAATAAATAATTATGGTATGTAAGTTATACAAATCAACTATTTTGAAATGGGATCTATTATTTTATAAATAATATTATAATGAAATGTAATTTTGTTTGGTTAAATGAATTATCAACTTGCTAGTAGATTAAGATCCTGTTACATAGGTTCCAGTTAACATTATCTTCTGATTAATCTATTTATTAAATTATCTGTCATATAAGTTATAATCGGGATATATCCTTTATCAAACTTACTTTAATTCAATATTTTTCCATGTTTCAGGTGATTCAAAAGAAAAAATGTCTTTTGATTTAGTTACAGAAGAAGAAAGGGATACTGCTCATTTACAAAGAAAAATATTAAAAGAAGAGTTAGCACAAAAAGTCCTACAAAGAAAAATATTGGAGGAAGAATTGGAGCATAAAAAAATTTTACATGACTTAGAAATACAACATTATCTTCTGAAAATTGATGTACTAAAAGCAGATTTACAAAAAAAATGAACAAAATAGTTTTTCTAAGTTTTTATTTGTATCATTAACATTGAATTTAGAATAACTTTTTTCTTAGTTTGAGACTAAAGTATAATTTGGCTTGAATTTGACTGTACAATATTCGTGTTTAGGGCTACCTAAACACTTTTTTAATAAGAACCCCTAGGACACCAGTAGTGGTGATTCGTGGGCACACCCAAAACAGTCGCACAACCAAGCAGATGCGGTGAGGGTACATCTGTACATACACTTTGTTGGTAGCACGATTGGTTGCGCCGCCGTTAGTGATGTCCTAGTGATTTATGGCACTTAGTGCTATATTATAATCTAAAAGTCATGCTGGAACTGCGCCTCAATGCCAACATCTGGCTTGCCTTTCCCCAGCTGTTGGGAGACGGTTCCACCAGCTGATAGCCTGGTGTCCTTGTCTAGATTCCATACTCCTGAGCCGGTGGCAGTCACCTGCAAAATTTTAACATTAATTAGCTATACTTAATGTTTTTATTTTCCATGCATAATGCTATTTTTATAACATAAGTTTTATGCTAGACAAAAACTGCTTGTCTCGAACTTAGTATTTAGGTTTTTCTAATATACTTTTTGGCTTGGAAAAGTATGAGAAAAATCAACGAATCTTCTAACAGTAGGGTTTATTTCAATTGGTCAGTACCCGTAGCACGAATATCAATCGAGAAATTATTTTTTTTACTTTTTCGCCATCTATATTTTTACAAGTAATAATCTTGAAAATACTAAATTCAATGAAAAAAAAGTTGGTAACCCTGTACCGTACAGAGTATTACGAAAGGTCGTGGACTCGTTTCCCATCCAAGTACTAAATTAGAGACAAGTTGGTTTTTATTATTTTTTACAACTAAATTGTTAAGTACTCACACTAGTTCTTCCACCAATCGGCTTATTGACATCCAAAGCAGCTTGCGAGTTCTTGTCGTTAAAGTCCAGCCTACCCCCGAAGCTGCTGGTGTCTCCATAGGGCCCGAGGACCCTGGACCCGTAGGCCTGACCTACAAGTTTACCACGATCGTCGTTGAAGATCTCCTGCTTGTAACCGCCTTTACCCTGAAAGGTTTAAGCATGCGATTATTGTAGGTAATTAATAAATAATAATTTTACTTGAAATCTTCAAACTTGGTACAGAATAACATCATGTACTACCTACCAAACACAACAATATCATTGATATTTACACGTTAATACAGAATAGTTAAATAAAATAGTCTACTTTAACTTTGAAAAGAATGAAAAGAGCCTGTAGTTTTTGTCGGAGCAATCAAAGAGAATGTAATCACTAGGTAGCAATTGCTTGCTAATTTGTGTCAGTTTTTCTGAATTGGTCCATCCAAAGGTCGTGGGTTCGATTCCCGTCACAGAATAATTATGATCAGTAGCCCTACCATGAGTTGATGCAAACTGTTTTCGCTGCATATACTGCTCACAGTCAATGCGAGTGAACGAGAGGAAACGATAGTTTACGGTATCAAAAACAGTTTGCATCAACTCATGGTAGAGCTACTGGTGCGAGTCGTATTTTTTCTAGTATATTATACAACGTGTTACAAAAATACCCCTAATTCCGAATATGGTAGATAGGGACCATCAAACTGAACAACTTTTACTATGGGATTAACTTTGAAATAGCATAAAAAATCAGATTTTACATACATTCTGATATTTTTGTAACTAGTTAATTAATTTTTGTATGAACCAGCTGTTTTTTTTCGCGATTTCAAAGTTAATCCCATAGTAAAAGTTGTTCAGTTTGATGGTCCCTATATACCATATTCGGCATTAGGGGTATTTTTGTAACATGTTGTAGGTATGGTATTGTATAAAAATACCATTGTGAATGCTAAAATCTCTAATTTAAAAACATACATAGAGTCCAGAATCGTCGCTGCCTAAGGTCCCGAATACCTTGCCATTGCCCACGGGTTTGTCCCACGTCACGTCTCTGGCGTGGCGAGATTGCTTCGCCCACTTGTAATACTCTGGGTATCTGTTGAAAAAGAAAGTAAAGTATAACAACAGTTTTTTTATCTTCCAAGAGAAGGAGAGCTAAACCACTACGTCACCACTTACCACAACACAAACCTAGATCAAACCGTACTTAGGTACTTATATTTTAAACTATTCCCTGTGATAGACATGAATTTTATAATAATGTTATCTGTGGTTATACAGTATACTTACTTGTCGGCATAGCTTGGCGGAATAGAAACTTGGGCAAACGCACTAGCGATAATTGCCATACAAACGACAACGGTGTACTGCATATTGAACTGAAATTAAATAATTTAATTATCATTTAAGTAAATAAATCACTAGAAATGCAAATGGAAGAAATAAACCAAACTCTCCCTGATTATTTAGAGTTACCTACTCCACCCCTAACCCGCATTAATTAGTTTAGATAACTATTAACACAGAATAACATAATTAGTAATCTGTGGTACTAAATAGATTTGTAACCATATCATCCATCAATAAGTAACTAATAGGTACCCTAACATGGGACGTTAAAAAAGCAGATGATGATAAAGGAATTACTCTTGATTATAAGCTCTCCTAGAATTGATGTGGTTTATTTACCTAAGTGCCCTCATTGGGCCCGCGTGGTGGGTTATGTATGGCCCATCCTCCTTATCCACCCCTAAGGAAAGCCTATTTTTAATGTTCCCAACAATGAGGACATTGAAAATGGCTGATGGTCACATAAGTAACTACCTACGAAAGGCCTTTTACAAGTCATTAAAAAAACGCTTACCTATTTACCTCGTTTTCCTTGTTTATTCCAGAACAGGCACTTAGCAACTGCATAAATGGTGCGCCTCTCTCCATTTATATTTTGCATCAAAATCTTTGGTAAAGTCCCTAGAGTAGTTGCTGGTTAACCACTAGAAGCTAAGCTATGCTACCGAAACTCAGAAGTAAAAAAAGTGTTTGTATAGGTAGGCGAGACCTAAAATAATTATTAATTTACGAACTTTTGCCGAATGTATTTTTTTAAGTCAATAATCAAGCATTTTTGGTAGCATGAAAGAAAGATTTTTTTTATTAGATCACCATCAAGTTTACACTGACATTGTGATATACTTAAATCAAACATTATTGACTGTAGGTACAGTGCTTAGTGGAAGGAGATAACATTAACAATTAAATAAAACATAAACGATAAACATTAAAGAAAATTAATTAATAGTGAAACCTAGACAATGTGGACTTAAATTATGCTAGGCTTTCAAAATAAATATCAACATTAGTGGACTTAGACAACGAATTAGATTGAAGAAACAAGAGAAATGGCCTGAATTGGTTATGGAATGCTTAGTTACAAATAAGTTATATTTAGATATTAAGTTTAAGAGATTTAATTCGCAGCTAGTGTAGTATTATAATTATGATCTGTGCCCGTAACAGCTATCGAAAAACATTCAATAGAGTCATTTTGTATGGGAAATTTGTACAGCGACATCTATCGCCGAAAAGCGAAATTATATTTCCCATAGAGAATACTCTATCGAGTATTTTACGCACGTTATTTTTTTCGATAGCTGTTCGTGCTAAGGGTACTGTACTGTTCCCATCTCTAATAACTTAATTTACCTATGGTATCTATTATTATCTGTGCCTATATAGGTATGTATGGTTTATAGATGGAGATATACTTAGTGTTATATTTTAGCTTCCACTGGCGTGACCGATAAAAGCGTTAACAGGGATTTTCGGGAAAGGGGTTTATTTTTACACAATGTTAAGGTTCTTTTTATGACTCACGCATGCGTGCTTCTAAGAAGTTTTGTTCAGTTATTTTCCTTATGAACTTTTTATCATAATCTTAAAGGTCATACGATAAAATTCAACCGCTCATACTAATTAAGGCAATGGGCCGACTTCATAAAAAGTAAGTAGGTAATTATCTCTGATTAACTTTATTCTACGTTTTGTAGTGTAGATAGGTTATAGATTTCTACTTTACTGTAAGTAATCCATCGTATTGTACCAAACAACCAGTAATAGAGATTTCACATCACATTTCGCAAGCCTGTATGCAACTGCACTAACATACATTTGCTATAACAAAACAAACAGGCGCATACGGTAAGCGAAGCTGAAATCTAGAGCACCACGGAGTACGGGGCCACGGATCTTCTCAAATAAGAGTATTCTCTGCATCTGCTTGCAAGGATTTTGCAGTCAAATATTCCTTGCTAACTGTTACTATTCCTTACTATCCTGCCAAATAGGTAGGTTTTTCCTTTAGTATCTCATCTCCTAATAATATGAGCTATCAAATATTTTGAGTATTTTTAACTAAAGTTAAATATAAGCTATAAAATATTTTTAATATTTCTATCACTTAAACTTAACGTTACTACATCTTGTTAGCGAAAATTTTTTTTGTTTCGACAATATTATCGTCAAAATTTACCTAAATATAGAAAGACTTAGGTTTTAAGTAAGATTGAGTTTCCTGTTCCTTTAGAATGCTTTTCCACGAAACAACAAGACATATTTAAAATGCTTTATTCCCTTAACTAAAAGACATTTATTTGTTGGTTATATAAATTGTTTCGTAACAGCTACAAAAAAACACTAATAGACAAAACCATAGATTTAGAAAACTTTTAACGGATCCCTGCTCTCGAGGGGAAATGAGGGAATCGAGGATCGAATAAACGTCAAAAATCGGTTATTTTGATACATTGAAAACGGTTTGCATAGTTTTCAATAGTACCGTTTTGACGTTTAATCGATCTCGATATTCTCGATCACGTCGGGAGTAACCCCCAGTTCCTGTCTAAATAGTCATAGACAGCGAGGCGTAGAATCTAACATTTGCTACAAGAAAACAAACAGGCGCTATGTTGGAACTGTGAATGAATAGTAATTTAGGCCATTAGATACCTAACACGGCATATTACTAGGTATTATTTGTATTAGGCGAAGTATCGTGTAAATACTTTCCCATTTTAATTAAAACACACAAAGTAGGCTAATTAATGCTATTAATTGTTTTGTTTGACTCCACGCTACCAAACTTACATTCATCTGCATGTGCAAATAGGCATTCATTACGCTGTCCTAATTTCGAACGTATATAAGTAGTACCAGAGAATACATAATAGTACAAGTGTAGTACCTACCCTACCCGAGTATATCAATATTCGTGTGTCTAACCTAAATCCATGCATTTTGGGAAATGGACCCGCACCGGACATGTAACATGCCTCAATCACAGAGCACACTCCCGAGAGTTGTATTTACTCTGTATATAAAGGTACGCGTTTCCATTGACAGGTTGGTTGACGGGAATGACGGCATTGCATTACCTATATTTTTTTTAATTTAATATCATCATCATCGATTTTAATATCCCCACGCACGTGCCTTTAGAAGCGCGGAGGAGCTTGATATATTTTTTTGGTTGTTGCTATAATGCTGACTGCTGCAATCAAAAGCATGAGAGAGTGGCTACAAGATTGTACATAATAATTATATGTAGTTATGACAAACTTACACTACAAAAATTTTGACAAATTTTTAGTTCCAAAGAATGTTCAGTGGCCAAAAGATACTCGACCTTCGAAACCCCATATTTCGTAAATAGATACCGTCTGGCGCCTGCTTGATTGGCAGTTTCCGTTAAGGCGATTAGTGCCCTCACAGTGGCATCCTCATTAATAAAATTTATGGCTCGCTAAAAACATAATGTACTTATCGAAAATTCACACGTACAGATTGAAGCTAAGTTTCTATAGTTTATTTAGAAACAATAACCTCTGTAATAATATAGTTTTTTGTAGTAGTAGTGGCAAATGTGCCAAAAGTGGACACTTTTTGCTTAAGTACCTCTCTATTTTATGACGTTAAAGGCCCCTTCCCTGTTTACCCGATTCATTCAAATGGAAAAGAATTTCATGAATTGGAAACCTTAACGATCTTACAAAATGAGGGTGTGAAGTGTGAAGAATAGCTTTCTTTTGTCTCCCTTAAGAATAACTTGATTTGTGGACGATCCATTTTATTCAAAATTACTTTTTTTCTCTCTTCATTGAATTCAAAAACAGCTGGAGCATTATATTACGTAATATTATCAAACATAAAATTACATACAATACACAATACAAAAATTAAGTATGGAAAACCAAAATTTTTTCCCGTTATTCCCCAGTGGGGGGTCCCCCAATCGGGTCATCGCAGAATGTATTATAATAGTACTAGACGTGTGTCGTGTCGTGTCGTGTCGTGTCGTCGATAAATGGAGCCGCACAGTTTCCCGTGCAGTGCCGAGTCAACATAATGGATGAGCATTGCATTTGGCGAGCGCCCAAATTTACTGCCAGCGTCTGTGCTACTGGCGCACCCTGTATAATGCATACAGTTACAGGGTGATGTTCGGATGACGTGGTTCGTTAGTGAGCGAGGTTTTTCACCGATATAGAAATTAGATAAAGATATAATTTCCTTTGTTTCGTTTTGGTAGGTACGAAAATAAAACTCCGTCTTTACACCACGGACGTTGTCAAATTCCAGACATTCGCCACTGCAGCGCAACCTGTATAATGCATACAGACAAACTGAATGATGTTAGTTAGTACCTATAACCACCTAGTGAGCCCAAGTGTGTACCTAAGTGAGACTACCTAGTCTCACTCTCGTACATAAACATAAAATAAAAATATTTTCCTTGTATGGTCTGTGCTACTGGCGCACGCGCACCATACAGGTGATATTTGGATGACGTGGTTCGTTAGTGAGCAAAGTTTCTCACATAAAACAATCTTGTATCGTCGTTAATTTAAAAACTAGCTTCCGCCTGCGACTTCGTGCGTATGGACTTTTTTTACGAACTTGCTTCCCTATTTCAATCCTACCGATAATCATTTTCGCAACAAAAGGCAGCCTAGGTACTTATATGTCCTATCTATCTCTATACTAAAATTCATCAAAATTAAAACAGTGGTTTTATATTTTTAGTAGGTACCTATTAACTAGTATTTTCCTAACTGATTTCTAAACTCTTATACTTACCAATTTATTGATGACCAGCTTATCGTATAAGTACCTCTATAAGGGGCCCGATGTGATACATTGCTACTTTTCTTTGGTAAGTTTTTATTTATGCCAAAAAGAAGCAGCAATGTGTCACATCCATCTGTCAAATGAAAGCGATTACGATAGTCATGTAAGTTAGCCGGTAGAGCCCCTGAATAGCCGAGTTTAACTGATGCAATGGATAACACTAATTACCCAGCAGATAGCAATCTAATTGATGTTCGATACATGATTAACGTGCTAATACCTACTGCAGCGAACTTAGTTAATGCAGTGAAGTGAGTGACTAGACTAACTACCTAAATAACAACTGGCATGACAAGCAAACTGAGTGACAGTCACTAAGTGACTCGGTAGCTCAGCGGTCAGAGCATTGGACCGGATATCCAAAGGTCGCGGGTTCGATTCCCGTCCGAGAACATGATCTGATGCGAGTCCTATTTTTTCTAGTATATTATTTAGTATTGTATAAAAAAAGCATTGTGAATGCTTAAATCTCAAAATTTAAAAAATGACAAGCAAACGTTTGGTATACCTATTTATAAGCAGCTTAATTAATAAGAAACGCAAATTCTCAATTACTTTTTTTCAATCCTAAAACATTCGTCGAAAAATCATAGATAGGTACATACCTACGCGACGAATAGGTAACCCCCTCCTTTTAAATTTTTAAGTCTGTTTAAAAATCGATTGTTATCGAAAATCTTATTTATTCGAAAGCGAAGCGAAGTCGAAGATTTCCAAATATAATTTGGTAGGCTCTTTTATGCAAGATTTCGCTAAACTACAGATTATTTACCTCAAAGTTACAAAGCTTAGCGTCTGCTGATTGATCCGCACGCAACGCAACGCATTACGCACAAAAATGTATCTTTGATTACGCATCGTACGCAAACGCAACGCACTCATCTTTTAAACAGATTCTTTGTATAGTCACAGAACAAAATATATGTGTAGGTACCTTGCTATTCCATTTGTTTAAGAGCGTCTTATTTTGCAAACCACAAACATAACTCGTTAGAAATATTATAAAGCTAAATTGGCATCTAGGTATATAAAAATTTCTAAGTACCTATAGGTACTTTTAAATATCATATTTTAATTTTAAATTTTTCAGTTGTATGATTCTCATGACACAATATTCGTGTAACAAATATAAATAATAATATCTCTAAATAAGTAGACTAAGCTGAAAACATGGTTATTGTCACTTGTCATATAAAAATCTCAGCCTGTATTGAAAATAACACGACCAGCACTCAAAATTAATGAAATCTGTAAACAAAATTATGTATTACGAAGGAACATCAACTGGGTAACTTAATTCTTAAGCAATTTATTATGAAAACACTTCACCTTACTTAAATGAGTTAAGGGTGATGGAATTTTAATGGCGCCTTGTTTACTTGAATTATGGATGTAGGTGGAATATCGAAGTTAACTGTAAGTACCTACTTCATTTTTTTGGTATTTAAGTACCTTTCAAATTAATATGGACTTGCTTATACACTCATTTCAGGATCAAACAGTGATTATAATCTTATTATTATGAGGAATTTTCGATTGACATTAAACTAACTATTATGAATATATCTTTTTAAGAGCATAACCAATTAAACATAAAAATATTAACGTTAAAGTATCGATATTTTAGTAACGCTTCTTGATAAATAGCTGTAAGTACCTTTTCCGTATGTAACGTAACGTTATCGAAATGTTTTGGTAATTTACCGGTAAAATTTAGATAACGATACCTATCCGTGCCTGGTCGCGGGCAACAGCTAGTGAGGAATGAACTCCCATCATCGAGTTTAAAATTCTTCTAGCAAAATAAGAATAATATTTTATTTATTTTGGTTTCATTCCCAATGACTTCTAGAAGTAATTGTACTTCGATAGTGTTTTAAATGTTTCGTAAGTAAATTATATGAAAAGCTTCCATTTTTACCACTGAGGTATAATGTACGTTTCTTTCTGACATCCCTTGTTGAAAAACTCTGGCAACCCTGCAATGCAACAACGTAATTAACAGAAAATAAATAGATACAGTGACGAGTTTTCGTTTCAAATTGATACACTGAAACTACATAAAACAAATATATAGCACTCTCTAGTGAAAATAGCCTGCATTTCCTACTGCAGTTGCAATTGGAATTGAAACGAAATAGAAGACAAATATTGATACTGTCCATCCGTCTGTCGTTGCAATCAAATCTAGCACCAAGCCAATTGCAACTTTAACACAAAGGGTTGAGGTAATTTTTCGCTGTCTGTGATTGTATAGCTCAGAGGTGCCTACTACGTTTTCAAATTAATGAAAACCTTTTGTATCCTTTTAATGCGGCCGAATGAAAAATGCTTGCTCAGTAGTAATTTAGAAAAATAATGATCGGAAATTTACTTATTACGATATAATTTTATCTTTACCCATTGTTTGTACTTCGCGTATCGTTGTAGCGAGTTATTTTGACCATAGGTCGCGAAACTTTTTAGCTCTTTAGGATATTTGGCAGGCTGGAGCTGCCCCACGGCCCGTAGTTTTGGAGACCCCTGCCTTAGCGAGTGTCCTAGGGAATAACATTTCTCTAAGATTGTCTGTCCTGCTTGTCCACAATTTCTCATAACTACGGCACATAGCTGACACATTGTCCTGAGAATAGCCTATCTTTAGGGACAAAGTAATACTCGTAATACCCTACACAAAGCGCGCTTCTAAAGGACATATTTGTAGGAGTTCCTTACTATACCGCACGGAAAAACCTTGAAAGATAGGTACTGCGTCGATCTTTAATATAACTGCAGCAAATATTAATTATTAACAGCTGCTAAATTGAGAGTTTTACTGGAGCGTTGTCAAACCATCTATGTATCTAACTCAAAATCTATTGCAATCGCTTTCAATTTAGCACGAATGCTACGTCCATTGCTGTGCATTACAAGGTACTGTGACATACTCTCTTTGAGACCCAGTGATGGTGTACACGACTGCCAACTTAAAAGCGATCGTGATAGATTTTGAGTTGAGTAATAAAGCCCCTGACTGGAATTCATTACAGCTTTAAACGTCACCGAAGAGCCTTACAGGCCCTATCACCGTCATTTGTTGTCATTGTCAGTCTTGCAACGCCTGTAATTGCTGGTCAATAGGCCTCCACTAAGTATCTCCAAGAAATTCGGTTCTGTTTACCTTACTTTTTAAATCTTGACCAGAAAAAGCCTTATTTGCTCTTTCATTGTTCATATTAATATCAGATTTGCGTCAATTTCAGGATGAAATAATTGTTCAAGCTTTTGCCGTCTCCACTCCAGATTTGTCCTTTCCTCTTAATCATTTTAATTAAGGAATGTGATGTTAAGGGAACTTTTATTGATAGGTGTATCCTGTCTGTCTATTCCAGTGCTGATGCAATGGGATTCCATTAGTCATTGATAATCCTTTCCATAATAGACATTCTCTATTTTTCTAAACAATATCCATGTTTAACTGAAAATTCCATCCTATTAAAATGGGATCTTTTATATTATGGTTAGCTAACAAAGTAGCTTTGAAAACTTTATTCACTGAAGCGTGTCGTTCTTAGTAGCCATTTTTGGTGTAATACCGATAAAGATACGCTACGATGGTTGCATTTTATGGTTTCTAAGCGTAAAGCTAACGCAGTCGTTTGACAAAAAGCGATGTGAGACGTGGCTTTAAAAAAACCTGATCTTGAGCTAAAATATTTACAGACCATCATTTTGAATGTCCCCAATGTTTACAGGCTTACTACTGTTATTTACTTCGATCATATAAACCGTTTCTTATGATCGAAGGTTATTTACTAAAAATATTTTCCATATAGGTACATCCCTTTATAAAATAATTCTCATGATCGGTACGGAGCCAGCCGCACGATGCCCACTGCTAGAAAAAATAGACATCCCCAAGGTTTTCCACTCCATGACGACTTACATTGCTATCGTAATCGCTCTGATTTGACAGATGGATGTGAACCATTGCTGAGGTCGCCATTTATATTTATTTTGTGATTAATTTGCTGTCAATAGTTTCGGTGTTTTAGATTAAACGATTATTGGTTTTTGTCGTAGTGCGCTTTTACCCAGCTAAAGTTTATCTTATCTAAAAAAAACAATTTATTCAAGAAAACTATTATTTTCTATTCTATCTATTATGTTTCTATAATTTTATTCTGCAATATAAAATGTTGTTGAAATTTAATCTGATGCCTAAACATTTCCCAGAAACTTTGTAAAAGGCTTCAAGACGAGCTTTCGTATCGGACTTCAAAGGGGAAATATTAATAAAAAACGGTACAACTCAGGTTCACAAAAAATACCTCGTAAGAGATGGTGATAGTTGAAAATTAAATTTTCCTCCCCTTGAACTTTTCCTATTACCACACGTACTTTTATTCTGTAGCAGTGAGGCTATAAAAAAGCGTTAAATTAGATTTTTTTTTGAAAATAAGCTTTTGCCCATGAAATGGTCCAATCTAAATAATTACCTACATTTTATTCGCATTTCACAATGTTATTTTTATATTAAGACTAGATTATAAAAATTGATTCAGTGGGTTTCGTGAATACAACACAATAAAGACGAAAATTATTATTTTCGTATTTCTAATAAATAGATAATATTTTGAGCACCTTTGGTATTCAATCAGGAAGATTCAGCAAATCAGGGAGATTTAAAAATTCTTTTTTTTGGCAGATTAGTTTTTATGTTTCAGAGACGAAGAACAAATTATAATTTCATTTAAGTATTCTTTATTTTACACACTCCATTTTCACATTGGGCCGTGGACGGTGCACGTTCAAGTTTGATCATTTCGACACGTGCAAGGAAAAACATCGTAATTCAGTTTTTGGCATTTCACAGGAGAGCGCAGCAAAGATTCAAAAAAATCTTACTAATTTCTTATAAGTCCTAATGCCAATCGATCTTGCACATTTAAGTAAATGTGGTAAGCACTAAAGTATTGTATTATTATGATGAGATAAATGTATATATTTAATGATTAATTGTATGTTTTTGTGAGTTACAATCAAATTCATCCACATATACTTTATAAAATGACATTGTAACTCAGACATACAATCATAAATTGTATGAAATTGTTATATTCACAGAAAAATATAAATGTATGTCTGAGATACAATTTTTAAATAGTTTAAGTATGTGTTTTAGGGTTACAATTGGAAATAAAAATGTAGTTTTTTATATTGTTTTATATTTCTATGGTTCAATTTATCGACGTTATTAGAATAAACTATATAGTTATTAGAACATGGTGTAAATACCGACGGATTTACACCATGTACCTGTTTACTTTTGAGACTCCGATATTTCGGCGCAGTTGCTTGCGCCATGGTCACTGAACTGTCGATTGTTGCGTGCGGGTAGATGTCATTGGCAGACGAATCGGTCTACCCTCCGTCTAAGTCTTTTATTATTACGCTAGATACTGGTACCATACTGTCTGCAAACTCAAACTAGAATATGAGGGCCTAGTGCGAGTTGCTGTTTTCACTTTTCGAATAGTAACTATCGTTTTCTCTTTAACTCATTCTCTCACTAACGTTGACTCTGAGCAGTATATCCGATAGTTAACTAAGCGAGAAGTGAAAACTCTAATTTGTACTAGGCCCTCTGTTCTCGACACACGACACTCAACAGATACAGATCTATACGCGAAAACCTAAAAACACAACCGGACTCCTGGATTCCAGATACTCCACAAAAAACCCATCTTCACGATTGAAATTTTTGTATTTGGTAATTTCAATCGCTTCTTTGACCATTCTCGGTATGTAGTGGCATTCTGTTGAGATAATCTGAGGGTCATACAACTCGATCCAGTGATTTGTGTCAGAATGTACTAAATGTTCAGCGATGGCCGATTTTTGCGTATCGTTGTTTTTGACCGTTTTTATGTGTTCCTTTATACGGCATGCTATTGTGCGTTTTGTTTGTACGACATATGAACTACCACAACTGCAGTCGATCTTATAAACACCAGGTTTCTCCAAAGGAAAATTATCTTTCGGGGACCATAGACATTGCGATACCTTTTTCAAAGGAGTGAAGATAGTTTTTATTACATACTTTTTTAAATATTTGAGACCTTATCCGTCACTCCCTTTACATATGGCGATAATACTGGCTGTCTACCTACTTCCTGCTTCTGTAATTGGTGCTTTTTCGTGTGTCTCGGTGGAATCGAAACACACGAAAAAGAACCAAATTTTCTATGAACAAGATCGTATCTTGAATTACAATTTTATTCATGTAAACTAATAATGGTAAGCAAAAAAAAACGCTTGTAACTAAATATACAATTTTAGTACCTGCAGTTGACCTCCACTTACGATGTTATTACTGTGTGTATATTTTAAACTATAAAGAATTTAGATACGACGATAAGAGTGAAAAATTCCGCATTTTTTGCTGAGTAAGAATATCATCTTAACTCAATACCGCCTAAAACTGAGTTACGATGTTTTTCCTTGCACGTGTCGATTTTATCATATTTAATTATTGTCTACTTATTAAATTAAATCATGAACTGACATCTCGTGGCCACAATATCTCTTCCGAGGAAGTTTCTTATCCGTAAAATTAGCTGTACCTAGCGTCTGCTCAGGAAAAAATATTATATCCGGCCTTCAATTTTCCGCGTTTTTATTATCTTCCTTTTAAAAGACTTAGCAATTTTTCAATTCCCAGGTAAAACTTATTATGAACAGATACGGTAGCGTTAAATTGAAATTACCTATGTATGTTAATGTAAATAATATATAAATTGCATAACTCCGATTAATTTGATAAGTTATTATTTTTCTCTAAGAAACGATGCGATGTATCGCCGAGAGCATGCGAGGCCATGCGTAATGAAGGTGAGAAACGCTGTGCTCGGTGTAGCTGAGTGCGCAATGCGAGGCCATGCGAAACAAAGCTGAATCGATGTGTAGCTAAGATAGTGGTGCTATGATGGGTAACAAAGCTTCGAAGCAGTGTGAAGCGGAGCGACAAAATGCGAGACCATAATTATTATGTAACGAAGCTAAGCAACGAGGTATTTTAGCTGAGAGAGCGGTGCGATGAAGCTAGGAAACGGGTTGTTGTACTTTAAAGAGCTATGCGTGGCCATGCGCGAAACTAAGCGACGAGACGCGGTTTTTACAAGCTTTTATTTAGTTTTACCTGTCCGATGTTTGTTTGTTTGTCTGTCTGTAATCAAATTTTGTCTGTCCACGGCCAGGCTCAGAGGCCCTTAATACTAGTAAGCTGTAATTTGACATGACTGTCAATATTAATCACGCCAAAAAAGAGGCAGAATAAAATTTTGATAAATATTTTTTTTAGTGTATAGTCCCCCACATGTAAAAAAGGAAAAAAAAATTTTTTTTGTTTATCTCATAATGTGGGGTGTCGTTGGATAGGTCTTTTAAAACATTGTAGGCTTGTGAAGACCACTTTTTGATTCAGGGATCCGTTTTTTAGCTGAGAGAGCAATATGAGGCCATGCGTAAATTAGAATAAACTATATCGGGATTTACACCATGTAGGTACCTGTTTATTTTTAAGACTCCGATATTTCGGCGCAGTTGCATGCGCCATGGTCACGGAAGAACTCAAATATAAACAGGTACATGGTGTAAATCCCGATATAGTTTATTCTAATAACGTCAATAACCATGGAAATTTAAAACATTATATGCCATGCGTAAAATTAAGAAACGGACAGACATGAGCGAAATTTAAAAACTCATGTGCTAGCTGCTAGAGTGACCTATTTTATGAGTATGCCTTGTTTTGCACTCTTTTTCTATAAAACAGGTATTAGGTATCGATCAGCATTAATTTATCTAGCGAAGTATTATAGCGCAGGATGTGAACTCATAAATATTCAGCGTATGTCCGCCAAGATATTAATTATGCACAGTTTTCGTCGTCCATGTTAAGGGTGGGTATGGAACATAGACTTAAAATTCCTTTTTAATAGGTGTGTACTGAATATTTTGCATAATTTTTAATGAATATATGAAGATTCTAAAGGATGATGCTCAAGAGCATCATTATCATCATCGAGGATTGGCCACGACGACTGCTTCAGAAACAACCAAAACACCTACAATATACGTCTCAGTTGCTTGGGAACGTGGGTCCACCATCCACGGCCCAGAGTGAAAATGGAGTGACTAAAATAAGGAATACTCAAATGAAATTATAATTTATTGTTCGTTCGGACATATTGACCTTATTTCCCTATCCATAGCCAATATAATTACAGCAATAATACCTAACACCTAAATGTTACTAAGTTCATAGCTCTATGGCATTAAATTAATTCATAAACGACAGAAGGCAGGAATTGTTCAAATATGGCATTTTACGAGCATTTTGGTAATTAGTATGCGAATCGGCAAGTTGCTAAGTATGTTAAACGTTTAGGTGAAATTGTTTTGATTAAATCATTGGATACGTGATTTACTTACCAAATAAGCTGCCTACTATTTAAATCAAAGTAATCTCAAAGTATTATTAATACTTGACGTTTACTTCCGCACATACTAAAGAATACACAACAGGCTTAAGATGGTTACCACTGCCCTTGTATATGAGCATTTAATAAAAAATAAAACAAGGTACCTATTCAAGAAAGCGTAAATAAATGTATCTGAAAAACAAATGAGTCAAAGCTTCGCCTTAACGAATGTACCGCCCGACGTTTTTAAAGCTCAGATTTTTAACCGTTGCGAAAACTCTGCAGAAAAGTGCGGAGTGCACAAAAAAACATGGAGCTGCTCTGCTACGCTTCGCAAAAAAGTTCCTAGTTCCATGGTTAGTATCCTGTGACGAGAGCTTCTGGGCAGCTGCTTAAATTTATAGTCTGTGCAGTTCTTTTGTTTCTGTTACCGTTCTATTTCGACACTTCATTTGAGATTCCATTTCGAAAAGATTTTTTAAATAACTAACTACGTTGATGGATTTTTATAATTTCTAGTACACAGAAGAATAATATCATTAAAATTTTGAGATTTTAGCATTCACAATGCTATTTTATATAATACCAAATAATATACTAGAAAAAATACGACTCGCACCAGATCATGTTCTCGGACGGGAATCGAACCCGTGACCTTTGGATATCCGGTCCAATGCTCTGACCGCTGAGCTAAATTCGACGTTCCCACTAGTGACTCGGTAGCTCAGCGGTCAGAGCATTGGACCGGATATCCAAAGGTCACGGGTTCGATTCCCGTCCGAGAACATGATCTGGTGCGAGTCGTATTTTTTCTAGTATATTATTTGGTATTATATAGAATAATATCAGATATTATTAATACTTTAGTGTAGAATAAAAAAAAATGTAGGAACAAAACTAAACTCGGCGTTAATCAATAGCTAAAATTCTTTTGCGTTAGGTGCGATGCGTGCGTTGCGTACGGTGCGGTACAGTGGATGACTAAAACATCACTGCCTGCCCCCAGGACAAAGTTTTATTTGCATAATAATTATCTTTGTTATCGCTTCGCTTATCTATAGATAAGTATACTTAGATAAATTATAAAATGAAAGTACGATAAAACAGACGGATTAACAAAGGAGAGTGATCAAATATAACAGCTCCAGTAAACAATGCTATCAGGCAACGTAGCGTGATAACCGCTTAGATCTGAGTGGGTGGCGATATCGATGTTTGTGATATCGATACTTTATCGATATTCGGAGATCACAAGTACGAAACCTATATTGCACAAGTATGTAAGTATGTAATAATAGTATATTCTGATACAAGTGAGCAATAAGCAGAGCTCACGAGTTTCATACGATGTTTTTCAACACATTTGCGAGGAAAAAACAAAATAATTTACCGCAATACACAAATACGATAAAAACAAAATATGAAAATTATGGGGAAAGGCGCGCAGGTTTTTTTTTCACGCACTCAATGCAAGAATATTTTGCGAAAAAGGGGTGAGTGAACAGCCTACTTCAAAATTATAATGTTAAGTGACAAAATGCAAATATTTTATTATTTTATAAAATTATAAAAAAATCCGGAATAAATGCTGGCAATATCGATGTTTTAACCACATGCCCCCATCTCTAGCTTAGTTTTGCAGCGGTGTAAAACAATGTGGATGGAATGAATGGCTGAATGGTTGCAGAGTCCTCTTCTAAGGCTTCGCATTGAGGACATTCAGGATTGTCTCGATAATGGCCGAGATTGTAGTTGAATGCGTAATGAAAATGTATCCCCTATTTGAAACTATATACTTACGTTTGTTCCTTAAATACACAATACCATAACTATGAACGGACGGTACCCTTATCGTCGTAAGAATCTTGTATAATCCGCGAGCGATGAGAATGGGATGCTACCTTTTGGAACTGAGACGCGCACGCGGTCCGCCGCCGGCCAGCCGTAGCCGTAGCGTCGGCAAACGGCGTTTCCATTTCCATACACGAAGAGCGTCATGTCATTCTGTAGTGTCACCACAGACAGATTTCATACTTTTATACTGTCCCATCCCAACGTATCGGTCCAAAACTGATAAGTACTTACATAAAAAGCAATGTATAACATATTTTTATGTCACTGCACTATCAACCAAGCTCCCATTTAATAACGTGACAATTTGTCAATTGTCATGACAATTTGGTTTAGGTTGTGGTGTGGCTTTGAGTAGTTAGTTCTCTTTTCAAAGTTGACGCAATGGCTATAAAATTGTCATGACAGGTGACACATATAAATAGGGACCATTGTGTGGTACCGCCCGTCTACGTGTTAAATATACTTTCTTTTGTTATACTACTTAAGTACCTGTAGCGGCACCTACCTACGCCGCACATACTACGTCACACGGCACAACAAAAAAGATTCTTCACCGCGTTAGATGGCGCTAGTATCAAGAAACATGATCATTAAGTATGGAATAGCACCTCGCAGTATGGAAAATCTACATCTCGCTAGCAAAGTTCACTCAGCGACTCAGCATACTTCCACCTATCATTGGTTGGACCGCGGTCCCCGGGCTAACACCACCCAGCCCGGAGGAAGATCTTCCCTTTGACCTTCACATCTTTCCCATATTATCATCTACATACCTATAGGATCAAGAAATGTTTATATGTTATCTTTTTTTTCACACCCTTAATGTAGGTACTTCCTGGTGGACCGGTGAAAAATTACGTCAAGTCCACCTTTTGATGTTATTCGTTTGGAATAAAGCTTAATATTTAAATTGCTATGACATTTATGAACATTCTTGTTTACTTTCAGATGTCGACTTGAACAAGTTCAACAAAATTCTTTGTGAATAATGTAATGAGGTAGGGAAAAATAATTTAACGATAAACAAAATCCTTTGACAATTTATTTTTTAATTTCCGCTGTTTTGACGAAGAAGTTTGTCTATCTTACTTCAAATGTCAGGAAAAAGACGTGTACAGTAAAATTTTAGATAAATTAAATTAATGAAAAACAACTGCCTTAAATTTTTATGACTTGTCAAGCTAGTTAGGTAGGTACCGTAGGTATCGCTTTTTACAAGTTGCCTAAATTCAAAATTAAAAACTCATTTATTCAGTCTAGGCTATTTGTTACTTACAAGCACTTGTATTTTTCATACAGAGTCGCCAAAAATTAAAAAATAGGTCAGCATTTAAAGTAACGTCATTTTCCATCACAATAATTAACAAAGTTTACATTCAATGGGTAGGTAAAATAACTAGTTGAGAAATCAATGTCTATTACTCGATAACGCACAGCTAAGATTGTATGTTACGAAGAATCTATTTATTACCTGAATAATTTGTAACATCACTACTGAAAGCTATTTTTTTTATCTCTGCTTCAATTTACACTAGTTTTCAAAAACCCTAAGTATAATTCATAATAAGTGATAGGGTTGACAGTTTTGCCTTTAAGTAAGTAAGTATACTTACCTATTTTGTAGGTCTTACAAAACTTAACCCTCCTTCTGCGGTGTCATCTTACTTATAATAGATGGCCTGTCGATACCAACGGGGGTTAATAGCTGTGTGTGTTTCCATGGTACAACCTAAACGGCATTTGATCAGGATCAGTTTTTATTTATTTCGGTTACCTACATAACCATTTATGACATTGAAAGTATTAAAACACTCTGATTTTATCTATTATGTAAATAATGTCCTAATTATGACATTTTTGCATGTGGTCGCACGATAACAAAATAAAAAAAAAATATAAATATAGCATTTAAACTTGAGTGAAACAAAGTCACACACGGCAGCACGTCAGGTTAAACAGTTAAACTGCGAAAACAGCTTTTATTACGTAGGCCATAAAGGCGGTCTAAAGGTCAACATGTATAGTCTGAAGTGCCGTTGTCTGTACCTACAATAATAATTGGATTAACGTAACTTAGGAAAATAGATCCTGTTTATTTCTTAAACTACATACATAATGTATAATTTTAGTTTGATGAAATGATCGTAAAATAAAAATACCTACTTACATTATAAATGACATTGTGGTCTAGCCACAGACTATAAATCTATGTGGGGCTGAAGACTGTAAAAGTGAGCAACCATGAGTTTAGGATATTAAAACAGAAAAAATATAAAAAGTAGGTAGGTAACTAATTTTAATTTTATAAGAAATCTCAAAGAGTGTAAAGGGATTTGCATCCACTATAATGTACTTCCGAAAAGAAACATCTGATTCTTTTAAATGTTTACTTAATAAAATTAATATAAATTAATTAATGACATTTCACAACTCGAGATAATGGAAACAAACCATAGATGGTCGTTACGCAATGAGTTAATAACGCGGAAATTTAACTTAACTGCTAAATAAACAACTTTTAAATACTTAGAGGTTCGTCAAAATTTTACAGTCAATAAAATCAATAAATAACTGGGACTTGGAATTTATAAATGGTCTTAGTGCCAACAAATCGAAACCAAAATTTTGCTTTTCAATGGTGTAACAAGCAGTTGTAGCATATAAAAATGAAAAAATATTTTGTTTTGATTTTTTTGGCACTTAGTCCATTTGTAAATTCGACGTCACGTCTCTAACCTTATTATTATCACATGGTAATAGTTATCTTTTCAGATGACATAGGTAAAGTCTGCAAAAGTACCTACTAGAATATACAAGGTGTTACAAAAGTACCCCTAATGCCGAATATGGTAGATAAGGACCATCAAACTGAACAACTTTTACTATGGGACCAACTCTGAAATCGCGAAAAAAAAATCAGCTGTTTCATACAAAAATTAAAATCGAAAATATCAAAATGTATGGAACAGCTGATTTTTTTTTCGCGATTTCAGACTTGGCCCCATAGTAAAAGTTGTTCAGTTTGATGGTCCCTATCTACCATATTCGGCATTAGGGGTACTTTTGTAACACCTTGTAGTACCAAATCAACTATTATTAAACAACGTGTTACAAAAGTACCCCTACCTGTACCTGAAATCGCGAAAAAAAATCAGCTGTTTCATACATTTTGATATTTTCGTAATTAATTTTTGTATGAAATAGCTGATTTTTTTCGGGATTTCAGAGTTGGTCCCATAGTAAAAGTTGTTCAGTTTGATAGTCCCTATCTACCATATTCGGCATTAGGGGTACTTTTGTAAGTACTATTCTTTATAGGTAGCTATCCTAGCTATTCTTTTTCAGCATATCTGCTTACACAAAAGCGATCTTTGGCATGTCAAATATCCTGATCCGACTTGAAAAGCGTAGCACGAATCCAATTTATTAAACGTACCAATATTGGATCGATAGAGTATCGTATCGTTTTGTCTCATGTCGTGGCTCGTGGAGGGAAATCTGCTAAGCAAGCAATTTCTAGATTAAATTCCTTGAATCCGGGTCACAGCCATATAAAAAAGTCGAATGGCCCGTACTATAAGTTTTACGCCCAACCGGGCGAATATCGATATCGGTATAAAGACGTAGGTAGGTACTAATGGAATCTTTTATCTACTAAATTTTATGAGACTGTGGTTTATTTTATTACAAAAGTGGTTATAGATTTTAGTGCTGTCGGTATCATTTACCGGGGCCTTATTTAATAAACGTGACAATTGTTAATAAAAATGACAATTCGTAATAGGATTGTGATGTCGCGAATTCGATCAGTATATTTTCTAATTTCAAATTGGCTGATGCAATGGACACCAACTTGTCAAAATAATTTACAATTGTCACGTTTATTAAGTCGGGCTCTGTGCCCGTAGCACGTACGTACAACTATCGAGTAGAGTAATTTTGTATGAGAAGTTTGAACAGCGCCATCTACCGCCGTAAAGCGAAATGAGATTTCTCATAAAAAAATTTTTACGCGCGTTTTTTTTCTCGATAGATTTTCGTGCTAGGGGTACAGATCTGTAGTCGTCCTAAAACCTAATTAAGAAATTAAACGTACCACACCTACTCACCATAAAGACAACTTTTTCTTCGCCAATAGATTTTATAGAGTTTATGAGAAAAGACAAAGAAGCAACCCTAAAAGGCAGGGGTCACCAAATGGCGGACCACGGTCCGTATCTGGGGGGTCTAGCCAAAGTAACATTTGCAAATCTTCGTTATAGCTTCGCTTTTAAAACATGTATGGGATTGACATAAGGTTTCGTTATCAATCGAAATTTAAAACGTCAAATCCATACATTTGTCGAAGCGAAGCGATAACGAAGATTTGCAAATGTTACTTTGGCTAGACCCCCTGGACCGCCAACTTATTTTGCGTGACAATTTGTCAATTATCATGACAATTTGTCAATTGTCATGACAATTTGACACATATCAGTTTTCGTTGCAGTGTAGCTATTTTCAAATTGGTTGACATAACGGATATAAAATTGTTATGACAGGTGACAAATTGTCACGTCTATTAACCAAAGTATTTATTTAGGACATTTTTACTAAATTGTTTTTTTTGGTTGTCTTATAGTTCATTAGTAGGGGTATTGCCTGTATGTCACAGAATATAATTGATGTTCTTTTCGTCTGGCTACGGGAGTGCTTAGTAAGAAATCGGATAGACTGACAACGACGAGCAATATACTAGCATTGATTAAATAGACGGTTGCTCCCACTTTATTAGATGTTTTCGTTTTAGACACACATTCAGGGCCTTACCACAAAAGATTTTAAAACACTGTTTAATTTAGACACTATTTAAATGTGATGCCGTCACTTTCAAATCATAATAGTCTAAAAAGTGACAGCATCATATTTAGTTAAACACTTGTTGAACAGTGTTTTAAAATCTTTCGTGGTAAGGCCGATTTTTATTCCATTATATTATATCGCTATTGTTTAATTTAAGACGACTGGTTAGGTTAGGTTAGGTTGCTTTGATTAGGCGTAAAATCACAAAATATTTTGCGGTAAAATCTTATGGTAAAATGCTAAACCACCTTTACTTATTGGGGACGCGCCTACAAAAAAAAACCGTGTCCCCTCTAGCTAGAGAATTTAAGGATAATAGCAGATTAAAAAAAAAATATTTGACCCAAAACAATGACATAATTATTATACACTACACAAGTGGCCCGCACCCCCTTTGGAAAGTCTCTGCGCCCCCCACTTTGAAAACCCCTGTGAGAAACATTGTACACACGACAGCACGTCAGGTTATACAGTTAAACTGCGAAAACAGCTTTTATTGTGTAGGGCATAAAGGCGGTCTCAAGATCAACATGACGTATAGTCATACAATACAATGCATCAAGTTTATGTATAGGAAAATAACCTTCTGTTGACAGTTTCCATTTACATCATATTGATTTCACAAGGTATATATGTGGCGCCACCTTTATGTAATTTATCAATGATCCACATTTAATGTAGTTTGCTATACAACATGTGACAAAAATACCCCTAATGCCGAATATGGTATATAGGGACCATCAAACTTATCAACTTTTACTATGGCACCAACTCTGAAATAGCGAAAAAAAACCTGTTTCATACAATTCTAAAAACCAATAAATACAAACTAAATAATTCCAAAACAACACCTGAATTAATAATATACGCGCTGTAATCCGTAAAAAGTGTTTTATTTCTAACAAAATTTAAGATCGAAAATATCAAAATGTATGAAATTTTTTGTTTGATTTTTATCGCGATTTGCGAGTTGGTCCCATAGTAAAAGTCGATCAATTTGATGGTCCCTATATACCATATTCGGCATTAGGGGTATTTTTGTAACATGTAGCAAAAATGCTAAAAGTGACCACTTTGTTCTCTTTCGCTCATATAATCTACATATAGTACCTATGTATATTACACACACAGCCAGCACACAACACAACAAAAAGCAAAATAAAAAACAAATAATAATACTAAATAATATACTAGAAAAAATAGGACTCGCATCAGATCATGTGACTCGGTAGCTCAGCGGTCAGAGCATTGGACCGGATATCCAAAGGTCGCGGGTTCGATTTCCGTCCGAGAACATGATCTGGTGCGAGTCCTATTTTTTCTAGTATATTATTTAGTATTATATAAAATAGCATTGTGAATGCTTAAATCTCAAAAATTTTAAAAACAAATGATAATGTTTAATTACACATTTTGATATAACACAGGTGGTGGGCGCATAATTCGTCTCGCAGCAATTTACAGCTTAATAGCATTAACAATCTCGTGTCACGATATTTCAAAAAGCTTACACAAATGGAGTTTCTCATAATTTAGCAAATTGCGGCGAACACTGTCAGCTGTGAGGGTTGTCAACCCATAGTACGAGTATCCTTCTATATCGGGGCTCGACTTTTACTAATTTTTTTTAAGGATATCTTATTAAAAGGTATGCAAAAGTATTATATTTTTCAAGTGAAAAAAATTAAGAATACATATAAAGAAAGCCATAGGTAGGTACTAAAGCAACAAAAAAAATATAATAAATACAAAGTATTTTAAACCTGCTAGGTACCTACTTCAGAATAATGTTTCCAACTTTTTCGCCATCTATATTTTTACATGTAATAATCTTGAAAAGATTATACAAGGTGTTACAAAAATACCCCTAATGCCGAATATGGTATATAGGGACCATCAAACTGATCAACTTTTACTATGGGACCAACTCTGAAATCGCGAAAAAATCAGCTGTTTCATACAAAAATCAAAATCTAAAATATCAAAATGTATGTAAAAGTTGATCAGTTTGATGGTCCCTATATACCATATTCGGCATTAGGGGTACTTTTGTAACACCTTGTATATTTGATGTCAAAAATTGGCAACCCTAGCTGTGACGTAGCTAATTCAATAATAAGTCGTCAGGAGGAGAACATTTTGTGATTAACGTAAAGCCTACGGGGATTAGAAATTAGAATGCCTTTATGTATGTTTAGCGCTTTTTGGTTCAAATGTATTTCCGAGTGACATAGGTTTTATTGCTACTATTATCAACTGATATCATCCTTGGTACGGTAGTGTGAGTGCAGTTATTAACTTGTTTGGGAGCCCTGCCAAAAGGCGCCGCGAAAATCGCTAGATAAATCGGTGAGGAAAATCGGTGGGGCGGCTGGGTTGGCGTGGGCATGAAAAACAGATTGATTGCCCGACCTGTGGCCCGACCAAAGGATGCTCACCGTGCGTGTGTGGGTCGTGTTAGTACTATTATACAACATGTTACAAAAATACCTCTAATGCCGAATATGGTATATAGGGACCATCAAACGGATCAACTTTTACTATGAGGCCAATTCTAAAATCGCGAAAAAAATCAGCTGTTTCATACAAACATTAAAATCGAAAATATCAAAATATATGAAACAGCTGATTTTTTTTGCGATTTCAGAGTTGGTTCCATAGTAAAAGTTGTACAGTTTCGGCTTTAGGAGTATTTTTGTAACATGTTGTATATTGTGGTCGTGTCGTGTGTCGTCACGACATCACTTAATTAGGTCTTCAAGTGCTGACTGACGAGTTCTAGGTAAGTACCTAGTTAGTTCACCTGTTTTGGAAAACCGGCAAAATGGTAAAAAATCCAAATATCTATAGCTACATAATTAGGACTAATAATTATCTTAGTTTTTACAGTGCGAGTCGTACTCGAATGCGAGTAGGTACATTAGCAGTTTTGGTTCCAGTGAGCGTTTACATTCTTCCAGTAGAGAGTATCATTTCGTCGCCAAGGGCCGTACCGGCTAACGCATCGAACTTGGGAAAGTCTGCCGGGCTTCAAATTAAAACAGATAAATTGAGCCCCAATCGGGCCTAAATGGCGAACCCCAATTCATGATGTCACACGAACATCGATAATTTCAGTAGATATTTTTAAATTTTGAGATTTCAGCACTCACAATGCTATTTTTTATACAACGTCAATCAATACAATCGCGAAAAGAAAACCAGCTGTTTCATACATTTTAATATTTTCGATTTTATTTTTTGCTGATTTTTTTTTCGCGATTTCAGATTTAGCCCCATAGTAAAAGTGGTTCAGTTTGATGGTCCCTATATACCATATTCGGCATTAGGGGTATTTTTGTAACACCTTGTATATTTCAGTAGATATTTTTATTTCTCTCTTATTTGCAAAATAGTTGGGCAAACGTCATCTAGCTGATAGCATTAAGTAGTTCTCGAGATAACCAGCTGTGACAGACAGACAGACTGAGCCACACCATTAGGGTTCCTTTTTACCCGACTGCAAAGAAAGGGTTATGTTTTTCTTGCGTATCTTGTATGTTTGTATGTGTGTTTTTACCATTTTGGTACGGAAACCCAAAAATTAAAGTAGCTAGAACTCTAAAAGCACTAAGCAAAATCATTATGCCACCACCGCATCATTCACAATGTAATATCTTTTAAAAGCAATAAATACATTTACTGCCACAATAAAATGTTGAAGTATCTAAAAAGGTAACTCAGCGTAAAATCGTCTCGCCATTTTACGACATATTTACGTTTGTGGGGGACTAGGGGAACACCCTAAAATATTAGAAACTTGGGAAACGGAATAAATACCAGTTTACGTAAGTACAATTACATACAATAGTCTCGACGTAAAAGCACGAATAAAATAATAATTAAAAAAAAATAGTAAATTTGGATCGACACAAGATTTATTGGAATTGCGAAAAAAAACAGTTCTATAAGGATATATTTACGAATTCCAAAAAGCTTTTAAAAATATCTATTACACTTTTTGAATTCCGTAATGGACGCTTTTCTCGAATTCATTGCTCGTTGCCTTGACAACGGTACAGTCCATAAAATCGCCATGTAAATAAAAACCTCGGAAAAATGTAGGTGGAAAATTTTATAAAACGAGCGAAGCTGAAAGTAAGCAGACAGTGATAGTTAAGTGCTTAATGTATCCGTGGAGGAGCCGTCCCAGCTTGGAAATTGAAATTGCTTAAGGGACGGTTTCACTAAAACGACCGATGACTTTTTAAATAGACTCATTATGAAATAATTATTTTTAGAAGATAGTTGTTTGCTATTCTAGGTCCCTTTTGGATTCAGTTGTATGCGTCGTGCCAAGACGATAATGATAATTGGTAGCAAACATTGTGTTCCAGCAATCAGAGGGGAAAAGGTAAGTTTTTATGCAGATGACTGGTGTTTATTTTCTTATTGTTTTTATTTGTAAAAAATTTAAGAAGCTTGCTTCATTTGTTGTTTGGGTGTGAGCTTCATTTATCTTATCTAACTCTTGTTTAAAAACATGAATTATATTCTAAAAAGATGCACTTGTGTCTGCTTAATGAAACATCACCTTAAGCAAAGTCTACTTTATGAGAGTTATTCAGTTTTAATATTTTGCAGTGAAATAAGCTCTAATAGCAAACGCTTATGATAAAACCTTTCATTACTCTGTAATGAATTTTAAGAGCAATTAAAGAAAATGTCTCACTTTGGTTATGTGAGAAATGATTTTTTTTTAAATTATTATGGTTTCAATAAGTTAAATTAGTTTTCAGGCTTCATAGAGTATTATTAACCTTTTGAGGACCACGGTCTTCTATAAAAGACAAACATTTCCGTGCCTTCCACGCCACGACTTTATTAGTTTTAATAAAGTCGTGGCGTGGAAGACTGTGGTGCTCAAAATGTTAATGGGTACAGGTACCTAGGGCTCTCCTATACTTTTATGTAAATAATATTTTTGAATTCATTATTCCAATAAAGATAAACCTATTATTGCAATTTTTTATCTGTCAACGCTTTTTGCATGGGTAGTTGGAGGTCGCAGTGTTGTGCCGATTTCATCGGAAATTTTATGGATATATACCAGGAAAACCTCACAGGTTTATTTGAGTGAAATATTAGTATACATAATAGCGTTTTGAATACGAAAAATTATTCAATAATACCAAATCACTGTACAGCGACACGACATTACAACTTGCTAGTTACATCTCTTATTCGCTGTATCCTTACTAATATCATAAATGCGAAAGTCCGTTTGTTTGTTTGTTACGCCTTCACGTCTTAACTACTGAACCGATCATTATGAAATTTTGCATACACGTTGTCAAAGGTATGGATGTAGGGTATCTTTCATCCCGAAAAAAATAATTGTTCCCGAGGGATAGCAAAAAAACTTTCCACGCAGACGAAGTCGCGGGCGGTCGCTAGTAGATAAATAAAAAGATATACTTAGAGAAATAATTACCGTTCAGAAAACTGACAAGTTTTAAGAGATTGTAACACTGGGGCAGGGCTTTTGTAAGTATATTTAGTTAAACAAGCACAAGTGTCAGATTTGTTTTAGAAACGGCCAATGCAGATTTTCTGATTACGTAGCTATCCAAAGCAAAATTAGATTGGCAAGTGTATATTGATAAATAATCTACATTCTATAGATAAAGCAAGCTAGATCCAACGAATCCAACGACACGAGACACGACGACTACAAAGATACATCGGACTTTCTCTACAAAAACAGATTTCCGCTCACAAACGGACTGATTGCACAAAGTAACCAATCAGACAGCGCTGCGCTAGTCGAGAACTAACACCAGTTTTAGCAAATCCGTTTTTTCCCTAGGGAATACCAGAATTCATTTTTTATTCTAATTAAAAAACCTGTGTTTGTTCAAAAACTTTGTCAGTATGTTAAGTCGATTTTTTTATAAAACACATCTTACCTAATTGGGTAAAAACTTACTTAATTTGCTGTATTTTTGTGTTATGATTATTTCATCACAAAATCTTGACCCACAACCACGTGTTGCTAGTAAAAATTTGACAGACTGTAAGTAAGACGATAGCATACAAGCTAGCATTCGTTATTTGATTTACTTAGGTACACACGACGGCACCTCAGACTATACATGTTGACCTTGAGACCACCTTTATGCCTTATGTAATAAAAGGTGTTTTCGCAGTTTAACTGTATAACCTGACGTGCTGCTGTGCGTACCACAAATAATAATTGAAGTCGTTAAATCCAACTTATGTTACGTTTTTGTATGTACCTACTGCAACGAAGGTACATACACGACGGCGGCGGCACCTCACTATACATGTTGACCTTGAGACCGCCTTTATGCCCTACGTGATAAAAGCTGTTTTCGCAGGTTAACTGTATAACCTGACGTGCTGTCGTGTGTACTTTTCTAGTTTCAGAGATTAGTTAAATTAATTATTTGGTGAGTTAGTAGTTTAGTGCATACTTACATAGCCTCGGAAACTTTACTATTCAATGTACAAACTACGAAATCCTCAGCGCGCGAGTTACATTTACACATAGGTACCTACTTGATTTTTAACTAGTTTCCGCCCGCAAATTCATCCACGTTGACATTTGGAATATCCTATACCTTTGACCGGAATAAAACAATGTTTTAATCCAGGCTATAAACTATCTAAGTGTCAAATTTCATCCAAATTCGTTCAGCCGTTTTGCGTTTTTGAGAAAAAAACATCTAAGAAACTTTCTACACATTAGATATAAATTTTATTAAGTGTGTTTGTTAGGCTTCATAACAGTGGAATTCATTTGTGACTAGGTATGTGGATGAGACAAATCAAATAGCATTATTTTATTGTTTCCGGTTCCGTTTTTTGTACGTAGATACACTTTGCTCATGCTGTGTGCGTTGTCGATTATAGAAATAAGTACACTCTACTCGAAGAAATCTAAAATTTTATTTACGAAGGACTTTAACCTTAAAACTACTCGCAAACTTTCACGTTTACAATATTTTTCCGTCAATGGCAAGTTTGAGGAAACCATTCTTTTGTGAAAAGCATTCATATCTTAATACCTAATTAATATGTTCATGTTTGTAAATAAGCTTGAATGTACCTATTTAGGTAGGTAGGTACATTCTTTGCTTCAAAATTAAAGACAAATATTTTTTTATAATTATTTTATTAGCAAAAAGTAGCTTTGGCGAATATATAAAAAATAAAAAACCTCTAATATTTACAAGCACAAATAAAAAAAATAAAATCAATGAGTTCTTTCTTAGTAAAAAAAACTTATTGAATCAAACATTATCATGCTGACTGAACTAAACATAAATTTTATTCTATTCTATTTACTATTTCTTCACGTCTGTTTTTTTTTTTTATTTTTTCATATTCTTTTTTTATTTTCTTTTTCTTATTTTTTTTCCTTTTATTTTTGTGATGCTTATTTCTAAATAAGATATCGAAAGGTTTTCCACCTCTCAAAGCGGTATTATTCATCTGCCATTGAACGAAACGGCAGCCAGTTGACCAATTGGCACTTTCAGTTACGCTTAACCATTCGTTCATGATCACCCTCGTTCTTGTTCGCCAGTCAGTCGCTACACAGTTGTCGTCCAAAGGAACTACATCTATCTTGACACCCATCATGTATTCTATGGCATCACAGACTTTTCTATAATACCGCACTTCATTTGTTTCTATCTGAGAAGGCGCCCCGAAATCAGTAAAAATTTTCAACAGCTCTGTGCTAATATTAGATTCATTGTGGTCAACTATTGGTCTTAAATGGACATACAAAGTTAATCTGTCGACCACTATCAACAAATGCTTAAAAGGTGGATCAGTATGGAGATTCATACTAATGCTGAATATCTGGCAACTAAAATTGTAGTCTCTTGAAGATTTTATGTATTGATAATTATAATAATTATAGGATTTGCATATGTTGCACGATTGCAGTAAATATATAAAGCAAATTTCACTAATAACATATTTTTTTGATACCCGTTCCAAAGTCTTCTTCCATTCTTTTAAATGACCGAGCCTTCTATGAGTTTTCAATATTTTGTAATAACTTTTTTCCCAAGGCACCACTTCTAATTCGCCTTTGAATAGCTTATTTTTCCCGTTAATTACCTTCAAGTTATAATCATTGTTAATATTTGAATCAAATGCATTTATAAATTCCTGAATATTGTTTTCAGACCACAAATGGATTTTTTTTTCGGGCGGCTCATTGTTGTTTACTTTTTCATATTGTTTCATGTACATGAGAAAATCGCGTTTCGTCTTGTTATCATCGAAGAAATACACTGGTTTTCGTAATTGTACTCCACGAGGCCCACATACAAAGCTGCTGCTCCCAAACGGCAGCGCCATTTTGTTTGAGCACTCGCAGCGTGCGTGACTGGTTTCGCGTTGTGTCGTGTTTGAACGCGCGCGGATGCCGCGGATTACTCGCGGCGGGTAGTGGGGAACTGAACGCCAAGCGCCCCGCGCTGCCCCCGCCCGCCTGCCGCAGCTGCCCGCTTCACCGCGCATCGCTCACCCATCGTCACTCGCTCCGCGCCCCGCGCCCGCGCGCGCCCGCCCCGGTCACTGATACTTTTTAAATTCAAGGATTTTTATTTTTATTTTTTATTTTTAAATATAAATTATTTCTTCTTTGTTAAAATGTTAAAAGTTTTAGTTGTTGTGTGTACCTGGGTACCTATGTTAAACTTTTTTACTGACATCTTATACTAACTCTTATCTTACATGCTCAGTTATACCTACATTTTATAAGCATAATATAATAAAAAAAGTATTTGCCTAGTTTTTTTTAAATAAAAAATCCGAAATACTAAACCAAATATAAATAAATGCGATTTACAGTTTTGTATAAAAAAATTAAATTGGCATTTTATTTTGAATTGGTTTAGTATTTTGTAATTTTTATTTTATAGAAACCTAGCCAAATACTGTCTTAATCCGAATAACATCACAATAAGTCAAATAGCAAATCATTTAGTATTTTGTATTTGAAACTCACTGTTCGCCGGACTCTTAAGTACCTGGCACCTACTTACTTGAATTTTCTTTAAACTTACAGTTCAGTCAGACCAAATAAAAATTGGTCTGTGGTCTAGCCACGGTAATGTTGACAGTGGTCTGGCTAATCAAATAGAAGATAAAACTTGAAGAAAAATGTAAGGAAGGAACACATACAGTTATTCTGTGGCAACGTGGTATTTTATTTTGATTCGACGTTCAGCGATCGTCCACAGTATAATAAAATAGATACTGTATGACATTACAATTTTATTTTTAGGTTTATTTGTGGTTAATTATAGTTGCAAATAAACCGGTTTTAAACTTGAATAGGTAGGTAGGTATAATTTAAGTTAGTAGGTACAGTAAGCGGCACGTCAGACTATACATGTTGACCTTGAGACCGTCTTTATGCCGTACGTAATAAAAGCTGTTTTCGTAGTTCAACTGTGTAACTTACCGTTCTGTTGTGCGTACACACGACGGCACCTCAGACTACAATGTTGTCATTAAAACCACCTTTATGCTCATTACTCTTATTTTCCAGGCCTTGATGGGTTAAAAACATTAGTAGTTCTCGAGATATCCAGCTGTGACTGTGACAGACAGACAGACAGACTGAGTCGCACGCACCATAAAGGTTCCTTTTAACCATTTTGGTATGGAACCCTAAAAATTACAACCTTGATTTTAAAAGGTGATATTAGGTAAATGAAATAATTTTGATTACAAGAATCAATAAACCGTTTTACGTTATTTATAGTACCTATATATTTAGTCACAGTGACTCTGCCGTCCATAAGCTAAAACGCCGTTAACCAACATCTGCTCGATTTTCACTTTTTGATGGCATCGTAATCAAAAAACGATTCTCTATCGACCTATCTAAGTCATATTTTCCTATCTTATTTAGTTTCTGAAATAATTAAAAGAAAATTGCCGTTATATGACTGATTTTCCTATGCATACACAGCAACAATGCCTCTAACTACAATTGTATAGTTAAAATGCCGTCAAAAAATATTTTACTTCTCAATTGCATATCTTGATTGCCGGTAAACTGATTTTTGTAAGCTACAGCGCGATTAAAATACATTTACTGTATTATAGTTATACAAAGTGTCAAACTTCTAAAATAACGACTCTAGACTACAATGCCGATAAATGAAAATGTTACACTAGAATGCGACTAAAGGATTTTAACGGCAATTTAGTAATTTATTTGCCAAATCATTATTCGAATTTTACAATTTGTGCACTCAAGCTTAATGACAAAATTTGACTAACACTGTAAATATTTGCATTGAAGTCATAACTAAAATGCGGTTATCCCACGTTACTACACTAAAGTACCGTTAACTGCAGTACTTGGTTTGACACGCCGTCCGGCGTCGGTGATTAATTTGGTCCGGCGCAGGAGCTTGAACGAGACCCCCGTTCAAGCTCCTGCGCCGGACCCATCCCCATGTATATCCTCGTGGCCATACTGGCATGACAAACTAGTATGGCCACGAGGATATACATGTCCTCGACGGGCGTGCGTTTCATCATACCTGCCGTCTTCCCGAGCATTTTGTCGGCGTCAAATATTACGTAAGTATAAATTTGCGTAGTTTTATAAGAATTTGCGCAGGATTACTCGAAAATTCACACTGTGCCTTCTAATATTCTAGTGAACGTAGTTTGCGTTTAATATTCACTAGAGTACCTAGTCTTAGATCTCAGAAAGTACCATCTCTGTGTTAATAATTTTCATTTTAGAATTTACTAAAGAATTTGTAACATCGATTCAGAAATTTTCAACTCGCTAGAAGATGGCATAACAGATTTAAAGCTGTTTAACTAGGGCCCTCAGTTCAAACATGTCTAAACTGAGAGCCCAAGATAGAATCTTCAAAATGTTAGATTTAACTGAAGAAATACAATAAAATTACGTTTTTATATAAAGTTTAACACCTTAGTGAATTTCTAAAAAAGAGAATATTTATTTTTTAAAAAGTTATTGGTTTAATAGTTAAGTCAAAACTAAATTTCTTAAAACCTCTGAACTGAGGGCCCAACGTTTTCGGCTATATTGACTTGGCTAAAACTTATAGAATAATGAAAATTATACCAAGTTCTTTTAGAAATTCTTTATTAAAAATTAATATATCGTTCGTTGTTCTTAATACCATACTTTAAGAAAAAATGCATTTTCATTTTTTATAGGACTAAAAATTTGTAGGGTATATATACCCTTGTAATACAAAATCATATAATAATATGATTTCAAAATATTTTTAGGACTGACCTACATCTTACTTCATAGTATCCTTTAAGTGAATTGTTTACCAAAATTACCACACATTATTCCCAAATATAGTTTTTATTATTTTTATTATTGAAACGTAAATTAAAATTATTTTCAAACGTTGATTTCGATATTTCGTAATTTTCTCGTCAGTTTCAACAGACTACTAAATTAACAAGTTCGTTAGTAGTCTGTGTCATTTTCTCAAAATTTTCTTGATAAAAGGAAGGCAAACTTCGCGCCTAGGAAGGTTGCTACGAACCCTTCTGGGTGAAAGTGTAAAAATATCTATATCCATATAGCCACATTGATCTCTACACGAACTCGGTTTTAATGTATTTGCGTTACCTTTCGGTATAGAAAGAAACAGTGCTTTACAAGAAATGATAATGCTATTTAAAACGCTATTTATTGTAATAAATGTAAAGTACCGGTGACACTATTAAGTTTTATCATGGCAATAATAGTAATTATTTCGAGCTCGAGAGAGCTTTGTCTACGGAAGAAAACTCTTGGGTGTCTTTTTAACTTAGAACGAATTAAAAAAATAACAATCATGTTAGAACTATATAATTTCAAATAATTTTCTATAATTTCGACGTTTATTGACGTTGAAACAAAAATATTACATTTTGAAATTCATATTTTGTATTAAAATTCAGTAAAAGGTTGAACAATTCTAAAAGCGAGTCCCACTGTCAAATTGTGCTCAGAGACGATAATCAAAGACTGATTTCAAACACGACAACTTTCTTATCTGATTGAATTTATCATATTAAAACCTTTCCGAAATTAGCTTCTTTGTATGGAAAATCATATAGTGATCCCTATTATCCTATTTTATTACATCTATATATATATATATACATATGTGTGTAGTGGTGGACGGATAATTAAAAATACCAGTCGATTTTCATAGAAACGAGGTAACTTTAAAGCCTTGATTATGTGTGTTTTTATGTGTGTGAAGTGTGAATATTTGTGTATCGTTCAGTAGGTACTATTATTAATTCTGTGGTACCGTGACTTATATTTATATGTGGGTGCCCACATATTTATTATAAAAAACGTTGACAATATCTTACCATCTTTTTGTCCTGACCTATATTTACTGAAAATAAGCTAAAAATAAAAAGTTTTATTCTTTTATTACATTCCGATTGATCTTTATTTTTTTGTATTTTTTATATTTTGTACATACTTACCTACTTTAAATAACATTATGAACACTCTACAAATTTTGCTCATACAAACAATTTAAAATGCATTTTCTCTTAAAGTACTGTATTAAGAACAACGAACGATATATCAATTTTTAATAAAGAATTTCTAAAAGAACTTGGTGTAATTTTCATTATTCTATAAGTTTTAGCCAAGTCAATATAGCCGAAAACGTTGGGCCCTCAGTTCAGAGGTTTTAAGAAATTTAGTTTTCACTTACCCATTAAACCAATAACTTTTTAACGAATATTTCTTTTTTAGAAATTCGCTGAGGTGTTACACTTTATGATAAAAACGTAATTTTGTTGTACTTTTTTAGTTAAAACTAATATTTCGAAGATTCTATCTTGGGCTCTCAGTTCAGATATGTTTGAACTGAGGGCCCTAGTTAAACAGCCTTAGATCTGTTATGCCATCTTCTAGCGAGTTGAAAATTTCTGAAACGATGTTAGAAATTCTTTAGTTAATTCTAAATTGAAAATTATTAACACAGAGATGGTACTTTCTGAGATCTAAGCTATGCCTCTTATTGCAACCGTCTGGATTAAGGGCCCAACACATTCGGTTATAAAAGTTTTAATTCACGTTTTAGAAATTTTTGAACCTATGCTTTCAGTTTTTGTTTTTTTCGCGAAATCCCCTATAAGACTCAGTTAGATTCGCCACGATTTAAATTAAAAAATGGGCTCTCAGTTCAGATGCACATGTTTTATTTTTGATCTTTAAATACATTTTGTTGGATTCTCTCAGTTATCACAAAATGTTTACTAAGCTAAATTGCCATTATCTAAAAAGGTTTGAAAGTTAACTGCAATTTATCATTGCAATAGATAAAAAAAAATATTTACAAATACAACTGGATAAATTTACACTTAAATAGCTTGTCTTAAATGCCGCTAAATTATTATAGTAGCATTAAAGTTAAGTAGGTATGTCTTGTGACCAGAAAACAAAAGTTTGCTTAAATGCCGTTAAGGTACTTAGTGGCAATTTAGTAAAGCAATTATAAAGCGATATCTAGTATTTTACAAGCCAATAAAATAAATCTAAAATCAAACGCTAAAATGTCGCTACTATAACGTCAACGACATTTTAGTGATGTTTATATAAACAAATAAATAAAATAATACGAATTACAAACATATTTTTTTAAATATTTCCATGACTGTTTTATATTTCTTTGTGAAAATAAAAGCATTGTAAAGTTCCCTCAAATACCATTTCAATGATACCTCAAAGTTGTAAATAGCTGGTTTATTGATCAAATAGCATCCATTTTATCTTAAATCCCGCGTAAATCGAAAATTCATTTTCGTAGATAACGGCATTATTGCTTATAGACGGCAGGACTGTCTTAATACCTAATTAAAAATTACAATTGAAATTAACATTACGACAATAAAATATGCTTCGAATTAGTTATAAGAAGGCGTGTTTAAATTGCTTACTAAATACACGCGATAGGAAAGCAAACATTATTTTTGATATTTATTTGATAAAGCGTAGATACTCTGTGGCTTTTGCGCGAGTTTGTATTGTTACCAAGTTGTATGACCTTCACTACTTGCGAGCAGCGGCAGCGATCTCGTCGTGGCGTTCGTGTAATTCGCCTTGGCGGGAAGCGCGCGCAGCTGTCTATCTCGCTTGAATCTGTCTAACGAGGTGGACGGTTGTCTCGCTCGCACGAGGCCAGACTTCCTGCCCCTGTCCCCTCTCCGCTGCCCCCCCCAGTTACCAGCATGCCCCGCGTGCGCGCGTTCCTCGTTCGTTCGTTTCGTTCAGTACTTACTTTGAGTTTGACGAAGCCGCGCATATCATTGTGTTGAATACGTGTTTCGGCGCGACAAAATGGCGCCGCCCAAACAAAACCTTGTAGATGAGCATGTGATTGAACCATTGATTGAACCAATGCCTAAATCTTCACTCCAAGACCCTGAAGTCGCAGAAGCGTTCCGTAGGTACGTAGCACATATAAAAGAGTTATTTCTTAATGAATCGGACAATGACAACGATCTTGTTACGGAGGACGGACTAAGAAATTTGGTAAAAATAGTGCAAAATATAAAAGAAAAAAGTAGAGCCAGTAAAGAGAAGCATGAAGCCTTAACAGAAACTGAACGTTTTTACTCACAATGCTACGATGTTAATTTCTATAGGAATAGATTATGTCTTTACATAAAATCAATAAACAAACGAGTGATTTCCTGCGAAGAGGCATTCTTCATAATCCACAAAATTCATACGGAAATTCCTAATCATTGGACTTGCACTACGATTAGAAATATATTAAAGAAACAGACTGATACATATATTTACAAAGAAGCATGCTGTGTAAGTGCCGTAATAAATATGTGTTGTGTTTGTACACCGGTATTTAACTATAAATGCTACGTTTCCATAGACTATTCACAACGTATACTCATAGTGGTAGATGAGGCCACCAATTTTGTGCGTTTGAGGCCTTTTTTGGTCGTAGATTCAGCCTCGCTTGTACCAAATGAAGACAGAGCGATCGCGATTGAACTGCTAAAGGTTTTCATGGATTTCGGCATTCCAGACAAAATTATAACTCCTAGACGAAGTGATATAGAAAACGTCATAGCCATCATTGCTTCCGTGTGTCCTAATTACTCGATGCCTTCAGTGGCAAATTTAAAACCTGTACGCGATTGGGAAACCCTTGTTAAAACAAAAATGGACGAATATAAAAGGGATAAAAGATTTAAGAATTCGGTAATGACTTGTTACATTGTGCAATGGCATTTAAATTCGAACACTTTTTATAATAATATCACGCCATATAGTTTAGTTTTCGGACAAAAACCACCTAATTTTATATGGCGTACGCCTCCGCCATTGAAAATAACGAAAGAAAAAGATAAGGAAGAGCCAGCTACTGGCAATCAGAAACAAAAATCAAAAAATGTTTTAGTAACTGGATCGGGGAGGACATTTGATATAATTGAGAAACCGCCCAAATCGCAAATCAGACGAGACATAATTCGAAAACGAGATAAATCTAAAAGCAAGCGAGAAGTTGTAGCTTTTGAATCAATAATGAATCAACCAACCATCAAATTATTTAATCAACCTTCTCAAAGTAGTAAAAACAATGAAATTGATTTAACACAAGACACAGAAGATGATGAAAAGTCTGTAGATAACAGGCAATTCAAATTTTTGCAATATTGCTGTGAATGCAAACAATCAAAAAGAGTAAAAGATATGATTAAACGTTCAGATAAATCGGTTATTTGTATTGATTGCATGAAAAAACCTAATCATCAGAAGAAACGAGTACAAGAATCATCAGAATCTGAGAGCTCAGAAGATAGTCAAGGAAATTTCGATGCCGATGATTTTGAAACACAAATTGAAGCTATTACTATTTTAAATATTAATAAATTCTAGTTGATCTGATAGCAAGTGTTTTATTTGTGAAAATTGTGAAAAAAACACAAATTTTACCTAATGTTGGATAACATCTTATAATTATGTATAGGATAACATTTTTTTTCATTAGTGTAGGTAGGAAATTTAAGTACGCATCATTTGAGTCTCTCCTAAGTGATTATTTTAGGAGCTGCGGACCTACTATTACATATTTTGACCTCCAAGATACGTGTGACAAACGGATAGGTTTCGGTAACGGTAGATATACATCGATTTATCATAGGGTTGCCACCTTTTTTTTGGACTAATAAAGTACATTGGTTGCTAAACGGTAGAAAAAAGTACATTGTATGGAAATAAAGTATTATTTATTTTTACCTTTAAAAAAATACTTTTTATTACTTTTGGAAATTTATCCTAGAGAAATAACAAGCCATGTGAAATAAAGTATTTTCACGTACTTTATTTTCCTCATAAAGTATAGAGTACAATTACCCCGAAACAAAGTATATACTTTATTATAAAGTACGGGTGGGAACCCTAACAGTGGCGGTCACATAATTAAAGACACAAGTCGATTTTTATTTTCTCATTTCGATTCATATAAACAAGGTAACTTTAAAGCCTTGGTTCTCCGCCAAGGATTCACCTAGCTGTGATCTGATGATCTATCCAGGGAGACGAGAGGGAAGAGGGAAAAAAATAATAAAACCAGTGGGAGGGAAAAAAATATAGCGAAGGGAAGCCATTCTACAAAAAAAACCTGAAAACAAAAACAACTTCAAAGTTAAATACCTTTAAAAAGCAAGAAATAATTTTCAAATCTAATGATAGTTACGCATATCAAATTAACAAAACACGCGTGTATTGGAGTCGGGTGGGCTTTTGGAATTAAAATAAAAAAAAGAAGTTGTCCTCCCGCCCCACCCGACTTCAATACACGTGTTTTATTAATTTGATATGCGTAACTATCATAAGATTTGAAAATTATTTCTTGCTTTTTAGAGGTATTTTATTTTGAAGTTGTTTTTGTTTTCAGGTATTTTTAAAGTCGGTTTTTTGTTTTTTAAACAATTTTTTATTTTATTATTTTTAGTGTACCTTCTGTATTATGTCAGTAGACGTACGGGTGCGTACTTTATGCTACCCAAAAGGATAAAACCAGTAGGTACGGCTGTATTTCACGAGTTATAGCACATTTCTTGTGGCCCGGCTACACAACGTACGTACATGTGGCCTGGCCCGGCCACGCTTCTATCAACAAAATAAATAGCTAACTTTATTAATATAACGCGGGCCCAATGTGGATTGGAGGGTATTAATGACTGCAGATGCAGCCGGGACCAACGGATTCAGCTAGAACAAAAAGCTAATGATTACATAGATGATTTTACTTATTATTGTTCTAATTATTCATGACTCCCATATCTCCGAAGATTATCGTCGGATCTCAATGAAACTTAAATGGGACCAAATTGAAAGTATACCCAATCGAACTAAAAAACAATAATTTGGGATAAGTCTACTGAATATAAATTATGCCTTATTTATATCTATTGTATTCATAATTACCTATAACATGGCATCATTCATGTTCAGAAATTTACGCCCCTATCCGATATTGCCATAACCATTTTATCAGGAGCTTTTTTATTGAATAAAAGGTCTATTCTACTAGTGATCGTAGCTGAGAGAGAGAAGTTATAATGTCATTGTTTTTTTTGTATGCAAAATGTGATCGATCGAACCCAGGACCTCAGTGAGAAAACCACTTGATCACGGTCGTCAGAGATGAGAAAGTGCTTACTTATAAAGATATCTAGCTTATCATTAGTATTAAACAAACCGTACCTACTTTCTTCGACAACTCTCATCCACCGATTGTCTACAATCTACATTTGTAGTGAGTCCGACTCACGACAACGTGACCCTCATTTATGGGGATACGAGAAAGAAATGAAAAAATAAAAATAAGTTCACAATCTTTTGTTTCAGCGATTTTCTTCAGTGGGTAAATACAAAGACGATTTAAATTTTATTAAAGAGCGAGATTCTCACTTGTCTACCTCAATAACGCTTTCTTTTCAGACGTCGCGTCGTGAATGTCGCTTAAATGTGGTCTTAGTATGGATGTTCCCTTTTTTGAATAAAATAAACAAAGTTGACCAAAGCGACAGTTAAGTTAAGTAATTAAGTACCTATAGTTAGCTTAGTTTTCATAATAAGTATGGCCTAGTTGATTATATGCGAGGACCTGTTATACAACGTGTTACAAAGTAACTTCTAATGCCGAATATGGTAGATAGGGACCATCAAACTGAATAACTTTTACTATGGGACCAACTCTGAAATCGCGAAAAAAAATCAGCTATTTCATACATTTTTATATTTTCCTAATTAATTTTTGTATTGAACAGCTGTTTATTTTTTCGCGATTTCAAAGTTGGTCCCGTAGTAAAAGTTATTCAGTTTGATCGTCCCTATCTACCATATTTGGTATTAGAGGTATTTTTGTAACACGTTATATAGCCGAGTTGTTTCACAAAAAAAAACATTAGCGTGTCCCTTCCGCATCGGTAGGTGCAGTCGAGTTCATTAATATTGTTGGCACTTTTGACAGGATGTTGACTGTCAAAAGCATGTCAAAAGTGCCAACATATTAATGAACTCGACTGTACACATATTAGTTTATTGTTATTAGTGTCATCAAAAAAATGCCTTGTTTTGTGAGTCTTATCTATAATGTGATCGTTAACCCTTATTTCCGCACTTGTATTGCATTGCAGGCCGTTCGAGACAGTTTCAAATTGAAAAGAAAACTCTGGGAAAATTGTGAGTGAAATAGTACAGTGAGTAGTGATATCTATATATATAAAAGGGAATTACTGTATAGGACTTTTTGGAAATTCATAGTTTCAATATTTTTTTGATGTTTGATGGTCCCTATCTATCATATTCGGTATTAGAGGTATTTTTGTAACACGTTGTATAGCCGCGGATCGTGCTCAGTGGCGTGCTCTCGGGGAGGCCTATGTTCAGCAGTGGACGATGATAGGCTGATGATGATGATGGATATTTTTTTTCGTTTATGGTGAGGTAAGTGGCAAAACAACGGATTCTAACTACCTACCGTCTTTTAGTCGGCTGAGGATCTCGATGGCGGCGCACGAGGAGCTCCATGTCCATGGCGCAGTGGGTTAGCTAGCGCATCGCTCTGCGCCCATTTGGTGATGGCTGGCTGACCAAAAACATATTTCATCTCTAACTTTTCTATATTGGCTCTGGTCTGGATGTATTGTGTAAAAGACCCAAGTTCCTTTTAGAAAAAAACAGTTTAGTTTAATTGGCAGATCTCTTTAAAAGGGAATAAACCCAAGATGGAATACAAAATAATATACTAGAAAAAATACGACTCGCACCAGATTATGTTCTCGGACAGGAATCGAACCCGCGACCTTTGGATATCCGGTCCAATGCTCTGACCGCTGAGCTACCGAGTCCCAAGATAGAAGTTACAAATATGCACACAATTAACTACTATTTAATTATTTATTCTGTGTCTAGTAGCAGAAAATGAGAGACTGTTTTGTGCTAGTGGACCCTGTGAACTTCGTATCACCTACAATAATTATAATTATGAATTTCACCTTATGCATTGTAAAATGTTAAACCAGCGCCATCTTTTGAATTAGTTAGTTAGTAACAAAGCAGCGGAATATAATACTATGTTCGCACAACAGCAAGGTAAGTTAAACAGTTGAACTACGAAAACAGCTTTTATTACGTAGGGCATAAAGACGGTCTCAAGGTCAACATGTATAGTCTGAGGTGCCGTAGTGTGTACGCTGTATGCTTTATTTCACCGAAAGCTATTTATGACATCGATCAAAACCTCTATTTGACTAATTATCACAAATTAGCTGTCAAATCCGAAATGGCGATTCCATATGAATTTAAACTTCACAGGCGATTCCCACTCCAAAGTTAAGTTTTCGATTATAGACCTGTCATCGGAGTTTTTCCTATTTTTGTTGTTTCTTAAGGGGCTGACATGAGCCCAATTTCTTAAAAAAGGAGTCAGTCATGGTTTTGTTAATAACGTCTTATATTTATTGAATAACTTTACACAGTTTGAAAAGGCATTCATACAGTTTAAAACGCGATTTTGTTAAAAGTGGCCACTGTTGGTTCAAACCCGTATTTAAACTATTGCACGTATTTTGTAATGTTGTAACGTTATTCAATAAACATTAGACGTCTTAGAGTCGTCATTCACAAGACCTTGACTGATTCTTTTTTTTTAAATTAGGCTTACTTAGAATAAATAAAATATAATCGATTGGTGGCACTAGTTGGCTCATGTAAGCCCCTTAACTACACCAGTACTATAGCGAACAAAACAGAAATAATTATTCCAATCCGTCAAGCCGTTTTTTTATTTTAGCACAGAGTACATACATAATAGCACTTACAAGTTTTAGCCAGACCAACGAACAGCAATAATTTTTTATACAAGGTGTTACAAAAGTACCCCTAATGCCGAATATGGTAGATAGGGACCATCAAACTGAAGAACTTTTACTATGGGACCAACTCTGAAATCGCGAAAAAAAAATCAGCTGTTTCATACATTTTGATATTTTCGATTATAATTTTTGTATGAAACAGCTAATTTTTTTTTCGCGATTTCAGAGTTGGTCCCATAGTAAAAGTTGTTCAGTTTGATGGTCCCTATCTACCATATTCGGCATTAGGGGTACTTTTGTAACACCTTGTATATCAATAGTCTATAGTCAATTTTTATATAGGCAATCATTTCACCTAGAACACCTATGTTATAAAAAAAGAATAGGTACTGTCGAGACAAATTTGGCAAACACAATACTTGAAAAACTTAAAAAGACACTGCATAACTAAACTACTTTAGACGCCAGAAGCGAATCTTTTAATGGCCATAATTAAAGAGTTCCCATTTAAGACTGAAAAAGTCCCGAGTCCTGGGTCCATCTAATGTAGCTGGCGGACATTTGTCCCGGTTGTCGGCAATAAAACTGGAATAAACCAGAAGAGGTCACGGGCAATTAAAGTTCAAAACGTGGCGGTGGGATTCAAGTGGCTACTTGCACATGGAGTTAAGAAACTTCAGACACGCTATTAAAAAAGTTAGTGTAGGCAACTACCTATTTGAACATCATCTTATGATAAGACGTAGACAAGGCCGTCTTTAACCTATTTGAGGCCCTGGGCATATTATAAGGGGGCCCCTATGATCTTGACTTTTTATCTAAACATGCCAAAATCACATCAGAAAGCCTGGTATTCGAGCAACAGTAGGATAGCTATGCGCATGAAAAATCTAGTAAGTAGTAGTCAGTAGTCAGTAATTATTGTTTAAGTTTTCGAAATACCTAAATATGTTTTTATGTTTTTTGGAAATGAGCATCCGTTATCGTTTAGCGATCTGGCAGGAACTAGGGGCTGGCCCTATCGATCACGGGGCCCTGGGCATGTGCCCAGAGTGCCCAGTGGAAAAGATGGGCCTGATTTTATCAAGTAACAATAACTGGGAGAAGCAGCTCGATGGTGCAGTGGGTTAGCGTATTTGCCCTGCATTTTTCGGGTGGTTAGGTCATTTAAATAATCTTGAGTTCCTCTGTTCTTACGAAGCAATCACACATTCGCACGAGTGGCGAGGCGATCAGGCGAATAGCGACCTCGCATAATTATGTTGACATAGCTTAGCGATTCGTCCGTGCCGCTCCCAACGCGAGCTCGCGAATGGAACAGCGAGCGAGATAATCTCCACTCGTGCGAATGAAGCTGTTGGTCCCTGTGCTGTATTTACAACTGTTCATCCCACCAAAACAGGTTGGGCCCAACCTTCTTATCTAATTACAAGGAAGCGGCCTGTGCCCCAGTAGTTGGGATATTAAAAAGGCTGATGGTGAATTGGTGATGATGATGACTAGTCCACTGTAGGAGGCAAGGCATGGTGGGGGTGGCGACTGGGAATAACTGGTTGTGGAGTTAGCCACGAGACGCGCGTAGCCATGCCCCACCTCTCCCATCCGCTAACACGTAAAAATTGTGTATTGTACCCATAGCACGAACGCTATCAAAAAAATAACGCGCGTGAAAACATTCGATAGAGTAATTTTGTATGGGAAATTTGTACAGCGCCATCTACCGTTGAAAAGCGAAATAAAATTTGAGTACTTTTAAGCAGGTTTTTTTTCGATAGATGTTCGTGCTAAGGGTCTTCGTATCGTTTTACGCGATGTTCCGAGCCGTCATTGAGTTTACATTGTATTATGTACTAAAAGCAAAGCAAAGCTTGCTTTAGCTATGGTTTTCTTGAAGTTTAGCAAAGCACCTCCACCGTTTGTTTTTGCTTCGTACATCCTCACCGTTCTGTGTAATTTAGACAGCGCAGCTTCAAATAGTGAACTGTTTTCAGTGTGCGCTCTGCTTTATTGTACTACGTTTCTACAGTGCTGCCAGTGTTGAAACACTTTGCTATTTTTTTAAACCAAATAGAGCTATTTTGCTTTTATCACAGACTTATTTATACTCTACGGAAGTATAATAAGTTTATGGCTTTTATATGTTATGATTCTAATGACACAGAGATTATTTACTATTTTTTGCTAATTATTTAGTGTCAGTCATGACACAAATAAAAATGTCTATGGGCCGAATACTCAAAAGCTACTCAACTATGAGGGGCTCTCCAACATCATGCTGTTTTTGTCTTATCTTTAACATTTAATACGACAGGACGATGTTTGAGAGACTCTCAAAGTTGAGTGATGTTTGAGGGCGAATGTACGTTGTTTCTTACTTCCTGCGTCATTGTTGTTACTCGAAAATCTTTAAAAATCCAATGCATCGCAATAAATAAATCAAAAATATGCAAATTAATATAATTTACTATCGTACTCTAACGTAAATGATGGCATATTTCCTTGTGATGCATTGAATTTTTAAAGATTTTCGAGTAACGACAATGACGCAGGAAATAAGAAACAACGTAGATTCACCCTTAAATATTTGGCCCTATGTCTCTAATACCTAACTACGAATAAGCGTGGCATATTATTAAAAGACATATTGATTAGTATGTTAATTCAGGACTTTAAATTACACTTTGACTCCTTCAAAACACTTCTTTTTTTATTTGTTCGAACCGAATCATCAACAGACCACCTTCATTGAAAAAAAACTGCGATTTTTCATTAATGGTTTTCATACTGAAAAGTTTTGCTACAATTAATATAAATATGGTTCGTATAACTTTTTATTTTACAAACTCCTTTGTGAACTTGATATCTTTGACTCAAATGCTTTATAATATTATTTTATTCTTTCTCCTACAAAACGGATTTGTTGTCAGAAGCAAGAGTTGTTTCCTATGAGATTCAAGCGTAGGTTAAATAAAAGGGAATAAAACGGGATAATAAAATTCTCCTGTCGTTGGCAGATGAAGGAAGGCTTAAAAGACGCGTTATTAAAACGGTATACAAACAGAGCATCAATGTAAAGTGTTCTGTAGGTTCTCTTTCGCCTTGAGATTCGCCTTGAGGGGTCGACCTTTATACAAAGACTTCTATGTGTATACTATACTAGCCAGGCTGTACAGTTCCGAAAAGTTTACGGTGCATGCACCGTAACTCCTTTATGTTACGGCCACACTACCGTGATATAGCAATAATTATACCCATAATTTTCTTTATGCTTATACGCATAAGGTTCATCAACTGCAAAATTCAATGGCATATCACGATAGAGTGGCCGGTAACTTTAGTCTATGCGAGCGACGGTAGAAACTGTTGCGCCGCGAAGGTTGGTTGTGATACAAATTTAATTTTGAACAGGTCGTCTATGTAATTGAAGTCATTGCCTTTATCAAATGTCACGGGTGAAAGCTATTCTACCAAATGATCAAATGCTTAAATCACAGAATTTTATAATTGGTAATATACCTCATATATACCTGGATATTCGCAACATTCGAGGGAAAAAGGAGAAGGCTCAAAGTAAGGCAAAGTATTAATAAAAGCTACAAACTAAAATACACAGCAAAACAGAAGCAAAGAAATGAAATGAAATGAAATGAAATGAAATATTCTTTATTCAAATAAACATAGATATTAAGTGCTTTTGAATGGTCTATATTTTCCTACCACCCATTCGAGACTTTTTTAGCTGACAAGAAGAATGGGCGCAAGAAACTTATCAGCTTTGTCAGAAATCAGAGTAACGATATTTACAAAGAAATTATATCGTTACCAAATACCTTCATTTAAAACAACGTAATTAAAAAACAATAAAGTTATGTAAAGAGAAGACAGATGACAGAAAAGCATGAAAGGGCAAGCTATAGAAACTATCGTTTTCTCTCTTTCACTCGCATTGACTGTGAACAGTATATCCGATAGTTTACGGAAGCGTAAACAGTTTGCATCAACTCATGGTAGGGCCACTGATGGCCAGTTCGTAACACTTACAAACATGGCTCAAGTGCAAATGCTTTTTCAATACTGCAAAATATAAGAGGAATTAAATCAAAAAATCCTCAATAGAAACTTCAACCGCCGCTGTGGTCTAGTGGTTCATCCACCTGTATAGACGCAGGGGTCCCGGGTTCGATTCACAGGAAAGGAGTATATTAGTACTCGATTTGGTTGGTGGTAATGCTTGTTTTTGTTCCGGCTGTTTGAGGTAAGTGAGATAGCCAGTTCCTCAGTGGTTGAGGATTCCGGGTGTCCGTTACCACCTTTGGTCTTTTCGTCACTTAACATCTGGTGAAATCAAGGCCAAACACTGATTCGTTGTGGAGAAAAAATCATACGGAACCCTAAAAATACAAAAGCTCGCCGATCGGTGTCGCGTGCTCTTGGCGTATATTGTGATTGTGGAAAGAAAAGAAAATCTTGTGAAAGAAATAGTCTTTTGCGGATTTTTTCAGTTATAAAAACAATTTGTATATTTTAACAAATACTGAGTACTCAAAATTTTTCGTTAGTATAAAAATTTCACAGAAAGATGTGGACTTTTTTCATTGTTCTAGTGACGTATTTGTAAAGTAACTTAACCCTTCAACGCCCGGAAAATGAGACACATTAGATATTCCATTGTTCTCCGGCCGCCTGCGTCCGCTCGGGCGTTGATGAATTAAAGATTCTCTAATAGGCACTCTTAAGAGGAAACACCACGGTCGAGAGAATTGAAAAATTCCAATAGAAAGTTGACAAAATTAACTAACAAATTAATTAACAAAGCATTTCTCCATTAACATTACAAATTCATTTGAGTACTAGCAGCATTTTTTTTATAATAAGGGTCAAAATCCTTATCGAAAAAAAAATATTGCAAAACGTATCTAATAAAAATAATTAAAAATACGAAAAACAAGACAATCATCAATTTGTTTAAATTTTACCGCAATTACCTGAAACTTAGCAGTCAAACAATATACTACATTCCCGCCTAAGTTTAATATTGCCAGAAATAAAACACGCAAAATTCATGCTTCAAAAAGGCCGTGAACCTTTCCGACTACCTATTATTTTGTGTTACAATGATTTCAATGGCGACATTTCCTCAATATTTGCAAGAAACCTTGTTTTTAAGCGAGGCACGTTCTACTGATTGATTGGAAGGCTTCCCTCATGGCTGCAAGTTCTTTTTAATTAATTTTTAAACAACAAATAAATTTATTTAAATCCCCAATTTATTAAAAACAAATTATAGAGTTCCTTTGACTTACACACTTCTAAGACTTACGCGCGTATAGTTCATTAAATAAATAAATATTAAATAAATATTTGACAACATCACATACATTGCTCCGATTCCAAAGTAAGTAGCTAAAGCACTTGCGTTATGGAAATCAGAGACAACGGTGGTATCACAAACACCCAGACCTGAGCCAATATAGAAAAGTTCGTTTTCTAAATTGACCCCTTGAAAACCGGTGTACAAAGCCACTCGACCACGGAGGTCGTCATTAGAAACATAACACTTACGGATTACAGCGCGTATTATTATCAATTCAGGTGTTATTTCAGAATTATTTAGTTTGGATTTATTGTTTTTTTTAATTCCCGACGTTTCATGTTTAAGTAACACCTGAATTAATAATATACGCGTTGTAATCTATAAAAAAAGTTTTATACCTTTGGCTTTTCTGGCAATGTCGTTTGAGTTCCCACCAAAATAATCAGTCATTTTTAATGTGCCCACTGTCTGGGAAGACATGTGCCCAGACATTACCTCTCTGGTCCATTTCAGGTACATACCTGGTACATTTCCTCCGGGGGATCCCTTATCCATCCATAATATAATCATAAATAAATAATTAAATAAATAAATATTAGACAACATCACATACATTGCTCCGATTCCAAAGTAGTAGCTAAAGCACTTGTGTTATGGAAATCAGAGATAACGGTGCTATCACAAACACCCATACCTGAGACAATATAGAAAAGATCATTTTCTACATTGACCCAGCCGGGGATCGAACCCGGGACCTCAAGAGATGGTGACGCCATGAAAACCAGCGTGCAAACCACTCGACCACGGAGGTCGTCAAAAGCATAAAAGTATAACCCCACGGCCCGATGGGGTAGGGAGGTCAAGTATGACATGAGGGCCCATGGGCCTAGGTCCAACTGTTTTTAGATATATTATTATGTTATAGTCAAACGCCGAAGCTTCGGCGGTCTTAGGTTAGTAAGGGCGGATCCAGTCTTATAGCCTTGGGGTCAGATTTCAAAATTGGTCTATAACATATAGACCAAAAGCACATAATGTCTAAAAGAACTATTTTTCATCTATTTATTAAAGGAGACAAAAGAGTAAAATTCATTTTATTGTTTAACAGACGGACGGAGAGACCTATTTAGAAACTTTACTGATAAAATATAATCCATCTTTTAATTACTTATTATTTTGTTATAATTTTGCAGTCTGTGACCACATGGCCCTTGTTAACCGACCCCACGGCGGATACGGATTGGTGGGTATTACCGACTGCAAACGCAGTCGGGACCAAGGGCTTAACGTGCTTTTAAAAGCACGAAGGATATCGAGATTATAAATTTTGGTCACCCATCCGATGACCGACCATACCGGTACTTGATTACCAACCGCAATCGTAAAGTCGGCAGCTTGCCTCAACGAGCTATGGTTATTGAGACAGTATAAATAAGTTAATCTCTGAAATAATAATGATAACTGTAAAAACCTTTAAACAGTACAGTAAAATAATCATGATTTTAATTCCATATTAAAATAAAAGTCATTGTATGGAACCCGATTGCGGTCAGTCACGTCTATTAAAATGTATACAGTTTAGAACTTTGTCGTTAGAAATAAAGATTGTATAGCAGATGTATAAAGTTACACAGTGGCGACTCTCTGTCAAACTATTTAAGTTTGACATTAAAAAGAAAGGGACAAAACACTGTGTAACTTATACTATACAATCTTTATTAGTAAGGGGAATAAGCAGTAGCTTTGTGTTGTAAAATTTAAAGTAAGTAATAGTTTATTTGCGTGAATATGGTACATTGTTTTTAAATTTTGAGATTTTAGCATTCACAATGCTATTTTTATATAATACCAAATAATATACTAGAAAAAATACGACTCGCACCAGATCATGTTCTCGGACGGGAATCGATCCCGCGACCTTTGGATATCCGGTCCAATGCTATGACCGCTGAGCTACCTAGCTTCTAGTATATTATTTGGTATTATATGGTACATTGTGTTCTTAGATAATACTAATTACAAACATATTCTATCGTTGTGTATACGATGTGCAAAAATTTAGTTAGATTTAATTAGGATATAAGATAATAGTTGAGAGAAAAAATCAAAAATATGATAACAATAATTCCATAATCCAATAATATTATTCGACTTGACGGTAGAAATAAAACGATATTTTATACATGCTACGATATTTTATACATGCTACGATATTTTACGTAGCACCTATTTAGAATAACAACCCTATAAACATTTTAGTTCATCTTCAAAGGCATTCGTCCATTAATTTTACAACTGTACTTATATGAATATGAATTTTACTGTTGATAACAGTAAAACAGTATAACTGATATTCAATTTTTAGGGTCTAAATGCCCGTATTTCGCAGGGACATAACTGGAAATATTGTATTTTTTATTTTTCGAAAGAGAAAGAGAATAGCCATCGGTCATTTATGTATGAAGACTGGCATACCTACCTGTCCGCCATTTTGAAAAAAGTCGGTTTTGGAGGCCTGTGCTAAAAGTTGTGTCAATCGATAGAATAAGTAATTACAAACAAAAAGTAATAAGTAAAAAAATCTCGTAAGTGATATACTTACTGAGATATTTGAGTTTAAAGTTGAAAAACAAAATCTGTAATTTTCTGCATTAATCAATAGAATAAGTCATTACAAACAAAAAGTAATAAGAAAAAAATCTCGCAAGTGATATACTTACTGAGATATTCGAGTTTGAATTTGATAAACAAAATCGTATTCTGGATTTAGTGGTTATGTCTATGCAGATTGTTTTTAAGCTATTTTATGTATGTAGGAAGCGTCCATGGCTCAGCTGACGAAGTGTGCTCCAGTTATTCTATCGATTGATCTAAAAAAAAAACTTATTTTGTTTTTCAACTTCAAACTCAAATATCTCAGTAAGTATATTACTTACCAGATTTTTTTACTTATTACTTTTTGTTTGTAATGACTTATGCTATCGATTGATTTAGAAAATGACAGATTTTATTCTTCAACTTTAAACTCAAATATCTCGGAAAGTATATCACTTACGAGATTTTTTTACTTATTACTTTTTGTTTGTAATAATTTATTCTATCGATTGGCACCACTTTTATCACAGGCCTCCAAAACCGACTTTTTTCAAAATGGCGGACAGGTAGGTATGCCAAAAGCACATGATGCTCATTGTATTTTATTTATAGTTTCCTATCTGTACACTGTAATTTTAACAAACCCTTTTTTGTGTTTTTAAATAAAAAATAAAAAGTTACTTTATGAATTTTTATTGTTTTAAGAAAACAAAATTGTCAGTTTAGCCAGGTCAATAAAAGAAATAAGAAAAAAAATTCAACACAAGTTTATCCATTGGCCTTCTTCAAAGCCTTTATACTACTGTAACGTGTGGAGGCGTAGATTAATTAAAATAATGTTTTATATCGATATAATTATTTAAATGATACACTCATTTATAAATAAATAAATAAATATTTGACAACATCACATACATTGCTCCGATTCCAAAGTAAGTAGCTAAAGCACTTGTGTTATGGAAATCAGAGACAACGGTGGTATCACAAACACCCAGACCTGAGCCAATATAGAAAAGTTCGTTTTCTAAATTGATTCAACCGGGGATCGAACCCGGGACCTCAGAGATGGCGACACCTAAAGACTCCAATCCCAAAAAAATATATTGGCCGCCATCCATGTTTGTGCACGGAGCGGCCTGTTCTTCTCTTTTAAAAACGAATCTATGCCCGTATTTACAAACAATACTTGTCTATGTAGAGTACCTTTACTGTGCGAAGTAAGGCATTTTCCAATGCGTTGCATATGAAAAGTCTTTCAATTCATAAACTATACTTAGGGCGCTCTTTGATGAGTGATCGCACTGCATTTCATGCGACCCTATGATTGGCCAATTTTGTGTTGCTCTGTTCACTCTAGTATTTGCCATGAGATTTCAAGATCTAGGCCACAGGTAGTACAGGGTAGAAAAACACGTCAAATGAACACATTAGTTGTAAAAAATCTATTCTGCATAGGTACGCAATAAGATAGTGATTTAACATTCTCTTTGCTCTCTTCAGTAGTGTTTGAAGTTGGTTTGAAGTTCAGTGTCATTTTTTAACGTTACATCTACACCAAATTTTTTATCTTTCTCTATGACCTACACTATGCGTTGATTAATATACCTCGCCTGCTATATTAGCTGTGCGTTACTTTTTGAACGCATAGCGTTGCTACTGCCTCAGGTGTTGTTCATGAATAGGTTTTTGTTACCCTGTGCGTCCGCGCGCACTATGAGACTCGTAGTAACGTTTGTGAATACGGGTGACAGTTTTTTAAAAGTAAATAATTCAAATTAGCTTCAGCCTGCATGGCGGTGATGGCCAGCCCTTCTATTGTCTAATTTCAAAATCTATCGCAATCGCTTTCAAGATGTGACACATTGATGCTTCTTTTTGGCATAAATAAAAACTTACCGAAGAAATGCAGCAATGTGGCACATCCATCTGTCAAATGAAAGCGATTGCGATAGATTTTGAAATTAGACAATTAGCCCCCTGCTCGTTCGCAGTGCAGAAACATAGACGAACTCTATAGTACAGTCGAGTTCATTAATGTGTTGGCACTTTTGAGAGTTCATCAACCTTTATGCCTTTGTAATAAAAGTCAACATCTTGTCAAAAGTGCCAAAACATGAAAATTTTTCTATGTCTATGATATAAATGAACTCAACTGTACCTACCTAGTATAGCTTATCAAAGATTTAACTCCAAAGCGGCTAAAATTAAAAATATGGGTACCCTCTCCAATAACCCCCCACCTGTCTCTAACTAACGTAGTATCTATGAAGTGGAACCCCCCTTTTTTAATCTAAGATAAAGGGTACATTGAGTGCTTAACCATCGCGTCTGGCAGGTTACAAAATTATTCATATCTCTGACTTCAACCTTATTTTTTAATCAAAAGAGTAGATTTTACCGTTTCAGGATGGCATTTTTAAGTTTGCAGTTCGTTATCTCTACGCAAACTTATAATTGCTTTCGTGATGGCTTTTATTGAATTACAATAAGGTAGGTTTTACCTTTTAATTTGATGCAGATAAAGTTGTCAAGTCCTATCTCTCTACGTAGAAGACTTGACAATAGGGCCTCTTGTTTTACCGGTCGCTGAACGAATAAGGGTATGTGCTTATAGCTTAAAGCGGTTTTTAAGACAAAAAAAAACTATTAAAGTTAGATTTTTTTGCATTCACAATGCTATTTTTATATTTAGATAAATAATATTAGAAAACATAATAGATTTTTTTCATCTTAATATAAAAATAGTATTGTGAATGCGAAAAATCTTAATTTAATAATTATAATTATTGGATTGAGATAAAAAATAATTTAAGACGACCTCCGTGGTCGAGTGGTTTTGTACATCGGTTTTCAAGGTGTCGTCGCCATCACTGAGGTCCCGGTTGGTTTAATTTAAAAAACTAACTTTTCTATATTGGCTCAGGTCTGGGTGTTTGTGATACCACCGTTGTCTCTGATTTTCCATAACACAAGTGCTTTAGCTACTTACTTTGGAATCGAAGCAATGTATGTGATGTTGTCAAATATTTATTTATTTATTATGTAGCTGTTTCATCTTTATCGATTGTCAAAACATCTATAAACCACCGATAAGTATATACCTCAGAAACTGGGCGTAGGAGGTCAGAAAATGGGCAGCTCTCTGCGTTTTCTGATGAAAACTGCAAGTTCGAAATTCTAAACAGAACTTTAGAACATAGTAAATAACCCTAATACATGAAGGTTTCACGAATAAATCTATTATCAAAATACTTACTTAGTCTCGATGTTTTAGTCCAAAAGTGGATGTTTTGTTAAAGGGGACGTTTTAAAAACAACCCTAAGGTAAGGGCTGTAGCCAAGGCCGATTTCGAGGGTATACTATTCAATAAAAATCCGCTTAGTTCACGACAAGTATATTGGGATAATTAATTTTAACAAAAATGTTCTGATGCTATGTGCTTCTAACAATACAACTCAATAGCTTGATTCAGTATTTAACAGTGCCATCTAGCGTGATCTATGAGAACATGTTATATTGATAAACGAAGTCGTACAAAGATGTTTTGAAAAAGTGGATGTTTTGTAAAACATGTTATAGTGGACAATTTGGTAGAGCGGTCATTTTGATAACAGGACTTTTTAAAGTTACCTTTTGTGAAACAGTGGACGTCTTGATACAGTGGACTTAGGGCTACTATCCCCGGTTCCCTGGTTTCCCCGGATTTGTCCTAGTTTGTAGGGAGTTCGGAAAGCGACCGGGCGGGGTTCTTAAATAATGTCCGGGTACTATTTGTGTTAGGGGAAAGAGTGTTAAATTTTTATTTTGATGTAAATATTTGTTTTAAGTGCGTCTGGGTAAAATTCTTTATTTCACTCAAATGTCCGGGGTTTTTTAGTTTTTGTCCGGGTTCCATAATTTAGGTGATGACAGGCCTAGGTCATGTGACTAAAGAAATTAAACTCGTAATATCTAATTTTAGGTGGGAGGGAACCTACTTATTTGTTTTTCTAACATAAATTGAATTAAGATAAATAATATTAGAAAAAATACTAGAAAAAATCGACTCACCCGTAGCACCTCAGACGGGACTCGAACCCGCACCCTTATGATTGCGGCCCAATGCACTGACCAATTGTGCTACCGAGTCACTAGTGGGAGCGGCATAATTTTCTAGTACTTTTTAACTTCTTCACTGCAAGCCAACGCAATTTCATCAATGTGAGAAAATACCCCCACATTCGAAAGAAACATCTTTCCAGATGTTTTGACAATCGATAAAGATGAAACAGCTATCCCTTGCGAAAGTTGCTTAGCCTCTGCAATCGCTGGGCCAGGCGCTATACCACTGCGCCATCTACGGAGCTCCTCAAATATTGTATAGGTACAATCACATTTCAAACAAAAAGCGTTATAAAACAATGGCCGGATTAATACTTAACAACAATAATGATACTAACAGCAGACTATTCTAAATGTAAGGTACCTATAACCTCAAAACGATATTGTCCTAGCACAAAAGGCAAGACCCGACTACGGGCCAGCAAATTTATTGTTCCATAAACAATCCGTATTGTTCTAAAGTCTCTTGTAGGCTTTATTTAACTGTAAACTTGGAGAGGGTTAATTCCTTAGATAAATAAATAAATCACGCTTTATAGTATACCTTTAGAAAGCTGACAGAATACAGGGTGATACAGGATTTTAACTTAAACAACCTTGCATAGGAGAAGATTACTAAATACTTTTAAAACTTAAAAAAAGAAAAACCTTCAAAAAAACCGTTGTGTAATATACTTCATCTTATGGCTGTATGTGAAATGATTCCTTATTTATTTTAAGATGAAATGTCACTAGAGTACATCTCTCCGTCTGGGCATAGCTTCTTCCATACAGTTGAATTTCTATAAAATAATCTCTTTTATATCCATTACGATCCCGAACCCAAATCGATCCGCCCACACAACAATACACAATAACAACAACATTGTGTTCTACGATTTAAAAAAAATAGTATTTTCATACAAAACTCGATCAGCTGTTCGGACATTTCTATGGTAAGTAGCTTTTTTTTCTTTTTTCGGAAAAGTCGTAGAGCAAATGTTATTGTTTATGAAGTTAGTAATCTACTCCTGCGAGGTTGTTGGGGATTTACAAAAGAGCCTGTATACCTAAGAAGAAGTATAGAAGTTAGATATCAGAGTCAGAGATAGGGCGAATACAGGACACCAAAACAAAAAAAAATAACATTCCTTTTAAGACGGCTTTTATATAGTGTTTGGACAGTTTCATAGTTAAGATATCCCAATGATTTCTGAAACTTTTTGAGTTCAATGACCGGAAATTATTAAAAAAAAAGCAGAGATTTGCGTGCGGTGTGCATTAAAGGGTTAAATAAAGTGCGTATGTACGGTTTTTATCCAAAAATACTAATTTCATCGTATAAAACGTAGCCTTTTCATGTAAAGTCTTTGCATGTAAGTAGGTAAATTACCAAATCAAATGATTGATAAGTTTGGTATTGTTACCGATAATAATGTAAATATGATAGACATAAATAAATAGACTACTAGAGCTTGACCATACAGAGTTGACAAAAATTGAGGGCGCCACTTTCTATGCAAACATGTCAAAATCACGAATAACTTAGCAACACTGACTATAATTTAGTTTCATTTTATTTTCTACTCTTACTGGCCAAGCTGTACAATTATACATAGAATTTACCGATGATTTTCCTCTGCCCCGAGGCGTGGTCCGAAACATAGGGCCGCGGCCGGTTCCTATATTCGAGAACGATTAGTTTTACTTACGGATGGTAGTGTTTTGACATATTAAAGTCCATAGTATGACGACCTCCTTGGTCGAGTGGCTTTGTACACCGGTTTTCAAGGTGTCGCCATCTCTGAGGTCCCGGGTTCGATCCCCGGTTGGGTCAATTTAGAAAACGAACTTTTCTGTATTGGCTCAGGTCTGGGTGTTTGTGATACCACCGTTGTTTCTGATTTCCATTACACAAGTGCTTTAGCTACTTACTTTGGAATCGGAACAATGTATGTGATGTTGTCAAATAAAAAAAATCAACGTTAATTTCAAAATAACGTTTTCAATCCCTGCCAATTAAAATTATCATTTCATTTGAATAAAGTTATTAACGTGCTACTGTCGATAAACAAGTAATTTCACCGCAGGCTAATACATTAAATTTGTGTATTGCACCGATACATAGTTTCAATAAGTAAGTATCTACGGTTTTATCGTTCATCATTAGTCAACTGCTAAGACTGTTAAAAAATAAATCGTAAATATTGTTTGTGGATGCCAAAGTTACTCTTTTAAGTAAATGTATAAAACAAAATAACACTTCTAAAAATAGCCACAATTTACAATCGGTAAACAATAAAATAAGCGATAGACAACTCAGTGATTCGTGTTCGGACACCGATATTAGGTACCGTTGGCCCGAGGCATTCGGTCCGAATCGTACCAGAGCTTATCTTTTATTCATTAAAATTGTACCCTCGAGTGTTGGCGTTGCCAGATTAAAAAAATCCACCGAATCGTGCTCAGCACTAGCGGGTAAGCTTGTCTTGTCGTGGGAGTGAAATATTAGTGCGTGAAAATAATAACTCAACAATTTAAGGTTATATTTTATCTTATTGTTTACTTGTGTTTTTATTAATCTATTAGCTTTTTGGTGGGACGGAGTCTGAAAATGTGAAACAGGCTCTTATTGTTAGAAACGATTCGAACATACGTCTTCGCACAATCAAATTTACACATATAAGCTGAACACTTAACTTAAGGCCTCTACTCACGACCCAACTTGGTTAAGACGATTTGATTGGGGCCCTCTAAATTGGGTGGTGAATATGCAAGTAGTCAACTAAATTAATGTCCTATTTGGTCGTCCTCCGATCAAATCGTCCCGTCAAAGTTGGGTCGTGAGGCCTTTGGGCGCTGTCTCCACGGGCGAGAGAATCGCGACGAGTAAGCTTCTTCTAACGTCGCATCGCCGCGATAACATCGCCGTGTGGAAACGCATTCATAAAATACTACGCGTTCACTTCGTGATTGCCGTCGACGACCGTTATGACGTCACAGCTAACGGTACTGTAGACAAACCAGTAATAATGTATTTCAACTGTTTTTAATTTTTTTCTTGTTCAAAGAATGTAATAAATTTATATAACAAGTTAGGTTCGCCATAATGTAGAAACTTTAGTCTTTAAATCATTATAACAACACAAATAACGAACGTAATGATTAAATCAACAGAAACAAAAATTAAGCTTTGCGTTGCTAGCCGTACTAGAAAGGCGACGTAGGGGGTGCGGTATGACGAGGCGGGCCGGGAGGTAGCGGCAATGATGAAGTGAACGCGTAGTACGTGGCACGACGATAATATCGCCGCGATTTTCTCGCTCGTGGAGATGGCGCCTTAGTTAGCTGCAGTAATCAAAATGAACTCAATAATAGCCTGACTGAGGGCCCATTTTTTAAATCGTGACGAATCAAACTGAGACTTATAGGGGATTTAGTTAAAAATTCTAAAAACTGAAAGCATAGGTTCCAAAATTTCTAAAACGTGAATTAAAACTTTTATAACCGAATGTGTTGGGCCCTCAATCCAGACGGTTGCAATAAGAGGCATATCTTAGAGCTCAGAAAGTACCATCTCTGTGTTAATAATTTTCATTTTAGAATTTACTTAAGAATTTCTAACATCGTTACAGAAATTTTCAACTCGCTAGAAGATGGCATAACAGATCTAAGACTGTTTAGCTTGGGCCCTCAGTTCAAACATATCTGAACTGAGAGCCCAAGATAGAATCTTCAAAATATTAGTTTTAACTGAAGAAATACAATAAAATTAGGTTTTTATCATAAAGTCTAACACCTCAGTGAATTTCTAAAAAAGAAATATTCGTTAAAAAGTTATTGGTTTATTAGGTAACTGAAAACTAAATTTATTAAAACGTCTGAACTGAGGGCCCAACGTTTTCGGATATATTAACTTGGCTAAAACTTAAAGAATAATGAAAATTACACCAAGTTCTTTAAGAAATTCTTTATAAAAAATTGATATATCGTTCGTTGTTCTTAATACCATACTTTAAGATAAAATGCATTTTCATTTTTATACGACCAAAAATTTGTAGGGTAGATATGATTTCAAACTATTTTTAGGACTGACCTACATCTTATCTCATAGTATCTTTTAAGTGAATTGTTTCCCAATATTACCACGCATTATTCCCACTATCTAGTTTTTATTATTTTTATTTTTGAAACGTAAATAAAATTATTTTCAAAGTTGATTTCGATATTTCGTAATTTTCTCGTCAGTTTCAACAGACTACTAAATTAACAAGTTCGTTAGTAGTCTGTGTCATCTTCTCAAAATTTTCTTTATAAAAGGAAGGCAAACCTCACGCCTGGTAATTTGCTCCGTACTCTTTTGGGTGAGAGTGTAAAAAAAATCTATATCCATATAGCCACATTGATATCTACACGAACTCGGTTCTAATATTTTGCGCTACGAAAGGTATTTAAAGGAACAGTGCTTAACGAGAAATGATATTGCTTTCCCCCTCAAAACGCTATTTATTGTAATAAATGTAAAATACCGGTGAATGTATTTAATTTTATCATGGCAATAATAGTAATTATTTACTATGAGCAATATTATTATTCTCGAGCTCGAGAGAGCTTTGTCTACGGAAGAGAACGCTTGGGTGTCTCTTTAGTTTAGAACGAATTAAAAAAATAACAACCATGTAAGAACTACCTATATAATTTCAAATAATTTTCTATAATTTCGACGTTTATTGACGTTGAAATAAAAATATTACATTTTGAAATTCATATTTTGTATTAAAATTCAGTAAAAGGTTGTACAATTCTGAAAGCGAGTCCCACTGCCAAACTGTGCTCAAAGTCGATAATCAAAGATTGAGACAAAACGTAGTGATTAGGTACATTATCTTTGATCGAGACGACAAGTGTATGATAAGACTCATAGACAAGAGTCCCGTTTGTTCATGCTACGCGTGCTGGAGTAAGTGATGACCTCAGCGGCGGTATCGGCTAAAAGCATTGAAGTTCATGTTAACTGTGTTTTGACAGATATATGTAGTACATTGCTACTTTTCTTTGGTAAGTTTTTATTTGTGCCAAAACAAAGTAGCAATGTATCACATACATCCGTCAAAACACAGTTAACATGAACTTCAATGTTTTTAGCCGATAGAGCCCTAGGTCTGGGTGATACCACCGTTGTCTCTGATTTCCATAACACAAGTGCTCTAGCTACTTACTTTGGAATCGGAGCAATGTATGTGAATAAAATGCCAAATATATATATTTATAAAATTTGTACTGTACGTTCACGGTTAGTTATTTTACCTACGAAAATGTATTTTTTTCTTTTGGAGACGAAATGTCATTCTGAATTTCAGAGGTAAAATTACTGTGAACGCACTTATTAACCACTAATTGGACACTGCATATACAATGTTTTTGGTCTTGTACTAGCGATAATTTTAAGGCGTGAAAAATACACCTAATTATATCGACAAAAACACTCATGTTGGGGTCTATCGTCTCTCCTGTTGGAAAGGCCGCCATTTTAAATTTGACTTTTTATTTTAGTTGATCCTGCCGAAAATATAGATTTCTCTGGTTTTTTTTTAGTTTTTCTCACATATCTTAAAAATACTGCTTTCAAACAATACCAAATTCAAATGAAATCCGATTGAATTTATCATATAAAAACCTTTCCTAAATTAGCTTCTTTGTACGGAAAATTAAATTTACTATTTTATTGTCCTGGCCTATATTTACTGAAAATAAATATAGGTCAAATAAAAAAGTTTTATTTTCTTCATTCGATTCCGATTGATCTTTATTTTTTTTTTGTATTTTTATATTTTGTACATACTTACCTACATTAAATAACATTATGGACACTCTACAAATTTTGCTCATACAAATAATTTAAAATGCATTTTCTCTTAAAGTACTGTATTAAGAACAACGAACGATATATCATTTTTTTATAAAGAATTTCTTAAAGAACTTGGTGTAATTTTCATTATTCTTTAAGTTTTAGCCAAGTCAATATAGCCGAAAACGCTGGGCCCTCAGTTCAGACGTTTTAATAAATTTAGTTTTCACTTACCTAATAAACCAATAACTTTTTAACGAATATTTCTTTTTTAGAAATTCACTGAGGTGTTAGACTTTATGATAAAAACCTAATTTTATTGTATTTCTTCAGTTAAAACTAATATTTTGAAGATTCTATCTTGGGCTCTCAGTTCAGATATGTTTGAACTGAGGGCCCAAGCTAAACAGCCTTAGATCTGTTATGCCATCTTCTAGCGAGTTGAAAATTTCTGTAACGATGTTAGAAATTCTTAAGTAAATTCTAAAATGAAAATTATTAACACAGAGATGGTACTTTCTGAGATCTAAGATATGCCTCTTATTGCAACCGTCTGGATTGAGGGCCCAACACATTCGGTTATAAAAGTTTTAATTCACGTTTTAGAAATTTTGGAACCTATGCTTTCAGTTTTTAGAATTTTTAACTAAATCCCCTATAAGTCTCAGTTTGATTCGTCACGATTTAAAAAATGGGCCCTCAGTTCAGATGCACATCAAATATCGACACCAACTTTATTTAATAGTACTATGGATACAATAAACAAGGTGTTACAAAAGTACCCCTAATGCCGAATATGGTATATAGGGACCATCAAACTGATCAACTTTTACTATGGGGCCAACTCTGAAATCGCGAAAAAAAAATCAGCTGTTTCATACATTTTGATATTTTCGATTTTAATTTTTGTATGAAACAGCTGATTTTTTTTTCGCGATTTCAGAGTTGGTCCCATAGTAAAAGTTGTTCAGTTTGATAGTCCCTATATACCATACTAGTGGCCCGCCCCGGCTTCGCACGGGTACTATGTAGTTACTAATGTGGTGAGTGTGAAGTTATTAGACTATACTACAGGATATCTATATAGGTATAGTAGTGGCCACAAAATTAAGGATGCCAGTCGATTTTCATACAAACGAAGTAACTTTTAAGCATTGCTTCTCCGCTAGGGATTTACCGAGCGGTGATCTGGTGATGGCCATCCAGGGAGTGAATGGAGGAGATCCAGATTTCTATACACACCCAAGTGATCTGACCAGCATTTTAAGAGATGTAAGGATATGTTTAAAAAAACCGCGAATATAGTATAGAAATGTATGAAAACTTGCAACTGTAAATTCTTATGCTTACATCTCTTAGAATGCTGACCAGATCAGTTGGGTGTGTATTGCTATCTGAATTTTCTCCATTAACTCCCTGGATGGCCATCATCAGATCACAGCTAGTTCAATCCCTAGCGGAAAACCAAGACTTCAAAATTACCTCGTTTGTATGAAAATCGACTTGTGTCCTTAATTATGTGGCCACCACTATATGTATATACGACGTGCACAACATACGCAAGGGGTGTTATAAGTTTGACTTGTGTGTGTCTGTCTGTCTGAGGCAACCTAGCTCCCAAACTTATGGACCGATTTTGATGCGGTTTTTAAGCATAGTTTAAAAGATCTAAGTGTACAGACGGCGGGACTCCTAAACCATTGATCCGCTTATGATGAAACTTTGGCGAGTTGTTCTGCTTACGACCGAAAAAGTCCTTGACTAAAAAAACGGAGCATTGTGTATATTACACATGCCGGGTGCAGCTATTCTAAATAAAAATATGTTGTGTATTAACAGGATTCTCAATCTCGATCATCCAACACTTCTCTATAATAAAAATCAGCTGTTTCATACAAAAATTCAAATCGAAAATATCAAAATGTGTTTCATACGTTTTGATATTTTCGATTTGAATTTTTGCTGATTATTTTTTCGCGATTTGAGAGTTGGTCCCAATAGTAAAAGTTGTTCAGTTTGATGGTCCCTACGTACCATATTCGGCATTAGGGGTATTTTTGTAACATGTTCTATACCTACCACATTTCTTGTCATGTTATCCGGTTGCAAAATAAAAAGGCTATTCGGCGAGCTGACTCTCGAGCAGGCGACATTAGAGCTGGCCATGGGAGAAACAATCACTGCAGATCTACACCAGCCGCTCTTAAACTTTGTCCCTGTGCTTTATTAATTGTCATAGCATAGGCGACTTGACCGAATATTGTATTCTTTTAAAATTAAACTGATAATTAGATGGAATAATTTTGCACCTTATTACAACGCAAGGAAGGAAAAAATGACAGCACTGCCAACATAACGCCATAGGTACTATTCAATGAAATGCATTCTACCTACTCTCAGGGGAAATGACCAAAGAGAATGTAATACTACGTTGAGATGACAAATGATATTTACTTTTCTTAATTAATCAATCAAATGCACAAAAAAGTTTCAATTCCGACGTCGAAGTCAATCACAGCAAAATTAGCTTTATTTCACTTTTTAACCCTGTTAGGTGATAAATAATAAAAAAATACGAAACACGTGTTCAATTAATTTTGTGAAAGAATGTCTATGCCAAATTTCAAGTCAATCGGGCCAAGGAATCGCGTCCTCCCATACAAACTTTGCCACCCTGTTTCACCCCTTTAGGGGTTGAATTTCGCAAAATCCCGTCTTAGTGAGCACCTACGCCCTAAAAGGAGCCCCCATGCAAAATTTGAGACTCCTAGCACTTGTAGTTTCTGAGATTTCGTGATCAGTGAGTGAGTGAGTGAGTGAGTGAGTGATTTTCCCTTTTATATATATAGATTCGGCATTAGGGGAACTTTTGTAACACCTTGTATAACTTTTGTTTCAGTTTACATCAAAACAGCTTCATGATAAAGTGTGAGACATAAAACTTCTCTATATGATAACTATATTGTTTCTACAAACATCAGAACAGAGGCAATACCAGATAGAAACGCCTCAGGGTATCACGGACAGTCCATTCGACCTCCGGACAATCCGGAAATCTTTTATTCATTTCAATTTGTCCTTTGCGTTTATTGGTGTTGCTAGCTTTAAATAAAGCTCCATGAAAGTAGTAAAAATTGAGTTGGATGGACCTGTAAATATGTTTTTCATCTGTCCAGCACGAGCAGGTCGCTTTTGGCGCGAAAAAACTAGCAGCAAAATCGATTTTTGCTGCGAGCGTGAGGCAAAGTGCTTTTTTAATTTCTAATACCAACTTTTGAAATAATAAAGAAAAAAAATAGAGTGACAAGGATGAAACTTGTTAAATTGATATGTGAGAAAATGATAGACAGAATGCTTTATGTTGTCGTACATGGATTAAAAAGTATAAAAAATAATACGCGGATATAGGAGTTTTAAACAAGTGTTGAAAAAAATGGTCGATAAAGAGTATGGACGCAATGAGGTGAATGAATCAAGAACTTTATAATTATATTCTATGACACATGTATTAAATATTTTTTAATAATATTTCTATACTAGACAAGTAGACAACATCACAAACATTTCGTTGATTCCAAAGTAAGTAGCCAAAGCACGTGTCATGGAAATCAGAGACAACGGTGGAACTACAAACACCCATACCTGATCTAATATAGAAAAGTTCGTTTTCTGAATTGACCCAACCGGGGATCGTCGAACCCGGGACCTCAGAGATGGACACCTTGAAAACCGGTGTGCAAAGCCACTCGACCACGGAGGTCGTGTTGTTATTTTGTTTTTAATGTATTTGGTAACTATATAAGTAATGTGTTTGTAAATATCGTTACTTCTGATTTCTGATAAAGCTGAAAACAAAAATTAAAATCGAAAATATCAAAATGTATGAAACAGCTGATTTTTTTTCGCGATTACCGAGTTGGTCCCATAGTAAAAGTTGTTCCCTATATACCATATTCGGCATTAGGGGTATTTTTGTAACATGTTGTATATTTAAACGGATGTGTAACAAACAAAACAAAACAAAAAAACTAACACCCGTTTGCACTAAACTTAAGAATCGCCTAAGTCTTTTCCTAACTACAACTCGACCAAGATAAATAGGCGCATGAAAGCTGCATGACAGCTAAGTTAATGACACCGTTTTAATTTGGTCAAGCTGTAGTTAGGAAAAGACTCTTAAGTGTAGTGCAAACGGGCATAAGTGCTCTGTTTTTTTAAAATCCTGCGACAAGAGTAATTCCCGGCCGGGGCTTTACCTTTGACTTGAATAAATTCTTACTTTAAAAGTTTAATTTACCATAATGTGCTTGGGTGGTAATTATGATTGGTATAGATACTTTAAAAAAAACCAATTCACCCTCTATAAATTATGAATTACCTACTAGCTTTCGCCCGCAACTTCGTCCGCGTGGGCATACGAGAAAGTCCATAGAGAACTTTCAACCATGATAGAACAAGGGTTGAAATTTAACAGTACTGATATACGCTGGGTTGGTTTCTAACGATAAGCCTAAATAACAGTGATTTTTACTTCGAAAATAAAGGATGAGTATAGCTTTTTGAAATTTTGAGATTAAAGCATTCACAATGCTATTTTTATATAATACTAAATAATATACTAGAAAAAATAGGACTCGCACCAGATCATGTTCTCGGACGGGAATCGAACCCTCGACCTTTGAATATCCGGTCCAATGCTCTGACCGCTGAGCTACTGAGTCACTAGTGAGAACGTCGAATTTCTTCTAGTATATCAAATCAACTCTTACGCTGCAAGCCAGCGCCATCTCACTAGAAGGAATTAACCTCGACATTCAACTGAACATCTTTCCAGATATTTTAAACAGTTGATTAAGATGAGGAAGCTATATAACTATTTGAAATTTTGAGATTCAAGCATTCACAATGCTATTTTTATATAATACTAAATAAAATATAATATACTAGAAAAAATAGGACTCGCACCAGATCATGTTCTCGGATGAGTATAGCTATTTCAATCTCCTCCATTCACTCCCTGGATGACCATCATCAGATCGGGTTCGTGGCTTAAGCACCCATGTGGTCGTAGCACCTATGGCCGTTAGCGACCGGTCAGTTTAATTTGATTCGGTGGAATTTTTAATCCATTGTATTGGTAGAACGGCCACAGGTGTAGACATGCGCAAAATACTTCACTGAAGTGTATAGAATGATATAGTTCAATTGGACTAGATGAAGTATATCACACATAGTTCATTTAGTTCATCTAGTTCACTTGGCTCAGTACTTCAGTAGTCCATTTGAGTCACTTTGTCGTTATGTAAAACTAAACCTTAATGTTTGCACAATAGGGGTTCTTGAAATCAAATTGAGTGCGGGCGGACTCCGACTCCGACCGACCGCTGGCCGCTGAGCCGTGCAACTGTCTCGCTTCCGCACGCGGTGTTCGTAATCTATCTGTTCGCTTTACTCTTCTTCAGTGATTGTGAAAAGAGAAATATATGTACCTTACTCCCGCAAAAAATATATGCAGGATGCACCGCCCGCCCGCCCGCAAAAAAATGCACATGCACACCACAAAAATATCAGTGCACAATACTTGCATTTAGCATGACAGCGACACACCTTGCTCCTTCACCAATTAGACTACTCTACACGTGTTTCGCCCCAACCCGGAGCATCCTCAGGAGTTAGATCGTGCGTGAACCAACACCGAATGAATCGCGGGAGTAAGCTACATATATTTCTCTTTTGACAATGGTTTGGGACTTCCGCCAAGTAATGCCTGATTCAATCAAATACTTCTTCAGTGAAGTGTGAACTAAATGAAGTACTGGTAATTGGGACCCGAATGAATGAGTGAAGGAGATATACTTGATAAGTGAACTAGTTCAATTGAAGGATTCATTCACGAACGACTCAACTCTACACAGGTGCTGCGACCACTGTTGCAACCCATTGAATTAGCATTAATTTATCTTACTTAAGTTAAGTACTTACTATTGTATGATAACCAAAGGGGAATTACTGGCAGGAAGTGTAGGCATCTGCATTACTCATTCAATGTTATAAAAGCAAGCATTTGGCCTAATCACGCGCAGTTCATATTTTTTTTTGTGTGTGTAACATCAAATAGTTTTTTACACTAAAAAAGAAAGATATATTAACTTTAACATGGAAACGCAAAGGTCTATAAACACAAATATTGACCAATCAAAGGATTTAGCTTTAGGAGTAACTAAAGCCCCATTCACAGCGGGCGTATTTGTGAACGGGTAGGTATAAAGATGGGAACCCAAATGCATTTCCGAAACCTATGGGCAACAGTTTTGCTGCAGCTGGAGCTAATTTGGGCGTACAAGGACAGTGAGTTTTTGACACGTTTTTAACCGACTTCAGAAAGGAGGAGGTTCTTGTATATTTTTTTTATCGTTGTTCGCGCGTATTTTCTACTTTTATAGACCGATTTTGATAATTCTCTTTTTGTTTGATTGAGTTTTTTATTAGGTCATTTCCTTGTTTATTTATTTGTTTGTTTGTCCACAAATTGTGCAATCGATTTTTTATAATTTTATTTCAAAGTCAAAGTTTATTTTGAATTTCAGTCTTGCTACCGGCATACAATATATTAGGCAATGTGTACCAGTTTTAATTAGTTAGAATATTTTAGTTATTAATTGTTTAATATTTGTACGAGTATAACTACTTTATTTTTCTAGGCCCGGAGGTGTCTCCCTGACCGGTACTCACATCCCAAACTTCGGTAATCAGCTGACCGCGTCCGCTCACGCCAACGTCTTAAACACTACTGACCATAAAATGGTTGTGCATGCATTTACTTCGAAGGTGTTTCCGTCGGCCCCTACTCCTAACTATTCGGTCCATGGAGGGGGAGTGAACTACTCATTCAGGTAAATTATATCGAAACTATCTATTTATGTGGATTAAAAAGTAGCGACGTCCTACAAACAATGCTTAGAAAAACGTAACCGTAACGTAACGTAACTTGTGAGTTCAAAAGAATAGCTTTAAAAGTAAGTTTGTCCCATTTCACTGAAGGCATCTAAATTCATCTAAAGTGCCACACTTTGGAGATGTGCACTACTTATCCAGTTTCGATAGTAACGATTGTAGAAAACCTAATTAGGATATCAGAAGGTCGTGATTTCTTGTAAAATTTTTGTGGTAGTTTAATAAATTCAGTACCATTGATAATCAAACTGCACTCCTTACAGAGACAAGATTGGTGCCGGTGCGTCAGTTGCTCACACCCCCATCGCCAAGATGACAGAAACCAGCCTATCAACCTCTCTGAACCTTCACAGGACCCCTGCATCCTCTTTGGACCTCAACGCTCATACACAGCAGATACAAACTCCTTACGGAAGAACGCCGTGGAATCATGGAGGTTCTATTTCATTTAGAAAGCAGTTCTGAACTCTTTTCTGAAATAAAAAAATAAATGAGTAAATAAAAACATAATTTTTAAATCTTTTGTGTGAAGTAGAAAATAAAAAGTTATGTGATTGTGTAAGCACACTTCGTATAGGTGTAAATCCGCCTTTGAAAAGTATTAATGAGTTTAGTTTTTACTCTTGGACACATTCTAAATCATTAGTTTGAGTAGAGGACTAAGATGGTGCGATCTTGCCTAGAAAGAGCCTATTCACTCGAGATTTAAATAAACCAGGATTGTAGTGGCGCAGGCAGGGAATTCCACTCTCTGGCTGTGGGCATAATAAAAGATGAGGAAAAGCGCTTTGTACGCAGACGAGGAAAATCAACCAGGTAGGGGTGATAGCCCGTAGTACGTCTGGATTCCCGGTGGTAGAAAGGAGCTTGCGGGATGAGCTCATGCAGCTCAATAGCACACTCTCCGAAGTACAGTCTGTAGAATGCCGACAATGAAACAAAAGCAACTCTTCGTCGATGAGGCAGACTGTGGAGCTTGGTATTTCTTGGCTTTATATTAAGACAACACTTTTTATTTGTAATAACGTTGATATTTCGTATTCGTGTTAAAAGTTTATAAATATGGTAACTAATAAAGATTGTATAGCAGATGTATAGTTAATTAGTTACACAGTGTTTTGTCCCTTTCTTTTTAATGTCAAACTTAATCTGCTATATAATCTTTAGTACAATATATTTTTAATAAAAGTACCTAGCAGTAAGGTTTCATGAACAGTAATAATATTAATTCATCAACGCCCGAGCGGCGCAATGAGGCCGCAAAAAATAGAATTTCTATTTCCTTATGCTATTGCCAAAATTAGTTCCGATTTTCGCCACGCACCAGAAGCCATCAGGATTTTCTTAGTCCTGGTGTCTTCCCCAGATAGGGGAAATCCTTGTGGCACTCTAACTGTGTATTGTTTTGCCATGATCACCTCGCTTGGCAGGCGAGGAGTCAAGTCAAGATTCCTGAAGAGTTTTTCTGTGCTTCTGAAGGCTCGTTAAGCTATTGGTCTTGGCTGCATTTGCGGTCGTTAACATCCCAATAACTTCCACTCAATAGATGTAAAACTTGCAAGATACCTATCTAACACAGAAAGTGGTGAGGGGTTTTGCAGTCAAACAGCTCCTGACGTCTAGATACAAAACATGTGTAGAAAATTTTGTAGAAAATCGCTGTCCGTTTTCTACTTGCGCCATCCACCTCCCTCTGTTAAAAACAATCTGCTCAAATTCAGATTTATGCAACTCTTAAAAGAGTCTCGAAACTCTCCCAGTCAGTGGTAGAAACTTATTTCTTGGCTTCAAACTTTACAGTCGGGAATATTCGTTTCTCCAAAATTCACCGCTTTTTGTTCACGTAACTTGGACTTTGTAGGAATGGCAATTCTGGGAGAGGAAATAAGCCTAGGTTAAACCAAATGCAGCACAGCGCGTTGCGTAGCGTAGCGTGACAGCAAACGACGTTGCAATGTATGAAATGCTATGGTTTATATCACACAGAACGCGCGACTAATGCGCAGCAGCCGCGTGACATATAAGGTGGAACCAAATTAAGTAACAATACTTAAACAGGTGATAGTGTTGCTTAAACTGACAACTTTCTCCAAGGAACATAGGTCATAGTTGATCAGCTGACCGATACATTTTGTATGGGAGGATGAATTTTTTTTTCGTATTTCGACCCATGTTCCTTGGAGAAAGTTGTTCAGTTTAAGCAACACTATCACCTGTTTCAGTATTATTACTTAATTTGGTTCCACCTTATACAACGTGTTACAAAATAACCCCTAATGCCTAATATGGTAGATAGGGACCATCAAACTGAACAACTTTTACTATGAGACCAACTCTGAAATCGCGAAAAAAACATCAGCTGTTTCATACATTTTGATATATTCGTAATTAATTTTTGTAATAATACAGTGCGACAAGTATAAGTTGGCGTGCGGTAGGAAAAGGAACTAATTTTGTCAGTTGTCATGCCTTATTACAAGGATCAGTTTTCATTAACATATTAATTTAACAGGCAAAGTGGCGCCACCATTGGATCCTTTTCGCACCATACATGTCAACGTAACGTAACGCGCTGTGCTGCAACGCACGCGTATTCGGTGTGACCCAGGCTTAGTTGTTTCGGTGTTCAGGTATGTATGTTTATTTATTTATTTCTTAGCTACCATTAATAAGTAAATACAACATGTTAAAAAAATACCCCTAATGCCGAATATGGTATAAAAGGACCATCAAACTGAACCACTTTTACTATGGGACTAACTCTGAAATCGCGAAAAAAACATCAGCTGTTTCATACATTTTGATATTTTCGATTTTAATTTTTGAATGAAACATCTGATTTTTTTTTCACGAATTCAGAGTTGGTCCCACAGTAAATTTGTTCAGTTTGATGGTCCCTATCTACCATATTCGGCATTAGGGGTATTTTTTTAACACGTTGTATATACCTTCCAATCTTATGGGCAAACTATAGTCCTGAAAAACTGTTTATAAAGTTTTCCTGTAAAGTTATATAAGTACAAATAAAGAAGAGGACAATGAGGAGCTCGGTGGCGCAGTGGTACAGCGCCTGGCCCATCGATTGCGGAGATTAGCAACTTTCGCAAGGGTCGGTCATGGGATGGGTGACCAAAAATGTATTATCTCGAGCTCCTCCGTGCTTCGGAAGGCATGTTAAGCCGTTGGTCCCGGCTGCATTTACAGTCGTTACGTTTATCCGCATTGGGCCCGCGTGGTGGGTCATCTCCTTATCCACCCATAAGGAAGGCCTATACCCCAGCAGTGGGGACATTAAAATGGCTGATGGTCACAAATAAAAAAATAAAGTTTGTGATATTTTTTACCCATTCATGCATAAATTACGAGTTTTGATGAGGCACCCAGCTACGAGTAGTTCATGGCTAGATTTAACTTAGTATAGGATACCTTTTTCTCAGTTGTATATTATGTGCAGGCAAAGTCGCGCGCAAAAGCTGGTACATTATTATTAGCTGCATTTAAAGTACTTACCATTGTCACAGAATTATTATAGTACTGACGTACTTCCGACTACCGCCGATCCTTATACCGCACCTCCGCGAGTCGTTTATAATAACATACGAGCTCAACAGATGTCAAGAGTCAACCCTAAAAGGCTCACGCACACATTCGCAGCGTGTACAAACGTAATCTGTTTATGTTTATGTCTTGTTAATGATTGTTTCATTATTTTCGGAGGTCACTATTGCATACTGCCGCCGTCTACAATATGAAATGAAATGAAATATTCTTTATTCAAATAAACTTAGATATTAAGTGCTTTTGAATGGTCTATATTTTCCTACCACCCATTCGAGACTTTTTTAGCTGACAAGAAGAATGGGCGCAAGAAACTTATCAGCTTTGTCAGAAATCAGAGTAACGATATTTACAAAGAAATTATATCGTTATCAAATACCTTAATTTAAAACAACATAATTAAAAAACAATAAAGATATTAAAAACTGAAAATAAGGATAGTTACTTATAATGTTACATCCATGCATTGCTGTCTTTTAAATAATCTTCTACTTTGTAATAACCTTTGCTCATGAGCGTCTTTTTAACATGTATTTTGAATTCATGCAAAGGCAGTTCAATTACATTTTGTGGAACCTTATTCAAAAGGGCAATTCCTTTCCCCATAAATGAGCCCCTAGTTTTTGCTAGTCTAAAACTTGGAACGGCAAGTTTGTCTTTATTTCTTGTATTAAAACGGTGTACATCACTATTTTTAGCAAGTGAGCAATAATGTTTCCTTACATTAACTAAATTATCATAGATGTATTGGCCTGCCACTGTTAAAATGTTAATTTCTTTAAACAATTCTCTTAAAGAATCTCGCGGCCGAAAGTTGTATATGGCGCGAACAGCTCTTTTTTGGAGCACAAAAATATTTCCAATATTAGCTGCTGAGCCCCACAACAACATTCCGTAGGACATTACACTATGAAAATAACTAAAATAGACCAGCCTTGCCGTTTCAATGTCAGTTAAGAGCCTTATTTGTTTAACTGCGAATGCCGCAGAACTGAGTCTACTCGACAAGGCATCAATATGTGGATCCCATTGTAGTCGTGAATCTATTGTAATACCTTGAAATTTTGTGGTCTCAACACACTCGACTACTTCTGCATTTAAATTATAACATGTTATCCGTAAATTTTTCTAACACAAGCCATCACACCCCAAGGGTATTAGAAAGGTGATTGCCTTCCAAATGTATTTCCGAGTCCAAGCGAAAGATTTTGCCTGCACATTAAAGGGATAAAACCAGCGAAATGAGCAATTTTGTAGCTTCCGTAAAAGCGTAAACGTCACATCTGTAGTTAATCCGCCATCTTGTAATTGTGCAGATGCCTTGTAGGCTCAGACGAAGAATGTTATAGACTTGACATGGAGAAAACTATACCGGTTAACCAATACCGATAAAATTTTACCTAAGTCTGATCATAATTGTTAAATATAAGCCAAAATATACAAGACTTTTACTTCGATCGCAGTTTCAGTTGGTCAGAGCATTCACCTTAATTTCAAAAGGTTGTGGGTTCGATTCCCATCTGAATTTAGAGACGAAGTGAATGCAAAAACCAGAATATAAATGGAAAATTGGGATTTTGTCTTTATCATTTTAACAATGATAGTTATTATTATATCACCTTTTTTGGATATGATCATTTGCCCAAAAATTTAGATTTATCCTGAGATTGCAGTATAATTATGTAGTAGGTTGTCTTAGCTGCTTAGCCCATCAACCATTTTGTTGCATAAATAAACCGCATCACTCTATTCTGTCCCCGTTGTTTGCATATGCGTCGAGTCTACAGTGTTCTTGGTCTAAGCTTGTAGTAATCTCTTCGCGGGAAATGACTGTCGCAGGTGTGCCTTCCGTTGCGAACTGCTAATAGCTTTTAGACAGCAAGTCGTTGCTAGTGATGGGGTAAGTGCATCGATACTTTTTATGCTATGGATTATGGAACAGTGTAAAATAAAGACTTGTTCTTACTTCTTCGGGAAAAACATGGAGGTTTATACTTATATTTATACATATTATTGTTATGCAATTTAAGGGACACTCGGCTTATAATTCTTCAGTAGCTTATGAATGTCCCTGAGTTGGGCACAAGCATTTTTTTTGTAATAGGTAAGTATATTTAATTCGATAAAGTTTTGTTTCGAAGCATCTTTTCACCTGTTTTTCAGCCTGATCAGCCATCACCACAACCACATAGTAGCAAAAAAATGGGCAATAATGGTAACCAGTGTATGGTTGACTTTGCAACTTCTTGCGGTTGCGTGTGGTTGTGGTAAGACAGGTATTTCCACCATTAGAGTAAAGGTCAGGCTTACAATTTGACCATAAATAGTTGACAAAAATTGAGGGCGCCACTTTCTATCCAAACATGAAAAAATCATGAATAACTTGGCAACACTTGACTATATTTAGTAGTGAAAAATTTTAGTTCCATTTTATTTAATTAATACTCATTCTGGCCAAGCTGTACTAACTCTAATAACTCCTTAGTGGCCTAATCGTGCTCAATTTCAAAGATGATCCCGATGTTGAATTCTTTTCAATACTAGGTACTATTATCTGAATAAAAAATTAATAAAATATCACTTGAAGAGGAATTCTCCTAAACATGTCATTTATGTCCTAACAATCATTACTTCTCTCTTACATAAAAAATAAAATCAACGTTCACGCGATTCTTTTGTTTATCTTTTCGTTATCGATATTTGACGGTAACTTCGTATCACAATATATGCATTACTAAAACATCAATATCGATAATCAATTCCCATCCCTACGCCGTTACCCAGATGACATACAGTAATGGCCGACTTGCACCATATGCTACCATAGGAGAATTAGCGAAGCAGCCTTCTTCACTGATATCGTAGTAATAATTAAATTAAGCGGGATTTTGAACCTTATCCACTTAATTTAAGTGATGCCACAGGTGGACGGTTTGGTTCTTTATGAAGGTTTGATGTTAGTAAAAGTTAATGTGAAGTGTTGTGGAGGTTTTATGCGAAGGATATTACTATATCCCCTATTAGATTACGTACCCAATATTCAAACAGCCCCCTTGTACAGTGGTGAGATGGCGCTGGCTTGCAGCGTAAGAGTTTGATATACTAGGAGAAATTCGACGTTCCCGCTAGTGACTCGGTAGCTCAGCGGTCAGAGCATTGGACCGGATATCCAAAGGTCGCGGGTTCGATTCCCGTCCGAGAACATGATCTGGTGCGAGTCGTATTTTTTCTAGTATATTATTTGGTATTATATAAAATAGCATTTTGAATGCTTAAATCTCAAAATTTAAAAGCCCCCTTATTCAAGAACAATACTCAAACGAACCTTGGTTCGTTTGTTTTACGTATAACGTATGGTTGGTAATTGAAACGCTGTGTGGACACACGAAAAAAAATCAGCTATTTCATACATTTTGATATTTTCGATTTTAATTTTTGTATGAAAGAGCTGATGTTTTCAGAGTTGGTCCCATTGTAAAACTTGTTCAGTTTGATGGTCCCTATATATCATATTCGGCATTAGGGTTATTTTTGTAACATGTTGTATAATAAGGTAAGAAAGAAGTTATAAACAAAATATTCGCATAAAATGTTTTGAGCTAAAAGTAGAAAGATGTTTGGAGTAAGTAGGTTTGGTGAAAATATCTCTTAGTACCTTCACGTACCTTAATCATCATGAACGAATACTAAACCTACTGCAATAATAAAAATAACCACCATAAGACGCCCCCTGATTATGTAACTCTGTCGCTAACAACTTTTGATTGAAACTAACAGAAATCGCAGTTACGTTGCTGCTTTAGTAAGAATCAATGTGACAACTATGTTACTTAAAGCAGCAATGTAACTGCGATTTTTGACAATTTCAATCAGAAGTTTTTTGCTACAGAGTTACATAATCAGCCCACGGGTCATTTGGTCACCCATCTCATGACTAACTATTCCAAAAGTTGCTTAACTTTTCCAAAGTCTAAATAAAAGCTCAATGGACAAGTTTCACCAAGTTTACGTTTGGTTTCCTTCGACAACTCTCTAAGGTGTAAATCAAGAAAAGTTTCTAGAACATTCCAAGTTCACACAGCGTAGTCAACTGAGATGCAACTGCAAAGTGCAGTAATGTGTTACAAGCCGTTTCCTGAGGGATACGATCGTTGAGTTTCGACATTTAGATGTGAAAGGCAATAGTGTGTATAGGACTGTGCATAAATCCAAGTCGGAAACAATATTGTGATAAAGATAAACTTACATAGAATCTTGAAATGAATAGAGAAAAGTATTCTAAGAGAAAAAAAATGTACGTACCTAATTGTTTTTTTTTAGACTAATATTAAAGGTTGTGAAAAGAGAAATATATGTAGCTTACTCCCGCAAAAAATATATGCAGGATGCACCGCCCGCCCGCCCTTGTGGGCGGGCGGGCGGTTCTTTCTCTCAGAGGCCTCCCAATTTGTAAACTGGTAGTAGATTCAGTAGCTAGATCTTGTTTTCTAATTAACTTTATTCAATTCAACTCAGTAATAATGATTAAAATCAGAACGCAGCTATAAAATAATTTAATAAACTTGAATACATTTTTATAAAATTTTCGAGCGGGTAATTTCATAAAAATATGAGCACCCTTTTTGCTTTAGTCCTCCCGTGACCACGGCCCCTGGAAAGGTGTCGAAATGTCGGGAATTCTAAAAAAACAATAAATACAAACTAAATAATTCTTAAACAACACCTGAATTAATAATTTACGCGCTTTAATCCGTAAAAAGTGTTTTATTTCTAATGTACAATGTGATTTATTTAACAATATACAACAGAAGTGGCTAACTTCAGAGCGCTTGCGGTACAAAACGACGAAATTTTCTCGAGTGAAGTTGCAGCGGATCACTGTCTAGTCTATTGTCAATTTAATCACATTGCACGTAGTACTAATATCTATTGTATGTGCATAGTACTATAATAATATAGTATGTTTTATAAAATAATATCACATGAACCGCAAAGAGGTTGATACAGCAAAGAGGTTTTAAACCTTCACAGTAAATAACGAGCATTATACAAATCAGTGTCGACCCATTAACGCCCAACCGCCACTTTGAGACCATTTATCACTCAATTTGGCTCGGTTTACATAATCTATTACTGAAATATCCAGTATAACTAGTAAGGGTTGCTTTGCTACGTCACAACCGGCAGTTCCTCCCCGAACGTCGTAGGGGTAGCTCGTTTCGCGCCAAAAGCGAGCGCGGGAAAACGTGTGTTCGGAGCCGGGAAACTTTTGAAAAAGTTTTTCCGAAAAAAGAACTCGCTATCGAAATGTGAGTGTTGATAAATTCGAAATATGAATTTTGGAACTGTGATGCTGTTTTGTTTAATATAAGGACAGTGTGTTGGTTTCGAGATGGATCACTTTATTTGGAAATTGGCAATCATTTTATTTTCTATTGGTAAGTTTTTAATGTAAATTTATTCGGATTGCAAAATATAATCGTGAAATCAAAATTAAAACGAGCTTGTTTACTTTATTGTTATGTGCAGATGATAGCTTCATTTTTACGTAATGACGCTAATCTTATCGTAGTATGAAACAAGAAAAAAAAATCAGCTAAATGAAATTTGAAATTAATTTCACAATAACAACGCAAAGAACAATGACCACTTCCCATACAAGTTTTGGCCTGTCAAATAGCTTTTTACAAACATTGATAATTACAATGATAATTACATTGTATTTGAACAGTTGCTATGAACGTAGAATACTGGTAAGTGTTTATTGAATTTTAATCTGGAAATTAGAAAAATATATAATAGTGAAATCAATTATTACCATTAGCCATTTGAATGTCCCCACTGCTGGGGCACAGGCCTTCCTTATGGGATAAGGAGGATGGGCCATAACCCACCACGCGGGCCCAATGTTGATTGGTGGGTGCTAAAGACTGCAAATGCAGCCGGGACCAACGGCTTAACGTGCCTTTTGAAGCACGGAGGAGCTGTAGATAATAAATTTTTGGTCACCCATCCCATGACCGACCCTTGCGAAAGTTGCTTAACCTCCGCAATCAATGAGCCAGGCGCTACACCACTGCGCCACCGAGCTTCTCAAAATGAAAATGTCAAATCAATAGTTCTAGTTCATTCTAATTATAATTGCCAAGCTTTACTATTAATTTTCTCTATATCTGTATTACCGGTTTAAATTTTAGTTAGCAATTTACAAATAACATCATATGAGCTAAGCTAATATTACTTCTCTATAATTACACGATAATTGGTAAAATCTAAATTTTGACAAGTCTTAAATGGGCATCCATCTTTGTTTTTTTTTTAATCAGTTAAATTAAGTAAAGCACTTCTTGTAGTCCAATTAATCGAACTAACAGGAAAAATAAAGTTCATATCGTCCTATAGGTAGAACAAAGGAAGTCGGACCACGTGACCAGAGGGCACTTTTTATCTTCCAGAAGAAAATTGAAAATTATTAAACAAATTATGATACAATACAAAAAATATTACAACAGTTATTGGCGAAAGGAAGTGACTTAAAAAATATAAACCTGAGTTTAGTTTTTTTTAAATTAATCTGAATAAAGTGAAACGCCAATGGTAAAATTTTGGAAATGATCGAATCGAATATCGTTCGAAGTGATAAATAGGCACAGCGTGTCTCCGTTTTGGTGTCAAAATCGTCGTTGTGACACTAAAATGTGATGATCGCGAAAAAAATTGCATAATTTATTTATCGTAGAAGAAAAACGAGAAAGACAAGCGGTAGTGAAACTTCTGACATATTGTAATTCTTCAAATATTCTTAAAGGTTGTTAAAGCTCTATCCAAAAGCATCCATAGGAGTTTTTGGCGCCATTTTGTCGAGTTCGGTTTGGTGTCTATTTTAATTTTTTTCAAATTGATTCATAGTGGATATTGTGTCTTAAAATTGGTGCAGTTATATGGTACAAGTGTCTTCGCAACTGAACAATATGTGGGATAATTGAAATAGGCGCGGTCTTGGTTGTGTGAAGCTGAGACTTTTATTGAAGTGGTGGCTTCCACGGCAGAACTAACCGAGTAAACTGTCTTGATATACTTGGTGCCAAATGCTCCAAGCAGCATTGGAATGCGATGCACCCGCATTCTAATGAAAAATTAAACAATATCTACCACTGAACTATTTAACACTTGACACTGGCAAAAATTACTTCCAAGAGGAAAGTAGATTGCCATAACAAAAAAAGAAGAAGAAGAAGAAAAGCATCCATAAGCATTTTAGAATCGTCATTTTTACTTTACCACCCATTCTTCGTCTTTAATTATTTCGGCTTTAAACGGATTTGTATAAAAAATATCTTACATACTTAAATTTTTATTAAAATGAACTTACGGTATTTCAATAAAATAGTAGGTATTATCATGTAGGTAGGTAAAGATACAAACAGAATAAGAAAGTTTTTTTTTATATTTTTTAAATAAATATTTATGCACAAATATTTTTATATTACAAAAAACGACGAAGATATGGCAGTTCAAAGTTTTAATGATTTGCATTTTTCATACAAAATTTAACGGGCCCTGTGACGTCACAAGTCTCCTTTCATATATATATTTTTTGAGATATTGAAAAAATATTTTCATACAATTAAAATTAAACGCATAAGCTTAAAGTATTTTACCAAAAGTCATTTGCGGAGTAGTAAAAGAGAGAGAACATAAGTATATGGGTCCACTGCGACACCAAACTGTTATTGCTGAGATTTTTTCGTGCAATAGAAAACGCTATCGCTATAAACGACGCGCGTCTTTAAGTCTGTAGCACACTGAAAGCTACATCGCAGCGCTAAAATACAAGAAATGCCGAATATGGTATATAGGGACCATCAAACTGATCAACTTTTACTATGGGGCCATCTCTGAAATCCCGAAAAAAAACCAGCTGTTTCATACATTTTGATATTTTCGATTTTAATTTTTGTATGAAACAGCTGATTTTTTTTCGCGATTTCAGAGTTGGCCCTATAGTAAAAGTTGATCAGTTTGATGGTCCCTATATACCATATTCAGCATTAGGGGTATTTTTGTAACACCTTGTATAACATATAAGTCCGGATCGGTTAGTTTGTCTAGTAATGTATGTACACATTCAATTTATTAATTGTGAATAGAACTGTTATATCGAATAATGACCATCATAGACAACTATCTATTTTGAAAAAAATCTTATTATAGTTTTTTAATCGTAAATCACTCCTCTTTTTTAGCAGAAAGTACTACTTATATGTTTTATCTTAGCCAAAACTCATATTTTGTTCAACCTTAGGGTTAAACAAAAAAATGAGTTTTGGCATACATTATCTTAGTGTTTAAACATTAGTGCATAAAAGTTTTCAAAAGATTAGCGTTCATTTTGTTAAATAAATTAAGAATATTTTAGTATGGAAAATCGAATTTCTTTAAAATTATCCATAAAAAAACAACGATTTTATAAGTACCTAATAATATTCACACCAAACATTGAAACCAAATAGGTTAACGAAACCTTTACCGTGGCAATCGTTCACCAACATTATTAATTTATATTAAGTTATTACATTACAAATATTTTTTTATATCTGTCTGTAGCATCGCTTACACTGTGCCATCGCCCCATAATCTAGTAGCTCAATTCCCGCTCGCTACGCTCGCTGACGCGGCGATAAAAAGCGGTCAAGCGAGTAACTCTATCAGCCCCTAACGACGCAGCCTTCTGATTTTATTACCGAATCACACCGTCCTAGTGTTCTGGAATAAGGGATAGAAGTGTTTGTCAATTGTTTTAGGTGATAATTTTCTTCTTTTATAACTTTCCTGATGGAGTTTTTGGCGCCATTTTGTCGAGTTCGGTTTGGTGTCTATTTTAATTATTTTCAAATTGATTCATAGTGGATATTGTGTCTTAAAATTGGTGCAGTTATATGGTACAAGTGTCTACGCAACTGAACAGTATGTGGGATAGTTGAAATAGGCGCGATCTTGGTTGTGTGAAGCTGAGACTTTTATTAAAGTGGTGGCTTCCTCGGCAGAACTAACCGAGTCAACTGTCTTGATATACTTGGTGCCAAATGCTCCAATCAGCATTGGAATGCGATGCACCCGCATTCTAATGAAAAATTAAACAACATCTACCACTGAACTATTTAACACTTGACACTGGCAAAAAATACTTCCAAGAGGAAAGTTGATTGCCATAACAAAAAAAGAAGAAGAGAACTTTCCTGATTGTAGTGGTTGGTTTTTTCGGGGGAAAACGCAAATCGATGTATAACCGCAAGCGGCCCCCTGATTATGTAACTCTGTTTCTAACAACTTTTGATTGAATCTGACAGTAATCGCAGTTACATTGCTGCTTTAGTAAGAATAAATGTGACAACTATGTTACTTAAAGCAGCAATGTAAGTGCAATTTCTGTCAGTTTCTTGATTGCAACAGTTACATAATCAGGGGGCCGTTTGGAACACGTATACTTATGGTCAAAACAATTGTTTTAAGCCGCAGTTCTTAAAAAAATTGCGCTTAGGAGAGGAGTTATGACGTCATCTTTTTTTGTATGGAAAAAAATAAGTGGCTGAAATGTAATGATGTTAGAATTGTTTTAGAAAACCCTTTCATTTGGTATTTTAGAACAAATTTTTTCCCATGAAAAAAAAAAGATGACGACATAACTCTTCTTATAAGGTAGACTGCGGCTCAAAAAAAATCTTTTGACTTCAAGTATACGTGTGCCAAACGGCTATCCTGTACATAAATTTGCTTTTTTTTGCGTACGACTATTTTTGTCTCTTGAAAATTCAAAGTTCGAAATTTCTGGAGACAACAATTTAGCTTGTACTGTACGACCTCCTTGGTCGAGTGGTTTTGTACAACGGTTTTCAAGGTATCGCCATCTCTGAGGTCCCGGGTTCGATCCCCGGTTGGGTCAATTTAGAAAACGAACTTTTCTATATTAGCTCAGGTCTGGGTGTTTGTGATACCACCGTTGTCTCTGATTTCCATAACACAAGTGCTTTAGCTACTTACTTTGGAACCGGAGCAATGTATGTGATGTTGTCAAATATTTATTTACTGTATCTAAATCTAAAACCGACCCAACGTCCCATACATCATTGACAAAATAACACGACGATACATTGCAATAATCAGACCGGAATCAGTTTGAATATGATTTACTATTTGGTTGATTACGGTGAGATTGAGAATTATTGAGAGGGTTTGATAAATATACTCTGGGGATTTGTTTATCATTATGAAGGTATATTCGTATCTTATGAATAAACAGTCTTTGGTAAAATAACACCTATAAGGATATTTTGAAGGCATTAAGCTATTATGATGCCTATATGATCAATTTTCGAAATATTTTTAAGTTTTTCTTAGTTATTTCTAGCCACGCCGCCGATGGAGTAGCTTTTCATTGTTCAATTCTGTCAAATTAAAATAATCGAATAAAATGCGAATAGTTTTAAGTTAACGTAATTATAGTACGTGTCAAAGTAAAGATATTTTATATCCCGACTATCATTTAGGACGTCTTGAAAAATGTGCGCAGTGATTCGTTGAAAAAGAAGTACAGACATTTGTATTTATTGACCGAGCGAGCGCGAAGCGTGAGCGAAGCGTCTGCTTCAGCTTGGGCCAAAATTCTTTCGTATTGTCCTTCCGGCTGTCCGTTTGTTCTCCTCTACAGGTATTTCTCGAAACTTTGTGAGCAGGTTCGATAACTAATAAATATTTTGTCGAGCCAGTGTTTCGAAATTCACATATCGAAAAAAAATTTCACCGTTCTCGAAAAGTGATCAAAATTAGAAGCGCCATCTAGCTTCAATTACATCAAATAATATACCAAACAGCACATATTACTGCTGTGAAAACCTCGTGGCGATATCTATTAGATTAATTTTTAAACAACAAACGCGAGGTCTACATCTCACGGAGCCACGAGTAAATTAATTTGAGTGCCCTAATAAAGACTTTCATCATAAAAGGACATGTTATGTTAAATTTCAAGTTCCTTTAAAACTACAGTAAATCATTTAGTCGAACTTTCTTCATCCCGGTTTAAGTAAAGCCTTAATAAACTCACTGGCGTATTGTTCGAAACTCTGGAGTCAACTCGGAGTCGAGTCAAAGTCGTTAAAACTCAAATCAACTTCTTTAATTACATAAAGTTACGCCTTTTCGTCTATGTATGTCTTCGCAGATGTTTCTTAGTTGTGATTTATGATTGTTTGGTTTGTATAACATTATGAGTGGGTGTTTTATTATTGAAATTGGTTGTACTTGGGGGCAAACTTAACTGAAAGCAAGCTTTGGAACTTGGAAAGTTATTATCATCTCTATATGACTGAGCGAGTCTCTGCTTCAGCTTGGGCAAAATTGCTTTCGTTTGTCCGGCTGTCTGTTCTTCTCTACAGGGGCCCTACTAGCTAACTTTTCGTACTTCAGCGGGTCTGCCGAGCTTCAACTTAAAACAGATAAATCGAAGTAAGGAGTTTCGTATTGTACTATTCGCCGAAGTTATTTAGAAGATATCGATGTTCGTGTGACCTCATGAATTCATATACACTTTGATATTACATATACATTTTGATATTTTCGTCTTTAATTTTTGTATGAAACAGCTGATTTTTTTTTCGCTATTTCAGAATTGGTCCCATAGTAAAAGTTGTTCAGTTTGCTGGTTCCAATTTACCATATTCGGCATTAGGGGTATTTTTGTAACACCTTGTATACTCGTAAGTTATTACCTAAACACCTTGTACAAAAATATTGCAATTAAATTACTTAAGTTTCATTTCTTAAAAGAAGCCTTCTTATTCCTAAAGGTTAAAGAAACCCCATTACTTGTGGAGTTGTTAGCAACGCTCATATTGTCGAGTTCAAAGTTAGTATCGTTAAAAGTCACAGAAGTTTAGCAATTATTCTCGAAACGGCATCCCACATCACAAATTTGAAGTTTGGGTTTATGAAGAGAAGCTTTTGTTCACAGTTCCTGTTCATTTCAGTTGGAAAGACGAATTTCTTGTTGAACGATTTCTTAAGTAGCTTTGTGTACCCGATAAGCTGGAAACTTGACTCTTTTTGGTGCACTCATCATCATCATCACCTTTTTAGTCGCATGATGATGGGTATACAAGGTGTTACAAAAGTACCCCTAATGCCGAATATGGTAGAAAAAAAATCAGCTGTTTCATACAAAAATTTATTACGAAAATATCAAAATGTATGAAACAGCTGATTTTTTTTTCGCGATTTCAGAGTTGGTCCCATAGTAAAAGTTGTTCAGTTTGATGGTCCTTATCTACCATATTCGGCATTAGGGGTACTTTTGTAACACCTTGTATACACTGGCTACTGTTAAAAGAAACAACAGAGATTTGTTCAAGTTAAATAGTCCATATACTACCCTAAAATTATATGCAACAGGCCCACATTTGATGGCAATTAAAGTATATAACAGCATTCCAAATAACATTAAGTGTCTTGAAAATATTAATTCATTCGAATGTGAGCTCAAAAAGTTTTTACTCAATAAGGCCTACTATACGTTAAAAAAACTCTTTAATGATAAGCTTTAGATTTTAAGTTGCAGTGCCCTTACAGGGTCTCACACTGATCTCAAAACTTTGTTAACAACTTTTCTATGTACTGTGACTAGCAATGAATAAATGAAATATGAAATATATGCTCCAAATATCTCCACGATTACCGCAGGAACATATAACGAGAAAAAAAACGCGCGTAAAAGTATTCGATAAAGTCGTAATCAAATTTGATTTCGCACTAGATGGCGCTGTACAAAACTACCTACACAGCAAGGAAACTTGTCTCCGAAATTCCACCACGCATTTAGGAAATTTCAAAAGAGTCCTAGTCTTTGAAACGGTTAGCTAACAACCTCTAAAGGAGGCAGATGTAACCTAGATAAGGCTTTCAAGCTTCCGGGACGGGAAGACTTGTAAAGAAATTTCAGACCCTTTTTTTGAAGACAAACTCCTTTGAAACTTGATGGATTTATGGAAAGTATGTTTTGGTTTAAACTTTTAGGGTTAAAACTCTTTTGGAGTTTTTGGCGCCATTTTGTCGAGTTTGGTTTGGTGTCTATTTTAATTATTTTCAAATTGATTCATAGTGGATATTGTGTCTTAAAATTAATGCAGTTATATGGTACAAGTGTTTACGCAACTGAACAATATGTGGGATAATTGAAATAGGCGCAATCTTGGTTGTGTGAAGCAGATACTTTTATTGAAGTGGTGGCTTCCTCGGCAGAACTAACCGAGTAAACTGTCTTGATATACTTGGTGCCAAATGCTCCAAGCAGCATTGGAATGCGATGCACCCGCTTTCTAATGAAAAATTAAACAATATCTACCACTGAACTATTTACACTGGCAAAAATTACTTCCAAGAGGAAAGTAGATTGCCATAACAGAAAAAGAAGAAGAAGAAAACTCTTTTGATGGATAATTATGAAAAATGTCCACGATTATGACAAATTTTTGATTAAATTAAAAAAAAATCGTAAGTAATGTTTTAACCGTAATTCTATGTAATAAATTGTTTCTAGTAAGTGTAAATTATTTATCGTGTTGATTGACTCTAGAACTCTAAACGAAACGCAGCTAAAACCTTCGTAGTTCTCATGTTTTAGGTCCGATGGCCCAAAATGTCAAAATGTTTTATTTATAAGAAATTTAAAAAAAGTTTTAGGGCGCAATCCGTTATACATTAATTAAAAATATCAATCTTTTCAAACGTTATTCTCTTATCTTCTAGCAAAGTATTTTTTTCGTTATTTCAAATAAAAAACGATGTTTGTAAAAAAGTAAACAGATAAAAATAGCATAGTGATCGGCAACATTGTTTGCGTTTAATCCATTCTATTTTTTATGTCCAAGAGGATCCAGAAAAATAAAATTTTGTGTTACAAACCATGTGTCTATAAATAAAAAGTTTAATCAAAGATTAATGATTTTGTAGAATTTGCAGCATTTTTTAAAAAAATATTGAAATTAGAAGCGCCATCTAGCCTCGAATAGATTATAGTAAAAGAATACCTACTAAACAGCACTCTTTTTACGGCTTTTAAAACCTCGTGGCGACATCTATTACATTATTTTTTAAAACAACACACAATTTTAGCTACTTTTTGACGCGAGGTCTACAGTTTACTAAGCCACTAGTTTTATAGATTCTTGTAATTCAAAGCAGGGGGTCGGTCTCCCACTTATTGTTTTGAATTGAAGGATTGATTTCGTTTAGAAATGTTCTCAAAACATTGGGGCTTTTCAAAACAATTGCCAACTTGATAAGAGACACATTATTCCGGTAGAAAGTTAATGTCAAATTACCATTTGCTTATCGGAAAAACCTACGTTGACGCCCCCAAGCAATAACTTGGTTATGGTAAAATCAACATTAAAATGTTAAAATGTGACGTACGGCAGCACGTCAAGTTATACAGTTAAGGCCCCTATATATCTCAAGTGGCGCCCTCATTTTAATTAAATTTATTGCTCGCTAAGTAAATAATGTATCGAAAATTCACATGTACAGATTGAAGCTAAGGTTCTATAGTTTATTTACAAACAATATTCTAATCTATAGTTTATTAACAAAAAAAGTAGTTCGCAAAAGTGCTAAAAGTGGCCACTTTTAGCACTTTTGCGAACTACTACTACAACGAACAAAATTTTACTGAGGTTATTGTTTGTAAATAAACTATAGAACCTTAGCTTCAATCTGTACATGTGAATTTTCGATACATTATGTACTTAGCGAGCAATAAATTTAATTAAAATGAGGGCGCCACTTGAGGTATATAGGAGCCTTAAACTACGAAAACAGCTTTTATTACGTAGGGCATAAAGGAGGTCTCAAGTTCAACATGTATAGTCTGAGGTGCCGTCGTGTGTACATGAACTAAACATATTAATAATTTGCAATATTACAAATTAACAATACGTGCATTTAGAATATTACGACAAAAAACCCGTATTAGCATTTACCAGAAATATCATGAAGTCTATTTACGCCGATAACTCGATAAAGATATAATAAACATACAGGTTTATTGTAGGGAAAATTTTGCAAGCAAAATATTTTATCGCATCATTACAAAAGCTGATTTTCAGCTGATTCATTATATCTTTGTGAATATCACTAGATCACATCTGAAAAAAAATCAGAAGTGCATTCCAGTCCACAGATGCTGAATTTGGTATAACAGCAAAAACCCCATAATAGCATATTACCGAGTTATTGCGGCGTCGATGTGTACATTTTAATTGTCTTGTGGAGTGGAAAATTCACGCAAAACTCGAACTAACTTTGTATAGAGATAAACGTTTATTTCAGCTGATATCGAAGTGGTTATCACCCGATTTACCGAGGGATTGGGTTTTACGATGTGTTGTAAGTAGTTATCCTCGAGGCAGAGTAGAAGAGTACTGACCCTTAACACTTGTGCTGCGCGCCCTCCTGGTGAGCCCAAAATACGAACCTCCTGCTTACCTGCAGGAGGGGGATGCGTAAATGCATTTTCATCGGCATAATAAAAAAAAGAAAAAAGGTTGTCATAAGGCGACTATAACTTAAATAGAATACATCTAACACTACCTTATTTCCATCAGGGTCCGAATAAATAAAACTAACAAATATATTCGTATTGTTTCAGTGGGGACGCAAGCATCAACATCCATCTCAAACGATATCAGTGAACACCAACAAAGGTAAGTAAGTCGACGACCTCCGTGGTCGAGTGGCTTTGTACACCAGTTTTCAAGGTGTCGCCATCTCTAAGGTCCCGGGTTCGATCCCCGGTTGGGTCAATTTAGAAAACAAACTTTTCTATATTGGTTTGTGATACCACTGTTGTCTCTGATTTCCATAACACAAGTGCTTTAGTTACTTACTTTGAAATCGGAGCAATATATGTGATGTTGTCAAATATTTATATTTATTTTATATTTAATTATGAAGAAATTGAACATCTGATGAAACATACAATTATTTAGACCCTGGCTTGTCTTATCCATAGCATATAACCATAAGTTCGTATGGAATTTCGTACCCGGAAATACAAACAGGATGCAGGCAACTGAACCCGGCAATGAAATATTTCCTTACTCCGGTTACATAGTTCACGAAAACTATGTGACTGCGCAACGCTCAAAATTGAACTGGGGAGTGTACAAGAGACGAGAATTTTGACAATTTGGAGAATTTTGGACGACGACGTAGTGTAGTGAAATTTGAGTATACCCATTAGTTTATTTAACATAAATTTTGTTACTTACAAGCAGGGTTGCTAGTGATAATTATCAATGATAATTATTATCATTGATAATTATTATCACGATAATTATAAAATGAATAGGAATAACTGAACTCGTGTGCTTACTCTCTCACGCCGTGTATCCGAACTCACTCGCAAATACAATTATCTTTGCCAGTGCGAAAATCACTCTACATCGCGTCCAAAACCAAGCCGAGTGAAACCAAAGATATTGTTTGATTTAATTATTTTTTTACTTAACAATCCAAATATTTAATAAAAAATAGTGAAGTAAATATGACACAGCATGGATAATTATCGGACAGTTATCAGATAATTATCAAAGAAAATAATTATTTTGATAATTATCAAAGAAAATAATTATTTTGATAATTACTTAAAACCCTGATTATAAAATTATAAATTTTGAGGTTGGTTTTATTTTTATAAAAATAATGCAACATGCAAATCTGGAATCAAATAATATAAAAAAATGTATAGGTACGCAAGGAGATACAAGAAACTTATTTGATAATAGAAAAATTGACATGATATTTTGTTAAATTTAAATCTTCCTCTTTATCCGCATGGGAACAATTAATTATTTAATGTACTTCCCCCCACTGGTAAATATATTGTCTGACGCTAGTGGTTAGTAAACCAAAAAATTGTCAAATTTTGTCTTCAAAAGCTTGATACCGAAAATATTTTACAGTGAGATGGCGACACTATCAAAAGATTATCAGGAACAAGTTCAACATAGCATGCACTTTATTTTTGTACACAAACTAATCTTTAATAGCCTAACGAGAATTGGGCGGACTTAATTCATTTAGTCTGTGGCGCCACTAGAATTCACAAACATATTCAAAACTTGCGGCAAGTTCCATCCCTTCCTAAGTTCGCTTGAACTACAATAGCGCAAATAACCATTAAAAAAAACAAAATCTGCACTGAACACAGACAGCGATACTTCTTGTAAATTGTTACTACTGTTTCACCCGTGTTTCGCGGAGCATCATCAAGAGCTGTTAGGTGATTAACACACTGCCACGCATCACGCTGCATGTTGCGTGTCGGCGCACCTACGCACGTACTTGCAGGAGCGCAGATCTGCATCATCATGCGAGTTTTGTACGCACTCACGCGCATAGTTGCGTTTTGTGGATTCACGGCGGTTCTGAATCATTCTCATATGCATAAAGGTACATTTTCAAACACACGTCAAGCCCTTCCAAAATCACGCACGGCACTGCGGGACTCGGTGTGCCATACCTTGCGTCTCGCCCCGCACCCACGCGCGGGTGTGCATGTTTCTCCGCTTGTGGGCGCGTGATCTGCATATAATACATAATATGAAGGAAAAGCATTGTTTGTACATAGGCCAACACAGTTTCCAATAAGAGAAATTAATGCAAAATAAAAGTTGAGTATATACTAACTAGACAAATTAACGAATTATACAAGGTGTTACAAAAATACCCCTAATGCCGAATATGGTATATAGGGACCATCAAACTGTACAACTTTTACTATGGGACCAACTCTGAAATCGTGAAAAAAAAATCAGCTGTTTCATACATTTTGATATTTTCGATTTTAATTTTTGTATGAAACAGCTGATTTTTTTTTCGCAATTTCAGAGTTGGTCCCATAGTAAAAGTTGATCAGTTTGATGAACTTTTCTATATTGGCCCAGATCTGGGTGTTTGTGATACCACCGTTGTCTCTGATTTCCATAACACAAGTGCTTTAGCTACTTACTTTGGAATCGGAGCAATGTATGTGATGTTGTCAAATATTTATATTCAAATGGTAAACAATGACACTAAATAACAACGACAATGTGATCAGCTGTTACATGTACATTTTAAACTTATGAAGAGTAAAGGAAAACATATCGATTTGTTGATATCTCTTATCATGAACTACAAGATCTTACAGAGAAGCGATTTTTGGCATTTTTTTATAAATATATTTGACAACATCACATACATTGCTCCGATTCCGAGACAACAGTGGTATCACAAACACCCAGACTTGAGCCAATATAGAAAAGTTTGTTTTTCTAAATTGACCCAACCGGGGATCGAACCCGGGACCTCAGAGATGGCGACGCCTTGAAAACCGGTGTACAAAGCCACTCGAACACGGAGATCGTCAATAATTGGTGCGATAAAAAGGCAGAGCAAAGGCTTTCGAATATCTTAAGCAAAACTTTTTGCATTTATAAAATATGTATGTATGTAGTATTATTCAAGCATATCCTTACTAATATTATAAATGCAAAAGTCCGTTTGTTTGTTTGTTACGCCTTCAATTCTTAGCTACTGAACCGATCATAAGCATACACGTTGTTAGGGGTACAGAGAAGGAGATAGGGTTTTCAGGACCTTTCATTTCGAAAAAACTAATTGTTTCCGAGGGATAGCAAAAAACTTTCCACGCAGACGAAGTCGCGGGCGGTCGCTAGTTATTTATAATTTTGAAAAGAAATAATTGATTTGAAATGACCAGGGGGCTAATTGTCTAATTTCAAAATCTATCGCAATCGCTTTCATTTGACAGATGGATGTGATACATTGCTGCATTTCTTTGGTAAGTTTTTATTTATGCCAATACTCGTAAGAAGCATCAATGTGTTACATCTTGAAAGCGATTGCGATAGATTTTGAAATTAGACAATAGAAGGGCGTATTCTATTTCTTCCGCCCGTCATTTGTTTTTTGGCGATCGCAGTTGCTTTAGTATTTGACTGTAGTCCGCATTGACCCGAACCGCGGTTTGTTCCGAGAAGCTATTCTGTCTGTATACATTTAGTGTCCATTATCCTTTGTTTCAAACAAGATATCCGTTCAAGTATTTGAAACTCTTCGTATTAAAAATAGCTACGCCTTGCGGTCCTTTTGTTTCAAAGCGAATGTTGCATGTTTGTGTTTACGCTTGACCGCGGCCAAGTGAAGAATAGTACAAAACATTTTTACCTTTAAATGGAAGTTTATTTTTTAATTCGAGAATGAAACTCTTCATTACGTCGTGTTAAGCAAGATTTTCAAGATTTATTAAACATTGAACCATTTTAGGGGTTAAACCTCACAAAAACTCATGAAAGCCATCAAAAACCATCTATTACTAACTGACAAACCTGGTCACCTGGTCACCTGGTGGGACGGTTAGTAATTCTTTTCTTTACCGACAATCTGGTTAGTCGATTAAACCTACCATTTACATTAGATTTTTGATCCTAAGTTAATTTTTACATACGTTTTCAAACTAACATTTTTTATGTTAGATCGGCAAGCGCTTGATCTCTATAGTGGTAAGGGATGGTGCCATCTACGATGCCTAGAAGTAACCTGTTCACTCGTGACTTGAAGGCTTCCAGATGAGTCTGGAGCTGGTATTTGGCGTCGGAGCTATCCCAAAGATGAGAGCAGTACTCCATACATGATCGAACTTGCGCTTGGTATAGATTGAGATAAATTTTTAACTGTGTTTTGAGTTTTGAAGCGTATAACTACTCAGGTTTTTGCATTTAAATATATCCCTTATTAACATTTTGTATCCTACATTCTAAAGTTTTTGCTACGAGCACCGAACTAATTATTACAACCTGTTTTACATTTTAAAAGTCGTTATTGCTTGGAATTAAAAGTTTCTCTAGCAAAATAAACAATGTTTTTTTGCTTATTTCGCAAACAAAACCTAAAAGCTTTCTACAATACAATATACCTACTCTAAATTATACCTTTATGTTTATTTTATTCAGAATGTATTTTCTTTTAAAACATCAACCAAAAATTTTCGGAAATTTTCGAATATCTTTTACTTACCATTGATTTAGAATACTTTAACGTATGACATATCACATCCAGTTTTACAATTAAATCCAGGAATACGAAGTCTGTGATAATTACTGTTATTATTTAGTACCAATATTACAGGCTTTATAGGTAAAATTGCCTGAATTCAGTTATTGCTTTCATAAAGCGATAGATATAAAGTTAATGGATATTTTTAATAAAGCTTATAGAATATCCGATATCCGACATAATAGTATACAATTCGACGAAATGTACGCAATTAACGATTAATATGTACATCATAACATGAATATCGTTACAGCAAACATATCGCTTAATTAATACAATTTGCATATTGAATTTTGTGAAGCCTGGTCGACCGGAAAATTGCTGGATAAAAATAATCCTCCAGTCATTATATCATTTCGTGTTATTGATACTGTTTTATTGATTTTTTGGCTAAATTCACTAAGGGCGAATCTAATTGACCAATGATGTGTTTGTAAAATTGTTCGTGATAATACGATGTTGTATCCAATTTTAAAAAGCTGTATTTATTCTTACAATTTTTTTCACATTGCATTGCTATTGCAATGAGTCGTAGTACTACGAGTCGTTTCGTAGCGAAGCATCGCGTAACGTTAACATACGGCGCTGTATTGTATGCTGTCGTAGCGTTACGACGCCAAGCTTCGCTACGAACATAACGCCTTGTAGTGCTACGACGCGAAGCTTCGCTACTTATTTCGCTTCGCTTATGCTGGTACTCGTTAATGTTTTAGACACTACCAGATATTATTAACAATGTCCTACTCAAATCTTTTCTGCAGATTATATTTTCGTACATCTGTAAACAACAGATTTCTTTCTTTTGTTGTGACCATACTAAATCTTAACACAAATACAATAAATTTTATCGAGTACAAAGGTACTCCAAGATGAAATAGTAAAAGATTAATCAGGTCACTACTTAATTTGATATTGGATATCGATTAGTGCAAGCTCGGAGCATCGTTATGTTTTCAATCTTTTAGAAGCACTATCGGAAATTGAATTTTCAGTTTTGTCTGAGGTAGATGATGAACTACTTTGAAAGATGTGAAATATTGAAGTTAGTGCAAGAGGAGGAATGTTTATATTGTGTTTAGTATTTTTACTAGTTCTTTTGTAGTCTGCGATCAAAAGGAACTGAAAAGGTATTGGATAATTATTTTAAGAAAATTCAAAATGTACTTACTCGTAAAAGGCAGCAAGCAATTAAGTCAATTTAAGAGATGTATTAGGCATAATTTTTCCAATATTTGTAAGTTGATCGACCATCACTCGTCAACTTGTAAAGCTTACCTAACAGTGATAGTTTTCCTTTTAACTTCATGTACTATTGTCTTGATTTTTTTCACGTATCAAATAACAACTGTTTTCCGACTGTTTTGACTCTAACAAAATTTTGCACTTTAAAGCTTAAAATTTCGCAAACGGTTCACTAAATCGATAAGTAGTTTTCGCAAACTTACAATATTTCTCAAGATTTTAATCTACCCTTTTTTGGCGTGATTAAGTACACATCCATGCCAAATTACAGATTTCTAACACTAAGGGCATTTCAGCTAAGCCGCGGACAGACGAACGGACGGACGGACATACAGACATCATGGCGGAACTAAAAGGCTGGGTTGCATCATCTTGACTTAACCTTAACTTTGACACCAACTTATCTGACCCGGTGACAGCGTCGCTGTCACGAGTAATACAAGTAACAGTGACTTGATAAATAAATGTCATAAGATAAAATGTTACTTATGAAATTTATTTACCAAATCACTCACTCCGGTTATTTAATTCGATTCTGACAAACCCGTGAGTCTGAAATACAGAAGGCCCAATATTCGTCTTTGAAGGCCCTTCTATTTCCATACTTAGAGGATCCTTTACAAGTGAGCTTAAGCCTCTCGTGTGTAATCGCAAGAAATGAGCGTTTTCGGATCAAAGAATGTAAGCCCGATAATTTAGGAAGCAGTCTTGTTCGGGAAAGTGGGCACTTTATTTGCTTCGCTTCTTGAGCTATTGATCAATACAGTATGACGGTATAGACCACGTCCGTGGTCGAGTGGCTTTATACAACGCTTTTCAAGGTGTCGCCATCTCGGAGGTTAATTTAGAAAACGACCTTTTCTATATTGGCTTAGGTCTGGGTGTTTGTGATACCACCGTTGTCTCTGATTTCCATAACACAAGTACTTGAGCTACTTATGAGCGTGATGTTGTCAAATATTTATTTATTTATAGTCGTTCGCCGAGAGTTGAATTTATAAATTGTATTATAAAATACTGTCGCTTAATTGTCGTAATTTGTATGACGAGCGTCGCTTTATTGCCGCGCGCACTGAGTTTTGTGGTACGAAACACGCAGTTGTTCTCAACCGTAGGGGAAGTGCACGGGTCACGGGCGTCCGTTGTAGGAAAAGATTTAGCGATTCGCAATTAGGTGAGGTAGGCACTACATTTGATTCGCTTCTTGAGCTATTGATCAATACATAACATGAAAATTTTAGAATAAATTGTGTCCGCTTCCTATCAAATATACAAGCAAGAAATGAGCTTTTTTCGGATCCAGGACGCAGTCTCCTTCAGCCGTTTGCCCTTGTTACCTCATAGTCAGAGAAAAAAGGTTTCCTTGACATACAGACGGACAACGAAGAGATTTTCACCGATTTCAAAAAAAGAAGGAGGTTCTAAATTCGAATGTATACAGGCTGAAATCGAAGTCATTAGCAATCTTTTAAACTAAGAATCTAACCGCATGTTTATAACTGTTGCCCGGAAAGTCGACCCGTGAAGGCAATTTACACGGGCCGATATTCCGGGCGACTAGCTAGGCGACTTTGGTCGACTAGGGCTTTTTATAAAAAATCGCTTGTTAAATCGAATTGCCAATACATTGGTTGGAGACCCCTGCCTTAGCGAGTGTCCTAGGGAATAACATTTGTCAAAGATTGTCTGTCCTGCTTGTCCACAATTTCTCATAACTACGGCACATAGCTGACACATTGTCCTGAGAATAGCCTATCTTTAGGGACAAAGTAATACTCGTAATACCCTACACAAAGCGCGCTTCTAAAGGATATTATTTGTAGGAGTTCCTTACAATACCGCACGGAAAAACCTTGAAAGATACTGCGTCGATCTTTAATATAACTGCAGCAAATTATTAACAGCTGCTAAATTGAGAGTTTTACTGGAGCGTTGTCAAACCATCTAAGTATCTAACTCAAAATCTATTGCAATCGCTTTCAATTTAGCACGAATGCTACGTCCATTGCTGTGCATTACAAGGTACTGTGACATACTCTCTTTGAGACCCAGTTATGGTGTACACGACTGCCAACTTAAAAGCGATCGTGATAGATTTTGAGTTGAGTAATAAAGCCCCTGACTGGAATTCATTACAGCTTTAAACGTCACCTAAGAGCCTTACTGGCACCCTATCACCGTCATTTGTTGTCTTCTTCTTCTTTTTTTGTTATGGCAATCTACTTTCCTCTTGGAAGTAATTTTTGCCAGTGTCAAGTGTTAAATAGTTCAGTGGTAGATATTGTTTAATTTTTCATTAGAATGCGGGTGCATCGCATTCCAATGCTGCTTGGAGCATTTGGCACCAAGTATATCAAGACAGTTTACTCGGTTAGTTCTGCCGAGGAAGCCGCCACTTCAATAAAAGTCTCAGCTTCACACAACCAAGATCGCGCCTATTTCAATGATCCCACATATTGTTCAGTTGCGTAGACACTTGTACCATATAACTGCACCAATTTTAAGACACAATATCCACTATGAATCAATTTGAAAATAATTAAAATAGACACCAAACCGAACTCGACAAAATGGCGCCAAAAACTCCCGAAATTAGGTTTGCGATTCGATTTTACAAGCGATTATCGATAAAAAACCTTATTGCGTCGCGGTAACATTCTTAGTGTAAAAGATTGCCAATGACTTCAATTTCGACTTAAATTTTTGTTTTTTTTTTACAAGGTTTTTTTACATATAACTACAGAACTCTATAAAAGAGCTCTAGTTCTTTAATAACCATAAACACACCAAGCCTTTTTCTCTTTACGATTTCTGCTGAAACTTTACGTATATTTGATACTCTGTAGCAGATTTCCACTGGTTACGTAACGCGAGAAAAATACGCTCATTCCAAGTTTCATGCCCCATAAAACAGGTGGTCCATTCTTCAACACTTGTACGGCTGTTTTATTAAAGTTCACGAATATATAATTCACTGGCTTCGGTTTAAAAACGATAGCGTAGCAAAAACTTCATAAGTGCACTTTTGAAGTTTTGTGCTAGGTACAGGTAGTGAAAATTCTCAAGAATTAATGGTTCTGTTTATTGTTGCTGGAGAGAGGGCCCTAACCGACCGTGTACATGACACAGGAGTTCGACCGAAACCGGACCGGAGCCGGGCCGGAGCTCGACATGGATGGCCAGCCCCGTTGCCATAACTTCGTTGCTATAGTTACTCCCGTTTCCATATTAAAAAATACAAGTGAAAAAAGTGAGGCATGCTTCGGTTGCAATTCGGCCCGGCTCCGGTCCGACTCCAGACCGGTCCCGTACCTAATATAAAAAGGAAAGTTTGCAATATTAGCGATTAAAAGTTGAAAAGCTTCAAATAAAATTAATTATTAATTAAATTATGTGGCGAGGGATGAAATTATGGCGAAGGTAAGCCGTTCTACAGAAATGTTATGATCTGCATTAGTGGATTTCTAAAAGGTAAGTCGATGGGAATCGGCTTTTATGGACCCTTCGCCTCTAAACTGCTGAAAACATACGAAGCTCTGAATTAATAAATAATGCCGTTTATTTTTATTCACAACGGGTTAGCGCTTGGCCTTCACCTCACCTGATGTTAAGTTAAGGCTAAGGTGGAAACGCACTACACCCGGAATCGTCACCACTGAGGAACTGACTATCTTACCTCTAACTGCCGGACCACAACAATTTTTAAATTGCTGTTATGGCGTCAGACTTAGGTAAGATGGTGGTAGCTAGCTAGGCGGACTTGAAATAAGCCCTACCACCAACCAAAGCGAGTACAAATGTATCCCGCTCCTGGAAATCGAATCCGGGACCCCTGGGTCTTATTCGGGTGGGTTAACCACTAGACCACAAAGGCGGTTATTCGCTTTTAAATTATTTCTAGGAAATTGTGTTGTGTGGAAAACACAGTATCATGATCTAGTAAATAAATATTAGGTATTGAGCTTCACTTTGTGTTTAATTTACCGAAGAAAACTTGTTTCACAAGTTAAAGGAAATTGGAATGTCTGTTGAGTAATTAGAATTTATATTTGTATACCTTTTAGTATTCAGAGGAGTAGACAAGTATTATGCAAATATAGACCTTAATACCAAATAATATACTCGCAGACTCGCACCAGATCATGTTCTCGGAAATCGAACCCACGAGTGACTCGGTAGCTCAGCGGTCAGAGCATTAGACCGGATATCCAAAGTTCGTGGGTTCGATTCCCGTCCGAGAACATGATCTGGTGCGAGTCGTATTTTTTCTAGTATATTATTTGGTATTATATAAAATAGCATTGTAAATGCATAAAATCTCAAAATTTAAAAAAAATATAGACCTTATTGTATGAGAAGATAGTGTGATTTCATTTACCGCGTAAAAATATATTTTCATTTGGTGACGGAAAAAACCTCTATCTATCCTCTACCGATTTTAAACGGTATTAAATAATTTTCAAAATATTTTTATTTTGCGTTGTGTTGAGTTATATTGGATAAAATAAATTGTTTGTTTTTCTTGCAGGTTGATTCGCGAAAAGGATTTTCGTTTAAGCCAGTGTTGGAATTATAATGGTATGTTATTTATTTTCAAGTAGAAGTACTATAAGTTAAGAGGGCGTAGTCTGCACACTAGCGCCGCCATTGGAAAAAAAATCATAGTGCTTAAATAAAAACGAAATTGTGAATTATCTCTGTAGTGCACTCCGTAGAAGCTTCGTGGTTCTTTTTATCGCTTAAACAATATTTTCTATCCTCTCGTTTAGTTTAATGAAGATTTTTTGCGATAAGTGGCCAAGTAAATAACAAATGTCAGCAATGTTATCCCTAAAAAAAATATGATTGTCACCAAAAATTTCTAATAAATATTTGATGGAGCATAAAAATTTAGTGAAATAAAAAAAATCTGTTAAATTATCTGAAATATTAAAAACAAGGCTAAAAATCAACTCCTACTAAATACTTTCTTCTGAATTTTAGTTTATATCTAATTTTACATGGTTTTATAATAATAATAATAATAATAATAATATAGCCTTTACTCAGATACTCTAATATATTTTTTTTAAATAAAAATCTGCACAAAATCGGGACAGTGTGATATTTCCATACAAACATGCTCACTTCACATTCTCATAACTTTTACGTTGATGGATAGACCAAATGTTCATCTCTCAAATAAGCATTCTCAATAACCACAGAAATTATAACACGTTATTACTATGACTATTAATGTCTCCATTACTTCAAACATACAAAAGAATAACATTGATTCAATTTCCAAACAAAGTTGTATGAAATGCGAAAGCCTTCTTATTTTTTTGAGGCAATCGAGAGGTTTTTGAAGATGGTTGAAATGCTTATTTTTGAGATGAACATTTGACCTATCCATCAACATAAATGTCTCTGAAGTGATGTTTAGGTCCTTTTTTATTTATGACAATGTGAAGTGAGCATGTTTGTACGAAAATCACATACCGTTCCGATTTTTGTGCCGCCTATGTTGAACTTTGAAGTAACTTGAAATGAACACATAAAAACACTCAATTTTTGCATATTCATAAAGTTGCACATTTTATTAATGTTTTTATAGATTCACATTTGGGAAGTAGATACAGGAGAAATCTACAAATGATTATAGTCCAGCATTTCAATGAAATGACAGCTATGCCTGGAGGAGATGTAAGTACTATTGATATAAATAATAAATTTAATATTCAACGTTGTCGAGCGAAAATGAATTGTATTTCCTTTGGTTTTAAGGTGAGTCTCCAATGTATAGTGAATGGACCGCATCCAGCAAGATTTGTATGGGAAAGAGATGGTATCGTTATTTCATCTAATACAGACTCCAGGTTTAAACAATTTTGTCATTAATTTTTCAAAGCTTGTAGTATCAGCTGAATTATTCAAAAGCCATTGTTTGCAATAATGGAACTGTTTTTGTTTCATTATCCGCTTGTTAAATCCAAATTAAAAATGTTTAGTAACATTAATTTTCAAATTCAAATATCTACAAAACTATTCGCAGTATTTCATGTCTACGACGCTCGTAGACAAATAACCCCTAGCTCGTAGCAGTTTGTGTATCCGTAGCAACTACGAAATGGCTTTCTCGTAGCACAGCTTATTAATTTGAGTGTGTTATTACTTGTCACTATTTAGTGATCTGAGCTTGTGATGTTAAGGTTGTTATTCCTTGGGCAGATATGTGATAGGCCAAACGATGGCACCGGACGGTGGAGTTGTGAGTCAGCTGAATATTTCTCATTTGATGGTGGAAGATGGGGGTCTCTTCTCATGCGTGGCTCATCATGGGGAAAATGTTATTTCTCATCAAGATCGCCTTAATGTTTACGGTAAGCATTTTTTATGTGACAAGTATGTGACTATTATTTATTGAAACTCATTCTTTCAATCATTATTAATGAAAAGTCAAATGTTTACACTTTGGTTTTATACTAAACAACATTTCAAAAAATATTTTACTAATGCCTTTATTTTCACAAATTAAACATGACATGAATATAAATGGTTGGTAGGTATCCATTTTACTTCAATATTCATGAGTTTTGTCTAACTTTATTTAATCTCTGAAATTTTCTGATGCACGTAAACTGCCATTACATGAATGGTTGAAAGTTAAATTATATTATTATAGTTTCAAGTTAGGAAAGTATATATTTTATTCTTGAATGATCCTTCTGGATCATGTTTGGGCTTTGGTACTCATACATTTTATAGTACCTACAGTGGTTATAGCGTTTAATGTATATACGTAATAGGTACAGTGTTTTAACAATCAAATAATTTTGAATCTGATAAACGTGCTATGTTAATCTGTTCATTAAATAATTTATAATATGACGTCCTGAGTGGTGCATTGGACAACATGCCGGTCTGCCACGCAAGAGGTCCCGGGTATGATTCCCTGCCGGGCAGAAATTGAAATGATGAATTTTAATTTCTGTGACGGGTTGGGTGTTACTATGTATTATAATTAAAAGGTATATAAGTAGTATATCAGTTGTCTAGCACCCATATTACAAGCTTTGCTTAGTTTGGGGCTAGATGGCGCTGTGTGAAATTGTCCAAGCATTTGTTATTATTATTATATATTGTTTAAGGGCCACCTTACATTAGAACGCTGCCTCCATTTAAAGTGCAAAGTGGACAAAGTGTCACACTAAGATGCCCCTACTACGGTTACCCTATAAGGTAAGTGAAAATAATTAGTACTAAGTTAAAATTATGCCAAAGTTAATTTATTATAACTACACTGGCTTTCAAAACTTAGTAACACACTTTTAAAATTTCAATTTCTCTTAAATTTTAAAAGTGTCTTTCTATTTCGAGAACGTAATCGATTCTGAAGTTGTTATTTATGTTAGTCCTTTTTATTTCGAAAATATATCTTGTGTATTTTAAAAGTTATTACAATTTTAAAAGTGTGGTACAATGTTTCTAAGGCCAGTGTATTATGATACGGGAATAATCATACAAGGTGTAAAAAAGTAGTGCAACCGATGTTTATCCCATCAAGGCTGATGAAAATGAGACACAATAGATATTCTTTTGTTGTCCGGCCGCATTCGGCCGCTCGGGCGTTGATGAATTAAGGTTATTGAGAATAAGTTTAAAATACCATAAAATCCACCGTAAAAAAAAATAATCAAAAATTACCTTGTTTTAGATTAGATTATTAGATTAGTTTATTTTTAGTTTTTTTTGTATTCTAGACTCTACTTTGAATATTGAATTATTAAGTACCAGGCCAAGAATAAAAATATATAAATTTCTGTAAAAAATACACTATAACTGCTTGAGATAAGTGCTATATCAAAACTGAAATATTAGCTTAAATCAACGGTTTATTAACTAAAGAAATTATCGAATTTGTTCAAACTTGGATTTTAAAATTGAATTCCAATTTCTAACAAATACGATTTAAAATTTAGAAAACTAAATATTATTGGCCTTACTCATACTATTTAACTTGCAGAGAAATCACTTGGGAATACAAAGGCAAAGAAATCCCTTCAGACGTATCACAAACCCGATTTAGACGGTTCACGAGTAACGATTTGAGCATAGAAATATTCGGCCGGAAGCCCAAATTAAGAAGTAAAAGAGATACCATTGTCACCAGTGGAGGTGTTTTGAATATAGCTAAAGTTTCTAAAAGCGATAACGTGGCTTCTTACGCGTGTATTGTTAAAAGCCCTTCGGGGGAAATGGCGAAAAGATCGTTTGAATTACAAGTTGTTGAACCTCCTCAGTTGGAAGAGATATTGCTGGCACCGGACTTACAGGAAGGACAGATAGTACAAATACATTGTAATTTGAAAAGTGGCGACTCTCCTGTTTATTATTCATGGTTGAAGGATGGGAAGAAGATTCCGAATTATTTAAAGGTAACACCTTATTTAAATACGTTATTAAATAAAACTGGTTGAGTTTTAGTTCATGGCTTCCGTTTTTTCCGTTCCGTTCCGTTCTTAAGGGGGCGTACAACACTGGAAGAAATTTTCATAGTCAATTTTTTAATACATTAGTAATAAACTATTTCTTATTTTAGAGAACTGTCAATAAAGATCTTTTCTCTTCTCATACTCGTAAAGTTCGTCTTTATGTTGGGTATAGGCTGCATAAAATAGCTTTTGATGCTTTAGTCCATAAAGTAAAATCTTCGTCTAAGTATCAGACTCTAAGGCAAAGGTCGTCAGGTAAACAGCCACACACGCAATTAAAGTTTGTTAAATAAACTTGTTTTTGCAATATTGCTATTCAATTTCCTCACAATCGAAGTGAAAAGCAGAGTGTATAACATGGGTTTTATGTACGAGTGTGTTTTAGGCACTTGTTGTATAATCTAACATTTTTGTTTAATTTATTAAAAAATATAGCTAATTTAAGATAACACTTTAAGCGAAGTGTTCAAACTGAGCAGTCGTTGGTAATTTTGTAAGAACTCTGGCAAGATAGAATACTGTTACTTATTAATATATTTGCGGAACCTTGCGGCACAGACGTTTTGAATAGACTGAAGCTTTATCTTCGTAATTAAATTCTGATCAAACCAGATGGTTCCATTATACCAAAAATGAGTTTTGATTTGTCTGTATAAACATTAAAGGATTCGTTCAACGAAATGGAATTGAAAGACAAGCTTTCATGAATGAATTTAGCAAAGGGCTCAAGAAAGATTGATTGTGATTTATTTCAGTGTAGGTACATACTATACCGGCAGTTATAAAATACTTTCGTTTAAATATTACAAAACTTGTTGAAAATTAGAGTATGTAAGTACTTTGTAAACCTTTACCATATCTATGTCGCAGGCAACTGGCTTAATCAGTCGTTCAATTAGCGGCATAGCCTTACACAAAACTTAAGGTCTAATTTGTTGTGTTTTTAATTTCAGTAGGTAAGGTAAATAGGTCGTAATTTAGTTCCCGTTTAAATTATGAACGGTCGATTTTGGACATTTTAACCCAATAAACAGCTACAGGAGTATCTACTATCGAATCAGCGGTGAAAAAAAATAATTACACAATTGACAAGTATGAAATGATAAATTACAGGCTACAGAGGACTTCAGAATGAATGAATGAAAGAAATTCTTTATTACCTTCCATCCAGAAAAAATATACTGTTCCTGAGGGATACAAAAATTACTTTAAGACGATTTTATGCCATAACAACGCGGCTTACAGACATGAATAATTAATAATAATAATAATAATAATACATAAATAGTAAACTGTTGATCTTATTGTAAGTCGCGGGCAACTGCTTTAAAAATATTTCCACGCGAAAGCTAGTCATATCATAATCTTGACTTAATTCACCAATTCTGTTTACTGAACAATAGTGATGTTCTTACAGCTCAAACACACAGGATACGTTTCGGTCATGCGATCCGATCGCTGCGATCAATGCGATGTATGGAGTTATCTTATCCCTTCTACACTGGTTGCGTTCCGATTTCTTTTCTTAGCATTTTCGTGGTTTCTCAACTAGTTGAAAGTTATTTGCTCTCACAATTACCTATATTACTTATTCGATATGTAGATTGTTAATTAATTTCAATACTTTTTAATGTAAACTTTTATTCTACTTTTTTGTAACCTCTTTATATGTAAACTCTTGTTAAATTGTGATGAAAAATTACCTCACTTTAAATGCTTAGGATATATTCAATTTTTGATGACTGTATGAAATATACAGGGAAAAAAGCAGCCCTTGACGAGTTTCTTGCCGGTTCTTCTCGTTACAAGGTCTCCCGCTTAGGGTTTGCGAACCGATGGCGTAGCTTCTTTGAAACCACAAGTGCTTGTAACAGCCTAGACTGAATAAATGAAACCTTTTTAGATTATCGAGAGAAGTATGGAAGTGTTCACTGTGCTCATAATAAAGAACGTGTCCCTGGATCACTGCGGTACATACACTTGTGTGGCTGCTAATCACGTGGCGAAGGTGAATAGAACAGTTAATTTGTATATAAAAGGTAAGAATATACTTAAAAAGGTACCTATTTATATTAAATTAATATTGTTTTTTTTATGAATTAGCAATAAAAATATTTTCCTGACTTTAATAAGCACCCGTTGCTGTAAGTCACACCTAATTAGGGCTGTCATCTGCCCGGGGTTTCCCCGGATTTGTCCTAGTATGTAAGGCGTCCGGGGAGCGTCCGAGCGGGGTTCTTAAATCACAAACAAACAGTGACGCTATTTGTGTTAGGAGAAAGTGGTAGGTTTTTATTTTAATGTATTTTTTTTTATTCAAGTGCGTCTTCTGTGTAATTTGATACAATTTAATAATTTTTAATAGAAATATAATATAATACGATAATATATTTACATCAACAAGTTTCATTTTTTCCATCTAATTATCTCCTCGACTTTAGTTTCCAGTGTTTTTTGTTTTTTTATGCATCTAAAAAGGTTGCTTTGATTTTAGTCGCACCCAAATGGAGCGAGGAACCTCAAAACACGTCATTATTGTTGGGTAGAAGTGGGTACATATCCTGTAGTGCCAACGGCTACCCTCAGCCGCAAACGCATTGGCTGAAAAGAGATAGTGAGTATTATTTTACTATTTTTTTTTAAAGTCAGTATAATTAGAAATAAATCACTTTTTAAGGATTACAGCGCGTATATTATTAATTCAGGTGTTGTTTTAGAATTATTTAGTCAGTATCATTCTTAAGAATGACTCATTTTCTAAACATCTAGACTGGTAAAATGATGTACCGTAATCTGGGGTGATTAGCAACTTGCGTGGTGAATAACAACAGCGACATTTTCGATAGAAAAAATAAGGAAAATTCAAAATGAACCGCTTGGGCTTGTTCAAGGAATATTTTTCTATAAAACTAAAAAGGACATTTTGATATTATTTATTTTTTTCTATCGAAAATGTCGCTGTTGTTAATCACCACGCAAGTTGCTAATCACCCCAGATTACCGGTACTTAATTCTGTTTTGCTATTAAGATAAGATTCTATTAAGATAGGATAGGAGGAGCTCGGTGGCGCCTGGCCCAGCGATTGCGGAGGTTAAGCAACTTTCGCAAGGGTCGGTCATGGGATAGGTGACTAAAAATGTATTATCTCGTGCTCCTCCGTGCTTCTGAAGGCACGTTAAGCCGTTGGTCCCGGCTGCATTTGCAGTCGTTACCACCCACCAATCCGCATTCGGCCCGCGTGGTGGAGTCATGGCCCATTCTCCTTATCCACCCATAAGGAATTATTAAAAAAAAAGATTATTTGCGGAAAACAGATATATTTTAGGCGGGAAAATGTAAACAGATAACATCAATTCCATAGAGATTGTTCTTTATAAAGGATACAAGGTTTTTTTACTTAATGGTCCGTAATTCGTAAATTCATAAAGGAATTATTATTTAAAAGAAAACTCTATTTTCCTCTATTAGTAGTTCCACAAAAGGCGGTGTTTAATTTTGTTTATGTTTTATTAATGTTAATATGTTAACCCTTAAATGAAATATTAATGCTGTCTTGAATTTTCTTAACCAATTTTTTTCTAACAGTGGTATCAGAAGCCTGGAGGCCCGTTCTAGAAGTAGCAGGGGGCGGGGTCCTAAGCTTGTCCAACGGATCCCTAATATTTGACACCGTGGCGCTGTCAGACGCCGGCCAGTATACATGCCACGTGGAAAATGGAGTAGGGGAAGCTTTAAGCAAGACTATTTGGATATCTGTTAATAGTAAGTACTTATTTATTTAAAAAAAAATACAAAAGCACTTTCGTAATAAGCCTGGAACAGAGTGACAAAACCAGGGCCCTATAAACGACGATTTGTCACCTGTCGTGACAATTTTATATCCATAGCGTCAACAAATTTGAAAATAGAACAAACTACTCATAGCTACACCGCAACGTAAACCTAATTGTCATGACAATTGTCAAATTGTCACGTTACTAAATAGGGCCCAGTATTTTATGTCCTAATACGTTTGTTAGCTAATGTTGTGGCTAGGCCACAAATCTGAAACACTAACTTTTTACTAATAATCTAGAAGAAATTCGACGATACCACTAGTGACTTAGTAGCTCAGCGGTCAGAGCATTGGACTGGACATCCAAAGGTTGCGGGTTCGATACCCGTCCGAGAATATGATCTGGTGCGAGTCGTATTTTTTCTAGTACCTAGGTATATTATTCAGTATTATTTAATATCTCTTCAAAATCTTATTCTGCATAGATACTTTTCATTCAAAAGGCACAATAGTATGGGTACGACTTCGAAATGAAATTTGAAGACAATGAAAAATCGGTTAAATACATTTTATAGTCTCAGTTTTCATTAACTAAATATGGACTACTACTTTCAGCCAAACAATTTTAAGCAATCTTAAAATAAAGTTTGAAAAGAGACTAACCATTACTGTACCCTTAGAATAATAACCTTCAGGACGACTTCGTCCACTTTCCCAAGTCGTCCATATTCCTAACTCGTCCACTTTTCTAACTCGTCCCCCTTGAGACTAACCATGACTGTACCCTTAGAATAATAACCTTCGGAACGACTTCGTCCACTTTCCCAAGTCGTCCATATTCCCAACTCGTCCACCATTTTAACTCGTCCCCCTACAATTCCTATCTTGTCCACTGAAGCCGAGTCCTTGTATGTAAAGTGAGGCAAAAAATACTGAGCCAAAATGACTTAGTTATGAGATTTATATCCTTCATACGTTACCTAATCGTAACTAAAATCCAATAAAATAGTAACTAATCCCCTAAAGGTAGGGAAGTTGAAACTATTTCGTTCTTATAGGTACGATTAGGTAAAATATGAAGGATAAAAATCTGAAAACTAAGCCATTTTGACTCAGGATTTTTTGCCTCACTTTTGACAGTGCGCTTTATAGGGAACTATCGTTCTAGGTTGTTATTATTCTAACCCCCTTACTAATAAAGATTGTATAGCTGATCTATAAGTTACACAGTGGTGACTCTCGGTCAAACTACTAAGGCCTTACCACAAAAGATTTTAAAACGATGTTCAACAAGTGTTTAACTTAGACACTGTTTAAATGTGATACTGTCACTTATTTTGACAACATCGTTTGAAAGAGACGCTATCACATTTAGAAAGTTTGACATTAAAAAAAGGGACAAAACACTGTGTAACTTTTATACATAAGTATTAGTAGACTGCTAGCATAGCTGCTACTAGCATAAGTAGACTGTCCATAAGTAGGCGCGACGTTGTGGGGCTTACAGTAAGGTGAAGAGCGATGATATGGGAATGCAGGACGTCAGTTGAAGAGCGACATTATGGGAAGCGACGTTCAGGGAAAAATTGAAATATGAGGCACAGGGGTTAGCGCAGTCGCCCTGCGATTGTGTCAGTTTATTTTTCTCGATCCCTTCCGTGCTTCGGTAAGCACGTAATGCCGTTGGTCCGTATTTGCAGTCGTTAGCACCCACCAATCTGTTTTAGACCCGCTTGGTGGGTTCTAGCCCATCTTCCTTATCCACCTTTAAGGAAGGCAAGTGTATAGCAGTGGGTATTTAAAAAAAAAGAACGGTCAAGAGCGAGTCGTACTCGCGCACCGAGGATTCCGTACCATCATTCTGAAAAAGTGTACTATTTAGAGACATCGTTTTATTATTCCTGTAATCTTTACATAAACTTCTATCACATAAAATAATTTCAGATTTTTCTCTATGCAAACTTGGAGAAGGGGCGAGAGGTTTTTTTTTCATCAAAAGTCGAAAACTATGCGCTCTTTCATATGATAATATGATATCCCATATGCCCTAGTAGCCTCATCTCGAATTTTTAAGACACCTTTCAGTCCCTGTTGCAAAAAAATATACAAATTTTTTATTTCTCTTTTATTTGCAAAATAGTTGAGCAAACGTCATCTAAAACTATTCCAAATTTCAAGTTGATAGCATTAGTAGTTCTCGAGATATCTAGCTGTGACAGACAGACAGACTGAGTCGCACCATAAGAGTTCCTTTTTACCATTTTGGTACGGAACCCTAATGACTGATGATGATCCAAAATAGCATTTATTTGTTCCAGAGCCAGTGACATTTGACGTGATATCAAGAAACATGACAGCCAAGCTTGGTCAACATGTGACCATAGATTGTCACGCCAAAGGCGATGACCCTATAAGAATTATGTGGACTAGAAATATGACACCTATTAACCCCTTAACGCAAAGGTAAGCGTTAAATAAAAAAATAAACTAAATTTTTGTCAGCTGCTAACACAGATCTAATCTATTAGACTTTTAAAAATATCTGATGATTGGTTTACATAGTGGTGATTGTTTTTTTTTATTTTTTTTTAAATTGTAGAATTTTATTTTTGGTACTTACCATGAATAAGACTTTTAGTATGGTTTCGTAGATTATATTCATTTATTGTCAGCTGTTACCACAGATCTAATTTATTAGACTAAAAAAAAATATAATTGGTTTACATTGTGGTGTTGTTGTTTAAATTTTATTAGTTTTTTATTCATCATAGGATTTTCATTTTTGTTACTTAGCCCGATTAGGACTATCAGTATGGTTTCGTAGATTAATCATGATAAAGTAAAAATTACCATTACCTAAGAAATGACATGATGTCGTGCTTTGTTTTGAGACAATGTTTACAACATTGTTAATTGACTAGTGGAAACACTCGGTAATAATAACAGCTTCCACGCTATAAGGGAAAAGTCGAAAAATAATGAATGTATAGGTACTAATTTCAAATGAATATAAAGTACCCTGTCAAAAAAAGCCCAAAAAGATAATAATAATAAAACGTCTTTATTAATATGATACATAAGGGTGAAAATATCAGAAGCGAAGACCGACGAAGGCTTAACAAGTACTCTGGAGCTGCTTCAAACTGAAACAAGTGACGGTGCTTTGTACCAGTGCAGGGCGGGGAACCCGTTCGGAGCTGAAGTGTTTAGCGTTCATCTTACCATACTGGGTAAGTGAATTTAGCTTCAATGATGATTTTAAAGTTACGTGGCGTTTTCAGTCCATGAAACTGGATAACTTTCACCAAGAAACAGGTTCAAATCCATAAAATCAATTTTAGACTATTTTTTTTTTATTTATAAATAGGTACATTAACAGATTATCAGGAGTTTTTGGCGCCATTTTGTCGAGTTCGGTTTGGTGTCTATTTTAATTATTTTCAAATTGATTCATAGTGGATATTGTGTCTTAAAATTGATGCAGTTATATGGTACAAGTGTCTACGCAACTGAACAATATGTGGGATAATTGAAATAGGCGCAAACTTGGTTGTGTGAAGCTGAGACTTTTATTGAAGTGGTGGCTTCCTCGGCAGAACTAACTGAGTAAACTGTCTTGATATACTTGGTGCCAAATGCTCCAAGCAGCATTGGAATGCGATGCACCCGCATTCTAATGAAAAATTAAACAATATCTACCACTGAACTATTTAACACTTGACACTGGCAAAAATTACTTCCAAGAGGAAAGTAGATTGCCATAACAAAAAAGAAGAAGAAGAGAACAGATTATCATCTCTAAAAAAAAATAACAATTACTCATGTGTATCCAATGTTGTTGGAGAAAATTGTTCAGTTTCATGAACTGTAAAGTTTGTATTGAAAGATTTAGTGCTAAAGTTTTACCATCCACCTTGCTATACTAGGTAAGTGAATTCAGCTTTTGTTTTTAGTGTAGTAAAGTTGATTTTTGTTTGATTTTGAATTGTTATTTATACGCTTATAATGACAATTACGAAATGTTTAAGTAAATTAAGACTGTTATCAATTCAGGCTGAGATTTTTTATTGTTTTTTAGAAATATTACTTGAATAGAATAAAACAATAATTTTGCGTCGCGTTGTTATCCAATTTTGGCATATTCCTGAAACCACGTGTCACGTCACTCACGTGTGTGTTTCATAAAGTTGAAATTAAACGTGGATGTCACCGGTGTCTACCATTTGGATATGCTGTGACCACCACATGTCAAAATATACACACACAAGCATAAATGATTCTAGTTAAAATAATTTTGTTACTAGTCTTTTTAATATCAATTAATCTGTAAAGTTCACAAGTGGTTAAATTACCGGCAGGAGTCACTGATATTTTGAATGGTGATTGTGAATTTTTTTAAACTAAGTTTTAACTTAGCTTAGAATTGCAACATATTGAACAATGTGTCACTAGTGACTCGGTAGCTCAGTGGTCAGAGCATTGGACCGGATATCCAAAGGTCGCGGGTTCGATTCCCGTCCGAGAACATGATCTGGTCCTATTTTTTCTAGTATATTATTTAGTATTATATAAAAATAAAATTGTGAATGCTTAAATATCAAAATTTAAAAAGATACAATGTGCAGTAGTTAGGGTGGCGTCGAACTTAAGTGTCCAACTTACTGACTTTTGAAGTTGAACAGTACTACAGCCTGCCTGCTGTGGAATAATTAAAAAAAATTGCAAGCTTCAGTTATGCTGGGATCTTTCCAGAACCTCCAACCCCACCCACCGACCTATCAGTAGACTCGATAAAGTCTCGCTCGGTGCGACTGTCGTGGCGTGATTCGACTCGATCGCTCGCCCACTACTACAGCTTGCAGATAACGAACAGTCAAAGGATGACTTGGAGCGCAGCCAAGACGATCAACGTCACCAGGTAAGATTTATATTGGTGCTTGTTTTAGTCAAAGATTTAGTGTGTCTAGAGTGTAGGATACATGGTCGCCAACCAGTACGTAACCAAAGCGACATTGTAGTTACCAAACCAGTAGTCTAAATCACGTGAGTGTAGGTACGTAAGGCAGAAATTACATTTAAGAAAGCAACGTCGAGAAAGTGTTTTTCTTCACGAAGGTATTTTCGTCATTACGTATCCTGCAATTGACATTATGCAATTTTAATATTGTCGTCACGAAAGCATCCACATCCACAAGCAGCCGAAATAGTTCGAAAATGCCATCGCAACGACGACGTTTTCATGACTGTACTTTCGTAAGTGTAAATTCGCCCTAAAAGTGAAAACAGAAGACAGAAGCGTTAAAACAAATACTTCCAGAGTGGCACTTCGGTCTCGAACACACACACCCGTATTCAAACATTACTATGAGGTCTCACAGTACCCGTGGACGCACAGCGTCTCACGAATCAATCACACGTAATACGTTAAACAAACGAACCAATTTGACGACCTCCGTGGTCAAGTGGCTTTGTACACCGGTTTTCAAGGTGGCCATCCCTGAGGTCCCGGGTTCGATCCCCGGTTGGGTCAATTTAGAAAACGAACTTTTCTATATTGGCTCAGGTCTGGGTGTTTCTGATACCACCGTTGTCTCTGATTTCCATAACACAAGTGCTCTAGCTACTTACTTTGGAATCGGAGCAATGTTTGTGATGTTGTCTAATATTTATTTATTATTTATTAATCACAGAGCTCTATTTCAGTGCATTCGCATAAGCAAAGGTCGTTTGAGTGTTATTATTGAAGGTACAGACTTTCTAATTTGTGTGTGAACGAATAGTTAGGTATCATTCTTCAATGTGTAATATCTTCGTTTTTAGTCGTTAAGTTGTAATTGAGAAAGTTTCTTACTAAAACAGTAATAATTATTAGTTCCAAAGTTAGTGTTTCAACAAGTCTTTAAACTCCAGGACTTCAAATATTTTGGTAGATCATAAGATCACTTCAACAATATTGTTTTACAAATAAATTTGTTCATTCATTAATAAGATTTGTATACCCTTAGTTAAAACTTAAAATCAAGTTTGTGATGAGTTTGTTTGCCAATCTATAAACTTTGAATTTTGATGTTATTTTTGAGGTAACTTAACTTGACTTTCGTATAACTAATTGGAATCCACAAATCTGACGCTAATAGATCGAAGTTCAATTAATCATTTGTTGTTTAAAGTAATCTATTACTTTAGGTCGGCGACTTTATTGAAGATTACTTTCATAGTTATTAATAAAATTTTCCTAACGAGACATTTAATTGCCAGTTTTTTAGCATTTTTAGCTTTTTAGTCAGTGGATTGAATCTTTTGAAACATTTCGATAATAGTGTTAACGTCGTACTTCCGGTATTACCAACCAGGGGCAAGAACAGAACCAATAATTACCAATCAAACTTTTCTTTCAGCTTTCATTTTCAATGGGTCTATTTCCTTTGTTGATATCGGAAAAAATGCTTTTTTCTATACGTTTCTTCCCGATATTCCCCATTGGTAAACAACGGGAATAGACCGTCCATACTTTATTTTCCGATATCCACTAGTGGTTGTCAAACAGGGGACAGCGGGAACGGTTATAAACCCGGTATAAAAATTTTCTTTCTCACTCTAAGGATTGAAGAAATCAGACACATGATTGAGGTAGAAGACTTACAACCAGCGACCGGGTACGCCGCTCGAGTGGCGGGCGGCAACCAAGCCGACTTGAGTCATTACTCTACACCTGTCCGGTTCACCACCACGGAGGAAGGTAGGTCATCAGCATCATAACTCCTTATTAAAGATGGAGGAAGGTAAGTTATCAACATCATAACTCCTCATTAAAGACTACTGCAGGACTTATGGACTACGTTCTGGTTCTCAACGCCTTTAAAGTGGGTTGGAACCGCTGCCGCCTACACCTGTCAGATTTGTCAGAGTATGCGAGATTTTGCCCTTCTTGATTGCTAATAAATTTGATGGGCTTGATTGAAAGAGATGAAACGCATATTAGCTGGAAAATGTCATTATGGCTACAATTTTATGATAACGATGCTATATAATTTTACGACCTCCGTGGTCGACTGGTCGGTTTTCTGGCCAGTGTAGCCACCCCTGAGGTTTCGATTCGTTCCTGGGTTCGATACCCAGCTGGATCAATTTAGAAAACGAACTTTTATATATATTGTGTCAGGTCTGGGTGTTTGAGATACTATTATCACCGTTGCATCTGATTTCCATAGCACAAGTGCTTTAGCTACTTACTTTGGAATCGGAGCAATGTATGTGATGTTGTCAAATATAATAAAAGAAATAATACCTCTGCATCTGATGATACGTTATTGCTGCGTCCTCATACCTCAAGCCCTCATACCTCACTTATGTCATGTCAGTGTATATCAAACTAATAAAGAATTTCCTCTACCAGCTCCCTCATCTCCACCATTGGGAGTCCAGTTAGAACAGACGGACTCGCCAGGGGAGCTCCGGGTCAAGTGGCTTCCACCACCAGCTGACTCGCATAATGGACTCGTCATCGGGTACCGGTTGAGAGCTGTACCTCAACTGAATGGGATCAAAGGTGGGTGTGATCATCTTCATAATATCAGCTATTATACACGGATTCCTGGGCATAGGCCTCTTTTACGATAATCGGGTCTGCTCGTATCCAGAGTCTTTACCATTTTTTTTTTTTTGATGTACTTTTAGCACGAAACTATATTGCAAATTGAATTGGTGTCGAGCACTAATATAAAATTGAATGAAGAGACTTCCACCATTGTCTCGACTTACGGACTCATCATCAGGTAATAGCTGAAAAAATAAAAGATAGAGATGCAAATCTTATTATGTAAGACTTTAGCTATCTAGATAGATCTGAAACCAATCCAATGCTACCCTCAATTAAAGTTCACTTTCAATGTTGACAAAATCTCTATTGTACTTTGGAATTCCTTTAAACGGTTTGGAATATCTTAACTCCAACCACAGCTAGGCAATTTACCCAGTAATCACATCATCCTGACCAAATATGGCGCTAGTATCGCAAGTCAAGAGTACAAAATAAGCATCCTGACGGTTAAAATGAGATAAATTATGTAGAGTTAGTAAACTACTATTTCATTTCCTAGCAACAGAGGAGGCGAGTGATAAAACAATCAAAACTACTTCCCTTTATTCGAAGCAAGAAACTGTCATCAGCGGACTTTTAAAAGGTGTGAGGTAAGTAATTTTATTTTTTACAAATGTTTCGTTGAAACATCATGTTTTAAATTTCCACACAAAATGTTTGTAAAATAGTTTAATAATATATAGTTTTATAATATTTTAAATAGTTCGATCAGAATTCCAGCGAATCCTGTTACCTCAGCCCCCTGATTATGTAACTTTGTTGCAATCAACTCTGACAGAAATCGCAGTTACATTGCTGCTTTAGTAAGAACTAATATGACAACTATCTTACTTAAAGCAGCAATGTAACTGCGGTTTCAATCGATTTCAATCGATAATTATTAGCAACAGAGTTACATAATCAGGGGGCTGAACAGCGAAATTTACTTTTTCCTGTTACTGACCACCGTAGTTATTGATGTAATTATAAATTAAACTTATAGTTAATGTGATAGAGTCGTCCTTTGTGTTGACGAATCTGTATGAACCAAATTAGAGAAAAATTGTAATTGCTGAGCTTTAGTCAACGCAAGACAGTTTTTCTCTGGAAAATCAAAAACTATACTTACGAAAAGAATGATTTGGCTTTCCGATAGTATTTTAATTTTAAGTGATTATAATCAAAATGATTTTATTTGTTTAGACACATTAAGGAAAGATTCATTAACCATTCCTTTATGATATTGCGTTTTTGGATAATACATACTTAAATTAATATTTTCTATGTTTTCTTCCAAAAGGTACGCAGTTTCAATAGCAGCATTCAATGGCGCTGGAATGGGACCTTTCTCAATACCCCTATTCCAAGATACTAGAGAAGGAGGTAAGTAATTTTACCACTTTTTATGCATTGATCAAGCAGCAACAAAAAATATACTAGTAGTTAATTATTACCAAAGAGGAAAGAACTCGAAATGAACGCGTTCAATTTCACATTAATAGTAGATTGTTAGACAAAGGTCAAAAGGAAGCAATTCCTATACGAGATGTTTAGACGCCCGAGCGCAGCGAAGACGGCTATAGTTGAGTACGGAATCGATGACTTTTACCCGTGTTAAACACTCTACTTTTCATTTAAAATATAAGGAAAGTAAAAAGATCGTAGTTTTTCCAAAATATTTATTAAAGTTATTTATTTTAATGTTCAATTTTATTTCTTTCCATTGTTAAAATGTATTCTATGGCAATCGATGACTCAGCGATTAAGCTGTTGGAATGCACCCATTTTAAACGTTTTCGTTGCCGATGAGGTAACGCTATGGTCGACTATGTAACCAAATTCAGTTCTAATTTTGAAATTCTTTTCGACTTTCACTTTCCGAATATGAGAAATGAAAAATTAATTTGTTGACAAAAACATGAGTTTTTATAGTGTATTTTTATTATTCGCTTCACCCACATAAGTATTGCTTTCTCTCTGGCTAGCCCTGACACAAAGATACATTTATAGGTTACTTAAATACATACTAATACAAATAGTTTATTAATTACAAATAATGAAATACAATTTCTATACCTTACGACAAACGTATCAACATATCACCAAATAATGTGGAACAGAGGGTAACATGACATTATTTTACGTAAATAATTTGCTATCGATTGCTGCCGCAAACTTGTATATATATGTTAAATATAATGGTAGTTTTTACACATATTTTTTTTCAACATGCTGCCGCTGAGACAGGGTTAACTAAACGGTATACAAGGTGTTACAAAAATACCCCTAATGCCGAATATGGTATATAGGGACCATCAAATTGAACAACTTCTACTATGGGACCAACTCTCAAATCGCGAAAAAATAATCAGCTGTTTCATACATTTTGATATTTTCGATTTTAAATTTTGTATGAAACAGCTGATTTTTTTTTCGCGATTTCAGAGTTGGTTCCATAGTAAAAGTTGATCAGTTTGATGGTCCCTATATACCATATTCGGCACTAGGGGTATTTTTGTAACACCTTGTATATGTAAACCCTATCGCAGCGGCAACTTTTACACTTGAAAAAGTACAGGCGCACTTTGTTAAAATTATTTGTCGTTCAAAAATAGTTCGAAATTATTTGTCATTTATAACTTTAAAGGCAACAAATTTTTCAAAGGAAAACTTAATACTAGCAAAGCGGCAACTAAGTTTTTAACTTGGTCTGGTGACACGAAGAATTTTCCTCGAGTTCCGTTGTCGTATGCTAACTAGGGGTAAACACTTTGGAATTTTCCTGTCTTCCCCCTTTATGTTATTTCTGTTAAGTTACTGGACAAAGGGTTAAGTTTGTAAGCAGGGAAACTAAGCTTCTTAAAGTTAAAGCAACTCAAAGAAAAACTATTACACTAAGATTAAAGAAAGTGAATAACTGAAGAGAAAAATATTTTCAAATTACAAACATATATATTAACATACCTTGAAGACCTTTGTTGTCAAGGGTCAGCTCTGAGATTCCGGGTTCGATCCCCGGCTGAGTCAATTTAGAAAATTAACTTTTCTACTTTGTCTCTAGTCTGAATGTGTTTTACCGGCCTATTCCTATTGTCTCCCACGTTTGTCCCCCACTGGGGGATATCGGGAAAAAACGATTGGTTTTCCATACTTTTTTCCCCGATTTCTTTCCCTTTCAAAAGTAGGGGAAAACGGGAACAGGCCGTTTTATCTTACCAGCTGTTGTTTGTAATCTCCGTAACACAAGTGCTTTACCTACCTTCTTAATTTGGAGTCGGAGCAACGTATGTGATGGAGTATAATGTTAATCTTTTCGCCCGCGTGGACTTCAGGTTATATCATGCGGGCAGAGATCCGTGCCCAGCAGTGGGATAAAAAGTAGCATATGTCCTGCCCCAAGGTCCCATCTATATACATACCAAACGTCAAAATCAGTCCAGCGGTCTAGGCGTGAAAACGTAGCAGACTTCTTTTGCATTTATGCCTAGGCACTGAAGATTATTATTATTATTATTACTTAAGGTCCAAATAATAATTCTCACAGGCGGGCGAAGTCGCATGTGCAAGCTAGTATTTCATAAGTCAGATAAACGGATAGTCTCAAAAAACCACTAAGCTTCATTCGTTATTTTGTGTCAGATAATTGAATTCGTATTTAATTTATGGCTTCAGTAAATTCTCCATAAAAGTTTATGAATATTACATCAAGATAATATAAACTTTTTAATTTTTAGAGTGAATGCGTTATTGCCACAGTCAATGTACAGTGCAAACAGAAGAACATACAACATAATGAAATTGTGTTATGTTCTAACTTTGAATTTGTTCGTGAATTTTAATTAGATAAAATGTTTTTAAAATTCTAGGGTGAATACTTCTATTTATATGGGTAACTATTTATGAAAATAAATGATTTCAATAAAAAAAATTACATAACAGTAATTGCAAAGGAAAACATTATAAGAGCACGGTAATTTAAGTGCGTTATTTAGTTTAAAATTGCTTTTAGTTGAAATGTGAAGTTCTTTAATGTATTTCCATGAAACTAAGCATAGTCTTTCAATGGGAAGTTTTTCTTTAACACAAAAAAGTTAACAGAACAAACTCATTAACAGTTGAGTTACTGACTTAACTTCTATTATGACTTCATCGTCTTCATTAACGACGTTTCGCAGTTCCTTATTGTTGTTTTAATTACTTTGCACCTTTTACGCGTTTTAGGGGCTTCGAGAAGGCTCGAGAATGTTCTACAGATTCCGAGAATTCAGGCATGTACGAGATACGTATGACTTTGATGTGAAGACATTAAAAAGTTGTACAGCTTTGAAACTAGTTAGAATTTATGGGAAGAAAGTATCAACAGTAATTTTTGGTAGGAATTAATACCATTTTTTGGAAGAAATATTGCATTATGTTATCTTATCTATTCTATGATAACAACTTCCGTCAAACAATTTAAATAGGAATCAAATTTGATATACTGGAGCAATGAATCTTCTATACACCGTTAATTTTTAAAGTATATCTAAAAATTAAATGGGGATTTCAGACCACGTGAATGAACAACTTTTACTATGGGGCCAACCACGGAATCGAAAAAAAAATCAGCTGTTCCCTAGAAAAGTTATACAATGTATGGTTGTGTATGTGTATAGTTGGTTTCTAATTAAAAATACCGAAGACACTTCTTTATTGTTTACTCCTTGACGTCATACATTTTAATTTATCTTCGTGCGTTAATTACATATTTTTCGTATAACAATCAATGGCTGCAATTACATAGACAAGCTGTTCAAAATTTAAATTGTGTCACAACCAACCTTCGCGGCGCATCAACTGTTTCTATCGGTCGCTCGCAATAGACTAAAGGAGTTTCGGTGCATGCACCGTAACTTAATGAGCAATTTTTCGGTACTGAACGGCCTGTTCAGTGTAGTTGATGTAGTGTGTTTGATAACAATGCCAATGTTATGCGCACGACGCCCACTGCTGGAATATACCCAAGGATCCTCTCCCAAGGATCTCCACAACGATCGGTCCTGCGCTGCCCGCATCCAGCGGCTTCCTGCAACATTTGACTACCTCCGTGATCGAGCGGTTTGTACACCGGTTTTCAAGGTGTTGCCATCTCTGAGGTCCCGCGTTCGATCCCCGGTTGAGTCAATTAAGAAAACGAACTTTTCTATATTGGCTCAGGTCTGGGTGTTTGTGATACCACCGTTGTCTTTGATTTCCATAACACAAGTGCTTTAGCTACTTACTTTGGAATCGGAGCAATGTATGTGATGTTGTCAAATATTTATTTATTACTTGTTTTCACACAATACATGAATTATCATCCGAGCCGTGCATAATGTAAATAAGAAATGCTCTTGTCGGAGCATGACAGACTGATCGTACTCGATCACGTTTGTTAAGCAAAGCTCGGTCCGACCAGGTGTCGGATGGGTGACCGTTAAGTGGCATTACAACTCAGCGCTTCCGTGCTTCGGAGGGCACGTTAAACCGTCGGTCCTGGGTGTTGTCATCTGATAACAGTCGTTCGGCCAACTCAGAGGCCTTACAGGCGGCTTGATAAACTCTAACACCAGAGGTGGCCACTAATTCTCATATGATAAGAAAAATATATTGTAAACAAAATATAGGAAACATATTCAAGTTTTATTCCCAAGAATATCCCAGTATAAGCATAAAATAAAAGTTTTCAAATATTTGTCCCCATCGGGATTTAAGTTTTAGATGAAAAAGTTTAACCTATATTGATATTATAAATCTGAAAGTTTGGCATGTTGTTTTACTTGTTGTTATTTTAAACTCATACCCCCTTACTAATAAAGATTGTATAGCAGATGTATAAGTTATACAGTGGTGACTCTCAAGTTTGACATTAAAAAGAAAGGGATATTCTGCTATACAATCTTTATTAGTAAGGGGGTTAATTTAAAATTAATTCAGAATACTTGAAGTATTACTTATTAGCTTTCAAAAAAAAATATAATTATAAGTAGAGTATATTAAAATAAATATATACTTGCTGAACAATAACTTAGGTAAATACTGGCTTGTGACCGCAACATCATCTGCGTAGGTAGTTTCTTTTCCATATTTTTTTCCAAGCTTACTGTTTAGCGAAATTCATCAAAATTGGTTCAGCGGTTTAGGCGTCGAAGTGGCAATAATTTATAGATAGAGAGACAGAGTTATTTTCACATTTATAATATTATGAATCGCAGCAATCTCCACCTACCCTTACGAGAGAAAGGTATGTTATATGCTACTTTGACGACCTCCGTGGTCGAGTGGCTTTGTACACCGGTTTTCAAGGTGTCGCCATCTCTGAGGTCCCGGGTTCGATCCCCGGTTGGGTCAATTTAGAAAACGAACTTTTCTATATTGGCTCAGGTCTGGGTGTTTGTGATACCACCGTTGTCTCTGATTTCCATAACACAAGTGCTTTAGCTACTTACTTTGGAATCGGAGCAATGTATGTGATGTTGTCAAATATTTATTTTATTTATTTTTGTGTGTGTAGTAGTAATTCCATAAGTCAGAATTTGTATTTTTCAAAAAAACATTGAATTTATTAGTAACCTTCCTACTCAATTCCCTGGGCTAAATTATTGAAAAAATAAAGGATAAATATTTCACGGCAGATTTATAAAAAAACGGAAGTAAAACGAAATAAACGATCAGAATTTGCAAACCAAATTATCGTGCGGTCTAAATTTCAAATTAATTGACAGACGGACGGACGTCTCTGTCCGAATATGAAATACGGAAAAGTGTGTGTTTGTAAATGAAGCTTGTGGCACAAAATTTAACATCTTTTTATTCTATACAGAAGCGCATCGCGCTAATTCTGAATGATAAATCAAAGCCATTACGTTGTCATATAAATTATCTAATACCTATATAAAATTATCGTGTCACAGTGTCTGTAACAAAACTCCTCCAAAATGGCTTGACCGATTGTTATGTGTGTGTATATTCCGTAGATTTGAGAATAGGACGTAATCTATTTTTACATACATTACATACCCACAAGTGATAAGGGTGGTCCACCCCAAAGTTCATATTTTTTAAATTTTGAGATTTAAGCATTCACAATGCTAGTTTTATATAATACTAAATAATACACTAGAAAAAATAGGACTCGCACCAGATCATGTTCTCGGACGGGAATCGAACCCGCGACCTTTGGATATCCGGTCCAATGCTCTGACCGCTGAGCTACCGAGTTACAGTACCAAGTAGTAGAGAGAGAACATGATCTGTTGCGAGTCCTATTTTTTCTAGTGTATTATTTAGTTTTATATTTTTTGGTAATTTTTTTTTATGATATGGCATTAAAAATATATACAACCCTAAATTTTCCCCCTTCCTATTTTTTGATAGCGATTACTTTAATAATGGTTATTTGACCAAAATATTCACTAGAAATAATTTATATGGCAAAATAACGTTTGCAGGGTCAGCTATCTATATATTTATCTAAAAATCTTTAGTTTAGTTTTAGAATTCTCATTTAAATTGTCCAAGATTGGCATCGTAAGCTCCCTACGCATAGTTTTAAACAATTTTATCAGAATCAGAATCATTTATTGCTAGATACTGTGTTACAAGTTGGTAATAACAATAACTTTTAGTAAGTATCAACAGTTACCATATTAGGCATGCAACATAAAATTTTAAATAGAATAAAGAAGCAATATTACATTTTATATTAATAACATACATTCATAATCCTTAAAAAGATTTACAATCATAATATTCATTTAACGTATAAAAAACATTTACTAACAACAATTTAACAACACTAAAGCAAGTATTTTTCTGTAAACGAAATTGAAACGGTAACGATTTCAGTTTGGTTTTATCGTTGAAAATTACCGCGATTGGGGGTCGTATTCGGAAGTGTTTTACTTCCGTCATTTGTTTTGTTGCGCTAGAAACTCCTCAGTAATTGCTTGAAACTCCTTGGTCTACAGTACTGAATATAGTCTGGGTTGGCCTGGTAAATGTAAGAAAACTTTGTTGTAACTTTAAGTATTTTAATGAATAAATAAATACCGTCTACAAAAAGTTCTGATTTGCTTAAAAAAATTCGACTATTTTCAGAAATATTTTGTATCTTTACTTAAACGATTAAAATTGCACTTTTATATACATATCAATGTTTACACGTTATAAAAGTGAGTGTTCCGTTTCATCGAACTCGTGTTCATATAAAAGGCAATCCATCGGAATCTATTCAACCGTTAAGTTTCGTAAATACGCCGCTTTTACGTGATTAGCTATCTGAGTAATTGGTTTTTATTTTGTTTTTTTTTGGGAAAAATACAATCAATACCAACACACATACAATTTTGTTTTCTTAAATGATTTTGAACGTAACATAAAGTTGGATTTTGCAATTTTGGTCGTTACGTGAAATTTTATGAGCAGGTTTGACAATTATATAAATTTTAACGCTTATTTAGTAAATCCTTTAACTTAGGAAAATGAGACACACTAGATATTTTCGTTGTTGTCCGGATACATGTGCGCGCGACCCGAGCGAAGGGGTTAAGACGCAAATAGTTCTAACCTAGGGAATAAGTTTTCTGAACGACATGTTCAAATTCATTTCTCTGAGTGCGGGATCCCATCCCATAATCGACATTTTCAGAAGATACTTAAATAAAACACTTTTTTTCCCGTGGTCACGGGAGGACCGTGACCACGGCCCCTGGAAAGGTGTCGAAACGTCGGGAATTCTAAAAAACCAATAAATACAAACTAAATAATTCCAAAACAACACCTGAATTGATAATATACGCGCTGTAATCCGTAAAAAGTGTTTTATTTCTAATGAACTGTACGCGCGAAAGTCTTAGAAGTGTATAAATGCTTAAATCTCAGATCGAAAATCAGAAGTTGACTTTAAAGATTAATTTATGTAAATTTCAATAACGTTTGTTAATTAAGACGCGAATAGCTTCAACCTAAGAAATAAGTTTTCTAAACGAGATGTTCAAATGAATTTCTTTCAGTGCGGATCCCTAAACTTTTCTCAGTACTTTTGTTCAGGCAAAAGTAATTAACAGTCAAATACGTAAAATTCAAAAGTTTTTTCGCTTCATTTTCGTTAAAGTCTGAACTTCCACACGTTTTAAACAATATCGTGCGTAATAAAAGAGAAAAATTGTAATTTAACTTACGTAATTCTGACTTTTGTTGTTTCTGAAAGGAAATTAAAGTTAATATCAACTCCAGTAATTAGAAAAGCTAAACACATTCAAAGTTTTTCCTTGCTCATGGTAGAATTCCAACAAGTTGCTTCTGAATGTATCATCAACACATATTATTATCTTTATTTACTGAATATGAGTGTAAAGGATAATTTTGAAATTTTGAGATTTTAGCATTCACAATGCTATTTTACATAATACTAAATAATATACTAGGAAAATACGACACGCACCAGATCATGTTCTTGGACGGGAATCGAACCCGCGACCTTTGGATATCCGGTCCAATGCTATGACCGCTGAGCTACCGAGTTCGATTCCCGTAAGTAATAAAATAATCTAAGTGAATCGATGTAACTTTTATGAGAAAATTACTTAATGTAAAGGAAAGAAAAAAGGTTGATGAAAATTGCAAAAAAAAATATTATAAGGTGACGTCACGAAGAAAAGAAAATGATGGTGACTTATTTATGATACTACTATAAAAAGGTACATATTACTTTATAATACGATAGTGTGACTGTGAGGAAAACATGCTTCTGTGTCACACTGGTGTGATATCGTGATAGTCGTGCGGGGTGCGTAGCTAGGGGCACAAGTTAGACCTGGCCTAAATCTAATGATATCTATCTTCCTATCCAGTACATAAAAGTTACAGGATCAGTTTTAAGACTGTAGCTCTACCATGAGTTGATGCAAACTGTTTCCGCCACCGTAAACAATCGGATATACTGCTCACAGTCAATGCAAGTGAAAGAGAGAAAACTATAGTTTACGGTAGCGAAAACAGTTTTCATCAACTCATGGTAGGACCACAGTTCAGGTTTTAGTTCACAATTATTATTATGATGGTAAGTCATGTGACTAACTAAATTATTCCTTCTGTCTAGCCCCAGAAGAAGGTCCTTCCGCAGTGGAGTGCAGCGGCGTGACGTCAACAGCGCTACGAGTGAGCTGGCAACCGATACCACCACATAAGCAAGCTGGAGCGCTTATAGGATACACTGTGTTATATGCTGCTCAAGGTAAGAACCATCACCACAGAACAGCGATTTGTTTTGTGATCATCACAATCATCATTGTGAGGCTGCTGGGTTTTTTTTAATGTAGATAGTCAAGCGCTTGACTGCTATCACGACTGGTGGTAAGCGACGATGCAACCTACGATGAAACGCGCTTGCCTAGAAAGTTAAGGCCTCCTTAAAGATCTCCACGACGATCGATCCTGCACTGCCTGCATCTAGAGGCTTCCCGCGAACTTCATCAGGTCGCAGGTCCACCGTGTCGGAGCACGGGGCGTATCGTCTAGAGCGCGGTCGTCATTCCAGAACCTTTCCGTCCCTACGGTCATCGGTTTTCTTTGCTATTTATCCCTCTTACCAACACTTCAAATAAGCTATCCTTCGAACACTATCATAGTCCAGGTCATAAAAAAATAAAGAAAAATACCAATATTTTGTTATTTTAATACAATTGTATCAAATTGAAAAGACAATGTCGGGGAATAATTTAAATGCATGATAAATGACGAGAGTATTAAATAAGTTTCAAATACTTACTAGTTTGCTAAGGTTCTAAGGTTTGTTACTACGGTTCGCTAACAGTTCTAAGGTTCGCTACGGTTCTAAGGTTCGTTACTAAGGTTCGCCATGGTTCTAAGGATCGTTACTAAATTCGCTACGGTTATGCTACGACTTAGTTACGTGGCTCAGTCTACTGAACATTGATATGTAACATTATAAGACATTTCCAATGTCCCCTCTTCTGTGGCACTGTGGCCTTCTTTATAGATAAGAACGATGTAATAACCCAGAATTTAAGAGGAAACACCACAGTCGAGATTTTTGTAAAATTCCTATGGAAAGTAGACAAAATCAACGTTTTGAAGTCTCCTGTTTCCTCCTCCAAAACTAGATCTATTTAATTACTTTTCTCATCAAAAAATAAAGAAAGGCTTTGGCTGTGTTCCTATATTTAGCTTTTTTATATAATCTCGTCAAATTCGATTGCTAGATATCTAAACAATGGATTTTTTTAAAGTTTTTGAAGATTAATAACTTTTTAATAATTAATTTATGAAAAAAATTAAAGCTTAGACACAATCAAATCCTTTTTTTAAACTTTAATGAAAAAAGTCATTAAATCGGTCCAGTTTTGGAGGAGGAAACATGGGACTACGAAACGTTGATTTTGTCTACTTTCCATAGGATATTTTTTAATTCTCTCGACCGTAGTGTTTTCTCTTGCGTTTCCTTTTAATACTTTTTCTCTCTACAGGTCGGAACTGGCTAAACGCAACCTCTTTAGTGACGGAACTCCGTCTCCAAAGCCTGCTCAAGTTCATGAACTACACGATCAAAGTGGCGGGCTTCTCTAACTATGGCCACGGACCGTTTACTTACCCCATCGTGTGTGCTACGCTGCAAGACGGTGAGTGATTCATGCATTGTTCGCAGGGTTGTGAGTTATGACTATGATCTTTATCCTGTTCATAACCATTTTAAGTATCCCCAATGCTGGGGCTTCCTTATGGGTGAATAAAAAGGATGTGTCACCACGCGGGACAAATGCGGATTGATGGGTGCCCCAATGTGTCCATTTAGTCAAACCACCGTTTAGTCTAAAATATGTTGTGATCTCGGTTCATGATCTTTTTATGTGTCTTATTAAAACTTACAATTTGACAAAGTCATCCAATTTCCTCAATTAAATGTACTTGGAAAATGAAATTAGATGGGTGGTGGAATTTTTGGAAAATATGTTATAACTTTGAAGAAAAAAAAGGTAAAATGATAATGTTCAACCCTAAAGTGACTCACATTCAAGATAGCGTCACAGCATTGTTCTGTTTAAATTTAACTTATGAATTAGTTCCATACATTTTGAATAATATTACTTGGAAATGCACGTCTGCGTCGGAACTACTCAAAGCTTTGGTACAGTCAAAATGATAACTTCGACTTTGATAAGTTATGAATATCACATGAATGTTACTAATCTTATATGTGTCTCTTTTTGATTGTTGATATTTGATCATTTAAGTTTCGTTTCGTGCCAATTTGTTGCCGTCATACAGTCGGGTTACTCCACACATAAGCGGGCCGGCATTGTCGGTTCGGCAGTATTTGTCGAACAACAAAGACCCGAAGAAATTACTGCACATGTTCGGCTTCAATCGGCTTGTGCCGATCGAGTTGTTCATTCGGGTCGACACATCATTTCGATTCGGCAATATTAGGCAGGTTTATGATTCCCGAACATCCATCTACATATATTCGATTTAGGCGGCAAAATCGATTTGCCGATTAATGCCAGCCCGCTTATGTGTGTAGCAACCCTTACTGAACAAGCGTTGTTATGTGTGACAAAGTAGTAAAATATTCAGTTACTTCTAATGTTGACTATACTTGTAAGATAGCGTCCAATATATGAAAATATTAATTTTAAAAGAAAACTTTTATGGAAATGGGCTTGTGAAGATACAAGTCAAATATGACCATCAGGTTTTTCTTGATACTTACATGATACCGAAATTAAGATATTTTTTTTAAATATTAGACAACGTCACAAACATTGCTCTGTTTCCAAAGTAAGTAGCTAAAGCAATCGTGTTATGGAAATCAGAGACAATGGTGATAAATACGCACACCCAGACCTGAGCCAATACAGAAATGTTAGTTTCCTAAATTGACCCAGCCGGGGATCGAACCCGGGACCTCAGAGATGGCAGCACCTTGAAAACCGGCGTACAAACCACTCGACCACGGAGGTCGTCAAATTGAATGTTGAGTTTCGCATGATAAATATTGATTGAATTTACATGTAATATTTTTGATGTAATCTGCCACAGAATAACAATAAAATTCTTCCATAGTACCCGACGCGCCAGAAGAAATTAAACTGCTATCCCAATCTTCAAACACGTTGTTGGTCAGTTGGAAGAAACCGAGACAGCCCAATGGAAAATTATTACACTATACAGTCTACTGCAAGCCGACTGCAAGGTATGTTGTAGATTAGAAACTTAACTCTCATTTTTTTATATACGTGATGTTTGGTAATACCGAACATGGTCGATATGTTACCATGTACCCAATCCCGGAAAAAAGTATATAGTCTGAAAATTACAAATTGACTGAAAAATTGTGCTTGTGTTTTTACGAAAAACTGCATGATGACAATGCCGAGATGGTGATTAATAAAAACACTAAAAACACTAGTCATAATAATACAATAAAAAAAGTTCTTAGCTTTATAAAAATTTTCAGGGATTGTTTGCATCTAAAATATTTGGGATTATAAGGGTGCTTATACTCTGTAAATAAAAATAAATTTGTATCTTTGTCTTCTTTTTTTTTATTCATTTACGTATAAATTACCCGCGATAAATATAAATATGATTTATGCATACCTAGAATGAATAATCAATTGTATCATAATAGTGCTTTTAGTACTAGCATAAGGGTCTTTAATCATTTACCTTTAGAAATCAAAGCACTTGATTTGCCTTTATTTAAATTCAAGCTGAAAAAGTGGTAACTAAACAATTTATTTTATAGTCTTAATGAATACTATGCTTGTAAAACTAAATAAGTCATAGGTGTTATTTTAGCAATTACATTTTTAAGTATATAAATATTATAATGTAACTCTCAAATTGCATACCCGTTATGGGTCTACTGTTGTTAAATATAATACTGCAATTCGACCTGCAAATTGTACACAGTATTTATAGCAATAAAAAATATTCTATTCTATTCTAAAATAAATAATCTACTAGTATGTGTTCCTAAACCATTCAATTTTATCCATTATTAATAATAAAAAGCCATTATTCAGACATTCACACATAAAAGCATACGTACTTACTTTTGTAACCGTAAAGATATTTCATAATAAATGAATTCCAGATATAGCTAGTTTGAAATAAAGTACCTACCTACCTACTATTTTGAATAAAATGTCTAAAATTATTTGAAACAAAGAAGAATAAAATATTTGTCTCTTTAAAATATATATCAATGGTAAATACAATTCGCACATCAATACACATCCCCGATTCCCTGGGGGAGAAATATTTATGCTCGGTTTGGTTTATTTTCAGTTCGCATATATGGCTTGTAACAATTTTAATGTATTTCTTAATCGGGATCTAGGGAATAAGGTTATCTATTTCTCAGTAATTGAGATTTTAGGGTTAGAACTTCAGACTCTTCAAAACTTGTTTACATTTGCAATGCAATTTTTAAGCTTCCAGTGTGAAGAACTGATGTTGAATTCTAGTTCACTAAAAATACTGTAGACTGAAAAAGAAACAAAGAAACACAATAACCGAACAGAATATTTAAAAATGTCTTGGTAACTCTGTAAAAAATCCTAAATAACACCATAAAAACATATAAAAATAAACTTGCAATCGTCAGATTTCATAATTTTAAACGACAGTGATATGATTTTTTATGCAAAAAGGATAGTTTTTTTATTGATCTAACACAATTATCGAGTACATTTTTAATAAAAAATCCACTATTCCAGAAATCAATAAAAATGTACTAAATTTCGACAAATTTCTGGCGAAGCGACAATTAAAGCTTTTCAATAATCAACCATATTCTAAAGAGATAATGAAAGAGTAATTTCGTGAACTGCCTTGCCTTAACATAATTTCAAAAGAAGTGCAAACCGTTTTGTATCGTTAATATTAACTTTGTCTAACTTTCCAATTAGGGATATTAAATTAAATTTTACTGAGTTGAGCTAATTATTATTCAATTTCCTTTCATTCAGAAGAGGCAAAGGTTTTCTTTCTTAATGGAAATTAAAGTTCAATTATTTCTTAGTCAAAGATAACTTTAATCCCCTTTCAATAGCAATATTATCGAATGAAGTTGCCTTATTATGTAACAAAGGGTTAAAAGCTATATTTTAGCCACGACTCAAACCAAAAAAAGCTTAGATTTAGATTTTTGTTTGAAATAATGATGACATTGTTAAAAAAAAGGGTTTGAATAGTGCGTTACGATTAGCTCTTAGTTAAAATACTTTAACAGTTACGCCCTTAAGATTCATTTTTCAACAGCAACGACGGTCCTCAAACTCTTAGAATAGACGCTCAGCAGACCACAGATGCGTACGAGAAGACTCAAACTGTTGAGCTGAAGGGATTGAGCGAAGGAAGACAGTATGACGTGTGGGTGACAGCCAGCACTATTGTGGGGGAAGGCCCTGAGAGCAGACGGGTCACTAATACCCCTTCGCAGCGAGGTGAGGTTTTGCACATTAATTAGGGTTGTTCCGAATACATGCATTGTTGCTATTTTATTTATTTGCACCGCGACTTGATACACTAAAAACCAGAGGTACAAATCTTATAAGAGTGGAATAATTTTAAAACATCATCGGCAAACACAGCAGTATTAGTGGTGGCGGTTTGTTTTACCTTCAATCAGTCAATATAGAAATAGTGAGTGTTATACAATACAAGTGTCGAAAGTAAGCGATTCCCTTACGAGGCATTTAGACTTATATTCACATAAATCGGTCTGAAGCTTTTAAATATCAGAGCATATAAAATTTTACGACAGTATTTTAAAAAAACGGTTCGTAAACATACAGCTGAACTCCACTGTTATTGAATTTGTCCAAATACAATCTGTAGCTTGTTATAACGAAACGAAGCTGACATAAGCTTTACCGGATAAACTTCAGGGATGGAAGTCTGAAGCCATTTTCGACTTGGATCCTATTGAAAAATCGTAAAACTTACTACTCAAAAGGATGAACTATTCAAGCTATCAAAGGAATTTATTACAGTTTTAAAAGTTTTTGACATAAAGCCATCCAGTTACTTTCAATGTCGGTAGTAAAACTACTTCAAACTTCTAAATACCTAATCATGCAATGTCATTTCTCTTGAATTTGTCTTATCAAACTTAAAATTGGAGTGAAAATAAACTTTTAGTAACTGATGAGATGATGTATGTATTTCTGTTATTTACACAATAATAAATAAAAATAACTCTGGAATACAGATTGACTATAAGGTCGGCAATGTCACTATTAGGTATTCTGTGGCAATGTCTGAATACATTAAAATTTGTTGTGTTCACTGTAGTTCATAATACTTCGTAGCACACTAAATACACGTCGTAGCACAGGATATAGCCGTAGCGCTAAGTGCTACGCTCTGCAATGAAAATGTACTCAGCCTATGCACGCTAATACTTTTGAGTGCTTTCGGGCTGACACATTTAAATACCGTAGTTGTATACATTTTCATTGAATGTGAATGAACTTTAGTAGCTTTTACAGTCTGTTTATTTTAGATAGTGTTGTTTATTATTATGATTACTTAACACACATAAAATTAAATATTTAATACAAATCAAGAAAAAAAAAGTTTGTCCAGAACAGCCAATTGTCTCCATTTTATTTTGAACTTTATAGGATTTAAAGTTTAAAATCTTGAGAAAACATCGGTTTTTGTATTTCTTTTTTGTAACAGTGGTAGCAGGAGTGGCCTCATTAGGGGGAGAAGTGACGGTGGCTGTGAGAAACTCCCTTTTGTTGGAGTGCAAGAGTGTTGGCTCCCCCCCTCCGAGAACTGTATGGTACCACAACCAGAACATCATCACACACCACCCGAGGTTCACCAGGAATAGGGATGACAGTTTACTCATCAAAAGTAAGTCGTGTTTCTAATATGAAACTTTTATCAATTATGGAAATATACGTTTGGTTTTGTTTGCCGGAAGAAAAAAATTTAAGTTGTATTTTTACACTTGAAAGGATAAACTGCGTTTGTTACAATCATTGTTTTTAAATTGATCGTGGTCACAAGACGATTTAATTTTATGATCAAAATATCAACCCGCCAGATGTTATGAAAAAAAAAATTTGGAATAGTTGAATCATAGCACCATTATTAATATTTTTCTGTAATACTTAAACAAGTGCATGCGGTCACTTTCACTTACCAGTGGCGAGGGGTGATATTATGGCAAAAGTAAGCCGTTCTACAAAATATGATCTGCTTAGTAAATAGGTGGGATGGGGTTTCTAGGGAATCGGCTTGTATGGACCCCTTCGTTCCACCTACCCAATTGTATTTTTTCATCCTTAGGCATCGACCAAGCCCTAAGCGGCAACTACACCTGCCTCGCCAAGAACCTCTACGGGTCTGACTCAGTCGTCTACGCCGTGAAGGTCCTACCTCTCCCAGACCCTCCCTCCATAAGGGTCACGCCTTATAAGGACTATATTGTAGTGGAATGGGATGAGATCAGGACTTACAGTAATGACACTTCCAATTATGGGATAAGTAAGTAATGACATTAACTTCATGATAGACAAGTAACACTCATCTATTAATTTCACAGAAGATTTCTATAATAAAGTGCAGGCAAATGTATATGGTATAACGAGTTTGAAAGATGACGAATCTGGAATATGACGAGTTAGGAATATGATCAGTTAGGAAAGTGTCGAGTTTGGAAGAGGACCAATTTGGAATAATAATATGACGAATCAGGAACAAATCCATTTTACCTGTATCTTTATAAGTTACACCAATCTAAATAAGTTACACCAATGATTTAGTCCCTAACGAAGCAGAGCTTGTACTTATTCTATGGCACTAAATAACGGATAAGATATTTAGTTGTGGAATTAAGAGTTAAGTAAATAATATTTGAACTGTAAGGTCATACAGGTTCAGGATGAATTCTGGATAATTGTTTGAAATATAATTTCATAGAATTTAAACGAGAAGGGATAAGGAATTTGTTAATCAAATCATTAATGTACTAATTGGTCCTAGGAATCGGATCGATCGACCTCTGGATATAAAGCCAAAAAAATAAAATAGAAATTTATTTCTTTTCCTCGGCCATTCAAAACTTTATACAAATTTTCCTAAAAGCTTATGCCTTTCTTCATTCAGTGCATGCTTTCGGGATACATTATTATTGTGAAAGACGTTCCAATTTTATTTAATGGAGTCTTTCAATGAAAAAATTGCGTTGATCCTAAATTCTCCTGTGAGTGCGGTCTTCTTTTTAGGTTCATTATTTTACTTATTTATGGTTTACATTATATGCTGAACCAATTAATAAGGTTTTGACTAAATCCAAAAAGATCCGAAGATCTGTGAAAAGATCTAAAGGTATACAGATCTGAATATATCTGCTAGTATTTTCTTTACTGGGTTCTTGGTGATTCTTGATAAAAAAACGCAATGAGATACAATAAACTATTTTTTTGTGGTATCACCAATAACTCTTAAAGGGACTTCAACTGAAAAATTTCACCAGCTTACAACCTAACCTGGAGGGAATCCGACGGCCCTTGGCAAGAAGCCTGGCCAGTAGCTCGGGAGACCAGGCTCCCTGGCATCCAACAGCACACGCTGGCAGGGCTGAAGTGTGGCACTAAGTACTCTGTGAGGGTCACGACGACTGACAGCATCGGTACTTCCGCGCCTGCTCATGCTGATGTTGTTACTTTGGGAGGGGGTAAGTAAGACATGAATTTCCTTTTTTAAGCTCCAATGAAAAGTACTAGACTCCATTTCTCTTGGTGACAAAAATGACAATGAGCCAATAGGTGGGAGCGTAGTTCATTTGGTAAACACAAAAACTGAGGAACTAGCTCTTTCTTCCCTAACTTCGCCGTGACACTTTCTGACGCTCCATAACACTTTTTGACGTGTCCTAACACTTTCTGACGCGCCGTAACACAACAATGTTAAAAAATATATGTTATGTGGCGACATGACAAGTCTGACTTGTGTAAGCTTCTATTTTGAATTAAACTGTGAGTTCTATTTAAAATTCCTATAACTGATCTTGAAGAAATAGCCAAGTCAATTAACGGTTCTCAATTCAACCGTTTCGAGAACGATTACGTAAATATACTTAAGTGTTATCATTGTTTGTATTAAGTAGCATCTTAGGTTCTGTTTCCAAAGTTTATCCATCGACCAAAGTTTTATGAGAGTGTAATCAAAGTTACTGTTTCAAATTGTTTCTAGTAAATGATTTAACTTTAAAAGTTCAATTGAGGCTAAGATGATTTTGATTAGACGGATTTTCTCTTTGAAATTGCTTCTGAATTACAATAGGAGAGTTTTGAAATGATAATAGAACAAAGATAATGGTTTTATGTAAAAATAGAAGTTCATAATAATTATAACATACATTTGTAAACAGTGACGATACTTACAAGTTTTGCTTGAACAGTAAACTTTGACGCAAAGTTAACGATAGTATCTGACTGTTCATTGTCAGTATTTTTCAACACTATTGAAGTGTGCACGAGGTATATTCGATTTTGAGGTGTATTCGTGAAACTTGACCAATCAATCAAAGAAGCTTTACTCAAATAAACTTTAACTTTAGTTTAAGCATTTTGAAATCGTTATATTTTCACTTTTACCCCACATACAGGACGTCTTTTAGCTGACAAGAAGAATAATTGTTTATCGAACTTTTAACTTGAATAATTTCCTTAGCACCAGTATCTCCACCATCCACCGACTGGCTGTGGAGCAACGCAACCCACATCTACATCCAGCTCAATGGGTGGGACGATGGTGGATGTGACGTCACGAAATGGGATGTAGACTATAGACCACTCGGTTCTGCTATGTGGATACGAGCTGAGAATAAAGCGGTGAGGATTTTTATTTATGTCCATTTCTATGTACTTATCCACTGTTTGGTTCTGATGCAAACGTCCAGCTCAGCAAGTTTGACGACGGTGGATGTTACGTTACGGAATGGGATATAGACTACAGGCCACGTGGATCAGCTATGTGGATCCGAGCCGAGAACAAAGCTATGAGGATTTTTTCACCATTAGACTTTATTTACCGCTATCGGACTAGCAACGTGAATACCTAGTTTATTTGTCTACGGACTAACCGCGATCTAGACCAGTCGTGGAGATTATTCGCTCACAGCACCGCTGGTCGCCATGTTCCGTGGCCAAGCATGGACTAGCTTACTCTCGCAAAAAAAATAAAAAAAAATTGCGGGAGTAAGCTACATATATTTCTCTTTTCACAATCATTAAGCTTCTGCAGTGCGATACCCAAAAAATCAGTTTCACTGTCAATCTTCGATTCATTGAGTTTCTGACTGATTTTATGTTCCTATAACTGAGTCACAGGCTTCGAATCTACTTTAGAAAATGGAATAGCTGAATCTATGGTTTTAAATTCCCTGCAGCCTATGGACCTAAACCTTGGCTGGAGCTACGTGGAAGGGCACTACCAAGCACCACCACTGAGGTCCATACCAACGTCGTACGCAGTCGGATCTCTCGCTCCCGCCAGTTGGTACCAACTGAGAGTGACTGCGACGAACGATGCTGGGACTGCTTCTACTGTGTATACTTACTCTACAAAGAATATGGATGGTGGTAAGTTGATTTTTTTGTTTATTTTGATTGTGTTGTTACTTATACTAGCACATAGTGAAGCAGCTAGTGGTCGTGATTTTTGTGATGAAAGTAGGTTTTTTTTAATTCTTATTTATTAAATTAACAAGTATACATCCTTATTTGTATTTAGATATATTTTCTTTACTAACTAACACACAAATTTTCTAATAAAAGTAACTAAAATATGGAAATTGCGATACAGAATGAGGTGCTCAGCCTCAAACAATTTTATTGATTAGGCCTAAAACATCAAGTACAAATCTAGGTAACCTGATTGTAACTACGATTCGAAGATTTACGTCATCGAGAGAAGTCGAAAGCTTGATTGAGTAAACCCGGATTTACATAGGAAACCCAATATTTTACATAATTAATAAAGCCTTATCTACGGAAAAAATATTCACATATCAAAAAGGAAAACTTGCTGAGTGATCTCCTGATAGCTTCAGTTATTTTATTTTTAACATTTTGAAATTTAAGCATTCACAATGCTATTTTATATTATACCAAATAATATACTAGAAAAAATACGACTCGCACCAGATCATGTTCTCGGACGGGAATCGAACCCGCGACCTTTGGATTTCCGGACCAATGCTCTGACCGCTGAGCTACCGAGACACTATCATGTCCGAGAACATGATCTGGTGCGAGTCGTATTTTTTCTAGTATATTATTTGGTATTATTTTTAGTTTGTTTATTTTTTTTTGTTAGTTAGCAAAACTTGTATCCGTGCTTATGATTCTGAGAATCCTAATAGTTCTTCTACACACTATCTGTCAAAACTTGTGTGTACAGAAAATCAAACATTCTAAAAAAAATAATGTTGAATGAATAATGATGAGTCTTTTCCATCTTTGAAACTACAATGAACTCTTGAGTCGCGCCGTCGAAACTTTCGCCATTACACACTGACAGCGTCAGAGAATCCTTGAGTGACGTCATCAATTTAACTTTGTTCGCTTCTCTTTTGACGTTTATAATGTCGATTACGTCATCATTCACAATACTAAGCGAGAAAGTCGGTCGGAAAAATGTTCGCAGTAATTTTTCTCAATTATTGTTGAAGTGCTCAGTTTGAGAATGAATAATTGTTTTTGGCGAAGCAGAAGTAAGTTTTACTGAAATTAAGCTCTAGGCAGACTATCTTTGATACTTACTTGAAAAAGTGATTTATTGCTTTGGAATTGACAGTTTTATGGCAAATATTTAAATCTTTTGTTTATGGGGTATTTCTTATTTTTTTTCAATAAAAGTAGGTATATATTTATATTTTCATATCAAAATTATCATTAAGTTGTTACCTATCAAGAAATTACTCAAACATTTTTTTTCCTCATGATCAAGTATATTTTGGAAAGGCAAGATAAATCTTAATTACTTGATTATCTTTTAAATGGATAGAAAAAAATGATAATTGTATATTCTAACTTTTATATTACGATATACGCAATATTATGTTTAACGAAATAAAATATGTAAAAACTACAGACTATGAAACGTGAAATGTGATTACAATAAACTATGTCGGGATTTATCACGTCTATAAATATGTATACATTTTAGAACTTTGTCACTCTATAAAAGCTATTTCTTTTTTGAACAGAAATCAATGACAAATGACAACTACAACAAAGTGACAAAGTTTTCAACTGTATACATATCTTTAGACGTGACTGTACCTGTTTATTTTTGAGGCTTTCATATTTCGGCAATTTTCATGGTCACCGATGAACTAATTCCTTAGTTCTTTAACAATAATATCAATAACCATGGAAAAACCAATATACATTAACGGTCTACCACAAAAGATTTTAAAACACTGTTCAACAAGTGTTTATCTTGCGCTGGCTTGCAGCGTAAGAGTTGATATACTAGAAGAAATTCGACGTTCCCATTAGTGACTTGATAGCTCAGCGGTCAGAGCATTGGATCGGATATCCAAAGGTCGCGGGTTCGATTCCCGTTCGAGAACATGTTCTGGTGCGAGTCGTATTTTTTCTATTATATTATTTAGTATTAGATACCTACTGTTTAAATGTGATGCTGTCACTTTATTGACAATATTGTTTGAAAGAGCCGGCACCACATTTAAACAGTGTCTAAATTAAACAGTGTTTTAAAATATTCTGTGGTAAGGCCGTAAATATTTCCGTGCATTAACAAAAACCAATAATTTGCCTCCTAATCATTAATATCTTATTTAATGATATTTTTTAAAACATTTTTTAAAACTTTCATCTTTATTACAAAATTATTAATCAAATAGCAATGCCGCGTGTTTATTAAAACCTTTTGTAATCAAATCTTGTAATAAATTCATCAAGTTTTCAATTAAAAACTTATTTTCTTCGTTACTTTGAAAGAATCTCTACAAGTATTTCAATTAGTAGTGTTCAAATAAGTGAGTTAACCAAATCTTGAAGGTTAATTACGCTGAAACCATAGTTAAATGTTGTTGCGTAGTTAGAATATTTAATATCAATTTTATAAATTACTTATGGAGGTTGTGAAAAATGCGAAATCTCTAGACGATACCTTTTTACTGCTAGACAAAGATGCAGGTTTGTATAATAAATAAAAATAAAAAATAAAATAAAATAAAAATAATAATATATTAAAATTGTTACATTAATATTATTCAAATAATAAATTATGTATATTAAACACTTTTGTTGCTATCCTTGTCAATGAAATATGGTCTAAATGTGTACATTGTTTTGGGTTGAATCCCAGCACATTCACTTTATTGTACATTATTCACTGTATCTTTAGGATTTAATCTGTTAATGTGCCTGATAAACAAACAAACAAATAATACATGATAACGTGAAATTTGAATAGGTATAAAGTTTCATAAGGAAAACTTGCGATGTTGGTATAGTTGGACATCCCTAATTGTATGTCACCACCCTAGCGTTTGACAGATGTCATTAAGAGATTACTGTAATGGCTTGGCGCCATAAAATACATTATAATAAATACATAATTATCTTTTAATTAATACAATGACGACAGACACAAATATGCGAGAGCAATTATTTTCTACTGCACTGCATATAAGATGTACTGAATCGGTAGATATACGAAATTCAATCAAATCAAAACATCAACGAAAATGTAGAGTCGTTAGGTTTTCAAATTTATTGGTCTGTTTTCACAGATTCCGAATAACAACTATCATCATTAATTTAAAAGTTTTCTATGAAATTATTTTGTCAAACATTTTATGGCCCTTATCCGGAAATAAATAAATAAATACATATTTGACAACATGACATACATTGCTCCGATTCCAAAGTAAGTAGCTAAAGCACTTGTGTTATGGAAATCAGATAATGGTTGTATCACAAACACCCAAACCTGAGTCAATATGGAAAAGTTCATTTTCTAAATTGACCCAAACGGGGATCGAACCCGAGACCTCAGAGATGGCGACACCTTGAAAACCGGTGTACAAAGCCTCTCGACCACGGAGGTCAAAGTCGGTTGGAAATGGCCCTAAATGTTTATTTTTTGTTGAAGAGGAAATCGGCCCTCCTTCGGAGCTGTTCGACTTGAATCTACTGGTCATCGTTTGCAGTTCCATACTTCTTGTCGCCTGCCTCTTTGCATTCGTCTGCATACTATTTAGGAGACACAGGTACGTCTTCTTACCGAGGGTTTTTCCCTATTTAAGCTTGTTTGATTTTTTTCAATATATCTCGATAATGTGTGTTATCGATGACAATACAGCGTGCGGTAAGTTCATTTTACCGCACGCTGTGCGTTTTTGTTTACGGTTTAATACAGCGTGCGGAAAGTTAATTTTACCGCACGCCACCACTGTGCGTTTATGTTTACGGTTTTTTTTTTCAGAAGGTACCTATAATGTTTTCTCGCAAATATATTGAAAAACGTAGTATGGCACACGGTTGTTAAAGTTTTTTAAAACCTCCTTAAAAACCTTGTGTTATAATCTCTAGAACTTATAATGTTTCTGATTCTGACATACGATCATAATATCATTACTCGTTTTGGCAAAGAAAAAAAGGTTCTAGTGTTATAATATTAATGCGTAACAATTATCTATGGCGTGATGTTTTAAACTTTTTAGCTTCTTTTATTATTATTGAAGAGTAATAGTTGAGACTAGAACATTAAAAAGCTATTTTTGTTTCATTCATATACAGGGTGTCCAAAAACTTTGCCACTCGGAGGGAAAGTACGTTAAACATTGAAGATAGGAAAGACTTAAAGAAGACTACAGAGGTCGAAGTCTTCTCAAACCGATTTTTTACTTGAATATTTTAGATACTTCCCCTTCGTGTGGCAAAGTTTTGGGACACCCTGTAATAGTTATGTTATGCAAATACTCATTTACTTTATGACAGATCCTAATTAAGTCTTAGAATGTTACTAGTATTATTTTTGATATCGATTTTCCCTTCCAGACAGAACTACACTTCACAATATCGTCACTCAATCACTGATGACGTGAAATCCCGCAATGAGAGTGTCGCTTCCCAGTCGGAACATAAAGACCGCTACGCACATGCGCCGAGGATTTATACCTCGCCGGTACATCCACGGAAGGCGAGTAAAAACGGTATGTATGGTAAACTATTCAGTTATTGTTTACATACAAAAAATCTAGTTTGCCGCGACTCCACCGCGTTTTGTTCTTTTTCCTTGATGATTTGCCGCGTGCTGAGGCAGGATCTCCTCGCCATGTATTCAGCGAAAAGGGAAGTACTTCCGCCGAGCTAGGTGCCTGTGCTCGGGGACCGCGGTCCAAATGTTCGATGTTGGATTTATGTGAAGCGCTTAGAAAACTTTGATATCTTGAGTCAGGTCTTCATACATTTTTGCTTCGATGTTAGCTTGACGTAGTGCGACGTCACGTCTGCGTAATGTTTAGATATTGTACTTTTCGCTGATCCTGTATTTCTTCGTCATTCGTCGATTTGCTTATGTAGCGGTATGATTGCGCCGCTACACCGCGAATTGCAAACTTAGAGCCTTTTCTCATTTGTCAATAAACAAGCATGGTTGCCATGGTTACCGAGGTGAGTTTCTCTGGCGAGGCGATGTCGTACCGACAAATGAGTAAAGGGCCTTACAAAATTAAGAACTACTTAATGTCACTTTCAGGTTACGGAGTATGAGGGACGCTTGTTTAATAACAATGTGATAGATAATATCGACGAGGTGTCCTAAAGCAACATAATATCTTTGAATATTAATGTAATCAAAGCATGATATAAAAAAGAACTTTTCGAATTGGGCGAATGTCCAGGCGTTTTAAACGCCATTGTTCTCCTTAACATAAAATTGTCATGATAGGTTGCGAAAATAATAACACTTTATGCTGTTAAGCGCCACTCGTCTAGGACTTATTCGCGTCACTTTTGTTACTAAACACGAGGACAGAATTTTAAATTACAAAAATATGTCAAGGAGAATGACGGAGTTAAAAAGCATTGATCAATATTTACACAAGTGTAAAATTTGATATTTTCTCAATCTGTTTGTACCAGAAATGTTCGAGATAAGTCCGTACGCGGAGTTCGCGCTGGGGTTCCGTACATTCGACCACGTCGAGAACCAGGACTTGCCTAGACAGCTGCCTAGCAGACCTAGGTTCGATACTGGTAAGTTATTAAAAATTTCGATTATTTTTGTAAACTTAATTGTTTTTTTTTTTGGATTTTTTTATGACATCCGTTGGTCGAGTGTTTTGCACACCGGTTGTCATGGTGTCACCATCTCTGAGGTCCCTGTGATCGATCTCTTGTTGGGTCTATAACATTTAGAAATCGTTTTTAGGGTTCCGTACTAAAATGGTAAAAAGGAACCCTTATGGTGCAACTCAGTCTGTCTGTTTGAAATTTGGAATAGTTATAGATGACGTTTGGCTTAATATTTTACAAATAAGAGAGTAAGTGAAGTTACTAGGGCATATGGGGCATCATACAAAAGAGCGCTGCTTGCACATTCTCAAACATTTTTTTTTTTTGGCCGCTAAGTTTTCGATTTTTGGTGAAAAATGTAAGAAAAAATTGAAATTATGTGATAGAAGTTTATGTAAAGATTACAGGAAAAATAAAACGATGTCTCTAAATAGTAAACTTTTTCAGAATGATAATGGAAAGGACGGACCCCTCGGTACGCGAGTACGACTCGCTCTTGACCGTTTCCTTTTCTTTAATTTTTCAAGTCTGGGTGCTTGTGATACCACCGTTGCCATAACACAAGTGCAAGCAAACTACATATTACCAGCTTTTATACTGTTCACTATCATACTTTAACTTAAATCAATTCTCCAATACTTCTTAAGTGGAATAAAGCATGATCGGAGAACTTGCATAATCACAATATCAAAGGAGTTGATAAAGTAAGATTTTCAATTTCTCAATAACCAGCTGGCTTCGAGTCGCAGCTGGGCAATAACTTAGGTGAGATATTGAAAAGATACTCAGAGTACATTGTCGGTGTTGACAAAAGTGTTTGATATAATAATTAATGGGATTTTAACCCGGGCCCGGAAAATGATACACAATAGATATTCTATTGTTGTCCGGCCGCATTAGGCCGCTCGGGCGTTGATGAATTAACAAGATCGTGTTGGTTTGTGATTGTAATTGGTAGAAGTATCGAAGCAGTTTTGAGCTTCTAATTAGTAAGGTAAAGATTGAATAACTAGATACTAATTCGTTTAGTTAGTAACTAACTTCTGTAACAATGAAAAGTACACTGGCCCTCAAAACTTAGTACCACACTTTTAAAATTGCTATTTCTCTTAGACAATAGAAGTTAGAGTTTTTAAATAAAAACATGTTTTTTTTCAAGAAGGATATCAATTGTGAAGTTTCTTTTTTTTATTTTTTTTAGTCCTTTTTATTTCTTTTTTCAAATAAACTTAATAATTAAGCACTTTTGAATCATCTATATTTTCCTACCACCCGTTCCAGCCTTTTTTAATTGACAAGAAGAACAGGCGCAAGTAACTTATCTATATATATAAAAGGGAAAATCACTCACTCACTGATCACGAAATCTCAGAAACTACAAGTGCTAGGAGTCTCAAATTTTGCATGGGGGCTCCTTTTAGGGCGTAGGTGCTCACTAAGACGGGATTTTGCGAAATCAGCTATAACAGGAATAAGTAACGCTATTTCGAAAATACTTATATTTTATTCGTATTTTAAAAGTTTACAATTTTAAAAGTATGGTAAGTTTTGAGGGCCAGCACATAGAGACTTTAAATTGACTGATAAGGTTTTTCACCTTATTTTTTTAACATGCTGAAAAGTTGCGCTTTTCAACTTAGGTATAATTTGAAATATTTTCAGAGATTTATGAAATCAAACTTGCAAATCTATTTAGAGCCTCTCAGCTAAATTATGGAATCAAATATTCTATTCATCATTAATACATTTGGCGCATGCGCTGCCAAATGATCACAGTTACAAGTCTTGAAGCCAAACCAATCCTCTTTGGAACTGACTCGTAAATGCTGAAGTATTTGCAATTCTAATGAGAGCCGAATGTTTCAGCTCGCAGTCAACAACTATACGCTTCGATTTTACATTATAACTCTCTCCTGTGATTTTGCTTACACTCTGAACTCTGAATACGTTAGGGAATATATATGAAAATGTTTATGCGGATATTATTAAAGTGGTTGCTTCTAATTTAGCAATTAACACGGTTTTACACCTGCTAATATGCGTCATGAACTTCAGATTTGAAAGTTCTAATTATACCTAATTAAGTAAATAAATATTTGACAACATCAAATACATTGCACCGATTCCAAAGTAAGTAGCTAAAGCACTTGTTATTGAAATCAGAGACAACGGTGGTATCACAAACACCCAGACCTGAGTCAATATAGAAAATTTCGTTTTCTAAATTGACTCAAACAGGGATTGAACCCGAGATGGCGATACCTTGAAAACCGGTGTACAGCCACTCGACTACGGAGGTCTTCAATTGTAATACTTAATATGACAATATCTTTATTTCTTTACATTTACACAGCTAATAGCTGTTGTGCGTATAGGTTCTATGTATTCTGGGGTAAGGTCTAAGTTTGTACCTAGATTATTTTATTTATTTATCTTATGCCCCGAATAATACTTCAAATCTTTCAATATTTGACTTACTTCCTTTTTAGGGTTCCGTACTCAAAGGGTAAAACGGGACCGTATTACTAAGAATCCGCTGTCCATCCTTCCGTCTGTCACCAGGCTGTATCTCATGAACCGTTATAGTTAGACAGTTGAAATTCACAAATTATGAATTTCTGTTGCCGCTAGAACAACAAATACTAAAAAAATTTATAAAATAAATATTTAAGGGGGCTCCCATACAATAAACGTGATTTTTTTACTCATTTTTACTCGATATTGATAACGGCAATAGGTAGACGCTTGAAATATTCACAGAAAATTTAGTTATAATATTCACTTTAAAAAAAAATATTCAAACTAAAACTTTTTGCCATTTTTATAGACAATGGTACGGAACCCTTCGTTCGCGAGTCCCACTGGCACTTGGTCGTTTATTTTTTATTTTTTGAGATATTATTTATGATTTTTCTAGCTATCTATTTTTTTATTGCAAACAAGTTTTGTTATTCAATTGTTCTATAATAAAGTAGAGCTTATTTCCTCGTGTCAGTAACGATTCACATGAAGAAGCTTATCATAAAAATATGTGAATTAAACCCTTATTTCAAACACCAGGGCAAAATGTTGTGTGCGGTTACTAAATAACGGATAAACAACAAGCTCATGTGAACATACACAAGTTTGCGTGAAAAGGAGTGGGAATTGTAAGCGGATTTCTGAATAATTTTCACACAAAAACCCTTTTGTAGTATCATACAAACATTTGAACTTTGTGAGTTATTCACCTGTTTACCAGATTACACGTGATTTGTAAAATAAATTATATATTTCTATGTAATTAAATAGAAAAATAAACTGCTCCATCTAGTTAGCAGTGTGATCATGACCTATTATTGCTATATAATAAGTCAAACTTTTTTGACTGATAAAAAAAATACTAGTGTGGCCAGTGAGTCGTGTCGTGTGGTTGGAATAGGAATACATTTTGAGCCTTAATAATTGACCAAGCGAGTGCGAAGCGCGAGCGAAGCGTCTCCGGGTCAGCTTGGGTAAAAATGATTTCGTATATCCTTCCGGTGTCCGTTTGTTCTGGTCGCATTTCTCAACTGATTCTCGTGAAATTTTGAGAGTAGGTTCGATAATTGTATATAATTTTTTTGATAAATACATTTATTCTATTATTTTCAAAAATATACACATATGTAAAAAAATACACATTTCAGCCGTTTTGAAAAATTTGCAAACAGAAATACGTACTTTTTTTATGGACTATTGAAAGTGTCCTTTTGTTCTCCTCTACAAGGTCGCACATTTCTCAACCGACTCTTGTGAAATTAGTTAATTATATTTTTTTTGTCGATTCAGTTTTTCATAATTTTTCAAAATAGTGGAGATATTAAGATAAATAATATTATGCAGCGACTCGGTAGCATAATTGATGCACTGGGTTGGAATCCCAAGGGTGCATTGTGAATGCGAAAAATCTAAATTTAATAATGGCGGAGATATGTTATAAGCGATGTTTACAGGTCACAAAGCCACTATTATAGAATTCAAGTAACGAGTGAGTGAGTTAACCATACGTTTATTATGAAGACAAATTGAATAGCATTTTCACGAATATGAATAAATACAAATACACAAGTGCGCATCCGTTGATTTCCGATTCGTTTTATTATGTTTGTTAAACGATACGAAGATTAATCGAATACTAGTGAGTGCTCAAGCGAAGAATCTCTAATCGCTATACCAACACGACCCTCTCGTTTACCATGATTATGTCAATTACGATCTTTCTGAAGTCGCTTCAAATTTTCCTGCAGACCTTTTTAATAAGATGCCAAAGAATATTAATTTCTCTAAGTCTCACTTCCATTCCATCTGAGAGGGGAAACGGTTGGGTAATTAATACTTAACTTACATTTCTTGTGAAGCTTTTTTCATTTTTAGTATTTCAATAATTTTAACGAAAAAAGGGATTTTTTGTTTAAAAAAATATTGAAAAACTAAATTCAATCGAAATGTTAGGACGTTTATGCTTATTATTATTCTGTACGTTTATTTTTGTCATTGATGTTTTATTTGTGCAGAAGTGACCTTGTTTTTTTAGTTTTGACAACTCCCGTGATCGAGTGGCTTTGTACACCGGTTTTCAAGGTGTCGCCATCTCTGAGGTCCCGGGTTCGATCCCCGGTTGGGTCAATTTAGAAAACGAACTTTTCTATATTGGCTCAGGTCTGGGTGTTTGTGATACCACCGTTGTCTCTGATTTCCATAACACAAGTGCTTTAGCTACTTACTTTGGAATCGGAGCAATGTATGTGATGTTGTCAAATATATATATATATATAAATATATTTAGTAAACTTTAATTCATGTAGAGACTATGTTTTTTTAGACCGGTATAGGGTTCACTCCTTACTATTAAGTTATCAAAGAAGTTATTTTCCATTTCTGTCAATGTTTTTGACGTCACTAAAATAGATACAGCTCCAGAGGCATTTTAATTTCGACAAACCAATAATTCACAAAATTAGGTTTACTTTCATATTTTTACTGTCTTAAAACCAAACTGAAAGTTACAGTCTATAAAAGCTGGGTACTAAATAAATCTGTCAAAGCAAGCCAAAAGAAAAAATCACTTAAGAAGCTCTTATAAAACGAATCTGGAAAATCGCTCGAAGCTCGCACTGCTTGGGAAGTGACGTGTTTTAAATTGTTTTTCTCCTCCCCGACTTAATCCAAATTGTTTATTACTTTCATACTGTAGTACCGCATGGCCACGCGAAGCGGCGAATGGCGGAATGAGGATGAGTTCAGGCGATAACACACGACCCGACCTCAACCGGGGGGCTGATTACGTAACTCTGTTGCTAACAATTCTCGATTGAAATCGATTGAAACCGCAGTTGCATTGCTGCTTTAAATAATATAGTTGTCACATTGGTTCTTACTAAAGCAGCAATGTAACTGCGATTTCTGTCAGAGTTGATTGCAACAAAGTTACATAATCAGAGGGCAGAATTAACTCAACTCAACCGTAGCCCACCTTGAAATACATCGCTTCCAATTTTGAGTTTTAAGACACATTGCTAAGCTCCAGTGTAATGTTCAGTTTGAGGTGAGTTCGGGTTAAGTTTGAGGTGAATTCGGGTTGAGTTTGAGTTTGGGTTGAGTGCGTTGCATCGACAAAATATGACGGAGCTTATAAATGTGTCATAAGACTCAAATATGCGATGTATTTCAATGAGAGGGCGGCGGTTGAGTTGAGTTGAGTTCGGGTTGAGGTCGGGTCGTGTAATATAATCTGAACGCCACCTGACCTGACGCAAATTCTCTCTTCATTGACCGCTCGACTCACTCACCTACCGCCAAAGTGGTAGATATAATCACCTTTATGCAATGACTTCAATTACATAGACGAGCTGTTCAAAATTAAAATTGTGTCACAACCAACCTTCGCGGTGCATCAACTGTTTCTCTCGGTCGCTCGCAATAGACTAAAGGAGTTGCGGTGCATGCACCGTAACTTAATGAGCAATCTTTCGGTACTGTACAGCCTGTCTAGTGTAGTATACAAATAGAAGTCTTTGCCTTTAAGGTCTTAGTGGTTCACCCTCCCGTGTAAGACGCAGGGACCCGGGTTCGATTTCCAGGAGGACAGTGCTTTTGTGCTCAGTTTGTTTGGTGGTAGGGCTTATTACTTTCAAGCTATCTTGTTATATGTCTTCAAGTCACAAGACATATAAGAAGATCAAGTCAAGAAAAGCTACCATCATATTACCTTAATCGAAAAGCGAAAAGTGCTTATTTGAAAAAGGTTATTCAGATTTTGACTTTTATGTCAATGAATAGTGTGCGTGATTATATTTTTTAAGAATAATATAAAGGTCTTATAACTATAACTACATTACATTTGCTTTTCATTTTCTACGAAAAATAATTTCTATTCTATACTTAAACTTCAACTTGTTTTCCTCCTTCACTAACTTGTTAAGTTCCCTCGAGTCCAGTATGATCGTCGATCAATTAAGAATAGCACACTTAATCCTTTCGTAAAAGACAGCTTCAAAGGAATTAGCACCTTATTATGAGGGTACAAGGGACTAGCAATACTAAAATACGGCAGTTTTGGAGATGAAATAATAGTTATGTATATTGTATTTAGCTTTGTTAATCAAGTTACTGAAATATGTTATCGGTAACAACTTTTTTACACCATCTTAAAGTAATTTTAAGTAAGTATGTAATTGTAAGTTTGAATAGAGTAAATTATAACAAACGAAAATGAATTCGCTCGTGTAATATCCAACTATCTATACATCTAGAACGCTAGCCTACTTCAAATAAGAAGTACAGGAACAAATTAAAAATGAACAAATGACCAAGATTTAGGCTTGCAAAAACTAGAGGTTCATTTATGGGCAAACGCATAACCTTGTTTAATAAAGTTCCACAACAAGTAATTGATCTACCTTTGCAAATTAAAAAAGACGCTCATGGATAAAGGTTATTATAAAGTTGTCGATTATCTGAAAGACCGAAATGCGTCGAAATGATTTAACACAATAACTTGCTAGTAAGTAATTTGTTGTTTATAACCTGTTGTATGTATTGTATTAGGTAACGATATATTTAAGTTTGTAAATATCGTTACTTATTTCTGTTAAAGCTGATAAGTTTCTTGCGCCTGATCTTCTTGTCAGTTAAAAAAGTCTGGAACGGGTGGTAGAAAAATATAGACGATTCAAAAGCGCTTAATTACTAAGTTTATTTGAATAAAGCAATTTTTTACTTTACTTTACTGTATTCTAGCCAAAGAGTGAAATAAAATATTTGGAAAAATTAAACAAGCACATGCTTACTTACCTTACAAATGAAAACTTTGCTATTATTGAGCCAATAATAAAAATCAAACAATTCACTTCAAATAATGCCTGCTCATAAGAAATCGTTTCTTTCCTTTTTATGTTAATGATGCTATTCATTCACTAACCCCCATCTAACAGATTTAGCTGAAACTCGAACAGAGAAACCTATCAACGAGACTGATCAACGCTACTAAAACTGAGTTTAAACTCTAATAGATACTCGATAAAGCTTTATTAAGCTCTCCGTACATACATGCAAAGCGCTTGTGTACTTGATGAACTTCAAGTCAATTCAAGGATATTGATAATATTTGCTTGATAATTTTAACAATATATTTAGAGCTTATTTTACTTGTTCCGAATAGCACCCTGCTTCTGGTTTAATCACAATATTACTCAAAGAAAATAGGGGCTATGATTATCGTTTTCCATATAAACGAGCTAAGCTTCAAACAATATCAAATTCAAATAAAATCAGATTGAATTTACATGAAAAAACTCTTCAGATATTAGCTCGCCTGTGTGTAAAACAATAGGAACAATATATCAAAGTACTCTTAATTTGAAAATGGAACAGACAGATATTTTCATAAGAATTTGTATGAAAATATATGTCAGGCTTAACATTTAGCAACAACTTACAAACAACAGATGGTAAAAAAAATCGAAAGAAACCAAAAAGAAACCTTTGCAATAAATTGGCTCAACTTTGACTCTATTCTATTTTGTCAACAGAAACAAGCTTCCAGACACGATCAGAATCAGATGACAGCGACAGTACATCAAAAGCGACTGTCACGGCGGTGCCACGACGTAAGTACCTAACTACTATGTTCCAAGGTTCCCTTTTTTCTTCCGGGGAAAATACTTCGCAATACCACCACGCGGGAACACGCAAGTGGTTATGTGGTGTTGCCACTTAAAACCCCGGGGTGTTACTGCCACTCATTGGGCAATGACAACAGGACCAAGATGGCAATCTCCGTGTCAAAGCCTGCGCCGGTCCTTTAGGACTCCGGCTCTCTGGACGCTCGTCTCTACCATGAAGGGGTAATCGGAACACTTGAGCGCATGGGCGTAGCGAAGTACGGGAGGGGCAGCTGCCCCCCCCCCCCCCTTAGAAGAGCGGTCGTTCGCTGGTAAACTGTAATTCTAAACAGCTTCATAGCTTTGTGAAAAGATAAAAATATGTAGCTTACTCCCGCAAAAAATATATGCAGGATGCACCACCCGCCCGCCCGCAAAAAAATGCACATGCACACCACAAAAATATCAGTGCACAATAATTGCATTTAGCATGACAGCGACACACCATGCACCTTCACCAATTAGACTACTCTTCACGTGTGTCGCCCCAACCTGGAGCATCCTCAGGAGTTAGATAGTGCGTGAACCAACACCGAATGAGTAACTACGCCTCCCGACACCGTATTTATAGTCTCTTCCTCCTCACTCCAGAATGCTCCGGGTTGGGGCGAAACACGTGTAGAGTAGTCTGATTGGTGAAGGTGCATGGTGTGTCGCTGTCATGCTAAATGCAAGTATTGTGCACTGATATTTATGTGGTGTGCATGTGCATTTTTTTGCGGGCGGGCGGGCGGTGCATCCTGCATATATTTTTTGCGGGAGTAAGCTACATATATTTCTCTCTTCACAATGGTTTGGGACTTCCGCCAAGTAATGCCTGATTCAATCAAATAGCTTCATTGCTTCCGACACTTCTTTTAAAACGTAAGAAACTAACAGGCTTGAAGGCTAACTTGTGAAATCCAACATTACATCGTCAAACAACGATCAAAACAATATAATCTAGGATTTTCTTTGTTGGTGTAAAAAAGATTACCAAATAGCATAACATACTTATTGTAATAATATAATAATACTCGAAACCTAAAAATCATTTTTATCTCGTACACATAACGTGTCCCTGACATTACAAGGCTTATCCCCTAAATATATGAGCTTATTTGAATAAAGAATTTCATTCATTCATTCATTCATCAGTGAGACGTTAATAGGCCAATAATTAGAACCCTTATAGGATTTCCATCTACATTGTATTACTAATACAGCCAAAGCATGTTTGATGCCAACCTAATTGCGGAAGCTTGGCAACTGTGCCAGTACCCACATAATAACGTTAAATCACGGAAACATGCTATGTAACTTAGCGTTGGCGTATACAGGGTGTTTTATAACCCGTAAAATGTTTATTTTTATTTGTACTATTTTATTATTATTTTTGAAATATTGTATTAAAAACACCAAAGTGACAACCCTAAACGCAAACAAAAGCCTATTTATTGTTTTCGATAAACAACCCCATTAATGGACAAAAGCAAAACACAAGTTTGGTCTAGGGTTGCTACTATGCAGTTTATTATGGAAAGGAGAATTTTATTTTTTTCAAAGAAGTGGCTGTTTTCAGGGTTCAAAGTAAATGACCGCTAACTAACGTGATCACGGGTTTTTTTACAATGACTAAAGTAGTTTATGGCGAACTGAGGAACATTTACCATTTTTCCAAAGAATACCTAAAACATACACATTATACGGAAATAACTTAAATAAAAAAAACTATTTTTGAAAATTTCACCTCGGCTAGGTTCATGCCATAAAAATACATACCTAACTTAATGTTATTGTTTCAGGACATTGTCGGACGCCACATCACAGATAACAATAAAACCAAAGAGTTAGAAGAATAATTTAAGTTTTTAAACATTTAAAAAAAAATCATTTAAACCTTCGTGCATATCAATCAGGACAAAAACTGTCAGCATTTTTAACCGACTTCAAAAAAAGGAGGAGGTTATCAAGTCGACGTTATTTTTTTGTGTATAAATGTTATGGAATAAAAAAAAATGCACTTTTTAAAACTACAACACGCTTTAATAAACCTCTTTCGATTTATTTATAAAAATAAGTTTCAGTTGTTTTTCCAGTTTTTGATAAAGTATTTTATAAATAATAGTTAAAGTAAAATATTTTTGGCAGCTCTTTTCTTTTTAAATTAATCAAGAAAATGCTATGAAATGTGTTCAAACATTTTCTATATTTTTCAAAATATAGTAACTTACAGTAAAAAAAGTAAAATATATAAATAATATATAAATATTTGACAACATCACATACATTGCTCCGATTCCAAAGTAAGTAGCTAAAGCACTTGTCTTATGAAAATCGGAGACAACGGTGATATGACAAACACCCAGACCTGAGCCAATAAAGAAAAGTTCGTTTTTTCTAAATAGACCCAACCAGGGTTCGAACCCGGGACCTCAGAGATAGCGACACCTTGAAAACCGATGTCAAGTAAGTAATCAAGTATTTATAATATTAATTTATTTAATTTATTATTCCAGTTTTTTAATTAAAAGACTGAAGTTTCGTATTATAAATAAAATAAGTGATTCGCCAAATATCTGTGTCAAACGTGTAACAATACTGTCACTGTCAAACAATATTTATCATTTATAATGTAAAAAACTATTAATATTGACCTTTATACGATGCTTTACAATTTTATGCCTTTTTTATGTAAAAAGTACTTTTTATTAGTTTATAAATACCTGCATAATTTTAAGTTTTAATAAAATAATCATTAAAACATGTTTTTATTCAGGTTTTTAAGTAAAAATCAAAAAACGCTGCTCATTTTTTAAGGTTTTTAACAAGTCTTCCATTTTTTAATACTTTTTGAAATTGGAATAAAACATTTTTCAATACAGTTGCTCGAAAATGTGTGTTTTCGATGACAGTACAGCGTGCGGTAAGTTGATTTTACCGCACGCCGTGCGTTTATGTTGATGGTTTAGTACAGCGTGCGGAAAGTTAATTATACCGCACGCCACCACCGTGCGTTTTTGTTTACTGTTTTTTTTAATTTCAGAAGGTACCTATAATGTTTTCTCGCAAATATACTGAAAAACGTAGTATGGCACACGGTTGTTAAAGTTTTTAACAACCTCCTTACCAACCTTGTATCATAAACTACTATTAATTGCTTATCCTATCGTATAAAGGACACTTTTCCAACAATGTACCACATGATTATACCAAATAAATGAAATTCAACATATAGGTTTTCTGTTATAGAATCTTCTAGAATAATGTAAAACGGTAATAAATGTTTGAAGTATGAAACTGTGATTAATTTCTAACTCCCCAATAAAAATTACATATTTAAAAGAAAATAAAACATAGGACAGAAATGAAGTTAACTTTTAAGAGAGCGATGGACATAAATACTGAAAATATTAAATGTGATTTTAATTAATAATATATTAATGAAATAGAGAATACACAGTAAAGATTCTAGGGAAGAATGGATGAAAAATACGAAAGTATACAACTACGAGGAGCTCAGTGGCGCAGTGGCGCCTGGCCCAGCGATTGCGGAGGTTATGCCATGTCCATAAGAGGTTATGGACATGGGATGGGTGACCAAAATCATCTTGAACTCCTCCGTGCTTCGGAAGGCACGTTATGGCCGTTGGTCTCGGCTGAATTTGCAGTCGTTAATATCCACCAATCCGCATTTGGCCCACGTGGTGGGTTATGGCCCCACCTCCTTATCCACCCATAAGGAAGGCTTGTGCCCCAGTAGTGGGGACATTAAAAATGGTTGATGTACATAAATAAATAAATAAATATAAATATTTGACAACATCACATACATTGCTCCGATTACAAAGTGAGTAGCTAAAGCACTTGTGTTATGGAAATCAGAGACAACGGTGGTATCACAAACATCCAGACCTGAGCCAATATAGTAAAGTTCGTTTTCTAAATTGACCCAACCGGGGATCGAACCCGGGACCTCAGAGATGGCGACACCTTGAAAACCGGTGTACAAAGCCACTCGACCACGGAGATCGTCGGTACATGGTCATACAACTACAACCTTGAAAAGAGGCAGGAGGTATGGACAAAGAAGGGAATAAAAGAGCAGTCAAATGACGTCACCTCATCTGGAGTAAAGAGTAAGTAGTGTCTAGCAGCGAAGACTTAGCAGGGCAAAAATAATACAACAACTGATATGGTATAAATCCGGTTTTGATAAAAGATAAAAGATCAGCGCTTATCATGCTGAGTCGGAACGGTTTTGAGACAATTATAGTTTTGGTTTTTGAGTATCTCTTTTGTTTTTCACGTCTCTGTATGAAATATACAGGGAGAAAAAAGCAGCCCCTGACGAGTCTTCTCCTTACAAGTTCTCCCGCTTAGGAACCGATGGCGTAGCTTCTTTGACATTCACAAGTGCTTGTAACAGCCTAGACTGAACAAATGAATTTTGAAATTTGAATTGAATTTTGATGATTCTTATGATTGTCTCAACCAAATGGTTTTCTTCTTTCTTTCTAATGCTGACCAGCAAAAGTTTGTTTTTATTATGATTATAATTATCCTCAAACATAACTGCTTTTCGGTACCATGACTACTCACCCATATTAACCACACAAAATTAGGCGCCTGTAAACTAGACTGAATAATTGATTCGAGTTTCAGCTTAGCTGTCAACTTTACGGCCCTGAAATAATTAATCAAGGTGATTCGACAGAGAACTAGGGTTACTGAGAAACGCTTTAGTGGAAATGTTACTGTATCAAGCTTAGCAAACAAGCATACAGGTAGCACGAATTGAAGTTTTAACCGCCTCTGTGGTTTAGTGGTTTGCCCACCCAAGTAAGACGGAGGGGTCCCAGGTTTGATTCCGAGGAGGAGGGTATATTTGTATTTGATTTATTTGGTGGTAGGATTTCAAGTCCACCTGGCTAGTTTCCACCATCTTACCTAAGTCTGACACCATAACAACAATTTAAATATTCTTTGCGGATAAGTGGTTGGAAATAAGCGGTAAAACATAGTTTACTGAAGCTAGACAACTTCGACTGCGTCCACGCTCCGAAAAGTTGTAAAACAATTCAAGATTAACGCGTTGATACAAAAAGGTTTCAACGACTAGGCCGCTACGGCTACGGCTACGGCTACGGCTACGGCTACGGCTACGGCTACGGCTACGGCTACGGCTGTAGCTACGGCTATGGCTACAGCTTTAACCTTAGTTTCTACATTTATGGCAGACAGATATTTTGTCAAAATTATCAATATTGGCATTTTTACAAAACTTTTAAATAACTTTCATAATTATACTTGTACGAAGCTTACACAATTCAAATCTTTTAAACGAACTGAGTAAACATTTGTCCTGCCAATTCAAGAGATGAATGTATACATGCGTGTATATAAATATACTCCGTTAAAAGCCTACAATGTGTTTAGGTCTTCGACAGATGTTTAGTTCAGAACACAAACATTTGCTTGAAGTGGGTGGGTTCAGACAGTTTGCCAAGTCATGAGCGGAGGCTTTAAGGTTAATACAAGTTACAGGCAATATCAATAGTGGATTTGAAAATAAAATGTGGAGTATTTACCCGTTCAACTTATAATTCCTACAAACACTTTTTTCCTAAATTATTTTTAAATTCCATGCAGTATAGAAGCTTTAATGCCATTTTATGCTTTAAATTAACTTTTACGTTTTAACTGATAGAAAGCTGGTCATTAAATTAATGGTTGCATTACGATGGATTTTTATGTTACTGTCTTTATCGAAGTGGACTTAATTCTAATAGCATTCCCTGCCAGTCAACCATTTATTACAACCATCCATCACAGTTGAGATTTCAAACATCGGGGCATTAAAGCAATTCTTAAACGGATCGGGAGCCATTAGTTACATCCCTCGGGAATCGTAACGTAGGTCGGCTCACAAATTACAACACTAATTTATGGAAGGTCAAATGACCTTCAAATGAATAACCTGCGCAACTAACAAACTGGGTTTGTGAGCTTATAAAGGATGTCATTAACACTAACTGACCTGGAGTTTTGGTTGCGAGTCACCTTATTTTCTGATACGAATTCTGACTGATTCAAGGATTAGTTGACAATCATGATTGTACATTGGTTGGTCAAAGGAACTGTTTAATTATTTAACAATTGGTGAACATGCTGACTTACAGTTATTCTAAAACACCAGCATGTTATAATTAAGACATACAATTATTATAAGTACAGTAAAACTGGAACTAAGCGTTATTACATATGTTACCTAGGCCATCGACTACATAGACGACAGCGAGCGACGCCGTCAACGATGTGTTTCCTGGGAATCAATTTTACAAGTGACTTACTAGGTGACTAAAGTCAACCGTCACGGGTGACTAAAATCGACTCATATAAACTAAAAACCACAGTTTCACGTTTTATTGCATTTTATTATTTGCCGAAAGGCTTAATAAAATGAAAACATACTGTCGCATGTGGAATAAAATTATAGTTTTAACGTGAATTTACGAGTCTTAGGTTGTTTATATAAGAAAGTTACGTGATTTAGAGGCAACAGCCGCCGACTCGAAAACTCCAGAGTAAATACAGTTTAAGAGTGATTTGCGAGAGCCTTAAGATTGCCGTTGGGATAATACGGAAAACCTTTAAGTTACTTGATTCAGTTGGTTTAACGGAAACTTTATCAGATAAACAAAAACATGCAAGAAACATAAAAAGTTCCCACGAGTATCTAAATGTACAATTAGAATGAGATTAAAAGAATCCAATAAATAAAAAGTGTTATTGAAAAAGTCATTAGGTACAAGCTTTCGACAGCAAGGTTAATTTATTAAAGTCTGTCAGAATAAGGATGAAACATAAGTTAATAATAATAAGATAGGTTGTTTTCTCTAGACGACAGAATCGCAACGAGGCCGCTTTAAATCTCTACGAGACGACATTTTTTCCGCCAGCGTACCGTCGCGACTCGCAACGGATCGCCACGTGACCGTGATGACACGTCGCGAGTCGTCATTGATTTCTGTTATCTGTAGCTCTTCTATGAGTTAGTGCAAACTGTTTTCGCTACCGAAAACTATAGCTTTCGCGATTCGATGCGAGTAAAAAAGAGAGAAAACGATAGTTAACGGTTGCGAACACAGTTTGCATCAACTCATGGTAAGGCCACTGATTGAATTGAAATTGTTTGGTTAGTATCTGCATTCGTGTGTTGCGACAAGCCCGCTGCGAGAACGTTTACTTGCGACGGGTGACGGGTTTACGTATTGCTCGCCATAGCCACTCGTCGTAACGCCACGACATTATCGCCGTGTGGAGACACTCTTATATAGGTAGATATGAGAGTTTCTCTACAATGGATTAGCACTATGATATCGTCGCGATTCTCTCGCCTGTAAAGTTGACGCCTTAGTACCAGCTCACTTTGAACACAATAATTCGTTCCACGCTTAGTCTGTATTACAATCCAGATGTTTCCGTAAGCTTGGCAGAGTCCACATAAATCTTGTGTATTTGTGTTGCAAACTTTACGTATTGTAAACTCCACGATACATAGTTCTCTGCCCCAGTGGGATTGCATTGAAATATATATTATTATGTGGCCTGAGCTGAGTTAATAGTTTGACTTTCTGTAAATTAAAGCTTAAACCTAATACATTAAATAGTGGCTCAGTGAGCTGTAGCTCTTACCTTAACATCTCCGCCATTTTGAAAATAATCGGAAAACTGAATCGACAGAAAAAAAATATATTTATCAAGTCTGCTCATAAAATTTCACGAGAATCGGTTGGGTGAGAAATGTGACCTCTAGAGGAGAACAAACGGACAGCCGGACAGTCGGACTGATATACGAAAGCATTTTTGCCCAAGCTGAAACAGAGACGCTTCGCTCGCGCTTCGAGTTCGCTCGGTAAATGGAACATCGTTGTTACGTCACCATGTTTTTCCGACAGGAGACCAGTGGCACTTTTTTTTGTGGCCCTACCATGAGTTAATGCAAACTGTTTACGTTACCGTAAACTATCGTTTTCTCTCATTCACTCGCATTGGCTGTGTGAGTAGTATGTCAGATAGTTTACGGTAGCGTAAACAGTTTGCATCAACTCATGGTAGGGCCACTAGAAAGATGTCGTTGTTGTGGCCGAGTTGAGCTAAATACCGAATTTTCCCGGTGTTGCAAAAGTAGTGGATTAATAATTTTGCTGTTTTCTTAACACCAGTATAATTTTGTAACTCCATTTGACCGTTCGGAGAATGAAACCACTTTCCGGTTGTCAAACACACAAGCCTACTAGAACAGAAACTCTAGAATCTCTAGATCTTTGATGTAAATGATTGATTACACGTTTTACAGTAAATTAGCATCAGATTTACATTATTTTTCTAAAACACTGTTTAAATATTGATCAATTATCATGTGTTTAAAATGCTTAATCTCGATTCATGAGAAAGGAAAAACCTTAAAGGCATGGCTTCTTACTAAATAATTCAGCTCACAGCATTCACATTAATCGCATATTCGTTCCGAATCCGAACTAATCTCTTACATCTGCAGCGCCATCTATATGCCCCAGAGTTTGCTTTTAATCTCATTAAAATTTCACTCACTACGTACCACTTTGCCCTAGAGGAATCCGGTTAGTAACTCTGTGTGTGAACTGATGTTTTTTTACGGTATGAAGTTGTGTAACTACAGAGTTTAAAATCAAAACTATAACCTGACTTTTTAGTATTGATTGTAAAGGATTGGCCGCTTGTGACTCCATTTTTGTTTCAGAATAGAGATTTCTAAGCCGACTGAGTAGCTAGTAAAGATTTTACATGATTTTTATAGTTCTATCTCTTTTCGGCGCTCTGAATCTTCTTCACTAGAGTGAGAATACCGTACGGTGACGACCGGCTCAACGAAGACGCGTGAGTTTTTTGCTCTTTGGTGAACTGTGTTTCTAGTAAGCTATTAAAAAATCTGACTAAACTGAATGCTTGCTATTTTTTCGTATAATCAAAATAATATTTCGTTGAGTCAACATAACTGGCTCATAAAGAGCTTCTTTATAATATTTATTACTTTGACAGATTTGTGACTACTAACTGAACAGTTTCCATTCATTTCTGTTTCTATCTTCCGTTCGCTCTTAAATTCACGAGCATTCACTTCAGTAACAAACTGTGCACTATAAATCTGAGGGCCTACTACGAACACGGAACATCGATAATCAGATGACGTTCGAACGTCATATGATTATCGATGTTCCTTCGTTCCGTTTCTAGACATCAATGGATTTCGATGACGCAGTTGCATCTTTCGATGGGTGACCAAAGATGTAAAAAAAAAATTGCTAGGTTCATTGGTGTCCAAAAAATATTATTTAGAACTTGTCCCGCGGCTATAGCAGTAGTCAACCTATCCACACTGGGCCCGCGAGGTGTGTTATGACTATCCTCTTTATACGTCCATAAGGAAGACCTGTGCTTTCCTTATAATAAAAGTGACTAATAAGACCGAATATTAAAAATTATCAATGCATTAGTCGTGTAACGTTTGGCAGAGGTAGCACCAACTCTCTAAGGAGTGTGTCGTAAAAGGTGAATAGCTAAGAGGTAAGTAGTACATTTAGCCGTGGGTAATGGTAGCAATGACGATCTGAGTGGTGCAGTGGTCAACATGCTGGTCTACCACGCAAGAGGTCCCTGGCCCGATTCCCGGCCGAGCAGAAATTGAAATGTAATTTCTGTGACGGGTCTGGGTGTTACTATGTACAATAAGTATATATTTAAAAATTATATAAGTAGTAGGTATATAATTTGTCTAGCACCCATATTACAAGCTTTGCTTAGTTTGGAGCTAGATGGCGCTGTGTGAAAAAAATAAAAAATGAACATCGTTCGATTATCGCAATTTCATAGTAGGCCCTACGAACATCTCGCCTTCTCAAGACGAATGCCTGCTCTGCGGGTTTAGTTTTTATGTACCAATCCAACCGCTGTCGGATCGTAATTTCAGGACAAAGTCTCCTAAATCACAGTGAAACTTTAGCAGACAACGCTGTTTTTGTTTCACAAATAATTATTATAAAGGGCTGCGATTGGTCCAGTGGGAATCTGACGAGGATGAAGTCAATTAAATACTAGCTGCCCGCCTCAGTTTCGCACGGGTGGTGCCATCTTTTAGTTATATTGCGATTTAAAATGTCGCAAAAGAGATATTCCTTTTTTAATTATTCTTTATACAAACCTTGTCCTGATAAAAACAAACACAAAATAAAATATCTAATTTGGTGCAGTCGTTTTGAAGTTATGCGCTGACATACATTTCGGCGATTCATTTTTATTTATACACACTTATTTATTACACAAAACTTTATTGAATACACAGCTTTAGTGTTATTGCATACCGTAGCAGCAAATAGTAAAATTTAGAAAATCTCAGCTAATATTATTACAAGCTATACTTCCGCTTTATTACAAGTTTTTAAAAGACAACCTTCTCCTTTTCAACTTTTTAATTTTAATTTTTTATTCAGTTAAAAAGAAACTATTTTCAACATAGACTTTGACATACACAGACATCGAAAAACAACCTTGAGATTTTAAACTTAGCATGAACAAGAAACTAGCATAATGTATAAACCACTCAATCGCGAAAATTAACATACACTCGAATACAAAACAATATTTCAAAATGTAACCGCATTAGATACAATGAAAAAGTCTTAGCTTTTATGACTACTTGAGAATCTCACCCTCTCGCCTCCGATTCAATCAATAGCGATTTTATGTTTCCTTTAATGGATATTTGAATGACATTGTATCTCAATGTAAGATACAATGTCAGGCAAAATAAATGTAAGTATTTTACCTAAAATTGAAGCAGAATTCAAAAAAACACTGCATATTATATTGGTAGCTTACGAAGCGCACTGTTGAGTCAATATGACCTATGACATTTTCGAATACGTGTATTTAATAAATAATTACACTAAATGGTTATCAACGCACAAGTATCTTTTAATTCCAAATCCTTAAGTACCTATTGATTTATTCCTTAAGGGCTGATTTTTCAGTAAAGCTTTATCCGTTTGATTATACCGCCAAATTGGAAACTTATGCCATTCATTTGTTTGTCACATTTTTAGAATGACTTTTAATTGACTGATATCTGCCAACTGAGTATTGAAAAATCAGCCCTAAGTCGCTTTACGTAGGTATCTAATCAGGAAAATATATATTAAATTTATTTGAAAAAGTTGTGTTTGTTTATTTCAAAATAAGTATATTTCTACAATCTGTGTCGTTATAACTATCTATGCATTTAATGTTACTTCTGATATTATAATCTTTAGTGAAATATCTGAACGCCATACCCTGTTAAGCGTGTACCTAGCTGGCACTGACGTGGCAATTAAGTCTCTACGTAGCTCACCGCAAAGGTGGAAACACACGGGCTGCTATAATGACCGCACCCGCTTCGAAAAGCAGTTTTTATTTATGGCTTGGTATTATATAAAATAGCAATGTGAATGCTTAAATCTCAAAATTTAAAAGTTATATAGCTTTCTCATCTTAATCAATTGTTTAAAAATATCTGGTAAGGTATTCAGTTGATGTCGAGGTAATTCCTTGTACAATGGTGAGATGGCGCTGGCTTGCAGCGTAAGACTTGATATACTAGGAGAAATTCGACGTTCCCACTAGTGACTCGGTAGCTCAGCGGTCAGAGCATTGGACCGGATATCCAAAGGTCGCGGGTTCGATTCCCGTCCGAGAACATGATCTGGTGCGAGTCGTATTTTTTCTAGTATATTATTAGGTATTATGGCTTTATGTTAGAACAAAACAACTTGTCTATTAATACTAAATATGCGGGGAAATAGAGCGGAAAAATAGCATTGTGAATGGTAAAATCTCAAAATTAAAAAATATAAAACTTGTCTATTAAACAAATGCTCAGATAAAAATTGGACCTAAAACCTTTCGTTATAAAATTCGTTGAAATTTTCTAGTACTGTCAAAATTGTTCACTGTAGGTTACTGGATTGTGGATTTACTTGTTTATTAAAGACACTTTTAGGTAGGCTTTGTGAGTCTCGCTGGAGGTGGCCGTTTAGCAACTATAGCTGCGACTGCATGAAAACCGTGCGCTTGAGGGCATTAGTAGCTACTTTGAATTAAACATAATATCCGCTTTCCTCCAATCACCTAGCCTCGTAGACAGCGCGTGGCGACTGCGTACCGCGCATATACATGAGACCATTGTTGCACAGGAAATATAATTCATATTCGCAAATAAAGTAAATTTTCGTCATTATCTTCATTATCTTTCTCATCGTCTTACTGCAGCCAGAACTTTTCGATACAAACAAAAAGACTTTCAAAACCCTTGCCAGCGTTCGTAGCGTTTCCTAACGCAATAGGGTGCAGTATGTACACACATAACTTCTAGCCAAGTTAAAGCATAATTTATTGACGTACTAAGGACTATCCTTGTTAATGCCGAAAATTAACATAACGTCGCAACAAAAGCCTTACAATGGGAACGGAGATTATTAATCCGACGTACAAATTGAGATCACAATGTAATATTACTTAAGTTAGCGTAAGATTAAAACTATTTCAAAGTTATCTGTTGTCAATCAAATAACCTCGTATATACAGGGTTATTTGTAAAGAGCATCATGTGCTTTTGGCATACCTACCTGTCCGCCATTTTGAAAAAAGGCAGTTTTGGAGGCCTGTGATAAAAGTGGTGCCAATCGATATAAAAAGTCATTACGAACAAAAAGTAATAAGTAATAAAATCTCGTAAGTGATATACTTACCGAGATATTTGAGTTTGAAGTTGAAAAAAAAAATCTAGTACAGGCCTATCCACTTTTAGTACAGGCCTCCAAAACTGACTTTTTTCAAAATGGCGGACAGGTAGGTATGCCAGTCTTCATACATAAATGACCGATGGCTTTTAGAAATTAATTTATTTGCCTTTGTATAGGGTACACTGAAGGTCTTAATCTTGTTTAAAAGCTCGGCCCATTCAGCCATTATCAAGAGCATGCAAATTTTTATTCTTAACAAATTCAATATTTACTTAAATTAACATTGTTACTTGAAATAAATGCAATATTATTATATTATCAAGTTAAATTATTAATAACATTTAAGTGTCAGTAAAAGATTCACAAAGTAATGTCACACAAATTATTGTTAAATTCAAATCATTTTAAAATATTAATAAAAAAAAATGTCAGTCAAATTATTAACACTTTAACAACTTCACATAAGAAGATTACTAACATCCTAAACAACATTATTTGTTTTACAACTTTTCCAATACGCAGTGACAGAACAGCAAGTTTATTTATTTATTTAGAAAGCTTTATCGTACATTTATAAAACAAATGTGAGAAAAGGCGGACTAAATGTTAAAAGCATTCTCTCCTAGTCAACCTTGGAAACAGATATATCAATGAAGGCGGCATTTTTTTCTGGTTATCCTTATTATAGTACTTTAATAATATTTTTTTCCCTTGTCCAGCGTATCTGGGTATTTCTGAACTATGAATATTTCATGAGTAATGTAATTCCATTGATAAGTAATTATTAGAATTCTTATCATACGATCTTTTCATTTCATATATTTATTCACCATATTATAACATAGCACGTTACATTTGACATGTCATATCGTTACATTTTTAATATAAATCTTAAATACTAGGTTTAAGTCATACATTTGAAAAGTCATTCTAAATTAACATTTTATTTTTTAATTAAGTTAAAAAATCCTGTAATATATTAAATTAAAATAAACAATGTCATAAAAAGCCAATTTTGGCATAGTTATGATTGAAATTAGTGAAATCAATGTGGTTCCATGTTTTTGTCATGAACTCACTAATTTTGTAAAAAGGGTGTGATTCCAAAAATAATATAATAATAATTCAAAATTCAAAACTCATTTATTCAGTCTAGGCTGTTACAAGCACTTGTGAATGTCAAAGAAGCTACGCCATCGGTTCGCTAACCCTAAGCGGGAGACCTTGTAACGGCCGGCAGAGGAAGAGCCGGCAAGAAACTCGTCAAGGGCTGCTTTTTTCTCCCTGTATATTTCATACAGAGTCGTCAAAATTTGAAAAATAGTCTTTATAAACTTCTTTGCTTTCACTGAGTTACTTGAATAGTGTAGCATAATTTATTTATTTTTTCATTGAAAAGCTAATGTGGGTTTCTAAATAATGAAAGGTGGGTTTAAATGTAGTTTTTATTATTGTAAACTGATACCTACCGAACACAACTTGACATAAGTAATAAAAAACACAGAGTACAAAACCAAAAGAAAATATGTTATAGTATAAAAAGTACAGAATTCAAAAATATAAATTAAAAGTAATAAACCATAAACTAGAGGCCGGCTCGGCAACATCTATTACATTTTCCCATAAACACAATGATTAAATCATGTGTTTATTATAACTATGTATGTTCAAACTATTTTTGGGATACTAAAACTTATTAAGGCAATTCTAAAACATCCTGGAAAATGCTTAGGAATTTTCACACCAAAGAAAATGTGCCAGATTTATAATTTATCATAAACATTATCACCTTTTCCGAAAGAAGGCGAATTTTTAACGTGCTCCTGAATTTCAGCATAAAGTTATTTCAGCTAAGTGACATCGGAAATTACTGAGCAGCTCAGCAGAAAAGTAACCATATTAGGGGTCCCTAGGCTAATGTTAAGTAAATAAGTACTGTAAATCATGATCATAATGGTTGTTGTGTAAAAATCTAAGCTGCTTGATCCGTTTTAGGTCAAATCACCAAGAAACCATATTTATGTAAAAGATATTTCATTGCACGTTAGTGAAAATAATTTTGCTTTTATAATCATTGTCTTTTACGGAATATAAGCTAGTAAAAGAGACAAATAATTTTTGCATTAAATAATTCTATAGACTTAAATTTGTTTAAGTTGCATTATTATATCGATTTCATCGTAGAAAAGTTCGTCCAACTAATACTAGATGGCGCTGTACCCTTGTGGATCCGTGACACGTCTTCCATGGTAGCCATTTTGTAAAATACGACCAACAGATTGCCAAGAACAAAAAGACGAAGCAATATCATTTATTAAGATTAAGTGAAGTTTCGAAAGAAAAGAAGACTCACGAAAAAGTTCGAAAGTAGATTTTTTTTTAATAAACTGTTTGCTGAAATCAGTTCACGCTTCGCCGTTTTCCCGTCAATCTTGCCACTTTATCTCTCTCCTCATCTTTCGGAGTAAGCAAAGTCGCGAATAATATTAATTTATCCGACAAAATCGCATTCTTATCGGCCCTGAAATGACTTAACACTGATTACTTTTTCTTTTCCGGCCTTTTCAGATCGGCTCAGGTCATTTCTGAGTAGCGTCGTTATTTCAATAGTGTGTAACATACATCGCTGTTTTCGGGCTTTGAATGCTAAAACATTTTTAAATCGGATTAATTCAATAGTCAATAGTCAGTTCTTTATTCATATTAACTTAATAAATTAGCACTTTTGAATCGCCTATATTTTTCTACCACCCGTTCCAGACTTTTTTAACTGACAAGAAGAACAGGCGCTAGAAACTTATCAGCTTTAACAGAAATAAGTCTTAAATATATCGTTACCAAATACAGTACAACAGAATTATTAACAATAAAGTACTTATGTGTTACATGTTACATCATTTCCACGCATTTTGGTCTTATACACAATTTTAGAGATAACGTCCTGACTTACAAACTCTTTGTTAGTGGAAATCTTTTAGACTGATTTTTGACTGCGATAGAAGCCTGTAGTGGCGTTTGCTAGGTCAAAAATATGGCGTTTGGTGATCAAGGCATATCTTTTGGCAGGGTGAACTTAACTTAATTTAACACAGTCGCTATAATTATAAACAAGTTCATGAGTTAACTCTTCGCTTTGTCAATATTTTCCATGTTTTTATTGCGAATATTACAATGTTTTCTAATTGTATGTCATCGATGACATGTTGTCCTATAGACCGTTTCATGCCATACGTAATAAAAACTGTTTTCGCCTTCTGTTGTTTGTACCCTAAACATAAGGAAAACAATTAGTTTGCTTTTTATTTTCTCTCTAGTGATTTATCTTCGTTTTCCTGCATTTAATAAATAAAGAGTAGGACAATTCACTTAACGGGCAGCTTAACAAATGTTGAATGATGAAATGAAATTGTTTGTTTTACATACAAGAGAGTTCAACCTGCATTTTATTTGGTTTCTATAAGGCTTGTTAATGTTAAAAAATCAAAGCACCTAAGTAATCTTCTTGCATGGACTTGAACTATGTAAGTACAGTGCTCCCAAAGTGATAATGCGCATAGAAATCTTCGTCACTGTTCGGCAACAGTCGTATTCCCCGAGCGTCGGAAGACGATATGTATATAGAGTGGTTAAGTGCATTTTCTTCATGCATAATTTAGTAGAATTATGTATTATAATTCGGATGTTTCCGGGAATACGACAATAAGCGAAGATCTGCATGTGCATTATTAATTTGGGAGTACTGTATTTGTGTTTTGTTACGTCTTTCAAAAACATTTTATATTATATCATGATTTGAAATTAGGCCATTTCAGTTCCAAAACACATGATTTCATTTTGGTTTTTAGTTATTATTTTTTTCAACTGCACTGAATATACAAAACAACCAACCAGAATATCGTGGTTTTATATAGATTTTAATAATAAATACTTACATTAAATTAATATAACAGAGGCAAAATCAAAAGAAGAAAGTACTCCAAAAACAACCTTATTGCTAGCACAACATGTAATAATTATGCCTTAACAATTTTCTTCCCACTCAAGTACATACCTATTCTTATTTTTACTAGCATCCGCCCGTAACTTTACAAGACACACTAGACATACAAGTTAATTGATAGCAAACGTCTGACATCCTTTCACATTTATATTATTAGTAGAAAGATCCCATTGTTGTTTACAAAATTTCTTTATTTCTACAAAGAACAAAAGCGTCAATGTATTTGAAGCAATTTTAATTTCCTACTTCCCTGGTAACGGAAGAGGATAAGAGGATTAAGCTAATGGCTCTTACAGCCTATTTCTATTGAATGATGATACAAATCTCCTTTTTGGCAAAGGCGAAGGAATATATCTTTAATGCCCACATTCTTTGGATTTGGGCTCAATTAACCGAATCCTTTATACGATTGTTCGAGAATTCATTTGATAGGAATTAGGATTGTTTTGACCAGTGTTTTGTTTGGGAGTAGGTAATTGTTTTCGGATAATACCTAGTTAAAGTAAATAAATGATTTTGGAAAAACACGTATACTAAACCTAGCAAATTTTTTACTAAGGCGACTAAATAACTAAAAATATATAAGAAACAAAATAAAATCATTTGAAATAATCATTATTCCAAGTTAATTTGTCTTTCATATTTTTCCAAATTTACAGGGAACCATAATCCTTACTAATATTATAAATGCGAAAGTTCGTTTGTTTGTTTTGTTACGCCTTCACGTCTTAACTACTGAACCGATCATCATTAAATTTTGCATACACGTTGTCAGGGGTACAGAGAGGGTCATGGGGTTCCTTTCATCCCGAAAAGAATAATCGTTCCTGAGGGATAGCAAGAAATCTTCCCACGCAGGCGAAGTCACGGGCGGTCGCTAGTATTAAATATTTTACAAACAAAAAACAAATTAGGAACCTACTTACACTGAAACTTTTACAATGATAAGTTATAGAAAGACAAGGTACTTACTCACCATTGAATTGCGTGTGTTTTATGTAGGTATACGAACTACACTAATTTGATAAGAACCAAGAAACTTATTCAAATAAGTTTCTAAGCAAGAACCATTTCAGAGCGAATGAATCTCAATAATAACAAAAGAGGAACGCAACAGAAAAATATGAATAACAAATTAAACGCACTTAATTTGTCTAAAAAATTCAAGCGAAAAACAAAAATTGCTACGCAACAACACTTATTTAAATAACACACTTTATTGGCGCGCAACAGGCATAAAGTAACGGAAAAAACGGGCAATTGTATGTCTAAACTGCGCATACAGGGCTCTGTCACAGAATAAATAATATTACTAGGTTCTGTGTAAAATTTTATATACCGGCGTTAAAAGGTTCAACACTATAGAACATGTTAAAACCACAATTAATTGAAAAAAGAGACCTTAATTTTTATGTTCTTGCCAATATAGGCACTACTTACTCTTTTAAAAATAAGAGATTGTACCGCATTTTTATTTCCTTAATTTTGAAAAGAACATAGACCTAAATATTTAACCCTTCAACGCCCGGAAAATTAGTAACAATAGATATTCCATTGTTATCCGGCCGCCTGCGTCCGCTCAGGCGTTGATAAATTAATATTCATTGTAACTTGATACTTTAGAAAAAGGAATTCGAGACTCAAATGGACCTAAAGGTTTTTTCTCTTTAATTTTAAGCACGGAACCCTAAAAACAACGTAACGCGAGTGAAAATATACAGGGCATGAATAAAAGCTCTTCGATTTATTGTTGAAGTGGCTTGGGAGTAATGAAACTGAATAATGCATACCCGTGAATATTGCGCGGAAAGCTAGGGTGGACATAAACCAAGGTTATTTGGGACATCTTGAACTGAATGAGAACGAATGAGGGGAACTGATTACATGATCATTTCGATCCTTATTCATTTTATCTATGAACCGTATATTTTATTTACAAATTAGCGTATTCATTATTTATTAGTGTTTTTATTATATTTAGTATAATTTTATTTACAAATTAGTGAAAGGTGAACCGATACTAGTGGAAGAATATCTCTTTTTTTATCCACAACGAGATAGTGCTTGGCCTTTACCTCGCCTGATGTTAAGTGATGATAAGGCCGAAAGTGTAAGCGCACTACACTTGGAATCCTCACCACTGAGGAACTGGCTATCTTACCTCAAACTGCCGGAACACAACAATTTTTAAAATGTTGTTATGGCGTCAGACTTAGGTAAGATGGTGGTTTCACGAAAATAAATCAGCTGTTTCATACATTTTGATATTTTCGATTTTAATTTTTAAATGGAACAGCTGGTTTTTTTTTTCGCGATTTCAGAGTTGGTCCCGTAGTAAAAGTTGTTCAGTTTGATGGTCCCTATATACCATATTCGGCATTAGGGGTATTTTTGTAACACCTTGTATAAATCTTATATTTCAATGCTTTTTGTGAGAAGAGTCGGAGTGGAGTCGGCGACGAATATGGTGTTGTGTGCGATGGCCTTTACCCAGGTAAGCGGTTTAGTAATTTCCAGATTGTGCTATTGTAAATATTGCTAAAGAGTGAATAAATGAGACTATCCGCATAGACTCATGGTCCCCCTACAAGAGAGAGAGCCATAGGAGAATCCCGTGTGATCACATAACGATTAGATTTTCATGAACCGCCGATGGCTCGGATGCGCTTTTTGAGCCGTTCGATGAATAATAATGAACATGCTCCCACTTTTTTATCACTGAATAGTCTGTACTGTACTTTTAATAAAAAACTCCAAAACTAACAAATATTAATTATTTTCAAGAAAAGTCGATCGTTAGTATAAAACTGGCCAAGTGCATGTCGGGCAACGCGCAGTTATATACTTCCTGTTTTACACAAGTAACGCCTAAAACTAAATATAATGAACACATACTCGTACTTACTTAATATTTAGTGAAATTTGTTCTACGAAAACTATTCCAATATAAATTAATTTTGTAAGTTGATCGACAATTACTCGTTAACTTGTAAAGGCTACCTAGCAGTGATCGACATTGACTCTAATAAAATTTTGCACTAAAATATTTCTACTTTTTACTATATTATATAGAACTGACGTAGCATAAGTGAGAAAAATAACTAAACATGATAGTGTATCCACTTAATATTAATTACAAAACACAACTTCAACGTAAAAATACTTCCAGTATTCTTCAAATTCGATAAATAAATGAATATGGAAGCCATCTTAATGAATACAGTAATTTATGTGTATCATTTCATTCAATCTTTCGTCCGACATAAAGGAAAGTCGTTACCGCAAATGGCGATTTGAACCTCGCCATAATTCAAGCTATTTATATTCAGTAACTGAATTGACAGTGAATCATTGTTGTTCTGATTGTATAATGAAGTTGAGAGATTTGAAACATTTTATTTTATTTAACGCTTTTATATTTTGTTGTTTTTAGGGTTCCGTACCTCAAAAGGAAAAAACGGAACCCTTATAGGATCACTTTGTTATCCGTCTGTCTGTCTGTCTGTCCGTCTGTCTGTCTGTCTGTCTGTCTGTCTGTCTGTCTGTCTGTCCGTCTGTCAAGACCCTTTATCTCGGGAACGCGTGGAGGTATCGAGTTGAAATTAAAACCATATACTCAAATCTAGGGGCACTTGCAGGTGTGAGAAAATCAAACTTCTAAGTTAACGTAAAAAAAGATACGGCCATTAATGCCTCGAAAAACGCATATTTCGCCACCCTCAAGGGAATCAAAATTCATAGGGTACTTCCCGTTGACCTAGAACTTTGAAATTTGGCAAATAATATCGTCATATACTACAAATACAGGGAAAAGTCTGAAAACTATACATTTGTAGTTAAATCATTAACTGTGTGTCTGTCTGTCCATCTGTCTATCAAGACCCTTATCTCAAGAACGCGTGGAGGTATCGAGTTGAAATTAAAACCATATACTCAAGTCTACGGGCACTTGTAGCTGTGAAAATATCAAACTTCTAAGTTAACGTAAAAAAAAGATACGGTCATTAATGCCTCAAAAAACGCATACGGCAACGCATTTCGACACCCTCAAGAGAATCAAAATTCATAGGATACTTCCCGTTGACCTAGAACTATGAAATTTGGCAAGTAATATTGTCATATACTACAAGTACAGGGAAAAGTCTGAAAACTATACATTTGTAGTTAAATCATTAACTGTCTGTCTGTCTGTCCATCTGTCTATCAAGACTCTTATCTCAGGAACGCGTGGAGGTATCGAGTTGAAATTAGAACCATATACTCAAGTCTACGGGCACTTGCAGCTGTGAAAATATTCTAAGTTAACTTAAAAAAAAGATACGGCCATTAATGCCTCAAAAAACGCATACGGCAACGCAATTCGACACTCTCAAGGGAATCAAAATTTGGCAAGTAATATCGTCTTATACTACAAATAAAGGGAAAAATCTTAAAACTATACATTTATAATTATATCATAAAAAATAGTCATTAAAGTACGTACTCAATCATCGAGGTTAAACGACGGTATGCGCGGTCATAATTTAACTTCTAATTGACCTATAAACTTAAAATTTGGTGGTTATGTTTATTATTACGTGTATTTTACCAATAAATACCAATACATTGATAATTCTAATTTTTTTCTTTTAAATTCCCTCATTTTCCTATTACAAACCAGCTTAATTTTGCGGTCAAACGAGTAGCACAGATAAACCCCGCCCCTTAGCTCTATTTTTATAATTTTGTAATGCAATTAAATACAATTCTAAATAGGTACCTACCTATTTAAGTGACTTGTACTTTGTACAAACGTATACTGCGGTGGTCGATGACTTAGCGATCGGTCTGCTGAATGCACCGATCCGTCCGTTTTGGGTACTGAATTTTGGGTGTAGCTCGGAAAAAACTGAGACTCGATTTCTGAACTATTTATAATGTAGGTACGGAACCCTCGGTGGGCGAGCCCGACTCGCACTTGTCCGGTTTTTTTAAGGTACCTGCCACGCTACGATGCCCACTGAAACGTGAAATTATATAGCGATTTATTGCTTTTTGTTTGTTATGCTTTCACGTCTTAACTGCTCCCCCATTCACCATACATTTTTGCATTCACATTGTCCGGTACAGAAAAGGACTACTCATCCATAAAATGTACTATCCCCAAATACAAAAACTGTCCACGGAGACGAAGTCGCGAGTGGTCTCTATATAGTCATTAATTAAATTAATAAAGCGGATTTATCAAAGTCTTAACCAGTGAACCAAAATCTATGGAAGTGTTATTGCGAACAAATATTGCTAAAAAAATGCAACACAGGGCTAAAATGACAACTCGCACAGCATTTAGTCGGGCCAGCCACGCAACCGGTGATAGCCTTTAGCGTTCCTTACAATAAATGGAGTTTGTATTGTAAAGAAAAGAGAGAAAGAGAGAATTATTAAATTTAGATTTTTCGCATTCACAATGCTATTTTTATATTAAGATAAATAATATTAGAAAAAATACTAGAAAAAATCGACTCACCCGTAGCAGTGCCATCCGTCTGAGGTGCTACGGGTGAGTCGATTTTTTCTAGTATTTTTCTAATATTATTTATCTTAAGAGAAAGAGAGAGTTTATTAAAAATGACATCCTGTATAGTCAAATGGTGTTAAAGACACAAAGAAGGCAGTAAAAAGATACAGAAATAACGCATATTTTTTCGTTTTAGTATAGAAAATATCTAGGAGTATACAAATTATGGTCGCTATTATGCAACCAGTGTACATTCGCTTAGTGTTGCATAGTTAAATGCCAGCATTTTTAGCTCCACCCACTTAGTAGTCATTTTCGTGTGATGCCATTTTTTGAGCGCAATGCTTGTTCTATAGATTTTAGTTCGCTGGTCTTAACCCTTTTCACCTCACCAGTTCTCAATTACCATTAACTTCTAAAACAATTATCCTTCTTTTGACACATCGACCGTAAAATTTGCAAAGCTAACCAAATTGTTCTAATCAAATGAATGTTTCAAACTCTACGTAATTTTTTTGTCGCTCGCCGTAATTTTCGAAGGCTTAATCTCGACCCATATTATTCAACCTATTAGCTTAATTTAAAGCCTTTTGACTCTTTGGTGTTAAATTGGAATTAATTCGACCTTTGATGTTTAAAATCAGGGTTTTAGTAAGTTTTTCGAATCCTTTTATTAATTTAGTAGAAAAATCTTTATTAATTTTCTTAGTTCGCTAAAAACTAATGATCAATACCCTTAACACGAACAGCTATCGAGAAAAATAACGCGCGTAGAAATATTCGATACAGTAATAATGTATGGGAAATTTGTACAGCGCCATCTACCGCCGAAAAGCAAAATGAAATTTTCGATATACAATTACTCTATCGAGTACTTTTACCGCTTTTACGCGCGTTTTTTTCGCGATATGTTTGTACTAAGGGTACAGTTCGTTTTTTATTTGTTACTCAAGTTATCGAAAAACGAGTTAAAGCAAAAAGTTCTAGGACAATGAAAGTGATGAAAAGTGATAAAAGTAAAAATAAAAACAAGTAAGGAACTTAGTGGCGCAGTGGTTTAGCGGCCGGCCCTGCGATTGTGAAGGTTAATCAACTTTCGCAAGGGTCGACCTCTTGGGATGGTATGGGTGACCAAATTTTCCTATCTCGAGTTCCTCCGTGCTTCGTAAGGCACGTTAAGCCGTTGGTTCCGGGTGCATTTGCAGTCGTTAGCACCCACCAATCCGCATTGGCCCCGAGTGATGGGTCATGGCCCATCCTACTATCCACCCATAAGGAAGGTAATTGCCCCACCAGTAGGGACATTAGAAAAGGCTGATGTCAAGTTGATAAAAGTAATATAAGCCTTGGCCGCAACTCTCGGCCCACATTTTCACGTTTGTCCATCAATGCTTGTATTGCCGACCGCTACAGTAATGCATTATTATTTCAATGTTAAAACGCACAGAAAACTTATAATAATGTAAAATTGTGATGTTACATTTTGATAACATTGATTGTATTTTTTTACGCAAGCCATTTTTTACAACTTTTTGTACTGTGAATGATTGCAAATAAAATATTCTTATTCTTATTATCATAAGTCATTTTCCTTATCATATAATTATGTATGATAAACGGAATTCAAACCCAAGGCGTATTATTTTATTTTTATTTTGCAACTCTTCGGGAAGCTTACATCTTGGTAGCTAAAACCCATAAATATCGTTACTGTCCGATTTTCCTTACTAAACCAAGTTACTTACGTTTAATGGTTAATTAAAATTAATAATTCCATTATCTATCCATTAAAATCTTACCATAACAAAAAATAGTGTTTTTTTTATATTTTGAGAGTTTAGCATTCACAATGCTATTTTTATGTAATACTAAATGAGCTGTGACTCGGTAGCTCAGCGGTCAGAGCATTGGACCTGATATCCAAAGGTCGCGGGATATCCCGTCCGAGAACATGATCTGGTGTGAGTCGTATTTTTTCTAGTATTTGTGAATATTTCTTGACCTATTTGTTAATTCGCTTCAACTTTAGAACAATACTGCATTGTTCATCTTTTACAGGAATAATTACTGAAACTGTGACTCTGAATGGGGCCACTTTCATAGCTTCCCCTTCTTTCGAATCGAACAATGGTTATGAACAACGAGTGCGTTTTGTTTTTGTTCAAACACAAATGAAAGGATTTTGTCTTAAGACTCTGTGAAAATAGAGCATTGTTGCGTAAATAAATTTATTTGTGAATTTCTTCTCAGTAGGTACTTAGTTGTTTTAAGACTCCCTTTGACATGACTCCTAACAAAATTTGGATACTCAAAGCCTAATATTTCTCAATCGGATAACTGAATCCAAAAGTGGTCTTTACAAACCTACAACATTTTTAAAATACCTATCCAACGACATGTCACACTATGATAGATTGATGAGAAGAGAAAAAAATTGCTTCCCCCACTTTACATGTAGAACAGGTGCACTAAAATAGTAGTTTGTTACACAAGGGACGCAAGCGAACTATTACAGAACAAGATCCAATTTGGCGCCCGTGCGAGTGCAGCTCGCGAAGGGCGCTAATGGATCGAGTGCACCCGAATTATTTAGACGAATATAGTTCGAGGGTGTAATAGCTACTTACAACCGAGGTAAGCATTCTACTTTACATCATTCATGCGAGGTAAATAAAACATTTATACTGGTATGACAAAACATTTTTTTTATTAGAGAGAATTAAAGAGAAAAAAAAACCTTTTTTTTTTTTCAGTAAAAAGTTTCGTCAATTGTCACCAAGTAGTTTTACATAGCTTGAATGGTCAATAGTCAAATTTCTTTATTCAAATAAACTTAATAATTAAGCACTTTTGAATCGTCTATATTTTCCTACCACCTGTTCCAGACTTTTTTAACTGACAAGAAGAACAAGAAGAACAATGGTAATAGTACATTATGATATAAGTGTGGTAATTATCAAAGCGCACGTATGTCATACGACGTTTTATAATATTTATTTGCGAGGAAATAAATAAAACTCGGACTTTCTTAAACGAATAAATTTTTAATCTTGTTACAGCAGTTATAAAAATTTGAACAATTTGTAAAATTGATTATTACTTTGCCAGTTGGCATTTTTAATGTTGTTATTATTAGTTACAATTTCGAAATGGTAATTATCGCTAAAAAAATTGTTAGCGAAAATTACCACTTTTTCCGTTGTAACTTAGCCGAAACTTATCTTTTTCGCTTAAGTTATGTTGCCTAAGTTAGCTTAATGTTCAAACGTTTGTACATAAAAGTTAAGCGCTCACGGTTGTTAAATATGAAATGCTAGTATGGTAAATGCAATTTGTTAAAAATTCTCCATACAAAACGTCAGTTTCATATGTAAGGACGTAATATTATAATATTTCGATGTTTACAATTATACAGCGACATAAATAATGCATTAATCTTTTACCTTTGAGGAAATAAATAACTATTAATGTTTACACATACATACGTCTAAATAAATATTACTAATTTCCTTCCTACGTAGCCCGGTATATCCTAATGACGAGATAAGTATTTTCCAATCACATAATCACCCTGCGAATATGGCGGTTAAGTACACTATCGCATGGGTCAGTCATGGGATGGGTGAACAAACATTTACTATCTCGAGCTCTTCCGTGCTTTGTAAGACAAGTAAAGGAGCTGACATGAGCCAACTAGCGCCGCCAGTCGATTTTATTTTATTTATTCTAAATAAGCCCAATTTCTTAAAAAAGGAATCAGTCAAGGTCTTGTGAATGACGTCTAATGTTTATTGAATAACGTTACAACATTATAAAATGCGTGCAATAGTTTAAAAACGAGTTTGAACCAACAGTGGCCACTTTTAACATCGTGTTTTAAACTGTTTGAATGCCTTTTTTAAACTGTGTAAAGTTATTCAAGAAATATTAGACGTTATTAACAAAACCTTGACAGATTCCTTTTTTTAAGAAATTGGGCTTATTTAGAATAAATAAAATAAAATCGACTGGCGGCGCTAGTTGGCTCATGTCAGCCCCTTAAGTAGTTAGTTTTGGCTATTTGACTCGCGTGGAGAGTGAGTCTTTTAATCCATCCATAAGGAAGAGCTATCCCAGCAGGTGGGGACATTAATATGTCCAATAATGAATGTTTAATTTAGACAGTGTTTAAATGTGATGCCGTTCCTTTCAGACCATATTGTCAAAAAAGTGACAGCATCACATTTAAACAGTGTCTAAGTTCAACACTTGTTGAACAGTGTTTTAAAATCTTTTGTTGTAAGGCTTTTATGTTTGTTTATTCTTATCAAGACGTCATAATATTTTTATTTTGCTCCCAGGATCAGCAATGATGATTCATCTCTTTAATGAGGAAAACTTGATGCACTATAGTAACTGTATTTACCCGAACGACATACTATAAAACAATACGTTGCTCCGATTTCCACTTATAACTCGTCAATTTGCGACGATCGACTAACCAAAATGTCGCCTAGACGTGTCTATTTATTCTGTATCTTAGTGATAGCACTTATGGTGGTACGTATTTTTTTAAATGGAAATTATTATTTTTATTTTGTAATTGAGACTACGCAAATGTTTATGTGGATAGTTACACCAGATGTGTCCACGAAGGTCGCTTTTTTTTGGGAAAACCCCCCGCGTTTAATTAAGGGTTACAGGGGTTGTCTCTCGGGATATTTATTTGATCACAATGCCATTTATTTTTATTCTTCCTTGTGACTTGGTGTTTGTAGACTCTCCATGCATCGCATAAGGCTGGCCCCAGACTTGCCGGTTTCATTTCTTTGCTTTGTTTTGATTTGAAGCCCGGCAGACTTTCCGAAGTTCCTTATAAGGCCTACACTAGCATTAGCTAGTCTGACCAGCCATTTTAAATGTCCCCACTGCTGGGGCACAGGTCTTCCTTATGGGTGGATAGTAGGATGGGCCATGACCCACCACGCGGGGCCGACGACGACTTCAAATGCAGCCGGGACCAACGGCTTAACGTGCCTTCCGAAGCACGGAGGAGCTCGAGATAATAAATGGTCACCCATCTCATGACTGACCCTTGCGAAAGTTGATTAGCCTCCGCAATCGCTACGCCAGGCGCTTTATCACTGCGCCACTGAGCTCCTCGGTCTTAGCTAGTCGGCATGGTCTATAATTGGTTGACGTGATTTGTGCGAAGTGTTAATAATAATGATTAAGCGTAAGAGTTGATATACTAGAAGAAATTCGACGTTCCCACTAGTGACTCAGTAGCTCAGCGGTCAGAGCATTGGACCGGATATCTAAAGGTCGCGGGTTCGATTCCCGTCCAAGAACATGATCTGGTGCGAGTCGTATTTTTCTTGTATATTTTAGTATTATAAAATAATGATTAATATATTAATTGTACATTATTATAATTTAATTCACAGAACTCTGTCACATCGGAACTAAGAGTACCACGACTTGGAAGATCAATTGTTGGACCCACGTTATGTGACAAGTACTGTAGAGGAGAAATAGTTTTTTTCAGAGACCCTGGTTGTAAATGTAGTTTTCTTGGGAAGCATATTTAACATAGTTCAGTCCTCTTACTCTGACTATCAAAAGTAACATCAAAGTAATATCATAAGTGAGATAGAGCTATACGCGATGTATAGCTCTGTCTCTATCACAATACTTAAATATTACTTTAAGAGCTAAGAGTACCCTACCTGGAACAGGAACAAAACCATGTCAATATTTAATTTCATATTTTAATAAAATTTTCTTTTCCTAATTTTCATGTAAATTGTCAGTATTTTCTTGTACAATACCCTTAGAACACACAATGACATCTATAGAGATAAAAAAGTGCGTTAAATAACCTCGATAAAGAAAGACATTTAAACGCGTCGAAAAAAATTTCACCTATATGTTGGGTGACATTTGTAAATAGTCTGATGAGGCCATAGTTTTTCTACAATACTCTTTGGACGCGGTGATGTTGGGTGATATAAATAAATAAATAATAAATAAATATTTGACAACATCACATACATTGCTCCGATTCCAAAGTAAGTAGCTAAAGCACTTGTGTTATGGAAATCAGAGACAACGGTGGTATCACAAACACCCAGACCTGAGTCAATATAGAAAAGTTCGTTTTTCTAAATTGACCCAACCGGGGATCGAACCCGGGACCTCAGAGATGGCGACACCTTGAAAACCGGTGTACAAAGCCACTCGACCACGGAGGTCGTCAAATATTTGTAATAACAATAGAGCTGACGCCAGGTGTTCCACTTCCTGGCCTTGCGAGTAGGTGCTGACTCACGTACACTCTAAACACTATATCATATTGACTGATGCGCCTTGAGATATCTCTTGCAGTATTTTGTCACTGGCTCTGTTTAATGCTGTGTACAGTAGTAATACTTCTATGGTAGAGTGGCTTTGTACACCGGTCTTCAAGGTGTCGCCATCTCTGAGGTCCCGGGTTCGATCCCCGGTTGGGTCTATTTAGAAAAACGAACTTTTCTATATCGGCTCAGGTTTGGATATTTGTGATACCACCGTTGTCTCTGATTTCCATAACACAAGTGCTGCTTACTTTGGAATTAGAGCAATGTATGTGATATTGTCATATATTTTTTTTTTTATTATCTTAATCAATTGTTTAAAATATCTGGAAATATATTTCAATTGAATGTCGAGGTAATTCCTTGTACATTGGTGAGATGGTGCTAGCTTGCAGCGTTAGAGTTGATATACTAGAAGAAATTCGAGTTCCCACTAATGACTCGGTAGCTCAGCGGTTAGAGCATTGGACCGGATGGATATCCGGTCCAATGTTTTCAATTCCGAGAACATGATCTGGTGCGAGTCGTATTTTTTCTAGTATATTATATAGTATTATATAGAAATAGCATTGTGAATGCTAAAATCTCAAAATTAAAAACCACTAATATCTAAGGAAGGTACTAATTAAAAAAGATTTGGTTGGTCCTCCGAGCCGTATCTAATACTCATAAAGCGGAAACGAAAGGTTTCTTAATTAATCCTACCTCCCATTAATCTATTAACTATGACCTGAGAAGCTAAGTGATTTTTCGTGTTGCTTGATTAACTGAATGGATGCGTGTTACTGTAGGATCAGGGCTAGCTGTTAAATGGTAAATATCTTGGAGTTTTATACGTAATTATATTAGGTTTAAGTAAGAACTTGCCGTTTTGTATGAAGAATTTTAATAAAGTTGCATTTTCCATACTAACATTTTCTTATTTTTTTGACAAACATGAAAGACTAATTTGTTATTATATTTCATTGATTTTCCTTATTTTATTTTATATTTATTTCATACATGCGACCTCATTTCTTCCATACTCTTTTTTCAAACTATCAATTTCCTTTTAGAAAACTCCTTAGTAAGTATCTGTCAAGAACCTTTTTAGAGTTCTTGGTGTCTGTGATTTTTTTTTTTAGTTTCACCAACTTCGACAACATTTAAAAATATTCGAGTATTCTATCTATCCTTTTCTCACACATCCATTTATTATCTTTAATCTTTTTCATTATGATAATTTTTGCTTGTGTTGGCCGTCTTCCTTCGTCACATAGTCGCTTTTCCCGCGTTTTCTTTGGAAAACTTTTAACTTTTTCACGGCGCGAAGTCATTGTTTGCTCCGAACTATAAATACGGAGACATAATGCAATGTATATTAACGGATGCTACACCCTAAAAATTCGGAAGACAGTAAGTGAAATAACCAATGCTAGTTTTAATGAATGTTTTGTAGTGGTTTGTACGCCGGTTTTCAAGGTGTCACCATATCTGAGGTCCCGGGTTCGATCCCCAATTAAGAAAACTATGTTGTTCCGCCGTTGTTTGTGATACCACCGTTGTCTCTGATTTCCATAACACAAGTGCTTTAGCTACTTACTTTGGGATCAGAGCAATGTTTGTGATGTTGTCTAATATTTATTATTTATTAATGACGTATAACTACTGAGATAATAAAAATACTTAAGTAGTAATGTTTTACCCTCAAATCCTGTGACAACATTTTAAGTTAATGAGTTTTAGAATAGAGTTAGTGAGTTTTCACCCGCGTCTGAATAACTTTTTATGAATAACTCCAGTTAGTATATGACTGATGTTAGGAAATTCAATAGATTATTTGATAATTATTCGTAAATCTCTAATATACACCATGTTTTATTTATAATTAACTAATTTCATAATCAAGACGAAAAAAGAGTCAAATTAATGCATTACTTATCTTCATACTTCTACAATGTATTTATTAAAAAACACAAACAGAAACATAATCAATAAACACAATTATAATTTGTGTTAGGGGAAAGAGTGTTAGGTTTTTATTTTAATGTTCAATTTTTTTTTTTCAAGTACGTGTGGGTAAAATTCTTCATTAAACTATTTTTTTTTATTTTGGTCCGGATTCCGTGATTTAGATGATGGCAGGTCTATCCAATCTATGTTTGCTACATACATTCGATTTGAGTTGGCGTTTTATATTCATGGATACGTAGTCTGTGTTTATTTGCACGATGGAGTTGGATAGCTATTGTTTTTGCTGCACTATGTCTATTTGTAGTCTCTATTTGGTATTGATCTGTGTTGTTAACATCCTGTATATTATCACAAAATAAAGAGGGAACAGATGTCAAGCTTAGTGGCTTTGTACGCCGGTTTTCAAGGTGTCGCCATCTCTGAGGTCCCGGGTACGATTCCTGGTTGGGTCAATTTAGAAAACGAACTTTTCTATATTGACTCGGGTCTGGGTGTTTGTGATACCACCGTTGTCTCTGATTTCCATAACACAAGTGCTTTAGCTACTTACTTTGGAATCGGAGCAATGTATGTGATGTTGTCAAATATTTATTTATTTACTTACAAAAAAAACATACCTACTACACGCGCAACGCGCACACATAGACAGCTCTCACCGACCGACGACACTACGTCACGCGCTCAAATCCGTTTTGAGATACATGCCTCGTACTGTACCTCAGCGCTACGCATACCCAAAATACGCATCCTGCGCAATCCCCACCCGATTTCAAGATGTTTGCCGGCTACTACACTATTCTTTGTCTTGTCTCCGCTTCTAATAATTGTACTTATTTCATTGTTTTGATAAGCCATTCAATCATTTTTCATAAAAAGACGTATACATGCATATTTCAAATACATGTTGTCATAAGATGAATTTATTTATTTATTTATTTATTTATTTATTTATTTGATACACCATCAACAATATCACATTACATTTATAGATTAAAGACTGCATAACTTATGAGACTGTGTGAACTGTTTTTACAGGCGTATACAACACTCAAAACTTAAACAATGGTAAAAGCAAAGTGCTAAGAGAAAATAATATTAAACTAAGTACATTGAAGATGCAAAATACATAGAAAATTTTGAACTAAAACGCAAACAACACCAGCCGCATTACACAAAAGGAAAATTATAATAATAATATATAATATGTAAAGACTTAAACAATTACAAAATGTTATTAGGGACTACCTTTGAATAAGTTCGACCTTAAGATGTTTTTCAATGCACTGGAAGAATGACGGTAGATGTCAATGACTTCTTTCTTCTTTTTTTGTTTGTTATGGCAATCTACTTTCCTCTTGGAAGTAATTTTTGCCAGTGTCAAGTGTTAAATAGTTCAATGGTAGATATTGTTTAATTTTTCATTAGAATGCGGGTGCATCGCATTCCAATGCTGCTTGGAGCATTTGGCACCAAGTATATCAAGACAGTTTACTCGGTTAGTTCTGCCGAGGAAGCCACCACTTCAATAAAAGTCTCAGCTTCACACAACCAAGATCGCGCCTATTTCAATTATCCCACATATTGTTCAGTTGCGTAGACACTTGTACCATATAACTGCACCAATTTTAAGACACAATGTCCACTATGAATCAATTTGAAAATAATTAAAATAGATACCAAACCGAACTCGACAAAATGGCGCCAAAAACTCCGATGTCAATGTCATCAGAGATCTCATTACTGGCTTGCATGAGACGATTTAAGGGTACTGATATTATCTACAGGTCAACAAGCATTGCTTACCAATGCTTCTGTGGTACAACATTATTCAATGGTCGGCAAATCGGGTGGACGTCATGCATTATTACGTTGTTTGGTTGGAACAGTTCGATCCAATCCGGCTCAAAGTGTATTTGCGTAATGGTTACATGTAAAACCATACATTTAAAACTAGTGGCTCCGTGAGCTGTAGACTTCGTTAAAAAGTAGCTCAAACTGTATGTTATTTAAAATATACGCAGCCCTAGATTCTTTCACAACCTTATTATTTTCAAATATCGAATATTAGCCAAAATGTTTTTATTGTATTTGAAATAGTCTTCTAATAATAAAAAATAAACAATATTTGCTTTATACCGCTAACAAAAAAGGTTTGTGTTATTTTTCAACACTTGTCAAAACGGCTAAAATTTCCATCATTTTGAAAAAATCGAAAAACTGTATTGACCAAAAATTATATATAATTATCGAACCTGCTCACAAAATTTCACGAGAATCGGTTGAGAAATGCGACCTGTAGAGGAGAACAAACGTACATCCGGACATCGGAAGGACATACGAAAGCCTTTTTGCCAGAGACGCTTCGATCGCGCTTCGCGCTCGCTCGGTCAACAAAACTACATACTATACATGTACTAGTACGTTTAGCCGTATTGAAGAAAAAATAACACCTTCACATGGGATGTCGTAAGCAGCGAACTAAAATGTATAGAAGTGTAATTTTATTGCAAACGAAGTTTGCTTAAGAGTCCGGCAACAAGTGGGAAGCTCACTTAAGTTTCGAGCGGGTAATTTCATAAAAATATCAGCAGCCTTTTTGCTTAAGTCCTCCTGTGACCACGGCAGTACTATTATATATCCTGTGTCACGGCCTCTGGAAAGGTGTCGAAACGTCGGGAATTCAAAAAACTAATAAATCCAAACTAATTAATTTTAAAATAACACCTGAATTAATAATATAAGCGCTGTAATCCGTAATAAGTGTTTTATTTCTAATTGTATTTTGAACCTTTATTTTCAACCCCCACTTTTGAATTTAATATTTTCGTAGTCTACGTTATTGCTGGCCAAAGATGTAACCTCCAATATTCCAGAACGCACCAGAATACCTACTTGTAATATGAAAACACAATGGCTCCTTTGTCGGATATCAGGGAAATGTACATATATGAAATTGTCTCGTAAAAACCAATGGGCTGGCCTTTTCCTAAACCCCACTATTAGAGCCATATCTCACTAGAACACCAGTGGCGCTGCAACCAATCTCGCTGCCAATGACTTCAATGAGAGACTTTCCAGGCAACGTTCCTTAAAAATCTACTAGATGGCGCTGCCCAACATCCTTGCTGGATAGTATAGTATTTAAACGTGCTATAATAACAAAGAGTACCATCGTAACAAAAAAATATTTTGTTAATTTGCCAAACCTAAAAAAGCTGTACTCGTTCAAGGTAAGTTCAATTGCACATTACACAACAAAATGTTGATAAGTTTATTTATATGTTCAACATCATTTTTGTCGCCGCAAAACGATTATAAAGAAAACACACTGTAAAAATCATATGTATTTTTACGATGCCTTTCTTTGATCAGACTATTTGTACCACGTTCATACTATACTGCCAGGGATGTTGGACAGCGTCATCTAGTAGATTTTTAAGGAACGTTGCTTGGAAAGTATTTCATTACATAGACGAGCTGTTCAAAATTAAAATTGTGTCACAACCAACCTTCGCGGCGCATCAACTGTTTCTATCGGTCGCTCGCAATAGGCTAAAGGAGTTGCGGTGCATGCACCCTAACTTAATGAGCAATTTTTCGGCACTGCATTACAGCCCGTCTAGTGTAGTATACACACAAAAGATTTGCTCGCTACCAATAAAAAGTATACAGATGTATGGAGGATACTGTAAGGCCTTAGCCTCATATGCAAACTATTTGGGTTCTGTAACTCTTTGGTTACAGATTAAAGAAATAAATAAAAAAGATAAATTTTAAAACGGTTTCGAATACGATTGGCAGTTCTCTATTTTTTGTTTGAGATTATTCTGGGCTGCGCCGTAGTAGTAGCGGGTTGACTTTAAAACTAAAATAAATAATTCGAGTCTGAAAGATTGTATTATTAATCGCCTACGATACAACAGTAACTCACTTGGTGTCCGCATTGGTTGCGCAACCAATTTGATGGCGGCATGCGAATCATCTGCTGGTGGCGCCACCATGGTATCCTAATGAGATAGACACCAAATACTCCAAATAGTACACACATTCGCTTATGGGAAACTTAAACATTAACTCCGTTTTGCTGTGTTTTTATATAGTTAATATATTTTTATTAGGTTTTTTGTAGATATATTTTTGTGTATTGAAAAGTTTTAAATAAATTGACTCAGATAGAAAACTCTTTTATGAATACTTTGTTAATTTATGAATATGATAGTTTTTTTTAAATTGTCGAATTTATATTACAGACAATAATTTCTTGCATATGGTCACATATAGCTAAGGAACACCTTTGTCTACGACGACTAGTACATACAAGGTGTTACAAAAGTACCCCTAATGCCGAATATGGTAGATAGGGACCATCAAACTGAACAACTTTTACTATGGGACCAACTCTGAAATCGCGAAAAAAAAATCTGCTGTTTCATACATTTTGATATTTTCGATTTTAATTTTTGTATGAAACAGCTGATTTTTTTTTCGCGATTTCAGAGTTGGTCCCATAGTAAAAGTTGTTCAGTTTGATGGTCCCTATCTACCATATTCGGCATTAGGGGTACTTTTGTAACACCTTGTATAGTACCTCACGCCTGCGCGGTAGCGGGGGGGACGACACCCTGTCCCGCACCCCACCTCTTTGTTGCCCTGTCAACACGGCCGAGCTACCCACTATAAGATTTTAACATAATAATCTGATACTGGCAAGTTATACACCATCGAAAACATAAGTACTTGAATTCATTTTCCTTAATGCTTATATTTGGAATAATCTGGCTGACTGAGACCTTAAATTTGAGTCTTTTTATTTGAAATAGCAATAAAATTGTCAATCTCCGAAATTGCTGACCGCATTTTGGAGTACGAATTAGTTGTCAATTGTGACTTTATGTCGCACGCGACTTAAATCGCACGAATGAATGATTCAAAAATGGGGCCCCAGATCTTTAAGAAAAAAATATTTGAATTCAAGTATGTCCTATGTTTAAATTAAACACCAAATAACCAGTGTTTAGGATGGTGTATAACTTGCCAGTATCAAATTATTAAGTAAAGAACATCTTAAAACTTTTGACATGCCCTTCGTATTACTTAAGCTACTCTATAAAACGCTCCAGCCTCCGCAAAGGTTCAAAACAAAATAGCATCAGTGTTTACGAGAAATAAACATGGCTCCGAGCTAATTCAAATTCAGAACAGGTAATAGCCATAGAACAAGATATTTGACATCACTCTTTATTGCTGCTCTGTGGAAAATATACTCTGTGCCAGTGATACCTTTTTAGAGCCTTTTGTGTTTCTTACAAATATTTAAAAACATTAATATCGTAGTATAGTTAAACAAGAACCATCTTACTAAACAATTGACTGAAAATACTGAAATTCAATAGATTTTTAATTCTATAGTTTCTGGCTATAGGTAAAGGAAAAGTAATGGCAATTTAAGTGCATTTAAAAAAATGACTACCACTCCTCTTTAGTTATTTTGCAATGCATTTCTCCTATAAGTAAACAAGAATCATACATTACAACAATGAAGAAAGTCTAAACAGAATTGTTAGCCTATAATATATATAACCCTATTTCGTATCAATTATATTTTACTTGAGTGTTAATAAATAATATTTCATTGCTTTGATACAAAGACTTCTATGTGTATACTACACTAAACAGGCTGTACAGTACCGAAAAATTGCTCATTAAGTTACGGTGCATGCACCGCAACTCGTTTAGTCTATTGCGAGCGACCGAGAGAAACAGTTGATGCGCCGCGAAGGTTGGTTGTGACACAATTTTAGTTTTGAACAGCTCGTCTATGTAATTGATGTCATTGCTTTGGTATGATTGTACATACGTCTAATAGATTTTATATTGAGTCACTTTTATAAAATGTAAAAAGTTTATGATACAAGGTTGGTAAGGAGGTTTTTAAAACGAGTTGACGTTTTATAATCATCACGAGTTTTAAAAAATCTTAACAACCGTGTGCCATACTACGTTTTTCAATATATTTGCGAGAAAACATTATTCCTACCTTCTGAAATAAAATAAAAACCGTAAACAAAAACGCACGGTGGTGGCGTGCGGTAAAATTAACTTTCCGCACGCTGTACTAAACTGTAAATAAAAACGCACGGCGTGCTGTAAAATCCACTTACCGCACGCTGTACTGTCATCGAAAACACATTTACGATCAACTGTATTGAAAAGATATATTTATAACCTCTTGAGCATGTAACCTTTTTGGCATGTAATGTTCATTCATACCAAGAACTTTATATTCATAAACAGGTTTATTTTTCTTAAACAAAAGAAGATCGGTATTCAGAGCATTGAATTGACATAGCCTTATTGGACTGGAATGTAAAACATTGATATTTTACAAAGACTTCTATGTTTTCAATGTAATTTGCGTAATTTGTAATAAACTGCTTAAAGTTTAATTGCTCCATTATTTAGCATTCCTTGCATTCCGAAGTTAAAATAAATAAGAATACTTAAACAGAAAATCTCAAGCAATTATATTGAAAAGGATAGAAATTAAAACAAAACCAATTTCTTTTGTTCGCAGAGCCATCACGCCCTCTTAAAATATTTCAAAGCTGAACAAAGACAAATAAATGACGATCAATGTTTACGACAACAATAAAATCTCATTTCCTCGCTGGCACTAAAATTTTAAACCTCTTCTCTGGGTGTTAATTTAAATTCTGAACGAGCGCGAGCATTAGACAAAGATATTTGACATCAGTTGAAAAACGTCCACACTGTGTTTCTTTGAAGGCTTAGTTGGTGAAAACCAAGTTTAAACTCATATTCTATATTCCATATATTCTATATGAATTTAAACTTCTTTGGCATACGAATTTAAACTTCTTGCTGAAAACTTTTGGGACCATACCTTCACGGAGCATTTAAAAAACAATTTGAATTTAGAATATAATTATATAGAGCAAGTAATCACTACAAAAGCTTCTTTTACAGACTGCGGCTTGACCAGCGAAAATTTCTAAGTCTATGGGCTTGACAGAAACTCATTTTCATAGATAATCAAAGATTTTTACATATTTTTATAATTTTAATTTTAAATTATTCTAACACACACAGGGTGTTTGGTAATAGCCAAATATGGTAGAGAGATACCATGCATAAAACCCTGGAAAATTATCAAAAAACCCTAAAAACTGCCACATTAAAAAAAACTTTATGATAAACTGCATAGTGGCAACCCTAGACCGAAATTGTATTTTGCTTTAGCTCATTCATTAAAGCCCATTGGCTTGAATATCAAATAAAATAGTATAATTACGTCTAGGGTTATCATTTTGCATTTTTCCATACAAATGAAAAACAACATTTCTCAGCCGGTATTCAGGGTTTATCATAATTTTCCGGAGTTGGATGCATTTTACCCTATCTACTAAATAAAACCCTATCTACCATATATGGCTTTATAAGGCCCAATATGTGTAATTTAATATTAATGTAATTTCTATAAATGGGTGTAATTTGCCTGAATAATAATAAAGATATTAGCTTTGCAGTGAAATTCTCTAAAATACAATTTGATTTGACAGTTTTCTTATATGTATTTACAGGACAAAGTGTCATAGATACCTAAAATAGAGAGAGATGGAAAGAGACAGTGAAACTATTTATCGAGGTAAGGAAAGAGAGTTTAATTAGTTCTTTACATTAAAGAAATCCAAATCATGGATCCAAACAATTACCAAGGCAAAACCTGCCTTCCGAAATACGATACAGTCTGAAAAAGTAACATTTTGGTCACCCATCTATCTGACTACCGGCTATATAGACAAAGTTGCTTAAAGTGCCTGTTACTGCCAACCACGTCCCAAGCAAGGTGACGTTGGTTGGCAACCGATACAGTTTGTTTCGAAATTCGGTTGTAAACCTCCAAAGTCACCTTGGCAGCAGCAGGCACTTAACTTTTACAATTACTAATCAAAGGCGCTGACTATTCTACTTTCAATTCTACTGACTATTCTTCTTACTTAATAACTTAACAAAATAACTTTCAAGCTTATTATTGACTTACTTAAAAACTTAAAAAAATAAATTTTCAAGCTTATAACTGACTTACGAGTACTTTAAAACTTAACAAAATAACTTTCAAGGTTTATTACTGACTTACTTAAAAACTGAACAAAATAATGTTCTACTAAGCAATTGAGTAACCAATACTCGTTGTGGGTTGAACCATATCTCCTTTTTTTAACAAAAGCTGCGGAAAAGCAACAAATATAAATAAAGCGTTGAAAGCGCAGTGCATTACCGCCTATTCGTGAAACGGAACAGAGTGCACATGCAACTAGGGTTACCATCTGACCGGATAAAGCCGGTCTGGACCGGATTTTTAGGTATTAGACCGGACTCCGCCCGGATTACAAGTCAGACCGGCTTTTTGAATGCGGTTGCTAACAACCAAAAATATAAGAACAAATAAAAATAATAAAAGATGATTGTATTTTTTGGTGAAAATGTGATTAGTAAAAATGCTATTAAGTACTTTTAATTTTCATTTTATACACATGGCAGGTTTTTTTTCAAAATCAGGATTTTTAGACTTGGCAGATAGGATTTTTTATTTCTAGGCCTGGTAACCCTACATGCAACGGAATCGGAGCGGGCAAGATTTATAGTCGTTGTTCCGGTCCGAAGCTGCAACTACTGGTGACTACTGCTAAATTGTGAAGCAGTGCAGTGCAGCTCACTCAGCACGTTGACCAGAACATGTCACAATTGAGAATCTCATAATGGGACATTCGACATTAGCCATTTTTTAATGTCTCCAACGCGCCTGCCAAGCGTGAAGATTGTGGCAAAATTTGATTATTTATATGTCTAGATAGAGCGTCGGGCTTTTGACGTAAGTAATAGTAATAATACTATTAATAATCGTTTATTTTCAGTCATAAACCAGGTAGTACATAGTTTGATACATAACTATCTTATTGTTTAATTTAAATAAACTAAAAAAGTTACTAAATCAAACGGATCAATTAGTGTGCATTTTTAGCATCGTCTAAAGAGTATTGTATAAAGGGTTTTTTGTTGACTTAACTACGGAACCCTAATAATAAAAACTATGGCCACGTCACACTACGTACAGTGTGTGTTGTGTGTGTGTGTTTATCAGCCATAGTTGGCTCATTTTTTATACGCGTTCGTAACTTCGACTTCAAACATTTTTGAAAATTTAAAATCGGTCTAATTTATATGTAAGTAACACTATTGTATGTATACCAATGTATTCTGCTTATATGTATGAAGTTTCATTAAAATCGGTTCATTCATTTTGAAAAATGAATGAATTTAATAGAACTCTCGACAAATAATGTCTTAATCCGAATAACATCACAAGAAGAGTTAATTATGCTCAAATTGCTTATAATTTTGGTATTACGTTTGTATGGGAAGCTCACTGTTCGCCGGGCTCTTAAGTACGTAATAAAAAAAGTTTGTCACAAACGAAAATTGGAGTAGGAACAAAAAAACAACAAAGGAAACTTAATTGTATTGTTTTGTTTCATTGTTTTGTACAGTCTACAAATTCATTAGGAATTTAATTAAGACCAACAAATTTTATAAGCTTTTTGAATTCTTTTTCGAAGTAAGCAAATTATAATTATTTCACAATTGTTTCATAAAAGATTTCCATAAAAAAGGTATGGAATGTCTTTCTAAAAGAATGGTCCAAAAACCCACGATTAATATAAACAAGCTATATATCAATCGATTGCTTATACCGAGAGAAATAAACCTACCTAAGTCGCTGACCCCAAATCCATGGGGTTTCGGAGATATACGCTGGCAAGGTATGTATGAAATATAGGTAAAGTCCAGCATTAAACACCATTCAATACGACGAGCTATACACCAATCGATTGTTTAGACCGAGAGAAATAATCCTACTTAAGTCGCTGACCCCAAATCCACGGGGTTTCGGAGATAATACGCTGACAAAGTATGTATAAAATATATGTAAAGTCCAGCATTTAACATCAATCAATACGAACGAGCTATATACCAATCGATTGTTAAGACCGAGCGAAACAATCCTAGCTAAATTGCAGACCCCAAATCCATGGGGTTCCGGAGATATATATAAAGTATGTATGAAATAAAAATAAGAAAGTATGTATAAAATGAGAAAAAAATATATATGAATCAATTACATATTTTCTAGCGCCCCTTCTTCACAATTTTTATGTGTCCTTTACCCCAGGGCTATCGTTCACTTTGAGAAGCACTGTTTGAACTTTGACTAGAGAATAATTATTTAACTTCAAAAAAGTACAGAATGTTAAATAACTTATATTTTTTATCTATCGTTTTATGTATATCGTGTGCGCGGCAGTTTATGATGTAGATAGTAATAGATGTTGCAGCCGCGTATTTAATTTAATATAATTTTGTTTGTAATTTCATTTCGATATTTTGATCGTCTTTGCATAGAACGAAACGCTTCATAGTGACAGTTCTCGCAGGTAGTTGCTCGCGAAATATTGTTGAAATGATTAATCCAGTGAGGGTACTTTGTAATTTGGTCGATGCCTCTCACTGACGTCGTGCCACTTCTCGGGACGGAGCTGCGCGGTCAACACCATATATCGGTTGCACCGCTGCTTATTGCGAATCCATAATTGAACATTCTTTCGTTGTGAATTTGGTGTATACATGTGCTTAGTGATATACCAAGGACCCTGCCAAAAGGTCGGCGCCGACAGGCTTTGCAGCAGCAGAATATACCGGTGAGTAGGCTTGACCCCTATTATCGAAATATTCTAACTGGCCCGTTTTTGTTTCTTCGTTTAAAATTTGTATCGTTGTTTTAAAATTCTACAGATCGCCTCTCGGCTCGCGAGGGCGCGAACAATAGGTATATCATTTTTTTTCGTATTTTCGTAAAAAGTATCTTAACTTCATTAAAGATGGAATTCCACTGTCTGTGTAAATTCTTTGATCAATATTATAAATGTGATTTTCACGCAATCACGCAAAAACGTCTGAACGGATTTTAAAGAAAGTCACTCATATAGTTTATAACCTGGATTAAGGCTGGCCCCAGACCTACCGGTTTCATTTCTTTGCTTTGCTGATTTAGTTGAACAGGGGCTACCAGCTAACGCATCGAACTTCGGAAAGTCTGCAGGGCTTCAAATTAAAACAGACAAATCGAACCCCAATCGGGCCAAAACGGCGAACCCTAATTTATGATGTCACACGAACATCGATATCTTCTAAATAACTACAATACGAAACTTCTTACTTAGATTCATCTTTTTTAAGTTGAAGCCCTGCAGACTTTCCGAAGTTTGATGCCTTAGCCGGTATAGAAATGAAACAGAAATGCCAGCCTAAGACATTTTTTAGAGATTCTTCGAATGACCACGCGTACGATGGCTCCGAAGATTACCACAAGCTTTTAGCCTAAGTATTTTCTTTTTACTTCCGGACGTTACCTACTTAACCACTCACAAACTTTGTCTCTTAGTAACGCTATAAGTTGACATCGCAAATAATCTTCCACACTATTAGCGATCATTTGACCGGCCATGTATCATCCTTATTGCGCCAGTCCATCTGTTCTGATAGATGACCCTTCGATAATCTTTCACGCGACCACCACCATAATAAAGTAGAAAATCAAGGCAATTTCAACTTTAGCTACAATCAAATAAGGTATGTGTGGCATGAAGGGATATGTTTGTGGTATTTAGCGAAGATGGCCGAGTATAATGGATTAGTTGTCACGTTCACTCATTGTCGGATTTTCGGATTTAGCCATTAAATAAGTTGGTAATGGTCGATTAACGATTCGAGATAATCTTTTTTACTACGTGAGGGGACTTCAGTGAAAGATGGTTTTGATCCCATAAAAAATGCTTTGGTTTACAGTTTTTTTTCTTCTTCTTATATGTAGTTGAGTTGAATACAGGGTAAACACATCAAAAGTGTCTAGGGAGCATTGTATTTTTTGTAATTATGTTTGATTAAAGAAAAGATTTTTAATTTTTTGACTGAAATCAAAAACTGACTTACTATAATTATGAGAGTAAAAAATTATTAAAAAAAAACAGTTACAGTAATTGGCAAAACGTTCTTGATCCCTCGACACTTTTGACTGAGCGAACGCGAAGCGTCTCTATTTCAGCTTGGGCTGTCCGTCTGTTCTCTTCTACAGGTCGCATTTTTCAACCGATTCTCGATAAATTTTGTGAGCGGGTTCTATAATTACATAAAAAAAATTCGATTCAGTATTTCGAATTTTTCAAAATGGCGGAGATATATTAAAGCAAGCTCTACAGCTCTCAAAGCCACTAGTTTAATAGGTTTTACTAGCTAATATTTAGAAGTTTCTTTTTATTAAAACAAAAGTTGAAGACAGTTAAAACTGAGAGTTTTCGTTGTTGCTGTTTTTTATATATTCAAATATTTTACTTTACGTCTGTTCAATTAATTTTATATTTTTGAGAAACTTTCATTTATTAAAATGAAATTCATTCAGATTTGGTTTTATTGTTCAAAATTAGAGCTACTTTTGTTCCTCAGCTCACTCTCACATTTACGTGATTAGACAAATCATTGAATTAATAATTTAAGCATTCTGTCTCGTAAATGGCAAGGTCAATCAATACCCCTATTCCTTAATGATACATCCGTTGCTAAGTTATTAATTCGCCAAAGTGGGAAAATCCTGAATTAAGCATGGAATTTCTAATTGGATATTCAAATTAGCTTGTTCGTTCAGTTTTTAAATTTGAGATTTTAGCATTCCCAATGCTATTTTTATACAATACTAAATAATATACTAGGAAAAATACGACTCGCATCAAATCATATTATCGGACGGGAATCGAACCCATGATCTTTGGATGTCCGGTCCAATTCTCTTACCGCTGAGCTACCGAGTCACTAGTGGCATCGTCGAATTTCTTCTAGTATATCCCACTCTCACACTGCAAGCCAGCGTTATTTCATTAATGTAAGGAATTACCTCGACATTCAATTGAAATATCTTTCCAGATATTTTGACAATTGATAAAGATGAAATAGCTATATAGTATTTAAATTTGAGATTTTAGCATTCGCAATGCTAATTTTATACAATGCTAAATAATTTACTAGAAAAAATACGACTCTCATCAGATCATATTCTCGGGAATCGAACCCGTGACTTTTGGATGTCCGGTCCAATGCTCTTACCGCTGAGCTACCGAGTCACTATCAATTGTCAAAATATCTGGAAAGATCGAGGTAATTCCTAACATCGATGAAACAACGCTGGCTTGCAGCGTGCGAGTGGGATATATCCCTTTCAACGTATCCCAAGAAAGTATTTTCTTGCGAAGCCTCGTCTTTTAGAAAGAAAACAAATCTAAAGAGAAAATGAATCTGAAAGGAAATACTGGAGACAGCAATTTCTACCCAAAGGAGATATTCCGTTATTTTTAAAAACTTGGTCGATGGCGCCAACAGAAAAAAGGCACCAATTTCCGGCGTTGCGTTTAGGGTGAGGACAGACGGGCATAATTTTGTGAGTCGTGAGTAGGGCTGTTATCATGCCGTCCGGGTTTCCCCGGATTTATCCTAGTTTGTATCCGCGTAAGACCCGAACACTACGAGTATTTGTGTTAGGGAAAGGATGTCAGGTTTTAATTTTTTTTCTAGTGCATCCGGGTAAAGTTCTTTATTCACTCAAATGTCCGGGGTTTTTAAAATTTTCGTCCGTGTTCCGTAATTTAGGTGATGGCAGGCCTAGCTGTGAGTCGCGTAATTTCGGTTTCATACAAAATCCCAACTCATTTTACGTCGCCGTGTGGCAAAACAGGGCTTTTGTATGAAACCGAGTGTAGCAGAAATTACGCGACCAAAATTACGCGACTGAAATGACGCTCGTCTAGCCTCACCCTTAAAAAGCGATGCAGTATTCACCGATAACACTGACTCAGTAGTTCATTTACACAGAACAAGATAGATAGTGTTTGAACTACCTGAGTAAGCACTTCAATAAGAGATCGCACTGAAACTCAGCTCATTAAAGGAACGTTTACTCAGCAAATGCATTTCTCGTTGGAATGCAGTAGGTAGATACTGTAATATTTGACGAGAGATTTAATTTTATCTAATGATTTGTGTGGAGTGGGCGAGACATCAACAAATTGTATGGAAGAAAAATGGTAGACCTTTTTTGCTTTCAATGTATAAAAATAAATAATGGGAATATATTTATACAAAAAATTGGCACAATAAAAGATTATACTCACTTTTAAAATAATATTTTGTTATTTTTTTTAAATATTTGACAACATCACATACATTGCACCGATTCCAGAGTAAGTAGCTAAAGCACTTGTGTTATGGAAATCAGAGACAACGGTGGTATCACAAACACTCAGACCTGAGCCAATATTTAAAAAAGTTCGTTTTTCTAAATTCACCTAACCCGGGATCGAACCCGGGACCTCAGAGATGGCGACACCATGAAAATCGGTGTACAAAGCTACTCGACCACGGAGGTCGTTATAAAGAACAAGTTTTTTTGTAGTTAAACTCGTCGGACAGAGTTTTTATACAAAATGCGCCAGAAATAAGATCCTTGCCCGTTACACCGTTACGTTGTAGGAAAATATAGACGATTCAAAAGTGCTTCAATATTAAGAGGAAACACCACGATCAATAGAATTGAAAAAATCCTATAGAAAGTTGACAAAATCAACGTTTCGTAGTCACCTGTTCCCTCCTCCAAAACTAGGCGGATTTAAATACTTTTTCATTAAAATTTAAAGAAATTATTAGGCTGTGTTCCTATGTGTTCCTTCTTTCATAAATTAATTATTAAAAGAGATATATTAATTTTCAAAAACCTAAAAAAATCCCTAGTTTAGACATATCAGCAATTTTTAACGAGATTATATAAAAAAATCAAAACATAAGAACACAGCCAAAGCATTTCTTTATTTTTTGATGAAAATAGTATTCGAATTGGTCTAGTTTTGGAGGAGGAAACAGGGGACTACGAAACGTTGATTTTGTCAACTTTGTATAGGATTTTTTCAATTCTCTCGACCGTGGTGTTTCCTCTTAAGTTTATTTGAATAAAGACATTTTTCCTCTTGACACCCCACTCACAATTAATTTCTCAATAATTTCGTTTTATCAAACTCGCCGCTAGCTTCTCACATACCATAGTAGCACTGTAGTTGGATTATTTTTGATTATTTTCTAAAGAAAGCTTACTAAATTGCTTCCTGAAATTACCTTTTTTTATCGTCACTAGAGTTTTTCCTCGACTTTAATTTAAATTGAAAGCAACTTTCCTTAGAGAATTAAGGTTAATACTTGAGAGACTGCACTCATTGAGGTTTACTTAAGTGAAGGGAAAATGGTGGAGGTGGTAGAGACACTGGGTATTTAATTTGCAATTCAATTACATTTGTTTTGCCGATTACAAATAAGTATTTCTTATATTTCCCTATGTTTTATCAGAGTAGTTTTAACTGGGTAAAAAGGAAAAAATAAAAAGGAGACCCGGCCTTTTATGCTAAAGTTGTATACCTTTTAATGTTTTAATCTGCTGTACTTTTTCACTTATTATTCTGTCGTATCTGTCAACCAAATGACAGATCAATGCCATCGAAAGTCAAATTGAAATTTAACTTTCTTATTTTATAAAAAAGGAAATTTGCCCTTTGGAAATTGAATGTGGATAACGGAACGTTTTTCAAGAATATTAATACCATAAAGAATAAACGTGTTTTAATACTGCTACCTAGGAGAATATAATGTATTTCATTAATAATTTACCCCAAATCCAGCCACAAGACATCACGTATGTAATGTAATATGTATGCATGGAGCACTTGCTTGAGTAATGAGATCCGATAATGTGTTGCATAAATAATGCTGTGTTAGTTGATTGCTTTTAATGGGTTCTGTGAACTAAGCTTTAGATTTAATGTTAGTTTCATTGTTATTATGACAGCTGTTAATTAAAGAGTAAACTGAAACAATAATTTAGGAACTTACATCGTAAATACCATAAAGAGTTAAAGCTGAGCTAAACTGGTAGGTTTATTACATATTTGATTGAAGTGCGTCAAAATAAACAAGTAGAAAATTAAAATTTTAATTTTTTTAGTTTTAAATTTTGTTTTTTATTTCACATAAATCATAAATCATTTATTCACATAAAATATGGTAATACAGGTCTTAAAAAAAATATATAAATCTGCATATTTCGCCCTTAACAAAGGCATGTGAATATTAAAATTAAAATTAAATTAAAACTACATAAATTAATTACATTTTCTATTGCATTTATGTCCCAAATAATCCTTAACGCTATAAAATCTATGGTCAACTAAAAATTTTGTCAATCTTTATTTAAATATTTGAAATGTCCGTGATTCTTTTATTTCAACTGGTAAATGATTGTAGATATTCATAGTCATAAAAATACAGCTCTTCATATATAGTGCTGTTTTTGGAGTATGAGACAAGACCAATCTGTTACAATTTCTGCTTGAACGGGGGTAGATTTGTTTTGCAGTACTAAAAAGATACATATTACGTCTTACAAAACTACAACATTCCAATACATATAGGGACGGTAAAGTTAACAATTTAAATTTTTCAAAAATTGGTTTGCAGGATTCATATGGAGGTATCCCAACTATGGCACGTATGCACCTTTTTTGTGCTAGGAACACTTTATTAAAATTCACTGAATTTCCCCAGAGTAACAGGCCATACCTTAAAACAGACCCTACATAAGCATGATATGCCATAAGAGCTGTCTGATCAGAAGCTATTCGACGCAACCGACCAACTACCTATGTACTTATTAGACAAATCTACTTATTTTATTGCGTACTTTTGAAATCAAAGTACTTTTGAAATCACACAGCACACCAACTTTTGAAATCAAACAGTGAAATTCGGACTCACATTAAAATAAAAGTTCACGGTATCGTTTCTCAAAATGGCCGGCAGGCGTTCGAAATTCAAACCATAAATTAAGCGAGGCGAGCAGATGTATCGAATGTTCGCTCGAATATTGCCGCGTTCGATTCGAATGTCTATGTGATTTAGCTTTTATTTGCAATCGAATTCTAGTGTTTTCATTTGTTGATGGTGCAGTTTTTTATTTGGAGAACACACTGACAATTTATGTTATTAACACGTGTTGCCCAACATGACGTTAACGTCACGCAACAACGTGTGACATTGCCACTCTGTTGGCCTTAATAATAAGCGAATTATGTCTAAAGATCCGTAAAAACTCGTGCAAAAGTTACCTAAAAATTTCAGGATTACTCAAAAAAGACAGAACCGATTTATAATTTTCAAAAAGTGGGACCAACTAGGAAACAAACCCGATAAAGTAACATTTGAATCATGTCCATCGGTTCAGCCGTTTTTGAGTAATCGGCGGACATACATAAAAAACACAAATAAAGAGACGAACATAGCTAAAAATCCTCCTTTTTTTGAAGTCGGTTAATAATAAGTTTACACCCTCGAAAAGTTTGCTTAAGAATATGACACAGTAAAGTTCACTTCTAAGTAAGCAATATTTTTGGTTTAGCCATAGTGTAAGCCCGTCTTATTCGTAAAAGGCCTATAAGCTTTTTAAAGGCCGCTCTATAAACCTTTGAAAAAGTTATAGAAGGGCGCTGTCTATTTCATCCCTATTCATGGCCGACTATATTACAGGCTGAATCTACGTTGTTTCGTATGTTACTTACTTCCTGCGTCACTGTCGTTACTCGAAAATCTTTAAAAATCCAATGCATCACAAAGGAATTTGCCATCATTTACGTTAGAGTACGATAATAAATTATATTAAATTGCATATTAAGATAAATAATATTAGAAAAAATACTAGAAAAAATCGACTCACCCATAGCACCTCAGACGGGACTCGAACCCGCACCCTTGGGATTCCGGCCCAATGCACTAACCAATTATGCTACCGAGTCGCTAGTGGGAGCGGCGAAATTTTCTAGTACTTTTTAACTTCTTCGCTGCAAGCCAGCGCAATTTCATCAATGTGAGGAAATACCCCCACATTCGAAAGAAACATCTTTCCAGATGTTTTGACAATCGATAAAGATGAAACAGCTATATAATTATTAAATTTTTGATTTTTCGCATTCACAATGCTATTTTTATATTAAGATAAATAATATTAGAAAAAATTATTTATCTTAATATAAAAATAGTAGCATAATTGGTTAGTGCATTGGGCCGGAATCCCAAGGGTGCGGGTTCGAGTCCCGTCTGAGGTGCTATGGGTGAGTCGATTTTTTCTAGTATTTTTTCTAATATTATTTATCTTAATATAAAAATAGCATTGTGAATGCGAAAAATCAAAAATTTAATAATTATATAGCTGTTTCATCTTTATCGATTGTCAAAACATCTGGAAAGATGTTTCTTTCGAATGTGGGGGTATTTCCTCACATTGATGAAATTGCGCTGGCTTGCAGCGAAGAAGTTAAAAAGTACTAGAAAATTTCGCCGCTCCCACTAGCGACTCGGTAGCATAATTGGTTAGTGCATTGGGCCGGAATCCCAAGGGTGCGGGTTCGAGTCCCGTCTGAGGTGCTATGGGTGAGTCGATTTTTTCTAGTATTTTTTCTAATATTATTTATCTTAATATAAAAATAGCATTGTGAATGCGAAAAATCAAAAATTTAATAATTATATAGCTGTTTCATCTTTATCGATTGTCAAAACATCTGGAAAGATGTTTCTTTCGAATGTGGGGGTATTTCCTCACATTGATGAAATTGCGCTGGCTTGCAGCGAAGAAGTTAAAAAGTACTAGAAAATTTCGCCGCTCCCACTAGCGACTCGGTAGCATAATTGGTTAGTGCATTGGGCCGGAATCCCAAGGGTGCGGGTTCGAGTCCCGTCTGAGGTGCTATGGGTGAGTCGATTTTTTCTAGTATTTTTTCTCTAATATTATTTATCTTAATATAAAAATAGCATTGTGAATGCGAAAAATCAAAAATTTAATAATTATATAGCTGTTTCATCTTTATCGATTGTCAAAACATCTGGAAAGATGTTTCTTTCGAATGTGGGGGTATTTCCTCACATTGATGAAATTGCGCTGGCTTGCAGCGAAGAAGTTAAAAAGTACTAGAAAATTTCGCCGCTCCCACTAGCGACTCGGTAGCATAATTGGTTAGTGCATTGGGCCGGAATCCCAAGGGTGCGGGTTCGAGTCCCGTCTGAGGTGCTATGGGTGAGTCGATTTTTTCTAGTATTTTTTCTAATATTATTTATCTTAATATAAAAATAGCATTGTGAATGCGAAAAATCAAAAATTTAATAATTATATAGCTGTTTCATCTTTATCGATTGTCAAAACATCTGGAAAGATGTTTCTTTCGAATGTGGGGGTATTTCCTCACATTGATGAAATTGCGCTGGCTTGCAGCGAAGAAGTTAAAAAGTACTAGAAAATTTCGCCGCTCCCACTAGCGACTCGGTAGCATAATTGGTTAGTGCATTGGGCCGGAATCCCAAGGGTGCGGGTTCGAGTCCCGTCTGAGGTGCTATGGGTGAGTCGATTTTTTCTAGTATTTTTTCTAATATTATTTATCTTAATATAAAAATAGCATTGTGAATGCGAAAAATCAAAAATTTAATAATTATATAGCTGTTTCATCTTTATCGATTGTCAAAACATCTGGAAAGATGTTTCTTTCGAATGTGGGGGTATTTCCTCACATTGATGAAATTGCGCTGGCTTGCAGCGAAGAAGTTAAAAAGTACTAGAAAATTTCGCCGCTCCCACTAGCGACTCGGTAGCATAATTGGTTAGTGCATTGGGCCGGAATCCCAAGGGTGCGGGTTCGAGTCCCGTCTGAGGTGCTATGGGTGAGTCGATTTTTTCTAGTATTTTTTCTAATATTATTTATCTTAATATAAAAATAGCATTGTGAATGCGAAAAATCAAAAATTTAATAATTATATAGCTGTTTCATCTTTATCGATTGTCAAAACATCTGGAAAGATGTTTCTTTCGAATGTGGGGGTATTTCCTCACATTGATGAAATTGCGCTGGCTTGCAGCGAAGAAGTTAAAAAGTACTAGAAAATTTCGCCGCTCCCACTAGCGACTCGGTAGCATAATTGGTTAGTGCATTGGGCCGGAATCCCAAGGGTGCGGGTTCGAGTCCCGTCTGAGGTGCTATGGGTGAGTCGATTTTTTCTAGTATTTTTTCTAATATTATTTATCTTAATATAAAAATAGCATTGTGAATGCGAAAAATCAAAAATTTAATAATTAAATTGCATATTTTTAATTTAGTTATTGCGATGCATTGGAGTTTTAAAGATGTTCGAGTTACGACAATGACGCAGGAAGTAAGAAACAACGTAGATTCGCCAACACCTGATTGAAGTGATAGCATTCATGTTATTTTAAAACTTATTGACTTTTAATGACAGATAATTGTTATCTTTTTTCAGAATATGTGGATTACAGCCAGTGGTTTGTCTGTTTTGTCGATGGATTCATCAGAACGACAACATAATAACGCTTAAGTAGACCAATGCGAACAATTTCATAAAATACGTTTATGAATAATGAAGGTTACATGAGGTTTAATAAGCCTTATCAGCATTTTAACTAAAACTGACTATAACTCTACTTTAAGGTTTTTTTATGAATGAGGCGGTTATTCCTAGTTTATTATCAAGTCCGTGAGGGTTGGAACCCTAAATAAATTAAGCCCTTACTAAATACCTAAAGGTAATCCTAATCTTAAGTATTTTCTTAAGTATTTCTTTAAGGTAAAACATCATTCAACAGGTTGTAGGTAGGACTGCCGCATAGGATGTGAAATAAAAACTGCTTAAATAGAACGCGTAGCTATTTTTTTGGTACCTAGGTACTTTAGGTAGCTTCACTTAGAAGTTTACTTTCGGAAGCGGTACTTTCACTAGAAATCATTACCGCATTAAAAATTAATCTCTTTTTTAGGTAACCACACCACCGTAGTGAAGTTCTAATACTAAACTTGCATTTATCGATATCAATTAATTATCATTCTTAAGATCACGACAGGACACACATCACTAGTCGGCAGTGGTGTGGTTACCTAAAAACATTGTAAACGGCTCACAAGTGGTGTGGTCCAGTGATGTGGTTAACAATAGAGGCTAGGCCAACAGCGACGTGTCGTGTATTTTTTACATTTACACAGCAATTCTGATTCCTTTGTAGTAAATCTTAAGTTATTCTAGTAAGCGATTTAGTAGGTAAGACAGATGTTATCGCGTGATCATGAGATTGCCGATATTTCGCAGTAAATTGAACTGCCGACACTTCCAATATATCGAATGCCTAAATAATCGGTTAAGATCTTTTGAAGTACAGTTCAAAATAAAGTGATTCTTTATCCACTCATAAGAAATATATAATTATTTAAAATTAAACTCCAAGATGGCTCCCCTTTTTAAAATGATCTAAGGGTTCAGAAGGTTCACCCTGCCGAAGGACATCCCACGATCACCAAACCCCGTATTTTATAGCACACGCCACAAATCTTTTTTCTGATATGAAAAATAAAGATAAATAAATACTAGAAAAAATCGACTCACCCGTAGCACCTCAGACGGGACTCGAACCCGCACCCTTGGGATTCCGGCCCAATGCACTGACCAATTATGCTACCGAGTCGCTAGTGGGAGCGGCGAAATCTTCTAGTACTTTTTGTGAAATCCAAAAAAATCTAAAATATATCAAAAATGCATTTCTAGAATTCGACGTCAAATCTTTGACACTCAAGCAGAATTATGGCTTTAGAAAAAAGTAAAGTAAAAGTAAAAAATAGCTTTATTCAAATAAACTTAGTAATTAAGCACTTTTGAATCGTCTATATTTTCCTACCACCCGTTCCAGACTTTTTTAACTGACAAGAAGAACAGGCGCAAGAAACTTATCAGCTTTAACAGAAATAAGTAACGGTATTAACAAACTTAAATATATCGTTACCAAAAGCTCTGCAGTTCTTAGAAAATAACGATAAAATGCTGATAATTAATATTACACTTACAACTAAGGTTTATCAAAGAAACATGAAAGGCTCACAAAGCAGACACGTGGTGAATTATAATTAAACAACAACTGAGTAATCCCTTAAGTTAAAGTACTTATTTACTTTAATTTTACACAGCGTGACTTCAAAAGGGGAGTGAAACAAACGATCAAAGTTTTAATTATATAGAAACAAACATAATTTTCTTCATATTCTAAGGGGGAGATTACACAATCAGTCTGCCGCCAGTCAGTGGGTTATACGATCAGTCTCCCGCCAGTCTAGCCACTCTGATGAATGAACTGGCGGCAGACTGATTGCACGAGGCTTTTCTGTGCTTGTATTACGTGTTTTGAGTTTGCACAGTTACGTTTACTATACGTGATAGCGACTGCTGTAGCTCTACCATGAGTTGATGCAAACTGTTTTCACTAACGTAAACTATCGGATATACTGCTCACAGTCAATGTGAGTAAAAAAGAGAAAGCGATAATTTACGGTAGCGAAAACAGTTTGCATCAACTCATGATAGGGCCACTGTAAGCAATTTTGTATGCAATTTGGTACAGCGCCTCTGGCGATAAACTGCCCTGAACTAAAGTTTTCATAAGGCGTAAACACGATGATAGTGTTTTTAGAGATTTTAGCATACACAATGATCGTGTATTGCGTAAACTCATGATACGGTGTGTTACGCACATTATGACAAAAAAGTCTGTTGTGAAAAGAGAAATATATGTAGCTCTTTTCACAATGGTTTGGGACTTCCGCCAAGTGACGCCTGATTCAATCAAATAAAAAAGTCTGAGTTTTAGACAGAAGGTCCGTCCTCTCGGCCGTATTCGGAAACACTGCCATAATTTGCTTTGTTGCGCTAGGAACAATTGGTAGCCGCTAAAAGTACTGAAAATGGTCTGGTTTGGCCTGAGATTGCGCTGAAAACCGCGATTTGTTCTGAGCTGGACTTCTGTCAACTTTATACTACGTACTTTATAGGGCCTACACATACACAGGCCCGGCCTGCAGGCCCAGACTGTCATCCGAATCCTTCCGGTCGGATCTCACGTGTGTAGCATGAGGTGACCTCTTACCCGTCTCATGCTACACTTTTGGATGACAGTTTCGGCCTGTGCATGTGTAGCATCTTTAAAACGAGGGGACCAGCCGGCTTACATAATACGACTAAAAGAAGAATGGCAGAAACCCCTGTATTTTCAGAACCACATAAAAGCTTAGCGTGCCATGAAGTAAATAGAATTTTAGCAGTCTAATATAGCATAATAAAATACGTAATCCTAAGTTATACTTAATATGCTGGGGATAGAATTTATAATTAATCGATTATTCTACTATTCCAACACAGACTGAATAATATTGACAGTATTGATAGTTTGCCACATGACAAAATCAATCTGACATCAACATTTATACCGTTCATTTGTTCCCTAAAACAAACAGCGTTTTGTTTCTGCAAAATAGCGTTCGATTCATTCATTAAAATTTATATTCTAGTTATTACCAGCGCATTTCTGAACATTTAAAATTGAAAAGTAAGTACCAATTAATGACTTTTAAATCTCATAAAGTCCGATTTGGTAATGTTCAATATTTTAGAAGATGTGGTGGATGTGGTTTGCCATTCTTCTTTTGGCAACGCCCTTCGTGACGCTACACTCACTCTAAAGAGAGAGGGAATAAAACATATGAGCAATTAATCCGTGGCCCATTTCTCGTGAAGGATTATTTCGTCAGGCTAGGAGCCTATGAGCGACGAGTACCGAGATGTAAGGGGCTGAAAATCTCTTGGTAACAAATATACCTCGACTTTTTGTAATGACAGCATTAAGATATAAACATTGGAAGGTTTTGGACCAATTTCAGACTTTTGAGATGGAAGTCAAATACTAAATGAAGTGGAGCATATTTTAGGTGATTTTAGTTAAATCCAAAAGGAATTATTGTAACATTTGGAGTTGAAAAACGAACAAAAAGGTTAAATAACAAGTATCATTGCAGTCCGGGGACACCTCTTAGATAAAAAATTGTTTAATTTTTTAGTTCGTTTTGGCAGGGCAGTCGTGATTTAAATATTTTTTTTTTATTTTCATTAATTAACGTTTTTGCTAGTGAGGAGAACGCTACATCTCATCAACCAATTAAAAGGAATCACAATTTAATAGAAATGTTCATGTGATAAATATCAGGTTTATTAAGTTCATTGAAGTAATTTCCAAGGAAATAATACATCTATTACCTACGGATGAGCGCACTAATGACTTTCCTAGAACGGCTTTGATTCGAGGTCTGGGTGTTAAGCCCGTATAAATACAGACTTGGACTAATGAAACGCCAATAAATTAGAGTTAAGTCAAGATGCTTCTTTTTTATATGGTTCTATCTTCTTTTAGTCCACCATTTTATAAATATTATAGATTTTTAATAATCGCAATACTTTTGTTTTTCATGGAACTTTACTGATTCTGAAACTCGTAAAAAATATATACCCTTATATTTTAACTGTTAAATTCCTTTACACTACCTTATCTTCAATATATAAAAGAAGACTCTGACTGACTGACTGACTGACATATCAACGCACAGCCTAAACCGCTGGTTCTAGAGATTCCAAAAGGTTCCTAATGAGGTTTAGGGGTGCACTAAGAAATTATTTTTCAAAATTCCTTCCTTAAGAGGGTAAAATAGGGGAAAAGAGTTTGTATGAAAGGATGTTTATTGCAAAAATGACATTTATTTTGAAGTCTAACACGGTGGACAGGATTCAATCCCTAAAGGGGTGAAATAGGGGTTCTATTGGTGGAGGGAGAGGGAAAGGGAGAGATTTTCCAAAATATCCACGTGGACTAAGTCGCGGGCGGAAGCTAGTTATTAAATAAAAATTATAATGATGAATGTCGCTTTATTATCCTAATTTATTTTTATCAATATAGCAATAATAATTATTTTCAAATAGTATAAAATAGGTAAAATTTGTTCCTCTGTACTTTCGATTTAATGCCAAAATTCCCAAATAAACTCAGATCTTTTTATTTATTTATGTATTTATTAATTTGTGTGAAATGATATACCGAATATAACAACTATTGTTTTAAAAACTCACTACCAAAAAGGTTTAACCTTAAACTCAGGTCATTTCACCACCCGGAAAGCTTGTAGTTGTCTGTCTACTGACTAACAAATGGTTGTCCCACATAATTCGCCAGTACAAAAGGATCCGGAGACCTTAAGCACAGTACATTAAATACATAAAGCAGTATCTCAACTATGCTCTCTCGCCGACGTAGGATAGAGTAATATTATCTTTTCTCATACTCGGAAAGTGATACTTTTATGAAAGAAAATTCAATCTCAACAATGTCAGTGATAAAAAATATTTAAGCTAAACAGCGGGTGGAAAACACTGCTTTCGACCTTAGGACGGAAAAGAATTAATAAATAGAGAACAGTTTATTTTGTTATTTCTCATTTAACTTGTTTTCACTTTCCTTATATTCGAAATGATAAGTAGAGTTAACACGGGAAAAAGTCATAAATTACTTGAATTATAGCCACCTTCGCTGAGCTCGGCGTCTAAATTTCACGTACGATTATAGCTTCCTTTCGACCCTTGTGTTGCAATCTACTATTACCTATTGTGGGGCAATTCCTTTGTCTCGGGAGGCGACGGTGAATGCAGACAAATGACGACTAGTACTATAGTCCAGCAATCTCGTGCGCTACCGTCCCGCGGGGTGACAAACGGTGGCGGGAACGAGGTAGCAATAGTATTCGACGCGCAGATGCACGAGCTTCTATTCCCCCTCTTCCCCGCTACACCACCCGCTACCCGCTGACGTCTGGGATACCTCGTCGCCGCCACCATCTGTCACCCCGCGGGACGGTCGCGCACGAGATTGCCGGACTATACCGTGTACGCCACCCTGCCCCGCACCCCACTTCCCCGTGGTCCTGTCAACACGACCGACGGACCGAGTTACCCCTTTTTTTTTTTTTATTGCTGAGGAAAAACGCATTTACGCGCTTCCCTCCCCCCTGGACACTGAAAAAAAATATCGATGTTTTTTTCGATGCAATACATCGGTTAGTTGCATCGATGTTATATCGATATATCAAAAAATATAATTAATTAATTAATTATTTTTCTGTAAGTTTGATATGAATGAAAAAAACCTTTCGTATTTTTTCCACCTTTTTGTGTAAAAAAAAAACCTTTCGTATTTTTTCATTAGTAACACAGATTGGTAAGGTATTAAAAGATGATAAAATAGATTTAAGTAATATTAACTTACAGAAATATTGGTCGGGACGCACGTAAAACCTGTGTAAACACGGTTTTTTTTATGTTGGCTAGCTTGGGACTACGGAGTGATGTAAGATAAAAAAAAATATTAATGTTTTTAGTAGGTTTGCCTGTTTGATGCATCGAACAAAAAAACATCGATGTATACTCGATGTTTAAGAATTAACAATACATCGGTTTGATTTGATGTATCGATACAATACATCGAGTGTTTTTAAAACATCGATGTATATCGTCCACTCCTAGTTACCCCACTAGTAATAAATGTTACCGACCAGCACAGTTACGTGCGCTCTTCTTAGTTTTCTTTTCTTGTCTTTGGTTTATTTTATTCTATATTACGGTTATTATCTTTTTGTATAAACCAATTGTTTTTTCTAACGCTCACCTGCTTCTTTAAAAAGTGGTGCTCGATCCTCGACAGTAATCTTTACGCTATGGTACTGGAATGCCTTGCCAACATTGCTAAGAGCTCCCGTAGCGTCATAGTGTGTCTATAAGAAAGCTTGCAAGGACGTTTGTATTAATTTACCTTACTGCTTGAGCTATATTTATTCTGTGCGGAAAGAGGGACAGAGAGTGATGGATGGTGACTATTCTGGAGAGCTAATATCGGTGAGAGCTTTTCGGCTTTGGCACCTAACGCGGGCTTACGATTGATCGCTGACTTGCGACAATTCGGCTATATATTAGGTGTTCTATGTCTATACCCAGTATTGTAGACAGTTGATCGTATTGGGTATGTTTAATATGATTGTCAAGTACTTGCGTTTGTGGTTTTGTAATTAGATTCGTGGCAGAGAAATTAGAAATTTAACTAACTATATTAACTGAAAGGACCTGAAAGATGACAGTAGAATCTTATTAAGAATAAACAAATAAATAAATGTTTCACAACATCACATACATTGCTCCGATTCCAAAGTAAGTAGCTAAAGCACTTGTGTTATGGAAATCGGAGACAACGGTGGTAGTGGTATCATAAACACCCAGACCTGAGGCAATATAGAAAAAATCGTTTTCTAAATTGACCCAACCGAGGATCGAACCCGGGACCTCAGAGATGGCGACACCTTGAAAACCGGTGTACAAAGCCACTCGACCAAGGAGGTCGTCTTAGAATAGGAATGTGCTGGTAGTAGTAGTTTCATTGAAAGTGCTGATTAGGTAATAATAATGTATATGACCCAGTCACTTTTCACCGAATTCAAAGTAACATTTGAGTCATTACAACTACACAACTTTTTCCAATTAGGCGGTATTTACACGGGTCGACTTGGCGGACGTTTTTAATTGTCTTCTTCTTCTTCTTTTTGTTATGGCAATCTACTTTCCTCTTGGAAGTAATTTTTGCCAGTGTCAAGTGTTAAATAGTTCAGTGGTAGATATTGTTTAATTTTTCATTAGAATGCGGGTGCATCGCATTACAATGCTGCTTGGAGCATTTGGCACCAAGTATATCAAGACAGTTTACTCGTTTAGTTCTGCCGAGGAAGCCACCACTTCAATAAAAGTCTCAGCTTCACACAACCAAGATCGCGCCTATTTCAATTATCCCACATATTGTTCAGTTGCGTAGACACTTGTACCATATAAATAAATAAAATAAATAAAATAAAATGCATTTATTTCAGGCTATTAAACCCATAGTTTTACAAAACATTACATTACATTAAAAATTATATAAATTATATATTATTACATTAAAATGCTCGTCATAAATATAGAAATAGTCATACACTGTCCTTATTATCTTATTCCGAGTTGTACTTGCACGTTTTTCAAAACTAGCCCTCGCATTCCTCATTATCGCGAAAAAATCATTAACCCTGTACACGGCAAACATACTCGAGGCACTACAACGCCATGGCAAGCCCATCAAGCCTCTAAACGCGTTGTTGCTTTTTTAAAAATGCTTTAAAAATGCTTGTTATGTGAGCTTATTTGAATAAAGAATTTTTCAATTTCAATTTCAATTTCAGTTGTACTGTATTCTTAAAGTGTGGTAAGAGTGTTGCGTGAACGAGTACCAAAGATGGCATGTGTAAAGCCCCTGGCAGTATGCCCTGAACAGCGTCAATTTAACATCTCGAGAGCAGCGCGCGAACCGCCGTGCGAGCATGTTAGCCCGCATAGCAAGCGCGCGCCTTTGACGGTCTATGTCCTCGTCATCCCGTAGTGACTCCGAGACTATATGGCCCAGATATTTAAATTTTGGCACTACATTGATTACAGAGCCGCGTAAGTATACAGGAAGCACATTTTTTGGACCCACATTATCATGTTTAAAAATTACAATTTCAGTTTTGTTTACATTGTACGTGAGCCCATGCATTTCAGCATAACGCTCACATTTAACGATTAGTTTTCTAAGCCCTCCGATTGAGGGACTTAGCAACACCATATCGTCAGAGTAGCTGAGGTTTTTTATTAATTGATCATTGATGTAACAGCCAACGTTGGTAGCGCTAAGTTCCTCAATCAGCTGATCAACATATAAGTTAAACAGGATTGGGGACGTAAGCCCACCCTGTCTCACTCCGCGTTCTAGTTTATAGGAGCTTGAGTACTCTTTACCCCACTTGACTACGTTTGCCTGGTTGCCGTACCAGAACTCCAATAGATTGACTATATTTTTTGAAACAGCGGTGTTACTTAATTTTTTCCAAAGAATTTTATAACTAATAGTGTCAAAAGCACGACTCAAATCAAGAAAACATGCATATACTGATGTGTTTTTTCTGAGGTAACTCTTGACTGTGTTTTTAAGAGCAAATATAGCCATGTCAGTTGAAAGACCGGCGCGGAAACCAAACTGTGCATCGCTTAAAGGAATATTTTTTGTCAAATTAGGGTTAATAAGTCTTTCTAATATCTTTGAAAATATGGTGGCCAGGGATATGGGACGATAGTTAGACAAGTTCGACACGTCCCCTGTCCTATTCTTCACTAGCGGAACCACAACAGTTTTCATAAAGGCCGCGGGCAAAAAACTATGTGATAAACACGAATTGTACAGTGAAGCCATTCTTTCAAAGAGCTGTGCACCCGCATATAGAATATGTTCAACACTAAGGCCGTCGTGGCCAGGAGACTTGCCACGAGTCATCGAGCGCACACAGTCATAGACCTGTCGCGCGGTGACGCTGAACTCGCCTCCTGTCCCCGACAACGTATGCGTATGGTCTATCTCGGCCCCAGATTGTGACTGTTTCTTGTGAGAGAAAATCTTATCGTCATCAATATTACATAGGTCTGTAGTATTTACATTATCATTCTTAACACTAAATTGGGAAGCAAACATATTTGCGATCTGTTTACCATCTTGGCAATTATTCACTGTTAATGAGAGACTAGGCCTATAATTCATACTTTTAGTCGATTTCCAAAATTTAGAAAAATCTTTCTGTTGTCTGTATTTTGCTAAAATATCCATTTTAATATGTTCCGCGTTATTCTGACAATATCTTAAATTCTTTTTAAATTCTTTTCTTGTCGCAATCATTTCATTGTAAATAATTCCCTGGATGGGTTTATTATATAGTAACCACATTTTAAACGCTAATCTAGCTTTATCATGACTATTTTTGACGTGCAAGTTCCAACCCGGAACTTGTTTCTTTTTTATTATGGATTTACCCACATATGAGTGAATCGCTGCTTTCGTTAAGCAATTAATAATGTCATTATAATAAATTTCAATCTCATTTCTATGTTCTAAATTGTCACAAGAGTTATTAACACATAAACATTTAGATAAATTTTTATTTTCTATTATATATTCATTACACAATCTACTATATATTCGTATCTTTGGTTTGCATCTCTATTGCCCCATAGTATTTTATTCACAAGTGTAGTGTTGTTACATGTCATACACTTGGGTTTTATTTCACCCATGTCACATTCGAAAACAATAGGAAAATGGTCAGACCAATAAACGTCGTCGAGCACAAAAACGTCATGGATGAGCTGGTTCCCGCTTTGAGTAGCCAAGCAGTGGTCTAGCCAGCTAGTGGTACCGTGAGCATCACTTCTAAACGTGTACGTGCCCGACGACCTGCCCAAAATATCATAATCAGCACATACCCAGTCCTGATCCACGCAGTAGGATAACATTTCCCTCTCGAAAAGGCCGTTCACGTTAGAGTTATAGTCACCTAACATTAGAACACTTTCCGTGTCGCCATCTTCAACGATCGCACTTAATTTTCCCAAACATTCAGTAAATAGCGTTAAGTTGTCCGTACACTCAGTAGGCATGTATACCGACATTATTATAAGACACCTATGATCAAGCACGAAGCGCACTGCCGCAATACGTTTGGAATCACTATCTAACGGAACTGCTCTCGTGAAGAGGTCCCGCCGCCATAGCAACGCGACACCACCGTAAGGTCTTCCTTTCAGCGTTCCACTGCCTGTATCCACCGCCGAGATACCGTGATATGCGAAGTCTGGGTGTATGGTGCTCAGGTAGTCGATATCATCGGGTAACAACCATAGCTCTTGAAGAGCTATAACATCATATTGGTTACACAGGTCTCTCACTTGAGTACTACTTCTCTTAATTGACTTGCAATTAAAACTTGCTACGCTCACTTTGTTTCCCGCACTCATTGTGTAGTTATTTGAGTGGCCGTGTGGTGTTGTTTACGTGCGCGAAAGCCTCTAAATTCAATTCCTATATGCCGAAAGTTTTCACTTGCAAGTATACTATAGTTATGAGCCGGTATCGTAATTTTGAAAGATGCAAATGGCCTCTTACTGTCAAGTCGCTCCACCTCCGTCGCCGTTTCACCGGATTCCGTGATATATTCTTTAATATCCTGTTCAGTAGTGTTCTTGTCAAAACGAGTCACGTATAAATAAGAATATCTAGTAGCAACTTTAATTTTGTTTGAGACAACAACCGATGTTCCCTGTTTATTTCTAAACCTCGGTTTATTAGAATCAAGTCGATCGAACACTCGCCCGCCTTGTTTGCGTTGTAGTTGAGGCGAAATTGCGCTTTGTAGTCGGACCGGTTGGTGTGCTATCTGTGGCGGGTGGTCAGAATGTCGAATCGACACCAGCGTCGCCGGCGGGCGCCGCGCCAGTGGTGTCGCCGAGCCCGCAGGTGGCTCAGCGGGAGCGAGGCGAGCAGTGGCAGCTTCACGGCGCGGGGAGGCGAGCGCGGGCGCAGGCGCGGGGGCCGCGGGGGACGCGGCGGTGGCGGATTCACGTTGGCGGGGCGAGCGCAATTGATGCCGAGTGGATCCTTCAACCGGGGATATGACCGTTGAGTTCAATATGGAACTACCTTCATTATTTGCTCGATTGTAAAATTCTAGATCTTTTCGAATATCTGCAACTTCTTTCTGAAGGTTTTCCGTCTCAGTTGCGCTTGTATATGTTGACTTGATTGTATTTATCTCTTGTTTGATTATAACGAGATCCTTTAAAACACTTGTCACATCTACATAATCGAAAGTCACTGGCGGAAGTCGACGTAAATTCTGCGCCGCAAACGTAGGCAGGACTCCAGGATCAGTTTCCTTTAGCGTCGTAATTATGTCTTGAATTGCACGCTTATTCTTCCCGTCACCTTTCCTTAGGACGCGGCGATTCGTCACTTCACATAAGATGCTTTTAGCAATTTCCACTTCCTTGTCCGTAAAATTCGATTCACAAATTTGCAGTAGTGATTTTTCGTCCATAACATCAATTTTGTTAAACACAAAACATAACAATTCGTTTATTATTATACGACATGAATCACATTTCGACATTTTTGCAGTAATTATGCGCACGCGCGTGTGATCGACCGACCGCATTCGCAGCGCGCCGAGGAATGCATATAACTGCACCAATTTTAAGACACAATATCCACTACGAATCAATTTGAAAATAATTAAAATAGACACCAAACCGAACTCGACAAAATGGCGCCAAAAACTCTTGTTAATTGTCATCACAGCTCATTGAGATTAGGTTTGTGATTAGATTTTACTAGCGATTGTCGATAAAAAGCGCTAAATGATTAAAATCACCTGCCAAGTTTCCTGTTAAGTCGACTCGTGTAAATACCTCATTACACAAATACAGCTTCGGTTTTTTTCAGTAAGAAGGTAAGATATGTTCTTACTGATAAAAGTATTGAAATGAGAAACTTTACAATTTATTACACAATGTGTTACAAAAGAGCCTGTAATGCCGAATATGGTAAATAGGAACCATCAAACTGTACAACTCTTACTATGGGACCAACTGATACATTTTGATATTTTCGTTATTAATTTTTATGCGAAACAGCTGATTATTTTCGCGATATCAGAGTTGGTCCCATAGTAAAAGTTGTTCAGTTTAATGGTCCCTATCTACCATATTCGGCACGGGTTTTTTTGTAACACTTTGTATAGGTGTTTTGTGTTTAATAGTGCTATGTGAAGTGATTATTCTGCTTATAGATTAAAATTTTGCCAAATAACAATTTGTTTTGGGTTGATATCTATATCGATTTTAGTGGCACAAGACTAAGACAAGTGGTGGTCGTTTCATAGGGTTGCGGAAGTAAAGTGGCCTATCTGTCAGGGGTCAGGGTTGTCACTCACTAGTTAACTTTAATGTCAAATTACTTCAAATATTTAAATGTGCATGTGTATGAACTACTAAGTATTTTGCGCTTGTTAACCCTTTGACTGCCAGAGTCGGATTAATCCGACTTTATTGTGTCTTTTTTTCCAAAGTCGTTTTGTATGACTAAATACCAAAATTTACATGAAAATATTTATCTGATAAATCCGACCGGCGGTTAATGGGTCAATGGCGCACCGTGAGTCCACTAGCGCCGCCAATCAAAAAAAAAATTACAACGCAATAACTACGTATAATAAAATTCTGATAAATATAATAACTAGTATAAATTATAAACCATTTTTGTATGCGTTTATTCTTAGTTTAAATATGTTCGTGTAGTTACAATCTCGATTAACTTCGATGACCTGAATGGTGCAGTGGTCAACATGCCGGTCTACCACGCAAGAGGTCCCGGGTTGAATTCCCGGCCGGGCAGAAATTGAAATGATGAATTTTAATTCTGATGGGTCTGGCAGTTACTATGTATTATAAGTATTTATTTAAAAAGTATATAAGTAGTATATCAGTTGTCTAGCACCCATATTATAAGGCCGCCATTTTGATATTAAGTAAGGTTTATTATATAGTTCCACGTGTACGGATATCGTTGAGGAACGCAAAAGACATAAACATATAAACATTGATTTATTATTAAAGATTAACAGATGGAAAAATTATCGTAGTTCTTAAACAAACCATAACAACATTTTTAAAAATAGTTGTGTTCCTGCACTTAGAGGTAAAATAGCCAGTTCCTCAGTGGTGAGGATTCCAGGTGTGGTGCGCTTATACTTTCGGCCTTCTCGTGAATGCCAAACACTATCCCGTTGTGGATTAAAAAAAAAACAAAAGTGCCAACCCTGAACAAGAGGTGAGCACATACCAGCCCTAGACAGTGACAAACCGTACATGCCTCGTGAATATTTTGATGTTCTGTCGCAGAAAAGAGATTGTATATTTCAGCACGGACAGATAAATCGTGTATGTTATGCGAAGGGGTATTTTGCTTATTATTATATTTCTAGGCCTTTTCTTTGGAAAACTAGAGTTCTGGCTGTTACGATACATCGATGTTTGTTTTTTTTATGATTAGCTTAGTGATGGCAGTGGTTAACATGCCGGTCTACCACGCAAGAGGTCCCGGATTCGATTCCCGGCCGGGTAGAAATTGAAATGATGAATATTAACTTCTGTGCCGGGTCTGGGTGTTACTATGTATGATAAGTATATATTTAAAAAGTATATAAATAGTTTATCAGTCAGTTGTACAGCACCAATATTACAAGCTTTGCTTATTTTTCAAGCATTAATTTTTTTTATTGTTTTTTTTTGTAATTTTTGGAACCTGCGTTTGACTCTACGTGGAAAGCGAGTCCCTTTTATAATAAATAACTGGAATATTATTCCTGGAGTACACCTATACAATACAGCGTAAATTTTTAAGTATATCTAAAAATGAAATGGGGATTTCAGACCACGTGAATGAGCAACTTTTACAACATCGACTCGACTATAATGTAAGGAACAGCTGATTTTTTTTTCGCGGTCACGTGGTTGGCCCCATAGTAAAAGTTGTTCATTCACGTGGTCTGAAATCCGTATTTCATTTTTAGATATACTTAAAAATTAACGGTGTATAATGAATTTATTATATTGTGCACTTTAATGTACATTATAGCATAGGCGAGAAGACCATTTACCCAACATGTCGTTTGTTCTTTTCAGACGTTCTACTAGAACAGGGGTCTCTAAACTACGGCCCGCGAAAGCAATCCGGATCGTACCAACATACCGTTTTTTACAGTATATTGGTACGATAAGCTTGCTAGGCTCTGGCCCTTTTGACTTCGTGGAGGAGTTAATCTGGCCCATAGGCTAAAAAGTTTGGCGACCCATGTACTAGAACGTCGTTTTACTTTGATTATTATGATTATTTATCCCACAAGCGCATTTCACTAAATTGTCCTTCCGATACGGAGGGAAAACGAAACTTCAAGAGTTCTTGATATTTTATTATTAATGAATAACTTTTAGTTACGCAAAAGTGCTGAAACGTTAGGAAACCAAAAAATCAAATGAAAACCCATTTTATACATCAAACAACCTTTAATGAAACTGGTCTAGTATCCTCAAAATATATCCACAGGTAGTGGATCTGCAATTTCAGATATAAATACCAAAAAGTACAAAGCAAATAATAATATAGGTTTTAGAAACAAATTGCGAAGTATTTTTAAACCAGCATTTTTTTATTTAACATCAAAAACAAACGGTTTCAGTCTGATATACTCTGTAGATACGAGACCCGTCTCGGTGAACAAATCATTTCATTATCTGATCAGCCAACCCGCTGAAGCCAATATTTTTTTTGTTTTCAACGACTCCATCTTGCTCCAATTAAGATAAGGAAGGCCACAGTTCGTGGTGATTAGTTCGGAACTTTCAGACTGTTTAATTAAATAAATGAATTTGCTGGGGGTTAAGTCGATTATTTTACTTACAGAAGATGAAGATTTGAGGAGTATTGTGGGTTCGAGATTTTGATTTGGAGTCGATTAATGTTTTCTGTTTGGGAAGAAGTTTTATTTTATTTTATTAACACTTAATAGGTTAAAATAAAGGTTAAAATCAATTTCATTGTAAATGTGTCTTCTTTGTTCCGGTATAATTTATAAACGTTTTTGGGGAGGTTTTTAGCATTGTCCCTTAAATTCTGCAGTCACGCATGATGCATGGCAGTGCGAGATCCATAAATCCATCTCTCTGTTGTACTTTTGTATATTAAATTGCACCTACTATGCCAGTTCGTAAACATTGACAAGTTCTCTGTTTACCTCCTGCTTCCGGTTTATTTGTGCCCCTCTTTGGGAGCCCAGTAGAGTGTGTAACGTGCCTCACTTCACCAGGTTATTAAAAACACTTCTGATACTCCTGAACAGGGCTATAAAGGGTGTTAATGAATTAACCAAAAATGGGAAAATTGTTTCTTCGGACCATCAAACTGAACAAATATTACTACGGGACCAACTCTGAAATCGCGATAAAAAATCAGCTCTTTCATACATTTTGATATTTTCGTTATGAATTTTTGTTTCAAACAGCCGTCCTATAGTAAAAGTTGTTCAGTTTGATGATCCGAAGAAACGGTTTTCTCATTGTTGGTTAATTCATTAACATCCTGTATAACCTGTATACATTATTACATTAATTCATCAACGCCCGAGCGGACGCAGGCGGCCGGATAACAATGGAATATCTATTGTGTCTCATTTTCCAGGCGTAGAAGGGTTAAGAACATATATTAATTGATCGATATATATAAAAGAGAAAAGCACTCACTCACTCACTCACTTATTCACTCACTCATCACGAAATCTCAGAAACTACAAGTAATAGGAGTCTCAAAATTTTGCATGGGGGCTCTTTTTAGGGCGTAGGTGCTCACTAAGACGGGATTTTGCAAAATTAACAGGGTGGCAAAGTTTGTATGGGAGAACGCGATTCCTCGGCCCGATTGACTTGAAATTTGGCATACACATTCTTTCACAAAATTAATTGAACACGTGTTTCGGGTTTTTTTTTAATTTATCCCCTAACAGGGTTAAAAAGTTGTAGAAAGGTACTTTTGGGGTGATTGACTTCGACGTCGGAATTGAAACTTCTTAGTGCATTTGATTGATTAATTAAAAAAAAAATATAATTTGTCATCTCAACGTAGTATTATATTCTCTTTGGACATTTCCCCTGAGAGTAGGTAGAATTCGTTTCATTGAATAGCGAATATTCAAATGCATTGGCTATTTTGTATGGGAATCGCCATTTCGGGTTACTTTTGACAGCTAATTTTTAATAAAGAGGTTTTAGTCTGAATAATAATCTTAGTAATGATAAAAGGACCGTAGTGTTGCTTTCGTTTTAGTGTTCAGCTGCTTTGTAATTAAAAAGATAGCGCTGGTTCTCAAGGTAAAATTAATAATCATTAATTTGTAGGTGATACGAAGTTCACAGGGTCCACTAGTAGACTTATAAAAACTGCACCTACTAACTATGCCAACTCGTAAACACGGAGATGTTGTTCGTTTACCTCCCACTTCCGGTTTATTTGCGCGTCTCTTTGGAAGCCCAGTGAAGTGTGTAACGTGCCTCACTTCACCTGATTATTAGAAAACACTTTTGAGCATTCACTTTATTGGTCTATAATGTTGTTGGAATAATTTGTTTTTTTTTGCATTACGTTTTCCATAAATCAGTTTTTGAAATCATTTACGGAAAACATATGAGTATAGGCTAAATCTCGGTTTGTTTATATTTGAGCAGATGTTAAGTTATATTTCAATAGTCAATAGTCATTTCTTTATTCAAATAAACTTAATAATTAAGCACTTTTGAATCGCCTATATTTTCCTACCACCCGTTCCAGACTTTCTTAACTGACAAGTAGAACAGGCGCAAGAAACTTATCAGCGTTAACAGAAATAAGTAACGATATTTACAAACTTAAATATATCGTTGCCAAATACAGTACAACGGATTATTAACAATCATTCATCATCATTTTAAAAGTGGAGTAGTAATTATTTATTAGTAATAAAAACACGATCTTAACAGGGTTAATTATTTGTAAAAACCAAAAACCTCGCAAGAGTAGATTACTAACATCATGAAAAATAACTTTCCGAAAAAGACAAATTAAAAACGACTTTTCATACAAACAAAACTCGACCAGGACCTATTTAATAAACGTGACACTTTGTCACCTGTCATGACAAATTCAAATCCATTGCGTCAACCAATAAAAAATAGAACAAACTACTCATATATACACCGCAATGTAAACCAAATTGTCATGACAAATTGACAAATTGTCACTTTATTAAATAGGTTGGCCCTTGAAAATTTGTATGGAGAGTAATTTTTTTTTGTCTTTTTGGAAAAACTCGTAGAACAAAAGTTGTTGTTTATGATATTGGTAATCTGCTCCTGCGAGGTTGTTGCTGTTTTACAAATAACCTTATTGTTGTTAATAAGGGCCTGAAATACAGCTTCCTAACCATCATAACTTTATAATAATTATTTTATGCGTAAGTGAGTGTGTTTGTATGTTAGGTTATATAATACATATTATAGCTAAATATCACTAATATCTAGTCCAAGAAGCACCTAAGGGATTATTTCGAAACTCGAGTTATTGAGTCTGTGCGTCGACTCAGAATTTCGGACGTGTTTCGATATTTTCGTTGCGACAACCAATGCTATTAACTAAAACTTTTATTATACTTTTTTAACTAGGTAAATGTATAATTAATTAGTCTTCATTTGTAATGCGTAAATACAAATGAAAGTATAAAATCCTGTCAACTCACTCCAATAATTTAGTCCCAACGGCGACTTAAAAACAGCTGATATAATAGATATTAATTAGGAATATATATATATAAAAATAAATAATTGAGCATCATGTGCTTTTGGCATACCTACCTGTACGCCATTTAAAAAAAAAAAAAAGTTGAAAAAAAAAACCTGTTATTTTCTAAATTAATCGATAGGATAAGTCATTACAAATAAAAAGTAATAAGTAAATAAATCTCGTAAGTGATATACTTATATTGAGTTTGAAGTTGAAAAACAAAATCAGTATTTTTTTTAGATCAATCGATAGAATAACTGGAGCACACTTCATCAGCTGAGCCATGGACGCTTCCTACATACATAAATAGCTTAACAATAATCTGCATAGACATAACCACTAAATCCAGAATATGATTTTGTTTATCAAATTCAAACTCGAATATCTCAGTAAGTATATCACTTGTGAGATTTTTTCTTATTACTTTTTGTTTGTAATGACTTATTCTATTGATTAATCCAGAAAATGACAGATTTTGTTTTTCAACTTCAAACTCAAATATCTCAGTAAGTATATCACTTACGAGTTTTTTTATTACTTTTTGTTTGTAATTACTTATTCTATCAATTGACACCACTTTTAGCACAGGCCTCCAAAACCGACTTTTTTCAAAATGGCGGACAGGTAGGTATGCCAGTCTTCATACATAAATGACCGAAGGCTTTTCACAACATCACATACATTGCTCCGATTCCAAAGTAAGTAGCTAAAGCACTTGTGTCATGGAAATCAGAGACAACGGTGGTATCACAAACACCCAGACCTGAGCCAATATAGAAAAGATCGTTTGCTAAATTGACCCAACCGGGGATCAAACCCGGGACCTCAGAGATGGCGACACCTTGAAAACCGGTGTACAAAGCCACTCGACCACGGAGGTCGTCAAATATAACATACATAAATGCTAATAATTACTTTATTCACAACAGATACTCAACTATTGAATAAACTCTTGAAACATTCACAGGCCAGTATAACTATAGTATAGTATGAATAACATAATCATATAAATATAATAATATATTAGTATAAATAACATCGCAAAAAGTTTAAAATCCATTTTATTAATTCCAACGAATAGAAAAGTGTCGTAAACAGAAACGTTTGTGGTTACCGTGGTTACATTCGGAATAACGTACACCGAAAATGATAGTTATAACGAAACGCAGAAATGTTCGATATACATTACGTCTTCTGTGAAGGGGAAACTGAATGCGCTGTGTCTAAAACAGCTGTGGGTGTTAAAGGTAATGCGTTTAGTTTTCACTCAGATTTTTAGGGTACCGCGGATGAGTTTACCAACTTCCAGAAGTGGGTTTCGCTTATTGATTTACAGAGGCGGGAGTACCGTAAAGAGGTTTCAAGGGTTGCCAACTATTCTTTTTCATTTAATTTAGAATTACAAAGATGTAAAAATACAGTACTTGAGGGCGAAAAACTTCAAAAAACCATAGTAGGTTTGAAATTGTTTGTGTTGTTTTTTAATTAAAAATTTTTTTACTGCTCTGGTTTGCCTAACTTGTTTTTTTTTTTATTTGAAAAAAATATATTGCTTTTTATATGCTTCCAAGAAATATAGTAGTACTAACTATTTAATTTTTTATAGTAAAGTTGGCAACCCTAGTTTCAAGGGTTACCGGATAGATTCGAGGAAAACTCCGAGAAACTTCGAAAAAATACGATTACGGACGAAAGAAAACATTCAGTGAAGTTTCCTTGAGAGAACCATACATCTTACACTTACTCGATCATTATTTTTAGAAAGAGAGATAAGCTTATCAGGAAAAAAGGTTTTACCACCCCTAGTTCTAAGCCTGGGTTTACAATTAATATCCCCAAAAGCCTTGGGTCATTAATTCGGGGACTTAAAAACTTCTCAATACTAAATACTATATTAGAAAAAAATCGACTCGCACCAGATCATATTCTCGAACGGGAATCGAACCCGCGACCTTTGGAAGTCCGGTCCAATGCTCTTACCACTGAGCCACCGAGTCACAAGTGGCATCGTCGAATTTCTTTCAGTAACTCCTACTCTTACGCTGCAAGCCAGCGTTATTTCATCTTTTTAGGGTTCCGTACCAAAATGGTAAAAAGGAACCCTTATGGTGCGACTCAGTCTGTCTGTCTGTCTGTCACAGCTGGATATCTCGAGAACTGCTATTAACTTGAAATTTAGATTAGTTTTGGATGACATTTGTCCAACTGTTTTGCAAATAAGAGAGATTTTTTTTGCAACGGACTGAAGGATGGTTTTAAAAATTCGAAGTGAGGCTACTAAGACATTTGGGGTATCGTATGAAAGAGCGCTGCTTGCACATTCTCAAACATTTTTTTTGATTAGTTTTCGACTTTTGATTTAAAAATGTAAAAGAATACCGTTACCGTGACTCTTATCGCCGAAGTTTGGATAAAGAAAAATCTGAAATTATTTTATGTGATAGAAGTTTATGTAAAGATTACAGGAAAAATAAAACGATGCCTCTATTACATAAACTTTTTCAGAATTGTTAATTTATCACATTACTACCGACTCAAAACTGATTTAGCCCAAATCCCAAATCTTGAAGAGGTTTTGCGTGTTTACGAAGCTTCTAGATTAAGTCGATCATGCCTTACGAGAAGCCGAAGTCTGCAAACATCACGTTACGGAAACATAAGTCTCCATAATACATTAAGCAAAAGGATCAGTAAAACGAAAAACAATGAAAGAATGGGTCGGCTTTTGCTTCGGCTATTTTCAATGTCCTTTCCCTTTCCTTTTGTTAGGGAAGGTGGAGACAGATATATATTTTACATAGTAAGTTGCGACGGGAAGTTTGTAAATACGAGTTCGAATATAGAATACATAGTGTTGATTAAGGCAGTATGTAAGCGTTTGTTTGGTGTTGATACATAATAATGTGAAGTTATTTTTGTTCGGAAATAGATCAATAAATAGCAGAATGTGACTTATACTAGTTTAAGCAATATACTATAGATTGGTATCCATTGTATTATTTATAGCTTCATTACTCAGAAACCTCGTTCTAAGCCCAAAATACTGCTTAACACACACATAGACAGCCAGGCGCGGATCCAACGTTGTGGGCACTAGCCTAATTTAGTCTCGTCTGGTGCATCTCACTTGCTGGTCATACTATAGTTACGAGTCCTGAGACAGCGTCAAGATACCTAGTCTAGTCAGTAGCCCTATATTGGCTTGGAAATTGGTTTAGTATTTAATCGAAACTGTTTGACTATTCAATTGGACGAAATCGGGTCTGACTTCCTCCAATGATGATTTCCATTCCTAAGGCCAGTGTCCTGATACGCGGAAAAAAGGAAATAACCACATTCAAAAGTCGTTCATGAGTCATGATTGTTCATGAGTGAGTTCGTACTTCAACTCGCACTTGGCCGATTTTTGGGTGACTGTGACCACAACCTTTTTTGAAGGCTGGATCTGCGCCTGTAGCTGTCTCACCGACCAACGACAATGCGTCACGCACTCGAACTCGTTTGAGAATCGTCTGAGATTCCGGTTATTCCGTGTCGGTGAGAGGTGTCTATGTGTGCGTTGCTCGAGCGCTCGTAGTCCTCTCGCTATTTTGTGTTCAGAGTAAGAAGAACAAGGATAGCTTCGATCTGTCTTCCGCTGCTCGCTTCCTACGGCCTTCACCAGATTGTCGGTCCACCTTGTACAGGCCCATAGAGCGTTGCCGGATGTGCGGTCGCCATTACAGAACCTTTCCTCCCAACGGACATCAGTTCTTCTCTTTATGTGTAACGCCGCTGAGCAATTTGAGCAATGTTGGTCACTTCTACATTTCGGATTATTGTTCAGTATTTTTAGTACAGACACAAAATATAAAGTAGACAGAATAGACACACAGACCTTTCATACTAGGCACTTTCAGGCCAACCCAAATTATCTAAACTACCGTAGCATACTAATAATAATTATAGAGTTCTAGAAAATAAATGACGGTAGCGTTGGCCAGAGCGGGCCTTCTAAAACACACACCGTGTTATTATAATGTATTTTTTAAACGCTGTAGAACTTAGACACCTTTTTAAATGTGATGCTGTCTCTTTCAAACAATATTGTCAAAAAAGTGACAGCGCACAAGTCATCTCACTAACTCTGAACGCCGAAACTAAAACCGTTCATTTAGTTTATATTTACTTTAAAAAAATTGGTTTCGCTTTAGGATTCTCATTTGTCAAAAATTGGCATCCTAGGCTTCCTAAGCGTAGCTTTCAACGATTTTAACAAAACTAAAGCGAGTATTTTTCTGTAAACGAAACGGTGTAACGATTTAACTTTGGTTTTATCGTTAAAAACTAACGCGATTGGGCCTCAAGTTCTTCTTCTTCGTTCAACACGGTTTCTGCAACTCGACGACTATTCAGCCAAGCTAAGCCAGAAACGCTCTAAGCGCTTGGTATGTGCATGTGTAATATAAAGATACTGAATGTTAGTTGACTATCTAAGAGCATTTGATTGACAACAGCGTCGAGAGGTTATCTCCTCATCCCTTATTCATGAGCGCGCTGCTTCATGGAAAACATTTATTAATTGGACACTCGCCGTTTAGTAGCCACATCACACTAGGACGCTAGTGGCGGCGCAACTAGTCGCGCTAGCAACAAAATGTCTACACATGTATGGAGGGTACACCTGCCCCCTAGCATGACCACCGAAACTTGATATACAAGGTGTTACAAAAGTACCCCTAATGCCGAATATGGTATATAGGGACCATCAAACTGATCAACTTTTACTATGGGACCAACTCTGAAATCGCGAAAAAAAAAATCAAAAATTAAAATCGTAAATATCAAAATGTATGAAACAGCTGATTTTTTTTTTTTCGCGATTTCAGAGTTGGCCCCAAAGTTGTTCAGTTTGATGGTCCCTATATGCCATATTCAGCGTTAGGGGTATTTTTGTAACTCCTAGTATATCGCGTGATATAATACCGTTTTATCGACACTCAACTGTCAAAATCCATTGTCTTTTGACAGTTAAACGTGATACGTCGCTATATCATATCGCGTTTCTGTGGTCATGCTAGGGTGGCTAGGACTCAATCGCGCTAATTATGAACGATAAAACCAAAATCGTTAATTTATATATACCACCTGCTGGTGGTGCAACCATGGTATCCTAGTGAGATAGGGCTCTAAGTCGCACGCAGTGTTTGCGGAATAAAGATGAGGGACACAAGTTTTGGGGTGTTTGTGGATTTCGGAGATGGATGATATTATGGTATCGTGTCAATAGGGTTTGATATTATTTGTGGATTAATAATTTTCCTCTATATTTTTAGGATTTTTAAATGAGAGCACTCTATACTTTATAACGGATTTAAAAATCACCATATTTTGTAACCATAAATAAATAAATAAATATTTGACAACATCACATACATTGCTCCGATTCCAAAGTAAGTAGCTAAAGCACTTGTGTTATGGAAATCGGAGACAACGGTGGTATCACAAACACCCAGACCTGAGCCAATATAGAAAAGTTCGTTTTCTAAATTGACCCAACCGGGGATCGAACCCGGGACCTCAGAGATGGCGACACCTTGAAAACCGATGCACAAAGCCACTCGACCACGGAGGTCGTCTTCATCATCATATCAGCTGCACGACACCCACTGCTGGGTAGAGGTATGAAGGTGGATCCAAGAATCTCCACACAACGATCGGTCCTGCGCTGCCCGCATCCAGCAGCTTTCCGCGACTATAAAGCGTGTCGCTTGCGATCGTGAAAAAAAGTGAAAATTTACAACATGTTACAAAAATACCCCTAATGCTGAATATGGTGTATAGGGACCCTCAAACTAAACAACTTTTACTATAAGACCAACACTCAAATACCAATACGAAAAAAAAACAGCTGTTTCATACATTTTGATATTTTCGTTTTTAATTTTTGTATGAAACAGCGGATTCTTTTTCGCGATTTCAGAGTTGGTTCCATAGTAAAAGTTGATCAGTTTGATGGTCTGTTTACCATATTCGGCATTAGGGCTATTTTTGTAACATGTTGTATATCTTAGCCAACGTTTTTACATAAATATGTGTACACAACTTTAATTTCTACACCATAAAGTTGTGTTTACATTGTTTGTAACAAAGTCTAGATGAAAGTGGCTTTACAAACTATAAAATATCTTCAGCTCATCTCGGAGATGGGAAGATATATTTTCCTTATTTTTTTTCTCATAGTCGTGTATCTCAGTAGTCCCATTACGAGTATCTTTCACAATATCTCACTTCTGACGTTTGAGCAAGGTTTGCCTAAATTATTTAGGTTGCTAACAGTTTATTTTATATAAGACATTTCTAAAAAACACAATACGTATATTTTCTTCACAGAATATCGAACGATATGACTTTTACTATAAAAATTAAGTCTCAAGAATATAATTGGCGAAGGTCAAATTTAAAACGACAAGGTGTATTTTTTTAATTACTCCTTTTGAGAAAGAAGACAGTTAATCATAATAGTAACAGTATTTTTTCTTTAAAAATGTATATAAAATTCATGGCAAGTTGGTTAAATTATTTTAGGGCTATGTTTAGTGAACTTGTAACAGGTCTAAACATTAAAATGAGCCAAAAACTCATAATATGATAATTATTTACTCATACGATTTAAATGTATAGATAGAACAATGTTATTCAATTACACGAATTGACGACCTCCGTGGTCGTGTTGTTTTTTACGCCGGTTTTCAAGGTGTCGCCATCTCAGAGGTCCCAGATTCGATTCCCGGCAGGGTCAATTTAGAAAACGAACTTTTCTCTATATTGGCTCAGGTCTGGGTGTTTAAAGTTCCACCATTGTCTCTGATTTCCATAACACAAGTGCTTTAGCTACTTTTAAAATTTTGAGATTCTAGCATTCACAATGCTATTTTTGTATAATACAAATAATATACTAGAAAAAATACGACTCGCACCAGATCATGTTCTCGGACGGGAATCGAACCCGCGACCTTTGGATATCCGGTCCAATGCTCTGACCGCTGAGCTACCGAGTCTGCTTTAGCTACTTTGGAATCAGAGCAATGTTTGTGATGTTGTCTTATATTTATTTAATCTCACCAATAGTACGTGAAGATCCTGAAACTTAACAGTATATTCAGTGAACTGTAAGTTTATCCAATCTTCTGAGTGCAAAGTTTATTAGCCTTTCAGCTACTAGCGTTAAATCTAATCCCACATCAGAATTCCACTTAAGTAAATGTTAGTTATATGTTCTGATTCCAATTTTAGATGTTGCAGTTTACTTATCTGAATTTATCGAACCGCCTGTAGCAACACAACTTCGAGCGCGCATATCAAAATAATAGTTAAAGTTTAAGGTATGAAATTGAGTAGCTCATTGGCGCAGTAGTTTAGCGCCTGGCCTATCGATTGCGGAGGTAAAGCAACTCTCGCAAGGGTCAGTCATGGGATGGGTAACCAAAAACTTATCTCGAACTCCTCCGTGCTGCGGAAGGCACGTTAAACCATTGGTCCCGACTGCATTTGCAGTCGTTAGTACCCACCAACCATTTTTCTTATTATTATTTTTCATAAATAATTATTTTCTGCTTTTTGTTTCACGAGCTAAAACTAAAAATACACCATCTCCTATCGTTAAGATTCGTCTTGACAAGTACAGGAAATCAAACGAGGCCATCCTGGATGGGATTGCATGGTTTCAATACAGAGTTCCTTTGGCCTTCTTCCGGCTTCATCATCGGACCCTGGGCCTCGTCTCCCGTCAGAGTACTTTGACAAGACGAATCTAACGAGGCCAAACTCGATGGGGTTGTATGGTATGGTACATCGACGACCGAAATGTCACCTGCGATTATATTATACAAGCAACTAGATGATTAAAATCGACCCATGTAAATAGCCCCTAAGCGTTTTTCTTGTTTAATAAATTAAGAAAACATTAGTATGGAAAATGCAAATTCTTTGAAATTCTCCATATAAAACCCCAATGTCTTAGGATAACGTATGCCACTTATTTGAAATTTTGAGATTTAAGCATTCACAATGCTATTTTTATATAATACTAAATAATATACTAGAAAAAATAGGACTCGCACCAGATCATGTTCTCGGACGGGAATCGAACCCGCGACCTTTGGATAACCGGTCCAATGCTCTGACCGCTGAGCTACCGAGTCACTAGTGGGAACGTCGAATTTCTTCTAGTATATCAACTCTTACGCTGCAAGCCAGCGCCATCTCACCAATGTAGAAGGAATTAACCTCAACATTCAACTGAACATCTTTCCAGATATTTTTAAACAGTTGATTAAGATGAGAAAGCTTTTTAACTATTTGAAATTTTGAGATTTAAGCATTCACAATGCTATTTTTATATAATACTAAATAATATACTAGAAAAAATAGGTTCGATTCCCGTCCGAGAACATGATCAGCGGGCTTACTCAACAGCACCTTTCCAATAACGAATTTTCGTGTCGTGATCGTTAATTTGACATTACAACGTTAGCGACGACCACGGCTTTACAATGCATGAATTTCGTTATTTCACATGCTAGTGTTCACCAAGTGTCCGTGTGCGTGGTTCTAAAAAATATCATAATTTCGTTTATGGTTCATATAGGGTAACCCTAAGTAAGTAGCACTCAGAGAACCTATTTAACAGTCTTTGAAAGTAGGTCCTAGCTATTTTTCTGTTCGAATAATTTGTGTATAGATAAAAAAAAATCAATCGTCTTTGGCTTAAAATTATAGTTTTTTCTATAATTTTAAGCCAAAGATGATTAGCAGTGTGTAAATTGACTTATACTTATACACTTGTTCTTTTAGATTTAATAGATTATTCCGTAATTTGTTAGCCCAAAAAACCTTTATGATAAATCTCCATTCAACACTTCTTATAAAAAATTAATGCTCTCTTAATTATTAAAGTACCGTATTTTACATAGTTACCCTATATTTTTGACATATAACATTACTCTAACTCTATGGTATTGACAGAGCCAAGACAAAACACACCATTCAAGCCACGACATAAAGAGCTATAACCAAATGGATTGTCGTAAAATCCAATTTTCAAACCATGACAACGCAAATATTGTATTAAATCAAAGCAACCATATTATATTAATTATAGAGACACTTGTAAGATTCTGAAAAATGTCTTAGCGTGTATGTTTATTTAAATCTTCGTGGTCTCCACCGTCATAGACAAGTTGTGGGAGTGGTCATCGCAAGTGCTTACGCAAATGCACAATTTTGACAACTATTTCGTTAATAATACGTTTAAGATCACGCTTTCCACAGATAATAAATACCACTATCCAAAACCTTGTAGTTATCGTCAAAATGAAATCCACAATACATATTTTTCACTCAATGTTTGGTATTTATTCATAACTTGGGGGTTGTTATTTAGGGAATTTTGCAATATATACCGTGATACCATCTACTTTTTTAATTTTAATCAAAATTTTCATAGCAAAAAATATGAATAAAGTAAAAACAGAAATATAAATAAAATAATTTTATCAAAAAATTCTTGTGGTAGCCAGCCTTGCTTAGGGGCAATTTTATTTACTATAGGTAAATAATGGCAAATCGTGTTATGGCACATAATAGATAGACCTTTTTTTACAAATTAGAGTGAGAGCAAATACATTCTTTAGGTATACCAAACGGCATGTTGGACTCAGTCAGCGCGCAGAAAGCCATTCCTGGCCTGTCTCTTGCTGCCCCCCGCGCCCCCGTCGAGCCTAAATAGTAGGCTCGGCAGGAGAGCCGGGGGGTTCTAACCTCTCGCCAGAGGGGGGAGAGGGAGAGAGCCTTCTCCCGAACTCCCCATAAGGTTACCCACTCAGGTGGGCTGATCAGATAGGGTGGTCGAGAGGAGGCACCACTAGCAACTAACGCCTCACTACTTGCTCTCTCTCCGTCGATCAGTCACAGTGGATGTGGTGACAGTCTCCCTCCGACTTGACGGGTGGCTATCCAGGCCCCTACGTGGCGGGAGACGACCGAGCAAGTGTGATCGTCTTCCCAGACGGCGTGCACCGTGCAATGCCAACGAGCTCCATCGCCGGCCGGTAACACTACGGGATGAGGCGGTCGTACTGATACCTTCTTCTCCCCAACCGTCTGCGGCGGATGAGAGCCGCCTGAGCGTCCTCTTCGCGCACCCTTTCCGCTGCCTCCTTTTGGAGGATCACATCCTCGCAAAAGAAGACTGCCGCTTGCCAGTATCTGTCACTGTCCAGCATCTGGCTAACGATGCTGGGCAGCGAGAGATCCAGCCCTACAACATCCACGAGGTCTCGACGTTGCGCCGACCACGCAGGACACACCTCTAGTGTGTGCTGCGCAGTGTCCAGCGCCTCGTCACACCCGTGACACTCCGGCGTTTCCTCGCGCTGGATTAGGTGCAGATACTTACTGAAGCACCCATGCCCGGTAAGAATCTGCACCAGTTTGAATGTCAGCGTCCCATGACGCCGCTCCATCCACTCCACCAAGAGCGGGCGCACCGCACCCACCGTCCGCTCGCCCGCCGGCGGAGTCTCCAGCTGGAGGCGCCACTCTTCCATTAGCTGCTCCTCCGCCCGCCGCCTAACCTCATCAACCTCAGCGGGGGCCAACAGGTACTCTGTGCCATAAGCTTTTTTGCTACCGGGTCGTATCAAAGAATTGTGGGGGTTTCTGTTAATATAACAGACTACAAGCCGTCACATTCAAGATGTAGTGGATGCTTTGAATACTGATGAGATAGTAAAAAACCTCCTTCAAAAAACCTTAAAAATACTGCTATAAAAACAACTTCAAAAAGCGACAGCTTTAAAAAGCAAGAAATAATATTCAAATCTGCATTATTACTATTCAAGTACGCATATCTGATATTAAAAAACGTCTTTTGAACTCGGGTGGGGCCAAAAGATATTTTCCTTTGTTAATTTATATAAACTTTTATCGTGGTTTCTCTTCTCAATTTTATTTAATTTTTATAGCCCCAACCGACTTCATAAGACGTTTTTTTAATATCAGATATGCGTACTTGAAAAATGTTTCAATCTCGTCGGAGATGTTTACTTAAAGATCGAGCTCTACACTACCACCCTTAAAAGGCAGCAAAAATTACAGTAGCATGCTCTTAAGGCTAGACTACCAGCACCTGTTAACTCGATTGCTGATGAGGATGGTGATGGTAATGGAGTTGAAGATCTTTAAATGAACATCTCCAACGCCAATTCAAGTGACCTGAGTCAAGGTAGGGGGGTATTATCGTCGCTAATATCCAGATTGGTGTCATAAGCCACTAACCTAAACCACCCGAATGTTCAATCCGTTACTCGACAAAAGGCATTGTAAAAGTTTCAATAAATTCGACAAATCTGTTGTTAGGATATACGTACTAGAAAAAATGGACTCAACATCTCAGACGGGGCGCGAACCAGCATCCTTGGGATTCCGGCCCAATGTACTGACCAATAGCTATTGAGTTGCTAATGGGATAGGTGATTTTTTTCTAGCAAGTATGAATAAAATATTATCCGTGCCCAGCAGTGGGATAAAAAATACCCTATGTCCTTCCCAAAGGTCACATCTATCAGTACCAAATTTCGTCAGGTCCAGCAGCGGTCTAGGCGTAAAACGCAACTTTCGCATTTATAATATTAGAAAGGATTAGTAAGGATAGGGTTTAAATACAACTCATATTGTTTATATTTATATTTATAGCAGAACACGTTAATCAAATTATAATAAAACACGTTTAGACAATAAAGCATTAAATTACACCTAAAACAACTTCCTATGAATAACACCTAGTCCAATACAAGTAACTTTTGTTTTGTTTTGGCACTTTTTGACTTAGTATGTAAAATATAATTCTATATAATATTAACAAAACATTATTATTTCATATATCAAAATAAAATACAAATAATTATTAATATTAATCAAACAAGTATTAATAATTAAGACGCCGACAAACAGTAAGCTTCCCATACAAACGTGATACCAAAATAATTTGCAATTGATAGCATAATTAACTCTTCTTGTGATGTTATTCGGATTAAGACAGCAAATGTCTAGGTTTCTATTAAATAAAAAATCCAAAATTAACTAATTTTGGTATTACGTTTGTATGGGAAGCTCACTGTTCGCCGTCGTCTTAAGTATTGTTATCTATGATAAAAACTAAAAATAATATAATAATGTAACAAAGTTAAATACCTATAGTGCTTCTCTGTACACCTGACAATAATGATGATCGGTTGAGTAGTTACGTTACGACGTGGAGGTGTACAAACATACTTTCGCATTTATAATATTAGTAAGTAAGGACAGTAACCATGTTGGGGCCTTAATTCAGGTTATAAACAGCTATCTGTGTGCTAAATTTCACTCAAATCCGTTCAGCCGTTTTAGCGTAATTGAGTAACAAATGTGAGCTGCACTTTGTCTTGAGTCACGAATCGGGATGGATGGGCGTCATGGACGTGTCGGCAGAGTTGGAGAAACAGCCCTAACAGAAACAGTCATAGAAGAACGAGCTGACAGAAAGGTAGATTGGAAGGTACTTTGGAGAGGCAGGGGTGCAAGTCCGTAGGTGGTGGCAGGAATATTGTTTCACCTGAAACCAATCATTATGAACATTTCTGATTATGTAGAAAAACATAATAATAAACTTTTGTACTTATTTAGTGAAAATACAAGTAAATATGTACGTACAGGTTAGGTTGTGATTAGAAAATTTAAACATGCTTTCTTCAGGCACATCCACGTGTGAGGGCCCGGGGGACGAATCACCCCTGGTAGAGCTTGATTGTGCTTGCTAAAAACATTTAAACTCTTTTTTTAAATTGCTTCTTGTTGACTCACAATAATGATAATTAGATTACGAAAAGATAAAATTTATAAAAACTAACAATGAATCCATGCTCCACAATACCGCCTTGAACCCTTTCTTCTAGTGGTGATAGACACTGCCCGCTACTTGGACCTCCACCTGTACTTCTTTGGTTAACTCGTATTGACATAGCCTTTTTTTTGTTCGTGATTTTAAGTCCGACCACACCTGTAAGCATGCAATGTTTGATGATTTTGATGATTGTTTAAAACATACTGAATTTTAGGTCTAAAATAGTAGGTAACCTTTTTCCACTTTTCTACGTCCTTACGGACTCCACAACCAAGGGCGTTTAAGGTCGTTATTAAAGCGTTCCACAACCTTTCAGACCTTAAACGCCCTTGAGAGCTCCCTTGAAGCCGTGCAATAACATTCCTGAAACCATTTTCAACAGTGATAAGTCAAGGCTTTGGAATTGAAATCTAAAGAAAATAAACTTGTAGGTACCCACCTTTCCATAAAATCAATCATGGCTAAATATTGCTTGTTGCTTAATTGCAGTCGCACTCCACTTGTCGATTCCAAAACGATTGATGTAATTAATATTATTATTTAAACCCAAAAAATCTGTCAAACCCTTTGACATTGTCACAAATACAAAGAGTATAATAAAAGAGGATAAAACCACAGTCAAAAAGTCTATGTGGTCGTGGTGGTCGTTATCCAAACGTTTACGATCGCGAATGTGCTTTTGGGTACCAATTTGACTGATGATGTCAGTTTTTCACAGTGAAATAAAAATTCACGGTATATGATTTTAGTTGCTCGATAGAGTAACGAAAAAAGCCGATAGAGGAGTCGACTCACTGACTATATCTTACACTGTTTTACGATCACGAAAACGCCGAACGTTCGCGAGTGCTGTTGAGTAAGCCCGCTGGTGCGAGTCCTATTTTTTCTAGTATATTATTTAGTATTGTATGCCACTTAGGTAAAAAAAACTAAGTATCGGCTAATTTACAATTAAATAAGAGGTCATTTCTGCTAACAAAAAAAGGAGTTACTAGTAATAGGTACTTTTTTAAAGTTAAGGAAAGAAAATCAGAGATATTTTATTGCTGACAGGTAGTTGGCCGTCATGAATGATCATCAATTAACAGCCGAAGCATCTTTAACATCATAGAACATATGAGAGACTCTGTGTGTGAGAAAAAATCGGTAATTTCATACTTTAACCCCTATTATTATTATATCATAACTTTTTTGCCCCAAACTCATTCAACAAACAAAAATATACCAATTACATTACCAAAAGCACAAAATCCTGTCATTTTCAACCAGGAAAACTTCTTACAAATTTCATAGCGGTAGGGCGGAATTTTCCGCCGGCCGAGCGGAGCATATCACGGCAGCGGCCGCGTGGCAAAACCTATTAGGGCCAGCTCTCACGGCTCAGCGGAAATGTCACAAATCTAATTCCGCTGCGATGCTCCGTTCAGCCGTGCGGTGAAAATGCGCGAATAAACTACGTTTTTTTTTCTTAAAAGTGTTAACGACTGACTGTCAATGCAGAAGGAATCCCTATAAGTAGACAAATAAAAGGTTTTTGCGTTGGGCAAAAATGATTATTTTTTACATAATAATATGTCATATGTGACCTTTTGGTAAAAATTGCATTTCTTCTGAACGATAAAACCAAAACCATTACGTTATTATTTAGGTTATAATTTACCTAAAAATCTTTGGTTAAGACAAATACTTCTATGTGTATACTACACTAGACAGGCTGTACAGTACTGAAAAATTGCTTATAAAGTTACGGTGCATGCACCACAACTCCTTTAGTCTATTGCGAGCGACCGAGAGAAACAGTTGATGCGCCGCGAAGGTTGGTTGTGACACAATTTTAGTTTTGAACAGCTCGTCTATGTAATTGAAGTCATTGGGTTAAGCTATTTATTTTATTTATTTATAAATCTTTATTGTACAAATACACAAAGTAAGGTACAAATGGCGGACTTAATGCTAAAAGCATTCTCTACCAGTCAACCAACAGTAAACAGATAGACACGAATGCGGCACAAACAAAGAAAACTAATATTTACATGCATACAATATAAACATTACATAAATACACACCATTAAATACATGTCTACATAATTTTATATAATATTAATATAATATATAGAAATTATATACATACATATATATATATACATACACACCAAATACCGAGTTTAGAAAAGTGTTGACATTGACCTTCTCACATCACGGGCATAAGCCCTCCAATAAATGTGCATGAGCTTGTTTCTTAAAAGAAAATTTACTGGGAGCCCTTCTGATAGAATCAGGGAGACCGTTCCAGAGACGCGTCGCTTGTAGTATGAAGGATTCGGACATATACCCTGAACGGAAGAGAGGAGTAAATAGAGAAAGAGAATTGGCAGAGCGGAGGTGACGATCGTGAGAATCACGGAGATAGGCAGCTATAGAATTCTTATTTAAATTGTCCGAGTCTGGCATCCTAAGCACCCTAGGCATTGCTTTCAACAATTTTAACAAAACTAAAGCAAGCATTTTTCTGTAACTAAATTGAAACGGTAACGCTAACATTGGTTTTATCGTTGAAAATTAGCGCGATTGGGCCCCAGTATAGATGATCGATGGAGGGGATCTTACCCAGCGTCATCACTGCGATGCTAGTCAGTGAGAGATCGTGGCGAGTGGTAGTCGTCGGTGAGGACGTCGTCCTCCAGAAGAAGATGGCGGAGAAAGTCCATGAAGAGGACGCTCATGCGGCTCTAAAGGATGAGTCATGCTAGACCGGGCCGTGCCGTGTCCGGGGCCCAATCTATGTTGGTCGCGTCATCGTTCTGTATAAGACACCAATGTTCGTTGAGCGCCGGTTGCCGCTCGGCTTCTGAAGCCACGGGGCTCAAAATACATTGGTCTTTATAAAGAATATTAGGATGACCAACTTAGCTTAGGCCCTGGACACGGCACGGCTCGGTCTAGCATGAGTCATCCTTAATCCGGCGCAGACGGATAGGGGTAAGGAAGAAGAAAATGAATAGTTGAAAGTAAGGCATATGAAAGAGACAAATATGAATGACATTAACGAATGACAAGTTGAGTGTGAGCGAGACAGTATTAATATACTAAGTTTGTAACAAAGAGAGGAAAATAAAATATTATTATTTTCCTCTCAATCGGCCGAATCGTTTTTTTACTTTCAACTGAAATTCAGTTTCTATGTATTTGATTGAATCAGGCGTCACATGGCGGAAGTTCCAAACCATTGTAAAAAGAGAAATATTATGTAGCTTACTCCCGCAAAAAATATATGCAGGATGCACCGCCGAAATTTCGGTGTTGGTTTACGCACGATCTGACTCCTGAGAATGCTCCACGTGTAGAGTATTCTAGTTGGTGAAGGGGCAAGGTGTGCCGCTGTCTTGCTAAATGCAAGTATTGTGCACTGATATTTTTGTGGTGTGCATGTGCATTTTTATGCGGGCGGGCGGGCGGTGCATCCTGCATATATTTCTTGCGGGAGTAAGCTACATATTTGATTGAATCAGGCATTACTTGGCGGAAGTCCCAAACCATTGTGAAAAGAGAAATATATGTAGCTTACACACAATTCGGTGTTGGTTCACGCACGATCTAACTCCTGAGGATGCTCCGGGTTGGGGCGAAACACGTGTAGAGCTGTAGTCTAATTGGTGAAGGTGCAAGGTGTGTCGCTGTCATGCTAAATGCAAGTATTGTGCACTGATATTTTTGTGGTGTGCATGCGCATTTTTTGCGGGCGGGCGCGCGAGGCATCCTGCATATATTTTTTTGCGGGAGTAAGCTACAAATATTTCTCTTTACACAATTCAGTTTCTATGTTGGTCTCTTTTTAGCAATTATTAGTAGCATTCTGTGTGTTTGAGCTCTAAAACCGATCTCACATAAAATTAATGAAGATTCATTTAGCATTTCCAACTCGTAGGCGAATTTATTTCACAACCAGTGTACGCTCGGTCCACGGTATAAATCAACGCAAGACGGAAAGCTGCCCTAATAAATCTAATACTGGACGCGCAATATTCATGAGGACTCGACTACTACGGGGTTAAACGAGTCACATATACCACTTTTAATAGTTTCTAGGAAATGCTGTTTTGTTGTGAGGAGTGAGATCAAGAAATACCGTTCATTGCTTAATCATTTTGGTATGATAAATACCAAACTACTAAATACTTAATATTTGGCAGACGACCTTTGTGGTCGAGTGGCTTTGTACACCGGTTTTCAAGGTGTCGCCATCTCTGAGGTCCCGGGTTTGATCCCCGGTTGGGTCAATTTAGAAAACGAACGTTTCTATATTGGCTCAGGTCTGGGTGTTTGTGGTACCACCGTTGTCTCTGATTTCCATAACACAAGTGCTTTAGCTACTTACTTTGGAATCGGAGCAATGTATGTGATGTTGTCAAATATTTATTTATTTATTTATGATGGTTATCAAGGGAATTTATGGAGATCTAGATCGCTATACAACCCTACTGATCTTAGCAGTCAAAGAGCTGTAAGGATCGGAGTTCACAGTTTCCGGATTTCCTGGCAATCTTAATTATAAAAGTACCTAGCACCGAACAATTACTTTATTGAATGTTATGCAGCAGTTATAGAACACTTTATAAACAGTGAGATATAAAAATTATATCAAACTTTATATAGCAATAACAGGGTTAACAAAAATCTTCTGTTACCGACAGCTAAGTGATCTTATGAGGGTCGTAAGAAAAGTGAAGATAACCAGTTCCTCAGTGATTGAGGATTCCAGGTGTAGTGCGGCTGGGTTAGTACGTCACTGTGATGTGGATAAAAAGCGGAACCCTAAAATAAGGATTTTCCGTGAACGTACAATGTCTTTACAGCGCCATAAGCACATACCTTTACAGCCTTCTACTCATATGTCCTTCACATCACATCTATCAAGGAGTTAACAAAAGCATCACGCTCGTGAAATTATTCACACGTCACTGTGCGCGTTGTCGTTATGATAACGGAGGCGTCGTGCGTTATCGAGTGTTCTTCTTCTTCTTTTTTTGTTATGGCAATCTACTTTCCTCTTGGAAGTAATTTTTGCCAGTGTCAAGTGTTAAATAGTTCAGTGGTAGATATTGTTTAATTTTTCATTAGAATGCGGGTGCATCGCATTCCAATGCTGCTTGGAGCATTTGGCACCAAGTATATCAAGACAGTTTACTCGGTTAGTTCTGCCGAGGAAGCCACCACTTCAATAAAAGTCTCAGCTTCACACAACCAAGATCGCGCCTATTTCAATTATCCCACATATTGTTCAGTTGCGTAGACACTTATACCATATAACTGCACCAATTTTAAGACACAATATCCACTATGAAACAATTTGAAAATAATTAAAATAGACACCAAACCGAACTCGACAAAATGGCGCCAAAAACTCCTTATCGAGTGTTACGCGTGACGCATTTTACAAAAACAGCTTTGATGATGCGGGAAAGAAAAAAATAGTAGTTTATATACATAATACCTAGTTTAGTGCAGTTTCATACACTACTTTATCTACTCTCATAAAATTGGGATTGAACCTACTATATAAAAGAGTTAAAAATAGTTTATTTATTTATAATAATCATAACGTACCCTTAACATTGAGTATTTAGACCATAACAAGAACACTAACCTTGAACTTGTCAGACAATTCCTAAAAATAGGCCAATAGTAAGTTTTCAGAAAACGAAGAAGCCTTTTTTTTGTATTATCCCCGCCATAAAGTCGTAATAGCATTTGTCATACAATTTTCTCGACTTCGCTGGTGACAGATTATTAGTCAATTCTGTCGCCGCATCCAAAATATAGGGAGGAGTGAAATTTTCTACAAATTCACTGCCTTCAGACATTTTTAAGTAGTTTAAAGCACAGCAAAAGGAAAATTGAAATCAAAACTTTTTTGTAATGCTCTAAAAATGGCGCGCATCCATTAGAAAAAAAAGAATGACATGAGTGCATTTCCAGCAAACTAATCGCTACTAAACTAAGTCATCGATCACCATAGAGTACATTTTAATTTTGGAAAGTATGTGGGAATATCGTTGTTTTTTTTAATATCACGGCACTGCCTTCTTCTTGGATTTGCTCTGTATCGTAATAAGAAAAAAAGTTATTTTATAACATTGTTTAGTTAGCGAAGGTATTTTATAAAAAAACTTTTTATTTTTTTTCAGTATTGCGTATATAAAGTATGTCAATATAAATTATTTTTGAAATTCATAATTCAAATTTTACGATATGAGAGTGGATAAAGTAATATACTAAATGTTGTATTACTTAGGTTGAAGCAATACAAACATCATATCATAACCATGTCATTTTTAGCGCACTTTTCGAAAAGGTCCAGAGTCGCGACGCGGCGCTTCTGTCTCGATACAGGGGTTCCCAACCTTTTACCCTATGCGCCTCCCAAATTTTACGGTAAAATACTTACAAAAATCTAATATCCAAAATCGTTTAACATCATTTACGTTTCCCAGTTAAAAACTAAGTAAAAAACAGAATTCTCCTAAGTAAATAGAACACGGAATACCAAACTGACCCTTAAACATAGGGTATGTTCGTTTACATAATCATTCAAGCGGAGAGTTATGCCCTGGACCCAACCCGTGAGTCAAGGGTCCCTTTTATGAGATCGAAATACCGTTCTCCGAATTTTGTTACACATCGGTGACTTTATTTACCCATAAGGAAGGGCTCCCCAGCAGTAAGGGACATTAAAAATGTCTGATGAATGGCTTTATTCGATATCTTGATAATACGAAGAGTTGTTTTTTCCCCTCCGGCCGTTTTCGCATTCGAGGTGGCATTGTGCGAAGTTACGTTACTTGAAAAAAGAATTTAGCAAATCATTCTAAAATTATATTACAAAACCACAGTCTACGACTTTTCGCATAAGCAAAGTGTTGCATCATCAAAACTTGAATACATTTTTCATTTTATATTCATCGCTGCAACAATATTCGCGGAATAGAATTTCGATCTCAAGAAGTTAACCCTGAATGAACCAAAGGTCCCCAAACTCACAAGCAAAGTGGACGCGGCACATTCGTCCGATCCGTTTTATTCGCAAACGTGCCCCAGCATATGTTATGCGACTCACGCACATAATCCAGTGTAAAACAGATTTTAAGAGCGCGTAGTCTGCACACTAGTGCCGCCATTGGAAAAGAATCATAGAGTTACAAGAGTTACTTTTCAAACTCGACATTTTATTCAGTTAACGTTATTGTTTTTAAAAATAAGTAATTGACCGAGCAAGAGCGTAGCGCGAGCGAAGCGTTTCTGCTTCAGCTTGGGAAAAAATGCTTTCATATGTCCGTCTTTACGGGTGTTCTCCTCAACAGGTCGCATTTCTCAAGCGATTCTCTTGAAATTTTGTGATCCAGGCTCGATAATTACATCTTTTTTTGTCAAAAAAGGTTTTTCGATATTTTTCGAAAAAAAATAACCCATTTCGATATATGTTCAAAATTAGAAGCTTTATGTTCAGAATAAATGCTATCTAGCCTCGAAAAGATATAATAAACCTAGTGGCGACATCTATTGGATTAATTTTAAAACAACGTACAATTTGAGCTACTTTTTAACTCAGAAACGCGATCCTAGTAATAAGATATCCGTAAAATAAGAAATTGTCAAATTCGCGCCAAACAATCACTTTGGTATTATACAATGTGTTACAAAAATACCCCTAATGCCGAATATGGTATATAGGGACCATCAAACTGAACAACTTTTACTATGGGACCAACTTTGAAATCGCGAAAAAAAAATCAGCTGTTTCATACATTTTGATATTTTCGATTTTAATTTTTGTATGAAACAGCTGATTTTTTTTCGCGATTTCAGAGTTGGTCCCATAGTAAAAGTTGTTCAGTTTGATGGTCCCTATATACCATATTCGGCATTAGGGGTATTTTTGTAACACCTTGTATATTCAGCTCTAATAAAACTATTGGATACACCGATTTTTTCTTTGTTTTGTAATTAGATCAGTAATGTTGCTCCAACACTGCAGTTAACTTAGTGCCTATTTCACAAGAGCCGATTAAGATGATATTAATTTACTTGACCAGTAATTTCATACAAATTCTGTTCCATTTTTTAATTAAGTTACGACCTCCGTGGTCGAGTGGCTTTGTACACCGGTTTTCAAAGTGTAGCCATCTCTGAGGTCCCGGGTTCGATCCCCGGGTGGGTCAATTTAGAAAATGAACTTTTCTATATTGACTCAGGTCTGGGTGTTTGTGATACCACCGTTGTCTCTGATTTCCATAACACAAATGCTTTAGATACTTACTTTGGAATCGGAGCAATATATGTGATGTTGTCAAAATATTTATATTATTTATTTATAATTTAAAACCCTAAACCCTGGGCCCTATTTAATATAACGTGACAATTTGTCACCTATCATGACAATTTTATATCCATTGCGTCAACCAATTTTAAAATTGAACAAACTACTCATAGCTACACTGCAACGTAAACCAAATTATCACGTTATTAAATGGGCCCAGAAGCTAGTGCCTATGCCTATATAGTCATAGGTTCTGAAACAAGCACTTAATGTAGTACCTAATTGGAATACGCTCAGGACCACACGATAGAGACACACAGTACACCAGCGTGCACTTAATTCGTGCGCCTTCAAAATTCACAGACACGTCCGTTGAAACCATGTTGAAACATGCTTTTAGCGCTAAATAGACGCTTTGACGGTGTCCATTAAATGCACGGAGCAAACGTATGGGATCCGTTTCCATGAACATCTCACGGCATTAAATATTAACTGGGGTGCTTTTAGCTAATGTTTGAGAACAATGACGTAATACCAAATAATATACTATAAAAAATACGACTCGCACCAGATCATGTTCTCGGACGGGAAGCGAACCCGCGACCTTTGGATATCAGGTCCAATGCTCTGACCGCTGAGCTACCGAGTCACTAGTGGGAACGTCGAATTTCTCCTAGTATATCAACTCTTACGCTGCAAGCCAGCGCCATCTAGTATATTATTTGGTATTATATAAAAATAGCATTGTGAATGCTAAAATCTCAAAATTTAAAAACAATGACGTAGTTTTGAAAATACTGCAGAGGTAGATAGATGATAAAAAAATAGTGGTTTGTTTGCCGGTTTTCAAGGCGTCGCCATCTCAGAGGTCTCGGGTTCGATCCCCGGCTGGGTCAATTTAGAAAACGAACTTTTCTATATTGGCTCAGGTCTGGGTGTTTGTAGTTCCACCATTGTATCTGATTTCCATAACACAAGTGCTACTCAGCTACTCAGTTTGGGATCAGAGCAATGTTTGTAATGTTGTCTAAAATTTATTTATTTATTTAATACGAAAACTGTTTTTTTATCCTAAAAAGTTAGACTGTTAAGGACATCGTGTTTTTTTTTTGCCTCTCTATATTTTGCTCGAACGTAACTACTAACAAATAATTTTATAGGGAAACTTAAATTACACGATTCGATTTTACATTTCAGCCATAGAAGATTACCTTTGTTAGGGTTCCGTACCAAAATGGTAAAAAGGAACTCTTATGGTGCGACTCAGTCTGTCTGTCACAGCTGGATATCTCGAGAACTACTAATGCTATCAATTTGAAATTTAGAAAGTTTTAGATGACGTTTGCCCAACTATTTTGCAAATAAGAGAGAAATAAAAATATGTATATTTTTTTGCAACAAGGACTGAAAGGGGGTCTTAAAAATTCGAAGTGAGGCGACTAGATCTAGCTTTCGACTTTTGATGAAAAATGAAAAAAAATACTGTCCCTCCCCCTCCTCCTTATCACCGATCACCGAAAATCTGAAATTATTTTATGTGCTAGAAGTTTATGTAAAGATTACAGGAAAAATAAAAAGAAATAGAATATTTTTTTTATGTAATAAATGTTTATTACAGTCGCGACTCGGTAGTATAAATTGTTCAGTGCATTGGGCCAGAATCCCAAGTGTGCGGGTTTGAGTCCCGCCTGAGGTGCTACGGGTGAGTCGATTTTTTCTAATATTATTTATAGCATATAGCATTGTGAATACGAAAAATCTAAATCTAATAATAAATATTTAATTAAGTTCACTTTGATTTAGAAAACAGGTGTGATTTGAAACGACTAGTTTATTATCAATTGCTATAAAAATATCGTTGAATTGATATTACAGTAGCCGAAATCTCGGCATGAAATACAAACAGCGGATAACCATCCTCAAGTTTCGTCCCTGTTTTCGTTCGGTAGTGCAACTAAAGCTCGACAAAAGCATTTTTTTTCCTGTGCTGTCATCTTGCACCGAACAAAAATATTATGAATTTTCACTGAGTAATTTTTAGTATACTTTCACATTCCATTTTCAGAGTTGAACATCCATATTTCCATCGTGACAGTACAGTCAACTGATTTACTGTCGATATTAAAAGCACTGAATTCTAGGACCATATCTACGATGACTTAGAATTATGAATTAAAAAACAAATCTAAACTAAAAATATATTTTATTTAAGTTTATTTACAATATACAATTAACGGTACCAAACTTATAATTTTAGAATCAAATAAAACTGATACAAAAATACTTACAATAATATTTACAAAATATTTTATTTTATTTATTTTATTTTATATAATCATTCATCTCTTTTCAAATTTGAGTTTTGTGTTAGAAGAATTTATTGAAGGTCAATCCTCCAGTCGGCTGCCAGTGCGTATTGAAGTGCGGGGATATAGACCTGGAGATGCCAGCGTTGAGGTCCAACGAGGAGGAGGGCGAGTGGAACAGGTTCAGCTTGCCCAACGCCGAGTAGTCGGTGCGCTGCAGGAACGGTGTGTTGGCGACGCCCAGCGACGCGCTCGCTCGGTTCCTGCAACAACAGGCACACGCATACTGAATGCCACTTAGTTACATAGATATAGTTCGCGCAACATAACTTTTAAGTTGGGTTTACCCAACCATAGACAATAAGGCTTGCGCACTCAACATTTTTGTACCTAAAATTGCTAATGCGCAAGTCACGTGGTACTATATATGGGTACATGAATATGGGTCAAGGTATTTTGCATCTACTGTAACCCAAGTAAGTAACCCATAAGGGTTGACCCATATCTGTCAGCACGGAATCACGTTTATGCTCTGTCACCCACATCTATCAGCAAGGCTTCGCATTTTAACGCTCTATCCCTTTCTATCGCTCAGGAACATCATTCGCTAAAGAGAGAAATATAAAGTTAAAGTTATCGCGCACAGCAACACGCCGTTGCGTGCGATTGCACACGATCGGCTGAAAGGAAAGAGCGATGAAAAATGCGATTCCCTACTGATAGGTGTGGATCAACCCCAAACCAGCTCAGCTATAACGAGCTCAAACTTGAACAAGTACTCACTTGAACGTGTAGTCGACGCCGCCGCCGACGGTGTTGAAGTTGGGCACTTGAGGGATGTTGGGCATGTTCCTGGTGAGGAAGGCGTTGGCGTTCAGGTTGTGGTTGTTGTTGTGCAGCAGGTTCAGCTTGCCCGCACCGGTCAGCTGGCTACCGAAGCCGGGGATGCTCGTATGGGACAATGACAGCCCATGACCGTTGCTGGAAAGGCAATAAAAAGGTGAAATATACCAACATTACATCTTATGAGCATATATCATATTAAATGCTGATATGGATGTGTGACGCAAATGGTTAAATAATCAGAGGAAGTTTTAAAAGTGGCACTAGTGATAGCAAAGTTGAAAGAGAACCGACTGGCATATGGTCATGTTATGAAACAGCATGTTGCTAGGTTGATAGAAAAGAACGTTGAAGAATGCTCTCCATTCTTTATACCAAGAAGAAGACCGTCGGAAAAAAATATGGATTGCGTACGAAATGATGTGAATGTGAAGGAGATAAATGATAGGATGACGGGTGATAGAAAGGAATGAAAGAGAAGGACGTACTGCGCCGATCTCAAATAAACTACGATGAGGACAGGGAGAGGACGATGTAAGCTTGGAAAGAACGAAAGCTTCAATTGTCTTACGCGTTGTCGAAGGCGAGCCCTCTGCTGATAGCCCCCGTGGAGGACTTAGCGAACAGGGCGCTGAGGGCATTCCTATCGTTGCCGACCAAGCCCATCTTACTGCCGACGCTACTGGTGCCGTCCGAGTTGAAGGTGATGGGTGAGGCGTTCTGGCCAAGAGTGACCGCACACACAAGACTCAACGCTACTACGAACGACCACATCTTGAGTTTGGATTGTGAGGGTGGATTAACAAGAAACAAAAGCTAAGATGCGAATGATGCTGTTTTGATTCAGTCTCAAGCTTTTATATTCATATGAGGGATCTCCCCGAGCACGTTATCACTGACGTCGGGAGTAGTAATTTTTATTAATAATAATTTCTTAGAGTTCCCCCGTTCCAGCTAGATAGTGATTATTACGTTCAGCAATATTGATATTGCTGTGGTTTAAAATAGAATTCTTAGATAGGATTTTTGGGCGCGTTAATTTAATTAACAAAATGTTTTGGTGTTCTTGTTTCTTTGTTCTAACTATGTTATATTTTTATGATTCGTGATTACCTATTTAGAATTAGGGAAATTATTTAGTTATAAAAGTCTTCTTCTAGTTTAACGCACCATTTTAGTTAATACCAATAATGCTTCAAAATGATATACTGCAATCTTAAACAATCCTAATAAATTTCATACAAAAGAAGAATAAACACAAATGGATGAAACTGAAAATTTTTGAGAGCACCTGTTCGCGAGTTTTCCTTCATTAAATTAGAAAACTCGCGATGTCCCGGCGCCGGAAAATGTTAGGGAAGCTCGATTTGATGTTCCATTATAAGGGTTCTTGCTCTAATTTATTGCGTGAGTGATAAGTTTTTTAACTTTTTCAAACAGAAAGGAGGCGTAATTTTCAATCTTTGGATTAAACTTTTAGGCGAGGTATAATTGAAATATGTTAAGTAGCTTGTTTGCGTCTTGCAATAAATAGGAAACCAAGAAAAATAAATACAAAAGGAAAGAATATAAATATCGGTGATGTATATGTTACCGGCAATGTGTGAAATTCAGGTATTGTACACAATTTACCTAAGGATTGTATATAATACCTGGACCGTCGAGGTAATGTACACACGACGGCACCTCATACTATACATGTTGACCTTGAGACCGCCATTATGGCCTACGTAATAAAAGCTGTTTTCGCAGTTTAACTGTATAACTTGACGTGCTGTCGTGTGTACTTTGAATATTATTGTCCATTTCATACTTTACTTAGGTAATATGTACCATTTTTTAAAACTTGTAGCGTGTTTAACTAATATACCTGTTTATTTGACCTGTGACCTGACATACAGGCATCTATATGCTTAGTTTAGACATCAGTCTCCCACAAAGTATTACTTTAAATAACTAATGACACTATATGTATCTCGTCTGTTGTTGTAAACTTTGTGGAAAAGGTAAATATTTTTTCATTTTTCATTTCATTTTCATTTTTAACCTGTTTTTTCAATAATTTACAATGATTTTTTATTGGGAACCCTAAAAACTTTGGCCATTCACGTTCCAATAAAAATAGAGCTCTCAAAAAAAATGCAAGAGCTCCGCGAAGTCTGCGATTCAATTAAAGTTGCAGACTGTACCCACGGCTGCTCGGCTTGCGTAGTTGACTGTACACTTCTTAACTAACAAGAAAAGGTTGAGTTTAACAAGATTTCTTTTTAGTGTAGTTGTTTTTGTCAGTTTAAATAAACTATGGAATATTGTAACCGGATTCTGCAATGGAATTATTTTTAAAGATTTTGCATTAAGCAGAACTTTTTAATTTTGATGATTAATTTAAAATCGATTTAATAAAAAGATTTTTGACGACCTCCGTGGTCGAGTGGCTTTGTACACCGGTTTTAGGGGTGTCGCCATCTCTGAGGAGGGTTCGATCCCCGGTTGGGTCAATTTAGAAAACGAACTTTTCTATATCGGCTCAGGTCTGGGTGTTTGTGATACCACCGTTGTCTCTGATTTCCATAACACAAGTGCTTTAGCTACTTACTTTGGAATCGGAGCAATGTATGTGATGTTTTCAAATTATTATAATTTTATTATTATTATTATTATTTTTGATAAGAAAGTTAGTATAAGAATAAATTATGTGTAAACAATGTCTTCGTCTAAAAACTCATTGATCAAACACTTACTTCAGTATTATTTAAGTAATTTACCCTTCTTCCTATGTGCACATGTATTCAGGCACATGAAACTGCCTACCTAAGTGTATTATTACTATAAAATTTAAAAAAGGCAATCAGTGAAATTCGAAACTTTTTTAAGCAGCAAAATTATACCAACACATGAAATTATTCCATACTTGAAACCACCGCAAACAGGAATTAACTAAAAGTTGACATGAGCGTCCTCTTTAATTAAAAAATCAAATTACGTCCTCGTAATGTGGAGGGCTCTTCCCACCGGTAGATGGCGGCAGGTACGCAAGTTTTCCGGCTCCTTGTTTTTGCAGTCGCAATCTGCTTAATGGGGGTGGAAATGAAATGTTGGCGGGGGTGTATCGCGAACCGAGAGACTTTTATTTATTTATTTAGGAGCTTTGATCGGCTATTCGGACATGTCAGCTCCATCTTACCCTAATCTTAACCCTTAACTTAAAATGAGACATGGTAGATATTCTATTGTTATCCGGCCGCATGCGTCCGCTCGGGTATTAATAAATTAATAACTAATTTAACATAAGATCCCTATAAACCTCAAAGTTATAAGCCCCTAGGCTGGGCACCCTCACCTCGGAGCCGATAACCGTGGAAGACTATCACCATGGCCACACGGGATCCGGTTAGAGGTGAACGGAGGGGAAAAAAAGGCGGACTAGAAATAAGCCCTACCACCAACCAAACCGAAATGTACCCCCCAAATGAATCCGAGACCCCTGCGTCTTACGCGGGTGGGCAAACCACTAGACCACAGAGTTGGTTTAACATCGATGGAACGGTGGATGAAAGGTACAAGGTACACCTGTATAAAGGTGACCTGAATGCAAAAGTTGCTTTGCATTTAATAATAATAATAATAATAATAATAATCATTTATTTCGGAATCAATCCATATCATACAACCATAGAATAATAATTAATAAAATCAAAACAATTATTTTACAATTCATTAAAATTAATAATAAAAAAAAATGGAATCAATTCAAATAAAAATTCCAAAATATTAAAATAAAAATACAAAATAAAATTACTAAATAGAAACAATGTCAAAAATAATATAAAATAAAATATTTTAAAATAAAATAAAATAAATCAAACTTAAAACTTAAACTTAAAAGGCAAACTTAAAAAGCAAACTCAAAAGGCGATCCCAACATTAATTTATGTGTTACTGAATAAAGAATTTTGTATGTGTGTTTTGTATTTTCGATAATCATAATTTTTTCATAGTGAGAAATCAATGTTTACTTGCCTCGAAAAAAAGGCTATCGAATACTCGTAATATTTTCTACCGATGTGATATCGGACACTTTTTTACATTTGACAGCACTAAAGCTTTAATGTATCGACCGAAATAATATTTGCTAAGTTGAAACTGAAAAAAATCCTGCAGCAAAAATTCGTCCTAACTTTTAGTTGATTACTGCTACACCGAGATTTTACGAGCAAACGTTTTTTGTTTGAGCTGCAGACTAAGTTGTTACTGAAATTTTAATAAAAAAATATCTAGGTACATACATTCAATCTAAAAAAGATCTATGTTGCAATGCAGCTGTCCAAACATGGTTTTAATTAAGTATTAATTTAAGCAGTGGTAGTAAAAAAGTAAAAGTAAAAAAGTTAAAATTGCTTTATTCAAATAAACTTAGTAATTAAGCGATTTTCAATCGTCTATATTTTCCTACCACCCGTTCCAGATATTTTTAACTGACAAGAAGAACAGGCGCAAGAAACTTATCAGCTTTAACAGAAATAAGTGAATAAAACAATTTAATTCAAACTTAGAGCATTGAAGAATCAAATGTCAGATGACGAAGTTCCATTTATTCGAATTTCGACCCGCGTGTTATTGTTTAATTTTTATAGATAAAATATTCTTATTTGGACCCATTTTTAATTCTCCTTTCGCCCCATATCATTTGTACAAGCACTTGAATTATCTTTAAGTAGGAAACGGTACAATCAGCAATAAAATCTGAAGTATTTATTAATAAATGAGGGGTAAGGATCAATCAAGCAAGTAACAACTAATAATACATCATATAATGTCCGGATTATCATTCGGGTTCTAAAGTACCAGGATAACATAGCTATGGAGGCGGTAGTTATAGTACAGACAACAGCACGTCAGGTTATACAGTTAAACTGCTAAAACAGCTTTTATTGGGTATGGCATAAAGACGTTCTCAAGGATTTAGTCTAGGAATGACTGATTCGCAGAATGACTACGTAGTCTATTATTGACCGATTCGTGGAATGTACAATCAACATGTATAGTCTGAAGTGCCGTTGTGTGTACATTGGATTTTTTTGTAACCAGTAGTAACAATAAATTATTTTTCTATGAAAATAATTTATTTTTCTATATATATCGTAACAATAAATTATTTTTCTATGAAAATAATTTATTGTTACGACTGGTTAGAAATATAAGGTTAGAGATATCAATTGGTTCTGAATTTCATAAACTAGCTTCCGGCCGCAACTTTAATTACGTAAAAACGGTTGATCGGATTTTGATGAAATTAAAACAGAACACTTTCTATCCTGGTGGAAGGTTCTCTATCGATTTTCTCCGATGTCCATGCGGACGAAGTCACGGGCGGAAGCTATAGTAAAGTCATATAATATCAAAGGCGGCAATATCTACTCAATGTCAAAATAGTTTTATTAATTTATGGACGGCAATACAGAGTTTGTAACAAACCCGGCATTGTCCTATAGAAATTAATAAAAATTAAAAAACAATGTTTTATCGTTTTACTCAGAATGCCATTGAGTGCAAATTGCCGCCTTTGATATTATATGATTCAAAAAAACCCACCAAAACATTATTGTTCATTATTGTGCACTATCTTAACCGCATAATAAACTTATTGTTCCTTTTGCGGTTACTTGGTTAGGTAATTTACTGTTATCAAATGTTATATACCTAGTTATTAAAATATATTCCAAATGAAGTGTGAACCAGAGGTCAGTTAAGCGGCGATAATTTAATTGAGGTAGGATTATTTAATTGTACTGGATGTGGCATAAGCGATCTAATTATTGGAAATGTTATGAAAGGAAAACATTCTTGTTTTCCTTTAGAATCTAGTTTGAGACAGACAATGAATACAGTATTTAAAGTAGTAACCATAACACACTCACAAATTAAATGGAACAGACAAAATGTTCAAAAGAAATCACACGAATGCGAAGTTACCATCAGCGACATTATGCTGAATAAAAACATTTGATTTAAAGAAAAACTGTGTTTTTTTTAATTGCATATCTGCAGTTATACTGTACAATGCATCATCTTGATATAACCTTAACTTAAACAGACACAAACCTCAGCGTTGCTGACGTCTAAGTAACATAATCTAAAATGCTTAGTTTCAATTTAGGCCACCGGTTCAGGTAAGTATGCGTTATGTATTGTTAAAGTTAAATCAAGACGATGCAACCCAGCTTAGGCTGTTCCAGTAAAAGCTTAATCTAAATAAATAGTTCGTTATAAATATAAATTAAAATACGTACTATTCAAAACAAACTGGGTCTCAGATAAGTTCCCTGGGGAATCCCTTTTGCGCTTGTATCATTATAAAAGCTTCGCCTTAATTCCATTTTCAACATTTGCACCAGAACTCAAGATGTTCATTCAACTAGCAGTACTAGTATCGCTGTGCGCAAGCGCATATAGCCGAAATGTGGCATCTTACACGTACAATTCCGATGGCAAATCAAATGTGGCTTAAAAAAAACCTTTGCTCGGTGATGGTGAATCTCTCATCAGCGGTCTAGCTTCCAGGAGTTCCACAGGGGTCATGAGCAAAGGACTCGCTTATGATAACATGTAAGTTTTATTACAGAAAAATGTTGATGAACTGCTTTACATGTAATTAAAAATGAGGCAAACTACTTGTTAGTGAATTTAGTATTTCAGGCATACTGCTTCATCGGCATCTCTCTTTTAGAGCTAACAGTACTAACAGCTTTCTAGGCAAAACTCTTGTTTAGGTATTAATACCTTCATTGGCATCTCGCATTTAAGGTAACTAGATCAAAAGGGGCTGAAAACGTTAGACACATTCGGCCTTACCACAAAAGATTTTAAAACACTGTTCAATTTAGACACTGTTTAAAGATGGCGTCTCTTTCAAATCATATTGTCAAAAAAGTGACAGCCTTACATTTAAACAGTGTTTACGTTAATCACTTGTTGAACAGTGATTGAGAATCTTTTGTGGTAAGACCAATTAAGTTAGGTGAATAAATTAAAATGTTTTATTAGAAACAATGTTTTTCTTATTAGCGCCATTGTCTTAACCCTTCAAGGCCCGGAAATGAGACATAATATTATATTCTATTGTTGTCCGGTCAAATGCGGCCGGAATATCTATTCGTTGATGAATTAAAGTTAAAGGCAGGAAATTTCAAAGACATGCTTTAACTCAAAATTAATGCCACTAACGGCCGAATACTCAAAGGCTTCTTAGCTAAAATCTTTAGTTAAGGTCTCCTTAACTTTAAGGAAGCTGTCAGTTTCCTTGTTTCTGTCAAATCTATCAACCTTTTTGAATTTAAGGTGGCCTTAACTTTAAGATTCGTTTCAATATTTGGCCGTAAACTTAACACCGAAGTAATTAAACAAGCTTTACTTAATGTGATTTTCAATCACAGGTATTTACGCTTTACTAATGATAGGCAACATCTACGTTTCGGCCAAGTTTCACTTCCACTATAACGTTTTGAGTGTCTACAGTCATTGTCTACAGTCTGTCAGTAGTCCACACCAAGATCCCCGACTTTGGCACCCAACTCACTGGCGCGGGCCGCCTCAACATCCTTCACAACGATAATCACAACCTGGACGCCAATGCCTTCCTCACCAAGAACATGCCCGAGGCCCCCGACGTGCCCAACTTCAACACCTACGGTGGTAACCTGGATTATACGTACAAAAGAGTCTGTGGTTTTAATACAGTCTTCTGATTTTCTATCTGTACCAGTGGCGAGGGGTGAAATTATGGCAACGGTAAGCCGTTCTACTATAGTGTTATGATCTGTATAATGGATCGGTGGGGTGGGATTTTTAAAAGGTAAGCCGATGGGATAGGCTTATATGCTCCCTTCACCACTGATCTGTATCCTTAGCACAAAAATCTATCAAGTACATACAAAATAATAAAAAATGTCATGGTTTACAACGCCACTGTACTCGATACACACTCGTAGTTTTTAGATAGTTTTTAAAACAGCTGTTTCATACATTTTGACATTTTCGATTTTAATTTTTGTATGAAACAGCAGATTTCTTTTTTCGCGACTTCAGAGTTGGTCCCATAGTAAAAGTTGTTCAGTTTGATGGTCCTTATATACCATATTCTGCATTAGGTGTATTTTTGTAACATGTTGTATACTGAAATGAAATAGAAGGTAAGATTATAGGTCATCATAATAATATGTATAGTACCTATGTATGTACAAGCTGTGAGCTCTTTTTTATTAATCCTTTTTTATTACGTAGGCCCCAAGTTTTAATTAAAGCTTATAAATAAAGTTATTCGATTACTGTACTTTCAATTCAACACGCCATCATTTTCAAGAACTTGAAAGTCTTGGGCAAAGACGATAATAATTATGCTTGCTTCTTCTAGAAACAAGATAGGAGCTACCCTTGGCGCTGCCAGGACTCCATACCTTGATCGCACCGACTACTCCGCCATTGGCAAGTACAACCTCTTCAACTCCAAGTGATGAAGATCACTCGACCTCAACGTTGGCTTCTCCAAATCCGAGTATCCTATGTTCAAAACTAACTGGGAACCTTACGCTGGATTACCCTTCTCTAAGTCCTGGTGATCACGAATCTTTTATTTTCTTCACCTGCACATAGCTTCTCTTATCTGTCTATCTATCTATTTAACTGTCTATCTATCTATCTATCCATCTGTCTATCTATCTATCTAACTTACCTATCTATCCATTTATCTATCTATCTATCTATCTATCCATCTGTCTATCTATCTATCTAACTATCCATCTATCTATCTCACTGTGTATCTAACTATCTGTCTATCTATCTATCTAACAATATATCTGTCTATCTCGTAATAGAAGTATTTCAGGCAGGCAGTAGTGCCTTTTGCCTATTTCAAATCTGCCTAAATTCCACCGAAAATCCATTCATGAGTGAACATTCACAAAATAACAAGGCTTGGTATTTTCTAATTTCGGTTAAAAATCCTTTGTGTATAGATAGTGTTAGAAGATGCCTTCAAAATTGTCCTGTCTATAGAAGCACAATTCTTGTTCCTTGCAAAATATTTCGTAGGGAGTAAATCTTTTGTCCTCGAATTCAATGGGCCGCAAGTTAAAATCATAATAAACGGAATAGCTTAGAGTTTCAAAGCGGTAGAAGTGACTTTTACAAATATCCATTAATGTTAATTGATTTACTGGTTTTTATTGTATCTCATCATTTATGGGGTGCAGAAAGACAATAAAAGCAATTTTGTAATATATGCCGTAACATTAATTACATTTGGGCGTAACGCTGAATTACCATAATTGAGCTATTTTTTATGTTATTATTTCAGGGTTCGTGTTAAACCAAAATATTCCAAAGATAAACAATATTTTAAATACAAAATCAGGTCTGAAACCCCATAAGCCTGTGGCCAAACAAAGGAGACAACTCTTCGGTACATTATCTAGCGCTCTCCTCGGAAAATTGTTGGGAAATTCTGGAATCTGAAACAATGGCAGCCGTCGATACAAGTTTTAATGGCGACGGATGTTTTAGGCATCGGCAAGTCTCGATAAATCAGGACTTTTATCGGTTTAATGAGAGCGATAAGTTTCGGGTATACTTTTAATTGGGGACTCGACAAACCCTTTTTAGAGTATTGTTTTATTTTTCTATACATCTCTTGTTTATACATCTCTTGTTTTCTCTTGTCTTGTCTATTGTATTATGTTTGTCCTCTCAAAACTTGTGAACGTTCTTATCTATACTAAATCCATACTAATACTAATGTGAAAGTCTGTCTGTCGGTTAGCTTTACATGCCTGAATCACTAAACAAATTTATATTAAATTTAGTATAAATATAAATATTTGAAAACATCACATACATTGCTCCGATTCCAAAGTAAGTAGCTAAAGCACTTGTGTGGAATCAGAGACAACGGTGGCTATCACAAAAACCCAGACCTGAGACAATATAGAAAAGTTCATTTTATACATTGACCCAGCCGGGGATCGAACCCGGGACCTCAAGAGATGGTGACGCCTTGTAAACCGGCGTGCAAACCACTCCACCACGGAGGTCGTCAGTATAGATATATATATTGCACTATAGGGAAAATTTTAGTTGTGAAAAAAAATTACAAAGGGAAAAAGATGAAACGTATTCGTGTAAGGACTTATAACAAAGTGTATGCTATCTATTGCTAAAAAAATTATAAATCAATGGTGCAGAGTAAGAGAAAGGAAGTCAGTGGGAAAGACTAATAAACTTAAGATTAGATACTTAAAATTAGATTACTTAAAATAATTTCAAACCTTTCTGAGACATTATTTTTAATTAATTCATTATGTCATTATTAAAAATATAAATTAATTACTATTTATTAATTTATTATTTAATTTACGGCCTGAGTGGTGCAGTGGTCAACATACCGGTCTATCACGCAAGAGGTCCCGGGTTCGATTTCCGGGCGGGCAGAAATTGAAATGATGAATTTTAATTTATGTGACGGGTCTGGGTGTTACTATGTATAATATGTATATATTTAAAAAGTATATCAGTTGTCTAGTAACCCATATTACAAGCTTTGCTTAGTTTGGGGCTAGATGGTGCTGTGTGAAATTGTCCAAGCATTTATTTATTATTTATTTAATTGTCAACTCAAAATTTGTTTGGTGTATAAAAACAATGAAATTGTAATGAAAATAATCCGCCGTGAACATTTCTGTAGCTAAGAACATCTTATTTATTAAATAATTGCAACAATACAGTCTAATCCTATCACTGAACCCGATTGCACTAAACTTAGGGGGCTGACATCAGCCAACTATAGCGCCGCCAGTCGATTTTATTTTATTTACTCTAAATAAGCCCAATTTCTTAAAAAAGGAATCAGTCAAGGTTTTGTTAATAACGTCAAATATTTATTGAATAACTTTACACAGTTTGAAAAGGCATTGAAAAGTTAAAAACGCGATATTGTTAAAAGTGGCCACTGTTGGTTCAAACCCGTTTTTAAACTATTGAACGCATTTTGTAATGTTGTAACGTTATTCAATAAACATTAGACGTCATTCACATGACCTTGACTGATTCCTTATTTAAGAAATTGGGCTTATTTAGAATAAATTAAATAAAATCGACTGGCGGCGCTAGTTGGCTCATGTCAGCCGCTTAAGAATCGCCGAAGTCTTTTCCTAGCTACAACTTGACCAAATTAAAACAGTGTCATTAACTTAGCTGTCATGCAGCTTTCATGTGCCTATTTATCTTGGTCGAGTTGTAGTAAGGAAAAGACTTAGGCGATTCTTAAGTTTAGTGCAAACGGGTGTTAGTTCCTTTTACGACTTCTGAGTGAGTTTTCACCACTAATATTTTATTGCCCTCTTCCAGTTCAGTAACTTTTCACATTCTACTCGATGTATTACATTAAATCTACCAAAAAATACCAAATTCTAGGCCGACCGTAGTTAACCACATTTCTTATATGTGGGATACAAAAGCAACTGTATTTTTCTCTAAAGGTTCATATAAACATCCAATACTACACACGGGCTACCCCGAATTTTCTGTACACTCCAAACAAATCTATGCTTTAAAATCAAAACCGAAAAGTCCAAATTTGAATGAAATCTAACACCAAATATTACACCAGTTTTACGTTACCATATCACACTATATAAAAATCCTCCAACGACGAGATAAAATCCACAACAAAGGCAAACCTACTTTACTTATATTTTGAACTCTATTTCCTTGGATTAAAGGTCGCTATAAACATCTTGAGCTACTGAGTTGCTTGATAAAAGAGGTTGCATTGAAATCGAAAAAGGTCTGAATGGTTACAAGGATTGTAATACGAATGGTCTGTCTTCACCGAGTCGCTTCAACTTACGAGTCAACTTGCATCAAACGCATGCAATATTGATTGCCTTCAAACCGTGCGCTTTCACGATCATCTACGTAATAGTGTACCTTTTTTTTATGCCGAAGAAAACAACGCATTTACGCCCTTCCCCTCCTGCAGGTGAGCGAGGTATGGGGGGCTCACCAGGAGGGGACCGCAACTTTCAACGTTGCGGCTCCACGACTGCCTCGACGTAACAGTGTACCTTGTTCATGAGCAAATTACATAAAAACTATTTCAATTTTAACTGACGTCTTTTTTGAGAAGATAGGGCTATTCGCTATTGCATGCGCTATTGTATTTCCCGAGGCATGCCTCTGTTGAAAGCGCAAGAGGAAAGCGAAAGCCCACGGTCAGTGTGCGCTATAGAATCCCTTGAGGCATGCGTCAGATGAAAGTGAAAGGGAACAGAAAAACAATCGTATGAAGACACACCTGTAAACTAGCAATATTTTAAATAGATTATTTGTGTTGTACCATTTGGGGTTTCGAGGTAATTGCAACTTTAGCATTGTTGACTCACTAAGAGCACAGAATAATTGCAAAATAATTGTTTTTGTGACAGTAAACCTCAGTAAACAAACATGTTAAAAAATAAGTCGTGACAGTGACAGTAATATAGTCATACATTTAGCACACTTTATAAAACGATTACGAACATAGACTTGAAAATTTTTCGATATTTCTACCTTTTCCGAACGAACTTTTCCTTCGAAGATATAATGGATTTGACGTTTCATAATTGACAGTCAGCGCTAAACCCATGCATCTATCGATAGCGAAGTTCGTTATTGGTTTTTAGACAATCACCATTTTTAGGGTTTCACCTTATAGGATCATCGGTTGTCTGTCTGTCTATCAACACACCCTTTTCCTCAGAAGGTCTAAAGTTATAACTACTTTCAAAGGTTTTCTTCAGTTGTAAATAAAAAGCTTTTAAAACACTGTAACACAAAGTTATTTCCAAGTGTGTCGGAATGGAGGGAAACCGTAAACGTTCCGTCGAGAGCTTTGTAAACAACGATACTTTCCGGCAATCAGACTGCGGTTGGTTTTGAGCGATATAGGAAAAGTCTATATACCTACGAGGGCGGCTTGATAAGTCCATGAATTCAATTAAATATTAAATAGTACTATTATATGGAAACACACTCATGCTATGCACACATATTCACACACACACATATCACACACACGCACCACGCACGTTCACTCACAACATTAGGCGAATGATCAGTTTTGGTTTTAAGTAGTTATTAGTAGACACTTCTAAGATTTTCGCGCGTACAGTTCATTAGAAATAAAACACTTTTTACGGATTACAGCGCGTATATTATTAATTCAGTCACGGGACCACGGCCCCTGGAAAGGTGTCGAAACGTCGGGAATTCTAAAAAAACAATAAATACAAACTAAATAATTCCAAAACAACACCTGAATTAATAGTTATTAGTAGTTTAAAATAGAATAGCTACATTTTGTTTGGTGTATAAAAACAATGAAATTGTAATGAAAATAATACTCCGTGAACATTTCTGTAGCTAAGAACATCTTATTTATTAAATAATTGCAACAATACAGTCTATTCCTATCACTGATGCCCGATTGCACTAAACTTAAGGGGCTGACATGAGCCAAATAAATAATTATCTATCTTTCATTTTTTTTGTACGATTGCATTTCATTCCTTCTGGGTTTGGTCCCAATCACTGTATAAAGCTGTAACTCGTGGTAGACTGCAATAAATGTTTTTTTGCTTTTTTAATTTGAGTTTGAAAAAAAGAAACACTTTTTTTTCATAATTTATTTTTGTTTCATAAAAAGAAACTCCTTACGAAAAATTTGACAAAAGATTATTACTTTTGAGAACAAAAAGCTCAAGCGAATTCTAACTTTTCTTAATGACTCTGTCGACCATCTCGGCTGCACTCATGACATCAAAACTTATCGAATTACGGTACGATATATTGCCTTACCTTTCCTATTCTCTAGATTTAGCCCACTGAGATTTTTTATCCTACCACACATAAACAACTACCGTGGCAAGCAAAGATTTTTATCAAGCCAAAAGGTGGTGCCGGAAATGGGCCCTCATTTCAGTTACAACATTTTTCAGTCGATGAAAGAAAAAAATAATGGGTTAGAGAAGTAGGAACTTCGCTTGTACTCAGTGCGTAGAGCTACAAAAAGATTATGTAGAGATGTAAAACAAAATATGCCGAAAAAAGTGTTTCTTTCCAAGGTCATGGACTTATCAAACCACCCTCGTATGTGTGTGTGGCTTCAACTAACCAGAGGCTCTACCGCGTAACTATTATAGTATGAAGGTCATATAATTGGTTCTTAAAGTCGCTATTTTTATGGTTTTTTGTTGATTTGTTTGTTTTTTGTAACAAAACGGGTCTCGTCATTACGGACATCGTTAAATAGAACAAAACAATTGCCAAAGAAACCTTATAAATAGGGACTTAAAATGTCAACATTTACATGAACTTCATATCAATGTTCTTACGCGGTAGGAGGCAGCTCTTATATTTAGTTAAAAGTTGTTTTATATTTGAAGTCCGCATAAGTGGTCTAACCTAACCCATTTTTTTATGTGTAGCTTAATTTTTTTTTTAAATATCTGTACTAATAGAGAAGCTCGATGGCGCAGTGGTTTAGCGCCTGGCCCGGCGATTGCGAAGGTTAAGCAACTTTCGCAAGAGTCGGTCATGGGATGGGTGACCAAAATTTTTTTATCTAGAGCTTCCGTGCTTCGGAAGGCACGAAGCCGTTGGTCCCGGCTGCATTTGCAGTTGTTACCCACCAATCTGCATTGGGCCCGCGTGGTGGGTTATGGCCCATAAAGAAGGCCTGTGCCCCAACAGTGGGGACAATAGAAATGGCTGATGGTAAGCTAAGTCCCCCTAGCATGACCGACAAAACACGATATATATCGCGTGATATAGCGTTTTATCGTCACTCAACTGTCAAAATACTTTGTCTTTTGACAGTTAAACGTAATCGCGTTTTGATTGTCATGCTCGGGGGGTTGATGTGGATATCTAAAGCATGTATCGAAATCACACACATTTAAAAACCCCTTTTTTTATATTCGAGTCTTTAGCAATATTTTCACGTAAAAACGTAGTTTATTCATTTCTCAGTGCAAACACCAAATAAAATGTTTACTTTGCCCCTCGGCCGGTCGTCCCTTTTCCAATATAACGGCACCTTCCTTATTGAGACCCTGAATGAGGATTCTAAGTTAAGCGAAAATCGTTGATGTATTTAATCTTAAAAAATACGAGACATTTAATATAAAAATACGATCTGGTGCGAGTCGTATTTTTTCTAGTATATTATTTGGTATTATTTAAAAATAGCATTGTGAATGCTAAAATCTCAAAATTTCAAAATTATGTAGCTTTCTCATCTTAATCAATTGTTTCACAATATCTGGAAAGGTATTCAGTTGATGTCGAGGTAATTCCTTGTACATTGATGAGATGGCGCTGGCTTGCAGCGTAAGAGTTGATATACTAGGAGAAATTCGACGTTCCCACTAGTGACTCGGTAGCTCAGCGGTCAGAGCATTGGACCGGATATTCAAAGGTCGCGGGTGTGATTCCCGTCCGAGAACATGATCTGGTGCGAGTCGTATTTTTTCTAGTATATTATTTGGTATTATAAAAAAATACGAGTTTTTTTTTAATAATAAAAAAATCTATTTCTGGTGTCATGTTAGTAACACGGCATTTATTTTAAATATGCATACTAGCTACAGCTATATTAGCTAAACCTGTGGGTCTACCGCGCTATCGGCTTTAACTGACAGATGGATGTAGCACATTGCACATCGACGACCTGAGTGGTGCAGTGGTCAACATGCCGGTCTACCACGCAAGAGGCCCCGCGTTCACCGACCGGGCAGAAATTGAAATTATGAATTTTAATTTCTGTGACGGGTCTGAATGTTACTATGTATTTTATTATTTATTATTTTGAAAGGGGGGACGCCAGCGAAGCCGGACGGTTGATCAGTCTCCATAGTTGGAACCATTTCACCCAGTTCCCCAATGTTACTATGTGTAACAAGTATATATTTAAAAAGTATATAAGTAGTATATCAGTTATCTAGCACCTATATTACAAGCTTTGCTTAATTTAGTGCTAGAAGCATTTATTATTATAATTTATTGCTACTTGTTTTTGGCCCAAATAAAAACTTATCAAATTAAAGTAGCAATGTGTGACATCCATCTGTCAAATGAAGCCGATATGCCGACGGCACTTGCTGCGCGGTAGACCCACTGTACCAGAGACAATGTAAATAAATGCCCAGCTGATCAGTATAGTACCTCAGTCAAACCTTAGATGTAAATTACTCGACGTCAGCTTTCGTAAATGTTTTCTATTCTATTCTATTCTATTCTATTCTATTCTATTCTATTCTACTTAATATAAATCAAATAAAAAACATATTGTATTAGGCTGTTACAAGCACAAGAAGCTACGCCATCGGTTCGCAATTGCAAGCCATAAAACATTTAGTTACAAACTGAACCAAAACATTAACAAAACATAATAAATCACTTCAAAACTTATTTTTTACAATTCATGTCCATCAATTTCGTAGCACGAACTACGTAACAGAAAGGCTTTTAATCTGCAAATACCCTCTAAAAGCTTTCTCTGATTCTTCAAACAAATTGTTCCACAAATCGCGCCGAGAAAACGTTTAGTCTTAAACGTAAATTACGAACTTTTATCTGAACGAATTTCAAACGATCCAATGCTTCAGTGATACAAAGATATACATTTTGCTTTAAGTAGTGTTTTTTATTTAGTTACTGTATATAAATATACAAACTTAGTGCATTTTCTCATTTGTCGGTGCAGCAGCGGTACGGCAACGCCTCGGCATAGTAAACAGGCGTAATTGCCATGGTTACCGAGGTGAGTTACTATGGCGACACGATGTCGGACCGCTATCGCGCCGACAAATGAGAAAGGGGCCTTCTTCTTCTTCTTTGCAATACGGGCGGTTTCCGCAACACGACATCTTGCGCCCATTTTGCGCTTGATGGTGTGCGGCCGGATCACTCCAGCCAGCCCAGTTCAGCCAGGAACGCTCCAAGCGCTTTCACATTAGTGATCGCCTCCTGGACGCTGCCCGGCGAGCCGAGGTACCTCGCCCGGTAGGGTGCCACCCCTCTGCATTCCAGCAGTACGTGGGCGGCTGTTTCTTCTTCCTCCATGCAACCTCTGCATAGGGGACTGTCCGTGACACCTAAGTTAAAAAGAAAGGGGCCTTACTTGATAGGGGAAAATGATACGGGATGGACGTAGGACTACAGAGGGCCTAGTACGAGTTGTTGTTTTCACTTTTCGCATAGTCAAATATCGGATATACTGCTCATAGTCAATGTGAAGTAGTGAATGAGTGAAAGAGAGAAAACGATAGTTACCTATTCGAAAAGTGAAAACACCAACTCGTACTAGGCCCACAGGTAGGAACATAAACAGACGAGCAAAGAAAAATCGGTAGACGATGCGAAAACAACGAACTCTAAAATAATAATATAAAAAAATGAAATAAATTAAAAATTTCACATTCCCAACCTATGGCCCGAAAGCCAGTTTGTAACACTACTACAGAATCTTCACTGGCTTCTTCTTATTTTTGTTTTGGCAATTCACTCCTCCAGGAAATGCTTTTGCCAGTTTCAAGTGTTCAGGGTTCAGGGATATTGTTTCGGTTTGCATTGGAATGCGATGCACCCGCATCTTCTTGGAGCATTTGGCACCAAGTATATCAATTCAGTTCATACGGTAAGTTCTGCCGAGGTAGTCACCACTACAAAAACAGTCTCAGTTTCACACGACCGAGATCGCGCCTTTTTATTCAGTTGCGTAGATACTTGAAACCTTCGAAGCTTGTAACACAAAATTACACCAATTTTAAGACACAATATCCATTATGAATATATTTGCAAATAATTAAATACGAGTAGCTACCGAACTGAAGTCGACAAAATGGCGCCAAAAAACTCTTCACAGGCTTTTACATAAAGAAGTTTGTGCATCACAGCAATGTGCCTATTTATGTATTTCCTAATTTAGCTTTGAAGCTCTAATAGAAAATATTGACAAAACCAGTTTCAAACACTGACTGCTAACAAGCTTCGAAGATTAGATTATCGAATCTTCGCTGAAAACTGTTGCTGAATAACAGTAGAACTTAAACAATAACACTGCCGGGTTTATGGAGTTACCGCTTCCTAACATAAATAAGATAAACTGACTCAGTATTGACCTGATACTTGGTTAGTTTAGAGTTTGTAAGACTAAGTTCAGAGTCGTCCCAGATTAAAACATTTCGCTACTGTATTGTAATCGAAATATTTTCTATTTTTACACCACAACGCAAAAAGAGGGATGTTTTAAGTTTAACGTGTCTAGCTCCCAAACGGATGAACCGATTTTGGTTTAGTTTTTTTTGTGTGAAAGATAATTTTGTTCGAGTGTTCTTTGTCATGCTTTTTATTCATTAGTATAATTTCTACAAACTAGAACTGCATGAATAGTTTTTATCTTTTTTTTTTATTGGAGTTTGTATTCGCAATTCAAAATCACATGTGACATTCTCCGCGTCAACTTGGACTTTGCAGCTCGTGATGTCGCACATCACATCACATCACATGTCACAGTATGTGACAAAATGATGTAGTACTTATTCATTGAAGTCTTTTTTACCTTTATCTTTATTTACGTCTAAAGACGAATTAATACGTTTCCATTTACCCTCTGTTTAATCCCAGTATAATGATTTGTGCGGTAATGATGAGAAAATGGCAATTTTCTTGTAGTCTAAAGCGTTCCACTCAGGCGCACAGATGAACGCCCGGATTCGTTATAGACGTGATGGCAAAGTTTATGAAAATAAGTGTCAGGTCAGCGACGCACTGAGAGGGGGTTGATATAATAAACAAGTGACTGAACACCCTGATTGAACGTCAATTTACGGTTATGTTATTATGACTTAACCATTGATAACATATTTGAGTCATATGTTTAGGAAGACAGCTGCTATCAACATATAGTAGCATGAAGGGCACAGTAATCTCAAGTTTAATTCATTCAACTTAAAACAGATAAATCGAAGTAAGAAGTTTCGTATTGTAGTTATTTAAAAGATATCGATGTTCGTGTGACATCATGAATTGGGGTTCGCCATTATGGCACAAATGGGGCTCGATTTATCTGGTTTAATTTGAAGCCCGGCAGACTTTCCGAAGTTCGATGCGTTAGCTGGTAACCCCTGTTCAACTAAAACAGCAAAGCAAAGAAATGAAACCAGTAGGTCTGGGGCCAGCCTTATAGTACGCAACAGTAATTAAGTTACATGAATTAAATCTAAAATCTTTTTAATATATCACATAATCAAGAACAGGTCATCCGATACATTATAGAGTTAACTGGATCTTTTGAGCGTTTTACTCTACAGACAATTATTTGCAAGTTAAAGCTCTTGTTATTATTAATAATATTTTAATATTAATATTAATATGTAACAACATCACATACATTGCTCCGATTCCAAAGTAAGTAGCTAAAGCACTTGTGTTATGGAAATCAGAGACAACGGTGGTATCACAAACACCCAGACCTGAGCCATTATAGAAAAGTTCGTTTTCTAAATTGACCCAACCGGGGATCGAAGCGGGACCTCAGAGATGGCGACACCATGAAAACCGGTGTACAAAGCCATTCGACCACGGAGGTAATCAAATCAAGGTTAAAAAAAAAACAAAAATCAATAGGACTGCTCTCGTTGTGCCCCCGGCCCGAATCAACGGAGCGTCCCGTTTCGCCGAAGCGCGAAATGGGACGGGCAACTTGTTAGCACAGTCTGTCTTCAACAAAAAGATAGAAGGCGTCCCAACTTCGCTACCCAGATACGAACAATTTTATGCTGTAAATACGAAGCTCTCCTTGCACTGGAACTGCAAACACCTTAAAATACAAATATATTTTATTAAAACATAATCTTGAGCTAAGAGTTACTCCAGGATATTACGACTTTGGTACAGATTCGATATCATACCAAATAAAAGCTACGTTTTTTAATTTATTTATTTATTTGCAAGTCACAAGTTGAAAAGGTGTTACAAAGGTAGGGATAGTACGAGTGACTGCTAGGGCACAACAAACGTTAGGGGTAACTAATTATTTTTACTTATAAATTCAAATTAAATTTTACTTAAGAAAATAGTATTCAAATTAGCATACCATATTCGGCATTAGGGGTATTTTTGTAACCTGTTGTATACAAGGTGTTACAAAAATACCCCTAATGCCGAATATGGTATATAGGGACCATCAAACTGAACAACTTTTACTATGGGACCAACTCTGAAATCGCGAAAAAAAATCAGCTGTATCATACAAAAATTTAAATCGAGAATATCAAAATGTATGTAACAGCTGATTTTTTTTTTCGCAATTTCAGAGTTGGTCCCATAGTAAAAGTTGTTCAGTTTGATGGTCCCTATATATCATATTCGGCATTAGGGGTATTTTTGTAACCTGTTGTATATATATATTATATTATATTTGAGGAGCTCAGTGGCACAGTGGGTTAGCGCCTGGTAAAGCAACTTTCGCAAGTGTCAGTCATGGGATGGGTGACCAAAAATGTATTATCTCGAGCTCCTCCGTGCTTCGTAAGGCACGTTAAGCCGTTGGTCCCGGCTGCATTTGCAGTCGGTAATACCCACCAATCCGCTTTGGGCCCGCGTGGTGGGTTATGGCCTATCCTCCTTATCCTACCCTCCTCATGGCTATAAGGAAGTCTAGTGCCTCAGCAGTGGAGACATTAAAATGGCTGATGGTCAAAGACAAATAATAATTGCTTATGTTGTATGGGCTGGCTAATCCATAATAACATCCATAGCATCATGAGTCCAAAAATAATAAAAAAAACACTGACGGTCTTCGCGATCGAGCGGATTGAATGTCAAAATCATCCCAAATTCGAGTCCTACTAAAAACATTTTTTGTATACTGACTCGGATGTGATTGGTTAGAATACTGGTTGAACATTAATTACCTAAGTAGTTATATCTTGAAATCTTATCAATTGTTACTACCCTGTCTAATATAACATACTCGTAATAAACTTTATGAAAAATGTAGCTACCATCAACACACAGAATGTTAGAGTTTTTTTAATTAGAAGCACTTCAAACAAGTTGCTAATCTATTCTGTGTTGAATACCGGCCTGTGCCAAGATGCTTCCTTCCTTCCTGTTATTACGTTGTAAACATACGAGATGTTATAACATGCGGTTTTATTGTTGTCTTCATTTTATAGAGAATACAATGACCTCACCGAGCTCAGTGGTTTAGCCTAGCCCTGCGATTGCGGCGGTTAAGCAACTTTTGCAATGGGATGGGTGAACAAAATTTTATTCCGTGCTTTGGAAGTTAAGCCGTTGGTCCCGGCTGCATTTGCAGTCGTTAACACCCACCAACCCGCATTCGGCCCGCCTGGTAAGTTATGGCCCATCCTCCTTATCCACCCATAGGAAGGCTTGTGCCCCAACAGTGGGGACATTAAAAATGGCTGATGTCGACAAAAACCTCACAATACGAAAGATCCACATTGCAGAGGATTCATTCGAATACTTTTAAGGTTTTCTTCAGCACACTGACAAATATAATGTCGCACTTAGGATGTTTTTAATTTTAATACTGCATCGTTATTATGATCAATTCAATTTTGAATGTTTCGTTTGTTTTCATAAGTCAGTATAGTTAGGTAAGTAAAGTAAGTAAAGTAAAAAATTGCTTTATTCAAATAAACTTAGTAATTAAGCGCTTTTGAATCGTCTATATTTTTCTACCACCCGTTCCAAAGTACAAGTGGACCCCGTTCCGTAAGTCAAATTGGAGGCTCCAAAACCCTTATCATTGTCAGACTAACTGAACCGCATATTATACAGGGTTATTTGTAAAACACCAACAACCTCGCAGGAGTAGATTACTAAAAGACCAATAGAAAAAAACACCAATTCATAGGTAAGGACCTAATATTTGACAGTAAGTAGTTCAATTCAAATGTAATTTTTAGAATTTGTTTTAAATTGAATAGATTACTTTACTGTGAGTAAGGCACTATTAATCTTATTATCATAATTAATACAGTTAACAGTTTTTCTCAAATACCACTCCGTATGTTTACACTGTAACCCACTTATTTAGTTTAATACGAAACTTTCAGTTCACCAACGTTGAAGTTTCAAGCATCTAATAAGTATACCTAACTATTTTGTGTTTTTCATTATACCTATATTTGCATTCACTTTGAATGTGTATACAAGGAAATATTAATTACGGTCAAGAGAGAATTTATACGCTCGAATTTGGTACTGTTGATAAATGGGGATTTATCATCTTACAGAAAGTGATTAAATTCAAAAATTCATAACTTATTTATTCAGTCAGGCTGTTACAAGGACGTGTGAATGTCAAAGAAGCTGCGCCATCGGTTCGCAAACCCTAAGCGGGAGGCCTTGTAACGAGAAGAACCGGCAAGATACTCGTCAAGGGCTTTTTGCTCCCTGTATATTTCATACAGAGTCGTCAAAATTTGAGAAATGAGGTCAGCATTTAAGCGACTTCATTTTCCATCACAATAATTAACATAGTTTACATTCAACGGGTAGGTAAAATAACTTTCAAAAAGAAAATCATATTGTATGATATGAAGAATTAGCCCAGGTGAACTAAGTCTACGACGGGGCAATATTGATTGGAAGTCACTTGACATACAAGTTGACATTAATAATTTAAAAAAATGCATTTATTACAATATCTTGCACAATTTACAATTAGAAAAGAAAAATCTACGTCCGAGCTGTTTTATCAATTTAAATCATCTTTAACGGTATAGTATCCTTTTTTGAGAAGACAATTTTTTACATGAGTCTTTTCAAATAGTAAATCCAAGATATTACTGGGAATTTTATTATAAAACTTTATACTTAAACTACGGAATTTTTCTAATCTATACCGAGGCATTACAAGTTTGTCTTTATTTCTGGTGTTAATCAAAATAAGACTTTTTTTTTGTCGTAATAGATAGGGTACAGTTGAAATTCCTTCCTAGGTATCCTGAGTGTTTGCCTCGAGATCTGGAAACAGTGAACTGGTGCGAGACTCTACCAGGGTTGTCACCGACTGCAACATCATTTCACTTTCCCTGTATTAAAATTATATTTACTCATCTCTTCGATGGCGGCCGCTGGACCAACTCCCATACTCAATCGGCCACGGTTTTTGGCAATCAGACTAAGTACTTATCGAGTTGAAATAACGTGAGTTTACCAACTTAAAAACCACGATGTTTGAAAATGTACATTACTTAAACTTTGAACTTAAGTGCCTACTCTACTTTTAAGTAATGTAAGTTAAAAGAAGGAAATGGTTCGTTATTATTATTTTTTATTTATTTACAGGAAGCGCCATTTTCAAGTTAACTTAATAAATTTTCTTTATAATCACTCCTTTCCTCCTCCTTATGCTTTTATTCGTCTCTTTTCAGTCCGTTACCAGAAGGAACAAGTTTTTCTTGTCCATTCGTCTTACCAAAGGACCAACCCTACCGCTAACTGAGAAAATTAGTTTCCTCTATGTATTGTCTGTCTGTATGTCGTTTGATTGCGACTAGATGGTTTTATTTGAATTTGACTCGACACAAGAGGTCTCGCAACTTCGCACTGTTGAATGAGATGAGGGTAAGATTGAGTCGGTTCATTTACTTGTGAGTGCCTATGAAGTTTAACTTTATACTCGTACATCTTTGATCCATACAATCCAAGTACCTTTTTAACCGACTTCAAAAAAGGAGGAGGTTCTCAGTTCGGTGGATTTTTTTAAACACTAATCTTTTCGTTTCAATTCGAAGAAATATTGTTTCACCTACCAACAGCACTGTTCGTAAATATTTCAGTTATATTTTTCATTTTCATTTCACAAAACACCATGTTTTGTTTGGAGAACCATAAACAACAACAATGTGGGGAGGTGGCGCCACCGTCAACAAGTAAACATAGGCTCTGTATTTTTATCGTTAAAAAAATAGTAAAAGTGCATTAAATATATCAGAAATACTTTATCGAAACTCAATATAATACGAATATTTAGTGGTAATGTTGGTGAAGTGTAAAATAGTCGGATTATAAGAAAAAAGTGAAAATGCTATAAGTACAAATACCTTGTGAAAAAATAACTATATCCAAATAAACCCTCTCTAATAAGTATCAAAACAAATCAATAAAACATCTATGAAAAAACAATAACATTTAAACAAGTGAAAGTGCACCAAATTTTAAATATTAACAATTCTTCAAACGGCTCAGTGTCGTAATTCGTCTAAGTGCAATAACCTTTGGACCCAAAACAGTGCTAGTGATCTATGCCAATAATACATCTATTTGTTGCTCTTCCGTAACTACGTACACTGTCTGCTCAAGTACTTCAAACAAGATTCAAAAGTATAGGCAAATTTTGCCGGTTCAAATATTACCTCCGTGGCGTCGAGCGTCGATCACAGCAGTTCATAACATCGAGCGAGCTGTGGGGCCGTGGTTCGATCCTCGAGTCGGACTATTATTTTTTCTATCTTTCATTAGCGTAACGCCATCTATAAGTGATAATACTAACTAACAGTGATAAAAACATTAAAGGAAAAACATAATCAACCGAAACTAAAGTTGCCACAAGATGTCGCTTCCCAACATTTGTGCAGGATGTGTACAACCAATAACAACTAGAGAAATGCTTATCTGTTCTATCTGTAGCAATAAATATGATTTGGAATGTGCAAATGTTTCAATCCAACGCTTTAGGAACACTTTAATAAATGAACACAGGAAGAATTGGAAATGTCAGCTATGCTTCTGTAAAATACCTAAAACAGGTAATAGCAATACGCCTGTTCGTACACAACAATGCGACAATCCTAAGGCAACACTTATACAGCAAGAAAACCAAAGAGACTGTAACGTTACCATACGGAAGAAATGTGAACACCCAAACCAAACCTTGTCGATCTTTGAAGAGGACATTAGTGTGGCGGGGGACACAATAATCGAAGACTCGCCCACTATTAATTCGGAAATGGAAGAAATAATAAAGCAATTGAAACAGTTTATTACTGAAAAATTACACAGTAATAATACCACCTTGATGTCTGAAATGAAACGCATAATCAACGCTGAAATCATGACAGTAATAAATGAAAAAAACCGGGAAAATCAGGACAAAATAAACCATATTTCAGAGTCACAAAACAAAATACAAAATGAAATTGATCAAATAAACAAAACCTTGAGCGAAATTCAGTTAGAGAGTCAGCAGCTACAAAAAAACATAGAACGGATAGAAGTGAGGTCTCAAAACCTGTCTAAAACATCGATAAGTCATCCACAAGAAGCAAACCAATACGAAAACACAAATAAAATTGTTCTGTATGGACTCGAAGAAAACTACTGGGAGTCGGAAAATCAACTACATAGTCGCATAATATGGATATTTCAAGAAATATTGCAAGTAGATATTACTGGCTATATTGAAGAAACATACAGACTAGGGAAAAGAGGTAATAAGAGGCCGATTGTAATAGAACTCTTAAGTAAAAGGATGGCAAGGATTATTACTCACGGTAAGAGTTTTTTCAAAAATACTGGACTTGCTGTAAGCGAGTTTCTGGATAAACAATCACTCCAAAACAGGCGTAAAATGTGGCTCTCTTTACAAGAAGCACGTCGACAAGGGCAACACGCTGTAATAAAGAACAACATCTTAATAGTAAATGGAAAAGCGCAAAACCTGCAGGAAGAATTCGAGCAGCCAAGTAGGAGTCAATCAAGGCATTTTGTAAATAGTAAGAGAATATCAGAAAATACTGACACCTCTAATCACAATATTTCGACTGGTTTCACACAAACTGAAACTCGAACAAAAACCTTAAAGCCCCATACTTTTCGAAACTAAAATATTGTTTCAAAACATCTGTAGTTATAATAGTAAAAGACATATTGTGGAGGACATTACAGAAAGTGACAGTGCTTTGAAGATTCTGTGTCTGTCAGAAACCTGGATAACAAGTCGGAAACGAGACCTATTACAACTGGATGGCTACAAGTGCGCATCGCAATTTTGTAGAGAAAACTACGATGGGGGTGGTGTCTGCATACTCACACACGAAGACATAGAATATAAAGATCTCACTGATATAACTAAATTGTCTACTGAATACATTTTTGAAATTTGTGCAATTTTAATACCAAAATTAAATTTAGTAATTATTACTATTTATTGGACCTTTAGAAATTCTGATTTATTCTTTGCATCTGTAGATAAATTGTTACAATTATTATCAAAAAAGTACTTTCAGTATAATATAATAATAGGGGGGGACTTTAATATAAATATTTTGGAAAACTCACAGCTCAAATTATCATTTTTGAATACAATGCAGACTTTCAACTTTACACAGTATGTCAAAGAACCTACTAGAATAACAAGCACGAGCGCAACATGTCTCGACTTAGTCTTTGCGAACTTTGATCCTGTAGATATGAACATAGAACCTTTTGAATATGGTCTATCGGATCATAAAGGTATAACTGTGACACTAAAAAACACGCCATATGAAACTAAACCGTTTTGGTATATCCAAAAGCGACTCTATAAAAATGACCAGATAAACTTATTTAAAAAACATCTAGGTGAAGTAAACTGGAAAAAAATTCTAAAAAATAAAGATGTTAACGAAAATTATAATTCATTTTTAAAAATTGTAAATGACACACTTGATACCTGTATCCCAATTACCAATATAAAAATAAAAAACAAAACACAAAAACAATGGCTTACTAAAGGTATTAAAAAATCATGTAGACATAAAAGATTACTAAAAATCATAAATTCACAAACCAAAAGTTCTATATTAAATGAACATTACAAAAAATATTCCAAAATATTAAGAAAAGTAGTATATCGATCAAAAAAGCTTCAAAATATCAAAAAAATGAAAGAATCTTACAATGTAAGTAAAACAATCTGGGCAATTGTGAAGCAAAGGACTAACAGGTCACAAAACCGTTCAAAGTCTAATACAAAATTATGCATTGATGGTAGAGTGGTGGAAGACCCTCGTCTAGTTGCAAATGCTTTCAATAGATATTTTGCATCCGTAGGAGCTTACGATAAAGCATCACCGCCTTCAGGTCGCCCGGTAGCTGCCTCAATACAAAACTCAATTTACCTGCGGCCTGTTGATACTGAAGAAATAAAGAAAATAATTAGACACATGAAAAATAAAAGTAGTTGTGGCTTCGATGACATTCCACCGTTTCTAATAAAGAGGTGTGTCGATGAACTAACGGAGCCGCTCACTTTTTTGATCAATCAGTCACTAAATGAAGGAATCTTCCCAGACAAACTAAAAATATCAGTAATTAAACCGGTACACAAAGCTAAAGATACTACTGAAAAAAGTAATTACAGACCCATAGCGGTGCTACCGTCATTTTCAAAAATATTTGAATCTGTTTTAACCAGTCGATTGTATTCATTTTGTGAGAAATTTAACATCTTTCATGACAGCCAAAACGGCTTTAGAAAAAAACGTTCTACCACAATAGCCGTCTTTAAATACATACAAGAAATTTTAAATATAATAAACGGAAAACAATATGCAGTAGGTTTACTACTGGACCTCAGTAAAGCTTATGATAGAGTTCTTCCAAACATCTTGTTGGATAAACTCTATAACCTAGGAATAAGAGGAAAGGCTCACGATTGCCTTGTCTCATACTTCAAAAATCGAAAACAATATGTTGAAGTACAATACACATGCCCCCAAACCAGAAAAATTTCCCAGTATAGATCAGAACAAATAGAAATTAGCAATTCCATCCCTCAAGGTAGCGTGATTGGTTGCTTCCTTTTTCTCATTTATATAAATGATTTGCCCAGAGAAATAGAGGAAAAAAGCATTCTGTTTGCTGATGACATGTCGGTAGTATTTCCTGCTCCAAATGAGTTAAATTTGAATGAAAAGTTGAATAATACCATAACAGCAATATCTTCCTGGTTGCATGCACATAATTTAAAAATGAATAACGATAAAACAAAAATTATGGTTTTCAGACCATACCAGAAAAGACCGCTTGATATAAATTTTTCTATAAATAATTGTAAAATTGAATGTGTTGATAACTTTTCGCTCTTAGGTGTTAAAATAGACAGCAACTTAAATTGGAAAAGCCATATATTATATCTATGCAATAAACTCTCAAGATTTATTTATGCATTTAATGAGCTAAAACGATCCACTGACCTGAACACGGCTAAAATAGCGTATCATGCATTTGCACAGTCTTGGCTGCGCTATGGCATTCCATTATGGGGTAACAGCAGTGAGATACAAAAACTATTTAGACTACAAAAAAAATGTATTAGAATAATGGCCAACATAGATTCAACAGAAAGCTGCAAACCTTACTTTATTAAATATGAAATACTTACTGTCACATCGTTATATATTTTAGAAATATGTAAATTAGTCAAACAGAATATAAACATGTTTAAAACTTCCGAAGACAATTATGGTGGTACAATGAAACTTAGACAAAGAAATAAACTAGTGCTCCAAACGACTAATTTGACCATGTTTAGGTCCGGACCATACTCTATGGCAGTACAATTATATAATGCACTACCCAGACATTTAAAAGAAATTGATGATTATAAAATATTTGTAACCTCACTTAATAAATACCTAATCGATAAATGTTATTACGAATTAAAAGAATATTATACGCTTGTAGTCTGACATAATACCCTATTATCCTAATGTTATTGCCAATAATGTTCCAATTTAATTTATAAATAATGTTAAAATTTAATTTATAATATTATTTCAAATTTTGCTAAATTCTAATTGTTTTATTTTTTAAATATTGTTTACTTTAATTTTAATTTCATTTTAGATTTACTTAGTTTTAATTTGTTTTAAGTTATGTTGCTGTGCCCTTGCAGGGTGCATGTGCTGACCTAATTTATAATGTAACACCTTGTATTACCACATGTTATGCAATAAAAATCTGAATCTGAATCTGAATCTGAACCTGCCACACATTTTTCTTTTTGGTAATCCTTTCAGTGACTTGCCGATGCCGAAATCTCGAAATTAATTTTTTCATCATTATTTAATGAAATACAAGTTTTTTTTTAAATTGATGTAGAAATAACTTTATTTTGTCGATATTCTTGAAAGGAAAACCAAATAAGATTTACTCATATTTTACTTTGAATGTAATAACTATATCTATATCTATGCATACATAATCCTTTAAGATGTGTATGTCTCAGAATTCGTGTAAGCACGCAAGATGAGAGGAAATGTCACTATGAAATCCCTTAACACACTAGCGGCGAACCGCAATGTGGGTACTGTGACCAAACTTCTTAGGTAAATATGGACTTAGCTTGGGAAAAACAGAGAATACTTTATTCTGAGATAAATAATATTAGAAAAAATACTAGAAAAAATCGACTCACCCGTAGCACCTCAGACGGGACTCGAACCCGCACCCTAGGGATTCCGGCCCAATGCACTGACCAATTATGCTACCGAGTCGCTAGTGGGAGCGGCGAAATTTTCTAGTACTTTTTACTTCTTCGCTGCAAGCCAGCGCAATTTCATCAATGAGAGGAAATACCCCCACATTCGAAAGAAACATCTTTCCAGATGTTTTGACAATCGATAAAGATGAAACAGCTATATAATTATTAAATTTAGATTTTTCGCATTCACAATGCTATTTTTATATTAAGATAAATAATATTAGAAAAATCCAGCATTCTAAGTTAACGTAAAAACAGTATTGTTCAGAATACTCGAATTTTTTCTTGAAGTCAGGGTAAACATTTCTAACTTCATGACAGTCATGACGCTGACACGTTCAGTCCTGCACCTTATCGAGGGCCTGCCAACTGACGTTATTCGCTAAACAAAAACATATATTTATATACATGTTACAAAAATACCCCTAATGCCGAATATGGTATATAGGGACCATCAAACTGATAAACTTTTACTATGAAACCAACTCTCAAATCGCGAAAAAAAAAACTGCTGTTTCATACATTTTGATATTTTCGATTTTAGTTTTTGTATGTAACACCTGATTTTTTTGCAAAAGTTGATCAGTTTGATGGTCCCTATACCATATTCGGCAATAGGGGTATTTTTGTAACATGTTGTATAACACTAAAATGGCATCGATGTTAAACTTTTTTAATATGACAAGAGCTATAAGTCATACTGCTAACAGTTTAAGAACCGTTTTAGGAATCAGTACCTCAAAATGAAAAAACGTAACCCTTATAGGATCTCTTTGTTGTCCGTCTGTCTGTCTGTCTGTCTGTCTGTCAAGACCCTTTATCTCGGGAACGCGTGGAAGTATCGAGTTGAAATCAAAACCATAACACTCAAGTTTGCAGTCCCTTGAAGCTGTAAAAATCAAACATCTAAGTTAACGTAAAAAAGATACGGCCGTTTATGCCGCAAAAAACGCATATTTCCACACTCTCAAGGGAATCAAAATTTATAGGGCACTTTCCGTTGACCTAGAACTATGAAATTTGTCAAGTAATATCGTCTTATACTACAAGTACAGGGAAAAATCTGAAAACTTTACATTCGTAATTAAATCATAAAAGATAGAGTCTTTATTTAAAGTACGTAATAAATAAATATAAATATTTGACAACATCACCTACATTGCTCCGATTCCAAAGTAAGTAGCTAAAGCACTTGTGTTATGGAAATCAAAGACAACACCCAGACCTGAGCCAATATAGAAAAGTTCGTTTTCTAAATTGACCCAACCTGGGATCGAACCCGGGACCTCAGAGATGGCGTCACCTTGAAAACCGGTGTACTAAGCCACTCGACCACGGAGGTCGTAATCAATCATTGAGTTTGTATGGAACCAACGGTGGGCGAGTCCGACTCGCACTTATTTTTTTTTTTCAGAACTCAAACATCAAACATTGCGCTAAATTGCGATCCATATTAATCTTGGATGATTAATCTATTTGTAACAGGGCATTTCCTGTGAGATGCCCACTTAATCCAATAGCGCCAACTGACTAACCTCAGTTGGGTGACCACACTTTAGAATGTTGTAAGGACATTTATTTTTTGTGTCTGAAGCTTATTTTATTGTCAGTGCCCAAATTGAAATTGAAATTGAAATTGAAATTGAAATTGAAATTGAAATTGAAAAATTCTTTATTCAAATAAGCTCACATAACAAGCATTTTTAAATCGTCAATTCTTTTATCCTACCACCCATTATGACGTCTTTTAGCTGACAAGAAAAATGGGCGCAAAAAACTTATCAGCTGTATTAGAAGGAACGATATTTACAAATATATATATCGTTTCCAGACATTACATTCAAAGTATTCATACATGTTACCATTAACATAGATTCATAAATAAATAACATTATTTAATTAGCTCATTTCTACTGAATCAAATTACAGGTGTCAAGCTTAATTCAAAATTTAAGGCTCAGCCTAGGCTATTACAAAAAAAATATATATATATCTATTCATACAATTCAATAAACGTTAAGACAAGTAGGCAGAAGCAGACCCATTCCCACTGGCAGCACCCGTTCACGAGCATGACGCATGAACCAGCCATCGCTTCGCTCAACCATATTTGAGGGAACGTAACGGCAATGTAAGTTTGCCAGTCAGAGAGTAACTACTTGTGGCGCTCGATGGTCAATGGGCTAGCACATTCAACCAGTGATTGCGGCGGTTCAGCAAATTTCGCAAGGGGTTGAATAGGCTTAATACATTTTGCCGTCCATCGCGGACGGTCCGCTTGCGGATTCCGCGTCTCGCACTGCTCCAGGCCTAAAACTTCTTATAGAATGATCACCCTTGCTATCTCGAAATACCTTAATTGGCAACCCTAATACACAACAACACAAATGGAGATTACTCCACAAACATAACTCTATGGTGTCATGGCTTTATTTTGTATATTTAGATTGAAAGCAAAAAGTATATTATACCTAGGTAGTTACAAATTAGAGATTCCTATAGTTGTGTACTTGCTTTCAGATAAATGGCAATTTAAATACATTTTTATTAACATTGTTTGTTTGTTACGCCTTCACGTCTTAACTACTGAACCGATCATAATGAAACTTTGCATACACGTTGTCAGGGGTACAGAAAAGGACATAGGGTACCTTTCATCCCGAAAAAAATAGTTGTTCCTGAGGGATAGCAAAAAATCTTTCCACGCAGACGAAGTCGCGGGCGGGCGCTAGTTAGTTATAATGGTAGTTTTACAACATATAAGTAATAAAAAAGTGAGTATGTACTTAAGTAATTACACTTCTTTTACGACTTACAATAGCATTTGTCAAAACAAGAAATGGTTGTGAAAACAAGAAGTGAATTAATTAAAAATCTCTGAGAATAATTTAAAACAATTACTTGTTTAATTGATAAATTAACTACAGTGCCTAGCCTATGCCTACCTTACCTGCATCTGAGATCTGTTTAGAGAATAAATAATAGTAAGTGTGTACAGTGTGCCAGTATCTACATATTCATCTCTTTTCTGATATTGACATCAGCCATTTTTTTATACCACTGCGCCACCGAGCTCCTCACTTTTTTCCTCGTTTTTTATACTCAATTGTAACATTTATTTAGTTAGATCATCAGCCATTTTTAATGTCCCCACTACTGGAGCACAGGCCTTCCTTATAGGTGGATAAGAAGGATGGGTCATAATCATAACCCACCACGCTGGCCCAGTGCGGATTAGTGGGTGTTAACGACTGCAAATGCAGCTGGGACTAACGGCTAAACGTGCCTTCCGAAGCACGGAGGAGCTCGAGATAGTAAATTTTTGATCACCCATCCCATGACCGACCCTTGCTGGGCCAGGCGCTACACCACTGCGACATCGAGCTCAACATAATTATTTATTCAAGACATAAAAGAAGTTATTAAAAAGTGTAGGTACGTTTTTATTCAAATACTTATTTAATGAAATAAAAAAGTACGAGCCTAATAAATTGAGATTTATCGCATTCACAATGCTATTTATTCATTTTATATGAAAAATAAATATTATAAAACTAGCGACTCGGTAGCATAATTGGTCAATGCATTGGCCCGGAATCCCAAGGGTGCGAATTCGAGTCCCGTCTGAGGTTCTACGGGTTTTTTCTTGTATATTTTCTAATATATTATTTATCTTAAGTACGAGCCTAATTAAACTTTTATGTGCTTTGGCAAACACATCGCTTTAAGTCAATTTAATAATCGAATCATAGTAATATCAGTTTGAAAATAAAAATTACTTTTACCAGACTACCAAAAAAGTCCCGAGTTCTCAGTAAAATACGATCGATTGATCAAACATTCAAGACACCGAAATATGTACAACACTCATGAATCATCACGATCAAAATCGTGAGTCTAATTATTGTAAGTTAGCGAAAAACGGTCACGCATTTTGGAAATACAGGTTTAACAGATCAATCAACTTTGATTCGGAAACATTGATGCGTCAGATCCCACTCAACAAAATCCCAAAAAAAGTAAATTACCGTAGATATGATATGTGTTATTTATTTATTTGATACACTATCAACAATATCACATTACAATTATATGGATTAAAAACTACACAACTTATGAGACTGTGTGAACTATTTTTACAGGCGTATACAGCACAAGATTTAAACAATGGTAAAAGCAAAGTGCTGAGAGAAAATAATATTAAACTATTTTTTTTTTTATTTTGAGATTTTAGCTTTTACAATGCTATTTTTATATAATACCAAATAATATACTAGAAAAAATACGACTCGCACCAGATCATGTTCTCGGACGGGAATCGATGCTCTGATCGCTGAGCTACCGAGTCACTAGAGTGAAGTAGAAGTAGAAGTGACTCAGTAGCTCAGCGGTCAGAGCATTGGACCGGATATCCAAAGGTCGCAGGTTCGATTCCCGTCTGAGAACATGATCTGGGACAGAGAGGTATTTTTTCTAGTATATTATTTGGTATAATATCAAACTAAGTACTTTCTACATTAAAGATGCAAAATACATAGAGATTTTTTGAACTCAAACGCAAATACCACGTACCAGTACGTACCAGTCGTCAACACCCACCAATGCGCATTGGGCCTGCGTGGTGGGTAATGGCCATCACCCTTACCTTACCATAAGGAAGGCCTGTGCCCAAGCAGTGGGGACATCAAAATGGCTGATATAAATGTCATGAAGAGTCGGAGTTATCAGCTCCAATCGGACGGCAGAGGTAATGTCATCAGTAACTGAAACGTCTTCCGAGATTGCCCCCCGGCGCAAACTGAAACCTATTAGCATGAAGTAGAATTAAATTGTCGTGTAAACCTGGGTTTTTGGTGGTGGAATGAGCGGGCAGATTCTGTCACACTGAAGCGTTTGTCAAACAAGCTCTTTTAAACCGACACCATCGTAGCGTAGACTTTGACGACCTCCGTGGTCGAGTGGCTTTGTACACCGGTTTTCAAGGTGTCGCCATCTCTGAGGTCCCGGGTTCGATCCCCGGTTGGGTCAATTTATAAAACGAACTTTTCTAAATTGGCTAAGGTCTGGGTGTTTGTGATACCACCGTTGGCACTGATTTCCATAACACAAGTGCTTTAGCTACTTACTTTGGAATCGGAACAATGTATGTGATGTTGTCAAATATTGATTATTTATTTATTATTATTATTAACTATAAGGTTCGAGTTTTTTTAGTCCTTTAAGGAAATAACTGACCTTTTGAGGTTTAAGTTTAAAAGACTATAGTCTAGTCACGAGACGTTAAAAATTAATCGAGTCTACAAAAAGTCTTAAAAGGCTAAGTTTTTTCATCACTACCGTTTTACCTGAAAATTCAGGTTTATTTTAGTCAATCACTTAGCGCAATGCAATGTCACCACCATTGCATTTTTCCCTCATTCACCATTCCCTGCCTCTTGTTCCAAAGATTCGAATCCTAGTTGGGGATGATTGAATGATGAGCGCACATGTCACAAATCTGATGTTATTATTCGTATGTAAGTAGGTATATGTATTTATGTTTTGTGATGGGTGATAGATAATACAAACTTATAGAACTCCTGGAAACCAGCGACTGGTTTGAGATCACCCAAGATAGGAAGCACTGGATGGCGTAACATTGTTGCGGAGGCCATAACCCACATATTTAAATAAAATCAGTCACTAATTTATTTAAAACAACCTACTGTGAGGCCTTAGCCTCATATTAAAAAACTTTTTGGGTTCTGTAACTATTTTGTTACAGTCTAAAAAAGAATAATGGATTTTGAATTAAATTCGAATGCGATCGGCAGTTCGCTATTTTGTTTTGTGGACGACCATTCTAGGCTTCGCTGTGACAGTGTGTGTGTGAAATAAATAACTTAAAGATTCTTCAGGCCAACAAACCAGCTACCTTACATCCTGCAACTGCAACACCCACTCGCAAACTGAACCATCTCCCCCCGTAATTGGGTTTAAAATACTTCGCAGCGTCCTACCCAGTGGTTCCCTGTAAATTGAACTAACATCGTACCCAGCAATTAAGATTGCATGTCTGCTCCGAATTTAGTTTAAGTCTGGGCCCAATTTATCGGTCCGCTTGTGTCAACGATAGTTGCCATGTTGATTTACCGACTAATACTGATTTGGGATAACGGTACTTACTTGGTTATGTAATGGCTCATACCGAATACTTAAGGCTCCTATATACCTCAAGTGGCGCCCTCATTTTAATTAAATTTATTGCTCGCTAAGTACATAATGTATCGGAAATTCACATGTACAGATTGAAGCTAAGGTTCTATAGTTTATTTACAAACAATAACCTCAGTAAAATTTTACTGGTTGTAGTAGTAGTTCGCAAAAGTGCTAAAAGTGGCCACTTTTAGCACTTTTAGCAATTTTCGATACATTATGTACTTAGCGCCTTAAACGATACTCAACTTTAGGGGGCGCTCAAACATCATACAGTCTTTGTCGTATCTTTGACATTTAATGCGACAGGACGATGTTTGAGAGCCTCTCAAAGTTGAGTGACGTTTGAGTGATAAGCCATAAGTAAGTTAAACATCCATTGGCTGCAATGCCTATGCTCAACATACAAACACATACCCTTACGCCCAGCGCACATCTGGCGAAGCGCGGCGAAGATACTGCGACGAAAGCAATCAAAAATAACTTACTACTTACTTATAATAATAAGTAAGGGCCCCAGGGGCCCTAACGGCTAGCTTTTCGAACTTCATCGGGTCTGCCGAGCTTCATCATAAAACAGATAAATCAAAGTAAGGAGTTTCGTATTGTACTATTCGCCGAAGTTATTTAGAAGATATGGATGTTCGTGTGACATCATGAACTGGGGTTCGCCATTTTGGCCCGATTGGGGCTCGATTTATCTGTTTTAATTTGAAGCCCGGAAGCCTTTCCGAAGTTCGATGCGTTAGCCGGTATGGCCCCTGTGGCGGGAGGATATATATATCCGCCCGCGACTGGTTTGAATCCTGGGGCGCGCGATTTTTAGTTTTTATTTTCAAGGTACACTAAAAATACTTCTAGTATTTTATTTACTTACACACCCATGGCACAAATAGCTCGAGCCATCGTCCATCATCGCCCCTCCTCATTATTTTTTTCAGTACCCGGCACTGCCCTGCGATTCTGTAAAATCAGACAACAACTCGCAACTCCCTTCGCAATTCACTCTCACTTCGCATCTCACCTCGCTTGACCTTGACCTTGACTTGCGTTGTATCTAGTGACAACCACACTCAACAAAATGTTAGTCGAGTTTTATCGATTCCAGTTTAGCTAATATGTGAGTTTTAAATTAAAATTTCTTATTTTAAGGAATTTGATGCAGCAAAAATAAAAAAAATAAAAAACTCTTAATTCGTGCCATGAATATAATCCCTATGCCTTAAACTGTATGTCCACGGCGTCCGTCTCCTCGGAGAGAAAAAACCGGACCGAATAGCGGCCTATATATTATATTTGTATGAACTTTTGTCAACTCGACATCCGGCGTCCGAAATCCGTCATCCGTTCTTTTGACGGGCTCCGAAGATTTTGCTTGATCGGATGAACCGCTAAACCGGAGCCTCGATTCGAAGTACCCCATTAGAATATAAAATACATATGGACTTGTCCACGGCGCAGCCACCCGACGTCCGTCTTCGTCAACCGTCATCTTTTGCGACTTGCCGAACTTGCTTATTGCGACAAGCACTTGCGCTGCGACTTTATTTTGTTCACACAATAAAGTTTTTAGGGCAAGTTAATATTAGGGGTTAAAGTATGAAATTGCCGTTTTGTATGGAGAATTTTAAAGAATTTGAATTTTCCATACTAACATTTTCTTAATTTATTTAACAACCATGAACGCTAACGTTTTAAAACATTTTGCACTAATGTTTACACACTAATATAACGTATGCCACTTAGGTTATGCGAAAAAAATAAGTATCGGCTAAGTCACAACGAAATAAAAGGTCATTTCTGCTAACCAAAAAGGAGTTACTAATAAAAACAAATGTTAAAAAAATATCTTCACGTTTTTAAATTTGAGATTTTAGCATTCACAATGCTATTTTTATATAATACCAAATAATAAACTAGAAAAAATACGACTCGCACCTGATCATGTTCTCGGACGGGAATCGAACCTGCGACCTTTGGATATCCGGTCCAATGCTCTGACCGCTGCGCTACTGAGTCACTAGTGGGAATGTCGAATTTCTCCTAGTATATCAACTCTTACGCTGCAAGTCAGCGCCATCTCACCAATTACAAGGAATTACCTCGACATCAACTGAATACCTTTCCAGATATTTTTAAACAATTGATTAAGATAAGAAAGCTACATCATTTTTAAATTTGAGATTTTAGCATTTACAATGCTCCCGTCCCGTTCGATTTCCGTCCGAGAACATAATCTGGTGCGAGTCGTATTTTTTCTAGTTTATTATTTGGTATTATATATCTTCACGTTGTTGTAATTTATCGTATAGTGTATTAAATGCCCCATCGAGGTATCTCTCTTGCAGGAGAGGGTGAAACCCAAAACTTTTTGTCTTCTGCGTCTTTGTACGTATATTGCAAGAAGATTATATGTGGTTCGGGATTGGATCGGATCCGGACGCAATGGACAAACGTGATCCGTCTCCGTCATCCGTCTCCGTCGAAACGCCCGGATCCGTCATCCAAGAAAAAACCGGACCGTGGACAGACCTATAATATTTTGTTAAGAATCCTGCTTTGTATAGTTACCTATATTAAGGCCCACTTGCAGTAACATTTACTAAATCTCGACTTTGTTAAACTTAGATGTAGCCCTTATGAAACTGTGAAAATTTTAAATATCGATTTAAAAATTTTACATATTTGTATGAGTAAAGTCTAGGTTTAACAAAATCGAGATTTAGTAAATGTTGCTGCAAATCGACCTAAGTACTCTTTTTGTATATATTGCTCATTGAATATAATGTCAATGTCTTGTTTGTCAATATTCTTCCTTGCGTTTTTTAATACAGTTTTTACAGTTTAATTTTATTATTTTCTTTCCCAAGATCCTATAATATCAAAAAGTATGTACTTTAATATGGTAGCAGAGCGTTAAGTTACCGGAAATAAAATTCAGATAGAATTTACGTCGAGAGTTGATGGAAAAGTCTATCGTTGAATCAGCAACAATCCAAGTGGGAGACACGAGAGCTTCATGAGGCGAACTTATTACTACGAATTTGTCACAAGACAACTGTGAGAAAGTTTTGCGATATTCTACAGCGAGGGAAGTATGGCTAGAACTACACCGCCTGTATGATGGCTTGCAAAAGAGTAAAGCCTGTGCATGAAGTTCTTCAGCTACACAGTGCAATCCAGTGGTGAAGTGTCACTACATATTAGCAAATTGAAGAATATCTGGTCTGAACGTGCCAGGGAACTCCAGAAGGAACACCTGAAGGAAGAGCTACCAGAACTACTCGAAGACGGCTGAACCGATTGAAAGGATCAACTGTCGTTTAAATATTAATAAAATATATTTATATCATCGCTTACATTTTTATTACATATACATATGCCTAGCCCCAAAAATGTTAAAAATAAATAAAGCTTTTTAAATTTTGAGTTTTTAGCATTCACAATGCTATTTTTATATAATACCAAATCATATACTAGAAAAGAGTGGCTCGGTAGCTCAGCGGTCAGAGCATTGGACCGGATATCCAAAGGTCGCGGGTTCGATTCCCGTCCGAGAACATGATCTGGTGCAAGTCTTATTTTTTCTAGTATATTATTTGGTATTAAATAAATAAAGCTTTAAAAAAAATAAGCTGTTTTTATAGCAGTTTTTTTAGGTTTTCTGTTAGCACATCATGTTAAAAATGTATAAATCTACTGAATCTACTACCATTTCACAAATTGGAAGGCCTATCCAAGAATGAAATGTCGAAAGAAAACTTGTAAAGGGTTTTTGACCACCGATAAATTAAATATGACGTGAACGCCATAGGCTATTTACTATATTTCGTCTACGTTATTGCCCTAGAGCTAAATCGGCGTAAGATGGCATATCCCTAGTTTGCCTCCTTTGAACTTCAGCAATTGTTTGTAGCTCTTCTAGTCTCTCTTCTTCTGAAATTGTGAAAGCCGGTATTTCTGCGCGATTGCACATGTTGTGCAAAACACAGCATGCAATAACTATTTTTGCAACTATGTCTGGATGATAATTGAGCATTCTGTGTACTAACAAGCACCTAAATCCCTCTATTCCCAGGAGTCTTACAAACCAGTATAATAAGTTTTACCTAACAATATAAAATTTTTTTTTTATCAAATTTTATACAATACATGTAAAAAAAAAATTGACATTAAAATAAAAATGTTTTCTGAAATAACATCCTTGTAGGTGGTGGTGGTGGAAGGCTTGTGGCTCATGAACATCTTTGCTTGCACAACAATAATAGCAATGTAATTGTCCAGAAATTCAAACCGTTGACAGACACACCTATCTGTTGTTCTGATTATTGAGAATAAATACAAGTCATCTGGATATATAAACTCAAAGCTTTTCTCACCATCCTTTACATCTCTTACAAACCATTACAGAAAGTAATATTAAAACTGGACGATCACCGCAGGTAAATTGTTTACTAGTGACCTATTTTATAATATGTTGTTGTTACCATAAATATATAATAATGTTAGTGTATAAGTCTAGCATTCCGGACAAACCGCCGTGGTTTTTGGTTTGTTACGATGAAAAAATTTTGTTTTTGTAAAGTTAAATAATTAAAAAAAAATAGTTTTTCACAAATTAAATAGCTATATAATTTGTGGTTAAAAACTACTTGTCAGTGTTAAAAAATAAAAAAAATATTCACTTCTAAGACTTTCGCTCGTATACAGTTCATTAGAAATAAAACACTTTTTAAACACTTTTAGTCCTCCCGTGACCACGGTCCCTGGAAAGGTGTCGAAACGTCGGGAATTCTAAAAACCAATAAATACAAACTAAATAATTCTAAAACAACACCTGAATTAATAATATACGCGCTGTAATCCGTAAAAAGTGTTTTATTTCTGAAAAAAAATATTATTTTAACATTGTTTGTAGAGGACTTCTTCTATTTTCACTCGTAAAATAGATACTTTTTATTTGACACTTTGAATCGGGTTCACTTGCGAGGTGAGCATCGAAGTGAGGGCGGAATTTCCTTACAGAATGCCACTTCTTATGTCATCTCATATTTCATCTGTCAAAATCTCACGGTCAATTTTAATTCAACACGCAGACTATTAGCTGCCTCAAATTCCTTAAAATAAGAAATTTTAATTAAAAAAACGCATATTTGCTATAAAGTTCTGTACCAAAAACTCAACAATTGTATCAAAAAACTGCAATCAATAAATCTCGACTAACATTTTTTTGAGTGTGGCAGCCACTACAATACAGAACTCACTTCACTTCGCAAGTAAATAGGTGATGCTTACAGAATGCAAATTTAAGTGAGAGTGAAGGGAGTAGCGAAGTGAGATCTGATGCGAGAGGTTGTTTAATTCGAGAGGTGGACGGATAATTAGAATTGTGAAAAGAGAAATATATGTAGCTTACTCCCGCAAAAAATATATATGCAGGATGCACCGCCCGCCTGCCCGCAAAAAAATGCACATGCACACCACAAAAATATCAGTGCACAATACCTGCATTTAGCAAGACAGCGACACACCTTGCACCTTCACCTTAGATAATTAGAAGCACCAGATAATTTTCATACCAACGAGATAACTTTGAAGCCGATCTGAAGATAGCTACCCAGGGAGTGAATGGATGAGATCCAGATTGCAATACACACAACTGATCTATCAGGATTCTAAGAGCTGTTTTGATATGCTAAAAAAATCGCGAAAATAGCATTATATTGTATGGAAATTCATCATTCACATTAGGGGACATTCTACAACCACTCTACACCCCATAAAAGTAAATGTAATCGTTTCCTTGATCGTTACGAAAAATCCTGTCACCTCTCGGTCTATACCTTACAGAATGCCACTTTTTACATCATCTCATACTTTATCTGTCAAAATCGGTAACCTATCCCAAGGTCGAAATTTTTTTGATCGAATTTCATTTTACTGAAATCTTTTCGACTGTTTTCGTTTCGCCTTTTTTGACTTCGTCGAAATTACGTTTTTTTCGTTACTCCGATGTCTTATTTGGTCGAAAAACTTTTTACCGAAGTTATGCGCGGTCGAAAGAACATTTCGTCGAAGTATTATATTCCCGAACATTCATTACACCACTGATTTATTTGTCATATTTTCAGTTCACCAAATGAAAAACTTTGAATACATTAAGTAGGTTAGGTTAGGTTAGTGTTTTGACCATTCGCAGCTCTATAATGCTTGCATGCATGGTGCATGCTTGCTTAATAAAACATGTATTATTATAACAAATATCGATTATGTCAAATGTTACCTACATAATATAAATATACCATAGTTGCGGTTGCGGCCAAATAGTATTCGGTAAAATGTTGTTCTGGTGGTGCCAATACTAAAAAATCATTTTGAAAATCGGTGAAACGTAGTTCGGTAAAATGAGACATATGCCAAATGATATTTCGATGGTTTAAAAATATGGCAAACAATACATATAGCAACAAAAACTTTGGTCAACCGTTTCCGTTAAATGAAATTAGGACAAGTAAATTTCGGACAAGTTATCGGTTCCCGTCAAAATTCTCGCGGTCAATTTAGTTCAACTCGCTGACACGCTCGCAAGTGCAGCGCTAGTGCACATGCGAATTATCAAGCGAGTTTTGAGAATACCAATCAAGAAACTCACAGCGGATTCAGATGCGAGGTCACGAATGATGTCTTACAGAATCGCAATGCTGATTCGAACCTGGCTCAAGAAGCGAAATCGCTGCCAAGCAGTCGTCAGTTTGATTTAAAAAGTTCAAAAATCTTATCTAGGTACTTCTAGAGAATTTAATATACTAAAGCTCCTTAACTAAATTAGATGCTTGGGTTTATTTTGTAAAGGATTAAAGCAGCGGTTCCCAAAGTTTTCTTTCATGACCACTTTTCAGGGACCACTTTGACTTCTTTTTGGTAAGCAGGGATGGTGTACAGCCAACACGTCAGGTTATACAAAACTGATATAACATTTCCAATTAACTGTAAATCTTTAAAGCACTGAACTGAAGTATAAAATGCATAACCCAGCGTGCTGTACACAAAAAATCTTAAATATTTGAGATTTTAGCATTTACAATGCTATTTTTATATAAAACTAGATAATACACTAGAAAAAATACGACTCTCACCCGATCATGTTCTCGGATGGGAATCGAACCCGCGACCTTTGGGTATCCGGTCCAATGCTCTGACCGCTGAGACGTTCCCACTAGTGACTCGGTAGCTCAGCGGTCAGAGCATTGGATCGGATATCCAAAGATCACGGGTTCTATTCCCGTCCGAGAACATGATCTGATGCGTGTCGTATTTTTTCTAGTATATTATTTAGTATTATATAAAAAAATCTTTATTTATCTCTTAATCAAATATTCAATATTATTTGAAGAAAACATTTTTTTATAAAGAGTAGGTAAAATCACTTTTATACCAATTACATTTTGAGCTACTATTTTTATTTAATAATCGTTCGCGGGCCATATTTTGGTTCTTGCGAACCACTAGTGGGTTGCCCGTGGACCATATTTCGGTAGATTGGGAACCATTGGATTAGAGTGAGCTTGTAGAGTATCATCATTTTAGTTTCATAGCACAGGATAAAGTATGGGATAGCAGGAAATTAAGTTAATTATCTCTGCCCACGCCAAGATGGCTTTATAACAAAATGTGCTTTATCGCTTGTGTTGGAAATAGTTTGGGGTTATTATTAGGGAAATTGCAAACATAATCGGTGTTATTACAAAAGATTTTTAAACACCTGTTTAACTTAGACACTGTTTAAGTGTGATGCTGTCTCTTTCAAACAATATTGACATGAAAGTGACAGTACGGGTGTTTAAAAATCTTTGGTAATAACACCGAATAGGTTTATTCACTACTACTAACATTCCTATCCAAAAATATATGTTGCTAAATATTATAAAATCCATTGTGAAAAGAGAAATGTTCGGTGTTGGTTCACGCACGATCTAACTCCTGAGGATGCTCCGGGTTGGGGCGAAACACGTGTAGAGTAGTCTAATTGGTGAAGGTGCAAGGTGTGTCGCTGTCATGCTAAATGCAAGTATTGTGCACTGATATTTTTGTGGTGTGCATGTGCATTTTTTTGCGGGCGGGCGGGCGGTGCATCCTGCATATATTTTTTTGCGGGAGTAAGGTACATATGTTTCTCTTTTCACAATGGCTTGGGACTTCCGCCAAGTAATGCCTGATTCAATCAAATAATTATAAAATCCAACGGAAAATTACCTCTATCACCCAAAAATTCAAGAAAATTTATTAAATTTTAATGTTCTGACCAAAAATCGAAATACCTACATACCAGAATACTATTATTAAGTCATCTAAGTAAGACTAGGACAGAATAAAACAATAGTACATTACAGGCGAGAACGGGAAGTTTCGCTGTCGAGGATGGTTTGAAGCCCGAGCCTCAGGCGAGTGTTTTAATCATTCGAGGCAATGTAAATAGCTTCCAGTACAAGGCTATTTAAATGCTTTTCTCAAGAAATGCGAGGAAAAAAAATTTTCTTTGTAAAAATGACATTTTTAAATAAGTTCGTGTGACCAGTCATGCAGCCATAAAGTTTCGTAAAGACGAACATAGAACCTCCTCCTTTTTGAAGTCGGTTAAAAATAACATTAGTTGATGAATTCTACCGTTTTGTATTTGGAATAGGTACTCGATCGGGAAGTAAGTATTGAAATTCATTCCCCGCACTGAATTTCAAATTTAGAACGTGATGAAACAGCCAACACGTGAATGTGGAACGTCCCGCATTCTTTTTTCAAATGGAATGATAATATTTCAGAGCATAAGTGAGGAACTCATTTTCACCTCTCTAGCACGAAAAGGGCGCTTTTGGCGCGTAAAACTCCGTGAGACAAAGTGCTTTTTTATATCTAACACCACCTTTTGAAATAATTTAGAAAAAAGTAATAGAGTGACAAAGATGAGACCTTTATAATTGAAATGTGAGAAAAGGATAGATAGATAACTTTACGTTGTTGGACATGGATTAAAAAGTTTAAAACATAAAATACACGGATATACCAAGGAGTTTTAAACAAGGATTGTAAAAGGAAGGTTGTTGGCACGAAAGAAAGAGTACGGACGAAATGAGATCGCATGTATGTAATAAATATAAATAAGGAAAAAATATGAAATATGATAACAAATTAGTGTTTTATGAATGTAAATGAGGTAATAAGATGGAATATTGTAATAAATAAGAGAAAAACACAACGTAACGTTGACGAAGAATGACTACCTCCGTGGTGGAGTGGCTTTGTACAGCGGTTTTCAAGGTGTCGCCATCACGTCATGTTATACAGTTATACGACGAAAACAGCTTTTATTACGTAGGGCTTAAAGGCGGTCTTAAGGTCAACATGTATAGTCTGAGGTGCCATTGTGTGTACTTAATTTTAGCTTTTGAGTCCTTTCTAATAACATTACATTACACAGAGTCAGTTGATCAAATCTACACTAAAACACAGGTTAAGTTAGAACAAAATATTTAAAATAATCACCTGAATACCAACGCATAAGGATGTATAATAAACTCCACATCTTGCGCTGATGTTACAACGACAACAGCAACAAAAAAACAAATGGATTTCATTTTTTTTTCTGAAAAAGACAGTTGTGGTTAGCTCACTGTGTTCAAATTAATTCAGCTGTGAAAAACAACACAGATAAATATTGCCGAGGATTTCATGATTTTATTTAAATTGTAAACATATACATTAAAAATATTAATAACTGTACACTCTTTATAACTTTGAGTATTTATTTACTTTTGATTAATAACTTTGAGTAAGTATTCTATTAATTTTTGAGTCACAAAAAAGAATTGTTTGTGACTCAAAAGTTACATTATTGACAATTAAACTATTGATTTAACGAATTCAAATCATAAACTTTTGTTTACAATTCTTAAATATAATTTTCAGAAGTTTGCGCAAAATAAATAAATATGTAGTTATCGCCAAAAATTATGATTTCTATTTAAACTCGAAATACTAGTTAGGTGTCCCTGTTCCCGACAGTTGCAATTCTAATGGACTTTCCTCATTCGGGGTACTTAAGTATTACTTAGTACCTACCGATGACGTCATTTTCAGGGGAACTTCTTCCAGAACGAGATGTCTTTTATACGAAGTTATTCCCCTTTATCAGCGCTAATTTATAAAGCAAATACATGACATTGTTATCTTTGCAAATTAACCTTCGACTTTGCGAAGAAAATAGATTAAGAACGAAATCGTGAGTGGGAGACGTACTTAATTAATCTACTGATTGAATAATAATTATGTTTCTTATGAGAGTAATCGATGATTCTTACCTACGTAACAAAATAAGCCTAGGTATTGACTGATAATATATTTATGATAGTAGTAGTTATACAAGGTATTACAAAAGTACCCCTAATGCCGAATATGGTTGATAGGGACCGTTCAGTTTGAACAACTTTTACTATGGGACCAACACTGAAATCGCGAAAAAAAAATCAGCTGTTTCATAAATTTTGATATTTTCGTAATAAATTTTTGTATGAAACAGCTGATTTTTTTGTATATAAATTATTATTACCTTGTATGTAAATTATTTATTTCGTTATTATGTTAGTACGTAGGAATATTATGTTAACACGAACGATCAATGACTTCAATTACATAGGCGAGCTGTTCAAAACTAAAATTGTGTCACAACCAACCTACGCCGCGCGTCAACTCCAGACGACCTCCGTGGTCGAGTGGCTTTGTACGCCGGTTTTCAAGGTGTCGCCATCTCTGAGGTCACGGGTTCGATCCCCGGTTGGGTCAATTTAGAAACGAACTTTTCCATATTGGCTCAGGTCTGGGTGTTTGTGATACCACCTTTGTCTCTGATTTCCATAACACAAGTGCTTTAGCTACTTACTTTGGAATAGGAGCAATGTATGTGATGTTGAAAAAAAAAACGCTCGCAATAGACTAAAAGAGTTGCGGTGCATGCACCGTAACTTAATGAGCAATTTTTCGGTACTGTACAGCCTGCCTAGTGTAGTATATATATAGAAGTCGTTGCGTACTACATTATAATATTTCTGTTGCCAGCCACAGGCTTTTACTAATTTCATTACTCCAATCCGGAACAATAGTTTTGAAACTTACAAAACACACCTATCCTTTAGATATCTCTTACGTACATAATCGTCAATAGGGGCATACTAATAGTAGATTGTTAGACAAGGGTCAAAAGGAAGCAATTCCCATACGAGATATTTAGATTAGAGGCTATAGTTCGAGTATGGAAATGATGACTTTTACCCGTGTTAAACACTCTACTTTTCATTTCGAATATAAAGAAAGTAAAAAAATCGTAGTTTCTCCAAATTTTTTTTTTATAAAAACACGTAGTAACTACCTACATGTTTTTATAAACCATATTTATTTATTTTTTATTTCAAATTTGGAACAGCCCGCGTCGCCGCTCCGGCCAAAGTTTTTAATTTTGCACTGGCTGTTATACCAACTCTATGGTCGACTATGTAACCAAATTCAGTTCTATTTTTAAAATATTTTTACACCCTAGGGTAGAACGCAGGGTTTTTAACCCACTGCTCAGTTTAAATATACATCACTTCCGAATATGAGAAATTTTTTTTTTTTTACTATTAGTACCCTTAGCACGAACATCTATCGAGAAAAAAACGCGCGTAAAAGTACTCAAAAGAGTAATTATTTATGGAAAATTTCATTTCGCTCTTAAGCGGTAGATGGCGCTATACAAATTTCCCATACAAAATTACTCTATCGAATGTTTTTACGTGCGTTATTTTTTTCGATAGCTGTTCGTGTTAAGGGTACAGAAAAAATGCCGATTCGAAAGACAAGCTAAGCTCATGAATCAAGTAGATGAGTGAGCTTGATTTTCCAGTTTTTTAATTTAGCCGCAACACTTTACCACTATGTAACTTATAATAAAAAAGTTGACGAAGTCCAATCAACTGTTTAATTAAAATTACGTTTTAAATGAATCATCCTCTTCGATTCTATTTTAAGAACGTACACAGACTCCCAGATAACGAGACGCTGTTTTATCTCAAATGCATAATAACAAGAACCGATAAGGGGGATACCTATCCCCGCGACTGTGGCGTCACATTAGGGAATCCCTCGGGGTATCTAAGCGGTATTTAAGAGCTGGGTGTTGATGAATCTGCATCAGTTAGATACTTTTGTGTTTGAAGACAGTCGCTTGGAGATATTTGAAAATAAACTTTGTAAGTATATTTTACTACTTGAGTTCGTTATTTGGTAAAATATGTAGTCTAATAATTTGGATTAATACTTTTTTGTGCGAATGATATTATTATTTGTTGGCAAATGAATAAATGAAAAAAATAAAATAAGTAGGTATAATATTTGTGTTTTATGCGTAAAAAAATATTGCTAAAATTAAATTTGAAACAAATAACTGCCTTCGTGATCGAATGGAAAAAATGCAAAAGCGGTTTTTATTTTGAAAAAGTTTTTTTAATTTGCGGTTGCGTAAAACAACCAGGCAGGCAAAGTCATGCAGGTTCGATTATCGAAGGCAGAGAGAAAAAAATCTCTTACCTTATAAAAAAGATCCCAAACGTCACTTATTTTGTTCGAAATCAAATGTATGGGAATAAGTAGTGAAAGGATGTACTTTGAGTGTATCAAAGTACACTCAAAGTACCTTACACACTTGATATACTCGATAGCGGTGGTACCGTTGTTACCATTTCTGATTTTTACTACAGGCGCTATAGCTCTTCTTATTTTAGGTTCTTTCTGAGCTAAAAATACTTAATGACAAATTCAATATTGTTTTTAATTATTTCAGAAAATGCAGTCGCTCATAGCTTTCGTTGTCGTCTTTGCAGTCGCTTCGGCTCAGGAATATGATCATCCTTATGGCATTTTGTTCAAGTAAGTTTATTCTGCATTTATACAAAAAAATTGCTCATAATAATGTTTATTGCATTATTGTGAGCTTTTTTGCATATAACTAGTGTAGCAAAACACATATTGATTTAATGCAAATTTTATTATTATATTATAAAAACATCACCTTCTTAAATATTTTAAATAAAAACTTAAAAACCCTAAAGGGCCTACAAAAGTAAAGAACGAAAAGCTCCACTTACATTGCCACTATACAAAAAATATTTATATTTAATGTAAACAATATTATTCTAGCACCATGGAAGAGATCCCCGAATCCTACGTGGAGCCCCATCTCGGCAGGTTCCGTAGGGACGTCACCTTGTTGGACCGCAAGATTGGCGACAACGGCCGCGTGTTTGGCACCGTCGGACAAAACGACAACGGATTGTTTGTGAGTATCTGCTTTTAACTTTATTTTATAATTTTATAGAAAACTTACATCTACCTACATGACTGCAGTCCCAAGTGGCAATCTAGCGATTATTTTAAAAAACGCCACGTAGATACAGTTCCTTTCGTTATGGCGATGATAGTTTGTTAATTTTTAAATTAATCGCAGTTGCTGTTTTATTCTGTCGCTCTTTTTTATTCGAACATTAATAATTTCGAACCAGTTTGGGATTAACTATTACACACAACCCAAGCTCCGAATTCTTCCGCACATAAATCTCTTTTCGCTACTCATAACTAACTTTCTATACAGTTTCTTCAGTGATGTCATTAGTGGTGTTGAAATAACATATGATTTATTTGAGCCAGGGTCGCGCAGGCGTCGAACGCACCATATTCAACGACGCACGAGGCCGCCTGGACGCGCAGGCGCACGGCACTCGCACGCTCGGGCCCGCCGGTGACTCCAGCGCTCTGGGGGGCACACTCAACTGGAAAAATAATAACGCTGCCGCCTCCTTTGACGTCAGCAAGCAGATGCATGGACCTACTTCGGTAAGTCAATTTTTCTTTTTTAAAGCATCATCAGCATCGTAAGTAACGTTAAAGGTTTGTTACATACAATTGGCAGAGTGGAAGAAAAATTATATTTATAGGTACCTTTTTAAAATTTGATGAAAAAATGGTAAAACTTCGTAAGACTTAAGATGTATATGCACTAGAAATTAGAGCTACGAGAGCTCATCCTCATCTCTAAACCGTAAGGCAACATCTTTAACGACATCACTACACTTCTAAGTTACTGATAGCGGCCGCCCGCGACAATGTCCGCGTGGACCCAAAACCTTTGACTCGGATAAAAAGTAGCGTGTTTATAAAAATATGTGTGCCAAATTTCATCAAAATCCGTCCAGTCGTTTAGGCGTGAGGCGTGAGGTAACAAACACACACACACACATACAACTTTTGCATATAATAATTATTATTTGTAAGATGTTCTTTCATACACTTTGAAATGGTAACTTACTTCCCGTGGACCCACCGGCATTACCCACTGGTGGGTCCACAGGTAAATTGCTTTTACCGTTCGACCCATACTGCACTAGAGCTGGGAGTGTGGAGGATTATAGCTTTTTATATTTCTCTATGGTTTTCTATCTTTTTTTACTAAAGTACTGTTTTTATACTGTCTCTTTGACAATAGATTTTTGCTCGACAGTCGCCTTGTTTTCCTGTTTTACAGTTCCTATCCCTTACGGGTACGTTTAAAATGCAAAATTTGAAAACATATATTCGTTTAAAGAAAACAATTTGATACTCAAGGACAATGTTGTTGGTTACATAATTAGTACTGTTTTCTAACATTTGTCACATTAGTAAGCATAGTTATGTAATTTGACGACCTCCGTGGTCGAGTGGCTTTGCACACCGGTTTTCAAGGTGTCGCCATCTCTGAGGTCCCGGGTTCGATCCCCGGTTGGGTCAATTTAGAAAACGAACTTTTCTAAATTGGCTCAGGCCTGGGTGTTTGTGATACCACCGTTGTCTCTGATTTTCCATAACACAAGTGCTTTAGCTACTTACTTTGGAATCGGAGCAATGTATGTGATGTTGTCAAATATTTATTTATTATTTATTTATTTATTTATGTAATAGTTCTTTGTTCTAAATAAATAAAATAATACTGGAGTCATTTATTTAAACTTATATTGGCAGTGGTCGGCAGCGGGCGGCGGTCGCTGGCCGGTCGGCAGGAACGGCGACGTCGGCGTCGACGCCACCTACAGCCGCGTGGGGGGCATCAAGGACTACGGCGCGAGGGCCGTCTACAACTACCGCTTTTGAAACCGTTATTAAATACTTACCGATAAAAAAATATAGGGATACCAAAAAATACCGGCAACACCGTAATTTTTACCGGAATTAACAGTATTTTACCGATTTATTACGGTAAAATAACGTAAATATCTTTTTGAAATTTTGAGATTTAAGCATTCACAATGCTGTTTTTATATAATACTAAATAATATACTAGAAAAAATAGGACTCGCACCAGATCATGTTCTCGGACGGGAGATGTTCAGTTGAATGTCGAGGTTAATTCCTTCTACATTGGTGAGATGGCGCTGGCTTGCAGCGTAAGAGTTGATATACTAGAAGAAATTCGACGTTCCCACTAGTGCTCGGTAGCTCAGCGGTCAGAGCATTGGACCGGATATCCAAAGGTCGCGGGTTCGATTCCCGTCCGAGAACATGATCTGGTGCGAGTCCTATTTTTTCTAGTATATTATTTAGTAAATATCTTTATTGTCTTATGAGTTTTACGTGGTGGTAAATATTAGAAATAACCCCGTTAGAGCACTATAATTTTTACAATTTGTATTTTTATTTATTGGAAATAACGGTAATTAAGTTCAAATAACGTTAATTTTCAAGTAACCATTTCAATCCGTTTGTAACTCGACCTAAGTACATTAGTTTAAAGTCTATGCTCTACAAATATGTATTACAACGTGGATCAGACGTTCTTGTTTATATACATATAGGTATATAGGCTGAAACAAATTGTATTATACCTCTGTACATAGATTAAAGATAGATATGATCAGCAACAAAGTCCAACCAGATATTAGTGTTTAACGAATTTCGTTGCTGACTGTACTTACCGAGACATTTTGTAAATAGATTAAACCTAATGTCAAAAGAATAAATTAAAACATTATTTTTAAGGAATGTAAATTATGTAATTAATTAGTTAAAATTACTTCAAATGTACTTTATTGTAAATATGATATAGGTAAATAAAGGCTATTTAATTTAAACAACTGAAAAAGTATTTGATTTAATGTCAATAATACTACCTCATTTACTTATCCTCAAGAACAGTGTTACGAATTAGATACTCTGGTACCTAACTATAGTTCAACCGGTTAAAGGATTTAATAAAGTGACAATTTGTCCTCTGTCATGTCAATTTGAAAATAGACCAAACTATATACTCATAGCTACACCAATGTAAGCCAAATTGTCATGACTATTGACAAATTGTGTTGACAAATTGTCACATTATTAAATAGGGCCCAGATTTATTCCATTAGGTCATAAACTATTCAACCCATAGACTTAGAAAAATTTTCTATTTCTATGATTCAACCTCTCAAATAGGCATCAGTATTTTCATATAATTATGTTATGGCAACATTAGTGAAAAAATAAAAACCTCCCTCAAAAAACCTTGAAAAAATTGCTATAAAAACTGCTTCAAAAAGCAACAGCTCTAAAAAGCAAGAAATAATATTCAAATCTGCATATTACTATTCAAGTACTTACGCATATCTGATATTTAAAAAAAACGTCTTTTGAAGTCTATATCTGAACATAGAATAAGTTCAAATCATCCATTTTTCATATTACTGTCACACTTTATTTAAACAATGATTTAAATAAAAAAGACACATTTAATTCAATCCTTTATTCCTCCATTTTCATACACTATTTACATTACAAACTAACTGTTAGTCATGAAATACTCTGAATAAATACACGTGACGGTGAAAGTGTGAATCAAGCCAATATTCAATTAACCCTTAACTAAACACCCATTCAAATACAAACACAGTTAAATAGTCTCAGGATAAAATAGGAATCGCTTATAAGCACGACGATACTGATTCAACAATATCTTTAAAAAAGTTAACTACAAAAGAATTTATAAAAAAATGTTTTTATCAATCAATCTCCTTATTTTATGAAATTGGAGCAGGCATATTTAAAAAAAATAAGCTGATATTACAAAAAATATACCAATAAAGTACTGAACGAATTTATTTACATACTGCAAAAAAGAGTTAAGTATTTTATTTGGTTACCTATGTATCGTCATTAGATTTTATATATCTAGTTACGTTTTATTCAATTTTGATGTTGATTAATAAACTATGATCAACTACAAAAGAATCAGTATCGTTTTGCAAATTCTGAGCATCTTTCTATCGCAAAGAAACTTTATCAGATATTTATACAATAAGTCCCTTGAACAAAGCCACATTTGGAAAAGCGTAAACGATCTTCGCCAAGTAAAATGAATAAATTCAACATTTTAAAACGATATTATTAGCTTATGCTTAGTCGATTCATGCTGGCGCAGAGTCGAAGCGCATCGAAAGCGTTTTAATGTAAAGCAAATTCACCCTTATTATCACTAACGTAATGCTTAAATTAAACGCAATAAAGAAATTTGAGCATTACCTTATTTATAATAAGGGTGAATTTGCTTTAGATTAAACGATTCGGTGCTTCGATTCGACTGCGCCAGCATGAATTGACCCTAGTGAGAACGTAATAGTATGTTAATTCGATACAACAGTACTTTTCGGAGTTGGTTTTCGCTTTTACGAACGTCTCTTTCTTTGTCTAGAAAGGGATAGAAAGATGTCTCTAAAAGTAAGTGTAGACAAACCAGAACCATGTATACAGCTAAAGTTACAAGCGATCATACCAGTTGTATACAAAATAAACACTACAATATAAAACGTACGATAAAGGTATTCATATTACTCGATAACACAATAAAATCGTAAATAAATATTGCCTCACTTAACTGCCTACTTTAAATTATACTTAATCTTAAACTACAACATAATTTTGCTCTTAAACACAAATAAATTGCATAAAAACCAAAATGCACTCTTTGAATAAATTATACTACTTGTAAAAATACTTAGGGCCTGTTCCACAGGTTCTAGATAGTGCTATCATCTGGTTTAGTTTAAAAATCCGAATTTTCATGAAACTATAATATTTCAAGTAAACTTACTTAACAGATAAATGTAACGTAAGTAAGTTACTTAAAACTCAATTTGTAAGTGTGAAACTGGCATCTTAATCTGTAGAAAGTTGAAATTTTCGTAAATATTTCATTAAAAAAAACGAAAAGATAATGAAAGCATTTTCACCCTTTATTTTACCCATTCAGAATTTTTACACATCGAGCGAAAAAAATGTAGTGACATAATTTACGAACATTTATTTAATAAATATAAGATTTTTTGCATTTCACAATGCTATTTTAATATAAGATAAATAAATACTAGAAAAAATCGACTCACCCGTAGCACCTCGGACGTGACTCGAACCTGCACCCTTGAGATTCCGACCCAATGCAACAATTATGCTACCGCGTCGCTAGTGGGAGCGGCGAAATAATTGGGCCGGAATGCCAAGTGTGTTCGAGTCCCGTCTGACGTGAACTTTATTTATCTGAACATTTATTTATCAAACATCAGGTTGCAGTGTTCAGAATTCAAGTTGTGACAATAAGATCCTTATATAAGTAACCCTAATGCTATATTTAAGTTATATAATCAAGAATGGCACTCATAAAAAGTAATATTTGGTCATGATTTAAAAACAATATAGAGCAGTAAGGCGGTACATACACAAGAACTACTAAATAGAAACCCTATGAAACACTCATCTTAATTTAACTATAACTGTACATGACACAAACTTATCTGAGCCGGTGGCCAAAACTGGAACATACACCCGTTTGCACTAAACTTAAGAGTCGCCTAAGTCTAATCCTAACTACATCTCGACTAAGATAAATAGGCGCATGAAAGCTGCATGGCAGCTAAGTTAATGACACCGTTTTAATTTGGTTAAGTTGTAGTTAGGAAAAGACTCAGGCGATTCTTAAGTTTAGTGCATATTGTTACCTAGGTTACCTACGCCATAGACGACAGCGACACTGTCACAGATAAGTTTGTTTTTGTTAAAGTTAAATTAATATGATGCAACTCAGTCTAAACATACTGTGAAAATAATCATTGATATAATATGAATTTGTGTAAAAATAAGAAAAAAAAACTTAAATAAATTTCAAAATGAAAGAAAATTTTATCAAAATTATATCAATCATTACTATCGTATATTATTGTAATACTAAACACTATTCATTAACGTATGCTTACTCACACAGTAGTTTATTTACATTATTTACTAAGACCAAGGCAATTGACATTGATTATGAAAAAGTTTTCAATGAGGTATACAAGTCGGTAGATACCTTTAATTTAAATTAACAAGCACAACTGGCCGGAATCCAGGGCCTTATTTAATAAAGTGACAATTTGTCTATTGTCATGACAATTTGGTTTACATTGCGTAGCTATGAGTAGTTTATTCTATTTTCAAATCGGTTGACGCAATAGGTATAAAATTGTCATGACAGGTGACAAATTGTCACGTTTATTAAATAGGGCCCAGATTTAAATTTTTTACACATGTTTAAACAAAAAGGCAAGTAAGACAAGTGATAGAATTTACTTTATCAAAAGTATCTTCGTTGCACTAATTTTATTTGAAGTTACATAGATATTGTGAAGAAATTGGGTCAGAACTGTTTAATTAAACTATGGAAAGGCATATAAAAAACTGAAGAACGGATAATAGGTATTTGTCTCTTTCATTCGCATTAAAGTTGTCGTATGAATTAGCAAAACACTGGATTCATAGTTTGTTTTCTGGTTAGAAGTTTAAGGAGCGCGGTTTTAGTGCTGTCTTCCGCAGGTACTGGTGGGCTAGGATTGTAAGTTCCAGTTGGTCTTGCGTTCTGCCGCACGCGAATGTCTCCCAATTCTGGATTTTGTCACCCTGAAATTGTGATCTTAATATTATGGATTACTCTTCAGCTAAATCAAGCTAAATTTTTGTCTTCAGAAAATTCAAGCTTTGAATTCTAAAGAGACAAAAAGACAATTATGTAAACAGAAAACTCGGTCATGGATATGATACAGATAGTTGTTGCTCAGGCGCGGGAATCGACCCTCGCATTTTTTTTAAATTATATTTTAGAATTATTCTTGAATATAGAATCTTAACTCAACCATTTACTTGTAAAGGTCTTCTTAAGGCCCCTATATACCTCAAGTGGCGCCCTCATTTTAATTAAATTTATTGCTCGCTAAGTATAGTATAATGTATCGAAAATTCACATGTACAGATTGAAGCTATGGTTCTATAGTTTATTTACAAACAATAACCTCAGTAATATTCTGTCCATTGTAGTAGTAGTTCGCAAAAGTGCTAAAAGTGGCCACTTTTGGCACATTTGCGAACTACAAAATAAAGTAAAGAACCTTAGCTTCAATCTGTACATTTGAATTATCGATACATTATGTACTTAGCGAGCAATAAATTTAATTAAAATGAGGGCGCCACTTGAGGTATATATAATAGCCTTAACCCACACCAGCCATTTTTAATGTCCCCACTGGTGGGGTACAGGCCTTCCTTATGGGTGGATAAGGAGGACGGGCCATAACCGACCACGCGGGCCCAGTGCGGTTTGGTGGGTACGACTACAAATGCAGCCGGGGCCAACGGCTTAACGTGCCTTTCGAAGCACGGAGGAACTCGAGATAATACATTTTTGGTCACCCATCCCATCACCGACCCTTGCGATAGTTGCTTAACCTCCGCAATCGCGGGACCTCGTATTCTGTAGTCTTGGCGGTAACCTCTGCGATTAGACAACATACTAGATCTAAAGCTTTGTATCCATTAATATGATGTCTTTATTGACCAAGCAAGCGCGAAGCGTCTCCGTTTCAGCAAGAAACAAAAATGCTTTCGTATGTCTGCCGTCTTTCCGGCTGTCCGTCTGTTCTCCTTTACAGGTCGCATTTCTCAACCGATTCTCGTGAAATTTTGTAAGCAGGTTCTACCAACTCTGAAATCGTGAAAAAAAATTCAGCTGTTTCATACAAAAATTAAAATATCAAACTGTATGAAACAGCTGATTTTTTTTTTCGCGATTTCAGAGTTGGCCCCTTATTCAAAGTTATTCAGTTTGATGGTCTCTATACAGGTACCATATTCGGCATTAGGGGTATTTTTGTAACACCTTGTATAGTTTTTTTTGTCGATTTAGTTTTTGAAATTTTTTCAAAATGGAGGAGATATGGGAAAAATGTCACAAACGCGAGGTCTACATAGCCACTAGTATGTGTGTATGTGTGTAATACTAACCAATATGAACGAGATCGGTTTCTCATCAGCTACATCCTTCAGATCGTGCTCGAACTTGATGGATCTCACCGCGGACTTCTTCACCACTATCGGCTCCGAGTTGCGTCGAATCTACAATGAATGGTCGATGCAATACGTACTATGGATGTGAACCGTATTAGTTCTAAATAAGAGTGAATTTCCTTTGAAGGACTATATAAGGTTTAGTTTCTGGCAAAACTCAATTGATCTTTCTGTTTCTTTTTTCACAAAAAAGCCGTTATATTGAAATCGTTAAAATCAACTTTAAATGTTGGTCCCCCCCACTCTAACTAGACAGCTAAAACCATAGACTTATTTATACTACGCTAGTATAATAAGTTTATGGCTAAAACATTGTATTAGTATGAGAAAGTACTTTGTTTTGACTCTTGCAAAAATGTTTCGATTAATTTTTGACAGAACACTACAAGATAACGGTGCAGTGTATGAATGACTTATGTACACACAACGCCACGTCGGTCGATCAATCGATCATACAAAGCGATTAAATTGACAATACACAGTGATCCGCTGCAACTTCACACTTCACTCGAGAATGTATGGCAAAGAGTAAATTTTACAGATTAAAATAAGTCGTTTTGTACCGCAAGCGCTGTGAAGTTGGTCACTACTGTTGTATGTACATTGTTAAATTAATCGCATAGTATTATCGAAAACTTTCGGATATACGGCTCAGAGTCAATGGCAGTCAAGGAAAGAGACTGATAGTTTCGATCCATAATTTCGCTCTTTGTTGGTTACGACGACGAGTATGCAAACAGTCAGAAGAAAGTAGCTTAACACTTTAGTACTTTGCCATAGCAACTTAAGTACTTTGCCATATGTCACAAAACTATCAGATATTCTGTCGGTACTAACTAGTGTTAAGCCACATTTGTTGCTGACCGTACTAGCTCCAGAGACCTTTAAGAGCGTTGACGCAAACGAAATTTCATACTGACTCTTAAGTCTTTAATTTTCGAAATTAATGAACCGATTTTAATGAAACTTCATACGCATAAGCAGGATACTATGCAGGGTCTAAAAAAGTTTCATTAAAATCTATTCATTTTAAAAAATAAAGATTTGAATGTTTGTATGAAATGCTGTTTGCCATCAACGCACTTAAGTAAGTATACAACTATTAGAACATATTTTACAAGTTACAGTTTACACTAAATTAAGAAAAATTAAACTAATTCCATGGCTTTTTAAATTTTGAGATTTAAGATTTCACAATGCTATTTTATATAATACTAAATAATATACTAAAAAAAATAGGACTCGCACCAGATCATGTTCTCGGACGGGAATCGAACCCGCGACCTTTGGATATCCGGTCCAATGCTCTGACCGCTGAGCTACCGAGTCACTGGTGAGAACGTCGCTGGCTTGCAGCGTAAGAGTTGATACACTAGAAGAAATTCGACGTTCTCACCAGTGACTCGGTAGCTCAGCGGTCAGAGCATTGGACCGGATATCCAAAGGTCGCGGGTTCGATTCCCGTCCGAGAACATGATCTGGTGCGAGTCCTATTTTTTCTAGTATATTATTTAGTATAATTCCATGGCATTATCTGTTAAGTAAATTAGCGGGCTCTCTTATCCGGAACTTGTTATGCTGGGGCCACACTGAGGCTTGACGGCATTAAATATGGCGCTAATTTCCTAATGCCTATACGGATAAGGTTCATCAATTGCAATAATCGATGGCGTTTGCCGTTAATGTCGCCCCAGCACAGACTTAAGTAACTTTTTCATATGAAATCAGCAAGGTAGAAAATAAACCAAGAATTCTGTGAAAAATACATTTATTGAAATAAAAAATGACATTGGATTTACTTTTGGACATTGGAATGGAGCACAAACAATATTGACAGTGACACTAAACTACTCAAAAATAAAATAAAAAAATAAACACAATTTGTTCAATACAAAATGTTACCATAGTACAATAAAAGACGACTACCACTACAGAATAAATTAAAACATTTTATATAAAACATAAATAGTAACAAAAAACAATCGCTTTAACAAGTTTTAAATAAATAGTTTAAAATAATAAGAAAAAAATATATATGTAGATTCAACACTGGTCTGTCAATATTGTGAAGGAGGGGAACGGAAAAGACAGGAGGGTTCAGGACAGGTAATGTCATTTATTTATTTCAAATAAAGTATAAGAATTAATTAAGTATAGCTGCCGATTTCTATAAAAATGTTAAAAATTTAACAAAAAAAAAAGTTCGAAATAAATAATTTCACAACCGTTGCGACAGCGAAGGACATCCAAACGTACTAAGGGTTATTGTCGTTTTTATTTTTTTCGTTTACATTCCAACATTTTTGTTTAATTTTCTCGGAATTAATAAATGAATGACAAATATAGTGTATTTCACAGTACAGTTTGCTATCCCAATATTTACAGAATGTAAATGTTTTTAATGTAAACGTAAAAAAATAAATCTCAAACGGAAAACCCATTTTTAATCGTAAATGCTAATATTTTAATGCAAAGTACAAAGCAAAATACTATCTTAATAGACTTTCTAAATAAATAAATACAAGGATAGGATAGGTGGCCTAACTTAAGGATTCGTTAGTTTCTACCTATATTTTTAACATTTTTGGCTTTGGAAATTAGTCCTTACAGCCAAGATTTAAAAAAATACTGCAAGCGAAAACCGTTTTTTTTACTCACGCCATTTGTACTTGTTTTTTGTTACTACAGCGAACAAGTTTTTTAACCTACAACCTAAAAATTAATACTTGAAATCTTTAAAAAGAAATCAAAAAGTGTTTTTTTTTAATAACTAATATTACTAAAACGATTTGGTGCATGGTAAACTTGAGGTATACATTTTTTTGCTTTAAAATTAAAAACTAGTTTAATAAATTTTTAAGGCTAACTTCACCAATATATTAATAAAATCCACAACGATATTCATTTGATGAAAATTTCATCTTTGGTTGCTTAATTTCTAATCTCGTTAAACGTTAAAATTAGTTAGGTGCACTTAACATTAATATCCTATCACTAAGAAACTTGTTTATTTTTAATTCAATCATTTATTTGACATAATTTTATGGAAATTAAGTACTTTTGATTTGAGATGTACAGTCAAGTTCCAAAAAAATTTACTTTACAAATTACTATAATTATTAATGAACTTGACTTTATTCACATAGTTTCATCGCTAAACGTAAACCGCCTTCAGTTTTGGGTTTAATTGTCACAAAAAAAAAATATAATACCAAGATGTACAGCTTGACCATCTTAAAGAGTTGACAAAAATTAAGTGCGCCACGTTCTATAAAAACACGTCAAAATCAGGAATAACTTGGCAACATTGACTATATTTTGTATCAACTAAATTTTTTAATTCAAATAATTTCTTTCAGAACCAGGTTCCAGATTGTTAGTAGTTCCATTACATTACATTTTATTTTATTTCCAAGTACTCTTTATGGCCAAGCTGTATTAATGGGGATTCTTTTAAAAACAGATTTTAGTTATTTTTTCCGTTCCCGACATACTTTCTTCCAATATCCTGCGTAAAATTAACAAAAGTCAGACATTCCAGATATAATAGTTTTTTTTGCCATCACATTTTTAGGTGCTCGACAAATTTTATCTTTCATACTATTTTGATATTTTTTCAATTGGATTTTGTTTTAGTTTATCATTATTTACTCTTTTCTTCTTTTTCTCTTTATCTTTAATAACTTAATTTTTCGATTTTATTTTAAATTCGTTGTTGTCGATATCAAAAACATTTCATTTGTATTATTATTTACAGCCTTTTATTTAGTTATGACGATTCTAGTTAGACCATTTTTACATGATATTATTATGCCAACTAATTGCCTGCAATATCAAAGTTGGTACCGATAATACTATTTAATAATTATTTTATTCAGTTTACGATTTGTTCGCTTTCCCTTCAACGTAGCATATTATTTATCTCTTGATTTCCGTTTCGTCAGATTTTTGTTTCATCGGATTTTAGTTTCGCCATATTTTTGTTTTGACAGATAATGTACAATAATATAACGAAAATCTATCAAAACGTGATCTTACAAAAACCTGACAATCGAAAACCTGTCTTGAAAGGTAACAGCAACAACCCTTAATATATTTCGATATTTTACTGGAGCAGAATATTCATATATCAAATGACATTTATTTAATTTATTTGCCGATATTCTAAAAGCGTAATTTCACTCCACATATCCATCACCGAATACATAATACTCGTTAGAAAACAAATTGTTCTCACTCTGTCCCGAATCCTTATTTTCCATTTGCCACCAATGATTTTCCTTTTCAAATTCATTACTTCTAGGATTTCCCATCATTTTATTGGTTAGAATTTCATCTATCCTTGATGTAGACGGTTTTTGATTGGTTACTTTATAAATATGGTCGGCAAAAGCATTCGCTAAGACTTCCTTAGGGGCTATTAGGTTATTTTCACACGATAATTCGTTAGAAGAAGTTATAGTTCTTAGCCTATCAGCGTTTAGCCTAGCGAAAGTTCTAGGGGATTCAACATTAGTTATATCCCTAAACACTTCATTTTGGGAGTTACGTGATTCTAAATTACTTATATCTCTAAATACATTTTCGTTTCTGGGTTCTAAATATACGTCGTGTTGTTCTCTGAAGTTTTGTTCAATTTTAACGTTATCTCTGAAAGAATTTTGATCATTGTTATTCAGAACTCTGAAGTTTTGTTCATTGTTAACGTTATTTAGATCTCTGAAAGTGTTTTGTTCATTGTTAACGTTATTTAGGTCTCTGAAGTTTTGTTCAATTTTAACATTATTAAGATCTCTGAAGGAGTTTTGATCATTGTTATTCAGAACTCTGAAGTTTTGTTCAATTTTAACGTTATTTAGATCTCTGAAAGTGTTTTGTTCATTGTTAACGTTATTTAAATCTCTGAAGTTTAGTTCATCGTTCAAGTTCCTCAACGTGTATTGGTATATTATTTGGTTCGGGTGGTTATGTGTGGGATTAGTAAGGACGTTGGACCGGTGTTGTACCTTAGTTTTTTCACTGATGACCGATTCAATGTCGAGTTGTTCGAATGTTGTTTCTGGTGTTTCGATGCTGTGGAGACTGGTGGATTCTTCTAGAAGGGAGTTCTTCACTATGGACGGCGGTGAGAACATTACTGAACTGTCGCCTGCGAGGGTTTTGCTCTGTAACAAAGGAAATATTTCGTTGAGTGTGGTTTACATATTATGGCCATAGAAAGAGATTGTGACTATCTTGATGGTTGTCATAATACAATAGTTTCAGCCCTAGTATTACAATCTTTAAAACCTGTTAGTTTTCTGAATGGCTATCAATGCGTCTTTTTCAATTGCTATACAGCGAGAAAAAGACGAGAAATTTTTAGAGCTTGTAATACCCCCCAGGGCTGCCATCAAGTGGCAAATTATGTTTTTAGTGAAAATCCACATCTTACTGATCTGTTTACAAAAAATCTCATGTTCGTTACTTATTATTAGTCCGATACTAGTAATAAAAGGGGTATAATGATAGAATTGTCAACTCAAAATAAGGGATATAATGTTAGGGTTGTCAACACAATATTAGGGTTGTCAACTAACCGGAGTCTCCACAATGAAAGCAACTTCTGGCACTAGCGTGTTGCTGTGTGAATGTGGCGTGCTAGTGGCAGTTCCCCAGCTAGTGGCTAGCGCTTTTCTAGCTCGTTTGTGTATGGAGGGAAGATTCTCTTTGCCTTGAGAACCTTCGGAGCAACGACGTTTTAGACTACCGATACCAGAGTCATTCACCTGGAAAAAATATACATAATTATATAAATATAAAAAAATCTAATGCTTTATTACAATACTTTATTGCCGCTTAGAACAGCTTTTGTACCCTATCAAGTAAGGTTGAACTATTTTGCGTACTCTTTTTTATAAATAAACAAACAACTTTAAGGCTCGGTTGCATCATCTTAATAGTACATGAAACAACTAAGTGTTATTACATATAGTTACCTAGGTTACGCCATAGACGACAGGGACGCTGTCACCGAATCAGATAAGTTTGTGTCTGTTAAAGTTAAGGTTCAATCAAGATGATGCAGCTCAGCCTAACTGTATTAACTTAAGAATTAATAATCTATCAGGCCTAAACCAAACTTTGACGACCTCCGTGGTTGAGTGGCTTTGTACACCGGTTTTCAAGGTGTCGCCATCTCTGAGGTCCCGGGTTCGATCCCCGGTTGGGTCAATTTCGAAAACGAACTTTTCTATATTGGCTCAGGTCTGGGTGTTTGTGATACCACCGTTGTCTCTGATTTCTATAACACAAGTGCTTTAGCTACTTACTTTGGAATCAGAGCAATGTAAGTGAGGTGGTCAAATATTTATTTTAAAAAAAAATTGCTATGCAACGTTAAATATTAATAAACAGGTGTTGCTAGGTGTTTGTGCGCTGCTGGCCTGTGATCTTCGCTGGCTTGGTGAGGGAAATGGATGTGGCAGCAAATTATAATGCCGAATTCACTAATAAAAAACTGTATTTAAAATAAATCACAAGCTGCAGCGTAGCGTACAATATTGGAAGAGAGCGAGTGTTGCCACTGCTTAAATTATTTATTAATTTTAATGTTGCCTGCAACAGTGTTGCCTAGCAACTAATCCGAGTCAGGCCTCTCCCTATCTGCGGATTAAATTATTAGCCATAGACCTGTCTAAACGGTGAAGTCTCTTAAATACACTACAAGTTACCAAAAAAAATGTCAGTGTAAATGTGTAACAATGAAATTACCTGATTGTTCCCCTCCTGCTCAGTGGCTGCAGATAACAAAGAATCATTTAGTTGTACACTAGTTTCCGAGTTCTCTTCCCGTTTGATCATCTCCGTGATATCTTCTACTAATAGCCCGGGACTTGATGGTTCATAGTTGAGTCCGGATTTCTTCCCGATCTCTGCCATTGCTATTTTGAAGGGAGTTGGGGTTCTGGAAGAAAATAAATTTTATTATAATAAACTATTTTTATTCTAAAATATAATGTTTTTCAATAGATATCTTTATTTTTTTTAAAGTAGTAATATCAATATATTCAATGCTTCAGCCTATATTAGTCTATTGAATTCAGTTGATGTAGTTATCATCAGGACTATTCTTGATGATAACTATATGATAACTACATCAACTCATTATTCAAAGTGTTAATGTTTCAAAACTTGTATTGTAAATCTAATCATTGTTTGGACTGTATTTAATAATATATGTTAATCTAATTTGGCTTGCAAGTTATGTCTGTTTGATTGTTGGCATAACACAAAATATAAAAGTAATTAACATATTTGTACTAATTTTAACAACTGCCTAAAGTATTTTCATAACCACAACATGACCAAACTGAACTTAACTGTCATGCGCCTAATTATCTTGGTCAAGTCGTAGTTAGGAAAAGAGTTGCGGCGATTCTAAGTTTAGTGCAAACGGGTGTAAGAATCTTTTATTTAAGTACTAAAATAGTTTTAATATAACAAAATACAAACAAAACAATATTACTTTCCACTAACTATCTCGTAGATTTTAATTATTATGTTGTTTGTTAGTATGTTTATCCTTACTTGTCCTATTTAGTAAACAACTTTTGACAGTTATCATACGGCCCGTTATTTAAAAAGAATTATGTTATCTTTTGATTTGTCATTAATTATTAACAATTTATTTCGTAATCTATGCGTGGAAAGCCATTTGTTGTATTTTATAAATGATTAGCGACCGCCCGCGACTTCGTCTGCGTGGAGTTTTTTTTGCTATCCCTCGGGAACAATTATTTTGCGGGATTAAAGGTACCTTATGTCCTTCTCTTTCATGATTTCATGATGATCGGTTCAGTAGTTAAGATGTGAAGGCGCAACAAACAAACGGACTTTCGCATTTATAATGTTTAAAGTAAGGATTATTTCAATACAATTCAATACTCTCGTTACAAGGTCTCCCGCTTAGGGTTTGCGAACCGATGGCGTAGCTTCTTTGACATTCACAAGTGCTTGTAACAGCCTAGACTGAATAAATGAAAAAAATATCTGGAAAGATGTTCAGTTGAATGTCGAGGAAGTTCCTTGTACATTGGTGAGATGGCGCTGGCTTGCAGCGTAAGAGTTGATATACTAGGAGAAATTCTACGTTCTCACTAGTGACTCGGTAGCTCAGCGGTCAGAGCATCGGACCGGATATCCAAAGGTCGCGGGTTCGATTCCCGTCCGAGAACGTGATCTGGTGCGAGTCGTATTTTTTCTAGTATATTATTTAGAATTTTGAATTTCAATAAAGAGTTGTGTGAATATAGTCGAAGCTCACTTGGGCGTGTTGTTCCGGAGGTGGTTGTTTCCTGGAGTGAAGTTGGCCGGCGTCGGCGTGTGCAGTAACGGGCTCGCGGACCATTCCTGGAACATTGTGCTTTCATTACTATGCAATGTAGCGGTTCGGGGGTGTTAATCATGACTCTGACTGCGATCAATAATTCGTTTATTATGGTTTGCACCGAGCTTATATACGAGGAGAGATGAGTGTGTGCAAGTAAATATAGTACACACACTACAACTATACAAATTGAGACCAAAACCTGGTATTTGACGCGATCATACCGTTACATAAGCAATCGACGAACGACGAACAAATGCAGGATCAGTGAAAAGTATAATATGTAAACATTACGCAGACGTGACGTCGCATTACGTCAAGCTAACATTGAGGCAAAAATGTATGGAGACCTGACTCACGATATCGAAGTTTTCTAAGTACTTCGCATAAATACAAATTCTAACATCTTACAGTGGGATGCGGTTCCTGAGCAAAGAAATTTAGCTCGGCGGAAGTACTTCCCTTTTCACTGAATATATGGTGAAGAGATTTTGCCTCATCAGTTTTTTTCAAATAAGACGGTGTGTGTAGAGAAACATATTTCACAGAAAGTTTCGTGTATGTGTTTTACACGACTGCTCAAAAAACATAGAATGTAATATGTTCAGGGTTCATGCACGTTCGTATGTGGGTATGTAAGTTTTTTATACCACCATAACTTCTAAAATCACTTATGGTATCGAAGATCAGAGACAACGGTGCATTTACAAACATCCAGACCTGAGCTAATATAGGAAAGTTAGTTTTCTAAATCGACCCGACCGGGGATCGAACCCGGGATCTCAGAGACGGCGATACCTCGAAATCCGGTGTACAAAGCGACTAATTATGATATCGGTTCGGTACGTTACCTTGTTGTGCGTAGAGTGCGGTACTGGCGTGGTGTCGAAGTGCGGGAACGAGAGTCCCTGCGGCGAGTTGAGGAACTGCGACGGGCTGAACGGCAGCGCCTTGATGGGCGTCACGCCGCACGTAGAGCCCGCCCCCGCCCACGCCTGCACATCAACACCCAGCCCAACCATCAACCACCAAACGAACGATACCACCATATATATCACGTGATATACCGTTTTATCCACGCTCAGCTGTCAAATCTATCGTCCTTCGACAGTTAAACGTGATAATTCATATCGCGATGCGGCGGTCGAGCTAGAGGGGCAGCCTCCCTACTCGAATGGCCGACGTTTTATTCGTTCACTAACTTAAAACTTAAACATAAGCGATTAGAGTATCGAGTGACATGTCGCAAGCTCATGTAAAGAGCAGGAAATTTGATATCGCTCCTAGAGTAGATGTTAAATCGGCATTCGCTAGAATACGACGAGCTAAGCGATCATCTTATGTTTATAACTCTTTAAATAAATATGTAAATATATATCCTAAAACATAATTATTATTTATTTATTTTATTTGGTTTTTCAATTTCTTAGTTGTAATGTACCGTTTCAAACTTTGATTTATAAAACTTTGTAATCGTCAGTACCTCGTCGGTTATTCTAGTAGCTGTACACATTACATTAATTAAGGAAGAGCGGGGTCCCCTGGCACAAATATTACTGATACTTAAAAGAAGATCCTGAGCACTAGCTAAGATAATAGTATGATAGTATAGATGATGTATATAGTTACTGAATAAATAATTTGCATGTAAATCACATAGGTATGTGGTGCACATTCCTAGTTCACCCGCACGTCACGTCGCCTATAACCTGCGGCGGAGCTCCCCGGTGCCGCCATCTTGTCGTACGAAATAAACGCGAACGTCGCGATCGTTTTCCTAAAAGTTGTATTCTGTTTCTAAGCAAAGTAAACATAATTATAGTGAAAAGAGATCCCCTTTTATTTGAGGTCCCATAGGTACATTGTTGTAATGTCGACTCGACGATCCTACGACGCCTAGTTTTAGAATTTCTAGCTTATTTTTAATTTTTAAGTTAGCGAACGAATAGAATGTCGACCGTTCGAGTGGGAGGCTGGAGTGCCGACTTATAAACCGACCGACTTAGAGAAAGAATGATACTAAATAATACACTAGAAAAAATACGACTCGCCCCAGATCGTGTTCTCGGACGGGAATCGAACCCGCGAAATCTCAAAATTTTAAAATTAGGGAAAAATTGTTTAGTGACGAAGCGTCGCCTAGAATCCAAAACCGTATTAGGGTTATCACGATTTCAGTTCGACATAAAAATCTCAGAAACATTATAATTACTTAATTAGGGCACATAACACTACAAATGTATAATAATGATTACTGAACGTACGTTGTCAGATTTAGTGCCTGTCATGAAAACAAAAGCGCGTAGTCATTTTAACGATTTAAAAAAAATGTAAATTAAATTGAATTTTTACTACACTTTAATGTCAGACATTAAGTTTAAATTTATATAAAAAAAAATACTGTTCCTAGTTACATTCTAACTGACACACGGCAAATAGGAGAAATTATACATTTAAGTCCGCAAGTTAACGGTTACGGTTTAATCAGATTGAAGTAGAATGGAATGACTATGTATGGGATTGACAAGAGCTAAGCGTTAGCTTATGCCATTCCTATACATTGTTACTTCATTATTCTACTAGTACTATAGCGAAGAAAACAAAAAAATAATTAATCCTATCATTTAAGCCATTTTTTTGTTTGATTGACTGAACAACTTTTAATAAGGGGCCAACTCTGAAATTTCGAAAAAAAAATCAGCTGTTTCATACATTTTGATATTTTTTATTTTAATTTTTGTATGAAACGGCTGATTTTTTTTTCGCGATTTGCGAGTTGGTCCCATAGTAAAAGTTGATCAGTTTGATGGCCCCTATATACCATATTCGGCATTAGGGGTATTTTTGTAACATCTTGTATATGATAATAAACCGTGGATACAATACAGCGACTCACACTGGGGTTGGGTGTTAATAGCTTCTTTTGCTTCCTCCTCAGTATGGGCGGGGGGCTGTTTGTGTCCACTAGTTTCTTCTTAGGAGAAGTATATACTGAAGGTACTACTATCTCTTTCACACTTTCTTCTTGGACTGCGTATGTTACTGGAAAAAAATATAACATTGTAAACATAATGATAACTGTAACAACCCTTGTTAGTTCTACCCTCCACAGATAGTGCCTCCACCTTTAGCCGTTAGGGCTCTAGCCGTATGCCAACAATCAATCAACTTTAAAGTGTTATATGTATAAATGACTACAAAGTATATTAAATGTATTCTGTGATTCTACTAAAAGAGCTCAAAGATTGAAAATAAAGCATGCTTTTTAATGTATTTTTACGGTAGACTAGATTTCAAATTCGCCAATTATTGTTCTTTACGCGAAAATGTTTATAATTTTAGGGTGCACACTACATTTACATCAATTAAATACAGGGTGTTACAAAACAAACCGCAATGCCGAATACAGCAGATTTTTTTTCGTGAATTCAGAGTTGGTCCCATAGTAAAAGTTGTTCAGTATGGTCACTATATACCATATTCGGCATTGCGAGTTGTTTTACAACACCCTGTATAATAATCTGTTAATGATACAAATCCCAGTAATACCCTTACCGGCTTCCTGGTTGCTATTTTCTCCATTATTCGCTTGCGATAAATAATTTCTTAGCGTCGAATTCGTAGGAAGTGTCTCGATGTTAATGAATCTGTAAAGAAATATATATTTAAAAAAAAAGTCAATGTGAATTTTTATAAAAAACATTATTTCAAATATAATTGAATGTATTGTATAAGTGGATGATTTGCTTGGATTTTTATGAATAAAACAAAAAAATCTTTAAAAATTACTGTACCTATGTTAGTTTGTTGCTTCTTAAATAGCTGTCTTAAGTATATGACTTGACAGAAATAAAAACTTAATTAGACGATGAATCCACAACCCCATTTTATCTTCATGGCTTTAAAATGAAGAATTAGATGAAGTTTGGTTCAAAAACTTACTTAAAAGGAGAATCCACGATCTCATCTCCTTTAGTAGTTATCTAAATGTTGAACTTATTTGGAAAGTACGTAATATTTTAGTAAAACAAACTCACTTAAACGGTGAATCGACAATCTCAACTTCAGCCGCGACGAGCCCGCCCCTGTCGGGGCTCCGGTCCGGGCTCCCGTCCCCGCCCGGGCTCCGGTCCCGGGCCCCGAGCTCCTTCACATGTTCCAGCACTTGTTGGTGCTGCACGTTGGTGAGTTGCTCCTTCAGTAGTTGTCTAAAGTGTAGGACTTGCTTTGAAGGCGGTTGGCTCGTTGTGGACGAATTGCTTTGTGTTGAAGTGTTGAAAGTGTCCATCCACGGCTGGGAATGACAGATATTGGGATGAAATTAAGTTAAGACGCCGGCGACCAGTGAGCTTCCCGTACAAACGTAATACCAAAATTATTTGCAATTTGAGCATAATAAACTCTTCTTGTGATCTTATTCGGATTAAGACAGTATTTGTCTAGGTTTTTATTAATAAAAAATCCAAAATGCTAAACCGATTAAAAATAATTCCGACTTACAGTTTTGTATGGAATTGGATTAGTATTTTTAAATTTTTATTTAATAGAAACCTAGACAAATACTATCTTAATCCGAATAACATCACAAGATTAGTTAATTGTGCTCAAAGTGCAAATCATCTTGGTATTACGTTTGGTTATCGTTTTATTCTAAAATTACTTTCAAATCATTTTAGATAATTTCAAGTTTTTTTCAAGTTTTCCATCTCCGTAACTCTACCAAAAACTAAGAGAGTGCTTTAAATAAATTATTTTATGTTATGTGTATGACTCACTTCGTTCTGCGTCTGATATCTACTGGTTTCCCTCTTGGCTCGTCTCTTCCGTAGGTTCTCAAACATATCCAGGGATTCTGATTCATACTTGCGACGCATGGTCGAATTCCAGTGGTTCTTTATAGCGTTGTCAGTCCTGAAAATGGAAAAAAAATGGTACAAAAAACTGACAACATTTAAGTTTGCAATTGATTGAATTTGATTACGTAACCCAGCCGTACATAGGCCTGCCATCACCTAAATTACGGAACCCAAACAAAAATTTAAAAAACCCAGTTCATTTTGAGTGAAATTAAGAAATTTACCCGGGCGAACTTGGAAAAAGAAATGTACAATTAAATAAAAAACCTAACACCCTTTCCCAAATAGTGTCCGGACACTAAAAAAATTGGACATAAAAAATACGGACGTAAAATATCCCGATTAAGCCCGGGTAAAACCCGGGTTTTACCCGGCTCGGATATGCTTTACCCAGTTTTATTCCGGGGAAAACAGGAAGGAGGGCAGCCCTAACTGTAACTGTAAACAACTGCTAATCAGAGTTACAAACTTAATTTCATACTTGCAGCAACATTTACTAAATCTCGATTTTGTTAAAACTGGACTTTACTCATACGAATATGTCCAATTTTTAAACCAACATTCAAAATTTTGACAGTTTCATAAAGGACAGTTTATAAGGGCTACATCTAGGTTTAACAAAATCGAGATTTAGGGCTTGTTTCAAAATCAAAAAGTAAGTTCTGAGTAGCTTACTTTACAGATGATTTGACATATTTTCATATCACAACTGTCAAATCAACTGTTTAATAAGAAGCTACTCAAGGGCTTTCTTTTCGATTGTAAAACAGGCCCTTAGTAAATGTTACTGCAAGTAAGCCTAAAAAAATCGGCATGAGTACAGAATATAGTTGTAAGGTGACCAGATGGAATGGATATTTATTCAATTTGACCGGTCAGTTTCGGCCATTTATTGTCAGTAACATCTAAATTGTTTTATGTGAAAACACTATTTCATCATACATACGTTTTTGAACAATAAATAGGGATATACCCTTTACTAATAAATATTGTAATAGTAGATGTATAAGTTACACAGTGTTTTTGTCCCTTTCTTTTTAATGTCAAACTTACAGTACCACAAAAGATTTTAAAACACTGTTTAAATGTGGTGCCTTTGGTCTCTTTCAAACAATTTTGTCAAAAAAGTGTCAGTATCACATTTAAACAGTGTCTAAGTTAAACACTTGTTGAACAGTGTTTTAAAATCTTTAGTGGTAAGGCCGAAATAGTTTGACAGAGAGTCACCAGTGTAACTTATACATCTGCTATATCTTTATTAGTAAGAGGGGTAGGGTTTATTGCACAAATAGGTAGGGAGTAGCAAAAGGATTTGAAAATGCACGAATTATTAAATTTAGATTTTTCGCATTCACAATGCTATTTTTATATTAAGTTAAATATTATTAGAAAAAATACTAGAAAAAAACGACTCATTCGTAGCACCTCAGACGGGACTCGATCCCTTGGGATTCCGGCCCAATGCACTGACCAATTATGCTACCGAGTCGCTAGTCTAGTCGGTTCGAGCCCCGTCTGAGGTGCTACGGGTGAGTCGATTTTTTCTAATATTATTTACCTTAATCACAACAAGTATGTTTGTATTGTATACGTGGTATCTAAATAATTATTTCCTTTTTTATTGATATCTTTGGTAAATAAATTGAATACAGCCTGAAATTTTAAGCATTTGGTTCCGGCAGTGGGGTGGTTCCACTCATGATTACAAGCAACTTTTACTATGGGGCCAACTCTGATACTGCTAATAAAATCAGCTGTTCCATACATTAAGGTCGAGTAGGTATCGCGCTTTTGTATGGAACAGCTGTGTTTTTTTAGCAGTATCAGAGTTGGCCCCATAGTAAAAGATGCTTGTACATGAGTGAAACCACCCTACTGCGGGAACCAAATGACTAAAATTTCAGCGTGTATAAATACTGACCGCCCTGGCAGTAGTTTGGCAATCTTTGCCCACTGGTTTCCTAGTTGCTTGTGCGCCTGGTAGATGACCCTGTCCTCGTGTTCCGTCCAGGCGGTCTTCTTTATGGAGGGGTTTAGATGATTGTGCCAGCGCTCTCTGGAAATTTGTATTTTTTAAAATTTTATTCTATAAAAAATGTCTCCAACCACTGAGACTCGAAGACACGATAATCCGGGCGCGTGCTCTTTAAGACTATGTAAAATGCTTTCGTATACAACATGTTACAAAAGTACCCCTAATGCCGAATATGGTGGATAGGGACCATCAAACTGAACAACTTTTACTATGGGACCAACTCTGAAATCGCGAAAAATAAATCAGCTGTTTCATACAAATTGATATTTTCGTAATTAATTTTTGTATGAAACCGCTGTTTTTTACGCCGGTTTTCAAGGTGTCACCATCTCTGAGGTCCCGGGTTCGATCCCCGGCTGGGTCAATTTAGAAAACTAACTTTTCTATATTGGCTCAGGTCTGGGTGTGTGTTTACCACCGTTGTCTCAGATTTCCATAACACAAGTGCTTTAGCTACTTACTTTGGGATCAGAGCAATGTTTGTGATGTTGTCTAAAATTTATTTATTTAATTTATTAATTTAATTTTATAATTAATTTATAAATTTATTTACTGGTCGCATTTCTCAACCGATTCTCGTGTTTTGTAAGCAGGTTTGTTTTTTTTTGTCGTTTCAGTTTTTAGTATTTTTTTCAAAATGGCGGAGATATTAAAACGAGGTCTACTGCTCACAGAGCAACTTGTATTTACATATTATTTAAAACAATATTTTAACCCTTCAACGCCCGGAAAATGAGACACAATAGATATTCCATTGTTATCCGGCCGCATGCGGCCGCTCGGGCGTTGATGAATTAAGTGACCGAAAGAGTCCTGGAAAAATGCGGTACAGGACAGGTACGTAACAGGTCAATGTAAATGTACCTATGATTTTAAATACTCATTATTATTCTTATACGCTTTAAAGGTTTGATTCCTGAGTCCGGCGAACAGTGAGCTTCCCATACAAACGTAATACCAAAATTGACGACCTCCGCGGTCGAGTGGCTTTATACACCGGTTTCCAAGGTGTAGCCATCTCTGAGGTCCCAGGTTCGATCCCCGGTTGGGTCAATTTAGAAAACTAACTTTTCTATATTGGCTCAGGTCTGGGTGTTTGTGACCATTGTCTCTGATTTCCATAACACAAGTGCTTTAGCTACTTTGGAATCGGAGCATAATTAACTCTTCTTGTGATGTTATTCGGATTAAGACAGTATTTGTCTAGGGTTCTATTCAATAAAAATCAAAATTCCAAAACCAACTAAAATTTAATTCGAATTGGCATTTATTTTGAACCAAGTTAGTATTTTGGATTTTGTATAACATCCAACATGTTGCAATCAATGATGATTATGATTATGTTGTCATATATGAAATGAGATTATGTTACCTGCACTGCTTGCCGATCCTGCCCTTGAGGTGCCTCGCGATGAGCGTCCATTTCTTGGGCCCGTACTTGGCCACCAAATCCACCACCTTCTCGTCTTCCTGCAACCAACAAAATTATACGATTAGGACAATCAGAAAAAAATACATTGAGACTTACATAGGTACCTAATAGATCCTTACTAATATTATAAATGCGAAAGTGCGTTTGTTTGTTTGTTACGCCTTCACGTTTTAACTACTGAACCGATCATCATGAAATTTTGCATACACGCATTCAGGGGTACAGAGAAGGACATAGGGTACCTTTCATACCGAAAAAATAATTGTTCCCGAGGGGTAGCAAAAAAGCTTTCCACGCAGACGATGTCGCGAGCGGTCGCTAATAATACAAGAAAATATTGGATTTTTTCCCATGAATTCCTATGAATTGATTAAAAATGTTAATCTTGGTTCTCTAAAGTCTCATACTCATACCAACAATAAATTATAATTTTAAGCTTACAACAAAATTTTATATAATCTAAAAAGAATTGCTGACAAAATAAGATCTTTAAGTCAAAGTATGGAATACCCAAAATGACGACGACGTGTCTAGATCTCCTAGCTGAAAAAAACTAACAGAAAAACGCCAAAATGTAAGTTAGGAGATCCTGACACTTCGCCTTATATCTCTTAGAATGTTGACCAGATCAGTTGGGTGTGTATGGCGTTCTGAATCTCCTCCATTCACTCCCTGGATGGCCACTATCACATCACAGTTAGGTCAATCCTTGGAGCAGAACCAAGGCTTCAAAGTTACCTCGTTTGTATGAAAAACGACTGGTGTCCTTAATTATCTGGCCACCACTGTAGGTGCCTAGTACCTGCCGTATTATGCCTGACGTATTATACAACGTGTTACAAAAATACCCCTAATGCCGAATATGGTAGATAGGGGCCATCAAATTGAACAACCATTACTATGGGGCCAACTTTGAAATCACGAAAATAAATCAGCTGTTTCATACAAAAAATAATTACGAAAATATCAAAATGTATGAAACAGCTGATTTTATTTCGCGATTTCAGAGTTGGTCCCATAGTAAAAGTTATTCAGTTAGATGGTCCCTATCTATCATATTCGGCATTAGGGGTTATTTTGTAACACGTTGTATATGTGTGCTAGTTAGTACCTATTGGTTTCGGGTGAATCTACAGCAAGATTGGGCGTTTTGAACGCCGTCATTTTCCTCGACATAAAATTGTCATGATAGGTTGCAAAAATAATATAACTTATGCTCCTTAACGCTACTCGTCTGAAACCTATTCTCGACAGAATTTTCTTACTTCAAAATTATGAAAATAAGTTGAGGATAAATAGTGTTTAAAAATAACCTTGTAACTTATTACAATAATTAACGAACAATACAAAAGCTTAAGCTTATCCCCGAAGGTGCCTCAGGATGAAACCATCAATACTAAATAAATCAATAAAAAAAGAATGACGGAATCATCGTGCGAAAATCGTTACATCACAAGGTGAGCCAGTTACAGACAAAAAATATGAATTGTAAACCGTTGCGATCAGCTGAGCTAGTATAGTGTTGACGAGGTTATGTTTGATTTGAAGCCAAGTTAAAGAAAAAAATGGTATCCTTATAAGATCTCTTGTCTGTCTGTCAAAGCTTATTATTCTCAGGTGCAGGCTCTTGGATTGGAGCTAAGAAATCGTTTATTAATCAAAACAATCATATAAGTACTATTTTGGGACACCGCCAACAAACTAAAAACTATTAATAGGGTACCAACCCTATTAATAGTTTTTAGTTTGTTATTAATAATCCTATTAATAATTATTAGTACCTATTCTGTGCCATTCGTTACCCATGGAATCGCCAATCATATCATGGAATTTGTCAAAAATAAGTCCTCACAGCACGAGTCGGAATGAATATGGCCAATCTCTTTAAGTACCTAACATGGAAAATTATAATCAACGAAATCGTGTAAACTTAATCGAAAATAAGTTTAATCTAAAAAAAAATAAGACAATCGAGTGTATTTCCAATTAGTTCCGTAATAATAGTCGATATTCCACGGTTATTAAAATATGGATCATGTGCGCGAGCATCATTAATTGTTATCAGCAAAAAAATCGACAGGCCATTTTAAAACTCGTTTGCTACACGCCAAAGAGATCGGAGATAAGAAAAAAACAAGAACATCTTGTGATATATTTAATGGTGACCTTCAATCCATGGGAATGATATATCAATCTGATACAATAATTTGCTTTAGTGACTGAGAGAATTGATCTGGTACGCCGTCGCAATGTGCCGCTGGATGCAGGACCGATCGTTGTGGAGATCCTTGGGTTCCCCCAATGCCTATTCCCCCTTCTTCTTCTTGTCAATACGGGCGGTTTCCGCAACTCGACGTCTATTGCGCCTTTTGCGTATGGAGGGTGCGGCCGGATCAGTCCAGCCAGTCCAGCTCAGCCAGGAATGCTCCAAGGGCTTTCATATTCATGATCGCTTCCTGGACGCTGCCCGGCGAGCCGAGGTACCTCGCCCGGTAAGGGGCCACCCCTCTGCATTCCAGCAGTACGTGGCCTATACCCAGCAGTGGATGTCGTGCGGTTGATATGATGATGATGAAAATCACTTAGAACGTCAAGTAATTTAACATGAATTCATAAAAAAATAAACTGATTCACAATCACAATGCCATTTTAATTAAGTGGTACCTACAAAGTTGACTCAAAATATTCTACAAACGAACAAAAAGCAATGTATTTGATTTGCCCAAACCGGGCACATACATACTACCTACCTACATAAACTAGCACGTGTCAAAGAAGCATGCATAAAAACTTATGACCGAGTCAAGGCCACTAAGTATGCCACGGTATGAATGTGAACAGCTGAGTGATACGTTTACGAAAATACCTAATACCTACATTACATTGACTATGATTGCCATATACAGGGCTGATTTAGAGTATATTTTTAATTAAGAGGGCTTTTGTTTTTTTTCTCTACCACTTATTCACAAATTCACCATTATCGAGAACCAAATGACAATAAAATTACTCATTGAAAAACAACAAATGGTTTTACACACATAGATTACAAAATAAATTACTAATTATTAGTTATAATTTGTTTTACTAATTTGGTATTTTATATTTGGTTTAGTGCGAAAAATTTATAAGATGTAAGTCTAACCTAACCTAACCTAGCAGGTATTGAAATTGGATATTTAATAATATTAATGTCATGTTATGATCATATTATGATTCCTAATAGGACATACAGGTGATATCCTTGTTGTATCTTAGCTAGATAATGGCTATTGAAATAATACAATGATGAGACGCGCTTAGACGGCATTCCTTTCAATTACTGATGTGAGAAAGAAAACTGGTTTTAACTGAAGACGATATTAAATCTTTTAATATATTATCGCTAGATCCTCGCAGCATATCTTTATTTAGATTAGAACTAATTATAAAGAAAAACCTGTTGATGTCATTTTAAGGAAAAATATTTATTGTACGAAAAACAAGACTTTGTAAAGTGTGCCAATTTAAAAAAATCCTACTCCCCTACTAATTTAATAAATTTCCTTAGTTTTTTTAACGCGAGCAACAAAATGATGTTAAATTTTAATAGTTACAGGAAATAATACGTATGATTTCATATTTACCTGAATGTAAATTATGATAAATCAGTTTTTACTTATTACCTACCTACTGGGTGATAAAAAATTAAATACTATTTCTGTAAAGGCTGATTTTTCAATGCCCAAATATTAATTCGTTTGGTAACGTACCTATTATACGGCCAAATTTAAAATATTTTTCATTCATTTGTCTGTAAAACTTTTTGGATGACTTTTATTTTATTTGTTTAATAATTTAACAGACTGATATCTGTGATCAGTGGCCCTACCATGAGTTGATGCAAACTATTTTAATATATTAATTATATTATTATCAACTCATGGTAGGGGCACTGAGGACGACGACCTCCGTGGTCGAGTGGCTTTGTACACCGGTTTTCAAGGTGTCGCCATCTCTGAGGTCCCGGGTTCGATCCCCGGTTGGGTCAATTTAGAAAATGATTCTATATTGGCTCAGGTCTGGGTGTTGTGATACCTCCGTTGTCTCTGATATCCATAACACAAGTGCTTTAGCTACTTACTTTGGAATCGGAGCAATGTATGTGATGTTGTCAAATATTTATTATTTATTTATTTATAAATATACAAAGAGTGACACTGGGAATAAGCGTTGGCGTTTTTGTTTTGTTTTTATTACCAAAATTGTTTAACGCACGGTCTTCATTCATCGTTTGCCTTTTCGTACTTTATATTCTGATATCGTAGAAATACACAGGTAGAGAGACAACTATTTATGTCGTAAGGAGCCAGGAACTACCTTTAGTAGTAACTTAATATTCACGAAGCGTAGGCGTTGCTAAGGATGATATTTTCATTCATGAAGTTTTAGGAGATTAGCCGCGGGCGCAAGCACAAATGTTATCCTTGAAAATGAAGGGGTTATTGTGCAGATAAACATAGTAAATTACATGGTAGGTGGGAAACTTCCAGTGTTAATTGACCGAGCGAGCGCGTAGCGCTAGCGAATCGTCTCTGCTTCAGCTTGTCCAAAAATACTTTCGTATATCTGTTCTCCTGTACAGGTTGCATTTCTCAACCGATTCTCGTGAATTTGATAATTATATAGAATTTTTTAGTCGAGCCAGATAAGAAATTTTGTGAAAAAATTATCAAAGTTAGAAGCGCCATCTAGGTTCGAATAAATATAATAAAATAATACCTAACCTACCAAACAGCACATAGTACTGCTTTTCAAAAGCAGTGTCAACCTCGTGGCGACATCTATTAGATATTTTTTAAACAACATGCAATTTTAGCGAGGTCTGCAGCTCAGCTCACTGAGCCACTAGTTCATAAGAATTTATTCCAACAGCTGATCGACCAGTTTATGAGAAATGCAAGAGTGAATCAGCAATCGCATTTTAAATAGGCGAATTCTATGCGTGCGTGCATCATGTGGTGTTAGTGACCTCTGAATCATTTCCTTTCTAGACCGATTGACGTTTGGAGATCGATCAGTATCAAAACTATTTATCGATTGGAATTGCAAATAGGTTTTATTGATGTGATTTTCAGTTGTCTCATTGACAATAAAATCGAAATTAATCGATTGGAATGGCAAATCGGTTTCATTGAAGTGATGTGCAGTTGTCTCGTTGACAATAAAATCGAAAGTAAAGTTAATGAACTTGTGTCATTCATAACTCTTAAGTCTCATAACCATAAGATAAGAATATTGACACCTCAACGTAACTTCAGAAAATCAAAGCTATACAAAACATAAATGTAAAAAGTATTTAACTTATATTATTAAAACACAGAATAAATAAGTAATTAGTACGCGTAATAAGAAAAGGCGAGTTTCAAAGTTCTATCGTTGATGTTTATTTGAAAATGAGACAGAATTTCATTGTACGTAATTAGGTAGGTCTGAAGTTCAAATACCTGAATGAAACCAATAACCTAAGAATTTGGTACTGAAAATATCAAGCTAAGCTTGCTAACGACAGCGATAATCACCAATTTAATACAACAAATAAAGATAAACTTGCCGTTCCAAGATTTAGGCTTGCAAAAACTAGAGGTTCACTTATGGGGAAAGGCATAGATTTAGATATTAGATTATTTTTTAACAAAAAAGAAGTGAAGTTCCACAACAAGTGATTGATCTTATTTGCATGAATTTAAAAACCATGTTATGGATAAAGATTATTATAAAGTAGATGATTATCCAAAAGACCGAAATGCGTGCTGAAAGTTATGATGTAACACATAACTTGCTAGTTTAGTACTTTAATCCTGTTGTATTGTATTTGGTAACGATATTATTAAGTTACTCGAATATTTATATATTTAAGTGTGTAAATATCGTTACTTATTTCTGTTAAAGCTGATCCATTTTTTTGCGCCTGTTCTTCTTATCAGTTAAAAAAGTCTGGAACGGATGGTAGGAAAATATAGACGATTCAAAAGTGCTTAATTATTAAGTTTATTTGAATAAAGAAATTTTGATTTTGACTTAGGTAGACTTCATGTCACGTCATATTAAGGAGGTGGCAATATTAGGGAGGAATAAGGGAGACCTCATTCAACGACAAGAGCTCTTCAATGAAAATAAAAGTAAATAAATGGACTAACCTCCTTGGTCCAAGGACCTTTGACTAGTTCAGGGTTGAGGACCTTCGTCCACCGCTGCTGGCACTGGAAGTCCGACCTGTCAGCGAACTGCGCGGCGATCACGTCCCAATTCTTATTGTACACCTTCACACACATCTTTAGCTTTTTATCCTGAAAGAAAAGAGGCTTTATTTGTAACATTTTCAATGACAAACGACTAATCACATATTAAAGAAAAATGTCACAGCACAATGTGTGTAGGATGAAAAGTGTCTGTTTTTATCCTATATATTTAAAAACTGAATGTGTGACGCAAAGCTTTTAGTTATCAGGATGCCTAGTACAGCAAGCATAAGAGTGAACCCAGAGGGTTAATTGTCTAATTTCAAAATCTATCGCAATCGCTTTCATTTGGCAGATGGATGTGACACATTGCTGCATTTCTTTGATAAGTTTTTATTTATGCCAAAAAGAAGCATCAATGTGTTACATCTTGAAAGCGATTGCGATAGATTTTGAAATTAGATAATAGAAAGGCTGGTCTTCCGTCGGCCCCTATTGATATTACTAAGGCTGCTAAGGCCCGTACCTCTCTCAATGTTGAGTTCTATCTTGAGATCATACTTGAGATGTTCTTCTTATAGGAACTGCACTGTTTAAACATGAGAGTAGATGTGTGTGGTATTGATATTACTAAGGCTGCTAAGTCCCGTACCTCTCTTCATGTTGAGAGCTATCTTGAGATCATACTTGAGATGTTCTTCTTATAGGAACTGCACTGTTTAAACATGAGAGTAGATGTGTGTGGTATTGATATTACTAAGGCTGCTAAGTCCCGTACCTCTCTTCATGTTGAGAGCTATCTTGAGATCATACTTGAGATGTTCTTCTTATAGAAACTGCACTGTTTAAACATGAGAGTGGATGTGTGTGGTAAACCTACCTCCTCCTTCGTCCACCGGCCCCTATTGATATTCTTCCGCGGCCCAGTACTTTTGGTTGCAGCCGGCGCATGCTCGTGCACCGCCGATTCTTTAGAGAAACTTTTACACCACCGAGTCTTTCTTCTTTGGTGAAACTTCGAATGTTGTTTAAATGAAAGTATGTGTAATGGTAAACCTACCTCTTCATTCGTCCACCGGCCCCTATTGATATTCTTCCGCGGCCCAGTACTTTTGGTTGCAGCCGGTGCATGCTCGTGCACCGCCGATTCTTTAGAGAAACTTTTACACCACCGAGTCTTTCTTCTTTGGTGAAACTTCGAATGTTGTTTAAATGAAAGTATGTGTAATGGTAAACCTACCTCTTCATTCGTCCACCGGCCCCTATTGATATTCTTCCGCGGCCCAGTACTTTTGGTTGCAGCCGGTGCATGCTCGTGCACCGCCGATTCTTTAGAGAAACTTTTACACCACCAAGTCTTTCTTCTTTGGTGAAACTTCGAATGTTGTTTAAATGAAAGTATGTGTAATGGTAAACCTACCTCTTCCTTCGTCCACCGGCCCCTATTGATATTCTTCCGCGGCCCAGTACTTTTGGTTGCAGCCGGCGCATCCTCGTACACCACCGAGTCTTCGTCCTCTGAATACTCGCTCGACTCCGACTCATAGCCGCTTCGTCTGTAACAATGTTAACTTATAAAATACTGAAATAATTAATACAAAGAAGTTGAAGAGGAATCTTAGCAAAGGAAATGTGCTTAGTTGAAAGACAGGTGGAACCCCTTATCTCTGCCAACTCCTGGAGGACGACAGTAGACGCCCATGTATACAAACACCTACCTAGATATGTTGAGTGAGCGATTTCTCAATTAGTTGAAATTTATTTTACCTGCCCATTGAATGTAAACTTTGTTAATTATTGTAATGGAAAATGACGTCACTTTAAATGCCGACCTCATTTTTCAAATTTTGACGACTCTGTATGAAATATACAGGGAGAAAAAAGCAGCCCTTGACGAGTTTCTTGCCGGTTCTTCTAGTTACAAGGTCTCCCGCTTAGGGTTTGCCAACCGATGGCGTAGCTTCTTTGACATTCACAAGTGCTTGTAACAGCCTAGACTGAATAAATGAGTTTTGAATTTTGAATTATGAGTTGACATACTGAAAATGTTTAGCTAGTCGAGCAAGCCACTTTGTTATTCATTCAACCTCGTAGGTTGAAAAATACCATGGTAAAGTTACCATGAATATTTAAATGTGCAAGGAGTTAGTGGTGAAATACCTAGTACTTATTTAAATAAAAATTAACAATCAAGAACTATCAATAACGATACACGATAAAGCATAGGTACAAGACACTTTAAACACGCTATTTTGTGCCTTAAAAACCGTATAAAAAACAACAATAAACTAAAACAAAGACCCGTCTCTCTTTAAGGACAATGTCAAACCACATTCTTTAATAGCAAAGGTGAAGATCAAACATCCTTTGGCTTACGAAGAGGAATAGGAATGAACAAACAAGACAAGCATACAAGCTTAGAAATTAAATGAGGGAAGATAAACTCAAGAATTATGGTCATGAGATGTTGGGTACACTGTCTGAATTAGTAAAACTAAGAGACAAAACATAGTGGACTAAACCTACAGGATTATTTCGCTTAAGCACGCTAAAGTTGACTTCGGCCCTTTTGTAAAGTTTCTGGTGTAGAAAAATACTCAGTAATTTTATCAAACCAAGTGAAAAACCACAGGTGTCGATTTAGTTTTGCCACATTTCAGCTTTGTTATGTATGGGCTGTATCTACAGGTATAAATCCTCGAAGAATAGCACATAAGATATTAAGGACACCGATACATTTTGAAGTTCTCTAAAGGATTATAAAGTGATACTACTCAGCCATAGAATTCGCGATGTCACAGTTAAAAATAGAATTTGCAAAAGCAATAATGTATATTAGGTTGGGCTTAATCATAATTCCACGTAGTCTTACGTAATCTTTACGACAAACGAGTCCTTTGGATCTCCAGAGATACAAATTGTGAATATTGTGATGGCAGCTCAAAGGAAAACTTTTAAAAATTTATCATTCTTCATTTGTTTGGTTAAGTTAGATAATATAAAATAGGTGTATTGCATTAAAAGAATAAAGGAACTATAGAAAACAATTAAGGTAATTATATAAGCACCTCTGTGGTCTAGTCGATTCCTAGGAGGGGGGTACATTTGTACGATTTGGTCGATGGTAGGGTTTATTTCAAGTCCGCCTGGCTAGCTACCACCATCTTACCTAAGTCAGACGCCATAACAAGAAATTAAAAAATGTTTTGTTCCGGCAGTTAGAGCTAAGATAGCCAGTTCCTCAGTGGTGAGGATTCCGGGTGTAGTGCGCTTCCACCTTCGGCCTTATTGTCATTTAATATCAGGTGAGGTGAAGGCCAAGCGCTAACCCGTTGTGAATAAAAAAAAGCCAGAATAAGCAGCTTTACAACGTTCGAAGTAATATCGAACTAAAATATTTAACGTTACTTAAAATTATTTATTTAAATATTTAGCGCTAGCGTGGTGGTTACTGGTTTGGTTACACCGCGTGACCGCGTCGCGTATCCCGCGATCAATGAAATAGGTTTTTGTTGATTTTAAAACCTTACTTTCAACTTAAAAATATGATACTAGTAACTATTTTTTCTTAGCACGAAAACCTATTTTGATATATAATAATGGAATGTAATGTAATGGATGATGGATGGATGGACTGTACGAGTTTAAAATCATAGTGGTTGAAATTTGTTTGTATTCTAATATTAATTCTAATATCCTCTTTTTATAATCATCATTCACCTTTCTAGGGACTTCCAACATTTGCAAGAAATTCATCAAAAGAAATCATATGACAAAAAAATTTCTGGCGCCACCTCCGGATCCTGATCCCGATTTCTAAAAACACGTAAGTAGTTGATTCTTGGAAAAGGGACTAGTAAATAGGTACTACTGTCGGTAATTCTTTGGATCTATAAACGTCATTTGAATCTAAACCTAATGAAGCAAACATTAAAAACCAAAATAACTTGGCTTCAACATCGACCATCGAAAAACAAGTTCTCGGTCGAGATAGGCATGGAAAAATATCACATACCGGTTTTAAGCATCAATAATTCTTGTATACACATAGATGAGGTAAGGATGAGAATAAAAAATAATGAAAAAAGTGCAGACAATTTATGCATAGTTTCGAGACATCAGCTGATGGCAAAACTTGTTTTGTTTCCCATTCATTGATTTCAACTTTTAAGGATTCAAACAAGATCCGCGTCATTCATTATTAACAATTAAAACTAATAAAATCAAGTTAAACCAGGTTTTGTAATTTATTAATTAAAATTGAATAATAGTCAAGAAGAAATAGAATTGCAAATAAACGAAATATTAGCAGCAAACAAAATGAATATACTTACTCATATAACATTACGCCAAATTATCCAAAAAGTGACGCGAAGACAAAACCCTCAAACTGCCACTCCATATTCGTATTAAAAAACAATCATAATAAAAAACTTAACACAAATTATTTCACACGATGTCCGAACATTTCCCGCCAAAAAATCATCCATACCACATTTCTGTACGCACTATCAACTCTCGCGCAGCACAAGACACGACTATACATACAATAACCATAAAGAAAAATTCCATCCCTCGTTCCCACACTCACACAACAATAACATAACACACCTACACGGATCGCATATGCAAGCCAAGACGTAATAAGGGTGAAGGGATCTACAAAAACCCTGGAGGGATACAGAAAAGGACAGCACATTGGAAATGTACAGTCCATGACAAAGACGAAATATCAGGTACAGAAATCATACCCCGCAGTGGGGATGTGACGCAACGCAAGCGAAGGCGAGCAGGTGTAAGCAACTGGTACAGAAAAGGAACAAAGAAAATCGATTTTATACTTTTTTTTGTTGGATAGGTCATCGACTATTACCAGAGAAATGTTGATTGTACAAAAACTAAAGATATTGATACCAAGTTCGTAAATAAACTCAATCGAATCAATAAATAGAGTCCAAAAATATATTGTGTATCCAAAGGAATAAATTGATCAGTGTAATCAAAATATAATTGCATCAGATCAAAGGACATTCTGAGAAGGACATATTGAGAAAAGAAAATTATGCGCTTAAACGGAAACAAAGAACAAACAACAAAGAAGATACACATAAGATAATATACACAAGACTTGTATCAAATCAAGTGAATAAACTAATAGAAAAACTTTGAAGAACACTCATCAGAGATGACGACAAAAAAAAGCCACGAGGGTCGATCGAACTAGCTAGAGCACATAGCGGATGTCAAACTAAATCCCTACAAAACGGGATCATTTTTTACAACTTTTCAGGGATGAATTCGACCCAGATGTTAGCCATAAATCAGCTGATTAGCCTCGAAATTTTCACTCTGCTACAGTACAGTTCTGGGTATTCAAGCCTCTGGTAAGAAATTTCACGATTCCCAAATATTATCATGATCATAAATAACACATATTATAACATCACTTCCTGCCGATAGTAAGAATTATTCAACAAGTTTAAGGGCATTGCCAGATATCGATAAATCCAATCAGATATCGCTTTTTCACATCGAAAACTATAATTACTTACATACTTCATTCATGCCGCCTATCGCCTGTCTAGACTGACAACAAACAGTCTCTTAGTTCAGTCAGGGCCTTTCTGACCGCCATAAATAATTTAGTCATCTGTATAAACTGCTTATCGAAAAATTCCAAACGCAAAAATATAATAAAAAAAAGGCTTACCAGCAATCAAAACCGGTTTTTTCCAAATCATTCTCGTGAGTTTTAAAGAAATTTCACACTCCACATTTCTCATTAAAATAAGGAAACAAGTTATTTCCACCTGTCTTCCGTGAACACTCATTTTGATTTCACGAGCGATTACGAATACTAAGGGGTTTCGATTAAAGACATCGTTCCTTGATGATTCTTTTTAGAAGAGGGTTAAAGCTAGCTTGTCAAGTTTATTAGAACTTCACATTATTAAATCTCCATTATTTATAGGTATGAATTTCATCTCGAAATAGAGGAGTATCCTAAATAAGTTGTTTCTTCTAAAATATAAATTGTTTGCATAGTTTCAAACAATCTGACAAATAAATGCTAATAATTAGTATCTTTATTCGTAATATAAATCTTCATCCCCAAACATTTTGTGATACTTATCAGAATCAAGGTTAAAAACTCAAAAATAATAACTTAGATTTTGGAATGTCTCCTATATCGCAGCAAAATCTTCCTACGAATCAAGTCAAGTCAGAACATGAAATATATCATTAAAAACTGTCCCCCTTGGTTCCTTAAGGAAATGTCCTGTTAACTCACGCATCGCCCGTGCTTCCTGTCATGTTGTGCCCCTTTGTGTTTGTAGGAACTACTTATTAGCACTTTTTTTGCTAAGAAACATTTATAAATCTAAACCTCTTTTGTAAATGCGTCAATACAAACTTGTTTTCAAAATTAATTAAACACTATTACGGAATACAATACAACATTTCCAGCGCGTAGTTCATTATTTAGGTTTTTTTAGATTTATTTGATTTGATTTTCCAACGTTTCGCCACCTTTCCAGGGGCCGCGCGTGGTCACGCATAACACATTCGTTTGTTTAACTATTTTAATAAGCACAGCTTCATCCAATGATTTAATTAAATTCTTGATAAAGCCACCGGCGGCGCAGCGGCATTTCATAACATTGCTGCCGAACATAGGTCGCACGATAACAGAATTTAGGTATGGAGTGGAATAATTTTATACTATACTAAAACACGACTCGATTAGTTTTTAAATCAAACTTCAATGATATCATATATTATAAGGACAAGTGGCGCCTTAAGTCTAGACATTCAGATGTTTAAAATCGCAACTCACACTCAAAAGTCACACATCGTCTTTGTAATTCAAAACAATAATATTATGATGTAGGTAATGTGCCTTACGAATAAAATTTTAAGAATCGCCAAAAACAAAAGACGTATTTTTTCATATAATTAACATTATAGATTTGCAATTGTTCAATTATGTTAATATTTTAAAATACATAAAACATACGAACAATACCTGCGGAAAATCTCCTAATTTTACGATAAATGAGCATACGGTACTAAATCTTCTCATTATGACACAGAATACATAATAGTACAAGTAATTATGATTGATGATATGAACACGCTTAAAGAACTTGGTCACATAGCTTTATCGGAGGTAGCAATTTTAAAATTATCGTCCAATTTTAAATGCATATTTCAGTAAACATAGTAAGGACTAAGTATCGCAAACATACTAGTCGCCAAGCAAATTCTTCAATGTACTTGCTAGCGATAAGGTAGATTCGCCTCACCATTTCCATGAATAAAGTTAGATAAAGGCGTATTATGGTTACCAAACGTTTGGTGGGGTCTCGTTACTCAATGAAAACATAAGTCAATGCGATAGCATAGCCGAGGCCCCAGGCTCTCATTACAGACGAAGCATTTAGCTTCTTGTTGATCAAATTGTATGTGACCCGATTACTCTTCTCGTACTCTGTGAGTCATCGAATATTTTTAGACTAGAACGTCCTCGAATTTATTCCTGTTTAATTTTTTGCCATTCACAACCTGTAAGACCTTTTTTATAATAAGTAAACAAGAATTAATTTCCTTCGATCTAAGTTCACATTAGCAGTTGAGTAAGGGCAAGCAAAACATAACAAAAATACAATAAATTCGATGTACTTATAATAATTATTCTTATACCTTCAATTGGAAGTCGATAATAATGCAAAAAGAGTAATAATGAGAAACTCGGTTCAGGACAAAATAAAAACAGAGGCATGACCAACCACTTCGTGGTATTTTTTTCCCGCAAAAACTTAATTCTTACAACAATTTAAGAGAAACTGAACACCGGATTTCGCGTGAGAGTTGACTGTGGCCAATGTGGTGACTCGTAATTTTATACTGACCAATCAGCTGGAATTAATAGTTCACATCCTTTAGTTAGATAAACAAAATGTTCACTCCGGTTACTTTCTCATCTTGGACGAATGTGGTTTATTCGTCCAAGTCCAGTTGCTTACCCGTTTTAATATCAAATTCTCTGGATTAGTTACTTTCAGGATAGTTTAGCTAACAGGTTATGCTGAGAAAAGGGTATTTATTCAGTGCTAGACAAAATAAGATTACAGATGAATGAATTTGCAAAACTAGCTTCCCACCGTCTAATCTACGCAAAATCCTGACCCTTGTCGCATAGAAATGATGGTACACCTGAATTTAATAGACACCCTTCTTAGTATGTATAGCTAAACAGGTCCACTTTTACAATAGACGAAATAGACATTAATCCAAAAGGATAGCTTACGTAGGATACTCACAAAAGATTATTAGGGGACGACTTAAAATGTGTTAGGCCAGCTATTCATTATAAAGATTGTTTCTCACGCAATATAAATGATCGTCTGGAAGACCCTTTGCAAATTTTAATTATAAATGGTACCTTTTTTGTATTAACAAAAGACTAGGTAAATATGGTAAGTAAGACATAAATGTTCACAGACTAGTCAAGAACAAGTGACGATAGCCAAGCTGTCCGCTAAGTCCGCTTGTCTGTAAAACATATACTTCCTCGTAAAAAAATATGGAAGTAGCTTCCGACTTGAACGTAGTTCAAATAGGGGAGATATTTTTTGTATCAATAGAACCATACGCGCCTAAAAGGACGACTGTACCATATGCCGCTTTGAATGACACATTTGAACCATGTGTGGAGTTTTTGCCGCTTTGCAAACAGCCGAAGATGGTCTCAAATTTATCAACGAACTGATAAAAAGTTTTATCATCAATGCAAACAGAGGTTTCATTACTGAATTAAACGAATATGGGAACATGTTAGATGAAGTCACCGATACAGGAATCGAGGGGAGGAACATGACAAAGCGACAGCTGCTCTTTTCATAGTGATTAAACCACGCGATATACCAACAAGTATAAGTAATGAGCCACATTCAAATGACTTGGTCAATCTAAAAATGCAAAAAAACATTTTTTTAGTATCTATTTATTCAATAAAGCCATATTGTAAATTACGTATCGTCATAACGTCATAAGGCTAATGCTATTGACAGAATATGAGTGGACTGTATAGATTTTAAAGAACCACAAAAAGTAATCAGCGCTATTTATTGATTTGTCTCTGATATTTCAGTCTAGTTTTAACTGAAAGAGAAACTCCTTAAATTTATTTAAAAACGTCAAGTTTTCATCTGCTTACTATAAGCTAAAGTAAAATAAAAAAGACTAACGAAAAGAATAAAATCATATTCACGTGTAAGTAAAGGTCAAGAGTCGATAGAACTGATAAATGTTTATCCACTTTTTGTTCAAACAATTGGTCAACTTTATTGATCTACAAACAAAATTGTAGAAAAAGTGAGCTACTAAAATCTATTGTTATACGCACAAACAAAGGTCTCTAAGGGTGTTCACCTGGCCTGGCTACCCCCTGTTCCTTCCAAGATTAATGTCTTGAAACTCCGTACAATGACTCCCCCACACATGCCCTGACATTTCTAACCCGTGTTTTTTTATATTTCCTTTCCTTATTATATGGTCTTACAATTATGAAGCAGCACGCGCCCGAAAGGTGTTTAGTGAAAGCTCTAATGAACCATTCATTTATTTTCTTTTATTGGAACCTTTTAAAGTAATTATTAGGTCCATGGCCCATCATCATCACGCAAGGTTTTGAGTTCACGTGAAATGTCGAGTACAAGCATCTTAAGCTATTTCTGATGACTGAACGGCTGAAACGTGACCATAAGTCATACAACCCGGTTTATTCGAAACAGATTGGTAGCGAGGGGCCTCGAGAGGAAGATTCTGTTTATTTTATGAGGTCATTGTTCTAAGCGCCAGGATCTAAATTGGTTGAGGTTATTTGGCGACATATAACTTCCTATACAGCAGTATGGAATGAAGACTTATATGAGATCGTTCGTTTTAAAAACTAAAGCTTAGAAACAAAAGAAAGTATGAGTCCTTCCTTTCTTTATCTCAAAATGGGGCAACTGTTTGAAGCAGCACAAATTACCAAAGAATACCATCGTGACTCAAAAGATTTCATAGTAGTCAAATCATATGGCAAGGCAATGGCGCCAGTAGGTATGCAACAAAACAACAAACAAATGACTCACAAAGCACTCGTTTACCTACACACGAGACCAAAATCAAAAGTCCTCAAGTCAACGAACGGACCCGTCGTCTGCAATGGGAATTGGTTTTCCTAAAGAATGCGGCTCCCAAGTCGAGTAATCCAGTTCCGCGATGTCTCGAGTCGCGTCGCGACTGAAAAGAAGCAGGTGATGTGCCATCTGGCCTACACCACGTGTCAACAGACGAATTTACGATGCCGATTAACAAACGGGAATTTGATTTTCGGGACCCTTAACGGGACGGGATGGACTAATGTGCCGATTTGTTTTATGGTTTGATAATAGACGTTTTTTGTGCCAATATGTCTTTCTGACGCTAACAAAATTCAATCAATTAGATACTGAATTTATTTGACTTGATCGGTGAGAAAACGTTTCTTCTAACTTATTTCAAGTGCATATGCCATTAGTAGGTGATACTATTTCGATTCAAACATTGGTTGCTATTCATGAGACGGCAATTACCGAGCCCAATGTTATTTGGGATTGGGAGTGAACATTCTGATTTTATCGACCACCATATGCAACTTTTCATTGATCGCTATTTTCAAGTTAGGAGTGAACGGACATTCTAATTTTGCTGACCCCTTAATGCCTCTTAAGCAATTTTTCATTGTATGCTACTATTTATTTAGATTAAGTATTTTCTCTTACTACCTCAAGTCTAGCTTGTCTATAAATACTGGTGAAATTATAATCAGTACAAAAGACATACTCTTATCAAATTACTTTTTTATCAAGGTTAATTTTTTTCAAAGTCGCACGCAGCACGCAGCCCACAGCTAAAAATCCATTGCAATTGTAGGAAGATCGATTTATCGCGAGTCGACGCGTGCGCCGCCATCTGCGCCCCCCACGCAGCTGCGGCAGGGGATGCGACCAATAACAACACGCGTGGAACTATCGCGGCCATATTGTTTTCTTTTACTATCGCATGTACTTTTTTCTATTAAAACTTTTTTCGCTCTTTTTGTTTTGATTGGCGATTTTATGTATTTTTTTAATTCAAAACTTTGCGCATCAATAACGTTTCACGTTGAGCTTTTCTATTAAACTAAAATTCTAAAATTAGGATTAGGATTAATATAACCTTCCAGCAGGCGCGCGCGGTCTCTGAGACCGCACTGTCTGAACTTATTTAAACAATTTTACGTAAACAATGAGAATTAGACGGTTAAGCTTCCGTGATATACTTGGAAGCAGACAAAGTGCCAAATGACTTATACTCGTTTTTGAAATCTTCGCACTGCTGTTAAAGATATCTGCGGGGGGGTGAGGTACTACCCCCTCAGTTGCCCTACGGTATTAGTTGCAAGCGAATTCGCTTCATTATTAGTGTTTGCGGTCTCAGATTCCGCGCGCGACCAGTTGTATACTGAAAAAAATCAGTATATTTTTATATGAAATTTATATAGTCAAATCATTAATTAAAATATTATAATAATCAATTGTTATGTGTTTATAAATTATTGAATTTACAAAAAAAAATATTTTTTCTCATTCATGCTCTGAAATGTGTTATTATTCCATTTGAAAAATAATGCAGGGCGTTTTACAATTATGTGGTGAATGGTTCATCACTAAAATTCAAGCTTAAAGTTGCGGATTCACAGACCGCGCGAGACTGCTTAAGTTCGGCGCAAGGGTGCGACCGCTGGAAGGTTAAAATCTTTCAGTAACATCCTCTGTTTAAGTTTAGGTTGGTATGTAAATTAGTAATTTCAATAGTATTCTTTCAAAAGGTACGTAAATTAATTTACATAATCTTTTATAAAGAAGTACAAAACAAGCATTAAAAAAGCAACAAAAAAGGCGTCAAGCTAAGCCAAGTGCAAATGACCCATTTTAAGGGCAATGCACTTCTTGAAATAATATCGGGTAACAACAATACAACGACCCCACAGGAAGGGTTTAAGGGCTAAAAACAGGTATTTGATGAGTGAACTTAATTTCAGAAGCGCAGACTGACTACAGTTAAGAATTATTATTAAAATCTAATTGAATCGGTACTTAATTGAAAACCAACCCATGCCACTTTACATACTGTGTTAAAGTGAGCAAAAGCCGATAAGATAAGGAAAATAAGAGGAAGTCGGCAGAAACATTGAATAACTAGAATACAAAGATCAATCATACATAACAATACTATTGGTACTCTGTAGATGTAGTAAAAAAATTTGGAGCGGTAGAAAAATATAATGATGTTTTACACATAAGATGACCGGACTGAAATATCGGAGGGGTCATGGGAACCGCAGATGAAAAAGACAACGTCACTCCATTTGGGAATCGCTTACAAATTTAGACGCTGTCAAAGGACCGCGAGGACATGCACCGGCAAGGCCCTTTTGTTCATACCTATGCAGCCCCATGCTTTTAAATCGTGGGAATATGCCATGGTTACCTGTATGTATGTACAAATGGGGTTTCACTACCCTTACATACATTAATTATGAGTGCAATAAATTACAATCAGTATTTTGATTCCTTTCACGCACTATTAGGTTATTAATGTCGAACGATGTTTAACTTTTTCGTAGTCAAATTCATTGATATGCATCTAGTTTAAAATGAAATCTATTGATAAATTCTGTAGCAGCTGAACTTGTACTTATCAATAATTAATTATTTCATTTTCTCTTGACGTTTATTTTTATCGTCTCGTTAATAATTTTTTTTACGTCTTTACCGATACTAACTGCATCACGCACATTAAATTAATTAAGTTAATTCAGCATAATAATACGGGCATCGTAATTTTGTTTAATACATGTTAAATAGCTCCATTCAAGTAATTTAACTATTAGCGAGATGAACCCACAGGAGAGAGAGAAGGATAAACAATTCCTATAAAATTTAGTTTTGGTGTCTCACCCAAACAAGCAAAAATATAAAAAAAAAACATACCAGGAAACCTATTTGCTAAAAAGGCGACACCTATAAACCGAAAAAACCGAGTAATATCCTCTATTGCCCAAAGTAGTATTGCCATAAAAGCGTGTAAACATTTTTTTCATTGCTCACTGGGCATTAGCATCGGGTAAACATAGAGGTTCCCACAATTCCTCATCCTTGCTCATCTGTGCATGACATGACTCACGTGCAATATGGCCGTCACGCCTGCTGACACCTAATCATTAGGAATTAATTCGAGATGTAACACTAATTATGTAAATGTGGGAACTATTACACGCTCTGTTTATTTGATTGTGTTTACTATTTGAAACACACTTATGAGGTCTTTGTTGATTTCATCCAGTTCAAGAGATATTTCTTTGTACAATATTTTTTTTTTTATTTCGAACATAATTTTTTTCGCTCTCTTCCAAATTGAGAAGGCATGAAATATAATCATCTTAAAATGTATCAAAATTCAAAACTACACAAAGCATTCGAAAATGTACTCTCGTTTCGAACATTTATAAAGGCAACAAAGAAGCATTAAAGAAATTAAAAACTCTATCAAGTAGACCCATTAAATTGACTTCAACTCGATTGCCATATGTTGGTCGGAAGTGCCATCAATTGATAATCTATTCAAAAACCCTCATGGCAACATTATCATAAAAATACGTGGCAAAGTTCTTGAAACAGTAAATTATCTACAATGGGGGTCTTATATAGATGTATTAGAGGTAACTGGTGTTCATTTCTGAATATCATCGTTCAGCCCGCATAATGATAGTAGAAAAGGTGGCTTGTAGTTTTTGTAACATGCGGTTACTATTGCTTTACTGTTTTATTTTCCAAGGAAATATTACATATTGCAGCTTTTATCTTCATTAAGATTCATTCGATGCTTTTTTAACAATTATTGAAAAAAGCTGTGGAGCCAGTGAAGCTGTTAGAGAACTACAAATGTGGTGGTGTAGGATATCACTCAGTTCGAAAGTTCGGAGTAACATGATAATTAGTCGAAACATAAAGCGGGACGTACCTTGATGTGTGTATGGATGGGATCAATATTGATTTTTCCGCCTCACAGTGCTGTTACAGGAAACGTTTCAATCAGCATAAGGCATAAATCAACCGCACATTTTTTGGATTATTATCATTTATTTGTATAACTAGCTTTCCTCTCGCAGCTAGCCCGCGCGGACTACAGGTTATATCGTGCGGGCGGAGTCTCGTGCCCAGCAGTGGGATAAAAAGTAGTCTATGTCCTTCCCCAAGGTCCTATCTATATCCGTACCAAATTTCGTCAAAATCGATCCAGCGGTCTAGGCGTGAAAACGTAACAGACAGACAGAGTTACTTCCGCATTTATAATATTAGTATGGATTAATTAATGTCTCCATGCATCAGCTAATAAGCCTATACTTATAGCTTGATAAACCCGAGCAGATGACCATAAAAGTCAAGAAATATCTGCACATGGGCATATCATTATGTGCAATGACCCTACAAAGACTAGCAGATCAAAAAACGTCAACATATGCATAATTCCGAGGAACGACGAACGTGCAGCAAAAACTCCATTAGCATAAGCAGCTATCTTCGTTGCATTTGTAATTCGATGCACCGGGCATGGCTGACATAGCACGCGCCGAGCAATGCAGCTTTGCACTCCCACACATCGAATTCATTCATGTTGATGGACAATGTCGGTGTTTTGGCAAAGCCCATTGTTGTCGTAATTGAAATGAGGAGATTGGGAATCCTCTGCGAGTTCATTATTTTTAACAGTTTCATGTTTGATACAACAATTACACCCAAAATACGATTGCATATCGATTTTAACTATAATTTATTAAAATTTTTCCTCAGCCCATTAATTTTAAAAGAAAACATTTGGTTAAGTTGGTAATTAATTTATTGATATCGAAAATTACCAATTTTATTAATTATCCAATGTTTTACGAATTGCGGGAATCACAATTTATGTTTGAAGACCTGAATAATATTTTGGTTCACATTATACTTCTCTTATTATTATTTTGGAACATCTGGCATTTTTACGACTGAGATAGATTTGAGAAAAAAACAAACTCATCGATGTTAATCCGGTTACCCAATATGTTCGACCCCGATTCGATCGCAAAAATCTAAAAGCCCTTGATGAACTTTGACACATGCTCACGACGACCCATGTTATTTATTCATTGGCGAAAAATATGCCTCCGTACACCATTGCGAATCTGTCTCGTCAGCTACAAAAGAACTAGGCCTTTGTTCAGTAGAAGGATCGGAAATAATAAAGACTCCCCAATTTCTTGGGTCCCCTTGTAAGTGTATACAATATTTCTTATGTCGGGAGCCAAACCAGCTGGTTGATTCAATACATTTTTTGGTTCCAAAAAAATACAGGGCTTGTCGTTGCACGTGGTCGGAAATTCGAATGTTGTATAAACAGCCCAGGTAGCCAAACTTGTTGGTATAAAAGCCATGAGCACGTATTTATTACAACTTTTGGCTGCAGTGGTTATCATATAATTGTATATGTAAGCTTCTATACAACTTCTATACAGCCGGTTTGGGCGCACTTTAAATAGCCTTTCTCTGCTGCATACAAGCTGTGAAGTAGCTAATTAAAAGGCTTTTCAATTGTCAAATAATTGCTTAATACGCAACTTTTATTTGACTCAAAATGATATAGATGTTAGTTTTTGCAACTTGAAGTAATTTAATTAATGCCAGAACAAAATGAATCAAATTATCTGTCAACTAATTCACAATTGTAATGCTTTGTCAACTTTAATGGCGAATATTTATTAAAATGTTGATATTTTTTAAGGTGATTACACTAATAACAAGCATGATTTCTTATGCAAATCAAATTTTACTGATAATTTATACTCATGTTTTATGTAAATTTTTAATGCGCTGTTAATATTCTGCTATTTTATGAAATATATATAAAAAAATAAAAATTGGTAAAAGCAGTAATTTTATTATTTATCAGTAAAAGTGTAAACAAACGTTTTATAACAGCTATACAAAGCTATGGGTTAACAGAACACAACATTTTAGTAGTAATTACCAAGGAAAATACATTTTAATATTGTTCAATGATTTATTCTGCAAATAGAATTTACAAAAAACATGGCGTTGATGTTTATATCACAAAAAGTGTTTTATACTGTTTATTGCAATGAAGGATGCTAAATTTGAGCACTTACATTGCTCTTAGCTACAATATTTGCATTTATGTTGCTGTTAGCAAGAAAAGAAGCTACTAGCTTTAGCTTTAATATAAGCAAAGAGATAGCAAAATGAAATCAGTTCCGTGCAATTTTATCTGATCGAGTGGGTCGTACTGAATTTTGAAAGCAGCACTTGAAGCTTTATAATATTATTTGGGTATAGCATTTTAATAGTGTTTTATTGCTCTAAAAGTAACAAATTTGTCACTTTTATAGCTGCTGGCAAATAACTGACAATAGTAACAACTTTTAACCGATTCCGCGTGGCAAAAAGCTATTTAAATGTAACTTACAGTGCTTCTTTATGATAATTGTATGAAGCTAAGTTTCCGTGATTATTAACACTGTTAAATGTACTTAAAGCAATATAGAAGTAAATTACTCTACGGTTATACAGAAACTAACAACTTAATGCCTGCGTAAGAAGCTCTTTTACTATTGCTTTTCAACATTAACATAAGAACGTTTACATGGCTTATTTCAAACTCTGTTAAATGGCAGCAATTTAAAAACGCTGTTTAAACGTTTACACCGCTATTTTATTAAGCTTATGATGAAAAAAGATAATAAACCATATATTATGTCTCTATCCGGCTGCGTATTTTGTAAATTGCGGCTACACAACCTTCTTAAGATTCTATGCTATATAAGACAAATCATACACAGCGTTTGTGCTACCTGGGAGATCACTCCATAGGAAAATAGTCACGAATAATTGGTTTAAAAACCATTAATTTAGGCAGTCATGAAATGCGATGCATAATTCAAAACATAGTATAATCCCTGTCGTGTATTTATGATTCTATTTATTACAGCAAAAACTACAGTTTCAAATGTCACCTTCTCATAGTAAAAAGTTCGAAGCAACCTTTAAACACCGTCGTGTTATTAAATGAGTGCAATAGATGCAGTTGTTGCAATCGTGTGAAAGTTGCGTCCTGCATTCACCCCAATTACATTGGTATTCATAGAAAAGTGTTGTTAGATATGAATGGACAACAAGATATCGATAATGGTTTGTCGATATCGAGCAAAAAATATTGACATCTTATGAAAATGAAAGTGTTCATTCAAGTTTTCAATGATGGAAATGGAAGTTTGTTAACTCCTAAGGAATATGACAGAACATCCGCAAATATTGTTAGAATGTTCAAATTTTGCCAGATTAGTAACTTGCTAGTCGTGTTTTGAAGGTATTATGTACAGCAATCTACCCACGTTTATACCACGGACTTCCTAACATGCAAACTACCCATTGAATTAATTCTATCGATAAACAAAGCCCATCCCTGACTCGCACCTTGCCTGCCATCTGCCGCCTGCACGTGAAGCAATTAAGGTCTCGGGGGTGCCACCCTCCGAGTCATTTACCTCAGGTAAGGAGGGTAGCGTTGGTCAATGTACTGTTACATGTTCTCACACGACTAGACCTGCCCCAAAGAGACTTAAGGGTATCTTTCTTTCAACTCCTCGTCCTCCGCTTTCCTTCAGGATAAGAAGATACCATTTTGGGGTGATTCCTACAAGGGCCTGCCATGACCAGTCGGCGGCGAGAGAGCAAGTACAGGAGTTTTTAGTGGGTATTCCTCTTCCCGAGATCTCATTGAGCCACTCGGGTGAGATCACGGGAGGTGGTCGTGGAGGGAGCCGCAACGTTGAATGTTGTGGTCCCCTCCTGGCGAGTCCCACATACCATAACCCCTTGCCTGCGGGGTATGCGTAAACAAAAGGATAAGAAGATAAGATTGCTACAAAGATCAATACGCACAGTACTGTATATTAATCGTATAGTATTGTTTTGTTTTTATTTGTCCCTTGTTAAAGTCTGATCCTTAGGGTTTGCACTCCTGTTCCTAATATTCCTGACAGTCTGAAACGGCGGACGAGTTAATTTCTGGCAGTTGCCAGAAACTGTGAAATTTCAGTCATATTTTTTCCTGCTTTTAGAAGAATACGAGATGTTTTTGACATCTCTGGGAGTCGAAATATCAGTAGTTCAACGAGTTTGATTCTCATTTTTCTTAATAGTATCTTAGTCATCCTTTTTCTTGCTCCAAGAAAGGACGAGCGACGTAGATTACAGGCCACTGTATTTTTATGTCCTCTTTTTCAATAGGACCCATTTTTTCGGGTTTTTCCTTAAGATTATTTTTTTGTTTTGATCTAAGGGTTTTTCCTAATTCTGAACTTTAATCTGCACTTAAAATATCCAATTTTGAATTCTTTAAGTTTAAGCAATGACTAATTAAGTTTAATTTTAATTGATCTTGATTTTCTTTTCGAAAGTGGACACTTCGAATTTTTAACCAACTTCAAAAATTGATAAGGAGGAGTTTATCTATTGGTTGCGTATATTTTTTTATATGTATGTGCATTGTACACTGATCAATTGAAATGATTCAAACGTTATTGCATCAGGTTTGTTCCCAAGTTGGTCCCATTTTAGGGTACCGTACCCAAAGGGTAAAACGCGACCCTATTAAAGACTTTGCTGTCCGTCTGTCACCAGGTTGTATCTCATGAACCGTGATAGTTAACCTTCGGCATACAACGTGGAAAAAAAACCTTACCCGTACAACGTGGGGTTAAAATAACCCTTAGTAAATATACTATGTATTAAGGGTATTATTTAAATACAACGGCTTAGATAGGGTTTTTGGCTTAATTAGTTATAAAGTAATAATTATAACGCAAAATAATTAAGAAAATAAACTTTATTCATAAAAAAAAAACACAAAATGCAAAAGTTCATCTAAAATTCAACAAATTTTCCTTATATCTAAAAAAAACACGTGGGTCTTTTATATTAATAGGAATTTTTAGTCTAAGCCAATATTATAAAACTAGAAATATGTAACATTATAAAAAAATATAGAAATAAATAAGTTTCTCTATTCTAGCGAGATCATTCGTTATCTAAATCAGTACAATTTTGGCACATCAGATTTGCGTGTTCCTTACATATTGCAACATTGCATTTGAAACAATCGTTCAACGTCTTCCTATCTTTATTTCTTGGACAAAAAGAACACCTTTGCGACTTCCTTGGTTGCTTTTGTGGCGGACCGTATCACTATCAGTTTCAGACGCCTCGCTGATGTGATCGGAATTATGATCACTTTCGGAGGGATAGTTTTCATCGTCTTCTGACACATTTTCTTCAAGTATAGCCGCCGCAATATCATCATCTTGCATCCTATTTGCCATCTTAATTAAACTCTAACTGTAACAAAACACAAACTACATAAATATAACCAAAATAAGGTTGAAAATAACAAAGAAACAAAAAACTGCATACATACCTTTTCAGCACCGTCCCATACAAAGTGGGGTTAAAAACACCGGGACCCGCTATACGCGCATGCACACACGAGCGCGTTCCGCGTAGCACTGATCCAAAGTCACGAGTCGACGCGGCAATTTTTAACGCCCAGCTACTTGGAACTCAATGTTATTGCTCGATTATTACTTATAAGTTAACGTATTTTTCTGGAGCTGGGGTTAAAAATACCCCACGTTATATGCCGAAGGTTAAACAGTTGTTTTCACAGATGATGTATATATATCTGTTGCCGCTATAACAACAAATACTAAAAAACAGAATAAAATAAATATTTAAGGGGGCTCCCATACAACAAACGTGATTTAATTTTTGCTCGATTTTGCTTGATATTATATCGGCAACAGGTAGACGCTTGAAATATTCACAGAATATTTAGTTATAATATATTCACTTTAAAAATAAATAATTGAATTCAAATAAAAACAAATATTTAAGGGGAGCTCCCATACAACAGACATGTTTTTTTTTTGCCGTTTTTATAGATACGGAACCCTTCGTGCACGAGTCCGACTCGCTCTTGGCCGGTTTTCTTTTCATTTTGAAACCGGTTCAGCAGTTTTCAGGGAATCATGAAACTGACATTTTTATGTTACCACTGAAAAGACATAATAATAAGTAACCATTTTAAATCTGAGAAATATGAAAACTTTTTATTTTTATCGCACCTACCACAAAAAAGCTGAAAATAAAAAAGCTTTTAAAAAAGCAAAACATCCTTAAAAAACCATAAAAAACAACTTTAATAAAGCAAGAAATATCGTTTAAATTAATCAATTTAAAAATGTCTAATGAAATCGGGTGGGGATTTTAGAATAAAATTAACTCGTGCAAAAGTTACCTAAAAAATTACAGTATTTTCAGGATTACTCGAAAACTACTGAACCGATTTAAAATTTTCAAAAAATGGGACCAACTTGGGAACACACCTGATAAAGTAACGTTTGAATCATGTCAATCGATTCAGCCGTTTTTGAGTAATCGGCGGACATACATAAAAAAACAAATAAACAGACGAACATAGAATCTCCTCCTTTTTTAAGTCGGTTAAAAAATACAATACTTCTTGAGAAAACGACACAATTCAAGGCTTTAAAATCGACTGGTGTCCTTAATTATCTGGCCACCATCTATACATTATACTTGTCAGACGCTTCAACCTACGCAAATTCCAGTCGGTTGCAATTTGCGGTACATTTTGTCGCATACCTTTTGTAAATATATCAGTACAGTAGGTAACAGAAAATAAGTCTTCAAGACTATTAATGAGAGACATCTAATAACGGATAGACGATTGAAAAGCTCTTAATTTTCAAGTTTATTTAAATAAACTGAGCTTTTGATGACGATGTTCTTAATGGACCTTTAGCAGCAAAAAGTAATAACATTTCTGGATGATGGAATATAGTAGAGTAGGGGACGAAAATAAAAGTACTGAGATTCGCATTAAAGACCTTTTCTTAAGTTAGGCTATATCTATCTAGCCACTAGAACTGTCTGTAATTGAAAGATGTAGGGTAGTACTTAATTTCATTAAATTTTTTTTTCCGTTTGTCAAAGTCATCTCAATACATCCAATCTCACTTATGTATATAAATAATAAAATAATAATAATAATAAATTTGACAACATCACATACATTGCTCCGATTCCAAAGTAAGAAGCTAAAGCACTTGTGTTATGGAAATCAGAGACAACGGTGGTATCACAAACACCCAGACCTGAGCCAATATGGAAAAGTTCATTTTCTAAATTGACCCAACCGGGGATCGAACCCGGGACCTCAGAGATGGCGACACCTTGAAAACCGGTGTACAAAGCCACTCGACCACGGAGGTCGTCATATGACACAATTTTCATTCAATTCCTGTCACAAGTAGTTGATTCATGCCAGATAAAGCACGAAAAGAGTAGCATAATAATTCTGTTGCCAACCATACGTGGGGCCTTGGTACTACATTCAAGGCCTCGGAAAGCACGCTAAATTATCCGGTCGAGTTGAAGGTCAAGCCAGTATTGGCATTTGGAAGCTGGCTTTACAACATGAGGCCAGTTCTAAACCTGTACAAAAAGGTGCCGCCCGTCGTTTCATCTAGGAAGCCAGATCTGGTTGGAACGTTAGGAAATGTTCTATGATGTAATTGATGATAATCAGTAGAATAAGCTTTTGTAGTAGCGTTATGAGGTACAGACGTACTTAGTCCTATTAATTTTCCTATATTTCTTTGTCCTATATTTTTTGTCCTATTTTTTCTCAATTTCAACCCTCCCAGGTTCAAGTTGAAAAAAGTTTACGACACAAATAATTACGCACGAAACATTTAACAGAGATATTAAACAGTAATTTGTTACATGTATGTCTACTTAGCCCTCAGGTTTGGCTTAATTTTAAAGAAAGAGTGGGGTAAGTATTTAGTAAGATGGACTTATTGCGATTAGTTAGTGCCCTCACAGTGGCGCCCTCATTAAATTAAGTTTATTGCTCGCTAAGTATGTACATAATGTATCGAAAATTCACACGTACAGATTGAAGCTAAGGTTCTATAGGTTATTTACAAAGTGTTTACAAACAATAACCCCTGTAAAATATAGTTCGTTGTAGTAAATACCTAGTAGTAGGCAAATGTGCCAAATGTGGCATTTTTTACTGTTGTCGGGGCGGCGGCTGTAAGCGGCAGGAAGAAGAAAAACCTAGGTTCTTGGTATGGTACCTAAGCATTCGTGCTAAGTGCTACCAAGGTGTTAGCTGGAAAATAATAAAACCTTGTTCGACCACCAGACTGATACAACTGATACAGGGCAGTTTTAGTGAATTAAAAAAGTTGAGAATGAGAATTGAATGACACGGACATGGATTGACCCAGACCAAGAACAATGAATTTAAAGTTCTTGACCCAGTCTGACCAGTGACCATAGAGAGTGATTACATGACCATTCAGACTGACTTCAGACTGATACAGGGCTGCCATTTGTACAATTTATTCCTATAATTTCTTAGAAAAATATAACAAATGGCTGCCCTGTATCAGTCTGGTCTGGTGTCAGTCTGAATGATCGTGTTATCTCCCTTTATTTATATTATCTGTGCTCGTCCAAGTTGAGGTGCAATGCAATGCAATGCAATGCAACTTGAAGGATCTAGGTACGTAGGTAGGTACCTATCTACGAGCTGATAGGTAGTTCTATTCTAATCAACAACACAAACTATGATTTCACAAATCCTTACAAATATTATAAATGCGAAAATAAGTTCAACTATTCAACCGATCATCATGAAATTTTGCATATACGTTGTCAGAAATACAGAGGACATAATAGTGTACCTACCTTTCATCGAGAAAAAAAAGTAGGTACTGTTCCTGCGGGATAGCAAAAAACTTTCCACCCAGGCAAAGTCGCGGGCGGCCGCTAGTGTTCTATTAAATAATTAATTAGACCACACACAATAGGGCTTCAATGTCTTTACGACGCTTACACATACATGCATTAATTAAAAATATGAATTCTAGTTAAAAATAACTTACCGATGCATTTTAACTTAATTTCTCTTGTTATTATGATGAAATCCAAACGAGAATCCAATAAAAATGAATAATGAGTAAGTAGAATTCGATTAATTTTGAAAGTATAGCAAAGTGAAATGTTTTCACTAGGTTTAAAGGCAAAACGAAGGTAAACATAAATAAAACTCACTTTTTACGGCGGCCGGGGTTTGAGCTCTCAGCGGTAAGGTTGAAGGATTCGCCAAAAATCCGATATTGTAAATCCTCCTCGTCATTACTTTGATATTGCATCGCTCACAACTAATCAAGGAGCGTGATGATGACGAAACGAACCACCCTTATGTTTATTTGACCTTAGAATCATCGTTGTACATTGATAATGATTTACCACTACATTTAATTAGACAAAAACATATTTTATATAACCTCAAAATGATCGCGCCAAAAATGGTCCATCGATAACTTTTTTATTTATTATTTTAAAAGGCGAAGAGACGCTTATTAATGAATCTCGGTATTAACGCGCGCGGAGCCGGCCGGAGCCCGGACTGCTGACTGACTGAATGAATGAAATTGAATTTGAATGGCGCGCGCGGAGGCAAGCAAAAGCAAGGCAAGGCAAGCAACACCGGGCAACAAGGGAGACGGGAACCGGAGCGGAGCGCCTGTCCCTGTCCCTCCCAACCCAACAACCAAATCTGCCCCCGATGGGCACTTACCTTACTTAATAGTAACCTTTGTTGCATTAGCAATAAAAATATCAAGAAATATATGAACCACAGCTGAATATACTAGTTATTATACTTATATCTAGGGTTGCCAACCGTACTTATAATATACATATAGCCCTCCGAATCAGAAGGTCAACCTAGGAAAATTACGTTGTTGGCAGAACGTCGACATGTCAAAACGTCTATAAGGTGATAATGTCTATTACGTACGGCAAAACGACCTACTAGTAAAACGTCCATTTGAAAACGTCATAGTATTAATAATACTACCTATATTTCGGGTCTGCGTACTACCAATTTTCCAAATCGTAACACACATAGATTTTGTTATATTCTTTTGTGTGACAACTTTGCAACGTTATTTGGTAGGCAACACCATGGAGGTTTGTAATTAAATGAATTCAAATGTCTTGAACTCCGTTGTGTTCGTATTGTCAGCACAATTTAATACCTTTTATTTACTGACAAAAAGGAGAATATTGGAATGATACATTCTTTAAAGGGACGTTTCGTAAAGGTAAGCTTAATACTGAGTATTATTTTTGTTGTATTCGAAAATATGGACAATATTCTTTTTTGTAGAGCGTAGTCACAATGGTACCATCAATAATGGAGGCGTAATTAAAATTTTATTTTTCTTTCAGTGTGTTTTTCTATTGTGTTCGTTATGTGCGTTATGCTGTGTGTTATGATAACACACTGGAACAAGTACAAATACTTAAGATTATTTTGAACCTCTCTAGTGTAGTGCAGGTAACAAAACAAATAATAAAAATATGATAACTAGACGAGCTGTTCAAAACTTAAATTGTGTCACTCACACACAACCAACCTTCGCGGCGCATCAACTGTTTCTCTCGGTCGCTCGCAATAGACTAAAGGCGTTTCGGTGCATCGTAACTTAATGAGCAATTTTTCGGTGCTGTACAGCCTGTCTAGTGTAGTATATACATAGAAGTCTTTGATGATAATCTCTCTCAATAATTCCCTTGTCATTCATATCACACAATCCATCCTTGTAATCTGCGTTCCAATCATTTTTGCTTCCTTCCTCTCTTCTTCCGCATAAAAAAATGTAAGTACTCACTCTTTTAAGTGCTCTTGTTTTACAATCACGTAGTCCTCTTTGTCGTCTTCGTTTTCGAAGGCCAGTTTGGCTCTTAAAGCTTTTAACTTCTCGAACTGAATCTGCATGTACGACTTGGTATTTTCTTCATCACCCATTCTGGAAAAGAGAGAAAAAATAAAGATCATCAGCAAAAAGCATATTAATTATCTTTAAGAGACATCAGGGGCCGGACCGGCTAACGCATCGAACTTCGGAAAGTCTGCCGAGCTTCAAATTAAAACAGATAAATCGAGCCCCAATCGGGCCAAAATGGCGAACCCCAATTCATGATGTCACACGAACATCGATATCTTCTCAATAACTTCGGCGAATAGTACAGTACGAAACTCCTTACTTCGATTTATCTGTTTTAAGTTGAAGCTCGGCAGACCCACCGAAGTTCGAAAAGCAAAAAGAAATCAGAAATTGTGATCACGGCTGCTACTGCTGTGACTCATCACAGCCAACCGCGACTCCAGCAAATTGTATGTCAAATTGCACCGTCTGTAAACACTTTGTTAACTGTGTTTTGACAGATGTATGTGATACATTGCTACTTCGTTTTGGCACAAATAAAAACTTACCAAAGAAAAGTAGCAATGTATCACATACATCTGTCAAAACACAGTTCACATTAACTTCAATGTTTAGCCGATACCGCCGCTGATCCCTACTTAAATAGCGCCTTGCGTCAATCTATGATAGATAGTGTTTCGTATTAAAAAACTTATTTAAGTAGAATGAGTTTCATTTTACGCATAATTAGACACAGAATTGGGCATAGTAAATGTTGCATTGCAGTGTGATTAATATTTTTTATGAGTTGCATATACCAATACCTATTACCTACTCGTTAATTTTAATTAATAATGGTACCTATTTGTGTTTAGAGTTTTAGGATTATTGTTATAGTCTGTTAATCCTTACTTGTCTTATTCCGTAAACCCATCTCTTTAACAAAATAATCATTTATAAAATACAACAAAAGATTTTCCACACATAGATTACGAAAGAAATTGTTAATAATCTTTAATAATTAACAACAATTTGATAAAGTTACTAACTTATTTTCAATTAACGATTTAAGTTTAGAAGACGCTGTCAAAAACTGTTTAAGTAGGTACTAAATAAGACAAGTACCTACCTAAGGATAAACAGACGCAGTACTTAGCAATGAGCTTGGGAACATAATTTTTAACTTAAATATCACTTAATTTTTTTCAGTAGCCTTTCTACATACAACTTCACGATAAATTTTTAACAAACCCCGGATCAGCCATGTACATACAGTTTAATCTTTGGTGTGTAGTGTAGACCCTTAATGCTCTAAGTGTAGACCAAAGATTAAATTGTAGACTATGTAGAGCAAGAATAGATTCTCCGTTCTTGTCGGTCCGAAACGTGCTGCTGTAGTATACACCGTTTATTTTTAAGTATATCTAAAAATGTATAAAGTATAATGAAATGGTGATATCAGACTACTTCAATAAGAAAAAAATAATAATCTGAAAAAATTAAACTTAATTAATTGGCAGACTTACAAAGATAGCGAAACACGTGTGTAGTAGACCTGACGAATTCATTATTTCCATGGTTTACGTAAACAAGACAGTATCTTTTCATTACGCGTGTGTAAGTCTATGAGAATAAGACAGTCAAATCTCTACAAGGTGTTACAAAAATACCCCTAATGCCGAATATGGTATATAGGGACCATCAAACTGAACAATTTTTATTTTGGGACCAACTCTGAAATCGCAAAAAAAATCAGCTGTTCCATACAAAAATTTAAATCGAAAATATCAAAATGTATGAAACAGCTGATTTTTTTCACGATTTCAGAGTTGGTGCCATAGTAAAAGTTGTTCAGTTTGATGGTCCCTATATATACCATATTCGGCATTAGGGGTATTTTTCTAACACCTTGTATATCTTGACTAATTATGAAATGTTGGCACATACCTGATTAATAAAGGGAATAGATTCTGATATGCTCATTACTTTTTTAGAAGTATCTACTTATATCGAGCTTTTTATTTCAAAGATGAATGGGTGGGCGGGCTTCAAATTAAATAAATATTTGAACTTGGTTGTGGAGTCTCTAAAATAGGTAAGAATGAAATATAAATATATTTAAATCAAGTGAAATAAGTCCCAAGGAAACCTGAAAGTAAACAATAAGTATTTACCAATGAAATTGCCTTCTTTTCAGTTTTTGAAGTTTTGCAACATTTATTTATAGATTTTATTTAACAACTGAGACTGTAAATGCTTATACAACTTGAGCATAAAGAGTTGACAAAAAATGAAGGCGCCACTTTCTATGCAAACACGTCAAATCACGAATAACTTGGCAACACTGCCTATACATATTTTATACTGAAAAATATTGCGCGAGCTGTACTTAAGTATTTTTTAATGATGAGTAAAAATAAAAAGATTTTACCTACCTACCTACTGGACCCTGTTTCATAAACATTACCGTTGTAAATTACAACGATCGTTTGGTGATCACTGCGTCGCCAATTTGAAACTAAAAAATAAACTACTTATTTACTCACAGACACCGCAATGTCAGGGCTCCGTCATGTACTTGCGCGCTATAATTACCTACCGCCCGGCCGAGCGGTCTCGAGCCATTTGCGGACCAAATTCAGTGCGGTTTTCGCAAGCGAAGCGCAAGCATGTTGTTCAATTTTAATCGTTACTTTCGTTCGTACACGTACCTACGATGCCGTCTGGTGCCTTATATGCTGTAGATGGGTAAATCAATGGGCAAATCAAGTAAAATAAGGGATAAAGACCTAACAATTTTTAACAACCACCTATAGTCAGAACATATTCACAGTTCTCAATAACATAGACACAAAAAGTTATGTTAATTTAATTTTATCGAAGAGGCAGCCCTGCGATTGCTGTGGGATCGCGCGGTGCGAAGCAATCACAACTGTATGCTTAAGCATTTAGGCACATTTTAGCATGCAGCGGTTGCTGACGCGACGGAGTAGGCTGTTATAGCAGTAGGTATTGGAAATTTTCTACTGAGTGAAGTATCTGTTACGTAGTAACTATTTAGTAATCTGTGGCAATGTATGCGAATTACCGTGGTAAATTACAAATTTTAATGTTTATGAAATAGGCCCCTAGTAGTAGTTGACTATCATGGTCATATATAATTCGATTTGATGCCCTGTTTATGAGAAAAAGTTGGTATTTCATAGGTAAAGAAAGACGTAAAGCTAATACCTACTTAATATCATGAGTCACGGCCTTGAAAATTTGTAATTAACAACTTGTATCGAACATTGTTTTTAATATAAGCAATAAATCTCATACTTAAGTACCTAACCTATGTCTTACTTTATCATCAGAATTACTTAATTTAGTAAGTAAGGGTAAATAGGTAGGTAGGTAGGTAAGTAAGCCTACTTAAACATGTCCGACAAATAATACATAGGTACTAACTTAAATTAATAATTACTGTCAATAACCAACCAAGACACAGAATACCATAATAGTACTAAAGTCATTAGCTGTTGGTATGACATTAGTAATGTCATAGGTACCAAAAGCCAAAGACCGAGTAGAGTAGGTAAATGAAAGAACTCATACATACTCAATCAGGGAATTCAGGGAACAGAACACAGAGCGCGATTCGGACCGCGCCTCTACGTTACGATAACAAACAACAAAATAACCTCGTTTCCACAAATCCATGCCAATTTTACCTAAATTATAATGAAATAAAACATAATGTTCTCATCTGTATATTTACAAAGGGACTGAAGCTATTTTCCAGAACAAATAACTATCGTAAATATAACTCTATTACGGATTTTATTGTGACACTGCAACTCTATTACGCAAACAAACGCGACATTGAACCCTTGATAGACGCTAGCTAAGTATAACTCGAATGGTTTTCTTCGAAGATAAACAAATAAGTTTCTCTGTTATCATATTTTCACAAACACCCTCAATAATATCTTTGTATGACATTCAAAAAAAGAATCCGTTAGTTTCGAAGGAAAAACGTTACGCCATTTAACGGTGGTGCTCTACCAAAACTTTAGTAGGTAGGTAATGTTTCATTTAATTTAGATCAATTTAATGTGGTTTTCTTTTACGTAACTTCTAAAGAAAACCATTGTAAGCGTCGAAGTAAATCAAATACAAACCTAACTACATACAGTACAGGCAATAATATAATATAAAATGTGGCATTGTTGCATTCTGTTATGCTGATGATGACGACATTATCGATTGACAACTTACCTTTTTTGCTCATTATCCTCCATAAATTCGGCTTGTTGTAGGAATAAATAATAACATTAATATACTTACGCACATAGAAATATATAATTAGTTATGATTGCACACTATTTTGGTAAAATAAATATAAACTTTATCAGTCCACAGTTCGTTATTATACGTTAAGAATCAAAAGTGGAACATCTTTTACCTCTGTTAGGCTTATGAAAAACAGCTAAGTTAGAAAAAGACAGAAGATTAGACATTGAATGTGAAATGGCCGACAGCACGCGTTCATTTACAATAGAGACGATAACGCCATCTATACAGGAAATTGGAACTGTAGCCCATTTGTTTCTTTATGGTGCGAAAATGTGTTGCCAGTGCCACATCTTGTCGTCGATCGCATTTTAAGAAAAAAAATAATCATAAGCAGGTACCGTAAATTAGGGACAGAAAAAAAAAAACAAAAATTCTAAATAAACCACTTTTGCCTGTTCATAAAACTTTTGCTTTTATAATTTTTTTTCTTTCGAAATGTCTCTGTTGATGTCACCACGCAAGTTGCTAAGCACCCCAATTTACCGGCCCCCTGATTATTTAATTCTGATGCTTACAACTATTGATTGCAACTGACAGAAATCGCTGTTACATTGCTGCTTTAGTAGGCATTAATGTGTCAACTATTTTACTTAAAGCAGCAATGTAATTGCGATTTCTGTCAGTTTCAATCAGAAGTTGTAAGCAACAAGAGTTACAAAATCAGGGAGCGGTATGACAAGTAGGTATCACAAATCACAACACACATCACAAATCACATAATTTTTCGCGGATGGTTCGTGAAACATGAGTTTAGAACCTACACAACATACAGTATAAGATTAAAAGAACTGATTAACTTTATTTTATTCATATTAATTTGGACATGTAAAAAAATGATATTTTAATAGAATCAGCCCCCCTAGCATGACCAACGAAACACGATATACAAGGTGCGCGAAAAAAAATCAGCTGCTTCATACATTTTGATATTTTCGATTTTAATTTTTGTATGAAACATGATTTTTTTTTCGCGATTTCAGAGTTGGTCCCATAGTAAAAGTTGATCAGTTTGATGGTCCCTATATACCATATTCGGCATTAGGGGTATTTTTGTAACACCTTGTATATCGCGTGATATAGCGTTTTATCGACACTCAACTGTCAAATTCCATTGTCTTTTGACAGTTAAACGTGATAAATCGCTATATCATATTGCGTTTCGATGCTTATGCTAGGGGGGCAGGCGTTACCTTGCGGTAGTCCATTATATTGGCAGGATAATTTGCCTGAATCACAAATCGTCCACCAGTTGACGCACTAGTGCCAACTTGGCGCTTGTTGCATGTTATACCATATATCTATTGTGTGGAAGTGGAATTAGTATTGTATTGTTTTGCATCAAAGAAAATTATTATTTTGATTAACTTCACCATTGTTTTGATTTTAAACGCGATTAAGGGTTTTGTCAGGTAGAAAGCGGTCACGCTTTTGGGAGCTCCGCGTTCGTGTTTCGAATGCTGTGTGTGAATGTGTTATTAAGTGATACAGCGCAAATAAACAAGCGAAATTCAATTCAAACCTGATTATAAATCCTTTGGATGAAAACGGTATCGCGCTAATTTTTACCGCAAACGAAATTGTATTGTAAATGAGTTACGAACTAAAGTGGTTTTCTTGATTGTACAGTAACTAGACAAACACATTTGAACCAAGATTATACGCACACGAACATAGTTTTTAACGTATATTAGAGCAAAAACGAAATATAGTTATTTTGTTGAAATGTTTTTTCTTGATTGGTGGCGCTAGTGGACGGTCGGTTGATAAAGCAATGCGATGCGGCACAATGTCATCTATTGACAGTTTTGTGAACTAAATGTATACTATAAAATATATATATATATAAATATATGATACTATAAATAAAAGTAATAACTAATAAAGCTAGGTACATACAAAGGTCAATAGTTACAGTTAATTCAACTGCAAAAAACAAGAAACTGCTGAAAACGTAACATAAAGATGATCTCGGTATGGGGAGCTCGGTGGCGCAGTGGTTTAGCACCTGACCCTGCGATCGCGGAGGTTATGCAACTTTTGCAAGGGTCATTTATGGAATGGGTGACCAAAACTTTATTAACTCGAGTTTATCCGTGCTTCTGAAGGCACGTTAAGCCATTCATTCGTAGACTAAAATACGTCGTTTTGTACTGCAAACACTCTGCAGGCTTTGCTAAAAATATGTTTTACAATAAGCGAACCCAGATAGCAAAACTAGTCTTGTTTTCGTATAGCAACACAGAATGATTTTTTGTCTATGGAAAATATGAGGATTATGTCAATCAAATGTCAATGTCAAAACTGTCATTAAGCAAAATTTACCAAAAACCTTAGACCATTTCAAAAACTTATCACTTCACTTCACTCAACTCAACTCACATCAAACTTTGCTTGATTAAACAAAACAAAACAAACCAATTTGCCCGCCACTATAATAAATTCTTTTCTGATTTTGCTTTTTTACAGTTATGTATTCTTTGAATTTCACCTAGGTATCTTATTTTGCTTCAATCATGAAATTTCGCTCTGTTATGATCGATGCTGGTCCAATGCGAGAATTTTCAAGTAATCAAAAGCCTACAGTTTTCAAATCAATCAAGCAAAAAGCAAACTTGGTGCTTATACAATATTTGTGTTACAGATATAGTGACAACAATATCCAAGTTATCGAAAGAATGTGTGCTTAGAGTGGCTGAAGACAAGCTTTACTTCATAGTAAGTGATGAGAATAATGGCCCGACTCCACCAATTTTATGGTGTGAGATACCCCAGGCAATGTTCTTCTCTGAGTATCAAATGGTTGGCCTGGATGAAGATCATAAAGATATTTATTTAGGATTTTTAGCAGGTAAGTTTTGTAAATATTTGCATAATGATGTTTAAAATAATTGAGTTGCTCTATCGTCAGTAGTAATATAGGACCTACCTACCTAATTTTAAAATGATTCATTTAAAGTAATCTTGAATTGCTTCCCTGTTTATCAAAACACTTGGAATTATAACAAATAATATACTGGTCGGAGAGTCAGGTTCATACTTCACAAATTATGTATTCACAAATTATATAACAAATAGTATACTTTACAATAAAAGTAAGTTTCAATTTAGCTTCTTTAGTTTAGTACAAATTATGACTAGACACTGTTACCGGAGGTACATTTTGGGAGCAGACATTCTTAGGAAAGGAGTAAATTTATGGATATTATTTTGGTTTAACAATAAATGAACTCTACTCAACTAAGAATACACACTACATTAGAATTCTACAATTTGAGGATACTTAGGTATAATATGTTTCAACCTTGTTGGCAGCTGTAAAGTTAGCCACTATGCGCTTAGCTGTGCCCAAGCACTCGCCTCTCCCACCCACTTACATTGAAATTGTGTTCTGCAGATCATCTCGTGCGATGTTCCAAACTGCCAATAAGTTTAAAACATAAATTATATCATTTGTTTTTTTAAAAGTAAATAAACCTCTATCAATTATTCCCTTTGCAAATAATATATACAACAGGTACTTGTAAAGTTTTAATTTATAGTATTTACAATGTAGTGCTGTTATATTTTATTGTTTACCATTTTTGTTTCAGCTAATTTGGCAAGATCACTTATGACTCTGAAATCTGCAAAGTCTTTGAAAATGAAATTGACGAAGAAGCAATGCCCTTGCTTGACATTGGAAATTGAAATGGTAAGTTTTAGTTATTTTGATCACATTCTCTGATTAACTAAATGGTGCATGCATAGCTATTTTGAATGTTGTATGGTTCTACTGTCCGCTGTGTTGAAGTCATTGATAGATATTGTAATTTTTTGTATCTATTGTGTAAGTAAATAGCTCAGTAGCTCTTTTCTTGTAACCCATACATAGCTAGAACTACATTTTAGTATATGGATGCATGTCTGTAGGTAATCAAATATAAAACATAGAGCATTTTGAAATATCTACTCTGCAATACCATTAAAACACAACTGAGGCACGATTGTTAAGTTAATATTAGCAGAATCGATTAAATAACATTAACTAACTCATTCATAGACAAATCAACTCATAAATAGTTTACAATGCTACGATTCCGGACCCAACACCCTTACTGGAGAGTAAGTTTACACCCAGTTTTTAACCAAAAAGTTTGCTTAGGAATATGACTCTTTGAGACATTACACGTAAGGAGTAATATTGCTAAGCAATATTTTTGGTTAAACCGGGTGTAATCTTACTCTTTGTTTATGATATAGTTTTGCATATCATTCTAAAGTGGTTTGCAACTAGCAAAGTCGCTTTGGTTGGAAGTTGGATTGTAACTGTCCCTTATTTTGACTATAAAATGCATTAATACCTTTGCCATGGTATATCATCACTAGAGGTCGGATAATCTGATGCATATTTATAATAATAATAGCCTCTTGCATCAGACATTCTTTGTTAAATTGAGTATTTGAGCTTTGTTTATCTTTTGTAGGTCTGATTGCCAGTCGGCAAAGGTCTCCTCCAACCGATGATGATGCATATTTACCTAATGTAAATTGTTGGCTAACATATTATGGAAGCGACTTCATAAAATATTTCTTAAAATGTAAGTTGGGGAAAAACAACCAATTACGTTTGTAACAGGCTAACTGCAATTCGTGTCAAATCGGGGTTATTTATTACATTTCACAGAGTATACACTAAAATTGGTTAATCATGGTATCATGGTATCCTCGGTATCTCTTAAAAACCTTGGATTTTTTCGATAAAAAAATGTTTTCCATCTGAACTTTAGATAAATATGCATCCGAGTATTATCCGATGTCTAATCATCACACTCATTAGTAATTAGTGTTAATTTTCCCAATAAACAGCCTTCGTCAACTTCCCAGCAAACAAGGCATGTGACACACGACATCCCAGTGATGGTCATACCGAGGAAAATGTGGGCCGACTTCAATGAGCCCAAGACACCATATCCTGATGTAAGAATATAAAAGAGAATCTTAGGGTGGGTCCACAGTTGTAACAATTTGGCGTGTATTAAAGAAAAAAGTCTGAACAGGTGTTAGGAAAATATAGACGATTCAAAAGCGTGTGTTTACTAAGTTTATTTGAATAAAGAAATTTTTACTTTTTTTGACGCTGTATGATAAAGACACGCCAAAATGTTACAAGTGTGGCCCCACCCTTAGTCGGCGCACTACCGCCAACTTGGCGCTAGTGTAGATCAACCAGTCATTTTGTTGTTTGATATCAATTTTTAGATGTTGGAAGCAAATTTTTGTAAATTTCTCTTTCAACTCATTTTGTATTAAAAAAAAATGAAATCTTGAAATCTGCTACTTAAACAGTGATCCGCTGCAATTTCCGTTGAGAATGTGACAAAGAAAAAATTTTACAGATTACAATACGTTTTTTACATGAAATCTTTAATTCATTAACTGTCTAACTTCCATTATAATCATTATTATCAACCATTTTTGGGTGAAATGGTTCCGATTAGGGAGACTGATCACACTTCCGGCAATAAAATTTATATTTAACAATTTGCAGATCTCAATAGAACTACCGCCATTAAAACAAATTCGCACTACAATAGACCGCATGAGGACCATGGCCACAGAAGTTGTAATTAGGGCTTCAGCAGAAGGCAGACTAACACTCCAAATCAGAACTGACATGGCTAAAGTGTCAACAAGATTTAAAGACCTTAAAGTTGAAGCATTCGGAGGTCCTATAGAACATTCAGACTCTGAGACAGAGTCTCAACTCAACGAAGACGTGTCAAGGATATGTTACTGCAGAGTGGACGCTAAGAAACTTTCCATATTTCTAAGTGCGGATCAAATATCACATAACCGGACAGTTTGTAGTATAGTGCATAAGAAATTGATTATACTGTGTTTGCAGACTCAAGAGAATGTCAGGCTGCAGTGTTTTATTACTGGAATTGTGTATTAGGTTAAACTTGAATGTTTTGCTTTTGAGGGTTCCGTTTCCAAAGGGTAAAACGGGACCCTATAACTAAGACTCTGCTGTCTGTCCGTCTGTCACCAGGCTGTATCTCATGAACCGTGATAGTTAGACAGTTGATATTTTCACAGATGATGTATTTCTGTTGCCGCTATTTATTTATTATTATTAGTTACACGGGCGGCGCTATAACAACAAATACTAAAAATCAATAAAATAAATATTTAAGGGGGCTCCCATACAACAAACGTGATTATCTTGCTTAAGTTATAAATTCGCTTTAAAAATAAATAATAAAGTTTAAATTAAACAAATATTTAAGGGGGCTCACGGGAGCCCCCCTTAAATATTCAACCATGTCTGTTGTATGGACAACAGACATAATTTTTTCTGCCGTTTTTTTATAGATAATGGTACGGAACCCTTCGTGCGCGAGTTTTATGTTATAAAAATAAAAACCTTTTTATTGAAACAATCACTTTTATTTATATGAAATTATTGAATATGATATTTTTCTTCATCAATAACTTTTAGGCTAATCAATCGTTATTATGTATTTAATTTTCAAGTAGATAATAACAACATAAGTTCACAAATTAAATGTCAATAACTTTATTTTGTAATTACATAACAGTTTAGCGAAAAACCGATATACAAGGTGTTACGAAAATACCCCTAATGCCGAATATGGTATATAGGGACCATCAAACTGAACAACTTTTACTACGTGGCCAACTCTGAAATCGCACTCGCAATGAACAATTTCAGAGTTGGTCCCATAGTAAAAGTTGTTCAGTTTGATGGTCTCTATCTACCATTTTCGGCATTAGGGGTACTTTTGTAACACGTTGTATAAAAAGAACACTACATGGAATACACACTTCAAATTTTATAACTTATTCAGCCCAGCTCAATCAACATTTATCGAATTATTTTATTGATACTTTTGAAGTTCTCATACCTACATCTTTATTGTTTATTGCTAAGTTAATTATAAGTCAACTGGAACGCACTCTCATTATCTCTTCTAACATATCGTGCGTGCCTTCAGTTGGTCCAGCTTAGTAGGTATCTGAGCTATGGAGTTGTTTATCAACTGCATTAAATGTAACCATTTTTACTGAAACAATCACTTTTATTCATATCAAATTATTGAATACAACATTGCACTATCAATTAATTTTTAGTTAATCCATCATCTATTTTGTTTTTTTACGCTTAAAATAGTTTATTATCCACACCTCTGTGGCCAGAGAGTGGCTTTGTACACCGGTTTTCAAGGTGTCGCCGTCTCTGAGGTCCCAGGTTCGATCCCCGGTTGGGTCAATTTAGAAAACGAACTTTTCTATATTGGCTCAGGTCTGGTTGTTTGTGATACCACCGTTGTCTCTGATTTCCATAACACAACTGCTTAAGCTACTTAAGAATCGGAGCAACGTATGTGATGTCAAATAATTAATTATTTATATGAAATTATTCAATACAACATTTTCATCAATTAATTTTTAACCGATCCATCATTTATTTAATTGGTTTTTTACGCTTAAAATAGTTTATTATACACAAACACAGCACTGACCTTCGCAGACGCTAAACGAAGAGGGTCAAGGAAAGATAGTAAATTTTTAAGAGAGAATAATAAGTTTATTTTGTAATTACTTCAGTTTTGCGACAGTACATTTACAAAGCATACAGAATAATTCGTAATTTTATAACTTCTACATCCCAGTTCAATGACTTTTATCGAATGGGAATGTAACGCAAAGCTAATTGTAGATGGCGCTGCCTACGTTTGTTCTTACGACAGTAGACGTTTTGCTTGTAAACAAAAGGGAAATAGGTATTTATTTTGTGGTATTTGTTTTTACCGAAAAATAACCCTTGACCCAAAATGGATCTAAAAAACTATTCTACAATGCAAGTGCCCGAATTGAAAGCTAAATGAAGACATTTTTATTCATACAATATCTATTTATTTCTGATATCCAGATCCAGAGAGTAGGTGCCAACATTTTTACAGCGTATTACACAGCATTTGGTCATTTTAAAGCTATAAATGTTACAAAAATACCCCAATGCCGAATATGGTATATAGGGACCATCAAACTGAACAACTTTTACTATGGGACTAACATTCATATCGCGAAAAAAAAATCAACTGTTTTATACATTTTGAAATTTTCCATTTTACTTTTTGTATGAAACAGCTGATTTTTTTTCGCGATTTCAGAGTCGGTGCCATAGTAAAAGTTGATCAGTTTGATGGTCCCTATATACCATATTCGGCATTAGGGGTATTTTTGTAACATGTTGTATAACTATTTATAAAGTAAAAGTGCTTGTCTTGACATTTCTCATGTAACAAACGTACGTAGCGCCATTTTGACAGTTGCCTTCCCCATTATTGGCCCTTCTGCAACTGTATATTATTAATTGTCTATCGCTAAGTACAATTTAATTATAAGTCAACTGGAAGGATCTCTCGTTGTCTCGTCTCAGCGTATCGTGCGTGGCCTTCAGTTGGTCGAGCTTGGTAGAGATCTGCGCTATGGAGTTGTCTATCCACTGCATCGAGGACATGTGCGCGTTCAGGATGCGACCTATTTGGACGATCTGAAACAGAAAATAGTCAATAGTCGAAATTTCTTTATTCAAATAAACTTAATAATTGAGCACTTTTGAATCGTCTATATTTTCTTACCACCCGTTTCAGACTTTTTGTTTTTTTTATTCAAAAATCAATTACTACTATTCCTTTATTCGAGAAATGATTCATTTTGATTACACCCGTAGTTGAAAAATCACCTCTTAGGGCTGATTGAAAATAAATGGCATTCAAAACATTTGACAGACAAGCGAATGACAAACCTTTTTAATTTGTCTTTACGTTATCAAGCGAATAAATTTTATCTATGCATTGAAAATTCGGCCCTTAGTGTTGTTAAAAAAAAGAGCACTGTGAATGCTAAAATCTCAAAATTTAAAATTAATAAAAAAGATAAGCTTACCGGATCGTTGCTGTCTTGACTTCGGTTAGTTTCGTTCAAATGTTCAATAACCTCCTTCAAGTCTTCAGACATCTGTCTAAGCTGGGAGTCCAGATTTTCAGCGAGAGAATACCTGCAAAGAAAAATACATATATAATGTGTTACTAAAAATCCCCTAAAGCCGAATATGGTAGATAGGGACCATCAAACAGTACTTTTACTGTGGGACCAACTTTGAAATCGCAAAAAAAGGTCAAGAGCGAGTCGGACCTCGCGCACCGAGGGTTCCGTATCATCATTTTGAAAAAGTCATCAAAAGTCGAATACTATGCGGCTTAAAAAAAATGTTTGAGCGCGTGCAAGCAGCGCGCTCTCATATGGTACCCCATATGCCCTAGTCGTCCACGTTGCAAAAAAATATAAATATTATTATTTCTTTATTTGCAAAATAGTCGGGCGAACGTCATCCAAAACTATTTTGTATAAACAGCTGATTTTTGACAAAGTTGGTCCCGTATTAAAAGTAGTTCAGTTTGATGGTCCGAAGAAACAGTTTTCCCATGAGTGTTGGTTCCTGAGCCCGCTGTATAATACGCACATGTGTTCCCTCTCGGGGTCCCGCAGGCGGTCCGGGGCGTCGTGCAGTTGTTTCTCTAGCGGCGTCAACAGTTCTTCCAGCTCCTTCTGTTGAGCGAGCACGAAGTCCAGCTCGTGCTCCAAGCTCTGTTGCTCGTTCTTCACGGATTGGACGGCGTCGTTTAGTTCTACGATCTGCAATGAATATTACACGACATTACACATTGTTCCGATTCCAAAGTAAGTAACTGAAGCACTTGTGTTATGAAATTCAGAGACGACGGTGGAACTACAAAAACCCAGACGTGAGCCATTATAGAAAAGTTCGCTTTCTAAATTGACCCAGCCGGGGATCGAACCCGGGACCTAAGAGATCACTCGACCACGGAGGTCGTCAAAAATGAATAAATACAACGTTACAAAAATACCCCTAATGCCTAATATGGTATATAGCGACCATCAAACTGATAAACTTTTACTACGGGACCAACTCTGAAATCGTAAAAGTATCAGCTGTTTCATACAAAAATTAAAATCAAAATTATCAAAATATAAACAGCTGAAAAAAAGAAACAAAACAGCTGATTTTTTTTTGCGATTTGAGAGTCTGTCTCATAGTAAAAGTTGTTCAGTTTGATGGTCCCTATTACCATATTCGGCATTACGGGTATTTTTGTAACATGTTGTATATGTCAATAATATGTTAGATTCTAGAAAAAAATCGTCTCGCACCAGATCATATTCTCAGTGAATCGGTAGCTCAGTTGGAAGAACATTGGACCGCACTTCCAAAGTGTATAATATATAATTTGGTGTAAGTCGAATTTTTTCTAGTATATTATTTAGTATTGTATAAAAATAGCACAGTGAATGCTGACATCTTATATTAAAAAAAAAACACTTCTTTCATATTTAAATATCAAGTAAGGATTACTATTTGACATTATACTATTACCCCCTTACTAATAAAGATTGTATGACAGATGTATAGTCACAGTGTTTTGTCCCTTTCTTCTTAATGTCAAACTCAAATAGTTTGACAGAGAGAAATCATTGTGTAACCATACATCTGCTTTACAATCTTTTTTAGTAAGGTGGTTAATATCAAACTTAAATAGTTCGACAGAGAGTAACCATCGTGTAACTATACATCGGCCCCCTGAGTATGTAACTGTCGCAATCAACTCTGACAGAAATCGTAGTTACATCGCTACTTTAGTATAAACCGATGTGACAACTATATTACTTAAAGCAGCAATGTAACTGCGGTTCCAATCGATTTCAATCTAGAATTGTTAGCAACAGAGGTTCATATGGTGGGGCTGCTATACAATCTTTATTAGTAAGTGGGTTAGTATACAAGGTGTTACAAAAGTACCCCTAATGCCGAATATGGTATATAGGGACCATCAAACTGAACAACTTTTACTATGGGACCAACTCTGAAATCGCGAAAAAACATCAGCTGTTTCATGCATTTTGATATTTTCGTAATTAATTTTTGTATGAAACAGCTGATTTTTATCGCGATTTCAGAGTTGGTCCCATAGTAAAAGTTGTTCAGTTTGATGGTCCCTATATACCATATTCGGCATTAGGGGTATTTTTGTAACACCTTGTATAGTATGTATAGTGAATACTAGTAATGGCAATTAATGCTAATTTTACTTAATTTCATTAGCATGCTAATTTTCATAATTGGCATGCTATGTGCTATTGCTATGCTAATTGCTAATATGAATTTTAATATGAATTTGAATATAAATTTTAATATGATTTTTCATATGATTTTTAATACGATCATGAATTAATAGTAGCTGTGATTTGTGAAATGCTTGTGTTTTTTCACTATTTAGGTACTTATGAGTTTAATTTCACAAAAACACTAAAACAGGCATTTAAAATATGCATTTACACGTTAAAATTAAATTAATTAGGTTAAATAAGTAAATACAATGTTATTTTGTAAATAATTTACTAAATAAAACTTGATTTACACTATTTCTTTAATTTTTATTGACATGACACCCAAACAATTATTTGAATTACGTATTTACACGTAAAAATCAAATCTATCATTTACACAACACGTCACTATAAATTTAAATGCCAATTCATCACACGCGACGCGATCGATGTCACAGAAATTAAATAATTGACTGACCTGCGACAAGTAAATCATTTCTAAACAAAATTAACCAAACAATAATGAACTCTAAACAAAAGCTTTTCACTTAACTTTTTAAGAAATTGCACTGCATGCGTGCACTCTTCCCTTTCACTCATTCACTCGTATACATTCGATAAATCATCGTCCACTGTCGGAAATTAATTCACGAACGAAATTATTTAGCAGCAGCCGACAGTTCGCGGCGCGATGCTAACGAGTGCAGTTGCATTATTTCATATCGGAGACGAATTCATTCGTAATGATATTTCGCGCCGCGTGCTAATTAGCGCGGTCGTATTATTTCATATGATAGCAGCAGGACGCGAACGCAGACGATTTCGCGCGGTTTGATGATAATTAGCATTCATTATTTTTAGCAACTATGATTAATTTAATGAATGCTAAATGACGATTAGCAATTAATTATGAATGCTAATGCTAATTGTTCCATTACTAGTGATTACCTTCTCCCCGTTAGCTATGAGCAGTCTATCCCAGGCGTTGATCTGCGTGGCTTGGTTGATGAACGTCTTCTCCTGCTCCTCCAGCTCCAGCGTCCACTTGTTGATATTCTCCTCGAGTTGGGAGAAGTTGATGGACGTTATAGCAGACGGCGGCGCGGCGGACGCGCTGTGGGGAAATCGCCTTTATTGTAAACTAATATGGTTCATTTTACTTTGACACGTTTTAGAGCCAGTCAATAAAACATTGACGACTTCCGTGGTCGAGTGGCTTTGTATACCGGTTTTCGAGGAGTCGCCATCTCCGAGGTCCCGGGTTCGATCCCAGGTTGGGTTAATTTAGAAAACGAACTTTTCGATATTGGCTTAGGTCTGGGTGTTTGTGATTTCCATAATACAAGTGCTTTAGCTACTTACTTTGGAATCGGAGTAATGTATGTGATGTTGTCAAATATTTATTTTATTTATTTATTTATTTTAGGAATACGTCATAGCAATAGCATCACACTGACTATCTTCAATCCATGTTGAAATTAACATCTAATAATGTTAATGTAGTCAATTAGAGAAACTTAACAGTTTTGGACGCTACCTTTTACGTCTCTACACAATATTTTCTGAAAATATTCTCATTACTTTGAGCAATAAGGTTTAAAGTTGCACACACATATTTCATTTTTCTAATACAATTCAAGTTTTATTTTTCAACTTATGATACAAAGGTATTTTTAATGGAATAAATAAGATTCTTAGTTCATTTTAATAAAATATCTAAAAACTTACATAGTATTTTTAAATTTTTGAGATTATAGCATTCACAAGCCTATTTTATATTATATATTTTAATAATATGATACCAAATGAATATAAATTATAACAATACCAAATATATACCAAATGATATACGAAATTCGACGTTCCCACTAGAGACTCGGTAGCTCAGCGGTCAGAGCATCGGACCGGATATCCAAAGGTCGCGGGTTCGATTCCCGTCCGAGAACATGTTCTGGTGCGAGTCGTATTTTGTCTAGTATATTATTTGGTATAACTTACATAGTAGTTGCAGTAAGCGACGGCATGGTGATCGTTGCTGTAGTTTTGCTGAGAGCTGTTATGCCAGATGGAGCACTCGTGGATGCTGTAACAATAAATTTACTTAATTATTAATTTTAAGGTTGATTTTTCAATGCCCAGATAAAATTTATTCGATTGATAACGTATTATACCGCCAAATTGAAAATGTTTTTAATTTAACTGACTGATATCTGTTACCTGAGGATTGAAGATTCAGCCCTTAATTTCAATTTTTTTAGTTTGATAATAAAATGAAGTAAGAAATTTAAATGACAAAAAAATTATCAGTCATCAGATGAATTATTTGTATTATAGTGATTTATTTTATGGCAATAACATTACATTGATTATTAATAATGAAATTGTAACTTTAGACTTGACAAAAAATTTGTTGTAAACAAAAAAGTGATACAAGTACTGTATATTAAACGATTAATTTAATATTGTTGGCTAAATAGATAAAAACCAAACTGTCGCAATTATTAAAATGGTAGAATGTCAAACTGACACTGTTTCAAAATTGTTGTTCCGTTTCAAATATTTGAATCAATAGGAAAATATAGACAAATCAAGTTTATCTGAATAAATAATTTTTTATCTCCATTTTTTTTTTCAATAAGATAGAAGAGGTTGACACTGGAATAAATTCGATAATATACAGAGTGTGATAAAAAAAAATGTAAAAAAGTAAACGTAATGCCGAATATGGTAGATAGGGACCTATCAAACTGAACAACTATGGGACCAACTTTGAAATTGCAAAAAATAATCAGCTGTTCATATAAAAATTAATACCGAAAATTCAGTGAATTAACTAACACTATAATATGTAACTTGGTATCGTAAGTAAGCTATCAATGATATTCAGATATTTATGGTCCGTAAATAGGATAATGTTAAAGTCACTTTAACGTTTGATATTTTCCTAACTCCAATCTTAATCTAGAACTACTAAAAACATAAATACTGTGAAATTAAATTTTGAAAATATTAATTCCATAAACAAACGGTCGGCGGAAATATTTTTATGTACCTAATGTTAGCGACGCGGCAAAACTATAATGTTCAGGGCCGGTGAATTGTTAATTTTCATAATTGTCATTTTTGTAGAGACTAGATTGTGCTCTTTTTTTTTGTTTTTAATTTTTTGCTGAAACAAGATGTGCTATTTTTAATTCTCTGTTTTTAATTTTGCTCCGTCGTCTTCACCTAATGAATCAGTTCATGCGCCGAGGACGTCAGAGGGCAGACAAATTTTCAAAATGTGTTCATTCCACGTAACCGATAAACTATTCGATTCCATCTATGTCCCTCAGAGAAAGTCGTTTAGTTTCATGAACTGAACAACGTCACTTTTGAATTTACTGCATTTTAAGATCGATGAAATTACGCTGGCTTGCAGAACTAACGTGTACTAGAAGCGGTCGTGATGGTAGTTTGCGCGGCGAAGGCGAGTCCGCCCGCGGCGCTCGCGGCACTCGCGGTACTCGCGGTACTCGCTGCACTCGCGGCACTCGCTGCACCCGCGGCGCTCGCGGCGCTGTGGCCGGGCGCGGTCGCAGCGGTGGTCGGCTTCGGAGCGCTGAACCTCAGACTACTCGCAGCCGTACCACTGGAACATTAATATACTCGGTTTATCCTCACTTGTCTTATGGCCGAATACTCGAACGTCACTCGACTTTGAGTCTCTCGAACGTTAAATTTAACAGACGTATCATCTGATATTTTAGTATCTGAAATAAAAAAACTGGCCGAGTGTGTAACGGTGCGGAACCCTTCGTGCGACTCGCGCACGAAGGGTTCCGCACCGTTATCTATAAAAACGGCAAAAAAAATGTCTGTCGTATAGGAACCCCCCTTAAATATTTGTTTTATTTTAATTTAATTATTTATTTTTAAAGCGAATATACAAGGTGTTACAAAAGTACCCCTAATGCCGAATATGGTAGATAGGGACCATCAAACTGAACAACTTTTACTATGGGGTCAACTCTGAAATCGCGAAAAAAAAATCAGCTGCATTAGGGGTATTTTTGTAACACCTTGTATTACTAAATATACTGTGAATATTTCGAGCGTCTACCTGTTGCCGTTATCGATATCGAGCAAAAACGAGCAAAAAATCACGTTTGTCGTATGGGAGCCCTCTTAAATATTTAGTTTATTGTTTTTTTTAATATTTGTTGTTATAGCGGCAACAGAAATACATAATCTATGAAAATTTCAACTGTCTAACTATCACGGTTCATGAGATACAGCCTAGTGACAGAACAGACGGAACCTTAAAAACACTTTATTTATTACGCTACATTACATGAAAATGCTAAAAAATAACTCACCTTAACCCTGTAGTGGCGACCGCCGTAGTCGCAGGAGGAAAACTCAACGAAGCTGTTGTCGTCCCAAAACTCAAAATAGCTTGAGGCGTACTCACTTGTGAAGTACTAAAACTCAATTGTGGGGTTGTAGTTCCAAACTGTGAACTAGTGGTTGTAGTTCCGAAGTTAAGGGTGGTTTGGGGTTGACTTGTAGAAGTGAAACTTGGAGTAGTAATAGCTTGGGGTTGAAATGTAGGGGCGAAGGAAGCAACTGTGGAAGTTCCGAATGTTGGGGCAGAAGTTTGTGTAGCACCGAAATTAGGGGTGGATGTTGTCCCGAAACTGGGGGTTTGTGATTGTGTTGTCGTTTGTGGTGCGAAAGAGAGGGACGATGGGGGTTGTTGATTGGGGGCGAAACTTGGGGCGGCTGGGGTCGAAGCGCCAAATGCTGGTGCTGGAAAATTATGATAGTATTAATTAATATCCTTTTATTAAGAATTTTCCATTTGGAGTACTTTAGTTAATTTTGAAAGTGAGATCTGAAATGTCTTTTTCGTAGGTTGTCGTCGTTGTAGTTTTACATAACGACAAAGTGACTCAAATAAACTACTGAAGTACTGAGCCAAGTGAGCTAGATAAACTAACTGAATTAAATGTGTGATATACTTTATCATAGTATAATAGCTTTCGGGCACTGTAGGTCTTTTCTATACTATTGTTTGTTAATAAAATTATAATTATACAAGTCTGTTTGATGAAAAATCTTGTCAATTGAACTATATCACTCTACACTTCAATGAAGTATTTTGCGCATGTCTATATTCAACATACCAGCAGTTGTAGTAGATGCCCCAAAACTGGGCGCTGCCGTGTTGCCGAAACTAAACGCCGAAGGCTTGGAGCCGAATGACGGCGGACCGAACGACGCCGACGGAGGCTGCGACGACTGCGGTACGGGGGCCGTGGCCTGACCGACAAATGTGTCTTATACAACGTGTTACTAAAATACCCCTAATGCCGAATATGGTAGATAGGGACCATCGAACTGAACAACTTTTACTATGGGACCAACTTTAAAATCGCGAAAAAAAATCAGCTGTTTCATAATATAAAAATAAAAATAATTACGAATAGAAATAGAAATTTATTCGTTCGAAACACGGTACAAATTAATCATATAAAATATTTAAGGTACAAGTTCAGCGTGTTCCACCAGTTACTGGTATACAGATAATTACAAAGTTACAATAAAATAAAATAATAAGTATCAAAAATCTAATAATTAATTATATAGGTATATCATTTCAAATTGAATCATTATAATTTTATTGTTATGTCAATGGATATATTTATAATTAAAGAATTCATTTAGATTATATTATATTTATAATTTTCTTTGAGCCACTGAAATAATTTAATTTTAAATTCTATAATTTGTGATTCTCTTATCAATTTTGGAATTTTATTGAATATTTTTATTGCCATTATACTACAGTTTTTTCAATAAAGGGAACGAAAATATCAAAATATATGAAACAGCTGGTTTTTTTTTCGCTATTTCAAAGTTGGCCCCATAGTAAAAGTTGTTCAGTTTGATGGTCCCTATCTACCATATTCGGCATTAGGGGTATTTTTGTAACATGTTGGATACAGTAGTGGACAGATAATTAAGGACACCAGTCGATTTTCATGCGAACGAGATAACTTTAAAGTCTCACTTCTCCGCTAAGGATTGGCCTAGCTGTGATCTAATCAGGCCATCCAGGGAGAGATTCAGATCGCTATACATATCCTACTGCTGACTTATCTTAAGACCATACAAATATCTCATAGAAAAAAATTATGTTCAATTTATTCCTGATTTTAACAATTTTCGGGAAAATTAAAAAAAAACATTTATTTCAAATTCGGATCATTACGAACATTTTGATTTAAAAAAAGTACCATAAACTAAAACTTAAATGTAAACATAATTATATCAACGTTTATACTAACGGTGGTAGTCTGAGGGGCGGAGAATCCAGATGCCGGTGTGGAGAATCCGAAGGACGGAGCCGACGCGCCCAGCGAGAACGAGCCCCCCGAGGGGGACCCGAACGCGCCCATACCTGTACCTATCGATAATGCATATACAACGTGTTACAAAAGTACCCCTAATGCCGAATATGGTAAATAGGGACCATCAAACTGAACAACTTTTACTATGGGACCAACTCTGAAATCGCGAAAAAAACAGCTGTTTCATACAAAAATTAATTACGAAAATATTAAAATGTATGAAACAGCTGATTATTTTTTTCGCGATTTCAGAGTTAGTGCCATAGTAAAAGTTGTTCATTTTACTGGTCCCTATCTACCATATTCGGCATTAGGGGTACTTTTGTAACATGTTGTAGAATACAATATACAATAATTATTTATTTATTAAATTAAGGTTTTTGTGAAAAATAGATGATTGACTTATTTTATGTTTTTACTCTGAAATCGCAAATAGGTATTAGTCAGATTCTACTAGCTAATTTTTATTCTAGCATGGTAGGTAATTTAAATGGAAAGGTTTGACGACCTCCGTGGTCGAGTAGTTTGCACGCCGGTTTTCAAGGTGTCACCATCTCTGTGGTCCCGAGTTCGATCCCCAGCTGGGTCAATTTAGAAAACGAACTTTTCTATATTGGCTCAGGTCTGGGTGTTTGTAGTTCCACCGTTGTCTCAGATTTCCATAACACAAGTGCTTTAGCTACTTACTTTGGGATCAGAGCAATGTTTGTGAGGTTGTCTTATATTTATTATTATTTATTTTATATAAAGATAAATAATATATTAGAAAAAATACTATATGTATTATAAAAGCAAAAAATCAAATCACCCGTCGAACCTCAGAACTCGAACCCGCACCCTTGGGATTCCGACCCAATGTACTGACCAATTATGCTACCGAGTCGCTAGTTATCTCGGGAACGCGTGGAGGTATCGAGTTGAAATTAAAACCATATACTCGGGTCTAAGCTGTGAAAAAAATCTAACTTCTAAAAGATACGGCCGTTTATGCCGCAAAAACACATATTTCAACACTCAACGGAATCAAAATTTATAGGGTACTTTCCATTGACATAGAACTATGTTTGTCAAGTAATATCGTCTTATACTAAAAGTACAGGGAAAAATCTGAAAACTATACATTTGTAATTAAATCATAAAAAATAATATAGTCTTTATTTAAAGTACGTAATGAATCATCAAGTTTGTACGGAACTATCGGTGGGCGAATTCCGCTTGCACTTGTCTCGTTTTTAGGGTTCCGTACCAAAATGGTAGAAAGGAACCCTTATGGTGCGACTCAGTCTAACTGTCTGTGTTTGTCTGTCACAGCTGGATATCTCGAGAACTACTAAAGCTATCAACTTGAAATTTGGAATAGTTTTAGATGACGTTTGCCCAACTATTTTGCAAATAACAGAGAAATAAAATATTTATATTTTTTTCTAACTCATATGGAGTATCATATGAAAGAAGCTTGCACATTCTCAAACAAATTTTTTTTAAGGCCGCAGTTGTCGACTTTTGATGAATAATATAAAAAATACCGTCACCCCGGTAAAAATCTGAAATTACTTTATGTAAAGATTACAGGAAATATAAAACGATGTCTCTAAGTAGTAAACTTTTTCAGAATTATGGAACAGAACCCTCGGTGCGCGAGTCCGATTCGCTCTCGACCGTTTTTTTTATTTTATAATATTAGTATGGATTAATCATTTTACCTTGTGTAGTGGGTGAACCAAAAGTAGGTGCCGCTGCCTGTTGAGCGCCTCCAAATGACAGATTTTGTGGAGCATTCTGAAAGTAAAGCGATTTAATTAAAAATACAGAATCTTTTTATACTATAATCTATCTATAGTATATAAAAATGAATCCCTATTTCCCTATGTCATGGCATCACGCGTGAACGGCTGAACCGATTTCACTAATTCTTTTTTGTTGTGTTTGTTATTGTCAGGAGAAGATTCTTATGGAAGAAAAAACTAACAACTAAAACTAAAATTGCGCGGAAAATTAAAAACATTAAGAATACTTAACCACCTTATTAAATTAAACTTTTTAAATTTAACCTTTTTTGACAATTTAAATTTGACGTAATATTGACAAAATGCGTGTCGCAAATATAGTTAAAGAGGATGTGAAAATAAATATCGTTCAAAACAGATGCTTTGGTGGTAAAATAATTAATTTATCGTCAAAGATATTAATATTATTAGTCAACATTCATAGTTAAGACAGGACATAGTCTGTCGGGTCCGCTAGTCTTTAATATAATGAATACAACAAACATTAACGCCATTTTCTTAGTGGAGTTCGAGTCCCGCCTGAGAAAATAATCTGGTGGCGAGGCGAAACTTATTAAAAAAATACTATTTAAACTTGTATATAAAAACAGCATTGTAAAGGCTCTCTCACTCAAATAAAAAAAAAAACAGGTTAAGTAAGTAAGTTTCTTTACAAAAATGCTTGAGAGTATAGTTGTAAATACAAGAACTCATTATTTACTTGATGCAAACTGGTCATAAAGTGAGAATAGGTCACAGTGTGAACTTACTTGTGGTTGTGGTTGCCCGAACCCTGGACTGCCAACGGTCTGGTTCGGTGGAGACGCAAAGCCACTAAAGCTTAGAGGTTTACTTGCTCCAAATGCTGAGGTGGATGTTGTTGCTGGACTGGCAACTGCAAATGAAAAAAAAATGGCTTATGAAAGTAAACAACAATTTAGTAAACATGAAGAAGAAAAAACATTTAATTGAGATAAAACAATAAATTATTAACTTAACTTTCTCTATCAAACCCAATCAATCATACACATAAAAATTGATTTTAGTTTGTTAAATTCTTTAATTTAACTTCTTAAAAACAGATGAAAAAAATCAAAATAATCAATTTGTAAACATACATACATGTATGAATGAATGAATTAAATTCTTTATTTAAATAAGCTCACTTAATTAGCATTTTTAAATCGTCAAAATCATATTATATTCAAATAAGAAAAAACCTTTATAAAATATAAAAATACTATTTATACACAGTCCAATGTGTCTGGTAGTAAATTCAATTTATACATACTTCTTCTCTTTGGAGTTACCATGTGGCCTTTCATTGTAAAAACCTTTTACAAATAGGTATAGAACACTGGAAAATTAACTTACAACAAAATACCAAATAAATTATTAACAATCTATCAAAATTGTCAATTAAAATTACAAATTAACAACTACAATTAACACACCTTCATTTTTGTCAAAATAACTGAAGGTAGTGATTGGTAATTATTTTTATAACCTACCTTGTTTAAAAAGTAAGTAAGTAAAACATTTTTCAAAATGTCAAAACATAAGTGAGAAGACCTTACTTTTATCACCAACACAGGGCTAAGAAAGTTAAATTAATAATTTATAAAAATAATAATGACCACAATAAACCACTTATTGTAATGAATTAAAAAAAGAGCATCAGAAATGGTTAAAATTCTTATAAAAAGGTTATAATTTAATATCAATCAATAGTCAAACTTTTTTATATTAGTGTTTTGAACAAAATATTTTTGATTTAACTTACACATGTTAGAAGATGCAGCTGTTGTAGTAGTTTTAGCTCCAAACGCAAAGCTTCCAAAAGCTGGAGCGTTAGTAGTAGGACTTGTGAAGTTAAAGGCAGGTTTGTTTTCTAGACAGAAAATTTGACTAACTTTAATCGAGTATTAAACGCTCAGGTAAAAAATGGGATATTTAAAAAAAACAGGTTTAAAGCCGCGTTGAAACAATCAAGGTCTGCTTTGACAAAGTAGTTTTGATGACTACTTTGACACTTTTAAACAAGCAATTAAAAAGCATTTTAATTAAAATTTTAATCAAAGTAAACTTGGACTTTGTCATAGCAGACTTTGAACATGTCAACAGGTATCCAAGTAAACTTTGATTAAAGTTATGTTGTCAAAGCAGACTCTGATCATGTCAACGAGGCTTAATGGATGATGAACTTGATCTAGTTATGATAAAGAAATTATTTAAGGTACTCACCTGTATTAGTTGCACCAAACAACGGTTGTTTTGATGCATCACCACCCCCAAAGGAAAATCCTGCAATAAAACTTGCGTTAAAAATACTGCATAATATTGTGAAGCAAATTCAAGTGTTTGTTTTCAAAGAAATGTATTATAATCAGTACTGAACATTTGTATTAGATAAATAGTAGAATCTACTGAGAGATAATGATAACCTAATTTCATGAAATCGGATCTACTTTTTTCTCTGAGGTAAAGAGAATAACGAGTTTAGTTTTTGGATTTGAGGTTATGTCATGTTGGAGAGTTGATTTCTAAACATGTTTATATAATGATATAGTGATATTTACTGATGTGATCTACTATAAAATTAATAAGAGTGGATTAAATAACTATGTATAATGGTATTTTTACCTGTCGATGGCGTCGCAGTTGCTGTGGCTGTACCAAAGGTACTGCCCGATGTAGTTGTTGCGTTACCAAATGAAAAACTCATGATTTCGGTATAAAATTAAATTGTATATTATTTTACAACTAATAAACACTTCTTGCTTTATATTTACGCAATATTGTCACCACAATAAAATAATAACAAATCAAGCGTTATTTCGACAACAAACAACTGTCACTGACGTCACTGTCGCCGACGCCGCCATTTGTATGTGACAATGACAGTTTTACTTTTAATTCGCAAACGAAATATAATTCTTGCAGCCACTAAAATTTAGTTAGGTAAATACTAAACTATTAGAAATCCTCTCGTTTCGGACGAGGATAACGTCAAAAGCTTTCAAACCACATTTACAAATTTTTCAATGTCACACAAAACAGGCGCCTAATTTTGTAGCTTTGTCAGCTTCGGTGGACAACCGAGTTTGGTTTAATAGGTATGGTGTAAGTACATTGCTGCAGCAGTAAAATTAATGTGACGACTCTCTATAAAAACCCAGCAATGTACTTATGTACTAACCATAGACTTATTATATACTAGCGTAAAGTTTATGGTACTAACACCTTAATTATGCCCAAACTCGGTTGTCCACCGAAGCTGTCAAAATCACAAATAAGTATTCAAAAAAGTCTACATTTAGGCTACTTTGCTAAGCATCTATGTGTTGGAGCTATGGCACAGGCTCGGTACAGTTTATCACAGTAGGAATAACTCGCGCCATTAAAGAAAAGAATCTAAAATAGCGGCAATATAAGGCAGGAGTTATCCTGCTGTCTTGAGTCATACAACTAAAAATTTTAGATTCCTTTTTTGAACCAGCCACCATTTTAGATTTTTTGAATGGCGCGAGTTATACCATACCTTCATTAAGAAGAAACAGGTTGAAACTTGATACGTTATCTAAATTCCTATACTATCGCTTGCGTGTGAGAAGTGAGCAACCCCTACAGCAGTAACAGCAGTTAAATCGGTTTAAATAGCCCAAATCTAGGTCTGGCAGAGCGCCAGCCGGGGGCGATAGCAGCAAATCATCCGCCGCCTATTCTATGTAAACGACGTGTAAACAAGCCAGATTGTAAAGAACGATGCGCGCAACGGATTTATACGATTAGGTTCTACAGAAATTGCAAGTTACCTTCATAACTAAAGTGAAAGCTCTTGTTTTGTCACTTGTTTTGGATGCATGATAATGAATTCCTTTGCACTTCGTGAATGATGGGATCCGTAAGTAATTAAAAAGTTTTTTGGCGCCGTTACTTAGGTCCGTAGTAAGTACATCTCGTCTAGTCGAGTTTTTCAGATAAGTAAGTTATTACAAGCACAAGCAAGAGTAGCTTAAATCAATTCAGGACAATAATAACACAGAAACAGTGTTAAAGTGATCGGACCTAAGTAGGTACGCCTTTTTGAATCATGCATAGTAAAAAACTAGTTTTGTGCTGTGTAACATAGTGTCCAGACTAGTCCAGTGATATCAATTCAAATTAAAAACTAAGGCCCATATTACAGAACGTTTCTTAAGCATTGATCTACAGTACGATGCTTGAGCACGGCTTCAACAAACTAATCAACATTTTGGTAAGTACTTTTTCTTTATCTGCGCGGATTGTAGGTACACACGACGGCACCTCAGACTATACATGTTGACATTTGAGACCGCCTTTATGCCCTATACGTAATAAAAAGGTGTTTTCGCAGTTTAAATGTATAACTTCACTTACTGTCGTGTGTACGTAAATAATTTAACCTCTAAATTTATTTTACGCAGGTACCTACTTTGGTAACATACTTAGGTACCTATCTACCTAGTTCGAAGGTAGGTCGAAATAAAATTTTAATTTTTATTTTAAAGAATATTTTTAAAGTTAAAGCAATATTAGCTAAGGTAGTAAATAATTTAATTAAATGAATACAAATTAACAATAATAATAACAGACACATTTCAGGCACATACTTACTTATGTTTTTACAATCTGAGATCTAAAATTATTTCACTGTATAAAAAGTATTGAAATACATACAACACAATTAAAGAAAACCACCAACAAATGTATTGTTACTACTTATTGGAAAATAAGCTTTACAAATCCATTTACAGACCTCTTATCCATACATGTATAATAACTGAAACTGATTTGATTTCAGTTTCAATTGAAAACCAAATCCTGATTCGAAATTCGAATTTGACTTGAGCATAGGCAATTATTTAAGTAATAGACGACATTAAACTTTTTAAACAACGTTATACCGTGGCCTTGGAACAAAGGGCACAGGGTTGGCGTCGGGTGACAGTAAAAGGCGGACATTGACGTTCGCCCGCCGCCATCGGTTCCACATAACGTAGTGGTCCTTCCACAGAAGATACACGGTCACTGAATATCCACACAACACTATCGCCATGAAGAAGTCCATTGCAGTTTCAGTAATTCGATGGGATATACCTGGAATTATTTAATAAGTGCATTTTTGTTTCAGTAGTTAATCTTATTAAAAGATTTATCGCATTCACAATACTATTTTTATATTAAGTTAGATAATTAAAAAAAAAAAAATACTAGAAAAAATCGACTCACTCGTAGCATCTCAGACGGGACTCGAACCCGCACCCTTGGGATTCCGGCCCAATGCACTGACCAATTATGCTACCGAGTCGCCGAGCGCCTCTTACACTTTTTCATTTTTTCTAATATTATTTATCTTAGTTAAATCAGCTTGGAATTTAAGCTCTTTTGTTTTAATTCAATGGAATGATGTAATAGTATTTTTAGAAAAGTTAATCAGTCGAAAACTTCAGTTTGCCACAAATAAAGTACAATGATTATGGGTTCGAATCTCATCTGATTCATTAGTTGTACTTATGACCTTTAATGCAATAGATTGTCTATAGGTCATAGGCCTCCCTTTAAATATCAAATACTTATTTGCCTATCTTGCATATTTCATCTTTTATTAAGCAAACACAAAGATATTGTCAGCCATTGAAAAAGATTTTATTTGACGATCGAAGAAAGAGATAAACAATCTCATCAAAATTTACCGCCAAAGATCTACCTTCTAGTGTGCAGATTATATAAATAAAAAAATAGTGGAAAATGGCTTTACATTTTCTTTGTTTCTTTTCAAAATAAGAATAAGAAAAAATAAGAGCTTTTTACAATGGCAAACAAAAGAGGTTACATAAAAAAAGTTATTAGAAAAAAAAAGTAAAACACACCTTCCTCCTTTCTAAGACTTGGATCGAGCTTACCAAATTTGTTGCCCTCGATAACAAAGTACTGTGTGCCAACGATGCATACCGCAAGCAAACCAGCTGTTACAGTGGATAGGAGCCAGAATATCAGGCAATCCGACTGCAAACATTAAAATAAATCTTAAAATGTATGATATAGGGTTTATATTCCAATACAAAATCAGGGACAAAAAGTAGGATCCACATCCGAAGTGCAATTCAAGCTAACTTCACACTTATGTGTAGCGATCTAAAGGGTATATTACACTGGTGTAATTTTAATGGTTGTACAAAGGTTTTAAAGTTGGCGGAAGACTTTATTAACTTCAAAACTTAGCAACTGACTGTCGTTAAAACATCGGAAAGTTGAAAAGCTTTTTTTAAATTAATGGCAGAATAAAAACCCTTACCGTGTTCGAAATAGGTATTTGTTTTTTTATTATGGCAAGGTTATTTTTACTCAGGTGATTTAATTAAAATTAAAGTTTTTCGAATAATAATCTATAATCTGAAATAAAACATTGGTTTGCTATTCATTTTAGTGACACAAGACATTTTTAGTGACACAAGTCATACTCGATCTCGTTGAAATCTCGAAGTGATAGGAATAAAAAACATCTCAGAATACTGTCAACTTATCGCATGTATATTTTGGAAAATACACTGAAATAAAGATAAATGTTTTTTGTTTCTGTGGAACAACAGCTGATAAAAGTGTGATTTTGTTGACTCAATTCGGTGGCCGGTGCTCTAAATGCCTTCTAATGAGAGCCCACATGAAAGTTTAATACTTAATTTACTGGAGAAACGTATTCTCACTTAAAATAAGTTTCTATTCATTCAAAAAGAAAAAAGAAGAAAGGTGAATAAAATAGTTTCATGAAACCACTGTGTTTTATGAGGAAAAGTTCGACTTCTCACACCGTTCGTTAATTTCCTTTAAAGAACTTTCGCAAGACACTATCTTATTGGCCAAGTCAAACTACAATTCCAATATCAGTCCATGTCTTGTCACTTCGTGTGACGTCACTCGTCGGCCATCTTTGCTGCGGTCAGCGGGCGCGTTGAAATATGGTTTGAGAACCGCTGGACCCTTACTATCGAACTCGAGTAAGGTGGCAACTCGTCCCAATGTAACTTGTCTTATGCCCGTTTGCACTAAACTAAGCCTAAGTTTTTTCTAACTACAAGTTAACCAAATTAAAACGGTGTCATTAATTTAGCTGTCATAACGCGGCGTAGTTTCTCCGACATTCACAAGTGCTCCTAAAATACCACTCGACCACGGAGGTCGTCAAAATAAATAAATAAAAAATAAATATTTGACAACATCACATACATTGCTCCGATTCCAAAGTAAGTAGCTAAAGCACTTGTGTTATGGAAATCAGAGACAACGGTGGTATCACAAACACCCAGACCTGAGCCAATATAGAAAAGTTCGTTTTCTAATTGACCCAACCGGGGATCGAACCCGGGACCTCAGAGATGGCGACTCCTTGAAAACCGGTGTACAAACCACTCGACCACGGAGGTCGTCAAAAAAAGTAAAAAAGACCATAGCGTAATGATAACTACTAGTAGACTTACTTGGACGTGTCGACAGGGTAACGATGAGGTGAGGTGCTGGACAGGGTGACGTCCCCCACCGCCAACTTGCAGGTGCTCACCTAATTTTTCACTACTGAAAGTGCGGTACTGTAACTACTGTAGTACTAGTCGTCATTTGCCTGCATTTATCGCATCGCTGAGATAAAGGAGTTACCTCACTATAGGAATAGTAGACTGTTAGACAAGGGTCAAAAGAAAGCATGGAATTGATGACTTTTACCCGTGTTAAACAGTCTACTTTTCATTTCGAATATAAGAGGCTGTTATAATGAGTTAGAGTCCATAGTAAGGCCCATGGAATCTTGGCACAATCTGTTACGGTTTGGTAGCGATTTGTAAGGCTCATTATTTCCATGACGAATCAATATACCGCCTTTTGCGTGTTCAACGTGGTCCCGCGTTGGTGAATGGATAATGGGATTTTCCGATAAGTTGATAGCGTATGATTGTTTAACCTTTTAAAAAAAAGGCTCAAATTTTAAGACTTATACAATTTTAAGAAAAATTAATCTTTAAAAAAATATTTTTTTTTAAATTGTCTAGTGTAATTTTTAAAAGTACCCGATAAGTTTCAATTTATTTATCTGACATTATCTCGTTTGTACAACCATAGTTAGTATTTTTGTTTTAATATTTTTTGTTACACATTTTTTCCTGTTTGTTTCAATGACTTCAATTACATAGACGAGCTGTTCAAAATTAAAATTGTGTCACAACCAACCTTCGCGGCGCGTCAACTGTTTCTCTCGGTCGCTCGCAATAGACTTAAGGAGTTGCGGTGCATGCACCGTAACTTAGTGAGCAATTTTTCGGTACTGTACAGCCTGTCTAGTGTAGTATACACATAGAAGTCTTTGGTTTGTTTCGGTTCGGTGTGTGGCAAGGTTATACTCTATGTTACTGACATAAATAATCTTTTAAGATATTCTTAGAAATAATAGACTCTTTACAAAGTTGCCGAGTCCAATAAGGAAATGTCACGTCACATTTTTCACGTGAGCGAGCGTGACACTTCAGTGGATTGACACGTTTCCTATAACAGATGCGATAACAGAGGATCCTTTCACAAATTGTCACATATGCTTGCAAAAGAATTGGGATTAATAATTAGATTTATAGCTGAAAATCATTGTGTATTGTAGGTTCATAATGACAATTTAATTATGGGTAGATAATTTTACTAGTGGCTCAGTGAGCAGTAGACCTCGATCAAATTGTATTTTAAATTAATCTAATAGATGTCGCCACGAGCTTGACACTGCTTTTGAAAAGCAGTACTATCTGCTGTTCAGTAGGTTAGGTATTCTTTTATTGTATCTATTCGAAACTAGATGGTGCTTCTAATTTTGAATGGGTGATTTTTTTTCGCAAAATTTCGAAAAACTGGCTCGACAAATAAATTCTATAGGTAAGTACTATAATTATCGAACCTGGGGGGTTTAGCCAAAGTAACATTTGCAAATCTTCGTTATCGCTTCGCTTTTGAAACATGTATAAAGTTTCGTTATCAATCTAAATTTAAAACGTCAAATCCATACATTTTTCGAAGCGAAGCTATAGCGAAAATTTGTAAATGTGGCATTGGCTCCGTAGCCAATTGAGCCCGTGCTCAGCACACAAAATTTCACGAGAATCGGTTGAGAAATGCGACCTGTAGAGGAGAACAGCCAGAAAGACTCATACGAAAGAATTTTTGCCCAAGCTGAAGCAGAGGCGCTTCGCTCGGTCAATAAACGAACCGTTTCATTTAAAACCGTTTTTAAATCAAGAGGCCATAATTTTTCACGTCGTTTCGTTGTTAGCATTATATAACCTCATCAAACAATTTCTCAAAACAAAAAAAGCAAAATTATAAAATTAAATTTTATTTTTTTACTAATATACATGAAAAGTTTAAGCGATATTGAACTTTGTTCCACCGCAATTAGGATCAGAAAAGTACCTAGTGTTGTTCGCTAGAAAGCTACACGTTTTATTGTTTTTATTTGGTCGGTAAGCAAACACAAAAATGCTCTTCGCATTATCATTAGCAAGCGTGAGTAGAGTATATTTTAATTTACCGTAACATCCTGTGTAATGGTGCCTTTATAAATCGTAAAAGGAGTTTTAATGCTGTTTTTACTTTTTGAATGTAAAAACAACTTATACTATGGATAATTAGCGCATAGGTAGGAACTTTCGATTAGGCATTACAACAGAATAGATATTAGTACTAGCATAACTCAATGTCAAATGTTTTAACGGGTTTTCTTTTATTTTTCCTTTAACTTCAAGTAAATATCAAATTGTTTTGGAAGCAATAATAACGTTTTTTATGAGCATAATTTTATAGTTCAAAAAGCCGATCATTCGCCTGTATTGAGAAAGGTAGTGGGCTCGATTCCCATCTAAATACATAGTTAAAGAAAAGGAGGAAGGAAAATGAGATTTCCACGAGTCTCATTTCCTGAATGAAATGGTGTGAGTTCCGGACATACGTATGCAGTTTTGCTATATACTAAATACTAATGCTAATGATGGTATTATTTCAGATGTATCTATCAAAACATTATTAGTTATGTATTTTATACTAGTAGATTACGGAGGTTAAGCAACATTCACAAGGGTCGGTCATGGGATGGGTGACCAAAAATGTATTATTTCGAGTTCATCCGTGCTTCGGAAGGCACGTTAAGCCCGTGGTCCCGGCTGAAATTGCAGTCGTTAACACCCACCAATCCGCATTGGGCCCGCGTGGTGGGTTACGACCTGTATCCTCCTTATCCACCCAAAAGGAAGCCCTGAGCCCCAGCTATCTTCAAACCTAACCTACCAATTTCAAAAGTGTTCTTAGCTATGTTAAATCATCTATGTTTTATGTAACTTTATAACAAGTTATAAAATAAGATTATAACCTGTGTAGTTATTAGGTATTTACTAACATCTACATGTGTGTTGTGTATGTCCTTATTCCAGATATCTCAACAGTCAGTACTACAGTCCCAAAATTAAAAACTAACCACCTTTACTCTTCGACATTGTACTTTCACATGTTTCACAAATACGTCTGGTGAAGAAGCAAAGGCAACTGCCAAAGCTCAAAAATAAGAAGTGGGGACATTATAAATGGCTGATGTCGGGAACATTATTATACTTTTATATTTGACGATCTCCGTGGTCGAGTGGCTTTGTACACCGGTTTTCAAGGTGTCGCCATCTCTGAGGTCCCGGATTCGATACCCGGTTGGGTCAATTAAGAAAACGAACTTTTCTATATTGGTTCAGATCTGGGTGTTTGTGATACCACCGTTGACTCTGATTTTCATAACACAATTGCTTTAGCTACTTACTTTGGAATCGGAGTATATGATGTTGTCAAATTTATTTATAAATATTATTTATATTATTATACTAATATTATATATTATTGAACTCGACTGTAAATTCGAAAAATCCAAAATTTAATATTAGCAAAAACTTGATTAATTTAATCCACCTCATTTTTAAATCTTTTTAACTAAAAAAAGACCAATCAGAGTATCCTATCAATTTTCCTTAAAACACTTTGAAATTAATTTTCAACCAATAGGTACATCTCCAGAAGCCAAATTTGGTTTCTTCAAAGGAAATATTAAATTGCTACTCCGTTAGGTGACGTAATTAAACTAATTTTATTTGAAGAATACTCGAAAACGTTTCCTTTAACTTTGTAATTGATTCAATAAAATCTCCCTTTTTGAAACAATTTAATGAAGGTTCTAAGAAAGAAAACACTGTATTGGTTATAATAATGTTTTTTCAGTCACTGTCTATTTTTCTTTAATATAGGTACTTAATTTATTGTAAAAAGAGAAATATATGCAGCTTATTCCCGCAAAAAATATTTGCAAGATGCACCGCCCGCCCGCTCGCAAAAAAATGGTCATGCACACCACAAAAATATTAGTACACAATACCTGCATTTAGCAAGACAGCGACACACCTTGCTCCTTCACCAATTAGACTACTCTACACGTGTTTCGCCCCAACCCGGAGCATCCTCAGGAGTTAGATCGTGCGTAAACCAACACCGAATGCTACACGCACGATCTACTACATATATTTCTCTTTTCACAATGGTTTGAGACTTTCGCCAAATGACGACTGATTCAATCAAATCAGAAAAAACAAATTTCATCCAAATCCGTCCAGCCGTTCTTGAGTTATAAAGGTGTAACTAACCCGAATTTGTTATATTAATTTACATGTAAATGTTTGGATGTTTGTGATGTTTCGATTTTTGTTACTCAATCGCGCAAAAATTAATAAACGGATTTACACACTCGCTTTAAAGCTAATAACCTGGATGGATTAAAACATAGGATAGCTAATATCCTGTTCAAAGGTTCCCTAGGGATATTTCAAACGTCCACGCGGACAAAGTCACGGGTTGAGGCTAGTCTTTAGTATGTTGCATAGATCTAAATGCAGTCTATAACACGTACAGGTGGTATATTGCGTGGATGCGCAAGCAATAATGTTTGTCTTCGGAAAATTCAATATAAATGTGGTTATGTTGCGACCCTGTTTTAAAAATATAGCGGTTTCAAAAATATCGCTATTTAACTGTAAAATTCTGTAAAGTTCTGTTGCCTTCCCATTGCAAACTACTCTTTAGGTGATGGTGTTATTTATATGCGAAACTCACTGTCTATATTGTTCTAAGTCTGTCCACATAAAAGAAGATAAAAGTTAATAAAAATCTATTCAATCACGACACACAGGTTTACACAAAATAATGTTAATTTGCAAGACAAAACCGGCACGCATTCGTGTAGGCATACGACACTGTTTGATGCGGCTACGCCGTAGCCGCTACGGTATACTGCTACGATGAACAAGACTTAATTCACCTGGGCTAATTATTCTTCATTATCATACAATATGATTTTCTTAGCTATGCGTTATCGAGTAGTAGACAGCGATTTCTCAACTAGTCGAAATTTATTTTACCTACCCATTGAATGTAAAATTTGTTATTATTGTAATGGAAATGATGTCACTTTAAATGCCGACCTCATTTTTCAAATTTTGACGACTCTGTATGAAATATACAGGGAAAAAAAAGAAGCCCTTGACAAGTTTCTTGCCGGTTCTTCCCGTTACAAGGTCTCCCGCTTAGGGTTTGCGAACCGATGGCGTAGCTTCTTTGACAATTACAAGTGCTTGTAACAGCCTAGACTGAATAAATGAGTTTTGAGTTTTGAATTTTGATGCTTCTTGGTTACGCATATTTTTGCTGATGCAACAAACTGTGTCGCTACAAACTCCGAAATAATCTGCTATTTAACTGCAATCTTCTCTAAGTTCTCAGTCCAAACTCCAAAACCAACAGTCTTTTAAAGGTATTGTTCCATATCACTTCGCATGTGGTCAACAAAAGGCCATACATTTACACGCTACACCGACCCATAAACAACTTTAACGACCATTGGAAACCTATTCCGATGGTGTATCGCAGGAAAATATTCCGAAAAAAACTGGACGTGCAAGACATATTGGTATTCGAGGGTGATCGCAATTGTTCTTTAGTTCAAGTGTTTTGTTTTTTGTTTTTAGTTTTTTTAAGTGTAAGAGCATTAACACGGTTATTGTAGTAAGTCAAGGAAGTAATAAAATAACTATTAATATGTCAAAAACCTATCATTTCGAGATTTCAGACATATGAAACTCTTGTATAGCACCTTTTTTATGCGTACCTATCATATAAATTAATGCCATTATTGCGCTGGGATTGTAGGTTTTGTCAAAACTCACCTAATTCAATTAAAAAGATAAGGAAATTCTAATTCAATCAAAAAGATTAGGAAATAATGATGCTGAATGAAAAAATAATTTGTTTACTTGCAAATGGCTCCTGTTGCGGGGATTCCCGAACCACAAGCGAAGAGCTTGTAGTACTGTGTACCGTGGAGTTCGAATAGCTGGATAGCTGAAAAAAATAATACAAAGTTTACTGTGTGTGTACTTGATACGAAAAAGGTGAAAGATCACCTCTTTCGTATCAGCTTAAGGGATAGTTTTATCATCATGTTAACCACGACGCCCACTGCTGGGCATAAGTCTCCCCCAAGGATCTCAACGACGATCGGTCATGCGCTGCCTTGATCCATCGACTTCTCGCTAACTTCACCAGGGGCTCAATAGCGCTAAATCTGGACAACAAAACCGATAAGTTGTCATTTGGGTGATAATTTCCTAAAATTCTTTGGTTTAGCTTTAGAATAAGGAAGTTTCTATATGTCGAATTTTGAGAAATAAAATGATAAATATTTTAAGCATAAGCGTTTAATTGTAATATATGAAAATAGATTTTCAATTCTAATTTTGTATTGTAAGAGAACAGAATCGATTGCAACTTAGGTCACAGAAGACAGTTTAGTACTTAAACTGCACTGAAGTTATTAAAATTTCAATTGCTTACTTTGCTGTCTGTTTGCATCAGAAATGCAAGTTTAATTGAAACCAATCAAACGATTTATTTCCAGAATTGAAATGAGAAATCTAGATAAAGTTGTTTTTTCCTCGTTTTCCAGTATTATTTTAGAGCTTTACTAGAAATTTATGGTCCGTTCAATCAAAAAAGGATTAAGTGAAAATCCTAGATATGTTTGGATTTGACTTTTGTAAGTCAGCTGGTGATAAAAAAGTTATTGAAAATATGATACAAATAAATGAAAAGAAAAGCCCCTCTTAATAAAATTACATTTGTAAAAGTGGTATCGAAATTCGCAAAGAACAGATACTGAATTTGATATTTTAAAATACTATTGTAATATTATGTGCGTAATATAATGGGATCCCGTATTAGTTAATTTTAAAATAGATTTGTTAACTTATTAAAATTAACAACTTTCTCTTCGGAACAAAATATTGCATCAAAAAAATGTTAAATCCAGTGTTTTCTTACAAAAATATGTATTAGTTATTATTCAATAGCTGAGGTTATTGATTTAGGACTTTTTATTATGGTCTTATAATAAAGCACCAATCACAACTATTTACTATCAACACCATTCAAGTCGAAAGAAATATCAAAGGATTTGTAGAGCCGTAGACAACAAAGAAACGTAGCATCTTTAGCGGCGTAGCAATCCGCGCTGTAGCAATCCGCCCGTAGCGCGCTACGCCACTAAGAACTACGAATACCGGGAGAATCGCAACAGAGAAATTCCTATTCGTAATCCCGGGCACAGAATAAATAAGTAAGCAGTGTTACGTCTTGATACAAAATAGCCGAATCGACACTTAAGGGGGCTTACAACGTTGGAATAAATTTTCATAGTAAAAATTATCGAAATTGTTGACAACATAACTAATAACTAATAAACTATTTCTTATAATAAAACTAGAGGGCTAGCTTAAGGTTTTTTATACTATAGTTTCAAGATTAACTATAATCTACTATAACTGAGTACTATAATCTACTTTCTATATTACTTTTTTTAGACCAATAAATCAAGTAATACTATATTGTGTATTTGACGTTACCCTTAACAACAATAGCCATTGTGCTGCATTTATCACAGACTCGGGCTGTTTGTATTTATGCACCAAATTACTTGTATTGCTTACTTGTAGTGTATGGATAATTAAATTCTTCTTATAGGAAACAAGAATATAGCATTTAAGAGTGTTTTTAATTAAGAATGTTAATGACAGACTGCCGCCTCATGGCTTCAGCTATGCTATTCTCTACTAAAATTAACACCGTCGAATTCAATTTTCGCATTCGCACCCAAAATATAAAGTTAATTGATAAGCTCTAATGCGTGTTAACGTACCGGACGGCTGTTTACTGTCTACTTATTTATTCTATGTCTCGGGGTAACTATTCACACACATTCCTAAGATATTAGGGCATAAATACAGACTTGAGTTACAACGTTCTGTGGAATTTCAACGCCTTACGGACTACGTATTATTTCGCTGATTTATTTGTACACCTTTACGGTTGCTGCGACACCATTTTTAAATTGCATTGGTGCAATATATTTTACTGCATGTTGAAAGTTTAATGAAAATGTTTAAATATAAATCCTCTAATAAAAATTTATCATAGTTCATTATCATTTTATTGATATTTTTTAAACAAAGAAACACAAGTGATAATTTATATTTTCTGCGCCTTTGACCTACGTGTGAACAAACTCTGCATGCAATTTTGAGCAATAAATTCCGAAAGTTCTCGCAACTCGACATGACTTTTTGTAGTAAAGGGGTTCGTTATGATACTTATATAGTAATATATTATTTATATTCGTATAAACTAGTGATTATTAAATTTAATACGCCAATTTTTTTTTAAAATTTTTCATCAAATGTCGAAAAATATGCATCTAAAAAAATATTTTTCGAGAATGTGCAAGCAGCGCTCTTTCATATGATACCTTATATACCCTAGTAGCCTCACTTCAAATTTTTAAAACCCCCTTTCAGTCTCTGTTGCAAAAAATATATAAATATTTTTATTTCTCTCAAATTTGCAAAATAGTTGGGCAAACGTCATCTAAAACTGTTCCAAATTTCAAGTTGATAGCATTAGTAGTTCTCGAGATATCCAGCTGTGACAGACAGACAGACTGAGTCGGACCATAAGGGTTCCTTTTTACCATTTTGGTACGGAACCCTAAAAATCTATCCAACGGATACCAGTAAACTGATTCGTAGAAACCTCAAGAACTATTAGTTCCATCTGAATCGAATATTTCCACTCGATATCGTTCCAAAAACCGAGTTTTAATCGATAGTTGGACGGTCTTTTGTTGAAACTTTCTCGTCGGCACTGATGTTGAAATGTTTGTACCCTGCGGACTACAGATTCCGTCTAAATCTCAGGTGGAATGACATTTTAATGGTTTAATTGAAGTGGCATGGGTCTTCGTCTTATTTATCTTTCATATGCAACCATACTGTCATTATCATCATCATATCAGCCGCACGTCACCTACTGCTGGGTTTAGGCCTCCCCCAAGGTGCTCCACGACGATCGATCCTGCAGTGCCCGCATCCAGCGGCCCGCGACCGCGCACCAGATCGTTGGTGTTGGGGGTCTGCACACAAATTAAATTATTATTTTTCTACTTATTCTCTATCATTCTGTCAGACCTGCTGATATCACTTTTCTCGGTCCTTTCCACCCTTTAGTCGCATCTGTTGTTTAAGGCGTTCGTAATCCAGATTAACATTTGAGAACCATTTTGGGTCAAATCAAAACTCGCTCACTTATAAATAAGTACCTACGTCAAACAGATATGAGTCCTAGAACGTGCGAGCTCTCAAGAATATTTAACTTTAACTCTCAAGAATATAATATGTTTAAGACTTTGGAAAGGATCCTCGTTTTGAAAACCTTGGAAGCACTTTGAAGCAGTCGTGCCTCAAAGATACTTAAAGTTATATAGTTAAGGCAGGAAAATATTATGCTTACTCAATTTGGCATTACAGAATATATAAATAATAGTACTAAACGGCATAACTAAGTTTTGTTAGAGGATGCGAAGGAAAAAAAAGGACTGGCTGGCGCGGACTGGCTGGTACTAGCCAGCAAGTGTCATGCATGTAATCTGCCACATTGGCTGATGTCACAACTTGCTAAATGTGAGGCTAATGAAGATGTCTGATTGAACCATTGTTGACATATTTAGCATAGTATTTGGTTGAACACTACTCTCCCGGTAGGTGAATTTACAACAAGTTTAAATATCGATGTAATGAGCAAAATGAGTGCACTATATATAGAGAGCGCCTTCATCTTATAATCTAATTTTGCATGGAGCCATCTATCTGGCTTTTGATGAAGACATCTGTTAGCTTTTAAAGCGTGATTGAATAAATAAAATAATAATAATAATAAAAAAATGTTAGCCGGATTCACAAAATAAACGCTGCAGTTGAGTGACTGAGTCACAATATTTCTAATTTTCATACAAAATTTCATAAGAAACGCAGTCTTAGCGCCGCTGCACTGTCGTGATTTGTGCATTTTAAACCTATAATTGAAAGGCGCCAAATGATATGATCCAAAGTTAATTATAAAAAAAAAACACATCATGAAAAACAGGTCTTTTCCATTGAAACATCCATCGCTGTACCATAAACCGTATCAATTAATTGCCGTACTGAACAGACTCCGTCCGAACAGCGCAAGCGATCCCTCAACTTGGCGGGAATTCGTCGTCCGCCATTTTTTATTTTCCCGCTCTTTTTTATTTGTTTGTTTGTTACCAGTTTCAAAATTCTTTCTTAAAATTTTAACTTTTTATCCAAAGTGATACGCTGTTACTGTAGATAAAGATTATAAAAAAATGGTTGATGTGAATGAGAACTATTCCTTTTATAAAACATATGTGATTCATAAAATTACAATATTTAATTGACAATATTAATCAAAACGAGTGACGAGAAATAATTACTTTGTATGCCTACAATTAAGTTGTTATGATAAGCAAAAAATATACACAGTGATGCTCGTATATTATTTGATGACGTAACTATCTAGTTTAAGATTGATTACTGGCTTACTGCAAAAAAAATCTCTGTCATGCCAAAATATAACAATTAATTAAATAAAGAATAAAACCCAGACTATATCTCCTGAAAGATTTAACTCAATCCATTTCATAATCGTTTTTCACTTCACCTTAATTAAGATCGACCTCAGATTTTCAGAGGACACGAAAATTAATATTTCTCTTTTGCAAAAACAACCAGTGCTTTTATTTTAGAAATAATTTCTTTTGAAGCGTGTTTTATACGGTGTCGTATTCGCTTCAGTTGAAAATTACCTCGTTCAATCGTAATGTTTTTCCTTATGTTTTTGCTTTAGTTGATATATTGTATAGATTATAGCATTTTTTCCTTTAATTATGTAAATGTATAGCTTATTCAAGTTGTGCTTTCTAATGTGACGAGCTCCGTGGTCGAGTGGCTTTGTTCACCGGTTTTCAAGGTGTCGCCATCTCTGAGGTCCCGGGTTCGATCCTCGGTTGGGTCAATTTAGAAAACGAACTTTTCTATATTGGCTCAGTCCTGGGTGTTTGTGATACCACCGTTGTCTCTGATGTCCATAACACAAGTGGTTTAGCTACTTACTTTGGAATCGGAGCAATGTATGTGATGTTTTCAATTATTTATTATTATTTTATTTATTTATTATATGGTGCTTCAATTCAGGGCACATTTTATATTATAAAAAATACTAATTTAATGCTATCCGTCTGCTTAGCTTAGTATTCTTATAAAGTAGATCATAATATAATAAAACTAACACGACAGCCGCGTGATGCAATTTTTTTTACCAAAAGTCTCGGTTTCGAATCTTAATAGGCATTGCGTATTTTTTTTCAAGTTATGCTCATCTAAGTTTTTCAGACAGTCTATCGAGCTGGCCATGGAACAGAACAACCGGCGACGCGGCGACAAAATTGTCTCTGCATATCACAATTCAAAGTCTCACCTCACCACACAGCGCTTAAATGACCTGTAATTTTGTAGGTAGATTTTGAATGCTGTGCCAACCATTAATAAACCATTCTTCTTGAAGCTATAACAAAAAAACCTTACTCTTTAGTTTTGTGATTGACAGTTTTCCAAAATAAGAAATAAGTAGTTTATTGTAATCAATTATAAACGATAATGTTTTCAATAATTTGGATTTTTTTTTCTCCCGAACCCTTAGGTGTTGATTCGGCTGTTTAGATTGATTCACACTCCACTCCTTGTTTTACGAAATCGCTCGCCGAACACCGCACCGGTCGCTCTTGTCTGTTCCGAAACCAAGCCATAAAAAAGGCATATTGATTCATGCTAGTCCTAACTTATCTAGATAAATACCTGAAACCGCACAGCTCGCAGTGGTTCCTGCCAACCTGGTTCAACCATCGCTCCAGGCATGTTAGGTGGACGTTTGCCAAAGATCCTTTGCAGTTGCACGGCGATATCAACCTGTAACAAAAAATAAATTTTTACTCTATGGTTTTCTAATATACAATATTTTGGTAAAGTTATTATATTTTTTATACACAACGTAAGGTAAAGGTATCTTTCATTTCACTTGATGTTAAGTGACGATAAGTTTACTATAGTTAAGTAAATAGAAATTTGAGTCTATTTGGCTACACAGACTTGTAATATAAACACTTTGTTACGTCCGTATGACGGGATAATTAAGCGAATAATCTCTACTGGGTTTTAAATTATAAATTTAAAAATAATTATGTATAACACTATTAAAATTATCTCCTCAACACAATAATGTCTAAACGTATTTTAATGAATTACGTATTGTAATGAAAACAGCTATAAAATGAAAATTTAGAAAAAGCGGAAATAAATGGTCTATTGCTTGGGTCGTTGGGTATTAAATGACTGTCTGGATTGCAAGCGACATTATTTCCAATATGATGTTTGCCAACCTTTCTCTGCCTCTAGTCATACAAATCCTGCAAACATTCGATCCAATACTGGAAAGCGAGTCTCTTTGCGCCAAACCATAATCCGATCTTTCCGACAAATTGCCTGAAGTTTTCTTTTTCTCAGAAGGAACTTTCGATGCTTTCTCTTCGACTACTTTAGAATTTGTAATAAGTACTTCAGTTTCTTTTCTGGCAACATTTTCTTGATTACAACTAGTGTTTGCTATTACTTCATTAGTTATCACAGGCACTGCTTGTACGTGTTGATTCGGTAAATCATTGAGAATGACAGCGTTCTCTTGATTTACTTTAAAACAACTTGCCATAAGCTTTTTCAAATCATCAAATGTTGTAGGGTCTTTATCATCTATTTTGTCAGGAATAAGAATTTTTAAATCTACGTTCTTTGTAGTTGGGTTAGGGTTAAGACATTTAAGTGCATTTGCTACATCTTTGTTGGTTATGATATGCCTTATGTTGTGTTCTGATTTAGAAATGCCTGTTTTGGATTGGAAACTTAGTTTGATCGGTTCAACTTCCCCCGGTAAGTAAGTACGTCCAGAAGGTCCAGCGTCATTTTGTTGTGTTGTTTTATTTGATTCTTCATTTGTTGTTTCTTCATTGTGTTCTGTGTCTGGATTTTCTTTGTCATCCATCAAACTGGTAACATTTGTCGGTTTATTAATAAATTATTAACATAGGTCTTGTTGTAAATGATGCAGATTTTGACAAATAACATTGACATATTTAAAGTCATGTGCGTTGATTTGACGTTGGTATTTTTTTCACTATATCATGTGAAGAAGGTTTTATATCTTGGACGAATACTTGATGGTATTGAGACTAAAGAGTTTTTAAATCATTGGTCATTGAGTAACTGAGTATACGTTAATAATTTACTGAATATTTTTGCTAAGGGAAAAAGGAATCAAATTGTCTCTATCTGAATTATAAACAAATTTTTAAATATTACAGTTCACAGATAATTTTGCATTAAACGCTCCTGCAGGATGAAGGTAATCCCGAGTAAACCAAGGAATGCAAGTTAATTCAGCTGGTTAGGATTACAGTGAGCTGAGACTTTGCTAGACCTATTATTGCGGTGTGAAAGCGCTGGGATAAAACTTGTTTAGTATTTTGCTGCTTCATTTTATTTACTTGGTTTTATTTAAGTATTCTATTTTTTATTATTATTTCAAATTATTTCGAATCAAAATATAAAAAAAATTACAACGCGTGCAGTCAAAAGTGATAGTGTCCAAAGCTGTTAGAAAAAAACACCAATTTCATTGGTAAAAAAAGGTAAGGACCCAATATATATACAACGTGTTACAAAAGTACCGCTAATGCCGAATATGGTAGATAGGGACCATCAAACTGAACAACTTTTACTATGGGACCAACTCTGAAATCGCGAAAAAAAAAAATCAGTTGTTTCATACATTTTGATATTTTCATAATTAATTTTTGTATGAAACAGCTGATTTTTTTTTCGCGATTTCAAAGTTGGTCCCATAGTAAAAGTTGTTCAGTTTGATGGTCCCTATCTACCATATTCGGCATTTGGGGTACTTTTGTAACACCTTGTATATTATGTAACATCACCCCATCGGCTATGAAACATTTGACCTCAAAAAATCTTATAGCACCTTTTTGAAAATACATTCGAATTTTATTTTCGACAGGACTTATTTTCATGTCAGATAGATTAAATTCTATGCACCACTTTTCAGCTGTCAAACACAATGCCTTCGCCGATCTTAGGCAATTACAAGGTACCTAACTATTAAGTAAAGTGGTCTGAGTCGCAATGTCTGGAGGTCAAAGGTCCTATCTGCGGTTTACACTGCGCAAATGCATAGTAACTTAGAATGTGGCTTGTTGGTCAATGTTTCATTTAAGTTACGCTTGAGTTGCAGTTAAGTAATGTTTTAGGATATTTGTAAGAAATTGATTTAATAAAAAGCGAACTTTGAATTCAAAATTTAATTTCGATCGAGTTGATACCTGCAAAAAAGGATCACTGACGTGTTATGTTGATTAAATGAATTTGTAGAGATCTAAATAATAATTTTGAAACAATATTACCTAGTTTGACGACCTCCGTGGTCGAGTGGCTTTATACACCGGTTTTCAAGGTGTCGCCATCTCTGAGGTCCCGGGTTCGATCTCCGGTTGGTTCAATTTAGAAAACGAACTTTTCTATATTGGCTCAGGTCTGGGTGTTTGTGATACCACCGTTGTCTCTGATTTCCATAACACAAGTGCTTTAGCTACTTACTTTGGAATCGGAGCAATGTATGTGATGTTGTCAAATATTTATTTATTTATTATATAATTAAAAAAATAAAAAATGAGACACATAACGATAATAAAGTCCTTAATTTTTAATACCCCTCTAAATTCAAAATGACTGCGCAATAATTTTGATTGTTTGAACAAACGTAACCATTGTTACATTGTTTAAAGTTGAATTTCTCTTTGCAATCGGAAAACACAAATTCTAGTCGAATTTCAACCTTATGTTTAATGTTTACAAATACTAAATTTTTAATGTTACAATGTTGCAAATACCCTGAAATCATAATCTCTGTTAATGACCGACCAAATGTAACGATACCTAGCAGTTAAATGTTCCAGATTAAGTACTAAGATTATGACAATGTGCTTTTTATTCGAAAAAATAGAGAAATACAGGTTCATTTTTCGGAAGCCCTATTTAAGTAACCAACAGAATAACAGGAGAAATTCGACGTTCCCACTAGTGACTCGGTAGCTCAGCGGTCAGAGCATTGGACCGGATATCCAAAGTTCGCGGGTTCGATTCCCGTCCGAGAACATGATCTGGTGCGAGTCTTATTTTTTCTAGTATATTATTTGGTATTATATAAAATAGCATTGTGAATGCTTAAATCTCAAAATTTAAAAACCAACAGAATTCTATATCTATTATAATGTATAATTATTCAATCACAATTTTGTCCGACACACACTCCAATAAAAATTTAACACAGTAATTAGTTTTATTGCAAACCTTAAGGTTATAACTAAAACGCTAATTATTTTATTTCGGTGGTTGATTCCTTTAAATGTTCCGCGCCGACAATTTTGCGATTTCGTTGGAACACGTTGGCAACATGTAACTTATGGGGTTATTAATAAAGGTTGCACCTACTTTAGACTAACGAAATACTTTAATTAGGTTGTCCGAACTCACATGGAGCAAGGGTTTGGACGTGTTTACGCAAAACGAAACGAAGCATGTGGCTCTTTTATATTGAGTTCAAAATTTCACTAATATCCCTTCTGCTCGTGCTCTCACTAGCTAAGATAATGAAGTGTTGCTTTAACGCTCTAACTAATGAATCTTATTCACTTGAATTGAGACATTGGTAAACTTGAATTGAAAAATTGATTAGCTGGATCACATCGCATGAACCAGCTATTTTGTGACGTCATACTCGACTGCGGGCTTTTCGTTACCTTCCGTAATTTAGCGGCGTCAGCTAACAACCAGAAGGTTTTTAGGAATTTCTATTTATGATGACCTCCATGGTCGAGTGGTTTGCACGCCAGTTTTCAAGGTGTCGCCATCTCTGAAGTCCCCGGTTCGATCCCCGGCTAGGTTAATTTAGAAAACTAACTTTTTTATATCGGCTAAGGTCTGGGTGTGTGTGTTTAACACCGATGTCTCTGATTTCCATGACACAAGTGCTTTAGCTGCTATAGTCAATAGTAAAAATCTTTATTTAAATAAACTTAATAATTACCTAAGCACTTGTGAATCACCTATATTTTCCTACCACCTCTCCAGACTTTTTTAACTGACAAGAAGAACAGGCGCAAGAAACTTATCAGCTTTAACAGAAATAAGTAACGATATTTACTTACTTTGGGATCAGAGCAATGTTTGTGATGTTGTCTAAGATTTATTTATGAAGATTAATTTGTTTTCAGTAAATAAAGTTGACGATAAATTCCAATCCCAGGCTGGCTCATATCGCATGAACTGGCCCAGTCACACTCGACTGCGGGCATCTCATTACCTACCGTAGGTTAGCAGCGTCAGCTCACAGCCGGCAGGTTTTTAGCAATTTATATTTATTAACGGTTTGCTTACGTTCTCTTTACGAGTGCTTTGAGTTCATTTGCTCTGGTAATTAATGATTCGAATTCCGTCTGAGAAACGCTTTTCAAATTAGAAAGTTGAGTATTAATTTGAAAGGGTACGAAGGTGTGTACAATATGGATTTCCAAAGATATTTCTGTGATATTTTCGTGAACTCAGAGTTGACAACGTAACATTATAGCCACTTTACAACAAAAGACGTCATAATATTGATGCCGTTTGGTTTCAAACCGCTCCTTTTATCGTGTGTCTAAGAAGATTACTTATTCCACCCCTCATAAGAATTCTGGTGATAAAATTTTATGAATATTTTGTTACTCGGGTGTTACGTTTCATCATATTGTGCGGCTCCTACGACTCCTTTCTTACTATTAAGGCGAGGCCAGTTCACGATCGGATAAAAAGATTGATTTTTAAGTTTGCAATGTGAAAAACTTATACAAGGTGTTACAAAAATAACCCTAATGCCGAATATGGTATATAGGGACCATCAAACTGAACAACTTTTACTATGGGGCCAACTCTGAAATCGCGTAAAAAAAATCAGCATTTTCATACATTTTGATATATTCGATTTTAATTTTTGTATGAAACAGCTGTTTTTTTTCGCGATTTCAGAGTTGGTCCCAAAGTAAAAGTTGATCAGTTTGATGGTCCCTATATACCGTATTCGGCATTAGGGGTATTTTTGTAACACCTTGTATAGAATTCTACTTCACAAAAATTACTGTAGACTTAAAAAGAAACAAAGAAACAAGTTAATCGAACAGGATATTGAAAAATGGCTTGGTGACTCAATAAAAAAAATTCTGAATAACAACATAAAAGCTTAGAAAAATAAACTTCCAATCGTCAGTTCTCGTAATTTTCAACGACAGCGATATGTATTTTTGTTGCAAAAAGGAAAGCTTTTTTTAATGATCTAATACTTTAACCGAGTAGATTTTTAATAAATGATCCAGTATTCTAGAAATCAATAAAAATGTACTAAATTTCGTCAAATTTCTGGCGAAGCGACAATTAAAGCTATGCAATAATCAACCATATTCCAAAGAGATACTGAAAGAGTAAATTTCGTGAACTGGCCTTGCCTTAACACATAACTTGCTAGCATGCTAGCACGTAACATGTAACACATAACTTGCTAGCATGCTAGCACGTAACATGTAACACATAACTTGCTAGTATAAGTACTTTGTTGTTAATAATCCTGTTGTACTGTATTTGGTAACGATATATTTAAATTTGTAAATATCGTTACTTATTTCTGTTAAAGCTGATATGTTTCTTGCGCCCGTTCTTCTTGTCATTTAAAAAAGTCTGGAACGGGTGGTTGGAAAACATAGACGATTCAAAAGTGCTTAATTATTAAGTTTATTTGAATAAACTATTGACTATTTACATACATGATAAAGGTATTTTATTTTATAAATAAAGTGTTTATAACAAGATAGACACTGTATCCATATCTTGTAAAGTCTGTATGTTTGTTATTCAATCACCCAAAAATGCTTGGAAGGTATTTGAATAAAATTGGGCATACAGAAAGTTTATTAATTGGATTAAAACAAAGAATACTTCTTATCCCAGGCAAAGGTACCCTACGGAATTGCTGGATGCCCACGAGAACGAAGTCTCGGGCGGAGGCTAGTAAACTATATTTTTTGTTATACGTTGCTAGATTTATTAAAAAAAAAACATTTAAAAACTAAATTTTAATTTAAGTCTAGTAGTTTATACTATATCAGCGTTGTTCTTTTTTTAGCCTAAAAAGCACGTCCGAGTGATAAAATAATTTGCATAGAAATGGAGCTTTTAAAAATAATATTGCAAAGTTAAAGCTTTTAGAAAAAAGAATGCACAATTGGGACTCTCGGAGATTTTGGGATTAAAAATTTTAGGGTACGCTTCCCCAAAAAGTGAAGAATTAACTATTATACGATAACTGTGTCAATGTCTGTCAAGAACCTTTTTTCTCAAGAACCATGGCACAAGTACTAAGTCAAAGTCTAAATTTCTTTATTCAAATAATCTTAAGAGCGCCTAGTCTGGACACTAGCGCCGCCATTGGGAAAAAACATAGTGCTTAAATAAAGACGAAATTGTGAATGTCTTTCTGTAGTGCACTCCGAAGAAGCTTTCTGGTACTTTTATCGCTTAAACAATATTTTCTAGCCTGTCGTTTAGTTTAATAGAGTTTTATTATTAAAAGTGGCCACTTTTCGCAATGTCGGCGCTAGTGTGCAGACTACGCTTTCTTAAAGCACTTTAGAATCGCCTATTTTTCCCAAATTTAAATTAACATCAAATAGGTCTACAAAGATATCAAATCGGAATGTCTCATCATATTTCGACTTGACTTGAATAAGCCAAAACCTTTGTAATATCTCAAAATTGGCAGAGAACTGAAATCCGAAATCCGACATCTAACAAATCGTCGTTGGGTTAATATTAAAAGAAATAGTTGTACGAAACGGAACCCTCCTTACGCCAGACAGACTCGCACTAGTCCGTTTTTTAATTTCAAAGCCAATGAAGGCAAAAATATAAAAATAAAGAAGTTAGTTCTCTAAAATAGTTTTAATCCTCAAACGGCGAGAAAATTCGATTCCTATGTGAAAATACTGGCCATACGACTTTCAGTTTTCCGGGAACGTAAATCGGCAACCTACGACCCTTTGGGTCTCCTTATAAAAGTCGTAAATTCTCACTGCGCTCCTCCTGATGTTTTATTTCAAGTGCTACTCGTATTTGCGTTGAAATTCAAATCGAGCGCAATAAAATGTAACTGCGCTGCATAATTCTGAAGAAAATGTGGTTTTCTTCTGGTAACATATGAAAATATGTGATGTGGAGGCGTTCTTTATCTTCTACTACCGCCCGCAACTTCGTCTGCATGGACAATTATTATTATATCCCTCGGAAACAGTATTTTTTCTGGATAACAGGTACCCTATGATCTTTTCAGTGCCCCTAACAACGTGTATGCAAAATTTCATGATGATCAGTTAAGTAGTTAAGGCGTGAAAGAGTAAGAAATAAACAAATTGTACGTTTTCGAGATAAGTCGACCTGGAGCCGTACCGGCTAACGCATCAAACTTCGGAAAGTCTGCCGGGTTTCAAATTAAAACAAATAAATCGAGCCCCAATCGAGCCAAAATGGCGAACCCCAATTAATGATGTCACACGAACATCGATATCTTCTAAATAACATCGGCGAATAATACAATATGGAACTCCTTACTTCGATTTATCTGTTTTAAGTTGAAGCTCGGCAGACCCGCCGAAGTTCGAAAAGTTAGCCGGTAGGGCCCCTGAGTGATGCAGTGGTCAACATGCGGCGCCTACCACGCAAGAAGTCCTGGGTTCGATTCCCGGCCTGGCAAGAATTAAAATGATGAATTTTAATTTCTGTGACGGGTCTGGGTGTTACTATGTATAATAAGTATACATTGATGACTTCCGTGGTCGAGTGGCTTTGTACGCCGGTTTTCAAGGTGTCGCCATCTCTGAGGTCCCGGGTTCGATCCCCGTTTGGGTCAATTTAGAAAAACGAACTTTTCTATAAATTATATATATCGTTTTAAATTTCCATGGTTATTGACGTTATTAGAATAAATTATATCGGGATTTACACACACACAAAATACACAAAAGTAAACAGGTAAATCCCAATATAGTTTATTCTAATATTTATAATTTAATATTATTGTTATTGTACGTTTCATCACATACACGCAACGGTTTAGCTGATTAACTTTACAGACAAAACTGTTAAGTGAATCTTTTGCCAATCTGCATTGGGCCCGCGTGGTGGGTTATGGCCCATCCTCCTTATCCACCTTAGAAGGTCTGTGCCCCAGCAGTGGGGTCATTAAAAATGGCTGATGGTCAAACGTTTGCGAGTATGGCCACCATATCACAACTGCTTCTCTGGTGATTTCACTTAGCTCAGTTATTTACCCATATTCGGGTACCCAAATAGGGTAACACAGATTATGAAGTCACGACTGTTTATACAATATACTGGCAAATCCGAATTTAGGTTTTCATGAAATTGAATTATTAAAGTAATATTGATTCAGAATATTCGACGTGTAAAATCACATTAGCCTTAGAATACTCGTGTTTTCAAGTTAATTTCTGAAAGTGGGTAATCTTGTTAGCGAAGTTAAGTTAAAGGTATATTCGGCTCGTAATTTTGCTAATACTATTTTATTAACTTACGTATTTGAAGCTAAGTCAACCCATTCACGTTGTTGAAACGAGAATGTTACAATAAAATATGTTTAATAATGTTTTATGTAAGTAATTTGTAAAAGATGTATGTGTTGTATGTAGTATTTATTTGTACCAAGTATGTATACTTTTATTTATTTCACAAATTAGGTAAATAGCGTCACGCTTCCTCGTTTTTTCGGGGTTCCGTAGTAAAGTCAACAGGAACCCTTATTGTTTCGCCATGTCCGTCTGTCCGTCCGTACATCCGCGGCTTCGCTCAGAGGCCTAAGTACTAGAAAGCTGTAATTGAGCATGGATTTGTATATTAATTACGCCGAAAATGTGGTAGAATAACATTATAAAAAAAAAAAATTGTAGTGTAAGTACCTCCCCTACATGTAAGTGAATGAATTTTTTTCTCATCAATTTCATAGTGTTAAATAGGTCTTTCAAAAACATATATAAAAAAACCGTCGACTTGATAACCTCCTCCTTTTTTAAAGTCGGTTAAAAATGTTTTAGGTTTGTAAAAACCACTTTTTGATTCAGGGATCCGTTTGCGAAATATTTAAGTGCAAAATTTTGTTACAGTCAAGTGTCCCTCCCCCCTAAACGGTGCCTTTTGGAAATGTGAAAAAATATTAGGACAGTAGTACATTGAAGTTAAAAGGAAAACTATCGCTGCTAGGTAGGTTTGACAAGTTAACGAGTAATAGTCGAATAACTTACCAAATTAATTTATATTGGAAAAGTTTTCGTAGAACAAATTTCATTGAATAGTTAGGTATTTTTTTTGGAAATGTAAAAAAAAATCAGGACATTAGTACATTAAAGTTAAAAGGAAAACTATCGCTGCTAGGTAGGTTTGACAAGTTAACGAGTAATAGTCGAATAACTTACAAAATTAATTTATATTGGAAAAGTTTTCGTAGAACAAATTTCATTGAATAGTTAGGTATTAAGTATACTTTATAGTCGTTAGTTATGTAAAACAGGAAGTAAATATAAGTTTATAGCCACATGGTAATTGTATAAGCTAACTGCAGAACCCTATACTGCGTGTGGCACGACATGCACTTAACCAGTTTTTTTATAATACATAATATTTTTAATTATTTGTGGAAATTTGTTAATAACTCCTGGTTATCCATATCGTTGTTTGTATGCTTGTAGCCCGAAGCAGTAACTATTTCTGATAAAAAAATATATGATATACACTTCTAATACTTTCGCGCGTACAGTTCATTAGAAATAAAACACTTTTTACTGATTACAACGCGTATATTATTAATTTGTGAACTGGTAGTAGATTCAGTAGCTAGATCTTGTTTTCTAATTAATTTTATTCAATTTAATTTAGTCATTAAAAATCAGTTAATATAATTCAGTAATAATGAAAAAAGTTATTTATTTCTAAAAAAATATACAACGTGTTACAAAAGTACCCCTAATGCCGAATATGGTAGATAGAGACTATCAAACTGAACAACTTTTACTATGGGACCAACTCTGAAATCGCGAAAAAAAAACAGCTGTTTCATACATTTTGCTATTTTCGTAATTAATTTTTGTATGAAACAGCTGATTTTTTTTCGCGATTTCAAAGTTGGTCCCATAGTAAAAGTTGTTCAGTTTAATTGTCCCTATCTACCATATTCGATATTACGGGGTACTTTTGTAACACGTTGTATAATAAAATTCGACTTTTCTCTGTAACGTAGACATGACAACTGAGCCTTTTTGATGTCGACGATTCTGGGGCATAAGCCTTCCCAATAATGGATAATTGACATTTTGGTAAAAAAGTCGTGTTCTTTTTATAACTTTTGTCGATTGCCGTAACAAAGGAGAAATCAATGTCACATTGTTTTTGTTAGTTTTTTGTTTTTTATCGAACTGTAAAAATAGTTAATGTTTTTTACTTCTTTCTATACGGTACGAGGGTTTGTTAAAGACCACTTTGAGGTGGATGTTAAAGTAGTTTACAGAGATTTACAATTTCTCTCTAGTGTGTTGTGTGCAAGTTGTTTAATAGAAACAGGAGCAGTAAGTACCTACCTACCCGTTCCAATCGGATTCCTTTTACTGAACTGGCTCCTTCGAAAATTGGTGTGGATAGTACAATGGGGTACGGAAATTGTGTCGCAAAATAAAGAAATAAACATGTACGTACGACAGCAAGTTAAGTTAAACAGTTGAACTACAAAAATATTTTTTATTACGTACGGCATAAGTCGGTCTCAAGGTCAACATGTATAGTCTGACGTGCCGTTGACTGTACACTATTATTATAAATGTAAAAGTAAAAGATCTGTCTGAAGCACTAAACTAGTATTGATGAATTTTGGGATATAGATAGATTTGACCATGTTGAAAGACAACGTTCCTTGCTCGCGCAAATGATTATCGAAGGGGGTATTTGGGGTAAAAAAATGTATGGACTTGGAAAAAGGTCCAGGCAGTCTTAGGAAAGTCTTAGGCGGGCGCTTGTAATAGATAAATCCATTGTTGGCAGTCTGTTTCTGCAAACAAAACCTCAGCTTTACCAGTTAGACTCATCGCGTATAGAAAGAACTAGTTTAACCTAGACCAAACTAGTTTGTCCTGAAATCGGGTTTGGCCGGTAACATACATATAAATAATACCAGGAAAAGATAATACTGGTAAAAACTAAAAACTAATTATAGCATAAGGCTTTTAAAAAACGTTTTTTTTAAAATACGTTACTTTCTTCGTGAACCGAGTAGCCTCGGGTACCCTGGCCTGTGGCCAAGCTAACAAGCACCGGTCGCCACCTAATGCCTGAGCCAATTGTCTCCTGCCAAGCCGAACAAGTCCTTATTGGTTGCGACACACGGCCCACTGGCTAGCAACATTTTTGTGGAAACTGCTACAAGATTTCTCTATGTGCGGTTGATTTCTGCTGCGACCCTCTCTAACTGGTTTATATCATGCTTATTGGATTGTAAAGAATTAATTTTTGGAATTACGGGAATATTGATGGAAGCTGAAATTATGTAATTAAAAAATGTGGTATATAGGGGTTTATTGGAAATGTTTCGCAATTCATAGTGTAGGTTAGGTTAGTCAAGTATATACATATTTCACATTTTTAAACATATAATTAGTATCAGTCTGTACGTAAATTTATACATTTTAACACTCTGCGAAAAATTGTTATCTGGGGGCACGGCAGTGCCCCCGCCAAGACGACCACTACCTACCTTTTCTCGAAGCGCTTCTTCGTGTTTTTATAACTTTGGTTTGGATTATATCAGATAAACAAAATTATCGGTATCTGATGTCATAATAGTGTTAAATTAAACATATTTATAATTAAAATTCAGATTTAAATAATTCATAAAAAAACATATAAAGTTTCAATTGCATAATAGCTCTTATACTTTAGATTTTATTGATATCTAAAAAAAACCCCGATTTCGTCTCTTACCAGTGACATATTTGACTAAGGTGTAGAGTTTGTTAAGTTAGGGCATATGTAGAGTTAGGGCGTGTAGAGTTAGAAACTTGGCTCTACATGAGGTCTGGTAACTTTTTGACAGTGCGAGCGTTATGGTCTCGTCTTGGCAACATTTTACATGCAAATGTATTTTGGTGGAATCATTTTACAAATCATTTCTATTTTTTTTTAGAAAGAGTGTCATTATTCATTGCAGGTGCGTATGTTCGATTCCCACAAAAGCAAAATGGCAAAAATAATTTCTATTTCAATAATTCAGGTTTGACAATCTGCTTATGCGAAATTATGAGTGTTCAATAGATGTGACAAAAAGGACTCTTACTATGTGTGCGTATAAATATTTATAACCAAATTGCTAAGAATGCAAAAAAAATTTCGTGATAATACGACGACTTGATTAACCGTACTTTTTTCAGACTATGTAAGTAAGTAATTTGCACAAGTGTAATTAGTTAAAATTGTTGTTTCCAGCTGTGAGTAAACCCATGTCGTTCTGAAGTAATATTTTGTAATAATGTTTTAGTTTAACATTTTGCCTGACAACAAATTGAAACGCCGGCTGGAATAACGTCATACTTAATAAGAAGCGACTTAGAATATTTATGTTTTCGTAGACTCATTTATAGTTGTCTACTTTTTTTATTTTATACTATTAATGTTTCTAAATAAAATGATGGAGATAACTAAGTTGAAGTTATTTTGTAATCAAGCTTGAGAAAGACTAATTATTAGTACGTACTAATAGAAAAAGTGTAATTGAATATAGAATGATAGATTCATTCATTTATGCTATACAATCTAGTTTCATATCACTAACGACAAGAAACGTCTTGTATTTAAGGGGCCGTTCAACGTCAAATACACATAATTGAGCAACGATGTCATACATATTACTTGATTTATCGGTTTCAAAATTATGTATATAGTAGATTATAGGTATTGAGTTAAGTGATTGACAGAAACATGATAGCTAAAACTTTGCTCGATAGAAAAAAATCGTAAAGTGACCTCCAATTTTGTAGTTTTTCAATGCTGTGCCAACCATTAATAAACCTATAATCTTGAAACTATAATAAAAAGAAACCTTAGCTAGCTCTCTAGTTTTGTAATTGACAGTTTTCCAAAATAAGAAATTAGTTATTAACTATAAACGGTAATGTTTTCAATAATTTCGATAATTTTTACTATAAAAATTTCTTCCATTATTGTACGCCCCCTTAATGTGTATACGTCTTTATTTAAGTAGCCGATTGAGCCATTGTGAAAGTGTCTCCAAGTTTGGTATTTATTGGGATTTTATATTTGTTTCTAAGTAGATAAGTCGAGTGAGTAAAAGCCTTGGAGAAAATAGCTGTTAGAATATCACGAATAAGAGAAGATAATAGTTTTCGTTACTTTTATTTGACTTTGGTCATACTGAGATATTTGACCGAGCGAGCGCGAAGCATCTCTTCTTCAGCTTGGGCAAAAATGATTTCGTATGGTCGCATTTCTCAACTGATTCTCGTGAAATGTAAGCAGTTTCGATAAATATACAGACCGTTTTTGTCGAGCCAGTTTTTCGAAATTATGAGAAAAAAATACCCATTCGAAAAAAGTTCAAATCCATCTAGCTGAATAGATATACTAAAATAATCCCTAACCTACCAAGCAGCACATAGTACTGCTTTTCAAAAGTAGTTTCAGCCTCGTGGTAACATCTATTAGATAAATTTTTCAATAATAATACAATTTGAGCGAGGTCTACGCTCACTGAGCCACTAGTATTTTTTGGCAAACAGCAGTCATTACATGAGAGATATAGAGGGGCTCTTTTATTTTCTTTTTGCTTTTAGGCTTAGAAGTAAATCAGTATGCAAATGCTCGTATCACAAAGCCAGTATAGCGATATTTCTAACTCAAACTCGCAAAACTTTCGGTCGACAGAAAGTCTTTGATTTAGAATCGTTCTGATTTTCACCGCAAAATGGCCACCCACCCTACCCAACGCTATTGGTTCCGCTTCTGCCTACGCCAGTACCTGATCAGCCTCACCAATCTCTTCTATAAAATTAACTCGCAATAATATCACCCGATAGAAAGTACCTATAAGATCTAGAATTGTTCTAATTTTCATCGCAAGGTCACCCTGCTCAATACATACATGGACACGGGGGAGCCATAACATGGAATCGACAGAACTGCTTCTGCCTGCTAGTTCTTGACCACACCCAGCACACCTATGTGTTATATAAAATGAACTCGCTATATTATCGGCTGATAGAAAAGTCTATGATGATTGATCTAATTTCCATCACAAGATGGTCACCCTACCCAACGCATGGGCACGGGGGAGCCATAAAATGGAATCGACAGAATTGGTTCTGCCTGCTAGTTCCTGATCACACGCGGCACACCAATCTCTTTGTCTAAATTGACAAGTGGCCCATACATGTTATGAGCGTATTGGAAATGAACGCTGTGAGAGCACATGTTTTGTAAAGGCAATGATACTTTGAGAATGGTTGATAGAAAATTCCTATTGTCTTTTTTAAATAAAGTTATCATTTGGATTTGTACTATTTCAAACAATTTTCTTGCCTAAGAATCTTGGATAGTCCAGCCAGACCAATATTCCAGTAGACAAACTAGAATTCTAGGTTGTTTATTTTGTTTTTATGCTACGATTTGGTTCACATGGCGTTCTTCCCCTGTCAAATTAAGTCATGTTACTTGAATTTTGGTTGAAAACTAAACAAAAGTAGTGTTATAAATTATCTACATTTATTTATAGCTGTAAATATTATGAATTGTATAAATAAAAGTATATTGAGCTCGGTGGCGCAGTGGTTTAGCGCCTAGCCCTGCGATTGCGGAGGTTAAGCAACTTTCGCAAGGGTCGGTCATGGGTGGGTGACCAAAAATTTACTATCTTGAGCTTCTCCTTGCTGCGGATCTCACCTTAGCCGTTAGTCTCGGCTGCATTTGCAGTCATTAACACCCGCTAATCTGCATTGGGCCCGCGTGGTTGGTCAAGGCCCTTCCTCCTTATCCACCCATTAGGTTCACAAAGAAAGAGTTTTGACTATGCCTGTCACTGCAAAAGAAAAGTAAAACAGATACAATGAATCGAGTTTATGTCTTTACCATCGACTTATGTGTTGGGATCACCGCCTGCAGATTTTTGGTAGAATAGCTTGAATGTTACTAGACTGCTCTATACAGACGAATTTAATATAAAATACATTTTGTTTTGAAAATTTACCTTTTCAACCGACTAACATTAATCCCACCACAGAATAGGTCCCACCGAACCCACGGCCGATTTACACGGCGGATTTTTTATTTAATATAAACCTAGACAAATACTGTCTTAATCCGAATTATAATCAAATTGCAAATCATTTTGGTATTACGTTTGCATGGGAAGCTCATTGTTCGCCGGACTCTTAAGTCTACAGTCCCTTGAAGCTGTGAAATAATCATACTTCTAGTTCACGTTGAAAAAAGATACGGCCGTTTATACCGCCAATAACGCATATTTCGACACTCTCAAGGGAATCAAAATTTATAGCGTACTTTCCGTTGACCTAAACTATGAAATTTGACAAGTAATAATATTTTATACTACAAGTACAGGGAACAATCTGAAATCTACACATTTGTAATCAAATCATAAAAAATAAAGTCTTTATTTAAGTACCTACAAAATACCGAATCCTCGGTGAGCAAATCCGACTTGCACTTGTCCGGTTTTTTTATATCTCATTCTTACAATAACGGATTTACTTTTCTGCAATAAAAGCTATAAAATCCTACCCGATCTACCTCGTCTAGATCGCTCTTAACGCGCTAAACGGCAGATTTAGGGTCGCCATGTTTCTATCGGTGGCTGCTTGGATAGGTGCCAATCTGACCGCACGTAGAAGGCTTTAGAAGTAGCTGAGCACTTTAGTACTTTGTCATACCAACTCTAACGCTGGCGTGCTTAAGTATAATTCAAATCTGAATGGAATAGTTGGCGCGACAAGGGCTTTGGTGTTCAGTTTCTTATGAAATACGTGCACACTAGAGGTGATATGAAAGTTTCCGACTAAAGAGGTCTGATAATAATAGTCTATTGAAATAGTTTTTATTATGTATTTATTTGGCTTCGGGGTAAACTTTTTTGGCACACGCTTAAAAAGGTTTATGTACCTAGTAGCTATTGTGCGAAATGATGAATCGCTTGGTGCTTAAGGTATGTATAACAACGATGGTACCACAAACAACCTGAGACAAAGTTAATAAACCTTTCAATAGTAATTTGGGCCATTTCTCAACATTAAATCGCATGCAATCTTGTTATAATAAGCTACCCAAAAATAAAAATGTCGACATATTTGGTGGATATGGAATTTTTATTAAATCTATAGCTCCTACGAAGGTAGGAATATAAAATCATTGTTAATTAAATAAGTATATAAGTAGTTTATAAATTTATCATTCATCATGGTTAACGCCTTGTGAATCATAAATTCTCTTTTTTATAATTCTTTGCATATAACGCATGCCGTGGCAGCCTTTAATTAAGTCTTCACTTAAGATTGTAACCCATAATTATGTAAATGTTAACTTGTGTAAGGTGAATGTACTTGTTGGTTGTCCTTAAATAAATAAATAAATAAATAAATAAATAAAATATAGAAAAGGTTTAGTTTTTCTATATTTTCCCGGTATTGAACCCAGGCCTCACAGATGGCAACACTTTAAAAACCGGTGTGTTACCCACTCGCATTGTTAATGAAAACCTAAAAAATAACCAAAATATAATAACTAGTGACTCTGTGAACAGTAGACTTCGCTTTAACATATCTCCGCCATTTGCTACTGCTATAATAAGTACTAGTGGCCCGCCCCGGCTTCGCACGGGTACAATGTAGTTACTAATGTGGTGAGTGTGAAGTTATTAGACTATACTACAGGATAACTATAATTAGTGGTGGCCACAAAATTAAGGACGCTAGTCGATTTTCTTACAAACGAAGTAACTTTTAAGCATTGCTTCTCCGCCAGGGATTGACCGAGCGGTGATCTGGTGATGGCCATCCAAGGAGTGAATAGAGGAGATCCAGATTTCTATACACACCAAAGTGATCTGACCAGCATTTTAAGAGATGTAAGGATATGTTTAAAAAAACCGCGAATATAGTATAGAAATGTATGAAAACTTGCAACTGAAAATTCTTATGCTTACATCTCTTAGAGTGCTGACCAGATCAGTTGGGTGTGTATAGCTATCATAATCTTCTCCATTCACTCCCTGGATGGCCATCATCAGATCACAGCTAGTTCAATCAATAGCGGAAAACCAAGACTTCAAAATTACCTCGTTTGTATGAAAATCGACTTGTGTCCTTAATTATGTGGCCACCACTATATGTATATACGACGTACACAACATACGCAAGGGGTGTTATAAGTTTGACTTGTGTGTCTGTCTGAGACAACCTAGCTCCCAAACTTATGGACCGATTTTGATGCGGTTTTTTATGCATACTTTAAAAGATCTAAGTGTACAGACGACGGGACTCCTAAACCATTGATCCGATTATGATGAAACTTTGGTGAGTTGTTCTGCTTACGACCGGGAAAGTCCCTGGCTAAAAAAACGGAGCATTGCAATACGCATGCCGGGTGCAGCTAGTTCTAAATAAAAATATGTTGTGCATTATCAGGATTATCAATCTCGATCATCCAACACTTCTCTATAATATACAACATGTTACAAAAATACCCATAATGCAGAATACGGCATATAGGGACCATCAAACTGAACAAATTTTACTTTGGGACCAACTCTGAAATCGCGAAATAAAAATCAAAATACAAAAATTCAAATCGAAAATATCGAAATGTATGAAACAGCTGATTTTTTTCGCGATTTGAGAGTTGGTCCCAATAAAAAAGTTGTTCAGTTTGATGGTCCCTATATACCATATTCACCATTAAGGGTATTTTTGTAACATGTTGTATACCTACCACATTTCTTGTCATGTTATCCGGTTGCAAAATAAAAAGGCTATTCGGCGAGCTGACTTTCGAGCAGGCTACATTAGAGCTGGCCATGGGAGAAACAATCACTGCGCAGATCTACACCAGCCGCTCCTAAACTTTGTCCCTGTGCTTTATTAATTATCATAGCATAGGCGACTTGACCGATATTGTATTCTTTTAAAATGAAACTGATAATTAGAGTGAATAATTTTGCACGTTATTACAACGCAATAAGGAAAAACTGACAGCACTGTCAACATAACGCCATAGGTACTATTCAATGTCTATGGCGATAATGCATTCTACCTACTCTCAGGGGAAATGACCAAAGAGAATGTAATACTACGTTGATATGACAAATGATATTTATTTTTCTTATTTAATCAATCAAATGCACAAAAAAGTTTCAATTCCGACGTCGAAGTCAATCACAGCAAAAGTAGCTTTTTATCACTTTTTAACCCTGTTAGGTAATAAATATTTAAAAAATACGAAACACGTATTCAATTAATTTTGTGAAAGAATGTCTATGCCAAATTCCAAGTCAATCGGGCCAAGGAATCGCGTTCTCCCATACAAACTTTACCACCCTGTTTCACCCCTTTAGGGGTTGAATTTCGCAAAATCCCGTCTTAGTGAGCACCTACGCCTTAAAAGGAGCCCCCATGCAAAATTTGAGACTCCTAGCAATTGCAGTTTCTGAGATTTCGTGATCAGTGAGTGAGTGAGTGAGTGAGTGAGTGAGTGAGTGATTTTCCCTTTTATATATATAGATGTATTATAAAGCTCCCATATATTCGAAAAACTGGCTCAATCTATAGGTACAACATCTTACAAAAATACCCCTAATGCCGAATATGGTATATGTACCATCAAACTGATCAACTTTTACTATTCGACCATTTCTCAAATCGCGAAATAAAAATCAGCTGTTTCATACAAAAATTAAAATCGAAAATATTAAAATGTATTAAACAACTGATTTTTTTTTCGCGATTTGAGAGTTTATTCTTTTAGTAAAAGTTGTTCAGTTTGATGGTCCCTATATACCATATTCGGCATTAGGGGAATTTTTGTAACATGTTGTATAATTATCGAACCTGCTCACAAAATTTCACGAGAACCGGTTGACAAATGAACGCATTTTTGCCCAAGCTGAAGACGCTTCGCGCTCCCTCGGTCAAATATTTTATATAAAATAATTTGTTACGTAAACTTTTCATACTACGACAGAATTTCGTATCAGTGAAACTTCACAAAACCAACTACGTGGTTCTGAAATGAACAAAGTTAGAGATTACGATATTCACAAGATCGTGTAAGGAAAATCGGCAGTCAATCCGGTGCTCGAACACTCGACAGAGAACACTGAGTTTCCAAGTCAACTGAGTTCCATCAAAGTGATTTTGATCATTTGAGTGAATCCGAACTGAAGTTGGATTCACCGATTCAGAGTGCTTCAGGTTTTGGAACTATTCGAATTCAAACGCATAATTGTTTTCAGGGTTCTGTACCCGTAGCACGAGCAGCAATCGAGAAAAAAACGCGCGTAAAACTACTCGAAAGAGTTATTATCTATGGAAAAAGTCATTTTGCTTTTTGGCGTTGTACAAATTTCCTATACAAAATTACTCTATCGAATGTTTTACGCGTGTAATTTTTTTCGCAGATGTTTGTGCTACGGGCACTGTACTCGAAGGGGCCTTATTGCCATTATTTGGTACGGAACCCTAAATGTGCGAAGTCCGACATGCACTTGGCCGCTTTTTTAATGACGCTATAAGAATATTCACTTATACTATCGTTATCAGCCATTTTTATGTTCCCACTGCTGAGGCACAGGTCTTTCTTATGAATGGGTGGGCCATAATCCACCACGCGGGCCCAATGCGGATTGGTGGGTGTTAAGTTAACGACTGCAAATGAAGCCGAGACGCATGGTATAGTGCCTTCCGAAACACGGAGGAGCTCAACAAAATATATGTTTGATCACCCATCCCATAAATAACCAACCCTTGAGAATGTTGCTTAACAACCAGAATCGTCGCATTCGTAACTGAGATATTGGTGAGATAGAAGTTATTAAGATTCAAAGCTTACACAAGTTACAGATTCTGTTAACGTCTCGTATTTCACAGGACGTCCTGTATTTGGTATAAATTTCAATGTCGCAACGGGACAGCCCATGTCCCGTATTTTACTAAAACCGGACCAGCCGGCGGCCGCGCAACACACACGCACAGCGATGTTCAATTGCGATTTTGATTGTGTTTATTTTTATAAACATAAAAAAAATATGTTGTGCGCAGTAAAATCTGTATTGAAGTGTAGTTTTAAGTAAAAATGCAATAACCTTTATTTGTCCCGAGTAATAAAGAAGTCCCGCATTTTTAAGATATATGATCGTTTGTCCCTTTACGTCAAAAAAAAGTTGGCAGCCCTATGTTCGTCTAAGCTTTGATATCTCAGACTGGCGATACATAGAGATATACATTTATATTAATAAGCCACATCCCTAAGAGCCTATGTTTGAGACAGATTGGGTTATCGATAGGTTCGTGTCGCTGGCACACTTGCGCTGGCACTGGCACGTTGCCAGCCGAATGATAACAGCTGATAACGATACACGATACTTGTTACAGAATTGAAGGAAGTATGCATTAATTCTGTGTCGACAAATAGCGTGCATCTTCGGTTGTGCGTGTTTCGTTGTCGCTTAGCCGAAAAGGCGTGATCACTTTTTTAAGTGAAAAGCGTATAATGTTTTAACTTTTAAGCGTATAATAATAATAATAATAATAATAATAATAAAGCTTTTTTATTTTCAGACTTATTTTCATAATTCAAATATACTTAATATAGGTACTAAAACTATTTTGGGTCTGAATCCCTTTGGGTAAAAGCCTCCCCCAACTCCTTCCACACGTCTCTGTCCTGGGCATTAGCCATCCAGTTGTTGCCCGCTACACTGACTATGTCGTCCTTCGAGCGCCTTCGTGGTCTGCCCACAGCCCGTTTTCCACGAGGTCCTTTCCATTCGGTGGTTTTTAGGGTCCATCTTCAGTCAGTGAAACGAGCAACGTGTCCTGCCCATTGCCATTTGGACTTCAGTGCGTGATCCGTGATCCATCCATTTTAAGCGTACTTACACGCTAATTATTTTAAGCGCGCTTATTTAAGCGCTTTTCGTTTAAACCACTTCAAGTTAAAAATAATATTTCAGCAATCTTTTAGGAATAAGACATACTTTGACCATGAATAAAAAAGATTCAATCATGATATCTACCAAGAACTTTATGAGTATTATATAAAGTTCTCGACGTCTACGACGACATAAGTACTATAATAATAATAAAAAAAAACAAAAAACTAGAGAATGTCACTGCTCTGTGGTTTATGCAAAGTGATATTGGCGGAATTGTGCATAGACCATAGAACAGTTGAATTTGAAGAAACTATTATCAACTTTACATAGGTTCTAGAAAATTTTACAAGAATGAAGCGTAAATTGAAACACAATTCAAAAGTTTGGTAGCACTAAAAGAAAATTCAACAAAAAAGTCATTAAAGTAACGCTTTTTTAATACCCATCGTGAAAGGAAACTAGCTTTATAAAAAAAATACCTTAACCTTTAACTAGAATACAGTAGAAAATTAATTGCATAAGTTTCCGTTCATTTTACCGGGCAATATGGCGAAAAGTCTAGGCCATCCATTACTGAATCACGAGAACGCTAAAAAATATAATAAAAACCTCTACTCAACGGCACATAACTTAAACACCTACATTATGTCTCCTCAGTCTATCTCAGCATTACGTTACAAAGTTAGAAAGAGCGAGTAACGATCGAATAAAAGCTTTTAACACCTTAAAAATAAGAGTCATTTTCAGTTTGGTGACGAAAAAGTTGGTTGGGTCGTTGTGCTTAAAAAACCGCTTTCATTTGTCACCGGCAGATGCAGTCGTATCAGGTTTGGGGCCATAGAGACAGCGAATTCCGCCCGCGACATCAAATGTTTAAATTAAATGTACAATACAACATCTGAGTTTGGTAGGTTATGTTAGGTGTTTTGACCACTCGCAGTGAAGTGAGCGGGGCTCCATACTATTTGAATGCATACAAGCTGCATGCTTGCTTGCACGTTGCATGCCTGCTTGCACGCTGAATGCTTGCTTGCACGCTGCATGCCTGCTTGCATGCTTACTCATAATATTCAAATTTATACGTTCAGCCGTTTTTTATGATTAATTGTAACAAACATACAAACATTTAAACATAAAAACATTCCCTCGGGATGATTTAATTTCATAGATCGCGCCGACGAAGTCGTGGCCGGAGGAATTTGTTACGCTTTCACGTCTTATTATTCTACTCAATCGAGCATCATGAAATTTTGCATACACGTGCCAAAGGTACAGAAAAGTACTGTTCCCAAGGGATAGAAAAATAACTGTACACGCAGACGAAGTTTCGGGCCGCCACTAGTTTACAATTTTAGTTATTAGATTAAATGTTTTTTTTGTTTAAAATAGCGTTATTTATTTCAGATTTCGTGGCCACAACGCAACAGTCAAGTGATTGAGCGGTGTCCTTTGATGCGGCCTCCGGGAAAAATTACAGGGTTTTTGCAGGAATCGAGGTAAGTATTACGTCACATTTGTACAGGTATGGGCGTTTGTTAACCTGAAATGCTGAAATGTGGGGTAAGCGATGCAACGGCAGGGAAAAATTACGTCACTATAAATGTATATTAGATGAGGATAATAATGTACACTACGAAGTGCATTTTTAGTATTTTCGGTGTCAATTCATGTACTTTACTATTCCTGTGGGAATTTCGGAAATAATGGTCGTTTAATTTAAGACACGAAAACGTAACAATAAACGGACAGTAAGAAAAACAGCGCATGGTTGATTGGTACTAGCTGTTGCATATAAATACTTTGGTAGATATAATTTATACAAATTTAATAGTAGTGAGGGGCGAGAGAAATGTTTGTCTTTTAATGTCAAAAAAAAAAATACGCATATAAAACCAAAATAAAAGGGTTTAAGATTTCAGTGAAGGGTTTCGGTGACTGAAACCCCTTTTATGAAACTCCCTCCAAGAGTTCAGAAGGACAATGAGGCTTCCATTACTTAACCAACTCAAGATTAGCCTCCCACAAAGTCATAACATTTCATATTTCACGTAGTACCCTAATGACATCCTTACACAGAACTCTCAAAAGCGACATCCATGATAAACTTACCTAATTAAACTTCGACAGAGTCCCAAAGGTACGTTCGTTGCTTATCTCGAGATCAAATATTTTGCCATGAAATATTAATACTTAAGCATTCCCTTCCCGCCATTTTCTTCAAGTTTTTATCGGAGTGCTAATGAACTGTTCCCGTGGGAATGATTCTTAAGGGTTTTACAGAAAAAGCGGTGTAAAATAGCGAAGTTGGGAACATAACAATTTACATACATTGCTTTGCAAAAATTCAAGGTTGAGTGTTTTTTTTTGTTAAGGGTGCATCGTGCGTCCGAATACATATCTGGATACTATAATCTGGATCTCTAAAGTGGCCACTTTTGGCGGTAATCCAGATTGTAGCTACATAAACGCATTGAAACCAGGAAAAATACTTAGGCAGAGGGGGTCGCCCGCCTTTGCCGCTGTCTCCATTGGTTAAATGCTCTAAGGCTCGTAAGATATTTCAGTTAGCTACTGTGTTACCTTAAGACAGTAAAATGGAGGAAAATGATATTGGCGTACAACTTGCGACTTAAAAAAGTCCGAAAAGTATTTTACACTATAAAATGTCACATCTATGCTACCAACATTCCAAAATTAGTGACATTTTCAGAGCTTACTGCACCTCCTTTTACACGAGCAGTCTGTGGGCTGACTACACGAGGAGACGGTACAGCGGTTTGCGTATCCAGTACAATAATGCGTTTAGGTCGCTGATGGGGCTGATTGCTGTATGGTTCATGTGCCTATAAATTTTGAGTGTTATTGCGTCTTTGTTTCTATTGTAATACTAGTATCATTACTAACCATTTTTGGGTGAGTCAAAGTAGCTCAAAATAAGTGATTTATTATTGACGACCTGAGTGGTGTAGTGGTCAACACAGGTTCGATTTCCGGCCGGACAGAAATTAAAATGATGAATTTTTATCTCTGTGACGGTTCTGGGTGTCACTATATATAATAAGTATATATTTAAAAAGTATGTAAGTAGTATCAGTTGTCTAACACCCATATTACAAGCTTTGCTTAGTTTGGGGCTAGATGACGCTGTGTAAAATTGTCCAAGAATTTATTTATTATTATTATTTTGGTCGCGCATTATGTTTTGAATGAATAGCATAATACACATTTCATATTTTCGTATACATTAAATAGGTATTACATTATTCCTATAAAAATGAATACAAGATAATATCCAACTATTTTTGTAAAGACTGTTCAAACAAACAAAAAATAATACTCGATTTTCTCGGAACTCTATAAACACGCTTATTTTCTTACTCCCTCACATATTTTTCTAACCAAAGAGATGGCCTGCAACAATCCCTTTTATTATTTCATACGTACTTGTGTCACAATGGGTAGTTTTTATTGTCCTTTTTCTTATAACAAAATGTTTGGTGGACAATACTCATAACGACATGGGCAAAGCTAGCAGTAACACGTGGTAATACCACAAAACACTGTACCGTCACACCGTTCGTCATTTGTTTTGTTGCGCTTAGGGTTGCCAGGTCCAAAATCACAAAAGCCGGACTCGGCGCTTAATTTGTCCGGACATTTTACCCTAAAGGCTGGATGTTCCAGAAGCCAGACAATATTTGTTACCGCATTGCAAACAGCGGTCAGTCAGTACGTATCGTGGCATTACTTGCGACTGGCGCGGCAGCCAGCCTAACAGGCCGGACGCAGTCAAATTTGGCCGGACAAGAGGTCAAAAAGCCAAACATGTCCGGCTAAATCCGGACACCTGGCAACCCTAGTTGCGCTAAAACTTGACTATGGTCTGTCATCACCGAGTCGCTTCAACTTTCAATTCTATATGCGTCATACGCATGCAATATTCCGTCCAAACCGGCGCTTTTCTTTTAACTTAGTTAAAATAACAGGAATTAAACGCTTACGTAAGTAATTTCACACCTATATACCCATTTTCCCGACAAACGACCGAGTTGCATCAGCCGTAAGTGCTTTACTCTTAAACTTTCTGCCATTCAAATTCGACTTTCTATTGCCTCCAAACCGTGCACCTATCCTTTTAACTTTATGCCGTATTTTGACAGTTTTTTCGTTTTTTTTTTTAATATGGAATGCCACTGTTGAAGGCGCAAGAGGAACGGGAAAGAGAATGTGTCAACACACACTTTTGAGCGATTCACCCCAAACGACCTGTATGTAAAAAGTAAATTAAATAACTTTTGACAACATCACATACATTGCTCCGATTCCAAAGTAAGTAGCTAAAGCACTTGTGTTATGGAAATCAGAGACAACGGTGGTATCACATACACCCAGACCTGAGCCAACATAGAAAAGTTCGTTTTCTAAATTGACCCAACCGGGGATCGAACCCGAGACCTCAGAGATGGCGACACCTTGAAAACCGGTATACAATACCACTCGACCACGGAGGTCGTCAACTTTTAAACAACGAAATACGTATTGTGATCTGAAAGGGTTTAATTTCAAAAGGTACAATACACACTACATCTAAGAAGTTTAAGTATGGGGTCGAGCTGTTTAGTGACTTTCGATGATAATGAAAGGCAGCACCTAAATAGGTTTGTAAACTACTTATAATGAGTTAATTTTCTTTTGTTACAAATTTAAGTGGAATAAATGAATATGAAAGACTGATAAGGTTATGTGAATAAATAAAGTTAGACCTTAACCTCTAGTCGCAGAATGCTGCATTGGATTTTTAAAGATTTTCGAGTAACGACAGTGACGCAGGAAGTAAGAAACATAAGAAACAACGTAGATTCAGCCTGCTGAATATTTAAAAGAAAAAATATAAATTAGAAACTTTTTAAAAAGAGGAGATAAGCTTGTTGACCCAAACAAAGAAAAAAGTAATGGAAATAAATAAACCATTCAAATTTTGATGCCTTATTTAATAAACAAAAACACGTTTCTTAGAGCTTTGTTTGATCCTCGATTCACTAAGCTATCTTAAGACCTAATATTTAGTAATAACAATCTTAGCCCTTGTCGGATTAAGGTTAGTTTCTGCGTAGAATATAATATTAGCAACAACCAATATTTTGAAATTTATAGTACTTACATAACAATATTATTATTTAAGTCAATGGCACTTACTAATGTTATTAGGAGGTAAAGGTTATAAAATATAACGGTCGGTAATATATATATATATATATATAATAATTATAATTTTTTTTTGACGACTCTGTATGAAATATACATGGAGAAAAAAAGCAGCCCTTGACGAGTTTCTTGCCGGTTCTTCTCGTTACAAGGTCTCCCGCTTAGGGCTTGCGAACCGATGGCGTAGCTTCTTTAACATTCACAAGTTCTTGTAACAGGAGTTTGAATTTTGAATTGCGAAAGGGTTTTAAATATAAAAAACTTTACTCTTTGATCAAAAATATTTTTATAGGTCAATGACACAACAACTTATCACATTTTAGACAAAAATAAAAATGACAAAAGAAGAATATTAAACTGCCAAAGTGAAATCAAAACTTTGTTCTAAAAACACAAGCACATAATGGATGTGTTTGGTTTTGCCATGTGCTTGGTTTCGTCATACTCCGATATACTAACCCTCGTATTTTTAGACAGCCAAGTAATGAAATTAGAAGTTTTACTCAAATATTACTTACTCGTCTATAGATACCTACGAGGGAAAATGTAATGGAAAGTAAATTATGTGACTGATAGGTATCACACATAATGCCTTGTCAATTGTATGCTAATGGAGTTTCGATGTTTTGTCAATATTTATTCAAAGAAAGGGGATTGACAATGATGAAACGTTGGTAACAATCAAATATTGAATAGAAAGAAGTATCTGTGAGCATCTCTAAGTAAAAATAAGTATAAGCTATTCAGTTCGTTAATACTTTATTTAGGTATGTCAAAATAAAATTTGGAGGACTAATTTAAATAAACTCCTTCTCTTCCTCAGTCGTTCCCTTTGGTTGAGGATCGTGACTCCCTACAAGGACGCCTCATACGAGGTGTTTGCACCTGCTGCGGTCTTCGGCTTGATGCAGCGCGACGTTCACTGGCATATCCAAATTTTTGGACATGTCTCAACGTTTTGGGCTTCTGCCTCTCGGTCTTTTTCCTTCTGTTTTACCTGTTACGATGAGCCTTTCTATGTTATGTATCTCTACGTGCGATGTGGCCAAAGTATCGTAGGATTCGTTGCAGGTAGATAGAGAGAAGGCGGTTTTGACTTTCGAGCTTCAATCCTTGCTATTATTTTTAATATTGCTATATCAGGGACCCCAGATAAATTGCTCTACAGTTTCGTAGTTATTCAGTGCCCCACATCGCGGAATTTTATTGAAGCGGTTCACTATTATCGTCTTGGTATTGCTTTTTTTAAAGATATATAGGCAAGCGCTTGCGCGCTATCACGCCTGATGGTAAGTGATGATGCGATCTACGATGAAACGCTCTAGAAGATACCCATTCACTTGCAACTTGAAGGCCCTCAGATTGTACCTATCGGGAAACAAGGCAAGGAGTTCCTCTCCCTAGCTGTACGGATGATAAAATTTGCAGCATCAAAGCTTGCTTAAAAAAGTTAGCCCAAACTCTTCTCTGACCGATTGGGGCGGTCTAGTAACTCCACCATTTCTGTTTCAGAAGAAACAAATAGCGTAGTGTCATCAGCGAACCGGAGATCGGAAATTTTGACACTTCCTATTTTCACTCTATCCTCCCTGTTCTCTAGCGTTTTCCACATTTTCCATTCGCCTTATATTTTAAAGAAGATGACAATGTGTAATATTACGCATACCAGACGTACTCATCTCCGAAATTTGGAAGAACTAGATTGAATGTTCTCCAACTTAATGGTTCCCTGACATGTCTCGTATAGATCCGGATTATGTAAATAAGATGTTCTGGAACTCCCATTTCCCTTAGGACATGTCAGAGCTGCTTCCATTTCACACAGTCGAACGATTTTAAACAAACTAATTATATACCAGCTTATAACTCATTTTTTTTTTTGGTAGGAATACACAGGTCAACAAATCTTATAATGATGTACTGGAATCAATCAATGATATTACATACTGAAATCCTAACCTAGCTTATAGAGGTTAAAAAAACCAACAATTAGATGACATCATAAATATTGCTCTGATTCCAAATATCAAATCATCATCATATCATTTATTTATTTGCTTCAAACATGGTAATTAAAATGGTAGGTAAAATTAGTTTGTACATCATGTTTCGCCTATTACTAAGCATGCAAATTAATTGATACTTAATGCAAAGTAAGTAGTAAAGCACTTGTGTCATGAAAATCAGACACAACGCTGGAACTACAAACACCCAGACCCCGAGCCAATATAAAAAAAATCTTTTCTAAATTGACCCAGCCGGGGATCGAACCCGGGACCTCGGAGATGGCGAAACCTTGAAAACCGGTGTATAAACCACTCGACCACAGAGGTCAGACGTTTGATTGTTTAATCTCCGTTTGATTCCTGAATGACTCGACCGACGGTTTTTATCTCACATTTCTAATAAGTTATTTCATAGTACGTCATAATCAGATAAAAAAAGAACAAAAAGTAATAAATGAATACTTCCCCGAATGTCCGAGGGGTAAAAAGGAATGGATTTTAAAGCGAACAAAATGGTCGGTCCATTTCCTTATTGTGTGATTTCTATACCCATTTGTCATTTCGTGTCAGTGGGATTTCGCTCGCTCACGCTCTACTGAATACATTTCACCATTCTTAGCGAGCCAGGAGATGGAAAAAGAATCGAATTGCTGACGGCAATCTAAATGTTTCATGGTTTTTTACCGTTCCGAAGCGCAAATTGCTTCCATTTCGCTAATGAAATCCAATGTTTTGAATTGATAACTCCATTCGGGTCGGCTGTGTGTTTTTTTCGACGTTTTGTTGCTTAATTAATCTGTTGGCGAATTAACAGGCTGTAACGATGATATTGCCGAAACTCCCGTGATGAAAGGGGCAACAATATGCATCAATCAGTCGGAAAATTGCAGAGGTGTTAATTTTATTAAGGAAAACGTCCATTCTATCCGTATAGTGCTATCGTTTTGTTCTACTAATAGGACTAAAGGGAGAAAAATATCCGTTTAGTTCTACTAATTTCTGTACAAAATTTAATAGGAATTAACGGACAAAAAAGTCCGTTTAGTTTTAGAGTGGTTTTCTACAGTATCTATCCTATTTGATATTTATGTTCTGATAAGTTGCGTCTTAGCGGTCAATACCATTTTTGTTTCTGTGATTAACAGTGTTGTGTATAAGTTTGTATTTAAGAAATCTATAAATATAAAATTCAAATCCTTCGAATATAAAAAGACGAAAAAGTAGATAGGTAGAAGTTAAGTCAAGCAAGAACTTATATTACGTCAAAACTTGCTATCAAAAAAGATTACTCGATCTTCGCAAGCTTGGCATATTAATTTTTAATTTTTTGATCACTATGATATTGCTTCTTCGTCGAGTAAAATAACTACTATCCATTATTAAAATGACAAATTTACAATCCGAAAAATCTCTTAATTAAATTATATCAAAATAACTATGTTCACGCATAAATCACAAGATTAAAAAACAGTTATTACAGAAATCGATGTGTGTTTCTCACAAAAAAGGTACTTATAGTGATATACATAAAAGCTAATTCCGATTGAGTAGGCTTCAGCTTAATGGATTACACGATTTAGTCTAGACGTCGAAAGCAGAGATAGTCCACGTTTTACATAATATTCAGGAAAATGTATTAGCCAATTTGGTGGTGAAATTTAGGAAAAAAGGTTTGGCCAATATTTGGGGAATGGTTTATCTTGTTGGTTAGGGCTTTTACGTCACGCAGACGGTGTTTGTAACGATACGGAACTTATATAATATACTAGAAAAAATACAACACGCACCAGATCATGTTCTCAGACGGGAATCGAACCCGCGACCTTTGGATATCCGGTCCAATGCTCTGACCGCTGAGCTACCGAGTCACTAGTGGGAACGTTGAATTTCTTCTAGTATATCAACTCTTACGCTGCAAGCCAGCGCTAGTTCTAGCATATTATTTAGTATTCTATAAAAATAGTATTGTGAATGCTAAAATCTCAAAATTTAAAAAAAGATACGGAACTTGTCTGTAATCCTTTAAATTCGTTTTTTTATGATTAATAACATTAGTAATCTTATCTCTTGGCTAGCATTTTAAAATATTTTACACTTTACAATAAAAGTTGCGTTATACGTAAGACGACCTCCGTGGTCGAGTGGCTTTGAACACCGGTTTTCAAGGTGTCGCCATCTCTGAGGTCCCGGGTTCGATCCCCGGTTGGTTCAATTTAGAAAAACAAATTTCTATATTGGCTCAGGTCTGGGTGTTTGTGATACCACCATTGTCTCTGATTTCCATAACACAAGTACTTTAGCTAGTTACTTTGGAATCGGAGCAATGTATGTGATGTTGTCATTTATTTATTTCTATAGTCATTATTATATTTTCAAAACGCGATGTGGCTTGTAGTAATTAATCTTATGAACGTTCCGTGGGCCCCCGATGAGGTGGACTGTCGATCTGGTAAAGGTCACGGGAAGCGGCTGGATGCTGGCAGCGCAGGACCGATCGATGTGGAGATCCTTGGGGGAGGCCTATACCCAGCAGTGAGTATCGTGAGCTGATATGATGATGATGATGAATCTTATGAACAGTTTCTAATAAACTTTGCTTTAAAATTGTATAAATAAAATAAAACCTACTACAAAAATCTGAAAACAAAAACAAAACAGCTTCAAATTAATCACTTCTAAAAAGAAATAGAATAAGAATAATTTTAAAATCATTTGATACGCATATCAATTTATTTATTAATATAACACGTCTAATGAAGTCGGGTGTAAAATTTAAAAAAAGAAGTTGGCCTCAAAATAACAATTTGATTATTATTTCTTTCTTTTTAGAAATATTTAATTTTGAAACTGTTCTTGCTTTTATTTAAAAATAAACGAAAATACATACATTATAACAGATAAAGATAAAGATTATAAAAAAACAGTTAACAACTGGCTAAGTTATGGTAAAACATACATAAAAAAATACCGTCGACTTGAAAATCTCCTCCTTTTTTGAAACCGGTTAACAACCTACATAGTTTTTTGTGGGTGGTGTTTTTTAATTTTTTTCTTATTCAATCCTTAACTAGGTATGAAGGTTGTGCACCACAATCGACTACTTAAATAGTAGACATAACATTTTCTACAGTCACACTCAAGAAGTTCAGAACATTACCTCCACCTTTGGAAAACTAATTTGCCGACACAATTTACTCCACTTATTTTAATGAGTTTGCAAAGTTTCACCTCGATCGCTCATAGCACGCCTCAAACGGGATCACAAAGTGACAAATTGCTTTGTTGATGCTTTGCCTGAATTCAAATTAATTATTGTCTAGACTAGTTAAAAGCACTTAGAAATAACAAGAAACTATGCAATCGGTTTTTATCTAAGAGGTACCTTGCGCTGAGAGAAAATAAAAAAGCTTTGTAAAGGATTTCAAATGATTGTAAGGATATTTTCCTTTTTTGAAGGATGAAAGCAATGTTTGGATTCCATGAAATTGGGACAGGAAAAATTCGCGTTAAAAAGTTGAAGAACCATTTTATTTTGAGTTAAAAAAAACAGCAAATTACAATTCAAAGAACCCTTTGGCGATACGCACAATTACACATTTTACTCAAATTATCGTGATGATATTTCTATACTTATTGCTATAAATAGGTTTCATGCTTTATACAGCGGGGCAGGTTTTATACGATACACTAAACAACATTTTGTTGTATTTGAAAAGGACTGTGTTGTATCTGAAAAGGACTCAGATGTGTTTGAATATGACTTTGATGTCATTGAAAACGGAACGTCTGTTGTGCCTGAAAAGGACTCAGTAGCTTCTCAAAAGTACTGTGTTATGTCTGAAAAGGTTTTTGTTGTCTGAAAAAGACTGTGTTGTGTCTCGAAAGGGCTCCATTATGTCTGAAAAGGACTGTGTTGTGTTCGAAAAGGATTCTAGTGTGTTTGAAATATAGATCTACCAAAATTTTTTTACGTAATTTTGCCTTTTCGAGCAACGAAAGAGCTGTTTCCGAGATGAAATAGAAATTTATGTCCTCAGGTATCCAGTTGGCTGGAATCGCAAGACGTTTCATATATCCCAGTAATGGTTTCACGAACGTAAACATGGTGTAACGCCAACAAAAGTATCCATTTTCTTTATACTGTTGATTACGGTCGTTACGCGAACAAACTGCCTATAGCGCGCATAATGTTGTGATTTTCCAGTTTCTAGTAACATTATAGCTTAGAGCATGTATTATGTGAAAAATATACTGTGAAGGTAAAGGAGTGTCTTATGATTAGGGGACATAAGGTTCAGATTCGCGATGGAGATATTGCAATCTAAAGATGTCTCTAATTGATGAGTATTTGTCGCGGGTTCGTATATACATTGTGAAACTGAGTTTCTAATGGCCAATTGTGGGATGGGTGATCTTTTGACCGATGTCAAAGTTATGCTATCGTTGGCATAGTTTTATCGCTAAAAAAATTGAAGTCTTACCAATAACATGTTTATGTTAATCTTATGTTGAAATTTTCGTAAACGGGCTTTAAAATATTTAATGTTTTAACCAAAAGCCGTCTTATATATGTCGTCATTAAATTCATCAATTCAACATATAAGTATTTAAGCTACAAGGTAATCCAAGTTAAAAGTACCACAGGGAGATAATCTTGCAAGTAGATTTTCAGAGCTTAAAAATAAGCTCAAAGGCGTAAAAATCTGCAAAAGATTTAAGCTCCGTAGATTAATATCTGCTGGTGTTATTTTTATATTCTTTGATGCAAAACAATAAAGATTTTCTTTAAAAAAAAAGGTAAATCGCATAAATGAAATAAATAAAAATAGTTACGCAGGTTTTAAGCTTTAATTATAAAGTAAAATCACATTAACTGAATTTCTCGTATGATCAAAGTCTTCATAAAACTTGAATGCTCGTTAAATTTTAAGAAATTATGAAGTTAAATAAAAAAAATAGAAAGTAAGTAATGTAGTTTTTAAGTATATTCAATAGTTTTCACTATTTATTTTAGGTTTAAAATTAGCTTTCAACGAAACTTTGATTGATTTGATTTCGCCAACTTTGATTTAAATCCATTTAAAAATATATCAAGTTAAACCTTTGGTGGCTTTTTGTGATTTTATTTCTTTTTTAATTATTTTTTATTTTATTTATTACACACAGGTACACCCGATGCGATAGAGTAGGTACGAGTAAATGTGAAATAATAGTACTAAAATTTAGTATACCTAAAAGTCCACATACTTTTATATAATGTTGTTTTTAAAAACATCAAACGCCAATACAATATACCTACCTAAATGCGTTTCTGCAAAAGATTTAAAGGCTTTTCAGCACAGATTAACATCGAAAACAAAATTGGCGCACTCCGGAGCTCTACGAAGTTCTTTCACTCACCGCGTCAAAACGACAAGTTTAATCTTGAAAAATTTCACCAGAGACTTCCATCAATACGCCCCCAATCTTCTGGCTTCTTTTATATTGTTTTATTTTTTCTGAAATAAAAAACCCCGTTGGCAAACGCTAGCAGGAAAGGTGAATTTCGCTGTGTGTGTTTTACATACAAAAACAACATCGTGTCGTGTCACAATACCTATAAAGAGATCGTGTTATAGAATAGGAATAAACACATTCTGAAAAGTGTTTTTAAATTAATTGCGTTTTTAATAGACTGTGCTTAAACAATTTCTTAGTAACTAACCAAAATTATTTGACAATTCTTTTAGCACTGTATTCGTACTTGATGAATCGTATTCTAGCAAAGTTTTAGTAAGTTTAAATGTGAGCAACATTAGGTGATAACAAGTAAAGCTGAAAAAGTAATCTAAATATGACTTGGCTATTACATATCATCAAGTCAAACAAGACACATACAGAGGGCTAACTCTAAAGACCACGTCACGATAATAAAAAGATATTAGTGTTCACTTAGTGAAATTCTAGTTCAGATTATACGTATATATATAAAGTTCAACATAAACTAAACCGATCGACGATCCACATAACGCGATTCTTTTGTCGTAAAATGCTTTAGCAAGAAAGCGCGCGTAAATAATATCTTCTCAAATGAGTTTCTATCGAAATTTACCTTTACCAGAGCGACGTCAATTCAGAGATTAATAAAATGTAAATGCAGAGACACCGCTTGGTCTTTCGAACAATTTCTCAAGTCTGCCTTCAACCAAATGCCCGGAATCGTCCGTTTTTACTTTTATTTGTTATACTGTGACGGTAATTTCCAACGAGATTCTCGAGTGTTTCTCTCTTTCTTTCAACTTCAACAAAATTAATTACGAAACTTTTTTTATTACATCCAACATTATATTCTCATGCAAATACGCACTATGGTTTTGACGACCTCCGTGGTCGAGTCGTTTGTACGCCGGTTTTGTACGCCGGCAAGGTGTCGCCATCTCTGAGGTCCCGGGTTCGATCCCCGGCTGGGTCAATTTAGAAAACGAAATTTTCTACATTGGCTCAGGTCTGGGTGTTTGTAGTTCCACCGTTGTCTCTGATTTCCATAACACAAGTGCTTCAGCTACTTACTTTGGGATCAGAGCAATGTTTGTGATGTTGTCTTATATTTATTTATTTATTTATTATTTATGGTATCACCATCATCATATCAGCCGCACGACACCCACTGCTGGGTATAGGCTTCCCCCAAGAATCTCCACGAGGATTGTTCCAGCGCTGCCCGCATCCAGCGGCGCACCGCGACCTCACCAGTCCGTCAGTCCACCTTGTCCACCGAGCGTCGTCCGGTACGTGGTCCCCATTCCTGAACTGTTCCGTCTCAACGGCCATCGGCTTTTGTCGCTATGTATCCCACTGCCATTTCAGCTGAGCAATCCTTCGAGCGATGTCGGTTACTTTAGTTCTCCTACGGATCTCCTCATTTCTGATTCGTTCACGCAGGGAAACGCCGAGCATGGCCACATATATTATGGTAAGGGTCATTAAAACGGGAATAAACTTACATTACGTACTCTGTAAGTAACTGTTATGTCTCGGTAACTAGTTTACTGAAAGCAGATTACTTTTTAATAATAAATGCATGGACAATTTCACACAGCGCCATCTAGCCTCAAACTCTTGAAACAAGGGGGCTAGACATCTGATATAATACTACTTATATTTAGAAGAAATTATCCCTTATTATTGACTTTATCGAATGTTATAATTAAAGTATAGGATGTTATTTTTTGGATTTTATTCCGTTCGATTACCAGCTGAGACAAGCAATTTATCAATCTATGAATGCAGTTTTACTTAGTTTCAAAAGTAAAGGAATGTTTATTTTTTAGTAAAAAATTCCATCATCAATATTTAGGGTACATTTCTTCCAACTACTGATTTTTTAAGTTATTTCATCCTGTATTTTTAACAAAAACACACCTAATTCAACATACATGAATAATTAAGATATTAACTTTGGAAATACAATTTACTTACTTACATTATTCTTCGAAATGAAAATGTTAAAACATGTTATTAATTGTTAATGAACCCTTTTTGAATCCAATTTGACATGGCTCGAATTAGATTTGGAAAACCGTAGTGAAACTTTAATTCTCAAAAGTACTTGAACATTTTATTACTTTGTCACACTCACTACAATTAAGCTTTAGTCATCAACCTCACTTATGAACACAGTATTTGGCGTGACAAGGGACTTAAAATATTTAGCCACTTTTGTCTTTGATCATACTTACTTATTGCATACAGTCAATTAAAACCAGTGGGTGGTGAAATTGCTGTATACATGAAAGTAACTTAGTTAGCACTTGTTTTTGACATATATTCGTTGAGATCAAAGTCCGGAAGATCAATGAACTAAGTTGTTTGGCCTCATTATATACAGGGTGTCCCAAAACTTTGCCACACGAAGAAAAAGTACCTAAAACATTGAAGGTAGGTACCCAAATAAGAATTCATTTTATTAAAAAGTACTTAATTGGAACTGCATTCAAAAATTTTTGAAAAATCGCTTGCCTTAACCAGTAATCGAACCCTCAAAATAAAATAAAAAACTTTTTTTTACGATATCTATTGAAAGGGGATTATTTTTTCTTAAATAACACAGCATCTCAAACAAAAGGAAGACCATGCACATTAAATAAATTTTAATTATTTACGTATGTATCGTATCTTATGGGATTTAAAAAAACTTTAAATGCATTTCCAATTATTTTTAAAAACAAAATGAAGTCTTCTTTCAGTAAAATTTCCTATCTTCAATATTTAAGGTACTTTCCCTCCATGTGGCAAAGTTTTGGAACACCCTGTATTTATGAACACCCTTCAGCTGTAATTATATGGATGTGTACATCCACAAATTAGGGAGGATGTTTATCATGTTGGTTGATAGTAAATAATTTATTTTTACTTATTTATTTTGGGAAACATACAGTTTTATATTATTACTAGCGGACCCGACAGACTTCGTCCTGTCAAAAAGATTTGCGATGTGACAGTTTTTTGTTTCTAAATTTTAAATAGTCGGGGCAAAAAATTCTCCTAAACAGAACCATCACCCTGGTGATAGGGCGTTGTGAATAAGAAATATAATTAAATAAAACATATGTATGATTGAATTTTAACTTTGTACAGCGGTAATAAAGTGCAAATTGACTCTTTGACGTTAGGAATATACCTACATTGTTTAAACAACCGTGAGTGCTTGTAATTTAATATGACCTTTATACAATAGTAATAAAACTCAAATTGACTCTACGTTTTAGTTAGAAAACGTTTGTATGGGAAAGAGAAAAGGGCTGTTTTAAAGGATTTTCCGGCAGTTATTCGAACATCCTTGAACTTCAACGAACATTTAAAAAAAAGAATTGGCCAAATTGGTCCAGGCGTTGTCGAGTTATGCGCTTAGCAACACATTTTGCGATTCATTTTTATATTATAGAAGATTTATCTAAACTAAACTTAGTAACACAGTGATTGATGATTACTAACATAATGAAGGACACAAAGGTTCGCCCCTTTGTGTCCGTTAGGTATTATGTTATGTCATACCACAGAACCATCGAGCTGAAAATAAACTCACCAAAAATATTTTCTTGCAAAATGTTGCCAAGACGAGACAATAATATTATTACTGTCAAAAAGTTACCAGACCTCATGTAGAGCCAAGCTTATATTCTACTCGCTCTAACTCTACAATTCCTAACTTCACAAACTCTACACCTTAGTCAAAATATGTGGCCTGGCTATTTCGCTACATTCACATGAGCGTAAGGTGAAAAATTTATTCATTGTTCTTACTTTTCTGTTTTAGTTCACTGCAATAGTTCATGTAGTAACGTAAATGTTTAATAATGATTGATTTGATTACTAACCAGAATAGTCGTTCAATTGTTTTATTACCCAGTGCTTAAATGCTTGGACAATTTTATTTCACACACCGCCATCTAGCCCCAAACTAAGCAAAGCTTGTAATATGGGTGCTGGACAACTGATATACTACTTATAATTCTTTTAATTATATACTTATTATACCTACATAGTAACACCCGGACCCGCCACAGAAATTAAAATTCATTATTTAAACTTTTGCCCCGACCGGGAATCGAACCCGGGACCACTTGCGTGGTAGACCGGCATGTTGACCACTGCACCACTCAGGTCGTCAAGTGAGTTGACATCATTCGACCGATACTCGTCATTAAGCTTGATCGGTACTACACTACTCTAATATCTTTGCATTAGCGAACCAACATCGATTCACAAGAGCTAATGAGCCACTGGAGGCAGAGTGAGCCATTACGAAGACTGCACACGCCTACCGATTGCTATTGAACTAGCTAATAGCATTTATGGTAGCAGTTGAGCAACTTTCGACTTTGTGCGTTACCAGTTATCTAAATATCAAAAATCATTTCATCTGTAAAAGTTAAATCCCGAATAAAGCCGCAACGTTTAAATTTTGAGTTCATTAATCAAACATACTTTTATCACTCGGATCCAACAAAACGCACTGCATCACTGCACACGCCTACCGATTGCTATTGAATTAGCTAATAGCATTTATAGTAACAGTTGAGCAGCTAGGTACCAAAATTTTTAAAATCTCTTAATTTAATGAGTAAAAGTTAAATCCCGAATAAAGCCGCAACGCTTAAACTTCGAGTTCATTAACCAAACATACCTTTATCACTCGGATCCAACAAAAAGCGTTTCGGAACTAAACACTTCCTATATTAGGGGAATTAGTACGAAAACGTGGCGATAGGGAATTAAAGGTACAGGTGTAGGGAATTGCCCTTGGAAATTGTAGGATGGAATCGACGGGCCTGGGGCGTGGCCCTACTATGTGAACTCGAATGCTTCTCACTTGGTATTTGGGTTTTACATTTTTTTTAATGTTGACATTGATATTGTACGAACATTGTATAGTTATGATGATTATTGTGTGTACACAGTACCCACATTATATTAAAACACTTTATTTGCCTCTGAAATCTGCGCTCTTGTTCGTGGCGTGTTGTGATTTTGTTCTCAAAGTATTATGGACACTCAAATTAAAACCGGATAAGTGCGAATGTGACTCGCCCAACTAGTAGAACTCTACAATTACTGGTTTACAGATTTCATATAAGTAAAAAATAAAGTTGTATGATACTGCAAAATATAAATCACGTGTAAAGTCCATTTCACGAGCTCTCAAAGAAAATCGGTCCGTATCGGCCCATTGATTAATGCGCGGGACCTTCAATAGGCTAGCCTATAACTCGCTCTTGCACGCATTAACCAATGAGCTGCGAGTATTTCGTTTTGTAGGAGTTCGATTCGTGGAACGGAGTACAGTCAATTTCGATACAGTGACACAAAATGAACAACACGAGAACACGTGGTAACATTGCGGAGTGCGGAATGTAGTGTTAATATTTACATGAATATTGTTAGGTCGGGCAGAAACATCTGTTAATTTCAGCCCAGCTTTACTGCTGGCTGTTACTGGGTTGTTTCAAACCTTCCTGAACTAGGACATTGGTTCTGTTTGGTCATTTAACTTCATTTGTCTGTAGATTCTCTGGATTTTCTGAGAAGAAAACTTAACCAATCTTTAGCGGTACAAATTTGTACAGTAACAATTTTGTTATAGTTCAGAGTCCGGCGAACAGTGAGCTTCCCATACAAACGTAATACCAAATGATTTGCAATTTGAGCATAATTTGGTATTATTGATTTTTATTTAATAGAACCCTAGACAAATACTGTCTTAATATGAATAACATCACAACAAGAGTAAATTATTACATTTACGTTTGTAGATTGTACGTGTACGTTGCTAGAAGCTAGATGGCGATGGCGGACCGACTGCCTAATATTACGTTCTAAAAGTTAAAATATTAAGATTAAATAGTGTAAGTTTGTGAATATTGAACTCGACTCGATTATGTATGGCTATAAAACCTTAAAGTTTTCCAAATTCAGAATCGAGTGTGGCGGCGCTTCTGCGAAAACAAATCTCAAGATTTTCTACAGAATTCACGCTCAAACAAACTTGAGTACTAAATTGAACTTTAGTCGAACCTAAGTTTATACTTGGATTATTATAGAATAGAATCCTTTAGAATAAACTTTTATAGATTGAATATACTAATTCGAACACACCAGTTTTCATGGTGTCTCCATCTCCGAGGTCCCAGGTTCAATAATTTCGGAAACGAAATTTTCTATACTAAAATTTTAAACTAGGTAAGCTAGTGAAAATTGATTTGAATATTATTCTTATAAAATACAGATTTGAAATTATCTTTGTGTAATAAAATTTATTATGAATTATGTATAATAATGTTCACAACATTTCCATTGAAAAATATTGACAACAAAAGTAATAAACTTGCTGATAAAAGAGATCCATACTGAATTATATTAAAACGATATTGACATACAGGCTGATATGGAATATAATTTATTTGTTTTTTTCGTTTTTTAGGGTTCCGTAGTCAACAAGGAACCCTTATAGTTTCGCCATGTCCGTCTGTCTGTCCGTCCCCAGCCTAGCTCATAGCTTCTTAGTACTGGAAAGCTGTAATTTGGCATGGATATACATATTAATCACGCCAACGAAGTGGTGAAGTATAACTTTGAAAAATAGTTTTTTTTAGGTTAACTCCCCTACACGTGAAGTGAGGATGTAATTTCTTTTTCTTGTCGTTGGATAGCAATTTAATATTGCGGGTTTGTGGAAACAATTTCTTGATTGAGGCATCTGTTTGTGAATTACAAAGCTTTAAAGTGCAAACATTTTTTTAGAGTCAAGTTTCCCCCCTCCTGCCAGCCAAATGGTTGTTTTTGGATACGTAAAAAAATTCACGGTAGTTGTATATATGACGAAGTTAAAAAAGAAACTATGACAGCTAAGTAGGCTTTACAAGTTTACGAGTAACAGTCGACCAACTTATAAAATGTACTTGGCGCAGTACGAATTTCTCATTGGGAACTACTTAAATGACGTTGTCAAAAAAAAAGGTGTGTGAAACCGGTAGTATCTCCACTTAAGTGTATGAACCAAGATGGGCTACGGAACCCTACACTGCGAGTGGCACGACACGCACTTGGCTTGTTTTTTTATTTATTTTTATATGTTTTAGTACGTCCATAACGTGATAGTTAAAGGGCGCTAACTATTTTATTTTTATATTTTTTATATGAAACAAAAATAACAATATTTATAGAGGCTACATTATGTTTTCATTGGGTTATAATTTTTTTATAATCACAAATTGACTTCTTACGTAAATCAGGATTAGAATCATAACAAGAGTGCCGTTATTAAAATTCATCATTTCAATTTCTGCCCGGCCGGGAATCGCACCCGGGACCGCTTGCGTTGCAGACCGGCATGTTGACCACTGCACCACTCAGGCTGTCGATAGTATAATAAAATTGTATACAATATTTTTTGATCGCAACATCCTGTATAGTACAGTTCACCCGATACGTCCTGAAGTTCGACCGTATTGGAATTTATTAGTTCTGCACATAGCAAGGAAGCGGTAATTTATGAATTATGACTTATGAACTACTGATATGCGCTGTTTCATATATTACGGGTAGGAAAGTTATGAGGTATTGCTGGAAGGATTTGTTCCATGGATATACAGGTGTAAAACATCAACAACCTCACAGGAGTGGATTACTAACCTCATAAACAATAGCGTTTGCTCTACAACTTTATGAATAACAAAAAAAAAGACTTACAAAAGTTGATCAGCTGCTAGGATTTTTGTATTTTTCTTTTTATTTTTTGGAAAGTCGTAGAACAAACGTTGTTGTTAAACGTGTGTTTTTTTTACAAATAACCCTGTGTATATTATTAGACTAGCAACCGCTCGCGACTTAAGACTTGACGACCTCCTTGGTCGAGTGGCTTTGTATACCGGTTTTCAAGGTGTCGCCATCTCTGAGGTCCCGGGTTCGATCCCCGGTTGGGTCAATTTAGAAAACGAACTTTTCTATATTGGCTCAGGTCTGGGTGTTTGTGATACCATCGTTGTTTCTGATTTCCATAACACAAGTGCTTTAGCTACTTACTTTGGAATCGGAGCAATGTATGTGATGTTGTCAAATATTTATTTATTTAATTTTCGTGGACAGTTATTTTTCTATCTCTCAAAAACAGTAACTTTTTTCTGGGTGAAAGGTACCCTGTGTCCTTTTCTGTTCCCCTGACAACGTGTAACCAAAACTTAAGAGTCCGGCTAACAGTGAGCTTCCCATACAAACGTAATACCAAAATGATTTGATGTTATTCTGATTAACAGTATTTGTAAATAAAAATCCAAAATACTAACCTAATTCAAAATTCCAATTACATTTTTTCATACAAAAGTGTAAATCGCATTAATTTTTATTTGGTTTGGTATTTTGGATTTTTTATTTCCTAGAACCCTAGACAAATACTGTCTTAATCCGAATAGCATCACAAGAAGATTTAATTCTGCTTAAATTGCAAATCATTTTGATATTACGTTTGTATGGGAAGTTTTTGGAAACAGGTTTTGATTGAGGCATTCCTTTGTCAATTATTAAGCTTTAAAGTGCAAAATTTAGAGTGAAGTGTCATCAGCCATTTTTAATGTCCCCACTGCTGGGGCACAGGCCTTCCTTATGGGTGAATAAGGAACTTAGATTATTATGATTTGACACTAGAAGATTTTAATTATGCTCAAATTGCAAATCTTTTTGGTATTACGTTTGTATGGGAGGCTCACTCTTCGCCGGACTCTTAATGATCAGTTGAGTATTAAATTTAGATTTTTCACATTGCTATTTTTATATTAAGATAAATAGTATTAGAAAAAATACTAGAAAAAATCGACTCACCCGTAGCACCTCAGACGGGACTCGAACCCGCACCCTTGGGATTCCGGCCCAATGCACTGACCAATTATAGCGACTCGGTAGCGCGAGTCGAGTCCCGTCTGAGGTGCTACGGGTGAGTCGATTTTTTTAGTATTTTTTCTAATACTATTTATCAGTTGAGTTGTTAAGACGTGAATTATAAGGGTATCATCGTTAATTAGTTCCAAATATTCTCGAATCTTCAACAGTTACATTGAACAAATTCACAGTGAATCGGTCTATTATTTTCATCTCAAGTTGGTTGCGAACTTGTCACTTAAACTCCAAACAGTACGGAACCTAATTACTTACCTGAAACTTTGCTTTTCACTTCATTCCACAAAGGAGCGACTGAGTTATGGAATATTACACTTACCCGGAAATAATAATACGGGTTGACATTAAACAAACTTTTTTGGGGATAAATAAAACGATTTTTGGTTATAAAATGGTTGTGATGGATTTTGTACTAGCTTTTACAGCGTTTTCATATTTATTCAAATATATACTTGACGAAATATAGAATGGACGACCTCCGTGGTCGAGTGGCTTTGTACACCGGTTTTCAAGGTTGCGCCATCTTTGAAGTCCCGGTTTCGATCCCCGGTTGGGTCAATTTAGAAAACGAACTTTTCTATATTGGCTCAGGTCTGGGTGTTTGTGATACCACTGTTGTCTCTGATTTCCATAACACAAGTGCTTTAGCTATTTACTTTGGAATCGGAGCAATGTATGATGTTGTCAAAATATTTGTTTAAAGTAAAGTAAAGTAAAAAATTGCTTTATTCATATAAACTTAGTAATTAAGCGCTTTCGAATCGTTTATATTTTTCTACCACCCGTTCCAAACTTTCTTAACTGACAAGAAGAACAGGCGCAAGAAACTTATTAGCTTTAACCGAAATAAAAACGATATTTACAAACTTAAATATATCGTTACCAAATAAAATACATACAACAGGTTATTAACAACAAAGTACTTACTAGCAAGTTATTGTGTTACATCATTTCCGTTTATATTTATATATACAAAAACTGAAAAAACCCTATAGAATATACATTTCAGAACTTCTTACTTCCACATGAAATATTTATTGAAATAGAAATTACTTTAACAGATTCAATTTTCACTTCTTTTTGCATAGTTTTTATTTTGTTTAGTAGCTTTTATTAAAAAACTAACTTTTTTATTTCGATATCACAAGTGTGCTTTAGCTACTTGTTTTGAAATCATATCAGTCTATACCATGTTGTCCAATATTTACATTTTATTAAACAGCAATATCGGACAACATGTAAAAATTCAAGGAAATGACTCATTAAGAAAAAGACTAAAAAAATTTTTTCTCCAAAAGTCCACTTTTGTTTGCATCACAAACACCCTGGCGTAGCACCTATAATGTAGCACGCGCAGTCGGTATGTAGCATCGCCCGCGCGGAAGGAGCGCGCTACGAAATTTCGTAGTGCACGCTGTGCTACGACCGCGCGATGTCCGTCCATGCCGGCCGCATATAAGCTTTCCTTTTTTGATAGCACCATGCACCATAACTTTTATTCTATTAATTTATTTTTGAGCAGAATCCATTCCTCATTTAATTTTTATTTTATTTTTTTACACGAAACTCGATGTTAAAAGAACTATCTTCAGTGGAAAACTATGTAACAAAAAGATGTGTAAAAACTTTCCATGAAACTTTAACTCAAAAAGAAATTAGTACGCACCTGCAACAACGTGAGACGAGAGTTTTAATTTATTCAACATGCAATTTGAATTCTAAAGTTGACTGTGGTAATGCTAAGTAACTTGCGTTTAGCAAGTTTACTACACGAATACAAGAGAATTGTGTTATAATGAGGGAGATTGAGTGGAAAATGTGAAATATACTGTAAATTATAAATAATGTGGTACATAGAGTGTATCAGTAGTTTTTGGTCTAGTCTAGACTACTAGAAAAAACTTTTACAATACTATACTTTCAAAAGTTTCGTAATAGTACTTTATGAAACTGTTGTATAATACCTAGTTAAGTGCAGTTTCATACACAACTTTATCTTCTCTTATACAATTGAGATTCAACCTATTAAATAAAAGATCAATGTTAAAAATGACAGAGATACCTTGATTATGAGTCATTTCCTTCGCTGCACCTTAAATATCGGGCGGAGTTAAATTATAATCTCATTCACTGCTCTCAGACAGGTAAAGCAAGAATCAGTTTAAGAAATAGATCGTATTGGCAAAATCTAGAGTAGCGGGTTCGATTTTTGTTAGTGGCAAATATCAGTATGATGAAACTAACAAGCAAACACAACAATACTACTAGTAGTAATTCATTTTAGTGTTACAAGATGGAAGGGTGTTGTAAGTGCTATGAAGGCACCGAAGACACGACTTTTAATTTATTCACCACACAATTTGAATTCTCAAGTGTGTAGTAGTAAGGAAATGTTATGAGGTTGAGAATCTTAAAGTTAGTAAAACGACTCTTAGAACACTTGTGCGTTATGGACCGTCTAAAATAATAATAAATGAAGAATATAATATAAATGCACTATTTTTGATGACTGTAAAGACAGGTAAGGGGGTGTCCGGCAGAGTAGAATATTTAGCATTTACCTTTTACACTAGAAGTGACGTAAGAGGTGATTTATGATTAAGAAGTAGTACATCTAACCCCTCCAGACCTCTGAGTATGAACAGCAGCTGTTTCCGATTTAAAAAGTCCTAAAATGTATTCACCCCATCTGCCAAGCGTGATGGTTATGGCAACACCCGACAGCAGCGTTATCCGATTTAAAGAGCCCTAAAATGTATCCAACCTTTTGCCAAGCGTGGCGATTATGACAACGCCGACAGCAGCGCTTTCCGATTTAAAAAGTCCTAAAATGTATCCAACCCTTGTGCCAAGCGTGGCGGTTATGACAACTCCCGACAGCAGCGTATCCCGATTTAAAAAGCTTTAAAATGTATCCAACCCTTCTGCCAAGCGTGGCGATTATGACAACGCCGACAGCAGCGCTTTCCGATTTAAAAAGTCCTAAAATGTATCCAACCCTTCTGCCAAGCGTGGCGATTATGACAACGCCGACAGCAGCGATTTCCGATTTAAAAAGTCCTAAAATGTATCCAACCCTTGTGCCAAGCGTGGCGGTTATGACAACACCCGACAGCAGCGTATCCCGATTTAAAAAGCTCTAAAATGTATCCAACCCTTCTGCCAAGCGTGGCGATTATGACAACGCCGACAGCACCGCTTTCCGATTTAAGAAGCCCTAAAATGTATCCAACCTTTTGCCAAGCGTGGCGGTTATGGCAACACCAGACAGCAGCGCTTTCCGATTTAAAAAGCCCTAAAATGTATCCAATCGGTCTGCCAAACGTGGCGGTTATGGCAACATCCTCACACAGGTTATACGGGCCTGTCTCCAGCAGTGGACTATAATGGGATGTTGTAATAATAATAATAATAATTATTTATTTCCTAGTACAAATTACAAAGTAGAACAGAAATAACATTTCAAGTGTCTGAACTAGGTTGAAAAACCTGTATCTCTCAGTAGTTATAATGGAAGTGCAATAGCAACTTGATCTAATTTAAACTTTCAAAACGGAGCTTCACCCTTAATAGAACAAATTATTTTTTTTCACCTGATAAGCATAAGATTAACTCGTTTTTAAAAAAGATTAAAGGTGCTGATGTATTCACTGATAGCCTAGCTTGTCTTATTAATAAATTTGTATCATATTTGTCCTGACCATGTTAAAAAACTTTAAATACTTAATAAGTTCTTATGTTTGTTATATGCAAATAATGTCTATTGTATAAGATGTTTAATTTTACTTTGCTTTGGTATGATTCTGTCATGTTTTCTAACTTGCTGGTGTTTTGGATTTCCTAGTCTGTAAGCCTGCATGTATGTTTATAAAAATAAATAAGCTTGACAATAAACTATGCGGTGATGATGCCAACACGCCTCGATTATTATTCTGAGATAGCCCATCGCTCATTGGACCTCGTCGCTAAATTAATTTTTAACTGGACACATTTTCACATTCTCCAATTTGTACTTAACTTAAAAGATTACGCATAAGAAATAGTGCTCGTTTAAGTGTAACAGTAAAATGAATTTAATTTTGATTTATTATCTGGGGGTCTAGTCAAAGAAACATTTACAAATCTTCGTAATCGCTTCGCTTTTGAAACATGTATGGGATTGACATAAGGTTTCGTTTTCAATCGAAATTTAAAACGTCAAATCCATACATTTTTCGAAGCGAAAAGATAGCGAAAATTTGTAAATGTGACTTTGGCTACGGGCTCAGTACCATCACTGTAAAAAACCAAATACTTTTTATTTTAAGTTTTCTAAACTTTACTTAAAATATTTATGAATATAACTCATCTTAGTGGATTAAATACTTAAACCACTACTAACAGGTGTACTTGAAAAGTAAAGCGTCATACAAAAGGTCTATCTTTATAAATATTTCTAAAATTTGTCGTGTAGGATGACAAAGCTTTGTAAGAGCTCAGGAAATGGCGAAGAAAAATGCTTTGTACTCTCAGAGATAATGTATGCGAAAATAATCCCTGGAAACGTGTGGGATTCGGTTATTCTTGTACGTAATATAATTTCAAGATACTTGGAAATATTTCAGGTGTATTCATTTCGCTACTTGTTACTTAATTGACCTTATTAATAAACGAAAAGTAACGTTACACTTAGTTTAACCAAAAATATTGCTAAGCAGTATTAATCCTTACGTTTGACGTCTTAGTGCGGTCACATACAGACGGAATCTGATTTGGAATTCCGAAACCGAATAGCGATAATGTATGAAAATACCGAACGAAAGAATCACCGCATGTGTGTGGCAGGTCCAAAGATTTGTATGGATTGGCTGCGTTCGGAATGATTCCGTTTCGGAATTCCGAATTCGAATTCTGTCTGTATGTGGCCAGTCTTAGCCTGGCCACACACTATATACGGAATTCTGAATCGGAATTATTCCGAACGCACGTTAATTTATAAACGCAAATCCATACGAATCTTTGGACCTACCACACACATGCGATATTTTTCCAAGACCCTTTTATCAAGTAAATTCCCAAGAAAGCTGTTTCGCAACAGTAATTACGTGGTATATTTACACGGGTCGACTTGGCCGAGACTTGCTGGTTGATTTACAAGTACGTTAACTAACGCTTTTTATTGACAATCGCTTGTAAAATCGAATCGCCACCTCATTGAAATTAGGTTTGCGATTATATTTAACAAGCGATTGTCGATTAAAGCACTAATTGACTAAAATCGTAAACACAAGTCGCCTGCCAAGTCGATCCGTGTAAATACCACATTAGAGATACATTAATGCTAAAACCTAGTTCGCCGGAAAACAATTTCAATATTTGACGGTTCATATAATCCGTGAATTTCATGCAACTGCGACGCCACTGACCAAAATCGATACGCATATTATTGAATTGCTTTTATTTGCGTTCCCGATTAGGGTTGCCACCTTTTTTGGACTTATAAAGTACACAATGGTTACTAAAGGTAGAAAAAAGTACATTGTATGGAAATAAAGTAGTATTTATTTTTACCTTTAAAAACATACTTTTTATTACTTTTGGCAATTTATCCTAGAGAAATAACAAGCCATGTGAAATAAAGTATTTTCACGTACTTTATTTTCCTGAGTACAATTACCCCGAAATAAAGTATAAACTTTATTATAAAGTACGGGTGGCAACCCTATTCCCGATGCTGGTTTCCATTTGTCGTTTTGGGGTTGATAATATGAGGTCGTTCGATATTCATTGTTGCTGATTACATCGAAATATTTCAATAGCTGCTTGATCTAATCAATTGGTAATTATGAATATTAGTATCACGAATATTGAAATTCCGTATGGTATAATGTAAATAATGAATATTAGACGACATCACAAACATTGCTCTGATTCCAAAGTAAGTAGCTAAAGCTCTTGTGTTATGAAAATCAGAGACAACGATGGAACTATTAACACCCAGAACTGAGCCAATGTAGAAAAGGAAAGGATCAAACCCGGGAGATGAGAGATGAAACCGGTGTACAAAGCCACTCGACCACGGAGGTCGTCAAACGATATTATTTCAACGCAGAAGATTGTAACTTAATAATAGATAATATTGTCTCAGGCCTGGGTGTTATGGTAGCGTCATCTCAGAATTCCAATCTCTCAAGTGCTAAATTAGCTACTTATTTACGATCGGAGCAATGTATGTGATGTTGTCCAAGATATAAAACATTTTATGTATATCAACTAGATATCCATAAAGTTAAGAAAACAAGTACTTGTGCAAAACCCCTTATCAACAAGTGATTCGATGAAATTTTACGAACTTGCAGGATAGAGTTAACCTTTACTCCGGAGCCATGTAGCGTTGTGTTAGCACATAAAACGGGTTTTATTAAGTCCTTTAGTAGGGCGACCATGAACCGGGATATCTTGTGCCTGGAACAAAAATAGCTTAAATGGGAAGGGAAGCTTTTAAAGGTAAAATATTAGTTTGTGTGGCGGCATCTACCTACGCCGCACATACCAAACTCACGGTGACAACAAGGTTCATCACCGGTTCATTAGATAGCGCTAGTGTCTAAGAAAAATGAATATTATGCACCTCGTAGTTTCGAAAACCTACATCACGCTTCGAAGTTTGCTCAGCCACCAAAAAAATAATTTCATTAATAAACCAAACCAACTAAAACCAATTTAATACTTTAGGGCTGATTTTTCAATCCTCAGATAACAGATATCAGTTAAATTATAACCCGAATAAAATGAAATTTTATTCAAAAAATTTGACAAGCAAACATATGACAAACATACCAAATAATATACTAGAAAAAATACGACTCGCACCAGATCATGTTCTCGGACGGGAATCGAACCCGCGACCTTTGGATATCCGGTCCAATGCTCTGACCGCTGAGCTACCGAGTCACTAGTGGGAACGTATTTTTTCTAGTATATTATTTGGTATTATATAAAATAGCATTGCATGCATAAATCTCAAAATTTAAAAAATATGACAAACATTTTCAATTTGGCAGTATACTTAATACATCAAACGAATAAAGTTTTATCTGGGCATTGAAAAATCAGCCCTAAATAAATGAAATCAAAGTAGATTATGCAATTAGGGCTTAAAGTAGTGTATTATGTTCCCGGCGCTATATTGAACCCTGAGTACGAGGGATTCCTCGCTCCGCTCGGGAGTTAAGGCTAGAATCCTGAGTACGAGGTGTTCAAGATTGCCCAAGACAAATACACATTTAAGCCCGCGATGCATCTCTACTTTTTATACTTTCTGCGAGGCAGTTGAAATCAATGACTGTTATAAAGAAAGTACTTAAGTATTTTTTGTTTTTTTTTGTCGTCTATTCTGTAGTGGTCAGCTCGACATTCGAATAAATCCTTCTTGATGCGCAGTGAAAATTTAGTAAAAAGTTTTCATGTTTTTCTTTTTTTAAATTTGTATAGGAAGTGCAAAGAAAATGATAACATGCAGTTTAACTCAGAATAAAATCACATTGCACCTAAACATTTTTAAACCAACCTCAATCAAACACGACTATATGAGTTGCATTCCAAAGCAAATCACATTATTTCCCATAAGAAAAAAGGCTTACTTTAGGAAAGGTTTGCATGACACATAATATGCCGTTGACGAGCAGGTAGTGTAAAAAAGATATTGTTGACTCTGTTTTATCTCTGCCTTCATATTGTTTCGTATTTTGTCTGGTCATGTTTTGAGTACAAGTTGACACGAATGATTTTTTCGGTGATACATATTTTCAATCTTAATACGGTGTCATTTTTTATCTTCAAAATATTGAAATCATGGCTACCCTTCAGTTAAGTGTCATAAAACGTAGGGTCACAACGTTTGATTTGATATAGCGCTAAAGTGCCTCAAAATATAAGTTTCACTATAACTTAAGTGCTGGAGATATTTATCAGATAAGTGAAAAGCGATCGCTCCTGACCTTGAGCATTAAGAGCGTGTAGTCTGCACACTAGCACCACCATTGGAAAAAAAATCATAGTGCTCAAATAAAGACGAAATTGTGAATTATCTCTCTGTAGTGCACTCTGAAGACGATCTGTGGATAAAAAGTACCACAAAGCTTCTTCGGAGTTCGTTCATTTTTTTTAGGCGTCTTTATTTAAGCGCTAGTGTGCGGACTTAATGCTCTTAAATACATACTTTTTGGTGAAAGCCTCAAATAAAAAAATGTGATACTAATTTGAAAAAACTTAATAAGTTTTCACAATTAATATATAACTTTGCTTTGCATGACAAATAAAAACCTTGGCATATATTTAATGGACAATACTGCATGTACTGAATTGAGTAATTCGTCATAGCAAACTTTCGAAAATCCGAACATCGCTGTCGTAAACATTCGCAATGAAGTAATTCGTATTAACATACTTTCTGTCTTACGTAATTCGCACTTTTAAACATTCTGAATGATATTTTGAACAACGATATTTTGAACTTCGAAATTCAGTTTTACACTCGACACCATCACATGAGTAACTTGATATCAAAGCTTCAATACCTACTTTTGTTATGGAAATCAGAGACAACGGTGGTACTAAAATCTCCCATACCAGAGACAATGACGAGAAGTTCGTTTTCTAAATTGACCTAGCCGGTAATCGAACCCGGTATTAGAAAACCAGTATGTAAAAATGTGATTATTAGAATTCATTTTTAATTTTGAAAAAATAATAACAAATAATTTAAATAATAATTTAAATCAGAAAAGAATAAAAGTATGAAATATAAACAAAAACAATAGCCTTCCTTATATATTTAAATTTCGTTCAACACATTTTCGCAATTCACCCAAAAGTACTTTATTTCCCATTTTAATGAAAACACAATCATCTTTATTTTAATTAGCATTGCTTTTGTTAATTAAATCTTAAAGCGTAGTTCACATTTTGTCTCATTAAAAAGCTCTGAATAATTTATTTAAAGCAAAATATAGCTCGCATACGCAAATTGGCCTTTCAGAAACTAGGCTTTTGAAATGTATAAATTGTTCTGTAAATAAATGTACGCTTTTCATTGCGATGTTTAACACATAACGAGAAAATAAAAGAATAAGAAAACGGAATGATTTCTTCTATTTGTAAGGATTGTTGATTTTAATTAGGCGAATTTTAAAGAATTAATTTGAAATAACATAACTAATTTGTTCAGTTTTTTTCGTTTATCGTTCAAACGATAGAAAATCTGGCAAAAATGTTTTGGAATTGAGCCATTTATTTACCATTATTGCTAAGATTCTTTATATGACTGTACCAAAAAATTATAGATGCATTATTTATGGAATATCTGATCGAAGCTAAAAGCTTTCCAACTTTCTCCTCATGGAATACATCAATTGCATATTCACATTGCGCGCCAAAAAAGGTAAACACAAAAAACTGTTTTTGTCACAAAACAGTTTGCAAACGCCGATATTATAATATCCACACATAAATTATTTATGGGACCACAAACACCCACAGCCGGGTCAGCGGGGAGAAACGGGAAGTCATCTATCAAAGAGGTTTTTTTTTCACAAAAGACGGTGCCCCTGCTATGAATATATTTAGACTATTTTCTGGGGCTCTTTTCTGACCTAAAGAGGTTATTCGGGATAGGTAGCCTTTTCGTTAGTTCAAATAAACTTGCTAATATACTTAAAGTATTTATAGAAATACCTATAACACTTTTTAAGTTATGTTTTCGTTCTGAGCAGGAAATAATAATATAAAATGATCTATACTGCAATATTATCATGATTTGGTCTTATTTATATACCCTTACTAATAAAGATTGGATAGCAGATGTATAGTTTACACAATGGTTACTCTCTGTCAAACTATTTCAGTTTGACATTAAAAAGAAAGGGACGAAACACTGTGTAACATACATAAATCATTTATTTCCTCATCACACAATAGGTTACTTAATACTATAACATATTTGACTGAAATACATGTAGGCCTGAAGTGTGAGAAGCTGGTGCCCGCAATAGGTTTTAAAAGAAAACCGGTTACACAGGTCACCAGGCCACCCCCGCAAAAGGATACAATTGTGTTCTTAGCTAATCGTATTTGTAGACCTATGTGAAGAGATAGCATAGGTGGTATTAATTATTGCATGAAAACTTAATAAAGATAACTTATAGAACTAGAACATACTAATCATTTTAAATAGTAGCAGAATTATGTGGTTGAAAATATTTTTATTAATCTCTTATTTTCAAAATAGGCAAACGTCATCTAAAACTATTCCAAACTTCAAGTCGTAGTATTAGTAGTAGTTTCGAGAGTAGTAGTTTCGAGAGTTTCGAGCATTAGTAATTCTCGAGATATCCAGTTGTGACAGACAGACAGTCATACTGAGTCGCACCATAAGGGATCCTTTTTACCATTTTGGTACGGAACCCTAAAAATCGGTTGATGACTCTGACATGACAGAAAAAATGGCGGAAAAAGTTTATTGCATTTAAAAGTAATGTTTTGAGTTGTCATAAGAAAACCAATGGCGTTAATAAAACTATGGTACTTATTTGATATTATTAAAAGGCAGAGAAGCTACATCATTTATAGACCTGATCATGACCATCAGCCATTTTTAATGTCCCCACTGCTGGGGCACAGGCCTTCCTTATGGGTGGATAAGGAGGATAGGCCATAACCAACCACGCAGGCTCAATGCGGATTGGTGGATGTTAACGACTGCAAATGCATCCGGGACTAACGTGCCTCCAAAGCACGGAGGAGCTCAAGATAATAAATTTTTGGTCACCCATCCCATGACCGACCCTTGCAAAAGTTGCTTAACCTCCGAAATTACTAGTGTCATCGAGGTCTTCACATCCTTCCTTTTTAGATTATGACTAAATTAACCCGAACCCAATAAAAAAGTCGCGAGTCACGCTAATACAATTTTTCCTATTCCCAGAAAAAATGTATCGTTTCCTTTTCCCCACAATCGGGTGTCGAATGTTCCATAGAATTCCTCATATCGGAAGCAAATCCAATAATCCATGCCATTCCAAATAATTCCTTTATCTGCATGAATGTTAGGAACGCGCGACTTAAAATGGTTACCGGCGAATTTCTACTGGGCTGCCGACGTTGATGTAAACTGAATTGAAGTGCTAAGGCAGACGTAATTGTTTTGATACCTACTTATACATTTTATTATTTGTGTTTAAGTAAAAAGGAAAAGCAAAAAAATTGCTTTATTTAAATAAACTTAGTAATTAAGCGCTTTTGAATCGTATATATTTTTCTACCACCCGTTCCAGACTTTTTTAACTGACAAGAAGAAGTAGTTTACTTGTACAGAACACCGTGTGTTTATTCCATCCTTCCTACCTTTAATGCTAAACGACGAGAATGTGTGGTGAAGAAAATGGTTTACTTTCTTATAAAAAAATGATTTAACAAAGTATAATAGCTCTGCTGTGACATGGTTTTAGAAAGAATTCATGGCATAGAAAACAACCTATTTCTAGGTTAATTGGAATTTTAAAGTACCAATTTATAAGTCTATCTTTATAAAGATATTTCAGTGTTATTAAATTTAGATTTTTCGCATTAACAATGCTATTTTTATATTAACATAAATAATATTAAAAAATCGACTCACCTCAGACGGGATCCGAACCGCACCCTTGGGATTCCGGCTCAATGCACTGACCAATTATGCTACCGAGTCGCTCGAGGTTCGAGTCTTGTCTGAGGTGCTACAGGTGAGTCGATTTTTTCTAGTATTTTTTCTTATATTATATATCTTAATCGCAGCGAAAATTTTTCTAAGTCTATGATCTTAATATTTCAGTGTTATTTATGTGTACAATTCTAAAATGAAAAGCGGAGTTTTAAAGCTAATTTCATTCATGGTACCTAAATACTATTTAATTTTGAATGTAATATAACACAGTTTCAGAATTGATTGTACAGGAAAACATAAACGAAATTCGGGATTACATCCACTTCCATCCATGTCCTGTCACATAGCATCCACGTACTAAGTACCAACCTTTAAAATACTTGCTCGCAAACGTTTCCACCGGCCGTAAGTTACACGAATTTACGCTACGTTTTAATCCCGAAGGCTGAGTGCGCCTGAAAATTCAAAATTAAAGTGGGACCGACTTATTTACCGAGCAATAAGACCTTAATTATGTTCCGTGAGGGTCCGGGTTCGAGATCTTCATTTGGGAGAATGTAACTGTGTAATATTAGGATTTTTGTTAGTTCTGTTTGCTTTCATCTTGAGTATAAAAAAATTGGTTAAGTACATAACATTATATATTTCTCCTTAGGTTTCCCGCCCACGAGCGATTTTTTGTCGCCGAGAATAGAACATACAGAGTTTATAAACACAAAAAGTAGCTCAGCGACTAGTCGCCCGCGAAATGACACTGACAAAAGTGACAAAGGGTTTACTTAGCCAGCGACTAAAAACGCCGCGATTATCGCCGCGATTAACGCCGCGATAATAGCAGCTACAAAAAGTCGCACGTGGGCGCTGACGCTTATGGTCGCAATAAAATTGACCAGATATTTCTACTTGGTTATGTTGCTTGAATGTCAATTATAAATTATCTACGAAACAATTATAGGAGTTTTTCTATCTCTCTAAGAAGCTTCTATCTTCTATGCTCGTACTTATCTTTCTATGCTTTATATCCTAATTAATTTGAAAGTTATTGTGAAAATACTGAATTAATACTTTATTACACTATGTAATGGAAAGTGGTAATATAACTTCAAAATGGTATGGTAATGGTAATTAACTAGAAAATCAAAACCATTTTTTACATACTAAACAACCAACGTCTAATTTTTTTTTCACACCAAATGGAAAAAATCTTCCATTCGATACCTAAATATTAAAAACAAGCATTTTTATAAAAATAAACTTTAACGTGAAACATATTTTACGCAATATTTTACGTCCGTCCAATACTTTCCTTTTCGTTCGCTTTCCGATATTTTCGCAGTAAAACCATTATCGACTTTCGACACCATTAAGTTTAATTATGTGCATCTGAACTGAGGGCCCATTTTTTAAATCGTGACGAATCAAACTGAGACTTATAGGGGATTTTGTTAAAAATTCTAAAAACTGAAAGCATAGGTTCCAAAATTTCTAAAACGTGAATTAAAACTTTTATAACCGAATGTGTTGGGCCCTCAATCCAGACGGTTGCAATAAGAGGCATATCTTAGATCTCAGAAAGTACCATCTCTGTGTTAATAATTTTCATTTTAGAATTTACTTAAGAATTTCTAACATCGTTACAGAAATTTTCAACTCGCTAGAAGATGGTATAACAGATCTAAGGCTGTTTAGCTTGGGCCCTCAGTTCAAACATATCTGAACTGAGAGCCCAAGATAGAATCTTCAAAATATTAGTTTTAACTGAAGAAATACAATAAAATTACGTTTTTATCATAAAGTCTAACACCTCAGTGAATTTCTAAAAAAGAAATATTCGTTAAAAAGTTATTGGTTTATTATGTAAGTGAAAACTAAATTTATTAAAACGTCTGAACTGAGGGCCCAACGTTTTCGGCTATATTGACTTGGCTAAAACTTATAGAATAATGAAAATTACACCAAGTTCTTTAAGAAATTCTTTATAAAAAATTGATATATCGTTCGTTGTTCTTAATACCATACTTTAAGAGAAAATGCATTTTAAATTATTTGTATGAGCAAAATTTGTAGAGTGTCCATAATGTTATTTAATGTAGGTAAGTATGTACAAAATATATAAATACAAAAAAAAATAAAGATCAATCGGAATCTTATAAAGAAAATCACTGAAAATAAATATAGGTCAGGACAATAAAATAGTAAATTTAATTTTCCGTACAAAGAAGCTAATTTCGGAAAGGTTTTTATATGATAAATTCAATCGGATTTCATTTGAATTTGGTATTGTTTGAAAGCAGTATTTTTAAGATATGTGAGAAAAACTAAAAAAATCCAGAGAAATCTATATTTTCGGCAGGTTCAACTAAAATAAAAAGTCAAATTTAAAATGGCGGCCTTTCCAACAGGAGAGACGATAGACCCCAACATGAGTGTTTTTGTCTATACAATTAGGTGTATTTTTCACGCCTTAAAATTATCGCTAGTACAAGACCAAAAACATTGTATATGCAGTGTCCAATTAGTGGTTAATAAGTGCGTTCACAGTAATTTTACCTCTGAAATTCAGAATGACATTTCGTCTCCAAAAGAAAAAAAATAATTTCGTAGGTAAAATAACTAACCGTGAACGTACAGTACAAATTTTATAAATATATATATTTGGCATTTTATTCACATACATTGCTCCGATTCCAAAGTAAGTAACTAGAGCACTTGTGTTATGGAAATTAGAGACAACGGTGATATCACAAACACCCAGACCTAGGGCTCTATCGGCTAAAAACATTGAAGTTCATGTTAACTGTGTTTTGACTGATGTATGTGATACATTGCTACTTTGTTTTGGCACAAATAAAAACTTACCAAAGAAAAGTAGCAATGTACTACATATATCTGTCAAAACACAGTTAACATGAACTTCAATGCTTAGTCAAGTAAGGTCATCACTTAGTCCAGCACGCGTAGCATGAACAAGCGGGACTCTTGTCTATGAGTCTTATTATACACTTGTCGTCTCGATCAAAGATAATTTACCTAATCACTACGTTTTGTCTCGATCTTTGATTATCGACTCTGAGCAATATCATTTCTCGTTAAGCACTGTTCCTTTATATACCTTTCATAGCGCAAAATATTAGAACCGAGTTCGTGTAGATATCAATGTGGCTATATGGATATAGATTTTTTTTACACTCTCACCCAAAAGGGTACGGAGCAAATTACCAGGCGTGAGGTTTGCCTTCCTTTTATTACGAAAATTTTGAAAAGATGACACAGACTACTAACGAACTTGTTAATTTGAAACTGACGAGAAAATTACGAAATATCGAAATCAACGTTTGAAAATAATTTTAATTTACGTTTCAAAAATAAAAATAATAAAAACTAGATAGTGGGAATAATGTGTGGTAATAATGGGAAACAATTCACTTAAAAGATACTATGAGGTAAGATGTAGGTCAGTCCTAAAAATATTTTGAAATCATATCTACCCTACAAATTTTTGGTCGTATAAATATGAAAATGCATTTTCTCTTAAAGTATGGTATTAAGAACAACGAACGATATATCAATTTTTTATAAAGAATTTCTTAAAGAACTTGGTGTAATTTTCATTATTCTATAAGTTTTAGCCAAGTCAATATAGCCGAAAACGTTGGGCCCTCAGTTCAGACGTTTTAATAAATTTAGTTTTCACTTACATAATAAACCAATAACTTTTTAACGAATATTTCTTTTTTAGAAATTCACTGAGGTGTTAGACTTTATGATAAAAACGTAATTTTATTGTATTTCTTCAGTTAAAACTAATATTTTGAAGATTCTATCTTGGGCTCTCAGTTCAGATATGTTTGAACTGAGGGCCCAAGCTAAACAGCCTTAGATCTGTTATACCATCTTCTAGCGAGTTGAAAATTTCTGTAACGATGTTAGAAATTCTTAAGTAAATTCTAAAATGAAAATTATTAACACAGAGATGGTACTTTCTGAGATCTAAGATATGCCTCTTATTGCAACCGTCTGGATTGAGGGCCCAACACATTCGGTTATAAAAGTTTTAATTCACGTTTTAGAAATTTTGGAACCTATGCTTTCAGTTTTTAGAATTTTTAACAAAATCCCCTATAAGTCTCAGTTTGATTCGTCACGATTTAAAAAATGGGCCCTCAGTTCAGATGCACATGTTTAATTTACTTTTATAAAATAGCGAAAATCAGCTTCATAAGTACTAAAAGTATTTTACAAGTAAATGACAGATGGATAGATAAAGATATCATCCACACAAAAAATGCGATTATTTTTGTATGCCTTTGTGCCTATTATAAAAAATGAAGTACGATAATGGGAAAATTTTCATCCCACTCATGGAAAATTAACAACTTTTAAAAGTATTTAGAATATATTCGTTCGACACCAGATCATGTTCTCGGACGGGAATCGAACCCGCGACCTTTGGATATCCGGTCCAATGCTCTGACCGCTGAACATCTTTCCAGATATTTTTAAACAGTTGATTAAGATGAGAAAGCTATATAACTATTTGAATGTCGAGGTTAATTCCTTCTACATTGGTGAGATGGCGCTGGCTTGCAGCGTAAGAGTTGATATACTAGAAGAAATTCGACGTCCTCACCAGTGACTCGGTAGCTCAGAGGTCAGAGCAATGGACCGGATATCCAAAGGTCGCGGGTTCGATTCCCGTCCGAGAGCATGATCTGGTGCGAGTCCTATTTTTTCTAGTATATTATTTAGTATTATATAAAAATAGCATTGTGAATGCTTAAATCTCAAAATTTCAAATAGTTATATAGCTTTCTCATCTTAATCAACTGTTTAAAAATATCTGGAAAGATGTTCAGTTGAATGTCGAGGTTAATTCCTTCTACATTGGTGAGATGGCGCTGGCTTGCAGCGTAAGAGTTGATATACTAGAAGAAATTCGACGTCCTCACCAGTGACTCGGTAGCTCAGCGGTCAGAGCATTGAAAAATGAAAAAAAATGAAAATGAAAAATGTTTATTTCCATAAATTGATTATGATAACAATAAACCGAGGCTGACTTGCTCCTTTTAAGTGAGTGAACACTTGTGCCAGGAGCAGCCACTCTCCCATAACAAAATTAGGGTTGTTATGGAAACTTTACAAACTATATTAATTTACTTATTCTAAGAATACAAAATATGCAAATGTTAAATGTTCTAAATACAAACATAACAAAAACTGTGCAACAAGAATATATACCTGAAATTATCATTTACATACCAAACTGAGCGTTTATAATGACAAAAATTGTTTAAAGTACCAAAAAAAATTCGAGATTATCTGTCTATCTGCCACATTTAAACAAAAACCAAATTTCCTATATTTTCTAAAGTTTCTATTTATTACGATTAACAATAATGCCCTCCGTTTCATCATAGCTTAATTTCATGAGATAATTAGTTACAAGTTTTTTACATTCAAATTTTGACTTAGTGTAAATTTTGAGAATTTTATTTATTTTATTGTAAATATGTGTCGATTGACTAGTGTGTTGCTGCTTTGCAAAATGTGTTCTATATCTTTTACTCTTAACAACATTATAATTTCTTCTTTTATGTAATATCTCGGTGTTCACTGGTAACGATTTGTGTTTAGTTAAAATTATGTGTAATATATAAAGTTGTCTGACAGTCAATACACCCACCAGAGAATAGAGAGCTTGTGTTGAGAATCGTAAATTTTTGAAGCACATGACCTTAAGAAGCATCCTCTGCGCACGTTCAGCTTCAAGAAATTTAAGTTTTGAAGCCCCTCCCCAGACTGGTATACAATAAATCACGACAGCTTGAGCAAGGGCAATATAAACTTTAGTAAGCAGTTCTTTGCTAGCCGAATGTCTAAGATTTTTGAAGACCCAGATCATCTTTCTGATTCTGCCAGCGATCAACTCAATTTGAGGATACCACGATAGGCGCTCGTCAACCATAATTCCTAAATATTTGATGCTGGCAACCCTATTTATAGCAGTACAATTGCAGTTAATACGCGTGCTGTCGCATCCATGAATTTTAATACTATAGTTGGAAAGTGGCTGTGTTCTACTATTAATTGTAAAACTAATAAAGTTGGTTTTAGTGGTATTTAACGTGAGCAAATTTTTCCTCAACCAAAGCGCAATAGTAGCAAGAGCAGCTTCTGCGTCTATTTTTATCTTTTCCCAAGAACTGCCCGTCACAACCAGGGCAGTATCATCAGCATAGGAGAAAATTCTGCAGTTGTTGAGGTTCAATTTACACAAAGCATTTATGTAAATGAGAAACAGCGTAGGTCCCAATACGGAACCTTGTGGTACTCCAAAAGTCAGATCAGCGTCTTCACTCAGAAACTGTCCTAACCGTACCCTCTGCCTTCTCCCACTTAGGTAATTTTCAAATAATTTTAGGGGGGTACTTCTTATACCGACAGATTCCAGGTTTTGCACAAGAATGGGAGCAGAAACGGTATCAAATGCCTTTTTAATATCTAGAAATACCGCAAGACATTTACCCCCATTGTCCAATTGACCAGAGATCAGCGACGTTAATGCCATTACTGCATCCTGAGTTGATTTACCAGACTGGAACCCATATTGTGAGTCTGACAAGATCCTATATTTGTTCAAATACCCAACAAGTCTTCTATTGATTAGCCTTTCTATCAATTTGGACAATGCGGGCAAAACAGAAATAGGCCTATAGTTATTTGCATCATCTCTGCTCCCACTCTTATGGACTGGAGTGACGACAGCTAGTTTTAATGCTGATGGGAATATACCTTTACTAAAACAATTGTTCACCAAATGTGAGATATATGGGGCTAGTATGGTACTAGCTAGTTTTAGGAAACTAATTGGAATCTGATCCCATCCAGGAGCACTATCCGATCTGAGGCTCATAAGCTCTGCATGTACCTCCTGCGAATCAGTGTCCATTAAGACAAAAGATGTTAGCTGTTTCTCATCTAATTGTTGTGATAGAAAATGAGACTGTGTAGAACTTAGCGGAGTGACGTTATTTGCAAGGGTTTCTCCTATGCTGGCAAAATATGTATTAACATAGTCAACAGACTCTTTTGGGGTAGATTTTATATTTAAAAGTTTATCATTGTCAGTGTGATTTTTGCTCAAGTGAGTGACAGTCTTTACATTTTTCCAAAGAATCTTCGAATTTTTAATTGATTTTTCTAGTAGTTGCCTTTCATAGTTATGTTTCAGTTTTCTTATTAGTTTGTAACAAAAATTGCGATACCTTTTATAAGTTACTTTGAGAACCTCGTCATCAGGATTAGAGCGTAATCTTTTTTGCATGCAATTCCTGTTTCGAATGCAGCGTAAAATACCCTGCGTCATCCAAGGCTTAATAGCCCGTTTACCTTTAGGAACTGTTTTCACACTTGTATTTTCCTTTAAGGCGTCAGAAATTTTTGCGATCAGACTATCAGTAATTGTCTCCGGGTCATCAAGGAGGAGTAGTTCAGAAAGATTTTTGCAAATAAGACTAGACAGGGCTCCAGCATAATCGGTGATAGTCATGACTTTGCAAGTTCTAGATTTTATATTAACATTTGTAAGATGCAAAAAAGTCATACTGTGATCTGTTATAGATGTGGTAAGTACTGAAACTTTAGCTCGTGACCTGCCTCCCTTTAACTTGAGCATCACGTGATCCAGGCAGCTTCTGTCCCGAGTGGGCAGAGTATGCCCTGGCAGGATACCGTGAGTGCTCAGCATGTTAAGATAATCGAGTCGATTTTTCTTCACATGGTTTAGCTCATTTGGGTCATTGATTAAGTTAATATTAATGTCACCTACGGCTATGATGCATTTATGAGATTTAATTAACAAAAGATGAGCATTTAGTGAAGTGATGAATTTGTCTGCATTGAAGACCGATGGTGATCTATAAATCGCTAGAATAGTGTAGTTAGAAGTCTCAATTTGCAAGCATGATGCATCATCCAGGATAACTTCTTTAACAATCACTGAGATGCCATTTTTAATATATACAATAACACCATCATTCTGGTTTAGATAACGGGTACTATGATACGAGCTAAAATTAGACAAGACAGGTATTGGTTTGTTTTCACTTGTCCAGCACTCGGTCAAGATTACTAGATCAGGATTAAACTTGAGTTCTGTCAGTGATAATAGCAAATCATCAAAATTATGATAGATACTTCTAATATTTTGACATATTAATGTAAGATCATTTATTTTTATATTTGTATGTTTGTGCAAGTCCTCAATGTCACAAGCCGAGGCATCAGCTATTTCAGAACTATCTATGTCATCTACTATGTTACGAGTGTTATCCATTAGAGATTACATTATAATGTGAGCAAATGTAAGTATTATGTAGGTGTGATTTAAATTTTTGTACATATATTATAGACAATAGTAAAGAAGGCATTACAGCGTCTAGTGGTTTTTTATTTAAATAGTTAAGTTTCTTTATATTTCGGTATCGTATTCTTGTTATATTTGTAAGATTATACATTTTAAAGCAGTATTGTTTATTGTAATAAGTAAGATCGGTTGTAATACATAGTCTAAGTAAATAGATCTTTGTCGATTTTACATGCAGCATTCTTATTGTTACATGCACACCAAGAACTATGAAAGCATGAATACACAGCGTGTTAAGAAATCTGATTGTATAAGAAAGTATCAGGGTATAATAAGTACAGATGTAATTATGTTTATGTTGTTTAACTGTAGTTATTGCGTTTAAACACAGTACGAACATTACATGCAAACAAAAATCTAGTAACGTACGCGTGAACACTTTAAAGAGATAATAAATCATTGAACAAACACACATAGTTAACAAACTAAAGCCCAAAGAGGCATAACTATTTAAAAAGTCAGTGCCTAGTCAGTCACTATTTAATAATTGGTGAACCTGAGCTTCTGATTTGATAGATATTATCGGGGATTGCTCAGATTTGCGTATATAGACACGTCCATACGCAGTCCAGCAGAATTTATATTTACCAGCTTTTACCAGGTCTCTTGCTAGGAAGTGAAGTCGCGCTCCTTTAGCGGTAAGCTGCTCAGACACGAATATGGGGGCGTCTTCTGATACCCGATGCCCCAGATGCTTAGCACACAGTTTGTTTTGTTTAGATGTGTTATAAGTCTTACATAACTTCAGGACGTTTGCCCTTATAAGGGTTGAAGTCGTCTCAACCACAATCGGGGTGTTGGAAGAAATGTTTTTTTTACCACGAACCCTGTAGACATCCTTGATGTCTGCCTTGCAAAGAGAACTTCCTATGGTAGAGGATAATTTCAAGATCATGTCAACTAAGTCTTCTTTCGTCTCGCTGGGCTTACGAGGTACATTTTTAATTTCAAAATTAGTTTTGCGGGACGCCATTTGTAGGCTTTCTATTTTATCCTCTAATAATGTGATGTAGTCTCTATCTTGTTTCGCCTTATTCTCCAACTGAGACACTTTTTTACACAGTTCTTCGTTTTGCGCAGTGAGAAATGAAATGGAGTTCTCAATATTCAAATTGCTTTGCTGAATTTCTTTCAAGGTCGAAGGGATGGATTTTATATCCTTTTGCTGCTCCGTCCATAAAGATGTTATCATGTGTTTGATTTCCTCCTTAAACGTCTTGAAATCTTCCATAGTTACACTTCTCTCGCGTGAGAAAACATAGTTCGGCGGAGTAGTGTCAACAGTAGTTGTGTCATTATCACAAAAAGACATATCAGTATGCTCCATAGTAATAGAGTTGAAATTGATCTTCAAACAAAAATCTTGTAGTGCAGTGAACGTCCGTAGCTGCCTCGTAGACTGACCGTAGCAATCGTAGTCGTAGCACTAGGTCGTAACGGCCTGCTGGTACTGGTGACTAATTTAGGCGCTCCAAGTTATCGCTTACACAGCCGATCTGGTGACCGCCACACTTACAAACCACAGATCACGAGTTCGAAACCTCTGGCTAGCACAAAATTTTTTCACTTTATTTATTTAAAATTTATAATTTTCGACACAAATTCTGTTGCACACGTCCACTCGCAGTGGGATCCGAGGGGGGAGAGCATTGGACCGGATATCCAAAGGTCGCGGGTTCGATTCCCGTCCGAGAACATGATCTGGTGCGAGTCCTATTTTTTCTAGTATATTATTTAGTATTATATAAAAATAGCATTGTGAATGCTTAAATCTCAAAATTTCAAATAGTTATATAGCTTTCTCATCTTAATCAACTGTTTAAAAATATCTGGAAAGATGTTCAGTTGAATGTCGAGGTTAATTCCTTCTACATTGGTGAGATGGCGCTGGCTTGCAGCGTAAGAGTTGATATACTAGAAGAAATTCGACGTCCTCACCAGTGACTCGGTAGCTCAGCGGTCAGAGCATTGGACCGGATATCCTAAGGTCGCGGGTTCGATTCCCGTCCGAGAACATGATCTGGTGCGAGTCCTATTTTTTCTAGTATATTATTTAGTATTATATAAAAATAGCATTGTGAATGCTTAAATCTCAAAATTTCAAATATATTCGTTCGATTTTTCCTTCATCAGTTTAGTATTTCTCTTGATATTTTTTGCAGTGATATTATTACTTTTATCAACATAATAATGTAACAGTATTTTTTTCAGTAATAAAACCGTATTAACTTTACGCTGATTAAACATTTGAGCACGAAGTGCGAGCGAAGTGTCTCCGTTTTAGCTTGGGCAATAATGCTTTCGTTATGTCCCTCGGCTGTTCGTCGCATTTCTCAATCGATTCTCGTGTTTGTGAGCTGACCCCCTAGCCAAAGTAACATTTGCAAATCTTCGTTATAGCTTCGCTTTCGAAACATGTATGTGATTGACATAAGGTTTCGTTAACAATCAAATTTTAAAACAATCCATACATTTTTCAGAGCGAAGCGATAGTGATTTGTAAATGACATTGGCTACAGGCTCAGGTTCGATATTAATATGGTTTTTTTATCGATTCAATTTATCGTTTTTTTAAAACTGGCGGAGATATTGGAAAAAACATATTTCAACCATTTCGAAAAATGATCAAGGATGTCACAAACGCGTGAACTCAGAACCACTAGTTGTTAAAAGTGAACGGGTAATCTCATAGTTATTATTCTACTATGTAATTCAAGCAATTTCTCTACCTGTCTATTCGCCTATGTGTTTTCTACACTGGTGGCCGTTTAAGATAATAATTATTGAGGTTTCACGGGATGGAATCTGGAATATGGATTGTCTGGAGGTCGGACCAATAATAACATCCTGCAGGAACACTTAATCCACACCCTCGAGCTTGCGTTGGCGCAAGGAATCGGGCCTTACCGAGGGATCTCATTTCAGAAATTAATTGGACACCAACACGTATGTGGAATGTAGTGTTCTAATTTAAATAAAACATGGCTTGTTGCTATCCTTATATTTTTGATTCAATAATTTCCCTATATATGTTAGTGTGAGAATCCTACACTAACTGAAAGCTGCTGTCTGCTACTGACCTTCAATTCAAAGTTTGCCAATTAATTTCCCAATATTTATTTTAACGTAATTTCTAACATCTAAATACATCCACGTAAGTCGGTCAGTGCGCAGTAACTGCTGACGACTCCTCACTCCTACGTCTCACAAGCATTCAAAATCACTGATATACAACATTAATTTAAGACTAGATAGATAATAATTTATTAAGAAACCACTATAACACACAACAACAACAACAACAAAACATTTGACTGGAAAGGAACTCGGCTCAGTGTTGATAGTTCCAAAGAACCAGCCACATGATTTTCAGCTGTGTCCCTGTCATCGTTTGGTCGCAAGCAACAACACAAAGCTAAAGAGTGTACTTAAATACATACATTATACGTATACACGCATTTAAAAAATATACACCGTCAATTTTTAAGTATATCTAAAAATGAAATGGGGATTTCAGACCACGTGAATGAACAACTTTTAATATGGGGCCAACCACGGAATCGCGAAAAAAAAAACAGCTGTTCTATACATTATACTTAGTCGAGTCGATGTTGTACTTTTCTATGGAACAGCTGATTATTTTCTTTCAAAATATCAAGAGAAATAAATACTACTCGACCACGGAGGTCGTCAAAGTATTTTTTTTAAACATTTTTGACATAATCTTTATCTTCTTGTCAGAAATAGGTGTGTCCTATGGTATATTGTCATGTGTTATGTCACATGTTCCACCCTATTTCACCGCCATCTGCTTCAGCCCCCACTGTGTCTTCCATCGATATCCGCCCAACGACCCCGGTGGACCCATAAGCGTAAGCATAAGTCCACGCTAACCTTTTATATTTTTTTTATTTTGTTAATCGACTTTACTGAAAAATAAGCCAATATTGTTACAGAACTATAAAGAAATTCAATAAAATTATCTCGCTATTGACCATTTCTCTTCAGTAGGTACGCTGAAATTGAAACCGAATAAACATTATCGATATTAATCGCCTCAAAATCGTACGTGACTTCTTATCGAGAACCAAGAGTAAACCCCCGTGTTTGAGCTGAGAAGCGAAATTGTTAAAGTGATAAATCTGAAAAGCCTCCCCTTATTATTTCGTCGAGTAGATTTTGTTTCAAGTGTTTGCTCTGCGTTCATCGTGTTTTAGGGCGTTTATTTCATTCGAAACTGTGTTTTAAGTACCATTATAATTTATGTTCGCTTCACTGTGCGGTTTGTGTTGCGAAACGAGAAAATGATCGGTGGATTTTATTTCGCACGTTAGATTTATAGCTGGTTTGGTGAATATAAAAATACTTTAGGTTTCTATAAGATTTTTTTTACACGACTGCCCAAAAAACAGAGTGTTCAGGGTTCATGTATGTTTGTATTTGGTTGTCTGAGTTTTTTTATTCCACCATAACTTCTAATCTAAATGAATTAACGGGTTTGGATGTATGGGGTATCGTTAGAATCCTTATATAGGCTTTTTTTTTAAATAATCAATATGGCGACTGAACGACGCCACTTTCAAATGTAAATATACATTTTGTTTCTTGTTGATTTTGCCAACTTTCTATAGAAGTTTTTCTATTCTCGCAACCGTGGTGTTTCCTCTTAAGTACTATTATTATCGACCGAGCGAACGCGAAGCGCGAGCGAAGCGTCTCTGGTTCTGCTTCAGCAAAAATGTTTTCGTATGTCCTTCCGTTATCCGGATGTCCGATTGTTCTCCTCTACAAGTCGCATTTCTCAACCGATTTTTGTGAAATTTTGTGAGCAGGTTTGGAGGATAATTATATAGAATTTTTTGATCGATTCAGTTTTTCGATTTTTTTCAAAATAACACAGATATGTAAAAAAATAATGTTTTGAAAAATGTTCAAAATGAACACAAACCTTTTTTGTCAGAAGTGCAAAGCAAATTTTGTTTTTTATTTTTAGAAGACTCAAAAGTTCGTAGTTCAAAATCAATCAAAACATTTCTGGCCAATATTTGACATTTGAAAATAATAAGAGGTAGTGACAAAATTTATAACTGCGAATACGTTTATTTGTTTTAAACAACATACGATTTCAGCTACTTTTTAACGCGAGGTCTAGCTTACGGAGCCACTAGTATATTCTGTGCCAAGGTACAGCTATGGTACGGTACGAAACCTTGTCATATCGTTCTCTCGCATTCATCCGCTTTGACATATTGCGCAACCATCGCGCTCCCGACAATCTGTCTACAGTTTAGAGGGTCTTGACATCCACTTGTGTCTGACAAGCCGCATGTTGTCTATTTATCTTTGCTTTTGCAAACAGGGGTCCAATCCCGCTAATTCTGAACTATAAAACCATTACGTCGTCATTTAGGTTATATTTAACTAAACATCTTTGGTTTAGCTTTAGATTGACATTCTAGGCTCCCTAGGCATAGCTTTCAACAATTTTAACAAAGTTAAAGCCAGTATTTTTAAACGAAACTGAAACGGTAGTGATTTAGCTTTTAATTTATCGTTGAAAATTAGCGCGATTGAGCCCCCCGTCAATATTTTGTTTTGACCTCATTGTTATACAGATTGGAAATTCTAAATTCAAAATTTAGAATCGCTTTTTGTTTTATCAGTCGGTGCCATATTTGTGTGGTATACATAGAAACAGCGCCATAGATTTTTACATCTGTTTTGCTTGTCATACAACGAACAAGTCATGGCGGAACTACTGTGGTTTCTGTGGTAATTGTTCCGCTGCGGAGTCGGAGGTGTGCTACTACTACAACTATACTACAAACAAATCGATACAACTCGTAAATTTATAATGCCATGTTTACACGAACTTAGCTACTAATTATCAGTACTTGTCACTAACACTAATACATTCCATGTAAACATACTGACTAAGTACTTGTTCACATGTAAGGTATTAGTAACAAGTACTAAAACATTAGTAGGCTTAGTAGCTGAGCTCGTGTAAACATGGCATTAAATCTTTTGACTTGACTAAGATTAATTATTAAGGAAAACAAAGCGAAGCTTCCTTATATTATATTTATAAAAAAATGAAGTAGCCTTATTTGAATAGCCGTTATTAATTTAATTGCTCCGTTTGTTAGAACCAAAGCTGTCATTGGATATTCTGACCCAGTTTTTGGCTTATTTATTAATTTCGATTAGGGATGTAACTGCACTGATTTGTCGATACTTACTTATATCAGGCCCCTGACACTCCACACTTTAGGTATGAAGCTATAAGTACGGCCCCCTGATTATGTAACTTTGTTGCAATCAACTCTGACAGAAGTCGCAGTTACATTGCTGCTTTAGTAAGAACCAATGTGAGAATTATCTTACTTAAAGCATCAATGCAACTGCGGTTTCAATCGATTTCAATTGAGAATTGTTAGCAACTGAGTTACGTAATCAGTCCCCGGGGCGGGCTCGACCGGTCGGGCCAATGTAGAGGGTTGCCGCTCGCCCGGCCGCAAGCACGTCAGTTCAATCTTACTCACGCGCTCGCCGCGTCGTGTATGGACATTTAACTAAAATGTTCCAATATTGTTGTAAACTTTTCTTATACCATAGCACGTATAATCACTTTCCTTTTATGATATGCTACGCAGTTCATTTAAAACAAGACAACCCTAACGACATCAGAAGGGATGACAGTAGGCAATAGAAAGAGAGGCAACTTCTAGGTCAATATAACTTTAGGGAAAGGAGCGCTGTGCTATCTAAATTGCACTTTATTGTGTCGGAGCAAGAGTAGCTATTTATTTAAATGATCTTGCGGAGTGTCCCTTATGTACCTGTACTATGTGTTCTGTGCTAATATTATCAATGAGTTTGTTTGTTACGCTTCCACGTCTCAGCGGCTACTCAACTGATCATGAAATTTTGCATACACGTTGTCAAGGGTACAGTAAAGACAAGACCCCAGAAAAAAGATTTTTTTCCGAGGGATACAAAAATAACCACCACGCACGTCGTGGCGGCCGCTAGTAATATTATTAAAAAACCCGGACAAGTCACACCTATCATTTAGTCTTGAACTAGGCAGATATTATACAATAGACACTTAACTATGCTGAGAATAGCTATACTAATGCTCTGGAGAAAAAAACTTATACCCAGGCTATCCCACCAACCAAATAATGCCTCTACCATGAATTGAAATCTGGACCATTTTATCGTGTTGCACCAAACGTAGTTATAATTATAATTAATTAATCACAATGAAAAATTATTGCATTTATAATATAAAAAAAGCTACCGCTGGTTTTGTACTATGTCAGCAAGCGTACTGAAACAAGTAAATAATAGTTTATTTTGTAATCCGTAAAGCATTTATTTTAAAACAACGTATTACCAATCAATAAAAAAAACAAATTACAATTACATGGTATGAAAGGAGGCAATATTATATCATATTATTTATTTATTTTTTATAACTGTTTAAATGTCTTGTGGTGGCATTTTACGAATGTGGAATAATGTGGAATATGGAATTGCATGAATGTGGAATTATACGAATGTGGAAATTAAACGAATGTGTCTGGAGGCTAGTCAAATAAACGCGAATGTTCAATAAAAGTGCAAAAGTAGTAAAAAATCATTCGCGGCATCGACAATACCTATCGAGCTCTGCCGATAGAGTGACATCCCTACTGACTGACAATAAGTAATAGATATCGTCAATTGCGACGCAACGTAAATAAATATCCTTCGTTTGTATTCATTATTCAGACGAAACGTATTTATTTGAGTTTGTGTCACCCGTTTAGAGAAAATCAAGTGAGAGCACAGAATTTTTAAAAATGTATGTAAATGTAGGCTATAAGGGTAGAGTCACACATACCAAACCTATACCACCATACCACCCCATAACTCAACCACAATACGTAGGCGAGAAAAAATTGAAAAAGAAGTCTTATTCTTTCAGACCACATTTTCCATCAAACGCAACCCCACTTCGAAAGAGCATCATGTGCTTTTGGCATACCTACCTGTCCGCCATTTTGAAAAAAGTCGGTTTTGGAGGCCTGTGATAAAAGTGTCAATCGATAGAATAAGTCATTACAAAAAAAAGTAATAAGTAAAAAAATCTCGTAAGTGTTATACTTACCGAGATATTTGAGTTTAAAGTTGAAAAAAAAAATCTGTCATTTTCTGGATTAATCAATAGAATAAGTCATTACAAACAAAAAGTAACAAGAAAAAAATCTCGCAAGTGATATACTTACTGAGATTTTGTAGACTTACTGAAAAAATCTCGCAAGTGATATACTTAGTGTATTCTATCGATTGACACCACTTTTAGCACAGGCCTCCAAAACCGACTTTTTTCAAAATGGCGGACAGGTAGGTATGCCAGTCGCCATACATAAATGACCGATGGCTTTTTGTAGTTATACAACACAACCACATAATATAATATCAAGTAAATGGAATAGCTACTCTGACTGAACAAATCACAGTTTTCCATGCACACAAAAACTACGTACACAATGCCTTTTATTACACAGTCGTTAGTACTACATTCAGCTCCTAGCAAATTGACGTCCTCCGTAGTCGAATGGCTTTGTACACCGGTTTTCTAAGTGTCGCCATCTCTGAGGTCCCGGGTTCGATCCCCGGTTGGGTCAATTTAGAAAACGTACTTTTCTATATTGGCTCGGGTCTGGGTGTTTGTGATACCACTGTTGTCTCTGATTTTCATAACACAAGTGCTTTAGCTACTTACTTTGGAATCGGGGCAATGTATGTGATGTTGTCAAATATTTATATTTATTTATATTTATATTATTGAAGAAAGCGTTTTTGGCCAGAGCGACACTTCTGTCTAGATAACACAAACTTTATAATAATATTTGAGGACCTCCGTGGTCGAGTGGTTTGTACACCGGTTTTCAAGGTGTCGCCATCTATGAGGTTCCGGGTTCGATCCCCGGCTGGGTCAATTTAGAAAACAAACTTTTCTATATTGGCTCAGGTCTGTTTCCAATCCAAGGTCCAATGCCAATGAAATTAAAATGGTATCATTCTTAAAATATCTTCTTTCAAACAAAAAATCTATTCCCGCCTGAGACAATTCTGGTGACGAGTCTAAATTTTTCTAGTATATTATTTAGTATTGCATAAAAGTGTGTGAATGCTAAAATCTCCAATTTAAAAACCTCCTCCTTCTTTGAAGTCGGTTAAAAAGAGTAATAATAAGCTTTTGCCAGAAATGTCTAGACGCAACTGAACCTAAGTCATAACAAATCCTAAGTAATCCTGCCATCTCAAAGTTCTAGTTAATATTGTTTTCCTTTTGTAAGCAATGTTGTCTTTCATAACTCATAAGAGTCAAAAGATGTTATGAAAACTAATATTCTTCCATTTTATGATAAATATAATGCTTCATAGAGGATTAATTTACAGATTAAGAAAAAATGAGACAAACAAAAACACAAGTTAAAACTTCAAAATGCCTCTGCGCGAAAATTTCAGGAATACCTATTAAATTTAGATTTTTCGCATTCACAATGCTATTATTATATTAAGATAAATAATATTAGAAAAAATACCAGAAAAAATCGACTCACCCGTAGCTACGTCCGTAGTCCCATCTGAGGTGCTACGGGTGAGTCGACTTTTTCTAATATTATTCAGGAATACCTATTTAGTTTCATTGAATTATGTTATACATGTGTCAAAGAATTTTTTTTTCCACTTCACCATCACCACCATCAGAGGTATATTCATCACAATATGACTTGTCATTACACCGAATTTGGAACAAAGCACACATCAGTCATTGTCTATCTAACACAAAAAACTGGTCAAGCGCGAGTTGTACTGAACCCAATTAACTATTTATTTTAAAAAAAATCCTTAGTAAGAGATAGGTCTGTCATGGAATAGTCATTAGACAACTGTTGTTATTACCCGTCTTTTAACAGAAATATTTAATAATTGTGTGGCGGAAAAAAATACAAAAATAATAATAAATAAATTAAACTATATAGTAGCTCTGTGAGAAATGGCTGAAATATAACTGTTCCACATATTTCCGCCGTTTTAAAAAATCTTCGAGAAACTGAATCGACAAAAAAAAATATTTTATTTATCGGTAATTTGGTATGTCATGCTAACCGAATACTACGACCGATAATTCAGTGTCACTTAGACAAGAAAAGCAGCTTTAAATTTTATTCGAAATCTGACTGAAGCGGCCAGTAGTAAATAGTGTTTTTAACCGCTGACGTAAAAAGAGGGGTGTTATAAGTTTAACGTGTGTGTATTTGTGTATCTGTTAAGTAGCAACGTAAGTAGCTCCCAAAATAATGGATTTTGTTGCAGTTTTCTTGAATATGAATAATTAAGCGAATTTATCGCTGCTTGCAACTTTAACTCAAAAAGCAATAACTGATAATCGTTTAATTTAAGTCAAAATTTTTCATTAACTATCTTTTATTTGAGATTCAATTGGCAGCTTTAAAAAAAGTAAGTATTTTCTTAAGGTTCAAGTAATTTCGCAATGGAACTCCAAAACGAATGTGGGGTAGCAAAAATCAACGCCGAAAAGCTTTCAATTATGCCGTTTTTTTCTGATTTACTTATATGGAAGGCTAAAGTGACGTAAATGTCGTCCCTTTAGCTCTTTTTTAGGGTTCCGTACCAAAATGGTGAAATGGAACCCTTATGGTGCGACTCTGTCTGTCTGTCTGTCACAGCTGGATATCTCGAGAACTACTAAAACTATTACCTTGAATTTTGGAAAAGTTTTAGATGACGTTTGCACCAACTATTTTGCAAATAAGAGAGAAATAAAAACACTACAACTAGCGCATATGGGATATCATATGAAAGAGCGTTACTTGCACATCCTCAAACATTTGACTTTGATGAAAAATGTAAAAAGAAATACCGTTCCCCCCTTATCTCCGAAGTTTGCATAGAGAAAAATCTGAAATTATTTTATGTGATAGAAGTTTATGTAAAGATTACAGGAAAAATAAAACAATGTCTCTAAATAGTTATTTTTGCAGAATAATAGTACGGAGCCCTCAGTGCGCGAGTCCAACTCGCTCTTGACCGTTTTTTATAACATGCTTAATGTTTTAGCTACTCCTAATAAAATACCTCCTTGATTACCTAAACGATGCAAGAACAAAATGCATAAAATACAAGTAAATACCTACTGTAAATACCTAAGGGACTATCCTAATCCATTTATTAACTGAAACTCAATGAGAACTTCTAAACTAGTGGCTCTGTGAGCTGTAGAGTTTGTGACATTTTCCAAAATGGCTGAAATATGTTTTTTTTACGTTTTCAACTCTCATATTCTTATCCTCTCTCCGCCCTTTTGAATAACTTCTATAAATAGAATCGACAAAAATCCATTTAATTGTCGAACCTGCTCAAACAAAATTTCAAGAGAATCTGTTGAGAAATGCGACCTACGGAGAACAGCCGGACATCCGGACATACGCAAGCATTTTCGCTCAAGCTGAAACGGATATGCTTCGCTCGCGCTTCGCGATCGCTCGGTCAAAAGTTGTTTTTCTAAATTGACCTGGCCGAGACTCCAACAAATCCCATTTTATTTTCCTTTCCTGTCTATCCTATGTTTTCTGTCTTTCCTTTCTTTAAAAATGTCTGTCTTCTACACTTTTTCCACTCTCCACCTTAAGGCTCAGCCGGAATGCATGGAAACGGATTTCCGGCTCCGAGGGGTGATAACCCTACAAACCTGGAACAACGTCCAGTCCCGATATCCACTATTCGGTAAACAATATTCTAAATATATTGACAAATATACACAAATTCGAAAAACAAAGTTTTTGAAAAAAAACCCATTTTATTTGATTTCTATTTTTTTGTGTGTCAACGTTACAAAATACAAATACAAATTTTTGTGTCAATCTTCCACATTATAAATTATTACATAGAAATAATCTTGTCGGTTAAAAAAGTCTGGAACAGGTGGTAGGAAAATATAGTCGATTCAAAAGTGCTTAATTACTAAGTTTATTTGAATAAAGTTATTTTGACTTGACTTTGCGTATTCAATGCTTAAAAGAACTTAGCATCCTAACCAATATTATGAATCTATACCGTAGTAAGTAGTGCACACTGATAATAATATTTTAAGTGCTATGCACGCCGATATTGTGGTGCATATCATAATTATAAGTTGTATAAGTCATAATATGTACCATGTGGCAGTGCTCAATAAATAATAAATAAATAAATGGGAAAGTAATTTTGTATGTTACGCCTTCACGTTTTAACAACTCAACCGATCATCATGAACATGAAATAAAACACTTTCATCGAAAATTATCATCAAAATATCAAATCATGAAATTTCGCATACACGTTTTCAGGGGTACAGAGAAAGACATAGGTTACTGTGAGGTCTTAGCCTCATATGCGAACTATTTGGGTTCTGTAACTCTTTCGTTACAGTCTAAAAAATAATAATAGATTTTAAATTAAATACGATCGGCAGTTCGCTATTTTGTTTTAAAGAAGATCATTCTAGATTTATTTGATCTTGTGTTGAAATAAATAACAGCTTAAAAGTGAAAAAGATTTTATCATTTCTCGCCTTCGCTCTAACAGTACCTTTAGCCCCGAAAAAAGTAACTGTTTCCGAGGGATAGAATAAAAACTGTCCACGCAGACGTAGTCGCGGGCGGTCGCTAGTATGGCATAAATGTTTGAGAGCTTTTTAATTTCCCTACCGTTTTAAACGTCTTTAAACTTTTAAAGTGCTTAAGAAGCAAACATATATTTTTCATTCTTAATAAAAATTTCAAATTCTGAAGAAAAGCTTTCCCGTGTATTTTTTTTACGAGTTTCTTTGCGACCGCTTCTATTCGTATCGCTATATAAATTTAAATTAGTTTAAAACTTGTATAAAACGCTTTTTTAAGTCCTGCATATCGTTTATCTCCGGTTTTATTCATGTATGCTGTACTTTTAGTAACTTGATAATAAAGGAAACAAATAATATTTTCATGAGTACTTTCATTAAAATACAATATTTCTTAGGTGGTCTCAATAGTCAGAGTTATTTAGTATAGTAGAAAATAATTTAGAACTTCAGTCAATATTAGAAATAAAACACTTTTTACAAATCACAGCGCGTATATTATTAATTCAAGTGTGATTTTAGAATTATTTAGTTCGGATTTATTGGATTCTTTGAATTCCCGACATTTCGACACCTTTCTAGGGGCCGTGGTCACGGGAGGACTAAAGCAAAAAGACTGCTCATATTTTAATGAAATTACCCGCTCGGAACTTCATAAAAATGCATTCAAGTTCATTAAAAAAATGCATTCAGTTTTATAGCTGCGTTCTGATTGTAATTATTATTACTGAGTTAAATTTATTAAAGATAATTAGAAAACAAGGCGTAGCTACTGAATTTACCACCAGTTCACGAATTGAGAGGCCTCATAGAGAAAGAACTGGCGGAAGTAAACTCCGAGAGGTTGTGTCGACCTCCCTTTTGATAATATTTCAACAATAAGTGGAAGACACACAAAACCATATTTGACGTATTTATTTTATTTATTTATTATAACAACAGCCAAGAACTTAGTGACTAGTTTACAATAAAGTAAAACCTATGCTGATTAGGCCAAAATTTTGAGTATTGACATCACTACTTTCCATACACCGATAAATCTTTATAAAAATCCGTAGCTGTAAAACATAAAATCATGAATTTTACGCACACAGTGATCCATCTCCTATCAGTATAAAAACTATATCGGATTGAGCGATACTTAATCCATCCAATTGAAATGTTTCACGCAACTTGCGAAGTGCGAATCCATTTTGTACGTGAACGAATTTTGCCGATGGAAATTCCGTAAGCCGCGTTTGTTTACATTTTGTTACGTAACATTGTAGACGGTTTTCATTGCTCGCTTTAAGCAGATATAAAGAGGTGGCTCTGGAGGAAAAGTGTAGTGTGATTTTAACAGTATAATTCTACGTAACAATAATAATCCACTGCTTAAGTAATACGTTATGTAGTTATACCGTACCGTAACACTTTTATTGGAATAAAAACTTTATATCTAACTAGCTTTCGACCGCGACTTCGCTCGCGCGAACTTTTCAAAATCCCCAGGGAACCTTTGACGGAGAGTAATGGTATCCTATGTTTGATTCCGCTTTTAAACTATCTCTGCGCAAACTGATTTACATTTATAATATTAGTAGGATCATACGGGTAATATACCTACCAAACACCCTGTATACTAACTTTTTTTATAACTGGTACTCTTACTTTTTAACCGATTTTCAAAAATAAGGCGGAGGGTTATCAATTCATTATCATTTTTAATGTCCCTACTGTTGGGGCACAGGCCTTCCTTATGGGTGGGTAAGGAGGATGGGCCATGAACCACCACGTGGCGGGCCCAATGTGGATTGGTGGGTAATAAACTGCAAATGCAGCTGGAACCAACGGCCTCCCGAAGTACGGAGGAACTCGAGATAATAAATTTTTGGTCATCCATCCCATGACCGACCCTTGCGAAGGTTACTTGACCTCCACAATCGATGGGCCAGGAGCTATACCACTATACCACCTAATTCCTGTAGCCAGAAATAACAGTATTATTAAATTTCAGATTTTTTGCATTCACAATGCTATTTTTATATTACGATAAATAATATTAAAAAAAATACTAGAAAAAATCGACTCACCCGTAGCGCCTCAGACGGGACTCGAACCCGCACCCAGTCAGTGCATTGCGCCAGAATCCCAAGGGTGCAGGTTCGAGTCTTGGTGCGGGTTCGAGGCTACGGGTGAGCTGATTTTTTCTATATTTTTCTAATATTATTTATCTTAATAACAGTATTAGTTTTAAACTAGGTCTGATACATTCGCGTTTTAGAATAAGGAAGATTTAATCTAAATTGTACATGTACAGTCTTCAATCTCCATTTATCGTTTGATGCATCAGCGGCTTCTGAACTTCTTACCCCTAGGGGTTCATGTGGGTCATTCTTCGACGCATTAGATTCGTGGCCGAGTTTCAGGCTCAAATGTTGTGTATAGTCTGTTCGAAGAGTTAATAAAAAAAAAATTCCGACGAACTGAGAACTTCCTCCTTTTTTTGAAGTCGGTTAAAGAAACAGGGGTTCATAATACATCACCATTGGTGGCCTGATAATTATTATACTACAAGGCACGCCCGTGGCCCTGTAGCTCTACCATGAGTTGGTGCAAACTGTTTTTACAATCGAAAACTATCGTTTTCTCTCTTTCACTTGCATTGACTATGAGCAGTATTAGTATAATGATAGTTTTCGATAGCCAAAATAGTTGCACCTAGAAAATTTCTGAAAACAGTTTGCATCATCTCCAATTACTTATACACAAAGAAGTCTTTGATTATCTCATGTAAGAAGTATTGGCGGTCCTGTGCTTGATAACAAATGTGTGCCTGTACCACAAAACTCGCCCACGGCGGCGATAAGTGGCGTCCATCATACAGATTACGTTAATTAAGCGATAGTCGCTTTTCTGTGACGTTTTCATATTATTTATCGACTCTCTGCAAACAGGCTTTATAGAAGGCAGTGTTTTGGAAAATTCAAAGTTCGAATGTTGTAACATTATTGATTGTCTAAAGACAACATCAAAACCTAAAAAATATTGTTACATCGATCTGCCTGTCGATTATGTATCTCGCATCTCACTTCGAACCTCACTTCACTTCGCGTGAATTTGTTATAAGAAATTAGCTGAATATAAGCTACTTTACCGATTGCAAAAGGTTTTAGGTGGCTACCGTAGCTATCAAAATTTTTTGTGATTGAAAAAACAGCCTTTAATTTTTCCATTTAACATTTAAAATTCCCGCGCAGTGAAAAGAGATTCGAAGTGAGGTTCGAGTTTGGTTACAGAATCGACAGGCTGATTGCTGGAAGAATGACCCACATAGTAATATAACTACGTATGAGTTTCCTAAGCTACCTTGTCGTAACTCCATTTATAGTTCCGAACTAACTTAGTATGTGATTCATTGATATCGTAAACACACAATTATTTAGACGTGAAGCGTGAGCGTTGCATAAAAATATAATTTGAAAGAAAAAAAAGGCAAGTGCAAGAACCTTATGGCGGGGATACACATGCCCGTAAATCGGGAATGTAGCTGGCATGAAAGTTACTGGCATGTACGAGTAACTGGCACACTGCGGATACATTTGCAAGTAATACTAGTATGCAAGTTGTGCCCTTGCATGCCAGTATTCCCATCGCGTATACATAGGACAGTTCGTGAGAGTCACTCGTACTTACCTATTCTTGCGCGCCAAACATGGATAACAAAATCGGTCACCGGAAAATTGGTCGAAAACAATTCATCGAATTACAATTCTTCGAACACAGTTCATCGAAAAAATAATTCGTCGAAAAACAATTCTTCGAACGTTAATTCCCCGAAATACAATTCGTCGAAAACAATTCGTCGAATTAAAATTTCATTGTCATTGTCATTGTCAATCTGTCAGTCACAGTTCGTTCGTCTTGCTTTACTCCTGTAGGTCCCGGGTTAGGTTAGAAATTTAAGGCGAGCGCGTAGCGCAGCGGAGCGTGAGCCTTAAATTTCGAGGTTATTTTTTTATAACAGACAACAGAAAAAACATTATACGCCATAAAGCTTTTGAGGGAGGGGAGCATTCGACGAATTATTCTGCGATGAATTGTTTGTTCGACGAATTGTTTTTTCGAATAACTGTTTTCGAAGAATTGTAATTCGATGAATTGTTTTCGATCAATTTTCCGCAAATCAACAAAATCGTGTTGTTACTAGCAATTGAATGTTTAGCGAGGTTCGGGTTCATATCAATATAACTGGAAACTCAAACTCAAATTGGTCTTGTTTTGTTTGGAGGAGGAAACAGGGGACTACGAAACGTTGATTTTGTCAACTTTCTATGGGATTTTTTCAATTCTCTCGACCGTGGTGTTTCCTCTTAAGCTAGTCATATGAATCATATAGTATGTTCGAATCCCTGTTTATAATAAATGTCGCATAAACATTACGTGACAAAAGCGGGCCCACGACTGCGTCCAGTGAATTAGGCAAAATCACCGTCGTTCCAACAACGGTAAATAAATAAATAAATAAATAAACTTCATTAGTTTGACTTTTCAAACTCAAAAGTCCTATTTCGCCCGTCTCGGTATTTTAGGCGATGAGCTAAACTTTAATAACAAAAGATTAAAAAGAATTATTTCACTATAGGTGCATATAAATAATACAATACTACATAACACTACAATATTTATCAAATATATTTAAGAAGGAAATACAAATATCGATGATTTGACATTACCTAAGATCTATCTAAGAATAAGGCATGAACTTTCTTTTACAAGGAGGTTAATAGATTATTTATTAATTTATATATACAATAAATCTGTCCATTAGTTAAAGTGGACATACTATAGTGATCTATATAGATCCTTAGAGATACGGTTCATTGTAATAGACAAGACAGACAGTTATGAATATGTACTGCGCCAAGTAATTGTGTGATGGTACGTAAATCATTCACAGATAACTAGCGTAGTTTAGTTCCGGATCTTAGCCATGTCTTAAGGGGCTGACATGAGCTAACTAGCGCCGCTAGTCTATTTTATTTTATTTATTCTAAATAAGCCCAATTTCTTAAAAAAGGAATCAGTCAAGGTTTTATTAATAACGTCTAATATTTGTTGAATAACTTTAGACAGTTTGAAAATGCAATTAAACAGTTTAAAACGCGATTTTGTTATAAGTGGCCACTGTTTGTTCAAACCCGTTTTTAAACTATTGCACGTATTTTGTTATGTTGTAACGTTATTCAATAAACATTAGACGTCATTCACAAGACCTTGACTGAGTCGTTTTTTAAGGAATTGGGCTTATTTAGAATAAATGAAATAAAATCGACAGGCGGCGCTAGTTGGCTCATGTCAGCCCCTTAAGTTCCCATGAGATTACATAATGTTTATTAACAGTAATAATACGCATTGTTATTTGAATCGCGCTTGTGAAGTTTTTAGTATTATTATCGTTTTTACTGTGCCCGACAAGGTCTTCAATGCTCTGTATAAATAAAAAATTATCACATCTTTTTAATATAATGGTGCAATAAATAATTGAATTGAATTCGCAGTTTATTTTGAACAGTCGATAACTATTTTGTTAGGTAAACTCGTGTTAAAAACAAGTAATTAAATGCATCCCCTTATTAAAAGATTTTTCATTAATAAAACAAACACTCCGTATTACAAAAAAAACGGTCAGAGCGAGTCGGACTAGCGCACCGAGTTCCGTACCATCATTCGGAAAAAGTTTACTATCTAGAGACATCGTTTTATTTTTCCTGTAATCTTTACATAAACTTCTATCACATAAAATGATTTCAGATTTTTCTCTATGAAAACTTCGGATATAAGGGGGGACGGTATTTTTTTTACATTTTTCATCAAAAGTCAAAAAATATTTGAAAATGTGCAAGCAGCGCTCTTTCAAATATATACCCCATATGCCCTAGTAGCTTTACTTCGAATTTTTAAGATATTTATATTTTTTTGCAATTTTTATTTCTCTGTTATTTGCTAACCAGTTGGGCAAACGTCATCGTATCAGTGGCATTGGTGTCAATGCAACTATGAGTAAAGATTTTGGCTTGTGATCTCTTGCAGACATAGCTAGCTATAAAATGAGTTGCGAAAAAGAAACGCAAAAGTTGCTGGTAAAAAAGCTTTCCCTTAGATAAAGAATTCTAGATGACGTAAGCTAGTGTTATCCGGAATGACCATGTTTTACACAAATAAAGATTTTTTTAGTTTTTCTATCTCAGCTTACGCTGGTATTTGTTATTATTATTATTATTATTAATGCCAGACCTTGTTTTCTTGGATCATGTCCTAGGTCTTGAAGATGAAGATTTTGACTATTTATCATCAAGTCATTTTACAGCCAAATGGAAATAATAAAAAAAATCCAAGTTGAACATCGCCATCTGTCAACTTTAAATTATACTAAAATTGACAGCTGTCAGAAAATCCCTCTATCTCATTAGATTGATATTGATATTATAATCAATATATTATCTTGTTTATCCCAAAACTTTCAGTTTACAGCACATCCAATGTAAACAAACCGTATGTTTGTTATTAACTAACAATATATGCAGTATGTTGATCTCAGACAAAATATATGACTTTCAGATTGGCAGCATCATTAGGGCTGACACTTGCTAGTTAAACTTAATTACTTAGTTGTAACTTGTCACGGCTTGATGACGGCTTGCTTACTTTGTAGATTGATATCTCAACTAATTAAGTTGTTTGCGATAGATCAATTTTCTTTATTAATTCATTAATAGACAAGTTAATTAAATAATAGGTAGTCGTAAAAGTTCGCGGCCTTTTTGAAGCAGGAATTTTGCGTATTATATTTTTAGCAGTACCTAATAAACTTAGTCAGGAATGCTGACTTTCTGGTAATAGCAGTAAAATTAAAAACAAGTTGATAAGTCTTGCTTTTTAATATTGTTTTATAAGATACATTTTGCAATTTTTTTTCGATAAGGGTTCAGGCCCTTAATAAAAAAAAATGCTGCTAGTGCTCAAAAAAAGACTCGTAATGTTAATGGAGAAGATGCTTTGTCGAACACTACTGCAAAAAAGTGGTTCAGCAGCTTCAGGTTTGGTAATTTTGATGATAAAGATGTTCCCCGCTGTGGTAACTTTTGTACATACATAATTTATCTACAGTCGCTTAAAAATCGTAAAATCGAATCGTCACCTCATTGAAATAAGGTTTGCGGTTAGATTTTACAAGCGATTTTCGATAAAAAGCGCGAATCGATTAAAATCGCCTGCCAAGTTGCCTGTCAAGTCGACTCATGAAAATACCACATAATGGATGACAGAAAAAATCTTTAATTCTTTGTTTGTTTTCCGCCGACAAGCGATTAATCGCTGGGCGATTTTTTGTCGCCGCGCATAGAACATACAGAGTTCAATACGTAAACGCCCACGAAAACACTGACAAGAGTGACAAAGGGAATTTAAAGCGACAATAAAAAGCCGCTATTAACGCCGCGATAATTGCAGCTACATAAAGTCGCTCGTGGGCGCTGACGCTAAAGTGGCAACTAGATGGTAGAACTCTAGATGACGCAAGCAAGTGTCATCCGGAATTCTAGAACTTGTTTTTTTGAATCATGTTCTTAGTCTTGAAGATGTTTCCCATTTTGAACGTTAATCATCATATCATTTTACAGCCAATTCACAAAAAAATACAGTAGATTTAAATAAACATCAGTTTCTACATTGTTTAGCTACAAGTGATGGCAATACAAATATGTTTGCAGAACTAATGGACAACCGCCGTCCATGTCTAACGGTAATGTATCCCCTATTATACTGGCCGGTACAGACACATTAGTTAACTTCAATTGTGTTAGGTTTGAGTTAATTTAGATATACATTGTGCTTGGCAGGTCTACGATTAATGAAATGAGATTGCAATGAAATGTTTTTTTTAATTTGCAACTAATACATAGCTTTAATATAAACAGTAGTGATAATTATTGGCTGCAGTACCTAAAATTTGTGCGATTTATTTTATGGTTTTTGATGCGCTGTGTTTCGGCAGCAGAGGTGAGATAGCTAGTTCATATTCATATTCATATGTTTATTGCTTTGACCATAATGTACAAAAGATGTTAATATAATAAAGTAGATCCTCATGGACCCTGTCGGGCACAGCAAAAAATGGTGAGAGGGGAGACCTTTCTCTTTATGAGACAAAAATTTTAGTTTTATATTAGTTAGTAGTTCCTCAGTGGTTGAGGATTCTGGGTGTAGTGCGCTTCCATCTTTCCTTCTTGTCACTCAATATCAGGTGTGATAAAGGCCATGCACTCGTTGTAAATAAAAAAAGGGCTCCACACCTCACCGTACCTCAAAAAGGGAAAAACGGAACCCAAAAAATTTACTTATATCAAAATACTTGTATTTATTGTTTGTACTCTTTAAGATTAATGTATTGTAATCAAAACTTTTCGTTTAGTTGTTGTAACATAAACCTTTCGCGTGATAACACGAGAATGTTTGCCCAGCTAATGGGTGAACCCACCCGATTAATCGAGTGTGTACATAACCTTAAACCTTAAAGATACAGCTGCGTTGGTGAGGGCTCTAAACACGAAATAGACAGAAGAGTAGTTTTGAACAAATGCCGTGCAAGCCCAATGTGGATTGGTGGGTGTTAACGACTGTAAATGCAGCGAGGACCATCGGCTTAACTTAAAGCATGGAGGAGCTCGAGATATTAGTTTTTTGATCACCCATTCCATGACGGCTGTAATCGCAGGTAACCCACTGCACCATCGAGGTACTCCTATAAACATTAGACCACCAGCTATTTTTAATGTCACCAATGCTGGGGCACTGGCTTTCCTTATGGATGGATAAGGAGAAGCCATAATCCACCACGTGGCCCAACGGATTGGTGGGTAATAATTACTGCAAATGTAGCCGGGACCAACGAAGCACGGAGGAGCTCGAGATAATAAATTTTTGGTCACCCATCATGACCGATCCTTGCGAAAGATGCTTAACCTCCAAAATCGCTGGGCAAGGCTGGACATTACCTACAGGAAATCTCAGGCCATATTCAGTACTTACTGTAGCCAAGGAGTGATAAAAAAACCAATGGCGGTTGTGTTTTCGAACACGACCAGTGGACCAATCGCACCACTTTCTAAGTTTCGTCGACACGACAGGAAAATACCCCTGTCGCCGTAGCATAATGTACTCTTAGAAATATCCCGCGCTCCCGCCTCCGTTTGACGTTTGTCAATGTCAAACGTCTGTCAATGTCAACCATGAAGGAAGCAATTGACTTGGCGGGCGGCGACGCCGACAGAGTCGTAGCCCACCGCTAGCATTGTGGTTGTCTGTGACATACTTTTTTGGGTTCTCTTTTCGTCGGACGTTCTCGTGGGGTCGGATAGCATTTTTAGTTTTTGTTGATTGTGGATCGATGATTTGATTTTATCGTTTCATTTGTTTGTAAACCCAACTAACCTCCTGATCTAGTGTTCTATAATAATTCGAACACTGTGAACCTTTGGAAAAATGTGCAATACAACAAATGTACAAATTTTCGATTTACTTTAACAAGGTTCCAATCTATTCTCATCGCACTCAGATTATACAAGTTAATAAAAGGCATGTTAAAATTAATGCGAGAACAAGAAACAATTTAAGTTCCAAACATCTTACCTGACAGTATTTATTGAAATTCTGTTTTGTTTTTTAGTTAAACCAGAAGTAAGGGCTTATTACCATAATGGAATGGCGACAAAGAATAGCAACATAAAAAAAATAAAGAAAGCCTTAATTTTTTTAATTCGTTCCTGGCAATATTAATCATTTTGCCATACATTTTTGTCAAACGATTTTAAATCGCCAACCATTTAACAGCCATAAACCACAGAATCCCTAAAAAATAATCCCGATTCTGTTCACAGCGAACATTCTCCACCAAATTCGAGTATAAACCAGGAGAATTGGGCCATTCGTCTTTTACGCGTATTGCTTAAACATTAAGCGCGCTATTTTCAACAGAGTTGGAAGGCGGACAGAGACTAAAGAACGGTAAGTAAAAGATGGCGCTAATCAACTTAGCTACTAAACCTTTTACCACCATAAAAAGAGCACTCACAAACTAGATGTTGGTTGGTTAATACCAAGAATTTTAAATTCATATTCTATGACACTTTGATACGTTGTCCTCTATAACGAACCTTACTAGGTACATACTTTAAAAATGCGTCAATTTTTGTTGAGGTTTAAAATTTTGAAAGAAATGCACTTCTAGATTTGGCTTTATCGTTACTAAACAGTTTTTTTATTTAATCTCTTTATTGTATAACAATAAAATAATGTACAAGAGGCGGATTTGATACTAAAAGCATTCTCTCCCAGTCAACCAACATCAACAGATGACTGAGAGATGAACATCAGATACTACCAGACAACCTGTTTGTCCACCTTATTTTTAATCAAAACGTTATAAAAACTAATAAAATCACATTAAAATATACCTTCTCACCACCTATCTAGCAAAATTTTCCAAGTCCGTGTACCGGAACCGGAAAATTTTAACAAGTCTCTGTTCGCTCTCACACCCTTGTGCTATTACTGTGAATAATTCGTGAGATTGGCTATTGACCTGCCATTCTGGATTCTGTACAATTGCGCGTTCGATTATTCAGCGGTTGCCGCGATTACTGTGCGGTTTGGTGCTGCGGTGCAGACTGATAGCCATTTTGTTGGCTTAGGACGGCACTACGGAATACAGACATTGAAACATTGAAAAACTATTTGTAATAAGACTAGCGGCTCTGAGCTGTAGACCTCGCGTTTGTGTCATTTTCGAACATTTTAACCGATTTCAAAAAAGGAGGAGGTTTTATGTTCGTCTGTTTTTTGAAATGGCTAAGATATGTATAGTAGTAGGAGCCGTGCCTAGACGTTTTGCCTCACGCCGCGACAACGATCTGTGCCAACTCACACCTCATCTCGAGCTGTTCAAAAAAGGACCGTTCTACATGGCTGTCCAACTATATAACCACTTGCCAAATAATGTAAAAGCCCTCCAAGGTGGTAAATTTGATAAAGCAGTCAAAAATATTCTTCTGGAAAAGGCATATTATAATATTAAGGAATTTGAAGATGATAGACTAATTTGGGTACTTACTATTGTTTAATTGATTAATCCGCCCAGTATTAATGATATATCTAAAATTGTTTTCTAGTTTGTAAGTAATTTGCAGTACCCCTATGGGGTTCTTGTTTGGAACTTTATATTGTAAACACCATGTATACAACAAGAACGCAAATAAAGAATATGAATATGAATATGATTTTTCCCCATATAGCCGCCATTTTGATTTTTTTTTTAATCGACATAAAATACATTTAATTATAGAACCTGCTCACAAAATTTGACGAGAATCGGTTGAGAAATGCGACCTGTAGAGGAGAATAGCCGGGACATACAAACATACTTAAGCATTATTGCCCAAGCTGAAACGGAGAGCTTCGCGATCTGATTGATTAATAGATGTGATAGTCACTATAAATACCAATTTGAATCGTTAATCTATTTATATTTTTTATTATATAACCTAAATAATATTTTATATTTTATTATCACACATAGTTACTTAAAAATATATTAAATACGAGCTAATCTCTACGGTTAAGTAAGCAACATAATTAATGAATTAAAACTCATAAACTATACCGAATGTAAGTTAAGTGAACTCCTAAAGTTGTTTAATCGCTAAATGGTTATAGCAATGAAATAAACAAGCAGTTAGTTAGAAGCTCGTTATTATTAATATTAAAGTACACTGTCTAGTTAAAGCCTGGGTCGAAACTAATGCAGTGCGTTGCAGCACAGCGCGTTGCGTTGCGTAGCGTGACGGCAAACGACGTTGCAAATGATGACCTCCGTGGTCGAGTGGCTTTGTACACCGGTTTTCAAGGTGTCGCCATCTCTGAGGTCCCGGGTTCGATCCCCGGTTGGGTCAATTTAGAAAACGAACTTTTCTATAGTGGCTCAAGTCTGGGTGTTTATGATACCACCGTTGTCTCTGATTTCCATAACACAAGTGCTTTAGCTACTTACTTTGGAATCGGAGCAATGTATGGGATGTTCTCAAATATTTATTTATTTATAAAAATGTAATGTATGAAATGCTATGGCATCAATACGTCACATCGAACGCGCGACTGCAGCAGCCGCGCAGTATTCGGTGTGACATGTACCATAGGATTTCATACATTTCAACGTCGTTTGCTGTCACGCGCTGCGTCGCTACGCGGTGTGCTGCTCGGTTTGACCAAGGCATATTGTTACAAACACGCAAAAATTTGGAAAAAAAACGTTCAACTGCTTTAACTAAATTGGTACGAAATGAACAATTTACTATTTAATTAATTCATATTGACGGCTAGTCAATGCTACTTCTGTGGTTGAGTGACTTTACAGGCTGGGTTTGAAGCTATAGAAGGCGTCACGTAAAAAAGCGATGAACAACACGCAAAGATGGAGGAATGGAGGATGAAGTCGCGGGCGGTCGCTAGTTTCTAAATAAAGATTACGATGTTGTTAACCGTTCAACGCCTGGAAAATGAGACACGATATTCCATTGTTATCCGGCCGCCTACGTCCGCTCGGGCGTTGATCGCAGACTATCGCGCTCTATTTCCAAATGGACTGCTAGCCTTACAATATAGTCTAAAGTGTATTAGTTTTCAATTTAAAGCAATCATGCTAAATGTTATCCTTTTACTCGTGCATATTTTATATGTTTCTGTTTAGAAAGTCGACGTTAATTGGTTTGGAACAATATTTACTAAAAGCAATGAGCTGTTTTTGAGCAACTTCGTGTTGAATAATAAAACGTAAAACTGATCTAAAACGTAAAACAATGTGTTTTAGGTAATGCTTTTCCGAGGATGAAGAAAATAATTATGAGGAGTAATATCATTAGAGGAAGTTGGTTTATTTCATTCTGTTGTTCTTGTTCGAATTATGGTTGGTCAAATGTTTGCAATTTTGCAGAATTAAAGATATTGCGCTTCTTGTGTTTAGAATAAAATAAATTGGTTAAGAGTAAAAATATCCACAATTCTGATACTTTATCGTATAAATACAATCAGAGAATAGTTTGATGTCTTGCTTATTAGGCGAAGATTCGATTCGAAGATCCTTGGTGTCGTAAAAATTCTCAACAAAGTTTGCGCATTAAGACGCCGGCGAACAGTGAACTTCCCATACAAACGTAATAGCAAAATGTTTTCCATTTCGAGCATAATTAACTAATCTTGTGATGTAATTCTGATTAAGAGAGTATATGTCTAGGTTTTTTATTTGGTTTAGTATCTTGGATTTTTTATTTAATATAAACCTAGACAAATACTATCTTAATCCGAATAACATCACAAGAAGCGTTATTTATGATAAAATTGCAAACCATTTTGGTATAACTTTTGTATGGGAAGCTCACTGTTCGCCGGCGTCTTAAAATAAAATTGTGTAACATGAGTTTTTGCTTACAAATTGATATATTTTATTAGTTATCTTAATAGTTCAAAAACAAAAATAACTTTATTTTATTGTCAATGAAACTGCAACAATATTGGGACTGAATTGTCGAACTCATATTTTCCAATCGAAATAACAGCTCAAAATTTGTCCTTAGAGATTGCGATTTTACTCGCGCGCAGTAACTTTCACAATAACATAACGTACGTAAACGACACAACCGAAGTTTCAACTGCACAATATCTATAAACTGACAAACACAACCAATAAACTAACTTGTCCAATATCAAAGTTACATAATGAATGGGAGGTGGCCGTTCATACGAGCCAGCGGGAGCGTTTTCAAATGCACGAACTTTTTTGGTATGTTAGCTTATTATGTAAGCAGATAAAGAGGTTTGTCCAGTTTTGTTCCGTTTCTATAAGAATATCGCAGAAGTTTAAATAAATAAATAAATATTTGACGACATCACATACATTGCTCCGATTCCAAAGTAAGTAGCTAAAGCACTTGTGTTATGGAAATCAGAGACAACGGTGGTATCACAAACACCCAGACCTGAGCCAATATAGACAAGTTCGTTTTTCTAAATTGACCCAACCGGGGATCGAACCCGGGACCTCAGAGATGGCGACACCTTGAAAACCGGTCTACAAAGCCACTCGACCACGGAGGTCGTTGTATAGCGCCTGGCCCAGCGATTGCGGAGGTTAAGCAACTTTTGCAAGGGTCGGTCGTGGGATGGGTTACTAAAAATGTATTACCTCAAACTCCTCCATGTGCAAATCCGCATCGGACCCGTGTGGTGGGTCACCATCCTCCTAATCCACCCATAAGGAAGGCCTGTGCCCCAGCAGTGGGGACATTAGAAATGGCTGATGTCGTTGTCGACCAAGATGTTTACTTACACTACAATGTAATTGTAAAATGTATCGCATATGAATTACCTAGAAGAATTCGCAATGTGTCACAATTCGCAGTTTCACAAAACCGCGCCCGCTTCCGCTCATGCCGTACCACACCCATATACGGAAGTAAATTAAATAGGATATGCTAGCCCACGGTGACTGAACTTTGGTCCCGCAGGTGCTTTTATTACGGAACCCCGTTAAAGCTAAACGGTCCAAAAGCGCTGCCAGAATTTTGTGCAAGCGCTAAATTTCAAAATTGTAATTGTATGAAAAGTTTACAATATTTACAGTGCCAAAATAGTCACAAAAGATAGCAGATTGTACAACAAGTGCATAAAACACACCATTTTACCCGAGAAGGGTGGATAGTCAAGTCGAGGGTAAAATGGGTTTTATGTACGAGTTATACACTCTGCTTTTTACTACGATTGTGAGGAAATTAAACGTAATATTGTAAAACGATTTCAATTTCAACACAAAGAAAAAATAAGGACTTCCCGCCAATAGACTTTTTTTCTTTTTTTTATACGTGGCAGTGTGTTGTAGAATGAAAGATTTGAGCAGGTAAAATATATGTATAATGTAGAAGGAATTTGGTAACCAAGTAAATAAGTATGAAACAGCTGTCTAAGACGACATTACAATTTAGATTAAAGTTTATAAGTAACCAGTATCACAACACTGTGGCAGCACCATAATGCTCTTGAAATATTTATTTCTTAGAAAACTCATTAATATTGCCTAGTTTTATTAATTTAGTATTATAACATGCATTATGTATAAAAATGAAGAAACAGAATGAAATAACAAGTTTATTTAACGAAGTTTAACTGCGTGTGTGGCTGTACTGCTTTACCTGACGACCTTTGTCTTAGAGTCTGAGACTTAGACGAAGATTTTTCTTTTTGCACTAGACTAGAGCATAAAAAGCGTTTTTATGCAGCCTATATCCAACATAAAGACGAACATTACTAGCATAAGAAGTGAAAAAATATATTTGTAATGTTAAACTTGTTTCTCATTGTATGTAAACTTTATGATTTTATGAGAAATAAATTCTTTGAACCTAAAATAATGCACAAGGTTTTACTAATAAACTATTGTTATAAAACACTAGATCAGAGGTGAATAGGGTTTATAAACAAATGAAGCGATAAATATAATTAATCCACAATCAATTAAACAATCAACAAAAACTAAAAATGCTATCCGACCCCGACCCCACCAGAACGTCCAACGAAGCGAGAGCCCAAAAAGTAATGTCACAGACCACCACGATGCTAGAGGTAGCCTGCCACTACCGTCGCCGCCCGTCAAGTCGATTACTCCCTTCATGGTTGACATTGACAGATGTTTGACATTAACAAACGTCAAACAGAGGTGGGAGCGGGGGATATTTCTAAGACTATTTTCTCTTACTCTTTGCAGTTTTATTTTAAAATGTTTATTAGATTTCTCGATCTCTACGGTGCAATTAAACAACTTTCGCTAGGGTTGATCATCGGATGGGTGACCAAAAATATTGATAATATTGATAAGTTTACTGAACCTGATATTTTTGTCAATAAAAAAGGAGATAACAGGTGGTAGAAAAACATAGAGACGTTTATTTGAAGATTTTTTACTATGACTTATCTCGAGCTACTCCATATATCAGAAGGCATTTTTGCAGTCGTTAATACCCACTATTCTGTATTGGGCCCGCGTGGTTGGTTATGATCCATCCTCCCCATCGCCCATAAGGAAGGCCTGTGCTTCAGCATTGGGAACATTAAAAACAGCTGATTTCAGAAGAGAAAAAGAAAATGAAGAAAACAATAATGGTCACCCATCTTAAAATCGACCACTAAGAAAGCTACTTTAGATCCACAACGGATTAAGCACTAGTCACTGCCTCTGATTCCTATGTTGTTATATATTCTGGAAAGTTCCACATTAATAGGGTTCAATAAGCTGAGGGTAACCGTAAAGTAAGTTGGGCAAACTTAATCCCGGCTTGGGAAACTACGAGCGAACTGCCTGATAATAACATTGCTGTGTTATAGATATCTGGCATAATTATAATACTGTAAATAAGATCTGGAACTATATTATATGTTACTAAATAATATACTAGAAAAAATACGACTCGCACCAGATCATTTTCTCGTACAGGAATCGAACCCTATCTATTGAAATATATTTCAATTGAATGTGGAGGTAATTCCTTGTACATTGGTGAGATGGCGCTGGCTTGCAGCGTAAGAGTTGATATACTAGAAGAAATTCGACGTTCACACTCTCACAGCTCAGCGGTAAGAGCATTGGACCGGATATCCAAAGGTCGCAGGTTCAATTCAGTATTATATAAAAATAGCATTGTGAATCCTAAAATCTCAAAATTAAAAATATTATATGTTTTTATATTATTCTGCGAAGTTCGCCTAAAAACCATTGCGAGCAGAGATTTAAAATTTATATACCTTCAGGAGCAATTTGGTCATTCACCGTACTGTTATTCCGCTATGTACTGCGAAATTTCGGTGTAAAAATTTGTACTCTTGGGTCTTTTACGGGTTTACGACATTTTTATTCAGCGAAAATTGTTTAACAGCCAAGTTTCGCGTGTGGTTTTAATTAAAGCCAGTTTTCACTGGATTATTAATCGTGAGGATTGGTGAATATGGTTGTTTTTGCATTAACAAGTCCAATGCTACTTTAGTTCCGATTCGAACCAAGTAGCATCAATATAGTGTGAAGTTTTTTGTATTAAAAATACTTTTTTACTTTCTTAGTTTGAACATTAAGCTAACTTAAGCAAAAAAAATAAGTTTCGTCTAAGTTACAACGGAAAAGTGGTATTTTTCACTAACAAAAAAAGGACTTTGATGCTAAGAAAACAAAATAAATAGACTTTAATGATGCTGATTTGATGTAATGTCCAGAAACTAATAAATCATTTAAATCATAGAAGTTATGAGGTTCTCTGTGTGTGACAAAAAACACCAATTTCATAGGTAAGAACCCAATAATAATAAACAATCAGTTGTCATTTTGGCTTTTTAACAGCTAAAGCTATCGTTTCTACCCAAACATATTTTAATTTACGTATACGAATTTTTGACAATCTCTTTAGCCTAATCTATGCCAAACCTTATTATGACAAAAAATTTTAGGCGAGCGAAATAGCACCCTTAAGAAACTACACAAGAAATGCAACTGCGCCGAAATATCGGAGTCTCAAAAATAAACAGGTACATGGTGTAAATCGCGATATAGTTTATTCTAAGAACGTCAAAAACCATGGAAATTTAAAACATTATACACAAGAAAGTTAGGAAAACTAAAACCTCAAAACTTTTAAATTAACCTAACTGCAATAGCTACCAATCGAAATTTGAACCGCATCCGATAGTCAAAGTGTCATCTGTCATCCCGTTTCGCTTAGTTCGCTTCACTTAGCTCAGTTCCCGCTCGCTTCGCTTTTGGCAAATTGATCAAAGCGTAACTGTATGTAGCCGATAATTACGCTGTTCGTTCTAAAACTGATCGTATGTCGAAAATACCGTCTGTTAAACACTTGTTTGAACACTCAAATTGTGAACAAATCATATCTTCTATTTAATTTAGTTTCATCTATTTATAGCATATCACATTTAGGGTTGCCAACTTTATTTCCAAATTAAAAAGTATATTAAGGTCAAAAAAGATAATAACTAAACAGATTTTTTAAATGTTTTGAAACGCCCAAAACGTAGTGTGGGCGTTTACTTTTTAAACAGATCTGTGGATACCAGTGATGCTTGCTGAAAACAGTATTTTTAAATATATATTTTTTGTTCTACAGTAAAAACTATAATGTAGTGAAAAACAGTATAATACTTACTATTTTTAACATTATAGCTGGCAACCCTAATCATTACAATGTAAAGGTAGAACATGCAAAGACATAGCAATATTAATTAGGGCTATCCCATGTAACCAGCAACTGTTTTTGTTTTTAAACAGTTATATTGGTAGTTAAAGATTTAGAGTTTTGTATCCTCAATGCTATTTTTAATAACTATTAAAAAATTAATTTTCTTATGTACTGATTAGAATCGAATGTCGAGGAGCAAAAGGAGGAGAAAAAGGAAATAAATAATTATTCTAAGTTACAATAAACTTCAAACGACTTTTGACGACGTTCGTGGTCGAGTGTACGCCGGTTTTCAAGGTGTCGCCATCTCTGAGGTCCCGGGTTCGATCCCTGACTGAGTCATTATGGAAAATGAACTTTTCTATTTTGGCTCGGGTCTAGGTGTTTATAGTTTCACTGTTGTCTCCGATTTCCATAACACAAGTGCTTTAGCTACTTACTTTGGGATCGGAGTAATGTTTGTGATGTTGTCTAATAATTAAAATATAAAAAAAATAGGTGGTAATTGCTACTGAAATCCTCTCAATGGAAGGATTGTGCAGTTAAGCCTTCGGTTAAACGTTATAAATCAGGTGGATACAGCCTTAGGCGAATAGTAAAGCGTAGCAGTAGTCTATACGTGGCGGGTTCTATTGGGGCCAGAGAATTACGAATGTCATTCGAAAATAATAATTTATTATCAGTTTTAAACCTAACAAACCTTCACGGCCTTACCACAAAAGATTTGAAAACACTGTTCAACAAGAGTTTATCTTAGACACTGTTTGAATGTGATGCTGTCACTTTTTTGACAGTATTGTTTGAAAAAAATGGCTTCACATTAAAACAGTGTATAAATTAAACAGTATTTAAAAACATTTGTGGTAAGGCCGTCGGTTAATTAGTGAACGATCGTTGCTGCAAGTGGCCCTACTAAATACATTGACTAACATAGTTTTTACCCGACTGCAAGGAAAGGGTTATGTGTTTCGCGCGTATCTTGTATGTTTGTACGTAATATTCTTTATTACCTCATATCTTTCAAACGGCTGCACGGATTTCTATAATTAAGATGATTTGCCTTGACAGCCCAAGAGTTTTTAAGTAAGTGGCGTTAAAAAACCAACAGCGGCTGTGAGATGCTATTACATGGAGTGAAAAAAAAACAAATTAAAGAGCATATCATAAGTATTTCAAAAAGCTATGTCATGACTGTAATATTATTATAAAACCGCCTGCATCAAAATACAAGTTAACGGAAATTATGGAAACAAGTGGCCTTACCATGAGTTGATGCAAACTGTTTACGCTACCGTAAACTATCGTTTTATCTCGTTCACTCGCATTGACTGTGAGCAGTATATCCTATAGTTTACGGTAGCGTAAACAATTTGCTTAACTCATGGTAGGGCCACAGATCAAATACTAAAGATAAACTTAAAAATACTGATAGTAGTGTTTAGAACCTTTGTTCAACATAATAACATGCAGTCGGAGGCGTGCATAAAGTGACATTATTTATTATTAAATTTTAGATTTTTCGCATTCACAATGCTATTTTTATATTAAGATAAATAATATTAGAAAAAATACTAGAAAAAATCGACTCACCCGTAGCACCTCAGACGGGACTCGAACCCGCACCCTTGGGATTCCGGCCCAATGCACTGACCAATTATGCTACCGAGTCGCTAGTGGGAGCGGCGAAATTTTCTAGTACTTTTTACTTCTTCGCTGCAAGCCAGCGCAATTTCATCAATGTGAGGAAATACCCCCACATTCGAAAGAAACATCTTTCCAGATGTTTTGACAATCGATAAAGATGAAACAGCTATATAATTATTAAATTTTAGATTTTTCGCATTCACAATGCTATTTTTATATTAAGATAAATAATATTAGAAAAAATACTAGAAAAAATCGACTCACCCGTAGCACCTCAGACGGGACTCGAACCCGCACCCTTGGGATTCCGGCCCAATGCACTGACCAATTATGCTACCGAGTCGCTAGTGGGAGCGGCGAAATTTTCTAGTACTTTTTACTTCTTCGCTGCAAGCCAGCGCAATTTCATCAATGTGAGGAAATACCCCCACATTCGAAAGAAACATCTTTCCAGATGTTTTGACAATCGATAAAGATGAAACAGCTATATAATTATTAAATTTTAGATTTTTCGCATTCACAATGCTATTTTTATATTAAGATAAATAATATTAGAAAAAATACTAGAAAAAATCGACTCACCCGTAGCACCTCAGACGGGACTCGAACCCGCACCCTTATTTATCTTAATATAAAAATAGCATTGTGAATGCGAAAAATCTAAAATTTAATAATTATATAGCTGTTTCATCTTTATCGATTGTCAAAACATCTGGAAAGATGTTTCTTTCGAATGTGGGGGTATTTCCTCACATTGATGAAATTGCGCTGGCTTGCAGCGAAGAAGTAAAAAGTACTAGAAAATTTCGCCGCTCCCACTAGCGACTCGGTAGCATAATTGGTCAGTGCATTGGGCCGGAATCCCAAGGGTGCGGGTTCGAGTCCCGTCTGAGGTGCTACGGGTGAGTCGATTTTTTCTAGTATTTTTTCTAATATTATTTATCTTGACATTATTTATAATAAATAATAAATAAGAACCTGAATAGAAACTGATCTAACTAAAAGAAGTTAGTGATCTCTATATTCCCATGCATGTGTTATCTTCCATTATATTATTATAGGTGAAAGAGTGACTTTTGAATGTACGTAATAAATATACCAGGTCTGTTCATTCGTAAGTCTGCAGCAGAGCTCAGAATGCTAACGCTTGTCAAACATGTTCGCTCGCGGTAAGCGACGTGAGCTAATTTCTTGCTCAGAGTAAGCCGTTTTATTGCCGAGCGAGTATTTGGAAAACGGTGTACCCTTCCCTTTATAAGATGTTTTTGTAACAAGATTTTAGACGAGACCACGTATGTAATAAGAATTTTATTGTAACGCAAATACTGATATTGAGTTGGTATTTGAAATATTTATTTAACCAACAGAGCGGGTTTTTACTGCTGCAAATATTTCGGTATTTTAACGCGGCCCGAGCGGCCGCATTCGGCCGCTCGGGCTTTATTGAATTGACTGAAAAAAATATGTGTGTTCTTTTTAAAAACTACATAGTGATCCTAGACTGAAATGTTTTTATTTTTATTTTTTGACTATTCATGAGATGGATTAACATAAACATCAGTCCATCTAGGTCTATTTACAGTTTTCCTTACAAATAAAAAAAACAAAAATTCTCAGCCATTTTAAGGCTTAAATTGATTTATAAAAAATAGACTTTTCGCATTCACAATGCTGTTTTTATATTAAAATAAATAATATTAGAAAAAATACTAGAAAAAATCGACTCACCCGTAGCACTCGCCCGTCCCGTCTGAGGTGCTACGGATCAGTCGATTATTTATAGTATTTTTTCTAATATTATTTATCTTAAATTGATTTTCCGAAATTGTATGTATAACTATAATATTCAATATTAGGGATTCTACGCCTAGGTATTAGTAAACACGCTGTATAACTGAAGCAGTAATGACCTCCATTATCTGGGAAAGGAAAACCAAACTTACTCTTAAAACAAAATCATAAAATACACGTTGCAATCCGTAAAATTGTTTAATTACAATTTATAAATATCTTTTGTTATCTTTTTTTATATTTTTAAATATTAGACAACATCACAAACATTGCTCTGATCCCAAAGTAAGTAGCTAAGGCACTTGTGTTATGGCAATCGGAGACAAATGTGGAACTACAAACACCCAGACCTCAGTCAAAATAGAAAAGTTCATTTTCTATATTGACCCAGCCGGGGATCTATGGTGACTACTTGAAAACCTGCGTACAAACCACTCGACCATGGAAGTCGTCAATGAATAGTACGCGTGTAAATCTGAGAAGTGTGTCATTGTAAAAAGCTATAAGTATTCGATTTATGGAGTACACTCCATCTAAGTACATAGATTAAAGAAAAAATAACCTATTCTTATGGCCCAAAGTGCATTAAATAACTTTTCAACATACTTGTTCGTTAAGTTAGCCTTATAACATCGCTTTTAGGGCCATAAACCGAGCTATAACAAACACGTGCGTAATATATTATACACTAGTGCGTAATAGAATTATGCCTAAAAAGTTAAGTTAATTCCTTTACTGCAAAAAAAACCTGCACGTGTCGCTGTGTGGTGAATTAATTTGATTTTTCCTCGCAAATGTGTTGAAAAACGTGGTATGAAACTCGTGAGCTCTGCTTATTACTCACTCGGCTGAATTACGCCCGCAACCCACAGCCTCGTGTGAAATGAGCAACTTAAGCTCAGAAATATATATATAGCTCAAAAATAAGAAATTATATTATTATTACTGTTATTACATGTATTATTTTTAGATAATACAACATGTTACAAAAATACCCCTAATGCCGAATATGGTATATATGGTCCATCACACTGATCAACTTTTACTATAGGACCAACTCTGAAATCGCGAAAAAAAATCAGCTGTTTCATACAAAAATTAAAATCGAAAGTATCAAAATGTATGAAACAGCTGTTTTTTTTGCGATTTCAAACTTGGTCCATAGTAAAAGTTGTTCAGTTTGATGGTCCCTATCTACCATACTCGGCATTAGGGGTATTTTGTAACACGTTGTATTACAAGGCGTTGAATCCCCTTATATCTCTCATTTGCTAATTTCAAATCATCATATCAACCGCACGACACCCACTGCTGGGTATAGGCTTCCCCCAAGAATCTCCACAACGATCGGCATCCAGCGCATTTCAAATAATCCTTATAAAAACGCACTACTTGAGCACATTACACTGAGCAGTAGGTTACTAATACCTCTACGGTAACTCCTACCCGCTAATCGCTCTCACAAAAACCGATCCCACTCGCGTTGAAAACTATTCAGTGCAAGAAAACCAACTAATGTGTGGTAACTGGGGGTGTACTATCTTAGCTTTTCATATATAAGTTTGAATTATTTTAGAAAATCCCATTTTTCAGCTTTGACGACGCGACGCTGTTTATGAATGAATGAAATTCTTTATTCATACAAGCTCAGTCATTTTATTTTATTTATTTCATGGAAAACCAGCAGCTTTTTCTACAGCTGACGACCTCCGTGGTCGAGTGGCTTTGAACACCGGTTTTCAAGGTGTCGCCATCTCTGAGGTCCCGAGTTCGATCCCCAGTTGGGTCAATTTAGAAAACGAACTTTTCTATATTGGCTCAGGTCTGTGTGTTTGTGATACCACCGTTGCCTCTGATTTCCATAACACAAGTGCTTTAGCTACTTACTTTGGAATCGAAGCAATGTATGTGATGTTGTCAAATATTAAAAAAAACTGTTTCGTTTGCTATGACGAACAAATCACAATTAAAATGCGCGATAATAATTTTGTAATGAGTGTGACAATAAAAAATACAATTTACCGAAATAACAATAGTACATGTGTTTAGGCGGGTGACACACTGTTACGCATCACGCTGCATCGTGCGTTACTTACAAATCACGCGTCGTGTAACACAGCAACAATGTTCGTGATATTTCAAATAATGTTTACATTATCCTCGAAACCTATTTCTAAAATTAAAATTTAAAATTCACAGTATACCCTATTGAAACAGCTCGATTTAAAATTACCCTAAGCCCAAAGGACGCTGAACAAACGAAGCAAATTGCTGTACAAATTAATATTATTTTTATCGCGACAGATTGTAAAGGGTCACTACAGACTACAGCTGGGACAAGCTGTCACGGGCAAAGTCCCGGGGTAAACATCACGGGACACACGGCTGCTCAGGTTTGGGAAACTAGATGAAAATGGCGGGAACAATATCATAAATGGCGAGATAAAATATTTATGAAGAATCAAAACTGGGTTTTATGATTTTATGATTAGGGTTGTAATTTGTTTTTTTTTTTACAGTTCAAAAGTTACTAACGAACCCCGACTGAACAATAGTTTTCAAAGTTAAAACAATCAAAAATATAGTAACGCAAGCGTGAAACTCACAGAATTTAATATTATTTTGATCATGACTCCTTGTTGCTCGGACAACCTAGTTTTTTTTTAATGTATTATTTATTGAAAACTATATGTTTTTGGTAAATCAGAAACGCCCAAAAAGTTTGTTCATCTATAAATTTTCAGAATTTGTTATTTAAAGTTCTTAATTCGTCACACACCAACGACACAGTCATCTACGAACGTGACTTTTCTAAAAAAATCTGCATAACGGTGTGTGGTGTGTTACAGTGTTTGATCGATTTTAGTTTTTTATTCGTCAATTCAAAATATTAGTCAATATATATCATTCCCTAACGATCCACCGACGAGGCTCCAGAGGTGGATCTTAACGGTGGATCTATGGATATTTATTTCTTCTTCAATTCACTGGTGGATCTTAAGTTGTCAGTTCTTTGCGTCAGTGTGTCCGTTCGACATCGGTAATACCGCCGCGGGCAAAGAGTTCTCACATAAGTAGTGCAGCCATAATTTCTGAGCCAGGGGGTTTACTCTCGATGTCTGTAAGTCGAAAATTCGAATAGGGAAAATTAAGAATTATAATTTTACTCTCTCTCTCTCTCTCTCTCTCTCTCTCTTCTGTTTATTTGGGTATACAGCACGTAGTTTTCTTCTATTCTATCTTATCAGTCGTCATCTTTTCATTCACTAGCTTTCCATTGTCATCTTCATATAGTTAATGCTTTGCATCTCCTTTGGAAATTTTTAACCGATTTCAAAAAAGGAGGAGGTTATCAAGTCGACGTTATTTTTTTTATGTATGTTTTAACATTACTTCACCAGTTGTTAAACGATTTCAATTATTCTTTTTTGTTTGAAAGAAAATAGTTCATGTATGGTCCCATAAAAAAAATACAGAGATCTGGCTAGTAGTTTTTTCATAATCCTGAAAAATATCAATTACTTAGCTTACCATCGCACGAGTTTTTACGGATTTTCAGGTATAACTTCTTTTCAAATCAATTATTGCCACAATTAACATTACGAACAAGCACAGTCGCATCGTATTTCCAGTAAAGTTCATTTCCATTTTCTTTCTTTCGCCTTTTAACTATGTATAACTCATTCATACTACAATAGAAAAAAAGCAATTCGTCTATAACTTGTTAAAAAAAGCTACTATCTTATCATCGTAATGTTATTTATTTATTAACCTATGTTAACTGTAGCATATATGAATGTAATGTCTGGAAACGATATACTTATTTGTAAATATCGTTCCTTCTGTTAAAGCTGAAAAGTTTTCTTGCGTCCATTTTTCTTATCAGCTAAAAGACGTCATAATGGGTGGTAGAGTAAAGGAACTGACGATTTAAAAATGCTTGTTATTATTATTATTATCTACCAAAAGCTTAAACGCGGTGTTGGGTGGGTGTGAGTTTGATATCGATGTATTTAATTGCAGATTAGATTCTTTGAACATCTATTTATTCAATAAAAGCTCATGCTGGTATGGTGTGCATAGCATACACATAGAATTAAGTACTTTTATTGTGTTTAGGTAGGTACATAAATTTTTTTTTTGTAAAATTCCATATTGTTACTATAAGCGAAAACCTATAATTAGCTTATTGTTTCCTACGCTTTTTCTACACTTAACTGTAGAAAAAGCTGCTGGTTTTTAACTTTAAATTAATAATAATTCATTTGTTCATAAGATTATATTGATCCTTATTTTTAGTAACAATTTGCCACTTAAAATCTATGTTAGTATTTAATTCCAGCATTTAATAATAATAGAATTATTTATAATTTATAACCTGAATTCGTATTATATTATTTGTTTATTGGCAGCAATTAATAACGAATGTTCTCTATAGAACATTGCTGACATCTGCCGTGACAAAAACATACCAAAAAAAGTTTTAAAAACGTAGTAAGAATAGTAGATTGTTAGACAAGAGTCAAAAGGAAGCAATTCCCATACGAGATATTTAGACTATAGTTAGAGTATGGATGATGACTTTTACCCGTGTTAAACACTCTACTTTTCATTTCGAATATAAGGAAAGTAAAAAATCGTAGTTTTTCCAAAATATTTATTTATAAAAACATGTAGTAACTACATAGGTAGACCATATTTATTTATTTCTTATTTCAGGAACAGCCCGCGTCGCCGCTCCGTCCAATGTTTTTAATTTTGCTCTGGCTGTTATACCAACTCTATGGTCGACTATGTAACCAAATACAGTTTTATTTTTAAAATTATTTTACACCCTAGGGTGGAACGCAGAGTTTTTAACCCGTTGCTCAGTTTAAATATACATCACTTTCCGAATATGAGAAATGAAAAATACATTGTTTGTAACCTTCAAGCTTTGACATTTTACTTTTTAATTGTCAAAGATTCTATTTCCTACTTCCTTCAAACAATCATTTATCAATCACGACAACCTTTTATTCATGCCATATTATTATCAGTTTACATTTAAAAGTGGTATTGTTCATGAAACACGAACTTTTTATTTCTGATTTTTTTACGTTATGCGGGCTTGTTAAAAGGTTACGTACGGAGTTTTTTTTTTTTAGAAAATTTTAGTCTCATTTATAAGAATGATGTTAAGGTCAAACTTACAATATTTAAATGAAAAATTATCTATGATATTAATTACTGGTGACAACAAAAAATCGTTAATTAATTATTTCGGTTTTAGAAACTTTAAACAAGGGTACTAAGGTAAGTGTACAATATTATTACAATTACAATAATATTGTACACAGTATTATTAATTATTCAACTTGCAGTTATTAAATTTATATAAAAATAATTTTTAAATAAATTTGACAACATCACATACATTGCTCCGATTCCCAAGTAGCTATAGCACTTGTGTTATGAAATCAGAGACAACGGTGGTATCACAAACGCCCAGACCAGAGCCAATATAGAAAGGTCGTTTTTTAAATTTACCCAACCGGGGAGTGTACTAAGCCACTCGAACACGGAGGTCGCCACGGAAAATTTAAGACTTTTTTGAGTTTATTTTAGTAAACTCGTACGTAAATTTTCTTTCAAACACGTGTCCTAGCACTTTTACATGCCAGGTCACCACAAAAATAACTTAGGAATCGAACACAGGACCTTTATAGGTCTTTTAATCCTAAGTACTAATGTCAGCCGCTGCCTACATACTTCTGTAACAGTTATTCGATAGCACGATTCAACAGGCTACAGCGCCATCTAGTTATCGCGATTTGGAACTAACGCTTACATTTACCGCGTGCCGCCCAATGTCCGGCCTCCATACAAGTGTGGTGGACGAAATTATTTAGACTTTGAAATTAAGTTTAAACGTTACGTCTATAAAATATAGGGAATATCATAAATGTCATAAATAAACAATACATCAACAGACTAACTACCTTATAAACTAGAAACAATATAACTTGAACTCTCTTTCGTTATATTTACTATGAAAGTTGAGGTCAGTGTATAGTGGATTTTTCAAATAACTAATTTATTGTTAATTTTCCAAGTATAAATCACTTATTTGGTTATTTTTACATTAGTACCCGTGTGGGTGGTAACATAACTGTTTGGATTTCCTTACACTACTTTGCAAGTATGAGTGGCTGGTGCACTTAGCTGTGCTGTGATTTAATAGGGTAATGCTTCGTATTGTTAGTAAGTTTGGGAGTAGAATCTTTAATTCACCAACGCCCAAGCGGACGCATGCGGCCGGATAACAAATAAATATCTATTGTGTCTCATTTGCCGGGCGTTGAAGGGCTAATACAAAAAAAATGTTTAGTTCATAAGATTGACTTTTAATTAACGACGTTTGAAATTGATGTTTAATTATTTTGTGCATTCATAGATATTTAAGTAATTAATAGATATGTAAGTAATTGAATAATAATAAAAAAAACATTACTGTTTGTGAATTACGCTTAAAATGCAAGTTTATGAAAAACTAAAACAAAACATTTGCTAACAATTCATAAAATAATAACAAAACATCATGACATTTCAACGGATTATCTATATATATAAAAGGGAAAATCACTCACTCACTCACTCACTCACTCACTGATCACGAAATCTCAGAAACTACAAGTGCTAGGAGTCTCAAATTTTGCATGGGGGTTCCTTTTAGGGCGTAGGTGCTCACTAAGACGGGATTTTGCGAAATTCAACCCCTAAAGGGGTGAAACAGGGTAGCAAAGTTTGTATGGGAGGACGCGATTCCTTGGCCCGATTGACTTGAAATTTGACATAGACATTCTTTCACAAAATTAATTGAACACGTGTTTCGTATTTTTTTAATATTTATCACCTAACAGGGTTAAAAAGTGATATAAAGCTAATTTTGCTGTGATTGACTTCGACGTCGGAATTGAAACTATTTTGTGCATTTGATTGATTAATTATGAAAAATAAATATCATTTGTCATCTCAACGTAGTATTACATTCTCTTTGGTCATTTCCCCTGAGAGTAGGTAGAATGCATTTCATTGAATAGTACCTATGGCGTTATGTTGGCAGTGCTGTCATTTTTTCCTTCCTTGCGTTGTAATAAGGTGCAAAATTATTATTCCATCTAATTATCAGTTTAATTTTAAAAGAATACAATATTCGGTCAAGTCGCCTATGCTATGACAATTAATAAAGCACAGGGACAAAGATTAAGAGCGGCTGGTGTAGATCTGCGCAGTGATTGTTTCTCTCATGGCCAGCTCTAATGTCGCCTGCTCGAGAGTCAGCTCGCTGAATAGCCTTTTTATTTTGCAACCGGATAACATGTGGTAGGTATAGAACATGTTACAAAAATACCCCTAATGCCGAATACGGTATATAGGGACCATCAAACTGAACAACTTTTGCTATTGGCACCGACTCTCAAATCGCGAAAAAATAATCAGCAAAAATTCAAATCGAAAATATCAAAACGTATGAAACACATTTTGATATTTTCGATTTGAATTTTTGTACGAAACAGCTGATTTTTATTATAGAGAAGTGTTGGATGATCGAGATTGAGAATCCTGTTAATGCACAACATATTTTTATTTAGAACTAGCTGCACCCGGCATGCGTATATTGCAATGCTCCGTTTTTTTAGCCAGGGACTTTCTCTTTCGTAAGCAGAACAACTCGCCAAAGTTTCATCATAATCGGATCAATGGTTTAGGAGTCCCGCCGTCTGTACACTTAGATCTTTTAAACTATGCATAAAAAACCGCATCAAAATCGGTCCATAAGTTTGGGAGCTAGGTTGCCTCAGACAGACAGACACACACAAGTCAAACTTATAACACCCCTTGCGTATGTTGTGTACGTCGTATATACATATAGTGGTGGCCACATAATTAAGGACACAAGTCGATTTTCATACAAACGAGGTAATTTTGAAGTCTTGGTTTTCCGCTAGGGATTGAACTAGCTGTTATCTGATGATGGCTATCCAGGGAGTGAATGGAGAAGATTCAGATAGCAATACACACCCAACTGATCTGGTCAGCATTCTAAGAGATGTAAGCATGAGAATTTACAGTTGCAAGTTTTCATACATTTCTATACTATATTCGCGTTTTTTTTAAACATATCCTTACATCTCTTAAAATGCTGGTCAGATCACTTGGGTGTGTATAGAAATCTGGATCTCCTCCATTCACTCCCTGGATGGCCACCACCAGATCACCGCTCGGTCAATCCCTGGCGTAGAAGCAATGCTTAAAAGTTACTTCGTTTGTATGAAAATCGACTGGCGTCCTTAATTTTGTGGCCACTACTATACCTATATAGATATCCTGTAGTATAGTCTAATAACTTCACACTCACCACATTAGTAACTACATTGTACCCGTGCGAAGCCGGGGCGGGCCACTAGTTTTATATAAATGAAATCATTAAAAAAAACGAGTACATGACAACATTGTAAAAGCAATAAGAATGGCAAAACTATTTTTACATCAGTTTAAAAAAACATTGACGTAAAAGCGTTTAGGAGTCTACACAATTTTATGTGACCTTGTCAAGCGTACAAACAAAATAATCGGAAAAACTTGCCCAACTATGCATACAAAATAGCGCGGGAGCCCGGGTGTCCACATTCTGTGTACGTTGATAAATGATGGCTTCTGACAGCTTCTAGAACATTCGCTCGTTTCTCCGTGGAATTTATTATAAGAATGCAAAACGGTGTATACGTGCGACTGTGCAAAAAAGTTTATAAATGAAACTAAAATTGTTTTTGCTAGTTACACGTCGTTTTTGCATACAAATGTAGTCGAGTGTGTGACGACCTCCGTGGTCGAGTGGCTTTGTACATCGATTTTCAAGGTGTCCCCATCTCTGAGGTCCCGGGTTCGATCCCCGGTTGGGACAATTTAGAAAACGAACTTTTCTATATTGTCTCAGGTCTGGGTGTTTGTGATACCAAAGTTGTCTCTGATTTCCATAACACAAGAGCTTTAGCTGCTTACTTTGAAATCGGAGCAATGTATATGATGTTGTCAAATATTTATTTAATTATTTATTTAGTGTTGTCACACAATATCACTAATGACATAGATGATAGGCGTACCTGGTAATGTCTAAGCATACTTTTTATATACAAGCTGTATACAACGTGTTAATGAATAAAGGCAAAACCTCTAAGGTGGTGATTGTGCTCATGGACATGAACAACTTTTACTATGGAGCCAACTCTGCAACTCAACTAAAAAAAACTGATTTTTCATACAAGTTGTCAATACGTGGGACACACTGAAAGTTCTTAGAAAATAAAAAAATAAACGAAACGTGAAGTTGCTTATACCTTTATTGTTTTTCTAAGTATGCTCCATTCCTTTCTAAGCAACATCGCATTCGAGGGAACCACTGAGAAAAGCAGTGGGCCCACTCTTCTTTAGGGATCTCTTGTACGGCCATTTCGTACGCAGTCACCGCAGCTTCAGGGTTCGTAAAGCGAATACCTCGAAGTTTATTTTTGATTTTTGGGAATAAATAAAAGTCGCAAGGTGCTAGGTCGGGACTGTAAGGCGGATGACTCATTATCTCAACACCCGCCATAGTCAAATATTCGACTGTCTGTCGCGCGGAATGTGCTGAAGCGTTATCGTGGTGAAGTACGATCCTGCTTCGTGGGCGCTGCTGTCGAACTTATTCTAAGACAACTGGCAAACAATTGTTATTATACCAGTCTGCAGTAACTGTCCTTTTGTCTTCCAGTACAACTGTCGCGAAATGACCCGTCCGTCCGAAGAATGAGGCAATCATCTTTTTTCCTTCACTTCGTCCTTTCTTTACTTTTGTTGGCAAATTCTCAAAAGGAAACACCCACTGAGCAGATTGTCTTTTGGTTTCGGATTCGTAACAATAAATCCAGCTTTCATCACCTGTGACGATGTCAAATACAGCATTCGAGTTACCTCCGTCGTACTTTTCTATCATTTCGTGGCACCAATTTACGCGACGTCGTTTTTGATCTTCGGTCAAATTGTGGGGTATCCATCTAGTGCATAGCTTCCTGGCGCCTAAATGATCATGTAAGATTTTTCGTACCTGACTCATACTAATGCCTAAGCTTGCTCGAATTTGTTGGTAGGTCACTCTCTTATCAGCCTCTATCATGCACCGCACAGCAATGACGTTATCTTCAGTTGTCGCCGTTGGAGGTCGTCCCTCACGCAGATCATCAGTGAGATTCCTACGACCACGCTTGAACTCATTGAACCAGTTGTAAACAGTGGCACGAGATGGGGCTTCATCATGAAAGGCTAGTCGAAGTCTTTCATAACTTTGTTGTTGACTAAGACTACAGCGAAAGTCGTAATAAATCATAGAGCGAAAATTTTCTCTTGTTAAATTCATCTTGACGTGCTACTCGTACTTTTCAAATTGCCGCCAATTTATAAAAACAAATGACAGCTAAATTTAATTTACATCATTAGGTTACCAAAGAGTTCTAAATTTAAAATTTAAATAAATTTTTCGTTTGATATGTTACTAACTAGCCAGTTCTAAAAACTTTCAGTGTTACCCTTGTACCTACTCGACCAGAATGTATGGAACAGCTGTTTTTTTCAGTTGCAGAGTTGGCTCCATAGTAAAAGTTGTTCATGTTCATGAGCACAATCACCACCTAAGAGGTTTTGCATTTATTCATTAACACGTTGTATACTTTTACTAAGTTTTATTTTTAGACAATAGAGCCGGTTGTTACAAAGTAGAAGATTATTTAAAAGACTGCAATGCATGGATGTAACATTATAAGTAACTATCACAATTTTTAGTTTTCAATAACTTGTTTTTTTTATTATGTTGTTTTAAATTAAAGTATTTGGTAACGATATAATTTCTTTGTAAACATCGTTACTTCTGATTTCTGACAAAGCTGATAACCCTTCAACGCCCGGAAAATGAGACACAATACATATTCCAGTGGTAACCGGCCGCATGCGTCCGCTCGGGCGTTGATGAATGAAATTGTTCATTACATATCCAAGATTTTTATCCTACACAAGACATATTTGCCTCACCTCATATTCAGGTTACCAGCTACAAAAACATCTCGTAGAAAGCATTTCAGCTTTAACAGACGGAATCTCATGAGGTGCTCTGTTTGCAAAGCAAATACTCCAACATTTCTAAGGAATTAAACATATCCAGAAACGAGCGAAACTTAAGCGAGCTTGACGTCGTACGGCGACGGGTTAAAAAGCTATTAAGAAAGTTTTATGTTAACTCTACGTTTCAAAATTACTTGTCATCTTGTGCCAATAAAAATAATAGGTTTTATAAACAATCAAATTCAAAATCGAATCAAAACTGTTTTGTTTACAGCCCAACTATTTTTTTTTTGCTTTAATAATATGAACAAAATTAAAATGAGAATTTCCTAATACTTATATTTTTTTTTTATTTTGTTTCGATTGCAAAAGATAAAAAATAAAATAGGAAAGTTTGATAGTGGTACATGAATTTTAAATCATAAGTGTATGTATACCGTGTTCAGTTTTTCCTCCTCCTTAACTGGTTTTTTGCGCCCATTTTTCATGTCAGCTAAAAGACGTCATAATGGGTGGTAGGGTTAAATAATTGAAGATTTAAAAAAGCTTATTATGTGAGCTCATTTATCATTCATTCATTCATTCATCCTGTTTACCATATTCAGAATTATACGAGTAATACCAAACACCCTGCCATGTATGTTTTCTCTGCATTTTATTTACCCCATTGCCCACTGTGCACCTCACATTCCGGTGACGAAGTCACACCGTTATCTGTGTGTTGACCCCGGCGGCAGACTCGCTGGCGTCTGCCGTTGATAATCTGCCGGTCGATATTGTAAAGACAGCCGTTCGAATGAAAATAACTGTGACAAAATCAAGAATGTTTTTTTAAATTCCCGACTTTTCTACAACTTTACGAGCTGTGGTCACTAAGTGTTGTCATATGACTGATGTCAGAAGTTTGTATTGTTGTTGTTTGTGTTACTGCTCTGGCTTTACATTTTCTATACATGTATAATTACCCATTACCCACTGTGCACCTCACATTCCCGTGACGACGAGTCACAATATATTAGAAGTGTTCTCCAGAGGTGAGTGCTAGTGACTGCAACACAGTTTATTAACACTACTGTTTATGTTACAACTATGTTTTAGTTGCAAATAAAAAAAAACAATTTTCAACTGATTGTGTCTCAAATGCTTCAAAGATTGTATAGTCGCCGAATACAGTTAGCAAACATTAATTAATTTATAATCATGACCAACATATCACGTAACTAATTCCGATAGTATGTTATATGTGATGGATCTGTAAATAATCTGATTTACCATAGATAGGAAATTGAATGATAAGCTATCAAAGCCGATATTAGCAAACTTGAATGTGCTCTAAATGCATATTACATCTTCATTAGTAATAATAAGCTGTATCGGATAGGACTTAAGTGCTATATAACTCTAACAAAATGAAGATAAATCTTTTTTATTTATTAGCTCATAAAATAAAACTTAACCTTATGGGATATTACCGCAATTATAAGATTTTTGTCTTAGTACATCTTTTTTTACAAATTAAATAATTATTATTCTTTCTATTCTCCGACGACCACCGTGGTCGAGTGGCTTTGTACACCGGTTTTCAAGGTGTCGCCATCTCTGAGGTCCCGGGTTCGATCCCCGGTTTTAGAAAACGAACTTTCCTATATTCGCCTGGGTGTTTGTGATACCACCGTTGTCTCCGATTTCCATAGCACAAGTGCTTTAGCTACTTACTTTGGAATCGGAGCAATGTATGTGATGTTGTCAAATAATTATTTATATTATGTGCACATAATAAAATTATAAGATTGTGCTTGTAAAACCATGTTATAAACCCAAGCATAAAAATAATATGATGCTTTTTACCCAAGGGCAAGAAAAGGGTTATGTTTTTCGCGCGTATCTTGTATGTGTGTATGTTTTTATGTAAGATTCTTTATAACCTCATATCTTTCAAACGGCTGAACGGATTTCTATCATTAATACATTTGTCTTGTCAGCCCAAGTGCTCTTAGGAAAGTGAGGTTTAAAAAATCAACATGGCGGCTGTGCAATGCTATTATTTGAAGTGAAAAAAAAAATATTTTTTTAGAATACTGCAATATGGGTATCAAATTAAAGAGCTTATTATAAGGATTTCAAAAAAGTATATCGTGACTGTTTTTTAGAAGAACTAAAAAGACATAAAATAAAATAAATAAATTTAAAAAACCCGCCTGCAACCCGACTTGTCTTTTGAAGCAGTCGGGTTTTTTTGGTTTTAAAATTTGTTTTAAGCAAATTATCTTTTTCAAAATATTTCCCTTCATTACTTTTCTAGCATAGATTTATAGCGTTCCGTACTTTCAAGTTTAACTTAAAGAATCGGAAATTACGGCCCATTTATATACGAAACATGTCGCAAAGTAAATTAAACGATAAATGTGCTAACATTGGTCGACTTAACCAAAATGAATGCATGCATCACTTATTTTAAGTGTTTGCACTGCTGGCCATTTTAATTTTCTAATAAAATAATTTTAGCAAAAATTTTTTAAGATTGACGTTTTTATGATTTTCCTATTTTAAATAAACTATTAAGCAGAACAGTTTTTTCCTAAAAACAATATAAAAAAACAACTTTTCTTTCTAAAAACCAGAACATTATCTTCTTCTTTGTATTGAAGTAACAATTTTTACAATTTGAAACGAATAGCCTTAACTATAGAATATTTAATTTTACGCAATTTTGTGAATAAAAAAAAATCCAAAACTTTTTATTCAACTTGTATTTCACATAAAGAATATAAAGTATTTAGAAATATTTCTTGTCTCAAAAATTATATGTTTTGAACTATAACATTAAAAATAACAACGTTGAATAGCCACCAAACCTATTCAACAAAGCTCGTATCCGATAAAATTGCTTCACAACAAAGTGGAATATCGGCAAACGATATAACGTAGGTACCCATCATTTGAAGTGTCCAAGGAAAACGGTTTACAAAATATCGATAGTTCCCAAAGTGCACTCCGGGTGTATACTTTCTGTGGCCGCCACCATAAAAGCGAGGTACAAGAATGAACTCACTGACAAATATTCCTGAGGGAGTCTCGAAATACGGTATTCGGTAAATTTTCCGGAAATACCGTTGTTATATACTACCGAAATGTAGCGTTAGAAAAATCTCTGCTGGTTTTAAAATAGCTTTAAAATGGAATTGGTGAGGTTTCGGTGCGTTTAATTGGGCTATTAAATTTGAAATTGAGGACTTTGAGTTAATCTTTATTACGACGATATTTGAAATAAATAATAAATAAAATAATCTTTATTTTCTCTCCAACAGTTATTTGCTTAATGTTAACTATATTAAGTTATAAACTATGTTAATTAAACTAATATTGGAGAGAACTGTACCTATTTCCTGTTTTTTAACCGACTTCAAAAAGGAGGAGGTTACAAGTCGACGGTATTTTTATTATTTTTATTTTTTATTTAAGTATTCACAATTCATTACGTGTTTTATTTTAATAATTTGACACGGAAAGTGATTACGATTTTCCAATGTCAAGAACAATCAAACATTGTATATTATTTCACAATCCATTTGTTTGTTTTATCATTATCATTATGTCAGCTGCACGATACAATAAATAAATAAAAAAACGGTTAAAAGCGAGTTGGACTCGCGCACCGAGGGTTCCGTACCATCATTCTGAAAAAGTTTTCTATTTAGAGACATCGTTATTTTTCCTGTAATCTTTACATAAACTTCTATCACATTAAACTTTTTTCATCAAAAGTAGAAAACTATGCGGCCTAAAAAAATGTGCATGCAGCGCTCTTTCATATGATACCCCATATGCCCTAGTAGCCTCACTTAGAATTTTGAAATAGTTCTTAAGATATCCAGCTGTGACAGACAGACAGACTGAGTCACACCATAAGGGTTCCTTTTTACCATTTTGGTACTTTTTTAACCCTAAAAAATATTTTTAAAGATACCTAAGTAAACGTTTTACAAACAAAATCCATAAGGGTTCCTTTTTACCATTTTGGTACTTTCTTAACCCTAAAAAATCTTTTTAAAGATTCCTAAGTAATCTCGCACACGTTTTACAAACAAAATGAGCTGAAACTCATAAAACTTAAACCAATAAAAAATTCTGTACATTTTCCTTGCTAGAAATTCCTCTGACATCCAATAGCTTTTACACCAAATAAACCACACAACCAAATAATATCTAGTACTTACTGAATTATTGTCTGCAATCTCCAAACATATAAATATCAAGGGCTATATATCATGAAGCATAACTACGTAAACACTTCAAGCGAAACCATTTCGATTCGGCTCATTCACCAAACACCAACAGCCAAACAATTTTCAACCTTATCGTAAGTGACTAACGTCCAATAATCAGTTGCAGCCCCCAAGGTCACTCCAGGCTAGGTGATTAATTGTTACTAATGAACTAAGAAGGGTTTGAAGTTAGAAAATGGCCAAACCTAAATGCCAGTAATAACTCGAGAGACGTTGACGAAACAACAAATTTATTTTAAATACGCGCGAACGAACCTTCGCCATTTTGCAAGGTAATTTTGAGTGTACACGGCGTTTGACAGCTTCTAAATGAAAGCTTTCAAAGTAGTGATGTTTTTAGGGTATAAGTATTGGGTTATCACTAACAGACAGACAGACAGACGCAGCGGAGGACCTTGCTTTTTAATATGTAGTACATTGTTAAACACAGGTCGGAAGGAAGCAACGCCCATACGATGCTGCTAACGGACAAGAAAGCGATCCTATAAGGGTTCCGTTTTTTCCTTTTGAAGTACGGAACCCTAAAAAGCTATTTGACAGGTCAAAGCTTGTATGGGAAGTGGTCATTGTTCAGTTGGTCACCCGCCCCATGACCAACCCTTGTGAATACCCAATAATAAATAATAAATAAATTCGACAACATCACATACATTGCTCCTATTCCAAAGTAAGTAGCTAAAGCACTTGTGTTATGGAAATCAGAGACAACGGTGGTATCACAAACACTCAGACCTGAGCCAATTTAGAAAAGTTCGTTTTCTAAATTGACCCAACCGGGGATCGAACCCGGGACCTCAGAGATGGCGGCACCTTGAAAACCGGTGTACAAAGCCACTCGACCACGGAGGTCGTCAAATAGGCTCCTCAATCTCAAGAATACTGCATTAAATCTCAAAGTTTTTCTTTAAAACCAGACCAAAACACTAACACACGTATGTAGAAAAAAAAGTTAATTAAAACCTTAATTAAACACGGCTGGCTTAAATAAAACGGTGTTAGCAACCACACTAAATTAACGGGACTTGCTTACTCATTGCTTTCCTAATTAAAAATAAAACATTTAATTGCGACTGAATAAGGACTATTTCTTTGCTTTAGCTATTTTAATTGGAAAAACAAAACACGGTTGTGTGAGAGGTGTGAGAAACCTACACTCTTTTGAGAAAGATTTTATATCTTTCTCTCACTCAATTATTTATAAAAAATACAAAGTCAAAGTCAAAATATCTTTATTCGAATAAACTTAATAATTGAGCATTTTGAATCGTCTATATTTTACTATAAATAATATACTAGAAAAAAATCGACTCAAAATGGGCAAAAATTGTAAGTATATCATTATCGATCTTGCTCACAAAAGTTCACGAGAATTGGTTGAGAAATGCGACCTGTGGAGGAGAACAGCCGGACATCCGGACATACGAAAGCATTTTTGCCCAAGATGAAACAGACAGGCTTCGCTAACACTTCGCACTCGCTCGGACAATAATACTGGTGCCCAAATTCTTACACTCGTATTTATAGTCGATCAAAAGTAATTGCTTGGCTAAGTAATTACTTAAGAAACATCAGAATGCATCATCAAGAAATGTCACCAACATCATGCATGAATTAAGTAAGATACTGAGCTAATAAAGTAAATAATAAAAAAAAAAACAAACGATAATATTTTACTTACAACGACTTTGTTCTGTAGATATTTGATTTTCCCATAAACATTGTAACAATGTAACCGTTATAATAATTGGTTTTAAGCGTTATGACCTAAATTAGAAGAGCAGAGTTTTGGCCACAAAATAAGGGCCAAGGTCGGTAATTCACGAGCGACACCCCTGGGGCCTATTTCATAAAAGAGTTTTAGTCCTCAGAAAACAGCTACGCACATTAGTACCATATCGCGACAATTTTCGCGTCCATGTACAGACGACGGCACACCAGGCGTAAAAGTTGACCTTGACATCGTTTTCATGGCCTACGTAATAAAACTTTTACATCTGACGTGTCGTCGTGGGTACTTAGTAGGGTTGCAACGTGTTAAACAAACTTTGTAAATTGACCGAGCGAGCGCGAAGCGTCTCAGTTTCAGCTTTTCAAATGCTTTCGCTGCGAGAGCATTTTTGCGCAGCGGGACAGCCGGACATGCGAATGTTTCGCATGTCCAGATGTCCCACTGCGCTGTTCAGCTGTCCGTTTGTTATTTTCTACTGTTCGCATTTCTCAACCAATTCTCGTGAAATTTTGTGAGCCGGTTCTATAATTATATAGATTTTTGTCAATTAAGTTTTTTGAAATTTTTCAAATTTGGCGGAGGTTTGAGAAAAATTATATTTCAGCCATTCTGAAAAATTTTCAAAAAAGTCACAAACGCGTGGTCTAACATCTCTACAAAGAGCCACTATTGTGTCTAATGTTTGTATGTCACAAAGTCTGTGTGTTTTAGAGTCTAGCTAGACAGTAGCGCTGCGTTAAAAAAAAAATTAAAATTTAAAACTGTTTATTTCTGTTAATTACAAATCAATTAAAGAAAATGGCTTATCCTAAAGTTAAAGAATCTTTAATATTTAAGATTATGACACTATAGGAGGGTCACTCAGGGCAACGGATTATAACAAGTTGTTTACATTTTTTTTTCCCAGCACAAAATTTAAGTAGGTACATAGTAGTTAATTATTTAAAACTTTTTATATCCTGTTTTGATATATTTAAACATTATACACATCAGTCCGGACGCGCATCCGTCCCGTTATCACAAATGAAAAACTTTCTAAGTATGTTTTTAATTTGCTTTTTCTTTTTCGTTTTAATTTTATTGATTACACTTTTTGGAAGTTCATTTAACAATTCAGGGAGGACACACGTCGAAACTCTTTTTTCATACATATTATTACTTCTAGGGAGTAGGAATGTTGAAATATTTTGCAGTGAGCGTAAGTTACATGGTCTAGTTTTTAGATCTAATTTATTGATGTTTTCACAATATTCTGTTATAATTGCTAGTTTGATTTTATCAAATACGTTCAGAACTTTACAGTACTTAAAGAGCTTGTCATAATTGTCTCTGAATTTATATCTGATTTTCAGTGGAACTATCGATTTCAATAGTCTAATTTGTAGACGATATATGTTATTCAAGTATGTTTTATATGTTCTACCATAGCTCGATATACCATAACTTATTATAGAATCAGCTAGTGAAATGTATAACAATCTTAATGTGTTATATGGCAGTTTGTATTTTAAGATATTGAATTGGGCCAGTAGACCTCGCAACCTGTTACAAACATAGTTCATATGTGGGCCCCAGTTAAATTTATTATCAATTTTCAATCCCAAGTAAGTATGTTGTTCAACTATTTCTAAGCTTTTACAATCACATGATTCTGGTTTAAGATGCATGCAACTATGTTCATGGGCAACGATGTTGGCTGTAAATTTTTTTTCTTTGATGTATGGTGAATGTATGTGCATTGCTTTTGTTTTTTGATAATTGATTGACAAACCCATATCGTGTGCCCATTCACAGAGTTTATTAAAATCTTTTTGCATCATAGACTGTGCAACCTTTGGGTCTCGATGTGCTGTTAGTAGACATGTGTCATCAGCGAATTGATAGACAGAGGCCCGTTCAAAAATGTTACACATATCATTGACATAAATCAAAAATTCGGTCGGACCCAAAATTGAGCCTTGGGCTGTTCCGCACCGGGTTGGTATAAGTTCACTGTGCTCTCCAGCTATTTTAACAGTATTATATCTAAAAGTATGATAGTTTCTGAACCATTCTAGAACCGGCCCCTGCAATCCATTCTGCTGTAACTTTTTAAACAGTATTTCATAATTCAGTACATCAAAAGCCTTGCTGAAGTCAACCATAACTAGTACGATTTGTTTTTTGTCGTTCAGATGGCCATTTACCTCGTCAGTGAATGAAGATAATAGTTGAGTTGTGCTTTTGTTTTTTTGAAACCCATATTGCTTTTCATGTATGATACTGTTACTCGATAAAAAGTCATTTATTTGCTTACCCAGGTACTTTTCAATAATTTTGTCAATGCATGAAAGTATAGTTATAGGCCTGTAGTTATTTGTATCTTTAAAGCAGCCTTTCTTATGTATCGGCCTAACCAGACCTATTTTTAATTTATCTGGATATGTACGCACAGAAATACACTGATTAATTAGGTGGGTTAATACAGGTGCGATTTTAGAAGCAATATATTTTATGTCTTTGCTTCTTATTTTGTCATATCCCGGGCTCTTATTTTCATTAAGATTTTTTATTATTTTTTGCATAATTTCAATGTTAATTTTGTTAATTTTTAATGCTACTTTAGGTTCGTTTATATATGATTTCACTTCGAGCAACGGATCATTACAATTAGTAATAACATTCATGACATTTTTTTCAAAGTCATGCGCAAATTTGTTGCACAGACTTTTAATTTTTAAACTAAAGGACTTCATCAAAACTTCATCAAAGCGTCGAAAGCTCTTGGGTCATTTGTTGTTGCGCTATCTTTTTAGAAACTGCAGTACTGTCTATAGTTAGTAGTGCTAATCATATTAAAAAAAAAGCATTTATAACTGTTTGGCACACATACACTTCAGGACAAAACTTTTTTTAAGATCCGCAGTTCTTAAAATTTACTCTTAGGCGAGGCGTTATGGCGTCATCTTTTTTTTGTATGGGAGAAAAAGGATTTCAGCTACCACATCATTACAAAATGTTAAGCTGAAATCAGCCACTTGTTTTAAATTGAACCAAAAGACATTTTCAAAACATACCAAGTTCGGGCTCCTCCAGATGCGATACGGTTATTTTATTTCGTAAAATACACTTCAAAATGATACGTAAGTATCCTCATAAATAACCACAATAAAGTTTTTTTTATTGTTATTTATTTATTGCAGATCCATTATTTTATTTACTAAATGTAAATAATTTCGAAAGTAATTTTAAAAATATTTACATTAAGTATTTTTTTAACGTTTGCTAATTTTGTTTGTACAATTGTTTTGACATAGTACTCTTTCTGCACTTTTGAGGCAGACAGACTGTACCTAGAGTTGTTGATACTTGATTCATGTTTGGGTTCAACATTTTCATCGTTTTATTACGTCTGTTTAATCACGACGGTATTTCAGGTTGAAAACTTTATAACATTTGTGAAATTAATCCCGGTGGGGCGTGTTGGACGTGTATCAAAGTAAAATTGTTATGAAAATGGTTTTGTTTTCACTTTGCTGCAAACAAAATATGTAGTGCAGTAAAGTGAAAATTAACGTTGTACCTATTCTTGTTGTAAATTAAGAGCTTTAGGTTTTGAAGATTTTTTTTTATGTTACAGTAATGGCATACCATAAAAATATTATTAATTGACATCTCTGAGTGCAACTCTTAACACCCTCGGCCTAAATTATCACAATACAAACTTTTTTCATTTTGGACAAAAATGTGTCATATTTTTTCAGAGTACCCTAACTAAACTCTCTCTTACTGACAGAATGACCAAGTTCTATAGTATTTTTACACGTTATTTCTTTTGCAGGAAATGAGGCATCTCATTGTTAACAGACGTAACGGCTAAACTTTGACAAAAAAAAAGGAATAACTATGGTATTCTTATCTATCATGTATCTCATTTCTTTTTGGGAGTTATCAAACTTAATAATGTACGCTCGATCACATTTTCAAATATCCCCAACATAAGGGGCGTCTCGAAAAGCTTTCTTCTCAGAGCACACAATGTACTGTACCCCACCAGATAACCTACAAGTAATATCCTGCCGTCATTCTCGCCTTCGAGTGTCAATACCGTGCAACAGCTGACAACCGACATATCACGACCTTCCTCTCCCCTCTCACAAGTACCGAGGCAGAGAAAACGAGGAGAAACTCTATGGATATCAAGAGATCTCTTTAAACTGGCTATTGGAAGCATCCCTCTCGATCGAACCAACTATTCGGTACACCAGCCAAGTAAAAGTCGCTCTTACTACCTAAAATTTAAAGTGCATCCAACTGCTTTTGAATTTGACGTTCGGCACAGCATGTCGACCGCATTCCATTGGTATGGAACTCAATTTTACGCGAGACATGCACTCATAGTGTCCTCAGAGAATTAACTTTACTAGAAAAGTTTTCTTGACTACACGGTGTACACATATAAAGTGAGGTTAGAAATGTCTGGAGACGCTGGAACTTCTTGATGATATAAGCTGTTTCTATTTTATTTTACCTGCTGGGAATTTGTTACTGCTATGCAGAAAATGATACAATATTGTAAAACGATTTTAAGCTTTCGCCATCTTAAAAAAAACCGTAAAACTTTAACGTTTTAAGGACAAAGTTTTTAAGACTATTTGAATAGATTACATTTAAGAATTTATTATTTAATTTATCTACAAATGCATGCATTTCTCATTTTTTGCGAGAGTTCTTACGGATTATGTTAAAATAACCAGGATTTCATAACATATAAAAGGTTGTGCAAAATCTTAATTATAATAATACCAGGGGAGTTCAGTGGCCCTACGATTGCGGAGGTTAAGCAACTCAAGGGTCAGTCATGGGATGGGTGACCAAAAATGTATTATCTCGAGTTACCCCGTGGTTCGGAAAGCACGTTAAGCCATTCCTGACTGCATTTGCAGTCCTTAACGGCCACTAATCAGCATTGGGCTGGCGTGGTGAGTTCATAAGGAAGGCCTGTGCCCCAGCAGTGGGGACATTAAAATGGCTGATGTCGAATCGAAAATCGTAATTATAATAATAAGGGTTAAGTTATTGGAAGTCATGCAAATCGCGTAGCAAATGATTTTTCAGGTTTGTTAACCCTATTTCCCATTTAGGGTTGAAATTCCAACAATACCAAATGTTGGTGACTTTAGCTTTATAGTCATTAAGATAAATAATATTAGAAAAAATACTAGAAAAAATCGACTCACCCGTAGCACCTCAGACGGGACTCGAACCCGCACCCTTGGGATTCCGGCCCAATGCACTGACCAATTATGCTACCGAGTCGCTAGTGGGAGCGGCGAAATTTTCTAGTACACTTAACTTCTTCGCTGCAAGCCAGCGCAATTTCATCAATGTGAGTAAATACCCCCACATTCGAAAGAAACATCTTTCCAGATGTTTTGACAATCGATAAAGATGAAACAGCTATATAATTATTAAATTTAGATTTTTCGCATTCACAATGCTATTTTTATATTAAGATAAATAATATTAGAAAAAATTGTTATTTTTGATAAGATTTCTAATGTATTTACTATCTTAAAGCTCTTCTAGTGAATTCGCATCTGATGTTTTGCGACCTTAGCTTTAAAGTCATTGTTATTTTTGATTTTTGAAAAGATTTCTAATTTAATTTATTATTTTAAAGCTCTTCTAGTAAATTCGCATCTGATGTTTTGCGACAACATTCAGAAGAATGCTACTGTAAAATACATTACAATTGTTTTCTCATTTATTTATATAGCATACTATGTTGACGTTGGTATTTCATATCATAGCTTTCGAGAAATAAACGATGGCCTGGTTGCGAAGTTTTATTTTCTTTTTTATTGTTATCTCTACAGTGCTATAACGAACTAGATTTTACTCGTTAACTTCGTTTCCCGGGTAATATCGGGGAAAATAGTGACGTATGTTCATAGCTCTAATCTATCTTTATAGCAGATCAAACGAACTACAACTGACACACTGGAAAGCTTACTTCTGCATCTTATACGATACATCGACGACCTCCGTGGTCGAGTGGCTTTGTACACCGGTTTCCAAGGTGTCGCCATCTTTGAGGTCCCGGGTTCGATCCCCGGTTGGGTCAATTTAGAAAACGAACTTTTCTATATTGGCTCAGGTCTGGGTGTTTGTAGTACCACCGTTGTCTTTGATTTCCATAACACAAGTGCTTTAGCTACTTACTTTGGAATCGGAGCAATGTAGGTATGTGATGTTGTCAAATATTTATTTATTTATTATTATTTATTTATATACTTACCTCAAATTGAAGCAAATCAATTTATTGGACATAATTTGTTTAATAATTATTTAGTTTTTACAAAATCTTTTTTATCGGTATTGTTTCCTGTAAATAATAGGTAGGTTTAAAACACGATTCTTGAAATAAATCTTCTTATAACTGTCTCGTAGTAGACATAAAGGAGCCTCAAAATGAAACCCAAAATAGTTTTAACTTCAGTTTATGCAAAATTTTCAAAATCTTTACAGAGCTACGTAATCGGTTATAGTCGAACAAAAAAAGGTGAAGGTATGACAAATATTAATTTGAGATCATCTTTATAAAATTGACAAGACGCGATATGGCGAGTGAAGGTATTGCTGGTGTTTATCTAGCAGGCGTTGGTAGGCCTGAACATCTTCCCCCTCGTTGAAAGGCAGCCTTTCAACCCTTCAATTCTTCAGCCGTTGGTAAAGGGCATAAGCGAACCAAAGGTCTTCTCACAAGTCCTTTAGCGGTTTTGACGTCAGCTACTCGATCGATTCCATCTGTACCAGGGTACAAGTGAGCCACTCGTCCAAAGCGCCAACAAAGAGGTGGAGTATTATCTTCATGTATTAGAACCAAATCACCCAGGTTAACTCTTGAAGTATTGGTGCGCCATTTCGAGCGTTGTTGAAGTTCTGCTACATACTCCTTCTGCCATCTCGTCCAGAAGTGTTGTCGGATTTTTTCAATACGTTGGTATCGCTGAAGACTGATCTCTTTAGTGTCTTGAAGATCTGGTGTCGGCAGTGAGGTAAGCGGTCTCCCGATAATAAAGTGACCGGGTGACAGGTAATGGAAATCTTCAGGAGATGAGGAAAGGGGACAAAGAGGACGGCTATTCAATATTGCCTCAATCTGAGCAAATAACGTTAAAATTTCCTCGAAAGTTAAATGACTATTGCCAACCATACGTCTCAAATGAAATTTGGCGGATTTGACGCCGGCTTCCCAAATGCCACCAAAGTGAGGAGCATAGGCAGGTGAAAACACGAATTTAATTTTTTCTTGATTAGCAAAATGACTTATAGAATTTTCTGTTATTTGAATAAAATCTTTGATTTCTTTGGCCGCAGCGACAAAATTACGACCGTTATCGCAGAATATTTCCGCTGGCTTGCCTCTACGCGCAATAAACCTGCGAAGCGTCATAATAAAAGCATTTTTAGACAAGTCGCTAACTACTTCTAAATGGATACACTTATATCTAAGGCATACAAACAAGCAAAGGTAACATTTTATCAGTTTAGCGCCGCGACCCCTACGATTGAGTATGTAGAGTGGTCCCGCAAAGTCTATTCCAACTGACAAAAATGGATAATTAGGTGTTACTCTTTGTGGTGGTAAATTGCCCATTTTTGGACATAGAGTTTTACCACGAGCACGCCTACACATAACACAGTTAAAGACCGTCCTTCTTGCTAAATAGCGCCCATTTACAGGCCATATAGTTTCTCTAACGACTGCAAGCAGTAGTTGTGGACCGGCGTGCATATGCTTAATATGTTCTGCTTCAAAGAAAAGTTTTGTGAGTGTATGTGTTGAATGTAAAAGAATTGGATGTTTTCTTTCAAAGCTATAATTGGAAGATCCTAGTCTTCCACCAACTCTCATAACATTGACTTTGTCCAAGAAAGGAGACAATGCCAGAAGTTTGGAATTGAGATTTAATGTTTTACCTTTAAACAGCAGATTATACTCTACAGAGAATGACTGTTTTTGTGCGATTATACAAAGTTCTACAAATGATTCATCCAACTCCTTTAGTGTTATGTTGTCTTTATGTGGTATATTGCTAGCCCTAGAATTGTGTAAAAAACGCCTAACATAAGCAAAAGCTCGGATAATTCTATTAAATTTGGAAAATCTAGTAAAGTCTATGGCAGATTCAAATGTTACCACAGTATTACATTTTAACTCGGGCAAATTATTTTGAGAAAGTTTAGAATTAAGAAGCGGCCATTCGGATTCATTTTTAGTTAGAAATTCAGGTCCTGACCACCAAAGTTTTAAAGTTGTAATCTCTTTTGGGTTGACACCCCTAGATATTAAATCTGCCGGGTTTTCTTTGGTTGGTACATATCGCCAAGAAGAAGGTAATGTTATTTCCTGTATTTCGTTAATTCTATTAGCCACAAAAGCTTTAAGTTTAGTAACATCGCTATTGATCCATGCAAGTACGATGCTCGAGTCACACCAATGAACGACTCGTGTCGGTTTATATCGTAACGCAGACAAAACAGAACAACATAGTTTCGCTACAAGCAAAGCTGCGCTCAATTCTAAGCGTGGCATCGTCGTAAGTTTAATGGGTGCAACCTTTGACTTTGAACACAACAAATGGACAGTTACATTATTATCTGAATCTATGGATCTTACATATACACAAGCACCATATGCCTTTTGAGATGCATCACTGAAAGAATGTAGTTCTATTATCTTGGGTGTGACACATAGCACTAGTCTAGGAATTTGGAATGATTTAAGATAATGTAAGTTTTCTGAAAAATTATACCATGTCTTTTTAATATCTTCTGGGACTGGCTGATCCCAATCAAGCTTTAGTTGCCATAATGATTGGAGCATCATTTTTGGTTGTATAATGCAAGGACTCAGTAATCCAAGAGGATCGAAAATTTTATATGAATTTGAAAGAATGTATCGTTTAGTTAAAACGTCACTATTAGGAAGATCCTTTAAAGGAAAATTTAAACAATCACTAGCAGGATTCCAGCCAAGCCCAAGACTACTAGCAGACTCACTAATAGTCAAATTGCTGTCAGAATTATTAATATTTTCGTTAATTAATTTAGAATTGCTTTTGAATTTTCGCAAAGTAAAACAACCTGTATTTAAAGTTTCTGTTACTGATTTTTGTATGTATTGTAATTCCTTTTCGTCATCACTCCCTGTGTATAAGTCATCAACATAAAAATCCTTTTGTATAATGGTTTTAATCAGTTCGTCATCATGCTCCTCCCCCAGCTGCCAGAGGCACCTAATGCTTAAATAGCTGGCACTTGCTGTTCCGTAAGTAACAGTATTTAGCTTCAGTGTTTTAATGGGCTCTGACTCATCTCTTCTCCATAGTATAAGTTGTAGATTGCGATCGTCGTCATGAACTTGCACCTGACGATACATTTTCTCTATATCGCCGCTTAATAAGTATCTGTATTGTCTACTTCTTATTAGAATGGAAAAGAGAGAATCCTGTATATTTGGACCGACCATTAAAATATTGTTAAGCGAGAAGCCGGAGGATGAAGGAGCTGATCCATCAAAGACCACTCTGAGCTTAGTGGATTCACTATTGTCTTTGAGGACCGCATGATGACATAAAAAATAAGAATTATGTGGTTTGATTATTTTTGATTCAGAGAGGTGACCTAAATTTGTATATTCATCAATGAATTTTGTGTATTCTAGTTTTAAAGATGTATTTCGTTTAAATCGCTTTTCCAGAGTTAGTAGTCTTTTTTTAGCACGATTGTAGGAGTCTCCTAAACAGTCTGGTGTATCTATTAGCGGTAGTTTGACACAAAAACGTCCTGTTTCCAGTCTAAAATAATTATTTACAAAATGATTTTCACATATTTTTTCATTTTTGCTTAAAATATGCCTTTTTGGAAGTTCCTCCATTTCCCAAAACTTGGGAATAAACTCATCAATTTCGTTTGAGAGTGGAGGTGTTTGATCATTTAGATAGCTGTGATTGCAATGTAAATATTTTTGAGAAATGTCAGAAACCATTGGCCCTGATAATAACCAGCCTAATTTAGAACTCCTGAGTTTAGGCATATTGTCGCCCAAAGAGCATTGTTCGTCGCCCAGAATTTCCCAGAAAACGTCAGCTCCGATTAATAGATCAATTGAGGCTGGTTGATAAAAGTGAGGGTCAGCTAAATTAATTTTTTTAGGTAAGTTTAGGTTTTGTACATTGACAGGAGTTTTAGGTATCTCACTGGTAATGTTCTTCAATACAAAACAAGACAGTAATAGCTGAAAGTGACCATCAATTGACTTTATATTAGTCAAACATGTTTTAGTGACATCATCGTTATGATTATTGCCGATTCCGATTACTTTAATAGCATCTATAGATATTGTATTTAGAGACAATTTTTTCACTAAAGAATCACTTATAAAAGAAGACTGGCTTCCGCAATCTAATAAAGCGCGAGCCTTTTCCCTTTGTTTTGTTATTGGATTACACACTTCTATAACAGCAGTAGATAACAATATTTGAATCTGACATTGATTAGAAAAGTTTGATATCAACTCAGTACCTGTACTAACATTGTTATTCGTTTCTTCTAAATTATTGTGTAGCAAGGTGTTGTGTCTTTGTTTACATTCCTTGCACGGACCCATGCGGCAGTCGCTCACAGGGTGACCTTGACGCAAGCAATTAGAACACAACTTGTACTGAGATACATCCGCTACACGATCTTTAATACTTTTAGATTTAAAGATTACACAATCATAAATTTTGTGATTGCCGTTACATATTATACAAGTAAATGTGGGTGGCTTTTGATTTGTAGCAGCAAACGATTTTGTAAGTGTAGAATGATTTTGAGGATTGTAATTTTTTTGTTTAAATCTATTATTATTATGATTAGATGAATTTCCAGAAGTAGAAGGTATTGATTTTGTAGCCTCGACTTTATTACGAGATAACGATTCAAGGACATCAGCACGATCTGTCAAAAACTTATTAAATTGAGACAAAGTTGGGACGTCCTCAAGTGTATTTCGATATTCTTCCCATTTAGTTAATGTCTGACTGTCTAATTTTGAGGTTAACATAAATATTAACAAAATATCCCAATGCTTTGTCGGCTGGTCTAGACTGGTTAATGCACGCAAATTTTTTGTCACGTGATCCACAAGAAATCGCAACGACCTGTCTGATTCACGAGTAATTGGCTGAATATTAAATAATGACTTAAGATGGTGATTGATTAATGACCTTTTATTATTATAACGCTCACAAATAATATTCCAAGCCTCCGAATAATTCGACGAGGACACTTCTAAATTAGAAATTATTCTCGCAGCATCACCCTCCAAATATGAAATAAGATAGTGAAACTTATGAATTGGTGATATACGATTGTTATTGTGAATAAGACTTTCAAAAGTGTCGCGAAACTCAAGCCAGCGAAAAAATGCCCCGTCAAATTTTGATATCTGTATTTGGGGTAGTTTGAAACCTTGTTCTTGGTGATCATGGCAACAAACAGACTGATCTTTGACAAGGTCAGCTTGCGCTTCCATTAGATTCTTCGCTGAGGCCAAATGAAATATAATTTCGCCTTCAATATGGTCACGCTCATCTATTTCAAACGATATATTTTCAGAATTTAAGACTTCAATTTCCCCTTGCAATTCGTCAAACTTCAATGACAAAGTCTCAAATTTTGCCACCTTAAGACGAAGCTCAGCTAACTTAATACTTGTTAATTTTGTAATTTGTCCCTTTATTGAGCTACGCCTTACTAGCAATTCTTTGAGCCTCGTCCCACTAGCACTCACTGCACTATTACTAGACTTATCAGTCTTATCAGTCATTTTGCAAGACAAGAATAATAATGTATTTTTATAGAATACTAAATAATATACTAGAAAAAATAGGACTCGCACCAGATCATGTTCTCGGACGGGAATCGAACCCGCGACCTTTGGATATCCGGTCCAATGCTCTGACCGCTGAGCTACCGAGTCACTAGTGGGAACGTCGAATTTCTTCTAGTATATCAACTCTTACGCTGCAAGCCAGCGCCATCTCACCAATGTAGAAGGAATTAACTTCGACATTCAACTGAACATCTTTCCAGATATTTTTAAACAGTTGATTAAGATGAGAAAGCTATATAACATTTTAAATTTTGAGATTTAAGCATTCACAATGCTATTTTTATACAATACTAAATAATATACTAGAAAAAATAGGACTCGCACCAGATCATGTTCTCGGACGGGAATCGAACCCGCGACCTTTGGATATCCGGTCCAATGCTCTGACCGCTGAGCTACCGAGTCACTAGTGGGAACGTCGAATTTCTTCTAGTATATCAACTCTTACGCTGCAAGCCAGCGCCATCTCACCAATGTAGAAGGAATTAACTTCGACATTCAACTGAACATCTTTCCAGATATTTTTAAACAGTTGATTAAGATGAGAAAGCTATATAACATTTTAAATTTTGAGATTTAAGCATTCACAATGCTATTTTTATACAATACTAAATAATATACTAGAAAAAATAGGACTCGCACCAGATCATGTTCTCGGACGGGAATCGAACCCGCGACCTTTGGATATCCGGTCCAATGCTCTGACCGCTGAGCTACCGAGTCACTAGTGGGAACGTCGAATTTCTTCTAGTATATCAACTCTTACGCTGCAAGCCAGCGCCATCTCACCAATGTAGAAGGAATTAACTTCGACATTCAACTGAACATCTTTCCAGATATTTTTAAACAGTTGATTAAGATGAGAAAGCTATATAACATTTTAAATTTTGAGATTTAAGCATTCACAATGCTATTTTTATACAATACTAAATAATATACTAGAAAAAATAGGACTCGCACCAGATCATGTTCTCGGACGGGAATCGAACCCGCGACCTTTGGATATCCGGTCCAATGCTCTGACCGCTGAGCTACCGAGTCACTAGTGGGAACGTCGAATTTCTTCTAGTATATCAACTCTTACGCTGCAAGCCAGCGCCATCTCACCAATGTAGAAGGAATTAACTTCGACATTCAACTGAACATCTTTCCAGATATTTTTAAACAGTTGATTAAGATGAGAAAGCTATATAACATTTTAAATTTTGAGATTTAAGCATTCACAATGCTATTTTTATACAATACTAAATAATATACTAGAAAAAATAGGACTCGCACCAGATCATGTTCTCGGACGGGAATCGAACCCGCGACCTTTGGATATCCGGTCCAATGCTCTGACCGCTGAGCTACCGAGTCACTAGTGGGAACGTCGAATTTCTTCTAGTATATCAACTCTTACGCTGCAAGCCAGCGCCATCTCACCAATGTAGAAGGAATTAACTTCGACATTCAACTGAACATCTTTCCAGATATTTTTAAACAGTTGATTAAGATGAGAAAGCTATATAACATTTTAAATTTTGAGATTTAAGCATTCACAATGCTATTTTTATACAATACTAAATAATATACTAGAAAAAATAGGACTCGCACCAGATCATGTTCTCGGACGGGAATCGAACCCGCGACCTTTGGATATCCGGTCCAATGCTCTGACCGCTGAGCTACCGAGTCACTAGTGGGAACGTCGAATTTCTTCTAGTATATCAACTCTTACGCTGCAAGCCAGCGCCATCTCACCAATGTAGAAGGAATTAACTTCGACATTCAACTGAACATCTTTCCAGATATTTTTAAAACAGTTGATTAAGATGAGAAAGCTATATAACATTTTAAATTTTGAGATTTAAGCATTCACAATGCTATTTTTATACAATACTAAATAATATACTAGAAAAAATAGGAATTTAAAATGTTATATAGCTTTCTCATCTTAATCAACTGTTTAAAAATATCTGGAAAGATGTTCAGTTGAATGTCGAAGTTAATTCCTTCTACATTGGTGAGATGGCGCTGGCTTGCAGCGTAAGAGTTGATATACTAGAAGAAATTCGACGTTCCCACTAGTGACTCGGTAGCTCAGCGGTCAGAGCATTGGACCGGATATCCAAAGGTCGCGGGTTCGATTCCCGTCCGAGAACATGATCTGGTGCGAGTCCTATTTTTTCTAGTATATTATTTAGTATTGTATAAAAATAGCATTGTGAATGCTTAAATCTCAAAATTTAAAATGTTATATAGCTTTCTCATCTTAATCAACTGTTTAAAAATATCTGGAAAGATGTTCAGTTGAATGTCGAAGTTAATTCCTTCTACATTGGTGAGATGGCGCTGGCTTGCAGCGTAAGAGTTGATATACTAGAAGAAATTCGACGTTCCCACTAGTGACTCGGTAGCTCAGCGGTCAGAGCATTGGACCGGATATCCAAAGGTCGCGGGTTCGATTCCCGTCCGAGAACATGATCTGGTGCGAGTCCTATTTTTTCTAGTATATTATTTAGTATTGTATAAAAATAGCATTGTGAATGCTTAAATCTCAAAATTTAAAATGTTATATAGCTTTCTCATCTTAATCAACTGTTTAAAAATATCTGGAAAGATGTTCAGTTGAATGTCGAAGTTAATTCCTTCTACATTGGTGAGATGGCGCTGGCTTGCAGCGTAAGAGTTGATATACTAGAAGAAATTCGACGTTCCCACTAGTGACTCGGTAGCTCAGCGGTCAGAGCATTGGACCGGATATCCAAAGGTCGCGGGTTCGATTCCCGTCCGAGAACATGATCTGGTGCGAGTCCTATTTTTTCTAGTATATTATTTAGTATTGTATAAAAATAGCATTGTGAATGCTTAAATCTCAAAATTTAAAATGTTATATAGCTTTCTCATCTTAATCAACTGTTTAAAAATATCTGGAAAGATGTTCAGTTGAATGTCGAAGTTAATTCCTTCTACATTGGTGAGATGGCGCTGGCTTGCAGCGTAAGAGTTGATATACTAGAAGAAATTCGACGTTCCCACTAGTGACTCGGTAGCTCAGCGGTCAGAGCATTGGACCGGATATCCAAAGGTCGCGGGTTCGATTCCCGTCCGAGAACATGATCTGGTGCGAGTCCTATTTTTTCTAGTATATTATTTAGTATTGTATAAAAATAGCATTGTGAATGCTTAAATCTCAAAATTTAAAATGTTATATAGCTTTCTCATCTTAATCAACTGTTTTAAAAATATCTGGAAAGATGTTCAGTTGAATGTCGAAGTTAATTCCTTCTACATTGGTGAGATGGCGCTGGCTTGCAGCGTAAGAGTTGATATACTAGAAGAAATTCGACGTTCCCACTAGTGACTCGGTAGCTCAGCGGTCAGAGCATTGGACCGGATATCCAAAGGTCGCGGGTTCGATTCCCGTCCGAGAACATGATCTGGTGCGAGTCCTATTTTTTCTAGTATATTATTTAGTATTGTATAAAAATAGCATTGTGAATGCTTAAATCTCAAAATTTAAAATGTTATATAGCTTTCTCATCTTAATCAACTGTTTAAAAATATCTGGAAAGATGTTCAGTTGAATGTCGAAGTTAATTCCTTCTACATTGGTGAGATGGCGCTGGCTTGCAGCGTAAGAGTTGATATACTAGAAGAAATTCGACGTTCCCACTAGTGACTCGGTAGCTCAGCGGTCAGAGCATTGGACCGGATATCCAAAGGTCGCGGGTTCGATTCCCGTCCGAGAACATGATCTGGTGCGAGTCCTATTTTTTCTAGTATATTATTTAGTATTGTATAAAAATAGCATTGTGAATGCTTAAATCTCAAAATTTAAAATGTTATATAGCTTTCTCATCTTAATCAACTGTTTAAAAATATCTGGAAAGATGTTCAGTTGAATGTCGAAGTTAATTCCTTCTACATTGGTGAGATGGCGCTGGCTTGCAGCGTAAGAGTTGATATACTAGAAGAAATTCGACGTTCCCACTAGTGACTCGGTAGCTCAGCGGTCAGAGCATTGGACCGGATATCCAAAGGTCGCGGGTTCGATTCCCGTCCGAGAACATGATCTGGTGCGAGTCCTATTTTTTCTAGTATATTATTTAGTATTGTATAAAAATAGCATTGTGAATGCTTAAATCTCAAAATTTAAAATGTTATATAGCTTTCTCATCTTAATCAACTGTTTAAAAATATCTGGAAAGATGTTCAGTTGAATGTCGAAGTTAATTCCTTCTACATTGGTGAGATGGCGCTGGCTTGCAGCGTAAGAGTTGATATACTAGAAGAAATTCGACGTTCCCACTAGTGACTCGGTAGCTCAGCGGTCAGAGCATTGGACCGGATATCCAAAGGTCGCGGGTTCGATTCCCGTCCGAGAACATGATCTGGTGCGAGTCCTATTTTTTCTAGTATATTATTTAGTATTGTATAAAAATAGCATTGTGAATGCTTAAATCTCAAAATTTAAAATGTTATATAGCTTTCTCATCTTAATCAACTGTTTAAAAATATCTGGAAAGATGTTCAGTTGAATGTCGAAGTTAATTCCTTCTACATTGGTGAGATGGCGCTGGCTTGCAGCGTAAGAGTTGATATACTAGAAGAAATTCGACGTTCCCACTAGTGACTCGGTAGCTCAGCGGTCAGAGCATTGGACCGGATATCCAAAGGTCGCGGGTTCGATTCCCGTCCGAGAACATGATCTGGTGCGAGTCCTATTTTTTCTAGTATATTATTTAGTATTGTATAAAAATAGCATTGTGAATGCTTAAATCTCAAAATTTAAAAAGTATTTTTATAGAATCTAAATACAAGCAAAAAAAATAGGTAATGCTCACGTCCCTCGCTTTGGTGACCTTCAGGCAGGTGAGAAGCAGCTCTTCACAAGCTTCGGCAACTTTCAACTTTATTTTCAGGTAATACCTGGCTATCAGGTACTTAACTTGATGTTAGCCTGAAATTGTCAGCGTAAACAATGTTAAAAAAAAGAAAATAAAGTTTTTAAATTAGTAATTAAGTTTGTATGAAGGACAATTTATTTTAACTATTATTTTATAGTGCAAAATAATTTATCAAACAAAATTTGACCCTTTTACTAATTAAAATAGAAAAACAAATATCTTTTGACTTTCATTCTAAGATATTTTATAAGATATATTGGTTTATGTTAGATATTTTATGTAAAATATGACACGATGGCAAAAGGTTTGTAGTTTTACCGTGTTATTCTAAAGAAAACTGGTCGCAACAATAAAATAAAATTACAGGGACGCTGTTTGTTATTAAAATAACGCTGATTTGCACAGAAATAAGGACAATTTAAATGGATTTTGAAGATGAATTTGGATAGGACAATGAAGGACACTTATCTTTTGTCGGGCCGCAATGCACTCAAGAATCCTCAATTTGGTCAAAATCCACTGAATTTAGGTACACCACTCCCGGATAACGTGTTGTCTTCAATTTTGTAACAGGAACAGGCACCGGAATTGGTACACTTTTCGGGAATGTACTGCAGAAATCCCAATGTCCGCCGCCGACGACTTGGTATTTTATAGATGTAAATTTTCGTTATAATTATTTCCCCTCATGGGCCACCAATTTATGTCTCGTAGTAGACATAAAGGAGCCTCAAAATGAAACCCAAAATAGTTTTAACTTCAGTTTATGCAAAATTTTCAAAATCTTTACAGAGCTACGTAATCGGTTATAGTCGAACAAAAAAAGGTGAAGGTATGACAAATATTAATTTGAGATCATCTTTATAAAATTGACAAGACGCGATATGGCGAGTGAAGGTATTGCTGGTGTTTATCTAGCAGGCGTTGGTAGGCCTGAACAATAACAATTTATTTTTAATTAATTACGCAAAAAGTTTCTTTGATGGTTCATTTTTCCCTCGCTTTATTTTTTTGCGATAAGAAACCTTGAAGATTCTTTGTTTTTTTTAATTACTTACCAAGTAAATGAATTTGACCTTTTTGCGTCTTATTTATTTTAATTATTACTAAATGAATAAGTGAAATTCTTCATTGAAATAAGCTCACATAAGCATTTTTAAATCGTCAAATATTACCCTATCACCCATTATGACGTCTTTTAGCTGACAAGAAAAATGGGAAATCTATCTGGAACGATATCCCAATTGAATGTCGAGGTAATTCCTTACATTGATGGAAATAACGCTGGCTTGCTGCGTAAGAGTGGGATATACTAGAAGAAATTCGACGATGCCACTAGTGACCCGGTAGTTCAGCATTGGACCGGACATCCATCGCGGGTTCGACACTCGTCTGAGAATATGATCTTATTTTAGTATTATATAAAAATTGCATTGTGAATGCTAAAATCTCTAAAAAGAAAAACGGTCGCAAGAATCTTATCAGCCTTATCAGATAGAACGATATTTACAAATAAGTATATCGTGTCCAGACATTACATTCATATATGTTACAATTAACATAGTTAAATAACATTATCTAATTAGCTCATTTCTTAAGAAAGAAGCTGACATGAGCAAACTAGTCGATTTTATTTTATTAATTCTAAAAAAGCAAAATTTCTTAAAAAAAGAATCAGTCAAGGTTTTGTTAATAACGTCTAATATTTATTGAATAACTTTACACAGTTTGAAAAGGCATTCAAACAGTTTGTCAAAAGTGGCCACTGTTGGTTCAAACTCGTTTTTAAACTATTGCACGCATTTTGTAATGTTGTAACGTTATTCAATAAACATTAGACGTCATTCACAAGACCTTGACTGATTCCTTTTTTAAGAAATTGGGCTTATTTAGAATAAATAAAATAAAATCGACTGGCGGCGCTAGTTGGCTCATGTCAACACTTTGAATAAATTTAAGCTTACCACTTACTGATATTGGATGTTAATAAATTAATGAAACAATAATTTCCTGTAAGAAGTTTATTTTATTTGTGTAGACAAGACACCTTGGCTCGTAATAGTGTGACTTAAGTAATATTTCGTATAATTAAGCTTGAGTTATTACGATTGTCACTTTTCTCGAAATATTTTTATCTTTTTAAAAGCCCATGAACAAATCAAGTTTTAATGTTTTACCTATTCAAACGAATACAAAAGATGGACGAGGTCGTCAATCACGACCACTCGACCACTCGGTTTGCAAGGTGTCGCCATCTCTGAGGTGCCGGGTTCGATCCCTGGCTGGGTCAATTTAGAAAACTAACTTTTCCATATTGGATCAGATCTGGGTGTGTGTGTTTGTCCGTTGTCTCCGATTTCCAAATGCTTTAGCTACTTACTTTGGGATCAGAGCAATGTTTGTGATGTTGTCTAATATTTATATTTATTTATTTATTTAGGTTTTGTAAAATGATTTGTATTTAGCCTATTCCTTCAATGGTTTTGACTGTTTTTACAAAATTAAAATGTATGAAATATAAAACAGAATTTAATTGGCTCCTACTTGGACTTTGTGTTACGAGGTAGCGTAGTATCAAGTCACATGATACGGCAAATAATTGGAATTAGCATCGATAGCTCATTAAGACAATTACATACATATAATATAGGTAAGTGCGAACGTGTTCTTCATGAAGCGATATGAGCGATATTGTTGTGCTATATTAACTATATGCTATATACTATATTATAGCGTAATGTTAGTATACACGAGTGACTAAAGCCGCACGACTTTTGCTGCACGGCGAAAATCGACTGTGTAAATGGCAATTCGGCCTAAGCCGCAGGTGATTGAACAAAATTATCTGATCCAAGGACTAAAAATTAAACTACGTTATTTATTACTTATTGTTGCCTAGGTTACGCCATCGACAACATAGACGACAGCGACGTCATCACCGATGTGTCACCTGCGATTCAATTTTGCAAGCAACTTGCTAGGTTACTAAAGTCAACCGATCGAGTCGACAGGTGACCAAAAATTTGCGTTTATGATGTCCATACTGCCTTCTATTGGTTGTTTTACGTTTTCAACAGAGAAGAAACAAAAGAAATTCGCTCGACATTCCACTAGTAGGAGCGTTCGGTGTAACTGCTTGTAATTTGTTCGCATCGGCACGATGAGAAATGGCCGTTTCTCGTCCGAGAAGTGGCGAGCAGCAGCGGCGATTCCGAAAAATAACTCAACCGGTATTAGGCGGCATCAGTGCCGGCGTTAGAGGGACTGACACCCTGGGCAAGAATATTTTGGCGCCCACTTAAAGAAATCAAAATCGAATTTTATTTTTTTTCTGAACCAATGTGAACGTGTATTAAGAATTCTATATTCCATCTTCCATCGAACGCTTAGCTATCCCCACCATCCACCACGCGTTCTAGTTTGGTGGGGGAAGTATCCCACCTCCACTAATCGCCCCCCCAAATTTGGCGCCCTGGGCCGTCGCCCCATCGCGCCCCCCCCTAACGCCGGCACTGGGCGGCATCCAGACGGGAATAAATCTGGCTGTGGGACGATTGATTGGATCCCGGGACGCTAACTTAGGAAATGGACAGGGTATAAAGAATGGGGCGTAGTCTGCGGTCGTTGTCATCTTGGTTTATTATAAGAACTTATTAGGTGTAACTAGGATATAGACCATAGCGTAATTACACAATGGAACGTTATAACGCATTGTTAGACCATCTCCGGTTTATCATAATTGGATGAATAGATTAGGAACGCATAGATGTAACGGTTTCTATTTTGTTATTCATAAAAATACATAACATTCGGTTCACCATAACTACTTGTATTAAGTACTGACATGTATTGTAAAAATTCTAATTGCCTACTCTCAACAATTTAATTTAACAACCTCGGTTTGTTAGAGAATTAGAATCAAAGAATTATACTAATATTTTTTTTTATAATAAAACCTAATATTTAAATTCCTTAATTTTTTCTATATATTATTAATATTCACAATATACTTAATAAGTAAAAAAAACGTGGGTGTAGAAGGCTTTGCTCTAGAACGGCAATTTTTGTTTATGGTCAGGCATGACCAACGTAAATTCATTTTTTTAGATGTATCTCAAAGTCCGCGACTATAAATAGACTGATTTTCTATCAAAACAAAATCACGTCTTCTTTTTAATTTCTCTTTAATACCATTAAATAGTAAAAAGGTCTTGTGCGTTTGTTCGGGTCCGATCTAGAGGTCGTATATACGGGCAGTAGTTCCCGTCTACCCGTCACACTTCCAAGCAACAACTGCTGCTCCCGGTCTACCCCGGAGCATCACCACACCGAGTCTACGTAGATAGGGAGCGAGGGCTGCGCAGATAAAGAATGGGATTGAAAATGGCGGCTCACCGCGCTTACCACAACGAGTGTGGGTGAGAAAGCGATAGGTGTGGCGTTTAGTGTGCGAGCGAGAAGTGTATATTAACGACGCCATTTGAAGGCAACGGAGCAAAATAAGAAAATAAACCAAAAATAAATTTAAAAAATAGGAAACGTATATTCGACTATTGTTTGACATGCAGAAAAATCAACAACTAGAGGAGAACAGTTTAGTCTCTGTAACTGATTATTTTACTTTTTTTTTAATAAAAATTTACCGGCTTCTGGTTATTCAAAATTTGCTGCGTCGCTAACACCATTCCTAGTCCCATTCTTTGTCTGCGCGGGTTGTACGCGCTTCTCTTCGAGCACACCCTCCTGCCTAGGCTGAACATACCGCTCCCCCAGCGAACGTAGCGCTCGTGCTGCGCATGCGCTTCTATCTCCTTTAGGCAAAACCGAAGCTAAGTCCCTTTCTTTCCAATAACCACCAAGCGAAATCATCATAATTCCCCCGATCCTGTGATATTTAATTTTGGTAAATTGTAAATTATAGTTTTCATTTTCACCTTTTGTCCACTGGTCCAGCTTCCCACGTCTGGGATCGATTACACTGAGTGATCATCAGCCATTTTTAATGTCCCCACTGCTGGGGCACAGGCCTTCTTTATGGGTGGATAAGGAGGATGGGCCATGACCCACAACGCGGGCCCAATGGTGGTTGGGTGGTAATGACTGCAAATGCAGCCGGAACTATCAGCTTAACGTGCCTTCCGAAGCACGGAGGAGGTCGAGATAATAAATTTTGGTCACCCATCCTATGGCCGACCCTTGCGAAAGTCGCTTGACCTCCGCAATCGCTGGGCCAGGCGCTACACCACTGCGCCACCAAGCTCCTTAATTACACTACTCGATACAATTTACTAAACATTCGCAGGAAATCTACGGCAATTTATAAACTGAAGGACATTAAAACAATCTATTACTTCAAAAATGGTGACATTCTCTCATTATAAGCAGAGATTAATCTCGGCAAGCCTCTCAGGATTCAACACTGATTTCCTTAAACATTCCATTAAAACATTTCCAGTAATGATTGATCCGAATTTCGCGTGTCGAATAACCCTCTGTATTTCCATTGTTATAACATTGTTTGATTATTCTAATCGTCCTTAATCTCATTAGCATAAGGTCCATAATTTAAGCATTGAATTTGCGTGATTTGATCATAATGAAATGGGTAGAGTCAGCATTGAAAGTAGCTTAACATTTTAGTACTTTGTCACAGCAAGATTTTTTGACAGTGTCTCACAGTTTGAAGCATTATTTAAAACTATGACAAAGTACTAAAGCGTTAAGCAACTTTCGTTGTTGACTGTACCTTTTCTATTGAATGAGATTCTTTGGAAATAGCGTTGTTGTTTTTGTTTTGAAGGAAGACAAATGTGGCTGTTTAAGGCTGTTTATAGCTGTTTTGCTTCTGTTAGCCTCTGATAGGCGAGATTTATTAGCATAACAATAGGTAACAAGTCGGTTTTAAATGTGATGATGACAGGGGACACAGTCAGTGGAAAAGAGCTATAACTTAAAAAAACGCGATTGAATCGTAAATTAAAATGACATAGTTTTAACTACCTCTGTAGTCTAGGGTTTGACCGCCCATGTGAGAGTCGTGGCTTTGGTTTCCAGGTAGCGGGTACTTGTACTCATCAAAAAAGGCAAATTGAACACATGTGAGTCACAGCACATAATAAAACAAAAAAAATCAAACAGGTATGTTTTCTCAAGATAATACACAGTTTTAGTTAATGATAAACTCAAAACTACGATCAAAAATAATTTAAACTTGGCAACAATATAAAACAAATGCACCCTAGCAACACTTAATTTAACTTAAAGAAGGAAACAACATTCAAATTTTTTTACACTTAATTACGTTAATGGTTGAGCGAAGCGATGGCTGGTTCGTGCGTCATGCTCGTGAACGGGTGCTGCCAGTAGGAATAGGTCTGCTTCTGCCTACTTGTCTTAACGTTTATTGAATTGTATGAATTGAAATATTTATATATATATTTATATATATTTTTTAATAGCCTAGACAGAACCTTAAATTTAGAAATTAAGCTTGACACCTGTAAATTGCTTCAGTAGAAATGAGCTAATTAAACAATGTTATCTATTTATGAATCTATGTTATTTGTAACATGTATGAATGTAATGTCTTGAAACGATACACATATTTGTAAATATCGTTCCTTCTAATAAAGCTGATAAGTTTTTTGCGCCCATTTTTCTTGTCAGCTAAAAAACGTCATAATGGGTGGTAGGATAAAAGAATTCACGATTTAAAAATGCTTATTATGTGAGCTTATTTGAATAAAGAATTTTTCAATTTCAATTTCAGTCTATGTATCAAAGTCATGAATATACTATTAAAAAAAAAGTCTATGGAACCGTTTAAACTCCTCTGTCGGTCTAGATTACTTTCCTAATGGCTATCTAGTTTCAATTTGTGGTTAAACATCGGAAGTTAACTGAAACCCAGTTAGTACAAAGCAAAATAGGAAAACTGTTAAACTAAATTAAAATATTTAAATAATATAGACATTATTTGTTTTATGTTTGTGGTATTTACATCGATTTGAATGAGATTAGAAAAAAGAGTTTAAAAAGTACCAAAAAGAGTTGTTTTAGCGAATTTTATAGTAAAAATATAAAGTACACTTAAAATCAGAAAATTGTTTCAAAAAGAAAAGAAGCATAAATAATAATAAAATGTTTGTTTATTTTCCCATCACAAATAAAGGACTTAAGTGGTATTTAGAAGCTACACATGGAAGGTTACTAAATTTGTGAGGGACTGGTGCCCGAAGTAGGTTTCAGAGGAGAAACCTGTGACACAGGTTGCCAGGCCCACCCACAGACAACAGTTTTACCGTATGCATTATGTAAACTTGATACTTACACCTAGTACTTGTACTCGGTAAACAAAAGTAAATTATATAATTAACAAAAGTAAGTAAATTAAAGTAAGCATAAATGCTTCATTCATATAGATTCAATTATTTCAAATTACACCAAATTAGTCTTCCGAGTTTGGATGTTTGTTACTCATTCGAATTGTATGAAATTTGGCACCTGGATTAGAATATATAATACTAAGATAAATAATATATTTGAAAAAATACTGGAAAAAATCACTCTCTCGTAGCACCTCAAACGGGGCTCGAATCCTTGGGATTCCGGCCCCATGCAATGACCAATTATGCTACCGAGTCGCTAGTGGGAGCGGCGAAATCTTCTAGTACTTTTGACTTTTTCGCTGCAGAAGAAGATTGAAGAAGGGGTAGAATTGTATTATGATGATCATAATTATTAAATTATTAAAAAGCAAAATAATTTGTTTCTGTGACTGTACCAAATGTTATGTTTTGGTATTCGTTGGAAAAATAAATTTTCTAACGGCAACAAACAAATACAATTGGTATTAGTTTTTGGTATTAGAAAGGAATAGCTTCCAAAATGCTTAAAACGAGTTTATTTATCGATAAACAACTTGTCTTTAATAATTTATTCGAATCCAAATTGAATAATAATCTACAGAGAAAGTTCTAGCACTATCGACGAAGCGTTTTCTGTAATATTTATTAAACTAACAGCGCAAACCATTTTAGCTCGAAAGCTCCTATAAACTCTATACAATTCAATTTGTCGTTTTATACTAAAAGAGCGATACTAGTCTGCTCCGATATCAGCCACTTTATAGAGGCAGATTGTTATTTAAATTTCTTGTCGTTTGCTTTAAACCAATATTTGTTACAATCTAAGGGATAAGTTCTGAAATTGTATTTGTACTTTTTTCATTAAACTTTTTTGGTGGCAAAAACAAGGTGGCAGTAATAGTTTTTGTTTTAAAGAATTTTATAATGTACTTATTATTATTGATTATCGTATAAGGATAAGTGGCCATCTCTTGTGTTAGAGTTTATCAAGTTAGAGGCATTACAGGCGTAAGAATAATCAGCTGTTCCATACGAAAGTGGAAAAATATTAAATCAAAATGTATGAATCACCTGTTTTTTCGCGATTTCAGCGTTGATCCCATAGTAAAAGTTATTTGTTTTCATGAGTAGAATAATCCCTATAATTATCCGGGGTGATAAAAAAATTACCGTGTACAGATAGATGTGAAAGTTTGTGTGTGTGTGTGTTTGTTACCTATTCATACCTAAACGACTAGACGGATTTGGATGATATTTGGCACACATATAGTTTTTGACCTGGATTAAAACTTAACCCTTCAACGCCCGGAAAATGAGACACAATAGATTATCCATTGTTATCCAGCCGCCGGCGTCCGCTCGGGCGTTGATGAATTAAGGTACATTTTATCCTGGACAAAGGTTCCCTAGATCCCACGCGGATGAAGTCGCGGGCGGCCGCTAGTTATAGACAACACAAATATAACATACCTACATTGATCATTTGTTATGTCGGCGGGTAAGGTCCGAAATGTTTCGAACTTTCCCCTGTTAATGTGCCTCAAATAAGATAGTTTCGTAGTTTGTACGTAGATGTGTATTACAGAACAGAGATAAAGACTGTAATTAGGTAGGGTGCATGGGTAAAAAGGAATTCCCCGTGTACCCACTGGTGGGTGGACCCGGTGGGTGGACCCGGTGGGTGCACGGGTCGCGAGGGTTATACAATATCACAAACATTGCTCTGATGCCAAAGTAAGTGGCTAAAGCACTTGGGTTATGGGAATCAGATATAACGGTGGAACTACAAACACCCAGACCTGAGCCAAGATAGAAAAAACCGTTTTCTAAATTGATCCAGCCGGGGATCGAACCCGGGACCTCAGAAAAGGCTACACCTCGAAAACCGGTGTACAAACCACTCGACTAAAGTAGTTAAAAATGAAATAAAAGAACCAAAAACTCGGAATGAATTAACGGGTGTCTAATTATTACGCATTTGCTAAGAAAAAAACTTAAACTTTTTTGTTTTAACCCCCGACGCAACGCAAAGAGGGGTGTTATAAGCTTGAAGTAACGTACGTATATTCGTAATGCCTAAACGGATCAAGCGATTTCAATGCGGTTTTTTTTAATTCAAAGCTAAATTAATCGAGATGGTTCTTAGACACGTTTGATGGAAATCCATCTAGCTATTTATGGAGATGGTCAACAGCCTTCTGAAACGGCAAAAGATACGGAGGCGGTGCTTTGACTAAAATAATGTACACCTTGAGCAAATTTAGTTGCAATAAAAAAAAAACAAAATGGCAGCAAAAAAAAAAAATGGCCGCCAAAATTAAATTTAAACATGTTTGTGTGTTTGTACGTATATTCGTTCGTAGTACCTAAACGGATCAATCGATTTCAATGCGGTTTTTTCAATTGAAAGCTAAATAATTTTAATAAATAGTTTAGTTTCTGTTTTACAATAATGATGTTCGTTTAGTTTCGACGCAAGTTACCGAGCGAGGCCGTATTTACCGGTCCGTAACTATTAAACCCAATAGAAGTTTTTGATGGCGACTAATTAATTCGGTGAAGCGAATTAACGATTTATATGCTGTTTAGAAATGTAAGTAATGACGACATGAGTGGTGCAGTGATCAACATGCCAGTCTACCACGCAAGAGATCCCGGGTTCGATATCCGGCCGGGCAGAAATTGAAATGATGAATTTTAATTTCTGTGATGGGTCTGGGTTTTATTATGTGTAATAAGTATATAATTTAAAAAGTATATAAGTAGTATATCAGTTGTTTAGCACCCATATTACAAGCTTTGCTTAATTTGGGGCTAGATCGCACTGTGTGAAATTGTCCAAGCACAAAAAAACCGCACCCATCCGATGATCGACCATAACAATAGTTGCTTAACCGTACTAAATGCATAGAGTCACGATAAGACAAGCTACTCAATTATTTCGCGATAATAATGTGGGGTTTACGCAGATCATTTTATGAATTTAAATCGAATTTATAGTCACGGGGTCGAACTCCAGGTGACTTGCTAGGCGACTTTAGTCAACTAGGGTTTTCGATCGACAATCGCTTGTAAAATCATATCGCCATCTCATTGAAATTAGGTTTACGATTCGATTTTACAAGCAACTGCGTCGATAAAAAGCCCTATACGACGAGAGTCGCTTACCAACTCGTCCAGAAAATCAACCCGTGTAAATGCCCCATAACAATGCTAGAGGTTAGAGAATAGGTAAATGAGTCATATTAGTTAGCCAATTTATGAGCAGTCGAGGATTCCGGATGAAATACACTTTCTCCTACTTTATCGTCATTTATCATCAGGTGAGAAGAACGCCAAGCGCTTTACGGTTTTAAAACGACATACTTTGCTGAAGTAAAAACTATCTAAAAATTAGGGAGTGTACACACGATTTTGCCCGGGTACCCGTGTCACCCGGTTGACTGACGAGACAAAAAGTTTTCATTTGTGTGTGGACCCGGTTCTTTTTGTTCCCCCTTTGCGTTTAAGATTCGCGCGCTTGTAAGTTTTTTTCTGTTCGCAATTTCGCACACGTCTCTGTGAACCGGTTTCTTTGTGTCTAATATTTGCTTTAGACAACAAAATGTTTTTGTTTATGATTTAGGCATGAAAAAGTACAGAAGATATAAACACTTTGTTAAAAATACAATGTGTTAAAGTATAGTTTACGTACATTTATTTGTATTTGTTTTATATTGAGAAGGGAAATTAAAATTCATAAAATGAACTGCGTAAGTAACCCCAAAAATGAACAAGTAAAAGAAGCAAATATTCTAATTCAAATTAATATCAGTCACTCAAAAACCTCATTACTACGTAAACAGTTGTTTATCCTGGTATAATATTTTCGGCAAAGACCAAGACTACGTTTAATAAATCATAAATAAAAAGTACGGACGCAAGCGGATTATCCGGGTCTCTTCGCCCGTGTGACGGTCCGGACAAAACATTGTTGTTTGAATAATGCTTTTAGTGTCTGAATTGAGAGCGAACATCTATGATTTTGAATAGCTACAATTTTTTTAATTTATTTGTGGCTACAAACATTCGTGAATGAAATTGTTGTACCTAAGAGTATGTTTTTTAGAATTATGCAGTTTTCGAAAAGTCATTGTGATATAAGAATAGAATAGAATAAACATTTATTGACACTCACAAGGCGCAGAATAATTTATAGAACAAATTGTTCTGTGCTTTTGAACAACAACACAGAGATTTTATAATAAAACTTACAAAAAATAAAGATGATTTTATTGATAATATCATATTTTTTCGAAAGACTTGTATCGTAGCATAATGTTTCCCTCTATATACCTAAATAAATAAAAAAATATACTTTGGTAGCTGTCGCTCCGATATTACGTCTACCATGACACCTGGTTGTTTTAATGTTGGCTACAAGCTTACTGTTTCAGAACCTTTATAGAGGATTTAAAGCATCGGTGTTGATAAAATATTACAAAAGCCTTTTGATAAGTTCATAGATAAGTTTAGGATGGCTTAGTTTAGTAGTTTGACGTTAGGCTGTGGTACACACATGTAACTAAGCTTTTAAAAGCTTCGTTCTCCTAAAAGTTACAAATGTTTTAAATATATAATACTTAGTACTAAATAATATACTAGAAAAAAATACGACTCGCACCAGATCATGTTCTCGGACGGGAATCGAACCCGCGATCTTTGGATATCCGGTCCAATGCTCTGACCGCAGAGCTACCAAGTCACTAGTGGGAACGTCGAATTTCTTCTAGTATTTCTTACTTGTAAGCCACCTTGCTTACAGCGTAAGAGTTGATACTACAGTGTAAGTACTAGACTTAGTATTATACAAGGTGTTACAAAAATAAAAAAAATCTGCTGTTTCATACAAAAATTAAAATCGTAAATATCAAAATGTATGAAACAGCTGACTTTTTTTTCGCGATTTCAGAGTTGGCCCCATAGTAAAAGTTGTTCGGTTTGATGGTCCCTATATACCATATTTGGCATTAGGGGTATTTTTGTAACACCTTGTATAAAAATGGCACTGTGAATGCTAAAAATTTTAAAAATATAAAATTTAGTTTATTTTACATTTTAATATAAGTTCTTTCAACATGTAACAGCTCACAAATAGCCCATATACTTCTCACGTATAACCACGTATTATTACCGTGGTATAACTGTGTCGACTAAAGTTGTCTAACTTAATTTGTAACTTCGCACTAACCTTGTGTGGCATAAGTTCGAGACCTCGCTGCCACTGACATAATGTTTCTTACCCTTGGGTAAAAGTACCTACTATATTGGACAGCTCGTGTCAAAACATTTAAGTAGTTTCTACATTTCAAAGGTTTTATACATTCATATTCATAAAAATATTGACAAAAATGTCTATATTATTTCTATATTTTTTAACCGATTTCAAAGAAAAAGGAGGTTATCAAGTCGACGGTATTTTTTTTTTATTTGGCTTACAAAACTGGGTATAATCCATTCAATCCTTACTAACAATAACTTATTAAAAACTAATTTACTAGAATTTACACTACTCGAAGTAAGCACAGCATGCATTTACTAAAAATTCAAAAATATAGACTACCTAATTCAATTTTCAAATACTAAATTTAAAAACTTAAATAATACAAAAAGTTTTAGATCGAAAAGTTAACTAAATACCTACAGAAAACAACTAAAGAGCCATTCTAATACAACGCTTGGCAAGGGAACCATTAAAAATATCAAATTTAAAATTATATAAAGTTATCTTAAGAGTCCGGCGAACAGTGAGCTTTCCATACAAACTTAATACCAAAATGAATTGCAATTTAAGCATATTTAACTCTTCTTGTGCTGTTATTCGGATTAAGACAGTAAGTTCTTATCTAGGGTTCTATTAAATGAAAAACTCAAAATACCAAACCAAATAAAAATTAATGCTTTTTAAAGTTTTGAAAAACCGTAAATGAAATTTATTTTGAACTAGGTTAGTATTTTAAATTTTTATTTAATAGAACCCATACTGTCTTAATCTGAATAACATCACAAGAAGAGTTAATTATGCTCAAATTGAAAATCATTTGGGTATTACTTTTGTCTAGGGAGCTCACTGTACAACGTACTCTTAAATGGTCCGGCTTTTTACATAATCTTAAAGTTGTGGTTTTGTTTATAAGTCCATCCATATACAGATCAGTCAAGGTACCGGCTGGTATGTACACAACATGAAAAAAAAATTGACATAAAAACCCCAAAACCAAAAACCTCACCATTTTAATAAAAAAACACCCTAAAATTGTATTACTTATTACGAAAAATAATATAGTTCTTATCATTTGGTTACGTAAATTGGAACGGTTTTATTATTTGTTTACCGTGATCTGTCACTACGCATCGGTGAGGATTTCGCGTTTTGCGTAATCAATAAATAAATATATATAAATAAATAAATAAATATTTGACAACATCACATACATTGCTCCGATTCCAAAGTAAGTAGCTAAAGCACTTGTGTTATGGAAATCGCAGACAACGGTGGTATCACAAACACCCAGACCTGAGCCAATATAGAAAAGTTCGTTTTCTAAATTGACCCAACCGGGGATCGAACCCGGGACCTCAGAGATGGCGACACCTTGAAAACTGGTGTACAAAGCCACTCGACCAAGGAGGTCGTCAAATATATTAGACAACATCACAAACAATTCCAAAGTATTGCAGGAATGATAAATACAAAATTAAATCAGATGTATGATGGGATTGTTGCGCGTACTCCTGGGGGTATGTGTACCACTAGGTGGGAAACACCATCAATTGAACTACAGCTTTTAATTTCCATGTTTTTTGCCGTTTAAGTATTATTTAACAGTTGATTTATTTCTTTGATTAAACAAAATTAGAACCTCTTTTTGTTTTAATCACAGCCTAATAATACTAAACATTATGACACTGAATGCACAATTACCTAATTATAATTATGCCTCCTCGTTTCATGCAATAAAATCCCTAATTTAAATTCCTATAAACCACATTCGAAACAATTCGGCGGTGCGTAATCCACGCACTATCAATAACGGCACGGACCACTTCCCCACTTTATTGGGTCCAACGAGAATTTAAGATCCAACTGGCAGAGGGTTCCCACCTGGGACCTCGTTAGAAACTCCGGGATTTAGGTACCCTCCATAGAGTAGGGGATTTGGAACAGAAGTGACAGTTCTTTGCCGCATAACAAATACCGAATGGGATGAGTTTTCGAATTCAGGGTTACGAAAGGATGTGAAAAAGGATAACGCAATTTAGGTTTTCAGCAAATTCTTGTTTGTTTCAAAAATACTTTTGGTATTTGGTATTTTAATATTTAGCAAAACATTTTTTATTTTTATTATTATTTATTTATCACATAAATGTTTTTACAATGAGGCTTATTCACTATAGCTAACACAAAGGAAACCAATAAGGTTTGTATAATGATGTGTACTGTTTTATAAATACTTTAATCAACATCTGTTATTAGCAATAAAACTCCATTAATCTAAACGACAGGCTAGAAAATATTGTTTAAGCTATAATAACTCGGAGTGCACTACAAAGAGATAATTCACAATTTCGTCTTTATTTAAGCACTATGTTTTTTTCCAATGACGGCGCTAGTGTGCAGACTACGCGCTCTTTAATTACGGGAAATAACAACAGTTGCCTAGTAACCGATCCATAGTAGGCCTATCTCTTACTGAAGATAGATTATTGAAATCGGCCATAAGTTAGGTAGCCTCCTTTTTGGCAGGCGATCGACATGAAAAAGCTGGCCTGAAATATGAGGGTCTTTGACCTGCAAAAGATAGATAAAAGATTGTTTGTTGCAACACAAATACCTAGATATTGGTTGGTGGTAGGGCTTGTTTCAAGTCCACCTGGCTTCCACCATCTTACCTAAGTATGACGCCATAACAACAATTTCAAAATTATTGTGTTTCAGCAGTTGGAGGTAAGATAGCCAGCTCCTCAGTGTTGAGGATTCCGGGTGTAGTGCGCTTACACTTTCGGCCTTATCTTCACTTAACATCAGGTGAGGTGAAGGCCAAGCACTATTCCATTGTGGTTAAAAACCTAGATACGTATGATCTGTTACATAAAGTTGTAGTAAAAAATATATTTGACAAAATGTTGTGTCCTTTATTTTTAAATATTGTTCTCTCACAAATGCAACTACATCAAAGGCCATACAGCCTACCTTATGTTCTAATTTGGCACATATTGGGATTTGAAATCAATCTGAAAAAGTTCGCTCTACCAAAAAGGGGAACAACGAAACAAGAAAGTGATGAACAGAATATTAAAATCTTGGCACTAAGTAATTAATACAAGGTATCGGACAATAATAATTACTCCTCGGGTTATTATTGGAAGAGCTTTGCCTTACGGGTTGTCGGCAGGGTCCTTATCTATTTCTGTTTCAAAGCAACAAAACGAACTGTTATTATACGGGTTATATTCCAGTTTGAAAATGAAGGTTTCTTGAAAACTATAAATGTCCGAAGCTATTTAGGTTGCGCACCCCCGAGTTTTTGTAAGGACATTGACTTCACTTGAAAAATAATAGTGAAGAAAATTACGAGCTAATACCGTAGATGGGAATAATTTTTGAGACATTCATCAAAAAAGATTTTATAAGGGCTTGTTTGAAAAGTTTCGGTCAGCACTCTGTACCTTCTGGTTTAATTTTAATAATGGATCTAGATAACTAAGTTAATTAAAATTAAGTAAATTTTATGTTTTGTCGCTCCGATAATTTTCCTGTGTTATTTTTTCTGGTTTGATTTATATATTTATAGTTATTTTTTATTGTTTCAGGTAGATTAGAAAGGCGAATGGAAAAGGTGATTTGATATTTTCCTCCGATTTTTACGTTTAAGAGTTTAAGATTTTTTATTTCTATATGATATAGGTATTAAAAAAGATTTTGATGTAAACTTCAATGATTTGAAATTCTGTAACTAAAAATTAAGAAAAACACAAATGATGTCAAAGACAATAATTTCCCTGTGGGATAAAATCCTGGAAACACGTATGTGTTTAAAAATACATGTTTTGATAAAGGTTAGTTTTAGGTTTTTAACAGCAAGTTTTTACTATCATAGATTAAAGTGAAAGTTTCGCGAAGGCAAAATTACTGAATTTCATTACAAACAAAACTTTAAATTGATCCTTATATAAATGTTGAGGAAGGTTTAAATTGCATCGCAACGTTGCAACAACTAAAATATTTAACTATCTGTACCACAAGTTTGACTGGGGAACTTGGTGTTTGCAAATAATCAATGTTGCCAGTGTGGTGGTATTTCCCAAAGTTTCTTGCGCCCGTTCTTCTTGTCAGTTAAAAAAGTCTGGAACGGGTGGTAGGAAAATATAGACGATTCAAATGTGCTTAATTATTAAGTTTATTTGAATAAATAAATTTGACTATTGAATGCCTTAGATGAAAATGTTTTTTTGGTTGAAAAGTGTTTTGAAAATAATGCTAGAGAGCACATTAAGGTAATCTTTACAAGTATCTGAAAAAAAAGTATTGTATTTCTTAGTTTCATTAAACTTGTTAGATGACAACATTCACTCTGTATTATTTACAATGTTTTATCTTTAATGTTTAAACTCTTAAAAAACACTTTTTTTATATTTTTTTTCATTTCGATAAGCAAAATAAATAGTGTAGTAAAAAAAACAAATATGCAAACCCAATTTGATTTCGGAGAGATAAGCTAATATTTATGTTTAATGTGGCCTGTGTAGAAAAACAAAGTTTCTTTCAATTTAATAATGAGCCTGGGAACAGTTTTTTTTATTAATACATTTTAACTTATTATTATTTTGTCAGTAGCCCTTTTACATCCTTCACAATAATATTTTAAAGATTCGTAGAAATGACCACGCGCTATTGTTTTCGTGACAGGCACTGAGCAAGTAATCACTACCGTGATGACAGGCAGGCCCAGGTCCGATGACGTCATCGGACTCTATTCTCTCGCTAGTCTCGTTCGGAAAAGACGCATAACGCTGACTCGCGGACGTAATAAATAGTGTTTATAAGCAGAATAATTATTTACAATAACTTTGCAAATACTGATAGTTTTAAAGTGAAATAAAAACAGTTAGTTTTGGAATTACGGCTTCTATAATGGTAAGGGATAAACTTTTTTCATTTTTCCCACGTCCATTTAGTACCTACATTATAATAGTTGGATATAGTATGGGCAATTTTTAACCACATTGCTGGCAACACAAAATTACCTACCACCAAAATAAGAGCATCTGAGTCCACGAAACCCTTTCAACCCGGCTTAGAAGCCTGCATTTTTTTCCAGAAGCATCTTCCAACATTAATTCCGTACTATAGCCGAGATATAATATTTTTGGCGCGAATAATGACGCAAAAAGTAGGGTATAGTAAGAATATAGTAACATAGAAGTTAGGGCAAAGGATACTCTTGTAGTTTGCAGAAATGTAATTTCAGATAAGGATCTTGCTTAATGAAATGTACGGATTTTACGACTTTTTTACGTGGGCTTTCGGATTATTAGGTGACCTAAGTCCGACTGATGTATCTTATATCCAATGTTCCTTTGGGGTTGGGTTGCGTACGCTATACATAATGATAAAATTGTAACTGACTGTTGTCTGTACATATGAGATATTTTTAGGAAAATAATAATTAGACCGTTAAATTGTTTTAAAGAGCAAAAGAAGTCATAACAATTATTTTCAAAAGTTCTGTTTGTTTGTCTGTCTGTATGTTTCGACAGTTGTGTTGCTGTAGGTTTTACTTGATAATCTGGTGCATTTTTATCTTGACACTCAGCCTAGAAGCAGAGTTATTGATAATATTTATCTAAACAAAGTAGCGGGCGGCCATTGACTTTGATCAAAGTCATTTTCGAATAAACATAAAAATTAGCCTGTTGTAATCGTAAATTTTTTCCTTCCACCAATTTCGATGAATTATATCATATAGAATACTCTCGAGAAAGATAGTAAGCTACCTTTAGTTGCGAAAAGAGTGAAATTATGTTTTGAAAGTTCAGTTATTATGGGAACTTGGAACAATATGATGCGGATGAAGTCGCGGGCTAGTATGTTATAAAACAGAAAGATGACTTCTTATCGGAATGAGAATCCGCGCCGAAACGCCTAAAGTAATATTTCTGACTTGTTCAGAAATGAGCCAAATGATATATGACTTTCTGATGGATTCCCTCGGTAACAATTCAGCTCATGTACTTCGGAAATATGCTCTGTGGAAAAGGAATTAATCATCTTTGTAAGAATGCTCGGTTGGTTTTGCAATTATAGAAAGAAAGTGATTGAATGAATAAAGTGTTGTGGCTGTAGATATTACTGTTATTGACCGAGCGATCGCTAAGCGTCTCCGTTTCAGCTAGGGCTAAAATGCTTTCGTATATGTATATCCTAGGCTGTCCGTCTGTTTTTCTCTACAGGTCACATTTCTCAACCGATTCTCGTGAAATTCTGTGAACAGGTTCAATAGTTATATTTGTTTTGTCAATTCAGGTTTTTGAAATTTTTCGGAACAACATATTTATTCAGCCATTTCGAATAATGTCCAAAAAGTCACAAACGCGCAGTCTTTAGCTCACCGAGCCTCTTGTGTATAAAAGCGTTACGGTTAGCTTGTTTATTGCTTCCTAATAGGCCGAGCGAAAGCGAAGTGCGAGCGAAGCATCTCCGTTTCAACTTGGGAAAATGCTTTCGATTTCTCAACCGATTCTCGTGTAATTTTGTGAACAGGTTTAATAATTATTTGGGATTTTTTGTAGTTTCAATTTTTCGAAAATTTTCGAAATGGCTTGTATGTAGGGTTTTCAACCCCTACATACACGCCATTTAGAAAAATATTTCAGCCATTTCGAAAAATGATGTAAAACGTCACAAACGCGGGCTCACAATTGTACCTATAGTTTGTTTTATAATAAAATTGTTCATAATATCAATTTCAGAATATCTTGCCATGCGCCATTTTAATGCCCTGATTTTCTGAAACACAGAAGAAAGGTGGACCCACCCATCACGCAGGCCCATCGGCCCATCTAGAATTTTTCTAGTATTATTTATCTTAATATAAAAATAGCATTGTGAATGCGAAACATCTATATTTAATAGATCGGTTGATGTTAAACGACTGCAAATGGAATCACTTAAAGTGTCTTCCGAAGCTCGAGATGATACATTTTTGGCCACCCATCTGATGATCGACCCTAGCGATTGTTGCTTAACCGCCTCCATTGCAAGCCAAATGCGCTAAGCGCCATAGTGTCTCTCAAGTCCAAATAATTTTATGTTAATCAAGCTGCCTATTACTAAAACACAGCATGCATTTTATCGACAGTAAATCCACTTTGATAAGTTTGAATAATAACTTTTCTAAAGTACCTAATTTATTTTAAATGCGAATAAAGAGGCTCTAGTGCAGAAAGAATATTTAATGCGAAAAACTAAAAAAAAAAAATATTTTTAAAAGCAAAATTAATGAGACACGTTCCAAGGTTGAGAACGTCTGGCCAAGGGCTGCCGCCCCTTTTCTCAGACAAATAAAGATTTTTTCATTTTTGTGGAACAAAAATAAAGTACGCAGCATAAAAAAAGAGTACATTATTAATTGTACACTTATTTATCCTTAAACTTTAAATAAATATTTGTCTTTCATAAAGATACACAAAAGTTACACAAGAGTTATGTAAATAAAGTAGTTTAGTGTACTCTATTGCTGTCGTAGACTATAGAGTACACCTACACGAAATAGATGACAATACTCTATTTTGGAGTGCGGGTGGCAACCCTACTGGCCCAAACTGAAATTGAAAACAAATAGCTTTTTCATATTATTATCGTGAATTTAGGCAATTAGTTATGAAAACACTTTTGTTACAAAACAATTTTAACATTACTAATTTGTTAATGCGATTTAGTTTGGATAACCCAAAAAAACTGTCTAATAGAATTAATGAAAAAATATTTTTTAATAACAATGAAACTTGCTAGACCTTAAAGGGCAGATCAATGCCAAGCTAAACAAAAACACCAAAAAAATGCAGCTCTTTACTTCACATGTTAAATGCGAATTTGCACTATAAATCAAAGGCAAAAGGGTGATTTCCGTGTGCTCTCCTAAGTTGTGATGTGAATTGCAATTAGCTTTGATTCTAATTAGAGTCGCCAAAGCGGTTCCTGTGGAGGTAGCCACGAGTCGAATGGCCATTCGTCAACCTTTAATTTGCACATGGGTGTAGATTTTGCTTTCTCTATATTTTAATGAGGTGAGGAACTCGATGGCGTTTATTAAAAAGGAACTCGATGGCGTTTATTAAAAAGGAACTCGATGGCGTTTTATTAAAAATTAGGAATAAGTAAAAAACAATCAGTATTTTTTATTTTATATTCTACCTATGTTGTTTTTAGAAGCGGCATTTGTGTACCTTTGACACAATAAAGCCAATCTGTGTGACCAAAGAGAATTTAATCAGTACGTTTTATGTGTGACCATCACGCGATAAGATGTGGGTGATAAAATAATAGACAATCGTGGAGCAAATCCAGACTTATTCAAATATCGAAAGAATCACAAAAACCAGTATATTTTGTAGGTTCCCTATGTATTTGCATAACATTTTAAGGCATAATATGTCATAGCATATTATGATTTCACCGAATGATGTTTACGCATAATATTATTAGTCATAACAGCTTATGCATATTTTTTAAGCATAACTACTTTAAGCATAATTATTTTTAAGCATAATAATCTTTAGCATACATTTAAAAACGCATAATGCAAGCATTATGGAGCTCCGCTGTGAGTGGTCAAAACACTAAGTAACCTAACCTACCTAGGACATTAATTTTTTTTCCGTCGTCTAAATAATATTAGGCGTATAGACTATATGCTTAATAACATTATGCGAAAACAAATTAGTCTAAATGATAATTATGCTAATATAAATAGTATGCAAAAAAACAATTATGCCAAAGTATTATTATGACAAAAAAATATGCCATATCAAATTAGGTATAAAACCATTATGCGAAAAAAGGGATCCCTATGTTGCTGATCAACCTATCCAACCTTTTTGTTTAATAAAGACAAAAAATTGCCGAGTTCTTTTAAACCTCTTTGCTTTAAATTCGCGGAAAATGCCCATACGCGACATTGGAGTTAAAAACTTTTTTCTGGAAAACAAAGGTCCTATGTGTACCAGGTTTTACGCAAAAAGTTTTATTAAAACTACGCCACGCAATTACAGTGAAACTCTCATTTCGCACAAAGAAACTGTTAAGTGAAATAATACCCAAGAGATGCACTAAGAAGCGGTAGCCCGGTGGAAAGTGAAAATGTATACGGTAGAAAACTATAATAATTATTTTGGCATGGTAACACATAGTTGGTTTTTTATGAGTACAGGAGCAGTTTCTGCCACAGAGTTTACTTTATTTATAGTTTGCTAATTATTTTATTTTTACTAAACGCCTAAAAGTACACAGTACACAGCTATCGTTAAGTAGTTACGGCGACTAAGTAGAATAGCACTTACTCTTAGACCCTGTCCAGATCTACGCGCGAAAGAGACGCGATTCGCTATACAATATTCGCTAAGGGCCAGCAACGTCAGCAACGTGTGAAATATTAACAGCAATGTAAACAAAATCGCGTGCAAAATCGCGGTGAATTCGCTCTTTCTGGACAAGGTCTTAACACTTAGGGGTGTCCTAGAAGTCGAATAATTACTAATGCCAACTGTACACTCTGAATGTCTCGCCCGAGAGCTCCGGATGCGAGAGCGACTCTGTACACTCTCGCGTCGTCGTGCAGTCGCAGTTGTGAAGGAGATAGTCGCAGTTGTGAAAAGTAGCGCTTGGTGCTGCTTGTCTTGCATGCAATCAGTTCATAGACTGGCTTCATTTCTATTATGATAATTTAAGCTCAAAATTACTATATTTTGCAGCAAAAAAACTGCCAAGATGATGTTAATAGCCGAGGGACGCGAGAGTGTACTATCGGCAACAGCGTCGCTAAAGGGGCTGACATGAGTCAACTAGCTAGTTTTTAAACTTTTGCACGCATTTTGTAATGTTGTAACGTTTTTCAATAAATATTAGACGTCATTCACAAGACCTTGATTGAAACTTTTTTAAGAAATTGGGCTTATTTTAGAATAGATAAAATAAAATCGACTGGCGGCGCTTGTTGACTCGTGTCAGCCCCTTAACCAGTTATTAACAAAATTCGAGTGCCCGTGGTACATGGATGCACTTGCTCGCCCTCGTGAGAGACAGCGAAGACCCTTTGTCCAGAAAGAGCAATTAGCGGTGACAATTTACGCGCGATTTTGGTTACACTGCTGTTAATATTGCACACGTAGCTAACGGCGCTGGTCCTAAGCGAACATTGTATAACGAAACGCGTCTAATTCGTAGCTCTGGACAGGGTCAAACGGTTGCGACCGAGAGCGAGCGATTGACAGCGAGAAACCCCGAGAGGTAACGTGAGTTACCGTGTACCCTAGCATGACCACTGAAACGATATATGATATAGCGATTTATTACGTTTTACTGTCAAAAGACAATGGATTTTGACAATTGAGTGTCGATAAATGGATATATTAAGCGATATATATCGTGTTTCGGTGTAATTGCAATAAAATATTTTTCACATTGATTTAATTAGAGGTTACCTACATCTACAGGACAATAAAAATACTTTAATTATATTAAAATAAAATAAATTTTATCAAAAAGAATACTAACAATTTTAAGAACATTTTTATGGGTAAAGGTTAAACCCAAAAGACCGAAATGCGTGGAAATGATGTAACATGTAACACATTAGTACTTTGTTGTTAATAATCCTGTTGTACTGTATTTGGTAACGATATATTTAAGTTTGTAAATATCGTTACTTATTTCTGTTAAAGCTGATGAGTTTCTTGCGCCTGTTCTTCTTATCAGTTAAAAAAGTCTGGAACGGGTGGTGGGAAAATATAGACGATTCAAAAGTGCTTAATTATTAAGTTTATTTGAATAAAGAAATGTTGACTTGACTTGACTAAGTCCTTTACTATCACAATGGATCCATCCGAAAATAAATAGTTTTTATTATTTATTCATTAAACAATTATAATATTTACGTTACATTGTTAACTCTACAAGAAAACGTTATTATATTTCACAGAAGTTCAGTAACCAAGACAAAATTTTCAGTATAAAATACAGGTGCATATTTCATAGCTGCTTTTAATAACACGGTGGATTTTAAGTCCAGAACGCGAGTTGAATTGTTTGCTCAGCTAAAACTGAAAGATGCTTTATAAAGAAGCTCTTTGTAATTTCAAACATGTTTAATAATAAAGCATGCAGTGGGATTTTAAGCTTATTCGAGAGTTACTTAGGTTGAATATTACTATAGTGTTTTCTGGATTTGTAAAAGGAAAGTAATATTTTGGGTTCTAAAAAGTCATTACAATTTAGTATGGCAATTCTAATACTCACATGTATGTATGTTAATGTAATGTCTGGAAACGATATACATATTTGTAAATATCGTTTCTTCTGATAAAGCTGACAAGTTTGTTGCACCCATTTTTCTTGTCAGCTAAAAGACGTCATAATAGAAGGTAGAGTAAAAGAATTGACGATTTAATTATGCTTGTTGTGTCAATAAAATTATTCAATAAACTACCAATGGCAATGAAAGAATTACCATTGAAACAATTAAAATTTGCGTTGTATCGATTACTGACTGACAAGTGTTTTTATAGTGTTAAGGAATTTATTAATTGCAAATTTTAAATATTATCAGACCATTTTTTTATGTTTTAGGCATTTATTCAATTCGATTACTTTTGGACATGTTTTAATTATTATTATTATTGTTTTTTATTTTAGTCGTGATTATTATGCGTCATTGTTAATTTATTATTAATCAAGACCCATCTCTAATTTGCATACCAATGTTATTTGGTTAAATGTGAGAAACGAAATCGATAAATGTTATAATCTTGTACTGACCACATTTACAGCAATAAAGAATTATTTATTTATTATTTATGTTATGTGAGCTTATTTAAATATAAATAATAATTGTTCGATTTTGATTTGATTTGACTTGAGTAGTGCCCACTGCACTTTTGCCCCAACCCGGAGCATCCTCAGGAGTTTCGGTGTTGGTTTACGCACGATCTAACTCCTGAGGATGCTCCGGGCTGGGGCGAAACACGTGTAGAGTAGTCTAATTGGTGAAGGAGCAAGGTGTGTCGCTGTTATGCTAAATGCAGGTATTGTGCACTGATATTTTGTGGTGTGCATGTGCATTTTTTGCGGGCGGGCGGGCTGTGCATCTTGCATATATTTTTTGCGGGAGTAAGCTACATATATATCTCTTTTTTCAATTCATTATTGGATTTGATTTGATTGATTGACATGCCGTATGAAGTTTTTTTTAACTTAAATGATTTTACTTAAGTTTATCATTTCCCTGAGATTTCCATCACACATACTTCAGTTATCTTGTGGATAGAGCAATGTTATGTTGTACAATATTTAATTAAACAGATACTTCGTGGAACTTAATTGTCTATAGTGAGTAGGGTGCCGGAGTTGAAAAGGGTAGGAAATAGGGATCTGAATCGGAAACGATTGAAAAGTCCACTTAATAGTTTAAACAAACAAACATGTAATTAATTTGCAGAAAAAACACAAGGGACAATCAAAGGTGCGAATGTACATTGATTCAATGTACTTTATTTAAAGCTGATAGATCAGGTGGTTCGTAACCTTGTCAATATTGTTACCCCCAAATTGGGGGGGAAGAAGGGGGGCGCCGCCTAACCCCACCGCCTGCATGCACATCACGCTGCAACTTGTGCATATACACACACACTATACGTAACGCACACCACGTACCTAGTGACATTTTATTTAAGTACGAAAATAATAATTATTTAATTTTTATTCTCTATTCTATTCTTTCGTACTAGGTACCAACTCTGTTACCCCCAAAAAATAGCCGTTTTACCCTTGCGGGGTAATTACCCCCAGGTTCAGAACCAATGATAGATTTATGGCACCTATGAAGTGTAACTGAAGAACTTGTCAGCGAAAAGAAGTCTTGAAAGAGTACTAAGGGAGAAATTAGTTTTCCAACAATTAAAGGTATTTAAGTTTGTTTGAAAAAAGTGTTTTTTATTGTTCCGTACCTGAAAAGGAAAAAACGGAACCCTTATAGGATCACTTTGTTGTCCGTCTGTCTGTCTGTCAAGACCCTTTATCTCGGGAACGCGAGGAGGTATCGAGTTGAAATTAAAACCTTATACTCAGGTCTACAATTCTTTGAAGCTGTGAAAAAACAAACTTCTAATCTAAAAAATACAGCCGTTCATAAAACGCATATTTCGACACTCTCAAGGGAATCATTTACAGGGTACTTTCCGTTAACCTAGAACTATGAAATTTGGCAAGTAATACCGTCTTATACTACAAGTATTGGAAAAAATCTGAAAACTATACATTTGTAATAAAAATATACCGGCTTATTCATAAAATGAAGCAAATATCAAGTAAGGAGGCTTATAAAATGTTTTGTTTCTTTTACTCTTTCGAGAAAATATGATAAAGATAAAACATATTTTATCGGTGCAATAGCTAAAATATAATTATTAGGCGTTTATGAATAAGGTTCTTTTAAATTCCCTCATTTTCTTACTGCAAACTAATTTTGCCGTCAAACGCGTAGCACTGATAAGCCCCGCCCCTTAGCCCTGTTTGGTACGGAACCTTAAACGTGCGAAGACCGACACGCACTTGGCCGGTTTTTTACTTAAAATTTACTATTTGACTACCTCCGTGGTCAAGTAGCTTTGTATACCGGTTTTCAAGGTGTCGCCATCTCTGAGGTCCCAGGTTCGATCCCCAGTTGGGTCAATTTAGAAAACCAACTCTATATTGGCTCAGGTCTGGGTGTTTGTGATACCACCGTTGTCTCCTATTTCCATAACACAAGTGCTTTAGCTACTTTCTTTGGAATCGGAGCAATGTATGTGATGTTGTCTAATATTCATAATTTATTTATTTATTTGGATTTCAAAACCCAAATCCCAAATCTGGCGTAACATTGATTGGATTAACTTTTATGTTATACCAAAGCAATGAAAGCAAAGATTGTTACAAAGGTTTACTAAAGAATATAACTTGTGAAGACTAGCAAAAACTTCGCCATGCTTACTGAAACTTAACTTTTTTCGTTTCAGTTCTAGTAATAGGACTTCAAACAACAAAGTATTAACGAAAGTGTACATAATGTTTTCCACAAAAGAACAGTGAAATTTTATGTTTTCCATGAATTTGTTAAACAAGTATTTACGAGGACGCAATTTGATCACAACAAAAAACTTTGTAGGCTTCAAATTATTTTCATTTTGTTATTGTTCCCAAATTCTCGGAAGTATGAAAAAGTAAAAAAAACATGATACAAACAAATTCAAGAGTGAAGAAATTATGAGAAGGGGAAAAGGGCTTTTTAATTTAAACTGTTTCGGAGAGCCTACTCTGAAATTCGAATCACGATATTCGGACGACGTTCGCTCCGGACATATTGTATATCCTCGTGGTCATACTGGTATGACAAACTAGTATGACCACGAGAAAACGGGGCGTTAGGCTGGCCCCAGACCTACCGGTTTCATTTCTTTGCTTTGCTGTTTTAGTTGAACAGGGGCTACCAGCTAACGCATCGAACTTCGGAAAGTCTGCCGGGCTTCAAATTAAAACATATAAATCGAGCCCTAATGGAGCCAAAATGGCGAACCCCAATTCATGTTTTCACACGAACATCGATATCTTCTAAATAACTACAATACGAAACTTCTTACTTGGATTTATCTGTTTTAAGTTGAAGCCCGGCAGACTTTCCGAAGTTCGATGAGTTAGCCGGTTCGGCCCCCTATTCTACTAGAACAGCAAAACAAAGAAATGAAATCGGTAGGTCTGGGGTCAGCCTTATAAAGGTCATAGCTCATTAGAGCACCCGGCACCCGACCAGCACCACCTCGCCTCGAGCGGTTAGTATTCTTTATTTGGACTTCTATGGATATGCGCTCATTACATCAACTCCGTATCGTAAACCAGATCGCCTCGCTCGCAAACGGTCAACGCGCGGACGTCGGGTGGACCACTCGGTAACAACTCGCTGCTCGCATGCTTCTCTTGCGTTGACTGCGCATTGACAACGCATGGATCCTGAGTGGACTGCGTGCTGCCCGCGAATGATTCACGCGACAAATGCCTACGAGCAGTCCACTCGTTGACCACGCGACGTTCACCCGTTGACCACGCGAGGTTCACTGGTTGATCACGCGACGTTCACAAGTAACAACGCGTCGTCCACTCGTAGACCACCTGTCGTCATCGAGTTGACGCCGAACGACGAGGCGGTGCTGGTCGGATGCCGGGTGGGTCTAATGAGCTATGACCTTAAGTATAAATGAAAAAACAATATTTCTCAGCCATGTGATGGTTTTCAGGGTTTATAATAATTTTCCGAGGTTGTATGCCTGGTACCCTATCTACCATATTCGGCTTTATAAGGCTATTCCCAAACACTCTGTTGTATAAGTGTGACTAACGGTAAATTAAATTACCCGTGGTCACATCCATAGATATGACATCTTGGTAATATGGAGTACCTAACCTACCTTGTGCCGTACCGGCTAACGCATCAAATTCCGGAAAGTCTGCCGGGCTTCAAATTAAAACAGATAAATCGAGCCCTAATAGGGCCAAAATTGCGAACCCCATCGGCGAATAGTATGTACAATACGAAACACCTTCCTTCGATTTATCTGTTTCAAGTTGAAGCTCGGCAGACTCGCTGAAGTTCGAAAAGTTAGCCGGTAGGGCCCCTGTTCCGTTTAAGAAAAAAACCAACATTTTTAACTAGTACTTTTGTAACTGGAGGTTTTGTACGAGGAAGAAAAATTCTTATTTCAAAACCGGTTTCGTACATAGATCATTTTTCATCATTCGCAACTGGTTACGAACATACGGTTTCGTGGGCGGCCAAAGGGAAAATAAATGCCAACATAGTTCGACATTCAAACCTCTTTGCTTCCTTTTTATTCATTTTCGACACAGCTGCGGCTTTCGTAAAAACTCTACAAGAATGCTGCCAATCTAGAAATCAATGGAGATACTAATTTCCCTTGAGGATTTTACGGGACGTCCCTTCAATGTTCGGGGTTCGGTATCGGCACGTTGCGCCAATGGGCCTACATGCGTCAACTAGCGCCATCAATTCATTTATTTTTATCACTTAACACCGGTCTTCATGGTGTCGCCAACTTTGAGGCCCGGGTTCTATCCCCGGCTACCCATTTAGATAATTAACTTTTCTGTATTGTTATATAATGCTAAATAATAGTACTAGAAAAAAACCTTAAAAAAAATTGCTACAAAAAAACAGCTTTAAAAAGCAACAGCTCTAAAAAGCAAGAAATAATATTCAAATCTGCATAATTACCACTATTCAAGTACCTAAGCATATCTGATATTAAAAAAAACGTCTTATGAAGTCGGGAGGGGCTAAAAGATATTTTCCTTTTTTAATTTATATAAACATTTGTAGCGGTTTCTCTTTCTTAATTTGATTTTTTAAATCTTAAAGCCTAAACGTCTTATGAAGTCGGGTGGGACTTCATAAGACGTTTTTTTTTTAATTTAAAAATGGGACCGATTTAGAAATGGGACCAACTGGGGAAAACTGGGGACTGTACTAAACCTAAAATATAGACGATTTAAAAGTGCTTAATTATTAAGTTTATTTGAATAAAGAAATTTTGACTATTGACTATTGAAACAAAAACGCAATGTATGTCAAATATTGAAATTTATATTTTATAGTCTTAGCACAAGATAAACAAAAATCTTCTGAGCGTTATTCGAATAATTTTTTTTCAGTCTTATTTCTTTACTAGCTTCCGCCCGCGACTTCGTCCGCGTGGATATTCAAGAAAATCCTTAGGGAACCTCTGACCAGGATAGAAAGTATTCTTTGTTTTAACGTCCTGCCTTGCGAGGCAGTGCGCTTGGTCGTACACACGACAATAAATATATTAACTTTGGCAGGCCAATACATATATGAAAATTTAGTATACGTAAGGAAACACTTGGATTCATTTGCTAAGAACAGCGATAATCACCAGTTTAATACAAGAAATAAAGATAAACTTGCCGTTCCAAGATTTAGGCTTGCAAAAACTAGAGGTTCATTTATGGGGAAAGGCATAGCCTTTTTTAATAAAGTTCCACAACAAGTGATTGATCTTAATTTGCAGGAATTTAAAAACCATGTTAAAAAGACGCTTATGGGTAAAAGTTATTATAAAGTAGACGATTATCTAAAAGACCGAAATGCGTGGAAATGATGTAACATGTACCACATAAGTACTTTGTTGTTAATAATCCTGTTGTACTGTATTTGGTAACGATATATTTAAGTTTGTAAATATCGTTACTTATTTCTGTTAAAGCTGATAAGTTTCTTGCGCCTGTTCTTCTTGTCAGTTAAAAAAGTCTGGAACGGGTGGTAGGAAAATATAGACGATTCAAAAGTGCCTAATTATTAAGTTTATTTGAATAAAGAAATTTTGACTATTGACAGCACGTCAGGTTATACAGTTAAACTGCGAAAACAGCTTTTATTACGTAGGGCATAAAGGCGGTCTCAAGGTAAACATGTATAGTCTGAGGTGCCGTTGTGTGTACCTTTCTCGCGAGGCAGGGCGTTAGCCACGCGGTCGCGTACGCGGTCACCCGCGGTCTGCCGCGCGGTCTCGAATGTTCACGCGGACGAAATCGCGGGCGGAAACTAGTAAAATAGGATATTATGCAACTAGTGAATAAAAGACGGATAAATAAACAGACACACAGATAAACAAACAAGAATTCCAAAAATGTTAGAAATGGATTCTATTGGTTATTATTACACAACCCAACCACTTTTTTTTTTAAATATTTCCTTTGTACAGACACAACTGTTCTACAGATTTATTATATGTATAGATTAATATCTTTTGCGTTAAAAATATTATTTTAAGTGAAACAGAAATATTAAACCTTGTATTACTGTTCTTGTTAAAATAATGAGAACCTTGTTATTGTAAAAGAGATCATTAAAATAAATTTAAAGTAAAATAACAAACGGTGCTTGATATTTTTTCACCTTAATTATAATAAGGTTATGTTTTCCTTGAAATCGTTACTTTTCGAGAGTCTAGTGGATCTCTCAAATTAAGTAAATAATTAATTAATTATTGACGACCTCCTTGGTCGAGTGGCTTTGTACACCGGTTTTCAAGGTGTCGCCATCTCTGAGGTCCCGGGTTCGATCCCCGGTTGGGTCAATTTAGAAAACGAACTTTTCTATATTGGCTCAGGTCTGGGTGTTTGTGATACCACCGTTGTCTCCGATTTCCATAACACAAGTGCTTTAGCTACTCTGGAATCGGAGCAATGTGTGAGGCGTTGTCAAATATTTATATATTTATTTAAATTATTTTTTTGGCAAGAATATGAAAAGCTAAAGAGCTGGGGCGTTAAAGCGCGGTCAAACAGACAACAAACTAAAAACGAACCGAAGCGGTGACGTCACACTAGGCATAGCGAACCGATTGCGAACTTACGAAAGCGAACCGAACCGAGGCAGAGCGCCACATACAACGCCAAAGTAATTAAAAATGTCCTGAAGACATACTACTATAATGTACTACTAACCACGAAAAAAGGCGAATAAAGGCCGGCGCCCAATGCCGGCACGACAAGGCATGGCGCGGCAAGGGATTTTATTCCTAATCAAGTTATTTTGAATCTTATTTCAATGTGTTTAGAATTCATTTTACTTTATTTCGATACCACGATGCCACGGGTTGCCGGGGCTCGCCATTGCATCCCGCGAGACGTATGGGTTGTTGCTAAGCTAGTTGAAATGAGAGAGAGAGAGAGAGAGAGAGAATTTTTTTATTAACACAAAAGACCACGCCACGTTACAAAAGTTAGAAAAATACAAAAGACGAATAAATAAAATTAAAAAAAATTGATTGATGCCAGAGTGGCTGGGCTTTCAGCAGGATGCCACGACATGCCACGGCATGCCACGGGACGCCGCGGGATGCCGCAGCACAACCTGCCATGCCATGCCGGCAGTAGGCACCGGCCTTAATTTGAACTTGTGTACAAATGCACCCGGCACGCTTCACTCTCAGCTCTCAGTCTGACGTCGTTCATACGATGTCCAATTTGTTTATTGTTATAAATTTAGTTTGTTATAACGTCGCTAGATGGCGTTGTACGTTTTATCGCCGTTTGTATAAAAAAACCAATCAAAAATATTCCCAGCAATATGTCATAAAAATCTGTTCACAATTCGACAGTCATTAAACCCCAGCCAAACTTCAACCTAAGCCACTTATCTTAAAGTTCAATCTAGATCAAAGCGCAGGTACTTTTGATTAGGCCGAATAATCCCGTGAAACCTTCGTAATTAAATAAAACGATCTTGCGTCAACTTGGGATAAATTATCTGTGTTTACGCAAAAAAGCCTCCAGACAACTGACAGGGGGCTTGTGAAATTTAAAATATAAAAACACAGACCTTATTATTAGAGGAATCTATAAAGAGTTGATAATACCAAAGTATTGATATTTATTTCACAAAATGTTTAACCCTCTTACTAATAAAGATTGCATAGCAGATGTAAAGTTACACAATAGTTACTCTCTGTCCAACTATTTAAGTTTGTCATTAAAAAGAAAGGGACAAAACATTGTGTAACTATACATCTGCTGTACAATCTTTATTAGTAAGGGGGTAAATTTATAATTGCATTTCCTATTTTTTTATGAAACAGTACGGATAAGTTTAAGTATACTCAAAATGTACAAAAACGTATCCGAGCTCGTGAGACCAACCAAAAAATATTGAAATGTATAAATCGAATAAAAAGAACATAATTTTTAACCGACTTCAAAAATTAATATGATATAATAGGATATGCGTAACTAATAATTTGAATATTATTTCTTGCTTTTTAAAGGTATTTTATTTTAATGCTTTTTTTGTTTTTGTTTTCGGGTTTTTTGAAAAAAGAAACGCGAGTGAACCACAAAAGGCGTTCAGTTTAGGCGTGAAAATGTAACAAACAAATAGACAGAGTTTTTTTACATAAATAATATTATTATGGATGTTATTCCTTTCAAAATTTTTATAAACACTTTACTCTGTTAAAGAGCAGTGTATAAGTGATCACACTTCCCGGAACCGTTCCGTTATGAATTCTACTTTACAATGCCAAAAGCACGCATGCCTTTGTGGTACTTTGCTCTTTGTATGCTCCTTGCTCGCGAATGCTTCGCGTGGAGTGACAATTACTGTAGCACAGAGTACATTGGCATTCGTAAACGTTGCTGTTTAACTTTGTAAATGAGTGTTTAAGTGGAACCCAGAAAACTAGCTCTGCTTATAGTAAAATGATAAAATGAGATCCAAATTATAAGACGGACGAATTATATGTACAGATGACGGCACATCAGATACAGGTTGACCTTGAGACTGTATTTATGTCCTACGTATAAAAGCTTTTTTCGCAGTAACTATAATCATCATTGAATGGTGCTCATATGGATTTTTTTTTAATATAGAGGTCAAAATACGCAAATGTCGTTTCTTCATTAAGAGTAACACCTAGTTTTTAAATCGCCGATCCTTATAATACGAAAAAGAAGAATATAATCGTATAAGATTTAAACATCGAATTTATGAATTCCTATGTAAGATTAAAGGCTGACATACTAATTGCCATCATCGTGTAGTCTTGTACAACTTCAATTCCTTTATAAGATAAAAATCATATTGTGTAGCACAGTGGTTTTCGCAGCTCTATATGCGTATTTAGAATTAAAAAGGTTCCTTTTCTAAGGACAAGGGTTCCGTACCGACTTAATGTCACAACATCACAAGCCTAATTCAGTCATTTGAAATACTTCATTATAGAACGCGCTTTTGGGAACACAAATTATTACGTTACTTTTAAGTTAGTTTGTTATTGATAAACAAAATAATGAAAAGGTTAATTTGCTATGTTCAATACCGATTACAAAAAAAATTGTTTGCTCTTTTGTATTTCTTAAATTAAAATAAAACATAGGTGATAAAACACCTATTTTTCCTTTATTCTTGAATTATTTGTTTAGTCACCATTACCTTAGTTATATTTCTATTGATTATATTTCTGTTTCATTTATATTTTACAGCCAAACATGATGTGCTGGTAACTGTACACCCAACTACAGATATTAGATTTTATTGAAACTACTACGTTATAAGCATTCACGTTACGTCTGTAAAGACAAGTTTACACAGGGTCAGTACAGAAGTCAGTACCAACTGACTTCAAAATATTCGAGTGGGAATTTTCAAGTCAGCGCTGACTTCATGCCGCTGTACTGACTTGAAACCTTCGTCAGTAAGATTAAAGGCTGACGCTGACTTGTCTCGATTTCGGAGTCAGTCGCTTACCTCGTATAAACCAGCTATAACTGCGTTTCAAAAGCAGTGTCAACCTCGCGGCGACATATTTTAGATATTTTTTTAAACAACATAGTCTGTAATCAATCATCGAGTTTGTACGGAACCTTCGGTGGGCGAGTCCGACTCGCACTTGCCCGGCTTTCTTTTACTTGGATGGAAAACTAAATAGATTAGCTGAAAGTCTATTTGTCGAAGTACAATCTCGATAAAACGGGACAAACTTTTATTTGTTGCATTAAATTAATTTCATTATTATTCTGATTTATTCTAATAAGAATGAGTAGTGTATTTATTGCTGCTTTGTTAATCGAAAACAAATTCCAACCTTAAAATAATAACACTTAGAAGCCGAGTCCTTGTATGTTAAGTGAGGCAAAAAATACGAACCAAAATGGCTTAGTCTTCAGATTTATATCCTTCATACGTTACCCAATCGTAACTAAAATCCAATAAAATAGTAACTAGTCCCCTAAAGGTAGGGAATTGAAACTATTTCGTTCTTATAGTAAAAAAATCAGCTGTTTCATACATTTTGACATTTTCGATTTTAATTTTTGTATGAAACAGCTGTTTTTTTTTTCGCGATTTCAGAGTTGGTCCCATAGTAAAAGTTGTTCAGTTTGATGGTCCCTATATACCATATTCGGCATTAGGGGTATTTTTGTAACACCTTGTATAGTATAAGGTGCTTTGACGACCTAAGTGGTGCAGTGGTCAACATGCCGGTCTACCACGCAAAAGGTTCGATTCCCGGCCGGACAGAAAATGAAATGATGAATTTTAATTTCTGTGACGGGTCTGGGTTACTATGAGTTACTCGTATAATAAGTATATATTTAAAAAATATAATTAGGTAGTATATCAGTTGTCTAGCACCCATATTACAAGCTTTGCTTAGTTTGAGTCTAGATGGCGCTGTGTGAAATTTTTCAAGCATTTATTTATTTATTATTATTTATTATTTATTTGGTCAATCGGCATAATCTAGAAAATTGAAAAATGTTATTTTTATTAATCTTTGTTTGATATATTAAATGATTATATTTCCATTTAATCTTTAAGTTAAAAGGACATTTACATTGATTGAGTAAAAAAAATCTTTCATCATTTCCATAAGTTCCCACATTATGTGAGCTGTCTCTACCAGATAGCGTTCAATTTTGATGTTAGCAACGTTACATAGTATCTTTTGTATGATGTAATGGAGTGTGTCTATGACAGTTTAGTAAGCTGAGGGCTGATTACAAAAAACGGCCAAGTGCGAGACGGATTCGCGCACGGAAGGTTCCGTAAAAATCACGTTTGTTGTATGGGAGCCCAATTAAATATTTATTTTATTCTGTTTTTTAGTATCTGTTTTTATAGCGGCAACAGAAATACATCATCTGTAAAAATTTCAACTGTCTAACTATCATGGTTCATGAGATACAGCCTGGTGACATACGGACAGACAGCGAAGCCATAGTAATAGGGTCCCGTTTGAGTACGGAACCCTAAAAAGCATCGCGATAAGCGTACGATCCACTCCGTGACATTATTAACTCATGCATAAGGTTCAAAATAAAGTGAATCGATTAACGAACATCGTCCGACTATCGTGATTCTTTTTTGTAATAGGCCCTCTGTCTGTATTTTATTTTCTGAAGGAAAAGTAAAGTTCGCAAGAGGTTTCGATTAAATGTTTGTTTTGTAAATGAAATACCAAAATATTGAAAATTTATATTGAAAAAACTAAAATTTGTTATTCGTTGGGAATATACATTTTATAACGGTCATAAACCAAATAGTATTGGTATTAGTTTTTGGTATTAGAAAGAAATAGATCGAGTTTTGAGTTTTAAAATATGTAATAAAAAAAATCTTTATACAATGATTTTCTTAGCTATGTGTTATCGAGTAGTAGACAGCGATTTCTCAACTAGTTGAAATTTATTTAACCTACCCGTTGAATGTAAACTTTGTTAATTATTGTAATGGAAAATGACGTCACTTTAAATGCCGACCTCATTTTTCAAATTTTGACGACTGTATGAAATATACAGGGAGAAAAAAGCCCTTGACGAGTTTCTTGCCGGTTCTTCTCGTTACAAGGTCTTCCCGCTTAGGGTTTGCGAACCGATGGCGTTGCTTCTTTGACATTCACAAGTGCTTGTAACAGCCTAGACTGAATAAATGAGTTTTGAATTTTGATTTTTTTTTTAATAGACCTCCATAAATTAACAAAACATTAGCGCTACTCTTTGAGTATCATAAGACGCTAATTGATCACGGAATGATCCTTTTCTCGAGTGTGTTTCAATATTTTAGAATAACAATAGAACTATTGACGTGACAGACGTGTGAGCACGTACTGCCGACGTACATACGTGCTCACTCGTCCGCGTTACATAATTATGGTCTCTTACACAAGGTCTTCCGCTTAGGGTTTGCGAACCGATGGCGTAACTTCTTTGACATTCACAAGTGCTTGTCACAGTCACAGCCTAGATTGAATAAAAGAGTTTTGTATAAATATAACAATTTTTGAAATTATCAGGTGGCTACTTGGGAGTAGACGAAAATTCACTTACCGAAGATTCATTAAGTGAACTCCTATTATCTTGTTTTATATTTTGAGTAGCAGCAGTAGTTATGGGGTTCAGTAAAGCTTCCTATAAAAATAAACTCAATACAGAAATGATCTATATATGTTATTAACCGACTACAAAAAAAGGAGGAGGTTATCAATTCGACGGTATTTTTTTTATTGTTCTATGTATGTTTTAACATAACTTCACCAGTTATTAAACGATTTCAATTATTCTTTTTTTTTTGTTTGAAAAAAAAATTATTCGTGTGGGTTCCCATAAAAAATTACAGAGATCTGGCCAGTAGTTTTTTCATAATCCTGAAAAATATCAATTATTTAGCTTACCATCCCACGAGTTCTTACGGGTTTTCAGATATAACTTCTTTGTTTATAAACCGATTTTTTATCCACCATTACATCGACTTCCATAAAGACATAAATAAATAATAATAATATTATTTTACATAAAAAAAATATATGATTGGACATGTGGTGAAGGCACAAATTTTTTTCAGGTCAGTGGGTGATTGGGACGTAAATATCCCTGGGACAGTTAAAGTGTTTTCCGTGATTGTACGAGTATAATAATAGAATCTACTCCAAAAAAACACAATTCTCAATAAACAACTCAATTTAAAAAACTGCTGGCCGAACGCGTAGACATAACATAAAAAATAAAAAATATCGTGTTTCCTTTTTAATTCAGCTTGAATTCGTACAAACAAGCTCCGGAGAGGGCAGTTTTTTAATATTGACAAAACGTCTTTTATTATACTCCAATTTTGCGTAGTAATTTTCCCTTTTGTCGCTTCTTTGCGCTATTGTAGCATTGGTTCATAAATTTATTTATACGACTTTGATAAAGGCAAATTTGGTCATTGGTTTGTTTGAGGTTTGGTAAGTAAATGATGACGATTTTATTTGACAACTGTTTTGTTATATTCTATTGTTGTTCCTGTATTGGTTCTGTCAACAATTTATTTATTTTAACTTCTTCCTGCGACTTCATGTTACGTCCGACCATCGGCCATTTTTATGATATTAATGTAATAATAATATTTGACGACATCACATACATTGTTCCGATTCCAAAGTAAGTAGCTAAAGCACTTGTGTTATGGAAATCAGAGACAACGGTGGTATCACAAACACCCAGACCTGAGCCAACATAGAAAAGTTCGTTTTCTAAATTGACCCAACCGGGGATCGAACCCGGGACTTCAGAGATGGCGACACCTTGAAAACCGGTGTACAAAGCCACTCGACCACGGAGGTCGTCGTTTTAATATCCCTACTCGCTGGGGCACAGGATTTCCTTATGAGTGGATAAGGAGGATGGGCTCGAGATAATACAAAAGTTGCGAAAGTTGCTTAACCTCCGCAATCGCTAGGCCAGGCGCTAAACCACTGCGCCATCGAGCTTCTCAACATACACGTCCGTAAAACCTGGACGTGCTTCTTCTCTGCTAAAAGGAATAATTTTGACCTGAGTCCTACTTTCCAAGATGTATCCGAGCCGATTACTGAACGACTAGATCTTCCCGGCTTTGACTCCACATTCAATTTTGGCTCTTTCAAAAGGTGAGAAAGTACTTCACGCCGGAACAGCTGCTTAATCTTTACCAAGCGCAAGTTCGATCGTGTATGGAGTTTGCTCTCATCTTTGGGATGGCTTCGCTTTGGGATAGGGTGGATTTGGCAAATACCAGCCCCAGACGCTTCAATCCATTGAGCGGGAAGCTCATTCGCATCAAGGAAGCTCATCAGCAACAGTAATATTTTCTTTAATAAGCTCAATAGCCAGGAGCATAGACACAATGTGTCAAGCTTATCGGTTTTTTATCGGATATATTTAGGTGAGTGTGCTGGGGAATTGCACAACCTAATTCGGCTATCTCCCTTCTTCCATCGGATAACCAGACGTACGAATTGCCACCGTTTTTTTGGTGGATATTCCAAAGACTCGCACTAAGAAGTCCAATCGAAGTACTTTAAATCGCGAGCAGTGCCCGCCGCAATATACTCTGTATCTTTTGCTTGTCTCGTGAATGTCAATTATGATTGTGAAAAATACCTTTCAAATATTTCAACTAAATAAACCCCTACTCCTAGAAATAACGCTGGCTTGCAGCGAAGAAGTAAAAAGTACTAGAAGATTTCGCCGCTTCCACTAGCGACTCGGTAGCATAATTGGTCAATGCATTGGGCTGGAATCCCAAGGGTTCGAGTCCTGTCAGAGGTGCTACGTGTGCGTCGATGTTTTCTGATAAAACTCCGTTCAACGCATATCGTCCGCTCATTAATTTTACCAGATAATTGGGGCCTTATTGTGTAACATCTATCACGATCGCTTACAATATAACAATCTGTGTACATCCTTTGCTGGCTTATAAAAGGTAGTCGTCGAATTAATTTGTATTGCCGCAGTAATGGATGTACATACAACGAATTCTTACTTAATGTTAATAAAATATTTTTCGTAAGTCGTTGAAATTGAGTATGTTGAACTTTAAACAGACATGCGACGTTCGTAGCTGGGTGAATCTACGTTGTTTTGTTATGTTTCTTACTTCCTGCGTCATTGTCGTTTACTCGAAAATCTTTAAAAATCCAATGCATCACAACGGAATTTGCCATCATTTACGTTAGAGTACGATAATAAATTATAATAATTTGCATATTTTTAACTTATATATTGCGATGCATTGGATTTTTAAAGATTTCCGAGTAAACGACAACGACGCAGGAAGTAAGAAACAACGTAGATTCGCCCAGCTATAGTTTCATACAAATTGTCAAAGGAGTTCTTTTCTTCAACAAACGGTGAAATTTTTAGTGAATGTTAGACAGTTTCTGAGAACTAATGGATATTGGTTGAATAAAAAAAAATTAATAACGACTGCTCTGCCAAGAACGAACTAAAAAAGTTAAAAAACGAATCTCATTGCAGTCGGGGAACCGTTTTGTTGAACAATGTTTAATCAAAGACTGCAATAACATTTGTTTTTTAATTTTTTAGTTCGGTTTTAGCACGGCAGTCGTGTTTTTAGTGTTTTTTTAATTTATTTATTTTTATTTCACACATTTTAGTAACAAATCATAGTTTTGTTTGCTTATCAAGGCATTTCATTTGATACCCCTTTGTAATATTTTAAGATTTTTTTTTCACATTTAAAAGTGGGGTCGTACCATAATAGTACTGACGTACAGACGCCGTATTGATATTTTTCAAATAAATATGGCCAGTTTCACTCGAAAAGATGCAAGGATTTTCGATACTCCAATTCCGTTAAAAGCATTTAGAAGTTATGAATTTATTGCACTCTCTGTTTTTTTGGGCAGTCGTGCAAAAATTACAAAAATATAAAAAAGTAAAAAGTACGAGTAGATATCGAACATAAGCACTTAGTAAATGAATAAAATTTAATTTGGTAAACCAACAAAACCGCCGTCTCAATGAGGTACTTAAGTATTAGTTTCAATTTAAATTATGTTTTTCGATTACGACTTGTTAACACAAATATATTTACCTTTAAAGCTTATGCGCTCACTACTCATGAAATAAACAATGACTTCAATTACATAGACGATCTGTTCAAAACTAAAATTGTGTCACAAATAACCTTCGCGGCGCATCAATTGTTTCTCTCGGTCGCTCGCAATAGACTAATGGAGTTGCGGTGCATGCACCGCAACTTAATGAGCAATTTTTCGGTACTGTACAGCCTGTCTATTGGAAATAAAACTCTTTTTAACGGATACTAGCGCGGTTTTATTGAAAGTACTTTGGTAATTAGTTGGTGTTTGGTTAGATTTTTTATTTTCCCGACGTTTCGGCACCTTTGCAGCTGTCGTGATCATCTCTGATTTTGGAATCAGAGCAATGTGTGTGATGTTGTCTTATATTTATTTGATGGTGCAAGTCGTATTTTTTCTAGTATATTATTTAGTATTATAAAAAATAGCATTGTGAATGATAAAATCTCAAAATTTTAAATATATATTTATTTATTAAAACAAGTTAAGCACCTAACCTAATTAATTAATTAATTAAACAAATACCTCGGTAATTGGTAATTTAACCTGTAATTATCATCATAGTATGATATTTAATGCCCATTTATTGCCAGTAACTGTTATTGAAATTTAGTGGTTATTTTTGTAAACATTTCAAATCTTGGTTTACGTGCTATGAATATAAAATGAGTCTTAGTAATTTATTCTTGTTCTTTCAGTTTTAACAAGAAAAATATTTGCAGCAACTGTTGTAACGGGACACAAATTAAAACTTCGTGACTGGCAGTGTTGGGCAACCATTTTGATAAATACATCCCACTTTTTTGTGTTCCGTATCTCAAAAACTTTAATAGGCTCAAAATCAATGTCATTTTATCACAATAAATCATTGTAAATAAATCTTTTACATCATCACAATAAATAAAACAGTGATAATGATATAGAATTTTAAAAACAATGACTTTACTGTTAACACCTAAGAAAAGTATATATGTTGAGGTGAAAGTTGAGCTGAGCATCATTTAACCTTGATATTCGACATCAAGCATTTTAATGTCCCCTTTGTTGGGGCACACGCCTTCCTTATGGGTTGATAAAGAAGATGGGCCATCATGACCCACAACGCAGGCCAAATGTGGATTGGTGGATGTTAAAGACTGCAAATGCAGCCGGGATCAACGGCTTAACGTGCCTTCCGAAGCACAAAGGAACTCAGAATATAAATTTTTGGTCACCCATCCTATGATTGGCCCTATAAACTACGCAAACGCAGCTAAACCACTGCGCCAAAGATCTTAGAAGTTGGCGACTTTTCCTCACAAATAGAGAACCACGTCTCTTCTATGATTTAAAATATTCATCAATCGAATAATTACCATCATAAACAACTATCAATAGTAAAAAATCATTAATATAGTTTTCTAAACATAAAGGAAATACCTTTAAATGACTCCTCTTTTTGTTAGCAGAAATGGCCACTTCATTTGTTTTAACTTAGCCAAAACTATTTTTTTTCTAAGTGGCATACATTATCTTTGTGTTTGAACATTAATGCATAAAAGTTTTAAAACATCAGCGTTCATGGTTGTTAAGTAACCTAGTGGCTCTGTGAGCTGGAGACCTTGCGTTTGTGCCATTTTTTAACATTTTTCGAAATGGAAGTAAATTCTTTTTTTTTGAAAAATTTCGAATCTTCAAAAAAACTATAACTATATAGAATTTCGATATCAAACATTTTATATCGAACCTGCGACCTGTAGAAGAGAACAAACGGATAGAAAAAGGAAACCTTTTTGGCCAAGCTGAAACGGAAACGCTGAGCGAAGCGTTTCGCGCTCGCTCGGTCAATTAAAGAAATGTGAATATGGAAAAATCAACTTCTTTAAAATTCTCCATAGAAAACGCTGTTTGCTTAGGTGGCGACCTAATATATAATAAAATTTTGAATATTAACTAATAATACTGAAACAGGTGATAGTGTTGCTTAAATTGAACAACTTATTCCAAGGAATGTATCGGTCAGCTGATCGACTTGGTATGGAAAAACGAAAAAAAAATTAATTCGTTTTTCGACCTATGTTCCTTGGAGAAAGTTGTTCAGTTTAAGCAACACTATCACCTGTTTCAGTATTGTTACTTAATTTGGTTCCACCTTATACAAGGTGTTACAAAAATACCCCTAATGCCGAATATGGTATATAGGGACCATCAAACTGAACAACTTTTACTATGCGACCAACTCTGAAATCGCGAAAAAAAAATCAGCTGTTTCATACATTTTGATATTTCCGATTTTAATTTTTGTATGAAACAGCTGATTTATTTTTCGCGATATCAGAGTTGGTCCCATAGTAAAAGTTGATCAGTTTGATGGTCCCTATATACCATATTCGGCATTAGGGGTATTTTTGTAACACCTTGTATACACACACAGTAGGTAAAGTAACAACTTTCAAGATTCCCTCTCAATGAGAAAATATGGACACTTAATCATAGTAGGGGTTGAAATATGGTGAGAGTCCGGACATAAAATCCTTTATGCCCAACGATTCGGAGGAAAAAGGTCAGACTTCGGGTGATATAGGCACAGTGCATGAGCTGAAGCAGTATCTCAACCGAGCCCTTCGATAATATAATTGCCTACACTCCGTTGGGGCGACAAGATTGCCGGTCATTGACAGTCAAGTGCTACATATTCTAACATCAGCAAACGATGTTTTTGGACGGCTTGGAAAGCAAAATGCGGTGCTTGGAAGGATGTAGTACCTTAACTAGTTAGATGGTTTTATATATGATTGTTTGAGAGTTAACAAATTAAATTAACTAGTTACTGGGTGAAAAAGTTTACAAAAGTTTTGTTATTTTGTTCGAATTAACAGTTTTGTGTTTTGTATTTATCTTTATTTATTTAAAAGACTTTTATCTGACATAGACATGTCAGTCCTTTCATAAAGTTTTGTATTTCTAATTATTTCTAAAACATAGTTGCTAATCTAACTCTCCGGGTCGATATTTTTTGTGTTCTTATTTAACTCCTTTATTGTACTTCATTGTTATTAGGTAGGTACATTATAACAATAGGTATATATAATTAAGTGTGAATGTAACAAATTGCACGTTTGTAAGAAGTTGCGTTACTGCGTATCTATATTTACTATGGATATAAGCGAGAGGATGGGGTCGGTTCAACGCCTGATTTGGTTATGAATGCGAATGTTATGCATCAGTACTTACTAGTCTTACTACGCAGGATCGTGTCGATACCTCTTAAGTTTTTCGAAAGGTACTTGTTTGAAGGTGAATAATGTAGTTATTGACCGACAGCGTCTCTGCTTCAACTTGGCCAAAAATGCTTTCGTATGTCTGTCCCGCTGTCCGTTTGTTCTCATCTACAGGTCGCATTTGTCAACCGATTCTAGGGAAATTTTGTGAGCAGGTTCTATAATTTTATAGATTTTTTTGTTAATTCAATTTTTCGATATTATTGAAAACGGCGGAGATATGGGAATAATAATGATTCAGCCATTTTCAAAAATGTTTAAAAATGTTGTCTTTAGCTCTACAGGAAAGAATAATAGAATTATTTTTGTTTCTGACAGTTTGCTGTCATGATCATAATTCGAAATAATAACAAGCAACTGACCCAATTTAACATCATAGAAGACCTCCCGACCCGTCTACTGGACTTTTCCACTGGTGGGTGGACGGGTAATTCACGAATACCCCTCTACCCACTACGCTAGTGTGAACCGAATTAAATAAGATGATCTCTGTGTTTGAGAAATTAATCGCCATTTTTGACCATCAGCCATTTTTAATGTCCCCAGGGGCACAGGCCTTTAAGGTAAGGATAAGGAGGACGGGCCATAACCCACCGCACGGGCCCAATGCGGATTGGTGGGTGTTGATTGGTGTGATGCAAATTCACCCGGGACCAACTGCTTAATGTGCCTTCTGAAGCATGGAGGAGCTCGAGAAAATAAATTTTCGGTCATCCAACCCATGACCGACCCTTGCAAAAGTTGCTTAACCAGGCGCTAAACCACTGCGCCACCGAGCTCCTATTATGAATGTGAATTTTCAAGGAAGTAATATTATGGCATTGATTGAATGAAACAGCTTTAAGTGTTACTATCTTTATTTGTCAAAGTTTACCTTAACTTTAAAGTATCAGTTACGTTACTTTTCCATGTGCCTAACATTAACCTCAAAACTTAGAATAATAACACCTAGCCGCGAGTCCTTGTATGTTAAGCGAGGCAAAAAAACTGAGCTAAAATGACTTACTTTTTAAATTTATATCCTTCACGTTACCTAATCGTAACTAAAATCCAATAAAATAGTAATTAATCCCCTAAAGGTAGAGAAATTGAAACTTTTTCGTTCGTATAAGTACGACTAAGTAACGTATGAAGAATAAAAATCTGAAAACAGAGCCATTTTGGCTCAGTTTTATTTGCCTCACTTTTGACAGTGCGCTTTGTAGGGAACTATTGTTCTAGGTTGTTATTATTCTAAACCTCAAAATAAATTTCACATAATAAACTCTTAAATAATTATTCTCTATTTCAATTGAATTTTAAAACTAAATTAATAACTGAAGGTATTGTTACAATTTTTCATAGAATTTACATTTTAATTATTTACAGAACAGTGTTTATTTACAATTTATTTTACATTTAAATTACAAACAAAAGGATAAAAATATATTTTCAACAATAAATTAAAATAGTGATTTTTATACAATTAGTTCTTAAATTAACCTAGGTACCAGTTTTGTCTGTTGATAAAAAATAATGATTTTCAAGTATAATTTGTTGAGATTTTTTTTACAGTTTTGATATTTCTTCCTTCTTACAGGTAAGTTGATAAAAAAAAATATATAAGTATTTGACAACATCACATACATTGCTCCGATTCCAAAGTAAGTAGCTAAAGCACTTGTGTTATGGAAATCAGAGACAACGGTGGTATCATAAACACCCAGACCTGAGCCAATACAGAAAAGTTCGTTTTCTAAATTGACCTAACCGGGGATCGAACCCGATACCTCAGAGAGCGACACCTTGAAAACCGGTGTACAAAGCCACTCGACCACGGAGGTCGTCAAATAACCTAAAGAAGATTTATATCAACCAGACAAAACCAAATAATTTTCTCAACAATTTACTAAGAGCCGGTTCCTATATTCGAAAACGATTCGTTTCGCTTATGGATGGTAGTATTTTGACACTAAGTCCATAGTAAATAGTAAGTGTCAAAATTCTACCACCCGTAAGCAAAATGAATCGTTTCTCGAATATATGAATGAGGGGTTAACCAACTTGCACTGTTATTTTGAATCATTGATAGTTTTATTCAATCGAATTTAATCTAGTCTAGCTTCCACCCCCGACTTTGTCCACGTGTAATTTTGATGATAAAATGTAAATAACCTACGTCACTCAAAGATAAAGCTATTTAATGGTGAATTTTTTAGTAGTTTTGGGATCTTTTACATGCAAACTTATAAATATTATTTTATTATATCTAGTATCAGTACAAGTGGCCCTTCAAAATACAACATTGCCTTCAAATTCAATATTTATACTAAAATTAGACGCTTATGAAATATAAACAGTGATCTAAATTTATGAATTCGGTGCAATCAAGTACTTAGGAATTTAATTCCTATTTTAAATGTAGTAAAATTCAAATAATGAGAATGGTGATGTCCCGACGTTTTTTTCCCACTTGTTCTACTGGTCAGTTTTTTTCCCATTAGCCCTACCACAAAGTACTAAATCGTAGCACTGATGAGAAAAATAAGTACCATTAGTTCTACGGTAGAACTGCCCAGTAGAACAAGTGGGAACAAAACGTCCCGACCTGGGCCACGTCTATGTACACCATCTCAAAAGACAGAGAAAAATTTAATGATTCCGAGAAAAATACAATTAATATTATATATTGCACAGTTAATTCATTTACAGAGTGGACGCAGGCGGCCGGATAACAATGGAATATCTGTTGTGTCACATTTTCCGGGCGTTGAAGTAGTTATTAAAAAAAACCGAATCTTTTTTACTCGAATTAAAGCGTCAAAGATGGCATTCTACGTTAAAAACATTGTCACTGTAATTGAGTCCAGTCTGTGGTTCCGATACATTCAACGATATCAACTCAAGAACTGGCAGTATGGCTTAGACCTTCGCCTGTCCTGAAAAGGACGAATATAACTACTACTACTACTACTGTTTTTCGTTGTCTCTAGAGGTCTCTAGAGTAGAGTTTTGCAAAAATCGAAATGTCAAAGTGAACTGACTGACAGCGACAGACAAATAGCATCAAAATGACACCTTCCGCCATGATGATTTTTTGTTGTGTGTTTGCATTTTAATGCACACGTTATATTGTTACAACCAAAAACAAAGCAATTTTAGAGAAATTGGATGATTGGAAACTGTTTATTATGTTTTTACCTATTTTTTGGTACACTGTACATAGACGTGGCCCAGACATTTAAGGACATCTTTTGTAAGTTTAATAATTCAGTATACAGGGTTATTTGTAAAACACCAACAACCTCGCAGTTGTAGATTACTAACATCATAAAAAACAACATTTGTTCTACGACTTTTCTGAAAACAGCCAAAAACTAATCGACTTTTCATATGTAGCGTCAGCTCGGACTTTGTATGTATCTAGAGCAAACTCACACACACTGTGTTAGGTATATCCAGCTGACGCACATACAATAGTGTGTAATAATTTAGTATATAAGATGTACAAATAAATAAACTTAGTTCTTAGCTTCTTAGCGCTATAGCAACACTGGCTGTTTGATTCATCTCCCAAGCTAGGAGCCAAACATACAAAACTCGATCAGCTGATCGGATATTTGTATGGAAAGTCGAATGTTTATGTCCGATTTCGGAAAAGTCGTAAAACAAATGTTATTGTTTATGATGTTAGTAATATACTTCTGCGAGGTTGTTGGTGTTTTACAAATAACCCTGTATATATTTATAAATAAGTAGTTAGGGCACATGTGGGAAGAGACTAACGTTATTCTATTAAAAGTTTTTTTAAAATAACATGAACGATAACTTAAATTAAGTGTATTTTTATTTATCGAAACAACATTTTTGGTTGGTCTAGTAAAATTAATTAAATGAAAGCTTGTTTTCCTTTTCAGTAAAACGGTATTGAAAAATAAAATATTTAAATTACGGTTCATCGCAAAATGTTCAACGTTTATAAAACATTGTTTCGAATTTTATAACTATGTTTGGTTTGTGAAATATAAATGTACTATTGCTAAGTTAACCATGTATAAAAAAGGAATAAAATTTCAGATTGCTAAGACTAAAGTTACAGTACACAATTATTACTACTAAACTCAATATTTCTTAAACGTAATAATAATAAGAATTACAGTGGTACCACACAATAGAATCAATAATAGTACTGAACCACACCTCGGGCACTCCATACAACCGCCCCTTATAAACAGATGTCGTCAGATGACGTTTTTGAACATGCGCAACTGTGTGTGTAAGTCTAGGGATACCGTGCAGTTTGTACCACATGAGTAAAGAAATTCATTACTTATGTGGTTTGTACTGTATGAGCGGCGTTCAATTCATAATTCGAACTTTTTGGTAAATAAAATTAGGACGCGTATTGCTTTGAATATCAAAATAAAGTTGACAGTTGACAAACACGACTAAACGAGCACACGAATCGGCACATGTACTCGTGGAGGGGTGAGGCAATCGTTTCTAGGGCGAGGCTGGGAGTGTCCTTTCTGTACGTAGTACCACAGAATTAGTATAGTACTAACGTACAGAACGGCCATACTCCGCCTCCCGCCGATCCGAGATACCGCACTTCCCCCACAATCGGTGGTAAGATCAGAAGTTGATTCTCGGGGGGTGTCGCGCGCGCGAGTTGTCAGTGGTACGAGCACAGAGTTAATAATACACTAACATAAAGCCAACAGATGTCAAAAGTCTACCATAAGGTTCACGCACACATTCGCAGCATGTACAAACGTAATCTGTTTATTTGTAGTTAAAACGCACTTTTTGTATGGCGTGTCCGGGGTATGGGGGTACTTATATCTATTATGTGGTGGTACTACACCATATGGTCGGCCACGCGAAGCGACCAATGGCGAAGTGGTGTGCGGATTATAAACGAAGAACATGGCGTGTGATGCCACGAATTGTAACTTAACTACTTTGCAGTGAATGAGTTAAGCGCACTATGAAGGGAGAATCCGCTTGTCGCCTCGCCGTTCGCTGCTTCACATGGCCAGGCAATACTACGGAAGTGCCTGAGTAATTGTTTTGATTCCGTCCACGATATAAAGTAAACAAAGTATCGTTAGATCGCTCTAACAGGATATAAACAAAAGCAAGCGTAAACAAGAAATTGTTATTGTAACCGTTAGTCTCCCATTTCGATATCTACCTTAATTTTAATTAAGAATTATTTACATTGGCCTATTCCCGTGGTCCCCCACTTTTGTCCTCCACCGGGGGATATCGGGAAAATAGTAGTAGTTTCCATATTTTTTTCCGATATCTCCCAGTGGGGGACAAGAGTGTGGGATATAGGGAAAAGGCTTATACATTTTCCTCCAAGGAAGGTTTGAAATAGGTAAAGTTTAAAACACTGACGGTTTTTTATTTTATTGTTATTTAAAAATAATAGTTGATTAGGAAATGAGTTTTCGCTTTGAATTGCGTTTTGAACGGGTTCTGTCTGTTCTGTCATGATTTTTTGTACGAAAAGCTAAACGCAGTTTTATTAAAAATCAGTTACTTACAGAATCTGATTGAGTATTTTTTTCTGAAAAAAAAAACACTTATATCTACAATTTTCTCTTCATCAAATTGGTGAATGTAAATTCAAATTAAGTAAATTGTTTTTTTTACACACATGATGTATTTTAACATCGTTATTCTATAAACGGAAAAGTTAAATTATTTTATCTGCTAAAGTTATTCACAATGTGAGCAATCGGCGTTAAAACGGGGAATTACAATTTGAAACATTTGAAGGTAATATAATAAAATATTTACGATTTCTTCTGATCAAAGTGCCAACTCAAATGTCCATTCTACTAAAATTAACGTTAGTAGAATAGAATTTATTCAGGTACGCGTGAATAACAATGTATGGAAATGACATAATCTAACGCTTAGCTCTTGTCAATCATATATTGTCATTCTATTCAACTAGCGTTAATTTTAGTAGAATGGTCATTTGAGTAGAGGGGCTGTCCGTCTGTCTATCATGATCGTTTTCGTTAAGAAACGCGTACCTCTACGCTTTTATTAACGGAAATACCATAACATTTACTATAAGATCGAGATAAATTTAAATACTGAGTTCCATAATGAGTAAATTTTATTATTTTTATCTAAACTAGCGGCTTTCCGCGACTCCGTCCATATGTACTTAATTCCAGGTTCCCACTTCCTTCCCCAATAAAACTCTTTTCAACATTTATTTTCGCAACAAAAAGTAGTCTATGTCCTACCCCATGGTCCAAACTATCTTCATTCCAAAATTCATTCAAATTGGTTCAGCGGTTCAGACTGACGGTTAACGTTACTTTAACATTTATAATATTAGTATGGATTGTTATAACGAAATTCCTCTTTATACCTGTTTCGTCGTTTGTAGCCATGGTGTATAACTTAAGCTCGAGAAAGGCCTTTTACTTGTTTACCCAAAGCTATTACTTACCCCAAAGATATGACCCCAAGGGGTAATTAGGCGCTTAGCGCAGGCTCTTCGGAACATTTCCTGCTCTCGTACACTTAATAGTTTCTTATATTAGCGAAGCAGAATTATTTAATAAGTGGCGGTATTAAAGCTTATGAGATTGAGCTCGATGGCGCAGTGGGTTAGCGCATTTGAATTTTTGAGTTGAGCAACTTTCGCAAGGGTCTGTCATGGGACCAAAAATTTACTCCGTGCTTTGGAAGACACGTTTAAACCGTAGGAACTGACTGTTTTTGCAATAGTTAATACCACAAATCCACATACGGCCCACCTAGTTTGTTATCCTTCTTATCAATCAATAAGGATGGTGAAGGCTAAGGAGCAAAATAAGAAAATATTCCAGAATTAAAAATAGGGCACGTATATTCTGACCTTTAGTTTGACATACAGAAAAATCAAGAGCAGTACAGCTGTCTCTGTATCTGACGATTTTGGTTCTTTTTTTAACTAAAAATTCACCGGCTCTGGACTTTAAAAATTTGCCGAGTTGGTCTGTGCCTCAGCAGTTGTCATTAGAAATGATTGATGATGATCTTAAAAATAACAGGATACATTTAATGTTAGTTTTAGGTGATATGTTGTAACTTGGTTTTCTAATGGTGCGTTCAGACGCTTCCGTTAAAAGCTACGGCATAAGCACGAGCACACCCGTGTGAAGGAGTGCACTCCTCTGCTTGCCTGTTTGAGCTCGTCCTTGTTTTTATTACATGCTTAGCGAGATTAAGATAATATCCATATGATAGTATTTCCAGCGGGCTGATGTAACTGATTTTTAACTATTTGCGGAACTCTTTGATCTAGAAGAAATTTTGCAACGACGTTATGGAAAACTAAATATTACACCCCAAGTTAACGCCAAAGGCTCAAACCTTATTGCACCATAGAAAATTCCCTACAAATATACATGTTTCCTTAGAAAAGTTTGTGTAGTTTTCATCTGAAACCGTCCACAGTGCTCGTGTATAGAGTCGCGAGGGTACAGTACAGTGAGACCAGTAGGTTGACTGATAGCGCGCAGGGTGATGCTGTGTTTGCGTTGCCGTGTTGCATCGCCGCTGGGTGCTCTCCTGTTAACAAAAAAAATGAATATGTGAATAATTGACCGAGCGAGTGCGAGGAGCGAGCGAAGCGGTTCCGTTTCAGCTTGGGCAAAAATGCTTTCGTATGTCCGTTTCGTATACCGCAGAAGCTATGTGGCACTTTTTATCGTTTAAATGAAATTTTCTACTCGGACAAATTCGCGGGCCAAACCTAGTATTTCGTAACTGAGTAAGTTTTTTTAAAAATCTATACAGTATTTTTAGCGTAACTCACAAAGCTGATTAAACAGAAAAATTATTGAACACAATTTTTCTTTATTAATTTAATTCTGGACAGTTCGAAAATTACAATATTTAACTTGAAAATCTTTGATACGCCTCTCCCAAATGTAATTAAAATCCATTAAAAGTATACGTTGGTAGAAATGGTTATTTGATTACTACTGTTTAAATTTTGATACTTTGCTAAATTAGACCAATTTAATGCTAACTTCGCTTCGGGTGATTAATCACTTGATTTTCTTTTCAACTCAGCTTTCAGATGACGGTTAAATAAATAGATCTTCATTTATTTTTATGACGTCAATTCTGTTTTACGAGCGATGTTGAAAGTTAATTACGTTTAAGTTAGTTGTGACATTTAAGCAAACCGCTTTTATAAGTTGTTTTAAAGTTTTTAGACATAGATGATGAATAGAAGTTTAAGAACAATCTATTAAAACTTGTATTATTATTATTATTTACGATTGCAATTTTTTTGCATTTTGACCAAGAGTTTGATCATCAATGTTGGTCACTGCAGAATTTCTCCTCAGGGAGAGGTGTCAGCACAGTTCGGTGTTAGCACAGTTCGGTGTTAGCACAGTTCGGTGTTAGCTCAGTTCGGTGTTAGCACAGTTGTCGTTTTAGCCAGAAGACCGGCAGTTAGAGGTAAGATAGCCAGTTAGGATAGGAGTGTAGTGCGCTTACACTTTCGGCCTTATCATCACTTAATATCAGGTGTGGTGGGAAGACCAAGCACTATCCCGCTGTGGATAAATAAATCCCCAAAATCACAGTCTATGAGATGTGGTGACACACCACTCCATCGAAATAGTGTCGTATGTTTACCCTTATTAGAAGTCAAAACATTACAATTGTCATTCCTTTTACAGACTTTTTGGATACATCGAGTACTTTATAGTTACTGTCATTTGTTTTTGTTCAGATGAAATGAAATGAACATGAATGAAATTAAAGAAGGCCTCTTGCAAGGTGGCAAAGGAAAGTAGCTAAATGCGGGAAACGCAGGACCGATCGCCGTGGAGATCTTTGGGGGAGGCTATAGCCAGTACTTGGTTGATATAATGATGTAGAGTTGACCGTCCTTACCATTAATGACATGTACATTGACGGAGGCCGCCTCCGCCATGGTCGGCACGCAGCTGTAGTTACCGCTGTCGCCTGGCAGCAGCTTATCGATGGTCAGCTTCGACGTGAGCTGCTCCGTCCAGTCAGTAGTCAGTCTCAAGCGAGGCTCATCGGAGATATCGTTCTCTTCTAGTTCCTTATACTCTATTAGTTTTGATCCTGTTGAAGAAAAATGGTTTTAATTCATCAACACACGGACAACAATAGAATATCTATTGTGTCTCATCTTCCGGGCCTTGATGGGCTAAATAATAGGTAGTCAGAAAAGTTCGCGGCCTTTTCGAAGTATGAATTTTGCGTGTTATATTTCTGGCAATACTAAACTTAGGCGGGAATGTAATATATTGTTTAACAGCTGACTTTCTGTTAATAGCGGTAAAATTAAAACAAATTAATAACTGTCTTGTTTTTTCATATTTTTAATTATTTTTATTAGATACGTTTTGCAATTTTTTTCGATAAAGGTTCACACACTTAATTCAAAAGCTCAAAACATTGTTTTAATATTTATGGAAAAGATGCTTTGTCGAATACAACTGCAAAAAATGGTTCAACAGATTATCATGTAATTTTTGATAAAGATGTTTCTCGCTGTGGTATCCTTATTATTTTTAGTTCAAAAAGGTCGCGAACTATTCCGACTACCTAATATTAGATCCTAAAAACCACCCTAAGCACTTAAAAACCAATACTCCTTTACGACTGATTCCTATCACCCATGATCTAAGAAAACAAGATCTAGCATTCCGGAAGTAGAACTTGCTTACGTCACTATCCAGTTGCGCAACAGTTAGTAACAAGCAACGAATAAAGGATTTTTTTCTGTCACGAAGCGGTGAACGTAATTTTCTATACCAATAGCGGAGATGACGTAAGCAAGTGTTACCCTCCTCGTTGTGACTTCCTTTGTTTCGGAATGCTATACCTGGCGCAGTATATATATTATTATACCACGCTATAACCTATCTACAGTAAGTGATAGGTCTTAGTTATTGCGCATCAGTTGTTATTTTCCCTCATTCAATAGAAAGATCTAGGCAACCAATTTTTGGTACAGTCGAGTTCATTAATATGTTGCCACTTTTGACAGTTCATCAACTTAATAAAAGTCAACATCCAGTCAAAAGTGCCATTGTCTGTGTCTCAAGTGCTGACAATGCACTTACGCATCCCCCCCCGCAGGTGAGCGAGAGGTTCATATGTGGGGACGTTGCGGCTCCCTCCACGACCACCTCCCGTGGTCCCACCCAGCCAGTGGCTCGATGGGACCCCGGGAGAGGAGAATGCCCACTAAGACCCAGTACTTGCCTTCATGCGTCACCGGTTAACTCGACTGTACCTAGACCCTATCTCTTACTAGGCAGATATTATTGAAATCAAGCATTAACACAATTCAATTTATAGAGATCGGATTTAGGAATTCGGACGATGCCTTTTGCTTTAAAGATCTAATTTAGGACGGTTTGAAGTTGACCCTATTCGAAACACAATAACATTCTTGAAATTTTCAAAGTGTAATAACTGTTTTAGTGATTCCAAAGTCGTTAAAGTGCTTCTATGTTCAAGTAGTGAATGTAAGCTTAAACGAATAGGAGGAATTCAGATTTCGGTACGCGTGATATTCCTGGGGCCCTACCGGCTAACTTTTCAAACTTCGGTGTGTGCCGAGCTTCAACTTAAAACAGATAAATCGAAGTAAGGAGTTTCGCATTGTACTATTCGCCGAAGTTATTTAGAGGATATCGATGTTCGTTTGACATCATGAATCGGGGTTTGCCATTTTGGCCCGATGGGGGTCGATTTATCTGTTTTAATTTGAAGCCCGGCAAACTTTCCGAAGTTCGATGCGTTAGCCGGCACGGTCCCTGGTTATGACATTTTTAAAAGTACCCTCAACATGCTGGATGTTAAGGGTACTTTTAAAAAGTTCCACTCGTTTTGTTAGTTAAAAAAGGTATTTTAAAAACAATAAAAAAACAACTGGATCGTTTTTTAACAACAAAAACTATTACTTAAGTGATTGAATCAAAATTTACTTCATATTAGAATTAGAATTCGTTTATTTGCAGAAAACATGGTACAGTCAACGGCACGTCAGACTATACATGTTGACCTTGAGACCATCTTTATGTCGTACATAATAAGAGCTGTTTTCGTAGTTCAACAATTACAATTCAAATCTCATAATATATAAAGTTTATACATGTTTTACCGCTCTCTGGCGATATGCAAATAATGATTCAGTTGTCATGCATCTAATTATGATTTAAATAACATTAAACAAAAGAAATAAAATAAAATAATAATCAAATAAATAATAACAATAAAATTAAGTTTACAGTTCAAAATGTCCATACGTCCAATCTTGCACGTATGGATGATAATGTAAAAATCAAAAATATACAACAATATAGGTGTCAGAGTAAAGTAAGTACTTATGTCAAAAAGAAAGCTTGAAAGTCAATAATTAAAACAGCAAATTACAAAATGTGGACTACTATAGCTAAAATGTCAATTACACATAATACCATACAAAAAACAATGTCAAACAAAATACTTTCGATCATCTATTGATCTAAGCAAAGTACAAAGACTTTCCCTGATCTACAAAAATTGGTTTTTATACAAATGAAATGCGTGACGATATCAATTTCTAGAAATAATGACAATGTATGATAATTTAAATAAAAGGTTAGTCTTTATCGACAATAATATCTGAAAGCATGAAAACTTATTAATAATTCAGCTTTTGTCATTTATCGATAACTTTGGAAAATTGTACAAAATTCTCATGATAGAATTCTTTAAAAAGAAACAAAAACGCCTATATTCAATACGATAAAAGTCAACATCGAACTATATTCGATGTTAAACGATTTCTACACGCGAAACGACGTTTAACTCGAAAAGTATAGGAAATGATATTAGCATTTTTATTTGTAAAAAGTAAATTACTATTTTCTACGTAGAATATGCTTTTATTCTGAAATAGGAAATTAATTGGGCTGAAACTGAAATTGTTGAAATAAAGAATTTGTATATTGCACGCAGTTAAAATGAACTACTTGGAAGTCATTTAATATTTGAGCGAGTTAGTACTTTGAGAGCAGAATTTAATTTCCATTTGATATTCAGACTTATCTAGTGTCTTAAAAGTGTTAATTTCGATAAAGAAAATTCTTTATAGCATATAAATGTTCTTACTTATTTACTTAAAGTAATTTTGGACTTTATTATTCCTCAAAATATCTACTATGATTAGATTTTCTAAGACACGTATTATTCCATAATCAATTCTAATAATCCGCGCGCGATGAGAATGGGATGCTACCTTTTGGAACTGAGACGCGCACGGTCCGCGGTCAGCCGTAGCGTCGGCAAACTCGAGTAGATGCTCGCATGATGCTAGTTGTGTAGAACTGTTTGCGTGGATTTCTGCTCGAGTTTTATTTTAAATGCGAGATTTATGTATTATTGTGATTATTTTAGTGATTAATTAATAATTAGTGAAAAAGGGAATAAAACTTTTTACTTTTTGTAAAATTCATTTTTTTCAAATTTTTTTACTAACGCTACTTGACTGCATTACTGTCATTTTCGATTTACTTTGACAATGTCCCATCCCATTCGAATCACGCACGGATAATAAGAACAATCCCTGTACTTCATGTATGTCCCTTAACATACACGGTGAGCCAGCTGGTTATCATATAATCTCTACCAATAGGACCCAATTCAAAGCAAATCATTATTAAATGGATAAATTGAGTCAAAGGCGGAAGGGAATGGCACTTATTTACCAATTTAATGGAAACCTGACACCATCCTCAGTTCTGTTGTTTGAATGGGAGATACAGGGTGTCTTAAAAGCAATTTCGCATGAAAGAAAATAACTTTTAGTATTGCCAATAAATAATTATCAAAAATCTTCATGCTCGCATGCATCTTATTTCAAATATTTATGTAATTTTTATGTTTTTTTTTCCACAACTTTTTCCTTCTGGGACCTTCTAATTATCTAGAATACATAAGACTTTTTTGCTGTTATTGAACGCAGGTAGTGGCTAAAACGCAAAAAAGCATGCAATGCAAACGCTAAATCACATTTCCGATACCGCGATCGAACGCAAGGAATCCCAAAATACGCTAAGCGCCGACGCTTGTGGCGCTTAAACCATGCCTGCGGGACACCCTGTATATAGGTAAATTTCAATGTTCTGTTTCCGGAATTGCATCCCTTCTCGTAATTAACAAGACCATTCAAATGTTAAACCGGTGTAGCGACTGACTGACAAATGACCTCGTTCTATTCATAAACGTCTGGTAGGTAGACCCGTGGTTATATTCTGTTCCGTCTGTAAGCTAACTATTCAATGATGAACTACGAAGTTCTGAGTCTTAGTGAAACTATAAGGTAGGTAAGCTTCAAGTAGGATTTTAAAATAGTAGATTATGCAATAAAGGCTTAAAGTAGTGTATTATGACACGGGCGCTATACTGAACCCCGAGTACGAGGGATTCTATGGTTAACTCCCTCGCTCCGCTCGGGAGTTAAGGCTTGAGTACGAGGTGTTCAAGATCGCCCAAGACGAATACATATTTAAGCCCGCGATGCATACTCTACTTTTTTACTTTCTGCGAGGCAATTGAAACCAATGACTGTTATAAAGAAAGTACTTAAGTATTTTTTTTTTGTCGTCTATTCTGTAGTGGTCAGTTCGACATTCGAATAAATCCTTCTTGGTGCGCGGGTGAAAAAGAATTTCGTAAAAATTTTCATGTTTTTCTTTTTTTGAATTTGTAGGCAGTGCAAAGAAAATGATAACATAAATAAATAAATAAATATTTGACAGCATCACATACATTGCTCCGATTCCAAAGTAAGTAGCTAAAGCACTTGTGTTATGAAAATCAGAGACAACGGTGGTACCACAAGCATTCAGACTTGAGCCAATATAGAAAAGTTCGTTTTCTAAATTGACCCAACCGGGGATCGAACCCGGGACCTCAGAGATGGTGACACCTTGAAAACCGGTGTACAAAGCCACTCGACCACGGAGGTCGTCAACATACAGCCTAACTCTGAATAAAATCTCATTGCACCTTAACATTTTTGAAACCAACCTCGATCAAGCACGACTACATAGGTTGCATTCCAAATTCAAATCACATTATTCCCATGGGAAAAATGACTTACTTTAGGAAAGGTTTGAATGACACATAATATGCTATTGACGAGCAGGTAGTATAAAAAGTTCTTTAAATATAAATATTTGACAACATCACATTCATTGCTCCGATTCTAAAGTAAATAGCTAAAGCACTTGTGTGGAATCAGAGACAACAGTGGGTTCAAACACCCAGACCTGAGCCAATATAGAAAAGTTCGTTTTCTAAATTGACCCAACCGGGGATCGAACCCGGGACCTCAGATGGCGATACCTTGAAAACCGGTGTACAAAGCCACTCTACCACCGGTGGTCGAACATAGGTTTAGGTATTTAGATAGGTGATGAAATGTAGATCATTCCAATTTAGAATTTGCCGCGTATGAATAATGGGGTATTTACATGTGTCGATTTTTAGGGCGACTTGCTAGGCGACTTTAGTCGAATAAGGTTTTTTATCGACAATCGCTTGTAAAATCAAATCACCAACCTAATTTCAATGACAGACGTGGTGATTCGATTTTACAAGCGACTGTCGATAAAAAGCCCTAGTCGACTAAAGTCGCCTAGCAAGTCTCATAAAAGAGTGATAATATCTTTAGAAGAAAGGAATAATAATAATCATATTACTACAGAAGCTAATATAAGTATTATTACTCTTTGTCACGTATTTTGTATTATGATTGCATTTGTACTATATTTTTTACTAAAAAAAAGCTAATTAAAAATATGAAATGTGTTGTCTGTCTGAATAAGGATGTAGGTACTCAACCACTGAAGTAGCTTTACGTTTTAGTACTTTTCCATAGCAACTACAGCACTGATAAGTTACAGATCCCTTTTAATTGAACTCAATATTTAACTCGACATAGTCCAAAACTGTTCAGCTACTTCAGTCGCCGACGGTACTCGATGGTGGTAAACTTACCCTTATACCAAAATATGGTGCCCAGGTCATGAGGACCCTGACTGAGGATGCACGTGAGAGACAGCGAGCTGCCAGTCTTCACGTACAGGTCCACTGGACCCAGGATGTGTGCCTTCGCTTCTGTTGACAAAAAAGTTCTACTATAGGTACATCATACAAGTGAAGGAGGAGCTTGGTGAAATTGAAATTGAAATTGAAAAATTCTTTATTCAAATAAGCTCACATAACAAGCATTTTTAAATCGTCAATTTTTTTATCCTACCACCCATTATGACGTCTTTTAGCTGACAAGAAAAATGGGCGCAAAAAACTTTTCAGCTCTATTAGAAGGAACGATATTTACAAATATGTATATCGTTTCCAGACATTATATTCATACATGTTACCATTAACATAGATTCATAAATGAATAACATTATTTAATTAGGCGTAAAGATTAGTGCATGGCTCTGCGATTGCGGAGGTTAAGCAACTTTCGCAAAGGTCGGTCATGGGATAGGTGACCAAAAATGTATTTTGTAGAGTTCTTCCATGCTTCAGAAAGCACGTTAAGCTGTTGGTCCTGGCTGCTTTTGTAGTCGTTAACTCCTGGCAAATATGGGCAATAAGGGTCCATCCTCCTTTTCCAACCATAAGGAAGAAGGCCTGTGCCCCAGTAGAGGGACATCAAAAATGGCTGATGTCGATACATCATACACAATTCCTATAATTGCACCGGACAATGCTCACGTCTCCGACAATAGTAACTTTTCCTTCATGATTTGGACAGAATTAAGTTTTTTTTTCCAACAAGCATCACAACTTAGTTTTTAAGTATTGTTAAGTGTAAGCTAGTGATTTGGCTCGATGGAGCTGCCATGTCTTAAGATAAAAGCTCCAAAACAAATAAAGATAAAAAAATAAAAAAAGATTTTTTTGGTGGACATCTGTACTCGGAAAAATAGTTCAGGAATTAGTCGTTTTATCTAATCGGTGAACTTTTAGTCTAAAGGTGTGTCTTCATACACTTGCTTTATTGCGTTTGACACAAGTTGACTTGAAAGATGAAGTGACTCAGTGAAGACAGACCTTATAAAGGGAACATTTGGGAAAAATTTGTCACCCCCGTGACGACTGGGAAATAAATTCCCAGTTGTCACCCCGGGGGACAGTGTTAGGGGGAACTCCTGGGAATAATTGAAAAATGTGACTATGAGTATTGATATTGGCTTTATCTTTCGTCATGAATAAGGTTTATAGTGCAAGGAAATGCCCGAAAATAATTGTCCTTACTAAAATGTGGCCTGAAAAATCAAGACCAGACAATTGGTATACTAGTATATATTAGTCCTCCATGTGACCTCCATAAAACCTCTTTGTAACACGCAAACTAATGCCACTAAAAAAAGGTAAGATCTAACAATCTAGACCTCACATTTGTAACCTAGACCACCCTTCGATCGTTAGGGTTCCGTACCAAAATGGTAAAAGGAACCCTTCTGGTGCGACTCAGTCTGTGTCTGTCTGTCTGTCACAGCTGGATAACTCGAGAACTACTAATGCTATCAACTTGAAATTTGGAATAGTTTTAGATGACGTTTGCCCAAGTATTTTGCAATTGGTATTGGTATTGGTGATGGGCACTTTTCTCCGCATTTAGACCAATTTGGTCCGTTATGCGTGAAACCAAGTATTTTGCAAATAAGAGAGAAATAAAAATATTTCTACTTTTTTGCATCAGACCCCCTGTCTTTAAAATTCGAAGTGAGGCTACTAGGGCATATGGGGTATCATATGAAAGAGCGCTGCTTGCACATTCTCAAAAAAATTTTTTAAGCCGCATAGTTTTCGCCTTATCTCCGAAGTTTGCAAAGAGAAAAATCTAAAATCATTTTATCTGTAGAAGTTTATGTAAAGATTACAGGAAAAATAAAACGATGTCTCTAAATAGTAAACTTTTTCGGAATGATGGTATCGAACCCTCGGTGCTCGAGTCCGACTCGCTCTTGACCGTTTTTTAGGCACACCTACCTAAAAATTTAAGAAGCTTTCTACGCAGAACCTATGAAGAAGAAACCCGACCTTTGTGAGTTTACTCTGAAAACCGAAAACCACGATCATCGTACGATATTCGTTCCGTTTCGTGACGCTTTAAGTTCAGTAATTATAAAGTTAAGATAAATAATATTAGAAAAAATTGACTCACCCGTAGCACCTCCGAAGGAACTCGAACCCGCACCCTTGGGATTCCGGTCCAATGCACTGATCAATTATGCTACCGAGCCGCTAGTGGGAGCGGCAAAATTTCTAGTTCTTTTTACTTCTTCGCTGCAAGCCAGCGCAATTTCATCAATGTGAGGAAATACAACCACATTCGAAAGAGACATCTTTCTAGATCTTTTGACAATCGATAAAGATGAAACAGCTAAGATACATATCTTTCGAATGTGAGGGGTATTTCCTGTGTGTGAGGGCATTGGGCCGGAATCCCAAGGGTGCGGGTTCGAATCCCGTCTGAGGTGCTACGGGTGAGTCGATTTTTTCTAGTAGTTTTTCTAATATTATTTATCTTAATATAAAAAGAGCATTGTGAATGCGAAAAATCTAAAATTTAATAATTACAAAGTTACTAATTAAATAGTGATTCGATGTAGGTATTTGTACTTGAAATGTGTTTTCATTGCGTATTTATGCTTGTAAGGAGAATTCAACTGGTGACATTTCGACTTGACTTTCAAGATATTTTGTGTTGCTATTTGTTTACGTGAATCAGGCTCCAAGAATAAAATCCAAAATAAAGTTAATCTAACGACGAATGACGTCTTTTCGTATTAAAATTTTTTTTGGTAGACCTCTGTGCTGAATTTGGTCGTTGTACGTGAGAAGAAAATCGAGTTTTTATCGTTCTAATTCTGAGAAAATTGGTGCTTGTTATTGTATTAAAGTTTGAGGGTGATTTAACGAGCTTAACAAGCTACTACATGGGTATGATATAATTAGATTACTTTTATAGTTCTCTTGCATGACCATCAGCCATTTTTAATGTCCCCACTGCTGGGGCACAGACCTTCCTTATGGAGGAAGGAGGATAGGCCCACCACGCGGGCCCAATGCGGATTGGTGGGTGTTAACGACTGCAAATGCAGTCGGGACCAATGGCTTAACGTGCCTTCCGAAGCACGAAGGAGCTCGAGATAATACATTTTTGGTCACCCATCCTATGACCGACCCTTGCTTAAGTTGCTTAACCTCCGCAAGCGCTGAGCCAGGTGCTAAACCACTGCGCCATCGAGCTCCTCTATGTTCTCTTGCATACATACACTAAAAAAACGCTTTACTCTTATATTTTTAGAGATTGTTCATTGCCAGAACCAGCTCCTATAAACTATGTTACCAATTAATTGACACTCAGTTTATATCATCTAATACCATTTTATTCCATCCTACTAATATTATAAATGTTACATAGAATATTTTTATCCCGGTTTTTCGTTCCTGTGGGATAATACAGAACATTTTTCCACACCTGGTGGTCAACAACAATGTGAACAAGAACGAATACGGGAACGGGAACGGGATTGTCATATCTCTTGATCCAATTGGTTCCGAATTTAATAAACTAGACTTCGGCCTTGACTTCCTCGCGATGCAACGCGCTTGATGCGGACCCGCCTATTAATCACGTAAAAACGGCTGATCGGATTTTGATGAAATTAAAACAGAATACTTTCTATCCTGGTCAAAGGTTCTCTATCGATTTTCTCCAATGTCCACGCGGACGAAGTCGCGGGCGGAAGCTAGTACATAATAAGTTCAGATAAGCAGATAATTAAATGATGCTTTCATTTATTTTTCAGATCTGCATAAAGTTTTTCGAATGCAGCCACAGGTTTGTATTTGAAATACTTTTTCTGTTGCATTTCAGTCACATTATTGTATCGATGTTTTAATAACCAGTCTTTCTGTTGTCTAATTTCAAAATCTATCGCAATCGCTTTCAGGATGAAACACATTGATGCTTCTTTTTGGCACATATAAAAACTTACCAAAGAAATGCAGCTATGTGTCGGATCCAACTGTCAAATGAAAGCGATTGCGATAGGTTTTTAAATTAGACAATTAGCCCCCTGGTCTCTGTAGAGCTGTAGACATCGCGTTTATGACATTTTTGAACATTTTTAAAAATAGCTGAAATATGATTTTCCCCATATCTGATTTTGATAAATCGCGAATAACTGAATCGCCAAAAAAATATAATATAATTATAGAACCTGCTCTCAAAATTTCACGAGAATCAGTTGGGAAATGCTACCTGTAGAGGAGAACAAACGGACAGCCGGACAGTGAGACAACTGGACATACGAAAGCATTTTTGCCCAAGGTAAAACGGAGATGCTTGCGCTTGCTCGGTCATTATGCCAATTAATTAATTTCAATAAATGGTATGTACGTGCAAAAATAAATATACTCATTATATAAGTAATACCACAGAACAGTGAATTAAGTTTATTTAGTTATCTCTGTTCTGTGTCTATATACCAACGTTGCACGAAAGAAATGGTTTTTTAAACGATAAATAATAACTTAGGTTATTGATAAAAAATGCTGTCTTTACTGGCGAAGCTTTGCTGTGTTCTTAAAAAGTGGCAGAAGCAAAAAGGATGTTTAAAAGTGCTCGAGATAAGATCTAAGGAGTCCAGAAAATCTGCAAAGACCTCTTTACCGTCGGAATACATCACATAAAGTAAAAGAAGGGTTTTACAAACACCCTTGTTTGAAATCGGTACATAAATTGTAGCTTATGGATTTATAGTAAGTTTTAGTATTAAACTAACAGGTTATAATAAGTTTTAATATTAAACTAACAATTAATTGTTATTTATTGTTAGTCAACTATTTACTTCAACATTAGATTTACAAATCTCGGCAGCTCAGCGGTAAGAGCATTGGACCGGATATCCAAAGGTCGCGGGTTTGATCCCGTCCGAGATCTGGTGTGAGTCGTATTTTTTCTAGTATTTTATTTAGTATTATATAAAAATGGCATAGTGAACGCTAAAAATCTCAAATTAAAAAAATATATAAGCCTTAAATAAAATAGTTTTACGACTGTTTCGTTACTGAAAACTAGGAAAGAAATAATAAAAAAAACAGATTAGGATAAAAAATCTAATTTAATGCTTTATGCGTGTGGCGTCCAGCAGAGTAGAATGGGCCATTAAGAATCTTTTCATTTCACATTAAGAGAAAGTCTGTGTTAAAAAGTGGAACGATGCAATGAGGACGAGCTACATCTGATTAAGAACTACCATTTACGGAAAAATCTAGTTAACTTTTCAGTTTTTCAGTCTCTTCTAACGCTTTCAGAGAGCCGTTCTAGCTTAAATGTTTTCTTTTACTTGAAGTAACACAGACGTTTATTTGAGAGTCTACGTTAAGTGAAATGAAACTGCAGGTTTTTTATTTCTACAAAGCTATTCTGTAAAGGTGTTTTATATTATTAACCTCTTATCTTTCTGAGCTTTGGAGCTCTTTCAAGAATGGTTGTTCAGTTAGCGGATGAACTTTGACATTAAAAAGTAAGAGACATACTGATAAATGAAGTGCTATAAACCGACGACCCGTCGAGTGACCTGTGGCCCTACCATGAGTTTATGCAAACTGTTTACGCTACCGTAAACTATCGAATATACTGCTCACAGTCAATGCGAGTGAAAGAGAGAAAACGATAGTTTACGGTAACGTAAACAGTTTGCTTCAACTCATTGTAGGGCCACTGTACATACCAACAGTGAATATTATACAGTTATGAAAATTGAATTCAAGTTTATTATTTGATAACCGGTTATTAAATGAGAAAAAAAACTACCGTTTTCGTAGGAGTTATGAAAAAAAGTTACGGAAACGGCAAAAGGGGTCAAACCAAATTTCTGTCAAGTGTTAAAAAATTGAATTACAATTCAGTCATGTATTTTAACACTAACAACATTTTCTTTTCAATAATGTTCCCCAACTACAACCTTCGCCATTTTACAGTAAAGTTCGGTTTACAAGACGTTCATCTCAGGATGGATTCCTAGCTGGGTCAATTAGAAAACTTTTTTGCTTGTCTCTGGTGCCTTCGTATCCGATTTGTGTAACACAAGTGCTTGCTACCACTTTGGAATCGAAGCAATGTACGTGAAGTTGTCTAATATTTATTTATTTCACGATTTCTCCGGTACAAATCAAATTATGTTTTCCCCGATAAAGGCTGAAATAACATTGTAACCGGCATTATCTCACTGGATCCCATCTGATTGATTGATTAGCATACATCGCCGCCTAATTTAAATGTAAACTGGTGTATCTCCATCGGAGCGTTATTGGAATGGAAATATTATTAATTTAATAATGGAATTATTATTATAAATACGCAATTCATTGAAGACGAAATGAGTTAACGAAATGTATTAAACAACAGACAAACTGACAGCAATTTTATTTTATGTAATATACTTCAAAATTTCCTATATTTTCCTAATGTCTACATTTATTTGTCTTTTTACGGGTTTATAATGTTTTTCAAAGTTATAGTTTGCTGTAAAAGGGGTGCGTAGTACCTGAGCCTTCTAAGGGCTGGTAAATTTTAGAAAGTGGACCAAATGCAAAATGGGCCAAATGCAAAATGGGCCAAATGCGGAAAGGACCAAACGCGAAATTGACGTTCTGCGGATTGGACCAAATGCGAAACAGACGTGTTTTGCGAAAAGTGGACCAAATGCAAAGTGGACGTAATGTGACTAAACGTCTGCCGATTCCCACATATACGAACCGCCTGCTTATCTGCGGGGGAAATTATGCGTAACACGTTTTCTTCAGCATATAAAAAAGTGTTTTTTATTTTCAGGTTTTTCTTTATTTTCAAGTCATAAAATATGGTATTCGATATCAACATGCGATCATCTTCTATAACTTGTTAAAGTTTAGTAACAGCTTTGTCTACTTGGATTCGGCATAACTTATGTCGAACGCACGTTTAACCGACTATTCGGAGTTTAAGTGAGGAATTTCTAACATCTGTTATCGGCATAAATCTGTCTGACAACTTTTGTAAGTTCACTGACAGCCTTGAATTTAGGTCGCCCCGTATCGGATTCTCTCTTAGGGCTCTATCTCACTTGGGCACCATGGTTACGCCACCAGTGGGTGATACGCTTGCCTCCAACTTGCGCAACCAAGCGGACACCAGAGGTACCTACCCTCCATGCATCTGTACACATTTGTTGGGAGCGCAATGGTTGCGCCACAACTGGTGTCCTAGTGAAATATATCCCTTAAAGCCCTTATCGATTGTCAGCAGTTTAGTCGATTAAGAGTATGGGGATTGAAGATCTTAGGTGATTTATAATACTTTGATTTTTGTTTTATTTATTTGGAAAAGAAGCGATAAAATTAAATAGACACACATTATAAATTCTTGGATCTTTCCATATGAAAACTTATGTTATTATAAACTTATGTACCTACCTTACTTATTAAGATGCAACACATCAGTCACGTCACAGCCACGTCGCCGATCAGGAACGTCAAAATATATACGTATAACTTATAGGACAGTAGCTACATCAGTCACTGGCACCTTAAACCGAGTATTGCTACGACAAATGGCAATTGTGTGTGCATGAACCTTTATACTTTTTAAATATTAATCAGCGACATGAACTGCAATTTTAAGTATATAAAATAAAACAACATTTTAACCTGTTGATTATTCCCGAAAAAAAAAGGAAAAGTGTTACTTGTAAAAAGCAAAATTAAAAATTTTGTAAAAACTTACGACCGGTTAAAATTGTTATTCTTAATTGAAAAAGAGTTAAAAAAAAATTACAAAAATCCCCAGACTAAAAGTGATGTAGGTACTATACATATTTTATGATATCCACCGCATGCGTTTAATACCTGTGTTTTTAATCTAATACTATGCAACGCGAAAGTTTAAAAGTATGTATTACATATGTGTCACATTGATGAAATTGCGCTGGCTTGCAGCGAAGAAGTTAAAAGTACTAGAAAATTTCGCCGCTCCCACTAGCGACTCGGTAGCATAATTGGTCAGTGCATTGGGCCGGAATCCCAAGGGTGCGGGTTCGAGTCCCGTCTGAGGTGCTACGGGTGAGTCGATTTTTTCTCGTATTTTTTCTAATATTATTTATCTTAGTATGTATGTATATATGTTTAGCTAGCCAGGCGGACTTGGAATAAGCTATTTTAATCTTTAAAGTTAAAGAATTAGTGTTTGGAACATCAACGCCTTTCTGAAAATAACTTACGTGCCGCAGTTTTCATTCAATTTAGTTTTAAGGCTCAATTTATTTCAAGCCTTAATGTTCTGGCGTGTCATTAGCCCCGTCCAAGGCATTGCGGATCACGGGTTACTCCCACCGGCCACTTTTCAGTTGGTACTAAATAAATTTTTAATAACCCTTTCCCTCTAAGAACTAAAGTAGAACATAAATTCTTGATGTCGGCCACAAAGTTATTAAGAAAGTTTGGGAAATGTTTCTAGATTTAATATGGAAAAAGAAGATGAATAATTATTAGCTTTAATATTTTGTTTTAAATTGTAGAGATTGTTATATTAGAACTAAGTTTTTGCGGAGTTTTCAAGCTCTAGACCATCATCCATTTTTATTGTCCCCACTACTGGGGCACAGGCCTTCGTTTTGGGTGGATATGGAGGATGGGCCATTACCCACCACGCAGGCCCAATGCAGATTTCAAGGTCTTACCCCGAACATAAACTTGTTTTTAATTTAATGCTTATAAACTTTCACCACATAAAAATTTAGTTAAAAGTTAAAAAAATAGAGATTATTTAATTATTTTCTGAATAAATCGCGTAAATCTGATGATCAAGAGAATTTATTACGTCACAAATGATAATGAAATTTCTGTCATGTACTATTTTGTGACACAGATAAGGTCGATCAAAACAATGATCGCTAAAAAAATAAACGTTATGATAGCAATGATTAAAACAAGGATCTTCTTATTGATAAAATATTAATAATGTCATTAAACAATAATTGTTTATTAGAATTATTTCTAATTAGAAAGTATTTTAATATAAATAATATTAGAATAAATAATATTAGAAAAAATACTAGAAAAAATCGACTCACCCGTAGCACCTCAGACGGGACTCGAACCCGCACCCTTGGGATTCCGGCCCATTGCATTGACCAATTATGCTACCGAGTCGCTAGTGGGAGCGGTGAAATTTTCTAGTACTTTTAACTTCTTCGCTGCAAGCCAGCGCAATTTCTAGTGTTTTTTTTAGAAACCATTAAAATTGATCAACTTTTACTATGGGTCCAACTCTCAAATCGCGAAAAAAAATCAGCTGTTTCATATATTTTGATATTTTCAATTTTAATATTTGTATGAAACAACTACAACAACGCATTTTCAGAGTTGGTCCCATAGCAAAAGTTATTTATTTTTCATGGTCCCTGTGTACCATATTCGGCATTAGGGGTACTTTTGTAACACGCTGTATAAGACATTTATTATTTGTTATGAATAACATTGACGACCTCCGTGGTCGAGTGGCTTTGTACACCGGTTTTCAAGGTGTCGCCATCTCTGAGGTCCCGGGTTCGATCCCCGGTTGAGTCAATTTAGAAAACGAACTTTTCTATATTGGCTCAGGTCTGGGTGTTTGTGATACCACCGTTGTCTCCGATTTCCATAACACAAGTGCTTTAGCTACTTACTTTGGAATCGGAGCAATGTATGTGATGTTGTCAAATATTTATTATTTATTTATTTATTTATGAATAAGACGAAGGTACTTATTTCATGACGTGAATGTGATGTGAAATTCAAAAGGCGAAGTTTCTCAACAGAATTAAGGTCAATAATATTGTACTGCAGCAGCAATGTAATTAACTGGAAAAGCGCGCATTACAATGCGGCGTCACAGAGGTGCACAGTTTAATTGGATTTTGTTATGAGTTTATAGTCGGAAATGTCTTGTAGTTGAAAACTGTAAAAATAAAGTGATATCGTGAATAGTGATAAAAGTTTGATTTCTTTTTTCTTTTAACAATTCAAAATTATAACGTGTGAAGCTACTTTAAAAAAAGTTTGCTTTTCAGTTGCTGAAGAGATTCTTAATTAAGTGGGATTAAATGTATTTACTCTTTTAATAGCATCCAACCCAAAAATCATCCTAACTTAAAAAAAATATATTGACATAATATAGCAGGACATTTCTAAAGTGCCTCTTTAGAAATTACTTTATTTTGAAGTGCCACTTATTTTCCCAATCGACTTTCGGCTGACAATATTGCACTCCGACAGCAAAGTAATAATAGAAGCACAAACTATACATGACCTTCATACAGATGTGCAGAGTTAAAATCACTGTTAACTGAAGGGTTGTATTTTGTTACGTTTTTACAGTCGGGCAACAATAATGATACCAAGTCATATTATTTACTGAACTGAGAATAAAGATAAAATTTAGAATTGAAATTAATGGCCTTTTTAAATACATTGGAAATTTCCATCAAAAGTTAGTCTGTTTCCTTTTTACAGCTAAAAGCTGAACACTGAATACTACTGAAGGCTTAATGCTGGAATTTTGTATATGTAGAGATAGCAAGAATTCTAGTCTCATTTAAATTACTTACTGCAAATATAGATACCTACTATATTATTTAATATGATGCCAAGTGTCCGTTACAAATTAACAATTTATCTAAGAACAATGATAAAAATTAAAATCGGTCAAGAGCGAGTCGGACTCGCGTATCGAGGGTTCCGTACCATCATTCTGAAAGAGTTTACTATTTAGAGACATCGTTTTATTTTTTCTGTAATCTTTACATAAACTTCTATCACATAAAATAATTTCAGACTTTTCTCTATGCATTCTTTGGAAATAAGAGGTGGGGGAGTATGTATTTTTCACATTTTTCATCAAAAGTCGAAAGCTAAGACCGCCTTTCATTTAGCATCAGTAGTCCTCGAGATACCCAGCTGCTGTGACCTCCCTTTCAAGTGATACTAACTTAACGTATATTACAATCAAACTTAATAATATATTCCAATCCAAGTTAATGCCAACACTGTTGTCAAGTCAAATGGGAACAAACCGTTTTAGTGTTACCTAGTGAGACATGCAAAATTGCAGTGTCGAGCGACGTCGCGGAACACGCCAAGTTGCATGCTTAATGAGGGTGAAATTCGGAAACTTCGTATTTATGCTTTGTTGGCGAATAGTAAATTCTATTCAGCTAATTGAAATTGAAATTGAAATTGAAAAATTCTTTATTCAAATAAGCTCACATAACAAGCATTTTTAAATCGTCAATTCTTTTATCCTACCACCCATTATGACGTCTTTTAGCTGACAAGAAAAATGGGCGCAAAAAACTTATCAGCTTTATTAGAAGGAACGATATTTACAAATATGTATATCGTTTCCAGACATTACATTCAAAGTATTCATACATGTTACCATTAACATAGATTCAAAGGTAAATAACATTATTTAATTAGCTCATTTCTACTGAATCAAATTACAGGTGTCAAGCTTAATTCAAAATTTCGCAAGTTGCTTTTAGATGTTGGGTGAAAAGTTTTTAGAGGAAGTGTAGTCGATGGATGTGATTCACACAGGTCCTGGGTTCGATTCCCGGCCGTGCAGAAATTGAAATGATATTTTTTTGGGGGTCAGGGTGTTACTATGTATAATAAGTATATATTTAAAAAGTAGTATATCAGTTGTCTAGCACCCATATTACTAGCTTTGCTTAATTAGGGGCCAGATGGCGCTATTTGAAATTGACCAAGAATTTATTTATTTATATGCTGAATCTTGAAAGTACACATTACTGACTCACCAACTACATTGAGCTGGAACGCCAGCGACATCTTGGGCTCCGTGTTGACCTGGCACTCGTAGATGCCCGCGTCCCTCTCCTGCGGGAACTTGATCTGGAGTGTCCAGTTCTCCGACTTGTCTGGTCTGATCACCTGGAGAAAAAATTTACAGTTAAAATTTAACTCTGTGAGCTAAAGTTTAAGTTGAACGTTATATGCGTAAAGCTGCGTATTATCTTGAGGCTGACGTTATAATATATTAAGGTTAATTAACTTTTTAAAGCGTACTAGGTATGAAAAGAAATTTGAAAAGTGGTCAACAGCGAGTCGGACTCGCGCACCGAGGGTTTCGTACTATCATAATAAATACACTGCGATGTAGAATATTGCAGTTTTACTTCAGCGCCATCTCTTGACCGATAGTGGAACTATAATTTTTGTTGATGATTTTTTTAAAAGTGTTTTATTTAGAGACATTGTTTTATGATTCCTGTAATCTTTACATAAAGTTCTATATATAAAAAAAAAATTCTTATTAAAAAATAGTTTGCCAAATGTCATCTAAAACTATTCAAAATTTCAAGTAGTTCTCGTAGTTTTCAGCTGTGACACGGACAGATAGACAGACTGAGTCACACCATAAGGGTTCCTTTTTGTCATTTTGGTACGGAACCCTAAAAAGAAAAGAATGAATAGAATATAATATAAAGTAAATGCTACGTAAGTCGTCAATTTACTTTAGTTAAATAATCTAAACTAAAAGTTTTGCAACGATGTTTAAACTAAACAATTACGTTGTGTATTATTTAGTGAAACAAAACCCAAATTAATAGCTACTTGATTATTGTCATAAAGTTTTATCGTGTAATTAATATTTAAGTGTGTATGTAACTTAAGATTCGAACCGAGAGCTTCCCATACAAACGTAATACCAAAACTAATTTGCAATGAGCATAATAACTCTTCTTGTGATTTTATTCGGATTAAGACAGTATTTGTCTAGGTTGCTATTAAATAAAAAATACAAAATACTAAACTAAATAATAATTAATGCGATTTATAGTTGTATGAAAAAATGTAATTGGCATTTATTTCGAATTGGGTAAGTATTTTGGAATTTTTATTTATTAGAAACCTAGACAAATACTGTCTTAATCCGAATAACATCACAAGAAGTGTTAATTATGCTCAAATTTTAAATCCTTTTATATTACGTTCGTATGGGAAGCTCACTGTTCGCCGGACTCTTAAGTGTGTAACTTAATTACCTACCTGAAACCTTTGATCCGAGGTGTACGTTAAAATCCCAGCTGTCAATATGTGGAGATCCCTTTTTCGTATCCACGAAACCTGTAACAATGATATTAAAGTAAAATAAACAGTAAAACAGTGTTCCTCTACAAATAACAAATTAAATTGTCGAAAAATGAGGCTTTTCTTTGTCATGTGTTGCTAATTGAAATGAAGAAACATACAGACAGACGGACAGTGGAGTCTTAGTAATAGGGTTCCCGTTTTACCCTTTGGGTACGGAACCCTAAAAACTAATATTTCCAATGAAACCACAAAATAAGACATTTGCCGCTCTCTCACTCGCACATTACAGGTTTTTTCAATCTCTTAAATCTGAGTGCGTAATTCAAAAATGTGTTCCGGCTAATTTTCGCAATATAAGATTACGGACACCTTAAAACAGTGGTGGGCAAACTTTTATTATGGGTGCCAAAAAGTTTAAAAAAAATCAGAAGAGGGCCAGAATTATAGCAAAAATGCATTTTGTTTTGAAATCTTTTATTTAATCATGGAAATGAAAATTACACCACGTTAGTTAAAAAAATACAATTTAACTTTTATTCGAAGGTTCACCTCACCGCGCTCCGCTCCCCGCGCCCCGCGACCCGCAATATTATGAACTATGCGGCTAGTCTAGCTGGCTCCTTTACCTATGCATCTGTTTTTCTACTTCCCTCGAAATATAATTATCGCGGGCCATATATATTTATTTGAAAGGACCGTCGGCGAGCCAGATTAAATCCTTTTGCGGGCCGGAGCTGGCCCGCGGGCCATCACTGTCTTAAAATATAATTCAGTTTTGTGTTGTCGAAGTACAAAAAGTTGTTGTTTCTAACAGTTATTTTTTCTTTTATTACCTACTAAAACCAAACTCCATTTTCCACATATAATAAGTACACTTGTCAGACAAGTCTAACATTTTCCCGGTTTCCTTTTTACAAAATGACATCTAATTAATTTCCTACCTTGTCCCAAAACTTCCCTCTAAATAGGCCATCTATTCTTTGACCTTTATATCGACCGCTCTATTTACAATACAAATAGCAATGGATGAAAATAGATCTGAGTCTTGTTTAGGGTTGCCACCTTTTTTGGACTAATAAAGTACATTGGTTGCCAAAGGTAGAAAAAAGTACATTGTATGTAAATTAAGTAATATATTTTTTTACCTTTAAAACATGTTTTTTATTACTTTTGGCAATTTATCCTAAAGAAATAACAAGCCATGTGTTTGTCCAAGCCAAAGTATTTTCACGTGCTTTATTTTCCTCATAAAGTATAGAGTACAATTACCCCGAATTAAAGTACATACTTTATTATAAAGTACGGGTGGCAACCCTGGTCTTGTTACCCCATTGTTCGGACTTCAGTTATGCAAACACGGTGGTGTCTGTCTCTGTCACTTGACAGAGCAATTACTTATGCAGGTGTTTCCTTAGATGTGTGATGTCATTGAGTGAGATCCTTACTAATATTATAAATGCAAAAGTCCGTTTGTTTGTTTGTTACGCCTTCACGTCTTAACTACTGAACCGAACATCATAAAATTTTTTATACACGTTGTTAGGGGTACAGAGAATCACATACCCCCTTCTCGCTTACCTGCGGGAGGGGAAGCGCGTAAATACGTTTTCTTCGGCATAAAAAATAAAAAAGGGGTACTGAGAATGACATAGACCTTTCATCCCGAAAAAGAAACAAAGAAACACAATAACTGAACAGAATATTGAAAAAAAGCTTGGTACAAAAATCGTGAATAATATGTATGTACCATAACTTATAAAAATTCGTCAGATTTCGTACTTTTCAACGACACTGATATGATTTTTTATGCAAAATGGATAGCTTTTTTATTGATCTACGTAATACAATAACCGGGTACATTTTTAATTAATGATCCAGTGTTCCAGAAATCAATAAAATTGCTGGTGAAGTGACCATTAAAGCTATGCAATGACCAACCATATTCTAAAGAGATAGTGAAAGAGTAGATTTAGTCAACTGCCTTGCCTTATTTAAAATTTGCAATAAAAATAAATAACTATTTCATTCTTTTAATCGTTTCAGAGAATTTCATTAATTAAATACTTGGAAAATACACATCAACTTCATTCGCGTAGAGTAAATTAATAAACTTTGTTACTTTTTCGGGTGATTAATATCAAAATTTAAAATATGTGTACTTTTCGTTTCAGAGAAGTTACTAAATTGCCCGAACTAATGATTCTAGCAACACCGTTCTTTAAAATACTACAAAATGACAGTTATTGGCTCGTAGCCAAGTATCGGAGAAATTTTCGTTTTGAGATAAAAGTGAAGTAATATTTTGCTTCGAAAGTAGAATTCATTGGTCCAGAAGATTAATAATTGCCGAGCTTTTTTCGCTGTTTAATACTTTAATGCCCACCGAAAATGGGTCGTATTTTAAGGCAGTTGTTTTTATCGTTAAAAAGCTTTTTAGTTAAAAGTGTGACCGAAAACTTTTATTGATCAGGTATGGGGTTTGAATTAACGATGTTTAAATATTCAGGAAAAGTCTTCATAAACAGAGCTATCTTGGCATTGGTTTTTTAGCGTCTTCTATAAGATGAAAGTCAAGCATTGACCCATTGTGGGTAAAAGTCAAGTCAAGTCAAAGTCAAAAATATCTTTATTCAAATAAACTTAGTAATTAAGCGCTTTTAAATAGTCTCTATTTTCCTACCACCCGTTCCAGACCTTTTTAACTGATAAGAAGAACTAGCTCACTGCTTGGTTACTAAGCTGCTCTACTCTTCAGTGCAGGAACGCCGTCTGCCCACAGTGGTCGGGCACATTTAGGAACATTGAGATAACTAACCGTTTTATCACCAAGTTGCTCATCCCAGCCTTGCAAGGCAGCCTGCCCCCACCACATTTCTCACGTTGTCCATCCTCCGTATCCATCCATAAGGAAGACTTGTGACCTTCTTTATGCTGAGGAAAAATGCTTTTACTCACCCTCCGCCTGCAGGTGAGTAGGCAGATCCTATGTAGGGCTCGCCAGGAGCGGGACGCAGCATCGCCAGCATTTGCTTACAGTGCCGGTGGCTACTCTCCATTACCACCTCCCTGAGACCCCACCCAGCCCCTAGTGGGCTCGGTGAAACCCCAAGAGCCATATCCACTAAAACCCGGTACTCCCCTCGCTCCACCGTTTGTCTACGGGGGACCGCTGTGTCAGTCTCCCCTTAAAGCCTGTGCACTAACAGGAGACATTAAAAGAATTCTAGAATCTCTAGCTTACCGCTTTATCTCCAAGTTGCTCAACTCGGCAGTGCAAGAAGGCCGTCTGCCCCACCACAGTGGTGACGTTTCTGGGCACGTTGTACTCGAAGTATGGAAATGAGCCCACGCTGTCTTCCCCATAGTGGGCTGTTCCTGTGGAAGAAAATTCACCATAAAACAAGTATAAACAAATAAGTATAGTGTAACAAGAAATAAAATATAGTAATAAAATTATCTAATTAAAATTACAATTTAGTACCTATTCATTGTGAATGAATGAATGTATGAATAATTTATTCGGTGACAAGACAATCAATACAAATCTGAACAATAGTGAAACAAAAAATATAATTATGTTACAATTAGAACCTATAGGACTAAAAAACATTCATGTTTTTTATGTAAAACTGTTTCAGCAATTTACATTTTATAATTAAAAAAAACACATTAAAAACATGTTATTTCTAGTTCGGTTTTTAATTACGTTTGCTTAAGCGACAAAGTAAGCTTAAGGCAAAATCTCCTGCTAAGGCCTTAACTTTCTACTTATTTATTCATACTCGTTTCAGCAAGATTTACTTTGTCATATTTCATCTATTTCAAGTGGGCCAACTCATTATTCAAATGTTTTCAGTAGGATTATGTTACATACCTTACAACATAATTAAAAGGTCGCCGAGGATTTAGCAGGTACTGTCATCCTCTTGGATAGTGCGGTATTTTAATGCTTGTAGGTACAGGCACGTCTAAAAATATGTATACAGTTTAGAACTTTATCACTTTGCTGTAGTTGTAAATTGTGATTGATTTCTGTTCAAAAAAGCAATAGCCTTAGAGTGACAAAGTTCTAAACTGTATACATATTTATAGACGTGACTGTACTGCCATAGTAATGTAGCTACATCGCTTCATACTAGTTATTATACAAAAGCAAAGAATATAGGTATTTCAGAATTTTCAGATACAGAAAACCAAATAATTCTAGGTAATTTATTGTTTACTATATCTTCACTTTAAACAAAATTGTATTTAAAATAATGAATTTGATTCGTCGTGGATTTAGTTATTAGTTAACGGTTATGAAGAAATATAAGACCAAAAGTAAGTGAAAACATGAAGCTTAAAAACAGTGTAACAAAACAAATTAGAAAATTTTCCTCATTGAACGAGAAGCGTCTCTGTTTCAGCTTGGGCAACAATATACTGTCCTTCCGAGCTCCAGCTGTCTCGCTGTCAGTTTCTTCTCATCTATAGTTCGCATTTCTCAACCGCTTCTCATGAAATTTTGTGAGCAGGTTCGACAATTATATAGAATTGTCTTGTCGCGCCATTTTTCGAAATATTGCGAAAAAAAAATCACCCATTCGAAAAATTATCAAAATTAGAAGCCCCATCTAGATTAGAATAATACCAAACAGCGCATAGTACTGCATTTCAAAAGAGGTGTCAACCTCGTGGCGACATCTATTACATTAACTTTTAAGCAACATACAATTTGAGCGAGGTCTGCAGCTCACTGAGCCTAGGGCTGCCAACTTTTTTTACAAAATTTAAAGTATATTAAGGTCGGAAAAGAAAAATAAACAGTATTTAAGATAAAGGAACAATATTTTTTTTTCATGTTTTGATTACATATATATATTATTAATATATCTTAGTGCGTCATTTTTGAAAGCTTCATAAGCCTCATTGCAATTAAATCAAACGAGAGTTGCGCGTTTACTTTTTAAACAGATATATGGATACCAGTGATGCTTGCTGAAAACAGTATTTTTGTATAGCTTTTTTCTGTTCAACAGTAAAAAGTATAATGTAGTGAAAAACGGTATAATACTGTTTTTAACAGTATATTTGGCAACCCTAACTGACCCACTAGTAGTAACATTAAATAAATTAGTGCCGTAACTACTTCGTTATATTAACTTGGAGATTTTACCTCATTTCAACACTAAGCAGCTTAGTATAAAACTATTAGGTCAAGTGGGTCGAGGCTTCCTAGTATGTACTAAGCTGCGAAACTAACTGGTTTCACACTGATTAACCTGTAAGAGTATTAGTAGCACAATTTTTAACTGGATTATTTATTTAATACCGCGAGAGAACCGCACATTGCAACTCGTGACATCGACTGCGGCAATACCTTACAGAAGACAACAGTAAATTAAAACACTAGTCTCTATCTTATTACTATTTATTGGATTATTAGATTTTTATTGTGTTTTATTATGTAAATGAATTGCGATTATTAATTAGAATTTATTGGATTGACAATTGACATTAGCAAAAATTAAACTGACATTAACCACAGATAAAGCAATACATTGATATTCATTGATTTGATGAGCAGAATTTTATCAGATTTTCATTAAGAGCCTGTAAGGGGCCTATATGTAATTATCTTTAAATGTTATAAATAATTCATTATTTTTTATTTTGCATGTCTTAAAAGACTAAATGTGAGAACTTATAACTTTATTGTCCACCATTATCTGAACCATATTTAAGGCAAATAAATCATTATCATTATCATTACCATTATCCTTATAATTTGTGTTTTAACAAAGCTTTTTTACAAAGCTGTGAAACTGAATAACTTAAAATATAAGTAGTTAAAAGCCATCGGTCATTTATGTATGAAGACTGGCATACCTACCTGTCCGCCATTTTGAAAAAAGTCAGTTTTAGACGCCTGTGCTAAAAGTAATTACAAACAAAAAGTAATAAGTAAAAAAATCTCGTAAGTGATATCCTTACCGAGATATTTGAGTTTTTTAGTTGAAAAACAAAATCATGGCACCACTTTTATCACAGGCCTCCAAAACCGACTTTTTTTGTATGCCAAAAGCACATGATGCTCTTTCCAACAAGATTATTTATGTATGTGCCTTCTATTGGTAGTATCAACTAAGCAATACCTTATGGAAGACCGCAGTAAAATTATACTCTAGTGTTTAAAGGTTAAACTATATTGCCACGCATGCTACTGTTCTTTTACTTTGCTATATCTCTCTGTCACTCATAAAAATCGGTCACTAGACTAAGAAAACCACTGAATCCGCACGCTTCAACGTCATCGAGCTTATGGAGATTCAATATTATAAATACTCAATACAAGTATACATATTCATGATCATTATTATACCAGGCGTGCTATGAAAGGTGACTAATGATTTACTACGCGTTCACTTCATGATTGCCGTTACCTCGCGACCCGCTTCGTCATACCGCACCCCCTGCTTCGCCCTTTTAGTACGGATAGCAACGCAAAACTAAATTTTTGTTTACTAAACTAAATAATATACTAGAAAAAATACGACTCGCACCAGATCATGTTCTCGGACGGGAATCGAACCCGCGATCTTTGGATAACCGGTCCAATGCTCTAACCGCTGAGCTACCGAGTCACTTTCTAGTATATTATTTAGTATTATATAAAAATAGCATTGTGAATGCTGAAATCCCAAAATTTATCAATTTTTGTTTCAGATAATTTATTATTCACGTTCGTTATTTGTGTTACTATAATGAATAAAAGAGGAAGGTCCTTCACAATGGTGAACATAAATTGTAATTTACATTAATGACAAAAAAAAACAAAAACAGTTGATAACACCATATTATGATGTTCAAGATCTTAATATCAATAAAAATCAATTAATTACACATCCAATAAAAAAATATTACTTTTTTGTCTACAGTACCGTTAGCTGTGACATCATAACGGTCGACGACGGCAATCACGAAATGAACGCGTAGTAGAGTTTGCATTAATCATAACTCCGTGGACTAGAAAAATGCCAACAGCGTTTTCCAATTAAAACAGGGTAACACTGTGATCTGCCGCCTGCCAAGCGTGAAGATTATGGCAACATTTTCCCACGGGAGAGGCCTGTGTCCTACAGTGGACTATTATTACGACTGATGACTCAAAAAAATAAAAATAAATATAGAACCTGCTTTCATGAGAATCGGTTGAGAAATGCGTCCTGTAAAGGAGAACAAACGGATAGCCGGACAGCCGGACGGACATTCGAAGCATTTTTCCAAAACTAAAACAGAGACGCTTCGCTCGCGCTCGATCAATGATGATAATAATCGAACCTGATTTATTTGGTGGATATGTGGTGGATACCATCGTATGTAGGATCGCAGGATTTGTACCAAGCGGTCAAAAAGTCAATATAACTAAAAACATAAGATATATCTTTGTTTCATCTGTCACATCTTTTGTGTTGTATTTTTTTATTTATTCTTATTTTCATTCTTTAATCTAAACGCGTATTTTATTTCGCAAGTACAAAATACGAAATGTCCTGTTACAAAAATGCTAGCTACTTTACCTGATTCAATTTGTTCATTTGCAAATCTTGTACAGTTTTTGAAATTAATAAAGTCTCACAAAGGTGCTTTTGAAACAAGGTATTTGCGTTCAAATTAACTTTTTTCTCAACATTCTCAACATTTATTTTTCTATTAAGACAGTTAGTCGGTGGAGATACCGCGCTTAGCTATATTACCGTTTTCTCTTCTCATTACATTTTATTACTAGAACTGTATTGCTTTAATTAAATATGAAAGAGAATAGCTCCAACCTGTATAGTAACCGCAATCGCCTTAACATGTACTTCCATTGTCATACCTGATTGCCTGTCAAGTGAAAAGCGACCTTATTGACTGTTAAATTGAGTGGAATTTTCGAGTGTAAGGTGAACTCTTTTAAAAACATCGGCGAAACTCGTAAAAACGTGGTAGATGAGATGTGAACCACGCGATTTAAGGCTCATATATACCTCAAGTGGCGCCCTCATTTTAATTAAATTTATTGTTCGCTAAGTACATAATGTATCGAAAATTCACATGTACAGATTGAAGCTAAGTTTCTATAGTTTATTTACAAACAATAACCTTAGTAAAATTTTGTTCGTTGTAGTAGTAGTTCGCAAAAGTGCTAAAAGTGGCCACTTTTAGCACTTTTTCGAACTACTTCTACAATTTACTATATTATACGGAGGTTATTGTTTGTAAATAAACTACAGAACCTTTGCTTCAATCTGTACATGTGAATTTTCGATACATTATGTACTTAGCGAGCAATAAATTTAATTAAAATGAGGGCGCCACTTGAGGTATATATGAGCCTTAAGTCTAGCAATTTGGCTAAATGACGCTCGGTTTATTGTGAAAGGGTATGATGGGGATGTTAAAAATGGCCATAATTGTGGACAAGGCATAATTGAGATTACGCGTTCTTTAAGGTCGTCAGATGTTTTTTATCGACCTGGGGCCTGTACCATAGTAAATTACTACGATCGTTTGGTGTTCATTGCGTCGCCAATTTGAAACTAGAAAATAAAACACTCACAGACAATGCAATGTATGAAAATTACCAAAGTAAATTACAAATAGAAATATTTATGAAATACTAGCGACCGCCCGCGACTTCGTCTGCGTGGAAAGTTTTTTTGCTATCCCTTGGGAACTTAACTTTTTTTTCGGAATGAAAGGTACCCTATGTCCTTTTCTGTACCCCTGACAACGTGTATTCAAAATTTCATGATGATCGGTTCAGTAGTTAAGACGTGAAGGCGTAACAAACAAACAAACAAACGGCCTTTCGCATTTATAATATTATTACTTAATAAAGTAAGGATGTCCCTGATGGCGACAATTAAACCTAGGTTTTGTTAGATAGTAAAAAGTATTTTTTTTTATGTGATCCAACATCTAAATCTGAGGCCAGACAAAGGCCTAACGCCATTAATATCGCGGTAATGTAAATGTTCCTAACGCATAAATTATATATTTTTTAAATTGTCTAGTTCTGGGATAGACAGAAAGTCCCTAAAAAGAAGTAGAAATTTAAAAAAAAATTGAATACTAACCAAACATAAAAGACACCCAATTTTTGCAGTTTTTTTTTTATTTTTATTTTATTATTATCACGAAATCCACAGCAAATAAATATTAACACTTAATTACTGTCACAGATAATTCTTACAAAACTTGCATAATGCCAATAACGGACTTACTTTTTGTTTAATGCAGTGTTCAGAATTGTAAGCATATAATTTAAAAAAATATTAAAAACAAAACTGTAGTAAAGAACCCTGAACACAATACACTCTTCTTTTTTGGGCAGTCGCGTAATAAAGTAGTGAGTATGGAAATATCAGGTGTGAACTACTGTATTAACTATTAAAATTTTTATCATCTAAATATGTAGCATAAAGAAATAAATTAATTTAAGATTTTTTTTTAATTCAAAAAACACGGCTGGCCTGCCAAAAAAACTAAAAATAAGTTAAATAACAAAGTGTTGTTGCAGTCGAGTGACCGTTCTGTGGAACAATTTTTAATCAAAGAAGTTCCCCGACTGCAACGACTCTTGTTATTTGATTTTTTAGTTTGTTTTGAGCAGGGCAGTCGTGTTTTTAATATTAATTTTATTTATTTATTTCTATTTCATACATTTTAATTAATAATTTTGGAATATGCTCATCAGGGCTTTTCATTTGAGACTTGACCTGAGAGATTGTAATAATTGAAGAAAACATTTTTTTTTCACATTTGAAAGTGGTGTTGTAAGTCAACTTTTTTTTTTTTTCAAAAAAATATAGTTAGTATCACTTGGGATGATGTAAGTATTCCAATGGTACCCATACATCCTAATCCGTTAAGGCATTTAGACATTATGATGTAATAAAGAAACTCACATATCCACATACATACAAACATACAATACCCTGAACACATTATACACTGTTTTTTTGGGCAGTCGTATAAAAGAAACTTCTACTGTTCTTTTAAATCTTCGTCTACAAACTCACTTTAAAAACTCAAATCCGTTCGAATCAGCAATTATTTAAAACAAAAGCTGTTCGACAAAACAAAACGCAATCATTTCGAAAGTAAAAGTTAAGTCCGAATGCCTCATCCACATTAAAGTTCTACGAGAAGAGGGTTAAACAATCAGCTGACAAGTACATTAGCAGCCACCTCAAATAATTTCTTAATCAACACACCTTTGTTCCCGTTAATTGTGTCATTCCGTATTCTATTTGGGTGGAGGGTTGGCTTTTAAGGATCGGTTGTGTATTAGTTGCAGATTTGTTTTATGTTAATTGTTTGAATCATTAATAGCTTGCCTTGAGGTGGGGGCTTAGAGTAAAACCAGGGGCACACTGTGTGGAAGGTTTGTTAATCTTAAGCTTGAAAGATTTGAAATTATTTTGGATTTCAAAATGTTTTATTAAAACTTACAAATTTTATGTACCTCATTTTTATACAATATGTTACAAAAATACCCCTAATGCCGAATATGGTATTTAGAGATCATCAAACTGATCAACTTTTACTCTGAAATCGCGAAACAGCATAAATCAGCTGTTTCATACAAAAATTAAAATCGAAAATATCAAAATTTATGAAACAGCTGATATTTTATTCGCGATTTGAGAGTTGGTCCCATAGTAAAAGTTGTTTAGTTTGATGGTCCCTATTTACCATATTCGGCATTAGGTGTATATTTGTCACATGTTGTATAGATAATATTACATGCATGACTTATGGCCGGATTCGCAGGTTTATGATATAGTTCGCAGTTTTACCTTTGGATTTACCTGACTGATAAATTAATACAAATTGTATTTTTACATAAGAATACTCAAAAAGGAATGCACGAATGTTTTATAATAAAGAGAATGGTGACTGCTTATGTAAGCAAGAGAAAATACAATGCAAGAATCAAGTAAACAGTTTGTTTGTCCAGATAACAACATACCACTGATTCATCCCAGGTATAAGGAAACCCTGTTTATAATTCGATAAACCATTACTACCCGTACTTATAGAGTTAGAACGAATATCCAATAACAATATCGAGAAATGGGTGAAACTTCCTCTGCGTAACGGGTGTTTCGGCATTCAGCCGAGTGAAACGCATGCGTGGGATCCCCTTTGAATACAGATAGCCTTTTTTGCCGCAACTCAAACTTCTTGGCAATGAACGCTCGGCACCTTGCGGGAATGTGCCTTAGGTCGGCAATACACTTGTTTTAATGTAACGACGACCTCCATTGTCGAGTGGCTTTGTACACCGGCTTTCAAGGTGACGCCATCTCTGAGGTCCCGGGTTCGATCCCCGGTTGGATCAATTTAGAAAACGCACTTTTCTATATTGGCTCAGGTCTGGGTGTTTGTGATACCACTGTTGTCTCTGATTTCCATAACACAAGTGCTTTAGCTACTTACTTTGGAACCGGAGCAATGTATGTGATGTTGTCAAATATAAATGTTGTTTTTTTAGTATCCGGCTCGAAGAACCAACTTTATGTTCGTAATTTTCTTTTATTTTGTAAAATTCTATAAATCAAATCAAAATTGCTTATTGCTGTCATGTGGGTAACAAATATGTACAAATTACATTACATAATTAATAGCAATGACTTCAATTACATAGACGATCTGTTCAAAATTAAAATTGTGTCACAGCCAACCTTCGCGGCGCATCAACTGTTTTTATCGGTCGCTCGCAATAGACTAAAGGAGTTGCGGTGCATGCACCTTAACTTAATATACACAAAGAAGTCTTTGAATTATAGTGACAATTCTTTAAAGTCTCGTCTATGTTTCTTCCGTTATATTGATCTCAAAAGAGGTTTCAACCTTCAAGAAGAAGAAGAGAAAGCTCAGAGGTTGCCTATAGCCTATATAAGGTTTCTGTACTTCTTCGCCGTAGGCCGAATTTATTTGGTCTACGGCGAAGAAGTCATAATTCTTAATTCGTATTTTATTTTAACATTGATATGTGTAGTTGATTTGAATAGCTAGTTTATGTCAATTTCACTGTTTCCATTTTCTGCCAGTCTCCTGTGGAGACCAAGCGCCTCCCCTATAATGGACAAAAACCTCTCTCGTTTCTTAAAAACCACAATTAAAACAAAAATCTTCATATAACACAACAAAGAAAGGAATACTAATCTAAGCTAATCTTGATTAAGGTGCGAAGCATTTAATTCTTCAAAGCCAAGGCATTACCATAAAGATGTACCTTGGAAAAAAAACTAAGGTAAATTCTACGGAGAAATGGCTTTCAGACGATTAATCTGTTAAATGAAACGCGAAATAATGTTACCGCGCTTCATGAGATGGCTGTTGTAAATAGTGTCATTCAGAACAAAAATACGGTCAAGAGCGAGTCGGACTCGCGCACCGAGGGTTCCGTACCATCATATATATAAATACACTGCAGTGCAGAATATTGCAGTTTAGTAAATAAGGGGGGACTTTTTTTCCTTTTTATTATGAGAATGTGCTAACAGCGCTCTTTCATATGATACCCCACATGCTTAATAGCTCCATAGATATAGAGATAGACAGACTGATTCGCACCATAAGTGTTCCTTTTTACCATTTTAGTACGGAACCCTAAAAAGCGAATTGACAAATAAAATGAAGCGAAGTGAATGTCTTTTTTAGAAGTAGGAGAGATTTGGCAAAGTGTATCCCTTGTGTTAGGTGAGATTTCAACTTGAAATATCAAAGCTTTAGTAATGTCGTTTCTTCTTGGTTTTCAAAGTGCATGTAACAGTATAAACTTAGAATATAAACAGACTAGACCTAGAAAAGGATTATAAGTTCGAGACATAAAGCTGTGCCTTGGGGTTCTTCAAAGGAAAAAAAGGGAACCCTGTGTTACAATGGTGTCCGTATGTCTTACAAAGCCCTTATTCTCAGTAACGCATTGTGGTACCAAGTTTAAAACGATTATAAAATACTTAGGTTAGGCTTTTTAAGTAAATGCCAACAACATAATAAGTGTCTTTGGGAACGTTGTTCAGTTTAATGAATATATAAATATATATATGTTACCGGTCAAATCCGATTTCAGAACAAACTAGTTTGGCCTGGGCTACACTAGTTTTTTCTATACGATGCGATGAGATGGTTTTCCTAAGTGGTCAAAATTCAAACTTAACATAACCTACCTAGTGCATTAAAAGTTTTTCTTTGTAGCTAAACTGATTTATCCTATCGGGGTCAGGACAAACAGTTTAGTCTAAGCAAAACTAGTTTGTCCAGAAACCGGGTTTGGCCGGTAACATATATAAAAATAAATTGTATTGGACAACATCACAAACATTGCTCCGCCCCCTGATTATGTAACTTTGTTGCAATCAACTCTGACACAAATCGCAGTTACATTGCTGCTTTAGTAAGAACCAATGTGACAACTATCTTACTTAAAGCAGCAATGTAACTGCGGTTTCAATCGATTTCAATCGATAATTGTTAGCAACAGAGTTACGTAATCAGCCCCCTGATTCCAGAGTAAGTAGCTAAAGCACTTGTGTCATGGAAATCAGAGACAATGGTGGAATTACAAACACCCATGCCTGAACCAATATTGAAAAGTCAGTTTTCTAAGTTGACCCAGCCGGGATCGAACGCGGGACCTCAGAGGTGGCAACACCTTGAAAATTGGTGTACAAACCAGTCGACCACAGGAGTTAAGTTGGATGGTAAATAAAAATTACCATTTAGCAATAAGATAAAATGAAGAAAACAGTTCATGGTGGCTGATACTCTGTCAATATGGTGTTAAGCTTGCTATTGTCACCGTTTCCAGTGTGCAGTCACCCTATATTTTCTCAACACTATATCGGTGCGAAATTCAGTTTATTCCAAGAGCCAACTTTTTATCATGAAAAGGATCCCAAAGATCGGTAATGGTCGCAAATATACACGTAAAACTTTTTGCGCAAATTGGGTTCGCCCGGGCACCTTTTATCGAAGAATATACTTTTATAATGAAGCTAAACAAAAGCTTTTTTTGTTTTTTTAATCCGTGTTAAAATTTGGGAATCCGGCGAACAGTGAGCTTCATATATAAACTTAATACCAAAATGATTTGAAATTTGAGCATAATTAATTCTGCTTGTGATGTTATTCGGATTAAGACAATGTTTGTCTAGGGTTTTATTACAAAAAAAAACAAAATACTAACCCAATTCAAAATAAATTACATTTTTTCATACAAAACTGTAAATCGCATTAATTTTTATTTGGTTTGGTATTTTGGATTTTTTATTTAATGGAACCCTAGACAAATACTGTCTTAAGGCAAGGCAGTTCGCGAAATCTACTCATTCACTATCTCTTTAGAATATGGTTGATTATTGCATAGCTTTAATTGTCGCTTCGCCAGAAATTTGACGAAATTTAGTACATTTTTATTGATTTCTGGAATACTAGATCATTTATTAAAAATCTACTCGGTTAGTGTGTTAGATTTATTTTTTCGATGTTCTTTTCTTTTTATTTAAACTAATGTCTCGGATTCAAAAATAGAATTAATTTGATCTACAAAAGTGGAATAATAATTCCTCTTTCACAACTTTCTTTCAAAATTTTTTTTCTTTTAACTGGATAGGTAAGTTTAGTTGCCAAAGTTGACGAAGCGCCATTTTCAAAAAATGTGCACTCGTAAAGATTATTCTTAGTAATTTTTTTCTAAAAAAAAATGTAGCAATAATTTTACCAGTCTTGTACCTGCGTCACTCCAAACATCAACGACATACAAAATATCGTACCCGAATAGAGTGAACTTTCGCTCTTCGTATAATTAATCTTTTAAGCAACTCGCCAGCGAGTTAGCCATTTTAATTCAATTTTCTTGAGCTCTTGAAAACATGGCGCCCTCTTTAGACGTAAACACGGTTTTCATTAGTATTTTTAGACTAGAATATGCCGTTTTCGTTTGCCGAAATTGAAATGAAAATTTGCTTAAAATTTTCCTTTGATTTTTGCAGTAGACATTTTCTTTAAAGAAAAATCTACGTGACATTAAAATGGGTAAACTGAAGATGAAGATGGATACAGAGAATAAGTGTTCATAACGACTTTCTCATAAACACCAAGATATTTTTCTTTTTTTTTCTTTATTGTTTTTCGGGATTTATGTCATAAAATGACGATGCCAATCCCATCGTACTTATAATATTGTAAGGCTAATCTCTAAAAACAGAGTATAAAGACATAGCTGCCATTGATGTTGGTTCTGACAAAATTTTGTGGAACATTCCTATATCTAGTCTATTAAGTTTTAAATTGCTCATTAACTGCTGCCTCTTACTCGCTAAACGGGCACAATCCATCAAAATTTGTTGCAAATCATCAATTTTTCCACATTGGTCACAGTAAAGAGAATCAACTTTATGTGCAAATGATTTTGTTGGATAATGTCCAGATCGCAGTCTACGCGCGGTAACAATTTGTTGTCTATTGAGCTCACTGGCTGCAAACCAAGGGATATGAGGGGGTACACAATGTTTATATTATATTTATATTACATTATATTTTTGACAACATCACATACATTGCTCCGATTCCAAAGTAAGTAGCTAAAGCACTTGTGTTATGGAAATCAGAGACAACGGTGGTATCTCAAACACCCAGACCTGAGCCAATATAGAAAAGTTCGTTTTCTAAATTAACCTAACCGGGGATCGGACCCGGGACCTCAGAGATGGCGCACCTTGAAAATCGGTGTACAAAGCCACTCGACCACGGAGGTCGTCAATCAAAAACATGGGGGTCTTTATGGTCATCATAATCATCATCATCGTTATTATAATCATACCTCACCACGTGGAACGAATAAGGACTGGGACAACGAAGTATGAAGGGACTGATCCTTCACTTTTGGAGTACGTACTTACATAAAGATAATAATTAAATAAAGAAATAAGGCTCTTGTTTTATCATCTAAAAGGCTCATTGTTATTTTATTCTACTGTATCAAAGAAGAAAATCCACATAAAATACACCACAATAAAAACTTCAAGTGGTGCTTTCCATGATCTCTTAAGATCTAAAACGACGACGTCTTTCCATAGTGGCTCTTAACCTCAAAATGGCTAACGAGAATTCTAGAAAGAATAAACAAATGCTGCTCATCTAGGGTACTTTTAGGCTGGAACCCACGAGCGACTTTTTGAAGCTGCGATTATCGCTGCGTTAATCGCGGCGATAAACGCGGCGTTAATCGCTGCGTTAATCGCGGCGCTAATCGCGGCGTTGATCGCGGCTTTAATCGTGACGTTAATCGCGGCGTTAATCGCGGCGATATCACGGTGCTTTTTCGTCTCTGTTTAAGCAAACCCTTTGTCACTCTTGTCAGTGTCATTTCGTGAGCGATAACTCTAAGGCATAGCTCTACTTGAAAGCGCATTTTTGTTTGTTTCTTTGTTACGCATTAACGTGTTAATTAGGTAGTCAACCGACCGTCATGAAATTAGGTACACGTCAGGGGTACAGAGAAGGACATAGGGTACCTTTTATCTCGGGAAAAAATACTGTTTCCGAGGGATGTAGAATAACTGACCACGCAGACGAAGTTGCGGGCAGTCGCTAGTAATTGAATACAGATAAGAAATTAGTGAATTTAATTTGCAAACTAATTATCTCCAAACAACTTAACTATGTCGGTTATTTTGTCTAGTCTAGACATGGGGGGTGACCTAGAATAATAGATTATTCAATAACATTTACTTGGTGTTTTCTGAATGTTATATAATTAGATGTTATTTGTGCAGACAGGTAATTGGTAAGTACTGGTATTTAGCACAAATACATATTGCAGTATCTTTTTAAATTTTGAGATTTAAGCATTCATAATGCTATTTTATATTGCTATTTGCTTCTCGGTCGGGAATCGAACCCGCGACCTTTGGATATCCGGTCCAATGCTCTGACCGCTTACCATTTATAAATGGTAAGCCGATGGGAATCGGCTAGTATAAATAAATAAATATTTGACAACATCACATAGCTCAGGTAGCTCAGCGGTCAGAGCATTGGACCGGATATACAAAGGTCGCGGGTTCGATTCCCGTCCGAGAACATGATCTGGTGCGAGTCTTATTTTTTCTAGTATATTATTTAGTATTACTTATTGCAGTATTTTTAATTGGTGTTGTTTCGTAAAGCATTATTATTATTAATAGTAAGGCTATTTATGTTATCTTTTTTCTATAACTATCAGAAAATTATAATTGCAACAAATAATAATTGCATGGACAATTTCACACAGCACCATGTAGCCACAACGTAAGCAAAGCTTGTAAAATGGGTGCTAGACAACTTATATACTACTTATATACTTTTTAAATATATACTTATTATACATAGTAACACCCAGACACGTTAAAGAAATTAAAATTCATCATTTCAATTTCCGCTCGGCTGGTAATCGAACCCGGGTCCTCTTGCGTGGTAGACCGGCATGTTGACCACTGCACCACTCGGGTCGTCGTAATATAACAAGTCTCTGGAGATAACAGAACAGTAATGTGTACTTCTAAGAAATCGAGAACACATTGCCCAAAAGTGGGTGAATATTAGCAAAATTAATGTGGCACATACAAAAAATATATTGTTCTTATAAAACAGAAAATATTTCACAGCTACTAATAAAACTTTTCCCAGTGGTGCCCAAACTAACAAAGCACGCGATATTAGCCGAACCAAACAAAAGAGTACAGTGGTTCCCAAAACGCAAGAAACAAAAGACATTTTAGTAGCGCAGATGGTATTAATGTGTTTCATTAAAATCCACAGTGACACTCGTTACTGGAACGGACACTGAGTAATGAAAGCTTGCCGCAAGATGGCGCTAGTTTGTTTGACATCAACTATTGTAAGAACACAGCTTGTTGTATGAATTAAATAATTACACTAGCTTTCACCAGCGACTTTGTTCGCGTGGAATTCCTGTGGGAGTTTCCAACAATTCTCCCTTCGGGAATGTGTAGGTAATTGAGTCATAATAACTAGGCGCTGGCTTGCAGCGTAAGAGTTGATATACTAGAAGAAATTCGACGTTCCCACTAGTGACTCGGTAGCTCAGCGGTCAGAGCATTGGACCAGATATCCAAAGGTCACGGGTTCGATTCCCGTCCGAGAACATGATCCGGTGCGAGTCGTATTTTTTCTAGTATATTATTTAGTATCATAATAACTTATCTATTATGCGATGATGAACCAATCGGTCAGGGCATATAATTTTATAAGAATAGATGTTACATACATACATTATAGCATTCGCTGCTACGTTAAAAAATGTGTTAAAATATATTTTTTAAGGTACACCGTCACATCATGTTTGCTCAATAGTTATTGTGGTCTGGTCTAATAAATATCTTAAAATTAAATACCAATTTAATTGTAATATTTTGGATTTATTGTGATTAAAACAAGACAGTTAATAAGTCTTTTGGGTTTTTCATTGTTTCATTAATTTTCAGTTCCATTTTTCACCTTCATTCAAAAATGCCTAGCTAGCCGAAATAATTATGACTCTTCTCTTTAAGGTACTTCCAAATTTTCTATATCTGTGTGACAAAATAATACTATCGACGATACATAAAGCTCGTTTTAGGACGGTTCCTCGTTTATTACAATATTTCAGGATTTTCGTTAATTATAAGCTTGAGCGCTGAAAATAAAAATGGTCGTTAATGAAATACGTGAAAATATTAATTACGAACGACAAAAGACTTCTCTCATAAATATAGAGAAATTAATCCACAGACAGCAATTAAGACTTGGAATTTTTTTGCAGGTGGTTCTTTATTTCATGTCAATTTCAACCAATTTTTATTTATATTTTATTTAAACTTTATGTATTGCATAAATAAGCATATGGCGGATTTTGCACCATTGAAGTATCATTATTTTTATAATGGTTCATAAATAAATAAGGATTATATAGAATCATTTCACCTTTTTCATAAGACAAATAAGTAATACCATTCCAAACTAAATAAAAAGTCAATTAGAGATTCCAAAAAAATCACGCTTGTTTTTCCTATTTCTATTGTTGTTATTCGTAAAAGTTATAATGTTCTTATTCAGAAGTATACGTGTGTAAACGGAGTTTATTATAACGAAGAGGATATCGATACATAAATCTATCTACAAGGTGTTACAAAAATACCCCTAATGCCGAATATGGTAGATAGGGACTATAATACTGGATAACTTTTACTATGGGATGAACTCTGAAATCGTAAAAAAAAATCAGCTGTTTCATACAAAATTAAAATCGAAAATATCAAAATGTTTGAAAACGCTGATTTTTTTTTCGCGATTTCAGAGTTGGTCCCATAGTAAAAGTTGTTCAGTTTGATGGTCTCTATATACCATATTCGGCATTAGGGGTATTTTGTAACAAGTTGTATATGTAAAGTGTTTGTAACAAAACTCCTTGGGAAACGACTTGACCGATTCTTATGAAATTTTGTATGTATATTCAGTAAGTCTGAGAATGGGTGATAAGGGCTCACCCCAAAATAAATTTTATTTTTTGGACAATTATTTTATTTAAGTTTTTTTTTATTCGGAATAAAAAATACTTTAATAATTTTCTACTCTCAGCGGCCGATAATTGATCAGTTTTTATGGCAAATCTTTCGCAACTGCGATAGATTTGGGTTTTTATACAACGTTTACCGGGTCAGCTAGTAGTTATATAAAAACAAAAGAAAAACTGTGGTGAAAACCACCACAAAATCATTGTTGAATTCAGATAATTATTCACTACCCATTACTGATTAACATTTTAACTTTCTCCGCTCGCTTGTTTTCCGCTGGCAACACCGTCACATCAACATGTCACGTCTGTGTTTTTATGCAAATCGCCCAATCATTATGCACAACAGAAACCATTAAAATGTCCTCCCCAAAACCTGAGCTTAATTTCACCTACAAACAGAACGCACCAAATTGCAATCACAAACATCCAATATTGGTGATAAAATATGCCAAACAAGATATTTGCACTAAATCTATTTGGCTCCAAATAATCACATTAGTTGTGCAAATATTTAGGTTTGTTTGCCAAACAAACAGCTCAATGTTTGCCGATGGGTGGAATTTGGTTTCTCAATTTGTTTCGTTAACGAATTCTTTGAAATGGTTTTATGCTTCATTTTCTTTGGAAATAAAAATAATAAATATTTGACAACATCACATACATTGCTCCGATTCCAAAGTAAGTAGCTAAAGCACTTGTGTTATGGAAATCAGAGACAACGGTGGTATCGCAAACACCCAGACCTGTGCCAATATAGAAAAGTTCGTTTTTCTAAATTGACCCAACCGGCGATCGAACCCGGGACCTCAGAGATGGCGACACCATGAAAACCGGTGTACAAAGCCACTCGACCACGGAGGCCGTCACAATTTATATTACCCGCGAAGTGTGTGTGTTTGTTTTAGCCACATTCTTGATGCTACACCTAAAATAATAAATTTTACTCGTACCATACTGAACTATAATATTTTATCAGACAACTCTTAATGATATTTAAACAAATATTATCATAATTTGCACTAAACATTCAATATAGTTAAAAAAATGTGAAAATAATGACGATTGTTATTTTCTTCCTGTCAACAGTAAATTTACCTATACCTCATGTTTTTATTACCATCAACACCTGCTAAAAGTGTAATTATAGTTAGGACATAACTCTTATACCCCCTGATGATGATAACCCCGATGCATCTGCATATTATACTACTATTTTTCTGACATTGATTTTAGCTTTTAGTTTTATTTTGACATTTCCGATAATTGAATTTTGCGATAGTGTTCAATGTATTATTTGTGAAAAGTGTATGCATAATTGACTCTCTGAATTGTACTATAAATTATTGTGTATTAATTACTTGTAATTCTAGCTTGTAGACGACTTGGATTTTTATCAAGTATAATGAATAAATAAATAAATACGAACGTTTTTGTACAATAAAATCATTTTAGTTATAACTTCAATCTATAAGTTCTATAACTTATGAAAAAATAACATTCAACAAATGAGTTCTCAAAAACAAACTTCATTAAGTTACAAAACGAATCGAAACAAAATCTTTCCGAAAACTTAATATCACGGATCACTCCGAACCGTTGCGGTTATCTGAGTAATGGTTGGAGTTTTTCACACAGAATTGAAATCTATTGGGATGCGAAGCCAATCTCCTTTGTTCCATTTACAAATGGATCTGGTGGAAAAAGAATTGCAATCTATGTTATGCGTGTGGTTACTGGGAAAGTCAAAATTGTACACATGACAACTCATTAAACAGTTGCACTGCAAAGCAGTTTTTATTACGATGGGCATAAAGACGGTCTTAAAGTCAACAATTTAACCCGCTATCATGGAGGTAGGGACTGTAAGACCCAACCAATTTTAGTTTTGCTCACATTCTTTTACTTCTCGTGTGACTTTACTGTTCTTCTCAGTAGATTGAGCTCTAGAAGAAATTTTCATAGAAAACATTATCGTTGTTATTTGATTACTAATAAACTATTTCTTATTTTAGAAAACTATCAAACATAGAACTAGAGAGCTATATACAGTTTTTTGAAGCACTCATGGCGGAGCTTGACAGACTGATCGCACTTCACGTTTGTTAAGCAACGCTCGGTGCGGCCAGGTGTCGGATGGGTGACCGTTTAGTGGCATTACAACTGAGTGCTTCCGTGCTTCGGAGGGCACCGTCGGTCCCGGCTGTCGTCATCTGATAACAGTCGCTAAGCCAAGTTAGAGGCCTTGCAGGCGGCTTGATAAACTCTAACACCAGAGGTGGCCACTAATCCTCATACGATAATAATTAAGAAGATAAGCTATTTGGTAAAAAAACTGTTTTTAATGCTTTTGAGTGTAAGTATCTTCGAAGTTTTAAATGAACCGTTACTTAAACTAAGTACAATAACTACTGATCCGAATTAGATGAAAGTTGCACGCGCCGTAAGGGACTGTAGGGGTAACCTAAATAAATCATCAATATTTTTATTTTTTTATTATAGGTTCAAGATCCTAGGTTTAATTATGGTTGGCACAGCATTGAAAAACTCCAAAATTGGAGGTCACTGTTCGATTTTTTTCTATTTACAAAAATTAAAATCGAAAATATCAAAATGTATGAAACAGCTAATTTTTTTTCGCGATTTGAGAGTTGGTCCCATAGTAAAAGTTGTTCAGTTTGATGGCCCCTATATACCATATTCGGCATTAGGGGTACTTTTGTAACATGTTGTATATCAAGTATTCTAATCAATTTAGCTTTAATGATTATTAAATGTCATGACCAGACTGATCCGTTAGTTTGTGATTAATTAAATACGACAATAAGAGGATACGCAAGAGACAACACAGTACAACAACAAACACTATCATTCTAAATACCGAAATAATTTATTTTATAGTGCTGTCATACAGTCAATTCAATATCATGAAATAAGTGATACTAAATAATATACTAGAAAAATACGACTCGCACCAGGTCATGTTCTCGGACGGGAATCGAACCCGCGACCTTTGGATATCCGGTCCAATGATCTGACCGCTGAGCTACCGAGTCACTAGTGGGAACGTCGAATTTCTTCTAATATATCAACTCTTACGCTGCATGCCAGCGCCATCTCACCAATGTCCAAGGAATTACCTCGACAGTCAATTGAATATCTCCAGATATTTTTAAATAATTGATTAAAGCTATACAATTTTTAAATTTTGAGATTTTAGCATTCACAATGCTACTTTTATATAATACTAAATAATATACTAGAAAAAATACGACTGGAACCAGATCGATTCCCGTCCGAGAACATGATGTGGTGCGAGTCGTATTTTTTTTAGTATATTCTTTAGTATTATATAAAAATAGCATTGTGAATGCTATTTTTTTCTATTTTGAAATAAGTGGAAAAGAACGCATAATTAGATCCACAAGAATCATTAGACCACAATTAAATCAATCAATAATTTTAAAGTGCACCTCTCTACCACACAGACACACATTATTCTCATACCCTATGCACACTCTCGACAACACATCAACTTACCATGTCACTCAGATACCTTTATTGGCTGTTTTCATCATCCACTTTCATAAAAGAAAATAATAAATGAGTTATGAAAATACTCTGACAGACTCGGCAAGCATTAAGCTTTAAGAAAATAGCTTTCCGTCGAAACAACAACTAAGTAAGAACAATTTATGCAGTGGAAGTGGGTAAATAGCAATTAAAGTCTCCGGGCTGCGATTCAGCTCAACAGTGATGCTTTTTAATTCGAAACTTTGGCTGCATAATGGAATAACAGTTTTGATACTTCATTGTTAAGTGCTGTTCGTCGGCAATACCGTGGTGAAGACCGGTTTCGTTTAATGGCCGTTATTAATTAAAGCAGTACTTTTAGCGACTTACAGTTTATAGAACTGTTCTAAATGAAAAAAATACTCCAAGTGAATTGTGTAGTGAAATTAACTATACGTGAAAGAAAAATAGGTAAGTTTGCAAGAAACAAATTTATTGCAAAACCCAAACAATAACACCCATTTTAAGACAGTGTTTCTAAGTAATAATTTTAGAAAAGTGTGATTAATAAAATTTGTGAAATAAATAATATACGCTTAAAATAGCTGTTGAGCCAAATTAAATTACAATTTAATTATGTTTTACATACTTGTGTGAAACAAATGGATTGACTAAATTATAATTTAATTTGACTCAATAGCTATTTCAAGCGTAAATTATTTATTTTACAATGACACTTTCAAGCGTAAATAGTTTCTTTATTTTAGAAATTTTAATAATGACTCGTTTCTAAAAAAAATCGCGTAAACACTGTTTTATTGTTTGAGTTTTGCAAACTTACCTTCTTTAATAGTTTCCTTAAACGCATTTCCTTAACACGTTAGCTGCGGCACCAATTTTTGCATACTTTCCGTTCCTGCGGCACGAGGTATAATCGGCCCGTACCGTGACCAGACGTTAGGGCGACACGCGGTCTATTAGACCCCACCTCCTTTTACAGACTAAAATCCATTTTCTGGCGCGAAATCAAAGATAAATGAGAATTTTGGTCCTTATTGATATAGACAGTGAATTGATGAACCCTAATCCACCGTCGCCCCGGGATCTGATGGCTAGTTTAGGAATTATTAGCAAAACAAAATATGGGATCTTATACACCTCGTAACGCACTGAAATAGGGCAAATTTTCGCTGAGATTAGTGATGGGAAAAATAATATCGACGTTTTTAAACTGTCTTAACTACGCAACGACTTGACCGATTTTGATCAATTATATCTCATTAGATCGTTTTAAGGGCAAAACCTGGCAAAACAACACAAAGCTATCAAAGGATACATTTTTTTTTTAATAATCTAAATTGTGCTTGAAGGCGCCATAAAGAAAAAAAAACCGGCCAAGTGCGAGTCGGACTCGCGCACGAAGCGTTCCATTCTATACCATTAAGAGGCACCTATTACAGACTTATTATTGGAAAATAATGGATCACGGTTTATGCATAAGGTTTATCTATCTATTTGTATATGAAAATCTTAATGCGGTTCACAGAATAGAAAAAAAAGGCAACCAGAAGTAGAAAAGAAACTGTCCTATTTATTCTGCCTCGGGCTTTAAAAATACACTTATTAGAACTTGAATTAACATTAAAAAATCAGTATCAATATACTTTTTTTTATAAAAATCTCAATATTTATGTTGTACTTATTTATGAGTGTTTTTCATTGAAACAGGGTAGACAATAAGATTTTTTGCACTGAGTGCACTGAGTCAAAATCTTTTTGGATTTTTTATCAGCTTCACGAGATGGTAAAAATGTGCGTAGTTTTTACTTCTTCCGACATCGTTTAGACATGTTCGGCGCTGTAAAAGGACGTGCTCTCCAATCGACGTGATGCACAACACTGGTCGCGGGAAGCTCGCGTTGGGTGCGGTACGAGGTCAGGGGGGATATGGGACGTTTTAGCCTCGTTCCGCACTGCATTAAAATTATATTAATTCAGTGCGGCACGAGGCCTAAGACATCCGGTACCAAGGTAGGTACACCACCGAGTACGGAACCATTAGCGCATCTCAAATATATATTTATCTCTTTCCTACACTGGACCAAACCAAAGCTATGCCATTCGCACGACAGAGAAACTCACGTTTTTCCTTGCCGCACCACAGGGAAGTTGCATCAGGGGTGATTTAGGCCTCGCTTCGCACTTAACGTGTTAACTACTTAGTTAAGGAATTCTTAAACAGCCTTTACAAAGAAATATTATGACTTCTCCCCTAAATCATACAGTGCCTTAAGTAATATAAACTTAAATGGGCTAACTTCTGCTAATATGAGGTCCTGCGCGAGGCGTATTGAATTTATTGTGGACCTTCTCATATATTACGACTTACGGTATAACTTTAGTTGGGGCTAAATATTTTCGATTAAGCCTTTGTTTTGTTAATAGGAGTAAGAAGTTTCTAATAATACAAGTCTTATAGAACACTAGATCAGAGGTGAATTGGCTTTATAAACAAATGAAAGGATAAATATATAATTCCAAAATCAATTAAACAATCAACAAAAACTAAAAATGCTATCCGACCCCACGAGAACGTCCAACGACGCTTCGTTGTAAGAGCCCAAAAAGTAATGTCACAGACCACCACGATGCTAGAGGTAGGCTGCCACTACCGTCGCTGCCCGTCAAGTCGATTACTCCCTTCATGGTTGACATTGACAGATGTTTGAAATTGACAAACGACAAACAGAGGTGGGAGCGGGGGATATTTCTAAGACAAGTTTATAACCTATTATTGCTGCGTTCGGGTCATTTTCCCTCAAAAAAAGTCGCATTTCTTATAAAAAAGTCAGATACACCACACTGTGATGTATGTGGTACCCTGGATGACATAAAACACATCATTTTGGAGTGTACGAAATTAAGAGCTGAAAGAGAGGCGTTATGCAACGTACTAAGCCCCACCGATGTTGGCATGTTACGGAATATCCTAGCTAAACCATGCCCAGGCTTGGCTATGATGCTCTACGATTTAGCTTCTATGTATTAGTCATATAATTAAGAATAATTTAAAAATGTACAATAGTTTTTAAGGTTCGTTGGAACTGGCATGTTTTAATAAAAACAAAAGTTCCTAAATAAATAAAGAGAAAAAAAAGCCTATTATTGAAAATTCGCGATTGATTAAATGGAAAAAAAATCTTTTGACGATTACACCAAATTACATAGCCATGGTGCCTCCATAAAACAAAGAACCTTCAAATACTTTAATTAGAATTTAGATGTATGCATATACAATGCTATTTCTATAAGTCAAACTTCATACATAAAAACGGTCAAGAGCGAGTCTAAACCGGCGTACAAACCACTTCAGATTATGAATAAGGTTCTACGGTACAGAGTTCCAGGAATAATAAGCGGGGGAGGATAGTTCGTAGAACAACATTCTAAGAACTGTGGTTTCTTATAATGTAGGTACTGTTGCTGACTTTTGTAATTTCTTGGGATATAAGCAAAGCAAATCACATGCATTTCCCGTATTTTCTCATATTGCTTAATGGTAAATCTTTGAAATAGAATGAGTCTTATCAATTAAGTATATGGTTCTAAATGTACAGTCTGATAATATTTTGTACTTGGTACTTAACCAAGTACAAAATATAAAGTATAGTTTATTAAAAGATAAAATATGAGTTCGATTGAAAAAAATTAGATGGACTCCATAATCTGGCACCAATATTGCGATAAACTTTTTGCTTCCACTTGAAAGTAAGTTAAAGGGAAATTCGGGATGATTCAGCTGTTGATGTTTCAAATGTGTGTTATATCTACTGTAAACTTAAATGACCACAGTTTTATTTATGCCATTTTTTATTTATACTCCGTTGCACTGAGGTTAATGTGTTCATCCCCTCAAGAACTGGCAGTATGGCTTAGATCTTCGCCTGTCCTGAAAAGGACGAATATAACTACTACTACTACTGTGTATTCATCCCATGTTTCAACGATTAAATTTTTAAAGCTCTTAATCTCTGCATTTTCCCGCCTAAAAGAACACAATATAATTTTGTCTATGAAATAATTATTGGGAAAAAAACAAAGTTAACTTCTTGCTATAAAATTTATTTGAGAGTGTTCAGTGTTATCTTAAAAATATATTTCTTTAAGCTTCACAATGAAAGAATTCGACAGTTTTGAACAATTATTTTTAGAACTTGTAGCAGAGTATCAATCAATTAGTGTAAGTAAAAGTAAATAACTTCACTAAAAAGGTCGTCACATGACCAAGGAGATCTTAGCAGAACAAGAATCAGAACTCCCTAAAATATCAAATAATGGAACACTTATTAGATCATCTCTAAGATATTTAACTATTTCCTCGCATAATCCAAGATAGAACTTGGGCGGGCAAAGCGAACTTAATTGCGAGTCCTGTGTGTAACTGAGTTAGTGGTGTGGGCAAGTCAATTTGTTGGGACCGGCTGCCGTCCGATATTTGACGGGCTCAGTATCAAGTCGTGCACTGACTCGAAGACTTACATGGTTGAGTAGTTAATACGCCAACTGACGCCACATTTGAAGCAGTAACGAACTAATAACGAATTCTGATATAATAAACCAGATTGAGAAAGGCAGTTTAAAATTCTAATACAGATTCAAGATGGAAAGATAACAAACAATGGTATGTTAGAGAAGCTGTTTTAATTTCCAAAATTTGGATGGCAAACAAGAAAATCCTCTAGGAGAAACAATTTTCACAAACTCTAGTTGAAGACTTCAGTAGAAGTCCACCATCAGTCTTATCTTTACTCACCTCGAACACCTGGTGGGATGTATAACAAGGACTTACACGTTGTTGATAAAAAAAGTTTTAGGGTGTCTTCAAGATAAGAGGCGTTTCACCTCGCCTACAAGCGCTATTGTAATGATTTTGTCACGCATCTGACACGAAATAGAAAAAGGACAGAAGTAAAGCTTAGTACTACGCGCACTAGCCCCTCTCACCGACACGGAATAACCGGTGGACGAATCTCAAACGAGTTCCAGTGCGTGAGGCAGTGTCGTCGGTGAGAGCTGTCTATGTGTGTGTGCATTGCTCGAGCGCGCGTAGTACTAATCTTGACTTCTGTTCTTTTTCTATTTCGTGTCATTTAGTCCCTCTGATTTAGTCTCTATTTAGTCCCTCTGATTCGAAAGGTTGTGGCTAAAACAGACATAATAGCACCTTTGATGAAGTTTAAGCTGAGTGTATAGTAGGATCTGGTCTAACCTTGACTTTCATTGAAGACCCCCAGCACCATGATGACGAGCACAACCAGCCCCGCCTTCAGCCGGTAGCCCACCGTCGCTGGCATGTCTGGGCGCGTCCACCCCATGACTCAGCGCTGTCTCATCCATTCGTTGTATGGGAGGAGCGCGGTGGAAGTCCACGTCGATTCGGTTGAGCGCATCCTCTGGAAAGAATAAAACGATGATTTTATTAAGGGTACAGATATTTGTTTCTTTAAGGAACATACATTTTGTTCACATCTTTCTTTTATATTAACCCCACTGTCCTCACTACATCCATTGGACCTCTGCCTCATTAAGACGCCATGGCGACGTAGCCGGCTACGTCTCCAAGCAGTTAATATTGAAATGCGACGTTGCCACACCGTCGCCAAGTGAGTTAGGTAACGTACATTTCAATGTTAACTGCTTGGAGACGTAGCCGGCTACGTCGCCATGGCGTCTTAATGAGACAGAGGTCTTGCTGTACGTACATAGACGTCCCCCAAGGATCTCCACGACGATCGAGCCTTCGCTACCGCATCCAGCGGCTTCGCGTGACCTTCACAAGATCGTCGATCCCCACCATAGGGGGAGTTACCCATGGAGTGTAGTTTAGTGAAATTATTTGATCCGGTTATTTCGTATGTCATTTATTAGCGGTAAAACCGGGTAAAGTATGCCTTGGTAATTATGCGCAGTTATTAAAAATAACCACATATTTCTATATTTTATCGGGTCTGGTAAAGTGGGTGATGACTTTACGCCTTCGCTTCGCTTCGGTGTTTAGTACACCGACGCGTTCCCATGCGGAAGCGAAGCGACGAAAAATCTTTCAGTTGTATGGCAGCGTTGCGTATATGCCATGTCTAAACTCTACTATCAGCGAGATGACATATTTGCGTCCTTTTTTAGGGTTCCGTACCTCAAAAGGAAAAAACCCTCTTTCGGTATAGTTTCGCGAGTATCTGCGAAATGGTCGCTACACCGACGCTCACATTTCGCTAGTGGTGTTTCGTTCGTTCCGCAGATGTTTCGCTGCCGCAAGCGATCTGGTGCCGTACGCGAATGCGTCGGTGTACTAAGGTCGTTAAGGGCCCTATATACCCCAACGGTAAGTACATAGTGTATCGAAAATTCATATGTACAGATTGAAGCTGAGGTTCTATAGTTTATTTACAAACAATAACCTCTGTAAAATATATTTCGGCACTTTTGCCTATATACTTTACATTTTTGCCGATACATTAAGCGACCAATGAGGGCTTAACTTGAGGGCTATAAGAGCCTTAAGACTAAAGTTACCCGTCAAAAGCAGTTTATTAAACTTTCTTATTATTCCTATAAAGAACATAGACCAAGTTTTCTTTTGAATAATGAAAAAACCTTATTTTAGTCAATACGGTGCAAAATAAAATAGGTAATCATGACGAAGTTAAATGGAAATCTGCGTTGAAGAAAACCACCTCTTATTTGCGTTGGAACAACATCACTCGCTTTGAACGGTAAGACACGTAGTGTAATTAAGGAGAGACGGAAGTGATTCCAGGAAAATCTTTTAATGTTACGTTATATGGTAGAAAAGAGATTGCCTTAAGCGGTGTAGTTAGTAATGAGATCTTATACGCAGCACACACTGTCACGCATCACGCAGATTTTAGTAGAAAAATAACGTAGATTCTGCGTTCTGTGGTCACTGTGCGTGATTACAACTATTATAATGTTTTTTATATTATACATTTTAACCTAAAATAAGACACTATTTTTTTTCTGTAGCCCTTCTACATACATCACAATATTTTTTAAAGATTCGTAAAAATTACCACGCTCTATTGTTTTCGTGACAGGCACTGAGCAAATAATCATTACCGTGGTGACAGGCAGGTCCAGGTCCGATGACGTCATCGGACTCTGTCGCGGCGTCCTGCCTCCTTCGACTATTTACTGACAGGCTGACAAACATACGACAGAGGAGACGGACAGATGACTATCGAGGAACGGACGGACGGGAAAACTGAGGACTGACCCCTGACCCGCAGACCGACAACTGCGCCAGAATAGAATCCATTCTCTTGTTAGTCTCGTTCGGAAAGAACGCATAGTGTCCACTCGCAGATATAAATGTAATAGTGTTTCATGCAGATTATTTATTTAGAATAACTTTGTATATACTTACTAGTGGACCCTGTGAACTTCGTATCACCTACAATTTAATGATTATCAATTTTACCTTGAGAACCAGCGCTATATTTTTAAATAGTAAATTAATAACAAAGCAGCTGAATACTTAAAACGAAAGCAACACTACGGTCCTTTTATCCAACATTACTAAACTCATTATTTAGACTAAAACCTCTTTATCAAAAGTTAGCTGTCAATAGTAACCTGAAATGGCGATTCCCATACAAAATAGCCAATGTTCATAGTATGTACGTTTCATTGAATATTCGCTATTCAATGAAACGCATTCTACCTACTCTCAGGGAAATGACCAAAAAGAATGTAACACTACGTTGAGATGACAAATGATATTTTTCTTAATTAATCAATCAAATGCACAAAGAAGTTTCAATTCCGATGTCGAAGTCAATCACCCCAAAAGTAGCTTTCTATCACTTTTTAACCCTGTTAGGGGATAAATATTAAAAAAATACGAAACACGTATTCAATTAATTTTGTGAAAGAATGTCTATGCCAAATTTCAAGTCCATCGGGCCAAGGAATCGCGTTCTTCCATACAAACTTTGCCACCCTGTTTCACCCCTTTGGGGATTGAATTTCGCAAAATCCAGTCTTAGTGAGCACCTACGCCCTAAAAGGAGCCCCCATGCAAAATTTGAGACTCCTAGCACTTGTAGTTTCTGAGACTTCGTGATCAGTGAGTGAGTGATTTTCCCTTTTATATATATAGATTGTATCGAAGTGAAACAAAAACATCAAAAAACCAATCCACATCCACTAATAACACTATTAGGAAAAACTTTCATAGCAATCATAATAAAATTGATCTGTTACCTTTTTAGGGTTCGGTACCAAAATGGTAAAAAGGAACCCTTATGGTGCGACTCTGTCTGAAGGGAGCGTCTTAAAATTTTGAAGTGAGGCTACTAGGGAATATAGGGTATCATAATTATAAAAGAGCGCTGCTTGCATATTCTCAATAATTTTTTTATTTTTTTAGGCCGCATAGTTGTCGACTTTTGATGAAAAATGTAAAAAATACCGTCCCCCCGTCCCCCCCTTACCTCCCAAGTTTGTTCCCAAAAATCTGAAATTATTTTATGTGACTCAAGTTTATGTAAAGATTACCGGAAAATAAAACGATGTCTCTAAATAGTAAACTTTTTCAGAATGATGATGGAAAGGACGGAACCCTCGGTGCGCGAGTCCGACTCGCTCTTGACCGTTTTGTTTTTCATACTTTCAACAGTATCTTTTGTCACCCATAGGAACCATCAAACATTTTCAGCTACGGGAATACAATTGCCAGACCATTTCCTTCCATTATTAGAATCAAAAACCGAAACGGAATTTCACCCTTACCTCATAAAGTGTTCATTGCACAGAAATTCTTTTGTTTACCAAACGTAACAAACCATTTTTGCGATGCACACGAAAAATTCGCCCCCTATTTTTCGGTCGTTTATTCACAAAACTTCTCAATTAGTCAGTTTACCGCTCACAAAGAGAGTTGGTAAACTTTCTTTGGCCATTAAGAGCGTCTTTTAGAATCACTCGAGTTGAAACTCGCAAGTTTTAATGTCTTAAGACGGAAATTTTCTTTCTACAAAACATGCTTCAACGCGCAAATAAAAATAGACGCGGAAATGCTTCGATGCTTGCTTCAATGGTTCGGTTTATATTTTTAATTACTTCTATTATTTGTAAGTCACCTACCAGCCAATGAGTTCAAATCGGAAAAATGAGAGCAATACAATGTTTCTTTAAAAAAAATATCTCTGCAAAAATTAAGGTGAAATTTTTTGATTATCCTCATGCCTTTCAACGAAATATTACTTAAACTGTATCCTATCTACTTAATTTGTTTCGATGTTTCGATCACTAACTCAACAAAGTCCTAATAAATCCCCAAATTGTATTTTCGAAATACGCATTTTTCTTATAAATACTGAAATGGTTTGAGGTTAAGTCCTCATGGGTGTTGTTTTCGACGCAACTTTTATCTCTTTGATGTTAGAATTTACGAAGGTAAATAAAACAGTATCAAGTTTACAAAGAGAAACCGTTTTCATACTTAGTTTTTGATATCACCTCTGGTTTTAGTGATATCAAAGTTCTGAGCATAGTTGTAAGGTATAGCGGATTCCAAGAATGTTAAAGTTGGGATTTAAGTGGGACCTACGTGGGCGACAAAAGATATCTACGCTATACCTGAGACAATATAGAAAAGTTCGATTTCTAAATTGAACCAGCCGGGGATCGAACCCGAGAAATCAGAGATGGCGACACCTTGAAAACCGGCGTACAATCCACTCGACCACGGAGGCACTAACGCAAACGGAGGTCGGTCGGTATGTAGGTAAAAAAAAAAACTAAACAAAACTGATATTTCATGACTGTCTTAAAAGTAGTTTTACATAGTTATAATGTTGTTAGTTATGTAACTTAGTAATAATAATATTAAATAAGATACGCACGATAGACGGTCTCGATGGCGCAGTAGTTTAGCGCCTGGCCCAGCGTTAAGCAACTTTCGCAAAGGTCGGTCATGAGATGGGTGACCAAAAATTTATTACCTCGAGCTCCTCCGTGCTTCAGCACGTTATGATATACAGAACTGCAATGCCACTTGTTATTTAACTTTTTAGTTCGTTTTTGGCAGGGTAGTTTTATTAGTATTTCATGCATTTTAGTAAAAGTAAAATTATTTAGTGTTGGAATGTGCTCATCAAGGCCTTTAATTTGATACCCATATAGTAATAATTTAGACTATAAAAATGGCGTAATTCAGCCGACTCAATGACTTTCTTTAAAAACATAATATATCCAGTGTCACTCGGAGTGATGTAAGGATTCTAAAGATATCCCTCACATCCAAATCTATTCAGACATTTAGAAGTTATGGTGGAATAATAAAACACACATACATACAACACAAAAACACAATATTCTTATTTTTACACGACTGCCAAAAACAGAAGAGTGTATTGTGTTCAGGGTTTATGTCCATTCAACAATACATTCTTCTTTTTGGCAGACGCGTAAAAATAAGGATATTGTTACGGCCATCAGGCCGGGTTTGTAAATATCTTGGGGCCTTACCGTAAAAGATTTTAAAACACTGTTCAACAAGTATTTAACTTAGACAGGGTTTAAATGTGATGCTGTCACTTTTTTGACAGTATTGTTTGAAAGAGACGACATTACATTTAAACAGTGTTTTAAAATCTTTTGTGGTAAGGCCCTTATTGTTTATAGTTTGTTTTGATCTTTGCTTTTTTTCGATCTGTCATCTATCTGACTTCTCCTCGGTTTTCTGCTTGTTGTATGGTTTGCATTTTATTGTTATTAATATAACGATCACGGAAATATGAATTAATGTAAGGGACAATATCCCGAAAATGAGTTATATACACCGTTGGATTCGGAATTTTACGCGCCATCGAATGGTATACTTGAAATGTTGATATCTTGAAAAAAAAACAATTTTTTGTCCCTTACATTACACATTTTAGAAGGTCCTAAACAAATCTTTACCACAAATTTTGACGTATCATGCACTTGTACAAAATGTCATTTTAGTTTTAAGGTATGTCTCATAAAATCTTATATATGGCCTTTACCCTAACCACGTTTTCGTTTTTTCTAAAACTAACCAGCCTTACGTTACTTTATGATTTATGTATTTGGCAATGATGTCCCTTACATTATTGTGAATACATAAAATTAAACAAAAAATAATCATTAAAAGTATTTATTTTTATTCTGCGGTTAACATAATTAGTCTCAATGTTAACAATGATGGCAGATTATAGGAAAAATCATTTTTGAATGATAATCAACTGTTTATATAACCAAAAAAATATATTCCAAAATTTCAAGTTCAATAGATTTTTTTAAATAATTATGGTTTTTAAATTATAATAAAAAAAAAAACAATTCAATAAGAAATTTTAGTATTATAGCAATTTAATATAAAGAACTTAAGTAATATAATAACGATGTTGACACTACTAATTTATACTTAACCGTATTAATTAAGGGCCGATTGTTGCAAAGTCAGGTAAAATTTAATCGTAGAGTAAACTTTATAATGTAATACGAACGATTGTTAAATATGTCACGCCAAATATCAAGGCATTTAACGATGGTTAGAGCTTACTCAACGACTAAATTTTATCTGACTTAGGTAAAATTTGCCTAAAGCGAAAATTCTACAACCTAATTGTTAACTGCAGCAGTTTGCATTATCAACAATCCAACGAAACATTATAAACAACATAAAAACGTTCTCAACTATCCAAAAAAAGCTCATACAGGTTAAGTGAAGGAAATTATTCCCTACTAGACTCTTCGTCTTAGTCTTATATTTTAAAGTGTCTTTAATTTAGTTTCATAAGGAATACTTAAGTAATCCTTGTGATATGTTTTAGGTATAATTCCTTTTTCACAAAGTGTTATTAAATCATTAAATTTGATGACGAAGACTCTAGTCACAGATTACTAAATAGTTTGCTCTAGTAGGGAATAAGTTCCCACTTATTAAATTTTTATGATTTCATTCTTATTTTTAATCGCATCGCGACCTGTTTTTCTTCCTCCTCTTTTTTTGGATTGTAGATAACGTTTTTATGTTGTTTATAATGTTTCGTTGGATTGTTTATAATGCAAACTGCTGCAGTTAACAATTAGGTTGTAGTATTTTCGCTTCAGGCAAATTTTTCCTAAGTCAGATAAAATTTAGTCGTTGAGTAAGCTCTAACCATCGTTAAATGCCTTGATATTATTGACGTGACATATTTAACAATCGTTCGTATTACATTATAAAGTTTACTCTACGATTAAATTTTACCTGACTTTGCAACAATCGGCCCTTAATTATTATGGTTAAGTATAAATTAGTAGTGTGAACATTGTTATTATCTTACTTAAGTTCTTTATAGTAAATTGCTGTATTATTAAAATTTCAAATTGAATTGATTTTTTAATTATAATTTAAGAACCATAATTACTTGAAAAAATCTATTGAACTTGAAATTTTGGAAAAAAATTTTTAGTTATATAAACAGTTGATTATCATTCAAAAATGATTTTTCCTATAATCTGCCATCATTGTTAACATTGAGACTGATTATGTGTAACGCTGAATAAAAATAAATACTTTTAATGATTAATTTTTGTTTCATTTTATGTATTCACAATAATACCATATTTTTTTGATCTAAATTAAATCAAGTTAACCAATTTGCTTTTGAAAGTAAAATTTTATTATAGTATTTAGTTAAGATACAGCAATAACTAAACCCAAAAGGGTACCTTACTTCAAAAAATACTAATATTATTTTGTCAATATGACTGATACATTAATGCGGAGTATTTTTGTGTTAAATGCAATTAAGGTAAAGAACGTATTTACATTTATTTTTAATGTAAGAGACATGCTATTTCGGAATCCATAAAGATAATTGTAATTTTGCTTGCATAGCTTTATAGAGCTCTCAAACCTAAGCAACTTTGCCATAGGCATCAAGTAAGTAGAATAAAAAGTGAAAAAAATACAAGCAATTATTATAAATAAAATTTGTTTTTTGCTCCTCCTGAAAAGTAGACCTTTGTCCCTTACATTAATTCATATTTCCGTGATCGATAATTTCTTTACTTCCTTACTTTGAACCTATCTCCTTTCCTTCCTCTTTAACAGATATTGTGTCATCGATTGTCAAAACATCTGGAAAGATGTTTCTTTCGAATGTGGGGGTATTTCTTCACATTGATGAAATTGCGCTGGCTTGCAGCGAAGTAATAAAAAGTACTAGAAAAATTTCGCCGCTCCCACTGGCGACTCGGTAGCATAATTGGTCAGTGCATTGGGCCGGAATCCCAAGGGTGCGGGTTCGAGTCCCGTCTGAGGTGCTACGGGTGAGTCGATTTTTTCTAGTATTTTTTCTAATACTATTTATCTTACTATATAAAAATAGCATTGTGAATGCGAAAAATCTAAATTTAATCATTAAACTTCTTTTTCGTTTAAAGGCGTTTCAAATTTTATTAAACTGATAATAAATAAAATAAGTAGGCAAAAAAAAGGGAAAATACAGAATTTAACTGCAAACAGGCCTCGTATCCAACTGCTTTGTTTCCGCATATCTCATGTTCTCCAAATGATATTCGTTCGTGAGTTGAAAAATTACATATAAATGTGAACAGCAATCTCGCACGGCTGGATAAACATTGTGACGAAAAAAAATTATTCTGGGACCGAGACGTCATTTACGTGACACAAAAATGTTCTCTGCATAACACTGTCTCGTAACAAAACTGAAATAATGGGAAACGGAAAACAAAAATATACTTAACGTTAGGAATTTTTAATTTATTTTTCGCGATTCACAGCTCATTTGATATTTAATTGCTGGATGCAGTTACTTATCTCATACTAGCAGTCGCCTGTGACTTCTTCCGCGTGGAATTCCGCTGCCCGCGTATGATGCTGAATTTGTCATATAGGTAGGTCAGTCAGCAGACACAGGATATAAGAAATATTATTTTACATAATAAAATATATTATAGGCCTTTTAATTCTGTAAACTATTCTGTCTTACATACTCACTTTCCGTATTTGAACTGACAGTCACAAAATGGATATGGAAATTTTGTATGTTCTAATGCTATCACAAAGATCGAGATTGAATCACTTTTTTATATGGTAGGGGAATGCCTTTACGCATCCCGAAGGTATGTGGGACTCGCTAGGGCCCTACCCACTATACCCCACCACACTAACACGCAAGACCTACGGGACTGCGACGTCACGCACCGTGTGGTCCTGCCCCCCTAGCATGACCACCCAAACACGATATATGTATATCACGCGATATAGCGTCTTATTGACACCCAACTGTCAAAATCCATTGTCTGACAGTTAAACGTGATAAATCGCTATGTCATATCAAGTTTCGGTGGGCATGCTAAAAAAAAGGGGGCTGGTGTTTGTGTCCCAGCGGCCCAACACTGAGTGGTATGACCGACCGGTCATAAGAACCATCCCCCTCGTGAAGACTAGGGGAGATTGAAAAACTTAGATACTTGTCCTTTTGAAGTGACTAAGTATTAATTCACAAAATATTCATAGAAATTCACAAGTCATTCTGTAAGCGTCCCTTTCTAAAATACTAACTCAATTCCTGATGTAAAATAACAAAACTTATTATCATAACAATTTCAAAAATAAGGGTCTAATTTACATTGGGTTCCTTCAATACCCACTAAGGAGCGATTACGTAAAATTTACAAGGGTTCCGCGGGATAATAGAGGTGTATTGGGAATCGTGCACACTTTTTTTTTCAATAAAAGATTGTTCAATCCTTTGGGAGTTAAAAAAAAATGTTTATACTATTGTCTTTGTAGCTATAAACTGATAAAAAAATGTATTGAAAAATGTAAAAATCGTATTAAATCTTATACAAACTTAAATAACTTGAGTGTCATAGAAATCTATAAAAACAAAGCTATGACAATTTTTAACACCATTTTTATACCTATTTCATTTTTATTTCGACTACAAAAGTTAAACACAATTGACCGAGCGACCGCGACGCGCGAGCGAAGCCTCTCCGTTTCAGCTAGGGCAAAAGTGTTTTCGTAAGTCCCGCTGCTGTCCGGCTGTTCTCCTCTACAGGTCGCAATTCTCAAACGATTCTCGTGAAATTTTGTGAGCAGGTTCTATAATTATATAGATTTTTTCTATCGATTGCTTTTCGAAATTTTGCGAAAAAAAAATCACCTACCTGGTGCAAAATGATCAAAATTTGAAGAGCCATCTAGCTTCAAATAGTGTATAATAAAATAATACCTAAACTATCAAACGGCACATAGTACTGCTTTTCAAAAGCAGTGCCAACCTCGTGGCGACATCTATTAGATGTTTTTTTAAACAACATACAATTTGAGCGAGGTCTACTAGCTAGAGCTATTGTTTTATGTCTAAAACACGTAAAAGTTACATGCTAGTGCCATCACTAGAATGCTATTTGTGTATAATAATACACATGTACACTTTTGTTACTTAACCTCGTGTATTTGTAACTGTATACCTTTCATTCTCTTTTCTATTTGTTATATTTACTTAACAAGAAAAGGTCGTAAGTATAAAATGCCTAATGTCTACGATCCGAGTCATGCTGAGTCACAGCCGTTTTAGTCCGACCTCATCATCTCTTTCAATTTGGACCCAAAGTATATGTTATCATGCATCGATGTAGGAAGAAAGGACGTTTTCTAAGCCGACATCAAAGGATGCGGAAATGTCATCTTTAGGAAGAGCAGTTAAGGTGTCATTTTGAATAAGGCTTTCTGATTCACTGTTAGCCATGGTGTGTAGCTAACACGAACCGTGGTTAAAATAAATTGTGTCCATCTTTGCCATTAAAATGTTTGAGTTCGAATCTCTTGGAGTCTAAAAAGGCAAGATTGTGTGATCAAAATATGTTTTGTAAAGTCAGCGTTAAATAATCAGAGCATTCAAACCAAAAATACATGAACATTTGACAAAAATCAACTTTATCTCAAAACGTTAAGGTGAACTTTAATTTGTAATGATTAGGTTGATTTTAGTCAAATGTTTAGTTGTTTGGTTTGAATGCACGTATCTTTTTGGCGCTGACTGTACGTAAGTGTTTCATTTCCCAAATTCTAAAACTGATTTTAAGAACCCGCCAATTCTTATGAAAATCGTATCTATTTGATCGACTTTGAAGGTCAGGACAGCTAAAAATCTTTTTTTTATCTTTTTTCGACTTAAAACTTTCTTAATAAATCTCAGTGTATTTGACAGGGAGATGATAGATGGACGAATACTATGTTCAAATAAATGTATTACGATAATAAATCTCATAAACAATACAGTCGTATTTTGTTGACCATAAAAATCGTTTAAGAATAAATCTGGCCCAGAAAATCAAAATGGCGCTATCGACTTGAAACTGAAAAGTGTATTTGACAAGCAGATGATAGATGGACGAATTCTATGTCAAAAATATGATAAAATATTAGCTTTTATGTACGCTCGCAGACAAAAAGCGATTGAGTTTTTAATTAACTCAATTCATATAATAAAGATAGGTATTATATTAATTACTTACTTTTAGTTTTATTCAAGTTAACACATCTACATTTTTCGTATAAATTTTTTCTTAAGTGACTCATTTTTTGTTAGTACTTTATCCCAATGCACATTGGTATTTCCTCACATTGATAAAATTGCGCTGGCTTGCAGCGAAGAAGTTAAAAGTACTAGAAAATTTCGCCGCTCCCACTAGCGACTCGGTAGCATAATTGGTCAGTGCATTGGGCCGGAATCCCAAGAGTGCGGGTTCGAGTCCCGTCTGAGGTGCTACGGGTGAGTCGATTTTTTCTAGTATTTTTTCTAATATTATTTATCTTAGTATTTTTTTATGCCAAGAAAACAAAATAAAGAGGCTGATAGTTGACGGCTATGGTCATAGTTTGATGTAATATACAGCAACTGATAAATATTTTAAATCATATAAGTTATGAGGTTCTCTGTGGGTGAGAAAAAACACAAATTTCATAGGACTTAATCCTTACTAATAATATTATAAATGCGAAAGTCCGTTTATTTGTTTATTACGCCTTCACGTCTTAACAACAAAACCGATCATCATGAAATTTTGCATAAACGTTGTCAGGGGTACAGAGAAGGCCATAAGGTAACTTTTATCCGGAAAAAATAGTTGTTTCTGAGGGATAGCAAAAACCTTTCCACGCAGACGAAGTCGCGGGCGGTCGTTAGTATATTATATTCTAAAGGTCGACAAAGTTTTTAGGCTTGTTTATTATATTTATTGTTAAATTACACTTGAAAAATTTTTCCATCTGACCCAGCTGGTTCCATTATATGACTAACAGATTTTTGAAAATGTTCGTTTATAATAAGAATTAAATTATCAATACACTTAAAAATAATAGTATTCATACTTAAGGAGTAAGAATGTTTCTCTAATCTTGTATGGAACGCGTATTTCGTAACATTTCGCAATCTCACACTAAATCCGGTATTCAAATACCATTCAAAGGAGATTTCAAACCTTATGACGAATACGCAAGCACCAAGATCCACTTACATTCTCGACTCAAAGCTTAATCCAATATACATGAATGCTTTTCCAAGCAACGGCTTAATTGCTGCTCCGGTCCACCCAGCAGTGTATTCCGAACGTGGTGCCACTTTCTGTTCATGTACAGACCTTTTTGTGTATTTCGGGTCTGCCGGGCAAAGATTGTGTAAGCGCATACACTGGAACGGGCGAAAATTCAATTATACCGATAGCCTTTACAATTCTGAAAGGGATTTAAGGGGCTGACATGAGCCAACTAGCGCCGCCAGTCGATTTTATTTTACTTATTCTAAATAAGCCCAATTTCTTAAAAAAGTAATCAGTCAAGGTTTTGTTAATAACGTCTTATATTTATTGAATAACTTTACACAGTTTGAACAGGCATTCAAATAGTTTAAAACGCGATTTTGTAAAAAGTGGCCACTGTTGGTTCAAACTCGTTTTTAAACTATTGCACGCATTTTGTAATGTTGTAACGTTATTTAATAAACATTAGACGTCATTCACAAGACTTTGACTGATTCCTTTTTTAAGAAATTGGGCTTATTTAGAATAAATAAAATAAAATCGACTGGCGGCACTAGTTGGCTCATGTCAGCCCCTTAAGTGAAACTGTGAAAAGTGACGTGTCTCTAATAAAAATGAGGACCTTTTTTCAATACTCTTAGAAATGGCGAAATTAAATTTTCTACGGTCATAGTTCGCGTTCAAGTCTTTGGTACAGACTACTGATGTGTAGAAAATGAGCTCTATTAGAATGCAAAGCATATTTTTATGAAAAAGCATGACGACCTCCATGGTCGAGTGGTTTGTACGGTCCCGGGTTCGATCCCCGGCTGGGTCAATTTAGAAAACTAACTTTTCTATATTGCCTCAGGTCTGGGTGTGTTTGTTTACCACCGTTGTCTCTGATTTCCATAAAACAAGTGCTTTAGCTACTTACTTTGGGATCAGAGCAATGTTTGTAAAAAAATAAAAAAAAATGACAACTTAAAGCTTAATACAATATAAAAACCAGTATAGGTTAAAAGTCAATAAAAAAATTAAATGCTATTAATTATTAAAAAGAAAAATTTGAGGAACAATAAAATGGATTCTCCTTTTCCATATTTTTTCTGCACATAATTTGCAGAGTCAGTAAAACACCCCCTTTTTTAATTGTAAGTAAACAAGAATTAATAAAAAACGTCTGCCACGGGTGGAAGGAAAATATAGACGATTCAAAAGCGCTTAATTACTAAGTTTATTTGAAAGACTTTGATTAAATTAACTTTTTGTAATAAATTTCCACCTCATCGTTTTTCCAAGAATATCTATTTTCACAAGACATTTTCACCTAGAAACTTCTTTTGACAGTTGATAAAAGTTACCCAATCCACTTGTCAAATCAGTGGATTGGATTTAACTTTGTAAGACGTTTTATATTTTTTATACACATTTCGGATAAGTAATTCATTTCTTTTTAACCTATCCTAAAAGAAAAACCAGTTTTCAGTATTACTCATTAATATTTAATAAAATTAACACTTCCTAACAGAATGAATATAGTAAACTTCCTGTTAAACCTTGATTTCTTGCTTCTAACAAAATTAAAACTGTCAAATAACGGTAATAATGTTCATCATTCGCAGATAATCTTTTTGTGTGATAAAAGAAAATATGACTACAATAAGGCCCGGTTTCCACCAAAGCGGAGAGGAGACTGGAGATGTCTCATTTTTCTATAGAATATTTCCACATCTCTCCGCTTAGCTCGCGCGTGGCACAAGATTCTATAGAAAAATAAGACATCTCTTGTCCTCTCCGCTTTGGTGGAAACCTGCCCCCTGGTTATGTAACTTTGTTGCAATCAACTCTGACAGAAATCGCAGTTACATTGCTGCTTTAGTAAGAATTAATGCGTCAACTATCTTACTTAAAGCAGCAATGTAACTGCGGTTTCAATCGATTTCAATCGAGAATTGTTAGCAACAGAGTTATGTAGTCAGCCTCCGGGCCTAATGTATGGAACGCTATTTTTTTGTTTTAAGAATAAAATCGGTTCATGCGAACATTACATTCTGAGTAGGTTTTATACCTCTTTGGGTTGAGCATTGAGGTCTTTACACGTCCTATCAACTATTTTTACCGACTTCAAAAGGAGGGAGGTACTCAATTCGACCTGTTTTTTTTTGCTTTTTGTATATGTATACACCGATTACTCTGGCGTTGGCGTGCCGATTTTAATAGTTGTTTTTTTGTTTGATTGAGTGTACTTTCAATTTGGTTCCATATAAGTTTCATTGAGATCCGACGATAATCTTTGGAGATATGGGGCCTAATGGTATGGTAAGTCATGAATAATTAGAACAAAAAATAATAAGTAAAATCATATTATTATGTAAATGTTAACTTTTTGTTCTAGCTGAAGAGTTCGTTCGAACGCACCTACGTATTAGTAGGTACACTACACTAATTATGTACCTAATACAGGAGGTACGTACACTAAAAATAAAAAACCTACTTCAAAAAAAACAAAAACAGCTTCAAAATTAAATACCTCTAAAAAGCAAGAAATAATATTCAAATCTGATAGTTACGCATATCAATTTAATAAAACACGTGTAATGGAAGTTGGGTGGGGCGGGAGGACAACTTCTTTTTTTTAATTCTAAAAGCCCCACCCGACTACATTACACGTGTTAAATTTTGCATTAAATTAGAAACAAGCAGATTTAATGAAATACAGATTTACTCAAAACCTTGTCAAGTCGCATACATTACTTGGATAAATGTTAGGGGTAACGGGCTCAGTAATTGCTAGGGTCGACTTAAACTACCGTATTGTATGCTGACCCCTTTATATGGGTAGTAATCAAAAAGTTTTATACTACTATGAAACTACTTCTAGTAAAACAAATTTTGCATTTGTTCCAGAATGTATAAATGACAGATAACATTATACATAGAATATATTAGAAAGATATTTTATTTTTTTATAAACTTTTATCGCGGTTTCTCTTTCCCAATTTTATGTGTTCATTCTTAAACCCCCACCCAACTTCAAAAGACGTTTTTTTAACATCTGATATGCGTACTTAAATAGTAATTATTTTTAGAGCGGTTTCTTTTTGTAGCTGTTTAAAGCTAATTTTTTTTTGATTTCTGAAAATGTTTGAACCAAATGACAGCTATCAATGCCAACTCGAAGTTAAATTGAATTGACATTTTGTTTTCTTAATTTCGAATAAAAGCAAAGGAATTGTGGTTTATGCAGCCATGTTTACACATTCCATAGTGACGTTTCTGCCTTTTGAAGATTTAATGTGAATAACGAAACGCTTTAGATAAGTTGTTGTCCATTTGTCTAAAAAACATTCATCATTTAATAATTGTTTTTCTACATACCCTAAAAATAAGACAGAACTTGATTTACATAGCAAATATTATTAGCTGTTTTACGACCTAAATAAATCGTAAGCAAGTTAAGCATTTTTATCTATGGAATGTGCCGGGTCTCCTTTGTATGAAGACAATAGCTAATGAATGCAAATACCTTAAACATCTCTTTGACATCCAATATTCCTTATTTCTACTAAACAATCCAAATTTATTTTTATCTACTTCAAAGGCTTATTTTGTTCATAATGTCTCTTTAAACATCCTCAGGAAAGGTCTGAACACACAAAGAATATTATTTGAATAGACTTTTTAAGGGTGCTTTACCACCAGATAATATGAGCTAAGCTATGTAACTAAGGTGGACGATATCCATAGAGAATCGTTTCTTTTCACAGCGTAACTTAGTTCACTGGTTGAAACGGACTTAACGAAACCATGAAAGATCCGTGCTAAAGATCAGAGTTACGGATGGGAGCTGTCTTAACTGCTACACCACTTACTGTCGTACTCAGAGACATCAATTAAATTTAATGCTTAATTAAAATTGGTGTTATCTCTTTCTTTTCCATAGTGATAGTATAAGACGACACGATACTTAATGAAGCATCAAACTTAATTGACAACCCTGAGTACGGCAATTAGCATTTATGGATACGGTTTCATAGTTTCGTAGCTTAGCTTTGATATCGCTCACAGCTAAGCTACATCACCTAAAGGCAAGAAAGGCAGCCTAAAGCCGGTTGCGGACCAAGAACTAAGCTAAGTTAGTTTAGCTTAACTCGCATAGCTGGGGTTATTTTTCAAACTTATGTAGTTTGCAGTCCGCACATAAGAATTATATGCTAAACTACCTTAGCTTTGCTTTTGGTCTGCAACTAGCTTTAGACTGCCTTTCCACTAGAGACAGCTTAGAATGCAGTTCCACTCAAGCTAAGCTAAGCTACGTTGCTAAGGGTGTGTCTTGACGCTTTTTTCAAAATATAGCAATCCTATTGGTGTAAATCAGACACATCCTTAGCAGCGTAGCTTAGCTTAGCTCAAGTGGAACCGCAGCTTTAGGCCCCAACATTCTTACGGAGTTTGAAGAATTTATTCATGATGTCCTCGGAAAGAATATACTTAATGTAAATATGGACATCTTCTGTACAAAAAGTTCGAAGACGATTTTGTATCGATAATAATTCTTTACGACTTGTATAAACATTAGACTCAGTTATTTGATAAGATTCGTAGTTTTCAAATTAAATATTTAAAGAAAATGTTTTGTTTATGTTAATTTGTATCTACAAAAATTACTTGTATTATGCAGCGAACTAAAATCTATGGAAGTGTTATTGCAAACAAATATTGCTTAAAAAATAGCACACCGAGGCTAAAAAAATTTCACCCGCACAGCATTTAGTCGGGCCAGCCACGCGCCCGGTGACAGACGTAAGCGTTCTTTACAGTAATTACAGTTAAAGAGTTTATTCGATATGACGTCCTGTGTAAAAGACGCAATTATTATTATATTATATTAGACAACACCACAAACATTGCTCTGATCCCAAAGTAAGTAGCTATAGCACTTGTGTTATGGAAATCAGAGACAACGATGGTAAACACACACACCCAGACCTGAGCCAATATAGAAAAGTTAGTTTTCTTAATTGACCCATCAGGGGATCGATTCCGGGACCTCAGAGATGGCGATACCTTGAAAACCGGCGTACAAACCACTCGACCACGAAGGTCGTCGAAGGTAAAAGAAGCAGAGGCAACGTATCATAAGTATTGAATATTTTACTGATGCTTAAATGCATTTTTCTGCGGCATACAAAATTCAAAATTCAAAAGTCATTTATTCAGTCTAAGCTGTTACAAGCACTTGTGAATGTCAAAGAAGCTACGCCATCGGTTCGCAAACCCTAAGCGGGAGACCTTGTAACGAGAAGAGCCGGCAAACACAAATAGAACACCTATTACAAACAGAATAATAGTATACAAAAGTGTGCTCTTGTTCATTTCATAATAAATCTCAAATTCAAAGTTGAATAGAATATGCAATAAAGCCTAGGTCACACCAAATGCTTAAATCTATTAACGGCTATAGAAGCCGTTAATCTTACACGAATCATTCTTCCCACCAAATCCCCACTCGTATATTTATAAGAAACTTGAAATAGTGGTTCCCAAACCATGACGGACGCAGGTAGGGTCCCAATAGGAATATTTATGGTGATTCAATACCATACATAATTCATGGGACCTTCATGCATCGGAGTTAGACTTATTGCACATGATATAAAATACACAGAAGAGGCATATTATTTATATCCACAACTGGTAAGTGCTTAGTCTTTATCTCAACTGTTAAGTGATGATAAGACCTCTTCGGCCCTACACCTGGAATCCTCAACCACTGAGGAATTACTGGCTTCCTAACTACTGAACAATGTTAAGACTCCGGAGAACCGAGAGCTTCCCATACAAACGTAATACAATTATTTTTTTCATAGAAAACTGTAAAACGCATTAATTTTTCTTTGGTTTAGTATTTTGGATTTTTTATTTAACAGAAAACTAGTCAAATACTGTCTTTATCACAAGAAGAGTTAATTATGCTCAAATTGCAAATCATTATGGTATTACGTTTGTATGGGTAGCTCACTGCTGCCGGCGTCTTAAATTGTTTCTATGGCGTCAGACTTAAATAAGATGGTGGAAGCTGGATTGAAACAAGAGCACCCACTATAATAGGGAATTATACCTTTTTTTGAAAACATGTTTATATTATTCCTGAGGTCGTAATAAACCAGCACAATTTTTATTTCAATTTTATAAAACCAAGAAATACCTTAAAAATGATTTTTTATTTATGATTTTGAATTATTGCGCAGAAACGCAAGCCGCCATGCTGTTTAGGCCCGTGACGTCACTCCGTCAGGCGTCAGGAAACAATCAAGAGTGGTTACAATGTCTTTTTACAAAAGTAACGAGACTTTTTAAAATAATGAGTTGTAATGTTTTATCATTGGTGTCTTGTGCCTTTGATTGCAGTAAAACAAGTGTAAAATCTCCACTAAAATAGTGGGTTCAAGTGCCAAGTGACATCAAAATGAGAAAAACTTGGTTGAAACTGGTAAGAAGAGATCCAAAGAAATCCAAAAAACAAACAAAAAAATATCCTGTTCACCTGATGGTCTCGTGAATTTTGTGTCTACTGGATATGCAAGAAGGATAAGCGATGTGAACATAATTGAACACAGCAAATTTTTAGATAGTTTTCGATTCAAAATCAATCATGTGTTTTGAAGGATTAATACTTACACAGGCAACTTTGAGTTTATATAAAAGGTATTATTATATTATAATAAATAAATATATCAAATAATAAGTATAGTTTTTTTTATTTCCATGGTGCACTCACTGTACAAAGATGATGTTGGTCCATCAAAGCCGAGTTGATTTGAAGAATGGGTCAACTTGGCCACCATAAAGATGTTAAGGATTTAATAATGTTCATTTCAATGTCATGTGCATGTGGAAAATATGTGAATACATATGCACTATACATAGGGTAGGGTAGGAGAATAGTCAAAGTCAAAGTACAAAAAACTATTCAAATAAATTTAGTAATTAAGCGCTTCTGAATCATCTATATTTTCCACCCATTCCAGAGTTTTATAACTGACAAGAAGAACAGGTGCAAGAAACTTATCAGCTTTAACAGAAATAAGTAACAATATTTACAAACTTAAATATTATATCATGATCTGCTATTGTTAATCTGGCTGTCATCAGTCAAGTTTATGGTCACTCGGTTATGTCCTGTCTCTTTAACTTAAATTGGAAATTTGATTATATGAATAACAGAAATAAACACTTAATTGAAATATATCTTTATTACTTTACAACAGTTACCAAATACAATACAACAGATTATAAACAACAAAGTAGGTACTTATATTTGCAAGCTATGTGTTACATTTTTTCCATGCATTTTGGTCTTTCAGATAATTGTCTACTTTATAATAACCATTACCCATGAGCGTCTTTTTAACATGATTTTTAAATTCATGCAAAGGTAGATCAATCACTTGTTGTGGAACTATACTAATCAAGGTTATGCGTTTCCCCATAAATTAACCTTTTGCATCGCACACTGCTGTCTGCAACCATCTCCTTAGATTTTCTTTTAGAAATTTCTTTTGCACACAAAATGTTTATCGATGAGCCAACCTTAGCCAGATTCGATTTCTTCCATTAAAACTCAACCGAAGTACACGACGACAGGGCTTCGGTTCGGCGGTGTACATCGTAACACCATGCTTGCAGCCACCTTCTGACGAGGGACAATCGTAGCACTTAACACTAGTCACAGTCTCTTCCTGTTCATTCACATTATGTGTCAATCAGTACATAGGGCTTGGAACGCACTTTATGTTCCAGGCATACCGTACACTACAACGCACGTGTTTTGAACCCGTTTGAGCTGCACATAGCCTATTGCGTCGTCAGATTCCCTTCCGGACCTGATAACAAAATAAAAAAAAATAGGTTATGTTGGATTGTAATAGTAAACAAACACAGGGTATTATTGTGTTGTGTAGTACTTAATGTTGGAAAAAAACTTGATATGATAGGTACTTACATTGCTGTTTTAACATTTCTCCACTCTGCAGAACAGAAATTGGGATTGGACGCAAAAAATTGCGCCACCATATAGTATTTATTTATATATTGTTGGTAGATTAGTACTTTGTGCTTTCACAAAACCGTCTTCCATGATGCGATTTAAGTAAAATAAAGCATAAAAGTCCACAGGCGTGATAATCACATAAAATTATAAAATAACACAGTACGACGAGTACGAAATCCTGTTTGCTTACTGTCGCGCTGACGTCACGTCGGAATCCAATATGGCGAATGGCGTTTTGAACATTTGAAGAATAGATTAAAAAAGTCGATGTTTTAAATTGAATTATAAAATGTATATTGCATTTTTATGAATAAATATCGACGTTTCTCATTCACTTTTTATGAAATCTATCATAAACATGCATTTTTATATTGTTTCTTACATGGTGTAAAATACCCTATTATGACCAACCTTACAATCTAGCAGTTTGCAATCGAATGAAACCGTTTGAAATCGTATAATTTGACAGTTTCTATTGATAACATAGTGCTATAATAGCACTTTGCCAATTGACAAATTTAATTAGCTTGAAATGATTTCAAACGAGAACGATACTCCCCTTACGGGGTGGTCGATTAATCACGTGATGTTTTTTATCATCTTTTTAGACTAACCCCCCCTTTCCCCCCAACCCTCCAAAGTCTAAACGTATATTTTTTGTACAAAGTACTTACCTTAAAATGTACAGCAGGTTATTTCGGTCAAAAAATCGCGCGTGCAATGAAAAAAATAATATAAGTCATATCTCACTACACTCCTCTCCCCCTAGTGATATTTCGTGATTTTTTCCTTACCCATTCCCCACTTTCGAGCCTCACGTGATAATGGATGCTCCCTAATCAGGGGGTCAAACCAGGCTGTAGTCAGTAGGTACCTTTTTTTTTTGTTGTAACAAGAGGAGAATGCGATCTTTAGCAGCTCGTAGCACAACAAAACAAATGACGATAGTGGTTTCAAATACGGCTAGAGTAAAGCTTCTGTCTAAAACACAAAGACGATGTTATTTTGTGCTTATTGCATCTAGCGCAGAGCAATTTTTCACTCCGAGTTTTTCGATCTTTATGTCTGCGATGTTTATGATACAAAAGTTTATAGTTTTCTGTTACTTGTTCTGTTTGTAGTTAAAGTTTTTATGACATTTTCTGCTAAGTGTATTGTATATGTGAATTTAAAATGGAACTTTGAGTATAAGATGGCTCTTTCTGTTTTTATGGGTTGCGAACTAATTACAAAATTTATTGTTTGAGACACTATATACAAAGCTATTTCTTTTTAGTTTATGCTTTTATTCTCTTTGTATAAGTCAACATGTTCGAACATTGGATGTCACATATGACATTAACAATTATAAGGCCCACCACCATTAGAAGCGCAGCGAAAATTTTTCTAAGTCTATGCCCACCAAAGGAATCCAACAAGTCCAGCTACTGATAAGAATAATCTAACATGTTTAGTTTTCAAGCTTTAGGAAAAAACTGTCAAGAGCGAGTCAGACTCGCGCACCGAGGGTTACGTACCATCATTCTGAAAAAGTTTGCTATTTAGAGACATCGTTTTATTTTTCCTGTAAGCTTTACATAAACTCCTATCACATAAAATAATCAGTCCCTGTTGCAAAAAAAAATATTTCTTTCTTATTTGGCATAATAGTTGGGCAAACGTCATCTAAAACTATTCCATATTTCAAGTTGAGAGCATTAGTATTTCTCGATATATCCAGCTGTGACAGACAGACAGACTGAGTCGCACCATAAGGGTATTTTTACCGTTTTGGTACGGAACCCTAAAAATGGCGGGTAATTTTGACTCAACCCCCTTGACACCGGCTTAAAAGCTCTATTTTGCTATTTCATGCTCCAGAAAAGAGTACCTAAAACATATTCGTCTAAGTCGTTACCAATTTAGGTAGAATACTAAATGCTTAACGTAACAGTATCCAGACAGAATTAAAGCCTTACATTTATTCATACTTGGACACTCTCCAAATGGGCCCCTCTATTTACGGAACGAATATTTAAGACTCTCGTAAATTTTAACGGGATATTGGGGAAATATTGAAATTTTGCTTTTGCTTTCCATGACTTTTTGTCTTTGAGAATTTTTAAAGGTTTATTTATTCAAACCTTTGAACCTTTTTTTCACTACGCGGGCCCAATGCGGATTGGTGGGTATTAACGACTGCAAATGCAGCCGGGACCAACATCTTAACGTGTCTTCTGAAGCACGGAGGAACTCGAGATAATACATTTTTGGTCACCTATCCCATGACCGACCCTTGCGAAAGTTGCTTGACCACCGCAATCGCAGGGCCAGGCGCTAAACCACTGCGCTACCGAGCTCCTCAACCATACGTCACGACTGGTGACGTATGGTCACCAAACGTCACCAGTCGTAGCGAGGCTACGTCGTAGCGTCTACGACATTCACATGTAACAGCCTAGAACGAATAAATGATTTTGAATTGAATTGAATTTAAGTACATACTCGTACCATCTTAACGTTTTGTATATGTAAAAGAGGAAAAAATTTTGAACGATTACCTATTGAAAGTGCGACTTTCAAGTATATATCAAAATTAATTGAGTTAAGTCGAATGAAATTAGAATTCCTTCTATGCTCTAATTATTTCATACTAATACGATTTCTGTTAATATATTTGAAGTTACTACAAAGTCATGTTATTACCCCTGTTTCTACATTAAAATGGTGTGTACTGGAATAACTTTGAACAGCGACTTTAATAACTATACTCCAGTAACTCGATACAGCAACTTCAAGTTAGTTTATAAAGTATTAACTTTGACGTAGGTAGCAACTTTCATTCAATATAGCACGATTTAGTTGAAGACTGATAGCAATAACGTTACAATGATATGAAAACTTATGAAACTAAGATATTACTTACATCAATACATTTTTAAAAATGTTGTCTTACAAATTGATGAAATATATTTATACATAATAATATACATTTTTTTATCAATACATTTTTAAGAATGTTGTCTTACAAATTGATGAAATATTTATACATAATAATATTGACAGCTCGAAATAAAATAATTATGCAAACTTCTGAGAAAAGGGGGGGATATTTTTATTGCTCTCTTATTTGCAAAATAGTTCGACAAACGTCATCTAAAACTAGCTGTGACAGACAGACAGACTGAGTCGCACCATAAGGGTTTCTTCTTACCATTTTGTTACGGAACCCTAATAGAGGTAGCTCAAAGAAAAATCTATCAATAACATAAATATTAAATTATTTACAAAATATTATATTTATTTATAAAAAATATAGTCTTTATTTAAGTACCTACTTTGTACGGAACCCTCGGTGAGAGAGTCCGATTCGCACTTGTCCGGTTTTTTTTGTCTTATTTCGTATAGAGTAGTCAAATTGTCAAATTACCTATAAAGTCTACAAAAATACATATTTTCAGAACCAATTTCAATTCACCAATAGTATTACTAACCTAAACTTGATTTAATCTATAAAACCCAACCATGATTTACTACGATGTCAATTATAAACAAAGTTAAGGTCATGGCACACTATACCGGCACCGCAACGGCACAGCTGCAGCACGGTGTCGCCTCGAATTTAGGCTACGGCTAGCCGCCAGCGCGCTAACTACGCGTCGTCCGCGAGGTGCAAGCGCTAAGTCCGCGCGCTGGCCGCGAGGTGCAAGCTTGCTGTCAATATTGTAATATGGCATTTGTGTTGTGATTGAACACACACGATGTTGTTTCGCTGGCGACTCGACTCGGAGTCAGCGAGCAGTAAGCACGCGGTCGGCGTGCTGTAGTACGCGGTCCGATCGCTTGCAGCGCGCGGGTTGCGAGTGGAGTTGTATGGTAGCGGCAAGGGCGCTGACTGGCCTCCGTTAGCTTTTTATTATTGACATTATGAAATGTATTTTACGACACATGATTTAATGCTCTAATTTGAATGACAAGTTAATTACTGGGTTGGAGCGGTTCCGTTGCGGTGCCGGTATAGTATGCCATGACCTTTAAACTGCGGTCAGGAACAGAATTAAACCTCATTCAACTAGAGCACGGAGGTTTAGGTTTCACAAAGGTTGCGGTTGGTTTGTTAATCTGCAACACAGTGCTTATGCAGAGCTAATCACTCGTTTAGCGGTTTAGTACGCTGCGAGAGATTGAATTAACTTCTACTATGACTGTGGAGACTAAATTCACAGATTTTACAAGTTATATTTCACGCGTTTAGAAAACTCGGTGGTACAGGCTCAACATAATATTGTGATATCCGTGAATACATCTATAAATATGTATACAGTTTAGAACTCTGTGACTCTAAAAGCTTTTTTGATCAGAAATCACTGACAAATGACAACTACGACAAAGTGACAAAGATCTAAATTATATAAATAAATATTTGACAACATCACATACATTGCTCCGATTCCAAAGTAAGTAGCAAAAGCACTTGTGTTATGGAAATCAGTGACAACGGTGGTATGTCAAACACCCAGACCTGAGCCAATATAGAAAAGTTCGTTTTCTAAATTGACCCAACTGGGGATCGAACCCGGGACCTCAGAGATGGCGATACGTTGAAAACCGTTGTCCACGGAGGTCGTCAAATCATATGACTACAAATTTTTAGTACCAGAAGAGCCACTCGCAGTTTTTCGTGCACACATAAGCCACTTATTCAGGGTGTTTGATAATAGCCTTATAAAGCCGAATATGGTAGATAGGGTACCAGGTATATAGCCCCGGAAAATTTTCATAAACCCTGAAAACCCCACTTTTTTGTTTTAATGATAAATGATATAATGGCAACCCTAGATCAAAACTGTTTTTGCTTTTGCCCATTAATGGGATTGATTATTGAATACAATAGTCTATTTGCATGTAAAGTAAATCTTAAAGTAAAAATACTCAATTTTTACAATAACATCAAATGTCAAAAAACCGACTCTAATTTCAATAATAAATCTGCGGTTTCATATATTTTAAATAATTTATTAACAAGCTGTTTAAATTATTAATGAAGTTTCGAGTAAAAAATATCAATTAAATATATAAAGACATCTTGTGTATAGAAGGAAAAGTAAATGCAAACATTCAAATAAAACGTGAAAATTACCCATTGCCAAAAATTTTACCACTAACTGTTCCAAGTTCACTCGAAGCACAATGGAAATTCGACTTTTGTTCCCTTTATCTCACACGGAATGTGTTATTTTAGTCCTAAAATCTATTGTGTAACCCACCAAGCTATTCATGAGGCTGATAAAAATCTCCAATGGAAAAACGAAAGAAGTATTTTCAGAAATGGCTCCACAAATTCGATTCCTCGTTCGTGTTTCAAACACAAGAATAACAATTGCATCGATACTCCATTACAAACCAATCGATTTCATCTTGTATATATATAACAAGACATCTCTTGTATGAACATTTTTTTTATATTATCAAAGGTATTCGAATAATATCACTATGTTTTCAACGATTATAGTTTCATTCGATCGAATATCAAAAAGGTAAAATCAAAGGAGTTTGTTACTCGTATAGTTTACTTCAAAGAGTTTGCCGTTTACCTTAACATATCACTGAAAACTGGCTGATACGAATAGAGATGGCGGTTGATAGGCAAATATCGATAGTACAACTCTGAATACATTTCAGTTTTCCGTCCGACATTTAGTACATATAATCTCAGGCCAACCTAGGTCAAATATGGCTTGATATGGGCTGGGTCGGCTTGACAATTTGACATAGACACAAAGACACTTCGTACAGGCAATCATAGGCCAACGCAACCTAGGCCAAATATGGCTTAATATGGCCTGGGTTATTGGCCTGACAAAGACACAAAGTAATTTCGTACAGGCCAAAATAGGCTAACCCAGGCCAAATATGGCCTAATATGGCCTGGGTTACTGACCTTATATAGACACGTCATAGACATTTCGTACAGGCAATCATACACATACATCAGACATAACCCAAGACAAATATGGCCTAATATGGCCTGGGTTACTGACCTTATACAACATGTAACAAAAATATCCCTGATGCCGAATATGGTATTTAGGGACCAACTCTCAAATCGCGAAAAAAATATCAGCTGTTTCATACATTTGATATTTTCGATTTTAATTTTTGTATGAAACAGCTGATTCTTTTTCGCGATTTCAGAGTTGGTCCCATAGTAAAAGTTGTTCAGTTTGATGGTCTCTATCTACCATATTCGGCATTAGGGGTATTTTTGTAACACGTTGTATGGACACGTCATAGACATTTAGTACAGGCAATCATACACATACATCAGACATAACCCAGGCCCAATATGGCCAGGCTTAATATGTTACTCGATAGAGTATTGTGCAAATTGATAGTTTGGGGCCAAATAATCAACTTAATGCAGTCCAAGCTAATATTTAAGTACTCATATGTACCAATATGATATTGACGACCTCCGTAGTCGAGTGGTTTACACGCCGGTTTTCAAGGTGTCGCCATCTCTGAGGTCCCGGGTTCGATCCCCGGCTGGGTCAATTTAGAAAACTAACTTTTCTATACTGGCTCAGGTCTGGGTGTGTGTTTACCACCGTTGTCTCTGATTTCCATAACACAAGTGCTTTAGCTACTTACTTTGGGATCGGAGCATTGTTTGTGATGTTGTCTAATATTTATTAAGTTAAAATAATATTTTTGATATAATTTACGTTAATAATGAACTACCCTGTGCAAGATTTTGCATTTTTTTTACTTCCGATGTCCTTTCCAAGGTCAACAATCGAAAGTTCGGAATTACTACGCACAAATCTTTTCAGAATCGATAAAAGGAAAAATATATGTCGAACCTTTCTTTATCTTTGAAAGACTTACAAAGGGTTATCAAAGGATATTCTTTTGTAATGTGGACAGTTTAGAAGTGGTAGGTACTTAGGCAAAGCTATTCTGTTATAAAATTATATATTTTCTATATTGTCTCAGTTCTGGGTGTTGGTGGTACCACCATTGTTTCTGATTTCCATAACACAAGTGTTTAATACTAAATAATAAACTAGAAAAATACAACTCCCACCAGATCATGTTCTCGGACGGGAATCGAACCCGCGACCTTTGAATATCCGGTCCAATGCTCTGACCGCTGAGCTACAGAGTCACTAGTGGGAACGTCGAATTTCTTCTAGTATATCAACTCTTACGGTGCAACCCAGCGCCATCTCACCAATGTATAGGGAATTACCTCGACATTTAATTGAATATCTTTCCAGTTATTTTTAAACAATTGATAAAGATGAGAAAGCTATATAATTTTTGATTACAAAAAAATCAAGTGTTTAAGCTACTTTACTAGAATCGTAGCCTACTAGAATGTATGTTTAGTTGTCCTATATTTCAAAGATAAAGAAATTCCAATATCGCGCTCCCATGTAGTAATATCTACATCTTGTTCGCAGTTAATTTTTAAATAGACATTGAAAAATCACCGAGGTTCGAATGATTGATGGAGTAGATGGTTGCGTTTAAAAAACGATTGGGAAGCTTAATTTTTCTGTCGTCAGATGGCGGTAGCGTCGGGTGATGGATCGGACTTGACTGCTACAGAATCCGATGGCAACTCGGATGTTTTTCACTTTCAATTTTAAAAAGGAATTTTATTTTTTATGTTGCCACTTTCAAGTTTTATCGGAGTCCAATTTCAACTAAATTTTTTTAGGTAAAATTAAACTGCTGTCGAAGTTAAACAAATGTCACCTTAATATTGTTTCTTTTTTAAAAAACGTCGCAATGGAGAATACGACAAAAAATATTTTGTCTAAATAAAAAAACCGTTTCTAGATTTGCCCCTCAGGAGTGCGAAAAAATAGTTTTAGATTTTTTAAAGCAATATTTATGGAGAAAATAAATGAAATATAAAAAAAACCCTTAGTGACGTCACAGCTCGGCACTACAAAAGCATACCTTTGCTCACGTCGTAGGCCACATTAAAAAAGGGTCACTCAAAATGTCACATTGTTTGACAGTGACAGCGTTTTCTACGTGTTTTCTGAATGTTTGTTTGCAACGATTTGATCTAAGTTTTTGCGGTTAATCCTCGCGGTTATTTTTCGTTTGTTTTTATTTTGGTTTAATGGGGATATTCTGAAGACCCCTGCTTGCTATTGGATCTCTGTGCCCTGCCTATTGACAACTTGTAACACTTCTCTTGGACCCTAATTTGGCACAACGTTTAGAATGATCTTCGACTCATAAAAGAGTACTCTGTGATCTTCGACTAGACAGGTACGTAAAGGAATCTTGCATAGAGCGTCAGAGCTACGGCACTTCCGGCAATTTTTTTATCTTTTAAAACATTTTTATTTTAGTAAAAAAATATATTTGACAAAAACTAAAATATTTGGGTCATCTCTTTTTTCATTCTCTCTTCGAAAAGCAAATAAAAAAAGCATGTTATTTTTTGTCGTATTAAATAAAATAAATAAATAAATATTTGACAACATCACATACATTGCTCCGATTCCAAAGTAAGTAGCTAAAGCATTTGTGTTATGGAAAATCGGAGACAACGGTGGTATCACAAACACCCAGACCTGAGCCAATATAGAAAAGTTCGTTTTCTAAATTGACCCAACCGGGGATCGAACCCGGGACCTCAGAGATGAAACCTTGAAAACCGGTGTACAAAGCCACTCGACCAAGGAGGTCGTCCATTCTCTGAAGTTTTGACACAGAATTAGTATAGTACTGTACTAAAATGTGAAAAAATCTTGCTTAACATCCGCTATCGTAGGGCCAGGCCCTAAACCACTGCACTACCAAGACCCTTACTTTATAATAATAATGTTCAATTTCAAATACCTCAAAAACATTATCTTCAATACCGCATGCATCTGAATAACGCTAAAGTTAACCAGTTTGTCGTTCAAGTCTATTTATTGCCTAAAATCTAGGTCATTAGGTATTACTTCGATGCTTATTCAGAGCTGTTCAACTTCAAAACGAATCTTTTTGTCTTTGGTGAAATGGTTTATTTTCCTTTGTCTCGACCTTTCCTGGCATTGGTGCTTTTAATCAATAATGTAGATACAAAATCGTATTGGAGAGATAATAATATGCTTGATGTGGAAATTCAATTTGAATCTTAGTTAAATTAACATAAATTGTATCCCCTCCCCCGAATGTTTTTTAAATTAATTGCTGTTTTGTTGTGGTTGCATAAAAAAACTCGTGTTCACCAATAATATCCTTCGACACATGCAGCTTGAAAAGTGAAGCGAAGTCGGGTGACTGGGCGATGTCAACTAGCGACGTCGCATGTTTATAAAACTCAAAATCAAAGTCAAAAAATTATATATTTAAACAAATAAAATACATACATTTTCAAACCTAACGCCTATTCAATACTTTTTTTAACTGACTTGAATAATAGGCGCGAGTTACGTCTTATTTAGCTTAAATTACGATACCCAATCATAAATTCTGTGCTGAAAGAAACCGAAAAGATCTTTTCTTTTCTGAACATAAGCATGCCAGTGTTGCCAAAGCTACGGCAATTATCGTGTTCTACAACTATTAGGTAAAAAAGTCTCAAAAAACACGCCCTGGAGCCGTAGAAAATTATACGGCTTTTCCCTTTTTTTTATTGACAACACCACATACATTGCTCAGATTTCAAAGTAAGTAGCTAATTTTGAAATCAGAGCAATGTATGTGTTTTTGATCAGAAATCACTGACAAATGACAACTACGACAAAGTGACAAAGATCTAAACTATATAAATAAATAAATAAATATTTGACAACATCACATACATTGCTCCGATTCCAAAGTAAGTAGTTAAAGCACTTGTGTTATGGAAATCAGAGACAACGGTGGCATCACAAACACCCAGACCTGAGTCAATATAGAAAAGTTCGTTTTATAAATTGACCCAACCGGGGATCGAACCCGGGACCTCAGAGATGGTGACACCACGAAACCCGGTGTACAAAGCCACTCGACCACGGAGTTCGTCTAATTCTACGGTAATTAATTTATTCAATATAATAATTCCACTTTTAGAGTATTCGACTGTCATAATAAGTGTATAAACCGAAATTAAAATTTTAATCTATTAAAAATTATTAATAATAGATGTTATTTTTTCTAAACAGAGAAGCAAACAAACAAGATTACATTGTTCCTTAAATGCAAATCATAGAATTCCTTTTACTCACATTATAATCTGTTTAATGTTAAATACTTACCGTTTCATTTAATTAATTTAATTTAACGTTTTACTAAGTAAATGGATATAACTCTGTTTCTTTTATAATAACATAATGTTTCATTTCATTCTATTGCTACATAACATGGAATCAACTCGTTTCTTTTATGACAACATAATACTAGATTGTATTTAACTACATGTATACCATACTATGTTAATCTGAGAGGTTGGGAACCTGAAGACCTGACATACAGGCATATATATGCCTAGTTTAGGAATCAGTCTCCCACACAGTATTACTTTAGATAACTAATTACACTATATGTACCTTGTTTGTTAGAAACTTTGTGGAAGAAATAAATATTTCTTCATTTTTTTCATTTTCATTTAATTAATGTTGAAAACCTTAAAGGCTTTATTTGGTTATTGTTGTAAGTGTTTAATTTTTTAAGCAGTGACACGGCCCATCGTTGATCTCATTCCACATAAAAACACCGGTTTTTTTACCTAACCCCATACTTATAAAGATTGTATAACAGATGTATAGTTACACAGGGCTATGTCCCTTTCTTTTTAATGTCAACGGCCTTACAACAAAAGATGTTACAACACATTTAATTAAGACTGTTTAAAACAGTGTCTAATTTAAACACTTGTAGAACTGTGTTTTAAAATCTTTTGTGGTAAGGCTGAAATAGTTTGACAGAGAGTAACCATTGTGTAACTATACATCTGCTATACAATCTTTATTAGTAAGGGGGTTAATGTACACGGCCGCCTTAAAATTTGCATTAGCAACACTGAAGCACATACTACATCTCAAAAGCTGTTCAAAAACCAACCCCTTAATTTCCAAGTCAAAGTCCCACCAGGTATTTCGCAAAAAAAACAAGTTGTTTTCCAGGTAGCCTACAAAATTGTTCTAATAATGTTTTCGCCAGGCAGCTTTTGATTATTATTCAGGAGCGGAAAATTGCCGAGCAAAAAGTACTCTGTCAGCACCACGACACAGAAAAAATAACTAGCAGTAACGTAACTATATACTCACGTCGCTACAAGGCCTCTAAAGGATCTTATACACTAGCAACAGTTAATCAGTGAGAGGGATATTACACTCAGTAGTCAGGCAGTCAGTATTTCATCAGTTCAGCCCGTCAATTTGGGCCCTATTTGAAAAACGTGACATTATGTCACCTGTTATGACAATTTTATATCCATTGCGACAAGGAATTTGAAAATAGTACAAACTACTCATAGCACTGCAACGTAAACCATATTGTCATGACAATTGACAAATTGTCACGTTATTAAATAAGGCCCTGATCCAACTTGACTGTCGCCAGAATTTTGAATGTTTAATTTTCATTTACCATTCCGTCCATCACTTTACGCGTATTAGGATATCAGTTTCGCGTCAATCTTACCAGTCTGATGGACTGAACTGATGCCAAACTAACGTCAACCTCCCTCTTATTGCGGTGCGTGTCAGAGACCAACGTCAATGACAGTAGTAGCACTGGCGCTGAGTTACTGTCGCTCGTCGATAATTTCAATTAGTTGGTTTTGCGTGACACTTACTATGTAATCACCCGCAACGACTGCCTCGCACTGTCCACGATCTTTCAATTTTACAAGCATTTAGAAACCCAAAGCACCACCACAACACTCTGTTGTTGTCGGCAGAACTATCAACTGCCAAAGTAAAGTAAAGTAAAAAGTAAAAAAATGCTTTATTCAAATAAACTTAGTAATTAAGCGCTTTTGAATAGTCTATATTTTTCTACCACCCGTTCCAGACTTTTTTAACTGACAAGAAGAACAGGCGCAAGAAACTTATCAGCTTTAACAAAAATAAGTAACGATATTTACAAACTTAAATATATCGTTACAATACATATAACAGGTTTTTAACAACAAAGTACTTGCTAGCAAGTTATTGTGTTACATCATATCCACGCATTTTGGTCTTTCAAATAATCATCTACTTTGTAATAACCTTTACCCATGAGCGTCTTTTTGACATGATTTTTAAATTCATGCAAAGGTAGATCAATTACTTGTTGTGGAACTTTATTAAACAAGGTTATGCGTTTCCCCATAAATGAACCTCTAGTTTTTGCAAGCCTAAATCTTGGAACGGCAAGTTTATCTTTATTCCTTGTATTAATATGGTGATTATCGCTGTTCTTAGCAAATGAAACATAGTGTTTCCTTACATATACTAAATTTTCATATATGTATTGGCCAGCCAAAGTTAGTATATTTATTTCTTTAAACAATTCTCTCAGGGAATCTCTCCGCCGAAGATTATATATGGCACGAACAGCTCTTTTTTGAAGTATAAAAATATTTTGAATATTGGCAGCCGAGCCCCACAATAGTAGCCCATAAGACATTACACTGTGAAAATAACTAAAATATACCAACCTTGCCGTTTCAATATCAGTTAAAAGCCTTATTTTCTTAACAGCGAAGGCCGCAGAACTAAGTCTACTTGACAAGGCTTCAATATGAGGGTCCCATTGCAGTCGTGAATCTAGTGTAATACCTAGAAATTTTGTACTCTCCGTAAACTCAACTTCAACGTCATTCAGATTAATATTAAATTCGACGTGCTCAACATTCGGTAACGAAAATTTAACACATTTAGTCTTTTTGGGGTTGAGTGCTAAATTATTACTATTAAACCAGTATGAAACTTTAGAGAGAGCGCTATTTACTTCGTCAGAACAGTTTTTACCTCTGTTGACTTTGAAAACTAAAGAAGTATCATCCGCAAATAGCACTGTCTCACATAAATTATTCGCGTAGTTAGGGAGGTCATTTATATAAACTAAAAAGAGCAAAGGGCCCAATATTGATCCCTGTGGCACGCCCATATTGATGGGGGCTCCAGTAGATTCAGTTCTATTAATCACTACTTTCTGGGTTCTATTGTACAAATAAGATTTCATAAGGCTAACTGATTTAGCAGAGACACCATAATGTTCTAGCTTCTTTAATAGTGTTTGGTGATCAACGCAATCGAATGCCTTAGAAAGGTCACAAAAAATACCAATCACATCTTGCTTTCCCTCCCAAGCATCAAGGATATGTTTGAGAAGAGAAATTCCAGCATCAGTAGTACTTTTACCTTTGGAAAATCCAAACTGATTTTTATGGAGTATATTATTTGATGTGAAGTAATTTAATAATTGAAAATATATAATTTTTTCAAATATTTTACTAAGTGCTGGCAGTATAGATATTGGCCTAAAGTTAGCTGGGTCAGTTTTATTACCAGATTTAAAAAGAGGAATCAATTTACTATTTTTCATTAAGTCAGGGAATACCCCTTCATCAATACATTTGTTAAAAATGAAAGCCAAGTAAGGGGCTAGTATATCAATTATTGATTTAATGATGCTTGTTGATATGCCCCAGAGATCTTCTGTTTTTTTGACGTTAATTGATTTGAATGCTTTAATTATATCTTCACTACTTATATATTTAAAAGAGAAGGTTTCCTTGCATTTATCAACACCTGACTCTAAAAGCGAGACAGCGATGTTGGAACAAGCAAACACACTACAATCCGATTCAAAATCAATTTTTCAGTCTACGCTTCATTTGCGATACTGCATTCGCTTTTACTATGACCACGGAAATCTAAAAGCAAATTAAGCGCATATGTTGCCATGGGATCCTTTGAAGTCACAGTCACGTGTAGAGTAATAACAAACGGTTCTATAAAAGTAACGAAGTGTCATAATATTTACTAAGTATTGCGTGTATTTTTTGAAATGCTAAAATTCATAATTTATTTATTACATAAAAACATGGTACAATTAGGTGGTTTATAAGATAACAATAGTCACATATATTTTAGTGTTGGACAGCATGCAATATTTTAAATTTAATTTGACATGAAATTACTTAGGTACCTATACACATTGATTAACTTTGATGGTGATTATGAAGGGAAACAAAAATTATAGAGAACACGTATTCACCATCATCATACCCAACCATAGGCCTTCCCCAAGGATCTCCACGAAGATTGGTCCAGTGCTGCCCGCATCCAGCGGCTTCCCGCCACCTTCACCAGATCCTCAGTCCACCTTGTCGGGGGCCTCCCCACGGACCGTCGTCCGGTGCGCGGTCGCCATTCCACGACCTTTCCACCTCAACGGCCATCAGCCGCTATTCAGTTTAAATATACGTCACTTTCCGATTATGAGAAATGGAATGGTACATTACAGTCGAGAACGGGAAGTTAGCATTTACATTGTCGGCAATGTAAATAGCTTCCAGTACAAGGCTAGTATAATTCCTTTCTCAAAAAATTGCGAGGAAAAATTTTCTTAGGGCTGATTTTTCATCAATCCTTATATAACCAAAAAACATTTGACAGACAAGCGAATGACAAATATTTTCAATTTGGTGATTCAACACGTTATCAAGCGAATAAAATTTATCTGGGCATTAAAATATCAGCCCTTAGTAAATTTGTCATTTTTAAATTGGTTTCGGTGACCAGTCATGCAGCCATAAGGTTTCGTAAAAATAACGCTAGCTGATGAGTTCTACCGTACTGGACCGGAACTACTACCGGAATAAGTACTTGATCGGGAAGTATTCGTTCCCCGCACTAAATTTCAAATTTAGAACGTGATGAAACAGCCACCACGTAAATGTGGAACCTCCTGCATTCTTTTTTTAAATGGAATGATAACGTTTCATAGCATGAAATAGCTTACGTTACGTCGCTCCGCTGCCGCTTAGTGCTTGCCTTAAACTCAGCGTACTCATAAAATCATAATAAATTCAGAGTACAAAATAACTACATTTCCCCTTTACACAGCGCTCCATCGTTCATTTTCGAGACAACAAAGTTTCTTTGTGACGTAAGCAACTAGCTTCAATTGTTTTCTTCACACTTTTGTTCTAAAAGCTAGGCAGACCATTATTAACCCTTTTACTGCTGTGATGTTTTATGCGAGACATTTTTTATTGTCTCTTGTTTGTAGCTGCTTTTTAGTGTTTCGTATCTCAAATGGAACTATAATAGGATCATTTCGTTGTCTGTCTGTCAAGTCCCTTTTCAGATAATAAATAAATATCAGACAAGATCTAATACGTAAGTAGCTAAAGCATTTGTCTTGTACCAGAATCGGAATCAGAAATAACTATGGTACAGTCAGCAACAAAAGTGAACAATAGTAATTTGTAAATGTCTAAAAGTTTTAAGTTTTAATAAAAAAAATTCATACGTCCTTTATGACTTTAGCACGGTAATACTACTAAATTGTTCTTTGATTTTCATTGCTGACAATACCACGTACATTCAGATCTAAGACAATCTACAATACGTTGCTTTGAATTTGAAGGTCAATATATTCCTTTGAATTTGAAGGTCATCGACATTGTTAACTCGTTTTCAGCACCGTGAATATTGTGATATAAAATTGACGGCGCGTGTTTACACGGCAAATCAAACAAAATGATTTGTAATACATTTTCATAAAATCTGGATTTAATCTTCTCTTTTGCTGTACAATTTGTCTAAAATGATTATTGTACATAAAAATCAGGTTCTAGACTAATTAGTATTACGTAAAAATGTTAATTGTATGTCCTTAAGAGGGTGGCATAGTCACTGTCACTAAACCCTCTATAAAAAATAAAGATTAAAAAAACCCTTCAAAGCCCTGAAAATAAGGCACAATATTCTATTGTTGTCCGGCCGCATTCGGCCGTTCGGGCGCTGATGAATTCATCGTTTATGCAAAATATTTGTTATGATCGATGTTTTTATTAATTTTTGAAATATATGTATGTATATTATTTTGCTAAAGTTGACTGTAAATGCTAAAATAAACTGCGATAGCGGTAATTTTGTAATTAAGTAAATAGTTGTTTTCTAAAATAAATATTAGTTTATGAAACTGTTGTATAATAAGGAGTATTAAAACACGAATGTGTGTTTAAAAATCTATCCGTAGGCGAGGTTTTTAATGGTTCACACGAATGTTTTAATAGCTAGTTATGTGCAGTTTCATACACTACTTTATCTGTAGATTTTTTTTATTGATTAGTGGGTCAATCACAATTGTATGAGAGTCATTTCCGTCATTGCATCTAAAATATCGGGCGGAGTCAAATTTTACTTACATTCACTGCTATCAGACATTTTAAGCAAGGATAAAAAAATCCTACGAAATTCAGTACAACAAAAAGTAAAAATGGCCCCGCTTAAGTTATACTAACAAACCATAGAGAAAGATAAATAAATCACATACCATTGAACAAATACTACAAAGGAGTAATGAACTAAGTCCATTGTCCCTGTGTCGTAATGGTAAAAAAGTTATTTTATAACATTGTTTTAGTAGCGAAGAAGTGTTATAATTTTTTTTTCAAATATTCACCTCTCAAGCTTTTATACGCGCTCACTAGACATAAAATGAAAACTTTTTAATGGATACTAGCGCGGTTTTTATGAGCCCCGTGACTACGGCCGCTGCAAAGGTATCGAAACATCGGGAAAATCAAAAAACGAACCAAATACTAACTAATTACCAAAGTACTTTAATTAAAACTGTGCTAGTATCCGTTAAAAAGGTTTTATTTAATTTAATTAAACATGTTTTTATTGGTGTGTCTAAAATCAATCAATAAAACTCAATGTTTAAATTCCGCGGTAGTGTGAATAGAGCTTATTTGCTCATACCGCTGAGCTTTTGGCAAAGATGGCGCCACTTGGCAGGCTTCCGTCCTCAAACATTAGGATGGTCTAGTTCACTTTTAGGTCGCCAATCTTAACGTCCTTCCAAATAATAAGTTCTTTTTATGTGTTTCCTTAATTTGTTTTACATTCTTGGAAAACTATTCTTGATATAAAACTCGTGTTTGATAATTTGATATTAGACTTCACTAACTAGACTACCTATTTTTGAAATGTTATGTTCATTCAAATAATGCACCGTAGTTTTTTTGAATCGAAACATTTTTTATAGCTACTTATTGAGAAAAGTGGCGCGGAATCTTTTTTGACAAACGGTTTTGACAATTGTTTTATCGAGCTCAGGCACTGACCTCCGTAGACAATTTTTTTTTTCAGGTCAGTGAGTTAAGGTTTAACGAGAATAAGTACCTAAAAGTGATATTTTTATTCACAACGGGTTAGTACTTTGCCTTCATTTCACCTGATGTTAAGTGTTGACAAGGCCGAAGGTGGAAGTGCACTACACCAGGTATCCTCAACCATTGAGATGAAATGAAATGAAATGAAAAAATCTTTATTCAAATAAACTTAGATATTAAGTGCTTTTGAATCGTCTATATTTTCCTACCACCCATTCCAGACTTTTTTAGCTGACAAGAAGAATTATATCGTTACCAAATACCTTTATTTAAAACAACATTATTAAAAAACAAAAAACAATGAAGTTATTGAAAACTGAAAATTAGGATAGTTATTTATAATGTTACATCCATGCATTGCTGTCTTTTAAATAATCTTCTACTTTGTAATAACCTTTTCTCATGAGCGTCTTTTTAACATGTATTTTGAATTCATGCAAAGAGTTTCAAATGCAGCAGCGGCAGGCAGAGGAACTGGCTATCTTACTTCCAAGTGGCGGCACACATCAATCACATGTTAAATTGTGGTTATGGCGTCAGAATTATTGGCTAACAAATTGATTCAACTTGATGTTTCCACGCATTCTTAAAAAACCGGCCAAGTGCGAGTCGGAGACGCGCAAGAAGGATTCCGTAACACGTTTGTTGTACGGGAGCCCCCGTTAAATATTTATTTATTTTAATCTAATTTTTTATTTATAAAATGAATATATAGCTAAGTATTCTGTAAATATTTTAAGCGGTTACCTGTTGCCATTATCAATATCGAGTAAAAACGAGGAGAAAAATCACGTTTGTTGTATAGGAGCCCCTTATATATATTTATTTTATTCTGTTTTTTAGTCATAGCGGCAACAGAAATACATCATCTGTAAAAATTTAAACTGTCTAACTATCACGGTTCATGAGATACAGCTTGGTGACAGACGGACAGACAGATAGACGGACAGCGGAGTCTTAGTAATAGGGTTCCCGTTTTGCCCTTTGGGTACGGAACCCTAAAAATACAGTGTCGACATGGAATGTCCTGATTCTCTATCAATGATATACTAAAACAAGTTTTCACTATAAGATTTTCTTTTCTGTTACAAAAGCCTCAAAATCATCTATGCCTTTCCCATTCAATATTCATTGTTATCATGTTTTGTGCACAAACAAAATAAATATCTAAACGTACCATCTGATACCCAAAGTGTAGTCAAAGGAATGTCAGAACCGATTTTGGTGTAATATTTCACATACCTACTGGCTCACCTTTATCAAACATTATATTTTTATTGCACCGACATCCCATAACACGGACACCGTAATGTGTGTGGTGAATAGTTTGTCTTTTATTAACATCAATATATTTTTCTACTTTTAGGACCGTATCATAAGTGGTTGCTCAAGCCTTGATCACTACTTAAAACTAGTTTGAGTCGAGTATTCATTTTAGAACGGTGCTCGAGCAGAGCTTCAACAATCTAAACTCAAACTCAGATTACGCTTATTTTAAAAACGATTCAGACTCAGACTCGAGACTCAGATTAAAGCTAATTTTAGAACGATGCTTGACTACGTGTCTTATGTTTTCTCACTACTGTTGCGAGATATAAATAAATAAATATAATAAATATAAATAAAAATTTACAACATCACATACATTGCTCCGATTCCAAAGTAAGTAGATGAAGCACATGTTTTATGGAAATCAGAGACGACGATGGTATCACAAACACCCAGACCTGAGCCAATATGGAAAAGTTCATTTTCTAAATTGACCCAACCGGGGATCGAGCCCGTGACCTCAGAGATGGCGACACCTTGAAAACCGGTGTACAAAGCCACTCGACCACGGAGGTCGTCAAAATCGTAATCGACTAAAATCGCCCCGTGTAAATCCCACATTCAGTAAAGCCTGAACCTACTAAATAATCATAATTTCTAACAAACGAGTTTTGATCTGAAAAATCCTAGAGGCTCCGAGACTCAATCGAAAATTAATCCGCCATTTACTTTACAGCTATTTTTAAAACACCTCACCCGTTGAGAGTTTCACGCGTGAATTTTTAACGGTACACTTAATTTAAGGTTTTTTTTGCTATCAATGTTTTCGGACCCGGTGAATATTCACTGAGTTCTGGCCAACTCTTTCATTTTTTAGACAGCAAAAAAAAAGTTTTATCTGCTGTCTAAAAAATAAAAGAGTCATGTACACACGACAGCGTCAGGTTATACAGTTAAACTGCGAAAACAGCTTTTATTACGTAGGGCATAAAGGCGGTCTCACGTTCAACATGTATAGTCTGAGGCGCCGTCGTGTGTACCTTTTTTGTTTATTTTTGATTAACTGCCTCAATTGTCGTAAATATTGGGTTTGCTAATTATCTTGTTCAATACAAACTCAAGCAAAACACGACACCTAATTATTACAAAATTCAACATGATAATTATTACGAATTTTATAAAATCGTTATGTCAATCCTTCCTTCTCTACTCATGCTACCCATCCCTTTACAACGCATTATCTTGTCAAAATACTTATATAGTTTTTTTGATAAAATAATTTTCATAACAAAATAAAAAATAAAAATTTTAAGAATGTCATTTCATTCCAAAAAAAATTTTATACCAAATTCAAAAAATAAAACATTCTGTTGGTAGGTACCTAATTTAATTCTGACTGGTGAAACCCAGATATTGAGTTTCGACGTTCGACTGTCCTAGTTGGTCGCTCCTAGGATTAGGCTGGCCCCAGACCTACCAGTTTCGTTTCTTTGCTTTGCTGTTCTAGTAGAATAGGGGGCCGTACCGGCTAACGCATCGAACTCCGGAAAGTCGGCCGCGCTCTAACTTAAAACAGATTGAGATAAATCGAAGTAAGAAGTTTCGTATTGTAGTTATTTAGAAGATATCGATGTTCCTGTGATATCATAAATTAGGGTTCGCCATTTTGGCCCGATATTCCTCGATTTATCTGTTTTAATTTGAAGCCCGGCAGACTTTCCGAAGTTCGATGCGTTACCTGGTAGCCTAAAACAGCAAAGCAAAGAAATGAAACCGGTAGGTCTGGGGTCAGCCTTAGACATAAATTCGTTAGTCAAAGGTCGAAATACGATACTGGTATTAGACTTATGACTAACACCCGTATCTACAAACATTACTATGAGGTCTCACAGTGCCCGCGGACACACAGCGTCTCAACTACCAATCACACGTAATACGTAAAACAAACGAACCAATCACAGAGATCCATTTCAACGCAGTGCGTTCGCATAGCCAAGGGTCGTTTGAGTATTGTTCTTAAATACGGGTGTAAAACTTCTTGTCAGACCTGAGGTTTGTCTAGCCAAATTTAGGACTGCCCGAGCTTCGGAGTCTGCCTATAACACCTATTCAAGATTTATAGGCGCAATAAAGTGAAACATTGGATTGGCACTGCACTTTGTTTATTAAACACATTTACTATCACATAAATTACATTAAATCTGTTAATGCAAAAAGAACGTGGCTCGCGAGTTACATTCTCACAAGAGCTCGATCACAGACTAAGAAAAAGCTAACGTCAAAAGTGTCAAACCACAGAGTACGTAATTTAGTATGAAAATACTAAACAACACCTACATACAAAAAAGCTATAAGTTCTAATGTTTGTCTCGTCCTCACTTCGCGAGTCTGCCGGCTCTTAACTTAGACATATTACCGCTAAAGTAAACAAACTCTTCAAACACGTTTCATACTCGCTTTATTCTTCCTAAGTTAGTGTAGGCTAGTTTATTCGTTACTCATGTTGAATATTCATGGAAAGTAAAAGGAAATGAAGGAAAAGCTTTTATATGTCAGCTATATTTTCTCAAATAATTGTGCACGGAAATGTTTCATGTATGTACAATCGGGGAAGTTGGCACTCTACCACGTTGCAAAAATGTTTTTCAGCGTTCTCGCGCGGTTGGGCGCGTGCGCATACATTACTACGACGTTAGCGCAAGCAATTTTGGGATTTAAAGGTGACAGAGCGTCAACTACTCTTACGCAACAGCTACTTACATTGTGCAAGAATACAAAATATAATATAATTTTTTAATTTAAGATTTTAGCATTCATAGTGACAATATTTTTATACAATACTAAATAATATACTAGAAAAATTTCGATCCGTCACCAGAAGATTCCCGCCTGAGACAAATCTGGTGTAGAGTCAATTTTTTTCTAGCATATTATTTAGTATCCATTTTGATAAACTGACCAACTAAAAAAACACCAAAGGTATAAAGTAACAATGTCCCTGAAATCACTATAAAAGTGAAATGCCAGACGGTCGAAGTCGCGGTTTAACGCTAGTGTATCAGAAAAGCGCAATATCATGGTGATCAACACTTTTTTTACATATTTAGACTACAAAGAACAATTTTCTGTAACAAACAGGAAATTCAAATATCATAGAAACAGACAAAGGTGAGCGAATGAGATATTATGACATAATTTAACTGACAATACCTTTGAACATCGATGTTTTGAACATACAATGCTAAAACCATATCTTTTGTGCATGGCTTTCAGTAATTGTTACGATTCAATGATTCTCCGAAGTTTTCTAAATCGCATAGATACCGGAAAAAATGCAAACGAAATCATATTTATGAAGGTAAATAAAAAGCGACCATCAGCCATTTTTTAATGTCCCCACTACTGGGGCACACGCCTTTCTTATGGGTGGATAAGGAGAATGGGCCATAACCCACCACGCGGGCCCAAAGCGGATTGGTAGGCGTTAATGACTGCAAATACAGCCTGGACCAATGGCTTAACGTGCCTTCCGAAGCACGGAGGATTCCGGATAATACATTTTTGGTCACCCATCCCATGACCGATCCGTGCGAAAATTGCTTAACCTCCGTAATCGCTGAGCCAGGCGTTATACCACTGCGCCACCGAGCTCCTCGAAATAAAAAGAAATAATTGCTACAGTAAAAATTTGATAATTTACTTTTGGTTTCTAACTTTAGTTTTACAAGGTGTTACAAAAATACCCCTAATGCCGAATATGGTAGATAGGGACCATCAAACTGAATAACTTTTACTATGGGACCAACTCTGAAATCGTGAAAAATAAATCTGCTGTTTCATACAAAAATTAAAATCTAAAATATCAAAATGTATGAAACAGCTGATTTTCTTTTCGCGATTTGAGAGTTGGTCCCATTGTAAATGTTATTCAGTTTGATGGTCCCTATAAATCATATTCGGTGTTAGGGGTATTTTTGTAACACGTTGTATATGATGGAAATTATTTGTAAAACATATAATAACAGACACCACACAAAGAGACACATAAAAATTTGTTTCGAATATTTTAAATTTATTTCAACCGCCAAGATTACTCCATCGCATCAAAGCCGTTCCATTATAGACATAAAGAGACAGTATACTCTCATATATCTATTTCGCGCTCTAAATGACATCGCAAATTGGTTTGCGTTGCGCAATCCAGTAGTGTGTGACAGATTTTGGAGTTGACTCAAGTATGTTTTCATTGTATAAATTGGTTTTAACGTAGACATCCAAAACTGGAGAAAACAAACTATATTTTTGACCAGTAAAAGCAAGAAAAAAAAAATTTTTTTTTATTTTTTCAAAATTGCGATATAAGGAGCAAATTTCCTAAAATATTTCTATATTACTTAATAATTTACATAGGATGTGAATCACCCATAACATTAAAAATATCTCTTTGAAATTCACACAGAATAGGTGTGATATAATTTTAATAATTACTTCACGCTAACAATGAAACCTGACCTTTACCCCATGATTTATATTAACTACTCTATAAATCTGACCGAAGCAGACCCTTAAGTGTATGTTCATCCATTGTAACACCGGTTTCGCCTTTATCTCGATAGCCATAAAGTATAGAATTAAATCATGAAAAATCTTTTTGTGGGCGGACCTGCCAAGATTACTCTGTTACCTAACGTAAAAAAATTCATTAAGTGACGAGAAATAAATTTTAATCTCAAAATTAATAATATTTAAGTTTTTTTACTATCGTAAAACATTTTTTGTATAATTGCTAGTGGCTGTAAGAACTGACAATTTGATATTTTGAATTTTGGTACCTTATATTTTTCCTTGATTTTTATTTATTTATGTTACTTTAATTTAATTTAAAAGTTGTAAGGGACAGGGACTGTAAACAAAAAACAATGCGACTGTTGAGCAAAAATGTTTTGTCAAAGAGACAGTATAAAAAACAAAAACTCAGTAAAAAAAGATAGAAAAGCATAGACAAATATAAAAAGATTTTTAATTTTTATCATATTTTTGTTTTTAATACGATAACAGTAACCTCACAATAGTTGACTATTAAATTGTAATTCAATTACTTAAATGACTTTACTTTACTAATGCTAATAATTATAGTGAAAATTTGACTTTGAAAACATCAAACAAGAAAGCATCTAAACGATAAAAAGAATGGCCCGCCATTTTGTCAGCACACATTTCTCAAGACGCACTTCACAAAATGGCGCCGAAGCGTCGTCGTAATCAAGTCATACTAAATTAATATTGACACGCGTATTAGAGCACTCCCGAGGAATTGCCGATGTCGCGACTATAATTTTGTAAGCAGTACCTTTTTTTCATAGTCACGCAATAAAAATAAAATAAATAAAATAGTTTTTATTTCTCAATTTATAAAATTGTTTGAGGTGAGATGGCCCCAGAAAGTAATGGATCGCTCTTTGCCTTAGTGCCTGATTAAAAAGTAGGAATTAAACTAAGTAACTTAGTAACTAAACATGTGAGTGTGAAGTATGTGTCTGTATGTGTAGTGTGTGTGTGTGTGTATGTGTGTAAGAGATATATGTAAGAGAAATGTGATTATTTGTATGGCAGTGGCAGGATAGTTTTGCTGATTTACAAATCATCCACCAGTTGGCACACTACCGCTAACATGGCGCTAGTGTAGATGTATATTTGTCATTTTGTTGTTTTCTATGTGTTTAATATCAATTTTTGAATGCTGGAAGCGAATTTTCGTAAATATTCGTTTTTCTTCGAACACATTTTGGTTTTCTTCAAACTTTAATTCGCTTACTGTCCAACTACCATTGTAATTATTATTATTATCAACCATTTTTAGACATAATTGAAAAATAACCGGGAACATAACCAAAATGCACATGTACAAAAGGTTTCCATCTACAGCAGCGCCACCACGCGGGATATATTTTCTGTTATCCTGCCATTGCAAGTGTACTTTGGGACATTAGAGAACGCAACGTAACTACGGCAAAGGTTTTTGAAATTATGACAGAACCTCATCTCACCTTATGTAACTTCTGACTAAATTATGTACACACAACAGCACATCAAGTTAAACATGTATAGTCCGATGTGCCGTCGACTGTACTTTTGACTTATTTACACGTACAAATATGGTGCACTTTCTGTTTAACGCTGTCGTGTGTCTAAATAAAAGGATTGTGGTTTTAAATGCATAGGTACACACGACAGCACGGTAAGTTAATGTTTGTTGTGTTTGTAATGTTTTTTACAATGTTTTTTTCGAATAAATTATATCATTATATAAATATTTAATAAATTATCATTATTAAACAGTTGAACTACGAAATAGTTTTTATTACATACGGCCTCAAAGTCAACATGTATATCACGCAGTCTGACGTGCCGTTGACTCTACATATTTTTATTTTATCTTGAAAAAACGGTCTTAACCCTTCAACACCCGGAAAATGAGACGCAATAGATATTCCATTGTTATTCGGCCGCACGAGGCCGCTCGAGCGTTGATAAATTAAAATCTGATGTTGGTAAGCCAATTTCGTTCGATCTTTTTTTGTTTGTTGATTGTTTAATCCCATAACTCGACGACCTTCGTGGTCGGGTGGCATCTCTGAGGTCCCGGGTTCGATCCCCTGGTTAGGTCAATTTAGAAAACGAACTTTTCTATATTGGCTCATGTGTGGGTGTTTGTAATACCACCGTTGCTCTAATTTCCATAACACAAGTGCTTTAGCTACTTACTTTGGAATCGGAACAATGTATGTGATGTTGTCAAATATTTATATTTAATTTATTATATTTAAATTTATTTATAAAATAATAGAATATATACAAAAGGCACAATACAATATTGTTTTGAATGGCCTTCGTCACTTTTTCTTTTGCTTTTTTTAATCACTATTATCCTAAAAATTTCCCGTTGCACATGAGGTACTGCATGCTAGATTTATCTCTTCTGGCTTCATTCAGCGAGGTACTGTTCGATTGTTTATCCAATTATTGACTTAATAACGGTCCTTTGTATGTCTCCGATAGGACATTGGAGCAATCAGAATAGTCCACATGATAAAGCTTGTTTAACAGTTGTTTGACGCGCCTACGCGCCTGCGGGTTGGGAAATATTCACGCATTATTGAGAATATGGAACGGATTTCTGCGACACACAATGGATTCTGTCTATTTATTAAATTGTCTAACAAGGTATTGTTAAGGGGCTGACATGAGCCAACTAGCGCCGCCAGTCGATTTTATTTAATTTATTCTAAATAAGCCAAAGTTCTTAAAAAAGGAATCAGTCAAGGTTTTGTTAATAACGTCTAATATTTATTGAATAACTGTACATAGTTTGAAAAGGCATTCAAACAGTTTAAAACGCGATTTTGTTAAAAGTGGTCACTGTTGGTTCAAACCCGTTTTTAAACTATTGCACGCATTTTGTAATGTTGTAATGTTATTCAATAAACATTAGTCGTCATTCACAAGACCTTGACTGATTCCTTTTTTAAGAAATTGGGCTTATTTAAAATAAAATCGACTGGCGGCGCTAGTTGGCTCATGTCAGTTCCTTTATAGATGTCTTCTTGTTTTGAGATTTTAGTTGCGTAGGTGTTGAATAGATGGCATTGTAGTCCTATTAACGATTTTGTTAATTTAGAACTTAAAAGAACAATAACGACACTTACCCCCTTACTAATAAAGATTGTATAGCAGATGTATAGTTACACAGTGTTTTGTCCCTTTCTTTTTAATGTCAAACTTAAAGTTACTATATATTTTTTTATTAGTAGAAAAAAGGCTTTTATTAATTGGTATGCACAATGGCGAACTAAAAGCACTTACTCTTGAATTGTATCCCATTATTAAGATTTTTAAAAGAGTGAAGGTGCAAAAAGAGGAAGTCAATAACATTTACGATGAATATTATTTTTATAAACTCAATATTCATGAAGTAGATTGTCAGTGTGATTATGTCATACAAGCTATTCAATAATTTAATGTGACATAGTTCAATGGTGTATACATTTCAATGCTCGTGACTGTACAAACCAGGGATTGTATAAATTAAAGTCAGTTTATTAGGTTTAACATAGAATTACTTTAAATAGTTCAAAATACCATGAATTTTTTAATTTATCTTTTCCTTAAAGCTTGACTTAAGAATAAAAAAACCACAAACAAACATTAGTCATTCACAACGCCATCTGGCGGGCGATTGGCCTATTCATTAATTTTATTACTTGTTGCCCGCACATAAAACATGTTACGGTTTTACTGCACTGCTAAATTAAACATACGGGCAGACGGGTTTGTTTTTCGTTGGAATATATAGTACCTATGGCATTTGTTTAAAAGGAGGAGGAATAATTAATTACGTGCTTAAAATTACTTCGTTTTAACCGCCTCTGTGGTCTAGTGGTAATTTTTTATTTGCAATTGCAATCATTGAGTATCTCATCTCGGTGGTAGGTATAAATAATAATTATAAACTTGACTTTTGTCCTCTCTCTATTTTGTTGTAGAAGCTAGCGTAGACCCGTAGCTACCCGTAGTCAAACTCGTAGCAGGCCCTGTTTCGTAGTCTCCTATTTATAAGATAATAATTGTTTTGTTAGTGTTCAAAGCAATTGTTTATTATTCACGTTTTTAGGGCTCTTGATTGGTTGCCCAAAGCCGTCAGCCATGTTAAACGTTAGGTTGATTTTTTTATTATTATTGATGACAACATTATATTCAATAACATATTTTGGGTTATAAATATAAAGTTGATGTATTACATCAAATTATTAAAAACTTACTTTAAGTACTTGCCTTATATATCACTATTACACTAACATGATGTACACCTGTAACAAAAAAAAACACATTTAGATATTTTTAGTAAACAACATAATATAATCAAATCTAAGATTGTTTATTTGACCTTCGAAGGACGTGACGAGGTGATTGCATAAGCACAATAGAGCAATCAAAGGAAAATATACCTTAATACTATTGACGAAAGGGTCCAGTAACCCGATATAAAAGAAATCAAGCTTGTATTGTTAGCCAATAGTATTACAAATCACGTTATGTTGTATTTTCAGTACTTATGACGACTCTGTACGAAATAAGACAGAGAGATAAAGTTGCTCTTGACGAGTTTCTTGCCGGTTCTTCTCGTTACAAGGTCTCCCGCTTAGGGCTTGCGAACCGATGGCGTAACTTCTTCGATATTCAGAAATGCGCGTAACAGTCTAGGGCCTAGACTGAAAAAACAATATTTTTTCATTTGAATTTATGTTACAGTCGCAATGTAATTTTTAGGGTTTCGTACCTAAATGGTAAAAAGGACCCTTATGGTGCGACTCAGTCTGTCTGTCTGTCACAGCTGGATATCTCGAGAACTACTAATGCTATCAACTTGAAATTTGGAATATTTTCGACTTTTGATAAAAATACCGTTCCCCTCTCCTTATCTCCGAAGTTTGCATAAAGAAAAATCTGAAATTATTTAACGTGATAGAAGTTTATGTAAAGACTACAGACAAAAAAAACGATGTCTCTAATTAGTAAACTTTTCCAGAGTGATGGTACGGAACCCTCGGTGCGCGAGTCTGACACGCTCTTGACCGTTTTTTTACAAGAAATTTTTGCAGTTCGAAACTAAAAAGAATGTAAATTAACGACGACCGTCGTCGTTGGGTGGTTTGTGTCGCTATATCTAAAATATCAGCTACAATTTCCGGCTGGGTCAGTATTTAGAAAATTAACTTTTTTATACCGTCTCAAGTCTAGACATTTGTGATACCGCCGTTTAGAAAATTTTGAAACACTTAAACTTCAAAAAATATACAAAATTATACCTAGAACCTGCTCACAATATTTCACGAGAATCGGTTGAGAAATTCGAACTGTAGAGGAGAATAGATGGACACCCGGACATGCTACGCGTTCACTTGACGACCGTTATAACGTCACAGCTAACGGTACTGTAGACAAAAAAGTAATCATGTTCTTCAACTGTTTTAAATTTTTTTCTCGTTCAAAGAGTGTCATTAATTTATATAACAAGTTAGGATCGCTATTATGTAGGAACTTTACTCTTTTAATCATTATAACAACACAAATAACGAACGTAATGATAAAAAAGGCGACGCAGGGGGTGCGGTATGACGAAGCGGGCCGGGAGGTAGCGGCAATCATGGAGTGAACGCGTAGTACGAAAACATTTTTGCCCAAGCTGTCAATAATTTTAGTTGAAATTATAACTTTTGTTAACTGTTTGCTTAGCAACATAAATTCAAATATTTATACAGAACCGACGCCAATTTTCTGTACGAAAATGGTGCCATGTTTTGCCTTATAAACATTCATGTTTTCATTCTGTTTCAAAACCACAATTTGCTACGTCACGTTTCTGAAGTAAATATGAAAAAGTGGCTTGTTTGCTTTCTTTCACCTTGAACCGAAAAAAGTTTTGTATTTGAGAAAAACAACCTATTTTTAGCTCCGGAGTGATAATGGATATCACCGGGTGGGAAAGGATATTTAAATTTGGGGAATTTTGTTGATAAGAAGAGGTGCTGTTGATGTAAAAGCGAGCCTAATCAGTAGGAAGACTGACCTGAGAAACTTTGTGATAAGTTATACTTGCAAATGATGGCAAATGAAAAGTGATTTAAATACTTTGACAGATTCATGAATTTTTTTTAAAATACTTTGATAGACTCATGAAACAATTTAAAATACTTTGACAGACTCATGAAAAATGATTAAAAATACTTTGACAGACTCATGAATTTTTTTTCAAATACTTTGACAGACTCATGAAAAATGTTTAAAATATTTTGGCAAGCTCATAAAAATGTTTAAAATGATTTGACAAGCTTATGAGCATACGGAAAAAGGCTTCTGACCTTCAGAAGTATTTATCAATTAGAGCCAAAGATAAGTATGGATTCTAAAATAAAAAAAAATCAGAATTATAATCATAAACTCAAACCTGTCTTTGAATCTCACTTCACTGCGCGAGAATTTTAAATCATAAAAAATAGATAATGATAGGTTATTTTTTTTAATCACAAAAGATTTTAGATAGCTACGATAGCTAGTAAAGTAGCTTATATTCAGCTAATTTCTATTAACAAATTCACGAGAAGTGAAGTGAGTTTCGAAGTGAGATTCGAGTTTGGTTACAGAGTCGTTCCCCTGATCTCCTCACCTCACGGTTGCGTCAAATAAGGAGTCAATTCAGCACTAAGAACTAAAGCTGATTTATTTGGTTTTTTTGACAGCTGAGTGTCTTGAATTATCTTGAACGAATATACACACTAATATATAGCAATACTTAAGTATTACATGTGTGTATTAATATTATACTAGAAAAAATACGTATTTTTTCTAGTATATTATTTAGTATTATATAAAAATAGCATTGTGAATGCTAAAATCTCAAAATTTAAAAGTAATATATAGTATTTAAATTAAATTATATATAAATGACCGATGGCTTTTATATTCCAAAAATGTTATATGGAGAAAAATAAAGATATATAAGGATAAAGTTAAAAATATATTCAGTTATTTGGAACTATCATAAATTCAATAGTGACAAGTGACCAATATTTTTCCGTGGGACATTCAAGCGGCCATAGAAGTTGTCATAACAAACTGTTATTCTCGAGAGCTGTTGTTTGTCACGGATACTGTCATTTTGCTTCAATAGGTTTGTTTTTATTCTGTCAGTTGTTATTTATTCAGACGGGCTAAATAGTATTTCTTTGAAATATCTTATTGGTGTTTACTTCTTTATTTTAATGGTCGCAAATATCGACATTTTTAATGTCCCCACTGCTGGGGCCATCTTTATGGGTGGATAAGGAGGATGGGCCATAGCCACGGGCCTAATGCGGATTGGTGGGTATCAACAATGCAGCTGGTACCAACGGCTTAACGTGCCTTCCGAAGCATGGAGGAACTCGACATAATACATTTTTCGTCACCCATCCCATGACCGACCCTTGCGAAAGTTGCTTGTCTTTTTCAATCGCAGGGCCAGGCGCTAAACCACTCCACCACCGAATTCCTCGTAGTCACAAATATAAGATGAAATAATTATAAATAAAATATAAGTGACTCCTTTTTTGTTGGCGAAAATTACTACTTTATCCGTTGTAACTTAGCCGAAACTTATTTTTAGTTACATTGCCTAAGTTAATTTAATGTTCAAACATTTGAACATTAAATTTTGTTACAATAGCGTTTACGTTGGTTAATTAATTATGAATATTCTAGTATGGTAAATGCAATTTGTTAAAAAATATCCATACAAAATTTCAATTTCATAGGTGAAGACCTAATATTAACTTACTTTTATCTAGTAAATTAGTTAAAGTATATAAGTACTAATACTAACCGCCTCTGTGGTCTAGTGGTTCGCCCATCCGTGTAAGATGCAGGGATCCCGAGTTCGATTTCCAGTAGGGGGGTACATTTTACTCGGTTTTTTTTTTTTTTTTTAATTATTATTATTAAATCAATCAAAGAAAACTTATGTCTAATACATAGCCCCGCAAAACTGTTTACACAGTTTGACTGCAGGATCAGTGTGTCTCAAACTTAATGCATAATAGATTTGGCCTGTTTCACAAAGTTCGATTAAGTTCTAATCTATAAATAGTTGCTTCACGAGTAATTTCATATGAAATACACTCGTCATTTCAAAATCAGAATAGATTTTAGTGGTTGGTGGTAGGGCTTACAAGTCCGCCTGGCTAGCTACCACCATCTTACCTAAGTGTGACGCCATAACAGCAATTTAAAAATTGTATTCCGGCAGTTAGAGGTAAGGTAGCAGGTTCTTCAGTGGTGACGATTCTGAGTGTAGTGCGCTTCCACCTTCGGCCTTATCGTCACTTAACATCAGGTGAGGCGAAGGGCAAGCACTAACCGGTAGTGGATAAAAAAATGGACTCGCTGGACTGGATTTCCAGCGATTCCAGCACTAGAATGGAACTGGAATACTGTGAAACATGCATTATAAACTCAAATTAAGTCATAATAATGCAAACGACGAACATCACGACACGACGGTGTACAAAACCACTCCAGCAATCAAAGACGAGAGTGGCTTTGTACACCGGTTACCAAGGTGTCGCCATCTCTGAGGTACCGGGTTCGATCCCCGGTTGGGTCAATTTAGGAAACGAACTTTTCTATATTGGCTCAGGTCTTGGTGTTTGTGATATTACCATTGTTTCTGATTTCCATAACACAAGTGCTTTAGCTACTCACTTTGGAATCGGAGCAATGTATGTTGTCAAAATATTTATATATTTAAAAACATTTAGTTTCGATTCAGCTTACGATTTGTAAATTACGATCGTATTTTGTTAAGTAACACTGTTAAACGGTTATGAAAAAAGACTCGAAATCCCATAAAACACTGTTTCCCTTTTTGCGTGGAGCGTATGTAATAATAGCAACCACAGAACTTTATTGCGGTCGGCTGAGAGAAATGTTTGCTGTACGGAATCCTCGGAGCTTGAACAAACTCGGGCGTGCCTGTTTCATATTTTTCAGTTAAATTTTTATTCATATCCTTTTATCCTTTTACTGATATTAATTGATTTTCTAGAGAAATGAGCAAATCTCGGTTGTTTATTTTATTTTATCAATAAAATTTAAAGAGGAAACACCACGGTGGAGAGAATTGAAAAATTCCTATAGAAAGTTGACAAAATTAATGTTTGGTAGTCACCTGTTTCCTCCTCCAAAACTGTCCGATTTAAATATTTTTCATTAAAATTTAAAATAATGAATTGGCTGTGTTCCTATGTTTTCTTTAAAATAATTATTAAAATAAATATTAATCTCCAAAAACCTTTGTTAGACATCCAAAAATTGCCATTGTTTAGACATCCAGCAATCAAATTTGACGAGATTATATAAAGAAGCAAAACATAGGAACACACACACGAATCCTTTCTTTATTTTTTTATGTATAAAGTATTTAAATTGGTCTAGTTTTGGAGGAGGAAACAGGGGACTACGAAACGTTGATTTTGTCAACTTCCTATATGAATTTTTCAATTCTCTCGACCGTGGTGTTTCCTCTTAATAGTAAGTATTTAAACGTATATTTGATTTCAAACGTTAAGCCATAATAATGATTTTATATTTTTAGATAATTGAGATGAAACCGTCACCACGGTCAACACTGGTGAGATTTTATAAAATCTTTCAACTGTTTAAATTCCACAAATGCTTAAAAGCTATTAAATAAATAGAATAACAACAATATATTTGTTTTTAGCAGTAATATTGCTCATATTGTTGTAACAGAAAGCGATTCCGTAAACATATCAATGGAAGAAGGGAATGAATGAATTAATAAATAAATAAATATTTGACAACATCACATACATTGCTCCGATTCCAAAGTAAGTAGCTAAAGCACTTGTGTTATGGAAATCGGAGGCAACGGTGGTATCACAAACACCCAGACCTGAGCCAATATAGAAAAGTTCGTTTTCTAAATTGACCCAACCGGGGATCGAACCCGGGACCTCAGAGATGGCGACACCTTGAAATCCGGTGTACAAAGCCACTCAACCAAGGAGGTCGTCAAATTAATGAATTCAGCATCGCCCGTTGTAAGCTAAATAACTAAATAACATTATCAAACTACGAAAACACGAAGTTACCATCAAAACTCGAAGCTATATAGAACTTGTGAGATTATACAAGTTGTGTGTTCGTGAAAATGTGTTCATTCTGAGATATGAAGAACAATAACTTGAGGGATTAATCGTAAGCAGTTCGTAGTTGAAGCATGGGTGGTGAGTTATCTTCGAATTACATACGTGAGTTGGGGTCGTAGTAAAGCTAATAAGCCTGTGTTGTACCTCTTTTGGCGTTGACGACGCGTTTTATTAGTTCGCGGAAACCAAAATTGGTGTCATATTGTATTATTTATTGTTACTACCTATTTATAATAATATATATTTTTAAATATTTGACAACATCACACACATTGCTCTGATTCTAAAGAAGCTAAAGCACTTATGTTATGGAAATCAGAGACAACGGTGGTACTACAAACACCCAGACCTGAGCCAATATAGATAAGTTCGTTTTCTAAATTGACTTAACCGGGGATCGAACCCGGGACCTCAGAGATGGCGACGCCTTGGAAACCTGTGTACAAAGCCACTCGACCACGGAGGTCGTTACTGTAACGTGGCTACCATTCATTTAGTTTTTATATCGCATTTTTTAATGCAATTGATTTTATTAAATATGAATTATAGGTATATAAAGATACAATATCCCTGACCTGAGTAACAAATACTTTATTTTATTTCGGAAATCCACGAGGACAAAGTCGCGAGCGGGGTCTAGTCATATACAAGGTGTTACAAAAATACCCCTAATGCCGAATATGGTATATAGGGACCATCAAACTGATCAACTTTTACTATGGGACCAACTCTGAAATCGCGAAAAAAAAAACAGCTGTTTCATACAAAAATTAAAATCGAAAATATCAAAATGTATGAAACAGCTGATTTTTTTTTCGCGATTTCAGAGTTGGTCCCATAGTAAAAGTTGTTCAGTTTGATGGTCCCTATGTACCATATTCGGCATTAGGGGTATTTTTGTAACACCTTGTATAATTTTCCCTGCGTTCATACTTGCGTGTCATACACTGGGCCATGTTTGTGATATCACTTGTAAGCAACGCTTGTCGAAACATTCAACAACTTGTATTAGAAGTTTATCCGTACATTCTAAACAGAAAGATTTACATTACATATAGTACTTCATTGTGAGTTTCTTGTTTGTATTGTGCTGTGATTTCAAAGAGTTTCTTTAAAAGGATTTGAGTTGATGCTTTGAGGCAAATTTAACCAACTTTTTACATTCATACAAAAGTTTCTACTTCTTAGGTTCGTGACAGAAATTCTCTTTTGTGATTCTATTGGGAATACTTAACTTTTCTTGGATAAACATGTTATATGGGTTATCTGTTTACCCAATTAGGTAATCAGAACCACTTGAAAGGAAATAGATACAAACACACATGATTATGAGTGCTACTTTTAACAAATCAAGTAATATACTAGAAAAAATAGGACTCGCACCAGAGCTACCGAGTCACTCGAACAGTGACTCGGTAGCTCAGCGGTCAGAGCATTGGACCGGATATCCAAAGGTCGCGGGTTCGATTCCCGTCCGAGAACATGATCTGGTGCGAGTCCTATTTCTTCTAGTATATTATTTAGTATTATATAAATCAAGTAAATAAAGATTGTTCTATATTGTTCCGGATGATGATATCTCATTTATTTCCTTAAGTACTTTAGATATTGGGAACTAAATATGCACCACGGGAGGGTTCCCACAAGCCGATTTACCTTTTAGGAATCCCCCCTCCACCGACCCACTATGCATGTCATAACATTTTTGTAGAACGGCTTACCTTCGTCATAATTTCACCCCTCGCCTTCCTCATGGGTGGATAAGGAGGATGGGCCATAACCTACCACGCGGGTCCATTGCGGATTGGTGGGTGTTAACGACTGCAAATGAAGCCGGGGCCAACGGCTTAACGTGCCTACCGAAGCACGGAGGAGCTCGAGATAGTAAATTTTTGGTCACCCATCCCATGACCGACCCTTGCGAAAGTTGCTTAACCTCCGCAATCGCTGGGCCAGGCGCTATACCAATGCACCATCGAGCTCTCAACCCCTTATTCATAATTAATTTAACCTGAAACACAGGTTTTTCCTAATTCGGGCAAATGTTATTATTATTTTACTTAAGTTAACTTTGTAAATGATTTGCATGCATTTTTGAAAATAAATATTTATTCTTCTAATTATTATTCTTCTTCTTAGTTGAAAAATGTTTTGACAACTTACAATAATAGTGTTTATATTCTGTTCAAAGTAAGAGGTTTATTCCCTAAACCTTTTGATAACTTAATCGTTTAAACAAATTAGGTATTAAAATAAACAAGTGTTATAATTTTTTTAAATTTATATTTTTATATTTGGCAACATCACATACATTGCTCCAATTCCAAAGTAAGAAGCTAAAGCACTTATGTGATATGGAAAATCAGAGACAACGGTGGTATCACAAACACCCAGACCTGAGCCAATATCGAAAAGTTAGTTTTCTAAAACCGGGGATCGAACCCGGGACCCCTTGAAAACCGATGTACAAAGCCACTCGACTACAGAGGCCGTCAAATCCGTCAGAGCCGTTATGTAAACGTACTGTATTATGCAATTAATAATTTATGAAAGAAAAAGTTAAGAAAATTGCGCGGAAAATCAGAAAATTAATAATACTTAACCACCTTATTAAATTAGTTCTAATGTAACTTTAGCGCTTTTGACAATTCAAACTTTTTTCATTTAACCTTTTTTGACTATTTAAACTTTTTTAATGGCGTTTGACATAACATTGACAGAATGCGTGCTACAAATATCGTCAAAGAGGATGTAAAAAAAAGTTGTTTCTGATTTTCTTTTTATTATTTATAGGAACCAATTCGAAATCAATATCCATAGTTAAGGACAACGTCTGTCGGGTCCGTTAGTAATACACTAAATACGAATAATTATGTCGATGGCGTCGTAAATGCGGTCACAAAAAATCACAGTGTGCTATATGCCAGAATGATAATTTGCTAGTAGTGTGTTCATTCTAGATTTTCTAAGATTTATACTGCTATATTATACCTATAAGTGTTATACCATTATAAATATTATAATACACAATTCTTCCATCCCCTCCCGCAACAGACCTTACAAGTTAGGACAAAGAGTAAATTATTAATTCTAATAATTATAATTTCTAGCCCTTCAGTGTAAGAAGGAACGAGTGCTTTTAAGTGGAATTATATGAAATTAAATTTAGTTTGGACCCTGTTAGGGGGCCAACCTAAACAAACTTACTAACGGCGTATGGTACAACGGATGAGCTCTTAACGATTTAATTTTGTTAAAAGTTAAGTTGGCTCTTTTCCTATATCTGTCAGATGAAAATTTAGTAGAATATACTGTGCATCTACGAAATGTTTATTTTAAAAATTATTTCAAAATTTTATTCTAAAAAAAAACACAGTGGTGTTGCTACTCTGATAAAAAATATGAAATTCAAACATGACTAAATCATGATTGGTTTTCTACAAAACTATCTGTACCTTTAGCACGAACAGCTATCGCGAACAAAAACGCGCGTAAAGGTAATCGATAGAGTAATTCTCTTTGGAAAATCTCATTTCGCTTTTTGGCGGTAGATGGCGCTGTACAAATTTCCCGTACAAAATAACTCTATCGAATGTTAGCGCGCGTAAAAACATTTTTTTCGATAGCTGTTCGTGCTAAGGGTACTGAATATCAGTCGATGTAAAAAATTAATCCATATTAATATTATAAATGAGGAAGTCAGTTTGTTTGATTGTAATGCCTTCACGTCTTAACTATTCAACCGATCATCAGGAAAGGAGAATGGCAAACCGGGAAACACATCTTCAATTTCAATTTCATTAAATGGTAGTTACTTTTCAATTTTAAATGTTCGTAGCTAAGCTGGTCATAACTAGAAATATGCCATTTTGAAGAGACAAATCATTTTTTGTGTGGTTTTTTTTTAAATATTAAATCCATTAATAATTTAAATATTAAATTAATTATTATTTTTTAAATCCAGCGGACCAATCACGAAAATAGTTTTATCAAGGAAGCAAACATAACAGAATAGGATCGAGATAAATATCAAATGTCAATGTCAGATTGATTTTGTTATCTGTCAATACTATCACTGTCATTCAGTCTGTGCTGCCATAGTAGAATAATCTATTTTTAGTATTACGATATGCAGGGTTGTGTTTGGGTTACGTTTTAAAATCAACTTTTTATCCCCAGCATAATATTATTTACGATTATTATATTTTATTAGGTTTTAATAGAGAATTCTAATATTCACTTCATGGCACGCTAAGCCTTTATGACGTTCTGAAAATATAGGGGTTTCTGCTATTCTTCTTTTGCCTTCTTTTGCACACATGTTGTTAATGGTACAGAAAAGAACATATTAACCCTAAAAAAGTACTGTTCCTGAGGGATAGAGATACAACTTACAACACAGACAAAGTCGCGGACGGAAGCTAGTTCCATTATAAACCTTTGAACAATAGTGTATATTTAGTTCCCAACAAAAATCGTGAATAACTTAATCCACAAAAAAAAAACACTAAAAACACTCCCTCTTTATCCGCTGACTGGCACCAATCAAGGGCTGCCCTTCACCCAACTTTATTAAATTACCCTATCTTGGAAGTGTATAAATTGTCGAATTTATCGCCAGACCTTGCTGTGTTACAGAATAAATATAGCTAAAGCAGTAACGCAACTACATACAAACTTCGGAATCAACGCACTCATACAGACACATAGCGTTACGAGAGCTATACTTGATAAGCTTGCTCTCACTATTACTTATACGATATGTAGATAGATAAATTATTCCAATACCTTCCCATTTAATGACAAATTTGTTAATTATTGTGATGGAAAATGACACTTTAAATGCTGACCTCATTTTTTTCTATTTTAGACAACTCTGTACGAATTGTACAGGGAGAAAAAAGCAAAACAGCCCTTGACGAGTTTCTTGCCGGTTCTTCTCGTTACAAGATCTCCCGCTTAGGCTATGCGAACCGGTGGCGTAACTTCTTTGACATTCACAAGTGCTTGTAACAGCCTAGACTGAATAAATGAGTTTTGATTTTGATTCATATTTTTTATTTATTTTATAAGCAAGGTTTACAGGACATCCCAATAACCCACCCGCTGCGCACTGAGAATTACTAAAATCGTCAAAATCAAAATCCTTTTTAATAAAATTAGTTGCTTTTGAATCGTCAATACCAATCCGAGCGCTCTAACGGCGCTGCGAAATAAGAAAAGGGGCTTAGTGAGTTAGAGATACTGATTTAGCTCTATATGTACTGTGACTGCGTTACGATCTCAAGTGGTCATCTTTTGAAGTACATAGAATAGAGGTACTGTTTGGATTCACCCTAAACTGTTTGTTCTCTTTGAGACATGATAGCACTGACGTGAGACCGCTTAGCATAATATTTGACAACCTTTGCGAGATTGCCGATTGTTTTCACAGTTGCTCAAAGGGTTTTGGTTATGGTGAAAGGGGATCCAAGGTCTATCGGTATACCTACTTTATGTTGTTCTTTGAAATTACATTACCAGTCTATACTATGTTGATGTAATATTGTTTGACTGGAACTTTCTTAGAAGTAATAAAGCGCAGTTCAGTAGCTTTATCGTGAGTTGATGCAAACTGTTTTCGCTACCGTAAACTATCGGATATACTGCTCACAGTCAGTGCGAGTGAAAGAGAGAGAACGATAGTTTACGGTAGCGAAAACAGTTTGCAACAACTCAAGGTAGGGCTACGGGCAATGAGGTTATCCTAACATTCTGAAAGAGCAGCTACTTTCAAAATGGATGGGTGACCTTAATTTTTCTTAATATGTTTAAGGTACGTTTGAGAAACTAAATCTATATTAAAAATAATCCAATATTTTCCCTAAAATATACTATTATGAGGATAAAAATAGGCGACGAAAGAGAAAATTTGATAAAGAATACAAGGGCTAGATAAAATTTATATAGCTCCTTTACACGTAAGTGTCTGTAAGCCTCCAGAAACAAGCATAAACTGGCCCTATAAAAAGTTTTAAGATACCTCTATAGCGTCAGATAGCAATGCACAATGTAAAGCAATCAGTAGGGCAACTTAAACATTAGTTTGACAGAACAGCGAGTCATCTCATCAGCTCATTGCAGACAAAGGCTTCTCCAGTGGCAAGATGTTTTCATAATCTCCACAATTGCCAGTGACAGGCAGAAAGATACGATGACGTCATCGGATTCCGTTCTCTCGCTAGTCTCGTTCGGAAAGGACGCATGGCGCCGACTCGCGGATGCAAACGTAATAGTGTTTTAAGCAAATTTATTATTTACAATAACTTTGCAAATACTTATCGTATCGAAGTGAAATAAAAACAGTTGGTTTTGGAATTACTGCTTCTGAAATGGTACAGGGTAAAAAATAACTTTTTTTTTTAATTTTCCCACGTCCATTTCGCTGCACCCTCACCGAAATGTATCCGATAAAAAACCGATAAGCTTGCAACCTAAGGAAGATCCGCGCAACAGTGGGGACATTAAAACTGGCTGATGATGAAATTTCGTCACATTTGAAAGACGTTACTGATTTATCTTTGCACTATGTTAGGGTGTATTAAAAGGGAAACATGAGCCTGCCTCGCTGCCAAGTGGAGCAAGTATATAGCCAAGTTTTGGCATGGCTCCGCGTTTAAACCCTGTTTTTGCCTTACTTCGAACACAATACTTTTAACTTAACGAGACAACGGTTAATATGAAGTATGATTAAACTTTGGGAGACAAATTATTGTAGTTTCAAGAGGAAATTTTAATTAAAGTCTTAAGATTTAAGAAATTATGTTTTCCGAGGAAAATAATAAAGATAGTCCTTAAAATGCGTAATAAACAGGATAGTATTTGCCTCTTTGCTTTTATACAACAGCAAATTAATAGTCATAAAACATGAGAAAAGATAATCATGTTCAGTTCAACTTATATTAAACTATTGGCTCTGTGAGCTGTCGACCTTGCTTTAACATAATATCTCCGCCATTTTGATGAATTTTAATTTCTGTAACGAGTCTTATGGCGTGTCTCCTGCTCGTGTTTTTTCGAAACATTAAACAAAAAACAAGAAACAAAACCACTTGTTTTCATATACAAGTCGTCTCCTAAAAATAATAATACAAACCAAACAACGAGTATCTCCCAAATTATGTTTAAAAAATTAAGCTGTCTATCTTTATTCCACTCCATCACAATAATTAATTATATTTTAGCAAGCTTGCACTAGCACTTTTTGGTTAGAAAAAGTTGCCAGAGATTATAGAAAGGTTGTGCGCGTTCGGTAGTTGTCAAGAAATGAAACATACCCTTCCCCTCTCCCCCGCGCGAGGAATATTTTTCCGTCGGCCGCGGAAAACAAAAACATTGTGTATGCATACAAAAATGTGTATAGCCACACCCCAAAGTTTTGAAGTTTTTGTGTAATGTTTCAAAAAAACTGTCGCAGGAGACGCGACTTTACTTCCAAAAAAAAAAAAATAATAATAAAAAAAATATGCTCTTGACTTCTTCACACTTTTCAGGTCTAACAAACGATTTTGAGTCAATCTGAAACCGAACACATTTTATCATAAACTGTTCTTCTCGTTCTTTCTCAGTAAAATGGTAACGAATTTCCGACGACAATATTTCCGAATGCCTACGACGCGACAACTTACGAGATAAGCTAACAGGCACCCTCTGGGCAAAGCTCGTTTTATCTCTGATCTTGACCTTTAGCATAGATTGAGGTCACGACGAAGTTACTTTGTAGCCACTTAAAATTTACACTTTGATACTTACGCAATTACAGTATGTAAATCGTGTGTCCTCCAGCATAATAATTTCGGAATTTAGTATTTTTGATTATACAACATATTTATTTTTGATTATACAACATATTTATTTTCAGAAAAACGATTAAGCAACAACAACCAAAAGGGAACCTATATTTTTCCCGCTAAGTTCTGAGTGTCAAAATGACAGTTTGACAGTTTATTTTTTTATTTTTTATTAAAAGCAATTGTATTAAAATGTTAATTCTCTAATCTAAAAGTTATTTTATTAGTATAAGAAAAAGTTTGGACATTGATATCACGTTAATGAAACAAAGCGACCTTGAAAATTGTGTGGAAGGAAAAAAAATGTCATCGAGCCCTTGAATTTTAGATAATATCAAAGCTTTGTGAAAAAAAATTGTAAAGAAAAATAAATTTTGATTAATACAAGTCTATATTTATAAAAATGAATCCTTATTTCCCTTTGTCACGGCATCACGCGTGAACGGCTGGACCGATTTCGCTAATTTTTTTTGTTGTGTTTGTTATTGTCAGTAGAAGGTTTTTTATGAAAGAAAAAGTTAAGAAAATTGCGCGGAAAATCAGAAAAATTAAAAATACTTAACCACCATATTGAATTAGTTCTAATGTAACTTAGCGCTTTTGACAATTCAAACTTTTTTCATTTAACCTTTTTTAATGGCGTTTGACATAACATTGACAGAATGCGTGCTACAAATATCGTCAAAGAGGATGTAAAAAAAGTTGTTTCTGAAATAGATTTTTTTATTAATTATACCAGTTTGAAATCAATATTCATAGTTAAGACAGGACAACGTCTGTCAGGTCCGTTAGTAATACACTAAATACGAATAATTATGTCGATGGCGTCGTAAATGCGGACTTGTCGCAAAAAATCACAGTGTGCTATATGCCAGAATGATAACTTGCTAGTAGTATGTTCATTCTAGATTTTCTAAGATTTATACTGGTATATTATACCTATAAGTGTTAAACCATTATAAATATTATAATACATAATTCTTCCACCCCCTCCCGCAACAGGAAAACCTTACAAGTTAGGACAAAGAGTAAATTATTAATTAGATTCTTAGTTTAAATGATTGCCAATGACTTCGATTTCATACTGTTAGTGTTACAGTTACGCCATTTCTTAAGATCATTAAATTGTTTCATTTCCAAGAAATTGTAGGAAAACTTTCGCGAGAATTCCTATTGTTTTAACAACAGTTGACCTTTATGATACTATGCCGTTTCCTAGTGTTTGATGTTTAATTGTTTCATTTCCAAGAAATCGTAGGAACATTTTTGCGATAATTCCAACTGTTACAACAATAGTTGTTTTAACAATAATTGACCTTAAGTAAGTGTTTAAACAACAAATTACTTAGTCATAGTTAATTGAAACACAATGCAAACTTGAATAAGGCTTCAAGCAATGCCTCGCTTAATTGAATTCGGTATGTTTTGGGAAACCGAATTATTTGACCATTGGGTTTCAAATTTAGTTTACTTAAGACATGATTGGGTAGATTGTTGAATACCACCTTCCAAAACCGATATTATTAGATGTTCGAAGTGCTCCAAAACTTCCTGGAATTGAATAATCTCAATATTATTAATTGATTATGCGGTAGGTAGGTAGATAGGTATTTTTGTAAATAGCATATTTATAACAAGCATAGATCTGAAAAAATATAGTTTAAGGGCCCTATTTATATAGAGCCTTCAAAGTGGCGCCCTCTTTTTAATTAAAAAGTGCTGTGTTGCCTCTTTTGCCTACCACTACTACAACGAACTATATTTTACTGAGGTTATTGTTTATAAATAAACTATAGAACCTTAGCTTCAATCTGTACATGTGAATTTTCGATACATTGTGTTCTTAGCGAGCAATAAAAATAAGATTCGGGCGCCACTTGAGAGTTTTAACAGGCATTTTGAAATGGCAATTAATGTTTTTTTAATTCCGATAAGGATGAGACAACATTACAGTCTTAAGTCTTTGATTGTTTAAAACAGTTCTGGTATACTTCTGCTGGAGGGGGAGTAAATGCATTTCCTTCGGCATACAAAAAAAAAATAGTCGTGGTAATACGCACAAAGTCTTTTTATTAATATAATAAGTAATAATTGATTCAATATTTTTGTTTTACGTAGGTAAGGAACCATTTTTTTTTCTTTGAATAGTAAATCATTACCTCCGTTTAAATTGTACCAATAATACGTGTACAACATTCAGATGTCCTGATTTATAAGAATCTTAGTGAAGTAATAAAAACAGAATTATAATAACTTCCTTAACCCGCGTGGGCCATAAAAGAGTGTAGAGGTTTGCAGTAACTTTTTTATTATTATGTTTGTGACGGTTTGTGACAATATACCATCTTGCTCCACTGTTATATTTTTTCACAGTCTAGATCTAGAGTGCACACTTACTAAGGCTCGGTAGCATCATCTTAATTACACTATAACAGTATATGACACAAACTTATCTGAGCCGGTGGCCAAAACTGGAACTAAGTGTTATTACATATTGTTACCTAGGTTAGGCCATAGACGACAGCGACGCTGTCAGATCGGGTCAGATAAGTTTGCGTCTGTTTAAGTTAAGGTTAAATCAAGATGATGCAACTCAGCCTTAATGTTTAGTTTAAAAATAGAACAGATCAATGTTTTTTTATGTCAAATAGTAAGTGTGACATAGGCTATTGTGATATAAAAATAGGCACCGGTAAACTGGGGTGATTAGCAACTTGCGTGGTGAATAACAACAGCGACATTTTCAATAGCAGGAAATAAATAAAATTAAAATAACCTCATTAGTTTTATAGAAAAATGTTTTATGAACGGGCCCAACCAATTGGTTTTGAATTTTTGTATATTTTTATCGAAAATGTCGCTGTTGTTATTCACCACACAAGTTGCTAATCACCCCATTATAAAATCTGCTAGCCATGAATGAGATAGTTAAATATAATTTACGAGAGCTTGAGCGAGACAGTCGATACGGAAATAGTTTATCGATGCGTCGCCTTAATGAAACTACCCGCAAACTTATTGGGGGCCGTTTGTACAATACAAAAACCAATTTATTGTTTGCCATAAGGTCACGATTAATGCGGGGTTTTGATGTGGGTTTCAAGTCGGTGTAGTAATTTATATGTATTATCGTTACTTTAGGGTGTTTAAGTGATTTGTATGGTGTTTGTGGGTTGTTTGAATTTAAATTTAGCTATTATTATGATACAATAATGATTAGAATAATAGATTTCAGTAGTCGAGTCGTCATTATAAATATTTATAAAATATGAGACAAAATTACAGAGTAATGTTTTAAATTTCCATGGTTTTTGACGTTATTAGAATAAACTATATCGGGATTTACACCATGTACCTGTTCTTCCGTGACCATGGCGCACGCAACTGCGCCGAAATATCGGAGTCTCAAAAATAAACAGGTACATGGTGTAAATCCCGATATAGTTTATTCTAATAAAATTACAGAGCTATTATGTGGAAAGGTATCCGATACAACAAAAAAAAAAAAATTTGACAACATCACATACATTGCTCCTTTCCAAAGTAAGTAGCTAAAGCATTTGTGTTATGGAAATCGGAGACAACGGTAGTATCACAAACACCCAGACCTGAGCCAATATAGAAAAGTTCGTTTTCTAAATTGACCCAACCGAGGATCGAACCCGGGACCTCAGAGATGGCGACACCTTGAAAACCGGTGTACAAAGCCACTCGACCAAGGAGGTCGTCGAACTAGGGTACCTTTAACACCCAGCGCCGATAGAAAAGTTAGTCTTACTTATTCTTTTAAGCTTAGGTGATAATAGGTTAGGTGCTTAGGTGGTACAACAACTAATAGTGCCTTAGATTTTTAAATTACATTGAGTGTAAATTCTGTTCTTTTATGTCTGAATGCTAGGTAAAATTGATTTAATCTGAAATCACTTACACCAAATATTGTGTTCCGAATATTTAGTTTCGATAACAATATTTAGTTCCGAACATTACTGATTATTTGATTAGTTCTACAGTACGTAAGTCAATTTATATTTAAATCTACCAGTCGATACGGCCTTTTGTAATTTATCAGAACGGATAATTTATTCTCGGAAGCCGCCATCCCCGCGGGATGCCATGCCATGTAAGTCGATCGGATCGGAAATATAAATGCGAATCTATGATAAAAATAACCTAACTATGTGATTGAAAAAAACCAGACAAGGGTTACTGCTCAGATATAAATTAAATCATTAAATTATTATCTTTATTAACATCGTTATTAATTTTATAATGCATTTTATTTTATAATATTTATATACTACAAATATTTTACGAATAATACCTAAATATAGTGTAAAATAAATCAGTTTACTCAAAAACCACTCAAACCATAATAAAAGTTACCATAAAGCCTAAAATACGGCATAATATAAAAATAAATAAAGCGATAAAGTAAATAATTAAAATAAACAGACGGACATGGCGAAAATTTCACATTCATAATATTCATTTATATTGTTGTTAGATGAAGCTTAATGGCGTTATGGAATATTCTGTAAGTATTTTGAATAAATAAATAAATAAATAAAACTATAAGGGTTCCTTGTTGACTTGACTACGGAACCCTTAAAGAAGGGCTTATACAAGTACAATAAACGAAAAAGCAACGAAATATTTCTCAGAACATTACACTCAGATGGGTATAATTCAAATAATAATTCGTCCTTTCAAAACAGCGAGGGAGCATCAAAAAGTCACTTAATATCAACTGGTTTAGGGCTTTGTTCCACTAATTGGGCCAAAATCCGCGCTTCTAGCGATAAAGGGCGAATAATCAACTCTACCACTGTGCAAGCGAGAGAGACGAAATACTGGTGCATACTCAACGTTGAGCTGTGCTGTGATCACAATGCTGTGCTAACGGTGCGAGCAAAATAGATGGAAAATGGAAGACTTGTCAATAATAATTCTCTATTCTCATTCTTTTACCAACACAACACAACACTTCTTATGTGGTCTCAGACGACCTCCGTGGTCGAGTGGCTTTGTACACCAGTTTTCAAGGTGTCGCCATCTCTGAGGTCCCGGGTTCGATTCCCGGTTGGGTCAATTTAGAAAACGAACTTTTCTATATCGGCTCAAGTCTGGGTGTTTGTGATACCACCGTTGTCTCTGATTGCCATAACACAAGTGCTTTAGCTACTTACTTTGGAATCGGAGCAATGTATGTGATGTTGTCAAATATTTATTATTTATTTATGTTTCTACAAAGCTCCACAAAGCATTCATAACGCACGGAAAACAGGGTATATTTCTATGTTATTTTTTACCCAATCAGTGTTATATAAACTACAGTTCGCTGACAAGTTATCTCCCTACGACCATTAAATTGAACTCAAACAAAATGACTAGCTGTTTGAATATTACTGTTTGATTTCTATTAAAATGAATTTATAGCATAGCGGTTACCGAGTGAAATGCGACTCGCTTTTTTGTTTTAATTTTGTCAGTAATTTACAGCCATAGGCCAATACAATCTTCACAGTACTAATTCCATCCTGCTTACACTTTTGCACATGCACAAAACAGCACAGCACAGCTCTATGTTGACAATTCACCATAAGAATAGCGCGGCTTATTAAGGCGCTGCGATAACACGACAAATCCAGCTATGGCGAAGTTTGGCAGATCGCCAAGTCATTTCGTAACATTTTCACCATGCTTTTTGGGGTTTGGGCCAAGTTGAAAAAAAAATGGGGTAAACCTAGTTTTAACAGCGCAGTGTTTTAGGTCTTGTTATTTGAAATTTAATAATAATAATAATTATTGTTATTCATTCAACCAAAACAATTACATTACATTTACTTTACAGCATTGACAAAGATTTTTACAATTAAAACGAAAATAACTCCATCTCCAAAACTAGGACGAATCATGTATCATAGGAGTTGGTGCTTCCTCCCTACAGCATTGTAAAACTTTGTAAAGCGCAAGTAAAGTGTCGAAAAAACGTAAGTATTGTTGAGTGAGTTGCAAAACTAAAATGTGTGTGTGTGTATGAATGTGTGCATGACGTGTGTGTGTGTGTGTGCGTATAGTGTATTGTGTGTATTCGTCACTATAACAGACACTTAAATAGTGTACTGCAGTGCAAAAGACCTCTCAGATTTTGAAAATGTATATGAAGCTACTCCACCGGTTCGGAAAAATAAAACGGAGGTTCTAGTACTGAAAACAACTGGCAAGAAACAGTTGTTTTTTCCTGATGTGATTGGATTATGTTTTAATATAACCACTTTTTGTAGTTACAATGTGGTGTCTTACAACATCGCAACTACAAAAAGTGGTTGAGAAGTACATAATATTATTCTAAGACAAAAGCGTTGACAAAAACTAGTGTTTTCTTGAAGTCAGCGATCAAATGAACCTAAATCACTCAGTTTAATATAAATAATATTAAAAAAATACATCGAAAGCTTCTGCTTTAGAGAAAACTCTGTTGTTAATTGAATAATGGCCATTTTTCTTACTTACAACATAACGAAACACTCTTCAAGAATCTTTTATACACAAAGCAAATGCGACATCATTATTAAACTCTAGATTAAGAATTAACAATTTCTTGCGCTCTCAAAATAAAAAGGAAAAACTTTCTAACAAGTTGGTAGTTTTTTTGCCCTGTTTGCAATTTGCTTGTGGATTGTTTTCTCGAAGAAACAACTTCGGACTGGGAATAAAATGTACAAGTACTTTAATGGCGAAACTTAAATTAACTACTAATTTGTGCGTGTTTTGGTCGCTTGGAGTTTTCTGACTGTAGAGTTTATTAAATTGGTCTGGGACTTAATGGGATTAATGGGTTAGTAGAAACTACCACTAAACATAATATTAAAAAACCCCTAAGGCCGAATATGTTAGGGTAGAATGCATATAACTCCGGAAAATTATTATAAACTTTGAAAACCGCCACTTTTTTGAAAACAAATTTCTTCTCTTGATAAACTGCATAGCAACAACCCTAGACCTAAATTGTGTTTTGTCTTTGCCCATTAATGGGATTGATTATCGAAAACAATAGTCTGTTTGCGTCTAGGGTTGTAACTCTGCAGTTTTTCATAAATTTTACGGGTTATTAGAAAACACCCTGTATACCAAAACTAATATATCGATCAAAAGTATTTCTGATAAACCTTGAAACCAAAAGAAAAACTTCAATTTCTCAGGCGGAAAATTTAATTTTTATGTATTTTTATTCTCTTTTACATGTTTTGATTATAGCTAGATAATCAACACATCCCTGCCCTTATACAAAATTTGAGGTTGGCGCAGTATTTTTCAGCATTACTACCGCAAAAATTTATATGACAAACCTTATTGCTATCCTAAATTCTAGATTTAAGGCAAGGTAATTAACTTAATCTACTCTTTCTCTATCTCTTTAGAATATGGTTGATTATTACATAGCTTTAATAGTCGCGTCGCCAGAAATTTGACGTTTAATACATTTTTATCGATTACTGGAATACTGTATCATTTATTTAAAATCTACTCGGCTATTGTGTTATCAATAAAAAAGTTATATATTTTGCAAAAAAATCATATCACTGTCGTTGAAAATTACGAAATCTGACGATTGGAAGTTTATTTTTATGAATTTTTATGGTGTTCAGATTTTTTTCAGAGTTATCAAGCCATTTTTTAATATTCTGTTCGGTTATTGTGTTTATTTGTTGCTTTTTCAGTCTACAGTAATTGAAGTAGAAATTCTACATTAGTTCCTTACATTGGAAGCTCAAAAACAAACGCGTTAGTAAAGTTTAGACATTAAACTTACACTCAATACTTTGATTACATAGTCCACGTGAACGAAGTCGAGGGTGGGTGGTAGTCTTATGAATTATCTAGCAAGTAAAGTAATAATAATAAATGCTTGGACAATTTCTCACAGCGCCATCTAGCCCCAAACTAAGCAAAGCTTGTAATATGGGTGCTAGACAACTGATATGTTACTTATATACTTTTTAAATAGATGTTTAGTTACACAGTGTTTTGTCCCTTTCTTTTTAATGTCAAACATAAATAGTTCGACAGAGAGTAACACTGCTATACAATCTTTATTAGTAAGGGGGTTATTATACACAGTAACACCCAGACCCATCACAGAAATTGAATCTCATCATTTTAATTTCTGCCCAGCCGGTAATCGAACTCGGGATTTTTGCGTGGTAGACCGGCATGTTGACCACTGCACCACTCAGGTCGTCAAAGTATTTTCATTAGTACTTGATTACGGTCTTAAATCACGCCTCAGCCCACCAAAAGACAATACACACTTTAATTAAGATTTAAAATTTAAATTAACCGAATTTTATGTACAAACTGAAACAGTTATGAGCCTCAGTTATTGTTTAATAATCTGTTTAATGGTGTGAAGGCAGTTAACATTCCCTTTATTGGTTAAATTAAATATTTCAAGGTTACCTTTGTAAGAAGTAAGCTTTACTTAACTAGCACCTTTCATATACCAATATTGACTTAGATTAATTTATTAACTATCGTTTATTTTATTAACAAATCAAGCTTTTGCTTGATTTGTTTTAATAAGACCCGTTGGATTATTCAAGCAAAGAAATATTTCTAAATATTTACGATAAATATTTTTTTGCGACAGTAAGTAGCGAAAACATTTGCGTTATGAAAACTATGAAAATTGGAGACAGCGGTAACACAAACACTTAGACTCCAGACAACGACAATAGAAAAGTAAAAAACACAATAAAATAAATATTAAAGGAGGCTCCCATACAACAAAAGTATTTTTTTTTGTCGTTTTTGCTTAATATTGATAACGACAACAGGTAGACGCTTGAAATATTCACAGAATATTTAGTTATATATTCACTTTAAAAATAAACAATTAAATTATATCAAAACTTATATTTAAGGGGGGCTCCCATACAACAAATGTGATTTTTACGGAACCCCTTGTGCGCGAGTCCGACTCGCACTTGGCCGGTTTTTATACTTATAATAGCTTAAAAAAAATTTAAAGCAGTTTGCCTCAAAAATGTTATACATGCGGTGAAACTCTGTTATTGGCTAAGTGTAACTTATAAGTATAATATTTTAAGCATTATTGTAGCAAAAAAGCTGTTGAGTTTCCTTATAAATAAAAATAAAATAAAAATATCAGGGTTTCCAAGATTGTATGTTTCACAATATTACCTACATTGTTTATAAATTGTTTTATTTCCCAAATCTGAAAATGATTTCCTGAATAATAATTAAACACAGAACATTATCAATCCCAAATATGATTCCAATATAAAACGAATTTATTTATTTATTATCACAAAATCCACAGCACATAAAAGAAATTATCTTAAAAACTAAGTTCATAACGGATTTACATGTTGTTCAAAAGATATTACATAAATTATTGTAATTATATTTGTGTTTTCAATGATGATCTGTCTAAAAATCAGTAAATGTTTCAGAAATCTGTTTAAATTCACTCAATAAATATTTACGTGCTAAAGAGAAGTGTTTTAAAACTTTTGGTCTTTTATAGCTTAAGTTGAATAGAAAAATCAACGTTATTGAACCTACTAAGTTCGGCAACTTGTTACATTTTCGGCGACAACGCGATCCAACTTAACTCTCGAATAAGCATTTTAGCGAAACTTTATCCCAGTGAAATAACTTAGATGTTATCAATATGAAAAACATTTTTCACAGGATTTCGGTAATGATTAAAGTTTTAAATGATTTTGTGGTATATTTCATTGAATTTAATTCATACTTAGTCTAGCTAGGCTGTTACAAGCACATGTGAATGTCAAAAAAACTACGCTATTGACAAGAACCTGCAAGAAACACGATAGCTGTCAAATTGAATATTGACCTCATAATAAATTGACGTCACTTTCCATCATAATTAAAAATGTCATTGAAATGTCAACAACGACAGTCGAAAGTGTGCCTTTCATATAAATCCGTTTAGCGGGTTTTGCGTGATTGAGTCACAATTTATAAACTTAATTTACGTAACAAACATCCAAAGATCTATTCGTTTAACTTTCACATGAATAATATTAGTCAATTTCTAGTTAGGAGCTAGCTAGCTAATTCATGAATTTCATGATGAATTATTTTTACATCGATTAGTAATCTCTGTAAACATTGATCCATGTTAGCTTTTGTGTGTATTATATAAAACCGTAATGGTGATAAAATTATTTGGTTCGACTATATATTTTAATTTAAAAGAAGTAAAATAGAAAGGACCTGTCGCAAAATATTGATATTTTTGAAACTTTCAATTAATGTTTCACGCCTTTTTTTTATTTATTTGTAGTTTTAACTTTTTATTCAAAAAGGCAACACTGTGCGGTATTATTTTCGCTTAGGTTCACTTGAATTGTTTGAAACGCTCAGCGAATTTAGTCATTAATTGATATTCGTTCACAATGTTTTTAGTGTTCCGTACCGGAGGCGTCAATCAGAGCCTTATTGCTGTCACTCATGTGTTCGTCCGTCTGTTCGTCCGTCGTCCTAAAGCTTTAGCCGCTAAACCGTCGAAGCTACAGTCTTTATATTTGCACCAAAGATGTTGTCTTGCAGATCCAAAGCCACATAAAGTATAAACATTTTTTTTAATCAGAAGGAGGCTTCCATACAAGTGAAGGGGAGCATGAAAAATATATATTCTTACCAAACGTGTGGGATATCATTGTTAACACTTTGTTATGTAGACAAAGACTGATTTTTTTGTAGTTTTAAAAATAATGGAAAATAAAGGCATGAGAAATTGAGAAGCCGCCATAATCTGTTTTTTTTTCATTGATTTAAGAATTAAAAATTTGGTAAAAATGTTTATTATTATGTATATTTTACCAAAAAATACCAATATATTAATAAATCAGTTTTTTTAAATCTCTATTACAAACCAACTGAATTTTGCGGTCGGGTAACATTCTATCCAATATTGTAGTTCCTTAAGTTATTACTAGATGGTGTTGCACAGTTGTGAATCGCGGTATGTTCTTTAAGAAGGCTGTCATCATTTAATTTAGGTTTGCATCATATGTAACAATGTACTCTATGGTTTGAATGCACACGCAGCATACTAAGAATTGAATATGCATGCACAACGACTTTACGGAACGGAACCCTTAATGTGCGAAGTCCGACACGCATTTGGCCGAGTTTTTTACTGTTTTATTGTTACATTTAGAACACTGTTTTATTACTGTTTAATTGTAACATTTTGATGTCTCAACCCATCAACGCCCGGAAAATGAGACACAATAGATATTCCATTGTTGTCCGGTCATATTCGGCCACTCGGGCATTGATGAATTAATAATGAAATTGCCATTATACATAAAATGCCAGATTTTTGAACAATTCGCTTTCTGTAATTTAAACAGACCTTTTCAGAAGTTAATTTAAACTGGACGATTAATATTGAATGCATAACATACCAGAGTTAAACAAGGAAAATGGCAGATGAAGTGTACACAAAACTCGATATCCTTTTAGTAGCTGACTTTGTTTGCTTGCTTTTCGTTGTTCGTCGATCGTTGTTGTTTTAGGGTTCCTTGTTGCTATGAAAAGTAAATCACCTGGGACGGTCTGACCACAATAGATTTTAAAACACTGTTTAACTTAGACACTGTTCAAATGTGATGCCGTCTCTTTAAAACAATAATTGTCAAAACAGTGACAGCAACACATTTAAAAGTTAAACAATTGTTGAACAGTGTTTTAAAATCTTTTATAGTAAGGCTGGGAGATTTTAAGCGACTTGCATGAATTTCAAGTAACATAAAGGCGCCTACAAGTGTAATCGGTGATGCTCATCAAGACGGTAACTAATTTAATATTAATGAGGTATTCTTAAAAATAATTTGACAATACTTTTAAAATGCTGAGGTCATTTTCAATTTCTTGACTCTATCAAATATAAGGTGGTACCATATTAGCTGTGAAAACTTAAAGAGGTAGTCAGGTGATGTGTTTAGAACACATAAAAAAAACAAAAATATTTTTTTTTTATTTTAAATATTTTCGTCGACGATTCTTCCGTTATTCAACCTACACAAACACAAAATAATAATAAATACAACAATAATTGAACAACTATGGTATTCCCTTACGTACGATACGTGTGCGTTTAATGTTTGGGTTAATGACCACGTTTAAACCTAAGACTTAAACGGCCTTACCACAAAAGAGTTTAAAACACTGTTTAATTTAGACATTGTTTAATTGTGATGGCGTCTCTTTCAAACAATACTGTCAAAAAAGTGAAAGCATCACATTTAAACAGTCTCTTAGTTAAACACTTGTTGGCCAGTGTTTTAAAATCTTTTATGGTAAGGCCGAAAGAGTCCAGCGAACTGTGAGCCTCCCATACAAACGCAATACCAAAATTATTTGCAATTCGAACACAAAATTAACTCTTCCTGTGATGTTATTCGGATTAAGACAGTATCTGTCCAGGGTTCTATTAAATAAAAATTCCAAAACTGTACCTGTATTTATAAGGGTATAACAACGACACACTCCGCTCCGATTAGATGTAATCGACATCAGCCATTTTTAAGGCTCCTATATACCTCAAGTGGCGCCCTCATTTTAATTAAATTTATTGCTCGCTAAGTACATAATGTATCAAAAATTCACATGTACAGATTTAAGCTAAGGTTCTATAGTTTATTTACAAACAATAACCTCAGTAAAATTTTGTTCGTTGTAGTAGTAGTTCGCAAAAGTGCCAAAAGTGGCTACGTTTAGAATTGAATTTTCGATACATTATGTACTTAGCGAGCAATTCATTTAATTAAAACTAGTGGCCCGCCCCGGCTTCGCACGGGTACAATGTAGTTACTAATGTGGTGAGTGTGAAGTTATTAGACTATACTACAGGATATCTATATAGGAATAGTAGTGGCCACAAAATTAAGGACGCCAGTCGATTTTCATACAAACGAAGTAACTTTTAAGCATTGCTTCTCCGCCAGGGATTGACCGAGCGGTGATCTGGTGATGGCCATCGAGGGAGTGAATGGAGGAGATCCAGATTTCTATACACACCCAAGTGATCTGACCAGCATTTTAAGAGATGTAAGGATATGTTTAAAAAACCGCGAATATAGTATAGAAATGTATGAAAACTTGCAACTGTAAATTCTTATGCTTACATCTCTTAGAATGCTGACCAGATCAGTTGGGTGTGTATTGCTATCTGAATCTTCTCCATTCACTCCCTGGATGGCCATCATCAGATCACAGCTAGTTCAATCCCTAGCGGAAAACCAAGACTTCAAATTTACCTCGTTTGTATGAAAATCGACTTGTGTCCTTAATTATGTGGCCACCACTATATGTATATACGACGTACATAACATACGCAAGGGGTGTTATAAGTTAGACTTGTGTGTGTCTGTCTGTCTGAGGCAACCTAGCTCCCAAACTTATGGACCGATTTTGATGCGGTTTTTTATGCATAGTTTAAAAGATCTAAGTGTATAGACGGCGGGACTCCTAAACCATTGATCCGATTATGATGAAACTTTGGCGAGTTGTTCTGCTTACGACCGAGAAAGTCCCTGGCTAAAAAAACGGAGCATTGCAATATACGCATGCCGGGTGCAGCTAGTTCTAAATAAAAATCCATATGTTGTGCATTAACAGGATTCTTAATCTCGATCATCCAACACTTCTCTATAATAAAAATCAGCTGTTTCATACAAAAATTCAAATCGAAAATATCAAAATGTGTTTCATACGTTTTGATATTTTCGCTGATTAATTTTTCACGATTTGAGAGTTGGTCCCAATAGTAAAAGTTGTTCAGTTTGATGGTCCCTATATACCATATTCGGCATTAGGGGTATTTTTGTAACATGTTCTATACCTACCACATTTCTTGTCATGTTATCCGGTTGCAAAATATAAAGGCTATTCGGCGAGCTGACTCTCGAGCAGGCGACATTAGAGCTGGCCATGGGAGAAACAATCACTACAGATCTACACCAAACGCTCTTAAACTTTGTCCCTGTGCTTTATTAATTGTCATAGCATAGGTGACTTGACCGAATATTGTATTCTTTTAAAATTAAACTGATAATTAGATGGAATAATTTTGCACCTTATTACAACGCAAGGAAGGAAAAAATGACAGCACTGCCAACATAACGTCATAGGTACTATTCAATGAAATGCATTCTACTTACTCTCAGGGGAAATGACCAAAGAGAATGTAATACTACGTTGAGATGACAAATGACATTTAATTTTCTTAATTAATCAATCAAATGCACAAAAAAGTTTCAATTCCGACGTCGAAGTCAATCACAGCAAAATTAGCTTTACATCACTTTTTATCCCTGTTAGGTGATAAATATTTAAAAAATACGAAACACGTGTTCAATTAATTTTGTGAAAGAATGTCTATGCCAAATTTCAAGTCAATCGGGCCAAGGAATCGCGTCCTCCGATACAAACTTTGCCACCCTGTTTCACCCCTTTAGGGGTTGAATTTCGCAAAATCCCGTCTTAGTGAGCACCTACGCCCTAAAAGGAGCCCCCATGCAAAATTTGAGACTCCTAGCACTTGTAGTTTCTGAGATTTCGTGATCAGTGAGTGAGTGAGTGAGTGAGTGATTTTCCCTTTTATATATATAGATGAGGGCGCCGCTTGAGGTATATAGGGGCCTTAATGTCCCCACTGCTGGGCACAGGCCTTCCTTATGGCTGGATAAGGAGGATGGACCCACCACGCGGGTCCAATGCGGATTGGTGGGTGATTAGACGTAATAAATACATTTAAATATAAAAACTTTCTCACATATTGAAAACTATTCTGCCTTTAGACATTCTTTGGCATATAAAGGTAATGCTTAAATCAGGGAGTAGGAAATTCGACTCAGTAGGTATTGAGCGCAGCGAGCGCGGGCACGTAGCGAACAGGAAACACTCGCCTTTTCGCCGAGTTAGCTGCGAATACAACGTGCTTGTTAAGCTAATCGGTGATGTAGGATAACGATAAAAGACCTACTGATATACGCTTTAGGGAATTTCAAGTTTTAATTCATTTATCAATGTTAAAAATCAAAGGAAGTTAAGCAATTAAGCAAATTATTGTAATACAGTCAGACAGATACATTTGAATATAACTTTTAATGTTCAAACATCTGATAGATTTTTCAATCTTTCAGATGTTTGAACCTTTATAATACATATATGAAAATTTAGTATACGTAAGGAAACACTTGGATTCATTTGCTAAGAACAGCGATAATCACCAGTTTAATACAAGAAATAAAGATAAACTTGCCGTTCCAAGATTTAGGCTTGCAAAAACTAGAGGTTCATTTATGGGGAAAGGCATAGCCTTTTTTAATATAGTTCCACAACAAGTGATTGATCTTAATTTGCATGAATTTAAAAACCATGTTAAAAAGACGCTTATGGGTAAAAGTTATTATAAAGTAGACGATTATCTAAACGACCGAAATGCGTGGAAATGATGTAACATGTACCACACAAGTACTTTGTTGTTAATAATCCTGTTGTACTGTATTTGGTAACGATATATTAGCTGCGAATACAACGTGCTTGTTAAGCTAATCAGTGATGTAGGCATATACCTACTTATAGACAACGTGTTACAAAAATACCTCTAATGCCGAATATGATATATAGGGACCATCAAACTGAACAACTTTTACTATGGGACCAACTCTGAAATCGCGAAAAAAAATCAGCTGTTTCATACATTTTGATATTATCGATTTTAATTTTTGTATGAAACAGCTGATTTTTTTTTCGCGATTTCAGAGTTGGTCCCATAGTAAAAGTTGTTCAGTTTGATGGTCCCTATCTACCATATTCGGCATTAGGTTATTCGGTATTTTTGTAACACCTTGTATAGGGGGTCCCAAAACTTTGCCAAACGAAGGAAATGTACCTCAGATATTGAAAGTAGCCAATTTTTACGATATCGATTAAAATGGTTACTCAGTAGGATATTTATTTCTTGAATAATACAGTTATATATCATAATTAAACATTGAAATTAATTTTTAATTTACTTGAAGGCCCCCAGATTGTACCAATCGGGAAACACAGACTTAAGGCTCCTCTATACCTACCTCAAGTGGCGCCCTCATTTTAATTAAATTTATTGCTCGCTAAGTACATAATGTATCGAAAATTCACATGTACATATTGAAGCTAAGGTTCTATAGTTTATTTACAAACAATAACTACATTAAAATACAGTTCGTTGTAGTAGTAGTTCGCAAAAGTGCTAAAAGCGGCCACTTTTAGCACTTGTACGAACTAGTACTACAACGAACAAAATTTTACTGAGGTTGTTGTTTGTAAATAAACTATAGAACCTTAGCTTCAATCTGTACATGTGAATTTTCGATACATTATGTACTTAGCGAGCAATAAATTTAATTAAAATGAGGGCGCCACTTGAGGTATATAGGGGCCTTAAGCAAGGAGTTCCACACGTTAGTTGTATGGACGATGAATCAAAACGCTTAGTGCGAGTCCTTGGAATATCCACCAAAAAACGGCAACACAGATTCGTTTTGTTATCAAAATGATGGATTGTCTGAAATAATTAATAGGAATTCAAGAAAATTTTACCTTCATACTGTTTTATTGTATTGTTATCAAACCCAGGTTTTCATTAATCACAACTTCATTTGTTTTTTACACTTCAATAATCATCCAAACCGACCCCGAATAACGAAATTAAACAATGTAACTGGAAATACAGTAACTTGAAATGCATATTCTACGAGTATCACAATTCTCTCTAATTTATGTATTATGTAATAGCATTTGCAATTTTGATAGGCACATCTGGGGCGCAAATGGCTTATTACTAGAGAGCAATGTGTTATACAACAAAATATTATTGTAACATTTGAAATAAATAAATAAAATTTGAAAGGGGGATAATAAAGTAATGGACATCCAAAGTTCACGGGTTAGATTCTCGTCCGAGAATATGATCGGAGCGAGTCGTATTTTTTACCCGACTGCAAGGAAAGGGTTATGTTTTTCGCGCGTATCTTGTATGTATGTATGTTTGTTTGTTTGTTGGTATGTAATATTCTTTATTACCTCATATCTATCAAACGGCTGAACGGATTTCTATTATTAATATATCGTTAGATTTGTCTCAACAGCCCAAGTGTCCTTAGGTAAGTGACGTTGACAAAAAAACCAACATGGCGGCTGTGCGGTGCTATTATTTGAAGTACAAAAAAAATCTTTTAGAAGACTTCCATATTTCTAGTAAATTTTTTAGTATTGTATGAAAAAATATATGTTACATTAAAGTCATTAGTTGCGCGAAATCTAAATTACAAAACTATAATTTGTTTACATGTTATTTGATTAACTTATACGAATGACATGTAAAAATAAAATATATTATTACAAATTGGTTTCAAGATTTAATTTATTTATCAATGTTTAAAATCAAAGTAAATTAATCGATTAAGCAAATTATTGTAATACAGTCAGACAGATACATTTGAATACAACAAATTTTAATGTTCAAACATCTGAAAGATAGAAAATTGAACCTTAATAATTCACAAAATGTATTAATCCTAACAATGATCTCTGAATGGCTATCCAATTAAATAAATGACATGACTGTTTTCATTTTATATTAACTCCCTTTACAAATATATAAATTAAAAATAAATAAATAAATAACGATTAGATATTTCAGGTTTAGAGATAATTAAATGCTATGATGAAAGATATAACACTTTCCAATGGCTTTGTACACCGGTTTTTAAGGTGTCGCCATCTCTGAGGTCCCGGGTTCGATCCCCGGTTGGGTCAATTTAGAAAACGAACTTTTCTTTATGGCTCAGGTCTGGGTGTTTGTGGTACCACCGTCGTCTCTGATTTTCGTGAGTCGATTTTTTCATATATATTATTTATCTCAATATCTCCAGTTGAAGAAACCTCCAGTTCAAATCCGTCTGAAAAATCCTTTGCTAGTCCTAAAAAAGAATAAAAAAACGGTTCATCTTTTTTAAGCTCCGATTGTCCCTTTGTCTATGTTTTTGCATCTCATTTCTTTTATTCTTCAAAAGCTTTACACTTTTTCACGGATCAACAATGGCGCAGACATTATTTACAATGCAATGGAATGTGCAAATTGCCTTTGTTTGAAAATAGTTTGAATTCAGTTGGAATCCCTATATTGCAAGCTAATGGAAGTATTATTTAGATTTTTCTTTTTGAATAAATAGATAGTTCGTAACTGAAATAGGTGTCTATTGATTGGAAACAAGTATTAGAGTATCTAACAAACAATGGATCTATAATTTCGATGTTATGACTATCAAAGTGGTGTGCTTGTTAATTATGACTATCAAAATTATGTGCTTGTTAATTATGACTATCAAAGTTATGTGCTTGTTAATTATGACTATCAAAGTTATGTGCTTGTTAATTATGACTATCAAAGTATGTGCTTGTTAATTATGACTAACAAAGTTATGTGCTTGATTCTTTTGTTCTTAAGTTATAATTTGTGATAGTTATAACTGTTAGTTTTCTGTTTATTATAGCTTGTGATCATCGGAAATAATAATATATTATTACGCGAACGCAGTTTATTCAAATGGAGCTCGGTGCCACAGTGGTATAGCGCCTGGCCCAGCGATTGCGGAGGTTAAGCAATTTTCGCAAGGGTCGGTCATGGGATGGGTGACCAAAAATGTTCCAAAATTATCTCGAGCTCCTCCGTGCTTTCGAAAGCATCGTTACGCATTTTCAGTCGTTAACACCCACCAATCTACATTGGGCCCGCGTGGTGGGTTATGGCCCATGCTCCTTATCCACCCACAAGGAAGGTCCAGGCTCCAGCAGTGGGGACATTAAAAATGGCTGATGATCGAATATAAATATGTAGTTCTATGATACGGTACGGTGACATTCCGTTTTCGCAACTTATTGTATTTTCATATCTAAACATGAAACAATTTAAGCATAATAAGCCACAGTTTCGCAGTAACTTGAAAGCGCTAAGTAATCGCAGCTTTGCAATGAGTGGGAATAGAAACAAGTTTTAACTTGAATATTTAAGTGTTATGTTCTTAATTGTTGAGCTAACAAGGCATTGTGAGCTTAAAAGTTTCAGTTACCTACTTAATTGGAAAGATAAGTGAAGTATAAACATTTTATTTTTAACGTCGTGTTGGCCTAAATAAACTTGATTTTTAGGGTTCCGTAACAATATGATAAAAGGAAACCTCATGGTGCGACTCAGTTTGTCTGGCTGTCTGTCACAGCTGGATATCTCGAGAACTACTAATGCTATCAACTTGAAATTTGGTATAGTTTTAGCTGACGTTTGCCCAACTATTTTGCAAATAAAAGAGAAATAAAAATATTTATATTTTTTTGCAACAGGGACTGAAAGGGGGTCTTAAAAATTTAAAGTGAGGTTACTAGGGCATATGGGGTATCATAATTATGAAAGAGCGCTGCTTGCACATTCTCAAACATTTATTTTTATAGTTTTCGACTTTTGATGAAAGATGTAAAAAAAATTACCGTTCTCCCTCTTATCTCCGAGGTTTGCATAGAGAAAAATCTGAAATTATTTTAAGTGTTAGAAGTTTATGTAAAGATTACAGGAAAAATAAAAGGATGTCTCTAAATAGTAAACTTTTCAGAATGATGGTACGGAACCTTCGGAACGCGAGTCCGACTCGCTCTTGACCGTTTTTTATGATATTTAGAGAGATAAGGTAGGTAGAGCAAACTTTCTGCCCATTAAGAACTAGTGAATCTGGGAAATTCCCCTATTAGATTGTCAACAGATACATGAACTCCTTTTGGTATTTTTAGAAACAAAAAGAAATGCCTTATTCCTGTAACTTTGTTTGAAATACGAAACTAAACAATGCATAATATTATTATAAGTCTACTACGAGCATAAATAAAATGTATTTAAAAAAAGATAAACAACGTGAAAACGAGGTGTAAAAGGTAAGTTATTACAAAGATTACAGCATTTACAGCCAAATTTACATTTTTTTTCCATCGCGTTACATCTTCAAGTACCTATTTAAAAAGAAATAACATTAACCTGAAAACAAACATGTTTAAACATGTATCGAAGAATCGTATCAGCGCTATGTAACTGCAATTAGGTAATTAGAAACAGTTCCGAGCAGTTAACTTGCATGTGTTGAAACAGGGCCGGATTTAGGGGCTTAACGTGTCAGCACATAATAAATAATAGTACAATTACAGAAGGTTCACTCCTGAACAAAAGAATAGTTTAGTTTTGCTCGGCTACCGCACCACTCTGTGGGGCTAATACTAGTAGGTTGCCACTCGGCTCATCTTTTATGGGTCGCGCGCCGATCGTCATGCGTTCTAATATGATTATCAACAGGTGGGTGGGTCCCTCAGAGCCAACTGACTGCCCGATCTGAGGGCAAGTAACGGGTTTCAGTGGGTATTGCGTGGTACCTCCGTGGTCGAGTGGCTTTGTACACCGGTTTTCAAGGTGTCGCCATTTCTGAGATCCTTGGTTCGATCCCCGGTTGGGTCAATTTAGAAAACGAACTTTTCTAAATTGGCTCAGGTCTGGGTGTTTGTGATACCACCGTTGTCTCTGATTTCCATTACACAAGTGCTTTAGCTACTTACTTTGGAATCGGAGCAATTTATGTGATGTTGTCAAATATTATATTAATATATAATATTAACATGGCTCCAAAAATTATTATCTGACCGCCAAACTTCAGTACCTATAGGCTGGTCTGCTAATGATGTCTGCCCCCTGATTATGTAACTTTGTTGCAATCAACTCTGACAGAAATCGCAGTTACATTGCTGCTTTAGTAAGAACCAATGTGACAACTACCTTACTTAAAGCAGCAATGTAACTGCGGTTTCAATCGATTTCAATCGAGAATAATTGTTAGCAAGAGAGTTAGGTAATTAGCCCCCTGGTATTATAATACTAGTACTCTTTTGCGGGGTCCCTTCCTTAGTCTACCAGGGCCCCACACACTAAGCCCGGTCCTGGGAAAGCCTTCCCAGACTGCAAATAGCGTTTACATTAGCCTACTCTACAACGTTATAACAGTCTTATAACATTTTAATCTCATTTCCAGAGTCTAAGCTTATGCTTTTGAATTTTATTGCAACGAAAATTATTTAAATTATTTTCATTGAATGAAACTGTCATAATGAGTTACTATGGATTCGATATTACTTCTATGGATGTAAGATTCTTGTTTTACATCTGCCTGTTTGGATTATCTTCTTCTGAACAATTTAACATAGTTTTGTAAATAAAGGAATTGTTCTATTTTCCTTTGAAAAGAAAATTGATTGCGATTATATTAATTGTGTAACACAAACAATATTTAGAACCACATTTTTTATTGTTATGCTTTTCTTTGAAGTTAGTAGCGTCAAATTCGTCATGACCATCAGCCATTATTTATGTCAATACTGCTGGAGCACATTATGGGTGGATAAGGAGAATGGGCCATAACCCACCATGCGGGCCCAATGATTGGTGGGTGCTAACGACTGCAAATGCAGCCGGGACCAACGGCTTGACGTGCCTTGCGAAGCACGGAGGAGCTCGAGATAATATTTTTTTGGTTACCCATCCCATGACTGACCCTTATGAAAGTAGCTTAATCTCCGCAATCGCTGGGCCAGGCGCTAAACCACTGCGTTCTTTAACGCGCGTCCCTATACTTCTCTTTACTTTTTGCTTTAGTCCTCCCGTGACCACGGCTCCTGGAAAGGTGTCGAAACGTCGGGAATTCTAAAAACCAATAAATACAAACTAAATAATTCTAAAACAACACCTGAATTAATAATATACGCGCTGTAATCCGTAAAAAGTGTTTTATTTCTAATTAACAGTAGACATTTGTCAGAGTGTCAATATATAATATGTTAGTAGTGAAATCGCACAGCTGGGGCCTTATTTTTGAAATCATTCGACGATCATTCGGCTGGCGTCAAGCGCTCGAAGCCAGCAGAATGATTTTAAAAATAGAGCCCCTGAAACAATCATAAAATAATGGAATCAATACTATTTTAACTTAACCATATCAGTTCAATGACTTCAATTACATAGACGAGTTGTTCAAAACTAACATTGTGTCACAACCAACCTTCGCGGCGCATCAACTGTTTCTGTCGGTCGCTCGCAATAGACTAAAGGAGTTGCAGTGTAACTTAATGAGCAATTTGTCGGTACTGTACAGCCTGTCTTGTGTAGTATATACATAAATGTCTTTGTATCAGTTAAGTAAAAACAAAAGTGACGACAGTCATGTCACTCAACATCAAAAAATCACTTACCACCTCACTCGCGGGTCGAACAATAAATCAAGAATTCCGCTTCCAAAATGACCGGCTTTTTCCGACGATGTAGGCTCGCTCACTGATTCGTAACGCCCATACATCGAGAAACAAAAGTTGATGGATGATTGGCGGGGAAATAGGGCATCCTTACAAACAACGGCGCTTAGGGATTTGTATTTATGTGTGAGTGATGAATAAAAGCATTTTTAGCGAGAAATAATTGGGTGATGCAGTCCTGTTAGCACAAAATATAAACTAGAAGAGCCACTCGGAATACACAGATACCCGTACGCACACAGACATTTCGTACAGACAATCTCAGGCTAATCCAGACTTTTTGAGTTTCCAAGGAGTTCCTGTTGCAACGAAACAAATGACGGCAGCGTATTCGAATACGGTGAGCAGACCTTCTGCCTTTACACGGGTCGATTTTAGCCGACTAGCAAGTCACTAGTCCCATCGCTTATATAAATCGAATCGCCACCTCATTTACAGCTCAAATACACGGGATGCGTACCGGTCATACAATCCGACTATGCGATATTAATGGACTGGAACGTAACCAGTGTGGAAGGGATAAGACAACTCTATACATCGCATAGATCGCAGCGATCTTCGGATCGGATTGTGCCGCTTTAGTCACCCGTGTAAACCTTCATATTGTCTGAATTTAGTGCTCGATCGAAGTTTAGCGCGTACCACCAGCGTTGACCATTCGAGTAGACCATGACGCATTTAGCTCAAAGTGTTGTAAACATTCACAAATAAGTTTAAATAACAAAAACAGGCAGTTAACAATAAACTTCGAAAACAACAACAATTACAATATAAAAAGGGTTAATCGTTTGTTAATTATTTGTCAGTTGTCTCTGAATCTTAATATATATATTACATAATTCAGTATTTTTCATGACCAACCAATCAAAACAGCGAACGGTCAGAATCTTATTACATAACCAACTCACTACCATAGAATATATATAATACCTTCATTCATTTGTACCCAATTCAGCCCAAAAATTAGCTAACTGGAGCCGTCCATATCAAGAAACAAAGACTGATGATTGATTGGCAAAGAAATAGGTCGCATCTTTACAAAACATCTAATTACAAAGATTTGTATATACAGGGTGATTTTATGAGACTTATGGAACATCTTATAAGATGTTTTCCATTTATAAAAATAATAAAATAGAAACACGTTTATTAGGGTTCCGTACCCAAAGGTTAAAACGGGACCCTATTACTAAGACTTCGCCGTCCGTCCGTCCCAGGCTGCGTATCTTATGAACCGTGATAATCAGACAGTTGACATTTTCAGATGATGTATTTCTATTGCCGCTATAACATAACTGGGATCTCTATAAGACGGCGCGTAACCTGTGCAACCGAATGGTAAGGGCAGCTAAGCGTCAATACTTTCATGACAATATATCCAACTCCTCTTCGGCCAACACGTGGAAGTTTCTTCGCTCCCTTGGTCTTGGGAAAACTTCCCCCCAATCCAACTCCTACTCCTTTTCTCTCTATGATTTCAACAAACACTTCTCGTCGTCTCCCACCTTAGACCCCGGCACCAAGTCCAACACCATTTCTTTAATTGCTTCCAATGGCCCACTACACTCTGAAACCTTTTTCTTTTCTCCAGTAACCGAAGACGAGATTAGTAAGATTATTGTTTCCATTAAATCTAAAGCAGTAGGCTGTGATGACATCAGTAGACAAATGATTGTCTGTGTCCTGGAACAAATTCTCCCCATAATTGTTCATATCATCAATTATTCTTTTCAAACTGGCGAATTTCCTATTCTTTGGCGTAAGGCTTTTGTCACACCATTACCTAAAACTTCATCTCCTAAAACATTAAATAACTTCAGACCCATCTCTATTCTTCCTTTCCTTTCCAAAATTCTTGAAGCCGTTGCACATAAACAAGTTTCCTCCTTCATTTATTCCAACTCCCTTGTTACACCTCTTCAATCCGGTTTCCGTCCTGGACACAGCACAACAACGGCACTTCTCAAAGTCACCGATGACATTAGACTAGGCATGGAAAGCCAGTTGGTCACTCTCATAGTTCTCATTGACTTTTCAAACGCCTTCAATATGGTTGATCATGACATCCTCCTAGCCATTCTGAAGTATCTGAATTTCTCGTCTCTGTCACTGATTTGGTTTTCCAACTATCTGCGCGGTCGCCAGCAGGCGGTGCGTATGGGTTCAGATATATCTCAATGGACCGATCTCTCTGCTGGTGTGCCTCAGGAAGGTATTCTATCTCCTTTTCATATTTATTAACTTCCTCTCCTTATCGCTCAACTGCTCTTATCATTTTTATGCCGATGACCTACAAATTTATGTTCAGACGCCTGTTGACGAAATCAATTCGGCTTCATTGAAGTTGAACAGTGTGCTTCGTAAAATTAGTAGTTGGTCTGCCGATTTCGGCATAGCTGTTCACCCGTCTAAATGTCAGGCAATCATTGTTGGAGGTTCGAAACAGATCGCCAAGATTAATATTAGTTTGGTACAGCCCATAATATACGAGAACACCATTATCCCTCTCTGCTCCAGCGTCAAAAACCTTGGCCTGCATATCGACTCATCCCTAAGTTGGACAACACAGGTTGCCGAGGTCAGTCGAGCTGTTATATCTTCATTGCGCTTTCTAAATCGTTTCAGAAATTTTCTACCTACCCGCACTAAGGTCACTCTTGTCACTTCTCTTATTTTCCCACTGATTGACTATGCCGATGTCTGTTACCCAGACTTAAATGAGGATCTCCTTAATAAGCTAGACCGCCTCATTAATAATGCCATCCGTTTTGTCTTTTGCCTTCGCAAATATGATACGTTTCGTCGTACAGGTCTCAGCTTAAATGGCTTCCTATCCGTCAACGCAGACAGCTACGGCTGCTCTGCACTCTCTATTCCATTCTCAACAACCCTCATTCTCCTGATTACTTAAAATGCAAGTTTCAGCATCTCCGTGATTCTCACGATCGTCACCTCCGCTCTGCCAATTCTCTTTCTCTATTTACTCCTCTCTTCCGTTCAGGGTATATGTCCGAATCCTTCATACTACAAGCGACGCGTCTCTGGAACGGTCTCCCTGATTCTATCAGAAGGGCTCCCAGTAAGTTTTCTTTTAAGAAACAAGCTCATGCACATTTATTGGAGGGTTTATGCCCGTGATGTGAGAAGGTCAATGTCAACACTTTTCTAAACTCGGTATTTGGTGTGTATGTATATATATATGTATGTATATAATTTCTATATATTATATTAATATTATATAAAATTATGTAGACATGTATTTAATGGTGTGTATTTATGTAATATTTATATTGTATGCATGTAAATATTAGTTTTCTTTGTTTGTGCCGCATTCGTGTCTATCTGTTTACTGTTGGTTGACTGGTAGAGAATGCTTTTAGCATTAAGTCCGCCATTTGTACCTTACTTTGTGTATTTGTACAATAAAGATTTATAAATAAAATAAATAAAAATAAATAAACAACAAATACTAAAATACAGAATAAATAAATATTTAAGTGGTCTCTTTTTGTCTATTTTTACTTGTTCTTGCTCGATATTGATAACGGCAACAGGTAACCGCTTGAAATATTCACAGAATATTTAGTTATATATTCACTTTAAATTTGAAAATTAATAAATTAAATTTAAATAAAACAAATATTTAAGGGGGGCTTCCATACAATAAACGTGATTTTACGGAACCCTTCGTGCGCGAGTCCGACTTGCTTGGCCGGTTTTTTCAAACTTAAATGTATAATGTGTCTCTATCAAGATATCGTTTATTGCTCATATCTAATCTTATACATTGTCATTTTATTCTATTTGCGTTAATTTTAGTAGAATGACCATTTGAGTAGGCCCTCTATAGTAAAATGCGTGAAAAAAATATCAATACTAATTACTACATTGATTCAGCCAAAAAGTTAGCGAATCTTGGTTAGTGGGCCGTCCATATATCAAGAAACAAAGGAGAATGAATGATTGGCTAGGAAATAGGTCACATCTTTACAAAACAACAGAGGAAAGAGAGCGAAAAAATATTTATATCCGGACACAGGGCTGTAGTTAGGTATGTTACGTAAATAGTAAGGAAGTGATTGTCTTATCCTTACTAATATTATAAATGCGAAAGTCCGTTTGTTTGTTTGTTACGCCTTCACGTCTTAACTACTGAACCGATCATGATGAAATTTTACATACACATTGTCAAGGGTACAGAAAAGTACATAGGATACCTTTTTTATCCCGGAAAAAATAATTGTTCCCAAGGGACAGCAAAAAACTTTCCACGCAGACGAAGTCGCGGGCTGTCGCTAGTAATCAATAAATAAAAAAAGAGGGAAATTGTTTGAATAAGCTTAAGGAACATACAATGCAGGACGCATTTTTGCTGTGCTGTAGCGTCACAATTATATCGCTTCACGCTGTCGAGGAATAACAAAGAAATGAGTTTCTAATTTTTATTCCGTGATTTATCGCTACAATATAATTTGTACCAGTGAATTGAAACTGAATTGACCACAGCATGTACAAACCTCGTAACTGTACATCTGTACAATAAAATTTACAAATAACTTTTTTAATCTATTAAGTACCTTAAAAATAACTTTTCCATAACGGAACAATGAACTTAGATTTTTTATGATAAAACACATAACCACAATCTAAATAATACATATTAATCACAATGTACTTTCCTAAAATTCCAACACAGTAACTTATCCTAGCTTTTCCTAATTTTAGGGCTGACAATTGAGTGATTTCTTCTCACTTTGTACAAAAGAATACGCTCAATTTGGCTCAGATGGACCAAATAATGAGAACGGACCGTGTGAACATCGAGAGAGGTGGTATTACATATAAGTGTTTTATGTGGTACACGAAATGAAGACTATTTCTTTTTTCAGAACGGGGCTGTGATTGCTTAATATTCCAAATTCAAAATTTATTTATTCAGTCTAGGATGTTACAAGCACAAGCCATGGTTCGCAAACCCTAAGCGGGAGACCTTGTAACGAGAAGAACCGGCAAGAAACTCGTCAAGAGCTGCTTTTTTCACCCTGTATATTTGATACAGAGTCGTCAAAATTTAAAAATGAGGTCAGCATTTAAAGTTACGCCATTTTCCATTACAATAAATATTATCTCACATGATGCTGGTGACAATAAAGCCAAAGGTGGAAGCGCTACACCCATGATCCTCAACCACTGAGGATTACTGGCTGTTGTTATAGCGTCAGACTTTGTTGATGCTTGTGGTAGCTAGCCAGGCGAGCTTTAAAGAAGTCTTAAACCAACCAAACCGAGTAAAAGTGTACCCTCGAACCCGTCTGGGACCCCTGCGTCTTACACAGGTGGGCGAAACACTAGACTAACGATAATCAAACTGCGCGACCCGCTAGGCTTTTGAATAAGATGAAGGTAGCTAGCCAAGCTTTAAAGAAGTCTTGAACCAACTAAACCGAGTAAAAGTGTACCCTTGAACCCGTCTGGGACCCCTGCGTCTTACTCAGGTGGGCGACACACTAGACTAAGGATAGTCAAACTGCGTGGCCCGCTAGCCTTTTGAATAAGATGAAGGTAGCTAGCCAGGCTTTAAAGAAGTCTTGAACCAACTAAACCGAGTAAAAGTGTACCCTTGAACCCGTCTGGGACCCCTGCGTCTTACACAGGTTGGCGAAACACTAAACTAACGATAGTCACACTGCGTGGCCCGCTAGGCTTTTGAAAAGATGAAGGTAGCTAGCCAGGCTTTAAAGAAGTCTTGAACCAACCAAACTGAGTAAAAGTGTACCCTCGAACCCGTCTGGGACCCCTGCATCTTACACAGGTGGGTGAAACACTAGACTAACGATAGTCAAACTGCGCAACCCACTAGGCTTTTGAATAAGATGGAGGTAGCTAGCCAGGCTTGAAGAAGTCTGGAATCAACCAAATCGAGTAAAAGTGTACTCTTAAACCCATCTGGGACCCCTGCGTCTTACACGGGTGGCAAAACACTAGACTAACGATAGTCAAACTGCGCGGTCCGCTAGGCTTTTGAAAAGATGAAGGTAGCTAGCCAGGCTTGAAGAAGTCTGGAATCAACCAAATCGAGTAAAAGTGTACTCTTGAACCCGTCTGGGACCCCTGCGTCTTACACGGGTGGCAAAACACTAGACTAACGATAGTCAAACTGCGCGACCCGCTAGGCTTTTGAATAAGATGAAGGTAGCTAGCCAGGCTATGAAGAAGTCTTGAACCAACTAAACCGAGTAAAAGTGTACCCTTGAACCCGTCTGGGACCCCTGCGTCTTACACAGGTGGGCGACACACTAGACTAACGATAGTCAAACTCGCGCACTTTTGAAAGTAAAGTAAAGGCTTTGAAGTAGCTGTTACAAATTCTAAAGTTACTAACCACCCATATTCAAGTACAATACTCAAACGACCCTTGTTTAAGTGAACGCTGTGATTGTCTCGTTTGGTTTACGTGTTACGTGTGATTGGTAGTTGGGACGCTGTGCGTCCGCGGAGTGTGAGACCTCATAGTAATGTTTGTGAATACGGATGTAAGCGTATTTATAATTCCGCGTAAAGTAGTATTTCACACGAAATTTTTAATTCCTGGCGCAGAGCACTAATTGCAAACGACGCGCTGCTCAACGGGCTATTTTTTCATTAACACATAAATCACAACATCTGTTATTGTTACTTTTGTAGATATGCGAGACACAGTTAAAATTTGAAAGTGGCCTGAAAAAAAAGTTTGAGTATGGCTGCACATGACCACAGAAGAGATTAAGAGGGTAATACTCATCGTAATTATATTCAAGGCTCTTACACACTATCGATGCCGCGGCAAGCCGAGATGCGGCATGGCAGCTTTTAGCATGACAAACGTGCCGCTCGACAAAAGCCGCCGACCCGTGCCGCCGGCATGTGTGTAGGAGCCAATATGATCAGGACTTAAACATCTCCAGTGTATAGATGCTGCGACTGAAGACTCGCAGATCAGCAGACAAGTTGGAAACCGCAGTGTTTGGCTGTTTTCATCGGAAAATGAGGTCCATAAAAAACAAGGAAAAACACAAAAAACCTTGACCCATTTAATCCCAACTCCACCCCTATTGCGGTTAGCAAACGACCTGTATTTGGTAGGTGGAATTGCAGGAGAAACTGTAAACATATCTATTAATCTTGTTTTATAAAATTTCGCCTTCTCCCCTCCGAGTAAACACTGACTTGGTAGCTTATGAACTTATTTAGATGTTGGGGTGAAAAGATGAAAGAACATTTTCATTACTAACTTATACGATTTTATAAAAACGATTCTAAAGGAAAGCAAAACCTTCTTCAAAAACTTTTTAAAAACAGATCTAAAAAGCAAGAAATAATATTCAAATCAATTTATTAAAGAAAACGTTTATTGAAGTAAAAAATAAACTTATAATGCTTTTGTTCCCATATTGTTCCTGTGACAAACTCGTAGTTAAAACGAAAAATGAATACCAAAATAAAAATGTAATAAAAGTACAAAACAAAAATTACGGAATGTAGGTGCGTCAGCAAAACTGTTGACTGTTTTTTAGGGTTCCGTAGTCAACAAGGAACCCTTATAGTTTCGCCATGTCCGTCTGTCCGTGGGGTGTTATTGGATAGCAATTTTAAAAATATTGCGGTTTTGTGCAAACAGTTTTTTGATTGATGCATCCGTTTGTGAATTATTAAGCTTTAAAGTCCAAAATTTTGTTAGAGTCTAGTGAAGTTCTAGCCCAATGGTTGTTTTTGTGTAAGTGAAAAAATTCACAGTAGTTGTATATATGACGAAGTTAAAAGGATAACTATCACAGCTAAGTAAGCTTTACAAGTTTACGAGTAACAGTCGACCAACTTATAAAATGTACTTGGCGCAGTACAAATTCCTAATTGGGAACTACTTAAATAACATTGTCGCATATATATATTGTCGTTCTCAGAATTTGCATTATTGAGATGGGCTACGGAACCCTACTCTGCGCGTAGCCCGACACGCACTTGTTTTTTACTGCAGTTAGTCGAGTAGTGTGAGCCACTTTGTATTAGCGCGACTCTGTCCCTTTGACTCGAGCCCAAAAATACCGACAATGATTGAAGGTCGCCCGAGGCAAGGCGAAGATGCACACTTGTACACACGACGGCACTTCAGACTATACATGTTGACCTTGAGACCGCCTTTATGCCCTACGTAATAAAAGCTGTTTTCGTAGTTTAACTGTATAACCTGACGTGCTGCCGTCCGTACTATTATGTATTCTGTGGATGTACGAAGTTATTCGAAGTGCCTCTCCACACTCTCTCACTCGCGTCTTCGCCCAACTTCGATCAACTTCGCAAGTAGTGTAGTGGACGCTTATAAATAAGTTCAAGAGAAACATTTCTTTCTCTTCAATAAATCCCTACGGAGACATCAAAATCTTCGCAGATCCTTAAACCAAATTCTTATTTCATAACAATAACTATTTCTTATTTATTGTAACCCCCAAAGATCAATTGAATTTGCCATAAAAATAAAGCAATATAGATTTTGGTCAAACTAGCTTATCTTTTTTATTTACTCTCTTAATAAAATATCTCTTCAGCCAGGCTAGAATTTATGGGCAATAAAGTTGTGACGTCACAACCAATATTATCTGCACCGATTTTATCGTTACATGATTTGTAATAAAATAAGATTAATATCTGGCCGAGTTTTCCCGACAACTGACGAATGTTGAAAGGAGTATTCGTCAAGATTCTATTTGAGATGTCAGTCAGTATTAGACGTATGGAACATCCTTACGATTTGACGTGAAAGCCAGTAAAAAAAGGATACTGAAATATGACTAACAAAGACTTCTATGTGAATGCTACTTTTCTCAGCGAAATTTTTTCTAAGTCTATGGCTACACTAGACAGGCTGTACTAGTTATGCTACCGAGTCGCTGAGAATAATCGCTTATGAGAATAACTTAGACTTTCTGTATAATATTGGTTTCTATTTAAACATTTTCAGAGTCGCTTTTCTCTCTCAGCTCTTGAGCCATTTCTCAACATGATAAATATTACCATGGCTACATAATAACGGGTACATTTCCAAGTAAAACGGCGACAATAGCGACACACTCCCATGTTTATTTCATAAATATTCCTCAAGTAACCTTCAGCCGTGACGGTATGAAAAATATTTCTCCGCTTTCTTCACTAAATATTATTTCGACCTACAATAATATGAGAATCAGAGGTAGCCATGATCTGTACAGTCGACATATGTCACTGATATAGAAGACCAAGAGTGATTGATCCTTTCCTACCCTTTGTGGCACGGAAAACCTCTTGACATTTTCTGCCCTCAAGAATTTTGCGAGCGCTACTTACACTGGACGCGTACTTCAAGTATTATATCTTATTTTGTTTGACAGCCCTGACAAGCGAGCAGAGTGAAAATAGGAAAATATTGTTATTTCATCAGAAATAATAAGCTGCGTTTTCTGTAGCCGATATCTTAAGGTTAGCAGGAATTTATTTTGTTCGGCTTTTCCCATTTTTAGCGATGATATGGGTCGTGAATTATAAAAACAATAATTCATTGTTATGGGCCGATTCCTTTTTCTTACTACATAAAGGGGAATAATAAGATTACGGTACTAAAAAAACATGTCGATATTTTATTTTACATAAAATGTACATAATAGCTCATAAACCAGAGTTAAACATCCAAATAGATTTGTGCTAGGAATTTTAATCATTTCTCTTTTAGTGCGTTAATCCAAAAATTGTGGTTTAAGTTTACTGTGTTATTTGTAAAACACCAACAACCTCGCAGGAGTAGTTGACTAATATCATAAACAACAACATTTGTTCTACGACTTTTCCGAAAACAGACAAAAAAATTGAGTTTTCATAAAAAAAAACTCGATCAGCTGTTCGGACATTTATATGAAAAGTCGAATTACGGTATTTTTTCACATTATTCACCAAAAGTCGAAAACTATAAATAAATAAATCAATATTTGACAACATCACATACATTGCTCCGATTCCAAAGTAAGTAGCTAAAGCACTTGTGTTATGGAAATCAGAGACAACGGTGGTATCACAAACACCCAGACCTGAGCCAATATAGAAAAGTTCGTTTTCTAAATTGACCCAACCGGGATCGCACCCGGGACCTCAAAGATGGCGACACCTTGAAACCCGGTGTACAAAGCCACTCGACCACGGAGGTCGTCAACTATGCGGTCTAATAAAAAATATTAAGAATGCAAGCAGCGCTCTTTCATAATATATGATATCCCATATGCCCTAGTAGCCTCACTTCGAATTTTTAAGACCCCCTTTCGGTCCCTGTACCAAAAAAAATATTATTTCTCTCTTATTTGCAAAATAGTTGGGCAAACGTCATCTAACACTATTCCAAATTTCAAGTTGATAGCATTAGTAGTTCTCTAGATATTTCCAGCTATGACTGACAGACAGACAGACTGAGTCGCACCATAAGAGTTCCTTTTTACCATATTGGTACGGAATCCTTAAAACTATAAATTAAACCTCTGAAAACAAGTAAACGATTTGGATAACACACTATATATACCTACTTCAGTCAGTCAAAAAGCAGCAATGAATTACCAACGCAAGCAACCGCATTACATAAATACCTAGCTTGTCCGAATAATAACTGGAAAATACGATTTTGTGTGATAAAGACGTATATTCAAGTTGGATACGACGTTATTAATTTTGAGTGACAAATTGAAATGCCTTCCAACAACTAGTAATATGACAGGCTCAAAACAACATGGTAGATAGGACAATACGTCATTTACGCCCTTACCACAAAAGATTTCAAAACACTGTTTAAATGTGTTGCTGTCTCTCTCGAACAATATTGTCAAAAAAGTGACAGCATCTAAGTCTAAGTCAACAGCAGTTAAACAGTGTTTAAGTCAAACACTTGTTGAACAGTGTTTTAAAATCATTTGTGGTAAGGCCACAATATTTATTCATATTTAAAAGGAGCTCGAGTGTGCAGTGGTTTAGCGCCTGGCCCAGCAATTGCGGAGGTTAAGCAGCTTAAGAGTCGGTCATGGGATGGGTGACCAAAAACCTATTATCTCGAGCTCCTCCGTGCTTCGGAAGGCACGTTAAGCCGTTGGTCCCGGCTGCATTTGCAGTTGTTAATACCCACTAATCTACATTGGGCCCGCGTGGTGGGTTAGCGCCCATCACGCGGCCCTAATCTCGTCTTGGTAACATTTCAGATGAAAATGTTTTTGGTGGGATTCAAACTTACTGAAACTACAAAAACAAGTGCTACCTTTAAAGTGTGAAGAAATAGAAAAAGTATTAATATCTCAGTGGTTCCTTGTAGGTGTTTTATAAGGTTCAATGTGGCTTCTTTAGAGATTTAATAAAACAAGCCTTAATTAAGTGCCGGTTATAAAAGAACCTACTTTGATTTATACTCGTCAAAATAAGTCTCTGACGTTTTAATTAAAGACTGCCAGATTGTTTTCGCTTTTTTACTAACGAAATTTTAATGGTAGCCTGTTTGAGACGGAATAGAGATTGAAATAAGAGCGTCTTGAAGAAATGTAGGAATTAATTGAAAATGTTTTTTTGTCAAAATACTGTTATATTTCAGGGGCTGATATGAGCCAACTAGCGCCGCCAGTTTATTTTATTTTATTTATTCTAAATAAGCCCAATTTCTTAAAAAAGGAATCAGTCAATAATAGACGTTATGAACAAAACCTTGACTGATTACTTTTTTAAGAAATTGGGCTTTTTAGAATAAATATAATAAAATCGACTGGCGGCGCTAGTTGGATCATGTCAACCCCTTAATTGGAAACGTAGAATACATTAATAAACTAGATCGGGCATCTTAAAATAAGTTGGCCTCAAAAACAAGTTATTGCACAAAATAAATTTATTAACATACCTCACCTTTATTTACTTGAAATCCTAAAGTATACAATTATAACTTTCTATCTTACTTCGAACGAATCTTTGATTAAAACAGCAATTCGACTCATCTACCAATACAACGATCTCTAACAATCGGCTTAAAATATTATTAAGGAAAGGCCAGACGCAATAAAAATCGACTTTAGAGAAAAGAGAAATATATTTATTTTTATCGGGTACTGTTTCGGATTCGAGAAATTCAGTTCATACTGGAAACTGTATTACTTTGACTGTCGGACTGGTAGAGATGTGGCGAAGTGGGATACATTATATCGATTCCGGGAAAATCCTTACTAATAATTATAAATGCGAAAGTCCGTTTGTTTGTTTGTTACGCCTTCACGTCTTAACTACTGAACCGATCATTATGAAATTTTGCATACACGTTGTCGGAGGTACAAAGAAGGATTTTCATCCCGAAAAAACTAATTGTTCCCGAGGGATAGCAAAAAAACTTTCCACGCAGACAAAGTCGCGGGCGGTTGCTAGTTACCTATAATCTTCAATTGATTTTAGAAAAAATCAGTAGTTTTGAAACAGCACATTCCTTTATCTGATATTGATCATGGGAACAAGTTCAATATAATTTAGTAAATACTTCCTTAATTTAAAGTTAAATGATAAATAAATACTAGAAAAAATCGACTCACCCGTAGCACCTCAGACGGGACTCGATGTCGCACCATTGGGATTCAGGCCCAATGCACTGACCAATTATGCTACCGAGTCGTTAGTGGAAGCGGCGAAATTTTCAAGGGTGCGGGTTCGAGTCCCGTCTGAGGTGCTACGGGCGAGTCGATTTTTTCTATTATTTATTATATCTGAAGTACTAAGGGCATAATATGACATAAAAAATTGTAACATGTTTAAAATAAGTAAATCGAACGACAAACATCTTACCTATTAAATCGCGAGTGGGTTAATGAAAAAAAAGTGAAAGGATTACTTCCTAAATCTCATAACTTATTTATAAGTGTATGTAATAATATTTATTTATGTATCAAAAACTTCATCTCATACAAATCCATTCATACATGTTTATGACTACTAACTCTCTAGGCTTTGCATTTAAAATGTGAATGATTTGATTTTTCGATAAAATTTGAATATGCCCAACTCTAGTTCGCCTTTTTACGGCGTCGGCGAATTTCATTCCATTTAATCATACTAAAAGATTTCTGGCACCAACAATTATATTGAGCCCCTAAGTTAGAAACAGTACTAAACTTAATGACTTGCTTAGCTCCCATGGAAGTAACACTCTAAATAAGTACTCCTACTAAATTTATGGCTCATAAAAAAATTCAAAATTCGTTTCGAATATTCGAAAAATTGGAAATAGTCATTTTTATGGTGCGATTTTACAGCGCAGTATTTTATAATATTGAAATTTTTATTCGCAATTTCTGTTGAAACTTTTACGGTTTAATTTTCCATTATGTTTGATAGTGACATTTTTATACCTACCCAAGGTATAATCATTATTTGCAAAGTCATAGGTTATTACATTAATTTTTGTGACATTTTTTTTTCATATCTCTCTTAAGGCTGCATGTTCTGCACACTAGCGCCGCCATTGGAAAAAAAAACATAGTGCTTAGATAAAGACGAAATTACGAATTATCTCTCTGTAGTGCACTCCGAGGAAGCTTTGTGGTACTTTTAATCACTTACACAATATTTTCTAGATTGTCGTTTAGTTTAACGGAGTTTTATTGCTAAAAGTGGCCACTTTTCGCAAAAAAAACTCCATTAAACTAAACGACAGGCTAGAAAATATTGTTTAAACTATAAAAAGAACCAGAAAGATTCTTCGGAGTGCACTACAGGGAGATAATTTACAATTTCGTCTTTATTTAAGAACTGTGAATTTTTTCCCAATGGCGGCGCTAGTGTGCAGACTACGCTCTCTTAACAATTTCCTTCTTTAGACTAACGAAGGAAATCTACTAGTTTTTTTTCTTCTACGTTCGCAAAAATCAAGGTCGACCGCATCTACTCGTAGTAGTTTTTTGTGTTATTTATTATTAACTATATAACCTTTTATAACAAACAAGTAACTGAACGTCATGCTCGTGAACGGGTGCTGCCAGTGGGAATGGGTCTGCTTCTGCCTACTTGTCTTAACGTTTATTGAATTGTATGAATAGATATATATATAATTTTTTTGTAATAGCCTAGGCTGAGCCTTAAATTTTGAATTAAGCTTGACACCTGTAATTTGATTCAGTAGAAATGAGCTAATTAAATAATGTTATTTATTTATGAATCTATGTTAATGGTAACATGTATGAATACTTTGAATGTAATGTCTGGAAACGATATACATATTTGTAAATATCGTTCCTTCTAATAAAGCTGATAAGTTTTTTGCGCCCATTTTTCTTGTCAGCTAAAAGACGTCATAATGGGTGGTAGGATAAAAGAATAGACGATTTAAAAATGCTTGTTATGTGAGCTTATTTGAATAAAGAATTTTTCAATTTCAATTTCAATTTCAACTAGTATTTGGAAAAACCAAGGGTCTGTTCACTGTTTCACAAAGTCAGATTATATACAAATTATAAATTATTACATACTTGGACAATTTCTATCTTCCATCTAGCCCCAAACTAAGCAAAGCTTGTTATATGGGTGCTAGACAACTGATATACCACTTATATAGTTTTTAAATATATACTTATTACACATAGTAACACCCAGACCTGTCACAAAAATTAAAATTCATCATTTCAATTTCTACCCGTCCGGGAATCGAAGCCGGGACCTCTTGCGTGGTAGACCGGCATGACCACTGGCACCACTCAAGTCGTCATATAACTTTAAATAAATTTTGTTCCATTTTAAATTAAACCAGAAGTCAGTGCATAATCGTACATAATGAAACAGGCACTTAACGGGCTGACATGAGCCAACTAGCGCCGCCAGCCGATTTTATTTTATTTATTCTAAATAAGCCCAATTTCTTAAAAAGGAATCAGTCAAGGTTTTGTTAATTACGTCTTATATTTATTGAATAACTTTACACAGTTTGAAAAGGCATTTAAACAGGTTTAAAACGCGATTTTGTTAAAAGTGGCCACTGTTAAATCAAACCCGTTTTCAAATTATTGCACCCATTTTGTAATGTTTTAACGTTATTCAATAAACATTAGACGTCATTAACAAGACCTTGACTGATTCCTTTTTTAAGAAATTGAGCTTTTTAGAATAAATTAAATAAAATCGACTGGCGGCGCTAGTTGGCTCATGGCAGCCCCTTAAACTTTTATAAAGCAGATTAACAGAGAAATAGAACAAAAAATCAACAGAGTCGCGAACCCGAAAAGCGCAAACTCAACATGGCTTCACTCTCAATTTGACAACGGCATTTCATAATACAATTCGCATATTTTTTTACGAGCATTCTCACAATAATATAATGCGAACAGTTTCGCGGGATTGCAATCGTTCCGCGGGATGCGACAAGGCATTATTTTGTTCTCTCTCATGGAATAATTTTTACGGTCGCATCGGTTTCAATTCCTAAGAGATGGTGTGTTTCTGACAACAGATTATGAAGAAAAGCTTTTTATCTTGCCTTTTATAGGATTTATTTTGTTCTATTTTTAGATTTGAGTAGTACGTAATGTCGAACACAGATTCGGAAAAATGGAATAAAAATAATGCGCTTTTTAAATTCAAATACCGCAAAAATATTATTTTGCGCTATTACATCAACAAAGTTTTTAAGACAAAGGAAGTTCTAAAAACCTGAAAAATTTATGCTCATTGTTCATTTAATTGAAAAGTGTTTTAATAGAAAAAATAATTTTAAATGACAGTAAAAAACATTAACACGGAATGTTACTAAATTATTCGAATGTTTTCTTTGGTAAGTTTTTATTTACGCCCAGGTATTTCTTTTTTTTATATTTTATAAAAAAAAATACTTGGGGCCCTACCGGCTAACATACATGGCTATCGTAATCGCCTTCATTTGACTGATGGATGTGATGCATTGCTACTTTTCTTTGGTAAGTTTTTATTTATGACAAAAAGAAGTAGCAATGTGTCACATCGATTACGATAGCCATGTAAGTTAGCCTCAGTTCCCAAAGGAGACATTTGATGAAAAATATCCATTTGTATATTAAATCTAACGACTTTATTCTCAACGGCTTAAAGCTGATTATATTCCATACTTTAGTCAGTATGTCAAGGTCGAGAGTAATTATTTTGTATGTGATTGGATTAATTTACATTAGGAACTATACAAAGCGAAGGTGAAACAGATTTAGCAGTAAACAAATGAACCATTGCTATTTTAATACAGTGATTTCTAATTAGATTTGTCTATAAGCCAGCGATGCTTGCATATTTTTAGGAAACCATAATAGTTTCTTGTTTATAATAATACTAGCAGCCACCCGCGATAAGTCACAGAAGATTTTTGTTTATGGCATAAGCATAAGTCACAGAAGATTTTTGTTTATGGCATAAGTTAGGGATAAATCAGAAATGTTTCATTTTACACTTATCCTAAGTTATACCTACGTATGTAAACACATCGTTATTTTGTAGTCGTTTTAATTAACTTAACCCTTCAACGCCCGGAAAATGAGACACATTAGATATTCCATTGCTATCCGGCCTAATGCGTCCGCTCTGGCGTTGATGAATTAAAGAAAGAAAATGATGACCTCCGTGATCAAGTGACTTTGTACACCAGTTTTCAAGGTGTCGCCATCTCTGAGGTCCCGGGTTCGATCCCCGGTTGGGTCAATTTAGAAAACGAACTTTTCTATATTGGCTCAGGTCTGGGTGTTTGTGATACCACCGTTGTCTCTGATTTCCATAACACAAGTGCTTTAGCTACTTACTCTGGAATTGGAGCAATCTACTCGTATGTGATGTTGTCAAATATTTAATTTATTTAAAGAAGGGAATTACGACAATTTTCTAGTTAGTATTGGAGGACCATAATTTTTTGTCGATTTTCCACCCCATGTTTCCTTGGCAAAAACATTAAGTTTCATTGGCAATACACCCCCTTAATTTAATTAAAACGACAACTAAATGACAATGTATGTCTGGTGTTGCCCACGCATACTGTTCGCCAAAATGTACTCAATAACCTTGACATAAAATGCGTGTGGGTAAAATATACAACTTTAGCTACGATTTGTCGCATCATTTAATAAGTACAGCAGCACTGTCTTCGCAATTTTTCGCCCCCTCTAGCATGGCCACAAAAAACATGATAATAATAGCGATTTATCACGTTTAACTGTCAAAAGACAATGGATTTTGACAGTTGGGTATCGATAAAATGCTATATCACGCGATGTATATCGTGTTCTTTCGGTCAGGGGAGCTGATTTTAAAAATGGCTTAAAGAAACCTTACTTTTCTAATCCTAATAACTCATCCTATCTAAAAGCGAAAGTTTGTATGTGTGTGTTTGTTACCTCTTTACACCTAAACGGCTGGACGGATTTGGATAAAATTTGACAAACAGATAGTACAGCCTGGATAACATAGAATAAATTCATCCTGGTCAAAGGTTCCTAGGGTTCACGCGGACGAAGTCGCGGTATGATACTAGTATTATAAATGGTTAAGTGACTTTGTTTGTTACGCTTTCACCTCTTAACTACTCGACCGATTATCATGAAATTTTGCATACACGTTGTCAACTGTACAAAAAACGTCATAGCGTACTATTCATCTAGAATAACAGTTCTTTTCTCGAGGGATACAAAAATAACTGTTCACGCAGACGAAGTCGCAAGCGGCCTCTAGTTCAGATTTAAATTAGTTATTTTAAAATCAAAAGCAAATTCTAAATCTTAGTACTTCCAAGAAAATAAAGTTATTCATAAATAATTTACTGACTTATTACTTGCTACAAACTGTCTGAAGACAATGTTGATGGACAGATTAAAACAATAATTTGCCTAATTTATACCATAGCATGCTAATCTACTTTGAAAGTATACTTTAGTTGATTTTCTTTGTTTCCTTTTGCTCTTAAACCAAGATTATTAATTTTGATTTAATTAAAATTAATAATCTTGGTTTGAGACTTAATTTCACCTATTGTAAAAACACGTTTTGCTCAATATGAAACGTCGAGATTCATTTCCGTTTACTTTCGATTTTACCAGCTCATTGATAAAATTTTATAAAGCTATTACGTAATTGGCAATGTTTGTAACAAAGGATGATGGGCTAGACCAACTGCCTAGTCCAATACAAGGCAGTTGGAGAACCCCCCCATCCCGCCCCTCTAGTAATGAGTAATTGGCAATGTTTGTAACAAAGGATGATGGGCTAGACCAACTGCCTTGTCCAATACCAGGCAGTTGGAGCTACCCCCCATCCCGCCCCTCTAGCAATGAGTAATTGGCAATGCTTGTAACAAAAGATGATGGGCTAGACCAACTGCCTTGTCCGATACAAGGCAGTTGGAGCCCCCCCCACATCCCGCCCCTCTAGCAATGAGTAATTGGCAATGTTTGTAACAAAGGATGATGGGCTAGACCAACTGCCTTGTCCGATACAAGGCAGTTGGAGCCCCCCCCACATCCCGCCCCTCTAGCAATGAGTAATTGGCAATGTTTGTAACAAAGGATGATGGGCTAGACCAACTGCCTTGTCCGATACAAGGCAGTTGGAGCCCCCCCCACATCCCGCCCCTCTAGCAATGAGTAATTGGCAATGTTTGTAACAAAGGATGATGGGCTAGACCAACTGCCTTGTCCGATACAAGGCAGTTGGAGCCCCCCCCACATCCCGCCCCTCTAGCAATGAGTAATTGGCAATGTTTGTAACAAAGGATGATGGGCTAGACCAACTGCCTTGTCCGATACAAGGCAGTTGGAGCCCCCCCCACATCCCGCCCCTCTAGCAATGAATAATATACAAGTTTTAGGATTTATGGTTACTGAATGATTTGAGTGTGAAGTGTTGAACGAAGCGGAAGGAAAAAGATGATTGGAGAGGAGAGTAAGACGGAGGGTAGACCGATTTGTTTACCAATAACATCTACCCGCACGCAACAATCGACAGTTCTTCCGTGACCATGGCGCATGCAACTGCGCCGAAATATCGGAGCCTCAAAAATAAACAGGTACATGGTGTAAATCCCGATATAGTTTATTCTAATAGAGTTGGTTAAAGGGGATAGATGGGGATCGAAAAGGTAGTTGTGATGGCGATATAATGGCGTGTCAATAAAAGAAGTATCTACAATATGAGAAGCATTTAATTGGCAAACCCTTGACCTATTATTTGAAAGGTAATTTTTTAACAGATACCGTTTTTTAACAAATTTCGACGACCTCTGTGGTTGAGTGGCTTTGTACACCGGTCTTCAAGGTGTCACCATCTCCGAGATCCCAGGTTCGATCCCCGGTTGGGTCAATTTAGAAAACGAACTTTTCTATATTAGCTCAGGTCTGGGTGTTTGTAATACCACTGTTGTCTCCGATTTCCATAGTGCTTTAGCTTCTTACTTTGGAATCGGAGCAATGTATGTGATGTTGTTAAATATTTATTTATTTTTGTATAAAAAGAGCAGAGCGAAGTGTACGAACAAAAACTAAAGTTATACATATTTTTAAAGTCCCACTGATAAGTTTTCCACAGCTATTACAAAGTTCTATGTTTGATTGATCAAACAAAATTATGTAAATATCATTCACAAAATGGACGACACGATATCGCATGCTAATCATTTCTTTCATAACTGTACTGAATAAAGGATAATACAATAAATAAAACTTAATTTAAATTTGAGATTTTAGCTTTCACAATGCTATTTTTATAAAATACGTAATCAAAATAATAACTAAGTATAATTATAATAAAAACAATATGTATACTGGAAAAAATTTAGTGACTCGGTAACTCAGTTGGAAGAGCATGGACCGGACTTCCAAATGCCGCGGGTTCGATTCCCGCCCGAGAAAATGATCTGGTGACGAGTCGAGTTTTTTCTAGTATGTTATTAAGTATTATGTATAGAATACTCATGACATTGAAGGGAGCAATATTTATCATACCGTTAAAGTTGGAAATGTCTAGAGTTTTGGGATTTTTAATTCTATGGTGCCGTCGACATTGAATGCCATCATTTAACCATATCTGGAGCTCACAAGAATTTGTCTGTTTCCCTTTCAAATAATTACCTGTGTTTTTGTATTAACGTGTTAAAGTAAGGGTCAAGAAAACTAGTTATAGGCCAACGGGTTAAATGTAATATTTTTTCCGTAATCCGAATTTTGGTAAGGACACTTTTTTCGTGAATTCTGGTTGTATAAATTGGGAGACAGGAATTATATATGTCACTAATAGCCGAATACTCAAACGATACTCAACTTTGAGGGGCGCTCAAACATCATGCTGTCTTTGTCGTATCTTTGACATTTAATGCGCGAGAACGATTTTTGGGAGCCTCTCAAAGTTGAGTGACGTTTAAGTATTCGGCCATATGGCACTAGAGTTCAAATTAACTATGGACTAAAATATCAAGATCGTCTTTCTGCTCAACTCTGACACGTATCACCCATTATAAAATACCTGTGTGTTACCTTTTCACGTCCGAAACACCGAACCAATTTTGATGGATTTGATCGGTTGGACAATCGGAACGGACAAAGGCTACCTTTTGTCGCGAAAATGAATATAGAAGGGGAGTGAAATAGGGGAGGAAAATTCGTATAGAAACTGGAACAAAGTCCACACGGCCAAAGTCGCGGGTCGCTTTACAGTAATAACTGGCGACCGCCGGCGACTTCATCAGCGTGTGTCATTTTTATGAACTTTTCGGTTATGTAAAGTAAAGTAGGCATTTATTCGGCGTTTTACATATGTTCACAAACAGTTACAGTTCCAGTTCTAGTTACAGTTACACAACTACAACTCTTAGTATAGATAAACTAAACAGCCGAAAGGGCTGACCAGCTCAGCAATGCTGTGAATTTGAAATTCCCAGCACTGGTTTTCAGCTGGACCCATATAATAAATAATATATTAGAAAAATAAGATAAAATTATGGAAGGCAATGCCTTTCTTTATTAGTTTTTTTATAGTAGTAGTATTATTAGTATTTTAATTTTAGTAAATTTTATTGTAATGATTCTTTAAATAATCTTAATTTTATTAAATTGAGTTAGTTTTATTTATTCTTATGACATTTTAACTATATTTATTTTAATCATTTTAACTCTGACAATTTTGTAGCTGTGATAATATTTATTCCTAATTTTAATTAAGCAAGTAATTGATTTGTAATAATCGGATATTTTCCATAAAATTTTAAGTAAACTAACATATTTTTAAGTCGTTACTAACAATAATGGATCTTTGTTATCTGCAATTAATAAATTATTATTATTATTATTATTAAAATTTATTTCAAGAAATTCCTTACAACAAGCTTATATGCCTTGAAGGCATTGAAGGCATTCAAGGAATATAAGTTTGTTATTTCTTATTATAAGGAATTCCTTGAAAATCATTATTCATATTAGCTCAAACAAACGCTCTATAAACCTTTGATAAAGTTACAGAAGAGTTCTACCTATTTTATCCCTATTTTAATGAATAACATGGCCGACTACATAACAGCTGATTGAAGTGACAGCTCTCACGTTATTTTAAAACTAAAATTTACCATTACTCCTTTTAAGGTTCTTTTAGGAATAAGGTTTATTTTTCTATCCCTCGGGAACGGGATCTTCTACCTGGATAAAGGTGCCCTATGTCCTTTTCTGTACCCATGACAACGTGTGTGGGAAAATTTTATGATAGTCAGTGGAGAAGTTAAGACGTGAAAGCGCAACAAACAAACAAACTGAAACTGAGCTAAATGGGTTTCTAAATAATGAGAGTTAATTGGTAGTAAATGTACTTTTATTATTGTAAAATGATGAACACAACTTGACATATAGAAGAAAAAACACAGAGTGCGAAAACAAGGAAAATATGTTATAGTATAAAAAAGTACAGAATTCAAAAATATAACTTAAAAGTAAAAAACCATAAACTAGTAAAAAAGAGGCCGGCTCGGCAACACAAACTTTCTTCCACAATATAATATTAATACTAAATAATATACTAGAAAAAATACGACTCGCACCAGATCATATTCTCGGATGGGAATCGAACCAGCAACCTTAGTGACTCGGTAGCTCAGCTCAGTAAGAGCATTGAACCGAGCATCTAAAGGTCGCGGGTTCGATTTCCGTCCGAGAATATTATGATCTGGTGCATGTCGTATTTTTTCTAGTATATTATTTAGTATTCTATAAAAATGGCATAGTGAATGCTAAAATCTCAAAATTTAAAAATATAATATTGTTTACGATATAAACAAAAGACTGCAGCTTTCCAACATATTTTGATATTTTCGTCACAATAGAGTTAAATATTTGACAACATCACATACATTGCTCAGATTCCAGAGTAAATAGCTAAAGCACTTGTGTTATGGAAATCAGAGACAACGGTGGTATCACAAACACCCAGACCTGAGCCAATATAGAAATGCTCGTTTTTCTAAATTGACCCAACCGGGGATCGAACCCGGGACCTCAGAGATGGCGACACCTTGAAAACCGGTGTACATAGCCACTCGACCACGGAGGTTGTCAGTTGAATAAAGACCCTCTCTATAATTCTCGCAGTTTGAAAATCTCGATTTAATTGTACATAGTCATTTACTTTGGCGGGTTGTTTGTAGATTTTATTGAAGAAGTTAAATTCAAGAAGTTTGCTTGGTCTATTTTATCGTTTGTTTTCATTTCATTTTATTGTTTTTTTCAAGTTTAACTAGCTATTAGAAATAAAAACACTTTTTACGGATTACAGCGCGTATATTATTAATTCAGGTGTTGTTTTATAATTACTATGTTTGTATTTATTGTTTTTTTAGAATTCCCGACGTTTCGACTCCTTTCCAAGGGCCACGGGAGGACTAAAGCTACTAACTAGCTATTTGATTAAATGGAAGACTAGCATTTGCTGCGACTCTGTCCTCGTCGAATTTAGTCTTCCGTGAGAATTTTGAAATAAATGATAAGTTTTCAATGTTTTCTCCATGATCTAATCTCTCTTTTCTATCTTTTCCATAAATTTACTGTTTCAGTGGTCAGAGTAAGAAAACAAATCTTCTAATAACCACAAAAGTGGAACTTTTGAAAGCAAACGATTATATTGAATCGGTCTCAACATTGCTGAGATATGATAATCTGAGTTTTGACTACAGCCATATTGAAAGTTTGGCAATAGACACAACCAATTTTGTTGGCAAGACTTTTGAAATAATCTGTGTAGGATGGAAAAATGTTTTGCTAAAGGTAGCTTGTAAAATATTTCTGACTACTAAGCAAACAAATATAAATATAACTAGTGGCTGAATTTGCAGTCGTTAACACCCACCAATTCACATTGGGCCCGAGTGGTGGGTTATGTATGGCCCATCCTCCTTATCCACCCGTAAGGGAGGCCTGTGCCCCAGCAGTGGGGACGATAAAAATGGCTGATGGTCAATCATAATAGCTCAAGATAGTATTGATAGTCCACTGCATTACGTATGTCTCACCCGTGTCTCCCGTGTGAGAATGTTGCCGTAATGTCGATTTGTTCCGGATTCGTTGAGTTCCTGCCTCGTCGTATTCCAGATACGTCGTATTCCAGATACGTCGTATTCCAGATACGTCGTATTCCAGATACGTCATATTCCAGATTCACCGTATTCCAGATCCACGATTGGCAGACGGAATGGAGATCGCATTCACCTGAGCTAATTCTTCATATCATACAATATGATTTTCTTAGCTATGCGTTATCGAGTAGTAGACAGTGATTTCTCAACTTGTTGAAAATTATTTTACCTACAAATTGAATGTAATTTGAACTTTGTTAATTATTGTAATGGAAAATGACGTCACTATAAATGCTGACCTCATTTTTCAATTTTTGACGACTCTGTATGAAATATACAGGGAGAAAAAAGCAGCCCTTGACGAGTTTCTTGCCGGTTCTTCTCGTTACAAGGTCTCCCGCTTAAGGTTTGCGTAAAAATAATTTAACGTAAAAATATGGCTGTTTATGCCGCAAAAATGCATATTTCGACACTCTCAAGGGAATCAAAATTTATAGGGTACTTTCCGTTCACCTAGACTAGAACTATGAAATTTGGCAAGTAACATCGTCTCATACTACAAGTAAAGAGAAAAATCTGAAACCTATACATTTATTAAAAAATCATAAAAAATAAAGTCTTTCTTTGAAGTACGTAATCAACCATTGAGTTTGTACGGAACCCTCGGTGGGCGAGTCCGACTCGCACTGGTCCGGTTTTTTTATATGTATCTGCACTGATTACTCGAAGACAGCTGAACTGATTCAAATGATTCAAGATTACGTCAGAATCGTTCCCAAATTAGTCGCATTTTTAATTGGTTTAGTAGTTTCCTGGAAGTTCTGAAAATACTGTCGTTTTCGTTACCATTTTATATAAACTTAGACGGATGTTCACCATAATTTTTTGTCTATGAACCGATTTAGATGGTTCTTTTTTGTTTAAAAGAAGTATGCTTATCTTCTTTCACATAAGTATGTTGAATTTTTTAGCCAAAAAACAATAATCTTTTCTAATCAATTAGATTTGTTCCGGATTCGTCGTTCAGAGAGATTATCGGACCTCGATTTCATCCGTGCGGTTTAAAAATTTGAATCATCCCACGGGAACAGAAGTGGAATAAAAATATTCTTTATGTTAATCCAGGATTTGAACTATCCGTATACCAAGTTCCATCCAAATCTGTTAAGACGTTTTTGCGTGATTGAGTAACAAACATCTAAACATACAATATTTTACATTCATAATTATAAAAAGGTATATTAAATCCGTTACTATATAAATTATCTTGATTTGAGGCTAAATTATTTGTGTGCGCTGTCCAGAATAATTGATTTCTATTACTGTATATTAGATTTAATGAATTCATTATATTGGTGCTGAAATTCTCTTCATTAGTAAAAAAACCAACATTCCGACGAACTGAGAACCTCCTCCTTTTTTGAAGTCGGTTAAAGAAGAGACTTATATGCATAAAGATGGCGCTGGTTCTCAAGCTAAAATTGATAATTACTAAATTGTAGGTGATACGAAGTTCACAGGGTCCACTAGTTATTTTATATACCTATTAATTACTTGGCTATAGCATCGTGGAAGTTTAGTTTATTAAGTTTAAGCTTCTATAGTATTTGCGAGTGAGAAGGTTAATCAGTTTGTGAGATAGCTAAGACTAAATGACAATGACTATCAGCCATTTTTAATGACCCCGCTGCTGGGGCACAGGCTTTCCTTATGGGTGGATAAGAAGGATGGGCTATGACCCACCTCGCGGGCCCAATGCGGATTGGTGGGTGTTAACTACTGCAAATGCAGCCGGGACCAACTGCTTAACGTGCCTTCCGAAGCACCCATCCCATGACCGACCCTTGTGAAAGTTGCTTAACCTCCGCAATCGCTGGGCCAGGCGCTAAACCACTGCGCCATCGAGACTCCTTTAACTAACGACAATATTCTTTATCAATAAAATGTTTGACAAACAAAAATTATTTAATTTTGTTAAGGATCTTTTGGTTCGATTTTGCGTCAATATTATTTACTGGAAAAAAACTCGATGTTTATAGTTATTTAGTATTGCACAGTCAAACAATAAAAAATTACAGTGTAAAATCGTTTTACAAGCTTTACAAGTAAAACTTATGCCTTAATTTAAATTAACGACGATTAAAGTAGAAGACGTTAAGTTACAATAAAACATTTAATTTTGCTTTTGACATTTTCACTATACTTACGGCTAAATACTCAAACGAATCTTGAAGTTAAGGCCACCTTAAATTCAAAAAAGTTGTCAGATTTGATAGAAACTGTATGAAACTGACAGCTTCCTTAAAGTTAAGGAGACCTTAACTAAAGATTTTAGCTAAGAAGCCTTTGAGTATTTGGCCGGTTATTCTCGAGCTGACATAATTGATTTTGATTTTAATTAGTGAAAATAAAATGTGTATTTTTTATTTATTCTGTCATTAAATGACATTCCTTCAATACTAATATATTAATTTTGACTTCTGCAATTTGTGTAACCTAATATTTGCATGCCAAATATGTGAAACTATGAGTACCTACTATGACATCATAAATATGTATACCATCATTGTAGCAAATAATTAATATTATGATTATGTTTAAAGTATATTAATTACGAATATTATAAATGTAAAAGTAAGTTTGTTTGTTTGTTTCCTTCACGTCAACTACTCATTTGATCATCATGAAATTTTGCATACACGTTGTCAGGGGTACAGAGAAGGACATAGGGTCTTTTATCTCGAAAAAAGAATTATTCCCGAGGAAAAAAAAATAACTATCCACGCAGATGAAGTCGCGGGCGGCTACTAGTATTGCTTACAAGTTCTGGAATAATATCGCTTTTTGACTCAGAAAAATTTCGAATACTTCATCGCTAAAGACGACGCGATTCATATTAATGTGAATTTAATTGCAATGCAAGTGCAAATTATTGTAATAAGTAATACTTACATTTAAAAAAGTTTAAGTTGTCTTATGGACATACGTGTTAAATAAAAAGATTAAGTTCCTGAAACTTCACAACTTGTCAAAAATTTTAAACTCCACTAAAAGCTCACCTGTCAATTATCCAATTAATTAATTTTCGACCGGTAATGTCACTAAACTTGCCGTTTCCACACAAAAGTAAGAACAAATTCACTTAAACACTTCACTCAGAACACGATCAGTGATTCACGAACCAATAACTCTTTTATAGCTTTTTACGTCTGAAGCTGTTAACACTTCCACTATCGAGTCGCGAGTTCACATCGTCTCACCACGAAATAAAATACACGTCCGCTCGGTGCGACACCTTGCGGGAAACTAACGCACCCAGAACAGCCAGGGTTGAGCTTTCGCTTGTGTGCGTGGAACACCCCTATCCGCAAGCTTCGGTTCTACGCGAAAGTTTCATCAGTGTGCGTGATTTCAGGCGATTTGGCGTTGTGCGGATACGAATTCTTGCGCAGTGTGCGTAAATCACCTAGAAGGTTTATGTGTGTGTGCATGGCTTTTACAGCGCATGCGTGAACCGCCGAAAAATAAAATCGTGTTTGCCGTTATTTAAATACTGATGTGAGAGGACAGATTATAAATCCAGTGTGTGTCGCTTACAAAGGAGGTAATTTTCGGAATGGGGGTTTCATTAAATTGTATGTGGTTACACCCTTTGTGAAATGTCTTATTTATTAGGTGTTTTTTCTGACGGAATTGAGGGGACGTGTTCTTTCATCTTTTCGTTACTTTTAGGGCCTGTTTCACAATCAAAAAGTAGCTTACTTGACAGAAGATTTGACAGTTGTGGTATAAAAAATATGTCAAATCATGTATCAAGTAAGCTACTCACAACACACTTTTCGATTGTGAAACAGGCCCTTAATGTCATAGACTTATTTGAGTAATTTTGTTAGTTAAGGTAAGATGAATATTTTAGTAAAAGTTGGCTTTAGAAACTGTTGAATATTATAATGTGTAAAACTGTAGTAGGCAATGGTGTTCGAATGAGTCTGCCGAAAGCGAAGCACGACCGAAAGTTGGGTCGGAAACCGAATCGAATCCAATCAAACCAAAAAAAAATAATATTCGCACTTGGCGTACGTTTTTATACTGATCTAAGACTTTTTCAAAACTGAGTCTGACGTCTGGAAAATTAATCAAAATATACTTTAGAACTCCCTATTTCAATTTTATGATTCCACAAGCTTTTGCCCGCGATTTCCTTTGCGTGAACAAATAGTTTTTATGGCAACGGGCAGTGCCCGCGAGTTACAATAAGGTGACCAGTTTATTATTTATGTGTACTATCATTATTATTTATGTCAGTAGGCCGCGTTGTTATGTCAGAAAATCGTAATTTTTGTATCCCACGGGACCATTATATTTTTTCTGGATGAAAGGTAGTTTATGTCCTTTTCTGTACCTCTGACAATGTGTATGTAAAATTTCGTTACGATCGGTTGAGTAATTAGGACGCGAAGGCTAACAAACAAACACACTTACTTTCGCATTTATAACATTAGTAAGTGTTAGCGGCAATTTTTTAATGTCCAGGGCCAGTGAATTTTAGTTTAAGAAAAAAAGATGCAAAAGCGTCAGTTACAGAGATTAAACTGTATTCCACTTGTTGTTTGTTTTTTCTGTACTTTAAAGTCAGAATATACGTATAGACGCTAAGCCCACATCGGGTTAATTTCACACGGGATGGCTTCACGGAACCCCATTTCTGCCTTTCTTTAGATATTCGGGCGAGGAAAAAAAAAAAAAATAATAATAATATTTATTTATTTCACATTCCAACTTACAATAAAATCCTCTTATAAATAATATGGAACATTAAATGAATGAGCTAATCAGAGGTTAACGTTAGCAGCCGTACTAGTATGAACTGTGTCACAGCTGTCAGCGTCTCCCAACCGCCCTGGTACAAGAACTATTAAACAATTTACAAAGAGTGACTCGATCATCACACTCTTGGTATCGCATTGCAAGAGAGAAGACACAGACACTCCACCGAACACATAATGTGAGCGCGCGATGCCCACGAAGTTCTTCTGATGCTGTGCTCCTGAAGAAACCGTCCTTCATCAAACGTCGGCGTCGCACGCCACCACCGAAGTTGTGTCAGAGCAAAGGTGACGTCCTATTGTCAATGTCAATGTCACTTTTTCTATGCAATCATTGCGTTATGCCACAGACTAAATACGTATAAATAAGTCTGTGGAATATTCGTGCCCTATTTTTAATTTTTGCTCTGTTGCCTTCGGATTTTCCGTTTGCGCCCAATTATACAAGAATGTCTAGAAAAGCAAAAAAAATACTAATTTTAAAACAACAAACATCAAATGCCAATATTTCGAAAGCCATCAAACTTAATAATGTTCCTGCTACAGTCACTCAGGGGAATCGAAGTATTAACTACCAGAAGACACCTTCCGACTTTTTGTTTCGCAAAATTTATTATTCCCGCCACAATGTAAAACTTTTTCAATCACGACAAAAACGTTTACGATAAAAATCGATATTGGAACCTTAAAAATCCTATTTAAGTTTCGATACCTATATAGGTAGTGGAGGCCGGATGAAGCGTTGCCAAACCTCAAGTGGTATCGAAGACAAAAACCTCTTGAAACTTGGAGATAGCGATTGGTGCAAGATGTTGTGAAGGAGCGGCATTGTTGCCCTATCAATAGGTCAGGAAAATTACAAGTTAGGGTATTTTTCATTGGACTCCTTTAAGTTAAAGATAACCTTTATTGGGAGGGGCCGCTTCTCTGCCAGAACATCTACACCTGCGCAGTAAATGAATATGATACAAACTACAACATGCTAAAGTTTAAGTACTTACTTTAATTGCAGTAGATTATAAGACAAGGGTCGAAAAGAAGCAATTCCCATACCAGACATTTAGAGTATATTAGACTTCAATTAATAGCTGTTCAAAATTAAAATTGTGTCACAACCAACTTTCGCGGCGCATCAACTGTTTCTCGGTCGCTCGCAATAGACTAAAGGAGTTGCGGTGCATGCACCGTAACTTGATGAGCGATTTTTCGGTACTGTACAGCCTGTCTAGTGTAGTATACACATATAAATCTTTGCTTTTACCCGTGTAAAACACTCTACCTTTCATTTCGAATATAAGGAAAGTAAAAAAATCGTAGTTTTTCCATAATATTTATTTAAAGTTCTTTCAATGTTCAATTTTATTTCTTTCCATTGTAAATATGTACTCAATGACAATTGATGACTCAGCGATTAAGCTTTTGGAACTAAAATCAGTTTGGGTGTCTGTAATTTCTGTCACTCAACAAACGGTATGTCATTTTGTAACATGGAAAGTGAATTATATTTTTTTTGAAATTTAAAAAAATATAATTTATAACGTAATGACCTACCTATCACTAAATAATTTTATCATGTTTTTTTTCAGTATTCCTAGCAGATTATTTTCAATTTGTAAATAATTGTAGTCATTTTAATGAAACAGTTTGTTAAATATGGTTTACACGAGTCGACTGGTCAGGCAACTTGACTTTTGAAACGCCAACTTTGTCGATAAAAAGCGCTAATTGATTACAATCGCCTCCCAAGTGTAAATACCACATCACAAGAGGTGACTAAAATTGACCCATGTAAATAGCCCATTACCAATCTTGGCGCTATTTAAGTATATATTTAAGTATATATATAAAAATGGCTGATGTGCAAGGTGATTTCAACTCAAACGAAAGAAATCCGCTGTCGCTTATAAAAGTCGCGGAATGTGATAACTTAGACCACACAATCACGGAGGCAATCCGAGCTCTTGATGATAACAAGAGCCACTTCCGATCTGCGATAGCTATTGTTAAAGTTGAGTGTACCAATTTACTTTATAAAAATTGCGACCAAATTGCAAATTTTCAAAGAAAATCTTTACCTGACATTAACTTATTATCTTATTTGCTTTAGTTGTTTTCTAAGGATTTAGTCATAGAAATGTACCTATTTTTAATTTTGTTATGAGAATTAATAAATTATTGTTAGATGCAAAGAATTACTTAAGAATAATTAAAAAAACATTAACGTCAATGATAATAAAATAGATAATACTAAATAATATACTAGAAAAAATACGACTCGCACCAGATCATGTTCTCAGACGGGAATCGAGGTCGCGGGTTCGATTCCCGTCCGAGAACATGATGGTGCGAGTCGTATTTTTTCTAGTATATTATTTAGTATTATATAAAAATTTGTTAATGCTAAAATCTCAACTTTAAAAATAAAATAGAGAATTAAAAACGACTTAAATAAAATGTTACATATAAAATAATAATTATGTCGTAGGATTTATGGTTTCTGAATAGTTTGAGTGTGTAGTGTTGAACGAAGCGGAAGGAAGGAGATGGATGTATGGAGAAGAGAGTAGCTTAGTTGGTTAAAAGAGAATAGATTGGGATTGAAAAGATAGTTGTGATGGCGATAGAATGGCGTGTCAATAAAAGAACTATCTACAATATGAGAAGCATTCAATTGGCAAACCCTTGACCCTATATATATTATGCATTCAACTTCGGCGCTGCCTTGATGCGGGCTACTATTTAATAAAAAATCTTTAATAATAACGCGTAAGTACCTGTTTTTTCCAATCACTACCATATCCTGTCTTTTGTAGTAGTCGGCACGTTTCTAATATTCTTCTGTCGCACTGTACCGGTTGATTAGGTGAACATTAAACCACAGTATAAGGCTAAAACAGTAATACGTCTTGATACTAACCGGTCGAAAGTGAGCCACTCTAAGGAATGTAGGTAGGTACATACATACATATTTCGGTAAATAACAGACGCAAGTACGTTGCAGTACGGACGCGGATAGTATCAAATTCAACTTTCAAGTCAACTTGCGTCAAACTCATGCAAAATTCAAAATTCATAACTCATTTATTCAGTCTAGGCTGGTACAAGCACTTGTGAATGTCTAGCTACGCCATCGGTTCGCAAACCCTAAGCGGGAGACCTTGTAACGAGAAGAACCGGCAAGAAACTCGTCAAGGGCTGCTTTTTTCTCCCTGTATATTTGATACAGAGTCGTCAAAATTTAAAAATGAGGTCAGGATTTAAAGTGGCGTCATTTTCCATTACAATAATGAACAAAGTTTACATTCAATGGGTAGGTAAAATAAATTACAACTAGTTGAGAAATCGCTGTCTTCTACTCGATAACGCAATGCAATATTGATTGCCTCCAAACCGTGCGCTTTAACGGCTTCTCACATTTTTTCTGTCGTTTTTTTGACAAGATAGGGCATGCGCTATTGTTTTTCTTTAGTTTGAAACTCCATTTTTTCAAGGACATGACATTCTGTTGCTTATTTATACTGTGATTGTGATAGGACAGCACCGGACTCGGGATGAGGCTGTTTGTCAATAATCAGTGGATTTGTATTCAGTGTCATTCGCCTGAGGGACTGTTGGGATATGCCACCTGGATCAATGGAGCTGTATTGCTACTGACGCAATGTATGCTGGACTTGTTGTCAATGAAGGATTTGTATGGACAGAGTAAAATGGTGATGATTTAATAAAACTATAAGTACTGATTGACTTACAACAGTTTTGGGTTCCAAACTAAGCAGAAGACTTTTATTGTAGAGAATATTCCTACAATAAAAGGAATAATAATAATAAATAATAAATATTTGACAACATCACATACTGCTCCGATTCCAAAGTAAGTAGCTAAAGCACTTGTGTTATGGAAATCAGAGACAACGGTAGTGTCACAAACACCCAGACCTGAGCCAATATAGAAAAGTTAGTTTTCTAAATTAACCCAGCCGGGGATCGAACCCGGGACCTCAGAGATGGCGACACCTTGAAAACCGGTGTATAAAGCCACTCGACCACGGAAGTCGTCAAACAATGTGTAATAAGTACTTGGAAATCAGAAACAACGATGGTACCACAAACACCCAGACCTAGTGGCACAACAAACAAAAGTTTTCAAAGTCATAGTCAAAATATCTTTATTCAAATAAACTTAATAATAAAGCATTTTTGAATCGTCTATATTTTCCTGCCACCATCTGTTCCAGATTTTTTGAACTGACAAGAGTCTGGCAAGGAATTGGTGGCAACAAAATATATACGACATAGATGTAGACGATCCTATAGATATAGATGACATAGATTTTCTAAATTGACCGAGCCTGGGGTCAGATCCAGAACCTTAGAGGTGGCAACGCCATGAAAACAAGCTAAACAAACTTCTAAGCCACGAGGACCATCAAATCAAAGTCAAAATAATTCTTTATTGAGTAATACCTAAAAGTACTAGAAAAAGTTCGACTCGTCACCAGAATTGTCTCAGGCGGGAATCGAACCAGCGACCTTTGGAAGTCCGGTCCAGTGCTCTTACCAACTGAGCTACTTGGTCACTAGTGGCATCGTCAAAATTCTTTTAGTATATGCCACTCTTACGCTGCAAGCCAGCGATATTTCATCAATTTCAGGAATTACCTCGTTGTTCAATTGAAATATCTTTTCAGATATTTTGACGATTTAATTTTGAGATTTTAGCATTCACAATAATGTACACAAATAGTATTGCGAATGCTAAAATCTCAAAATAAAATAAAAAACAATTATTCAAATAAGCTTAAAAAATTCAACGCTTTCGAATCGTTAACATTTCCCAACCACCAATATCAAAACTTTTTAGCTGACAAGCAGAATAGGCGCAACAATATAAAAGAATTTTAAATCCGCTGTATCACTGAAAAGATAAGAAAATACATTCATTTACTTTTCAATAAACGGAATAGTTTTCTATCTATCCTTAAACTTGTGATTCCTTCTGGGCATCGAATGTGTGTCTCTAAGGGCAGTTTGATGTAGGGTTTGATGTTTTACATAGGTCTATAGGGGAAAGTTTGTATCATTCGTTTGCCTTCTTCAGAGAAACTTATTTCGTATTTATTGTGGACGGAAAATTTACTTTTGAAATTGGCATTTTTTTTTAGCGAGTAAAAAAGTGACTTTTAGGGATAGGAATATATTTTAGGAAGAAAGGCATACTATTGTATTCCCTTGTAAGTATACTAGATCAGTAAATAGCTAAATGTTAACTTAAGGGGCTGACATGAGCCAACTAGCGCCGCCAGTTGATTTTATTTTATTTATTCTAAATAAAATTTGCGAGGAAAAAACAAAATAATTTACCACACAGCGGCAAATACGATAGAAATAAAATATGAAAATTATGGGAAAGGAGCGCAGGTTTTTTTCATGCGCCCAATGCAAGAATATTTTGCGAACAAAGGAGTGAGACAATACAGCCTACTTTAAAATCATAATTTTAAGTGATAAAATGCAAATATTTTAGTATTTTATTACAAATTATTGTGAATTATAAAAAAAAATATAATAAAATAAATGTTTGTTTGACTTAATTTAGGACGTACACACTTATTTTCAGCGGCATAAAACCTCTTTGCTGTTACTAAAAAAAAATAACTGTATTACCCGGTTAAATTGAGAATGCTCTGTTTACTCGCATATATTTTGCAGTAAAGGAATTAATTTAATTTTGTAGGCATAATTATATTACGCACTAGTGTATAATATATTACGCACGTGTTTGTTATAGCTCGGTTTATGGCCCTAAAAGCGATGTAATAAGGCTCACTTTACGAGCAAGTGTGTTGAAAAGGTTGTTGTGCATGATGTTAGTAATCTACTCCTGCGAGGTTGTTGGTGTTTTACAAATAAGCCTGTATATCCAAAAATACTTTGTTTTTCCAAGGGGCTTTATTACCGAGGACGTGGCGTGTTATGAACCTACAACTCAACACCGCGGTTAGATTTCCTCGCCTCATAAAAGCGTTGTCGGTTTTAAGTTAATGCAGGAGTCAGCGAACTAAAATCTATGGAAGTGTAATTGCAAACAAATATTACTTAAACATGGCACTACGGGGTTAGCCCCGTAATACGTCTGTCGCCGGGTGCGTGGCTGGCCCGTCTAACAGCTGTGCGGGTTGTCATTCTAAAATGACATGTGTGACAGTTGTCATTTTAGAATGACATGTGTGACAGTTGTCATTTTAGAATGACAACCCGCACAGCAGTTACTCGGGCCAGCCACGCGCCCGGTGACAGTTGTTAGCGTTCTTTACAGTAATAATTGCAGTTTGCATTTTAAATAAAAGAGCAAGTTTATTAGAAATGACGTCCTGTGTAGTTAAATGGTGTAAATACGCAAAGACTAAATAATTATATTTTCGCAATAGTTCACGTCACCACACACATCGCATACACACTTAGCATAGTAGTGATGAAGCGCTCATGGCGGAGCTTGACAGACTGATCGTATTCGATCACATTTGTTAAGCAACGCTCGGTCCGGCCAGGTGTCGGATGGGTGACCATTAAGTGGCATTCAACTGAGCGCTTCCGTGCTTCGAAGGGCACGTTACACCGTCAGTTCCGGCTATTGTCATCTGATAACAGTCGTTAAGCCAAGTTAGAAGCTTTACAGGCGGCTTGATAAACTAATCCTCATACGATAAAAATAATAATAATAAAAGCTGCTATGCTTTCATTTTACGTTTATCAATTTTTGTTATAATAAATTATATTAGTTTAAATCAATATCATCTTTTAGAGTGTATGAGACACCTAAAGATGCTGTGATAGATATATCACAGCATCTTTAGGTGTCTCATACACTCTGGGAATCATACTGTATGTGATGTTTGAATCACACGTGCTCTTTCACTTCGCTACTAATAGCATTATAAAAATCAAATTTACGCATTATGACACGTTTTGAGTACGCGAAATGACTTACACAAAATGACACATACGCGAAATGACAAAGAAAAAACCTTTGCTTTTACTGTAAAACATTTTGTTTGTTTTGATTAAAATTTGATATGCAGCATTATGGTCCATATTTTTATTGCGTTTACTTAGAAGTTAGTTTTATACGTGTCTTTAAAAAAGGCTAAAGTAGCCTGTAAGTATTAAGTGCCTAAAGTAGCCACTTTTTGCTCTTTTGCGTACGACTACTACAACGAACCATTATTTACTAAGATTATTGTTTGTAACTGTAAATGAACTACAGAAACTTAGCTTCAATCTGTACATGTAATTTTCGATACATTATGTAGTTAGCAACCAATAAATTTAAAAAAGATGAGGGTGCCTTTTTGAGTTATTATAGGGACCTTAATTTCAATGACGACTTCCGTGGTCGAGTGGCTTTGTACACCGGCTTTCAAGGTGTCGCCATCTCTGAGGTCCCGGGTTCGATCCCCGGTTGGATCAATTTAGAAAACGAACTTTTCTATATTGGCTCAGGTCTGGGTGTTTGTGATACCACCGTTGTCTCTAATTTCCATAACACAAGTGCTGTAGCTACTTATTTTGGAACCGGAGCAATGTATTTGATGTTGTCAATTTATTTAACTCGATACGTCCACAAGCTCCTAAGAAAAAGGTTATTAACAGACAGACGGAGAGGCAGACAATCTGTATCAGGGTTCCATCTTTCAGAGATAAGGAAAGGAACCCTGTTATTTTTAGGAACTATGACGACCTCCGTGGTCGATTGGCTTTGTACACCGGGTTTCAAGATGTCGCCATCTCTGAGGTCCCGGGTTCGATCCCCGGTTGGATCAATTTAGAAAACGAACTTTTCTATATTGGCTCAGGTCTGGGGTGTTTGTGATACCACCGTTGTCTCTAATTTCCATAACACAAGTGCTGTAGCTACTTACTTTGGAACCGGAGCAATGTATTTGATGTTGTCAATTTATTTAACTCGATACGTCCACAAGCTCTTAAGAAAAAGGTTATTAACAGACAGACAGAGAGGCAGACAATCTGTAACAGGTTTCCATCTTTCAGAGATAAGAAAAGGAACCCTGTTATTTTTAGGAACTATGACGACCTCAGTGGTCGAGTGGCTTTGTACACCCGGTTTCAAGGTGTCGCCATCTCTGAGGTCCCGGGTTCGATCCCCGGTTGGATCAATTTAGAAAACGAACTTTTCTATATTGGCTCAGGTCTGGGTGTTTGTGATACCACCGTTGTCTCTAATTTCCATAACACAAGTGCTGTAGCTACTTACTTTGGAATCGGAGCAATGTATGTGATGTTGTCAAATATTTATTTTTTATTTTATTTATATATTATTTTAGTACTGAGTTCTCATATCAGGTTAAATACAAGGACGGAATCCTAAAGTAATCTAATAGCTTTCTAACACTACAGCCGCAGCCTAATGCGGTTACTTTTTATGGCTATTTCACACGCATATTAAGCTATCATTATGGTGTTCCCTTGTACACTCCAAGTTTTTATTGTTTGGTAATGGTGAACCATAACGAACAAGTTGGGTAAGCTCGTTTAGAGTTTATTGTGTAAGCAAACTTTTATTAGGTCTGTTCTGAAATGATAATTGATATTGGGCTTTCAAATAACGTTTCAAAGGTCGAGAACTTGGCATATGAATAGTTATTTTGACATAAACTTCCGCTAAGAGAGGATTTTAGAAAATTCTCACGGATAAATGAATCCCGCGCGGACGAAATCACGGGCGAAACCTAGTTATCTAATTTTATCAGTTACTAGCTTCCTTTCGCGACTTCGTCCGCGTGGACTTTCGGAAAATCCTTAGGGAACCTTTGACCGGGATAAAAGGTATCCGACGACCTGAGTGCAGTGGTCAACATGCTGGTCTACCACGCAAGAGGTCCCGGGTTCGACTCCCGGCTGGGCAAAAATTGAAATGATAAACTTTAATTCTGTGACGGATCTGGGTGTTACTATGTATAATAAGTATATAAGTAGTATATTAGTTGTCTAACACCCATATTACAAGCTTTGCTTAGTTTGGGGCTAGATGGCGCTGTGTGAAATTGTCCAAGCATTTATTTATTATATGTTTTAATCTTAAGATTTGCCGGCTTATGTATATTGTTACTAAATACTTAATTAAAATAAACTGCTATTTTTTTATATAAATCCAGACTGTAAACTATATTTGTTAGTAAGATCAACAAGAATAATAGAGACCTTTAAAAATGTGTGAAAGAAAATTCCAAAATTTTGATCGAGCCCTTGTATTTTTTAATAATATCTGAACTTTAAAAAAAATATGACTAAAGAGGAAAAATAAATGTTAGGAAAGCAAAGAGGACCCAATTTGCAACAATTTATTATATGACAACATTTTGTTACAATCTATAGTTGAAGAGTGACAACATAAATAAACATGAGTAATTGTACGAACAACGGTAACACAAACTCACTATTCTTGATAGTGTTGTCACTCTTTAATTATAGATTGTATCAAAATTTTGTAAAATAATAAATTGTTGCAAATATAGTCCCCTTTGCTTTTTTAAGATTTATTTTTCTTTTTATATGTATTTTTTCAAATTTCAGATATAACAAAAATACAAGAGCTCGATCACAATTTTGGATTTGTTTAAAACTTCCACACAGTTTTCAAGGTCACAAATTTAATGTATTATTAACAGCTCTTGGTGCTATATGACGCACAAGAAATCAGAACTCCTTGAATTATTTCCAGTTAGAAAGTGGAGTATACTGACCTGACTACCGGACTATAAGGTCAATGCCCTAATAGTGACAGCATAAAACAAAAGAGAATCTTACCACAGACTTAGATAACAAAAACAGGATATTAGGTAACAAAAAGTGGATACTTTTTGTTCATCGTGATCTCGTCTTGTGTTTCGCTTCCGTACAGTATGTTTAATTAATGTTTTTCCTAAGTCAGAGGTGGAACAGGAAATGTGTGAAGCAGTACCTATTTTGATGTGATGTAAAAAGTTATCTGGATTTTCGGAAATAGAGCACAAAGTGGGCACTTTTAGGACAAACTATGTACTTTTGCTATTTATAACTACAGTTAAATATGTTTTAATATAAGTAGTCAATAAATAAACTACATTACTCATCTTTTCAATCGGCGTATGAGATTTTTTTTTTAAATAATGTACGGCCCGGCGTTCTCGTTAATTTTATCTTTCGATAATAAATGGGTTGAATTGTAAATTTTATTTTGTAGTCCACAGTATTCTAATAGATTGTTATAATATCTAGATAAATTAAAATGTAACTGTAATAAATTATAAGGTCTTTATGATTTTACGGTGACGTATCGAAAAAATAATGAATAATGTGGGATTTACACGGGTGACTAAAATCGCACCACTTTTGCTGCACGGCGAAAATCGACTGTGTAAACGGCAGTTCGGCCAAGGCCGCAGGTGACTGAACAAACTTACCTGCTCCGGTGGCCAAAACTGTAACTAATTAATAATTATTGTTACCTAGTTTACGCCATCGACTACATAGACGACAGCGCCGCCGTCACCCGATGTGTCATCTGCTATTAAATTTTACAAGCAACTTGATAGGTCGGGTGGCTAAAGTCACCTATTTGACTAAAATCAACCCATGTACATAGCCCATGATGTGGTATTCACACGAGTCGACTAGACAGCAAAATCGCAAACCTAATTTCAATGGCGATTTGATTTTACTAGCGATTGTTGATAAAAAGCGCTAATTGACTAAAATCGCCTGCCAATTCGACCCGTGTAAATACCGCATAAGTAGGTATAGAAGGTACCGTTCTCAGCTTTACAGGTCACATATTGTGGTTCTATTGTCATGTGTCAGTACCCCGTGTGTTGATGAACTTCCATTGTCATGTGTCACGGATACACCAAATATTCTAAAGATAGATGGAAGGGTTAGAGAGTTCAGGGGATCTAAAAATACAATATAGTATGTTATACAACGTGTTACAAAAGTACCCCTAATGCCGAATATGGTGGATAGGGACCATCAAACTGAACAACTTTTACTTTGGAACCAACTCTGAAATCGCGAAAAAAAAAATCAACTGTTTCATACAATTTGATATTTTCGAATTAATTTTTGTATGAAACAGCTGATTTTTTTTCGCGATTTCAAAGTTGGTCTCATAGTAAAAGTTGTTCAGTTTGATGGTCCCTATACACCATATTTGGCATTAGGTGTACTTTTGTAACACGTTGTATATTGCATAAGAAAAAGATAGTAGTTGATTTGTATGAAACAAGGATAGCTGCATTTTCCAAAATGACGTTTTGATGTCATGTATTTAACATTCGCGAACCCTAAAATGTTATTAAACTTTTTCTAAACTGTGGCTCTATGAGCTCTAGACCCCACTAAGATAAATAATACTAGAAAAAAACGACTCACCCGTAGCACGTCCTGTGCTATTTTTTCTAATATTATTTATCTTGACATAAAAATAGCATTGTGAATGCGAAAAAAAACCTAAATTTAATAACTGTAGACCTCACGTTTGACATTTTTCGAAATGGCTAAAAATCTAAAATATGGTTTTGCGAAACGAAAAATTTTTGCGCAGCGAAATAACAAAAATGGCAGAGATATAGATCTCTGACATTTTGAAAAATTTCGAAAACAGAATCGTTTAAAAAAATCCATAAAAATATCGAACCTGCTCACAAAATTTCACGAATCTGATGAAAAATACCGGTAGAGGTGAACAGACGGCATTTTTGCTCAAGCTAAAACGGAAAAGCTTCGCGCTCGCTCGGTCAATTTATATTGAATAAATAATGTTTTAGGTTAGTAATAATCACTAAACTAAAAAACATCATCAACATCAAATATTTTTTTTATTTTTTAGGGTTTCTAAAAATTTTGGAAAAAAATTGTAAATGTTTGTGTCTTGCCTTTTTACACCCCTGCACTTCAAAGGTGTCATAGACAAAATTAAATGGAGTCAAAATATAATTTATTTATTATATATAACTTACAAATGGTAGTGAACACACCTTCTATGATTTCCTTTAGAATATCCTGTTTAGGTAATTTTATGATTTGGAATAGCCTTTTATAAAAATACATACACCTTATATATTTAGCATCAAATAATGATTTGAATATCAGAAAATATCGAAATGTAATTATAGCTTTGTTATTAATTTGTAATATTATTTGTTGATTAATTAAACAAAAACCTAGACAACCGATGTATTTATTTTATTTGTAAGTTCTGTACACACATAATTGTGCTGTTTAGTTAATCACATTTTTAAAGTTTTACTTCATAAAGTTTTTTATTTTTATTTTGATATGATGACCTCCGTGGTCGAGTGGCATGTACACCGGTTTTCAAGGTGTCGCCATCTCTGAGGTCCCGGGTGCAATCCCCGGGTGGGTCAATTTAGAAAACGAACTTTTCTATATCGGCTCAGGTCTGGGTGTTTGTGATAACACCGTCTCTGATTTCCATAACACAAGTGCTTTAGCTACTTGCTTTGGAATCGGAGCCGTGTATGTATGTGATGTTATCAATTATTTATTTATTTATTATTTAATAAAAAAAAAAATCAACGCAGTGTCATTACAGATTAAAAAAAAACTCTTGAGTTTGTTTAACTGCTAGCAATATTATTCTTTTATCAGTCGTTTTCCATTTTAATGTGGTTCTCTTTGATTATTTGATCAAAGGTTTTTATATACTTCGTTACAAGGCTTTAGGTACTTTACGAAAGTCTATAAACGGAAGTACAAGATGACAAAAATCGTATAATTCTTTATAATCATTTAATATCAATTTAAAACCCGCAACAAAACGAAAAGACATCAAACAATTTTCGTTTATGTCAAGAGTTATCAAAAATTGAAATAAATAAAGAGAAATTTGATTCTATGGTACGTACATTTAATAAAGTTTATTTTTGACTCCGATCATTGTTTACACCGGAAGTCGGTAACAAAGGTTTCCGTTTCCGGCGAGGCTGAAGCGTTTGGAGCCTTAATTAAATTGTAGGGGTCTGAAACTATATAAAAAGGAAAATACTAACTAGTTTTGAAAGGCTATTTATTCTGAGGCGATGAATGGAAAAATAAGGCTTTACAGATGAAGCGGTTGCTCTCACAAGCAGCTTTTTGCTTATTACAATTCAAATTCAAAATTCAAAACTCATTTATTCAGTCTAGGCTGTTACTAGCACTTGTGAATGTCAAAGAAGCTACGCCATCGGTTCGCAAACCCTAAGCGGGAGACCTTGTAACGAGAAGAACCGGCGAGAAACTCGTCGAGGGCTGCTTTTTTCTCCCTGTATATTTCATACAGAGTCGTCAAACTTTGATAAATGAGGTCAGCATTTAAAGTGACGTAATTTTCCATTACAATAATTAGCGAAGTTTATATTCAATGGGTAGGAAAAATTGATAGAGCAGTGCTGTTAAGGCAATTAAGTTACATAATAAGTACGATGGAGAAGCTCGGTGGCGTAGTGGTATAGTACCTGGCCCATCGACTGCGGAGGTTAAGGCTCCTATATACCTCAAGTGGCGCCCTCATTTTAATTAAATTTATTGCTCGCTAAGTACATAATGTATCGAAAATTCACATGTACAGATTGAAGCTAAGGTTCTATAGTTTATTTACAAACAATAACCTCAGTAAAATTTTGTTCGTTGTAGTATTAGTTCGCAAAAGTGCTAAAAGTGGCCACTTTTGGCACATTTGCGAACTACTACTACAATGAATTATGTTATACTGAGGTTATTGTTTGTAAATAAACTATAGAACCTTGGCTTCAATCTGTACATGTGAATTTTCGATACATTATGTACTTAGCGAGCAATAAATTTAATTAAAATGAGGGCGCCACTTGAGGTATATAGGAGCCTTAAGCAGCTTTCACAAGGGTCGGTCATGGGATGGGTGACTAAAAAAATATTATCTCGAGCTCCTCCGTGCTTCGGAAGGCTGGTTGAGCTGTTAGTCCCGGCTGAATTTGCAGTCGTTAACACCCTCCAACTCGCATTGGGCCACGGGGTGGGTTATGGTTATGGCCCATCCTCCTTATCTACCCATAAGAAAGGCCTGTGCCCCAGCAGTGGGGACATTAAAAAAAACATTCCGACGAACTGAGAACCTCCTCCTTTTTTTGAAGTCGGTTAAAAATGGCTGATGGTCATGGCCATAAGTATGATATTTCGAAAACCACTTAATACATCTGGTACCTATCAGTACAGTGGCGAAGGTGCGAAGGTCTCATACTCGACGACCTCCGTGGTCGAGTGGTTTGTACACCGGTTTTCAAAGTGTCGCCATCTCTGAGGTCCCGGGTTCGATCCCCGGTTGGGTCAATTTAGAAAACGTACTTTTCTATATTGGCTCAGGTCTGGGTGTTTGTGTCACTACCGTTGTCTCTGATTTCCATAACACAAGTGCTTTAGCTACTTACTTTGGGATCGGAGCAATGTATGTGATGTTGTCAAATATTTATTTATTTATACTAGCCGATTCTCATCGGCTTACCATTTATAAATCCCACCCCACCGATCCAATATGCAGATCATAACATTTTTGTAGAACGGCTTACCATCGCCATATTTTCACCCCTCACCCCTGGTACCTACTAAATTAATTTTAAAAATAATGCTCGTATTTCCAGCTTGTCTAAGAAAATATCTTATGAAACTATTGTATTAAAACTTAAAACATAGAGCTTTTAAGGTTCTTTTTGTCAGGTAACAAAGTCTGGAACAGGTGGTAGGAAAATTAAGACGATTCAAAAGTGCTTAATTAGGTATTAAGTTTATTTGAATAAATCGTTCTTTCAAAGCGAACAAATGACTATCGCCTTTTTTCCCGCATTAAAACTTTCTTGATAACAAGCAAAAGTCGCTCTTATTATTTGGAAAAAGAAAGTGGTATATGCATTGAGTGTGATGTGCATGTTTGAAACATCATTGAATAAATAAAGTCCTGCGCTGTGACATTTCCAAAGGCCTGCCAAATGAGTCGTTTATAATGAGCTTCAGAAATTTATAATGACCAAGAGGTCTAAAAAGGCAAAATTTTATGTTACATCAGAATATGGTTCATAAATATGATATATACTAGCTGCCCGCCCCGGCTTCGCATAGGTGACACCATCTATTAGTTATATTGCAATTTAAAATGACGGAAAAGATATTTTTTTACGTCTTTCCGTACAATGTTTTTTTTTCCTTTATAAAACCTTGGGTGTAGTTGTTCTTAAATTATGAGCTTACATTAATTTGGGTGATTCATTTTTATTCATATTTAAAATAGATTTATTATAATATATTTTAGATGTCAAAAAGAACATTGTCAACTTTGTCCAATCGGAAGCAAAGATATTTACAAATGTTCTAGAAAATATTATAGTTTAAATGTTTTTATATTGTGAAAGAATAAAGTTGAAGAATAAGAAAAATTTTTTTTTCCAAAGTTAGGATTATGCGACAAATAAAAAAAACCTTATTAAACTAAACTTTTTTTTATATAATACTAAATAGTATACTAGAAAAAATAGGACTCGCACCAGATCATGTTCCCGATAAAAATAGCATTGTGAATGCTTAAATCTCAAAATTTCAAACTTTTTTTTATTAATAGTAGTGGTCCTCAGGTCAAAAATGTTTCTTCTCTTCTTACCCCGATCATCATATAATATTCTATCCTCATATTCGCGCATAAACGCAAATCCACAAGTGTAGTACGACATTTCAAAATGATTATGCGAAGTTTAAGATGCATTAATTTGCATTTTTCCAAGCTGTGTCTGTCTATGGACGGTCCTTCGCATGCATACAAATGTCTGCGCGCATGTGAGTGATCGGGGTTAAAAAATACAATACAATCTTGCCTTTATAGGCCCCCAGCTCTCGCTTGAGAAGCGAATAATCGAAGGGCCATAATAAGGCTATTAAAAGTTACTTCATTCGCACTCCCCCGCTTCCGATGTTATTTTGGACTTGACATGTTTACTGAGTTTCGCAAACAATCTTATTTGTAAGACGACAAAGCTTTAATTCCAACAGCAACAAAAACGTCAATAATTCTGGTACATTTTGTAACTCTCGAACGTAATTCATGACTTTAGTTTTTATTTGATGTTAACTTTGATTTAGAATTGAAGTTCTCGTTACTTTCATTTGGAATTTAATGTCAACGTTTTTCGATATGTTTGTTACTTAATCACGCAAAAACGACTGAACAGATTTGAACGAAATTTGACAACATACATAAATAAATAATAAATAAATATTTGACAACATCACAAACATTGCTCCGATTCCAAAGTAAGTAGCTAAAGCACTTGTGTTATGGAAATTAGGGACAACGGTGGTATCACAAACACCCAGACCTGAGTCAATATAGAAAAGTTCGTTTTCTAAATTGACCCAACCGGGGATCGAACCCAGGCCCTCAGAGATGGCGTCACCTTGAAAACCGGTGTACAAAGCCACTCGACCACGGAGGTCGTCAATAGATAGTTATTACCTAGATTAAACATAGGATACATTTTATCTTGCTCAAAAGGTCTCTTGGAATTTTTCGTATTTCATGCGGATGAATTCGAATTATGAAATTGAAATTGAAAAATTCTTTATTTAAATAAGCTCACATAATAATCATTTTTAAATCTTCGATTCTTTTACCCTAATCATTTAACGTCTTTTAGCTGACAAGATAAATGGACGAAAAAATTTCAGTCAGTTCTAACAGATGTAACGTAAAGTATTTACAAATCTTATGTATATCGTTTTCAGACATTACATTCATATATGTTACAATTACCATAGATTGAAATATAAATATCATTATTAAAATGGATCATTTCATAATGAATAAATTTACAGGTTTCAAGCAAAGTTCAAGTGAAAAGTTTCAAGTGAAAATTCACTCTAGGCTGTTACAAAAAATGCAATTCATACAATTCAATATGCGTTAAGATAAGTTTAGTCAGTAATTAATTAGGATAGTCAGAAGGCAACCCATTTTCATTGGCAGCACCCGTTCACGAGCATGACACATGAACCCGTCATCGCTTCGCTCAACCATATGTTTTGTATAATTTACACAATACAATTAAACAAAATTTAAAACACACATTAATAAACGGACAACCCTTCGCCAAACATGACTGAGTAACATCAAAACTTTAGCATTAAAATATTAGTCGAAGGATTAAAGGCTGTAAAGTTTTACTTCAGCTGAAAGGATCTCGCTGGTAAATTATTTCCAGCCTAATCCTCACTCCAATATAACCACTTAAACTATTTTTGGCTTAAATTTCAATCACTGGGCTTTTGTTTTTTTTATTTGTTATTTTTATACATAAACAAACACTGACACTAGGTATAGGCCTCCCCCAAGGATCTCCACGACAATCGGTCCTGCGCTGCCCGCATCCAGCGGCTTCCCGCGACCTCCACCGCGAGGTGTACCGACCATCTGATACGCCAGATCGTCAGTCCACCTTGTTGGGGGCTTGACCACAGAGCCATACGATACGAGATCACCAGTACTTTTTTGCCTCAACAGTTATCGGTTCTCCAATTAAAGAGACATCGATTAACTTCTAACAAACCTCGACGAAAATGAGATTAAGGGCAAACAACTTAACTAGGTCAAGAACAACTATGCGAATGGTGAACAAAAACTTAGGAAGTTGATACAAGATGGCCGACAAACTTCCTGAAGTTAGGAACTTATGAAAGGGATTGTCGGAGACAAAAAGAGGTAATAATTAATAGAAGACGGTATTAATTTTGATTTTGAAACTTATAAACAGCTTTTAGAAAGACGTTGAGGGAAATGGAGGGATTATTTCTTCAATATTTGGATTGGTTCAAGGAAATGGTTTATGTTAAAAGGTGTTGCGCAGTTTTGTCAGACTATTGTCGCGACTTTACAGCGAGCGACGATCTGGGTAATGTTTTCGGAGAATTACAATTTTGCACGTTCTAAAGAACATTTTACATTGAAACATTCAAAATGGTTTATACTGATTTGACTTGTTTTAATTACGTCACATCTTTTGTATCTTTTCTGTGACTAATATGAACAATACAATGGTTTAAAATAAAATGCCTAATTTTGGACCTAAAAATTTAAAATATATTGTGTAAATAAATACAAAATGGTGTGCAAAATACTCAATAAATATTTAAATCTAAATATATAAAATAAGGCTCTTAGTGATCTTCTTATATCAATAGCTCAAATTGAAAGAACCTTAAGCAGAAAAATGTGCTATCCGAAACGTTCCCGATTCCACATAACAACTCAAACACTTTTAAGCAGCTTTCCCTCCAAACGAAACAGTTGTGCTGTTAGTTCCAGCACACATCCTAAAACAATACCAGCAGGCCAGTTTCTGTGCTCACAGCGGTTGACTTTGAAAACTCCGGACAAATATGCGTGTTGTCTCTTTGTTTAGGTTTTAAGAGGTTTGTTGGAATACTGAAGCAATGACATTAAGAAAAAGAAATGTTTTGCTTAAATCTAATAAGACAGGGACCTTACTCTATGGCGATAGAACAGCAATAGTCTACCAAAATACACTTTTTAAATTGCAATTTCTCTCAAACAATAGAAGTTAGAGTATTGATATAAAAAAGGTATTTTTGTAGAAGATTATCGATTCTGAAGTTTTTGAAAAAATATATTTTTAGTGCTTTTTATTTCAAAAATATATCTTGTGTATTTTAAATCTTGTTACAATTTTAAAAGTGTGGTACTGAGTTATGAAGGCCTCTGTATATTTGTATAATTATTATTATTAATAATGTCTAAATATTTTTAATTGATAAATCCTTACTAATATTGTAAATGCGAAAGTCAGTTTGTTTGTTTGTTACGCTTTCACATCTTAACTACTCAACCGATCATAATAAAATTTTGCATACACATTGTCAAAGGTACAGATAAGGACATAGGGTATTTTTTATTCAGAAGCACTGTTCCCGAAGAATACAGAAATATCTGTCCACGCAGACGAAGTCTAGTCCGCTAGTGTTATTATAAACTTAACGAATTTTATAAGCATAAGCAATAAAATAATTAACTATATTCTATGAACGTGTTGACGTTGTCTTAGAATGTCTTTGCCCTTCCTTCTACCCCATTATGTCATTAATAAAGATTCTTATCATTAATTTAAAACTTCAATAGCCATACAACTCCTGAAAACTTCCCCATTGTGAGAAAGCCACCATCTCGCTGAATCTAAGCAAAACCTGGTCTCTGGCACAGTGCCACTTGTACCGAACTTATAAAACAATGTGTTTTCACGAAACAAACTTTCGAAGGTATAGAAGTGTGCAATCGAACAGAAATAAAGCCGTCAGTTTGCGTCCTAAGGGCCGGAAAATTTTGCTGATTCATAATCATCCACCAGTTGGCACACACCGCTGACTTGGCGCTAGTGTAGATGTATATCCGTCATTTTGTTGTTTTCTATATGTTTACTATCAATTTTTGGTTTTTGGAAGCGAATTTTCGTTGACATAAATTTTTCTTGCAACATATTTTGGTTTTCTTCAATTTTTAATTCGTTTACTGTCCAACTTTCATAATAATAATTATTATCAACCATTTTTAGAGAGTAATTAAAAAATAACCGGGAACTAAACCCGCATACGTCAAAAGGTCTTTACAGCAGTGCCACCAAGCGGGGTAAATTTTCTGTCATCTTGCCAGTGGCGGAGCATCGCGTATGCGGATTGGGAACGGAGGTATAAGCGGGGATATCCTAGACCAGTGCGCCACTACTTGCACTCTGGATGTATTCAAAATGTCGAACATAGGACGAAACGTATGAATAATAAGTATAAAGGTAAAATAAATAGTTACTGGGTTAATTCTGTAAAGATACATGTAAGTATGGAAAGAAATAAATAAATGTTTAGTTAAGAAGTCGGAATTAATATTGGATTAAAGAGTAGGGTGCCAGAAATAAGGTCCAAAATTAATTATGAAAATTGAATGACGAATCTCTAAAATAATATTTGAATAAAATGGGCAAAGTTACATTTTACTGACTTTTTCGCACAAAAACAATTATTTTGAGTTAAATGGGCCAATTTTTCAAAAAAGCAAAGTTTCTGTTCCATTGTGCAGTCTGTAATTTCCGCTTCGCAAGTAAAGATGGCCGACGGAAGTTGGTAAGGGCAAACACGATACCATCTCTGGTTGTTTTGATAGATGGAGGTTGATGGATTATCGGTTCGATTCCCTTTTTTGTTATTTTCGTTAGTAAATAGTGCCTTCTTTCTATTATTGTTTGTTTTGTTTCGAGTTTGAGAGAAATGAAACTGTTTAGTAAAATTTAACTTTTTTCTTTAAAGATAGAACAGTGGCATAGAACAGTAATGAATAATTTGTCTGTGGTTTTTTTATGATCACGGCATTAGAAATTGACCCATCCGCCAACCAAACAAGTTTTTAGATTTGAATAATGTTTATTATGATATTGTTGATAAGCACAAAAAAATATTTTATCAATCTTACGTATTGTCACATCTGCGGGTTCTATGTCATTACGATATATTTGTATTTATTAGGAAATAAAAAGTGTTTTTTTCTATTACTTTTGCTATGATGCATCATGAAGCATCAGGATGCTGTGCGTAAATTAATTTAAGTATAATGTGTCTTAAAGAATTGAAACTTAAGGTACAAAAACTTAATTATAACAGAACAGTAGGTCAAGGTTCCAAAATAATTAACCCTCTCATAACATATTAAGCTTGTTTGTGTTCACTTAAACTTTAATGCATCCTACCTCCAGGGAAGTCGCGAACTTAAAGGTAAGCAACGCGCGGCTGAAGCTTTTAACTCGACTATCTTAATTTCTGATATAACTTTGATAATTATTAAAGATAGTTTTTATAGAAATATGCCTTGAGAAAGTTAATAAATTGATTATTTTAATTTTGTTGAAATGTTTGCATTAATTTTCTCCTTTCTCCGTCAGTACAAAACAGTATTATCTGTTTTAATAGTTTTAATGACTATTATCAACTTTAAATGTAAAAAATGTATATTGGAGATTTAAGTGCGAAAAAAACACTTTAACAGATTTAGATTAAGGATTTTTGGTATTTTGATTGATTTTTTTAATGTAAGACTCATCAATTTATAATTTTAATTTATGAAGTAATAACGTACATTCATAACTTTTTATGATTTGCCGATCCCGTAGCGTTTGTAGTGATCACTTGTTAATGTTTGCATGTACAAAATACAAAAATCAACTTCATTCTTCAACCATAACAGTAGGTGTTACATTATGGTACAAGTACCGGGAGTTCTGTGACGTGAACGAAGCTCAGGCTCACCCTCGCACCAAGACAGGCACAATTTACCACCAGCACTTCAGTACACACAGAGAACCACCAGTACTTCTGGTATTTTACTCCAACATAAATACCCGCCATCACATTCCAAAGTGACAGTGACAGTTGGCAGTGTTGCCCTCTTGAGCGTGTGATACAGAGTATATTATGTATTCCATAGATACAAACACTAGACTAGCTATTTATTTGTTTACTTATGAAAAATCTAAAACAAACCTACTTAATATCGAACCTTAACTAAACCTTCGAAATCCAATTCAAAACGCTTCCCAGCTCCTTGTTTCGATTAACGGAAGCGCAGAAATTCCGCCCAAACAGTAATCCGTTTAACACCTCAACTCGGGACGAATTTATCGCAAAGTTCAGACTGGGCCCGGAATTTCCAACTGATTATGCCTATTTATTAAATGAGATAAGCAGATTCCGTTCTGTGAGGGCATTATGCAGAGATGTCTCTGTCCCGATCTTGTTTGGGAACTGGCATCAATTACTTAAATGATGGCTACTGTCTTTTTCTACGTATTTTTTTTATTTTAGGCATTCACATTTTTTTTGTAATGAGATAAATAATATACTTGAAAAATCGACTCACTAGTTTTGGTTTATACGAGTGTGTAGCGGAAGGTCGAACTACGAATAGGGTTGCCAACTTTTTTTAACAAAATAAAAAGTATATTAAGGTCGGAAAAGAAAAATAAACAGTAATTTAGATAAATGAACAGTACTTATTTAAGTATTTGTTTTATATTTTGATTACATATTTCTTGGTGCTTCGCACAACTTGTCAATTTTGTGTCATTTTTGAAAGCTTCCTAAGCCTCATTACAGTTAAAATCCAAAGAGAAACGAGGTGCGCTGCCCGCGCGCCTAAAACGTAAAAACGTAGAAACATAGTGTTGGGAGTTTAGTTTTTAAACAGATCTTTGGATACCAGTGATGCTTGCTGAAACCAGGTATTTTCGTATACTTGTTTTTGTTCAACAGTAAAAAATAGAATGTAGTGGAAAACAGTATAATACGGTTTTCAACAGTATAGTTGGCAACCCTAACTACGATAGTGCGGTAATTTTTTGTCCGAAAGATCGATTGTGCGATGCACATTTGTTCGAAAGAATGTTTATACGAAAAGTGAATGGATATATTTTTCTACTTATTTGTTGTTGTTATTTCGTAAGTAGTTTGAATTATTTTAAGAGCGTTCCATCAGTGAAAATGTGAGGAAACATTTCTTTTAGAAAACAATTTTCAATTGATTGAAATTGTTATGATATTTACAATGAAAAATGTAAGATTGTTTATTTAAAAGAATAATTTATACCGAAATGTAGAATGATGTTGCAAATTAGTATTATGATTATTATTCATACACAACATAAGGTTATTTATGTTAATAAAATATTTTCTTTCTAGCTGTCACGGAATATTTAAGTCTGTATTATAGCCACATAACTCTTACTCATATTGTTTTTTTTTACCTCACCTGATGTTAAGTGACGATAAGGCCGCAAGTGTAAGCGCGCTACACCCGGAATCCTTACCACTGAGGAAATAGGCTATCTTACCTCTAACTGCCGGAACACAACAATTTTTAAATTGTTGTTATGGCGTAAGATCGTGGTAGCTAGCCCGGTGGATTTGAAATAAGCTGTACCATCAACAAAACCGAGTACAAATTGTAGCCCCCTCCTGGGAATCGAACCCGGGAGCCCTATGCTTACACGGGTGGGCGAACCACTAGACGACAGGTTTTATTCAAACTTCTTCTACTGGGCATTTCTACCGTAGAACTAATGATACTTATTTTTTCTCATTAGTGCTGCAATTTAATACTTTTTGGTGAGACTAATGAGAAAAAAATTACCATTAGTTCTACGGTAGAACTGACCAGTAGAACAAGTGGGAAAAAACGACCACAGAGGCGGTTAAATGTCGTTTAAATTTTTGCCAAACGCATAACGTTTTAACGGTTGTTAAGCTAAGAGTAATATTTCCTAACTCGTATGTATCCGGACAGTTAAATTATTTTACGACTTCCCCTTAATTATATCACCTTTATTGTCTTAAAAGCGGTGACATTATGAAGAAAACTTGACTTTGACTAGACGTTTTGTTGAGAAGAGATGCGGTAACGGTTATATTATTTTAAAGTTTATTTGCATTTGTGATTGCAGTTATACAGGGTGATTGGAAATAGCCGCATATAGCCGAATGTGGTAAATATGCATATAACCCCCTAAAATTAGTATAATCCCTGAAAATCGCCACGTAAAGTTTTTTTTTATTTGTTTGGAAAATGTCTGATTGACAACCCTAGTCGCAAATAGACTATCGTTTTCGATAATCAATTCCATTAATAGGCAAAAACAAATACCATTTCGGTCTAGGGTTTTCACTATACAGTTTATAATAAAAATATTTTTAAGTGGTGAATTTCAGGGTTGTATGCATGGCACCCTATCCACCATATTCGCCTTTGGAAGGGTAAGGCTATTTTCAAACACTCTGTATATTTACACGGTTAAACTTTAGAAATTAGGGATGAAACACAATTTTGAAATAAAACAATGCACACTGTGTTTTATGACACACATTTACAACACTGTTGACGGATCCTAGCGTGATATTTCTAAACGTACAAAATTATCGCTAAAGGGTAGGCTTTTAGTTCCCCCCCCCCCCCGTGTCCGTCCTGTGACCACGGCAGCTGCAAATCCGAAAACATCGGAAAAATCTTAGCGGAACCAAACTCATCCTTACTAATATTATAAATACGAAAGTCCGTTTGTTTCTTTGTTACGCCTTCACGTCTTAACTACTGAACCGATCATCATGAAATTTTGCATATACGTTGTCAGGGGTACAGAGAAGGACATAGGGTACCTTTCATCCCGAAAAATAATCCTGAGAGATAGCAAAAACACTTTCCATGCAGACGAAGTCGCGGTCACTAGTCAATAAAACCACGCTCGTATCCGTTAAAACTATTTCACTTTAATATGCTTATTACTTTGGTCAAAAACTAAATCTCCATCGCCCGCTTACTCCATGGGACTACCCTCACGTTTTACGGTCTGCCGGATTGACGGCAGTAGGTTTCATTTTGTCACGGTTGTAAACGAGGGGAGATAACATGCCAAAATATAACTGGCTTGATTTACTGAGCTTTCTGTTAAGAAAACCTCATATTTATTTTACAGTAAAAATGCAAGTAATAATTATTAAATTTAGATTTTTCGCATTCACAATGCTATTTTTATATTCTGGCAAAACATCTGGAAAGATGTTTCTTTCGAATGTGGGGGTATTTCCTCACATTGATGAAATTGCGCTGGCTTGCAGCGAAGAAGTAAAAAGTACTAGAAAATTTCGCCGCTCCCACTAGCGACTCGGTAGCATAATTGGTCAGTGCATTGGGCCGGATTCCCAAGGGTGCGGGTTCGAGTCCCGTCTGAGGTGCTACGGGTGAATCGATTTTTTCTAGTATTTTTTCTAATATTTTTTATCTTAATGCAAGTAATAACCTGAAAATGATTATATTTGAAAGATTGGCTAATCACTTGAACCGTTTAGTTTCTTAAAAGAAAAAGACAGTAAACTGTGTTCTACAACCAACGGTTTATCGTGACTTCTGGAGCACAAAGGATTTCGAGATAATATTTTTTGGTCACCCATCCCATGACCGACCCTAGCGAAAGTTGCTCAACCTGTACAGTCGGAGACTGAATAGTGTCAATTAGTAAAACACTTTTGCGGATAAATGTTTTTTTCACTTAATAGTATGCGCAGAAATCGAAATGTATAAGTGTCAAATATTTAAAATAGTACACTAAAAAGTATTTAAAAAATGTCACATCTAATCTATACATCTGTAGAAATACAAAAATGTCGGCTATTGAACTCGGGACCGTCTGGAAGGCAGACGATTTCAATTTGCGCCAATGATTCCATTAAGCCACAGGATGCACAACTTGAGACGCGACCACATATTAAGATAAGCGATACTATATAAAAAAAATCCCTACTAGTCTAGTCTACTGTGAATCTGGCTCGTAAGCCACGTCTCCGTTTGTCTTGCGAGTGAACTAATCGCTCAATGCAAGCTTTTGACGAGCAATCTCGCAAAGTTGATAACCGGTATGAAAAAATTATCAGAACCGTGGTCTCTGGACTTCAAAAACAATATGTTCCTTATGTTAAAATGTACATTTCTGTAGTTCGAGTCGCTAAAAAGGCTTATCGCCTAATTTAAGGATTACCTGATCTCCATTTTAATAGTCCTGCATTTCAAAAAGGCTGTAGTTACCGTCAGATAAGATAAACGTTCACTTAATTTTATCCTTTCAATGGTATACCTACTTATTTATTTTATTTTTCGAAGCAAAAGATATGTTTGCTAACATATTTATAGCTCTTTATGTGCACAAGACTAATAATGACAGACGTATTACTTACATAGCGACGCAAATGCACGAATTAAGTGTAAGTACTGCGGTAAAGCTGGGAGAGATTGCTAGTATCCAACTTAAGCAAGTTTAGTTTGAGATCCAAGTATTTAGACTATGTAGGAGTGAGTGATAACTTCTATGAAGGTTTGTTGCTATTAATTAATACCGAGTTAGTTGAGGAGCTGAATAGCGCAGTGGTTTAGCGTCTGGCCACGCGATTGCAGAGATTAAGCAACTTTCGCATGGGTCGGTCATGGGTTGGGTGACCAAAAATTTATTAATTCGAGCTCCTCCGAGCTTCGGAAGGCACCTTATGCAGGCCTGGAATCAGGATTCTGTGCTGTAAAACTAAAAGGTTACTCCCGACGCGATCGAGATCGAGTTCGAATCGAGTAAACGCCAAAACGGTACTATGGAAACCATGGAAACATTTTTAATGCACCAAAAATAACAGATTTTTGTTGTTTATTCCATCGTGATGTGAACTCGATCCCGTCGAGAGTACCGTCGCAGATCTTAATATATTCTTACCACCATTATAGTTCTTGCAACTTCCTCAGAAAAGTATCTTAATCACTCTTCAAGTTTGTCACTTCGTAACTAAAGCATAACTTTAATAGAAAAATGAGATCGAAGAAACTATGGTACTACTTCATACTTCTAACTTTAATAGTCAGGTGAGTAACTTTATGTTTTGTCGAATGTGCACTATTCGTTGAAGTATGAAGTAGATACTTGCTTTCGCAAACAGACCAAATTTTCAACTTAATAAGAATAAAATAATAGTAAGGAATTAAGTATATCACGAATGTCCGGTGCTACAGAGATTTAACTGCAAAAATCACGAAAATGACTTTAAAAGCGATTATATTGAAAATGTGTGATATTGTACAACGAAACAAAGACGCATAATAAATTCCTTCGTTTTGCGATACATTGCGCCATATTATTTCTTTGTAGTTTTACTGTGAAATTGCACTCTGTTTATTGGTGCAACAGCGTCGCAACTGTAAGTTATGTCATTTGTTGTATTTGTTTATTGGAGAAACAGTGCCTTGACTGTATGTTAAGTCAAGTTTTTACTAGTGGACTCCTTTGGAGAATTGGGGGGATGTCTTAAAAACGCTTTTTTGGGGGGCGGTACTTCCTTTTTTATCTTTGATATTTTTGTTGTAAAAGGACATCTGATCTATATTTACCTATTTATCGAAACTAGCTCTTATCGTTTCAAGCCAAAGCTCCAAAGTAGCAAAAAAAACTTACATTTCATATTCTGAAAATTAACAAAATGTAAGTTAAACCTCTGTAGCACCTATATACGATAGGTATAAATGACGATTTCGAGGACAAAATGTCAATTTATTTAATAGGTACCTAGTTAATTAGCTTCAACTTGTCAATCTTTCTTAAGAGTTCATCAAAATCGCGAGTAAATTACTACCAAGAGTTCCTATTTTGCGAGTCTTCCAAATAAGATTTCATAATTAGAACATTCACGGACAACCCACGCGCAAATAATGTCGGGCTAATCAATCTTAACAACACTTGTTTTGAGTACCCAAAGTTCATTAAACTTTAAACTGAGGTGAAATTAGTTGGTGTGAAATATTTCCATTGTTTGACAGAAAATGTTTACTTGTTTAAAGTAGCAAGAAGAAGAATTACTACGCGTTCACTTCATCATTGCCGCTACCTCCCCTCCCGCTACGTCATACCGCACCCCCTGCGTCGCCTCTCTAGTAAGGCTAGCAACGCAAAGCCTAATTTTTGTTTCTGTTGATTTAATCATTACGTTCGTTATTTGTGTTGTTATTATGATTAAAAGAGTAAAGTTCCTAAATAATAGCGAACCTAACTTGTTATATAAATTAATTACACTCTTTGAACAAGAAAAAATGAAAAACAGTTGAAAAACATGATTACTTTTTTGTCTACAGTACCGATAGCTGTGACGTCATAACGGTCGTCGACGGCAATCACGAAGTGAACGCATAGTACAGCATTTTACTATCAGGCAAGTTTTGCCCTTTGAAAATTTAAGGATTACTAGATTATCTGCGGATGTTTTAATGCTGGCCATACCAAACAATAATATTTGTATTAAAAAAACATGTAATTTTCTGAAGAGAATTGGTAAGGACAGCATTTTTAAATGAAAACATAGCTCATGTATTTAACACGTTTGAAGAATCATCTAAAGTTCTACACTAATATTATAAAAAGGTAACATTTTAATACACATACACATTTTTATAAAAATATAGATGAAGATTTTTAACACTACATACCCCTATTTTATCCCAACAAACACTGTACCTACCTGAGAAGTTAAGTATTTTATTTCCGTTATTAATTGCTCGAATGCTAATGTATGTACAGACGCGACAAAAAAATGTTTTGAGAGTACTTGTTAAAATAACTTCAAGTCTCAAGTAGAATTTCCACACGACTCCACGCATATAGCATAAGACAAACTTCGTAATCGTCTCAAAAGTACAATTTTGTCCCCGAATAACAATAATGGCCCGTCATCTCATAACACGGGCTAACCCTTCCGTGACCCTCGAGATTTACGAGGCCCATAAGGCCCGTGTCGGAGGCCCATAAGGCCCGTGACGCAATAAGGGTTGCAGATACTGATATTGCAGTTTCTACACACATGCGGTACAAATTTGACGTTTGTGCACCTGCATGCTTACGTCATCGGGAATATAAAGGTTGTTGTGCTAGGGGTGAGAAAGATTTGCTAAGAACAGCGATAATCACCAGTTTAATACGAGAAATAAAGATAAACTTGCCGTTCCAAGATTTAGGCTTGCAAAAACTAAAGGTTCTTTTTTGGGGAAAAGCATAGTTTTTTTTAATAAAGTACCACAACAAGTGATTGATCTTAATTTGCATGAATTTAAAAACATGTTAAAAAGACGCTTATGGGTAAAGTTAATTATAAAGTAGACGATTATCTAAAAGACCGAAATGCGTGGAAATGATGTAACATGTAACGCATAAGTACTTTGTTGTTAATAACGATATATTTAACTTTTTAAATATCGTTACTTATTTCTGTTAAAGCTGATAAGTTTCTTGCGCCTGTTCTTCTTGTCAGTTAAAAAAGTCTGGAACGGGTGGTTGGAAAATATAGACGATTCAAAAGTGCTTAATTATTAAGTTTATTTGAATATAGAAATTTTGACTATTGACTATTTGATGCGAGTAGTTAATCTCATTTCATACATTAGATACTTACTTCGCAAAGTGGCTACAAATCCTGGGTGTTGTACTTCCTGTGTACCACCGAACTCAGATAAATGTATTTATTAACAGAACTGTATTGGAATCGACAAAATTTTTGAATTTATAGTGAAACTACATTAAAGCAATTATAACTAACTTATATGAGTTGTATCGCTTTTCGCTTTTATCGGGCGGATGATTTATCGCTGACCTCTGCTGGGAAATAATAAAGGATGCCCACACATCGAGGGTAACGGTAGGGTGACCATGATTTGAAAACAAATGTGCACTTTAATTTAATTTTTAAATAATTCTTGACAATATTAAATCCTAACCAAACCCATTTTGGTATACATAACTGAAACTCGCTTTTTTTGCTCATAAGAATATAAAATAAATATGTTATGACAAAACACTGAAATAAATAACAGAAAACTCGCGTCTTACGGTTGCTTGCGTGGTTTCATTAGATAATGCTTCAGTTTTAGTTGGGTTTTTATTTAATAAGTATTAGATTTTTTCAACATTTTGGTACCTTTGCAGTCTGCCGTGGTCACGGGGGACTGAAGCCACTAACTTGTGAGCCTACCCTCTCCTCCTCCTCTTTTTTAACAGTAATTTTTGACGTTCAGAATGTGTTACCTTATGTTAATGGTTTAATAATAGGACTGGCTGGTATCTTGGAAGTATAATTCTGGCATGCATGATGTTTCTATAAATAAATGAAAAGGTAACGAATAATTTTTGTTACCTTTTTATTTATTTGTATGTAAGTATAAAATAATGTCGTAAATTACAGGCTCCATGGTCGAGTGGTTTGTACGCCAGTTCGATCCTCGGCTGGGTCAGGTCTGGGTGTTTGTAGTTCCACCGTTGTGTCTGATTTTCATAACACAAGTGCTTTAGGTACTTTTTTGGGATCAGAGCAACTGTGATGTTGTCTAATATAATGTGTGTCTCACTTTCTATCAAAAGTATGGCCACCCCCATCAACTGTTTTCGTAAAATAAAAATGATCGCGTCACGATGACAGCAGCCCATCTCGCCGCTTAATCGATCGGTCATACGTTTGACTCCTTTTAGAGCTATCTATTTGATCTGATATTTAGTGGCATCAAAGCGAGGAGAAGTAATAAGTTCATCGAGTAATAATATTAAAATAGTTTTAACTTCATAATATTTGAACATCGATTTAACACTGACGCATTTGCATGCGGCAGCGAATCGTTTGCGGTATCGAAACATCTGCGCGACCATTTAGCAGATATTCGCGAAACTTTACCATAAAAGGTCGTAACTATTATCATCTCGCTAATAGTATTAGAGTGAGACATAGCACATGCGAAACGGTACCATACAACTGATAGATTTTTCTTTGATTCGCTGCCGCATGCGAAATGCGTCGGTAACAATATTTTGATTTTCTATATTCAGATATACATAATTATACTCTGGTAATATACAACCGATGTATTTATCACATTTTTGTATTCATTTTATTTATTCAGTTATCTTTGTTTTTTCATGTTTCGAATATTCATCTATTACATTAAGAATAGAGTTAATGTACTTGTATAATAAAAAAAAATATTTGGTAGCTCCTGTTTCATTCGATTTTAATTATAAAACTTTAGCAATCAGGTAAGTAAATACATTATATTACTAACAAAAAACATATTATTGAACCGTATTATTGTTCTGCGTTTAATTAGAAGCTTGTTTTTATAGAGACATAGATGTCGTATGGGCATTTGATCTTAATTTCAAATTGAAATTAAGATCAAAACACTGGCAAGCAATCGTGAAATAAAAGTATTTTTTTGTTTTTATTTGTTCTCATGATTAAGAAAAAATCAGTTAGTCAATATAAAAATAGCATTGTGAATACGAAAAATCTAAACTTAATCAGTCAAGAGCGAGTCGGACTCCCGCACCGAGGGTTCCGTACCATCATTCTGAAAAAGTTTACTATTTAGAGACATCGTTTTATTTTTTACATAAACATCTATCACATAAAATAATTTCAGATTTTTCTCTGTTTCAGAATGTGCAAGCAGCGCTGTTTCATATATGCCCTAGTAGCCTCACATTAAATTTTTACCCCCTTTCAGTCCCTGTTGCAAAAAAATATATAAATATTTTTATTAATCTTTTATTTGCAAAATAGTTGGGCAACGTCATCTAAAATTATTTCAAATTTCAAGTTGATAGCTTTAGTATTTCTCGAGATATCTGTGACAGACAGACAGACAAACTGAGTAGCACCATAAGGGTTCCTTTTTACCATTTTGGTACGGAACCTTAAAAATTAAATAATCCCTAAAATAATAAACCGAAACTCTCAAAATTGAGTTACAAACGTCTCTAACGAGAAACGTCGCAATAAATCTTCTGGCCACTCATTAAGTTGTCTGAAAATTCAGGGCCTGAATTTCAGTAATGATCGCCATTAGTAGGGCGTCAATGATGCCTTGATACATTTTAAATGTGCCGTAAAATTTACAGATAAGAACAAGTACTTATTGCGATCGGGAAAAGTCAAATTTTCCATTTTAGATCTTTAGACTTTTAGATTTGAGAATTTTCTCAGGTTAGGTAATGATTTTTTCGACACGTAGTATAGTACACGGCTGATAAGGTTTTTTAAACTCGTTACCAACCTTGTATCATAAACTACTATTTATGATTGATTTGCCTATATTTGATTGAATCAGGCATTACTTGCTGTGTGTAATTGTGCGTGAACCAACACCGAATTCGGTGTTGGTTCACGCACGATCTAACTCCTGAGGATGCTCCGGGTTGGGGCGAAACACGTGTAGAGTAGTCTAATTGGTGAAGGTGCAAGGTGTGTCGCTGTCATGCTAAATGCAAGTATTGTGCACTGATATTTTTGTGGTGTGCATGTGCATTTTTTTGTGGGCGGGCGGGCGGGCGGTGCATCCTGCATATATTTTTGCGGGAGTAAGCTACATATATTTCTCTTTTCACAATGATTTGCCTATTTCGAAAATAAAAAAGCGGAATGTCATATTGACTGATATCACAGATTAATAAGTGAACAAGTACAAGTAGATTCCGAATCACTGATTCAAACATTAAGAAGTATACAACTTCAGCAAAAAAATAAATGAATATTTGACAACATCACATACAGTGCTCCGATTCCAAAGTAAGTAGCTAAAGCACTTGTGTTATGGAAATCAGAGACAACGGTGGTATCACAAACACCCAGACCTGAGTCAATATAGAAAAGTTCGTTTTTCTAGATTGACCCAACCGGGGATCGAACCCGGGACCTCAGAGATGGCGACACCTTGAAAACCGGTGTACAAAGCCACTCGACCACGGAGGTCGTCGAATGTCAAATGAATTATATCAATGATATTAATATCATTTTCAATGTTTTGGTTTTTTGGAAAAGTTTACAGCAGTTTTCTGATGGCGTTTACAGTTTTCTCAGTCGATTTTCAATTTGAGATCCTAAAATCAAAGCTTTAAATCACATAATAAATGTAATGACTTGATGCTAAACTGATATCGTGTTTAATACTAAATAATATACTAGAAAAAATAGGACTCGCACCAGATCATGTTCTCGAACGGGACTCCTATTTTTTCTAGTAGATTATTTAGTATTATATAAAAATAGCATTGTGAATGCTTAAATCTCAAAAATTTCAAATAGTGATATCGTGTTCTTTTTTAATAAAAAAGTAGCCATTTAAATTCACTTAACAAATATTATTTATATTTATTACTTTAGTCTTTATATCAAAAAAGAATACTGAGGTATGTTATAAAAACAAGATAATAATATACTTAGGTATCTATAACAACAAAAAATACTTTTTATTTCTTATATGGAACAATATAAATCTTTTTCAAGTATTAATAATGATGCCAATATCATTGCTTTAATAATAACACGATGTTGTTAAGATATCTCATACTTATTGATTCAAAATAATATTTTTCTCATGTTTATAACGATGCAAACATTATGTTACCTAAACATGTTATATTGTTAGGATTCTTATATAAATTGGAATTTCGTGGAATTTTGTGCCAATACAAGGCAGCTATTTTCGAATTAATATAACAAAACAAACATTGGAATATTTGAGAATACGTAGCTCAGGTTTATAAATTCATGTGAAAATCAAAGTTACCTAAACATGGTGGTAGGTAGGGGTATCATCGGCCATTTTATATTTGTGGATATTGATCGAGATAATAATGGCCTTGCCATAATTCAACAAGTGTTTAACTAAAACACTGTTTAAATGTGATGCTGTCACTTTTTCACAATATTGTTTGAGGAGACGGCATCACATTTAAACAGTGTCTAAATTAAAAACAGTGTTTTAAAATCTTTTCTGGTAAGGCCATAAATGTTTGGTCACCCATCCCATGGTGGACTCAATTTGTGGTAGTGGTCGAGCGCTTGCACGTCGGTTTCTATGGTGTCACCATCTCTGAAGTCCCAGTCGGGTTCAATTCCCGGCTGGGTCAATTTAGAAAAATAAATTATTATCAATATTGTCAACAGATATTTCAATTGAATGTCGAGGTAATTCCTCACATTGATAAAATAACGCTGGCTTGCGTAAGAGTGGGATATACTAGAAGAAATTCGACGATGCCGCTAGTGACTTGGTAGCTCAGCGGTAAGAGCAATGGACCGGACTAAAGGTGGCGGGATCGATTCCCGTCCGAGAATATTATATGGTGCGAGTCGTATTTTTCCAGTATATTATTTAGTATTGTATAACATAGCATTGTGAATGTTAAAATCTAAAATTTAAATAATTAGAAAAAGAGCTTTTCTATATTGACTCAAGTCTAAATTTTTGTGGTACCGCTGTTGTCTCTATTTACTATTGCTATTTCCTTCGGTAAGTATTCAATAAAAATTAAAAAAAGTTGCTTTATCGTTACAATTCGAATGCGCTCAGCCACTGTACTAACAAGCACTTCAAAAAAGAGGTATTGTTTAGAAAATAGAAGGAATTAAATACAAGAGAACAAATAAACACGTAGTTTCATAAAGTATTATTACCTCGGTTATTATTTTCAGGTGGTAGAAAAATCCAATTAGTCAGGCGAAAAGTGAACAGGAAAATGTATTTGTTTCATGATTAGATGTAATATTAGAAGAGGTGTTATTTAATAATAAATAATAAGTACCACCTTTTTTTTGTTGAGCGAATGGGATCGGGCGACGAAGCGTGCTTACCTGGGCGTGCCCAGAAGACGAAGACCAGGGACCCTACCGGCTAACTTTTCGAACTTCGGCGGGTCTGCCGAGCTTCAACTTAAAACAGATAAATCGAAGTAAGGAGTTTCGTATTGTACTATTCGCCGAAGTTATTCAGAAGATATCGATGATCGTGTGACATCATGAATTGGGGTTCGCCATTTTGGCCCGATTGGGGCTCGATTTATCTGTTTTAATTTGAAACCCGGCAGACTTTCTGAAGTTCGATGCGTTAGCCGGTACGGCCCCAGCAGGCCTACAAATTGATAAAGTTTACGACGTCAATGTACTGTCCGTCCTTGTCATCGTGTTATGATATGACAAGGACGGAGAGTGCATTTTATTTTATTTTATTTATTTATTTATAATCAGGCAACGATGGCCCATAGATATATACCTTAAAACTAAGCATATATAATTTATAAAACAATATTGTTAGTAAATAACTTAAAAATTATGTTAGTAAAAAATCAGTTCGACACTTTCTGCGTCGGATCGGTGGCACAAGGCAGCGTCCCTCTGAAGCGTCTGTACACCACACCCTGCGGCCAGAAGTCCTCCTTCATGAAGAGGTCCAGCCTTGCTGTCGGGATGCGCACCACAAACGCCTTAAAATTGGTATTATGGCGCGACTCCAAAGGCTGAACTCTCAAACAAAAGTTAGCTTTCTTCTTGATGTACTCTACCACGTCCTGCATGGTGGTGATGTGGTGCAGGCGGGACAGGTACACGGCCGTGGTCGGTATGGCAGCTCGCAGCAGGAAGTCGGGCCCTGTCGGTGCGGTGCCATGATGGTTCTTGCTCACTCGCTGATGACGTCGCTTTTTGTTTCGAACCTCGATGAAACCGTCTTCATCTCGGCCCGGTGCGACGACATTCTGTGAAGTGGCTTTTCTATCGACGTGAGTGGGGCGCGGGCGGGGGACGCGCAGCTCGCGGGGTCGGCGCTCGCGACCGACAACGGTGGCGGCGGCGGCGGCGCTCGGGCTCGGTCGGGCCATGGCGGAGACGGAGTCGAAACTGCAGACTTGCAACTCGACGACGATACATCGAGGCAGGCCCCACGTCGCATGTTGACATTTGACCCCGCAGTCAGTGACCTACTTACGGCGAGTGATTCACGTAAATCATCAACTTCTTTACGCAATTCGCTCACCGTATTTTCGGATGCTTGGAACTTTAGCATAATTTCCGCTAAACTCGCCTTAAGGGTCACGATGTCCTTCAGAAGGCAGGTCACATCGACGTGATCGAAGGTGACGGGAGGCAGCTTGTTGAGGTCTCTCGCCACGAACGTGGGCACGTCATCGGGGTCGGTTTCTTTAAACAGGGTGATGATCTCCTGCAGGCTCTTCTGTGTCCCGTCACGTCTCCGGCACACCATCTGGTCGCTCTTGCCGAGAGACTCGTACAGTAGTTTCTTTGCCGCGGCCACATCGCCCTCGCTGAAGTTGGACTTGCATATTTGCAGCACGCTCACCTCATCCATGACGTCCAATTTTTGTTGCAGGAACGCCAGGAGTTCGTTTGCCACAAGTTTGTCACTCATGGTTCTAGCGAACAGCGGCACTCGGCCGCGTTACGCAATATGCAAAAACAATATTTTAGCACGCGTCTGCACCGATCCGCATCGCACACACGACTCATTGCTATCGCTATCGCTATAGCTTTGAGTTAGGCGGTAGGGCCCCAGTTGGTTGGTCGACCCAAGTACCGCTGGATGGACCAAGTTGCCAAGGACTTGTATGAACTCCTGGAGACTAGCGACTGGCAGGAGATCGCGCAAGACAGGGGAGCAGTGGCGTCACCTTGTGTCGGAGGCCAAGAATCACTTCGGGTCGCTGAGCCATCGGAGTAAGTAAGTAAATACCTTTTTGGTCTTCTAGTGGTTCGCTCACACGTGTAAGACGCAGGGGACCCTGGTTCGATTTCCAGGAGGTGGGTCCAATTTGTTAGTTTGGTTGAAGGTAGGGCTTATTTCAAATCCGCCTGGCTAGCTACCACCATCTTAAGGCTCCGGCGAACGGTGAGCTAAAGTGAGCTTCCCATACAAACGTAATACCAAAATGATTCGCAATTTGAGCATAATTAACTCTTCTTGTGATGTTATTCTGATTAAGACAGTATTTATATAAGCTCCTATTAAATAAAAAATCCAAAATATTAAACTAAACAAAAATTAATGCAATTTACAGTTTTGCATGAAAAGAAAATAATTGGCATTTATTTTGAATTGGCAATTATAACAACCATTTAAAAAAAATTGTTGTGTTCCGGCAGTTAGAGGTAAGATAGCCAGTTCCTCAGTAGTGAGGATTCCGGGTGCAGTGGGCTTACACTTTCGGCCTTATCGTCACTTAACATCAGGTGAGGTGTCTGGTGAAGGCCAACTACTAAGCCATTGTGGATAAAAAAAGTATAAACAACATCACATACATTGCTCCGATTCCAAAGATAGTATAGCCAAAGCACTTGTGTTATGGAAACCAAAGATAACGATGGTAACGAAAACACCCAGACCTGAGACAATTATAGATAAGTTAGTTTTCCTAAGCTGACCCAGCCGGGAATTAAACGAGACCTCAGAGATGGCGACACCATGAAAACGGACATGCAAACGGGGGAAGAGTATTTCATTATCATTTAGTACAATCAAAAATTAAAATAATGGAACTTATTTTTTTAATAAACATTTTAACAAGTGTCTTGGTTACATAATTATTATGTTACTTTATTTAATTAACAGTCTAGCAACAGAAACATTTTCTAAAACCGTTATTAAAAGGTACAGAAACCTTACCCAACATAAATAAAACATTCTTCATATTCAAACATGAAAAAAAATACAAATTAACCCTTTAACGCTCGGAAAATGAGATACAATAGATATTCCACTGTTATCCGGCCGCATGCGTCACCTCGGGCGTTGATGAATGAAAGTCCTACCTATATTTTTACATTTTATGAAACGAAATGATAAAATTAAATGAATTTCAATACCTTTTAGGAAAACATTTAATTTTACCAAAAAAATTGGTTCCAGTAAAATACAAGGTCAGTAACACTAATTTGCTCAGGCATGATAAATAGGATTTATCAACTAGGTATGAAACTAACATATTTCTTCAGATTGAAGGCGATTTGTTACCATCACTAATATTTTATGAATGTCAAGTTGTGAATATTATGTTATTTATGCCCTTGAAGCTTAGTGCCCTAGCAGTTGACGACCTCCGTGGTCGAGTGGCTTTGTATACCGGTTTTCAAGGTGTCGCCATTTCTGAGGTCCCGGGTTCGATCCCCGGTTGGGTCAATTTAGAAAACGAACTTTTCTATATTGGCTCAGATCTGGGTGTTTGTGATACCGTTGTGTCTGATTTCCATAACACAAGTGCTTTAGCTACTTACTTTGGAATCGGAACAATGTATGTAAAGTTGTCAAATATTTATTATTATAGTGGGGGCATTAAATAACCTATCCGATATGTAGATTTAATTAATTGACAGTTTAAAAATGCTTGTAATGTGAGCTTATTTAAATAAAGAATTTTTCAATTTCAATTAAAAATTTTTTGCGCCCATTTTTCTTGTCAACTGACAACTACCACCCATTATGTCGTCTTTTAATTAAAAGATGACATAATGGGCATAATAGACGGCATAAAATAATTGACGATTTAAAAATCTTATTTGAATAAACAATTTTTCAATTTTAATTTCACTTTGTTTTTTTTACCCCTTCATTTTCGTTATTTTCGTGTCACCGGAAAATTGTAAAAACAGTAATTCACAAAAAATCTCGTGGTATTACAATTTATCGAAAAACAACCGTTATATCGAAAATAAATTGCGGTAAATTGTAAATTCACAATGTGCTGATAGATTTTGGTATATCTTGATAAAATAAAGGTTATCATGATTTTACGGTGACATAATAGTAATGCAAACATAATAGCAATATATACATACTTCCCATGATAGATCTCTATATTCGTACATGATCAACAATTCGCATGTTGAAAAATTTGGTAATATTTTTATCGACAGCATGAAGTAACCATCCCATCTGTAGTGATCTCATACAAAATTTTACTTTAGTTTGAATCTATTTTCTTCTGTTTTTTGTATGAAAGGGTAGTAGAAATACATCAAAAACCGAAATAAGACATCTTCACAATAATATTCACCATATAATAGATACCGAAATATACGCTGTAAGTAGAAATAGGGCGTTGAACCATGTACCTAGTTGTTTCCGACCCTTTAGACCGTTTTTGAGTAATTACTAGAAAAATATACATTATTTTTATATTTCTTTTACAGTTATTTGAAACTAATGAACCTAATGTTGATTTGTCACATTTTTAGATAAAAATATTCATGTGAAATAAAGAAATTAGGTTTCAAAGACCGTAGATACGCTCGAAAAAATTTCGTGCGGGCGACTCACTTTCAGTTGAGCTAAATTGATTTTTATCTATAGAAAAGGCTAAAGAAAGTATGCAAGATCGTTTTATTATTTATTTATTGATAATCAGTAGTTTTTTTTTTATAATCTGTGAAGCTGTTTTGATAAAATATAAGATTTCTAATTTCGACGCATCAATAATATTCTGTGGCGTTTTATTCCCGTAGTATATTATTCATCGGTGACAGTTTGCTAGTATCTTTTGTTTCTTTCTAAAGCAGAGTTATCCCAGACTCTGATAAAAAAACAGAGTGAGCATTAGTAAACGAACAAATGAATAGGAACGTTTTTTCTAAACCAACTCAGTAGAGAGCGACCCGCGTGAAGTGCGCAGGTGCTTGACAGATGTCGCGGCTGTGTAACTTGGTGCGTTAGAGGTTCATTATTGTGTTGGAAAATTACCTCACTTTAAATGCTGAGGTCATTTTTAGGGGATATTTTATTTCAAACGGGAACCCTATTACTAAGACTTCGGTGTCCGTCTGTCTGTCTGTTTGTCTGTCCGTTTGTCACCAGGCTGTATCTCATGAATCGTGATAGTTAGACAGTTGAAAATTTTACAGATGATGTATTTCTGTTGCCGCTTTAACAACAAATACTAAAAACAAAATAAAATACAAGGGGCTCCCATACAAGATTCGTGATTTTTTGCTCGTGTTTGCTCGATAATGAGAATGGCATCAGGTAGACGCTTGAAACATTGGAAAGCTTAGGCAAATTTAGGTGCAAGAAAAAAAAAACAAAATTACGCCAAAAAAATGACCGCCACAAAAAATGTTTTACCTTTTTTATTGCATATACATTTTTTAAGTATATTGTCTAAAAAATAATAATCGTATTTCTTCCCTTTCGGTCTAAAAAAATAATCATGTATGTGCAGTTACAAAGTTTCAATCTTTTATAAAAATAGTCAAGGTTTGTTTGTGTCCCAAAATTTAACTGATTTGCGGAAAATAATGAACGCACACATCTGAAAATATTGATTTTTAACTTTTAACTTGTGATGTTTTATTTGATTGAATCAGGCATTACTTGGCGGAAGTCCCAAACCATTGTGAAAAGAGAAATATATGTAGCTTACTCCCGCAAAAAATATATGCAGGATGCACCGCCCGCCCGCCCGCAAAAACCAACGTGTGAACCATGCGTGAACCAACACCGAATGCTTCGGTGTTGGTTCACGCACGATCTAACTCCTGAGGATGCTCCGGGTTGGGGCGAAACACGTGTAGAGTAGTCTAATTGGTGAAGGTGCAAGGTGTGTCGCTGTCATGCTAAATGCAAGTATTGTGCACTGATATTTTTGTGGTGTGCATGTGTATTTTTTTTTTGCGGGCGGGCGGGCGGTGCATCCTGCATATATTTTTTGCGGGAGTAAGCTACATATATTTGTCTTTTCACAATTGTGATGTTTTTTTCAATATTTTCAGACTATTGATTTTTAACTTTTAACTGCACACAAGTATTCAGTAAAGTTGTCTGATATCTCTATTAAATTTTTAAATTTACCTAAATTAAGCATTTTTAAATTTTGAGATTTTAGCATTCACAATGCTATTTTTATATAATAATTAATAATAAACTAGAAAAAATACGACTCGCACCAGATCATGTTCTTGGACGGGAATCGAATCTGAGCTACCGATTACCGAGCTGACTCGGTAGCTCAGCGGTCAGAGCATTGGACCAGATATCCAAAGGTCGCGGGTTCGATTCCCACCCGAGAACATGATCTTATACGAGTAGTATTTTTTCTAGTAGGTATATTATTTAGTATTAAATTAAGGGTGTATTAAAAGTTGATTGGGGTGCCGGTGATCGAACCCGGTACCTCACAGATGGCGACTCCATGATAACCGGTATAGGTACACTGTACATGCCACTTGACCACGGAGGTCGTCAGTGATGATTTATGTATTATTTTTTTGCGATCTATAAAGATTTTAGTAAGAATGAATTCTTGCGGTAAACCCCAAAATTGCGATAACGAAAATGATTATCGTATTGTAGAAAATAAAAAAGGTAATATTTCCTCTGTCATACCCTTGTCTAATATTATTTGTGGATGAATACATTTTGCATGGAGCAGGTCTTGAAACATTTAATGCAGTAAAAGAACGGCCAAGTGCGAGTCGGACTCGCGCACGAAAGGTTCCGTACCATTATTTATAAAAACGGGCAAAATATCACGTTTGTTGTAAGGGAGCCCCTTAAATATTTATTTTATTTTGTTTTTTAGTATTAGTTGTTATAGCGGAAACAGAAATACATCATCTGTGAAAATTTCAACCGTCTAACTATCACGGTTCATAAGATAGAGCCTGGTAACAGACAGACGGACAGCGGAGTCTTAGTAATAGGGTTTACCCTTTAGGTTTGAAATCCTAAAAATTACTATATTTCCTGATGGCTGTTAGTATTTTTTTATGATAGATAGGCAAGCGCTTGTCCGCTATCACGCCTGATGGTAAGAGATAATGCAATCTACGATGAAACGTGCTCGCCTAGAAGATTCCTATTCAATCGCGACTTGAAAGCCCCCAGATTGTACTTGTTTATTTATCAGGAAACACAGATATTAGTATAAATTATAATGCATGAAAGACAAAAAACGTTTATTTTCATTTAAATAAAATGTTGCAACTTATTGAAATTTAATAAGAAAGTTATTTATTAACCCCCTTACTAATAAAGATTGTATAGTTGTATAGTTACAAAATGATTAGGTACTCTCTGTCGAAATATTTATTTTGACATTAAAAAGAAAGGGACAAATCACTGTGTAACTATATATCTGCTATACAATCTTTATAAGTAAGAGGGTAAGTCATTTGTTCCTTCATGCACAAATGTATGAATAAACATTTCACTGTCTTCAAATCCTAAAAGGTATTGATTTATTTTGTTATTTACATAATATAGACATGTGTATTCATTCTCTGTTCAAGGAATAAAGAGTAGCAAACCTACGCATTCACAAAGTAATTCTCAAAACATATTACTGTAGACGTGACTACGTCTAAAAATATGTATACAGTTAAGAACTTTGTCACTTTATTGTAGTTGTTATTTGTCATTAATTTCTGTCCAAAAAAGGAATAGCCTTGGAGTGACAAAATTCTAAACTGTATAGATATTTATAGACGTGTCTGTACACTAAGAGGTTCCCAGGATCAATTCAAGTCTGAAATTGATAGTGAAAGTGCACCGCAGCTGCAATTATATTCTGTTTGTTCGCAGTCGAGACTAAATGCTCATGTTCGCGATGGAACGAAACGTGCGCTTAGCTGGTAGAGTGGAGTTGTGTTGTGTGTTGTGTTTTAATATGATATCGTTGTGTGCTATCCCCCTTACTAATAAAGATTGTTTAACAGATAATTATACAAGGTGTTGCAAAAATACCCCTAATGCCGAATATGGTATACAGGGACCATCAAACTGATCAACTTTTACTATGGGACCAACTCTAAAATCGCGAAAAAGAAATTAGCTGTTTCATACAAAAATTAAAATCGAAAATATCAAAATGTATGAAACAGCTGTTTTTTTTCGCGATTTCAGAGTTGGCCCCTTATTAAAAGTTGTTCAGTTTGATGGTCCCTATATACCATATTTGGCATTAGGGGTATTTTTGTAACACCTTGTATAGTTACACAATGGTATTTTTATATATTAATAAATAATATACTAGAAAAAATATGACTCGCACCAGATCATGTTCTCGGACGGGATTCGAACCTGAGCTACCGAGTACCGAGCTGACTCGGTAGCTCAGCGGTCAGAGCATATATTGGACCGGATATCCAAAGGTCGCGGGTTCGATTCCCGTCCGAGAACATGATCTGGTACGAGTCGTATTTTTTCTAGTTTTAATATGATATCGTTGTATGCTATCCCCCTTACTAATAAAGATTGTATAACAGATATATAGTTACACAATGGATACTCATTAAAAAGAAAGGGACAAAACACTGTAACTATACATCAATAGAAATAAACACTTTTTACGGATTACAGCGCGTATATTATTAATTCAGGTGTTGTTTTAAATTGAAATTGAAATTGAAATTGAAAAATTCTTTATTCAAATAAGCTCACATAACAAGCATTTTTAAATCGTCAATTCTTTTATCCTACCACCCATTATGACGTCTTTTAGCTGACAAGAAAAATGGGCGCAAAAAACTTATCAGCTTTATTAGAAGGAACGATATTTACAAATATGTATATCGTTTCCAGACATTACATTCAAAGTATTCATACATGTTACCATTAACATAGATTCATAAATAAATAACATTATTTAATTAGCTCATTTCTACTGAATCAAATTACAGGTGTCAAGCTTAATTCAAAATTTAAGGCTCAGCCTAGGCTATTACAAAAAAATTATATATATATCTATTCATACAATTCAATAAACGTTAAGACAAGTAGGCAGAAGCAGACCCATTCCCACTGGCTTTAAATACTTTAGAATTATTTAGTTTGTATTTATTGTTTTTTTTGAATTCCCGACGTTTCGACACGTTTCCAGGGGCCGTGGTCACGGGAGGACTAAAGCAAAAAGGCTGCTCATATTTTTATGTATGAAACAGCTGATTTTTTTTTCGCGATTTCAGAGTTGGTTCCATAGTAAAAGTTGTTCAGTATGATGGTCCCTATCTACCATATTCGGCATTAGGGGTACTTTTGTAACACCTTGTATAATTGGGCGCAAACGGAAAATGCTTACTGAAGGCAATGGAGCAAAAATTCAAAATAGGGCACGAATATGAAATTACCCGCTCGAAACTTTATATTTCGGCAGATAGTGCCACTTACGGTAACTAATAAATTACACACAGCAAAAGAAAAGATGTTTATGTATCGTTTTAGGTTTACCTCCAACATAAAATATATTGTTTAACAGGTAACTCTGACTGACTTCCTGTCGCTACCTTCTTCAATATATTTTCTTATACAAAATAAAATAAATTTGTATCGTCATGTTTATTAATTTGTGATTGGAGAAACCTCTTAAGCTGTCGATCGTATTTTGGAGGTTTTTTCGAAGCCTCGCAAAATTCGCAATATCATTGTGCTTACGCAATCAGTTTCATAATTTATACATTTTGCAGAATTGATTTCATGAAAAGTATGTTGTTGGTATATTTAGAGCATCAGTTATTTTTAATGTCCCCACTGCTGGGACACAGGCCTTCCTTATGGGTGGATAAGGAGGATGGGCCATAACCCACCACGCGAGCCCAATGTGGATTGGTGGGTGTTCACGACTGCAAATGCAGCCGGGCTTAACGTGGTTTCCGAAGCACGGAGGAGATCGAGATAATAAATTTTTGGTCACCCATCCCATGACCGACCCTTGCGAAAGTTGCTTAACCTCCGCAATCGCTGGGCCAGGTGCTATACCACTGCGCCACCAAGCTCATAGTTGGTATATTTATTTTACTTTAAGCTGAAAAATATTTTGTTTATATTTATTTAATTTTATCTTATATAAATAAAATTATTCTGTTAATAATATTTAAGTTAGATATTATGTAATTTGACAAGAAATAACGAATTGATATCCTCATTTTTTTGTAAGTTATGTTTTGATTATTATAATCTTAATCAATATCATGTTTATTGAACACGAAACAACAGTACAATAATATTTTTTTCAATAAAGTTGCTCGAAAATGTGTGTTTACGATGAAAGTACAGCGTGTGGTATGTTGATTTTACCGCACGCCGTGCGTTTTTGTTTACGGTTTAGTACAGCGTGCGGAAAGTTAATTTTACCGCACGCCACCATCGTGCGTTTTTGTTTACGGTTTTTTTTTATTCCAGAAGGTACCTATAATATTTTCTCGCAAATATACTGAAAAACGTAGTATGGCACACGGTTGTTAAGGTTTTTTAAAACCTCATTACCAACCTTGTATCATAAACTATTATTGCAGTATACAATATTTGTACTGTTATTTATTGTTTTATAATGCTCTCAATTAGCAAACACTTAAAACCAATATAAACAAGAAACCAATATGAAGTAAATTTAGTTAAATAGTGAAAATCGGATAACAATGTTAGTAATTTTAACCAAAAAAGGTCAATGATCCATATATAAAACACGGTCTTCAAAATTATGTTTACCTGAAATTTATAAATCCTTTTGCATAATAATATACGTAACGTGTTTAATATGGCGAATCAACATAAACTTAAGTAATAAGTTTATTTTGGAATTTCAATTACTCGCAACGTAATCGAGTGTATTATCTTAATTAATACATAACATAGGCCTCGGGTAGAAACGTGAGTAATTCAAAGGCAATGTATGTTTCCATCAGTTACTAGAACTTTCTAAGGTAATGTGTGGGCCACGAAAACATTGTTTCAATAAAATTGACAGAAGACGTTTGAAAAAAATCGCGGTTTTCCGTGCACGCTAACCAGTAAGTTGTTATTTATTTATTTTATAAACATACATGCAGGCTTACAGACTAGGAAATCCAAAACACCAGCAAGTTAGAAAAAATGTTATGTTTTTTATTAGAGCTCAATGCAGGATGCATTCCGGTCATGTGATCCGATTTAAGGTCGCTGCGATCTATGCGATATAATATGAGATCGGAACGCAACCAGTGTGCAAGGGATAAGAGAACTCCATACATCGCATAGATCGCAGCAATCTGCAGATCCGATCGCATGACTGGAACACTTCACAGGAAATCTTACGTCAAATTTCGAATCTGGCGATAGTCAGTATTATAGCACATTATATACACTTTTAACTTTCGCACTGCATTTAATTCGACCGAACTCGCTTAATACCTATGATTTTAATCTAACAAAAGTATTGTAGCTGTTCCCAAGCAGTTCCTGGCGCAAAAAAAAACAAATGACGGTAGGCGTGTTTTTGAAAAGCTAGTTGACTTTAAAATTACTTTGTTTTTAATCATGCAGCGGATTTGCTTAGAGCGTTTCGGCTCATGGCCCTCAGGTAAGGGTTACTAAGCTATGTTATAATATCAGTTTACGAGATAGTAATTATATTTTTATCAAAAAATTCCATCCCTTGGAACGCCAATTATTTTAATATCAAATAATATACTAGAAAAAATACGACTCGCACCAGATCATGCTCTCGGACGGGAATCGAACTCGCGACCTTTGGATATCCGGTCCAATGCTCTGACCGCTGAGCTACCGAGTCACTCTCCCGTCCGAGAACATGATCTGGTGCGAGTCGTATTTTTTCTAGTATATTATTTGGTATTATATAAAATAGCATTGTGATTGCTTAAATCTTAAAATTTAAAAAGCCAATTATTTTATTTATACCTTCTACTCACACAACTCCTTACAAAGATCTGCGTATTGCGTAACTTAACTTTCATCGCTCGATTTCCACGGAGTTATTCGGTCGACATCCGTTGCATAATGGCAATCGGTATGCGATTCTAATATGAGTCGTTCCATCCTCGGTATGTAGCTCCGTCTAACTGTCGAGACCTTTTTTCGCACGTGTCGCGAATCAAGAATAGGTAGTTTTACAACAGTATAAATAAATAACAGTATTATGTCTTGTACTCACTCACTCGTGGTGTGTTATGACCTGTCGTCCTTATCCTCTCATAAGGAAGTCCTGTGCTCCGGCAGAGGGGACGACGTTAAAATATGGCTGGTGACAATAATGTCTTGAAGTGCTAGGTGGGCGGGAGACATAGCGGGAAGAACCTATGGTCGCTGTGGCGAAAAGCTTATGAAATGGCGACCGCACATCGGACGACGTTCCGTGGGTATGTCCCCGATAAGGTGGACTGTCGATGTGGGACCGAAGGTAGCGGAAACAGGAGCGGGGAGGGCAGAGCAGGACCGAACGATGTTGAAATCCTTGGGGGAGGTGCCTAGCAGTGGGTGTCGTACGGCTGATATGATGATGATTATGATTGTGTCTCACCCGTGTCCTTGGAATAATTAACTTAGCCACTCAACGCACAATGACTGTTATTCTATAAATTTTGAAATTTTACAATGAAAATCTAAGCGATGTTGACATACTCTGGTTGTCTACTTCTTTGTATAAGAAAAATGTCACTTTGTCCCTCACGGAATAGCATCTAAAAAATATTTTATTCTGTTTTGTTTGTAACAGTGTTATAATAATTAATTGAAATTCAAAATTGATAAATTTTATGTCATTTAACCACTACTGAAGCGCATAGCATATTATTATATTTACAGACTTTTAAGTAATTAGTGGATAATGAAGTTGGTTGTACAATAATATAAGATGTCACATGTAACGCACAATTGTATGACTAAAACACATTGTATTACTGTTTTTTGTCCCCAATAAAATAAAATAATATTCTTGGGTTAGAAATGTTAAAACTTCAAATGTCTTCATACAGATAAATTATTATTAAAACATCAATGCACTACTTAAATAATGCAATCGAAAATTTCGTGTCATAATTTACGTGAGTAAATGCATAATTTACGTCGTTTGAGTTGTGCCCCAAAGTATATTATATACCGGTTCACTTTTGGCCAGTTTTGATGAAGACAGAATACTAGTATTTAATTATACTGTGGTACCTATTACCAACTATCTGGATGAGGTAGCTGAAACCTAGGCTATTTCTCTTTGTGCCTATGTAATACTAATCTATTTGGTAGACGAGCTGTATAAAATTTTCTCATATGTACAGTCAATACTTAAATAATACACTAGAAAAAATTGGACTCGCACCAGATCATTCTCGGACGGGAATCGAACCCGCGACCTTTGGATATCCGGTCCAATGCTCTGACCGCTGAGCTACCGAGTCACTAATGAGAACGTCGAATTTCTTCTAGTATACCAACTCTTACGCTGCAAGCCAGCGCCACTACAGACAGCACCACGACAGCAATGTAACACGAGGAAGTCTGTTGAAATAGTACATTATGATATAAGTGCGGTAATTATCAAAGCGCACGTATGTCATACGACGTTTTATAACATATTTGCGAGGAAATGAATAAAACTCGGACTTTCTTAAATGAATAAATTTTTTATCACTTGTTAAAGCAGTTATAAAAAAAATTGTATAGTAATTGATTATCACGTTGCCAGTTGGCATTGCCACATGGCCACTTGAGCGTCTTTTTAGAAATGCCAGCAAGTTGGAGTATGACTTGATATCAATACCATGTTTTGTTTTCACAGTGCTTTTTAGCATTGAATTGAAGTAGCACCACAATGAGCTTGATCTATATATTTTTCGGGCAATAGGCTTAGAGTAGCCTTTTTCGCTGCCTCTGAGACTTCTGGCGATGTCGAATTATTAAATTTATCAGTACTTAATGATATTTTCAAATAAAAACAATACAGAATAATTTTTACTTGTTCACATATTAGCGATGCGCGCGCATCAGCGCTTTTTTTAAGGCAAAGGCATAAAAAACAGCCAGTTTTACTAATAAAGTAAATTAATATTTTTGTGTTTTTGTTACAGATAAATGGTTGTAATTTATTGTCAAAATTAATAAAATTAAAGAATTAAATGTTTATTTATTATAAGGTTAATTTTATTAATACAATGCAGACCTCTTTTCTGACATAAAAACTCTTTGCTAAGATTTTAAAAAGTACCGTATGTTTTAGACGGAGCATCACATTACCATCGGAGTTTTACATTATCATAACGCACAAGTACGTAATGAGATACAATATGATATTGAAATTGGTGTAATAAGAGACCCTTTACGAGCAAATATGTTATAATAGTAGTTTATTATACAAGGTTGGTAAGGAGTTGCGAGAAAACATTATAAAATTAAAAAAAAAAGGGTTAAAAAAAACCATAAACATAAACGCACGGCGTGCGGTAAAATCAACTCATCGTACGCTAAACTGTCATCAAAAACACACATTTTCGAGCAAATGTATTGAAAAGGCTTGCAGCCTCAAAAGACTATATTGAGGTTGTTTGTTCTTTAAAATCAATACGAAAGTTAATAAATTCCTTATACTAAGTTAACCTATCTCTTCCTGAACATAATTACAATTATTTTTTTAATATACAATAATCGGCTGCTGATGTCACGCACAAAAGCAGTATTATTCACTTCTCACTTTTAGAGCATTTTCAGTGCAACAAACTTCATCAAATTGCGATCGTCAAAATTCTTTTCGAATACCGATGTTCGTCTTTTTTTCGTTTCGATTGTCTCACAGCGCAATCACGACCCCAATATAACTCATGTCAGCTGCAGTCTGGAGGTGACAGCTAGAAATTCATATTTCGCTTTTTCGAAACTGCAACTTTAGTAAGCACTATCGACGGAGCCCCTGGTGTAAAATTGACATAATAATATGCCATTCTCTTCAATGCAATAATAGTTAATCCCGAGTATAATCAAATCCTTTGTTCGTCATCTTGTTTGATAAAACCTTCAATACGACCCATTACATTATTTCGTTTTTATACATTTCATGAACTAATATCGCATTCAATAGTTGTCGGAAAATATGTTATACTTAGGCAAAGCTTAAAGACTTGCTTCCTTCATCTGCTCTGTAATACCTATAATTATAATCATCATTATTGCCGTAAAAGAGTTCCTGGCTGGGAATAGATTTCCTGAGGGCCTATTACTTAATAAAAATAATAGTGATTTTGAACTATATTCGTCTTACTACGTAACACTATTAACTCACAAACGCATATTATTTAACGGTTCATCTTATAATACGCGCGTGATTAAATTGGGATGGGACCTTGTCAAAGTAAAACAAAAGTGTCAGTTTAGCAGTCAAGTAGCGCTAGCAAAAAAGTTCTGAATCTATTTAAATAAAAAAGAATTAAAAAAAGTAAAAAAAAAATACCTCTTTTCCCACTCATTTCTAATAAATCACTAAACTAATCACACAATAATATATAAATCTCGTATGTAAGGCCCCTATATACCTCAAGTGGCGCCCTCATTTTAATTAAATTTATTGCTGGCTAAGTAGATAATGTATCGAAAATTCACATGTACAGATTAAAGCTAAGGTTATATAGTTTATTTACAAACAATAATCTCAGTAAAATTTTGTTCGTTGTAGTAGTAGTTCGCAAAAGTGCTAAAAGTGAGCAATAAATTAAATTAAGATGAGGGCGCCACTTTGAGGTATATAGGAGCCTTAAAATAAAACTCGAGCAGAATTCCACGCGCACAGTTCTACACAATTAGCATTATGCGAGCATCTACGCGAGTTTGCCGACGCTACGACTGACCGCGGACCGTGCGCGTCTCAGTTCCAAAAGGTAGCATCCCATTCTCATCGCGCGCGGATCATACAAACGTGGATCTTTCATAGAATCGACCAATAGTTACGCATTCAACATCGAACACTACATCGATAGCTTATTGTATAGATTGTTGGATTTTTTGGCCACAACTAAGTTGATTGATCGTTCATGCCCAATGTCTTCAATTACATAGACGAGCTGTTCAAAACTAAAATTGTGTCGCAACCAAACTTCGCGGCGCATCAACTGTTTCTCTCGGTCACTCGCAATAGACTAAAGGAGTTGCGGTGCATGCACCGTAACTTAATGAGCTATTTTTCGGTACTGTACAGACAGCCTATCTAGTGTATATACATAGAAGTCTTTGTTCATGACAATAAAAGTTTATTCCAATTTCTACCTATTTTATGTAAACTTTGTTAATTGTTGTGTTGGAAAATGACCTCACTTTAAATGCTGATCTCATTTTTCGATTTTTGAAGACAGTATGAAATATACAGGAAGAAAAAAAGCAGCCCTTGACGAGTTTCTTGCCGGTTCTTTTCGTCACAAGGTCTCCCGCTTAGGGTTTGCGAACCGATGGCGTAGCTTCTTTGACATTCACAAGTGCTTGTTACCACAGAACAAGATTGTTTTAGCCCAAACTGAATAAATGAGTTTGGAATTTTGAATTTTATGAAATCGTAATTTAAATAAATCGAATGTTTATAAAAACGAAGCTTTCGAAGCAAAGACTACATGGAATTTATGGATTAAATCTACAGCTTCCAAGAAAAGGGAAAGAAATAATCATAATTATATCGCAAATATAATAAAAGTTCTAAAAACTATTTTTTTGTGACTTATTTCCACTAAGCAGTTATAACAAACGTCTCCAAACATAAGTCTTTCAACAGAAGATTACGCAAATCTCTCCTACTATTATGCTTTTAATATAATCTTTTCTATTGAATCTAAGAAAACTAGAGCTTCTTCAACAATAGATGGAACATTATCACTGTGTCATTTATGAGCAATTCTCTCTCAGACGAGAATTGTTAGTGACACACAGTTGCAAAGTTCGTACATCTAAATCAACGAAAATGAATTGAGACTCATAATTTCATGCAAGGTGTTTAATCTCACTGATGTTCTATACTTCTCATTTCTTAATTATAAAGGTAAGATCATACTAAATCTATTTGCAATCCGTGTGCGATGCATGGGCAGAATTGCTACTGACAACGTGACAACTTTTCTGTTATTCTATAACTTTTTATTTTGATAAATGAAATGCGTAAAAGTGTTACGTTCTCTTTGACATTTCTCCATAGCAATTTTATGTCAAAGTAAACTGACAAGACGAAGTTTAAATACACTTCGTCTTGTCAGTTTACTTTTTTCACGCAACCAAAAATTCTGAAACTTTTTCTATTAAGGTGCTGACATAAGCTAACTAGCGCCATCAGTCGATTTTATTTTGTTTATTCTTAATAAGCCCAATTACTTAAAAAGGAATCAGTCAAGGTTTTGTTGATAACGTGTAATATTTATTTTCTACGTCGTACACGTAGAAATAAAATATATATTTTTTACTGGTTGAATTTATTTTATTTTATAAAGTTTTACAGTTTTTTTTATATTTTTTTCACAATGACAAATTTACAATGACAGCGAGCATTTTTTTCTCATCTTTTTTTTTTTTGCTCGAATTTTTTAATTACAAAACTTAAAGGAGGTTTTAGTTAATACTTCACGCACGGCGTATACATACCGCCCGCCAAGGACATAGTCAAAAAATGTCCTTAAATTAATTTACATTCGGTGTTAGTAACTATTTAAAAAAAAAAAATACTTATTATCTTATGAAAAAAAAAGAACAACAAATATACCTACATTACTACAACAAAAAAAACATACTTAGACAACTTCTATCTATGTTTCTATTGGAAGTATACAAATTTTCGAGGTAGGTCTTTTTATCAAGGAGTTTTTAGTACGAATAGTTACGACACGTGTTATCGAATCCGGACCAGGATGTTTTATTTCAACTTTACCTAGCAACCACTTTCCAGGTGGCATGTCATCCTCTTTTACTAATACTAGGCTACCAATGTTAGGTTCCGGCGTCTTATACGCCCATTTGTGACGCTGCAAAAAACGATTTAAATAATCTTGTGACCAACGCCGCCAAAAATCTTGAAGCATTTTCTGTGAGAGTTGCCACCGTTTAAGAGAATTAATGTTTGAATTTTCATAGTTATAATCAGGAGGTAAGATAAGTGGTTCTCCTACTAAGAAATGTCCCGGCGTCAAAACAATTGGTTTGTCAGATTCTTGAATGTAGGAAAGTGGCCTGGAATTTAGGCAAGACTCAATTTGAGCTAGTACGGTACTCATCTCCTCAAACGTCAGAGTGGAGTTACCTACTACTCTTCGGAGATGATATTTAGTCGCTTTTATTCCTGCTTCCCATATGCCACCAAAATTTGGTGCATGAGGGGGTATAAACTTCCACTGAGTTCCTTCGTTGACTAAACATTCTGCTAATTCCGGTATGAATGTAGATTTTTCTTGTTTAAACAAATTATTAAGCTCACGTGCTGCTCCAACAAAATTAGAACCATTATCGCTATGAAGTTCCGCACAACGACCCCGTCTTGCTACAAATCTTCTAAATGCAGCCAAAAAAGCTTTTGAAGTCAATTCACTCACTGCTTCTAAATGTATGGCGCGCGTCGACATACAAATGAATAAAGCTATATATCCCTTATAGGACTTATTTCCACGCCCTTTTGATACTCGAAAATTAATAGGTCCTGCATAGTCCACACCAGAACGTAGAAAAGGTTTTGCAGGAGTTACTCTTGAACCCGGTAACTGACCCATGAGTTGTGTTCTAGTTTGCTTTGCGTATCTGACGCAAGTTATACAGGCTCTAAAATAAGCTTTAACAGCTACTTTTACACCAGTGATCCAGTATTTGGCTCTTAAAAATGCTATCATTGCTTGTGGACCTCCATGCATGGTTTTAGCATGTGATTCAGCAATTAAAAGCTTTGTCAGGAATGAGTTTTTTGCCAAAAGTATTGGGTGCTTTTGGTCATACTCTAATTGTGACTTCTCTAGTCTTCCTCCTACTCTTATAATTTCATCTGAATCTAAAAACAAGTTTAATGATTTAAATTGTTGTTTTGTTTGGTCTATGTTTCCTTTTATTTTTAAGTCTTTTAGTTCTTGTGAAAAATCGTCGACTTGTGCTTTTTTTATACAAGTATTCAATGCTTTTTCGATTTCGCCTGTTGTCAAGTATGTACTATTGTTTCTATTAGAATCTTTGTTCTTTAAACATAAAAATCTCCGGCAGTAGGCTACTATGCGTAACAATTTATATAGAGATGAATATTTATTCCATAAACAAATATCTATAGCACAGGTAAAAGCTTTCACTTTTTCTAATTCAGTAACTACATGTTTAGGTTTTTTATAATCAATTTTTGGTTTTTTTAGAAACTCTGGACCTGTAAACCAAATGCCAAAATTTGCAAGTTCAGTAGGAGATACACCGCGTGAGGCACAATCAGCAGGATTATTTTTTGAAGACACATGAAACCAGTGTTGAGTGTCCAATGTATTTAAAATTTCAGAAACCCTGTTTGCTACAAACGTTTTCCATCGACTAGGATGATTATTCAGCCATGCAAGAACCACCTCTGAATCGGTCCAAGCGTATAAATTAGACTTTGGTACATTCAACATCTTCGCGACTTCTATTATCAATTTCGCCAAAAGGACGGCTGCGCAAAGTTCTAATCTCGGTATTGATACCTGTTTAATGGGTGCCACTTTTGTTTTAGAGGTTACTAATATCACTTTTATGTTTGCATCAACGTCTTGAACTCGTAAATAAACTGTTGCTGCGTAAGCCAATTTAGAGGCATCAGAGAAACCATGTAATTCGACGTTCACATCATTAGACCTTGTGTTCAACCAACGTGGAATTTTAATACTCTCCAAAGCAACTAAATCACTGCGGTAAGCGAGCCACTCTTTTAATATATTATTTGGAACCTCTTGGTCCCAGTCAATGCCTGCTAACCAGAGTTTTTGAATCATAATTTTTGCCAATACAATAGTGGGTGCTAGCCAACCAATCGGATCAAACAGTCTACTAATATCAGAAATAATTTTCCTTTTTGTGACAGGTTCTACAACTATAGGTAGATCAACAGAGTATTGAAAGACATCGGCATTTGGATCCCAGGTAAGACCCAATATTTTTGTTATATTATCTGTTTTAAATTTTATATCTCCACTACTACACTCTTTTCCTTCCATTATATTATGAATTAATTCCTGGCTGTTGCTTTTCCACTTTTGTAGTTCAAAACCCCCTTTTGCCAAAGTATTTTTTAAGAATTCATAAATGTTATAAGCTTCTGTTACATTTTCTGCACCAGTCATCAAATCATCCATAAAAAAGCTATTTAAAATAATGTCTTTTACGACTGGCAAGTTTTCACATTCATCATAGGCTATTTGCTGCAGTACTCGTACCGCTAGAAATGGTGCTGATGAGGTTCCAAAAGTTACAGTTAATAATTCGTACTCATCTATTTCCATTTCAGGATCATCTCGCCAGAGAATTCGCTGATAAATGGTGTCCTCCCTGTCCACTAGTACCTGGCGGTACATTTTAACAATATCTCCAGCCAAACATATGGGATGTTTCCTCCAACGTATCACTATATAACGAAGGTCTGCCTGGAGGGTAGGGCCTACCATCAGATTATCATTTAAAGACACTCCATTTCTTCCTTTGCAAGACGCATCAAACACTACTCGAACCTTAGTCGTTTCCCTATCCTCCCGAATGACGGCGTGATGAGGTAAGTAAACACCTTCATACTTTTCTTCATCTGGTACTTTCAACATGTGATTAAGATTTGTATACTCATGTATCACCTTAGTATACTCTGTATTTAACTTATCATTTTTTGCTAATTTAAATTCTAACTTTTTGAATCTGTTTTCAGCTATAAACCTCGAGTTTTCCACTTTACAGCTACTACTGCCAGCCTTGAAAGGAAGTCTTACAATATAACGGCCGCTTTCATCGCGTTTTGTCGTGTCTGTAAATAGCTGCTCACATTTTTCTTCTTCTTCGGTTAACACATTTTTAACAGTATTTGGTTCGGCTTCAAGCTCCCAAAACCTTTTAAAAAGCTCTTCCGTTTGGTCACTTACATGCATAACTGCTATTTTTGTAGTCTGTTCTGAAATATTGGTATCGACAACACCAGAAATAATCCACCCAAAGGTAGTATTTTGCGCTAATATAAGGTTATTATTAGTGCTTCGTTTTATACCTATTTTGATAATTTGACTGTAAATTTCGGCCCCCAGTAAGATATCAATCTTATTTGGTTTGTAATATTCCGGGTCAGCTAAATTATCTTCAATCAAACTTGACAATTCAACCGTATTTATTTCAATAGCTGGAAGAAGTGACGTGATGGACTTCAAGACATACGCCTTAACTTGTATGCAACAACTTGAATCGAATCTTGATTGTATTTTTAAATTTACCACATGTTTAGATAATATGTTATTATTACCCCCTACACCTGTTATAGTGTGCTTCGAAGACTCTTTCTTCAAACCTAAATGTTGGACCATGGCCTCGGTAATAAAAGACCCTTGTGATCCTTGGTCTAACAAGGCACGTATAACTTGATACGTACCATCCTTCGACTTGGCTTTTACTAATGCTGTAGTTAAAAGCACAATATTACAACTACGTCCTGTCGAAAGGCATGATACTATTTGTTGGTCAGTGGACTCATTCGCACTTTCGGCTGTGACAATTTCGCCATCAGATTCAACAACTCCACTAGGGTGAAGCAACGTGTGATGACGTCGATTGCAAATATTACACTTAAAATTTGTTTTACACATCTTGGAAGAGTGATTGTTATATAAACAAACAAAACACAAACCGTTGGCTAGAGCAAACTCTCGACGAGTATCATTTGATTTCGCGGAAAATTCTTTACATGCGGAAATTTTGTGATCGGAAGAACAGAATACGCACGGTCCTAATTTTCTTTCATATTGATTTTGTACAACGAACGAACGTGACGTTCTAGGACTTTTATCTACACAAGGTTTACTATCTAAATTTTCTAAACCACGAAAACGACTTACTAAAAACTCCGTGAATTGAACAAAGTTTGGCAAATCATCAGAAGTGTCTGATGATACATGTAACTCCCATGCTTTTTTTGTTTCTTTATCTAATTTTGCACTAATTAGGTGAATAATTAAAATATCCCATGAAGAAATATCAACTCCTAAATTGTTTATAGCTTCTAAGCAGTCGGTTGTCGTGCTAACTAATTTCTTAATATCATTTGCTGACTCTGAATTCAAACTTCTTTGACCCAATAAACGTTTCAGAATATTATTTGCTAAATATTTCTTATTATTGTACATTTGTTCTAGCTTTTTCCAACTAATTACATAATTATCTGAAGTCACACTAATATTTTTTAAAAGTTGTTGTGCTTCCCCAGACAAATGCCCTTTCAGGTAATATAATTTTTGCGCGCTATCTAGAGATTTATTTTTATGAATAAGACCTAAAAATAAATCTCTAAAGGTTTGCCATTCCTCATATTTCCCTGAAAAAGTTGGAATTTTAATTTCAGGTAACTTTACAGAACTTGAGCCTGAGCCTATATCAGTACTTTCAATACATGATGCCTTAAAACTAGACGACATTTTTAATTTACATATAAGCTCTTTCAGTTCCGATTTAAATTCTAAATAAAATTCCTCAATTTCATCATATACACCATTTTTATGGTAATCAGAATTATGAAAATCTGCTTTTTTAACTTCAGTAATAATTTTAAAATGCGTTTTAGAAAATAAACCCCACTGCTGTTCAACATTTTCTAAACGCGCTTCTATATATGAAAGTGTTAAGCGGTCCTTAGGAGATTTCCTAAAATTGGTCTTACTTTTAAGTAACTTTGACTTTATATCTTCCTGAATATTGCTAAACGCTTCCATATTTTTACAAATCAATGAATATTTCAAAATAAAAGAAAAAACAAACTTAACATCAACAAGAAAGCAATTAAAGTAAATAAAAATAACTGTTATATATACAACCTACTTAAACCGATGACATTATTACATAAACAAACTTTCAATTTTTCAAAATTGTTTAAGATGAAAATGTACTCACAATCTCACTTCACACTTTTCATCATCGGCATAAATAAACTCGCAGTTAGCTCCGTGGGCCTCCTTCTTACTGCTTGTTGTTACTTTTGTCGCCGTTCCACCGGTCTCTACTACAAGTACAACAAGCCGATTCTGCTTTGCTACACCACTACGCACCGCTGAGATCAGTGTAACTTTCTGACAATAACTGGTAAGTAATCTTACGTACCACTGAATTCTTCTTAAAAATTTCGAAGATAATTATTTCCAATTAAAATAATTTTCCTCCCACGTCCCTCCGACATAAGCCGGTTCCTCCAAGGTTTGCAACAACACACGTTGGGGAGATGATAATTATAAGCAGCGGAGCGTTCCGCCACAGCTGCTCAATATGACGTGGGTGATAGTCAAACACCGAAGCGAAGACTAACGTGCTTCATCCGGCTCGAAGGACCAATTTCTACGTCGTACACGTAGAAATAAAATATATATTTTTTACTGGTTGAATTTATTTTATTTTATAAAGTTTTACAGTTTTTTTTATATTTTTTTCACAATGACAAATTTACAATGACAGCGAGCATTTTTTTCTCATCTTTTTTTTTTTGCTCGAATTTTTTAATTACAAAACTTAAAGGAGGTTTTAGTTAATACTTCACGCACGGCGTATACATTTATTGAATACCTCACCTTACCTACACAGTTTGAAAAGGCATTCAAACAGTCTAAAACGCGATTTTGTTAAAAGTTTTTGTTAAAAGTGACTGTTGGTTCAAACCCGTTTTAAACTATTGCACGCATTTTGTAATGTTGTAACGTTATTCAATAAACATTAGACATCATTCACAAGACCTTGACTGACTCCTTTTTTAAGAAATTGGGCTTATTTAGAATAAATAAAATAAAATCATTTTGTCTTGTCTCATGTCAGCCCCTTAAATAAGGCAGCTTAATCCTACCTCTAAAAATTTTTTTTCAGACACCAATGTCTGCACCTTACTAAATAAAAAGATTTTATTACACAATGCCACACTACTCTGCGGACAATGTTGTTGGTTACATAATAAGTACTATTTTCTAATATTTGTCTCATTAAAAAGCCTAATTATGTAATTGATTTTTGAACCAAATAAATAAAAATAAAATGCCAAAATCTCATTCTTTAAGTCAGTGAGTCTCATAGTGGCACGCTGTAGTTCCGCCTTAAGGAGAGTAATAAAGAACTCTTAAGAAATCTTTAGGAAGTGGCATTGATTATCTCCTTTATCTCCAAGATTAATTATGCAATGTCTAGTTATTAATTAAAGAGTGGACTATTTTGCGCTCATCCTTATAAGAAGTCTGTTAATAAATGAGTGTCAGTATAACAGGAAAAACAATAACTTGTGGGGTTTCGGCCCGTGTGGTTTCTGATGGTCCAAATTCTTTATACGAATACAAACATTCAATTTATTACAAACATAAGTTTACCAGATAATAACTTATATAAATAAATATTTAAATATTTGACAACATCATATACATTGCTCCGATTCCAAAGTAAGTAGCTAAAGCACTTGTGTTATGGAAATCGGAGACAACGGTGGTATCACAAACACCCAGACCTGAGTCAATATAGAAAAGTTCGTTTTCTAAATTGACCCAACCAGGAATTGAACCCGGGACCTCAGAGATGGCGACCTTGAAAACCTGTGTTCAAAGCCACTCGACCACGGAGGTCGTCGAAAATAATATTATAATTTCTTTACTTACACTATGCAAGGGTACCGATGTTGTCCTCCTGTGTGTGTCTTGTAACTTAAGTTGGCTTAACGTCAAAATATGAACTTAGCAAATAAACGTAAAATAAATCTTTCAGGGGAACCTCTTCAAAGAGAAGCGGGTTTGGTAATTTCTTCTACACAAACATTGTCACAAATATTGAGATTTCAGATAAAAAGTGAGCTTTGGTTCTACGAATGTTATTTTGCATGAATTGTTTGTTTGTTTTAATAAATTTTATTAGATTCTAAGGTTTATTCTATTCGTAGTTTAATATACAAGGTGTTACAAAAATACCTCTAATGCCGAATATGGCATATAGGGACCATCAAACTGAACAACTTTTACTATGGGACCAACTCTGAAATCGCGAAAAAAAAATCAGCTGTTTCATACATTTTGATATTTTCAATTTTAAGTTTTGTATGAAACAGCTGATTATATTTTCGCGATTTCAAACCGGGACTGCAAACCGGGACCAACGGCTTATCCCTTCAATGCCCGGCAAAATGAGACACAATAGATATTCCATTGTTATACGGCCGCATGCGGCCGCTCAGGCGTAAATGAATTAACGGGCCTTCCAAAGCACGGAGGAACTCCAAATAATAATAAATTTTTGGTCACCCATCCCATGACCCTTGCGAAAGTTGCTTAACCTCCGCTATCGTAGGGCCAGGCTCTAAACCACTGCGCCACCGAGCTCCTCAAAAAGTAATTTATTTACATAAAAATTAAAACCTAACATCTCCAAAGGTTGTATGCCGAACCCTAAACCTGAAGCGATTCGCTCGAGGGACATCAATCCAAGTTTTTAAATTAAAGCGAGCCAAGAAACTTTGTGTAAATCCGAAATGAAAGAAACACGCCGGCTCGGACAATTCGCAATTTATGGATTCGGGAAAATTTTTTGACGCCATCACGGTAAAGTTTTTCATTGGACGTTTCAAAGAATCATGTTTCGGAAGAAACATTTGCTTATGTTTTGCTGTTTGTTTGAGTTTTTTTGTGTGTGGAAATAAGGAATTCTTGCTTTTGCCTTGTAAAATTATTTTGCGAGTTTACCTGTTAGTAATTTTTAGTTAATTCATGGTGTAAGTAACTTAAGAATAATAAATAAACAATAAATATTTGACAACATCACATACATTGCTCTGATTCCAAAGTAAGTAGCTAAAGCACTTGTGTTATGGAAATCAGAGACAACGGTGGTATCACAAACACCCAGACCTGACACAATATAGAAAAGATTATTTTCTGCATTGACCCAGTCGGGGATCGAACCCGGGACCTCAAGAGATGGTGAAGCCTTGAAAACCGGCGTGCAAACCAATCGACCATGGAGGTCGTCAACAAGAAGATACAAGAATATTTAAGCAACATTTAAAAACCACACTAAAGTAAGGCTTTGATAAACCTGGCCACAAATGTTAACATGATTCCCTAATGGCTTTTAGTATTTTATTGTTTGCTACAAAACACTGTTATAAATTAAATTTTCATAATTACAGTCAGCAAGAAAGCTCATTAAAGCTTTCGTAGCACTGAAAAGCTCAGAATTTCGACTAACAATGCATCCAAGAATCTTAGCAAATTTCTAGACTGAAAGCTAGTTCATTCAGAGACTAATTCAGTCTAGATTTACAACAATGAAGACAATGCTATCAGACTTTGCAGTTAAGTAATTTTTCAAGTAAGGAATTTGGGGGTCTACTATTGATTGTAAATAAAAGTTACAAAAACTTTGTCGATTCTTTCAAAAATAAAGGAATTAACATCCAAACTTTATCTTGCGGTTTCTACATAGCTTGTGTCGCAGAATACTAAAAAATATACTAGAAAAAATCAACCTGTCACCAAAATTGTCTCAGGCGGGATTCGAACCCGCGTCCTTTGGAAGTCCGGTCCAATGCTCTGACCGCTGACCTACTGAATCACTAGTGGCATCGTCGAAATCTTTCTAGTCTATCCTACTCTTACACTACAAGCCAGCATTATTTCATCAATTTGAGGAATTACCTCGACGTTTTCGATTCCCGTCTGAGATAATTCTGGTGACGAGTCGATTTTTTTCTAATATATTTTTACTATTGTATAAAAATAGCATTGTGAATGATATTAAAAAATGATACCTATTTAATTCAATTTGTTAAAAACCCGACGAGCTCGCGCCCGAGTCCGCCGCGTGCTTATAGCTTCATACCAAAAGTGTATGGTGACCTGACTGAATAATATACGAAACTTCGAACGAAAATACGGACTTCGGGTATAAGGAGTAGGTCCCCGGAACGGTAGCTGCCATCTTCAGAAAAATTCAATATACCTATCCAAGATTTCTGGTAGCTGCCATCTTCAGAAAAATTCAAGAGATCCTGGATTTCTTGAATATAACAAAGACTTTTAGATCGTGGGTTTTGATAACTAGGAATGGCTTTCAATGGAAGAGCCTCTCAACAGGACAGCTGAAAAAGCCCATTTTGACACGAACATGAAAAATTGGTTTATTAAGATTCCAGACTTCATAATTTCTGGTAGAGAATAAAATTGTTCCTTAAAAGTCGTAACTTTGAAAATAGTCCTTTATAGTACTATTATACCTTAAAAGTAGAGCCCATTCTCAAGTCAAATATCCAATTGATAAAATGAAAACCTCTGAAATTAACGATATAAATTATTCGTAAAATAGTGGTTTCATTCATATCACGTGGTTAAAAAGGTTAACTTACCTTAAATGTTAAACGGCACGCTAACCGTCAATGTAAGGAGTTCAGAGCTATAATAAGAGAAAATTAAAGAGAAAAATCTATTAACAAAAACACGATTTAATCATAGTTTAAGTAATATTTTTTCAATCTAGTTTACAACTATTAAGGACATTGAACTTTTCTGTTATTATATAGCTTTCTATTTTGATAAATGAAATGCGTAAAAGTGTTACGTTCCCATTAATAGAAGGTATGCGCGTAAATCACAGAAGTAGATATTGTGTCATATTTACATTGATTTTGATTTTTAGCACATTTTAATGAATGGAAATTTAATCTATCAATAATTTATTTTGAAAGAATTTGGCATAAACAGGTATTATAAACTTTAGCTCCCCTTTGGCCCTACCATGAGTTGATTGCCCTGACATGCAAACTGTTTACGCTACCGCAAACTATCGGATATACTGCTCACAGCCAATGCGAGTGAAAGAGAAAACGATAGTTTGCGGTAACGTAAACAGTTTGCATCAACTCATGGTAGGGCCACTGTATTTTCCGTCAATATAAACTGACGGTAGAAAAGTATAATAATATAATAAACTACATAAAATATGTACAGATTTTGCGAGTACTATGGAAGCTACTTGCCATCAATGTTTTATTTGCACCAATTTAGTTTTCATTTTGATATTATTTATACATTGCACTTCATAATCATAATGACACTATCTATACATATGAAACTCTACGCCTAGTGCCCTAACGGCTGAAAGTAGAGACACCATGACGGGTGGGGACGGTGACATTACGGTGATGGTAAGTGTAAGTTTAAGTGTAAGTGTTATCGAAAGCGAAATCGGAAGTGGAAGCGTAAACGTGAAGTGAAAAGTGAATAAGTGAAAAAAAATCTTCTTTATTTTCCTTTTTTTAAATTTTTACATATCAAATGAAAGTACATTCCAAAATTATATGTTTATTCACTAAATATTAAAAAAAAAACTTTTTTTCAATTATTGTAAGTGAAAAAATATTTATGGGAGTTGTCGTAAATATTGACGCGCGTGGAATCCATGGTGTCAACTTCCACACTACACCGAAGCAAGGCGAGGGCGGGTCACGACTCATAATATACTTTTTTAATAATAAAAATAAAAATCTCTTGAGACATGTTAGTATAAATAAGTCTATTTTTTAAATTTTGAGATTTTAGCATTCACAATGCTATTTTTATGTAATACCAAATAATATACTAGAAAAAATACGACTCGCACCAGATCATGTTCTCAGACGGGAATCGAACCCGCGACCTTTGGATAGTGACTCGGTAGCTCAGCGGTCAGAGCATTGGACCGGATACAAGGTCGTTACAAGGTCTCCCGCTTAGGGTTTGCGAACCGATGGCGTAGCTTCTTTGACATTCACAAGTGCTTGTTACAGCCTAGACTGAATAAATGAGTTTTGAATTTTGAATTTTGATATTTTCGCAAGTCGTATTTTTTCTAGTATATTATTTGGTATTAAGTAAGTCTATGCTTGACACGAGTAAAAAAAATGAACGACAGCCGATAACACTGTTGATCCGAACACATCCGAGCTTCCGATCAGCCCCGACCACCGATCTCTATCGAATTTTTCAATTGAAGTCGTATCGCGTATTCCGCTCCCTTAAAATTCTTTGTTCATACCAGTTTCGAGTCGAATATATTCGAATTTGAATAATGAAATTCGAACTGTGGATAGAAATAAAATAGATTTTATACGAATGTGATGTGATTTCAACTGGTGTTTATTGAATTGATTGAATTAAATTTTTTATTTCGTGGTTATTTTAGCCATTTTTATTATAGGTTTGTGGGGGTATTTTCCAAAACTAGTAAGTACCTGGATTTATGGTCTGTTGATCAAAGGTCGGACGGATCGGGCTGTATTAATTTTGCAAATTTTAATAGATAGTACAAGCCACAACTACTATTACTCTATCTCTTGAGAACAATACTTTCGAGATAAAAGGTACCCTATGTACCCCAGATAACGTATATATTCCATGATGATCGCTTCAGTAGGTACTTAAGACGTAACAAACAAATGAACTTGAGAACCTTAAGAGATGTCGCGATAATTTTTCATAATTTCAAAAATGTTCGCATGTGTCATGACAATTTTGTTTACATTGCGGTGTTGCTATGAGTAGTTTGTTCTATTTTCTTATTGTTTGACGCAATTCTATGAAATTGTCGTGACAGGTGACAAATTGTCACATTATTAAATAGGGCCCTAGTATAGTCAAGAAATTATTAGAAATGATGAAAAATCATCGCGTCATCTCTGCAACCAGTAATATTGTTGTTTGGTCTGTGCTGCAACCCCTTCGTTTCCTTTCAATTTCAAAACCCACTTCCGTTACAATGTTTTCAATAAAAAAAATACCTCTTATATTTTTAATTCCAACTACCACACAATCTCATATCAACTCCCTGAGCGCTAGTTATACTAGCTGGCTATAAAGTATAATATAAAAATAAATGTTAAAAATATAAATTTAAAAAACTAAAAAACACGCCTGCTTCAAAAGACAAGTCAACTGAAATGATGAAAGATGGAGACAAGAAAAAATATTAAAGGCAACATAATAGCACCGCACAGCCGCCATGTTGGTTTTCTTTAACGTCACTTACCTAAGAACACTTGCGCTGTTGAGACGAATCTAACGATATATTAATAATAGAAATCCGTTCAGCCGTTTGATAGATAAATAAATAAATAAATATTTGACAACACTACATACATTGCTCCAATTCCAAAGTAAGTAGCTAAAGCACTTGTGTTATGGAAATCAGAGACAACGGTGGTATCACAAACACCCAGACCTGAGCCAATATAGAAAACTTCGTTTTCTAAATTGACCCAACCGGGGATCGAACCCGGGACCTCAGAGATGGCGACACCTTGAAAACCGGTGTACAAAGCCACTCGACCACGGAGGTCGTCATAGATATGAGGTAATAAATAATATTACAAACATACATACAAGATACGCGCGAAAAACATAACCTTTTCCTCGCAGTCGGGTAAAAATCAGCAAAAAGTAATCAAGCTAAAGTTGAATGTGATCCCAATCAGTTGAAATCGAATACCTAGTGCGAATTGTAATGAAAGTGCAGCTGGAGTTGGAGTCAAACAAAAGCTTGATCAGAGCTTTATCATGCAGCATCAGCTTAAGTTGAAAGCGCTGTCGGGGCGTGACAATATCGAAAGAACTTTTTTTTAATTTTCAACATCGGATTTAGGTTATTGCAACTTTATATCGTACGTACGATTTCAAAATTACAGGAAGCTGTTCAGTTTTTGGGTACTTAATTTTTTATTTATTTATTTATTTATTATCTTTAAGGACAAACAGTAACAGTTACAATAATACAAGTAAAAAAAACATCTAATACAAAATGTAATGGTAAGAGCTCTGTTTTTAGATGCCACAGCATGCGTTACAATATTTTTTTTTTAAATAAAAACTTCTATTGACGAAACACCCGACAACACAAAACGCAAATTATGCAAAAAACAAAAACAACCAATTACCTACATTTATTTGTTATATATTTTTAAATAAATGATTTTAATAATTCTAAAATCATGTAGAATAAAAACTAACTTCCAGCCTGTTTTTTTATTAATTTCAATACAACAACTTAGGCTGAAGTTATCCAACACATAAACAGCTGATTAAGTTATATCCGTCTACTTTTGACATTTTTATGTATGCAGAAAATGTCAAAAAGAGATGGTCAAAAATTAATCGGCTGGTTAGGTAGTTGGTGAACTCGCTGCAAGTCAAATAAGGCGTAATTTACCCCAAATTCGTTGCGGGTAACATATTTCAATATCCCAATACTTAACATAGCCGTCTTTAATGTCATTTTATTTAATGTCAGTTCGAGTGTTCGAGTTACAATTGAATTGCGCAAAAGATTGAGTGTGTGTGTATTCTTTAGTTTTATATTTTAAAAATCAAACCATGTTTTATTGCTATTTTAAAATACGGTTAACTTAAGTGACAAGTAACCTGTGACAAGAAAATTACTACAATGACTCTAGTAAAATTCTGATTTTTATCTTAAAAATAATAAAATCATTTTTGAAATTCTAATAATAGGGAAGGGAAGAGCGAAGAGCTCGGGAGCGAACGATTTCTGAACTTTACTAATAAGAAGAAAGAATAAAACTTCTAGGAAAACTCGAAACTATTTTTGGTTCTTAGAATATAAAAGATTTCAAGAGGAAATTTCCTTCGATGATCCCTCGGAGAAAATGTTTAGGAAACCTGAGCCCATTATTTTTCATTAATGTAGGTCATCTGATAAAAAATAACTATGTAGGTACTTATGTATGCATATTAGTAGATAGGTACAGTCACGTCCAAAAATATGTATACAGTTTAGAACTTTGTCACTTTGTTGTAGTTGTCATTTTGTCATTGATTTCTGTTCAAAAAGGTAATAGCTTTTAGATTGATTCAATTTAGATTAAAATTCTAAACTGTATACATATTTATAGACGTATAACTGTGCTTCTAGGGACTGTGACTTTTTTATAATAATATAAATAATTTTGTTAAGGTTTTTTTGTGAAGGTTTTAAATTTAGTATTTTAATTGTGTACCTATAATTGGTACTAATAAAAAATATTCCCATTCAATCGTTCATTTATCCATTAAGATTTTTCTGACTTTTCAACACAAAATAAAAAATCCGAACAAGCTATAATAATGAAAATGCACTCATAAAGGTATTTCAAGGTATTTTTAGATCCTTCATAAAAATTTAAAACAAAATAATCAAACCTCTTTCATCATCTGTAAGTAACTAAATTTCAGCTAAAATGATGTTACATAAAAAGGCATAATTATGTACATTCTAAAAATATGCTTAAAACTCTGTCACTTTAATCTAGTTGTCATTTATCATTGATTTTTGTTCAAATAAATTATAGCTTTAGAATGACATAGTTCTCCACTGTATACATATTTATAGACGGGACTGTATATCCTTTTGTGTTTCATTAATGAAAAAATACCAGCGAAAAGTTTTCGGTGCGGAGAAACAAATATGTGTGCTATAAATCAGGCTCTATAGAGTCGAATAAAGTTTGCTCAACTGTTCGTCCGACTTAAGATCTTGGAACACTTCTTAATACATGTTTGAAATAAGGGGTAGTATATACCCTGCAAAACGGGGAATACAACTATGTTTAAGTGGGGCTTTTAAAAAAAAAAAATTTAGAGTGCTCAGCTATTTATTTTATGATTTGGAGTTATATACGTATTGAGGCAATACCTTGTAGAAAACCACACTGTAACATTTATAGTGATGTATTTCTTTAGAATAATAGAGCATAGAGTGTATGCGATCTACGTGAAGGAGGATATACATGAAGGAGGTTCAAGTTTCAATACCTCTCCAACTTCGTTTCTTACTCTTTCTCCGTTGAATTAATTCTTTATTCAAATAAGCTCACATAATAAGCATTTTTAAATCGTCAATTCTTTTACCCTACCACCCACTACGACGTCTATTAGCTAACAAAGAAAAGGGCGCAAAATACTTATCAGCTTTATCAGAAGGAACGATATTTACAAATAAGTATATCGTTTCCAGACGTTAAAATCCTATTATGTTACAATTAACATGGATTGATAAATAAATAACATTGTTTTATTAGCTCATTTCTTAATGAATCAATTTACAGGGTACAAGCTAAATTTAAAATTTAAAGTAATTATTCAGTCTAGGTTGTTACAAAAAAACATACATTTTAATATGCGTTAAGATTAGTCAGGGACAGACCCATTCCCACTGGCAGCACCCGTTCACGAGCATGACGCATAAACCTTTCATCGCTTCGCTCAGCCATATTTGAGGGAACCCGCCTCAAACGACACCGCCGCAGAAATTATTAAAGAGAGCCAATAATCACTAATCACTAATCTCTTGGATATTAGTCCAAAAGCTTTTCATAGGCCTTTATAAGTGAAGTAAGCTTCGAATTGAAAACTAAGAATATTAGTTTTCAATTCGAAGCCTTAACATGGGTAGCCTAAGTATGTTATGCTCTCTTGTCTCTCTTCTCATGCTCTCTCAGTAGTTTTGTAAGCAAAACTCACGGAAAAGTTACGGAAACCATAGAGTAAATAATAATAACAAAAATACATTTATCTTACTTGGTATTACCCTTAACACCTCACCTTCATAGGCTAACCTATTAACACTAATACAAGTCAATCCGTGTAGGCACTCGCAATCAATATTGATTCAACTAGTTCGCGACTCGTGACAAGATTAATGTTAGTTTCAGGCTGCGAGCAACTTTGATGAAGAAACGAAATGAACTAGTGGGAGTGGTAGTTTTAGCTTGTCTTAAGAGAGCGTAGTCTGCACACTAGCGCCGTCATTGGAAAAAAAACAGAGAGCTTAGTTAAAGACGAAATTGTGAATTATCTCTCTGTAGTGCAGTTTGGAGAAGCTCTTTGGTACTTTTATAGCTTAAACAATTTTTTCTAGCCTGTCGTTTAGTATAATGGAGTTTTTTTGCGAAAAGTGGTCACAACGCTAAGGGTGGGCTGATTTTAATTATTTTTAGAATTTTTCATGACACGACAGCACAATAGTTTTATTATTTTTCATACAACCTACGTCACATTTTTGAGGGGTCTTGTATTACAAAATTCTGAAGACTGAAATACACCAAAAAACAGATATTTTATCAAAATTCGATTGCAAGTAGAGGGCTCAAAATGAAAAGATTAAAAAAAAATATTTTGCCTACAAGCTACGTCGCATTACGCAACTTTTGAGGGGTCTTGTAATGCAAGATTCTTATAATAATTAAAAAGCGGCCCACCCCTAAATCACGCATTTTTATGGTCCTTTGAGCCGGAAATACACTGGCCTTCAAAACTTAGTACCACACTATTAAAAGAAAATTGTAATAACCCTTAAAATACACAAGATAATAATATTTTCGAAATAAAAAGAATTAAAAAAAAAATCTTCACAATCCATAACCTTTTTTTTTATTTCAAAACTCAAACTTCTATTGTTTATGTGTGATTGTAATTTCAAAAGTTTGGTACTATGTTTTGAAGGCCAGTGTAGTATAAAAAAGGTATATAATACTCTTAAGTAACCGTTGCCATAGTATGTTACTTATACCACCTTCGTGCCATCAATACTGGCTAATTGAATGGTGGCCGTCACCGAAATCTGTTCAAAAGGAGTTATCGCCCCCCGGAGAGAAGGGAAATTAATTAATATCGCCCAAGTCCGGCCCTGGGGCATATTAGATAAACTGAGCATCGTACAGTGTAATAAAACCGTTAACAAAGGTTCTTATTGAGTGTACTGGAAATATTCTCTGGAAATAGTCTTTGACGACCTCCGTGGTCGAGTGGCTTTGTAAACCGGTTTTCAAGGTGACGCCATCTCTGAGGTCCCGGGTTCGATCCCCGGTTGGGTAAATTTAGAAAACGAACTTTTCTATATTGGCTCAGGTCTGGGTGTTTGTGATACCACCGTTGTCTCTGACTTCCATAACACAAGTGCTTTAGCTACTTACTTTGGAATCGGAGCAATGTGTGTGATATTGTCAAATATTTATTATTTATAAAATCTTGAATCAGGTATAATTTTTTTTACCTGTTTCGCTATTCAGACGCAATGCCATGTCTAAGTACATTGTGTAATGCCTTCAATGCTAAAGAATAACTGAAACTTTAATAAATAAAACTTTTCCACTGCAATCCTTCATAAGAAGATATAATTTTTATTTCAGGAATCGCAAGCGACTGAAGTGCTTATTTACATTTCCTTCAATGCATTTTTGATTAGCATAAATAGATAATTATCAATTAACCTAACGACTCCTGTATTTAGACGGGTTGCCTTACTCAGCTTTTAATTTACACCACGTCAAAGCTCGAACGATGAATACTTCATTAGCACAGAAATTCGAACGATGAGTGCCTTCGGAATGCTTTTTGTTAACTTTCTATTTGCTCTGTGTAACCTTTTTAGAACGAACAATATTTCACAGCGCCTAATATTTGACTCCGAGCAAAAACTCATTTGACGTAGGTACCGTTTTTGTTTACTTCTCTTATATTGAGTTTTAAAATTAACTTGTTTTTGGTTTTTATGCAGATTTAACCCATCAATCAAGGCCAGGGGCTCTATCGGCTAAAAACATTGAAGTTCATGTTAACTGTGTTTTGACAGATGTATGTGATACATTGCTCCTTCGTTGTGACACAAATAAAAGTAGCAATGTATTACATACATCTGTCAAAACACAGCTAACATGAACTTCAATGTTTTTAGCCGATACCGCCGCTGAAATGAGACACAATAGATATTCTATTGTTGTCCGGCCGCATTCGGCGTTTGGGCGTTGATGAATAAAAATGCTTTCGACGTACCTAGTCAACTTATATTAGGTCCTTACCTATGAAGTTGGTGTTTTTTTGTCACACACAGAACCTCATAACTTCTGTGATTTAAAATATTTATCAGTTGCTCGATATTACATCAAATTTTGACCATAGCCGTCAACTATCAGCATCATTATAGTGTATTTATTTTGTTTTCTTAGCATTAAAAAAATACCTTGAAAGTGACTTCTTTTTTGTTAGCAAAAATGACCACTTTATGCGTTGTAAGTTAGCCGAAACTTATTTTTTCGCTTAAGTTAGATTAATGTTCTAACATTTGTACATTAAAGTTTTGACACAATAGTGTTCACGATTGTTAAATAAATTATGAAAATGCTAGTATGGAAAATGTAATTAGTTAAAAATTCTCCATACAAAACGTCAATTTCATAGGTAAGGATCTAATATTATATGAAATTATGTTTTGGTTACGACAGAATACACGATACTATAATTGGCTTGTCAACGAACTTAAAAAATTTACTATTCGAAAAGCTCGAAGATTTCTAAACTTATCTACGTATTTAGCACCACAAATATTATAAACCAAAATATTAAAATATGTATCTTTGTTTAATAAATAGAACATAAAAAGGAAATGGAAAATTTTATCCTTCGATACTTGACGAAAACTAAAAGTGGATAAGTTTTTTTTTCAATTTAAAGAGATGTTTAAAAGTAAGTAATTCTTCAACCGATCAACATGTCATCGACATAGAGGTAACAACTCATTGAGTTTTGATACTTTAAGGGCCTGTTTCACAATGTAAAAATAAGTTCTGAGTAGCTTATTTAAAAATGATTTGACCTATTTTTCATATCACAACCAGACTTATATGTTGTATACTACACTCACAAATGTCAAATCATCTGTCAAGTAAGCTATTCAGTACTTTTTGATTGTGAAACAGACCCTGAGGGCCACAATGTAAAAGTAAGTTCTAAATAGCTTATTTGACAGATGATTTGACAGTTGTAATTTGAAAAATATGTCAAATTATCTGGTAAGTAAGCTACTTGTTGAGGCAGGATGTCTTCGCCATATATCCAGCGAAAAGGGAAGTACTTCCGCTACAAAAGGGAAGTACTTACTATTATATTGTGGAACAGGCCCTAAGTATAATAAGTTCTAACTGAAAAGTGACGATGACTGGCGGATGTCAAACAATCAAAAGCAGCAGGTTATCCCCGAACTATATTTTCACGACACAAAAGATTCAAATTATTCACACGGCAAACCCAGGAAAGGTTTTTAAAAGATTTTTCACGCGTTTCTGCGCACCTTTTATATTAGGTACGGTCGAAGGGAGGTTTCCGAAACCAATGCCAGCCGAATAACGGAACTTCATTGACGTTCATGGGTTTTGATTTTTCAGATTGCTCGTTTTTCACAAAATTTTATTTTATTTTTGATTACTACTTCAGTAAAACAAAGAGAGAGCAAGAAAAAAGTATTTTTTTTGGAATTTCATACATGATTATCGAGGTTTTTATCTTTTCCACAGCACTACTTGCTTATTTAGTAAAAAAAACTCACCGTACTCCCATTGTTATTTTTTTTAACAAAAGTTATTTAAGTTATCACATTAATTTTATTATTGATATACCTGTATTCTCAAAATTATTATAAATATGTATTTAGTTTTACCTAAACTTATTCTAATTAGTAAACAATTTTTGACAGTTGTCATTGTCACAGTCTATCTTTCGCGATTACATCGTTATTATTGTGAAAACATTTTATGAAATATAAACTCTTCTTCTTCTTATCGTATGAGGATTAGTGGCCACCTCTGGTGTTAGAGTTTATCAAGCCGCCTGTAAGGCCCATGACTTGGCTTAACGACTGTCATCAGATGACATCAGCCGGGACCGACGGTTTAACGTGCCCTCGGAAACACGGAAGCGCTCAGTTGTAACGTCACATAACAGACCATCCGATCACCCATCCGACATCTGGCTGGACCGAGCGTTGCTTAACAAACGTGATCGATCGAGTACAATCAGTCTGCCAAGCTCCGCCATGAGCGCTTCAATAAGTAATGAACTAAGTGATTTGTTGTATTTTTAATGATTATTTCAATTTTGAAGATTGTTTACCAAAATAGAACTAGTAAGAAAAACAGATTTAATTTTACCTTATTTTTTGCATTTTCAGTAGTTGAGGTAAGAAAGGATAAAATTAACTGGAAACAATCTCCAAGAAACTCCGTCGAATCTTAATATCTCGCGCGTGATTGCCACAAAGGCACCTCATCCCAGAGGAACCAAACTGTGCAAAATGTGAATAGTTTCTCCGAGAATCCCACGAATGCAACACAATTTGTGCTGCAGACGTTGTTTGATTTAGCTGTGCAGTTTTGCACCCTTCATACTGCGCTTGGATTTTATTTTTAAACAAAAATAAAATGTGGGCATATTATTTACGACCTTAAGGGCTGATTTTTCAATGCCTAGAAAAAGCTTTATCTGTTTGATAGCGTATTATACCGCCAACTCGGAAATGTTTATCATTCATTTGTCTCTCACATTTTAAGAATGACGTTTACTATATTTGGTTCATATTTAGGCTCGGTTGCATCATCTTAATTTGACTGTGCACATGACACAAACTTATCTGAGTCGGTGGCCAAAACTGGAACTAAGTGTAATTACATTTTGTTACCTAGGCTACGCCATAGACGACAGCGACGCTGTCACCGAGTCAGATAAGTTTGTGTCTGTTATAGATTATGGTTAAATCAAGATGATGCAACCCAGCCTTACTGACTGATATCTGAGAACTGAGGATTGAAAAATCTGCCAAATTATTAAATAATAATAAAATGTAGATAGCAATCACTAACAAACTAATAATATTTAAGTTGAAAAATTTGTAAGTAATATTTTTCGTATTGTAAAGTTTTAATTCTATTATATTATGAGCTACAGTAATGCTTGTCATTAACCATAACTAATTATTATGTTTCCGTCTGATAAAAAAAATCGGTCATTAATGTTTCATAGTTAACGTTCCAAGGACACGAGTTTGTTAAGTTATAAAAATGTTGGTCACTATGTTTCTTAGGTTGTTAGGGGTTAATAGACAGATAGCTATCTAACACAAATATCTACGTAAATATTTCTCTGAGGGCCTGTTTCACAATCAAAAAGTAAATTCTGAGTAGCTACTTGACAGATGATTTGACAGTTGTGATATGAAAAATATGTCAAATCATCTGATATGTAAGCTATTCGGAACTTACTTTTTGGATTGTGAAACGAGCCCTTTTTCTTATAGATTAATTTTATCAATTAATGAAGCGCTTTATCAAACAATGTGTCAATCCATAATCTATCTAAAAAAACACAACTAAGAGCCCATTCTATTCGCAGAGACGTTTAAATCGCAACATGTCCACAAAGCTTTGAAGCGTTTTTGCCGGAGGCTGCAATTATTGCGGAACCCTTTGCCGGATTTGTTTGCAGACCTCCGTTTCGTCTCCTTTTGATTTCGTTTGACGATGTTCAGTTTTGTGTACTATTTACAGATTTCGATATTATTTTTTGGATTAAGATGAGAAAGTTTGGATTAATAGTTTTGTTAGAGTATGCAGCGTTGCATCGGAATGTCTGAGCACAGAAATTTAAAAAAATCGAAAAGTTGTAACGTAATTTTGTAACATCATAACGCCGTAACGTAGTAGTTTTATAATATCGTAACGCCGCCGTAACGTAGTAGTTTTATAATATCGTAACGCCGCCGTAACGTAATAGTTTTATAATATCGTAACGCCGCCGTAACCAAGTAGTTTTATAATATCGTAACGCCGCCGTAACGTAGTAGTTTTATAATATCGTAACGCCGCCGTAACGTAGTAGTTTTATAATATCGTAACGCCGCCGTAACGTAGTAGTTTTATAATATCGTAACGCCGCCGTAACGTAATAGTTTTATAATATCGTAACGCCGCCGTAACCAAGTAGTTTTATAATATCGTAATGCCGCCGTAACGTAGTAGTTTTATAATATCGTAACGCCGCCGTAACGTAGTAGTTTTATAATATCGTAACGCCGCCGTAACGTAGTAGTTTCATAATATCGTAACGCCGCCGTAACGTAGTAGTTTTATAATATCGTAACGCCGCCGTAACGTAGTAGTTTTATAATATCGTAATGCCGCCGTAACGTAGTAGTTTTATAATATCGTAACGCCGCCGTAACGTAGTAGTTTTATAATATCGTAACGCCGCCGTAACGTAGTAGTTTTATAATATCGTAACGCCGCCGTAACGTAGTAGTTTTATAATATCGTAACGCCGCCGTAACGTAGTAGTTTTATAATATCGTAACGCCGCCGTAACGTAGTAGTTTTATAATATCGTAACGCCGCCGTAACGTAGTAGTTTTATAATATCGTAACGCCGCCGTAACGTAGTAGTTTTATAATATCGTAACGCCGCCGTAACGTAGTAGTTTTATAATATCGTAACGCCGCCGTAACGTAGTAGTTTTATAATATCGTAACGCCGCCGTAACGTAGTAGTTTTATAATATCGTAACGCCGCCGTAACGTAGTAGTTTTATAATATCGTAACGCCGCCGTAACGTAGTAGTTTTATAATATCGTAACGCCGCCGTAACGTAGTAGTTTTATAATATCGTAACGCCGCCGTAACGTAGTAGTTTTATAATATCGTAACGCCGCCGTAATGTAGTAGTTTTATAATATCGTAACGCCGCCGTAACGTAGTAGTTTTATAATATCGTAACGCCGCCGTAACGTAGTAGTTTTATAATATCGTAACGCCGCCGTAACGTAGTAGTTTTATAATATCGTAACGCCGCCGTAACGTAGTAGTTTTATAATATCGTAACGCCGCCGTAACGTAGTAGTTTTATAATATCGTAACGAAGCCGTAACGTAGTAGTTTTATAATATCGTAACGCCGCCGTAACGTAGTAGTTTTTTAATATCGTAACGCCGCCGTAACGTAGTAGTTTTATAATATCGTAACGCCGCCGTAACGTAGTAGTTTTATAATATCGTAACGCCGCCGTAACGTAGTAGTTTTATAATATCGTAACGCCGCCGTAAACAAGTAGTTTTATGACATTGTAACCTCATAATGTCGTAGCGTATTGGCATCGTAACATCATTACATCATTACAACAACATCATTAGTGTTTACGTCGTATCATAGTAATTAAAACATTCTTGTAACGTCGTTGTAACGTCGAAAATGGAAAAAGAGGAAACGTCGGAACAAAAAAGTGGTCAGGAAGAAAAAATATGTTTGAGAATATGCAAACAGCGCTCTTTCATAATGATACCCCACACTAGTATCCCCACTTCAATGTTTATGATGTCCTTTCAGTTTCTGTTGCAAAAAATATATAAGTATAGTCAGCAGCTACAGGATATATAAAACTGACAAAAATCTGAAATTTATTTTAAAGCTTAATTTCTTCGCATTTAAGTATAAAATTGATTAAATATGTCGTGGAAGTCGTGCCCGGAAAATGAGACACAATGGATATTCCATTGTTAACTGGCCGCCTGCGTCCGCTCGGGCGTTGATGAATTTTCTTAAAATAAGGTGGTAGCATTAGTAGTTCTTTAGATATCCTGCTGTAACAGACATACAGACTCAGTCGCACCATAAGGGTCCCTTTTTACCATTTTCATACGGAACCTTATTACAAGAATAACTGAAGTAAATATTTTTACATTTGAGATTTTAGCATTCACAATGCTATTTTTAAACATTACTAAATAATATACTAGAAAAAATTCGACTCGCATCAGATTATAAGTTCGTTCTAGTGGCTCGGTAGCTCAGCTGTCAGAGCATTGGACCGGACTTCCAAAGGACGCGGGTTCGATTCCCGTCCGAGAATATGATCTGGTGCGAGTCGAATTTTTGCTAGTATACAATTTAGTATTGAAGTGTATATTAGTTTGAGAACATTTTAAAATTATATTATAATTTGATTTAACTATAGTATAATTTCATGTGAAAATTTAAAGCAAACTGAGTACGCGATAACGTGAATAGGTAATTAATTTATCATTGACGACCTCCGTGGTCGAGTGGCTTTTTACACCGGTTTTCAGTGTCGCCATCTCTGAGGTCCCGGGTTCGATCCCCGGTTGGGTCTGTTTAGAAAACGAACTTTTTTATATTGGCTCAGGTCTGGGTGTTTGTGATACCACCGTTGTTTCTGATTTACAAAACACAAGTGCTTTAGCTACTTACTTTGGAATCGGAGCAATGTATGTGATGCTGTCAAATATTTATTTATTTATTTATTATTGACATCCTTTCCAACTTTCATGAGAAAAGTCATCACGTGGAACAATTTTATTAGACATAATCGCAACTGTACGGAGAAATACTTTTATTCATCTGATCTGTAAAGAATCCTCCGAATCGCCAGAGACGTAACAAGGGTTAAAAAAAGATTTTCCAATATTGGTGCAATAATTATAATTCAAAAAAACTTAAAGTGTCACTGAAGTTGACTAGTTTTTTTTATAGTTAATGGGTTTGCTCTTGACCCCAGTCTAGCCAGAAAGCAAAGACAGGCGGCGGTATCGGCTAAAAACATTGAAGTTCATGTTAACTATGTTTTGACAGATGTATGTGATACATTGCTACTTTTCTTTGGTAAGTTTTTATTTGTGCTAAAACGAAGTAGCAACGTATCACATATTTCTGTCAAAACACAGTTAACATGAACTTCATTATTTTTAGCCGATAGAGCCCCACGGTCTACGATGGTGTGAGCTTGCCCAGAGTTGACTAGTTTATCTACGTTCAATTGGGATAAGAAACAAGTGTTTCTTAGTATATGTTTGAACAGGTAACGACCAGTGTGTGCCTATCAGTAAAAACAAAACGTGAGAAAGAGAGAGAAAGAGAAATGAATTCAAACACAAATAAACAACACTAAATATACGAATTATTGTAAGCGTAATGGTATTATGTATTTTGTCTTTGGACAAACATTTTTTTTTGTGACTGGCCTATTCCGTTTTTAACAGAGATTCCGCCAACGTCCCGTAGTGAAAGATACACAGTGATTTCTGGATAAACGCTTGGTAATTTTGAAGATTTCTTTATCCTCATCTTCATGTACCTAATTTAGGGGAAGGACAAAGACAAACACAAAACGTCACAATTGCGATAAATTATACATAAATAGAATACTTATTATAAATATAAAACTATGTTTTTCAAGATAAAATTAAAAGGGAAATTATTATAATAATATTATAGTTTAATATTATGCTGTTTTATACATATAATACAGTATAATATGTAAAAATTTACATAAAAGCAAAAAAGTCGGTATATCAGAAATTGTAAGGAGAAATTTTCGTTTCACTGTTAGTGTTTCTAAAAAAAATGTTGTAGTTTTAAATCAGTAACAATTCAGAAGTAGTAGTTTCTAGTACCGTGGTTTAAATCCAGCAAAGTACCAACTTTTGCCAGAATTGTCAGAATTGTTGCAAACAGCAAATCAGGGATGTTACGGAGCTCCGTAACCGTAACTATTGGATATCCGAAATAAAAAAACTATCCGTAAACGTAATCGAATACGATTTAAAAGTATCGGATAATTTTGGATAGAGGCGGAGTCTAAGGCTGCGTTCAGACGATAACACACGACCCGATCTCAACCTGAACTCAAACTCAACCGCAACCCACTCCTTGAAATGCATCGCTTACAATTTTGAGTCGTATAACACATTAACATGACGCTACTGCGTTTGAGTTGAAAATTCAAATTTAGGTGAGTTTGAGGTGAATTCGGGTTGAGTTTGAGTTGAGTTCGGGTTGAGTTTAAGTTGAGTTTGGGTTAAGCACGCGGGTGAAGTTGCATCGAAAGAATATAACGGAGCTTATTAATGTGTCATAAGACTCAAAATTGTAAGCGATGCATTTCAAGGAGTGGGCTCCGGTTGAGTTTGTGTTGAGGTTTGAACGCAGCTTGAATAAGACGTCATGGCAGGTTTTTCTGCCCGACCGGAGCTGAAACACTAGCTGCACGCGTTACTTGCATGTTTGTTTATTTTACTATTTGTGTTTTACTTTTAAAATTTCTTAAAAATCTTATTCCCTTAACCGAAACTATCCAAACTAACGGATTATCCGAAATAATTTCATATCCGTAACCGTATCTGAAACCGGTGTAATATAATTTCTATATCCGTATACAGATCTGAAATATATCCATAACATCCCTGAGCATTATCCATCTCACCGGGCTAGAATGCGCTAATTTGAGCTACAAGAAGCAGCCCAAATAAATAATGACCTAGCTCCATCCCTGGTGTCGAATCATCCAATCAATACTCATTTCCGGTAACACATATACGACGGTTCCATACGCGTATCTAATTGCACAGACAGTATTGGCAGATATCATCGTATCATTTTGCTTAATATATTTATGAAATATGTATTCGAGGAGCTCAATGGCGCAGTGATATTTGGTTTGCGATTTTAGCGGTTCCTTCGAACAGGTCATTAATTAGATGGGTGACCATGACCAAAAACCAGGTGAATGTGAGTCGGATTCGCCGATCCGTTCTGTATAAATTCGTAGATACATATTTACGTACTTTAGATAAACACAATATATTTTATGATTAATTACTAATGTATAGTTTTCAGATTTTCCCCTGTACTTGTAGTATAAGACGATATTACTTGCCGAATTTTATAGTTCTAGGTCAACGGAAAGTAGCATATAAATTTTGATTTCCTTGAGAGTGTCGAAATTTGCGTTTTTTGCGGCATAAAGGTAGTATCTTTTTTTTTAAGTTAACTCAGAAGTTAAATTTTTTTACAGCTTCAAGGGACTGTAGACCTGAGTATATAATATGGTTGTAATTCAACTTAATACCTTCACGCATTCTCGAGATAAATGTCTTGATTGACAAACAGGCGAACCACGTCCTAGTATAAAGGTCCTATATATATCCCATTTTTACCTTTCGCGGTACGGAACCCTAAAAATAGATTAACTCCTGCGCCTGCGTGCTTCGGAACGCATACTAAGTCGTTCGTTCCGATTGCATTTGCAGTCATTAACAATCCGCATTAGGCCCATTATGTCCCATTTGTTTATTGCCATTCTCTTTTCTTTCTCCTCTTTTGGTAATTTTTAACCGACTTCAAAAAAGGAGGAGGTTATCAAGTCCACGGTTTTTTTATTGTATGTTTTATTGTCTAATAATGTAATGGGTCTTTGTTACTCGAAACAGATGTATCATTATTATTATTTATAAATCCAATAAGGACTTTTCATATTGTTCGGTGTCCACTTCATTTAATGACCACTCCTTCCTAGAACAATTTCTGAATTCAACTTTGTATTTTAACTAATAATCTAAATTACTTGGTAGACCTAAAGTTTGCCACTTAGATAGGTGGGTGTAGTAGATACTTAAGTGTTCACCTAATTGGCTATTAATATAAGAGCAAAAAAGGAAGCAAAATAATTTCACGCGATTGGTAATTTTGGCTCGATTTGACGAATGTTACTATGATTTCCAGAATCTTTGAATCATCATAAAAAATCAAAACGCTCCAGTGACAAAATAGTGTTGATTATTAGGCTTTATATGTAATTACAATTTTTTTTTTTAGAAACATTATTGTACATTTTTTTTGCTTAGATAATCACAAATTTGCGCACCATACATTATGAGCCGCGCGGTGTGAAATGTGACGTCACTATTCTGATACTTTTTGTATGGAGCGTTTTCACGCGGCCGCCATTATGTCATAATTCAAAGCATCATATTTCAATAAATATTGACAACAGAAAAAAACACTGATATTTTCTTTACAATGCACTATTTTTTTACTTTTTTTATATTTGACAATATCACATACATTGCTCCGATTCCAAAGTAAGTAGCTAAAGCACTTTTGTTATGGAAATCAGAGACAACGGTGGTATCACAAACACCCAGACCTGAGCCAATATAGAAATGTTTGTTTTCTAAAATTGACCCAACCGGGAATCGAACCCGCGGGACCTCAGAGATGGCGACACCTTGAAAACCGGTGTACAAAGCCACTCGACCACGGAGTTCGTCGTTTTAAATAATGGAATAAAAAAAAATCAAGTACCCAATTAAAGGCCAAAACAATCCAAATGTAATAACACTATTTTATAAGTAGAACGGAACTTCATAACCTGGTAGAGTTGATCTCAGATATAACCGACCATTTTAGTACTCTGTCACACCAAATATAAAGCTTGTTCAGCAAGTTGCAACTTTTAAATAAAAGCCTTAACTGTTGCGATATGGTATTAAATCGTTCAATTACACCTAAAGCCGATGGTATTCACAGATATTTTATTAGGAGCTTAATTTTAAAAGCAGTCCCATCTGGCGCTGATCAATTCTTTGATAAAATCTTCTGATCCAATTTATTAGACAAATGCATCTGTCTGAATCTGATTTGATTAAATATTCCTATCTGAATGGATTCATGAAAAGGTTTTTTTAATATTTCATTAGATTTAATATTGTTTTGAATTCAATATTGGTTTTTATTTAGTTGAATTACAATATTATATACTTTTATGAGAATACGAAATAATTACGGATAGATTTTACTAAAATAATTTGGTTTTAAAACATACGAAACGAAAATGAAAACGGAAACGAAAGTGAAAGTGGAAGCTGAAACGGAAACAAATCGAAAATGAGAGCAGAAGCGGAAGCAAAAACTGAAGCGGAAGCGGAAACGGAAACAGAAGCTGTAACGAAAACAAGAGCGAGAGAGAGACGGAAACGGAAACGAAAGAAGAAGCGGAAGCTGAAATAGAAGCGGAAACGGAAACGAAAACAAAAACAATAACGAAAACGAGAGTAAAAGCGAAGGCGAAAACGGAAATGAAAATGAGAGCTGAAGCGGAAGCGGTAGCGGAAACGTAAGTGGAAGCGGAATCAGAAACTAAAACGAGAACAAAAACGAAAACGAGAACTAGAAAGAGAGCTAGAGCGAGAGCGGAAGAATAAGCGGAAACGATAACGGTTACGGAAACAAAAACGTGAACGAGATCGAGCGCAAAAGCGGAAGTGGAAGCGATAGTGGAAAAGAAAAAGAAGTGAAAACGGAAACGAGAACGAGAGTGGAAGTGGAATCAAAAGTGGAAGCGGAAGCTTAAGGGGTAGCGGATGCAGAAACGGAAACGGAAATTAACGCGAGAACGAACGGAAGTTGTAGCGGAAGCGGAAATGATAAGGAAATAGAAAACGGAAGTGGAGCGGAAGCGGAAACGAAAACGAGAGCAAGAGCGGAAGCGGATATGGAAACGAAAGTGGAGCGGAAGCGGAAACGTAAATGAAAACGAAAATGAAATATTATTTATTCAAATAAACTTAGATATTAAGTAGGTACTAAGTCTCACAGAGTATTTTCTATGACGACTAGAGAAAAAGCTTCAGTTAGAGCTTTCCAAAGATGCTCGATCGAATTAAATCTCGCACCCCAACGTGTCAGTTTGTACCCCCGCGTGTATAAAAGCTTTGCGTATAGTAGTGCACCCGCGCTTTTCGTTTGTTCTAAGCTTTCATTCTATTTGTATATTATTTCTGCGGTACTGCTACACGACACAAAAGCATGGAAATCTTTGAAAAATTTACGTTCGCGCGGCGCGCGTAGAACAAAAGGTTCCGTATGAATATTTTATTTATGATGCCTGATAATGTGATACTATATGCCGCATTCAATTTCCTTGCAGCTATGGGAATATTATGAGTCATCTTATTTATTATAAATGGAAACATACAGGCAATTTTATTTATAAATTATTATGTAGATACGACACAATTTTTGTTAGATGAACCAAATAATGGTTAAGGGTAACGAGTGTTATAAAATTTTCAGTAAATAATAACAAGCAACTGTTGAAAAAATAACAAAGGTGCTTATTTAGTACAAAGCTAAAACCGCGTAACTAGTTACGTAAGCTTTCAAAAGTAATTCTTAAAATTTTCATTAATTGACTATTATGTCATTATCATTGTTAGATTATAAAATCCTAAATAAACATGTTTTTTTATAATGTTCAGAAATTAATGATACTTGATAAGAGAGTTTTTTGGCGCCATTTTGTCGAGTTCGGTTTGGTGTCTATTTTAATTATTTTCAAATTGATTCATAGTGGATATTGTGTCTTAAAATTGGTGCAGTTATATGGTACAAGTGTCTACGCAACTGAACAATATGTGGGATAACTGAAATAGGCGCGATCTTGGTTGTGTGAAGCTGAGACTTTTATTGAAGTGGTGGCTTCCTCGGCAAAACTAACCGAGTAAACTGTCTTGATATACTTGGTGCCAAATGCTCCAAGCAGCATTGGAATGCGATGCACCCGCATTCTAATGAAAAATTAAACAATATCTACCACTGAACTATTTATTTAACACTTGACACTGGCAAAAATTACTTCCAAGAGGAAAGTAGATTGCCATAACAAAAAAAAGAAGAAGAAGATACTTGATAAATGACAAATAAATCATACACACGACGGCGGCGACGCGGCGGTACGTCAGCGCCTGTATTATGAGTTTGCACGTTTACTATACTCGATAGCGACTGTAGTTAGCAATATTGTATGCAATTTGGCACAGCGCCTCTGGCGGTAACTACACTAAACTAAAAGTTGTCATACAAATTTTAACTACAGTCGCTATCGAGAATATAGTAAAGAAGCGTAAACTCATAATACGCCTACAGAATGTAAGAGATGTATTCCAAGATCTAACAAGCTGTAGACAGTGTAAGATGGCGATGACTGCAATTAGTTTTCTTTTTTTTATTTGGGTTAAAAAAACAGTGTACACAATAGAGTATTCTAACAATGTTATGATAAATAGTTTGGTCATTGTGACACCATAAAAGTGCCCATCACCAATACCAATACAATACTCCAAAAACAACATCTATTGCGTAGGTCATGAAGGCGTGTCTGTCATGTCTTGTGTAATTAAATGCAATAATTACAAATTGAACTTTATCTTACACTTAGTTAACAAACCAAACTAACTTCAAGAACAATTTCGCTTAAGTACAAAATTATATATCTGAAATTATTCCCAGACTTGACTAGACCGAAAAGTAATCAAAAAGATTCGCCTTAAAACGTTCAGAAAAGTCAAAAGCGTTGGGTCTGACAGACCCCTAAATGAGGCTCGAGGCACGCTAACTATAATTGCAGCTTCGGGTTAAAAGGACCGAGATGAAAGGACTCATTCCTTATAAAGGCAGAGAAACCTGTGAATGCACTTGCACAAAACTAACTATGCAATCTTTAACGACTCTATTTTAATGACATAAGTCCCAAAATCGCTTGTTTGGTGTTTGCGTTAAATTTTTCTTGCACAATGTCTAGTTTTCTGTCTGGATTGCCGCGCAAAAGGTTAAGCTGTTCAATGTTGTAACTAAAAAGAAAAAGTTAAGATGACAGTTAAATATTTAGCTTTTTTATTTTGTTTGAGTTTCAATAATGTTACAGTCAGTACCGACATAAACTGAGCATTCAAAACTACCAAAAAAGCTAATCATTTCACTAAAATCAACCTTATCTCAATATATTAAGGTGCACTTTCGTTTGTTACAAGATATCAGAAAACTAACTGTACTTACAGATTTGTTTTAAACACTTGTACATCAAGTTGTGTTTACGTTGCAGTGTACTTTTTGTGATAATAAATAATATTGAGAAGATCACATAAATTGTAACACATAATATTGCGCCAATTCCAAAGTAAGTAGTTTAAGCACTTGTGTTATGGATATCAGAAACAACGGTGGTATCACCAATACCCAGACCTGAGACAATAAAAAAAAAGTTGGTTCTCTAAATTGACCCAGCATGGAATCAAACCCTTGACTACTGAGATGGTGACACCATCATTTAAAACCACGTCAAGCCACTCGACCACGAAGGTAGTCAAAATGCGTGCAAAATCACGGAACAGTGAATTTTTTAAACCAAGTATATTTTTTTTTGTTGGGTCGACAATTCAATTTCCCTATATTGCTTCGATCCCAAAATAAATAGCTAAAGCACTGTAATATGAAAATCAGAGACAACTCTGGTACCAAAATCACGACAATCGGACATAATTCATTTAATTTACTTGATATTGAACCTTACTCGTAAGTTAATAGTGTCACGGAGTGGGATGAACATCGTCCGCTTATCAAGACTTTTTAATGTAACCTGCCTGCTGACCTTGATACAACAAAGAAAATATTTTTTAAATTGACCAAGCCGGGAATCAAACCCCGGACCTCAGAGAGGGCGACAACATGCCGGTGTACGTACACACCACACGACCACGTCGCGTCATTATACAACAACATATTTCAATAATTTATATTGAAAAAAAATATTTGACAACATCACTAGATTGCTCCAATTCCAAAGTAAGCAGCTAAAGCACTTGTGTTTTGGAAATCAGAGACAACGGTGGTATTACAAACACCCAGACCTGAACCAATATAGAAAAGTTCGTTTTCTAAATTGACCCAGCCGGGGATCGAACCCGGAACCTCAGAGATGGCGACACCTTAAAAACCGGTGTACAAAGCCACTCGACCACGGAGGTCGTCAGATTTAGAATCGTCAGATGTCAGAAGAAATAAAAGACGTCTACGTAATGGGAATAAATGTATTATACAAGGCAGCAAAACAAAACTTTTAGAGCACAAATTATGACATCTAAAGCAAAAAAACAAAGCAAAACGCCGACGTCAAACGTGACAGATTTTAAACAAAGACAATAATTTACCATAATAATTAGTCAAACCGTTCTGGAGAAGATAAATGGAAAAATGATTACTTCAGCGCCCCCTAGTGGCTAAATACCATAACACATATCTAAGAACCATCACCGATAACCTACACACCCATTACAGAAAACCGCATCGAAATCAGTTTAGTAGTTTTTGACAACTTTTTAAATGCGACTTATTTGGTTGCTGCAGCGCCCCCTGGTGGTCTACCACCATGAAACATGTCTAAGAACCTGCTCTGAAACGAAACCTTTTGAATGCAAAAAACCGCATTAAAATCGGCCTAGTAGTTTCCGAGGAAAATGGTAACAGACAAACATACAAACAAACAAACACAACCTCTAACCCTAAACGCATATACCGCCTCCTTTCCGTTCCGTCCGTCATGGGTAAAAAAGGAGCGTTACGTTCACTAATACTATTATTTATTCTGTGATAAGATGACCAATTAAAATAGAAAGAAAGTCTGTTTTCCAAGAAACGGAATGTGAGCGAGAACAGGAACACAATGTTGTTTATCTCAAAACGAGTAATAAAAAACTTAGTAGTATTATTGGAGTTGTGAAATATTGCTCTAGCTCATGTAGGATTTTCAAAGGGTATTAGATTAACAATTACTGGCGTAAGATGTTTTTCAATATTGAAGTAGAAAAAATCGACTTGTCACCAAGTAGCTTCTCAGGCGGGACTCGAATCGTGTAAGACGCAGAGGTCCCGGGTTCGATTTCCAAGCACTGTGGAAAAAAAACTTACAAACTTAGGAATTTAGCCCTATGCCTTCAACGTCTAACCAATTGATCCGTTTAGTCCTACTAGTATTATCCGTATAGTCCAATAGTAACTGTCCGTTTAGTCTTATTGAATTTCATATAGTGGAACTAAAAGGAACTTTTTTGTCCGTTTAGCTCTACTAGTAGAACTGAACGATAGAACAATGTATTATTATATATAACATATAAAATAAATGCTAAAATCTATTTCTTTTTAAAAAAACTGAAATTTTTGATAATAAAAACGAAGAACATAAATCTTTAAGATAAAATATGAAGTCCTGACTGATTGATTCATCATCGTACAGCTCAAACCACTGGAAAGATTAATTGAAAGTCATAAAGATAGTATTTATGATGTAAGCATCCGTTAAGAAAGAATATTTGACCGAGCGAGCGCGAAGCGTCTATGCTTCAGCTTGGGCAAAAATGCTTTCGTATGTCCATTTGTTCTCCTGTACAGGGGCCGTACCGGCTAACGCATCTTACTTCGGAAAGTCTGCCGGGCTTCGAATTAAAATAGATAAATCGAGCCCCAATCGGGCCAAAATGGCGAACCCCAATTCATGATGTCACACGAACATCGATATCTTCTAAATAACTTCAGCGAATAGTACAAGACTTCGATTTGTCTGTTTTAAGTTGAAGCTCAGCAGACCTGCCGAAGGAAGCCGGTAGGGCCCCAGATCGCATTTCTCAACCTATTCTCCTCATATATTTTTTTTGTAGAACCTGTTTTTTAAAATTTTTCGAAAAATCACCCGCTTCGAAATATGTTCAAGTTTAGAAACGCCATCTAGTCTCGAATAAATATAATAAAAGAATACCTACAGATAACAGAATACCTAAGAATAAACAGCACTTAGTACTGCTTTTGAAAACCTCGTGGCGACATTTATTAGATTAATTTTTAAACAACTTACAATTTGAGCAACCTTCTTTTTAACGCACCAAACGTGAGGTCTACAGTGGGTCTGAGCCACTGAGCCACTAGTTTAAAATTGGGTTGTAATATTGACCTCAAAATCAATAAGAACCCGGGGGTTAATTGTCTAATTTCAAAATCTATCGCAATCGCATTCATTTGACAGATGGATGTGACACATTGCTGCATTTCTTTGGTAAGTTTTTATTTATGCCAAAAAGAAGCATCAATTTGTTACATCTTGAAAGCGATTGCGATAGATTTTGAAATTAGGCAATAGAAGGGCAGTACCTATAAACCACTCGATAGATCATAACATTCTGTATTAATCCAGTTGATTGGATTTGTGCACTGCAACTGCAATAACTATGTGACTGAGCAAGCAGTGTACGTCAAAGGAGTGATGTTTGAATTTCCCTAAATATTATCTGAGCTAAGGCAAATAACTTTAGTGTCGAACTTTATACCATGCTCTGAAACTGACAGCTTAGCAAAATATTGCAAAATAAATGGTGCTTTGAAAAATTTAAACAGTGTTTTTACCAATCATCAATTCTTGTTCATGTGTCTTCATTTTTAACCGACTTCATAAAAGGAGGAGGTTATCAAGTAGTCGGTTTTTTTTACAATCTTGTATCGTTCAGTTTTTCTGTATTAAACTGACTCTTCACCAGTCAGTTTCTGGTGACGTGTTAATTTTTCTAGTATTTAACTATGTTATTTAACATTGTATAAAATATCATAGTGAATGTATAAAATGTAATAATAAAAAAAATCTCTTTTAAAGTTAAGATAATTGTAAGCCTTACTCTGCTTTTACAGTATTTTTTTCGCTAGTAGATTACTTACAATATAAATAGCACTTATTTTTTCCCCAAAAAAAGTAGTCACGTACAAATCGCTTTCAAACTATTAGATCCGCTAATAAAACACCCTGGAGGCTCCCCAAGAAATATGGCCGCCGTCATACCTAAATATGAGAGATTAGCCCCGAATTTCTCTAACAACATTATAGTTTTTTTCTACAACCAACCCGCCGCTTATCCGTGGTCTTATTGAAACTAAAGTACCCCTCTGGGCAACGCGGGATGAGAAATGGACCACTTTTGGTCCAACGCGGGGTTGTTACGAGAGGGGGACACGGATTAACTTTTCCGTCAAAAATGAGGTGGACTTACATTTAAGGTCGTTAAGGCCCCTATATACCTAAAGTGGCGCCCTCATTTTAATTAAATTGATTGCTCGCTAAGTACATAATGTATCGAAAATTCACATGTACAGATTGAAGCTAAGGTTCTATAGTTTATTTACAAACAATAACCTCTGTAAAATTTTGTAATACTACAACGAACTGTATTTTAATGAAATCATTGTTTGTAAATAAACTATAGAACCTTAGCTTCAATCTGTAGATGTGAATTTTCGATACATTATGTACTTAGCGAGCAATCAATTTAATTAAAATGAGGGCGCCACTTGAGGTATATAGAAGCCTTAAGGAACCAAACACTTTTATGGCCTTATTGATAAACAAATAGTAAGTTTAGACCTGGTTTAACAGAAAATATTGTTTAGCAATATTAGTCCTTACGTTTGACGTCTCAAAGCATTATATTCATAAGCAAACTTTTTGGTTAAACTAGGTGTAAACTTACGCTTTGTTGTGGTATTAGGGATTACAACGCGTATTATTATTTATTCTGGTGCTTTTTTAACCAAATCATTCTAAAATTGTCCACTTCCCAATATCGTCAAGTCAAAAGCATAAAATCTTTATTCAAATAAACTAAGAATTTAAGTGCTTTTTAATTGTTTATTTATATTGCCTACCAACCCTTCGAGACTTTTATTAACTCATTTAATAATAAAGTTCAAAAAGTATAATGTAGCGGCCGGAACACAAAATCGGCGTCTCAATTCATTTCTAGTATTTTAGCTCTTCAGAGATTCGCATAAATTTTTAAAACCATACATCATGAGGTGTCGGCGAAGTAAATCAAAAGTGAATTTGTGCAAGAATTCGGCTCGAACCGATGTGTGAATCTGGGTGTTTGTTACACGTTGCCGTTTTAACGATTCTTTTTATTTCTGTCTTTGAAACTGCGAAGGTTACACGATTTATTATTTTGTTTTTACTCGATTGCGTGACGCAAAAGAGGGTAATGTGTTTATCAGCCTGTGCATGGTGACAACGAAGTCATTTTCGTTTTTGAAATCGAAAGTCAACTTTAGGACAAAAAAATCTTAAATTACTTTATTATTATAAAAAAAAGCACAAGTCCTTGACTTTCAAAACATAATTGTATGTACTTACCTATTTCACCCATTTGCGTCTGGCAGGATTCAAACCTGTAACATTGGTTTTTGTAGTCAGTGTCAACTACGTTTTACTTACAGTAAGCTATCTACTAATTATTGATGATTCAAAAGCGCTTAATTCTTGACTAAATATTATTGAGACTGACCAACAAAATTAACGTAATTTTTAAACAAAGTTGTTATAAGTAAGCTTAAACATGAATGATTTAACTAAAAAAACATTAGATACGATTACAAAATACTCGTACGCTTTATATAAAAAAATATTGACACCAAAGACTTAGTTTGTCATTAAATACTTTTAAAGTATCACTTAAAAATTATCAAAGAAAATCTCAATAATGAAGAGCTTCACCCTAAAACTCATCAAACCCTTGTGAAAAAGAGGTCGTATTTAACAGAATCTTTTTTAAAAATGATCAAAGCGAAAAAAAACTAGACAAGGGTGAGTCTGACTTGCCCACCGAGGGTTCCGTACAAACTCGATCATTGATTACGTACTTTAATAATGAGACTTTATTTTTATAATTTAATTACTAATGTATAGTTTTAATTTTTTTGCCTGTACTTGTAGTTTAAGATGATATTACTTTCCTTTCATAGTTCTAGGTCAACGGAAAGTACCCTATTTAATTCCCTTGAGAGTGTCGAAATATGATTTTTTTCACAGCTTTTAGGGACTGTAGACCTCAGTATATGGTTTTAATTTCAACTCGATACCTCCACGCGTTTCTGATATAAAGGGTCTTGACAGACAAACAGACAGACGGACAACATAGTGATAATATAAAAGTTCCGTTTTTTCCTTTTTACAGAACCCTAAAAATGGCCGCCGTGAAACAGAAACCAATTATCTCGATTCTGTTGTTCATTTTTAGTGTGTTTATACAAGGAATCTAGTAAAAACCCTGAAGGTGTGATTCTCATGAATTAATACATTGGTTTCGAGTTTTTTTTATTAAATTATGGGCTTATTTTTAACTGTTACTTTATTATTTAAAGTTTTCTATCAGTAGATAAGTTTTGAAATCCGATAAATAGTTTTAATAGTTCGTCTTTATGTTGGGTATAGGCTGTATAAAATAGCTTTTCATGCTCTAGTGCATAAAGTAAAATCTTCGTCTAAGTTTCAGACTCTAAGACAAAGGTCGTCAGGTAAACAGCCACACACGCAATTATACTTCGTTAAATAAACTTGTTTTTGCAATATTGTTATATTGTTATATTGCAAAAACAATTGTTATATTGTTTCGAATTATTTAATTTCCTCACAATGGAAGTGAAAAGCAGAGTGTATAACTCGTGCATAAACCCCATTTTACTCTCGACTTGACTATCCACCCTCGCCTTACGTCTCAGGTAAAATGGTGCGTTTTATGCACTTGTGGTATAATCTAGTAATTGTTGACTATCTCTGACATCCAAACTTACAAATTTCCTATTATAAATAAAATAATAAGTAATAATGAAGATAATTATAATGAGTATTTTGTTTCAGTGAATATGTAATAGGTATGCTATAATATAAAAAACCCTCTTTTCTTTGAAAACTTTAATGTTTAACTTTTTAAACTCCGTCTAGACTGCAACAGCCAGTTAGATAAGAGATTCATAGAATTTGGTGTTATATTTTATTAGTTGGCAAGTTTATTACCGTTTGCTTTATCGTTAAAAATGAGTACAATAACTTATAATGTTAGGCATAATGGGGTATAGTTAGTTAGCAATTATCATGTTTGACAATGAGGAGCTCGGTGGCGCAGTGGTATAGCGCCTGGCCCAGCGATTGAAGATCACACGATCGACCGCTCAATACATAAATACATTGTTGTCCAAACCAAGATCATCATAATTTAACATCAAATTGAAGCACTCATGGCGGAGCTTGACAGACCGATCGTACTCGATCACGTTTGTTAAGCAACGCTCGGTCCAGCCAGGTGTCGGATGGGTGACCGTTGAGTGGCATTACAACTGAGCGCTTCCGTGCTTCGGAGGGCACGTTAAACCGTCGGTCCCGGCTGTTGTCATCTGATAACAGTCGTTAAGCCAAGTCAGAGGCCTTACAGGCGGCTTCATAAACTTTTACACCAGAGGTGTTCACTAATCCTCTTACGATAAGAAGAACATCAAATTGAAGACAAACAATATTTCATTAATTATTTCGACGACCTGGTTGAGTGGCTTTGTACACCGGTTTCCAAGGTGTCGCCATCTCTGAGGTCCCGGGTTCGATCCCCGGTTGGATCAATTTAGAAAACGAACTTTTCTTTATTGGCTTAGGTCTGGGTGTTTGTGATACCACCGTTGTCTCTGATTTCCATAAAACAAGTGCTTTAGCTACTTACTTTGGAAACGGAGCAATGTATGTGATATTGTCAAACATTTCTTTATTTATATTATTCATTACTTACAAACTCCATTAGAATTTCTCGATTTCAAACGTGGATTGAATGTGATAAAAATATCAAAATTCTTTTGCTTTTGTCATATTTAAGTGGTATCAATGTACCCCATTTGTCAATGTCAAGAACATAAATCTCAATACCTAGTCAAATTATTCTAAGAAACGATTTTAATAAGTATAACGCTACAATGTATTATTGTAGAACAAGGTTGAGATTTGCCTATAAACATGGTGTGATGATAATTTTTTCCATTTATTTAGTATATTTTTCAGTCAATTAATTTAATAGACGCAAAAAAAACTCGGACAAATAGAACAACATAATGATTTCATTCGTCAGAATCAGCAGATTTAATCCGACGATTGAGTTTTGAAAGATAAAATTTTCATATACACTTCTAAGACTTTCGCGCGTACACAGTTCATAAGAAATAAAACACTGTCACGGGTAGACTGAAACGGACGGACCCTGGCCCCTGGAAAGGTGTCAATACATCGGAAATTAAAAGAAAAACAACAATTCCAAACCAAATAATAAAAATAACACCAGAATTAATAATACCTACGCGCTGTAATCCGTAAAAAGTGTTTCATTTCTAATGAAATTTTCATTTGAGAGATAAGCAGGCTTCAACAAATTATTGTTACATAAGTCATTTGAATGTGAATAAATATTATTTTATTTATTATTTTTTAAGCAGACACAATACTTTTAGCATCGCGACGCCATCGACAATGCTGCCGTGTGGTGCTAATTAAAATCTTACGACCTTACCACAAAAGTTTAAAAAAAAACTGTTTAAAGTGATGCTGTCTTTTCCAAACAATATTGTCAAAAAAGTGACAGCATCACATTTAAACAGTGTCTAAGTTAAACACTTGTTGAACAGTTCTTTGAAATGTTTTGTGGTAAGGCCGTCAAAATCCTAGTCCGAATAGTTAAGTCTGTGCGCTGATAAACATAAAACAGTCAGTTCCCCTTTTATATTTAAAGAAGACTCCCAAACGATTAGTAGCAGTCAGTAACAGACCTTGCACATCCGTTCCCTGAATTCTCAACCGTCTGTAAGAATGGCGGCGCTATCTGAACTGTAAGAAATGTTGGAGATATTTGAATATTCCACATTCACGTAACAGCACTAACTTATTCATTTCCGTTGCGTTTTTGCATCGTCGAAAAAAAGAAATATATAACATTTTTTTGGATTCCATTTTAAGTACGAATAATATTGGTGTTTTTAACTTAACTATTTCAAGTTCAATATAAACCAGGGATTTTACGGATATGAAATTCCGGATCTGGATACGGATTACGGATATAAAATTCCGGATTAGGATAAGGATACGGATATGGAAATAATATTATCTATACCGGTTTCGGATACGTACGTACCTACGGATTTGAAATTATTTCGGATTATCCGTTAGAGTTGGATTCAGCTGAGGATATTAGATTTTTGGGAAATTTTAAAAGTAATACTAGTGTGTTGGCTCAACCGCCGGCCAGAAAAATCTGTCATAACGTGTCTCATTTAGACTTCGCCTTTATCCGAAATTATCTGCAACTTTTATATCGAAATCGGGTACGGATAGATTTTTATTTCGGATATCCGATAGTTTCGGTTACGGTTAAGCAGCTCCTTAACATCCCTGATGTAAACTTACCTTTTGAAGTAGAAATAATCTGATTTTTTAAGAAAATTATTCAGATTGCCTTTATTGAATTTGCTGCCAAGAATATGAAAAAAAATCTTTTCAAAATGGCAATATTTAAAAAAACCATAACTATTATTGATCTATTAAAAAGAACCCAAAAAAACAATTATGTATTTGATTGAATTAGGCATTTCTTGGCGGAAGTCCCAAACCATTGTGAAAAGAGAAATATATGTAGCTTACTACCGCAAAAAATATATGCAGGATGCAAAGCCCGCCCGCCCGCAAAAAAATGCACATCTACACCACAAAAATATCAGTGCACAATACTTGCATTTAGCATGACAGCGACACACCTTGCACCTTCACCAATTAGACTACTCTACACGTGTTTCGCCCCAACCCGGAGCATCCTCAGGAGTTAGATCGTGCGTGAACCAACACCGAATGCATTTCGGCAAATTCAAATTTATTTTGCGGGCGGGCGGGCGGGCGGTGCATCCTGCATATATTTTTTGCGGGAGTAAGCTACATATATATGATTGTGAAAAGAGTTCACAAAACAATTATGTTTTAATTTTACGGTTGAGTAAAGACTGCAGTGCTTATGGGGCCTGTTTCCTCCGAGTCACTTCAACTTTCAACGCAAGCGATATTGCCTTCAAACCGTGCGCTTTCTTTTTTTTTAAGAAGATAGGGCATGCGCTATTGAACGCAATGAGGCATGCCTCTGTTGAAAGCGCAAGAAGGACGGGAGAGTGACAGTGTCAAGACACACTTAATAAAATAACTCGGTTGTGTTGATAGGGAAAAAGTTACACAATACAATATAGCGAAGAGGATTATCTTCGAATAAAGATTTTTAGGCTCCGTACCTCAAAAGGAAAAAAATCAGTTTTTTCCTTATAGAATCACTTTGTTGTCCGTCTGTCTGTCAAGACCCTTTTCCTCGGGAACGCGTAGAGGTATCGAGTCGAAATTAAAACCATATACTTAAGTCTACAGTCCCTTAAAGCTGTGAAAAAAACTTCTAATTTCACTCAAAAAAAGATACGGCCGATAAGTCGCAAAATCACATATTTCGACACTCTCAAGGGGATCAAAATTTATATGGCTTTTTCCGTTGACCTAAAACTATGAAATTGGCCAATTTCATAGTTTATCGTCTTATACTACAAGTACAGGGAAAAATCTGAAAACTATCCCTACATTGTTAATTAAATCATAAGTTCATCTTTATTTAAAGTACGTAAAATGCACCTACGCACGGAACCCTCGGTGGGTGAGTCCGACTCGCACTTGTACTTTTTTTTTATTAATTCTTTTTTTATTCGATCCTCAAAATGCTCTAATTTTGTCAGGATACCAAACACTAGGTATATCTTTATGTGATTCTCAAAATGCTCTAATTTTGTCAGGATACCAAATACTAGGTATATCTTTATGCGATTCTCAAAATGCTCTAATTTTCTCAGGATACCAAATACTATATTTAAATAAACGTCTTAATCCAGGAATCGTCCGACCGTTCCTTACCACATGTCCATAAAACACAAAGATTCACGATCAGAATTTTATATTCCTCCTATATTATACGCATTGGCCACAATGTCTTCGAACCTCCATATAAACCCTAAGTATATTCGAAGTCGCATTTAGAGAACGGTAAAAATCGATATAAATGATACAACATTATTTTACCAAGTTTTTGCCCACACGCCTTATTTTACGAGTTTGGGCACAGTGTAAATAAATAGCAGTATCACACAATACAAAGTAGACAGAAGAACCACTCGGAACGAATCGCTTTTTGCCGTGTTGATGACACTAGTGTCATCATGTCATGCGACTAATGTAAACAATCTTCACCTAACTCTTTATTAAAAAAACAATTAAAAATTACAACAAATGAATTGGCACACATAGATTACAAAACCAATTACTAGATTTAATAAGACATCATATTTATTTTAAATAACGATTCAAATCAAAAGCTGTCAAAAGCTTTTAACTAAATAGGACAAGTTAGGATAAACAGACTATACGAAACTAGTTGCACGACAGTAACAAAATTATTTGCTTGAGTACTGAAACTAGTTTCGCGAAAGTAGTTTCACCATGCATTTGATTCATTTCTGTTGTAAAGTATTTTTTTTAAAATTCGGCTCGCAACTAATGTGTACTGAAGTATACCGAGATTCCTTATTTCGGCACGCTTTAGATCGGATCATTTTGTATGAAAATGGAATACTGATACCTACTTATTTATACTGTGTTTTGGGCTTTTTTACGGTTACCAGAATAAATATAATTTATAACGGTTCGGCCAATGAAGGATAAAGCTTTATATATTTTTCATGGACTCACGTGGTACTTCTTGAAAGATTCATAAGTGAGGTACAGTTTGAAACTTTATCGGCCTTTGGAAAGAATAAATGGGAAATGATTTCAGGATTTTTTTTCTGTTATTAACCGGAGATCGGTGTATTGAAAGTATGGTAAACTAGTGGCTCTGTAGAGCTGTAAACTTCGCGTTTATGAAATTTTTTGAAAATGCTGAAATATGGTTTTCCCCATATCTCCAGCATTTAGAAAAAATCGAAAAACTGAATCGACAAAAAAGTGTATTATATGTAATTATAGAACTTGCTCATAAAATTTCACAAGAATCGGGTCACCCATCCCATAACCGACCCAGCGGAAGTTGCTTAACCTCCGCAATCGCGGGTCCTGGCGCCAATCCATTGCACCATTGAGCTTTTCACTTAGTTCTACTCGTAGTTATTGGGAGCTCTAACAATGGCGTCGCGAACAAAACCATTCCTAAACAGAACCACCGACGAATATTAAAGTAGGCGTTGACCGATTAACTTCAATATGGAGTCGAAGAATTAATTTGTGGCCAAAGAGGGTCAATTCTGAATTAAATTCTTGAATAATAAGAACTTTTTTAATAAAAGCCACGACGTCAGGTGGCGACTGCGGTTGATTTACACACTTTTCAAATTCACTCGCGAAATTAATGTCACAGCTCCTTGTATTAGCGGACTTTGGAGATATTTGAAATTTAAATTGTTTTCGTCCGTTACGCTACAGTTACTGTTGAACTGTAAGATGTTAAATTTGTGGTTACTTTATATCCTTGGTTCCGTTATTCAAAATTAAAACGTAATCATCACTTTTTTTATTAAGGTTTATCTTTTATCTATATATATAAAAGGGAAAATCACTCACTCACTGATCACGAAAGCTCAGAAACTACAAGTGCTAGGAGTCTCAAATTTTGCATGGGGGCTCCTTTTAGGGCGTAGGTGCTCACTAAGACGGGATTTTGCGAAATTCAACCCCTAAAGGGGTGAAACAGGGTGGCAAAGTTTGTATGGGAGGACGCGATTCCTTGGCCCGATTGACTTGAAATTTGGCATAGACATTCTTTCACAAAATTAATTGAACACGTGTTTCGTATTTTTTTAATATTTATCACCTAACAGGGTTAAAAAGTGATATAACGCTAATTTTGCTGTGATTGACTTCGACGTCGGAATTGAAACTTTTTTGTGCATTTGATTGATTAATTAAGAAAAATAAATATCATTTGTCATCTCAACGTAGTATTACATTCTCTTTGGCCATTTCCCCTGAGAGTAGGTAGAATGCATTTCATTGAATAGTACCTATGGCGTTATGTTGGCAATGCTGTCATTTTTTCCTTCCTTGCGTTGTAATAAGGTGCAAAATAATTCCATCTAATTATCAGTTTAATTTTAAAAGAATACAATATTCGGTCAAGTCGCCTATGCTATGACAATTAATAAAGCACAGGGACAAAGTTTAAGAGCGGCTGGTGTAGATCTGCAGTGATTGTTTCTCCCATGGCCAGCTCTAATGTCGCCTGCTCGAGAGTCAGCTCGCCGAATAGCCTTTTTATTTTGCAACCGGATAACATGACAAGAAATGTGGTAGGTATACAACATGTTACAAAAATACCCCTAATGCCGAATATGGTATATCGGGACCATCAAACTGAACAACTTTTACTATTGGGATCAACTCTCAAATCGCGAAAAAATAATCAACAAAAATTCAAATCGAAAATATCAAAACGTATGAAACACATTTTGATATTTTCGATTTGAATTTTTGTATGAAACAGCTGATTTTTATTATAGAGAAGTGTTGGATGATCGAGATTGAGAATCCTGTTAATGCACAACATATTTTTATTTAGATCTAGCTGCACCCGGCATGCGTATATTGCAATGCTCCGTTTTTTTAGCCAGGAACTTTCTCGGTCGTAAGCAGAACAACTCGCCAAAGTTTCATCATAATCGGATCAATGGTTTAGGAGTCCCGCCGTCTGTACACTTAGATCTTTTAAACTATGCATAAAAAACCGCATCAAAATCGTTCCATAAGTTTGGGAGCTAAGTTGCCTCAGACAGACAGACACACACAAGTCAAACTTATAACACCCCTTGCGTATGTTGTGTACGTCGTATATACATTATAGTGGTGGCCACATACTTAAGGACACAAGTCGATTTTCATACTAACGAGGTAATTTTGAAGTCTTGGTTTTCCGCTAGGGATTGAATTAGCTGTGATCTGATGATGGCCATCCAGGGAGTGAATGGAGAAGATTCAGATAGCAATACACACCCAACTGATCTGGTCAGCATTCTAAGAGATGTAAGCATAAGAATTTACAGTTGCAAGTTTTCATACATTTCTATACTATATTCGCGGTTTTTTAAACATATCCTTACATCTCTTAAAATGCTGGTCAGATCACTTTGGTGTGTATAGAAATCTGGATCTCCTCCATCCACTCCCTGGATGGCCATCACCAGATCACCGCTCGGTCAATCCCTGGCGGAGAAGCAATGCTTAAAAATTACTTCGTTTGTATGAAAATCGACTGGCGTCCTTAATTTTGTGGCCACTACTATACCTATATAGACAGTCTAATAACTTCACACTCACCACATTAGTAACTACATTGTACCCGTGCGAAGCCGGGGCGGGCCACTAGTAAGGCCTAAAATCTTATACGTTTGGGATAATTCTGATTTCTGGTTTGTTGATTTTCTGTGTGTCTGTCATTTTCTGTCAGGCTCTTTTTCGTAGGAACATTAGAAATGATATTCTTTAACTTTGGGACCACCAAGTTAAATGATATCATTTCTAATAAACTCTCTCTATTACAGAGTGTTTCTAATATTTAAAATACAAACTGCAATTACTGTAAAGAACGCTTACGGCTGTCACCGGGCGCGTGGCTGGCCCGACTAAACGCTGTGCTAAGTGGCATATAATTTTTTTATTATATTTGGATCCCCTCGTTGGTGGATTGAAGAGGAGAAAATTGTATCTATGGATCCACCGGTGGAGCCCGGCGGTGGATCCAAGTGGACAGAGGGCGCGGATTGTCATTTTTTAGCCCCCTGATGCCATTTTTAAGAAATACTTCCTTACAATTACACTTCCATAGATTTTAGTCCGCTGCTAGGACATTAAACAATACTGTTTTTCATAAAGAAAAACAGAATTATTTCCTAGGTTTTCAAAAAATAACTAGACGACGCGAAGTCGCGGGCGGACAGTAAAGCACAGTGATCGAGAGTTTTAGCATAGCTTTAGCACGGTTTTAGCACAGTTTTAGCCGCAATGATAAAGGAAACAGACTGTTAACACCGACTGCATCGCGTGTTGGGAGTCCATTAAGCGGCTGTGTCGCTGCTCCGTTATCTTTCTCGCTTTGTTCTTTAGTGTTGGGGTGACAATATCGATGAAATATTTATCTCAAATTTTTTATTTTTTTTTTTATTTATTTATTTATAATCAGGCAACGATGGCCCATAGATATATACCTTAAAACTAAGCATATATAATTTATAAAAACAATATTGTTAGTAAATAACTTAAAAATTATGTTAGTAAAAAATCAGTTCGACGCTTTCTGCGTCGGATCGGTGGCACAAGGCAGCGTCCCTCTGAAGCGCCTGTACACCACACCCTGCGGCCAGAAGTCCTCCTTCATGAAGAGGTCCAGCCTTGCTGTCGGGATGCGCACCACAAACGCCTTAAAATTGGTATTATGGCGCGACTCCAAAGGCTGAACTCTCAAACAAAAGTTAGCTTTCTTCTTGATGTACTCTACCACGTCCTGCACGGTGGTGATGTGGTGCAGGCGGGACAGGTACACGGCCGTGGTCGGTATGGCAGCTCGCAGCAGGAAGTCGGGCCCTGTCGGTGCGGTGCCATGATGGTTCTTGCTCACTCGCTGATGACGTCGCTTTTTGTTTCGAACCTCGATGAAACCGTCTTCATCTCGGCCCGGTGCGACGACATTCTGTGAAGTGGCTTTTCTATCGACGAGAGTTGGCTGCTGCGTCCGCGAACTTGAGTTAGTGGCGGCAACAGCAGCAAAGTCGCGCTGACGGCTGGCGGGCGCACGCGTCTCAGGCGCGCGCGGCGCCGGCGCCGGGGTAGAGGGCGGCAGCGGTGGGGCGCGGGCGGGGGACGCGCAGCTCGCGGGGTCGGCGCTCGCGACCGACAACGGTGGCGGCGGCGGCGGCGCTCGGGCTCGGTCGGGCCGTGGCGGAGACGGAGTCGAAACTGCTGACTTGCAACTCGACGACGATACATCGAGGCAGGCCCCACGTCGCATGTTGACATTTGACCCCGCAGTCAGTGACCTACTTACGGCGAGTGATTCACGTAAATCATCAACTTCTTTACGCAATTCGCTCACCGTATTTTCGGATGCTTGGAACTTTAGCATCATTTCCGCTAAACTCGCCTTAAGGGTCACGATGTCCTTCAGAAGGCAGGTCACATCGACGTGATCGAAGGTGACGGGAGGCAGCTTGTTGAGGTCTCTCGCCACGAACGTGGGCACGTCATCGGGGTCGGTTTCTTTAAACAGGGTGATGATCTCCTGCAGGCTCTTCTGTGTCCCGTCACGTCTCCGGCACACCATCTGGTCGCTCTTGCCGAGAGACTCGTACAGCAGTTTCTTTGCCGCGGCCACATCGTCCTCGCTGAAGTTGGACTTGCATATTTGCAGCGCGCTCACCTCATCCATGACGTCCAATTTTTGTTGCAGGAACGCCAGGAGTTCGTTTGCCACAAGTTTGTCACTCATGGTTCTAGCGAACAGCGGCACTCGGCCGCGTTACGCAATATGCAAAAACAATATTTTAGCACGCGTCTGCACCGATCCGCATCGCACACACGACACAAAGTCTGTTACTTAAAAATAGAAAAAATAATAAATTAATAATTTATTTTGTTAACTGATTTTACGAGTACTGTGGTGACTAAATAAATAATTATTAAATTTAGATTTTTCGCATTCACAATGCTATTTTTATATTAAGATAAATAATATTAGAAAAAATACTAGAAAAAATCGACTCACCCGTAGCACCTCAGACGGGACTCGAACCCGCACCCTTGGGATTCCGGCCCAATGCACTGACCAATTATGCTACCGAGTCGCTAGTGGGAGCGGCGAAATTTTCTAGTACTTTTTACTTCTTCGCTGCAAGCCAGCGCAATTTCATCAATGTGAGGAAATACCCCCACATTCGAAAGAAACATCTTTCCAGATGTTTTGACAATCGATAAAGATGAAACAGCTATATAATTATTAAATTTAGATTTTTCGCATTCACAATGCTATTTTTATATTAAGATAAATAATATTAGAAAAAATTTCGCCGCTCCCACTAGCGACTCGGTAGCATAATTGGTCAGTGCATTGGGCCGGAATCCCAAGGGTGCGGGTTCGAGTCCCGTCTGAGGTGCTACGGGTGAGTCGATTTTTTCTAGTATTTTTTCTAATATTATTTATCTTAAATAAATAATGTATCAGGGGGCCTCCACAATAATCGGTTCTGAGCTGTTACATTTGCCAAGAAACTTTATACCTAATGCTGAACACAAAACATGTTTTTACACCATTGCATATTTTTTATTCCACAACGGTATAGTGCTTGGCCTTGACCTCACCTAATGTTAAGTGACGATAAGGTCGAAAGTGTAAGCGCACTACACCCGGGATCCTCACCACTGAGGAATATAGGTTTACTTTGTATGATACGAGTATGTTAGTTACACCATTGTTTACTAAACACAATAACTACTCTGTCAAATTATCTCACAAAAACTTAGTGCTAGTTTCCAAACAATTAACTGAATGAGCTAAAAACCTATTGCTAAAGAGCTATAATGAAATATGCCATTAAAAGTTATTAAATTTGCCTCATTAAGCCTGGGCTTAAAAACGAACTTTTCGAACTTGTGTAGTCTATAACTTTAGAGCTTTAGTTTTAGAACAAGACAACCAACTAATTTAGACCTCTGCCCTACATACTATTGCTTCGCTAAACTCGAAAGTTTCCTCCAAAGAAGTAAGGGTGGGAGGCCTATTTAAATTGGTCTGAAGACAGACTAGGTACAGATTGTTTGCATCTCAGTGGTTTATGGCGATAGATAATGCAAGTGTACGAGTTACAGATGGGAAAATGAGTGTTTAGTGCAAAGGTGCTACATTTTTATTTGGGTTTTTTGGAACTCTGTTGAGGCAGTATCTCCTCGCCATGTATTCAGCGAAAAGGGAAGTACTTCCGCCGAGCTAGGTGTCTGTGCTCGGGGACCGCGGTCCTACTTTTCGATGTTATAATTTGTATTTATGCGAAGTGCTTAAAAAACTTCGATATCGTGAGTCAGGTCTCCATACATTTTTGCTTTGATGTTAGCTTGACGTAGTGCAACGTCACGTCTGCGTAATGTTTTACATTGTACTTTTCGCTGATCCTGCATTTCTTCGTCATTCGTTGATTGCTTATGTAGCGGTATGATTGCGTCGCTACAAACTCCCTTATCGATAATCTAGAATTAAATACATCACTGTTGGTTAAAGTTTGAACGTAGTCAAGTTAAAGTTTTCTAAAATCCATTGAGCTTTAGTTTTCTAGCGTATTGAAAGGTGTTAGAACACGTTTCTAAAGAAAACTCCAACTTTTAAAGAACTGTATCAAAAGCCTTTAGCAGCTTTAATACTATAGGAGTACATCCGCCATTGAAGTTTTGTGTCTTTTTTTTTATACAAAAGAGTTTATTCACACGTACCACTAAACATCGCTACGACAAAAATTAGGTGGACAGTGGTGTCGTTATGTCGTACATTGTTTTGATGTGTATTTGGGGATTGTGTAGCGCATTTGACACCATTAATATCCCCACTTAACATCCCCACTGCTGGGGAACAGGATTTCCTTGGGTGGTTGGAGAGGATGGGCCATAAATAAGTTATGTATGGCCCATCTTTATCGTAATATGTATACAAATATTCGTTGAGGGGCCGTACAACGTCAAGTTCACATAATTGAACAACGATATCGCACAGTATTACTTGATTTATCGGTCCCAAAAAGTCAAAGTCAAAAAATCTTTATTCAAATAAACTTAGTAATTAAGAACTTTTGAATCGTCTATAATTTCCTACCACCCGTTCCAGACTTTTTTAACTGATAAGAAGATTGGGCGCCAGAAACTTATCAGTGTTAACAGAAATTAGTAACGATATTTACAAACTTAAATATATCGTTTTTAATACAGTACCACAGGATTATTATCTAAACTAACCTTGCCGTTTCTATATCATAAAATGGTCAAATACTCAAACGATACTCAACTTTGAGGGGCGCTCAAACATCAAACTGTCTTTGTCGTATCTTTGACATTTAATGCGACAGGACGATGTTTGAGAGCCTCTCAAAGTTGAGTGACGTTTGAGTATTCGGCCATAAGGCTATTAGTCGGTACTCAGATTACTCAGTTATGTGATCGACAGAAACATGATAGCTAAAACTTTTCTTGATAGAAAAAAATCGTAAAGTGACCTCCAATTTTATAAATTTCAATGCTGTACCAAGATACATACCTTCATTGCCTCACAAATGTAGTACTATCTCAATAAATTCTTCCTGATTACATCACTTTTACCAAAACAAGCTGAAAGGGTATCCTTAAGCTTTTCGTTAATAATCTGAACATTTCTAAGTAGACGATTTATTATTACAATCGGTTCCTAACGGAAAAATTATACGAACCGGCCGATAGGCCGAGCAAGCGAGCAGCCTTATATCAAAAGTATCTGATCACTTAAGTACCTTATCACACCATTTGATTGCGTCCATAACAGGGTTGCAACTAAAGGAAGAATCCATATAGCTGGAATGACAGAGTACTAAAATGTTTATTTACTTCCGAGGCGGACTGTACATAAATACCGGGGCTGCGAGTCATGCTACAGATCAGTGGAAGGAATTAAAGTTTGTAGCTAGTCATGTATAAGTCGGAGCACAGTAAATGCTACGTGGAGCGACTGAATAAAAACTAGTACTTCTTGTCAGTTAAAAAGTCTTTGTAACTAGAAACACAGAAAAGCGTAGTATAATCCGCGCGCGATGAGAATGGGATGATACTTTTTGGAACTGAGACGCGCACGGTCCGTCAGCCAGCCGTAGCGTCGGCAAACTCGCGTAGATGTTCGCATTATTGCTAGTTGTGTAGTACTCTGCGCGTGGATTTCTGCTCGAGTTTTATTTTAAATGCGAGATTTAAATATTATTGTGTGATTATTTTATTGATTAATTAATAATGATTGGAAAAAGAGTATTATACTACTATTTACACTACACTATTTTCTTTTTTTAACTATTTTTTATTTAAATATATTTAAAAAATTTGCTGACGCTACTTGACTGCTTAGCTGTCATTTCCGATTTTCTTTGACAAGGTCTTTTACTATTCTGATCGCGCGCGGATTATAGTAGATAGCTACAGATTATAGCTTCAAGTGTACGAATGACTTTATCCGGAATCGGGGATTGAACGGACAGCTTGTGTACCTATCGTAATCAGTTTGAGTTAATCAATGGAACCGGGCCAATGGGCGATAAAGGCTCCGTCGGAAAAAGGTGCTGCGAAACTGACTGAGCGTTCATGATTAGCTACACTTTAATTGAAATAAAACGTTATTATGAATAGGGAATTTATTTTATGCGCCACCATAATCACATTTCTTGTAATTTCATTGTTGAAAGTAACTTCCTATCGAAAAGAGAGTAAAGCATCTATGAAAGTTATTAACTTTGAAATACTAAAGAAACCTTTTCATATAAAATCTTTCGCATATTTCCATTTTAAGTAAATTAAAAGAATTTAAAGAATTTCCAAATGATTTTATTTATACAGGAAATTTGGTAATACCCTTCTAAAGCCTATTAATGGTAGAAAGGGTACAACCCCGGAACTTTTTTTTAATTGTATGGATGTGACAACCCTAGACGCAAAACAAATGACTACTGTTTTTAATAATCAATCCCATTAATAGGCAAAAGCAAAACACAGTTTCGATCTAGGGTTGCCACTATGCAGTTTATCATAAAAATAAAAAAGACAAGAAAGTAGTAGTTTTCAGGGTTTATAATAATTTTCCAGGGTTGTACATCGACCATATTCGGTTTTATAAGGGTATTACCAAACACCCTGTACAGACATTAGCATAGAGTAAAAAAGCCGAAATTGAAAACAGTCATAAAAGCCTTCATTTAGCCAGTCATTTATGTATGAAGACTAGCATACCTACTTCTCCGCCATTTTGAAAAAATACCGGTTTTGGAGGCCTGTGCTAAAAGTGGTGACAATCGATAGAATAAGTAATTACAAACAAAAAGTAATAGGTAAAAAAATCTCGAAAGTGGTATACCTACTTACTGAGATATTTGAGTTTTTATCACAGGCCTCCAAAACCGACTTTTTTTTTCAAAATGGCGGACAGGTAGGTATGCCAAAAGCACATGATGCTCTTTTTTTTTTGCTGTGCTATGATGGAGCTTTTTATACATGCCTGCGAAATTTTGTATTTTTATTAGTATTGATAAATGCAAAATTACAACCCTAGACGCAAATAGACTATTGTATTCGATAATCAATCCGCTAATGAGCAAAAGTAAAACAATTTTGGTCTAGGGTTGCCACTATGTTTTATCATAAAAAAAAGTGGTAATAATTTTCTGAGGTTGTATGCATTATACCCTACCCTATCATATTCGGCTGTATAACGCAATTACCTGTATTAAAAAACAATCAAGGTTACTTTATTGTGTGTACCATTCTTATGATCAAAACAATTGCGTAGGCCAGTAAAAAGTTAATAAAATAATAAAAAGTTATTCTTTAAAATAAAATAAACGAAATTGTCACAATAAACAAACTAGGAGCAATAAAGTCCGCTCATATTTTGATATTTTTACTGCAAATAATCTCGTTTTACTACATTTTTATTGTTTCTGAAATGAATGGGATACAGTTTCGGTGCTATGCGTGTGCATTATACGTAAAAATATAAACAGTTTAATAGAATAATTATCTACCTCAGGGCCGGTTCAGTTTTTTTTATAGTTAATTGAAAGATACCTGGTTTTTGGGTTTTAAATTATTATATAATACTAAATAATATACTAGAAAAAATAGGACTCGCACCAGATCATGTTCTCGGACGGGAATCGAACCCGCGACCCATTATTATTATTAATGTTTGGACAATTTCACACAGCGCCATCTAGCCCCAAACTAAGCAAAGCTTGTAATAAGGGTGCTAGACAACTGATATACTACTTATATACTTTTTTAATATAATACTTATTATACATAGTAATACCCAGACCCGTCAAAGAAATTAAAACTCATCATTTCAATTTATGCCCGACCGGGAATCGAACCCGGGACCTCTTGCGTGGAAGACCAACACTGCACCACTCAGGTCGTCGAAATAAAGCATTGTTTTAGAAAAGTGGTGTCTTGGGAATAATTAATGGTGTCAGATAGATAATTATGGTGCAATTTAAGCCTACAGGGGCCTATTTCTTACTTATTAAGAGGTGAAGGAAGATAAAAACCATTTGAATATTTATACGGTCGGAGTAAAAGCCTAATTTGCAAGGTATTAATCTTGAAGAGATTAAAAAACCATTAAATTTGGGTTACCTTTTACGTCTTATGTCGGCGAAGAAAGATTTTGAGTGACCAAAGTTAATTTAGGAAAGATTGCAGCTTTTGTATAAAGACTTTTTCTTGGAATAGAAACGTAATGCTTTTATTTATAAGTAGGCTATAATAAAACATATATTAATTCCCAACTCCGACTAGTCAGTTTCTTTCTGGGCTATTTATGTGGGTTACCCATTTGAATAGCCCAGAAAGAAACTGATCTTCTCAAGTCGACCGTCACAGGTGAGTATCGAGTCACCTGTGACGGTTAATTTTAGTCACTTAGCAACTCGCTTGTAAAATTGAATCGCAGGTGACACATCGGTGACGGCGTCGCTGTCGTCTATGTAGTCGATAGTGTAACCTAAGTAACAATATGTAATAACACTTAGTTCCAGTTTTGGCTACCGGATCAGATAAGTTTGTTCAGTCACCTGCGGCCTAGGCCGATTGCCAACACTGTCGATTTACGCTGTACGGCGAGTCATGCGGCTTTAGTCACCCGTGTAAATCCCACATAAAATAGCCAAACTTTTTCATTTAATGTTAAATAACTTATTTGAAGCTTTTAAAACTTAATTTTTGGCGGCCATTTTTTTACCGTCAATTTTTTTATTGCACCTAAATTTTAATATCATTGAAGCAACACGGTACCAAATTTCGAATCGACTGGACATATGGAAGTTAGTCAGATCCGCCCATCAACTAGAAAAGAGCTGATGATCTTCAAATGGCTGATCAGGACATGGTTACCTTACCATGTTCTTTCAATGTCATTGAAGTAACACGGTACCAAATTCCGAATCGATCGGACATATGGAAGTTAGCCAGATCCCTCCTCACCAACTAGAAAAGAGCTGATGATCTTCAAGCGGCTGAACAAATTTTCATGAAACATGACTAAGAACACTCGGGATAAAATTATCTTTCACACAAAAAAACTAAACCAAAATCGGTTCATCCGTTTGGGAGCTACGATACCACAGACAGACGTTAAACTTATAACACCCCTTTTTTTGCGTCGGGGGTTAAAAAGGGCCATAACGATCAACTTTACAAATGATTTTCAGGTTTTGTTAAAACAATAAATAACGTTGCATATAATATGAGTTGCATAATATTCACATAATTTTGCATATTATTTAACCCTGTGGTTCCGAAAAAGCGTAATAAAGTAAGACGTGCCACAGCTAGATAAGCAATAGTGCGCTAACGACTCTTCAAGTTTTGCCGCAGTTAGTTTGTTGCTATCCACTACGGTCTTCAATGTTCATGCCAAAGTTAATGATTCGTAGTCGGGCGAATGCAAACCACTCGACTGGGTGAATCTACGTTGTTTCTTACTTCCTGCGTCATTGTCGTTACTCGGAATTTTTTTTAAATCCAATGCATCGCAATAAATAAATTAAAAATATGCAAATTAATATAATTTAATATCGTACTGTAACGTAAATGATGGCATATTTCCTTGTGATGCATTCGATTTTTAAAGATTTTCGAGTAACGACAATGACGCAGGAAGTAAGAAACAACGTAGATTCACCCAGTCGAGTGGTTTGTACACCGGTTTTTAAGGTTTTAACCGCCTCAGTGGTCTAGTGGTTCGCCCACCCGTATAAGACGCAGGGGTCCCGGGTTCGTTTCCCAGGAGGGAGGTACATTTGTAACGTGGTTTGGTTGGTGGTGGTTGGCTTATTTCAAGTCCGCCTGGCTAGCTACCACCATCTTCCCTAAGTCCGGCGCCATAACAACAATTAAAAAAATGTTGTGTTCCGGCATTTAGAGGTAAGATAGCCTGTTCCTCAGTGGTGAGGATTCCGGGTGTAGTGAGGTGAATTAAAGCTAAGCGCTAACCCGTTGTGAATAAAAAAAAGGGTGTAGCCATATCTGAGGTCCCGGGTTCAATCCACGAATGGATCAATGTGGAACGAACTTTTATTTATTGTTTAGGTTTAAGTGTTGGTTATCACACCTCTGTTTGGTATCCAACCATTGTCTCCGATTTTCTTGACACATGTGCTTTAGCTACTTACTTTGAAATCGAAGCAATGTATGTGACCTTGCTCTGCATCGTTGCTTGTCAACACATACGCTTTGGTCTATGACCAATGCTTAAATATGCGCCTTCTGACAGGCCATGCCAGGCGCGTGTTCAAACTTATTAAAATATAAATAATATGTGTCAATTATTTTAAAAAAACCTTTTTCTTGAAGCTAACTAAACACATTATAGTCAAAGTCAAAATTTATTTACTACAGAGTTCCTGTAGCCTTCCGGCTCCATCATCAGACCCTGGACCTCATCTCTCATCAGAGTATTTGTCGAGACAAATTAGAGGAGCCCAAACTTGATGTAAGATTATTTGGTTCTATTACAGAAATCCTGTGGTCTTTTTCCCGCCTCCATCATTAGCTCAATGGCACCATAATTTTGCATTGTCTTCCATTTCTGACCTATGTTTAAAGTATTAAGTCTCTTAGCTCATCGGAAAGCTAGTTTAAAATCATTTGTTAAAGTGGACAAGTAAACAATAAAATAAATAAGCAAGAAAGCATTTCAATAAAAACGTGTTAAAATAAAGTTTCGCTATGATTTCGTCGTTTCTTTTTTGTGAACACTAAAATCATAAAATATATCAGTTGCTTTGTAACACATCCTTCCACTTTGAAATACGTAAGTCCAACAGATGCGTTTAAAAATCAACAACAAACAAGGAGCAACCTCGCCAGGCTCAAGAGGAACAACACTTTCATCAGATCTCGGAAACAGGCGAGTCTGCAAGCTACCAACTTTCATAATGAACTCATGTTGTTTCTGCTTTCAAAGATGGCCGATAAATCAAGGGAATGCGTGCAAAGAACTATACACAAGTTTAGTTTGTTACTATGTTTACTTTCCTTATTTGCAGGCCACAATAAAAAAAAACTAGAATTGTAATTTACGTGGTATGATTTACCCGTGGAGGTGTAGACATGAGTTGGTGTTTCCACTACCAAAGTAATTACTTAATTAAATATCAAACGTCATACTATTTGATGAAGAACTTTGTAATGATACCTGCTCGTAATATGACAAGTAAAATATTTATTAAAAAAAAAAGATTTGTTAGAAAAATATTGATACAAAAACGTCGGATGGTCTGTCTTCACCGAGTCGTCATCATCATCATCATCATATCAGCCGCACGAAACCCACTGCTGGGTAAAGGCCTCCCCCGAGGATCTTCACAACGATTGGTGCTGCGCTGCTCGCATCCAGCGGCTTCCCGCGACCTTCACCTGGGGCCGTACCGGCTAACGCATCAAACTTCTGCGAAAATCTGCGGGCTTCAAATTAAAACAGATAAATCGAGTCCCGATCGGGCCAAAATGGCGAATCACAATTCATGATGTCACACGAACATCGATATCATCTAAATAAATTCGGCGAATAGAACAATAGGAAACTCCTTACTTCGATTTATCTGTTTTAAGTTGAAGCTCGGCAGACCCACCGAAATTCGAAAAGATAGCCAGTAGGGCCCCTGATCGTCGGATCATCTCGTCGGGGGCCTACCCACGGGCCGTCTTCCGGTACGCGGTCGCCATTCTAGAACCATTCCACCCCAACGGCCATCGGTTGCACTATTGTATGCCTTGAGGCATGCGTCAGATAAAAGTGAAAGGAAACGGGAAAGTGATTTTGTGAAGACACAACAAGTCGCAAGCAGAGTTCGGCCACCGCCTATAAAATAAAACATATTTTAAAGGCTCCGTAATCATAATAACAGAAGAATCTACTATCTATAAAATATATAATATAGTAGTTTCTTCTATGTTCAGTTCTAGTTATGTCTATACCATCGCTAGACTAAATAAATATTAAATAACAAACATTGCTGTGATTCCAAAGTAAGTAGCTAAAGCAATTGTGTTATGAAAATCTGAGACAATAGTGGAACTACAAACACCCAGACCTAAGCCAGAGTATACAAAAGTTCGTTTTCTAAATTGACCCAGTCGAACCGAGGACCTCAGAAATAGTGACATCTTGAAAACTGGTGTGCAAACCACTCGACCACGGAGGTCGTCATAATTATGCTATCGATGTTATGACTGATTTTGAGCCAATTGATAGGAATTTGATTGGCTTCTCTTTCTACGTAACGTGATAATGTGAAACGTCATAAGCATTTTGAAATAGAAGTTAACGAGTTTGTCCTATTATACGGTCAATAATAAATAAATGCTTGGACAATTTCACACAGCGCCATCTAGCTCCAAACTAAGCAAAGCTTGTAATATGAGTGCTAGACATCTGATATACCTACTACTTATATACTTTTTAAATATATACTTATTATACATAGCAACACCCAGACCCTTCACAGAAATTAAAATTCATAATTTCAACTTCTGCCCGGCCGGGAATCGAACCCGGGACCTCTTGCGTGGTAGACCGGCATGTTGACCACTACACCACTCAGGTCGTCAGTAGAACAATAAAACACTATTAACTGTCCCAAGGTATAAAAAACCCCAAGTAGGTACTGCCGCTGAAAGAATTACCCCTCCAAATGATTATGCAAAAAGATTCGCAAAGAAACCACGTCTAAAGCAAACTCTTGGAAGTTACCTGACTAAAAGCGGATGCAACTTCGATATGAAATTTAAATGAGACTTGTTCAAGCTCTAATTTCCTTGCAACATCCTTTAGAAAGTTCCAGAATAATGTCCAACGTTCCAGAATTAATTCTTATCTGAATGATGAATTTAAAACGTGAGGGCTATTTGAATATGGTGAGTAGCCATGTTTTATTTATAGATAGGCTTCCACGTGTGTGGGGAATACTACTAGCTAAAGTTCAAAGTTCAAAATTTTTATTGCACTTTTCATGTTGTAGTACATAGATGTTACAAAAAACAGAATCAAACATGAAACCCTGCAAGGGCACAGCAACAATGAAAAAGTATATCTTTATAGATACTTATATAAGAATATTTTTTAAGTAGGTAATCAGTAGTTTTACAAACATAATATTGTTATTTTCTAAATCTAGATACATCTAATTGAAAAACTAAAACTCAACAAGATTAAACATTTAAATTAAATAAAAACAAATTCTTAAACTTACTACCTAACATTTTTTTTTTATTGTAACAAACTTAATTTCTTACCTATCTATCTATTTACTTTATTATCGTTATGTTCTAAAAACTCTTGCAGTGAATAAAAACATTTATCTGTTAGATAGTTTTTCAACATTAATTTAAATTTATTTAAGTTTTTTTCATCAGTAATGTTACGGGGTAACTTATTATAAATTTTCACACACATGGATAAGGGGCCACTTCTAAACATTTCAAATTTGCAGGTTGGTTGAGCTAGTTTATTTTGTGGTCTTAGGTATTGTGGACGGTAGTGTTGTGGAAAGAATTCAGGGTGTTTTTTGACAAATTCACAGGCAGCATAGATATATAGGGATGGTAATGTCAATATATTAAATTCTGTGAAGTACGGTTTGCAGCTATCCATAACACATAAATTTCCCAATATTCTTATGCATCTTTTTTGTAGTCTAAATAGTTTAATAACTTCCGTACTATTTCCCCACAACAATATGCCATAGGTTAGCCAGGAATGTGCGTAAGCATAATAAGCACTTTTTGCTGATTCTATATTTGTTAATGTTTTTAGTTCGTTTAATGCATAAGAAAATCTTGATAACTTAATGGCAACCTTATTGATATGTTCTTTCCAGTTTGTATTTGAATCTATGTTTATTCCTAAAAGAGGATAATGATCTACTTGTTCTAGTTTTGTGTTATTAAATTTTAAATTAATATTTAATGGGTTTCTCTGTTTTTAAAATAAATATTATTATTTATTTTAAAAAAATACAACCTATACGTAGATTTCCTTCGACTGAAATTTCAATACTAGGCTTAGCCTGTATCGCGAGAATCTTTATAATAATCATTATCCAATCTAGATTTAGATATGCGGTACATATAACAAAATTTTTTGGAAAAGAGAGATTACAGTTCTAGTGACGAAACCAAAAAAAAATCATTAATTTTTTCGAATATTATAATTAAAACATGCTTGTTATTATCTCATAATAAAATTATGACAATAAAAGTAATTCATACTAAAAAGTTATGTTAAGTTTTCGGCAATTTGTTAATGAAAAAATGCTATTTTATGACCTGCTATTTTTTATGTCCCTAAGATGTAGGTAATTAATTAATTATTATTATTTTTAACCTTTTAGGGAATTGATCAGTTGGACAGAGCATTCACCCGGATTGAGAAAGTTCGTCCTTTTGATTCCCATCTGAGGGTGCAAACTAATGTGAGATTTACCCGGGTGACTAAAGCCGCACGACTTATGTCGACTGTGTAAATGGCGATCCGGCCTAGGCCGCAGATGACTGTACAACGGTGGCCAAAACTGGAACTAACTGTTACCTTGGTAACGCCATCGACTACATGGACGACAGCGCCGCCGTCACTGATGTGTCAACTGCTATTTAATTTTACAAACGACTTGATAGGTGACTAAAATCGACCCACGTAAATAGCCCATTAAAGATGGGTATTTATTTATTTTTATACTACCTGCTCGTCAATGGAATTATGCAAACCTTTCCTAAAGTAGGTCATTACAGCCCCACGGTCTAGCCGAGTCATAATGTTGTAATGAATATCATTTTTTCCCATGGGAAATAATGTGATTTGAATTTGGAATGCAACCCATGTAGTCGTGCTTGATCGAGGTTGGTTTTAAAAATGTTTAAGTGCAATGAGATTTTATTCTGAGTTGTTTGTATGTTACCATTTTCTTTGCTCTGCTTACAAATCAAAAAGAAAGAAAAACATGAATAATTTTTACGAAATTCATTTTCACCAAGAAGTATTTATTCGAATGTCGAACTGACCACTACTAGTCGACAAAAAAAATTTTAAATAAATACTTAAGTACTTTCTTTATAACAGTCATTGGTTTCAATTGCCTCGCATAATGTATAAAAAGTAGAGTATGCTTCGCGGGCTTAAATATGTATTTTTCTTGGGCGATCTTGAACCCCGAGTACGAGGGATTATATAGGGCTAGAATCCTGAGTAATATAGCGCCCGGGACATAATACACTACTTTAAGCCCTCGTTGCATAATCTACTATTATGTTCAAGTACACTTTTATTCGTTTATGTTTAGATAGTTTTTACTAGTATAAAATTGACTTTGTTTAGCCAAATAGTGCTATCTGCGTCGAGTGCAAGCATGTTTGGTAACCAGAGTATGTAACTACTTAACTGGCTCGAAACTAAGTTTTAAAGTTAGCTACTTAAAAGCAGTTTAATTCGATCTTACAAGAAGCTGATGGAGTGCCTGAATTAAAGTTTAATTATATACGATACGATGGTATGATTTTGTTTGAAATTACCGCGCGGTACGTATACCGAAACTGGCTCCTGGTCCTGGGTGAATTTTATTGAATTCTGTAATTTTTATAACCTGGATTTTTTAAGAGCAATAGTATTTTTAGAAGGCATCATTAAATTCCCTTGTAGTCATTTCTAGGAGTAGATAGGAAAACCGCTATAAGTGGTCGTAAAAATAATCCTTAAGGTTTCTTTAACATCATGGGCCTCCATTTACTCTTCAAATTACCATCATCAGATCACACCCCGTTCAATCCTGAGCGGAGAACCAACGCTTTAAAGCTACCTCGTTGTAGACCTGTGACTACTTATTTGCACGCGAGTGTAGTTATGTCATAAAAATTAAATAACTTTTATTTAAAGTATTATGTTTATATTATTACATGATATAATTATAATATTACTATTACTGGATTCAGTCGGTAATGTTTCAAAACTTGAGGGCCTACCTTGTAAAACCGAATTACGATTAACGGACGATGTTCGTTCGCCTTTAAGACTTTACAGCTTCATTGTTAAAGCTAGGCTATTATATTTAATAAAAATCTGTAATAAGGTCCAAAACTAATTAAATTGAATTATGAATACCGTTTTTAGGGTTCCGTACCTCAAAAGTAAAAATAGCATACTATTCCATTTGATTCTCCGACTTTCTTTGTCTGTCAGAACCCTTATCTCAGAAACGCGTTATCGTATCAAGTGAAAATAACATTTAATAATCGTCGGAAAAATAGGTAGGTACGAAAATACCTATCATTAGTCACGGACGCGTTTAATTCCTGTTATTTTAACTTAGAACATTCAATAAGTATCAAAGTGAACTCTACAAGCTGTAAAAATATCAAGCTTCTAAGTTATGTCAATTTCAAGATAAAACCGTATCTGATGCATATTTCGATCCAGAATAGATAAGCATTTCATAGGGCATTTCCCATTGACATACAATCACGAAAAGTTTACTTCTTCTCATAGCACAAGTAAAGGAAAACTTAATAAAAAAAAAAGAAAATGTATTTTTTTTTCTAGTCATGTCACTTAAGAAATGTACGGATTTTTGATGCGCGGTTCAGACTCCCACTTGTCCAGTTTTTCATAGTAGGCCTCGAAGGCATCGGCAGACCGTCGTTAACACCCGCGACCCCTGTTAGGACAACATTGTTAGTTAATGGCCCATATAATTTGGGGCTAGCTCACTAAAATGAGAAAATAAAACAAGAACAATGAATATATATGAGTACCTATATGTTCAGCAAAAGGTAAAATAGACCCCTTAAACGCTAAAGGGCAAATTCTCAAAAGGGCTCTTCAGCGCGCTGTTTGCACATAAAATTAGCAAAAAGCGCTTTTAAAAATATATTTTTTGCTATATTTTTAGGTATTATTTTTTTGCAACATAAACTATGCGGCCTAAAAAACAAAAATGTTTGAGCAGCGCTCTTTCATATGATTCATTTCATATACCCCATATGCCCTAGTAGCCTCACTTCCAATTTAAGACCCCCTTTCAGTCCCTGTTGCAAAAAAACAATAATAAATATTTTTGTTTCTCTCTTATTTGCAAAATAGTTAGGAAAACGTCATCTAAAACTATTCCAAATTTCAAGTGGATAGCATTAGTATTTCTCGAGATATCCAGCTGTGACAGACAGACAGACAGACTGAGTCGCACCATAAGAGTTCCTTTTCACCATTTCGGCACGGAATTCTAAAAATGCTTCGTGTTGCAAAAAAGTGGCACTACCTTAAAGTTTATCTACATCTGTGGCTAAAACGCACCCTAAGAGCTGGAACTTTGCCTGTCTATCGCGGGAAACAAAACAGCAACAAATTGCACCGGCGGCGGGCCATTCAAGAAGTTCCCCCGGGACTGGGAGCAATTTAACTGAGCACTCCTGTGAACTTGCGAATGGCATTACTTCACCCACGGACGCTGGAATTGTGATGTACTGACAGTTAGTTGGTTTAGAAAGTGTTTTGGATTTTCATAATAGGAAGCGGACCTTATGAAAAATAATAAAAGTTTATTTTTTAATTCATATCTGGTGGGCAACGATCTCTTGGACTATCGGCCCTGCGCCGCCAACATCCAGCGGCTTCGTGCGACCTTCACCAGATTATCTTTGGAACGGAAATTCCAGATTTTTCTGGAACGGTCTCCTTTTCCTGTATCCACCACTGCCACATTAGCTGAGGAATCTGTAGAGCGTCCGTAAAGTTACTTTGTTCTCCCACGGGTTTCATTAATTATGATTTGATTACAATTATGGAAACACCATAGCTGCTCTGTCTATTGCCTTTTACACGAGGTGACCTTGAGTCTTCTGTGAGAATACATTTCAAACGAACATTTTCAATTCTATTACCACTCCTTTTGACGACCTCCGTGGTCGAGTGGTTTGTACGCCGGTTTTCAAGGTGTCGCCATCTCTAAGGTCTCGGGTTCGATCCCCGGCTGGGTCAATTTAGAAAACGAACTTTTCTATATTGGCTCAGGTCTGGCTCTTTGTAGTTCCACCGTTGTCTCTTATTTCCATAAAACAAGTGCTTTAGCTACTTACTTTGGGATCAGAGCAATGTTTGTGATGTTGTCTGATATTTATTTATTATTATTTGGCATTACGAGCCTAGCATGGTTTCTATAGCTTCCATAGCTCGTGTGATAGCAAATTTTCGGTAACCCATCCGAGCCGAACCATAGCGAAGTAGCTTAACCGCCGCTATCGCAAGTCGTGTGCGCTGTCTACGCAATCGAACTCAGTATGAGATTAACTATTGCTATAGACCAGTGGTTCTTAACCTTTTAGTGATGAGGGACTATTAGACAAACATTTTGTCTTCCCATGGACCACCCACTGTTTGGATTGAAGGAAAATAAAGTAAATGTAAGTAAATGAATGAAGGGTTGGTATTTTAGGATGGCTTCGCGGACCACTTCTGGTGCTTCCAGGGACCACCAGTGGTCAGAGAACCACCAGTTAAGAACCACTGCTATAGACCATCGTTTAAAAATGTTTCATAATACTTGAAGCATGAAGTCATGAAGTCCAACCACTAAAACATTCACAGGATTATGTCCCTCAATGACATAAGTGTAAAGGGCAATAGTAACCTCTTTTGCCTGATAGTTCCGTGCCCTCTACTTTACGTTCGTCTTGGTTCCCTACAATTTGCCTCTAACCCGACGGAGACTATTGTGCGCCACGGTTCACTGCATAGAAGTGCTAGTGTTGGAACTGTGTTTATCGATAAAAAATAACTAAACAATTTAACTTTTTGATTTACATTTTTTTTTTAAATTGAGTGTTTTAGCTTACTATGTAATTGTTCTCAATACGTGTTGTAAATTAAAATTGAGAAGATATTTAGGGTTGTATCAATATTATTACGTAAGCTTTTATTTTAAATGAAAATCTGATTATTTAACTAGTATTGGATAATAAAGTATTTTACAAAAAGATATCGAACATGGAAATTCATTGGCATCCGATGGCGTAGCTTCTTTGACATTCACAAGTGCTTGTAACAGCCTAGACTGAATAAACGAGTTTTGAATTTTGAATTTTGAATTGAATTTTGAATTGAATTGCGATTTAAAGTAACAAAATTGACATTTATTATTCATCTTTGTCTAGAAAACAAGACCAACTGTATAAAAAAATCCGGTATTATTTATTGAATACGCAACGCACATCCACATTCCTAAAACTCGAACAATGGGCTAGCAAAGCTTTGCAGCGTAGGCATATTATACTCTGTTCCCATGGCGGAGCGCTCATGGCAGAACTTGACAGACTGATCGTACTCGATTACGTTTGTTAAGCAACGCTCGGTCCGGCCAGGTGCCGGATGGGTGACTGTTAAGTGGCATTACTACTGAGCGCTTCCGTGCTTTAGAGGGCACGTTAAACCGTCGGTCCCGGCTGTTGTCATGTGATAACAGTCGTTAAGCTAACTCAGAGGCCTTACAGGCGGCTTAATAAACACTAACACCAGAGGTGGCAACTAATCCTCACACGATAAGAAGAAGACTATGTTCTCTAGGTACCTATTAGTAAAAAATCAAGCTTGTTTTGTTGATGTCGACAAAGTTAAATTTTAGATAGCCCACCCAAGTCTAGCCTTAAAACAAATTTAATAATATTTTTTTTAAATCTCCCGCTAGCAAACTGATGTAAAATAAATATGCCAAATATGACATTCACATATTGCATTTGTAACTGACTAGACTGAATAGGTGATATTGATTTTTACCGTGACGATTTCATCCTCTCTACGCCCCCTCTTATTGTGGCGTGGCTTCTTTGACATTCGCATGTACTTGTAACAGCCTTGACTGAAAATGCGCTATTGTATTTTGAATTTTTATCGCAACAATTTCATCGATATCGACCAACCCTGTCGCATCCCTAGTCGCGTGCCAGACGACACCTTAATGGCCGCCACTTCGCTCATTTTCTACTGCGACCGCGTTATTTTATCTTCGTGTCAAGCGTTTCAGCCATTGTGGTTTTATTTTTATTTTATTTTCGTTCCGTTTCAGATAAAAAACTTGAGCATCTGAGTACAAAGGTTTTCCTTATTAATATTTTTTATCTGTTGTGTGTGGACTAATGCTTTAAGCATTAAGCTTTTCATGTATAAAAAAATTTTTTTCTTCAAAATTGTGGATATATTTACTTATACAACATGTTACAAAAATACCTCTAATGCCGAATATGGTATATAGGGACCATCAAACTGAACAACTTTTACTATGGGACCAACTCTGAAATTGCGAAAAAAAATCAGCTGTTTCATACATTTGGATATTTTCGATTTTAATTCGATTCTGCCCTTAGAGTTGAGCAACTTTCTCTACGGAACCACTTGTCGCAAATGCATAGTAGATATTTTGATTTTTCGTTAAGCAGCAATGTAAGCGTAACAACTCACACATACTATGATTATCGGTAAGTTTAGATTAAACCTGTGAAAAATGAAATGCAACTTAAGAACGAGTTTTAGTTAAGGCTAGGTCAAATTAACCTCACAAAACGAAAAGGAAACTTATACATTTTGAAATTTTGAGATTTAAGCATTCCCAATGCTATTTTATATAATACCAAATAATATACTAGAAAAAATACGACTCGCACCAGATCATGTTCTCGGACGAGAATCGAACCCGCGACCTTTGGATATCCGGTCCAATGCTCTGACCGCTGAGCTACCGAGTCACTAGTGGGAACGTCGAATTTGTCCTAGTATATCAACTCTTACGCTGCAAGGCAGCGCCATCTCATCATTGTACAAGGAATTACCTCGACATCAACTGAATACCTTTCCAGATATTTTTAAACAATTGATTAAGATACTTATACACTTAACTTATACAGCTTCATAAAAATAAGAGCAACGAAAAACATTGCCGAGGGAAATCTAACGATATCCCGTTAAACGGAACGAAACGTCTTCAATAATTGATTTGACCCAACGTTTGGCAGATTACAGCTTACAGCTGTTCCCTTAATTACGATTACCTTAACTCCAATCTACGGTAATCTGATTACGGGGGACGCCGACAGTCCTGTCTAACCACATCAAATTGATATGGTTTTTACGATATTGCTGGGAAATAGGGCGAATTCCTTAGGAGAATAAGAGTATAATGAATTAATAAAGTTTCGACGATGCCACTAGTGACTCGGTAGCTCAGCGGTCAGAGCTTTGGACCGGACTTTCGAAGGTAGCGGTTTCGATTCCCGCCTGAGTCAATATTCTGGTGATAGGTTAATACTTTTTTTCTAGAATATTATTTAGTATTGTGTAAAAATTTCACTGTGAATAATAAAATATCAAATTTAAAAAGTTGCTATGTTTTAATTCAGGGTATAAACTATCTGTATGCAAAACTTCATCAAATTCCATTAAATAAATATAAGAATAAATATTTGACAACATCACATACATTGCTCCGATTCCAAAGTAAGTAGCTAAAGCACTTGTGTTATGGCAATCAGAGACAACGGTGGTATCACATAAACCCAGACCTGAGCCAATATAGAAAAGTTCGTTTTCTAAATTGACCCAACCGGGGATCGAACCCGGGACCTCAGAGATGACAACACCTTGAAAACCGGTGTACAAAGCCACTCGACCACGGAGGTGCGCCGTTTTTGCGTGATTGAGCAACAAACATCTAAACCTTCACTTTTACAATATTAAAGTAGGATTTAAAGTGATCCCATTAGTTGCAATTTCCATTATTCCATTAGGAACCTCAGATTGCAGCTGAGATAATGTATGTGTAGAGAAGCTCGATGGCGCAACGGTTTAGCGCCTGGCCCAGCGATTGCGGAGGCTAAGCAACATTCACAAGAGTCGGTCATGTGATGGGTGACCAATAATTTATTATCTCGAGCTCCTCCGTGCTTCGGAAGGTACGCTAAGCCGTTGGTCCCGGCTGCATTTGCAGTCGTTAACACCCACCAATCCGCATTGGGCCCGCGTGGTGGGTTAGGGCCCATCCTCCTTATTCACCCATAAGGAAGGCCTGTGCCCCAATAACGGGGACATTAGAAATGGCTGATGGTCCGTAATGTAGGTCGCATTCAAATTGTTACATTGGCAATATGCGATTTATCCGGAATTGAGGCTTTTTGTAAGCTTTTATTTATTAAATTTAGATTTTTCGCATTCACAATGCTATTTTTATATTAAGATAAATAATATTAGAAAAATACTAGAATAAATCGACTCACCCGTAGCACCTCAGACGGGACTCGAACCCGCACCCTTGGGATACGCGACTCGGTAGCATAATTGGTCAGTGCATTGGGCCGGAATCCCAAGGGTGCGGGTTCGAGTCCCGTCTGAGGTACTACGGGTGAGTCGATTTTTTCTAGTATTTTTTCTAATATTATTTAGCTTTTATTTATATATGTTACAAATACGGTGATTATTGTTTTCCCTTTGAAATTGGAGAGTAAAATGTATTTCATACATTTACCAGGCGCTAAACCATTTGACGACCTCCGTGGTCAAGTGGCTTCGTACACCGGTTTTCAGGGTGTCGCCATCTCTGAGGTCCCGGGTTCGATACCCGTTTGGGTCAATTTAGAAAAACGAACTTTTCTATATTGGCTCAAATCTGGGTGTTTGTGATACCACCGTTGTCTCCGATTTCCATAACAGAAGTGCTTTAGCTACTTACTTTGGAATCGGAGCAAATGTATGTGATGTTGTCAAATATTTATTTATTTATTTATTATTGCGCTAGGGCTGTAAGGCACAGGTTGTCAAGTAGGATTGTTCTACCCTTTCCAACGCATGTATAGAGTGCTGGGGTGGAAACCTTGCTCCCTTTATACAACATCTATTTGAATTCAGCAAACGTAATAAATACTGCCTCTATAGTTTTCTAAGTACACCTTATTCACGTTTCTGTTTCAAACAATATTCATGAAGAGTAATTTCTTGCTGATTTACTTGCGAGTTCTTTTCAATACAAGGTCTGGCTGTTGTAGGGATTTTTATTGAATCAATTTTCTGAAGTGCAACTTTTTAGGGTTCCGTACACCAAAGGAAAAAGTGAACCTTTCTGTCAGTCCTTTGAAGTTGTAAAAAAATCAAACTTATAAGTTAAAGTAAAAAAAAATATGTTCGTGTATGCCGCAAAAAACGCATTTCGACACTCTCAAGGGAATCAAAATTTAAAGGGTACTTTCCATTGAACTAGAGCTATGAAATTTGGCAACTTATTTCGTCTAATACTACAAGTACAGGGAACAATCTGAAAACTAAACATTTTGTAATTAATTCATCAACGCCCGAGCGGACGCAGGCAGGATAACAATGGAATTGTGTCTCATTTTCCGGGCGTTGAAGGGTTAGATCATAAAAAATATACCGTGTTATTACAAAAAAAATTAACACTGTTTAACTTAAGCACCTGTTAAAATGTGATTCTGTCTCTTTCAAACAATATTTTCAAAAAAATGACAGCATCATATTTAAACAAGTGACTAAGTTAAACAGTCTTTAAAAATCTTTTGTAATAACACAGATTGTCTTTGTTTAAAGTACGTTATCAATCATCGAGTTTCTGCGGAACCCTTGGTAGGCGAGTCCGACTCGCACTTGTCCGGTTTTTTTTTTGAAAGAGCTTGTAATCATTCTATACAAATAAGTATAATCTCAAATATTAACTACTAAACTACAACATTAATACGCTCAATACTTCAAACCATTAAATATTTCAAGCCACATCATGTCATTCAAGAACTTCAATCCAACTCTGTTAACTTTTCCCCAAACGCAGAACACCACGTTCCGCAGTTAACCAGTTTCCACAAAGTCGAGCTCGCGAAACAACATCAATATTTTATATTCACCGATGTTTTTACAAGTACCAAAAAACTTTGACCGTTGTATTCGGCGTTAAATTTTTTCCGCACATTTTTCCCCTCAAGTTTGTTTTGAGTTCATCAATCAAATGCCGTCCGAACTTTTATTTTACTTTCCTATCTATGAAAGTCCCGAATTCCCGATCCAACTTTGTTTATTCATTACGTCATCGCAACAAAATATTGAGAATTCAAAACTCGAATTTAATAAAACGATTAGATGTAGCAGCTCTTTTAAATATATACATAGTGAATGAAGAGGAAGTATGATTATTGATTAATTGCTTATTATTTAACTATATAGGTTTGTTAAATTAACATATTTATTAATATTATTGTTAGAACCAGTGACACAACTTTATATATTTGCGTTTGCATTGACAGAGTTCTACAGGGTTCATCAATCGGGCCAGTGTTATATACGTGGTATCGAACTAATCGCTACGGTGACCGCTTACTCACATTATCATCACTTCATGTTGAATACCGCGCTTTTTTTACCGCGTGGACATTCAGAAAGTCGCTAGGGAACCTTTGACAGGAGGAAAAAGTATCATAAAAAAACGACCACATACCAAAGCAAACAGTTTTGAATGAAAAGTCGTTTGTTTGTCTTTTTCGGCAAGTCGTAGAGAACATAATATTATGTTGTTGTTTATTATGTTAGCAATCTACTCCTACGAGGTTGTTGAAGTTTTACAAATAACTTTGTAGAGTTTTTATGCTTTATCAAAATATTATGGCAGGTATGCCTACATCCAAATAAATAAAGTAAACTTTAGCGTGTAATTAATTTATTTTCCTGTAAACATCTTCATTATCAGTCACACGACATTTACTGCTGGGTCTTTCTTGAGTTGTTTGTACTTGACGAAATGTTCCAGTATAGTAAATTATCTTTCATGTCTAATTTTATGAGCCATACTTCATTTACCTTTTGTTCTTTGACTATGCACAGTCCACAGCAATAAGTAATTCCTTTAGGCTTAAGATTAATTCTCCAAGTGAGACTTGTTGCCCTAATGAATATGCAGGAGTTTTGTTTTGCTTCTTTGCCCAAGAGCAGCTCTTTAAAATAAACTCGACAATTATTTATAAAAACAAAAAGAGATTTGGTTCTGGAGGTTGAATGTTTGGAATATTTTGCGGAATACTTGTATTTACAGACAATGTTAAGAATAACTTTTTGAACTCAAATTGTGTACTTTCGATTCATTTGTAATGTGGTAGCTTGATAGATAAAGAGACATGTGTAATGAGTTGATTTTGAATTTACGAAAAAACTGCACTTCATTTAAACGTGGTGTTTGAAATTACATTAGATTCGCTAGCGGGGCCTACTAGTGGTTAATGTAGAAAAAGAACTATAAATCGTGACAAATTATTATTATTTAAATTTTGAGATTTTAGCATTACAATGCTATTTATATATAATACTAAATGATATACTAGAAAAAATACGACTCGCACCAGACCATGTTCTCGGACGGGAATCGAACCCGCGACCTTTGGATATCCGGTTCAATGCTCTGACCGCTGAGCTACCGAGTCACTAGTGGGAATGTCGAATTTCTTTTAGTATATTAACTATTACGCTGCAAGCCAGTGCCATCTCACCAATGTACAAGGAATTACCTCGACATTCAACTGAACATCTTTTTAAGCAATTGATTAAGATGAGAAAGCTATATATTTTTTTAATTTTTGAGATTTTAGCATTCACAATGCTATTTTTATAAAATACTAAATAATATACTAGAAAAAATATTATTTTAATAAGAGATTTTAGAATTCACAATGCTATGTTTATATTAGGTAGTCATTAACCATTTTTTGCAGTAGTATTCAACGAGGCATCTTCTCCATTAACATTACATTGATGACCTCCGTGGTCGAGTGGCTTTGTACACCGGTTTTCAAGGTGTCGCGGGTTCGATCCCCGGTTGGGTCAATTTAGAAAACGAATTCCTCTATATTGGCTCAGGTCTGGGTGTTTGTGATACCACCGTTGTCTCTGATTTCCAAAACAATAGTGCTTTAGCTACTTACTTTGGAATCGGAGCAATGTATGTGATGTTGTCAAATATTTATTTATTTATATTTATTTATTACAAACCATTTTTGAGCACTAGCAGCGTGTTTATTTTTCGTTGAGGGTTTGAACCCTTATCGAAAAAAATTGGCAAAACGTATCTAATAAAATTATTTATCTTAGTATATTATATTATTTTGCATTAAAATGGTTTTAATATCTTATAGAAATTAGTATTTACTCAAATTGAAAACGGCTTTAGTAACTAACAAGAACAGTAAAATTGAAAAGAAGTACGTAGTTACTATCTAAGCGAAACAGAAAACGTTTTCAAGATTTTACTAGCTCTGGAATTGAAATGGCCTGGACTGCATGTGAACTCGATGCTAGGTATAAACGAGCTCCGAGCTGAATCCTAGGCTGTTAATAGGCGCGTTCAATTACAACTACCGTAAAGGTGCCTACTGCAGCTAGCTTGATGGTCCAAGATAAGGGAAGAAGAGGTTTATGTCGATTTTAAAAGAGGTTTATGTCGATTTTAAAAGAGGTTTACGTCTATTTTAAAAAAGAGGTTTACGTCGATTTTAAAAGAGGTTTACGTCAATTTTAAAACAGGCTTACGTCGTTTTTAAAAGAGGTTTACGTCGATTTTAAAAGAGGTTTACTTCGATTTTAAAAGAGGTCAACGTCGTTTTTAAAAGAGGTTTACGTCGATTTTAAAACATGTTTACGTTGTTTTTAAAAGAGGTTTACGTCGATTTTAAAAGAAGTTTACGTCGATTTTAAAAGATGTTTACGTTAATTTTAAAAGCACATTAAGTAAGTTCTGAACAGCTTACTTAACATATGATTTGACATATTTTTCATATCACAACCGTCATTTTATGTGCCAAGTAAGCTACTCAGAACATAATTTTACTTTGCCAGGCCCTAAATAATACAAATTCTTAAATAGTAAAAAATATCATAATGCAAAAATACAAAAAGCTACAAAATGAATAAAGGATTATAGCACAATTTTTTATAAATAAAGCAAAAATTTCTTTTCTTTTTTTCCAAAACAAGTTTGGTTTTGATTAGATTTTTTATTTTTCCTGACGTTTCGTTAGGAAAAATCAAAAAATAATCAAAACCAAACTAAGCATCAAAGAACAATCGATAAGACCCGGCGCTAGTATACAGTAAAAGTGTTTTATTTATACGCACGTAGACCTTACAAATGAATATAATTATGGTAACAACAGAAACGAAAGTTGATTAACATTTTAGTAATTTGCCATAGTAAGTTTTTTGACAGAGGTCTCACAGTTTAAAACATTATTAAAAAAAGTTGCTTTGACAAAGTGTTAAGCTAGTTTCGTTGCTAACCGTCCATTTTGACGACCTCCGTAGTCGAGTGGCTTTGTACACCGGTTTTCAAGGTGTCGCCATCTCTGAGGTCCCGGGTTCGATCCCCGATTGGGTCAATTTAGAAAACGAACTTTTCTATATTGGCTCAGGTCTGGGTGTTTGTGATACCACCGTTGTCTCTGATTTCCATAACACAAGTGCCTTAGCTACTTACTTCGAAATCGGAGCAATGTATGTGATGTTGTCAAATATTAAATATTTATTTTAGTTCTGCTGTTGTTCTTCTTTAATATTCCATTGAACGTCATCATATTCCATATCTTACGCCACCAGCAACAGTCCGGCTTCCATTAGTCGAATGCATAGTATTGTTCATGAAAATAACAAGTTTGCATTGTAGCCATTCTATTGTTTCCGGAAGCATGTGGGGAAAAAATGACAATTAATCACGAGAGACCGGATGCTAGTAAAGAGGGCAGTAGAGATGTAGGCCGGACTAAAGCGGGAATTCTGGGAATATTCCACTGGGATTGTTATAGAATTTCTTCCCTTGTGAAATCGGTGTTGTAATTACTAAAGTTACTGTGAATTCTATTCTTTCTAAAGTCATTGATAATGAACAATATTATTTTTTGAGAGACGAGGTAAAACTATTGCTAAGAGTTAAAGTTGAGATAAAGTAAAATTATTTCTAAATTGGATAATACGCAAGCTGAAACGATGGAAGACGAGCCATCAGTGCGCAAATTGGGACGCTTATCACAATTTTCTTAAAAAAAATAAGCAACTTGAGTCCGTCGAGTTTGTATAAAACTTTGTCTATGATTAACAATAAATTCGACTATGAATTATAGTATTTGACCTATTTCTTTGTGGAAAAAGCAATACTGTTTCACATTATGTGTTTTCCTGTTCCTGAAACTAGGGGATTTGTAAATAAATAAATAAATATTTGACAACATCACATACATTGCTCCGATTCCAAAGTAAGTAGCTAAAGCACTTGTGTTATGGAAATCAGAGACAACGGTGGTATCACAAACACCCAGACCTGAGCCAATATAGAAAAGTTCGTTTTCCTAAATTGACCCAACCGGGGATTGAACCCGGGACCCCAGAGAAGGTGACACCTTGAAAACCGGTGTACAAAGCCACTCGACCACGGAGGTCGTCAAATAAATACTTAGCATTGTTTTTAAAGTCAATGTAAAACGCTATCACTCAACCATTTTGATATTCTACTAGTTTCCTCCCGCGCTTTTTTTACCGCGTGGACATTCAGAAAGTCGCTAGGGAACCTTTGACAGGAGGAAAAAGTATCATAAAAAAACGACCACATACCAAAGCAAACAGTTTTGAATGAAAAGTCGTTTGTTTGTCTTTTTCGGCAAGTCGTAGAGAACATAATATTATGTTTTTGTTTATTATGTTAACAATCTACTCCTACGAGGTTGTTGAAGTTTTACAAATAACTTTGTAGAGTTTTTATGCTTTATCAAAATATTATGGCAGGTATGCCTACATCCAAATTGAGTGAGTGAGATATTCGTAACGTTGAATATTAATTTCAGACGTGCTTCGACAAATGTTTGTTGAATTATGCTTCTCTGTGATTGGGGACGGAATAGTCTAGAATATCGATGTAAGCGTGGAGTGTTATTTTATTTTCCAATACAGTTGCTCGAAAATGTGTGTTTTCGATGGCAGTACAACGTGCGGTAAGTTGATTTTACCACACGCTGTGCTTTTTTGTTTACGGTTTTTTTTTATTTCCGAAGGTACCTATAATGTTTTCTCGCAAATATATTGAAAAACGTAGTATGGCACATGGTTGTTAAGGTTTTTTAAAACTCGTGACGATTATAAAACGTCAACTCGTTTTAAACACCTCTTTAACAACCTTGTATCATAAACTACTATTATTTATTAATTTTAGGAAGACTATCGACTAATAATCTACTGCTACGCGTTCACTTCATCATTGCCGCTACCTCCCGGCCCGCTTCGTCATACCGCACCCCCTGCGTCGCCTTTCTAGTACGGCTAGCAACGCAAAGATTATTTTTTGTTTCTGTTGATTTAATCATAACGTTCGTTATTTGTGTTGTTATAATGATTAAAAGAGTAAAGTTTCTACATAATGACGAACCTAACTTATTATATAAATTTATTACACTCTTTGAACAAGAAAAAAATGAAAAACAGTTGAAAAACATGATTACTTTTTGTCTACAGTACCGTTAGCTGTGACGTCATAACGGTCGTCGACGGCAATCACGAAGTGAACGAGACAAAGAGTCGCTTATAAGTCCCCACTGATAGTGTTGCGCTGAATCTCTACATTTATGGCTTTGTTCATTATGACTATTATATTTTTGTAATAAGCCAAAAGTGAATATACCTTGAAATAAATAAACCTTATTTGTTCATGCGACGGAAATGAGGTTTTGTGCCTGTATGTAACAGTAGTATTTGTGCACCGACCTATTTGTTTATTCATAGCAACACTGTTATTTGGTAGTGTATTAATTTGTGTGAATTTTGTAAAATGTGTTTAACAGAGCACGGTGAAACATGTTCACAATTTACATGTTTAAATACACTTGGAATCAACGGGGGTTATTAATTTTGTAAACAATGAAGCTACACAGTTTTGTAAATATGAATATAAATAATGTTATCTCGCTATAAATTTAAGTATTTAGTGTCAATTTTAACCATAAAGAATATATGAAAATCGAGTTCAGTTTGGTAAATTCTGATGTAGTTTAAGTAATTTCAAAAATAGTGTCTAAGTAATGATTGATACTAACATTAGGTTATAAAATTTATAACATAGGTACTGACAAAATGTGGTATGTATTTTTACATATTCTTATCTGAAATATTTTTTTTATATTTTTTTGCATACCATAGAGTCAAACACACGACCGTCTGTTTCTCAGTTTTGAAAAAACTTCCAAGAATTCCTATGAAAAATGTTATATTAATTATGTATAAATGTATTATTATTATTTATGTATATAATATTCAGTTATTAAACAATCTCTACCAACTGTTGGTAGAGCTTATTTTAGTAACAGAAGCATTGTTTTTAAACAGTTTCTATCCCCGGTTGGGTCAATTTAGAAAACGAACTTTTCTATATTGGTCCGGTGTTTGTGATACCACCGTTGTCTCTGATTTTCATAACACAAGTGCTTTAGCTAGTTTGGAATCGGAGCAATATATGTGATGCTGTCAATTTTTTTTTTTAAACTTGTCTTTCTGACTAAATGTTCAGGGAGCTGTTAAGGCTCCTATATACCTCAAGTGGCGCCCTCATTTTAATTAAATTTATTGCTCGCTAAGTACATAGTGTATCGAAAATTCACATGTACAGATTGAAGCTAAGGTTCTATAGTTTATTTACAAACAATAACCTCAGTAAAATTTTGTTCGTTGTAGTAGTAGTTCGCAAAAGTGCTAAAAGTGGCCACTTTTAGCACTTTTGCGAACTACTTTTTTTGTTAATAAACTATAGATTAGGATATTGTTTGTAAATAAACTATAGAACCTTAGCTTCAATCTGTACATGTGAATTTTCGATACATTATTTACTTAGCGAGCAATAAATTTAATTAAAATGAGGGCACCACTTGAGATATATAGGGGCCTTAAACTTTCTAAATAGTCCGACAATTTTGCGCCTAGTCACACCACATTGGGTATTAATATAGATTTGGTAACAGATGTGCATCAGATATCCGTTACGATCCGCTGATGTAACGCGATTGCCTATCGGAGTGCTCGCGCGGAAAAATGTTGTAACTGGATTTTGTGCGATATTCAAGTCTATATACTGAATATGCCAGCTGTGGAAAAGAGTATGTAGTTTCTGAATTAGATATTTAACTTAATGTTTTATTTAAATAAAAAACTGTTTACACTACTAACGACAATAACTAAGCATAATACTTAACTATTTAAGAGAGTCAAATTAAATACTTAACGTCAATAAAGCAAACTTTTTACTTTTTAGCACTTTATCAAAATTACAAACAAAATTTATCAATTTAAATCTAAATATTTTGCAAACGGATCCCTAAATCGAAAAGCCCTATATAACGATACTCCACACTAGCAGGTTAAGAAAACAATTTTTTTTTGTAAAGAGATTTACTTTACATGTAGGAGAGATACATAAACAAAAAAAATAAGATTTTATTTTACCGATTTTTTGGCGTGATAAGTACACACATTTATGACAAAAATTACAGATTTCTAGTACTAAAGGCCTCTGAGATATGTCTCCAATGGACAGACAGACGGACATGGCAAACTATAAGGGTTCCTTGTTGACTTAATCAACGAACCCTAAAAAGTGGAACAAGATTGATATTAAAATAAGGGTTTTTTGTTTTTCTGTTTTTGTGGCCACATAACATAACGAGTCGACACAAACAGTCTGTCTTACTCCGAGTAAAGTTAAGACTAAAATATAACTCCATTGCACTTTATCCCCCTTACCAATAAAGATTGTATAACAGATGTATAGCTACACAGTGTTTGGTCCCTTTCTTTTTAATGTCAAACTTAAATAGTTTAACAGAGAGTATTCATTGCACTATACATCTGCTATACAATCTTTATTAGTAAGGGGAATGTATATATTTTAGTATTTCATTCACTTGGTTCTACTCTTATAACAGTCCTTAGCGCGCTTTCACATAAAGGCGTTTTAGTCGCGACGTAAGCCGTGCGTCTGTCATATCAATACAAATGACAGACGCGCGTCTGTCGTAGGCTGACGGACGGTTCACGCCGCGACTGAAACACCTATATGTGAAAGCGGTCCCTAGTCAAATCCTATTAATATTATAAATGTGAAAGTTTGGATGGCTGGATGTTTGTTACTCAATTACGCAAAAACGGCTGAATGGATTTGGATGAAATTTGGCACACAGATAACTTATAGCCTGTATTAAAACAGGATTCTTTTTATTCTAGTCAAAGGTTCTCGAGGGATTTTCCGAATGTTCTCGCGGACGAAGTCGCTTGTAATTTAAAAAAACTGGAAAAGAATCATAACTCAAAACACAAATATATTATTATGACGGTGGTGGGTTCAGTAACTTTAACACAATTATATGTTCTAAATATACCTCAAACAGCTATTTAAGATCCAAATCACAAGCATTTAAACTACTCCTAGAATACTATTGGTTACTGGATCGCACAATCTCAACAGAATCATAAAATAGAGATAGGACAGAAGTTAAGCTTAATACTGCGCGCGCTCGAGCAACGCACACACACATAGACAGCTCTCACCGACCGACGACACTGCGTCACACCCCGGACACTCCATACAAAAAAAAACTAATAAACAGACGAACATAGAGCTTTCTCGTCTTAATCAATTGTTTAAAAATATCTGGAAAGGTATTCAATTGATGTCGAGGTAATTCCTTGTACATTGGTGAGATGGCGCTGGCTTGCAGCATAAGAGTTGATATACTAGGAGAAATTCGACATTCCCACTAGTGACTCGGTAGCTCAGCGGTCAGAGCATTGGACCGGATATCCAAAGGTCGCGGGTTCGATTCCCGTCCGAGAACATGATCTGATGCGAGTCGTATTTTTTCTAGTACATTATTTGGTATTGTATAGAACCTCCCCCTTTTTTTGAAGTCGGTTAAAAAATACGTTTTAACTACAACATAAACAGATTACTTAGGGTTTACTCTTGAGATCTGTGAGCTCGTGTGTTTGTACAAAGAACTCGCGCGCGCAACACTAAATCTGTGACTGCGTCACGCACTCGAACTCGTTTGAGATTCGTCTGATATTCCGGTTATTCTGTGTCGGTGAGAGGTGTATGTGTGCGTTGCTCGAGCGCGCGTAGTACTAAACTTGGCTTCTGTCCTCTATTTACTTTGTGTCAGAATTGAAGCCTTATGAATATTAATGCGCAGGCACAACTCGAATGTAGATATCCGCCATTACAAGAACAGTTACAGTAATAAAAGCATTACCCATTAGGTTTGTAATAGTTTAGAGTAATCCGCCATATTGCCTAAACTTTAGACAATACAGCGGATCGGGGATACAGTTTTAAAGCACGAAATAATGTTTGCCTTTGGTAGTAAATGCAGTGAATAAAATTCTTTAATTTTTTTAAGACATTTATAATTGTAGATAAGCAAGTGCAGAGCAATTAATTCCTTATGAGTCAATAGTAAAACTTTATTCAAATAAACTTTAACTAAGCAATTTTTGAATCGTCTATATTTTCCTGCCACCCGTTCCAGACTTTTGTAATAATATATTTTAAAAATATATCTATGCCATGAGTACACACATTATGGTCGCTATTATGCAGCCAGTGTTCAGTCGCTTCGTGTTGCATAAAAATGCCAGCATTTTTATCTTTGCCCACTTGGTTGTAATTTTGGTGTGGTGCTATTTTTTAGCGGAATGCTTGTTCCATAAATTTTAGTTCGCTGCCCATCACCCATCCCATGACAGACACTTACAAAACTTGTTTTACTTCACAAGTCACACGAAGACACCAAACTAAGAAAAGCTTTTCTATAGTAACTATCAACAGATAGACATACATAATGAAAAAAATGTTTGGCTCAAAGAAATAATTCTTTTATTCTCATGATTATTGAATGAATGAATGAATGAAAAATTATTTATTCAAATAAACTTAGATATTAAGTGCTTTTGAATTGTTTATATTTTCCTTCCACCCATTTGAGACTTTTTCAGCTGACAAGAATAATGGGCGCAAGAAACTTGCATTGCCCATACTAGACACATATAAGCAATTCAGGCACCACGTCTCATTTCACATCGATCCAAACACTGTGACTTTGAATATTCATGCATAGATTAGTGTAGGCAGCCTGGCACTGTACTGTAACGCTCTCGTTTCGCTGTGGTTTCGCATAAACACACCCTTGTAAAACAAGCAAAGCACACCAAACATCATTGTGTTATCCGCACGCCCACTGCTGGGTACAGGCCTCTAACAATGATCTCCTCGACAATCGGTCCTGCGCTGCCCGCATTCAGCGGCTTCCCGCGAACGTGAACCAGGGGCCGTACCGGCTAACGCACCGAACTGCCAAGTCTGCCGAGCTTCAAATTAAAACAGATAAATTGAGCACCAATCGGGCCTTAATGGTGAACCCCATTTCATGATGTCACACAAACATCGATATCTTCTAAATAACTTCGGCGAATAGCACAATACGAAAAACCATACTTCGATTTATCTGTTTTAAGTTGAAGCTCGGCAGACCCGCCGATGTTCGACAAGTTAGCCGGTAGGGCCCGTGGCACCTATTTCACAGATGTGACAATGTAAATTACAATGACAATTTGATGTACGTTGCTGTGTCTGTGAGTAGTTTCATCAGTATTTTTTCTAGTTTCAAATTGGCTGACGCCATGGACACCAAATTGTCATTGTCATTTACGATTGTCATGTCTGTGAAATAGGGGCCAAATCGGCGGCCCACCTTGTCGGGGGCCTGACCACGCAATGTACGTCATCCGGTGCGCGATCTCCATTTCAGGGTATAAAGAATATTGTATGGGGTCTAGGTTACCTATTGTATTAACCGCCTCTGTGGTCTAGTGGTTCGCCCACCCGTATAAGACGCAGTGGTCCCGGGTTCGATTCCCAGGAATTCATTTGTACTCGGTTTGGTTGGTGGTAGGGCTTATTTCAAGTCCGTCTGGCTAGCTACCACTATCTTACCTAAGTCTGACGCCATAACAACAATTTAAAAAATTGTTGTGTTCCGGCAGTTAGAGAGCCAGTTCCTCAGTGGTAAGGATTCCGGGTGTAGTGCGCTTCCACCTTCGGCCTTATCGTCACTTAACATCTGGTGAAGTGAAGGCCAAGCGCTAACCCGTTGTGAATATAAAAAAAAGATATGATTTTTTAACAACAGAAAACGCACCGATTTTTTACTTAATATCATCTGACTATCGTTCGTGATTCATTTGCAAGGTTTGAAGATTTTTTTTAGTTATATCCTGTCGGCTTTTCTTATTATTATCAAAAAATTGTTTGATAATAATAATCTTAAAATAGAGCTATTATATAATTTGAACCCTCTGAAGCAAAATAATAATATCTAAACCTTTTTTTTGGTTATGGCAAGTAGGTACACACCACAGAACGTCAGGTTATACAATTTAATTGCGAAAACAGCTTTTATTACGTAGGGCATAAAGGCGGTCTCAAGGTCAACATGTATAGTCTGAGGTGCCGTGGCTAGGATAAAATCTTGACAGGGATTCTGACATATTTTTTATTGATAATAGGGCATTATATTCACTTTTATGGCAAACAAAATATTTATTGGTAAATTGCAATTACCAATTTTTTCAAATGAATATGCAATTTAATGATCAACGCATGTTCGCGTGATTTCTATTAGAAAAGTATACCTCAATAAAAATAACTATAAAATAGCAACGTTAATGCAATCATCGACTCATAGCTCAGTGGAGTATCTACCCGGAAAGGTCGTGGGTTCGATTCCCATTTGAGTGAATAAATGAGAGATAATGATGCTTAAAAAATCAGCTTTTGAAAATTGCATGGTGTTGCGAAACTATAAATCTAAACAAAAAAACTGATCTATGCCCTTGTCATTAATATTATTTTTCTTCTTTTTTTCTATTATTTGCATGATTTGTTAATCATAAGCCCTTTGGAGCAGGTACAGGGTTGTTTAATTCGACAATTAAACCGTAGGATCTCGTAAAAATGAATAACGGTACCGTTACACACATGTGACCATTTGTATTGCTCGTTTGTGAATAACACATTTTAAAGCCTTTTGATTTCACTCTTAGGCTTCCCGCCTACGAGCGATTAATCGCTGAGCGATTTTTTGTCACCGAGAATTGAACATACAGAGTTCGATACGTAAACGCCCACAAGCTACAAAAAGTAACTCAGCGACTAATCGCCCGCGAAATGACACTGACAAGTGTGACAAAGGGTTTACTAAGCCAGCGACAAAAAAACGCCACAATTATCGCCGTGGTTAACGCCGCGATTATCGCCATGATTAATGCCGCGATAATCGCAGCAACAAAAGTCGATCGTGAGCGGGTACTCTTAAAATTTTTTATACTTAAAAAAAGAGTCAGTGCATTGGGCCGGAATCCCAAGGGTGCGGGTTCGAGTCCCGTCTGAGGTGCTACGAGTAAGTCGATTTTTTCTAGTATTTTTTCTAATATTATTTATCTTAATTAAAAAAAGAAGTTACGGATCAAACATGAACTGCCATTAAGATTAATCATTGGTTGGATGAATCTTTAATCAAAATCTTGGACAGTGTTTATCGGAAAATGCTATTACGCATTTTTTGGTCCACTGAAATGTTAAATGTGATTACCTCTAAACAATACTCCGACCCTAAATCACATAATACATTATAGTACAAGTCCTAAATGTGAAGCGTGTGCTATTCTTCTCGGTAGAGTGCGGTAGGGATACTTTTATACTTATTACAATGTAATGTAAGGTTCGGATAAACATTTTTATTTACATTTTTTTAAACCACACGATTAAGTATGATATAATCGAAAGCAAGACATGCAATGTTTTTCTCATAAGCGAAACAATAGTCGCTTCTCTCACTATCATATGTACACTGTTGACATTTAATTTAACTTTTTGTATTCTCTGAAAAAGGAAAAGTTTATAAAACTGCTCTCTGGGTAATATATATGTTGCAGTTTATTTTGGGATTGTTGAGGCTTTTTCAGATAGTTTTTAGAGATGTTTTTGTAGGAGTGATGAAGATCAAAGGTATGGAAATATTTGAATTTATTAGTTCTATCAATATAACTGATTATCAAATATATATTCCCACCGCTATGTCCCACGAAGGGAAATTGTTTTTAAAATAAAAATGAAGTCTGTTTTCTTTAAAATATATTTCTCTCCATGTGGCATAGCCGTGGGACGCTTTTTAAAGAGGTCAATTGCTAAACGGTATTTTTTCAATAATACCTTGACAAATAGTTTTCGATGAAACTCACGATAGTGTGATCGATTTCTTATTCAAATGTTATTTTGATTCATCAAGTTTCTTCCTGATGTCAGATTTTTAAACTTTGTTCAATACAGTTAATGAGCTGAAAAACATATTTTTTTTGTAGTTAATGTGTTTACTCTTGACCCCAGTCTAGTCAGAAAGCGAAGACAGGGTCTACGATAGAGCGAGCTTGTCCTTCACTTAACTAAAGATTGCATTTCCAAGCGATTTTGTTCTTAAATACGTTTCCGCCATTAATAATAATAATAATAAATAAATATTTGATAACATCACATACGTTGCTCCAAATCCAAAGTAAGTAGCTAAAGCACTTGTGTTATGGAAATCAGAGACAACGGTGGTATCACAAACACCCAGACCTGGTCAAATATAGAAAAGTTCTTTTTCTAAATTGACCCAACCGGGGATCGAACCCGGGACCTCAGAGATGGCGACACCTTGAAAACCGGTGTACAAAGCCACTCGACCACGGAGGTTGACGCCATTGCCCTTTATAAAAGTAAGGCGATGCACCACTATAATATTATTATTGACAGCTAAAAGACATCATAATGGGTGGTAGGTTAAAAGAATTGACGATTTAAAAATGCTTATTATGTGAGCTTATTTGAATAAATAATTTTTCAATTTCAATAACCAAAATTTCAATCTTACAAACTCAATATAGTCTAAACACATAAACAGTTGTCCCATTAGAAGATTTCGAGCAACACAGCTGAAGCCACCAGAGGTCGCGTGCTGTCGTGCTGCACCAGAAGTAACTGAACACTTTTGTACCACGTCAAACCAACTATTGCTTCCTAAAATATAGATACAACGTCGAAAAGTGATGCATAGTTACTTTGACTAGGTACTTAAGTGGTCACTTACTTCCGATGCTGTACAAGCACAGTACTAACTGGTTGCTAAACAACATTTCAGAGAGCGCATTTGCGAATGGAGACACCACAGAATGATACTTTACCACTACCACGAGTTTTGTTGTTACTGTCCTAATTCTATGATGAAGGTTAACTTATGTGCAAAAAATCCCAATGTGGATAAAAAAAATACCCAATGCCCTTGGCAAACAATCATAGGTAGTGATTGTTTGTCTGTATTGTAGTTAAAGATCCGGATTCCTTTCTCTATTTAGATAATATTAAATATAGCGCCATGGTGGTTCGCTCAAAATACGTAACCTTGTAACGTATCAATGAGGCTTTTGTGACAATAATAATTTTTATTATTTTATTTTTTTTTTATTTTTTTTTAACACAATACAGCTATTTTTACAGGGGTTCCTAATACAATAGTGTAGTCATCTAAAGTTTACAGATAAATATTTTAAAAAATTAAATTAAATTCATTTCATTAAATTATTACAATTGTTCATTACAATATATTTCATTTAATTTATTATTATTATTATTATTATTATTTACTTATTATCTATTAATTCATTAATATCAGTTATAACAATAATTCAACTAGCCCATGTAAATCGGTATCAATCATAGCATAACACTTTTAAAGTTACTTTCTCGAACTCGCTCTTTGTACAGGTGAAAATATCAATTTTTTCGGCAACTAAATTAAGTGTGTGCAAAGTTCGTGTCAAAGGTGCTTTAGCCAGCAGGCCGGTCCTGGCGCGGGGGATTTCGAGCAGCCGCGGCCGTCGCCGTCTCCAAACATATCTATTTGGCACACATAAACCTAGCTGCTCCAGTATATATGGGTTTGAGACAATACCTCTTAGCACCCTAATTATGTAAAGAGCGATAGCTAAATCTCGTCTTGTTTCCAGTTTGTTGTATCCAACCATACCCAAAACGAACAAGGTTGGATACATCAAAGGATAGAAAGGATATACTCCATAAAGCTTGAGGTACAAAAACCTCGTAAATTTGTTTTGTATGCGTTCCATCATCAGTTTATATTTTGATTCATGTGGAGCCCATACTGCAGCGTTAAACTCCAGCTGACTTCGAATGAGCGCATTGTATAGGGCCGCTATTGCTTTTAAATTCGTGAAACCCGCCGACTGTCTCAGAATAAAACCTAAAGTTTTATAAGCTTTTTTGCATATTTCAGTTACGTGCGTTTTGAAATTTAGTTCACTATTCAGTCGCACGCCCAAATCTTTGACTGCCTCTGTCCTATGAACTTTCGAGCTATCAATTTTGTAATCGTAGTGAAGCGGTGCTCGTGCTCGGCTAAAAGATGTTACGGAGCATTTGTTAAGATTAAACTGTAGTTTATTTTTTTGACTCCACTCCGCTACTCTGTTTATGTCCTCTTGTAAGCGATCACAATCCCTACTATCTTTGATGGCTAAAAGTAATTTAAGGTCGTCCGCGAAAAGTAAGCATCGGGCTTTCTTGACAACTTTGGGTAGATCGTTTATCATAATTATGAAGTTTAAAGGCCCTAAATTGCTGCCTTGACCCACTCCAGTTCTAGTAAAATAGGGGTCTGACCTATACCCAGCATAATCTACATATTGCATTCGGTCCTTCAAGTAACTCGCAAAAAACTTCAAAAGCTGCGTAGTGCAGCCGATTGCCGCCAACTTCGTCAACAAAATATCGTTATCAACCAAATCGAACGCTTTTTTGTAGTCGAAGTAGGCGGCGTCTACTTGTATCCCCGCGTCTACCTGAGGTACTATGTAAGCCATCGCGTTGAGAAGGTTACTGGTGGTGCTGCGGGCCGGCCGAAACCCGTGCTGTGCGTCAGACAGCTGGGCTGATACCTGCGACTGAACACATCGTTGTACTGCCCCTTCGAACACTTTGGCTGCTGTCGATAGTATTGCGACTGGCCTAAACCCATCTACCTCAGACCCCCCCTCCCCTTTAGGAATCGGAATCACCCGTGTAGTTTTCCAGCAATCCGGAAAATGAGATGCCTCTAAACATAAATTAAATATATGTAAAAGCGGTTTCGCAAGAGTAGCCCGGCAATCCCTTACGATAAAGGCAGGAATGCCGTCGGGTCCTGCCGAGCGCTTCGGCTTAAGCCGCAGCAGTGCATCCCGCACTTCGCGTAGCGTGAGCTGCGGGACATGGACGCGCGCGGCGTTCGCCCCGCCCGCCGCCGTCGCCTCCGCCACGTCCAGCTTGGCCGGCTCACTGCCGTATACCGAAAAGAAATACTTTGCAAATTCTGTTGCACATTCCGAGTCAGACAGAGGATTTCCTTCTTTAGTAATTTTTTTGCGATTCACACTCCCTCTTTGTGATCTAACGTAATCCCAAAAACACTTTGGATCCTTTGCTAAATTAGATTGAATCCTATTTTTATGTCGCTCATGTGCAAAGGTTATCATCTCTTTCACCTTAGCCCTAGATTTTGAAAAAGTATCGTAGCTATCCGACGTCTTACTGGACTTGTATTCTTTATGGAGTTTAGCTTTTAATTCTATAGCCCTTATAACATCTAAGGTGTACCACGCTGGATAGCTATACCTACCGGCGGTGTCCTTCCTGGGTTTCTTTTTGGGTACACAGTCATTAATTATATTATTAATAGAAACATAAAAATACTTTACCGCCTCCTCAGGATCTCGCGCTTCATACAATGCCTTCCAGTCGATATCCGCCAGTAGTGAGTATAATACGCTGTAATCGGCTTTAGCGAAGTCCCATTGCTGCGATCTTTCGCACATTAATACGTGAGGCGAAGCAGACGGTGGGTGCAGCGTCGACGGAGGCAGCGCAGTGCGCCGTCCAATACGCACCGCCACAGCGAGTGGCGGGTGATAAGCATCCACCGGCACTAATGCCTCATCCGCCTCGCACGCCTCAATTCCGTCCACTATACACTCCGAGCACAACACTAAATCCAGCTGCCTATTGTCACGATTCGGCACCTTATTCATTTGAGCGAGCTCACAGAAAGTAGTAAAATAATCAAAATAATGAATCACATTATCATTGGCTGAATGTAAATTAAAATCACCTAAAACTATTAGTGCTTTATATTTTATAGACCACTGTTCAATTATCCTAAATAGAATCAAGTAATCATTTTCCGTACTATCGGGCGGTATATAAAGAACGCAACAGAAAAATAAATGTCTGTTGTTCAAAGACACAGCCGCGCCGACTAGTTCAAATGCACAGTCATCTATGTTGATGTCACCCGGTAGCACTTCTCTCCGTAGCTCAAAGCGGTGTGTGGCCACGAGAAACATTTTACTCGTATCAAAATTAAATCAACTTTGTTTTGAACTTGACTGATTTGTCTTATTGATAAAGTATTACTACTTAGGTCGTTTTTTACGCATTTTAATACTAAAAGGGAGATTTTATGAGAGTTGATGATTTTTTTAATTTGGGATTTTAGAATTCACAATGCTATTTCGTGTAAGTATTGTATTGTATTAGTATTAAAAATGGCTGATACAGATGCACTTTACATCAACAACTGATGAACAAACTTTTATATGTTTTTGATCTCGAAGACATAGAGCGATTTCTTTATACACTTTTAAAATTTTGCGTTGAGTTGTACTTAATTTTGGTCGTGTTCACGATGATATTTGCCACTCATCTCGAACTCCAAATCACGCGTGACTTCACATCGAGTTCTAAACAATAGTAAGTGCAGCCTTCCCAGCGGGCGGCGTGTAGTTTTCGTCAAAATGTCCTTTTGTCGACGCCACTTTAGTAGGAAATTGCATCTGCAAACTTGCCTGTGTTCGCAGGTCACTTATTCACTATCTTTCTCAAAGAACTCTACTATAGGTTCATAAATATTGAGCGCCTTTTTGAACGCTCTAAAGCCGTATCATGGCGCTCTATTACGTTTGATGCAGTTTAGAATAATAAACAGAATTAAGCTAGGCAGCACTAACCAGACAGCAGAAGTAGAGGGACGGATATCCCAGGCCTGCCCTCTTACTGCATCAAAGTAATATCATAAGTGAGTATGGCGCTACACGCGATGTATAGCAATGTCTCTATCACAACATTACTTCAAATATTACTTTAAGAGCTTAGATTACCCTCCCTGGACAGCATTCGGTGCAAATAAGAAGATACTGCGAAGTAAACTGCCAATAAAACTCAAGGCAAACAATATTTGAAGAGTGCATCATGCCGGTCTTCACATATGGCTCAAAAACCTCCGAACGATCAGCTGAAAAGTTTAGAGTCGCACAAAGGGCGCTGGAAAGAGTTATGCTAGGAATAATTCTGTACCTTCTGTGAAAACTGATCTAACTCGAGTTATATCGATTTTGAATTTATTTCACTATTCAAGTCATCGAAAAATTAGCTTTTTTTGTGTCTAATCGGTGTATTTTTACGACTTATATCAACAGAGATAAATTTTGTGCATAGTAATATAAGTGCTTGCTTTTCTATGATTTTTTTGAAATAAAATGTGTATATTAATATATCTCTAGTTAAAACAATGTGTACCGAAACTTATATCTCTTTAAATTAGTGTCTAGAAATATAACTCGTTTTAAAACTTTACACACAATTCAATAACAACTGACTTAAATTGTGCGTAGTGATTTATCTAGAATTATATCAATACACACATATAATTTCACAGTATGCTAGTTTGTGATGTGCATCTGAACTGAGGGCCCATTTTTTAAATCGTGACGAATCATACTGAGACTTATAGGAGATTTAGTTAAAAATTCTAAAAACTGAAAGCATACGTTCCAAAATTTCTAAAACGTGAATTAAAACTTTTATAACCGAATGTGTTGGGCCCTCAATCCAGACGGTTGCAATAAGAGGCATATCTTAGATCTCAGAAAGTACCATCTCTGTGTTAATAATTTTCATTTTAGAATTTACTTAAGAATTTCTAACATCGTTACAGAAATTTTCAACTCGCTAGAAGATGGCATAACAGATCTAAGGCTGTTTAGCTTGGGCCCTCAGTTCAAACATATCTGAACTGAGAGCCCAAGATGGAATCTTCAAAATATTAGTTTTAACTGAAGAAATACAATAAAATTATGTTTTTATCATAAAGTCTAACACCTCAGTAAATTTCTAAAAAAGAAATATACGTTAAAAAGTTATTGGTTTATTAGGTAAGTGAAAACTAAATTTATTAAAACGTCTGAACTGAGGGCCCAACGTTTTCGGCTATATTGACTTGGCTAAAACTTATAGAATAATGAAAATTACACCAAGTTCTTTAAGAAATTCTTTATAAAAAATGATATATCGTTCGTTGTTCTTAATACCATACTTTAAGAAAATATGCATTTTTATTTTTATACGACCAAAAATTTGTAGGGTAGATATGATTTCAAAATATTTTTAGGACTGACCTACATCTTACTTCATAGTATCTTTTAAGTGAATTGTTTCCCAATATTACCACACATGATTCCCACTATCTAGTTTTTATTATTTTTATTTTTGAAACGTAAATTAAAATTATTTTCAAACGTTGATTTCGATATTTCGTAATTTTCTCGTCAGTTTCAACAGACTACTAAATCAACAAGTTCGTTAGTAGTCTGTGTCATCTTCTCAAAATTTTCTTAATAAAAGGAAGGCAAGGCTCGCGACTAGGAAGGTTGCTCCGAATCCTTCTGGGTGAGAGTGTAAAAAAATCTATATCCATATAGCCACATTGATATCTACACGAACTTGGTTCTAATATTTTGCGCTATGAAAGGTATATAAAGAAACAGTGCTTAACGAGAAATGATATTGCTTTCCCCCTCAAAACGCTATTTATTGTAATAATTGTAAAATACCGGTGATTCTATTTAATTTTATCATGGCAATAATAGTAATTATTTACTATGAGCAATATTATTATTCTCGAGCTCGAGAGAGCTTTGTCTACGGAAGAGAACGCTTGGGTGTCTCTTTAGCTTAGAACGAATTATAAAAATAACAAGCATGTTAGAACTACCTATATAATTTCAAATAATTTTCTATAATTTCGACGAATATTGACGTTGAAATAAAAATATTACATTTTGAAATTCATATTTTGTATTAAAATTCAGTAAAAGTTGTACAATTCTGAAAGCGAGTCCCACTGCCAAACTGTGCTCAGAGTCGATAATCAAAGATCGAGACAAAACGTAGTGATTAGGTACATTATCTTTGATCGAGACGACAAGTGTATGATAAGGCTCATAGACAAGACTCCCGTTTGTTCATGCTACGCGTGCTGGAGTAAGTTATGACATGGTCTGGGTGTTTGTGATACCACCGTTGTCTCTGATTTCCATAACACAAGTGCTCTAGCTACTTACTTTGGAATCGGAGCAATGAATGTGAATAAAATGCCAAATATATAAATATATATATAAAATTTGTACTGTACGTTCACGGTTAGTTATTTTACCTACGAAAATGTTTTTTTTCTTTTGGAGACGAAATGTCATTCTGAATTTCAGAGGTAAAATTACTGTGAACGCACTTATTAACCACTAATTGGACACTGCATATACAATGTTTTTGGTCTTGTACTAGCGATAATTTTAAGGCGTTAAAAATACACCTAATTTTATCGACAAAAACACTCATGTTGGGGTCTATCGTCTCTCCTGTTAGAAAGGCCGCCATTTTAAATTTGACATTTTATTTTAGTTGAACCTGCCGAAAATATAGATTTCTCTGGATTTATTTTAGTTTTTCTCACATATCTTAAAAATACTGCTTTCAAACAATACCAAATTCAAATGAAATCCGATTGAATTTATCATATAAAAACCTTTCCGAAATTAGCTTCTTTGTATGGAAAATTAAATTTACTATTTTATTGTCCTGACCTATATTTACTGAAAATAAATATAAGTGAAATAAAAAAGTTTTATCTTCTTTATTAGATTCCGATTGATCTTTATTTTTTTTGTATTTTTATATTTTGTACATACTTACCTACATTAAATAACATTATGGACACTCTACAAATTTTGCTCATACAAATAATTTAAAATGCATTTCCTCTTAAAGTACTGTATTAAGAACAACGAACGATATATCAATTTTTTATAAAGAATTTCTTAAAGAACTTGGTGTAATTTTCATTATTCTATAAGTTTCAGCCAAGTCAATATAGCCGAAAACGTTGGGCCCTCAGTTCAGACGTTTTAATAAATTTAGTTTTCACTTACCTAATAAACCAATAACTTTTTAACGTATATTTCTTTTTTAGAAATTCACTGAGGTGTTAGACTTTATGATAAAAACATAATTTTATTGTATTTCTTCAGTTAAAACTAATATTTTGAAGATTCCATCTTGGGCTCTCAGTTCAGATATGTTTGAACTGAGGGCCCAAGCTAAACAGCCTTAGATCTGTTATGCCATCTTCTAGCGAGTTGAAAATTTCTGTAACGATGTTAGAAATTCTTAAGTAAATTCTAAAATGAAAATTATTAACACAGAGATGGTACTTTCTGAGATCTAAGATATGCCTCTTATTGCAACCGTCTGGATTGAGGGCCCAACACATTCGGTTATAAAAGTTTTAATTCACGTTTTAGAAATTTTGGAACGTATGCTTTCAGTTTTTAGAATTTTTAACTAAATCCCCTATAAGTCTCAGTTTGATTCGTCACGATTTAAAAAATGGGCCCTCAGTTCAGATGCACATAGTTTGTGAACATTGATTCAACTCGACTTATAGCATTAAAAATGAAGTAATAATCAAGTTTTATTTTGTGTTTATCGATATAAATTAAGTTGAATCAATAATCACATATAGGTTTGCGATAGGTGTAAAATGATATAATTGACTCATATCAAAAAATATTATAAATAAACGAAGTAAAACGTTTGATTACTTATTGTGTAAAATGATATAACTGCCCAATAAACCCCCCGCGACCTCCCCTTCCCTCCTACCCTTCCCCCGCGTCTGTGTGGATACGACAGTGTGTTGTCTCAGTATTGCACCGACGTTCATGCGCTGCGGTCACATCAGTAGAGTCTCCGCGACACTAAACAAGATGAATTGAAATGTAAGTTGTATCACTTTACACAAAGCATAATACATTGTGCCATTTTATTAATAATGGGCTAAAGTTATTGATGGGATGAAAATCTGCCCTATGTTCCTTAAAATAAGTGTGAGATTGCTTCGATGCATAATAGTGAATTGTATCAATATACACTAACTTTTTACACCATTGCACGTTATTTTTTTCAAGAAATTAAAAATACATAGTATTTTTTGATTCGGGCGTATTTTTTGTTTATTATTATTCATTATTGCCTGTCTTACTAACACGTGGAAAAATAGTTGTGTTTTTAACTGCTTTTTGACCCCCGACGCAAAAAGAGAGGTGTTATAAGTTTAACGTGTCTGTGTATCTGTCTGTGTTATCGTAGCTCCCAAACGGATGAACTGATTTTGGTTTAGATTTTTGTTTGAAAGATAATTTTCAGCTGCTTGAAGATCATCAGCTCTTTTCTAGTTGATGACGGGATCTGACTAACTTCTTTATGTCCGATCGATTCGGAATTTGGTACAGTATTACTTCAATGACATTGAAAGAACATGGTAAGGTAACCATGACCTGATCAGCCGTTAGAAGATCATCAGCTCTTTTCTAGTTGATGAGGGGATCTGGCTAAGTTCCATATGTCCAGTCTTTTCGAAATTTGGTACCGTGTTACTGCAATGATATTAAAAGAACATGGTAAGGTAACCATGACCTGAAGCTTAAATACTCAACTCCTCACCAACATACAGCAGAGGTATAGTGTTTGGGATCACTAGAATGGTCTTTAATGAGTAGATTGCGAATAAAGTATAATAGGTGGGGATGATGAGGCATCATCTAGAATCTGAAGGATACCCAACTCTTCAACAACATACAGCAGAGATATCGTGTTTGAGATCACTAAAATGGTCTTTAATGAGTAAATTGCGAATAAAGTATAATAGGTGGTGATGATGTGGCATCATCTAGAATCTGAAGGATACCCAACTCTTCAACAACATACAGCAGAGGTATCGTGTTTGGGCTCATTGGAATGGTCTCGATGATTAGGTTATACTCCTAGATTGGTAATCAGGACTCATCAGCTTTTTGAAATTGAATTCAAAATTTGGTACCGTGTTACTTCAATGATAATGGCTGCCAAAAATTTAGTTTAAACAGCTTCAAATAAAACTGAAATTAAAAATTTAATAAACCCCCGATACAAAAAAGCTAACTCTTAATAAAAAACCCCCATACAAAAAAAGCTTACTCTTAAAAAGTTGAAAATAATGTCATCATATCATCAAGTCTTAAATAGATATATGAAAAAATCGTAGACGTCGGGGGACCGCTAAGTTAATGGATTTACATGTAAGCTCGTCACATTAACTTCGCGGTCCACCGACGTCTACGATTTTTCCATAGATTTATTTATAACTTGATAATAATGATGATATTATATTTAACTTTTTAAGAGTTAGCTTTTTTGTATGGGGGGTTTTTATTAAAAGTTTGCTTTTCTGTGTCGGGAGTTTTTAAAGAATAATTTATTTACTATCATTAAATGTACTATTTTGGGAGTAAATTCATTTATTTTAATTTGCTACTGAATGGAAATGGGACTTATGAATGGTTTTTTTAAGATCGGTTTATTGCTAGTTATCATTTACAAGTTGGCTAAGTTTGAGTCTGAATGACTGTAGTGATGATTGTGTTGTCTTTACATGAAGCACTCCGTAGTCAAGTCAATATTAAGCCAATGGGATCAATTCCCGATCACCGAACCGAGCTCAATGGAATAAACATTTATATTCATTTTCTTTTCTCTGAGTAGGTGTTTAAATACCAGCCTGTTTTCTTTATTATGTTACGTTGAATTTCGATACAACAACAGTTTTAACAAGTCTAAACATCTGTTATGTTTTGTTTAAGTAAACCTTTAAGTTTAATATTGTTTTGTTATTTTTCAAAATTTAAAACACATTGTTCTGCTTATCCAAGTTGATATAAGCGCTAATGAAGCAAGATTTAGTATTTTATATGATTACCAAAGTGTTAGTAATAAATTATCGAAATATTTTTGGGTTTTAATAACAGCAAACATTACCTCATGATATTATTTAGTATTTTATCATAAGTTATATCACTATTCACATAGTATACGTACTAGTTATATCGTTTGTGATAAAAGTTATAACAATATCCACATCGATTTTTTTCAAAAAAGTTGTGTAAATTGATATAATTCGATTTTTTTAAACGATTCTACAAAACTAAACTCTAATTACTAACATTTAGAGTGTGTTCAACAATGTTTGTTCTACAACTTTAAAAAAAAACATACAATTGAAAAGGCAGACACAAAAAAATAAAGTCAGTTAACATTTTACACGAAAGCAGATTTTCATGGTGAAAAATGATATAAGTCTTATTACATCAATATACACAAAACAAATAAATGTGATTAGTGATGTAACTAAACAATTTCATGAATACTGAAAAATCTGTAAGACATTTCTCTTTAAATAATACAAGAAAACAAAGTTAGCTTAACCATCTACAGTCTACAAGCACTTATTTTATTTTATCATTCTCAGTTGAAGAGTGAGATTTTTTTTAACTTTAAAGTAAATTTCCCGAAAGTCATGTTTTTAGAGTTATACCTCTTTTCACGGAAGGTACAGAATTTTGCGTGACAGGAAAAGGAATAAATGGATAAGGCACGTAATTGCGAAGCGTAAGTGGATGTAGCTCACATGGACCGAAGACGATGGGCGAGAAGGATCCTTGAATGGAGACCATGGTAAAACAAAGACCACGAGGCCACCCTCCAAAACGATGGGTTGACGACATCAGAGAACAAGCAGGACACAACTGGATGACGAAGGCGCAAAACCGGACTTTAGTGGCCTTATTAATAAACGAAGAGTAAGTTTACACCTGGTTTAACCAAAAATATTGCTAAGCTATATTACTCCTTACGTTTGATGTCTCAAAGCCCCATATTCATAAGCAAACTTTTTGGTTAGGTGTAAACTTACTCTGCGTTTATTAATAAAGGGGTTGGTGTATAAAGAATGTCAATACAAACTCGTTTTGAAATTTATAATTCGATATTTACGATAATAAGAGTAGATAAAGATTTTATTAGAGTACTGAGGGTGTCTTTTATTAATGTCAAGTAGTTTAGACACAAACACTAAGGACATCACTCATTGTACGTGCTTATGCAAGTTGTTCCATATTCATCCAATGGCACCTCACCCTACGCATTATTTTTTTACTAACCCCAAATATTGTAATTTTCCTAAATAATCCGATGACAAAAACTTATCTAAGTGGAAAAATAATCGTGATTCTTCGTAAAAGTCAAAAAATACAAAAGCTTAACGCTCTGTCTCTTTTACTCGTTTAAAGAAATGAGCAGTATATTCAATATATCACGGTATATGGTAGGAAAAAATACTGCAACTATAATAATGCAAATATTATAACTATGATTCCAACAAAAAATCATTGTTTCCAAAAATGTTTTGAAAATGAAATTTAAAAGAAATTACCATGTTAAACTCTATAAGTTAAAATTTGTGCAAAAATAATAGCAAACTAGAACCACAAAAAAGGGTAGGTACTTGAAAAGACGTTTACACAAAAATATGAAAGTGTCGAATCAAACGTCAATAACAGAAACACCAGCTATAAATCCATTGTACTACATTTTTACTCGTCTCCTCTCACACTTGGTCCAGAAAACTTGTAAAATACCAATGGTTATGAAACATTTTACACTCGGAATTGTGAAGATCTTTTCATTATTCTTGTATTACGTGACAGTTTCATGTTATAAATGGTTTTGCATGTCACATGAAAAATAATTTTACAAGACTCAGAATATGATTATAAAGTTCTTGCACGTGAAGCATCCACGCTCATTCTATTGTTTTGTCGTACTATTCTGTGTCCTAAATATAACCAGTTTGTAAATAAATAATGATAATGGTTGACTGATTTGATAAATATTTATGTTATTGATAAATGATTGTGTCTCTGACACGCTGCCTGGTTCGTATTGAATAAGACAGCCAGTTGTAGTCAAGAACTTAGCTAAATAGCTTAGCTCGCGTAGCTTGGGTTATTTTTCATACTTGTGTACATAGTTTACAGTTTGCACATGTGTATAAAAAATACACCAGCTAAGATAAGCTAAGATAAACTAACTTAGCTTAGCTTTTGGCACAGAATTAATATAGTCTTTTGGTCTGTAACCGGCTGCAAACGCTATCTATTTTTTTTTATTCGAAGTAACTCACTATTGAAGATGCCGCAGTGAGTTAAATTGGCACATTTGGCCAGATCGGTCATCGGATGGGTGACCAAAAATTTATTATCCCGCTTCCGAAGTTGAATGTACGTTAAACCGTTGGTTCCGGTTGTTTTTTAATCAGAATCACCTTTCCATCCACCTTGGGCCTTTCTTTATCCTTTTATAAAGAAAGACCTGTGCCTCAATAGTGGAAATATTAAAATGGCTCTTAAAATAAGAAAAAAAATTCACTGTACAAGTTCGTAACATGTACAGTCGAGTTCAATAATATATGCGCACTTTTGACAGTTCATCAACTTTATGCCTTTGTAATAAAAGTCAACATCTGTCAAAAGTGCTAACATATTTATGAACTCCACTGTACAAATAAAAAAAAAATCAATTTCGCGCTACAAACCATACAATATATCAAGTCATATTCTATGTTTAAGTATAGACCTTATCAAGATGTATAGTATTGCGTGGGTTGATAATTATGTGCTTCATTTGTTTAGAAGTATGAAATCTGATGATGGCAGAACTGAACTTAAATGCAAGAAATGTAAAATTCAAAATTCAAAACTCATTAATTCAGTCTAGGCCGTTACAAGCACTTGTGAATGTCAAAGAAGCTACGCCATCGGTTCGCAAACCATGTAAGCATGTTCCATGGTATTCTATTCTCTCCCACGAGCGATGAGGCTAGAATTTTTACATGTTTTCGCCCTAAATAGTGTGGCAAGTAGAGTAATAGGATAGGTAGATAAGGTCATGATGGGGCTGACAATTAGGGCATCCAATCTCGGTATACCGAGATCTCGAAATACCGAGATCCCGCGTCATTTTCCAGTCCCGCAAGGAGCGAGATTACCAGCGCGGGATCCGCGGGATTTGCGGGACTGGAAAGTAGCATAGAAACGTCATCTTGCAAGCGCTGGCGCGCGAGTACGAATGGCTGGCTGCCGTTGGCGACCACGCGCGGCTCGTGGCGCTTGTCCCGCGCATGCGCCGCGCTGTTGATATCGCCATGTTTGGTTTTGTTTGATGGTTTTGTTGACAGTACGAAGAAGTAAATACTAAAAGCAATAAATCGATACTTGAGAATTTTATTTTAACATATAAATACCTCTTTACACAACACTTAATAGGCAGCTCATCTTACACCTGCGGGATCCCGCAAATACCGAGATCCCGCGGGATTGTAAATCATCGATCCCGCAAATTCCGAGATTACAAATAACATGCGAGATTGGATGCCCTACTGACAATGACCTAAAGTGTTAAAAGGCCCGAATCAATAGAATAATATAAAAAATAAGCATGAAATTATCAAAAGTGTTAGGTAATGTGCCTCATATTCAAACTAGTAATTTCACAGATCAAAATGAAGTAAATTGCTAACTGACAAAAGAATTAGAAATCTAGACGTCTTTTGAAATGTAACTTTTCAATATATTTGTTGTACGTCTATTAAAAATAATGAATACCAGCGTAAGCGTTGCTTACGTGACTTTTGTCACTTGTTCATTTATTTCTTCGAAAATTCTTAAGGGGCTGACATGAGCCAACTAGCGCCGCCAGTCGATATTATTTTATTTATTCTAAATAAGCCCAATTTCTTAAAAAGGAATCAGTGAAGGTTTTGTAAATAACGTCTAATATTTATTGAATAACTTTACACAGTTCAAAAGGCATTCGAACAGTTTAAAACGCGATTTTGTTAAAAGTGGCCACTTTTAACAAAATCGCAAACCCGGTACAAACCCGTTTTTAAACTATTGCACGCATTTTGTAATGTTTACAACATTGTAATGTTATTCAATAAACATTAGACGTCATTTACAAGACCTTGCTGATTCCTTTTTTAAGAAATTAGGATTATTTAGAATAAATAAAATAAATTCGACTGGAGGCGCTAGTTGGCTCATGTCAGCCCCTTAAGTGTAAAGATGCAATAAAATTAATTTTGTGCAACTGAAACCTGAAATGTATTACATGAAAATTTCAATTTTATTTTACTAGTTAGGAAATCATTGTTCGTTAAAAAAGTTGGAAGATATTTTATTACTTCACTAGTCAATAATCGAATTCGTAATAGTTATTATCACTTCCGAAAACAAGAACCGAAAAAAGAAAGACAGAGTTCACTCGCTGGCTTGCAGCCAAAACATAAAAAGTAGGTACTAGAAAATTTTGTCGATCCCGCTAGCTACTCGATAGCATTTTTTTTTGTGTGACAACATCACATACATTGCTCCAATTTCAAAGTAAATAGCTAAAGCACTTGTGTTATGTAAATCAGAGACAACGGTGGTGTCACAAACACCCAGACCTGAATCAATATAGAAAAGTTCGTTTTCTAGATTGACCCAACCGGGGATCGAACCCGGGACCTCAGAGATGGCGACACCTTGAAAACCGGTGTACAAAGCCACTCGACCACGGAGGTCGTCAAAATTGGTCAGTACGTTGTGCCGGAATCCCAAGGTTACGGGTTCGTGTCCCGTCTGAGGTGCTACAGGTGAGTCGATTTCTTACACGTTATTTTCTTGTATATAATTTGTTTTAAAAATAAATTACACATAATAAATTATTATTTTATATTGTAGACAATATCATAATCATTATGACAGCCCAGTACAGTCCACTGCAGGACATGGGCCACCCTCGTGGAAAGAGACATATGAAGCATAACATGCATTAATAATAGTCGATAGATGCAAATACTCATTAAGCGTTTTATCATCGGTACCGCTAGAGATTGGAACTCCTTGCTTGAGTCTGTGTTTCCCCATAGATACAATCTGGGGGCTTTCAAGTCGCGAGTAAATAGATAGGTATCTTATTTTAAAAAGATAATCCAAAATCAGCCATGCTTTAAAGAAAATGTATCGCAATGTGTGTACGAGTATATAATAAGATTTCAACTGAAAAAATCTGGCAATTAATATATTTAAAATTAAAATGTGACTACATCAAAGTAATTTTGTATGAGACAGCTATTAGAACTTAAGAATTAAATAGACTTCTAATTTTTTTCTAATTTAAAATTCTATTAATTTCATTTGATTTGCATGCTATTATGGAATAGTAAAACTTGTGTACATTAATAACTATACTAACAAATACTAAACTATATACTTGCAAATTATATGGACTATGTCTCAAATAAATTAAAATCTGTTCACACATAGTTAAATGAAAATAAAATATTATTATGAAATAACTATACGGTATTTTAAGCCATCATTATTACTTATAATTAATTGTTGTCATTTCATCTTCACTTTTACGCGGAATCTAAAGTTTATTAAAATTCAAAACTTAAAATGTATGAACTGAACATCTATCGAGAAAAAAACGCGTAAAAAAAAATAAACACAATGTAATTTTGTATGGGAAATTTGTACAGCGCCATCTACCGCCGAAAAGCGAAATGAAATTTTTCACACACAATTAAATTACTCTACTGAAAAATCAAAAACTATTCTATTAGATAACTTTGTTCATACTTCCGTCTTTATCACAAATATTTATTTGTATAAACAAATTTTAGATTACATTTATAGCTCTTTAACAGCCGTTGTATAAGACTATAAAAACAAAGAACATAGAGACTATAAACAATTATCAATAAAATCTAGTCAATTATCCCAACGCTCTTACCCAGTTACTAACCGCACTACTCAAATATCTGTATAACAAACGATATCGCAATTATATTGACTCGGAACGTGGTACAAGGCGCTTTCATCATTGCACCGTGCGCCACTGCCTAAGAACCACTCGACGCAAGCGCACAAATATGTGCTAGTTAGACAATTGCAGTCAGTGCAGTGTACTTAAAACAAGTGAACTTCGATGTACGAAAAGTGTTAGTGAAAAAATATGTCTTCCCAAATTTGGCAGCCTCCAGATATCGCATCAATTTGTGCTGAACAAAACGCTCCTTTGACACAATGTTCCCAAACCGGGTTTATGTTTTTGGCATTGCTCACTCAGCTGTTTGGAGGGTCAAAAGACAGCTTCAATATACCCAGAAATCCATACAAGCAATTTGCTAGTGAATACCCGTCTTTGTCATCACGGTTGATAGAAACAAGCATTTTGGGACCTACTCCGATAAGTCAGCAAGTGAAATCACCTATACCAAGTATAGGACCTTCTGTGAATTTTAAAGTAGATCATACAATCCAAGCACATAGTTATGGACCGAAAGGCAGTCGTGGTTATTCCGAATCTTCATTCTTTCTGAAACCGGATTTCAAATTCGATTTCGAAAAGGAGTTTGAGAAATTCGATCCGCCGGGATTTGAATCGAATATCTTTGGGAGAAAACAGGATTATTTCGATGCTGATACTGCTGATTCGAAGAAAGTTACTGTAAATGATAAGGCTGAAGTAGTTACTGAGAAAGTAGCGACTGGTGAGAAAAAGAAGAATAAAAGAAGGAAGAAGAGAGAAGCTCCTGAAATATATGACTTTATAGTAGTTGGAGCTGGCTCTGCAGGTTGCGTGATTGCTAATCGTCTCTCTGAAGTAAAAAAATGGAAGGTAAGCTGCTATAATTATATTATTCACCTCTCAAACTTACGCGCTCACAAGACATGAAATAAAAACACTTTTATCTCCTGAGATATGAGAGATATAGACTTCAAAACGAATTTATATTGATATACTTTATACACGCAATACCGAAATTTAAAAAATAAATATTTTAAAACACTTCTCCGCTAGCAAAACAATGTTATAAGATAACTATATTTTTCTACAAAATATACCAAAGCAAATCACATAGATAAGTAGAATTAAGTTGAATAAATAACAGATGCCTGTTATTTTAGTCACCATAATTCTGTTTAGCTTGAGACTAAATTTTAATAATTGGTAATTACGTTATGCAATGCTATGAAAAAGCTGCCTTCGTATTTCTATTCTATCATAATATTATTATGTCGACAATAATACTAAGATGCTCATTATGCAAACATTTCTTACTAATAAGATTTTACTCGGGACCTTTTGAGGGCAAGGCAAATATGCAGGCAAACGGATGTATGCATTTTTTATTCACATCTTCTTCTTCTTTATCTAATATGGTACAAGTCCCAAGTCTAACGACAATTCGCGGAATAATTAGTGGCATTGGCCCCAGTCTAACCCCAGCATTAGGTTTAATAAAAACTATTATTGCTTATGCGAAAAAGCCAAATGCCATTTAAGAAATTTTTGAAAGCTAATTTAGTATTTTAGCAACTCCAAAAACTAATTTGCCGAATCGAATTTGTCTAGCACATTAACCTTCGAAGGTTAAACTAAATAGTTTGTATTGTGAAAGGCAATTGTCTAAATCCAAACTTGACCTATACAGTGACTATTGTATTTTTATTATTATACATACAAGTGACCGCCCGCGACTTCATCTGAGAGGCAGTCATTTTTTTATCCCTTGTGAACAGTATTTTGGATAAATAAACAAATATTAGACAACATCACAAACATGGCTTGACGACCTCCGTGGTCGAGTGGTATTGTACACCGGTTTTCAAGGTGTCGCTATCTCTGAGGTCCCGGGTTCGATTCCCGGTTGGGTCAATTTAGAAAACGGACTTTTCTATATTGGCTCAGGTGTATGTGATACCACCGTTGTCTCTGATTTCCATAACACAAGTGCTTTAGCTACTTACTTTGGAATAAAAAACTAAAGCACTTGTGTTATGGAAATCAGAGAGAACGGTGGCACTACAAACACCCAGACCAATAAAGAAAAGTTCATTTTCTAGATTGAGTCAGCCGGGGATCGAACCCGGGACCTCAGAGAAAACCGGAAAGGACACAGGGAATTGTATCCAGAGAAAGTACTGTTCCCAAAGGATAAAAAAATAACTATCCACGCAGGAGAAGTCGCGAGCGGTCGCTAGTACTATATAATACGAGCCCTAAACTTAACAAAAGCTCACTACCTAATAAAAAAAAATACCTTTTAATTTTAATGCCAGCACACTATCAATTTATTTCCCATAAGATTTCCGCAGTTACAATTTCAATAGTTCTTTGTCACTAATATACAATACGTGTTTCATAATCTTTAGAGAATGGGAACAAATCTTGAGTATTGGTGCAAACTGCAAAAAAAAATAACAATAGGATACCTATAGAGAACAGAAGTATGAGAAAATTGACACATGAATGACTTTTACGTTGATGTTTTTTGTCATATTGAAAACAAGTTGTTTTTATAGATTTTTTAATCCTTTTTTTATGTTATGGTAACAGAATGTGTTATGTATACAACGTGTTACAAAAGTACCCCTAATGCCGAATATGGTAGATAGGGACCATCAAACTGAACAACTTTTACTATGGGACAAACTTTGAAATCTCGAAAAAAAAATCAGCTGTTTCATACAAAAATTTACTACGAAAATATTAAAATGTATGAATCAGCTGATTTTTTTGCGATTTCAGAGTTGGCCCCATAGTAAAAGTTGTTCATTTTGATGGTCCCTATCTACTATATTCGGCATTAGGGGTACTGTTGTAACACCTTGTAATGTTAGACAAAAATGACTTTCTACATCCGGATTTTAACCATGGTGTATTAAATAAAAGTTATTTTTAAAATTAATCTGAACTGAAGAAAAGCGAAAACACCATCCAAATCGGATTAATCACAAACAAAGTACTAACAATAGTAAACAAATATTATTAAATCACAAATATGGTGTTTAACCATAACATAATCACTTACAAACAGAGGACCGTTTTATTATCAGTTTAAAGTTCCATAACTTAACTCTGTTTTAGTTATAAGAGTAAAGCAATAATTTTAACTTTTAATATTCATATTCATATTCTTTATTTGCGTTCTTGTTGTATACATGGTGTTTACAATATAAAGTTCCAAACAAGAACCCCATAGGGGTACTGCAAATTACTTACAAACTAGAAAACAATTTTAGATGTATCATTAATACTGGGCGGATTAAACAATTAAACAATAGTAAGTACCTAAATTAGTCTATCATTTTCAAATTCCTTGATATTATAATATGCCTTTTCCAGAAGAATATTTTTGACTGCTTTATCAAATTTACCACCTTGGAGGGCTTTTACATTATTTGGCAAGTGGTTATATAGTTGGACAGCCATGTAGAACAGCTCGAGATGAGGTGTCAGTTGGCACAGATCGTTGTCGCGGCGTGAGGCAAAACGTCTAGGCTCGGCTCCTACTCGTTTGAAATATTGTGGGCTCGTTCGCACAAGTCGACAAAGCTCATAAATGTACACACAGCTGACTGTTAATACCTTCAATTTAATAAACCAAGGTCTACACGTTTCTTTAGGTGTCAGATTCGCAATAATTCGAATGCAGCGCTTTTGCATAGTAAATGCTGCTTGCACATCGGTTGAGTTACCCCAAAGCACAATCCCATAATACAATCCCAATAATAAATGTATACACCTCTAAGACTTCCGCTCGTACAGTTCATTAGAAATAAAACAATCTTTACGGACAAAATAAAAAAATTTTTTTTTGGTATTTTGAATTCAAAAAACCAATAAATAAAAACTAAATAATTCTAAAACAACACCTGAATTAATAATACGCGCTGTAATCCGTGAAAAGTGTTTTATTTCTAATAATAAATGTCACCAAAAAGATATTTTTTTATAGAAAGTACTTATTATAATCATAAATCATAATCATAAATCATTTATTGCTTTCATCATGTAGTAGTTTACAAAGGTCTTATTATAAATGCTTGGATCATACATGAACCCGGTTTGGGCACAGCAATTTGTAAATTATGTCTTAGAACTAAACATAAACAATTTATAAACATTTTTAACCTAAATGTCTTATCTAATTATATTCAAATGAATTACATTTATAACAATGCTTACCCCAGCAAAAAGTTTATAACAATGAATTACATTTATAACAATGCTTACTTTAGCAAAAAGCTTATAATTATGTTTGTAGGTCTATATTATATCTGTTAGATAGTAATGAGTTTAGAGAATGTTATTATCTTCGAAAAATTCATTCAAGGTATAATAACATTTATTTATAAGTATGTTTTTTAATTTGTTTTTAAATGAACTTATTTTTTCTTCTGCCTTGATCGCCTGTGGGATTTTATTATATATTTTGACGCACATTGAAACTGGCCCGGTGTGTACTAGTGTAAGTTTAGATGACGGTAATGCTAGCTTTGTTTTAGGACGTAGATTTTCGGGTCGAATATATAAGGGAAAATAGTTGGGATTCTTTTTTACGTAAAGGCAAACTTCTAATATATAAATTGACACTAGTGTGAGGATCTTGAATTTCAAAAAGTATGGTTTACAGCTGGTGTCGTTTTGTAGGTTAGCTATTATACGAATACACTTTTTCTGAAGTCTGAATATCGTAATCAAATCCGAACAGTTTCCCCACAAAATGATCCCATATTGCAGCCATGAATGTGCATAAGCGTAGTAGGCGCTGATTGCTGTCTGACTATTAGTTGTTCTTTTTAGTTCTCTAAGCGCATACGTGAACCTTGAAAGTTTTGAGCTTAACTTTATTGTGTGATCTTTCCAGTTAAGGTGGCCATCTATTTCTATTCCCAACAGAGAGCAGTGGTCGATACATTCCAATTTCGTGTTTTTAAATGAATACTCTATTTTCAAGGATTTTCTTTGGTAGGGTTTGAATTCGATTAATTTTGATTTCGAGAAGTTTACTTTTAAGTTGTGGTCATCAAGCCATGCTAATATTGTAGATAGTGAAATATTTAATTGAGAATTTAAGTCCAATTTGTCCTGACATGAAAACATTATCGAGATGTCGTCGGCAAACAACGTACAGGATTTGCGTATTACATTAGGCAGGTCATTTATATATAATAAAAACAAGATACATCCTAAAACACTACCCTGTGGGATGGATTTATTCACATCGGATGAGAGACTTCTGACGTAGTCAATTTTGCCGTTTTCAAAGTTGTGGTATTTTATTTCTACATATTGTTTCCTTTGGCTTAGGTAGGAAGTAAACCAATCATGTGCAACTCCTCGAACACCAATACCATACAACTTATCCAACAAAATTTTGTAATTGACACGGTCATATGCCTTGCTTAAATCTAAAAGTAACCCCACTGCACATTTACCACTATTAATAATGTTAAGAGCTTCATTAATATATTTGAACACAGCTTGAGTGGTTGATCGGTGTTTTCTAAACCCGTTTTGTTGTTCGCTAAAAATATTATACTTCTCACAAAAACTATGTAGGCGCTTAGACATTGCATTTTCAAATATTTTTGATATAGTTGATAATAATGCTATTGGTCTATAGTTATTTAGTTCTTTTTCGTTACCCTTTTTATGCAATGGTTTTATGATTGCTATTTTTAAACGATCTGGAAATGTACCCTCGAGAAAAGATTGGTTTATTAATTTAGACAGTGGTACTGCTAGCTCATTAGCACATATTTTTATTAGTGTTTGAGGGATTTCATCGTAACCACAAGTTTGTTTATTTTTTAGTTTTTTAATTATATTATAAACTTCATGTGGATCGGTTAGGGACAGGAACATAGAGTTTTGAGCTGGAGATAAAACGGGCCTGCCAAGAGGCGGTGCAGTACTAGGGTTGTCACTATCATCACCCGTTGACAAAAAGAAACTGCTAAAAGCATTTGCTATTTGTACCGGGTCATTTACCAATTTGTTTCCGATATTTAATGAAATGTTTTTGATTGTTTTATGAGAATGGGGTTTTTATTTCGAGACACAAAAGTTTTAAACAAACGTTTATTTATACATGATACTTTCAATCCCGGTGTAAGCCAAGTTTTAGAATGTTTTTTTGTAGTATAATTTTTTATGAAATTTTTAGGAATGCATTTATCTAACAATTGATTCAAAGTAGCAATGAAATTTTCATAATTAAGGTTTATATTTCTATTATCTGTTATTATAGTAGTCCAGTTTATTTTACTCAATTCGGATTTAAAGTATTCCATATTTTTGTTGTTAAATTGTCTTTTGTATTCCAACCAAAACTTGAGATCATTTTTGTTTGTATTAGTATGTAATGAGATTTTTATACCCTTATGGTCAGAAATACCATAATCAACACATTCCACAGAAATAGGCAACTTACCTCTAGGGAAATTTGTAAAGACTAGATCTATGCATGTCGCACTTGTATCGGTTATTCTAGTTGGTTCCTTAACATGTTGGATAAAGTTAAAGCTTTTCATTGAATCTAAAAGTGCTGTGGCGATAGGAGATTGTTCTATAACATTAACATTAAAGTCTCCACCAAAAACAATATTTCTTTTATGGTATTTTTTATGCAATAGCTGTAACAAGTTGTTTAAAGCATCAAAAATTAAAGCCTGCTTCCTGTTACCATGTGGCCAATAAATTACAATAAGTATTAGGTCGAGATTCGGAATATCTACAGCACAGACCTCGAATAGGCATTCCATAGATAAATTTGAAATATCAGTTAATTCTATATACTCTAAATTTTCCCTTAACATAATACCCACGCCTCCCCCTTCATGACCTGATCTATAATAACCAGATGCGAGAGTGAAGCCCTCGAGTTTTAATAAATCTATATTATGATCATAAATCCACGTTTCAGATAGGCAGATAGCTTGAATATGTTTTTCATCTTCTAAATAGGCTTCTAAAAAACTTCTTTTATTTTGGATGCTTCTCACATTTTGGTAAAGTATTTGGCTAGTTTCGAAAGTTATTCTTACTTTTTGTGTAGTCATTTTTGTTGATTATAGAGGGTCTGCTGCGATCGTAGGGCTGCGATGGTTCCCCAACCTGGGTTTTGCACATAGACGTTTCAATATTTGCTTGACAGCAATCCACGTCTAATTTTTCAAAATCATTAAATTCTCTGCCATCTATAATCAATTTGTTATTGACGATTTTTGCTTGTTGTCCATTTTTACGCGCTTTTTTCAAGATGTCTATCATAATTCGTCTATGCTGAAGAGCCTCTTGGTCCAAGAATTTGAAAACAGCCAATCCAGTGTGCTTAAAGTAGTTACTGTATTGAAGAATTTGTCTAGTTATTTTCTTACTGAGTAATTCAATGACTATTGGCCTACGTTTTCCATTTCTTCCTATTCTTCGTAAGTCTTCGACGTAATTAGTAATGTCTATTCCCAAAATATCCTGGAATACATAGGCAACTCGGTTCTGCAGTGATTCCTCATCCTCCCAATCTTGCTCCGCTAACCCGTATAGCACTATCTTTTTGTCGTGTTCAGGATTTGATTCGTTTTGCTTGTTTATTGATGTATTTATTGTATCTATTTCGTTTAACTTTATTTTTGAATGGAGAACATCTAATTCCATTTGTATTTTTTTATTCTCAGTTTCCAAATATTTTATTTTGTTTTCAATACACGTATCTTTATGTACTTGATTCGTTTTAGCTGGTATGGTGCTGTCATTTAATGGTGACATTATTTCAGATAATAGAGTTTTGAAGTCGGTTAATATTGTGGATTTTAATTCTGCCGAAAGTTCTTTCTTTAGCACCGAAGTTAATTTATTTTCTATTATTGTTTCTAATTGTTCTATTGTTATTGCATTGATAGGTGTATTTTTCTCCATATTTAGGATCTGAATCGTGTCCCCAAGTATACTCTGCTCGCCATCTGAGGATTGACTCGTGTTTGTCGTATCAATAAATGTTGGCCGCTTTCTTAGGGTAATATTGGCGAACTCATTGTTTTCGATAGTTTTGTCATTAGGATTAGTTGTTGTTGGCTGGTGTTGGTTTCTGACTGGTGTGTTTATATTATTTGTCTTAGGTTTTTTACTTTCGCAGGATGGGCATAACCACATCTTCTTGTGCTCTGTGGTCATTGTATTACAGAAACGCTGTATTGATACGTTTGCACAATCTAGGTCATATTCTTCGTTGCATTGTTTACATGTTAAATATGATCTATTGGTAATCTTTTGGAGGCAGCCGGCGCAATTTATAGGTTTCGTGCTTTGCGGCATCGTGGAGTAGTATAAAAAAGTTTTTCGAAAATCTAGTTCCAATTTTTATTCAGGCTAGGATAAAATTCAGTCAAATAGCAGGAAGTCCGGGCGGGTATGCAAGCTAGCGAACGAGCAAAACAGGCATTCGCTTATGAAAAATTGTAGTTAGGTATCAAATCCAAATCAAAAATCCGAGTATACAGCGCTTTCAGCTAAGCAATTTGCAATCCCAATTCCAAATCCAAGTAAAATCCAAAAGCCAAGCAACTTACTTCGACTGCTCCGATGTCGTGGTACCAGTATCGTTTTCCGGTCGCTGGAATCGCAGTAGAAGCCGGCGCTCGAGCACAATCCGCGAGTTTTACCGAAACACGACGACGCGAGCCGAGGTCACTGAACTTGAGTGCAGCCGGACGACGCGATGAAGTTAGTGTACAAAAAGTTATATTAGTGTACAATTTAGTTGACCCATTTGGTTCGGTTAGTGACCGTGACAGCGAAACTCACGGTCACAGATTCGAACCCCGAACGGGCAATAGCGAAAAAATAACTATAACGAAACAATGAATTATAATATTTGAATTCATTCAATAATAAATTAACCAAGCTCAAAATTCAATAACTCTTTTTTAATTCATCAACGCCCGAGCGGCCGCATGCGGCCGGATAACAATGGAATATTCCTATGGGGCCTATTTTCCGGGCATTGAAGGGTTAATTGTACCGTCATATATTTTTTTACATTTGATTTGAAGTTATAACACTGAGCTATAAAAACATAGGTAAGAGTAATGAAAATAGTTGATGCGATGGGAAAATGTGCTAAGTATGTTACATCACTATCGTTCACATGAGTAGCATAACCTCCTTCTGCATAATAAGTGTTACAATGGATCTCTTGTTTAATTATCAATGATCATAGATAATCATTCTTAGTTTTTATCAACAAGGTAATACACGAACCACTTACTACGAGTGGTCAAGCAAATCGAGATTTTTTTACTGTTTTGTACCGAAATCAATAATAACATTTTGTAATTTCAATTTAAGGAGTTCAATAATTTAATAGAAAACATAATATAGTATAATCTTATATTTAAGTCAGCGACAAAAGTTGGTAAATCTTGAAATTAAAAAAAAACTAGGTATGCGACTGTTGATTTTATTTTAATTTAACAATAAAACAAAAAAACAAGTATTTTTCCAGTACATTATTTAGTATTCTTTAAAAATAGCATAGGGAATGCTAAAATCTTTAAAAATTTAAAACGTTTTAGTAACAACATGTTGTTTTTTAATTATGCTTAATGTTTTAATTAAGATATGCATTATTTGATGTTAAATTTTGCTCATCTGATTATAATATGTTTTTGCCATCCGATAGATAAACCTAAGTCCTCTGAAGTTTGACGAAGATGTTAAACCACTCGACCGAGACGGCGATTAGTTCTCTAGTTCAATTATTATAAATAAGTTATCCGAAACTAACTTAATTTTACAGTCCACGAGTTAATATTGGTTTTGCGATATTTTTGCAATTCAGACATTTCCTTGACATTGAATTAGTTCTCATTAAGTTTGCATTAAAATTAATGTTTTGAATGTCAAGATTGTTTGTTTTTTGTACCATCTGTTTTATTGGTGTTTTTGGCCACTGAACTAACTTAATGACTACTGACTAACGAACTGAATTAATTTATCAACGACCGCAGTGCTTAATAAACTTAATAATTAAGCACTTTTGAATCGTCTATATTATCCTACCACCCGTTCCAGACTTTTTTAACCGACAAGAAGAACGGGCGCAAGAAACTAATCAGCTTTAACAGCAGTATACGAGCACGTTGTTTTGTGTTATTATTCAGTTTGAATTTCGCAGTTCTCGCCTATTCAACAACTTTTCGATTAACCCTTCAACGCCCGAAAAATGAGTCACAATAGATATTCCTTTGTTATCCGGCCGCCTGCGTCCGCTCGGGCTAAATCATCGTTGATGAAATAATACAGAATAACAGACAGCCTTCCTAACTACTTAAATAATAACATGTTATCTCCATAATTACTTCGGCCAAAAGAGTTATTCACAATTATTATGAAAAAAATAATTTAAAAATTCCATAAAAACATTGTGTTAAGTGTACTACAACACCTGTTAACGATACCGCTAAATAAAAATACAATTTTTCTATTTTAATAAAACAATAATTATCATTTACAACAAACAAAAGAGTTTTCCTTGAGAAAACATGTCAAGTTTATTAAGCAAAAAGCTAAAAATCACTTCGAATTTAAAGCGAAACATAAATATTAAATTTTATCCTGTTTTTTCAATCAAGTGACACAAAATAATATGTCAAGTTTATTAAGCAAAAAGCTAAAAGTCGCTTCTAATTTCCAAGCGAAACATAATTTTATCCGGTTTTTTTAACCTTTTTTTTAAAGACAAATTAGGGTTAGTCTCGTACGATCAATGACCGCGATGATTTCTCAACGTAGCCTCATGGCGACCGTGACATTAAGAAAAGTTACGGAACCATGTTTTTTTGCTTTTCATTGTTTGTTTACACTGGTTTGTTGCCGGCCTTACTATGAGATGAAATTTCTTTTACTGCCTTAATTCAAGTTCCCATCAATTCAACCTTGTGAAACTGTAAAAATACAACAAAAATTCGTTTCAAAGGAGATCCGGCTTTTTATGCTATAGCTGTTTACTTTTTTAATCTGTGATTTATAATCTGCTGTACTTTTTCACTTACTAGTCTGTGGTATCTGTAAACCAAATGAAAGATCAATGCTAAATCGGAAGTCAAATGACATTTACGTTTTCTTAATTTCGAAAAAAGTATAAGAATTATGGTTTATGCAGTCACGCTTTTACATTTTATAGTGACTTTTCTGCTCTTTGAAAATTGAATGTCGATAACGCTACGTTTTTCAATGACTCGTCGTTTCTGTAGTGATTCTATATCATAAATATATTTTTTTCTACATGCGCTAAAAATAAGACAGGACATGATCAATGTAGCAAATATTATTGGCTTTATTTTAAGACCAAAAACAATCGTATACAAATGAAGCATTTTTTTTATGGCGAGCGCCACTTCTCCTATAATTCATCAACGCCTGAGCGGACGCATGCGGCTGGATAACAATGGAATATCTATTGTGTCTCATTTTCCGGGCTTTGAAGGGTTAAGCAAAAAGCCAATCAACAATTTTTTTTTCTCTTTTTATAAAAATCTGTATAATATAATCACTCCGTCAGAAATAATATAAAGAGGTTGCACCGCAAGTATGCCCTAAAGGACAAAATCTATCGTCCTTAATTAACGTATCATTTTTGAAACCACTGCGTATTTGAGGTTGGAGAATTGGTTGAGAAAGAGTTGGTTCTTACTTAAATAGGTATGACAAAGAAAACAGTATCCTAGAAGTGACATAATAATCAGATTTTTAAGTACAGATTTTTTCACGTGCGTTTTTACGGGTTAAATATGGTTGCTACTGCCTATAAGGAACTAATGAAATAACATACTCAATTAATGTTAATATTTCTAGCCAAAAGACATAGAAATATAACTATAGAATTAAAACACTTCTAAAACTTTCGCGCGTACAGTTCATTAAAAATTAAACACTTTTTACGGATTATAGCGCGTATATTATTAATTCAGGTGTTGTTCTATAATTATTTAGTTTGTATTTATTGGTTTTTTGAATTCCCGACGTTTCAACACCTTTCCAGGGGCCGTGGTCACGGGAGGACTAAAGCAAAAAGGCTGCTCATATTTTTATGAAATTATCCGCTGTGAAATTAAAATTAAACTCGTGAACTTACCGTACCGTACCGTAATGTATTAAAAATAATTTATCTCAACACACTGTTCATTATTACCGAAAAATATAACAAAAAAACATCAGAAATCATTAGCATCTCTGTGCATAACGCACCTTTTTGATAGTAATTTTGTCTTTGGGTTAAAAGCTGTCACGTTTTGACGTCGGCTTTTCTTCTTTGTGTTTTTGTTTTGATTGTAATAATTTGTGTTTTTGGTTTTATTGCCGTATAATATACCTACATTTATTTCCATTACGTAGCTGTATTTAATTTACCAGCATATATACAGTCCATCATTCACAATCTGCTTTTTTTCATTAAAACTTGCGCTTACAATTTGCACTTCTCATCCAGGGCTGTAACTCTGTTACGATCAAACTAAAACAATCGAAAGTACTAGCGGTCCCAAAGCGAAAAAGTTACACAATCTACAATTGTATTCCGACTGTCTTTGTAAAAGTTGTTCTGTTATAAATAACGGGGATTAATGGCTAAATGAATCCGCGATAATTTTTGTTTTAACTCATTGTATCAACAATAAGAGATTACTTTTAAATTTTGAGATTTAAGCATTCACAATGCTATTTTTATATAATACTAAATAATATACTAGAAGTCACTGTGTGACTCGGTAGCTCAACGGTCAGAGCATTGGACCGGATATCCAAAGGTCGCGGGTTCGATTCCCGTCCGAGAACATGATCTGGTGCGAGTCCTATTTTTTCTAGTATATTATTTAGTATAAGAAGAGATTATCCTGACTTTAAAGACGAGGGCATTATAAGAAATGTTTAAGCACAATAAAAAAAATGCTGCAAATGAATTATGTTACATACTTATGAAAATAAAGTCCTTTGCAGTGATTATTGCTAAGTGCTCTATAAAGTTTCCAATTCAGTGATAGATTAAATTAAATAGAGCAATTTCGTATTAAAATACGAAAAACTACAAATACTTATTTAAGAAAAAAAAAATTTTGCACTTAATTTTACGACACTAATTATTTGAGTGTGACTATGTTAAAATAAAAGATAAGTAAAGTTACTTTTACTTACTTCAAAGTAAAAGTAAATGAAGAAAAAATAATATTCAATTAAAAAGTTAAACATCTGTGTATATAAACACCTTAAAAATAGTTCATTCTTTCGGTTTAATACGATAATCTACAAATACTTATTAAAGAAAAAAAATTGTTTTGCGCTTACTTTTACAGATATACACTAATGTTTTTACAGTGACTATGTTAAAATAAAAGATAAGTGAGCTACTTTTACTTTCTTCAAAGTAATAGTAAATGAAGAAAAATTAATATTCAATTAAAAAGTTAAACAGCTGTGTATATAAACAACATAAAAAAAGTTCATTCTTTCGGTTTCAATTCATTTAAGTTTCTTACAACTTCTTTGCAGTTATTTCGCGTTGATAGTTCTGGTTTCGTTTTATTTATATTATTCTGCAAACCAGACGGGAACGTTGAATTACTACTAAATCTGTAAAGTTATTCCATCTCCTTACTTTGCTATTTATTTGAGTTTAGGTATTTTATGACACGGCGTTGTTGAATCATCTTAATTGTATTCTCTGAAACTCTGTAGTAAACAAAAGGGCGATTGTTCACCTACGGTTTTTAGCTGAGAAATCTGTGTATGTACAATTGCGGTAAGAGTTACTTAAGTTTGTTTTACACTAGTTATGGTAAGTCCTAAGTAAGTTTAGTTAAGAAATAAATGAGTTTAAAAAACTCCACGCAAAGGCAAGCTCATACTTGCAATAAAGCTCTGCAAGTAATTTTCTCAACAAAAACTATCAGAAAGCTAATCGAAGGCTCTTTCTCATAATATTGATCTCTAAGACGTCTCAGGTTGGCATTTCTAAAATTATTTATGTGTATGTGTGTAATGATGGTTAATTTGTAGTCTGTAAACAGCTGGTAGTAATAGATGATTTCAAATCATTGAGACAGAGAAAATTAAGAAAGAAGGCTTGTGACGCAATGTTTTAAAAGAGTCTGCTATGAACCCCAGGTTCTGCGAGATCAACAAAATAATTATAAAGCTATCTTACTAAAATATAAAAAATTATTGACTTTAATACCATATTTAATTTAGTGAGATATCTGCTTAAGGTTTCTTCAGTACCTAACTGTTTTATGAGTCCAAAAAACAGTATAATAATAATAATACTTAACTTAATTCTTGCAGAGTCAAAACTATCTATAACTACTTATAAAATGTCTTGGCTGACGTCACGATATTTATTTTATATAATAAACTTGAAATTAAGTATATCTATGAATTTGAGATTTTAGCATTCACAATGCTTTTTTTATACAATACTAAATAACATACTACAAAAAATACGACTCTCACCAGATCATATCCTCGGGCGGGAATCAAACCCGCAGCTTTATCTAGATTATTATTTAGTATTATATCAATGAATATCAAATTAATGAATATAAAATATATTTCCCCTACTAATATTAACAGATAGGATAGAAAAAATCCACTCGATTCCAGCCAATTGCACGTACCCAATTAAATTGATTCCGATGGTTACACTTGCACATTGAATACTGGGAATTTTATTTTTATTTAAGCGAATTGCAATAGCTTTGCGTGTATTCTTAAATAGGATTTATTACCGCTATTTTGCATTCGTTATAATTTTATTGTAAAGCCATATAGTCGGGGAAATTGATATCAATCCTACTGCTATTATTACTGTGTTATTCCTGATTGGATCTAAGAGGAGCTTGGTGAGGCAATGATATAGGGCCTGGCCCAGCAATTGCGGATGTTAAGCAACTTTCGCAAGGGACGGTCATGGGATGGGTGACCAAATAGGTATTATCTCGAGCTCCTCTGTGCTTTGGAAGGCACGTTAAGCCGTTAGTCCCGGCTGGATTTGCAGTCGTTAGCACGCACCAATCCGCATTGGGCCCGCGTGGTTGGTCATGGCCCATCCTCCTTATCCATAAGGCCTGTGCCCCAGCAGTGGGAACATTCAAAATGGCTGATGGTCAAGTTTCTAAGAAGCATTTATGAAGGGCAGACCTCGGAAAAAATTGGAATCAAGAGCAAACCCATTCAAAAATAGTTTTATAAGTATTTTATCCTAACAGGCATTCCAAATTTATTATACCCTGTTAATCAAAGGTGTAATGATAAGTTAATAGAACATATTATTATTATTTGAGTGTTAGGGGCTTTGCAGCTCTGACAGAGCTCTAGTCACTGCGAAAGATCTATTGCGACTTGAAGAAAAGGCCGAAAGTGTAAGCGCGCTACACCCGGAATCCTCACCACTTAGGAACTGGCTATAGCTTACCTCTGACTGCCGGAACACAACAATTTTTAAATTGTTGTTATTGCGTCAGACTTAGGTAAGGTAGTGGTAGCTAGCAGGCGATGAAATAAGCCGTTTCACCAACCAAACCGAGTACAAATGTACCACCTTCATGAGAATTGAACCTGGGATCCCTCCGTCTTACACGTGTGGGCGAACCACTAGACCACAGAGGTGGTTAAATGCAGTTAAAAATCGAATAGTAACAAGCAAGCAATCAACATTTTGATTGTATCATACATCAAAATACTTTAGATGTTACTGTTATTTTTGTCACTGTTATTTTTATATGCAGTTTTTATCATCAATGCAAAACAGAGTAAATCTTCTTTACAGGTGCTACTTCTAGAAGCAGGTCCAGAAGAGCCAGACGTGACGAGCGTGCCAGCATTCGCACCAGTCCTGGGTAGTTCCAGCATCGACTGGAGGTACAGAACCCAGCCTGAAGAGCTGACCTGCAGAGCACATAGAGGACAATCTTGCCCATGGTTTAGGTAAGAGAATCGAACGAGTACGGTGCTAGATTTAAGCATTTAATTTCCGATATCGAAATGGAATACTTTTCTGAATAAGATGTATTTTTCATCTATTTTTTTTGACATTTGGTAAGTGATATTAACTTACTCCCTTATCAAATTTATTATATAAATATAATAGGGCCTATACAATTATAAATTAACATTGCAGCGGTCGCGTCATGGGTGGATCCAGTTCCACTAATTATTTAGTATACATGCGAGGTAATAAACGTGACTACGATGATTGGGCAGCGCTGGGAAATGAAGGATGGAGTTATGATGACGTAAATATTTATAAAACGATTAATTTTAAAGCAAACATTCCAAACTTTAGTAAAAAGCTACTTTAAAAAAATATTATTTTTTAGGTTTTACCTTATTTCAAGAAATCGGAAAACAATAGAGATATAGAAGCAAAAGACAAAAAGTATCATGGTGTTGATGGCCCCATGACGGTGGAAAGATTTTCGTATTTGGATAAGAATGTCGCTATGCTAGTAAACGCGTTTGAAGAAACAGGGTTGCCATTAGTAGATTTTAACGGCGAACGACAAATTGGAACAATGATCGTTCAAGCAACAGCTAAAAATGGATTAAGGGTGTCGACAAATACGGCCTTTATAAGACCTGTAAGAAAGAAAAGAAAGAACTTGTTTATCAAAACAAATGCACAGGTTACAAAAGTTTTAATAGATCCAAACAAGCAAGTAGCTTATGGTGTACAATACGTAAAAAATGGTGTATCGTTTGCAGTTGCCGCATCAAAAGAGATTATTTTAAGTGCTGGAGCTCTAAATTCACCTAAAATACTAATGTTATCAGGTATAGGGCCTGCAAAAACCCTTAAATCTCTAAATATACCAGTATTAAAAAATCTTAAAGTAGGATATAATTTACAAGATCATTGTACAACAGAAGCAATGCTTATGGGTTTGACAAATAAAACATCGACGCTTATAAGTGGAAAACAGTTAATAAATGAAGTAAAAAAATACTACATATCAAAACATAGAGAAGGCCCATTATCAGCAACAGGACCATTGTATATGACAGCATTTGTAAGAACGCCTTTTGCTGACGAAGATGAAACCGTACCAGATATCCAATACCATTTTGATGGCAGAAATTTGAAAGAGTTCTATTCCGATCCGACAAATTACTTAGCAACTCGTACTTTACCTCTTGCTTATTACGATAGTATTAATGTTAGACCAATTCTGTTGCTACCTAAAAGTAGAGGGTATTTAACTCTCAATAAAACTGACCCAGTTTTCGGCCAGCCATTGATATACTCAAGATTATTTACCGATAAAAGAGATGTAGATACTTTAGTTGCAGCTTTGAATATGATACAAGAGTTAGAAAAGACAGATGCGTTCAAAGAAAATGGTGTAGAATTTATAAGGGAGCCAGTTGAAGCTTGTATCAATTACCAATGGGGTACATATGAGTACTTCTTCTGCCTATTAAAAAGTTATACAGCAACAATATTTCATCCATCAGGCACATGTCGAATGGGACCTCCTTCAGATAAAAAAGCAGTTGTAAATCCAAGGCTGAAAGTGTATGGAATACGCCATCTCAGAGTAGCAGATGCTTCCATAATGCCAAATATTATTCGTGGTAATACAAATGCACCTGTTATAATGATAGGTGAGAAAGTATCCGATATGATAAAAGAATATTGGAAAGAACACCTCTGATTAAGTGATATTATTATGTCTCGTCAATTATTTTTTAAGTCATAAGGAAGGTGAAATAAAATATTTTTTTGAAACAAATTTTGTTTTTCTCTTGCTTCTAATTTTACAATTATTTCAACTCTTTACTTCACTATAGAGCTCTTTTTAAATTGGTGAGTTTGATAAAGTTACACTTTTGTCCACGATACCAACCAACGTGCACGAACACATAAAACATAGATAATAAATAACCCTATAGATGTATGTCCATGTGATAATAAAACCTGAATTATTTTTATTCTTAATAGATCACTGTGCACAGTACACTTTTATGTATCAATGTTGTATTGTATTTAGATAAACATAAAGTACTGGAAATATCGTAGAAGTTCACGTTATTTTATATTGTATTTGTTACTAATTTTTATTAATGTACACTCAGCAGCACGTCAGGTTATACTAAACTGTAAAATTTCTCCAATTAATTAAACCTTTACATGTAAGATGCCAAGGTCAAAAGGAAAATCGACAGTGCTGCTGAATGTATTTTTTGTTTGTTTATCTAATGCCACTATTTAGATCTATGTTGTAGATTGTGACTTCATGTTTGGGACAAATTTTCTATAGCTAGTCATTATCGAGAGTAATATTTTTTGTGTAATCATGTTATTACATCTTAAGTTACTTTGTTGTTACAATTTTAGGAACCAATCAAAATAGTTAATAGAAAATTTGTCTAGCGTTTCAAATAGGTGGAACATTTCATTCCATTTATTTGAAAGAAACTAAGAAATAAATGCTTACCTGGTAAAGCAATGTTGTTTTTTACGATTTCAGAGGGAAGACAATGGGAGGATCGAGTGCCATCAACTATATGGTATACATAAGAGGAAATAAGAGGGATTATGATAGCTGGGCGGAAATGGGCAACCACGGTTGGAGTTTTACAGAGGTAAAATTAATTGAATGAAAACCTCTAACCTACTCTTATAATTAAAAATGACATAATAATTTAGAAAGATAATGATAACATAAAAAGCAAACACATATTTTGAGATTTGTGTTTATTGAAATGTGAATAACATTTACTTTGCTTTACTCATCCTTGAAATCACTACCGAATTAAATCTCTTTACTTAATTCCATTGACTTATATATTACAAACTAGCTGTCCACCCCGGCGTCGCACGGGTAGCGCCATCTGTCAGTTATATTGCGATGCTAATTGCGAAGATAATATTTTATTAATAATAAATTATCATCAGGTACTGCCGTATTTCAAGAAATCAGAAAACAACCAAGACATGGAGGCTCACGACAAACATTATCATTCCGTTGGTGGACCTCTTAATGTTGAAAGATTTCAACACGTAGACCCCAATACGTTAATGCTTATTCAAGCTTTCAAAGACAGAGGCTTACCTTTAACAGATTTGAATGCTGAAAATCAATTGGGAGTAGATTGGATCCAATCAACTAGTAAAAATGGCCAGAGATTTTCTACAAATGCTGCGTACATAAGACCTGTGATCGGCAAAAGACCAAATCTTCATGTTGTCACAAACGCATTCATAACGAAGATTTTAATTGACAGATACTCTAAAACTGCGTATGGAGTAGAATTCATGATTCACGGCGTTAAACATGTTGTGCAAGCACATAAGGAAGTGATACTGAGCGCTGGATCAATCAATTCTCCTAAAATATTGATGTTATCCGGTATAGGCCCATCCCATCATTTGGAAAGCTTGAATATACCGGTATTGTCTGACTTGAAAGTAGGTGCAAATCTACAAGATCATGTAACGACAGATGCACTTATTATAGGTTTGTCTAACAAAACTTCTACATTGGTAGATTCTCATCAATTATTTGAAGAAGTTTACAATTACTATGGTCAATACCACCACAAAACTGGTCCTTTGGCTTCCACATCTACTCTTAGAGCCACTGCCTTTATAAAGACAGAATATGCTTTTGAAAACGCTCCAGATATTCAATTCCATTTTGATGGTAGAAATGTTAGAGATTTTTACGCAGATCCAACCAATTACATGGCAACTAATATATTTCCTTTGGCTTTTTATGATGGTATTTCAGCTAGACCTCTTCTACTGACTCCAAAAAGTCGAGGATTTATATTGCTTAATCATACCGATCCTGTTTATGGTCCACCATTGATATATTCAAGGTTTTTCACTGAAAAGGAAGATTTAGACGCTTTGATTTCTGGATTAAAGTTTGCCATAAGTTTAGAACATACTGAAGCTTTTGCCGTTAGTGGGGCAAGTTATGTCAAAGTTCCTGTACCTCCTTGTTTGGGTTATATATGGGGTTCATACGACTACCTCGCTTGCTTACTTATGGAGTATACTTCAACGATTTATCATCCTGTTGGAACTTGTAAAATGGGTCCGAAATGGGATAGAGATGCTGTTGTTGATCCAAGATTGAGAGTTTATGGAATAAGGCATTTAAGAGTGATTGATTCTTCTATAATGCCTACGATTACCAGAGGTAATACAAATGCTCCTACGATAATGATAGCGGAAAAAGCGTCTGATATGATAAAAGAAGATTGGCTTTCACATTATTTATAATAAATGATATGATTTTTTATTATTACTGTTACCATTATTTGTAATAACTAGTTAGGGTGATATAATTAATATTTACTTGTAAAAAATAGTTAATTATGTAGCTAGATGTAAGCTTTATCTTACAAAATGATTTTATACTTTTATAGAAAATTGTGTGTAATTAAATGTTGAAGATTAATGTGATAAATTATCCAATAAGTAAAATTTGTTTGGGATTTCTTAGTGGTTAACATTTATAACAAATCTGTGACTTAATTATATAAATAACAATTGAATTTCATTTTCATTGTTTAATTGTGGCTCAAATCTTTGCTTTTTAGGATATAACTAATAAAAAAGTGTTGCTTCTTTTAATACTAGAAATTCTAATTGCAAATTGTTTATTATTTCATAAAAAAAACATTGTGACAAACTTAAACAACGCGATCCCAGCTGTTCACAAAAACATTAAAAGGGATGTTTAAAATGTCGCACTATGGGCACAGTGGGCTGAAGTGAAACAAGAAAGTTCCGAACAAAGACCAACAGAATAATATCGCGAGCTGAGTCATCTACGCCGTGGATGCTGGTGTTGGGCCATAAAAAGGGAGATTACTTATTAACGTAACTTTTGAAATAAGTTAACGCTTATACATATGCGTTTCCACTAATCAACACCCACGTATTTTTGGTTTAAGATGATTTTAACATACTTTTATGTAGTTACGTTATTTGAAGGTAATATAACTGGTATTAAAATGTTTGTATCATCCGTTTTTTAAAGTGTTACACAACATCAAATAAGGGGCAAAAATATGTCGCGCCTTTGCACTAAACGCTCATTTTATGGCCCCCGAAAAGTCCCATCTGCAGCTCGTACACTCCCATTATCTATCTCCATAAACCACTGGGATGCAAACAATCTGTACCTAGTCTGTCCTCAGCCTAAAGTCGCCATTTTAAATAGGCATCCCAGCCTTACTTCTTTGGAGGAAACTTGCGAGTTTAGCGAAGCAATAGTATGTAGGTTAGAGGTCTAAATTAATTGGTTGTCTTGTTTTAATACTTAAGCTCTAAAGTTATAAAACAACTAGTTATAGACTACACAAGTTCAAAATTGTTGGCACTGCCGACGAATGTTTTAAGACTAGGCTTAAAATATATATGCTTCGGAAGGGCGATAAAAAGTTCTCTTCGCTTGCGATTAACACTTATCTGACTTTAAACAATGAATGCAGCTTTGGGGGAATGTTAATCTATTTATTATGAATTACTTTATCCAGTAATTGCCTTTAATTTTATTTATTTATTTTATTGATCTATTACCCATTCATTCGGATGAATTTCAATAAATATTGAAATACCTACAGCAATTTCTCTTTTCATTAGAAGACCCGAAGGTATGCCCCACTCATCCGCTTATTTTGTAGATAAACGAAATTAGCAAAATAAATATAGGTAATGATATAATAAATAGGGTTGGCAAATAAAACAAAAACAAAAATTTAAATTTCATTATAGTTGTATGCACCTGAAATAGTATATTAAGTAATTACCAATCGACTAAGCAGCAGGGCCACCATAAAACCGACGAGATCGAGATCGCGTTCGAAATAATTAAAAGTAAAAGTAGGTCCTAAGTACACACGACATGACGTCAGGTTACACAGTTAAACTACGAAAACAGCTTTTATTACGTAGGGCAAAAAGACTATCTCAAGGTCAACATGTATAGTCTGAGGTGCCGTTGTGTGTACTAAATAACAGATTTTTGACGTTAATTCGATTCTGATGTGAACTCGATCCTGTCGAGAGCAGCGGGATTTTTCTTAAATCCAGATGGGTTCATAAATCTACCGTAAATATAATGTTTTAGTTCGTTGTTTTATAAAATCTAGGTGAACTTAGTCTACAAAGTTGTAGCCATTCCTAGCTCGGACCGTGTGACAGTGCAACAACATAAATCAGTGAATAGAATTTGCAGATATAGAGGAGATGCTGGATGTGACTTATTTTATTCACTTAAGCAATCTTTTGTAACAAAAATAATCTGCCTCGAGTCGAACAAATTGTTTTGACATTTTTCATTTTATCTCCTATCTACATTGTTTTTAACGACAGTCCCGTAGGAACAAAAATGATTTGTCATAAATTATGTTTACGAACGTAGTTTTGGGTTAAGATGTTTAGTGGATGCTACTGAGAGGCGTGCTACTGAACCGCAATTCACATTTCTACTATGTGAGTAACAAGACAATAATAATATATTATCCACATTTGGAAACTTATAAAGTGATCAACAATGAAGTTATTAAACTTTTAATAACGTCTTAGGACGTAATATTTTGTGTGTCTTGAGACTGTTTTTGTGTTCGATGTAGTAAAAGCTGTTTTCGCAGTTTAACTTCTTCCTGTGTGACCAATTGCTGTTGTGTGTGACGTTTTTATATAAAATGTCATGCCTAATTTGTTGTCTGGGAATTTTGATGCGGACTGTGCATACAAAGTTTGCTATTATAAAAACTCTGTGTCCCTTCCAGAACATTCAGTTCCACGGCCAACTTTAACAAGAGCACACAATTAGAAAAGCGCACGAGTGGCGCCGTGTGCGCCATTGTATTTTGTTTTATCTCGTTAGATGTCAAGACGTCGGATTTATCGCTTTATTTGAGAAAAAACGACGATTCAAGTGGAAATTATGAAATTCTGTGCTCGGCGATTAGCCAATCTATGTGCTTTTTATAGAGTTGGTTTTTGAAAAATTTGAGCGTTCTATGATTGGAGTTTGTTGTATTAAAATTGCTGGATTGAGTATCTTCGTCTTTAATGAGTGAGAGTGCTATATGAAATTACGAAGAAAAAAACAGTATACCCAAATATTAAAATTGAAGTCCTAATCATGTTTTTATTTATTTATTCGTAGTCATAAATTGTAAATTAGCTGCCAAAATCTGTCTCTTTATTTTACTTTATTTAACAAATTAGGTGCCGTTTTTATTATTATTCTAAGGCAGGGGTTTTTTATTATTCTAGGGGGGGCTAATCATGTCAATCATGTCATTGTTTTGCGTGTCTTTTTTTTCTTATTTGCTATTTTACCTTCAAATTGTCTGGGTAGACAGGGGTTGCTTTTTTTAGAAAGGAGGCGCGTGTATATAGGTTATGGTACCCTGATCTAAGGTCACGGGTTACTTTCTGGCGGCAGCAGTCAATTTGTTTTTGTGCAGATAACTTTCTAACAAGATTTAAATCAAAGTAACGGCAAAAAAATAAAAAAAAACTTAATCAAAGAACTTCCTTGGAAGAAAACGTAATACTTTGTTACCAATGGAATATTTTTAGACCTGAATTTCAGGATGTTAAAAGCAAATAGACAATTATGACCTCAGGCTTCGTAGTAACAGGGTCCAATTTATTAAACTTCGGAGTGTTTCGAGAGCTGACGAAACTCAATTAATGTGGCTAGCGGGATGAAACCGAAATTAAATAGATGACAGTAGGAGAGCTTTGTGGCACAGTGGTTTAGCACCTGGTCCTGTGATTGCGGACATTAAGCAACTTTCGCAAGGATCGGTGACCAAAAATGTATTATCATGAACTCCTCTGTGCTCCGGAAGGCACGTTTAGACTGGCCCCAGACCTACCGGTTTCATTTCTTTGCTTTGCTGTTCTAGTAGAACAGGGGGCTGTACCGGCTAACGCATCAAACTTCGGAAAGTCTGCCGGGCTTCAACTTAAAACAGATAAATCGAAGTAAGAAGTTTCGTATTGTAGTTATTTAGAAGATATCTATGTTCGGAGTGTGACATCATAAATTAAGGTTCGCCATTTTGGCCCAATTGGGGCTCGATCTTTCTGTTTTAATTTGAAGCACGGCAGACGTTCCAAAATTCCGGCCGCCGGTAGCCCCTGTTCAACTAAAACAGCAAAGTAAAGAAATGAAACCGTTAGGTCTGGGGCCAGCCTAAGCCGTTAGTCCCGGCTGCATTTGCAGTCGTTAACATTCAACAATCTGCATTGGGCCCGCGTGGTGTGTTATAGACCATCCTTCTTATCCACCCTTGAGGAAGGCCTGTGCCCCAGCTGTGGGGACATTAAAAATGGCTGATGACGAGGACAACACCTCTCATCGGACTCAAAACATCAATCGAATTTGGTATTCGTTGTATTGGCATTATACAACAGTGGATCCACAGCTGTCGAATCGAATTGCCAAAAGTTACTGTCAGTCATGACAAAACCAAAAATGTTGCCAACAGCATTGAGCCGATTTCAGCCCTCAATAAAAAAAAAAAACAAATTCAAAAAAACTACTATTACAATATTTAACTTTCCTTTGTCATTTGATATTTTTTAATAATTCATCCACGCCCGAGCGGCCGAATGCGGCCTGACAACAATGGAATATCTATTGAGTCTCATTTCCGGGCCTTGATGGGTTAATTTCCACAAAAACTAATAAAGAAGAAAACTTAACGTTGCCCTACTGGTAGTTTTTACACTATAACCCACAGTGCTCTTGTCGTATTCCATTTCTATTTAAGTAATATTAATTATTATTATCTTAGAAAATTATTTAGGGCAGAATCTTCGACAAATTTTCAAACAATATTGAAATGACAGTAGCAACTGGAATAGACGAAAATAGACTTTCGTTAAAGTTTTAAATAACTGACGACCTCCGCGGTCGAGTGGTTTGTACACCGGTTTTCATGGCGTCGCCATCTCTGAGGTCCCGGGTTCGATCCCCGGTTGGGTCAATTTAGAAAAACGAACATTTCTATATTGACTCAGGTCTGGGTGTTTGTGACACCACCGTTGTCTCTGATTTCCAATACACAAGTGCTTTAGCTACTTACTTTAGAATCAGAGCAATGTATGTGATGTTGTCAAATATTTATTTATTTATTTAACTGTGGCGTGCGGCAGAATAAAATAGCACCTACCTATTCTTTACACTTAGAAGTATCGTAAAATGTTACTAATGAAATGACATAGTACATAGAGGTAAGTACTAAATAAAAGATGAAAAAAATATTCAGTATCTTTTAATTCATCAACGCTCGAGCGGACGCATGCGGCCGGAAAACAATGGAATATCTATTGCGTCTCATTTTACGGACGTTGAGGGGTTGAATATACAACGTGTTAAAAAATATCAGCTGTTTCATACAAAAATTAAAATCGAAAATATCAAAATGTATGAAACAGCTGATTTTTTTTTCGCGATTTCAGAGTTGGTCCTATAGTAAAAGTTGATCATTTTAATGGTCCCTATATATCATATTTGGCATTAGGGATATTTTTGTAACACCTTGTATATGATAGAAAGGGTACAATGCATACGACCCCGGGAATTATTAAAATCACGAAAACCGACACTTTTTTTCTTTTTTTTTCTTTTCATGATAAACTGCATAGTGGCAACCCTAGACCTGTGTTTTACTCATGATTGGTATTGATTATCGACAACAATAGCCTATTTGCGTATAGGTTTGTCACTTTGCAGTTTTCTATACAAATAAAAACGATTGCAAAAAAATGATTATGTATTTTATTCCCGATGTTACATTTCGATAAAAAATTTCGTAAATTGCGAATATGATATTATGGCGAATATGGTTTCATGAGAATAACATATTTTGTGAATATAATTTTTTATTATATTTGCTATTATGAGATTATAATGTCTTGCTATTATGATGTTTTGAGAATACCATATACGGCTTAAAACTTGTGTTAAAGGGCCCAAGGTAGTTGAAACACAAAACACAAGTTGGTTGTCTAAATTAACCCAGTCGGTGATTGAATCTGGGACCTAATGGTAACACCAACTGTTGGTGTACACCTACGTAGAAAAAGCGTTATAAATTGTGCAGCAGTGGTGAATTGGCGGAATCGTGCATAGACCACCGAACTATACTAATTCTGTGCCACTGAGCAAGCCATTCATTAAGAAGAAGAAGAAGAACAGTGGTGAAGTCATGTCAACAAATTTTAATATTGATCAAGAATACTAATTATTAGTAAATATTATTATTATTTGACGACCTCCGTGGTCGAGTGGCTTTGTACACCAGTTTTCAAGGTGTAGCCATCTCCGAGGTCCCGGGTTCGATCCCTGGTTGGATCAATTTAGAAAACGAACTTTTCTATATTGGCTCAGGTCTGGGTGTTTGTTACCACAAACACCCAGACCTGAGCCTGAGCACCGTTGTCTCTGATTTCCATAACACAAGTGCTTTAGCTACTTACTTTGGAATCGGAGCAATGTTTGTGATGTTGTTAAAATAAAAAAATACTTGTCAAATGTGAATTATTTAGTACAGTACACCCTGTAGCTCTACCATGAGTTGATGAAAACTGTTTTCGCTAACGAAAACTATCGGATATACTGCTCTTAGTCAATGCGAGTAAAAGAGAGAAAACAATAATGGCCACTAATTATATCAAAATGGCAAAACGTTTCTAATCCATTTGACAAAGCAATTCATAAATTAAAGGCTCGCCTTAAGTCTAAATGTGAATTGCGTGAAATGTCTACCTACCACAAATTGTTCACTACAGCGTTTCCCAAACTTTACTATGCCCTGGCCCAGTTATCTTAGTCCCCCATAGTTTCCCCATCGTGACCACACCACAAGTTTATAACCCTCCTATTGCATATTAGGAAAACGAAAAAACACATTTTAATGACAGTAAGAGTGTTAAAGTAAAAAAACCCGTTAACTTTTAACTATTTAATTAATATTATATCAATTCAATAATAATAACGTGATATTTGATTAGATGATTGTCTGAAGCTAATAATTAATAATAATAATAATTTATTTGGAACAAGTTACATTGTTACACTTAGTATTGTACGTTAATGACTGTTAAAGTTATAAAACTGTGTCACAGCACTAACGCCCGTCTCCGGTAATAACAGGGACAGCGTTCCAATAAATAAGTAACAAAACCACTATTTGATAGTTAAGTACTAAGACTGTCTGAAACACAGCGATATAGCTGTGACACAATACTTCGACCCGGTATAACCGGTTTCGTAGAAAGATAATTTTGTCGTCATTCGTAACTGGTTACGAACATACGGTTTCGTATGCGGCCAAAGGGATTTTATTTACGTGGCCCAGTGCCGAGTCGCGGCCCACCATTTGAGAAACGCTGATTTAGTGCATTGAAATTATGATCTGGTCACGGTTACCATTTCTAATACTTTGCGGTTCAGTCGGTTTCTCAAGTTTATAATTATATTACAGATTATGTCATAATCTATGAATAGTTAACCGTAAAAAAAAATGAGAGCAAAAAAAACTTATTTGTGGAATTTTATTTTATTGTAGTATTTCTATCAATAAGTAAGTTGGAATACTGACAACCTCCGTGGTCGAGTGGCTTTGTACACCGGTTTTCAAGGTAGCCATCTCTGAGGTCCCGGGTTCGATCCCCGGTTGGGTCAATTTAGAAAACGAACTTTTCTATATTGGCTCAGGTCTGGGTGTTTGTGGTACCGCCGTTGTCTCTGATTTCCATAACACAAGTGCTTTAGCTACTTAATTTGGAATCGGAGCAATGTATTCAAATATTTATTTATTTATTATTATTTTTACTTTAAAGGCAGAATACCACCTTTTGCCCACTGTGGAAGATTATAGCTTTTTTATATTTGTCTATGCTTTTTTATCTTTTCTTACTGAGGTTTTTGTTTTCATACTGTCTCTTTGTCAATAGATTGTTGCTCAACAGTCGCGTTGTTTCCGTTTCCTGTTTACAGTCCTTATTCCTTACACCCACATCAAATACAAGGTGTTACAAAAGTACCCCTAATGCTGAATATGGTAGATAGGGACTATCAAACTGAACAACTTTTACTATGGGACCAACTCTGAAATCGCGAAAAAAAAATCAGCTGTTTCATACAAAAATTAATTACGTAAATATCGAAATGTATGAAACAGATGATTTTTTTTTCGCGATTTCATAGTTGGTCCCATTGTAAAAGTTGTTCAGTTTGATGGTCCCTATCTACCATATTCGGCATTAGGGGTACTTTTGTAACACCTTGTATAATAATTAAAATTGTATCTTCACAATAATAAACTTATAATCAGTACTCTTCATTAAGTAACATTTCATAAACAAAATGAATCAATAACATCTGACCTATATTGAACAATATTTAAGCAAGCTTCCCTAAATTTCAAATAACAAACATCATTTGATGGAAGCAATTTCAACTTGTTTCGTTTCATTATTCAATTAAAATTTAAACTCGACACAAATCCCTTAATTTTATTTGCTTCGACGCGGATGCACCATTTAATTTTGAGCTTGAACGCAAAAATTATTGCTATTGGAGTTTCAAGTTGAACAACTTCCGGGTGATGTAAAGACGTTTCATTTCGTATACTGTTTTTAATAAAAACAAACAATGCAAGTTAAACAAAACCGTTTAATAAACTCAAAATTATACATGTTTTAAATTTCAAAAATGTAAATTTAAAATTTAGTTTTTGCAAACAGTCTAATTTACACATTAAATTTTTATAGTTTCTGCAAAACGCTTCTACGCTAAACACATTATTCCTCAGATTATAGTTCGCTGTTCCTACCTTATTAGATATTTTGATTTTTTCAAACATTTCCCACTATCGCAGAATTTCATTTCTCAGTATATACCGAGTAAAAACACTAAACTGTTGATAACTATAAGCTTCATCCTTGATAACTGAAAACACAGAGAATGTTTTGACTAATCCGCATATAAACTAATATAACATGAACATAAACTAAATCGTGTTGTGTTTCAAAGCTGACTCAGTAAGCTCCAGAAGGTAATTTCTGTCGATGACGCGCAGACCCTTGTAAATATTAACTTGTGTAGTAGTTGCCCTGTGAATGTGACGGTTTAAGTGATAAGATGAAAGCGTTTAGAATCTGTGATGGTTATTTAGGCTGTGGCCAGTCTTTGTTCTTTAGTCTGTAAGTTTCCAAGCAACGGTTGTTATATTTTTTCCTGACTGTTTTTCGTTCTTGTACAAAATTGAATTGCTACATTAAAATCTCTTGAAAAGGCTGTAATTCGTTTTACTTCCGCGACAGAATCCTTCTATTATAATCCTTACTTATTACTTATCCTTACTTAATATTATAAATGCGAAAGTCCGTTTGTTTGTTTGTTACGTTCACGTCTTAAATACCGAACCGATCATCATGAAATGTGCATACACGTTGTCGGGGGTAAAGAAAAAAGGGTAAATACTACAATAAATTAAAAGGTACCTTTCATTCCGAAAAAAAATTGTTCCTGAGGGATTGCAAAAGAACTTTCCACGCAGACGAAGTCACGGGCAGTCGCTAGTGGCAAATAACAAGACGACGGTAACGAACGTAAAACTGGAACACGGCAGCTGCAAAAGAGCTGACACGTGAAAAAAACATAAATTAAATAAATACTGTAAATATTTCTGAACACCAATTCGCAAATAAAGTATCATCTAATCTCCTAAAATGGTGGGTAGACTTTCTTTAACAAAACTCAACTTGTTATCATTGTCAGCCAACGCCCTCTGCTGAACCTTCAAGGAAGACGTATAGCCGCTGTCCACCACCTTTGTCATCCACTGGGGGATTTTAAGAAAAAAGTATGGAAAATTTTCCCGATATCCCCCAGCGAGGGACAAAAGTGGGGAACGACAGGAATAGACCTTAAGGATGCCCATCCAGCGGCTTCCCGCGAGCTTCACCCAGATGGTCGGTCCAACCTACCCACGGAGCGACACGGCGTGGTGCCTTGTGCGGTCGCGATTCCTGAACCTTTCCGCCCCATCGGTTCTCGTTATATAACCCACTGCCATTTCAGCAGCGCAATCTTTCGAGGGATATATTACACTCATCTTTTCTTTCATCTCATGACTTAGACCACGCATTCACATGGGTTTCAAACTCATGTATCGCAACTAAAAGCCAAATAGCCAAACGACTGTCGTGAACTTAGTTCCAAAATCTACGGGGATCACTTTACTGTGCATCTTCACGCAAGCTTTCACAATTACTATAAACACCTAGCTCAGGAACAAATTAGTATTTATCATCAAATTAATTATTACATACATCATACATATACATACATCTTACATACGGAGCACTTTGGGTTCTAAATTGATAAATTCAATTTAGTTATATTGTTATCTTGTACTTTGGGTATGTTTGAATATGTTAGTGAAATTCTAAGTCAGCGAATTATAATGAAGATCAAATAGAAGATAATCAAATCTTAAACTGAATCTGAAACACACATTAATTGAGCGATCGAGCGTGAAGCGAGAGCGGAGCATCTCCGTTTCAGCTGGGGCAAGAATGCTTTCGTATGTCTGTCCGTCTGTTTTCCTCTACAGGTCGCATTACTCAACCGATTCTCGTGAAGTTTTGTGAACAGGTTCTTTAGTTAAATGGATTTTCGTGGAGTCAGTTTTTCGAAATATTTCAAAATCGCGGAGATATGGGGAGTAATTATATTTCAGCAACTTCGAAAAATGATTAAAAATGTCACAAACGCGAGGTCTACTGCTATACAGAGCTACTAGATTTTATATTTACTTTAGTTAGTTTTTTTCAGTTCCTGTAGTTTGATCCGATAGTCGTCTTGCTACAGTCTTATGCTTTTCAGTTACTTCATAGACATGGGCCGTAAACTGACTATTTAGTCCTAATGCGGATTAGTGGATGTAACTACTTTTTTTATATTTATACTTTATTGTATATTTATATTGTGTATTTGGTCAATAATAAATAAATAAATAAATATTTGACAACATCACATACATTGCTCCGATTCCAAAGTAAGTAGCTAAAGCACTTGTGTTATGAAAATCAGAGACAACGGTGGTATCACAAACACCCAGACCTAAGCCAACATAGAAAAGTTCGTTTTCTAAATTGATCCAACCGGGGATCGAACCTGGGACCTCAGAGTTGGCGACACCTTGAAAACCGGTGTACAAAGCCACTCGACCACGGAGGTCGTCTTCAGAGTACGCAGCTTTCTTAAACTACCTTTTCGTATTTTATTTTTCTATTCCTGTCCATTCTAAGGTTGCCTGGAAGATTTGTATAGACATACAGTATTGTATAGATATTTTGTTTTGAGATAAAAAAATAAAGAGTATTAACACTTTATAAGTGAATTGACACTTACAAAATGTCGAGCCTTCTTTGTCAAGCCAATTTAAAACTAATTACCAACCACCAAGTTCTATTTACGACTGCATGTAAGCTGCAAGATATTTCGTATCAGCTCCGGCCACAATGCACGTTATTAAGCTTTGATCTAAGGCTTGGAGCACAACGTCGATTTTAAATGACACATTTTTTTCCACATTGGGTTTATTGCTCTGTCTTCGTATAATTGCAAAGTAGGTACTTATGTCTGTTTAAATTGCATCATTTTTCTCATCATTAAAACATCCACCAATTTAATTAATCATATACTACTTAAGAAGGAGTTTCTGTTTGCGATTGGAAGTAGGTTATAACACGGAAAATGGAGTATTTCCCATCTTACAACTTATCTAATAGAATAGAAGCTTTGCTTAGTTTGGGGCTAGATGGCGCTGTGTGAAATTGTCCAAGCATTTATTAGTTTATCAACTTATTACAGTAGTAGAAACAAGGGCATTTTAATATGAGGACAGTCTTAATTACTCCCCTATTTTTATTTTATAAATTTTTATTTTTCCGTTCTCTTATTTTAGTTAGTTTTTTGCTTTTTATTGTTTATATAATGTAATTGTAATTGGCTTTCTGTTTAACATATTGTAGCTTATAGTAATATTGTTGCTGTTGGTTTTCCAATCAAATAAATAAATATATTGTTTCTTTATAATTATGTTAACTGTATTCATATGCTGTTATGCCATCATCATGTGTGTATGTTGCGATTAATAATAGCAATTTTCTTTAATTCTTTTTTCATTGTGTACTCCTCCTAACAGATCGGATTGGGATTGCAAGACTGTCTGAATAGCGATCCAGAGTCGCAATGAACCTATTAATGGCTCTTACAAGCTGTATTTAAGCTGTTTCTATTGTTCGGTTTCGTAGTTACTCTGTAATATTCAAATGCGTTCTATTTCAAATAGATTTTTAAGGGGTGTACAACGCTGGGAGAAATAATAGTAAAAATTATCGTAATTATTGATGTTATCGTTTTTAATTAATAGCTAATAAACTATGTATTATTTTGTAAAACTGACAATAACAAAACTACAGAGCTAGCTTAGGTTTTCTTTTTACTATAGTTTCAAGATTATTGCTTGGCAGAGCATTGAAAAACTACAAAAGTTTTAACTGTCATTTTCTTGTCGTTCTTGTCGACGTGCTGTCGTGTGTACATGTACTCAAGTTCAATCAAAAATTAACGCTGTAATCTTTTGTCACGACATTTATTCTGTGAAGTTAGATAGAAAGTTACCGTTCGAGATAAGTTTGACCTGCCTCAAGGTTTTATTGTGGAGCAATATTGAAGGTTATGGCACATAATAAAAATTACACAGAAGAGAAACAAATCGCTGCTTTCCGTGTTATTGTGTACAGACAATCTTAGGCCAAATCGGACTATAAGTAGTCAGTACTGTAGCAACTCCAAAAGTAATGACCAAAGTATTTTTGAAAACCTACGGCAGAAGTGTCCCTTCTGCCTAGTACACACACAGAATTCCTTTGTTTTTAGGGTTCCGTACCCAAAGGGTAAAACGGGACCCTATTACTAAGACTTCGCTGTCCGTCTATCACCAGGCTGTATCGCACATGAATCGTGATAGTTAGACAGTTGAAATTTTCACAGACGATGTATTTCTGTTGCTATAACAAAAAATACTAAAAAAATAGTATAAAATAAATATTTAAGGCTCCCATACAACAAACCTAATTTTTTTGCTTGTTTATGCTCGGTATTGATAATGGCAACAGGTAGACGCTTGAAATATTCACAGAATATTTAGTTATATATTCACTTTAAAAATAAATAATTAAATTAAAATAAAAAGAATATTTAAGGGGGGCTCTCATACAAATAGACGTTATGATTTTTTTTGCCAATTTTATAGATAATGGTACGGCACCCTTCGTGCGCGAGTCCGACTAGCACTTGGCCGGTTTTTTTATTTACTCCTTTAGAGACAAATTTACTCGTAAATAGTAACCAAACACTCAAATATTTTTGCATATTATTCTTTATATTTTAGTAGTCGCAAGTTTGTCAATTCCCAGTATTATGACCTTGGTTCACTTTACGTAAATTGTATCACAGTGTAGAAAATTACAATTGTCATGTTTTTATTGAAGTTTACTCTAGTGATGTGACAGATATTATTTCGCTAAAGTATATTAAGTTCATGAGAGAACATAAGCATTTGTTCGCGAGTCATGTATGTTAATACTTATGTATGTTTATACGTTTATTTTGACGACCTCCGTGGTCGAGTGGTTTGTACGCCGGTTTTCAAGGCGTCACCATCTCTTGAGGTCTCGGGTTCGATCCCCAGCTGGGTCAATGTAGAAAATGAACTTTTATATATTGCCACAGGTCTGGGTGTTTGTGATACCACCGTTGTCTCTGAATTCCTTATCATAAGTGCTTTAGCTACTTACTTTGGAATCGGAGCAATGTGATGTTGTCAAATATTTATTTATTAATTTATAATTAATTAGGTTATGGATTTTATGATGGGTGTGAGTTGTCTAGACTATGTTTAATTACCCTAATAGAAGTATTATACTTATTAATAAACAGCACCACACTATTAATAAATACCTCGATCGGTTCTCAAATCGATTTATAGCCGTATCTAGATATAAATTCTACAGATGAGAAGGATTGACGGCATTTCTTGTACATCGTTTTGCAGCAATATAAAACGGAATTTAGTATTAAGCGTAGGCCACATCTCAAGCGAGCGAGGCGAGCAAGCGGGCGAGCGTAGTACTGCATCTTTGTATACTTAGTTCTATCACAGCCTAAATAAATACCGCAGTCTGCAGTAGGTGTTGCGGCAGATATATGATGATGATTATTAAATTTAGATTTTGCATTCACAATGCAATTTTTATATTAAGATAAATAATATTAGACAAAATGCTAGAAAAAATCGACTCACCCGTAGCAAAGTACTAGAAAATTTCGCCGCTCCCACTAGCGACTCGGTAGCATAATTGGTCAGTGCATTGGGCCGGAATCCCAAGGGTGCGGGTTCGTGTCCCGTCTGAGGTGCTACGGGTGAGTCTATTTTTTCTAGTATTTTTTCTAATATTATTTATCTTAATATTATGATGATGATGTTTCTTTCATCATACAAACTGTTGCCCATCCCTATCGATTAGAGTATTTAATTATTCAGTGAATGAATGTTATATTAAGCGACGCAAAAGTTTTACTTAAAAACACTGTGAATAATAAAATACTGTTTACTTGTTTATTTTCGGCTGTGATTTTGTTTATTGTTCGGTGTAAACCAAAGTATAAAATCATAATCCTCCTTTTTGCTTCGCCGTAGTCGGGTAAAAAGAAGCGGTACTATTCTCCCCCTTCCGCTCGCCTCGCTCGCTCGCGGTGTGGCCTACGCGACTCTGCAAGTTTAACAGTTTAACATCTAGTTTTATTGCGTTTGTACTGTCGCTCGCGCATCAGACTGTGAATTTAAGAGATGGTACGAGCAATGGCGCTTTACCTTCTTTCATGGAAATAAAATGCGATTTCAGATAGAAAGCACGTTTCAAGTTTATAAAAGTTTATTTTGTGAATTTTAAAGTTGACTATTTTTTTTTCTTAAAAATTTTTTAAAGGCTTTAGTATCAGTCTTTTTTATTCGTAGAGCCCACTAAGGCTAACACCAATAATTTTGGCGCTGATGGACTTATATTAGTAGATTATTATTGTTATGACGATTTTTTCATTGCGGCTACTTGTATGAAAGAGCTTTGGCGTGCATTGCCCGCTTGCTCCCTGCGCCTAGCAGCCCGAGCCGCTCGCCACGCTCGCTCACGTGCCCATTACGGACACTCAAATGAAATTCTATATTTTTGAGTAGGACGCAGTGTTGCCAATTCTACGGTAATTACCGTGTTCTACGGTAATCAGGGTAAAAAAACAACCTTGCTATGGCAGAAGTTTTCATAGAAACACGGTTTCATAATGCAGTCGACCATCAGCCATTTTTGATGTCCCTACTGCTGGGGGCACAGGCCTTCCTTAGGGGTGGATAAGGAGGATGGGCCATAACCCACCACGCGGGCCCAATGCGGGTTTGTGGGTGTTAACGACTGTAAATGCAACCGGGACCAACGGCTTAACGTGCCTTCCGAAGTTTTGAGATAATAAATTTTACGTCACCCATCCCATGACCGACCCTTGCGAAAGTTGCTTAACCTCCGCAATCGCCGGGCCAGGTGCTAAACCATAGCGCCAGCGAGCTCCTTAAATATGCAGTGCAGTGCAGCAATTGGATTTTTTTCGATTTTCCGACGATCTACGGCAATTTCATTGACAAAACACGGCAACTGACAAATTGGCAATGGCAACACTGGTACGATGCGTCGCGCCCACGTTTGCAGTCTGGCTGAGCACTCAATTTAAATTTTAGTGCCGCAAAACTGAATGACTGACAGTGAAATAATAATGCGTGATGGACGCCAATATATCGTAATCAATCGGATCGAGCGTGAAACAGCCAAAGCATTAATTTAATCGACTATTCGACCGTTTCATTAGCTGTCGAGTGTCGTAAAAATAAAGCATGAAATGTGCGTTTTTTACAAGAATGCTATAACTATAATATAGCACCCGGTTTGGTTACCGGTCAATGCGGTTTTGACCTTCTTTCCCATCAACCCTTCTATTCAAGTGCTAAAATTTCTATTCGTTGCCGACTTAAAAGGAGATCATTCAGGCGCCATACATTTTTGGGCCTTTTCTGAAAGTGCCGGCCAACGAAAATAAATAATACCTACTGTTAGAACTAACCATTTGGAGCAATAGTTAACATGGCAGAAAAGTTGTAGAATTACTCTGAGCCAAGTATTCAAGATTCGCCATTTTCATCCAATAAAAAACTGTATCAATACCTATACACTTCTAAGACTTTCGCGCGTACAGTTCGCATGTCGTAATGTATCAATACCTTTTTCAAGTTCATTTTGCAAGTCATAGAAAAGAAACCGCCAATAATAAAATAATCAACCGACGAAGTAAGGACGACGGAATAAAGTCGAAGACTCAAAGAACTTTGCATTCTTTTGCACAAAGGGAAGCGACACTGATAATTTCCATTTTAATTACGAGATGATCGATCTCCTGAAATCTGTACATGGCAGTATCCTTTTTTGTGAATACCTTGTTTATGATGCACTTACAGACGTTATTTAATATTCACAAGAATAAAGTTAGGTCTACGTTAAAAGTAGAGGCATTTTTTCTTTTTAGGGTCCCGTACCTCAAAAGGAAAATGCGGAACCCATAAAGGATCACTTTGTTGTGCGTCTGTCTGTCTGTCAAGACCCTTTATCTCGGATACGCGTAAAGGTATCGAGTTTAAATTAAAACCATATACTGAAATCTACAATCCCTTGAAACTGTAAAAAAGCAGACTTCTAAGTTTAGTTATCGTAAAAAAGATACGGCCGTTTATGCCGCAAAAAAACGCATATCCACAGTCTCGAGGAAATCAATATTTATAGGGTACTTTCCGTTGACCTAGAACTATGAATTTTGACAAGTAATATCGTCTTTCACTACAAATACATAGAAAAATATTAAACTTTACATTTGTAATTAAATGATAAAATATTATAGTCTCTATTTAATGTACGTTATCGATCAATCATCGACTACGTACGAAACCCTCGGTGAGCGAGTCCGACTCACACTTGTCCAGTTTTTTGGATTTCACTTGAACGGATCGTTTGCGGTGATTTGCAGATTGCCTAGTTAATTTTCACATTAAATTATTTCGTATTTTAGCGTAATCGTACGTACTTATCGTTTCGTTGAATCAAAAGAACGAGTCAAACAAATCCCTAATTTCCATATAAGCAACTGATTTATCTACATTTCCAATAATTTGACACACTTAAGCCTTTCAAGAGAAAAGTTCCAATAAGTCACAAATTAATAATTTCAATTTCGCGATAACTTCTTAAGTCGGTACATCAAAGTCCTCTCACAAAGCATTCATTCATATTAATTCCGCCTCAAAAGTTATTAACATGTACAGCAATTACTTAGTGCTGTATTGAAATTCCAAATATATTAAAATTAAGTTCGCGCTTCGAAGTTAAGCGGAGTACTATAAATCGGTACCAGAATTCGGTCCCAAGTTTCGACGTTCCCATTTTAAGCCACGTACACACTGGTGTAACATATTAAATAATGTTACATGCAATAAAATAATTATGTTATGTATTATGTACACACCTAGCAACAAATTTTGTGAACGCTTTCCACGCGCGAAATGAGCATTTCACGAGCACTACAAGTTGCGACGGAGCGATCCCTGATTTGTCGGTTTTTCGGATGAACACAAAAGGGGCACGTAGAAGGCTCGTAGTGAAAGCTCGGTTCGGGCACAGGCACACCCCCGACTCGCTCTCCCCTAGCCGCAAGGGGGGGCGCAGTAAGGCCCTCTGCCCCCCATAAGGTGGAACCCTAACGGGTCACCATCCCCGGGTCACGTGGTGCATGCAACCGCGATCCCACAGACCCATCGGAAAGGCGCAGGTCTTCGAGAGTAGTTTAGTTGGTAGTGGTGCATTCTCCCGTACCCCCATCTGGCCCGCCCACCATGAGTGGGTAGCCTTATGGGGAGCCGGGAAGATGCTTCCTCCCCCTACCACTAGGGCAGGGGTTAGAACCACCCAGCCCTGACGCGAAGCCTATTAGGCTTGGCGGGAGGGCTCGGTGCGGCGAGGAACATGCCCCGGGTAATAACCTGGCGGGTGACCGACCCCAACATGCCGTTTGGTATGCGTAAAGATTGTATTCTCCTCTTGATACAAAAAAAAAGAAAACACACGCCCTACAAAAAGTGAGATTCAACTACAACATTAACAGATTACGTTTGTACACGCTGTGAATGTGTGCGTGAACCTTAAGGTTGACTTTTGACATGTGTTGAGCTCTATGTTAAGCCGGATTTACATTACGAAATTAGTGGCATGAAATTAATTTCGTGACATTAGTTTTACCAACAGTTTCACGTGTAATTTAATATTTTCGTAATGCGTGCATTAATTTCATGAATTTTTAGTGAAATTAGTGTCATGCAACTAATTTCATAGTACAGATGCAACGTGAAACTAGTGTCGCAAAAGTGCCTAGGCTGTGCGGACGGGTGTATTTTTGTCATCGAGCGCGCTTCAAGCGTTAAAAAAGGCGGCAAGCCAACGATGGAGTACAGATTTTTCTTAATAGTCTTTTTTTAAGTTTATATAGAATCATTTCTTTAGCTACATTGAATATAGAAAAATATAGCTTTGATGCTGTCGGGGCCATGGTAACTGCGATACTGAGGATATCACAACACTAACTATTATACGAAACTACTTTCGCTTACATCGAAACTACTTTCGCTTACATCGAAACTACTTTCGTGTAACCAAGTTCAACATGCATGACACTAATTTCGTAATGTAAATTCGGCTTTAGTCTCTGAGCTCGTACCACTGACAACTCGCGCGCGCGACACAGCCCAAGAATGTACCGCTGGTGTTACCGCCGATTGTGGGGGTGAGGTGCGGTATCTCGGCTCGGCGGGAGGCGGAGCGTGGCCTACCTGTACGTCAGTATTATAATAATTCTGTGGCACAGGGTAAAAAAGATTGGAATGGTTATTCTTGTGGTTCGGTCGCGCGATGCGTCCACGCTTGCAACGAACATGTAAATAAAGGCAGAATAAATATAATAAATAAATATAAATAGTAAATAAATATTTGACAACATCACATACATTGCTCCGATTCCAAAGTAAGCAGCTAAAGCACTTGTGTTATGGAAAGACACAACGGTGGTATCACAAACACCCAGACCTGAGCCAATATAGAAAAGTTCGTTTTCTAAATTGACCCAACCGGGGATGGAACCCGGGACCTCAGAGATGGCGACACCTTGAAAACCGGTGTACAAAGCCACTCGACCAAGGAGGTCGTCAAGACTGTTACATTGCATGTTACGTTTCACCAATGTGTACGCGGGTATTAGGGTTAATGTTTGAATTACAAGATAAGTTGGACCGAGTTGAATGTTCCAGTAGTTGGATTTCAAGGATTCTCTGGATAAATTCTTCATATTTGTGTGAATGACGTTAGTTTTTGAAGAAGGTTTTAAAGGTTTTTTTAATCCAGTACGGGTTAGTGCTTGGCCTTCATCTTACCTGATGCTAAGTGACGATAAGGCCGAAGGTGGAAGCGCACTTCACCCTGAATCCTCAGCACTGAGGAACTGGCTATCTTACCTCTAACTGCCTGAACAAAACAATTTTTAAATAGGCGTCAGACTTAGGTAAGATGGTTATAGCCAGGCGGACTTGAAGGTCTCTGCCACCAACCAAAAGCCATAGTCCCTCGTCCGCCATTTTACTTTTTTTTATTGCTTTTGAAACTTATTTATTTCGATAGCGGACATGATAGTCGATATAATTATCACGTTTTTATTCTATTTTGTTCAAAACAAATGTCGATCCGTTAAGAATAAAAAAAAACATTTTCCAAAGACGGAATTTTTTGAGGGATAAAATCTCGCTTACTCGATTTTCGACCTAATCGATGTGTTTGCGATTCAGTCGATTTGATTCGATGGAAGCGATACGCTGCGTTTTATTGCATCGTCCGAGGGAATTACTGAAACTAAAGAGTTTACTGCAGTTGTCAAGTTCAGACTTGAACGAAAAGTGAAATACAATTCACTATCAATTTTGTGGCAGAATGCATCTTTTCAAATTCAATTTCGAACAATAAAACAAAATAAAGAACAAAATAAAACATATATTTTTCAGTTCGTTTTAACTTTTGAGTATTGGAATATTTTTTTTAGGTTTGACATTTATTTAAATTTTTTCGCTATCTGTGCAAAAATGAAAGGGCTATTTTGATAAATGTTGCGATTTCTGTTTTTCTAAAAACGCATTTACTTTCCAAAATTCATGTCCTTTTTAAATTTATTTTTAAACTGCTTCAAATAAGAAGGCAAACGAATTCCGATATACATCCAGTAAGTTTTTGTTGATACAGTCTTGTTGCGCTTTAGATTATCGGTGTGTTTGGCAGCAAATGTATTGAATCAGCTACATTCAAGCTTAGTCGAAAATTCAGTCGGTACTATTTTCAATTCTAAGAATTGTCTGAAAATTCTAAAATAGAAATGAAACTGTGAAAATTCTCTAATGTATAAAATAAAGTAAATATTAAACAACATCACAAACGTTGCTCTGATCCCAAAATAAGTAGCTAAAGCACTTGTGTTATGGAAATCTGAGACAACGGTGGTGTGTTTACTACACCTGAGCTAATATAGATCAGTTAGTTTTTCTAAATTGACTCAGCCGGGGATTGAACCCGGGACTTCAGAGATGAAAACCGGCGTACAAACCACTCGACCACGACAACAAGGTCGTCAAATGTATTTATTACGCATAGAAATCATTGAATAATTAAGTAGGTACTTTTATTTTTATTTTGAGTAATATTAGTAGTTACCTGCCCCCTGATCATGTAACTTTGTTGCAATCAACTCTAACATTGCTGCTTTAGTAAGAACCAATGTGACAACTATCTTACTTAAAGCAGCAATGTAACCGCGGTTTCAATCGATTTCATTGGAGAATTGTTAGCAACAGAGTTACGTAATCAGTGGGTTGATATCTATTGTTAAAATGCTTCGTTTTATTAAAAAAAAAATAGATAACATTACCTACGATGCATACCTACGATAGGCCAAAGATTAACATTGCACCCGGAATCCTCAACCACTTAAAAAATTACTATTAACCTTAAGGGCTGATATTTCAATCCTCAGATTACAGATATTATCAGTGAGTTCCATTATTAAACAAATAAAATAAATGCCATTAAAACATTTGACAGACAAGCGAATGACAAACATTTTCAATTTAAAGGTTTAATATGTTATCAGGCGAATAAATTTTATTTAGGCATTGAAAAATCTGCCGTTTGTAAGTATTGTTAATACTATTTCTGTTAAAGCTGATAAGTTTCTTGCGCCCGTTCTTCTTGTCAGTTAAAAAAGTCTGGAACGGGTGGTAGGAAAATATACACGATTCAAAAGCGCCTTTTTTTAAGATTACTTGAATACCTAAAGATATTTTGACTTTGCCTGACCGTTTAAAACAAAAACAAGATAGTAAAGGCGACACCCCATGTTCCAAGACACGAATCTGACAGCCGCATTGCGACAAGCGTGAAGGAAATAAAACGTTTGCTGCGGCCGATTGTTAAATATTATATGATCCCACGAGATTTAGTCGTGTCTCGTCGAAGTATGGCATTAAGTCCCTTATTTACGAATCAAGGCAATTTTTGTTCGGTTCCATGTGCATATTATAGTATAGGTCGGACAAAACATAATCTTGCTATTTTTAATAGTCGTGTAAGTATTCACTGAAGTAAAATATCGACCTCCGTGGTCATGTGTTTTGCATGCCCCGGTTTTCATGGTGTCGCTATCTCTGAGGTCCTAGGTTCGATCCCCGTTTGGGTCAATTTAGAAAACGAACTTTTCTATATTGGCTCAGTCTGGGTGTTTGTAATTCCACCGTCGTCTCTGATTACCACAACACAAGTGCTTTAGCTACTTACTTTTGAATCGCAGCAATGCTTGTGATGTTGTCTAATTATTTATTTATTTATTATATTTATACAGTAATTCTGGACAGAATAATAAACATTTGCATTGGTAAATCATAAAAATGAAACAGCTATACATTTCACTTACAACAATAATAAATTACTAGTAGGTAGCTTGATCGCGTAAATAAATACGACATCACATACATTGCTCCGATTCCAAAGTTAAGCACCTTTATTATGAAAATTAGAGGAAACGGTGGTAACACACACCCAGACCTGAAACAATAAACACACACACACACACATTTGTCACAAAAAAAGTTTTTAATGTGTTATTTGTTACTTGATAGATAAGTTCAAGGTGGGCGCTAGTAACTACTGCGTAGACTAATGCATTTATTAAAGTTATTATGTTTTATAGACATTTATAGCACAAATAAAGATTATTATTATTAATACAGTAAAGTATCATTTTAAATTGACCCCAGCCGGGTATCGAACCCGGGACCTTAGAGATGGCAATACCATGAAAATTGGCAACAATTCGACCATGGAGGATCTTTTTTATTACTTGCTTACCATATAAAATAAATTCTTGTATACACCACTAGATCCCATAAGTTTAGGTTGTGTACTAGTTCAGAAGAACCTATACAAATGAAGAGAATATGATTATAAAAAGATTCATATAAATAAATAGATAGGTATAAAAATAAAGAAGATAAGGCATGGTTATTATTTTTTTATGTACAACTGTATAGTTACAAATGTATAGTTTTCAGACTTTTCCCTATATTTGTAGTTTAAGACGATATTACTTGCCAATTTCATAGTTCTAGGTCAACGGGAAGTACCCTATAAATTTTGATTCCTTTGAGAGTGTCGAAATATGCGTTATTGCGGCATAAACGGCCGTATCTTTTTTTACGTTATTTAGAAGTTTGATTTTTTTTACAGATTCAAGGGAGGACCCGTGTATAAGGAGGTTTTAAATTCAACCTTGATACCTCCACGCGTTATCGAGATGAAGGGTCTTGATAGACAGACAGATAGACGGACAACAAAGTTATCCTATAATGGTTCCGTTTTTTTCCTTTTGAGGTACGGAACCCTAAAATTCATCTTTCTCAAACAGAAAACAATAAATCAATCAGTGTATGAAATTCAACATAATAACATTCAGCATTGAATAAAGTAGCTTAAAATTCAGTCGCAATCAAACAGTGCAGTATGAATTAATGAAAATGAAATGTAATTACCATATCGGTAAAATTTGTCGAACGACAGTAGCAGAAGTTAACGAGACGTGATGAGCTCGATTCAGAACAACCAGTATGATTACTATATTTAACTTATTTACTATAAAAACTGAAACTTATACCCATATTTAAGACGTCGAGACAAGAAGCTTGTCGATACGTTTTTTAACCCTTCAACGCCCGGACAATAAGACACAATAGGTATGACATTGGTATCCGTCGCATGCGTCCGCTCGGGCGTTGATAAATTAAGTAGGTAGGACACTTCTCATAATCTAGGTATACCAAAAAAAAGAAAAATCGACAACTCGAATTACTTGGAATTTTATTATGGAACTTCATACCGGTCAATTTTTTGTACAAATTTTCAACTCAGTTCCAAGGAGTACGATAAAATAAAACAATTTTATAAATACTAAAAACAGCTTAAAGGAGAAGGTCTAATCTGGACCAGGAACCGTACTGGCTAACGCATCGAACTTTAAAAAGTCTGCCGGGCTTCAAATTAAACCAGATAAACCGAGCCCCAATCGGGCCAAAATGGCGAACCTCAATTCATGATGTCACACAAAAATTCAAAATTCAAAACTCGTTTATTCAGTATAGGCTGTTACAAGCACTTGTGAATGTCAAAGAAGCTACGCCATCGGTTCGCAAACCCTAAGCGGGAGACCTTGCAACGAGAAGAACCGGCAAGAAACTCGTCACAAACATCGATATCTTCTAAATAACTTCGGCGAAAAGTACAAAATGAAACTCCTTACTTCGATTTATCTGTTTTAAGTTGAAGCTCGGCAGACCCGCCGAAGTTAGAAAAGTTAGCCGGTAGGACCCCTGGCCCAAGCTCGATGCATTTTTGGACCATCGCTTTTAACAACAATGTTCAACAATCGCAAAAGCAAAACATTAAACAGTGTAAAACCATTAATTTTTCATTTAATCGCTGTGACATTTGCATTGACGTTGTCGCGGTTTTCAGCGTAAGCCAATTGTTTCGAATGCATTATTTATTTAAATACTAGCCTCCGCCTGCGACTTCGTCAACGTGAACAGTAGGCAAATATGACAACCAGTTTCAATGACCTCTTTAGTGTATGAAAGCTAGTACTATGGAGAGATCAAGCTGTTTCTCTGGAACCCACCCGAATTAAATAAAACATGGTTTTGATTTTAAGTTGGACCTTAAACTACCAAACTGTGAAAATTACATTCAAATCCGTTCAGCGGATTTTACGAGATCCGCGCACTAACATTTAGAATTTATAGTTTTATTGATAGGGGTATACAACATGTTACAAACATACCCCTAATGCCGAATATGGTATATAGGAACCATCAAACTGAACAACGTTTACTACGGGACCAAGTCTCAAATCACAAAAAAAAAATCAGCTGTTTCATACAAAAATTAAAGTCGAAAATATCAAAATGTATGAAGCAGCTGTTTTTTTTTTCGTCAACGTCATGTGTAGTACATTATCCACAGCACAAACATCTACCGAGAAAAAAAAACACGCGTAAAACAAATTTTGATAGAATAATTTTGTATGTGAAATTTGTACAGCGCCATCTACCGCTGAAAAGCGAAATGAGATTTCCCATAGATAATTACTGTTTCAAGTACTTTTACGTGTGTTTTTTCATTATATAAAAAAGATTTCGTAATAAACCCGATATTGTCATATACAAATCACAAATTAAGCCCTCATTAAAATATTTTATCACTTCATACAAATACTCAAAGTAAGGATATTGCCGGCTTTGATATTATATATGACCCTTAATATAGACATTCCGATTGATTCCATATTATACTCTATTCTGTAACAAGAGTATCAAATTGAAAAGGATAAATAGAATAACAACATATCTATATTAAAAATAAACAGCATATCATAACAATTTATTGAAGTATAAAAAACGGTCAAGAGCGAGTCGGACTCGTGCACCGAGGGTTCCGTCCCATCATTCTGAAAAAGTTTAGGTACTATTTAGAGACATCCTTTTATTTTTCCTTTAATCTCTACATAAACTTCTATCACATAAAGATAATTTCAGATTTCTCTCTATGCAAACTTCGGAGATAAGAGGGGAGGGGGAACGGATTTTTTTCAATTTCCTTCAGAAGTCGAAAACTATGCGGCCTAAAAAAATGTTTGAGAATGTGCAAGCAGCGCTCTTTCATATGATACCCCATATGGCCTAGTAGCCTCACTTCGAATTTTTAAGACCCCCTTTCAGTCCCTGTTGCAAAAAATATGAAAATAATATTTTTATTTCACTCTTATTTGCAAAATAGTTGGGCAAACGTCATCTAAAACTATTCCAAATTTCAAGTTGATTGCATTAGTAGTTCTCGAGATATCCAGCTGTGACAGACTAAGTCACACCATAAGGGTTCCTTTTTACCATTTCGGTACAGAACCCTAAAAATTGAGAAAATAAAACCCGTTAGAGACTATTTTTGTTCAAAATCTTCTCGCTAGTCTGTCACAAAAAACCGTATCAGTATGTTGATAAATATACCTAATACCAGTAATTTATTTGTCAGATAATAATAATTCATAATGTTATTCATCACAAACATCCACGTGTCGTATCGTCTTAATGTAAAAGCTTTTTCGTAACATTGAAACGTCATTTACAAAGAGGAAAGATTTTTATCAGCGGGTTTCCTAGAATGTTTACCAATATATCATAAATAAATAAATGAGTAATAAATAAATATTTGACAACATCACATACATATGTATATCCTATATCCTCCGTGGCGAGCATCGGAGGCAGACGCGTACTAAGTTAACGAAAAATTATTAAATCAAACCAAAAATAAGAGTCAATCTAAAGTGATCCGTAAAGTGACTGTGACAGTGTAGAAATTCAATATCCACAAGTACTCAGGAATCTATCGCGGCCAATCTCGGCGCGCGCGACGGGACCGCGGTCACCCTCCCCTCACCTCCTCGAGTAAAGAGAGCTGTTGCTATTTTTCGCTCCGCTCGCACTTATACGACGCAAGTATCCCGACCGGACAGTGCGACATTCCACGAGTTACAATGAATATGCAAAAATCATCGCCTGATGCGAAGTTGATAAGCGGTAGCGAGAGCGCTGGCGGTTCTGTGCCAAACTTATCGACGTACGGAGATGAAGAGCCATACATTAATACAACTTCAAGGAAACGTAAAGAACGCACTGAAATATATGACTACAAAAGAGATTTCTCAAACTTCCGTACAGATATAATGAAATTTCTCGAAGAATTTGGTAAAACACAAAACGAAAACTTGAATCAAATAAAGAATGAAATATCGGAGATTAACAACGAAATTAAAACAATAAAATCAACTACAGAAAATTTAACCCAAAAATTCAATCTGTTGAATAACGAAATAATCAACATACACTCGAACAATACGACTACGCAAGAAAAAATAATAACTATACAAAACGAAATAACTAATATAAAAGAACAAAAATCCAGGGATAGTTCATCGCCGAATACGCCGCCGGTCGTCAATCACGAAAACCTCATCCTAGAATTAAAAGACCGCTGCGAGCGAGAGAAAAACATTGTGATTGTTGGTATAATAGAAAAAAAAGATGCAAATCCGAAAAATAGGCGAAGTAACGATGATGAGGAAGTTATGAAATTACTGACACTATTACACAAAGACTGTCCTAAGCCAGTTAAAACAACGCGATTGGGAAAATATATGGAAAACAGAAATCGCCCGATTAAAGTGTACTTTACTACTGCTGAAACTACAAAACATTTATTAAGAAACAAAGGGAATCTGCCTGACAATATACAAATGTACTCCGATCAAACACCAACACAAAAGAAATTTTTACAAAGTTTAAAGGAGGAATTAAAAAAACGACTCGATAATGGCGAAAAACACCTTACGATTAAGTACATAAAAGGGAAACCTACTATTATTACCAATATAAATTATCAAAAAAACTTGTAACTACCTCCATACAGAATGAAAAATATACAGACAAATTATGTAGATTAAGTCACCACATAGTAAACAAATATGAAGACATTCATTTCCACCCTTCGTGCTTAAGATTTTTTTATGCAAACTTACGCAGCATTCGCAAAGCTGGCAAGTTTGAGGAAATTGAATGTGTTCTGAAAACGATACCAGTGACTACACATATCTTAATATTTAGCGAGACTTGGATAAGTTCAGAAAGTGATGCACACTTGTACAAACTACCTAATTATCAGCATGCTTATAGTTATAGAAAAAAAGGGAGAGGCGGCGGCGTTTCTATGTATATTCACAATAGTATAAAATATGAAATAACGGAAGAACTTTCGGATGATGGGAACCATTACTTATGGATTCATATAGATAAACTGTCATTAAATATTGGCGGAATTTACAAACCGGGAAAGTCAAATACCAACAATTTTTTAGAAAAATTTTCTTTACAATTAGAACGACGTAAAAGGTCAGTTGTGTTCGGCGACTTCAACATCGATTTGCTAACCGCGGACAGTGACGCGACAAATTACCTGCACGAAATAAAAGATGCTGGATATGAAGTTTTGAACAAGATTGACAAGAAATACTGTACCCGTCAAACCATCACAACAGGCACTATATTGGACCACGTATGTACAAACATAAATAATCACACATTTAGCATTTCGATTATTGAATCATCACTTTCCGATCACAAACAGCTTTATGTCGAAATTGGTCAACTACCGGTACAAGTGAATAAAAAAATTCATTACAAGGCACTAGATTATGACAAATTACTCAACAACGCCTTGATAGCGGATTATGATAACGACTCAAACGACTATACCTACTTAGAGAGATTAATCACAGACCAGGTACAGAAGAGTAAAATAGATAAAACAAAGTATGAAAACCCACCCCGCGAAAATTGGATAACTAAAAATATTATTGATTCTATAAACGAACGGAATATATTATGCCAACAAACCAAAAACAACCCAACGGATCAAGACATACAGAAGTTTATTCGACAACGAGATCAAGTGAAAACTCTCATTAGGACCCAAAAAGAAAATTATTATCTTACATTATTTCGTAACAATCAAAATCAGCCAAAAAAGATGTGGGAATTAATTAACAGCTTAGCTTCAAATACAGTCAAGGACAGTGGTGCTCCCTCAAAACTTATATCGGGTTCAGGACTCGTTGTCACGGAAGGCAACGAAATTTGTGAGTTGTTCAATTCTTTTTTTTCGACTATAGGCTCAGACTTAGCAAACAAAATACCAAAATCGTACCACGACAACACCGCGAATACACTTATGTACGACAATAATTATACACATAATGTAACGTTAAGTGAACTAAGACCCTGTACCACAACCGAAATATCAAAGATTATTGACAACTTAGACAGTAACACAAGTACAGGTCTGGATGGGATTAGTACCAAAGCGATAAAATGTTTGAAGGACGTAATTGTGGATAGATTAACTGACTGCATTAACGAGTGTCTGGCACGCGGCTCCTTCCCTGATTCACTGAAGGTTGCAAAGGTCAACCCAATTTATAAATCCGGTAACAAATGTGATCCTAGTAACTATAGGCCAGTATCTGTACTACCTGTCATCTCAAAAATTTTCGAAAGAGTTTTATATGATCGTTTAAACACTTATGTCACGGAAAAAAAACTACTAATTGAACAACAGTACGGCTTCCGTCCTAAATCAGGTACTCTTAATGCTACTGTGGATTTAGTGACGAAAATTAAAACTAATATTGATGAAAAGAATCTGGCCTTAGGAATTTTCATTGACCTTAAGAAATGTTTTGATACAGTTAGTCACAAGAAACTTCTAGAAAAATTAAATAACATAGGTATCACAGGGGCAGCATTTAATATATACTCTTCGTATCTAAAAAATAGGCAACAGGTAGTGAAAATAGGTAATTACACTAGTTGTTCACGTCACGTGACATACGGCATTCCTCAAGGGTCAATAGTTGGACCATTACTATTTTTAATTTACACTAATAATATAGCTAATATAGGACTACACGGACATATAACATTATATGCGGACGACACATGTCTATTCTATTTCGGAAAATCCATACATGACATTATAAAGACTGCTCAAAAAGATCTCGATGTTTTAAATGAATGGTTCAAATACAACTTATTAACGATAAATGCGTCAAAAACCTCTTATATTATATTTTGTCCTAAAAATAAACACATACCTAATTTCTCCCCTCTTACCATAAACAACGTAGCCATTCAACGATCACACCGTGAAAAATATCTCGGACTTTGGTTAGATGAACGACTCACATGGAAATGGCACATTGACCATATCAAAACAAAATTGAGGTCATTACTGGGTGCATTACATAAAATAGCAAATTACATTCCAAACAAAGTACGTAACATTATCTACAACTCCTTAGTTAAGTCTCATTTGGAATACTTAATTGAAATATGGGGATCTGCTGCTGCAACTCACATAAACCCGTTACAAAGACTACAAAATAAAATAATTAAAATCTTGTTTCGTTACAATTTTTTAACTCCAACAAAACAATTATATGAACGAACTAAATTATTCAATCTTAAACAACTATATACATACTACACTTGCATTCTCGTTAAGAATATATCTACTAATTCCATCCAATCTAATATATTACTACATAAAAAGCTAAATAAACACAATTTAAGAAACGCAAACACACTTCAACTCAAGAACGTGCGCACTAGCTACGGGAGAAAAACTGTTCTTTTTGAGGGAGTACAGCTGTACAACAAACTGCCGAAGGACATAAAAGAATGTAACAGTAAAAATATGTTTAAAAATAAACTAAAGAAATTTTTATGTAATCAGTAACTTTACTATTTACACAATTTACAATTAAAACAATGCAGTTGAATGTAGTATAGTTCAATCAATAATTAAGGTACCCCTACATTATTGTTATACCTAAAGGATGTAATTCGCTTTTACAGTATGTCTAGCAACAACATAAAGTTTTTGTCTTTTTTTATTTTTTATAAATAGTTGTGCCATAACAAATTAACAATAGACAAAATAAGCATGTTTTATACCATGTTCTTAGTGTGTGTGCCGGGTATCCGATGCTTTAGAAATAGCCACATAAGTATACTTAATGTTAAACCTGTTTCTCATTTTATGTAAACTTCCATGTTTTTATGAGAAATAAATTCTTTAAACCCACATTGCTCCGATTCCAAAGTAAGTAGCTAAAGCACTTGTGTTATGAAAAGACACAACGGTGGTATCACAAACACCCAGACCTAAGCCAATATAGAAAAGTTAGTTTTCTAAATTGACTAAACCGGGGATCGAACCCGGGACCTTAGAGATGGCGACACTTTAAAAACCGCTGTACAAAGCCACTCGACTACGGAGGTCGTCGAAATCTGCAAATCATTTTTAGCAGAAGGAAATAAATTTAACAATATTGTAAGTGACATGTGACTTTATAGGTGGTTGCCATAGAGTTAAAATGAAATTTAGAGTAGACATGATTGAGTTTAATAATGATCTTGCAAACAATACATATTATTATCAACGATTTCGACTGCGATTCATTAAAAGTTTTGTAAACAAAACAAAACTGAAAATAAAAACAAAAACAGCTTTTTAATAGCTCTCAAATGCGAGAAATAATATTAAAATCATTGGATACGTATAACAATTTTAATTAATAACGCTTATTGACGTTTCTTTCATTTTAGGGCTATTTAATTTTTGTTTTTGTTTTCAGGTTTATCTTTTATATTAAATAAAAGGTTTAAATAAAAGAAAAACAACGCTTACGCTTGTAAATATTTTTCAACTTTATATTTTAATAGTACAAAGCCCATAGTCCAATTTTACTCTTTTTGTTTTTAAGGAGTTTCGTTGTGCCTTCGTAGACTCACAACTTCGCAGACAGCTCGGTTTGTTTTGGATGGCCATAAACCTATCAATATCTCAATCACGGGATCCTTTTGCCAACAAAAACATAATCAATTAAAATCGGTTCATACAAAGAAGTTATACGACCATATCGTCAATATAGTTACTACCGAAATCATAGTATTTTCAGGATAACTTGAAAACTACTGAATGGATTAAATAAAGATTAATTGGTGGTTCCATTTAATTTCGCAAGAAAACCTAATCAAACAAAAAAATACCTTTAAAATCGGCCCATAAATGTGGATGTTACGCGATTAAAAACAATATAAAAAATACCTACCTACTTACAATCGAATCGGGAACCCTGCTTTTCAACTTTTGAAGGCGGTTAAAAAATCTGTTCTATTCTTCACCACAGCTCTATTGATATCTCTCCACAGAGCAATTATTATTATGAGCAATGGTCCCAAACGCCCACAGTCACCTGCAGATAACTCGACAGCCCCTATCAATATGTTTATTATGTAAAGCGTTGAAAATTCCTTAAACTTGCCAAAGCCGATATCATATTGAATAAAAACCTGTTCTATACTCTATCACAGCTCTATGGATATATCTCAACAGAGCAACTATGAGCAATGGTCCCAAACGCCCCCTCAGTCACCTGCAGATAACTCGACAGCCCCTATCAATATGTTTATTATGTAAAACGTATCATGCCTCTGGGACGACGTGTGAGAATGTTTACTAATTTTGAGGTTTTGACCTATTAAGAACAGTAAGTTAAATAATTATAGTAAGATAATATTATAACGGTATTACTGTATTTGTTTCTAGAAAGATTTACAGATAAATTATATCGGCTTTTAAGAAATCTACAATGACCCCAATTTTATTGATGTTTTGTGTCCCATATATCTTTTGACTTTTGATTGCCTGCGGGGCAAAGAAAAAATTGGCTTAACAGTTTTTATTTTTTTTTCTCAAATACCTATTAGTACTTACTGATTTGTGTAAAAATTTAGCGTTCGATTCAGAACAAATTTTGCCAAATACCAATTTAGCTTTCAGCATTGGATGCAGAGTGTTTATACAAAATTACTTATGTATATTGTTCTTCCTCCAATTGTCCTCTTTTTTGTTTTTTTAGAACATCATTTATGTGATCAGTTTTACAAGTGATAACTACTGTGTTATACAACGTGTTACAAAAGTACCCCTTATGCTGAATATGGTAGATAGGGACCATCAAACTGAACAACTTCTACTAAGGGACCAATTTTGAAATCGCGAAAAAAAAATCAGCTGTTTCATACAAAAAATAATTACGAAAATATCAAAATGTATGAAACAGCTGATTTTTTTTCGCGATTTCAGAGTTGGTCCCATAGTAAAAGTTGTTCAGTTTGATGGCCCCTATCTACCATATTCGGCATTAGGGGTACTTTTGTAACAAGATATATGTGTCCTATACAAGATAGGTGTGTCATAATAAAAGTAAGTAAATATTTTCAGTCCCATACACAATAACACATCTAAGTTACTCGCTCGAGCGAGCAATAAGTATCGCATGTTACGGCCTTACTTTTATCAAGAAAACTTGCATCATCTAGATTCAATCTTAGATATTGTCCCCACCTTAATGTTTTGTAACAATGTTTTCTTACAAAACTGCTGAAGTTTTTTTGGTAATAACTGATGTCAGCTAAATGGGGCTTAGGGCACGAAATAGTTAGTCTGTGTCTTTCAGACATAGTAGGGAATGGTGGAATAATCCACTTCTATTTTTTTTATAATCCACTTATATTTCTTCGTTTTATACTCCGGTATGTTGTAAAAAATAATAAAAAAATTCAAATATTAAGTATGTAATAGATATTAAGTATGTATGTAAGTGTATTATTTCATTTATTTCAAATCTACTCTAAAAACTTCGCTACAAACTTTATTTGTTTAATCATTGTTTTATTATTAATTTATTTTTCTTCCACGAAATTAAAAATATTCTTTTTCAACTTAAATTGAATTTTACATGTATAAATAGTGTAGGAAGCTACTTAATATTATTAAGTACACAATACATAGTTGGTCAGTACAGAAGCAACCCTAAGCGCAACAAAACGAAAGACGTAATGATTTTCATGTACAGCCAAGCGGGCCTTCTGGTTGCTTTTTAGGGTTCCGTAGTCAAGTAAACAAGGCACCCTTATAGTTTCGCCATGTCTGTCTGTCTGTCCGTCCGTCCGTGGTTTAGCTCAGAGGCTCTAAGTAGAAAGTTGTAATTTAGCATGAATGTGTTTATTAATTACCCCGAAAATGTCGTAGAATAAATTCTCGAATTTGTTTTGTGTACCTCCCCTACATCTAAAGTGGGAATGAAAAAGTTTTTTCTCATCAATCTCATAGTGAGGGGTATAATTGGATAAAAACATCTAAAATTATTATGTTTCGAAATCCAAAACAAAAAAGAAATCCTAATTTTTCCCATCATCCAATTAAAAACAAAAGCAGATGAGAACATTGTTATTCGCAATACATTACAAAACAAAAACCTATTGTTTATTTAAAAAACCTACCTACAAAAACTGATTTATATAATAATCTAACCCAAACACAACTCTTTGCTTTAATAAACAACTTGTCCAATATTCTTCATCACGAAATTAATATTCAGTACTCCATCATACAAACCGTACCGAATTAAAACCTCTCAAACGTAGGCATACGCACAGTATAAATAAAGCACAGTAAAGTAACCTCACTTTAAATTCTGAGGTCATTGTTAGGGTTCCGTAAAGCCAACAAGGAACCTTTATAGTTTCGCCATGTCCGTTTGCCCGTCATACCGTCTGCGGCTTAGCACAAAGGCCTTTAGTATTATAATGCTGTAATTTGGCATAAATATGTATATTAATAACGCCGAAAAAATGAAAGCATAATAAAATCATAAAAATATTTTTTATATTCATCTTCTACATGTAAAGTAGGATGATTACTTTTCGATTCTGGAATCCGTTTGCGAAATATTAAGCTTTGATTTGTTCAAAAAATTTAGGACAGTAGTACAGTCAGCGGCACGTCAGACTATACATGTTGACCTTGAGACCGTCTTTATGCCGTACGTAATAAAAGCTGATTTCGTAGTTCAACTGTTTAACTTACCGTGCTCAGCTGTTGATATATGATGAATTTAAATTAAAAACTATCACTGCTACTTAGCAGTCTAGTACCTAGGCTTAACAATGTACTCGGAAAAGTTTCCGTAGGTACAAAATTTTATTGAATAGTTTGGTATTTTTACTTAGTTGTAATCGTAAGTAGTGAAAACAGGGAGTAAATATGCCCGACACACACTTGGCCACTTGGACACACAAGTCGTATAACAAACGTTTATGATGTTAGTACTACTCCTGCGATGTTGTTGGTGTTTTACAAAATAACCCTGTATTTTTGCCTTTTACTTTTGTTTGGGAGTGAACGTTCTGTACTTGTGCTATTTAATAATAAATAAATTCGGGGAAGCGTCTTTATACCATCCGCGTCTGTAAGTTACTGCGGCGCACTCGCGACTGTTGTGTACCGAAATATACTGAGTTTCCGTGCTCGTCGTTTTAGCCCGCTTCCGGCTGGTTTGTATGTGGGATACTGATAGTTATTTATACTGTGTGGTATAAGGAAATATACATTTCAATTTCTCGCTTAATAGGAGTCACGCAAGACCTTAATTACAGATCCTTTGATCGCGTTAATTCGGTATAATTCTGATGGAAGTAACAAGCACTGCGATTTAATCTCAGCAATAACCTACAAACTCGTATTCATATGATTTGAAGGCTAAGCAAATTTTGAAAAAATCGGTGATCGGATGGGTGACTGTAGTGTAGCATACAAAACCACCACCGCGACAATTATAAATAAAAATAAACTATTTATCATCACAATATCATCATAAATGCCACACGTCACCCACTGCTGGGTATAGGGCTCCTCAGCCCAGGGTAGGGCTGCCATCTGTCCGGGTTTCCCCGAATTTGTCCTAGTTTATAGAGCGTCCGGGGAGCGAACGGGCGGGGTTCTTAAATAGTGTCAGTGGTGAAACCCGGACACTATTTGTGAAGGGTTTCATTTTATTGTAAAATGTTTTTTTCAAGTGCGTCTAGGTAAAATTCTTTACTTCACTCAAATGTCCGGGGTTTTTGAAATTTTTGTCCGGGTTCCATAATTTAGTTGATGGCAAGCCTAGCCCAGGGATCTCCACAACGATCGGTCATGAGCTGCTCGCATCCAAGGGCTTCCCGAGACCTTCATCAGATCGTCGGTCCACCTTGTCGGGGGCCTACCCACGGACCATCGTCCGGTACGCAGTCACTATTCCAGAAACTTTCCGCTCCAACAGCCATCAGCTGTTCTTCTCGTTATGTGTCCCGCCTACTGCAACTTTATTTGAACAATCCTTCGAGCGATGTCGATTACTTGAGTTCTCCAGTGTAGTACTGCCTCGCAAACCACGCGAGTGTGCTCAAATCCGGCGCTACTAATAATGTTCGTCTATCGTTATTGAGGCAATTTCCTTCACCGTACTCGTTAGCGACGAGCCTGATGTGAATAAAATTACAGTTGATTCAGAGCCGTCGACGCGCGACACCAAATGAGCTAGGGCCTACTACAAAAACTAAATTGCGAAAACCGTACGATGTGCGTCGATCAATGACATAAGTTACATAGACGAGCTGTTCAAAATTAAAATTGTGTCACAACCAACCCTCGCGGCGCATCAACTGTTTCTCTCGGCCGCTCGCAATAGACTTAAGGAGTTGCGGTGCTGCACCGTAACTTAATAAGCAATTTTTCGGTACTGTACAGCCTGTCTAGTGTAGTATACACATGGAAGTCTTTGGCGTCGATCGTTTTACTTAACTTTGGACTGTATTTCTGTAGTCCGATTCAGATAAACTCCACATCCTCTAAGTAAAGTTGAAGTTCTCTATAACTTCTAGTAGTTCTAGTCGAGGTAATTCCTTGTACAATGGTGAGATGGCGCTGGCTTGCAGCGTAAGAGTTGATAAACTAGGAGAAATTCGACGTTCCCACTAGTGACTCGGTAGCTCAGCGGTCAGAGCATTGGACCGGATATGCAAAGGTCGCGGGTTCGATTCCCGTCCGAGAACATGATCTTGTGAGAGTCGTATTTTTTCTAGTATATTATTTGGTAGTTCTATACAAGTTTAATATTCACCCCCAAATGTCACCGTTTTATTTCTTTTACTATAGCGTTAACACGCATTAAAAACACATTAAATTCTATAGATCTGTTCAAAAAAAAAAATTTTTGATTTAAAAGAAAAAAAAAAATTAGTCGTTGGCGTCCGATCGAAACATCGGTATGAAACAATTCAAATGCGGTAGATATAATTGAAGCAAGTTCGATTACGAGAATAGGGCCACTGAGATCATATAATAAGCTCAGTAGCAAAGTATCATTTACACGAAGCGGTACGAACGTCGTCCGATTATACAGTGGTTCAATTTTCGTAGTAGACCTCTTGAATCAAGGTGAGCAAGCACAATTTATTATAATGCATACGTTATTATGTCTTTGTCTAGACAAGGACGGTGGTATTATTGGTAATCAATAAATAAATGTTTGACAACATCACATACATTGCTCCGATTCCAAAGTAAGTAGCTAAAGCATTTGTGTTATGAAAATCAAAGACAACGGTGGTATCACAAACACCCAGACCTGAGCCAATATAGAAAAGTTCGTTTTCTAAATTGACCCAACCGGGGATCTAACCCGAGACCTCAGAGATGGCGACACCTGGAAAACCGGTGTACAAAGCCACTCGACCACGGAGGTCGTCAATCAATAAATGTTGCTTAAATTTTTTTCCATTCATTTCACCATAGAGAAGGTCGAAGGTGAAAGTCGAATTTTGAATATTATGAATTACACAAAAAAAGAAAGTAGGCACAATTTAAGAAATAAACATAAATTACAATTAACTGAAATACGACAAAAATACGGTAAGAAAACAATATTGTTTAAAGGTGTCCATTATACTACTACAATAAATTAATTAATGCTAACAAAATATTATTAGTTTGTCGTCGGTATCGAATTATTAAATTCATCAGTACTTGGCGACATTTTCAAATAAAAACAATACAGCGAAAAGAAAAAGCGCGCGGAATAATTTTTACTTGTTCACAAATTAGCGATGCGCGCTTCAGCGCTTTTTATATGGCAAAGGCATAAAAAAACAGCCAGTATTACTAAAAAAGTAAATTAATATTTTTGTGTTTTTGTAACAGATGAAATGGTTGTAATTTATTGTCAAAATTAATAAAATTAAAGAATTAAATTTCTATTAATTATATTTCCCCCAAAGTCAATTTTATTCATAAAATGCTGACCTCTTTTCTGACATAAAAACTTTCTGATTTAAAAAAGTATCGTTCGTTTTACACAGAGCATCTTGATAAACCATGCTTATTACATTACAATAACGCACAAGTACGTAATGAGATACAATACGATATTGAAATTGGTGTAAAAAGAGACCCTTTACGAGCAAATATGTTATAAAATTAACTTTATACATAAATTATTTTCAGACTAAAATCTGTTAAAAAACCAAACGACCATTGGTTTTCACAATAAAACTTAAAAGTTTATAAGCAAAGTGTCCAACAAACAAACTATAAAACCGACGTTGTTGACTTTAAGACTTTACTGATTAGAAATGCAAGTAGCCGTTAATAAAAAAGTTTGTATCCGTCTCGGTTTTATCGGCAGACTTATTGTGAGCCGTTGCCAAGTTTTACTGCGAGACTCTTGGTCATAAAGCGAAGTAATAATGAGGTACTGCCGCTTAGGCTTCGGATGGCTCGAATAATTAAAGGCTCGTCTCTTTAACTTCATTTTATATTGAAACCACTTTTATTAAACACTAAATAAAAAGAATATTGACTAATTTAATAATAATTATGAATATTAATAATAATAGAAATTAATTATTTTACGACCGAAGCATCTGTTTTAAGCGTTTTATTTTTTTTTACATCATACTGCTCGGTAACTAGGATTTACTAGTAAGGTAAGAGGCTGTGTAAGTTGTCATGTGCAACACAGTGCATTGTTTAGATAGAACGTTCCATTTTCAAATCATTTTACAATTCATAGGATGAATGCTTTAATTGTAAAGTACCTCGCATGAATGATGTACACCCTCGAACTATATCTCGAAATATCTCGGGTGCACTCGATCCAATAGCGCCCTTTGTGAGCTGTGCTCGCACGGGCGCCAAATTGGATCTTGTTCTGTAATAGCTCGCTTATGCCCCTAGTGAAATAAACTACTATTACATCCTCTTTGACTACATTTGCAGCACGCATTCTGTCAATGTTATGTCAAACGCCATAAGGTTGCATTATAAAAGTTAAAATTGACAAAAGCGTGAAGGTTACATTAGAAATAATTTAATATGGTAGTTAAGTATTCTTAATTTCTTTAATTTGCCGCGCAATTTTCTTAATTTTTTCTTTCATTAAGAATCTTCTCCTGAAAATAACAAACAAAACAAAAAAAGAATGAGCGAAATTGGTCCAGCCGTGCACGCGTGATGCCGTGACATAGGGAAATAAGGACTCATTTTTATATAAGTAGATTACTTTACGCCAATCATTCCCTTCATCTTCAACGCATTCAAAAAATATTTTTGCGGCACCTAGTACTTATTCTTCAATGGTATTGCTAAGAGGAAGTTATCGTCATAATAAAACTGCTGGCCCATTTCTGTATGTGTTCCATGGAAGAGCATCTAAAAAATAATTCAATTGACATTTGCATATAAAATTCTTAACCACAAATTTACTGCCCCTTACTATTTACTAATTTCAAACTCCGCGCGCCGGCTAGATACGCGTAATAAATTAACTCCCCACCGCTTTGGAAAACAAAATTTGGCTGGAAACTTTTTATTATAGTAGTTTATGATACAAGGTTAGTAAGGAGGTTTTAAAAAACCTTAACAACCGTGTGCCACACTGCGCTTTTCAATATATTTGCGAGAAAACATTATAGGTACCTTCTGAAATAAAATAAAACCGTAAACAAAAACGCACGGTGGTGGCATGCAGTAAAGTTAACTTTTCGCACGCTGTACTAAACCGTACACAAAAACTCACTCGGCGTGCGGTAAAATCTACTTACCGCACGCTGTACTGTCATCGAAAACATACATTTTCGAGCAACTGTATAAAAAAAAACATCACTATACTGAAGGCGGTATGTGGTTTGTTTTCAAGCTTTTATTCAACACATCATGCATTATAATTTTCACCTTCTAAGTAAATACACTACATGTATTATGAAAGAGACAACACATAAAAAGTAAGTTTTTATCACGAATTATGAAAGTGAGATAATATTCTTTTTGTAAAAGTGAGTACAAAAATCAAAAGAATATTTATTTTTGTCCTTCTTTCATTTAGCTATATCCTTATTCAGAAGTTTATGTTGATTTTCAAAACCTTAACTTACCCAGCTTGCACTAGAATAAGTCGACAATGGATTTGAGTTTAAAAAGAATGCTTCGGAGTAAAGCTGTTCGCAGTGTTTATGCTTCGGGGAAAGTTTGGAGCATGAATTTGAAGTGCTTTGTGAGTCTAGTAGCTGTGCTTACGGTGCTGTTGAGTTTTAAGCGTTTAAAGCTGTTACTTTTTCCTTTTCTAAACACTTAGAAAAAAATACTAAGTGACCATAGAAAACTGATTACACAATATCAAAATTTTGTATTAAAAATCTTAGTTCCCTTTACGGAAGTATAGCGCAGTATACAAAATTTCACATTTGTTATGCTCGATACGAATTCGATTCGCAATATCAAAATACGTTGATTTATATTAGCACTACGTTTTTTTTCGTCACTGAAATCCCAAAGTTCATAACTCTGATTTATTTCTGTTGGACGTGGGAAGGGTTAAAAAACCTTTTCATTTTCAACCCCCAATACCTACTATTGTAATTATGTTTTATTAAAAAACATTATTTTGCATCAATAATAATACATGTGATTATTTCAAGAGAGAGCCTCATTCGATTCGCAATATCAAAATACGTTGATTTATATTAGCACTACGTTTTTTTCGTCACTGAAATCCCAAAGTACATAACTCTGATTTATTTCTGTTGGACGTGGGAAGGGTTAAAAAACCTTTTCATTTTCAACCCCCAATACCTACTATTGTAATTATGTTTCTTTAAAAAACATAATTATGCATCAATAATAATAAATATGATTATTTCAAGAGAGAGCTGGCATTCTGGAGAATGTCACCTTCGAGGCGTTGACCCGAAAATGTCAGAGTATTATTGAAGCTTTATAAGATTCATTCACCCCTTTTGCCGTGTAGGCTGAAGGCTTCAGTCAGCTTTCAAAGGAAATTTTAATGTATTGGATATTTTAGTGTGAGTGTCCGGAGTAACATTGAAAAGTGCAGCAAGGTGCTTTCTCTGAAATGCAAGTCTTGCGTATTTCTATTTGTATACACTGACGAGCAAACTAACATAAACAACGATATTTCATAAACTAGTGAAGATAGCTTTATGCCATGAAAAAAGAGTTTATTAAAAAGAGTTTTATTGTAAACCAGATTTTTACTAAAAAGACAGGCAAGATTACAAGTTTAAGGCTCCTATATACCTAAAGTGGCGCCCTCATTTTAATTAAATTTATTACTCGCTAAGTACATAATGTATCAAAAATTCACATGTACAGATTGAAGCTAAGGCACTTTTGCGAACTACTACTACAACGAACTATATTTTACTGAGGTTATTGTTTGTAAATAAACTATAGAACATTAGCTTCAATCTGTACATGTGAATTTTCGATACATTATGTACTTAGCGAGCAATAAATTTAATTAAAATGAGGGCGCCACTTGAGGTATATAGGGGCCTTTATGGATTAAGCCATGTTTTACTATAAACAGTAAATTTTCTGAAAAACAACAGGCATTATGTGCATCCCAGACAAGCATCCTCCCTTACAAATTTGGTAACCCTAACCACAGAAAAATAAATTGTACTGACCCTGACTTAACCGCTCCGCGCACCGCGCCGCTCCCCGCCCGCCGCACCGCCACGCGTTAAGCGTTTTTTCTATAAATAAAAAAATATAATATGATAATTAATACCTTTTTATTAACGATGCTTTTATTTTTTAGCCGATAGATCTGCTAGTATGGTTTGAATATACGGGGTGGAGACGACAATACGACAATAAATGAAAACATTTGTGACACTAGTTCATAGGAGTATTTTAAAAATAGGTATCAAATAATTCCTAGGAACGAATAAATTTTTTCTTCAAACGAACTAAATAACACGAAAATTAATTGTACTGAAAATCGTAACTGAAAAATATTTCCTGTGACTAAACTATTGGATATTTTTAATTGTTTTTTATGAGACTTCATGGGAGCGTTCTTAGCTATACGACATTTAATTTATTGTCGCATTGTCGTCTCCAGGTTGTATAACAGTGTTTATACACATACTAGCGCCACCTTTGTTAAAAAATATAGTGGCTAAATAAAGACGAAATTGTGAATGATTTTCTTGTAGTGCACTCCGAATAAGCTTAGTGGTACTTTTTATCGTTTGAAACAATATTTTCTAGCCTGTCGTTTAGTTTAATGGAGTTTTTTTGCTAAAAGTGGCCACTTTAAACTTGCTTTGTTTAAGCTATAAAAAGTACCATGCACAAAGCTTCTTTGTAGTGCACTACAAGAAAATAAGTGTCAATTTCGTGTAATATTTAGGCACTATGATTTTTTTCCAGTGGCGTCGCTAATGTGCAGTATGAACCCTCTTAAAACGTTGGTATTTAATAATTTGTGAAAAATATTATTTAAAATGGAATTAAGTAAAGATTAAACATTCCTTACTCAGAAACATGGGTACATGACGACCTCCGTGGTCGAGTGGCTTTGTACACTAGTTTTCAAGATGTCGCCATCTCTGAGGTCCGGAGGCTTCGATCCCCGGTTAGGTCAATTTAGAAAAAGAACTTTACCATATTGGCTCAGGTCTGGGTGCTTGTGATACCACCGTTGTCTCAGATTTCCATAACACAAGTGCTTTAGCTACTTACTTTGGAATCGGAGCAATGTATGTGATGTTGTCAAATATTTATTTATCTATTTAAATATCACTTGAGGAAACACAGCATTATAAGCATATTGGATCAAAACTCCTTAAGCGAATCATTATGCTTAGTACATAATATTGCATTATACACGATGTATAATATTGTTATGCGTTATTTAAAATTGAAGTAGGTATTCGAAGTTTGGAGGAATCTAAATATTTTTTACGTTAAAATTCACACGAAACATAGCCCATTGTGACCGAAAAAGTAATTATCTATGTACCTATTAACTTTGGAATTGTTTCAACGTCATGGAAAGAAATCAGAAATATTCTTATTACTGATAGTTAACAGTTATAATCATAATTCGAAATAATAACAAGCAACTAAAGGATCTTTAACATAAAAGATAATTTATGTGGTTCCCTGTGTGTATTAAAAAATCCGGCCATTTCATGCTTAAACTCCTAATTATGTGACATAATAATATAGGTTGTCATATCAACTTGCTGTACCGAGCTTAAAGGTATATCTTTATAACTGACACGACGCGTTATTAAGAGTTTACGTACTGCACGTAGATAACATGCTGTGTCTAATGTAATGTCTCGTCTGAAAGCAATTTGCCGCGCCGTGTGTGGTCCTTCTTTCATTACCCAGTTCCTGAGATATCTTGGGTGGATCTTCAAGCCAAAATGAATCCTAAGTCTTAAGAATAAAGCTTAAATTAAAATAAAGGGTTGAAGTAAATATACCTTTTTGATGTGAGAATGGAGATAGTTTGAAAATGGTTTGTTTTTAAAGCGAATTATTTTAAACAGATAGACGAAGAGACGGTGTAGGAACTGGCTTTTTGTTTGGTTTAATGAAATTGGGTCTAGTTGAAATGTTGTGAAGGAAACAGAGCTAATAACAATTACTACTCGTTGCCTTTAAAGTTGAGTTTTGCTAAAATCTAAATCTGAAAACTGACCACAGATCAGACAGAGAACTGACTAACAGTGATAGACTAATAGCATTATCAGTTTTTAACTTTGTTATTTCTAACTATAAGCTTTATCAAAATCTTTATCAGTTTTCGTTGCTGCATTTAGTTATCACTCATCCAAGAATTACTTTCAATATTATTTGAAAATAAAAATCATTATATAAAACACCTTCAAACCGACCCCAATCCCGATATAATTAATAAAGCCTACAGCTTTAATTTCAACAGGCACACCTGGGACTAGGTCCCAATTAGGCCTTTTCAATCAGGCCCAATCTACACATACCTCTGAAAGCGGGTTTCAGGCATTCCTGTGACGTCAACAAATTGATTCACTCACTCCGATTGTTCCTGCCTGACTGATGAATATACATGTGGCGGTAATAGGGTGATAGGAGCTGCTTAATTCATGCATTGATATAAAGTGTGTGTACTTAGTTCTGAGTGGTGTGGTCCAAATTAATACATTTGGGACTTGTGCAATGCACATATTTTTAAGTAGTTATATTACCATTGGCCCTAAAAACTTGGTAAGGAGGAGCTCGGTAGCGCATTGGTTTAGCGCCTGGTTCTGCGATTGCGGAGGTTGAACAACTTTTGCAAGAGTCAGTCATGGGATGGGTGACCAAAAATGTATTATTTCGAGTACCTCCGTGTTTTAAAAGGCACGTAAAGCTTTTGGTACTGGCTACATTAGCATAAACACCCACAAATCCGCATTGGGCCCGCGTGTTGGCCCATCCTCCTTATCCACCCATAAGGAAAACCTGTGACATTAAAATGACTGCTGTGGAAATCATGATGTTGATGAATGGCTGTCGTCGTCCTAGAAACCCGTCCATCGTCTAAGATGCGACATTTCTTTTTTCTAAGGGATTTCGGGGTTTTAACTTGGCCTAAGTTACTGCCTAATTTATTTATTTTTTTCTTTTTTATTTTTTTTTATATTTTTTATTTATTTATTTATTTATATTTTTTTTATTTTTTATTTATTTATTTTTAGTTATTTACATAAGGCACATTTACAGATAACAGATAGAGAAACATACAAAAACATAAGTTAAAATAATGAAACTATCCATCTTAGAATTTATTCGCTCTGAAAATTTCTTAGGGCCTGTTTTACAGGATTACAATTCTTCTGGTTCAATTAGAAATGGAAAAAATTATTCTATACATTTCTTATCTGACTAATAAATAATATACTTGATCTGAATACTGTGATCTGATCTTATGCAGACCCAGTAAAACAGGGCTTTTGTCTCATATTTTTAACCGATTTAAACAAAACGAGGAGGCTCTCAATTCGTCGCGTTTTTTTTACAATAAGAGCTCTTTTCTTATAATGAAATTTTTCGTATTTATTATTGTTTGTTATCAAACATTTAGTCCGCTCACAGGTACGCCCCCTCACCCTCTCTCTATCACTCGAAAAGAGTCCTTTTTAGGGTTCCGTACCCAAATGGTAAAACGGGAACCCTATTACTAAGACTTCGCTGTCCGTATGTCTCCAGGCTGTATCTTATGAACCGTGATAGTTAGACAGTTGAAATTTTCACAGATGATGTATTTCTGTTGCCGCTATAACAACAAACAAAACTTAAAAAACAAAATAAAATAAATATTTAAGGGGGTTCCCATACAATAAACGTGATTTTTTTGCTCGGTATTGATAACAGCAACAGGTAGATGCTTGAAATATTCACAGAATATTGAGGTAGTTATACATTCACTTTAAAAATAAATAATTAATATAGAATAAAACATATATTTAAGGGGGGCTCCCACACAACAAACGTGATTTTTACGGAACCCTTCGTGCGCAAGTCCCACTCGCACTTGTTTTATAAAAGTTAGGTACTATTCTCTGTACCCATACCATCGTGTATGCAAAAACAAGCAAACACGCTGACATTCGCATTTATGATTATTTTGAATTTCTATCACAGAGGAAATTGACCACAGATTTTTGAATTTCTATCACAGAGGAAATTGACCACAGATTTTTGAATTTCTATCACAGAGGAAATTGACCACAGATTTTTGAATTTCTATCACAGAGGAAATTGACCACAGATTTTTGAATTTCTATCACAGAGGAAATGGACCACAGATTTTTGAATTTCTATCACAGAGGAAATTGACCACAGATTTTTGAATCCGTTGCCAATTGCGATGTTTTCCATGTTCTACTAACAGTTCTTTATTAAGGATCTGTTTCTATCTCACCGAAAATTCTGCATTCATTATCCGAGTAAAAACGGATTCGTGGAAAAACTCCGTCGCTTGTTACATTTGCCGGTTACTTTTTATTTCGTGAGCATTTCCAGATATTTTGTTTGTGTGTTTACTTCATCTTAAAGCCCACTGGGGATCTTTTATGGTTTACTCTTTTCGATATCAATTTGAGGTTGTGGACTCTTGTCATAATCTTTCTTCTTAAGATTTCCGCGTGTACTAGATTCATTGAAGTTAAATACCTTTATGAATTACAAGATTACCTACAACACCTCATAGGTATTTTTAAATTCAAGTGTTGTTGTAGAATTAAATATTGTTTATTTATTTATTTGTTTATTTATTTATGGATTTTCAGAAATAGCATAATTTGGTGTATCATTTACAAAGTCTTCCACACTAGGCTGTGCCTGTCCTGTGGAAGTCTTTTTACAATATTAACTTATAGAATACTAATATAAATAAATAAATATTTGACAACATCACATACATTGCTCCGACTCCAAAGTAAGTAGCTAAAGCACTTGTGTTATGGAGATAACGGTGGTATCACAAAACACCCGGACCAGAGCCAATATAGAAAAGTTTGTTTTCTAAATTGACCCAACCGGGGATCGAACCCGGGACCTCAGAGATGGCGACACTTTAAAAACTGGCGTACAAAGCCACTCGACCACGGAGGTCGTCAATCAATTATATTTGGTTTACTTTTTTTTTCGCTATCTCGCGCTCTCTCTAACTCTTCGTGTATTTTGTTTCATTAAGATGTGATCAATTTTGAATTGGTTTCTGATTAGCTTAGATTTTGTTCACAATTTGAAAATTGTAAATCAAAGTACTTGTCTTTTATGAGTATAAACATACTTAGCTTACTTATTAGCTGCTTTCTTTTATAAATATGCATAGTATGGTACTAAAATACCCTTTTGAACAGATATTGAATATAGACAAACATATATATATATTTTTTTTTAATATTTGACAACGTCACATACCAATGCTCCGATTCCAAAGTAAGTAGCTTAAGCACTTGTGTTATGGAAATCGGAGACAACGGCGGTATCACAAACACCCAGACCTGAGCCAATATAGAAAAGTTCGTTTTCTAAATTGACCCAACCGGGGATCGAACCCGGGACCTCAGAGATGCCGACACCTTGAAAACCGGTGTTCAAAGCCACTCGACCACGGAGGTCGTCAAATTGAATATAGACAAACATTTGTTCAAACACTTTTGAATTAATGTTTGTAGGTGGAGCCAATAGGATAATCAATTTCAATCAAATTTAAACATTAAGGTTCAAAATTTATTGGAGATTTTTGGCAGTTTTGTATAGTTTGATGTGCTGCTGACTGTACATTAATTTAATTCTGTTAAATTTAGTGTTCTCAGTAGACTAATCGTATAACGTATTGTAAATCAATTATCTTGAAAGGCTCCATTGATATTGAAGCTTGTGTGAATCAACCGGAAACTGGCTCAAGGTTTTAGTTATTTAGATTTCAACGGAAACTTGCAAGGGCTCAATTTAATAGTAAGAGTGGGATATACTAGAGGTAGTTCGACGTTGCCACTAGTGACTCGGTAGCTCAGCGATAAGAGCATTGGACTGGACTTCCGAAGGACACGAGTTCGATTCCCGCGGTTTTGTTTACTAATCGTAAAAGTACGTGCACATTTGTCTGACGTTACGTAACACCCGTCAGATGACATCTGTTTTCATAGTAAATCTTTGAACTAGAATCACACTTATCTTATAACACATCACTAAAAATACGGCGAGTTAACACGTACGTCAGACAAATGTGCCTGGAGGAGCTCGATGGTGTGATTCACGCGGTTTTGTTTACTAATCGTAAAAGTGCGTGCACATTTGTCTGACGTTACGTAACGCCCGTCCGATGACATCGGTTTTCATAGTAAATCTTTGAACTAGAATCACACTTATCTTATAACACATCACTAAAAATACGGCGAGTTAACACGTACGTCAGACAAATGTGCCTGGAGGAGCTCGATGGTGTGATTCACGCGGTTTTGTTTACTAATCGTAAAAGTGCGTGCACATTTGTCTGACGTTACGTAACGCCCGTCAGATAACATACGTTTTCATAGTAAATCTATGAACTAGAACCACACTTATCTTATAACACATCACTAAAAATACGGCGAGTTAACACGTACGTCAGACAAATGTGCCTGTGAGGAGCTCGATGGTGTTAGCACATCACACTGCGATTGAAGCAGATTGCGGCAGCGAAGCAACTTTCGCAAGGGTTGGTCTTGGAATGGGTGACCAATAAAGAAAGCAACCACATTGGGCCCGCATGGTTGATTGTGGATCATCTTCGTTATCAACTATAAGGATAAGGAAGGTGCCCCAACAGTGGAGGACTGTAAAATAAAATTACGCTAAAAAAAATGTCGGATCCCAGAAGGGTGACTATAAATTACTATACTATCACAGAGTATTCGAGATTGTATTAAAAAAGATAATTCCTAAATGACACATCAATGTTCGTTCGAGCGTCCCCCGCCATTTCACAAATAAGTTGGTCGAACTGTAAGTGGAAGTTTTAGCTTCAAAGGATTTTTTATCACAGTCAACAGTTTGTTGACTAATAAAAAATTAGCGTAGCTGTATAGAGATTTTCAGAGATGTTTATGTAAAAGCGCGTGTCCTGCTCGTGTTTATTCGAAACAGTGTAATGTTAAAAAACATGAAACAAAAACATTTGTTTCCGTACACAAACCGTCTCCTAAAAATAATAATACAAACCAAATAACGGGTATCTCCCGAGTTAAGTTAAAAAATTAAGCACAGTCTCTTTATTCCACTTCATCACAATAATTGATTATATTTTAGCAAGCTTGCACTAGCACTTTTAGTTAAGAAAATTTGCCACAGATTATAGAAAGGTTGTGCGCGTTCGGTACCTAGTTGTCAAGGAATAAAACCAATCCGGGGAATGTTCTCCGTCGGCCGCGGAAAACAAAAACATTGTGTATGAATACAAAAATGTGTATAGCCACGCCCCAATGTTTTGATGTTTTTGTGTAATATTTCGAAAAAACAATCGCTGGCGATGCGACTTAACACATCACGAAACTTCGATTAATAGTTTGAACTACATAGATGGACCCCCTGTCTATAATTGCTCAAACCATTCATACATTTAATACTTCCTACTACTGTGGAGATCGATATAAATACTGACGTAGGTAGACGTATGGCTTATATTTATTTAAAAATAAATTTTCAAAGTTAAAAACCCACCTGCATCAAAAGACAAGTCAACTGAAAAGCACGGACCTGAAAAAAAGACGGACGTAATATCACACTAAAAAAAGAAGTGAAGCATGCAAGGTCCTACAATTTCGTATGTTGTACAATGACCTACACTCACACAAATACACCGGTCTTTCGGTTTCGGTGTATTTCTTTTTAGTGTGGTATTACGCCCGTCTTTTTTTCAGGTCCGTGCTGAAAAAATGAAAACAAAATCAAATATGAAAGGCAACATAAAAACATGCAGTCGGAGGCATGAATAAAGTGACATTGAATGATTTGACTTATCATTAAAATTCTATGCCACAGAAACACAGACTCAGGCAATGAGTTCCACTCTCTAGCGGTACGAATGATGAAATTTGAAGCTAAGCGCTTAGTGTAAGTCTTTGGAAAATCCACCAAAAAAAATGGACTAAAATGGGATCTTATAATAAATTCTGGCCATGTGATAGCAATCTCTTCAAGCAAATCCCATCAGGCGGTGAGAGCAAATATGAACACTGATGAAAGCAAATTGTCAAAGCTGCAGCCAGTGATCATAATCCTTAGTAAATGAGGTGATGACGTTATTCAAATATTAATAGAAATTCCACATCCACCACAAAACCAAGTAACAAATTTATCTCCAAAGTGAAAATACGAAAGTGACAACTGCACACACGTGATATACGGCTAAGTTCCTCAATGTCAATAGCAAGTACTGTCGCGAAAAAAAGCCCTCGAATCCATTGTGTGGCACATTTTGTGTGGGCCCGATAATTCCTTGTCACTGAGCCATTGTGGCGCTTGAAAGGGTTCATTGTTACACTGGGGACCTCGAAAGTTCGATGTTACTGAAGAAATCGAAATAGTATTGTGTTTGTAATAAGGGCACGATTGTACGTGTAGGTTACAGATAGGGGAGTTTTTGGTGGTTTGTTTTTTTTTTCTCACAATATACTACCCTATATATATAATAGGTAGGGGAAAATGGTTCTTCGCATTTTTTAAGAAAATTCAAAACTGTTTTTAATATAGTTTATTTATATTTAACTAAAGTATGTAGGTGCCATTTTGTTCGATAACTTTTTGCCATCTTGTAGGTAGGGGCATGAACCATTGCTATAGAAATTTTGAGGCTTCTGATCAAAATACCGAGACAAGTGGTTTTGGCAGTCGTCTCGTAATGTTAACCTGGCACTGCCTAAAGAATTCTGAAGAGACCGAAACTGGTGGAAATCTGAAGGTGCCAGGTTAGGACTATATGGTGGATGCATTAACACCTCCCAGCCAAACTATCTTAATTTTTGCTGAGTGGCTAAAGATGAGAATCACAAATAACCTATTCATTTGTACACGGCTTTGATTATTTATATGTCTAGATAGTGTTGCACTTTTGACGTACTAAACCAAACAGGCCAACTTTTTTAAGATGGTGTGCGTTTTAGCATCATCACGTCCTAAGAGTATTGTATTAAAAACAATGGCTGCGTCACACTACTTACAATATGTGTGTGTTTTTATCAGTTAATAGTTAGCTGATATTTTTTCGACGCGTTCGTAGTTTCGACTGTCTATCTAGACATAGAAATAATCAAAGGTACACGGCTCATTAGGTTTCTTCCAGTGAGTTCGTGAGGTACCCAAATATCGAGCTTTTTTGTGTACCCAGTTTTTTTCAAATGCGCCAAAACTGTTTTGTGGTCAATTCCCAGTTCTTCAGCTACGTCGTAACTACTGAAATGACGATCTTGCTATACTTCTTTAAAAATGGCATCCATTTTATCCGTAATAGGGCGACCAGAGCGACGTGCATCTTTGACATCAAAATTTCCGGGTTGAAAACGCTTAAACCAAATTTGTGCTACTCTCACAGACACTGCACTAAGTTCATAAACATCGCAAATTATTTTCGCGGCTTGCGTTGCAATTTTACCTTTTTGTAGTAAAATTTTAAAATGTATCGAATTTCTTCATTAGATTCACTCATCTTGACAGTAAGAGAAACAAATGAAAATCACACATTTTCCTAATTTGAATTTGGAATTATCTTCTTTAAAATTTAAACTTTTAATAATACCAAAACCAGTTAGATACAAATAGTATAGCCAAAGAGATTTTATTACAAGTCCATACATACTATAATACGAAAAGACTTTTTCCCCAACCTAATATATACACCTACCTACAGGCCCTCGTCCAGGTGTCGAATAAGAACGGGAAGCTTTTTTATATTAAGTAGCCGGAAAAGTTCTCAGCCTTTTTGTACTAAAAAAAGGTAATAACTAGTCAGTTATTACCTATTTTTAGTACAAAAAGGCTGAACAATCAGTCGATTGACCATAAACTTTAAAAATTTTACACAACGATTATTAACATGTTTTTTATAACGTAGCGTTTTTTAATACGAGCACTACGCTAGGATGTCTGAAAAATGGCACAGGATGCGAAATTTCGCAAGTATGAAATCACGGATGGCCGTTATTTTTATTAAAAGCTTATTTTACTGCATAATACAGTTATATATCCAGGTTAAATCCAACTGCCTCCGAATCTCATAGAGAACTTTCTTTTCAGAAGTGTTTCATCTTAATGGAAAACGGGGTCAGAGTTGACAGCGCGTGAGTGATATTCCTAGTGTCGCAAGGGTCTGTGGGCTACGGAGACCGCCCGGTAACAAATGGGACATAATATAATCGTTCATTTCTAGTTAGGTATTATAAAAAAGAAATTGACATAATGTAAGGTATATGTTGGCTCGCCGAGAAAAACCTGAAATCGTGAAATCGTCACGGAAGAGCGACTGTATATTCAAAATTCAAAACTCATTTATTCAGTCTAGGCTGTTACAAGCACTTGTGAATGTCAAAGAAGCTACGCCATCGGTTCGCAAACCCTAAGCGGGAGATCTTGTAACGAGAAGAACCGGCAAGAAACTCGTCAAGGGCTGCTTTTTTCTCCCTGTATATTTCATACAGAGTCGTCAAATAATAGTCGGGCATCGATTATCGCTATGCGTACTGGTTTTGTAGTAAGAGGCATGCAGCTGTTGTCAAATACAAGGCCGCTGGCGCCCCGACAAGGGTTGCCAGGTCCAAAAACACAAAAACCGGACTTAGTGCTTAATTTGGCCGGACATTTTACCCTAAAAGCCGGACAATATTTATTACCGCCTTGCAAACAGCGGTTAGTTAACGGGGTAGTCGTATCGTGGCATTACTTGCGACTTACGCGGCAGCCACACAAAAAGCCTAACAAAATCTGGACAGGCCGGACGCAGTCAAATTTGGCCGAACAAGAGGTCAAAAAGCCAAACATGTCCGGCTAAATCCGGACACCTGGCAATGGCAACCCTAGCCCCGACCACGGGCGACCGTTATAATCGTGAATTAGCGGGCCACATTTTGTAATGAGTTTAGCATTCCTGTCACTTATCAGCGAGTTTTTAGCGTTTCTTATGTGGTATTTACGCGGGGTGACTTGAAAGGTGACTTGCTAGTCGATTTTAGTCAACTAGCGCTTTTTGACGACAGTCGCTTGTAAAATTGATTTGCCACCTCATTTAGCAAGTGGAGTCATATTTTAAACAAATAATCACGTTAAAAGTTACTTACAATTACAACACAAGTTTTTGAAGATCTAACAATTTCAGAGCTTACACATAGAACACTACAAAAACCCAAATCTGTAAGTTGTTTTCGACTTTACTCAATCGACATCTGCTGATACACTTTTTAAGCTATTAGAACTATCACTAATAACATTAATAGTCTAGACATACAGTGAAGTTTTATCGAACCAATGACTTAATAGATTAACTTACGAAAGGCGAAAGTACAATCTGGAACAAAACAAATGAACGAACGTGGTTCAGACACGGAGAAAATGGCGTCGAAGAAATCAGGGCTGTAGTTTTTCCATTATAAGACTCGTGGCTACCTCACTCTAAGTGAAAGCAAAAGTATTTTGATAGGAAACACGGTAAAAATAACTTTGCCAAAGTAAAAATAGAGCTCAGTTTGCTAATCCCTGATTGGGAATATTAAGGTTTGCCAAACAATGTGATTGAATGGTCAGTGAGAATAATGTAATATTAAATTAAACTTTGTTGTTTTAAGACTTGCTTTATTAAACCGTCAAGTATGTTGGAATTTCATGAATAAATCAATTCAAAAATGGTTTACTTTAATTCTATAAAATACACATCTGAATTAACAGTGTAAGCTTATGAAAATTTTACACTTTACTATACAGGGTGGAAAAAAATATGTTAAAAGTATATTATAAAAATACCTTAAATATTTATGATGGCTATTTTTATTGAAAAGAACATTTCTTTAATTTTAATAATAAGTAAAACAGCATTCAAATATTTTTTATAAATCACTTGATCAATATACGACCTCCGTGGTCTAGTGGTTTGTACGCCGGTTTTCAAGGTGTCGCCATCTCTGAAGTCCTGGGTTCGATCCCCAGCTGGATCAATTTAGAAAACTAACTTTTCTATATTTTCTCAGGTCTGGGTGTTTGTAGTTCCATCGTTGTCTCTGATTTCCATAATACAATTGCTTTAGCTACTTACTTTAAAGCAATGTTTGTGATGTTGACTAATATTTATTTATCTCAGCCGAGTTTCGAACGGGCTAAAATCCGGAAAAATAGCATCCTCTGTACTTATGTTATACTAATCAATAGGATCAATGCTAAATGTCAATTATATCTACTAAACTTATGGCCGAATACTTAAACGTCACTTAACTTTGAGAGGCTCTCATTCATCCTTATGTCGCATTAAATGTCAAAGATACGACAAAGACAGCATGATGTTTGAGCGCCCCTCAAAGTTGAGTATCGTGTGAGTATTCAGCCGAGTATTTTAAATTAAAGGCTGACCTAAGAAAGATACATAATAGTAGTTAGCCCGTTCAGTTCCCAGCTGAGACAAGCGATGTATTAAAAATCATTGAATACAGTTTTACTTATTATTAAAAATAAAGAGATATTTCCTTTCGGCAGAATTTGCCATCAATAATATTTAGGGTACTTTCCCTCCAACTACAGTTTTTTTCCCACCCTGTATATTGAAATAAAATACTAGCACCGTTTAATTAAAAACAATTATGATTAATTAAACAGCAGACAAAGTCACGGGCAGAAGCTAGCAGCTTATTAGATCAGGAAGTAGGTATTATACTATAAAAGCTAAATTAATTACAATACATATACCTTGTGTATGTGTATTGTGTGTATTATGCTAAAGGACTGTCTCTATAATATACACATATAGTAGAAATAGCTTTTTTCACTCCCTGCGCTATTGAACGACTCGTTAGATTTGGCAGGGCTGCCACAAGATCTGAGCTCATAATAGTACTAAATTATTTACAAACTAAACCAGCAAGCTAGTAACTCTGGATTCATATAGCCCTTCTTACCCAAAAGATAAATTCATAATTAATACCTTGTTTTGATTTTTTTTATTGCAATCTTTCTATAGGCATATGAAAAGATTTTGGATATTAGTTTTCAATTCGATGCCTTAACATGGGTAGCCTAAGTATGTCATGCTCCCTTTAATCATTTCTGAGGTGGTGTCGTGTGCGGCGGGTTTTCAAATTTTAATATGTTTGAGCGAAGCGGTGGCTGGTTCATGCGTCATGCTCGTGAACGGGTGCTGCCAGTGGGAATGGGTCTGCTTCTACTTACCTGTCTTAACGTTTATTGAATTGTATGAATTGATATTTCTTTTTTTTTTGTAACAGCCTAGACTGAATAATGACCTTAAATTTTGAATTAAGCTTGAAGAAACCCTGTAAATTGATTCAGTAGAAATGAGCTAATTAAATAATGTTATTTATTTATGAATCTATGTTAATTGCAACATGTACGAGTATAAATATAATGTCTGGAAACGATATACATATTTGTAGATATCGTTCCTTCTGATAAAGCTGATATGATTTTTGCGTCATAATGGGTGGTAGGGTAAAAGAATTGACGACTTAAAAATGCTTATTACGTGAGCTTATTTGAATAAAGAATTTTTCAATTTCAATTTCAATATAAAGAAGAAGGAAACAAAGTTATAAAGAAATACTATATAATATATTCTATTCATTTAAACACAACTGGCTTCATCTCTAGGCTAGTAAGCGAGAGGGCAAGCATGTTCCAAGCCAGGACAGAAAGAGAGCAAGCATGTTCTAAGCCAAAACAGTAAGCCACAGGCTCTTTCATAGTGCTCACCTACACCATGAAAGGTATCGACCCTCCAAAAATGTCGTCTATATTTTCAGCCGTTAGGGCTCTATCACACATTTCAATTTTCCTATACAAATTCCCATACAAACTGTCTTTCCCTATTTCATTCTCTTAATGGGGGAATTTTTAAATGCTGCTATAAAATAAAATTAAATAATAATTTTTGACAAGAGGGTCGACAGCCCTACGAAACCAATGCCGTGGAAAAATGAAGAAAAGAGGGCTGGCAAGAAGTTAATTCGGCTAAGTACCCTCTCGATAAGGTCAAATAGACCGTGTTAACATACATGATTATGTATGAGTCGTCTGAATGTTGTGTCTAATGTATGGGACTTGGTCGGCTGAATGAAGGGACTTGAAGAAATTGAAACGTTTAAATCAACCTTAAAAAGCAATAGTAAAAATTCTAGAAAATGCTAATACCAAAAATATATCTACTTATATTTAAGATTAAGAATGTTTTTGATAAACTCTGTAATTATCAAAAAGCAGTTAATCTAAATACTTTACAATTTCCTGGGATTCAAATTTTCCCAGAAATATCAAGTCACTTAATATGGGTTGGTTATGATACCAATTTTTATCATATTATAAGATCAAAACAAATGACAAACGTTCCGTACCCCCATCTTTGATACGGAACTCCCCTCTGCTACAATTTGATTAACGCTTTATGGTACAAACATTGATTATGTTAAAACACTTCATGAGTATCGAATCATTAAATTTTACTTACATGTCGGAAAATATACTAGTTTCCCGAGTTTTGAAAGTATTGTACTCATTTGAATCATAATTTTCATTAACTCTTTTTCTTTGCTTAAAAACAGTAAGCCTGGGGGCTAATTGTCTAATTTAAAAATCTATCGCAATCGCTTTCATTTGACAGTTGGATCCGACATATTGCTGCATTTCTTTGGTAAGTTTTTATTTGTGCCAAAAAGACGCATCAATGTGTTTCATCCTGAAAGCGATTGCGATAGATTTTGAAATTAGACAATAGAAAGGCCCCCTACAATCTTCTCTAGGAGGAATCGCAGAAATATCTAGTCACTTTAGATTTAGCTGATTCACAAATCGTCCACCAGTCGACGCACTATTGCCGATTTGGCGCTAGTGTAGATGTAGATCTGTCATTTTGTTATTTGGTATGTGTTTTCTACCAATTTTTGGATGATTGAAGCGAATTTTCGTAAATATCAATCCTTCTCCACACAATTTGGTTTTCTTTTGTTCAATTCGGTCTTTAATTCATTATAGTTATTATTATCACCCATTTTTAGACATAATTGAAAAATAACCGGAAAGTCAACGACCTCCGTGGTCGAGTGGCTTTGTACACCGGTTTCTAAGGTGTCGCTATCTCTGAGGTCCCGGGTTCGATCCCCGGTTGGGTCAATTTAGATAACTAACTTTCCTATATTGGCTCAGATCTGGGTGTTTGCGATACCACCGTCTCTGAATTCTATAACACAAGTGCTTTGGCTACTTACTTTGGAATCGGAGCAATGTATGTGATGCTGTCAAATATTTATTTATTTATTATTTATTTACGAAAGCTCTCCATCTACAGCAGCGCCACCAACCGGGATAAATTTTCTGTCATCCTGCCATTATTACACCAATTTTTATGATAATAATAGACCAAAATAAATGACTAACGTTCCGTATCCACCATCTATGATATGGACCTCCCCTCGGCTATAATTCGATCAGCGCTTGCGGCGTACCATAATTGTATTAAATTGCTTCATAAATATTGAGTAATAGAATTTAACCTACGCGTCAAGAGGTATTGTGAAAGCATTCGTGGGGAGTGTTATATTTTTAATTGCAGGAGGGGAAATATTTTCGCTAGTACCCACGGGATGTAAATGTTGAAGTGACTGTCTGACAATGTATTTTCGTATTTGAAATATTGCAAATTAATAACAGCAATAAAATTAAATTAGTGGAGCCTATTTTACAGTCTCTTTAGTAAACGGCTAGTCATTTATATAAAAATAAACAGGCAAGAGGGACATTGAGGAGCTTAGTGGCGCAGTGGTATAGCGCCTAGCCCATCGATTGCGGAGGTTAAGCAACTTTTGCAAGAGTCGGTCATGGGATGGGTGACCAAACATTTATTATCTCGGGCTATACCGTACGTTGGAAGGCACGTTAAGCCGTTGGTCCCACTAATCTGCATTGGGCCAGCGTGGTGGGTCATGGCCCATCCTCCTTATCCACCCACAAGAAAGGCCTGTGCCCCAGCAGTGGAGACATTGAAATGGCTGATGGTCAAACAGGCATATTACATTTCTTATGTCTCCTACACGCTATATCGGCGGCACTGCCGGCGGCTTTGGTCGAGCGGCACGTTTGTCAAGCTAGATGCTGCCGGGCGCATCGCGGGTTGCCTGACCGCGAGGCCGGCGGCAGTGCCGGCGGCATAGTGTGTAGGAGCCTTTACTTATAGGTATCTATCTCCTCCATTCCTTCACAAGTAACAAAAATAACAAAGACATTCAATCCGACATAAATAAGGAGTCTGTTAATCTAACTTGTGCAATATAAAATTTAACTGAACACACGAAATCCTTGGGCGAATAAAACAAGTTATTCCTCTGGCCGAGGGGGCCAACTCTAATGCACTTCTTAAGAGTCCGACGGACAGTGGCCTTCCCATACAAATGTAATACCAAAATGATTAGCAATTTGAGCATAATTAACTCTTCTTGTGATGTTATTCGGATTAAGACAGTATTTGTCTAGTGTTCTATCAAATAAAAAATCCAAAATACTAAGCCAGTTCAAAATAAATGCCAATTATATTTTTTCATACAAAACTTAAAATCGCATTAATTTTTATTTGGTATGGTATTTTGGATTTTTTTATTTAATAGAATATACTTATTAGTAGTAGGCGTAAGCACATATTGAGACCACAGAATAAATAATTAGCTGAGAAGCATATGACGCACGCAGGCACAGAATTAGACGTATAGTACTGACGTACACGCAGGAGCATATGCGCGCGGTGCAGTATGAGTCTAATGTCTGTTTTCGATCGTCGCACCGCAGTCGCAGTTTCGGGTCTAGGCCGCAGTGTACGCTGCTCCCAGCAAGTTCATGCATTACAAAATCTGCTTTCCCCTGCTCTGCGCGGAACTGCGTCGCCGACATCTCAACAAAACTCCGGTCTAAGCCTAAAGCTTAGACTGAAGTTTTGGTAACATTTCTTTTCGAACTACGGTCGATTGAATTGAGTAGTAGACCTCCTGGAGGTTGGGGCCATTAAGAAGAATAATGGCTCACAATCGGATCGGATTCGGCCTAAGCACAGGTTTGCAGGTGAAATGAGGACGATAAACTGTGATTCCTACCTTTTTTCTTAATGTTTTTTTTTTCTATTCAGCAGTGAGTTTGGATCTGTTACAAAATTATGTTGACTGCAATCTGATATCAAAATTATTAGTTTTATAATGATTACCATTAGATAGCTTCTTTAAATTTGTTTGGGCAGTGATTTGCACTTTGCTGAGCTTTTTGCGCGTAATGGTTATTTTATTAGTCAAGTTTAGCACTTTTTTTGATTTATGTACGTCCACACTAGTATATTTTTTAGTATTAATAAAAATGGCATTGTGAATGCTAAAATCTCAAAATTTAAAAATTAGGTACTATTTGTTATAGATTTATATAGTGTACATAAACTATGTAACTACTAGCTATAGAAGCTTCTTTTCAAGCTCGATAATTATTTTAATCTGCTATTTTATTTCCCAATTTACTATTTATCCCATCTGGAAATGAACTACACTTAATTAAAACAATTGAGAACTTCTTTTGAGTTCACGAAATCAACGTAGTATCTTTAAAACCTTTGATTTATATGTCTAGCTAGATGGATATACACACACACATTATGTAGTGTGACGCGGTCAAATGAAAATCAAAAATGAAATGAAAAATGAAATGTAAAATGAAATAAACAATGAAATGAAAATTAAAATAAAAAATGAAATGAAAAATGAAATGAAAATGAAATGAAAAATAAAATGAAATAAAAAATAAAATTAAAAATGAAATTAAAAATGAAATGAAAATTGAAATAAAAAATGAAATGAAAAATTATTTTTTTATAATAATAAATATTCTTTATTTACTCTTCACAAAGGTTATTACAATACTTAATTATAAGTACACAAGCCAAAGCTTACAAATAAAACCTTTGTGAGAGTCTGGAGTCCATACTAGGATCTCCGAAGGGCCTGAAAATGAAAAAGACAAATTCTTTATTCAAATAAACTTAGATTTAAAGTGCTTTTGAATTTTTTAGCTAAGCTAAGCCAAGAATTAGAATATGATTATAAAGTCATGGACGCTGCCATAGTTTTTATTACAATACTCTTTAGACGCAATGATGCTAAAAACGAACACAAACCTAAAAAAGTTGCCCTGTTTGGTTTAGTGTGTCAAAAGCGCAACATGTCTATCTAGACATGTAATCTAAGTTTAAAACATAGATTCTGTGTTTTCCTTTGTTTACATTTACAACATCCAATTCTAAATACCAGAATTCAGATGTAAAAGTAAATTTTTCATTCCCCCCTTTTGTAAACGGGAATTCAAAAGTATTGACTCCGAGTTAAATCCCTCTAACAAAACTAGGAACATATGAGGGTATCCTGGATGACCGGGATGGAACGTAAACTGCAGTTTGTTACGTTTTATCCCGGGATGAGAAAGCTTAGTATCTTATAATAGACTGTATTTGTATCTCCTTTGAAATCTGAGCTACTTAATAATAATAATTAGGATGTAGTCTGCCTGAAGTGCTTTAACAGTCATTTAAGCAGCATTGTAATAGTACATTACAGCTGAGAACGGGAAATTAGTATTTACATTGTCGCAGATGGTTAGAAGCCAAAGCCACAGGCAAGGGCTTTAATCATTCGAGGCAATGTAAATACCTTCCAGTACAAGGTTTGTATAAATATATGTATTATTTTTTTCAAGAAATGAGGGGAAATAAAATCTTCTTAATATTTTTTTTCTTTTTAATTGGTTCGTGTGACCATGCAGGTCATGCAGTCATAAGTTTCGTAAAAATAACGCAAGCCGATGAGTTCTACCGTTTTGAATTTGGAATAGGTACTTGATCGGGAAGTAAGTATTAAAATGGATATCTTGGCGCCATTTTGTCGAGTTCGGTTTGGTGTCTATTTTAATTATTTTCAAATTGATTCATAGTGGATATTGTGTCTTAAAATTGGTGCAGTTATATGGTACAAGTGTCTACGCAACTGAACAATATGTGGGATAATTGAAATAGGCGCGATCTTGGTTGTGTGAAGCTGAGACTTTTATTGAAGTGGTGGCTTCCTCGGCAGAACCAACCGAGTAAGCTGTCTTGATATACTTGGTGCCAAATGCTCCAAGCAGCATTGGATTGCGATGCACCCGCATTCTAATGAAAAATTAAACAATATCTACCACGTAACTATTTAACACTTGACACTGGCAAAAATTACTTCCAAGAGGAAAGTAGATTGCCATAACAAAAAAAGAAGAAGAAGAAGTATTAAAATTCAATCCCCGCACTGAATTTCAAATTTAGAAGGTAATGAACCAGCCACTACGGGTATGTGGAAGGCCCCGCATCCCTTTTTCAAATGGAATGATAACATTTCAGATCATAAAAAAAGATTCTTTTTTAGAATATCTCAAAAACGATACTTTGTTTTTGTTAATGTTTGGAATTAGATCAAAACATATTTTTAGTTAAATATTTCTGTTTTTATTATTTTATCATGCGTAGTCAGCTAATTATATAAAAAAGGTTTTGATTGAATTGAATTCACTTTTTTTTTACAACATTACTCCGATTCCAAAGTAAGTAGCTAAAGCACTTGCGTTATGGAAATCGCAGACAACGGTGGTATCACAAACACCCAGACCTGAGCCAATACAGAAAAGTTCGTTTTCTAAATTGACCCAACCGGGGATCGAACCCAGGACCTCAGAGATGGCGACACCTTGAAAACCGGTGTACAAAGCCACTCGACCAAGGACTTCTTTTGAGAAACTCTGCACCACGTAAAACTTTAGCACCGAGTGTTCACGTGAGACAAGAGTAACTAGCCCCCACAAGTTTTAAAATAACACTGCGATTCTGTCGCTTAAGTTCAGAAGTTGAGCAGCATTACTTTTGGCTAGCCACCTGACACGACTAAAGTCGCTGTGTTTCTAGACACTATCTGTGTCTGTGGCCCTTAGAGATATTCTCGGAAACCACAAACAAAAAAGCCACAATATTAGACAACATCACGTACATTGCTCCGATTCCAAAGTAAGTTGCTAGACCACCTATGTTATGGAAATCAGAGATAACGCTAGCAGTACTTTAAACACCCCAACCAGAGACAATATTACCACAGTTTTACAATCCATACAAATGGTCAACCGATGTACACACGACGACACCTCACCTATAGCTCCTAGGCCAACAAAACAAATGATAAAAGAGTATTCAAATAACGAACGAATGATACCATACCATAACTGAATTTTACCAACTACTTATTTAAAAAACCGATTAACTTTAAACAATCTGTTTTTGACATTTTCTCCATGTATAAAAACGTCAAAAACGGACGGTTAAAACTTAATCAGATGTTAAAGTGTTGGCGAAATTCAGCCTTAAACCACAGATTACTTAATAGTTACTACGTAACAGATACTTCACTCAGTAGAAAACCTACTGCTATAATAGCCTACTCCGTCGCGTCAGCAACTGCGCTGCATGCTAAAATGTGCCTAAATGCTCAAACATACAGTTGTGATTGGTTCGCACCGCGCGATCCCACAGCAATCGCAGGGCTGCCTCTTCGATAAAATTAAATTAACATAACTTTTTGTGTCTATGTTATTGAGAACTGTGAATATGTTCTGACTATAGGTGGTTGTTTAAAATTGTATCGTTTATAAAATATTTACTTACCTTTCTTCATTGACAGGTAAATGGAAAAATGTTAGGTTTTTATCCCTTCTTTTACTTGATTTGCACCTATCTACAGCATTTAAGGCACCAGTCGGCACCGGTAGGTAGGTGTACGAACGAATGTAACGATTAAAATTGAACAGCGTGCTTGCGCTTCGCTTCCGAAAACCGCATTGAATTTGGTCTGTAAACGGCCCGAGACCGCTCGGCCAGGCGGTAGGTAATTATAGCGCGCAAGTACATGAAGTGACGGAGCCCTGCTTAAACAAACTTACAGTATTTATTGAAACTTTCACTTGGAAAACCAAGAGAACACTTGCCACTGAACAACAATACGGTCTAATCACTTTCTTCAAAACACATCACGTGCTGGATTTCCAGCTGGAAACTTTTCAAATTCCTCCACCGTTCCGTTCGCCATCAGATCGAATAATACTACAGTATTAGGGCGCGAAATATCACGTTAAATATATTTGTGTCCGGCTCCACGCTGCAAATATGTGGTGCAAGTCTGGAGAATAAACGAATCTGGGAGGTTCCTTCTTTAAATGTATTTGCTCTTGATTCCAATTTATCCCAGAGAGACAAGATGGGATCTACGATGGAGTGAACTCGCCCAAAAGATGCTTTTCCATCCTGACCCGTAAAATCTGTACAAGACCTACAAACAGAAAAGTATTTTGAAATGCAGTAATCTGCAAGAATTTGCGTGGTGGATGGGTGTGTGGTCTGTTTTAGTGCATCTGTTCCAAGGAAGTTTGGCAAGGTTTTGAATGATATTGTTCATCAACCTTCTGTCTTTACTCCAATTTATTGGGGATCAGCACGTCCTTCTCTTCGATTCTTCCCTCGTCACTCGTCATTTCCAAATTCGCTGCCTTCAGATTTATCATCGGCCATTTCGAATGTCTCCAGCCTAAAGTGCTTTCCAAAGCTTGAAATAGCTCGAAACAACTTTTGGTCACCTATCCCATGACTGATCCTTGCGAAAGTTGCTTAACTTCCACAATCGCAGGTCGAATTCGCTAACTAGTTCCTCCTACACATTCATTTCATTCAATCCATCTTTTCCTCTTCCTCTTTAATAAATTCTCCCTTATCATAAACGTAAAGTCACAATTCTCAACAATGTCAAAAACTTCCGCACCATTTAACAAGAAAAAAACCTTCTTGTCCGCTTGTCATGACCATCTCTACCATTACCTATTCCGGTCACATTTCGGCCCGATATAAAAATACGAGTGCTGCTGTAAATAATAGCCAAGTTTCGACATAAAATATCGTTTATGATACCTACCTTGTAATCCTTTTTGCGAGTTATAACGTTACGCATTTTAACGGGAAGGAGAACGTATAAATAGTTTTCGTAGTTTTGGGCTCTATGTCGTTTTTGGAACACTTTGAAATTTCTGGACCTTAAAAAGTGACGTATATTTTTTCTATGGGAAAACTATCTGAATTTCTGTTACTATATAGCATAGGATAAAAAAAAAATAAAAAAAAATTTTCAATTTATTCAATACAACATAATTAAGTTATTGACTTAATCATGTCAAGTCTCCAACGCCAATCTCCATTATAACTCCTAATTTCTGAAAATTGGCAAAGTCTTGCTACAACAATTAATAAACAACAGCAAACATTATAACAAAAAAACTGAAAGCGAACCATCAATAACAGCGTAACAAACGACGTGACGATATTTACAAGCTAAGTGAAAACTAAAAAGATCAAGCGATATAGCCCTCGATCGCCTGTCGCGGGCAACCGGTCGCATTACTGATTCGTCTCACATCTAAGTTCGATACAGAAAATTGAGTTGCACACTCAAAGCTCACTCGACCGGGATAAAATATTTCGCGTCCACTCTGGGGATGGGGGCACGAAATTAGCGGTGGTGGAGGTAAACATAAATATCCTACTTAAAAATATTTTGGATGTTTGTCACTCAATCACACAAAAAGAGTTGAATAGATTTGGATGAAGCTTGGATTAATATTTATTCGTATGTTTAAGTACGATGATTCAATTCTATAGACCTCGCGGACGAAGTCGCGGGCGGAAACTAGTAGCATATAGGGTAAGTTTTCGCTCACTGTAGCATGTGATAAATCTCAATATGAAGTCTCGTTTAGATGTTACCACGTAGCGGAATAGCGGAGCCTTGGAGTCCACAAGCACACTGCGATCGCTTTTGAAACCCACAGCTGCCAGGACGCTGCAAAAATCGCGTAGATATTGCGGTTGGTTATGTTGGTTGAGGTTAAGCAGTGCGAGCTGCTGGCTATTAGTGGCTATACAGTAGACACCTACTGCTGTCGTTAATTATGACAGTAGCTTCACTCACCTTGTCCGGTCACATAAATGCTTTTTGACGTACTTGCCGCATCTGACTTAATTTTTTATAGCGTGACTAGAAAAGGCAAGTCTCGAGCAGAAAAAAAATTGAAGTTACTAGGTACTAGCCCACTCGCACATGCCAATAACTCGTATGAGGGAGTCACGCGATGCGAGTAGCTGCTCTGCAGTAACTGACCAAATAAAAATGCTTATTATGTGAGCTTATTTGAATGAAGAATTTTTCAATTTCAATTTCAATAAAGAAAGTGAGTAAATCAGATCTACCGCTCGTCGACAGATCGAGACATCGCCACGCGCATCGCGTCGCTCGGCTGTCACTATTTCGTGGACCCAACCTAAATCGCGAAGGGCTACAAATTATAAATGAGGCGGTGTGAATTTTCGGCGAGCTTCGGAATTTAAGAGAGCATTAGTGATATGATAATATCTCCCCTTGGCTCCCCTTTTGGTAGGGCGTGAAGGAAAGCATTATTTTTCTTGGAAAGGTACTCTGTCATATATTTGGGATTCCAATAAACGTATATTGCTTTGAATCTCGCGTGAGTTACAAGCTGAGTGAATTCAATGTGACGGCTTTTTGTCAGCATGAATAGTTTAAGTGAAAGCTGTTATAAGAGATTTTGTACACTCAAATTCAATATTATGTTTATAAATTTTTTAAAGATACCTCGTGGCATTACAAAAGAGTTTTAAACCCTGTTTAACTTAAAGACTTGTTTAAATGTGATGCTGTCTCTTTCAAACAATATTGTCTAAAAAGTGACGGCATCACATTTAAACGGGTGTCTAAGTTAAACAGTGTTTAAAAATCTTTTGTAACACGGATTTACTTTTATTACAAAGTGAATAAGGTCACTGAGTCTTGTTGCAGGTTACTGGGGCCCAATCGCGCTTAATTTCAACGATAAAACCAAATATACCGTTGAAGCGAGTATTTTTGTGTGAATGAAACTAATTTCATTTACACAAAAATACTCGCTTTAGTTTTCTTAAAGTTGTTGAATGCTTTGTCTGGAAAGCCTAGGATGACAATCTTGGTCAATTTAAATGAGAACTTTAAAGCTAAACCAAAGATCATAGTATAACCTAACCTAGATGACAAAGTTTTTATCGTTCAGAGTTAGCGCGACTGGGTCCCTGCTCGCGGCAAAATTCATTTTTTTAATGACTTATTCGAAGATAGGCCAAAACCCTGATGAGCAAAAGTGATGTAATCTAACATCAATACCTATTAATTGTTTGAATACAAAAGTAAATCTCATTTAAACCGTAAAACTGATAATCAAACCATATACAAGGTGTTACAAAAGTACCCCTAATGCAGAATATGATAGATAGGGACCATCAAACTGAACAACTTTTACTATGGGACCAACTCTGAAATCGCGAAAAAAAATTAGCTGTTTCATACATTTTGATATTTTCGTAATTAATTTTTGTATGAAACAGCTGATTTTTTTTTCGCGATTTCAAAGTTGTTCCCATAGTAAAAGTTGTTCAGTTCGATGGTCCCTATCTACCATATTGGGCATTAGGGGTACTTTTTTAACACCTTGTATACAAAGTGAACACCTTAGCACGTAGTATATAACGAGGTAAAGACCTTCTTTAATATAAAAAAACATCAGCTGTTGCAAATGAGTCATAATAATAAATATTGCCGGTCCCAAACATAATTTGAAGCATAATTCTTAAGCTACTTAACCTAAACAAGAATGGCGCGGAGGCCTTTAGTCTCAACAAGAAGTGAATTTTAATGGGAATCTCCCTTGTCAAGTGTCGCTCGTGAAGAGCTGCGCTGCCCTCTATTCTTATGATTGGCTTAGTCTTGCTGTACAGTTAGTTTTGGACAGTATGTCTTTTTACGATGGAAAAGATTGACGATGGTGGTAGCAATACTGCCTCTTAAGGGCGCGTAGCCTGCACACTAGCGCCGCCATTGGAAAAAAAACATAGTGCTTAAATATAGACAAAATTGTGAATTATCTCTCTGTAGTGCACTCCGAAAAAAGATCGGAATCGCGCCGCCATTGGAAAAAATATCATAGTAATATAATAGATTATATTACTATGATCTTTTATGCCCTCTATTTTATCATAGTAATAAAATAGAGGGCGTAGTCTGTAGACTACGCCCTCTTAATCTAAACGTCTCGGGTTCGAATCCTGGTAGGGGCATCATGTTTATGTCACTTGTTCCTGATGAATGGATGTGTATATTATTATTTAAAATTTTCTAAGTATTAATATTTTTTGGATTTTTTTAGCATTCGCAATGCCATTTTTATTATTATTATCAAAATCGACTCATCCGTACTTTCACAGACAGGACTCGAACCCTTGGGAATCTGACCCAATGTCGTCTTTTCTTTTTAGCATAAATTGGTCAGTGCATTGGGATTCTCATTTTACGCTGTTGTAGTTATTTATTTTATGACCTGTGTAAAAGTAAAATACAAAAGTCCGAAAATTTTCAACAAGAACTAAAAATAGTACACTGTCTCAACCTAAACTGGTAGCTCCAAGAATAGCTTAATGTTTAACTACGCTTATAGTTTAAAGAAAAACAAACTTTATAACCCAATAGCTAAGGTCAGTTTTACCAACGAGCAGGTACAGAATTTAATTAACAAATTGTAGGTACAATGTTTGTCTAGCAAAAGCTATATTTTATAAGAAAATGCGATATTACATTTTCGTACAGGACATTTGGTGTGGGGAGGATTTCAAGGATACAATTTGTGTGGTATATGTTATGTTATTTCAGCTTTACTTTGAAATGTGATTTTTTTATAAATATAAATATTTGACAACATCACATACATTGCTCCGATTCCAAAGTAAGTAGCTAAAGCACTTGTGTTATGGAAATCAGAGACTACGGTGGTATTACAAACGCCCAGACCTGAGCCAATATAGAAAAGTTCGTTTTCTAAATTGACCCAACCGGGGATCGAACCCGGGACCTCAGAGATGGCGACATCTTGAAAACCGGTGTTCAAATCCACTCGACCAAAAGGTCGTCTAAAGTGTTGTTTATAAGGTTTTATTTCATTTAATATAATTTTAATGAAAGAAATTTTAGGCAGCAAGTTTAGAATGCACCGGCATCACAAACATTTATTTAGGCTAATCCTAGAATAGTAGTTATTTATAATAATAAAAAAAAGCATTTATTTTCTCTTTTTACAATAATTAATAAAATAAGTTACAATAAAACATTTTATGACGTAAGGCTGGCCCCAGACCTACCGGTTTCATTTCTTTGCTTTGCTATTCTAGTAGAACAGGGGGCCGTACCGGCTAACGCATCGAACTTCGGAAAGTCTGCCGGGCTTCAACTTAAAACAGATAAATCGAAGTAAGAAGTTTCGTATTGTGGTTATTTAGAAGATGTCGATGTTCGTGTGACATCATAAATTAGGGTTCGCCATTTTGGTCCGATCGGGGCTTGACTTATCTGTTTTAATTTGAAGCCCGGTAGACTTTTCGAAGTTCGATGCGTTAGCAGTAGCCCCTGTTCAACTAGAAGAGCAAAGCAAAGAAATGAAACCGGTAGGTCTGGGGCCATCCTAAGTCTGCATTAATAATTTGGATCATCGTCATTTCTCCTTTGAGAACAGTACTTTTTTTCGGGATGAAATGACGTGTAGTTAAGGCGTAACAAACAAACAGACAAACAAACTTACTTTCACATTAATAATATTAGTAAGGATGACCATCAGCCATTTTAATGTCTCCACTACTGGGGCACAGGCCTTCCTTATGGGTTCATCAAGAGGATGGCCCATGATCTACGCGGGCCCAATGCGGATTGGTGGGTGCTAACGACTGCAAATGCAGCCGTAGCCAACGGCTTAACATGCCTTCCGAAGTACGGAGGAGCTCGCAATAATACATTTTTGGTCAACCATCCCATGACCGACCCTTGCGAAAGTTGCTTAACCTCCGCAATCGATGGGCCAGGCGCTATACAACTGCGCCACCAAGCTCCTTATTGGTAAGGAAAGTTAACTACTATCGATTTTTACACGGAAGCCATAAGTATATTGCTCATAGAAAGAAATACAGGAGTATCAAAATCTCTATCTATCTATCTGTCACAGTCAAAACTCACAACCGGTGAAAACCATTTTTGCCTGATTTTTGCAGTCAAAAGTGGTTTTGACCGGTTATGAAATTTGACTGTAACATATCTATCAAAATGATAATGTCATAATTAAGTAAAGTCTAATCAAATAACAGCTGTGCATTGATATTTCTATCTTCACGAACATCAAATAGATTTTGCCCACTGCATAACACTGTTGGAATTCGTGTAAATTCGGCAGTATAAACTTCGACAGTTGGAAAACTGCATTCCCGTGAATTTATGGACCCCGGGGGCAATATATCATGCTTAGGCCGAACCTGGCCCGTAAAGAGATTTCAGACCTACCGCACTCGGTTGCAGAAAATTCTAGAAACTTTACGAGAATCTTTGTTGGTGAAACTTTGATAAAGTATTTTGTATGTGAATTTATTTCGGTGTGAAACTTTGTTATGGTAATAAGAGCGCATTAAAACAATATTATAACAAAACAGCCATAAAGATTATGGGTGTCATTTGTTGTATTTTACTATAATTTGCTTTGTTTAAATTATTTCCAGCAAGCAATATTTAATTATGTTACATGCTATCGTGACAAATGAAAAATGGCCTATTTCCGTTGTCCCCCACTTTTGACTCCTACGGGGGGATATCGGGAAAAAAAACTGACATACTTTTTTCCCGATATCCCCCAAAAGAGGGAGACAACGGGAATAAGTATACAATGTGATACGTCCATATTATCTACAAACATTTTATTAAGATAAGCTGATTTTTAAATACTGCCCGACATTTTTCTTAATTAAAAACATATTTTAGGTAGTTAATTAGCTTTTTACCCTTCGGGATTTGAATTCCGCATGCACATTGATGTGCATATCGGAAAGCTTTGTTTACTCAATGTTTCCATTTCTAAAATATTAATCATTTAATAACTCTTCAACATTCGATCAAATAATACAGAACTTAACTCGTGTACCAAATATCATAAGCTATATTTTAAGACCAAATCCAGACGTATATACTAAGCATTTTTCTATAGAAAATGCCGATTCTCCTTTATTCCGAGCAGCAAAAGAGTTCCCAGTTTCGAAGTCCGCTAGATCCTATGGGAACGATTTATCTCAATAATTGGTTTCCACGTCAACTAAGGAGATTTGTAAAATAAACGGGAAACTGAGCTACTAAACTTCAGCTTATATTTGTGGAGTCAAAAGAATAATGATTTAAGAATTTGTACTGTTATTTTTGATAAACGCACAAAGTTCGAGCATTATTTTGAGAACCTTTTTCGTGCTAAATCGGAGTAGCTGGACAGCTCTACATATAAAACTCGCCTGCAATTTTGTATAAAAATCCATATTTACCGTGTTTATTGACCTTAAATGTTACTATGAAAACTCGTGTAGGTAATTCAAAAATGGAATGAACTTTTTCAATGAAACACGACAATTAAGGAGGTCTGGGACTCATCATTAATATTTAAAATTAGAACTGGCTTTTCAAATAGAACGTTCCGAATTCCGAGTCACGCTAATAATAATAATTATTGTCTTCAATGGGTGATAAAATTTTACCAACGAAGACAACGGGTATGATTTAGATATTTAAAGATAAGAAGTTTAAGATTATTAAGTTCACAAAACAACGGATTTATTATATAGCAGTCAGCATTTGCGAGAACGCAACAATACTACCATTATTATATTAACGCTATGTTACAACGAAATACTGGAGAAAGTATACGGACTTACCTCTTAAAATACTTGAGATGTTCGAAAGCGGCACTGGCATACTGGTATATAGCGTTCACTACACTGAAAAAAAAAACACTTTTATTGAAACAGTCTTAATAACCCTCTAGAATAAACATACTATAGACACATTATAATGAATGACACATCAAAGGAAATTTCTGAGTAAGAAAAACAAATAACAATGATCACATTATATTCTTCTAATGTAAACTTGCAAGTGAACTTACTATACGACTTTATTATTGCTATTCAATTCAAAATTCAAAACTCATTTATTCAGTCTAGGCTGTTACAAGCCTAAATCGCAAACCCTAAGCGGGAGACCATGTAACGAGAGGAACCGGCAAGAAACTCGTCAAGGGCTGCTTTTTTCTTGGGCTGTATATTTCATACAGAGTCGTTAAAATTTGAAAAATGAGATCAGCATTTAAAGTGACATCATTTTCGATTAGAAGCCATGACTTAAATATTACTATAATTTATGTTTACATATCACTCTTCTGATGAAATAATAGGTAATTGAAGCTTTTCCAACCGTTTAACAAAGGGATGGGTAAAAGATTATCTTCTTTAATGTTGGAAACATCATTTAATATATGCTCTTTTTTAATCCACTACGGGTTAGTACTTGGTCTTCGTCTCACCTGATGTTAAGTGACGATAAGGCTGAAGGTGGAAGCGCACTACACCCGGAATCCTCAACACTGAGGAACTGGCTATCTTACCTCTAACTGCCGGGACACGTCAATTTTTAAACTGCTGTTATGGCGTCAGACTTAGGTAAGATGGTGCTAGCCAGGCGGACTTGAAGTAAGCCCTACCACCAACCAAACCGAGTAAAATGTACCCTCCTACTGGGAATCGACCCCGGGACCTTTGCATCTTACACGGGTGGGCGAACAACTAGACCACAGAGGCGGTTGAATAAATTTGGTAGCTGTCAACTGTCAAACGTAATTTTATTATTTGCTCTCTTCTCAATATAGCTTCAAAGTGTACGCGTGCTTTTTATTTCGCTGCCTAAACCTTTTTCATTTAAAAAAACTTTTTATAAAAAAAGTATCCCTATAATCCCCCCCACCGAAGCGTCGATTTAAAACATAATTACGAAGGTTTTCGTTGTAAAGTTAATTAGTCTGGGCAGGGGTTGTCAACCATTTTTCACGGTACGTACGACATAATGTTCTTTATGGCCTTGGCGAAAATGACTTTGGAAGTAATAACGTCTTTGCGAGTCATTATTTGAACCATTCGCCTATTTTAGTGCCACACTAGTTTTATGATTAGTTTGACACACATTTTTATAGGTGATTTTTATTGAAAACATTATCTTATAGGAGTTGGGAAAAGGTTTTCGTGCCGTTATGAAATTACCGTTATTTTATGCTTATTCAATAAATTATTCTCAATATTTTTTAAGTCTGAGCTAAGGAAGTTAAAAAAACAATGTTTCTTAAGATTAGGCATGTTGTATTTGTTCTTATATACAGAAGGTTATATTACATTTTTGCGCCCGTTCTTCTTGTCAGTTAAAAAAGTCTAGAATGGTTGGTAGGAAAATATAGACGACTAGCGACCGCCCGCGACTTCGTCTGCGTGGAAAGATTTTTTGCTATCCCTCGGGAACAGTTATTTTTTTGAAAGGTACCCCTATGTCCTTCTCTGTACCCCTGACACGTTGTATGCAAAATTTCATTTTGTTAAGACATGAAGGCGTAACAAACAAACAAACGGACTTTCGCATTTATGCTTAATTATTTAGTTTCTTATTTTTTTTATTGTAACTAGTTTTGTAACAAACAAAAAAACATTATATTATAATGTTTCTAGTTGGAATTATTCACATCTGTGGTCTAGTGGTTCACTGACTCGTATAACCCGCAGGGGTCCCGGGTCCGATTCCCCGGAGTGGGGTACATTTGTACTCGGTTTGGGTGGTGGTAGGGCTTATTTCAGAACCACCTGGCTAGCTACCACCATCTTACCTAAGTCTGACGCCATAACAAAAATTGTGTTGTGTTCCAGCAGTTATACAAATTAAAGCTATATTCCTCAGTGGTGAGGATTCCGGGTGTAGTGCGCTTAGACTTTTGGCCTTATCATCACTTAACATCAGGTGAGGTGAAGACCAAGCACTTTACCGTTGTGAATAAAAAAGATAATAGTTTTCCTATTAAACCAAATATTAGATACTAAATTTATAACAATCCAAATTTCATTTATCGGTTCATAAATTACATCAATCTCGTTGAAACAATTTAAATATAATGATTATATGCCACCATAATTGGAGAATTCCAATGTTTCTTATACATAATATAATTTATCATAAACCTTAATAACAATGTCAATGTAACTTAAGTATATTTTCATTTTATTTGATATGCAGCATTATTACCCAAATACGCTAACAAAGTAAAATCTTATTTCACGAATAATTTAATAATTCGAGAAGCATTTTATTTATTCTCTAAGATTTATCGCATAATGCTGTGAACCTTTTTCTTGGTAGAAATTCATTTTGAAAGGGGATATCAGAAATATTCACGCTCTGTGTTCAAGAAATTCCAGAGATTGCATCGACGAAAAATGCAATGAAACACGTCTGGGAATACAATAGTATTATATCGCGATTCCTTTCAAAGCAAAACCTGGATAATACGTGTATATAGCGATTTTTGAATGCCGACCGCGAAATTGCGTTCCGCAGAAGCCAACGAATATTATGCGAGAAAATGATTTATATTTTAGCGGGGACGCTTTTAAAAGTCGATATGTTGGTATCGTTCGCTTACACCTTTAATATCGAGTAGTTTATAAAACTACCTGGGCTAAGTCCTTATTTATATTCATCAAAATATTCAAGATAATCAATAGTAATTCACCACTTGTTGATGATTATTACAAACAAATACAGACAATTAAAATAAAAATAAAACAAAAATATTTATTCTTGGCTGTAAAGCTATGATCAAAGAAGGTACCTACGCCATCAGTTTAGAATGTTGCAAAACAAACACACAAAGAAAAAAACTTTCCGTATGTATGTATGTGTCTGGAGATTAATCTTGTCCCAATTTCCACTTTATATCAATATCAATTGTGAACAATGACTTTCTTGATTTATCATTTATTTATTTATTTTGCTCATCTACATACATCAAATGGTGTTATAAAATAGGGCTCGTGTAACATAACAACCCTGTCGTTTCCTTCCAATCTCGTAACTTACTTTCGTAACAATATGTTTTCAATAATAAAAATACCTCTTATGAATGTATATTAAATTATTATTATAAAAATAAATATTTCAGACCATAGTGCTATGCTACGATCGAAAGAGAAATTCGAATGGTTTTACCATAAGACTTTGTTTTAAATATAATTTTGAAAGTATCAAAACGTTTGGAATTTGTAATAAATTTAGGTTTAAATGTTAGCAGACGATTTAGGCTAAATCGTGTTTGAGTCCTTAATTACAAAATAAGGCAGGACATTGACAAAACTGTGAAAACAAAAATTATGAAAAGGTATGAGTAAAGTTTGAAATTGTTTTTAGTTGTCAGTAGATTTTGAGCATGACCCTCTGCCATTTTTAATGTCCCCACTACTGGGGTACAGGCCTTCCCTATGGGTGGATAAGGAGGATGGGCCATGACTAACCACGAAGGCCGAATGCGGATTGGTGGGTGGTAACGACTGCAAATGCAGCCGGGACCAACGACTTAACGTGCCTTCCGAAGCACGGAGGAGCTCGAGATAATAAATTTTTGGTCACCCATCCTATGACCGACCCCTGCGAAAGTTGCTTGTTAACTTGGCAGGGGACTTTAATCAATTGCTTTTTATGACGACGTGGTCTAGTGGCTTTGTACACCGGTTTTCAAGGTGTCGCCATCTCTGAGGTCCCGGGTTCGATTCCCGGTTGGGTCAATTTAGAAAACGAACTTTTCTGTATTGGCTCAGGTCTGTTTGTTTGTGATACTGCCGTTGTCTCCGATTTCCATAACACAAGTGCTTTAGCTACTTACTTTGGAATCGGAGCAATGTCACATACATTGTTGTCAAATATAAAAAATATAATATAATAAATAAAAAGCGCTAATTGACTAAAATCGCCTGCCAAGTCGACCCGTGTAAATACCGCCTTATATTTCGTGCTAATAGGCCGTAACAGCTAAAAGAATCGCCCACATTTTATTCACGGGGCTTGACTTCACAACGCAAGCTCCATTTTTCTTGTTCGGGGTAGAACGCGGCATAAATACGAGGAGAAAAAGTTCCGCCTTGGACATTGGGAAAAATGTGTGAAAGAAATTTTCGTAGTGTGTGAAACTGTTGTGAGAATAGTAATTTATTTACGTTAGAATAGGGTGCCTACGCTGAAGGCCTTAATCCAATTGAAATTGAAATTGAAATTGAAAAATTCTTTATTCAAATAAGCTCACATAACAAGCATTTTCAAATCGTCAATTCCTTTATCCTACCACCCACTATGACGTCTTTTAGCTGACAAGAAAAATGGGCGCAAAAAACTTATCGGCTTTATTAGAAGGAACGATATTTACAAATATGTATATCATATAACCCATTCATAACAATAGCATGCAAAATGTTTGACAGTTTCAACATTAATTTAATTTATTGTGATAATTCATGTGTATTACCAATCACCAATGGCAATATCCCTGTGGCTAATGTAATATAAAATAAACCATTGTAATATAACGTGTCGTGTGCTCAATAAAATATTAATTAGTGCTTAATAAACAAGTCTTTTCAGTTCATTTACCCAATTAAATCTTCCACCTATAAAATACAGTCCACGAAAGAAACAAAATTCACAATTTTCTAATGTCAATTCAATTCACAAAGTTTAGTTCACACTGAATGTAAACAAAATCATTACATACTTCAAAAAATGACAGCTGTTTATGTGAAAATAAAAGTAAATGGAAATTGAGAATTAAAATACCACGGCAAATTTCTTTATCGTGATAAGACTAAACTTGACTTCTGTAGTCTCTCTGTTTTGTGCCTGTTTATGCCTTCCTTATGAATATAAGAGGTTAGGTCATAACGCAGTACGCGGGCCAATCCGGATTGGTGGATGCCAACGACTGCAAAGGCAGCCGGGACCAACAGCTTAACGTGCCTCCCGAAGCACGGAGGAGCTCGAGATAATAAATTTTTGGTCACCCATCCCATGACCGACCCTTGCGGATGATACTTAATGCGCTAACCCACTGCGCCATCGCGCTCGATCTTTTTACCATCGTTTATCGTTTAACGTCCATTTAAACCATTAAAACAATTAGTTTTACTTACAGTAATTAGCTCTTGAATGCTTGATGGTGTCTTTCTTTCCATTACACATCAAGAAGAACACACGTTAACTTAACAAGCAATTAACTGTATTAAAAAACACACACTATGTATTTATTCATTTATTCACTATTTAAGTAAAAAGTCTCGTTTTATCACTAACTCGTCCAATTTATGTCCTTAAAAATTACAAACTAATTTCGTACTTGACATTTTGACAGAATCACGAACTACCAACACACAACCAATAAAAAGTTTGACGTTGCTCGGTTTACCGTGAAAAAAGTTAAAAAGCGTTTCGTACCACCAACGAATTTGCAGTGCCAATCCAGTTTTTACATGCAAAGATGCAGCGTGCGAACGCAAAAACTCTTGGCTTGCACGAACAAAACGCAACTTGAACGGATTCTGATTTCGTTTTTAAAATCGGAATTCCCTTTTTTATGGCGATTGCTTTCCGATGTTGCGATTGGGTACGCAGCGAAATTATTTTGAATTTGGAACTTGGAATTTGGTTTTTTTTACGCTGTTCATTTTATAAAAAAAATAGTTTTTAGAAAAAGTAGTTTTACAATGCGACAGTTGGTCCTCGGCAACTTCACTCGAGAATGTATGCTTTACGCACAGATTAAAATATGTACTTACACAGTATTGTACCACCACAAGCACTCTGAAGTTTGTTATTGTGCACATTCTCAGATTAATCGCATTGTATTAACAAAATGTATGTAACAAAATTCTACTAGCAATACAAGCGAATGAGAATTAATTGAAATTGAATACGAAAACTGATTGTTATTCTATGTAAACATTAAAAAGCAATTATTTTGAAACGTTAAAAGTAGAGAGTGTGTAATTATAGTCGAATGTTTGTGCACAAGATCGATTGGTCCAAAAATGATCTTGTGTGAGTGGTTTTTAGTAGCATCGTACTTTCCGAATCTTGTTAACTTAACTGCATTTTAGCTGTTTTAGGATTACTTTGGAATTGGTGTGAGTTTTTACGGATACTTGATGATCGATTTTGATGTTTTTAAGCTATAAGAGTAATATACTAGAAAAAATACTAAGACCGTACCGCTAAGCTACCGAGTGATTCAGTAGATCAGCGGTAAGAGCATTGGACCGGACTTCCAAAGGTCGCGGGTTTGATTCCCGTCCGAGAATATGATCTGGTGCGAGTCGTATTTTTTCTAGTAGGTATATTATTTAGAATTGTATAAAAATAGCATTGTGATTGCTGTGATGTTTCGATATTTGTTACTCAATCACATAAAAACAATTGAATGGATTTGGATGTGCTGGTCAAAGGTTCCCAATTATTATATGATAGATTATTCAAATGACCACGCAGACGAAGTCTCGAGTGGATGGAAGCTAGTAATTCATAGATGTAATATAGGTACTTACTTTATATAGAAAAACATAAGAAATTATTATTCACCATAGAAAACTAAACTCCGAAATGATTCTAAGCCTCAAATTAAAAGTTTTTGAATTAAGTACCTACTCTTCTCTTATCAAAGTGTCTCTAAAAAATAACCTCTAATAGACATTATTCAAACCACAATAATCCTAGAATTCAATAAAAAATAAAAAAATCATTAATTTATCGAATCGTCTATGATGCTATTAAATTACGAATTGCCTTTGACTAGAAATGAATTTCATCTCTCCGTTGGGATTAACAAAACCTAAATTAATTTATTTAAAGGACTCAAATCCAATTAATAAATTGATTCAAGTCCCAGATTTTAAAGGCACCTCAATTTGAACAAGTTTATTGTAATTAATGACTGAAAAAAATATCTAAATAAATCGCTTTTCTCTTCTGAAAAAATCAATTTTATTTATGCAATATATTAAAAATTGACTTCTGTCCTTCTGTTTAAGTGCGGAATTTTCATGATTATCACTATTCAAATGATTTTTGCCAATACTTTTAGCTAAAAAATATATTAAGAATTTAAACTACGAGTCAAGTGCAGATTTATTTTAAAAGTGTGGAATAATTATTCCACACTCGGGGCATACGAGACTTTTTTAAGCTGACAAAAAGAATAGGCGCAAGAAACTTATTAGCTTTATCAGAAATTTTACCAAATACATTTAAAACTAAATAACAACATCATATAAAAAATAAATAAAAATTTGAATAAAACTATTGAAAACTGTAAAATTAAGATAGTTACCAATATATATTTTTTTTTTCCATTCATCCATCCAGAATATATATATTTTTTCCATTCGTGTAAATGAAGCCTCTGTATTTTTATTAAGTTTTTGTTTCTTCTTCCAATCGAGATAAAATTAAGGCCTTTTTCCACTTAAAATGTTGTCAATCACAATCCGTATTATTCTCAGTTCTTAGATTTTAGCCTGGAAGAAATCGCTCTTTAGTGATAAGGCCGCCAATTGTATGTCTCCTCTGTATTTGTGATTTTCTTTTTGTTCTTTTGTGTGTACAATAAAGTATAAATAAATAAATAAATAATAAATATTTTTTTACACAAAAACTGGAAAACACATGGTCATCACCTGAGTTATCATACGAATAAAATTATTGCAAGAATTCTTTAAAAACACAATTGGAAGTATTAAAGCTATTTAACCAGTGCTTATTTACTTAAATGTCGTCGCGTGGGATGAAGAGAACAAAATACGCTATAAATAATAATTGGATAAATTATTAAACCGGCATTACAACTACAAGGCTCTATGCTTATGACAGGCAAATCTTCTAAATTGACATATCTCTTATCCCATCCCATGAATCTAACAAAGCCTTCACAACTTAGTTAAGTTACCAGAATAGCTAAGTAATCCGAACTTGTCGTCGTGAATAGCTATTAGTTTATTTGGAGATTGTTCATTGTTCGAGATTCTGAGTGGTAGAATTTCCAAGTACAATCAGTGCACTACGCTAGCACAAACTTTGCACCTGCTACTGGGAGTTCTCAAAATGTTATCAGGCTAACGAAGTGTCTTGCGACTTACGGAATTGGTTTACAGGAGATTAGTCACTTTTTCGGTTTTTTTTGTGTAATGTTCCATAGCCTCCTGCTTACTGAGCAACCTTTGTATGAGAAAACATTTTGAAATTTTCAGAGTTTGTTTCATAAGACATAAATAAGCTAAAGATAAGGAGAAATAAGACAAAAATAATGAGGGATGGAGTTTTGTATTCATTTTTTATTTTATTCCTAAAACACAGCAACAGACCACACATAAAATACTCATTCAGGGTGTATTAAGCAGTGTGAAAAAGTCAGAACACCCCTTAAAAACAAATTCACTAAAAGAAAATTCTCGTGTATGGTGTTATCACAAAAGAAAAGCTCCACAAATGGACCGGCTAACATTGACATTGGTCATCGGTCGTAGCACAGCACTACGAAATTTCGTAGCGTATTCCGATGCTACGCGATAAGGGGGCCCAATCGCGCAAATATTCAACGATAAAACCAAAACTGAATCGTTACAGTTTCAGTTTTGTTAACAGAAAAATACTCGATTAGTTTTGTTAAAAAAATTGTTTAAAGCTAGGGAGCCAAGGTTGCAAATCTTGAATAATTTAAATGAGAATTCTAAAGCTAAACCAGGTTAATATAACCCAAAAAACAACGTAACGGTTTTAGTTTTATAGTTCATAATTAACGCGATGGGGTCTAAGTTATACAAGGTGTTACAAAAATCCCCCTAAGGCCGAATATGGTATATAGGGACCATCAAACTGATCAACTTTTACTATGGGACCAACTCTGAAATCGCGAAAAAAAACAGCTGTTTCATACAAAAATTAAAATCGATAATATCAAAATGTATGAAACAGCTGATTTTTTATTCGCGATTTCAGAGTTGGCTCCATAGTAAAAGTTGTTCAGTTTGATGGTCCCTATATACCATATTCGGCATTAGGGGTATTTTTGTAACACCTTGTATAACGCGATAAGTGTATTTGTGACGCTTTTGTGATGCAAGGAAAAGGTGGACTTTTGGAGAAAGAAAATCATATGTTTTTACTTAATATCTGCTCCGAATCACTTACTAAGTCGTTGCCTTGGTTTTTTCTCATGGCGTCCAATATTTCTGTATAAAAAATATTGTTTCGGAGGCAATTCTTTATTTTATTATGAAGTAGTCAAAAGCACTCATGTACCGACTTCATATTTCTTGTGGCTATCTTGAGATACTGCAAAAGTAAAATACGATGCACATTTGGCACACCACAATCATAATAAGCAAGTGACGATAAATAACAGTTATTTAAGAAAATATAATAGCTCACTTTTCTATTTTATTTTTTTATTTATCTATAACATTACTTACAGTTTTAGGTGTTATATTTTTTTTATATTATACCAGTAATTTTATTAAAAAATCTGGATATATATATGTAGTAAAGCTTTATTATTGAAACTGGAAATAAAATATTTTTTGCTGTTCAATTTAATATGCATTAACTGTAATATTTTTTTTTTTTTTTATATGTATCATAATCAGTGGTCAAAAGTCACTCGTATTAAATTACACTTAAACTTTCGCGACTCATTTAACTTAAAAACTTTTTACGTTGATAAACACCCATCTATGAAAATACCGCAGCGCTGTTTTCTACAACGAATTTTCATGTTATTTCCCCATTTTTATTCAAGCTTGTAATATTAGATAGCACAGCCGTTTTCCAGAAAATTCGCCATTAATTCAAATAAGGAAAAATAAAAGGTATCATATTTTGAGATTAAGCGTTGCCGTACCGTGAGCCTGTAATATTACAAAAATTCTCCAGATCACAGCCTCAATTCTGCAATCGTGTCTCGATGATGTTCCAATTGTATTGCTTTATGTGTTCTATTTATAAGAACTGTGTCAAAAGCAATACCATTAAAACACCATTGAGACACTATTGTCACGTTAAAATTAGCAGAATCGAGGCCCAGGATATTTGATTCCCACCGTTTCAATGGCAGCCAAAATCTCATTTAATATAGAAGGCCGAAAGGCCACTCGATTTATAGGTATGGAGACACACTGTTCGTAAGAACGGCAAATAAAATAGTTATTATTTAAAATAGAGGAATAAAAACTTATTTAATTTTGCATTTTTCGCATTCACAATGCTATTTTTATATAAGTATTAATAAATAAATATTTGACAACATCACATACATTGCTCCAATTCCAAAGTAAGTAGCTAAAGCACTTGTGTTATGGAAATCATTTTTATGTATGCCTCGGAAGTACTATACCTATCTAGTGATTAATATAAATAGTATTATAAAAATACTAGAAAAAATCAACTCACCCGTAGCACCTCAGACGGGACTCGAACCCGTACCCTTGGGATTCTGGCCCAATGCACTGACCAATTATGCTACCGAGTCGCTGTAATTTTTAATTTGTAATTGAATCATAAAAAATAATTAGTCTTTATTTAAGTATCTACTATGTACGGAACCCTCGGTGGGCGAGTCCGACTCGTACTTGCCCGGTTTTTCTAAAATGAACCCACCGGGGATCGAAACCGGGACCTCAGACATGGAGACACCATGCGTACGAACCACTCGGCCACGGAAGTCGTATGAAAAAAATTATGAAGTAATAAGACACTGGTCGATTCTACAATGAGATGGCGATTCGATTTTACAATCGACTGTCGATAAAAAACCCTACTTGACTAAAGTCGCCTGGAAAATCGATTTTTTTTTTTTTTTCTAACTGATTATTCAATTAAATTAACTTTAGCATTTAAAAATCTGTTACACAACTTATTAAATGTTTGGTGGTGTAACTGTCTGTATACCTCGAATTATATTGAAAATGCGCTGTAAGGAGAAAATTATTAAGATATTTTGACGCGAAAGGTGACGGAATTTATTAATAAAAACTGACCTAAATAGGTAGTATGTGCATTTATTTACTTATTATGTAATACCTGTATTATAAAGAGTGGGAGTATTGTGGGTATTATAATAAAAGTTAATGGGGTACTGAAAAAATAATGATTATTGTAACATTTTTTTTTTGTTTCAATATCTTAAACAATCATTAAAATTTTAACGTTATTAAAATGCAAACTCTTTCCTTTTGCTTTGTATATAATTTCTTCTTCTTTTTTGTTTTGGCAATCTACTTTCCTCTTGGAAGTAATTTTTGCCAGTGTCAATTGTTGAATAGTTCAGTGGTAGATATTGTTTCATTTTTCATTAGGATGCGGGTGCATCGTATTCCAATGCTGCTTGGAGCATTTGGCACCAAGTATATCAAGACAGTTTACTCGGTTAGTTCTGCCGAGGAAGACACCACTTCAATAAAAGTCTCAGCTTCACATAACCAAGATCGCGCCTATTTCAATTATCCCACTTATTGTTCAGTTGCGTAGACACTTGTGCCATATAACTGCACCAGTTTTAAGACACAATATCCACTATGAATCAATTTTAAAATAATTAAAATAGACACCTAACCGAACTCGACAAAATGGCGCCAAAAACTCGCTGTTTATCATTTTATCGGTAAAGTGCGTTTAAATAACAAATTAATAAAAAATATAAGAATCTTTTGTGCGATATGTCTGACGTTTTATTTTCACGTTTTATGGCACAGCCTTTTTAGATTTCATTAAGGTGAGGGTTGAAGAAAATTAACACTTTTTGATGTTATTCCAAAGGTCGCTAAAAGGTCCTACGGATCTGAAATTAAGGCCCCTATACAAGGTGTTACAAAAGTACCCCTAATGCCGAATATGGTATATAGGGACCATCAAACTGAACAACTTTTACTATGGGACCAACTCTGAAATCGCGAAAAAAAATCAGCTGTTTAATACAAAAATTAAAATCGAAAATATCAAAATGTATGGAACAGCTGTTTTTTTTTCGCGATTTCAGAGTTGGTCCCATAGTAAAAGTTGTTCAGTTTGATGGTCCCTATATGCCATATTCGGCATTAGGGGTACTTTTGTAACACCTTGTATACCTCAAGTGGCGCCCTGATTTTAATTAAATTTATTGCTCGCTAAGTATGTACATAATGTGTCGAAAATTCACATGTACAGATTGAAGCTAAGGTTCTATAATTTATTTACAAACAATAACCTCACTAAAATTTTGTTCGTTGTAGTAGTAGTTCGCAAAAGTGCCAAAAGTGGCCACTTTTAGCACTTTTTTGTTTGTAAATAAACTAAAGAACTTTAGCTGCAATCTGTACATGTGAATTTTCGATACATTATGTACTTAGCGAGCAATAAATTTAATTAAAATGAGGGCGCCACTTGGGGTATATAGGGGCCTTAAGATACATACTTCTTTATAGCTTTATCCTAATAAGTATTGAACCAAAAACACGATTCAACGAATATAATATAATAATTTCACAATTACGAAAATACCCTTTAAAAATTCATAAGTTTAAAATTATTTCGAAACAACATTAGGTAATCAAGTAGAGATTGCTTTAAGTAATATGTATCATAATAATACACAATCGTGTAAAATATCATAATCTCCTTAATCGCTATAGTTATAAATTTACTACTGATTAATGACGACCTCCGTGGTCGAGTGGCTTTGTACACCGGTCTTCAAGGTGTCGCCATCTCTGAGGTCGTGGGTTCGATCCCCGGTTGGGTCAATTTAGAAAACAAACTTTTCTATATTGGCTCAGGTCTGGGTGTTTGTGATACCACCGTTGTCTCTGATTTCCATAACACAATTGCTTTAGCTACTTACTTTGGAATCGGAGCAATGTATGTGATGTTGTCAAATTTATTATTATTTATTTATTTATTGATTTCGTGATTTTTTGCGCCTAATCTGCTAAATTGGTCTCGCTCCCGCGCGCGTCGTTTTCTCATTGCTATCTTGCTTTAGTCGTATAGTGCCTTAAAGAAATATGTTACATACACAATCTGTTTTAGTACTTTATGTTCACTTAATTCCCATTGCTCTTTGCATGCTTTTACCTGAAAACTGAAAGAAATAAAGCCTACAAAACAAAACCATATGTAAGTAGCTTTTTATGCTAAGAATGAAAAGAATGTGTAGGGGTGTAATAATGAAACTGATGATGGAATCAACAATACTCTCTCTCTCTCTCTCTCTCTCTCTGTTCTTCTCTATGTTACCGCTAAAGTACGGAATACTTTAATGTGCAAATTAACTAGTTTATCGACGACGTGAGTGGTGCAGTGGTCAACATGCCGGTCTACCACGCAAGAGGTCCCGGGTTCACAAGATGTTGACCACAGTACCACTCAGGTCGTCAATAAAAGCATTGCGTTGTGTTTGATTACCTTTATCGCGAAGTGGTTTAGCGCATTAAACCTGCGTCATCGGATGGGAGACTAGAAAAAATTACCTCCAGTAAAAATTACCTCCTTAGTCAAAGGTTTCAAAGTTCGTTTGTATGATACTATCCTCCTTACAAACTGTGCCCTAACAGAAGGGACATAAAAATGGCTTAGGACGACGATGACCTTTCTTATATTAATATTTACAGCACTAGCAGCTAGGGAACCTATAACCATGATAAAAAGTACCCTATGTTTCAAACTATATGTGTGCCAAATTTTATCCAAACACATCCAGCCGTTTAAGCGTGTAGAGGTTACTGTTGCCGAGCCGGTCTCTTTTTTACTAGTTTATGGTTTTTTACTTTTAACTTATATTTTTGAATTCTGTACTTTTTATACAGCAACATTTTTTCCTTGTTTTGTACTCTGTGTTTTTTCTTCTTTATGTCAAGTTGTGTTCATCAGTTTACAATAATAAAAGTACAATTACTACCAAATAACTTTCATTATTTAGAAACCCATTTAGTTCAGTTTCAGTTACAAACGCACACACAAACGCTCGCATTTATTATTTACTTTCTACGGGTTCCTGTATCGCACCGCCTGCAAATGCAGCGCACGCCTGATTGCGCACACTGGCGCTCCATCGTACCGCTTAATTACTATGTTTACTGCTGAATGCGCTGCAAGAACGTTCGTATGCATTTCGGAATACAAGCATTATGGTACTCACACATCGGTTTATAAGAGTTACAGTTTCCATACTAATATTGTGCTGAATGCTTATTCAAAACTTTTCTGTGCAAAGTAATGTTATCCCTTAGATAAATTACACTGGCCTTCAGAACTTCGTATCACACTTTTAAAATTGTAATAACTTTTAAAATACACAAGATATATTTTCGAAATAAAAAGGATTAAAAAAATAACTTCACAATCGATAACGTTCTTGAAAAAAAACCTTTTTTTATTTCAAATCTCTAACTTCTATTGTTTAAGAGAAATTGCAATTTTAAAAGTGTCGTACTAAGTTTTGAAGGCAAGTGTATTTAAGAACGTACCATTTTTGTATTTATTGTTGTATGCTGTGCTAAATGTTGTTAACATACATGAAAATGAGTGTACTTACATCTATCCAATCAAGTATTAAGCTACCATTCAATTAAAGAAATTGCTTTTTTAATAATGTCATAATGTTTTGCCAACTGTTTAATCATTATTATTATTATTATAAAACATTTGTCAAATTTATAGGTAAGAGCAACCATTATGAGCTCCACTCACCCAAGGATCTCCACAATAATCAAACCCACGCTGCCAGCATGCAGCGGCTCCCCGCGACCTTCACCAGAATATCGTCGGTCCACCTTGTCGGTGGCCTGCCCAAGAAGCGTCATCTGGTGCGCGGGCGCCATTTTACAACCGCCCCCTACCAACAACCATGGGTTCATTTCAATCTGCCAGTGGGAATGGGTCTGCTTCTGCCTACTTGTCTTGACGTTTATTGAATTGTATGAATTGATATATATATATTTTTTTGTAATAGCCTAGACTGAACCTTAAATTTTGAATTGAATTAAGCTTGACACCTGTAAATTGATTCAGTAGAAATGAGCTAATCAAATAATGTTATTTATTTATGAATCTATGTTAATTGTAACATGTATGAGTATAAAGTCTGGAAACGATATACATATTTGTAAATATCGTTCCTTCTAATAAAGCTGATAAGTTTTTTGCGCCCATTTTTCTTGTTAGCTAAAAGACGTCATAATGGTGGTAGGATAAAAGAATTGACGATTTAAAAAGGCTTATTATGTGAGCTTATTTGAATAAAGAATTTTTCAATTTCAATTTCAATTTCAATTTCAATCTATTCAACTATTATGGCCTTACCACAAAATATTTTAAAAACACTGTTTAATTTAGACACTGTTTAAATATGATGCTGTCTCTTCCAAATTATACTGTCAAAAAAGTGACAGCATCACATTTAAACAGTGTCTAAGTTAAACACTTGTTTTTTTTCCATTTATTGGGGTAAACAAACGGTTTTATAATGTGTAATACATCAAAAAGTATACATAATTTGAAGAACTAAATAATTGTAAAACCGACACCGTTAACCACAAATAAGTTTTAACAAGTTAAGAGTACTTGTTAATGAGATTTAAATAGGTAATGAAGTTAAATTTAAATATTGCTTATGTTGTTAGGTACATTATTTTTTCGTTTATCATGTTTCGTTTTTTTTAACTATTTTTACTATCGAAGCTTCGCCATAATAGTTTTTTTAAACAAGCTAGTTTTAGGTATAAGTATATCAATATCGTTAAAGTATTTGTTATAAGTGTCAGTCAGCCGAGACAAGGGCGAACGTTCGCCAGCGTTAGTTCGGGATCTTGATATAGCAAATAGCTTTTTAGTTGGACAGGCCCGCACTCGCAGTCTGACTGGCACTTGGTAACTGATATTATTTATTAAATCGATGCAATCGTATTTATTGTGACAGAGATCATACAACAACATCGCTTGCAGTTGTAGTCTCCTATATTTGAGATGATGCAATATGTTTCTAACAATTTACAACGTGTTACAAAAATACCCCTAATGCCTAATATGGTGTATAGGGACCATCAAACTGAATAACTTTTACTATGGGACCAACCATGAAAAAGCGAAAAAAAAATCAGCTGTTACATACAAAAATTAAAATCGAAAATATTAAAATGTATGAAACAGCTGATTTTTTTTTTCGCGATTTCAGAGTTGGTCCGTTAGTAAAAGTTGTTCAGTTTGATAGTCCCTATACACCATATTCGGCATTAGGGGTATTTTTGTTACACGTTGTAGAGTATGAAGATCGACTACGATGACATTTGTGGTGTAAACAGTGTTTTGTGGTGAGGCTGTTTATGTTTAATTTATTAACTTAACATGCAGTGTGATTTAAAGGCGATTACTCACAGTCTCGATCCGTCTAGTGAGTTGGAAACGTTTGGCGTCTGGTAATGTATCGGGACCGAGGGACTTTGTGATCGATCGCATTTACATAACGGATATTGTTTAACTAAAAATGTAGACTAAGAGTGTCCCAAGTCAGTTAGATGAGAAGGAAGTGTTGATTAATAAATTAAGTTGACAAATCTCACAATACAAATAAATTAAAAAAAACTGAAATGGTTAATTCGATACGTCTAACTGCTTTTTATGCCACACACCCTTAAATAAAAATCATAATAATAATAATAATAAAATATTTGACAACATCACATACATTGCTCCAATCCCAAAGTAAGTAGCTAAAGCACTTGTGTTATGGAAATCAGAGACAACGGTGGTATCACACACACCCAGACCTGAGCCAATATAAGAAAGTTCGTTTTCTAAATTGACCCAACCGGGGATCGAACCCGGGACCTCAGAGATGGCGACACCTTGAAAACCGGTGTACAAAGCCACTCGACCACGGAGGTCGTCATTAAAAAATATTTATCAAAATAAATTTAGAAACTTAAAAATTAAGTTCGTTTGAATTGTCTATATTTTCCTACTGCCCGTACGAGACTTTTTTAGTTGACAAGAAGAGCGACTGACCAAATCGACTGAACTGAGGCAAAATACTACTGAACTGAAAGCAAAGCCGCTATCACACCGGACTTACGCTTGCACGCGCTTATTTTGCTTACCAAAAAATGTGAAACGCGGTTTAGTAAACGCCCCTACCACAAAATATAAAGTCTGTGTCATGTGGGGCATTTACACGGGTTGACTTTCCGGGTGACTTGCCGGTCGACTTTATTCACCTAGGGCTTTAGAGATGTATTACGAGCACCTCTCAACTGACCACTGGTGATGAGATTTTTGTTGTATGTATTGTATTTGGTAACGATATATTTAAGTTTGTAAATATCGTTACTTATTTCTGTTAAAGTTGATAAGTTTGTTGCGCATGTTCTTCTTGTCAGTTAAAAAAGTCTGGAACGGGTGGTAGAAAATATAGACGATTCAAAAGCGCTTAATTACTAAGTTTTTTTGAAAAAACGCATTTTTTTACTTTTTACTTTACTTTTACTTTTATTTAGTGGTCAGATGGTCCGGAAGGCACTAAGCTAGTGTTCTAGTAATTTATAATGATTACCTAAGTTGGTTTCTAACTTGGTAGTGGATTATGGCAAATCCTCCTTATCCACCCTTAAGGAAAGCCTGTGCCCCAGCAGTGGGGACATCAAAAATGTCAAATAAACACAATAATCACGCCCGTAAATATGTTTGTGTATCATAAACAAGCTAGCAGTGCACCGTCTTTAAATTTAAAAATCCTTTTCGTAAGCGTACCGGATATATCTAGCTTACTTTCATATTTATTTTCAGAACATCTGATTGTAGTGTAACCATAAATGTAAGTTTCCAGATATTACCAGATCGGTGAAAAAAATATTCTAAAGAACGGAACAGGAGAATAGAAAATGAACAGAAAATAATTGTATATAATTCAAAAGTTTTGGTAAATAAACATAAAAAAATATTAGACAACATCACAAACATTGTCCCAATTCCAAAGTAAGTAGCTTATGCACTTGTGTTAGGGAAATTAGGGAGAACGGTGGTACTAAAAACACCCAGACTAGCCAATATAGAAAAGTTCACTTTCTAGATTGACCCAGCCAGGAATCGAACCCGGAATATCAGAGCGATACTTTGAAAACCGGTGTGCGAACCACTCGACCACGGAGGTCGTCATAATTTTTTTGTTACAAGTTTGATTTATATTTTTAATATTTGTTGAAATTTGCGCCTTGGTTTACTTTTTTTTTTAAGTGTGTGAATAATACGAAATTATGGAAAGCCAAAATCAACTATTTACTTCTTTGAATGTCCTGAAATTTTTTCAAACCTAGTATTTGATGGTTCCCCTACAACATGATCCACTTTAAAATTTATAACATTATCTTTCTCACTGCTCGCCTCTCACGTGCTGAAAGCAACTCTGCTCTGTGTTTACCTTTTTAGATGTGTAAAGTTTATTTAAGTTATGTGATATTAATATAGCTATTATATTGAGGAGTTCGTTGGCGCAGTTGTTTAGCGCCTCTGCGATTGCGGAGGTTGAGCAATTTTCGCAAGGGTCGGTCGTGGGATGGGTGATCAAATATATTTTACCTCGAGCTCCTCCGTGCTTCAGAAGGCACGCTAAGCCATTTGGTCCCAGCTGCATTTGCAGTCCTTAACACTCACCAATCCGCACTGGGCCTGCGTGCTGGGTTATGGCCCATCCTTCTCATCTACCCATAAGGAAGGCCTGTGCCTCAGCACTGGGGACATTAAAAATAGTCGGTGGATATTTCATACATTTATATCACTTAATAAGTTGCTCAGAAATCAGATTACTTTCTCAACCAAAGGGTGACACTCATATTCAAGACATTCGGAGGCCACATTGCTAAAATGATTTTTTTTATTGGATTCATAAAGAACATTGAAAGAAAATATTTAGTCTAAAAGAACGACACCAAAAACCGACATTCACAAAAAAAAAGACTTAATGTGCTTAAATTTTTTTCTGATTCCCATAAAAATTTAAGTCTGGTACACAGATATGTTTAACTAAATGATGTTGGTAAAAAACTTATACTAAGTTAAATTAGGTCACGCGAAAACACTTTCAATGTTTCGCCGCAAAATAAGAAAACACTTGCCTTGCTCCAGATGGAGGCAGACAGGAAATTTGAAAGTTTTTGTAGTCTGCTAGTTGCAATACCGACGACAATGCCGAGCAACGAACAAAAAAATATTCCAACTCTGAAAAAAAAACTTATGTTATAAGTTATTTCGTCGTGTGTCAGATAAAATTGATTTTATTATAGAATTTACTTGACGACCTCCGTGGTCGAGTGGCTTTGTACACCGGTTTTCAAGGTGTTGCCATCTCTGAGGTCCCGAGTTCGATCCCAGGTTGGGTCAATTTAGAAAACGAACTTTTCTGTATTGGCTCAGTCTGGGTGTTTGTGATACCACCGTTGTCTCTGATTTCCATAACACAAGCGCTTTAGCTACTTACTTTGGAATCGGAGCAATGTATGTGATGTTGTCAAATATTTATTTGCTATAACACCGGAACTCTATCAAAATAAATAAGCACTAAAGCATATCTCTATAAACTCTAAAAGTTACAAAGAAAACGGCTTAACCGAACCACACTTTAAAGCATAAAATCTCTCGAAGAAGCTTACTATGACATAGTTCCAGCGCTTTCAAGATTATTCCTCGCATACGAAGGGTCTCATGACGTAGGACCGACGCATAATAAATCAAAACTGCAGGATTCACACTTATCCTTACCCTACTAGATTTAACGGCTATTCGATTTCCTGAAACTCTTGAAATTTATTTCTCATTTCCGAGAAATGAGTTTTCTCTCATCTCGGTGGCGAAAATCGATGGCGATTTAATTTTTAACAGGTTTTAGTAATGGAAAACTTAAAACGTTATTCGTGAAAAGTTTTTATTGTTGGAATTCTTTAAACAGAACCATAGAATTAATATAGTAAAGAAAATAACTGAAGTACCTGTATAAAGAGTAAAAGAGGTTTATTTTTTAATCATTTCCACAACAATAAATAAATGAACACAATGAATAAATGAATAAATAAATAAATAAATAAATAAATAAATAAATAAATAAATAAATAAATAAATAAATAAATAAATAAATAAATAAATAAATGAATAAATAAACAGGAAAACAATAAAACACTTATTCAGACGGATAAGAAGATCAGAGAAGAAAGAGAAAATACTAGTCATATAATTATAAGTAGGTTCTTTAAAATAAAACCCTTATTACGGATGTTATAAGTAGTGCGGCTTTTTCGAAACCGCACTACTTAACATTTTGTTTCACGTTTTATTTCAATGTACAGAACGCGCGTAAATCTCTTGATACAAAAAAAAACCTTGGCGTCACCTTGAAAACCGGTGTACAAAGCCACTCGACCAAGGAGGTCGTCAAAATATTGTTACCGAAGTTACGCCATAGACGACATCGACGCTGTCACCGAGTCAGATAAGTTTATATCAACGATGATGCAACCCAGCCTTAACCTTTTGCCCTCTAATTTAATGTATGGCCTAAAAAGCTTTTGCGTATGGGACTTCATCTCAGAGTCCATCGATCAACAACTACACAGGTGTCGGCCCAAGACCTTTATTTAACGAGAAACATTCTAGAAAGGAAAATATTATGATTCTGCAGAAATCTCCGTCGCATCAATAGACTTTAATAACGGATCATGATAAGAACTTTATGAACTTATTCTTTTTAAGTATTTATACAAAAAAATAAGAAGAAGAATTGACTTTCCCTTTTTCCATCTATGCGAAAAAGTCTGGAACGGGCGGTAGGAAAATATAGACGATTCAAAAGCGCTTAATTACTAAGTTTATTTGAATAAAGTAATTTTTTACTTTTTTTTTACTTTTCCACAATTTCGCCAATTTTTAAGAATAGTTTACTACGCATTTTTCTGTTCTTCTTATTTCCGCGTAGCGTTAGAAATAAACTTTCATCTTTTTAATATGCATATTATTATTTTTGTATCAATTCAAGATTTGCAAAACATTGACGAGTTATTGATGAATTCCATTTTTGACGTTTTATGGGAATAAAAGTAAAACTCAATCTGATACACTTTTACAAGACTTAATTAAATTAAAACTAGATGAAATACGCCATTTCATTTTATAGTAAACTAAAAAAACCCGCCTGCATCAAAAGACAAGTCAACTGAAAAGATAGAAACAAGATCAAATATTAAAGGCAACATAATAACATGCAGTCGGAGGCATAAAATTTAATGATAAGTCAAATCATTCACAATGTCACTTTGTGGGGTTATTTTTTTTATGTCTTTTTAGTTATTATATTATTACGGTTACGATATACTTTTTTGAAATCATTATGATAAGCCCTTTAAGATACCCGTATGGCAGTATTTTAAAAAATATTTTTTTGCACTTCAATTATAATATCACCGCACAGCAGCCATATTGATTTTTTTTAACGTCACTTACCTAAGAACACTTGGGCTGTCGAGACAAATCTAACGATATTTTATTAATTGAAATCCGTTCAGCCGTTTGATAAATATGGGGTAATAAAGAATATTACATACCAACATACACACAAGATACGCGCGAAAAACATAACCCTTTCCTTGCAGTCGGGTAAAAAGGACGAACCAATTATCTCCAACAACGTCTACTTTACAAGCCTAGTTACCTTAAATCGTAAACAACCTACAAAAAAGTTTTTATTCAAAAAATGTTTTACTGCCCGTAAAGGCGAGCTATTTGATCGAAATCGGCTTTAAAAGTCATAAAAACATCTAGTAAAAATGGGAACTGGAAAGACACATAAAACGCTCCACCCTCACTATAAAGTACACTCTTTATAAACAAAGTTGTGTCTCGGGACCTGACTTGCCAACGGTACGTTGTAGATAAACTTTGCCAGCTTTAAGAATGGTGCAAGTTATTAGAAGCAGACTATTTTATATATTTATATGTATATACCTATTGATAGAACAAAACAGATATCAAAAATCAGCTGTTCCATGCATTATAGTCGAGTAGATGTTGTACTTTTCTATGGCTCAGCTGATTTTTTTTTGCGATTCCGTGGTTGGCCCCATATTAAAAGTTGTTCATTCACGTGGTCTGCAATCCCAATTTCAGTTTTAGATATACTTAAAAATTAACGGTGTATAAAAATAAACAGATAGTTCACTTCTAAGACTTCCACGCGTACAGTTCATTAGAAATAAATCACTTTTTACGGATTACAGCGCGTATATTATTAATTCGGGTGTTATTTTCTTAGAATTATTTAGTTTGGTTTATTGGTTTTTTTTTAATTCCCGACGCTTCGACACCTTTCCAGGGGCGGCCGTGGTCACGGGAGTAACAAAGGCTGCTCATAATTTTATGAAATTACCCTCTCGGAACTTTGTAAAAATGCATTCAAGTTTATTAAATTATATAATAGCTGCGTTCTGATTTTAATTATTATTACTGACGTAAATTGATTAAAGTTAATTAGAAAATAAGATCTAGCTACTGAATCTACCACCAGTTTTCAAATTGGGAGGCCTCTCAGAGAAAGAACTGGCGGAAGTAAACTCAGAGAGGCTGTGTCGAGCTCCCTTTTGATCTCTATCTCTAAACAAACTAACTGTATCTTAATTTGATATTTTCGTCGGTTTAGTTTTTCGAAATATTTCGATAAAAAAAACATATTTCAGCCATTTCGAAAATTAATAAAAAAGTCACAAATGCAAGGTCTACAGCTCCCAGAGCCACTAGCTAGTCCATAACATCTTGTAACTCGCACCATCTTAGGTTAAGTTCTCCAATCACATAGCAACGGATATTGAAACCGGGCGATGGATCCCAATCTTCATCTCATCGGCAGATAGCCGTTCTCATAATACTCCAATTAGTTAAATGCTTCCAAGATAATGTTTTGTGGCTCTATGGTTTTAATAACTAGCTCGATTTCAGATTGCGTGTTACACGGGTTATAGATAACTGAAATAAAGGAAGCTTTTGCATTAAAAGTAGGTAATAAATTTTATCATTAATAAATAATGAAACTTAATAAAATAATACTTCACTTTAATTTGAGTCCCTAATAAACTTTTATTTGTTAAACTAAGTATTTTTTGTAGTTATAAAAGCTTCTGCCTTGGGAGAAATGTTGGTTGACGTTAATTACGATATTCAACAATGGTCTTATATCATTGTGTATTAATTAATCAAGCTATGTATTTTTATTAATATCTTTCATTTTCATACCTACCAATAAATTTCATTTAAAATTTAATTTTAAGCTACAAGAATCCAATCAACCAAACTGACATATGTACACACGACAGCACATCAGGTTATACAGTTACACTGTGAAAACAGCTTTTATTACGTAGGGCATAAAGGCGGTCTTAAGGTCAACATGTATAGTCTGAGGTGCCGTCGTGTGTACAAACATCTCCAAGAAACTGCACACTGAAACTTGTACTGCAAACTAAGAACCAATAACACTACTAACATTAAGTCCAGATCGGTTCGGCATTATAGTAAAGTTGATCTTATCCCAGTTGTGTAACTTTGTAATCGAGCTGAAATGGTGCATTAAAAGTTTCAGAGGTATACGATTAATGACCCAACTTATCAGAAACGTCATCATCAGACGACCTCCATGGTCGAGTGGTTTGTACGCCGGTTTTCAAGGTGTCGCCATGTCTGAAGTTCCGGGTTTGATCCCCGGCTGGGTCAATTTAGAAAACGAACTTTTCTATATTGGCGCAGGTCTGGGTGTTTGTAGTTCCACCGTTGTCTCTAATTTCCATAACACAAGTGCTTTAGCTACCTTACTTTGGGATCAGAGTAGTGTTTGTGACGTTGTCTAATATTTATTTATTTATTTTATAATAAACAATCATAACAGCTGTGTGGCAGTAAACGGGCTTGCCGCGAATGGGAAAAAGGCAAAAGAACAGGTGGACTGTAATTAACTAAAAGAGAGGGTTTTGAAGATTTGAGAATCATCTCAAAGCATCATCTTTTGGCTACGATCCACCAAGAAAACAAGAGAATTATTATTATGTACCTATATCACTTACCTTCCTAAGACCTTCTGCAATCGTTCCAACGTGGGCGCCGACGAATGGTCACAGTATTGATGGTAGATCAGTTTTTGGTTTTCACAATTAGTTAGTTCGACAATTCGCGGATAAAATGACCCCTTTTAAACAATTAAAACGCTTAAAAGAAACAAGCGAGCGGCCATCTGCTTTCACGTGCGTGCGTGAAACCGTTTTTAATACAGGTAGCGCCACCTGTCGTTTGTCGGCGCAAATAACACATCCCGTTTCGGATGCGTTTTCGTTGCCTGCAGATTTTGGTTAAGGCAGCGATTTACAATAATAACCAAGCTATCAAGGCAGATTATTAACAAGCCCATTATTGTCCAGCTTTACGGGTGTAGTCTGGGAGCGAATGATACTGGAGCGAAACACGCTGAAGCTGGTTCGATGATTAAATCGAATTTTTTTGTCGATACAGTTTTTCATTCTTTTTTTTAAATGGCGGAGATACGTAAAGAAAAATATTTCAGCCATTTTGAAAAATGTTTAGAAATAACACAAACCCTTTTTTGTTAGCAGTGCAAAGCAAATTTAGTTTTTTTATTTTAAGTCTCAAAGTTCATAGTTCAAAATCAATCGAAACATTTCTGGCCAATAATCGAAATTTAAAAATAATAAGGTTGTGCCAGAACGTATGACTGCGTATATTTACTTATCGTTACTTGTATCGTTACTTATTTCTGTTAAAGCTGATAAGTTTCTTGCGCCTGTTCTTCTTGTCAGTTAAAAATGTCTGGAACGGGTGGTAGAAAAATATAGACGATTCAAAAGCGCTTAATTACTAAGTTTATTTGAATAAAGCAATTTTTTACTTTTACTTTTTACTATTTATTTGTTTTTAAACAACATACAATTTGAGCTACTTTTTTACGCGAGGTCTACAGCCCACGGAGCCACTAGTTTAATAATTTGTCGAGATAGCTGGTCTCAACCTATTTTTACCACATCACTATTTTACCTTGATTTCGACCAGAGTTCAAGCTGTAGAGGTGCCCAGGGCGCTTTAACCCTGCATTTTGTTAGTTTTTAATTAAACTGGTCGTCGTAGTAAACTACCTAGTAACCCGTTTTGGAACTGGGTTAACTGAAGTTCTAACTGTGCACTTCTAACTACTAGTGGCTCTGTAGAGCTGTAGACTTTGCGTTTTAGTGACATTTTTGATCACTTTCGAAATGGATGAAATATTATGTAGCCCATAATATATCCACCATTTTTTAAAATTTCGAAAAATTTAATTGACAAGAAAATTCTATAGAACCTGCTCACCAAAATTCACGTGATAGTGAAAAAAATCAGGTCAGTAGTACATTAATGAATTTAAAATGAAAACTATCGCCGCTAGGTGGTAGGTACAATTTTTTTCAATAGTTAAGAGGAAACACCACGGTCGAGAGAATTGAAAAATTCTTATAGAAAGTTGACAAAATCAACGTTTCGTAGTCCCCTGTTTCCTCCTCCAAAACTAGACCAATTTAAATACTTTTTACATAAAAAAATAAAGAAAGGATTTGGCTGTGTTTCTATGTTTTGTTTTTTTATATAAAGATTGATGGATGTCTAAACAACAGCAATTTTTAATATCTCTTTTAATAATTATTTCATGAAAAAAATTTAACTCTATGCTTTCCGTGGCAACACTTACCTTGTATATTATTTTTTAAGTTACCTATTTGCATGTGAAGTGTATGACCTTGTTGGTTGTTCTAATAAATAAAATAAAATAAAAAAAAGAACACAGCTAATTCATTCCTTTAAATTTTAATGAAAAAATATTTAATACGGTCTAGTTTTGGAGGAGGAAACAGTTAATATTGTCAACTTTCTACAGGAATTTTTAATTCTCTCGATCGTGGTGTTTTCTTTTAAGTATTATATTTAGTTGTAGGCGTAAGTTGTATAAAACAGGGAGTAAATATAAGTTTACAGCCATATGGTTTATGGTATGAGGTCACTACGGAACCCTATACTGCGCGTGGGCCGACATGCACTTGGCCGGTTTTTTCTTTACATCAAAAAGAGGTACGGCTGAAATAAGTCTTGATACTCGTATATATTATCTAAAATAACTAAACCTAAATACTACAGTTTCTAGTTAGAACCCAAGTCCCTTGATAGTTCAAATAAGTTAAATTTCTGTAACTTCAGTACTCGGAACCACGTCCTTAACGAAGCTAGTACTTATAGTTGTAAGTTACAGCTGTCTAAGTTGCTAACTTAATTACTATCAAGTATATGTACTTTAGAGTTTATGCTTGTTAAAAAAGCAAATCTTGAACAGCATTTGTCGCCCGTCCGGTGCAGTGGTCCAACTGCTCTGTCCAACCAGTGATTTCAAGAGGTCTTAAGGGTTCAAAATAATGTTTTATTTCTCGAATCTTAAAAGGATTTTTGTATCATTATCTTTTTTTAAACATTTTCGATCCCAAATATAATTTCATATGAAACTGCAGATTAATCATTAATCAATTTCACTACTTTTAGGCTTTTCAAAGGATTTTTACAACAAATCAGTAAATGATTAATCTAAAATGTCCCGGTTAAAAAACCGTTTTATAAACCTATTTTATAAAAATCAGTGCCGGAAACTGATTTATAAATAGCTTCCGTAGTGCGGTTTATTTCACTGCGTTCCATATTTTTAATGCATCAATTTATTTTCGTCGTGCAATATTGGGCGGGGGGACAACTTCTTTTTTTAATTGTAAAAGCCCCACCCGACTTCATTAGACGTGTTTTATTAATGTTGATATGCGTAATTAATGATGTGAATATTATTTCTTTAGAAATAAAACACTTGTTACGGATTACAGCGCGTATATTATAAATATAATAAATAATATATATGTAAAAAGTGTTTTATTTAATTTCGAAGCTGTTTTTGTTTTTGTTTTCAGGTTTTTTGAAGGAGGTTTTTTTAAAACTTTTTTATTTAAAGCTTTTCAGTGGTAGTTATGTACGCGTGTAAATATTTTTAACTTTATTTAATATTTTCAATGGTTGTGCCTTCGTACTTTATAGTCCAAGTCTAGTCCAAAACGTCGCAGACCATAGCTCAGTTAGTTTTGGATTGGCATAAACCTACCAATATCTCAATGACTATACATATCCTATTTGACTTCGAGGAGTTCCCTTGTCTATCTTCGAACTCCAAGGTCCAAAACCAATGAAATTAATATGTAAGACAAAAAATAATCATCTAAATCGGTTAAACAAAAAAGTTATGCCTGAAAATCCGTAAAAACTCGTGCGATGGTAAGCTAAATAATTGTTAATTTTCAGGATTATGAAAAAACTACTAGTCAGATATCTTTTTTTTATGGGACCACACATGAACTATGTTCTTTTAGATAAGAAAAAATTATTGAAATCGGTTGACATCTGGTGAAGTTATAGTAAAACATACATAAAAAAATCGTCGACTTGATAACCTACTCCTTTTTTGAAGTCGGTTAAAAAGAATAAAAAGCTATGTTGTCATTTCACTTTCACCTCGTGTTTTTAAAAGAAGGATCGATTATCACGGTTCGAATGGCCCGCTTCATAAATCACGCACCCAAAACTTTCCCAAGCAGATAATCCCTAGGGATTTGTAAATTCATTACGCGCGATAAAAGTTCGCGCGAATTAAAATGGAGATTATGAACTTGGGAGCACGGCTGAGGAGTTAAATCCTACTTTTATGGCCGTTATAAAGGAAAGGATTTATAAAATAATCGGGATACGACTGCGTTTGTTCGACAGAGGTTTATGTCTCGTAAGGAATAATTCGTCGTAAGGTTTTGCAACGTTTCAAGTCTTATACTGCGCTAAACCTAATTTCTCGCCAGACCTTAAAAGAGCACATGTTTTAAGCAAAGCATAGACAATTTGTGTTTAATTTACACTTTATAAAAATATTTTATGAAACCATCTTTTTAAATGCTCTAAAAAGAACAACATATTATAATGATCGAAGACATAAACTTTGAAGGAAATCAATCATTTAGATCAACAATTGATAATAATTTAAGCTCATCGCGATATTTAATTCTGTAATTGGTTATTAAAAATCGAGATAATTAAAAAATATTTCTATATTGTCGATGCTTGATGCAGAAATGGTGATTTGCAAAAAGTAATTCAGGTACAAATCCTTCAATCCGAATATAAGGTGCTTTGAAAACACATAAATTCACTAGGTACACACGACGGCACCTCAGACTATACATGTTGACCTTGAGACCACCTTTATGCCCTACGTAATAAAAGCTGTTTTCGCAGTTTAACTGAATAACCTGACGTGCTGTCGTGTGTACAAACAACGTTCAAAATCACAATAATACACAAAAGGAAATGAAAAGGTCAATAATGTTTTGCCATCAAAAGAGGATACACAATAATGTCACCTTCTTGACAAATGCGAAAGCCTTACAGTAAAATCAATTGTACAGAACTGATTGTTCGCGATACATTGATCTCAACAAAACAAATTCTTTGGCGATAAAAGATGTGTTATTTGTCAGCAATCCACTATTTAAGATGGACTTTAATTTTTCCATGCAGCATTCTGTAAATATCACTTCAGTCAAATATAAACAATTACACTTTTCAATAGAGCACAAAATCCTTTGTTTCACCAACGAGATTGAACCTTTTGCAAGAGAGTACAAAAACAAGATGATGAATGAGAAACGGCACACGTTTTAACCCAAACCGCGCTAAAGCACAGATGATATATTTGTACTGGATGTGGATATATAAAATGTTTTCAATTAAGAGTTGACGTGTGATGTCAGAGAGGAAACCACACTTGTCACACACACTTTATCTTTGCGAGATCGAAATACAACGTAAAGAATTATGGAGGGGCAGATAGTATCTAGGATAAAATTTTGTTGCATTGCAGTATTACATATGTAATGTCGAGAACTATGTGGATGATGATTGTATGATTCCAGTTGCATTTTTTGTGATGTTGGAATACCTTAACGATTTGTATTTGCGATTAACTTAATAGTGATACTTTGATTCACTCTTCCAAAAAGCAAATTAATCCTAAAAACTTTTCCTTGTCCTAAAAAAACCCGATGTTGTCTTTTACGATGTTGATAACAAACATATAAGTAGATACTATTTTTCTTACACCTAAATAAGTTTAGTGGGTTTGTTCCTATAAAATCTAATCGTAAAAATAAATATGGACATACTCGCACAAACAACATATCCCCAAACTAAGCAGAGTTTGTCTTAAAAACGTATAGAATTTATAAACAAATATAATATAAACAACTATGACACAAGCATATAATTACACAAAACAATATACCACTATAACACCAGTAAGAGAAACCATAACGAGAAGAATCGATGAAAGAACGGAAAGTTCTGGAATTCAAACAAAAACAGACTTACGTAACAAAGTGGCCGCTTCCATCCACTCTATGGCGGGACTTAAATCGAAGCACATGTTATGCTACTCGCTTCTCCCGTACAAATCCAGTGGACATATTCAATTTCACGGTTAACCAAGCTTCGCGGTATAAACAGCAATTTTCTTGCGGTACCCAAATTATGTATATCAATTTGTTGGGAAAGAATTTATTATTCAAGTGACATTGCAGGAATATTGCTGCGAGGGTTGGATAATGTTATGTTGTCAGCGACAGTTGTATCGACATTAATACACACTTTTGATTTGTTAAAGGACTTAATTTGTTAATGTCAGTCAAATGCTTGAAGTATAACGTTCGTAGTTACTTCATACTTATAATCAAAATTGATGAGAATTGTGTTGGGACTATATCGGAGAAATCTTGGTTTCTGTTTATAAAATAAAATAAATAAATAAATATTTGACAACATAACATACATTGCTCCGATTCCAAAGTAAGTAGCTAAAGCACTTGTGTTATGGAAATCGGAGACAACGGTGGTATCACAAACACCCAGACCTGAGCCAATATAGAAAAGTTCGTTTTCTAAATTGACCCAACCGGGGATCGAACCCGGGACCTCAGAGATGGCAACACCTTGAAAACCGGTGTACAAAGCCACTCGACCACGGAGGTCGTCGACACGAATGTTAGTTTTTAATAAAATACCTACATTGAGCATTGTAGCTCAATGGTACTACTAAAAATGAATAAAATTCAACATTCAAAACTCATTTATTCAGTCTAGGCTGTTACAAGCACTTGTGAATGTCAAAGAAGCTACGCCATCGGTTCGCAAACCCTAAGCGGGAGACCTTGTAACGAGAAGAACCGGCAATAAACTCGTCAAGGGCTGCTTTTTTCTCCCTGTATATTTCATACAGAGTCGTCAAAATTTGAAAAATGAGGTAATAGCTAAATAAAATTTATAATAAAAACTCTCATTGTAGTTTAAATAATAGGTATTTGACCATCAGCCATTTTTAATGTACCCACTGCTGGGGCACAGTCCTCCCTTATGGGTGGATAAAGAGAATGGGCTATGACCCACCACGCGGGCCCAATGCAGATTGGTGGGTGCTAACGACTGCAAATGCAGCCGGGACCAACGGCTTAACGTGCCTTCCGAAGCACGGAGGAGCTCGAGATAATAAATTTTTGGTCACCCATCCCACGACAGACCCTTCGACAATTGCTTAACCTCCGCAATCGCTGGGCCAGGCGCTATACTACTGCGCCACGTTCCACAAGTAGGTATGTTTGAATTCAAAACTATAACTTTATTTGACTCATTAATACGTTTAAAACTAAAATCGAAAACAAAGATTTTAGTCTAATAATCTCCGAACTCTGATACTGCCTATTAGTAGCAATCACTAAAAGCACACAAATATCCAACCTAAGCAATAGGTATACATTAGGTACGCCCCGACTTCCCTCAGCATTATCAAAGACACCACAAATCATTGTATTATTAGTGCCCCTCAAGCATGCCCATAAATTTTCCCACAAGACCCAGTTACATATTAGGAACGCCTGACGCCGCCAAATATAGCTCCACGTAATCCTATGATGTGCAAAGTGTTTCTAGAAACGAAAATCCCTGCCGTCATCTGAAATTTAACTTTAGTCGGAATCTGTGTAAATAGCGAGCGAATACAATCAGGGTAGCATTTAAAGTGTGTTAAATTTTTGATAGACCTTTTGACGTCACTCATAAATAAATTCTTCTATCTTTTGTTAATATGTAAGTATCTAGTTATTATCTTATCAAAAATAATTAAATGTCATGTTTTGGAGATTCAGAGAGAAGAGGGTTTGATTGCTGACAGCTCAGTACAGTGAAACTGTAAGATTTTTTCTATAATATTTGAGATAATATGCTTTTTATATCTATGGCTATCCCTACTTAACGTTCGTTTGACAACCTCTGTGGTCGAGTGGCTTTGAACACCGGTTTTCTAGGTGTCGCCATCTCTGAGGTCCCGGGTTCGATCAATTTAGAAAAACGAACTTTTCTATATTGGCTCAGGTCTGGGTGTTTGTGATACCACCGTTGTCTCTGATTTTCATAACACAAGTGCTTTAGCTACTTACTTTGGAATCGGAGCAATTGATGTTGTCAAATATTTATTATATTTATTACTTAGAAGAAAGGTGAGACATGTATGTACCAAATTCATTGAAGGCTAAATTATAGGTAACAATAACTGGCTTACGTGAGCTAGATAGGTACTATCGTAGAGTATCCTATTTTGCATGATCCAGATATCCTATCTTTATTTTCTGGTTTAATTTTAAAGTGGAATAGTATTTCTACCCGAAAAGCAAGAGTTTATCAAGCTCTTGATAAACTCCTGGATCTGCATAAAAAGAGTTAAAATTATTATTCTTTTCTTATGCACTCTCTATTTTAAGTCGTAATTTCCAACAATATCTTCCACTATATTGAGTTTAAAACGTGATGTTTTCGGGGTTGTTTTAGTGTGCGTCGGCGCGGGTCTGGGCGGTCGGACGGTCGGTCGGTCGGACGGGACATGATCGATGGTGGACTGAGCTAACGGCCTATATGGCGTAAGGCACAAGCTAAGGCGGAGTAAGGAACAAAGTGTTTCAGATACTTATGCTAAATAATAATAACATTTTTAGGAGCTTGATGGTAGTCGGACATGGCATTATCGTTGGTGGACAGAGCTAACGGCTTATTTGGAGCAAGATACAAGCTGAAGCGGAGACGTGTAATGAACAGACAATTTTTAATAGTAGACATAGTGATTTGGTGATCTGTAAGCGATGATTTTGAGGAGCTCGGTGGCCTTCCCATTGGTCGCCTGACCTTTCGATTACGGAGGTTAAGAGACTTTCGCATTGATGGGTGATAGGATGGGTGCTATAGAATGGGTATTATCTTGAGCTTCTCCGTGTTTCAGAAAGTACTTTAAGCCGTTGGTCCCGGCTGCATTTGCAGTCGTTAACACCCACCAATCCGCATTGGGCCCGTGTGGTGGGTTAATTAATTCATCAACACCCGAGCGGCTGGAAAACAATGGAATATCTATTGTGTATCATTTTCGACTCGACTGGCTGAAGCAGGGACGTGTAATGAACAGCCAATTTTTAAGGCAGGTCAATCGTGGTAAGCGATGTTATTTTCTAATTTGTTTTCCAAAAGTGCGACGGCTTGGTTCTGTTTCAATGAAGGATAAGCTCTTCTAAGTTGGGGAATAAACTAATGGCTAGTACGTAGTTTGCTAAAAATCTCTGAGATGATTAATCTTTATTATTAGTTCAAATACTAAAGCAAATCTTCTATCAATAAGATCTAAATATACATCTGAGGCTTACAACGCTTGTGTCAAATATACAATATTAAATAAGATTTAAAATTACTGTTTTATAAATTCCGCTAGCTCTACCACCATGTCCACATCCTAATGTAGGTGGGGGCTATGAATAAGGCATATGTTTCGCGATACCATGTCCTAACCTAACGGGGGATATGACAAAGGGGACCGGATTTTTGAACCTCAATTTATCGGAATTTATAACACTGTGTAATTTCCAATACCGCAATTTAGTAAAAGCTATAATTTTATTTGAAAACTGTATATTTTGTTACAGATAAAACATTTTTACGGATTACAGTGCTTATATTATTAATGCAGGTGTTATTTTAGAAAAAAGTTTAGATTTATTGGTTTTTTTAATTTATTGTATATTTTGTGTTAAGAGCTTGAAATCTATTTGTGTAACGAAAAGTCCAGGCAGAAGTATTTTAACATCGTTTTCAAAAAAAAAAGATGTAATAAAATGCGTCGATTCTAGTTCTAGATTCTCGTTCGATAAAAATACGGAATAATACGGTACTTGGAGGGAAAGTACTCGAAATATTGAAAAATAGTATGTAGTTTAGAAAATAAATAATCCTTATCATTGATCTTATCAATTGGTATCATACATGATATTATTTTATCGGATTGTAACCAGTTCCATTCCTGGCCATCAACAAGCGATTTATCAAAAATCTTTGAATGCTACTTTCTTTCTACGTCTACTTCTTTAAAAAAAACGGACAATATTTTTATTTCTCTCTTATTTGCAAAATAATTGGGCAAACGTCATCTAAAACTACTCCAAACAAGTTGATAACATTAGTAGTTCTCTATGACAGAAAGACAGACTGAGTTGTACCATAAGGGTTCCTTTTTACCATTTTGGTATGGAACCCTAAAAGGAATGTTTCCTTTCAATAAAATTTGCCATCATCAACGGCACTTTCTCTCCAACTGTCGTTTTTTTCCACCCTGTATACAGCTCCTTGTATATGTTGCACCTAATATCTTAAAGATAACACTATCTATCATCATAAATATTCGTAATTTGCCTGGAGATTATGTTTGAAAAAGAACAGTAAAGTATTAAAAATTCCTTTTGGGTAAATGTTGTTGTAATTAAACGAATTTAATTGCATTCAACTTTGTTTATTTAACAGAAAAATGGCGTTACAACAAAGAGCCAAATCAAAAAAAGCACAGACCATGTCTTCTGTCACTGTCAACTGATAATGACATAAATAACGTGGCAAGTTACGCATCTTCAGCCAGATAAGTCGATCTTAAAATGTCGAGTTCTCCAAAATAAGGGAAAATACTTAAATGGGAAGTAAAATGATCATTCAAGCAAATGAACGATGGATGAATGCCCAGTCGACTGAGATAATTGTGTAATTCGATTTCATATCGGAAATCCGTAAAATAATATTCACAGAAGATTTCACAAAATGCTATACGTGTGTATAATCGACTAATCAATTGAAGATAATGAGTTTGAGAAATTATATTAGGATTTGGGATTTGATATAATCGTATCTAATATTAATATTGTATGATATTATGTAGATAAATTAGGTTATAATTAGGTTTATGTAAACCTAATTATTTACATTATTCTGGCTATAGATAGCGCCAATAATTTTAACCTAACGATTACTACTAATCGCATCACTTCAGAATGCCGTCTGAAATTTTTCATTTTGCCAAATTTCATTCAAATTCGTAAAGTCGTTTTTGCGTGATTGAGCAACAAACATCAGAACTTTCACATTATATGAGTGGGATAGAACAAATCGGATACAGTCTGAAATTTTTATGAGAAGATTTGTTTTATATTTACGTATTTTTAGGGTTCCGTACCTCAAAAGAAAAACACGGAATCCTTATAGGATCACTAAGTTGTCCGTCTGTCTTCTGTCAAGACCCTTTATCATGACAACTCGTGGAGGTATCGAGTTAAAATTAAAACCATATTCTAAGTCTACAGTCCTTTGAAGCTGTGAAAAAATCAAACTTCTAAGTTAACGCAAAAAAAAGGTTTATGCCGCACAAAACGCATATTGTGAAAATGTTAACATTAAAATTACTGCAATTTTTAATGCAAGTCTCAAATATCATAATTCTTTTTGTATGCATGTACCAGGGCAGCATAAAGTCGAAGATATAATTCATAGCGCGCCAGTCAGGCGTCACGCGTTAGACGTTGCGCCACAGCTACGAAACTGAAATATACGAAACAGACGGTCAATTCTGATAGGTATATCTTTGTGTCAAGTTGGGGTAAAATTGTGGTATTTGATAGCGAAACAAAAGTATTATCCTATTTATAGATAATGCACGAGTTAAAATATGCGATATTGTAGGATTAGGTAATCTAAATCTTTAACAAGTTAAATGAAAGTGTTAAACGAAAAAAATACAAAATAACTACATAGATTGCTTTTCTAAGCAAACTGAAATAAATTCCAAGTAACTTTCTAACGCTCTCTGCCAGATTAGTATAACCCAATCACCGATACGAATGAAACGATCAAAATTAGCCCTTCAATGCAGTAATTAAATTGACCACACCGAAGCCAATGAGTTGACCCGGCCACCCGGATAAACGATCAAAAGATTTTATCCGGGCGTGGGTGTGAAGATCCGGGCAAAAACTTTATTGGATATGCGATCAACCCTTCATGTAATTAATTGGAACCGAGCATATCCATAACCGTTTTAGGATAGCTTTTATGTGATTTACCTTAATTTTATTTTTATATTTATATCAATGATTAATATAAAACAACGCCAAAACGTAAGATCCATTTTTCAAAGTAGTAAAAATGCTTTAATTATATGAAACATTTTACTTACAATATATTGTAGAGTCGACTTGAAAAGTAACTTAGCACTTTGGTGCTTTGTAACACCAACTAGATATAATAATGGTACCTAGCGTAGAGCTGTATATACGCTAGGTACTATATATGTACGAATGTATGTTGTCATGCTGAATGTATTTTTTTGCGTAAAATCTCTGCAATTACTTGTTTTTGTATTTTTTGTTGTTGATAAGATATCAATTAGCAGCTTATTCGACTGTCCGAGAATCGGGATATAATACGTAGGGTCTGTTGGCCAAACGTCAAGATTGGTTAAGATATCGCCTCTGTGGTCTAGTGGTTCGCCCATCCGTGTAAGACGCAGGGGTCCCGGGTTCGGTTCCCAGGAGGGGGGTACATTGGTATTCGGTTTGGTTGGTGGTAAGGCTTATTCCAAGTCCGTCTGGCTAGCTACCACCATCTTACCTAAATCTGACGCCATAACAACAATTTAAAAATTGATGTGTTCCGGCAGTTAGAGGTGAGATAGCCAGTTCCTCAGTGGTAAGGATCCGGGTGTAGTGCGCTTCCACCTTCGGCCTTATCGTCACTTAACATCAGGGAGATGAAGGTCAAGCGCTAACCCGTTGTGAATTTTAAAAAAAGATGAAAATCTTGAGATTTTTCACTTACCACCATAGCCTTCACCGAGTCGTTTCAACTTGCGTCAGACGCAAGCAATATTGCCTCCAAACCGTGTGCTTTTTCAACTTTCTGACATACAAATTTGACGTTATCAATATTGCTCCAAACCATGCGCTTTTCTTTTCAATTTTCAGCCATATGAATTTGACATGTTTTTTCAGAAGACAGAGCATGTGCTGAATGCAATGAGGTATGCATCTGTTGAAAGCGCAAGAGGGACGGGATCAAGCGACTGTGTCAAGACACACCTTTACAGGTATTACACTTTTAATATACAAGTACATAAAATGACAAAACATGAGTGTGCGAAAATAGAGTAAAATAAAGCCTTTCTATTGTGACGCATTGAACCGATCCATCATTTCTCTTTTATTAAAAGAATGTATGTTCATTGTCATTTTTCATTGTACGAACCTAAATAAGTATCAAAAAAGCCTATTCTCAAGCGCATTGTTGTTCGAAAGTTAATTTCTTAGCGCATTTTCGCCGAATTTGAAGCCGAAGTCTAATATCTGTTGAAAATATCAGGGTGAGTGGGAAAAACTGTTCGAAAAAAGACCAATCAATGCCGAAAGAAAACATACGAGAGAGAACTCTCTGCGCCTTTTTTGTCTAAAGCTGCTCCGGATATTACGAACAGTGGTAGGGTGGCCACATTCACAAAGTAAAAACCAGGACTTTTTTCATAGTGCAAATTATGTTGGTACACAAAGATGAAAAATAACTACGCAAACTACGCTAAACTGTCTTAGCTTATATTATTATACACTTTTAAACTTTCGCGTTGCATTGTACTTAATTAAAATAACAGGAATTAAACGCGTACGTTACTAGTATTTTCAAATCCACCTATTTTATACAATACCAAATAATATTCCACCTATTTTCCTAACGTTTCGCCTGACTGGGGATGCGTCATTACGCCTTCTCTCTGCGAAGCTGCGGTGGAGTCTTCATCCACCGTCGAACAGGTTTCCCAACTACCGCCACAGTGTCCCTATTCCGTATTGTAGCCGCATTTCGGTATAACTACCGAAATGCGGTATAACTACCGAAATGCGGTATAACTACCGAAATGCGGCTACAATACGGAATAGGGACACTGTGGCGGTAGTTGGGAAACCTGTTCGACGGTGGATGAAGACTCCACCGCAGCTTCGCAGAGAGAAGGCGTAATGACGCATCCCCAGTCAGGCGAAACGTTAGGAAAGGACGTTAGATGATGCAACTCGGTGGAAACGTCGGGGTAGGTGTGAAAATACCTATCATAAGTTATTCCTGTTATTTAATTAAGTAAGCTTAGTTCTTGGTCTGCGACCGGCTTAGCTAAGTTGACCAACGTGGTATTAATACCACGTCGCATCAATGATTGCATTTACATATTCGTAGTACCGTTGCAACAGAACAACTCGTTATGGTTTTCGTGGCGAGATGTTTAGCTCCAACATTGGAAGTAAAATCTAATGGCTCTCGAGAATATACGTGACTTAGCCGTCATCAGAGAATCTTCTAGATTTTCTAATCTAATGGAACTTAGAACCTATAATATGGCAAACGGCGATGTGTTGGCGACTTTCAATGCGTTTTAAACCAGAATTTACCATAAGGCATTATCTCTTCACCATATGTTCAACGAAAAGGGAAGTACTTCCGCCGAGCTGGGTGTCTGTTCTAGGGACCGCAGTCCAACTGATTGGAATTTGTATTTATGCGAAGTGCTTAGAAAACTTCGATATCGTGAGTCAGGTCTTCATACATTTTTGCCTCGATGTTAGCTTGACGTAGTGCGACGCCACGTCTGCGTAATGTTTACATATTGTACTTATTGCTGATCCTGCATTTCTTCGTCATTCGTCGATTGCTTATGTAGCGGTATGATCGCGCCACTACATATACTTTATAGATTTTGAATATGCTTCTGAATCACCAGCTAGAAAAAAAGGAGCGAGAAAACAGTAGAGCTCAATCTCCTTTCTCGTACAAACTTCTTAAGCTGAAATATTTTTAAGAATAAAATAAAAAGATGTCTTCTGAGGAACAAAAATCTTGGTCACAATCCACAGTTATTAAATGAGCAAAACGTTCCGCCGAAAATGAAATTATCGGCGAGCTATCCTAACAAAATCGCTTTATTATCTTCTTACGATAAAATGAAAGATACAGACATATTATACTCCGTTCATCAGCTAACAATCAATTGAGTTAACAAACAAAGTCTTTTTAGGGTTCCGTAGTCAAGTCAATAAGGAACCCTTATAGTTTCGTGTGTCAGTCCGTAATATCAGTGTGTGGTTTCGTTGAATAAGTTTTTTGAAAATATTGTAGGTTTGTAAACCACTTTTCGATTCTGGAATTCTTTGAAGTTTGAAGTGCAAAATTTTGTTAGAGTCAAATTATCTCTTACCCACTGATTGTAGGTTCCTGGGTCTGTGATACTTTTGATTACTTACACTGTTTATTTTATGTAACTACTTATTTATTTTTAATTACAACGGGTGGTCCAATTATGTACACTCTGTCTGTGTAAATTGCAATCGGTAAAGCAGCTTATATTCAGCAAATTTTTAATAACAAGTTTCGCAAAATGAAGTGAGATGCGAGTTTGGTTACTGAATCGACAGGCTGTAATCAGTAAAGGAAAAAACATAAAAATCTTTGTCACGTTCTTAACTTACTTTTACTTACTTTTATGTTTATATTTTATCATCGTCTTTTTTCAGCGCCATTTTAAATCCAAATAATATACCAATTTTCTGTTTCCACATTTTCCTCTCATTGGCTGTTTTCACATTGAACAATAACGATAACGACACGATACTCATACATCGTCAGCTTAGACGACAACTATATCGTCCGACGATATCGGAACAATATCGGTATGTGACACGATATAACCAACAGCTCTAGTTATGCGGTCAGTCGCATTGCGCCAGCAAAAGTAACTGATCTGCTTCACCCCGCACTGTGTCGTCACCCGATATCGGCACGATAATCTATCGGCGACGATAACGTTGACTACAACGACACAGTGTAAAAACATTTAGTAGTGATTGTATTGTAACGTTGCCGTGTGACCTCCTTCTAAGAGAATATAACCTTATTTTTGGAAATACGAAACTATGTCCAATTTTTACTTATGTTCTGAAAACCCATAATTCGAATGTGATGTTCATTATCATTATGTTGGTTTTGATAGTTTTAAGTCAGTCTTTTACAACACTTTGGAGAATAACAACTAAATTATAAATAAATAAGTAAACGAGTCGCTGCCTTGTGGAAATCTTCAATAGAAAAGACTTTTGATATAACAGGTAATGTAAATTCTATGTAAAACGATTGTTTATTTCATAACATAGGACTGTTTTTGTAATTACTTATTGCAGTTCCCGGTTAAGACCTTTTCCGATTTTATTATTGAATTATACGATCGCTGTGGATTTGTCAAGTTTTATTTATCTACCCAGCGACAGTATCAAACTACCAGTCCGACGATATCGTGCAGTTACAGTTATCGTCCAATGTAAATATGCCCAATCTCGTCTTAATTTATTCGAAACAGAAACAAAACATTCTTCCCTCGCATAGATTGTTTCACTGTCTTACACGTTTACATTTACATAAAACCAATATACCTTGAAATCGCGTAAACTGTGAAATTGCCTTCAGTGAGGCGATCGTTACAGTAACTGTTTCATTTCACTTGCTTTAAGCCATGTATTCATTGAGAAATATGTTTCAGATATAAATAAATATTTGACAACATCATATACATTGCTCCGACTCCAAAGTAGCTAAAGCACTTGTGTTGTGGAAATCAGAGACAACGGTGGTATCACAAACACCCAGACCTGAGCCAATATAGAAAAGATCATTTTCTTAATTGACCCAACCGGGGATGATGAACTCAGAGATGGCGACACCTTGAAAACCGGTGTGCTAAGCCACTCGACTACGGAGGTCGTCAAATAGAGTTGTCAGATACTAAGTTTCTGAAACAACATGTAGATGTTTACAGAAACAATGTTTCGGGGTTTCAGGGTTTCTCATCTAGTCCACATGTCAGTTCATCTGTAGTCGAGCAATCCCACAATATCGGTTTCGTTTCAAATAATTCTAATAATTTAAAAATGCTGTTGTCGTCCCACACTACCGCCATGTTTATAAACAACTGAAACAAAAGTCCACACTTGTATACAGCTGATGCGAAACTGATTTGTTTCGGTGCTCTCCACTACCGTTGGGGAGCACAGAAACATTGCTAGAAACACATACGGCCTTACCACAAAAGAAGTTTTTAACTTAGACACTGGTTACGTGCACTTTTTTGACAATAATAATATTATTTTAAAAAGAGGGCATCACATTTAAACTATAAACTTATTATACTCCCGTTAAACAGTGTCTAAATTAAACAGTGTTTTGAAATCTGTTGTAGTAAGGCCGGTACTGTTTACCGCAAAAGTGTCTTATGTTTCAGAAACACATACATTTGTTTCTGAAACTTCTGAAATAGTGTTTATAAACAATTGTTTCTCAATGAGTACAAGGCTTTAAGGTCCCAGAATAAAAATAAAAGACGGTTTAGGGCATAAAATATTATGATTTGCTGTATAAATTCTGTACCTTCCGTGAAAAGAGGTATAACTCTAAAAACATGATTTTCGGGAAATTGACTTTAAAGTTAAAAAAAATCTCACTCTTCAACTGAGAATGATAAAATAAAATAAGTGCTTGTAGACTGTAGATGGTTAAGCTAACTTTGTTTTCTTGTATTATTTAAAGAGAAATGTCTTACAGATTTTTCAGTATTCATGAAATTGTTTAGTTACATCACTAATCACATTTATTTGTTTTGTGTATATTGATGTAATAAGACTTATATCATTTTTCACCATGAAAATCTGCTTTCGTGTAAAATGTTAACTGACTTTATTTTTTTGTGTCTGCCTTTTCAATTGTATGTTTTTTTTAAAGTTGTAGAACAAACATTGTTGAACACACTCTAAATGTTAGTAATTAGAGTTTAGTTTTGTAGAATCGTTTAAAAAAATCGAATTATATCAATTTACACAACTTATTTGAAAAAAATCGATGTGGATATTGTTATAACTTTTATCACAAACGATATAACTAGTACGTATACTATGTGAATAGTGATATAACTTATGATAAAATACTAAATAATATCATGAGGTAATGTTTGCTGTTATTAAAACCCAAAAATATTTCGGTAATTTATTACTAACACTTTGGTAATCATATAAAATACTAAATCTTGCTTCATTAGCGCTTAAATCAACTTGGATAAGCAGAACAATGTGTTTTAAATTTTGAAAAATAACAAAACAATATTAAACTTAAAGGTTTACTTAAACAAAACATAACAGATGTTTAGACTTGTTAAAACTGTTGTTGTATCGAAATTCAACGTAACATAATAAAGAAAACAGGCTGGTATTTAAACACCTACTCAGAGAAAAGAAAATGAATATAAATGTTTATTCCATTGAGCTCGGTTCGGTGATCGGGAATTGATCCCATTGGCTTAATATTGACTTAACTACGGAGTGCTTCATGTAAAGACAACACAATCATCACTACAGTCATTCAGACTCAAACTTAGCCAACTTGTAAATGACAACTAGCAATAAACCGATCTTAAAAAAACCATTCATAAGTCCCATTTCCATTCAGTAGCAAATTAAAATAAATTAATTTACTCCCAAAATAGTACATTTAATGATAGCAAATAAATTATTCTTTAAAAACTCCCGACACAGAAAAGCTAACTCTTAATAAAAACCCCCCATACAAAATCATCATTATTATCAAGTTATAAATAAATCTATGGAAAAATCGTAGACGTCGGTGGACCGCGAAGTTAATGTGACGAGCTTACATGTAAATCTATTAACTTAGCGGTCCCCCGACGTCTACGATTTTTTCATAGATCAATTTAAGACTTGATGATATAATGACATTATTTTCAACTTTTTAAGAGTAAGCTTTTTTGTATGGGGGTATTTTATTAAGAGTTAGCTTTTTTGTATCGGGGGTTTATTAAATTTTTAATTTCAGTTTTATTTGAAGCTTTTTAAACTAAATTTTTTGCAGCCATTATCATTGAAGTAACACGGTACCAAATTTTGAATTCAATTGCAAAAAGCTGATGAGTCCTGATTACCAATCTAGGAGTATAACCTAATCATCGAGACCATTCCAATGAGCCCAAACACGATACCTCTGCTGTATGTTGTTGAAGAGTTGGGTATCCTTCAGATTCTAGATGATGCCACATCATCACCACCTATTATACTTTATTCGCAATTTACTCATTAAAGACCATTTTAGTGATCTCAAACACGATATCTCTGCTGTATGTTGTTGAAGAGTTGGGTATCCTTCAGATTCTAGATGATGCCTCATCATCACCACCTATTATACTTTATTCGTAATCTACTCATTAAAGACCATTCTAGTGATCCCAAACACTATACCTCTGCTGTATGTTGGTGAGGAGTTGAGTATTTAAGCTTCAGGTCATGGTTACCTTACCATGTTCTTTTAATATCATTGCAGTAACACGGTACCAAATTTCGAAAAGACTGGACATATGGAACTTAGCCAGATCCCCTGATCAACTAGAAAAGAGCTGATGATCTTCTAACGGCTGATCAGGTCATGGTTACCTTACCATGTTCTTTCAATGTCATTGAAGTAATACTGTACCAAATTCCGAATCGATCGGACATAAAGAAGTTAGTCAGATCCCGTCATCAACTAGAAAAGAGCTGATGATCTTCAAGCAGCTGAGTATTATCTTTCAAAAAAAAAACTAAACCAAAATCAGTTCATCCGTTTGGGAGCTACGATACCACAGACAGATACACAGACACGTTAAACTTATAACACCTCTCTGTTTGCGTCGGGGGTCAAAAAGCAGTTAAAAACACAACTCTTTTTCCACGTGTTACTAAGTCAGGCAATAATGAATAATAATAAACAAAAAATACGCCCGAATCAAAAAATACTATGTATTTTTAATTTCTTGTAAAAAATAACGTGCAATGGTGTAAGAAGTTAGTGTATATTGATACAATTCACTATTATGCATCGAAGCAATCTCACACTTATTTTAAGGAACATAGGGCAGATTTTCATTCCATCAATGACTTTAGCCCATTATTAATAAAATGGCACAATGTATTATGCTTTGTGTAAAGTGATACAACTTACATTTCAATTCATCTTGTTTAGTGTCGCGGAGACTCTACTGATGTGACCGCAGCGCATGAACGTCGGTGCAATACTGAGACAACACACTGTCGTATCCACACAGACGCGGGGGAAGGGTAGGAGGGAAGGGGAGGTCGCGGGGGGTTTATTGGGGGGTTTTAGTTATATCATTTTACACAATAAGTAATAAAACGTTTTACTTCGTTTATTCATAATATTTTTTGATATGAGTCAATTACATCATTTTACACCTATCGCAAACCTATATGTGATTATTGATTCAACTTAATTTATATCGATAAACACAAAATAAAACTTGATTATTACTTCATTTTTGATGCTATAAGTCGAGTTGAATCAATGTTCACAAACTAGCATACTGTGAAATTATATGTGTGTATTGATATAATTCTAGATAAATCACTACGCACAATTTAAGTCAGTTGTTATTAAATTGTGTGTAAAGTTTTAAAACGAGTTATATTTCTAGACACTAATTTAAAGAGAAATAAGTTTCGGTACACATTGTTTTAACTAGAGATATATTAATATACACATTTTATTTCAAAAAATCATAGAAAAGCAAGCACTTATATTACTATGCACAAAATTTATCTCTGTTGATATAAGTCGTAAAAATACACCGATTAGACACAAAAAAAGCTAATTTTTCGATGACTTGAATAGTGAAATAAATTCAAAATCGATATAACTCGAGTTAGATCAGTTTTCACAGAAGGTACAGAATTACTCTGCACTCAGATAAAACCTCGAATCTTCTTAGACACTGTTATGCTGAAGCCACGTTAGCTTTGCCAATAACAATCGCGCTTTCCTTATGGCCATTCGTTTAATTAAATTAAATATCTGAATCTAGTTCCTGTCCTGGTCCAGTTATGTTTCGGTCCGGTTACGGTCAAGCTTTGGTCCGGCTTCGGTCCTACTCCGATACGGCTGCAGTCCTACTCGGGTCCGGCTTCGGTTCCACTCCGCTACGGCTCCGGTTGAACTCCGATCGATGTACTGTTCTGTTGCTACACACGAAGCCAGGGTAATCCATGGTTCATCATTCAAAACCGTCGACGTAAGTGGCATACATTTTTGTGTATTTCTAAAAATCATACAAAATTAATGTGTTTAAATGAATCGCCTAAAATTGTAATCTAAAACCACACAGTTAAATTGCTACATAAAAGAAAAAACTTCTTTCATCCACAATAAAGCCAAACGCGTCGTTTAAGAATCATCAAATTAAAATAAACTTTAGGAAAGGCAATTTTCTAACATACGATAAATGTTTCGTTTCGCAAACTGAAAGCTTTCAAGGATGCCAAGCTTGTTTAAGCCTTATTCGAAAGGGGAATCTTCTTTAAGTTGTTTCTGAACGACGAACGTTTACATGTCGAATAAACAATTCATGAAAATTAAAAGCAAATGATCGATACGTGAAATTTTATAAAGTTGATGAATTATGTCATATCATAATACGTAGCAGTGACGTATAACAGTAATTTATAAAACTGTTGCATAATGAGGAGTATTAAAACACGAGTATGGCGAGGTTTTTAATAGTAGTATTACACGAGTGTTCTAATACCCAGTTATGTGCAGTTTCATACACTACTTTATCTACCTACTAAATAAAAGATCAATTTTAAAAGATTATTGATATTGCTCTAACTAAAGTGAATACCGATGGAAACCGATATTGACTTTAGATTTTCCGACTAGTTTGATAAGAATCTGGGAGAAAATAAAATTTGCAAGTTCAGTGGGCTCGCCTCTCATAGCGAAGATCTGCGACGAACCTCGAGGATTTCCCCTCGGATGCTGTGCAAAAATCAGCTAAGTTCTACAGGTACATCTTGCGTGACATACGGCCTATTTGTTTGGAGAACTAAAGGCCATATTTTGGAATTCTGTTTATATTGGACGTGGAATGGAATGTTGTATACTCTGTTCGCGGAGTTCAACTAGTAAAGCATTCTCTTTGTGTCACACAAAATAGAGAAAAGCTTGAAGTTAAGTACATAAACAGCTCTCACCGACCAACGACACTGCGTCACGCACTCTAAACTAGTTTTGAGATTGGTCTGAGATTGAGGTTATTTCGTGTTGGTGAAAGTGTCTATGTGTGCGTTGCTCGAGCGCACCTAAGATAGACTTCTGTTCTCTACCTATTTTGTGATATCATGAAAGAATAAAAAGTTAGATGGCTTATTATGTGAGTAGCACCTAACAGATGACCTTAATACATGTCGCATCTGTTATTGCGTTTATATGAACGTGCGTGTCTTGTAATTTACTTCTTCTTTATCGTGTCCTCCATAATCCCAGCAGGTGGTGGGACATAACTCCAGCAGAATGCTTCATTGTTTATGAGGGCTATCCGCATTCGTATGTGCCCTCCGCATACCCCCATTTATGCAGGTTTTACTTGCAGCGGTCAACTAAAGATTAAGCAATACAGATTAGCCAAGGCAGTTAGAGAGGGAGCTTTTCAGTTATAGGAGTGTATGCTGCTGGGGGAGGTAGTTTAGTTAGCCACTGCTGGACCTTATAATCGGCTGGATGTCGAGGGGGATAGTTTTCCTCAAAAAACTTTTGCAGTTTTTTAGTCGGGCTCTTGGGATGTTGTGTTGGTACAGCGGGTGGCGGTCGTCGTACTCCTGCTTCCCTTTCTCCACGGGGCAGGCCATATCGCGTCGTATGAATAGTGGGGCTATTCCTGGTCTGGGTATAGAGACTGTTCAGGGGGGTTGGTTTAAGTCACCCGGTTCGAATTCTCCATGTCTCATTTAGGGCCACGTCAACTTCCTTTGTGTGGGCATTTACTGAATAAACGTAACAGTTGACAAAGTACGGAAAATAAAACGTTAATACCAGTAGTTCTTCCGTCCTCGAGCCCGTCTGTCCACTAAATACAGGGGATTTTCTAAAGTATAACTCGGCGCCGACACCGGGCGAGTTTCCCCTGTAGCAAAACGGTGCACAACGGTTATATAGTGATTTATCGAGGCCGTCTTCATGAGTTAGTGGACTCGAGAGTGGTGGATTGTTTCAAAGAGATACTGCGGGATGATCGATTGATATTGTGGATTGACACAAAATGTTATGTTGTATCGAATATAGATTGTTGCATTGTTTGATGGTAGCAACTTAATTTTTCAAAGTTGATAATTACGTAGTTTGAGAAAAGAAGTGGTAAAAATGATAACCGAACATTGCTTTATTTCCGTGAAATATGTTCTTGTAAATAAAGATACTTCTGCACCCGTATGGAAAGAATTGAAATTGTATTGACGCCTATAAGCAAGTACATATTACACATACAATATCCATTTTTACTACTAAACAAAATGGTTCTTCTTAATTTGCCATGCGATTTCATTGTACAATTAAATACTCTTGAGTGGTATGAACTGATCGCGCGTTCGTCTAACTAATAGAATATTAAATTATTAGGATTCAATATGTTTGCTTGTGAGTAAGTTCGTACGAGCGATAACCAATTAGGGCGATTCTCTATCCCTAGACCCCATTCCCAGCAATGTTATACCCGCCATAACCTCCAATAACAAACCGACTTTCCTTAAACCCACCTTTTCCCAACTACGAAGCTCCAAAATAAAGTACACCTACCTCCGTTGAGCAAATTACAAGGCATTATTGTCAAGGGTCGAGTGAAATGAATCGAACCTTCCGCAAATATTTGCGACCAACATCCCACAGGCCTATCCTAACAGATCAGCTCGGATGTTGGCTGCCGTTTATTGGCACGAGTTTGCCAAATATTTGGACTGCTTGATCTCTTGGTGGGAAGTAGCACACATGTTCTTGGAGGTAAGCAAATTATTTAATTGTGATTATGGATATCTTCGAGAGTTACTTAAGGCTTCTTGCCTTGCCTATCTATGATAATTCCAGACAACCCAATAACTTTAATACCAAACTTAGCAGAGCTTGTCGTACCATGTTAAATCAACGTAATCATTATTGTTTTAAGTAGAGATAGATAATCTCAGTTCTAAATTCATCATCATAAAAGTTGTGTAGGCCTCTCTCGTGGAGGGATATGAATAGCTCGCTTGGCAGGCACGCTTGACAGGAGGGTGGTTGGAGATCGCACTGCTAGGACGCTGCTGCTCATTTTCTGTACTATACGGTTGATAGATGTTCTACCTTCTGCAGAGCACAAAATATAAAGCGGACTCGTGTTGACAATAGCAGGATAATTTAGCTGATTCACAAATCGTCTACCAGTCAGCGCACTAAGCCAACTTGGCGCTAGTGTAGATGCAGACCTGTCATTATGTTGTTTGCTAACTATGTACTTGCTATCAATTTTTGGATGTTGGAGGCGAATTTTCGTAAATATCCGTTTTTCTATCATCATGATTGGTTTTCTTTTTATTTCAATTTGACCTTTTATTCCTTTACTCTTCATCTTCTATTATAATAATTATTAACTATTTTAGGTATAAATTGAAAAATAAACGAGAAAATAACCCATATGCACGTACGTAGGTCTCCATCTGCAGCAGCGACACCAAGCGGTATATATTTTCTGACATCCCGCCATTGCGCAAAAGTGATTGTTCATTCTGTGACGTCAGTCTGGAGTTGCACTAAACGCCAGCGCATAAGAGACTCTAAGCTCACTCACTACATTTGCACAACTAACAAACGGCCACTGGTTGCGTCGTTGACTCTGAATAAGGTCACCATATTTCTGGACTTATTCGGACCTGTCCAATCTATGGGATTTTTAAAGAGGTTTCTAATTTTTCGTTTATTTTTAGGATTCCGAACCTCAAAAGGATAAATGGAACCATTAAATTATTACTTGGTTATACGTCTGTAAGTCTGTCACCTTTTATTTTTAGATAATGAAAAAAATGAATAATTAGTACAAATCCCTCAACGCTTTTAACTTGAAGCTATTTAAGAGACAAATTGGTATTTGGTGTCGGTACAATTTCTGAATTGGATCCTAATAGCTTTTTAAAATCTGGACATTTACAATGTTTTCCTTGAAAGTTTTTCCCGGCTTTTGAATTTTGATATGGTTACCCTACGCTGAGTCAACTTCCAAATAACCACTTTGGTGGCTGAGTACTGCTTTCAGAATGCTACTAACGTTCGCTCGAAGGTATTCTGTTCAGTTCTCTACAGGTGCTCAATGTGTTCTAACACGTGAAGGAGAGACCGAGCGAACTCCGTCTTCATTGCGCTCTGTCGAAAGGTTGGGTTAGGTATTAATTCGTCAGAACTAAACTTGTTCGCTATTTAGTAGTATTTTTCTGCTATTCACAGTTCTAACTTAACCTTTTCTGCAAATAAAACAGGTTTAGGCTAAACATTGATTTCTAATTATGGTTAAGAGCGCGTAGTCTGCACACTAGCGCCGCCATTGGAAAAAAACTTAGTGCTTAAATAAAGATGAAATTGTGAATTATGCACACACATACACACACTCATACACCTTTAATGAAACAGTATTAAAATTATTTCGTTGTTCTCTGAATTTTTCACAAATTCTTTACACTTAAGTAATGTTTGTACAAAATTATTTTTTTATTTATTTATACTTTATTGTACACACAAATTAACAAAAAGAAAATCACAAATACAGAGGAGACATACAATTGGCGGCCTTATCACTAAAGAGCGATTTCTTCCAGGCAACCTTAGGATGGACAGGAATAGAAAAGTATTTTTTTGTTTTTATATCTTGCTTACAAAGTGTTGTTTCCGTAATTGGCTTATGTACTGTATAAATTATACCTGCGTAAATGCTCTGTAAACAATGTGGTAACAAAGTTCACTAAATTAAAAAAAATCTCTCTGTAGTGCACTCAGGAGGAAAGGGAAGCTTTGTGGTACTAAAAATATTTTCTAGCCCGTCTCTTTTAGTTGAATGGAGGTTTTTTGCTAAAAGTAGCCATTTTTCGCACACACACTATGATTTTTCCCAATGGCGGCGCTAGTGCACAGACTACGAGCTCTTAACTGTGACTATAAAAATTGCATACGAGTTAAGACTGAGCAAGTTAATACAATGGAAGGGCAATTTCATAGGTAGCTTAAACCTTTTTATCAAATATTACCCTTTTTAGCTTTACTACTTCCTCTTACAAAATTGGAAAGGTTATAAAATACTATATTTCTATGAGGGACGTAAAATTTCCTTCTTGATAGGAAAAGCTTTCGATGTGAAAACACAATGGTCATAAAGGAATTTATTACTGTAACACCGAAATCATTTTCATATACGGACGGTGTTGTGAATGCGACCGAAGGTCGATTAAGTAATTGTAGTCTGTGGGAATGCACCCAATAATACTATCAATGCTGTATGCTGTAATGAAAAAGACCTCTACAATAAATGGACGCTTGGAAAGACGCAGTTCGTGTATTATTTAAACCTGCATTTCTGCGGTGGTGTCGTGTGAGGCGGGTCGTTACGTTCCCTCAAATATGGTTGAGCGAAGCGATGGCTGGTTCATGCGTCATGCTCGTGAACGGGTGCTGCCAGTGGGAATGGGTCTGCTTCTGCCTACTTGTCTTAACGTTTATTGAATTGTATGAATTAATATATATATATATATATATAAATATTTTTTTTTGTAATAGCCTAGACTGAACCTTAAATTTTGAATTAAGCTTGAAACCTGTAAATTGATTCAGTAGAAATTAGCTAATTAAATAATGTTATTTTTTTATCAATCTATGTTAATTGTAACATGTATGAATGTAATTTCTGGAAACGATATACATATATTTGTAAATATCGTTCCTTCTAATAAAGCTGATAAGTTTATTGCGCCCATTTTTCTTGTCAGCTAAAAGACGTCATAATGGGTGGTAGGATAAAAGAATTGACGATTTAAAAATGCTTATTATGTGAGCTTATTTGAATAAAGAATTTTTCAATTTCAATTTCAATTACAATTTCAATTTTCGCAAATGTTGAACCCAGAACCGGCGGAAGACAATCCGTCATAGACGGTATAGTAATCTGAAGCTGCTTACGTAATGCTGCTTAAGTAAGAGAAATATCACTAATAATAATTCATCGAATACATATAATCAAAGTTTTGTAGCTAAAATGAAATCTCGTATTTTAATAAACAATTATTAATAACTATTCGATTAATTATTTTTATTTTTATTTAATAATAGTTATTACTAATTATCTATTTATCAATCTCTTATACCGTAAATAGTCGTATAGATAACCGTACCTTTACTAACAATACCCAAACATCGTTCACTTTAGTTTTACTTACTATACGAAGGTTGCCTCCACTCCCTAACACAATGGCTATTAAGCAAATATTGAGTCTCAACAGTCTTTGCAATATCAACCTTATCGAAGAATGGTAAGATTTATTTTTCTATAGCAAGTGTTTGGGTAAATAAATAGACCCAAACTAAATTAGGAAAGTAGTAATTCTTTCACACACAGCCAAGGCTATAACGCTGTTTGACGTCCTCTTAGCCCACGGATTGCATATTTTCTAGGACTTAGGTACTAAGTTAAAAATACAACATGTTACAATAACCCTAATGCCGAATATGGTATATAGGGACCATCAAACTGAGCAACTTTTACTATATGACCAACTGTCGATTTTAATTTTTGTATGAAACAGCTGATTTTTTTCGCGATTTCAGAGTTGGTTTCATAGTAAAAGTTGTTCAGTTTGATGGTCCCTATATACCATATTCGGCATTAGGGGTATTTTTGTAACATTTTGTATTACTTTATATTCTTATAACTTCTCGGAAGTGACTTTTTCTAAGCTAAGTTTAATTATTAATCGTCAGTATATCCAATTAAGTAAAACTGGATAAAATGATTTTAATGCCCTATGACTAAAATCAACTTCGTTGCTTTTTTCTGCTATTTTACAGAAAATCGCATGTGTTGAAAATATACCCGTAGAAGAAGCCATGGTAAATTCCGCTGACACCAGGTGACTTTGAAGTACGCGCGCCCGCTCCATCGCGCCGATGATCCCGGATATCCCCTGACTGATAGCTGGGAAAATCCTTTTGAAACTATACAACTTCATCACATAAGTACGTGGATTTTGAGTGGACATAATCTTTACAATACATTTTGAGATTTTAGCATTCACAATGCTATTTTTATACAATACTAAATAATATATTAGAATACGACTAATAAAAATACGACTCGCACCAGGATCATATTCTCGAACGGTTGTATTTTTTCTAGTATACTATTTAGTAGTATTTCTAGTAGACTTCATCGATTAAGATAAATAATATTAGAAAAAATACTAGAAAAAGCTTTTTAAAAAAAAGAAAAACCTCCTTCAAAAAACCTGAAAACAAAAACAAAAACTGCTTAAAAATTAAATGCCTTTAAAAAACAAGAAATAATATTCAAATTATTAGTTTCGCATATCCTATTATATCATATTAATAAAACACGTCTATTGAAGTCGGGTGGAGCGGGAGGACAACTGCTTTTCTTTTGTTTCTAATTCTAAAAGCCTCTAATTGATATTTTTCAAGATTATGAAAAAACTACTAGCCATATCTCTGTAATTTTTTATGGGACCACACACAAAATATTTCCTCTTAAATAAAAAAAGAATAATCGAAATCGGTTAATAACTGGCGAAGTTATGTTAAAACATACATAAAAAAAATTGTGCGATGGTAAGCTAAATAATTGATATTTTTCAGGATTATGAAAAAACTACTAGCTAGATCTTTGTAATTTTTTTATGGGACCACACACGAACTATTTTCTTTCAAATAAAAAAAGAATAATTGAAATTGGTTAACAACTGGTGAAGTTATGTTAAAACATACATAAAAACAAAATAAAAAAATACCGTCGACTTGATAACCTCCTCCTTTTTTTGAAGTCGGTTAAAAAACGACTTACCCGTAGCACTTCAAACGGGACTACGATATATCTGGATCGTAGGACCTTTTCCAGTAATTCTATTATTTTCTATTTATACCTATGAATGAAACCTGAAACATAATAAATGTTAAGTAATAATAATTGTTAATGATCGCACTAACAATAATAAACATTCACACAATCACATGTACCCCTTGATAATGACCACAAAAACGATAGTGAAACCCACAATACAATTTAAGCGATACATTTCTAGCCCAAATTTATTACTACCATAATACTCTCAGTAATATCATCACATCACATTAATTTAACAATCAGCAAACATCAAGTAAATTAACAAAATCACCATTAATAACAGTGATATTTTGATAATATTTGCTAATCAATTGTAGCCCGGTGGGAAATATTACAACTATGTAGTTTGTAACAAATGAGTTCATATTTCAGCTCGGTTAGTTTCGAGATAACCTGCTAAAGTTGGCATTAATTTAAATGATGGATACTCCAGCCACCTAGGGTAGTTTACGGTTAGGCTGGCCAACTAACATCAAGCTAAGCTGTGCTATCTTTAAGTGCGCGTAGTCTGCACACTAGCGCCACCTTTAAAAAAGTTCATAGTGCTTAAGGGGCTGACATGCCAACTAGCGCCGCCTGTCAATTTTATTTTATTTATCCTTGGTACTTTTTATCGCTTGACAATATTTTCTAGCCTGTCGTTTAGTCTGATGGAGTTTTATTGCTAATAGTGGCCACTTTTCGCAAAAAAACTTGAATAAACTAAATGACAAATATCCTTTATGCGATAAAAAGTACCACAAGCTTCTTCGGAGTGCACTACAGAGAGATAGTTCACAATTTCGTCTTTATTTAAGCACTATGAAATTTTTTCCAATGGCGGCGCTAGTGTGCAGACTAGCGCTCTTAATGCCATATTCAATATCTCATAATCCCTTGAGGTCTCACAGTGCCAGCGGACGCACAGCATTCCACGAACCATCACACGAAATAACCAATCACAGAGCTCTATTTTAACGCAGTGCGTTCGCGAAGTCAATTTATGGTCGTTTGATTGTTGTTTGTGAATGTGGGTGTTAATATGGCATAGCTTAATTTACATTATACCCTTAAGGTGCAAGTTAAGGTGGATAACTGCGCCACTGACCATCTCACAGAGGCACACCCCGGACACGCTATACAAAAAGTGATTACGTTTGTACACGCTGCGAATGTATGCGTGAACTCTAGGGTTGACTTATTACATCTGTTGAGCTCTACAACATGTTACAATTTATTATTTTATTTTTAGTGTTTGTATGAAACAGCTGATTTTTTTTCGCGATTTCAGAGTTGGTCCCATAGTAAAAGTTGATCAGTTTGATGGTCCCTATACCATATTCGGCATTAGGGGTATTTTTGCAACATGTTGCATAGTCTCTGTGCTCGTACCACTGAAAACTCTCGCGCGCGACACGGCCCGAAAATGAACCGCTGGTGTTACCGCCGATTGTCGGGGCGAGGTGCGGTATCTCGGCTCGGCGGGAGGCGGAGCTTGGCCTACCTGTACGTCAGTACTATACTAATTCTGTGACAGAGGATAACTGCGTGACGTCTGACCTATTTAAACAAATGAGACGACGTTTCCTTGGGCGGGTCTCAGTCATAGATGTACGTTGACGTTATTTACTTATCAACTAATTATTATGAATGGAGAAACAAAAATGAAACAGATATTTATAGAACTCATCAAACTTTGAACCTCTTTCAATATTTTAGATAAATAATAAATAAATTAGAAATAAAACACTTTTTACGGATTACAGCGCGTATATTATTAATTCAGGTGTTGTTTTAGAATTATTTAGTTTGTACAAACTAAAGTTTTATTTCTAATGAATTGTACGCGTGAAAGTCTTAGAAGTGTAATAAATAAATATTTGACAACATCACAAACATTGCTCTGATCTCAAAGTAAGTAGCTAAAGCACTTGTGTTATGAAAATCTGAGATAACGGTGGTACTACAAACACCCAGACCTGTGACAATATAGAAAAGTACATTTGCTAATACTAAATAATATACTAGAAAAAATAGGACTCGCACCAGATCATGTTCTCGGACGGGAATCGAACCCGCGACCTTTGGATAACCGGTCCAATGCTCTGACCGCTGAGCTACCGAGTCACTAGTGGGAACGTCGAATTTCTTCTAGTATATCAACTCTTACGCTGCAAGCCAGCGCCATCTCACCAATGTAGAAGGAATTAACTTCAACATTCAACTGAACATCTTTCCAGATATTTTTAAACAGTTGATTAAGATGAGAAAGCTTTTTAACTATTTGAAATTTTGAGATTTAAGCATTCACAATGCTATTTTTATATAATACTAAATAATATAGCTACATTTGCTAAATTGACCCAGCCGGGGATCCAACCCGGGACCTCAGAGATGGCGACACCTTGAAAACCGGCGTTCAAACCACTCGACCACGGAGGTCGTCGTCATCGTCGACTCGCTAGGATTATCGATTGCTTATGAAGTTAATCGTGCGTTTCAAAACACAGAGTACTTTACGACAAAAATGATCACTCATCCGAAGACTGACATTTGCAAAAGTAATATTTGTTGTCGTCTCGGCCCTTCATAGCAGGTCACACAGTCCTTTGACTTATAAAGTCACGGTATATTGTTCTGTGATCCTGATGTACCGTGACAGAGACAATGGACCACGTAATCCATCAAAAACCCGTCAATGAATGGTTAATGGAAGACATTTTCTATGGGATGAGTTGGGAGAGAAAAGTTATGCGTTCCTTTGCCTTTGAAGTTTGTTAAAATTAAAAAAAAACAACATTTAAGACCATGCAAAGACATAGCAGAGATTAGAGCATGCCAATAAGCACAACTTTCTTTGAATCAAAATTCTCAAAAATATTAAACTTTGTGAATAAACATTATATAATCATTATTGACCGAGTGAGTGCGAAGCTTAGACAAAAATGCTTTGCAGTTTTTCACAATTAAAAAATAAAATGCGGGTATTTGGGAAAATAGTAGATTGTACAACAAGTGCATAAATTTCACCATTTTCAGCCATAATGTTTTAGCCATTTCGAAAATGACTCAAAAACGCGAGGTCTACAGCTCTACAGCTCTACAGAGCCTCTAGTTAGTTAATTATTTCTGAAACAAAAGCACGTTAATATTAAAGTACAGTGCGTTTTTTCGAAACAGAGTCTTACAGATAGTGAGAACACAACAGACTCTCCCCCCGTTCCTATATATTCGAGAAACGATTCGTTTTGCATACGAATGGTAGAATTTTGACACGTTTACTATGGACTTTATGTCGAAATACTACCATCCTTAAGCAAAAAGAATCGTTCTCGAATATAGGAACCGGCCCTCTGTCAAAAATGTTTATAAATAAATAAATAAATATTTGACAACATCACATACATTGTTCCGATTCCAAAGTAAGTAGCTAAAGCAGTTGTGTTATATGGAAATCAGAGACAATGGTGGGAACACAAACACCCAGACCTGAGCCAATAAAGAAAAGATCGTTTTCTAAATTGACCCAGCCGGGCATCGCACCCGGGACCTCAGAGATGGCGACACCTTGAAAAGCGGCGTGCGAACCACTCTACCACGGAGATGTCAAGTTTATTATAATTGTCAAGTTGGCTTAACTTAACAAGTCACAGTGCAAACTCACGGTAAGTTTAAGTGTGGTTTTAGTACGTCTGGAATTGTAAAAAGTATAAAGGTACTAGCACTGACATCTGCAGAATATTTGACCCAGATATTTCACATCGATAAATCAATATTGCAGAGTAATTATAATCACCATCTAATCTAAGAGATTAATTAACAGTAAAATAGTCACAAAAACTAACAGCCAAAGAAGTGTCAACGGCCATCAAATTAAGTTTACTGCCCGTTTTATTGGGCAAGCACTGGGGAAGCTCGTAAACCTAACATAAACGGGAGGCGTAAAAACACGGCAGTTGCCCCTGGACACGGAATAAAATATAGATAAAGCAGTAACGTAACTTACACAAAAATCCAACAAGTGCACACATACACAATAATGGCGTCGCTACGATAGCTTAAGCATGCCTCGTAGCACCCGTACAGCCAATCACGAAAACCCAGTTGGTGCATTGGTTTATGGATGCTTGCCTTGCCAGTTCTTCTCGTTACAATTGCTAACCGATAACGTAGCTTCTTTAATATTCACAAGTGCTAAATAACTCGGATTTTCAAGAGTGCCAAATCGTATCGGTTAATCTTTTTTCGCCAGTACACTGTCTGCGATATGTTTATAACGAGAAAAGGGCTTAGTTGAGATACTGCTTTATCTGATTATGTATTGTGCTCTGAATTTGGGCAGTTGCTCGCTGAATGAGTTTTGCACATGCTCACTTTTTCCTTGTTTTCCTGGACTCGGTAGTTTTAAGAAATGTTTCCTGGTTCCAGTATACTTTTATGTTTTGTAAAAAACTCGCTTGTTTAAAAACTAAGATCTTTAATATGAACTCGCATTACAAAATGCAATATCGAGACTTCCACACTTCTTCCACAAGCGAATTTTTTGTAAGTATAGACACTTTTTTTACACAAAATGTTACCAAAACAGGAGTTGTTTCTGAACCCATAAAAACTCCACAAAAGTCTAGATTTTAAACGATACGCTTAGATTTTTTTTAGTACAATGAATAAAGCAATTTTTTTTTAGGGTATTAATATTTTTTGCTGATATTGCGCAGCATAAATTTTTAGAAACATCAATCAAAATTTTTTCACAAAAAGAAATGGAATAACCTTTCATTGACGCTCCGCAGGGGCCGGAATAATGTAAACTGGCCGTAAATTATAAACCAACAAACTACGTTTCCCCACCATTCGAGAAGAAACTTGGGCTATCAAACTTTCTCCGGAGATCCCATTCACGAAATGAGTTACAAAACGAAGGTTCCACTGCTAAGAACATTTCAGTCCAACTAGTTTTGTTTTTATGGTTCCGTATCTCCATATTTTACCATAGTGTCTCAAGACGAAAGTCTTGGCAGTGATGACTTATGGTAGTTAAGCTCAACTAAAATAAGGAAGCTCAAGGTCACCTAGACAGTGGAGAAAGCCATGCTCGGTGTTTTCCTGCGTAATCTAGTTGAGGAGATCCGTAGTAAAACTTTATTAACTGATATCGCTAGAAACAGCCGCCCACGTACTGCTGGAATGGAACGCACTGCAGAGGGGTGGCCCCCTACCGGGCGAGGTACCTCGGCTCGCCGAGCAGCACCCAGGAAGCGACTACGAATGTGAAAGCGCTTGGGGCGTTCCTGGCTGAGCTGGGCTGGCTGGAGTGATCCGGCCGCACATCCTCCAGACGCATCAGACGTCGAGTTGTGGAAACCACCTGTAATGATAAGAAGAAGAAGAAGAACTAATATCGCTTGAAAGATTGCTCAGCTGAAGTGACAGTCAGCGGGACACATAGCGACATGAACCAATGGCCGTTCAGCCAAAAAGATTCTGGGATGGCAATCGTGTACCAGACGATACTCCGTAGGCGGATCTGCGTCAAGGTGGGTAGAGGATCTGGTGAAGGTCGCGGATAGCCGCTGGACGCGGGCAGCGCAGATACTATCGTTGTGGAAATCCTTGGAGGCCTGATATAATGAAAAGTTGGTTGGTTATGAATAATTTAATACCAAATAAAAATATGATCAACCACTTTGGTTTGATTGGAATATTCATCCTTCATCGAGTTCTATTCTGCACAACCAGTTGGTCAATTTAGTTTAGGTCGGAGTGGAAAAATAGGATGATGATTGTGATGAATTTCAGTTTGAGTTACCAGAATAATCTTTCAAAAATATTTTCCCGTTAAAATTTTAACCGTTTGGCGGTGATGAACGCGTTGTGGTTTATTGCCATATCCACTCAGTCACGTCGATTGTTTGCTGATCGTTTCGCTCATTGTTGGACCGGTGACGCCAGTGGCTTTTGTTAAAACGCAACAGATAGGGTCTGTTTCATAGCGCCCGGATAACACACATCATCTGGTCTAATTTAAAACGTAACAGAATTTGTATTTCATATTTGTAAATAATTAAAGAAAAAGACAGAACGAGAAAATAAGAAAGGGAAATAGAAAAATGAAGAAGATAAATGTCTAAAAATTTAAAGACTTGGAATTATGAAGGAGTTGGTACAATAATAAGCCCAGAAAGGCAGAAAATAATAATAGTATATTATGCAATGAATAAAGGACGGATTTCAAGCGAGGGCCTTCGGTATAAATCCGTTTTATTCAAAAGTTGCATACTATACTAAGACTATACTTTATACCATGAATACAAGAAAAAGAAAGCTCCGCTGAGCTACCGAATCACTAGTGGCATCGTCGAATTTCTTCTAGTGAGGATGCCACTAGTGACTCGGTAGCTCAGCGGCTCAGAGCATTGGACCGGACTTCCAAAGGTCGCGGGTCCGATTCCCGTCCGAGAATAGAGAGTCGTATTGAATATTTTTTACACGAATCTCACGTTTGGTATAATTATAATAATATCATCAATCATCATAATCATGATGACACGAGGTATGATTTGCTAAACGTAGTCAAAGCCACGAAAGTTTGTAAGGATTAATTTTTTTTTTTTTTTTCCTTTTAAACTTTTCACAAAAAAGTAGACATTATATTTGCCTCCTTTTAATATCAAATAAGCTTTTATAGCTTACGCTGAAAGCCTTTGATTCCGAGTACATTAATTATGTATATATTGTGTTATGTGAAAACAGGGCGTTATTTTGTCCATTCATTGTATGAAAAATAAAATTATTTCTTACCTATTTCGGTTTCGGTGATATCAGCACTGAATTTATTTATACTTTGGCTTCTAGAAAGGTGGTCAATTGTTTACTTTAAGTACTAACTTTATTATTAAGGTAATATTACTTGTTAGGGTAATCATTACTTTTGTTTAGAATATTCAGGAGTTTTAAAAGCCATATTATGTACTATGATTACATTTTAAACGCATAGACGACCTCCGTGGTCGAGTGGCTTTGTACACCGGTTTTCAAAGTGTTGCCATCTCTGAGGTCCCGGGTTCGATCCCCGGTTGGGTCAATTTAGGAAACGAACTTTTCTATATTGGATCAGGTCTGGGTGTTTGTGACACCTCCGTTGTCTCTGATTTTCTTAACACAAGTGCTTTAGCTACTTACTTTGGAATCGGAGCAATGTATGTGATGTTGTAAAAAAAATGTGCTTTTTCCATGGTCCGTGGTCCGTGGTCCCACTGCTTTCATCTACTGGTTCGACCACGGTTTTCCATTAAAACATAATATGTACCCGGGGTCAAAAAAATATATTTATAAATGAGACGAAATAATGTACTGCCAAAAGTGGCTCCACCTGCGATCTCATTTATTTTATAGGACAGTTACGAGACATGGCGAATTTTCGCATAAAAATATTTTTGATGGGATATCAAAAGGAACATGTTATATTTTAATAAAAATTCGGTTTCACGGCTATAAAACTGAATTTTAAACAAAGACCTATCGTCATTGTTCTAGTGAACCGATCTCACACAAAATGCATCGGGCTTTATCACTCTGCGCGCCATCGCATTCGTGTGTAATTCGTGTTACCGAATTGCGCATGGAGCGATAACGCCGTTTATTCGGCGTTCTCACCGGGCGATTTTAGTTGATCAACTGCTAAATCGCTTGCGATTTGAACCATCTGAACCGACTTTCAATAAAATCTGTTCAACAAAAGTTTACATCTTTCAATGTTGATTTAGTTAACTTATCTTCAATTATATTTTAAATTTACAAAAATAGACAATATTATATAATACCTTGATTTCCCGCCATTTTGATAAGACAATGTTGAAACGAGTCCAAAGTCAAAAATATCTTTATTCAAATAAACTTAGTATTTGAGCGCTTTTGAATCGTCTATATTTTCTTACCACTCGTTCCAGACTTTTTTAACTGATAAGAAGAACGGACGCAAGTTTATCAGCTTTAACAGAATAAGTAACGATATTTACAAAGTTAAATATATCGTTATCAAATAATAAATAAATTTTTGACAACATCACATATGATTCCAAAGTAAGTAGCTAAAGCACTTGTGTTATGGAAATCAGAGACAACGGTGGTATCACAAACACCCAGACCTGAGCTAATACAGAAAAGTATTAATTCTATATTAAGTAAGTCTAAATTGACCCAACTGGGGATCGAACCCGGGACCTCAGACATGGCGACACCTTGAAAACCGGTGTACAAAGCCACTCGACCACGGAGGTCGTCCAAAATACAATACAACAGATTATTAACAACAAAGTACTTATACTAGCAAGTTATGTGTTACATCATTTCCACGCATTCTAATGAATCGTGTGAACAGGTGCAAAAATAATACTTACACAATTTTTATTGGGCGATTATAATTGATCGAGTAAAATCGCCCCGTGGGAACGCCGTATTCGCATGTTGCGATAACGCCTGCATCCCGTCAACACTCTATCTATCTTTTTAATTATTTTATATGTACCTACATTAAGAGGGCCTCTCTTAATGGCTTTACCTTACGAAGACCAAAATAGTTTCTACTCACGGCACCTCGAATTTTTAATCAGGTACCGAACAACATCAAGCTGTCAAATCAACATGCTTTTAAAAAGAAACTTACAGAATTTCTGAATGAAAAATCCTATTACTCTGATAAAAAATATTAAGATAATAAAACAGTATTTTACTAGTTAATTTTATGAATTAATATTTAAATTTTATTCAGACATTTGGTATCTTGATTTAAACTGTTTATACATGGTGTTTGGTAATAGCCGTATAAAGCCGAATATGGTAGATAGGGTATATGTACCAGACATACAACCTCGAGAAATTATTATAAACCCTGAAAACCACCACATGGCTGAGAAATTTTGTTTTTTTATTTATATGGAAAAATGACAACCCTAGACGCCATAGCCAATTTTGATTAGTCACAAAATGCTCATAACTCACTCGACTCTGACTTAGTCTCAATTTTCGTACCTATTTTTGATTACTGACCTCATTTCAGAATTTAGTTTACTTTACTAAATTCAAACTTGACTTAAGTGAGATTAATCTCAACTCATTCTTCTCATTGCAAGAATGAACCTCAAGAAATTTTATTTACCTTCATAAAAGAGTAATGTCGCTTAAAATAATAAATAATTTAACCCTTTTTAGAGCTTTTTATTAGCGAAAGTCGAAAAACTTTTTTTTTAAATTTGATTTGTAATAATGCGGAAAGCGTGAACTGGTTATAGACTAGATAACTAGTATTTTTTCATATTTTTTGGCGCGTCTAATTACCCGCGCATTACGTTTGAATTTTCGAATAATTACCATAAATCAGCTCTTTTATATGAGCAGTGCTCATCTCTATCATTGAAAACTCTCTGTATAATTTATTGCGGCTCATTACGATATCAATAACCACACAATAACGCCACCACGACGTTAACGTAACCACCGAATAAGGTAATCAGAATCAAGCCCACAGTTTCCGTTAATTTGAGTGCGTGAATGAAACTGACCGATAACCGGCTTTATGGTATAATTTAACCGACCAGTTTAACTAACCAACGAATATTACTATTACCTTAAAGTATCTACCTACCTTTATTAGGGTGCAAACTCAATTTAGACGGATCTCTCTCTCACAATCAACTCTCGCGTGACTGCAAATTTTTAAGTTATAACGGTTTTAGCATTTTATAAGATCAAGTTTTTATAGAAATAACTTTGATTATTTAATAATCGAAAAGAAATTAGATAGACACATGTACATGCTCATAAACAAATTACGCTTGTAATGGCGCGTTTACATTATTCGGTTCAACCGTATTCGACTGCAGCCCGTATTCGGTCACTGATTAGAGTAAACAGGTATTCGGTTGGCCGTATTCGTTCGCAGCCCGTATTCGGTCACTGATTAGAGTAAACAGGTATTCGGTTGGCCGTGTTCGTCCGCAGCCCGTATTCGGTCACTGATTAGTGTAAACAGGTATTCGGTTGGCCGTATTCGTTCGCAGCCCGTATTCGGTCACTGATTAGTGTAAACAGGTATTCGATTGGCCGTATTCGTTCGCAGCCCGTATTCGGTCACTGATTAGTGTAAGCAGGTATTTGGTTGGCCATATTTGTTCGCAGCCTGTATTCGGTCACTAATTAGTGTAAACAGGTATTCGGTTTACCATATTCGTTCGCAGCCCGTATTCGGTCACTGATTAGAGTAAACAGGTATTCGGTTGGCCGTATTCGTTCGCAGCCCGTATTCGGTCACTGATTAGTGTAAGCAGGTATTTGGTTGGCCATATTTGTTCGCAGCCCGTATTCGGTGACGATACGAGATTTTATTATTTGCTAGGCTGTATAAGCTTATTGGTTTAACTTTTCAAAACAAACGACAAAATGCCATTTAACAATTCACATAATACAGGGTGAAATAAAAGTCATTGGCAATCTTTTAGTTAGGTTAGTTTCAAGTTATCCATGTCGCAAGTAAGTGAGTTTATTTGCGTAAATATGGTACATTGTGTTCTGAAATAATACTAATTACCAACATATTCTATCGTTGTGTATACGATGTGCAAATAGATTCTTAGTTTGAAAGATTTATAAATGACTTTGATTTCATCCTGTTTTTAAAGAACAGTGCCCTATTTTAATGAGCTGACATACCTTCCTGTTTCTTTTATAAAAAAATTATGTCCATTTACAAGTACAACCTCAATAAGAGAATAAAATGTAATTTCCCTGCCAAATTGATAGAAACGATACCCATAGAAATTGTAACCAAATATCTTGTTGGAAATACAGCTTTTGCTTTCGCTAACTTTATTTGCGAACGAAGAGGTCGAATTTAATAATTTCCTTTATAATGACAGGCATTTACGAGCGAAACGAAACTCGATTAATTTGCATAAATTGAAGAATTAATTTTTGGAACGAATTCGTGTTACAGGATAAGGATGCGGCAGTTTTCGGGCCGTATTCGAAAACACACTCGTTATTATGTTGTTCTGTAGTATTAGTAACTGCTTCAGTATAGACTTTATTTTCTTTTCCTGCCCATCCCAAGGTTACTTGGAAGAAATCGCTTTTTAGTGATAAGGCCACCATTTGTATGTTTTCTTATTTTTGTACGGTTTCTGTGTGTGTTTTATATGCAATAAAGAGTATTATAAATCAATAAATAAATATAGCCCGGTCTGGTCTGAGATAAGTGTACCTACGTATTTTCTATGTGTGCATGCACGGAAAACCGCGTTTACTTCTTTTAAGGTACTTTTATACTCGTATTCACAAACTACACTCAAACAAACCAGGACTACGCGAACACACTGCGTTGAAATAAAGCTCTATGATTGGTTCGTTCGTTTTACATGTTAACGTGTGAATGGACGCTGTGCGTCGGCTGGCACTGCGAGACCTCATAGTGATGTTTGTGTTAATTTGATTTGAGAGAAGAGTTTTAAAAATCACCTTCCTGTGGTGGGTTATATGGCCCACCCTCCTTATACATTCACAAAGTAAGCCAGTAATAATAAAAATTGCAGTTATAATAATGATAAAGAAAGATAGGTTAAGGAGCTGCTTAGTAACTAACTGTATTGTCTACGCCGAAGCTAACGTCATTTTCCCATTCTAGCAGCATTGACAATTTTCACAGTATTTTATTGTAGTTTCTTTTTTAGACTGCAAGAACTTTATAATCATTTTTGTTAGTCTGTGTCATTTTTAACCGACTTCAAAAAAAGGAGGAGGTTCTATGTTCGACTGTTTATTTGTTTTTTTTTTATGTAGGTATGTCCACCGATAACTCGAAAACGGCTGAACCGATTGACATGATTCAAACGCCACTTTATCAGGTTTGCTCCCCAGTTGGTCCCATTTTTTGAAAATTTTAAATCGGTTCAGTAGTTTTCGAGTAATCCTGAAAATACTGTAATTTTTTAGGTAATGCAAAAAATAAGACGTTTTTTTAATATCAGATATGCGTAGGTACTTGAATAGTAATTATGCAGATTTGAATATTATTTCTTGCTTTTTAGAGCTGTTGTTTTTTGAAGCTGTTTTTTATAGCAATTTTTTTAAGGTTTTTTGAAGGAGGTTTTTCTTTTTAATTTTTTGCGTCTCTATGCTGTTGGCATAATCTGTGTAATGCCTTTGTCTTTTCCTTTTTTTTCTCATGAACTTTTGGCGCGTTACATATTTTCTCTTGTATTATAATTATTTTAACGTATCATATATTATTTTCATCTCTTTAAAAATACGTATTGTTTCAACTACTTCAATTTAATTAAAAAAATTATAAGTATTATTTTTAAATTTATTTATTTTCAGTAAAATTTTTTGGTCTCCAGTTGACGATTAATATGATCTAAGTAGTTACTTATTTCCAAAATATTTTACCAAGTTACTGTTTAAGTACACTTCGCAAAATTAATCCCCCGCTGCTACAGTAACATAGGTATTAAAATACTTTTTCGATCAAACCACATCCAACTTTCCGACCTCAGACGTCCACACAAAACCAAATCTCATTCGAAACACTAATTAATATTATTGAAATGTATTGTTTTTGATTAAACTTTGCAGCAGCTCCGACTATTTAATTTACTTCCAAAGTTTTTATCATTTTCTAGAATATAACTTTCATGAATACATACATAATTGAAACTCTTTCAAACTATATGAGTATCAAATAAAAAGCTTTCGAATACAGTACTAGGGAGATGTAAATATTTTACAATTTATTACTTTGCTATAATATTTCAGATATTTTTAATAAGTATTTCATTTCACAAAGATAAATAAGCAGTTTTGTGCACACTAGTACCACCAAACTGTACCATCGGTACTATATATCGGTATATTGATTATAATATGGTAAGTATTTCGTCCAATAAGTTAACACAATGGCAATGACGACCTCTGTGGTCGAGTGGTTTGTACGCCGGTTTTCAAGGTGTTGCCATCTCTGAGGTCCCGGGTTTAAATTTAAAAAAACTAACTTTTCTATATTGGCTCAGGAGGCTTACTACGATCTCTTATTGCGATCCAGTTTAGGTCCTAAAATGAACTGCACCGCTATGTGACAGCGACAGCGACTCAACTTTAGTTCATAACCTAAACTGGGGCCCTACTGGCTAACTTTTCGAAATTCGGCGGGTCTTCAAATTAAAACACATAAATCGAGCCCCAATCGGGCCAAAATGGGGAACCCCAATTCATTATGTCACAGAAACATCGATATCTTCTAAATAACTTCGGCGAATAGTACAATACGAAACTGCTTACTTCGATTTATCTGTTTTAAGTTGAAGCTCGGCAGACCCGCCGAAGTTCGAAAAGTTAGCCGGTAGGGCCCCTGAATCGCTAAGCCGAATGTCATTCATTATTTGTTCATACAAGAATAGACTCTATGAAAGAGAAAATAAAGGTTTTTTGCCGAAGACACCGGCGCTCTCTCACCCAGACACTGATAGCCCGGTGTAGCTCATGGTACGAAATAAAGCGATTCAGTTTGGGAACCTTAACTGACGCAATCGCTTTTTAAAGTTGATGGTAGGCATCCAGCGAGTGTTTGTGATACCACCGTTGTCTCTGATTTCCATAACACAAGTGCTTTAGCTATTTACTTTCATTGGAAACAATTTATGTAAAGTTCAATATTGTTACCTACTAAGTGTACGACCAGTTCTCTACAAACAGTATACACAAACGTTTTTGACATGAATGGTCCATTTAAATAGCTATGGTGACCAAACTTTAAGTTCAAAAGTAGAATCTGTCGTATAATTCAAAGTCCTTTTATCCCAACAAACAAAACGTCTTATCGAGATGTCAACTCTGCCTCATCACTGCCAATTTTAATGAGATCAGGAATCGATATCTGAACTGCTCACCAAAGTTAAATTAAATAACTTATTTTTCTCCGATGAAATTTTATCCGAAACTTCATTATAAACTTTGCGTTTGGGCCACTCGATTGAGCCCTAATATTCGGAATATTGTAGGAGATTGTTTAAAAATAATTGAAAGAATTTTTGTTATTTTATGCTGTTGGTATTTGAAAGTTTAGAAGAACTGTCTAATAAAATAGCAATATAACTGACATTCCATACACTTTATTGCTCTTTACCGAGCTTTTCTACTAACACCCGTATCCAAAAACCTCGGCCTTACCACAAAAGCTTTTAAAACACTGTTCAACAAGTGTTTAACGTAGACACTGTTTAAATGTGATGCTGTCACTTTTTTGAAAATATTGTTTGAAAGAGACGGCATCACATTTAAACAGTGTCTAAATTAAAAAGTGATTAAAAATCTTTTGTGGTAAGGCTGTCGCCCTTGCCTACGCGAACACACTGCGGTGAGATAGAGCTCTGTGATTGGTTCGTTTGTTTTACGTATTACGTGCGATTGGTAGTTCGGACTCTGTGCGTTCGCGGGCACTGTGAGATTTTTCATTAGAAAAACCCCCATACAATTTAATATTGCATTACCTCGCTTGCCACCTGTAGCGTTTAACAGCCTCAGATAGAAAATGGCGGATCCAAATTGCTGCCATTTTGCCGGATGTCCGCCGATTAGGAGTTTTATGGACACGCCGTAAAATTCGTTTTGAGGGACGACAGTAACGTGATCTTGTCAGCACTGGACGATAAATGCACCCTTATTCGTTGTTCGACAAGGTAACTACAATTGGTGTTTTACAATTTTGACGACCTCCGTGGTCGAGTGGCTTTGTACATCGGCTTTCAAGGTGTCGCCATCTCTGAGGTCCCGGGTTCGATCCCGGTTAGGTCAATTTAGAAAACGAAGTTTTCTATATTGGCTCAGGTCTGGGTGTTTGTGATAACACTGTTGTCTCCGATTTCCATAACACAAGTGCTTTAGCTACTTACTATGGAATCGGAGCATTGCAATGTATGTGATGTTGTCAAATATTTATTTATTTAATTGGACTTGCCGGTACAATCTCACATCCTACTAGTTAACTGCGAGAGAATGCCTTTTAGTGTTATTTTGCTTGATTTTGTAAATACCAATAAAGATTAAATAAATAAAAACAAGATATTTGTCCTTCTTTAGTAGGTATTTCTTTCACTACTCTCATAGCTTCGTCAATTCTTCCTTTATTTTAGATACAAACAATACTAAGGTACTTACGCAGTATTCGCAAATAAATAATTCTTTTTCTATTTATATTAGGTACTATGCTTTTGTAAAATGTGCTTCCTCTAGTAGTTACCGTATAGATTCGGAAACCTTTGCGTATTTTTATTACAGCACATCTTTGCCGATTCTTTTTGGTAAAACAAACCAGGAACCGGAAACAAGGAACAGCTGCGTGGCGTCCGGCAGAGAAGAATAGAACCAACCTTATGGGCGAATGTCCACACACGGTTTTCCGCCTCAAAAATCTACGGTTTATTCTTCGTGCGTAGGCACGGTCGGCAGTGATGCATGGTATTTGTTTTAACGGGGGTAAGTTCGTAAATACTATTCTTATATACAAGGTGTTACAAAAATACCCCTAATGCCAAATATGGTATATAGGGACCATCAAACTGAACAACTTTTACTATGGGACCAACTCTGAAATCGCGAAAAAAAATCAGCTGTTTCATACAAAAATTAAAATCGAAAATATCAAAAAATATGAAACAGCTGATTTTTTTTTCACGATTTCAGAGTTGGTCCCATAGTAAAAGTTGTTCAGTTTGATGGTCCCTATATACCATATTCGGCATTAGGGGTGTTTTTGTAACATGTTGTATATGTTTTACTGATTACAAATAACCAATTTTATTGTTAATGTAAGAAGTGTTTAATCAACCCTAAGCATCAACATCTAAGGGCTACACGTTGAACCTGGAAGACGCCTGCGTCTTGACCTCTTCAGGCTCTTCAACGTCCGGGATCCGGTACGCCATCAGCGCCGCGCTGTAGTTGCCCATGCCTGTGTCCCAGAACACTATCTGCAATTTGTTTAAATAGTCAATAGTCAAAATTTCTTTATTCAAATAAACTTAATAATTAAGCACTTTTGAATCGTCTATATTTTCCAACCGCCCGTTCCAGACTTTTTTTAACTGACAAGAAGAACAGGCGCAAGAAACTAATCAGCTTTAACAGAAATAAGTAACAATATTTACAAACTTAAATATAAATAAAGAAATTATTCTACATTTAAATATACAATCACCTTATATGTCAGCTTTAAGACGTCTTAAAACCTTTCGAATGAGTTTCAGATGTCTTGTATCTGACAAGAGAATATGGATGCAAGAAAGTTATCGATCAGAAAAACTACATTTACCAGATATAGGTATATAAATAAATATAAATATATAAATATTTGACAATATCACATACATTGCTTTGATTCCAAAGTAAGTAGCTAAAGCACTTGTGTTATGGAAATCGGAGACAACTGTGGTATCACAAACACCCAGACCTGAGCCAATATAGAAAAGTTCGTTTTTTAAATTGACCCAACCGGGGATCGAACCCGGGACCTCAGAGATGGCGACACCTTGAAAACCGGTGTACTAAGCCACTTGACCACGGAAGTCGTCAAAAATAGGTATTGTTATCATTTTGGTTTATTAATCAAACTTTAAGATCAAAATACGAAGTATGAAAATTGGATCAATTTATCAGCTCAAGAATAGCTCACGAGTTTTTGTATATCGTTTTGGATTTGTGCCATAATATAATGAACAACCATAGCTTTTGTTTTAATTTCTAAATCAAGTGATTCAGCTAACTACGTTTGAAGTCACAGCATAAATTATTATGGTGTTTAAAGGTAGCTCCTAACCAGCCCACCTGTTCATCGATGAGGTATCTGATATAGTATATCTCGTTCAGCTTCTCGAAGCCGATCTCCTCAGCTATCTGCTGGCTCCTTGAGGTGGTGAAGATGCCCGCGATGGCTGGCACGTTGGCGCTGGCCGCGAGGGGTATGGCTGCTTTTAACATCTCCTTGGCTATGCCTGTGGAGAAGATGGCTCTTGGTGAAATACCACACTTGCGGATGCGTTTTCGTGAGCATTACAACTGGGAAAACTACATTTAGGTGTAACGCGAGTTAGAAAGGTATGTTTCATTGAATAATATGCATGGTAATCCCAGAAGTGGTAAGAATAAATTATAATATAATAGATAATAATGTTGGAATTACATCACTTGATTTCGAAATTCTTTAGCACAACTTTATGGCGACACTCTCGATTTTTATAAGAATAATATTTTTATATAATATCTCGATATTTATATATGCATACTTTGTGATTGTGTCCGGTTGTATATTTTTAACACGTTGACAAGACGAGCCAAGTGACGGAAAAACAACAGGTTTTCTATTTCCAATAAAAATATGCATCTGAACTGAGAGCCCTTTTTTTTAATCATGGCGAATCAAACTGAGACTTATAGGGGATTTAGTAAAAAAATCTAAAAACTGAATGCAAAGGTTCAAAAATGTCTAAAACGTGAATCAAAACTTTATAACCGAATGTGTTAAAAACTTCTGAAACGATGTTAGAAATTCCTAACTAAATTCTTTAATGAAAATTATTAACACAGAGATGGTACTTTCTGATTTTTTTGTCTTTTCTGGATTGACATTCGGTTATAAAAGTTTTAATTCACGTTTTAGAAATTTTTTAACCTTTGCTTTCAGTTTTTAGATTTTTTTACTAAATCTACTATAAGTCTATTTGATTCGCCACGATTTAAAAAATGGGCTCAGTTTAGATGCACATACAATAAATAACTAATACGTAAGGGTGCTTACACATAAAGAAACTGGTTTCCGGTGCAGGCAAGTCTTTGCGGGTCGGTACCGGATTGGTGCAGGTATAATATTCCCATATCATCTTATGCGCTCACTTATAAAGGAGCAGGTACCTGTAACCTGTTTCTTATAAGTGAACGCATAAGATCGGTACTGTAGAGTTCGTCTATGTTTTCACACTGCGAGCTGGCCATCACCACCGTCGCTAGTACGGAAATTGAACTACAGAAATTGTCAATGCAGAATCCAATAAAATAAAAAAAGCCGTTGTAGAACCCCCTGAAAAACCATAGCGTGAAAAGCAACTATTTTCTAAACTATGTAACACCTTAGATATATTATCTGACAATGAAAATATTTAACCTGACGCGATTATGATGGAAAATGAGATAACTGTTGAAAAACAATACATCAATATCGAAGATGATGAAACCTGTTTCTTTATGTAAGCACTCTAAGTCAAGAGAAGACAATCTGTAGGATGTTCTTGTCTTCTATAATGTACAAGTCAGCATAGTCACCTCTATGCCTATACCTTTTCTTGAGCGCCATAATGTAAACCTTGAAGTACTTTTTGACCCCGAGTTTCTCGAAGATGTCCACCGGTTTCTCGACTTCATTGTAAAAAGTCATGACGGTGGAGTATAGCGGGTTGTGGGTCAGCTTTACGCGGCTGAATGTGCGGGAAAATGCATCTAAAAATAAAGAGGATATGGTTTAAATTGGTTTTCAATTATCAGAATTAAGACTTCAAGTAGATGATGTTGGAGCCGAACTCCTGAAACAGAGACGAATCAACCCCAGACCGATTATTATTGAACGAGATAATAGATTTGTTTGGTCACCAATCCCATGACTGACCCTTGCGAAAGTTGCTTAACTGTCGCAACCGTAGGGTCAATGCGCTAACCCACTGCGCTATCGAGCTCCTTATCTTATCAAAAAATATATTCAAAACCAATAAATACAAACTAAATAATTCCAAAACAACACCTGAATTAATAATATACGCGCTGTAATCCGTAAAAAGTGTTTTATTTTCAAATATATTCAAAAAGTCTTAATAGACATTTAATAAAAAATTGTGAAGGTTAATAAAAAACGTCTTACAATCTTAGCAGTTAAAAGTTATGTTAGCAAATATCGACAAATTCACTTTCCAGCTCGATTCTCCATCGATACTCGCCAACAAATTCTCGAGTAATCGGTAAAGACCGAGCAAGGCGAGTTCACCTTACGTAGTGCCTTATTCAGGGGTACCATCGCCCTGATATAGACCTTCCCCTATCCACTACTTGGAATCCAATTTACGTACAAAAATACTGGCCCAAACATAAGAGGAAGCATTTTTTTTATTGCATAAGCAATACTGTAAAGATTAAAATTTATTAAGCGGTATTAAGAGCACTTTCGCTTCAGGTAGGTAGGGTAATAATAATAAGATTAACACAATCAATTATTACTAAACTAATTATATAAGACATTGAATAATAAAAAGGTATCAAAGTGTCCGTTACCTTGCTCAAAAATTAAATTAAAAACCAACCATAACATTGAAAAACCAAATAATATTAATTAAACATTAAAACATTAAATTAAGCTCTCTTTTTACCGACTTCAAAAAGAGGGAGGTACTCAATTCGACCCGTTTTTTTTGTTTTTTGTATGTACACCTGGCGTTATTGGTATGCCGATTTTAAAAGTTGTTTTTTGTTCGATTGGGCATACTTTCAATTTGGTCCCATATAAGTTTTTCAGAACCAAATAAGTTATAGAAAATTCCGCTTATTTGATTGAATCAGGCGTCACTTGGCGGAAGTCCCAAACCATTGTGAAAAGAGAAATATATGTAGCTTACTCCCGCAAAAAATATCGGTGTTGGTTTACGCACGCCCTAACTCCTAAGGATGCTCCGGGTTAAGGCGAAACATGTGTAAAGTAGTCTAATTGTTGAAGGTGCAAAGTGTGTCGCTGTCATGCTAAATGCAAGTATTGTGCACTGATATTTTTGTGGTGTGCATGTGCATTTTTTGCGGGCGGGCGGGCGGTGCATCCTGCATATATTTTTGCGAGAGTAAGCTACATAATATTTCTCTTTTCACAATAATTCCGCTTGTGTTTCCAACTTGCACCATCGCCCAAATCCTGAAGCTGAATCGGAATTCTTTTTACGGATGCAGTAAAAATTTAGGCTCGAAGCATTCAAAGAATCTGCTCCCTAATGTTACTGCCATCGATACATTCCAATCGAGTTTATTTGAATCGATAGATACGCAAATAGATTCCGAATAGTGTATCGAGATCGCGGGGCGGGTTGGCCCGATGCTTTTGTTTTTTTTTTATTTCGGCTTTATAGCAAGAAGTTTGCATATGGAGGAAGGAAGTTTTTTCAGCCTACATTTAAGTAAGGCGACCCACAAAAATCTTATGTAAAGTGACTTGCACTAAAAAATAAGTATTGTACCCAAGATTTAATTTTACTTTTTCACATTTGGTAAGTATTTAAATCTAAGATGAGCTATTTAAAGTCAACATACTAATTTTTTTATCCCCAATGGAATAGTGATTGGATTTCACCTCACCTGATGTTAAGTGACGATAAGGCCGAAAGTGTAAGCGCACTACACCCGGAATCCTCACCACTGATTGCTACCTCTAATTGCCGGAACACAACATTTTTTAAAATTGTTGTTATGGCGTTAGACTTAGGTAAGATGGTGGTAGCTAGCCAGGCGGACAAGAATAAGCCCTATCACCAACCAAGCCGAGTACAAATATACCCCCCTCCTGGGAATCGAACCCGGGACCCTGCGTCTTACACGTATGGGCGAACTACTAAACCACCAGAGGCGGTTACACGTATGTAGGAATAAAGAATGTCAGATTATTTGTGAATCGCAGGAAAAAAATTAAGACTTAGTGGAATGGACTGGAGTTATTGGATGGTGATTTAAGAATATTATTTTGTAATTAAATAAATAAATAAAAATATGCTTTATTATCTGTACAAAAATTACATTGAATAATTGGATATAAGTACTATGCTTGACATTATAACACCACCCACCCATCCAAAGACCGAACTTTGAGGAAGATGCTTAACTTTCACAATCTCAGACGGAACAACTTAACGCGTCTTAGTATTAAGAAATTATTTCTCTCTTGTTATTTCAAGTCTCCAACTTAGTTAAGTAGGATACTTTCAACAATAAAGTGTTCGATTTACGGTTTCACAGTGAGCGTACAATTATTATGTAACTTTATTGTGCTGAAATTATCAAAGTCTGGAGCTTTCTGGTTATTAAAGGTTTCAGGTGTAGCGAAATTAGGACAGAAATACAATACTTTACTCGTGTAAACAACAAATTCTATGTTACTAGTATTTGGAAAATAAGATGGCATTGTAGTCAAGTGCTTTGCAATCCGAATTTAATATTGCTTACAATGGAAATTACGACAAAAAAATAACATGACCTTTTTATTTGCTTTTCGAAAAGAGAATGAAAAAAGAGATGACCCATATATTTTAGTTTCTGTTAAATAATATATACTTTTTTACTAAAATAAAAATGTTTAAAAAGAAAAAGTGACGTAGCTCTGAGGCTCTACTCTATGTAGTAATGTCATTGTCAATGGGAAGCACTAGCGTTGCCAGGTGACCCGATTTTAGCTGGACGTCCCGCGAAACAGCCAATTTTTATGATGTCCCGCCGGGACAGGTATACACATACCTGTCCCGGTTATGATATTTTTCATTTAGACAAAGAAGCAAAACAATCAAAGTGTAATATTTCAGCGAATATACAAAGTATAATCAATTATTTTGAGCTTCTATCTCAATTTGTAGTTAGTTTAAATTACCCGCGCTTTAGGCTGCTTTACACTGATTGAAAGCGCTGTTTGACTTACGATCGCTGAATAGCCACTGTCACAGCGTTTGCCGCCAATAAAATTACAGTATAGTAATAGTTAAAGCAAATTGTTGTCCCGCGGCAAAATGCTTTGTCCCGATTTTTTTATTCAATTTAAGTACTTGTCCCGAGTTTCTGAAAAAAAAATCCTGGCCACCCTATATACCACCACAGAACAGCAAATAATTTGTATACTCACTCTTCTCTTGTATCCTCATGATGAGTACTCCCACTATTTTATCCGCGCCCTCCTTCACGGCGGCAATGGACATTTTGTCCTTCATCCAGATCCTGACGTTGTGCGCGAACTCGTCGCGCCCCTCGCGGTCGTCTTCTAGCTTTACTGATCTGTATGTTAACTGCAATTTTTACGTAAATGTACACACGACGGCACCTCAGACTATACATGTTGACCTTGAGACCGTCTTTATGCCCTACGTAAAAAAAGCTGTTTCCGTAGTTTAACTGTACAATCTGACGTGCTGTCGTGTGTACACACAGGTTATCCTAGCACGGAGGCCAGTCTCTCACATAGACTACCATCATATGGTTTTTGCCTAAGCTAGTTTAAACTTTCATAATAATGTATATGTGAGAGAAGAAATAAAGATTTATTTTATTTATTTATTTTTTACAAAAAACTTATGAACCTAGAGGCCTTACATAAAAATAGCGATTATCGGACGAAATTCGTCGATCAATTAACATCGTTCGCTTATCGAGATTGTTTTTATGTAATAAACCTGCTGGCTGAAATATCAAGTACTGTATTGGACATAAAGATAAAAATTGGCATAGGTATAACAATCCGTGCTAGGTTGATATGCTGTTACCTATACTATACTATACCTGCGTTTTGATCCCCCGATGTGAACAGCCCCACTGTCCACGTCGGGGGATCGTAATAATTTGAACATGTCAGTTTCGTGAAACCTAAGAACTAACACGGACAGTCGGACACCAACATGTTCATCGACATTATTAATATGTATGACCGTATACATATTTTGTACTTATGCCTTTTATAAATTAATTTTATATTTCATTTGTATTTGTAATTGTTATTATGGATCTCGCGTCTGCAATAAAGAATTTTATTATTATTATTATGTACGCTTAAGAATTCACGGGTCAAAAGTGACCCGGTCCTTTAAGGCTTGCGTGGGGATATGGATCCAACACGTAGAGGCCATTTTTAGCGACTTTAATCTAATATGCGTGTGGTACACCTGCTGGATCTAATCTCTGACTATATCAGTTTAATATACTCAGAGACTATCCCCAGCAAATGGACAGGAACTATGGAATCTACTGGTTAATGACTAGTGGGCTATTGAGTTGGGATTTGGATGGACTTGGATTTGGCCTATGGAAAGAGACTACCGGTCACCTGCCTTAACATAGTCTCCGGACTGAAAAAATGGCAGGCGGTGACTAGCCAAGGACTAAATAGGCCCTCCAAAATAGCCGCGATGGCAAGAGAGCAACATCGCGGTTATTACTATTCTTATTTTTATTCATTGCAGAGTTTGATTCCACTTGCTTGATTCCCAAACTTTTTTATAAGAGATTGAGAATTGTGCATGATTCTATGAATTGAAAACGCGGGCTGTGATTGAAAAGAACGCGGCGATCAGATTTCTTCGCTCTCGAGTGTATAAAGGCCTATTTCGAAGGTATTGCGATAATCGCACAATGTTCGTTGCTGTACTTTACTTAGTTTGGGTCTAATTCCCGAGCTAATAGTGTCACGAAGCGTAACAAACGTGGTAAGGGGGCTGATTACGTAACTCTGTTGCTAACAATTCTCGATTGAAAATGAAATCAGTTGAAATCAGTTGCATTGCCGCTTTAAGTAAGATAGTTGTCACATTAGTTCTACTAAAGCAGCAATGTAACTGCGATTTCTGTCAGAGTTGATTGCAACAAAGTTACATAATCAGGGGGCCGGTTATCATGCTTCTCGAGGGTCATTGATCACCAACCTCTTCATTTATGAAGTGTTTCTTGACGAACTTCACAGCATCTTCATACCGCTTGTCCTGCAGGTCCTCAAACCTTATACCACAGGGCACCCGGCCCCAAATGGAGGGAGCCTTGATCCTCTCCTCTAGTTGTTTCATCTTCTCTACTTCGGCTTCTGCGCCACTTTTTGCCATGATTTAAGCTAGAACATCGCAAGTAAAAATAGTAACAAATATTTTATTTTAACAAACTTTATGGTACATTAAATAATATACTAGAAAAAATAGGACTCGCACCAGATCATGTTCTCGGACGGGAATCGAACCCGCGAACTTTGGATATCCGGTCCAATGCTCTGACCGCTGAGCTACCGAGTCACCGGTGAGAACGTCGAATTTCTTCTAGTATATCAACTCTTACGCTGCAAGCCAGCGCCATCTCACCAATGTAGAAGGAATTACCTTCGACATTTAACTGAACATCTTTCCAGATATTTTTAAACAGTTGATTAAGATGAGAAAGCTATATAACTTTTTAAATTTTGAGATTTAAGCATTCACAATGCTATTTTATACAATACTAAATAATATAGGTGAGATGGCGCTGGCTTGCAGCGTAAGAGTTGATATACTAGAAGAAATTCGACGTTCTCACCGGTGACTCGGTAGCTCAGCGGTCAGAGCATTGGACCGGATATCCAAAGGTCGCGGGTTCGATTCCCGTCCGAGAACATGATCTGGTGCGAGTCCTATTTTTTCTAGTATATTATTTAGTATTATATAAAAATAGCATTGTGAATGCTTAAATCTCAAAATTTCAAATAGTTAAAAAGCTTTCTCATCTTAATCAACTGTTTAAAAATATCTGGAAAGATGTTCAGTTGAATGTCGAAGGTAATTCCTTCTACATTGGTGAGATGGCGCTGGCTTGCAGCGTAAGAGTTGATATACTAGAAGAAGTTCGACGTTCTCACCGGTGACTCGGTAGCTCAGCGGTCAGAGCATTGGACCGGATATCCAAAGGTCGCGGGTTCGATTCCCGTCCGAGAACATGATCTGGTGCGAGTCCTATTTTTTCTAGTATATTATTTAGTATTGTATAAAATAGCATTGTGAATGCTTAAATCTCAAAATTTAAAAAGTTTATGGTACATTTCTAAAACAATTGTTACAAAAGGCGGACTTAATGCTAAAAGCATTCTCACCCAGTCAACTTTGTGTTATTGATTATTAAAATTTCTTGTCACTTATACAGGGTGCAAAGCCGGATCCAGACTTGCGAGGCATGAGACGCGCACGGTGCACAACGAATGAAACGAAACGAAACGAAAAAGGCAGAACGTAAATTACTAATTCTGGATAAGATAGCATTAAAAAAGTTTATTATGATAATTTTCTATACGCCTTTTTTCACTGCAATGGTGTGAAATAAACTTATTACAACAACTATCATAGTATAAAAATGATTTTTATTGCTTTTCTAACCACACGTAATGAATCTGAAATAAATCAGCTGAACAACTGTCAGCTGATCGGCTGCGGAGCAGCGGTAACTGACCCGCGCAAAGTCAGACATACGGAAACACTCTGTATGTAGGTAAGATAGCCAGTTCCTTGTTAAGGATTTCGGATGTAGAGCGCTTCCACCTTATCGGCACTCAACATTAGTTGCGAGAAAATATTTAATTGGTTTAATTAAAATTACTTAAACTTAAGTTTTCTGCAACCAAACATAGTCAAGAGATATTTATGTAACTAAATACTATAAATTGTAAAAAAATTGACAGCACTTACAAACCTTTCCAAAGTTATAAAACTATAATTTGAACTATAATTTATGTTTCGTTCTTTCTACTTTTAGTATTTTGAAATGTTTTGTGTTAAGTATAGAACAAAAGTTAAATATCGCCATATATTATTATGAAATAAGTCATTACAAAAACACCCAAATATTTAATGAACCAATGTAAACATGAATCAAAGAGAAAGTAAATTACTGCGTTGACAATAAGAGCTGTCAGTGCTTTATAAGCTGTCATAGTCCAAAATGAGATTTCAATGAAAGGAGGTCGTAATTATCAGGATATTTTTGTGTCGATAACTTGTCGATAATAATTTTGCTGTTCCGGTGTTTGCCGCTGTAGGTATATTTGTGATTTTATTTCCGCCACTTTCTGAGGCATTAAAATTATTTTACCTTTTAATTACTAGGTATGGAAAAAATGTTATTTTTGGAAACTGAATACGTAAGTATCCACCAATTTTAATAAAGCATGTGTGCTTTTTGTTTTTTCAATAAATGTACTTGCACAACACTCACTTTGACTTTACCTATTGGAATGAATGGTAAAAGATTTCACAAAATTCTACTTAACCCTTCAACGCCCGGAAATGAGACACAATAGATATTCCATTGTTATCCGGCCGCATGCGTCCGCTCGTGCGTGAATGAATAAAAATCCAAATTCAAGTGACGAACAAACAATCTAAATGCTTACAAAGTAAGCTTAACTATTGTTTGTCGAACCCATTGTCGATTGTAGTCTTTAATATTGAACTTACCGCAATGCCTATACACTAGTAGTTAGTAGAAACATCTTAGAAGTTATCAAAGGGCCTCTATTTACTCGCTATTAGCAAAGTAACGATCTAGTGAGTAAATAAACTTGTTTGATCGGGGGACGGTTCGGGATCTGTTTCACCAAAAACACCTGTTTTGTTCCGATATCTTGGAAAGGTGACCGTCAATTATTGATGCCTCTAACTGGCTTCTGAATGAATTGCAATTTTTCTTAATAATATACTAGAAAAAGTACGACTCGCACCAGATCGTATTTTTTCTAGTATATTATTTAGTGAAAGCGAATGGACTGTATCAAATGAAAGATTGAGTGCGAATAAATGTTATATTACATTAGAAATAAAACACTTTTTACGGATTACAACGCGTATATTATTGATTCAGGTGTTGTTTTTTTTTCTAATGAACTGTACGCGCGAAAGTCTTAGAAATGTTATTTACAATCAAATTACAATAAACCTAATCTACACGTCTTCAGCTACCTGCCCAACCACTGTTTACTCTCCGTACACTTCTCCATAGAACCTAACGTTCCGTTACATTTAGTATTATATAAAAATAGCATTGTGAATGCAAAAATCTCAAAATTAAAAATTGCAATTTTTCATCAAAGTTTTCATAGTTATTGCAGTCCGCTTCAATCGAACGAACAATATTTTACTCGCATTTTATTTATTTTCATATGAATATTCGTCTTTTAACTTTAGCACGTTTATGTAATTAAGCTTCGTGTTCACTCAAATTGTTTATCGCAAAGTCTTGTATTGCAAAGAGCCTTTTCATTCACTCATAATTTAAAAAATACTGGAAAATCTTCCTAATTTTGTTAAAATGGTCACCTCAAACCGTTGAGATGGAATGCGTTGATTACCGCCCTCTGTTCGGGATTGTTTTGATCATTGACAACTTTACCTTCTCTAAGCCTTCACCTTCGATGCTCAATCAATACTTACCCTTATTAATTGCCACATAAGAATCAAATCCACTAATATTATAACGCTCATGAGCATAATTTATTTGTCACGTTTTTGACTCTACTTAATTCACTGCATTTTAGTAGTTAACGTTAGAGTAATCTAAATTGAAAGGTGAAATGCACATCTGAGTAAGTGAATTTTGAATATCAAAACATTCAAGACGTTGAAAACATATTTACTTAAGTAAACTAATAATAATGTCACTGCTTACCAGTGGGGAAGGGTCCATACAAGCCGATTCCCATCGGCTTACCTTTTAGAAATCCCACCTCATCGATCCACTATGCAGATCATATTTTTTTTCTAGAACGGCTTACCTTCGCCACAATTTCACCGCTCGCCACTACTGCCCTCAAATTCAAAGATATAAAATTACAATAGTGTTACAATTTTGATTTTCTGCATAATATTGTTAAAACAAAGATGCACACAATGCACAAAAATCTGAACAAACGAATCCAAATAGAACTTTCAAACTTACGTTAACTAACGAAGACAGACAGTCACTTCCAAATATTCCGAACACGGATCCAATTTAAATCCCCAAAAAGGAAAAATTCACACAGAACCACCGAATACCGGTTGGTACGGAAAACTGGTAGAAAAAAACTCAACGAACAAAAAAACAATCAATACGGCTATATAGTGAAGACATCAAAGTTTGCACGACATCGCGTTAAACGAGTTGAACAGAAAAATAAAATTGAAGGTAAGTAACGTATGAGAGGTTCCGTGAAAAGAAAAGAGCAATATGAAAAGTTCACTAAAGAGTCACAGAAACTCCATTTAAGGAAATGGCACAAAGCCACTACCTATCCAAATCCTGAGTTTGTCAATTTGACCACAGAAGCTCCTAAGTATTATAATAGAAAGGTTACACAGAAGGTGAAATTTTGTGAAACACATCGACATAATAGTATTACGCTATGAACAGAGCCAAAAGTCACAATAAAAAAACAGATGACATAGCCCTACATGAAGTTAAAGGTTAAAGTTTTAATCTGAAAAATGTCGAGCCTTATACAACGTGTGAATGAACCAAACATGGGAAAATCGTTTCATCGGACCATTAAAAAAAACAGCTGATTAATACAAATATTAATAACGAAAATATCAAAATGTACGAAACAGCTGATTTTTTTCGAGATTTCAGAGTTGATTCCATAGTAAAAGTTGTTTAGTTTGATGGTCAGATCGGTTTTCCTTTTTTTGGTTCATTAATTAACACTATGAATACATAAATCATTTACACAGTTTCAAATCTAAATCAACACGAAGATGCATTCAACCAGCATTCAAACTCTAAATTGTTTATAAACTCCCTTAAGGAATAGAGGTATAAAGAAACCGAACCAAGAGACAGACTGCAACGAAACGTAACGAAGGCGTCGCCAGGAAATAAACCCCCCCAAGGAAATAAACAGAATGAATCGCCAATATCCCGATTTGCTGAACCCTAGGTGTTGGACGCTAAATCGATACTAGACACCAGTCGATATAGTTTGGTCGATCGCAAAAGAAAGCATCGTGCTGCTGAGAACGTTTACCGCAAATTTTCTTTTGTCGAGTCACCTTGGGGAGTGGAATCGATTCTGTTTGCGCCCGTTCCTTTATAAATGCACATGAGAATGAATACAAAATTATCGAATTATCGTTACTTATTCCTGTTAATGCTGATAAGTTTCTTGCGCCTGTTCTTCTTGTCAATTAAAAAAGTCTGGAACGGGCGGTGGGTTTATTTGAACAATAGTTCATAGACTATTGACCTTCAGATTGCAAAAGAATTACGTGTTATAATTTGGAAGTGAAATCTTGGAATCTTTCTCTCATTTTTTCTTTTTATAAATCAGTATAGTTGGGCGTAAGTTTTGTCCAATCATTGGCTCACATCCGGTTCGAAGGACCATGTTTAAGATATATGAGGACTAAGTAAGTCGTTTGTTTCAAATAGTTAATTCATCTTACGCGATAAATATGAATAAAAATGTGATTTGCTTTATGTTACATATTCATTATTTTTCATTTACAGATTGATAATACAAATCACTAAAGCGCTGTATCTGACTTCAAATAACGTACGGCTTCCATAATTTACAAAGGATATTTTTAACAAACAAGAACAAAGAACATATTGTTGCGTTACAGATTTACATAGACAGGACAAATGGCCGTATATTTGCTTCCACCTACGCATTCCATGGGCCCTAAGGCGGCGTTTCCAATGGTGATTGTAAATTTTAATTATTTTTTTTGTTTTAAAGCCTCAATATAAGCAGGCGTGGTAGCTGACCGGTGCGTGAAAAAAGTTTACTAATCATATGAGCTAGTATAATGTTTCACTATGCATCGCTTCGCTAGGAATCTTCGCACTGGTCATCTTCAACATTTAACAATTTTTTGACAGTCATCTCCCGATGTCTGTCCCGCTCACATTACGGCGGAATAAGCGGGACAGAGACATTGCGCTAACGCGAAAAAAGTGTTGATAAAATTTCGTCGTAGTGATATGCTACGAGCTCAAGAAGCTCGATGGCGCAGTGGATTAAAAAATCACCCTACGATTGCGGCTGTTAAGCTTCAATCTGTTAAGCTGTTAAGGGTCCGTCATGAGAAGGGCGACCAAAACGTTTTATCTCGAGCTCCTCCGTGCTTCGGAAGGAACTTTTGGGCTCGCGTGGTGGGTTATGACCCATTCCCTTACCCACCCATAAAGAAGGCGTGTGCCCCAGCAGTGGGGACATTAAAAATGTCTGATGACGCGTTTGCCGGGCTAGCTGGTGTAAACACAGCCTTCTCGTGACGCCACTGCTGTTACAAGGGATTACGCGCCATTCGCAGATGATTAATTGTCGTTCCAGCGTCGTATCGGACACCTGCCCTTCGGGAATGTTTGACTGTGAAGGGATTAGGAACGTCGTCACTCAACGCGGAGCAATCTACTCAAGTTTCAAGACGAGTGAAGATTTTATACTTACTGATAATGTTTGTTTATTTAGTGGATAGTTAATCTCTGCCAAACTTCTCAAACATCCATTTAAATTGGATCAGGGTCGTAGTCAATAAAAAATACATTTCACTGTCTACACGATTGACGGTTCGACTATGCTTCAGTGTGAATAAACGCTAAGTTTGACAAAAGGCTTTGTCAAATCCTAATTATTCTCTAAGCAACAATTTTGAATCTTAACCTTTTTACGCTATTCTTGGTGTGCCAGGACTTGCACTTCCTATTTTTAGGGTTCCGTACCAAAATGGTACATGGTATATCGCCATACCAAAGTGGTACATCGCTCTTGACCGTTTTTTTATTACTTATTATGTTATACATTAAGTGTCCAGTGCTTATATTCGGTACAGCCCGGGACAGGTGTCTACCCGGGCTGTTGAAACGTCAATTAATCACAAGCCCCTATGGCCTAATAACGTTTTGTTGTCATTCGATTTTAGTGATAATGATCCAATGGAAGCGGCTCAGATTTGATTAAAGCATTAAAGCGATCGACCAGATTTGGACGACTCACAGATTTTAAAACGGACTTAGCACATTTAGCCATTCACATAAAGGTAAACGCATAACAAGCCCGAATGTTTAAACTAATGAACAGACAGTATGAACAGAATGTATTATCTCGAGCTCCTCCGTGCTTCAGAATAAGACACGTTAAGCCCAGATACATTTGCACTCATTAACACCCACCAATCCGCATTGGGCCCGCGTGGTGGGTTATGGTACATCCTATTCATCAGCCCATAAGTAAGGCTTGTATCCCAGCCCCAGCAGTGACAATTAAAATGGCTGATGCGAAACCTTTCGCATTGAAGGGTTTAGTGATTACTAATGCACTATTCTTTTTGATTTTGAAGAGTTCTCGTGTGTATCTTCGAAGTTCAAGGTCCAATGTGAAGGAAATTTAAATGAAAACACCCTTAAAATATCCCCTTTCTAACAAAAGAAGGATCATCTAAATAGGTTTATAAAAAAAGCTTTTAAAAATTAAAAAGAAAAACCTCCCTCAAAAACTTAAAAAAAATTGCTATAAAAAAACAGCTTCAAAAAGCAACAGCTCTAAAAAGCAAGAAATAATATTCAAATCTGCATAATTACCTACTATTCAAGTAACTACGCATATCTGATAAACAAAGAAGTTATGTCTGAAGATCCGTTAAAACTCGTGCAAAAGTTACCTAAAAAATTACAGTATTTTCAGGATTACTCGAAAACTACTGAACCTATTTAAAATTTTCAAAAAATGGGACCAACTTGGGAACAAACCTGATAAAGTGGCGTTTGAATCATGTCAATCGGTTTAGCCGTTTTTGAGTAATCGGTGGACATACATAAAAAAAACAAATAAACCTTTTTTTGAAGTCGGTTAAAAACAAGCATTTCATTTTTAAAGCAATTATCACTAGTGGCTCTGTGAGCTGTAGACCTCGCTCAAATTGTATGTTGTATAAAAATTAATGTAATAGATGTCGCCACGAGGTTGACACTGATTTTGAAAAGCAGTACTATGTGCTGTTTGGTAGATTAAGACCTCTGCCTCATGAAGTCTCCAAGCAGTTAATATTGAAATGTATGTTACCTAACTCACTTGGCGACGGTGTGGCAACGTCGCATTTCAATATTAACTGCTTGGAGACGTAGCCGGCTACGTCGCCATGGCGTCTTAATGAGGCAGAGATCTTAGTATGCTGTTAGTACGAACATACGAAAGATTTTTTCCCAAGCTGAAGCAGAGACGCTTCGCTCGCGTTTCACGCTCGCTTGGTCAATTATTGGTTTATCGAAACCTTGGTTAAAAACCATTTTAACATAATCCATCTCTTCTAGATCGCATAATTTGTGTTCCAAGCGTAATGCCGGATCTAACGTGCGCTAATGAGATGGTTAACCGAACATTAGTGGATTTAGCAGCGCTCCGATTGTCATGACAAATTGCCACATCTAATGAATTCCGTCGAACCGTGGAGTAAACTCAACCCCTGTAGGATTATGGGGTCAGTTGGTAAAGGGTTTGAGGGCAGTTGTTACCCCGTTTCCCAGTAATCCTAATAGTCTTATCAGTTGTACTACTGGGAATTTTCAATTCAACCGGCTTACCAATAGTTAAACATTGCTGGTCTTTTTTCCCATTAGTCTTACTTTTATAAAACGTAGACCTGGTATATTCCAGTCGTTAACATCCGCTAATCCGCTTTGGGCCTGCGTTGTGTAGTGACATTAAAAATGGCTGAAGTACAATGTAACCAGTAGTGGCTAATCTAACTATGAACACTTAGATGGGAGAAATGTGGCTTTCATTCATACTCTGTTTTTACTCTCAGTGCATCTGAAAATAAATTGTAATCCTACAAATGCGAAAGTTTATATGAGTATCTGTTTGTTACCTCTTCTCCTTTAAACGGATGGATGGATTTGGATGAGATTTGGTTGGTAGACAGATTGGCCCTGGTCTAAGAGCTTATTAGACCTTCCTGAATTAAGGATCCGATATTCAAAGTCCGATTTAGCATCCGTTAAGGACGATAAATTCAGTCGCGATTACGCGTTCACTGATTCAGAGCTCCTACAAGAGACGGACGTACGCGGTAGAAAGAGAGGCAACTTCTAGGTGAATATAACCGCAGCCGTAGGAGCTGTAGCGGTGTGCGATCTGAATTACGCTTTATTGTATCGGAGCAAGAGTCGCTATTTATTTAAATGACTACTGTGGCGGAGTGTCCTGAATGCGATTATACTCTCCAGAATTGCTTCCGATTTAGCATCCGTTACGTCCAGACCATTTCATCCTGAATACGGATGCTAAATCGGATCCTACCTTCCTGAATGCAATTAAACTTCTCTGAATTTAGAAGCAACTGAATATCGGATCCTTAATTCAGGACAGGCTAATAAGCCCTTTAGACCTGGTCTATATAGACTACTTTTTTATCTAGGTTAAAGATTTCCTAAGGTCCACCGGGACGAATAAATAGAAAAAAAAATCAACTCTTTCATTTTTGGAAACCTACCTAAATTGTTCTGAAGAAAGTGAGTGCACAACTTTTCTATCAACTTCCGAGTACTTCACTCATTGCATTAAAACTATTTCTAGTCTTTCCTTTCTTCGCCTCCATTCGCCAGCGGGCTTTAAGAAACATTTTTTTTTAAATCACACTCTTTCTTTTATAAAAATACTTTCAACATTACAAATTCAATTTTTAATACCTTTGTGTTTTTTTACAAAAGTCCTATTATGAACTAGTAGATTTAATTCATTGACAAGAAGAATAGTCTTTTATTTTATTTTTATTTGAATGTACAAAATCCACGGTCTTAACCACTTCTTAATATTATTAAGTTATTAGCAAAAAATGTGCATTCAAATATTAAATAAGAATAAGTTGAAAAACATTCTGTCTATTTATCTTTTGACCCCAAAGCCGGCTTCCTTCAGCCAGCTTATTTTAATTGGGCTCCACTAATTTGCATTAAAATGTATTCGTGATTTATATCGTGTTGCGTGAAATTTAATTAGCATCTGAACCTGTGTAGAATTTAGTAAACAATACAAGTAATTAATATTCAGTTGGCGTGCACATTCGATAGGCCGCTCAACGTTAGAGGGAAATTTCGAATACTGATTAAACACTCTGCAAATTATCAATGAATCTGATTTAAGAGGGCGTAGTCTGCACACTAGCGCCGCCATGGCAAAAAAAAATCATATTGCTTAAATAAAGACAAAATTGTGAATTAGTGCACTCCGAAGAAGCTTTTTGCTACTTATTATAGCTCAAACAATAGTTTCTAGCCTGTCGTTTAGTTTAATGGAGTTTTTTTGTGAAAAGTGGCCATTTTTAGCAATAAAACTCCATTAAACTAAACGACAGGCTAGGAAATATTGTGTAAGTGATAAAAAGTACTACAAAGTTTCCTCGGAGTGCACTAAGGAGAGATAATTCGCAATTTTGTCTTTATTTAAGCACTACGATTTTTTTTTCCAATGGCGGCGCTAGTGTGCAGACTACGCACCCTTAAGTCTTTGAAATAATAGTGACGTGTTGAACGGAAATTTTGAAACAGGTAGATCATTATAGTCCAACTCCCGTGGGAGAATATTGTCATAATCTTCACGCTTAGCAACTGGGTTGGGGACAGCAAACGATGTTTCCCATTTGGCCCACGGAGATTTCAGATTATTTCTTAGCCAAATTCAAATTAAAATTAAAATTGTCTCAATTTTAAATTAAATCAGTCGGGGGTTAAAAAGAAATATTACATAATTTTATTATCAACCTCTTCAGTCAACCTTTTTACAATACACTGAAGGTTAGGTGCTACCTTACTATGCCGGTTGCCACTTGGCAAGAAATAATTAATACAGCCTGTTTGGTTATACCATTAAAGGTTTGTCTTGTTTTTGATCTGCTGCAAAATTATCTGCTTCGGGAGGTTGGCAAATCATTTTGTTTATTGACTTGTTTAAGGTTAAACGCCAGAACTATTTCTAAAAAGTATCAGGAACTGTAGAACTCAGCCGCATGCGAGAAGAACTCACATTTAATTTTGATCTGCTGGACAATGTTCTGCTAAGTTTACTAACATCTTAAAAGGCCGAATATAATAGATTATTATTAACCTTGAAAACCACCACATGGCTGAGCATTTATTTTTTATTTGTATTGAAAACTGCAAAGTTACGACTCTAGACGCATATAGACTATTGTTGTCGATATACAATCCCATTATTGCGAAAAGCCAATCATAATTTTGTTCTTGAATTTCAAATACAGGATTGCTATATGCAGTATATCATAAAAATAAATGTTTTTTAAAAGTGGTGGTTTCAGGGGGCCTAGCCAAAGTAACATTTACAAATCTTTGTTATCGCTTTGTTTTCCAAAGATTTATGGAATTGACATATGGGTTTAGTTATTAATCGAATTTTAAAACGTCAAATCCATACAATTGTCGGAGCGGAGCAATGGCGAAAATTTATAAATGTGGTTACAGGCTCAGGGTTTTTTATTTCCGGGGTTGTATGCATAGTACCCTATCGACCATATCCTATCCGGCTTTATAATGCTATTACCAAACACCCTGTATATAAACGAAATCATGAACTATATTTAATTATCAATAATCTGAAATCCTCATTTCCGGAGTAATTAGTAGCAAGCACTCATTAACGCGCGTTGAATTTCTCCGAATTAATTATGGAGTCAATGATCCTTGACACAACGTTATAGTCCGTCAATTACGCACGAATCATCGCGAAATGAAGAGGAGGAGCTTGATGATGAAGTTGTTTAGCGCGTGGCCCTGCGATAGCGGAGGTTAAGCCTTTCACAAGGGTCGGTCATGGGAAGGGTGACCAAAAATGTGTTATCTTTATTAAATTTAGATTTTTCGCATTCACAATGCTATTTTTATATTAAGATAAATAATATTAGAAAAAATACTAGAAAAAATCACGTGATGATTCCTGGCATGACCACGAAAGATTTTCTTATTTTTTTTGTGGTACATATTCATAAAAATAAATCCCAAGGGTGCGGGTTCGAGTCCCGTCTGAGGTGCTACGGGTTTTCTAATATTATTTATCTTAATGTGTTATCTTGAACTCCTCCGTGCTTGGTCTCGGCTGCATTTGCAGTAGTTAACACCTACCAATCTGCATTGGGCCTGCGTAGTGGGTTATGGCCCATCCTCCTTATCCCATAAGGAAGGGCTGCTGAAGAAGAACTACTGAACTACTATCAAAATAATGTTTGGACACTAACTAGGTACCTTATATGTCACAGTAATAAAGATGTGGCCAGCACTGTGGCACGAGTAAAACCTCCTTCTTTTCAACACCGCTGAAAACTTGCGTCAAGACGTGACTGCTGTCACTTGTGAAAATTCTTTGATTGATTCTTATAAAACGTTATTCTATTAATACAAAGTTTAAGTGAAAATCGTGGTTTTCTTCTGTGACCTGTTTTGCCGGATCCCCGCTCCGAACCTGCGACCACAAAGAAATTAGGAAAAATTAAGAGATAGAAATTTAAACGGATTTGAAGCTGTGATACCCGAGACTTTATTGGCGCAAGTAGGCAGATTTAACCCGAAGTTTTGAGAATATTTCTGGTAGCCCCAAACTATAGCAGACGAGTGCAGACGGAGTAGGCGTCAACCCTGTAAAAATAAATTAATATAAGATTAGTATGGAATTCTAGCCTTTTCGCGATAATCAGCCCAAGTTTCTCGCAAATTCGCTCCAGCTTATTGTTTAATGAGAACTTTAATTAGTGTTTGCGAGGCGTTCAATCAATTAATCAAGGAAACCGTCTTAAATTACGAACAATCATGATCTAATAAATCTTAAGGGACTTCAAATTAACAATTTCGCCTATAATTACACAAACTTTGAACATTATCCCGTGATGATTTTGAAGTTAATGATAAATATTGAGTATTTTTTCTGAGTATATAATATTTGATATATAGGACAATTTTACGACCCCTATTCGAAATTAAATATGAAGTATAGGAAGTAATAAAAAAAATTCGCGTGTGTCGTTTTAAAAAAATGGTAGTTATATTGAATTACTGGTGTTATATCTGACAAAATATGAAAAGACCCTGTATATTTGAGTATACAATTTTAAATAAACCAAATGTATGTCAGGCGGGACTCAAACCTGCAACCTTGGAAATCCGGCCCAATGCACTATCCAATAGAGCTACCTAGTCACCACAGCGGGTTCGTCCTTAATTTCACTCTTTCGCTGCACGCCATCGTTATTTCATCAATCAAAGGAAATGCCATCGACAATCGATTTAAACATTTTTCTAGATGTTTGAAAATCGATAAAGATGAATTAATAGCTATTTAATTATTAAAGGTAAATGCGCAAATTTGCCCACCACTGGCGCAAATTGTTGTTTTTGAGTCATGGATGTTTGTATTCATTTCAGAAGCTCAGCTTAATAAATAATAATAATAATAAAAACATTTATTGACATAAAAATACAAAGTTTTTTAAACGTCTCATACTTAAATGAAGTAAACATCTTTGAAACATACAATTGACATCTGCACCCGAACTAGTTAAAACTGTATCTCGGGCACAGCGCTCTTATTAGGACTCAAATTCAATAGATGAAAATAATTCAACGCAAGAATGTGTTAACATTGCCAAAAACTTAATACTTAATAATAGTTCAAAAGTGTTAATAAAAGACTAATAATAATTGTAAAATAATAATTTTCTTGTTTGGTTCAACGATTATACAAAAAATCTAATACATCGCATTTTCTTTAATCAAAGAAAAGAAGTTTGGTCCCGTGGCAACCCTTTGGTGGATTGCACCCAATTCTTAGGAACACAAATCGTCTTAGGAGCGTTATTTTTTCTTTTACTATTTATTCATCTTTTTCATTTTAGTTATATTAGAAATGTCATTTCAAACTGTGTTTAGTAAGACAATCTTTATAATACTAAATAATATACTAGAAAAAATAGGACTCGCACCAGATCATGTTCTCGGACAGGAATCGAGTGACTCGGTAGCTCAGCGGTCAGAGCATTGGACCGGATATCCAAAGGTCGCGGGTTCGATTCCCGTCTGAGAACATGATCTGGTGCGAGTCCTATTTTTTCTAGTATATTATTTAGTATTATATAAAAATACCATTGTGAATGCTTAAATCTCAAAATTTAAAAAGACAATCTTTAATTAAAATTGTAGTGGTAACTACTTCGAAAAAAGAGAGAGAGTTTAAAGTATTTAATCGGAAGTTAATCCTCTTTAGTAATTCCACAAAGATTTCTCACTTCAGTCAAATCACTGGAACGCGAAGGGATAATGTATTTCGGGTGAAGCCTCGCTCCGATGCCCGGTTTATGGTCATGTTCCTTAGCCAAGGGCGCGTTTCCATGTCGGTCCGATGTTTTTTTTATCGTTGCACGATTAACTTTTTAACCAATCCTATTTACCACGACTATAATAATTATTATAGGTACACCTATAATTTTAATACACGAATTAATTCAATAATTAGGATTTTTTTTAATCTCTATTGGTTATGAATAATCAAATCAAATGGCGGACTTAACATTATCTAACAGTTAACCGTGTGTCAAACAAAGTAATCGTGGCAGCAATAAAATGTAACTAAATGATTCAATTTCATTACATTCGTCGTGCGTGGCAGTTCATTAATTGTTTTATCAGTAAACAACTCCATTTTAACGTCGACCACTGATCAGTTATTACGACCACGATGGAAGCTTAAGAGTCCGGCGAACAGTGAGCTTCCCATACAAACGTAATACCAAAATGATTTTCAATTTGAGCATAATTAACTCTTCTTGTGATGTTATTCGGATTAAGACAATATTTGTCTAGGTTTCAGGTAGGTATTAAATAAAAAAATCATAATACTAAACCAAATCAAAATTTATGCGATTTACAGTTTTGTATTAAAACTAAAATTTGTTTGGGTTAGTATTTTGTAAGTTTTATTTAATAGAAACCTAGAATATACTGTCTTAATCCGAATAACATCATAAGATTTGTTAATTATGCTCAAATTACAAATCATTACCGACTTCAAAAGGAGGGACTCAATTCGACCCGTATTTTTTTTTTGGTATTACATTTGTATGGGAAGCTCACTGTTCGCCGGCTTTTTAAACGGGATGACCATCTATCGTCGCGACCCAGTGGAAGCGTGCCCTTAGTCCTATAAGCAGTCGGTTATCTTTTAAGAGGCTTATAGTTTTTCCTACTTAGCCAACAACGACCTTCCCTTAATGCTAAGGAGCTAAGGTTGAAAATGGAGATCGTTAATGATGAACATTACGGGGGAATGCAAGCTTCCTTGTAATACGTCAAGATTTTCCGGAAGGTGTTCTTGTAGTTTACCATCACGGTTGGATTAAGGGATCATTTACTGACAATGTCTTGAAAGCAGAAATGAAACGAAATTTTAAAGTGACAATAAGTACCTATTCATCATCATTTTAATCCTTTTAGATAAGTAGGAGGGAGAGATTTTATGAGATAAGTTTGAAATGATAACTCAGTGAGCTGGTAGACCTCGATCAAATTGTATGTTGTTTAAAAAATAATCTAATAGATGTCGCCACAAAGTTGACACCGCTTTTGAAAAGCAGTACTATGCGCTGATTGGTATGTGCAGTATTCTTTTAAAATATCTATTCAAACCTAGATGGCGCTTCTAATTTTGAACATTATTCAAGTGGGTAAATTTTTTTTTTTCAAAAAGTTAATAAAAACTGTCTCGACAGAAAAATTCTTTATAATTATACAGGGTGTTACAAAAATACCCCTAATGCCGAATATGATATATAGAGACCATCAAACTGATCAACTTTTACTATGGGACCAACTCTGAAATCGCGAAAAAAAATCAGCTGTTTCATACAAAAATTAAAATCGAAAATATCAAAATGTATGAAACAGCTGATTTTTTATTGCGATTTCAGAGTTGGTCCCATAGTAAAAGTTGTTCAGTTTGATGGTCCCTATATACCATATTTGGCATTAGGGGTATTTTTGTAACACCTTGTAGAACCTGCTCACAAAATTTTACGAGAATCGGTTGAGAAATGGGACCTGTAGAGGAGAACAGCCAGCCGGACATAAAAACGAAAGCATTTTTGCCCAAGCTGAAGCAGAGACGCTTCGCTTGCGCTTCGAGCTCGCTCAGTTGGTACTGTTTTAACTCAGTTTTAACTCAGTCAATAATACTTTTTTACTGACTGAGTTATATTAAAGACTAGCGGCCCGCCCCGGCTTCGCACGGGTACAATGTAGTTACTAATGTGGTGAGTGTGAAGTTATTAGACTATACTACAGGATATCTTATAATAATATATAGTGGTGGCCACATAATTAAGGACGCCAATCGATTTTCATACAAACGAAGTAACTTTGAAGCATTGCTTCTCCGCCAGGGATTGACCGAGCGGTGATCTAGTGATGGCCATCCAGGGAGTGAATGGAGGAGATCCAGATTTCTATACACACCCAAGTGATCTGACCAGCATTTTAAGAGATGTATAAGGATATGTTTAAAAAAACCGCGAATAATAGCATTAAAATGTATGAAAATCTTGCTACTGACAATTCTGATGCTTACATCTATTAGAATGCTGACCAGATCTGTTGGGTGTGTATTGCGATCTGAATCTTCTCCATTCACTCCCTGGATGGCCATCATCAGATCACAGTTAGTTCAATACCTAGCGAACAACCAAGACTTCAAAATTACCTCGTTAGTATGAAAATCGACTTGTGTCCTTAATTATGTGGCCACCACTAAATATGTATATGTATGTACGACGTACACAACTAACGCAAGGCGTGTTATAAGTTTGACCTGTGTGTGTGTGTCTGTCTGTCTGAGGCAACCTAGCTCCCAAATTTATGGACCGATTTTGATGCGGTTTTTTATGCATAGTTTAAAAGATCTAAGTGTACAGACGGCGGGGCTCCTAAGCCATTTATCCGATTATGATGAAATTTTAGTGAGTTGTTCTGCTTACGACCGAGAAGGTCCCTGGCTAAAAAAACGGAGCATTGCAATACGCATGCCGGGTGCAGCTAGTTTTAAATAAAAATATGTTGTGCATTATCAGGATTATCAATTTCGATCATCCAACACACATTTCTTGTCATTTTATCCGGTTGCAAAATAAAAAGGCTATTCGGCGAGCTGACTCTCAAGCAGGCGACATTAGATCTGGCCATGGGAGAAACAATCACTGCGCAGATCTACACCAGCCGCTCTTAAACTTTGTCCCTGTGCTTTATTAATTGTCATTGCAAAGGCAACATGACCGGATATTGTATTATTTTAAAATTAATCTGAATAAGGAAAAATGGCAGCACTGCAATGCATTCTACCTACTCTCAGGGGAAATGACCAAAGAGAATGTAATACTACGTTGAAATAAAAAATGATATTTATTTTTCTTAATTAATCAATCAAATGCACAAAGAAGTTTCAATTCCGATGTCGAAGTCAAGCACCCCAAAAGTAGCTTTCTACCACTTTTTAACCCTATTAGGGGATAAATATAAAAAAAATACGAAACACCCGTTCAATTAATTTTGTGAATAAATGTGTATGCCAAATTTCAAGTCAATCGGGCCAAGGAATCGCGTTCTCCCATACAAACTTTGCCACCCTGTTTCACCCCTTTAGGGATTGAATTTCGCAAAATCCCGTCTTAGTGAGCACCTACGTCCTAAAAGGAGCCCCCTTGCAAAGTTTGAGACTCCTAGCACTTGTAGTTTCTGAGATTTCGTGATCAGTGAGTGAGTGATTTTCCCTTTTGGTAACGTGGTTTGTGTTTGACTGATGTAATGACGTGAAAACTGATGACGTGAAAAAAGAAATAATATCACTTTTGTTTAGTTTCGCAACGCGACATTAAATCCTCCAACGATGTATTCTGTGCTCCAACGCACACACGCACACTGTTTTGATAGATATTATTGAATTTTAACTTTGTGTAGCGTTAATAAAGCGCAAATTGACTCTTTGACGTTAGGAACATACCTACATTGTTTAAACAACCGTGAGTGCTTGTAATTTTGTTTAGTTTCGCAACGCGACATTAAATCCTCCAACGATGTATTCTGTGCTCCAACGCACACACGCACACTGTTTTGATAGATATTATTGAATTTTAACTTTGTGTAGCGTTAATAAAGCGCAAATTGACTCTTTGACGTTAGGAACATACCTACATTGTTTAAACAACCGTGAGTGCTTGTAATTTAATATGAACTTTATACCATAGTAATAAAGCTCAAATTGACTCTACGATTTAGTTAGAAAACGTTTGTATGGGAAAGAGAAAAGGGCTGTTTTAAAGGTTTTTCCGGCAGTTATTCGAATTTTTCTCGCCGTAAAAACCATCCTTGAACCTCAACGAACATTTTAAAAAAAGAATTGGCCAAATTGGTCCAGGCGTTGTTGAGTTATGCGCTTAGCAACACATTTTGCGATTCATTTTTATATTATAGATGAAACAAAACGTTATCTGATAGGTCTGATAACTGAAACATAATTATTGGAAAATCCAATAGTCTTTTGAAGACCTCCGTGGTCGAGTGGCTTTGTACACCGGTTTTCAAGGTGTCGCCATCTCTGAGGTCTCGGGTTCGATCCCCGGTTGGGTCAATTTAGAAAATGAACTTTTCTATATTGGCTCATGTCTGGGTGTTTGTGATACCACCGTTGACTCTTATTTCCATAACACAAGTGCTTTAGATACTTACTTTGGAATCGGAGCAATGTATGTGATGTTGTCAAATATTTATATTTATTTTTATATTCTATAGTAATCAAAACAAATAAAACTTATCGAGAATTTATTAGTAGGTGCTCGTGCATCGATCACTTCGGACCCATTAGAGGACACAGTGAATAATGGTGGTCGTCGTAAATCAAAATGATTAACGCGCCATAATTGGATTATGATGCAATTCCGATTTAGCACAGGTTCGTTACATTCAGAATTTTATTATTGGGCATCCGGCTTCGAAGGACCATAATGGTCATTCGAATCCGGATATTAGCTAGTTATTGTTTCATTACACTAGTTAGATATTGTTTTTTTCCTGTTTGTGTTTTTTACCCAGCGAAATGCTTTCGTATGTCTGTCCGTTTGTTTTCCTCTACAGGTCGCATTTCTCAACCGATTCTCATGAAATTTTGTGGGCAGGTTCGATAATAATATACGAGATTAAACACACACATTTCTATAAAGTGTCCTGATTGATCATCTCACGACACACATACTTCTTTAGTGTCCTGATTGGTCATCGCACGACGAGATTAAACACACACATTTCTATAAAGTGTCCTAATTGGTCATCGTACGACGATATTACATACACACATTTATTAAGAGTGCCCTATTAGATCATCGCGCTAAAGTCTATAGAAATGTGTCATCGTGCGATAAAAACGCATCGTTTGCTCATATGAACAAAGCCAATTAGGAGTGAGGTAATTTATTCTGCATGTTGCCACACGAACATGACTATCTGTGCAAGTTAAATTTTATTAAGTTTTTTTATTCTTCGAATGGCCGGTCAGCTAAACAATATCGAATATTACATGTCAAAATGTTTTTTCATCCAAACAGGAGTTTGTTGATTTGTATCATCCGAAGTCCAATAATTTTAGAAACTGATATTCACATAAACTACATGATAAAATCAACCCCAATCAAAATATTAATTATTTACACGTGCTAATTAAAATCAACGAATTAATGATACTGTAAAATGGAAAAGATAATAGTTTCACACTTTGTATACGTATTGAATTGCTGTTATTTATGTTAATCACCTATTTTGATCATTAATTTATTTCAAATTGAAATAACAATGAAATAAAAGAAAACTTTTATGATTCCAAACTAAACTCGTCAGCGCGATCTTCATCACACTTTATAGTTATTATAAACTATATGTGTGCCTTCATATTTGCGCGACTGAGTAACAAACATCCAAATTTTCACATTTATAATTTAAGTAAGATAGGAAGTAGTCGTAAGATACATTATTTCTCGATCAAGAAAACAAAACACTATTGAGGTGGTCGTTGGTCCAACGGCACCGACTGCGCTAAGGATCCGGGTTCCTATGTTCCCAAGCATGACTTGGAAACAGTGCCAAATTGCATACAAAATTACTTACTACAGTTGCTATCGAGTATCGTAAACGTAACTGTGCAAACTCATAATACAGGCACAGGGATTAAAAAATCACACTGACACAGTCGCTGGCGGAAGCTAGTCGCCTAAAAACGTCTCGGACCGCATCGGGTTATCAAGAGGACAGCAAAAACGTGCGTCGTGCGTCCGACAGGTGAAATAGTGCGAGAAATCGGTCGGGTCGGTCCAAGCTCGGGGCGCGGGTGAGTGATGCGAGGGAATCGGTTCTTGTTCAGGCCTTTTTATCTACCTTTTGATTTGGAATTTGTTACTTACCTCACACTATTGGTGCTTTGGTAGCGATTCTGCTCTTATGCATTAGTTTTCAAATCTTTTAATTTTATTGTTGTTTTTTTGTTTTTTTATTGGATAAGGGAAACATACAGCTCAATATAACACATATGAATGAGAAGCATTATGTTTTTACATAGGCCAACACAGTTTCCACAAAGAGGAATTAATGCAAAACAAGAGTTGAGTATACACTAGACAATACTAGTTGTTATTGGTATCGTTGACTCTGACTGCCATTACACAAGTGCTTAATAGCTTATACAATACTTATAATATACTAGACTCACACCAGACTATATTCTCGGACGGGAAGTGCTACTTTGGAATCAGAGCAATGTATGTAAATAACATCAAACCGAAAAGGCCGTAAAACCGTTTTGAAGCTACAAAAAATACCTTTCAAAGGGCTTATTTTACAGCCCAAAGTTCATATGTGGACAGAGGCAGGTAATCGCCGCTTCGGATGCAAAAACAAGCGCGACAGGAATTCTGAAAGGGGCCTAAGTGCCAGGTAATGCCAATTTTACGAGACGGCCACGCGCCGAATACCTGATGAGTTGGTTGAGCCCCGCTAAAAGAGTTGAGTTTTTATGGTGACTTCACCTATTTTAGACACCCCTATTTTATAGTTTTTTTAAAAGGCTAGCGATGCTCTCTTTGAATAATAGTGTTCTTCTTGAGTTAAGTCGTCGAATTTAAGATAGTTTTTATGGCTCGGAGTATTGTAAAAATAATGCTAATACTTAAGACAATTCTTTGCAGTAGGTTTTTTCATATATAGAGAATTGATCGAACGAATCTATGAAGCTAAATTTTTGTTATTTACTTTCCTAGAGTTCATTTAAGATTTAATTTTCTTTACAAGTACTTGACGTGTCTGTCAAGTAACTATTCTTGAAAAGAATAAGTTGATTTACTGAACTTGAAAATAAACCAGCTGTAGGTATACCCATAAAGTAGATTTTTTAAACTCCAATATTTACTGATTTGTGTTTTGACGACCTCCGTGGTCGAGTGGCTTTGTACACCGGTTTTCAAGGTGTCGCCATCTCTGAGGTCCCGGGTTCGATCCCCGGTTGGGTCAATTTAGAAAAACGAACTTTTCTATATTGGCTCAGGTCTGGGTGTTTGTGATACCACCGTTGTCTCTGATTTCCATAACACAAGTGCTTGAGCTACTTACTTTGGAATCAGAGCAATGTATGTGATGTTGTCTAATATTTATTTATTTATTTATTTATCGTAAAATACTTGTGTCATAGTTATTTCGTTGCGAAAGGAGATTTGCAGAATTAACTAAAAGTTTCAACCATTCGTCACTTTTCTAAAAAAAATACACTTTCCAACAAAACTTGCTTCACACAAAAAAGTGACGATATCCGAAGCTCTCACTTGAAAACAAACGAAGATCTTCAGAAATAATATCACAGCACGACATCACAAAAACCTTATAAACACAGAAACCTAATTGTTCGATTACAGAAACAAGACAACCTTAAATAAACAGAACAGAAACTGGAGCTCTAGCCTCCCGAACAATTAACCTAAAACAAACAGTTTTTCTGTTTTGTTTTTATTCGTTCCCAGTGTTTTAATTAAAATAGTTCGCGCGGTAGACACTCGCTCGCGCAAGATTTTGAACTTGTTCTGAGAAATTTTAAGCAAAGCTTAAGATTAATTACATTGAGAAAAGCTTTTATTCGCTTCTTGGTTTTATATTACCATATAATTAGTATAGTTAAAGGTTTTATGTTACTTTTAAGGAGGAGGGACGATAACTGCGAACTCATTCTTATAAGTCACACACACCGTCATTTTGGAGTCATTTTTCTACCAATGAAATTAAAAAAAATTGCCAAAGACATATAGGGTCGAAAAAAATTTGGTACAACTAGACAGCTAAAGTATTTAAGAAAAGTAAACAAATTTTGTCGTGTTTTGACCCATGTTTCTGTGACAAAAATGTTCAATTTCACTCCTCTTAAAACGACTGCAGCAGTATCATTTCGTTAAGTTAATCCTTTCATAGATAACGATTTTCTTCTTAAAAGTATTCATTATCGTGTAGAATAAAATGCATAATAAATGGTGTGCATGTGCATTTTTTGCGGGCGGGCGGGCGGTGCATCCTGCATATATTTTTGCGGGAGTAAGCTACATATATTTCTCTTTTCACAATGGTTTGGGACTTCCGCCAAGTAATGCCTGATTCAATCAAATGAATAAATGAGTTTTGAATCGGTCTAATGTTAATCTCAATCCAAGTTGAATTTAGACTAAAGCTGTAGGTATTCTTTAATTTAAGAAAGACTTCCAAATTGGAATTGAAATCGTCCATTCCATTGGATTGGAACTTCCATTTGGTGGTGGCTTATGGCCCATCCTCCTTATCCCACCCATTAAGGAAGGCCTGTAACATAAAAAATGGCTGATGTCAAAACAAAACTACAGTAATATCAGCCCCCTACTCAAATGCCCAACATTCAGAACATTAATATGCATTTGAGCGCTACGTTTACTATAAATGCTTAAAATGAGCAGTTAACTTTAAAAATACGTGCCGTAAGTTTGTCAACTCCATGACATCATAGTCAGTGATTTACATAAGTTTGCGACATGTGGTTTAATCGTCTATTGCTCATATCGTCATATAATCGTATTTTGCTGTCTTTTTCTATATGGGTGAAGACTAATAAAAATAACCTCACTTTTTCATTTTTTCAGTGTTTTTGTTGTTATTTTAAGCATAAAGTCACTTTTTGAAAAAGTAACCGTTGAATGTTTTTCTTTATGTCATTAGGTACCTATTTTTATTTATATCATTCATGAGTTAGAGATAAATAAACTCAAAGTATTATCCAAAAAATATAAAAATAATGAAAATGTTCTTTGTCTTTGCATATTTTTATAGTCGACGAATATGAATATCGTGTTTTTAACCGTATAATCAAGATAGTATATTATGATTATATTTAACAACAGTAGACCCATAACGGGTATGCAATTTGAGAGTTACATTATAATATTTAGATATATACTTAAAAATGTAATTGCTAAAATAACACTTACTTACTTACTTATTTAGTTTTACAAGCATAGTATTCATTAAGACAAGAAATACATTGTTTAGTAACCACTTTTTAAGCTTGAAGTTAAATAAAGGCAAATCAAGTGCTTTGATTTCTAAAGGTAAATGATTAAAGATTAAAGACCCTTATGCTAGTACTAAAATAGACTGGCCATGAGCTTCAAAAGTAAGCGTAGCAATCAAACGAATAGAATGTTGACCATATGAGTAAGGGGGCTGGTCATCCGGCCAAAAAAGCTTCGATTGTCTACATAACAATAATTTATAAGACCAAATAATACACTAGAAAAAATACGACTCGCACCAGATCATGTTCTCGGACGGGAATCAAACCCGCGATCTTTGGATATCCGGTCCAATGCTCTGACCGCTGAGCTACCGAGTCACTAGTGGGAACGTCGAACTTCTCCTAGTATATCAACTCTTACGCTGCAAGCCAGCGCCATCTCAGCCAGCCAGCCAGCGGTAGCTCAGCGGTCAGAGCATTGGACCGGATATCCAAAGGTCGCGGGTTCGATTCCCGTCCGAGAACATGATCTGGTGCGAGTCGTATTTTTTCTAGTATATTATTTGGTCTTATATAAAATAGCATTGTGTATGCTTAAATCTTAAAATTAAAAAAAAATAATTTATAACTAAAGTAATATCTACTCTATTGTATCGCCCTTAAAACCTTTACTAAGTATTATTATCATAATACAAAGTCTGAAGAGCGCCATTTTAACTACAACCGTTGTGAATAGTTTCCCAAATGGGCCCGTTTGTTATGGGAAGATAACGCCATTAAGGTTTACGCCCTTGTTTACCGGAAATACTATGTTGACGACTTTTTGTGCACTGATCTGGACTTTGTTGGGCTGTAAATCTTTGGATTCCTTCGCCTTTAAAAAAATGAAGTTATATTTTGATAAAAATAAAAACAAATAATTGACCCAGCGAACGCGAAGCGTCTCCGTTTCAGCTTGGTTAACAATGCCTTCAGTGCCACTATTTAAGTTTTTTCCTGGTGTTAAGTTGAATTCTGGACGCAATATGAAATTATGAATATTATATAATATAAATATTGTACGTACAATATTACATTTATCTACATGCATTATTCCGTCAAAATCCAATGTAAGTAGCTAAAGTTGTAAACTTGTGTTATTGAATAGTTACAAAAAACAACGACGACGGTACTACAAACACCCAGACCTGAGTTAAGCGTATAATCATTTGCTTGTCTTTCTTTCTTTCTATCCCCAACGAGATAGTGCTTGGCCTTCACCTCACCTGATGTTAAGTGACGATAAGGCCGAAAATGTAAGCGCACTACACCCGGAATCCTCACCAGTGAGGATCTTACCTCAAACTGCCGGAACACAACAATGTTTAATTCTTGTTATAGATGGCGTCAGACTTCGGTTAGGTGGTGGTATCTAGCCAGGCGGACTTAAAATAAGCCCTACCACCAACGAAACAGAGTACAAATGTAACCCTCTTGGAAATCGAACCCGGGACCCATGCATCTTACACGGGTGGACGAACCACTAGACCACAGATGCGGTCAAATATGTAACGTTATTAAATAAATAAATATAAATAAATTTGACAACATCACATACATTGCTCCGATTCCAAAGTAAGTAGCTAAAGCACTTGTGTTATGGATATCAGAGACAACGGTGGTATCACAAACACCCAGACCTGAGCCAATATAGTAAAGTTAGTTTTTCTAAATTGACCCAACCGGGGATCGAACCCGGGACCTCAGAGATGGCGACACCTTGAAAACCGGTGTACAAAGCCACTCGACTACGGAGGTCGTCATATTAAAAGACCAACATTGTTGTTCATAACGTTATATTCGTCCGCGTCCACTTCCATCTGCCATTATTTCAACAGCTCTCCTTCAGATTTGAGGAGGCGACAAATCAGAAAAGTGCAAATATTTTCCTTATTTAAGAGGCCGGAGTATTGAATGAGAAATACGGGGAATCCTCGAGAGAGACGTCACTGGCGTTTGAGCTTTAAATAAGATGTCCTTGTGAGAATACGGAGATTTTTTTTGTGTGTCCCAAGTTATGAGAGATCCATTGTTTATTTGGCTATGAATAATTATTATTGAAAAAATCCGCATAATCATATTGAGCTTAGAGAAAATATTACTTATTTATTATTTTATGTTTAGCAATTACTGAATGAACTTTTTGATTTTGCTAGGAAAAAATATCGATTTAAACTCTCAATGGGTTTTCACATACGTCACATACCTACCTAAGCACCTAAAGAATAAAAAAAATAGAGGTGATCTCACTGAATGGCAGCTGTCACTTGACTGTTCACTTACGTCATTTAGAACTTTGTCACTCTAAAAGCAATTACTTTTTGTACAAAAATCTATGACAAATTACAACTACCACAAAATGACTAAGTTTTTAACTGTATACATATTTTTAGACGTGACTGTAACTTTAAAAAGACATGTGACCACGGATGTGCTGTTCTCTATAAACATGATGCTAACCGTGACCAATTCTGTGCCGCAACTATATAACATGTTACAAAAATACCCCTAATGCCGAATATGGTATATAGGGCCCATCAATCTGAACAACTTTTACTATGGGACCAACTCTAAAATCGCGAAAAAAAAATCAGCTGTTTAATACATTTTGAAATTTTTGATTTGATTTTTTGTATGAAACAGCTGATTTATTTTTTCGCGATTTCAGAGTTGGTCCCATAGTAAAAGTTGTTCAGTTTGATGGTCCCTATTTACCATATTCGGCATTAGGGGTATTTTTAACCGACTTCAAAAAAAGGAGGAGGTTCTATGTTCGACTGTTTATTTGTTTTTTTTTTTTTTTTTTTTTTTTTTTTTTTATGTATGTCCACCGATAACTCGAAAACGGCTTAACCGATTGACATGATTCAAACGCCACTTTATCAGGTTTGCTCCCCAGGTGGTCCCATTTTTTGAAAATTTTAAATCGGTTCAGTAGTTTTCGAGTAATCCTGAAAATACTGTAATTTTTTAGGCAACTTTTGCACGAGTTTTAACGGATCTTCAGACATAACTTCTTTGTTTATAAACCGATTTAGATGATTCTTGTTTCGTTAGAAAGGGGATACTTTAAGGATGTTTTCATTCAAATTTCCCTCACATTGGACCTTGGACTTCGAAGATACACAAGAGAACTCTTCAAAATCAAATATGATAGTGGATAGTGATTACTCTACGGTATTGAAAGGTTTCGCATCAGCCATTTTTATTGTCACTACTGGGGCTGGGATACAAGCCTTACTTATGGGCTGATGAATAGGATGGGCCATAACCTACCGCGCGGGCCCAATGCGGATTGGTGGGTGTTAATGTGCAAATGTAGCTGGAACTAACGGCTTAACGTGTCTTCTGAAGCACGGAGGAGATAATACACTTTGGTCACCTACCCCATGTCTGACCCTTGCTAAAATTAACAGTACGAAAAGTGGATATTGAGTTACTAGGCGTATTATACCATTGAAATGTGTGAAATATGATTAAAATATATTTATATCATCGCTTACATTTACTTATACATACCTACCACAAAAAAGTTAAAAATAAAAAAACTTTTAAAAATTAAAAAGAAAAACCTCCTTCAAAAAACCTTAAAAAAATTGCTATAAAAAAACAGCTTCAAAAAACAGCAGCTCTAAAAAGCAAGAAATAATATTTAAATCTGCATAATTACTATTCAAGTACCTACGCATATCTGATATTAAAAAAACGTCTTATGAAGTCGGGTGGGGCTTTAAGAATTAAAAAATCAAATTGAGGAAGAGAAACCACGATAAATGTTATTATGATTAAAAAAGGAAATTATCTTTAGCCCCACCCGACTTCAAAAGACGTTTTTTTAATATCAGATATGCGTAGGTACTTGAATAGTAATTATGCAGATTTAAATATTATTTCTTGCTTTTTAGAGCTGCTGTTTTTTGAAGCTGTTTTTTTATAGCAATTTTTTTAAGGTTTTTTGAAGGAGGTTTTTCTTTTTAATTTTTAAAAGTTTTTGTTACATGTTGTATATCCTATTCTTGACCATTATTATTTTTAAAGCCCGCCTCTTATTAATTGGGCCACACACGTTACCCTTGTGATATGAGAGCTGTCTGCTTATAATTCCATAAAATGTGAAGCTAATATGCGTTACATAACACTTCGACTTACTTCCATGACTTCGACGTTCACCCGTGGACATTTCATATTTTATTTTTTTCATTTATTAATCACCAACATAACAATTCACACAAGCAATAAGGATATAAGCTATAAGAGAATTTAACATAATAGTATTACAATTTATAGGTGCGTGTTTAACCTCATGCGTATCCAAGAAGCAACAAAAAATATTACAAAAAAAATGATGATTTGAAAATACTCATTTAAAATACAAAATATTAAAAGCTTAGCTTAAAATTTTTTATTGCAAGCGCTTGACTTTAAAAATTGTATATGAAAGCTGAACGTTAAAGCGCACTGGTTTGAGTATTTCCAATACGATACAATATGATTTTCTTAGCTATGCGTTATCGAGTAGTAGACTGCGATTTCTCAACTATGTAGTTGAAATTTATTTTACCTACCCATTGAATGTAAACTTTGTTAATGATTGTAATGGAAAATGACGTCACTTTAAATGCTGACCTCATTTTTCAAATTTTGACAACTCTTTATGAAATATACAGGGAGAAAAAAGCAGCCCTTGACGAGTTTCTTGCCGGTTCTTCTCGTTACAAGGTCTCCCGCTTAGGGTTTGCGAACCGATGGCGTAGCTTCTTTGACATTCACAAGTGCTTGTAACAGCCTAGACTGAATAAATGAGTTTTGAACTATGAATTTCCTCCGCTCCGCTCCGCTCACCGTTGTCCAAACAACGAAAACCGCTTGTTTTCACACTTGGCACCACACGTCCACTCTCCGCTATATGTGAGACCTGTCTACCAGCGCCTCTTACCCAGTTTAAGATTTCACTTTAAAAAGAGCCTGTTATTGGTCTTTCCTTTGAATTTTTCATAGTGTACCTTCCTGAAGACTAACACTTAACTTTGCTAACAATCTGGGTTTAAGTATATATTTAAGTTTTAGTACCGTGCTTGGAGAAAATCGTGGTCTTAGCGAGTGTTAGCAAGCTTAAATGTAACTTTTGTTATTTAATTGATAGGGTTTGTGAAGTAAATGGTGCGTGCAATTACTTTATGTTTGACTTGTGGACCCTGTGAACTTCGTATCACCTACAATTTAATGATTAACAATTTTACTTTGAGAACCAGCGCCATCTTTTTAATTAGTAAGTTAATAACAAAGCAGCTGAATACTAAAACGAAAGCAACACTACGGTCATTTTATTACTACTATAATCATTATTCAGACTAAAACCTCTTTATCAAAAGTTACTTGTCAAAAGTAACCCGAAATGGCGATTCCCATACAAAATAGCCAATGTTCATAGTACGTTTCATTGAATGTTCGCTATTCAATGAGGTTGAGTGAACATACTGCCTTCTCCAAAATTATAATTTTAAGTGATAAAATGCAAATATTTTTGTATTTTATAACAAATTATTGAGAATTATGAAAAATATGATTATAATAAATGTTTGTTTGACTTAATTAAGGACGTACACATTTATTTATTCCAAAAATGTATATGGATCTCAACAGCATAAAACCTCTTTATTGTTACTTAAAAAAATAACTGTATTACCCGGTTAAATTGAGAATGCTCTGTTTGCTCACTTGCAGTGAGGTACTAATTTAACTTTGTAGGGATAATTATATTACGCACTAGTGTATAATATATTACGCACATGTTTGATATAGCTCGGTTTATGGCCCTAAAAGCGATGTAATAAGGCTCAGTTTACGAGCAAGTGTGTTGAAAAGACAGTTGCGGAGAGGCTGGACGTAGATAGTGTAGTTATGCAACACTGGACACGCGGCCATCTGTTGTATGACACCAAGCTGTTGTATAATAATAATATTTTTTGTAATACACCATAGGATAAGTCACACTGTTACTAACATTATATAGGCACTCGCCTGAAATAAATGGTTTTTATTTTATTTATTTTGATTAACAAGTTGAATGGTTACTACTGCATACGGATATCATAAACTACAATAACACTGTAAACAGTAACCAAGCAATATACCTAAACATATTAAATATTTCTACGACACTGAAAAGCATCCCTTCCGCATATAGTCTGATAGTATACATTCGAAATAAACTTTAAACTTTTAGTATCGCTTCAGCGTGTTTGCGGACCGGATGTTAGCTAACGGAAGATCCGCCATTACATGTTTGTCGGATATAAAATGGCGGTCGCGTCGGTAATGTTATTACGGGAATTAGCTTTTTAGTTTTATTGTATTGTTAAAATTGCGGTTCCAGTTGGTCTTTTAAAATTAACGCACTTGATGTGTAATCTTCTCAAAAAATATGATTTTGAGTATTTAAAGTATCTACCTACTTACAATAAATTTATGGTTAAGTTTCAAGTATCTGCCACTTGTGAGGTCAAAACCATTATAAATTATAGATAAAAAATAAACAAAGCAAGCTCAAATATGAATTGTATAATCAATTTGTAAACCAATTTCTCTGAAATAAGCAAAAAAATGATAAAATACCTACATATTTAGTGATGTTCATATTACGACGATTATAAAACTCATTCCTTATTAAATACTAAGCTTTTGCTTTTGCCCGCGACTTCACGTAGAATTTCGTTCGCCTTGAGCGTTTTGGGAATAATAGAAGTATATTTTTCTTAATGTCCATAGATTTTTTTCTTACCTTGATATCAGAGTTCTTGATTTCCTACTGAATAATAAAATACATACCTTATGTCTCACAATTATGGATATTGCATTTATTTTATTTTATTGGCACCTATGTTTGATTCCTAGCTCTATGCACACAGAACGACCTACCGCAAGACCGACCAATGGACAGCCTTTGGACAGTTAACAATTTAACGCATACAAGATTGTGATTCATCATCATCATCATCATCCCCCTACCCTTATCCCAATTTATTTGGGGTCGGTGCAGTGTGTCATTCTCTTCCATTCCTTTCTGTCACTCGTCATCTCCACATCCACTCTGTTTACATTCATATCATTCCTCACACAATCCATCCATCTTTTTTGCGGTCTTCCTCTTACTTTCCAACCCTCAACATCCATATTCATTACTCTTCTAGTAACATGCCTTTCATCCCTTCTCATAACATGCCCATACCAAGCCAGACGATTCCCTTTCAACTTTTCTATCACTGGTGCTACTTTCAAACTTCCTCTCACATACTCATTCCTAATTTTATCCATTCGCGTCACACCACACATCCACCTCAGCATTTTCATCTCTGCTACATGTAATTTTCTTTCATCCACCTTCAACTCTAAAAATTTTCTGAGTCTATGGATTCAACGGTTTCACTTCGGTAGATTATATTTACAACTAGCAAACCCTGTCGTCCTGTCAAAAATATTTGTAATGTGACAGTTTTTTGTTCCTACATATTATATAGTGGGGGCAAAAAATTATCCTGAAACAACCATAAGTGCTTGTAATTTAATATGAACTTTATACAATAGTAATAAAGCTCAAATAGACTCTACGTTTTAGTTAGAAAACGTTTGTATGGGAAAGAGAAAAGGGCTGTTTTAAAGGATTTTCCGGCAGTTTTTCTCGCCGTAAAAACCATCCTTTAACTTCAACGAACATTTAAAAAAAAGAATTGGCCAAATTGGTCCAGACGTTGTTGAGTTATGCGCTTAGCAACACATTTTGCGATTCATTTTTATATTATAGATCTATCGAAAAAAATGGTACGGATCACAATTTTTCGACATAGATTTTAATCTCACAAGATAGATTATAACCTAACAGTATTTACAATTTAACGGTGACATATATTATACATACCAATGTCGAAAATTCATCAAATTGGTTTGGTGCTTGAAATAGCGACAAACAAACATACAGAGATATTTCGCTTTTATAATACTAGAACGGATTAAGAATTTCAATATTTCAATTCCTAGAAAAATATTTTTCTCGTATCATCGAGTGAGCGAGAAGGTAAGATAAGTAATTTTAAAGAAAAACTTGTGGATATGAGCTCCGGGACCGAGTTTCGTCCCTTAATAAATATAAGGAGATATTACCTCATAATAATACCGAGGCGGCTTGAAATCTTTAAACTGTATAAAGGAATTTGAACTTTAAAACTTCAAGTGTAAGGTTCATGATGGAAGTGACCGACTAAGTGATGCGCGGGCACATTATTTGTTGGTAAATGTCGAGGATGTAAATTAATTTTTGTCAAGTTAACTTTGGTTAGGCTTAGGTTTGCGGTATCGGGATTACCTTAAGTCGCGTCTCCTGCGACTGTTTTTTCGAAACATTACACAAAAACATCAAAACATTGGGGCGTGGCAATTACGTACGGGCGCAACGGAAGGTCTAAAAAAAATCAATTTTATTTAATAAAAATATAATATTTAAAATTACAATTATAATGAATGAAACTCGTCCGATGGTAGGTACAAGAATGTCTTATGAAATAGCCACGATGAGGTAAATCGGTGTCGTCGGCGCGGTCACGTTGTGCTGCGTCGGCGACTCGTGCACTTGGCTGTTGTTGCGAGGAATCGGGGCGATGCTTATATGACGAAATGCATGTACTACGTGTGCGTAACACCTCCCCCCGTAGTGCAGCGACTATTGAAGACTTTTGTCGTAAATTGAGCTGGAAGCTGCGTTGAGTCTGCGTTGAGATGAATTCTTGATACGCTTGGGATGGCGTAAACTCTCGTAAGTTTGGAATGATCTTCTTGAGAGTTGGCTGTCTGGACCTTCGTCTTGCTCGTATACTTGCGGTAAATGACGACGCTAATTAGTACACATGCACCGAGCAGTACTACATACATCGGGATAGTTGTGTGATACAGGCTATAGTCGGTGGCTGCGATCGGCTCTGTCGGTATCTGCAAAGCTATCTTAGAATTGGTTTCATGTAGATGGTCCAGATTGACTGAAGTAAGTTTGAATGGGGGTGCTATAGGTGCGCTGATGCTGCTTTTCTCTGGCAGGTCCATGATCTTCATCGCCTGTCCTTTTATACGATCCTTTGTGTTTGATATCAGGAACTCTGGAGTTTCGATGCAACATCTGTGCGGGATCATGATGAGGTAGCTGCCCTGAAGTATTTGGTGTAAATCTTGTCCACAGGATAAATGTACCTTGGTCGGGTTCGGGAAGCTGACTGTGTAGTGCCGGTCATCGAGCTCCTCGAAGGCTGGATTTTCTAACAGGACGGTAATTGGGTTACATACGGCGGTCCTTTGTTGCGTGGTGATCAGCTGATGAATACAGTCTGGTGACGTTCGGCTCCGCAGGTTCCGCATCTCTTCACATAGATACCCTTTGCTCGTCTTCGGGCATTCTGCCGCTATGTACTTGAAATCTTTCTCATGGATTGCCAGGAAGGGAGATAAAGGAGTAAGGATCTCATGATTTTTATTGGGTATAATAGATAGTTTATAAAGATCGTATAATTGAGATAAAATAATAGGGAATTTATATACTATAACTATACTGTTTCCTACGTAATAGGAACCTAACTTAATTATATCATAATATTCTCTAGTGTCCAAGCTAATTATACTTTCGTCTCCATACAAGGATTTCATCTTAATAACGAGGTCTCGAATGGAGTCTGGGCTAACAATAGAATGATGCATAGTGGAGGTTCTAATGAAAGCCAAATTATTTTGCAACTTAGTTATCTCTATAGATATATAATCAACGTTATCTCCTAAGATGAGAAAAGATTGTGCTAGATGAGCGTATTTAACTAAATCGTAATCGTTCGTAGCTACACTTTCTTTTATTTTATTAATTATTGATTCGATTTTATTTTGATTGGAAACTATACTGTCGATTATCTTTGAATATTGAGATGACCATCCTTTAGTTAAGCTGACGTGATTATTTAATTCGGTAATTATCGCGTTTTCCTTATTTTGTAGAGCTTTAATAGCATCGTTATAATGCAGCGCGTCAGCATAATCGAGGTTGCCAGTTATACTTTTAACTACGGAACCTAGACCGTCAATGAGCCCTCTTTTGACGCGATTAGTTTCGAATGTTAATAACTGCTGAGACAGTGATTTTAGTTTGTTCTTTAAATAATTAATATGGGGTTCGAATAATGAAGAGGTACTATTATTAAGGTCTGGGCTAATACTAAATAACTGATCATTTATAGAGGTTATTTTACTCTGTAAATCTCCGAAATCTACGTATTGTAGAAACGAATGATAATTTGAGATGACGTTAGTGGGGCCTAGCCTAAAGGGTAACACACCGGGTCCATCATCCAGATTTTCAAGTTTTATCTCCTGCATTAGAGCTGGTTGCAGGAAGATATGTAGGGCCAGGAGGATCCTGCAACAATTGGGCGCTTTTAGGTACTCTTTTTAATCGAGATTTGGCGACAGGGCCACGTTTTTTCCTAGTATATATATGAATAGGAAGATCCGCCATAACTACGTCTCTAGTGTATCGTGGAGCAAGCTTTTGACGGGTTGCAAAAGGGTTCTTTATAAAGATTTGTTGCTCGGGAGAATACTCAGCTTCAGCTTCACGATCTTTATTTCGATTATCTGTTAATTCCTTACGATATGATGTACCAGATTCATGAATTAAATTGTAGACTTTTCTCATTGTATCTTTATGATTAGTAATATATTGTTGTAATAGGTGAGTTGAGAGATCTATATCAAAAGGATCGCGAGGGTCAAAGTGACCTGTTATGACTTCGATTGGCCTACATTTAGTGAAACTGTGTATGGTGTTGTTATAAGCCAAAAGGGCGTACGGCATCAGATTTATTACGGATTCTGTTTTCTTATCAATTTTTAAAATGCGGAGATGCTCTAAGACAGTTGAATGAAATCTTTCAACTATGCCATTTTCATTAGGAGCATGAGGAGCGACGCGATGATGCTGTATCTTATGCAACCTTGTGAATTCGGCAAAGAGTTGGTTACTAAATTCAGGACCATTATCTGTTACTAATGTGATAGGTATGGAATGATGAGTACAATATTTTAGAAACGCTTGTACGACACTAACAGCCGTCCCGTCTCTTAGGTAGTAAGCCTGAGCATATTTAGAAAAGGCATCTACTATTGTTAAGAACTTCTCGCCTTGAATTGTTAATAAATCTAAATGAACTAATTCAAACGGTTTAGTTGCAGGTGGTACTATATGAAATTGTTGTTTTATAGGATTGCGGTCGTACTTTGCTTGGCCGCAAACTGTACATTCATTAATAAATTTCACGATGTGCTCTCGCATTTTTGGCCAATAATACTTATGTGATAGTGCTAGAAAAGTTTCATTGATACCGCGATGATTAGTCTTACCGTCGTGATATTTATTAATAATGTCCTGCTGTCTTAGATACTCTCTGACGTTTTCCAGCTCTCGTTTGGCTAACATAAGATTCATGGCTGAATTTTTAAATGTCCTTTGTATAATTGGAACAATATCATACATAGTTTCAGGTGGATTTATAAGAAGACCGGTTTTAATTTTAGGATGAACATACTCTTTGATGGCGTTAATGACGTCATCTTCCAAGTTAGACTTTGATAACTGAATAGTCGTGCGCGTGTGCGTTTCGAAGGGCTTAATTACCGAAGGCCGTCCTTTGATGTCGCCTACAACGTTAAAGATTATCTGTTTAGTAAATCTATTCAAGGGGTCATCCGTGATGGGGACCTCTAAAATAGGGTTTTCCTCTTCTGTATGTACTGTTATGGTTCTAGAATCATCAGCCTCTGGCGCTGTGATGGTTCTGGAATCATCGAGAGAAGGAATCTTTTCGGAAGGGTTTACTATAATAGAACTGATTTCGTCATTGTTAACCTCAATTCGCGACAGAGCATCCGCGTTAGTATTAACTTTGCCCGGTTTATAAACTACTGTATAATCGTACTCACTCAGCTTCAACCGCCATCTATTTAATCGTGAGTCAGGATCCTTTAAGTTCATGATCCATTGCAAAGGTTTGTGATCAGTAATCAATTTGAATTTACGGCCGAAAAGATAAGGTCTAAAGTATTTGATAGCCCATACGATAGCCAAACATTCCTTCTCTATTGTACTATATTTAAGCTCGCTTGAATTTAAGGTCCGAGAAGCGTACGCGATGGGTTTATCCGAGCCTATTGTGCCCTGAGATAACACAGCACCAATCGCTACGTTTGAGGCATCAGTTGTTAGCAAGAATTCCTTAGAAAAATCCGGATACTGGAGGATTGGATCGTTTGTTAATAACGTTTTACAATGCTCAAAACAACTAACGTAATTTTGGTCGAGTGTTATCTTAGCGCCCTTTTTTAGACACTGAGTAAGAGGTTTAGTTAATTTGGCAAAATTCGGGATGAATTTTCGATAGTACCCCAACAAGCCGAGAAAACGTTTGATCTCCGTGGGTGTTTTGGGCAGTGGATACTTTTCTATTGCAACAATTTTTCCCGGGTTTGGTTTTACACCGTCTCCACAGATTACATGACCTAAAAACTCAGTTTCCAACTTTAAAAATTCAGATTTATCCATCTGTATTTTAAAGTTGGATTCTCGCAGCTTTTCGAACACCTTTTTAAGGTTTAGAATATGCTCCTGAAGGGACGTGCTGTAAACAATAATATCGTCGAGATAGACCAGGCAAACTTCATTCTGAAGACCCTTCAAGACATTATCCATCACCCTTTGAAAGGTTGATGGAGAATTCTTCAGACCCATGGGCATCCTTAAAAATTCGTAATGCCCGTTTTCTACGTTAAATGCTGTTTTCTCTATGTCTGCAGGGTCCATCTCAACCTGATAGAACCCACTGGCCAAGTCAAGGGTGGTGAAATACTGACATTTACCCAGTTTATCCAGAACATCCGTAATGTTCGGTAACGGATATTTGTCATCAACCGTTTTCTCGTTAACTTTCCTAAAGTCCACTACAAGGCGCCATTTAACTTTACCAGACGCATCTGTCTTTTTGGGAACGACCCAAATAGGAGAGCTCCATGCAGATTCCGAAGGTCTTATTATGTTCTGAGCGAGCATTTTCTCAATCTGATCACGAACTTCTTGTCGGTGGACATAAGGATAGCGGTAACTTTTAGCGTGTACTGGAATTTCATCAGTGGTTTTGATTTTGTGTTTGATCTTGTTGGTGAAGGTCAATGCTTCTCCCTCAAGATAAAACACATCAGCATAATCTGCACACAAATTTTGTAAGTTAACTAACTCTTCAGAATTTAAATGTTCTGTGCGGAGACGCGACAAAACATTTTTAATGCGATCCGATGAAATTTCGGTACGATCAGATTCTATGTTCAATAATTCAGCTGATACAGGGCGGTCCATAGAAAATATGACGTCATTAGGAGACATATTAGTAATTTCTACCCAGCCTCGGTTATTCTTGACTTGAGTTAAACACTCAGAAATTAAACAGTTGCATATAGTTTGATCATTAATAAGTACGTCTCCGTCTTGACTATTTATGGGTAATCGAACTAATTTGGTAGTGTTACTTGGGATAATTTCTTCATATAAGTTTGCGTTACGTGAATCATACATTTCTATAGGTAACTGCGTACTACGAGTGATAAGAAGTTTATTTTTTAAATCGATATTAGAATTCCATACATCAAGCAAATCGAATCCTAGTAAGCCATCGAAGTAGTTATGAAAATCATAAACGAACAATGTTATGTCTCCCGGTTCCCTAAATTCTGAGAAACAAGGTAAGGTAATCGAATGATCGTTTCTACTGGTAGCATGAACATTGGTGACTTGAAAAGGTTCATAGTTTAAGGGTAAATTACTAAAATATTTTTTTACAGCTTGAGGGCTAATAAAGGATTGATTAGCTCCTGTATCGATCAGAAACTTAAGTGGGGGGTTGCTGATTTGAATATAGCCAAGCTGCCTTTGAATATGAAAGTTGACCTCTATTTTTGTGTGTCTGATTTGGATATTTTCTGAAAATTTTCCTCCTCAGATGGGGGAGGATTCTGGCTCATTTCTTCGACCATGGGCCTCTCAAGCCATGGCTGCTCATCAACATTATTTAAATCGGAATATTGCTCGTAAGTAGCAAAATCAGGATGATAGTAATAGTCAACGTGGCTATATTCATAGTAAGGGTCGTAATCATATTCAAAATCGTTAAAATTGACCTCACGTGTTTTAAAGTAATTACTAGGCGGCGGATTTCCGAATTTCCGCCAGTCGTGACCTGAAGGGGGTAACTGCTTCGGAACAAAATGGCTAACACCGCTCATTGGACGGGGTGCACCGAAATTATAAGACTGCTGGGGTTGAGGTCTATTAGGCATCCTAAAAACGTTACTGTGTTGGTTATAGTTTGGTGGAGGGGCCCGGAACATCTGCTGAGTACGAGTCAGGCCACGCGGGGGTTGACCCTGGGCCTGTTGCCAGTTCGGTTTCCAACCCTGGTTAGGGGGATATTGCATAGGTTGCTTGGATGGACCAGGAATATTCATTATTTGCTGTCTCGATGGACCAGGCATGCTAAAAATTGGCATTTTCTGAGCAAAGTTATTTAAGGGTAGGTTAAAATTACTATGGACACTTTGGGGTTGAAATTCCTTTCGGCTAGGCCCTTCGTTACGTTGTTGCATATAAAGTGTATTAAGTTCCTCTTGGACAAATTCAAGAGCCTGCTCAATGGTCGTAGGGCGCATGCATCTAACCCTATAACCTAAGGGATCTTTCAAACCGCGCAAATAAGCCTGTACTGTAAGTTTCTTATAAAGGGTGCGTTTAGCCTCGACTGTACTGCACACAGTTTCGTGAAGGGTAACATAAGTCATTATAGTACTATACAGGTTCTGGCACCGTTCGTAAAATTCCTGTGGGGTACTGGCACCCTGGGTTTGCATGGATAAATCATTATATAACGCTGTCTCGTCGCGATGATCAGCGAAATTATTTATTAGAGCGGTACGTATCCCATCCCAATTTTCCGGGATACCACTTGAGTTAATAAGTCTAGCCGCGGGGCCAGTAACTTTATTGAGTATGCCGTTTATGAGGGCTAAATTATTTAAATTATCAGGGGCGGTAATTTTAAAATGCTTGATAACTAACTGATCGCATAAATTAATAAAGCGCGTAAGGACATGGGGGTTGCCGTCAAACTCGGGCACTAACCTGAGAGATTTGAGGATTACGTCAATATCGTCGTTGGACATTGTCGGGGCGATAGCTTCCGGTGCTATTGATTGAATTAGTTCCTCGACTAAAATATTCCTAGCCTCGTCCATATAATTATTCCTACTTGACCTACTGCCTAAACTATCTCGGGAAGCTCTTGGATGAAAAATTTTGAACGCTTAATATATCACTAACACACAATAAAGAACTTTTTATAATCTATAATGAGAAAATTACGAATATAGTATATTATAGAAATATAGGAAAATTCTAGGAGGTAAGGAAAGCAAGAACTTGAAAGATTCAAGGTACTTACAACATAATTCTGGTATCTTCTTCTTAGTTGAATCGATGTCTGGATTCCCTTCTGCTGCAGCCCGTTGTAGATTCGTAATACCCGGAACGCGACGTAATAGCCACTCGGGCGGCTTTTTGGGATAAAAGTAAGATGATTTTACTCTAAATACCCGATCCGACCCGCGGGTATCCTACCGACTGCGCCAATTACGTACGGGCGCAACGGAAGGTCTAAAAAAAATCAATTTTATTTAATAAAAATATAATATTTAAAATTACAATTATAATGAATGAAACTCGTCCGATGGTAGGTACAAGAATGTCTTATGAAATAGCCACGATGAGGTAAATCGGTGTCGTCGGCGCGGTCACGTTGTGCTGCGTCGGCGACTCGTGCACTTGGCTGTTGTTGCGAGGAATCGGGGCGATGCTTATATGACGAAATGCATGTACTACGTGTGCGTAACATGGCTATACACATTTTGTATGCATACACAATGTTTTTGTTTTCCGCGGCCGGCGGAAAACATTCCCCGCGCGGGGGAGAGCGGAAGGCTATGTTTTATTTCTTGACAACTACCGAACGCTGCAGGAGACGGCTTGTGTATGAAAACAAATGTTTATGTTTTATGTTTTTTTGTGTAATGTTTCAAAAAAACATGTGCAGGAGACGCGCCATTATATCAACAATCTAAAACAGAGGGAAAGGTAAGCGGTCATTGGCCGAAAAGGCATGTAAAGTTCAATCAAATACTTATGATTATGAAGATAAACTCAACAATACAACCCTTATGTAAAGTATAAAAAAATAATTTAAAATTGAAACGCATTAATTATTAAATCAAATTTTGGATCCAAGATCTTCTATTATACAAGGTGTTACAAAAATACCCCTAATGCCGAATATGGTATATAGGGACCATCAAACTGAACAACTTTTACTATGGGACCAACTCTGAAATCGCGAAAAAAAAATCAGCTGTTTCATACATTTTGATATTTTCGATTTTAATTTTTGTATGAAACATCTGATTTTTTTTTCGTGATTTCAGAGTTGTTCCCATAGTAAAAGTTGTTCAGTTTGATGGTCCATATATACCATATTCGGCATTAGGGGTATTTTTGTAACACCTTGTATATCTCACAGAGATCTATGCGTTTTCACCTTATTTACAAACACTTAGCCCCCGCCCGCGACTTTCTTACCTTAGTCTGACGCCATAACAACAATAAAAAAATTGTTGTGTTCCGGCGGTTTCAGGTAAGATCCTCAGTGGTGAGGATTCCGGGTGCAGTGCGCTTACACTTTCGGCCTTATCGTCACTTAACATCAGGTGAGGTGAAGGCCAAGCATTATCACGTTTGATATAAAAAGATGTATAAAAAAATGTTGGTGGGTTTCTATTGAGACGTTATACTGGACTAGTACTTAAGGCTCCTATATACCTCAAGTGGCGCCCTCATTTTAATTAAATTTATTACTCGCTAAGTACATAATGTATCGAAAATTCACATGTACAGATTGAATCTAAGGTTCTAAAGTTTATTTACAAACAATAACCTCAGTAAAATTTTGTTCGTTGTAGTAGTAGTTCGCAAAAGTGCTAAAAGTGGTCACTTTGCGAGCAATAAATTTAATTAAAATGAGGGCGCGACTTGAGGTATATAGGAGCCTTAATAAATTATTGACAGTGCGAGCGCGAACTGGCGGTTCGTAGCGTGGCGCATCCATTTCAGCTTGGCAAAAATGCTTTCTAATGTCCGGCTGTCCGTCTGTTCTCCTCTAGAGGTCGAATTTCTCAACCGATTCTTGCGAAGTTTTGTGAGCGGGTTCGATATTTTGGATTTTCTTTGGCGATTCAGTTTTTTTTTTTTTTAAATCGGTTATTTAGAAAAAAAATCAAAAATGTCGCAAACACGAGATCTACTGCTCACAGAGCTACTAGTATAATGTGCTAACAGCCTAAATAAACAATACGATTCTATCTATCGCTTGTGTTAACAAAATTAAAAGGTTTTATAGGCCTCGTTTTAATAAGCTTTAGGTTTAATTAAAACGTTACCTTGTTTAAGGGTTTACGTGTTTTTTATGTTGCTTAGGAAGAAATAAGCAGATTCAATTTTATTTAAGCTGCAGAACTAATGAGATGAGAATATTTCTTGCTTTTCGATAAATGATCAAAGATGCAATTAAACCGTTGTCATTTGTATAAAAAAAAACCAGTCAAGAGCGAGTTGGACTCGCGCACTAAGGTTGTTCCGTACCATCAAAAAAGTCTGAAACGGGTAGTAGGAAATAAACCATTCAAAAGTGCTTCATTAAGTTTATTTGAATAAAGACATTTTTACCCAATATACCCTGCGGTGAAGGTGAAAATATTGCACTTTTAGGTTAGCGCTTTTAGGTCTTTCGATCAAATTGCGGGTGTTTTTGAGGATTTTTTCACTCGGATTCCCCTGGAAACTACTGGTAATCTAAATTCCTGTCCTAGCATTGCTATCGCCCTCCTTGAGTCAAGTGTTGATAAGTGTAATTAAGTTTTCAATTTTAAATATATTAACAGTGATGATATCATAAAAGCTTTTAAAATAATTAATGTTAAAAAAACAGAGGATCTATGGGGCATTTCTACCAATATTATTAAATCAATTATTGATGTAATAGCTCCTTATTTAGCGTTTATTTTTAACAAATGCATTGACGAAGGTATCTTTCCTGACTTAATGAAATACAGTAAATTAATTCCTCTGTTTAAAGCAGGAGATAAAAGTGATCCAACAAATTTTAGACCAATATCTATTTTACCTGCACTAAGTAAACTATTTGAAAAAATTATATATCTTCAATTATTAGAATATTTTACAAAGAATAATATACTACATAAGAATCAGTTTGGTTTTTCGAAAGGCAAAAGCACTACTGATGCTGGAATTGCACTTTTGAAGCATATCTTTGACGCTTGGGAGGCTAAGCAAGATGTAATTGGCATTTTTTGTGACCTTTCTAAAGCGTTCGATTGTGTTGATCACATAACTCTCTTAAAGAAGTTAGAACATTATGGTATCTCTAATAAATCAGTTAGCCTTATGCAATCTTATCTATGTGGTAGAACACAACAAGTAATTATTAATAAAGCGGCATCTACTGGAGCCCCCATTAGCATGGGCGTGCCCCAAGGATCGATATTGGGACCTTTACTGTTCTTAATCTATATTAATGACCTACCTTACTACGCGGAGAATTTATGTGAGACAGTGCTATTTGCAGATGATACCTCCTTAGTCTTCAAAGTCGATAGAGGTAATAATTGTTCTGACGATGTAAATAGTGCTCTCTCTAAAGTTTTGAATTGGTTTAACATTAATAATTTAGCATTAAACCCGAAGAAAACAAAATGTGTAAAATTCACTTTACCTAATGTAAGGCAGGTAGACGTGCATATTAATTTGAATGCAGAAGTAGTCGAGTGTGTTGAGAGCACAAAATTTCTAGGTATTACAGTAGATTCACGACTACAATGGGATCCACATATTGATGCCTTGTCGAGTAGACTCAGTTCTGCGGCATTCGCAGTTAAACAAATAAGGCTCTTAACTGACATTGAAACGGCAAGGCTGGTCTATTTTAGTTATTTTCATAGTGTAATGTCCTACGGAATGTTGTTGTGGGGCTCAGCAGCTAATATTGGAAATATTTTTGTGCTCCAAAAAAGAGCTGTTCGCGCCATATACAACCTTCGGCCGCGAGATTCTTTAAGAGAATTGTTTAAAGAAATTAATATTTTAACAGTGGCAGGCCAATACATCTATGATAATTTAGTTAATGTAAGGAAACATTATTGCTCACTTGCTAAAAATAGTGATGTACACCGTTTTAATACAAGAAATAAAGACAAACTTGCCGTTCCAAGTTTTAGACTAGCAAAAACTAGGGGCTCATTTATGGGGAAAGGAATTGCCCTTTTGAATAAAGTTCCACAAAATGTAATTGAACTGCCTTTGCATGAATTCAAAATACATGTTAAAAAGACGCTCATGAGCAAAGGTTATTACAAAGTAGAAGATTATTTAAAAGACAGCAATGCATGGATGTAACATTATAAGTAACTATCTGATTTTCAGTTTTTAATAACTTTATTGTTTTTTAATTATGTTGTTTTAAATGAAGGTATTTGGTAACGATATAATTTTTTGTAAATATCGTTACTCTGATTTCTGACAAAGCTGATAAGTTTCTTGCGCCCATTCTTCTTGTCAGCTAAAAAAGTCTCGAATGGGTGGTAGGAAAATATAGACCATTCAAAAGCACTTAATATCTAAGTTTATTTGAATAAAGAATATTTCATTTCATTTCATTTCAAAGTTTTTTTCATATATCCATTTTGGTATTTAAGTTTTTGTTTCTGATTCTATTTGTCAAGCTTTTAAAAAAATAATTTCGTATTGTCTTGCCGATTTCAATAAAAAGAGACAATCCAAAAAAGAAAATAACAATATTTTGACCCTATATTCTTCTATGCTATAAAACAAGGAAATAGTTGGTAAGGAGTAATAAATATTTTATTGTAATCGTCTGATTGTAAATCTCCCTTAATACACTTCCCAATAGTGGAAGTTTTTTCATATTCGTCTTTTACGAGGAATTCATATTATGATCACTGTTATATATGTCCATAAATGACATCCAAAGCTAAGTAATATAATATAAAAAATCGCTATCGCAGCATATCACGCGTAAACTGGTTTATTACCAACTTGTTCTCGGTTTATTGGTACACATACTAGACTGCAAGCACAGAATAGCTGCAAGCCTGAACAACTGTGGTCTAGTGATTCGTCAACACGTGTAAGATGCAGGGGTCTCGGGTTGGATTCCCAGGGGGGTACATTTGTACTCGGTTTGGTTGGTGGTAGGGTTTATTTCAAGTCCGCCTGGCTAGCTACCACTATCTTATCTAAGTCTGACGCCATAACAACAAATTAAAAATTGTTGTGTTCCGGCTGTTAGAGGTAAGATAGCCAGTTCTTTTTTGCGTTGGTAGTGAGGAGGAGACAAACGCTGTCTAGGACAATTTATTTTATTTTCACGTTAATCATAATAAAGATATAAATATTGCATATACATACAAAATGTTTGACGACCCCCGTGGTCGAGTGGCTTTCCACACCGGTTTTCAAGACGTCGCCATCTCTGAGGTCCCGGGTTCGATCCCCGGTTAGGTCAATTTAGAAAACGAACTTTTCTAAATTGGCTTAGGTTTGGGTGTTTGTGATACCACCGTTGTCCCTGATTTCCATAACACAAGTGCTTTAGCTGCTTACTTTGGAACCGGAGCAATGTTGTTAAAATATTTAAATATTTTTCTATTTAAAAACTACTTTGCACCGAACCCAAAAAACCAAATCCTATACGCTTGTAAGATTATATTTATGTTTTTTTATATATACAACGTGTTACAAAAGTACCCCTAATGCCGAATATGGTAGATACCGAATATGGTCCCTATATACCATATTCGGCATTAGGGGTATTTTTGTAACACCTTGTATAGTACCATTGTGGCTTTTGGTGGTCAGTAATACACCACCGGATTCCTTCCTCGATCACGCCTCTTTAGAATTATTGAGCTATCCCGGACTGACCGGTATAGTACCGCTCGTAAAAAAGAAAAATGGCTCAATCGGGAGACGCACCGTTCTAATGTAATAGTATTTACTTAGTCAAGACGTCGAGGGGATAAGTCATTTGGCTTTGTGTACACCGGTTTTCAAGGTGTTGCCATCTCTGAGGTCCCGGGTTCGATCCCCGGTTGGGTCAATTTAAAAAACGAACTTTTCTATATTGGCTCAGGTCTGGGTGTTTGTGATACCACCGTTGTCTCCGATTTCTATAACACAAGTGCTTTAGCTACTTACTTTGGAATCGGAGCAATGCATGTGATGTTGTAAAATATTTATTTATTTATTTATTTGAATCTTTGCTAAAATCTTAAACAATTTGCGAAAAAATGTTCTCCGCGCACTAACGCATAGAAATTAAAATAAATCTCAAGCGAAACCGAGCTATTTGGCACCTTGTACCTGTTAAATGGCAGTTGACAAAGCTACAATAAAGTACAGTCAACAGCACGCATTCAAACAATTTTAAATACGAAGAAATTAAGGTTCAAAATAAATTGCACATTTTGACAGTTTTGTATAACCTGACGTGCTGCTGACTGTACATACTAACACTATTGTCTATAATTGGATCAATCTCGAGCCCACTTAATAAATTGAATTTCTTGCTAATTAGAATAAGTAACGTCTGCCGACGAGCCTGTGATCTTGCTATACAAACCGGAGACGACAACATGATAATAAATGAAAACATTGGTGACAATAGTTCATAGGAGTATTTTGAAACTATCAAATAATTCCTAGGAACGAAATTAATAAAAATAATCAAACTAAATAGCACGAAAACGGTACTAAAAACAGTGACTGAAAAATATTTCCTGTGACTAAACTATTGGATATTTTTATTTGTTTTTTTTATGCAGACTAAGAGCGTTATTAGCTATGCGACATTTAATTTATTGTCGCATTGTCTCTCCAGGTTGTATAATAATGAATAAAAACTCTCTTACATAATGATTATGGTGGAAACACGCCACGTGACGTGATGACACGATAGAAGCACACTTGTCACACGCCACGTCACGTGACGTGATACGTCAGATGGTGTCTAAGAAAAAAGCTCACTGAGCTTACGTGATAACACGCTCTCTGATGTGATGTTACATACATTTAGTGAAGCGTGAATCGTCAGAGTATTCACTCGTGTCGTGCCTCGATATTTTTATCAATATTGAAAATACCTTGCATCCTTACTGACGTGTCACACGCGTCATAACGTGTGCTAACACGTGGTCACACGTGTTCGTGTCTAATTCATACATTTACTATGAAAACCGATGTCCCCTGTGTTTGTACGTCCAGTGTATTTGCACCTTGAATAGTTGATTAGTGTAATTGTTATGACTAACAGTAATTTTTAAATAATAATGAAATACTATGGTAATTCGAAGTATCGTTGCGTATATGTATGTCTTAAGAAGTGACGCAACTGAAATTATTATAATAGTTTGGAAAAAGTTTTGAAAGCAAAAACAAATTTTTACAATATATAACAGATGCGTTGTCATTTAAGTAAACATTTCAACATGCATGTTATTAAGATGTTTGTCATCTTATCAGTCTATTTAGATCGTCAAATATTCAAAGGTTTTATTTTATATCACTCGTCTTTTATCGAATGAAAATAACTAAAGAATTCAACGTGACGTTCGATTCCTTATTTATTTTCATGAAATATGGCTTCTTTTATTTATTTAGTGATTTAGTATTTTAGATGCGAAAACAACATTTAGCAATAACTTCCACACAATAGAAATGGTGAAATATGCATGAAATCAGTGCACCACCCGCCCACGACACAAATGCTATGCAAATACCTACAGAGTGCAGACAGTGACATAGGCACGGTAATTGAAAAAGGTTGGCCGTTAATAGGATTCCGTAGTCAAGTCAACAAGGAACCCTTATAATAATATGTATAGTTTCGCTACGTCCGTCTGTTCGTCCGTCTGTCCGTCTGTCAGTCTGTCCGTCTGTCCGTCTGTCCGTCTGTCCGTCTGTCCGTCTGTCCGTCTGTCCGTCTGTCCGTCTGTCCGTCTGTCCGTCTGTCCGTCTGTCCGTCTGTCCGTCTGTCCGTCTGTCCGTCTGTCCGTCTGTCCGTCTGTCCGTCTGTCCGTCTGTCCGTCTGTCCGTCTGTCCGTCTGTCCGTCTGTCCGTCTGTCCGTCTGTCCGTCTGTCCGTCTGTCCGTCTGTCCGTCTGTCCGTCTGTCCGTCTGTCCGTCTGTCCGTCTGTCCGTCTGTCCGTCTGTCCGTCTGTCCGTCTGTCCGTCTGTCCGTCTGTCCGTCTGTCCGTCTGTCCGTCTGTCCGTCTGTCCGTCTGTCCGTCTGTCCGTCTGTCCGTCTGTCCGTCTGTCCGTCTGTCCGTCTGTCCGTCTGTCCGTCTGTCCGTCTGTCCGTCTGTCCGTCTGTCCGTCTGTCCGTCTGTCCGTCTGTCCGTCTGTCCGTCTGTCCGTCTGTCCGTCTGTCCGTCTGTCCGTCTGTCCGTCTGTCCGTCTGTCCGTCTGTCCGTTATTTTGATGATGATTATAATGTAATATCACAAGCGTACACGCTAATAAATAATAACTCATTCGAGTGTTTCAAAATACGTTCCGAAACCGCCTATCTAATATTTTTTTGCTGCGTTCGCATTATTGGAAGACTGTCCTTACACATCCCGACCTTTAGATGTCAACGACCTTCTATAGGTACCTCGTAAACTTAATGTTGATTAAAAGATTCTAACTACCGGATGAAATCGAAGTATTAGCAATCTTTTAAACTCCGCCTCACTTATAAAAAATAAAAAATATATAAAATAGAGTTATAGTCAAGTATAGTTTGACGCCCTCCGTGGTCGAGTGGCTTTGTACACCAGTTTTCAAGGTGTCGCCATCTCTGAGGGCCTAGGTTCGATCCCCGGTTGGGTCAATTTAGAAAACGAACTTTTCTATATTGACTCAGGTCTGGGTGTTAGTGATACCACCGTTGTCTCTGATTTCCATAACACAAGTGCTTTAGCTACTTACTTTGGAATCGGAGCAATGTATGTGATGTTGTCCAATATTTATTTATTTATAGTTAGAATGCTGAAAAGGCTTATTAAACGTCATATGTATAGCTTTCACTATTCATAAGCGTATTTTATTTAACAGAATTTTCGCATTGGGCTACTTTAGCGTGAGTAAAATAAATCAACACTTTTGTCCTTAAGTTATCAATATTGCGGTTACATTTTTAGTTTAAAAGATTAATATTGACCTTGATTACACCCTGTATAGTGAATAGAAGTAAATAAGATACTTCCAGAATTTTGCTGTTCATTTTGTATAAAAATAATAAAGAATTAGTTGACTATGCATAATAAAATATTATGAAGAAGAAGAAGAAATCTTTATTTGCACAAAACATGGTATAAAGGTGTTGTTTAAAATGGTCTCATGTTTTACCAATTTTAATATGATAAGCAAATGACATTATAAATGAAGCTAAAAAAAATCTATTTCACAAATAAAATAAATCAAAATATATATGCGTTCATTGGGTCTTAATAGATAGTCTAGTGGATGATATAAATTATTCCCATAAGGATTCCGTTTTTCCTTTTGCGATACGAAACGGATCGGAGACTAACAAAGATCCTATTAGAATTTCTTTCATAATAAAATTTTGCCTTTAAATCTTCATGAATCTAATTTTATTTTATCTCAACCATGTATAGTTATTATAGTAATATGTCTTCATTACACAGAAGATATTTTACATCAAAATGCTGGTTCCAGATCGAAAGCAATAATTCAAAACTTATTCCCTAACACGAGTTTGAAATACTCGAATTTTCTCGTTTTGAACCGGTTTATTTGTCCAAGCGGATCGAAACGGCAGCCAATGTTGGCTCTTAGCGAGGATCAAAGAATAAAGAATGCGCATACAACGACGCGAAAGTTTGACTTATATGAGCTTAAAGGTTGCTACCGCTCGACCATTCGCATTTGGTAACTTATTATTACCAATTAATAAGTTACCAAATGAACGCATTATAAGATAAGACGTGAATTTAATAAGTATTTTTATATAAGTATTTTTTTAATTTGAATTTTAAGTTTTAGATCTGGTTTATGGTTGGTTGGTTGATTATATACATATTTTTTTTCTTTCTTTTTTTATTTAGGAACTTTGTTTTTTTTTAAACATGTCAGTTCCATCGAACCCAAATATAATTATTACAATACAGAGCCAGTGCATATCATCGTACCCTAATTGTTTATACTTACAAGCTAGGTTGTATAGCATCATGGCGGAGATTATAAATCAAAAGTATTTTATCTGTAGGTGTATAGTGTATACGTTAAAATAAAATTGTAATGTATTCTAATAGCTTACATTAATTTTAAAACCTTATCTGAAAACCAAACTTTTATTCAAAACTTGCCTTTGGTAAGTTTCGTAGTCTGGATCCATTAATTTCCACTCAACCCGAAACTGATATCCATAATATACGTAACATAAGTATAAAACTACTTGGCATATGCAAATAAAATTAAGTGTTTACATGCTCCCAAACAGAAGTCGCCATATTGGACTGGCCCGCCGCGTCGCAACAAACTTTTTAGCTATCCCGGCTGGCCAGACATTTTGACGTAAATAGCTTCATAAATTTCCCTGGTACATGTTTATTTTGCCAGACAAGACTACACCGATTTTTTAAGTAACAGTTTATTTATCAGGTGCTTTAAAATAAGTTTGGACTAATTATATTATTCTTAGAAATAAATTGATTGATTTGATTTAAACACTGTTTTGTTCGAATCAATCAAATGTCTATTTGATTTGAATTATATTTATAGATCGTCGTCATTAGAAAACAAGATTAACTTTATTCAACTTAATTCAGTAATAATGATTAAAATCAGAACGCAGCTATAAAATAATTTAATAAACTTGAATACATTCTTATAAAATTTCGAGCGGGTAATTTCATAAAAATATGAGCAGCCTTTTTGCTTTAGTCCTCCCGTGACCACGGCCCCTGGAAAGGTGTCGAAACGTCGGGAATTCTAAAAAAAAACAATAAATACAAACTAAATAATTCCAAAACAACACCTGAATTAATAATATACGCGCTGTAATCCGTAAAAAGTATTTTATTTCTAATGAACTGTACGCGCGAAAGTCTTAGAAGTGTATAGATCGTCGTTTGTTGAAATAATTGAATGTGAATTTTTATTCTAATCAAATACTTACTCTTTAGTTCTATTTTGACCAAGGTTGGTTGATTCGAAAGGGGGGGGGGAGGGGGGGGGGGGTTGGTTCAACTAGGACATAAAAGTACCATTAGTCACATTGAAGATTATTTAATCTATTGATGGGACGCTCTTCATTCATTTGCATTTCATCATAATTGCAATCTCTCCTTGATCAATGTGACTCCTTAATTGAAGGCTATAACCCTGGATTTATACGAGATAAACACGCAAAATACGCTTATCCTCTGAGATGGATAATATTTTAGGTTCAAGTTGTTAACTCATTAATTTTCTCAATGCCTAAGCACTCATAAATGACAAATTGACCATCAGCCATAATGTCCCCACTGCTGGTGCACAGGCTTTCAGTATGGGAAAGATAAAGAGGATGGGCCATTACCCATCACGCGGGCTCAATGCGGATTGGTGGGTGCTAACGACTGCAATTGCACCTGGGACCAACGGCTTAACGTGCCTTCCAAAGCACGAGGAGCTCGAGATAATAAATTTTTGGCCACCCATCCCATGACCAACCCTTGCGAAAGTTGCTTAACTCCACAATCGCTGGGCCAGGCGCTATACCACTGCGCCACCGAGCTTCTCAAATTACCTAAAATAAACCAGCCTATTTATAATCGTTCCTCGGATTTCGTATTTCGTAAATACGTCTCCTCTACTCCACATCGACGATAATCTGTCGCGTTTTAATGATTCAGAATGTAACACTAAGCCCTGGTTCAGCGGTTCTCAAGTTTGAAAGCCACCGTGTTTGCTTTGTTTTTATTATAAAATATGAAGCGCACGAGACGACTCGATTATTTAATAAAGAAAAAGACAACATCACATACATTGCTCCTGTTCCAATATAAATCAAGTAGCTAAAGCATTTGATTATTATAAGGTAATAAATTAAGGATTTATGACAACATACAAATTCATTGCTCCGGATCCAAAGTAGCTGAGCACTTGTGATACACGCAAATCACTGAATCAATTTTCATGAAATTTCATATAGAAATAGCTTGAAGCTTGTAATTCTTACTGGGAACAAATATTCCACGTAGTCGTCGTAGTCGAAGTCACAGCCAAATTCAATTCAATTCAATTCAAAACTCGTTTATTCAGTCTAGGCTGTTACAAGCACTTGTGAATGTCAAAGAAGCTACGCCATCGGTTCGCAAACCCTAAGCGGGAGACCAAAAGCTATAGATGCATAAAATAGGTGATACAAAAGTAAGCCGATAAATCATTGTGGATATTATTATATGTTAACTATTGCTTAAACTGAATTTAATTATTTAAAATAAAATGAATAATGTGACCTGTCGATAGGGTTGCCATAACTTTTTGTTATAAAGTGTCTGGTGTGCATACAACCTTACGGCTGAGATATAAGACTGTGTTTATTTAATTCACTGTCAAGGTTATTCCTCCGTCAAGACACACAACACAACACATCATCTATAATATTATATTTGTTGAGACGTACATAATGCAATTAAGCATTGATGTTGACATTTGGTTTAAAGTGACAATTGCTATAGACTGGAAACAAAAACAGGACTTTTCATACCTACACACCGAACTAGTCGAGTTTTGATTGAAAAGACGATTTTTTTGTCCCTAACGGAAAGTGTTTGTTTATGAAGTTAGTAATCTACTCCTGCGAGGTTGTCGGTGTTTTACAAATAGCTCTGTATTATACTATACATATTATTAAACACCCAAAATAGTTATTGTGACACAGTACTCAAATATTCACTAGGTATTTCTGAAACATTCATTGCAGTTCCATAGAAAGTTTCTGTCTAATCAAAATTTTCTCACATATCTCACACATTGGGTATTCTTAAAGCGAATATCGCGTATTCTACGCACGGACACGGGTTAGAATCCTCCTCGGAGTCGGCCGAATATCAATAATGTATCAGTTTTATATTACACTTTTAACATTCCCTCGGGTACTGAAAGAAAGCTTTTAAACATTTTTTGTACCTTCGGAAACGTACCAGTCGTTTGTACATATATTATTATGTCGCGTAGAATATTTTAGATACATTTACCGTTGCAAGGTCAAGTACTGATTTATAAAGAGTGCCTACATTACGTAGGTAATGTAGAGTTCGTCTATGTTTCCGCACTGTTCGATTTAACTTCAGCCAGTGGTTTAACCTGACCCAGCGATTGCGGAGATTGATCAACTTTCGCAAGGGTGGTCATGGGATGGGTGACCGAAAAATTTATTATCTCGAGCTTTTCCGTGCTTCAGAAGGCACATTAAGCCGTTGTTTCGGCTGCATTTGCAGTCGTTAACACCCACCAATCCGCATTGGGCCCGCGTCGTGGGTTATGGCTCATCTTCCTTATTCACACATAAGGAAGGCCTGCGCCCCAGCAGTGGGGATATTAAAAATGGCTGATGGTCAGCAACGGCGGTTATGGCCAGATGCCCAAACGTTACAGTACCTGCCTAGTTCTTAATACCCGTAGTCCAATTTTTAGCCCGATCGACTAGTTTCAAATGTGTGTAGAACAAAAATGAATCTATGTGTTCATCAGGTCTTTTATAAGAATAGATAAATCAATAAAAAAAAAAAAAAAAAAAAACATCACATACATTGCTCTGATTCCAAAGTAAGTAGCTAAAGCACTTGTGTTATGTAAATCAGAACAACGGTGGTATCACAAACACCCAGACATGAGCCAATATAGAAAATTTCGTTTTCTAAATTGACCCAACCGGGGATCGAACCCGGGACCTCAGAGATGGCGACACCTTGAAAACCGGTGTAATAAGCCACTCGACTACGGAGGTCGTCAATGCGTCAAAAATACAATGAGGCTTGACTAAAAGTTGCAAGATCACTATTATTTCCTTTTTGTTATTATTAAAATAATAAGAAAGATAACACTATACTTGGTGCTCACTGGAACATCACTTCATAAAAAGGTAAAAAAACCGTTTTGCGAGCACTTTTGGTAAACTTCCCTTTATGAGCAGTTGTGAAAAGTTATGGAACATCCTTATATAATAGATGATCCCACTTCAACGGTTGAACCTTTCTTCTGATTGATTTTTAGACGATTTTGAGGCTTATGTGGATTTCAATAAGACCTACATGTTCTTAAGCGGACTATATGTGCCAATAATTTTGCCTTCATAAGTAAGGTGGTAGTTATAAAACTATGACATTCCTGAAAATATTTTGATAGTTTGTGAATTAAAAAAAAACAATTATTGAAATCGGCACACCAACGCCAGAAACATACAAAAAACAAAAAAAATACGGGTTGAATTGAGTACCCTCCTTTTGAAGTCGGTAAAGAAAACCAAGTAAATTATTACATTGATGTGCAAAAATGTGAGATCAACAACTTTCATTTGATTTCAATTTAAAAAAAAGCACTCTTTTTAGATACCAAGGAACTTTAAATAACAAAAAAAGGTTGTAAACACAGTATTCCTCAAACTGTCACCATTTATGGTGTAATAAAACAAAAATTGCACAATGGGACTTTTGGTCCCACAATGTGTCCTTTGTGTTACACCCAGTGGTGGAGAAAATTTATTCTGTCACGAACATTCGAGATGTCACCGTGTCACTGGGCCGCGCTTAATGACTGCCCATTCAGTTCATTAATTCGACTCCTTTATATTCCTGCGGGACGCCGACGAATCACAGTTTTGTATCAGTCGCCTTACCGATTATTTTATTTTAACCAGAATGAGTATTTTCATAAATTGTGAACCCTGCAAGGACGATACAAATCTTAAAAACGAAATAATACAATTTAAAATTAGTGTAACTATAATACTAAATAATGTACTAGAAAAAATACGACTCGCACCAGATCATATTATTGGACGGGAACTAATACTCGCACCAGAACATATTCTCGGACGGGAACTAGTACTCGCACCAGAACAATATGTTTTCGGACGGGAATAGTGTAACTTTGAAAAAAGTTTTACCAACACTACAATTATGTTCCAGTTAAAAAAAACATAGTAAGTAACATTTTTCCATCAAAAAAAATAAAAAGAAGTCTCGTTTGCTTTGTATTATTAACTGCCAGAAAGAACGGAAGATTAAAAATATATTTCTTCAACCCTAAAAACAGAGCAAAAAGGGTGATGTTGCTTTAGAACCAAATGAAAATACCTATTTAAATAATTGCCTTCCGGACCATCTGACCACTAAATCCCACCACCAGTGGTTGGTTGGTCAATTCGTGACATTCATAATGAGTCATTATTATAAATGACATTATGATTTAAATGAGATAGTTTGTCTTTGAAAAAAAGAGATCTTATCAATTTGAAATTTTGAGATTTAAGCATTCACAATGCTATTTTTATATAATACTAAATAATATACTACGGTTCGATTCCCGTCCGAGAACATGATCTGGTGCGAGTCCTATTTTTTTTAGTATATTATTTAGTATTAGATCTTATCAATATTAATTATAGACGGCCAGAGCCACTTTTCAAATACAAGTAGAGCAGTTTGTAATTGAGCAGTGAGGAACATAAACTGCACAACTCAGTGGCCCTACCGGCTAACTTTTCGAACTTCGGCGGGTCTGCTGAGCTTCAACTTAAAACAGATAAATCGAAGTAAGGAGTTTCGTGTTATTCGCCGAAGTTATTTAGAAGATATCGATGTTCGTGTGACATCATGAATTGGGGTTCGCCATTTTGGCCCGATTGGGGCTCGATTTACCTGTTTTAATTTGAAGCCCGGTAGACTTTCCGAAGTTCGATACGTTAGCCGGTACGGCCCCAGTTGAGTAGTTGAGCAGTGGGGAATAAAGAAAAAATCAGCCTTTAGCATGAAATGTGACATCGTCTTAAATTGCATGTTTAAGACACATAAAACATGCAATTAAAAAAAGTAAATTACTAAGGATCAGTAAAATCACTTTTATTTCTATATCTAAAAAGTTTTCGGCACTTAAAAAAGTTGGAAGAGTTATATGACTGGTGTAATAATTAATTTCTTAGACAATACTACAAACAAAGTAATTTTATGTTTTCGAAGTTTTATTACTTAGCTGTGTCGGAGCAGATTGAAAAGTTAAGTTTATGTATTTCAAGTCTAAATATTTATGACTCAGAATTTATTCTACTTGGGATTACGTTTTTATTAAGTTTTATCATCTAATTTTCAAATCTTATTAAAATTATGATACTCACATAATAATACATTAGCATTAACTCCGCCATTTTTACCTTACTTTATGTATATGTGCAATAAAGATTTATAAATATAATAAATAAAAATAAATAATACAAAACAAATAACACACTGTTTGTTAAAATGTTTACAATTACATATACTTGGTTATATATTCAACAAATATAATTATAACAATTAAAAAAAGTGATGAGTAATTGCTCGCACTGTTTAGAAAATAAATAGAACAAAAAAACTATTATTATATTTTATAGTTTGCCATTCGCCCCAAAGAAGTAAAAAACTGTTTTAATAACTGGTATTTTATTTTTTCTTATTTCGATGTTTAGCTTAAGAAAAAGACCGCGACGGTTACAGCTATACTGTTCCGACTATAGGCGACCCAGTCGCTGCTGTTGCGCGTTAGCAAAATTGCCTAAATATTTTAATTTGTATTGTGATGATATATACAAGGTGTTACAAAAATACCCCTAATGCCGAATATGGTATATACGGACCATCAAACTGAACAACTTTTACTATGGGACCAACTTTGAAATAGCGAAAAAAAAATCAGCTGTTTCATTCATTTTTATATTTTCGATTTTAATTTTTGTATGAAACAGCTGATTTTTTTGTTCGCGATTTCAGAGTTGGTCCCATAATAAAAGTTGATCAGTTTGATGGTCCCTATATACCATATTCGGCATTAGGGGTATTTTTGTAACACCTTGTATAATTAGCAAACCGTCACACAGATAGCGCTCTGTTTTACATATATGAAAAAGGTAATTCACGCACCAAAGTGTGACAGTATGGTGTCTAAATTATTCACAACTACGCTATGCAAAGGAATTTTTAAGCGTGGGAACCCCACGTCATCCCGCAAAACCACGCAACACTCTGAAAAACATGAATTGAAAAAAAGATCTTTCATTTCGAACGACATGAAATTAAACTTTACTATTTTATACTGCGATGTATTTCGCAGGGTTTTAAAGTAACTTAGGTACTAATTTTAAATAATATCTAATAAAGCAAAACTCAGATTTGTTAAACAGACGCTTTATTCCCGTGCAACTTTGTACTTTACACAAAAATAGTTTTTGAATAAAAGTTGCCTTCTAATAATTTGAATAAGAAAAAAATATAAGCCTACTTATAGTATTCTGAATATTAACAAACGGACCGAAAACTCGTAGACCTAACATTACTCTTATCACAAAACAAGACCCAAGAACAAATATGAACATTTGAACTTGCCCAAATAACATTAGGAAAGTTCCGTACAAACCGCAGCTCAGTGGAGCCACGAATGAAGGTCACGGGCTGCGAAATAATCTGGAAAATTCCAGACCGTTGGCAGGATGATGGAATGCCTCGTATGGTTGTTAGACCGTTTACATAAATAATAAATTAATTAATAAATATGACAACATCACATACATTGCTCCGATTCCATAGTAAGTAGCTAAAGCACTTGTGTTATGGAAATCAGAAACAAATATGGTATAACAAACACCCAGAGCCAATATAGGAAAGTTCGTTTTTCTAAATAAACCCAACCGGGGATCGAACCCGGGACCTCAGAGATGGCGACACATTGTAAACCGGTGTACAAAGCCACTCGACCACGGAGGTCGTCTCCATAAACATTTAAACGCATCATATTTATTAGTTGGTATATGGTATTGTTAATATAATACCACCATCTCCATTGTCAGCCGCACGACACCCACTGCTGGATATAGGCCTCCCCAAAGACCTCCACAACGATAAAATTGAATCGCCACCTCATTGAAATTAGGTTCGAGATTCGATTTTACAAGCGATTGTCGATTAAAAACCCTTTTCGACTAATGTTGCCTAGAAACTCACCCGGAAAATCGACCTGTGTAAATGCCCCAACGGGTCGATTTTCCGGGCGATAGTTGTCAATATCGCGGTTAGATTCTTGGTTTAAAAGATAGCCAATCGATTTCACCCTTTAGTTTACCAAAAGATATATTTATTTTACTTTTCAATACACTCGTAGTTAGTCCTTTATTACTGTACAGCCCTGCGATTCTGTAAAATCAGACGACAACTCGCAACTCCCTTCGCAATTCACTCTCACTTCGCATCTCACCTCGCTTGACCTTGACCTTGACTTGCGTTGTACCTAGTGACAACCACAGTCAACAAAATGTTAGTCGAGTTTTATCGATTCCAGTTTAGCTAATATGTGAGTTTTAAATTAAAATTTCTTATTTTAAGGAATTTGATGCAGCAAAAATAAAAAAAATAAAAAACTCTTAATTCGTGCCATGAATATAATCCCTTAAACTGTATGTCCACGGCGTCCGTCTCCTCGGAGAGAAAAAACCGGACCGAATAGCGGCCTATATATTATGCGGCCTATATTTGTATGAACTTTTGTCAACTCGACATCCGGCGTTCGAAATCCGTCATCCGTTCTTTTGACGGGCTCCGACGATTTTGCTTGATCGGATGAACCGCTAAACCGGAGCCTCGATTCGAAGTACCCCATTAGAATATAAAATACATATGGACTTGTCCACGGCGCAGCCACCCGACGTCCGTCTTCGTCAACCGTCATCTTTTGCGACTTGCCGAACTTGCTTATTGCGACAAGCACTTGCGCTGCGACTTTATTTTGTTCACACAATAAAGTTTTTAGGGCAAGTTAATATTAGGGGTTAAAGTATGAAATTGCCGTTTTGTATGGAGAATTTTAAAGAATTTGAATTTTCTATACTAACATTTTCTTAATTTATTTAACAACCATGAACGCTAACGTTTTAAAACATTTTGCACTAATGTTTACACACTAATATAACGTATGCCACTTAGGTTATGCGAAAAAAATAAGTATCGGCTAAGTCACAACGAAATAAAAGGTCATTTCTGCTAACCAAAAAGGAGTTACTAATAAAAACAAATGTTAAAAAAATATCTTCACGTTTTTAAATTTGAGATTTTAGCATTCACAATGCTATTTTTATATAATACCAAATAATAAACTAGAAAAAATACGACTCGCACCTGATCATGTTCTCGGACGGGAATCGAACCTGCGACCTTTGGATATCCGGTCCAATGCTCTGACCGCTGCGCTACTGAGTCACTAGTGGGAATGTCGAATTTCTCCTAGTATATCAACTCTTACGCTGCAAGCCAGCGCCATCTCACCAATTACAAGGAATTACCTCGACATCAACTGAATACCTTTCCAGATATTTTTAAACAATTGATTAAGATAAGAAAGCTACATCATTTTTAAATTTGAGATTTTAGCATTTACAATGCTCCCGTCCCGTTCGATTTCCGTCCGAGAACATAATCTGGTGCGAGTCGTATTTTTTCTAGTTTATTATTTGGTATTATATATCTTCACGTTGTTGTAATTTATCGTATAGTGTATTAAATGCCCCATCGAGGTATCTCTCTTGCAGGAGAGGGTGAAAAAACTTTTTTGTCTTCTGCGTCTTTGTACGTATATTGCAAGAAGTTGTCGGCATTCTAACGTAAAAAAAGGCACGTGCACATGACATCTCAGTTGCACCGCAGAGTGATATGTGGTTCGGGATTGGATCGGATCCGGACGCAATGGACAAACGTGATCCGTCTCCGTCATCCGTCTCCGTCGAAACGCCCGGATCCGTCATCCAAGAAAAAACCGGACCGTGGACAGACCTATAATATTTTGTTAAGAATCCTGCTTTGTATAGTTACCTATATTAAGGCCCACTTGCAGTAACATTTACTAAATCTCGACTTTGTTAAACTTAGATGTAGCCCTTATGAAACTGTGAAAATTTTAAATATCGATTTAAAAATTTTACATATTCGTATGAGTAAAGTCTAGGTTTAACAAAATCGAGATTTAGTAAATGTTGCTGCAAATCGACCTAAGTACTCTTTTTGTATATATTGCTCATTGAATATAATGTCAATGTCTTGTTTGTCAATATTCTTCCTTGCGTTTTTTAATACAGTTTTTACAGTTTAATTTTATTATTTTCTTTCCCAAGATCCTATAATATCAAAAAGTATGTACTTTAATATGGTAGCAGAGCGTTAAGTTACCGGAAATAAAATTCAGATAGAATTTACGTCGAGAGTTGATGGAAAAGTCTATCGTTGAATCAGCAACAATCCAAGTGGGAGACACGAGAGCTTCATGAGGCGAACTTATTACTACGAATTTGTCACAAGACAACTGTGAGAAAGTTTTGCGATATTCTACAGCGAGGGAAGTATGGCTAGAACTACACCGCCTGAATGATGGCTTGCAAAAGAGTAAAGCCTGTGCATGAAGTTCTTCAGCTACACAGTGCAATCCAGTGGTGAAGTGTCACTACATATTAGCAAATTGAAGAACATCTGGTCTGAACTTACCAGGGAACTCCAGAAGGAACACCTGAAGGAAGAGCTACCAGAACTACTCGAAGACGGCTGAACCGATTGAAAGGATCAACTGTCGTTTAAATATTAATAAAATATATTTATATCATCGCTTACATTTTTATTACATATACATATGCCTAGCCCCAAAAATGTTAAAAATAAATAAAGCTTTTTAAATTTTGAGATTTTAGCATTTACAATGCTATTTTTATATAATACCAAATCATATACTAGAAAAGAGTGGCTCGGTAGCTCAGCGGTCAGAGCATTGGACCGGATATCCAAAGGTCGCGGGTTCGATTCCCGTCCGAGAACATGATCTGGTGCAAGTCTTATTTTTTCTAGTATATTATTTGGTATTAAATAAATAAAGCTTTAAAAAAATTAGCTGTTTTTATAGCAGTTTTTTTAGGTTTTCTGTTAGCACATCATGTTAAAAATGTATAAATCTACTGAATCTACTACCATTTCACAAATTGGAAGGCCTATCCAAGAATGAAATGACGAAAGAAAACTTGTAAAGGGTTTTTGACCACCGATAAATTAAATATGACGTGAACGCCATAGGCTATTTACTATATTTCGTCTACGTTATTGCCCTAGAGCTAAATCGGCGTAAGATGGCAAATCCCTAGTTTGCCTCCTTTGAACTTCAGCAATTGTTTGTAGCTCTTCTAGTCTCTCTTCTTCTGAAATTGTGAAAGCCGGTATTTCTGCGCGATTGCACATGTTGTGCAAAACACAGCATGCAATAACTATTTTTGCAACTATGTCTGGATGATAATTGAGCATTCTGTGTACTAACAAGCACCTAAATCCCTCTATTCCCAGGAGTCTTACAAACCAGTATAATAAGTTTTACCTAACAATATAAAATTTTTTTTGATCAAATTTTATACAATAACATGTAAAAAAAATTTGACATTAAAATAAAAATGTTTTCTGAAATAACATCCTTGTAGGTGGTGGTGGTGGAAGGCTTGTGGCTCATGAACATCTTTGCTTGCACAACAATAATAGCAATGCAATTGTCCAGAAATTCAAACCGTTGACAGACACACCTATCTGTTGTTCTGATTATTGAGAATAAATACAAGTCATCTGGATATATAAACTCAAAGCTTTTCTCACCATCCTTTACATCTCTTACAAAGCATTACAGAAAGTAATATTAAAACTGGACGATCACCGCAGGTAAATTGTTTACTAGTGACCTATTTTATAATATGTTGTTGTTACCATAAATATATAATAATGTTAGTGTATAAGTCTAGCATTCCGGACAAACCGCCGTGGTTTTTGGTTTGTTACGATGAAAAATGTTTGTTTTTGTAAAGTTAAATAATAAAAAAAAAATAGTTTTTCACAAATTAAATAGCTATTTAATTTGTGGTTAAAAACTACTTGTCAGTGTTAAAAAATAAAAAAATATTCACTTCTAAGACTTTTGCTCGTATACAGTTCATTAGAAATAAAACACTTTTTAAACACTTTTAGTCCTCCCGTGACCACGGTCCCTGGAAAGGTGTCGAAACGTCGGGAATTCTAAAAACCAATAAATACAAACTAAATAATTCTAAAACAACACCTGAATTAATAATATACGCGCTGTAATCCGTAAAAAGTGTTTTATTTCTAAAAAAAATATTATTTTAACATTGTTTGTAGAGGACTTCTTCTATTTTCACTCGTAAAATAGATACTTTTTATTTGACACTTTGAATCGGGTTCACTTGCGAGGTGAGCATCGAAGTGAGGGCGGAATTTCCTTACAGAATGCCACTTCTTATGTCATCTCATATTTCATCTGTCAAAATCTCACGGTCAATTTTAATTCAACACGCAGACTATTAGCTGCCTCAAATTCCTTAAAATAAGAAATTTTAATTAAAAAAACGCATATTTGCTATAAAGTTCTGTACCAAAAACTCAACAATTGTATCAAAAAACTGCAATCAATAAATCTCGACTAACATTTTTTTGAGTGTGGCAGTCACTACAATACAGAACTCACTTCACTTCGCAAGTAAATAGGTGATGCTTACAGAATGCAAATTTAAGTGAGAGTGAAGGGAGTAGCGAAGTGAGATCTGATGCGAGAGGTTGTTTAATTCGAGAGGTGGACGGATAATTAGAATTGTGAAAAGAGAAATATATGTAGCTTACTCCCGCAAAAAATATATATGCAGGATGCACCGCCCGCCTGCCCGCAAAAAAATGCACATGCACACCACAAAAATATCAGTGCACAATACCTGCATTTAGCATGACAGCGACACACCTTGCACCTTCACCTTAGATAATTAGAAGCACCAGATAATTTTCATACCAACGAGATAACTTTGAAGCCTTGGTTTTCTGCCGATCTGAAGATAGCTACCCAGGGAGTGAATGGATGAGATCCAGATTGCAATACACACAACTGATCTATCAGGATTCTAAGAGCTGTTTTGATATGCTAAAAAATCGCGAAAATAGCATTATATTGTATGGAAATTCATCATTCACATTAGGGGACATTCTACAACCACTCTACACCCCATAAAAGTAAATGTAATCGTTTCCTTGATCGTTACGAAAAATCCTGTCACCTCTCGGTCTATACCTTACAGAATGCCACTTTTTACATCATCTCATACTTTATCTGTCAAAATCGGTAACCTATCCCAAGGTCGAAATTTTTTTGATCGAATTTCATTTTACTGAAATCTTTTCGACTGTTTTCGTTTCGCCTTTTTTGACTTCGTCGAAATTACGTTTTTTTCGTTACTCCGATGTCTTATTTGGTCGAAAAACTTTTTACCGAAGTTATGCGCGGTCGAAAGAACATTTCGTCGAAGTATTATATTCCCGAACATTCATTACACCACTGATTTATTTGTCATATTTTCAGTTCACCAAATGAAAAACTTTGAATACATTAAGTAGATTAGGTTAGGTTAGTGTTTTGACCATTCGCAGCTCTATAATGCTTGCATGCATGGTGCATGCTTGCTTAATAAAACATGTATTATTATAACAAATATCGATTATGTCAAATGTTACCTACATAATATAAATATACCATAGTTGCGGTTGCGGCCAAATAGTATTCGGTAAAATGTTGTTCTGGTGGTGCCAATACTAAAAAATCATTTTGAAAATCGGTGAAACGTAGTTCGGTAAAATGAGACATATGCCAAATGATATTTCGATGGTTTAAAAATATGGCAAACAATACATATAGCAACAAAAACTTTGGTCAACCGTTTCCGTTAAATGAAATTAGGACAAGTAAATTTCGGACAAGTTATCGGTTCCCGTCAAAATTCTCGCGGTCAATTTAGTTCAACTCGCTGACACGCTCGCAAGTGCAGCGCTAGTGCACATGCGAATTATCAAGCGAGTTTTGAGAATACCAATCAAGAAACTCACAGCGGATTCAGATGCGAGGTCACGAATGATGTCTTACAGAATCGCAATGCTGTACCAAAGTTTACTCATCATTATCCACTAAAAAGTTTCGTGTAACAATCTGCTTATATCAAATGTGAAAGCCGTCATTAAGAAACTTCATTAAGAAATTAATTGCAACTAAATCAACTGCGATGAATTAACAGCACGTCCATTTGTGAAATTAGAGACAAACATTAATTACCATAATGGACTAAAACCAAGAGGCGTTCCATAAAAATTACGAACCATTACAGAAACAGAGTTATTCGATAAGCCATGGAGTATCCACCTACCTTGAAGTTAAATTCTTTTGTGAAACCAAACGCTCACACTTTATCTAAAACCATAATGTTTTACTACGCGTCTGTGCTCGCTTTATTCTCCTTAAATTTTGGATTCATCCCTTTTAAATCTTCAAAATCAAAGTTTATATTTCCTATTTTATGTTTATGTCAAATATCAGCCGTCACTTTTTTCATTGTGAATTATTTCGTTATTTTTATAGATGAAAATGTTATGCGATATTGGTATTTCATGTATCTCATAAAGTACTGGGCTCTTTCGTTAGGAACGAATTTCATTCACAAGAACACATTTTTTGACTTTTGGAAGAATCTACAATCGATACATATAGAGTTAGGGTATATTAAGCAATTCAAAAGAATTGAAAACATTATTATCTCTATGACAATTTTAAATATGTTGTACAGATGTATAACCTCTGTATTGTATTGCAATTTGTTTGACGACTATTGTATATCATCAAAGACAGCGCTGGTTTTTTTCCAAATTCCTTTAACTTGTGTTGATATCTTCCTGATTATGTACTTCATTGTATTCTACTCCATTTATCGGTGTATGATCAAATTTACCAACATTGTCAAAAACGACAGACGTAGTATGAATAATGCAAACAACATTTATAAAATTATTATCGACGTCACTGAAAGTGGAAAACGTTATTTTGATTACTTGGTAATTTTTATTATTATTATGAAATTAATTTGTAAGTTTACATTTCAAAGGCATTTATTTATGTTTTTTTCCAGTACTTATTTCCATTAGTATTTCATACAATTGATGTTCTACTGACAGTATTCTTACCTCTTATTGACAGTGACTCAAGACCGGTAAGTATTTATACTTATACAATCAATAATAACTTAGGTAATCATTCAGTTCAATATTAACTTCGACCCGTTTACTGAAAACTAACAATCACTCCATATTAAATCTTTAAAATGTTGAATTCAGAAGCAATAATGGAGTCGAGACTTTAGAGAAGTTTCGTGTAAAACGACAAAAAATTTATTAATTTCTGTAGCAGCTTAAGAAACCTTACGTTTCCGATGGCGAAAAGTGAAAACATTAATTTATTCTTTCAATGCATTCGTAGGACCGAATTTCTATTGCAATTTAGAATGTCCAATTCCACCTTTATTAACGCTCGTGTGTGGCGACACTTAATCTGATTGGTCGATAGTTTCGACCAATTTCGTAGATGTAATTTTTCAGTCCAATCCACTTCAGATCGCGGCTGCCAATGTGTCGTTGGTCCAAGTTCTGATGCTGCTGTTCTCGCCGGCCTTCGCGGCGGGCATGCTCACCGGCCAGGTGGAAGAACTACTGCTGGTGCTTCATGACAAACTTCTGGTGGCAAAGGGTAAGTCAAAAGTGGCAAAATCTTAGCGACAAAATAAAGGTGAATGTGGAATTTTATTTTTGAAGATAATTCGATGAATATTTTCTTCGTCGTAACGTCCCTCTCCCCCTTTAATTGTCATCTTGCGACAGCATCAAAACTGTAACTATTTTATTTAAACAATATTTTTCATTGATCCCCAAATAAGCCAAACTGGATAATTTCCCACTAAATTATAGCTCCTTATATGATTTAGTAAGTCTTTAAGTTTATTAAATATTTTATTTTTTTGGTATCACACTTTTGGTAACTCAAATTACTTCCCAAGATGATTTAGAAACCAAAATGTTTATTTCCTCACATAATTAATTCTGTAAATAACTAACTCAAATCAGATCCCGATCAGATTCAATGTTTTGTTACTTAATCTTATTTCCTCAGATTACAGACACGTGCGTGACATAGAGATGTTCATCAAGTACGTTGAGGTCCGTCCATTCAGGTTCACGATCTGCCGAGTCATTCCACTGAACTGGAAGTTGCCCATCATCATCTTGGACTTGTGCATCACCTACTTGATTGTCATGCTGCAACTGACACATAAATTCTGAAAAAATACCGGAAAAGTGCGAGTCGGACTCGCCCACTGAGGGTTCTGTACAAATTTGTTGGTACTTAAATAAAAAATATATTTTTATGATTTAATTACATGTACGGTTTTCAGACTTTTCCCTGTATTTGTAATATAACTTGCCAAATTTAATATTCTAGGTCAACGAGAAATAGGTACCTACTCTATATTCTCTTGAGTATCGAAATATGTATTTTTTGCAGCATAAACGGTCGTATCTTTTTTTTACGTTAACTTAGAAGTTTGATTTTTTATCAGTTTGAGATACTTGAGTATATGGTTTTAATTTCAACTTAATACCAGAGTTCTCGAGACAGAGGGTCTTGACAGACAGACAGACGGACAACAAAATGATCCTATAAGGATTCCGTTTTTCCTTTTGAGGTACTGAACCGATCATCATGAAATTTTGCATACACGTTGTCAGGGGTAAAGAGAAGGGCATAGGATACCTTTCATCCCAAAATAATAATTGTTCCCGAGGGATAGCAAAAAGTTTTCCACGCAGACGAAGTTGCGGGTGGTCGCTAGTAATATTATAAATGCGAAAGTTTTGTTTGTTTGTTACGCCTTCACATCTTAAAAACTTAACCGATCATCATGAAATTTTGCTTACACATTTTCAGGGTTACAGAAAGGGACATAGAGTACCTTTAATCCAGAAAAAAATCGGTTCCCGGGAAATAGAAAAAGAACTGTCCACTCAGATGGAGACGCGGTCGGTCACTAGTTGCAAATAGCAATCATTTGTAATAATGCTGGATAACATTTTCATAATTTTTGCGTAATGACAGTAAAAATAATTTCGCCATAATTAAAACAAGTTGGCCATGCATACCAAAGAAGGGTTTCAAAGCAACGCCCTGAATTTTATATGTAAAATAACTTAATTCAAATATACTCGTATATGTAAACCGGGCAGTCTAATCCGTTTTGGAAGATGGATACTCGCAATAAACGTTACGTTTTACGAAAATATTAGAGGTTCTGCTCACAAAAAGCTTTAAACATGAGATAAATTACTAATTTTGGACCTTATAAATAATAAAAACGTTTGAATTTAATCCGTTGATGTTAATATTTGTAAAAGAAGCCCTTTTGGAATTAGTTCGTTAAGTAAATGATTTGTGAAACCTGTTAAGCATTGTCATAGGTAGTAAATTTGTATGACTTCAGTTGGCAAATGTCAATATTTCAATAGAAAATCACTCCAATGGAAATTGCTGAGCATAAATTGAGAAATTGCAAGGATTTAATATAGGTATAGGTACATCATATATTAGTCAATGAGAAATAGCTACTTTTTTGTCCAATATCTTTCTCTTTGTTTATCCAGAAACGTTTTCTTTGTTATTACTTAAAAGACCTTGAGTTCAGCTCAGGGCTATCGTTACCTGTCGGTATATTATTCATACATATTTTGTCATAAAGATTTTAGATTTCCAGTGAAACGAGAACTTTTGAACCCAGACAAAAATGTGGATACCCACTACTATATATATGTTGACTTTTTAATTGTTTCACATAGTAACAATTTGCTAATCTTCCACACTAGGAAGCTAATCCTCCAAAAACAGTGGCAGTAAACTTTTTTTTCCACATAAGACTAATACTGTATTCAGCCAGTCAAATTTCGTCGGCAGCGTAAATCATGCATCATAAATATTAATGGCGAGACGCACCAAATGACATGTCATTAGCATATTATATTCTCGTCATGTAGGACCCTGATCCTGGTGACGTGACTTCGGGCTGGAATGAAACGGTGGGCGCGGGCAATTACGTTTGTGCGCGAAACGGGCGAAATGTTGCTTTGGGTTTCATTTCGTTCAGGGATTCTTGAGCCGAATCAGCCTATATTCAGTACTTGCAACAGTTCCTAGTCAAACAAAACAACGGTCGTGTTTTCGAATACGGACAACGACCGTGGTGCTTCTGTCTAAAACAAACAAAGGTAATTTATATTTGTGCTAGGGTTCAGAGCTGAAATGAAACGATGGATACACAAAACTACGAGTGTTCTGGGAAATGGGTGAAATGAAACTGTAAACGAAAGTTGCTTTGGATTTCTGAGAAATGTTTGTAATTGATTTCCAGAAACTTGTTAAAATCTTATGAATAAATGGGGATTGTTACTAAATGGCGTTACCATACAGTGTGGCGTTACTGTGTCCATTTAGTACAGTATAACAAAAAAGCCGACTAGTTGCTTCTCTTTACCCTAACTAATTTAATTATACATTTTATATATATTTTATATTTATATTTATATTTTGACAACATCACATACATTGCTCCGATTCTAAAGTAATCAAGACTTGTGTTATGGAAATCAGAGACAACGCTGGTATCACAAACACTCAGACCTGAGCCAATATAGAAAAATTCGTTTTCTAAACCGGGGATCGAACCCGGGACCTCAGAGATGGCCACACCAAAACCAGTGTACAAAGCGACTCGACCACGGAGGTCGTCTTTAGTTTCTCTCTCCCTCTATCTATTGCAACAATCGACATCTATCAATCTTCCTATAAATATTCATAAAAATGAATCACTGAAATGTTGTTAAGCCCATAACTTGAGAACAACTGCACCTCTTTTTTGTTGTTGTGCTCGTTTAAATTTGTATAAAAGAAAATTATAAACAAATTGTACGAAAAGACGTATTTTTTTTCTCAATATAACCAATAGATGGCGCCACCATGGGCGGGCAGCTATTGTCAATAAATTGCAATAGATTCATAGAATTTCTGATGCAAGGATCAAAGCTGTTTCGTAGCAGTAGGAATCTACGACGTAGCGTCGTAGCATCGACAGTAGCTAAAGTCACTAAACTAAAAAAACGTATTGTCCACACAAAAATGTAAATGTAGTAAACATGAAAAATTACATCATATATACTAAACATGATTAATTTCGATCAAATAATAATTTGCGCTCATTATTTGCGCTAAATTTTCCCATAACCACAGCGCACTAACGATAAAGGATTTTCGTTACAGTTATGCACTTTAATGCGGCTATTTGTTTCATTAAACAGATTAACTGATCGTTGATTAGTTTCGATGTAAGCCCTTGTTAGGTAAAGGGGATTATTCATTTGACGGAAGCCGTGATTAATATTCGAAATAATATGCATCTGAATTTAATAATTTGATGTTAGTATTATAATTTATTTTCATGCAATTTCAATCAGTCATTTAAATATTGGCCAACAATTAAAAAGTCATTCACATACAGTAATACGGTGTTTGGTAATAACCGAACACCCTGTATGTGAAACCCTATCTACTATATTCAGCTTTATAGAATGTTACCATGCCCGTGCAACACCGAAAAATTATGACAAATCCTGAAAACCACCACTTAAAATGTGTAAATAAATTATTTTTAGTTGTATGAAAACTGTAAAGTGACAACCCTGTTAGAACATTTGTGTACAACAACATTTATTGCTTTATTTATGCTGCAATTTTTTACAGATGGATGTGACACATTGCTACTTCTTTTTGGGACAAATAAAAACTTACCAAAGAAAAGTAGCGATGTGTCACATCACTCACATCCATCCGTCAAATGAAGTCGATTACGATGCCGACAACACTGGCGTCTGACACCCACAGATCGTATATGTTATTAACGTATTGATTTAAATTCCCGTCCTTAAGTAATTTTAAAAATGTATTATGTAGTCACATGATCAAATTCGCATTCACAATACGAAAACAAAACGCGAAATGGTGCTGAAATTGAGTGAAACCCGACTGCGCTGAGCTACGGACCGCTCGCGGCGCAAGTTGAATATATTCGGATAAGTGCTTCAGTATAGGATTACACAACGTTAGAACAACTTGAAATGTATGAAAAAGTTTAAGGTGTCACACACCGACAGCGGCAACGGCGCGGTGCATTGCTGATATAAAATTTTGGTAAGCATTTGTCTCATAGACACAGACTCTTCGTAAATTATGTTTCGAGCAAATATTGCAGCACATTTTTCAATACCTTATTGTACAGTTAATCAACAAAACAAAATAATAACAAAGTAACGAAATGAAAGCTCGAAATATTCTAGCTTGACTCTTCCAGTCCCAGAAGCTGGGAACAGTGTGCAATATGCACACTGTTCACTGCTTGTATAATTTCAATCCAATGTCCAGCGAGTTTTCACAGCGCGACGTCACACGAGAAGCAGATCAATAGATATGTTACTACCTAGATAATAAAATAACGGAAATAAAACTTGAACATATTCTAGTAAAGTCACTAGAATAAGCTCTTTCGGCCCCACGTCATAATAAGCAGCAATGTTCACAGCTTTTATAATTTCAATCCAATTTCCAGCGATGTTTCACAGCGTGACGTCACACGACAAGCAAATCAATAGATATGTAACTACCTAGATAATAAAAAAACGGAAAGAAAACTTGAACATATTCTTTTAAAGTCACTAGAATAAACTCCTTCGGCCCCACATCATAATAAGCAGCAATGTTCACAGCATATAATTTAAATCCAATTTCCAGCGATGTTTCCCATAACGCGCGCGTAATGGTTCGCGTCCACGGGCTACGTGACTGGGAATAAAGGTCGTCGCACAATAATGTGTAATGTTTTGAACAAGAAACGTGTTCTATTCGAGTTTGCCTGATCTATGTTATTGTTATGGTTCCTCATATTCTTTTGAAGATCGGTTTTCTTTTTTTTTCAAGATTAAGAATCGCTTTTGTTTTTATCAGGCTTTTCATTTGAGCTATGTTGTTTAGTAACAAATAAATAAATCCGCACAACACAACCCAATTTAAAAAAAACACAGGCACATTAAGCCTTTGGGCCCGGCTGCATTTGCAGTCGTTAACACCCACCATTCCGCATTGGGCCCGCGTGGTGGGCTATGGCCCGTCTACCCATAAGGAAGGTCTATGCCCCAACAGTGTGGACATTAAAAAAGGCTGATGGTCTACACCAATCAGCTCTTTTTTAAATCTTAACTGTTGAGCCAAAGAATTATCTTATGGGTGGATAAAGAGGATGGGCACTGGGCCATAACTCACCAAATCTGGCCCAATGTGGCTTAGTGTGTGTTAATGTATTTAAATGCAGACGGGACGAACAGCTTAACGAGCCTTCCGAAAGAACTCGATATAAGTAATACATTTTTGGTCACCCATCCCATTTAGACCCTTACGAAAAGGGCGAATGCGTTAACCTACTGTATAACTTCGAAAAGGGTATGAGACTGAAAAAATAAACAGCCAAGTTTTCTTGAAATGCGTCTAATAATTGATTAAAATTTCAGTTGGCCTAAACAGTTGGTTTTTTTGTAAGATTTTTTAAATATACGGACTATTTTCGAACTAATTTTAGTCTCGATTTTTTTTCAAATAATGTAGTCACCCCAGTAACGGAGAACAGTGTCACGCGTCCTTCATTATACGTGACTAGTTGTTTGTATATTATTTTATACAAACCTACAAATGCTACGTTTCGCGTTATATTTTTTTCATGCTCTTTTCATGTGGAAAATAGTGTTTTTTTTTTATAAGCGTGTAACATTGTCCTATGTGGCTATACAAACATAATGTAGCTGACTCTTGTGTCATTCAAGTCGGTACCACTATAACTGCCACAAAGATGTAAAAAAGTTGCATTTTCTACATGACCTAACCATGGATCGAACCCGATACCTCAGAGTTTGGGACACTATCTAAAAGACCGAAATGCGTGGAAATGATGAAACATGTACATACGTACTTTGTTGTTAATAATCCTGTTGTACTGTATTTGGTAACGATATATTTAAGTTTGTAAATATCGTTACTTATTTCTGTTAAATCTGATAAGTTTCTTGCTTCTTCTTGTCAGTTAAAAAAGTCTGGAACGGGCGTTAGGAAAATATAGACGATTCAAAAGCGCTTAATTACTAAGTTTATTTTAATAAAGAAATTTTGACTATAACTATGAAAACCGGTAAGCCAGCCACTGGACTACGGAGTCGTTAACTTAACCCTTTAGTTCACAGAGCAAGAAAAAAAACAAACAAAAAAATATTCTTCACATACCTATGCTTTATTTATTACTTTAGTTCTCCTGCGGATCTCTTTATTTCTGATTCGATCATTCAGGGAAAACCGAGCATGGCTCTCTCCATGGCAAAGAGAGAGGCAGTAAAAGTAACCAACATACATACAATTTTCTCTACGGTTTCCGACTTACAGCGCGCCACTCGGCAGACAATGCAGTGATCGAATTAGATGGATCGCCGACCGATATTTGTGATGTATCGACGCTGGAGTGATTAATTGACGCCCGGTAATTGATTCCGCCGATTTCCGCCGGTACACTTAGTAGGATCAATCTAAATATTCCATCTACAGGCTTACTATTGCAATGAATACTGATCGACTGACATTGGAACTGTAGAGTTTCATACGCTTGACAATACATAAACCTAGTCATATAAAAACTATAAAGCTTTACAGTTTTTTTTCATGTCTCGTTTTTTGTCAAATGTTTCAGAATTCTAGGTCAAAGTACCCTGGGTTTGATTCATTGGCGAGTGAGTAAATGCGATTCAAATGAATGCGACATAAATTGATGAGTTTTTGATTGGAGCTTGATTCTTCTACAGGTCGTAGAAACTGTAGAATTTGATATTAATAATATAATTAATGTTGATATAATATAATCATAGTTTTTGCTATTAATTTCAAATAGGTAGATGCCTCTACGCATTTCTGAGAAAAAGTTAACGGGCCACTGGCAAATAATGTTTTTGACAAACAAACAAACAAACGGATAATCCTGTATCCCCTAAGGGTTCCTTTTTTCCTCTGGAGGTAAAGAAACCATAAAAAGGTGTAGGTAATATAAATAATTGAGGAAGCTGATTTAACCCCATCTATGCTGCTACATCGGAACTGCTCGGTTGAGGAAAAGTCGCACTTTGGAATGAAAATTAGCCTGCTATAAATGTTTTCTTAAAGTACCTAAGTAATCGTAGATGACGCTGATATGAATTTTCTGAATGGCAAATAGATTCTCTAATTATATGCAATACTAGCGCCACTCTCGAAAAAAAATTACCGTGTAAATACACAATTTATTGAAAATCCAAGCTGATGGTCCCCTCGCAAAATATCAATTGTTATTTATAAACACACTAACTCAGTAAAAACTAATTGGTTGCAGTTTTGGTGGTGAAAAAAGTTAAAAACGGCCGACGTTTTATTTTCGTCAAGAAAAACCATAATAAATTATTCGTCGTTAAGTTTATGTGTTTATAAATAACAATTGATATTTTGCTAGAGGACCATCAGCTTTGAATTTAAATAAATTGTGTATTTACACGGTATTTTTTTTTTTGCGGGAGTGGCACTAGTGTTGCATATAATTTCGCCTAATTCACTCATATCACAGCATAAAATAAAAAGAATAAAAGACATATAGTATTTAACCGAGCGATAATAAATTCAAATTCAAGGTATAAAAAATACTGAATATAGTGTACTGAAATATTATGTGGGACAGATTGAGGGTGACTACATAGTATATTGAAAATAGGCGGATTTAAAATACAAATCTGAGTTACTAGTTATTCGGAGCGATCAGTACAATAAAGCGATTTTTTACTGACCATTTTTCGGCACACATTATACAAGGTGTTACAAAAATACCCCTAATGCCGAATATGGTATATGGGGACCATCAAACTGAACAACTTTTACTATGGGGCCAACTCTGAAATCGCGAAAAAAAATCAGCTGTTTCATACATTTTGATATACCATATTCGGCATTAGGGGTATTTTTGTAACACCTTGTATATATTCATGTCGGACACATACAGCATTATGTATTATTTGAAAAGTACTACTTTTCTTACCTAATAGTAACCTACTTGGTAAAATAGCCGCCCACTCAGTATTCACTGTTAAGGCTCTCATTTTAATTAAATTTATTGCTCGCTAAGTACATAATGTATCGAAAATTCACATGTACAGATTGAAGCTAAGGTTCTATAGTTTATTTACAAACAATAACCTCATTAAAATTTTGTTCGTTGTAGTAGTAGTTCGCAAAAGTGCTAAAGTGGCCACTGAATTTTCGATACATTATGTACTTAGCGAGCAATAAATTTCAAATTCGCCCGAGCCAAAAATATATTTTGCGCCCGAGTGATACACTCTACTTTTCATCACCCTCTATGAGAAAATAAAAGGCGCCTCATATTTTATTGTTATATTATTATTCTACAAAACATAGAGTAACAACTATATTGATATTAAACAGTATCTAATAAAAAATCTACTAAAAACTTATATTTACATTTCTAACAATCCGTGAAAATTAACGAAAACTGACGGGCTGTAGTTCGCGCGTTTTAATTTGATTTCTTTTTTTTTATTCAGCCGGCGGCGCGACTGTGGGCCTTCGTACCAGCCAGTCTTTATTCAAACAATATTTGCGTTTGATTTCTTTGGCGCTGAACACTAAGATGTTCCAAATTCAAATAGTGCGCGGCAAAGATAATTGCGTCGCACTTACAAAGAGGATAAAATCTCATTACTGCCCGCTAAAAGCTTTTTATAGAAAACACCACCTTTGGGTGCACTTTAAGGCGAATCAAGTCGTCCTTTTCGAATAGATGGAATGAAAAAGAATTTTTACAATGCAATGATAAGAGCTCAACTGATAATTCTCGATTTCCTGTATTATAGTTTATCTTTTCCGCAACTGCTACAGATTCAAGATAATACCTACCTAGTAATTTGCAGTGAATTCTTAGGAACTACGGAAAAAAAGAATTGAAAAGGAAATTTTTTTGAGGCAACACTCTTGTCAAAAGTCCAAAATAAATTCTAAACATTAAAGGTTTTTTTTGCAAGGTGTTTGCAAGCAAATAAATTTATATGCAGCTTATCTACACTCCGGCGCCAGACATAGTCCAAAGATTTAAGCACTTCCTTGTAATCACATTTGAACACAATGTTTTCGCATACATGTGTACAGTCAACGGCACGTCAGACTATACATGTTAACCTTGAGACCATCTTTATGTCGTACGTAATAAGAACTGTTTTCGTAGTTCAACTGTTTAACTTAAGCCGGAATTACACTACGAAATTAGTGGCATGAAATTAATTTCGTGACATTAGTTTTACGAACATTTTCACGTGTAATTTAATATTTTCGTAATGCATGCATTAATTTCATGAATGCAAATTAATTTCGTGCCCTGCGCGATTTTTTAGTGAAATTAGTGTCATGCAACTAATTTCATAGTATAGAAGTGACGCGAAAGTGCCTAGGCTGTGCGGACGTGTGTATTTTTGTCATCGCGCGCGCTTCAAGCATTGAAAATGGCGGCAAACCAACGATGGAGTACAGATTTTTTCTTAATAGTCTTTTTTTAAGTTTATATAGAATCATCTCTTTAGCTACATTGAATATAGAAAAATAAAGCTTTGATGCTGTCGGGGCCATGGTAACTGCGATACTGAGGATTTCACGACACTAATTATTTCACGAAAGTACTTTCGCTTATATCGAAACTACTTTCGGTTCCCAAGTTCAACATGCATGACACTAATTTCGTAATGTAAATTCGGCTTTACCGTGCTGTCGTCCGTACCTGCCTAAACTTTGAACACATGCTTAATTACCGTGCTAAATATCGCTACTTTTAGGTATTCACAAACTCACATATTATGGGTACAAATAGTTAAAAAAAAAAACAAAATCTAAAACCAGAATTACTTCCGCAGCCATTTTTGAGACCATTTTTTTAAAAGAAACTAACGACGTTAATACAATAAATGATTCTTAAAAATACAAGTATGTTATTTATTTTACTTTGCTTGTACAACCCTGATGCTTGAGCTGTGGTGTAAGGAAACACAAAGGAATTGCGCTCTTGTGAGCGTAGTAGTAAGGTGCGATTTGAAATGAACCAGTTGCGTTGGAAATATTCTAGACTATTAAAATGGCGGCTTTCTTCGAGATCAGAGGAGTGCAACTTCTGTACGTAGTTCTGTGACCGAACTCCTCAGTGAAAGGAAAAGATACCGAACTCCTCAGTGAAAGGAAAAGATAATCGTTTACTTTATGATAACCTTTATCCATCAGCTTCTCTATAACATGGTTTTAAATAATGATGATAAAGACCCATAGTCTAAAGTTCTATAAATATATCTGCTTTAGGTGCTCTGCTCTATGATAAAAAAATATATAAGATAATTTTATTTGATTTATTATCATAAACCAGGTGAACTGATATCAAAGGAAATGCCAGATTTACAATCAACAATCACATTATTATCAATTTTCAGTGGAACAACACAAATTGATCACATTCTAATCGGTATCTATTGTTATTTATCAACAATTCTTGTAAGGTATCTACTTTAATTTTAAATAAGTACTTTATCATTTATTTTTACTTCCTTTTAAAAATAAACGAAAAACCCGGCATTTGAAATCTTATAAGGAAAATTGTGACAAAATAGGGTTCGGACAATAACTTCAATTACATAGACGAGCTGTTCAAATATAAAATTGTGTCACAACCAACCTTCGCGGCGCATCAACTGTTTCTTTAGGTCGATCGTAATAGACTAAAGGAGTTGCGGTGCATGCACCGTAACTTAATGAGCAATTTTTCGGTACTGTACAGCCTGTCTAATATAGTATATACATAGAAGTCTTTGGGTTCGGACATTTATGTATGAAGACTGGCATACCTAGGTACCTATCCGCCATAATGAAAAAAGTAGATTTTGGCCGATTTTGAGTTAAACAAAATTAGTAATTTTCTGAATTTAGTGGCCGGTGGCCAAAACTGGAACTAAGTGTTATTACTTACTACATAATCGTTACCTAGGTTACGCCATAGACGACTGTCTGTCTGTCATGACTGTCACCTGCCCCCTGATTATGTAACTTTGTTGCAATCAACTCTGACAGAAATCGCAGTTACATTGCTGCTTTAGTAAGAACCAATGTGACAACTATCTTACTTAAAGCAGCAATGTAACTGCGGTTTCAATCGATTTCAATCGAGAATTGTTAGCAACAGAGTTACGTAATCAGGGGGCGGGTTAGATACGTTTGTGTAAAAGTTAAGGTTAGGTTAGGTAAGTCATTACAATCAAAAAGTATTTTTTTAAAATCTCGTAAGTAAGTGACCTGCTTACTGAGATATTTGAGTTTGAAGTTGAAAAAAGACGATATGAAATTATGTATTTTTTGTATTGATTTGATGATGATAATCAGATCAGAAAATTAATAAACGGCAAGTAACACATCAATGCTAACCACGTCAATAGTGCAAATAATATTATGATGATGTCATTGTACAAATTGATCTACTGCTTTCTATTAAAGATAAATTGCGATCAAGTAATCAGATACATGGGGGCTGATTACGTAACTCTTGCTAACAATTCTCGATTGAAATCGATTGAAACCGCAGTTACATTGCTGCTTCGAGTAAGATAGTTGTCAAATTGGTTTTTTCTAAAGCAGCAATGTAACTGCGATTTCTGTAAGGGTGCGTCCACATCTGGCGAATGCGCGGCGAATGCGCAGCTCACGAGCTGCGTACGCGCTGCACGCGTGCCGTTACTGCCGCTGTTTGGTGCGCTTCATTAGCGCAGCTCAGGAAATGCTTGTGTAGTGAGCGCGCGCTGTGCGCGATCTGCGCGCGTCCAGTTGGCGCGCTTACCATTCCGTTGGATTTCATACTAGAGTCTCAGTTGTACATTTACTTTCCAAGATGAACGACTACACTTCTGCTGTTAATATAATTGCTGCATCGGCAGCTATTTTATTGCTGATAAAAAGTAAACAAAAAAAGACAAAGGCGCCGGCGGCGTTGGTGGCAGGTTCCGCGAACGCGCGGCTCTTGCGCTACTCGCGAGCCGCGCACGTACGGCGCGTAGAATGCGCGCGATTGGCGCGCGGGCGGCGCAAGAGCGACGGACGAGCATAAACAGCACGCGCGCAACTCGCATGCCGCTCGCAAGCTGCGCATTCGCCGCGCATTCGCCAGATGTGGACGCACCCTAAGAGTTGATTGCAACAAAGTTCCATAATCAGCCCCCTGACAATGGACAGATTTATTTATACGCACGAAATATTGATTTCAATTCCATAATACTGTCCCCTGATTACGTAACTCTGTTGCTAACAATTTGAAAGAGTTTGAAAGTAATGAAATTTGTCATTTTCAATTAATAACACAGTGCTATAATAACATTTTGCCAATAAATAAAACTGACAATTTTTTATTTTAAATGATTTGAAACGATCTTAATCGATTTCAAACGACAAATGTTAGCAACTGAGGTGCGTAATTAGGAGGATGATAATAAAGTGATAAACACGTCTAAAGCCATCGAAATATTATTATTTGACGGCTGAACCTTTTATGTTCCTATCTTACAATCCTTCCTTTCATTGACTTAATTAATCTTTCAATATTTGATCAATGTAGCTGTTTATACTTTTTAACGTGGAAAATTACTTCAGCAATCAGACACAGAGGAAGTCACGTGATAACAATTGCTTACGTCATCTCCGCTATCGGTATTGAAAATTACGTTCATTCATTTGCGGGCTTACTCAAAAGAGGGTCTAGCCAAAGTAACATTTGCAAATTTTCGCTATCGCTTCGCTTCGAAAAATGTATGGATTTGACGTTTTAAATTTCGATTGATAACGAAACCTTTTGTCAATCCCATACATGTTTCAAAAGCGAAGCAATAACGAAGATTTGTAAATGTTACTTTGGCAAGACCCGCAACACCTTTCCAATAACGAATTTTTGTGTCGTGATCGTCAATTTGACATTACAACGTTTGCGATGACCACGGCTTTATAATGCATCGTTATTTCTTTATTTCTTTCGTTATTTCACATGCTAGTGTCCACCAGTGTCCGTGCGCGTGGTTGTAAAAATATCATAATTTCGTTTATGGTTCATGTAGGGTAACCCTAAGTAAGTAGCACTCAGAGAACCTATTTTACCTCTTTGAAAATAGGTCGTAGCTATTTTTCTGTTCGAATAATTTGTGTATAGGTTGGATGGTACTACTAGTATGTAGGTATCTGTACTAAGAACCACTGTCATTCAGAGTGGGTTGGTCGATGCTAGTTTTACACGTTTTCTCGCACTTATGCCATTTACAATGGTAATGTTAGTACAAAAAAGTTGCACCTTTACAAAAATCTAAGCTATCTAACTTGCAAGGGGTCGTTGCAAATGAAAATACAAAAGAATTTGACCAATCGAGCATGTAAGCATTATCATGCCTACAGGATATTTTGCTATTCCAATTTTCTTGCAACATATGCAAGAAAATTGGAATAGCACACATTGGTTTCCATTATAACAGTTAGAATGTATTAAAAATTTTAGTATCGATACCAAATCATCGATTGAAACACAATAAAAATTCTAACTCCTTGATTATACGATAAGATACGCACAAAAAATCATTTAAAAATACCATTTGATATAGATAAAACAAATTGTTATAAATTAGAACTCGCCCATTATTGCTGTCAGTATACTGGTAATAGATTGAGTCACAATGAAGTTGGCTTGGGTGTTGATTCCGTTGCTGTTTGTGGTGGCGGCTGTGGCTGATGATGGTGAAGATGATGGTGAAGATGATGGTGAAGGTGATGGATTGCCTTTGGCAGAAACTTGTGATGAAGAAGCTTGCCAACTGCCGGACTGCAGATGTTCTTCAACCAACATTCCTGGAGGATTAGCCCCTAGGGATACGCCACAGGCAAGTAATTTAACGAATATATCTGTCAATTCATTAGTTAATTTAGAAGCACTATGAATATAAAAATAAAAAAATATACGAATACACTACACTGTTTATTAAAGTTAAAACACGTAATACGTCGTTCCGTGACTTCAACTGCCGAGAATCCTACATCTGGCGTCGGAGCGCTCTTAACTACTAAAGTAAAGTAAAGTAAAAAATTGCTTTATTCAAATAAACTTAGTAATTAAGCGCTTTTGAATCGTCTATATTTTTCTACCACCTGTTCCAGACTTTTTTAACTGACAAAAACAACAGGCGCAAGAAACTTATCAGCTTCAACAGAAATAAGTAACGATATTTACAAACTTAAATATAACGTTACTCATTATCATTCGACATGATCGAAGTTCGACATAGCAAAATCCGTATTTTTTAATTCCTCGTTGGTCAGATATTTTTCAGTGCAGTGACACAAACTTATCTGACCCGGTTGCCAAAACTGAAACTTATAAATATTGTTACCTATACCTAGGTAACGCAGAAACGCTGTCACCGGTTCTGATGAGTTTGTGTGTGTTGTTCGAGTGCGTGTTTTCAATTGTGACACTAACACATTAATTGAGCAAAATTGGAAATGGGTGGGTAACGTTGGAGTAACAACCATGGTCATACACGCGTGGCAGAGGTTGCCTGCTACTACACTGGACTACGCCGACGTCAGGCAGCACACTAGCCGAAATCGGATGCGTGTGACGCAAAAGAGACAAACATGGAAGGATATGGAGAAGGCCTATGTCCGAAAGCGGATAATTTAAAGGCTGTGATGATGATGATGATCTAAACATAGATTAATAGACCTTTATCTATATGACTTTGGCCCGGAACACATAATCTATAATTATTATCTTTTAATATTAATTATCCTACTACAGAATAATATATCTAATCTTAATCACTCACTTTGATTTAAAAGATAAAAATCTTACATAAAGATAAGATTGGAAATTCTATACTAAAGTGTGTTAGTTTGAAATAAGCTTTTCTACTTAAAAAACAACTTAATTATAACTTAGAACTTACTTTTAAAGGTGTGTTTCTAGTATTTATATAAATAACATTGTAAATTCAAAATTTTAAATAATCTTAGATTGGATTGAAAAAGGGTGAAAAAGGGTTTTAGCAAAAGTATATTTAAAATAGAGATTTTCAGCAGAGTTTAGTTTACCTAAGAAAATTAATTTCATTGTTTCAGTTCGTCCTCATAACCTTCGATGATGGCGTGAACATCCTAAACATTGAAACGTACCGAGAATCTCTGTACGGTCGCACGAACCCTGACGGCTGTCCTGCCGGTGCCACATTCTACGTCAGCCATGAGTACACCAACTACCAGCTCGTCAACGAACTGTACCGCAACGGGTTCGAGATCGCATTACACTCCATTACCCACCGGACGCCTCAGACTTTCTGGGCTACAGCCGATTACGAAACCTTGAGAGGAGAATTCGCAGACCAGAGAGTGCAGATGGCGCATTTCGCTAATATTCCCATTGACACTATTCAAGGTAAATAACTTTTATAGACCATAACACAATGTGAGGAAGGAATCTATTCAATCGTAAAGTAGTAACAACGGCAGACATGTCACAATTCCCAATTGATCTTGTCGTCTTCTGTAAAATACTGTGCTATGATACAACTCATAAAATAACCTATGCTCTAATTAAAAAAAGATAAATTGTAAACAACTACCACTTTCATGTTTTCTTTCTTCTTATCAAGCTCGGATCTAAATGTACTTTCTTCATTGCAGGGGTCCGAATGCCATTCCTGCAGTTATCTGGCAACGCTAGTTTCGAAGTTATAAAGAGCGCCGGCATGACGTACGACGCGTCTTGGCCCACCATCAACATCAACCCCGGCCTCTGGCCCTACACCTTGGACTACGCTTCTACTCAGGACTGTTCCAGTCCTCCTTGTCCCAGCGCTTCCATTGAAGGAACGTGGGTGCTTCCCATGGTCACTTGGAGGGACATGAACAACAACCCTTGCGCTATGGTGGACTCATGCTTTGCACCGTAAGTACTTAGTATTGTTTTTATTTTTCAATAAATCAACTTAATTCAAATCGGTATCGATGTCCAAATATTCCTTTGTTATTGATATTCGAAGAAAGCTACTTATGTCCATTTTTATTTTAATAAGGCCTAACCCATAATCTTTTTACGTCACATTATCAATTTTCAATGGAACAACGCAAATCAATCACAATCTAATCGATAGCTAATTGTCATTTATTGACACTATATTTTTAACTCCATCTATATTTTCAAGGTCTGAACATAATCTTTTTAACTTCGATGGTATTATACTTCCTTTGCCTTCAAGATCAATTTTTAATCTTTGATGTTCTAGTGTTATGTTTACAAAACCAATATGTACGTGTAGATAGATTAAAGGAAAGTGATGATAATAAAATAAAATAATTTGCAGACCTGATTTAGCAGATGAAGAGGCCTGGTTCCAGTTCATCAGCACCAACTTTGAAAGGCAATATTTCAGCAATCGTTCCCCCTTCGGTTTCTACATACACGAATGGTTTATCCGCATCAATCCTGCGGTGAACAGGGCTTTGGTCAGATTCCTGGACGCTGTCAACAACATTCCTGATGTGTTTATTGTAAGTATCGTCATGCTACACTGTTGTTCCTTGTGAAACATTCCCTTTACATGTTTTTTCCCAATTGTTAAAGGTTTCCCCTCATTTGAAAGTATGCAAAAGAAAGCGCATAATATTACATATTTCAGCTTTTCAATGCTTTTCACCTGCTTAATTATCTTTTGCTCCCACACATTCCATACTCTTCACACTCAAAAACATTAACTGCAACATTTAAGTAGACCGAAAAATGGACAGCAGCGTTTTTTAACCCAGCGTGAAAATTATGGCAAGATCGTCCAAGGGGAGAAACCTACGTCCTTCAAGATACTGACAGGGAATGAGCTTTTGCAATGATGATCATCATTAATTTCTGTCGCCTAATATTTCTTCCAAATCCTCGAATGATAAAGTAAGTTTTCTTTTTTTTTTCAGGCAAACTCTATTGATGTAATCAACTGGACGAAGAACCCTCAGCCTGTGAACGAATACAGAAATAGGGCTTGTCCTCACCGCCCTGCTACCTTCTGCGCGTCCAGCAACTGTGGACCTTTGGCCGCGACACACACCCAGGTTGGTGGTCCTTGTGATACTTTTGTAACGAAATATAACTCTGTGTGCTTTAGAGAGAGTGGCCTATTTATATGTAGCTCTGACAGCTTCAGTGGACAACCGAGATTGGTTAAAGAAACAATACTGCACTTATACCTAATGCCAAACTCGGTTGTTCACTGAAGCTGTCAGAGTTTCAAAATTGGCATACTTGTTGAATTCTAAAACACTTTCGTCGTGTGTTTTTTTGCGCTAGGAACTGCTTAGTAAATGGAATGATGAACTATTTTTTATTTTTTTTAAATGTTATATGTTTATAAGTGTATTGCAACAAATAAACAATTTATCTATCTATATAGCGCGATATGTTCCGAGCTGCTTTCTGACTAAGTTATATTTCGTGCTTTTGTCCTTTTTTTATCTGAATTAACTTGTTTCGTCTTATAACGTGTGACTAATATTAGGGTAACATAGCTCAGTCTGCTTTCATCACACATAAACATCAATAGGAAAATACCACTCGGTTGCGTCACACACTCTGTTACATCGCAATAACAATTATTTTTAGTGACGAGATAAAGCTGCATAAGCAACTAGAAGAATTAATAAGATGTTATTTCTTTTATTTTTCAGGAACAATTCTGGATGGGTGCCTGCAACGCTTGCCCCAGAGTATACCCATGGTTCGGAAACCCTCTAGGAGTCTAATCTTTATTTACTGTCTATAAACTGTATATTTATATATTACTGAAATAAAAACAGCGAAACAGTATTATCAATATTTTCTTATTATAAAATAAACTACACTTTAACACACCAAAAAAACGTGAAGTTTGCCAGAATTTTATTTATATATTATATGATCACCAAATCAAAGAATACTAACTATTCTATTACTAACCAACTTCTAAATTACCGAGTGATTTGTTGATCAAGGTTTCAACCGCATCTGTAATTTTTTTCAAGCGATTCACAAATAATCTGACTTTATTTATACCTACCTACATACCTTTAACCGCCTCTGGTGGTTTAGTAGTTCATCCACACGTGTAAGACGCAAAGGTCCCGGGTTCGATTCCCAGAAGGTAGGTCTTATTTCAAGTCCGCCTGGCTAGCTACCACCACTTTACCTAAGTCTGACGCCATAACAACAATTTAACAATTGTTGTGTTCCAGCAGTTGGTTGTAAGATAACCAGTCCCTCTGTCAGTGGTGAAGATACACTAATAGTGAGGTAAAGGCCAAACACTATCCCATTGTAAGTAAAAAAAAAATATGGCGATCACAAAAACATAAACTTTAAAATGTCGTCAGATGCATAGACTTGTACTATCTATCTTTTTCTATATTATACTAGGAGTTACAAAAGTACCCCTAATACCGAATATGGTAGATAGGGACCATCAAACTGAACAACTTTTACTATCGGACCAACTCTGAAATCGCGAAAAACATCAGCTGTTTTATACATTTTGATATTATCGATTTTAATTTTTGTATGAAACAGCTGATTTTTTTTCGCGATTTCAGAGTTGGTCCCATAGTAAAAGTTGCTCAGTTAGATTGTCCCTATATACCATATTCGGCATTAGGGGTATTTTTGTAACACGTTGTATATTATAGAGAAGTGTTGGATGATCGAGATTGATAATCCTGATAATGCACAACATATTTTTATTTAGAACTAGGTTTAAAGACATTTATTTCTCATAATAACTTACATGTTCACTTAAAATGAGATAATACTAATTAAACTTATAGCTAATGTTAGTATGGCGGCGCAGCGCTAATGCAATCAATAGTTTCAATACGAAACATGATACCAAACAAATGCCTAATGTTCGCACTGTCGCATGGCTAGATCACAACAGCTAGTTTTACCGCACACACGCAAACCATGCACATACGCACACTATGCGAAAATAAAAAACCGAACGATCGGAAGCAGCAAGGTACTCAACCGATCCTAAAAACAAAAACAAAAACAGCTTCATAATTAAATACCTCTAAAAAGCAAAAAATAATATTCAAATTATTAGTTACGCATATGAATATTAATATAACATGTCTATTGAAGATAATTTGAATATTATTTCTTGCTTTTTAGAGGTATTTAATTTTGAAGCTGTTTTTGTTTTTGTTTTTAGGTATTTTGAAGGAGGATTTTCTTTTTTTTTTTTATGCATAAGTTACTTAAGAAAATACCAAAATCGCTATAGGTGTGCCTATAATATTTGAAGAGTTCCCTTGATTTCTCCAAGATCCCATCATCAGATCCTGACCTCATGACAATAGGACCACCTTGGAAGTATATACTTTTAAACAAAAAAAAGAATTCTCCAAATCGGTCCAGCCGTCTTCGAGTAATCGAGTAACATACATAAAAAAAACATTCCGACAAACTGAGAACCTCCTCATTTTTTTTAAGTCGGTTAAAAATCAGCCAGTCTGACAATTCTGAAAGTATATTTGGAAATAACAATTTGTATATTTGGAATTAGTCAGTGAAACAAGTTAAACCTATGTCAAAAACCAGTGACTGATGTTAAATTCATTCTCCCTAATTCTAAATCAAAAGAAATATTTACTGTTCTTAATAAATCCCAACATTTAATACGAAAAAATCTACTTTGTTTCTGTAAAAATAAGATAAGATAACTTAATAAGATTAACTTCTGCATGTGCATGTGGCACTTAATAATCATATTCAAAAATGATAATAATTATCATTAGATTAAAATATGCTATATAAATTTCGTTTCGCATTTTTTGGTGATCATTTTGAAAATAATCAAGCCAAGATGAAGTGGACTTGGGCATTCATTCCTTTGCTCGTAGTGTCTTTCGCTGTCCACTTATTAGCAGAGGACTCCTCCTCCTCTGAAGAAGAAGATGGATTACCACTAGCAGAGCCATGTTCTGTAGAAACATGCATTCTACCTACTTGTAGGTGTTCAAGCACCAACATACCAGGTGGACTTACACCTAGAAACACCCCACAGGTAAATTTTACAGTTTAAAAGTGTTTTTTTAGTCAAGGACATCGCTACTAAATAGAAAAATTATATATAAATTTACTTTAACGGTTTAAAAATTCAATGGTGAAACAATGGAGTCTCTTCTGTTATCTACTTTATTTAGGACTTGTGATGACAAAAATAATACTTACCAATCATTTTCCAGTTTGTAATGATGACATTCGACGATGGCGTGAACATGCAAAACATCGAAACATACCGTGACCTCCTCTACGACCGCACGAACCACAACAACTGCCCCGTCGGTGCCACCTTCTACGTCAGCCATGAGTACACCAACTACGTGATGGTCAACGAGCTCTACAACAGAGGATTTGAGATCGCCCTTCATTCCATCACGCACCAAACCCCGCAGACATACTGGGCTGAAGCTGATAAAGAGACAATCGAAAGGGAATTTGCTGATCAGAGAGTGCAAATGGCGCATTTCGCTAATATTCCTCTTACAGCTCTTCAAGGTAAGACGACTGAAAACTTTTTTGAGACTGTAAAATGAAAGAGATAGTTGACAGATACAAAATTAAGACTTACAGAATTTCAACCCATAATTATTATAGTTATGTACTTCTCTTTCCTCCGGTATTTTTCTAAACCATTATACAATTACAATGCCTCTACAAGATTTAGGTCTCCATTTCCGCTTTTAAAATCCAAAAATTTAAAGAAAAAAAGACAAAAGAACAGAAAGAGAAAAGAGAAAAAAATATAAAATCTAGAAATCTATGGGTGATGAATGATATCACAATTTGTAGCTAGTTAACCTTAAACCTAGGTAAAATTGTGGAATTGTAATTTATGAGAATCAGAAAGATACAAGTTCGTAAATGCGTTGAATTGTTTCGAGAAAAGGATGTACGGCTGTGCTTGTCTTTTGATGAAATATTTGACTATAGATCATTTTATTTACAGGTATGAGAATGCCTTTCCTTCAAATGGCTGGTAACTCCAGTTTCGAAGTGATGCAGGACATGAACTTGCTATACGACAGCTCCTGGCCATCAGTAAGCTTCACCGACCCAGGAATGTGGCCATACACCTTGGACTACGCTTCCACACAGGACTGCCCCGTCCCTCCGTGCCCAACCGCCGCGCTCCCTGGCCCTTGGGTGTTACCTATGATTACTTGGCGTGATCTTCAAGGATTTCCTTGCTCAATGGCTGATGCATGCTTTGCTCCGTAAGTATCTAGCTTTTTTTTCAATACAGTCCGAATCAGACAATCTTGAGGCGTCAAAAACTTTTCCTCGCATCTCCTTCCGTGTGAAAATCGTCTTTCATTGCGACTGATGTATTTTTAATTCTTTCAATTATCATAATTCCTATAGCTATAATGCTACAATATCTCTTCATCTAAACTGATCCCTGAGCCGTGAACTCGTTACAAACAAACAGACTTATTTTCTCAATTAATATAGGTAATAAGTATTAGATTATGTATTACGCAATATTTGCATTTTGATCAGGTCAATATACTATGTTGGTGTAACATATTTCACCATGTTCTAACAATTGAAGATTCCAATATGTAGTATGAAATATTAACTGAACTTTGATCATTGCATTTAAATAATCCATATATATATCCTTGTAGTCAATAGTTAGAGTTAAATACCCGAGTTATTTACTCTTGACCTTCAGCCATTTTAATGTCCCCGCTTCTGGGGCAAGGGCACAGGCCTTCCTTATGGGTGGATAAGGAGGATAGGCCATGACCCACCACGCAGGCCCAATGCGGATTGGTGACTGCAAATGCAGCCGGGACCAACGGCATAACGCGCCTTCCAAAGCACGGAGGAGCTCGATATAATACATTTTTGGTCACCCATCCCGTGAAAATTGCTTACCTCCGTAATCGATAGGCCAGGTGCTATACCACTGCGCCACCGAACTCCTCGCCTAATAATCCTTTATCTTCTACTATTTAAGACCAGACGTGACCAATGAGACTGCCTGGTTCGAATTCATCGGCAATAACTTTGAGAGGCATTACAAGGGCAACCGCTCTCCATTCGGCTTGTACTTCCACGAGTGGTACTTGCGCGCCTTCCCCGCGGTCTACAGAGCTGTCAACAGGTTCTTGGACGTCCTCAACAACCTGCCTGACACTTTCCTGGTGAGTGTTTCACCTTCAGTGAAAATTAATGAAACTTTTTGAATAATGTTTTCTTTGAATAGCCGTAATCCATAACCACCATAATCTTAATCTCTCTTCCATTCTTTCCTGTCAATCGTGTCTTCTCATTATTTATCTTTCCTACACAATTAATATCATTAAATAAAAAAAAATGTTAGCTGTACTCTACAGAGCGATGGATTCCATAACAGTGATCCTATGTCGTCACCCGTGGGATGCTGTAAAACTCTGACGGCCTTATTCATAAACGCCTAATAATTTTATTTTAGCTATTGCAACGTTCAAATAAGTTTTATGTTTATCATAATTTGTCAAAAGAGTAAAAGAAACAAAACACTTTATAAGCCTCCTATAGCTTTGATTGTTTTTATGAATAAGGCAGTTCATAAAAACAAGAAAATCGCTATTTTGACAAGACTCTACCTAGAACAAAAAAGATTCTCTTTTTTATAGAGCCATCAGAGAACCACTGGATGACATATTTATGTCAGTCTATTATAACGTTTTTATTTCCCAGGTAAATGCCAGAGAGGTGGTCGAGTGGATGAAGAATCCTGCTCCGGTAAACGAATACAGGAACAGGCCATGCCGCTGGCACCAGCCCACTAACTGTCCCGCCTCCAGCTGTGGGAACCTCGCTGCTACTCATACTATGGTTAGTAGTTTATATTTTAAATTTGATCTAAATCTCTTTTCGCGTTACATACTCGTAATAGTGAGCCTTCGTTGTTCCCCACGGAAGAGCGGAGCTTCCTATCACAAGATTTGTTCCGGATTCGTCATGTTCCTTACTCGTATTCCAGATTCGTCGTAATACGTACAATCGACAACACTGGTGCTTTACCACTCAATTTGCTAATAATTATACCGTCAGTACTATACTAATTTTGTGCTTATACCGTGCCTACGTTTATATTTTACTTTTATTTATGAGAATGTTGTTCGTTTGTTCCAGGAACTGTTTTGGATGCAAGTTTGCAACGTTTGTCCCAGAGTTTACCCGTGGCGTGGAAACCCTCTTGGGCTTTAAAATTCATTTAATTTTCTTAAGATAATACCCAACTGTTATTTATTAAAGCAACAATTACATTTTAAACCTTAGCTTTACTTTGTTTTAATTTCATTACTTGACTTATGTAATAAACAATAATTGTGTGAACTTGAATACCTAGAAAACAGTGAACTTTGAAAAACTGTCTGTGTGGTCTAGTAGTTCGCCCACACGTGTAAGACGCAGGGGTCCCGGGTTCGATTACCAGGAGGGGGGTACATTAGTACTCGGTTTAGTTGGTGGTAGGGCTGATTTCAACCGTCTGGCTACCTACACCATCTTACCTAAGTCTAACGCCATAACAACAATTTAAAAATGATTGTGTTCCGGCAGTTAGAGGTAAGATAGCCAGTTCCTCAGTGGTGAGGATTCCGGGTGTAGTGCGCTTACACTTTCATCCGGTCACGGTCACTTAACAACAGTTGAGGTGAATGCCAAGCACTATCTTGTCGTGAGTAAAAAATCTATAAAACCAAAGACATTTTATTGACATAATAAAATCGCGCTATGTGATCATTTTAAAATGTACCTACATAAGTAATTTGATTGAATTTACCATATTAATAAATCAGTTATTCTCAAAGCTTAATACGCGATAAGCTTTCTAGCTTGATACGCTTTTTACTCATGATAGGAGTTATGTTATAAAAAATCTTAATTATTGTTTATGGTTCTACAAGGTGTTACAAAAATACCCCTAATGCCGAATATGGTAGATAGGGACCATCAAACTGTACAACTTTTACTATGGGACTAACTCTGAAATCGCGAAAAAAATATCAAATTGATCAACATTCGACTCTGAACAGCTGTTTCATACAACAATTAAAATCGGAAATATCAAAATGGATGAAACAGCTGATTATTTTTTCGTAATTTGAGAGTTGGTCCTAAAGTAAAAGTTGTTCAGTTTGATGGTCCCTATATACCATATTCGGCATTAGGGGTATTTTTGTAACATGTTGTATATTGGAAGAGTCCTGTTTTGTAACAGGACTCTTCACAAAGTACCTATAGGTATCAATTTTTGTCACGATACCATTTGATTTTTGTACCGATGTAAGTATCTAAATACCTACTCACCTTTTTTTCATATATCTCTCTCAAAAATCTACTTTGCATTGAAATAATAACTTACTTATCATAAAATCGGTAGTGATATTGTTAAAAAGTTCCTTTGCGGCGATTGCATTATGTGTTATCATCATCCAGATTTTATTTATATGATTTGAATAATGATTTTAATTAGCTACGTGATAATGTGATTTGGTGATTGACTGTAAACGAATAATTTTTTGCACAATTTACTAGTAGTTCTACTAGTCTAGTGCTTGACCGTAGACTTAATAATAATAATAATAAGCCCGCAGGGCAGCTAGTGGCGAGCTGTTGGTGAGTAGCGACACCACGGACCCGAGTGCTCCAGGGAGTCGATCCAAGCCCTCGTCCCCGCAGCAGGGCTGGACCCCCAGGGGGCCTGCGGACTCCCGCCACTGGCTTGCCTTCGTTGGCCGTCCAGGGTGGAGTCGTTAGAGCTATACGCTCGCAGGGTGGAAGTGAAACATGCGTAAGACGCGAGTTGGCACACTGTCCCTTGTGCAGTGGGTAGAAAGCGGTGCACACCTCTCTACACCCTCAGTTGCCCGCGCCGGTGTTGTGCCCTGGTCGGCAGTCGCTGACCAGTTTGGGGTGCCCACCTAGCGGGCGGCGAGCCACCTTCCGCCGGCGGTTCGAGTTTGTGAGATGTAGGAAAAGGAAGGAAGTCCGTTATCTCACACCATAGCCCAGAATTCCAATCCACTATCCTTCCACCCAATAGCCCGTTTAGTATTTTTTTATGTATTCTCACACTCGCAATAGTCTATGGACCTGCCGGGGTCCACTTCCGTCTGCGCACTTTTGCGTGTAGTGGGGAGCGGATCCCGGCATGTGCATCACACATTTCACATTATATTAAAACAGTCTCAAAGGGCCTCTACGTGTTGGACCCATGTCCCCACGCAAGCCTGGCAAAAGGACCGGGCTTCGCCCCGAGAATTTCCAGCCGAGATACAATAATAATAATAATAAAAAGCATTTATTTTCTCTTTTTACAATAAGCGGCTAAGCAATTTAAAGCTAAGTCTATGTAGGTACCTTGTGAAAATATAATAGCAAAGTATTGTAACTGTTTATTTAAAGCGGTGTTTTAAAAAAACTAAGAAATTAAAAAAACGCCTCCCACATTTTTTTTTATTATTGTTATTTTAATATGAAAATATTCAAGCATATAAATCTTACCTAGCTACTTAGCATACAAAAATATGTTTATTTTTTCTTTACTACAATCTTCAATTTTTTACATTTCATTCAACTCTTAAACTTGCAGTGGGTACAGTTGGTCCCAGACTTGGAATCTGTCCTCGAACATGTTTTGGTGGACAGATGGGGGGTTATCCACTCGCAAGTAGTTGCGTTTCTCAAGGGTCATGGGGGGCCATGAACCACCCTCTACCGGGTTGGGGTCACTGCGGGTATAAAAAGTAATATTAAACTTGTCATTCTTATCTTCAACCCAAATCAGTTATTTAGAAATTACTTCTGTTCTAACAAAAGTTTGACTTGTTAGGCTTCATCACACACTGCCTTACCATTTTGTGGCTGCATTGTCAAAAGTCAAAATAACATTTATTATTTTATTTACATACTTCAATCTTAACAAAGTAGAACAAATCATTAAAAAAAACTATGTGTTTCAAGAATCTGTGATTTTTGAGATTTTTTCGGAGTGAATCGTCACCAGTCAAAAAATCGACTCGTCACCAGAATTGTCTCAAACGGGAATCGATGATTTTTTTCTAGTATTTATTTAGTATTGTATAAAATAGCATTGTGAATGCTAAAATCTCTAATTTCATAATAGTTCTTACAAAAAGGTCGACTGCGAATACTGCGAGCCACTTACCTTTTATTTTATATTCTTATGTGAATCAACAGTTGTAATAAAATACTGCTTCTCATATCTTACAGCTGTAACTTACCCAGTCTTAGCGAAGTTGTACACAACCCCAGTCATGAAGTCGACCATGTGCGAGTCCCGCGTGTCCCCCACGGGGATGAGCGGGAAACTCGCGGTCACACCGAATAGGTAAATGAGGTCGTCGTGGTGCGCCGCACCTGAGGGTTGGATGTAAATAAAATATCAAACTAAATTAAACTTTTTCCATATAATAGTTGAAGTATTATCATAGCCGGCGTAATGATTACTATACAGCCCCCTAGCATGACCGACAAAACACGATATAGCGTTTTATCGACGCTCAACTGTCAAAATCCATTGTCTTTTGACAGTTAAACGTGATAACCCGCTATATCATATAGCGTTTGGGTGGTCATGCTAGGGGGGCACTTATTCACTTTCCATACAAATCCGTCCGAATAGCTGATCGAATTTTGTATGAAAAGTTGATATTTTTTGTCTTTTTCAGAAAGTCGTAAAACAAAAGTTGTTGTTTATGATGTTAGTAATCTACTCCTGAGAGGTTGTTGGTGTTTTACAAATAACCCTGTCCATTGGGGAACTTTACAAAGAAATAAAAGAAAAAAATACTTATAAGAAAAGAGGGATGGATTCAATATTTTACAAGTAACTGATCTTAAAGTGATAAAAAAAATTAAAGCCCCTTTTGGAGGCAAAACAGACTTTGAGAATCATTTAACTTTTTAGTTTAGTTAGAAACTGAGTTTATGATTTAAGTGTATATTCATAGATACATGAACTAATACTAAATAACGCCAGAATTGATTTAGATACAAGAGACAGCAGGACAACATTTCATTTTCAGAAAGTACTAAAATTAGATAACCATTTCGAGATTTTAGTGTTCTAAGCTCATTTTTTATCAGAATTTTTAGATCAGAAGTTTTTACTTAAATTAAAAAAAATCTTAAATGTATTTAGTTATTTTAATGTCTTAATCCTTACCAACAGGTTTTCCAGTAATGGGGTCTTGGTAGTGACTGTGGGTACCCACGAACGCGAACTCGTAGTAGAACACCTTGTGGGGGGAGTAACGTGTCATCACGTTGGCCAGTCTGTTGGGAAACAAACAATAATTTGGTTATACAGGGTGTTTGGTATAATTAAGCCAAATATGGTAGATAGGGTACCATGTAGACGTACACCCCAGAAAATTTTACTAGTGGCTCTGTTAACTTCGCGTTCATAGCATTTTTGAATATTTTTCGAAACCGTTGAAATATGATTTTCCCCATATCTCTGCCATTTTTGGGTTTGAAGGTCTTAAGGCTACCGCTTCATTGGAATTGTGCGTGGTATGTACTGGTTAAAATCAGACTAAAAATTGCATTACCTATGAGCTCCAAAGCCTATCAGCGAGTCTCCATATAGCGCCCCCAGCCCGTCTGCCGTCTGCGAGTCGTTCACCAACTGTCGCCCTCCTAGGTACGCCTGCTTCAGCCGATCCGCCGCCTCTTTGGCGTTGTGTGGGGGAAGCAGGAAGGAGACCGGGGCGATCGTATCCCAGTGGGAGTTCATGTAGTCTGTGTTGGTAGCGTTGTTTAGGATCGCTGGAAGGAATGAAGAATGTAAGCTATGTGATATGCGGATGAAATGATGATGCAGTATAACAAAAAACTTTATTATTATTAATAACAAATTAAAGTGATAGACCGGCATGTTGACCACTGCACCTCAAGTCGTCGTTTAGGATACAACAAAATACTTACAATAAGCCTTCCAGAAGAACTCCCTAGTAGTCTGTCCAATAATGTACGGCACGGGGTGCATTCTACCGTTCTTGACTGAGTCCAGCGGGTTCTCAGTCAGGAATCGAACCTGGCCCACATCCGGTTCAATTATGGGCGCCCACAACAGGACCGGGTCGTAGCCGAACGTCTATAAACAATAATAATTATTATTAAAAGCGTTACGTTACGTCTCATTAAAATAGATTCATTCATTTCGAAAAATAGGGACTTAAAAGTTTGTATGTAATGCCGTAAAGAATCAACGCTCACTTCTATCAAACTGTTATCTAACTAGATGTTCTTTTTAGGGAGAACGGACATAAATATTAAGAAGAATGTCACTCACACTATTCCCCATAGGCAGTCCGTCCGGTTTTGGACCAGACTGTTGGGTTTTAGAATGAATTTGTTGGGGTAAGATCGCTCACTTCCAACCGGATGCAATTTGTCCAGTCAAATAGAATTAAAAAAAAGATAATTTTCCTTCACCTATATTTTTTCCCTAAAGGTTAAGTTAGGTATTTATTACCTGAACATGTTTTCCTTAAAGTACGTGTTTTTTTCTATTAGATTTTAATAATGAAGGGGTATAATTAGTATTTGTGGGTAATTTTTAGGCGGTGTCACTTCGAATAAAAAAATTGTTATTTCCTTAAATGTATCTCCTTTTTTATGCAGAAACATGCACATGACACTAAAGAGACTCAGACGCTTCTGCGCTCTTCGGCATCTGACAGTCGATCATTTCCGAGCGGTATTCTTGCTCTAGCAGTCGAAACGTTTCACACTTGTTTTACTGGGCAGTTCTACCGTAAAGCTAATGATACTTATTTTTTCTCATTAGTGCTACGATTTAATACTTTATGGTAGGACTATTGAGAAAAAAGCCTCATTGGTTCTACGGTAGTACTGACCAGTAGAACAAGTGGGAACACTGATCGGCTAAGAGAGTTTGAGCTATGGAGAAATAGCCCAAAAGTAGGTACTTTAATACTATTACTCTTTGAACTCCCATCCTAATCTCTGACGTTAACACAACATCTACCACATATTATGCACTTAGTCTTTTGACTACGGTTCTTTACATGATTAGAGGTATGGAGTTATTGGCCCTGTCTTACGAAAAATATTTTTCTAAGTTCCACTTTAAAAAGACTGAGACGAGACGACTTCGCATTCACATCTATCACTTACGAAGAGACTGTCTAGTGAGTTGCCAATCTCCCTCCACGGCTTAGTCTTCAAACAGCTGACGATGGCTTCAGAGCTGTTTGTGGGACAACCCAGGACTTCTGCTTGTTTGATAGCCAACTCCTTTTGATGAGGACGGATTTCCAGCTGTGAGATCGGCGATCCACTGATGGACATCGCGCGGTGGAATAACCCTGTATCATACGTAAAATAAATTATTTTAACTAAACAAAAGAAAACTAAATAACCCTTCAACGCCCGGAAATTGAGACACAATAGATATTCCATTGTTATCCGGCCGCCTGCGTCCGCTCGGGCGTTAAAGAATTTAATATACTAGAAAAAATTCGACTCGTCACCTGATCATATCCTCAGGCGAGAATCGAACCCGCGACCTTTGGAAGTCCAGTCTAATGCTCTTCCAACTGAACTACTGTGAATAACACCGTGAATGCTAAAATCTCAAATTTAAAAATAAATAAAATAATTTGGAACTTTGCAAAATTCCGTTACAATTTGAATGCAAAAGCCAATTTACAAGTATTTTGATAAATTTATGTAAACATAGATACCAACTAGTGACACGCCCTCGCTTCGTTTCTGTATAGATAGACTATAGTTTTTGAACATAGCATTTAAAATGGCTGATAGCTTACTTTTAATCTTAGGTGAGACCATATGCAGCATGCATGACGCTCTACGCGCCCGCGCTGCAGCCTTTGATGGTGACGAGACCGGGGTCCTCATCGAAGGAGCGCCCAATTAGCAGGGTACCCGAGGTAGGTTATGGCCCATCTTTAGACACCCATAAGGAAGGCCTGTGCCTTAGCAGTGGGGACATTAAAAATGGCTGACGGCTCTTAAGAAAAACTCACCTCTCGTTCTCTCGGGTGTGGGCTTGCACAATCGTTTTGGAGATTTTTGGGGGGAATACTGAACTTTTCTAAATCTATCAATCTTCTATCCTATTTTACCTTTGGACATAGGTGAGACCATATGCAGCATAACGCTCCACGCGCCCGCGCTGCAGCCGCTGATGGTGACGAGGTTAGGGTCCCCGCCGAAGGAGCCGATGTTGCGCTGCACCCACTTCAGGGCAGCCACTTGGTCCTTGAAGCCATTGTTGCCGGGAGCGAACTTATCGCCGGTGCTCATGAATCCTGTAAATAATTTAATGTTATTAAGTAAATAATGGCTTTGGATGTGCTTACCATACGGGAAAAGTGTTTGATGATCACTTCTTTAGTTTTCCATTTGTTTTTATTTTCTAACTTGTACTATTATGTATTCTGTGATAGTACTCAATCAATATTAGAGTCGATTGTTTTTAAGACTTTAATGGAATCAATAATTAGCAAAGTTAGTTTTTCTCAACTCAAGCGTCATTTTGATTCTATGAAAAGAGACAATCACACGACATTTTCCCTGGCGAGTCACAATGCTACGCATTTGGGTTTTTTATGTGACACTGGTTAGAACAGTATCAAATCAGAAATTACTAGTAATAACTTTCAATATTATTTGGTTTCTTCTCGACAAAGGTGGCCAACAAAATAATAATAATAAATCGTTTGCGAAAATTGTGGACAAACAAACAAACAAACAAATAAACGAGAAAGCAACCTAATAAAAACGTGTTAAAAATATTAAAACATGGCATTATGAAGCTAGTAGGTACATAATAATTAAAGTTGTTTAGGCCGCCTGATGTGTAACAATTATATTACCAAACTTTGCAAACATGTAACTCACCAAGGGGAGCTAGTCGGTAGTTAATAGTGACAAGCTCCTAGGTCCAACAGATAGTCAGGACCGGCTACGTCGCTGCGGCCCAAGATCGAATAAAACCTCCAGAGTGAAAATACCAAAATATCATATAACTCACCAAGGGAAGTGAGTCGGTAGTTAATAGCAACAAGTACCAGGTCTTTGTCCAGCTGATAGTCAGGACCGGCCACTTCGCTGCGGCCCAAGATCGAGTAAAACCCTCCAGAGTGAATATACCAAATATCATACAACGTGTTACAAAAGTACCCCTATTGCCGAATATGGTATATAGGGACCATCAAACTGAACAACTTTTACTAAGGGACAACTCTGAAAACAACTGATTTTTTTTCGCTATTTCAAAGTTGGTCCCATAGTAAAAGTTGTTCAGTTTAAAGGTCCCTATCTACCATATTCGGCATTAGGGGTACTTTTGTAACATGTTGTATAACTCACCAAGGGAAGCGAGTCTGTAGTTAATAGTGACGAGCACCATGTCTTTATCCAGCAGATAGTTAGGACCGGCCACGTCGCTGCGCCCTGAGATTGAGTAGAATCCGCCGGAGTGGATGTACACCACGACTGGGAGGGGCTTCGACCTGCGTGCAGAGGAAAACACAAAATAATTGCGATTAGCCACGGTTTGGCGATTAATTCACTTAAGGCTTTTAAGGCCTTCAAGTGGCGTCCTCATCTTAATTAAAAACTGCTCGCTAAGTACATAATGTATCAATAATTCACAGGCACACATTGAAGCTAAGGTTATATAGTTTATTTACAGACAATACAGCTGTAAATTATAGTTCGTTGTAGTGGTAGTAGGCAAAAGAGCAAAAAGTGACCACTTTAGGCACTTTTGCCTAGTCTGAGCATGTGAATTTTCGAAATATAAGTTTAAAAAAATATTGTAGCTATAATAGAATATAGAAATTACCTAAACATTGAAGATATTCATGATCAGTGAAAAATAAACAAACACTATTTAAAAGGAGAGAACTGCTCTGAAAATCCATAGTTTGGAAAACGTTGCGTTGAAATGCTAGCCTCATTCCTCACTACATGAGTAAAACAAATACACTGTGACGTCAGATCAATATTTAAAAAAAACAAACGTTATATCTAATAAGTACAACATTATATTAACTTGGTTAAAATGTACTATATTGGTAATGGATCGGCACCACTATGCGCTGTTGTTCTCGTGAATTTCACGCTCCGCTGACTCGAGCCCTCATTTTCATAACTGTCATTATGGATATGTTACAGAAAACAGTTTTGTTTGAACGCTCTTGAGTCTCAAGCGTATAAGGGGCTAGTTAAAAATTGTTTAAAGATTTTAAAATCAATGCACATTGGTAGGAACATCATGATTATTTTTATTAAGTTCTAAGGGAACATCTATTCTTATATCTCCATGTTTCTTAACTTAATTTATAAATCAGCAAGCGTTTTATTAAAGCAAAAAAACGGCAGCCGTCAAGCACATGCCTTATTAAAGAATGAGAAATAAAATTAATAAATATGGAAAATAAGCTTTGTCAATCAAAATCAAGTTGCTTCATGATATTGGGAAACTATCGGCTATGCTTATCAGGTCTGTATAATATGTTACGGTATATGTAATTAATATGGCAATTATTTATAATAGCCTGTAAGTATTGATTATCAAAGAGTTCATTAGGTTACGTTAGATTAGAACTGCGACCAGAAACGAAGTTTTTGTAAAATTTACTATCAATTGATCACATCAAAAAAGTCTGGAACACCCGTTCCAGACTTTTTTGAAAATATAGACGATTCAAAAGTGCTTAATTATTAAGTTTATTTGAATAAAGAAATTTTGACTATTGATTATTAATACTTACCAGCTATTATTAATAATTCCCACATTAATTACATTTACCATAGCATAATAATATGCATCCGATAGTTTCGATATCGCAGTTTAAAATATTTTATGGAACTATAGGTCTATAATGTTAAATGGCCTGTGATCTACAATAATTTCATATTTTTGACTATTTTAATATCTTGTTCAACACTGTGTTTCCTGAATAAAATAAAATTAAAAATGCGGCCATGCTCGGGTCAATGCAATTTATATCATATTAAACATGTCATGTCAAAGCCACTCACGGTTTCTTTTCCGGCGTGTACACATTGAGCCGCAAGCAGTCCTCGTCGACGTAGTAGTCAGGGTCGATGACCGGTTGAGGACACGCCGGGCCTTCAGCACTTGCGTCTACTTCCGAAGTATACTCCAAGATCGGCTGCGGCGGCTGGAGGGAGAAGGCGCATTGAAGTCTTAACTTTGAGGATGTATTAATTTATGCTTTCAACAGCCATTAAAGCTCACAGGTCCCTTCATTCCATTTAATTTGGACCGTTTTCATCTGGGAATTCCCATTTTCTGTTACATGGAGGTGTTGGGTAGATAAATAGCATACTGCCATTAGTCGCTCTTGACGAAGGATTGGTGCCTATCTACTCTGCCTTCTAAATCTAACACCGCCTTGGACCAGCACTTGGGCAGTTACGTTTTCAAAGAAAACGGCCCACCCCAATCTCCAATCCAATCCAACCCGCCTGCCAAGCGTGGATTTATGCAACATCCCGGGAGAGGCAATGGATCTTGGGCTCTTTTGAAATTTCAACGAATCTTCTAAGTACTCACCTGGTCACAGAACATATACTCTAACGGCCTGGTTGAAATACCAGGCGAATGCTCTGACTTAGAAGATCGTTCCCACCTGATAAGCTAGAGACGCACGAGTTGCTTTTTTCTGGTATAATTATTAGCTTACAAAAAACTGATGTTGTTCATTTAATTATGTACTAGCTTTCGCCTGCGACTTCGTCCGCATGGACCTTAGAGAACCTTTGTCCAGGATATAAAGTAGCCTAAATGTTAATCTAGGTTCTAATCTGTCTACCAACCATCGATCGGTCCAGTCGCTCTAGAGTTATAGTGTAAATAGCCCGACTGTTTTATTTGTTTAGATTTATTAGGTACATATTGATGAATATTGACTGACCTGGAACCGCAGTTCGCCAGTAGGGGGTGCGGCGTACCGAATGCCGCGGTACGCTTGCACCCGCCGCCCGCGCCGCGTCTGCAGCCATGACCCTCGGATACTGCCGGAGGGGGTCACTGTGCGAGGGTCGCTTGTGGGGGATGCTGCTGCGTGGAGCAGAAAAGGTTGTTAATTAAAAAACATTTTTTACCTGTTTAATTAATGGCCACTTTCTTTTTAGTTTTAACATTAACGTTAACTTAAACCTTAAAAATATTCCATAGATAAACGAATAAGTTACATGTTGCATGCTTATGGCAATCATACAAAAATTTATGTATTGTCAAAGATTTAAATCGCATTGTATTCTTGTAAGTTTGCTATGTATTTGAATAGGTGGCGAAAACGTTTCTCACTTGTAGAGTTCACTATTATTATAGACAACTTTTTGCTGGTCTCGTTTTAGATACGTCGTTAAAAGGAACAAAAAAAACATAAAAATAGGGACTTAAAATGTCAAAATTTATGTCATGAACTTCATATCAATGTTGTAACGCGGTAAGGGGGCAGAACTCTTTTTAATTTCCATATAAAATATTGTCGATAAATAGCTTTATCTTGTATTTACTTCGCCGTAAGATTAACTTATCTTGTTATTTTGATGTGAACAATAGCTTTTATCAAGAAAGTGTGTCAACATAGTTTTATGCAATATTTTAAATTGATGTAAACAACCGATATACTTTTTTACAATATTACAGTCAACGAACTGTAAGTATTTTATAGGTAGTAAGTAATCTATTTAATACAGGGTGTCCCAAAACTTTGCCACACAGACAGGGAAAGTACCTACCTTAAATATTGAAGATAGGAAATTAAAAAAATAAGTTCTAATTATTTTAAAAATCAAAATTTCCTACCTTCAATATTTAAGGTACTTACTTTCCCTTCGAGTGCCAAACTTTTAAGACACCCTGTATATTGTCCTGAATTGAATATATACATAAAATAAATAAGGGAGAAAGGCGAAGTCATTGAGATATTATGTACTGTGCATATGGATATCAATAATTTCTAACTTTATAATATTACGGACGATTCGAGTTGTTTGTCTATAAGTTAGACTCTGTTAAGAAAATGGACTATGAATATGATATGTAAGTATTAACAAACCAGTTGTACTGTTCTTTTCATGGTGATGATGGTGATGATGTCGGTGACGTGCGCAGACGCATGCCAGCGCCGCAAATACTGCCAATGTTCTCCACATCACTTACTCACAATACTGAATGATCGGTCAAGCCGCACCGACTTATATTAAGTACCAAGTCAAAAGATGAGTCAAAATTGTGCACGATAAGTGGTGAGACTTTACCGCTTGGTTTTTTATACATTGCCGAGCACAGACATAATATTCTTCCGATTGAGACAAGGTACTAAAAATTCCGAAACAACGAAGTAAATCAAACACAGCACAGTCCAGTCCAGATTGCAGGTTACTTTACTTTACTTTACAAACAAGAGTCAATGCCTCGGCTTTTAGGTGTTATTATTCTAAGGTTTTGTACTTATTGCAAGAAGAGGATTTTGGGGAAGACCCTATGCCTGCCCTGAAATCCTAATATGAAAAAGTTACCTAAAAAATTACAGTATTTTCAGGATTACTCGAAAACTACTGAATCTATTTAAAATTTTCAAAAAATGGGACCAACTTGGGAGCAAACCTGATAAAGTGGCGTTTGAATCATGTCAATCGGTTCAGCCGTTTTCGAGTAAACAAACAAATAAACAGACGAACATAGAACCTCCTCCTTTTTTTGAAGTCGGTTAAAAATGAACCAGTTTTATAAATAGTTATTACCAATGAAATTTCCGTTATTATAGCACAAACATAGGTAGAGATCTTCATAACTTCAATGATTTAAAATATTCATCAATTGCTTGATATTATATCGAATGAAGATCATGGTAACTTTACTATCAGTAATAATAAAATCCTTATTGTAGTTAAGTTTTACAAACTTAACCTTTATTTAATGGTAATAAAAAAAGAAATAATGTATACCATTTAGTTGCATTCTCACGTGCATTAAGGAAACAGGTAAATGAGAATAGCTTTGTTTACTGCCGTCATTCTGCAGGCTTAAGACGCGAACAGTGAGCTTCCCATACAAATGTAATACCAAAATTATTTGCAATTTGAGCATAATTAACTCTTCTTGTGATGTTATTCGGATTAAGACAGTATTTGTCTAGGTTTCTATTAAATAAAAATTCCAAAATACTCAAGCAAATAAAAATTAATGCGATTTACAGTTGTGTATGAAAAAAATTAATTGGATAAAAAAAAACTATTTGATTACCCAAACGCTTCTTAGCTAAAATCTGTAGTTAAGGTCTCTTAAACTTTAAGGAAGCTGTCAGTTTCATAGAGTTTCTGGCAAATCTGACAACTTATTTGAATTTAAGGTGGCCTTAACTTCAAGATTCGTTTGAGTATTTGGCCGTAAGAACTACATTTAGTATTAATGAATTGTTCGCAAAGGTCGCGGGTTCGATTCCCGTCCGAGAATATGATACACAGACACGTTAAACTTATAACTCTTTTTGTGTTGAGGGATAAAAATATCTGGAAATATATTTCAATTTAATGTCGAGGTAATTTCTTACATTGATGAAATAATTATTGTTAGAGTGGGATATATTATAGTAGGAGAAATTCGACGATGGTGACTCGGTAGCTCAGCGGTAAGAGCATTGGACCGGACATCCGGGTTTGATTCCCGTCCGAGAATATGATCTGGTGCGAGGTTTTCTATTATAATTTAGTATTGTACCTACTTATGATTGTGATTAATACTGATGAGTACAACAACCACAACCACCTGCGTAAAAAAACAGAGTTTTATCACAAAGTAACTCCCTCTTTTGTAGTTTCACTCCTGAGTTTTATTTTTACAGTTTCCGTAAAGTAAGTAAAGTTTTTTCCTAACTTATTTTATTGTAAAGAAAAAATTGTTTTAAGTTATTAGTTTTTTTAATCAATATTTCAATATCTTAAAAATTTGTTAAAATATTATTATTTTGTTTATAAAATAATGTTTTTTTTCTTTTAAGATTTAAGGATATATCATACAAGGAAAATATTAACGTAAATGTCGTAAGGAAAAGCCCATTCGGCTTATGAAACATGTTTTGTTTGTTATAGCAGTGTTATAACATTAACTGTCTTATCACAATGCAGTTAGTTCTATTTTTACCTTTGTCTATCTACCTAGGTGAAACCGATTGTTACAGTTTAGTCATTACATTGTTCGTTTTTTTTTTATTAGGACAGCCAACAATAATATACACTTGAACAATCAATAATTAAAACTAGTAAGTACAATAAGATATATAATTTAGTGTTATCAATTATAGGAGGTCACATCATGCATTGAGGCGATTGTACACACGACAGCACGTCAGTTTATACAGTTAGACTGCAAAAACAGATTTTATTACGTAGGGCATAAAGGCAGTCTCAAGGTCAACATGTAAAGTCTGAGGTGCCATCGTGTGTACCTACCTAACGATTTTAAACATAGCTACTCTATATAAATATACTAGCTTCCGCCCGTGACTTCATTTAAATACCTAATCAGCGTTACTTTGTATCTTTAAATACCTAATCCAAGTTATTATGACTGGGGTTTCAGATTTTCAGGCATCATTGTGACAACTGTGACGAGTGAAACGAATAAAATTTTCCACAGACAATGTTTCGGTTTCCGTTTTCGTTTCGGTTTCGGTTTCGGTTCCCGTTTTCGTTTCCGTTTCCGTTTCCGTTTCCGTTTCTGTTTCCGTTTCAGTTTCCGTTTCCGTTTCCCGTTTCGTTTTCAGTTTCCAGTTTCATTTTCCGTTTCCCGTTTCCGTTTCCGATTCTGTTTCCACTACCGTTAACGTTACCGTTTCGGTTTCCGTTTCCGTAATGGTTTTCGTTTCAGTTTCCAATTCCGTTTCTGTTTTCTTTTCAGTTTCTGTTTCCGTTTCGGTTTCCGTTTCCGTATTGGTTTAAGCTTCCGTTTCCATTTCAGTTTTTTTCTGTTTCCGCATCGGTTTCGGTTTCCATTTTCGTTTCCGTTTCCGTTTCCCGTTTCCGTTTCCGATTCTGTTCCCACTACCGTTACCGTTACTATTTCGGTTTCCGTTTCCGTTTCAGTAATGGTTTTCGTTTCAGTTTCCAATTCTGTTTCCATTTCTGTTTCCGTTTTCGTTTCCGTTTTCATTTCCGTTTTCGTTTCAGTTTCCGTTTCTGTTTCTATTTCCGTTTCAGTTTCCGCTACCGTTACCGTTACCGTTTCGGTTTCCGTATTGGTTTCGTTCCGTTCCGTTCCGTTGCTGTGTTTGTTTCCAATACCGTTTACGTTTTAGTTTCCGTTTCTGTTTCCGTTTCCGTTTCCGTTTCCGATTCCGTTTCCGTTTACGCTACTACTTCCGTTTCCGTTTCCGCCTCCAATTCCGTTTTCGTCTCCAATTCCGTTTCCGCTTCCGTTTCCGTTTCCCTTTCCGTTTCCGTTTCCGTTTCCGTTCTATTCCGTTTCGTTTCTTTCCGTTCCGTTCCGTTCCGTTCCGTTCCGTTCCGTTCCGTTCCGTTCAGTTCTGTTCCGTTTTGTTACGTTCCGTTCTGTTCCGTTTTGTTCCGTTTCGTACCGTTCCGTTCCGTTCCGTTTTGTTCCGTTTCGTTCCGTTCCGTTCCATTCAGTTCCGTTCTGTTTTTTTACGTTCCGTTCCGTTCCGTTTTGTTCCGTTCCGTTCCGTTCCGTTTTGTTCCGTTTCGTTCTGTTCCGTTCTCTTCCGTTTTCGTCTTCGTTTTTGTTTTCGATTTCGTTTTCCTTTGTCGTTTCCGTTTCCGTTTCCGTTTCTATTTCCGTTTCAGTTTCCGCTACTGTTATTGTTACCGATTCGGTTTCCGTATTGGTTTCGTTTCGTTCCGTTCCGTTGCTGTGTTTGTTTCCAATTCCGTTTTCGTTTTAGTTTCCGTTTCCGTTTCCGTTTTAGTTTCCGTTTCCGTTTCCGTTGTCACTTCCGTTTCCGTTTCCGAGTCGGTTTCCTCTTCCAATTCCATTTTCGTCTCCAATTCCGTTTTCGCTTCCGTTTCAGTTTCCGTTTCCGTTTCATTCCATTCCGTTCCGTTCCGTTCCGTTCCGTTCCGTTCCGTTCCGTTCCGTTTCCGTTTCCGTTTCCGTTTCCGTTTCCGTTTCCGTTTCCGTTTCCGTTTCGTTCCATTCCGTTCCGTTCCGTTCCGTTCCGTTCCGTTCCGTTCCGTTTCCGTTTTCGTTTTCGTTTCCTTTTCCGATTCTGTTTCCACTACCGTTACCGTAACCGTTACCGTTCGGTTCCCGGTTCCGTTTCGGTTTCGTTTTCCGTTTCCCGTTTCATTTTCCGTTTCCGTTTTCGTTTTTGTTTCGATTTTGTTTCCGTTTCCGTTTCAGTTTCTGCTGCCGTTACCGTTACCGTTTCGGTTTCCGTATTGGTTCCGTTCCGTTCCGTTCCGTTCCGTTCCGTTCCGTTCCGTTCCGTTCCGTTCCGTTCCGTTCCGTTCCGATCCGTTCCGTTCCGTTCCGTTCTGTTCCGTTCCGTTCCGTTCCGTTCCGTTCCGTTCCGTTCCTTTTTGTTCTGAAAACTCTTTAGAAGTTCTATATGAGTTATTATAATATATATATATAACACAGAAATTGGTTAGTAATAATATACATATTATGGTTAGATAATTATCCTCTACTGGCCTCTTTAAATTGCCGCTTATGGCCTCTTCGCTTGTGCAACAGTTGGTAATAAGTAAAAGTTACTTACTTTTGTAACGTCTGATTATATTGTGGCTAAAGCGTTACTACCTACGTATCTTTAAATAATCCAAGTTATTTATTCCGGGGTTTCAGAGTTTCGGGCGCCATGTGACGAGTGATACGAATGGTCTGCACAGTCAACGTATATTTGAATTATAAGTTTAATTATTAAAAAAGGGCCTTTAAAGAAGAAAAAAAAACATACATCAATATAAAACCTGTCCGTACCAATGACTTCAATATACACATAGAAAAGGTTTTGGTCCGTACCGAAATGTTTACACTGTTTGGGATCGGCTTTGGGATTTATACAGGTTTTTCTTAATTTTTACTGTAGACAGGAAGCTCCATAATTCACATTTGAATAATTGATGTTATTTACTTATAGTGATTACTTGCTTAATGTTTACTTAAATATTTTCGATAGACTAGGCTGAATTTTATGTCAGACCGAATAAAATATTCCATGACAACGAACGTATTATTCAAATTATTGCTTTTCAGAAAAAACGTATAAATTTGACAGATAGTTTCATATTTCATAAAGAAGGTTATAACGTGAAGGAGGTTGTAATGACAACATTACACTTAATTTTGTTTACGAAAACTTTACACTAAAGTTGAATCTGTGAAAAAAATACTTTCAGCGTTGATATTTATCAAAGAATATGATTTGAAAGTTCTTGATATTTTTAATGAATAAGCACTAATCATAAATGGCTTTCACATTTCCTCAATGACACACAATACAAAGAGGGAATATTTACGAGTCGAGGAAAATAGATTTTCTTTTCACAGGCCTTAATGTATTTCTTTCAACGTGCAAACGTTAACTATCACAGTTTCAGACAAAAGAAGAACTTAATAAAAGGAAAATAATGAAGAATCTAATTTCAAAATTGGCCAATGTCAAAATCTATCACTGCTGCCAGAACACAACAATTTTAAATTGTTGTTATGGCGCCAGACTTAGGTAAAATCGTGTTAGCCAGCCAGGCTAGCTTTAAACAATGCATGCCCTGTGTGACGCAACACCTTACCCTGAGTTTATCCAAACGATATTATTTTTATTATTATTAATTAATTAAATCTAAATTAATTATTTAGGCTCGAGTTTAACCAAAATACCTAATACCTTAATCTAGCAATAGTGTTATACAACCATTACACTAAACTATCCATACAAAACTTATGTTTTGGATATGACAGTGCTTTTGTGAAAATGTCTGCTGTCATTTCCGTTGTAGGTTTATATAAAATCCTAATTTTGTTTTGTGAAATTCTTCTTTTTTGAATTATGATAGTTTACACTAAAGAAACACTTTCAACATATTACTTAGTATTGTATAATAAAAGCATTATCTTAAAATTCTAAATTATATGTATAGCTGTTTCATCTTAATCAATTGTCAAAATATCTGGAAAGATGTTTCAATTGAGTGTCGAGTTAATTCCTCACATATTATTGAAATAACGCTGGCTTGCAGCGTAAGAGTGGGATATTCTAGAAGTTCGACGTTGCCACTAGTGACTCGGTAGCTCAGTAGTAAGAGTATTTTTTCTAGCATATTATTTAATATTGTATAAAAATAGCATTGTGAATGCTAAAATCTCGAAATTTAAATTACCCCTAGGCTAGGAGTCGAACCCGGATAACACTAGACCACAGGGGCGGTTAAGAGATTCTGGTTTCAAAATATTATCGATGGCCAGTGCCGCGACGCGTACGCATGATTTTTGTACAAAATGAGGTTGGATTCGGTCGTGCCGTGCCGCGCCGATTCGCCGCCGGCAAGTGTGTCAGCCCGCCGCCGCCGCCGGACCGCGGGCGCGGCCTTGCCGCCGGCGACGTTGTTAGGAGATGATAACACCACATTTTACGGCTAACCATTCTATTCATAATTTTATCATACTGTTAGAAATCAACATACGAAATTGAATGAATAAAGTCGTTTCATATCTAGTAGGTACCTACAGAATACAGAATGTCATGACTATTAGGAGCTCTACCGCCTAACTTCATTTTTTTTGTGCGACTGACCTCTACTGTTTGCTATCGCAATCGTTTTCATCTGACAGATGGATGTGACACATAATGTTAAGATAACGACAATTAATTCACTGTGAACCCCACAGAATAGATCCGCAAAACCTTAGTAAAAGACACAACCCTCAAGACAGAAAAAAAAGTTATTTTGGTTTTACCCATTACTATAAGTACCTACTTACCTAGAATGTAAATAATTTTATTCGCTTAGTTATAATTATATTAATCAACTTGAAGAGTGTCTGGTAATTCTACCATGAAATCCTGTTTAAATAAAGATTAAACTTTTATGACTTTAAAAACAAGCCTCATAAGGAAAATATCCAACTGTACAGTTAACATCATCACAAGCTTATTATTATTAAGGAATCTATATGCAAATCGAATTAACAGTACGCTCTCTGCCCATATTTCACTTAATGGCATGTGACAAATGCGCGACCAAAATAAATAAATAAATCCTGTTTCGAAACGGTCAACTCTTTATGATGTCCTCTCACCGAATCATCACAAGATACCGTTCTTTCTCCGCGATCGCTCCGACAGTCTAGCAACGACGCGCTGGCTGCACGCAACGCAATTCCTTTGCCTACGAACGAAAAAAAGTGATCTTTCGCGCCATTGGAAAGTTTTAATTTTCTCAATTTTTTTACGCTGCACAATAATATAATTTATAAATGGTCAGGTGAACAGTGACTTTCTTTTAAGTGGTTGTGATATTTTTTGGACTTCTGTCAAAATGATTCGACACACAATACTTTATTTGGTAAGTAAGTGTTTAGTTGTGGCATAAAACTAAATAGTCTTTTAAAGCCGAATATTATGGTAAATAAGGGAGCATGCAACAACCCCGGAAAAATATTATAAGCCCGAAAACCGCCACGTAGCTGAGCTGTTTTTTTGATTGTACTGGAAAAATGCAAAATGCCAATTCCTACGCAAATAGTGAAGTAAGATTGTGATAGTTTTGTCATTGTGACGAAAATGGTAGGTACCTACGGTATTTATAAAAAAAACAATTTAATTTGTATTCGCTATGTATTGCAGATAATTTATCTAATTTTTATAGTTGTTTGGTCATTTGTCATTATTTCTGAAATTTGTGTAAATGCATTCGCTAAACGCAACAGAATAACTTAAAAATTTTGTGATCTAGAAAAAACATACGGTACAGTCACGTCTATAAATATGTATACAGATTTGAACTTTGTCACTCTAAGGCTATTACTGATTTAAACAGAAATCAATGACAAATGACAACTACAACAAAGTGACAAAGTTCTAAACTGTATACATATTTTTAGACGTGACTGTACATACGTGCTTTTTAATACACAGTCGTAAGCAGAATTGCACAGATTAAAAGCTATGCACACAACACAACAAGCACACAACAAACATGCTTTCATTTGTATTGATCAAAATCGCAATTTTGACTTAATTATTGTAAAAAATTAAAAAAGCTTTTTTTTAAACAATCCTCCTTCAAAAACCTGAAAATAAAAACAAATGTAGGTACAGCTTCAAAATTAAATAGCTCCAAAAGCAAGAAATAATATTTAAATCATCGGATACGCAGAGCAATTTTAATAAAAAAATGTCTAATGCAATCGGGTGGAGCTGGAGGACAATTGTTTTTATTTTCATATTCAGGTTTTTGAATATTTTTCAAAAAACTTCTCTGTGAAAAGCCTTTTTTTTTGTGGAAATAAATAATTTCATCAGACTTTTAATAATATTTACAACTAGAAACAAAACTAATCTAGAGCTGAAATGTCTTGAATGGGCTCGGAGAAAAATATTGTTACATTATTATTTTTTCGTACAAACCACCTCCAAGTTTTTCTTAAACTTAAATGTTTGGTAAGCTCAAACATGATTCATTCTATAAATACGTTTAATAGGTACATACACTGTCAAACTTTAAAACACAAATTATTTTTATCTAGAGTAAGCGACCAAATCAAGATAATAATTATGCAAGTCGCCTAGACCTCTGTGAGCTGTTATGTTAGACATCGCGTTTGTGACATTATTGAAAAATTTTTTTTTTTCGTTATCAACCCCCATATCTCCGCCATATTGAAAAAATTCTAAAAACCGAATCGACAAAAATCATCATATGCCAATCAATCAATCATCAATCAAATCAATTTGATTATCAAACCTGATCACAAAATTTCATAAGAATCTGTTGAGAAATGCGAGTAGAGAAGAACAGCCGGACATATGAAAGCATTTTTGCTCAAGCAGAAACGGAGACAACTAAAGTGATATTTTAGAAAGTACGTTTATTAAAGGGCGATTTCCAACATCCAGCACAAAATTTATAGCCACATTTAGAATGATTATAACCTTGCCTCCAAATGTAGGCCAAATTCCTAGCTAGGGCTCGATCAGATGCAAACGAGTAGAGTAGGAATTCCGATACCGTTCCGATTCGATTCCGTTACCGATTAATATTGCATGAGCGAAGCGATCGAGCCACGCGATCGTCACAATCGATGCTGCCGGTAATCGATTTGGTGTAAACGATCTGCGAATCGAAATGCATTTATAACAATGCATAACTTTAAGATTGAATTATCTACTAATGCAAAAGTTGTATCTGGAAATTTTTGGTCTATTTTTTGACTCATGAATCTACCTCTACAATCTAAGCAGGCTTTAAAACCAATGAAACTAAGAAGACATTTGCTTACCTATTTATTTTTGAAAATAGTTTTAATTAAGTAGTCAAAAATTTGCGATTATTTGAAGGATAATAACGCCTGGGCATAGCTTTTGTATTTTTAATTTTTACTCTAATGTTCAGTATAGATTAAGATAAGTCCGTGGTTCTTTCGTGGGTCTAGTATAAAGTTCTGTACTATAATTTCAAGTGATTCGAGTCATCGATATATTTTTTTTTTTCTCTCTTTTCTTTTTAAGTATAGTTTGTAAGAAGTGTCCTACCTACTTAAAAAACGTATCTACAGGTTTCTTGACTCGTCGCCTTAATATGGGTAGCTTTAGTATGTCATGCTCACTTTAAACAATTCTGCGGTAGTGTCGTGTGAGGCGGGTCGTTACGTTCCCTCAAATATGGTTGAGCGAAGCGATGGCTGGTTCATGCGTCATGCTCGTGAACGGGTGCTGCCAGTGGGAATGGGTCTGCTTCTGACTACTTGTATTAAGGACGTCGCATACATATATATATATAAATGTTTAATATTATCTATATGTATGGCACTTCTTACCCAAAAGATAAAATTCATAACTACTACCTTGTTTTGGAATTTTTTTTTATTGCAATCTTTCACTTTCTATAGGCCTATGAAAAGCTTTTGGATATTAGTTTTCAATTCGATGCCTTAACACGGGTAGCCTAAGTATGTCATGCTCTCTTTAATCATTTCTATGGTGGTGTCGTGTGAGGCGGGTCGTTACGTTCCCTCAAATATGGTTGAGCGAAGCGATGGCTGGTTCATGCGTCATGCTCGTGAACGGGTGCTGCCAGTGGGAATGGGTCTGCTTCTGCCTACTTGTCTTAACGTTTATTGAATTGTATGAATAGATATATATATAATTTTTTTGTAATAGCCTAGGCTGAGCCTTAAATTTTGAATTAAGCTTGACACCTGTAATTTGATTCAGTAGAAATGAGCTAATTAAATAATGTTATTTATTTATGAATCTATGTTAATGGTAACATGTATGAATACTTTGAATGTAATGTCTGGAAACGATATACATATTTGTAAATATCGTTCCTTCTAATAAAGCTGATAAGTTTTTTGCGCCCATTTTTCTTGTCAGCTAAAAGACGTCATAATGGGTGGTAGGATAAAAGAATTGACGATTTAAAAATGCTTGTTATGTGAGCTTATTTGAATAAAGAATTTTTCAATTTCAATTTCAATTTCAATTTCAAAAAGAGATATTAAAATTACGCACATTTTTTTATCATTGAGTGAGACAATAAATTTATTGACATACACACCTAAGTTAATTCAAATATGAAGTTCGTATCTATTCATCCAAGAAATATTGTCTTCCTAACCAACTGCTATAATTTATATTAATTAATTAAATTTTGTATCATTTGAATAAATTAATTACATAGGTGTTTATATTTTTTTTTATAAAAGAGGAAAAACTCATTTAAAATTTACATGTATTTACAATCTTAAGATCAAAAGCAGACATTGACTCGCGTAGTATTTGGTCGGTAGCTCGATTTTGGACTCTTGCTCGGAAGCAAATATGACGATACGTTTTGTTTTAAATTGCGATTCACTTTTCCACACAAACACTGCTGAATAGGCCGTAATGATCCAAACAGGCCGAATTCTAAGCCGCTCACCGTTACACTTTCTGGCTGCATTGTCTCAGATGTTTTCACCGCGAGAAAGGCACTGCCCGCTGTTATGGGCAGGTGACACCGCTTGCTCCAAATCTCATTCAAGAGGAATTTCTGAATAATGGTTTGTTTTCTGACTTAGCTCTTGAATGTTCTAGTTTTTAGCACACTAAATATTTAACAACAACATCGGTGGAATACGCATAATTAGAGTGTAACGTTGAAGCAGCCGTTTTTTTTGTCATGGCGATTCAGGGATATAATTAATATATTACCTGAAAGAGCAGCACTGTAAAAAACAAGTCCATATAAATATATATACTGCGATTTTCTACGATAGTCCAATTCGTAGTTCATGTTTCCACTGCTGGCGCATAGGCCTTTATGGATGGGCCGTCCACTGCAAATGCAGCCGTCCCAGCTTATTGTGGCTTTCCAAGATAGTCATTTTTTCATTGGAACTTTATGCGGTCGGTAATTCGGTACACCTACTGATGGAATGCGGCCGGACGTATTCAGCTACGTATTTAAGGATTTACTAAGTATGTATAAACTAACATAGAAGCTGTATGAGTAGTTACAACTCCCTCATTGAAACAAATCATTAACATATGTAACACTCCTATTAATAAGCTAAAAAACAGACAAGGTTTCATGTCACAGACTAATACTGTGTTTATCTATCTCAAAAGGGGGTACCAAAGCAACCCTCTACTACTCATCATATAGGTAATTGAACGCCACAACGTGATGTATCGCCAAATAATGCAATTTCAGACATACGAGGGCAGATTGATAATGACAAATTTCCGAAACGACTAAGAAAAACTTTAATAATCTCTGGCCACCTAATCATTTCTTCTGATTTGGGAACTAGTGGAAGTCCACGGGGCCAGATCTGGAGAAGGGAGGATGCAGTACCAATTCGAACCGCAATTCAAGGATCGTGGCGACCGCAGCCTGACATGTGAACAGGTGCGTTCTCATGGTGGAACATATTTTTCCGCAACAAAGCAAGTTCTTAGTCCTCTTGTAAAAAAATCCATTAGTTCTATTAAATTAAAATTTGGCGTTCTAAGTTCTATAAGATGTCACAATATGATCTGGTTTTTTTTATTTGCGCGTCGTTTTTATGTTTGTCTTTTCCGAAACTCATCAATCGACCCTCGCTCATAACCTTCACTAAGTAATAGATAAAGAAAAAGTCCCAGACATCACCCTGGTGGAACTCCATTATTCCACCTGTTAGCTTCCTAACATGTTTGACCAGTTGTGCGGTACACATACTGTCGGAATGCGGCCGACGACCGGGTGAAGGTCGCAACGGGACATGCTGTCGTCACAGGCATCGACGCACCGGTTATAGTGGGTTAATGAGCCGACATGTTTAAAGTATTTGAATCCTACCCCCTAGCATGACCGACGAAACACGATATATATCGCGTGATATAGCGTTTTACCGACACTAAACAGTCAAAAGTCTTTTGACAGTTAAAAGTGATAAATCATGTCGCGTTTCGGTGGTCATGCTAGGCGTGCTGGGGCATAGCATTGCTTTAAACAGGACTGTCCAAAAGAAGGGGTGTATTGTGTTCAGGGTTCATGTGTCTTTTGAAAGTTTCTTTATCCTCTTCTAAATGCCTAAACAGATTTGGATGTGAATCATTAGAATCTGTCGTGTTTTTAATATTTATTTTTATCAAAATCACTCATATGGAAAGCCTTTGCTGCAATAATGGGGACATAAAAAAAATATATTCATTATTTAATTTCATTTTTCAGGATCAGAATCATATTTCTTAGTAGTGAAAATATTGATAAACAATAGCTAAATTAATGCCTAGTAAAACTCAGCTATCAATGTCTCAGGAAGTTGAGTTAGTACCTACATTGAATAAAAATTGAATAAAAAATATAAAAGTATAATATTACTCAGTACCTAGATTGCTCAGCGCGGAAATCTTAGAAGATAATAATTTGTTTAAGTTTAAGGTAATAAAGTTGACTGCTGACTGATTAACATAAAGAGCTTACGATTTTCGCGTCTATATAATCTAATCACAATAACTGGTAAAAGCTCGTTAAGGTCTATCCATCATCCAGCGAAACTACACAGTCTTTAGTTAGCGTCAATGCAAAAATAACTTTAGCTTTGCCATTTAAATATGGAGCTTATACATTTATAAGTAAGCTCATTTTTGCAAGGAACAGTCGAAACTTTCTCAACGTTAGGCAAAACCCAGCTTAACCATACAGACTCCGCATAAAGCTACCTAATTTACTAATTTTCTTTATTATTATAATCTTAAAACAATTATTGGGGTTTCCAAAAATAAAAAAATCTAGTGCCGTTACTGACAAGCTAAACAGATCTGATAGGCTATTAGTGATTAATATGTGAGGATATAATGAAATTAGCACTGAATTTTCAAGAACAGGTAATATACTACACAATAAAATAGGAACCTAGACTATAAGTATTACATTTTGGATTTTCGCATTCACAATTTTTTCTAGTACTTATATCTATCATTAATTTAATCATAAGTAAATAGTTACTTAAAGTCAGGGAGCATTAAGACAAAACTTATTGCCACTGAAAATCACATAATTATGTACACCTACTTAGCTGCAAGTTAAATATGAATATTTTTAGACCAATTCTTTGTTATATCTTTTAAATAAAAAATATTTTTTGTTATGCTATCAAAGTTTACTTTCAGAATCTTTAAATATTCACCAACTTTGATGTAGGTAAGAATATATTTTTGTCACCCTAGTTGACCCTACATGTAACGGTAACATTTGAACACAACGCGGACGGCAGCCGCTACCGGCGCCTGCGCCGACGCGTGCCGATCACCGTGTCAACAGCCAATGAAAGTAAAACCGAGGCGGATCGCGACAATATAATTTATGCAGTCATTCTATCACAGTAGCGACAACTCACGGTGTTCAGGCATTGAAGCGTGAAGTCAAGGTTCATTCATATTTATTTTGAGGATTTATCTAAGCTTACTTAGAAGCTTGTGTACAAAGCTCTTAAAAAATAGTTCTGAAATGCAACAGTCTAAAATAAACCACCAGACAAAGGGTTACCTAATTCTTTATTCTGGAGAACTTGGAAGGAGCTACCAAAACCCTCCTATACTCACTCTCTAGGTATAGTCATGCTATACTAAACATAAATAATTAATCCAAACATTTCCTTCCCCATAAATGGATCATTTATTTTATATATAATAGAAATAGTAAAGGCCCCAGAAATTACCCTTGAGGCAGTCAAGTCAATAAATGAGTTAATTGATTTTAGAAGTGGTTGTTCCTTTTTGTAAATGTAGGTGTAATTTGAAGTACCTTTCATTTAGCTAAGTACTCATTTTCACCCTGTTCAGTCTGTCTGTCCACCAGTCGTGATAGACTTCTTGAGTATCTATCTCCTGCTTCTTTACTTACGAAATTTAACAAAATAACTATTGCATCTTATCTACGAGTGTATCTTTAATCAAGTAGCCAACGTTTTCACTTCATGCTCATGTCCCCATACGCAAATTGCGTGCGTTTACGAAACGTCAAGAACAAAAAGAATCACATGTCTATCTTGCGTATAACTATCCAATTGCAATTTTGGACCTTATCGGTTGGAGATAGGAATGTGTTGGAGAATACAAGAACGGTGTCCGTCCCGGTGGTTGAGCGTCAACCACCGTGATGTGTATTGGGGTCGCAAGCACCGGTTTAACTAGTTGAGTAAGGAATGGTTGCACTGATTAATGATGTTTTCAAAGAAAAGACCGCTAATATTCGCGTTGTTAGATATTTTGGAAGAATCAAAACACCTGCACAACCGCTTGTAGTGATTGTGAGGTCTGCGTTTCATTTGGATTATAGTCAGCCCAGGTTTTCCAAAACTACAGCCAAATACAATAGGAATAAAAAATAAAGAACTTTCAAATTATAGACAGTCCATAGATTTTTTTATGTATTTTTAAAACTGCAACATCATAATACTTACTCGTTTATTTACGTTAATGTACGGTTTTCTTTTTTATAAATTCCATGATTTAGATAACTGTTAAGTACCTACTAAGTTCTTGTTAGCACTTTAATAAAACAGTAACTTTTGAACTCGGATTTATCAAATATAGAACTTTTCTGAGGCGTTTATACAAAATAAAAAAACATAACCCTCTTGCAGTCGGGTAAAAAAGGTAACAACAGCTTCTTGTAGACTTACTTTAATAAACTTTGCACAGTAAATGAATAGCTCTATATTTACTGTGCTCACTAGGTGCTTATGCATCTACTACGATATCTTTGTAAATGATTTACAGGAAAATGAAGAAAGTATTTGCCCAAAAAACCTCACAAAAAATAGACCCACGTGAATCTACTAATTTTATTGTCAGAATACGACTATCACAAAATCAGATACTATTCACTGGTTAAATTTCCCATTCAGCTGAATTTATTTATAATAACTTACACCATAAATGTAACGCTGTCGCTAGTAAACATAATCATTAAGCAATGTGTCTCTACTTAAACGCTTAATTAAACATCTTATCCAGGTCAAATTTCAGCACGAAACAACTACCTAATCATATTCTACTTACCTTTTTTCAAGTGTGTCCAAAATTTAAGATTGATATCTACAACCGACGGATGTGCCACTTTCAGTAAGAATCAAATTGCAATTACTGTAATCAGTGACAGGGCCAATTGACGAAACAGTCAGATAAAATGACATAGTAGCAATTCGAAATTTACGAGCACGTGTGGTGGGATTGAAAGCTAACTTTTAACTACCCAATTACACTGCTATTCGAAGAAAGTTGAACTTAATTGTTTAATGATGATGGTGAAGAGATGTGTGTGTGGTTTTTGCGGTTTTCCTACGACTTTAAAATACTATTCCGTTTCTATTCTAAGTTCATGTAGTTTTCGTTTCTCACTTCATTTTGATTTCTATTTTATTGCTCCTTGTCTTTTTTACAGAATATACTTAAATAAGAAAGTCAATATCTTTTGTCTTGGATCGAAAATAAAATGCTTATAGAATGCTTATCACACATACATTTTCTTCTACCATAAATTGAAACCCGGAACCTTTGCGCATTAGCTAGCTGTAGCGTTCACTATTAAGCACCAAAACTTCATCAAACATTCGCCTATTGGCATTGCCGGAACTTGAAAAGGTTGCTTTCAAGAAAACATTAAATATAAAAAACACTTCTTCAAACTCGATGAGTTATTTATTTTAAAATTTTGAGATTTTAGCATTCACAATGCTATTTTTATGTAATACTAAATAATATACTAGAAAAAATATGACGCACCAGATCATGTTCTTGGACGGGAATCGAACCCGCGACCTTTGGGTATCCGGTCCAATGCTCTGACTCGGTAGCTCAGCGGTCACAGCATTGGCCCGGATATCCAAAGGTCGCGGGTTATTATTGACAAAATTGGATAGTTAAAGAAGACTTTTATTTTATTTTTCCACGATTTCAAAACAAGACTGCTAATTGAATCGTGTTTATTTAGGCCACGCATAACCCCAAGCATATAATTTGCTATACAAGTCATAAAGTGTGGTCGGATCGCGTGGTCGTGTAACGGGCCGGCCGTTCGCCCTAACTGTCGCGGCGTCATGGGCTATTAGCAAATGGTTACATTACACACGTCTAATACAACCTGTAGGAAACATGTAAGCAAAAGTGCGAGCGTTTGATTTAGGCATTTAATATGAAATATTTAAATTTAAATTTAAATTTAAATTGAAAAATTCTTTATTTTAATAAGCTCACATAATAAGCGTTTTTAAATCGTCAATATTTTAACCCACCACCCATTATGACGTCTTTTAGCTGACAAGAAAAATAGGCGCAAAAATACTTATCAGCTTTATCAGAAGGAACGATATTTACAAATATGTATATCGTTTCCAGACATTCATTCATACATGTTACAATTAACATGGATTCGTAAAAAAATTACATTATTTAATTAGCTCATTTCTACTGAACCAATTTACAGGGTTCAAGCTTAATTCAAAATTTAAAGTCATTATTCAGTCTAGGCTTTTACGAAAAAAATCAATTCACACAATTCAATAAACGTTAAGGTGCAGAGGCAGAAGCAGACCCATTTCCACTGGCAGCACCCGTTCACGAGCATGACGCATGAACCAGCCACTGCCTCGCTCAACCATATTTGAGGGAACATAACGCAAACAAAAGCTTGTTAGAACCCTTATCCAGCACTGCCTGCTTATAGGTGCTTATAGGGAATTGTAAGAACCTTGGGTATTTCTTAACCTTTTACCTTTAAACACAGATGGTGTTATTACTAATGATTTTTAAACACCTGTTTTACTTAGACACTAAAATGTGAGGCTGTCAATTTTTTGACAATATTGTTTAAAATAGACAGTATCACGTTTAAAGTGTCTGTTAAACAGGTGTTAAAAAATATTTTGTAATAACACCGTTACATAGTATTTGTTATATGGTCTGTGCCTATTATCGATAGAATAGCGCATCCAACATCCAGCCATTTGAGGTATACCGATAAATGCATCGTTGTCAAGTTTTTTTTAAGTTCACCACTTGGGTTTTTAATCTCAAATACAATATGCATAGGTACCTATGTCACCTAATTTTACTAGATAGAATAGTGGAACATCGGTTGGCCTGGTCTACTAACCGTGCTCAACAATGAGCTATATGTAAGGAACACAAACAAACGCGATAAGGCGGGCCGCGTTACTCAGACACATCACGAGAGAAACCTGTTTAGAATCACAACTAACCGAGATCAATGCGCGTTACTGTTATAATAAGGCTTTTGCTTGCTGAATCAGGATTCTGTGCAAAGTAAGATTAGTCTGAACCCTGCAGAAGAAGCCGAGAATGAAGTTGAAATAAGTAAAACTAGTGACAATGATAAGGCCACAGACAGAATTTCCGCAAATTACTTAACTATCAGCTAATCATAAATTCAGAGATCTGAGGAGGAACGACAATACTTACCATTACTCTTTGGTTATGTTATGGCCCATCCTCCTTAACCACCCTTAAGGAAACCCTGTGCCCCAAAAGTGGGGACATTAAAAATGGCCAATGTAGACTCTTTGGTAAATAACAAACAGCATTTCTTTACCTTCGAAACCAGTTCTTTCGTTTAGTATTGCCAACTATCATGCTGATCTCGAAGCTTCTTCAACTTCCCTACCTTCTTCTACAGTGTATCCTATCAGCACTAACTTCGTCAGTGCTTCCGGAGTCGACAGCCCCGCCGACAACCGCCGCGCCCGCGCCGCGCGACGACGCCGCAGACCCAGAGGCGGAGGAGGCGCCCGAAGGATACTACGCGTTCGTTGAGTCGCCGAATGCCACGCCACCTAGGTACCTTTTCTATAAAGATGACTTAAAAAAGCAAAATTAGAGTTTATTTTTGTGATCTTCGACCATGTCAGGCTATACTCAGGACTGTAGCATAAAATACAGTTCCTAGCAAAATCAAATACCTACTAGTGTTTTGGCACTCCTGTGGAGAACATACTAAGACTTTATACTTTATGTCAACCTGCTTTCCAAAGTTGTTTTATTTTCAACTTAAAGCTTTAAGGTTTTCAATTAATTAACGACTCCTATAGAACCGTTTGTTTAAGGTTTTCGTGGTAACATATTAATCGGGGTATTGAGAAGTAACATATTGTTGACTATCCAAAGATCAGATTTAATGTATTTGTCTGGTTACAGAGTACGGCCGCCCCCATACCGCAAAGTCGACGTGGACTGCATAGAGGCGGGCGACACCAAGCCTCACGTGACAGTCCACAATCTGTGCGGTGACCTCAACCGAGGCGATATCCCGCGTAATCCTATGAAGCATAGTAACGATGGAGAACCGTACCCCTTGTGAGTAAAATAAAGTTTATTTTCAGTTTCAATTGTGAGTAGTTTAAATATTAGATGCTTAGATGTGTGGCTTTAGTTTCTGAAAGTCAATAAGATTTTGGGATAAATTTTGAGATTGTAAATAAGTACTTACTGTACGCTGATGTTATAATAATTGACTAAGTAATGACTTTAATAAATAATACAAACAGAATAGGTCCCAAAATGGATCCTTGGGTTACTCCCAAAAAACTAGTCGTTTCAGATTGTACTCATAACTAAAATAAACCCTGTGGTCACTTTCTGCCTTTAGAGGAGAAATACTTCAACAGATTACCCCAAATGATAATAAACGCCAGCATTTTACGACAGCAAATTATCGTCAACCTTGTCGAAAGCCTTACAAAAGTCGATGTATACTGGGTCCACATGGACACGTTTGTCTATACATTCAAATGAATAAAATTATAATATGCGAATACTTTTCGTACAGTGAATTGATCCGCAACCACACTCTTCGGTTTTTATCGCGCGCTCTACCCGCCCTGCGGAACGACGAGTCGTTGCCGCGTGTCACGCGCCTGCCGCAGCCACGCCCCGACCAACCGCAACCAGAGGACCCATACTTACAGCACAACGGGTAAGTAACAGAATAAAACTAGCAGAAAACTTCCTCAACATTAATCCTGCAGCCATCAGACGATCCGTACTTTCAAAGGTGATCTTTCTCTAGGATTTAAGTTTGAGGGGGCTCGACTCGGGAGTTTTAAACCAACAAATCAGAAGTATGACGTACGTACGAAACATAAATAAGGAAACTACTAACGAAAAATAAGCGGGCCTTAGATGATTTATTTATTTTATTCTTTGCCACTCTCAGGTTAGACCCTTGTTTATTTCACAATAAAAAATAAAACAATTAAAAAAACAGGCAAGCTTTCCGTTTTCACAGGCGAGATCCCTTCCCACGAGCTGCGAATATTATTCGACTATATGAAAGTAGTATAGTTATCTCACAAAATACACCAATTAACAAAATATCTGAATGGGTACCTATTAGTCAAATATCAACCTTATCTCGATTTGCTGGAGGGTTGGGTTTTATCAAATGGTATTTTGGTAGGTCTGAACGCTCAAATCATTTCGACGCTGACTGTTACTAAAACTATCCTCAATTCCTAGGTTAGAAGAGCGCAGTAAGCGTTCCGCCCCCACCGACGAGATCCCCTCCCACAAGCTGGCCGTGGAGCACCGGGCGGGCGCGGACGCAGGGGCGGGCGCGGACGCGGGGGCGGGAGCGGGCGCGGGCGCGGGCGACGCGCGGCAAGCGAGGGACGGCCGCAAGTTCTGCGACGGCGGCGGCGTGTGAGTATACCATTATGTTCCTATCAAGCCTCAAATTCATTTTTTTATGTAACTTATTTTAAATAATATGGTAAATCCTTATTTTCCAAGGCCTAGAATTAATAAAGATAAAAATAACGGAGGGAGGGCGCTGTAATTTAAGCCGTAATAGTTTCGACTAGTTCGCCTACAGATGCCATGTTACCCATAATGTTTCTTTTATTGTGAAATTAATAAATTAATAATTGTTAAGAGCGCGTAGTCTGCACACTAGCGCCACCATTGGAAAAAACATAGTGCTTAAATAAAGACGAAATTGTGAATTATCTCTCTTATCTAGCGCACTCCGAAGAAGCTTTGAGGTACTTTTTAGCGCTTAAACAATATTTTCTAGCCTGTCGTTTAGTTTAATGAAGATTTATTGTGAAAAGTGGCCACTTTTAGCAAAAAAACTCCATTAAACCTAATTTACAGCTGTCTATACCTACTTAAGTTAATTAAATGAAAACACCATGATCTTGTACAATAACATAATTTATTTTACGAAATTACAAATAGAACGATTCTCATGTGTTACACAATATAAGTGTTCCTTTCTGATCTGCGTGATATGAATTTTAATAAACACTTACCAAAACCATTTAAATATTAAACCACAATACTATATATTGGTGGCCAGATAATTATAAAATAGACTGGTGCTATTTTTATACAAACGAGGTAACTTTGAAGCCCTGGTTCTCCGCCAAGGATTGACCGAGCTGTGATCTGATGATGGCCATCCAGGGAGTGAACGGAGGAGATTCAGATCGCTATACACACCCAACTGATCTGATCAGCATTCTAAGAGATATAAGGATCAGAGTTCAGGATTTTCATAATGTTTATGCTATTTTCGATTTTTTTTTAAACATCCTTAATCTCTTAGAATGTTGATCAGATCAGTTGGGCGTGTATAGTGGTCTGAATCTGCTCCATTCACTTCCTGGCTGGCCATCATCAGATCATAGTTCGGTTAATCCCTGGCGGAAAACCAAGGTTTTAAATTTACCTCGTTTGTATGAAAATCAACTGGTGTCCTTAATTATCTGGCCACCACATATAAGTGAAATCCGTCTTGTGAAACAGTCTAGTTTATTAAAACTATCTAATTTAATAAATTCACAATACATATTATGTATTTATAGCTAAGTATCAAAGAACATTGTTTTTCCAGAAATCTTATAGATAACTTTGTGATTAGAGATGAGCAAAAGACCCGGTTTAAGCCCGACTACTCGGTTAAACCCAGTAAAAACCCATTATTGTATGTTATAGAAACTTTTTATTTTTCTATTGATATGTCAAATGTGACATTACTATGGAAAAAAACATCTTGTTATATCAGGGCCCTATTTAATAACATGACAATTTGTCAATTATTGTCATGACAATTTGGTTTACATTGCTGTGTAGCTATGAGTAGTTTGTTCTTTTTTAAATTGTATTACGCAATGGATATAAAATTGTCATGGCAGGTGACTAATTGTACGTTTATTAAATAGGGCCCAGATAAATATATTTAAAGAAAAATTCAAAAAAATATATTCAAAGGACAAAACTATAATTTATAAAGGTTTTATTTAGCTCAACAATGGTCCATGGGATTTAACTGGATTTGAACCCAGTAGTCTCGTTTTTTGCTGATCTCTTTTTGTGATCAGTGCAAGCTGCATTGTCACATAAGTGTCACATTTATAAACATACAATATCTAAAGTACTTCAATTAAGACTATTTTTATAGCTACTATCAAATTCCTAAATATAGAGCAAATATTTATATATACGACTTTAGTCTCCTGAGATTAAAGTTCAGTTTGAAATTTCTTGAATATTTAATTCTTTAAGGCAATTTTGCTTAAATTGTCTTAAATTAACTGAATTTTAAGCGCTATTCTCTTTGCCAACAAAGTAATTTTCAAATAGACGTTATAAAAGCTTCATTCACTTCATTTCAAACGAATTTTGGGGCAATTTTTTAAAGAGAATACTAGAACAATTCCAGAATTCAGTAGTTAACAAAACATTATCAAATACAAATACTTAAAAACATAAAAACATACTAGTAAGGTAGAGTTTTAAATTTTAAACCCTGAAAAACACATTTTGATACAGTTTTACTTCCATCCTACGTCCATAGTGAGCGGTCTTAATTGAAATAGGATACACATACACATTTAATATTGGTGGGGTTAGGGGTATACAACATAACATGGAACCCCATAGTGAGTGTTTTGAAAAAATGCGTTATAGTAATCAGTTTGTACAGTCAGCACCAAAATGATTATGTACCCCTAGCACAGTGTTTCCCAATTAGTGTTACGCGTACCCCCAGGGGAACGCGTAACACTGGTTGCATCAAGGGGTACGCGCAGCAATCTCATCTACATGATTTCTATCTGTTTTCATTTTTTATTTATCATGCGAGTTTTCTTGGAGGGGTAAGTAGAAAAAACTGGAAACACTGCCCTAGCACGAACATCTATCGAGAAAAGGCGCGTAAATAAAAGTATTCGATAGTCTATGAGAAATTTAATTCCCCTTTTTGGCGATAGATGGAGCTGTACAAATTACCCATACAAAATTACACTGTCGCATTTTATTACGTGCGGTTTTTCTTCGATAGCTACGTGTACTGAGCATTCAATCCTGCCAAAATTCCTGAACATTGGAGAAAAATCAACCCTATGGTTTTGAGAGGGGGTTGATTTTGACAAATGCTCGGGTGTTTTGGCAGGTTTAAATGCTCAAATTATTTTGGCACTGTCTGTACTAAAGTGTGTATGGGAGGGAGAAGGATATAGGCTACCTTTTCCCGCAATAATGAATATTTAAGGAAGAAAGTTCTTAAGGGGACCTGGGCCCTGATTCACAAATGTCCGATACTTTCCGTATCCGATGCTATGCTTTCCATAAATTTACTCGAAACAAAGACAATAATTTTCTGATTCGTTTCCGATAGCTATTGGTGTCAGATGATACTATCAGTCGGGTAGAAAATTACATTTCGAATACGGAAACCATAAAGTAAATATATGAAAAGCATAGCATCGAATACGGAAAGTCAGGGCCCTAGAACAAAGACCACCGCCTAGCCTGACTACCGAAACACGATATATATCGCGTGATATAACGTTTTATCGACACTCAAAAAATTCATTGTCTTTTGACAGTTATACGTGATAGCTCGCTATATCATATCGCGTTTCTATGGTTCTAGAGGGCATCTTATTTCAAGCAAACGAATTCGCGGACTGGTACTATACTACACACATTTGTAAACATATTTTTAATCTTAAAAAATAGGGTGACATACAATGTGAATCCTTGCAAAGGCATCTCAATAAAGTGTTATAGTGGTCTTAGAAGTCTTATGGCCGAATACTCAAACGATACTCAACTTTGATCTCAAACATCAGTGCTCAAACATCAAGCTGTCTTTGTCGTATCTTTGATATTTAATGCGCCAGGACGATGTTTGAGAGCCTCTCGAAGTTGAGTGACGTTTGAGTATTCGGCCATTAGAAGTGAATACGTTATAGTGGTGTTAATCAGAGATGTTATGGATATGAAATTTAGAATCTGGATACGGATATAGAAATAATATTATACCAGTTTGGGATACGGTTACGCATATGAAATTATTTCGGATTATCCGTTAGTTTCAGATAGTTTCGGTTTTGGATATTAGATTTTTAAGAAATTGTAAAAATATAAAACAGAAATGGTAATAATTTGACTTTATTTCGACGGCGGACATAAAAATCTGCCTTAACGGTGTCTCATTTAGACACCGCCCTTATCTGAAATTATCCGGAAAACTTATATATCAGATTCGGTTACGGATAGATTTTTATTTCGGGTATCCGATAGATTCGGTAACGGTAACGGAATTCCTTAGCATCCGGTTAATTAGTATTGTATGTTATATCTACGTACCCGTACCACAAAAAATAACGTACCCAGAAGGCCCAAGGCTTGGCGGTATTCGAAAATCATAACGTCTTTTGTTTTGTTGCTAGGGTTCGAGATTTTGTCATTTTTGCGTCTAACTTCATATTTGACTTCTTGTCTGCGCGTGCACATGCGTGCTTTCACCGCCGTGTTATCCCGAGATGACTCAAATTTGACATTTTGTTGAGCATAGACAAAAAAATTCTTTTAAGCGGGTCTTCTGGCTAACACCCGTATTCAAGAACAATACTCAAATGACGCTTGCTTATGCGAACGCACTGCGTTGAAACATACAACTGATTGGTTCATTTGTTTAACGTATTATGTGTGATTAGTAGTTGGGACGCTGTGCATCCGCGGCCACTGTGAGATCTCATAGTAATGTTTGTGAATACAGGTGTAAAGGACACAGACTAACTATTTAAAGGCATCATAATGTGGTAATAATATGGTGGTGTTAATTAGTATTATAGTCTGTTTATCCTAACTTGTCCTATTTAGTAAACAGCTTTTGACAGCCGTCAAAACTTTTTTAAATTTAAATCGTTATTTAAAAATGTGATGTCTTATTAAATCAAATTGTCACTTATGAATTGGTAATTTCTTTCGTAATGTATGTGTGGAAATTCATTTATTGTATTTTTGTTTTTTTTTTAAATAAAGAGTTGGGTGAAGATTGTTTAACAAATAAGACAGGCAAGGATAAGCAGAGTACCTATAGTGTGTAGTACGTACCTATGTGTGGGCGGCGCCGGCGCCGGCGGCGCGCAGGTCGGCTAGTACTGCGTCGAGGGCGTCGTGTCGGGTGCCGTCTATTAAGACTACGCCACTGACTTTCTCGATCTGAAATAAACAATGAAATCAATGAATGGGCTCCTTGTTAAAGTTAGTACAGAACGAAATATTTATTTATTAAAATTTATGAATTCTATCTATCCTGTTTTCACATATTAATTTTACGAGTCTCATTATTTCTTTTTAGGGTTCCGTACCAAAATGATAAAAAGGAACCGTTATAGTGCTACTTTGTCAGTCTGTCACAGCTGGATATCTCGAGAACTACTAATGCTAACAACTTGAAATTTGGAATAGTTTAAGATGACGTTTGCCCAACTATTTTGCAAATAAGAGAGAAATAAACATATTCTTATTTTTTTTGCCACAGGGACTGAGAGTGGGTCTTAGAAATTGGAAATGAGGCCACTAAGGCATATGGGGTATTATCATATGAAAGAGCGCTGCTTGCACATTCTCAAACATTTATTTTTATTTAGGCCGCATAGTTTTCGACTTTTGATGATAAAAGTAAAAAAAATACCGTTCCCCTCTTTTCTCTGAAGTTTGCATAGAAAAAAATCTATGTGGAAAAATAAAACGATGTCTCTAAATATTAAACTTTTCAGAATGATGATGAGAAGGATGGAACCCTCGGTGCGTGAGTCCGACTCGTTCTTTACCTTTTTTTTATTATTGTTGTAGAATGAAAGATTTGAGTAATGTGTGTCAGTGTGCCATGGTAAACATAGTCTCCGTGTATTTTGCTGATTTAAAAATAATTCAAGTGTATTTTACTCCATGAAACTGTGATCCTTACAACCTTATAGTTCATCGTCTGAACCACAAGCGTTAGCAACGTGCAACATAGAGAAAACACAAAGTTATAGACATAAGAAGAGGAAAGTGCTATTTTCAAAGTTTTCTCCAAAACTACTGGATACATATTATTTTAGAGGAGTGGATTGCAGTGACAATTAATTCTATTTTACTACAAAGGTCAGTGCTAGAATAAATGTTGGTAACAAAATGTAAATATTACAAAAACTGAAAATCAGCTGTTGTGATTTAAATTGACCTACATACTGTTTTACCGACAACTATACAAGGACAATCACTGCTTGTATACTAACGCCATCTATTGTGTCAATTTATGCTGAATACTTTTACTGCTTTACCGACACGATAAATAGATTGGTAAACTTTATTATTTTTTATTAGAATATTATTTTTTATTAGAATATAACAAATACAATAAAATGGAGAATATCACAATTAGACGCAAATTAATAAGATCACAATCAAACTTTGACATATCAACACTCGACAATAATATAATGAATTCGACAATATTAGACTCGACTATGCTAAGCATTCACAGCGAACAACACAATGACATTTCAAGAAATGAAGAATTATTACGCGACATTGAAATCCTTAAAAATAACTTGGAACGTGCTGAGATTGAAATTGATAATTTAAGTTTAGAAAATACTGAATTAAAAAAGACATTGAGTAAACAACAACAACAAATTGAAGTACTAAAAAAACTTACCTCTGACTTTGGGCACAAAAACAAATGCGTAACTCCAATAAAACAGAACATAATTAATATACACTGTAGCCGCACCAGAATATCACCATTACACTGTCACAAATCAGTACTGTTTAATGGAAAATCCACAACACACGCGCCCGATACTGACATATCAATCAATCGTACGACGGAGCAATCAATACTGCCGGCAAATTCGACAATTATTACTACTACCTGCAACAGCGCGTCAATCTCACCGTCGTTACCTAAAGACGTCGCGGACGACGGATTCACGTTGACAAACTCGACACAACATGAGACCAAATGTAGTAATAATAAAAAATCAAGAAGACAAGTTATAATTCTCGGGGATGACCAAATAAAAAATCTGTCAGAAAAAGTACATAATTCTCGATGGCATTTAACAGATGACCCATACAGCATAACTACAATAGTGAAGCCAGAAGCCACCTGTTCACAAATATTAAATAGCTGTGACCACCTGAAGAATACGTTAAACAAGGATGACATTATTATATTAGCAATCGGGTCACATGATAAAAATCCCTATTTATTATTCTCAGAGCTAGGAGTAGCATTACATAAACTTAGCCAATTTAGAGTATATATTGCTAATGTTCAGTATAATTGCAATTTAAATATAAAATATTTGAACTATAATTTAAAACTGTTAATAAAGAACCATCCTAACTGTACGTTTCTAGAACTAGATAATGACATATCTACAATTAAAAGGGCAAAATATTTAGATAAATTATGTTTTAAAATTAATATTGCACTAGACTTTTTAATTTACAAAGAAAAATATCTGACACCACAAAGATTAAATTATATCTTTCCAAGAGTCATACTGTTAAATTACAAAAACATACATCATCGAATAAAGTTTTGGTTCAAAAAACAATTCCCTTTTTCTTTGACAAAGCCAATAAGGAACCAAATCAAGAAGTGTTTTTTCGTAAACAAAATTAGACTTACCCTTCTTCATCAAAATATAGCAAGCATTCTTAGCAAACAGGATATTTTTCAAATTACTCTGAGTGAATTGAAAAACGAATTGAAGGATGTTGATTTTATATGTCTCACTGAAACATTCATTAAAAGTGGTTCTGAAAAAAACTTGCACATAAAAAACTATACACTGGCAGCCTCATTTTGCAGGAACGAACGGCGAGGTGGTTCTTGTATTTTACTGAAAGATAACATTCAATTCAAAAAAATTGAAGTTAAGGAAGCAGTGCCTTTTTCATTTGAATGCTGTGCAGTGGATGTACCGCTATATAATCTTATAATAGTGTGTATATACAGAACCCCGTCCTCTAAGGTTGAATCATTTCTAATTAGACTAGAATCCTTGCTTATGACATTAATACGTAAACGCAACAAAAATATTATATTGTGCGGGGACTGGAATATCGATATGTTACAGGACAATAATACAACAAAGGAACTGACTAGTATACTCAGTAATAATAATTTGACAAACCACATAAAGCAGCCAACACGTAAAAAAACATGTTTGGATTTAATAGTAAGTAACATTAAGGATGAACTTTCTTCAAAAATTCATACTTTATGCTTATCAGACCATGAAACTGGACAGTCAATTTCTTTTCAGACAGAAATAAAACTTAATCGTAACAGAGATTTAAATAAAAATTCACTTACACGGTTCGAATATAGACGTGACATGAGCAGAGATAATATGAGAAAATTTCTTCAACATCTTTCATCGTTATCATTTGACGACGTTCTAAAAGAGTCTGATGCTGAAAAGGCGTTTAATATTTTTCACGATTTCTTCTCGCTACTTTTCAACTTGTGCTTTCCATTAATTAAAGTCAAAATAGTAAAAAAACAACCTAAAAATCGTTGGCTGAGTAAAGGAATCAAGAGATGCTGTATTAAGAAAAGACAAATGTATATTCAATGTAGGCTTACGACTGCAAATAAAAAAGCCAATCAAAAAAACTATATGAATTATTCTAAACTATTAAAGAAATGTATTTACCAAGCGCAAAAGAATATTAATACTCGTTGTATAATAAAGTCTAAAAACAAATGCAAAACGGCTTGGGATTTAATAAAAAATGACATTCAAAAATCAGAAAACATTAAAGACATAGAAAATATAAAATTGGAACGAAATAGGTATATAATTGATAAAAATGACATTTGTAATGAATTCAATAATTATTTCATTAATTTGACAAATAAAATTGACTCTAATAAAAATAATGAATTACCCTATATTTATAATAATAATATTCCTCATAATCCTAAATCAATGTTTTTGACTCCGGTGATAGAAAATGACGTATATAAAATTATAAAGGGATTAAAAAATACTCCTTCGGCTGGTTATGATGGTCTCACTACTGATATAATAAAAAGAAGTGCTTTTTTTATTACTGTGCCTTTAACCCATGTTATAAACCTATCTATCTCGCAAGGTCAATTTCCGTCTCGACTGAAACTATCAGTAGTAAAACCGATTCATAAAAAAGGGCCTAAAAACGATTTAAGTAACTACAGACCCATAACACTAATTACAATAGTTGCGAAGATCTATGAAAGGGTTATTTTAGAAAAGTTAACTGCATTTATAGAATCATCTGCATTACTTAAAACAGAGCAATATGGGTTTAGAAAAGGAAGCTCAACCACTCTTGCCTGTTTTCAATTAATGAAGCATATAACAGAAACACTTGATGAGGGTAATAATGTACTAGCCATCTTCTTAGACATGAGCAGGGCCTTCGACTTTGTCTCACACTCATTATTATTACATAAATTAGAACGGTATGGGATAAGAGGAACTGCCTTAAATTTGATGAAAAGTTATCTCGGAGATCGTCTCCAGAGAGTAGAAATCACTGGATATTCAAATACGTCCAATAATCTGAGGAAAAGTTTTGCTTCAGATTACATTAATAATGGTTGTGGCGTACCTCAAGGCAGCATACTTGGCCCATTATTATTCCTACTTTACATTAATGACTTGCCAAATGTCGTCGATCAGCAGTGTATACTATTTGCTGATGACACTACTCTTATAATTAAAACTGACAATAAAGATGACATTCAAAATATTGCACAGCGTAATTTCAAAGAAGTAATAAAATGGCTTGAAATAAATAATCTAAATATTAATATAAATAAAACCAAATTCATTAATTTTAGGACTCGGAACTCTATACGTAAGCATTTAGACATAACTTATAATAATAATAATATTGAAGAGGTGACAGAATTAAAATTTTTAGGTATAAATATTGACAACAAATGTGACTGGAAATCGCGTATAAATTTAATGATAAGTAAATTGGATCGCTTTGTTTACGTATTATACAGAGTGAAGCATGTTGCATCAAAGGAAGCAGCGCTTATGGCCTACCATGGCTATGTGTCCTCGGTTCTGCGATATGGCATTATATTATGGGGAAACTCGGTGGATATGCATCGGGCTTTCAAATTACAAAAAAAATGTGTTCGTACAATTTGTGGTGCTGGCTATTTAGACAGTTGCAAACCATTGTTCAAGGCCCTAAATATTCTGCCCTTGCCATGCCTTTACATTTATGAGATTAGTTTATTTGTAAAAAAACATTGTCATTTATTCAAACAGAATCAAGACTTTAACTACAGAGGTAGAAAAGGAACCAACTTACGAATTCCCGGTCAAAGTTTGGTATTACATTCGAAAAACTCATTTTGTATGGCAATACGGATTTACAATAAATTACCAAATAATGTTAGAGAACTACCTACAACTAAATTTAAAAGCAAATTGTTTAATACTTTAATAGAAAAGACATATTATTGTATTAATGACTTCCTAAACGATAAAATTATTGACATTGCACACTAATTGTAACTTTTGAAATTTTCTATTGCTGACATTCCAATAATTTAATTTCATTTTTAATTTAGTGATTAATGTTGTTTTAAATATGATTTGTTGACATTATCTGATAAAATTGTATTATTTAAATTTAAGTATTTGCACGTCGAAACATTCGACAGAATATGCTGGAAGAATTATTATAACAACTTGTATGTACCATATTTAGCAAATAAATGAATTATTATTATTATTATTATTATTGAGCGGGTAAAATATATGTATAATGTATGTAGAAGGAATATGGTAACCAAGTAAACAAGTATGAAACTGCTGTCTAAGATGACATTACAATTTAGATTAAAGTTTATAAGTAACCAGTATCACAACAATTATTTCAAAAGGTGGTCTTACAAATTAAAAAATCACATCGCGTCTTCTCGCAGCAAAAATCGATATTTTTTTTTTGATTATGTACGGAACCCTAAAAATGATTAATTTTTTCAATTTTTTGCAACAAAGGGTAAAAATAGTGAATGAGTAAAGTATAGTACTTATGTACCTATACAACATGTTACAAATATACCCCTAATGCCGAACATGGTATATAGAGACCATCAAACTGAACAACTTTTACTATGGGACCAACTCTGAAATCTCGAAAAAAATCAGCTGTTTCATACATTTTGATATTTTCGATTTTATTTTTGTATGAAACAGCTGATATTTTTTTTGAGTTGGTCCCATAGTAAAAGTTGTTCAGTTTGATGGTCCCTATATACCATATTCGGCATTAGGGGTATTTTTGTAAATGTTGTATAGACTTACCTCAGCCCTGTACCGCACGTGCTCCGGCCACACACAGGTGTCGAAGTACCCGTCCACGTCGGCCGGCTCGTACAGCCGCAGCGCGCGACGCGAACAGCACTCGCCGTACTCCAGCACGAAATAGTACCTACCACAAAAACGAACGAAACAATGAGCTCTATCAGTCACAACTTTTGTAGATGGCGCTCTCGGCAATGGTACCTTGTTTAAATCCTCGAAGACTCAGTGAAGACTGCGAAAATAGTGGTCATAATAAAATTAAATTAGGGGACTATAAGGTGGCAGAACTAAATAAAATGTATTGAAATATTCCTAACTAAAGGAGAGTGGAATGCGTAATACTTAGAGAGCGCAACATTTCAGCCAGGCCCCCTAGTATGACCATCGGAATACGATATACTAGGTGTTACAAAAATACCCCTAATGCCGAATATGGCATATAGGGACCATCAAACTGAACAACTTTTACTATGGGGCCAACTCTGAAATCGCGAAAGAAGAATCAGCTGTTTCATACATTTTGATATTTATGATTTTAATTTTTGTATGAAACAGCTGATTTTTTTTTCGCGATTTCAGAGTTGGTCCCATAGTAAAAGTTGTTCAGTTTGATGGTCCCTTTATACCATATTCGGCATTAGGGGTATTTTTGTAACACCTAGTATATCGCTTGATATAGCATTTATCGATACTCAACTGTCAAAATCGATTATCTTTTGACAGTTGAACGTGATAAATCGCTATATCATATCGCGTTTCGGTGTTCATGCTAGGGGCAGAAGCTTAGTTAACAGTTTTTATTTTTATTTTAGGGCTCCGTCGAATATTTAGTTTTCCAAAAGGGTTGCGTCGCCTGATGAATGAATAACTGATGCTCATGATATGTTTAATTTTATACTACCAGTAATTTAAGTTGCAGGGACCACAAAACTCATATTTACTTGTCTTTCGGAAAACGATGGACACGTCGATTTTTGCAATTAAAAGCCGCACACTGAGGCATTATCACAGTATTTTATGAAAATGATGAAAATATGATAACTTTTTTATGAAACTCACATACATTGCTCCGATTCCAAAGTAAGTAGCTAAAGCACTTGTGTTATGGAAATCGGAGACAACGGTGGTATCACAAACACCCAGACCTGAGCCAATATAGAAAAGTTCGATTTCTAAATTTACCCAACCGGGGATCTAACCCGGGACCTCAGAGATGGCGACACCTTGAAAACCGGTGTACTGCCACTCGACACGGAGGTCGTCGAAGTTTAATTGGGTACCATCGTTAATGCGCCCCATTATGGGACGTAGAAAAAACTTATTGGCTACCACTGGCGTAGTCTATGACCACACACTACACACAGACTAGATAACGCCGACTGTAACGTAGCTCGAGACAAAGGCAGTAGGTAGTGGTAGTATCATCCTGCCAATACACTACAACATAAACAACGAATCCTGCCCTCATAGCATGTACGACGAAATACGATATATATATCGCATGATATAGCGTTTTTTCGACACTTTAACTGTCAAAATCCATTGTCTTTTGACAGTTATACGTGATAACTCGTTATATCATATCACGTTTCAGTGGTCAAGCTAGTGGGGGCTGCCCGAGATAAAGAACTACTTGACCATCAGCCATTTTGAATGTCCCCACTGCGCCATAACCCACCACGCGGGCCCAATGCGGATTGGTGGGTGTAAACGACTGCTATTTACTACTTACATATCTTTTTTATCTAAGATTCTTACCTAAAGTCGCACAATTCTAAAAGAGGCTTGAAATTCAGAACGGTGAATCCTTCAATGATCAAAAACTTCTTTCCTTTTATTTCCATTTGTCCGCTGCTTCTCTGTTCATTCGACTGGTGAGCTGCTTTTGTATCCCCATTCAACGTTCTTAACACATCTTTGTGCATACTATCCATATCCAACGCAGACAGAATATCATAATTATTATGAAGCAATCCTTTACATTGTATATGCTTAGGGCTATCGTCTGGATAGAAGTATTTATCTTGATGGAAAACGTAAGATGGGGTTAAAACTTTCAGTAATTTGTTCGCTAAAGTTGTTTTTCCCCCGCAAGTGACTCCGGATATGCCGATAACAACCCAATCGTTTTTGTAGGACATTTTGGTAGTTCTTATTGGAGATGTGGTAGAATATGGTAGCAGGTGAAAGACATAAGACCCCCTATGAAGCAGAGACCCCAAACGGCGCAGAATAGGAGGAACCACTGTGGGTTCGGGATTTGGCTAAATATTTCGAGTTCTGAAAGGAAACATGATATTTTATGAGTTCAATGCAAATACAACAAATACTATTGTGGTCACAAATTATAATCAGTAATACAATATACTTACCATTTTACTCTATAGTATAGTTAATAGTTATTAAACAATTTATAATAATTATGCAATTAATAATCAACTGTTGCAAAAATACTGTAAAAACACCTTGGAACTTGGTATTTTTTAAGTCTTATCAGTAGGTATAATTATAAATTATATTTGAATAAAAAAAAGGTTGCCATCTATATGAGTATTCCGTCTATTTTCTGTCAATATGAAGTAAGAAAGAAGTCAAAAATGCCATACCTTGGTCAATAAATGGGTAAGTGTTGATCCAAACCACAAGTAAAGTAAAGACCGTAGCAATTGATCCAAGTATCAATTTCCCCAAAACTGCATCAGGAATGTCCATAAATGCTACACATCAAGCCAATCCCAAACTTATTACATCTAAACTAAATGCTACATTAACTTGATTTTATTAATTCTGTTTTAATCAGGGAATAAAATTGATTTTCCGTCGTCTTTTTTTACTTCGATCTTCGCTGTAAGAGGCTTTCCTTTTATAGCCCGTTCTATGATCTGAAACAAAGTAAAAGACAAATTATTAACACTAGCTATTATTTTATTTTGAGAGTTTAGAATAATATGCACAGAAAACACAACAGTTTAAACTGTAGTCATAATATTTTAATTGTGATTGTGACATCACTGAATGAACAGAAAGAGTTTTACTTAATATTATTACTATGATTTTCAGTTACTTACAAACAAAAAATATTACAATTATATTTTGTTGAGGTTTTAAAACAAGTTTACTTTTGAGAGAAGATACCAAATATTTATAACATTTATATGTATTAATGATGTTAAAATAGTACCAAAGAAAACAACCATTAAAGTCATTATTGCTATTATGAATTCAGTGAATTTAATAAGTAAATAGCAGCAATAGCCCACAATAAACAATGATAAGAATCTTTATCTGGCCCAAGGTTGTGTTCTTGCCTAATCACTTCTTATTTTATAGCCTAATTTCGTCACAAATTGTTAAATTTAAGTATTCACTGGTTCTACTTTTGTCCTTAAAAAATAGTCCTTACTTAAAATCATTCATAATTTAAAAAAACTTTAGTTTTAATATTCAAATCATATGTTTTCGTACTTTTAGTTATTTATTTGAAATAAATATTTATCTCTAAGTCTTTTTTTTAAATTAGTAAATAAAATATTGATGAGAACCACTCGCAACCATTAACAATTTGTTTTATCTAAAAATAATAGATAAAAGCTTTTGTAATGCTAATAGGTTACTTCTAGACAAGTGCGTGCCTATGTAAGATAAAAAAAAGTTTCATTCAAAATTAGGTAGGCTGATATAATTTTAAACAATAATTAATAGCTAAAGTGTGTGTGAAAACAAGAATATAAGTAATAACAATATTCTTTATGAATTATAAATTATTTTTATGATTTTAGTTTTATAAAGTGAAAGGTTTTTATTGAAAAGAGATATTGTCATATTTCATACCTTATCGATAATGTTGCTATTATCAACAGCAGGAGCGGACAGAGCTAGGAGTTTTTTAACGTTTTCCTCGGCCGTATCTGAGGATGTTGCTTTTGGTTCTGGCTTCTTACTGCGTTTGTAAGGCTCTACACGGTCTGTAAATTAAAATCACAATATATGATTTACCCAGTGGTTCCGTTTAATCTACGTACTCCTCCAAGAAAGACATCAAACTCGTGTACCCGGTACCCCTTAACCTATCAAGGCCCGGAAAATGAGACACAATAGATATTCTATTGTTGTCTGGCCGCATTTGGCCACTGGGGCGTTAATGAATTAATGCAGGAATGATAAAAAAATTAAATCAGATGTACCACTAATTGGGAAACATTAATCTACACTAACGCTTACATAATAAAGATTTCAAAAGAACTACAAATGCTATACCATAGCACTAAGGTATAAATTAAACTCACTGCTTGCAAATTTAAACATCATTACAGTTTTTCTTTAAAATTAAACACTACTTACATCGTATCGTACCAATCTTAAACTTTTGATAACACACTCAAATGAGAAATATCGTTTCACCATGAAATGCGATAGAGTCTGACGTCATAATGAGGCTATTAAACGAAATTGTTAGGTTATGAACTGTCGAATAGTTTTGCACATTACATAGGTACGTACCTTGTTGACCCGGTGCCCCGAGCCGACGCGGCTGCCCCTTACGACGCCTACCTCGTTTGCCGTCGTCGTTCTCTGAACCAAAACAATAATAACACATAAACTTGGGACCCACAACAAATTGACTAACAAAAGTTGACGTTAACACTATGTGTACACACCCTCAGGATCGACGAATTCAAGAGCCTGACGAACTAAGGCAGATGACATTTTTTATTTAGAGGAACAGGAGACATTTAATTAATTTTCAGAATTCAGAAATCGTATTTAGCTTGATCGAAAGCAAGAATGTGACGGACGGACGTTGATTGATTTGTCCTTTGATTGAAGTTGACGTGACGATTGTGTCAGTGTCACTAGTTTCGCTGCTGTCAATGTCAAGTATTTTTGACAAATGTCAGCTGCGTTTCGTTCCACGTTAGGTACTAAAGATAAAAAAAACAATAAATTGTGTCTTTATTATATTAATGATAATGAAGTAGTATATGTCGGCTTCTCGCCAGGGTTTGTAGATGTCGATCCGTTTGGGTTCATGGTAAAACCAATGATAAAATGAAACACCGGCTTAGGAAAAACTCAGTCTTCTTGTATTCACAATTATCACCAAGATGGCGATCTCTCCCTTGATTGGTAGATAGATACCATTAAAACTCGAAGTCAACCAAAGACTTAATTATATCTATAAATTAAATGTTTTTACAATAAATCAAACCGTTGTTGTAAATTAAAAGGGAAGCAATTTAAATATGTTCTACGTTAATAATTTACATTTACATTGGTTAATTATATTTATTTTATTATAAAAATAAGTAGGTAAAATGAATTTCAACGGAAACTTGTGCAAAGCACTCAAAACAAACTCAAAACAAAACAATTAACTTTCAATGTGGTTTATAAAATATAACAATGAAACTAAACTTAATTAGATATTCAGATATTATTTGTCAAATCATCTTATAATTAATTAACTTATTATTTAACTTTTAAACTTAATAAAGCTCTGAATTACTCTTACTAATTAAGTAAAATAAATAAGAAGTTGAATGCGTAGAACTGAAGATAATTGTATTAAAATTATCTAATTAATTAATTACTTATAATAATAATGAAATAGTGTTACTTAAACAATGTTTTTAAATCCTCATATTTTAATTAACATTTTAGTGACTATAGCCGCCTACTAGATGGCGCTAGGCGTTGTTAGCTGAGAACAGAACTTTGAATTAATTAGGCTTTTTACACAATCAGTGGTTATAATGCATTAACTTAGGTCTAAAATTTTTAATTAGAATTATTAAAATAAAAATTAAATAACTGCGCCCATACGGCCATACTGACTCAAGCGCGCTCTCGGCGCTTTATTCATAAGTAACAATAACTTAATAATGGAAAGGCAACAACCATTCAACATGACGCTGGTTTGGTACAAAACATAACATCACAGTTCTTCCACGAACAAAACATCAACAATAAGTAGCTAAAAGTATCTAAAACATTACACATCTGAAATAAACAATTGACTTAAAGTAGTTTAATATTTTAATTTGTAATTAAACAAATAAACATTATTAAAGCAAAATCAGGCGTCACCCATCCTGGGATCTAGCCTCCCACCAGGCATCACCCATCCTGGGATCTAGCCTCCCATCAGGCATCACCCATGCAGGGATCTAGCCTCCCATCAGGCATCACCCATGCAGGGATCTAGCCTCCCATCAAGCATCACCCATGCAGGGATCTAGCCTCCATCAGGCATCACCCATACCGGGATCTAGCCTCCATCAGGCATCACCCATACCGGGATCTAGCCTCCAAGACCGGGATAAGGAAAACGCATGGTGGCCAGCCGGCGTTTAAGGAAGGATGTTTTGGATAAGGATACCAAATAACACACAAAACAATACCAAATAACACACAAATCAATACCAATTAACACACAAAACAATACCAAAATATATCACACAGAACAAAAAGTAACATTGGTTACTCTGTTGAAGTAGACGCATTTAAATTCACAGGAATATTTGAACACTCAGAATCGGAGGTAGTGGTATCTGACACAATAAGGTAATAAGGTTTGTCATTAAAATCATCATTATTTGCCCATACGGTCGAATCACCTGAATCACTATCAAAAGGGTCGTACTGAGCCAATGGGGCAGGGCGAAGAGATTCGTGACTAGCGATCTTTTCTGAACAACCGCGGAGATTGACATGTTTGATTTTATATCTATCATTTGGTAAGATTTCTAATATTTGCATTGGCCCTTCGAATTTGGGACCTACTTTAGTTGTATGTCGTTCGTGGCATCGAAAAAGAACAAAGTCACCGACTTTGTAAGGTTGTATTTTAGCTTTTCCTTTATCAAAACGTGTTTTGTCTTGAAAAGATCGCTCGTCCATCCTATTTTTACATTCTAATCGCAATGAATCAAGGTTTTCTGTCATACGATCATCATCGATTTGTATTAGCTTAATACAAGGTGGTGAACATTGCTTACCAAATAACAACTCCATGGGACTTTTGCCTGTGGTTTTCGAGATGGTACAGTTTATTGCTAGTTGCAGTTCTTGAATAGCTAAATGCCATGGTTTAGTCATTTCAACAACCGACATATTATCTTTTATGACTTTCATAATACGCTCTACTTGCCCATTGGCTCTACTCGCACCCTTTGCTACCACATGGTGTTGAATGCCGTAACGTTCACAGAAATTTTTAAATTCAGCCGCGGTCATACTTTTGTCTTGGTCAGTAATAAGACGAGTTGGAGTTCCAAAAATACTTATTAAATTTTGAAAACATTTAATTGCAGTTTCAGTAGTGCGATCATTTGTATAAATCATATGGACGTATTTTGTAAAACCATCTATGAAGACAAACGCATATTCTGCCTCATTTCGTTTCCCGTTCATTCGACCGGTAATATCAGCGTGAACGGTATGGAAAGGAACTGCTACTTTATTAATTGGATGCAATGTAACTTGCTGAGCACCTGAAACGCCTTTACGCACTCTACAACTAACACAATTATCAGTAAATTTTCGAACTAACCGTGACATATTAGGAAACCAATACTGTTCTCGTATTTTTGCAAGGACTTTCTCCCAGCTAAAATGCTGCAAAGCGTCGTGATAGTGATTAATAAGGTTCCATCGATAATTACGAGGGACAATTACCAATTTAACTGTCTTATTATGGATTTGTACTTCACGCCTTAATAATTTATCGGCAGTGATAACATATGTGTCAGCTAGCGTCTGAGGTATAGAATCACTATTGAGCTGCTCGACTATTTCACGTAAAATAGGATCACGTTTTTGCTCTATAAGTAACCAATTATGATCAAGCGAAGCTGTATTCACTGAGAATATAATTGGTTGACAAATTTTATTCGAATTGTCGCGATTACTTTTTAGAGATTCGATACGGTTTAAGTCTGAACTAGAGATGGGGTTGCGGCTGAAATAGTCTGCATGAGCAAGGCGATCGCCCTTACGATACTCTATCTCAAAATTGAAATTTTGTAAAAATGCCCAATATCGATGGACACGCGGGGTCAATTCTCGCTTGTGTCGAGAGGCTTTTAATGAGTTGCAGTCTGTGACAACTGTAAAGGGGCGGCCATGCAGAAAATGACGAAAGTGCTTAATTGCCTTTACGACTGCGAGAGTCTCTAACTCATATGAGTGGTATCTACTCTCGCAGTTGGTTGTCCGAGCACTGTAGTAGCCAACTACCATTGGGTTTTTATTTTGTCTTTGAATAAGTACGGCGCCATAGCCTATCGAGCTGGCGTCCGTGTGAAGTTCCGTAGGTAACTCTGGATTAAATATTGTCAGAAGTGGGGAGGATGTTAACCGGTCGATAATTTCTTGTCTAGCATGGGAGTGAATTTCAGTCCATTTAAAAGGAACATTGGTCTTTGTAAGTTCATACAAAGGGGCCATTATAGTTGAAAAATTTGGAACAAATTTCCTAAAATAGCCAGCCAAACCATTAAATTGGCGCACTTCCTTGGCATTTTTAGGTACTGAAGAACTGACTAAAGCTTTTATTTTATTTGGACTGGGTTTAACGGTGCCTTTTTCAATTATGTTACCCAAATACTCAATTTTAGTTTTAAGGAAAGAACATTTTGAAACATTTAATGAAAAACCTGCGGCTGTAAGACGACTCAATACTAATTTAAGATTATGCAAACCTTCGTCGACTGTATTGCTGATAACCAAAATATCATCAACGTAAACCAATGCTATTTTGTCTCTATAGTCGCCTAGAGCTAAATTAATGGCCCGTTGGTAAACAGAAGGTGCGTTACAGAGGCCAAATGGCATGCGCAAGTACTCAAATTGACCATCGGGTGTCACAAAGGCCGTTTTTTCTACAGAATCTGAACTAATCGGTATACCGTGGAAGCCAGCCGCCATGTCTAGACACGTAAAATAACGCGCCATTCCTAATTTGTCAATTTGGTCAGCAATCAAAGGAAGCGGAAAATGATCCCTAAGAGTGTTAGCATTCAGTTCACGGAAATCTACGCAGAGCCTGTCACTTCCGTCCTTTTTTTTCACAAGTAATATTGGACTACTAAATGGAGATGAACTATCACGAATGATACCATTACTTTTAAGATCTTCAACAATATCTTTTACTTTTTCACGTTCAACAGGTGACAAGCGGTATGGTCGGCGCTGTACTATTTTATCCGGATTTTTTAATCTAATTTTCAGTTCTCCGGTTGTCACTTGCGAAACGCGATTACCTGTCGTAAAACTGCTTTTAAACGTATTAAGTATTTGTCGCAAAGATTCTAACTCATTAGTGTCAGTAATATCAGTATCAAGGTTTAAAAGTGAATCCGTTATAATGCAATTGTTTACCAAATGGTCATGTTTTACAGCTATACTATCCTTGCTAATAGTTACGCTAACACCGGGAACATTTAAGAGGTCGATTCCTATGATAATATCGAATTGCGTTTGCTTATCACCTACTAAATAAAATTCTAATTCTATATTGGTGTCTTTAATGGTGACCAAAGTAGTAACACTTTTATTTGAAATTATTGGAACACCACCTAGACCTGACAATGTAACATTAACATACTTACGTTTTCCAGGAATAGAAAGAGCAACACTCTCCCTCATTAAAGAGCATTCAGCCCCAGTATCTATAAGGCAAGGGTAGCTCTTTCCACCTATATCTACAGTAGTCATATTGCTACCAGAAGTGTTACAATAATTAATAGATTTGTTTTGTGACTTTAAACGTTCATCATTTTGGCGCCGAAAACAGTTTTTCTCAAGATGGCCTTTGCGGCGACAGTAGTTACATTCGACAGATTTAGTAGCACTCACGCTAAAAGAATTGTTAGTTAGCGGCGTGACGGCATTAGATTTAAAAGCAGTCCTTTCCCTACAGTCACGAGAATGATGACCAGGTTTGTGGCAAGTATAGCAAATACTTTGGTCTCTCTTAGGGACTTGGGAGTTGGATTCAACAGCACGTGGTCTCTTAACGTCAGTTTTATCATTATTAGGCTTATTTAAATTATCTAATTTACGTTTACGGAAAGTTTTCAACACAGATATGAGACTAGGTAAAGAATTAGGCGTGTTTCGTAACAATTCGGAACGAATAAATTCAGGATAAATACCTGTGATCAGAGCCTCCACTACCTCCGTATCAGAAGCCTCAGGTCTCACTCGCTTAAACAGAGTCCAAGCTGTAGTCGCGTAATCAGCGTAGCTCACAGCCTGGTCCGATGTGTAAGACCTCCATTTGGTGACGTCATCGGCATACCGGAATTCCCTGCCAAAAGTTTGAATTAGTTCTGTTTTCACTTGTTCCCAAGTCGTAGATCTTAGGGACCAGGTATCGGCCCAAGTCTTAGCCCGACCTTTCAATTGTAAAATAGCTTTCATTCGGGCTTCGTGTGAAGGTATGTTGAATTGTACAATTGTTTCGTCGACATGAGCACACCAATCTCTAATATCATGGGATCTTTCATCAGGATCAAATGGTGGTAAATAAAAGTGATTACTTTGTCGAGACGGCAAGCAAACTTCCGAAGAAAGGGCAGCAGAGACTGCGCTTGCTGCAGCTTGTTTGGTAACAGAATTAACAAGACTCATGACCTGTTCCATGGTGAATACGGGATCTGGTGGCTGTGGTAGTACCGGGTCAGTCGCATAATCTGACTTCGATCCCACCGCTGCTGTCGGCTTCTCGCCAGGGTTTGTAGATGTCGATCCGTTTGGGTTCATGGTAAAACCAATGATAAAATGAAACACCGGCTTAGGAAAAACTCAGTCTTCTTGTATTCACAATTATCACCAAGATGGCGATCTCTCCCTTGATTGGTAGATAGATACCATTAAAACTCGAAGTCAACCAAAGACTTAATTATATCTATAAATTAAATGTTTTTACAATAAATCAAACCGTTGTTGTAAATTAAAAGGGAAGCAATTTAAATATGTTCTACGTTAATAATTTACATTTACATTGGTTAATTATATTTATTTTATTATAAAAATAAGTAGGTAAAATGAATTTCAACGGAAACTTGTGCAAAGCACTCAAAACAAACTCAAAACAAAACAATTAACTTTCAATGTGGTTTATAAAATATAACAATGAAACTAAACTTAATTAGATATTCAGATATTATTTGTCAAATCATCTTATAATTAATTAACTTATTATTTAACTTTTAAACTTAATAAAGCTCTGAATTACTCTTACTAATTAAGTAAAATAAATAAGAAGTTGAATGCGTAGAACTGAAGATAATTGTATTAAAATTATCTAATTAATTAATTACTTATAATAATAATGAAATAGTGTTACTTAAACAATGTTTTTAAATCCTCATATTTTAATTAACATTTTAGTGACTATAGCCGCCTACTAGATGGCGCTAGGCGTTGTTAGCTGAGAACAGAACTTTGAATTAATTAGGCTTTTTACACAATCAGTGGTTATAATGCATTAACTTAGGTCTAAAATTTTTAATTAGAATTATTAAAATAAAAATTAAATAACTGCGCCCATATATACTTTCAACTTTGCCAATACTAAAGAATAACTGATAATGTTTTAACAGAGAATGTCATTGAAGTAGGTAGGTAGATACTTTTTACACGCAGCGCAGTTAGCACATTAGCTTCCCAGATGCTTCAGTTGCTTTATAATAAACTCCTTACTTATAAGTGTTTTACTTTGGCTTAACTCCCACACATTTAAAAATAGATTGTTAATGACGCTGATGAATGTTGAGCGGAATGAATGGTTCTGTGCTTAGATTCTGCATGCTGTACCGCGCCATCAACGGAGAAGGCGAGCCCGCAGCCGCGCCTCTTGAGCGCCGCGAGGACCCCGGCCCGCGCCCCGCGCCACACCGTTACGAGGTACCTACGTAAACACTCATTTTGTACATCATTCAATCGGGGCGTTCAATGAAGCAGAGTGATCTCCTACCGAAAGATGTAAGGGGAAGTACCTCCTTGGCCGGGCAGCCTCCATCCGCCTAGCAGGCGCCCCACGACAGAGGTAGACACTTTTCTTGCGTAAGCACAATCTTCTGACGAAACAGCCCGTCGAGTTGCAAAGTTTGCGTAAATAACACAGTATAGAGTATGGATAACATGAATCGTAAACATTTTTGATTTGAAATATTAATAAAACGTACGAGTATTTTACTCGTACTTACATACTTATTCAGCTTTATACAATTTATTCAGGGCCCACCAACTCCCTGCCCGGCGCGCGTAGAGTACGCAACTCCGGTGTTTGCGCGCAACTACCAGGGCGTGTGGCGCTACGTGGTGCAAATACCCTACGAGGGGTACTTCACGCAGACTGTCGAGGTCACCAGGTTAGTACCTCATCATCATTATAGAGGTAATATAATAGTGTTAGATCATCATCACCAATTCACCATCATAGCTCATTATTGAAGTAGCCCAATGCAGGACATAGGTTGATCTTGTAGGAGGATGTTATCATAAAAAGTTTACTTACTTTACGCAGACTGTCGAGGTCACCAGTTAGGTCAGTAATGTAACTCTGACAGCTTTGGTGAACAACAGAGTTTGGCATGAGGGGTGAATAGGTACCTACATCGCTGCTACAGTAAAAATCAATAATATGTATGACTCTCTACAAAAATCCAAAACTCGATTGTCCATTGAAGTTGTCAGAATTACAATATAGGCCTGGGTTAGTACATCATCAATAATGATGATTCATGATCGTAATAGAGGAAGTCCAATCCCAATGCAGGGGCCCTACCGGCTAACTTTTCGAGCTTCGGCGGGTCCGCCGAGCTTCAACTTAAAACAGATAAATCGAAGTAAGGAGTTTCGTATTGTACATACTATTCGCCGAAGTTATTTAGAAGATATCGATGTTCGTGTGACATCTTGAATTGGGATTCGCCATTTTGGCCCGATTGGGTCTCGATTTATCTGTTTTAATTTGAAACCCGGCAGACTTTCCGAAGTTTGATGCGTTAGCCGGTACGGCTTCAGGACATAAGCCATATCTCGTGGCAGGGTGTTAGCATACAAAGGATATATCATCATCATAATTTAACAGCTTATTACATTCCACATCGGGATGTAGGGCTCTAGGGTAGTGAGAGGATAATACCATACGAATTACAGACTATTGAGGTCACCATGACGATGATGTACATACAACATCATTGTTGTCTTAACAAACTATTCAGGTTTTATATTTTTTTTATGATCTTTTGGCATTTTTGCAGCTGCCTCCCTGGTCTTGTTTGTTAAAACTTTAAAGTGAACTCTGAGTCTAAAGTCTAGACTCGCTTTAACTTTAACTTTGTATGATTAAAATGTACCTATACTCTGTATTTTAATTATTTCTAATCATACAAAATCACATCGAACTTTTCTGAGTTCCGCTTCATCCCCAGATGCATGCAGTCGCGCTGCCACTACTTAGAAGGCGGCTGCCTCAGCTCGCCGCGCTGGGTGTCGCTGCTCGCCGCCGAACTACACCGCCCGCACGAACAGGTCAGGGAACAGGAAATTAACTTGAAAATAAAGCACTTTTGAATCTATAAAGCGAGATAGCAATGATATAAAGAGAGACGCGCGTGGGATCGAGACCGATTTGGCAGATTGGGCGCATAAATCACAAAATAACCATCTGAAAATAAGTTTTTTAAGCCTTAAATTTATTTATCTATCAAGAAAAAACTTATTAGATTTATCAAAATCAGTAGTTTTTGATTCACTTATTCTTTGAGTTAAATATTAGATATCTAAAGCTTTTGTCATTTAAATTACCACATAACCTTACCTACAGATCTTCAAATTTCAGGACTTTCCAAATAATTTGTTTGATTTATGTACGTACCTAGAAAGTTGGCTTGGTCTATTCGGTCAAATAAAGTGCAGTCTGGCATCAGTCCCTTTCATCAGTCTGGTACTTGGATCATCAGTCTAGAAAAAGTTCAAAGTCTATTACAGACTGATGGAATGGCCTGATACAAAACTGATCATGAAATCTCCCTCTTAGAATTATTCAGAAAAATAAGTAGTTACACTTCTCTGCATATTAACCTGGTTTGGTTAGCATGAGAAGAAAACTAATATTATACGTTCTCATCGATGAAAAATTCTAGATGATATTCAAGTAAATATTTGGTTTGTGTCAGGAGTACCAACAAGTGGTGCAGAAGAGAGCCGGCGGCGGCGGCGCGCCCGACGACAGGCCGGCGCCGGCGCACTGCGACGGACACGACAACCTCGGCTGCTTCCAGGTATGTACATACATATACCAACACAATTGCACAATCTACACTCAATAATAATACGGCTTAGTTTTCAGATTTAGATCCTTCATACGTTACCTAATCGTAGCTAAAATCCAATAAAATAGTAACTATTCCCCTAAAGGTAGGGAAATTGAAACTATTTCATTCTTATAGGTATGACGACCTCCGTGGTCGAGTGGCTTTGTACACCGGTTTTCAAGGTGTCGCCATCTCTGAGGTCCTGAGTTCGATCCCCGGTTGGGTCAATTTAGAAAACGAACTTTTCTATATTGGCTCAGGTCCGGTGTGTGATACCACCGTTGTCTCTGATTTCCATAACACAAGTGGTTTAGCTACTTACTTTGGAATCGGAGCAATGTATGTGGTGTTGCCAAATATTTATTTATTTATTAACAGGTCCGGCTGTACTACGACTGGTTCCTAGTGCCGGGCTCGTGCAAGTGCTGGCGCCCCGACTACTTCGCGCGCTACGTGCGCCGCAGGCACAACAACGAACTCTAGACTAGATCACAACACGACACCTTATTTTGAAGCTCAGATAGGCTGTCTGTCTCACTCACACTTTTGAACTTTTTTAAAGATTTGACTTGATTAACTTTTGATGAATGTTTTCAATATTTACATACATCGTCAATAAAATAGTATTACATATATATAAGTAAGTACATTGTTTTTGTTGAAAACTTATTATTTAAAGTTTATTTTTTGAGGTTATTTCACTAACTTAATACAAAATTTATCTATATATTATGTTTAAGGTATTTATATTGTCGCAGTTGTCCGTCTGCGGGTCAGGGGTCAGTCCTTGAGTCTCCCGTCCGTCCTTTTTCCCGTCCGTCATCTGTCTGTCTCTCCGGTACGTCATCTCTGTCAACCTCTGTCGTATGTCTGTCAGCCTGTCAGTCACAATCGAAGGAGGCTGGACGCCGCGACAGTATTATATTGACGATGTATTGAAAACATTCACCAAAAACTAAATCAAGTCATTAAGTATTTATCTAAAAAAAATCAAAAGTAAGAGTAAGATAACCTATCTGATATGAGCTGCAAAATGCGGAAACATTCTTAACAAAGTACGGTCAACAACGAAAATTGCTTAACACTATACTTTGTCATAGTAACTTTTTTGACTAATGTTTCAAACTGTGAGATGTCGGATAAAAAGTCGTAATGACAGAGGTAGTACCTACTAAAGTGTTAAGCTACATTCGTTGCTGACGTACTATCGACAACACTTCCGCTTTACTACTCCTAAGATCAAAATCGCTTGAACGCCGCGCCTCACTAATATGCGTTTAGTTCGTGCAGGTAACTATTTAGTAATCTGTGGTGCAGGAGCGAAACGCGCGAACTCGAATTTTTCTGCAAAGTGATAAAGAAGGTGAGTTGCCGGTCATATGTATTTGAATCATGCATTAAAACGATCACTAATAATTGTCGTTTAGTAAGCGCCAAATGTAAAATATAATCTCTACACTACACATTTTCATTTCACATTTTGAATATGTACTCACCTACATATTTTCAAAATATGGAAGTCACTTTCATATCAGCAGGTTTAGGAACTCTTGAATCCAATAACAGTTGGACAAATGTTTAAAAAATCTGTAATAATTACTTGAATATGAGAATGCCTTCTAATGGGTTATTTCAATAAGAAATGTAGTATGTGGCGCTGGCTCGTAAATAGAATGTCCAATGTCGATCGGAATCGATCGATTTAAGAGCAAGCCCAAAAACCACAAAAAAAATTTAAATGTCAAATTTAAAAAATAAATGATTATGTGAATATAGACGCTGAAGGTATTTGCAGATGAAATACTACTGTCCAGATAAGTGTAGTATCTCTTAGATTAGATGAAAACATAGTTGAGTTTATTAATATGTAGGTATACTTTTGACAGTTCAGCAACCTTATTGTTGCTAAACCTCTTTGTATTAAATATCAACATCTATCAAAAGGGTTAATGAACTCAACTGTACATAGTATATAAAACAAGAAATACATAGTACATAGTGTTTGTATCCAAAATAAAGTCTCCATTTAATTTTATAATAATATTATAATGTTCTCACCTTGGAGTGATATTCCTGCTTGCTTCGGGTTATCTAGATCAGTGGTTCCCAATTACTTTTTTTTAATTGAGAAACACTGATCTAGATGTTCGTATCGTAGATAGGTCTAGATAACCCGACCACTAAAAAGATTACATTATTATCGTAACATATCGATAGTCAAATGACGATGATAAATCATTATTATAAGTGAAACATAATGATCAAATTAATTTTATTGGTGCAATCCAACTTGATAACAATCATTACAAGTAGAATATTTCATGCAGTAAAACCCGCTTAGTACGATCACACTTAGGCGACTATATCTCTCAAAGTGGCGCCCTCATCTTAATGTTTATTGCTCGCTAAGTACACAATGTATCGAAAATTCACATGTACAGATTGAAGCTAAGGTTCTATAGTTTATTTACAAATAATAACCTCAGTAAAATATATTTCGTTATAGTGGTAGTAGGCAAAAGTGCCTAAAGTGACCACTTTATCACGCTTAATACGATTCGCATCCCGTTTATTGCGCTATCTTTACAGCGAAAAACATAAGAAAAATTATTGCTCCTGATGAAAAATTTGTTTTTGATGTTTTTTTAATTGATGTCAGATAAATCCTATGTCTTCAAGGGAGAAACTTGCCATAGTGGTAAAGGATCCAAGGAAATCATATAAACAGGTACTGTACTGCGTATAAAATGAAACTTTTTATTTAAGTTAAAACTATGTAAATTTGGTGCTAACTTCCAATGTTGTGAACTTAAGACTGTTGATAGATTGTATACTCTCGTACACAATCTACGTATCATAATATTTAAACCAAAATACTGAAGGAAAGGGCGGTGAGATCTCCTAAGGTTTGTTTTTATAAGGAAATGTAAGAAACTATTTAGCTTATTTAAATAATACTGCAGCTAAGTTAGAAAGCTTTTGGATTTATATAGCATTTTTAGATAAGTAAGTATAGAGCTCAAACTGCATTTATAATAGTAAAATAATTTAAGGCGATACTTTATAAATTACTTGATTTAATTGAAGAGAAGTATTTATTGATGTATATTTTAAGTTTAATAAATATGTTAAACGCAAATGTTTTTAATTAAGCCGTTGAAAGGGTATGAAAATATCTTTGTGCAACCAACTTTGAAATATCGGCTGAGAAAGGACGATAGTGTAAGTAAAACAGGCATCAATTATTGATCTTTTATTTATCACCAAAATTATGATATACTTTGTGTCTAAAAATATTGAAAAATATACCCTACTGGTGATAGGATAATTATCATCTAACCTGAAATAAGTGTTTGTATATTACAATATTGCTCCATTGAACTAAACGTTGAGCCGGCGCATTACGATACAACTATGACAGCAGTAGTGTACGGGTTCTACTTAATGGTGTCGGACTCGTGGCAACTACAAAATTACAAAAGTGTCTACTTATACTTAGTTTTCTATTAGCAATTTATTACTGTGAGCCTACTGCAATTAATGTCTTGTTAAAATTAAGATTTCCTGCTTTGACTCGGGACAGAGTTGACGACAGAACTACTTCGGAGGTTTTCAAGTCTGTCCTAAAGTCAAATACTAAGTAAACCCTTCTGCTACTCTGTTACTAAAGAAAATTATAGTTATTGAAGATAGTGGTATTTTGCTTAGCAATAATATTTATGGTCGTTTTTAATCGCAAAGGTCACGCAGTAAAATATATTACATAAAATCACTAAAAAGATTCGTTACATTGGGTTTAGAGATTAAATGCCTATAATTAAATTACGTTACATCTAAATAAAATCAAAACTATATCGAAATCACTTTTTACCATAAGACAAACAAATAACGTTATAAAGAAAAGTGTTATAACAATAGAAACTAGTTGAAATAAATTAATCACTCTACATAATAATAATATGTCCTCATAGAGTAATTATATTATTAAAACGTCTATTTCAGATATACCTACGAGTACTATTGAGTATTGCTAGGCCTCACGCGCGGCCTCACTTCACACGTCATCACATCACACATGACATGTGTTTCGAACTAAACTCTTACAACTATTTCTTGTGTTGCCGACTCTATTTGCACAATGTGATCATTATCCCGATGTCGTCTGCCGTCTCCAGCCGAGTCTCCCATAACTTCTATAACATTACTGTCTATTGTACGATCGTCACGCACTTCACATCTTTGGTTAACATTCCCTAAATCTCTATTCTCTTCACAACTTACATCACAATTTGAGATCTTGTCTGCGTCCTCATTCGCAATTATTGATACACTAGGTGCTGCGTCGGAATCGGTACTCGATTGACCAACTTCAACGTTATTTAAATTGTTCCGCCTGCTGTAGAAATGGACCGTAGGGATTCCATCTTTCGGGTTGGAGAAATAGCAAGCCGAGTATGGAGGTGGTGGTTCTTCATTGCCAATTGCCTTGTTGGCATCTGGGCTTGAATCTTCGCTGTTGGCACATTCAGAGTAGGGTGGGGGAAGGTCGTTGTTCGACGTCTCTCGATTGTCGGACTGATAAGTATCCGAGTCATCTAATCGAGGAGGCACAGCACTTCCGTATTGACCTGCAAGATGACACTGTTATTTTAACCGTAGACAAAATGGATAACGCGACGTTTTTTATGATCTAGTTACTTATATCGATCAATATCCACGTTATTACTTATTTCGTTTTTTTATGTATCGATCGTCAGCCAATTTTAATGTCCCCACTGCTGGGGCACAGGCCCTCCTTATGGGTGAATAAGGATGATGGGTCATAACGGCTTAAAATGCCTTTCGAAGCACGGAGGAGCTCGAGATGATAAATTTTTGGTCACCCACCCACATGGGGTCACATGACCGACCCTTGCGAAAGTTGCTTAACCTTCGCAATCATGTATAAGTAGGTACTTACAATTAGTAGCCATGACGTTTGGTCTCGGCCATTCTTCAGACGAACGTCTGCGTCCTGGAAGATATGAAATGCACTTATCATCTAATTGACATAAATCAATATTTAAATACAGCTTAATTTCTATTTCATTCAGTCAAATCATTTTTGTATGGTAATGTTCATAGAGCCAGTAATGTTGCTGTGAGTAGGTGTACACATCGTTGCTGCTCTTCACTAACAATACAATCAGAATCTGTATACCTACTACAGAATTTATTTTAAAATTGTGTTGACTCTGCAAAGTCGTAGCAAAACTTGCAGCATCGTAATGATGCGTGTGCAATGAATGAGCTATGAATGTTTAGTAGAGTTTTTATTAATGAGATGTGGGTACCTTTGAACAGTCGCCGATGCAAACAGCGCTCGAGCGCTCGCACCAATAGCAGCACAACTGCAAGTAGCACTGCTCCAGCGGCCCACCCACGTGCCGCTCCGTCCCACCCGTGGGACACGCTGTCAGCCCCCCCGGGTGGGCCGCTCCCGTGCGACAAGCCCCCGCCTCGCTCCAAGCGGACGTTCTGTTAACAACAATGTTCATGCTCAAAACCGAAATATTCATTAATTTTGTGTTGACAACCTCCATCCATGGTCAAGTGTTATGAACACTTCTGTCGCTATTTTGAGGACTCGGGTTATTTCACAAATGCTAACCTAAGCCTTTATTGCTGTGTTACTACCAGTATCATAGGGTCAAAGCAACGTATGTGATCTGCCCCCTGATTATGTAACTTTGTTGCAATCAACTCTGTCAGAAATCGCAGCTACATTGCTGCTTTAGTAAGAACCAATGTGACAATGACAACTATCTTACTTAAAGCAGCAATGTAACTGCGGTTTCAATCGAGAATTGTTAGCAACAGATTTACGTAATGGCGGGGGGCCGGCTGGAGCCTCCGCCATCTGAATATGTCGACTTTATGTCGTCATGTATGGGTTTAATCAGCCCCCTGATCATATAGTATTAGTATACTAATGCGAAAGTCTGTGTGTGTGTGTTTGTAAACTCTTCAAGCTTAAACGGCTGGGCTGATTTGGATGAAATTTGGTTGATAGACAGATTAAGCTACTTTTGATCCTGGTCAAAGTTTCCCTAGGTTCCATGTGGACGAAGTCGCAGGCGGCTGCTAGTATTGTATAATATGGAGTTAGAATGCATTTTATTAATAATTAAGGTCTTTAACGGATTTCGCCTTTAAAATGCCTAGAAATTTATTGCTTTCTGTTTATTTTCGTAATAAACCTTTCCTACAATGATTTTTTTATATAAAAGTTGACCTAGCTCTGAATTACTTAGGTCACATTTCGAACAGCCTACCTAATTATTCCATATACAAGGTGTTACAAAAATACCCCTTATGCCCAATATGTTATATAGGGACCATCAAACTGAACAACTTTTACTATGGGGTCAACTCTGAAATCGCGAAAAACATATCAGCTGTTTCATACATTTTGATATTTTTGATTTAAATTTTTGTATGAAACAGCTGATTTTTTTATCGTGATTTCAGTGTTGGTCCCATAGTAAAAGTTAATCAGTTTGATGGTCCCTATATACCATATTCGGCATTAGGGGTATTTTTGTAACACCTTGTATATAGGTACTACAAGATTTCAAAGTAAGTAACTTTATTTGCGTGTCCGAACGTAAAACCTTAATTGCTATATGAAGCCAAGATTAGGAACTGTTACGTTGATTCGTTCACGAGCGAGACCTTGTATTGAGAAGAATCGTATTTAGACAGAATAAGGAGAGTAAATTAAAAATATATATTTATTTAAGTATTCAGTTAAGATACCCATATCAAGTAACGAAACAAAATATGTTAATATTTTGACGACCTCCGTGGTCGAGTGGCTTTGTACACCGGTTTTCAAGGTGTCGCCATCTCTGAGGTCCCGGGTTCGATCCCCGGTTGGGTCAATTTAGAAAACCAACTTTTCTATATTGGCTCAGGTCTGGGTGTTTGTGATACCACCGTTGTCTCTGATTTCCATAACACAAGTGCTTTAGCTACTTACTTTGGAATCGGAGCAATGTATGTGATGTTGTCATATATTTATTATTTATTTATTATATTTATATTACATTTATTACATTTTACATTTTATATTGCAATCTGTCAACATGCACTCGGTCGCATGTTCGCATCATGCTTCATTGCATCATAATGTCGTGCCGCAATTAAAACCTTATGTCACGAAGATAAGGAAAACAATACTTTTTAAAGTCAAGACAACAACCAATCACAACGTGTTTCACTTGATAATGAATTCTGCACACAGGAGTTTAAGTTGATAATCGGAGAAAAATAAAATGCTTATATTTTGATGATGTCTGATATATGCAAACGACATATTGCAGACGTACGTAGCGTAGGTATAATCAGCGCGCGATTATATTGGGACGGGACCTTGTCAATGTAAATAAAAAAATACATTTAAGCAGTCAAGTAGCGCTAGCAAACAGTTCTACCTACACAACTAGCATTGATAGTTCAATTCATTTAATTTTAGAGAATGAAAATTCAAAATACTCATAAAGTTATACACTTCTAAGACTTTCGCGCGTACGCGCGTTCAGTTCATTAGAAATAAAACACTTTTTACGGATTACAGCGCGTATATTATTAATTAAAATATTAAAACAACACCTGAATTAATAATATACGCGATGTAATCCGTAAAAAGTATTTAATTTCTAATACTCATAAAGTTGCTCAAAATACAAATAAATTATAACCCAATTTGTGTTGCGTTGTTTTAAACCAACTAATAAATTAATAAGCAGCATAGCGAAATAATGCAGAAGAATAGCAGATTATGTATAATATTCTGCGGGAGCGAGCACTATTAATATCGTCGAATTTTTACACTCAGCAATTTTGATTACACTGTGTCAGACATACACTTCTAAGACTTTCGCGCGTACAGTTCATTAGAAATAAAACAACACCTGTAAAAACATCCGTAAAAAGTGTTTATTTCTGTGTCAGACAGTTGTTCTCGTTACAAAGAAGGTCATTTATATAGATTAGGAATAGTAAGTACCCAAAACTGACCCCTGGGACACGCTCATACTAAATGAGGCTCCAGTAGATCCAGTTTTATTGATTTAACCAATTTTTCAATGAAATTTCGGTATATAGGAAAACAAGGGGACGCAGTTTGTGCTACTGCTACCACCAAAACAATGAAGGAGATATAAGTGGGAACTTGAATTAATTTATGGAGCATTGGGAAATGTGAAATTATAGTTGATTAATTTATGCGCGTTGTTTGTTACCTGTATCATGTCGGGCAGACGCCAGTGCGCGTCGAGGTCGTAGGCGCGCGCGTCGGGGCGCCACAGGGCGGGCGGCGCGGTGGGCGGCCATCGCCCCAGCGCCGTCTCGAGCCTGAGGGAACGACATATAAGCTTATTATCGCTGCCCTATGCCACTGATAGGACATAACACTAAGCCTTGCAGCCGTTTTTGGCGGCATGCTGGCGTTAGGTAATGCCTTTTCTACGCATCCGCCATCCACGAGTGTTCGGAATACTCGTAGGTAATGTCAGATTAAATGGATATCATAACACAACGTAGGTATGTGACGTAGGCCTGCTTCCCTATACAAGTGACAATTTCTATAGGTATTCGTTCGAACGGTAACGCTAACTAAAAAGTTAAGATTTAACATCCGTCTAAATTCATATAAAATGGTTACAAAAATGACAGTATATTCAGAATTTCCTAAAAACTACTGAACTGATTTCAGAAATGGGATCAACTTGGCAACAAACTTAAATTTATTTGTATCTTAATTTTTTAATTTTAATTAGCTTGCAAACGCGGGAAAATGTTTTTTAGACCATCGACTTCGGCTTAAGTGTCACTAACCGCTATACGAACTGGCCCATAAGCAGCTTAAAAGTAACAGGATTACTTGCTCTATACAATTGACTGTTTTATTGAAATTCAGCATACAATGTGTACTTACAGCTGAACCAAAGCATTCACTTTGGGCAAAACACTTACATCACAAACGATCCTTTTTTACAAAAGAAAAACTGAAAATTTATCCAACTCTTCAAGTCACATAAACCCAACAAACAAAGAAAACTGCAATAAACTTTTGAGTACACATATCGGCAAAACCCGGTTATGATTAAAACCCTATCAAAACAATCCAGATTTAAGTATAAACATATTTTATCAATCTAGGCAATCTATCTTTATATCTAATCTGTTACAATTTGCAATCAGTCTATAGAAAAAAACTTTTTTCCATAAAAAACATGATTTTAAAACAGAATAAAAAGTATACAATAATTTATTCCGTAAAGATTTGTATTCCCTTAGAAGCTTTAAACCTAAAAATGTGGGGCGCATACAAAAGACAATTGATATAATAAAGCTTACAAACTTCTTTTAGTCCGTATTAAAAACGTGTTTTTATAAAAAAAAGGGTTTTTTATGAAATTACAATTTTTTATGCTGTTGAGTAAACGAGCTACAACTACAAATATACCATATCCTATCGGAGAACTTGTCAAGGCGAATCAAACGGGCCCAAATTCAATGGGGCTGTGTGATATTATTATAGAGTTCCTGTGGCCTTCTTACGGCTCCATCATCAAATCAGCAAAATGACAACATAATATTGCATTGCCTTCCAATTCTGACCTATGTTTAAAGTTTCAAGTCTCAAGCTCATCGGGAAAATAGTATAAGATCGTTTGCTAAATTTGTAGACAAAAAAAACAAATAAGAAAGAAATCCAATAAAAACGTAACGTTACGTTAAAAAGTGACTAAAGTTTATCGATAGTATTGAAGTTTTCACGATTGTGTTGCTATCCGTACTCACTTTAAATTACTGATTCTTTAATGAGCCTTCTTTGATTACTGATTAAAATGACGTAGGTACTGAAAGTCACGTACTCCTATTTATACAACGTCACCTTTAACGAACTTCGTACTACCGAGATTCTCACCGATTTCAATTTATGAGGATAATCTTCAATGATAAAAAGAGCTCAAAAAAACAAAAAGAAACTTTAGAAATTTCAATCTGATTTAGATCGAATTCAAGTGTTCCACAGATAACATAATATGCACCAACTGATGAAATAAGATAGGACCTTTTAATATTTAGCCATTTCTAAAGCAGAAAATTGGGCTAGGAGGATATTTCATAATGTCCTGTGTTGACGAATTTTCAGCTCTATTCAACTTTTTAGTCCCAGCTTGCAGCTTGTACCTATGAGGACATTGATGACCCGGGTATTGTTTTTCAACATCATCAATCGTCATTATTGTAATTTGCATTCATTTATTTACATGCTAAACGATTGCTTACTTTTTATCGTTCAATGCCTTTAGTACCGACGAGGTAAAGTGTGTGAGATTTTTTTTAGAAAATTTAATCGAAGTGAGATTTCCCATAGAGAATTACTATATCGAGTACTTTTACGTGTGTTTTTTTCTCGATAGCTATCCGTGCTACGGATATGAACTCGATACTAATTAAAAAATTCGACTCGTCACCAGAATTGTCTCAGTCGGGAATCGAACCCGCGACCTGTGGATGTCTAGTCCAATGCTCTGACCGCAGAGCTACCGAGTCACTAGTGGTATCGTCGAAACCTTAGTATATTATAGAATCTAGTATATTTTTATTTTATAAAAATAGCATTGTAAATGTTAGCTTAATTTTAGATTTTAGAATCTCAAATTTAAAAATCGATACTAATGAATTCTATAGTGTTCTCAATTTCTCGTGCAAAGGGTACTGAGCTCAGATCAGCCTGTACTCACGCACCTGATGAGGTGTCTGATCTGGTCGGGCGTGTAGAGCGCGATGGGCGCGTCGCGGCGCGGCGGCAGCTCGTGCAGGGAGATGCGCACGCGGCGGCGCTCGAGCAGGTCGCGCGGCACCGCCGCCCACCCCGCCCACGCCGACCACGCCGCCACGCGCGCCGTCGGCTGCATGCCCCCAACTCTGAAACAACACAAAACATTTTATTCAAGAAGAAATGATGTATAATTCTGCTACACAAAAATTAGAGTAGACTGAAAAAGAAACAAAGAAACACAATAACCAAATAGATTTATTGAAGTAAAAAATCCTAAATATCACCGATCATCATATTTCGATTACGAAAATTATTTCAGATAACTTTTTTATTGTTTTAACACAATAACCGGCTTGATTTTAATAAATGATCCAGTATTCCATAAATGAATTAAAATGTACTAATTTTCGTTAAAATTCGTTCGTGAGTCTGGCGAAAGCTATGAAATAATCAACAATATTATAAAGAGATTGTTAATAGACTAGATTTCGTGAACTGCCTCGCCTTAATCACAATTAGCCAAATAGCTATGTCGAATAGCACTCCCATATCGCACTATCATTGTTATTATTGGAACAATTGCAATCAATACCTTTAGATTTAACTTTGTTAAATTTAGTATAATACTGATTTCTACCGCGTGAGCTTATATTCATCAACTGGGTATCGTAATTCAGCCGGTCCGTTAGGTCTCACGGTTTATTGAATAAACAAATAGGTTTACAAATAGGTTGCGTGACTCGCGCCAATCTGGCTGGTTAGTAGTCAACCGAATATTTATTACCGATTAATTTATCAGAAACAACCACTTTGCTGCCATATTTTTTCTTTTTACTAACTGAATTTATACCAAATCCAGCGTACATACTACACCTAAGCACAGATAGTTACTAGTTACTTAGTATTATAAGATGCCCATTTGCAAAAATCTTACTGTTTTTCGCCGCGTCGCGTCGCTCAGAAACATCTTTCGTTTGCACGCGAACACAAGCACCGGTCGGCGACGACCGATTGTAAAAAAAACAAGGGAAGATACAAGATGTCGCAAAATAAAGACCTTTTATCGGATAAGTGATGCAAATGTTTACTTCAAAAATTACCGAAATTAAAAGATTTTTTTTTAGATAAATCTTTTGAGCAAGTACCTATGAAACTATTACGTAATATGCAAACATGTCCTCGATGCACCGTCCTATCGTCCATTGAGTTGTGACATAAGCGCATTAGTTCCGCTACGGCTGCGCAACCCGTAGTGAACCGTAGCGGCCTCGTAGCAACCAGTTCATCACTGTGGCTACACACACGATACCCTTCAGTGCAATACTACGAAGTGTAGACACTTTTTGCAACAATCATCACTGGAGACAAAGTCATCACTGAAGGGTAGGCTCACGAGCGGCTTCAGTCCTTCGTGACCACCGTCGGGAAAATAAAAAAATAAACTAAATACCAACTAATCACCAGAGTACTTTCAATTAATTTGCGCTAGCATCCGTTAAAACTGTTTTCACCTCTCCAGCACGAAATAATTTATTTTTGCTGCACCATATTTTGTTATAATAAAGAAAAAAAATAGAGTGAAATGGATTAGACTGGTAAAATTTATAAGTGAGAAAAGAATAGATTTTAAAATGATAGTTGTCTAACTCCAAAACAGTTGAGAAAACAAGGTTCTAATACTTAATTTAGCTTTTTACCAGGTCAGTCACGTGAAAATAACTATTCTTACCTATAATATTTTCTCGCTGGTAGAGGTGAAAAATGGAATGTATGTATGCGATTGATATAAGGTTAACAATCGAATTTAAAAAAGTCAGATCCATACATTTTTCGAAGCGAAGCGATAATGAAAACTTGCAAATGTTACTTTGGCTAGGGGGTCAGTCCCCTTAGACAAAGTAACATTGTAAATCTTCGCTATCGCTTCGCTTTCGACAGTGTGTGGATTAGACGTTTTCAACCCCTCACGCAAACAGAGGGGTCTGTGCTACCTCGACGAGACGTTTGGATTAAAGTGTAAGTAATTATACAACGTGTCACAAAATACCGTAATGCCGAATATGGTAGATAGGGACCATGAAACTAAACAACTTTTACTATGGGCCCAACTCTGAAATCGCGAAAAAGAAATCACCTGTTTCATACAGAAATTAATAATGAAAATATCAAAATGTATGAAATAGCTGATTTTTTCACGATTTCAGAATTGGTCCCATAGTAAAAGTTGTTCAGTTTGATGGTCCCTATCTACCTTAATTAATTCGGCATTACGGGTTTTTTGTAACACGTTGTATAGGGCATTCAGTATTTATTTCAAATGTTTTTTTTTTTATGTCGAGATGCTTTAAATTTTTAATTAAAAAGTCTCAAAAATATCTAGACACAAAAAACATTAAACAATAAATTTGCCGTAAAAAGTAATCAGAGAGTACCATTGGATTAACAAGGGATTAACTTAATAAATATTGTTTGATTTTCATATAATTATATCGATTAGGGCCAGGGAATGACGTTAGGCAATTAATATAGCCATCATGTGATGAATTTTGTTGTGATGCCACCATCACTGATCGTAAATGATGATGAACACTGCACCACTCGAGTCGTCAGAGCTATGACTCTGTTATGAGTTTAATCAGTACTTGAACAATACTGTTAATTTAGAAAAACGTTTAGATTACTATTGTAAGAATAATTTTATTATATAAGTTACACATTAAGTTAAATTTGAAAAACGTGGTAACTGTGTCTTGTGTATTTAATGAAGGAAATGAAGACGAAACTAATAGAATCGAATCCAATTTTATTTTAGCAGTAATTGGTGCGGGAGAAAACAATACAACATAATATGAAATAATGAAAGCAGAGAAGTTAGAACAAAAGACTAATTAACAACAAATCAATCAAAAACCAGTTAATATTTATTATAACTATCGTAAAACTACTTAGTCCAAATGAACCGCCAAATAATCAATACTAACACTTACAAATAGTCCAAATATTCCAAAGACTTACGTTGAGAAATTCGTCAGTGTTAAGCGGTTATCGGTCACAATCGATATCACTGCACACGAACATTTTGATAAGCAACACGGACGCGTACGATCGCCGCAGCGTTTCGGCGGTAACTGCTGGATCGAGATTTGAGCAGCCGGCAGGGCGTGACGCGGCACGCATGCGCCAGGGGTCCGCACTGGTGGCGATACTGTTTATAGTCTATAGAAACTATGGGAACTTATAAGAATTAATTAATTGAGGGTTCATGGTCAATCTAGGGATAAATTGTATTGAACAACACGACTCCACATTTTTCCATAGATCTTCATGTTGTTTGCTAGAGCGAGATTATGTTTTGATGTAGTGTGACAAACCTAGATAGAGCTACAGTAACGGGCGAGCCAATCTAGCTTCACCTTTATTAGGTGTGACTCTAAAAAGAAAATAAGAAATTTCCGATTTGTATGGAGAATTTTAAAGAAGTTGCATCATTTTCCAAACTAACACTTTTTTTAATTTATTTAACAACCATGAAAGCTAATGTAAAACTTTAATTTAAAAACACAAGCAAAAACTAAGCTAAGGAATGCCACAATACATGTGTTAAGTGAAAAAAAAAATAATATTGCCTGAGTTACAATGATTTAAGTGGTCATTTCTGTTAACAAAAAAGGTACAACCCGCGCAATTAGGAATGGGATTGAAGATGGCGGCTCACCGTACTTACCTCAACGAGTGTGACTCAGAGAGCGACAGGTGTGGCGTTTAGTGTGCGAGCGAGCAGTGAATATGAACGACGCCATTCCTATTCCCATTCTTTATCTGTGCGGGTAGTAAGTACTATTTTAACGTTTAAAAATTCAGAAATATATTTTATTACTGCTTAATTTATAGTATGCCGTCATTATCATAAATATTACGAAATAATAAAAATCAACTGAAGCATCTTTAACATCATAGAAGATATGAACTTCTCTGTGTATGAGATAAAATCGTTAATTTCATACTTCGAATTTTATAGTTGACGCGCGCGACTACAGTCTTTTGTCAAGATTTCTCCGAAATATAAAATGCTAGCGGAAGTTGGGAATTCCAGCTTTGTCTTGCTGTAGCCAGACTACAGTAAGATGACTACAGACAGGCTACAGTCAAGTATAAGGTGAAAGGAATGCAAATTTTCAGCAATGCATTTACCGATATAGCGTCGAGCTCGTATTGTATTGTCAAAGCGTCAAAATAAAGCAACAACAAAAGTGACTGGAAACCTTAGATTATTTATGTTGGGTTCGAAGACCAAAATCGCGCTCTATGGAGCGAAAATACCGCTCACAACACGTTGTGAACTCCTCAACGTGAAATTCGTATTGTGGCTCTTATAAAAATGCCATTCTTATAAAACTTTCCTTATTATTTAAAGTAGAATTATTAAAACGTTGTGTTCAAAAAATTTTTTTAAATTTTTGAATTGTTATTAAAATAAATCCTTATTATTTTAAATAAACATGGTTCACAAAGGTACACACTATAGCCGAAGTGAAAAAAATTGTTACGGCATGGATTTTGTGCTATGGCGCACTGTCCAGATTCGCGGAGCGTGGAGGTTCGCGAACCTAAGTGGGTACCCACCCTAAGGTTACTTTTTACGCATACTACTGAACAATATATTCTGTGCCTGAACTTAAATTATTAACTATCTTCCGTCCATGACTCGTGGACGCATTCGCGTGGATTTTCGAAAAATCCCTAGAGAACCTTTGCTTTGACCAAGATAAAAAATAAATCCTATGTTTTACACCAGGCTGTAAACTATCTGAGTGCCAAATCTATTCATTTAAACAAACATAGAAACTTTCACATTTACAGTAGGATTTTGATGTTCTGAAACTTAGCAGAGGAGTAACACCGATGACTACCGGAAGTGCCCAGCCAGACCGGCGTCAAAATGGCGACCTTGGCTGTTGGCACTCGACGCGGCTATAACAAGAAATAGAATAATATGATTATAAAGTTCTTGGGCTATAAGAGCTCTCATAAAATATGAAGATCTATTAACCCGATTGTCGATGCCAACTTTTTAACTTTAGGGCCCGTTTCATTGGTAAGTCCAGTAAGTTACAATTTTATTACTACAGATAATTCATAGAAATTCTGTTCCATTTTTAAATTAAAAAACCTGTGATACAAACCTCCTAATTTATTCAAATAGTACTAGCTATTTCTAATCTTTCAACATCACGAGTCTCCCTCTACATGCGATTAAAATGTGAAGGCCAAGCACCAAAAATTAACAATATCAAGAAATACTTACATAGCAACCAACCATGATTTTAGGTATTTTAAACGTTGGGCACTGCACTGAGCGATTTGACGATTTTTCTATAAATAGTTCATTCTAATTATCATCATTCGAAATTCGCTCGAGTAACAGTTTTTAGGTAAATAGTTCATTCGAGCAATCGTTCATCGAGCATGCGTTTTTCGGAAGTAAGTTATTCGAAACAACGACTTTTCGACCAATAATTTGTAGGTCAATAATTCATTCGAGCAATCGTTCGTCGAGCCTACGTCTTTCGAAAGTAAGTTGCAGACCCGATATTATAAAAGATTAAAATCATTAACGCATTTGTGGTGTAGTTGTCCATCCACTTGTGAAAGATGCAAGGGTCCCGGGTTCGATTGCCAGGAGGTGGTCCATGGTTTATGTTAAAGAGGGGGGAAATGAGAAAGGCTCAAAGTAAGGAAGTACAGAAATTGTATTAGTAAATTAGTAATAATAAAATATACAAACCAAACAGCGAAAAAGAATACCGAAGAGAAGACAGATAGATGACAGATCGAGAGAAAGCAAAGATCAAAACACAAACTATAAGCAATATTATATTTACAAACCCGGTTTGATGGCCAGTTCGTAACAGTTTACTTAGTTGTGGCCTTCCTGGTTACCTAAATCTAATGCCATAACAACAATTTTACAATGTGGCACGTGTTCTGGCAGTGGTAAGATAGCCAGTTCCTCAATGGTTGACGATTCCAGCTGTAGTGCGCTTTCACCTTCGGCCGCCTTATATCTATTCTGTGTCATCACTTAACATTAGGTGAGTGATAAAGACCAAAAACTGACCGGTTCTGTGTCAATGTAAAAAAAAACATTTTTATCTAAATTGAATCCGAAACCTTGGCGAGAGCTGGAGTTGTCAGATCAGCTACGAAGATCTAGAATGTCTATCCTTTTTGTTTTTTTTTAATTATTTACGGAACTGTTATTATTTACTAAAATGGATTTATTTACAGTGCCCAATATTTATTTATCTGTAGTCAGTCAGCTGACGTATGTGGTGGGGGGTGGGGTTGAATCAATCCGAAGTGCGCGCGCCGGGTTGCTGTTGCCGCGACACTCCGGCGCCGCTGTTAACGACAGGGACGCAACGGGAGCAACCGGGATACGAGACAAAACAATCATAATATATGTTTTAAATCGAATCTAAATTAGTTATGTGCAATTTCATACACCACTTTATCTACTCTAATACAATTTCAAATATAATTTCAAGGTCTTCAAATTCATCTTAAATATTTCAAGGACTTCAACTTCAGTAATAGGTAGCAAGAAACCATACAATTGGGATTGAACCTACTTAATAAGAAGAGAGGGAGAGACTTTGATTTGATGGTAATACCTTGATTATGATATGATTATGAGTCATTTCCGTCGCTGCATCTTAAATATCGGGCGGAGTCAAGATTTCTTCACATCACCGCTATAAAATATTTTTTAGCAAGAATAAAAAACCCATTAAATTCAGTACAACAAAAAGTAAAAATTGAAATCCAAACTATTTTTGCTCCGCGCTTAAGCGATACTACCACAGACCATAAATACTAAGGAGTTATGTACTAAGTCCATGGTCCCTGTATCTTTTTTTTTACCTTTTAGTTTATCGTCCTATTTAGTCAATTTTATTAATACCTCCACTATTGGGGCACAGCACATGTCTTCTTCTACTATAAGAATGATTAAGAAAGTAATTTAGTAAAATTTCCAACAAAAGAATTATGTAGAACATTCCTTAATTTCCAAAGTGCGACTAATTAGGAATCGCAGTAGACCCCTATTAACATGTAAGATCTTCATTATGAACATAGATTTATTCTTTTTTATATATATTTCTCACCAAAAAGTTACGACTTGCTAAAAAATGCGGGAAAGTAAATTCGTAGATAATTTCCCGCTCCCGGTGCGTCCCAGGCACGGTGTTTACTCTCTCGTCGCAGCCTCCCAGCGCTCAGCTCTCGTACATTCCCGCCGTCTCTCCGAGCAGCATCGCTCCGGAGTCCTGACTACCGCTTCGCCTAAGGCATGGTGGCCACGGAAGCGTAACCCAGTGAGTACTTAATGAAATTTGTTATTACTAGTATTATGCTTTATATATGCAATGCGAATAATTTAACAATGTACAACGGAAGTGACTAACTTCAGCGCTTGCTGTACAAAACGACCTATTTTAATCTGTAAATTTTTTTCTTTGCCACACATTCTCAAGTGAAGTTACAGCGGATCACTGTCTTTAATCACTTTAATCCCATTGTAATTTAGAACTCGGATGTTTCAAAATCATAGCTACATTATCATAATCTACCTACTTAGATTATTTTCAAATGCGCGTTTCCAGCAGTTCCCCCATTGAATAGGATCAATCTTAGAGAATCTTTATAAAGCAGAATGTTTTACCATCAGAAGACCACCGTAACCGTTTGCGCCATTTGGATATACAACATGTTACAAAAATACCCCTAATGCCGAATATGGTATATAGGGACCATCAAACTGATCAACTTTTACTATGGGACCAACTCTGAAATCGCGAAAAAAAATCAGCTGTTTCATACAAAAATTAAAATCGAAAATATCAAAATGTATTAAACAGCAGATTTTTTTTTCGCGGTTTGAGTTTTGGTCCCATGGTAAAAGTCCCAAACTGAACAATCAGTTTGATGGTTTGATGGTTATTTTTCGCTTAAGTTAAAAGTTTAAAATTAGGAATGTAAGTTTATTTTTATTTCTTGTATTAAAACGGTGGATATCACTTTTCTTAGCAAGTACCTAAGCTATAATGTATAATGTTTCCGAACATAAACTAAATTATCATAGATGTATTGGCATGCCACTGTTATATGTAAATAAATTAATTTCTTTAAAAATCTCGCGGCCGAAGGCTGTTCCTATATGACGCGAACGGTTCTTTTTTGAAGCACAAAAATATTCTCAATATAAGCTGCTGAGCCCCACAACAACATTCCATAGGATATTACATTATAAAAAAATATCTTTCACACAAAAAAAACTAAACCAAATCGGTTCATCCGTTTGGGAGCTACGATACCTCAGACAAATACAGATACACAGACACGTTAAACTTATAACACCCCTCTTTTTGCGTCGGGGGTTAAAAATAAATAAAATAGACCAGCCTTGCCATTTGAATGTCAGTTAGAGCCTTATTTGTTTAACTGCGAATGCCGCAGAACTGAGTCTACTCGACAAAGCAATGTGGTTGCCATTGTAGTCCTGATTATATGTAATACCTAGAAATTTTGTACCTGCCCTACTTTGGTTAATGTGAATTTTCATATTTCGTTTTCTTGAGTTTGATGCTAAATTAATAATGTTGAAGCAGTGCAAAACTTTAGAGAGAGCACTATTTACATCGTCAGAACAATTTTATCACCTTTATCGACTTTGAAGTCTAAGGAGCTATTATCTGCAAATAGCACTGTCTCACATAAATTGAATCCAATCCTTCGATCATCAGGTATTGATGATCGAAGCCTTAATTGGATAAGTTGTCTAACCTTCGCAACCGCTGCAATAAGCGGTAAAATATATTCAGCTTTGTGAAGTAGATGCCAGAGAGGAGGAATTATTATGGTGCTTATGGAAATGGTTTTGGTGATGGTAATCATTAGCATTGCTTGAACTTAAAACTACTTGAAAATCTAACACCATTGCAGATTTTTTTTTGTCCTTTGATAATTTGCCACATGATTATATCTAAGCACAATTGAATTTTACACAAAAAATTACATAAAAGTATTATTATATTCAAATGAACTCTAGCAAGGTTCTAACTTTACGTCCTTTTGACTTATAAGATGACAATGTTTTTTACAAATTGCTGTTTCTTCAGGCATCAATATTTAACGAAAAAATCCTTTTTTTTTTTGGTAAAAATATTATTATTGCAATGTCTCATATTTGTTTCCAGATCATTTTGCGATGGTCAGCGGAGGCGCGAGTGGTAGCGCAGGGCGGGGGCTCGGCGCGGAGTCGTGCGCCGCGCTGTTGCTGCTGTGCTGGCTGTGCTGCTGGCCCGATGACGGCAGCTCCGGTGAGAGGATCATCATCATCACCAGTCATTTTAAAGTCCCCACTGCTGAGGCACGTGCATTCTTAGAGATAAACTAGGGGGATAGGGCAATCTGCACATCATCTATTTTTATTATCCCCACTGCTGAGGCACATGCATTCTTAGAGACAAACTAGGAAGATGGGGAAATCTACACATAATCTATTTTTAATGTCCCCAATGCTAAGGCACGTGCATTCTTAGTGATAAACTAGGAGGATGGGGCAACCTATCTATTTTGTCCTCACTGCTGGGCTGGGCCCAGGCCTTACTTGATAAGATGATATAAGATATGATATCTGATAAGGGTCGACCCATAAACTCCCTGGAAAAAGGATAAAGTTTGATTGGATTCAACACAATACCCTGAAAAATTACTACTAAATTCTTGACTACAAATTATTATACCTACGTGCTTTATTTGATCTTAACCACTTTCGCAACTTATCCAGTGTATCTGAAAGCAGGCGTCTGTTTCCAGACACATCTAGCTCGCGCAAGCACCCGCGTAAGCTGGTCGCCGTCGGTACGTAGTCGTCATTGGTGTTCTGTGATTGTGTGGAGGCTATCAATGTAACACTGTTATAAGTTGACATTCACTACTAGCTTAACATTACACTCCCTTATTCCAAAACGTGGACTAAACTTAAACAGCTTTTTTCATTAGAGGAACGATAAAAATGGCAGTAGTTTCAAGCAATTTTTAATTTGGGGTTGTTCTATATTCATCATAAGATTAGTCCAGGATTTGGAATGAGAGAGAATATTTTTGTTTACCCTGTCGTATAAGTTTAACCTAATTCAGGTTACTGCGCCCCGGGTTCGAATCCTGGTAATATGTTCATGTGACGAGAATAGCGTAATAGGAAAATATGTTCTTTTAATCATTATTTAAAGATAACCTATTACACTATGGTGCTGAGCATGAGCATCCTGTTCTCGAGTCATGGATGTTTATTATTAATTATGTCACTACAGTGAAAGTACGAGTATGTAGGGTTAGACTTTGGCGTGCGTTGTAGTGACTACCTTCACCTTAGAGCAAGGTCGGCCAATCACAAGGCATTTGAATTTGCCCGGGTCGTCTGGCTGTCCGGCGCGCGGTGAAATCGCTTCCTCCTGATGGTAAATTTAAAAGTTGTGACGCAGCGCTGCCAAAGTCTAAGAAATTTTGCTCACCTGGAAATTCTATTGGCCAGCCTTGCCGTAGAGCAGGTATCTCCAAACGACGGCCCGCGGGCCAGCTCCGGCCCGCGAGCACCAACAATCCGAATCGTACCATCATTTTGTAATTTACAGTATATTGATACGATGATCTAGCTAGGTCCTGGCCCTTCGGACTTCGTGGAGGAGTTAGTCTAGCCCTTAAGTTAAAAAGTTTGGCGAACCATGCCGTAGAGTATTGATTTCAATACCCTTGTATTTCAGAGTCAGGCTCCCACCGTTCTGGAGACTTCTTCAGCCGACGCATGGGCAGCAGCGCCATATCACTGCACCTGCCCAGCACCTCAGGTGATGATCAGGTGCTATCACTATTAAAAATATAACGCAAATGAACTGTATTTATTTAAAGACCACAAAAAAACAGTCTCTATATATGTTTAGATAGTTTAGATTCTTTAGACTGAAACCCTTTTCACAGGTCTCAAAATCCCACTATCAGCTCACAGGAGCCACGAGGAGATCCGCAGCCGTCGCAAGTCTCACCACGAGCCGACCGAAGAGACCCGCTATCACTCCGCGCCCAGCGTCATCGACGAGGTGATCCACCGCCGCGACTGGGAGCGTTCCACTAAAGACCTCTACATACCTCTGAACCCACAAAATGAATGTAAGTCCCCCAAATCTGATGCCAGCTCCAGCCCTGACCAAGCTCCGTGCGCCGAGCCAGAATCTTCATCAATAGAGTGCCTTAAAGCAGAGGAACCAAAAAAATGCAAGAAGCACCACAAAAACATTAAATCCTCTAAAGGCAAGAAATGCAAAGAGTCCAACAAAGACGATATCAAAGACACAGACGACGCCACTGAAGTGGAAGCCCCTAATTTTTACATCGGGGAAGCGAAAGAAGACCCGCAGTCCGAAATTTTTGATTTCGCTGAGTACGAAAGATTGGTGGAAGAGAGAAATAGATCCATTTATAAGGCAAAAGACGCGAAACAGTCTTTTAACGAGTCTATTAAACTGAAGGAGGTCCCGAGAGGTTCATTGGCCGCAGTGGAAGAAGGACTCGTGATGGAGGCGGGGACGTACACGGATGACGTCATCGACAGATCTGGAGCTATGCACCACACCATCGAGTCTCGCCTGAGCTTCACTAGGCCGTACCCCCCACCGTCCGTTGGTAAGTGTCACATGTTCTGTATGGAGACCATAGAACTGGTAATTGAACTATTACATCTTTTAGATCCCATATAGCCATAGACAGAGATCTAAAGAAAATTGACATTGTCCATCTTTCAGAGGCAGTGGATTACGACGGTGGCGCATGTTACTTAGCCGAGCATGGCTCAGTGTCTGAGCTGCGGTCGCGCGCGGGGGGCACGCTGGACGGTGGAGGCGAGGCAGGCGCAGTTAAGGGGGCGGCGGGAGGTTGGCGCGCGCGCCATGCTAGTGACGGGGACATACTCGCGCCGACGCACAGGCCGGAGTCCGGGGCTTTTTCGGGTAGGTACACTTTTTACATGCCAATGCTAATCTCAAAGTTTTTCGGCATTCACAAAGACTTTATGAAGGGTGTTGAGGCGGGATCTCTTCACTAAATATTCTGCTGCTATTACCATGCTCTGTGCTTGGTGACCGCAACACCACAGTTCTATATCGGAACTTGTATTTAACTTTGATTACTCCATATATAATTTTCTCTTCTCTTTCTCTCTCTTTCTTATATCATGCTCTTCTGATGCTCTTCCTGTGATATAGAGAGCGACCTGGACATCGATCTGGAAGCGCTGGCACGCGAGGAGCGGCCGCCCGCCTACCACGAGCTGCAGCTGCAGCCACGCAAGAGGGAGACCGCCATATAACACTACACTACACACTCAGCTACACACAAAAGAAGGAGGGTATCAAATAAGTGGAATTCTTGCTGGATTGGAAAGTAAACCTCTCTTTAACTGATATTGAAGAACTAACACTACCTACCTATGTACGTGATGTTGTCAAATATTTATTTACCTACTATGTATACTAGCAGAGAATTAATCATACTACAATTCAATGACTAATGAAATGACTAAAGATTCTTATTGCTTAAGCTTTTATGCTGATCTAGAAGCGTAAGAATATTATAAAGTGTATCAAATCTCGCGCAATATGCATTTGGAAGGAGCTTTCGTCATCTTTTTAACCGACTTCAAAAAAGGAGGAGGTTCTATGTTCGACTGTTTATTTGTTTTTTTTTTTTTTTTTTATTATTTTTTTTTATGTATGTCCACCGATAACTCGAAAACGGCTGAACCGATTGACATGATTCAAACGCCACTTTATCAGGTTTGCTCTCCAGGTGGTCCCATTTTTTGAAAATTTTAAATCGGTTCAGTAGTTTTCGAGTAATACTGAAAATACTGTAATTTTTTAGGTAACTTTTGCACGAGTTTTAACGGATCTTCAGACATAACTTCTTTGTTTATAAACCGATTTAGATGATTCTTGTTTCGTTAGAAAGGGGATACTTTAAGGATGTTTTCATTCAAATTTCCTTCACATTGGACCTTGGATTTCGAAGATACACAAGAGAACTCTTCAAAATCAAATATGATAGTGTATTAGTGATTATACTCTACGGTATTGAAAGGTTTCGCATCAGCCATTTTTATTGTCACTACTGGGGCTGGGATACAAGCCTTACTTATGGGCTGATGAATAGGATGGGCCATAACCCACCGCGCGGGCCCAATGCGGATTGGTGGGTGTTAATGTGCAAATGTAGCTGGAACTAACGGCTTAACGTGTCTTCTGAAGCACGGAGGAGATAATACACTTTGGTCACCTACCCCATGTCTGACCCTTGCTATAATTAACAGTGCGAAAAGTGGATATTGAGTTACTAGGCGTATTATACCATTGAAATGTGTGAAATATGAATAAAATATATTTATATCATCGCTTACATTTACTTATACATACCTACCACAAAAAAGTTAAAAATAAAAAAACTTTTAAAAATTAAAAAGAAAAACCTCCTTCAAAAAACCTTAAAAAATTGCTATAAAAAAACAGCTTCAAAAAACAGCAGCTCTAAAAAGCAAGAAATAATATTCAAATCTGCATAATTACTATTCAAGTATCTACGCATATCTGATATTAAAAAAACGTCTTATGAAGTCGGGTGGGGCTTTAAGTATTAAAAAATCAAATTGAGAAAAAGAAACCACGATAAATGTTATTATGATTAAAAAATAAAAATATCTTTAGCCCCACCCGACTTCAAAAGACGTTTTTTTAATATCAGATATGCGTAGATACTTGAATAGTAATTATGCAGATTTGAATATTATTTCTTGCTTTTTAGAGCTGCTGTTTTTTGAAGCTGTTTTTTTATAGCAATTTTTTAAGGTTTTTTGAAGGAGGTTTTTCTTTTTAATTTTTAAAAGTTTTTGTCACTTAAAGTTCTAATTTTTCATGTTCTTCTTTTACTTTCTGTAAGATAAAACTTGACTACGTATAAAATACAAATATAAGCAGTAATTCCCTGAATGCCTGGGCCTGTCAATTGTCATGACCATTTGGTTTAGATTGCGGTGTAACTATGAGTAGTTTGTTCTATTTTTAAATTGGTTGACTCGATGAATATAAAATTGTCTTGACAGGTGACAAATTATCACGTTTATTAAATAGTGCCGATATGATGCAGACATGTGACATTGTATTTCTGTGACCGGATTTTGACCACTCACTGCACTGGATAGAATGGACATAAGGATAAAGTTAGAGGGCAATTTCTGACCGTCATTGTATAGCAAATAAGTTAATAATATTATTGTACAAATTCCGGAGCAATTATCGTTCTAAGTCTAAAGTAAGAAGTGCGCTTAGCTATCTATTCTATGTTATTGTTACTAATTATGTGTAGATGATACGTCTGTAAACGCTTAATTACGTCAGTACTTTTATTAATTCTGTGGCTTAATACAGCGCGTGTTTGAAAAAAAATAACTATATTTAGTAACGCTCCAGTATTGAGTATGTGTGCTTTGATGAAAATACTTTTGTATGATTTAAAATGAAATAGGTACTAATAATAACTGCAACTATTTCAAATTATTAAATGTATGAGACATACAGTGAGAAATCTATGTTAATGTTAATAATTTTACTAAACAGAATATTGTTATATTTCACTTCATGATGATAAATAATTCATTATAATTATACAACTTGTTACAAAAAACCCGTAATGCCGAATATACCGAATATGCCGAAAATACTTAAATTATTTTTAGTGGTATTCATTAATTTAATGTACTTAATGATTTTATGATTTAAATAATGTAGGTATTATGAATTTTCGCATGCTGATACATTCAGCGAAACATGTTGAACTTTTTATTTTATTTATAACGTCGACATTGTATCATACCGTGTTTCTAGCAAAATAAAATTTATGATTTATGTATAATGAAACACATAACTAAATGTAGCAACTGTCACTTTTACAGGCTCTCAATATTATACAACGTGTTACAAAAAAACCCGTAATGCCGAATATGCCGATAGGGTGCCGCATACAACCCTGAAAAATTATTATGAACCCTGAATATTGCCACTTAAAAAATAAATATACTACGTATTAATGAATGAACCCAAAATGGGGAAAACTGTTTCTTTGGACCATCAAACTGAACAACTTTTACTACGGGACCAAATCTGGAATCGTGAAAAAATATCAGCTGTTTGATACTTTTCCTTATTTTTTTGTATGAATCTAGGATTGTCACTTTACAGTTTTCCTTACAAATAAAGAATCAAAATTTCACAACCATGTGGTGGTTTTCAGAGTTTATTTTCTAGGATAGTATGTATCCTTTCTACCATATTTGGTAGTACGGGGTTTTTTTGTAACACGTTGTAAATCTACCCCCTTCAATTAAATCGAAATGTTGTCAATGATATAGTCAATAATTCAGTGTATGTGTTAAACTGTAAATAAAATTAATTGTTGATTTGTGTTCCTTCATTTCACACGAGCAGAGATAATAATTACCGCCTTTTTTCAATTTCGTCGCGGCAGTCAACAGACGAATAAAATCTATATAAATATTAAAAAAAATTAATCCCCAAAATGTAGGTAAGCGCATAACTTCAGAACGACTGCACCGAATTAGATATTTTTTTTAGTTTTGTTTGTTATTATCAGGACAAGGTTTGTATAAAAGTACTGAACTGAAAGACGTGAAAAAATATTTCTTTTTTCCGTCATATTAAATCGCAATATAACTAATAGATGGCGCGACCCGTGCGAAGCCGGGGCGGACAGCTAGTAATTAATATTTAGATGTTCTGACAACGACAAGCCCTTAGAAAACGTTATTTCTTTAAATTACTTTAGTTTCCTCATGTTCAGGCATGGTTTTCTTTCCATCCCAACGGTGACTGGGGCACGGCCACCATTCGTAGGGCTGCCAACCGTCCCGCATTGGGGCATTGGGGGGGGGGGGGGGGGGGACAGGCCCGCATTTGTCGTTAGTGCTCCCCTTTATCAAAAGCGTCTGACTGTCATGTATATGTTTTGTAATGGCAATGGTACGTGCTGCGTCACGTGCATGGCAACACTGCAGGGAATAAAGCAGAGTGCGCCATCCGCCATCTTGTGTTTCACTGCTTTCACTTGTTCTTATTTTCCAATACTTATCAGATACGATACAAAATTGCAATAGAAAGTCCAGATTACAATCAATAGGTCCTGTGGAAGTTGGCGACAAAGGCGGCTTTTGTGACAAAAGGTTTCAAGTAGGAAATGAGCTGATGATCTTCAAACGGCTAAACAGATCTTCATAAATTATATAACTAAGAACCATCTCGATCACGCCAGCTTTCAAATAATAAAAAACCGCATCAAAATCGGTCCATTCACTTAGGAGCTTCGTTGCCACAGACAGACACACAAATACACACACACGTTAAACTCATAACACCCCTCTTTTTGGAAAAAGAGCGGTTAAAAAACAAGATGGCGGATATAGGCTTTTTTGGCCGTTGGATTTCGGATTAGTTAGTCTGTCCCCCATTTTGTTATGGGGAAGTTGGCAGCCTAACGGCCGAATACTTAAAGGCTTCTTAGCTAAAATCTTTAGTTAAGATATTCTTAACTTTAATGAAGCTGTCAGTTTCATAGATTTTCTGTCAAATCTGACAACTTTTTTAATTTAAGGTGGTTTTATTAACTTAAGATTCGTTAGAGTATTTGGCCGTTAGCCATTCGTCTTTCGGCGTTACGAGCCGCATATACACATGTACTATATTCTGTGCCTATACACTAGTGGTTGAACTATCGTTAATTGGTGTAATAATGTAATCTACAGGATTTTCCTCAATATAATTGAACATTTTGTTGTTTAAAAATCAAACATATCTGATTCTGAGTGTTTTTGTAAGACAATGGGAGTGTGTGATGTGTACAATACTTTGGCTAGCCAGCCACGTGGTAGCAATCGGGGCTGCCCTGCATCGGCCCAACCTGCCCAACCACCCTGTCGGTGTCATGGTAAGTGGTTTACTTCTTTATATCAATTGAAATAATAGAATCAGTGACTAAACATTTGTAATTATTTTTTTTTCACATCGTATGTGAGTAAAGTCCTGTTTTGTTTCAAAATATTTGGTCAGAGTGAATTAATTGCATGCTTTGACCAATTGTTAGGTAGAGACGACAGCACGTCAGGTTATACAGTAAAACTGCGAAAACAGCTTTTATTACGTAGGGCATAAAGGCGGTCTCAAGGTCTACATGTATAGTCTGAGGTGCCGTCATTGTGTACTTCTTCCAAAAAAAATAAAAATACAATTTAAGTTACATACGGACGTTTTATTAATTATCACAACACGATATCAAAAAATGAGGCAACAATAGTTTGAATTACAATTTTTATTATATCCCAAAATAGAGAGAGGACAGAATTCAAGCCTAAGCTCGAGCAACGCACACATAGACACCCTCTCACCGACAAGGAATAACCGCGGAATCTCAGACCAATCTCAAAACGAGTTCGAGTGCGTGACGCAATGTCCTCCGGTGAGAGCTGTCTATGTGTGTGTGCGTTGCGCGCGACATGTCCTCACTGTTGTGTGATTATATCGTGACAAGATGTAAATATTTTACATAGGTAATTTGGTAACATTTATTTATAATATAATTATTTTTTAATGTTGATCTACATAAAAACGTGTTTATTTGGCACATTTCAAGAATATAAGGATCTTATAATTTTTACTAAACGAGTATAGACACATGTAGGTAATATACAACACGTTTACAATCTTTACAAGGCAACTGGGCAGGAGATACAAGACACATACAAAATGTTTAAAGCATATTTTATTAGGCTATTTAGTTTTCATTCTAAACACAGAGACTCAAAGTATAAAAATAAATACAGAAATTATACTCAGAAGATTATCCGAGCAAAAGTATTTCAGCCCGTGACCACGGCCGATGCAACTCGGTCGAAACGTCGGTAAAATAGGTAGGTGTGAAAATACTGTAAACCCCGCACTTGTTACATTTTGATCATTTTTCTAAATAGTAAAATTTTTTTTTTTTTTTTTAAATTCGAAAAACTTTTTTTACAGAAATATCTATTTAATTATCGAACCCTGCTCACAAAATTTTTATATGAATTGGTTGAACTAGATAAGAACAGACGTTGACATACGAAATCAAATGATTTGGCAAAAAATTGCCTAAACAGAAACGGAGATGCTTCACTCGCGCCTCGCGCTCGCCCGGTCAATTTTATTTAGTTAAAGTATTTCGATCATTAAATGCCAATATTTGCTTAAATTCCAATTTTGTCATAAATAGTAAACTCTGAGTCTCTGTGAATTCGTCGTATCATAAAGCTTTTATAATTTAATGCACATTTATAAATATACAAAAATTACGAGTAAACGATAATTATAAACATTCGTTATAAGATCATTTTTTTAATAACTACAGTTTCTAATCCTTTAGAATGATTCAGAATGGTTCGTTGAAGTAGTTTTTATTGTTTGCTCACGCATCAAATCACATTTTTCCTAATTTGCGCGAGTTTTCAATAGTTCAAGTTTAGTTTTTTTTTTCAATAATATTTTTCTATAGTATAGCATGAAGAAAATATTTATAAAGACAATATCGCATTGCATTAAATTACGTAAATTGATAACGTACTGGCAATGGCAATATTTTGTTTACGCGGCCATTAATTTAATTTACGGGTTCTTTACTTTGTTATTTCAATATTATTGTTAAAGGCAGTGATAATGTCAATATTTTATAACAATCTTAACTTAAATTCTATAATGAATAAAAACATCTTTAGTCATATTCAGTATTTCAAACCACAAAGTGAAAGAGTTCAACGAGTTTGGTTGTTTTTGTTTGACACTCTGAAGTTTTTTAGCTTAATTACAGTCATCTCATACACAACCATTCTTTTTAGTTATTTCCTTTGTAATAACATAAAAATCGAATATAAAAAATCGTTTTTAAAATTATAACGTATCATAGAACGTTGATGTCCGGCAGTTTGGGCGCCGCCTGGAGGAACGAGGGCGGTGGCGTAGATGTGGACCTAAAAACCCAACCTAAAACTATTGAGTTAATATTAACTCAAGGTCTAAAACCAAAAAAGGCGTTTTTACCATTGTAGCCTATCCTGCGTATCACAGAAAGTCGAGCTACGAATTCTGAGTTATTTAACTGGCTGGAGTGATCTCGATGCGCGTTACAGCCGCAGCAGCTGGCGCCGGTGTTTTAGGTCCCACTGGTTGGTCGGGTGGTGTGGAAGGTTGTGGTGGAGGCGTGGGTGTAGTGTGCGCGGGCTCAGCGGCAGGTGAGCGCGCGGGGTGCACCGTCCCCCCGCGCGGGGGCGGCGGAAGTTGTTTGCACAGCTTCGCCATGGCGGACGCACTGTCGCGAACCACTGCCGAGAAAGAAAAGGCATTACGTTAAAAGTTGAATCTAAAGACTTTTGCTAATCTAATTTTGACTTTGTTATCGACTTAACCTCAACTTCGGCTTTGACATAAAGGCGGCGTATTTTGACTTTGACCACAAACTATGACCTCAACTTTGACTTCAAATTTTAATCTCAACTTTGAACTTCAACTTCAGATTTTCACCTCATCAAACCTAGAACCTATGACCTCTACTTTTGTCTCGACTTCGGCCTCGGATTTTGACATCAAAATATAACCTCTTCGATCTCCACTTTGACCTAAACATAGACCTCGACTTTGATCTTCATAATGACTTCTGAGTTGAACTTTTAGATTCCGACCTCAAACTTATCTATAGACCTACATATCTATACATATATGAGATTGACTATTCTTACAGCTAGTTCGCTCAAGAGTAGGCTCTGCGGTTTGTTCAAATCATAATTATTTATTTATTTTTCAAGAATTTGGTAGTCCAAGAATATAAGTATTATGTTTGTAAATTACCTGGTTGCACAGGGTAGGCGGGCGGCGGGCGCGCGGGGGTAGGTGTCACCCATACTGGGTCCGCTTCCACCAGCTCTGCACAAGTAAAAGGAGTCAGTAAACAATAAAGTTAGTCATCATCATCAGCTCTCCTTAAGGATGGATAAGGACGATGAGCCATTATTCATAAAAGGGGCCCAATGCGAACACTTCTGCGTGCGTTTCTACGCAGTATAATATTGCTAATATTATTTATGTAGTGTGGTTTATACCTACGCGCAACGTTTGCAACGACTATGACCCCATAGCATAGTATTTTTGGTACTTTTATTTTTATTAAGATTTTTAATCTTGCCTTGATTCCAATACACAGTACGTACCACAAACAACTAGACCTGAGACAAATATAAGAGTGCTAAATTGACCCCAGGGCACAGAATTAGTATAGTACTGACACAGAATAGAAATTAGGCCCTATGTGATAACGTGACAATTTTTCAATTGTTTACATTGTGGTGTAGCTGTGATTAGTCTATCCTATTTTCGAATTGGTCGATTTATTGATTGATTTGAAGTTAGGTAGGAAGTACCTACCTACCTATACCTACGTTAGAATATAAAGACAACACAAAAGCAGATCAAAATCAGAGATAATTTAAGCAGGCAATGCATCCATAAGCAAGATAAAACTACTGTGTAGTACAATACAACACGAATAAAAATCTTACTTAATAACTTAAAATAATCTACTTACAAACTCAGTATGGGTACGTATTTTGGTATTGATGTATATCAGATTCGTATCTTATTATTTTATTTTATTATTTTAAGTACTTAGTCTCTTCATGAGTTTTTATTATCCGCTTCAGTATAGCCACTGTGAATTATCAAGTAGCCAGTGGTCCATGAGTATCTTAATAGATTAGACTCAACTTGTACCAAAGAAGTGTATCGACGGGTAGAGTGAGAATTATCCAGGTAGCCAGTGGTCCCATCGTAGGTTTAGATACTCTAAATAGATTAGACTCAACTTGTACCTAAGAAAGAAATGGATCGATGGGTAGTTATTTGCTTTATCGTTTCTTCAACTGAATTAACCTTTATTCTAGGGCGACACTAAAGCTTATGCGTTGATGATAAGTGGAAGGTCCATGCGCGTATTAGATAATTTCTACACTGGTGATGGGAATCCTTACCTGATGCGTGGAGGTTTCAGCCGGCACGCACCTGGAAGTGCCGAGCTTGCCGGTCGTATGCTACGGAACAACACCATTACTACACACAACACTACATTACTACTCAACAGATCACTAATCTATACTACTAGTGCTGCTTCTCTACACTAATCTGGTCACTTTTACTGTGCCTTTACTATAAACTAAGTACTATTTTTACTACTTCTAAGTATAATACAATTTAACTAATGTGCTACTACATAATGAAATGTTTAACTAAATTACCAAATCGATGATAAAAATACAAAGATATATTAATTTAATAATATTATTAAGCATGGTAAAAATAAAGAAAAAGGATTTCAGATTTTTCTTAACAATGAAATGTAAAAAAAACCAAGAGAAGTGAGTCTGCATTCCTAGCCAAAGTCACAATTTTTAAAAATTGATAATAAAGTTCGCATTTTACAAGGGTCAGTGAAAAGTTATGTCAATCCCATACATGAATCACCAGCGAAGATTTTTTTGCAAATACGACTTTGGCTAGGGCTGGTCAGATAGCGAGCGGGACGTGACGCGACTGTTTAGTTGTTATTTACTAGTTAATTTAGAAAATGTTAAGCTGGGTCCACCACCTTTAACATTTTGGCGTATCAGAATCACCGTGTCTTTATCATACATCGTCTCTTTGATACAGTATTACCACAGCGCACGCTCAAATAAACTAGCGATAGATGCTAAAGATAGACACAATGATCCTGACATGCCTAAGTCACAAGTGTGGACCCAGCTTTACACAGTACTAACACGCCTCGCTCGCCTGTCTGACGCTACCTTAAAACCCATTGACGCCAGCTGGACTGGTTATAGATTTCCTATAGTTCCAACTCAAATGAATATATCCGTTACCCTTGACCCTCTTGACGCAGAAGTACGCGAAGTAGCAGAGCAGCAGTATGAGCAGGGCCAGCACGCCCACCAGCGCGACGTAGTACGCGACGTGGCTCGGCGGCCGCGCGCCGTGCGGGCCCGACCCGCCTGCCATGCCTACGCGCACAACACATGCAGATCATGGGATTCAAACATCAGCATACATTTACTCTATCTAAAGGCCTGCGCAGACGACAGACACAAGTCTTACATAAGATAGATAGATAGATAAGAAGTTTATTTGCTAAAACACACACATTCATACAAATAAAAATGCATATATTAAATTGATGACTAAAAATAAAAAATAAAAAAACAAACAAAATTGACATTTAGGTACACATAACATAATAAAACAGACCTAGCTAGATCACATAATAATGATTCTGCATAACGCAAACGGGTGCCTAACTAAAAGCTCGTTAACAAACCACAAATGGGTTACTTATCTAGCCTGCCTAGTAAAAACTTTCATTAATTCTGTGCCGAAACTTAAAAAGCCAGACTGAAAGATTGGTGATGTAAGCCGTGAAAGAAATACACATATTTTTTTTATAATTTAATAAAATATTGTGTAATTTTTGAGAAAGAAAGAAATGCTACGCGTAGTTACAAATTCTGGTAAAAAAACAATGCTACGGTCATTGCGGTGCTACGCCGTAGCCCGTAGCAAAACGAATGTCAGAAATTCTCTTTGCCGTTCTAACAATTGTTTTGCTTTATGCTTTAATTTAACGCTTACCGGTAGTTTTTACATATTTAAGAAAATGGCTAATCTGTCTTTTATCTTTAAAACAATTTAAAGTTCGTTTTGTATATGTTTTAGCAACAAATCGAGGACAATTACCAATTTCAGACTTACGCTGACACTTAATGTGCCAGATTATTGTTTCAAATATCTACACAATATTAATTTCAATATAAGTTCAATTTTACTTACCTCTCGAGTGGTTTTAGTAGTACATGAAGAACTATTTTACAAAACTCCATTCACAATATTGGGAATATTTTTTCTCTGTCGAATTTCAAAGTATTTTTTATCACTTTTTCAGTGCAATCCATTGGACTTGTTTTGAAATGTTCATTCTTTAATAAACTTCTTCATTCGAATACACTTTCCTAAATTCCAATAGATAGAAAGATTCAATAATTTTCCAAAAAATTTGATCCCTCACTAATGTTGCTGGTTTACTATAAAATTACAAAATCTACAAGATTGTGGTGTGATTTTCTGGCTACATTTGTGGTCGCGACCCGACTGATGGCCGAGACTGTGACGCCATCGTTGAGTTAGATTTTTCTTCTCCGCCACCATTATATCCTCGTAGGCCAGGAGCTGGACAATATTTTAAAATATTATCGATAACTGAAATATCTGTACTTTTCACTTTTAATCTTTTAATTTATGTGTACTACACAGCTCATTTTATCAGTAGGTCAAGATGCAAAAAAAACTGCAAAATGTCCAAAAGACAATTTTAGCACAACACACTGTTAGAAATAAAACACTTTTTACGGATTACAGCGCGTACCTATATTATTAATTCAGGTGTTATTTTAGACTTTTTTCGTTTGGATTCATTGGTTTTTTGAATTCCCGAACTCTAAATTGTGAAATTTTTGGGCGATTTCTAATAATTTGTTGGACCAAGCAGTAAAAATGTTACAGTAATATTTACATATATATTTGTAATCTAATCACAAAGTCCTTTCATTTGATATATCATGGTAGGTTTAAATGAAAAAATAATATTTGTACTGCCATCTTTATGTCGTCACAGTTTCTACCCCCTGCGCGCTTGTCATCTTATAAAATTTGTGTTCAGGACACCACACTGAATGCATTACCACATTTTCCTATTTCCGATAAGGCTTGTGCGAAAACTAACCTTTTCTCTACTTATATTATAATTTTATTTTTCATTTGATTTATTTGATTATAATCTATGTGTATTGTGTAGTTAACAAATTTTTCTGCAATGTATCGATCTTGGTAAACGTGCTATGCTAGGCGGTTTGTTAAATAATTTGAGCGAAAGCTGTACTTCAGTCGGAAGTTACTCATTGATATTATATCAGATGTTAAAATATTGATTGACATTGATTTTTATTATTGAATAGAAAATTTGGATATGTAGGTATGTTGTACTTTTGGGTATGCTAGCTCCTGGTGTATCGACGATCCTGCGACGTCCGTCGGCGTCGCGTCGCGGCGTCGCAACAAGTGTCGCCGCCACTCCGGCGCCGGCACAGGGCTGGTACAATGAACCAGTCATGTCCCATTCAACAATCTTTATTGTCAGTGGTCGGTATTAAGTAATAGAAGTAATAATTCAATGTGTAGTGTTGGTACGTTTCATTGCTCATGACGTTACCTGCGACATTCAATGCTCATATTAAAGTGCATCTTATACCGAAAGTGGCGCCCTCAGAAGTTTTTATTTTATAAGTCGTTAATAAAAAGCTTTTTAATGAAACTTTGCGTGGATTTTTTAAGACCCATAGTCTAGTGTATTTAGAAGGTATCATTAGGTATTTACCTACTAATAAAACTTACCTACTAATTAAAATTTAACGTAGTTTTATTAACATTGTGATTATTATTACAATATTAAATCAAAGTTACCGCGACGCCACTTTCGGTCTGTGCAGGTACCTGCCATCTTAAACGACCACAACTATGTACACACGACAGCACGTCAGGTTATACAGTTAAACTGCGAAAACAGCTTTTATTACGTATGGCACAAAGGCGGTCTCAAGGTCAACATGTGTAGTCTGAGGCGCCGTCGTGTGTACTTCTATAATGCAATATCTTTAAGAGGTGAAAGTGAACATAAGAAAATGGAAAGAAAATACTCTTGTCATAGGCTGATGTGAACGGAAACGGGTGTGACTTTCACTCACCTACCAAAACCAGCCCTTCTATTGTCTAATTTCAAAATCTATCGCAATCGCTTTCAAGATGTAACACATTGATGCTTCTTTTTGGCATAAATAAAAACTTCCCATGAAATGCAGCAACGTGTCACATCTATCTGTCAAATGAAAGCGATTGCGATAGATTTTGAAATTAGACAATTAGCCCCCAGGTCTTACTTTAATTATCAGTAACCAACCATGGTGATAAGCCGACAGCCCTGACCACACCCCTATCGCGGCGAGGCTGCGCGCATGCGCGTCGTCTTCTCAGGGCATCTCCTCAGGATAACAGCCTATGACAACTTTCATGCCATGACTCAGGCCTTCGATCAAGTTGTTACTGAGACATCGGCTTTGTGGACGAATTCACATAATCACCACTCTGGTAATCCACAATTTTCGGATAGCACTCACGTCCCACGTTTTAATATTAATAAAATGAAACAAATAAGTTTTTTTTTTTTTTTATTTATTTATTTGTGTCTAAAAATTTTTAACAAAATTAGATTAACGTTAATAACCACATTAGTCATAGACTGTGTCGCAGCTATTAGCGCCCGCCTCGAACTTAAAGAATTGTAACAGTTAAACACAAAATAAAACTGAATCTAAAAGGTTACTATTATATAAAATAAACATTCTTATAAAATCCAAATGAAAATTTAGTGTGTGAGTTTTGTGTGTGTGTATGTGTGTGTGTGTGTGTGTGTGTGTGTGTGTGTGTGTGTGTGCGTGTGTGTAAAGTGTGTTGAATGTCATTCGTAGTTGTTAACAAGAGACTCGATATCTTCATATTTTAGGCTAAAAAGCCACGTATACAAAACTTTCTTACACTCGCGTTGAGATAAGTTGTAAATATGTAATTTATAGTTACCTAATTTTATTATATAAGATTGGGCTAAGGTATAAATAATGTCGTCCAGCCAGCTTGGTAGAACAACTCTCGACTGCAAAAATTCTATTAGACATTCTAGTATTTAAAGCCAACTCACGATCGAAGGTACAAAACTTGTGTTTACGTAGGATAACATGTAAAACGAAAAGCTTACGCACAGAAAGAACCTTCCATAACTCATAAAGCTGTACAGTTGGATACCAGATGGGTTTGAATGCCATTACTTTGAGCACCGCTCGCTGAGCCCGTTCCAGGACGATGAGATTGGTTTTTAATTACTACTTACCTACATTAATAATCGGAAACTTATATCCGGAGCTGTAAATAGCCTTGAGCTTACTAAATAAAGAATTTTCTGTGCCTGACTAGTATGACTATGAGTATCTTAACGATACTAAATCTCAACTTTTTGGAGTCGCAATTTACGGACTAAAATTTTTTAGATTTCTTTGTACACAATGCTATTAAGTTTATTAAGCAGATGTAAGGATATATACCCGACGTTTTAGCATCGGAATGCGAAAGGTCGTGGGTTCGTTTCAATTCCATCAGAGAAGAAACGAGTTGTTTTTTTTTCTAATTTGATCAACTACTAAGTAATAAATAAGACTTCATGTGCATCCGTATAGTAATACTCATTTTGTTTTTGGATAAAACACGACAATACGACAGCACATTAAGATAAAAATATCTGACCGGGAATAGAACCCAGGATGTTGCTGAGCCACTCAATTACTACAAAACATAAATAAAACAACAGTGCCATTGAATAATTATATTTTTGGTAAAAAAACTAAACTTCGCCTTAAATATTAATTGTTCGCCTTATTTAACAATAGATGCCTATGGAAAAATAAACTGACATAAATCTGAATTATTTCACTGTAATTATCTTAAACAATCTTAAAAATACAGCATTATATATAATATTATACCACAATAAAAATTACTCAATATCTATATTTTACCACAAAACAAAGTTTTTTTTTAAATTTCATAAATGCAATGAAGCATTCGGCCAACAAAAAATAATTTATTCAGTCGAGGCCGTTTACTAGTTTAGTTCCAAAAATTATTTACGTCAATTATTTTTAAAGCTAATAATGATAAAAAGAACTTCACCAAGGCCCTTTACTCATTTGTCGGCGCAGCATCGGTCGATATACGCGGTACCGGTCGATATACGCGGTATCGATATATCGGTATACGCGGTACCGAAAGCTTACCTGCTGGACGTCTATTTCAATAGAGCGTTATAATCCGCACGCGATGAGAATGGGATGGAACCTTGTCAAACTAAGACGCTTACGGTACGCCGACCAGCCACAGGGATATATCAAGAAACACGGTGTCACGCATCCGAGGTGAGAGAACTTTTGCTGCAGCAATTTCAAGTGAGATAAGAATTACCTAAACAATTAGTCCATTAATTAACATTAACTAATTCGTTAATTTTCAATTTACTTTGACAAGGTTCCATCCTATTCTCATCGTGCGCGGACTATACTCGTTTGTCGGCGCGGTACGCCGTGTTGTGTCACGCTCACGCCCTCTGAACAAGGAAACTAATGGAAGTGCCTACCTACGAAAAAAACCTGCATTCTTACTTCTCCATACAAACGCAGCTAAACATGGCGGCTTAGCTTAGTGTTCATACACCTTATGTAAACAGCATAGAGTAGAAATTGTAACAATCGGCAACGTCACAATATGGCGGATACGGCAGCGCCTGACGTCACGTCACGAATGCTTTGTATTTTTGTAGGTATTGTAATTAAGGGCGTTCCCTTATTCAGAGGTCGCGCCGCTGCTGCACCGACAAATGAGTAACGATCTATTGACATATGCGTCCAGTAAGTTTTCGGTACCGCGTATACCGAGCAATGCCGAGCATGCTGATGACGTACTAATGCTGCGCCGACAAATGAATGGGCTTTAACTCTATCTATATCTAACATATATTTTTATCATTATTTTCAAAGACCACGCCAATCTAAGTCTTAAAAGTATAATAAAAAACATTTTTTATTGTTTTCAACATAGATATCGAGTAAGTTTTCCATTAAGTGTAGGTATATCTCGGTGTACTATCGACAACACTTCCGCTGTACCACTCCTAAGGTTGAAATCGCAGCCGCGCCGCCACTAACATATGTTTAGTTCGTGCAGGGGCGATGCGCGCGCGCATGAATTCTTCTGCGAGGTAAGCAGGAGGCGAGTTGCCGATCGTACGTAGTGCACGAGTAAACATACATTGCGACTATCTAAATATTTATTTATACATATCACCTTCTGCGACAACTTTATCACATTAATCACTTAAGCTAAAAACATGAACGTTTCCGGCGCAATTAGTAAAACGGAAATGTTACTAGAGTGACGTATTTTTGCATTGATATAAATACGAATGTTATATACACTTCGCTTACCCTTAGCACGACAATCAAGAAATAAACTTGATGAGAAAATTTGTATGGGAGTACAGCATTGCCATCTACCGCCGTAAAGCTAACTGGTATTTTCCACAGACAATAATAATTACTCTATTGAGTTTTCCTATGCGCGTTTTTTTCTCGATAGATGTTTGTGTGAAAGTTCCTGTATCCCTAGCACGAAAATATATCGAGAAAATAAAACGTGCGTAAAAATACTCATTCGAGAAAATATCTATGGGAAATATGATTTCGTTATTCGGCGGTAGATGGCGATGTACAAATTTCCCATACAAAATCACACTATCGAATTTCTTTACGCGCGTTTTTTTTCTCGATAGATGTTCGTGCTAGGGTGGACTGATCTCAATAGTAAGTATTCAAAGCACCTGTGTTCCAAATATCAGAAACAGCGGCGGTAATATTTTGTACTCCAGTTAATCCCAGTAAAGTAAAACTTATGACACATATTTATAATGGAAGTATACATATAATTCGTTATAAAACTCTCAAATTGAAGCCTCTGAGGACAATAGCCGCAGAAAAACATGTCAACTAGTGGCTCTGTGAGCCGTGACCTGCTTTTAACATATCTCCGCCATTTTGAAAAATTTCGAAATCTGAATCGACAGAACAATTCTATACTAGTGGCTCTGTTAACTGTAGACTTCGCATTTTTCTATTTTACAAATTATGATTACAATATTTTAAAATAACTATAGATATTAAATTTTATATATTTTGTTTATCTAATTTGACACGCGTTATGATGGAATTGTTTTAAATGAGCTTACCTGATAGCAATTTTAAAATCGTGACTTATTTAATGTTTACATGTTGTGTTTAAGAAAGACAATGTAATATTATTCTTAGATAACAATAATAAGCATCATTTTCAAACAGTTCTCTTTCAATCATAAGAAATGTATAACAATACAAAAAGCATGTTAAAATGGAAGCTACAATAATAAAAATATTTATGATAAGCTTACATACACATTATCATTCAAAAGTTAAACATCTTTATATTTTGTACAAAATAAAAATTGTTACGAACAATCTAGAACTATTTAGAAACATCAAGAACAAAATTATGTTGCGCGTAAGCTTATTGTCATTAAGATTTACATACGACTAGACCTCGAGTTATTAAACCCAGTCAAACAAGGCGACACGACAAATCGTTTCCTACGCGAAAGACTGTCGCTAGTCTGTGGCGACCACGAATTACGCTAGTTCATATTTAACTCCCTGTGTTTTAACTTTATTATTTACAATACTATGGTTTTAATAAAATGAACCCTGCTAACTCAAATTCGGTTGCGGAATTAAAAAAAAACTTGTCATAATATTTCACGATGAAGAAAAAGCAACAAAACTTTTGACTTTTTTAAAAACAACAATAAACTAAAATAATATACCTAATTTTACAATCTAGTTACTGAAAAATAAAAATAATCAAAAACCTAAATCTAGCATAAGGATACTTCTCATTTAAGGTGCCTAAATCGATCGAGTACTTGTATTATTCTACCCATACGTAATCACGTGAGGGTCGAAAGGAAAAAGGTTCGAAAAAATCACGAAATATCACAAGAGGGAAGGGGGTGTAATGAGATATCACGTGTATTCATTTTTTCGTTGAACGCGGGAATTTAAAACCGAAATAACCTGTATTCAATGTTTGCCTGGATGTATTTAAGATAAGTATACAGGGTCATTTGTAATTCATTTAAAACCTCTCGTGGGGTTGATCAGACCATCAAACTGAACAACTTTCATTATGGGACCAACCTTGAAATCGCGAAAAAAAAAACAGCTGTTTCATACAAAAGTGCAATGCCTACTCCATCGAAATGTATGAAACAGCTGTTTTTTTTTCGCGATTTCAAGGTTGGTCCCATAATGAAAGTTGTTCAGTTTGATGGTCTGATCAACCCCACGAGAGGTTTTAAATAAAGAATACACGTGACTTTAGGAGGGGAGGGGGGAAGGTTTCACCCCTGACCCCTAAGGGGGCAGATGTATAATTACAGTGTTTTGTCCCATTATTTTTAATGTCAAACTTAAATAGTTTGACAGAGAGTAACCGTTAAGTAACTATTCTAACCATACACTCTAAATCAAATCTGCTATCTTTATTAGTAAGGGGGTATAAAAAAGCACAACACGTTTTAGAGAAAAAATTCAAAAATTACTATTTTTAATAATGCTTCTTTTTTAATGTTCACTGTTTATAAGACTTCAAAATTAGCTTGTTTTGAAGACTGATAAAAACACCGTTAAGCACCCTGTCCCTTTAACTTACAACGAACAAAACCGAACAGCCTTTTTGTGATCAGTGGCCCTACCATGAGTTGATGCAAACTGTTTACGTTACCGTAAACTATCGTTTTCTCTCTTTCACTCGCATTGACTGTGAGCAGTATATCCGATAGTTTACGGATGCGTAAACAGTTTGCATCAACTCATGGTAGGGGCACTGAACATAGTTTACTTAACACAGTACCAAATCATCTATAAACCACTCTCTCAGCCTGGTGGGACGGTTTGTATTTTTTTTTCTTAAGAGGCCAGCGAATAGAATGCTTCCCTACAAACGTAATTTAGTTATTTTTATTTATTTAGGCAGCAAAGTCTTTAACAAATGCAAGTAAAAATATTACACACAATAGACCTACAGTACCATTATGTTGTTAACAAGAATTTATACAACATGTTACAAAAATACCTCTAATGCCGAATATGGTAGATAGGGACCATCAAACGGATCAACTTTTACTATGGGACCAACAAATACTGTCTTAATACGAATAACATCACAAGAAGAGTTAACTATGCTCAAATTGTGCTCAAATCATTTTGGTAATACGTTTGTATAGGACGCCAGCACTGTTCACCGGCCTCTTAACCAACAACCTTTCATTTGTTGGTTAGTAATATGAATTTTAAGTATCAACCGACCAACTAGGTTGTCAATAAAAAAAAAAGTATCAACCGACCGACCAGGTTCTTGGTCAAGAAAAAACCAACCGTCCCACCAGGTGGACAGAGCGGTTTGTCGGTTAGTAATAAACGGTACCAATTTAGATAAACTTAGTGTAACTAGTAACTACTTCATAATTTCGAGTTTAATCTCAAATAATTTTTGATGAGTTTTTTTTATACAGCTAGATTATAAAGACAACTATTAATAAAAAAGTACTACTCATCACTCATCAGATTTAGTACTGAAAGAAAATACTTTTAAATATTCACTTCTAAGATTTACTTAATACACTTATTAATAACATTTTGAATTTTAAAGCTCAGTCAAAATTTAATAAGGTCGTGAGTATATGTTTAAAGATTTTTTTTAGCATTTATACAGTAGCCTTTTTACTTTTTCTTAATGATTTTTTAATTCCTTAATCTTCACTTAGAAGATTTATTGTAACTATAATTTATTTTTGAAATACTATAAAAAATTTAAAATAAAATACAGTTGTAAAAACAAAGGATTGGAAATTTTGAAACAAAAGAAAAAACTGTCACTTTAAACAAAACAAAAGTTCTTCTCTCAAAATAAACAGTAGAAATAATATAAAGTATACATTGCGACTTCTATATTACATTCACATTCATTTTTTATCTAACCGTAGCCGTGTATGAAGTTGTATGACACATAGACAGATACTTGCCCAACGGTTTAGTATAATCACTATGGAATTATTAACACTAGCATCACTTTTGAGTTGTTGTATGACACTTTTATGGATTTGTATGACTGTAGTCTCACACTTTCTTGACGATTTAGTGGAATCACTATAGAATCGTTGAAACTAGCATCAGTTTTGAGGTGTTGTAAGAGACTTAAGGACTTGTATGGTGTTACGAATGCGGATATGAGGGGTTGTATGGAGACTGCTTCATGTTCGTGCCCGTGGCTTGCTCGTACGAAGGAGGCAGAGTTGCTGAGGATATTAAATGATTATTGGTAATTATTATACGTAATTATGTTGTAGATTTGATGGTATGAAATGTATTTTTATTTCGTGTAATGATCAAATTAGAGTCGAAGCTTTTTAAAGGCTATAAGAAAAAAGAGCGACTTAAAACACATAACCATGCAATGCAGCACTTTGTTTAAAGGGGTTTCCTACGTAAACTCGAATGTCACAACGCTGAATTACAAATAATTCTCAAACACTAGCCATGTGGCTGTGGCCATGATACCAATACTGGAATAAACTGTCCTTTACTTAATATTTTGCGACAACTTTTGACGACCTCCGTGGTCGAGTGGCTTTGTACACCAGTTCGATCCCGGTTGGGTCCATTTAGAAAACGAACTTTTCTATATTGGCTCAGGTCTGGATGTTTATCATACCACCGTTGTCTCTGATTTTCCATAACACAAGTGCTTTAGCTACTTACTTTGGAATTGGAGCAATGTATGTGACGTTGTCAAATATTTATTATATATTTCTTTATTTATTACTTACTATTATAAGAATATTATTGCCATTTAGGAGTATGAATAATTATAGTGATTTCAACGTCATAACAATGAAAAGTTATGGCAATGAACGATTATAGTGCGTTTAAATAAAATGCTTTTATTAATATAACATGTGGTTATAAAATTATTGTAGTCAAAATAATATTAAGGAAACAATGTTATGTCTTCCATATACCTAAACAATGTCCCGGAAAATATGGTTAGGCCGAAGTGGGTCACAATACATATCAAAGCGAGTCGGTTCGACTATTTTGTATGAAACAGCCGATTTGTTTTATATTTGACATGGGTGAGATTTGATTAGTAAGTCGCAAAAAAAATACGAAATGTCATAAGGGAGGACGGGTGGGATGTAGTGAGATATCACATGTATTATTTTTTCGTTGAACGCACGATTTTTAAACCGAAAACGTCGTGTGATCTTCTTGTTGACTCGCCGTGAAAATACACGTGATTTTTGGAGGAGCGGGTTATTGTTAATCATTAACTATACCATATATCATTAGTACACTTCCAAAGATTTGTATTTTATGCTATTCTACTACAAATAGTCTTGATATGGTAGGAAAATATTGACGATTAGTTTTGTATGAGTATGTATGAAACTACTAATAATGTAAGAAGCTTGGATGACTTTTGTATGATGATAGATAATATTCACCTTGTGCATTCCAGTTGGGGGCGGGCGGCCCGTAAAGAGCTACGCACAAAATTATAGGGTTAGTACTAACACCAATTATAATAAAATTAGTAAAGAACAGTGATATGTAATAACTGATAATAAATAAGATAGTAAAAACATATTAACCCCCTTACTAATAAAGATTGTATAACAGATTTATAGTTACACAGTGTTTTGTCTCTTTCTTTTTAATAATCTTTAATAGTAAGGGGGAAAGTGTGTAAAAGTATAGGGTAAGTATTTCAAAAAGTATGTATGTAGGTATTATAATTCTTGGTTGCGGCGTTTAATTTCAGAGCCTAAATTTATCTCCATAATAACGTCGACGTAAAAGTATGGCTGCGCTGCGACGCTGTTCGTGGCGATTCCGCCAATGCGTACATTGATTCGTAAATCACATGATACATTATGTGTCAATAATTTATCAGGCCGTGTTTGTCTTGGTCTATGCTAGGTGTATTAGTGCTTTGACTCACTGTTATTGCATCATGTGTGTAGTGTAGTGTATGTGTAACATAGTGTAGTGTATGTGTAACATAGTGTAGTGTATGTGTAACATAGTGTATGTGTAATGTTGTGCAAGTGTCTGAATCGGGGTAGTGGGCGCGATGGACGCCGCAGGTGCGTACGGAGGGTGAGTCGGATAAGGCGGTATCACTGCGTGTATGACTTGTGTAGTGCCGTTTATATGTAGTGTATAATGTTTAGTATAATGTAGACTCTACATTATACTAAACATACACTACACATAAACATTGTACATGTAGTCTGGCCAGCGAGTCATGTCATCTCAAACCCGCAACAAATTTACAATTTGGAAACTATAAACTCAAAATACTGCGTTATATAAATTGTATACTTTCATTATATTTCTTTAGCTTGTACTTTTGTCAAGGTGTTTGTACTTATAAAAAAAAAGATCCTTCGCAGTATTTTGATTGAATAAAGTGTTAATTTTTTTTTTGCCGCGGGTTTGAGATGACACGACTCGCTGGTTAGACTCTATATCACTCACCGGTGAGGTCCGGCGCGGTGCGCGCGATGGACGCCGGTTGTGGCATCTAGTGCGGCGGGTGAATCGGTTAAGGCGGTGTCATTGCGTGTATGATGTGTCTAGTGTCGTTTATGTGCATTGTATATGTAGTATAGTGTATGCCACTCACCGGTGAGGTCCGGCGCGGTGGGCGCGATGGACGCCGGCTGCGGCATCGAGTGCGGCGGGTGCATCGGGTACGGCGCCATCACGGCGGCCGCGGGGGACACCACACCGGCGGGCATCGGCATTTGCACGCCCGGGTATGACGGGTAATGGGACGATACTTTGACGAAAAAACAACAAATAAATCAATAACATTGGACAATATTACAATTATTTTTTTTATTTATTTATTTATCAGTATAAATATAGGTACAGAGAAATACAAATTCAAAAAGCACAACGCAAACCGATGGGGTTTATAGTGAGTGCTATTAGAGCCTACCATTCGATACTTTATTAAAGCTCAGTAGGCGAATTACATTGCTCCGTAGGCGAATTAAGAGTTAACGCTTAATGTACTCGATAGCGATTGTAGTTAACACTTGTATGAAAACTTTTACTTTAGTGTAGTTACCGCCAGAGGTGCTGTGCCAAATTGGATACAAAATAGCTTACTACCAGTCGCTATCGAGTATAGCAAACGTAACTGTGCAGACTCATAATACAGGTACAGATGTTAAAAAGTAACTAGAGCACTTGTGTTCTGGAAATGAGACGATACCACACGGTACCACAAACACCCAGATATGAGACAATGTAGAAAAGTACATTTAAAAGAATAATTATTTATTAGAAATTAAAAGGCAATCGTTGACCCTGACGTTATCATATTTGCTATGCGCTAGCAAATAAATAGTACTTAGGCACAGAATAGATATTAGCACTAATTTAGGTTCTAGAATTTCAACGAATCTTCTAGCGGCTCGATAGCTCAACGATAATTAAATAATCATTTAAAACTGCTGCAACATTTTGCTAATCAATAATAATAAATAAATTTGACAACATCACATACATTGCTCCGATTCCAAAGTAAGTAGCTAAAGAACTTGTGTTATGGAAATTAGAGAGAACTGTGGTATCACAAACACCCAGACCTGAACCAATATAAAAAAGTAAGTTTTCTAAATTGACCCAACCGGGGATCGAACCCGGGACCTCAGAGATGGCGACACCTTGAAAACCGGTGTACAAAGCCACTCAACCACGGAGATCGCCATTTGACCCCTGTAGTACACCTCCGTCGCAGAACAGCCTCCGTTGCCGGTTCTTCTCGTTACAAGGTCTCCCGCTTAGGGTTTGCGAACCGATGGCGTAGCTTCTTTGACATTCACAAGTGCTTGTAACAGCCTAGACTGAATAAACGAGTTTTGAATTTTGAATGCCAGTGAAACCGCAGTAGGTCCACCATGACTTGATTTCTATCAACGACGATATACGACGATCACCGCGACATTATATTAGCGGCGGAAGTGTGCCAACTGCCAACGGTAGTACTTATATCTATTATGTGCCAACGGTCTGAGCCGATCGGCGAAATTGCACGTCAAAGAGATAGCATCATAGTTTTAAATCTATGCGTTAGAAAAGGCTGTTTCGTTTGTCGTACAACGAACAAGTTATGGCGGAACTACTGCTGTTTCGCCGGTTTTGTTTCGCGGCGGAGATGTGCTATGGCCAAATAGTATCCGCACAGTTTTCACCGAAGCATTAGGTAACATACGATATACATCGTCATCAGAATATTACATAGCATCTAAATTTTAAATAAATAAGCTAACTTTATCTTATCTAGTATTTAAATATGTCAACAAAGATTACTTCGCAATGCGCGGATATCTAGATAAAAGTACACAGAAACCTGAACACAGAGGCATATTGGATTACACGTTAAAAAGTGTTTTGTTTCAAACTTTGCTTTCGCGACATACATCGACCTCCGTGGTCGAGTGGCTTTGTACACCGGTTTTCAAGGTGTCGCCATCTCTGAGGTCCCGGGTTCGATCCCCGGTTGGGTCAATTTAGAAAACGAACTTTTCTTTATTAACTCAGGTCTGGGTGTTTGTGATACCACTGTTGTCTCTGATTTCCATGACACAAGTGCTTTAGCTACTTACTTTGGAATCGGAGCAATGTATGTGATGTTGTCAAATATTTATTTATTTATTATTAGGTTTCGAATCAATCAAGAAACTAGAGTTCCCCAATGCTCTACTGCTATTCCGTAGTTCACGAAATTCCCCGCAATCGCATACAAGCATTGTAAGCTTTTGGTACTTTGCTCGCATTCTTTATTCTGCTAAATTAAAATGATTTTTTTACAGCCACGTTAGCAATAAGGTTATAGTTTATGTCCCTATCTAAGTTGCAAAGATAAGGATATAATGGACTCGTTGTTCAATTTCTACACAGTCCAGCTATCATAATCACTTGTTCATACTACAATCATGATACGTCATAATACAGTCATAAAAACGCAAGACTTCACAAATACACTTTTGAAAGGTTGGTAGAGAACTTCAAATATAGGTTGTCTCTTTTGGGAATTAAGTACTTAGTTCAAGTTAAAACATACTTTGAGGAGCTCGGCGGCGCAGTACTTTAGCGCCTGGCCCTTTGATTGCGGAGGTTAAGCAACTTTCGCAACGTTCGCTAATGGGATGGGTGACCAAAATTTTCTCGAGTTCCTTCGTTCTTCAGAAGGCACGTTGAGCTGGTCTCGCCTGCATTAGCAGTCGTTAACACCTACCAATCAACATTGGGCCTGCGTGGTGGGTTATGCCAGGGTTGCGATGATTTAAATCACGATTAAAATCTTTTTGTTTTTTAAATCAATACTTTTTTTAAATCCAACCAAATCAGCCAAAAAGTGTGAGTAAATAGGTAAGTATGTCAAACGTGACTGTATAAATCACAATTCCTTTGCTTTTTCGAAATTAAGAAAACGAGATGTCAATTTCACTTTATTTTTTTTATTTCCATGTTCTTGTGTTTCTATTCTTTTCTAATCTGAATTTTATAAGAACCTGTTGATTTTTATTCATTTTAGAATACTTTTGTTAATCATGGCAAATAAATCGGTATGGCAATATAATGATTTTTGTTAATATATTAATATGATTTAATTAAATAAACAAAAATATAAATTGTATTGTTTTCTTCTTAACAATAACTGACTTCCGAATAATAAAACATACGAACGTTAAAAAAACAGATTTAAATCAAATTAAGCTGTTTTAAAAAAAACTTGTATTTTTGCGTCAGGTCATAACCAGGAAACATAAGGGCCATAGCCCATCCTCCTTATCTACCCATAAGTAAAGCCTGTGCCTCAGCAGTGGGGACATTAAAAATGTCTGATGACGAAACATACCTGGATAGGCTGCTACGAACTGCTGCTGCGGGTAGGGCGCGGCGGCGAGGGGGCCGGGCGGCGCGGGCGGCGGCGCTGCGGGCAACACACTACATACAGCACGACTAATCACTTAATTTTCGCTATGTTTGGTTGTATATTTTGGCATTGCCTCTGAGGTTTTGGATTCTATACCCGGTCGACTTCTTTATATTTTCGTGGATATTGTCTGGGAACTGTCGTTTATCAAAAATTAGAATTGGTACACAGTATTTGTGCTTCAGAAACTGGTTTTTGTCAAAAGTATTGTGATGATGCTAAATATAATTTATTATTTGTATTAGAATGCTCTCGATACGTGTTTGGCTGCTGATTCAATTCAATACACATGAAATATATTTATATTAAGGCTTTGCATCACGTTAATCATTTTAGTCAATGGTGTTATCATTCATATTAACCCAATTCCGTTTCTCAGAATCTTAAATATCTGACGCCGAATGAATATTATCATAAAGCACGTTATATTGAGTTTCCTGTTAACGAATACGAGTTTTTTTTATTTAATTTTAGGAACGTTTACCTACAGGTTTTAACGGCATATGAATAGAACATTATAAATTACTTAAAACCAATTACAAACCTCCACATAAACACATCTATAGTATCCTATATTAAAAATGATAAATGAACCAATTTCCACTAAAAAATTATCAATATGAAAAAAAGTGACGTTAGAACATACATGTTACTAATGCTATACCCCATTAAGTTTGAATTTTGAGCTCACGCACATTATTGCTGCCGAACGTAACGCAAGTACTTATGCAGAGGCTAGTCGTAAATAAGTCGAAGTCATATTCACTGCTATAATACCTATTATAAATTTCACAGCCACACATTATAAAGGTGTTATGTCAGTAGTTTGTATGAGCCGAAGGTTTAAGAAGCAGTTGACGCCGAACAAGAGTGTTGGTGCGAGGACCAATCTAGATAATAAATCCGGGCAATGGGAAATCAATGGCGCCATCTTAGATTATTTAAATAAATAAATATATGACAACATCAAATACATTGCTTCGATTCCAAAGTAAGTAGCTAAAGCACATGTGTTATGGAAATCAGAGACAATGGTGGTGGACAAACACCCAGACCTGAACCAATATAGAAAATTTCGTTTACTAAATTGACCCAAACGGGGATCGAACCCGGGACCTCAGAGATGGCGATACCTTGAAAACCAGAGTACAAAGCCACTCGACTACGAAGGTCGTCATATAAATAATCTAAGGGCGCCTAACAAGTTTAGATATAAAACAAGCGTCGTTTACTTCACGTCGTCGTGTTGGAAGAGATTTGAATTTACATGAATAAATAAAACCTATCTATTAAAGGGGAAGCAGCCATTTAATATTTTTGCAAAACAGTATTTTGTTTTATCGGAAGTTTATCGGCTTCTATTTAAGTGTCGTATTCGTATAATCATTTTGTATTATTATGTTGCGTTGTTATCAATTCCTGTGTTAACGTCACAACGGATGTTTTCTTTCTAGATTTTGTCAATTTATTTTTCATACAATTATGTTAACTAACATCAACTTTTTTATTATTATTTATTATCAACAGTCATCTTAAAATTATCACCAGGATAATGCTTCGCGATGAGACTTATAGATTCAGGGAGGGAATACCCAACGAGGAAACCTATGGCCGCATGGCCGAAAATTTAGGCAAAGAACAATGACCACTTCCATAGCTTTTTGAAAAGTTGATGTATGATGATAATAAAATTATCTTTGAATAGTTGCTATGAACATAGAACATTAGTATTTATTGAATTTTAATTTGGCAATCAGAAATATGTAATGGTAAAATCAATAAATATGTTCTAATTGTAATTATTGCCAATCTTTATCATGAATTTTCTCTATTTATGTATTGCCGATTTTTATTTTAGTTAGCAATTTATAAATAACAACAAAAATGCAATTTTATGAGCTATACCAATCACTTATCTATACACGATAATTTGATAAAATCAAGATTTTGACAGGTCAGAAATGGGCATTCTTCTTTGCGACAAATCCGGTTCGTTAGGTTGAGTACACGATCATTAAATTTAATACAGTATAGTTTGGGAGTGGTTCAAACTTCATCGATTTAATAAGGTCACGCGATTGCATAGAAAGCGAAAATAGTTACGTTACGGTGGTGACGAATAGAAATCGAGTGGCGACGAAGGTATTAAAGTCAAGTGTGATCGATTGATAAGCTTTGTAGGTAAAGCGACAACACATCACACTACCACACTACACAATGTTGACCTTGAGACCGTCTTTATACCCTACGTAACAAAAGCTGTTTTCGCCTTTTACAGTTTCATTTGACATTAATCAATGAATGAATTAATGCATCTATTTGCTTGAATGAATGACGTGCTGTCATGTATACTATTATTACTGTACAGACAACAGACAGACTTTATATACAAAAAACATTTGGGCATTGTGAGCCTGATCGGTGATATGAGTCAGTTGTTGGCAGATAGAAAACATGAACACATTATACATGACAGCATGGTAAGTTGAACTACGAAAACAGCTCTTATTATGTACGGCATAAAGACAGTCTTAGGGTCAACTTGTATAATGCTTGACTGTAAAAAATAATTATAAGATAGGTTAAACACTTGGCCACCTAAATAGTCATAGAAATACTCACGACTTATAATCTGTCCCTGCTTATTGCGCCGGCAGCAGCGGCAGATCAGCACAAGCACCACGATGATCCCAAATATGCTGATGATGATCGAGATGATCTCCATTGTGGATAAGCGGTGCACGCGCTCCCAGTGCTCCTGTGACACGATGCCACAGAATATATAATAGTACTAAAATATAATAGTACTAAACGTACAGAAGCCCATCTGTGTGAGGACAATCAAATAATAAGCTACTCTTGGCGCATGACAATAATGTACAATTTCTAATTGCACAGCGCTGCATGCCTATTATTATGAAGCATTTTTCTTTATATTGTGTAGCTCTGTTTCAACCGACACATGACATGCCTCGTGCGCTGACTCGACTGAATCAGCTGTGAGCAGTAATATAAAAGTTTAAGCGCAAAGTGTTACCCCCCATGATACGTAGAGATATAAAGTTACTGATACGGCTCATTTATTTATAGCCATGTCAAAAACATATTACATACTATATTTACATCCTAGCTAAATTTATAAATGTGAAGTGAGTTTATTTGTTACGCTTTCACATTAAAAAATTTTACTGAACTGATCATCATGTTTTGGTCAGTGTTGCATACACTTAATCAAGTAACAGAAAATCACATGAACCACTAAAATACATCCTTACTTTGGCTTGTGATAGGTATTTTTCCAGCAATGGGAGTCCCTTTTCTGTGTTATGTGTAAACAGTCATTTATATGAGTATTATATTAAACACAGTTATATTAAACATGCAATAAAATGATGAACAATGCAATAGTTCAATAATAGAAATCACTAAGAACCACTAACATGTATCCTGCTAGTGGCAGGTTTTTTAACAATAGGAGAGAGGAGTCCCCTTTCTTTGTAAACAATCCTTAGCAACAAAATGATAACAGGAAAATATGTTCTTCAATTTAGCCAACCTCAAACCAAAATATCAACACAATAGTATTATGAATGCAAGCAGGACATTATGATATTATGAATAATAAGTTATTGTGCAACATGAAACAAAAAGATAGATACCTAAGTAAAAGGATAAATATAGGAATGATAATGTAAGTACAGTTGGTTAAGTTATTTTAAGATCTTAAAGTAGGAAACAAGGCAGACAGGCTGAATTTTCAACATGAAAAAACACATTTTAGTATGCACTGGAGCATGGCAGACACTCGCAATCCAAGGAGACCCACCTCAATATCACTATAACGCTTCTCAAAATCACTTGAATACATCACTTATTTGTTTATTTAGAGTACCACGATTGCAATATCCTCAGAGCTTTACGGTCCACGGGAAACTGTGAGTGAGCAAAACTATTAATGCAAGCAAGATACGAGATTATGAATCATCATCACATCGAGGTAAAAACCCGGAGGAAAAACGAATCTATAAACCAATCTGTGCATAACAGTGTCAGAAATAAAAAGCTAATTTGGTCAGAGTTTAAACACCTTAATAAGGCAAATAATTAATTGAATCTTTTGATCAAGGATAGTTTTTAAATTAATTATCCTTAGGTACCCACCCACCTAAAATTTTATAATTTCACGAGCGAAAAACAAACAGACGAACTGACTGACTGAAGGAAGAACTGACTGCTGGCTGACAGTTGACACCTAGTAGTAGTTATATTCGTCCTTTTCAGGACAGGCGAAGGTCTAAGCCATACTGCCAGTTCTTGAGTTTAAATAGTTCAGTGGTAGATATTGTTTAATTTTTCATTAGAATGCGGGTGTATCGCATTCCAATGCTGCTTGGAGCATTTGGCACCAAGTATATCAAGACTGTTTACTCGGTTAGTTCTGCCGAGGAAGCCACCACTTCAATAAAAGTCTCAGCTTCACACAACCAAGATCGCGCCTGTTTCAATTATCCCACAAATTGTTCAGTTGCGTAGACACTTGTACCATATAACTGCACCAATTTTAAGACACAATATCCACTATAAATCAATTTGAAAATAATTAAAATAGACATCTAACAAAACTCGACAAAATGGCGCCAAAAACTCCAGTTGACACCTAACACAGCTAACACCATAAGGGTGCGTTCCGTCGCTTCGCTCGAGTGCACTCGAGCGCGCTCGGGTGCGCACTCTGACCGTTCAGTGGCTCGGTGAAATTTTACTCTGACAGCTGTCAGAGCGTAGTTTCACCCATTCCGTGGCTCAGAGTGCAGCAACCAAACAACCACCTAAATCGGTCGTTGAAAAACGCTCTGACGTTAATCTTTTGTCATAATGTCAATGTCATTTGACATTATTTTGTATTTAGAGGTTTTTGTGTCTAAAAGTTCATGGTTGCTCCTCAAAAAAACAGATTCTATTTGATTTTGTTTATAGGAATGTTTAAATTATGCGTATTCCAAAATAGAAAACGAAAACTTTGTATTGAATGACATCTAAAGTTCCTTTAGGTTATAAAAACAACTCGATCGTTCTGTGGTTTAGTTGCAACTCAAACGAGTTAAATTTTACCCAAATAATTACACCCGAAACGACGGAACGCACACTAGAAGCTCACTGACAAAAGTTTGACATGACAAACCCTCGACTGACGGACGGCACAAATAAAAACTTACCAATGAAAAGTAGCAATGTATTACATACCTACATCTGTCAGAACACAGTTAACATTAACTTCAATGTTTTTAGCCGATACCACCTCTTCGCCATGGTTTTTTGAGTCCTACTTCATCAAAATATTCACTCTATATTCCTACGGCATTACCGGAAGGCGGTAATTTGAGTAGTGCCTCTCCGCAGCTGGTTGGAAGTTGGCGGTGCAAGGCGGTGCACAATTTTTTGGGACTTCACAAAAATATAAAAAAAAATGCAAAAAGACAAGAACCCAGTGTCGTTAAGCCCATTAAAAAAAAGCATTTATATTCTCTTCGATTTTCTTTGAAAATAACATAACAGCGGCGGTATCGGCTAAAAACATTGAAGTTCATGTTAACTGTGTTTTGACAGATGTATGTGATACATTGCTACTTCGTTTTGGCACAAATAAAAACTTACTAAAGGAAAGTAGCAATGTATCACATACATCTGTCAAAACACAGTTAACATGAACTTCAATGTTTTTAGCCGATACCGCCGCAGATATGTACCGAGTTTTTGGCGCCATTTTGTCGAGTTCGGTTAGGTGTCTATTTCAATTATTTTCAAATTGATTCATAGTGGATATTGTGTCTTAAAATTGGTGCAGTTATATGGTACAAGTGTCTACGCAACTGAACAATATGTGGGATAATTGAAATAGGCGCGATCTTGGTTATGTGAAGCTGAGACTTTTATTGAAGTGGTGACTTCCTCGGCAGAACTAACCGAGTAAACTGTCTTGATATACTTGGTGCCAAATGCTCCAAGCAGCATTGGAATACGATGGACCCGCATTCTAATGAAAAATGAAACAATATCAACTCAAGAACTGGCAGTATGGCTTAGACCTTCGCCTGTCCTGAAAAGGACGAATATAACCACTACTACTACTACTGAAAATAACATAAATAAATAACCTCAAAAATATAATTTTATTCACTAATTAAATACTTAATTAAATACTCGCTGTATTTAATTATTTGAAAAATTTAAAACTATGATTTTGTGTCTTCTGTTTTAATTAAATACAAAAATTACATCGAAAATGTATCCTGCATTTGTAACTCGAGGTTTATTACAATTGCGACAGATCATAAATTTTAATGTAAATCCACATCTTCATACAAATGCATTATGTTTCGCTGCCGTGAAGAAGACCTCTGCTGCTGGAGGTAAAGTTGAATTTCGAGTGAACGGACGGATAATTTACTTGAGGAGACTTTAAAACATATTAAAGATGACACACAAACAATGCCGATCATAACAATGCCTTTCTGGTTCTTTTCAATAAAAGATCTTGCACTGTCAATCTTCAAATATTTTAGTTTGGCTTTTTCAACCTAACTAAATGAATTTGAAAATTTGTTTGAAAAACTTGTTGTCTGGTGCAGGTGTAATGGGTCTTGGTAAAGGCAAAAAGAAGGTTAGCAAGCTCGGGGCCATGGAAAAGAAAGAGTTGCCCGTTGAGACTGACCCAGAAAAACTTGTCAATTATGTATGTGGCTCCAACATCTACACTACCGGTGAAGACGTAAAGGTACTTAAGGAAATTTTATTTATTATTGTAAAGACAAAAAGCAATCAACATAATGAAGTTGTTATGTTCTTCTATGATGTTGTTGCATTCCATTTGTTCCATTATTGTTAATCGTAATAAATAGAAACTTTAGAAAATATAGGAAATATATATACAGAGTTAAAAAAAAAAAAAAAAAAAAAAAAAAGAAGTATTTGGTTTTTGTTTAAATGTGGCAGATAGACAGATAATCTCGAATTTTTTTGGTACTTTAAACAATTTTTGTCATTATATACGCTCAGTTTGGTATGTAAATGATAATTTCAGGTATATATTCTTGTTGCACAGTTTTTGGTATGTTTGTATTTAGAACATTTAACATTTGCATATTTTGTATTCTTAGAATAAGTAAATTAATATAGTTTGTAAAGTTTCCATAACAACCCCAATTTTGTTATGGGAGAGTGGCTGCTCCTGGCACAAGTGTTCACTCACTTAAAAGGAGCAAGTCAGCCTCGGTTTATTGTTATCATAATCAATTTATGGAAATAAACATTTTTCATTTTTCATTTTTTCATTTTTCATTTGTGGGTCGGAGAGTCAGGTTCGGGATTAATTTGGTTGGGCAAGAAAGAGTTAAGATCTTCCTCTTTGACTGCACTTTTTTCCATGCTTCCTCTTCATCAAAGGGTTCCTTTCATACAGCCATACATTATCATAATTATTATCCTTAATCACACCGGTGTGACTACGGTTAAAAAAATGACTGTTAGTCACACCGGTGTGTGGTAAATTGGTGTGACTACGGGTTGCGCATTTAATGTGTCTTGCTTTCTTACACATCCTTTATTTGCAGATAAAAGAAGACAGCGAGTACCCTGATTGGCTGTGGACTCTAAACACAGGCCCCGCTCCGCGCTTAGAAGAGTTAGATCCAAATAGCAAGCAGTACTGGGTGCGCGTGCGAGCTGCCGGCATGCGAAGGAACAATCGACTGAAAGCACTTAGAAAGTTCTAGACTACGAAGCTATATGAGAAACTGGCATTGAATTCGATCAAAGACCTAATCACACTAAGTTTCAATGATAAAACTGAATGTAAAGCTCGAATAAAAATCTTAGCTTATGTAATTCAGTATCGAAAATTAGTCTGATTTTCATCCTGTTCTCTCCAAGCCTGTTTCAACTCATTTATCGTGATTCGGTAGTTCAGTTGGAAGAGCTTTGGACCGAAATTCCAAAGATTGATTACTGCCTAAATATTATCTGGTGTGAGTTGATTTTTTCTAGTATGTTATTTAGTATTGTATAAAAATAGCATTGTGAATGCTAAAACCTCTAATTTAAAAATAATTTGCCAAGGCTAAAGAAAAACAGCAAACAAGTGTTTTAGCTTTGGTTTTATCATTGAACATTTGTGTGATCGGAGGACCACAGGTCTCGACTAAAGCAGTTTCATTATGTAATCCTCAGCTTGCCAAGCTTCAGTTTTAACCATGTTGGACCTAAATGCAACGGTAAAGATAATGATTGAACTTTAATATTTGACATTGAAATTATGGTTAATTAACTGAAAAGGCTATGTAAAAAGTAGGTTAAGATCGGTAGCAAATTAAACACTTTCAAAAAATTTAATAACATTATTTCAAAATATACAAATCACGTTACTGTTACAATATTTTTGGTTTTAAAGCACTATTTAGACCACGTTACTAATTTAAACTTGAAACAGGACATGAGTGGTCTGTAACTCATGTCCTTCCTTTTCAAACAATAAACATTACAGTTTTCTGTTACAGAAAATTCATCATTTATGCATACATCTTTACATTACTGAGTATAAAGACTACAAAATTACATAATAAGTACTTACATTTTAGATTGCTTATTGATATTATTGTAAAAAATATATATTTCCCTTTGATTTATTTATTGGTACCTATTGATATTGGATTGGATTGGATATCAAACTTTAGTAGGTATTTTTACTCCCAACCACTATAGCCTTAAAATAAACCGTCACGGGTAGGCACGTTGCCCTTAAGGTTCCCAATACTTTTCTAATTCAAAGAAATTTCTAAAGAGATATCAAAGAAATATCTGTTGTCTATAATTTCACTAAATTTTCATTGGGGGCCACTTATAGGCTTAACGCCATTTTATTCGCAATTTCGCACTGGTGATCTGGCATGTGCGTCAGGCGTGAAATTTTCGGCGTTATCATTTGACTACAACGACGTCGACACTACAAGCAGTCCATGGTGTCTTCTTTGACGATCATCGGTGGTGCACAGTCGCCATGTTTGGTGCCAAACGAAAACGCATACGGATTCTGAAACGATAGCGGGAACTCATTATTTGCTTAGAGCTGAGTAAGTACGATTAGACATGCTTTTCTTCCCAGTTGTCCCCGGTGACTTGTGATTTTCCCTGTTGTCCCCGGTGACTACTGTGATTTTCCCAGTAGTCCCCGGTGATATTTTTCCCATCTGTCCCCTTTGAAGTCCGGGCTAGTGCCCCTCTAATTAAGATTTTAAAAGAGTTTGATGGCGCAGAAAGCTTAGCCCTTGGGCGAATGACTGTGGTAACTGCTAGTCTGTGCGAAAAGAGAACCGTCATGGGATTTGTGCTTGATTACCGATTTTGTCTATATAGTCCTGAATCCCATTGCACTATCGGTAAGCACTACGTAGTGCCTTGGGTGAATTTTCTCTCCCGTGACACTATTACCTTAAACACTAGTACAAGGGTAACACTGAAAGTTTTTAGAACTGGCTAGTTAAAAACATATCAAACGAAAAATTTATTTAAATTTAAAATTTAGAACTCTTTGGTAACCTAATGATGTAAATTTAATTAAGCTGTCATTTGTTTTTATGAATTGGCGGCAATTTGAAAAGTGCGAGTAGCACGACAAGATGAATTTAACAAGAGAAAATTTTCGCTCTATGATTTATTACGACTTTCGTTGTAGTCTTAGTCAACAACAAAGTTATGAAAGACTTCGACTAGCCTTTCATGATGAAGCCCCATCTCGTGCCACTGTTTACAACTGGTTCAATGAGTTCAAGCGTGGTCGTAGGAATCTCACTGATGATCTGCGTGAGGGACGACCTTCAACGGCGACAACTGAAGATAACGTCATTGCTGTGCGGTGCATGATAGACGCTGATAAGAGAGTGACCTACCAACAAATTCGAGCAAGCTTAGGCATTGGTATGAGCCAGGTACGAAAAATCTTACATCAGCATTTAGGCGCCAGGAAGCTATGCACTAGTAGGATACCCCACAATTTGACCGAAGATAAAAAACGACGTCGCGTAGATTGGTGCCACGAAATGATAGAAAAGTACAACGGAGGTAACTCGAATGCTGTATTTGACATAGTCACAGGTGATGAAAGCTGGATTTATTGTTACGAACCCGAAACCAAAAGACAATCTGCTCAGTAGGTGTTTCCTTTTGAGAATTTGCCAACAAAAGTAAAGAAAGGAAAGTGAAGGAAAAAAGATGATTGCCTCATTCTTCCGACGGACTGGTCATTTCGCGACAGTTGTACTGGAAGACAAAAGGACAGTTACTGCAGACTGGTATAATAACAATTGTTTGCCAGTTGTCTTAGAAAAAGTTCGACAGCAGCGCCCACGAAGCAGGATCGTACTTCACCACGATAACGCTTCAGCACATTCCGCGCGACAGACAGTCCAATATTTGACTACGGCGGGTGTTGAGATAATGAGTCATTCGCCTTACAGTCCCGACCTAGCACCTTGCGACTTTTATTTATTCCCAAAAATCAAAAATAAACTACGAGGTATTCGCTTTACGAACCCTGAAGCTGCGTGACTGCGTACGAAATGGCCGTAGAAGAGATCCCTAAAGAAGAGTGGGCCCACTGCTTTTCTCAATGGTTCCATCGAATGCGACGATGCTTAGAAAGGAATGGAGAATACTTCGAAAAACAATAAAAGTATAAGCAACTCCACATTTCGTTTATTTTTTATTTTCTAAGAACTTTCAGTGTGTCCTACGTAGTGCTAAAGGAGATTTTTTCCCCGCGACACGACCGACCCTAGTCATTACCCATGGCACTACTATTTCTTGCGACTGTAATATCTTGATATCTATCAAGTCAAGATAGTCTCACTATAATGAGTAACAGACGTAATAGTACCATCAAGATGACAATAACGGGAATCAAACACAAATCCCATGACTCTTTCCGCACAGACTTTACGGTACCGAATACACGGTCCCAGTATGAAAATAAAATGGTTCATGATATGATCCCCTCCTATATAAATAATAATAAATATTTGACAACATTGCTCCGATCCCAAAGTAAGTAGCTAAAGCACTTGTGTTATGGAAATCAGAGACAACGGTGGTATCACAAACACCCAGACCTGAGCCAACATAGAAAAGTTCATTTTCTAAATTGACCCAACCGGGGATCGAACCCGGAACATCAAATGGCGACACCTTGAAAACCGGTCTGCAAAGCCACTCGACCACGGAGGTCGTCATAAATGAATGAATAAAGTCGAAATGGCCAACATTCTATGCGTTTTAACGCTACGCTTGCCGCAGATTCTCAGATCTATTGTCAATTTAATCGCATTGTACGAGTATGTACATACCTTCTTGACGTTGTAGAGGTTGGGCGGGTAGGCGGCGGGGCCGGGCGTGCGCGTGGCCTTGCCCGCGCCCTCCAGCTTCGCGCCCAGCGAGTAATGCGGGCTCCTGGGACATTAAACACAAAGCTCATAAGAGAAACGGCATTTCATACAAACTTTCAAGTCTTTGTTTTTCGAAATGAATGAAACTTTATACATAAGCAGATTTCATTGGTCTAAAAAGTTAGTTAAAAACATTCTCGATAGATAGGTAACTAAATTAGACCGATTTCGAATTTTCCATAGAAACATAGGTATTTCCAGTTATCTTTTTTAAAATATATTTCAAAAATGTTTTCAATTATTAACGTTTTAGATTATACCAATGTAATCTGCTTGCTGCGGTACCGCGTGGTCATATGAACTTAACTTTATTCGTTTTTTATTTTTCTTAGCGTCTGGCCATGGGGCCCAAAAGTCCGGCTTTTTTTAACAGGCGAGTCCGGCTTTTTTTATTTTTAGAGATGGCAACGCATACCTACGCATCGAATAGTCCGATTAGTCATTACAAAAAATGTAAAGACGATTTGTTGCAAAGCACTCACTTCGTCTTGTAAACGTCAGTGTCCCTCTGGAAGTAGACCGCGGGGCCGGGTGACCTGGCCTTCAGGTTGAATCCGACTCTCGCGCCCATCGTATAAGCAGGCGTGCCAGAACCCAACCGCAGTGCATACGCATTTGGAGCGGGCCCCGGCCTCTTCAGTGCGAAACCGAGACGAGCCCCCATCGAGTATATGGGGGCGCGGGGCTCGCGCATCGGTGGGCAGCGCTCGGGGGCGTGCGCCCCGGGGCCCGGGGTGCGGAGAGTCGAGCGCGTCGGGAATCTGCAAACAAAATATGTGTCAGTAAGGCTGCGTTCAGATAACACATGACACGAGCTCAAAACCCGAACTCAACTCAACCGCAGCCCCAGTAGAGGGGATGGGAACATACAATCTGCATCAAAGGCCCTACCGGCTAACTTACATGGCTATCATAATCGCTTTCATTTGACAGATGGATGTGACACATTGCTACTTTTTTGGCATAAATAAAAACCAAAGAAAAGTAGCAATGTATCACACACATCCATCTGTCAAATGAAAGCGATTACGATAGCCATGTAAGTTGGCCGGTAGGGTCCCAGGCCAGCGTATTAGGTTACTACGGGCCATTGAAAAGGAAGGCAGCAGGCTCCAACATTGAGGAAGGGAAAGAGGGCTGTCTCTCGTGAGTCTTCGTGACATGCGGTTGTCATATCAGCACATCACACACATCAGCCGCACGACGCCTAGTGCTCGGTATAGACCTTTCCTAAGGATCTCCACAACGACCGGTCCTACGCTGTCCACATCCAGTAGTTTCATTTCCACCTAATCTTTATTAGATCTTCGATCTATCTTGGGGTCTTGGGGTCTCCCACGTACAATGCGGTCGCTGTTCGAGAATTAGGTAAGCTCTTAAAACTTGTTAATTTTCCGAATGGCTCTTTTATTTGCCATACAGCGAGAAAAAGACGCATTGATTTAGAAAACTGAAAAGTTAACGAACTTGTACTCTTAATACCCTCCAGCAAGTAAATAATCTAAGACAGTCATGGTTACCTCGCGCCAAAGCTCCAAGCAGGCGATGAGATATTGCCGTCCCTCGTGACGCGGTCGATGCGGTACGCGGGCCCGGGGCCCAGCTGCTTCACCCGGAAGCCGGCGTTGGTGCCGAACGAGAACATCGGGTTGCGGTACCGCGACGGGTCGTGCAGGTTGTGCCCCACCGTCGTCGGCAGCATGTACGCGCCGGGGCCCGGCCCTGGGTTACGGATATGAATGCGTTTCATCCTTATTGGCGTATGGTATGGTAGGTAGGTATGATCAAAGAGCGTACCGGTACCGAGTACCGAGTTAACATAAAAATATACTCACCTAAATTTCGACAGGCCATACTGTTTGTTTTATATAAAAGGGAACGTGTAAAAACACAAAAAATTTATAACTTTTCCAAATTCATGAGAATTTATGTGTTTACTGTAATTTGGACAAGCGATCGGTCGGCCACGCTTGGTTTCAAAACAAATGAAGTTGTCATGGCCTGTCAGTGTGGCAAAGAGGCTAAACAAAGTATGTAATAAAAACTACTGATGTAATGACGTAGCCGTGGGCAAATATTTTCTATTAAGATAAATAATATTAGAAAAAGTACTAGAAAAAATCGACTCACCCGTAGCACCTCAGACGGGACAGGTGCTACGGGTGAGTCGATTTTTTCTAGTACTTTTTCTAATATTATGTATCTTAATATAAAAATAGCATTGTGAATGCGAAAAATCTAAATTTAATAAATATTTTCTAAGTAATAAGGTAAACTATTATTCGTTACAAAAAAAGCTCCTCAAATGTTAAAGACTTGCTACATTTATTATCGACTAGCCTTCGTCCTCATGGACATTCGAGAAAACCCTTAGGGAATCTTTGACCGGGCTATAAACGTCTTGCCTTGCGAGGCAGTAAGCTTGGTGTGGACGTATCTCGCGTGCGGCAGGCCTCGGCTGAGCGCGTTGCGGTGTGTCGGGCCGCGCGAGACCTGCCGCAAACGACCTGCCTCGCGGGCAAGGTACGTACGTCCGCACCAAGCTTACTGCGAGACAGTAAACGCAATGCCCTTTTGCCGTTTCCGTAACTATTTTTCATAACTCCTGCGAAAACGGAAGGTTTATTTTCTCGTTTAATAATCGGTTATCAAATAATAAACTTGAATTCAATTTTCATAACTGTATAAATGCAATGCAAGGCAGGACGTTAAAAGAGATAATACTTTTTAGCCTCGTCAAAGGTTCCCAGAAGCGTGTCTACTTCGAGCCGCGCGACCAAGGCTTAAGTCGGTCAGGGTAAAATGAAAATCTCTGTTTTAAAAGAGGTTTATTAAATTTTTTCTCTGTTAATAAAGTTAACAAATCGTGTATCTGCAACTGACAAAATGAAGTGAATGAAATAAATAATCAGGTTATCAAATATCATTTTCATATGGTTTATAATTGATTAGAAAAATCTTAACACCGCCAACCGCCATACAGAAATTAACGTGTTGTCTGCATAGCGCCTTCTATCGGGGTATTAGGTTACATACCCCACTACACACACCACACACACCCGCACACACAGTCGCACGTCGCAGATATCTATCTCATTTCAGCAGTTCAAGATTTTGATATCGCACGCTTGAAATTGTGTGGTCTAATAAAATTGATGCTAAAGATATCGAGACGCGTGCGTAGGTCATCGAATAATTTGCGTTGGTAGACGCTTTCATTCTTTCATTACGCGATGAAGCTCTTAAATTTTGGGACACAATCAAACCTTTCTGACTAATTAAGAAATATACAAGGTGTTACAAAAATACCCCTAATGCCGAATAACTTTTACTATGGGGCCAACTCTGAAATCGCGAAAAATAAATGAGCTGTTTCCTACATTTTGATATTTTCGATTTTAATCTTTGTATTTTTGTAACACGTTGTATATCATATTCGGCATTAGGGGTATCTTTGTAACACCTTGTATAAACTTTAAAAGTAAATAAAATAAAACGACTAAAGCTTGACTAAAGAATGTAATGAACCTTTATTGAAATAAAGTATGTACATACTTAAATCCTTAAATAAAAGACGTATAGGTCGATTTGAAAGTTCAAATCGCTCTGCTTTTGATTTAGGTCTTGTACTACCTATTAACATTTATTCTGAGAATAGGATACGATTTAGATTTCCCCAAAATTGGATAGTGTAAGGATGGTTTAAACCGCTCTGCTTCCGTTCAGAACATAATACTATTGTTGTTTAGATTTAGATTTCAAAAGTTGGGTAGTGTAGGTAAGTAGAGTAAGAAATAACTACTCGGGTAGGAAATGTCATGGTGTTCAAATCAAAAGCGACTGCTATATCATTAGATTGATTTTTTGCCTGCCACTAACATTATTAAAACAAGATGTACAAGTAGCTAGAGGCGGATCCTCCTTCACTTTTCTTGCCTCTCATATTGTAAAAACGGTAAGATATTCATAGTGTAGAGGCGACTCCTCACTGCAGCGTGGCGTACTCGCCGGATGACTCCTCACTGCAGCGTGACGTACTCGTTTTGCGACTCCTCACTGCACCGTGGCATACTCGCCGGGCGACTCAATGCAATGTGGAGTACTCGCCGGATGACTCCTCTCTGCAGCGTGGCGTACTCGCCGGGCGACTCCTCAATGCAATGTGGAGCCTACTCGCCGGGTGACTCCTCACTGCAGCGTGGCGTACTCGTTTTGCGACTCCTCACTGCACCGTGGCATACTCGCCAGGCGACTCAATGCAAAGTGGAGTACTCGCCGGATGACTCCTCTCTGCAGCGTGGCGTACTCGCCGGGCGACTCCTCAATGCAATGTGGAGCCTACTCGCCGGGTGACTCCTCACTGCAGCGTGGCGTACTCGCCGGGCGACTCCTCAATGCAATGTGGAGCCTACTCGCCGGGTGACTCCTCACTGCAGCGTGGCGTACTCGCCGGGCGACTCCTCACTGCAGCGTGGCGTACTCGTCGGGCGACTCCTCACTGCAGTGTGGAGTACTCGCCGGACGACTCCTCATTGCAGCGTGGCGTACTCGCCGGGCGCCAGCGGGATGTCTTCGTCGTCGTCCTCGTCCTCGTCTGGAGTCCCCGCGCCCCACTGCAAACATTAATTAATACATTCATGACAGAAGCCGAAAACGTGTGTCTAGGTACACACGACAGCCGTCAGTTTAAAGGTACAGTTAAACTAATAAAACAGTATTTATCGCGACTATTAGGTATATATTCTGTAGCGTAGGGCATAAAGGCGGTCTCAAGGTCAACATGTATAGTCTGAGATGCCGTCGTGTGTACTTTTATAGTACCTAGACAAACTGCTTTCGGCGTACTTATGTACCTACGTAACTTTGTAAAAAAATGTGTATTCTGTGGTAAAATCGAATAGTTGTTGACCACCTATTATTCGTAAAGTTATGCTATGTGCCATACAATTTACTAATCTTATTGTCTTGTATTTTTGTAACTCGGCAATGAAAACCTTAAACATAATTAGGTCGCATTCGCATAATTAGGTTGGGCTGGATTCGGTTCCAACTTCCAACCAACCTACTAGGTTAGTAACACTTCACTACTACACTATTTAGTTAAGTAGTGCCATCTCGTTGCCATGCCGATGCCGGTTCGTATTCGGCGACTGATGTAAGCCGGTCATCGGTGGGCCACCGGCCTCAAGTAAACGCGTCCTAAGTTAAATATAAATTCTAAAGTGTTTAGAAGAGGTTATAGGTAGAACCTCAACAAAAAAAAATTGGTTTAAGGTACCTACCTACCTAAGAAGTACCGGTTTAAATAATTCCACGATGTTTGATTTATAGCAGCTAACCTGTTCAGAAAGTGGGTTCTCCTTGAGCGCTCGGTACAGGTACCCCGCGTAGAGCAGGTTGAGCACGCCGAGCGCGCGCACCATCGTCTCGAACCCCACGCCCCACGACACCAGCCCGCCCACCACGGGGCCTGCACATGGTGCACATACCAGACATGTATAGATCTGCGGCGGTATCGGCTAAAAACATTGAAGTTCATGTTAACTGTGTTTTGACAGATGTATGTGATACATTGCTTTTTATCTTTGGTAAGTTTTTATTTGTGCCAAAACGAAGTAGCAATGTATCACATACATCTGTCAAAACCAGCGAAAATTTTTCTAAGTCTGTACGAAGTACAGATTTGTAATACATTACCGTCAGCAAAATAGTATTGCACAACGCGTCATCGATCGTAATTAATTATTTCATAAACATGTAATTTCAGTTCTAAGCAGCCTTTCTCTGTGTGCACACATTTGTTTACATATCATAAATAAATCAAGTGAATATTTTCCGAGTGTTGTCATTATCAAGATCAAATCAAGACAGATAAATAAAGTTAATGTATGAGTTTAGCATACGCTCATACATTAGTGGTCCTTCGAGCATTTTTTAGTGGTTTTTGTCAGTTTTTCGTGCGGTTGCGATCGGCTCTTCGGCCTCCCACCAGCGGGTCTCACCGACAGAGTTGAGAGGACGCATAAAGACCAATCGGAAGCTGTAAAAACCCTAAATACTAAGACCAAGCGAAAAGTGGTGAATCAAGTCCTACCCGAAGTTTCAAATAAAGCAAGATACAATCAAGTTTATCAAGTTTATCAAGTTGGTACGTACCTATCAAGAACAAGAAAGGCAAGAAAAGCAGAACTCACTCCAAGGTCAACACTCAATCAATCAATCAAGGTATTTAATTTTTATTCAACATCAAGTTAATTCAAATCATGGAAACACTACTATCAAACCAATCCCAGCTTTCTGAAACTATCAAGAACCTGTTACGAAACTTTAAGAAAGATGGAGCAGAACGAAAGACACCTGAAAACATCAGAAAAAGAATCGACAGCCTGGATACATACTGGGCAGAGTATCAAAGCAACCATCATAAGTTGTGTAACATACTTGAAACGGATCATATATATTTTACCAAAAACGAGCACGATACTACGCGCAGAACCTATCAAGAAGCCAGAGATTTTTTTGAAAAATCCCTTTATTCAGCTACCATAACTGCGCCAAAACCATCACCGTTGCGTATGCCCATCGCAAAGGAACCGGAGCCGACCGCATCTTCAGTTTCACCTTCAATCAAATGGGCAGATGAAGTTCCGTTAACCCAGCAGTACACGTCCCAAGGAACAAACAGCCTCCTAGATGACATGCTTAAGAAGCAAACTACCAACTTTAAGGCTTTCTCAAGAACCGTGTCTCAGATTGACATTGAAAATATCAACGACAAATGGGAGTTTGAAGACACTCTGCGAGCGTTACATTCTCGTTGGCAAGCTATAGATACACTTCACTGGGAGATCGACGGTATTTTAAATGGGTCAGATGCAAAATATGAAAATAACTTCACACAACACGAAAAGAGGTACAATGATATCAAGAGAGCCATTAATAACAAGCTATGGTCTGTTTCACATCGGGAAAAATCAACGCCACAACTTGACATTCCTGTTTTTTCCGGGAATTATCAACAATGGGTGTCATTCAAAGATCTTTTCTGTGAAACAATTCACAACAACCCAGCTCTATCAAACGCACAGAAGATGCAGCATCTCAAAAGCAAGTTAAGAGGCGAGGCTGAACGTTTAATACAGCATTTACAGATTGGTTCTGAAAATTACCTTGCAAGTTGGGAAATTCTGAACCACAGATACAATAACAAGAAACTGATATTCACATCTCATATGAATATCATGATGAGCATGCCAGTAACACAACAAGCTACTTCCAATCAAATAAAGCGTATTCATGACGTCACGACCGAATGTTTAAATGCCATCAAAAACTTAGGTATTAACATTGACAGCTGGGATCCCATACTAATCCATATTCTTTCTCAAAAACTGGATCCTGAAACGCATAGCGAATATATGAGCTCATTGAAAGATCCAAGGGAATTACCAAGACTGAAGGACTTCATGGAGTTTCTGGAGAACAAATTCACTACCATGGAGTCATCCCGCCGCAAACAAGAACCTTCACAAAAGCCAAACTACACAAACTACAGTACACCATCCACTTCAGGAAAACCAGAACATGTTCATCAAACAAGAAAATATCATCAGCATTCAAGTCATAAAACAATTTTACAAGAAACTAAATTATCAAGAAATAGACTTAATTGTGCAATTTGCGACAGTAACGAGCACGGAATTTATTATTGCAAGCGGTTTTTAGAAATGTCACCAATGCAAAAAAGACAAATAATAACAAAACTAAATTATTGCGCAAATTGCCTTTGCAGTCACTATGGAAAAAAGTGCATATCAAGCAAACGATGTCGTGAATGTGACGGCAATCATAACACAATTCTTCATGAAGCTTTCTCCAAGTTCAATAACCCTTCATCAAGAAACGAGATATCGGGATCAAGCTCCGCACCAGCAAATACTTACGCAGCCCAACAGTGGGAATCAACAGAAGTCCTGTTAGCAACCGCCGTAATCAAAGTCACAGGAATGGATGGAGTATCCCGGAACATGCGAGCTCTCATCGACCCGGGATCACAAATATCCATAATAACAGAAAACGCAGCACAACAATTACGTCTGCCCCGACAAAAATGTTCAGGTGTTATAACAGGAGTCGGCACCAAGGACACCACCTGCAAAGGAAAAATCATCATTTATTGTTCATCATTGGCTGAAAACTTTTCATTTACAACCGAAGCTTTCATAATGAATAGATTAACAAAGAATTTACCAAACTTTACATTCAAGAAACCTAACTGGGAATACCTAGAAAAATTATCTCTCGCCGATCCAGAATTTTACATAAGTAGGCCAATTGATATATTATTGGGGGCAGATGTATACTCGACTATTTTAATGGAAGGAATAAGGAGAGCGGACGATATTCGACCAGTTGCACAGAAAACAAAACTTGGTTGGATTTTATACGGCAAATCTGAAACGTTGCAATGTAATATCGTATTAAATAATATTGAAGATATTCAGCGATTCTGGGAAATTGAGGAAATATCAAGTGACTCACCTCAATCAGCTGATGACCAGGATTGTTTGAACCTGTACAACTCCACCACAACAAGGATGAAAGATGGAAGATATCAAGTACGCCTCCCACTTAAGAAAAATATCAATGAAATAGTCAATCAAGAAATAAGGCCATGGCTCAGTACCTGCAATTAGAAAGAAAATTCAGATCAAATCATCAAGTAGCTATACAATATAAAGAATTTATGCAAGAGTATCAAGAACTGGGTCATATGAAACTCGCGTCGAGCACGTCACAAATAGAATATTTTTTACCACATCATTGCGTAATAAGAGACTCAACTACAACCCCACTGCGCGTCGTCTTTAACGCATCCCAGACAACAAGTAACGGAAAGAGCTTAAACGATTACATGCATAAAGGACCTAACCTACAACAGGACCTCTTCACGCTGATTTTAAAGTGGCGCCAGTACAGCATCGCTTTCACCGCCGACGTAGAAAAACTCTTTCGCCAAATCTGGGTGCACCCTGAAGACCTGAAATTTCAGAAAATCTTATGGCGTGACAACTGTAAACAAGTAAAGGAATATGAGCTCACCACCGTCACTTACGGCACCAAGGCCGCACCATATCTTGCGATGATGACTCTGAGACAGTTGGCCAAGGATGAACAGAAGTCATTTCCCGAAGCAGCAGAAGTCGTCGAAACCAGCTTCTACATGGATGACCTCATCCACGGGTGTCATTCAATGGCAGACGCTTTGAAATTAAAACAAGATCTGATACAACTAATGAAAAACGGAGGTCTCAATTTACGAAAATGGACATCTAACCGACAAGATTTATTACAAGATAAAGAAAACTTCACGAAACAAGATGATTACGACTTCAAACACACGACCTCGACAAAAACATTAGGTCTGAGATGGGACCCTGAGCAAGATATATTTATTTTCCAATCGACGATCGACAACCCTACAGATATTTCTAATAACACAAAAAGAAAACTTTTATCTGACTTATTAAAACTGTTCGACCCACTCGGATGGTTGACCCCCATTTCTACAAAATTGAAAGTATTATTTCAACAAGTATGGGAAAGCGATATTCCTTGGGATGCGAAGATTCCTGAAAACATCAATACTGAATGGATAAAAATAAAACAAGACATTGTAAACATAAATAAAATAACGATACCAAGATGGTTAGGTACGAAACTTGACACAGTTATTGAAGCACGGCTTCAGTGACGCATCGCAAAAAGCCTACGCATGCGTTATTTACTGCAAGTTTAACTGTGAAAAACAGTCGAAAATAATTTTAATGGTTGGAAAATCAAAATTAGTCCCAAGAAACAAGAATAATATATCATTACCGAAATTGGAATTAAACGGAGCTCTTTTACTATCTGAATTAATGAAGAAAGTTAAGGATTGTTTTCAAAATTATCAAGTCAAAATATATGGATGGACTGATTCTACAGCAGTACTTGGATGGCTGAATGGAAGTCCAGACCGCTGGAAAACGTTCGTATCAAACAGAGTACGAAAAATTACGAATGTTTTGCCCGCTGAACAGTGGCGTTATGTGAAATCAGCAGAAAATCCAGCTGATTGCGCCAGTCGCGGAGTCACCCCCACACAGTTAAACCAGCATAGCTTGTGGTGGCAAGGACCTTCGTGGCTACCATCATTTAAAGATGAAAAGAAGACACAAGATAACTTTTTTACTAATCAAGAAATGAAAACACAGCAAGTTTGCTTAGCTGCACAAGACCTGAAACAAGAAAGTATTATCAAGAACCTTTTGGAGAAATATAGCTCATTATCAAAAGCAGTAAGAGTCTTAGCATGGATTCTTCGATTTATATCAAGAGAAAATAAAAGGAGCGAATCATACCTAACTTTAACAGAAATAAAACAAGCAAAAAATCTTATTATCAAGCAAACACAGATTGAAGAATTTCATGCAGAAATATCTGAAATAAAACGTGAAAGAAACATTTCGCCGAAAAGCAAGATTTTGAACCTTAACCCGTATCTGGATGAAGTTGGGCTATTAAGAGTGGGCGGAAGATTACAAAATGCACATATAAACCCAGACATGAAAAATCCAATAATTATTCCCTACAATAGTCGGTTGACTGAACTCATAATCGCTGACGCACACAAACTAACCTTGCACGGCGGAGCTCGAATTACTTTAGCGTTTATTCGACAAAAATATTGGGTAATAAGTGGAAACCGAGCGACCAAGAAAAACCTAAGAAAATGTGTAATCTGCAAAAAACAGAAGCCTCTAAAACAAGAACAGATCATGGGTCAGCTGCCAGGAGCAAGAGTAAATCAATCTCGGCCGTTTCTTCACACTGGAGTAGATTTCACGGGCCATGTATTTATTAAGGCCAACAAGGGCCGAGGAATAAAAACACTCAAGGCCTATATAGCAGTATTCGTATGCATGGTGACCAAGGCCGTGCATCTCGAGTTAGTATCAGACCTCACCACATCTTCATTCATAGCAGCATTACGTAGAATGGCTGCGCGAAGAGGAACGCCGAGTCACATGTACAGTGACAATGGCCGAAATTTCGTGGGTGCCAGCAACGTACTACAACAAGAATATCAAGACATACAACAAGTTTTCACAGATGAATTCATGAAAGAAATTACAAACATGGAAATAACTTGGCATTTCAACGCTCCAGCATGGCCAACAGCTGGAGGACTGTTCGAAGCTGCAGTAAAAAGTTTCAAATTTCATCTTAAAAGAGTTATCGGACAACAAAAACTCACTTTTGAAGAGTTTTCGACTCTATTGACACAAATAGAGGGATGCCTAAACTCGAGACCACTGTGTCCGCTATCAGAAGATCCAGATGACTTAGACTTCCTTACACCATCGCATTTTCTTACGGGTGGGCCCCTGCTCACCATAGTAGAGACTGAAAGGGACATGAGGACACGTTGGCAACTCACTCAAAAGATACTTCAAGATGTATGGAAACGATGGAGTTCAGAATATTTAACTCAATTGACCACCAGAAGTAAATGGAGACGCCCTCAAAAGAATGTTGGTATTGATGACGTTGTATTGATTCACGACGAAAATCTCCCGCCAGGCAAGTGGATCATGGGAAGAATAGTTGAGCTACACCCAGGTCAAGATAACCAGGTCAGAGTAGTGACACTAAAAACAAAGAGTGGCTACATCAAGCGCCCCGTAACTAAAATATCAGTAATCACTGAACATCAAAAGTTCAATTATAACAATACAAACGCACAAGTTCCAAGAAATAGCGAAGTCAACAAAAACAATACCAACATGACTACGACAAGACAACAATCAAGACCATTACGAAATAGATGTTTCAATGTGACCACTCTATTTACAACATTTTTAATATTCATGACCTTTATATCAAGTTCATACAGCATGGCGAATATAACAGCATTCAAAGAAAATCAAGGACTATACTTCGACAAGCTATCCAACATGCAGTTAATCAAGGACGAGTGGAAACTGGTCACATATTTTGACATGGAACCCTACTGGCAAGGAACTCAAGCTTTAGAAAAGTATATAACTACTTTAGAAAATTCATGTTCAGTTATAACAAATGAAAAGGCGCAATGTAATGCGATAACACTCCAATTACGTCACCAGTACACTGAACTTGAATACTTTAACCAGCTGCTCCTGAATCAGCAAATTCAAGCTCGTGCCGGCCGCCACGCGCGGCGCACGCGACGCGGCATTATCAATGCAATTGGATACCTCGCAGGTGACTTGTTCGGCGTATTAGACGAACGCTTTGCAAAACAATATAAACAAGATATAAACTTACTACAAGCAAATCAAAAACATATGTTGAATTTATGGAAAAATCAAACATCTATTGTGGAAGCCGAAAATAACCTTTTAAAGAGAACAGAAGAAACGATGAATCAACAACACAAAATCGCAAATCAACATATGTTAGCTTTGGAAAAAGCTGTAAAAGACTTGAAAAATGCCGCTCAAGTGAATCTTGTCCTGAATGACTTCGCTTTAGAGTCTATAATAGCAAGCAACATGTTAAACAACTTGAGAATATTACAAAATACTTTATTGGATACAGTTACGGAAATTCATCAAGGATATTTCAATATTCATATTCTCACACCAGAACAACTTATCAAGGAGCTGAACACCATATCAAGTCAGTCACCACCGGACGTATCTCTGCCTGTGAATAACATACACTCAGATATACGCAAGATATATGATTTCCTAAGTATAAAAACAAGAGTACTGGATGATTATTTTATTTTTGAAATAAAGATACCACTTATCAGCCGGAAAACGTTTGAACTGCTGCGTATATTTCCAATACCGAAGTATCAAGATGGAAAAATGATAAGTTTAATTCCGGTGGAGGACTACGTGTCGGTCAACATGAAAAAGGACTTATACATCCCTATGTCCGAAAACGACGTGAAAGCATGTTTTCATCAAGATGTCGCTTACTTCTGTCATAATCAAGGTCCTGAATATCAGATGAAGGGAGATAAGAATTTATGCCGACTAGAAAAATCAGAATGTATGATAAATACAGAAACATGCCAAGATATATGGAAAGAATCATTTTCAATAAACACTTATATTTATTTTTGTTGCAACCGATGTAATGTGAGAGTTATGTGCGACGATCAAATTACAGCACATGCACTGAATGGAAGTGGGCTTATTACTATAGGTCATGGTTGTATAATCAAGACAGACAAGTTCACAATTTATCCACATCGATCTCACACAAGCGAGATAAAAATATCCCCCGAGTTGTATACTCCTGTAGTTGCCCCCATAAACAATATCATCAACCTCTCTTTACCTCATTTCACCAAGGAAGATGAGCTATCAAGTAAACAGTTGCTGAAAGGTGCAGTGGACATCGATAGCAAGATCAAGTCAATCAAAAAGGATGAAGAGCAACTGATTACATCCTCCGAGCCACTGTCATCTCACGATATGCATCACTATGTAATGATATACATAGTGGTCAGCATCATTGGAATAGCATGCATAGTATGGATACAACAACGCCTGCACTGCAAGTGGTGCGCCCCCTGTTCAGCCCGATCGGCGCCCAGCATCCCGGCCGCCCCGAGCGCAGCCGCGCCGCCGCCACCGCCGCCGCCGATCCGGTACAGCACGCCCAGCCCTGACGCCAACCAAAACGCTCCCACGCACTTCACGATACCAGTTCCAGAAGCACCCAGTCGAGTAGACAGAAACACTTCACCGACACCAAGGAGAGTAATTATTCACGAACAAGAATATAGCACAGTGTCGTAATTACTATGTTATTGTGTTACGTAATTTTTATAAGTTAGTTATTATTAATGACATGTACATTTTTAAGTTACTTTATCATGAAATGTAACTATTTAAGTAAGTGCATTTATATTTGCCTACATTAATCAAGTTTTCTCCCCAGCATCTCCCGCCCCGGAATATGTACGAAGTACAGATTTGTAATACATTACCGTCAGCAAAATAGTATTGCACAACGCGTCATCGATCGTAATTAATTATTTCATAAACATGTAATTTCAGTTCTAAGCAGCCTTTCTCTGTGTGCACACATTTGTTTACATATCATAAATAAATCAAGTGAATATTTTCCGAGTGTTGTCATTATCAAGATCAAATCAAGACAGATAAATAAAGTTAATGTATGAGTTTAGCATACGCTCATACAAAGTCTATGGTCAAAACACAGTTAACATGAACTTCAATGTTTTTAGCCGATATACCCGCTGCAGGCTGCACTTGAGCATTTGAACGAGAGGGTGGGGGCAGTGCTTCCAGATTCACACTAATTACCACGTAATTACAGTATATTTATTGTATTTTAGCCTTTTCTACTCTATACCTACTGTAATGATAAAATACAGTGTATGAATATACTGTATTTAATTTCCTATCATTTATAAATTATTAGTAAATTCTAACATAAAACGAAACGCAGCTACTTTTATTCAAAGATAATGTAGCGTAGGTTTGTCACAGAAACTAGCCCTCTCTGTCTGACAAAGGAACATTTGTATTTTCCGTTTATTTCATTGAGTACATTAGTTTTTGTTCAACGTGACATTACCGTCCTTTAATCAAATCACAAATCTCTAGAAATGTCACTAAAATCTCTATAGCAGCTAGCAGCTACATCCAAAGCAGCACTACAAACTTCGTGGTGCTGGCTGGTCTTTAATCCATTTAATGAAATCATTTCGAGGATGACGGCAAACATTGATAAAAAACCTTGAGGGCATTATTCTGGGATAACTTACAATAATTTGTATTTACAAATAAAATGATAACTGTTTATTTTTCTTTCAGTATTTAAACAACATTGTCCTGAATTGTTTTTAAAAACTATTGTTGTCAATCCCAAAATTTTACTTTTGTGATCTGGACTGGGTGGGGGTCGCTTTGCACATCATCACGCTTAAATCGTAGTCTAGCATTATTTCTTGTTTGGTCTAGCTAGAGACGCGCAACCTAAAAAACATTCACGTCATTGCACGAATTCTCTCTATTCCACTCCACGAGCGCATTTTATTCAGTGTAGTAAGTAGTCGGTTAGTACCGAGCGTGTAGGCGACGCTGGAGGCGGCCTGCAGCAGTGCGGCGACGTGCGGCAGCGTGCGCGGGCGGCGCTGCGCCAGCGCCGGCACCAGCGCCGCGTCGCACGCGCCCAGCCCCAGCCCCAGGCACACGTGCGGCAGCGCCAGCCACCACACCTGACACACACACACGTTACTGAACGGTGCCAAATGATAGACGTTTGCGATGGCACTAGCAGATGCATATACACACGAACTTTAACAGCTGCTGTATGGTAACTGCTACAATAAATAAATGGACTTTAGTATTTTTTTTTTTGGTAACATCGACTGAATGCAGAGCTACGTACGGAAGGTGCATGAGGCAACGCGAGCGCGGCGCAGCCCACGGCCGCTTGCGCTACCAGCGCGACTCGCTCAGCGCCGAGCCGCCGCGCCACGCCGCCCGCCAGCGTCGCCGCCACCAGGTACCCCGCGCTGTCCGGCACGAACACCATGCCCGTCTGCCATCGCTACAATGTACAATAGTCTGTTTATACTAATGGGCTGGCCACCTTGTGGTGCCACGTGCGTGATGTCGACAAGTAAGTAATTTGTAGTTTTGGTGCCACCCACCCCACCGCTTCACGCTTGACCATAGGCATTTAAGGTTATGTATTTATTTAATCACACATAAGCAGGCACCAACGATGAGGAATTCCTATGCCCCAAATATTGGCTATATGATCTATATGATCTCCAGACCAAAAACCCCACGGTTTTTGGTTTGTCAGTACTAATTAGAATCTTGGGTGGGCCTGAGTGGGCCACCCTATAAATTGGTCGATTTAGGCGGATAATAATTTGAGTGACATCAGATTCACGCTACCTGTGGGTGGAACTTGTCAGCGAGGTACATTGGTAGGCAGGGCTCGAGCGCGGCCATGACGGCGGTGGTGAGCAGCACGGCGCCCGCACACGCGCCGCCCGCGCCGCGCCGCGCGCGCCACACGCCGCGCCAGCCCGGGCCCGCCCAGCCGGCGCCGCATGGACGTCTCTGTATGCATGGACATATATCACTATGGGTAGTGGGACTTGTGGGTCAAACTAGATTCTTCTGATCATCCTATTTAAAAAAAGATTTTTTTTTTGTGGCAGCCATTTTGTTTTTTTCGTGCACCTAAATTTGCCAGAGTTGTACATTATTTTAATCAAAGCACCATCTCTGTATCTTTTACTGTTTCGGCAGGCAGTTGACCATCTCCATAATGGCTAAATGGATTTCTATCAAACGTGGCTAAGAACCATAAAAAATGCATTGAAATCGCTTGATCCGTTTAGGCACTACGAATATACGTACAGACACACAAACATGGGCTTCAAACACTCATAACACCGTAACGTAAGGTTTTTAAAATAAATAACGTACCTAGTACCTAACTACTTAATTTATAAACAGTTGTTATGATCGCACTTTGTTTAGGATTGCACTTACCTGACGAAATTCCTCTCTATCCAGAAACATGTTCTGCATGACTGTAACAAATAGCGGTAGATCAATAAATTAATTTTACCTTTTTAAACCAAATTCAAAACTTTCTAATAGGTAGGTATTTACCTAGATCAGCCACCAAAGCTCCAGCTATGAGCAGGAATGGAACTGCTCTACTCCATAGAGCATTTGCCACTCCTCCAAAGGGATATCCTACTAGCACTCCTGTATAGAAAAATTGTTTCGTTAGGCTAGTAGGAGATAGGACTTTGCCCCCAACAATGCTATGGTAACTACACAAAATCTGGTGGTATTAAGATTAAGGGTATTAGACGTCTACTAGTGCTCAGGGCGGTGCCGGCTGGTGGCGGCCGGCGGTTGCCAGCGCGAGCCCCATCGACACCGGCCTCCTGAGCAACTGTGTCATGTGTCAGTCATTGACAGAGTAGTCCGTGCTGCTTGGCAACGCCTGGCTGCCGGTGTTCAGGCTTTTAGCGTGTCGTGTATTAGTCGTATAGTGTACTGAGTAATGACCTAGTGCGACAGCGCCGAGCAGCGCTCCAAGAGCACGCTGCGTGTTTTCGGGGCTGGTGGCGGCGGCTGCTAGCGCCAGTCCCGCGACGCCCGCACCCGCTGCCCCTGCTCCCTGCGCCGCTCGCCCCGCACCTGCGCACCACGCGCCGCCTGACACCGCGCCGCAGAACCCCAGCGCTGCAATTATGAATTTATAATAATGGTCAGATAAAACGGCTATCGTTTGTGTCGGTCATTAAAAGGGTAATCGAAAATTTATCTCGAGCACTTCCGTGCTACGGAAAGCACGCGAAGTTAGAATCCACTACATTTGCAATTGTAACATGGTAACTCCGCTTGTAACAGAATTTGTTCTTCGTAATTCCAATCCGATCCTGAGTGAGTCAGGCAGAATGTCGTGATTTTACAGTTTATATCTATACGAGTCGGTAAATATATGTATTAAACATGTGTTGATCTCGCGTACTCACTGGCGGCGGCGACGGCGAGCAGAGCAGTGGCTGCCCGCAATACGGGTGCTGGTCCGCGCCGGCACACCGCCGCGCTGCACATCGGTGCTGCGACTAACTGCGCGCCCGCCTTCGCGCCCAGCACCAGTCCCACGACTGCCTGCATGCCGCCTGAACCTACAGCAATGATTCCATGATTGATGAAAGTTGGTTAATACCGTCGAATCCACATTGATCTGAGTGCTGGGTGCTCCTACACCTTCCCAACCTGTGCCTCTGCAGCGCGCTCATTTAAATTCTACATGATGATGAACAGGCAGATACCGAGTATCTCTCTTGTATTAATACTGGACTCTTACCGGGCGCATCATCAGTGGCTCGTTGCAGGGTGTCGTTGAGGAGTGCGGCTAGCGGCGCGTCGTGGTGGGACCACAACGCCAGCGCTTCACCATGCACCCAGTCCGGGATGATCGGCACTGCAACAACACCGACACATTACTCATCTTCTCAGAGATTTTCGAGTGAGGTCTATACCCAGCAGTGGGCATAGTAACAACTAACATAATGATGATGGTGAGAAAGTGCTTGTCGCTGTAGCTTCATAGTTGTAGGTATCACAGCATATTACTTACTTTAATTAAGCGTCTACCAGAATTGGGTTTCCAATTACTTGGGGATTAAGTTGCGCCCGAAGGATGTTGGCTGTTTTAGTGGTAAGTAAGTAAGAAGTAGTACCTACCTAGCACTGTGAGCAGCACGTTGTCCAAAAAGAATGTAAAGTAGACGAGTGCGAAGGCGATGGCGCCGTGCGGCGGCGGCGGAGGGCCCATGTTCAGCGACGAGCGGACTGTTAGTGCGGTCCCGGCTACCCTTCTTGAGGTGGAACCGCGCACCGTCGCCGCCGCAGGCTGTGTCCACACTTGAGTGTTCGTCACGAACCACAAGCAACGTTACTACAGACAGGGTGATTTTAATGTCACGTGACAAAATTTTAGTATGTAAGTATTCAGTCCATCAAAGAAAACACAGGTGAAATACGTCAAAAACTTTGGGCCACCCAATACTGAATGAACCGATCACGTTATTAGGTAAACCTATGACTCTGATTAGTAGTTATAAATAGTCTATTTTTTCATATTTTGTAGCCATCCATCCATTTATTTAAAGCGGTTCAATAAATTGCCAATGTGGTCGCACTTCGCAGTGAAACCGTGCCCAATGTGCACGCATCCCATGTGTCACATCTGCGGTGTGGCAGCGCACGATAACCGGCCGGGCGCGTTTCCAATCAGCGCCCGACCGAGCGTGTGCACACCGCTTAATGCGATTTACGCGTCCTTACGAAGTTACGAGCGTGAACAGGAGAGCTGATAAATTGATTGTCTAATACTTCGCTAACGGATGCTAACTGACGCTGAAGAGAGAAAGAGACTTATATTAACTGCAAGAAATTCATAAGTTCGTTTATCGCTGAAATGAACTTTTCACTCAATTTATTTTGTAACATTTTAAACATGAACAGTACCTACCTAATTATTTACAATTTTTTATTATCTAATAGTACGATGGGTGGTCAAAAAGTTCGCGAAATGGAGGGTAAGAAGGTAAAATAAAACTCAAAAATATTTTTCCTGTGCAATTATTATTATTATTTTTTTTTTTTTTTTTTATTTCAGAAAACAAGTTCCATACGAGAGTCACAGAATTTCAATTTATACAAAATTAACAAATTACAAAATAAATAAAAATTAAAACAGTATGACATTATTTGCCTGCACATGTACCATGTCACAGTAATACACGTACTGGCAGTCAAAGCGCTCGGCAAAAGCAATGTATTCTACCTTTAATCTAAAGGCGGAAACATTTGATTAAAACAATTTTGTTTTAATCAAAGGCGGAAACATACTTACGTGTCGTGGCACCTCGTGGCGTGTAATAAAATTGTGGTGCTTGCTGTCGTGACGGTGAGTGTGCATTCTAATGTGTCGTGTCGTAACTATGTTGGCGTGAAGGCAGAAAGGCGTCTTTAACCTATTTGAGGCCCTGGGCATATTATAAGGGGGCCCCTATAATTCTGACTTAAATTTATCTAAACATGCCGAAATCACATCAGAATGCCTGATATTTGAGCAAGAGTAGAATAGCTATGCGCATGAAAAATCTGGTAAGCGAGTAGTAGTCAGTAATTATTGTTTAAGTTTTCGAAACACCCAAATATGTTTTATATGTTTTTTGGTAATATAATAAGCATCCGTTATCGTTTAGCGATCTGGCAGGAAATAGGGGGCCCATATCAATCGCGGGGCCCTGGGCACGTGCCCGGAGTGCCCAGTGGGAAAGATGGGCGGGCAGAAACATACTATTTTGTCGTGTTGTGTCGTGCGTGAGATACGACCTCACGACACAACACGATAACAAAAACATTACTAGTGACGCGTCAGATGTGTATCGGTTTCATACACCCATGAATTTCCACGGAAACTTGTGCAAAGCACTCAAAACAAAACAATAAACTTTCAATGTGGTTTATAAAATGTAACAATCAAACTAAACTCTATTAGATATTCAGATATTATTTGTCAAATCATCTTTATTGACATTTTTAATCTTAATGAAGCTCTGTATTTGTCTTACTAATTAAGTAAAATAAAAAGTTTAATGCGTAGAACTGAAGATAATTGTCTTAAAATTATCGTATTAATTAATTACATATGATAACAATGAAATCGTGTTACTTAAACAACATTTTTGAATCATCATATTTTAATAAACATTTTAGTTACTATAGCCGCCTACTAGATGACGCTAGGCGTTGTTAGCTGAGAACAGAACTTTGAATTAATATTAGGCCTTATTTCACAATCAGTGGTTATAATTAATTAACTTAGGTTTTACTAATAAAAATAATAATGTCTAGCGGCATTTTGGTCCCTGTCTTTGGTCAAACTTTTTGTACCTATTTGTACATACCACGTTCATACTATACTGCCAAAGATGTTGGACAGCGCCATCTAGTAGAGTTTTAAAGAACGTTGCCTGGAAAGCCTCTCATTGTTTTGTCTATCTATAATGTTTCATTCCTTACAAGTCATTACTCAATAATTTTTTTATTTACCTATTAGTACAGGAAAAATAGCATATTTTGGAGGCAAAATATGTACGTACATCAATGAAATTTTGTTTTTAACTTTATCTTGGCACTAGAAATGAGAATCTTACGAGTCCTACCAACATTTTTTTAGGGGTCCTACCCTCTCCCAGAGGGTATAAAAATTCAATTCATTTCATTTCATTTCATTTCATTTCATTTCACCTCACTCGCCTAGTTTGTAAAATGTGTTTTTTTTTTAAATTTTCCCACTGTCCATACCCACTGGGAGGGGGTAGGACCTCTTTTTGGTAGGACTCGGCATTCTTCTTAGTCGGTCACTCTTGATAGGACAAAGTGGTCGTGGCCGTCGATGGACAGGGTCGCGGCTCGCCGTCGCCACTCGCTCCGAGGGCGGCCGCCCTGGGAGCGCGCACGACGTGCGATGTCACTCCATTTGAGTCGATTTTCAGCGTTGCGAAAACACTGTAGTTACTGCGATCGACTGCGTATTTTTCTTAATGAGGTCGATCCAACGAGTCGGAGAGCTTCCTCGTGGTCTCTTCCTCTGTGTGTGTGGCCTTGCACTACGAGCACTCCATCGATTCCTCGTTTCTGGAGATATGCCCAAAGAACTTGAGTATCCGCAGCTGCACAATCGACTATAACCTATCACGTATGTGAAGTTCTTTGAGGATGGATAAGTTGGTGCGGAACGCTGTCCAGGGTATTTTTAGCAGTCGTCTCCAACACAACATCTCCAGTGCATCGATTTTGCGGCGGTCTTGGAATCTTAGCGACCAGGTTTCGGCTCCGTACAGAAAGATTGGAAAAACGAGGCTCTTCATTAGGCGGGCCTTTGTGCTCTTGGTTGTCCTCCTGTCTCTCCAAATCTTTCCTAATCGCTCCGACGCTCGACTCGGACTCGGCAGATCCTCATTTCTAGTGCCAAGGTAAAGTTAAAAACAAAGTTTCATTTATGTACATATTTTGCCGCCAAACTATTTACCTGTACTATATTCGAAAGATAAGAGAAGTCAAAGCTTGCTGATAACAATTGCAAGCCTGCTGGGCTGCGGTCCGCATGGCGATAATATCGATATTGGCGTTTTCAACGCTCACGCACGGTCCGCAATCAATATCGCGCTTATATCGATAAAAGACGACCTCCCTGGTCGAGTGGCTTTGTACACCGGGTTTCAAGGTGTCACCATCTCTGAGGTCCCGGGTTCGATCCCCGGTTGGGTCAATTTAGAAAACGAACTTTTCTATATTGGCTCAGGGGCTCTATCGGCTAAAAACACTGAAGTTCATGTTAACTGTGTTTTGACAGATGTATGTTAACTTTAGCCGATACCACCGCATGTCTGGGTGTATGTGATACCACCGTTGTCTCTGATTTCCATAACACAAGTGCTTTAGCTACTTACTTTGGAATCGGAGCAATGTATGTAATGTTGTCAAATATTTATTTATTTATATTTTTTTATTTATAATGTCAATAATTGGTGATGAACCGTTCGCAAGCGCGCTTACATTTTATTCTATCCTCAAAAACAAGATGGATTGATGGCTATTTTTGTTCTTGAAAGCGACGTAAGCGATAACTACGCGTTCATTTCATCATTGCCGCTGCCTCCCGGCCCGCTTCGTCATACCGTACCCCCTGCGTCGCCTTTCTAGTACGGCTAGCAACGCAAAGCTTATTTTTTGTTTCTGTTGATTTAATCATTACGTTCGTTATTTGTGTTGTTATAATGATTAAAAGTGTAAAGTTCCTACATAATGACGAACCTAACTTGTTATATAAATTGATGACACTCTTTGAACAAGAAAATAAATAGAAACAGTTGAAAAACATGATTACTTTTTTTTCTACAGTACCGTTAGCTGTGACGTAATAACGGTCGTCGACGGCAATCACGAAGTGAACGCGTAGTGAGAGCGTTTAATTATTACATCAGCCATCTTTCAAAGTAAGCTCAAAATTAATATTAACAAAATGCTACTATACTAGGTGTTACAAAAGTACCCCTAATGCCGAATATGGTAGATAGGGACCATCAAACTGAACAACTTTTACTATGGGACCAACTCTGAAATCGCGAAAAAAAAATCAGCTGTTTCATACATTTTGATATTTTCGTAATAAATTTTTGTATGAAACAGCTGATTTTTTTTTCGCGATTTCAGAGTTGGTCCCATAGTAAAAGTTGTTCAGTTTGATGGTCCCTATGTACCATATTCGGCATTAGGGGTACTTCTGTAACACCTTGTATACTATATACTCTATTAACGTTTCATTTAAAAATAAATAAAATTCTGACACTCGACTCGTTTGACAGTCACTTGACACTTGACAAGGCATGGTCTGTGAGCCCAAAATGGCGTTGGTAAGGACGTCATGAGTGACATCACGCTAGATATTGTAAACGCGCTAGAACGAAATCGTGACCTGAGAAAACGCGGCAAATTCAAAAAATATACATGTGGTATTATTAGCTATAGTAGAAGAAAATTGTTTTGATACTTGATTTTTTTTCTATTTAACAATCATTTTTTGTAATAGTTGTTTGTGGACTTAATTTCTAATTTAAGGAACGCACCACATTTAAACCATCATCCAAAAAATTTTTAAGATTATGTGTAAACATAAGAAACGTTATCATCATATCTTTAATATAGGTATCGAATCATCAGCCGACAATGATTAAGATTACTAAGTCATACTAACCTAAAAAATTATGTTGACATATTAAAACTTAAAAAAAAGTCCAGCGGTCTATTTGGCTAACTTACATTGCTATCGTAATTGCTCTGATTTGACAGATAGATATGATACATTGCTACTTTTCTTTGGTCAGTTTTTATTTGTGCCAAAACGAAGTAGCAAATGTATCACATACATCTGTCAAATCACAGTTTATATTAACTTCATTGTTTTTAGCCGATAAACCCACCCGCAGGTCACGCTTTCGTTTGCCAGACTCCAGACTCTAATGATCATGCGGACCGGCTGGCTGAGGAGGCTGTTAACGTGATAATATCGATATTATCACCATGCGTACCGCAGCTCAGTGTCATCCGTCACCGTGCGTTTCGTCCGTTTCGTCAACTTTCGTCACGTCATTGTCAGTATTGATTGTCACTCAGTGAGTGACACTCGCTGTCAATGTCAAGCAGCAGACCAACCAAACCAGTGCAGACACAGGCAGTGTCGAGGGAAAGCAAAGCAAGCAACAAAATTAATTCCGTTTGCTTCTCAAATTCTCAATGTTTATCGAACACGAACAGTCGTGCGCGTCGATTTATTTAAGTCATCATTATCGCGTTGGAGCCGCGACCGCGAGCTTGTGGGGTTTCTCGCTCAAATCAGTGAGTGTTCAGTGACTGGGTGTTAAGCTATTGTGATCAGGTGATGTGACGCGCCCTGGAGCCCTGCCCTGACGACGACTCCCGGACTACTGGCCGCAACCACACATTTTCCACTCTGACTAGTTATGGTAAGTTTAAAGCATGTAAACAACATTGTTAAGCTCCATCCTACCTTCCTATGTAGTTTTACACCAGTGCAGCACACAAACTATCAGATATATTAATTCTGATTTTTGTATATTTGGGATTCTGAAAAAGTAACTTCACTAATATCTTTTACAGTCACTGTGTTGAAATTTAATTTACTTTTTAACATAAACTTGTGTTATAATTTTGTGGTTTTTGGATTCTCTGACATAAACATTAATGGTGTTTTCGCTTACTTGCACCTATCTTTGTACTATTAATGCTACCATTTGTTAGAAAGTGTAGGATATGTATCCTAAAAAGCTTCACATTTTAATAAAGTAATAATGAATATGTATACTTACTTACATTTAAAGTCATACCTACATAATTTTAAGTAGGACCATGTTTATTAACAATGGCATGGCTTAAAGTAGCAGGAATACCAAATAAGCAGTTCTTATTGTGAAGTTTGAACAACATGCAAAGACATATCTTTGCTGATATACCTACTGCCCGAATGAATTAGCCTCATAATGCACTTTGAGTGCAAGTTATCACTGGCCCTAAAAGATAGTTGAATTCTCCTATTATCACTTATTTTTTATTATGAAAGTGCACATCATCAACTTTAATTTTATTGAAAATGTAACCATAATAACATTTCAACATTATAAATTGAGCTAAAAAGTTGTCTGTTTGTGATTAGAGACTGACATCAACATATTTAAAAATAAACATAGGTAAGTACTTAATTATAATTCAACAATTACAGTTTTACCCAACTTTAAAATACTGTTGATATGCTGGGGTCTGGCTGTAAAGGTGTCGGGTTGCTGCGTTCATGGGCTGCACCAGTATCTGATAACCTACCTCTGCAACAACATGTTGATTCGCTTTCAAGGCATTTATAATTAAAAACTATGCAAAATAGTTAGTAGTATAATATATGTTTATAAACTTGGTGTAGTGCATTTATTGAAATTAAAAACACCTTTGATAGATTAAATCTTCAAGAGTCATTTTAATAGCCCCATTACTGGCGGGGACACAAGCAGCTGTTTAAAATATTAATCAATTTATCAGTCAATTTCACAACTTGAGTTGATGAAAAATTTACTATTAATTGACTCACTTTTATTAATTACTAGCTTCCGCCCGCAATTTTGTCTACATTGATATTCGAGAAAATCCTTAGGGAACTTTTAACCAGGATAAAATGAAATAGTTTTCTATGTTTTAATTTCATTAAAATTTAATTCAAATCTGATTAGCCGTTTATACGTGATTAAGCGGGTCTCCACCAAGTGTCGCCATCCTTACCCCGTCCCCAGCCCCATCCTTTCCCCATCCCCGTCCCCTTATGATGAGCTCTACTCTATCTGACTCTATACCTAATTCCATCAAAATCGATTCAGTAGTTTAAGCGTGAAAGTGTAACAGACAGACAGAGTTACTTTCGCATTTATAATATTAGTAGAGATTTACTGCTCAGCTCAGTAAATTTCCAGCTCCTACAATAAAAATTATATTATCATCCGATTTGGGTGCTGTTATTTCCATAGTTTTCCATGAGATTTGAAATTAAGTCATAAGTACCTACATTCCTTTTTCTCTTATTTCTATTTATTACTAAATGTGTCATTAAATACAGGGGTTAAAAATTACTAATGACTAATGTTCGAGAGTTAATATCTGCATTGAGAATTTGAGGTTGCAGCGTTTTCATATGAAAACAGTTGGTTCAACATTGTGGCACCCGTGATTTACCGGGTTACGACATTAGAAATGCCTGTGGCGTTCAGACTACCTGCTCTGGACCGCACAGGGTTTTTTCAATTAAATACGTCTTAAAAGCCTGTGTGTTTCAGAATATCGCCTGCTTTGTACTGCTCTGGGTTTTTGACTTAAAATGCACCAATATCACCCTAAAACTCCTGTAGAACACAGACAATTCAGAACACGGTTTATAGTGATTAAAATATTCCTTCTTTGTGTTTCGGTAAATTATGTAGATTATTAAATAGTGATTTATATGTTGTTATACAAGGGATAATTTATTTTACTAAAGTGGTGCCATTTTTTAGTTTATCCTAATGCTAATATTGTGAATGTGAAAGTTTGTGTATTTGTTACTCGATTACGCAAACTTGGCTGGATGGATGGGATGATAATTATTTAGCCTAAGATACTCGTAGCAGGCTTTTTATCCTGGTTCAAACTTTGGTTCCTAAGAACGTAGCGAATGGAAGATAGTATTTTTTCTCTTTCTAATACTTTTTATTGTACCACTAATGTGGCTTATTATAAATGTTTTGTTTCACACATTATTTTACGTCAAAACCATCAAGGAAGGATTAGTTTACTTTTTTAAAATTAGCTTCGCTCATTAGTATAAATCGAAGAAAATTAGTGTCAAAGAACAACTAACAAATAGTAGGTAACAAACAAATAAGAAGTTGGGGAATAATCTGATTAAAATTAATTAAAGCGAGCAAAAATCGTATAGTCATCGCCTTACTCACACAGTCACTACAGGCACTCAATTTTGCGCTCTCTTTCGCGATACACGTGCGGCAACATCGTCGCGCTCGTTCTTATGTGTGTCTGTATCGCTCAGGGTATTTAAATTTGGAAAATCGCTGTGCAACATAGCGCAAGGGTTTTTTTGATGATAGTATCATATTTTAGTCGAAAAATCCTGTGCACTACAGAGCAGGCGATGCTCTGAAACACACAAGCTTTTCCGACGTATTTAATTTGAAAATCCCTGTGCGACCGCACAAAGGGCCTAGAGCAGGTTTTTGTAATATCGCCTCCTATTTGTAGAGGTTCGCTGAGCGGGTTGTCGCAAATTCTTCCCTCGGGCTATTCCTAGTCGTCCTCCACCGTGCAGTGGGTGGACTATACAAGCTGTTTGTTATGATTTATTAATTTATTTATACATATTCACATAAATATTAACAATAATTATCTGACAAACTTAGCTTAATGCCAATAACGGATTTACATTTTGTTTGATGATGATCACCTTTTTTTCTGTTGAAAGTTCAACTGCATTTAGTAATAATTTCTACTTATTAGTTAACCGGCAACTTGCGTAGTGCGGTTTGTTTATAAATCGGCGCGCATTGTGTCGCGCGCTTCCTTATTGCAAGTTTACGTACTGACCTTTTCACTAGTCTGACCGAAGCTGGTTTCATCTAGCTAGGTGCAATAACATCGACCAATGAAAGACAAGACAAAATTTTGAGATATTATTAAAACTTAAAAGTGGATCTTTTTTGATATTGGGTTCTACTAGTTCTGCTCGTATCTGAATGAAATGTTCATCTTCTTGTAAATTATCAAATAACGAATATCGTTAGTACCTACATAACTTAGTCACTTAGGTACAAACGACGGCATATAGTCAGACTATACATATTTTCGCAGTTCAAGCTGGCGTCCATGATCCGATCCCAAAAAGCAGTCATGATATCACTCACTCCACTACTGCTTACATCAGTCGAATAAACACATTCGTCTTCTTGTCCATCTGACGTTTCCTCTTCTCGAGGCATGACACGCAAGATGTTCGGCACGATTCTGATATCACTCATCAAATTCTATAGTAGCAACACACAATAAATAATCGTATATTACTTCCGACTGTGTGTTTCTATACTCTGGTGATTATCAATCACGACCTTACGTTTAAGGCCGTTCATTGTACTGTGTGTATGTACGTACGTACGTACAGTCCTGATACGAATAAGTAGCCCCAAATTAACAGCATATAAGTTAATTTAACGATATTGCATCTTATACTAAATAGCTAGAATTGAATTGATGCTCGAGGTTACCTGTTGCTGCCGACACGGTCTGTTAATCAAGTTTCACAATTAAATAATTGTGTTTTACTTCGACATTTTAATTTAAATCTTTCTCAAGCAGACCGCAGATGTGATTAATGAAAATATGAGCTTATCATGCGGCCGATAACCTTATGTGCAATTATTTTATTTAATCTGAAACACACATTGCATCAGAATAATTAATAACACCTAGAAGGCGAGTCCTTGTATGTAAAGTGAGGTAAAATAAAGTTTTCCGGTTTATATCCTTCATAAGTTCGTTACCTAATCGTAATCCCCTAAAGGTAGGGAAATTGAAACTTCTTTTCATTTTTAACCGACTTCAAAAAAAGGAGGAGGTTCTATGTTCGACTGTTTATTTGTTTTTTTTTTATTTTTATGTATGTCCACCGATAACTCCAAAACGGCTGAACCGATTGACATGATTCAAACGCCACTTTATCAAGTTTGCTCCCCAGTTGGTCCCATTTGAAAATTTCAAAACGGTTCAGTAGTTTTCGAGTAATCCTGAAAATACTGTAATTTTTTAGGTAACTTTTGCACGAGTTTTAACGGATCTTCAGACATAACTTCTTTGTTTATAAACCGATTTAGATGATTCTTGTTTTGTTAGAAAGGGGATACTTTAAGGATGTTTTCATTCAAATTTCCTTCACATTGGACTTTGGACTACGAAGATACACAAGAGAACTCTTCAAAATCAAATATGATAGTGTATTAGTGATTACTCTACGGTATTGAAAGGTTTCGCATCAGCCATTTTTATTGTCACTACTGGGGCTGGGATACAAGCCTTACTTATGGGCTGATGAATAGGATGGACCATAACCCACCGCGCGGGCCCAATGCGGATTGGTGGGTGTTAATGTGCAAATGTAGCTGGAACTAACGGCTTAACGTGTCTTCTGAAGCACGGAGGAGCTCGAGATAATACACTTTGGTCACCAGCTACCCCATGTCTGACCCTTGCTAAAATTAACAGTGCGAAAAGTGGATATTGAGTTACTAGGCGTATTATACCATTGAAATGTGTGAAATATGAATAAAATATAATTTATATCATCGCTAACATTTACTTATACATACCTACCACAAAAAAGTTAAAAATAAAAAACTTTTATAAATTAAAAAGATAAACCTCCTTCAAAAAACCTTAAAAAAATTGCTATAAAAAACAGATTCAAAAAACAGCAGCTCTAAAAAGCAAGAAATAATATTCAAATCTGCATAATTACTATTCAAGTACCTACGCATATCTGATATTAAAAAAACGTCTTATGAAGTCGGGTGGGGCTTTAAGAATTAAAAAATCAAGTTGAGAAAGAGAAACCACGATAAATGTTATTATGGTTAAAAAAGAAAAATATCTTTAGCCCACCCGACTTCAAAAGACGTTTTTTTAATATCAGATATGCGTAGGTACTTGAATAGTAATTATGCAGATTTGAATATTATTTCTTGCTTTTTAGAGCTGCTGTTTTTTGAATCTGTTTTTTTTAAAGCTGTTTTTTATAGCAATTGTTTTTAGGGTTTTTTGAAGGAGGTTTTTCTTTTTAATTTTTTTATAGGTACGATTAGGCAACGTATGAAGGATAAAAATCTGAAAACTGATCCATTTTGGCTCAGTTTTTTTTGTCCAACTTTTGACAGTGCGCTTTGTAGGGAACCCTCGTTTAGATTGTTATTATTCTAAGCATATATGCGAGGAACTCGCATCGCATCAGTCATTATAATGAGTGGCCGTGACGTAAGCGTTTTGAAACGCCACAAAAAAATGACCACGACACGCAAGATGGTGCGAGAAATGCGACTAGATAACCTCAACAAACAGAAGTCAGAAGATTTACAATCCACTGTGAGCACAGAATACATAAATAGGTGAGCCTGTCCTGACTCTGGACTCTCTCCTGACGAGAAGACTAGACGTCTGAAGAATCGTTAGCTCTTTTCCATAGTTGGTGGAGGGATTTGAACAACTTCCATGTAACTTCGACGCTATTCAAATGGTAATATAGTATGCTTGACCTGATGCTGCAGCATCAGCTCTCAGGTTCAGGATGTCCAACTCCTCATCAACTTGTCATCATTGCAGTAGTTGCGTCTGCTAAGCACTTTTACTTTCTAAGCTTTTGATTGTTGTAACTACTTATGTTAAGTATTTCAAAACCTTTATTCAGTTTAGGCTGTTACTATTTATGTTCATTTCAAAGCTAAACCCACCGAGTAAGTAAGTATATAGTAATTTCACTCGGCCCCATATTATTTCTCAAGAATAATATGAATTGTCGAAGGTCATTGGCGTGATGCCAACTCTCATCTTATTAGCCTAAATTGTGGAGCCCTAGAATCTTTACTATAATGGATAAGTTCTATCTTAGCATTAATTTGCGAGGTCACTTCCCCAGACAAACGTTCCAATGCTACTGTCATCTAAAGAGCTGTTAAAAATATTTACGGATATGACCACTACGAAGAATCTCATCCCTGGCCTGCCCCCTAGCATGACCACCGAATCGCCATATGATATAGCGATTTATCGCTTTTTTGAAAGTTGAGTGTCGATAAAACGCTATATCACCCGATATTATGTCGTGTTTCGGCGGTTATGCATGCTACAGTGGCTCGGTTGGGGGTCTAATCTCGGTATCAGTAAATCAAACTTTCGAATAATAAAACTGGATCTTCTTAGAACAAATATTATTAAAGTAAATTTTTCAATTGGGCAACGAATCACGAGCAAGATGCAAACAATGCAACTCTAATAATATCGTCAAATAATCGCTCTTCGGTTGAGTGAGTCCTTCTTTATTGTAATAGTGCTAGTCGTACGCAAAAAAACCGCAATTGATGTACACACGACGGCACCTCAGACTAATGTTGACCTTGAGACCGACTTTATGCCCTACGTAATAAAAGCTTAGGCTTGATTGACATAAATATTAAATACCCTAGCATGATATAATTGTACTAAAGAATAATATTGTTACTTAATTAATCTTATAGGCGCTTTGGATGGAGACATCTGTTAGCTTTTAAGGCATGTATGAATAAATAAATAAATAAATAAATAAAAGCTGTTTTCGTAGTTTAACTGTATAATCTGACGTGCTGTCGAGTGTACATACATACAGATAGCCGTTTGGTACATGTATTCTTGAGGTCAAAAAATTTTTCTGAGTCGTTGTTGTAAAAAAAAGCTCCTTTAGTTGGAGAGGAGCTATGTATGAAGTCATCTTTTTTTGTATTGGCACAGAATATAATAATTAATATACATATAATAGCGTCATTGTTTCCGATTACCATAACACACAAGTGCTTATAGCTTCTTAGGATCAGAGCAACGAATGTGATGTTGTCCACTTGTTTCATGCATAGAGAGAGACCCTGAGCTGCGCCTGCGGCGGCGGCGGCGGCGGAGCGGCCGCGGCCAATCATGCGGTCGTGTCTCGGCCGATGACTCCGCGCTGACTCACGCACGACCGCGACCGCGCGGTCAAAGCGCGCGAGCTTATTCATACGTATTTAGATGATAGTGCTGCTGACATATCGATGTTGACCAATTAACAAGGCAACATAATTAATTGTAACAAAAAATATTTTTTATTTATCAGGCAAATGACACTAAAAAGTTTGTAGTCGAATCGCTTCTTAATTGGTGTTATAGCGCGACTCCAGCCCCTTTAGCATGACCACCGAGATGATAAATATCGCCTGATAGATAGCGTTTTATCGACACTCATCTGTCAAAATTCATTGTCTTTTGATAGTTAATCGGTTGAAAATGCGACCTGTACAGGAGAACAAATTGACACCGGAAGAACAAACGAAACCATTTTTGCCCAAGCTGCAAACGGAGACGCTACGCTAGCGCTTCACGCTCGCTCGGTCAATAAGGCGTTTACTGTAACATGTTTCGCCTTCGGTCATATTTGAACACAATAATTAAATTCGTGGTAGGTGACGGGCTAACGGTAGCCAGTGACGCGTTTACCGTGCTACTGTCACTGAGGTAGTACCTGTACGAACTTCAGAGGGAGCGCTGCGTGCGCGATGCCGCCGACGGCATCACAATAATGTAGTGGCGCTTTGATGACACTTGATCAAAATGTACATACTGCGTCTCTTTCTATTAATGATAGATTTTAAATTAACTGTTATTATTGATAGATTTAAAATTTTAATATACGTTAGGTTACTCTTACACTGCATCACATTGCATGCCGTTGATACTAAATATTTGCACTTTGTATCATTTATGTATGTTAGTCGTTTTGAGCAATAAAGATAATTCTTATTCTAATTAAGTCCGCCGTCTCGCACTCGAGTGCTATGACTATGAACGCGAGTTTCAATTTTGCAATCTGTTTTTGCGAACAAACCCGTGAGAGTTCCTTAACCAACTAATAAGAAATAGTTTTGGCGACGAGGAAGAGCACAGAACATAATAGTACTAAACATCTAGGAGGTCTAATAGTGCTTGCAAGATGGCTTCGTGTCCTGCTCCCGACCCACAGGCGAGACTTTTAAGTGCCTTTTAAGTTTTAATAGATTTTTTTACTATTTTAATGTTTCAATGTGTTATTTTCAATTCCTTTTATTTTATAATTTAACTAACAGATTTGACAATCAGTAAAATTAAATATTATTGTCGTACTACTATACTACATCACATGGTGAATTGTATTGTGTATGTATGTATGTAATGTAAGTTTCATTTGTGTCTTGTGCAGATTCTAATTTCTATACGCACTTCTCGATTTCCATACAATAGCTAGATATAGTAAAACCTGTTGAAGCGAATGTATATGCAACTAGGTACCTAGTCAGGTTGTCGGTCGGTCGGCCGCGCCGGCGCCGCCGCCGTGGTCGTAATCGGACTCCTCACTGCACTGCACTGCCCGGCAGACCTTGCGCAGGCGCCGCGGTGTCCACGCGCGGTTTACGTGGTTGACGTCATAAACATTAGCAATTTGAGTTAGGCGGTAGGCTTTATTCACAAAACGCTACGCTTTCCATATATAATTACTCTATGGTTTTCGTATTCAAAATGACAATTTGCTTCCCGACAGAAACTAACTCTCGTCAGAAATGAATCCGCAATTTTATTCTTCATCTTCATTTCGAATCGAACTGTTAAAAGTTAGGGAATCCATAAATATATGGAAAACAAAGCATCGGATACGGAAGGTTTCAGACGTTTGTGAATAAGGGCCCGATATATTGAAGCCGTTTCATATTCATCATCGTCACCTGTCCTTATCCTTATCACTTAGGGTGACCAACCCTGTGTGTTCATTTTACAGTACCTACAAGCAATCTACAATTACAGGATTTTAAGGAAATATACAGGACAGCATTAAAAAAAAAATCAAAATTATAAATTGGCCATTGTGGCCATGTCCTGTATTTTACTTAATATAAACCTCCTTATTTCCGACTTCAATAGACGTTTTTTTATATTGATTTGAGAACATTATTTCTTGCTTTTTTAGAGCTGTTTTTAAAGGTTTTGAAGAAGGTTTTGCTTTTTTAAAAGCCTTTTTTATTTTAACTTTTTTGTGGTTGGTAGGTGTACCTAGGCGATGATATTATAAATAAAAAGTTTTAATATTTCACACTTTTTAATACATATAGTAACTCAATTTCCACATTTCTCGCTGGGCCTTCGCAGTTCAAGTCTACTTACCTACCTATGGCCAAGGATGTTCTGGATTAGAATTGAAATTACTTGTTCTGGATTAACCCCAACTTGTTTTTATTGTCATAAACCTACCAATATTTAAAACACTGTACAGTTCCTACTTGATTTTCAGGAGTTCCCTTGTGTATCTGCAAAATCCAAGGTTAATACCAATGAAATTAATATGGTATCATCCTTAAAGTATTTGATACTTTACTTTACTTTAGTATCAGATACTTCCTTCAAACAAAAAAAAAATGTCTAAATCGGTTCTTAACACAAAAGAGACGGTTAAACGAACATCCGTCTAAACTTATACAAAATGGCAATGAAAACTTCGGAACAAACTGATGTAATAATGTTTGAATAATTTTAATGTTTGTGCGTTAAAAAGTAGCTCAAATTGTATGCTGTTTGAAAATTAATCTAATAAATGTTGCCACGAGGTTTTCAAAGCAGTACTATATGCTGTTTGGTATATTATTTAAGTTAGATGGCGCTGCTAATTTTGATCATTTTCGAAAATCAAGCTCGACATAAAAAATCTTTACTATAATAATCGAACCTGCTCACACGAGAATCGGTTGAGTAATGCGACCTGTAGAGGAAAACAGACGGACAGCCGGATGGACATACGAAAGCATTTTTCAAGCCCAAGCTAAAGCAGAGACGCTTCGCGCTCGCTCGGTCAAAAAATATACGCGACGAATAGATAACCTCCGCCTGAAGTCGGTTAAAAATACAGGACATGGCCAAAATGATAGCTGAAAAACGGGACATCCCGTAAAATACGAGACAGTTGGCCACCCTATTATCACTCCACTCCATCCATCTTTTCTTTAGCCTTCCTGCACTTTTCGTAACCGCTTCAAATTATTGTTTTTTCCCTTTGTTGCCTGTGGTCCTATTGCGTAGTTCAACTGGTTGTACCACGGGCAATTTTAATTTGTCCGTGGTCCTATCAGAAGGACTAAAATAATAAAATAATCACATTGAATGGGCATTGGACCTACTGATCGGGTAGTATTATTTTAGTCCTTCTGAAAGGACCACGGACAATTCTTAGTAAGTCAATAACCTGATAAATGTGGTTTATTTATTTATTTCAGGAAACAACAGCATCTAATATACAAACTTAATAATAAAAATTTATGTTAGCACATTAGCCCAACAGTTACCAAGTATTAGATAACACAGATATAATTTCTATTGAGTAACAAAGATGCGATCATAATAAACGTACTTTCTTTCTTTTAAAACAGCAACAACAAAGTTAAAAAAAGCTATATTAGTATTTTTTGGTTTTATATAATAACATGGTAGTCTTATGTTATAATTTTTGAAAAATAAGAAGAATGTTCATCAATGAGATTTACCTTCCTTCTCGAAAATTTATTCTTACAGGCTAGTTTTATATTTTTTGTGTCGAAAATAATAAAATAGAACCCAGAGTTTAAGTAGCTAAATGTAGATGTATACATGTACGAGCTACGATTGCTTGTCTAAACTGGCTGTCTTACAAGGTGTTATGTAATTTGATACGGTACTACCTACTCAATAATCCATCAATATTTATTAAACATACATTTCGTGTTTTCGCTCCTACATTATCTGATTATAATAACCCGCCAATGTCGGATGCAGCTTGAGCAATTAACCATAATGGGCAGAAGTATTCGCAATGTCGTGGGAACGGAGGAGCCATGAAGAATCGAATGGTCGCCATCGCCAGTGACGGCGTCGAGACACGCGACTTCCGACTGGCGAGCGTATACATATATAAGTAGTGACACAGAACACATAATAGTACAAGTGTAGTGCAGTGAGTCGATTCTTAAAGTTACATTGGTAAATTAATTCACTTTCAGTGGCGAGCCACTCAGCAAGGAAAAGAAAGTGAAAACGATACGAAAGGAAAAGAGAAAAATTAGTGAAATAAACAACGTTTTTAAAACGGACTAAAAAGTATAAAATAATTTCTCCCGTAAAGATTAATAACCCTATACAGAAGTTTTTTAAAAAACTTTTGGGTAAAGATTAGATAGGGTTAGGAAAATCCTCCGACTAAAAGTGATGAAGGTACTATACATATTTATCCACCTATACATAAATCGTCGCTCGCATGACATACAGACGTAACTAACATCAATCAAAATGTTCACAGCAACGTTTTTTCGGTTTTGGTGTCAATACTTTACGATATAACTTTTTAATTATAAATTCTACCAAGAAACCAAGAATGTACTTTAGTTAAGTATATTTTTCTCTTTATTTCTGCATGTATCATTATCAATAGGTATATATATTATTTGTGTAATACAGCTTTAAAACAGATAGGACACTTTGTGATAACTTTGTTTTTGTAGGCGGGACAAAAATGTAGTTACGACACTACATTCGCAAAGAAATAAAAAGGAAATTTATACATAAGAATTTGTTGTTACCACCTTATTCAAAAGCAAATAAACAAATTTCTATTTCTTTCTATTTTTATCACAATACAACAGCATTTTTAACCATAAATCCATAGGTAGCATTTTGAAAATGACCACACTAAAATGAAACTCAAAATCTAGTACATAGCTCCTAAGTTTTACAGCACAATATTATAATAAATCAGTCTCAGTTGCGTTCTTCAGTCAGTATAGACTTACACAAGTTAACAAGTTCATATACCTAGTTGTTAAATTGAGATTTTTTCGCATTCACATTGCTATTTTTATATTAAGATAAATGATATATTAGAAAAAATACTAGAAATATCGAAAATTGTTCACTACTAATAGTAGTTAGTTTTATAATAAAACACTTATTACGGATTACAGCGCGTATATTATTAATTCAGGTGTTGTTTTAGAATTATTTAGTTTGTATTTATTGGTTTTTTGAATTCCATTTTTATAAAGTTTCGAGCGGGTAATTTCATAAAAATATGAGCAGCCCTTTTGCTTTAGTCCTCCCGTGACCACGGCCCCTGGAAAGGTGTCGAAAAGTCGGGAATTCAAAAAACCAATAAATACAAACTAAATAATTCTGAAACAACACCTGAATTAATAATATACGCGCTGTAATCCGTAAAACGTGTTTAATTTCTAAGGAACTGTACGCGCGAAAGTCTTAGAAGTGTATAATTATAAATACTAGTAAACAATGTTATACTTCACTTAAAAATTAATGATTTAAAGACTTATAAAAATCAACATTAATTTTATTTTATTACTGGGGTATCCCCAGTTGTCAATAATAGTAAGTCGTTGTATTTGTCTACTGCTATTTTAGGAGGAAACTGGTGAAGAGCTGGAATTCTCTTACTCAAGTCGTTTGAAGCATTTCTTTTGAGAGATAATTTTATCGAGATTGTTTCTGCATGGCTATGGCTAGTATTGAAAAAAAAATCAGTGGGTTTGCTTTTAAAGAATTGGAATTCAACCATTTCTGTTCAAATTAACTGACTGACCAGAACTATCTGTGCGTAATGGAGGAGCTTCAAGCGACTTGTTTTTTTTAATCCAGCATATCTGAATACTGAAGCTGAATGACTTCATATGGCTTGTTCCTGCGAGCCAATTTAAAAATAGGTGCCAGGCGCCAGCTGACTATGAATAAAAAAAATCTTATATTCCATTATGATCCCTAAATTGTACTAAATACAACACTGTTTTGTTTGCACTTTTTATAAATCGAACAGTCGTAAATGGTAATAACTTCATTAATTTTACACCAATAGCCGTCGTAAGTTACTTACGTCTTTCAGATAAATTTTATTTTTTTAATTTACAAAACGTCTTAGGTTACATGTGTCATATAGTAAAACTAAAAAATATGTTTCCTTGTAGATACGTCGTTCCTAAACTTGTCTATTTCCGAAACTATGTTACCTACAGATGGGACACTTTGTGACAATAAAAAGCAATAGAAATTATGTATGTTACTGCATTCAGTTCAGTTACGACAAAATTGTAAGATACGACAGTATGTCATGCGAGCGACGAAATTACAAACGCAAGAAAAATCCGTCGGGACTGCCATTACCTGCCCCAAAATAAACTAATATTTTACAGTTGTAATAAATTATAAATTTTAATAGAACAAAGAGATGGCAATGGCTGCCCCCGACGGATTTTTCTTGCGTTTGTAGTGGATAGATAATATTACTACATCACTTTTATAATAATTTTATCGAAAATCCCCCTAGATTTTCGATAAAATTATTAAACTCACAGATTTTTTATTTTGTTTTTTATTTATACTTAATTTAAAGAACTCATACGTTATCTAGTCTAAAAACCGCATTTAAATCGGTCATACCGTTCTGGAGATAAATGGGAACATGGTTGCAGCACTCCCTAGCGGTTAAACACCATAACACCTATCTAAGAACCATCGCAACTGCAAACCCATTACGGAAAACCGCATCTAAATCGGTCGAATCGTTCTGGAGAATGGAAAAATGATTACTGCAGCGGCCCCTAGCGGCTAAACACCATAACACCTATTTAAAAACCATCGCCGATAACTTTTAAACCCATTACAGAAACCCAAATCCAAATTGGTTTAGAAGTTTTTGAGAACTCTTCAAGTGCCGACTTATGTAGTTGCTGCAGCTCCCCCTGGTGGTCTACCACCATGAAACATGTCTCTCTCAAACCTGCTCTGAAACGAAACCTTTTGAATGCAAAAACGAGGAAAATGGTAATAGACATACATACAAACAAACAAACAACCTCTAACCCCAAACGCATATACCGCCTCCGTTCCGTTTCAACCGTCGTGCGTGGGAAAAGAATCACGACAACCGGACGACGTTCGTCCCACTCCGATATAAGGTTTAAAATCATGTAAATTGAACGACGAACATCGTCCAACTATCGCGATTCTTCTTTGGTAATAGAGACCTGTAGCCCTACCATGAGTTGATGCAAACTGTTTACGCTACCGTAAACTATTGGATATACTGCTCACAGTCAATGCGAGTGAAAGAGAGAAAACGATAGTTTACGGTAACGTAAACAGTTTGCATCAACTCATGGTAGGGCCACGGTTCACGTGTGGCGGGCGTGTAATTACAGCCACGCGACGCGACCACGTGACCGGCCCGCGCCCGCGCCCGCGCCCGCCCTCGCGCCCGCGCCCGCGACCGCGACCGCGCCACCCGCGCCGCGCGCTGGTTGCCGCCGCCGCCGCCGGCGCCGCCCGCCAGGAATGCGCCCGCGACTATTAGCTACACCTACCTATCATTATGCACCTGGATCTGTGTTGAAGCCAAGCTCAGGGACCCTACCGGCTAACTTTTCGAACGTCGGCGGGTCTGCCGAGCTTCAACGTAAAACAGATAAATCGAAGTAAAGAGTTTCGTATTGTACGTACTATTCGCCGAAGTTATTTAGAAGATATCGATGTTCGTGTGACATTATGAATTGGGATTCGCCATTTTGCCCCGATTGGGGCTCGATTTATCTGTTTTAAGTTGAAGCTCGGCAGACTTTCCGAAGTTCGATGCGTTAGCCGGTACGGCCCCTGATCGTGGGGATTTAAGCAAATTAAAAAAGCGAACGCATTTTACCTACCAAATACTTAATGTAGATTGTAGTAGGTATTTCCCATCCTCCTTAAGCGCTACAGTAACGATCATTTGAGATTCTTACGTAGGTAATTGACGCTCATTGACGCAAAAAAATATCGTTTTTATACTACCTGCTCGTCAATGGCATATTATGTGTCATGTAAACCTTTCCTAAAGTAAGTCATTTTTCCCATGGGAATAATGTGATTTGAATTTGGAATGCAACCTATGAAGTCGTGCTTGATCGAGGTTGGTTTCAAAAATGTTAAGGTGCAATGAGATTTTATTCAGAGTTAGGCTGTATGTTGACGACCTCCATGATCGAGTGGCTTTGTACACCGGTTTTCAAGGGGTCGCCATCTCTGAGGTCCCGGGTTCGATCCCCGGTTGGGTCAATTTAGAAAACGAACTTTTCTATATTGGCTCAAGTCTGGGTGTTTGTGATACCACTGTTGTCTCTGATTTTCATAACACAAGTGCTTTAGCTACTTACTTTGGAATCGGAGCAATGTATGTGATGCTGTCAAATATTTATTTATTTATGTTATCATTTTCTTTGCACTGCCTATAAATTTAAAAAAAGAAAAACATGAAAACTTTTTACGAAATTCATTTTCACCCTCGCACCAAGAAGCATTTATTCGAATATCGAACTGGCCACTACAGAGTAGACGACAAAAAAAATTTAAATAAATATTTAAGTACTTTCTTTATAACTGTCATTGGTTTCAATTGCTTCGCAGAAAGTATAAAAAGTAGAGTATGCATCGCGGGCTTAAATATGTATTTGTCTTGGGCGATCTTGAACACCTCGTACTCAGAATTCTAGCCTTAACTCCCTCGTACTCGGGGTTAAATATAGCGCCCGTGACATAATACACTACTTTAAGCCCTTATTGCATAATCTACTATTACGACTGTCTGTGCTCTAAAAATGGCATTGACGGAAAAATTGACAATCGCATTTGATCGTTGCCGGGGGCCTTTATCCTGTTGTAGGGACATCAAACATGGCTGATGGTGATAATTAGAGCGGGTTCACCCGGAACAAGATTAGATGCATGTTAATTAAATTGGCTTGATTCGCGGTAATGTGTTAACAATCGTGTCAATTGGTTTTGTTAACTATCAATGGCGATTCTTAATCAACTTGAATTGACAATTGAATTTCATCGTCTTTTAAATGAATGCTGGATTGTGGACGAGTAATTAACTTTTGTATAGGTAAGTATAAAATGTCGAATAATGTGTATCAAATTTTTTTTTGTTGGTAGGTAGGTAGGTTTTTTGTTAATAAACACAGTGATTATCAGGTCAAGAGTGAATTAAACCGTTAACTACCTAAATTAGTTTTTATCTAGTCTAGATAGGTGGCTGGATTTGTGGCTAATCTATGGTAAATATAGACAGACTGGAACGAATATCAAGGAATCTTTTATCGCACCTAAATTAGAAGTTTCATATCACATCCCCTAGTTATTTGGAGAATTGCCGTCATTATAATCTTTTTTTTTTTCACTTGAGGAGCGAAGAAAAATCTTCGATATATTATGTTTATTACATGGCATCGTTAGCGGTCGCCTCGGTATCGATTACCTCGATTGCTCTGAGCTGGTCGCGGGTTTGGCGCTAAATACACCATCTCGCCGCACGCGCAAGTCGGACATTTATAAGCTGTTGTCAACCCAAAACATCTTAAATAAATAAACAAAATCACTATATGTGAAATATAGTTGCTCAATCTATTATGATCGAAGTGAGATATGTCAATTATTTTGACGATTGCGCCACTTGCTAACGCGCGTTCTTCTCGGATTGCGCGCGAGTTGCTCAACATTTACCCATTCCGACACCGCCGCCGGCTGCCAATGCTGCCATCGAGCCGTCAGGCAGACAACACCCGATAATTAATACTAAACGCTGTAATACAATTATACGTACGATGAGGTTGCGTCGATTGACCTTACAGGCTTACATAGGTACAGTCGAGTTCATTAATATGTTGGCACTTTTGACAGTTCATCAAACTTTATGGCTTTGTAATAAAAGTTAACATCCTATCAAAAGTGCCAACATATAAATGAACTCGATTGTACATATTGATAATTAGAAGGTAATTTTTATTCAAAACATGACAAGTGGTCGAGCTTTCCGATACACAGGCTGTCCCTCATTACGAAGCAAAGCTAATTAATTAGGTATTGCGGATAGGAACATGGGCGCCGGCAGAGGGTGCCAGATGGTTCACTTGCACCCCTTGTTGGGAATCTCGGGATCAAAATTACAATGCTATTAAATTGACAATAGACAATGATCCGCTGCAACTTCACTCGAGAATGTATGGCAAAGAGGAAATTTTACTTCACTTCAGTTGTACATTGTTAAATTAAGGCCGACGCCCAGTGCCGGCATGGCACGGCAGGTTGTACTGCGGCATGCCGCGGCTTGCCGTGGCATCCCGTAGCATAGCTCAGTCAGCGTGAGAGACAAAAAAACGCGCGTCTAGCGGGATGCAATGGCGTGCCCCGGGAACCCGTGGAATGAAACGGCGTGCCGTGGCATGCCGCAGCATCCCGCGGCACGTCGTGGCATCGTAGTATCGAAATAAAGTAACATGAATTCTAAACTCATTGAAATAAGATTCAAAATAACTTGATTAGTAATAAAATCTTTTGCCATGCCATGCCATGCCATGCCGTGCCGGCAGTGGGCGCCGTGCCAGCCTTTAATCGCATTGTGTACCTAGAGCTACCTATTTTAATGAAATCTTGTTATAAGTATTTTTTTAAAGCTACAAATAGTTAAATTAAAATAATAAATAAAATTAAGGGGGGCTCTCATACAACAGACATGATTTTTTTGCTGTTTTTATAGATAATGGTACGGAACCCTCCGTGTGTGTCAAAACCCGGCCGGTTTTTCAGAAATAAAATCAAAATATTTTAAGCATAATCATTTAATTTTAATATATAAAATTATGTTTTCAGTAGTTAAAAATATATATAATATGAAAGGAGACTTGTGAGACGTCTCAAATTCCGTAAGATTTTGTCTGAAAAATGCAAGCTTTATCTTTGTCGTTTTTTGTAATTTCAAAATATATTTAACTGTTATGTGAATATAATTACTAATTTATTTTTAGATTAAAAAAATGGCAACTTCCTTTAAGCAAAACGTAGATAAACGTAATTTCAGACAAAGTTGAACTAAATGTCACTGATCATATTTTATAAATCGCTTTTTATTTTAACTTTTTTGTGGTAGGTAGGCACTAGGTAGGTATGTATAATATGTAAATGTAAGTTGTGTAGATATTATAAATAAAATAATATTTCACACTTCAATGGTAAATAAAATACCCCTAATAACTCAATTTCCACTTTTTGCTATGTTTGTCGTTAAGGAGTTCCGTTGTGCCGTCGCAGTTCGAGGCTGGTGCAGAACGTCCATGACCATAGTTGACTAACATCAAACATGGAACCGGAATACGGTTATCCATCAAGGATGGAATGTGACTGACGATGTGATGTGATCACATGCCATAGACGTGGAACTTCCCTTTTGGAATCCATATTGTTTTGTTTTTAAATGGTACACAACCCAGTCCTGTCAGTGTTTACGACGTTTTCATGTGTTTTACTTGTGATTACGCGACGATGTTATATTGTCCCTCACACACATAGCAGATGCCAGTGCACCGTTACTACTGCGATTTACGAGCTTGTGTTGTGAACAAAAACAGATAAAACATTTATTTTATTGCTTGCCTTTTGGCAGCGGCTAAAACTGACAATGTTTCTTAATCAATTCAGTGCAAACAAAAAGTGGGGACATCTTAGCGAGAATCACAAAGACAGTCCATGTCGTCATTAAAATCCTACTGAAAGTTCGGCAGTTTGGAGGTATGATTTTTATCAATCCCGCAAAAACGGCTGAACGGATTTGGATGAAATTTGGCACACAGATAGTTTATAACCTGGATTATAACATAGGATACTTTTTATCCCGGTCAAAGGTTCCCTAGGGATTTTCCGAATGTACCCGCGGACGAAGTCGCGGGCGGAAGTTAGTTAATAAATCATTTTATAATTTTAATAAAGCTGCAACTACGGTATTGGTTGACAGACCAAGCTCAAACCATTGGACAGATCCGGTTCGTATACATAATTAAATAGATAGTTAATATGAAAATTCCTTTGGAAAGTGGAATTCCATGAGGACGAAGTCGCTTTTTGGAGATAACGTTACCACAGAATCACAGAATACGTTACTGTCGACATCATGCTAATATATATTATTTTTAGGGCTCCGTACCAAAATGGAACCCTTATGGTGCGACTCAGTCTGTAGGTAGGTCTGTGTCTGTCTGTCACAGCTGGATATTTCGAGAACTACTTATGCTATCAACTTGTGGAATAGTTTTAAATGACGTTTGCGCAACTATTTTGCAAATAAAAGATAGGTAAATAAAAATATTTATAATTTTTTGCAACGGAAGTGAGGCTACTAGGGCATATGGGGTATCATATAAAAGAGCGCTGCTTGCACTTACTCAAATATTTTTTTTAGGCCGCATAGTTTTCGACTTATGAAGAAAAATCTTCCCTCCCCCTTAACTTGTAAGTCAGTTTGCATAGAGAAAAGTTTGAAATTATTTTATGTGATAGAAGTTTATGTAAAGATTACAGGAAAAATAAAACGATGTCTCTAAATAGTAAACTTTTTCAGAATGATGGTACGGAACCCTCGGTGTGCGAGGCCGACTCGCTCTTGACCGTTTTTTTAATAATGACACATTTGATCTTTTACCCTACCCATTTTATCATCCATTATGACATCTTTTAGCGGACAAAAAAATGGGCGCAAACACTCATCAGCGTTATCAGAAGGAACGATATTAAGGAAGATTATGTTGTGTAATTAAATAAGTAATTCGAAAGGGTTGGTTTAGTTGGTGTGATAGACTCTCCTTTTTGTACGACGAAAAGGACTATGACTGTAGACTGTAGAAGCTTGTTTAACAATGCCAATGCTACCCAGGCGTACCATTCGTGATCGACGTCGCGTGCTGGCTGGCGCATCCTTGATCGGCGACCAACGACTGACGACGACGCCATCTCTAAAGGCCTTAATTTGAGCAATTAATAAAATCGTGACCAAGTGTTGACTCCATAATTAAATAACACACGATCATATCATTTTACCAAGGCCAAGTTTATGACCTAAGATAAATAATATATTAGAAAAAATACTAAAAAACGACTCACCCGTAGCACCTCAGACGGGACTCGAACTCGAACCCTTGGGATTCCGGCCCAATGCATTGACCAAATTACAATGACCGTTATTTATCTTAATATAAAAAAAGCATTGTGAATGCGAGAAAATTCAATATAATAATGTTATGACCTTTTTACTCAAAAATGCAATGCAAGGATACGTCCATTTTGAGTTCTCATGATGGATGAGGCGACAGACAGGGTCAGTCGCCTCATCCATAGTCACGACATGACTTGACAACATAATGCACAAATATGTACTGCAATGCATCCTGTCTGCAACCCGCATGCAATGCAACTCGTTATTGCGTGTCACCTGCGGCATAGACCTTAACTGATGTACTTGTGTTGTGCATGATGGATGACTGATGTGATGCAATGTGACACCTTCACCACTGCCTGTGTCATTCAGTATCAAACTAGGTACCTGTCTGTCTACATCTACCATATCATTCTTACTATTATTTTGACAATCTCGGATTTCTCACGAATTAATAAAATTCTAGGCAGTAACATTAATTCTGATATAAATAAAATCAAATAATTACTTAAGTTTCGAGATGAGATGAGATGTGCATCTAGAAATGTTTGATAATTATTTATTTCGATGATTAACTATTTCATAGCATACCGTATGTAGATGCAGCCAGCAATAATGCGTGTTTCTATTATCGTTCGTTTGTTTTGTTTTTTTTAATTATAACCAGTACGAGCGGTGTAGTGCAGTGTAGGTCACGTACCGAGTACCGACCGAGCGAGCCGTTGAACTCCACAACGTAAACATTATCTTCAATATTTTTTTATGAAAAGCTCTAAAACTCTAAACCGATAAATAATATTAGAAATAATACTAGAAAAAATCGACTCACCCGTAGCACCTCAGACGGGACTCATTGTGCTACGGGTGAGTCGATATTTTCTAGTATTTTTTCTAATATTATTTATCTTAATATAAAAATAGCATTGTGAATGCGAAAAATCTAAATTTAATAAATCTAAACCGATCTAATCTAAACTTCAATCGTTTCTTTTTTGAAACGATTCAAATACCAAATAAGCTCAGAGGCAAAACCCGTATATGAATCATCTCGTGATTTCCCGTGTATAATGATGACACAGATTAGTATTCCGTTCTGTGCACCAGAAATGTTATCTCTATTCTTTGATTATACTCGTATATTCCATAGTATCGTATGACCAAGAAAGTTCTTGCGTATGACTTTTAAGTCTTTGATGTTATTGACACCACCATAGATTATGTATGGCAACATTACCAACTAGCAACCTGTGTCTGTGGTCTGTGACCATACCTGTGACGTCACCTTATTAGCCAACAGATTGACTAACCTTTTAATTTATTTCAAAGCTACAAAAATCTTATTTAAAAAGTAATTGAAAAGTAATCGATTTTTCATGGCTATTAATAAGGTATTAACTTCTAAGATTTCCGCGCATACTTTTACACTTTTACGGATTCTAAAGCGGGATTTTGCACGATTTTTTTTTATTTCATATTTGGACATCCTCTTTTTAAAGGCAAAAAAATATTCTCTTCTTTATCGACCGAGCGAAAGCGAAGCGTCTCCGTTTCAGCTTGGGCAAAACTGCTTACGTATGAGGTCCTTCCGGTGTCCGGCTGTCCGTTTGTTCTCCTCTGCAGGTCGCATTTCTCAACCGATTCTCGTGAAATTTTGAGAGCAGATTCGATAAATCGACACGTGCAAGGAAAAACATCGTAATTCAGTTTTTGGCATTTCACAGGAGAGCGCTACAAAGATTCAAAAAAATCTTACTAATTTCGTATAAGTCCTAATGCCAATCGATCTTGCACATTTAAGTAAACGTGGTAAGCACTAAACTATTGTATGTTTTTGTGAGTTACAATCAAATTCATCCACATATACTTTATAAAATGACATTGTAACTCAGACATACAATCATAAATTGTATGAAATTGTTATATTCACAGAAAAATATAAATGTATGTCTGAGATACAATTTTTAAATAGTTTAAGTATGTGTTTTAGGGTTACAATTGGAAATAAAAATGTAGTTTTTTATATTGTTTTATATTTCCATGGTTCAATCGATCGACGTTATTAGAATAAACTATATAGTTATTAGAACATGGTGTAAATACCGACGGATTTACACCATGTACCTGTTTACTTTTGAGACTCCGATATTTTTCGGCGCAGTTGCTTGCGCCATGGTCACTGAAGAACTGTCGATTGTTGCGTGCGGGTAGATGTCATTGGCAGACGAATCGGTCTACCCTCCGTCTAAGTCTTTTATTATTACGCTAGATACTGGCACCACTGTCTGCAAACTCAAACTCGAATTTGAGGGCCTAGTACGAGTTGCTGTTTTCACTTTTCGAATAGTAACTATCGTTTTCTCTTTTACTCATTCTCTTACTAACGTTGACTCTGAGCAGTATATCCGATAGTTCACTAAGCGAGAAGTGAAAACTCTAACTTGTACTAGGCCCTCTGTTCTCGACACACGACACTCAACAGATACAGATCTGTACGCGAAACGGCACTTTTATGATTTTTTGTTGTTTTAACACAACCGGACTCCTGGATTCCAGATACTCCACAAAAAACCCATCTTCACGATTGAAATTTTTGTATTTGGTAATTTCAATCGCTTCTTTGACCATTCTCGGTATGTAGTGGCATTCTGTTGAGATAATCTGAGGGTCATACAAGTCGATCCAGTGATTTGTGTCAGAATGTACTAAATGTTCAGCGATGGCCGATTTTTGCGTACCGTTGTTTTTGACCGTTTTTATGTGTTCCTTTATACGGCATGCTATTGTGCGTTTTGTTTGTACGATATATGAACTACCACAACTGCAGTCGATCTTATAAACACCAGGTTTCTCCAAAGGAAAATTATCTTTCGAGGACCGTAGACATTGCGATACCTTTTTCAAAGGAGTGAAGATAGTTTTTATTACATACTTTTTTTTAATATTTGAGACCTTATCCGTCACTCTCTTTACATATGGCGATAATACTGGCTGTCTACCTACTTCCTGCTTCTGTAATTGGTGCTTTTTCGTGTGTCTCGGTGGAATCGAAACACACGAAAAAGTACCAAATTTTCTAAGAACAAGATCGTATCTTGAATTACAATTTTATTCATGTAAACTAATAATGGTAAGCAAAAAAAAACGCATGTAACTAAATATACAATTTTAGTACCTGCAGTTGACCTCCACTTACGATGTTATTACTGTGTGTATATTTTAAACTATAACGAATTTAGATACGACGATAAGAGTGAAGAATTCCGCATTTTTTGCTGAGTAAGAATATCATCTTAACTCAATACCGCCTAAAACTGAGTTACGATGTTTTTCCTTGCACGTGTCGAAATAATTATATATTTTTTGTCGATTCAGTTTTTCGAAATTTTTCAAAACGGCGGAAATATGTGGAAAATTATATTTCAGCCATTTCAAAAAATGACACAAACGCGAGGTCTACAGCTACAGCTCACGGACAATCCCAATTAGGGTTGCCAACCCTACTATATAATATAGTATCCTACTATATCGAGGGCTCGACTACTATATAAAAAAAATATAGCAAGCAAAATATGCTTAGTTCATATCAGTGACCGTTGTCTTTTTGTGTTCCAGGTGTGGTCCCGGTGAGGGCGCGCGATGGGTGCGGTGCGGCGGTCGACGGTCGCCGCGCTCGCCGCCCTCGCCGCGCTGCTGCTGCTGCTGCTGGCGCGCCTGCCGCCGCCCGCGCGCGTCCACGCCCCGCCCCCCGCCGCCGCCGCCGCCGCACGACATCTACCCGTCTCCCCTCCCACAGCCAACCGCACCACCCCGCCGACCACAACGCGCCGGCCTACACCTTCCCCTTCACCGCCGCAACCTAAATCTGCCCCCGCGCCATCCTCCCCTCCCGCGAAACCTGCACCTCCTGTCCCGGGAGACCCTCCCCAACCGCGCCCCGTCCTCACCAGCGAAGTATACGTTGCGGGCCACGAGCGACCCCACCCCGAGCTGTGCCCCGCGTTGGGCGCCAAACTGAAGCTGGTCGTCCTTATCACATCAGCCCCTTCACACCGCGCGGCACGTGAAGCCATCCGGCTCACTTGGGGACACTACTCCGTGCGGTCAGACGTCGCGCTTGCGTTCGTGCTAGGAGCGCCGCCTGCCGCCATGCGCCCCTCCATCGAATCAGAGGACGAACTCTACAACGACATCATCGTCGGACGTTCCGTAGACTCCTACTCCAACATGACGCTCAAAACGCTATCGATGCTCGAGTGGATTGACACTTACTGCCCGCGCGCGCCGCGATTACTTAAAACAGACGATGATATGTTTATCAACGTTCCAAGGCTGCTGGATTTTGCGACAGCGCCCGGTCGAGTCAACTCCACCCTCACTATCTGGGGGAAGGTGATCAAAAAGTCGCTACCGAAACGCACGACTCGATCGAAGTACTTTGTGTCACCCGTACAGTTTCCAGGGAAGGTTTTCCCTGATTTTGCGACGGGACCGGCGTACTTGATGACGGCAGACGCTGTCCGGCCGCTGCTGGCGGCGGCTCCGGCGGAAAGGTACTTGCGACTTGAAGATGTATTTGTGACGGGAGTTCTGGCGGATCGTCTCGGCATACAGCGCCGAAATGCGCCGGAATTCTACAACAAAAAACTCGCCATGCACCCGTGTGCGGTGCAGCGCGCGATCTCCATACACATGGTCAGGTACCACGAGCAGTTCGAGCTGTGGCGAAGGCTGCTTGACGGGAAGACGAAGTGCACGTAAACTCGACCCTTGTATGGGTGATATTTTTAATATTATTATTTTACACCGCTTAAGAAAGCGAAGCTGTGCTTCTATGATATAACGAATCTCGGGACAGCGCGAACAAAAAGTGATCGGGGACTGTGTGCGCGGAATTGTGAAGCATCACGTATTTACGTATATGTCGCAGTAAGATAGTAAAAGCCGTGATATAATTATATCCCTAGGGATACAGTTGTGTACCGGAAGATAGTTATTTGAGAGTGGTTTATAACTTACTAATCTAGTGAAATAGTTATGAGTTGAGATTCTTTGATTTGCACAACTGGTAACTCATTTTTACCTATGACGGAACGAAGGAGGTAGGCGTTTGGCGTAAGAGGTGTATGTTTATCGCCACTTATCTCGGGAACAGCTGGGTCGATTTTGAAACTGCTTATTGCTTTGCACAGGTCTCACCTGTTGGGGCATCATGCCCCGGGCATGTTCTTAAAATAGTTGTAATTTTGAAAAGCTTTTACCTTTCCAAGCCGCTAGAGGGCGCTATAATCAAATCTTATCAAATCCTGCAAGTTACATTTGACCCACTCTCCCGAGTTTTCGATTGAGCTTCGGATGACAATGCAATTTGATTATGATATAGAACTGAACTGATGATGGTATGCAGCCGGAAGGTGGTCATTGTATGTTTTTTTACAGGGGAACTCTGTAATAATAACGTGATGCAGTTGTATCATTCCATGGTCTTATTACAGAGTTCCTCTGTAAAGAAAACTATGCAATGAAACAAATCAAACGAGCCCTAACTCGATGGGGTTGTATGGTTTTATTACAGAGTTCCTGTGGCCTTCTTCCGGCTCTATCATCAGACCCTGGATACCATCTCCCATCAGAGAACTGGTCAAGACAAATCAAACGAGCCCAAACTCGATGGAGTTGTATCATTACATGATTTTTTACAGAGGAACTCTGTAGTTAAACCATACAACCACATCGAGTTTATGCGAGTTTTATTTGTCTTCACAATTAGTCTGATGGAAGAGGTGTCAAGGGTCTGACGATGGAGCCGAAAGAAGGCCACAAGAACACTATAATAAAACCATACAACCCCATCGAGTTAGGGCTCGTTTGATTTGTCTTGACAAGTACTCTAATGGAAGACGGTGCCCAGGGTCTGATGATGGAGCCGGAAGAAGTCCAGAGGAACTGTGATAAAACCGACTTCGCTTTTCGGCGGTAGATGGCGCTGTACTAAATCCAATACAAAATTACTCTTGAATGTTTTTACGCGCGTTATTTTTTTCGATAGCTGTTCGTACCCGTAGCACGAAACCTGAACCCGTTTCGACAATCATTTCACCTGATTCATCTAGTAAGATAGAGTTATGTCGCTAGATCTTGCTCGTATCGTACCATAGTCATGTTCCGGTACATAGCATACCCCTAGAGATATAATTATATCACGGCCATAACTACCTTACTGCAACACATACATATCTATACATTTTATTTTTGTATGGTTTTATTTTTGCGATATTTCTTTTCGAAAAACGTGTTTCAATTCGATTCGAATTTCAGAATAGAATGATGTAGCCATAAATCGTATTTTGCGAGTTGTGTTTAATAATTCAATTATATTTTTTTCTAATGAAAAAATATTATTATAAGAAATTGATCAATATTGTATTTTACTTAGTAGTATTTATTTTACTATGACCGAATACTCCGAAACCGTGACATGATTATTTTTGTACTGATTTTATGTGTAATCTGGAACAAATTGTTTGTAGGTATATTGTTTATTATGACAGTGAAAGTGGATGTTGGCGCTTCGTTCGCGCAAAGTACAAAACGCCGCGTCTCGCCCGCCGCGCGAGCCCGCGAGCCCGCCCGCCCGCGCGCCCGCCTCCAGGGAGTGCGACCACACGAATCAAACGAACCATATTGATATTAGGTTAATCATTTTAGTAATGAACTAAATTATTGATCTCATTAGTTAGACAGCAAAATTTTAGTTTTTCATCTTCAGCCGACTAACGTGACGTTAACTTATACAGTCATTTGATGGAATGTTTCACTTATTTATGTGACTTCAATCAATTATTTAGAATGTATATTTTTTGACGCGAGATTTTTTTGAGATTATTGATTAATATGTTAACCCTGGATGCAGGCAATGCGCAGTGCTGTCAACTGCGTCTAAGCTCTCGATGGCTCCTACGCACAGATTATTATTAACTTTGTCTTCACATAGATATTATCTGAATAAGCTACTTTACTTCTTCCATAAATTGTGAAAACCTTGCTTTAACATTGTGTATTGTACTACTGTTAAGATGTTGTCTGTGTATTTTAAAATACAGTATACCGTCGTATAGTCTACTTATCGAACAATGCTGGTCGTCTGTATTGGTGGTACCGGCCAAGTGCGAGTCAGACTCGCGCACGAAGGGTTCCGTCCGTACCATTTTTTATAAAAACGGCAAAAATATCATGTCTGTTGTGTGGTCAATATATAGGTAACTAAATGTTCTTTGAATATTTCAAGCGTCTACTTGTTGCCGTTATCAATATCGAGCGAAAAAAATCACGTTTGTTGTATCGGAACCCCTTTAAATATTTCTTTTATTCTGTTTTTAACCCCCGACGCAAAAAGAGGGGTGTTATAAGTTTAACGTTTCTGTGTATGTGTGTATCCGTCTGTGGTATCGTAGCTCCTAAACAAAGGAACCGACTTTGGTTTACTTTTTTATGTGAGAGATAATTTTATTTAGTATTTGTTGTTATAGCGGTAACGGAAATACATCATCTGTGAAAATTTTAACTGTCTAACTATCACGGTTCATGAGATACAGCCTGGTGACAGACGGACAGCGGAGTCTTAGTAATAGAGTTCCCGTTTTACCCTTTGGGTACGGAACCCTACAAAGTAGAGTATGCTTTTTGACATTTATTTTACATTAAATTCAAAACTCATTTATTCAGTCTATACAAGCACTTGTGAATGTCAAAGAAGTTACGCCATCAGTTCGCAAACCCTAAGCGGGAGACCTTGTATATTAACACATACCGGTAACTAATGCAGGTGACCATTTTTAGAGTTCCGTACCAAAATGGTTAAAAAGAAACCCTTATGGTGCGTCTGCCACAGCTGGATATCTCGAGAACTACTAATGCTATAAACTTGAAATTTGGAATAGTTTTAGATGACGCAAATAAGAGAGAAATAAAAATATTTATAAATTTTTTGCAACAGGGATTGAAAGGGGGTCTTAGAAATTCGAAGTGAGGCTACTAGGGCATATGGGGTATCATATGAAAAAGCGCTGCTTGCAACGCTTGCAATCCAAATAAAACGATGACTCTAAATAGTAAACTTTTTCAGAATGATGGTACGGAACCCTCGGTGCGCGAGTCTGACTCGCTCTTGACAGTTTTTTTAAGGGGGCGAGCGCTCTTGACAGTTTTTTTAAGGGGGCAAGCGCTCTTGATTACTCATTTTTCATCGCATGCGGTGTAATGTCACAATTGACAACACGCACTCGAACAACATAAACTTATCTTACTCGGTGACGGCGTCGCTGTCGTCTATGTAGTCGAAGCAATGGCGAGACCTAGGTAACAATAGTAATATCACAGTTCCAGTTGTGTACACAGACAACTACTGGCTAACAAGCGATTCAAAAACACGGATTTTGCTACGTCGAATGAATAGCAAAGAGCGCTCGACGCCTTGAAAAATAGGACCCCAGCGGCCCAGCCCAGTACAGTACAGTAGGTGTGCGCACCTGCTGTGCGTAGGAACGTCGACGCTCGCGCGCCGGGCGACCGCCTCGGCCTCGGCTAGAAGCGGCGGCCATGTTGTGCCAGATGGTTGTAAATATTATACTTTAATATACATGTGCGTCTTTAGGCGTTGCTCTTTTATTTTCCCTGTCCCGTAACGATAAGGCTTCCGGCCTACGAGCGATTAATCTCTGAGCGATTTAGTGAACCGAGAATGTCCCCATATTCCGCGTCGTGCCACCAACTAGTTCCCCTGGTGGCACGAACAGGAATTTTCATGCCACCACTGAATGGTTGTTGCTACTAAGTAAAATATAACCGTTTTCTACCCCGAAAGGAGGAAAACGAGTACCTTTTGTCGCGACGGCCACACCGGTCGCGATATTTGTGCTGGCAACACAATATCAAGTGCCGCCATAATTCTATGGTCAAAGTCAAATAAGCCGGCTTTATGTTATTATTGTATCTTACATGTTATTGTAAAGTAATCTTGAGCCAGTATTAAATGTGTTGATAAAGTGCCTGCCTGCCTGATAAATGACGAACTCTATATCCAATGGAACATGAAAGCTAAGTAGTAGCATAGTACCTACACTAAAATACCTACTTTACAACTTGTTTTGCATCTCGTGAAATTGTTGTATGTGTTTATACTGAAGTTGATTGCTATGAATGAGCTGTCTGAAGTGTCTGAATTATATGAATATAGTGCAGGTGGGGCTTGGGCACGCTTGCCGCTTGTTGAGATGTTATGCTGTGGAGAAGTCACGCGTACCATTTAGTAGGTAAATCGAACGCACCAAGCTATGCCATGTATTTTGGAATGATTGTAATATGTGTACGCTCTCTCACGGCAGTGGTCGGCGGCATAATAGTGGCATTGGCATTATGAATAAAGTGAGGGCTTGTGCTTCTGCAGGAGGCAAGTCCTAGGGATCCCTATAGAAGTCCACAATGAGAGCGTATGGGCACGCCGGATTGGCATAGTAGTGAGCGCGGGCTCGTACATGGACGCATGTACGGGTCGCGTAGAGGAAGGAACGGCGGTTCTAGTTACTCATGCTCACATCGTTCCGAGGGAACTTAGGAATCGGCTAGAAGTCTCTGTACAGGTAGTTTAAACAGCTAACGTAGATGCTGGAAATATAATGGTAATGAGTAAGATGATCTTGATACTTATCTATGGCACCACTGTGTGTCAAGCCAATTAGTGGAATGCAGTGGCATTCCTTACCTGTGTGCGTTACCTATGCCTATCTATAGCTATATAGCGAGATCAAATGGTGTAGACGAGCGAGAGGAGTCCGGACTAGGGTAGTCTCCGATGACAGCAAGGGACTTACTCCAGGTCAAGCTTAGGCAACATATTACACTCGCTTTTACAAAAATAGATCCATAGTCCATTTATTGGCCCCCTTTGACCAATTATTGGCATGTACTGCGCCAATTATTGGCCATGACTATATCAATAGATAGACATCAATAAATCATATTGTCAGTAGATACATAGGCCAAGTCCATGATAGATCATGAAAAAATATTTCCCATCGAGAATGAAGGTCTTTTAGCTGTCTTCCTTATATTTATCTTAGGCTTCAACTTCAGACCTTCAGTACCTTAAACCAAAATATTGGCCAGCTTTCACCAGTTATTAGCGGTACTAAAAATTGGATTTTCGACCATTAGCATGAACCAAAAGAGAAGATAGAGAAAAAAAACCGGACAAGTGCGAGTCGGGCTCGCCCACCGAGGATTCCGTACCTACATTATAAATAGTTTAGCTTCACCCAAAATTCAGTACCCAAAACGGACGGATCGGTGCATTCAGCAGACCGATCGCTAAGTCATCGACCACCACAGTATAGGTGTTTTTAGTAATTTGTTTTACTGTTCAATTTTATTATTTTCCATGGTTAAAATGTACTCTATGGCGACTACCAACCCACCGCACCTGTATACTTGTATTTTATACAGGTGCGGTGGGTTGTGTAATTATTTTATTTTTTAATTATTAAAAGCAGCATTGGTCCCATTGTAAGAGTTGTTCAGTTTGATGGTCCCTAACTACCATAATTCTGGTTTCAATTCTGTCACACGTTCATACCTACTGATAAAAAGTGTACAACGTGTTACAAAAGTACCCCTAATGCCGAATATGGTGGATAGGGACCATCAAACTGAACAACTTTTACTATGGGACCAACTGAAATCGCGAAAAAAATCAGCTGTTTCATACAATATACACCATTTTCGGCATTTGGGGTACTTTTGTAACACGTTGTATAATAGGTATTATAGTAGACTTTTCTTCATGAGTTATGAATGTAGGTAATGATACGCAGACATTAATGTATAATAATTATACCTACAAAAACTTTTCCAATATGCTTATCAACACAATATTACTAAATCCGCTCTCTTCTAGCGTCAACAAAGAATACATAATAGTACCTAAAATAAAATTGCATCAACAAAAGTGCTACCGCGTCACATACGTAGGTACCTACTTACATACTTCTGTACTTATTCTCTCTCTATTACTCTTATTCTATTACTCTTGAGGTTTACTCAGTTTAGTGTAAGATAGGATGAGAATGATTGGAATAGTTTCACGAAACGCATCCCTATCGCGAATCACTTGCTCACATCTTTAAGAAACCTTGGGGAGCTCTGCATGCGATATATCAAGCCTTGAAAATAAAACTTTTGGAAGCACTCGAGGGGTTCCTTTTACGAAACTCATCCCTTTCGCGAATCATCTGCACACATCTTTCAGAAACCTTGGGGAGCTACTGCATGCGATATATGAAGCCTTGAAAATAAAACTTTTGGAAGCACTCGAGGGGTTCCTTTTACGAAACTCATCCCAAACGCGAATCCGTTCCGTTCCGTTATGTTCCGTTCCGTTCCGTACCGTTATCAAGCCTTGAAAATAAAACTTTTGGAAGCACTCAAAGGGTTCCTTTTACTAAACTCATCCCTAGCGCGAATCACTTGCACACATCTTTCAGAAACCTTGGGGAAGTACTGCATGCGATATATCAAGCCTTGAAAATAAAACATTTGGAAGCACTCGAAGGGTTCCATCCACAAAACTCATCCCTAGCGCGAATCCGTTCCGTTCCGTTCCGTACCGTTATCAAGCCTTGAAAATAAAACTTTTGGAAGCACTCGAAAGGTTCCTTTTACTAAACTCATCCCTAGCGCGAATCACTTGCAAACATCTTTCAGAAACCTTGGGGAAGTACTGCATGCGATATATCAAGCCTTAAAAATAAAACTTTTGAAAGCACTCGAAGGGTTCCATCCACAAAACTCATCCCTAGCGCGAATCCGTTCTGTTCCGTTATGTTCCGTTCCGTTCCGTACCGTTATCAAGCCTTGAAAATAAAACTTTTGGAAGCACTCGAAAGGTTCCTTTTACGAAACTCATCCCAAACGCGAATCACTTGCACACATCTTTCAGAAACCTTGGGGAGCTACTGCATGCGATATATCAAGCCTTAAAAATAAAACTTTTGGAAGCACTCGAGGGGTTCCTTTTACGAAACTCATCCCTAACGCGAATCACTTGCACACATCTTTCAGAAACCTTGGGGAGCTACTGCATGCGATATATCAAGCATTGAAAATAAAACTTTTGGAAGCACTCGAGGGGTACCTTCTACGAAACTCATCCCTAACGCGAATCACTTGCACACATCTTTCAGAAACCTTGGAGAGCTACTGCATGCGATATATCAAGCCTTGAAAATAAAACTTTTGGAAGCACTCGAGGGGTACCTTCTACGAAACTCATCCCTAGCGCGAATCACTTGCACACATCTTTCAGAAACCTTGGGAAGCTACTGCATGCGATATATCAAGCCTTGAAAATAAAACTTTTGGAAGCACTCGAGGGGTTCCTTTTACGAAACTCATCGCTAACGCGAATCATTTGCACACATCTTTCAGAAACCTTGGGGAGCTACTGCATGCGATATATCAAGCCTTGAAAATAAAACTTTTGGAAGCACTCAAGGGGTTCTTTCTACGAAACTCATCCCTAGCGCAAATTACTTGCACACATCTTTCAGAAACCTTGGGGAGCTACTGCATGCGATATATCAAGCCTTAAAAATAAAAATTTTGGAAGCAATCGAGGGGTTCCTTTTACGAATCTCATCCCTAACGCGAATCACTTGCACACATCTTTTAGAAACCTTGGGGAGCTACTGCATGTGATATATCAAGCCTTAAAAATAAAACTTTTGGAAGCACTCGAGGGGTTCCTTTTACAAAACTCATCCCTATCGCAAATTACTTGCACACATCTTTCAGAAACCTTGGGGAGCTACTGCATGCGATATATCAAGCCTTGAGTATAAATCTTTTGGAAGCACTCGAGGGGTTCCTTCTACGAAACTCATCCCTAGCGAAAATCACTTGCACACATCTTTCAGAAACCTTGGGGAGCTACTGCATGCGATATATCAAGCCTTGAAAATAAAACTTTTGGAAGCACTCGAGGGGTTCCTTTTACGAAACTCATCGCTAACGCGAATCATTTGCACACATCTTTCAGAAACCTTGGGGAGCTACTGCATGCGATATATCAAGCCTTGAAAATAAAACTTTTGGAAGCACTCAAGGGGTTCTTTCTACGAAACTCATCCCTAGCGCAAATTACTTGCACACATCTTTCAGAAACCTTGGGGAGCTACTGCATGCGATATATCAAGCCTTAAAAATAAAAATTTTGGAAGCAATCGAGGGGTTCCTTTTACGAATCTCATCCCTAACGCGAATTACTTGCACACATCTTTTAGAAACCTTGGGGAGCTACTGCATGCGATATATCAAGCCTTAAAAATAAAACTTTTGGAAGCACTCGAGGGGTTCCTTTTACAAAACTCATCCCTATCGCAAATTACTTGCACACATCTTTCAGAAACCTTGGGGAGCTACTGCATGCGATATATCAAGCCTTGAGTATAAATCTTTTGGAAGCACTCGAGGGGTTCCTTCTACGAAACTCATCCCTAGCGAGAATCACTTGCACACATCTTTCAGAAACCTTGGGAAGCTACTGCATGCGATATATCAAGCCTTAAAAATAAAACTTTTGGAAGCACTCGAGGGGTTCCTTTTACGAAACTCATCGCTAACGCGAATCATTTGCACACATCTTTCAGAAACCTTGGGGAGCTACTGCATGCGATATATCAAGCTTTAAAAATAAATCTTTTGGAAGCACTCGAGGGGTTCCTTTTACGAAACTCATCCCTAACGCGAATCACTTGCACACATCTTTCAGAAACCTTGGGAAGCTACTGCATGCGATATATCAAGCCTTGAAAATAAAACTTTTGGAAGCACTCGAGGGGTACCTTCTACGAAACTCATCCCTAACGCGAATCACTTGCACACATCTTTCAGAAACCTTGGAGAGCTACTGCATGCGATATATCAAGCCTTGAAAATAAAACTTTAGGAAGCACTCGAGGGGTACCTTCTACGAAACTCATCCCTAGCGCGAATCACTTGCACACATCTTTCAGAAACCTTGGGGAGCTACTGCATGCGATATATCAAGCCTTAAAAATAAAACTTTTGGAAGCACTCGAGGGGTTCCTTTTACGAAACTCATCGCTAACGCGAATCACTTGCACACATCTTTCAGAAACCTTGGGGAAGTACTGCATGCGATATATCAAGCCTTGAAAATAAAACATTTGGAAGCACTCGAGGGGTTCCTTTTACGAAACTCATCCCTAACGCGAATCACTTGCACACAACTTTCAGAAACCTTGGGGAGCTACTGCATGCGATATATCAAGCCTTGAAAATAAAACTTTTGGAAGCACTCGAGGGGTTCCTTCTACGAAACTCATCCCTAGCGAGAATCACTTGCACACATCTTTCAGAAACCTTGGGAAGCTACTGCATGCGATATATCAAGCCTTGAAAATAAAACTTTTGGAAGCACTCGAGGGGTTCCTTTTACGAAACTCATCGCTAACGCGAATCATTTGCACACATCTTTCAGAAACCTTGGGGAGCTACTGCATGCGATATATAAAGCCTTGAAAATAAAACTTTTGGAAGCACTCGAGGGGTTCCTTTTACGAAACTCATCGCTAACGCGAATCATTTGCACACATCTTTCAGAAACCTTGGGGAGCTACTGCATGCGATATATCAAGCTTTGAAAATAAATCTTTTGGAAGCACTCGAGAGGTTCCTTCTACGAAACTCATCCCTAGCGAGAATCACTTGCACACATCTTTCAGAAACCTTGGGAAGCTACTGCATGCGATATATCAATGCATGCGATAGATAGATAGATAGATAGATAGATAGATAGATAGATAGATAGATAGATAGATAGATAGATAGATAGATAGATAGATAGATAGATAGATAGATAGATAGATAGATAGATAGATAGATAGATAGATAGATAGATAGATAGATAGATAGATAGATAGATAGATAGATAGATAGATAGATAGATAGATAGATAGATAGATAGATAGATAGATAGATAGATAGATAGATAGATAGATAGATAGATAGATAGATAGATAGATAGATAGATAGATAGATAGATAGATAGATAGATAGATAGATAGATAGATAGATAGATAGATAGATAGATAGATAGATAGATAGATAGATAGATAGATAGATAGATAGATAGATAGATAGATAGATAGATAGATAGATAGATAGATAGATAGATAGATAGATAGATAGATAGATAGATAGATAGATAGATAGATAGATAGATAGATAGATAGATAGATAGATAGATAGATAGATAGATAGATAGATAGATAGATAGATAGATAGATAGATAGATAGATAGATAGATAGATAGATAGATAGATAGATAGATAGATAGATAGATAGATAGATAGATAGATAGATAGATAGATAGATAGATAGATAGATAGATAGATAGATAGATAGATAGATAGATAGATAGATAGATAGATAGATAGATAGATAGATAGATAGATAGATAGATAGATAGATAGATAGATAGATAGATAGATAGATAGATAGATAGATAGATAGATAGATAGATAGATAGATAGATAGATAGATAGATAGATAGATAGATAGATAGATAGATAGATAGATAGATAGATAGATAGATAGATAGATAGATAGATAGATAGATAGATAGATAGATAGATAGATAGATAGATAGATAGATAGATAGATAGATAGATAGATAGATAGATAGATAGATAGATAGATAGATAGATAGATAGATAGATAGATAGATAGATAGATAGATAGATAGATAGATAGATAGATAGATAGATAGATAGATAGATAGATAGATAGATAGATAGATAGATAGATAGATAGATAGATAGATAGATAGATAGATAGATAGATAGATAGATAGATAGATAGATAGATAGATAGATAGATAGATAGATAGATAGATAGATAGATAGATAGATAGATAGATAGATAGATAGATAGATAGATAGATAGATAGATAGATAGATAGATAGATAGATAGATAGATAGATAGATAGATAGATAGATAGATAGATAGATAGATAGATAGATAGATAGATAGATAGATAGATAGATAGATAGATAGATAGATAGATAGATAGATAGATAGATAGATAGATAGATAGATAGATAGATAGATAGATAGATAGATAGATAGATAGATAGATAGATAGATAGATAGATAGATAGATAGATAGATAGATAGATAGATAGATAGATAGATAGATAGATAGATAGATAGATAGATAGATAGATAGATAGATAGATAGATAGATAGATAGATAGATAGATAGATAGATAGATAGATAGATAGATAGATAGATAGATAGATAGATAGATAGATAGATAGATAGATAGATAGATAGATAGATAGATAGATAGATAGATAGATAGATAGATAGATAGATAGATAGATAGATAGATAGATAGATAGATAGATAGATAGATAGATAGATAGATAGATAGATAGATAGATAGATAGATAGATAGATAGATAGATAGATAGATAGATAGATAGATAGATAGATAGATAGATAGATAGATAGATAGATAGATAGATAGATAGATAGATAGATAGATAGATAGATAGATAGATAGATAGATAGATAGATAGATAGATAGATAGATAGATAGATAGATAGATAGATAGATAGATAGATAGATAGATAGATAGATAGATAGATAGATAGATAGATAGATAGATAGATAGATAGATAGATAGATAGATAGATAGATAGATAGATAGATAGATAGATAGATAGATAGATAGATAGATAGATAGATAGATAGATAGATAGATAGATAGATAGATAGATAGATAGATAGATAGATAGATAGATAGATAGATAGATAGATAGATAGATAGATAGATAGATAGATAGATAGATAGATAGATAGATAGATAGATAGATAGATAGATAGATAGATAGATAGATAGATAGATAGATAGATAGATAGATAGATAGATAGATAGATAGATAGATAGATAGATAGATAGATAGATAGATAGATAGATAGATAGATAGATAGATAGATAGATAGATAGATAGATAGATAGATAGATAGATAGATAGATAGATAGATAGATAGATAGATAGATAGATAGATAGATAGATAGATAGATAGATAGATAGATAGATAGATAGATAGATAGATAGATAGATAGATAGATAGATAGATAGATAGATAGATAGATAGATAGATAGATAGATAGATAGATAGATAGATAGATAGATAGATAGATAGATAGATAGATAGATAGATAGATAGATAGATAGATAGATAGATAGATAGATAGATAGATAGATAGATAGATAGATAGATAGATAGATAGATAGATAGATAGATAGATAGATAGATAGATAGATAGATAGATAGATAGATAGATAGATAGATAGATAGATAGATAGATAGATAGATAGATAGATAGATAGATAGATAGATAGATAGATAGATAGATAGATAGATAGATAGATAGATAGATAGATAGATAGATAGATAGATAGATAGATAGATAGATAGATAGATAGATAGATAGATAGATAGATAGATAGATAGATAGATAGATAGATAGATAGATAGATAGATAGATAGATAGATAGATAGATAGATAGATAGATAGATAGATAGATAGATAGATAGATAGATAGATAGATAGATAGATAGATAGATAGATAGATAGATAGATAGATAGATAGATAGATAGATAGATAGATAGATAGATAGATAGATAGATAGATAGATAGATAGATAGATAGATAGATAGATAGATAGATAGATAGATAGATAGATAGATAGATAGATAGATAGATAGATAGATAGATAGATAGATAGATAGATAGATAGATAGATAGATAGATAGATAGATAGATAGATAGATAGATAGATAGATAGATAGATAGATAGATAGATAGATAGATAGATAGATAGATAGATAGATAGATAGATAGATAGATAGATAGATAGATAGATAGATAGATAGATAGATAGATAGATAGATAGATAGATAGATAGATAGATAGATAGATAGATAGATAGATAGATAGATAGATAGATAGATAGATAGATAGATAGATAGATAGATAGATAGATAGATAGATAGATAGATAGATAGATAGATAGATAGATAGATAGATAGATAGATAGATAGATAGATAGATAGATAGATAGATAGATAGATAGATAGATAGATAGATAGATAGATAGATAGATAGATAGATAGATAGATAGATAGATAGATAGATAGATAGATAGATAGATAGATAGATAGATAGATAGATAGATAGATAGATAGATAGATAGATAGATAGATAGATAGATAGATAGATAGATAGATAGATAGATAGATAGATAGATAGATAGATAGATAGATAGATAGATAGATAGATAGATAGATAGATAGATAGATAGATAGATAGATAGATAGATAGATAGATAGATAGATAGATAGATAGATAGATAGATAGATAGATAGATAGATAGATAGATAGATAGATAGATAGATAGATAGATAGATAGATAGATAGATAGATAGATAGATAGATAGATAGATAGATAGATAGATAGATAGATAGATAGATAGATAGATAGATAGATAGATAGATAGATAGATAGATAGATAGATAGATAGATAGATAGATAGATAGATAGATAGATAGATAGATAGATAGATAGATAGATAGATAGATAGATAGATAGATAGATAGATAGATAGATAGATAGATAGATAGATAGATAGATAGATAGATAGATAGATAGATAGATAGATAGATAGATAGATAGATAGATAGATAGATAGATAGATAGATAGATAGATAGATAGATAGATAGATAGATAGATAGATAGATAGATAGATAGATAGATAGATAGATAGATAGATAGATAGATAGATAGATAGATAGATAGATAGATAGATAGATAGATAGATAGATAGATAGATAGATAGATAGATAGATAGATAGATAGATAGATAGATAGATAGATAGATAGATAGATAGATAGATAGATAGATAGATAGATAGATAGATAGATAGATAGATAGATAGATAGATAGATAGATAGATAGATAGATAGATAGATAGATAGATAGATAGATAGATAGATAGATAGATAGATAGATAGATAGATAGATAGATAGATAGATAGATAGATAGATAGATAGATAGATAGATAGATAGATAGATAGATAGATAGATAGATAGATAGATAGATAGATAGATAGATAGATAGATAGATAGATAGATAGATAGATAGATAGATAGATAGATAGATAGATAGATAGATAGATAGATAGATAGATAGATAGATAGATAGATAGATAGATAGATAGATAGATAGATAGATAGATAGATAGATAGATAGATAGATAGATAGATAGATAGATAGATAGATAGATAGATAGATAGATAGATAGATAGATAGATAGATAGATAGATAGATAGATAGATAGATAGATAGATAGATAGATAGATAGATAGATAGATAGATAGATAGATAGATAGATAGATAGATAGATAGATAGATAGATAGATAGATAGATAGATAGATAGATAGATAGATAGATAGATAGATAGATAGATAGATAGATAGATAGATAGATAGATAGATAGATAGATAGATAGATAGATAGATAGATAGATAGATAGATAGATAGATAGATAGATAGATAGATAGATAGATAGATAGATAGATAGATAGATAGATAGATAGATAGATAGATAGATAGATAGATAGATAGATAGATAGATAGATAGATAGATAGATAGATAGATAGATAGATAGATAGATAGATAGATAGATAGATAGATAGATAGATAGATAGATAGATAGATAGATAGATAGATAGATAGATAGATAGATAGATAGATAGATAGATAGATAGATAGATAGATAGATAGATAGATAGATAGATAGATAGATAGATAGATAGATAGATAGATAGATAGATAGATAGATAGATAGATAGATAGATAGATAGATAGATAGATAGATAGATAGATAGATAGATAGATAGATAGATAGATAGATAGATAGATAGATAGATAGATAGATAGATAGATAGATAGATAGATAGATAGATAGATAGATAGATAGATAGATAGATAGATAGATAGATAGATAGATAGATAGATAGATAGATAGATAGATAGATAGATAGATAGATAGATAGATAGATAGATAGATAGATAGATAGATAGATAGATAGATAGATAGATAGATAGATAGATAGATAGATAGATAGATAGATAGATAGATAGATAGATAGATAGATAGATAGATAGATAGATAGATAGATAGATAGATAGATAGATAGATAGATAGATAGATAGATAGATAGATAGATAGATAGATAGATAGATAGATAGATAGATAGATAGATAGATAGATAGATAGATAGATAGATAGATAGATAGATAGATAGATAGATAGATAGATAGATAGATAGATAGATAGATAGATAGATAGATAGATAGATAGATAGATAGATAGATAGATAGATAGATAGATAGATAGATAGATAGATAGATAGATAGATAGATAGATAGATAGATAGATAGATAGATAGATAGATAGATAGATAGATAGATAGATAGATAGATAGATAGATAGATAGATAGATAGATAGATAGATAGATAGATAGATAGATAGATAGATAGATAGATAGATAGATAGATAGATAGATAGATAGATAGATAGATAGATAGATAGATAGATAGATAGATAGATAGATAGATAGATAGATAGATAGATAGATAGATAGATAGATAGATAGATAGATAGATAGATAGATAGATAGATAGATAGATAGATAGATAGATAGATAGATAGATAGATAGATAGATAGATAGATAGATAGATAGATAGATAGATAGATAGATAGATAGATAGATAGATAGATAGATAGATAGATAGATAGATAGATAGATAGATAGATAGATAGATAGATAGATAGATAGATAGCATTTTATATTTTACGATGTTATTGTTATAGTTTCCTTCTTTAAGTTAAATAAAGCCAAGTTCTACTGGTAATCGTTTCGCTTTCTTTATATCAATTTATTTAACTTAAAATGTCTCTGGAAACAAAACCGTCGCCACTCGCAAAGTATCTACGGCCTGAAAAATTTGACACCGAACCTGATGCTCAAGATTCCGATTCGAAATGGATCTATTGGAAGTCGACCTTCGAAAGTTTTCTTGCGGAAGAATGCACTGTAGGTACTCCCGACAATCTTAAGCTAAAGATCTTAGTGAATCACCTATCGGCCTCGATTTACAAGTACGTAAAACCTTTCCAAAACTTTGACGATGCCTTGAAGGCTTTAGACGATATCTATATAAAGGCGAAAAACACGATACTAGCCCGCCATGTCCTATTCAATAGGAAGCAACGAGCTGAAGAATCTATAGCTGAATACGCAAGAGCATTGCGTTTATTTGCGCAAGACTGCAGTTTTGAAGCCGTTACGGCTAAAGAACACGAAGAACAGGCTATTCGCAGCGCCCTCATCTCTGGCCTCCAGTCCAAAAGAATAAGAGAACGCCTCCTGGAAAATAGCAAACTTTCCCTGGTTGAGACGCTTAACCAAGCTATCACCCTCGAGACTGCGGAAAAGGATTCCATCACAATAAGTAGCAACGCCGGCAACATGTTTCAACAACTTAGCACTACCAACTCTAACCCAGAACCTTCCAACTTAGCCGCAGCTAGGCCCTCACCAGCGCGTTATGTCCCCCCTTCTACTCCTACTCCTGCCTATAGATCAACACCATCAACGAGACGCTGTTTCTTCTGTGGAGGGAACGTACACCAGAGGTTTAAGTGTCCAGCAAATAACGCCTTTTGTCAACTTTGCTCGAAGAAAGGCCACTTCGCGAGCGTTTGCCGATCAGCAAACTCCAGCAATGCCATCCCTGCTGACGGAATAGTCGTGAGCGACATCTCCGGTGGTCCATCTTGCAGTGGGGCTATTTCTGCCGCGTCCCCATCAAGTTTGAAGAGTGCGACCATTCCTATAACTGTGAACGACTGCAAAGCAGATGCACTAATTGACACGGGCAGTTCGGTGAGTTTCATCAACTCTAAAATTGCACGTCTGATGAAGTTGCGTCAAAGACCGAGCAAACAAACTATCAATCTCGCATCGCTCAACTATGTCTCGTTTGTCGAAGGTGTGTGCTTCGCCACCATTACAATGAAAGATCACGTATACAAGCAACGACCTCTACTCGTCGTAAACAACCTTTGTGCTGATGTGATCGTGGGCCACGATCTACTAAGAGACCACTCAAAACTCGAGTTCAAGTTTGGCGGCCCGAAAGAACCCTTGGAAATATGCAACGTACTAGAAGCCTCTGTGCCACCGGCATCTGTTTTCACAAATCTCATGCACGATATCAAGCCGATCGCCATCAAAAGTAGACGTTATAGCAAGGAAGACGAAGAGTTTATCACGCAAGAAGTGAATAAGCTAATCGAAGACGGGATAATAGAACCGAGCATCTCACCCTGGAGAGCGCAAGTCCTAGTAGCAGGTGGAGGGGCTCATAAGAAGCGTTTAGTAATCGATTACTCGTTGACGATCAATAAATACACAGAGCTAGACGCCTACCCCCTGCCTCACATTGAAAAAGTCGTAAGTGACGTCTCGAAATACAAAATATTTAGCCAAATTGATTTGAAATCGGCTTATCACCAAATCCCAATCCTCCCGGCAGAGAAAATATATACTGCATTTGAAGCTTGCGGCAAATTGTATCAATTTACCAGAATACCTTTTGGCGTGACTAATGGTGTAGCCGCGTTTCAGCGCGCACTCGAATTTGTCGTATCTACAGAAAAATTGCATGGCACATTTACATATCTCGATGACGTCACGGTCTGTGGGAAGACGCAGGCCGAGCACGATCACAATTTGAAAAGGTTCTTGAATGCCGCGAAAAAGTACGACCTAACTTTGAATGAACAAAAGAGCGTCTTTAACAAAACTAAAATCGATCTGTTGGGATATACAGTTGAAAATAATATCATAAAACCGGACAGCGAACGGCTTAAACCCCTACTAGAGTTGCCCGCACCTACAAAGTCGGGAGAGCTAAAAAGGATCCTCGGTTTATTCGCTCATTACGCCAAATGGGTCGAAAAATTTTCAGAAAAATTAAAACCACTTACCAATGTTACTAGCTTTCCATTGTCTCAAAACGCTCTACAATGTTTTGAACAGCTCAAAGACGATATCAAAAGAGCTACCCTCATGGCAGTCGACGATAACGAGATCTTCACGGTAGAAACTGACGCTTCGGACTTCGCTTTAGCAGCTACGCTATCGCAACAAGGGCGCCCTGTTGCCTTCTTTTCTCGCACGCTATCAGGCTCTGAATGCAAGCACTCATCGATAGAAAAAGAAGCGAGCGCAATAGTGGAAAGTCTGAAGAAATGGAGACATTACCTGATCGGGAGACACTTTCTTTTGATAACGGATCAACAGTCAGTCGCATACATGCTCAATCAGAACCACAATAGCAAGATCAAAAATGAAAAGATTATGCGTTGGCGATTGGAGTTATCATGCTATAAGTACGACATCATATACAGGCCAGGTACTATAAATACAAACGAGACATAGTTGAGCGATGCGAGATTGATAGTTTGTTTGCTCGGTCTTTGACGCAACTTCATCAGACGTGCAATTTTAGAGTTGATGAAACTCACCGAACTGCCCGTGTCAATTAGTGCATCTGCTTTGCAGTCGTTCACAGTTATAGGAATGGTCGCACTCTTCAAACTTGATGGGGACGCGGCAGAAATAGCCCCACTGCAAGATGGACCACCGGAGATGTCGCTCACGACTATTCCGTCAGCAGGGATGGCATTGCTGGAGTTTGCTGATCGGCAAACGCTCGCGAAGTGGCCTTTCTTCGAGCAAAGTTGACAAAAGGCGTTATTTGCTGGACACTTAAACCTCTGGTGTACGTTCCCTCCACAGAAGAAACAGCGTCTCGTTGATGGTGTTGATCTATAGGCAGGAGTAGGAGTAGAAGGGGGGACATAACGCGCTGGTGAGGGCCTAGCTGCGGCTAAGTTGGAAGGTTCTGGGTTAGAGTTGGTAGTGCTAAGTTGTTGAAACATGTTGCCGGCGTTGCTACTTATTGTGATGGAATCCTTTTCCGCAGTCTCGAGGGTGATAGCTTGGTTAAGCGTCTCAACCAGGGAAAGTTTGCTATTTTCCAGGAGGCGTTCTCTTATTCTTTTGGACTGGAGGCCAGAGATGAGGGCGCTGCGAATAGCCTGTTCTTCGTGTTCTTTAGCCGTAACGGCTTCAAAACTGCAGTCTTGCGCAAATAAACGCAATGCTCTTGCGTATTCAGCTATAGATTCTTCAGCTCGTTGCTTCCTATTGAATAGGACATGGCGGGCTAGTATCGTGTTTTTCGCCTTTATATAGATATCGTCTAAAGCCTTCAAGGCATCGTCAAAGTTTTGGAAAGGTTTTACGTACTTGTAAATCGAGGCCGATAGGTGATTCACTAAGATCTTTAGCTTAAGATTGTCGGGAGTACCTACAGTGCATTCTTCCGCAAGAAAACTTTCGAAGGTCGACTTCCAATAGATCCATTTCGAATCGGAATCTTGAGCATCAGGTTCGGTGTCAAATTTTTCAGGCCGTAGATACTTTGCGAGTGGCGACGGTTTTGTTTCCAGAGACATTTTAAGTTAAATAATTTGAGTCTCTTAGGAAAGCTTTGAATTCCTCCGACATGAACGACGACCCTCTATCGCTGTGGACGTAGAGCGGTTGGCCGAAGGTTTGGAAGAGGTCTTTCAAGCAGTTAATGACCGTGGCTGATGTCGTGTCACGACAAGCGTAGGCAAAGGGGAAGCGACTGTATTCGTCAATAATCGTGAGTATATATTTATTCGGAGTGTTTGAGGGCAAGGGCCCTTTGAAGTCAATATTGATACGTTCAAACGGGGACGTAGCTTTGATCAAGCGGCCACTAACTTTCATAAATCGAGGCTTAATCTCAGCGCAGATTGGGCAGGAAGCCGTCATTTCTTTGACATCATTTGCCGAGTAAGGAAGATTCTTGAATCGTACCCAATGAAACATACGAGTCACACCAGGGTGACAAAGTGCGTTGTGAAGTTCTCGTAGCTTATTCGTGTTCATATACGCACATACTCGGGAAAGGGCGTCTGCTGCGGTATTTTCAGTACCTGGCCTGTATATGATGTCGTACTTATAGCATGATAACTCCAATCGCCAACGCATAATCTTTTCATTTTTGATCTTGCTATTGTGGTTCTGATTGAGCATGTATGCGACTGACTGTTGATCCGTTATCAAAAGAAAGTGTCTCCCGATCAGGTAATGTCTCCATTTCTTCAGACTTTCCACTATTGCGCTCGCTTCTTTTTCTATCGATGAGTGCTTGCATTCAGAGCCTGATAGCGTGCGAGAAAAGAAGGCAACAGGGCGCCCTTGTTGCGATAGCGTAGCTGCTAAAGCGAAGTCCGAAGCGTCAGTTTCTACCGTGAAGATCTCGTTATCGTCGACTGCCATGAGGGTAGCTCTTTTGATATCGTCTTTGAGCTGTTCAAAACATTGTAGAGCGTTTTGAGACAATGGAAAGCTAGTAACATTGGTAAGTGGTTTTAATTTTTCTGAAAATTTTTCGACCCATTTGGCGTAATGAGCGAATAAACCGAGGATCCTTTTTAGCTCTCCCGACTTTGTAGGTGCGGGCAACTCTAGTAGGGGTTTAAGCCGTTCGCTGTCCGGTTTTATGATATTATTTTCAACTGTATATCCCAACAGATCGATTTTAGTTTTGTTAAAGACGCTCTTTTGTTCATTCAAAGTTAGGTCGTACTTTTTCGCGGCATTCAAGAACCTTTTCAAATTGTGATCGTGCTCGGCCTGCGTCTTCCCACAGACCGTGACGTCATCGAGATATGTAAATGTGCCATGCAATTTTTCTGTAGATACGACAAATTCGAGTGCGCGCTGAAACGCGGCTACACCATTAGTCACGCCAAAAGGTATTCTGGTAAATTGATACAATTTGCCGCAAGCTTCAAATGCAGTATATATTTTCTCTGCCGGGAGGATTGGGATTTGGTGATAAGCCGATTTCAAATCAATTTGGCTAAATATTTTGTATTTCGAGACGTCACTTACGACTTTTTCAATGTGAGGCAGGGGGTAGGCGTCTAGCTCTGTGTATTTATTGATCGTCAACGAGTAATCGATTACTAAACGCTTCTTATGAGCCCCTCCACCTGCTACTAGGACTTGCGCTCTCCAGGGTGAGATGCTCGGTTCTATTATCCCGTCTTCGATTAGCTTATTCACTTCTTGCGTGATAAACTCTTCGTCTTCCTTGCTATAACGTCTACTTTTGATGGCGATCGGCTTGATATCGTGCATGAGATTTAGGTTCGTGCTTAGGTTAGGTTAGGTTAGGTTAGGTTTTTTTTTTTTTTTTACAAAGCTATATTGTTCGATCTTGTGATGTTTTTCCAGAATATTAGAAATTTGAAGGTGAGTTTGTTTTGCAAATAAAGCAAATCGGGACAGGGCGTTGTCCCGAATTTTATTGGGTTTTCACCCATCGGAACCGGAATTCCATTTCCGTACATTCCGGCCGAACCTCAGGGTGAAGAGTGGAAGGATGGTAAGGGACAGATATTTAAAGAAAAGAAAGATAGAAAATAGGAAAGGCAGGAAAGGAAGGAAGAGATAGGTATAAATATAATTATTAGTGACTTGCCTAAGTGGCGATTAATTTAATTTCTTCAACCAATGTGAGATTTTAACTTTACCAAAAATATTTTTAGACAAATGAGGAAGCAAAGAGCTATTACATTAGTTATTATTGTTGAAGGATTTTAGTTGAGAGTATATGTGCTCAATGAATTTGACGAACGATTTTACGATTTTAGGTTTTTTAATGATTTCGGTCAGTGTGAAGGGAGATCCCTCCAGACCTCTGCATTGGGAGGTGTAATTGTGCCTAGCGACGGTGAATTTGGGGCATGCCTCGACCAAGTGTTCAGGAGTCTGGGGGGAGGTCCCGTCACAGGGGCAGGTATTATGATCTACAATTTTGAACCGGTGTAGATAGAATTTGTTCGCCCCGTGACCGGTGAGGTATTGAGTTAGGTGGAACGAGGGGGATGTTGACAAAAAGAGGGAGTGGATATCCTCTATATTGGGAAGGAGCTTGCGAGTATGGGAACCTTGGGGTGAGTCAGAGTATCTCTCGTCCCACGCCTCAAGGGATTGGGATTTGGAGAGGGCTTTGGTGTAAGAAATGGGGAAGTGGTTGTAGGAAGGGCTGCTGCGCAAGGAAGTAGCGGCAACGGCGGCGGAGTCAGCGAGGCAGTTGCCAGCAATCCCCGCGTGTCCTTTCACCCAGCAGAATTTGAATTTACCAATGGGTAGGTGCCGATGTACAACCTGGTGAATCTGGGACACGAGGGGATCGGTGCTACTGCGTTGGCCAAGTGCGTCGAGGGCAGATCTAGAGTCCGACAGGATTAAGGTGTGTAAATAGCCCCTTTCATGGGCGTGCATGATTGCTCTAAGTATTGCATAGAGCTCCGCCTGGAACACGGTGCACGAACTGTGCAGCTTGAATTTGCGAACGGTAGTGCGGCGGTTTTCGTTGCTGTCCGGATCTATGCAGACAAAGGCAGCGCCCACAGCACCGCATTCCTGCTTGCTACCGTCCGTAAATATCTGCACGCTGTTTGGTTCGCAAGCGGAGTCTATGAGCTCTTGTGTAGGAGCGTGGACCGGAACAATGGTGACTCTATCCGAAGGATGGAGAAGCTGTGACAGGGGTGTGGGTGACTCAAAAGGGATGTCACTTGGGAGGAATTTGCAGGTGTGTGTAAGCCTTGTCAGCTCCACCTCCCTGACCCGGGCGATCTCGAGGTCCAAGGGGAGAAACCGTGCTAATGCTAAAGCGGCAGTGGTCGAGACGGTTCTGTACCCCCGGATCGCTCGGATAGCGAATCCCCTCTGCGCGGAAGCCAGCATGGTCTTAATGTATGCCTTGGATACAACATGACCCCATACACCGGCCGCGTAGGTCACAATGGGGGCTATAACGTACCGGTATATGGAGTCGATGTTTTCTGGGTGTGCTCCCCAGGAGGGACGGACGAACAGGCAAAGCCTGTGGAACAGCCTCAAAACTTTGGAAATGATGTATTTTACGTGATTACTGAAATTTAAACGATGGTCAATGATAACTCCAAGGAGTTTAAATTCCTCGGAGTAAGGGATCGTCGATCCCGCCATGTTCAGTGAAACTGTGGCGGCTTTTTTGCTAAATGCCAGCGCTCTGGTTTTGGAGGGGCCGAAGGTGAGACCCACTCCCCGCCCCCAAGTGGAGATGACCTCGAGAGCCTGGTTGGCGGCCCGCTGAAGGGATGCAGGGTCTTTGGCGGATACTATAAGGAGTACATCATCCGCGTACGCCTGCAGATGGCAACCGTCGGGCAAGGACCGCTCCAGCAGATCGTCCAGAAGCAAGTTCCAGAGGGCCGGCCCACACGCCGACCCCTGGACGCACCCTCTCTCCATCACCCGGTGGGAGCTAGCCCCCGCGTAATTGAGCACCACATCACGGTCGCTGTGGTACTGTGCCACTAGTTGGAAGATGTTGGCTGGGCAGTGAATGTGTCGCAAGCGGTTCAGGATTGCAGGCCACCAGGCCCTGTTGAACGCCGACTGGATGTCCAGTGAGACGGCGACACACAACAGCTTGTTCGAAGTTGCAGTCCGTATACGGTTCACAGCTTCGTGTAAAGCATGTGACGTGGAGGTGTGCCGCCGAAAGCCGAACTGCAATGGATTGAGGGTCCCGGTGGTGGCCTGGTGGTGAACGATGCGGCCGGTAAACAACTTCTCCAACAGCTTCCCGAAGACGGAGATAAGGCCTATGGGGCGATGATTTTTAATAGAACTGCTGTCCTCAAGACCGGGTTTGGGGATAATTTTTACCACGGCCGTCTTCCAGCTCCTGGGGAAGTGGCCCAGTCTGAGGCAGCAGTTCATGAGGCCAGTGATTAACGCTGGGAAATTCCGCACCACTACGGAGCAGATGTCAGAGGTGAGGCCATCAAGCCCCGGGGCCTTCTTGGGGCACATAGATTGGATAGCCTCTAGAATCTCTTCCTCCGAAAAGAGGGCGTCGTTGGGTGAGTCAGGTGAACTGCGACATAATCGCCGTAAGTTGGCCTGGGTTAGGGTGTCTTCCGAAGTAGGGTCCGTGGGGAAAAAATGCGCCAATAGAGCATCCGCCGTTGCTCCGCTGTCAGATGTAAAACCCCCATCATCCAGTTGGACGGCGGATGGTGGGCGGTTAGGGGCCCCAGACCGGAGAAGGCGGTTGGTCATGGTCCAAACATTTTCCCCGGTCTGAAGCTCGCAGAACTCCCTGAAATTTTGGGATGACTCCCTTCGGATTGCGTCGACGTATGTCCTCTTGATATCCTCGTGGGTCTCCCCGAGACGCGTGCATTCATCCGAAGGGAGCCCGGTCCTTTTGGCACTAATAAATTGTCGGCGGGCGGAGTTAACCTGCTCCTTTAGACTGGTGAGGCTGTCGGTCCACCACGCGGGCTTGGATTTGGCCACTCTTCTGTTGGTGCGGACCGGAAGGACCTCCTCGGCGGCCTCGTTAATCAGTGACGTCAATGTCAGGACGAACTGGTCTAGATCAGTAGTGTCGAAGGTGTCAAATTCCGTGTTGACAATTTCCGCATCCATAAAGCGCCGGGAGAGCGCCTCCTTTAGTCCCACCCAGTTGGTTTCCTTGTTGATGGAATAGCGGTAAGTGGATGACTGAGGGGGACTCACCTCCTCAGCATTGCCGCTGCAGATGTTGAACTGAATGAGCTTATGCTCAACCGACCCCAGAGCGTCAGGGTCCACTTTCCAGCCAGCAACCAGTCCCGCTTGGTCCCCCGATACAAAGGTCAGGTCGATAAAGGAAGAGCGAGCAACTCCGTGCGTAGTAGTCTCGAACGTGGGGATGTGTCCTGTGTTGCAGCAGAGGAGGTCGTGTTCATGCATGAACTCCGCCACCGCAACACCCCTGGAGTTGATACGACCCGTGGGATCCCAGGTGGGGTGCCAGCCGTTGAAATCACCCCCGATGAGGCAAGCCACACCCTCGTTGTTGAAGTGGTTGACCGCGTAGGATAGCAGATCTAAAGTGTGGTACTTGTCGTCATTGGGCTCTAAGTACACGGAAAAGATGGCCCACTTCCGGTTATTAATGACTACTGTGGCGGCAGCCAAATTGGGCGTTGAGAATTGTGGTAAGAATAGCGCGCGCAACCTGTCTGCCTCCGCTCTTTTCAGGTATATGGCCGCTTTCACGGTCCTGTCTGGAATGATGCATTGCATAATGTGAACTCCAGCAATGTTTTTAATGAAGTTGTCAGAGCCAGTGTACGGTTCGGTCACCAAGCCAAACCGCACCAAATTACAATCGAAGACTTTGTGATACTCCTTGGAGCCGTGCAAGGATCTATCTAAGTTAGCTTGGGTAAATTTAATACAAAGGGAAGATCTATTATTGTGATGTTGTGCCATAATTTATTTTGCTTAAAATTCTGTTTTTCATGCTGAGGGCTCTGGGGCATATGGTGGAAAATATGGAGTGGTCGGTTTTGCGGCTCACTTTAAATCTGGCGTTATAACTGGTACAGTTGGTGCAGGTCGGCTTAAGTGCCTTGCATTCACAATGGGGTTCGTCGTGTCCGGGTATGCCACAGTGGGCGCAAATTTGGGGGGCAGAGCATCTGGAGTGCGTATGACCAAACTGCGCGCACTTGCGGCACTGAACAAAAGGGGAAAACTCCTCCACATGCACCTTCTGGTAACCAGTGCGCAGGCGTGGAAGGAGCTTTATCTTCTGCCAGGCCTCCGGAGAGACGGACATAACAGCATTGTAGAGGTTGGGGTTACGATTATTCCTAATGAAGAGGAGTTTGAGACCGCTGTTTTGGCCGGCTTCCCGGAGTTCGTCGTTGTCCTCCACAAGAGTGTCAGCAAGAGACTCGCGAGGCAGGTCTTTGCTGACTCCCTTGAGGATGATCCTCGGCAGAATACTCCTCTCGGGCTCAGCCTTGGCGTTTGCGTCTTGATTAATTCGAGCGACAGCCGTCTCAACCTCCTCCCCACGGTCCAGCTCCACCCGGAACTTTCCCCTGGACAATCTACCGATATTGGAAACCTGAATCCGGGGTGTGATGTTTTTTAAGTATTTATCAAGGATCTTGATTGCGTCCTCCCGTTTTGGGTGTTCGACTCCGCAGGAGATGATAATAGCGGGCCGCGTGGGTGGTCGCTCTTGATGTTGAATGGGTCGAACGGAGCCGCCGGCAGCCTGCCTGGAAGGACCAGGGCCGAGGGCTTCCGAGGCCACCTGAGCATAAGATCTGGAGAACCTCGGAATGCCGGAGCGGTCAGGAAGGGCCGGTTGGGCCGGTTGTGTGCCGGGGAGTTGAGAGCGCTGGGTCTCGTGAGTGAGGGCCTCCCTCAGATCGGCGCGGAGGTCCCTGCGAAGGTCGGTCCGGAATGCCTCCTTGACCGCCTCCACCACATCCTGGCGGGTGAGGCCGACAGCTGCAACCGCGGCCGGAACTGCAGAAGCCGCAGGTCCACGAACGACGCTGGGGGTGAATTGATTTAGCGAGGTGGGTTTTTCCACGATAGACCCTAGGTCTGCCCCGTAATTGGAAGCGCGTCCCGAGCTCGTGCAGCATTCGGGTCTGGGTTCCTTTTCTGCGATAAAGGTAGCAGGTGGTCTGGATAAAGGTGGTCTGGGGGTAGTGACGCCTTCAATGGTGGCAGGAAGTGACGTTTCCCCGGGAGCAAGAGTCGAAGAAGAAACAGCCTCAAGGAACTCTTGCGAGCACCTAGAGGCGCGATAAATCCACACCTTATCCTCCCTACTGAGCCCGTGCTTGGCGGAGTGGACCCTCCACGCGATGCCCTTCATGAACCCGACCATAGACTGAAGCATTTGCTCGGTGCTAAGCAGACCCTCAGGAACCACAAAATGATTATTGGTCGTATCCACCTGCTCTGGTGGCGGTATATCGTTCGCGAGGTCTCCGATCCTATGACGCTTCCTCTGCGTTTTCGGAGTTTCCTGGGGAACAGGTTGGCTTGCTTGGTTCGGTTTAGAAATAGGGTGGTGGATCTTAACCGGAGCCGGAGCATCTTTCGAGGTGATTTCTCTCCGTACTTCCAGCGGTGTGAGAACTACACTCGGGTTGAAAGAAGCGATTTGACTGGCGTGTACTGGCGAGAGCTCAGAAAGTCTCAGTGGTGGAGTTTGTGGTCGAAGACTATAAGAGTCCGTAGTAGCTAGTGACCCCTGGGTAGTCACTTCCTTATGATTGTTTGTCTGAGACAAAGGAAATGAAAATAGGTCGAGGGATGTAACTGGCGAGACAGCATCTATTTGATTTGGGCCGATTTCACACCTCATGTTTGGTTTCGAGATTGCCGGCGTCCCCGTAGGTTGGGAACTCTGTGAGAGCGTCGGAGAAGGTGGTGGCACAGGAGATGAAAACGGTGGCGGTGGCGAAGCACTACGTTCACTTCGCGACGTAACATCCTGGTTGAGTTCAACCTCAATCTCATCCTCCAAGAGATTGGCGAGTCTGCGTTTGCTCGCTGGGGTGTGTAACACGACAGCAGAGCCGTCCTGCTCAAGCAGTGAGTTGCTCCTGCTCCTGGTGACCCTATGCTTGGGAGGCGTGCGAGCCGTCATGATGGCAGTTAAGAATTGTCACGTAAATTCGGTAAACGTCCCAATTAGTTAAATTTAGAGTAAAATTATTTCCTATCCAATTCTGAAAATGTACCGATATTAATTACCTTGTTTTTGTTGCAGGTACAGAGCCGCAACTACGAAGACAGCAAGTTCGGCGGTAAAGCAGTCCGCAGAGGCGTCCACGGGCCAGTGAAGAACGGAGAAAGGTAAGTGAGGTAAGTAGGTTAGGTTAGGTTAGGTTAGGTTAGGTTAGGTTAGGTTAGGTTTTTTTTTTTTTTTTTTTTTTTTTTTTTTTTTTTCACTGCTCCCCGCTTTTTGGCAGGACCTTTTTTTGCCATTCTTTTGCCTTTTTTTTCTTTTATATTCTTTTTTCCTTAGCTTGAAGAGCTTTACTTTATATATATTTTCCTTTTTTTTCTTTTTGCATAATTATATAATGTTTCTTACTTGCTAATACAGTTTCCTTTTCTTAATTTATTGTTACATAATTTTTATTGCATGATCTTAATGCTAGTATTATTATGTTGTTGTCTTCTCAAGACTGTATTACATGGTTGTATTATCTTAAATTCAATTTCCTGCCATTTTAGGTCTTTTATAACAGTGCCTAATTATCTTTATTTCTTGTTATTACAATGTCCGCCACTTTTTTGGCATATTCTATAAATAACTTCCTTTCATTCTTACTCTGCATTATTTGCTTTAGGGTGTCTTTGCTCAGTTTGGTGTCAATTTTTTGTTGCAGATTGTACCTATCGACGCTGTGTGTTGGACAGTCCAGTGTGATGTGAAAGATGTCCTCGGTCGCTGCCGGGTCGCAGATACAGGAGGGGCTGTCCCTGCGCTTAAACCTGTGCAGGTATGCACAGAATCCTCCGTGACCGGTTAATATTTGCGACACCAATCGATCGATGGACATCTTCCTCACCACACTGTAAGCTACCACCCCATCAGGGAAGAAGACCTTAGTGGTCTCGGCCGTGTTTTCGGATCTATACCTGCAGTCCCATTTCTCGATCGTTTCCGCCCTGATGTGGCGTTTAACGAACGAGATGGGGCTGCAGTCATAGTCTGATCTTTTCTTCAGCTTGAGAGCTGCCTCCTTCGCCAGTTGATCCGCCCTCTCATTCCCTCCTACTCCGACATGGGCCCTAATCCAAAATAGAGAGACTAGTTGGTGGTTGTCTCTGAGGAACTGTAGGTTACCCTGAATTGCCTTCGTGATTGGGTGTGAAGAGTCCGGATCAAGTAGCGTCTGGAGGGCAGACCTCGAATCGCTGAGTACGGCCGTTTCCTTAAATTTTTTGCCAATTATAATTTCGGTCGCTTGGAGGATGGCATACAACTCGGCTTGGAAGACTGTACAGTATGGCTCCAGCTTAAACTTCCGGGTACACGTCTCAGTCGGCCCTTCCCAACAGGTCAGGGCGGCTCCAACTTTCCCCTCCAGCTTGCTACCATCTGTATAGATCCTCACTAAGCCTTCTGCCAGTTTACCATCCTCTTCCGCGTTTTCCAAACAAGTGAATTTTGAATTTAGCATCCTGCTGGGGTGGGTGTCAGTCATGAACGAGGCTCGCTGTTCGACCTTTCTGCCACTTAGTGCTGCCTGGGGTTTCCCACGCTTTGCCTCAAAAAGCAGGGATGCTTCTTGGATCCGGAGATCCAGCGGAAGCAGCCCCGACAGCACTAAGGCAGCGTTAAGGGAAACTGTTTTGTTACCTTTGATTATTTTTTGCGCGAAGCCTCGTTGTACAGTGTCGAGAGCTTTCCTGGAGACCGCCTTCCGTGCCTCCTTGGACCATACGCTGGCTGCGTAGAGGATGACCGGTTCGATTACCGCTTTGTATATCGTCTTGATTATCTCCGGATGCAGTCCCCAGGTAGCTCGTGCCGCTCTGCAGATCCCTTTATATATCTCAATAGATTTCTTACAAACGTAAGCAATGTGCTGGTTGAATAACAGTTTATTATCTACCTGAACGCCTAGTATCTTCATGGCCTCCACCAGCTCGATGTCTATTCCCCCCATCTCCAGACGGGGTGCGTCGAACTTCAGCTTGCGGGTAATCACCATTGCCTTGGTTTTGTGTGGCGCGAAGTTTAGCTTGTTCGACACACCCCACTTCTGGACAAGGGAGAGAGCAGCGTTGGCCTTACCCTCTACCTCATTGGTCGTGTTGCCCTCAATTATTAAAACTATGTCGTCTGCGAAGGCTTGGCAATAGACGTTGGCAGCGGTGAGTTGGTCGAGCAGGGGATCCAAAATTATATTCCAAAACAAGGGTCCGCCAATGGAACCTTGGACGCAACCCTTGTTTGTATTTCTGCTGTGTTCTTCCCCCGCGTATCTCACCGTTACCCTCCTATCACTAAGATAACTGTCCACCAGCCTTCGCAGATTCAACGGGCACTTCTTTTCTTTTAGCTGACAAACTATCTGCGGCCACCACGCATTATCGAAGGCCCCCTCTATGTCCAGCGAGATCAAGGTCATAATCTTCTTCTCGTCCAGATTATGTTTGATCCGCTGGATCATGTCATAGAGGGCATCCTCGGTACTGCGCTGTGGCACAAACCCGTACTGGCAGGGGTTTAGTTCGGGCAACACGTACCACTTTATTCTTCTTAACAAAAGTTTTTCTAAAATTTTGGTTAGGTTAGGTTAGGTTAGGTTAGGTTAGGTTAGGTTAGGTTAGGTTAGGTTAGGTTAGGTTAGGTTAGGTTAGGTTAGGTTAGGTTAGGTTAGGTTAGGTTAGGTTAGGTTCCCCGGCGGTTAAGGCAAAACTGTCCCTTCGTGCCAAGGCACCAGTCCGCCAGCCGGTAACCAACGCTCAGGCGGAGGTTGAGGATAACTTCATGTCTACCTAATGGCCAGTAGACACCTCAATCTCCTACAGGGGAATCTTAACCACTCCGCTGCAGCGCAGGACCTTCTCCTGCAATATGCAGCGGAGTCGGAGGCCAATGTTGTAGTAATAGCGGAACCGTATTCGGTCCCACAACGTCCTAACTGGGCGTGTGACTCGGCGAAGTCTGTCGCCATCATGGCCCCGTATAACGCCGCCTACTCCCCTCCCCTTTCGGTTGGTGAAAGGGGACCGGGTTATGTGGTGGCCACTTGGGGGGAAATAACACTAGTTGGTGTGTATTTCTCCCCCAACCGGGGCATTCCGGAACTGCGGCAGTGGCTGGCAGTACTGAGTGGTGTGGTGGGCCGTCTAGCACCGGCTCAGTTCCTGGTGCTAGGTGATTTCAACGCGTGGCATTCGGCCTGGGGTGAGCGTTGTGACACTCCAAAGGGGGTCGCTGTTCTTGACTGGGCGGTGGCGGCGGGGCTAGTCCTGTGCAACGTGGGCCGAGAGTTCACTTGTGTTAGGGGAGCTGGTGGGTCCATTGTGGACCTGACCTTTGCGACTCCGGCCTTAGCGGCACGTGTGCAGGACTGGCACGTCCTCAAGGACGTCATCACATTGTCGGATCATGACTATATACACTTCAAGGTCATGTCCGGCAATGGCGGAGCGGCGTCGTCTCGCCCCAGAGGAATGCAGTCATGCTTCCCCCGATGGGCTGTGACAAAGTTAAACCGCGAGGTGGCAGAAGAGGCGGCTCTTGTACAGGCGTGGAAGTTCGAAGACGGCCGACTGGATGGAGCAAGTGTCGAAGAAAAGGTGAGGCACTTGACCACCTCGTTAACGGAGGTGTGTGACACTGCCATGCCTCGGGTTAAGGGCCTTCCATCCAAGCGGAGGGTATATTGGTGGACGGAGGAGGTCTCCAGCCTAAGAGCTGCTTGTCTGGCGGCAAGAAGGGCTTTGCAGCGTTGCAGACGGCGTCGTGGGAGGGTCGTAGGGGAGGAGCTCCGTCTTCGACAGGCGTACACCCAGTCCAAAACAGCCCTTTCAGACGGCATTTGTAGGGCAAAGACGGCTGCCTGGGACAGCTACATCGAGGAGTTGAACAACGATCCTTGGGGGCGCCCTTTTAAAATGGTACGGAGCAGGCTCCGTAATCAGGCCCCCCCCACTGAGTCGATGGACTTGGACCTGCTGTCTCAGGTGGTTGAAGGCCTCTTCCCCTCCTCACCGCCGTCGGTTCCCCCTCTTGTGAGGACCACACCTCGGGATTCGGAGCCGGTTGATGATGTTCCCCCGGTTTCACAGGCTGAGATGGAGGCAGTGACGGACCGTCTAAAGTCGAAGCGGAAGGCCCCTGGTCCAGATGGGATACCGGGGCGGATGTTGCCTATTGCCATAAAGCATCTGGGCGAACACGTCAAGGCGCTGTTTGACTCCTGCCTGACATCGGGGCAATTTCCGAAAGCCTGGAAACGGGGAAGGCTGTGTCTGTTAAGGAAAGAGGACAGACCTCCGGACTCACCGGCTGCATACCGGCCGATTGTCCTGCTGGACGAACTCGGGAAAATGCTGGAACGGATCATAGCAGACCGAGTCGTCCAGCACCTGGACACGGAGGGCCCTAATTTATCGGATAGGCAGTTCGGGTTTAGGAGACGGAGGTCCACCATCGATGCCATAATGGCATTGAAGGAGGAGACACAGAGGGCGACGAATAAGGGGGAGAGAGTGGTCGCGGTGTCACTCGATATTAAGAACGCCTTTAACTCTCTCCCCTTCAGTGTTATTAAGGACGCCCTGAGGCATCATGGTGTTCCTGATTACCTCACTCGCCTGATCGGCAACTACTTGGAAGAAAGGGAGGTGGTCTTCCTCGCCCAGGACGGGCAGATGAAAGTCCGAAGGATGGAGTGTGGGGTTCCGCAGGGGTCGGTTTTAGGACCACTCCTGTGGAACCTGGGGTATGACTGGGCGCTTCGCGGTGCCCTCCTCCCCCGACAGAGTGTCTTCTGCTACGCAGATGACACCTTAGTCGTAGCACGGGGCCGGGACCTGGCGGAGGCGAAGCGCCTAGCTCAGACGGGAGCGGAGTACATGATCCGCAGGATCCGAATGCTGGGCCTCGAGGTGGCGGTGGCCAAAACACAGGCCATGGTGTTTCACGGCGCGAGACAGGGGCCGCCGCCGGGAGAGGATTTGGTAGTGGACGGTGAGGTCATTCAGCTACGACCGCACATGCGGTATCTGGGGCTAGTGCTTGATAGCCGTTGGAACTTCCACGAGCACTTCAAGCGACTAGCCCCCAGACTGATAAGTGCAGCGGCGGCACTGGGGAGGTTGCTGCCTAATGTCGGTGGTCCGAACAGGAGCTGCCGACGGCTATATGCGGGGGTCATTAGGAGTATGGCCCTATACGGGGCCCCGGTTTGGTCCACTGCTCTTGATGCCGAGAATAGGGCGGCCCTGCGGCGCCCGCAAAGGATAGTTGCGTCTCGCATAGTGAGAGGGTACCGCACGGTCTCTGGTACGGCCGCCTGCGTGCTCGCTGGTACACCTCCGTGGGAGCTCGAAGCCCAGGTGCTCTCGGAGGTGTACAGACAGCGAAAAGAGGAGCAGGAAAGGGGAGACCGATTGGCCCCGGAGGAGCGAGCAAGTATCCGCAAGCTCGCGGAGGAGAGATGCCTGGAGGAGTGGGAGCGGCAATTGGAGACTCCCGAGGCTGGAACGCGAACGGTCGAGGCCATACGGCCGGTTCTGAAGGACTGGAGGGATAGGAAACATGGCGCCCTATCCTTCAGACTGACACAGGTGCTTTCCGGACATGGTTGCTTTGGAAGGTACCTGTGTCAAATACAGAGGGAGGAGTCCCAGGGGTGCCACCACTGTGGTGCACCACAGGACACCTCACGCCACACACTCGAAGAGTGCCCGGCGTGGACGGTGCAGCGCCAGGAGTTGGTTGCTGCGGTTGGGTCAGACCTCTCGCTTCCCAGTATCACAGTTGCGATGCTGCGAAGCAGGGAGGGATGGCAGGCCGTGGCCTCCTTCTGCGAAGACGTCGTCTCGCAGAAGGAGACCGCGGAGAGGGTTCGCGAGGCGGACGTCGCAGCGAGCCAACTCCGACGTGCGCGGCGGGGGAGAACAAGACGCCAACGTGCGCGACTTGTTCTCCCCTAGCCGCAAGGGGGGGTGCAGTAAGGCCCTCTGCCCCCCATAGGGTGGAGCCCTAACGGGCCACTCTCCCCGGGTCATACGTGGAGCGTGTCAACACGATCCCACAGACCCGGCGGCAAGGCGCAGGTCTTCGAGAGGAGTTTAGTTGGTAGTGGTGCATTCTCCCGTCCCCCCATCTGGCCCGCCCACCATGAGTGGGTAGCCTTATGGGAGGCCGGGAAAATGCTTCCTCCCCCTGTCACTAGGGCAGGGGTCAGAACCACCCAGCCCTGACGCGAAGCCTATTAGGCTTGGCGGGAGGGCTGGGTGCGGCGAGGAACATGTCCCGGGTAACAACCTGGGGGGTGACCGACCCCAACATGCCGTTTGGTATGCGTAAAGATTGCATTCTCCTCTTGATACAAAAAAAAAAAAAAAAAAAAGGTTAGGTTAGGTTAGGTTAGGTTAGGTTAGGTTAGGTTAGGTTAGGTTAGGTTAGGTTAGGTTAGGTTAGGTTAGGTTAGGTTAGGTTAGGTTAGGTTAGGTTAGGTTAGGTTAGGTTAGGTTAGGTTAGGTTAGGTTAGGTTAGGTTAGGTTAGGTTAGGTTAGGTTAGGTTAGGTTAGGTTAGGTTAGGTTAGGTTAGGTTAGGTTAGGTTAGGTTAGGTTAGGTTAGGTTAGGTTAGGTTAGGTTAGGTTAGGTTAGGTTAGGTTAGGTTAGGTTAGGTTAGGTTAGGTTAGGTTAGGTTAGGTTAGGTTAGGTTAGGTTAGGTTAGGTTAGGTTAGGTTAGGTTAGGTTAGGTTAGGTTAGGTTAGGTTAGGTTAGGTTAGGTTAGGTTAGGTTAGGTTAGGTTAGGTTAGGTTAGGTTAGGTTAGGTTAGGTTAGGTTAGGTTAGGTTAGGTTAGGTTAGGTTAGGTTAGGTTAGGTTAGGTTAGGTTAGGTTAGGTTAGGTTAGGTTAGGTTAGGTTAGGTTAGGTTAGGTTAGGTTAGGTTGACGTTTTTCGGAGGGCACTTTGGTAGCGAAAAATCTAATTTTTGGCTATCGGGTGTTGGAATTTTTTGTCTGCCTTACGGTGCAAAAATTTCGCATTTCGGTCGAGCCGTTTTCGAGAAAATAATTTTTTTCGAAAACGACTAAGTCGTCTATGTAGCCAACGCAGTGGTTCGGAAATCGGATTTTCAATTTTTGAAAAGTCGGTATCCGGGCGGCTTGCAGGGTTGATTTCGGCACCAAGTGGTTCGTTCTGAATAACTTTGGTGTCGGAAGGTGGTTTTGGGCGTTTTTCGGAACCTTGTCGGCCAGTGACCTGACTCTCAGCTTTTGAGAGGCCGGTAACTGGTCGATTGTGTCTGTTTGTTAGTGTTTAAGAGTTCTTTCTTTAAATCAACGACTTTGGCTTTGTGTTTGGACTGTTCTCCTGCTTACTGTGACTTGGCGCGTTCTTTTGACACCGATTTTTCTCTTTGATTGGCTTAGTTGAATTGGACGCGTGTGTGTTTGTTGTGCGTGTTGACACCTTTGTGTGTTCCCATGTCCCTCGGCTATGTACGGGGACATGGAGATCTTTTCTGGAGGAGAGTCAAGACCTGACTCTCCAACAGGAAATAACATTGATGAAGAAGGGGTCCGAGGGACCACCAGAAAACGTCGCGGTGAGGGATCCTTGGTGGATTTAGTACTGTCAGATGGTGACGTTTCGTACACCAGTGCCGATGAGAATTACGCGGAATTCTCTAAAACAAGAATTACCGGCGGGATAGGTAGTGCCACCCCTAATAGTGGCAAAGCCGTTAGAGGTAAGAGTGCAGGGATAGGCTGCAGTGCCGGCAGTGGCAGGTACTCAGGCAATAAAAACCTACGGCAACAGAACTCGGTAGAGGGTCAGGAGGAGTTCGAAATGGGTGAGATTGAAAGGCAATACGAGAAGGATAAGGATAGGGAAGAGGAAAGAAGCAGGGGGGCGAAAGCCAAAAAAGGGAAAGGTAAGGGCAAGAGCCCAGTTCCGGACGCACACCTGGAAACCTCAGGTTCTGTCTATTTTAGAGACGTCTCGCCGTCTGACTCCATCCGTTCGGGCAAATCCGAGAAGACATCGGTCGCCCTGGAAAGAGAAGTACAGCGGTACACTGAAAAGCTTCTCAGTGTCGTTGCTCAGTCGGGCAACATGAAGCGCGAGTTTAAGCGCGATGTAACGGAGGCCAGCCAGAATATTAGGAAGGTGGTGAAAACCCTGGTGCAAAGGTCCGAAACAGAAGAGATACGGCGTCTTAAAGGCACCAATCAGGTATTGGAGAGCAAAATTGCAAACCTGGAAAGGGAGGTCAAGGCACTGAGGCAGGAAAGGTCCGCCCCAAAGAATGTGGCACGCCAGCGTGACGATTCAGCTGCGGAAATGCCACCAACCCAGGATACAGACATGCCCTCGTGGGCTCTCAATATGCAGAGGGAACTTATGAAGACCTTCGGCAATATGCTGAATGCTCGTATCGAAGGCATCCAGCAGCAGCTCCCTCCCCAACCGATCTTGCGTCCAGCGTTGGCGAGCGACAAGAGGAAGACGGGCCCTTCTCCCGCCAGAACGAATGGTCAGTTAGCGCCGACACCCGGACCTTCATATGCTGCGATGGCCAGACAGGAAATCCCTTGGGTGGAGATTGGGAAAAATGGTCGTCCCGTGAAGCCCCAGACGACTGCTGGACAGCCCGTTCCAGCCACAAATGTTGCAGGTTCATCAAACCCCCCAAGAACGCAGCCCCCTGCTCCTAAGGGACCGAAGAAACCAAAACTTGCGGCGCCTAAATCAACGGCCGTAGTTTTGGCAATAACTCCTGAGCAGGCTGAAAAGGGCTCCACATATGCCCAAGCGATTGCCACGGCTAAACAGTCGATTAAACTGACGGAGTTAGAAATCGAGGGCGTCAGAGTTAAGGTGTCGGCGACAGGAGCTCGCATCTTTGAAATTCCCGGCACCGGCAGCGGAAGCAAAGCTGACGCTTTCGCCGCTAAGCTGAGGGAGACACTGGGGGACACGGCCAAAATTACAAGGCCAGTAAAGACGGCTGACATGAGAGTCACTGGTCTGGATGACTCTGTCAATGCTGAGGAGTTGAGATCGGCAATCGCGGATCAAGGGGGCTGCCCCCCTGAACAAGTTAAAGTAGGCCCCATACGCCAAGGCGCAGGTGGACTTTATGCGGCGCTTGTGAAATGCCCCATCCCGGCGGCCAAAACTCTGGAAGCCTCGGGTCGTTTGCGAGTAGGTTGGGTCGTAGCGGGAATAAGGGCATTGGACCCCCTCCCCCTTCGTTGTTTTGGATGCATGGTTCCGGGACACACCAAACAGCTGTGCCCCTGCAAGAGCCAGGACTTCAGTGACACCTGTTACAGGTGTGGGGGGAAGGGGCACAGGTCCGCTACATGTAATCGGGACCTGAATTGTGCTGTTTGTCGGGCGAAAAATCTGCCGGCTAATCATTTTATGGGGGGAAACAAGTGTCGTCCCCCTACAGTCAGGGCAAAACCTGCATTAAACATTGCGGCCAGCGTGCAGCGGACGGGGAACTCGGAGGTTCAAAGGGAGGTTGAGGATGGTCACATGTCGTCTTAATGGCCAGCAACCTCAACCTCCGTCAAGGCAATTTAAACCATTGTGCTGCATCACAAGACCTTCTTATGCAGCACATGGCCGAGTCGGGCGTTAACCTTGCCGTCGTCGCCGACCCCTATTTCGTTCCACAACGCCCCAATTGGGCGGGTGACACGAATGGCTCGGTGGCCATAGTGGCCCCTTTTTCGGCCGTCTACTCCCCTCCCCTCTCGGTCTTAGAGAGGGGACCGGGCTATGTAGCGGCCTCCTGGGGAGAACTCACACTCATCGGAGTGTACTTCTCCCCTAACCGGGCCCTTTCGGAGCTCAACCTGTGGCTCGATCGGTTGGGCGGTGTGGTTGGGCGTCTCGCACCAGCACAAATACTAGTTATGGGCGATTTTAATGCCCATCACACCGCATGGGGTGAGGCTGCTGATACTCCCAAGGGTGAGAGTGTCCTCAATTGGGCCGTCGGGTCGGGTCTTACGCTCCTGAACAGGGGACGCGAATTTACTTTTGTAAGAAGAGGAACAGGGCGGGGGTCAATCGTTGATCTGTCCTTTGCAACCCCCGCACTGGCGGCGAGGGTGAGGGATTGGCGAGTTCTGGGGGACGTGGTAACCCTCTCGGATCACAATTACGTCTCGTTCCGCATTGTGTCCTCCCCGAGTGGCGATAACCCGATACGCCCGGGAGAGTCCCTCCGCCGTTTTCCCCGATGGGCCATTACACGGCTCGACCGGGAACAGGCAGATGAAGCCGCCATGGTGGAGGCCTGGAACCAGGAGGGTACTGATTTACCGGAAGAGGACGTAGACTGTCTCGCTCGGCGCCTCACCACCTCAATCACCGCGGTGTGTGATGCGTCTATGCCGCGTGTGAAAAGTCTCCCTAACAAGCGGCGGGTGTATTGGTGGTCGGGGGAACTGTCCGTTCTTCGGGCCGCTTGCCTAGCGGCCAGAAGAGCAATGCAGCGCTGCAGACGCAGAGTCAGAAGGGATAGGGCGGAAGAGGCACGATTGCGGCTGGCCTACGGTGAGGCGAGAAAGGCTCTGTCGGATGAGATCTGTAGGGCAAAAACCGCATCATGGGACGGCTTCCTGGAGGATCTCGATCGGGATCCGTGGGGGCGCCCATATAGGATGGTAAGGAGTAGGCTCCGCAACCAGGCGCCTCCCACCGAATCGATGGATCCAGACCTCCTATCCCGTGTAGTGGATGGATTATTCCCGGCCGTAGCCCCAGAGACCGCATTGCCCACCGGGTCAGTGCCCTCCGGGCCTGATGTCCCAGAGGGGTTTCTTCCCGTGACTGCGGAGGAGATGGCAGCTGTTCTGGACCGACTCAGGGCCAAAAAGAAGGCGCCCGGCCCGGACGGGATCCCAGGCAGAATCCTCCCCATAGCCCTGAAGCATCTGGGCGATCAGGCAAAGGCCCTCTTCTCTGCCTGCCTGCGAACGGGGCGGTTTCCTAAGGGATGGAAGTGTGGCAGACTTTGCCTCCTGATGAAAGACGGCCGCCCCCCGGAGTCACCATCCGCATACAGGCCCATCGTCCTGCTGGACGAGATGGGAAAGATGCTGGAGCGGATAATAGCGGATCGCATTGTCCAGCATCTCGACACGGTGGGGCCAAACCTCTCGGACCGTCAGTTCGGTTTCAGGAGGCAAAGATCCACCCTGGATGCCATCCTCACCCTCAAGGAGGAGTCGCAGAAGGCAGTAAGCCGCGGGGAGAGAGTTGTAGCCGTATCTCTTGACATAGAGAACGCCTTCAACTCCCTCCCCTACAGTGTCGTGATGGAGGCGCTTAAACACCATGGCGTCCCCCAGTACTTGGTCCAAATAATAGGGCATTACTTGGAAGATAGGGAGGTCGTCTATCTTGCCCCAGATGGACAACTAAGGGTTCGGCGAATGACGTGTGGAGTTCCGCAGGGGTCGGTTCTTGGACCGCTCCTGTGGAACTTGGGGTACGACTGGGCGCTTCGCGGTGAACTGCTGCCCCGGATGGGTGTTGTTTGCTATGCAGACGACACGCTCATCTATGCCCGGGGCAGAGATTTCACGGAGGCGAAGCGTCTAGCAATGATGGGGGCCAACCACATGATTGGCCGAATACGGGCCTTGGGACTCAGGGTGGCTGTGAACAAGACACAGGCCATCATGTTCCATGGGCCGCGACAGGGCCCTCCCCCGGGGGCGGACATCGTGGTGGATGGCGTGGAAATTCCACTGCGCCCCACCATGAAATACCTTGGGCTGGTACTGGACGGGCGGTGGTCCTTCAAGGCCCACTTCGAGCAGTTGGCTCCGAGGCTGGTCAAGGCGGCGGCAGCACTGGGCAAGCTGTTGCCTAACGTTGGCGGCCCTAACCAAAGCTGCAGACGGCTGTATGCGGGGGTCATCCGTAGCATGGCCCTCTACGGAGCCCCTGTATGGGCGGATGCCCTAACGGAGGCCAATAAGGCCGCCCTAAGGCGTCCACAAAGGGTAGTGGCCACGCGTATCATACGCGGGTACCGTACGGTGTCGGGGACAGCAGCGTGTGCATTGGCCGGTACGCCCCCCTGGGAGCTGGAGGCCCCAGTATTAGCGGAGGCGTACAGGCAGAGACGGGAGCAACGGGCGAATGATGTCCGCCTGGCTCCGCAGGAGAGATCTGCGGCAATGGAAGCCGTAAAGGAGCGATGTCTCGCGGAATGGGAGAGCCAGCTTGGGGCCCCTACCGCAGGAGTGAAAACCGTGGAGGCGATCCGCCCAATCCTAAGGGAATGGCGATCGAGAGCCCACGGTTCCATCACATACCGTTTGACACAGGTACTTACAGGCCACGGTTGTTTTGGCAGGTACCTGTGTCAAATCCAGAGGGAGGAGTCCCAAGCGTGCCACCATTGTGGCGCGCCACAGGACACCGTACGCCATACACTCGAGGAGTGCACGGCGTGGGCGGTGCAGCGCCAGGAGTTGGTTGCTGCAGTCGGGTCGGACCCCTCGCTTCGCAATATCACAGTTGCGATGCTACGAAGCGAGGAGGTGTGGCAGGCCGTGGTCTCCTTCTGCGAAGACGTCATCTCGCAGAAGGAGGCCGCGGAGAGGGTTCGCGAGGCGGACGCTGCAGCGAGCCAACTCCGACGAGCGCGGCCGGGGAGAGCGAGACGCCAACGTGCGCGACTCGATCTCCCCGTGCCGCAAGGGGGGGCGCAGTAAGGCCCTCTGCCCCCCAAGGGTGGGGCCCTAACGGGCCACCCTCCCCCGGGCAATGTGGAGCGTGTAAACACGATCCCACAGCTTCGGGGAAGGCGCTAGGTCTTCGAGAGGAGTTTAGTTGGTAGTGGTGCAACCTCCTGCCCCCCCATCTGGCCTGCCCACCTAGAGTGGGTAGCCTTATGGGGGCCAGAAGATTGCTTCCTCCCCCTGCCAGTAGGGCAGGGGTTAGAACCACCCAGCCCTGACGCGAAGCCTATTAGGCTTGGCGGGAGGGCTGGGTGCGGCGAGGAACATGCCCCGGGTAACAGCCTGGGGGGTGACCGACCCCAACATGCCGTTTGGTATGCGTAAAGATTGCATTCTCCTCTTGACACAAAAAAAAAAAAAAAAAAAAAAAAAAAAAAAAAAAGGTTAGGTTAGGTTAGGTTAGGTTAGGTTAGGTTAGGTTAGGTTAGGTTAGGTTAGGTTAGGTTAGGTTAGGTTAGGTTAGGTTAGGTTAGGTTAGGTTAGGTTAGGTTAGGTTAGGTTAGGTTAGGTTAGGTTAGGTTAGGTTAGGTTAGGTTAGGTTAGGTTAGGTTAGGTTAGGTTGACGTTTTTCGGAGGGCACTTTAGTTGCGAAAATTACTATTTTCGGATCTTGGGTGTGGGAATTTTTGTTCTATCTTTCGGTAGCAAAAAATCGCATTTCGGCTTAGTAGTTTCTGAGAAATTAATTTTTTTCAGTTATTGCTAAGTCGTCCAACCAGCGGTAGCAGTGGTCGACCAGGTCGTCCAGGTAGCCTTCGCAGTGGTTTCCGGAAATCGAATTTTCTCTTTGAAAAGTCGATATCCGGGCCGCGTGCCGTGGGCGGCTTCGGCCCCTGCCGGTTTGACAACAACTTGGCTTGCTTTTGGACTGATTTTGAATTAAATACGACGACTTTGGCACTTATTACGGACTTTGCTTATACTATTCTGACGGACTTGGCTTGCTTTTTGGTTATTCTGATTACTATTCTGACGACTTTGGCTTGCCTACGGATTTTTTGGTTTTCTTGGTGGTGCTCGAGCATTCGACACCACCAAAGTGATTTGGTTTGTTGCTTTAAGGCAAATTTTGTGTGTTTTGCACACCGTTCTGTCACTTTCTTGTGCTCTCATGAGTCATGAGTTCGCTTGACGAGTACGGAGAGTTGATGGAGTCGGATTCCAGTGGAGAGGAGGGAGACGGCTATGTCTCTCAAAGAAAACGTCCAAGTGAGGGGACTTTGCAGGAACTAGGAAGTTCAGATGAGACCGAGGCTCCTTTGGCAGCTTTGGAAAAGGTTAAGAAGGTGCACTCTAATGCCACTAGAGGACGTTCTACCGGAGCAGGTAATTACGTGGGTCATAGCTCCATGCGGAAAATGAACTCACAGGAGGCTCGTGAATCGCATGAGCTTGAAGAGATTATGAGAAAAGAGGACCAGAGAGGGGTAAAAGAACAAAAGAAGGAGGAGTTGAGCAATAAGAAGGCAGAGAAAGGAAAGGGCAAAGGCAAGGGCAAGGGCAAAACCGACCAGAAGTCCCAACCAGGTCAAATGGGCCCACCTGAGTCTCCCCGGGCAGAGCTTGAACGACCGGGTAGTAGGGCCACATCTGTGGAATCCATGCGCTCATGTTTCTCGGAGAAGTCTGTAAGATCCTCAATGGCAATGAGGCAGGAAATTGAACGACAGACGGAAAGAATAGTTGAAGTCGTGTCCAGGTCGGGAAACTTAAAAAGAGAGTTTAAAAAGGAACTCTCCGAGGCCGGCAAAAAAATCAAAGAGGTGGTGAAAGAAATCATCGGTCACACGACCACGGAGGAGACCCGTCGCCTTCAGGAGACCAATAGGAGGCTGTTGGAGGAAGTCTCATTTCTAAGGGCGGAAATCACCGCCTTAAGACGGCAATTCGAGGAACGCTGCACGATGGACGCTCAGCACAGGCGGGCAGAAAAGAAGGGTCCAGCGGCCCAGCGGGCGGAGCAGGGTTCAGAACTGGCATCGAGGCAGCCACAGATGGAGTCTCTGTCTGACTTTGAGTTACCAGAGTGGGTGGGGGTACTCCAAAAGTCGCTAGCCAATATGTTTGGAAATATGTTAAATGCGAGGATTGCTGGCATTGAGCAGCGACTTCCTCCACCGCCTAGCTACCGTCCGCCGCTGGCGGCGGATAAGAAGAAGGGGATCAAGCCTACAGCTCCAGTACCACAGCCTAGACCTGATGCAGTACCTGGTCCCTCTACCATAGAGCCTCAGGCCCCGCCACTATCGTATGCGGACAAAGCGAGGAATAATAACTGGACTGAAGTGGGCCGAAATGGTCGCCCTATAAAACCCGGTGTGCCTGCAGGGCAGTCCACCTCATCCCGAATAAAGGTGGTAGACCCCCAGCCTCCAAAGTCTGTGGCCCCGAAGAGGCCAAAGCTGAGTCCCCCAAAATCAACGGCCATAGTAATGACCATTTTGCCGGATCAGGAAAAGAAGGGGGCGACATATGCTGCGGCCATTTCCAAGGCCAAGAAGGAAATCCACATCAAGGATCTGGGCATTGAGCAGCTCAAGATAAAAGTCTCGGCTACCGGCACTCGCGTCTTGGAAATCCCCGGCTCTACCAGTGGGGACAAAGCGGACCTCCTTGCAGCAAAGCTGAAGGAAACCCTGGGGGACACTGTGACAATCACAAGACCGGTGAAAACTGCAGACATGCGAGTCTCCGGACTCGATGACTCGGTAGATGCTGATGAACTTCGTTCTGCAGTGGCTGAGCAGGGAGGCTGTCCGGCCGACCAGGTCCGAGTTGGTCCTATCCGCGTGGGCCCGGGTGGACTTAGTTCGGCACTGTTAAAGTGCCCGGTAAGTGCGGCGAAGGTGTTGGCCGACGTGGGTCGCCTCAAAGTCGGCTGGGTATCGGTTCCGATTCGGGCACTGGAGCCACTCCCGCTTCGGTGTTTCAAATGCATGGTCACGGGGCACACAAGACAGCTGTGCTCCTGTGAGGTTGACCACTCCGACACCTGCTTCCGGTGCGGGAGGAAAGGCCACAAGGCTGCAGAGTGCTCCATGGAACTGAACTGTGCGGTCTGCAAAGCGGCAAAGCTCCCAGCCAACCATTTCATGGGGGGGAGTAAGTGTCGCCCCCCAGCGGTCAGAGCGAAGTTGTCGCTAAGGAGTGGGGCACCTCTGCGACAAGCTACGGCTCGGAGAGATGTTGAGGATGGCCATATGTCAACATAATGCCCAGACACCTCAACATCCTCCAAGGGAACTTGAATCACTCCGCTGCTGCGCAGGATCTCCTCCTGCAGCATGTAGCGGAGTTGAATATCAACTTGGTGGTGGTAGCGGACCCTTATTTTGTCCCTCAGCGCCCTAATTGGGCAGGAGATACGGCGGATTCCGTCGTAATAATGGCTCCTTTTTCCGCCGCCTACTCCCCTCCCCTCTCGGTCGTAGAGAGAGGACCGGGCTACGTGGCGGCCTCTTGGGGGGAATTGACACTCGTGGGTGTTTATTTCTCCCCCAACCGGGGCGTGTCTGAGCTGCGGCAGTGGCTCAATGTGTTGAGCGGTGTGGTGGGTCGTCTTGCGTCAACACAGATGCTGGTGCTGGGCGACTTCAATGCCCATCACACGGCATGGGGCGAGCGCAGCGACACCCCGAGGGGAGTGGCGGTCCTGAATTGGGCAGTTGCGGCTGGGCTCGTGCTGTGCAACCAGGGTCGCGAATTCACGTTCGTAAGGAGGGGCGGCGGGTCCATAGTCGACCTGACGTTCGCGACCCCTGCTTTGGCAGCGCGAGTCCAAGATTGGCACGTAACGAAGGATGTCCTGTCGATGTCGGACCACGATTACATCAACTTCAAAGTGGTGTCATCCACAGACGGGAACCGCGCCCTCCCTGACGGGGCATCGTTGCGCTGTTTTCCTCGTTGGGCTCATACAAAACTCGACCGGGAACTTGCAGAAGAGGCGGCTCTGATGGAGGCCTGGAACCTCCAAGGCAGTCGGGTAGAGGAGTCCAGCGTTGACGATCTCGCTGCACAACTGACGACCTCCCTGACGAAGGTATGTGATGCCTCCATGCCGGCAGTGAAACGCCTTCCACGTAAAAACCGGGTGTATTGGTGGAACGAGGAGGTTTCAGCGCTGCGAATCACCTGCCTGCGGGCCAGAAGAGCCCTGCAGCGATGCCGGCGCAGGCGAAACCGTCAACCGGGTGAGGAGTCCCGACTTCGCCAGGTCTTCAGTGGGGCTAAACAGGCCTTGTCAGAGGGCATCTGTAGAGCAAAAACATCGGCATGGGAAGAGTATCTCGAAAGTTTAAACGCGGACCCGTGGGGGCGTCCGTACAGGATGGTTAGGAGCCGACTCCGTAACCAGGCGCCACCCACCGAGTCGATGGATCTGGGTCTTCTTGCTAGGGTGGTGGATGGTCTCTTCCCTGCCACGCCCCCGCAGGTGCCCTCCTTGATTGGTCCTACGCAACAGGCTTCCGATCCGGCACAGGGGTTCACCCCCATTTCTGATGCGGAAATGGAGGGCGTCATTGATCGCCTCCGCAATAAAAGGAAAGCGCCTGGCCCGGACGGGATTCCTGGGCGAATACTGCCGATCGCCCTAAAGCATCTGGGCGAGCAAGTCAGGGCGCTCTTCGATGCCTGCCTTCGTACCGGGCAATTCCCGAAGGCCTGGAAGAGGGGTAGACTCTGCCTCCTGTCAAAGAATGACAAGCCCCCGGACTCTCCGAGCGCCTACCGACCAGTGGTCCTCTTGGACGAACTCGGTAAAATGCTTGAGAGACTGATAGCTGACCGAGTCGTCCAACACTTGGACGTGGAGGGTCCGAACCTGTCGGACAAACAGTTTGGCTTCAGGAGGCAGAGGTCTACTATCGACGCCATCATGACCTTAAAGGAGTTGTGTCGAGCAGCGGTCGCTAAAGGGGAGAGAGTCGTGGCGGTATCTTTAGACATAAAGAACGCCTTTAACTCTCTCCCCTACAGTGTCATTAGGGATGCGCTAAGGCATCATGGCGTCCCCCCTTATTTAGCCGGAATTATAGAGCAGTACCTTCAAGATAGGGAGGTCGTCTTCCTGGCCTCGGACGGCCAGCTAAAGGTACGGCGTATGGAGTGTGGAGTTCCACAGGGGTCGGTGCTGGGCCCACTCCTGTGGAATTTGGCCTATGACTGGGTGCTTCGTGGCGTCCTTCTCCCCCGAGTTAGTGTCACCTGTTATGCAGATGACACTTTAGTCACGGCTCGGGGTCGAGATCTCGCGGACGCGAGGCGCCTGGCCAAGATCGGTGCAGAGGGCGTGATTGCCCGCATTAGAAGGTTGGGCCTGGAGGTGGCGGTGGCCAAAACCCAGGCCATGGTCTTTCATGGGCCGAGACAAGGCCCGCCGCCAGGAGAAGATATGGTCGTGGACGGAGTAGTGATCCCCCTCCGTCCAACCATGAAATACCTGGGGCTAGTGCTGGACAGCCGGTGGAACTTTAAGGCCCACTTCCAGCAACTAGCGCCCAGATTAGTAAAGGCTGCGGCGGCCCTCGGCAGACTGTTGCCCAATGTCGGCGGGGCAAACAGAAGCTGTCGACGTTTATATGCGGGGGTCATACGCAGTATGGCCCTGTATGGCGCCCCCGTATGGGCAGACGCCTTAAGCGCTGAAAATAGGGCGGCATTGCGACGCCCCCAGAGAATTGTGGCTTTGCGTATGGTTAGGGGCTACCGCACCATTTCTTGGTCCGCGGCGTGTGCGCTTGCTGGTACGCCTCCATGGGAACTGGAAGCCCAAGTTCTATCGGAGGTGTACTGGCGACGCAAAGAGGAGAGGGCGAGTGGGGATCGACTTGCCCCTGAGGAACGCCAGAGCGTCCGGCGACTTGCCGAGGAGAGAGCCCTTGAAGAGTGGGGACGACAACTTGAGGCCCCGGCAGCGGGGCATAGGACGGTGGAGGCCATCCGCCCGGTCCTCAAAGAATGGAAGGAGAGGACCCATGGGTCTCTCACCTTCAGGCTGACGCAGGTGCTTTCCGGACACGGGTGCTTCGGAAGGTACCTGTGTCAGATACAGAGGGAGGAGTTGCAGGTGTGCCACCACTGTGGCGCACCTCAGGACACCTCGCGCCACACTCTAGAAGAGTGCCCAGCGTGGACGGCGCAGCGCCAGGAGTTGGTTGCTGCGGTTGGGCCAGACCTCTCGCTTCCCAGCATCACTGTTGCGATGCTGCGAAGCAGGGAGGGATGGCAGGCCGTGGTCTCCTTCTGCGAAGACGTCGTCTCGCAGAAGGAGGCCGCGGAGAGGGTTCGCGAGGCGGACGTCGCAGCGAGCCAACTCCGACGTGCGCGGCGGGGGAGAACAAGACGCCAACGTGCGCGACTTGTTCTCCCCTAGCCGCAAGGGGGGGTGCAGTAAGGCCCTCTGCCCCCCATAGAGTGGAGCCCTAACGGGCCACTCTCCCCGGGTCATACGTGGAGCGTGTCAACACGATCCCACAGACCCGGCGGTAAGGCGCAGGTCTTCGAGAGGAGTTTAGTTGGTAGTGGTGCATTCTCCCGTCCCCCCATCTGGCCCGCCCACCTTGAGTGGGTAGCCTTATGGGAGGCCGGGAAAATGCTTCCTCCCCCTGTCACTAGGGCAGGGGTCAGAACCGCCCGGCCCTGACGCGAAGCCTATTAGGCTTGGCGGGAGGGCCGGGTGCGGCGAGGAACATGTCCCGGGTAACAACCTGGGGGGTGACCGACCCCAACATGCCGTTTGGTATGCGTAAAGATTGCATTCTCCTCTTGATACAAAAAAAAAAAAAAAAAAAAAAGGTTAGGTTAGGTTAGGTTAGGTTAGGTTAGGTTAGGTTAGGTTAGGTTAGGTTAGGTTAGGTTAGGTTAGGTTAGGTTAGGTTAGGTTAGGTTAGGTTAGGTTAGGTTAGGTTAGGTTAGGTTAGGTTAGGTTAGGTTAGGTTAGGTTAGGTTAGGTTAGGTTAGGTTAGGTTAGGTTAGGTTAGGTTAGGTTAGGTTAGGTTAGGTTAGGTTAGGTTAGGTTAGGTTAGGTTAGGTTAGGTTAGGTTAGGTTAGGTTAGGTTAGGTTAGGTTAGGTTAGGTTAGGTTAGGTTAGGTTAGGTTAGGTTAGGTTAGGTTAGGTTAGGTTAGGTTAGGTTAGGTTAGGTTAGGTTAGGTTAGGTTAGGTTAGGTTAGGTTAGGTTAGGTTAGGTTAGGTTAGGTTAGGTTAGGTTAGGTTAGGTTAGGTTAGGTTAGGTTAGGTTAGGTTAGGTTAGGTTAGGTTAGGTTAGGTTAGGTTAGGTTAGGTTAGGTTAGGTTAGGTTAGGTTAGGTTAGGTTAGGTTAGGTTAGGTTAGGTTAGGTTAGGTTAGGTTAGGTTAGGTTAGGTTAGGTTAGGTTAGGTTAGGTTAGGTTAGGTTAGGTTAGGTTAGGTTAGGTTAGGTTAGGTTAGGTTAGGTTAGGTTAGGTTAGGTTAGGTTAGGTTAGGTTAGGTTAGGTTAGGTTAGGTTAGGTTAGGTTAGGTTAGGTTAGGTTAGGTTAGGTTAGGTTAGGTTAGGTTAGGTTAGGTTAGGTTAGGTTAGGTTAGGTTAGGTTAGGTTAGGTTAGGTTAGGTTAGGTTAGGTTAGGTTAGGTTAGGTTAGGTTAGGTTAGGTTAGGTTAGGTTAGGTTAGGTTAGGTTAGGTTAGGTTAGGTTAGGTTAGGTTAGGTTAGGTTAGGTTAGGTTAGGTTAGGTTAGGTTAGGTTAGGTTAGGTTAGGTTAGGTTAGGTTAGGTTAGGTTAGGTTAGGTTAGGTTAGGTTAGGTTAGGTTAGGTTAGGTTAGGTTAGGTTAGGTTAGGTTAGGTTAGGTTAGGTTAGGTTAGGTTAGGTTAGGTTAGGTTAGGTTAGGTTAGGTTAGGTTAGGTTAGGTTAGGTTAGGTTAGGTTAGGTTAGGTTAGGTTAGGTTAGGTTAGGTTAGGTTAGGTTAGGTTAGGTTAGGTTAGGTTAGGTTAGGTTAGGTTAGGTTAGGTTAGGTTAGGTTAGGTTAGGTTAGGTTAGGTTAGGTTAGGTTAGGTTAGGTTAGGTTAGGTTAGGTTAGGTTAGGTTAGGTTAGGTTAGGTTAGGTTAGGTTAGGTTAGGTTAGGTTAGGTTAGGTTAGGTTAGGTTAGGTTAGGTTAGGTTAGGTTAGGTTAGGTTAGGTTAGGTTAGGTTAGGTTAGGTTAGGTTAGGTTAGGTTAGGTTAGGTTAGGTTAGGTTAGGTTAGGTTAGGTTAGGTTAGGTTAGGTTAGGTTAGGTTAGGTTAGGTTAGGTTAGGTTAGGTTAGGTTAGGTTAGGTTAGGTTAGGTTAGGTTAGGTTAGGTTAGGTTAGGTTAGGTTAGGTTAGGTTAGGTTAGGTTAGGTTAGGTTAGGTTAGGTTAGGTTAGGTTAGGTTAGGTTAGGTTAGGTTAGGTTAGGTTAGGTTAGGTTAGGTTAGGTTAGGTTAGGTTAGGTTAGGTTAGGTTAGGTTAGGTTAGGTTAGGTTAGGTTAGGTTAGGTTAGGTTAGGTTAGGTTAGGTTAGGTTAGGTTAGGTTAGGTTAGGTTAGGTTAGGTTAGGTTAGGTTAGGTTAGGTTAGGTTAGGTTAGGTTAGGTTAGGTTAGGTTAGGTTAGGTTAGGTTAGGTTAGGTTAGGTTAGGTTAGGTTAGGTTAGGTTAGGTTAGGTTAGGTTAGGTTAGGTTAGGTTAGGTTAGGTTAGGTTAGGTTAGGTTAGGTTAGGTTAGGTTAGGTTAGGTTAGGTTAGGTTAGGTTAGGTTAGGTTAGGTTAGGTTAGGTTAGGTTAGGTTAGGTTAGGTTAGGTTAGGTTAGGTTAGGTTAGGTTAGGTTAGGTTAGGTTAGGTTAGGTTAGGTTAGGTTAGGTTAGGTTAGGTTAGGTTAGGTTAGGTTAGGTTAGGTTAGGTTAGGTTAGGTTAGGTTAGGTTAGGTTAGGTTAGGTTAGGTTAGGTTAGGTTAGGTTAGGTTAGGTTAGGTTAGGTTAGGTTAGGTTAGGTTAGGTTAGGTTAGGTTAGGTTAGGTTAGGTTAGGTTAGGTTAGGTTAGGTTAGGTTAGGTTAGGTTAGGTTAGGTTAGGTTAGGTTAGGTTAGGTTAGGTTAGGTTAGGTTAGGTTAGGTTAGGTTAGGTTAGGTTAGGTTAGGTTAGGTTAGGTTAGGTTAGGTTAGGTTAGGTTAGGTTAGGTTAGGTTAGGTTAGGTTAGGTTAGGTTAGGTTAGGTTAGGTTAGGTTAGGTTAGGTTAGGTTAGGTTAGGTTAGGTTAGGTTAGGTTAGGTTAGGTTAGGTTAGGTTAGGTTAGGTTAGGTTAGGTTAGGTTAGGTTAGGTTAGGTTAGGTTAGGTTAGGTTAGGTTAGGTTAGGTTAGGTTAGGTTAGGTTAGGTTAGGTTAGGTTAGGTTAGGTTAGGTTAGGTTAGGTTAGGTTAGGTTAGGTTAGGTTAGGTTAGGTTAGGTTAGGTTAGGTTAGGTTAGGTTAGGTTAGGTTAGGTTAGGTTAGGTTAGGTTAGGTTAGGTTAGGTTAGGTTAGGTTAGGTTAGGTTAGGTTAGGTTAGGTTAGGTTAGGTTAGGTTAGGTTAGGTTAGGTTAGGTTAGGTTAGGTTAGGTTAGGTTAGGTTAGGTTAGGTTAGGTTAGGTTAGGTTAGGTTAGGTTAGGTTAGGTTAGGTTAGGTTAGGTTAGGTTAGGTTAGGTTAGGTTAGGTTAGGTTAGGTTAGGTTAGGTTAGGTTAGGTTAGGTTAGGTTAGGTTAGGTTAGGTTAGGTTAGGTTAGGTTAGGTTAGGTTAGGTTAGGTTAGGTTAGGTTAGGTTAGGTTAGGTTAGGTTAGGTTAGGTTAGGTTAGGTTAGGTTAGGTTAGGTTAGGTTAGGTTAGGTTAGGTTAGGTTAGGTTAGGTTAGGTTAGGTTAGGTTAGGTTAGGTTAGGTTAGGTTAGGTTAGGTTAGGTTAGGTTAGGTTAGGTTAGGTTAGGTTAGGTTAGGTTAGGTTAGGTTAGGTTAGGTTAGGTTAGGTTAGGTTAGGTTAGGTTAGGTTAGGTTAGGTTAGGTTAGGTTAGGTTAGGTTAGGTTAGGTTAGGTTAGGTTAGGTTAGGTTAGGTTAGGTTAGGTTAGGTTAGGTTAGGTTAGGTTAGGTTAGGTTAGGTTAGGTTAGGTTAGGTTAGGTTAGGTTAGGTTAGGTTAGGTTAGGTTAGGTTAGGTTAGGTTAGGTTAGGTTAGGTTAGGTTAGGTTAGGTTAGGTTAGGTTAGGTTAGGTTAGGTTAGGTTAGGTTAGGTTAGGTTAGGTTAGGTTAGGTTAGGTTAGGTTAGGTTAGGTTAGGTTAGGTTAGGTTAGGTTAGGTTAGGTTAGGTTAGGTTAGGTTAGGTTAGGTTAGGTTAGGTTAGGTTAGGTTAGGTTAGGTTAGGTTAGGTTAGGTTAGGTTAGGTTAGGTTAGGTTTTTTTTTTTTTTTTTTTTTTAAACTATATTTTCCGATTTTGTGTTGTTGGATCAATAGAGATTCAAATTGAAATATAAAGATTTTGCCAATTGGGTGAATCGGGACAAGGCGTTGTCCCGTATTTTATAGTATTTTTCACCCATCGGAGCCGAGAATCCATTTCCGTGCATCCCGGCTGGCCCTCTGGGCGAAGAGAGTGGAAGAAGGGTAGAGGACGGATTTATAAAAGAAAGGAAAGATAGAGTATAGGAAAGACAGGAAAGGAAGGAAGTGATAGATATTAGTAATAAATGATAGTTATGCCAAGTGGCGATTGAGTTTCGTTTATTCGAAAGGGGTGTTACTGTTTAGTTTATAAGGTGATTTTGAAATATTAAAGCAAAACGGACAAGGGAGAAATTTAGAATGACATGAAGCTAATTAAAAAAACAAGAAATGGCTGATTGATTGAAAGATGTGAATTTTATTGAAGAAGTCTATTGTTGCGAGGTTGTTCCGTAGTCTACTTTATTCAAAATTCGGTTCCTCATGCTGAGGACTCTTGGGCATGTAGTGGAGAAAATAGAATGGTCGGTTTTGCGGCTTAGTTTGAATCTCGCATTGTGACTAGTGCAGTTGGTGCAAGTAGGCTTTGATGATTTCTGTTCGCATTGGGGTTCATTTCTGTTCGCATTGGGGTTCATCGTGCCCAGGCTTGCCGCAGTGAGCGCATATTTGGGTGGCGGAGCATCTTGTGTGCGTGTGGCCAAACAGCGCGCACTTGCGGCACTGGACGAATGGGGAGAACTATATTTGGGTGGCGGAGCATCTTGTGTGCGTGTGGCCAAACAGCGCGCACTTGCGGCACTGGACGAATGGGGAGAACTCCTCCATATGCACTTTCTGGTAGCCAGTGCGCAGACGAGGGAGGAGCTTGATTTTCTGCCATACGTCAGGAGAGACAGACAGAACAGCGTTGTAGAGATTGGGGTTGCGGTTGTTCCTGCAGAAAAGAAGTTTGAGGTCGCTATCGCGTTGGGCTTCCCGGAGTTCCTCATTGTCTTCCACAAGAGTGTCAGCAAGGGACTCGCGTGGCAGGTTCGTACTGACACCCTTGAGGATGATCCTAGGGAAGATGCTCCTCTCGGGCTCAGCCTTTGCGTTAGCGTCTTGGTTAATGCGAGCGGCAGCATCCTCGACATCCTCTTTGCGTTCCAACTCCACCCGGAATTTCCCCTTCGACAACCTGCTAATGTTGGAGACTAGGATCCGGGGTGTGGTGTTTCTGAGGTGTTTGTCGAGGACCCTGATCGCGTCCTCTCGTTTGGGGTTTTCAATTCCGCAGGAGATGATGATAGCGGGCCGCGTGGGTGGTCGTTCACGCTGAAGTGTCCGCGTGGGTGATCGATCCCGTTGTGGAAGGCGCATAGGTGGTCGCTCCTGTTGGAGAAGGGGGGGCCGCACAGTGCCGCCGGTGGCCTGCCTTGAAGTGCCAGGGCAGGGGGCTACCCCGGCCGCCTGAGCGTAAGATCTAGTGATCCTAGGTGCGGAGTGGTTAGGAAGGTTTGGTTGTGGGGCGGGAAGTTGAGGGACGGGAGGTTGAGGTTGAGGTTGAGGGCGCTGAGAGCGCTTAGCCTCCTGGGTGATAACCTCCTTCATGTCAGCGCGTAGTTCTTTACGGAGGTTCCTGGCGTGTGAGGTTGACGGTTACCGCTGCAACTGGAGTTGCAGGTCTACGTGCAGCGCTGGGGGTGGGTTTATATAGTGGGGCGGACAAAGCCGTGATATCATGCAAGCTCAAAGAGCGTGCGTCGACTGGTTCGCCAGCAGGAGGGTCTGAGCCACTGCGTTCAAGCCGGCACTCGTCGAGCACGTTCTTGAGATTTTGGCCAATGATGTGACATTCAGCGTCAATTTTGAGCTTATTTTGCTTGGTGAGGGATTTGTCCTGATGAAGCCAGGTGAGAATTCGCTGAAGACTCCGAGAGACGTCGTCCTTCAAGCAAGTGATCCGGTTCTCATGCTTACCACTGAGCTGAGAGAGAAGCTCAGAAGTTGCTGCTTCCTCTCTGAGTGGATTGTGAGGAGAATCTGGTCTGAGTGGAGTTGAAAAAGTTGCAGGAGTTAATGTGTTGTCCATTGTTTCCATGGTGTCAAGCATAAGCGGGGGGGTCTCAAGGTCCCTCAATTCTGCGAACTCTTCGTCGATGTCGTGTTAGGTTAGGTTAGGTTAGGTTAGGTTAGGTTAGGTTAGGTTAGGTTAGGTTAGGTTAGGTTAGGTTAGGTTAGGTTAGGTTAGGTTAGGTTAGGTTAGGTTAGGTTAGGTTAGGTTAGGTTAGGTTAGGTTAGGTTAGGTTAGGTTAGGTTAGGTTAGGTTAGGTTAGGTTAGGTTAGGTTAGGTTAGGTTAGGTTAGGTTAGGTTAGGTTAGGTTAGGTTAGGTTAGGTTAGGTTAGGTTAGGTTAGGTTAGGTTAGGTTAGGTTAGGTTAGGTTAGGTTAGGTTAGGTTAGGTTAGGTTAGGTTAGGTTAGGTTAGGTTAGGTTAGGTTAGGTTAGGTTAGGTTAGGTTAGGTTAGGTTAGGTTAGGTTAGGTTAGGTTAGGTTAGGTTAGGTTAGGTTAGGTTAGGTTAGGTTAGGTTAGGTTAGGTTAGGTTAGGTTAGGTTAGGTTAGGTTAGGTTAGGTTAGGTTAGGTTAGGTTAGGTTAGGTTAGGTTAGGTTAGGTTAGGTTAGGTTAGGTTAGGTTAGGTTAGGTTAGGTTAGGTTAGGTTAGGTTAGGTTAGGTTAGGTTAGGTTAGGTTAGGTTAGGTTAGGTTAGGTTAGGTTAGGTTAGGTTAGGTTAGGTTAGGTTAGGTTAGGTTAGGTTAGGTTAGGTTAGGTTAGGTTAGGTTAGGTTAGGTTAGGTTAGGTTAGGTTAGGTTAGGTTAGGTTAGGTTAGGTTAGGTTAGGTTAGGTTAGGTTAGGTTAGGTTAGGTTAGGTTAGGTTAGGTTAGGTTAGGTTAGGTTAGGTTAGGTTAGGTTAGGTTAGGTTAGGTTAGGTTAGGTTAGGTTAGGTTAGGTTAGGTTAGGTTAGGTTAGGTTAGGTTAGGTTAGGTTAGGTTAGGTTAGGTTAGGTTAGGTTAGGTTAGGTTAGGTTAGGTTAGGTTAGGTTAGGTTAGGTTAGGTTAGGTTAGGTTAGGTTAGGTTAGGTTAGGTTAGGTTAGGTTAGGTTAGGTTAGGTTAGGTTAGGTTAGGTTAGGTTAGGTTAGGTTAGGTTAGGTTAGGTTAGGTTAGGTTAGGTTAGGTTAGGTTAGGTTAGGTTAGGTTAGGTTAGGTTAGGTTAGGTTAGGTTAGGTTAGGTTAGGTTAGGTTAGGTTAGGTTAGGTTAGGTTAGGTTAGGTTAGGTTAGGTTAGGTTAGGTTAGGTTAGGTTAGGTTAGGTTAGGTTAGGTTAGGTTAGGTTAGGTTAGGTTAGGTTAGGTTAGGTTAGGTTAGGTTAGGTTAGGTTAGGTTAGGTTAGGTTAGGTTAGGTTAGGTTAGGTTAGGTTAGGTTAGGTTAGGTTAGGTTAGGTTAGGTTAGGTTAGGTTAGGTTAGGTTAGGTTAGGTTAGGTTAGGTTAGGTTAGGTTAGGTTAGGTTAGGTTAGGTTAGGTTAGGTTAGGTTAGGTTAGGTTAGGTTAGGTTAGGTTAGGTTAGGTTAGGTTAGGTTAGGTTAGGTTAGGTTAGGTTAGGTTAGGTTAGGTTAGGTTAGGTTAGGTTAGGTTAGGTTAGGTTAGGTTAGGTTAGGTTAGGTTAGGTTAGGTTAGGTTAGGTTAGGTTAGGTTAGGTTAGGTTAGGTTAGGTTAGGTTAGGTTAGGTTAGGTTAGGTTAGGTTAGGTTAGGTTAGGTTAGGTTAGGTTAGGTTAGGTTAGGTTAGGTTAGGTTAGGTTAGGTTAGGTTAGGTTAGGTTAGGTTAGGTTAGGTTAGGTTAGGTTAGGTTAGGTTAGGTTAGGTTAGGTTAGGTTAGGTTAGGTTAGGTTAGGTTAGGTTAGGTTAGGTTAGGTTAGGTTAGGTTAGGTTAGGTTAGGTTAGGTTAGGTTAGGTTAGGTTAGGTTAGGTTAGGTTAGGTTAGGTTAGGTTAGGTTAGGTTAGGTTAGGTTAGGTTAGGTTAGGTTAGGTTAGGTTAGGTTAGGTTAGGTTAGGTTAGGTTAGGTTAGGTTAGGTTAGGTTAGGTTAGGTTAGGTTAGGTTAGGTTAGGTTAGGTTAGGTTAGGTTAGGTTAGGTTAGGTTAGGTTAGGTTAGGTTAGGTTAGGTTAGGTTAGGTTAGGTTAGGTTAGGTTAGGTTAGGTTAGGTTAGGTTAGGTTAGGTTAGGTTAGGTTAGGTTAGGTTAGGTTAGGTTAGGTTAGGTTAGGTTAGGTTAGGTTAGGTTAGGTTAGGTTAGGTTAGGTTAGGTTAGGTTAGGTTAGGTTAGGTTAGGTTAGGTTAGGTTAGGTTAGGTTAGGTTAGGTTAGGTTAGGTTAGGTTAGGTTAGGTTAGGTTAGGTTAGGTTAGGTTAGGTTAGGTTAGGTTAGGTTAGGTTAGGTTAGGTTAGGTTAGGTTAGGTTAGGTTAGGTTAGGTTAGGTTAGGTTAGGTTAGGTTAGGTTAGGTTAGGTTAGGTTAGGTTAGGTTAGGTTAGGTTAGGTTAGGTTAGGTTAGGTTAGGTTAGGTTAGGTTAGGTTAGGTTAGGTTAGGTTAGGTTAGGTTAGGTTAGGTTAGGTTAGGTTAGGTTAGGTTAGGTTAGGTTAGGTTAGGTTAGGTTAGGTTAGGTTAGGTTAGGTTAGGTTAGGTTAGGTTAGGTTAGGTTAGGTTAGGTTAGGTTAGGTTAGGTTAGGTTAGGTTAGGTTAGGTTAGGTTAGGTTAGGTTAGGTTAGGTTAGGTTAGGTTAGGTTAGGTTAGGTTAGGTTAGGTTAGGTTAGGTTAGGTTAGGTTAGGTTAGGTTAGGTTAGGTTAGGTTAGGTTAGGTTAGGTTAGGTTAGGTTAGGTTAGGTTAGGTTAGGTTAGGTTAGGTTAGGTTAGGTTAGGTTAGGTTAGGTTAGGTTAGGTTAGGTTAGGTTAGGTTTTTTTTTTTTTTTTTTTTTTTTTTTTTTTTTTTTTTTTTTTTTTTTTTTTTTTTTTTTTTTTTCGACTTCTCCCCAGACATGGAGGTCCAGGCCTTTATGTATCTAGAGTCTCATCCATTCCAGTTCTCGCATGTTCTCTGCTCGCACTGACATGCTACATACGGGTTCTTTCTATCTTACTTCTCATTCTTACTCTTAACTGGTGGGATTCCAGCCTATTTCTTTCCTATTTTGTTCTTTATTTATAAAGCAGGGTAAATAAAGTCGCACACATTTTTTCTTATCTTTACAATTCTCTTTTGTCTTATGCTACTTATTCTTTAGCTTATTTATTTTAATGCTTTTCATTCCTTATTTTATCCTATTATTATTTATTCGTTTAGAGAGAATATCTTCTTTTCACAATTTGTATACTATATCTTAACACATACGTTGCTTACATTTGCCTATTGCTATTTCCCAACACCTTTCTTATAACATTTCTTACATATGTCTTTCATATTGCTAATTACATTTTTCTTATTTTCTACAAGTTTACATATAGTTTTTATTCTACTTACAATCTTAGGACTTTATTTTAGCCTTTTCCTTCGCTTGAGTATCTTATATTCTAATACACTTGTATATACTACATTACATTACTTTCCTTACTTTATATTTTGTTTCCTTAGTTGCTACACACATATTAGGGTCTAATCTTAACATCTATTGCCAATAAATTCCTTTGTTAACTATATATTTATTGTTTTCTTATATACCAGGTAGTTTTTTATATATGCACAAGATATATAATACTATCCAATTCTTTTTCCTGATTTTATTTTTCAGACTATTTGTATTTGTAGGACTCACTCCACTATTTATGATGATTTGTAATTTATTTTTAAAACTTTTTCTATTCCTATTTTGATTTTATTGTTTTTATCATTATTGAATAAATTGATTTTATAATTTTATCCTGACTATATCGTTAATTATTAGAAGTTTTGTTTATTTTATATATACCTATTTATTCATATTTTCCCTGTTTACTAGGTAGTTATTATATATTTCATAATATATAGTACTATCCTTTTCTTATCCAATTTTATTTTGTATACTATCTATTTATAATGTTATAAAAAATTTTTTATACTAGGATACCTAATTTTGTTATTGTTTCAATTTTATTATATTTAATGCCTAATTGGGTTAAAAGTTATTTTAGTTTCTAATTGTGTATACTCAATATATGAGCTTTAGTTTTTGGGGAGGGGTCGTTTATTGCCACATTTTAAATATCATATTTAATTTGCAGCACATTTTTGGGGGGGTGTTAGTGGAGTGGGATGGCGTGGATGTGATTGTCGTGTCATTCTGTGTAGTATGATGTAGTCGACCTAGCCAGGTAGTCCCATTTCTGCTTAACAGGGCACTCCTCACTGTAAGCGCTGTGGTCGGTCTTCTTGTGCCCCGCATGCAAACAGTTGCAACACTCCGGAGGGGACATAGCGAGCCAAGCTTCACAGTTGGCCCGCAGATGTGGTCCTCCGCAGTGGCTGCATCTGTCTACATCTTGCGTGCAGTACTTCCTGCCGTGCCCGTACGCCAGACAGCGTGAGCACTGTATCAGTGGAGACTGGTCCTCCACCCTGACCCGCTGGAGGTCAATGTGGAGCACACCAGCTTCCACCATTTTGTGCCACAGGAAGGGGCTCACCTGGAGCACTGTGTGCGATGCTTGCGGATTTCTTGTTCGTTTCTTGTATTTTATTTTCATTCTTATCTCTTCTTCTTTCGCGTCTTCCCAGATGTTGGGGTTTTGTTTTTGAATGGCCGCAATTAGTTTGTCGTCGCTTAGGTCTTCTGACGTTACTAGATCTTTTAGTATGACTAACGGGTCTTTATTTGGGATATGTGCGATTTTTAGCTTTTTGTCTTGTGTCTGTATCCTGGCTGTCACCTGTTCCAAGTCTTTCTTATGTCGGCACCCCAGGATGACCTTTTGGTTTTTAGCCTTCCGAATCCTATCTATTTTTATTCCTTCCTTTGTGGCATCCACCGCGCGCCTCACTCTTTCGAGGACTTCCCCGCTTGTTTCCATAGCGTCTTCTGTGGTCACTACGATTGAGTGAAGCGCCGGTGTCGGTCGGGGTTTTGTCGCCCTGGGTGCCCCGGCAACAGCCGCGTATGTGAGCTTTTGACCTGGGGACGCTGGTGCTTGTTTTTGTTCCGTCCGCTCTAAAAGTGAGTGCACTGCCTCAATCCTGCTACCCACATCTCTTAGGCTGTCCCCAACTGCGGCCGTGGCGACGCTCAAGTCCACGAAGCCTGTTCCAGTGATGTCGCTTAGGTCCTTATGGGCCTCGCAGACGTTTTTGTTCACTGTACTTAGCGTCGCTTCCATGGACTCCAGCTTCGCCAGTTGTTTATTGTTGTTGTAAACAACATCGCCCAGGCTGCTCTCAATACCCACCAGTTTGCCCAACAGCTTGATTGTATCCTGGCCAGTTGTAGTCGCCTGGGGTACTGTGGGCTGCGGGGCGGTCTCGAGTGCAGCGACCGTGTTCGTTAGAACGCTGTTGTGGTTATCGAGCTTCTTGCTAAATTCGCTGAGCGAGTCCTGGTGGAGGGATTTGATATCGCTCATTTCTGTTTTCATCACCTCCAACAAGTCTATTAACGCCGCATAATCTTTTATGGTGCCGTGTGCTAGGTTTAGCGTTATATTTTCTTGGAAGTCTCTTTTGACTTCGTCTATCTCCGCAATAGTTTGGATCCTGTTGTCCTCCAGTCTTTGGTTCTCTTGCTCTAGGTGTTTTATTCTCTTTGCTAATTCAAAGAGCGCGACCATCTGGTTGTCGGCGTAATTTTCCAGATGGAGTTTTATGTCTTTGCGCATACCGGCGTACTCCTGGACTTTGTCCGGTATGGCCTGCGTTGTGGACATGCACTCCATAAGGATGTCCGCGACCGATCGTCCCGTGACACTGAACTTCGTTGGACCCTTGTCGTAGCTCCTCCACAGGTTCAGCGTCCTGCGCTTCACGTCACGCCCCTTGACGAATGTATGGCCCACACTTAAGTTGTGGGAGGGGGACGTTTTTGTGCCGGATGGACTGGCTCCCGGTGTAGTGGACGTGCGCTGGTTGGGTCTGCCGACCGGGGTGTGTACTGTCGCCATGACGATCGCTTTGTTAGGGTGGAAGATTACAACTGTGATGGGGAGAAGTGTCGTCTAAATGCAGTGTAGTGTAAATAATTGTAAATAAAAAATTTGTAAAATGTAAAAATTTTTGGGTCAATATCATATAACTAAAAATATCACTAAAAATATATTATTCCTAAGGTAATGCGGCCTGCGCTGTCAAAAATTTTCCGTCACGAGTTAAGTTTTTTAGGTAATTTACCTAACTTTATCAAGATTTGTTTTAACTATGTAGAGTCGCGAAGTGAGACTCTACGTCGCTACTTTTGTAGAATGTCAGGGGTGGTAGTAAATTACACCCTCTCGTGAAATTTTTATAATTTTAGGAATTTTTCCGGCAAAGTTATAAGGTTAAAAGATAAAAACAAAATGGCGGCCAAAATGGCGGCTCCGATCGGGTCGAGGCCTATGAGGCGATTGTAGCCCCTTCCAAGCCCTATCACCCGACCCCTCGCACGCCCCTCTACGTCCAATAGTTCCCGAGTATTCGCCGCCGGAAAATCCCGGAGAAACCGGATAAAAACCGGATAAAGGCGAATATCTCGGGAAGTATTGGTCGGAGTACCCGGGTATGCGGTATCTTCTGACTGGTCTCGTCGAGCCCCACCCCCCGGTGGGGTTCCTGGAAAATAATTCCCAAGGTCACCCTAGGGTGGAACGACCCCACCAAGGTGGTAGTGGGTGATCGGGGAAACCAGACAGACGAATCCCCGCTTCTCTAGCCCCAATAGTTTGGGAGATATGGCCTCTCAAAGTTTTTCAAAATGGCGTCCAAGATGGCGGACGCCAACTTTGGAGGGCTGTATCTCCGGCGCTATTGGAGCTAGGACCCTGGTGTTTGGGTATACTGGGGGTGCCCCGGCGAGATCTACCTCGCAAAGTGGTAAGATCGGGGAGTTCGGTAAGGGTTGAAATATTGGGGATTTAGGGGTTGGGGGGGGTAGAGGGGAGGGAAACACACAATTGATTCTAAAGAGCCGATAAAATCGGACGAATAGTTTGGGAGATACAGGGGATTCAAAAACGAAACCCCCGGGGGTAATGTTAGTACCCCTGAAATTCAAAAATTTGTAGCTCCCAAACTACTCGTCGTAGAGGCACGGGGTTTTTTGCGGCGTGATGGGGGGATCCTGGGCTATGATTTGTACTGGCCCAAATCCGGATACAGACCCTGTATGGAATTCCGGTACCTAGCCCCACTAGGTCGCTAGAATGACTAAAAAGACACCCTACAGTGGCAACCCCGCCTCTCTAAATTAAAACGCACACAAGTTATTGCAAGGAGAAATTTTTTCCGGTTTCGGGCAAAATGGCCGCCAAACCGGATAAAACTCAAATAAGGGCCTAGCCCGCTGGTGTTTGGGCTTATACAAGATGCCAGGGACACCTAAGACTTATGGTGGTCAGTCTCACCCCCTATCTATCACCCCTTAAAAATAAACACAGAAACTAACCTAAAAAGTAAAATAGCTCCTAAACTATGTATCTTAAAAATCTAAAAAAGGTGCCTAAAAATAGGGCGTCACACACACAACAATAAACAAGAAAAATCTTAAAGCTAGCATTTAAATCCTAAGTACAATTCAAGGGGGAAGTTTTCACCCCTATCTTAAAAATTTAATAACTAATAAACTATAATTACGAATTTAAAAATTTAAAAAGTTTTAGGAAGATATTACTATGTACTATTTTTCCAAATATTAAACTAATCCGATGTAATAGAAAAAATTTTTGAAATATACTTTTGAAATTTTTGCAAATTTTAAAATGTTGTGACTTATCTCCTATCCGTCCGATTTTGCTGTGCGAGACGTCAAATGACTCGGTGCGCTGCGCTCCTTCTTCTGGTATCCTCTTCACCACCCGGCCGCCCCCGGGAAGACAGACCACGTGGTTGGAGGTTAAGTGGTTATTTGCTAATTACTCCGCGGATATAGCGGGTAAAAATCAGCAAATGGTACCGTTGTGTAGGGGGCGCTGAGGCGCACACGATGGCAATTTGAGATCCCACGCGTCTCGCAAACTGCGGACGCTATGGGCGAAAAAACTGACGTATTTTTGCACCCTTTTTTGTGAAATTTGCACTAATTCACAAATAACTTTCACAGCACTTATGGAATTTTCACGCACTTTTCACTGCCGTGTAGAGCTCGTCAGCGCGCAACTTTTAACGTATAACACTTGGTGGTACGCTCTGGATTTACCACTTTAAGAATTTTTTAAAGTAGGAGCAACGTGGTTTCTGGGCGTTCTCGACGGCGGTCGGAGCCAGAATGGGTTAGGTTAGGTTAGGTTAGGTTAGGTTAGGTTAGGTTAGGTTAGGTTAGGTTAGGTTAGGTTAGGTTAGGTTAGGTTAGTTAGGTTAGGTTAGGTTAGGTTAGGTTAGGTTAGGTTAGGTTAGGTTAGGTTAGGTTAGGTTAGGTTAGGTTAGGTTAGGTTAGGTTAGGTTAGGTTAGGTTAGGTTAGGTTAGGTTAGGTTAGGTTAGGTTAGGTTAGGTTAGGTTAGGTTAGGTTAGGTTAGTTAGGTTAGGTTAGGTTAGGTTAGGTTAGGTTAGGTTAGGTTAGGTTAGGTTAGGTTAGGTTAGGTTAGGTTAGGTTAGGTTAGGTTAGGTTAGGTTAGGTTAGGTTAGGTTAGGTTAGGTTAGGTTAGGTTAGGTTAGGTTAGGTTAGGTTAGGTTAGGTTAGGTTAGGTTAGGTTAGGTTAGGTTAGGTTAGGTTAGGTTAGGTTAGGTTAGGTTAGGTTAGGTTAGGTTAGGTTAGGTTAGGTTAGGTTAGGTTAGGTTAGGTTAGGTTAGGTTAGGTTAGGTTAGGTTAGGTTAGGTTAGGTTAGGTTAGGTTAGGTTAGGTTAGGTTAGGTTAGGTTAGGTTAGGTTAGGTTAGGTTAGGTTAGGTTAGGTTAGGTTAGGTTAGGTTAGGTTAGGTTAGGTTAGGTTAGGTTAGGTTAGGTTAGGTTAGGTTAGGTTAGGTTAGGTTAGGTTAGGTTAGGTTAGGTTAGGTTAGGTTAGGTTAGGTTAGGTTAGGTTAGGTTAGGTTAGGTTAGGTTAGGTTAGGTTAGGTTAGGTTAGGTTAGGTTAGGTTAGGTTAGGTTAGGTTAGGTTAGGTTAGGTTAGGTTAGGTTAGGTTAGGTTAGGTTAGGTTAGGTTAGGTTAGGTTAGGTTAGGTTAGGTTAGGTTAGGTTAGGTTAGGTTAGGTTAGGTTAGGTTAGGTTAGGTTAGGTTAGGTTAGGTTAGGTTAGGTTAGGTTAGGTTAGGTTAGGTTAGGTTAGGTTAGGTTAGGTTAGGTTAGGTTAGGTTAGGTTAGGTTAGGTTAGGTTAGGTTAGGTTAGGTTAGGTTAGGTTAGGTTAGGTTAGGTTAGGTTAGGTTAGGTTAGGTTAGGTTAGGTTAGGTTAGGTTAGGTTAGGTTAGGTTAGGTTAGGTTAGGTTAGGTTAGGTTAGGTTAGGTTAGGTTAGGTTAGGTTAGGTTAGGTTAGGTTAGGTTAGGTTAGGTTAGGTTAGGTTAGGTTAGGTTAGGTTAGGTTAGGTTAGGTTAGGTTAGGTTAGGTTAGGTTAGGTTAGGTTAGGTTAGGTTAGGTTAGGTTAGGTTAGGTTAGGTTAGGTTAGGTTAGGTTAGGTTAGGTTAGGTTAGGTTAGGTTAGGTTAGGTTAGGTTAGGTTAGGTTAGGTTAGGTTAGGTTAGGTTAGGTTAGGTTAGGTTAGGTTAGGTTAGGTTAGGTTAGGTTAGGTTAGGTTAGGTTAGGTTAGGTTAGGTTAGGTTAGGTTAGGTTAGGTTAGGTTAGGTTAGGTTAGGTTAGGTTAGGTTAGGTTAGGTTAGGTTAGGTTAGGTTAGGTTAGGTTAGGTTAGGTTAGGTTAGGTTAGGTTAGGTTAGGTTAGGTTAGGTTAGGTTAGGTTAGGTTAGGTTAGGTTAGGTTAGGTTAGGTTAGGTTAGGTTAGGTTAGGTTAGGTTAGGTTAGGTTAGGTTAGGTTAGGTTAGGTTAGGTTAGGTTAGGTTAGGTTAGGTTAGGTTAGGTTAGGTTAGGTTAGGTTAGGTTAGGTTAGGTTAGGTTAGGTTAGGTTAGGTTAGGTTAGGTTAGGTTAGGTTAGGTTAGGTTAGGTTAGGTTAGGTTAGGTTAGGTTAGGTTAGGTTAGGTTAGGTTAGGTTAGGTTAGGTTAGGTTAGGTTAGGTTAGGTTAGGTTAGGTTAGGTTAGGTTAGGTTAGGTTAGGTTAGGTTAGGTTAGGTTAGGTTAGGTTAGGTTAGGTTAGGTTAGGTTAGGTTAGGTTAGGTTAGGTTAGGTTAGGTTAGGTTAGGTTAGGTTAGGTTAGGTTAGGTTAGGTTAGGTTAGGTTAGGTTAGGTTAGGTTAGGTTAGGTTAGGTTAGGTTAGGTTAGGTTAGGTTAGGTTAGGTTAGGTTAGGTTAGGTTAGGTTAGGTTAGGTTAGGTTAGGTTAGGTTAGGTTAGGTTAGGTTAGGTTAGGTTAGGTTAGGTTAGGTTAGGTTAGGTTAGGTTAGGTTAGGTTAGGTTAGGTTAGGTTAGGTTAGGTTAGGTTAGGTTAGGTTAGGTTAGGTTAGGTTAGGTTAGGTTAGGTTAGGTTAGGTTAGGTTAGGTTAGGTTAGGTTAGGTTAGGTTAGGTTAGGTTAGGTTAGGTTAGGTTAGGTTAGGTTAGGTTAGGTTAGGTTAGGTTAGGTTAGGTTAGGTTAGGTTAGGTTAGGTTAGGTTAGGTTAGGTTAGGTTAGGTTAGGTTAGGTTAGGTTAGGTTAGGTTAGGTTAGGTTAGGTTAGGTTAGGTTCGGTTAGGTTAGGTTAGGTTAGGTTAGGTTAGGTTAGGTTAGGTTAGGTTAGGTTAGGTTAGGTTAGGTTAGGTTAGGTTAGGTTAGGTTAGGTTAGGTTAGGTTAGGTTAGGTTAGGTTAGGTTAGGTTAGGTTAGGTTAGGTTAGGTTAGGTTAGGTTAGGTTAGGTTAGGTTAGGTTAGGTTAGGTTAGGTTAGGTTAGGTTAGGTTAGGTTAGGTTAGGTTAGGTTAGGTTAGGTTAGGTTAGGTTAGGTTAGGTTAGGTTAGGTTAGGTTAGGTTAGGTTAGGTTAGGTTAGGTTAGGTTAGGTTAGGTTAGGTTAGGTTAGGTTAGGTTAGGTTAGGTTAGGTTAGGTTAGGTTAGGTTAGGTTAGGTTAGGTTAGGTTAGGTTAGGTTAGGTTAGGTTAGGTTAGGTTAGGTTAGGTTAGGTTAGGTTAGGTTAGGTTAGGTTAGGTTAGGTTAGGTTAGGTTAGGTTAGGTTAGGTTAGGTTAGGTTAGGTTAGGTTAGGTTAGGTTAGGTTAGGTTAGGTTAGGTTAGGTTAGGTTAGGTTAGGTTAGGTTAGGTTAGGTTAGGTTAGGTTAGGTTAGGTTAGGTTAGGTTAGGTTAGGTTAGGTTAGGTTAGGTTAGGTTAGGTTAGGTTAGGTTAGGTTAGGTTAGGTTAGGTTAGGTTAGGTTAGGTTAGGTTAGGTTAGGTTAGGTTAGGTTAGGTTAGGTTAGGTTAGGTTAGGTTAGGTTAGGTTAGGTTAGGTTAGGTTAGGTTAGGTTAGGTTAGGTTAGGTTAGGTTAGGTTAGGTTAGGTTAGGTTAGGTTAGGTTAGGTTAGGTTAGGTTAGGTTAGGTTAGGTTAGGTTAGGTTAGGTTAGGTTAGGTTAGGTTAGGTTAGGTTAGGTTAGGTTAGGTTAGGTTAGGTTAGGTTAGGTTAGGTTAGGTTAGGTTAGGTTAGGTTAGGTTAGGTTAGGTTAGGTTAGGTTAGGTTAGGTTAGGTTAGGTTAGGTTAGGTTAGGTTAGGTTAGGTTAGGTTAGGTTAGGTTAGGTTAGGTTAGGTTAGGTTAGGTTAGGTTAGGTTAGGTTAGGTTAGGTTAGGTTAGGTTAGGTTAGGTTAGGTTAGGTTAGGTTAGGTTAGGTTAGGTTAGGTTAGGTTAGGTTAGGTTAGGTTAGGTTAGGTTAGGTTAGGTTAGGTTAGGTTAGGTTAGGTTAGGTTAGGTTAGGTTAGGTTAGGTTAGGTTAGGTTAGGTTAGGTTAGGTTAGGTTAGGTTAGGTTAGGTTAGGTTAGGTTAGGTTAGGTTAGGTTAGGTTAGGTTAGGTTAGGTTAGGTTAGGTTAGGTTAGGTTAGGTTAGGTTAGGTTAGGTTAGGTTAGGTTAGGTTAGGTTAGGTTAGGTTAGGTTAGGTTAGGTTAGGTTAGGTTAGGTTAGGTTAGGTTAGGTTAGGTTAGGTTAGGTTAGGTTAGGTTAGGTTAGGTTAGGTTAGGTTAGGTTAGGTTAGGTTAGGTTAGGTTAGGTTAGGTTAGGTTAGGTTAGGTTAGGTTAGGTTAGGTTAGGTTAGGTTAGGTTAGGTTAGGTTAGGTTAGGTTAGGTTAGGTTAGGTTAGGTTAGGTTAGGTTAGGTTAGGTTAGGTTAGGTTAGGTTAGGTTAGGTTAGGTTAGGTTAGGTTAGGTTAGGTTAGGTTAGGTTAGGTTAGGTTAGGTTAGGTTAGGTTAGGTTAGGTTAGGTTAGGTTAGGTTAGGTTAGGTTAGGTTAGGTTAGGTTAGGTTAGGTTAGGTTAGGTTAGGTTAGGTTAGGTTAGGTTAGGTTAGGTTAGGTTAGGTTAGGTTAGGTTAGGTTAGGTTAGGTTAGGTTAGGTTAGGTTAGGTTAGGTTAGGTTAGGTTAGGTTAGGTTAGGTTAGGTTAGGTTAGGTTAGGTTAGGTTAGGTTAGGTTAGGTTAGGTTAGGTTAGGTTAGGTTAGGTTAGGTTAGGTTAGGTTAGGTTAGGTTAGGTTAGGTTAGGTTAGGTTAGGTTAGGTTAGGTTAGGTTAGGTTAGGTTAGGTTAGGTTAGGTTAGGTTAGGTTAGGTTAGGTTAGGTTAGGTTAGGTTAGGTTAGGTTAGGTTAGGTTAGGTTAGGTTAGGTTAGGTTAGGTTAGGTTAGGTTAGGTTAGGTTAGGTTAGGTTAGGTTAGGTTAGGTTAGGTTAGGTTAGGTTAGGTTAGGTTAGGTTAGGTTAGGTTAGGTTAGGTTAGGTTAGGTTAGGTTAGGTTAGGTTAGGTTAGGTTAGGTTAGGTTAGGTTAGGTTAGGTTAGGTTAGGTTAGGTTAGGTTAGGTTAGGTTAGGTTAGGTTAGGTTAGGTTAGGTTAGGTTAGGTTAGGTTAGGTTAGGTTAGGTTAGGTTAGGTTAGGTTAGGTTAGGTTAGGTTAGGTTAGGTTAGGTTAGGTTAGGTTAGGTTAGGTTAGGTTAGGTTAGGTTAGGTTAGGTTAGGTTAGGTTAGGTTAGGTTAGGTTAGGTTAGGTTAGGTTAGGTTAGGTTAGGTTAGGTTAGGTTAGGTTAGGTTAGGTTAGGTTAGGTTAGGTTAGGTTAGGTTAGGTTAGGTTAGGTTAGGTTAGGTTAGGTTAGGTTAGGTTAGGTTAGGTTAGGTTAGGTTAGGTTAGGTTAGGTTAGGTTAGGTTAGGTTAGGTTAGGTTAGGTTAGGTTAGGTTAGGTTAGGTTAGGTTAGGTTAGGTTAGGTTAGGTTAGGTTAGGTTAGGTTAGGTTAGGTTAGGTTAGGTTAGGTTAGGTTAGGTTAGGTTAGGTTAGGTTAGGTTAGGTTAGGTTAGGTTAGGTTAGGTTAGGTTAGGTTAGGTTAGGTTAGGTTAGGTTAGGTTAGGTTAGGTTAGGTTAGGTTAGGTTAGGTTAGGTTAGGTTAGGTTAGGTTAGGTTAGGTTAGGTTAGGTTAGGTTAGGTTAGGTTAGGTTAGGTTAGGTTAGGTTAGGTTAGGTTAGGTTAGGTTAGGTTAGGTTAGGTTAGGTTAGGTTAGGTTAGGTTAGGTTAGGTTAGGTTAGGTTAGGTTAGGTTAGGTTAGGTTAGGTTAGGTTAGGTTAGGTTAGGTTAGGTTAGGTTAGGTTAGGTTAGGTTAGGTTAGGTTAGGTTAGGTTAGGTTAGGTTAGGTTAGGTTAGGTTAGGTTAGGTTAGGTTAGGTTAGGTTAGGTTAGGTTAGGTTAGGTTAGGTTAGGTTAGGTTAGGTTAGGTTAGGTTAGGTTAGGTTAGGTTAGGTTAGGTTAGGTTAGGTTAGGTTAGGTTAGGTTAGGTTAGGTTAGGTTAGGTTAGGTTAGGTTAGGTTAGGTTAGGTTAGGTTAGGTTAGGTTAGGTTAGGTTAGGTTAGGTTAGGTTAGGTTAGGTTAGGTTAGGTTAGGTTAGGTTAGGTTAGGTTAGGTTAGGTTAGGTTAGGTTAGGTTAGGTTAGGTTAGGTTAGGTTAGGTTAGGTTAGGTTAGGTTAGGTTAGGTTAGGTTAGGTTAGGTTAGGTTAGGTTAGGTTAGGTTAGGTTAGGTTAGGTTAGGTTAGGTTAGGTTAGGTTAGGTTAGGTTAGGTTAGGTTAGGTTAGGTTAGGTTAGGTTAGGTTAGGTTAGGTTAGGTTAGGTTAGGTTAGGTTAGGTTAGGTTAGGTTAGGTTAGGTTAGGTTAGGTTAGGTTAGGTTAGGTTAGGTTAGGTTAGGTTAGGTTAGGTTAGGTTAGGTTAGGTTAGGTTAGGTTAGGTTAGGTTAGGTTAGGTTAGGTTAGGTTAGGTTAGGTTAGGTTAGGTTAGGTTAGGTTAGGTTAGGTTAGGTTAGGTTAGGTTAGGTTAGGTTAGGTTAGGTTAGGTTAGGTTAGGTTAGGTTAGGTTAGGTTAGGTTAGGTTAGGTTAGGTTAGGTTAGGTTAGGTTAGGTTAGGTTAGGTTAGGTTAGGTTAGGTTAGGTTAGGTTAGGTTAGGTTAGGTTAGGTTAGGTTAGGTTAGGTTAGGTTAGGTTAGGTTAGGTTAGGTTAGGTTAGGTTAGGTTAGGTTAGGTTAGGTTAGGTTAGGTTAGGTTAGGTTAGGTTAGGTTAGGTTAGGTTAGGTTAGGTTAGGTTAGGTTAGGTTAGGTTAGGTTAGGTTAGGTTAGGTTAGGTTAGGTTAGGTTAGGTTAGGTTAGGTTAGGTTAGGTTAGGTTAGGTTAGGTTAGGTTAGGTTAGGTTAGGTTAGGTTAGGTTAGGTTAGGTTAGGTTAGGTTAGGTTAGGTTAGGTTAGGTTAGGTTAGGTTAGGTTAGGTTAGGTTAGGTTAGGTTAGGTTAGGTTAGGTTAGGTTAGGTTAGGTTAGGTTAGGTTAGGTTAGGTTAGGTTAGGTTAGGTTAGGTTAGGTTAGGTTAGGTTAGGTTAGGTTAGGTTAGGTTAGGTTAGGTTAGGTTAGGTTAGGTTAGGTTAGGTTAGGTTAGGTTAGGTTAGGTTAGGTTAGGTTAGGTTAGGTTAGGTTAGGTTAGGTTAGGTTAGGTTAGGTTAGGTTAGGTTAGGTTAGGTTAGGTTAGGTTAGGTTAGGTTAGGTTAGGTTAGGTTAGGTTAGGTTAGGTTAGGTTAGGTTAGGTTAGGTTAGGTTAGGTTAGGTTAGGTTAGGTTAGGTTAGGTTAGGTTAGGTTAGGTTAGGTTAGGTTAGGTTAGGTTAGGTTAGGTTAGGTTAGGTTAGGTTAGGTTAGGTTAGGTTAGGTTAGGTTAGGTTAGGTTAGGTTAGGTTAGGTTAGGTTAGGTTAGGTTAGGTTAGGTTAGGTTAGGTTAGGTTAGGTTAGGTTAGGTTAGGTTAGGTTAGGTTAGGTTAGGTTAGGTTAGGTTAGGTTAGGTTAGGTTAGGTTAGGTTAGGTTAGGTTAGGTTAGGTTAGGTTAGGTTAGGTTAGGTTAGGTTAGGTTAGGTTAGGTTAGGTTAGGTTAGGTTAGGTTAGGTTAGGTTAGGTTAGGTTAGGTTAGGTTAGGTTAGGTTAGGTTAGGTTAGGTTAGGTTAGGTTAGGTTAGGTTAGGTTAGGTTAGGTTAGGTTAGGTTAGGTTAGGTTAGGTTAGGTTAGGTTAGGTTAGGTTAGGTTAGGTTAGGTTAGGTTAGGTTAGGTTAGGTTAGGTTAGGTTAGGTTAGGTTAGGTTAGGTTAGGTTAGGTTAGGTTAGGTTAGGTTAGGTTAGGTTAGGTTAGGTTAGGTTAGGTTAGGTTAGGTTAGGTTAGGTTAGGTTAGGTTAGGTTAGGTTAGGTTAGGTTAGGTTAGGTTAGGTTAGGTTAGGTTAGGTTAGGTTAGGTTAGGTTAGGTTAGGTTAGGTTAGGTTAGGTTAGGTTAGGTTAGGTTAGGTTAGGTTAGGTTAGGTTAGGTTAGGTTAGGTTAGGTTAGGTTAGGTTAGGTTAGGTTAGGTTAGGTTAGGTTAGGTTAGGTTAGGTTAGGTTAGGTTAGGTTAGGTTAGGTTAGGTTAGGTTAGGTTAGGTTAGGTTAGGTTAGGTTAGGTTAGGTTAGGTTAGGTTAGGTTAGGTTAGGTTAGGTTAGGTTAGGTTAGGTTAGGTTAGGTTAGGTTAGGTTAGGTTAGGTTAGGTTAGGTTAGGTTAGGTTAGGTTAGGTTAGGTTAGGTTAGGTTAGGTTAGGTTAGGTTAGGTTAGGTTAGGTTAGGTTAGGTTAGGTTAGGTTAGGTTAGGTTAGGTTAGGTTAGGTTAGGTTAGGTTAGGTTAGGTTAGGTTAGGTTAGGTTAGGTTAGGTTAGGTTAGGTTAGGTTAGGTTAGGTTAGGTTAGGTTAGGTTAGGTTAGGTTAGGTTAGGTTAGGTTAGGTTAGGTTAGGTTAGGTTAGGTTAGGTTAGGTTAGGTTAGGTTAGGTTAGGTTAGGTTAGGTTAGGTTAGGTTAGGTTAGGTTAGGTTAGGTTAGGTTAGGTTAGGTTAGGTTAGGTTAGGTTAGGTTAGGTTAGGTTAGGTTAGGTTAGGTTAGGTTAGGTTAGGTTAGGTTAGGTTAGGTTAGGTTAGGTTAGGTTAGGTTAGGTTAGGTTAGGTTAGGTTAGGTTAGGTTAGGTTAGGTTAGGTTAGGTTAGGTTAGGTTAGGTTAGGTTAGGTTAGGTTAGGTTAGGTTAGGTTAGGTTAGGTTAGGTTAGGTTAGGTTAGGTTAGGTTAGGTTAGGTTAGGTTAGGTTAGGTTAGGTTAGGTTAGGTTAGGTTAGGTTAGGTTAGGTTAGGTTAGGTTAGGTTAGGTTAGGTTAGGTTAGGTTAGGTTAGGTTAGGTTAGGTTAGGTTAGGTTAGGTTAGGTTAGGTTAGGTTAGGTTAGGTTAGGTTAGGTTAGGTTAGGTTAGGTTAGGTTAGGTTAGGTTAGGTTAGGTTAGGTTAGGTTAGGTTAGGTTAGGTTAGGTTAGGTTAGGTTAGGTTAGGTTAGGTTAGGTTAGGTTAGGTTAGGTTAGGTTAGGTTAGGTTAGGTTAGGTTAGGTTAGGTTAGGTTAGGTTAGGTTAGGTTAGGTTAGGTTAGGTTAGGTTAGGTTAGGTTAGGTTAGGTTAGGTTAGGTTAGGTTAGGTTAGGTTAGGTTAGGTTAGGTTAGGTTAGGTTAGGTTAGGTTAGGTTAGGTTAGGTTAGGTTAGGTTAGGTTAGGTTAGGTTAGGTTAGGTTAGGTTAGGTTAGGTTAGGTTAGGTTAGGTTAGGTTAGGTTAGGTTAGGTTAGGTTAGGTTAGGTTAGGTTAGGTTAGGTTAGGTTAGGTTAGGTTAGGTTAGGTTAGGTTAGGTTAGGTTAGGTTAGGTTAGGTTAGGTTAGGTTAGGTTAGGTTAGGTTAGGTTAGGTTAGGTTAGGTTAGGTTAGGTTAGGTTAGGTTAGGTTAGGTTAGGTTAGGTTAGGTTAGGTTAGGTTAGGTTAGGTTAGGTTAGGTTAGGTTAGGTTAGGTTAGGTTAGGTTAGGTTAGGTTAGGTTAGGTTAGGTTAGGTTAGGTTAGGTTAGGTTAGGTTAGGTTAGGTTAGGTTAGGTTAGGTTAGGTTAGGTTAGGTTAGGTTAGGTTAGGTTAGGTTAGGTTAGGTTAGGTTAGGTTAGGTTAGGTTAGGTTAGGTTAGGTTAGGTTAGGTTAGGTTAGGTTAGGTTAGGTTAGGTTAGGTTAGGTTAGGTTAGGTTAGGTTAGGTTAGGTTAGGTTAGGTTAGGTTAGGTTAGGTTAGGTTAGGTTAGGTTAGGTTAGGTTAGGTTAGGTTAGGTTAGGTTAGGTTAGGTTAGGTTAGGTTAGGTTAGGTTAGGTTAGGTTAGGTTAGGTTAGGTTAGGTTAGGTTAGGTTAGGTTAGGTTAGGTTAGGTTAGGTTAGGTTAGGTTAGGTTAGGTTAGGTTAGGTTAGGTTAGGTTAGGTTAGGTTAGGTTAGGTTAGGTTAGGTTAGGTTAGGTTAGGTTAGGTTAGGTTAGGTTAGGTTAGGTTAGGTTAGGTTAGGTTAGGTTAGGTTAGGTTAGGTTAGGTTAGGTTAGGTTAGGTTAGGTTAGGTTAGGTTAGGTTAGGTTAGGTTAGGTTAGGTTAGGTTAGGTTAGGTTAGGTTAGGTTAGGTTAGGTTAGGTTAGGTTAGGTTAGGTTAGGTTAGGTTAGGTTAGGTTAGGTTAGGTTAGGTTAGGTTAGGTTAGGTTAGGTTAGGTTAGGTTAGGTTAGGTTAGGTTAGGTTAGGTTAGGTTAGGTTAGGTTAGGTTAGGTTAGGTTAGGTTAGGTTAGGTTAGGTTAGGTTAGGTTAGGTTAGGTTAGGTTAGGTTAGGTTAGGTTAGGTTAGGTTAGGTTAGGTTAGGTTAGGTTAGGTTAGGTTAGGTTAGGTTAGGTTAGGTTAGGTTAGGTTAGGTTAGGTTAGGTTAGGTTAGGTTAGGTTAGGTTAGGTTAGGTTAGGTTAGGTTAGGTTAGGTTAGGTTAGGTTAGGTTAGGTTAGGTTAGGTTAGGTTAGGTTAGGTTAGGTTAGGTTAGGTTAGGTTAGGTTAGGTTAGGTTAGGTTAGGTTAGGTTAGGTTAGGTTAGGTTAGGTTAGGTTAGGTTAGGTTAGGTTAGGTTAGGTTAGGTTAGGTTAGGTTAGGTTAGGTTAGGTTAGGTTAGGTTAGGTTAGGTTAGGTTAGGTTAGGTTAGGTTAGGTTAGGTTAGGTTAGGTTAGGTTAGGTTAGGTTAGGTTAGGTTAGGTTAGGTTAGGTTAGGTTAGGTTAGGTTAGGTTAGGTTAGGTTAGGTTAGGTTAGGTTAGGTTAGGTTAGGTTAGGTTAGGTTAGGTTAGGTTAGGTTAGGTTAGGTTAGGTTAGGTTAGGTTAGGTTAGGTTAGGTTAGGTTAGGTTAGGTTAGGTTAGGTTAGGTTAGGTTAGGTTAGGTTAGGTTAGGTTAGGTT